>OY720639.1:9159153-14958153 GCA_963169105.1 Ceriagrion tenellum
CCTAGATAAAAACTTTCGGAGGACGAATTTTTAATGTACGAGTGTGTACCTCCGCGGTCCTTCTTAGTACATTCATTCGAGCATCTTATTCCATTCTTCAGTGTCGATGGTCTTCTTCTGGTCAACGAATGCCCTATTTGAGAGGCTCGTGCTCAGGCCCAGGTTTGCTAGATGAGCCAAATCGTTATTCGTATGGAGGGTGTGCTTAAGGTACTCCCAGCGAGATTGTTCACTAGTCATAATAGAGACCATATTCGAATTATACGTTTTTATTTCACCAGCTGTTTGACACATAAATTAAATATTGCATTATTAATGGTGCAAAAATACAGTTTTTAATTGACGGAAATTGTAAGTAATTAAATGAAAATATCTAAATAAATCTTAAACATAACTCATTTTTTTCGTGCGGTGCGTTTGAAACTCCTTCAAAACGGAAGTTTTTTTGTAACACCCAAGAACCACTGTGGTGACCTCATGTTTAATTTTTAATAATAGTGGAGAAAACATACAAGCTACACGCTGTTATTTTTTTTACAGCATCTAAGTGTTAGAAATACCTCATTTTGTAAATAATGTCTCTCTGGAGTACATGCACGTACCGTTTCCCATGTAAAGGGGCTGCTATTTTTGGCAAATATCTCCGAAATTAATGTGGTAAGGAGGAGAATTTTTGGTGTAATTGGATAGGTAAGATATTTTTCCTTAAAATGAGACCTAATTCAATGATTTCTAAGTAAAATGATTTTTCGCTCGAACTACCTTAAAGCGATCCAAACCACAGAAGCTTGTATTCTAGTCCATAACATTACATTACTCAACTTTCACGGCTTAGTTTCATTTGAGTAGTCCATTAGGCTTTGAGTGGAAAATATTTTTATGAAAATGCTCATCGTTCTACTTTCAACATCGATGGAATCCCAGGTTTACACCCTTTCTCCTCCGGATTTGTATTGTAAGATTTGACCACGCTCTGCAACCTCCTCATCCTTATTGGCTACTAACAGTGTTAATACCTAGTCGACACAAGCTATGAACTGGTTTCTTAGGTTCAGCATTTGGCCGTCTCAACTTCTTTTTTAGGTCTTTCTATTTACTACTGGCATCAGTGAGATCTCTGATCTCAGCTTTGTTCCATTACAGCATCCGCTCTCTTCCTCATTGCATACTTTCCTGCCACTTCCATAATCACCTCATTGAGTGCCTTTAATCTATCTATTTCATTCTATTCTCGTTTCATACCTCATTTCTAAATTACTCGTCCCATTGGAATTTTTTCTGGCATGATTTTCATGAAGGTTGTCCATCTCTGTTATTCCTCCCCAATTATGCAATTACCGGCAAAAGGATGAAAGGAATCAAGTAGTCAAAGTTCAAATGTGTTTATTTACCATGTAGTTAATGGTGAAATACCACAAAGTTTCAACAAATACCAAAAGCAGTGTAACAAAGAACAATTGCATGCACCCACCTGTCTATCTACCCGAAGCTCCTCCTTCCCTAATTCTGCCTCCTCCTCTCCCGTCCTCTACCCCAACCTCAATTTGATGTTTGTGTAGAAGACTGTCACCTCGGACCTTCCTCTCTGAACTCAGGCCTCTGAACCCACCTCGGGCTCAGAGGCCTTCTTTTACCAGATCCAATTACATACACCAGAGGAAGTTCGATGAAGACATTGCACCATGTGAGAAGGCAATCAGGACATCGACCACCAAAGTAGAAGTTGACAGCGCCGTAAATACCGTGGAGGAAGCCTTCCAAAACGCTAACATAAGTGTACGCACGGCCACCACTACAGGCCCCAAGAATCCAGCGCTACCTGAAACATCCTCAACCTCATCTTGAACTAAACGTGTCTTTACAGAAGATGGAAGAGGAATAACGACCAGGATGACTATGTTAAATGGAACATATCCAGTGCTATATTCAGGAAAAAGGTAATCCTAGGTAAGGGAAAGTCATGGATTGACGCCTGCGCCAAATCTGACTACTGGGATGGAGCCACCTTTTGCTTGACGAGGGACATAAGAATTAGTGCTCCAACCGATGGATATATGCAGAACCTCTAACTACACCACTAATGCCAACGGAGAGTTTGCAGAAAGAAGGAGAATTTTGGTGGCTGTTTATATCTGTGCTAGGGTATCTTTTGCGTTGTCTTACTTAGTGTTGGTAACAGTCTCTTAAAAGGATGTACTCATGTCTCTTGCCTGATAATACCTAAGTTGCAGTAAAAATTGTTTTTTAAACCAATTAAATTTTCAACACCTTAAAACACATTGTTCAAATTCCGTTAATTACGCCCAAACATTCTCCTGAAAAGTACACTGATTATAGATTTTTAAAAATTGAGTGCACATGAGGAGTGTTGCACGCTATCCAGCTGTCTTAAAAAATCTCTTTCCAATTAAAAGTGACGAAACGTTATAATCAACAGAGAGCACTGATATACCTTATAGCTCGATCATGGGTACACAACGCATGTGGTGCTAAAACAGGTTGTTGACCTTGGGAATCCTTTGCCCATGTCCAGGAGGAGTGGTGCCCTGCAATATTCCGAGTGGTATTCAACAGAGATTTCAACGACGATCGTTGAAATCTCTGACCTCTCGAGGACATCTACTAAGTTGTCCATTGCATCAAATGCGTTGCCGGTCCCTTCATAAAAATACGAGATCCTGGGAATGCAATTAGTAATCTTTGGTTATATCTCAGTACATTACAGCATAATAAAAATAATAGGAGATGGTCTAATGGAAATGCAAATTAATGATGCGAATTCAATACGAAGAAATTTATCCGTGAATATGTGTCTATTGATAGGTCTCAATGGAACTATTCTCTCTAGGCATTTCTGTTTTGGGCAGGCAGTCCTGAGAAACAACGAATTACTCAACCTTAAATATTAACGGAAAGAAAGTGAAAATAGAGTTTAGGCAAGAAAATACAAAGCACAGCGCAAGCCACCTCAAGGGTTTGTGGCAGGAGGTGAGCTACATTGCAAGTTAATAAAGTGAACAAAACCACGACCATTAATGAGTATCCTAACAATAGCAAATACTTTTCCAAAGGTAAATTATCATCAATATATGCTTCACCATAGGGTTGCTGCAAATGCTGCAGAAATATTTACATTAATATATCAATCGGCAAAGGCCACTAAACGTAATGGACCAAGTTATCCAGGAACACAACATGAAAATAGGTACGAAGAAGACCACAAATGCAATATGCGGCAGAGAAAAGCTGAATTTTAAAGTCACCCTGAGAGGAGAGAAATTAGAGCAAGTGGATTCCTTCACCTATCTTGGAAATACCATCACGTGGGACGGAAGAAGTACCACGGAAATCAAGCGGGGAATAGCCCAAGCTAAGAAGGCGTCCATGGGAAAAAGACAACTGATGTGCTCAAAGAAGATAGGACTAAAAACCAGGAAACAATATGTAAAAACATTCGTAAGGAGCGTATCACTCTATGGATCAGAAGCATGGACCATTGGAAAAGCCGACCAGAGTAGAATAGAAGCCTTTGAAGCCTGGTGCAGGAGACGGATGCTGGGGGAGATCAAAATGGATGGACAAAATAAGAAACGATGAAGTGTACATAAGAGTAGATGAGGAAAGCACCATGTGGGACACCGTGCAGAAAAGAAGAACGAGAGATGGATTGGGCACACATTGAGACACAATGGGTTGGTGATGAACATAATTGAAGGTATAATAGAAGGAAAAGTCCTCAGAGGAAGACCGAGGGATAAGTTCATGGACCAAATAAAGAGGAAATTAAATAGGGAGAGATTCAAGGAGGTTAAATAGGGAGGTTAAATAGGTAAATAGGGAGGGCTGCAATCAACTAATCCTAGGGTTGAACGATCAATGATGAAGCTGTCTACCAAAGATTCATAAAAATGAAACTAACGGCATTAGTTCATAAAATAACAAGATTGGAAGTTAATGGAGTAAATGATGACGGACTACTTAAGACTAAATATGAGTTTTTCAAATACTGAATGAGAAATACAAAAAATTGGCACTTTATCCTAGGTTATTTGAAGTCAAGGACAGGCAAAATGAACAATAGTAAAATATTTGGGCAATATAGTAAACAAAGTACTAATGATAATGGTCCACGACTTTGTGCTATATGTGGAGATGGCAATCTACAAGTACTTAATGGGTCCTACCAACAAGGAGACATACATAAATATCTATGTATACAACGACCATGGGACATAAAATTCTTCATAGATTAACGCATCATGAGGATAAAATCCAAAACTAAAGATCTATGGTGTCAGGGTTTTATAGAGGACCTTTGTGTGGTAGTGATTATTATCTTTAATAAACAAAAGTCAACCTTCTTTCAAGACTAAAGATATTCACACACATGTACAAACAAATGAGGAACCGACAATGGAATTGATCAGATGCAGTTTAGATTGTCAAGAACATGAAAACACAACACTATGATACAGGAACCGACTGGACCAGAAAATTAACGAAGAATATGACAATGACACTGAAATTCAGTATCAGTATATGAAGAAATGTATTCACTCAGCTGCACACGATTCCTGAGGAATAATTGAAGAAAACAAAAGGAAACACGAACCATATTGGTGGGATTACGATATAGAAAAATTTATACGGGGATAAAAGACGTATCAACAATTTTTACGACGAGTTGTGACAGAGATGAAATAATATACAAAGAAGCGCAATCTAGAGTGATGAAGAAGATTACTCTAAAGAATAATGAACATTGGGAAAAGAACTGCAGTAAAATAAACTCTTATCCGGATGGGCAACAAATTACAGAAACCTGGAATCTAACAAAAACATGCGAAGCAGTAAAAATAAGGATCCCTAATATCCCTAATATCCCTAATATCCCTAATATCCCTAATATCCCTAATATCCCTAATATCTATACAGAAGTTGAAAGATCATTTCAGAGACCAATCATCATTGTAATGTGATCTACGAGTTTTAGAGATGGTAAAAGTTCTTGGTTGAAAAGAGGACGAGTCAATTGCTGAACATATATTGGTAAATTTTAAAAATCTTTCAGTCATTCCCTCCGCAACGCAACCGACTGTCTTTTTCATAATCGGACAGATGCTGATTCATTTTGGAGGTTTGTGATCCTAGTAAGTCGCAAAAACTATTATCAACTGGTATAAGCGTCCTTAGTTTTCGTTTACAAAATAGGTTGAATTACCCTATTTTGTCAATTCTACGAGGCCATAGAGCTCAAGTTTCCTTGATCGTAGTTTTCGTGCTCTTAAACTGTCACAAATAACAGCGCAATGCAGCGTAATGAGAATTTCTGGAGCTATCATGCACGATTCATATCTTATTTGTTAAATTACGCAGCAAATTAAGTTTTGTATGCCATTACCACTTTGTATTCGAATTTTTTTCTCTCAGCACCGTTAGGGAATAGAAAAATTTCAGCACTATTTGAAGACAGGCGAGGATCGAAATGCGGGTGCCCGGGCCTGCGGAGGCCCCGCGTGGACGGAGGCCCCGCGTGGACGGAGGCCCCGCGTGGACGGAGGCCCCGCACGGACGGAGGCCCCGCACGGACGGAGGCCCCGCACGGACGGAGGCCCCGCGTGGACGGAGGCCCCGCACGGACGGAGGCCCCGCGTGGACGGAGGCCCCGCACGGACGGAGGCCCCGCGTGGACGGAGGCCCCGCACGGACGGAGGCCCCGCGTGGACGGAGGCCCCGCACGGACGGAGGCCCGCCCGATACGACCTCCGCGCGCGTCGGCGAAGTGAAACAAAACGACGAGGTGGAAGGGGAGGGGGGGGGGGAATAAAAAAAACGAGAAAAAAGGGGGAGGGGGAAGTGCGGAAGAAAGCCTTCCTTTTTTTCCTGCAGCATCGCCCTTCCCTCCCCACACCCCCCCTTTGGTGCCTTCATTTGCTGCCCCACCCCGACGTGGAGGAATAAAAAAATGGAGAAGGTTGGCGGAAGGGATGGGGTGGGAGGGGGGAGGCGAAACAAGAGAGGGAGGGGGGAGGAACTGAGGGTGAAGAGAGAGTGAAAAAATGGCGGCAACCAATTCACTCTTCTGCGGGGCCGCGCATGCATGCAAATGAATGTCTCTGTTCCGATTTCACGGCGCGGCCACCAAGAGAGGATGGGGGACGCGACGGTAAAAAGAAACACTAAAAGGGGCGGTGGGGGAGGGGGGGGTTAGGGAAGGAACGACACCCACCCCCCTTTTGCCACTCTCTCAGAGAAGGGCATCCTCTCCTCTCGGCAATTATGCATCTGAACCACCTCCTCCTCCTCCTCCTCCTTCCCCCCCACTCCCCCAATGTGTGTGCACATGAACTATACACAGAGAGAGACGCGGGCTTCCCCCTTTTTTGTCTTTAACCCCGCTCCTCTTATAATACGAACCCTCCCCCCCACCGCCTTGCCTCTCCATGCAAATCGGGGGTTGGGGAGGCGGGGGGGGGGGGGGTAGAGGAAGGAGGGAACGGGTTGTTGGGGCAAACCGTCGCGCGGTCCCCTTCCTATCCCCAGCTTCGGAGATTCGAAATCCCCCGCGTGGTGCGTGGTGCCCGTGGACCTCCGCGAGTGCACGGGTCACAACCTTCGTCACCTCTCTCGGCGCCCGGGGCGGAGGGCGGCGCCCCATCTGACCCTGGAGAGAGAACAGCGGACATTCGGTCCTTCGTCTGCTCGCGCGAGTATGGACCGCCACCTCTCTCCTCGTCGTAATCCTCTGAAGAGCGTTGCTCAGGGTATTCATCGCGAGGGCTGAGTCGCGTCGAGTCTTCCGTCTCTTGAACCCGAACAAGAGAAATGAAATTCTTCGCTAGCGAACGCGTCTTTTACTCACACTTTTTAAGATAGTTTGATCGAAATATCATTTTACTTAGAAATCAATGAATTTGGTCTCATTTTAAAGAAAAATATATCACCCTTACACATTGGTTTACGAGATATTTGCCATAAAATACCAGCCCTTCTACATGGGAAATGGTACGTGAATGCACTCCAGAGTGACCCTATATTATAAATGAGGCATTTCCTACACTTAGATCTCGTCAAAATATCAACAGTGTGTAGTTTGTGTGTTTTCTCAACTATTTTTGAAAATTAATCATATTGTCACCGCAGTACATTCTTCGGGATTACAATAAACCGTCCGTTTTGATGGATTTTCAAACGTACCGGTGAAATAAAATGAGTCAAGTTAAAGATTTCTTTGGATATTTTAATTTGATTACTTCCAATTTCTGTCATGTAAAACTCTATTATTGCACCATTAATAATGTAATGTTTAATTCGTGTGTCTCACTGCTGGTGATATCAAAAGGTATAATTCGAATGTGGTCTCTATAATGACTAGGGAACTATTTCGCTCGGACTACCTTAAGGTGGTTTCAGCGAGATATCTCCATAGTCGAAATAGAGACCACATTCGAATTTAATTTTGTTAAATCAGTAGCTGTTAGAAGCACGAAGTAAATGCAATCATATAAATGGTAAAAAAGTATTGTTTTTTATTGCTGAAATTTCTAGTAATGTTTTAAATAGAATTAGAAATAACATTTATTCCTTCTTAACTAATTACATAAGTACAATTTTTCATCGCCATATTCAATTTTGGTTAAGGGGAATATAGTTAAGCCCATAGGAAGACCTGTTTTGGGGCTACCATCATCTTATAACAAAGAAGCAGCGGTTGGTGCAAATGCATTGCAAAATTTTCCTAGTTGCAAAAAAATAAATACCATTCATAATTTTTCAGTGTTTTTTTACCATAACAACCTACACAAAATAGCAAATACAATATACAAAGATATAAGGAGTTCAAAGAAGAGCCAAAATACTAATTCAAAATTACTAGCGAAGTCACACAAAATCTTTTAATAATTTTTCCACTTAGTCACCTTCTTTGGAAAATAGTCATTCTTTTAATTTGCGCAGGAAAATAACCTTGGGTTTTTGTTGACATAATTCGATTGGGAGGGAGCAAAACAACTTTGGCGAAAGGTATGCATATGAATGTTAAAAGGCCTCGTTATTGGGCTTAGGTTTTACAATGTCATTAGATGGCAAATTACTGTGTTGAATATGATTAAAAATCACGAACATATCTTGCTTTCTTGCTTTATCCTCGGATACAATAAAAATCTTTTTCATTCTTGAATAAATTTGTTGAACGCTGAGAATATATGAGCTGATAACACCTTAGATGTATTTGCGTAAATGTTATTTGACGTTAAATAAAATAAATAGACAGGTAAAAAACTAATGTTATATTAAATATGTGCAAAATAATATCAGTAAATCAAAAGTATTACCATTTTATGTCGTTGTGAAAATGAATCACTCGCATGCGCTTTTATGAATTCCATTTTAAAAGATTTGATCGAGAAAGGGAATGTCTTGTGCAATAAAAATTGAGGAAAATTGGCTGACGTTCATTGAAATGTTTTTGCTGTGATAGCGACGGTGGGAAAATGAAGAGCTATTTGACAACAATCATGGAAATCTGTTGACAATTAAACACGCGTCATTAAATTCGTGTGTGATCAAGAGAATGTTGTTCTCACGCCAGAAGAATTTGAATGATGAAAAGGCAGGAAATGATGCTGAATTTTATAAGAAGACTGAAGATTAAATCAGAGTTAAGACGAATAAATGGAGTATGTAAAATATGAGTTGTTGGATTATTTGGTGAAAGATGGACAACTGTGGAGGGCGAGAGAAATGGGTGCGTGGATCGCAAAAGGGACCGCATATATTTGCACGATAATTTGGCAAATTTCATCTATATACAGGGTCATGAAAGTAATATTTTCAGTGAAGTATTGACGCGAGAGATAGCGTCATGCCCGAGAAAACACTAGTAAGTGCTTCGCGATTTTCGAAGTCGAGTTACTGGAATTGATGTTGGAAAGAATACATATAAAGCTAAAGCCAACCTATGAACAAGTATTATAATTAAGATATTTTATGCGTGTTAAAATGAAGATAAAATAGCATATTGTATAGTTTTGCGGCAATTTGGTTGCATTAGGATAAGTACTCCTGATTGGCTTTTAATGGCATAATGTGATGATCTTCGCTGAACCAAAACTGATGCTGGTTTTTCCTAAAGGTTTCATTAATTTTGTCTAGCATACGTCCTAGTTGCAACTAATGATTCTTTTGGTCGGAAATTTAATAAACTGATTGTATTTGGAAACAAACTTATTCAATGAACCCCGGGTATTTTTTTTATGTCCTCTCAACACTCGATGGAGTGTAATTTCGCAGTGCTAGTGTCCGTTTTGCGTTTTCGTAGAACGTTTAAATACTTAAGGTAGCAAAAGAATTGATCTTAAAATGCGAAACATAGTCTGGTGATTTTTTATTTAACTCATCGGATTTTGGCATTTGATGTCGTTAGTTTTTCTGCCGAGCCATGGCGTCTACCTGTCTGTGACGTGTTCGCTTACATTAGTCCTCGCATCAATGACAGGGAGGGACCCGTACACAATCTATGATTCTTAGAAAAGCATATTTGACTCAGTTTGTCTCTCCCATATTCTCTTAGCTTTTTCCAATTGTATTCCCTTTACATTGTCCTTTTTGCGCCTAATTATGGGTTTATCACGCTTGCCCTCACAAGTCAGAACTGGTTAACGGAATACCGCTTAGTGAGCACTTTGTAGAATAAGGCTCGTCGGGCGAGTATTTTCATACAAAACAAATGAAGGTTTATTGAAGTTTGACTCCCCGCCAGATCTTTTAAGGATTACCAGTTTTTATCGATTAGACAATGATACGTCCTATATCTGAACAAATTTTCCTTGACTTTTTACTGCAATATCGAACCTTGTATCACTTCTAAATCGAAAAGAACGTACTCTAAATTTTTTAATTCAGATGACCACTTTTGATTCGAACTCAAGAAAAATTTGTATTCGTAATTATTGAGATTTTAGAAGATTTTTAAACTTCCTAAAGTGCAATAAATGTGGCGCAATGTAATCTGGGATTGATTTCGTGGAACGCTTTACAATCTCAGCTCATCCTATGGAACCCAGCCGTTGACGAAAGGAATAAAGCACCTGGGCGAGGTGATTTTCACAATTTCACACATAAGCTATACACCACCGTTTGGAAAATGACATCATGCATCTGTACAAAGTGCGAGTTCATTACATGATTTTTCCAAAATTTTCATGAACTCGAAATTCAACTCGTCCAATGAATGTCGCCATTACCCGTGAGGAGGTACAAAACACCACGCAAGTCTGACTTCATTCCAGGAAAGTTCAATTTAATTCGGTGTCTCCATTTTTTTTCCACGAGCCCTCCTTTTCCGTCCCCACTCGGCCAAGGGTGCCAAGAGGGGGGGAGGGATATTGTTTCGGTGGAGAGGAGGGGGGGAAGTAGACATCTGCCTCCCCCCCCCCCCTTCGGTATGGGTGGGGACGGGTCCAGCGGAGAGGGGAGGGGAGAGGAGAGGAGGGGGGCGTGGCAGTGGACCGCATGAAAGACAGACGCTCCGACTGAAGCGACATGAAAAAAGAAACAAAAGGGTGCCTCTCCTCGATGGGGAGAGCACAAAAAAATTAAAAGAGCGAAATGGGTGGAGTGAAGTCGAGGGGGGGGGATGGGGCGGGGAAGGGCGGGGTGGGGGGCGAAAACAAGGGCAAGAAGGAAGGAAGGGAAAGGGGGGGGGGGAGGGGCCGAACGCCATCTTCAACCGCCACTTCCTCCTCCTTCCCTCCTCTCCCCCATCCCATCACTTCCTCTCTTGGTGACGGAGGTGCATGGTGCTCGCCGCGACGGAGGAAGGTTTCCCACGCCGTGGCGAAAGGCCCGACAGGGAGGGACGCGCAAGAAGGGGCCGACCGCGCCCCCCCCCCCCCCCCAACCTCTTGCTTCCTCCTTGGTCGGCTGATCGGAAGACGGTCTCTTCCTCTGAGGCATTACTACCTCTGCGGCACCTATACCGTGGATGGAGTGAACATGAAACCTTCAGATACAGTCTAATATCTTGGAATTACCTGAACTTCCGATATATCGTGGGGATTACACGTACAAAACGTATGTAGCGCAGCCTTAAAGAAACTAGGTTTTGTAAAATGTATAATAGGAAGGTCCTCGGATGAAAAGGTCAAAGAGAGATGCTACTTCGCTCTGGTTAGGCCACTCCTCGAATACGCCGCGAGCATTTGGGACCCTGGTCAAATAGACATAACCAAAAAATTAATAAAATACAAAGGAAAGCAGCGTGCTTCGTTAAAAACTGCTACGAGCGTACATATAGTGTCTCACAAATTTTAGTGGGATTTATGTGGGAGCCCCTAGAGACTCAGAGGCTTCACGCTAGGCTTAGGTTGCTTGAGAAATTCAGAACTGATATTTTTCAGAGCGACACAGAGAATATTATCATGACTCCTCACTACATCTCTAGGTCTGACAGATGCGATGAAATAAGAGAGATACAATGCCGAACACATAGGTACAAAAATTCGTTCTTTCCGCGAACAATAAGCGACCACAATAAAAATTGTCCTCCACTAAATGCACTCCTATAGTTCATGTCACAGTTTCATCTCCAAAAAAAACTTACACCTTTACACGGCTGGTGACCTAACACCCCCTGCCACATGCCCTTGCGGCGGCTCGCGGAGTATTATGTAGGTGTAGATATACTTGAGAGTGAGTCGGGGAACGAAGGACGAGCAGACATCCCATTTGCACTTCTCCTCCCTTTGCTCTCACCTCACCAACCACCCGCGGAACCGTCTCTCACTTTCCTCTCATTTCACTGGATTCCGAAAATTCAGGACTTAACGATTTCACATATTTTTCTTTGGCTGATAACGGTTCGACCTTGCCTCAAAATTTTACACCTTTAGTTAAATCACTCCACTCCTGGCACCACCAATGAACGTTGTTGATGTCAGACGACAGAACTTCGAAGACCGTGTATTAGCCTATCTCACGGTAGATAACTGTATCGTCTGCAAATAGTCTTAATCTACTGCTAACTCGAGAACTTAGATCCTTAATATAAATAACTAATAAAAGAGGGCCGATCACGCTTTCTTGAGGAACATCGGGTGTGACTTCGACCATATCAAAGCTAAAACCATCAATAACTACTTTTTGTTTTCGATCACTGAGAAAGTCACTCATGCAATTCACTATTTTTCTATCAACTCCGCATGATTGCAATTTATAAATGAGTTTTTTGTGAGGAACCTTGTCGAATGTCTCCTTGAAATCAAGGAATATCGCGTCGACTTGCTTTTCCGACTCATCTGATTTTAGGATATCGTGAAGGGAGAGCGCAAGCTGTGTTTCGCAGGACCTGCCCTTACGGAAGCCATGTTGACTGATAGAAATACTTGGATTAAGGAATGAAGTTGTTGAGTATTGATTTTTATTGAAATGGAAAGGATTTAATTGAAATGGAAAGGAGTTTCTTTTTCGTTAATTATAAATCTCCAACTTGGATTGCAATCTGGACGAAGAGGAAGAGAGAATTTTCTGGACGATATGAAGATGGATAGGACGTACTCCGAGATGGAGGATGATTAAATATGGAAATATTGGACCTTGCACATGTGAAAATCTGGAGGATCATTACTCATTACTGTTTTAACTAAACATAACCGGTAGTTTACAGAATAAGCAACGATGAACCGTTGATTCTAAAGCTATACTTATTCATTTTTTTCACAGATTAATTTTTGTAATAGCGAAAAACATTTTAGCAAATACTTTCACTCAAAAATATAGTTCGATAAGATTCATTCAGAGTAAAAGATTTTATAATCACAACAATTGTAAAACAAAATTGACTCATTAAAACCAATCAGCTGTACTTCATTTGGCATCATTTCTTTCAAAGATAATATTTATTACCTCATTATTGGGAGCTCCTCGGCGAAGGGCGAGCAAATTTAAGTTGCTTTTATGGAAAATACATTTTATCCGTTCCCGAAAAAATCGGCCGCTTTGAGAGGTGACCGCTGAGTGGAGGTGTTATGGTGCACGACGGAGTGGGCCGGTTTCACTTTACTCCCTTTTGAATGAAAACTGTTGATTTAACTATTTGCTGAATTTTGATTTGAATGAAGATTTAACTATTGATTTGCTGATGGCTTTGAGAAAAAAATGGTAGTATTATTTCAGCCCTAAAAATATCTCCTATTTGTTTCTTCTATGGAGACATTTTAGAATTCATATTAAATTCCGGAACTCAACCAAGTGATATTTAATTTTTCGACATGTACATCGAGTTTTAAAAATTTCTTGCCGGAGAATCGACTACAAATTACTCAATATCACACTATTTTGCCTCTATCGCTATTTTTATGAACTATCAGCATGGAAAAAAATGTGTTCTCTCAGCGGCGTAGAACGACGATATTGGACCCCAAATGCAAAGACATCAAGTTTCAATCTCTCTGGAGAAAATTCCTGGAGCCATCTGTGGGTTTCGCATCCGGGGATGAAGGATCTTGTTTCCCTAATAGAGGTAATGATCCCATTTGGAAACCCCCACAAAAAACTGGGCATGACAACTATGCACCAATCCTCATCCCGCGATACCTTGTGACATTGACAACTTTGTAAGATTCACCGGGGTATCGGAATAAAATATGAAAATGAAGAGAAAACTAAAATAATTAAATAACGTTTGTCTGCATTAGAAGTTAAGGCGAAGGTTGTCAGTATGAAATTAGGTGGTAAAATATTGAAAATTTTCGGACAGTAATTTGGGAGAAGTCGGGCATAGTGCCAACTGTAGAAATATTCCTGCAGTGGTGAGTTGTAGAGGAAAGGATTTTTGATATAGAAAACCCTATGAAAAATGCTAAGATAGAATATTAAAGAATCTAACCCACAAAGTTGAGTGATGTTGCTCGGAATCCTTTTCGTCAGAGGACGGAGCGGACGATTGATGATTGATGAGTGCTTGGAGCGGAGTGGAGGGAGCGAAGTGGACAGAAGGACGAATAAAACTACGCGAGTGAAGGGACTGGAGTCATTTTAGGAAATCCGGGACGGGGATACAGTTTCTGGTGGAAGAAGTTAATTGAGAGCTTGAAGGTGAATCAGAGGCCGGGAGAACGCTGAGGTGGCTGAGGAGGTCATCACTGTAAAACGTTACGTTTATATACATCGTCGTCACTCAAAAGGCCAGGCCTTGTCGATGTCTTTGTAGCCAATTGTCTCTTTCTAAGGCTGTTTTTTTTTCATTTCCCTGTAGGAGTTGCAGTTCGTGATTGACATCACACTGTGAAGTAAGGATATTCTAGGTCGTCCTCTCCTTTTCTTCCCCAGCACTTTTCCTTCAATTATGTTCTTGATGAACTCGTTATGTCTTATTACGTGACCAACAAGTTTAATTTTCCTGGAGTGAATTGCTTGGATAAGCGTTCTTTTTTCGCCTAATGCTTCTTTCAAGACTTGCTCATTTGTTTTCCTCATCACCCAACTTGTTTTAGTCATTCTCCTCCAGAACCACATTTCGGCTGCCATGGAGTCTTGTCTTTTTCTTGCCTATTTAATGTCCATGTTTCACAACCATAGGTGAGTATACTCCACACGAACGTCTTCACAAATCTCTTTCTCTTATCAATTGAGAGGTGGTGGTTGTTTACATATATACGGATATTTTTTACAGGTTGATATTCAATTCGATGGGAATCATAAATAAAAATTGATAATACGTGTCGATCGGAAACTCCATTGCCGTTCATTTGCTCGACTTCGGCTCCAATCTTGTGACACGTTCGTTTGCTCCACTCGGGAGTGAAAACGTTCTCTCCAGATGTAAGGCCTTAAAACTTGGTCTCAGATCTATGGCTTCTTGCAGACTACTCCTGGAAGCCGTCAAGGTCTTCCGTTCATCAGCCATCTTCGTGAGTACAAAGGACCATACGTCGTTTGGCACGTACCAGCCGTGTAGGGGTTGGTGGAGGGGGATATGCGTCTCAAGGGTGGGCCAGCGGCGCCCCTACTGGTGTTCAGTGCAGTGGAGTGGGAGGGGTCGTTTAGTGGTGCAGGGCTCACACCCTGACCCCTGCGAGAGGCCGGGACAAGGCGGTGACAAGGAGGCCCTTCCCGTCCCGATTGCGTCCGGAGGGCGGTGGAGGGGGGATTAGGAGGAGGGGGGGGGAAGGAGGGAGTGGTTTCCGATCAAACACGAGTGGTCACTTCCTGCTTGACCCGCACAATGGTTGCGGCGACGGCACATCAGAGGGTGCACAGCCGGCGCCTGCGGAAGAGGGGAAGGACACAGGAGAGGGGGGAGGGGGAGGAAGAGAGGGCGAGGTCTCCAAATACATCAAGGTAGTCCGAGCGAGATAGATCCCTGGACATAATGGAGACCATATTCGAACTATACGTTTTAATTTCACCAGCTGTAGGACACATCAATTAAACATTGCATTATTAATGGTGCAATAATATAGTTTTATTTGACAGAAATTGTAAGTTATCAAATGAAAATATCTAAATAAGTCTTTAACTTGACTTATTTTTTTTGCGCGGTGCTTTTGAAACTCCTTCGAAACGGAAGGTTTTTTGTGATACCCAAGAACCTATTGCGGTGACAATAATATGATTAATTTTCAAATTTAGTTGAGAAAACATAAAAACTACACGCTGTTAGTTTTTTACGACATCTAAGTGTTAGAAATAACTCATTTTGTAAATAATTCATTTCTGGAGTGCATGCACATACCATTGTCAATGAAAAGTATAAGTTATTCCACATAGATTTATTAACAGGACGACCTAGGTTTCGACGAAGCTCGTCATCATCAGGTGATCTATGTGGAACAACTAAGTTACACTTTTCATTTACAATGTTAAGCAAATTCCACGAAGTCACGCCCGAGACAACGGAGTATACACGTACCATTTCCCATGTCAAAGGGCTGGTATCTTTTGGAAAATATCTCGGAAAGTAGTATGGTAAGGGGAGGAATTTTTGTGTCATTAGAAGGGTGAGATATTTTTCTTTAAAATGGGACCAAATTCATTGATTTCTAAGTACAATAATATTTCGCTCAAACTGCCTTAAATCGATGCTAGATTTTTAACACCTTCATAGAGTTATACATACAGAGGTGGACGATCTTCATAAGAATGACTTTCTAAATCGGCCGAATATCTGGCACAATTGGTACATATTTTCATGTGCCGACTGAAATTTATCTGGAGCATGTTAATTGATCTTGAAATTTCATTTGTAATTGAACACGTACATCGTGTTAAACTGACTGAATGGCAAAATTTATGACAAGTTTTTATGATAGAGTGGTTTTGTGAATATACTGTGAATCAGCCTAAGGGCATCACTGCATTTACCATTCACTTTCTCCTCCTTTGGGTACTTCCACATTACTTTGAAGGTAATATTTACTCGATACTTTTAATATGACGCAGAAATACTTGAAAGCGGCACTTCTCGAAGCCGGCTCACCGCATCCGATTTTGCCGCCCAATGGCAATTTGGGGAATTTCTTTTTCCCGAGAGTAGGCTGAGCTTATACACGCCGGGACCGTCCCCGCTGCGGAAAATTGTCATCTGAAAATTGTAACCATAGTCGGCAAGGTATTGTTTCGCGTACAAGGAACAATTCATCGTCGTGTAACGTTTGGCACGCGTGCCAAGGTCTGCCCACCCCTGTAATATTACATCTTCTCTGCGTCTACCTAGCAAGCATGTTTGCCAAATCTATCCATATAAATTTGGAAAAATTTGGTATAAAAGATGATTTTGAGGACGCATTCTCCAAAGTAGACTAATCGTAATCATTGTTAAAGATTTGTTCTGTTTTTGATTCATCTACCGAAAGGTTTTTCCTCTTTTGATTCGTAGATTTCCTGATAGGGGCGGATTTCTTTTGCTAAAGCTCTAAAACTTCTATTGTTTAAATATCTTTCTCGGGCTTCAACTTCTGTTGTGATCCTCAGTCACCCTGCTGCGTCTATTCTTGCTAGTAGGCGCAAAACGCATCTATGGCCGAGGTAGCAGTGTGTGCCTAGCTGTAAATTCCCAGCAAATATACCCGAAAGCACGCGTGATGAAAAATGAAGTAAATCGTTCTAGTTTGTGTGATATGTTAGCACATGAATACGTGCGTTGCAATGAAAAATTTGAAATTCAGGCATGCAAGAAATAAAGTTATCAGTTGTAAGTAAGTAAAGAGGTTAAACAAAATGAAATACATACTGGACGAACAAAGAAACTTCTCAGGTTCTATGCGAGCCATCAAAATTTCTAATTTATTGATCAATACATGCACTTAAGACGTGTGAGTTTGGCAGAATATTTCCATAATCCAATCCTTATTGTTGCAAAACAATGAGCAGGCTGCAGAATAATGTCGCAAAAAATTGTTCCAAAATTACCGAAAAGCCTTGTCCTGAAATTCCTGTAAAATAGTGCCCCGAAAATATTAGCTCTAATGATTTTGAATGCTTGAACATCATCTTTCACGGAGGATGGATTTAATTTATTTATTTATAGGTGATTTACTCCAAGGTGACTTGGCACCGGGGAACAGGAGCAATTTGTGTTGAGCCCTCAGTTGAATTCCTTGGTATTGGAACGCGCTGAAATTTCGCAAACAAGGACCAAAGAAACGCCCTCTCGCGAATTTCTGGCGAACATAAGACTGTCAGACCTCTCACTCACCATCCTTCTCTCTCTGTTTGTTACATGTGAGTTTAATGATGAGCCTTGCTCGTCACCATATCCGATGCCTTGACTAACAGCGGGCACTCATTGAGATGATGGATCATCGTGCATAAATCCAGCGTCGGCAAATGGAAAAAACGGCTTGAAAATTCGTTAGAGCGCTTGCAGCAGAGAATTCCATGCATCTGCCACATTCCTTCGTTCTGGCACGTACGAGAGTGATGACATTAGACCATCATAAATTAGTCAAAATAGCATAGACTGCGGAGCGGGCAGGTTTAAACTGTCATTTTTCTCTCGAATGATGAAAGATCGTAGCAGCTGCCTATGAGGCGTATGACTTAGTCTATAGGTAGCGTAGCTGGTCAGTTAGTGATGATTGTATCCTTATTTACTACCTAGTAATTACAGCACACCGTACATGTTTGCAATATAACTCTTGTATTTCTGTGCCTATATGTAATTGAAAAAAAAACATTAATACAAACGTTGTTACATTGGCGGCATGCTATTGGTGTAACGCACTTTTGTTAGGTTTTGCTTCTTGACAAGTTTTAGCATTTAGTTTATTCCAAATGCATTATGACCGTAGTTCCGTTAACTTTATTTGGTACCTTATGGTGCTTGTTGGTGATAACTCACCCCCTGCCACACATCCTTGAGGTGGCTTTCAGGGCAATGCCTATGTAGATGTAAATGAAGAGTCGAGCAGTGCGCATGCGTGGTCTCCGTGCTTCTCGCCTTTGTTTGACATTGCGAGGGCCGCGCCAAACGGTGACGTGTCCTCCTCGGTGGGGGCAGCACTTTCGTCTCCTAAGCCGGGATGAGAGGGATGAGAAAGTGACAGTTGTACTGCTCCTCTGAATACAGAGTCGACATTACTCGCGCACAAAAAATAATAACGGTGGGAAACATGCTCAATGCCGAGGCTCGTACTTCAAACTCGCGCGCACCTCCGCGGATTACGAGGGCAGCTGTTTTACCTTTTTGACTTGAGTCTCGTCATCGAGGATTTTCCTAAAAAAAAACCTCTGCGAGAATGAAAAGAGTGGCTAGCCGCCACATTGCAAATGAAGGCATTCAAAGAGAAGCGAGATGAGTGGAGCTACGTTATCATGCAGCCGCTGTATGTTGCCGCACTCTGCGTAGGCAATAGGAGGCGATTACCTCAATGCAGGCTGAGTTGCCGAAGCTGAGGCTTGGAGGAAGGTAGAACGTCTCTTGCCCGTCATTTGTTTACCGCGGGTGAAATATTGCGTTATCGTGTGAATGTTGTCAACCGTCGAATTTTGACGGCAGCGCAGCCACACAATTGTTGCCGACGAATGAGAAATTTCCTTAGCGATTTCAGAGTAATCACCATTGCTTGTATGGAACCTGGGAAGCACTGCATGGATATCAATTTTTTTCGCCCAGTTTTATTGCTGTCGCCTTCTCAAAATGAATAATGTCAAAAATCGGAATAATCAACATCACTAGCTCAGCCTACTCTTCGAGAACATACATTTTCCGACGTCAGCTCCACAGTAAACAGAATTCACTCAGTGGCGTTGAAATTATTCAGAAATTATACAAGAGGTTTTACACCCACTTCTATTTTCATCCGGCACCACCTTAGCTATGGGAGGAGCAACTTAGTGACACAAAGCTCCTCGGCGAAACGACGCGATAACGGTTTCATTCCACTCATCAGCAAGACGAAAAGTGAAGTAGTGAGGAATATGAGTGGGAAAGAAGACATTTGGGGATGAATTTCAACTGTGGAACGGGCATGGAAGATACCAGAATGGAGACAAATTTGCAGTGAAAATATACGTAGTTGAATGATAAAATTAACGCAAATAATCAAAGAAATTTTGGCAAAGATGTGATTTGCTAACCCACCTCTAGATCAAAACGATCCGCATGGACGTTCAAGGTTTTATGAAATAACTGATTAATATACTACATCTGGAGGCTGAAATGTTTTGCTCGTAATCATCAATTTGAATAAAAGATTTTCTATTCACCCTTCACTGCAAATACGTCTTCATTCTGATATCTTTCATGATCATATCTCATTTCAAAAACTTTCTCGAATGTCTTCCATTCCCTTCACATCCTTTACCGCTTCACTTTTCATCTTGCTAACAAGTGGAATATTTTGTAATTACTTCGCTGGAACTTGTATGCATTATCACTCTCTCAGTATGAGAGAGTGCAATTTTGAGTCAGAGGTGAACCCGCGTCTTTTGAAACAGTGAGTGGTGCGAATTTGAAGCTTCTATTGCATTGAATTGCATTGCTCGTGGTGTGAGTGGACGTGAAATGATGGAGCTCCACTATTTACGGTCACTTAAATGGGGAATAGTTTCCTGCCCAAACACGGTGCCTAAAGGCCGCTTTACACGGTACATTTTATTTTACCAACGAATATATCATAAAATGTACGAGAAACTGTATGGAAATATAGCAGGGTCTATCTCCCATTAAGTTATTCAGACAATCATACAATTTTCCGATTTACACGGTACAGTTTTCCCCGCACAAGAGTTCATACATTCGTTAATACAATAAAATATACCGTGTAACACGGCCTTAAGAACCGATTAGGAGAAATAATGATATATTTAATGTTTGATCAAATAGAAGTAACCACTTGCAGAGGGTATATTCTCACTGGATTCATCTTAGCCCGATTGTACTCGGCAAGACGTGGTAAAATGTCGTCTTACATGAATAAAACCATAATGTTAGACCTTAAAATGTGTTGATATAATCGATATTGCCTTCCTTTGCATGAAAATTTTTTATTGAAAATAGCGTATTTTCTTTCAACCGGTGTAAAATAATAAATTGAATTAAAACTCTTCACTACCGAAGCTAAGAGCCCTCTTAGTCAGGGTGTGACTTCTAAGTCTGATACATACAGTCAGAAATATTGGCTCGGTGTATAAATGGATTTAAAAATGTATGTGGAATGGATTCCCTCAATTAGAAAAAGAAATTAAATATCCAAATTATCAATGGATTTATATTCAATTGTGATATAGTTATCTCATACATCTCTTTCTGAACAAAGGGTGACCTTCAACCACAGATAACTTCTTTACGCATCTGAATTTGGCGTAATAACAGCAGGAAACTTTACTTGCACATTTGGGACTGTAAGCAACTCCAGAAGAGAGATACTGAACTCCCCCAGGAAAATGCATGAAGACCTATAATCCACCTGAAGTACTGTAATCTGATGATAATACGGGGACATTTTATGAGAAATGAGCAAAAACATCCTACCACTGAGTTTTCTTCACTGCAGCGTTAGAAAAACTAATTCTTAGAAAAAATTCCAGACGCTACGCCGTAATGGATTATGGAGTGGACATTGTTGAAAAAATGACAAGGCCATATCCAGTCTAAGCGTCATAAAGGAAGTGGATAGTTTATATTTTTTACTTCCTAGACCAGGTAGCGGTAACTGCCGTTGTAATCTCTGGTCTTTTGTGAGAAAATTTCACGAATAAATTCCATCCAAGGGTTTGCAAAGGAACTCCACAGAAATTACTCGAAGAAGCGAAGCAGCTCGGTGAAACCTTAGAAAAAAGGAATGTGTACGAAAAGTTAGAAGTACCAAATCACAGAAACTGTAAAGACAATAAAACAGGAAATGTCAATCCTGCAAAAAGGCGGGCTGCGGGGAGTGCACCAGATTAACAGAATTCGAACGCACAAAACGTATGAACAAAAGCCAGTAGAAATATTGTTTGAATATAAAATATATTAAAATTTAAAAGGTTTATTGGCTAAAGTTTATAAAATTGTGAAAGGGAAATGCGTTTCATCGCAATAGCAAAGAAGTAACCTGCAGTATTAGGCTTTTGATATTTCGGAAAATTCCTTTGTTAGTAAAAGAAATAAAATATTATGACCAATTTAACTGCGCCAATTTTCCAAAAAATTAAGGAAATATATTCTAATAAAGAGGTTGATCTTTGTAATTAATAAAGCTTTGCAATTATATGCAAAGAGAATATAATAGGGATAAAAAAAGATAACATTATTCTGAGAGTTCTGAGAGTTGATAAACCAATTACTCATAACTTTTAGCCAATGTTGGTTAAAATACAGCGAAAGCATTAATGAAAGTGAAGAATAAGAGCTGAAGCTCATTGAATAAAAGGAAAAATGTGATGTTATCAGCGCAAAGTGAGGAATTTATTTATCAATTGCCGTGGATCAAAATGATCTTCTTTCGGCGTTGAATGATGTCGATATGTCCGGACATCATATTGATAGTTTGAGTTGTGCCATCGCCTTAGTAAAATTACTCTTCATGCCTTGGTGTGCTCGCAATATGGTCTCCATCAATTATCTTCAATTTACTACCTAATTTTTTTAGGTGGCTTCATATAGGATAGGGAAGATATTGACGAACGTTGACATTTTTTGAATGAAACAGCATAAAACACGTTCAGGGGAGCATAGAGTAAGGAGTTCTCTTTGAGCCACAGAGGTGTCATCCTGCCATAGCAAAATTGCTCCACATCCTTTCCCGACCCCTCTCTTTGTGAACTCTGGACATCGATGCCATTTGCATATTTAAACATATCGACTATTTCATCTAATACAACAACTAACTGCTCCAAAGTATTTTCTGATAAATATATTTCCAAAGCCATCATTGCCTATCAATAATAACACATGCGGTTGGAATCCAACATTTTATCGTTCATTGATGCCATTAGGGACGAGAT
The DNA here is from genome assembly GCA_963169105.1 of Ceriagrion tenellum. Classification (NCBI taxonomy): domain Eukaryota; kingdom Metazoa; phylum Arthropoda; class Insecta; order Odonata; family Coenagrionidae; genus Ceriagrion; species Ceriagrion tenellum. The sequence continues at coordinate 9,181,585 of OY720639.1, forward strand.
TACGATCAGCGTTTTCCGAGGCGACGATGAAGGACTGCAGTGTCCCTGAAGTTTGTCAATCGCTATGTTATGGCGTCTGTTACGATGGCCGGTTGCAAACGGACGATGAACAAAATTTATCGACGTTTAACATTTTTTCGTCATCAGCCAATTAGAGGAGAGCTTTATTTCAATATTACCCAATTTTCATTTCCAGATTTCCATTGATATTACTTTATATCTTTACAATGAAGCATTGCTAATATTCAAACATTATTTGTCTGTTTGGGTAGAAGATTCTTTATATTGTCTTTAAAATATGATCACAGAAAGACACTTTAGTCGTTTACAACTACGATTGCGAAAACAATAAATTAATGGCATTGGATACTCCCGTCAATCGTAATACAATCCGCATTGACGGGAACAGGACGGGAAATTCGGCGCCAGCGGATGTTAACGTCAAGTCAGAAAACATCGGTCGTGATCCCGCCTCAAAGCCACACGCTCTGGACGCGCTGACGCATCCCCTACCACCAACTCCATCCGGCAACCGCGTTGACGCGTCGATCGCTCGCGCGCGCACTTGGAGAGTGAATTTTTATGTCCGGCGACCCCACGATCCGACCCTGTGGGACACCACACCCCACTTGACGCGCTCGAGGCCCTTCGGGGCGCAAATATATATTCCCGCGGCCCAACGGGCCCCGTCCCTTTCCCACCGGCTCATCACCACCGGCCGGAGACAAGGGACCTCCCCGTGAGAGAGGACGAGGAATCTGCATACTTGCACCTCGCGGTGTATGCAGATGAAGGGCGGTGGCGGCCCAACGGTCGGGGTCGTCTCGGGAGACGGTAGCGCTCTCGGGGAGGGGCAAAGGGGCAGGGGGGCAAAGGAGTGGGGGGGGGGGAGGGTGGGTAGGGCAGCAGGTGGAGAGGTGGCGTGGACAGCGAGTGTGTTGAGAAGGGCGTGGAGGTAAGGGGGGGGGGGCAGCTTCCCGTTTCTTTCTATTTCCACAAGAACAATCGGGGACGGGTATGGCGGGGGTCGCATGGAGACACAATGGGAACTGGTTTATTTCGCACTCGCCGTTGCGGCGAATGGGGTTGGTGGTGGTGGGGGGGGAGTGACGATGGGGGAGGGGGGTTGGAGAGGGGGGTGAGGTAGGGCGGGGTCAGGGGACGGGGAAGAAAAGAACGGATGAGTTGGGATGGGGAAGGGTCCAGAGGTGGCGGGATGCGGAGCAGAAGGGAAATAGACGCGACCTATTTTTCCGAGCGCTCTCGTTCGCTCGCTGGAGTGCCAATGCAGTGCGATTCTGCTCTGCCGTGTTCAATGAGCGCAAAAACATGAAAATGTTTGGAAGCCTCCCGTCTTCATTATGAGCAGTCAGTCATCAATTCAAAGATTGATTTGCTTCAACGGCTCTACACTCCTCTCTCTCTCTCTCTCTCTCTCTCACTCACCTCTCAGACAACCGCTTTTACTATATAAGAAAGAGAACAACTTTTACTAAAACCACTAATTTTTATTGCAAAACGACCCGGGTTTCGATGTCCATTCACATCATCTTCTCCTTGACCTGACGATGATGTGAATTCACATCGAAACCCGGGTCGTTTTGCAATAAAAATTAGTGGGCTTAGTAAAAGTTGTCCTCTTTCTTATTTTATGATGGAATACCACCAAGTGATACTGACGAAAGAGAGTGATCATTATAATTTACGCTGACCTCCTTCATCTTGTGCTTGAATGACTCCATTCTTGGTCATCCTCTGCAATTCCTTCCATTTATTTCTCCTTTCACAGTTTCTTTCATTAGGCTGCTGTGTTGCATAATAGGTCCGATAAGTTTGTCTCTCCTTCGCAGTGTTTTTGTTGCGCTTCTTTCCTTCACAGTTTTTCGCCGCATTTCATCGTTAGTTATTCTCTCTGTCCATTCACTTTTCATCTCTCACCGGTGAACCCCACATAGTCATAGCTTCCAGTTTCCTTTTCTATACTGATGTTACCCTAGTTTAGTAATCAATTTAATATGTCATAATAAATCATAGTTTAATGGGACAAGTGGTGATGTAGAGTCCCGGCATAAATTGGAAATAATTTTAAATCAAGAAAATGGCAGCAGTTTTCAGAAATTGGCCGTTTGCGGCCCTGCTCTTTTGCTACTTCTCATAAGTTCAATTTATACATGAATTTCAGCCAGGTGTCGCATATAAAGAGTGTAATTAAACGCCTATTTTAAAATTCTGATCCCGTACGAAGCCGAAGGCTGCCTTAATAGTAGAAATATAGTCCAGAGAGATTCCTGTAAATTAAGTGTTTACTATGCATGTATAATTAAGTGTATAAGCAACGCTGACGTCTATCAGTTATTTTGCATCCCCTACAACCTACTGCGTAGCGTGCTCTTACTTACAAGTCTTTATCTTTCCCCTCAATTCTTGTAGTCCTGTCAAAACTCACATAACTCTTCAGAGAGGCCAATGTCTTTCTGTTTAATGATAAATTTTGGAAAAAGTTTCACTTGATTGTCCTTTATGGCGAAATAAATGTTTATAGATATGCTTTACAATCTCATCGATTGTGCACTTTTTTCTACTAATGAAACCTTAGTCCAAAAAAAATAGTAATACAAAATAAATACTCCGACTGACGCTTACATTTGGACTTATTGTAAGGATATGTACTTTCGAATAGACTTGGACCCTGAACTAGAAAGGGTAATGAGAATAGAGGGAAGTTTATGAGGTTCGCCGGAAGTAACAGCGAGCGTTTTCACCTGAGAATAGAATCTTCTCAGCGTAGTTTCTTAGTAAGGAGTTCCCTGAGTCATTGAACTTGTGTGAAATTTACGTATGTCCTTTTTGCAATCCCGCTAAGTACACCATGGAGGGAGTGGCATGAAAACTTAAGCTGCTTGTTCATATTTTAGGGTCATGGATTTTCATTTCATGGGTGTCATTTATCGGACACGTAATATCGCATGATGTCCTTCACTGCAGAGCGGCTGTGATAAGTGGAGTTGATAGCTGGGGTTTGGAAGATGTTTGGTCCTTCAGTTTTATAGGTAGGTAAATAAGGGTTCAACTTTGAGTTGACTATGAAATTATTTTCATGCCCTTCACCTTTTCTGATACAGTAATGAGGTGACGAACGTTCAATGGATCACCCTTTGGAGATCCCGAAGAGAATTGCAACATATTCTACTGCGAAAAAACACCTGATATTTCATCATTTATCTATCTAAAATCCTCCAATTTTCATTTTCTCAATAATGACAGTGTCCCTCAAAATTAAAGAGAACTCTTGTACTACTTAAACAGGCTTTAGGAATATTTTCCAACTGTTACATTTCTTTTAAGGTTGGACATTTTCTCTGTAAGTTTTCAGACTCCAAAGAGTTGCTTTAATTTCAGGGTCCTATTTCATGAGATATGAACTAGAAGCATATATTCATATTTATCTTATTTGTAGAATAGTATATTATAAAGCATACATCAGATTTACCGTTCATAAACATTCTTAGATTTCAATCGCTCGCCAGTGAGGAAGTTTGAGGCCTGCGCAAATGTTTGATGGCGCTTATGATGCAAATAAACAAGTAGTTATGGGGATCGGCATCCGTGGCGCAAAATATATGAATACCGTCATCGGATACACAATATCCCTGAATATTTTGGATCCGGTGATGATGTAAATCGATGAAAGACATCGTGACGGAGAGAAAATATCTTTTTAGAAAAATTGAAGCATTTCGATTATGACTATCCCTACTTCTGCTCCTCGACTACGGAACTGTGACACGGGTGAGGCAAACGTCGTTGTCAAGGGCAACGTCGTGGGAATGACGGCGAGGGAAAAAAGCAATCACGTACCCGTGAGGGTGAATCTCACCCTTTTCCCCCCACTTCGTCGTCATAGCGATTGGCGCTGGAGATGGACCGTGAGGAGCGCGGCAATTAGTCGATGAAGGACAAGAAAAACCATGACTTGCTAAATAATACTATTATAACAATTTTATATGCTAATTATAAGTAAAAAAGTATAAGTGCCTGAGTGCATTATAAATTTCATGTTTAACATCATAGAAGATATGTGCAACAACATACATGAAAACTTAAAATTACCATAATAGTGACCTGTACGAATTTGCATGGGACTTTTAGAATGAAAGTGGAACTTGCACGGGGTAATGGCGGAGTTATTTGGTGCAAGATATGTTATTCAATATTATATCCTGGCTCACACGATGAAGTTCACGGGAACCTAATATGTTCTTTGGATAAGTGTTTTATTAATTACATGAAGGATTTGTCACTTCGTTTTCTTGAAATTCACCGTATTTCATTGTTATTTCACAATGGACGATTATTGAAAGTTTTTAAGTGTTGTGAATGGACCCGGTCACTGCCTACTTCTCCCGTAAACTTTATGCATTTCAACGCACATTAATACAACTATAACCATCAAATGAGGTAATACTTCATGCAAAAATACATATAAAGTTTCCAGCTACTTCTCTTCAAAATATTACCGTATTTTACTCCAAATATTGACGTAGTATTTATTTCCATTCTCTCTCTCTCTGTCCAGGATCATTCAAAGCATGCGAATGATGTTGGTCTCATTTGGCCCTATTATGTGATATACGTTCAAATTATGGGCACTTCATAGTAAATGCTGATATTTTTTTACAATATTTTTTCTTAAACTTGACCTGTTTACAGGAATAAACAACACAAAGCTTCAATTTGTTTTCAAGCATGACATGACATACAATCGTTTGTTGTTTGTCGGCAGTTGGAATTTCCGCGGTTATCGATAGTCAGGGTTTGTATGGAACAAGAGGAAATGTCAGTGATGTTCATTGATCATTCTCGTTTATGAAGACCTGCCAACGTACAAATAGCTAATTTTTGTTTCCTTTTGCTTCGCAAACTCATAAGCCTTACGACTCTGGCTTTTAAAATTGCTCGAGAGTCGTAGCCGTCACAAGTTTCCCATCATAGCTGTCACCCTAATGACTTTTATGACATTTAAGGAATCGACCCGCAGTTGCCTAAATTTTATGAACACTAGCGTGCCAAGTTGAGTTTCTATGAATGAGTCCATCTTCAATGGGGCCACCAATGATCTATCCTCCCGCCTTTAGACCAATGGTGGGCATTCCCCGGCGAAATGATTCATAATCAATGGTTGGCACCTTTAACGTGCGCCATATCTATCGAAACTTAGTCATTACGGTCAACATAGGTTAAAAAATGTATGCGCATTCAATCCTAGTCCATAGAGTTTAATTTAGTGTACCTGTAAGCAATTGCATATCGGTTAATTCCTTGGCCATTAATTAATTACATCTAAATATTACACGTCCGCAGAGGGGTATGGAATGTTAGGACACCAGCTATGGAAAGAAGAGGAGGTGATTTATGTGTTAACAATTTGTATCAATTTGGCGTTTCTTTTTTTGTTTTAGGTACTTACTAGTGATGCGATGAAGGAAAAAAATGTTTATACTTATCAATTTGGCGTAGTAACTCTCTCATTTTATCGCTTCTATCATTTCCCGAGATATACCACGTGCATAACAAAATTGTCTACGTATTGTGCTGAAACTCGCCCGATCAAGGCGTGTTCTCTTTACAATCATAAAATTGGAGCCCATGAGAATACTTGAGGAGGAAAGACGCTCCGATTCCCGGTGGAAAAGGATTATTTTTTTCTTCTTTAGATTGCACGTAAATGGAAGTTAAATCCACTCACTATATGTTAGTATAGTAAAATTGTCTGGGGAACAGGAGGAACTTTGCAGAGTACTATGGAAGCACCCTTCAACTCATTCTGAAATTACACTGCCGCCCTTGATATGTGCCCGCTAATTAAGGAGTTGCAGCTCATATACATCAACGATCACTCCATTTAGGATCTATAGCCTGATTTTCCCCCCGTCACGTGACTGATTCTCCTTATAAGCTGATCTCTGTCAGGAGAACGCGAGTATAAAATCGGCAATCAAATAGTAAAACAAGTTTCATTTTATGTCCGTTTGCTGTCGTGTGAACAAGATTTCACCGGATATGTTCCTGCGGTATTATCGCAGAATCGATATGCTTCTGCGCCGAGTGCATCACCAATTACGCTCGAGCGTTCGGCCGTCTCGGCAGCTCCACTGTACCGTGGATTCAGCGGTACAGTTGAGTAAGGCAAGGCTCCACTGCACCGCTGAATCCGCGGTGCAATGGAGCCTTGCCTTACTGCTTGCCAGCGAAACAGAATTTATTCATTGCAAGTGCGAACTTGGGTCGATTACCACCATTATCAACCCCAAGTACCGCCGTGGAAATCCGTGCATTCACGTCTAAGAATCTTTTTCAATCGAATATCAAGCCTACTGTCGTAAAAGTAACCTACACATGTAAATCTGCATTAAAACATCACTTGAGACCACATTGATGTCCGTCGTATCATCAGGTCTTAAGTTGAGTCAAGATATTGTACCTTGTAAATGTGAAGTCTCCGTGAATATCTGGAAAAAGAACGACTTCCTGCATTTGACTTATTTCATGCGACAGAGATTAAAAAATCCTAGAAAACATTGAACACTTTGCGTATAGGCTGAACATTAGTAACTCGTAGCGTTAAATCGTAATCAATTTGTTAGTGATGAAAGAATTCAACATTTTTGCAAATGCAAGAATAATTGATTCTCAGGAAAAATGGTGGATTTTATTCGCCTTGAAATGATAAACTGTGCAATTATTCTAAAACAATTGCACGGTTTATTATCTCGTAACTCATTGCATTCAACTCTGATTGCAATAGCTATCATTTCAGGATGAAATTCAAACAAAAACCTTTACGTAAGCACGAAGCTGCTCTATTTCTCAGGACGTGACTTTACGTTTTCCCAGCCCGAAAATAATTTACACGGTTAAATTATGACCACAATGTTCGCGAAATAGTTTACAACACAATGAAATTTACAGTGGAGTGGCCGAAGAGTTACTTTTCTTTTTTCATGTATTCACATTATTACAGCACTTAAGGTAGTTTGAGCGAAATATCATTTTCCCTAGAAATCAATGAATTTGGTCTCTTTTTAAAGAAAAAATATCTCACCCTTCTAATGACACCAAAAATTCATTCCCCTTACCACATTACTTTCGGAGATATTTTCCAAAAAATACGAGCCCTTTTACATGGGAAATGGTACGTGTATGCACTCCAGAGAGTCATTATTTACAAAATGAGACATTTCCTACACTTAGATCTCGACAAAAAATCAACAGTGTGTAGTTTGTGTGTTTTCTCAGAATTTTTGAAAATTGAATCATATTGTCACCGCATTACATTCTTCGGGATCACAATAAACCTTTCGCTTTGATGGAGTTTCAAACGTACCGCATGAAACAAATGAGTCAAGTTAAACACTTATTTAGATATTTTCATTTGATCACTTACAATTCTGTCATATAAAACTATTATATTTCACCATTTATAATGCAATATTTAAACCGTGTGTCCCACAGCTGGTGAAATTAAAACATGTGTATCGAATATTGTCTCTATTATGATTAGAGAACCATCTCGCAGGGACTACCTTAAATTTTACGTGCTTTCGGAAAGGCGCTTACATCTCTGTGCATTCATCATGAGATGGCCGGTGGTACATCATCCAAGGGAGTGGATGTAAATGGAATCGATTTCACACGAAGCAACGCACCACTGCGCATATTCTGGACATGTCGCGAGAAGATTCGTCTCCGTCCTGAGATTCCCTCCGTTGGCCGTGCGTGATGTTCTGTCATTCCTGGAGGGCCGTTAGTTGGCCAATGCCGAAGCAGCCATCTCCTCTTGGAGCGTGTGCCACCTGCCGAGATGCATGATGGGGGATTGGACCCACGACATACATACGCCGCGAGTATTAGGGACCCTGGTCAGAAAGATTTAACCACAAATATTAACAAAATACAAAGAAAAGCAGCACGCTTCGTTAAAAACTGCTACGAATGAACATATGGTGTTACGCAACTGTTAGAGGGATTAATTTTGGAGCTTATAGAGTCTCGGAGACTGCACGCTAGGCTTAGGCTGCTTGATAAATTCAGAATTGGTGTGTTTCAGAGCGACACAGAGAATATTATCATGACGTCTCACTACATTTCTAGGTCTGCCAGATGCGATAAAATAAGAAAGATACACTGCCGAACAGATAGGTACAAAAACTCATTCTTTCCGCGCACAATACACGACCACAATAGAAACTGAGTTCCTCAAAATAAACTCCCATAATTCATGTCACCATTTCACCTCCAAAAAGTTTACATCTTTACACGGCTGGTGACCTACCACCCCCTGCCACACGCCCATGTGGCGGCTCGCGGGGTATCATGTAGATGTAGATGAACGCAACTAACTGCCCATTTTACCGAACGGACTCGAAATGGTAAGAGTACTAATGGTTTCTATTCTCTACAGTGCGCTAATTAATTCGCAGCACATTGGCGCACTTGTCTTCCATTCGTCAAACAGACCTGACGCACAAGTCATGTGCACTTCTAAGCGGATCAAGTTCAACGTTGATGTGCACTCAGCAACAAAGGAACGTCGATAATGGCATCCGCATTTGTTGTAAAGTTTGCTAATTATAAGTAACCGTGTTATGCTTGTACACTTGTTTTTAATTACTCTGTGATTAAAGGCCTATGTTTTTAAATACTTATTTACAATGAATGCAACAACGTGCCAAAAAAATTCTGCCGTGATTGTGGTTAACCTTCAGAATGTCATCTACCGGGAGGTTAGAAAACATTTCGCCGGCACTCATCGTTCCATTTTGCGTGGTTCGTGAGCGCTTATAATCTCATGTATCGCTTTTCCGTCGCACGCTTTACTTCAACATTTTGAATGGAAAGCTCCCAGTGAAAGAAGCAATCCAGTAAACCCCCGGGCAACTTCACAGCAGAGGAAAGTATTGGCTCAGTGATGAATGTGCGGAAATTGTTCAGGAGGCTTGCCAGAATCGGGAAGAAGATGTAAGATACGGGGTGAAGAGGTGAAGAACGGAATGTAGAGCAGCGAACCGGGATGGTCAGAAGGAAGGCGTCGCGGAAGAATGGCCGAGGAGTCGGGATTAAGCATCGAAAGCAGATTGAGCGACATGTGACTTCTTACAACTTGTCAATGACTCACTGCAAGTTGTGAAGAAATAATTTATCTGTCCCACGATAGCGTCGTCGGCCCCGGTGGCGGCGGGGTAAAGTCCCCGCCTGCTAATCCGAGGGTCGCGGGTTCGAGTCCCGCCTGGGTAGAAAATTATCTGCCCAGGACATGGGTGTTTGTGAAATGAGTTATATGGAAGAGAGGACTGTACAGGCCTAATATCGCTCAATAAATAAAAGACGACATTATTATTATTATTATTATAGCAAAATATGAGCCACTAAACGCTACGTTCTATATTAAGTTCCCTTCACCTGCAGATAAGTGGCTAGTCAAGAGCTTGATGTGCAGTGCAGAGTTGTATGGTGTAGAAATGTGGATCCTTAGAAGGGAGGACATAAATAGGCTGCAGGCGATTGAGGTATGAGTGTGAGGAAGAATAGGGGTGGACGTAAAGGAAGACAAAATACTCTCCCAGCCGAAGAGATTAATGAGGGATGTCCATCCATAACAGAGTTATGTTTGGAGAGTTCATACGACACTCCGCTCTGAGGGCCGCGCCCATACGATCAGCTCCACACCCATCGGTCGAGCTTCCACACCCGAGTTCGCTTTCACCGTCTCATCACTTTCCCTCGCGAACGGGTGCGAGGGAAATAGAGAATTGCTCCAGGAGAGAGTTTTAGGCGATAGCGGTTTCCCATTAAGGTAGTCCGAGCGAGATAATTCCCTAGTCATAATAGAGACCATATTCGAATTATACGTTTCCATTTCACCAACTATAGAACACAGGAATTAAACATTGCACTATTAACGGTGCAATATATAGTTTTATATGAAAGAAATTGTTAGTAATTAAATGAAAATATCTAAATAAGTCTTTAACTTGACACATTTTTTTCACGCGATGCGTTTGAAACTCCTTCAAAACGAAAGGTTTTTTGCGATACCCAAACACCTATTGCGGTGACAATATGATTAATTTTCAAATATAGTTAAGAAAACTTACTAACTACACGCTGTTAGTTTTTTTTACGACATCTAAGTGTTGGAAATACCTCATTTTGTAAATAATGTCTCTCTGGAGTGCATACATGTACAGTTTCCCAGACACAAGGGCTGGTATATTCTGGCAAATATCTCTGAAAGTAATGTGGTGAGGGGTAAAATTTTTGATGTCCTTGGATAGGTGAGATATTTTTCTTTAAAATGGGACCAAATTCATTGAATTCTAAGTAAAATGATATTTCGCTCGGACTAACTTAAGCGGCGGGAGGAGGGATCAATCCACTCGTCCGCGCGCCATCTTCGAAAGTCGCGGCGAGAAAGAAAGAACGAGCGAACGGGTGGAGAATGGTCGAGCGACGACGGTGGCCCCGTGCACCAAGGCAGCACCGCGTGCACCGGTACCAGCACCGCGCTGCGTCGCCCCTCCCCACCGCCCCCCCCGCAGAAGGCAGGGAGATATTCATTTTCCGTTTCAACTCGCCTAATCATTAATTTGGCCTCTCCTCTCTCCCTTTCCCCATTCCTCCCCCAACCCACCCTCTTCCACCCCCCCCTCCCGCCCCCTCATCATCACCACCGTCATCATCACAATCCAAAAGGGGCGGAGGGAACGGGGGTGGATGGGGTGGGGCACTCCCGGAGAAAAAAAACCTCTCTTTTTAGAGGTCGGAGGAAGGAGTAGGAGGAAGGGACGGCGCCTTCCCCTTTGCCTCTCCCTCCCCCCCCACCACCCCACTCCTTCCTCCGCTTCCATTTGACGTGATGCGAGAAGTAATCGAACACACTCCTCGCTCTCTCCATCCCTCTCGCTTTTTATCATCAAAGGAGGAAAAAAATGAACGGGCGTGGGAGGAGGGTGAAAGGGGTGGATTTTTCCTTCCCCCCCGTGCCCCCCCCCCCCCTTCGTCCCCGACTGCCGCCTTCTCGCAGCAGAATAAGAAGTGGGAATGGCGAGAGGGGGGGAGGGGGAGGGCGAGATTGTGAAAGGAGGCGCCCCCCTTCTCTCCTTTCAGTGGCGAGGAGGATGAGGAGGGGGTTGGTGCCGGTGGGCGGGGGATGGCGCGAATCCACCCCCCGTGTGCCGCATCCATCCGCCAACCCCCGCAATCTCTTTCAAGGAGTGGATTCTTCTCTCCCCCCCTACTCCTCCTCGTCCACTCCCCACCCCCCGGGGGACAGCCTTACCACCCCCACCCTCCCGTGATCAACCCCTCTCTTTCGCATTTATTTAATTTTATAGGGAAGAGCATAAGAACTTGGAGGAATTCTCTCTCTTTCCACCCCCCCGACCCCCCCCCCCCGGCATCCAGCCTCACCCCCATATCTCCCCGACTGACGGCGAGGGGGCCGGGGGGGGGGAGGAAGGAAGGGAAGGACGCTAAGATTTGGGAGGAACGGGGGTGGGGGTGGAAATGGCTTCTCTCCACTCGCACCCCCACTTCAGCCCCTCCCTCCCGCGCGAGACACGGCTACGGGAGTGGGAGTGGGAGGCGGGGGGGGGGGGAGAGAGGGGGAATGAAGGGTGAAAAGAAGAAGAAGGTGGGGCGGGGGTGTAGGCAGACAGACGGACAAACAGGCAGACTGACTGACGGACAGACGGATGGATGGGCGGCGGTGGTGGTGGTGCCCTCTTGAGGGGTCTTTCGCCCGCGACCACAGAGAGCGAGATCTATCTATTCCTGCGGGAGCGCTCCGTTCCTTCTCCGTCCCCTTCCCCGTGTCTTCACCCTTCCCCCCCTCCCTCACGTGACCCACCCCGCCCTCCAATGAGAGGGAGCCCCCATGATTGATTGATTGATTCGGGTGCTTCGGTGATGAACTCTCGACAGGGGAATGAAGGCTCCTCCGGCATATTTGCAGAATACGGCGCCCTTAATGGCGACCGAAAGGAGTTTGGACCCCCGATGGTTCTGCAAATAAAATAGGATCTTAGCTTACACTTTTCTCTTCTCGAAAATGCTCCATCATGGGGTTGAGAATCGAATGAGGATGATTAAAACTACTGGTTTATCGTATTGTAAAATTCGTAGCAGTGTCGTAGCATTTAGCAGTACTCGTTGCTAACGTATTGAAGACTCCAGCGGAGCGACATGCGTCTTATGATGTATACATCTTATGACGTCATTAAACCGTGTCCTAGGCCGCAGGCCCCGCGGACGTGTGACGCGAATTAAGCTTTTTGCGGCGTGGAATACCGAGGGATACGAGCAAATGACGTCATTACCCGTTTGAGGGCGGCCATATTGAAAGCTATCCTTCCGACATCAATGACGTCCAGATGAAATTCTATCACTACTCTTCTTGTTCTGGAAATCGTTTAGTATCAGCTCACGATCTATGAGAAAATCAAACAAATATCCCTTTTTGCTCTCAATTTAAGGGAGTACTGTGCTTACCCACCGAATTCGGCTATGTAGCGGGGCAGGGTTCGTTCGGTGCTTAGGAAAATATTTATTCTCAATCTTCTAAATTATGTAAGTCGAGTCCGTTTCCACCGTGATGATTCATGATGAGGACGATATTTTGCCGGCTATCCCGCGGGCTTCCTCAGGTCCAGTCAGGTCCAGTCAGGCCCAGTGGACCTGTGGAAGCCCGCAGGATAGCCGGCAATATATCGTCCTCATCATGAATCAATGCCATGGAAGCCCGGGAAAACGGATTCGACTTACATCCAAGTCCCGCGGAAGCCTTCATCAGAACCTGTAAATTATGTTTATTTTAAATCTTGATGGCCTCAATACCATATCTAAATTCCTCACTATCTTGTTTACAATTGGAAAAAAATGTGTTATAAAATATTTCACCCACTGATGAGTGTGCTGACTAGTGACAATGCCTCATATAACTTCTGCCTTCAGCAAAAGACGGATGGCATTCCCCTGTTCACTGGGTAAAGTGACTCCTACTTTCCCGTGCTATTTGCTGACATCGTCAAAGGGTAATGGTACTTTTTCAAGTCGACAAATATGAGGAATATAACTTACTGATGAGGATCTGTGGACTACAGAGTCAAAATAATGATCGTGGCCTTCGTTTTCTTTAGGAAACCCCACCTCTGCCACTGTTGTGAAAGAGAGAGAAAGAATTGGCGCGACGTTTTTCGTATCCACTGACTGGACTCAAACTATAAAGAGTCGTCGGGGTTCTCCACTAAGTCTCAAGCAATATTTCCCTCTACAGTTAATGCAGGAGGGAAATAGGACAATATCGATTTTGTTTGTATTTACCTATCTTTTAGGGAAAAGGTTAGTGTATGAAAATTATTAGAGACGATATCTTGTTCATTGAAGTAGATGTAGAGCGTATGTTGCCATCAAACGTCGACCTGGCAGCCGAAATATCCCCCTTGATGCTTTACCCCTGGTATTTCCTCGCTTGCCGATTGAGAACACGGAGGAGTGGACGCGTTTGCGGATTTTAGTCAAGAATATATATCGTCTGTTGAAGATTGAAGTTTATTAACTCTTGAAAGATAAAATATTCACTTGCAGCTACGTTGATTCTACGTTATGTTGTTCACATGGAATACGGATAGTTATTACTTTGCATAAATCAAAGTAGTGTATGACAAAAGTACTTTGTAGTAATTAAACCATGCTGATTTCAAGAGTGAATGCGTCGTTGAGCTGTGTCGACTGTGCAGTGAAGAGACAATGGGATGCGACTCACAAGTGAGTGATGTTTGAACAGAATAATCTTTGAGAGCAAGACATTAAGGTAATTCCGCCGTTGAGTGACTTGTATGTCATTTCGTTCATGCTAATTTCAAGCATGATATCGATGAAAATCCTGGTAGTATTGCAAAATTAGTCCCTCAGCCTGTAAGCGCCAAAGTAAATCGGGGTAAAAAATATGTCGGAATAGCCACGCACACAATAACGGCTTCAAGAAGTGTCTCCCGTATCGCACAAGAGCCCTCTCAGTCATCATCATTGCTTCTTTCATTCCATCCGAATTATGCCTTCAGAACCAGGTGACTTACACCGGCTTCCCTATACGCGCGCATGCATGGCTCTGTTCGAATTGATGCCATCAAAGCCTTCCGTGTGCTTCTCGTGAAGACAGAACGCCGAGAGTATTTCGAGTGACGCTCCGACGATAGTGATGACCGACCGCCTGCTCGACGAGATCGAACGTCAGAGAGACGCTGCTTTTTTCACAGTTCGGAGTTTGTGAGTGGCCGCTAAGTCTAACTGGAACTTTCGATTATGCTAATCAAACCATTTTTCCACTTCGAGCCTATTTCACTGAGGGCTCACGGCCGATATGCAGACACCCTTTCTTTGACCGGAAGGACTCTGTTGGAGCCAACCGATTCCGAATGGGGGCGTAATATGGCCAACATATCAAGAAAATTTAGAATTTAATGGTTGCTCTAGCAAGTGGCGCCGAGATTGATACACATTTACTTCAATTTTGCAGTGTTTAGGTAATAACTGAATAAAAGAAGCGATAAGGTACATATTTTTTTATCATATTCCCGGGTTTTTGCTACATCAAAACACTTTTCCCTGAAAATGGCATTTAAAAATAAGATAAAAACAACATTTTTCTGCATGTTTTTTTAAACATTTTTCCATTGCAAGCCATCCAATTTTTAGCTCAATGTGAGAGAAAAATGGCGCGGAAAGGTCGATCTTTTTTGTACATATGACATAGGGGACATGGTTTTCTTCTCGCACCGAGATTATTAATTTATTGAAATTTATATCTTTTTCACTGTGGAAGTGCCTTAATAGGTAAACGCATGTATTCACCGAAAGTTGGGTTTTTAAAAGTACTAATACAAACCAAAGGTTGTCATTCAGTATCAATTTGTTTTGATTCCTATAGTCGAGTTGGAACCGATTTAATCGAGTGGACTTATTCTGTTTCCCTTCTCGCTCTAGCAAGGGGTCGTCTCTTCGTTTCGGTGGCTGCGGTCTCGCCATTTTTTTTCCATCGCCCGTCCTCCATGTTGCTTAACCTCCACCTCCTCCCTTCATCTATCTCCCCCTAGCGCACACAACTGAGGGCGGACTGTTGGACGGACGGTGGACGAGAGGGGGCGAGGGTTGGTTCCCGCCCCCTCTCCCCGCAACTGCTCGGCCCCACCCCACGGGGGCCACGCCCAGCCGCCCCTGAAGAGGACGCACAAAAGGCCCTTTAGCTCCCGTGTACTGACCGACCGGCCCTCACGAGCACCACCTGGGCCCCCTACTTAAGACCCAGGCGAGCGCGCACAAAAAAGCACCCTCCATCGGGTGGTGCCGACGCCGCGGTGACCCCTAGGGGCAGCTGGAGGCACGCCGGGAAATGCGGGCTCCACGGATGAGAAAGATGCCGAGGGGTCATACGGATGAGTGTCCCACGGCGGCCGGTTCTGTTGTCGGTAGGAATGGACAAAAAATAAACCTTTTTTCGGTACTACTCGATATTATATATCCCTCTACTTCTGTCCTACCGGGTAATATTTGAAATCGGTGCCACCAATGGTATCGGTAAAGATAAAGATAAAGAAATATTTATTGTTCTTGAACCACTTGGTCCACCAAGAACATACAAAAAGTATACATTAATATTAGAGCTCGAGTACAGAGAGAGATATATTTATTCATAAAAAGTGGGTACAAGCAATAAATGAAATAACAATGGCAACAAAGAAAGCAAAAAAAAACAAGCATATCGGTGAATTAAAGTTTTTCCTGCGATAGCATTTTGTTAAACAATCTGTTTTTGAAAGCCATCGGCGAATTAGAATTTTTGATTGATTCAGGAGTACTGTTCCATATCCTAGCCCTTGCAGCAGAAAAGGACTTATTGAATGTAGTGGTTCGATGAAGTGGGACAATTAAAAAACCTGGTGACATTCGGGTTGCTACATTTCGGTTTTTCTCCTTAGGTTGGAAAAATTGGAAGTTCCTTTATTCGAGCAGCGATACCATCTCGTGTTAAAATGTTCAACTACTTGAGAAAGTACTTGAATAACCGAAATGAACCAGAGTTATTAAAGAAATACTCTTTGAATTAACCAACGAGTGGTGAATACGTATTAAGTAAATGGAATGAAGATATGTTTTACTACTGCTTATGCGCCCCTCAAACTAAAATCCTGGACCTGGAGAGCTATGTGGATTATTTTAGAACGAAAATTAGTTTAGGTACGGTATTCTGACGATAGACAATTGATTTAGGAAAAAAGACCCACAAAAACTCTCTCTCGCACCGAATCTCAACTAGAATACGCTCTATGCCTGCATGTCATCCGGGAACGATTGTTGCATTCGTAAAGGTAACTGATCCCAGCGTATGTCCACAGCATTATTACACATCCCTGTACTTCGCTCACACTTAGTTAATTGTGTGCTGTAAAAACGGCATGTTTTCTGGTTTTCGTAAATCCCTTACGATGTTTATCACGTGATATCCCGTGAAACGGGTGACTATGTAAACCAGCATGTTCAACCAAAATGGCGTTACCAGCAAGACATGCATTTACGGAAAAATATTTTTGTGCCATGTGGACTTCAGTCAGCTCGCAGCACATTGTATATTTACTGAATTACATCATCATTGTTGTAAGAATTCGAATGTCATCTCAGCGAAATTATTATCGTAGTCCGATTAAGCGATAAAATTATGAATTTTGAAGAATCCAGGTTGGAGACTCGGTGTTTTTTATTCATTTGAAATTGTTTCAATATTACGGGTTAACATTTTTACATTCTTACTGTTATTCTGATATAATTTTTCAGTGCTTGACTGAACAGTAATGATGAATAGGTGAGGTTTTTTGGCTCCTAATTTCTAGAATATGTCTGCCATTCATAAACCTTTGCTGGAAAAATTGTGGCCTCTGAAATTATACAATTCCTAGTGGATTACTCAATGGTGAGGACCGACGTTTGAGATTCGATTGCCAAAGAGATATATTGATTCAACTGATTCTTATGTATCCGTTGAGAACCTCGCAGAAAAGTTCAAATATCAGAGGACAAGGGCTAAAATGTCGCCTGATCAAAAGTGTAAGCGCTGATGGTGAAACGCTTTTGTCTCCGTGGACCTGGGAGAGAAAACTCTCTCTTAGATAAATAGAATTTGTTAATTATTCATGCGACACTAAAATATACTTGTGCTCGCTGAGAAGCAACTGTCGTAATAATATTATGAGTAGTATTTCGGTATTCGTTCTTCCCTTTGCCTTACTTGCCAAACCATCAAACCGAAGTCCTTCGATTCGAGTTGCCTCGATCATTATTTCTAAGTCGAAGAAAGCCGTTCGTTTCCGAGAACGGGGTTATCTGCGATGGCTAGGCAGCGGCTGTCCCTTATTCCAGCCTCACGAAAGAGATGAATCTTAACAAGACACCATTATGTGATCTGACTAACGTTGAAGTATCCGTTAAATCCGTTGAAGTATCCCGGATAGCGCCCGAATTACTACAGCGTTATTAATACCAAAATGAATACGGCACCCATAAAATTATGCGGCCGGCATAACATCAAGTGTGCCATACTGCGTTACTATACTGGGAAATCCAGAAATCCAGGGTAAGAAGCTTTCGAAGGGTTATTCGTTCCGTCTTTGAGTATTACCGTAAGAACAGCACTGACAACTAGAAGTGGGCGGTTCCCAAATAAGCACAGGTGCAGTGTTAATAATAAATATTGGGCTGAATTATGGAAATATTCAAATGGAGTTACACAACCGGTATTTCCAGAACAACCAGCGTCGGCAGCTGCGCCATCTTCGTTAGTGTACCTGGAGATTGCGTAGCTGCCGAAACCGGCTGTACATTCTAAAATAAACTACGGAAGTTATATAGTCCGTCTCATTACCATGCTGATCGTCCACCCAGTAAAATGCTTAACTTCCGACTATGATGTAGAGGTTGTTGTACTGGTGAGGGTTGTTTCGCACTGACACGTTCAACTTCTTTACATCCATTTTAACTCAAACATATCCGCCGGCGACTTCAAAACAAGACCACATGTTAGATGTAACTGCTTGAGAAGATTTCATATGTAGTATTCGATTGCTTCCCCACTATTCGATGGAGCAACAGGACAATATATGGGCTGCGAATAAGGGAAAGTTTAGCTTGGCCCAACTCCAGGCTACGCCTTTTCAATCTACTCCGCGATTAGTTTTTGTGAACTAGATGATGCTGCTGTCAAAGTCTGATCTCGAGCTTTGCACCGAGTCAGGACAGGTGACGCCGATTGAATTGATGGTGGGAGGGTGATTTTTGTATAGACTTGCGAGAAGCATTACTTACGTGTTCCCATCAGTAATACCCTTAGGTTATAGCGAAAAAAATTGCATCATAAAGATTTGTTGTTCGGTAATTCAGTGCTAATATAACGCCTAGCCTCATGGAATATTACATCTATTTTGTATTATTTCGAGTATATGTGCAAATATTTTTATCTAAAAGCAAAATTATACATTTCTTAACACATATTATAATATTTGGGAAGATTTTCATGGTGTCACGCCAATCCTAATTCAGGAAATTTATATTTCAATGTGATTTCGCCTAAAATTCGAACACCACACCGAGAATTCGAGTTAAATTACTCTTTGAGTAAGTTGAATTTAAAATAACAATTTATTGATAAAAAATTCAAAACAATAATAATATAATTAATTTAAAATAAAAATTTTGTATCATTTCCATTACTGTCTGAATGGTAAGTTGCTCAGCATAAAGAATTGCTCTAAAGGGAAATGTGACTCACGATTTTTTGTGCGACTTATTAAGAATGTTATTAACAAGTGCACTCAGTGATTCACGATTACCGCTCCAGCCAACTCAAGTGGATGTAAACGAGGCTCAATGCACTTGAAGTGCTCCGCACAGAGAACTCGGGTACGTATCGGTATTCCCCATCCAAATCTCCACGACTGCCTGAGCTCGAACCAGGGCCCTCGGGATGGTCAGTCGGTACTCTTGCAACCCCTAGAATGATGGACGTTTAGTTCGATCAATACTCGGGAAAAAAGGTGGAAAGAGGGGAGGAAGGGTGTGGGGGTAATAATGGAGCATGCTCATCAACTATCGTGCTTTGATGCATTTACGCTCGAATAATCATATTCAATCAAAAAAATGCAAAATTAATCAAAAGACTTGCCCCGAATTGAAGACCGTGGGGTTGAGTTGGGGGGGAGGGGTGGGAAGCACTCTTATGCCTCTCCCCCTCCCCCGAACCCTCCCTCCACCACTTTGCTCCGAGAAGGAGGGAAGAGAAGAAGGCATTACAGGCGTCTCCTCCTATTCCTCCTCCTACTCCCCCCCCCCCCGCCCCCGTGTCCCCCCCGTACCCCAACCGATCAAATCGCCGTAATTGCAAGGAAAAAAGTGCGCGCGCCAACGAATCCTTCTTCTTATGATAAAACTCCCCCCTTTTTGCGATTTCCCCTTCGCTTGACGGCGCGGCTGCCCGGGGCGCACCCCCTCCCAGTTCCCCTCATTTACCCGCACCCCATCCACCTTTGGGGTTGGCAGCCCCCGCCCTCGATCCGCCCCCGGGGGCCACTCAAGACGCTCTCGCATCGTGCCCGGGGGAGTGGCAGAAAGGGGGGGGCAGGCATCGCTCATCTGCCCCCTCTGCGTCCGACGCCCATCTCAGACGCCCCAGCCTGGAGACTTGCATGGGCGGTGGAAGGGAATGCGATGCGCCCACTCTCTCCTGAAATGTAAATTTATACACCCACTGTAAAGGTACAGCCATTGCAGCCTCAATGCAAGGTACAACCAGTGCATGATTTAACACTTTCCCGGCAAAATTTGGCGCCAGGCGGGCGGGGAGTCAGAATGCCAGAGCTGAGTCTCCACTGGTCAACGGTCCTCCACCACAACAATCGGTGCTCGACCAATCCCGCCCCGCCTAGCACCAAATTTAAACGGTCTTTTCAAGCTCGCATCAGTAGCCTTGAGAATGGGTAACGAATCGGAACCCGAAACGTCGGATAACTATAAATTTCTCGCCCGGTGGCGAGCCCGAGAGGATTACACAAATACAACCATTGTAGTCTCTCCTTTCTTATACTCCTTTTAAGGTAGTTTGAGCGAAAAATCATTTTGCTTAGAAATCAATGTATTTGGTCTCATATTAAAGTAAAATATCTCTTCTATCCAAGGACACCAAAAATTTACACCACATAACTTTCCGAGATATTTGCCAAAAAATACCAGCCCTTTTACATGGGAAATGGTACGTGTATGCACTCCAGAGAGACATTATTTACAAAATGAGGTATTTCCAACACTTAGTTATCGTCAAAAAACTAACAGCGTGTAGTTTGTATGTTTTCTCAACTATATTTGAAAATTAATTATATTGTCACCGCAGTAGGTTCTTGGGTATCGCAAAAAAACCTTCCGTTTTGAAGGATTTTCAAACGCACCGCGTGAAAAAAATGAGTCAAGTTAAAGACTTATTTAGATATTTTCATTTAATTACTGACAATTTCTGTCATATAAAACTATATTATTTCACCATTAATATTGAAATATTAAATTGATGTGTCCTACAGCTGGTGAAATTAAAACTTATGATTCGAATATGGTCTCTATTATGACGAGGGAATTACCTCGCTCGGACTACCTTAAGCACAAATTTGGACACATAATTGAGCAAAACAGGTCTGATACTCTAATAAAGTGTACTTACCTACATATTAGTTATTGGATTAGTTAAATATCGGAAACATATGCAAATACATCAGGAGGAGAAGAGTGCTTCCTGAGTCGATGTTCAGCAATAGAAGGGATCTGAGTACGGGGAATTTGGGCGAGGATGTGAAGAATAGGCTGGTGAAGAACTTGATATGAAGCGTTGCGTTGACTACCCTAGGAAATGCGGACGAGAATTGGCTGCAGGCGTTTGAGATGTGGTTGTGGAGAAGGATGGAGAAGGTATATACAGTGAACGGAAAGGATGGCGAAAGAGGAAGTGCTTAGTATGGTGGGCGAAGAAAGAGTACTTCTGAATGGAATCCGGGATGGGCAGGGTACATGTCTGGAGGTAGTAATAATTGGGCGATGGATCGCCCAAGACTGTTATAAAAGGAAGGATGTTGGGCAGACAGGGAAGGGGAAGAAAGAGAATAGGTTTCATGGACGGGATGAAGAAGGGTAGATCGTATGTAGAGGCAAAAAAGGATATACTAGATATTGATGACCCTGAATGTGTTGAAAACCAGGGGAAGTTTCCCTGACTTTCTAAAAAAAACCTACTTTTTACCAGTATTAAGTTCAGCGTATCTTGCATACCTTGAAAATGTCATCGCTTATATCGACACTGGTCGGTGAATAAAATTCTGTGGAAAGTGAACAGCAACTTTTATCGTGAGATCATGAATTTTTAACGGTTATCATTATTATAACGTATTATACTGGTAAAGGTAGGTTTTGTTGAATGCCAGAGAATCTCCTCCCGGTCATTTACAATTTTAGGGGCCTATCTCCCTCTAGTATATCCTTTTTCACCTCTGCATAAGATCTACCCGTCTTCATCCCATCCATGAAACCTATTCTCTTTCTGCTCCTCTACCCCGCTTGCCCAACATCCTTCCCTCTATCACACTCTTCAGCAACCCATCATCCTTTATTACATCCTTGAGCCATCTACTCTGCCTATCCCGGATTTAATTCAGAAGTTTCCTTTCCTCGCCCACCATCTCAAGCACTTCCTCGTTAAGTCTTCCTTTCCGTCCACCTAACCTTCTCCATCCTTCTCCACACCCACATCTCAAATGCCTGCGGCCTCTTCTCGTCATCCTTTCTCAGGGTCCACGTTTCTGCCCCATACAACGCTACGCTCCATATCAAGCTCTTCACCAGCCTCTTCTTCACATCCTTACCCATTGTCCTCGTCATCAGCTTTCTTCTATTACTAAACACCTCCTTAGCTAGCGCCATTCTCTTCCGTATGTCTTTGCTCCGGTAGATTACTTTAAAAAATTTCCCCATTTGTAGTGTTTTTTGAAACAAAGACATGGAGAGTCAAGAGGAAAAAGTAGAGGTAAGTAACTAAATCCATATTCAAATGGATTTGAAGTGTGGCGATGGAAAGGACTGGGAAGGATTAAATGGAGTGTTAGAGTGAGAAATGAGGGAGTACTGGAAATGATAAACGAGAAAAGAAAATATTTTTGAACTGCAAGAAAGAGGAAAGCGAACCTAATACGACACGTTCTGAGAAAAGACTGCCTTCTCAAAAGAATGTTGGTAGAACAGACTGAAGGAAAGAGAGGGGAAAAGAGGTATGAAATGATTACGCACGTAATTTTTTATCTCACAACTTTTTGAGGGATTAAGGTGGGAACCCATAGACACTCGGAGGCTACACGCTAGGCTTAGGCTGCTTGATAAATTCAGAACTGTTTTTTTTTCAGAGCGACATAGAGAATATTATCATGACTCCTCACTATATCTCTAGGTCTGACAGATGTGATAAAATAAGAGAGAGACACTGTCGAACATATAGGTACAAAAACTCGTTGTTTCCGCGAACAATAAGAGACCACAATAAAAATTGAGCTCCAGGAAATACACTCCTATAATACATGTCACCAATTCATTTCCAAAAAACTTACACCTTTACACGGCTGGTGACCTAACACCCCCTTGCCACACGCCCATGCGGCGGCTCGCGGGTTATTATGTAGATGTAGATGACGCACGTATGATGGGCGGGTATGTACGAAGAGCTGAGGGAGACAACCAGGGACGGAGCGGCATGGAAGGAATAATTTGCATAAAACCAATCGGAGGATGGATCCACCGAAGAAGAGGAACATTGCTCCATCTATGTTCTCAGTTTGAGATACATTTTTAAAGGATAACCTTTATTTTGTTTACCGCTTCATCTTCTTCCAGGGATCACAATACTGTAGATGTTTACTGACAACTATTGTCGCTGACTCCACTCAAAAGATTTATAGCTAAAAATTACCTTCATTTAGCATTAAAGCGAAACCATACCTCCAAAATGACTTTTACATTTCGCGACACAAAATATGACCTGCAGTCACGTCATTAGCTGTCTTTTTAAGGTAATAATGAACTTTGTCGAGGGACATTACTCTAAATGTCCGAGAATAGCAAACCCCGTTGTCGACTTATTCATCCAGCGATCAGGATTTTAGTTGATTGATACATTTACTTTAGTACATACACTTCACCCCGTGAGTCTTTCGGCGACGTGTCTGTGGCAGGGGATGTTTCTAACATTAAAAATGGATTCCCAACGGGCAATTATATACGGTTCTTCTTCACCGACTATCGCTCCATCTAGATTCATTTGAAAGCGCCATACGTTCCCAGCGCTGCCCCGCAGGACAAGAGGGCTGAGGCGTGTCTCGCGGAAGGCGTCCGAGGCTCTCGAGGGCGCCGGCCGACCGTCCATTGTTTTTCACTTCGAGAGCAGCGGTAAGAGTGCATTGGAGTGAAGCGTTTACTTATTTTGCGCGCGCGAGAGAGAGAGGGCGTTGTATGGCTTAGGCGTCGCACAATGAGCGCACAACAAAGAGACAGAGAGGCACAGACAGACAATGGAGAAGGCATTGCGAGCGCAGCAGCTGCGACGAAAGAACGGTCCGCCATTATGTCAACCGGAAGGAGGTGGCGCCGCCGCGGCCGCTGCCCTCGCCACGCCGACTCGAGAGGACGGGCGGGAGACGCCACGGCGCCACCTCCGCAACATGACTGCGGCGCGCACCGAAACCGCGCCCGAAGGAACGCAAGGTGATTAGTGTCATTATTTAACGCTTTAACACTCTATAAACCACTGTGACTTGGGAGATAAACATGTGTTTACTCTCTGTTTACACTTCATTATCCCTGGATACAATTGTAACCTCTGACTAACAGTGCTAATTTTCGCACATAATTGGTCAAGTATTTAAAAGAATAGTTAACTTTTATGCTAAAGTGAATGGGTGTCTATGTTACATTTCATACGTTTATTGCTGAAGAAACAAAAAAAAACTGGTTATAGAGGGTAAGTAAGTTTGGTTTTACTGAAATTCTGAAAAAATCCACCAGGTATTCTACACTTGCTCGTCCCTACCAAGGTCGTTCGATATCGATTGTATCCTTCCTTCGATACCGGTCTTCGCAGCGTTAACAAGTCCGCCTTTTATGTGCTCATTTTGATGTATTCTATGAAAGCATTGCATTGGATGTAATACGTTTTTTTTGATTTGGCAGTGAATTTTTATCCGAGATGACGACTTGCGCCCCAGTAGGTGCTCATTAAGCTCCCGAATGGCGGCCGCGTGGTGGAAATGGTTGCGGAGGCCCTTATCAGTAGAGCTATAGATGTATCGAATCGAACGACCCTGGTCCCTACTGACCTCTAGCGACTCCTTCGACACCTCAGCGTAAGTCCTACCCGTCTTCATCCCGCCCATGAAACCTATTCTCTTTCTTCCCCTTCCACGCTTCCCCAACATCCGACCCTCTATCACAGCTTTGAGCAATCCATTGCCCCATAAACACCATCCCTGCCAGTCACCTACCCTGCCTCCTCATCTCATCTATTCCAAAAGAGTCCTTTCCTCATCCACCACCGTAACTACACTTCTTCTTTTGTGTCCATCACTCTCCACCGCAAGGTCTTGATCACTCTCCACACCCACGTATCGAAAGCCAGCAGTCTATTCTTATTGTTCTTTCTCGGAGTCCTCATTTCCGTCCCATACAATATGGACAAAAAAGATTTGTCAGAAACATGCGAACACGTATGAGAGGGTGTAATTTCATTAAATATGCTGAAAATTGGATGCGAATAATTATGCCCTAGATTAATTTTGCCAAGCGAATTGGTAAACACGTATTGAACATTTCTATAGTTTATAATACGGCAAATAGCACGGAAGAGTTCGGTTAAAATAATAAAGTTAATTCGGTACCATTTTTAGTTTTATCATTTTCAGTGAAGTGATCCTTAATTCTATGGATATGTTGTATGTTTTTTTGCGAGTATCGAATTTTTATTTTTATTGAAATAATTTTAATTATAAAAATTGATTAATTTGTTTTCAATTAATATAATCGTAGCATCTATGACATAAAAACTTATATGCACTAATTAATCAAAATAGCTAAAAATCTTCCATGAAATTGATCGGTAGTCTTGTTAGTTTTTATCGAACTACACCTACTAAACAAGTTCGATAAAAGGAATGTAAAAATTTAATGTTCCATATGAACTGAATTTTTTGGTGAAATTTCTCAAAAACTGATATTTCCAACCAAAATGTTTTCTCAGTGAACGCTACTCTCCATATCAAGCTCCTCTCCAGTCTCTTCTTCGTATCCTGTCCCTGGGTCCGAGTCATCACTTCCCCTCTGTTACCAAACGCTTCCTTAGCCAAAGCTATTCTTCTCCTAATGCCTTCACTAGTATGCCCATTTTTTTCATGTGTAGTATCCGAGTAATTAAAGCGTTCTGCTTGCTTCATTTTGTGCCCCCCTACTGTTATATCAGCCTCGCTATTTTTGTCCCAGAGAATCTCATTTCCTTTGTTTTCTTATAGTTGATTGAGTACTATTATCGTCATTGACAATAATTGCTATAGGCCACTCGAGTACGGGTTTAACATAAATAGTTTTAAGTAACTCGGGGAAAATGTCGTTATTTGCATCTTTTAGAGATTAATGTTCGGAGTAAACGATGTAAGAATTGGGATTCCGTTTTACCGACTCTCTCACACCTCACTACGCAATCCTTTTTTATCACCAATCCCTCGGGAAACTATTCAAGATAATTGCACTTCTATCATTTAGCCTTGCTTGAGTGAAATTGATACCTCTTTGGAGCCATAGCTCTTTGCATCTTATCACTGAAAGTATTGACTCCTGTGGAGGACTATTTTAACTCCATCCTTTTTTTGGAACTATTTGAGCAATATTCAACGGTGTAACGCTCTATGCATGTTGCACTCAGTCGAAATCAATAAAATTCATTATCCAAACCCCATGAATCGAAATTCAAGCGTGAAAAGCGTTGGAAACCTTGAAGTCTTAATGCCGTATTTGCTAGACGGTGTCATTCGTGACGTCACTGGGCTTAGTCACGATAGCCTGAGACCACCTCTTCTATAACTTGTGGTGGCGCTGTAATATAACAACAGTTTCATTGCAACTCTTTTGCAACCGCGAGAGTTTCACAGAGGAACAGTACCGTGAACTACTGTTGTGCAAACAGATACAAGCTCACCAAACGCTGGGCTATGGATCGGTACTGCTCGATTATTGCCCGTAGTTTTAAATATTTCGAGGATTTTATTGATGAATTACAGTTAGCAATCTTTCTCAGGTTTATTTTAGGTGGTACTACTTGTTCCGCCACCGTGTGGCATAATCATGTGCGCGACAGCGAGGCGAAATGTGTTGGATCGTCTAAATTAATCATTGAAAGATTGATTTATGTTTTATTTTTTATGATTATCGACAACTTCCTTCAAGTCCAACCCAAAGAGGTTGTTTAATATTATGTAGATTTTCAGAATATTGATTTGTTCTGAATTATACATTTAACTACAGTAGTAAGTCAAATTTAACTTAACATAAAATAAATATTTCATTTAGATTAAGATTCATGAAAGATACTCGATATTTTGAAATTCATCTGAATAACAGTTATCTTCGGCAATCAATTGTTTCTGCTCACCACAACAGAACTGCGGTTACGACTCGATCATGAAACTAGCCTTTTGATGCCTGTAAGTGATGATGACGCCGATAGGTCGAAACTGGTTCCGAACCAAAATTATAATAACGTATATATATAATAAAAATAATAAATAATAATAATGTTTGAATAAAACATAGTTTAACTATCGTTTGTGAAAATGAACTTCCTCGCAGTTGATCCGAAAAACAACTAACCTATCAATTGGAACAATTATTGGTAGCATTTATCCAACGAAACAGTTGTAGCTGCAGCCATTTTGGTTCAACAGCACTTATTCCACCTCTGTTATCTGTAACACTTTTCACGTTCAACTCCGTCGATATTTTTCTGAGGAAAAAGTTATTTGAGACCTATTTTTAGAATGTATTGCTGTATGGTAGCGAGACATACTGTGGGAAAACGGAAAAGGCCTTGAGGCCTTTGAGATGTGGTGTCATAGAAGAATATGTAAGACAAGCTGGAAAGAGTGAGTGAAGAACCATGAGGTACTGCGAATGTGAAAGGAGAACGGAGCCTGTGGAGAATTGTAATAATGAGTCGGGACGGGTGGATCGGTCACGTAGTGCGGGATGAAGGGTTGGTGGAGGCGATTTTAGAAGGGAGGAAAATGAAGTGCAAAAGGTATAGAGGAAGTCCTAGACTGGAGAAGCAGACAATGGGGGACATAGGCTATGGACGGTTTCAGATATGGTGAGGATTGTGTAGTATAGTGAGAGGTGTAGGGCTATCGCAAACCAATCCTGATTGATTGACTCTACTAAAGCAGAAGATGATCTCCAGCACATCGGGAGGGACGTCTGATAGCCAGTTGGTTCCCGTGCAGTCGCAGATTGATTTTGGGCCGAGCAGTCGCGGTGTCGTGCATTGCTTCAAGAACCGTCCGAGAACCCTGTCCGAGTCTGCTTCGGCGACGTCTCAATATTGAGCGGTTGGATATTTCGGTAGGTTTCACTCACTCGGATTGATAAATTGGGTGTCAGATGTTTAGTTATTGCGCCTCACATCGCCGTTTTCAATGTCATATGCATTATTCCCCGCGAGAAATACTCGATCGGAAAGGCTATGTGAGATTTTTACTACAGGTTTAAATGCATAAAAATCTCGAAACTTTCTTGGGGCACGCGTGACTCCATAGTGACGTGATCGAAATTATCTCGAGTGTATAAAACCACGATCGCAAGGACGAATGTTTTTTCGCTCCGGATTTTGCTCTGGTTATAGATTCAATTCTTTCCCATGACCTCCGCTTTATCTTCTTCAATATTTCTGGTGGGAAGTCACGGAAAACGTTTTCAGCGACAAATTGAGTGCATTATTAATCAGAAATTTTCGTTTGATGAATCCACATTATCTAGGGTACTCGAAACAGTTGGCAGGGAAAAATTAATCTAAGGTACTCGATCAGTGGCTAGGGAATTCGTAGCTTGCAAGTCAAAATCATTGGTCAAGGCGGATGATTTTTTCCTCTGCGGAATTTCGTACATATGAGTACTTGCCGGTGACTCCGTAAAGGCCACATCGTGGCTCATCCCTGTCTACTCACAATTTATGGAAAAAAATAGAACCCAATGTCTCCGAATGCCGGTATAATTCGCCCAAATCGACAGTGGAGAGTAGTGGTGGACTTCCATGTTGTCGAAGCAAAACGTGTCCCTCCACAACGGCATTGGTCAGACAGCTGCTTCGAATGACTGTTGCGAACAGAATGTTAGTTTCGGTATCGTGCAGGAGCCTCGCCGTTTCAATATGTGCTGTGCAGCGGCAACTGATGGCTGAAGCTGGCAGGTTCGTTGCCTATTCTGTTCCAGTTGCACTACGCGTGAGACTGCGTTGTAGATAGTATCAGTTGGATTTGAATGTGTTGCAAGCGGTTGCCGGTTTGTTTAGGAAACACATGTCCGCCCTCCATTGCATATACGTAGAACTACAGTGAAATCTGTCTCCGCGGCCACCTCTCTTGAGCGACCTCTTCTCCAAGCGGCCGATTTTATCGGGAACGGAATGAATTTCCCACACTTATATGCAATGTAAATTTTCCCTCCCTTCAGCGGTCTCCTTCTGAAGCGACCATCATCTCATACGTTGGTGGCCGCTTGATACGGGTTTCGCCGTAGAACTGTGATGCCATAAATGAATTGACTTGTAATTGTTACTTTGGTTCAGTGAAAGGTTTATCATTGCATAGATTACAGAGGTACCAGCGATGTTGTGACAGCGCTGATCGATCGCTCGTTGCTTGGTGTTTTTAAGGTAGTCCGAGCGAGATAGTTCCCTAACCATAATATACACCATATTCGATATATACGTTTTAATTTCACCAGCTGTGAGATATGCGAATTAAACATTGCATTATTAATGGTGCAATAATATAGTTTTACATACAGAAATTGTAAGTAATCAAATTAAAATATCTAAATAAGTCTTTAACTTGACTCATTTTTTTACGCGGTAGGTTTGAAACTCCATCAAAACGGAAGGTTTATTGTGATCCCGAAGAGTGTACTGCGGTGACAATATGTTTAATTTTCAAAAATAGTTGAGAAAACACCCAAACTACACACTGTTGATTTTTTTACGAGAACTAAGTGTAGGAAATACCTCATTTTGTAAACAATGTCTCTCTGGAGTGCATACACGTACCATTTACCGTATAAAAGGGATGGTATTTTCTGACAAATATCTCGGAAAGTAATGTGGTGAGGGGTTGGATTTTTGGTGTCAATGGAAGGGTGATATGCCTTTATTTAAAATGAGACCAAATTCATTGATTTATTGGTAAAATGATATTTCGCTCAAACTACCTCAATGCTCTTGACCGTAATAGGATGTTTCACGGAACTGTTTCGGTCGCGAAGCAGTTGCAATAAAACTGTTGAGATCATTTGGAGGCTCCACAGGCGGGAAGTGACGGGACGAGCGGTCGCAGTTTTGAGAAATGGCGGGAGGGAAAATGCGAAGGGGGGGAGAGCGTTAGCCTCGTCTCCAATTTTGTCGGTTGGGGAGGCTGCGAAAGGGTTAACGGGGGCCGGGGTGCCCTAGGACCCCTCGTGTCCCTTCCCACCCCCCCCCACCACCACCGGGGGTGGCGAGGCCGCTGGTGTCCTTGGGGCGGGTTGCCATGGAGACGGACTGCATCTCCCTCCGGACCTTGCTGGACCTGCCCCGTTCGCACCGCGAGATGTCGCCACTGATCGCACATCGCATCTCAGAGTGAATTGGGTTCTCGGGAGTCTCAAGAAGGATGAAGCGGAAGGCGTCCGGCAAATGCATGTCAAGGGGTGGTTTGGCGCCTCGGTCCAAACAACGGACTCATCATCGGTAATGAATTAAGGCGGTTGGAGCCATATTTTTGTCCTCGTACGGTTATTTGAACTAAAACGAGCATAACTGCTGATTAAATATTTCTTACAATCAACTGTTTTTTACATACAAAAACAGCTATGTCCTGGGCAGATAACATTCTACTCAGGCGGGACTCGAACCCGCGACCTTCGAGTTAGCAGGCAAGGACTTAAACCTACCGCCACCGGGGCCGACGTTATTCTCGAAACTTTGTGCACGCGTTTTTATTTGCGATATCTATCGAAAAAAATTACATTTTATCGATTTCCTTTTAGTTGGCAAGACCATTTTAAACCAATACCCTCATTTAAAAAATATTTCTCTCTGTACAAATAAAATTGCAAAAGCTTCAGTGTGTGCTGGATTATGGCTAGCCAAGGTAAAGACGATCGTAGTTATTTACTAAGAGTAGCGCATTGCAAAGTTTTATAAATTGCAAATACTAATTTAAAATCATCTTCCACTTCCACGGAGTCAAGCCTAAAACAATAAAACTTTCTCGATAAGTAATTTTCGATTCGCAGTGTCTCGCGCGACTGGAATTTTTTCATTAATCAAGCGATTGAGACCTTATACGTGTTCTCTCTCTTCTCCCCGTCATTCCGTATTACTTCCCTACCGAGCTGGCCCGTGGTGCACATGGCGATGAAATGTGTCGACGATAGTCGAAAGAAATTAGGTTCATTAGTCGGATGGAGGGTGCATGCAACGGTTAGATTGAAAACGGATGGTATATTACGTAAAGCAGGCATCAAAAAGTTGTCGTAATTAATCGAGTCTGTCGAGAAAACTTTCGACGAAACATACAAAGTGTTTTTTTCCTCATCATTAAGTTAAGTAAAGTGAAATTGCTCTATGTATTGCTTCTGCTTCTAATTGACGTGACCGGAACGGTAAACAGAGGTCATTGAGCGAACGTTTTAATAAAATGTTAAGGAAGTCCGAAAAACATCTTTTTACCACATTTCATTTAAGTTCCATCGTGTAACCGTTGCAACTCATTATACAGACAGTGATGGAAATATTACAAGAATGATATATAATTACACATTTTTCCTCAGTTATATCTTCACACTTCCTATGTTATGACTGGAGTTTTCGGCGCTATATTCTGGAATAGACGAAATCATATTGAAATATTTTTTTTCTAAGGTTGCACCCGAAGTAACCCCTTGATATTTTTTACAGCAAAAATTATCCTAAGAAATGTATTATTTATGTAATCTACACACATATACGTCTTCATATTACCCTGGAAGCCAACTCAAGGGCAGGTATTTGGTAGTGGAAAATCAGAATCAAAACGAAGCAAATGTGAGATAGAATAGCACCGCAAGCCAAAAAAATCAAATCGATATGATTTAGTTTTGCACTTTTATCAATGAAGATCAAAAAATAGAACACGCAACTTTGTACATTAGCAAAAATCGCTCCTAGTAGATTAAGCAACCTTTTTGCGTTACCGTAGTCCTCCTCTTACAATAACAGCTCCGCTTGTTAGTTGTAGTGCCTCCGCAGAATGAGAGCTGGTGCCCTGAGACTCCTGCCATACGCCATGATGGCTTTTGCTTGTTCGAGAAAATTCCAATCACGCAATTAGGAGTCATGTGACACCACAACAAACGGTTGAAGATTTTGGTGCTTTGTATCGCTCGGATGAATAACTTAAGCGTCTGATTTGCTGTTAATTGCGACTCTTATCGAGATGTTTGACTCCATCAAATAACATTTCGTTGAGAAATACTCGATCGAGAAGGTTGTGCCAGGTTTCTACCAATGGTCACCAATAGTCTCCCGAGTCTCAAACTCTGCGTGATTGTACTTCGTGACCACTTGATTACTTGCTCGGAATAAACTTGGATGGCTCAAGCAACGGTTTCAAGCGCGAACAGACGGTTGTTCTAGATGGCGTTGGTTCGAGTGCAGTGAAAATGACATCAGGTGCACCCCATGAAAGTGCCATGGTACCATAATTATTCCTTTCGCGCATAAATAAAATCAACGTTATAACCCATTCGCAGACGACACTGTATTGTGAAGGGATCTTGGAAATGAGTCCGACATGATTACCTTGAAGAGAGACCTAAAGGCTATAAACGAATGTTGCATTACCTAGAAGTGAAATCAAAGTTTAGAATGTGCGTTGTTATGAATTTTTGTAAAAAGAATTACACAATTAATCGAATATATTTATCAAACGTAGATTCAGTTAAATACTTAGATATGACATCTACTCACAACCTCTCTTGCAGTAGGCAAGTACGAGAATATTGCGGACAGGCTAATCGTATATTGGGATTTTATAAAAACAATACCGGGAAAATAAGACGAGCAGGTTAAGGAACGGCGTAACTCAGTGGGACCTCACTTGAAGTATGTCGCTAGCATAGAGGACCCTAACGAAGTAGGCTTATTGTAAGTTTCAGAACTAGATCAGATGTAGCGGATAGCATCAAGATTTGTTGAAATTGTTACAAGCATAGCAGTGTTACTGAATATTTGAAGGAATTAGGCTGGGTGCCTGTAACGGATCGAAGGGAATAATATAGATTAAATCTTTCGCACTAGTTAGAGGTAAACTATTTTTTAAAGTACGATCAACATATTTGCTAGAGCCAAACTGTTCTATTAGAAACGAAAATAGAGATAAGATTAATAAAATTGGATGCGGAACCCAACGATTTAAAAAGTCATGTTTTCCACGTATGATACGGTACCATAATAGTTCCGATAGATCAGTTCCATGAAACTATGAATCTTACATGGTAAAGTAGGTTTTGAACTTGTACTAGTTTAGCAATATAATTAACCACTCACCCGGCAAGAAATTTCCGGCATGGGTTAGTTTTCTGCATTATTTAGTGCCTGTTGGACTATTTATGTATCGCAATAATAATTCCAACCAGTTTTTGTATCTTAATTAGTGTACTGCACGGTGGCATGTTCGTCTACGTATCACTCTCCTAGTTTCTGGTCTGACCGCGCACTGTTGTCCTTACTGATTTTGGCCTGCTCCTGGCATTCCTGGGGAACGTACGCGGTTGGAACTGGGTTGAGTGCTGTATGCCTGGTGTGGAGTCAGTCCGTGCCACACGCCCTAGTGGGGACTGGCACGGTATTTCATGGATGTAGAAGAAGCACATCCCTCCCAGGCGACGCGCGGTTGCGTGCTTGCCGGCACACGCGTGCCCTTTCGTACGAACGAGGAACCACGATTCCTCCCGCCGCTCCGCGCCTCCGAATCACGCGACACGCCCGACGACGGAAGGGACGCTCAGCGTCGAGACGCGGGGCCGTCTCGCGTGTCATTGACGTCTCTCGCCAAGCGTGTTTTTCTGCTGTGCTCTTGAAGGTGCTTGTGGACACTTTGAGCCCAGAATAACTCACAAAATTCTTCTAAATTCTGGGAACGACCCTTACTCAGCGAACTGTCAATGGAGTAAGACCAAGAGTACTGTAAATCGAGTGTAATTTTGAGTTAGCAGGGTGTAGTGTATATAGCTGTATTTTGTAAAATTGTCAAACGATGTCCCCTATCTTTCATATTCATAACTATTCTGAACCACTGTCAGATTTAAGATTTTTTGTTCTACCCGAACGCAATGCTCAAGTTAAAATGGTGTATGCTTAGTTATTCGACCACGAATTGAAAGATAGTTGTCATTCTGAGGTGTCTAATGTGAGGGGGCGGGCCGGTAAGACTCCAATATCTGTTGTAGGATTTGCGAAGTCGCTATAATTACGAATAGAATAATTACTAGAAGGTCGACCTTTGGTGCCCTCGGTTAATGGCTCGAATTGCGCATTTATATTCGTCTGAAGTTAATTGCTAGTGAGTGAATATGAAGGTGATGCCTTCGAGTGCAGGTCTGCTTTTAAAATCGTATTTTTATTTAATTTCAATTACGCACGTCTTTATACGGTCCTATGATTTCTTAAAGTACGTGTACATGCTTATTAATCGTAGGGAATTTCCAGCTTGGTCCGTTAATTAGATGATTTTACATATTTCATAGACTGCTGGCATGCAGTTCCGTATGATTCTCAGATCGCTCAGGAAATCAGCGCCGCGAGTGGTGACTGGGTGAAACTAATTAAATGCGTGGGCCCTGGAAGCACTTTCAATGGCCGACTCGGTAATCCTCTCTGTAGAATCCTTGAGTTAGACATTGATCCATAAGAGCGTAGGCTTTACCTTTCCGCCCTTCAACCTCTTCACTTTCCGCTCTTTCTGGTCCGCTTTCTCGTCACGGACATGCACATGAAATTGGTTTATTTACCATGGTCATGAGATTTTTTTTACCATCTTAAGATATCATCTTGATGTCTTTATGCCTTAAGTGTTCTACTTGGGTAGCGGAGCAAGTAGGGTGATTAACTTTTTGATGCTTCTATTCTTATCTACTACCTGTTAGTACTGAAAGCACGCTTTGCATGTTTCCTTTATAGCTCTTGTATCTCTGTACATTAATGTTGACAAAAAAATTAATATTTTCCGACTCTCTATCATTAGTAGTATATCTGTAGTGTAGTGCATGTTTGTGAAATATTTCCTCCCGAGAAATATCAGAAGGTTATACTCAATCATCCATTGTTTTAGTTACATTTGTATTAATAGGATATAGTGCTTAATGTATGGTGGCAATAACTCACTCCCTTCTACACAACCTAGAGGTGGCTCTCAGTGAATTATGCAGATGTAGAGCGAAACTTAACCCTTAAGTAGGCGCGCTCGCTTTTTGTCACGTAAGTAGGCGCGTGGGGTGTCGGTAGACCCCCAAAAGTTACATGTAATTACTAATGAATTTGAACATTTTCTGAAACTTTTCATCTAAATACTCAATTTATACATCATTTCTCAGCATATTTAATATTTGTTTAAGAGTATCTAATAGTTTATTCCTAATAAACTTGGTTTTCTTGAATATCTACATTTTTGCGTAAAACTTAGTGGGATTCTTTATTCTTGGGTGTAATATTATTATAAAATATTTTTATTCTTTTTTCACAATTAGAAACACTTGTAGAAATATTAATTAAGATTTTGTTTTAATTTTTATACAAATTTGTTATAAACAAATATATGATATTAAAGTTTGAATTTCACCATTTTTTTTATTACCTCTAGAAAATTTATGAAATTACTCGACACTTATCCAAGCAAAAAATATTTTATTTCCATATTTTGGCTGGTGATGCATATAACCATATATATTTGACAAATTTTCTTAGAAGTTGAGAATGAAATTTTCTAAAAATTATGCTGAAAACTCTATACATCTAAAACTCTATTGAACATATTTATCACTCCTTACATATTAGTCATATTCAAACATTTATGACATAAATTTTTCATGTGCTTCACGCACATACACTGCTTACAGTTAATGCAAAAACTTTTTGTTTTTATGTCATCTTTTCATTCTTCGCCGCATTTGAATTATTTCTTTAGAACAGCAGATGAATTGAATTTTCGTTAAAAAGCCGAGTTATTCCTTAAATTATATTACGATTGACTCAAATATTAATCATGTTTTGTAAACTTTAGTCCCATTAGGGAGAGTAGGTAGTCTGAGAGATCAGGAACAGTTTGGTTTGATTCAACGGGTGATTTATCTTCTTTAGCAATCGTGATAACAGCAGCTCGCTCTCGATGTCATGGTCAGTCACAGCACGTGTTGATTCCCCACCACTTCCGAGTCGGGAGAAGGAGGCTGGTTGAGGTGCCAATGTAATTAAATTATCGTCCAACCACGGTCCCTGACATGGCAGGTCACGGAGGTCGAAAGTCACTCAAGGAAAAAAGTCGTATAAAATCAATTAGGTATCTGAGAATCACCGTGACTTCAGACTTGGCGTTGGTGATACACACGCGATACGAGCGGGGGTATATTGCAGAAACCAGGATTCATTGCGCTAAATGCACATGTTCATCAACTTGGGGTCATTCCGAGACAAAATACTGCTCTACGTAACAATTTACATAATTTTCGATATATGATGCAACAGTAGCATAAGTAAATCGAAAACATTTTGTCTACTTATTTATCATTTGTAATTAAAATACGATATTCGTGCACTAATGCACGAATATCGTATGTATAGATTGTTTTCATAGGCCAAGTATATCATTTTAAAACGAATTCCTGATAATTATCACGAATTCGTTTTAAAATGCTAATTATCACCAATTTGTTTTAAAATGATATACGTGGCCTATGAAAGCAATTCAAGTAATGTGTAAATCGCATTCAATTTTGATTGTTCAGTTACACAAAAGTTGAAACGTTGACAAGTTAAAGGTGAGAATTATCCTTGTGGAAACGCGACAAGTGGAATAAAATTTCGCTTTGTACAGTCCAAAATAATGTATTGTTTCCGTCCATGGATTCACTACAAAATTTCTCTATCCGTTATGATGACATCGTATTTCGAAACTATTGTCGGAAATTATTATTAATTGTGGCATGCACTTAGCGAGATTTTATTTAATGAAATTTTACCCTTAAAAATTTCGATGTAACTAAAAATCTACTCTTTCAGTTCCTGCATACAATTCGTCAATTGACTAAAAGTGAGATAAACTTGGCAAATGGACCGCGGGCGCGGTGCATTGTGGGAGAGCGACTCCAAGTGCGCCCCCGTCCCTAACAGCTCTTCCATGACTCCCTTAACCCTCCGCCCTGCGACCCCCTCTCCCACACCATTGTAACTACGTTAGCCTGCATTCGTATGCATACGAGTGACGCATCCCTCACCCTCTTTTGTTCCCTTTCCTTCTTCTTCGCCGCTGTGTTCGTCCCGTCTCCTTCTCCTCGCCTCTCCTCCTCCTCCTTCCCACGGTCCCACGGTGGCACGGCCGCCAGAGGGTGCGTTTTTTTGTCTAGGGCGGGGGGCCTTGGGGGGATCGAGGGGCGGCCCTGGGAGAAGACCCTCGCGAAGCACCCAGCCATTATTATTTTTCCATCGTCCCCCTCACAGGGCGCATATTTCATCGCTCTCGGGGACGCCGCCATGTAAAGCCAGGCACCCAGCGATGAGACGAAGGCGCTAATTCAATATCATCTCCACATCTCTTTTAAAGTGTTGGCAGCAAGCACTTATGTCTCTGCGATAGGAGAGCGGCGTTAACTGCTTCAGCGACCTGCGTCGCCCTCGATTCCGCGCTCCCAGAGCCGCGCCCCTTCCCCTCCTCCCCCCCCCCCCGCGTCGCCCACCCGAGTTACCGGCGGACCCTCGCTCTTGTCGTACCTACGCCGTAAATATGGGCGTTAATGTCGCATTATTCATATTCCGGGTGGGTACTTATGGATATATGGATAAACTATATAGACATGGACCAGTCGAAAAGCTGAACAGCTGACCATTACAGACTAGAAGCCTTCGAAAGCTGGTGCCGGAGGAGGATGCTGAAGATGAAATGGACGGAAAAAATAAGAAATGTTGAAGTGTAGAGAAGAGTAGAAGAGGAAAGGACCACATGGTAGACCATAGAGGAAAGAAGGACCAGATGGATTGGACACACCCTGAGTGACACAATGGATTTGTGAAGAACATAATTAAATGTAAAATGGAAGGGGAAAGTCCCATCAGAGGAAGGCCCAGGAATAAGTTCATGTATCAAATAAAGAAGAAAGTTAATAGGAAGAGCTACCAGGAGGTAAGGGACTTGGAATTTGAATAGGGGAGGGTGGAGGCTTGCAGTCGATGTATATTAGAATTGAACGACCATTGATGATGACGATGATGGATAATCATGGTCTCTCTCTCTCTCTCTCTGATGTGAGCAACAAAATGTTTACCTTTCCTAGTTAATGTTCTCACAAATTAAAGCTTCGTTTAGTTCAATTTGGAATAGGAGAAATACTGGTATACGTATTATTTAGTGATGCAAGCTTTTAAATATTGGGCACCAATGGAATCCCTGGCATAATTAACAAAAAAAGCTTAACATGGATTTTCATGCATATCACAGTTTATGGAAGAATGCTTAGCTTGGTTACAATGAAACAGGAGAAATTCAGGGAAATGTGTATGCTTCTTGGAATGATGAAACACAACTGTAGATTTGGGTCGTTTTATACTATCATATTTGGTACAAGTATATACAAGCATGCGTGTAGCATACAATTAATAGAGGTTAGAGATGAGCAGAGCTTCACCGAGGGAAGTGGGACAGTAATAACGGGAAACGGGTAAACAAATCTGCTATTTCAATGAAATATTACAATGGATGAAGAAGTAATCAATGAAGCCCTATCGATACATCAACACAAGACTACGCAATATATTCTTTTAAAGTATTCTACCAGTTAACGTTAAGTTTAGCTCAAATTCAGAGAAATTCTTCTACACTTTCAGGATCCTATCTACCTATAGTATTTACAATTTTGCCTCTGTGTACGATCTACCCTTCTTCATTCCATCCATGAAACCTACTCACTTTCTTCCCCTTCCGCAACTGCCCAACATCATTCCTTCCATAACAGTCTTGGGCAACCCGCGCACACTGCAATGCAAAATAAAAGCTCTAACGAACCAATTTATTTTTTAAAAAGAATATTCTACCGGTTAAGGTAGGTTTTGTTTAATGTCAGAGAACCTCCTCCCGGTCCTCCACACACTCAGAGGCCTATCTGCCTCCAGTATAACCCTTTTCGCCTCTGCATACGATCTAGCCTTCTTCATCCCTTCCATGAAACCTATTCTCCTTCTTCCTCTTCCCCACTTGCATAACATCCTTCCCTCGATCACATTCTAGAGCTACCCATCACCCCTTGTTAAATCCTCCAGCTACGTAACCCTGTCTATCCCAGATTTCATTAGGAAATTTCCTATCCTCGCCCACCATCTCAAGCACTTCCTCGTCAGTCTTCCTCTCCGTCCACCTCACCTTCTCCATCCTTCTCCACACCCACATCTCAAGTCCTTACAGTCTATTCATTTCGTTCTGTCTAAGAGTCCACGTTTCCGCGCCATACAACGCCTCGCTCCATATCAAGCTCGTCACCTGTCTCTGCTTCACATCTTTACCCAATGTTCCCGTCATCAGCTTCCTTCTGTTACTAAATGACTCCTTAGGTAAGACTATTCTCCTCCCTTTTCCATTGTACCCATTTTCTTCTAACGTGCTACCCGAGTAATTAAAAAACGCACTAGTACACCTCGATGGAAAAGTTCACGTGCAAAATATGTCAGACTTCGGAGATATGAGTGCACAAATAAAATGCTACTTCTTTAAGAGATAAACGAGGTAAATTTTGCATACTTACACACACAAATGACGATCAATGTGGAATAGATCGTTCGCATCGACAGCGTGATTGCACTCGGCACATGTAGACATAATAATATCTATTAATTGAAAGGTCGAGTTGTGCTAGAGAATGTTGGTAGGGTGAATCAACAATAATTTAATTATACATTCTGCTTTTGTACAGCCAACGGTGGCTATATCCATAAATATATATTATGGATTGTTATCTCGTCGCCAAAAACTGTTGTCTAGAATTCCGTAAACACAACTTTTTAAAAAGTGGTGCCGCCAAGTGATGAATGACGGAAGTTCAAATGTAAATACAGTCGATAGTTTGTATATAAACACGTTGTTCTGGTTTTACCATGAACATATATGGGTTTTACTTACAATTTATCATAATGCAGTGGATAAAAAATGTAGCACTACACGCGGGACGTAATTATACACTTTTTTAATATCGTCCGGTCTACAGATATATTTAATTCCTCTCCAAATTTAATTGCACAAATGCACAATTTACTTATTTGCACGTCGTGAATATTGCTATATGGAAATTTAATAATAATGCGAGATGACTTTATGAGTATTGCCAATGGTCATCATTGCAGTGTAGATAAAAAGGAATGCACTTACCGCCGCCTTGAACAGATTCTTATTTTTCAATCCATGTCTCCTATTTTGGGTCCTCGTAGACGCATACCCTGTTTTTCAGCCTGGTACGGAGCAAGTTCTGTTTAAACAAGGCATTCTAAATTCTTTATTTAAGCCGAACAGGCTTAATGCATTAAAATTATAATCTGAGTCTGGCAAACATCATCGTCGGCACACGATAGACATTTCTTACACATTTTCTGTAATAGATATTTCCTCTCTAGCATTTACATAGTAACTTTTAGGTCACAAAAATAGGAAGATATTATTCAAAGTATCAATTCATTCTTATCTCTTCGATCGTTTTTGATATTTACCACAGTCTCACGTTAGCAACAATTAACTACGTCTATTTACGATAACAACTGAAAAGACTTTATTCGAAGTGGCGCCAAGGACTGGGTGAACTAAAAGTGGAAATTTAGGCAACTCGTAGCCTAGGCAACAATTCCAAACATCTAAATCCATAATACATATTCATGGCTATATCTAAGCGCCTCCGGGAAAATTTGGTAACAAAGGTGGAAAGTAGACCGTGAATACAAATCGAGGGTCGCGTTGAGAGGAATCGGAATGTTGAAGAGGGCGACGTGAGGCGTGGAGGAGGGGAATTGGTTTAACGGCGGAGGAGGAACGATTGGAAATTGAAATCATCGGAATGAAGTAGATGCGTGGAATAGAGAAGCAGGAGGTGTGAGGGAATAGTGAAAAAGTTAATGGTAGACAAGTAAATTGCACTTCGAGGAACATTTGAATATGGGGTTGGAATTCGGTGTTTGTCCAAAAAAACCCGCTTATCTTTTGGAGGAATATCGAATCATGATAATTCATATCCACATAGTACGACAAAAGCCGCCGCATGGGCATTCGTGTTCACCCGAAAATATTCATAGTTCAGTGATGTTCGCCGTAACCCAATGACTTAGGCACCCTGGCCGCCCCGTTCTTTCGGAAGTGTACACACTTTTCGGTCTCCCAACGCACACCATCAACAAGATATGGGGGTATTGATGTTTAAGTGAGCATTTCCTCTGAAGAGCAGGAGAAATGGCTACTGACTGAGGATTACCACCAGGAAACTCACAAGAAGACTGGCAACTAGCGACGAACTCACGACATGGAAAAGATACAACGCGTAAAAAAATATACGACACAGCCTTGGAGAGATTACGTTTGATCAATAGAGAGGTGTCCTCAAAGAAAAGTGAAAGAGAGGTGTTTCTTAGCTCTAATTAGGCCACACCTCGAATACGTTGCGAGCTTTTTGGACCCTGGGGAGAAAGATTTAACCAAAAAAATTAATAAAATACAAAGCAATGCCACGCCCTTCTTAAAAACTGCTACGAGCAAACATATACTGCTTCACAATTTTTATCGCGTCGCATGGTTCACGCACCGGGATGCTGAGGAAAGAGAGTGAGAGAGATGAGGCGCTCGAGATGTGGCTGTGGAGAAGAGTGGAGAAGAATGGAGAAGGAGAGAAGAAAGAAAGGGAAAGTAAGAGGAACCAATGGAGCGTTGTGTGGGGGTGGTGGGCGAGGAGAGGGGAGTGCTCATAGTGGGAGGGGGAGGAGATGATTGCGAGTGCTTACTGTACTGTGGGGTTGGAGCGGGCTCAAAGATGAGCGAAAGGGATGCTGAAGGCAGAGGATGGAGGGGAGAATTGTGGGTAGGCGGGAGGAAAATGTTAGATTTATGGATGACAAGGAATCGTGGCGAGCTGAAGAAAGGAGACGATTCATACGATTGCAAGTGATCGCTAATTAAGGGATTGCGAGATATCCATCTTTTGCGTTATCCTTCGAGAAAGTTCCGCCACGACTTTTGAATAAAAACAAACGCCAAATTCCAATTCTTTGTGTAATTGGTTTAAAGATTCCTACTTTCGCTGATAACGTGTGTTATTTATTGAAATTCAAAACTAATGTAGCACATATGCAGATATTTCCACGAATATATTTTTGAGGAAAACTAAATTTTAGCCGTTAACGCCAAATGGAGGGCCAAAACTATGAAATCACTACAGTGTGGCTTTAATTATTGAAGAAATTAGCTAGCGACTCAAGAAATGAGGCGGTAAGATGCATACATCTTATTTTTACTCACTTTTACGGGCGTTTTCGCCTCATTTATAATGTTTTCTGCAAAAATGACACTATTATTTGATTGGAAAATAATGTTTAGCCAAGATTTTTGCTATCTTCTATTAAAGAACATGTAATTGCATGTTCAATCAGAGTGTGAAATAGGGTAAAATGGTAGCATTTTGCTGTTCACATCAGATAGAGAGCATATTTGTCAGTTGGTATCGAAGTTTACGTATCTGGCTCTCGTATTTAGGAGGAGAAGGGTTGTAGTGGAGAGGGGGCAAGAGATGTAGAATTTCCATGGCTAAGGAGGCATTTTCAAAGAGGAGGGAATTAATGAGGAATGGTCTAAGTAGAGACGTAAAGAAGGGGCTGGTGAAAACTCAAATATGATACGAGGCGCTGTTTGAGGCGGAGATTTGGTGATTGCGATGGGAGGAAATGTGTGCGTAGACATGAGGCGTTTGAGATGTGGGTGTGGAGAAGGATGGAGAAGGTTAGCTGGGTGGCAAGAAGTGCGAACAAGGAGGTTTTGAAAACGGTTGTAGAGGAGAGGAAGCTTGTGGTGGAGAAAGCAGAAGAGATGGATAAGGGATATTTTGAAAAGAGAGGGAATGCTGAGGAAAAGCATGAAAGGGAATTCTGGATGAAATTAGAAGAGTGAGACGATATGAGGAATCTAAGAGGGATTTGATGACGGATCATCTACAGCAGGGCAAACAGAGGGATATGTCGGATATTAGGATATTAGGATGATTACTGTCAAAAAACTACCAATCTGCTGGTAGATTACTTAACTTCTATGATATGAATCAATTGACATTTAGATCTTTTTACGGCGGAATCGCATTAAATGGCGGGCCACACCAAGAAAATTCTCTCTTTGCTCTCCCGGATGATTCTGGTTGTCCGCTTGTCCCTTGCAATTCCGATAAGCTATAGTTGACTTCTTATGGACCGAAACAGTAGACTTTGACTTTCCCATGCCTTGGGTTGGTAGACTAGTACCTATCTCCTCAACCGGAGCCGGCAGTAAAAATATTTTATATTTCCAATTACCAAAAATTTATCCGCTCTTTTCGCTCATGTCTGATAGAATTTAAAGGTATTTTTACTCGGGCGATGTGCTGGCGTCAAGAACCCGCGTCGGGAATGACTCGTGTGATTTAGCGCGGCTTTCTTTCGTCTGCTTTCCGATTCGCTCGCGGGAACCCCGTTCTTGTCTGGACTCGGAGGATATGCGCAGTTGAATTCTATTCCACTCAGCAACTTCCTCGGCCTTTTTCCTGGCAAACTGCGAGGCAGCGTATGTGGCATATCTACATTAGAAGTGTTTCCGATACAGCACCTAAAAATGCAACTGCCCAGAAAATGCCCTTGTTTTGAACACAATTTTAGGCATTTGGTAAGAGAAAAGTGCTTTCTGTTTTCATAGTAATGTAGAATTTGTAGTTTTCCAAAAGTGCTTGCTGAAAAAAGGTGTGAAAAAATTATTCGTCGAGTGACTGGAAGGGGTCGGATAGCTGGACAGATATATGATATTGCAGTGTAAACGGTGTGAGAGGGAGAAGCGGACCTCGGAAGTCATGGGTGAATGTGATAGGAAAGACTCTGAAAAGGAGGAATATTAAGGAGTCTTAAGAATAGGATAGCGAACGTGAAGCTGTGCATGAGTGCAGGGGAGGCGTAAGTGGTTTGTAAGAATTATAAATTGGAGGAAATATTGAATGGATTCAGTTTTCTCGGTCTAACGGCAATTACAAAGCACTTTGACTTTGTCTTCCCCGAAAGGGATTGGCGAGACGGGCACTGAGGTTGGTAGTATGCATCTAAAAACAATAATTTAATTCTTATCAACGACTCGTACTTAAATCGCTCGAAGCCGTAAATGCTCGTTGTTAATGTATCATCTCATGACAAGACCCGGGAAATTCCCGCCGAAGATTCTGTCCTCTCGTTAATCTTTCGATTCAATTAGTCGAAAATTAAATGTGTTTAGCATGC
The DNA here is from genome assembly GCA_963169105.1 of Ceriagrion tenellum. Lineage (NCBI taxonomy): Eukaryota > Metazoa > Arthropoda > Insecta > Odonata > Coenagrionidae > Ceriagrion > Ceriagrion tenellum. The sequence continues at coordinate 9,225,770 of OY720639.1, forward strand.
GAGGATTGCACCCCGCACTTATTTTGCTTCCACCATACATGAATTACTGGCAGTGGATAATGATTCATTACATTCGTTAAGCGAAGAATATTTTTATGATCTTTCCGACTAGATGTGGAAAATAATCGCATGCGTAAGAGGGAAAAGAAATGGGCGTTTGCGATCCGCATTTTAACCAATGTCACGACGGGAGCCATGTCTTGCATCCCTTCCTCTTCATTCAATTTTTATTTTTTGAACTAACCCGCCTCTCATGCTGACCAATCGCGAGATACCCGACCTTGCGAGAACCAATCATATGGACGACCAGAATTCTGCAACGACTTTCAACACCCCCGAAGATGATGCACGAATCGGACATCGGAACGCAGGCCAATATGAAGAGTCTAACTCGGTGGAGAACCTAAGAATAATGCCTGCAAGACTGAAAATTCGTTGGTCTTTTTGTCTTTCCTTTCTAGATGGTTTTTAAATAGTTCCCAGTGGAGTCAGACAAGTATCTTTTTCCTAAGATGTGAATGGCATTAGTGTGCTCGTAGTTGGCGTACATATTTCTATTTCTGAACACTTCGATTAGCTAGCATGTTGGTTGAGAATCCGTCGCTACTCTGCCTAGTGTGAGACTGAGAACGTACGTGTTTGTTGATTGAAATGGTAAGGAAACCGTTGAGGTTCTTCGGCCGAGCAAAGACATCATTTTCATAAGTATTGACGTTATGATGTGTATGTCGTTTGAGCGGCGAATTTGAAGCTGTGTATTTATATATATGTATATATCTGCTTCACACTCTTTGAACGGGGCGGCCAGGGTGCCTAAGTCATTGGGTTACGGCGAACATCACTGAACTATGAATATTTTCGGGTGAACACGAATGCCCATGCGGCGGCTTTTGTCGTACTATGTGGATATGAATTATCATGATTCGATATTCCTCCAAAAGATAAGCGGGTTTTTTTGGACAAACACCGAATTCCAACCCCATATTCAAATGTTCCTCGAAGTGCAATTTACTTGTCTACCATTAACTTTTTCACTATTCCCTCACACCTCCTGCTTCTCTATTCCACGCATCTACTTCATTCCGATGATTTCAATTTCCAATCGTTCCTCCTCCGCCGTTAAACCAATTCCCCTCCTCCACGCCTCACGTCGCCCTCTTCAACATTCCGATTCCTCTCAACGCGACAACGCGAGGATGGAGTATTTTATTTTTCAAATTTAAGTAGGCAATTGGAGGAATTTTGTACATGTCAATGTGTGTACTTTTTTCATGTTCAGGAATCAGCATACTTTGTAAGTTTTACTCAGAATATTTATTGCACGACCGGTTTAGTTTACAAATTTAAGGCTGAAACTATTGAATTTGTTGAGTGTGTACTTTTTATATGTGTGCCTGCTAAGAAAGAAAAAGAGGCAATGCAACGCATGCCGGGCACAGCTAGTTTATATATATAAACTGAAACGTTATATTTTAATTTTTGTAATGGGACTATAGGTATATAAACATGAGTTCATCGGAGGATTCTAGAAAAGGCGACGAAAGTGGAGAATCCCGGGATTTAGGTTGGGAAGATCGAAACATTACGCATAACGAACGTTATCTATATGAGCAGTGATAAGGACGATCCAAATCACAACGGACCTATCTCTCTCACGACTATGTCGTGCAGAATATTGGAACATATAAGCATCACTTCAATTATAGGGTATTTAGATAGTCAAAACTTGTTAATTCAAAACCAGCAAGGATTCCGTAAAGGTAAGTCGTGCGAAACCCAGTTAGATCTCTTTCTTCGCGATATTCTTCCCTCTAGAGATAGGCTCACCCAGGTAGACGCGATATTTTTAGATTTTAAGAAAGCTTTCGATAAAGTTCCGCATTCAAAACTACTTGTTAAGGTAAAATCCTATGGAATACATGACGATATAATATGCTGGATTAAAGGTTTCTTAGACCACCGCGAATAGAGGGTAGTTCTAGATGGAGTTAGTTCAGATACAGTTAAATCAACATCCGGTGTACCTCATGGAAGTATCATTGGTCCCTTATTATTCCTTTTGCATATTAATAATATCACCACCGTCGTTACGAGCAAAACTTTCGTGGGGAAGATCATATGGGGATATTTACACTGAGTCTGACAGAATTCCGTGGAAGAAAGATGTAGAGGCTATAAACGAATGGTGCAATACTTGGTGGTCAGAATTAAATGTTTATAAGTGCGTTGTGATGAATTTTTAGAAAAATACAAAAAAATTCTCAACGAAGCGTACACAATAAATCAAGCCAAACTATTAAATGTAGAGTCAGTTTAGTACTTAGAAGGACCCTTACTCAGGACTTTTCCTGAGGAAAGCACGTACGTGAAATCTGCGGACAGGCAAATCGTAAATTAGGATTTATTAAAAGAATACTTGGGAAATGTGACGAGAAAGTAAAGGAACAATGTTATTGAATTGTAGATCGAATACAGCGAGGATCAGCTAGATTTAAAAAAAAATTATGACAACCGTAGTAGTGTTACTGATTTGTTGAGGGAATAAGGGTGGGAACCTCTATCCGACCAAAGGGAAACATATGGATAAAATACTTTATGCTTTTTTGCTGTAGACTAATTTTGGCCGGACGTTCTACATATTTTGCTAGAGCCAAATTGTTGCGGTATAAACGATCGTAGGCATAAGATTAAGGAAGTAGACTCCAGAACCGATAGATTTAAAATGCCAACATTCCCATCCAAGAAGCCACGCGTATGTGCAGAACAATATTTGTTCCGCTCGCGGCGCCAACGTCTGTGCAAGCATCGGGCCGGGCGGCATTGCAACCGTTAGGGAACGTTCCTGAGGTTAGTTGCCGTAACATTCTCTGGGTCCTGAACGAACGTTTTCGTAACGTTCTGTTAACGTTTGCGTACTGCGTGAGATCTTGGCCCAATTTGCAAGAGGTGTTAAGCAACTGCGACCCCAAGAGGTGTCAAAATAACAAATTGGGCTCGATTGACAATTTGAATCGGCAATGACCAGCAATGGAGCAACAGTAGAAAAAAAATATATGTCAGCAAAAAAGGATCGAATGGATACGAAACAAATCTCATTATTCTTACGACGCTCACAGTAAGAGGAGCAAAATGTTGAGTTGAGAAAATCGACAAAATACGCAGTGAATCCCAAAAACAATTTTTATAGTTTTAGTTACGGTAAATAAGTTCTAATTGCGCTTATTTGAGTCATAATAAATACGGAATTCCTACTTTGTATAAAATGGTCAAAAAAAATCTCTCTTTTACTGAAAGATTGCGTTCTTTTTTGAAAACCAATATTAAGGAACAAAAATTGTTGATTATTCCGCGACTTCATTTTTATTGAACGTATTTTTAGTGAACATAGACGATAGATTTCCCAATAAGGATCCAGAATATGAATAAATGGACATTTACGTCCTTTCTCGGAAAAAAATTTTTTTATTTTATGTATTTTTATTTATATCTTCTTCAAAATCTTCTCAAGTCCTAAAATATTCGATCGCAGTCGTTGTGCCCTTGATATCCAATCACCACTTTAATTCTATGGATCAAGAGTATTTCGCAGCACTTCACATGTACATGAAATGTGAAGAAACGTTCTGATTTATTTTTCGGTGAAGTCGGAAGGGAGATCTTATGAAAGCTAAATGTCCAGCTAGGATAAATACGAATGCATTCCCCATCTGAACCACGACACTTTTTGGAATTTAAACATGGCAGACTGTCATATTGTTGGCAGATTTTGAGACAAATGCTTTGAAGACAAAATATTATGAGAAAGCGGAGGATAGATGCATAAAAGTCAACTCTTTGCACTTTGATTAATGTTTTTGTTTTATTTTCATCTCAGCCCACAGGAATATGTAGTGTGATACGTTATAAACAAGACAAGAAACTTAGATTCGAGGCACAACCCTTTAAACACCATGCTCTCTTTAACAAGCATATTTTCAACACCGCCGTTTTTAACTCATAGGTATGTGATTTGTAAAAGGTAGTGATAGCAAATTCATGCAGAGGTCTTAATTTTGGTTATACGTTTTTGACTCCAATTCCATGATAAAACTGATTGACAGACAGAAATAATAGAATTTAGGAAAACGGTCCAAAATCTCCAGAATTAGATAGAGCACACCAAGAGTGTGTGCTCTCTATCTCTGTCTCGGTCATTTTATTTTATATAGCTGTGCCTTCTTCTTCTTCTAAGGCTTCTAGAGAGTTCTTTAACTAAGATTACGAGTTTCATCTCCAGTATATTACATCATCTTTGTCTTTAGTGTTATTACGTTATCACTACAGCATCGTTAAATCTCGGTTGCAGTGCCATCTTGGTTAATAATACCGCCAAGTAAGCGCTTTTCCTTCATCGCCAAGTAACTATTTGAGGGTAATAATCCGTGAAAAAACTTAAATGTATGTTATGTTACTTTTTGTATCCCCAAAAATGCGTAAAAAGTGCAGTTAAAGGGATCAATATGGTACATCAAAGTTTTAAGTTTTTTACATGTGTTCGTCGTTAAAGTTACTGTTTTTTCTGGATGCTACGGACTTACCAAAAAATTTACTGTAACATATGAGGTGAGCCTTGTGTAAATGAAGTATTAATAAGTATTACAAAATGAAAGATACTTTGTAAAGTTCTGCACAGTTTTATTACACCGACCTGAGTTGTGACAAACGTATGCCATTATCAAGGCACGTAGGTAAACATTTGCACGCTTATTTATTTAAACAAGGAACGATGGCAGGAGTTTTTCGCAATCAAGGTTGACGTAAAAAACTGTGTGGAAATTTACAAAATGTTTTTCATTTTGTATTAGTTACCGCATACCGATAACGAAGCAAATTTGGATACAGAAAACCTTCAGGAGGCGATCAAGGCGAGCGACTCAAAACATGCAATGACGATTTCAATGTTTTTGAGAAGTGGTTAACATTTTGCAGTGAACTATTTTATAAACGCAGCTGGTTGGTAAGGCGTATCATGAGTGCAACAAGTCTGTAGGAGTCCAAGCATGAAACTAATCGGATGAAGTTGAAATTGAAGCCAATTTATACAAGTTTACAGCGTAAGATGTAGGAGTACCATCTTCGCCGCACTTTGCGGGGTGAAGGCATAGCGAATTTCACTATTTGTCCTGAGTTTAAGGAGGTTGGATTTATAAAATTCAAACATTAAACAAATATTTTATACACTATGTTCCTTCTGTAAGAATTTCATTGAATAAAATTAGTGTTGAGTAAAGGAAACCTCCAAAACCTCAGAAACTGTGCCGGCTTCCCAGGGAGAGCTGCTGCTCTTGAGGGCTGCTGTCAACCAACCTTAGAATTGAACGACCAACTGATGATTATAGAATTGAAAATAGCCCGTAATTCAGATTTCTCATTACTGCCCGACGAATAAATTGTTTTTGACAGAGGAAAAATTTTCTGTCATTTCATTTAAATTACAGAAAGCAAGTTGAATTTGCCAAATAATCACTAAGGTTTTAGTTTTGTGGCTTCATTTTGTCTATTCGTGTTCTAAAATTGAACTATCTTCCAAATTCGAATGAATATCAGCAGAAATGTAATTTTCTGAGTAAAATGCTAACGAAGTAAACCGCTGAATTTAGGAAATGGAAATTGAATATGCCAAGGACACTAAATTGACGATCGTGAACAAAACCAAGTACAGAAAGGAGCAATGTTTGCAATAGGGAATGAGGATATGGAGTGAGTGAGTCAATTGCGTCACTTACACACTTGATGCAACTTGATAGTTACGGTGGATAACAGATGTATTACTGAGATAAATAAATGGGCGGCTAAACAGTTCTTCCAAAGTTAGAAGGGTATTCCGACCGAAAGACATATATATGCAGGAATTTGAAATACTTGCAAAAACTTTCACCTGGAGTACGCTGGTGGGGCGTAAGTGAGAGTTGAATTGTGGAGAGAGAGTGCTCAGAGGCAGTAGAAATGTGGGTATCGAGAAGGAAGCTGAAAACAACATCGGAGGGAAAAACAAATGATGACATCTTGAAGGAAACAAAGGAAAAGAGTAGCTGCATAAAATTTTAAGGACACCTGTTAAGGTACAGTAAGTTTGTCGCAACATTTATTGGTGGAAAGATACAAAAGGAAGGAAATGTAGTGGAAGGCCAAGGCTGCAGCTTTCGAAGGGCACTCAGGAACTTATCAAGATGAAGAATGTTGATGATGACCATGAGAAAATTTAAACTTATTTTCCATTTAAAATCAATAATCATGCGCGACAAGGAAAGACCATCAAAATGCAGTTAAATTATAATAATTAAGATGAGTACTTTATGGAGAATGCGGAACAATCCAAATGCCTCGGAGTAGTAATATCAAATGAAAATAACAATGAACCTGAAATAGTCAATGTAATTAATCTAGTCAGTAAGTACGCGTATGTACGCGTGCAACAAGATACTAACTTCAAAGATAATATTTCAGAGGACAAATATAAGAATACACCAGTAAAAATTCGCCAATGGTTCTGTACGGAGCAGAAACATGAGTAAAGAGCAAGAAGGAAGAAAGAAAACATATCCTTTTTTAGAACGAAATTCTAAGAAAAGTCTTTGGACCCAAAAATGAAAATGGGATTTGAAGAATCGAACACAACAAGAAAATAAGAGATCTTTACAAGGACCATGGACGTAGAACGAGAAGAATGGGATGGGCTGGGCACGTCATGAAAAGTGGGCAGGGTACACTGCAGAAGGAAAGTAGGCCAGGGGAGACCAGAGGGAAGAAGACCGAGGAGAAGATGTCGCGATGGAGTGACGTCCGATGTCAACCAGCAGAGTGGCACAGTGGATGAGGCAGCAGACGGAGGAAGGTGGAGATAACTTTTGGGCGAGGCCAAATCCCAGCTTAGCTATAGATGGCCATTGGAGTAAGAGAGAATATGAGTGATTATGCGAGACATGGAAACATGGGAATATGAGAATTAGCATAAGAGGAACGGGGTAAACGTAATTGTGCATGCCGGGACTGAGAAGTGTTTGCGGGAAGAAAAGAACAGATGGGTTTTGGGAGTGCGTGGATAACGAATGAATGTGGGTTAGATGTCCGGATTTATATGAAAAGAGTGGAATTCATTGGGTTGGGTGGAAAGAGTGGATGAGAGTCGAATAGCCAAACAGACAAATGGGCGAGTAAGAGTAAATAACGGTAGTTGATAAGGTAGACGGAGACATTAACTTTCCGTTTAAGGTGAAGTGACGCGTAAAAGTAGTGGAATTAACACTTATAAGTTGGAATAACAGGATTCAAGAAGTTATAGGAGTGATTTTTGTTTTTGAACTAATTGTTCGTGAAATGTATCATACAAGTACTTATTAGTAATATGAAGAGATAAAGGTGATTGCATTTACATTATTGCATATTTACATAAAACCGATTCGGTTCTTTGACAATTCAGTGTTATTTTAAAACTTAGCTTTGCGGCATTTGACATATATTTCGAAAGAATTCGATTACAAATGCACACGTTTTTCATTAAACGCAAAGTATTACGTTTCATATTATCAACAAGGTGGCTGATAAATATCAATGTATTATGCGGAATAAAAAAAGCGTATTTGCAATGAGTTTTTGCTAAACTGTCGAATTTTGCTCCGTAAACACAATGCCTAACAATTCTTTAATTGAGGTAGTCCGAGCGAGATGTTTCCCTAATCATAATAGAGACCATATTCGAATTATACGTTATAATTTCACCAGCTGTAAGACACAAAAAGATATTGCATTATTAATGGTGCTATAATATAGTTTTATATGACAGAAATTGTAAGTATTCAAATGAAAATATCTAAATAAGTCTTTAACTTGACTCAATTTTTTCGCACGGTGCGTTTCAAACTCAGTCAAAATGGAAGGTGATACCGAAGAACCTACGGCGGTGACAATTTGATTAATTTTAAAAAATAGTTGAGAAAACAGAAAATACGCGCTGTTAGTTTTTTTTCGACATCTAAGTGTTGGAAATACCTCATTTTGTAAATAATGACTCCCTGATGTTCATACACGTACCATTTCCCCTGTAAAAGGGCTCGTATTTTTTGGAAAATATCTCCGAAAGTGATGTGGTAAGGGGTCGAATTTTTGGTGTCATTAGAAGGGTGAGATATTTTTTCTTTAAAAAGAGACCAAATTCATTTATTTCTAGGTAAAATAATATTTCGCTCGAATTACTTAAAGGTAATATTTGTAAAATATTATATTGCGTCATTTATATTAATACATATGGTTATTCATAATGTATAAAAAAATGAATTGCAAGTGTAGTGTAGTCAATGAATATTTTTGGACTTAATCCTAGCGAAATATACATTAAAATGTGCACTCAATGACTCACGATTATCGTTCCAACCACCGCAAGTACAGGAAATAGAGTTTCTAAAGCAATGACTGAACGTGTCAGGTGCAGAGAAAGCGTACAGCATCAAGGAAAATATCAAAACAGACGTCTTTTTTTTAGGGGTAACTTCGAGAATGCTGCTCTTCTGACTCCGCCCACCCAGAAAAGGAACGGCGAGATGAGTGTGTGCCTGTCAGCATAAATGATCCCAAATGGCGTAAGTTGGAACATTCATCAATAGCAATGACATCCTCGAGTCTTGAGGCAGGGGAATAAATCACTGCAAAACTAGTATCCAATTTATAATAGTCGACGCCAAGGTAATTATGCTAAATCTGCAGAATGCTTTTGTTCAATCTGCCTTTGACTTCCGTTAGCACAGCCGCCTTTATGTGTCGAGTGTCATTTCTTTCTCTCTTTTCATTTGTTTATCTCCCTCCATCTCCCTCCCTCCCTCGCCCATCTATTGAATACATCGACGCGACGCTCGGCAAAATATTCGCAAGAAAGACAGCGCAGACATACTTTGTTTTTCCACGCACAGCTGAACTCCTTTCTCGATGGCGAGGTCCAAAATATTTTTAATGTGGCGTCTCTTCATTGGAAGAATATTTCTCTTCACGTAGAAGTCCCGTACCCAAATGGACTTCTCCCTGTATGTCTTGACTGAGAGGAAAAGTAAAACTCCAACTGTGTGAAGCACAGCCGTTAATCCTCTGTAGTCCACTTGGGCCTCCGGAACTGCCGAAATTTGACATATTTGTAGAAATTATGACATTTTCGAGGTGGATGAGGAGTTATCCACACGCAACCGTGACACAAAACCAACTCTTGTATCTTCAGTCGGATGCCTTCCCAAGAGACCCTACGCCAGAAACTCCGTTCTGTTCAAAAGTAATTCGTGGTATTGTAAATTTGGAGTTTAACTCCTGCTATGAATTTTGTGATATTTGGTAATTCGACTTAAAAACGCACATTTTACAATTTTGATATTCTTATCTCAGACGGCCAAGTACCAAATGGGTGATTATATATTTTGTTAGTGAACGTTACCGGGCACTTCGAATCCAAACGGCAAGCAACAACAATAAGCATGGTATTTTCTTTTCATCGTGATAGTAACCCACTATCAGACTTGGTCCTTACCAAAGACCCTTCAAGCTCATATCCCAGGGCGCCGGCTTATATGAAATTATCTGCTCCACTGCGGCCCTTTCTACATATTTTACCGCGTGACACAAGAAACCAATACCTTCAACTACGCAGTCGCATACGAATCTGGTTTTAAAAGCACTTACCTAGTGTCCTTCAATCAAATCTCCGGGTGGAAATAATGGGATGGGAGGGATATATTAGTCAGGAAAGACAAATGCAGGATAGGGACATGGAAAGTGAGATCTTAAGGGGTGAACGAGAAGCCGGAGAATGCCAAGGGGTCATGGAGAGGTAGTACCTATGTACAGGGCTGACCTGACACTGGGCCTCACATGACCCCAGTGAAATGGTGAGAGGGTAGGCCTAGTCACCTCGAGTACGCTACTTTCAAGACCGTCCGTGAAGCAATGCAAATGTGAGAACCAGCACTGCAACTTGGTGGAGAGCCGCGTCCTGCATGAGGTGACGCTGCTTTAACTGAACACGGCGGATCTAGGTCGGGAGTCCGAAATACACTCCTGGTGACGAGCAGCAGCATCACCAGTACTGACATGGGGCCGAAGACAATAGGAGTCGGCAGGGCACGTGGCTAGAGATCAACTGGCGGAGTTGAAAGACGGCAGACAAACTACGAGGGTAGGGAGGACTCTTTAGCCGTGGACACGGCAACCTGCTTAGGGGAAGAACACTTCAAAATCAAAGTATCCGGTCCTCCAGATTGGGGGTTTGGCGTGAGGCTAAATCCCTCTCCCAGAAAAACCAAATTGTTACGAAACCAAAATCAAGCCTCGGAACAGGACGGAACAAAAAGACACGACCTGAGCAGAGAAAACGGAAATGGAATAGAATAGAATAGACCTGGAAAGTATGGAGTTTGTATAGACCAGGAGCATTGGAAAATTTAACATAAGAACTGAAAAGAATAACAAAAAAAGCAAGAATATGAATAGAAAGAATAGCAAGCTAAAAAAGAAATAACAAAGGAGGTACAGAGCAGCAAAGAAGGGATAAAATCGCAATTCCAGCAAAATTGTCACTTTTCCGTCCCTTTGGATCGCTTACATTCTATGAAAAACTGATTTTAGTGATTATGCACTCAAGTAAGTTGTGGAAATGTTTGTTGTCTTTAAATTACACGTCTCAAAAAGTTTTTTACTACCAATATCAAGGCGTGTGGGTAAAATTGATTGAAAAAGGGAAAATAGTTTTTTTTCGAGTTGTCCAGAAGCGCTGTTTGATCATTTCTTTTCAGTAATTCTACTTTTCAACTACTTCCTCACTCATATTCGTGCGTATAAATCAGATCAGAAGTTCTGGTCCGGAATTTGGACAGACATGACCATAGAACAAAAACTTATGAAGGACATGAATGTAGGAGGAGGATTGACTTCTGGACGGAGCATGGCAGAGAGAAAATTGATGAAATGAACGATAGGCATGACTTAACTACAGGACATAGAACAAGAGATGGAGAAATTCAGCAACGTCACAGCAATTTCTTCTGAGCAACATGTGGAGATGAGGCCCACCAGGATAACCCGAGACATCCAAGATGCGAGAAAACTGCAGGAGTGGCTTTCAAATCATCCGCCATTCCCAGAAGCTGACGTGATTATGAGCATTAGCTCTGGAATAATAGGGGGCGATCAGGTCAATGGAGAACTTGCAAGGTTTTTTTAACAGCTGTTTTAACTCATGCATCATATAGATAACCAAAAATGTTTCCTACATATTTCCTTTCATCTGAGCGACCCATATTTATTGAACTACAGTCAATTTAAAGGATGATGTCGTTTCAAACGCTGCTTTTTGCGCGCCATTTTGGAAGTGATACGCGTGACGTCACACCTGCCGTCTACCGTACGAGACATACGAGATACCGGCGAATAGTTCGGCGAGTATCACCGTTCACTCACCGTTCATTTATCTTTAGCCTCGTGATATTTCGTTGAAATATTGCGTCTGAGTTTCGGAAAGTATATATGTATTTTGGTGTGCAATACTTTAACGATTTATTAGTGTTTCATCTGCATGGAAGTTTGTGCCAACTCAGATAATCTGCCTATGAAGTCGACGCTCTAGTGATGATGGAATACTTATAATGAGATGCAACATGTAGACATAGTCGGAAATATAAACTGTTAAATCACTTCGTTAATTATTTACTGTGATTTTCCCGATAAATTAATATATTAATTGTTTGAAATTTCTATTGCAGTATTTCGACATTATTAGAAATGTGATATTTTCGAAAAGTTCGATTGTAAAATTTTATTGCAGTTCCATGAGGAAGTATGACATCGATAGTGCAATAGGACGCGTTCGATAGCAAATATTGAAAAATATATGCACAGTGAAGAGCGAAATATTCCCGGAACATTAAGTAATGGCAAAAAATGGTGAGTATAGCCTTATGATCAGCGAAGAGTCTCACGAGGAGACATCGCGAGACCTACGGTGAGGTGAGGTGAGGTGACGCCAAAGATTTAATTTTTTTGACACTGGGGATAGACGTAGACAAAGGGTCGCTGCTTTTTCTCCCATAGGCCCGGGTTTGCGAGAAAATTGTACGTAACTCGAGAATTTGGCTCATCTTCAATTCGTCGCATTAAGACATGTTCACACGATGCATGTCCTTGCAAGTATATACGTTGATAGATAGATGCATGGACAAATTATCCGTATCATATCAGGAGCTTTTTTATGTCCACGAGTTCATGCATTGGCGCAATTTTGGGTGTAAATACGATGCAATTTTAATGGTGACTGTTTACGCATCTGCTCATGCGTCATTAACAACAGTTTTACGCTCGTAACATAATTATTTGCCGTGGTGGTGTGGGTTAAGGCATTGGGTGCACAGGACTCCAGTGTAGTACAGGATCGTGTCCATACTGCGTAATTTATTTTTCGTTTTAATATGTTTCAGAAATAAAGTAGAATTCCCAATCCCTAATAGGTACAATTTATCAGTTTTAACTTTATAACTATTACTTAGTTCTTCAACTAACCCTTCAAAGAGAGTACAACTAGTAGCAAAATTTGGGATTCCTGGATTTACACTTAATAGGTGGAAGGTGTGTCGTTGGCCGCACATTTTGTAATCCGAGGATACATTTTAGGGAAGAGAGAGAGCTCCGATCGGTCATGAGTCTATTTGAAGAGTGTTAACAATAGAAAAATATGTAATTTTTATCGTAAAGCGACGTATTCACTTTGAATTTCCTAGCAATTATACTCGAATGCTGATATTTGTTGATCAAATTTTCGCTCACCGTAAAGAATTTTCTGACGTGAACGAGTTAATAACAGGGTATTTAACAGCAGAGGTTTGTGAAGAGGTTATTTTAAACGGCGTATTTAATGTAAGCGAAACGTGGATCGAAGGATCATGGAGTGTTTTCCTTGCACAATCAACCAACGCGATTGAAAACCCGGAGGACCTTTATGTTCGACGACATACAAAAATGGTCGTAAATTATGTTACCCACACGAACAGCGTTCGTGCAGATGCAAAGCATCTGGTGATAACTTTATTAAATGCTCTTATTGTGGAGTCATTTTTTACTTAACATGCCTATGTGATATCATTTGAAATCATGCCGCATTACGCCGTGAACGTAAGATGAAATCCCTAGAGTTGCAATACGCATAACAAGGTAAAGAAAATACTGTGTTATCATGCCCTACATTTGTAATGAACTGGAATGTATTAACTTTCTCTCTCCCGAGATTCCCGTTTCGATTCCTCAAAATGTTACAAAAATAAATGCAATGACAGGTAAAATAGCGGAAAGAAATTCTATAGTTGCAATTTATCGCGAACCCATGCGTATGGGAAAAAAATCTTACACTTTTCCCTCGTTTCTCTCCTGTTTCAGAAAAAAGTTGTGTCGTTAGCAGCCTAAACCAGTCTCTACAGTGTACAGTGTAAGAAGTTCTGACAATGCCGAATACATGCGACTTTAAATTAATGTATATGGTTAAACTTCGCTTCGGTTCCGTTACTTCGTAAGCGGAATTTCCATCGCTGATAACAGCGTAGATGTTTGCGTGCTTGCGTCCATTAAAATACTCCACCGTTCTAGGCGTAGCGCTCCTGCCCTTAGTCCCCGGTGACGCCGCCCGGAGTCCCCGAGACAACGCCGGGCCTGCCACCGCTGCGGCCTCCGAACGACATGTGTGATGTCAGACCTGCCCGATCTGACCACGCCCCCCTATTCGCCCGTTTTTCGCACCGTTGGAATTTCGACAACTTTGAGGATTTATATATCGGAAACTAAGCGTTACTCACGCCTCGGGTATGGCCTCAAGTATGGTTGTTGCAGATGGTGGGTATCTACTGCACAAAGTCGTGTGGGATCGAAATGTGATATTCAAACAGATCTGCACAGATTACCTCAGGTACATCCACCAACATTATGGTCACTCTGTGATGGTTATTTTTGAAGGCTACCTAGGGGATGCTGGCCAAAGTACCAAGAGTGCAGAACGTGCGAGGAGTTTCAAGGTGAATGCCTCAGCTGACGTCATGTTTGACAAAACAGGTGTCCACTCAACACCTCAGAAGAAGTTACTGTCTAATGAGCAAAACAAGAAACACTTTGTCAAACTTCTTCAGTCTGCACTTGAAGCTTCAAACATCACAACCAAGCAACCTGTAGATGATGCTGACATCTTAATCGTCAGCACTACTAAATACCTAGCCTCACTATATGAGGCTGCTATGATTGTGGGTGAAGACGTTGACCTGCTTGTTTTGCTCACAGGAACTTCTCCTGCAACTGACAATGTTTACACATCCAAAAATCTGAGAGAGGTAATTCACCAGGTCTTTTCTACTCCCCCACGTTGTTGAAATATGATTTTTCTGACATTGTACTGGTCCTCCATGTAATAAGTGGCTGCGAGACCACATCCAACATGTTCGGATTCGGAAAAAAGAAGTTTTGCAACCTTTTCCGTTCAAACCCACTATTACAGGAGGTTGCACAAACATACTATGAAACTTCTGCCACCAGTGCAGAAATTTTTAGAGGCGGGAGAGAGCATTTTGGTCGCATTATATGGAGGTGGCCTCGACCAATCCCTCACCGATTTGTGCTACTCGACATTTATCAGCAACTCTGCTAAGCTTGATTTGGCCAAACTTCCGCTGACGATAGGTGCAGCCCACATCCATTCACTCCGGATGTACCATCAGGTGATGCAATGGTTGGGTAATCACAAAAATCCCTTGGAATGGGGGTGAGTGAGAAGGAGCATAGGATTGGTTGCTGTAAAGATGGCAAGAGATGCAGCACCTCCGGAGCTCCTAAAAACAATATATGTCAAATACCGTACCGGCTGTACCGCAGCTTGTGGCTGCAGAGTAGATGGACTGAACTGATCCAGCTTGTGCAAATATTGTGCTGGGCAGTCTTGCTAAAGCGTGCAGACCAGAAATTTGTGATCGACCAGGACGATGACGACGACGATGATCTGATGATGTATTAGCTCAAAATGAAGACCCGTCGATGAATCCCCTCAGCTTATTCAATAAAAACGACCTCGACTGCAATATTAAGTTCCACTATTTCACAATATTTATGCGCATGTTCTACTTACGATATCCTAATAAATCAAATTTTCGTTAATAAACATAGGTGACTTTTTATATTCATTCCCTGATTTTCTTTGATGTAAGTTATATTTATGACGACACTTCACTGATGTTCACAAAAACATAGCTACATGACATTTATTTTATCATTTATACACACGAATATGAGTGAGGAAGTATTTGAAAAGTATAATTACTGAAAAGAAATGATCAAGCAGCACTTCTGGACAACAACAAAAAACGATTTTCCCTCTTTCAATCAATTTTACCCCCACCCCTTGATATTGATGGTAAAAAAAAACTTTTTGAGGCGTACTATTTAAAGGCAACCACTATCTCCACAACTTATGTGAGTGCATAGTTACTAAAATCAGTTTTTCATAGATTTTAAGCGATCCAAAGGGACGGAAAAGTGACAATTTTGCTGGAATTGCGATTTTACCCCTTCTTTGCTGCTCTGTTTTTCCTTTGCTATTTGTCGTGGAAACAGTTAAATAGTAATTCTTGTATGAAATTTTCCTCTACAAGAATGAATGTGGAGAAAATTTGATTAAGATTCACCGTTTAGGAGTTATAAGCAAAAAACTGGAAAAAGTGTCGATTTTCGGTGTTTTTTTCAAAATGACGGTAAACGCAGAGGGGTAAGGTTGACAAAAACTTAGGTTTTGCACTCTCTAGTCATCCCAAACAACACATTAAAAATTCAGACCTACCTTGTTTAATGTATAGTTGGACCCCTTTTGCGACTGGACTTCTGCGATGAAGTGCGCATCAAACAGAAGACAGAGGCGCATCTGTAGCTCTTTCTCCAGCCTCCATTTTTGCCAAAGCTCCCCTGGCTACTCACTCTCAGATGGCGTTAAGAGCAAACGCAAACCCTGACCTCATTCTTTTCTCCATCTTTGCCTGACGTTGCCATTATTATGCGGAAGGAGTCCGATTGGTCTGAGGATCATTCATGCCGTTCATTAGCGCGTGACTCACCTACTTTCAAGTATGAGAATGAAAGTAGGGAACCAGTGCGCAGAATGGATAGGTTTAAGATGCCTTTTTTTCCCGCGCATGTTAAGAGAGTTCATCAGGTGCCAATGTGACTATTAAATATGATTTTCAATATGATGTGTAGCTAATTAGTTGAACTAACCCCTATTTCTTCTATTCTAATCTGCGACCTGTACCTAACGCCTCATGGCGCATGTTTTCGGTATACATAATTCTATTATCTTCGTTCGTTAATGTAATTGCTAAATACATATATAGAAATTGTCTCTCTTACTTTTGAGGCATGCCAACGGTAAAAGTATGCTGGTGAAATGTTACTTGACAAACTCTTTTATATTTTATTTTTCAATCCACTAATGGTGGTAGCTTCATCAACTTCACATCTTCATCTACTTATTACCCTGCGAGCAAGGGTGTGCGGCAGGGGGTGAGTTATCACCGAAATGCGCTACAATGCACGAGCAACTTTCACCAACGTGTACCTACTACACAATAGGTATGCTTCCAAACTATTTGCATTAATGTACATCGCAAATCTGTAAACGAGTTACATGAGTCTTACAAGTAGGTATCATGTAACACGTGCTGTTAGCACTACGTGACAGATTAAGAAATAGTTTAGAGTGACACAGGGTAGTACAAGAGATTAAACGTGTGCAGAGAAGATGGAAAATATATGTGTAAGTCAGTAGTAATGACCTTTAGCAACAACTGAAATTGGAATCGCTCTCAGCCTGTCGATTAAAATTGAGACAATATTTCTTGTGAAATGGTAACCAGTATGTTTTCTGAAGACATTTTTAACATCGTACGAACTCCTTCATACATTTGGTGGATCGGATCATGAGAATAAGATTGGGAAGATGGGCTGCAGAGTAGACAGGTTTAATATGTAGCTTTTCCCACGATCAAATAGAGACCATATTGACTGCCGATTAGAATTTGAAGTATGTTAGTCGACAGGTAGTGAAGTTGATTAGTTGATATGCTCCCTAATGCCCGCTTTTAAATTAGTCTCGTATTACTAACATTTCTTTATACACGATTCATGCATGACTCTGGTATCTCGTTTCTGTAGCTGCAATTAGTTTACATAGAACGCCTATAGTGCAGTGCTTGTCGGTGAAAGTTACTCGTGCATAATAGTGTACATGTTAGCGGTAACCCACCCCCTGCCACGCACCCTCGAGTCGGCTCGCAGGGTATTGTGCGCAGAGGCTGTTTTGTGCGCCTCGCATTCACCCCTTTGTTTCTTTACTCCTCGCTCGCATATGCATTGATGCACGGAGTGGTGCGACCTCGAGTCCCGCCCTCGCGCCGCGTGGTGCACACGCTGAGTGCTCTAGTATATGACCATGGCGCCCGAATGGCTGGGGGCGCCTCCGCGGGAGCCAATCAGGTGGATGGGGCGATGTGTTGCAGATTGGATAGGTGGGCAGGTGGGTGAATGGCAGGGGGTGTCCTCCTCCCCCTCTTCCGAAGAAAGAAATGAAGGGGAGGGGACGAAATGGCTGCGGACACGTGGTGAGGGAGGAGAGGCTGCTGTGTATAACACGAGACGAGGAGGGAACGCCATTGGCCCGACGGGTTGCATTGGCGGGGTACGTACGGGAACACTGGGAGGGGGAGGGGTAGGGGGTTGGTTTGGGGCGGGAGACAAGAACGCCCCTCTTTTCTGCCAAGATGATGCTGCTGAGGGTGGGGGAGGGGGTGGGTAGGAATAGGGAGGGAGAGGGTAGAAGGTCACTCCCCACCCCCTACCTCCATCCTCCTCCCTCGTCCTCCCCGCAGACAAGTCACGTGGGGACGAGTGTGGAGAAGGGGGAGGTATTTCTCGGGGGATGAGAAAGAGAAAGGCATTCCATCCCCCCTCCCTTGCGTCCTTTTCGAGGGGCGAGCTGTCGCGGTCGGTAAACTCCTCAGGCTCTTGCGGAACCTAATATGCGATAATCATGCGAATATGCTGTCGACTGAATTTCAGACTTTTACAGCAATACTAAGCAAAGCCGTAACAGCTGAGGATTTATTCTCCAACTTGCTTCTTCTGGGTGGGTTTGCTTTCACTGGAAACAGTGAGTCCCGCTCTATCCGCTCGTTGATCTGCGGGCGGTATTTCCTGTCCTTCCGAATGCCCTCGTATGGGAGCCGAAAAAAACTTCTAAAAATCTTCGAAACAAGCAAAACTTCTTGGCTGTATATTAGTTTCTCTAACCAATAATGCCTTCATCACTCCCATGGCATCATGGTGTCGAACCCCTTTTCAAAACCCAAAATTATCTTCGCCAAGGTTCCTGGTTGCGTGCCTTGCTCTCTTATCCACTATGTATCCGTGTATGAAACTCTATCGCGGAAAGAGATATTAAACTTAACGACCCATGATCCCACGTTCTTTTGCTCTTCGTCTTTAGAGTAATTACTTCTGAACTTAATTTTCCTTTTCATGTCACAATAAATCTCTTTCCTGGCAACACAAATTGTTGCTACGCAAGATGACGTAGTGACAGCATGCCTTCCCATGCCATTGATTTCATGGCGTATCTGTTTTACGGCGTTTCAAATAGTGTTAGCGACAGATATTGTAAGAAACATGCATGCATTGGTTAGTTAAAGACTATTTGACGATGCTTTGCCTTATTCGTACATTAACGTCACATTTTCTAATAATGTATGCTTTTCAGAAAATATGACTACAGCGAGGCAAATCACTGCATCTCTAATCGCTAAAGAAATGTTGATGGATCTGCACTTCTGATTGAGTTTCGTCTTTTGAGTTAAAATTTATATTATTGAGGCATGAATAAATGGAAGATTTCCCAAATCAATGCATTTTTGTTGTGGTAACTGATCAAATATATCTCAATGTCTACATTGACTGTTTCTTTATGGATCAAGGTAACGATTGCCTTCTTTATCAGATTTTTCACTCTTTGTGGTTTTCTTTTTGGTAGGAATAGGTGAGAGGAATAACAAGAGCTTTTTTAAGTAGTGACTCTTAACAGAAGGTTACAATATAAAATGTGTAGATCACTTCTTTGCGTTGGAATGAAAATGGTTTATGTGGTGGTCCTATCAAAGCTTTATGATTGCCAGCTTCCAGAATATGTATAAACGGAGTAATAAAAATTTATTTTATTTGTTCACTCTCAAAACAAATGGCAATGAACGTTTACGAAGATGTCTAGCGGTTAGAGCGGCACATTGAATTTTGGACATTGGTTACAATCGATTACAGTTATGAGACTCATATTTTAGTGCGTTTGTAGAAAAGCTATTTTTGCGCTTAAGGACGCAAAATTTGTGAGCGTTACCCATAAAGTGCACAATTGCTCCTCAAAGAGGCTATTCGTGCTTAATTAATCGAATGAGTTTTCGTACGGCGAAGTTACCTTACCAATGAGTATCCTCTACTTTCCATACAATGCATTTCTCCCAATAAAGGCAACAGATAAGTTTCCAAACATAATTATGTTTATGTGGCTAAGAGAGTTTCTTGCATTTATGTTTTAATTTGTGAGTCGGAAAATAAAAATTTATGAAAGAACCACTTCAATAGCTTTTATTAATGTTTTGATCAATTCTTGCATTCCTCGCCTTTGTTTATGCCCTTTTTAATTACTACTCTGCCTAAGGAGTCATATTTTATCGAGTTCAAATCTCTGAAGCAACTGAACGCTATGAGACACGTCACACAGCTCCGTATTAAGTTCTAGATGCATATTAAAGACGTATTTCGAAAGTCAGTTCTTCTACTCAGACTTTAACCAAAAGAACATAAAATCCCCCTGACTAAGTGACGGATCAAAAATCAGTGTAGCAGCTGATTTTATCTCAATTAAGTACATTTGGCTCTAATCTACGTATTAGGCCCAAAATGTTCATAAAGATACCTTAAAAATTTCATAATTAGCTATTAACTGACTCAATTACTGTGAACCAAATCTCTGTAACCACTTAACGTATTGAATTATATAAGCTACTAGCTGTGCCCGGCATGCGTTGCATTGCCTCTTTTTCTTTCTTAGCAGGCACACACATAAAAAGTACACACTCAACAAATTCAATAGTTTTAGCCTTAAATTTGTAAACTGAACCGGTTGTGCAATAAATATTCTGAGTAAAACTTACAAAGTATGCTGATTCCTGAACATGAAAAAAGTACACACATTGACATGTACAAAATTCCTCCAATTGCCTACTTTTATAGCCCATAATATACTTCAAAATCTCATTGATTTCAGTACATATGATCATATTCTAAATTTGAAAAATAAAATACTCCATCCTGAATTCCCCACTGATTTTAATACTTTTCATGGTTTGACCCACAAATCTTTTCCGGAATCAAAATTGGTCCCTAAACGACTTTTAGACTCAGTCCAATGAATTCCTCGTACCTACACAGAAATATGTAACGTACAAACGATGCCATGAGTTTCCATTCCATGCCTATGCTGGGGCTTCCAAGTAAATAAAATATTCTTTTGCTGAAGCAGTACAAACATTAAATAATTTCGAGCAAAAATGTACAATTTTAGGAAAAAGCGAGGGTTGTACGAAAATCGAATGCAAGAATTAAAAATAATCAAACAAAGAGACCACTGCACCAAAACATATATAAAGCAAAAATAAATTACGCACCTTTTAAAACAAATTATGTCTCACTAATATGATTCTGATGCACGTGATTGAGCAACTCGTAAACGATCTGCTTCGCTTGCTTGATTGCCACGCCTCGCTTTTTTGCGAAGCTCGCGTGCCAACAGAAATATTTTGAAACGACTGGTGCTCCACCTAATGTAAAATGGATTTAATAATTCAGAAACCTTCAGGGGCGAGCGCACTACAATTCAATGGTTTCTCAATTTCTATTGGTTAAAATAAGAACCTCTCTCATTGGTTAAAATAAAGATCGTATTTTTAAATTTAATAGTATTTGAAAAATTAGGTTAGGATTATTAGCTTACCCGTCGGGCGTTGTTGCACGAAAATTATTCGAAAGATTAAGAGGGCCTTTAAAAAATTTTTATACATTCAACCTTCGAAACAATCGCAAGAGTGTACTCAACAACTTCTTTAAGTTTCTTGGCGATTCGTTAATTAAGATTTTATTTTTGTTTATTTATTTGGTTGTCAAGGAAAATGCTTATAAGAAAATCGATTGAAAAAGAGAGAAACTTCATTCTTTCGGGCATGATACCACTAATTTTAGTAGTATCATGCTTTCGGATATGCGATAAAATGAATTTCAACTCTCTATCTTTAGTTAAAGTTGTTTTAAAAAGCGAAATAATTAACCAATGCACAAATTCCAATGCTTAGAATTCCTAATCAGCTCAACTAAGCAATATGAATTCCAAGCGAAATCTGGTTGTCAAGCGAATATGGTATTGTTGATTTCACTGAAAAATATGTGTTTCTGCAACTAAAAATGCAATTTTCCGTCAATTACGAAGTGAAAAGGATAATTAATTGAAAGAATTAAAAACTTCATTCTTTCAGACATTTAATTTAAAAAATACCAACTCTCTATCTTGAGCGGAAATAATTTTAAAAAGTAAAAAATGAAACCACTGCACAAAACCCGATACGTACCGCGAACCACCTAAGGGCCCTGAGACTCCCGCCTAAAGGGCCCACCTAAGGGCCATGGGACTTTTATGGACCCTAAAATCATTTTAAAGTAGCCGATAACTTTCCTCCTGCCTTGAACTATTACTCGGCAAAATTTCAGCACGATAGGATTAGAACTGAGGTAAGGATTATTAGCTTACCCGTCGGGCGTTGTTGCGCAAAAACTATTCAAAAGATTGAGAGGGCCTTGGGGGGCGAAATTTAAAAAAAAATTTATACTTTAAACCTTCGAAACCTTTGCGGAAGTGTACTCAACAACTTCTCAAAGTTTCATGGCGATCGGATCAACGGTGTAGTAATGCATACAGGACACACAGACATACATTCGTTTTTATATATAGAAAAAAGATAAGGCTTTATATTATGTGTTAAGCGTTCACCAAAAATGCCTCTTGAACTATAATTAATCTCCCTGAAAATAGAAATTACAACTGGTTCAATTTTTTTAAAATTGTAAATTAAGCGATGATAATTCACGCTTTATGATATGGTATGTAATTTTCTGCTTTCATACATATTGAGTTTTTTTAAATGTATTTATATTATAGAAGCATGTAAAAGTACCAGGAAAATGATAGTGATCTCAAAAAAGTATGCACACTACTTACTCGAAGAGAAAATTTTTGAGTGCAGAAAAAATATCTGAGTTCAATCAGAATAGTCGGAGAATCGACGGAAATTTCACGCAGGGCGCACTCTTTTCCGACTTTTGAGTACAAAGGAAAAGTATCTTCGGCTTCCGCTGAGATTTGGTAAAAATAATGACTAATGTGGCTTAAAACCTCAAATTATTACTTTTCTGCTACCATTTTTCATGTGAAATTCATATGACACTTCAGTTTTAACTCGCGAAAGTAGTGTTTTTTACTCCTTTTCTAGTAAAAGCTACTACGACAACTACCATTATTGTCATAAAATGTGGGAATGAATATGTCTAAAAAACTCAGATGACACGTAGGTTTGGATAAATTTACTGCTTTCAAATCTTTTCGTGGACATTTGTTACGCAAAAGATAAACCTGTTCACAAGAAGAATTCAAATGAGAGTTAATTAGAGGAGATCGTTTGTCTGTAATGGACCCTTCATTAAGATTAGAATTCCGTAATCATTTTATGTTCTTGTTGTTTGCAAGCAAGGAAATGAGATAAATAAGACGAAGACTAAACTCCTAGTATGCGGAAGAGAGAAGCTGAATGTAGAAGTCATCCTGAGAGGAGAGAAATTAGAGCAAGTGGATTCCTTCACTTATCTCGGAAGTACCATCACGTGGGGCAGAAGAAGCTCTACGGACATCAAGCGAAGAATAGCCCAAGCTAAGAAGGTGTTCATGGGGAAAAGACAACTGCTGTGCTCAAAGAAGATACGACTACAAAATAGGAAATAGTACCTATGTGAAAACCTTCGTGTGGAGCGTAGCATTCCATGGATCAGAAGCATGGACCATTGGAAAATCCGACCAGAATAGGCTTCGAAATCTTGTGCTAGAGGAGGATACAGAAGATAAAATGGACGGACAAAATGAGAAATGATGAAGGTACATAAGAGAAGAAGAGGAAAGGTCCAAATGGAACAGCATGCAGAAAAGAAGAACCAGACAGGTTGAGCACACTCGGAGGCACAATGGGCCTTTGAAGAACATAATTGAATTGAGAACCAACATAATTGAATGTAAAATTAGAGTGAAAAGTCCACAGAGGAAGGCCCAGGAATAAGGTCATGGACCAAATTAAGAAAAAAGTGCATAGGAAGAGATACCAGGAGGTAAGGGAGCTAGCATTAGATAGGGAAGGGTGGAGGGTTGTTGTAAATAAATCTTAAGATTAAATGACCAATTATGACGATGCAAGCACCTTATTCTATCCTGAATATAAGAGTGGGAGCAGATAAAATTAAGCTAAGCGATGGTACAGAATATGTGCCAAGGAGATACGTTAATGAAAAATGTCATTGGTATTAGGTCTAGAATTGATCTAGCCAGGAAAGAATGTTCGGAGAGATGGTATTTGAGAAGGAGTGACTTTGAGAAGCGAAATAAAGAAAAAAATTAAACATGGTCCTTGACGCTGTATGAGTCAGAGACTTGGTGATTGCGAAGGGAGTGCGTACGTAGACGTGAGACGTCTCAAAGTGGGCCTGTAGGTATGAAGGAGGTATGCTGGGTTGCCAGGAAGACGAATGAGGAGGTATCGGATATGGTTGGACAGGAGATGAAACTGCTATTATCCCTACGTCAGCAGCAGCTATTTCATTTTTACTCATAATCATCCAGACGATAGCAGTGTCGTTCAATTTAGGGAGGATGTCCATAGAATAATGAAGTTCATCCGGTGTCGTTGTAGAGTTCTGTAAGGTGAATTAAATGCAAAGCATCGGTGAATTTGGTAGATGGGAAAATATACGAATGTATTTACCAGTAGTGGCGGAGGTTTGGGGTAGACGGAAGAGATGGTTGGAAGACGTTATGAAAGTAGATTGAATGTTGAAGGGAGTGACAGACGGGAGGAGGCTGAGGAAGAAACGGGTCGGAAACTTGGCGATTACTAGGAAGGGATAGAATAGAATATATATTTATTATGCACTGGGCATCACCTTTGGAGCAAAAACAATTTAAAAAAATGAACTTGGCTCAGCAAAAAAGAGCAATACATGAAAACGAACATAGATTTAATGGTTATAATACAAAACAAAAAGAAGAAAGCAAAGTAACAATAATTAAATTTTTACAATATTCACAATTTACCAGCTGTAATTCACTAAGCAAAATAAGTTTTATTTTGCTCTGCGTGGAGTAGAGTCATGTACAATACATTTTTTAATGCACAAATGGAACTTTTCTGTTTGAAGTAGTCAGGGAGAGAGTTCCAGAATTTAGAGGCAGTAATTAAAAATGACTTTTGATAAGCAGTTGATGTTAAGTTTTTGATGTGCACTAACATGAGACATGTGAGATACATGTGAGATAAGGGCTTGGAGAAAAACAGTTGGGGTGAGTTGAAGAGTATTGAAGACAAGCAACGGCGTGTTTGACGTGGAGGAGGGGAGAGAAAAGGAAATTGAAGGCTGGAGGTTCGTGGAAGGCAGAAGAGATGGTTGTTAGACGTTTCGAGAGTCGAGTCGACCAATTATGACGATGCAAGCACCTTATTCTATCCTGAATATCGGCTTAAGGGCGATTCAGAGGAGTGATTGTTGGGGAAACGTGGAGCAGGAAGGGAAGAGAGGATATCTGACGACATACAGAGGGAAAGAGAGTATGAGGGACTGAGAAGAGATAACAATAATAATACATTTCAATAATAATACATTTCATAATTCAACGGGACTATTATCCCTTTTACAAAAAACTTACAGAAATTTACACAAGAATTGATAAAGAAAAAAACATAGTTCACTATATATCGGAAGTTATTGTATCATACAGTTTATCAAAAAAATTGTTTCAATAAAATATTCACATTCCAAGTTTTAGAAAAAATATTACAAAGCATTCAGAAAAATTAAAAAGGATATATAAAAAGATTTTTTGCGAAAAGATATTCACAGTTCATGCTGGCACAATTTTAGTCATCTCTTTACATTAATTATAGTATAATTAGCAATTTACGTTACAGGGCACAAAGAAGACACAAAGAAAGAAAAGAAGACATAGATCTGAGGCCATATTCCCTTGGGGCTCAACACGGTCGAACCTCAGATAGCTCATCGATGTAATTCGAGAGCCCCCGACGTTTATTAACTCGTGAATGGCTCCTTTTGAAAATGCCGAAGCTTTGATGTCCAAATTGAGTCACTATCGAGGCTCGGTAATTACTAAACCTACAGAAATTGGCCAGTGATGAGGAACGCGTAGGAAGTTATCAAGGGGAAAAATTTTGGGCGTGATAACGCCATCATAGTATTCATTGCACGTGGCACTCGAAAATCTCCGCCATAGATGTCATTAGAGCGTAGAATAGGAGTGTTTTCATCTATCACGAAGGAAATCAAATAAACCATCGTCAATTTTTCATTGAAAAATAATGAAACATCATCATATTTACTGTAGTTAGGATATGATTCTCATTTTTAAGTGCATACGTTACGTAATTTTCAAGCACGTTACAAGCAGCATGTTGAACATTAGATAAGACATCATGGACTCAAAAAAAACTTAGTCATACATCCATACAATTTATATTACCTCACACCAACCTAGGTTTTGAAAATACCATATCTTTTTCAAGGATCTTGAAATGACATGGCATTGTCGATATTTAGTTCGGTACAAGACCATGAAAAAATTGTTCGGAAAAATAGCCATGTTCAATTTTTTAACTAATGGTATCTGTAACCAATTTTCACAAGATATCGTCTGATTCGTTGTGTTATTGAAGATATGCGAAATCACATTCAAGAAAACTCAACAGTAAAACTTAATTGTACCACATTAGTGTCCTTAAGAGGGTCAAAACTGTCGAATTCTGACACTTCATTTTTTTGAATTGGGCTATTAGAGTATCAGTGGGACATGCTCCGGGTAATCGCTACATTGTGTTGTGTATGAGTAGATATTCAATACTAAATTATGGCTCAAACGATTAAGTGACGATGCTACTTGGAAATATGTTTTCTTATTTGTATAACGGGTTTTTCACTTCGGTAAGTGTGAATTTCACTTTATTTCACCGATGTGTTACTCATATTACATTGCATTGCTTGTCCTTACTGACCTAATGTACCCCTCCAAGTAGTTTCCACCCGGAAATTCGATTGTGGGGCTGTTTTGCCCCCGGAATATTTTACTAGGAGGGATGCCATCATGTCATACATATTTTGAATGCAGTGCTGCATATTCTAGGGAGACTAATGTAGTGGTTTCCCTGTTGCCTTCCACATCGCAGTACCCCGGTCGATTCCGTGAATTTTACTCTTGCCCGAAGCTATGGCTGTTGATACCGGTCCGATCTTCGTGATATTCTCCATCAATGCCTTTTGCTGAGACTGCTGCCTCTCAGTAGTGGGGGTTAAATTCGGGTAGCATGCAAAAGTTGGCGCCTGGACTCGAATCTGCAACCCTCGGAACGGGAGTCCATCACACTGTCACTGGTCCAAATTGAACCTTCGTATTGCACATAAACGACCATTGAAAATTTTCAAATTTAAACTGGGAAAGAAAAATGTGAATGGACTCGGGTCACAGCTTACTACTCCCCGCTCATTATTTTCAATTGCTAGCGTAATTATCCCATTAAATATTTCAAGTTAGTCTAGACTTCATGAAACATTACATGTAAAAGTCTTCAGCCACTCAAAATATTGACCTACTCTTTATTACAAGACCTCTCTCTGGGATCCCGCAAAGCAGACGCTGAATGTTGGACAAATTTACCCCTATAATGAGCATTTTTTCAAATTATGGGTACTTCATAGAAACTGCCGATGATGTATTATATTCATTTGGAGTATTTTTTCATAAACTTACTTTATATAAACAACTATACGACACTCGTTTGTGGCGTTTATTGTTTTTTGAGTTGGATTTCATAGTTTCCGCGGTTCCCGCTCGTCAATTTTTGTGTGTAATAAGGAGATGTGTCGGTTCGAGCGATTTCCATTGGTTAATTTCATTTAAGAGGGACTGCCAACCTACTAATAGCTAAGTTTTGTTTCCCTTTGCCCCGTAGCGTCATAAGCCTTAAGACGCTGCCTAATAGAATGGCTCGAACATTTTAGTCGTCATAAGTTGCCCGTCATCACCTTTTGACGCACGTGGCATTCACAGAATTGCTCCACAGAAGTGAGTAAGTTAGGGAAAGTACTGTTCAAAGACCATTCTGCTGATGGAGTATTCGATAGTGGAAATTTTGATAACAATGTTTGTCATCAGCGGAAGCATAATTTAATTTGCTAAAACAAACAAAACAAAATCACTCTGGTCATGCTTCACCCTATTCAACGACAACTTGATTAGCTCAGATGACAGTAGGTACTGTTATCTATGGGCCAAAATCATGTGTAGTTTTTGTATGAAAACTGTTGTTTTAACGGTCCCAATGAGTTGTAAAAATGGTAAACAAGCAATGATTAATACAGCTTTTTTACACGCAGCTTTGGGCGATATTTTGGAGGAAAATAGCTTTAGTGATTGGGACATATGATGTAGACTTGCCCTGGCTTAAGATGCATTTAGAAAGAGAAGTAAATTTTGGAGAGGGTCTGATAACAGACGCAAAAAAAGAAGACGCTAATGAAAGCTGTAATATGGACCACGGCATTTAATGGGTCAGAGATTTGGTCATTACGAAGGGAGGATGAGCATAAACTGGAGGGACGTGAGATATTTGTTTTAGAGTAGGATGGAAGGGATGATTTGGGTGGCATGGAAGACGTCCGGGCAGGTGTTGAACTTGGTTTTTGAGGAGAGGAAATTAGTGGCAAAGGGTCAAAGAAGGCGGAGGAGGTGGATGCATTAGCGAAGCCAACGGCGGCGGGTTACAGCAGGGTATTATCATTTCGCCAGTTTTTGTCCGATGGTCACCAAATTTAGGATTTATCACTTATTTTAAATTCTAAACAATACTAGATATGGACGAAAGCGCTGCGACGACAATTAAAATAAAATAAATACGGTACTTATCTTGATTAGGGATGGGTACCTCGTTTGCTTCGGCAGCCATAACAGACGACAATAGACGATAGAATCAACAAGCGGCTAGGCGACATCTATCAGTTACTTACACTACTAACTATAAACAAGTGGTAAGTTTTTTCCTTCTAAATGAAGCAAAATAATTTAAAATAGAAGGGTGAATTCTTATAGATCGATCGTCTATTGTCGTATGTTATCGCTGCCGAAGCAGACGAGGTACCCATTCCCTAATCAAGATAAGTACCGTATTTATTATATTTTAACTGTCATCGCAGCGCTTTCGCCCATATCTAGTATTGTTTAGAATGTGAAATAAGTGATGAATCCTAAATTTGGTGACCATCGGACAAAAACTGGCGATTCGATAAAACCCTACTATAACCCGTGGGGGGGGGGGGGGGCAGCTGCCCCCTAAATAAAGTTAATAAGTGGAAGTCATTTGACAAAACGTAGAATTAAGATGTACTCGGGGCAGATTAACTTAGTTCATTGAACTCCACTTTCTCAGGCGAGATATCGTAGAACAGCATAATGAGTAATGAAGCTCAAATGATTTCGTACTGTCTACAAAATTTTATTTCCACCTCTTGCTACACATGTTTCGACTGACTAGCAGTCATCATCAGGCAAGACTTGTCTGATGCCTTGTCTTGCCTGATGATGACTGCTAGTCAGTCGAAACACGTGTAGCAAGAGGTGGAAATAAAATTTTGTAGACAGTACGAAATCATTTGAGCTTCATTACTTAGTTCATTGAGTTTGGGATTTCTTAAATATGGCAACCCAATCCGCAAAGACATGGATTTGATAGGCTTTTCTCTAACTTTAATTTAGTCAACCTTTGTGTTGAATAATGTCTATGTTATAATCTTATGGTCATGTATGTTGGACAGGTAATCAGGATATTTCGAATGGAAATGCTTGCTTAGGTCACAAGAATAAAGTCCATGCGTTTACTGAGCTTTAATCATAATACGTAGATTTAATTGGATCAGAGTTATCCGTATGGAAATCTCACCCAAGTCATCAACTCTGTGAAGGGAGTAGTATTTGAGAATGCCATCCAGAGGACTCGAACCGCAGGCATGCGAAGGGAAGATGGCGCACCCAAGGCTTAGCGAGGTGGGAAGACAAAGCACCAACATGAATCACGTGATATGTGTGCGTTAATGCTGCAGTTGAAAGAGGCCTTTCGCTTAGACAATCGCTGCGACTACCGGTATAGTTTTACATTTCATGCAGGAATCTAAATGAGAATAGGATATCGACGAGAAGGCGAGTATTTCCCATTGCAGTGCGTCCACTGGCGGGCAAAATCCATTCATTCAGGACCCAGCAGACGGCGCGCATAACCGACAGTAGTATAAGCTTAAATGTCATCTACATCTAAGAAATACCGTGCAAGCTACCATTAGGTTGTGTGGCACGGGGTGATTCCACATCAGGCAGGCAGCACTCATCCCAGTTCAGATCAGAACCGCGCACTCTCCCCTGGCCGCGCCGCCCAGCTAAGGCCGAAAGCAGTCTGGATAGCAATGCGCTGTCTGACCATTCTCTAGGAGAGTGTTACGTAGACGAACATGCTACCATGCAGAACACTACTTAAGATACAACTTATGGTTAGTATTGTCGTCCGAAAAGGTACTAAAACATGCAGAAAGCTAAATCATTCCGGACATGTCATGCGGAGTGAGTTGTTATTAATGATGGTTAGATATTAAGCACAAGTATAAAACCTACTCTACCTAGTGAGGGGAAAAGTTTCATACAACCAATCTTCGTATCTATTATGGTCCCTTATTGTACGTGGGAAAAATGACTTTTTAAATCTTTCGATTCTGTAGTTTATTCCCCTTATCTTAAGCCTATGGTCGTCTCTACCAAAATAGTTTGGCTCTAGCAAAATATGTCGGACGTCCGGTGAAAAAAAGTCTACATTAATCTTTCGTAAAAGATTAAACCTATATTTTTACCTTCGATGGGATAGAGGTGTCCACCCTTTTTCCCTCCGCAATTCATCAACACGGCTATGTTTATCGTAAACATTTTTAACCAATCTACCTGTTCTATGCTGTATTTCATCTATCTCCATCTGGAACTAGTCCTACATCGTAGGGGTCCGACATGCAAGCGGCGTACTTCAGGTGAGGGGTCACGAGAGAAAAATAGCATTGTTCCTTTACTTTCTCGTCAAATTTTCCCAGAATTTTTTTAATAAATCCCAATTTACCATTTTTATGTCCGCAAATTTAACTGACTCCCTAGTCTCAAGAATTAATTAAACGAGTTTTTGAGTTTTTAAGCCTACATTGTTGTATTTGCCATGTGTTCTCTCGTTAAAACCTCTAAAGTAGGATAACCGGGCGTGCAGCGATAGTGGTGGACCAGCATCAGCCTCTACCATAGTTAATCTTGAATATCAGGTGGACTACATGCATGGAAATCTTTAAAATAAGGATTCAGAGTCAAGCTTGCATTTTCAGCTGAGTAAGTTAGCAAAATATTCCTGTCAGCTTAAAAAAATTGACTTTTTCCAAATTTTAATAAGCTTTTTAAACTCAAAATACACTCTCTATTTTGAATAATTGATTCTTTCAGAGTGGATGTACGATAAATCCGACATTTTTGGAAAAAAACATGACAATCAATCTAAATCTTGGATGAAATGATTAAATTTCAGTGATAGCTCTCAATTGGTTTGATTTTTTTCGAAGATTTACCATCTTCTACGAAACATCTTGTTGGTACCAAACAGCTTCTTCTTACTCCTCTTTACCTTTTCCAGTTTTCATACGTTGTTGCTACTTATGATAAGTGTTCATCAATCCTATTCACGTACTCGTCTCCCGTAAGACATTTGCTTCTTGAATCCTTTCATAAACACTCCCTCCACCTTGCTTTAGGTCTCATTAGGCCTATCTCTTAACTTATACATTGATTCTAAAGTTACCCAAGCAATCTTTAGGTTTTCTATTACTAATTCGTGCCATCTTAACCGGCTTTCTTGGCCTGTCTTTGAGATTTCTGTGACTCCTTTTTATCTAAATCTTTTATAAATGATTCTATCTCTTCGTTATTTGGAGCTCCACCTTTTTATTTTTATCACTTTCTAGTTCCTGATTCGCCATGTTGCGTTCAATTTCTAAATACTTATGGTACACCTGTTTAGCTTTCTAAACCTCAAGCACCTTTGGGCAATGAAATGTCTTCATCTCATATCCTATCCTTTTATGGGATCATTAATAGCTATGCCACACGAGTTATATTATTTACATATCAAATTAATAATATGCGACAAATTATATCACATAGTAATGTAACTGCTACGTAGATTTGGATGGAAAGCGATCTTCGATAAAGAGGCGATCATATGCTGAGAAATCAGTTGCATTCCAGTAGAAAGAGAGGGAAGATTCAGTCAGTCACTGGTATTTCTCTTTGTGACACGCAGTTATGATAAAGTCACGGATAATGCGGACAGGAAAAACGCTCAAATAAAGCAAGCAAAATGATGGAGGGTGAAGTGTTGTTTTGATGAATGGGAGAAGAGGTGTGTCATTTCCTTTTAAAACCATTTCGGAAGATTTTAAACGTAATATAGGTACAGGAATATTTATTTCTTTCAAAATTAGCATCATACTTTTCCCTTATTAGCATTGAATCCTTAATAGGGAAGCACTGAGTGACAATGGCAACTCGGGAGTAGTGAGTGCTTGTCAGCAGGTTACCGTTCATGATGATAGTATGAACGGAGAATCAAAGGATAGCTGCAAAATACGCTCGTAACGATATGCAAGACAGTCCATGATATTATTTTTTAATTTAATTTCCTATCTTTCAAATGGCTGAGGATATAGACGGAGTTTTATTAGCATTGGGTGAATGAAGAGAAGACAAAAGTTGTTTAAAACAATTGTTTTGAGACACTTCATTTCACATCTGCTAGACGGAGCCACACACAATGATTGCGTGTGGGTGTCGCTGTATTGGTTGGACATCTGTTGAAGGGAAAGCGGCACGAGGAGCAAGAAATTAGGACATTAGAAGGAAAAGTGTCCAATAACCCATCAATCAGCTGATAGATTACCCTAAGGAATAAATCTCAGCGAGCGAAACCGTTGGCTATCAACTATTAGGTGACATAAATGAGCCACACGAATCAAGTAAACAAATTCTTCAGATACCATAAAATGCATTGGAATTACCTTAACTTCTGATATATCGTTGGGATTACACATACAAAAACATATGTGGTGCAGCATTGAAGAAACTAGGTTTTATTAAACGTATATTAGAAAGGTCCTCGGATGAAAAAATCAAAGAGAGATGCTACTTCGCTCTGGTTAGGCCACACCTCGAATATGCCGCGAGCATTTGGGACCCTGGTCAAATAGATTTAGCCAAAAAAATTAATAAAATACAAAGGAAAGCAGCATGATTCGTTTAAAACTACAACGAGTGTACATGTAGTGTCTCACAACTTTTAGAGGGATTAAGGTGGGAGACCCTAGAGGCTCGAAGGCTACACGCTTACTTACTTAGACTGCTTGATAAATTCAGAATTGATATTTTTCAGAGCGACATAGAGAATATTATCATAACTCCTCACTACATCTCTAGGTCTGGCAGATGCGATAAATAAGAGAGATACACTGCCGAACGGATAGGTACAAAAACTCGTTCTTTCCGCGAACAATAAGCGACCACAATAAAAATTAAGCTCCACTAAATACACTCCTATTAATACATGTCACCATTTCATCTCCAAAAAACTTACACCTTTACACGGCTGGTAACCTAACACCCCCTGTCACACGCCCAAGCGGCGGTTCGCAGGGTACATCTACATCTACATCTACGTCATACCCTGCAAGCCACCCAAAGGGTGTGTGGCAGGGGGTGCTTCCACACCAGGCATGCATAAATGATACGGTAGAACACCGAAATTACATTGAAACCCGCGTACTACACATGCGAAGCGACAATTTAATATCTAATACCCAAGAAACATTCTATCTTCAATCGTTCCAACATGCAAGGGATACAAAGACTACTACTACAGATTCAAAATATCATGCATAAATAAGAACATCAATATTTACATCATACATAAATAAGAGAGTAGAGAATATAATGAGAAAGATTTACTGACTGCCTATTGTCAATACTCGAACTATTCATGACGGCGATCACAGCTGTTATGGTCCCGAATGGTACGCGGAAAAAATGACATTTTATACCTATCGGTTCTACAATCTAGCTCTCTAATTTTATTGGCGCGATCTAATCTGCCGTAGTACGAAGGGGTTAATAGTATGTTTTTTACGTCGTCAGTAAAACGATTTTCCTGAAATTTATTTAGGAGGTTAAGCCTATAATTTAATCTACGCTGTGATAGCGATTCCCATCCTAATTCTTCTAACAGTCCAGACACACTAGCCAACTTATCGTAGCATCGTTTCACAAACCTAGCTCCTCTTCGCTGTACGCGATCTAACTCTGATATCAACCCCGTTTCGTATGGATCCCATACACTAACAGCATATTCCAGATGAGGCCTAACGATTGAAAAATAACAACGTTCTTTCACTTTCTCATCACATTTTCCGAGTACTCTCTTGATAATGCCTAGCTTCCTATATGCTTGACCGCATATTTCCCTAATATGTTTTCCCCAAGATAGGTCGTGAGTAATTGTGACCCCTAAGTACTTAACAGAATCGGCGTGAATAATTTCCATATTATCAATTCTGTAAGCCCTACCTGGCCTATTTTTCTTTTTCCAAAAGCTGACTGCTACGCACTTTTTTATGTTTAGTTCCATCTGCCAATTGTGTAGATGTAGAAATACCCCAAGTAATTGAAGCCTCTAACACTCGAATGGAAAGGGCGACTGCAGAACGGGAAGTGAGATGACAGGTGTGATAACCATCGACAATGATTTCCACATTTTATTGGAAAATACGATTCGAGAAGTACGGTGGGAGTTAGGGAGGGCATGAAGGTTTGACGCGGGCTGATGGAAGTCACTTTAGTACGCAGTTGACCAAGCGATAGTTAGGTGATCAGCATAGGATGTTGCAGCCCATGACGAGTGCGTTGCAGGTACGGCGTGTTTTCAATGTACGAGATGTAGATATCCTAAGGAGACCGAGTAAATGAGATTTTCTAGTAGTAGAATAGAAGGTTTGGGATATAAAATAGAGAAGATGGAACAGCGTCTCAAGAATGTTTTTGGAGAAGAAGTCCGGTGATGGGTGCATAAGAGGAAGGATGGCACTAGCCTATGGAGCATGTTCGAAAACTCCATTCCGTTTTAGTTGTCGTTACTAATGTTTTAAGTGGGAATTGTTCAACCCGTCTTTTCGAAGGTGGAAATGAAATATTTTGTCGCTTTCTAGTGACTTAAGTTGTGTGGGGAGTATAAAATGAAACCTTCTATGTCACCATGACACCATATATGAAATCTTTAAGTAATATTAAGCTTAACGTTCGAAGTCTCTAGCAGCTTCTAACTTTGTTATTTAATCTGATGAGTCTCCCTCGAATGGCTCATAGCTAGAGTTGCCGCGAGACAAAACGAGACGAGACTTGAGCCAGTCTAGTTTTATGAAATCAGGTATCGTCTCGAGTCTCGTCTCGTGAACCCCAGTCTCGTCTCGTCTCGTTTCCCCCAAAATATAGTACCATAAAAAGCCCAGTTTCCTTTGCGTACGTAATCGCTGAATCGGTACATCCTAATTAGCAATGAAACGCAAAGACTTTTAAATATATATTGAATTGGACACCGAATACATCAAACTGCATGTAAAACTAATGATGTTATCAATAGTCGACGAACAAACTAGAAATATGAAATATTAAATTGATGAAAAATGGCTCTGTAGTCACAACGTTAGTTCGGAGAAATCCACAGAAGGTTAAATAACATACCTGTAAAATTATGTAAATGATTAAAGTAAGAATGAACATTTTTGCTTCAAAAAGTAGTTAGAATAATTTTAGGGTTTAAAACAGTTTAATCAAGATAAATTTTTCATTTGGCTGGCCAAATTTCACGTCACCTACGAGTTCACACAGAGTAAACTTCTGGCGGATTCATGGCCCAAGCGGATTCTGTGCTTTCTCATTGCCAATGCTGCCCGTGAAAACAATCTTTCCGCTGGAATGGATGTAGCGGGAATGTTTCTGGCTATTTTTGCCAGAACTGGAAAACTTTTCTTATTTGTCTTCCACCAAGTCAATACGTTTACATTATTAAGGGATCTCGCCTATTGAAGACAGTTTTCAAGTTCTTTCCTCCATTCTTCATACTGAGATGACTGATTGGGGGTAAATTTAGTAAAATCAATAACTGGTAACAAAAAGGGGCTACAAATCTATTGAAAAGTAAAAAAAAATTAAATAAAAGTTCGGAGATTAATTTAATTTTTCCGTATGGTCTGATCTGCATGGTCGGAATAGTTGAGGTAAGTGAACTTAATCGACAAGGGGTAAATAAAGGGAAAAGTTTAGCCGAAATAACTAACCTCTTAGTACTGGGTAATACATCTACATCTGCATCTACGTCATACCCTGCAAGCCACCCAAAGGGTGTGTGGCAGGGGGTGCTTCCACACCAGGCATGCATAAATGATACGGTAGAACACCGAAATTACATTGAAACCCGCGTACTACACATGCGAAGCGACAATTTAATATCTAATACCCAAGAAACATTCTATCTTCAATCGTTCCAACATGCAAGGGATACAAAGACTACTACTACAGATTCAAAATATCATGCATAAATAAGAACATCAATATTTACATCATACATAAATAAGAACGTAAAATATATAAAGAAAGAGATCTACAATCTAGCTATTGTCACTATTTACACTATTCATGACGACGATCACAGCTGTTATGGTCCCGAATGGTACGCGGAAAAAATGACATTTTATACCTATCGGTTCTACAATCTATCTCTCTAATTTTATTGGCGCGATCTAATCTGCCGTGGTACGAGGGGGTTAATACTATGGGGGGGGGGAATACCTGCCTATACAGAGAATATTCATCTAGCAGGTCGTCCTCATCACTTCATACCACAGCAGACCTCTCAAGATTCCCATGAACCAATGACAGAGCGGACTACATTTGAGTGGAATAATTATCGTACTAGACTGAACATTTCTTCAAATTTCGGTAAGAACTTATCCGGCATCTCTATTTACCATGGGATCATGGAGAAAGTTTCACATTTATGACGAGGATCTAATATAAATACCGCGCTATAAATCCAGTTCGTCAGGCTGTAGTGCTTTTACATCTTGTCCCGGGCAGCTTGATGGGCAAGCAACAGTTTTTCATCACCTTCATTTCTTTCAGACTTCTTGTCCAGTATTTTCACCATTATTTCTAGCTTATCCAACAACCAGTTAAATGAAACAGTAACGAGTCGAAGAGTAACGAAATTTTCTCATCCATATTTATTCTTCAGAATAAAGAAGAATATTCTTCAGAAGTCTACTGACTGAGTTCTGAAGAATAAATTGGAAAGCGAGAAAACGAGACTCAAGAAGAGACGAGAAAGTCTCGAGTCTCGCAGCAACACTACTCATAGCAGCTTTAAACGAAGCTCTTTTTTTATATTGTTACATTTCAAAAACAACACTCTACCGTGGAGGATTTAAAATTACATCAATTTTCTCTGGATATGGCCCAACCAAATCGCATCAGCGTTTTTCTTTCATTTTTTCATCCGAAGATTTTCTATTTATTAGGCAAAACTAAGTGTCTTTTGCTGCAGAGGCAAAACTCTTTCACCTTTTACCTCTATCCCACTTTAAATGCAAGATGCTGAGGTAAATCCGTCGTAAAAACTAAAGTCTAAATTTTCAGGCAATAACTTGGGTCTAAGTTTTCAGGTGATAATTTACTCACCAAAAAAAGGGTACTTATAAAATTTTCATGCATAGTTTATTTCACTGACCTAAGTTTCGGTAACTTTTGCCATAATCGAACTATCTTGAAGATGGTAAAAGCTACCATAAATACACCAAATAAGGTTAAAAGTAAGTCCTTACTATAGAAACATGAATATTTTATATTTTTAACGTCAAAAATCCCGCGATAGCGCTTATAAAAGTGCGTTTGCGTGGTAAATTAGAGGTGGCTGAGCGTGTCTCCAACAAAAAAAAGTTATTTTCCTTTGATTCATCTGGATTCATCCTCGTTTACAATAAAGGAAGACTTATAACGGGCCGATCACGTTTCCTTGTGGAAGACTGGAAGTCACCCTGTGTCGAATCTTATTTCATTGGTTACTGCCTGTTCTCTGCGAACCAGAAAAAGTTATTAAAGTTGAAAATGTCGATGGAATAAGTGACCACAAGGTAGTATACGTAAAATTTTCCCTCAATACTCAAAAAAATTTTAAATTAAAAAGAAAGATTTACCTTTTTAGTAAAGCAGATTTTAACGGATTTAGGCGTGACTTAAAGACATCTTTTGAAAAATTCGTGAACACTAGCAAAAATAGTGATACAGACAATACATGGAAAGAGTTCCTCCAAATTACACGGTCACTTGTCAACAGATATATACCTCACAAGTATAAGAGCGAGAATAGGGATCCAAGGTGGTACAACGCGGAGGTTAGAAAATGTTTAAAACGCCAACGAGTTAGCCACGCGAAACTAAGAAAAATGAAGAAAAATGTAGCTAACAGCGACCTAAAAAATACTATCGAGCATTATAAAATTTGTAAAGCAGCCGCAAAATCTGCCCTTAGGAAAGCATTTAGCGAATTCAAGAGAAAAGTACTTGGAGAACAAATAGAGGGAAATCCGAAAGCATTTTGGTCATATGTTAGGGAAGTACAGGGAACTAAAAAGTCAACGGTTAATTCCTTGAAAAACGATAAAGGTGAAATAGTAACTTCCAGTTTAGATAAGGCTAATTTGTTGAATTATTTTTTTCAGAGCGTTTTTAATCAATCTATGCATACTTTCCGCGAAACCATACCAAACCGATTTCAACAACTAATGCCCCCGATCGATATATCTTGTAGCGGAATCGTATCCTTACTAAGTAACATTAGCCCGAACAAGTCCTCAGGTCCTGATGAAATTCCAGCTCGTGTTTATAAAGAATTAGCTCTCGAAATGGCTCCGTATCTTAAAGTAATATTTAACAAATCCCTCGAAGAACACGCGGTTCCCAAAGACTGGAAGATAGCAAACGTGACCCCAATTTATAAAAGTGGAGATAGGGAACAGCCATGTAATTATAGACCAATATCATTAACGTCACTATCATGTAAAATTATAGAGCATATAATAGTTACATCAATAATGGGACACCTCGACAGCCAGGATTTATTAATAACAAACCAGCATGGGTT
Organism: Ceriagrion tenellum; assembly: GCA_963169105.1. Taxonomy (NCBI): domain Eukaryota; kingdom Metazoa; phylum Arthropoda; class Insecta; order Odonata; family Coenagrionidae; genus Ceriagrion; species Ceriagrion tenellum. Next base: position 9,264,577 of record OY720639.1, read on the forward strand.
CAGAAAAGGACGGTCTTGCGAAACTCAATTAGGTCTTTTTGTTCACGATATTTTAGTTTCCGGAGAAGGTAACGTACAGGTAGATGCAGCGTTTCTTGACTTTAGAAAAGCTTTTGACAAGGTTCCCCACTGTAAGTTACTCGCGAAGTTAGCATCATACGGAATAGACATAAATATAGTAGGCTGGATAGGAGACTTCTTACATGAACGCGTTCAAAGGGTGGTATTAGATGGTGTCAGCTCCGGCGAAGTAAAAGTTACATCAGGTGTTCCCCAGGGAAGCGTGATAGGCCCAATTTTATTTCTTCTGTACGTAAACGACTTAAATACAGTAGTAAAAAATAGCAAGCTCTGTCTTTTTGCCGATGATGCAGTAGTGTATAAGGAAATTAGAAATGAAGAGGACAGACAGTTTTTAGCTAAGGATTTAGATGCGATTGATGATTGGTGTGATAGATGACAACTAGAATTAAATTTGAAGAAATGCGCGATTATGAATTTTTGGAAAAAGAATGGCTTTCCCCGGAGTAATTATTGCATCAAAAAAAACAAAATATGTAACGTAGATTCAATTAAATACTTAGGCGTCACCATCACTGAAGACATGTCATGGGGGAAACACATCAGGGAAATAACTAGTGTAGCAAACCGTAGATTAGGATTTGTAAAAAGAGTTCTAGGCAAATTCGATGAGAGAGTACGAGAAAGAAGCTATTTTACACTTGTCAGGCTTCATTTAGAATATGCCGCTAGTATATGGGATCTGTACGAGGAAGGTATGATAAAAGAATTAGAGCGCGTGCAAAGGAGATCTGCTAGGTTTTTTAAATGCCGTTATGATAATTGTATTAGTGTTACGAGCTTAATAGAAGAACTAGGATGGGAATTACTATCAGAACGCAGGTTAAAATTTAGGTTAAACCTTTTAAGTAAATTCGAAACAGAGTTGTTCACAGATGACGTTAGATATATATTGAGAACCCCTGCGTATTATGCTAGGTTTGATCATATTAACAAAATTAGAGAGATAGATTGTCATACCGATAGATTTAAAATGTCATTTTTCCCTCGTACTATAAGAGAGAACAATAGGCAGCGTAGCAAAGGGGTAGGTAGGTGAAATATAGTTAGAGTAGTCTGTAGTGCATGATGCATGTAATTACAACCAATAATCCCTTTCTTATTATGTAGATACTAACCATCTAGCTGCATGTGACCATATTATCTAGCATGTCTCCATTAAATATCCCAGTTGCAAGTCAATAGTGCATGTTTGGTGATCTTGCCACACACCCTCGTGGTGGCTCGCAGGGTATCACGTAGATGAACCGTTGGCTAGTCATGAATGAAGATTCTTGTTTCGCCGTATAATTCACTATGTTGCATATTTAATATAAATATCTGCCACGGGCTTTGTTGAATACTTCTTTGAGACTTAGGTACAATGCATGAATTTGCGTGGAAGAAGTTTGGTTTTGCGTGATCTGCATCTCGGTATGCCCAGATGCATCTTGAAATGTCTACGCCTATTTGGAAGATAACGGCCAAATATCCTTAAGAAAAAGGAGGCAAGCAGTAAACAAAGTACTCGGCATCTTCATTTGCAGCCATTCTGATTTCAAGTAATCGTTATTGATAATTTTATGATAGCATTTTGCGGGGACTTATACCTAAGACGAACCTACGGTTATTGTATACTTATTCCATAGTTTTTTTTATTTAAGGCAGTTAGAGCGAAATGTCATTTCACCCAGAAATCACTAAATATGGTCTCATTTTAAAGATAAACTTCTAACCCTTCCAAAGAATATCAGCCCCATCCCGAACTACTTTCCGAGATTTTTGATGAGAATCACCAACCCTTTTGTATGGAAAATGGAACGTGTATGCATTTTAGAGAGACCTTATTTGAAAATTAGTTATTCCTAACTCCTTGATCCAGTAAAAAAATTAGAAGTGAGTAGTTTGTATGTTTTCTTGACTAATTTTGCAACTATATCCTATTGTCACCGCAGTATTTTTTCCAGAAACGCAAAACACTTTCCGTTGTGAAGGAGTTTCACACGTACGACGTGAAAAAAACGAGTCCAATCAAAGATTTAAGTAGGTATTTTAATTTAATTACATATAAATGTAGTTGTAAAAGTATTGTATTGCACTTATAATGGTACAACATTTAATCCATGCCTCCGACAGTTTCTGATTTTAAAATGAATAATTCGAACATGGTCTCGAATATTACTAGGGAACTATATCGTTCAAACTACCTGAATGGTTACTAAGCAGAGTAATTCAATAATATCCGTAGCATTTTCACATACCTATAGTGTGGTGCATGTTGATGAAAGTTAATTTATACTCCGAGGTGCATTTTGGTGATAAGTCACCCCCCTGCCAAACACCTTTTAGGTGGCTGGCTGGGTAATATGTGGATGTATTGATCAGCAGCATCGGTATTTCCATTGAATCGAAAAAAATTACCGCTTTGTTCTCCCTTTCTCTCATTTACCATCGTGTGGTGATTTCAAGATCAATCAGCGTGGCAATGGGAAATGTTATTTACTCTGTCTACTGTGGCCATTGAAAATCTAAGTGGTCTTTGGCCTCGCCAACCAAGCGCCTCCATGCTTTTCTGTCTTCTGCCAGCTCGATCTCTGCTCCCATATTCTCTTGGCCCCTCTTAACTCCATCAGTCCAGCGCATTTTCGGTCTCCCTACGGGTCATCTACCTTCTAAAGTTTGTTTTTGCTACTTGTTTTGTCATGGTATCTTCGCCTTTTCGTTGGGCATGACCCAGCAACCTCAACCTCCTGCTCTGGCTACACCCACAATGTCTGCTTCTTTGTAGGTATAGTTCTCTTAATTCTCTGTTATTTCTTACTCTCCATGTGTCTCCTTCTTTGACTGGTCCGAAATTTCTTCTTAATACTTTATTCTCAAAAGTAATGCCTTTTTTGTGACTTTTTGTAAAATTACATTTCTCACAACCGTATATGTAGTATCACAGGTTGGAATATTGTCCTATAAATTCTTCCTTTCGTGTTTTTTTATAAAACTTTGTTTTTGAAGAGTTTTATAAGGCTCCAATATGATCTCTCTGCTGCTTAAGTCCATTTTGTATTTCACGCTCTTCTTTGTTATTGCTAGTCACTGTGACTCCTAGGTATTTAAATTGATTTTTTTTAAATTTATAACTGTCTACTGCTAAGTGGTTCTCTTCATCTTTGCGTCTGCTTATCTTCATGTAATTGATTTTATTTTCATTGATTTGTAGTCCTACTTCTTTGATTTACTCAAAAGTATTTTCGTCAGCCTCTTGAGTTCCTCTTTACTTGGGAAATGTTACTAATAAATTCAACAGATTCAGGCGAGATATCGTGGAAGTTCTTCATAATATAAGAGAAACAATTGCACTTTTCCACAAAATTGTTTTAATGCGTACAACGCGTTTCGGCTCACAGAGCCGTCTTGTACCTGATGATGGCTCTGTGAGCCGAAACGCGTTGTACGCATTAAAACAATTTTGTGGAAAAGTGCAATTGTTTCTCTTACATTAAAATGTTACTAAGGTTTTTCCTTATGGTAGTTTGAGCGAAATATCATTTTACTTCGAAATCAATGAATCTGTTCTCATTTTAAAGAAAAATACATCACCCTTTCATTGACACCGAAAATTTTACCCCTTACCATATTATTTTCGGAGTTATTTGATAGAAATACCAGCCCTTTTACAAGAGAAATGGTACGTGTATGCACTCCAGAGAGACATTATTTACAAAATGAGTAATTTCTAACACTTTGATGTAGTCAAAAAACGAACAGTGTGTAGTTTGTATATTTTTTCAACTATTTTTGAAAATTAATCATATTGTCACCGCAGTAGGTTCTTGGATATCACAAAAACCTTCCGTTTTGAAGGAGTTTTAAACGCACCACGCGAAAAAAAAAAATGTTAAAGACTTATTTAGATATTTTCATTTAATTAATTACCATTTCTGTCATATAAAAATATATTATTGCACCATTATTAATGCAATATTTAATTGATGTGTCCTACAGCTGGTGAAATTAAATTATTAATTTTATTAATTAAATAAAATCGTATAACTCGAATATGGTCTCAGTTATGACTAGGGAACTATCTTGTTTGGACTACCTTAAAGTCAGAGAAAGCAGCTACTTCTCCTTAGACCCAACTTGGAATACGCTGCCAGTGTTTGTGATCCTCGTAAGTTAGGCTTAAAAACAGAGTTGGAACGCGTGCAGAGGAGATCGGCAAGTTACGTGAAAGGCCTAGTCTTGTGTTACTGACCTCTTGCCATAACTTGGATGGGAATCGCTTTCAGATTGTCGATTGAAAGTAAGACTCATCTTTTACCAGACAGAGGGCATGTTTTTCTACTAATAGACAGGACGTGAATTGAATGGCATTTGAGCCATTTTTTTCGGGGGAAAACCACCGCCGCAGTCAGGCATGGCTGCGTGTCTCCCACCCCACCCCCCCTTCCTTGGACCGGCAGGCGATTCACCTTCCCATGATTCGTCATGCCTTTCGTCGACAAAGACGGAGTGGAGAGAAGGGCATTTGATTGGACGGAGGCCGGGTGGGTGGGTGGGTGGGTTTCAGGTGAGCTCTCGACTCCAGAGGCAAAAGGGGAAGAGAGTGACTTTCTCTCTCCCCCCCCCCTCCCTCCTTACTCCTCCACCCCCACTCCATCCCTCCACCCCCTCCCCAACAACCCCCATTCCCACCTTTCGCGTGGTCGTGGTCTCATGATAAGTGTCGCGCCTCTCTTCAAGTGGATTTATGGGGGGGGGGGGGGAAGAGAGGCGGGGGGGGGAGGGTCTTCCGTCGTCTCGAGTGGTCTGCACAGCGCAGGTGGAGCCAACTTATGCGCGACGAATTGAACCCTGAGCAGTCGTCATCGCCGTCACGGGGCATCGATTCCTGGGGTTGCCTCTTTGGAATTCTCCATCGACCATTTTGAAATCCTTAGCGAACTCGCGTCTCCCACCGGACATCGGGGGAGATGAGGGGGAGGGAATGACGTCATATAATTGTAACCTGACAACCGAACTATCCACCATATATCCACCAAACCTTCGAAAATCTCGGGTACCCTTGCCCAAAACAAACCTAACGTTATTTAAAGGATGTTTTTTGTATGTCGGACGTAAAGTGTACAATCTGTTGCCTACTTCATGTGTTAAATCCAATTCTGTTAATGCAGTATTGAAAAATATACAATGTTGGTTATTTACTCACGAAAGAATAGAGGATACATTGTTATAATTGTATGTGATAAACTTGATAATTCCGTTTTAAGTACTGAAAACCTCATGTAATATTGTATAATTATTTTCATGTTCAACTATGTAAAAGACTAACGCGTAACTATCGACCAAATGATGTTAGTCTTAATACAGGTCCTCCTTTTAGGCTACTCAATATTACTCATGTTGTATAGAGTAATGCATGTTTAGTTGTGTTGAGTAATAAATATATATAATTATTATTAGATTGCTTCTCCCTGTTTCTCCTTGCTTAAATTTGGATGTCATGGGTGAGTGGACAAATTAGAGGATACGAAAAGGAAGAATGTCTGCCTTTTGTTGAAAATTTTAGTTGAGAAACTCTAAAAAGCATAAATATTGATTTTGAGCTATTATATTAGAGCATAAATATTGATTTAGAGTTTACTCAATTTTACTAAGATATTTTTTGCTGGATACGCAGATTACTTGTCCGCTCACCTGTGCCACTTGAAGACTTACAGAAAATGTTATAAATTCGTTCAGTTCATGATTTTCAAGTTATTTACCCTCCCAATGCAAATAAGTTCATAAGCATTGGAAGACACTTAATATTTTGGGAGAAGTGCTACAGTGCGCCTCAGAATCGCAGAGCAAACATTTTTGGGAAACAACTGGTCAAAATAATCGTAAATTGGGATTTGTTAAAAGAATACTTGGAAAGTGCGGCGATAAAGTCTAAAAATCAACTACTTCTCTCTAGTTAGACCCCACTTAAGATACGCTGCCAATGTTTGGAATCCTCATGAGTAAGGCTTAAAAACAGAGTTGGAACGCGTGCAGAGAAGATCGGCAAGTTACGTGAAAGTAAGTTTTGCTAGTCTTGTGTTACTGACCTCTTGCTACAAATTGGATGGGAATCGCTTTCAGATCGTAGATTAAAAATTAGTCTCATCTTTTACATAAATTCAAAACCCATTTATTTCCCGACGAAGTTATCAATATCTTACGAATTCAAGCATACTTTGATATATCATATTAGATATGAAAATTAGAGAGAAATTAGAGAACATGAAAATAGATTAGCTTATGTGAGTAAAATAAGGGACATTGATTGTAGAACAGATAAGTTCAAATTGTCGTTTTTCCAGCGATTGATAAGAAACCATAATGGCTGGGTTAAGCCTTTGAAGTGGGTATGTTGACGTGTAGTATCGCTGTTTAATTGACGTTCTCCCAAATGCTTGTTTCTAAATCTGCATCCTTTCTCATTTCTCATACCCTAAAGTATCCGCTTTCAAGTGAATAGGTTTGGTAGTTTTCGACGAAATGTCTGCGTACCCATATCAAGGGATCATGTCGTAAGATGTGATCCTGGTCGTCCAACTTTTCTCAAACTTGTAGAAGATATAAGAGGCAGTCGAGGGCCTGCAAGTAGTATCGCCAATAGAGGTGGTGTACGTAAAATAGCTCACAATTGCGTGACGACCCGAAATTAGGGAAAATTAGGGAAGTGAGAATTTTTTAATTTGAAAAAAGTTGATGTGTAGGAAGGTTTATATGATGTCTTTAGGAACCGTGCTTAGCTTGGCTGTAGCAGTCAAATTTTTATGCTTTGGAAAACTCAGAATGTTTGCTCGCTGGTTGCTGCACAACTGAAGCTATTTCAATCATTATTTGTTTCGCATTTTCAATCGACTCAAGTGACTCCAAAATTGCATGTAGAAATGCTCATTTATATGGAATTGGCTTATTGGTTGGTGTCAGACATTTGGTTGGAAACTGGTGCTAGTTCTATCTGTTTGTTTACAATGATTTTGAATGCAAAATATTCGACTAATAACTATTTTTTAACAACTGCAGCATATGTCGCACGGTCTACATGTGCTATTACAAATTTGTACCGAAACATTGTCCAAACTTTTCACCGTCGGACATCGGGTTAAGAGATTACACCACTTCTTCTTCCAATCAACTTTTGTATTTCCTTAGTGTCTTTATCAATCAACAATTTTCTTTTGATATAAGAACTTTTATACAGTTTCGTCTCTTTACTCTGGAAAATGCAACATACCTATTGTACTCCATGCATAAAAATCGAATTTCGCAGATACACGCCTACATATTCAAATGTCTGACCTTGAGATTTGTCAATTGTCGTGGCAAAGATAGGCATTACTGGAAACTGGTGTCTTTGCGTTGTACATTTAAGTTGGCTTGGAATGTGCGCTTCGTTTCCTCTTTGCTCACCAGTATTAACGTTAGCTTTTATTATGTTGTAACATAAATCAGTCACAATTATTCTCGAGCCATTACACAAACCTTCGGAGGCGATTTCTCGTCAGCATATTTATTGCATACCTTTACTGTATTTGCATTCCGAAAATGGTGGAATTTGGTCTCAAGAACTGTTACTTTTCGTGGAATGGGAAATTATACGAGCAGTGTGAAGGAGAAGCAATGGGTTCCCCCCTGTCCCCAGTCATTGCAGACCTTTAAATGGAGGAATTTGAATGGAAAGCTCTAGATACTTACGACAAGAAGCCAAAACTGTTCGTTTGATACGTCGAAGACACTTTCGTTATATGGCCTCGTGGGATGGAGGAAGTGCGAAACTTCCTTCTGAACCTAAACAGCCAGAATACATCCATTCAATTTACAATGGAATTGGAAGAAAACAACAAACTTCCTTTCTTGGATGTTCTTGTATCCAAGAAGGCGGATGGGAGTTTGGGGCATTCAGTTTATCGGAAGAAAACCCATACCGACCGATATTTAAATGAAAAATCTCACCATTATCCTGCATCACCAAACCATCTGCACCACCTGCACCACCAAGAAGCATCAGTTATTCGCACTCTTTTCCACAGAGCACATGCCATCTCTGACGCAGATTCACTCACGAGAGAAAAACAACACCACCTGACAACGCTGCAAATGAATGGCTACAGCCGAAAAATGATTGTAAAAATATCACGCGATGAAAACGGTAAACGTAACGCTGCCATGCATACCTCTATGGATGAAAAACAGAAGGCTAAGGCCTACGCTATTTTACCTTACGTAGCCGGGACTTCGCAAAAAATAGCAAGGGTTCTCGCCAAGCACGACGTCTTGACCAGATTCCGAAGCGACAAGAAGACCTCTGACCTCCTTCGAAATGAAAAAGATCGTCTACCATCGGATATTTACGAAGGAGTGTACGAAATAACATGCAGCTATAGAAAATCGTACATCGGGCAAACATCTAGATCCCTGAAATGCAGGTTGGAAGAACATCTAAGAGCAACCAAAAGGAAAAATTTTCGCCTTTTCGCAGTCGCAGAGCACGCATTTTCGGAACCTGGCCATGTAATTAATTTTAACGGGTGTAAGACCATCGCCAGAGAAAATAAGTATTTCCCTCGGCGAATAAGGGAAGCTATCGAAATGGCGAAGAACACAGAGAACTTTAATAGAGAAGACGGCTATCCGCAAGCTTCAACGTTTAAACGGCTCTTCCAACAATCGTTTTCGAATTTCCATCCGGCCAATGAGCGCGCACCTGACTAACACCGTTAAGAAAATGATCTGCATTTCATTTAGGACCTGACGAAGCCAGCTGGAAGACAGGCGAAACTGTTGTCCCACAAAAAATGGATCGACGCGGCAAAAGCCCGAAGGGAATACGGTCATTACCAAAATCGTTAAATATGGGGCTTCATATAATTTATCAGATGACAGGGAATATAATCGAGGCCAACTGTTAAATTAACACATTTCTAATTATAAAAAATTTTGATTTCTGGTTAATTGTTTCATTCTTCCTAACGATTACACAGTCGTGAGAACTTTCACGAGTATGAAAACAGTTGAAAGCACTTAAGAATGTTGTAAATGAAAAAGGTGTATCAACATATAATTAACATACCTCGTAAAAATTCCATTATACTGGCATTTCTTATTAAAATCATGTTCGTGGTTACAACCTGCGTCATAACTCTTTAGTGGACGCGTTCCAAAACCCACTGCCAGTATTGCAAGTGCTGCCAAAGCGTTCTGAAATCAACTGGCATTACTGCGTACTGACGAATTACGTGAGAAATTTGATGACGTTTCGTACTGTGGATTCTAATGCCACTACTGCTGCTCTCGAACTGTAGTTACAACAGTTAAACTATTGTTTTTGCAACCATAACAAACAAATTTCGGAATAAATCAAATCAACAAGGGAAATAAATATGTACATAATGGAGAGTTGCAAGCAACTACTTTGTAAATTTCATGCAACTGTGTATGCTAAATTTATATTCGATAATCTCATGTATAACGCAGCTAATGGGGTATGTAAACTACATTTATTTAATCACGTCAGCTACGTCTAATGCGAATTAATATTAGTTTCATCTGTGAAAATAACGCATCAGAATGAAGTTGCATGAGAGCAAGGTAATGAAAATATACCAAGGTAATGAAAATGTCATTTGATTAGCATTAAGGATTAGCGTTATTAAAATCAATTGTTAACAATCACCACGCAAGTCGGCGATATTGAATTTCATGCGGGCAGAATGCAACTGCCAACCGTTCCGAAGGCGAAGTGTTCATCGAAATTGATGTCACTCATTTTCGGAATGCAATTGGAAAAGAAACAGCGTACGAAAAAAATTCCTTCGGTCAACTAAATGACTCAACAGAGTTCAAACCCGTAGAAATGGCGGAGCAATACCACGTTCTCCCTTCTGAATGCATATTCCACAGTATTTCCATATCTAAATCCACGCTAAAATCTATTTAACTTATTTGCACGCCATGTGTACATAAATATACGCATGTATGAAAATATTACTCATTTACATTTAGTTAAATAAGATTAGTTGTAAAACTCGGTCAATAATTTCATTTAAGCTCAAGTTTTCAAGAAAATCAACGTTTTTTGATATCGGGGAAAAATTGATATTTTTTTCATTTAAAACGCAACATTTAAGCAAAAAAGGAACGTGCTTAACAACATCGAGTAACGAGTTAAATCCTTCAATCTTTCTTTCATCCGATGGTGGAATTTTGAATCCAGTATCTTCCAAGTAATTTAAAAAACAAACAATGGAAGACCCTGCGCTGTTTCCAATTCTTATGTTATGAAAGTGAAAAAGGGGCCCATTATGGGAGCCCTGGTGCCCTTACGGCCCCAAGGCCTTGCGTCCGATAGATTCCTCATTCAATGAAACCCTAATCACCCACTCTCAGGGAAAACTCTCCGGCAGTTTTCGATAAAATATTTGCACTCATACGTGTATGCAAATGCTGCTCGTCTAATAATTTAAGACAAGAAATATTAGATGAGCGCGCTTCTGTGGTTTTGGTCGCGCCGAGAGAACGGAAGGAGTCGAAAGGCAAAACTTCCGTGCATGACATTATGGAGTGCTGAGGTGTGAGGGGAAGAGGAAGACCGCGAAAATCATGGGTGAATGTGATTGAAGAGGCTCTTAAGAAGGAGAATATTAGGAGTCTTATGAATTGGATAGGATAGGAAAAAGGGAAGGGCAGAATTCGAGAGGAAACAATTGGAAGGCAGTTTTCCACGGCTTACGGCAATAACTTATTTCTTTGACTAACCACACCTCCAAAGGAAATAGCTTCATGGATATGTATGCATGAATGTATATCTTTTCACTTTAAATTTTGGTTTGCCGAAGACTTTTGATTTCAGTTCGTGCGCATTTAGTCCTTTTACCCTGTACAGCTTTCATTAAACATAAGAGTTTTTCCAGAAATCTTCGTAGGATTTCTTTCATAGGTGGGTCTCGTGGTCCGATTGATCGTCATATATTTTTAGAACTCGACAATTCCACTGCTTTCTCAGTTCTTCTACTGGCAGACACAATTATTAACAGAATTCTCCGATTGAAAAAGAAAACGCGGTGAGAGTTCGGTCAAACGTCTTCCATTTGGCTTGCTTAATCGGAGTCCCACTTGGCTACACTCATTAGATTCCTCGAGAATTAGAGAGTCACCGGCGAGACGCTGAAGCGTCAAATGGCTTAGCGAGAAATCGGAATCTATTAAAGCCATTAAGAGTGAGAATAATACAGAATTTATGATAGCTGAAGGTATTATGAATCGGTAGAGAAAGTGCGTAGAAAAATGTAATCAAATTCATCTGAAAGATTAGAGCTGAAAAATATTGATAATATTTTGTGTAGGGATATTTAAGGGTCAGGAATACTAGATTTTTGAACATAAAATTCCATCGTAGGATGAAAGTGGGGAGAGGGGGTGACAGATTGGATAAGATGTTTAGGAGTCTCGAGGGAAAAGGAAGAAAACTTTTGGAATTATTTAGAGTAGTCCTCTAAAAGAAGTCGGGCTTTGTGAAGACATTAATCTACATCTACATACTACTCTTCAAGCCGCGGAATGGGCGTGTGGTAGGGCGTATTCGGAAACCAGTCGTTTAAAGGTGTAGAGAATGAGATTTTGGGAGGTGGAGTGGTGAAGAGTACTATGGTTATGATTTGAGTGGAGCTCAGTTTTTATTATGGTCACTTTTTGTTCGCAGAAAGAACGAATTTTTGTACCTATCTGTTTGGCAATGCATCCCTCTGATTTTATCCCTTCCGTCGGACCAATAGATGTAATGTGGCGATGTGAATTTACTAAGATTCTGTTTTAGTTTCCATTCCAAGCCCCACGAATGAGCGTAGTTTATGTCCGATGATAGAACCTCTGAGTCCACCCTTTGGATAATTTTGCGGTTAGTGACCATATTGTCTGTAAAAAATCATAGTTCACGGTTAACTCGAGAATTTTTGTTATTTATATAAACAATGCTCTTCCCTAGGACTACAGCCTTGTCGTGGTGTAAGAATGTGTGTGCTCCGATGACCCCCAAAGCTAAACTGGCGGAGATAGGCTCCTGGTTGGGCCACCCGTGCCAGATTCGTCGTCAGATAAGTAATGAATAAAAGGGGGCCGAACACGCTTCCTTATGGAACAACGGATGTGACTCTAACCATATCAGAGCTAATACTATAATTATCTGTTCTTTGTTTGCGACCACTGAGAAAGTACCGAATCCAACTTACTATTTATTCATTTACTCCGCATGAATGCAATTTTATATGAGTTATTTGTGAAGAACCTTGTCAAATGCTTTCTTGACATTATGGAATATTGCATCGACTTGCTTTTTTGATTCATCTGATCCTAGGATATCATGAAGGAAGAGCGCAATCTGTGTTTTGCAGATTGCAGGAGCCTGCCCTTACGGAAGCAGTGCCGATTGCTATGTAAGATGTTACGACCATCCAGGAATGTCATAATATTACTAACGACAATGTGATCGAGGACATTGCATTAAAGTGATATTAACAATATAGTCCGGCAAGTTCCTGGGTCATTTCTATTTTCTTTTTTAAATATCGGTGTGATCGACAATTTTCCAGTCTTGGGGCACCTTGCCTTCGAATAATGATTTGCTCAATATAAATAGTAAGAATGGTGCAATCTGTGGCTTTGACTCCTTGAGCACGTGTGCAGGAAATTCTTCTGGACATGTGGACCTGTTACTTTTAATTGAACGCAGTTGGTTAGTTATTTTATCGCGTATATTAATAATTTCAGCCATATTTTCATCAATGTTAGGTATGTCTGAATCATTTTCTGTGTCTTTCTTCGTGAATAATTTTTCGAAGTAGTGGTTTAATAGGTTGGCTTTGTCGATATTGTTGGTGACTGCTTTGCTGTTTTTACCCAAAATAGACTCTACTGTAGAAGATTCGCCATGGGCCTCTCTCACGTAAGACCAGAATGACTTGGGGTATTTATCTAGTAATTCACCTAGGATTTTTTTCTTGAGGTTTCGTTCTGTTGAACACATTATTTTATTCTTTTATTAAGTTTTCTTCATGGGAGTCAAATTTTTTATGTTTCGGAATAGTTTTTTCTGAAAAATTGTGGGCAAGAAACATTCGAAATTAAATGTAAGAAATTGATCCATCGCAGGAATGATGATGCTTAAAGTTGCCATCTGCAAAAGAAAAATATTCCTATTATTGTAATCACCTTCAATATTTTGGAATTTTAAATAATTCGGGCATGTTGATAGTTTAATTACGTTTCATAACATAATGGTTTGACATTTCAAATTCGTTTTCCACGATTCTAAAATAAGTATGTAATTTATTTTAGTGTATGTATTAATAGTTAATAAAGTATTCGTGAATTTGTATCCTAGTTACAGTAAGAAATCTCGATGATCTACTAAGATAACTAAACGCAATCAACCATTTCTCCCAGAATTCAACGAGAAAATTAATAAGACTAAAACTGAAGTCCAAGCATGTATGTGGACGAGAGGAGCTGAATGTAGAAGTCACTTTGAGAGGAGAAATAATGGAGCCAGTGGATTCCTTCACCAATCTCGGATGCACCATCACATGGGACGGAGAAAGTACAACTGGAATCAAGCAAAGAATAGCTCAAGGGTAGAAAGAGCTCAGGATGAAAAGACAACTACTCTGTTCAAAGATGATAGTAGGACAAACTAGGGTGTGAAAACATTCGTGTGGAGCATGGAACTCAAAGGGTCTGAAACATGGACCAATATAAAAGCGGACGGAAACAGACTTGAAGCCGTTGAAACCTGGTGTTGGTGGAACATGCTGAAATTAGATGGTGGGATTAGATAAGAAATGAAGAAGTTTACTTAGGAGTAGCAGAGGAAAGAACCATATGAATACTATATAGAAAAGATCCAAATGGATTGGACACACCTTGAAGCCCAACGGGCTTGGGAAGAACGTGAATGAGGGTAAGAATGAGTGAAAAGTCCCCAGAAGAAGAAATGAGGAAAATACATATATGTATATTGGTAGGACTACCGGGAAATAAGAGAACTCGCATCAGATGGGGAAGGATGTGGGGCTGCAGCCAATCAATCTTAGGATTGAACGGCCTTATGAATGAGTAATCATTACTATAAATAATTTTAATTATTATATTTATGCGTTTATTAAGAACCGTGAGCGAATAAGGACTTGCTGATTACCCATCCGTTATTTAGCCATAAATACTTTAATACCAATCAGAGCAAAACAATACACTTCTAAGATTTAACTTTTTCCCGGCGAATAACATTAGTGTACATTTCTCGGGCTCGCCGAGATATCTTAACCGGTGGCAAGCCAGAGAAATGTATCCTTCTAACTTTAGTAATTATCAGTAATAAAGTTTATGAGGATTGGATTGATTGCTGACGTCAATTTATGCGTGATGATAATTCTTATTTCATCGCTGGCCAAAATATAGAAATTAGTGTTTAACAATTCGTATTTCCGATAGGCTTCGGTACTTTTTGAGGTGTACGTGTCGTTCAATACAATGCTCCGAGGGAGGCGACCGACCTTTGAGGAAGAGAAATGACTCCTGATATGCGCTACTAAATTCTTCATGTGAAAGTACACAAAAGGAGTCTAGGAAGCGTTGCCATTCCGGATTGAATGAACGGGCGATGAGGCTTGGGCAGCTCTGAAAATTTGCCGGAAACTTTTAACATACAACGGATGTTAACCCAGCGATGGAAGCGGCGAAATAAATTCACTGTGCCGTGCAATTTTTAATACGTAAGTTGAGCTGAAATATGATCATGCCAAAGTTTCATAAGTAGAACTAGTAGTTGGAGGAAATTACTATAAATTATAGATGCATTAGCTACTGCAGCAATACAAAACTGCCTTTTGTTTACCCACACTCCTGAAAAGACAAGAATACTTTTGTGGGGGCTTGGAAGCTCGAAATATCAGAAAGGAAATGGAGAAAGGAAAAAAAGATTTTTTGGAGCAGTGTGAGTTGAGATGGAGGGATATCGGGGATCCTTAGAGTGATAGTCAGAGGGTAATCCACATTGCGGGAGATAAGAACCAGCGTGGGGTAGCTGTGGTACAGGGTGCTAAGCTGTGGAAACGTGGCAGTAAATATTAAAAAGGTGAGCGACAGGATACTAGTGGTAGAAATTACAACATGCTGGACGAATTTCGTACATGTGTGTACATACGTACAATTCACCTTAGGGAGCTGGAGGTGGTAGAGGTATATTAACAAATAGAAGAGACAATGAGATAAGTCCCAGACAAGAATAATCTTATAGTAATGGGCGACTGGAATGAAGTGTTAATGAGTGTAGTGAGAAGGGAGTTAAATCTTGCGGTAGAATGAAATGAGTGGATAAAACATATGGGTAGGAATCATCTCAGACGTTGGTGAGTACTTAAGGAAAATTCTAGGGGAGACATGTAATTGATTTAGCGCAAGACATATGCTAAGGAACAGTGTTAAATAGTCAAAGCTATCCGGGGGTGGATGCTGACTCAGATTTTAATTTAGTTATGATGGACTTGTGGTGTTAGATTCCAAAGACATAAAGAAAGTTGGAATATGAGTCGGTGGAACGTGGAAGCATTGGAAGGGACATAAAACAGAGCATACCAGGAGATAGGGGAAAGGAACATAGGAGATACAAGGGAAAGAGGAACCATTGAAGAAAGGTGGGAGATGTAAAAATAGGCATAGCAATATTAACAGAGTAGTATATATATATCATCTTCGGAAATAGGAAAGATAAAGAAGCTATGGATGACAGAAGATATTATAGAGAAAATATCGGAGAGAAGGAAGTAGGAAAATGCCAACAATGGACTAGGAAAAACAGGCGTAAGGGATTAAATAATGAACTTTGGTGTGTAACCGACGACGCAAAGAAAAATTGGTGAATATTACAATGCGAGAAAATGCAAAAGATACAGAAAAAGAGTGAAGTGGATACACTAAAGTCAATATATCATCGTCCGGTAAGAGATGGCAAACAGAGACAAATTTTCAGTATAAAAGGGATATTAATCGCATTAGAAGTAATTCAAGAATGTGATATTTGACAGCAAAATATCGTTGAATTACGAGAGAAGAAGGCAAGAAAAGCTGTGAAGGTATATAACGATATCCTTTCGATGTCACTGAAGAATTTACGTGATGAGAGAGGTCTTTTTCGAACTGACTCGTCTGGTCTGAGAGGGAGGAGTGTGGACATTGGATTTCGTGAAAACGGTCTTAATGCCCATCCTTGCCATACCTTAAAGAAAGAGTGTATGAATGCGACAAGAATAGAGTAATTAGTTTAATTTATCTTGCAGAAAAAGTATTGCTAATGATAATTAAGGAAAGACTTGAGTAGAGCAAATTACAATTTGGGCGATGATGATATTTGATTTAATGAGGCCACTTCGGCTTCGATACTAATTGGTGATTGGTGACGAATGCTCGGTGATGGAAGCTCTGATTGATTGAAACACGTAGTATGTTTTGCATTTTGTTGTTTCTTAATTGAGATTGAGAAAAGACTTTTTACAGAGACTATTAGGAAAATCTAATGTAGATACCCCATAATGTAAGAATTAGGGATGAGTCGATTCCACTTTTTCTCGATTCCGATTCCGATTTTGACTCTTTCAAATCGATTCTCAATTCCGATTCCATCGATTCTTATTCCTTATAACAGGTGGGATATTAATATACCAGTAGCGTACGACTATTACTTAAATTCAAGTATTGGCTGAAATAAAATAACAAAGACAATTAAGTCGCTCAAAAAGTATATTTATTAACAAATAGCAAATATATCCTCAGCTTATTGAGGTAGTACAGTGGCGGAAGAAATTAACGCAAAATTTTTCGCGCGCCAGAATGCGGCATTTTTGGGAACTTCTAGGAGCAGTACACACTCCAAAGACTGGCAACACTGAGGAAAACATCGTCTACCGCAAATATTTGAAATCCGCAACGGAACTCACATTTGCCGGAGCCTAGAACTTAGTCATCAGTCGCCTTATTTTTGAGCTTTCGTCTCATATTATTCGCACATTCAGTCGCGGTGCATCGCTGTTTGTTTCAGCATGGTTCTTACGTCGAATGATATCATTTATACAGAAAGACTGATTATAAAAATTATTCACTATCCCACCCAATTCAGTAGGTATACTATATGCTAAAACCTTCATCTTCTACTACCAAGGGATATTTATTGTGGTCGACTTTCCGTGGATCTTTTTGAATGACGCGTACTGCATCTGTTTCTCCGAAATGATATAACTCGAGATTTATCCGCACCAAATGTCGATACAAAAAAGATTTAATTGAAATAAGTATAGCCTACGTGATGTAATTTTGCACGATTTTCCATTTGTAGACTGACGAAGTTCCTTTAACGGATATATATTAAATTCAAAATGGATATTTATTAATGAATCGTTCTTGTCCCGATATAAATCCGTCCTTAGTTCGTCAGAATGGGATTAAACTATGAAAACATACGTAAATATATATAATTTCAAGAAATAAAAATAAATGTGCTCGCATCGATACCGAATAATCTAGGCATATTTTCCCGATATTTCTTTCATCTTAACACAGGAAGCTTGATGACGAGCTGTCCACTGTGAAGCTTTATCTAGTAAATGCAGGATATACGAATAAACATTCAGAAAAGTTTACCCAAATTAGGTGTAGTTATGGATAACATATGGATGATTGCATAATATCTTATATGCTTAGCAATAAATTCACCGCACATATGAAATTAACAAAAAGCCTTTTAAAAGACTTCGGTTTGGAGTAGAATATCATTAATGAAATAAATTAACAGGTAACGTTAATGTTGTAGCTGTCAGATGTATTTGGATAGCTAAAGAGTGGTCCGTGTTCGATTTTTAATGAATGCAAATGAGTTTTTATATTAATTTCCTCATATTGGCGATATGAATGAATGTAATGTGTAATAATAATATGAAATTTTTTAAATACAAAAGAGATAAAATTTGCCGAATAAAAATAATTTTACTTGACCAGAAATTGAATGAAAAACTCAAAAATGTCTCGACCAGGGGTGGGATTACGGTTCTTTTCTTCTTATGGTAATTGTTGTCATCCAAAAGGCAAGCCGCGTAGCACCCGATCTTTCTTGATGATGATCACGTTTTCGAGATCATGAGCGAACTCGAACAAAGTTATTATGAAGAAACATGATTGCGATTCAGGTTTGCAACCCAGTAACAACTACTGAGCTTTCTTATGTCAAGGCGACTTTAAGATGATGTTTCGTATCCTTTCGGTGAATTTTTTTGCGTCCATATGCGTTACTGTGAACTAAGTTACTTTTAAAATGAGTGGTGGTATTGTCTACGAACGTTTAAAATAACTAAAGGATAGGAAAAAGCATACTACTCTCTCGGGAATACAAACAGAAAGTAGTAGTTCTAGAATTTCACCTCATCAGCCCAGACCATTCCAATCAAACGCCATTAGTTCCCATCATGCATGGGTTTGGAGGCCAGCTACCTTAAATCTGAGTTAAAGCAAAGAGCAATCTTGGAGGACTCTTGAGGATCCCTAGATGTTTCCCCGTGTCGATACAAAGCTTCACCAATACTAATCCATTCAAAATCGGAATGTATGAAGGGCGCATTATACTGATTTGGGAAATAGTATGCCTTTAATAAGAGCTTATTTTCCCCTTGTGTTGCGGGCGATACCTTTTCTGCTATAGATAATGTTTCGGACGCTAGGCGTTTAACTCACAGGAAAGAAGTGGTATTTGACTTCTCTTACGCCCTTAAAAGTATTCGACGGGGGCTTCCGATTTTTTTGAGGCGCGACGAGCCTTTTCTTTCCGGTGCAGCGAGTATTTGAAACCTATGCGTTATTCACAACAACAAACCACCCTGACCATCACCACCCGGAACTTGGCCAAGGTTTACTGATGACTACTTCATTGAGACGAGCGACGATAGACGAACAAGCAGAGCGGACAGCGCAAGCCGAGATATTGTTCAAAGTTTTAGCGGCCTCTCCCAAAATTCTTGGAGGAAAGAAAGATCTTATTAGCCTTTAAGTATGCCTCATTTTTCTCCCAGGCGGAGGAATCGGATAGTAGGTTTGTAAAAGGCAAAAACATCCGTCGAAAAATTACCCGAAGAGGTGTTGCGCCTTCAACTTTCACCCACTGATCTTTTATTTGGTGTTTAAAAGTAAAAAAACCTATTTGTTACTACTATCAAACGAAATTCATCAAATTCATATCCGCTATAATAAGAACTATGTTTAATCAAATGTATATCAATATTCATTTTTCGCCCGCAACTAGGAATACTTACGAGTTCACAAATGTCAAAAATCTAGGAGATAGTTCAAAACAAATCATGTAACATAGATGGAGCGGGCTGTTCGGAGCGCAGAGTTCATTATGAGAAAAATGCGAGAAACAAACGTTTTTCGACCCCCTCAAACGAAACAACCCCAAATTAAGATGCGATGAGGAAAATCGTGGAGGAAGAATGGGAAATGAACCCAGTAAGATGATACCAAAATGTGGACAACTCCATGTCACAGACTGTCAGGAAATCGAGAATGGAGGGGGATGGATTGATTATAAGGCTAATTAACATCCACATTCTTTATGTAAATACCAGCATATTTCTCGATGATCAATTACTGTGATCATGTGCACACACAACTCAAATTGAGAGAATTACGCATACATTTCAACCTTTTACACTCGTTCTAAATAAAGCATTATAGTGTCCCTTTTCAACATCCGTTAAAATACATTTCCACTAAAAGATGAAATTTATGATTCTGTAAAAAGTCTGTTAATATCTTCATGTGGGAGCACTCACAACTTTAACTTCTATTGAAATAATAATATTACGACACATTTGAAGAGGAATAGATTCTTTAGGAACGTAGCAATCGTATAATCTTTGATGGTGCACATTCCTAATTTGCACTCCATTGACTACTCTGCGGATTTATGAGGAGTATACAAATGACCATAGGGAAAATATCTAATCACTGCTTAGTCGCTACATGAAAAAGATGATTTTTAGTATTTTATCACTTTCACATACGCGATGCATTTTTGTCGGAGTATTACTTACGCATGGGTATAAAAATACTCCTCATAAAATTTAACTGCATAATTTTAGCCAAACATTTTTCACTGTGAATATGTCAAAAGGTATTTAAGTGATTCATTAATTTACCTTATCCTTTAAGTATTATCCTCCATCCTATAAGTTGAACTGTTGAACTACACGGTTAATGTATTGCTCATAGCAAAACTAGAAAACAGTACTGGGAAAGCTTCAAATACCGTTTTAATGATATTTTGAAGAAAATTCCACCCTTGTTTGGTCTCTCTTTCAGATAAGTAATCGGTATTAACAAGTTTGGCAGATAGAACCAGACTCTAATTCCTAATAAAAATAATTTCCCTCTTTACTAAATCATTTCAAAGTAATTTAAAGGTGAATGTAGCATCAGGTAAGTTCACTAAATCGAGTAACTGACACAATCAAAGATCCGGTCTATTACCTCCTTCATGAATAGCTTTTCATTGAGTGGTGAATTGGCGAATAAGTGGATATGAGCATCATACGACAGACAGGACGTAGAAATCAAGTGGGGCCGAGTACCCGGGAATGGGAAGTAAACATCTCATTCGACGACCAAGGAGACCGCTCTGATTCTTTTACAAAGCTCGAATATGTGTAAAACTCACACACTCATGGTTGAGGTCAATGTTCATTTCCTGGGCCTTCCGCAGATTCCTGCGAAGTTTTGGCTGCAATAAAGTCACATCGCGTAGGTTAATTATAAAGGCACTAAAAGAGGCCACGCCAGGATTTGAACCCCAGGCATTCTTGGCCGCAGACGAACGCTCTCCCTCTAGGCTACTTCATCGATCATGAGGAATCCGCGTCCAGTGGTTCTTACTACAAAACGAAAATAGGGAATTCTAATGTTTCTTGTAAAAACTGGATCAAATAAAATGTTCTGGATTTTTGAAAGTAGTTTTCAGAAAGTAAATAATATTACGTTAGGAGGAATTTAGAAATTTAAGTGTTTGAGACGACCTGTATGAACAAGGGCGGAAACTTACGTAGGGTTTTAAGGTATTGGAAATACTTTTAGAGAAAATTTTTCTCCACATGGAAACTATTCTATTCAACCAGATTTCCTATACTTTAACTTGAAATTCTCAGGATATTACGCCAAAATGTTAATTGTAATGCATCATTATTCTCGGAAGTAGTTTAAGGCCTATTAAAACGATGTGCATTAACAGCTATTCCCTGCACGCGGAAATACGTTTTATTGTGAGTGAATTTGATCTGGAGAATAACAAAATTTTAAGTCCCAACGAATAATGCTTTCATCGTAATATTTCTTAAGTTTCAATCAAGAAAATTTTTTTCAACGGTCCAAAGCTCTAAAAATAATATGGTAAGCATCTCTACATAATCAACTACGACTTCGGAACCTCGACTGAGTGCGGGTCGAAGCAAGCTCATCACGTTTATAACTCCTAGACGATGTCGCGAACGTAAACCTTATTAGTATGACTATTTACATGACGCGTAAAATCGATATCCATTCATAGAGAGTTTGAATATTCCCGGTTTCCATATGCTGTCTCATTGTTGTCAAGTTGTCGAAGGAAAAGCGATTTCAATTAGTTTCCGTGTACGCCGCATTCAGACGCCAATGAGTTTTGCGTTAATTTTTTCCGCCACTGTACATAAAAAGTACAAATTGATAGCCTACACCCAAAATTACTGAGACAAATATGATGTGATGAATTAAATTTGATTTGAATATTTCTCTATC
The DNA here is from genome assembly GCA_963169105.1 of Ceriagrion tenellum. Lineage (NCBI taxonomy): Eukaryota > Metazoa > Arthropoda > Insecta > Odonata > Coenagrionidae > Ceriagrion > Ceriagrion tenellum. Next base: position 9,286,525 of record OY720639.1, read on the forward strand.
TAGAATCGATGGAATCGGAATCGACTTTAGGCGATCGATTTTCGATACCGATTCTAATCCTGAGAATTGGTGGAATAGAGAATTGACATTTGGATTTGGCCCATCCTTGAAAAAGAATAGATTGGCGAGAGAGGAGACTCATGTGTAGCATATGGCCCAAAGGGCACAGAAATCGGTGGCTGTCAGAGAATCGGGGTTGGCACTTGCAGATCGCGTGGTGGGTCTTCTTTGGCGCATTTGTTTTTTAACGTTTCAGGAGAAGTAGATCCACTTACTTTCTAAGGTAGTACGCGTGAAGGAAAGGGTCAGGGTATGAGAGGAATTTTGAGGAGAATTGCGCTAGTGGAAAGAGCATACCGCAGTAGAAGGGATCAGGTGACTGGGACCCTGGTTACAAGTGTAAAAAGCAGACACTTGAAGAGTTTAGTACGTGGTGTATAGGGCAAAGACACTGAAACTGAGAAAAGTAGACGATATTAGAGGATAGGCGCCCGAGATGTGGGCGTAGAGGAGAATGGAGAAGGCACAGCGGACGGAGAGAAGAGAGACAAGGAAGGGATTGGTGTGGACAGTGAGGAAAGGTAACTTTTGGACGAGATCATCAGTGGGAGGCAGGACATAAAGGAGTGATGAAGGAAGGTGGTTTGCACGAGGCAGTAATAGAGGGAAGGGCTAGGAAGAAAAAAAAGGTGTGTATGGACGTGATGATGAAGAATGATAAGAATAAGGAGAAGAATGAAGGATAATCAGAGATGCAGAGAGAAATATTATAGCTGGGTTGGACCCTACCCAAACGCAGACTTGACAGTACACCTGTCGGAAAAGCGGAGCCTCACACTGAGAAATCAAGTGACATTGATCTGGCGAGTATTATAACTGCATTGAAAGACGTGAAAAGTGATTTGAAACAATTTAGGAAGGAACGAAAATGCAAAACAATGGAAGTGCCGAACGCTATTGAATATTGTCAAAGCACAATCGCTGAAAACTCATCTAAACTCTCAGCCTTACACGTTTGAGTTGACGATTTGGTGACGCAAATCGAGTGCCTCAAATCGGAGAATACTGACTTAAAATCTCGTGTGGTGACTTTGGAATCCGCTGTCAACAGCCCGAAGCAAAACAGCCTAAGAAGGACAATGGAGATCCACGGCGTGAAAACTGGCGAAAGACCTAACCTGCTACTTGCTGACGTCTCTCGCGCTCTTGTCGTGAATTGTGAACCTGAAACAGTTGACTCTGTTTTCAGAGCCAGGAGACGTACCACGACTCCGGAAAACCCACCACCGCCACCCATTGTCGTGAATTTTGTTCACTAAGGAGTGAGGGACGAATTCTTACAAAAAAGCAAGGTAAAGAGAGAATCCTCAACTCGCGATATAGGTTGGTCTGACCCTCAAAATAGTACTATCTACCTGAACGTATCATATACATTTTCTAATAAAAAATTATATACTTCTGCAAGATATCTTTAAAAAATCTGTAAAAGTGAAATATGTCTGGATAAAAAACGGTCGTATTTTATTGCGATGTAAAGCTGGTGATCCTGTAGTCTGTATAAAATATTTTTCTGATCTAAGCACTTTCTGACTACCATTGGGTATTTTTTATGCCAGAAAGTGTTGTCAATTCATCAGTATATTTGTTAAGACTGACATGAAGCTGTGGTCAAATTATCATACTCAGGGCTACGGAGTAGCATCCAAATTATGTGGAAATGATGTTAATTTATATGTAGTTATGAAATACAATCTTTGTCTTCATATAGCGGTCACTCTCCTATGCGTGTGGTGCACAGATTTCTGTGGTACGCTCTTATAATGTTTGTGTTATTGTTCTCAAGGTGATGACAGTATCGTAAAAATGGTAGTGGATGTGCATAGTTCTGAAGGTGAAATAATTATTGATGGCAGCTAATATAACTTTGGACACGTTGAATGTGTGCCACGTGAACGCTCAGTTCAATCTCTGTTTGGTCACTTTGACGAATTATGTGAATTTTTTACCCGCCAGTCTTACCATGTTATTGGAGTAACTTAAACCTGGCTTAATGTGAACATTCCCTGTGAGTCAATCAAACTGAATGGGTACTCTCTCATACGACATGACAGAACCGGTGGAAACGGTGGGGGAGTGTGTGTGTATGTGCATAAGAGTCTCCAATTCAAAATGCTCTGTAAGTCTGATTGGACTCTGTACGAACCCGAATATATGTTTCTTGAAATAGCCTGCATCGGTGGCAAAACACTCTTCTGTGTGGTACATCGACCACCAAAAGCAGGCCATTTATCTGTAAATTTTGAACCTTCTGTTTTAAACCTTATCCCCTCCTACAAAAATATCATATTGTGCGGAGATTTTAATATTGATATGTTAAACAATTCCATTGACAGTAATTACCTAAGAGATATGATTTATCGTAGCAATTTATTTCTAACTCCCTTCAAGTCAACACATAACCTCGTCAAGAGTAACATTTTACTAGACCTTGTCATCGTTGATGATGAAAATAAAATAAAAAATTTGGACAGCATCCCGTGCCTTTTCTGTCGGAACATGATCTAGTATTTATCAAGTACTTTACGATGGTTCAGGAATTTAATCCAACTAGACTTACGTTTAGAGACTTTAAACAAGATCTCCTCACCTTAGATGTGAGCGAATTTTTCAACACTAATTGTGTCAACAATAAAGTGTCTATTTTTAATAAACATATTTTAACATTGCTTGATACACACGCCCCAATGCGAACAGTAAAAATCAAACTAAGACCGAGTCCATGGTTATCTAATGATATTAAAAATATGATGAAACACAGAGATCGGTTACGACGGAACTTTTGGCGAACTCGGCTGCCCCATCTATTTGTCGAGTACAAAGCAGTCCGCAATCTGAACCGGATGAATTTGTATTTGTTGATAATTTTAGAATTATTTAATGCTGTTTTCCGATTCACATGCTACCAATCAATGTATCTCAAAATATCTGGGCGATGATATAGTCACCATTATACACAACCATGTACAGATTAAAATGCTATGTAAAATGAATCGAATATGATGTTGTTCCAGACCTGACCTAAAGAATTGTATCGCCCACCATTCCACCTGTCGCTGATGGCATGTAAATGCAATAATTATTAGCTAAAATTCGCAATTTTAAACACATTGCGAGAAAAAATGTCACTTCGCCAAGAATCGTAAAAGTTATAGTAAGAATAACTTTTATTTGAAGCTCGGATCACATGTCCTTCATGTTCAAATGAATACCTAAGAAACATGGAGTTTTACTAATGACATGTACATTGGAAATTTAGAAAATTGATGGGCTGTGTGTGGAACATTCCAAAGTTTCTTATGAATAAAGACTACGAAAAATACTGGGTATTGTATTTACAAACCATTACTTGAATTATAATAACCGTATTAGTTTTGAGAGCTTATATGTGATCTATATAAGTTTAAAATTTTATGCTACAGCAATGAACTGCCTTAAACCAAGATATAATTAGTTTAAGCATATGGAGTCGATCAAAGATTATCAAAACATGATGTAATGTTCAAAATCGTATCAATTTGTTTCGCCCAGTGACAGCCCTTTCATAAATATACATTCTATGCATCGGTGTCAATCAAGTACTATGATGCAAGAGATGTTGAAGTATCTTCAGCCAGAACGCATTCATGGATGATGCTGGGCGAATGCTTTGTTTGGGGGGAGTTCCATAGTTTGATGGCCTCTATACCAAAAAGGAGTTGATGGGCAAAAATCCCCAAAAAAAAAAATGGTTTGCACCGACATAAAAGCCTGGTGCATGATATTCCCGAGTGATTTCGCAAACGACTCCCAAATGTAATTAGAAGTTAGGATTACTCCACCCCCGGCCCTTCTTTTTCTTCTTTGCGCCCCCATACCCCCTCGTTCTCCGCCCCCTTGGACCCCCTCCCCTCCCTTACCCGTGCTCCCTCTGCTTCTTACTGCGACACCTCCGGGGAAAGGGGGAAAGCGGGAGGGGGAATGGGAGGGGAAGGTAAGGCGCGGAAAAATGTCAATAAATCCAGTCGTCATGGGCCACGTCATCATCACCTTCCCCCTCTCTTCCTCCCCCCCCTCAAACCCCCCACAGCTCCTCTTTGGGAAATTTGACGCCACCGAGGAGCCTGAGACACTCGCACCGAAAGAAAGGTCAAAAACAGAGGGAGGAAGGCGTCGAGGAGCGGGAAAGGCGGCTCCAAGCGTCGCACAGTGTCGCCGAACGCCTCAGAAGTGTTCAAAAGTCCTGAAAATTAACTTCAGGTATCCAGGTGTTTTGTCTGACTCCTCTGACTGCCATTATCTCTAAGATGGCCTGAATAAGACGGTAGCTTGGTTCAAAGTCCGGAATACAAATTTAAACACGATCAAATCACATGTAATAGCTATTTCCCTTAAAAATATCCGCAATACACTTCAACTTCAAAATTAACTCCTCCCCATTGAACAGAGTTTCCCCAAAGAAACATTTTGGTTCAACAACGGACCAGACTCTAATCTCTGCCGACCACATTTCAACTATTGAAAGTATAACTATGCCCTTTTTAGGTCTACTTAACCGTTTCAATGAAATTAGAGATACCAGAGCATTAAAATCCTATTTCCAATCTATCGTACTTCCTATTCTCTATTCTAAGTAAAGAAGTGGGCTGGACGAAATGTTTCATTTATCACTTAAGATACTGTTCCACAACATCTGGCTTGATACAGTGGAATTTATACAACTAGTCTACTTTGGTGGTTGCACCGTCGGAAAATGCAATTGACAGATATGTAGAACATACCCATGCACGCTTATATCAATGTTGAAACGACCGGTGCCTTCATTCTGTCTGTCATCCGACGGTGGAAATTGCTACCCTCTTTAGTAATTGCAAGTTATTTTAAAAGCAAAAAAAAGAACACTGATGACTCCATTCAATTTTGCTTACAAAAAAGTTATCTTCAAAATACATTCTACTTTACGCATACGAATACATACGTACAATCATTCCAATCGATGATTTATGGTAATGAAAATATTAATGGGTATAATTGGCTATAAGTAATGATCGCCAGCAGTTAATAAAACGAAAATAGCAATTGAATTCACAATTTTAAATGTTACCAAGTTTTGATGTAAAGAACACTTGGTAATTTTTCACAATATATTTTCAATTTTTTTATATTTTTCCACAACATTTTCAATTTTGTATTGAAACTAGTTTCACGAATGAAAATAAATTGTGGAAAAATACAAAGTGTTCTTTATTTCATGATTAATTTCCACGAAGTCACGCCTGAGTTCACCAAGTTTATCAGCAGTCATTTACGCAATTAAGTCTTGATGCTAACAATCACCTTAGCTATGGAATAAGCAGCTACAATTGTAAGTCGACTCTTTTGAAGTTTATTTTTGAAATTTAATAAAAAGAAAATTACCTAGCTTCTTCGCCAGGGATTTCCTCTGGATTCTCCGCATGTTACCAAGATGGATTATCATATTTTTGTCAAAAATCAGCAAGGGCGATCTAAAACTTATTTTCGTGGTCAGTAAACGATTTCAGATCTGCCGAGTCGATTTCATATCGGTTTGACGAGTCAAACAACCTAGCCAGACTGACTGGACTAGCTGAGTCAGTCTACTCCAACGATGCGAGTCTAAGATCTCCGATCGATGGATCCAAAATAGACTATCAATCTGGTAAACGGATTAAGAGTAAGAGTATCTCAATTGCGATCCTCGTTCCTTCATTAGTGCTAGATGGAGATAGAATCGGAATTATTTACGTCATATGTACCGACATAGGGGTTTATGAATTTCTTATCTGGATCCCTCTCCATCGCACTACCGATTCCAATGGTCTCGGCCATAAACTCATTCGTTACTGTGCCTCTTCTCTCTCATTACCTCTGACTCTCTTGTAAAATCTCTGCTTTTCAAGCGAACTTCTCCCTCCCGATGAAAATCCGCTAACATCATTCCAACCCATAAAACTGGTTCTGAAACTGTTGTCTCCGAGCATCTTTCCTTCTCTAAACTTCCTGCCCTTTCGTCTGTCGGTGAGAGAATTATACTCAACAGGATATGCTACTCCATATCTCCTTCACTATTCTCCCATCAGCATGGTTTCCTCCCGGCAGATCTTGCTTGATCAACCTCGCAGTCTTTCAGTCAATGCCATTAAAAAGTCGGCTCAGCTTAATAATGTATTCCTTAATTTGTATAAAGCTTTCTACTGCCTCAATTATTCCGTACTTCATCACAATCTCAATCCCCATTTTGACATTCACATTAACTTTCTCAACTTCCTATGGAGCAGTTGGAGATTATTTGGGATTTCCACCGGGTCAGGTTCTCCATTTCTGGACGATGGACCACTCGTCCACCGAAACGTCGGCAGAAATGGAGAACCTGACCCTGTGGAAATCCCGAATAATCTTCAACGAAATAGTTTGCCGGGACAACCTGCGATCATTCTTCTCCTATCCAGCATTTTTTCAAACAGAATGCAATGCGTAATGCTCTTCGGTCTCTCTCTTTCTTGATCTGCGGTAGTGTCTGGAGTACCCCAAGACAGTGTACTTGGGCCACATATTTTTAATTTATTCATTAACGATTTTCATTTTCAACTTCGATCTTTCAAAACACATGCCCTTCTTTATGCAGACGACTGCAAAATATTTAAGCGAATCAGTAACACCTCTGACTGCCATTATCTCTAAGATGGCTTGAATAAGACGTTAGCTTGGTTTAATGCCAGGAATCCAAATTTAAACACGATCAAATGAAATGCTATGGCTATTTTCCTTAAATATCCCCAATACACTTCAACTACATAATCAACTCCTCCCCATTGAACAGAGCTTCCCCGAAGAAAGATCTTGGTTTAAAAACGGACCAGACACCAATCTCTGCCGACCATATCTTGACTATTGAAAGCATAACTATGCCTTTTTTAGGTCAAATTTACCGTTTCACAGAAATTTGAGAAACCAGAGCATTACAATCCTATTTCCAATCTATCGTCCTTCCTATTCTTTCCTTTTCCTCCCCTATATGGTCGATGTCAGCGCCAACTAATTTTAAATCTCTGCAACATATCAGTTACTTCTTCACATATATTGTAAAAAATAGAACGTATCATCTCCAAAACCTACTCTCTGATTTTCCTCGCTCTCCGTTACTAATCTTGATAGTATCATCCGTGAAAGTGATATTGAAATCATCTAAAGTACTCTAAACTCAACTACTGACAGCAATGATACGGTTTATGATGGAGAAATTTGATTCTATAGACATTTTTAGACCTTTAATGTCATATCCTGTATTTAAATGCTACAAAACGCATCATTGTATTACCTCTGCCCATAGCTTATCTCGGCCATATCACATCTTGCTTCAGCTCACTCAATGCTTACAGTTTTCATAAAAATGTTCCAAAAGTCCCCACATGGCACACACATTATTTTATGGCACGGCATGTTACGTGCCGCCACCACATGTCTGAGCTAGTCCTTGGTGGAATATCTTTTTTAATCTCGAGGGGGAATCCAACACTCCAGAGGGTCCATATTTCACCAGTTTTAGAGCAGCATGGAATGACTTAGGTCAATGGGTTAGTTTTATACTTGAATAAGTCATTACATGAAGTGCATCATCGTCATCATTGCTCGTTCAATCCTAAGAGTGATTGACTATAGCCCTCTACTCTTCCCCACCTAATGCCAGTTTGTTTACTTTCTTGCGAATTTTCTTATGTACTTATTTCTTTATTTGTCCTATGCATTCTCCCTCGGTCATCCTCTGGAAACTTTTCCCTCTATTTTCATTTCAATTAGATTCTTTACAAACCCATTGTGCTTCAGGGTGTCCTTATAGTCCTTTCCTCTTTAACTCTTCTGTATATTTCCTCATTTTGTATTTTTTCTGTTCATTTTATCTTCATCATCCTCCGTTAACACCAGGTTTCGAGTGGTTCTATTCTTTTCTGGTCTACTTTTCCAATTGTCCATGTTTCTGTTCCATAGATTGCCACGCTTCACACGAATTTTTTTCACAACTTGATGTGCGTTCACTTGAATTTCTGCCATTCGTCCTTTTCATGAAATTGTACTGAAGCCTTAGACGCAGCAGTGTCTTAAAGCCGCCTAAGGAATATTCCCTTCGCCAACGAAGTTCTTAAATTCTACATCCGAGAATATCAGGCACGGCTTCATGTTCACGTCTAGTTTGCTCTGCAGTACTTGTTTACATCATCTGCTTGTAGTGCTTTTATACCGTCCATTATTTTCTTGATTTAACTGCCACTCAAACTTACCAAAGTGGCAATCAGTGTATGTAAGCCTATGGAAATATAATAAAGGTGAAACTCCTAAAGTCATAAACGAATTTTTTTGCTTACAGTTTTTGGATTTTCACCTTTTATTGTTAATATATTATATATTGATATGTTGTATATAATATAATATAATATAATAATATGTTACATATTAATGAAGCCTTAAGAGCTCACTTCTGTATTAGCCTACGGAAAATTTATAGAACATCTGTGTCACTTGTCGGAAGTTTTCGTAGGACTGGCATTTGCAAATCCAAACGTATCATTGCGAGAATAATGGGACATTGAGATATGTGTGAATGAGAGGAAGAGTAGCCGAGTGCTCAGGTAAAGGCGCATCTTCACCCTAGTGCTACAGTGACTTCTTACCTTTCATCTGATTTGGTGAGCCCAAAAACTCGCCAACACTTCGATTACCTTCGATTCCATAGATGCCTATGTAGTAACTAAAAGACATCGATGAAATATCGAAAAGAGGAATACGCTTTTTTGATTATTTGAAAAATAAATTGTTATTATTAACACTTTAATGAACCACTCAATATCCGATCAAAATTTTGAGCTGAATATTAGGTTTCAGCGTAATAATACGATTTATCGAGCGGCTGCTATGCAACTGTGCACTTTCATAGAACTTCCTGCCAAGAGATTTAAATGCTTGTTTGCAATGTCACCCTTTATACTGCTTTTAAACTTCACAAAATTATAGCAAAAAAACATTCTTGAGGACGTAGCTAACTTTTCATGTCGTCAAATGTGGTTCGGTGGGCAGAAAGATGAGCAGAGGCAATGAAAGACCCCCACCGGCACATGTATAGCTCACGATAATCCGAGATCGCGATGGCTCCTTTGAATTCAAGCTGATGATGGAATGGAATGTTTGAACATCTGAGGCAAAAAATAAACAGCGAATCGTTTGGGGATAAATAAATAAAAAACGAAAGTAACAAATATTGGGAAAGAAGAACAATTGAATATCACTATGGACGTGGTAAAGTTGGAACAAATGAAAAGGCATACCTTGGAGCTGAGGTGTAGGAGGACTGGAAATATGTGATGGAATATAAAAGCCAGGGTTGGATTAGAGAATGAAACATTCAGGTAGAAATGAATGCTACTAAGTAGTAAATTGGACTAACAGTTGAAGAAAAGGCTAATGAAATGTTTTGTGTGGAGTGTTTTCCGAAAGTGGATGTGAGGCGTGGACAACAAAAGTCGAAGAAAAGGACGAGAGATGTGGAGGAGAGTACTCGATATGAGGCGATCGGAGACGAATGAAGAGGCCTTGGAGAGAGTGTGGGCGGGAGGGGGAGAAAGGAAGCTGCGGAACGATATTCAACTGGAGAAGCGAAATTAGATGGGGCATGTTTTGAATGTGGAATGTATTCTGCGGAATGATCAGAGGAAATACATGAGAGGAAGAAGAAAAAGGAAGTTGATGAAAGATACACAGGGAAGAGGAGGACAAGCGAGTATAAAGAGAGAAGTGGAAGACAGAGCGTGAGGTGGCGCCAGAGAACATCGCAGGCAGACAACATATGATGACGGTGATGGGAGGGGAATCAATCTGAAGATCTGCACCCGTCTTTGCCTTCAAAGATTTCGAGATAACATGGAGGTACTCTACAGACTCTCGACGGCGTTTCACTCACATAAAACTGCTTTTTAAAACCATCTGAATGGGTTTTTTGTCGATATGACAAAAAATTTGGCGTGATCCCGAATTGAGGGAAAAACAATATGCTCTCTCCCAAAACTCAAACTGTTACTGTGACACTGGAATTCCTGGACATTGAACCCCCCCCCCTAATATGACCAAAGCAGTCAATTTCATTTCTTTCGTCTTTTCTCGCCATTCAATAATTTTGTGACTAGTATTCCATTAACTGACGCTACGAAAACATGAATTACATTAGAAACTCGGGAAAAGAATGGTGATAAAATGACTGCTTTGGGTGTTGTTGTTTTAATAACTAGCATCAACTTTCAGTTTGTTGGAAGAGCACAATTAAAGTTTGTTCAAGGTATGATTAAGAGTAACGTTCTCAGCACTCAAGAGAACATATTTCGTAATATAATCACTGGGTGAAATTAATTCATGTCCATTCATTTTTTACATCTTTATTGCTACAGAAATTTCCCCTGGAGATGCCCGCTTTCTCTGTTCTTCTCTTTGGCTCAGCTGCGTCGACTTCCTCCCCTCCTCACCTGTCATCTACGATCTTCGCCCCATTTTTCCAACTATTGAGTTGGTTGCCCTCCATACACACCTAAAGGTCATTTCACTGGTAGTAAATAGTCATTGAGTGCAGAGTTTATAACTTTTCAAAAAATTCGAACACAAAATTCGTAGACCCTACTCCACCTAAGTACATCTGTTAATTCATTGAAAATGACCATTCATATTGTTCTGTGAATGATGCAGAATTGTGTTTTTAAAATTTTGTCTTAATGAAAGCTTTGCTATGTCTTGTGTTTACTGCGCGGAGTTCAAAATTTCAGCGCAATTCGAATGTAAATGCGTTTTTTTACTCGTTGTGATACTGTGACATTTTCCAGTAATCATTATAATATTTCAACACGTTTCATTTCATATTCAGAAGAAAATTTGTACACATGTAATTTAAAGATATCGATAATTTATTCCAAGACAGCACATGTAATCTTAAAACTGCTGTCAAAAAGATCTTACATAATCACATGCTTCATGATATGTCACTTACTTAAAACTGTATCTAATTAATACCTGTTGTATGTACTCTGTTAATTACTTCAGATCACACATTATTTTACGTTCAAATGAAAATTGAGTTTCTATGGTTTATGTTGTACTATAGTATGTTTTTCTGAATTCGTTGTTGATTGTTGACGATTCCGTGTTTTCTAGGCAATCATAATGAGCCTGAGCTGCATATTTATAACTTATTATAAATTATTGTGTTCTATGCAACTGTTATGCATGTCCCGTTGACAGATCATACGGTCTGACGGATCATAAATGTAATATAAGTTCAAATAAAATAAATAAACAAATAAATTAATTTGAGTGTTTGTCAAGTGACATAAGACTACGCGTTGAAACAGTATTAAACTGCCAAAACGCCAAATCATTGAGGTACAATTTTTTCACTTTTATCTGTGCAAGAATATATCATGAAAATAAATAATACGAATAATAAAACCATTGTATCCTGGCGGAAATAAAATCCTAACGTAAGAGAGAAGATGAATGTAGAAGTTACCCTGAGGGGAGAGAAATTGGAGCAAGTGGATTCCTTCACCCATCTCGGAAGTACCATCACGTGGGACGGAAGGGACATCAAACGGAGAATATCACAAGCTAAGAAGTCGTTCATGGGAAAAAGACAACAGCTTTGTAAAACAAAGATAGGACTACAAAATTGAAAATGGTATGAGAAAACCTTTGTGTGGAGCGTAGGACTCTATGGATTGGACGCATGGACCATTTGTGAAGCTGACCAGAATAGACTAGTGGCCTAGTGCTGGAGGAGTAACCTGAATATAAAATGGACGGACAAAATAAGAAATGACGAAGTGTACACAAGAGTAAAAGAGGAATGGACCATATGGAACACCATACAGAAAAGAAGAATGAGATGAATTGGACACACCCTGAGACACAATGGGCTTGTGAAGGACATAATTGAAGGTAAAATAGATTGGAAAGTACCCAAAGTAGTATTGGAAGTATAAAGAAAGTAGAAAAAAGTAAGTGAAGAAAGTAAAGTAAGTAGAAGGGGAAGGGTGGAAGGCAGCAGTCTACCAATCTTGGCATTGAACGACCAATGAATGAATCTGTAATTATTACTAAAATGACCACGTGTGAAAAGTTACACGCAAATCTGTAGATGAACAGAGCTCGCTTCAATCACTTTCAAGTCAATAAAAAGGCGCTTTTTATATAAAAATCCAAAAATATTTACGCATGCATATTTTCAAATGTATCGTTCGTCCAGTGCATGGAATATACCATAAATTGGGGAGACATTCACGAAAATGACTGAGTATATATATATATATGTGTAGCCAAACGGTATTTTTTCAATGAGGAAACTTTAAGGAATTCATACATCTGGAAAATATTTTAATCCAACTAAATCTTAGGAAAATAAATAATGAAGTATGAGCCCTCACGGCTAGAATTCTAATGAAATATTTCCGAGGGGTAAAACGATTGTCGGAAGTTGGTGGCTAGCCCACGACAGTTTGATCGAAGACTCAATTAGTTACGAGTCCTGTCCTTCAAGTGCCGCATATTAACTGGGTCTCCGAAGAGGAGACGGAATCGAAGGTGTGTTTTATTCGCAAAATATCCCTGTAAATGGCGTATATAATGTTCCAAACGGCTTTTCAAATGGCAATCATAGCGACTACTACCATGATTCGAGCTATGATTTACTCTTTCGGCTGGAGATCGTTGAGGGGATTTGAGCCGTGGAAATCGATGCGACCTCCTTGATGCAAACAGGGCCTCTTATCATTACTTCTTTATCACGTTGACCTACCTGGCCGTGGTAGAAGTTTAACATTATCCTAAGGGAGCGCATGGTCTCGGGAATATAAATCATATTCACTCCATGCCTCCAAGGAATAATATATTGTCACCATTGAATATTAATTATTAATATGAGTTACGGGTATGTATTCGATGTTCACAAAGGAATGGCTCATGGAAATTCTGTATGAATCGGTTATAAAGGATTAGAACGATACCAGTCCGTCCAAGATTATATTGCAGTTGATCTATACTGATTTAACGCAGAAACGAGTGAAATGTTTTCATTAGTCTCATAATCGCACGGTTGAAGCAAATGCCACCATTATTGATTCTTCGATCGAGTGATTCACTTTCATATACGGCGGTTGGCATGATTACAAATTTGCTTCATTTAAAACTGCCAACTGCGCAACTATTTTGGATGAACTTCGGGAAGGATATTGCAGACGTATTCCGATAATTATGAGCAAATTATGACAACAATACTCATCGTGTCTCTCCTAATTGACAAAAATCACAAAAAAGTTATGTACTGCCAGAAATGATTTACCTCGTTCGCGTCTATAAAAAATTTTGACCGGGGGAAAAAAAATCAGTTGGCGAACAGAATTCATCTGCGGCGACAAAGTTGTGGCGCTCCGCAGTCCACAAATGACGTCAAAAGAGAGAGTGCATATTGGAGCGGACAACGGGAGGCTTGAATATTCGATGAGTCGCCATTTGCATTTCCTTATTTTCATTGCAAATGGAGGATGGGAAAGGACACTCGCGTCCTTGGGATGTGCTGCCATCTCTCCTTTCATTCTCCTTTCGACCTCACCTCCTCCTCTCCCTCTTTTCTTTTGCCTTTTACGGGTGCTTTCCTATCACTCGGGTCTTGACTCCAGCACGCTAATCACTTCTCGTGACACAGCACTGCGCTTGCCTTCCATTCCACTCAAACAGACCTTGGGAACTTCAAATCGGATCAGGAGCGAAGATGACGTGCGCCCAACAACAAAAGAACATCGATAAGGGAACCCGAGATTGTTTTCCAGTGTGTTGATTTTCAGTTAAGGCATTCGCACAAGCACATTGTAAAGATTTCTATTTGCTCCATAGCAAACAGTCCACGTTTCAACGTTTTTATTAAGTTTTGAACGAATTCAGGAACTTCGCGCCACGGCAAATATTCAGCGTTGACATTCACTGATGTGTTCCAATGAAAGCTAACTTCAAGCCTTGACTGCTAAGCTCCCGGAGTCTCACTTCTTCATTCGCGGATATCTTTTATTGATTTTGGACCCTATTGTGATGAAAAAGTCAAAGAGAGATGCTACTTTGCTCTGGTTAGGCCACATCTCGAATACACCGCGAGCATTTGGTACCCTGGTCATAAAGATTTAACCAAAAAAATTAATAGAATAAAAATAAAAACAGCACAGTTCATAAAAAAACTGCTACAAGCGTACATATAGTGTCTCACAACTTTTTGAGGGACTAATGTGGGAGCCCGTAGAGACTCGGAGGATACATGCTAGGCTAATGTTGCTAGATGAATTCATAACTGATATTTTTCAGAGCGACATTGAGAATATTATCATGACGCCTCACTACATCTCTCGGTCTGACAGATGCGATAAAATAAGAGAGATACACTGCCGAACGGATAGGTACAAAAACTCGTTCTTTCTGCGAACAATAAGCCACCACAATAAAAATTTGAGCTCCACTAAACACACTCCTATAATACATGTCACCATTTCATCTCCAAAAAACTTACACCTTTTCACGGCTGGTGACCAAACACCCTCTGTCACACGCCCATGCGGCGGCTCGCGGGGCAGTATGTACATGTTAGATGATTAGTACTCTGATATCATAGCTCTGATCAATTTTATGATTAGGTTTTCGCCGACTAAGTCTAACAAGCGACCGGCAGAAATGCCATTGGCATCCACTTCTGGTCAGGACTGGATAAATTATTAGCGGGACTCCCTCAAGACGCGAATCAAGTAGCCAAGTGGTCCAGATCTCTATAGAAGTGTTAGTAACCGTTGATCCCGACTAGACTTCCTCTCAACGCCCGCAGATTCCTCGTTTTACATCGTGTAAGAGAGATTGACGCCAGGTGCCCCTCCGTCAGAGCAGTCGTGGTGGTGAAGGAAACCGGGCAAAGCGCCCGTAACATCCCTTCCGACGTAATCACGTGTGAACAAAATACCAATTTATTGGCAGTGATTACTACAATTGCTAAAGTACTAACACTTCTAACCACACGCTCCTGTGTCATCTCGCGGAGTACGACTCGGGGAGCTTTCCGTACACAGTGTTGATATTTGAGCTCATCGGAACACTTAAGGTAGTGCGAGCGAGATAGCTCTCTAATCATGATAGGGACCATATTCGATATATACGTAATTTCACCAACTGTGAGACACACGAATTAAATATTGCATTATTAATGGTAAAATAAAATAGTTTTACATGACAGAAATTGTATGTAATCAAATGAAAATATCTAAATAAGTCGTTAATTTGACTCATTTCTTTCACGCGGTGCGTTTGAAACTCCATCAAAAGGGAATGTATATTGTGATCCCGAAGAATTTACTACGGTGACAATATAATTAGTTTTCAAAAATAGTTGAGAAAACACACAAACTACACACTGTTGATTTTTTGACGAGGTTTAAGTGTAGTAAATGCCTCATTTTTAATATATTTAATTTATTATTTATATTTTACACTAATATATATAACTAATTTATAAGGTCTCTCTGGAGTGCATAGACGAACCATTTCCCCTATAAATGGGCTGGTATTTTTTGGCAAATATCTCGGAAAAAAATGTGACAAAGGTTGAGTTTTTGATGTCAATGGAAGGGTTATATCTTTTTATTTAAAATGAGACAAAATTAATTGATTTCTAGGTAAAATGATATTTCGCTCAAACTACCTTAAGCGCAGTTCAAGCCCGTTTCACACCACTCAATTTTCCTTGGATAAGAAACGATCAATATAAAAGACTGAACGTCAAACTATGTGAAAGGCATTTCAAGATAGCTGTTCAATAATGCTTTATCAGGAATATTGCATAAGACTTTCTCTCCACCGAAGGCGCAAAGGCGAGTTTGAGGTGTTGGAGCTGGATTGAAAGTGGAAAGAAAGAAAAGATCAACGTAATGCGATTCTGAAAAATTTTCTTCCTCGTCTTCCAAAGGAGGCTAATTTGAGACTGGTTGTCTTCTCGATTCCTCTTGAGAAGCAGGCAGAATCCTGGGAAGGCTAAAGATCACTTACTATTGGCTGAGAAGCTTCGAACACGAAAATAATGAACGTCGAGTCTGTTAAGTACTTAGGGATCACAATCACTCACGACATATCTCGGGGAAAACATATTCGGGAAATTTGCGGTCAAGCATACAGGAAGCTAGGTTTTATTAAGAGAATACTCGGAAAATGTGATGAGTAAGTGAAAGTACGTTGTTATTCTTCAATCGTTAGGCCTCATCTAGAATATCCTGCTAGTGTATAGGATGCATATGAAGTGGGGTTGATATCGGAATTAGATCACGTGCAGTAAAGAGGTGCTAGGTTTGTAAAACGATCAAATTATAGGCTTAACCTCTTAACTATATTTCAGGGAAAACACTTCTCTGACGACATAAAAAACATACTAGTAACCCCCTCGTACTACGGCAGATTAGATCGCGCCAAAAAAATTAGAGAGATTGATTGTAAAACTGATAGGTATAACATGTCATTTTTTCCGCGTACCATTCGGGACCATAACAGCTGTGATCGTCGTCATGAATAGTGCCAATAGTGACATTAGCTAGATTATAGATCTTTTTCTTTATATTCTCTACGTTCTTATTTTAGCATGATTTAAATATTGATGTTCTTATTTATGCATGATATTTTGAATCTGTGGTAGTAGTCTTTGTATCTCTTGCAGGTCGGAACGATTGACGATAGAATGTTTCTTGGTTAGTAGATTTTTAATTGGCGCGTTGCATGTGTGTTGCGCTGGTTTCAATGTAGTTTCGGTGTTCTGCCGTGCCACACTCCCTTTGGGTGGCTTGCAGTATATGACGTAAATGTAGATGAACAGGCTCAAAATTCAACTGCTTTTAGAAGCGCGCAGGACGAGAACTTTGATGGCGATGAAGACATGATGTTTCAATGACATCTTGTCCTATCGAGAAACCTTGGTCAATGATTCTTCAACAGATTTTTTCCCCAGAATGTGATGGTTTGAAAAGGGCTTTAGCGCACTCGAACTACGCTGGAAGGCACGATGTGCGCCGGCGAAAGGTTTTGGTAACGTATATATATTTCGTGGATAAAAAACAGACGCGGTCGCGGCGGAAGCGATGATGCGGAGCGAAGCGTGGCCCAAGTTCGGTTCAGCGGATTGCACGCGAGCGGGTGGTTTACATGTACGAGTGGCGATGGGGTGGGCAGAGGCGGGCAGCCTAGTGGTCATTGAAGTATTACGTAAGACGTTTTTGGGGGTGGGGGGGTTAGGATCATCTTACATTGTCTTATGTAGGGGGGAGGAAAGGGGTCTGGAACCAATTTACGTAAGATTTTTGTCCGCCTTGAAACATTGCATCGTAACCAAATATCCTGAGTGTTTTTCCCAAATATCCTATAATTGTTCACAACTTCATCAGCTATGTGGTCTTGTTTCGTTCTTCATGTGTACAGATGTGATACTCCAACACTGCATAGTAATACGATATCCAGTGCTCAAAGTTGTACGATGGCTTCTATGGAAAGATGAAACTGCAGAAAGCGAACATTTAACGAAGAATTGATGCAATACCTGACATCTTACGCAAGACTGATAGGGAGAGGAGAGGGGTTGGGAAATCCTTACATTGTTTTACATAGGGAAAGGGTGGGGGGGTCAAAAATGGCGTAAATCGTCACACGTAATACTTGAACGGCCCCTTATTGGCGGCCGCAGCGAAGTGCTCATCATGTGTGCACCGAGGTGATTGGTAGAGGTCACATGCATGGGTGTTCTCCTTTTTAGGAAATGGACTCCTCCCGGGATTACCCTGAGGAGACTGCGATGTAGTAATGCGATCTATCGGTGCAGTCACTTATTAAAGTACCGCTACAAATTGCGGGTGCCCTCCATTCTAACGATAGTGCGCTAATCTCATCACAATACTACGGCACATTTAGCTTTTCATTCGTTTTTAACAAACTCTGCGCACTTCAAAACAGATTGGAAGCAAGGTTGATGTGCTCTGAACAACGAACGAAAGTTAAAAATGGCATCCTTGATTGCAGGAAAGTTTACCAAATTAATTTGAAGTGCTACACTGCAACAAATGGTTTATAATAATTCAGCGTAGACACAATAATTGGTGCAAGTAGAGTTATCATTTTTTTAAATCTCCCTTGACTATTTCCTTGGATATATATGCGTATGGTAGCTGGTGCTCGCTCTACTGCTTCGCATTAAACTGGCTTCCTTTTCGCTGTCACCGGTGGCTTCCCATCGTATGGGATATATTGCGTTGGGCATCACCGAAGGGACTTCGATTTAGCGTCGTATCCGACGGACGGAATATCATACTTGCGGTCCTCTCCTCCTCATGGCCACAATGAGTGATCTGAGTTACAGCGAAAAATCTACTCCACCGCCGGGCGACCAACCTGGGCCTTCGAGGAAGGGAATTTCGCCACCAAACGTAATCGATCTTCGGGGCTTTAGATTGCGTGCTTGTTACAGCATCAAAATTTTATAATATTGGGTTTACACTCAGCCATTCGCGATGTTTTTGGAAGTTCCGTAGCCCATGTCTCAATCTGGCCCAGCCGAAATTTGGTTCTGGAGGAGAATGACTAAAACAGGTTGGGTCACGAGGAAAAAACAAATGAGAAAGTCCTGAAAGAAGTATGAAAAAAAACGCTTCTCCAAGCAATTCACTCCGAGAAAATTAAACTTGTTGGTCACTTAGTAAGACGAGTTCATCAAGAACATGATTGAAGGAAAAGTGTTGGGGAAGAAAAGGAGAGGACGACCTAGAATATCCTTACTTCACAGTGTGATGTCAGTCATGACATCGCATTAAACTCGTACAGGGAAATGAAAAAAACAGCCTTAGAAAGAGACAATTGGCTTCAGAGACAACGACTAGGCCTGTCATTTTAAGTGACGACGACTCAGCCATTACTGAGTTATATTTATAGTGAAATTTGATGCATCAAATGAATAACACGGAAAGCAAAATTTGTGATAAACGTGAAAAAAGTTCGTTGCTACCCATGGTATTCATTTACTATCATTGATTGCGTTGATATTCCGTCGAATTGGAAGTACCTTTTATCAGAATTTACATGAGGACACAACGGAAAAGGGCACATACCTATCAAATATGCTGGCTCCAAGGTTTTCAATATGTCAAGTAAAAAACTTATCTGTCTTATTCCTAAATTGGAAATACGTATGATCTCATCTGCTCTTTGATTAGGCTGTTCCTCGCTTGAAGTCGCAGAGAAGAGACGGGAGGTTGGCCGATTGTTCTCCGAGCGCGTTCTTTTCTCCGTGACCAAAGTGAGCGACAAACTCTATCAAAAAAAGTCTCCCTCGCTCCACTCTCTCAAGCAGGAGTCCCTGGTGCTTTGTAGTGGACCAGATTGAGACATGGGCTACGGAACTTCCAAAAATACCACTAAACGGGGAGGAAGGCTGTTCAGTGTGAGAGATCTGTCAGGAAACGTTTCTAATTGCTGCCAACGCAAGCCCTTGGAGGAGAAGAATGACTTCACACTGATTGCCGCCCCGTTTCGACTCGTTTCACGACGAATAAAACTTCAAGATGGCGTTTATCTGGTATAACCATATAAAAGGGTGATTTTTAACCGCTTGCCTTGAATGAAAGTGGCTCGTGCTTTTTTGCGGAGTAGTTTGGTTCCCCTGCCATACTCCCTCTTTCGTAGCTTCCCCCTCCTCCGTCCTTCAAATTAGCTCTCTCCAATTTCTCATCCTCTCCTTGCCACGCAGGTCTGCGCCAGAAACTTTTTCGGCCGCTATAATCACTTATTTCCGTTCTTAAATATGGCTCGAGGCGGCTACTACGTCTGAGCCTTTGCCGTTCCAGCGCCTAAAGCATCGTGTCCTTCATTTTCTCCACTCGTGTGCAGTGTTCACTGAATCGGGTGAAGCGTTCAGGAAATGTATTATGCTCACCAGAGATGACTTCGAGTGGACAACGTATCTTGAGCCTTCAGCGTCGACCAGCACGCGCCACCATCGTAGTTTGTCGCGATACTTTCACCAAGTGACTGCGCGCCTAGTGCGATTACAAAATTTGGGTTGCGGCATTTTTACCGGATTTTTCCATTATAGTTTCCTATCCAATAAAAAATTTGGACTTGATCGGACAACATTGGGGAGCCGCGAATCGGCTTCGCGTTATGTAAAATAGCGATTTACTCATTGCAAACACATTTGCTTAACTTTCTCAGGCCGAGTGGTCACATGGGTAGGTGTTTCACTCGGCAGGTGATTCCCAATGGTTTCAACGGTGGCGTGCCACCGATTACGTCTTCGCCCGATGCCTCTTCTAATATGAATTTTTACTAATTTTTATCTTTAAAATATCGCAGTTTTCGCCGCGTAAAATCAGGTCGTCCTTGAGTCTCTGATACAAAAACTTTTCAATTACTGATTTCCGATTTTGATGGATAACATTGCAGTTTTATTTATAGCGGCTTGCAAAACAATGTTATACACGAAAATTGCACAAGTCGTCTTTAATGAGGCTAAACCTCGGAGCAAATGACTCGATCGCTACTTGAGTGGGCCCGTCGTGCCCAAAATATAATGTCGGGATAACTTGAAAGAATGATTAAGCATTTAAACGTTTAATTATATTGATTTTTATGCATTAATTTTTAATGCTAAATATCCGCAACGTTGACATTTTAAAGGACACGAAGATCCCTCTCATGTATTAATCGAACGATTTTCTTTGCAGTTATAAAACAACAAAATGTGCGATTTTCGTGATAAAATCGGATAGTTTTCCGTAAACTAACAATAAGATATATGGTGTTTTCACTACTAAATCACAAGTAATTAGGATGACATTTTAAATAATAAAGCGTGCTAAAACATGAAAAATTAGATTATATACGTGGAAAACCGTGACTTTTAAAACTTAAAATCGAGTACCCGGTGGCGGCAGTATTTCAATGTACGTAAGTAAACGTGGAAAGAAATAAACTTTTGACAATGCGGCAGTGCATACTGTTTCCTCGTTTGAAGGTAGATCATCTGGAACTAGATTATTTCAACTATTTTGCTGAGATAAATCAAGAGCAAGTGAACAATGCAGTTTCTTCAAAATCATTCATTACCATGCATTCACATTAAATTATCATAGAAGTTTCTAAAGCTTAAAATGCCAAGCACTTGATAATATGAAACTATGTTGCATCATTAAGGAGTAACCAGTAATTTCATATAAATGACATTTCGACTGCAAAAAACACCTAGGCTAAAAGAGAAAAATAGCCAGTGAGAATTAATGAAGAATATGGACAAAACGTTGAAGAAACACAACTTTAAGATTAATAAAAAGAAAACCAAAACAATGGTTTGAGGGAGCTAATCAAGAAAAAAGTCATCTAGAGGCTTAGGTAGCAAACACTGGAACGTGTTAAAGAATTATACTATCAGACAAGGATGAATCACCAGTGGTGGAAGAGGTATGAAAAATGGTATTTAGAGGACAGTGTAGCAAGCCCAGAAGGCATAAGGAAAGTCCATTAAAAGCAGGGAAATTAAATAGGAAGTGAAAAATCTCCTCATTTAAAGATTAGTATGGAGTAAAATACCCTACTGCGGGTTGGGAACATTTTTCAAGTTTGGAAACAGATTTGGCAATTTCGACTATATGTTGCTTGGTTTGTGCTGCCCAGACTATAGCTTTAGTATGAGTTCATATGGACGGATCGTGGTCTTATACACAGTGAAGATTTGGTAATAACTACAGCCGAAAGAAGGTCAATGGGAGTGTTGTCTCCGAAGAATGGAGGGGAAAATAGCCGGGAGCTTCAGTTTATTCATCTCCAGAAACGTGACGATAATGTACGCGGACGACGGCACGAGCTAAATTATTCATCAAAACAGCGCTATTCAACAGAGTGATAAGGGCACCGCTACCGCATATTTAATGTGTATTTCGAGTGAGGGTTAATATCGAGTTACTAAAAAAACTCTGGGTCTTGTCCATACAATCAGGGAATTTTCACTTATCCACGGTCGTAAGCCAACACTCAGGTCGCAAACCACTGATTGAATTCCAAAGAAATATTGGATTTTTAAGTTTATCAGCCATTTCTGTTAACACATAATAACTTTGATCATATCCGTAAACTATAAAAATAATATCATGATGTCATTTAAATTGTTTTAAGTTTATCAGCCATTTCTGTTAACACATAATAACGTTGATCATATCCGTAAACTATAAAAATAATATCATGATGTCATTTAAATTTTTTTCATGGGATAAAATGAGAAATGTAACCATCGAGTGTTTTGCCGTGTGCACCGGGAACTCTTTATTAAAAACGACATTGGCTAAAAAGTATTGATTAACTATTAAAAATTACATATGACATCATTTAACGTGAATTTATCACATCAAAGCATAGTAATTTATTAGTTACACACTCAATATTTGAAGTATAAGCAGAGGAACTCCTTGCCATTCCCAAAACATCCTGACATTCTTTACATCCGTCAGCATTCCTTTTCATCTGAGAAGGCTCCATAGATGGATTGCGATTGCAATTTTGGATGAAGAATGAAAATTTTCGTGAAGGACTGTAAATAGTTCAAAATGTCTGAGTAGTGAGTGACACGGCTGAAATAGGGACTCTTTTTATCACTCAGGGGTAGCAATTAACCCAACGATGAACGAAAAAGGTAATAATTGTCAGCAGTTGGAGCTGAGATTAGGAAAATTATGATGACATTGTTGTCGAAATATCCGAGGCACACTAGGTATGTGTGCTCGTAGTCAAAGATCAGTTCTGAAATCCGTTAAGAAAATACCTATTATTTGTTTTCGAATGTGAAGATTTTTGTAGCCATTCCCCTTCTCCCATTGTACAACATGTGTACCTGCCGCAAATAACACCATGACCACGAGGTCATGTTTTGTCCGCGTCAGTGAGAGACCACTTCTACTCTGGCGATATCGTACGATGTTCACATGAACATGAGTAGGTATCATGCAGTCCTTCGCAATTAAACGTCTCAGGTGGACGAGCATGGCAATTGACGATCGGGCAGGTATCATTCCCCTTGAAGTCAGACATGGGACTAACTTCAGCTCAGAACTTCATTGAACAATCGCGCAATGCTGAAAGTAAGAGGCCTAACGTCCCGAATGCCGTTCTCCGTCTCGACCAACCATAATTCACTCGCTCATGTTCACCCCTTCGAGTTCGTTGAGCTGCTGAGCATGTTTCCGTCTTGGAAATCTTCAGGAGCCTGAACCATCCGATTTCCAAATCATCTTTTGATTTGAATATCTGAGAATTGAGGAATTCTTCTAGAGGAAGTCAAGAAAACTGACTCCAGTGGACGCCATCTCCCGCTGTCGTGAGTAATTCTATTACGATTCTTCATATCAGACGATACATCTGGGATATCATTCGTATTTTCTGTCAAAGACATAAATATTGCTAAATCTTGATGCTGCGGTCAATAAAGTGAGATTTGGTCTCAATTTTTTTATTCCTTTAGCTTTTTTAGGGAATTGATGAATGAATATCAATGATATTCCATTTTTGACATTTTCGTCAAATGTTATTTAGGATATCCCACTCTGATTTGATAGTTTACCGGGATTTAGTTTGTTTTTAAGGTTTTTCTAAATATAAGGTGACCAGAGATATACCTTCTGTGTAATCTGTGACGATTGATAATTATTGGGAAAAATAAAGAACAGAGTATTTTGAGGAGTAATCCGCTGTACTTTGCACTTCATTGTGATAAAGTCCGAAGGTCGATGTTCCGTTGGGCAAACCATTGTGATGACCTATGAACGCCAGGGCACGTGGGTGCCTCTTGCAATCGTAACTAGTGAGACGATAGGTTTATAAGTTTAGCCCATTAGTTTAGCCTGAAAAATATTGAACACGCTTGCATTCTGCTCCTCGACGCCCTCTCCTTTCCGGGAATCAACAAAGCACTGTAATCCTTGTGCCCACCCCTTCCTCTCCCCCTCCTTTCCCCTTCCCTCCTACCCCGCCCCTTCTCCCACTTCCCCTCTATTCTCTCCTCCAGTTTATCCCTTCCGGCGGCAGTCAGGCACACTTCTACTGCAGATGAAGACCACGGAGGAGGTCGTAAATTTAAAAATTCTCGCATGAGTTTATCTATGATGGTGAATCGGGGTGCGCAGTTATAAGTTCCGGGGCAAGGAAAGAAAGCCAGTTGTCGTCTTTGCTCTTTAATATCTATGAAAAAATCCATCCATCATGCTCAGGTAATGGTAAGAGAGGGATGGGAAGAACTAGCCGTTGGAATCCAAATTGGAAGCCCGCTGATAAAGTGGGTTAGTCTTTTGCTGCGTGAAACATGTTCGAAGTATTTTGTCTACGTGATCGCTTTCCTTTTCTCAAGACTCGGAATTTTGATGATAACCAGTAGGAATGTGCGCAAAAATAAAAAGCAGGTGTCCGACTGATATACTTTCATTTAATTATCGGGCGATTATAAAGTAAATAGCGATCCCAGGTTTCTCCACGTAACCCTTTTCTCATTCCTTTCCCCATCCCTCTTCGTCGGTGCTTTCGCTGCCACTTCGAGGGAGCAGGTTTTATTGATGCCTATTAAGCCTCCTCCGCAAATGCAGGTTAAATTCTCGCATATCCATCTCCGCACAAGCACCGTGAACTGTGAGCTCTCCCTGTCGTATGCGAGACTTCCTTCGAGTGGACTCCCCCGTCGTCGTATTATCGGCGGGAGCTATTCGCTCTTCGCTTCTCGCAGCATTGTTCACCGTAATGTAATCGTTCCTCTTTTGGAGCCGCGAGTTCATGTTTGTTACTGTTCAGGCTCAACCAATGCTACTCTGAGCTGCATCAACGAGTGTTCTTTTTTATAAGCTCCGTCTGCGTTGATAGCGATTTTATCTGTGCTCATTGTATTATCTGAGCGCAGAATAACGCAATACAGTAACGCAACTCTTGTATGTGATGCTGAAAACAACCCTTAATCAAAAGAAAAAACATATTCAATATCTGCCGCTGGCAAGAAACAAGCGTTTTATGGCTAAAGATCTTTTTTTAATATCTCTCTAAATTACGGCAGATAACTAACTTTAACTGATGGAGCCGTACCGTTGATTTGAGTGATGTTTATTTCTTTATCTCTTGGATGGAAGTCAATCAAAGCCTTGTTTATGAGCGATGATTTTCCTTTATCTCAATGTGTATGATGCATGTCCGAGATGTAGCGGGCTTCGTGGTGTGTGTCGTTCATTTTTTTCTCCTGATTGTGATCGATTATTTATTCAAATGTGCAATGAAATGAGTACCTTCTCCGTTATTGCACATATTATCCTCAAGAGATCCAGCTCTACACCTTGAACGTAGAGCAAACCGTCCAAAAAAATGCTACTCCTCCTCGCACGGCCATACATGGACTTATGAGAGACTTAAAGCCTTTCAAAAAGATTTGTCTTTAGATTACACTTATTAAGGGTTGGGATCAGGGAAGAGTCACTGTCAGCGTTTTGAAACATGCACGAAAAGTAAGTCATTGAGGTTATATGGAGTGTAAGTAAGACTCGATGCGATATTCCTTGATTTCACGAAGGCATTTTACAAGGCCCTTACAAGAGACTCATATCTAAATTCGACTCATGCGAAGTTTAATACAAGTAGTGAATTGGATAAGGGACTGTCTCAGTGATCGAATACAAAAAGTAGTTATTGATGGTTTTAGCTCTGATATGGTCGAAGTCACATCCGTTGTTCCTCAAAAGCGAGATTGGCCCTCATTTATTAATCATTTATATTAATGAATTTAGTTCTCGAGTTAGCAACAAATTAAGGTTATTTGCAGACGATACAGTTATCTACTGTGAAATAAGCGAAGACGCTGACTTAGTAGTTGTATCATTGGACCTTAACAACGTTCATTCGTGGTGCCAGGATTGCGGGCTATAGTTAAATCTTAGTAAATGAACCACAATTCACTTTCTGTGAAAGTCATCTCACAAATGCTATACCTAAACTGTCGGTGCAGTAAATATTAAACTTCAGATGCCATTAAATATCATGGAATTACCTCAACTTCTGATATATCGTGGGGAACACACATACAAATCATATGCGGCATAGCATTAAAGAAGCTAGATATTGTTAAGCGCATAATAGGAAGGTTCTCGAATGAAAGAGTCAAAGAGAGATGCTACTTCGCTCTGGTTAGGCCAAACCACGAATACGCCGCGAGCATTTGGCACCCTGGTCATAAAGATTTAACCAAAAACTTAATAAAATGCAAAAAAAGCAGCGCGCTTCGTTAAAAACTGCTAAGAACGAACATAGAGTGTTACACAACTGTTAGAGGGATTAAGGTAGGAGATCCTAGAGACTCGGAGGCTGCACGCTAGGCTTAGGCTGCTAGAGATATTCAGAACAGGTGTGTTTCAAAGCGCCACAGAGAATATTTTTATGACGCCTCACTACATCTTTCGGTCAGACAGACGCGATAAAATAAGAGAGATACAGTGCCGAACAGATGGGTACAAAAACTTGTTCTTTCTGCGCACAATTTGCGACCACAATAGAAACTGAGCTCCACTCAATTCAATCCCATAATACATGTCACAATTTCACCTCCCAAAATCTTATCTCTTTAAACTGCTGGTGTCCTAGCACACCCTGCCACACGCCCATGTGGCGGGTCGCAGGGTAGTGCGTCGATGTAGACTTCATTTGCCTGTGACATTTCAGAGCAGGTGTGTTCCAGAACGACTCAGAGAATATTGCCGCCAAACTACATCTGTTGGCCCGACAGAAGCGATAAAATGAAAGAGATTCTTTGCTGAATAGATAGGTACAGAAATTTGCTCCTTCTACATATAATAAGCGACCACAATTAAAACAGGGCTTCACTCAAAACACACCCATAATGCACTTCACCACTCCACCTCCCAAAACCTTATCCTTTACACTTTTACACACGGCTGGTGTCCTAACAGCCGTCCCTGCCACACGCCCATCTGGCAGCTCGAAGGGTAGTATGTAGACGTAAATGTGAATGTCGAAGGCCTATGAAATGTGAAAATATTTATTTGAATGAAAGAAGTATTAACTGTTCTTTTCCTCTAGACGAGATCAACTTCGCAGATTTACCAGTCCCGCCATTCTCTTGTCTCGTGAAAAAAATCGTCAAGTTCCTCGGTAAGAGGTCGGAGGAGGAGCGTAGAGGAATGAGAGTGATTTTCAGTGGGCGAGAGTGTTTGGGCCTTGGATAGCATTCAACTATGCAGAATGAAGTACCGCAGTGTTATGTTGCAACAATTAAAGTCGTTCCTAATTGGGGAGTGAAGCAAGCTGTTAAGTAAAGGCGAAGCCCAATATAAAGTGCTCCGATCGACTGCGTAGACGTGAATTATTTCAGGGCATTTCTTCCCCTGTATTTATGTATTGTATTTAAGTATTGTATTTATGGATAAATGTGTTAGAGATGCATGTAGAGAAAACGACGGTGTTTTGATTACAAATGTAAATGTGCGAGTTCTTCTATATGCGGATGATGCTGTTTTGATTTCAGGGAGGGAACAGGGATTACAGAAGCTCCTAGATAAGCTGTGTGAATCAGCAGAGAGAATGGAATTGGGGGCAAATGTGTTCAAGACTAAAGTAGTAGTTTTTGATAAAGAGAATGGGGAGAATAACTATATGATGAGGGCGAATGGTAAAGTAATTGAAAAAGTGGATGATTTTGTGTACTTAGGTAAGATGTTTGCAAAAGGTGGACAGATAGATGAGGAGATAAAGAGACGTGCAAATGCTGGAAGGAAAATGGTAGGTAGCATGTGAAGCATATCAACGAATCAGTGCTTGTCTAAGAAAGCGAAAATAATAGTAATAATAATATTTGTTGTTCAAGGACTACATATCCTTTGGAACAAAGTACAGTTTAACTGAAAAACTCTGTGGCAAAAATAGTATTTTTTCAGGACACTACAGTTTACAAATATGAACATTCAATAAGCATACATTAAGCATTAATACAATAATATTTACAATTACTATAGTGCAAGCTAATAAAATATATAAACAATTAGTAAGGATGAGAGAGAGTTTTTATAGAAATTAACAAAAAGTGAAATGTACAAGGAAATTCACACTGCGCCACAATAATATTTTTTATACAAGAAAGATAACATTTCCGATTTAAATTTATATACAAGGTTTGATTTTATAATATTGTCAGGAATACCATTCCATATTCTTAGGCCATAATTTATTGTGGATAACTGATACATATTAGTTCTACACCTTGGAATTTTAAATCGTCTTCTTCCTCTTACTTGTCTCCCTGGAACACTTTGGTTTCTTATAATATAATTATACAGATAATCAGGGGTTTTAGTTGATAATATTTTGTAGATGAACACAGATAACTTAAATATTTTTCTATGTTCCAATTTCATCCACTTCAATTTAACATAATAAGGAGTTACATGTTCGTAAATATTCATATTACATATATATCTTACTCCGGCATTAAACAAGATTTGTAATTTATTTTGTAATTCCTTAGTTAAATCAACAAATACAAGGAGACAATAATCGATATGAGGAATTAAAAGATGATTAATGAGTTTTTTACGCAGCTCAAATGGAATTAAATGTTTAAATTGTTTCATCTGCGCTAATGTCTTGTACACTTTGTTGGAAATGAAAGCAACATGCTCCTTCCAAGGTAATGTATTATTAATATTAACTCCTAAGTTTACAACCTTATTTGTATAATCTATTTCAGTACCGTTTACAATGATTTTAGGTAAAATATCATAATTAAGTTTATTTATAAATTTGCCAGTTCTAATTATTATAGATTTTGTTTTTACGGGATTGACTTTCAACATATTTTGTTCAACCCACTTGCATATACGGGAAACATCTTCATTTATCTTTTCGATGGTACTATGGATTTCAGGTGGATGACAATCTAGATAAACTTGCAAATCGTCAGCATACAATTGATATTTTGAGTGAGTGATCAAGCTGGGTAAATCAAGAATAAATATTGAGAAAAGTAGAGGCCCAAGGATAGAGCCCTGAGGCACACCACATGTCACTGCGGAAAAACTGGACAATTCATCCTCACATCCTTTTATTGCTTGAATTCTCTGGAGTAAATAAGATCGGAACCATTGAATAACTGGGAAAGAAAATCCAAGTTTCCCCATTTTACATAGCAGTAGGTCGTGATTTACACAGTCGAAAGCCTTTGTAAAATCAAATAGTACAAGAATGGTCACTTTCTGGTTATCTATAGAGTAGCGAATATCTTCCGTTACTCTAATGAGGGCAGTTTCGTTACTATGTCCTTTTTGGAATCCCGACTGGTATTTATCAAGAAGGCTATTAGTTGCTAGAAAGTCTACTACCGAGTTGTACACAAATCTCTCGAGAGGTTTAGACAAGGTACATAGCAATGAAATGGGACGATAATGTGATGGCTCTCTCGGATTCCGAATTTTATGAATAGGTTTAATTATTGCAGTCTTCAAAGAGACAGGAAAGACTGAATAATTCAATGAGCAGTTATAAATGTCAAGCAGCACAGGAAATATAGTTGGAATAATTATGTTTAATGTCTTTCTATTTATTCCATCAATTCCGCCAGCATTAGACTTTATACTACGGAGATGCTTCAACATCAGCTCAGGGGTAAGATAGGGAAAATATAATACTTTTTTACTAAATTCTTTTCTGTTAAACAACTTAACTTCATTTCCAGCTCCATTACCAGATTGTGACTCATCCATCAAACTGGAAGTTACATTGACGAATGAGCTAGTAAAATATTTATTTAGGTCATCGACAGATACATTAGAATTAAAGTGATCATTTCAAGATTTAACAAGTCCTATTCGTTGAACCTCGTTCCGTATAGTTTTAGAGTCCCATTTGTCGGAAAAACAATCATTATAATAATTTTCTTTAGCTTTTTTCATTAACCTTTGTGTTTCATTCCTTAATCTTTTATATTCATGGAAAAGGTATTGAGATCTGATCCTTTTGTATTTTCGACGTGTTACATCTCTTTTTTTTAGTCAAATTTTTCATTTCAGGAGTAACCCATGGGATCGGATTTCATTTAGGCACAATCTTTCTGAAAGGAGCATGAAAAATCGCCGTGTACAAAAGTGTACTTATCCCCACTTTGTTGAATGGTATTAAAATATGGATATGTCAGAATAGGCATGTGAGTTGACTAATCGCCGTGGGTATGAGTTATCTGCGGAGTGTTTTTGGCAAAAGTAGGATGGATAGGGTCAGGAATGAGTGGGTAATAAATGAATGTGGGTTAGATGCTTCAGTAATGGACATATATAAAAGGAGTGTGGTTCGTTGGTTTGGCCATATTGAGAGAATGGATGAGAGTCGAATATCGAAACAGATATATAAGAGTGAAATGAATGGTGTGAGAGGTAGAGGTAGGCTGAGAAAGTTGTGGTTGAAGGTGGTCGAGGAAATTCTTAGGAGTAGGAATATTAGGAGTCTTAAAAACAGGAGGGCGTGTATGAAGCAGTGCATGGGGGTAAATGAGGCAAAAGAGGTTTGCAAGGATAGATCAGTATGGGGGAAAATATTGAAGCAGAGTTAGGTGTACAAATGTGTATTTATGAGTGAAACTTAGTGACTCTGCCAACCCCGGAAGGGAACGGCGTGATTGGTATGTATGTAATAATTTCTACGATTCGCTGACATAGTGACGCCGCTCCTTTACTGACTGGTGACGCCTCTGGAGATCTTTGCCCTTTGGCTGAAGGCCCGAGAGCGATTTTCCAATAGGACCATATTGAATTTGACATCTGCGTCGTCATTGCAGAAGTGAATCGGAATGGTGGCAGATATCTAGTCTGCATTCCAAGCTCCTCCAATTCTCTCCCCGTGACTCAATCCGTTCTTCTTCTGAGAATGAGGTCAATTTCTCCGCAATTCCGTCGTAAATGCAGAAATTAGTGTTCAGCAGTCTTTAACCCGTTCGTTCTCCCTTTCATTGCGGCTTTCAAGTTCTTCAAGTTAATTTTATAAAATTGAAAATTCATTAAATATTCGACGCTTTTAATAAGCTTAATATTAAACATATAATATTAACGATAGTTCTTATATTTTCAGGCTTTATTATCTTCTTTCAGCGTCGTATTTTACAGTTTCCACTGCACGGCGCCATCTTTTCTTCCTTCTTGCCTTACATATTCGGCTTCATGTATTTTCTCTTACCTTTTCTCTTGCTTATGTCTTCTCCTGGCGTCGTCATTGGGGGCTTTGGATTCAAGGCGTTGAACTGAGTGCACATCTGAACACATAAGCAAACGACGCTGTGTAGAACGATGAGGCCTAGGGAAATGTTTTGTAACCTTCCGGGAGGTAGCATTCCTTAGGTAAACAATGGTTAAAGCCTGATGTTTTCTTGTTTAGCGGTTGAATTTGTTCAAAATAAGTACCATTAATTATTAAAACGTAGGTATTATTTTTAAACTCAGATTGATAAAAACTTTACGACATATAGATTTGGCGAGAACGATTAAAATTAACGAACTGGAAAATTATCTCGGATGCCATTATCGACGTTTTTATGTTAGTTAGCAAACATCAGCTTTGCTCCTCATCTGTTATAAATAGCGCTCCCTGGTGCGCACGGTCTGTTTAAACCAACTTAAGGCAAGTGCGCTGCTGTGTAATGCGATTTTATTAGTGCACTGCAGCGAATTTAAGGCACCTATTCACTAGTGTATCCTGTCTCTCGGCCGCAAATGTTAACATTGATGAGAGTAGAGCCGAGAGAAAGTCGCATGATGCCTTCATAATCACGGCCGATCATCGTATATCAGTTCGCAAAATGAGGAGTTTAGAATAGAATAACCATTTATTATACTCTGGGACAGAGACTCCCTTAGAGCAACAATACAATATAATAATATAGCAGCGAGGTAATGAACAATTTAGCATATTATTTTGTCCAAATTAAAAAATAAATGGAGCTTAATAACATGCAATCTATAAAGGTAAAGACAAAAACGACTACTCTCATTGAAAAACAAGAACGGTATATGTTATACGGCTGAACTCAAAGACAGGTATAAATACAAGATATATATAAATATATGATACAAGACAAAAAACATTAACAGACGATGAGGAAGAAAAAACATTTTGGCCTAATAAAAAAATTGGCAATGCGAATTAAATACTGACCAGGCTAATCTATTTTGGAGAACATTCATTCAATAAAATTTCATGCAATTTTGATTGAAAAATTGCCAACGAGCGAGATTTCCTCACATCAATTGGAATATTGGAATAAAAAATGGCTATTTGCTCAAAAAAAAGTTGAAATATTATTTGATAATGTCTATAAAATTGTTTGTTTGAAAAGAAATTATTAATTATTTATGTGTTTTGTAGAGCTATTTTTTGTAAAAAGGGATTCATTTATGCAGGTTGTGTACAATATGTTAAATAGTATTTAGTATATGTATAGCAATTAATATGTATAGCATCATTTGATGAAAAAAAATTGTAGTTTGCATGAATTTCATGGTTACCCCCGCACAGGTATTTATCTTTGGGGTATCCTCAAGTTTCTAAAATGTTTTTTTTTTTGTCTGTACTTCTGTTTTCTGAAGGATGCAATAAATATATTCTATTATTCCTAAATATAGAATTCCAAAGTTGTGAGGCGATTACAACAAACGACTTGTGAAAGGTAGTGGTTCGGTGGGTCGGAAGTAGAAGGTTGCTAGGAGTAGAGTTTACGGAGGAGCGCACCTTGGCGGAATTGACTGGGTGGGAAGGGGTAGAGGGGGGGGGGGGGCAGCTGAGAAGGGAATTGCCAGTGGAGAAGGAGACCCCCCCCCCCATACACTCCCGCTAGTAATCACTCCAAAGGAGGAAGGGGGTATTCCGTCTTTCTCTCGTGTCGTGTCGTCTCTCAAAGGGACGGTGGTCGCTACTTGCTTATCCGAGCGGAATATCCCGTCTTAAGGGTGTGAATCCATACCGCCAAAGGCCCCCCCCCCCCCCAATTTTATACCCCGCCCCCGCTCGCGCGCGCGATGCATTATGGGCATGGGCGGCGTAATGAGAGCGGGCGATCCTTTTCCCTAGTTTTTGGGCTATTCGACATCGGATAAGGGTTGGGGGTTGTCTCTCTGGGGCGGTTTCTCTTTCTATATGTGTAGTCCCTCTCTATCTCGAGGGAAGGGAGGGGAGGGGGGTAGGAGCGGAGAAGGGAGGGTGGGTGAATAGGAGGGGAAGGGAGAGGAGGGCGTGGTGGATATCTCCTCCCGCTTTCCATTCCTTTCTCCTTTTTTTATTCCATCCGACTCATTAAAAGGTAATGAGGCTCGTTTTTTGCGGGGGGAGGGCTTCTAAAAAAGGGCCAATCATCGCCTCGGAGTGGGGGGTCAGAAAAACTCCCCCCAACCCCGTTTTTCCACCCTCCCCTTTGAAACGAACAGACGTCACGAGTTCCTATCCCTCCCATCTCGATATTATTATATTCCCCCTCTCAACCCGCCTCACAATCCCCACGTGACTTCGGGTGTGCTCTATCCGACTCCACTTTGTGCCGCCCCTGACACTGTTGGAGGTGGGGGCTAGGGTGCGGCTACAAGGGGAGATAAGGGGCGGGGGAGGAGAGTATATGGCACCGCCTCTCCACCCTATTCCTACTCCTCACAAATGTTGGCGAGGAGCTTGAGAACTGGGAATTATTTGGGAGATGTTGGGAAATTGAGTCGGCCTGTCGTAAGATATGTCTCTCCCTCGTAAAACGGTCTTTTTCTTAGGTCTTCGCGGCCTTACTAAATTACCCTAACTTCAGATATATCGTGGGGAATACGCATACAAAACATATGCGGCACAGCATTAAAGAAACTAGGTTTTGTTGGGCGTATAATAGGAAGGTCCTCGGATGAAAAAGTCAAAGAGATGTGATACTTCGCTCTGGTAAAGCCACACCTCGAATACGCCACGAGCATTTGGGATCCTGGTCATAAAGATTTAACCAAAAATAATAATAAAATGCAAAGGACAGCAGCGCGCTTCGTTAAAAACTGCTAAAAGCGTAAATATAGTGTCTCACAACTTTTAGAGGGATTAAGGTGGGAGCCCCTAGAGACTCGGATGCTTCACGCTAGGCTTAGGCTGCTTCACATATTCAGAACTAGTGTGCTTCAGAGCGACACAGAGAATATCATCATGATGCCGCACTACATTTCTAAGTCTTACAGAGGCGACAAAATAAGAGAGATACTCTACCGAACAGATAGATACAAAAACTCGTTCTTTCCATGCACAATAAGCGACCACAATAAGAACTGAGCTCCTCTGAATACACTCCCACAGTACATGTCACCATTTCACCTCCAAAAATTTTACATCTTTACACGGCTGGTGACCTACCACCCCCTGCCTAACGCCTATGCGGGGGCTCGCGGGGTAGTATGTAGATGTAGGTGTAGAAGTCAGATTCAACTTAACCACTCCACCTGTAAGTAAAATTATCTATCATTTTTATTGCAAAGCTAACATTTTGGTGGAATTAAGACAATACGGTCGGCTTGACAGTTTATTTGTCCTTATCTTATCATCATGGATGTGGTTCCCTGTTTGCGTGTCAAGAGGCATTGCGCTTAGCGGTTGCGGGAAGCGCGCAGATTAATTAAATAATGGAAACGGTTGGAGGTAGTGTTTCTAATATTAATAGCAAATCTTTTTTGATATCATCGAAGTTTATAGTAAGATCTGGGAATGTATGGCATTTAATGCGGTATGGAAATCAAAAGTTGTTGCAGTTCGGTAACGTAATTGACGGCCAATTTTCATGTTTTTCTCATCGTCTTTGACATCAGGTAAGATTCTGATTCGATTCCACTCAAAGATTCAGTCAGTAAGGCCATCGTCTATAGTGAATCAAATCGTACCTCATTTAATAAATTAATTTGGCGAACAAAATTATAAGAACTTCCTTACATTTTTTTTGACAGACTTCTCAG
The DNA here is from genome assembly GCA_963169105.1 of Ceriagrion tenellum. Taxonomy (NCBI): domain Eukaryota; kingdom Metazoa; phylum Arthropoda; class Insecta; order Odonata; family Coenagrionidae; genus Ceriagrion; species Ceriagrion tenellum. Next base: position 9,321,681 of record OY720639.1, read on the forward strand.
CTAATGGTCTAAAAACGATGAAATCTATTAGTAATGTAACATTCGTGGGTATAATAATCCACGCGGTATTTCAGAACACTATTTAATTCCGCTATTTAACTAAAGAAGAAATGCTTTTACATCCGCTCAAGGAGACACGATTCATAAACATCATCGTTGCCTATTCTTTTCTTTCCATAGCAACCCGTTGCCAAATATTGACAGGATCATTTACCCCGTTACAGTATTGTATTCACTAACTGAGAGAGCGTCAACCTCTGTCGGTCATAATTGTTCGGACTATATTATTTAGTCAACTACTTGTAAAGATTTTAAGGTGTGTAATTGAAGTGTGGCAAAGAATCTCAAGCCTACGTATGAATCCCAAATACTGGCGGTGCATTTCCAATGTGGCCGAGTGAGGGAGGATTGGTAATTCCTTCTTACTTCATCGTCGTATCTTCCCGCTAAATCCCAGGTTATTTGGATTTGAAGACTTCCTCGGAGTCGTGGAAACCGCAGTGGATGTCTTTCGGGATCTCTTCTGTGTAGTTACATTCTTGTGGATGACTGTCTCCGTAGCATTACAGCTACCTTTTTCAGGCCTGAAGTGAACTGACCTCTTTAAATCTGGAGGAGCTGTAATGCTATCGAAACTGTCTTCCACGGAAACGGTATTACGCTGAAGAGATCTCGAAAGGCATTTGCTCCCAGGTGATTTCATAACTACAGCATACTTTACCACCTCGCATGATTTTTCTCTCTGAAGATCCTAAGTTTACCCCGCTTAAACAGAACAGATTTTTTCCTCTCAACACACTTCGATTCATGCGGTAAATATAACAGATAAGAGCTTTCCTATAGCATATTATTCTTTGCTCCTTATATTTCATAACTTATTTAAGTTTCAATGTAAAGCACATCTTTTGGATTTGCGCTTATTATAATGTCTACGGATTTCCTTGCACACATTTTCTTCATTGGCAAAATGTCGCAGATAGATGTAGTTAATATCACCGATGACACATGTCCCATGAATAAAAATGGGTCCATGGCGAATGCCCCCGTAGGACGATCGGTTTTAATTGTTTAAGAAGACACGTTCCAAGCGGACTTTTGTAAGCGAAAACAAAAGAATTTCTCATGGATAATGGTGATTGAAAGATATGTTCTGCGAACATTGGTGTGTTCTAGAACGGTTCCTATCTAACTGATCAATACCACAACTCGATGAGCTCGCTTATATGTTCCTCAAAGGTCTCTGTCACTATATCAAACAATCTCCAATCTGGACGACTGAAGTTTCAAAGGCGTCTTATTCAGTGAGGATTAAGGACGGTCGGACCGCCGGAAACCCATGGATGCGACGTCGCGGCCTCAGAAAAATTTCTACCTTTCAATTTCTATATCTGAAATTTTCGAGACTGTGGCGCCAAAATGTTGTTAATGCCGAGACTCGGATATTAGAGGCTAAACTGGGTAAACATGCGGAACTAAACCGCTTATGTCTGCTCTGAACTCAAGTCTTAGCTACGCTTGAAAACGAAACAGAGACCTGAGAGGAAAAAATAAGAGTGAATTCATCGCGTATTGATTCCGAGGAGTCAGAAGTCAAGGGTCCTAGAATGCACCGATATTCGTAGAAAATTTTTGACAGTCGCTATGATGTAATGAATGGAATAATTCTTTTTTTCTCCGCTATAATCGCTAATTTTTGCTTGAAAAAGATTGCTTTGAACGTATCTCTTTGGAGATTTAGAATTTAGTGTCGCATTGGGAGACGTTGGCTCATTTTCATTCTTGGCATAATTGTGCCATCTTTGCGTGCCATCTTGCGGTGCGATCATTAACACTGATCTTCGACTTTGTTGAAAATGAAGGAGTGCACAGGGAAATTCGTAGTTATAATTCAATTAGAAAATGTTATGGAAGGGAAAATTCTAGGCAAAAGACAGAGAGGACGACCGAGAACTTCGTACTTAAAAGTATTGGCGATGGAAATGGGATGCACCTCGTACAATGAAATGAAGAGGAAGGCTGAAAAAAGAGATTGTTGGAAGTCATGGCTGCAACAACAAGGATAACCTTTAGAAGAGAAGAAAAAAATACTTAATAAGCAATCCAAATTCTGTGAGTAAAATCGTTACAGGAATTATTTCCAATAATTTATGCTATATTCGGAATCAGGCGCCCGGCTTCTCTCGCATGGTGCATTACATAGATTGCTCCCATTGGTGTATCCTGCATGCGGAGGAATATTTTCGAATGTGAATTATGCGTAAAGTATAAATATATAATATAGTATAGATTATATAAAAAAATGTTACATCGGTCAATGTTTTTAAAAATTATTGTTAGATTACGTAATAGAAAATGACAGTTTAGAATATGTAACTATTACATGAAGGTATAAGTACCACTTTCAACTAACTAAAAAAATTGTAAGTGGACCATTATATTAGAATTAACTGTTAATTTGTATATTTTGTCAATTGTAACTGTTTGTGTTGACAATTGTAATTGTTTTGATTGTTGTAACTGTTAATTTGTATATCAAGTTTGTGTATACATTGTTGAAACTGTTGATTTGCATATGTGCACATGGAAACTAAAATTAGTAATACTTGAAAATTGTTAAATGCTCAGAGGTTTATAAAAATCTGAAACTTTTATTTTATCTAAGTTATGAGTTGTAATATTTATTTGCTCTGATCTTTCTATTTTTATAATTTCCCTCCAATGAATTCCATATTTTTGTAAAACTGAGACCTTCATTTATGTTGATGTATTTTTTTCACTATTGTTTTTCTTTTTTTTCATATTTTAATTTAGTGTTTATATGTAAAACCTTGTCCCATAGGAGCAAATGTTTCTAGGACTTAATGTTAACTTAAAAAAAAAACCTTTTTCTATTCTATTCTACAGTACGAGACTCTGTGAGGTGGCGTGAGGGTGGGGCTGTCTTCCCTCTCGACGGCGTCAGCTTCCCCTTGGGGGGAGGGGGTTGTTCGCTCTTTTTTATTCACTCACTTTCCCTTCCCCCTCGGGGGGGGGGGAGAGGGGTGGAGGGGAAACGGGAGAGAATTTTGTGCGTGTGGAGGGATGAAGGAGGGGAGCTGCATTTGTTCGTCTTCCTTTCCCTCGTGATCTGGACGGGCGCCATTGGCGGAGCGGAAGGAGGGAGGGAGGGAGGAAGGGCGAGTGGATAAAGAAGAGTAACGATCATATCAGGAGGACCCCCCTACCCACCCCCCTTCTCTAACCCTCCCCCAACCCCCAGCACAAATCACATATTCGACTCCTTTCAACCCCCGTCACATCCCCTCGATGCATTCGAAATGCTAAAACTCGCGACATGAGAGGGCGGGGGGGGAGGGGGATCTGATTATTGTGGGAGGGTTGGGGGGTTGTGTGAGGGGGAGTTCCCTCGGGAGGGGGTAAAACGGTGATCCACATCGACGCTCCTTAGATTGTGACTGAAGAAATGTCTGGCGTGGATGCTCTTTGCGTACGCTTTCTGATCTCTCGACAAGGAATACAAATGTGCAATATTTGCTATCGATTTTTTTCCGGAATACCCTGAAACTAAATACCTTTCACTTCCCATTTTGAAACTCAGGCGATTCAATTTCGTCTGATCCGTCTCCGTACCCATCAACACCCTCTCGTGGCTGTTTTCCAAACCATGCTTGCCAGATTGGACGATCTGAGCGCTGAAAATGCGACCATATTTGAACACTGCGTGAGTCGCAGTATTGGTCGATTACAAGAAGAAATCGTGCATTTTTTGAGCGATGATCATTGGTACATACATACATACCAATCACGCCGTCCCCTTCCGGGGTAGGCAGATCCACTAAGTTTCACTCATAAATACATAATAGTACACCTAACTCTGCTTCAATAATTTCCTCCATACTGACCTATCCTTGAAAACCTCTTTTTCCTCATTTACCCCCATACACTGTTTCATACACGCCCTCCTGTTTTTAAGACTCCTAATATTCCTCCTCCTAATAATTTCCTCAGCCACATTCAACCACAACTTTCTCGGCCTACCTCTACCTCTCGCACCATTCATTTCACTCTTATATATCTGTTTCGCAATTCGACTCTCATCCATTCTCTCAACATGGCCAAACCAACGAAGCACACTCCTTTCATATAGGTATGTTCATTACTGCAGCATCTAACCCACATTCATTTATTACCCACTCATTCCTGACCCTATCCATCCTACTCGTACCGCAAACACTCCTCAGATAACTCATACCCACGGCGTTTAGTCTACTCTTATGTCTATTCTGACATATTCATGTTTCACTACCATACAGCAAAGTGGGGAGAAGTAAACTTTTAAACACGATGATTTTCGCTTCCTTAGACAGGCACTTGATATGAAACTTGAAAAATGAGGGGTGACTTATCATGTTTATAACAGAGTCAAAAGTGATCGGTTGACCCGGTGAGCTTGTATTTAACCATTTATTACCAGTGCTCAAAGCCAATACGATCGCCATGAGTATTTTTTAAGTGAACTATTGTAACCAATGTCATTTGTTTGCGTTCAAAAAGATTAGAGCTCCCTGAGATATCTCATTCGCTACGGGCTAATACGACCGTGAATAATGTTCACAGGGACTGAGTAAGTGGTCTTTTAAAGACGAAACTATTTCTTGGCTCGTGATATGGATGAATTTTGTTGAAATTCTTATGGTATAACTTAATTTTTCCAATGTATAAACACAGTACAAAAGTAAACACTGAAATTGTGAAATTGCACTAGAATTAAGATTATGTCTTAGTTATGTTATCCTCGTTTTATACGAACTATTCACCCGAGCGTTGAAAAGAGCGTTTAAACAAGGAAAGGCTAAACACCAACTTTTATGAGGATATGTTAGTCACAAAAGCTCTAAGTCTACGGTATCAAATGATACTGTATTTCTCATACTCTAACAATGGACTGTACCTGTAAAACTCAACACGTAAAGCAAAGTTTCTTGTTAAACACGATTTTAATTTAGACTGTGGAACTATGAAAAAAAGCATTATTACCCCGAAACATGACGGCTGCTCTCTTTCCGCCGTAGATATTCGAGCACCAGCCACCACACAACCACTTGCCTAAAATATACTGTATTTACGATTCACTGAATAAAGTAAGTAGATCTCCCACTACTTGTCGCAAGTGTCACAAGCTCACGTGACTCCCTATCAACGCCGGCCATTCAAAAAGTCACAACAGAGAGAGGCACAAGTTGCCGATTTCTGCGAGGCCCTTGTGGGATAATTTCGAGCAAAAGTATTTTGTTTCTTAAGCGAGATATAAGCACCTTTTGCAGAAGCATTTTTTGGCGTTACAAATTCAAGCCTATCAATTAAAATTTGTAACAGCTGCAAATGTAGTCAGCGAATATTTTGCCAGGAATAAAAAATAATTCGTTCCCACAGCAAATAAGTATTTGTGCGAAGAAAAACAATATTTCTTTTTGTGTACGAATCCTTTATACCTCTGTTCCCGGCCTTGGCGCTCAGTTACTACCGCCTCCTGGAGTCTACATCAACTAACTTATTTAACCTACGCATGGACACAGCCTGAAGGCTGCAGATAACCACCAAATTACCTATATGAATCTTTTCATGCTCTTTTGAAACTGAAAAACTACTCTGAACTGTTCCATTTTGAGAGGAAATTTTGACATTTTACCTCAGAGCTGGCATGATTCTTGTTGAAAAGGTCTGTATCAGTGTGTTTCACGGTCATTAGACCAAAGATTTCTACTCAATTGTTATTGATAGGTCACATACGTTTTGATGAAGATCATTCCCCTGGTAAGGGCTTGTCAAGTGCTTCCGCTGTTTGTGGAAAAGCCTACAGTTCTCTACTAGAGGACACTCAACTCTGTGGCCGTGAAGTATTCCATAATCGATTGACCGCTCTTATCGGCCTACTACACTAATAACTCCATAATGATTAGTGCAAAGAAGCTGGGATTGACACAAGGATAAATAGCTTATTTCGTATTGTGTTAATTTAGCGAAATGAATGGCGATAGATATTAATTTTACGTAGGGCTTACTTCAATCTCCAATCACATTCTTAGTTCAAGTGATATGAAGAGATGAAGAATATTGCGAGAGGACGTCTGGTGAGATATTCTAAATTCATTGATTTGGGTGGGAGCGAAGAACACTCCAGCTCCCTGGACAAGGTCGTCCATTGTGAGGTCACCCCGCCTCATCGCAAGGATTGAAAATTCTATTTTAGCCCAGTAAAAGAAAGACGCCTTTCATAGTACTTCCAGATAGCCAATCATTTATTTGTGTTCAGTGCTAAATCACAGCCTTCGAATCATAGAATGCAAAAAAGAACGAAAAATGCGATAATATTGGAAGTTGGGAAAGAGAAACAAAAACTAATGCCTCAAATAAAAATGGAATCACCCCTTTCCAAACGGGCATTAATCCTTGAGGATTGAAAATAACGAAGAACTATGGAGGGTCATGGAGTGGTGTGCTTGAAAGTAGTAAAGTTTGCCTTCCACTTTTAAAAAAATATGCAATATGAGGAGTTCTTTGATGAAGAGCGTCAAATTGCCTGTGTGTCTGGGAACTGAAGTCCTGAAAAAAATAATTAAAAATATTCCGGTGGAGAAGAAAATGAGACTGTCAGGAAGACTTTTAAATGCAAATGAAGTGCAGTGAGCAGAAAGAGGGGATTCATCCTCCTTCTTTCTTTTTCTCTCGCAATACGTCATTTAGTGTTCTTTATGGTCAATTGGAGGTACTGTCCTCTGTAACTGGACCAGTTGCAAGAAAACTCAAGCTCACGTCATACACAATAGAGTGAACAGCTGATGGAAAATTTACCAAAATATATTCTGTGATTCTTGGGGGCAGCAATAACTGGATCCAAAACTCATTCGCTTCCCGCGAACGAGCACATTGAGTGAGTGACGCCCAGATAAGGAACTATTTGCTCACCGAAGGAGGAATAATGAGAAACAATGCCAAACTGCATAGATTTGTTGACTTATTGTTTGTCGAAAAAGGGTCTCTTATTTCCAAACTTATTGTTTTGATTGGAGCCATTGTTTGCCAGAATGATGGAAATATTTTATTAATTTTCCTCGGACCAATTTCTTGTGAAACTTTCTCCAAAGATTATATCCTCTTTGTCAGGATATTTGCTCCAACAAAACCATATTTTTGGTTGACTATGAGATCCCGTCAAAATTAGTATGCCGAAAACATTTCTGAGATCGTTTTCTGAGAGTCTGAGCCACTTCAAATGAAGAGGGACGGAATACACATTGCGTCCAATAAGCCATACGCCCGAAGGAACATATATAAGTTATAAAAGCTTCTAAGTCGCAGATGCAATGATTAGCAAGATTACAGGGGTTACCTTTCGTTTTATTAAGAGAAAAAATCAAGTAGCGTACTGAATTCGTCACAGATGTAATGGAAAGTACAGAAAGCGGTGGTTTTGAGCCAGAGTGTATATAAGTTTGTTCAGCTACAAATAAAGGCTACGTGCAATGAATTATTCTGATAAACTATTTAATTCATAACATCTCTTAATTTCAGAAAAATATTTGTCAGGAAGAAAGAAAGGCCGGAGTCAATGCTTCCGTGTTCAATTACTATAGTCTGGTGCTTTTTCAGGACCTTACGCCCAAAGTTGCGGAAACGTAACATTATTGAAATTAAACAAGGAACAATGGAAACGTTTTATACTCACGCTATATTTTATTAATAATAATTTACACTTTCTTTTACAGAGTATATTCTTAATTTCGTTATAAATAATTTAATGCAAATGATAGAAATTCATGCAAAACCATAGGCGGTAAAACCCTCTTGCAAGCAAGGAATCAAAAGTTCAAAAAAATTATTATTATTTATATTTATTTTTTAAAAATACGGTATCTTATGAACGCGAAAAATTACTATAAAATTTTATTTTATTTTTTAAAAAAATCCATTTAAAAAGTTTGCCTTAAGTTTATTTCCAGCTAATTGTCATTCAAAGAAAAAATAAGAGCAATATAAAGTTTTCTAAACTTAATGTTTTGTTATCCTTGTGTTGGAAATAAATGTAACCAATTGTGTCCAATGAGCTTTCTGCCCACGTAAGTAAATTCTGTGGTTCTATTCTAAATTCTGTAAATTCTGTAGTCACAGAATTTACTCAAGTGTCACGCTCCATGAGTAATCATCGCTTGTATTGAAATTTCGGCTTACCGCGTTTTAGCAGAAGTTATGCCCACCGTCACAGTGTTTTAAACATCCACATTCATCTCTGGTTAGTGCTAATGCTTTCTGTTCGATCTACGTCACAATCATTGGTCAATTAGTCATACTTATTGTTGCATATAGTGTTTGCATTGTATAATGTGGTTCTACAAAAACAGAAATGGTAACTTGATGGAAATTGAACATAATGAAGACAGATATAGCAATTTTCCGTGTATAGGAAGACGGTGTAGTACATTGGGATATTGATCGTATTCAATTTATTTTACAGGTTGAAACTTGTTATGTCTGTCTCCATAATGGGGTTTATAATGGATCTCAGCTTTGCTCACATCCAACTGCGTCTAAAATATTTGAGTTAAAACCCCGAATGATGTGAATGCGGAGTGAGATGGACGGGATGAGAGTTCGGAAGTGAGAGGGAAACGCGGTGAAAACTACCAGCAGCTCCGACGCATCGGTGACCTAACAATGTGTCGGTGCTTAGTGACTTCTCTTACTTAAGCATTTATTCTACAGTTTATGAACACCTTAATTCAAAAATATTTAGGTCTTGGAATAAAAAACAGCAAAATACATCTATTTTTGAACAAATACGAAGATAATGGAGAAAATTTATTCTTCATTTTTGGTCGCTTATTTTGTTCAATTCTGATTTATCGTCCTCGATAAATTAAGCAAATTCAGGCGAGATATCGTGCAAGTTTGTCATATTAGAACAGAAACAACAACTGCACTTTTCCACACAGTATTTTAATGCGTACGACGCGTTTCAACTCACAGAGCCATCATCAGGTACAAGACTTGTCAAGGTACAAGACAAGTACAAGGCGGGCAAGACTTGTCATAGTACAAGACAGGTCTTGTACCTGATGATGGTTCTGTGAGTTGAAACGCGTCGTACGCTTTAAAATACTCTGTGGAATAGTACAATTGTTGTTTCTGTTTTAATATCGTCCTCAACATTACCCGAACATTTTTTATCTCAGTCTTGACTCCATGGACCTAAGATAAAGCCAATTTTTTTTAATAATATGACTTTTATTGATTGAAACAATTGATTAATTGTTATTTTAAAAAATATAAAACATGCCAGCAGACCTGTGAAACCTACGTGCAATTTCAAAGTATCAATTACAAGGTAAACCTAAGAACAGGATATGCATGCGAGTGGGCTAAATGCAGTGGGAATGTGGTGTTACCTGGGAAGTGTGATTGCGGGAGAAGTTAAATAGATGGGCTAAGGAATGAGTGCGCGATGAAAGAATGCGGCTTGGATGTTCCAGTAATGAAACAATTTATGTTAATAAGAAATGTGCTTCGTTGGATTGGCCATGTCGGGAGAATGTCGAAGAGGGTCGAATTGCTGAATAGTATGCATAAATAGTGCAGTGACTGGTGTGAGTGAAGAGATAGTCTTCAAATATCACGGGTGAATATGGTTGGAGAGGATTTAAATAGGAAGAACATAAAAACTAATGACAGGAAGTTGTGTGTGAATGATGGAGCAAGATGAAAAGTGGTTCGTTAAGATAGGATTTAAGTCAGAAAATATTGAAAGGAAGCCGATTTTATAGGGCAAGTGGCAGTGATTAAGCCTTCGACTTTGCCTTTCCGAAAGGGAATGCCGTGGTGGGTATGTGGTGTCATTAAAACATGTAAATTGCGTGCTTGATAGCTTACGCCAATGAATGGCCTTGGCTACCAAATATTATGAAGCTGGGCTGAAATCGATGCTGGAAGTTGCGATACATAAAGAAGGGGGTACAGATGCCACATCTAAAACGCAACCATTCCAGGAATGCCAAACAATTCTTCTGCTACACAGGTCGTGTACTGATTACATCGGCACTCAAGGCCGTCTACTATTAAAAACTGCGTCTAATTGGTGGAAAATATATCGGCGATAAAAACAGACAGAGCCTATTCTGTATTGATCCGCATCTTTGGCCCACTCTTTCCGGTCATCGGATGCCAAAGCTACTCCATCTTCGCTTATTTCGGCAGAATTGTCAAAGCTCACTGCTCCTAAGACATGTATACGCGATGCATGGACCCGCGCGCCATTGTGTTTCAACGTAGATGAGGAGTAACGCATTCGCTGAATAGGAAAAGATTTAATTTTGACATGAATTCTCCCATTCGTGCTGGTTGATGTGATATAACCGGTGAACTTTTCGAAGGAATTCGCATTGTAGCATGAAACTTTGCGGACTCGTGAATCGCGTAAATAGATATTCAACAGCGATGTCGACCAGGGAAAAATTTCACCAACGTCAAATTTCCAGTGCCCTCGTTGCGCATCCAACTGATCGCAGACGTAGTTTGCATCTGCTCTTTGTCTACGATAGAATAGATACCTAGTTCAAAGTTTATTTGACAGTAAATGGGCTGTCATGGAGATTCGTTGGCAGAGTAAATCTCCAGAAGGCCGGTGGTACGATTTTGTCAATTGCCCTGGAAAATTGCCACTCGGAGTAATACAGTATCTAAGAGTCCTACAATGCCCAAAAATAATTTCCGGAAGTAACTTACCTGAACTTAATGTGTTTTTGGAAACGATTTCTCACGTGGCCACGAGGCGAACACGCGTAGCGAGCGAGGCGAGCTAAGGTTTTTCTTTTTATTATTTTATTTTATAGAAAGTAGCCCTCGTACAGCATGATAACCAATTTTAGTGTACTTGTAACAAACACAGTATGAGGATTACACGTATAAAATACAGTATAACAAAAAAACACAACTAAGAGCAAATAGAGATGCCGATTTTTGTTTATTATTGCTTAGGTCTGTTCTTCTACGGAAAGATGTGTTGTGGCCAAGTTGTTGAAGTTTTTAGGTGACAGGGATTAGCGATGGATTTTTAGAAGAGAGAGAGAACTTAATAGAGAGGAGAGACTGAGGAGAAGCGAACATATAATTAGTGGTAATCTGGGAGTGGGGATGTGGAGTAATGATTTTATTCAGGGAGGACGCGAAGGCCCTCTGATATTGAGGAATGACGCAAGTTCGGTAATATCAATGCAAGAATAAAGGGTGTGGTAAATGATTCTAATGTTGGATTTAATTCTGCGATGAGAGAGAGAGAGAGAGACTAAAAATGGAGGAGTGGACGCATTGAGGAAATTTGGAATTACGAATTTTTTCGTGAAAAACCCTATGACACTGTTAAGGGAGACCCGATTCGTGGCAGACGACGTAGACTATCATCATCATCTGGTGTTCTGTCTGCTGGCAGATCCCGTACACCACTCCTGTCTCCATCCGCTTCTGTCCCGAGCTTCCTTCTTTGCTTCATCATAGCTGATGTTCTTTACCTGATCCACCAATTTAATTCTTCTCCTTCCTCTCTTTTTCTTTCCTTCAATTGAACACTCAAGTGCCACAGTTATTATACTTTTTCCTCTCATCACATGGCCCAACCAGTTTCCTTTCCTTTCCCTTATTTCCTTTCCCTTATTTCCTTTAGGAGCGATCTTCCTTCTTTTACTTTGCTCAAAACCTCTTCATTTCTCAACTTATCTACCCATCTTACTTTTCCCCTCCTTCTCCACACCCACATTTCATAAGCTTCTATTCTATTCATTTCCCTCTTACCTAATGTCCACGCTTCACATCCATACATGAAAACGCTCCATGAATAACACTTAGCTAGTCTCTTTCTCAGCTCCAGATCCAGGCTTTTATTGCATAGCAAGTTTTTCTTCTGGCTGAAGGCCTCCTTGCTATTCTTGCTTTTATTTCTGAAATATTTCTCCAGTCGTCTGTCGCCATCGTTCCTAGGTACCGGTAGCTTTTTACTTTTCCTATTACACCTTAATTTATTTTCACACTCGTATAATTTTCACAGATTACTGGCATCACCTTTCTCTTTCCTAGGTTTATCTTCATCCCATATTTCTTCATTCCTTCTTCCAAAACCTTTATCAACCTTTGAAGTGATTGCATATCATCTGCTAATATTACCATGTCATCTGCGAATCTTATACTTCTTATCTTCCTACCTCCAATGCTGACTCCTTCCTCTCTCCCATCAAAAGATTTATGGATCATGTCCTCAACATATATATTGAACAAGGTTGGCGACAGACAGCATCCCTGCCTTACTCCTCTACCAAGATCCACCCTACCAAGACGTAGACTATATTGGGGAGTAATAAGTGAGTATCGTAAGAATCATGGAGAAGGACTGTAGTGGTGGATTATTTGAGATATCTGTGAAATGGTATAGAATACCCAGGAGAAACATGACTTTTGATTTGTCGTAGCTCACCTAAATGAAGCTTGTGGTCCACTATGATATCGTAAACTTGGATGGTGGAGGGGCGATTAATAAATTGGTATTGAATCAATGATTTTGTCGGAATTAATGTGGTTGTTCTGCACGGCTATTGTCACGGCGCTGCAATTTCTGTTATTTATCTCGAGCCCTTAAAGTTAAGCAGTGAAGAAATCTGGTGCTATAGGAAAATGTTGAAAATACCCTGGGTGGCAAGATTCACGAACGAGGATGTGTTTAAGAGGATAGGAGAATGACGGTGTCTATTCAAATAAGAGAAGAAACATCTGGATTAGCCATATTCTCCGACACGAAAGCTTGGTTAAGACCATACTAGAAGGTACAGTAGAGGGAAAATACCAGAGGAGCAGACCTAGACTGGACTACATGGGACAGTTGATGAAGGAACTAGGTTGCCAGTCTTACAGTGAAGTGAAAAGATTGGCCCAAGATCGGATGAAGTGGAAGACTGTTGTAGACCATTCCTAGGATTGTAACCAGAGAAGAAGAAGATCTCGAGCCCCTAGGCACTGCAGCATCGTTCTTTGTAAGGCGCTCTAAAGATAAAAGAAATACTTCTCTGCCAAGTGTGATCTTCGTCGCGTCGGCTGTCGATTGCTGACAGCGATTTCCCCTTCTCCCGGCAGAGGGTCAACGCAGCAAAGGTCCCGGGCGCTTCCCCTCCCAATAATCCCTCCGCCCCCGCTCCCTTTCCCCTCCCCCCCCCGCGCCCCCTGAGGAGGCCGCGCTGAGAGGGGTCGCGCCGCCTCTCAAAGAAGAAGGAGAAATGGGGGCCTGAGGGATGGGTGGGAGGGGGTTGGAATGTAAGGAGGGGGGGGGTGCAGGGAGAAATTGAAAGAGGTGGAAGATAAAAAAAATGGCGGACGTGAGAGGGACGAGGGTTTGGGGACGCCGAGAGGAAACCATGGCAACGGGCTGCATTAGTGGCGGGGAGGGAGGAGGCAGGATTTCCCCCCCCAACTCTTCTCGACAACCCGTTCGTTCGCCCAGACTTGCCAACCCTCGAGAGAAAAAACCCGCAGACACGATCGCCCCCTGCAGGATTAAAATGTTGAGCCAGAGTGGAGAAGGGACTCTTCTTTCCTCTTCTTCTTATTCGAGAACAGAAGAAGATCGATTGCTGTTGCGGCGAACGAGAGGTGGGTTCCCACCCCTTCCCTCCCTCTCTCCTGACACCCCCCCACCCACCCATCCGACTCGAATGAGCAGGGAGAGGGGGGGGGCAAAGAGGCGTCTCCTTCGTACCATTCGAGGCTCGAACCGAGGTCCGACTCCCAATGAATGCGTAAGTTCCGAACAAGTGCCCCTAGCAAATTCTTTTTTATCATTATTATTACAATTAAACCATTACAAGTAGGCCATTGGCCTGGTGGTAACGTTAAAATCAGCCGAGTAAAAGAATAAACCTTGAAACCTTCTACTTCTTTAACCTATTTTTTAAAATACAATTTTTTTGGGAAGGGCTCAAATATTTTTGCTGGTAGCTCGTTCCAGTCCCATATGGCCCTCTTCAAGAAGGAGAACTGTTTTACATTTGTCTATTGTGATCGGCACTTTATCTTGAACTGGTGATCACATTTTCCCCCACAAATTTTGGCTTTATTATGTCCTTCGCAAATTCATGCCTTGCTTTTTCCTCACTCACTATTTTGTACATTCCACATAGCCTGCTCCATTTCCTCCTCACCTGTAAACTCTCCCATGCCAGTGCTCTAGGCATTTCTGTTACGCTCTCTGTTTTTTTGGATCACTCTAGCACATACCTATCCGCTTTTCTTTGCACCTTCTCCAAGTTCATCACCTCTCCTTTCTTGTGTGGGTCCCATAAGAGATGCGTACTCTAGCGTTGGTCAAACTAGGGTTTTATAGGCCTTCTCCTATCATACGTACTGGGAAAATGCCACACAGTGCGGGAGTTTTCCGTATACTAAATGGTCACTAATGCACTGTATGTGTCATTTCTTACAACGTACTCGATTGCGTGCGTTCTTGAAAGAAAGCCTGCGCAGTTGTATCTCTCAAACCTCTGTATATAATTATTTAAAATATTTTCTCGAACACTACTGTACTGCTACTCCTGAGACACGGTATTTATGGTATGCAGAGTACGAGGAATCCATTAGGCCAAAAGCCTCAGGGCCACAAGGGTCCCAGGGCCCTCAAAATAGATCATTTTTTACTACCATAATAATAGCATTGAAATCAGTGCAGAAGTGTCTTTTTTGATTTGTTAAACTACTTGTAATCACGGTGTGTATGGTTCCATTTTTCAATATCAGATTGCACATTAAATAAAGTATTTAATTCTTCCAATCAATTTTGCTATGCTATTCGTTTTTTCTTAATAATTACGTTTTGATTTTTAAAAATAATAAATTTTTCTTAATTTCCTAATTTGTATTTTCCTTGGAAACCTTAACTATGGCTATTAATGGAAAATTTCACCTGAGTGTTTTACGGCTTAATTATCTAATTAAATGAGGTATATATGCATATAATAATTAATGCAAATAAATATGCATAAGTTTCTCTCACTTATGATGAAACAGTTTTTGTGCAACGGTTCATGCGTAACGGTTGCAAATAGAGCGCGCTACTTGAGCGGTCTGTCGCAGTCGCTTCGTGCCCAACGTCGCCCGCGTTCGCGATTCACAACTATTCCGCGCTCGCCACACAATTTACTCTTCCCCTGTCGGAGGAGAGGTGGCCATTTTAAGGTCACTTTCCTTTTACTCTGCTCCCTTCTTTACGAAAATGTGCCGTGGTTTTCTATTCTTGATTTAGGCCTTGTGCGCGCAATGGACAGCGAAACTCAAACTGATGATAGACAGAGCCCATAGAACCCGAAGATTCTCGTGAAATAGGAAAGGATTTGTGAATCATGAAATGATAAAACATACAGCTAGCCACAATTTAAATTAAGATTATATTACATGCTGATTTTTCTCGATGAAAATTGCTTCGTTTATGAATTTATGACGACGGAGGTTTGTTGATGTGCGCTCGAATTTATTTGGAGAGAGATGAACTTCGACCGTTTCCACAATTGCTGCTAATGCGTTGATATTCAGGGATAGTGTTAAGGTGGAAAACATAAAAGAAATGCAGAGATGCGATGGAGTCAGATGGAGACTACAGAATGCTACCTATCAACAGGCAGAATTCCGAGCGTTTAGCGTGAATGTACCGTTTATTTTATCGTCATTCGCCAACACTTAATTGCGCGATCAGTTCAATTTACTGCTTTTTGAATCTTCAATCTCTACATCATCGAATATCACAGATTTAACTTTAATGTGCAAAGATTCCTGAGCCGGAGTTTTCATTTTTTGGTCATTTAGAGGAGGTCATTCGCACACTTTGGTGTGGGTGAACTATTTGTACCACAGTTACGTTGAGGAGAGAGGAAGAATGAAGGGGAACTCGGCGAACAAGGAATAACTCCTTCATTTCTAGGAATTCCCTTCAGCGGCATTTGCACCTCCCTCCAGTCACCTCCATTCCTTTCGTTCCATTTCCTTCAGCCCCCTCCCGCTCACATCTATCTATCTCCCTCTCTCTCAAGAAATGCCCTCGACCAATCTCCGCTCCCTATCCCCGTCAAACCCTCTCCTCTATAAATCCTGACTTGATCCCACTATTCGCCCGAATCCATATTCATTTCCAACTACGAAGTAGCGTACAAGCCACCATAAGGGAGTGTGGCACGGAGTGATTCCTCACCAGGCGTTCAGCTCTCATCACATCAAAACAGAACCACGCCTGTTCCCGTTAATCGCAGGCCAAACATTATTCAGAAGAACAATATGCGCTCAAACTAGAGACATGGAGAGCACTGCATGGACTAACATACTGTACAATAGTTGAGATACAACGACTGGTTAGTTTTATCAATGCCATAAATATTTGGGTACCACAAGGTACGAAACCACCCAGAAAACAAGAGAAAGAGCATCCCGCGCATTTCAAGCCAGTTAAGTCTTTTATAATGATGATTCGTTATCAAAACAAGTACAAGATCTACTCTATCCAGTAAGGATAGCAGTTTCATAGAACTGATTGATCTATACGTGGAAAATTGGCATTTTAAATCCATCGCTTCTGCAGTATCTTAACTTAATCTTATGCCTGTGATCGTTTTTATCGTAATATTTTGGCTCCAGCAATAACGTTGAATGTCTGGAAAAAATTATCTGCCTCAAATTTGCGTAGAAGATTTAACCAATATTTTTCACTTAGATCAGTTCCCACTCCTTCAACTCCTTCAACTATCCAGGAACACTGCTAAGTTTATCGTAAAATTTTTAAACAAATATTGCAGCTCTCCGTTGTATTTGATCTATTGCTGAAGCTAAACCTACCTCGTAATGGTTCCATGTGCTAGCGGCGTACTCGAAGTGAGTTCTCATGAGGGAAAAATAACATCGCCCCTTAACTTTCTCGTCAATGTTTACATTGTTCTATTAATGGTAAATTTAAGATACCTAGTTAATAAGAACTTTTATGATTGGCTTTTCCACACATTTCCGCTTGTGCTTCCTCCAAAACAGGTCTTTAGTAAGTGTCTCATCTTAGTATTCATCTGTCTCTACATTTGATGATTTGGTTTGATTCACTGCACATGTTTCTTCGAGGGAATTGTTCTTTTTTTCCAAAAAATCACAACAAAGCATAAAAAAATTAATTCTAACTAAAAATATAGCACCATTCGCTCTGTAGCCTGTAGATTTCTTTTCTGAACTTACCCTTAACGAGGCTTTAAGTGGTCCACAGTGCAGTATACCACCCGCAGGAGAAATGTTTACTCTTTAAATGATTTTTATCCCGAAGAACCCAATTTGGATTTGGGATTCCGCTAAAAGCTCTTCCTTTGCTGGTGGTCGAACCTAGACTCTCGGGATGGAGAGCCAGGACTAATTTCCATTCTGTTGATAAGCTAAAAAAACTCTAAATTAATGAACCGTCGATTTCAATATTTTTTTATCTGATGGTCTACGGTAATGTGAGCAACATTTAAAAAAAGTTATATTCTTGGTAACTACATTCTCCTTCACCTCTCTTGATGCGGTTTCACCACGACCAAATGAGTCTAAACAAAAGCTAAATCCCACTTTTTTAATTTTTTTATGTTCAAAAAATCCTGCTTTTACCGATGAAATGGATAAACTATTGAAAAACAAAATTTAGTCTCAAAATACGCGGAATATTTCACGAGTATATTTTCAATGACATCTGTTCTACTACGTGACCCGACCGCTGCGCCATTTGTATGAAACTACCACATTTAGACTTCCATAGCGGCAATAGTGACCCAATAGCATAAAGAAATCGGTGCTAAGAGTCCTATATTATATTTTATTCATTTTCCCGAGACTTTTTCTTCGTGCAAATACTTTTCATCAAAATCTTAATCATGTTTTTATGTTCAACTAGACGTTATTCTGCTGCAATATGAGCAATCTCCACGAGAGTCAATGTTATATTTTTCAAATTCAAGGGTGAGTAATGTTAACATAGCGAGGAAAGAGGCACTTCGGATCGTTGCGTTAGGTAAAACGTACGTTCAAGATACTTAAGAATAATTTTCAGTATTTTCTAAACGACGTGACTTGAGGGGCGAGCCATCTTCGCCACCGCACACTTCCTTCATTTTCCCATCGCTCGCGTCTCTCTTCGATGCATCCGCAAATCCGCCCATTTCTCTTCCTTCCTTCTCTCCGCACACTCCACCACTTGGCCTTCAGCACATCGCCTCGCCTCTTATTAGCTGCTTCGTCCATTTCTCTGATTTCTCCTAATTTCTCACATCAGCTCTCGTTCCCACCTCCTGCCTTGCCAATTATCTCCTCGTCCTTCGCTCCGACGCATTTTCTTCATTGTCCTCCACAAAACACACGTCCGCATGTCAAACGACTGCAGCCTGCCATCTTTCTTATTCTTTAGACTCCTTCAGGTTTCAGATTCATAATACGGCACACTCCATGCTATGTCATCAGTGGTATTAAACCAGCATATTCACAAAAGTCTTCGGCCATTCGATTCCTTTTGTTGAATGCTTTTTCAAAAGTTATTCCCGGAGTATCTCTAGCATTACGGCCATTGTCGCACAAAAGGAAGTAGATAATTTGATGTACACTATATTTTAAAATTGCAATGATTAGGAATCTTTTAAGGGAGCAAAATAAACATATACTGCCCGGGATTCAATAGGTGAGCGTAACCTGAAGATGTATGATGCAATGGGACATAATAATTTGCGTCGTGACGTAATGCGAGTCTACTTTGTGCTATTTCTGCTGTTTTGTAAGTATTTCCCTTAAGTCAAAATGCTATGTTGCTTTAGTTGGTAATTATGTTGATTTTCCACATTTTGCTTGAGTTTTTGTTTCAATAGTTTTCCACATTAATGTTCCCACAAATGTATTCACGTTTATTCATACGTGATCCACTCTCTCCTTGAAACTCCTTCGGGACATCAGGTCACTGTAGTGGCGAGATAACAGGCTTTTTATTTCGACGAACCGAGTTGAGATTCCGACTGCGTCGACGAAGTTTCGGTGGGATACAAATCTCTAGTTGGCTGCTGCGCGGATAAGTTCAAGTACGGTTCGGTCGGACGGAACGATTAACTGTTGTGACCTCGTGTCTTAATTAATTCGTGACGAGAAGGCTGAACGCACTGAAATCTGGGTTTCTCTTATCCCGTAACTAACTCAATCCTATAGTCACCAACTTGCGCAACAACTTTTAGTGGTACAATATGACCTCAGTTGTCGGTTGCCTTCCCGGACAATAAAGCCCGCCTAATCTCTCACTGATCTTTAAAATCACCGATCATACAGGCAAGCCAATCGAGGTGTTTCAGGTGTCTGTAGCAGAATTCATCTACATCTACATAATACCCCGCGAGCCGCCACATGGGCGTGTGGCAGGGGGTGGTAGGTCCCCAGCCGTGTAAAGATGTAAAATTTTTCGCGGTGAAATGTTGACATGTACTATGGGAGTGTATTTTGAGGAGCTCTGTTTCTATTGTGGTCGCTTACTGTGCGAGGGAAGAACGAGTTTTTGCACCTATCTGTTCGGCAGAGTATCTCTCTTATTTTATCGCACCTGTAAGACATAGAAATGTAGTGAGGCGTCATGGTAATATTTTCTGTGTCGCTCTGAAACACACCAGTTCTGAATATCTCATGCAGCCTAAGCCTAGCGTGCAGCCTCTGAGTCTCTAGGAGCTCCCACCTTTATCCCTCTAACAGTTGTGTAGCACTAAATGTCCGTTCGTAGCAGGATTTAACGAAGCGTGCTGCTTTTCTTTGTATTTTGTTAATTTTTTTGTTAAATATTTATGACCAGGGTCCCAAATGCTCGCGGCGTATTCGAGGTGTGGCCTAACCAGACCAAAATAGCATCTCTCTTTTACTTTTTTATCCGCGGACCATTTTCATCAGAGACTAGGATTTGTGGGTCATTCGGTGAGAATTTGACTATTTGTCAAGCTGGCCGAAAATAATGCCGCCTGAATGCATCTCTTTACCAGTTGGAGCTCACCATACTGTCAGTAATGAAAATGATTAAAGAATTATCTTTAAATTATTTTCCTCAATGAAAATATGTATCACATAGCGTTTTTGACGTGGTAGTCGAAATTCAGGCAAATATTCATCGAAAAATGTTGTTTACGAATATAAAACTCGGCAATACACCTTGATATTCGTTAGTAGCAGTCGTAATCGCAAAAAAATTTATTATTTCGTTTTTGAAGGAAATCTGTATGCAGGTAATCGAATAATTGCGAATTATATGTCAGGTGTCTTAAGGCTGCCCGTTAAAATAACATTGAAATGCCAAAAAACCGAATCGATTATACATAATTTTTTGCTCTTATATTCATGGATATCATGAACGAGAACATGTGTGCTAATTTTACTCAAATCTGTGCGCGAACAACAATCTATCCGGCCACCTAGAGTCGCGGAGGCGAGAGCGGTTGTTTTTCCTCGCGAATCATTTTCTACAGGGCTCCTCCCATTCCCGAGAATATCTTAAGAACGAAAGATTAACGATTCAACGGCGTGACACCCAATTTTGAATCCATATAGCTCAGTTGTAGGCAGACTTACATGGTCGCCCACCAAGACGAGGAACCTTTTCTTGTTGGGATTCGACCCGGTCAAACCACGGATAGCCCATGTGCGCCACGTCAACGCCCACGACAAAGCATAACTTCTGAATGGCCCAACGTGGAATTTTTGAGGCTTTGGCGTCAAAATTTCGTCACTGCTGAGACTCAGAAATCCTGTATGCAAGGAGAAATACCTCCGAGATGACGGACAGCGCGCTCGCCGCGGCGCCAGGAATCCAACCGTGCTCATAGTGTGACCCGGCAGGCGGTCCAGGGCGGTGCACAAGGAAGTATGAGAACATTAACTACGATGGATTTTACCTTCTTATAACGAAAGACATCTCATATTCCAAGCATACTTTAATATCTACCTCTTACCATTACCGTAAACCGGGGTGAAGTCCATTTGCGGGTACGAACGAGGGTTGTGCGAACATGAAAATTTCGAATCTGGAAGGAATTGGCGGACTATCGAAATAGAAAGTTAAATGGAGGCGGTTGAGCCATGCACTAGACACTAGTTTGCAAAACCAAATGGTGTTTGAACCACAATTCCAAGTTTCACTGCCAGTTGGCTACATTATCTTTATCTCCTGTGATATCACGGTATCACCACAACATTGCAAAACCTGTTGTTCTGCCTTCCTGGTTTATGATATCGCCTAGTGAGTATTTTTTCTTTCTCAAGAAGCTATTTAAGAGAAATAATTCGCGGAAAAAACGTAAATACATCTTAAACCGTTTGTCTTTTTAATCCCTAAACATTAAAAAAGTGCAGTTGGCGCGGTAGTTACAAAGGAAATGGAATAGGTATGTATTAAAAAGGCTCCTCATTTGAATGAACAAAGGGTTTTTTTATAGCAGGGATCTCGTCAGAAGTTTAACAGAACGTAGGTTATATGTTTGCTCATCAATTTATATAAACGACTACTCACCGAAGTAATTGTCACGGGATCGCAAAAAAAATGTTCTGATTTGCCGGCATTTTCCGTGAACAGCGTCAAAATAAAACGAGTCAAGTTCAAACCTTCATATTTCATGCTTCTCATGGATGCTAAAATTTAAATGCAATATTGAAATTTCCTGAGGAGAATGGTTTTCCGGGTGTTCTTCCGCGTTTATCTATTTTTAAGGACATATTTCACCAACGTTGCAGCTGGCTTCTTCAGGTCCGCTGAAGTGACTCTTCAGCGGACCTGAAGAAGCCTGTTGGAACGCTAGCGAAACATTGTTCTTAAAAATGGATAAACACGGAAGAACATCGGGAAAACCATTCTCTTCATCAAAAATACTCCGCGGAAGCCTTCACGGAAAATTTGAATTTCCCATAAATAATGACTATGGAAGCATATCCCTCAAAATGCAGGCAATGTTATGAATTCCTTAAAAAGGCAGATACCTTCAGCCAATAGCAGGAACAAGATGCATGTTTTGCTTTGAGGAAGGCAATACAAGGATTCAGAAATGTATCTCAGCTTAAAATCACGTAATGCATTTGAAAGAGAGACAAGTCCGAAACAAAACTTTCAGAAAAAAATGTTTTTTTACGATCCAAAAGCCTTATTAATTGTTTCCGTTATGCACACAGATGAACCTTATTTAGAATGAATAAATTATTTCCCTCAAGGAATGAAGTCGTTTTGACTTTCGATCATCTATTGAGAAAATTACTCCAATTGGAGCTTTCAATGCAGCTTGTACTTGTCTGAGGGAGAAAGGATTTGAAGATTGAATACATTTAAGATTTTCCACCCCAATAATCGGTTACGAGTACAGTAATTATCCACTCGTGTCATTGACATGTAATGCGTTTCGACTCAATCGCATTATCCAAAGGTAAGCTGACTATCAGCAATCTCAGCGCTTAGTTATCACGGAATAATGACGAAGGGCGCAACATCAAAATTATTCACGTTATTATCATTATATTTATTTTAAATCTCTACAAGCTCTTTGTTATTCATTGTGGATACTTGCATTTAACGCTTCACCTGACCCACTCATTCTGAAAAAGTTTCTGAAAACTCGCCAGGTTGGCTAAATAAATGATAGAATTATCTAGGACAAAAATCTCTCCAAGCATGGAGGAGGTACTCTAGTGATTTAAACTTCAAGGAAGATATAGGGTTGACTCTTTACACTGTCCGCTATCGTAAAACTCCTCCTTATGTTGGCATATATGACCATCCCAAATAAATAAGAGCGGCAGAATGACTGATAGTTTTATATTCTTCTTTGACCCTCGCTTCCCTCGTGACTGAAAAACGTGCCATGGAAAAGTAAATAAGGATTTAATTGACTCAATTACTATTTAAAATAAAACACTTCGCCACAAAAGGGATTTCTGCTGAGAAAGCATAACTTGTGAATATAACATTCACAAATCGAGCACAAAATGAGATCAAGAATTGGAATACCATGAAAGGTAAATAAAGTGCAAGAGTAAAGGAGTAAAACCAATCGTTTAACTCATTCATCTCATAATTTAATTCAATTGCAGACTAATATGCTCACGCCATAGGACAATGTATACCAGGGAAGCTTCATTTGTTCCTGGATAATACGTCACTTGTGAGACACAAATCATACCCTTCCTCTCCTAATGTCGACCTCCCCCATATTCACCCGGTTTCCACGCATTCTCTCACATCTATCTCCACCTCCCCTCAAGGAAATTCTCAACTATTTGTCCCATCTACCCACTAGCAAAGCTACCGGTTCTGATGATATTTCCTCAATGTTCCTTCGTCAAACGTTTGATGTACTTTATATCCCCATCTCCATCTTATTCAACAGATTTTTCCTATCTGGAGCTTTTCCGTCGCACTGGAAAAACTCCAATGCAAATCCTGTTTTGAAATCCGGACCGAAAGATCTTATTGAAAACTATCGCCCTATCTCCATCTTACAGGTTTTGTCAATTATTTTTGAACATATTCTCCATGATCGCATTCTCCAATTTACCCTTCCTTACATCTCACCTCTTCAGCATGGTTTTCTTCCTGGCGGCTCCTGCCTTACAAATCTATCTACTCTGCACCATCATGTCATTTCCGCCTTCGAAAATGGGTCGCAACTAGACTAGATTTTGAGGAGATGGATTGTTGTAGTGGAGATATGAACAGGAGGTGGTGTATGAAAATTTCGGAAATAAAGCGCTACCAAAGAAAACTCGAATGCGTTACAATACTTCAGCTCCTCTATAAACTCTGCTTAATCTTTTGGTTCTTGTTTGCTTATATACTCCATCCCAATCACAGTGATGTAGATGTTCAATGAAATAGTTCAAAGCAATATGAATACTGATCCTCTGTGTCACTTTAGCATGACCGTTTGATGCTTTGGTATCCATTTCACATAGGATAAGATTATAACACTGGTCGGCAAAATGAAACTTTTTTTCGCTCCCACGAACGAAAATAGGTGATTCCTATAGGTTTCGAGCTTCTGAGCTCGAATCCGTAACCCGTTTTTCTCCAGGACGCACCAGTTTTCAGGGAGGAGGGGGGGGGGGTGTTTTAATATCCGCCCAAAGATGCTATTCTCCACCCATAATAATTTGCACGTTATAACTTAAATATCAATATAAATTATGCAGATAAAATTACATAAAAAGTTAAAGTTTAACACTTACGTGTCTCTTGGTTTTCCTACTCCTCTTGTAATTACTACAGGGTCTCTCGCGTGTCACATTCTAACAGAAGTCTGCCAACATATTCACACTCCATTTACCACTGTAGCGCCTCTCCATGGTAGCTATTTGCTGGTAAAACCTTTCCCCGTGTTCGTCAGAGACCTCCCCCAAGCTGTACATTTCAGGGAAGAAGTCCAGGTGGCAATGCAGGAAGTGTAACTTTAGGGACATACTACATCCCATGTTACGAAATGAAGTAATTAACCTGCCCACAATGTCTTTGTAATCAGGTGACTTATGATTACCTAGAAAGTTACACCACACTTCTCGAAAGGCCTCCCAAAGCCTCACTTTCCAATTCATTAAGCTTAGAAGAAAATGTAGTATCCTTAAAAACTGATTCTGATTTGAGGTCCCGTAAAAACACCTTCTTTCACCTTGGCCTCGCTGAGTCATGGGAATAGTTTTCTGAGATGATTAAATGCTTCACCATCCCGGTTCAGGGCCTTGACGAAGACCTTCATGAGCCCTAATTTGATATGAAGGGGTGGTAAGAATATTTTCTCCTGATCCACAAGACGTTCATTAGCCACGTTCATCTTCCCTGGGACCAGTTGCTTCCTTGGCGGCCATTTTGCGATGGTGCACTGATCTTTGGCTCGACTATCCCAATGACACAGGAAACAGCAGTGCTTTGTGTAACCTCCTTGTAAACCGGTGAGGATGGCAATAACCTTAAGGTCAGCGCATACAGACCACTGGAACTGTTCGTACTTTATTTTCTGCAATAGGTTTCGCATGTTTTCGTATGTTTCTTTCATATGTACAGCATGAGCAATAGGGATGTATGGCTTTTCATTGCCATTGTGTAGTATCACTGCCTTGAGACACTCCTAGAGGAATCTACGAATAGCCTCCAATCTTCAGTGTTGTAGTTCAACTTCAGTTGTCCCATAAGCGATGGAATGTCACTGCAATACACCAAATCACCATCCTTTGTAAAATTAGGAACTAAGCTCACCTCTCTTTTCCTATACATCGATATATTTACATCTTGGTTTAGTAGATTCCATTGTTGAAGTCGTGATGCAAGCAACTTAGGGGGCCTTAGACTTGGGAAGGTTTAAGTCTCTGATCAGATCATTCAGTTTAGTAGATTCCATTGTTGAAGTCGTGATGCAAGCAACTTAGGGGGCCTTAGACTTGGGAAGGTTTAAGTCTCTGATCAGATCATTCAGCTCTTCCTGACTTATCACATGTGGTTTATTAGTGTCAGGCACTGGAGCGTAATTGGGATCTGACTGTGTACTCGAAGATTGTGCAACATCCTCACAAGCAGCAGGTTCTTCATCGGATGAAACACTGCACAGGGTGTATGAGTCTGGTGGTACGGGTACTGGCAGACTAACATCATGTTTCACAGGTCTCCTCGCGGAATCCAAGTTAGGATACTGTATTTTATGCTTCATGTTTTTTGAGAAAATTTTTATATTAGTCAGGCAGAAGTAACAGTCTGAAACATGATCACGGGGCTCGTGCCAAACCATAGGTACGGCGAACGGCATCGACTTATGTTTACCTTTCAACCATTCTGTGAGAGTACGCGCACACGAGTTACAACTTTGTTTCGGAGCCCAAACGCGATCCTGGTCGCCGATTTTACACCCGAAGTACAGATGGTAGGCTGTCTTCAGGAACGGTGACAATGGCCTACTTTGTCCCTTGAAAATCACTTCCCCACATATGTAGCAGAATGAATCTGTCGAATTGTTGCAAGTTCTCGGCATGTTCGTTTAACACAAATGTCAATATCTCACGCAGAAATATTTTTCACCTACGGTATACACAGACACAGCGTAACACCACCTTCTAACACCAAGATCAAATCGAAACTGAAATATTTATTTCACGCGACAACGTGGTGTATGTCTTGGCGCCTTTTTTTAAACAATCTGTCTGTCGTCTAGACAAAAGGGAGCCGACGAATGATCGCAAGTTGATTACGAAACTTTTCTCCGTCAATAACGCCTAGGTTTTAGTGTATGCAGTGTGGAACGACAATAAATCTTTGCAACCCAAGGGGAGGGGGTACGTTTCCGGGGGGGCCGTGAGCTAAAGAAAAGAATGTTCCTGGGATATAGCCTAGTAACAGTTCTTGGATTAAGATAAAAATTGAGAATTATGCACTCCAAACACGGAAAATACATATTAAATACCAAAAATACGATTTTTCTGTCAATTATGGAAACAGCACCCTGCCAAAAAAAAACCTTACGTGCTGGAACTTTCTCGATGAGATATTCGTAATCAGCGTCTCAAAATCTATCCGGTACACCCTTTCACCCTCGTGGGAGGATTTTCATGCCGACCAGTGTAATCAGTCAGGTCTGAATCAAAGTGCTTTTCCAGCAAATGTGACGTGGTCTCTGCTTTTGTAAAATGCAGGGTTCAATTCATGTCTCACTAAATTTCGTAGTCCTGTTAGGAGTGATAATTAATTGTTCCCGCTCATAACTCGCCCTTTTTGCCTGGTATTGATATAAATTTGTTGTTTGACTGAAGAGACGTAACTTAATGTCACCAATAGCAATTAAATATCATTACATTGAACCATCCTAAGTCCTAGGTTCTTTATAAAAAATTTCTAATGAATGAGACAGTAACTTATAAACTGCAATTATAGTTAAAGGAAAAGTAGATTTCAAATCGAGTTATTTTAAGTAAATCGGCTGTTAACAATTCAAATTGTCCTTTTAATAGATAGGAATATTCGTCACGAACATAAATATTCACTCCACCAGCTCTATATGTATTATCATATCTAGCAATCCGTATGCATGCTGTTATATTATGAGCCCCAAATTCACAATCTTCAATCCATATTTCTGGCAAAATTGTAACATGAGGTTTATGTTCGAAATTTGCCGTTGACATGCAAAGTCATCACAATTTCCTCTTAAGCTTCCTATGTTTTAAAGGATTATCATGAAGTTTTGGCTTACATCATCGTCGTGAAATGGCAAAAATCTTTCATTGTTATTTATAATTTTATAAATATAAAGAAAATGATGCTTGTAAATTGATGTCAATTTATATTAATTTAAAAAGTAAATTAATGTAGACATATTTTGGAAGAAACAATAATAACACAAAAAGCAGGCGATAACAAAATGGAAAATATCCACGGAAACAGTACGCGCAAAATGAAAGCCCTTTCCAGTAGATTATGAAAACGTGCGTTAAAAAGTAAATGTTGTTATTGCCTACAAATTGTGTTGGTCACCATTATATTTAAGAATTATCACTCGATCATTTCACTCCTCTCTTCGACAATTTTTTCCATCTCGTATCAACAGATACTTTGTACCTTTTTCTTATTTCTATCGGTTGCAAGGAGTCTCCTCCTACCTGTGCTCAGGCTCTCGTCGACGTAGACCGGTGTGTCCATTGCAATTCCCAGGTGTCGAGTTGAAAGGGTCCTCTGTATGCGTCGTTTTCTCAACATTTCTTCGGACAAATTGGACCACTGTTCCCCGTGACCCATTCCCTTCACGCCACTCTTCTACGCGATGGAACGTGTCAATCACGTCGCCTGTTATTTCGACGTCAAGGGCAGACACTATCCTCTTCACGATTTCTAAAGCATTCTCATTTGCTCCCTCAACAATGCTTCTCAAGGACATTTCCGGGTATATCCTGCTCTTCATCTTCTAACCTTTTTTCTGATAAAAACACTTATTCTTTTAAGCCCAAGTTTTCTTGCCTAAATGTCTCTACTGTAATCACTGATTTTGGTATAATTTTCTTGAATAGCCTTTTCGTTTGGTTCATCTACTTAGAGTGTACAAATTCAATTGATCGATTAATATCGGCTTCAATTCGTCATCCAACCTTCTTAG
Organism: Ceriagrion tenellum; assembly: GCA_963169105.1. Lineage (NCBI taxonomy): Eukaryota > Metazoa > Arthropoda > Insecta > Odonata > Coenagrionidae > Ceriagrion > Ceriagrion tenellum. Next base: position 9,349,877 of record OY720639.1, read on the forward strand.
CCTTCTCTTCCAGCAAAAAAATTACCTATGAAATACTTGCATTGCCTAATTCTGCAGAAGAAATGGCCACCATACTTTTCTGCCTTTCCTCAGAACACGGTGGGCCAAGCCAAATTTGCTTTTCTGTGATAACAAACTCTCCTTGGCATCCTCCTCGGAAATCTTATCATCACAGGTTCCATGACATTGTGTCTTACACTCACCACATGACATTTTTCGTTGTCGCTATTGAGTATTTTGCTTTCACACAATCCAACATTTCTCGATATTCTAACTGTGATTATCGCAGTGCAACACCGTGGTCGACATCCAAACCACCATGGTCACTAGCCATTGGGTTCCAAGGTTGTCAAACTGTATCTATTTTTTGTCTCTATTGTTCGCTCTTGCATGCTTCTTCGTCAGAAGACCCATCGCCGCTGCTGGTCCGTCACTCGTTGTTATTCTCGCAGTGCTTCTTATTCCACCCCGGTGAACAACGGCCAATGCCACGGCATATGCTCGCACATGTGATGCTGAGCACATGCCGTGAGGACATTTTAAGCGTGAGCAGAGAATAAGCTCTTGGGCACATGTATTGAGGGAATGTTCTGAGTATTTACGGAGGAAGTTTTTCCAAGCACGTGCTATAGAATATTCTGGTTATGTACATAGAATGTGCTGCCAACCATATGTTATGAAGGCATTCTGAGATCATGCTAAGCTGTTTAATGAATAAATATGGCCATTTTTTTATGTTCCAAGATTCTCCGTTGCTTTTCATATTATTTTTAACTATCTAAATTTTTAGTTTATTTGTATGTATCTAAGGAGAAGACTGATATCTAGTTATAAGTTCACTACTTCTCAATATAGTCACACGACTCAGTGCATCCGGTGTGGCATAACAACGCAAATGGAAGCAATATCGCATCCTGAGAAAAACACGGAATTCGACGTTGCCCCTTGGATTATCCACAAAAATCGGTATCGAAAAGATTATATATCACTACAACCAGGTTTTAATTTCAATAGTTTCTCTCCCGGAAATCAAAACATTCAAGTAATGGTCCGCTAATATTTTTATTTATTTACGACCCGGGTTTCGTCATAAAATGACATCTTCAGGTACAAATATTATTCCACATGGGTATATATTCAAAATCAGGTGCAGAGGAAGGAGGGGAAGGGAAGGGGGGGAGAAGGAAAAACCGTTGGAGAATGGTGTAATGGGTAAGGGGCAGGTAGGATGGGGCTTGGGGAGGGGGGGGAAGCGTATAATAATAATATTAGTGGACCATTACTTGAATGTTTTGATTTCCGATATGGAGAGGTTCCACAAAGTGATGCCTGAATTTATTAGTTTCTCTCCCGATAATCTGCAATGACAGCATTGAGAATCAGCAGAGAACAATATGCTGAGCCTAGCTAATGGGAGTTCATTGAGCATCAGTCTGCTCAGCACCACTACTGAGCATATGACATGAAAACTCGAGGGACATGTGCCAATTATTTGCCGCAGAGCCATGGAATTAAAATATTCTAATAAGGAAGAATAAACTCAGAAATGAAACAGCGTACTACTTAAAAAGAATGTCGGAGCAGTTGCTGTTTATCAACGTATTGGATGAGGTAACACGGGCGCAATAATAACTGAAAATCAGAACTATTTTAAGCAACTCATGTTTTTATACGTTTTTGTTTCTGTGGTTTCTCGTTCCCCAAGTATCTGCACCGAGAAAGTTTTGAATGTGTTCTGAGAATATACTGACGACCATTCTGAGTATGTGCTCAGATAATTCGTATTTTGTATTGCATTTATATTAAAGAGGGAGCATCTTGACAGCTGTAAATAACGAGGGCAGCAGTTCAATACAGCACACTTGCTCACCTAGGTAGCAATAATAAAAAGTGACATTTTTTGAATTTGCGAAACACGAACTTTTACAGCTTCTCCTCGATTAAGTTGATTTTTCGTGTAAATTGGAAATAACACGATTTTGATATATGCTTGTCATTTTGTGCCATAATATAGCCTTGATGGGCATACGCATCAACTGCGATGAATAATCGTTAAGCGGCAGTGACAGAAGCCAAAACCTAATGCTCCAGCATTAGAATTTTTTTAAATTATCCAGCGAAATATTTGCTTATGATGAGAAACATCGCATGAACTGTGATCCATTTTGTGCAGTTGGTCCATTTCCATAATGTGGAAACGCTTCCTTTCCTTTCATTTATCTTTTCTAAGAGTCTTTCAATGGACATGGCGCGCAGCATTCCCCGTTTCTAGTCGAAATGAGGATTGACGGTTAAAAGAGACATTCAAAACAGCTACGAGCGTACATATAGTGTCCCACAACTTTTAGAAGGATTAAGGTGGGAGCCCCAAGAGACTCGGAGGCTGCACGCTAGGCTTAGGCTGCTTGAGATATTCAGAACTGATATTTTTCAGCGCGACATAGAGAATATTATCATGACTCCTCACTACATCTCTTAATCTGACGGATGCGAAAAAATAAGAGAGATACACTGCCGAACAGATAGGTACAAGAACTCGTTCTTTCCGCGAACAATAAGCGACCACAATAAAAATTGAGCTCCACTAAATACACTCCTATATTACATGTCACCAAGTCATCTCCCAAAAACTTACACACCCCGCCACACGCCTATGCGGCGGCTCGTGGGGTATTGTGTAGATGGGAATGTAGAAAAGATAAGTCCCAAACTGTTTTTATCTCTTCCCCTGATACCGTGACTGGCTGTTTCCATTCCAATCTTTGAAGGGCTATTTAACCACGACATCTCAACAAAGCTATTTTGATGTCATTGTTAGAGCAAAGAAAACAAGGCCTCCTTGCTTTCAGCAGTAATAATTTTCGAATTTTTACCAGTGACCTTTGAAAGCGTCAATTATGAGCATTCCCCTGTGACTCAGTGCTGGAGCCGGGCGCTTACGTTTAGATTAAATTTTGCCTATAATACATAGGCCCACCATTCATCTGTCCTTTTTTCTCGCATAAGTAAGATTACCCTTTTTGATAGGTTTTACTTGGACATAGTTTGAAGCCTAAATTTAAAGCGACAGGTCAGTTTTTGTTCTTGAGCTGTGGCTGTAACCATTCGATTGTTTTTAGTTTTCTCAATTCCCGCTCAACACATGCGGTGCAGAATGACTAAATACCTTTAGTATTTGCAGCATAATTTGCTGAAATATCAAACAAATTGAGATTTCGTCGGCAGTTCCCATCTCCCCCCAAGGTAGCAGTGCTTTTTACGTGATATTATAACTTCGCTGAATAATTACCTGACTAGACACTTCTTCAGTTCGGAAAATAAAAAAAATTCTGCGCAACATTCGTCTATTTTCGACCGATTCTTGCCTAGAAAGCATCAAATTGCATTACATTTTCTTGACACTTTCACAGCTTCCTTCATTATTTCTTTTCGACTGCAAAGGCCTTGCTTCACCCCGCGTGGATTGCGAACCAGAAGATTTTTATTTTCCCTCGCACTCCGACTCCGGGCACTGCAAAGCAGACACGCAGTCACATGACATGCTTGAGTGAGGGTACGTTCCAGTCACAATGACATACATTATATTCACGTATTTCTTAGGGTTATTTAGTGTTTTACCAATCATTTTAAAATTTCTCTCACATCTATAACCATTGTGAGACTGTGTACCGTATTATTTGTCCACTTGCCAGTGGTTTAGAAAAGTGTTTTAATCTGTTCTTTTTGTGATTATCTATCTCATCCTGGAGTGCATCTCTATCCTTTCTCTATGAAAACATGTAGCCGCATAGAATCGTAAATCAGTTCACGGTAAATGTCCGCTTCCGTCACACACCTTTCAAAAATTGTTTTCGACCCTTTTGACATAGCGTATCGCCGCGAAATTAATGTGACAAAAACTAGAAAGATGCCGGTATCTAGTGATAATATTATTTTGGGGGAATAAGTAATGTACGATAAGTAGGAAATTTTTAAAGCTTGAGGTGACGTTTTTCCCGGCCGCCATTGCACTGTTTCCACTTTTGATCGCAGCGTGGCGCGACAGTCGCTGAGTTGCGTTTACCTACTAACATCACCTGTTCCATGTTATTTACGTATATTTTCTAGAAAAAAATCTCCCTCGAGACGGTTGGTGATTAGAAGGGTGGAAATATGAGGTGTAGGCATGTAGAGACGTATATTTTCTAGAAAAAAATCTCCCTCGAGACGGTTGGTGATTAGAAGGGTGGAGATAGGTGGTGTAGGCATGTAGAGACGTATATAGCGTATATTGTAGAGATGAAGTTAGAAATATCCCTCTGTCGGAGCTTTCGCGAAACTGAGAAAATGGCGTCGAAAAAGTCGGAAAAACGACGAAAATTGGTCATTTTCTAACGTGCATATCTCAAAAACCTGTGGCTTAACAACTTTGCTGTAACTTTTTTTTTGTACTGTGATTCTTCAAGAACTAAACTATGTCACAGTCATTATCCTTAAGATCACCAATTTCCGGGAATAAGTGTTTGAAAGGTGTGTGATGGAAGCGGACATTTACCCAGTTCACCAATTGACTAATATATTTTTCTTCTGCTTTTGTTATTTTGGCAGAAATATTATCGATTAGTTTGTTCTATATATTATTTCTGTCCAACTTATTCACGGGTAAGATGTGAAATAATACCCCTTTCTTGAAAAATAGTACAAAGTTTGGGGAAATATTACTCCTTTTTCCTACAAGAAAATAACCTCACCTTTTGTGGGCCCATAACAATTGATTCGAGGCAACAGACACCGTGACAATGTGTGTCAGAATATAATAATGGTATTCACTTGTAAATATTTACTCTGGTAACAGTATTTGTAGGGTGTAGCAATGTAAAGGTAACCGAACCAGGTTGAACCGGTGAGCGTTTGAACTATACCATTAACGATATAGGTTAGAATTGGTGGCTAGATATAAGCTAGATGAGAAATTTACTTTTAATTCTGCCTTGCTTACAATTCTAGGTTCGCAGTCAACCAAATAGTTAATCGACTGATCAACGATTGAATTTGGGGTTTTTGCATCGGTAGCTACAGTTGCCCTCGATGGTAGTCATTTTTAAATACTTACCTGCAATGAATTATGTTGCGTAACTGAGAAATAATAATTACATTTATTAACAGCCCATCAGAGTCGCAATGGTACTACTAAATAGTGGTTGTATCTTAAATACTCTACTGCATGGTAGCATGTTCGTTTTCCTAGCACTCTCCTTGTTTATGGTGTGTTTGGTGTAGATAAATTCATTGAGATAGATCTTGGCACATACTGAGGGAACTGGTGTTGTGGATGTTCCCTGAACACATTCTCAGTATGTGCTGAGTGAACTATGATGAACCATTGTTCTGAGCATATCCTCATCACATACACCAAGCATATGCTCAGCAATGCCATTATTAATGTTCTCACCGTGTTCTTATGGAATGCTCTCAACATATTCCAAAGTAATGACAGCACATGCTGAGCAAATTCTCAGGACATATTTTTTCTGACTGAACCTTTTCTCTTGTTCCTTCCTCTAAAACGCATAAAAAATTATTACAAGACTTTTAAATTTTCCGGATAACGTAAAAAAATTTCATTTTATTCATTATTTTGGTTAAATTAGGGTTTTTAATTAGACAGTAAACACACTGAATACTCTACTTGAGCTTTGCTCCAAATTGCTAGAGAGTTTTGATACTGATAAGAAATCCCAGGTTTAATAATTAACAAAACTTGGTAATTGAGTCTGACGTCCATTTAACATTACTTTGAGGTGTTTAATAGCCGAAGATCTGAGGCACACATGCCTAAAGTCTGGTTGGTGGAAATCAAAGATTGTGTGATTGAGGAGATTTTCCTCAGGAGTACATTAAGTTTTCTTTAAAACAGATTCCCTTTCTGCGAAATATGATGATTTATGTACTGAATTATTTGAAAGTGGTTTATCTTCTTTTCATTTTGTTACTTTGCATTCTTCCTAATTTGAGGTGATAACGATTAATGATCAGGATGAAATTAAATAATTTTTTAAGACCTAAAACATGGCTTAAAACCCAAAATGTATAATATTCATTCAGAAAAAAATACCTTTATCAGATTTTGCTATTTTCTATACATTTTCTCAAAGTGAGAGAAAATAGCATCCCTCGGTATGTGCCAAGAACTGTCTCAATGAATTCATCTACATCTACGAACTTGTATTTTACTGCACCTGTAAAATCTAAGTTTTGTTCTTCAAAATTGGCGTCACCCTTCCATCTCCTGTAAGATATTGAAGACTGCTTATACGAATTCTTCTGTCCATACGCAGATTACTTCATTTATTCGGGAAAGTTAAAACAATAGTCGTTAAATCTTTCATATTAATGCCGCATTATTATTTCCACAGACAGACATGTGCCTTTTTAAATTTTGCAGCACTTTGGCGATCCAATGGACGACTATCCTTGTCTCAATGCAATATGATTTATGAATCTTCTGTTACATTGTGAATTGATTTTACCCAGAGAATATAAATTTATAATGAAGAAACTATTAAGAAGTAACTGGGATAACTGATGCTAGAGGAAGATACTAAAGATAGAATGGACGGACAAAATAAGAAATGATGAAGTGTACAGAAGGGTAGGATAGAAAGGACCATATTGAACACAATAGAGAAGAGGAGAACCAGATGGATTGGACACACTCTGAGACGCGTGAAGAATTATGAAGAACGTAATTGAAGGTAAATAGAGAGAAAAGTCCCCGAAGGAAGACCCATGAATACGTTCATGGACCAAATAAAGAGAAATATAGGAAGAGACAACAGGAGGTAAGGGAAATAGAATGGGCTGACTGCCCAATCCTAGGATTGAACGACCAATGAATGAATGATTCAAAGTGCTTACTTCATCATATTATGGCATTTCTTCGCAGTACCTCTCCAACCATTTCTCTTTGGCAATCTTTGATTCTTGGATTCCTAAGTTGAACAACTTCCAACAGTGAAAATCCTCACTTGTATATCTTGGGTTCTTGTTCCCTGTCTTTTAGAAACAAGAAGTGCTCAGATCTATCCGCGACCTATTGACGATTACTGTTTTTCTTACAAAGTTTTTACCTGCTACTTACATATGTCCTCGTATTTCTCGGGCCCTGCCATCGATATCTGATTTATTCTTTTCAGTTTTTCAGCGATTATTGTAGTGATTTAATGCTGCAATCTCCCTCACAGAACTTTTATGAGCAGGCCTTGGTTATCTAATTTTGTACATCGCTTTTGACTTTCTTTTAACAAGTATTTACGTTTAATTTTGATGCCTTACCTAATTTCACTTACCTAGGTTTACTTGCTTTAGTAAGTTTACCCCGTCGAATTCGTATCTGGCTCTACTCCTGGAAATCTTTCGTAAGTATCCTCTTCATGCTAGTATCTTAAATATATAATACATTTTCAGAAAACGCGTTTATAGTTTTCAAAATAAAAATTTATGCACAAGAAATGCAAAATCTTGAATTGATAACATTACAGATGCACGCGTTGTTGCTTTCTCTTTCAACTTATAATTCATTTTCCCAGAGATAACGAAGGTAAACCTAACTGAAGTTTAAAAAAGGTTAGATTTTCATACTCCCGTAACTAGGCAACAGATACGTATTTTGAAAAAATAATTGGGCATGGTCAACAATGTAGTAATTACAAATACGTCATACGAATTTGGTCCAATTTGGAGGGGGTCAATGGCTACTTTGTTCTTTTTTTTGGTCGTTTTTACATGGAATTACGCCGTTAGATGTTAAAAGTGAGAATTCGTGTGCAAAGGTTCACGCTAACCAGCTTGTAAACCGACGTCGCTTCGACCATCTCGATGGAAGATGGATTGCTCGCCCGTGTTTTAATGATGAGACCGTCGTCGCTCCATCCCACCACTTTAAGGTGGTTGGAGCGATTTTTGTTCATGTACAGATACACTGGGAAACTGTCCGTACGTAGACTTATGCGTAAGATATACAGATGAGACAATTGCATGCGACCGGTTCGATTTCTTCAAAATTTAATACTATTTCATCCTGTAATTTTGTCATACTTGACACACATTTCGAATGAATTCGATTCTTTGCGTACGGGTTTTTCAAAGCACCTAGAAATGATACGTTTCATATCAATATAATAACTTGCTAACAAATGCCAATATATCATGCCATGTTTCGCATTCCGCGCCGTTAACCATAGTCATAATTATTTTCAAGATGTAAATTTAAAGATGAAATTCATATATTCGTAAAACTTGCATCATTCACATTTCTAAATTATGTTTTTTCTGCCGCATGAACAGATGTACTTAAATGCAATGTTGTGCAGGGATTATTTTTCGACTTACTTGGTTACGAATGTGTAATTTAGCAAACTTTATGAAAGTGTGCACCCAATGACTATCGACCAACCGTCGCAGCCACCTTAATAGGTAAGAAGTTTTTACTTTGGACAATTTTCCAAGAATTGCACGGTACCTGTGAGGACATCTTGCTCCTTAAAGCCCCCATGAGATTCACAGGGAATTAGGACGCTTGGGTAGCTAAACTGGTTAGAGCACTCGGCGCGAAATCGAGGGATCTGGGTTCGATTCCCAGTCCAGGCTAATGATTTTTCCACCGTAAATTTCACACAATTAATAGGCAAAGGTTTGCTAAAGATTTAATGGGTAGACGGGGAGTTCTGAGGTGAAGGGACTCACATTTTGACCATAATTGGTCCGAATTGACCATCCATTGGTCCGGTAGGGCCCCGATTCGATGACGCACTCCGGCAGACCACACGACGTCTACCTTGAAAGGGAGTCGGTGGACACCCTATCCCAAGAATCTGGGCAATGGGCTTCGCCGGTTCTCCACAGATGTGTGGGAAGTTTTCACGCAAGAGTGGCTGTCGGAGACTCGTCTTACGTTGTTGGGGGAACCCAATAGCTACTAGTGGGAGGTGGGGACTCGTTTTCGTCCTTTTGACGGCAATCCGCCTCATAGTGTCGGCCTCCTAGTGGCTGTATTTCTCTAACCCTTTCCCACTCCTGTTACCCTTTTTCCCACTACGTACCCGTCGCGGTGATAAGCGAGAGCTTCAAGACCGGGGGGTAGGTTTTTAACCCGCGGGGCGACCCGAAACGCCTGCTAAAGATTTAACCAATGTCATGTTTGCTCATGGAGGACTACATGGTCGATCGTTTCATTGAAGCCGATTTATTTCCGACGCCAATGGACCACAGCTTCACCCTATCCTCTTGCCTCTCAATAATCCCCTCCCTTTCGAAGAAAAGATCCTCCCCGCTTCAGATTTTGGGCATCTTCTGTTCGGACTTGGGGGTGGGGGGTTGGGAGATGGGGTGGCGGAGGCTGGAGGGGCCGGGTGGATGGGGGTGCGCAAGTGAAAGAGGTGGGGTTTTTAGTTTGTGCATTGATTGAGAGCACCAGCCACGCCCTCTTTCCCTTTCGTCTTTCTACCACCCCCCTACTTTTCGCTTAACACACCCCCACCCCCCGGTCCCAGGGTCGCTCGGGACACCCCATCCCTCCGTCAAAGCCATCCAACGCGGAACGGCGACCGAAGTACCACCGGGGAGGGGAAGCGCTGTAACCGGGAGCCAACCAAGTCACGTCCCGAATGAAAAACTGGGAGTTGCAAATTACCTCCATCCTTGACATTCCTCAAACCGACACAAAACGACGGGAGGTGACGTTCCTTATCATGCCTCTCTCATTCCCTACCTCTCCCTCGCTGCGAGGTCTTGAGAACACTTCACTCCTTCCTCAATCATTAAAGGTACGAATGCAGGAACACCGGTGAGCAACGAAAAATGGACAATTTCACCGCTCAGCCGTATCCGAGCACGCCTGGACCCAGGGACATGACATAAAATTTGACGAGGCCAAGGTAATAGTGAGAGAGAGCAGATATTACCCTAGGCTAATTAGAGAATCCATCGAGATAGCACAGACGGGCAACTTCAACAGAGACAGAGGATACCACGTGGACGATACATGGAGGAGAATCGTGAAAAGGACCAATGAGAGAGCAGCACCAACAATCAGCGGGAAATAGGTCCTATATTATGAGGGCCAAACTCATGAACCGGCATCTTTGACCTGAAGACGCTGACAGTATTGTCAGCGAAACTGTTGTCACTTACAACTAAAATACGCGGTAGATGCCGAAAAATGAAGGAGATCCTTCCGCAATCGTTGCCCCCTGGGACGACTTCTCAAGATCTTCCAATTTGGTAATTTCTTTTGCGCATAGTTTATGAGGAAACGGCATGTAAATGCATTCGGGTGAAGTGGATGGAAATGGATCGGAAACATGAACAACTGGAAAAGCAAACCATAAAAGACGAGAGGCTTTCGAAACTGCTGGAAGAAGATGCTGAAGATGACATGGACGGATAAAATGAGAAATGAAGTTTACAAAAGCGTACGAGTAGAAGAGGAAAGGACTATATTGGCTACAGAGCTTTCATATTTCATATGCAAGTTTACATAGCATTCACTTCACCTTCACTTTTTCGCGTTTTCAGTTCTTCATCCGTACCAGGGATCGAATCTACGCCACGCGTGTCAAAGGTGGCACTCCAAAACATTTTGGATGACGCGAATTGCTAACAGACGGCGATGGTCATCGCCCCAGATCAGTCATCATGGTTTGAACTTTTATTTTATATTGTTAAAAATTATATTTCGAATATGTTATTATTATTAATTTTAATAGCGGAAGGTAACCCGTTGAAATTCAACGGGTGTGAAAAACATTGAACTTATTTTATACTATCGATAGCAATCGAAATATATCGATACATATCGCTCAAAAAGAATTTCTTATAGTTTATATGGATTCTTCTATTTCAATTGATACGTTCTGGGCCTATATTCTTCATGTATCCATATGAGGTTCGGCTTCAACTATTGCCATCGGTCGTCAAGGGGACTTCGTACCAAATCGCTGAATTTTCAGCAATTTTATGATTGTTTTTTCAAAATTTAAAGTAAATCAGTCAGAAAACAAAAGTTAATTACAAGAATAAGAATATTTATTAATTTTTATTTCCAATGGTCTTTGTTGCAACTCTGTACAACTATTATTTATTATTTAAATATGCAATTTAAAAAAGGTCTTCATATCGGAAAAACGAGCTTTACATTTATTTCTTATGGAAACACTTTTATTCGTCTGGAGTCAAACCGGAGACCATTAGGTAAACAAAAAGTAGCCATAAACCTTTAGAGTGACATAATAAATCATGTTACAAAGTTTAGCGTCATTCCGTGCAGTGGTTTGGTAGTGATAAGTGACCGCACAATCAAATTTCATTTTTATAGATAAGGTGAATTAAATTTCAAAGTAGGCGCTATTTCAAAAATTATAAAATTCCACCTTTAGTCATACCACATAAACTCCACCCAATCTGACTTCCCAGCACTCGATGAGAGAAGAAATGAATGGGTGGAGTAAGGGGTGCAAACTTCTCACTCGATAATCGATGACCTGGAATGGATTATAATCGGAATTGCAGGCGTATCCTTTGACCACAGGCGTAGAGAAGAGACTCTCACGACTTAGCCCCTTACATTTAAGTCCTGCACCGAATTTTAGCTCGCGACTGCCTTCAATGATCACCTAAACGCAGCGCTAAAGGCTACTAAAATACTCCGTTGTTTATTAATTCGTCAAAAATCCATTTCATGCTGAGTGTTAGGAATAGCGATTGTTTTGAAATAGTGCTGCAAAGAGCTTTGCAACAAGTTTAAGGAATCATTTTTTAAGAAAACATTATATCATACTATTAATAACAACTTTTTTATATATCATTAGAAAGAGTTGAAGTTTGAAAGTTACGATAAAAATGTTTTTATACACTATATAATACTCTCATGGCGATTGCATGTCATTTTTCTACTTTATGAGCGTTGACGACAGCTGAGACAGTTCGAAGATGCCAAAAAAACCGGCACTATTTTGTTTTCATCGATATTAAAAGCCATCGGTTCATTTCATAGTATTAGTTGCAATAGCTTATCACAGGACAAAATTAGCTGAAGTTCGATACAGTGTTACATTCTTGTAGGTGGTATCATCAATTTTAAATTGGTATCCAAACTCCAGTCTACATAATTTTTGCACATGTAGTAGTGTAACCAAGTGATGAATAAATGGAAAGACATCGGGTTAGTCCCATTATTCTCGTACCTCCTGAAGCTAGCTGACATTCGGGATTCAACCGCCTTTGTCTCTTTATATGAAGTAGATGTTATGATGATGCTGAAAGAATTGGATGCTTCCTAGCCTTGTTTGCTCATTGATAACCAGAGTCCTCGCTCTCTGAAGAGATCACTTTAAACCCTCACTGCATCAAATAACGAAACATTGGGGAAACCTTTGCCAAAACGCAATGCTCCAGGAGTGCAAAAGTCGCTATGAAATATAAAATTCATTCAATTCCTAATGAAGCCGGAATCAGAAACTTTTCTCCAGTAAAATAAGTCTAAGGTGATCTATTTATCGATGTAATACATCATCATGAACATCATGGTGAAGTACACATAAACCAGATCGCATTAAACTTATTTTACTCTTGAAATGTTGCTATTCTTATCATAATTTGACAGATTTCACCACACGACACCTGCACTTCTCTTCCTGTTCATTCTTTCCCTCTCCTGTAATTAATTTCATTGTAATTTTATATGAATCAAATGTTTGAACGAGGTTTCTTTCAATATTCAGTGCCTAGATGGAGTAGTTGCCGCTCTTCTCGAATCACTACAGGCTCGAAAGTTAAAGCGACAATGAGATTCACGACTGCTTTCTTTGGCCGAGTGAAATGCACGTACTTCGTGACTTGACGGAAACTATCGCTGGAGTGATTCACTCGATGATGGGATTCACGAATACGCGGAATTTACGGTGAAATATTCAATGCGGATGGATTGAGATGGTGAATGAGATATATATGGGTGCCAAGCAGTGTATTGTGGTCTAGGAAATAAACATGAAAGCATCGAGAAAATTGTTGAGTCGAGGAAAAAAAGCAGTGAAGTAAACTATTGGAAATCAATGGGAAAGATCGCAACAACATGTCTTACTAATATTCGTTGGCGTCCTGAAAAAAAACCCTTTGAAAATGTCAGGAGCACATTGTGGTTGATATTACTATTACTCTTAAACATAGATTGGGAAAATCTCGTAGAATCGTATTGGCAGGGGTGGTTACAGGTTCAGGCCGGGACTTGTAAGCCATGAAAGGCCGTTGGGTTGCAATCAAAACAGGAAGATTAAGTGAAGCATAGTAGTATTAACAAGAGCGATGAGAAAGGAAAGCCATGGGTAAACAGATTGTGCCGAAGTTGAAGGAATAAGATCAGTATGGGCAATTGGGAAAGATGGAATGAAAATAAATCAATAGAGATTCTACAGAGGTGTTGTGCAAGTGTGTTTTAAGCTTTTGGCGACGCTGAAAAGTACGTCAGTTTTTGAAGTCCCACAATGGTTTACCGATTTTTTGGCTAATGTGACACCAATAGTTGATGGTGTAACCATAGTAGCCACACTAAATTGTTTGATCCGAAAGAAGCGATAAAACAAAGAACACTGCTGAACAGATAAGGAGTTGACGAGAACTACTGAGAGAAGGGCTGTACCCACGCTTTGACCAGAATTGGTCCGAATTGACCCTCCATGGGTCCGGTGGTCCCCGACTCGAGGACGTACTTCGGCAGACCGCACGGCGTCAACCCGTAAAGTCGGCCAGAGAGATACCTAATCCCAAATAATTGGGCAAGGGGCTCTCTCGGTACACAAAGATGTGCGGTAGGTCTTTCGCGAAAGCGGGGCCGACGGTCACTCGTCTCAGTTGTTTGGGGTAACCAGACTAATACGAGCACTTCGGGGAGGCGGAGGCCCCTTGAGGTCCTTTTGACCTCAATCCGCCTCATTGGTGTCGGCCTCGAAGGGGCTGTGATTTTGCTAACCTTCCCTTCCCATCCTTTCCTCCCACCTCTTCCTTGTCCCCGGGTATAAGCGAAAGCTTGCAGACCGGGGCGGAAGTTGTAATCCTGCGGCGTGAGCCGAAACACCTGCTGAACAGATACGTACAAACTACGTTCTTTCCACGCAGAGTAAGCGACCGTAAAAAAACCTGAGCTCATCTGAAAACAGACCCAAAATGCATGTCACCTCCCTATAATCCTCATATTTATAACTTGTGTGTGTCCTAACATACGTCCCTGCCATACGCCCATGTGGCGGCTCGGAGGGTAGTATATAGTTGAAGACGTAGCGATGAAACCTGCCAACTAAGGTTATCCCAAGGCGAAAATATAGAAGTTTCATTGATTCAATGATAATGGATTTTCACGAATGCCAAGTGTAAAGCGATAATTTTAACACATATGCTCGTCCCTATTTTGGTCTCATTTGGATAAACTCGGCTGCTGACGATCCTCAGCCTTCGTTATGATGCGTTCAAAGAAAGGTAATCAAGAACTGAAGCTGTTAAATATCCACATTTAGGTTCAGTGATGAAACTCCGATCTTCGCTGCGTCAGCGCTTGGTAGTGTTTTTCGATGCATTGCTTCCATCTGTTCTCAATGTCTTCACCCTCTATCAGTAGATTACCGTCCTCATACCTGATGTTGTCACTTATTATTTTTTTCTCTTCAAAGAGTATCTTAAATAGCTAGCATGATGTTTCGGTCTTACCCTTCTTCATGTTCTCGTTGACTTTTTCACAGCAGCTTTCGATCCAATCCTCTCTAACCTTCTTGCATTCTAGATAAACTTGGTTCCTTGGCTTCCAGTAGAGGATTGCCTCACCTTCGTTGCTGGGGTCCTTTTATTTTTATCTTTCTTCCATTAATTTCCAACTCTTCGTCGTTAACCATGCCATCTTTGTGTCAGCACTCTTACTCACCAGTTGCCCTTCTGCTACTTCTGCGATTGTCCCATTTAGCCTATTCTTCTTCGGTGGCCATTTCTGCTTATTTTTTCTAGTTTCCGGTCAATTGCTATGAAAAATCTTTCTTTGGTTCCTTCTTCAGCCAGGAATTTTATGTTGTACCTAGTTTTACGTTTCATATTGTTGATTTTCTTGTATTAAAGGCAGCTGTTCATGACTACTTGGTTGTCATCACCGTTTATATCCGCACCGGTATAGCTTTTGCTTTGCTTTTCCTGGTTCTCGTATCTGAATCTAATAGCCTTAGAAGCATACAATTCCATTTAAATCCCACTTTGGTTCCCAGTTTTCGGCGCTGATTTCAATGATAAACTCAGTGCTGATCTAAGCGTCGTGTGAAACGACATTTAGCCAGGTTTGCCTCGAAGGCGCTTGAGACCCATAAAAGTCCACACGGGTGGAGGACACCTCGATAACTTCTTAATTGGTGAAAGTAATCGGCGAGATATCTAGGGATCTGGATGAGAGTCCCCATTAAGATGAATGGTTTTTACCTCTCTGGAAATTGTAATGGACGTTTTTATTTTGGTTTCAAGTTCCCCATAACGACGCCGCGGCGTTAGATACTTAAAATATTGCAAGGAAGATTTGCGTCAAATTGGTGTTTACCGCGGCATTGACATGTTTGCCTTTTAAGCTGAGTGGGGCATCTTAGTTTACTCAATATTAATCATAGATCAGTTCCCTGTCAATTCCGGTGTGATCTGGGGCTTGATGCTGCCCGCGACGCCACGAAGTTCTAGGTCAATTATTTGAGGCAGCTCTAGGATCACGTAATGACCTCATAAATTATTTATGCCATAAACTATAATTATTTAATATATATTGAAATAAATTAAATTGTGATAGTTGACGAACCGCATTTAATTAATTTAAATACAAAACATTGTTGAAAGAAAAAAAAGGGGATAAGTTCCCCCGAGAGGGACCCATGAATTAGGAAATTACAAGGAAAAAATAAAGAGGAAAGTACATAGTAAGAGATACCAGGAGGTAAGGGACCTAGCATTAGGTAGAGAAGGGATGCAGTCAACCAATCTTAGGATTGAACGACAAATAATGATAGTAAAATAGTCTACATGAGCATTTGTTCCAAAAAACTTTCATTGTTGATCCTTCATTTTATTCTATAGTTATTTTAAAAAATCTAGTATCACTACTTACAATTTCTAGCTGTTTTAACTATCCTTATTCAATGTTCTTACTTGAGATTAACTAGCGTTAAGAATTCCGGTTTTAAAGTGTCCTTTCTTGGAATGACACATTGTCCTTTCTGGGAATGAAACATTGACAGGCACCCATAACCCAAGTAAATGTGAATTATAATAAAATTTTAATTATCTGCCACATTCTAAATTTTTAATTTTTTTGAAATTACGCAATTCGCAGACATTACTCTGAATTTGCAGTTTCCCATTGAGAATCAAGAAGAATTTTTCGGGGTCTTTACTTGAGCCATATTTCATTTAGACGGTGTGCATATCGACAGTTTTCTTCGACTTGATATTGCACGTTTTCATAGTACTGTAAATTATCATCAAAGTGAGGCTATTATTAGAGTATTTCAGGAAAAAAGGAAGGGAAGGTTGCGCTTGAGAATGCCGTTAGTAGAATATCATACGCGCGTCCGGGATGGTTCTCTTTTTAGATTCCTAGTCCCCGTCCAAGGTCAGCGGTTACAAGATGAGGAGTCCTGTAATAGCAGTAAAATCAAAGTTTTTTTAGCCCGAGTGACAGAGCAGAGAGTTGACTCGTTAGGATATATTAGATGTGTTTGAACAGGAAATAGTCAGTTGGAGCATTGCTCTTTAACAGAGATGTTTTTCTCTAATATTGTGCCATATTCATGGTTTTCTGTTGTCCGTGGACTGCCTGAATTTAAACCAGATGAGCAAAATTATTGATTTTATTTTTCCTTATGGCCGTTTTGATATGCGACCGTCTTGCTTTGAGAAATCATGCCTGAAGCACTATGGTGGAAAAAGTTTCCCAACAATCGAAGAGTCGCTACTATCGCTCTGGAGAAAATTCACCTTCCTTTCTGATGGAATATTAGTCTTAAATCTCAGCCACGACAAGGGAAATTCAAACCCTAAGGTGATGGACTCATCCTCGAAGCCGGTGAACGAGTACTGGCCACTTGCCTGCCCCGAAGGTCTTTAGCGTTGGACACCAGAAACCGTGCAAGTTAGATGACCTTGTATACACTTAAAACTTTCTATTGCACTCTTTCGGACACCTCAGCCGAAATCAGGTAAAAATAGATATTTTTCTTAAGCTGAATTGTGCAGGTTAGATCACAGGCAGCTTGTTGCAGAGAGACTCACGGCTGTTGAACAATAGGATCAATCAGATATTGTGTAGATGCTGATAAATGCAATAGCTGTAGTATCATTATCACAAGTGGATACGCACCTCACCAAAAAGCATTCGGAATATAGAGTTCAGTACTTATCAAACGCACCAAACAACAATCAGTCAACAGATAGATGTTATATTTTTTAAATTGCAGTTTTGTTTACTTTTTATTGATGTATTTGATAATTATTCACTCGTTAACAGCTTATTTTCTTGCTCAACCAAATTGATGCCACTGTGCCTGAAAGGCGCATTGAGCATATGTTTGCATTCACCATTCAAAAGAGGCAACCTTTTCGCATGTCGGCGGAACAGGTTGACTCCCAGGCCAACACCAGAAAGCGAGAGTACCTAATTGCAAATTATGGGGGAAAAGAAGAGAGAAGAGAAACAAACAATGCGGAGGAAACTACGGCGAGAACGAAAGGGATCCAATGAAACGTTTCAAAGTAATTTTAGGTCATGTCATGAGCCTCCTTTCTCGTGGCTAGTGCGAATAAAGCTCGGGATGGACAAACAGCCTGTACTCCGTCGCCAACTTTGAGGCTGAGCCCATCTGTTACTTTACTCCGCCTGTGCTTTCCTCTTCGTGGCCGAGATCTAAGAAGAATATTTCATCAAAAAGGAGGGTGATATTTCTCCAGAGCGATTGTGGCGACGCTCCGTTGGTTGGGAAACTTTTTGCCCCATAGTACGTACATGAGTAGAAAGGACCGATATCTTTAGACTGGTAGTTTTCCAAGTCATTAAAATATTAATAATTGATTGTATGAAAGGGTTAACAGGGTAATTGAATTTTCTTATTTGGATCCTTTTACAGTAAAACATAGGAAAATGTAAGAATATAGAATAGCATTTTTCGATGAGTATATAGAGTTGAAGATTAAGGTCTTAGCTGCAGTCGGACTCTTGAAGCTCATTGAAGAGGAGAACTTATCTGTGGCGCCGGTGCAACTGTCGTCCAAAGAAACATTGACCTGAGGGTAAATCCCAGATGATCTAAAACTTCAAATCCATCAACCCACGGAATCCTGCCCAAGGTTCATATTAAGATTCGTTGTAAAATATAATGAATTTTGAGTAGAATAAAATATTCTTATATTGATTGGGCTTTAGACTAAGTTAATTGGTGTAATAATATAAATTTAGATCGCCGTCATAGATCGAAAAATTTATATCTTAATGGGACGAATAAAATGTAAGAAAACATTCTTTAATGGAGAAAATATTTAGATGTTCAATTATGCCATATATTTATCATCCATTAGAAGGACATTGTTTTTCAAGGCCTCCGTCCAAATTTCCTTATAGTATTATTTTTTTGTGGAATATGACATAAATATATCATGATCAAAGTATATAAAATTGTTGTTGGAACTAGAAGAGTTTTTGGTGCCTGTAAAATGGAAATAAGGTTAAATTTTTAATTTGAGTACCGCTTAGGGAGCTGTTGAAGTATATAATGCCGAAGGAAGAGCTATCATTAAGTCTTGTCTATTATCCTGACGTCCCAATGTCCAACTATCTACTTCAATTGAGCAAAATTTGATCGATGAGATCTCTATACTGATGGTTGAAGAGTCGTTGGAAACTATGGGCCGAATCCTGAAACTTCGCTATTGTAGAATCTCCGCTGGATGCATCACCAGTTGACAATAGCGGCCCAACTCTGCTACAAACGCCCGCTGCAAGCTGGAGCGAACCCCAGACCATGCTATTCGCTACATTGGCCGCCGGATTTCGTCTGCTGGACGCATCACATTTATAATCAATAAGTACTGATATAAAGCGAAATATATGCTCATGACAACCATTTGAAATTAAATAAAAATAAAGCAGGAATGTTTTAATTACCCGCTTAGATGCTGAAAGGAGTATCGAACGTAAAATAATGAATGTCATTAAAACCGTATTGAAGCCTCCTCGGCTTCCAAATTTTTTATTGATGTTAGCTTACATATGGGCTTTTTCATCCCTAAAAAAATTCATTTTAGTAAAAGCTTAACAAGAATGCAATCACCTACTTTGTGCAAAACATTTAGTACACATTTTGCGTAAAATACTTGTCTACAAATCCGTTTTCGAGCCACCTCTGCCCACCCTCAATTAATGTTAGTTTACGTGTTGAGATCACCATGCCACTGAAAAACCATTTCCTTTAATGGAAAATCGTGCTTTAAACTTTTAATATTGAGGTATAAATGAGGAGTAAAAGTTTAACAAATTGCTACAAATACCGATGGAACTGTACAGTGCTTCTCCCTCTGCTTATCATGCGTCGTTATATTCGTCTCATAATGAATGACACGTACCTCTCTGGGTTTTAAAACAAAATTCATATTTAAAAGATTGCGCTAATGTCTAACATATCCTTCAAAACTTATTAGATCTATGGTTTTACCTCTAAATTTGCCGTCAACAGTCACGAAGTTTGTTGGCAATGCATACGATATGTGTGCGTAAAACTTTCATTGTCTACGTCTTTTGTTATTGGCATTTCATTTCATTGGCACTTCATTGATTATAAATGTGATACGTCCAGCAGACGAAATCCGGCGGCCATGATTGATGTAGCGAATGGCATGGTCTTGGGTTTGCTTCAGCTTGCAGCGGGCGTTTGTAGCAGAGCTGGGCCGCTATCGTCAGCTGGTGATGCATCCACCGGTGATTCTGCTATAGCGAGTTTTCAGGAATCAGACCATACCGTCGCAATATCCGTCAATGTCGTACGGTTCGTCAATCCAACCCAAAATGAATGAGGCAACATGTTTCCCCTCCTACAATGCGGATAATTGAAGTAGCGGAATTTGTGATAGTTGGAGTAGCGGAGCCTCCGCTGCATGAACAGCGAAGTTTTTGGATGCGGTCCTATGAGGGAATATTTCCTATTTGAGTCCTTGCAAGATCTCTGTATTTTTTTATCATTCACAGCACGAGTTAAGTTGAGGATGCTTTTTAGTTTTTTGTTCCCTTGACACTTGGCCGATGCAATTACGGCGAGGCGTTGGAGTTTCAAAGGCTTATTTCCACCTCATCTCATACGTTGAAACCTTTCTGCGAAACTTATTCTAAGTTTATGGTAAAAAACGTAACTGAAGTATAGTTTTAAAATTCGTCTTATTCTGTGGAACAATACGAATAATTTGGTGGCGTTGCTGATGCTATGGACTGCTAAGCAAAAGTTTCTTCAAATCGAATCGCTCCCTCTGTGAGTGTTGATGAGATACTTACGAGGAAAGATGCGGAAAGGTGGTCTATTATATCTATTAATCAAGGTTATTCCGCTATGGGCAATATTTCTAAATATATTCGCAATTGTTTATTTGTTACAGGTTATAATAAAATGTATAATACTCAATGTGTGAGATGGCTGAAATAAGTGGAGAATTTAATGTTTACCCTAATTGTAAAAATTGTATATCCATAACACCCTAACTATTACGTCTTGATGTCGAGAAATATGGAAGTGATCATACCTGGTTTTAGCTTGTGGTTTATCAAGACGTGCATCTTGATTGAATATTGATTTTTTACGAACCAATCAAACTGATGCATCCGATTTTATTAAAGCGTCTGCTTTCTGTAAAATGTCGATTTACGTAACATTTATATTTACTGGAAGAAGGGTTTTCAGGTTTTGTTGGAAGAGGGAAAATGCATTCTATAAATTAAAAATCCTTCATTGGAGCTTTTATTACTTCGAGAGAGAAAGCCTTTTAAATATATTCGCACAGATCCCTTGCAGTTCTCGATATTTGGGTGCCTGGCGAGGAATTCGCAACATTCCTTCGACTGAGCTCAATTAAGCAAACTTTTTTGCAGCTTGGGCATTAAGTGCTCAAAGTATCTACATTCCTACTTCTTCTTCTTGGAAACTTCTTGGAAATACATGCGTCCTAGACTTTCTTCTCATTTATAAGCACAAGTTAATTTAGGTGGAATAAGCACTATCCTTGTGATTGTATTACAGTTTTTCATTTGAATGACTTCCATTTCTGTGGGGTGTGAAGTCCTTGACCATCCCTCGGCCGTCTTGAACTGTGAACTTTTTTGGGTCGACACCATGATCCCATTTTGTGAATTATTCCTCGAGGAAGACCAGATGGTCCTTGAGATGATCCTCAGCTCGACAGCGAAAATCGCACCACACAGTGGATACTCCGTATGAATAGAACCCGGACGTGAGGGGATTGAGAGTTATCTTCAACCCAAGTTAACGTGGATCATTCCAGAAAGTGGAATTTCTATTCCTAATTTTTAGTTTTTAACCCTTTTAGTGCGGCGGGCCGATATATCGGCTTTGGCATCTCAGGAGTAAAGTGCGGAGGGCCGATATATCGGCTCATAGGCAAAATATTGTTTAACTTTTGCACACAAATATCATTACAATTATTTTTTGTACGAAGTATAAGCGTTTTTTTATTATTACCTAATTCAATGCATACGCAATAAGAACAACTGAATATGGATATTTTAAACAATAACTTTATAATATTTATTTTCCTAGAGTGATACATTTCATTCTAGTTACCCTCCGCATTTCTCACTAGAACCGCTGGAAGGGGTCAGCACTAAGAGGGTTAACCTACTTTATTTAATTACTATCGGCCCAAAAATAGCCTGCGGAATCTGATTTGAAAATTAATAATTGATATTGCATCTGCTCATAATATTGTACATTATTCTCAAAGGCTGCTTATGTTCTTAAATTTAATCAATGGTCCACTAAAAATTAAAACAAATGCTTAAGATAGGTTTGAGTTAGATGGAAACTTGTAATATTAAAAAATGCATCTTAAATTACCTTAAAAATATTGAGATTGGTTTGAGGTAGATAGAAACTTGATTAAAAAACAAAATTAAATAATAAAAGAGAATTTGAATAATAACCGATTAAGAGGATAACGATGAAAGATAATGACGAAAGCATAAATAATTCGGCTACTAATGGTCTTCATTTCCAGGGTTTGAAGTATTTAGAGGCAAGAAAATGCCAATTTTTAGTGAGAAAAGGACAATTGAGCTGTGTCCCTATAAGGTAGCCCGTCATTGAAACATGAATTTGAATGTTGTGATTGATAATTTAAGACATGTAAATTATAAATACAACAGTATATCTAAATACTTTCTTAAAGTTTCTACAGGTGTTGGTAGAAGGATCCTATTGATTGAAGGAAAACTTTAGCATTATACTAGACTAGTATAGAACAGTATAATTTTCAAATTTTTCCGCGGGGAGGAGGTCACTCGGCGGGGGCCAAGAAGGGGCCAAGAAGGGGCCAAGAAGGGGCCAAGAAGGGGCCAAGAAGGGGCCAAGAAGGGGCCAAGAAGGGGCCAAGAAGGGGCCAAGAAGGGGCCAAGAAGGGGCCAGCTATCACTTTAGTAAAGAGATTCATACTCAGTACTCCGGAGTATTGTACAAAAAAAATCCATCGCAACTTCGAGTGATAAATCGATTTATTAGATCCAAACAAATATTTACATGACTGAATACCATGAGCTTGATTTTCGGGAACAACGTCCAATTTTTTCCAGTTAAGGCTTAAAAAAAGATATTTACCGGTTTTTAGACATTAGTGTTGCATCACTGTTGCTGTCCAGCGGACCAACTTATCTTACCTCGTGCATTATTTTCCGACACGCGACCCACCAAAACGTTTAGTTTCACAGTCACACCTGTGATTTTCTTCGAATGCTGTTCGTTTCGAGCAGTGATGATGGAAAGTATCCTAAAATATTATATATTTTTTGAGCTTCAACCTCACGTGAAAAATGCATTAGACTCAATTACTAAAACATGAAATTTACAACTTCTAATTTACGTGACATTTTCAGCATTTAATGATTGTGATCCGTTTACGTCTTTTCCTGTAACAGGGCGCTGTGATATTGCTGTGGATAAAAGAAAACAATCATGCAATGAATAACGAGTCCTATCAAAAACTAGCTACTTGGTACTGCTGTATGTGATGCATAAAAAGAAAAAATTGCTAACTCTATCCTGCGCGCCTTTTTTCCATCAGCATATGCGAGAGTTGTGAGTGCACGTATTCCCCGAACTCGGAGAAGTTCAGATCTCTCTTAGCATTATAGAACAGCAATTCCCAAGATCTTCAGCCACGGAGCCCTCTTTGAAGCAAAAGAGTCTCGTGGAGCCCCAAGGAATATTTATTGTCTAGTTCAATCCTTGTTCAATAAGGCATGTATTATGCACTGTATCCAGTACTGAAGTATAAATAATGAGTTTTACGAATTAAACCGGGAGGAGTTTCTCTGACTCTCAACAAAAGCTTATTTTTAACGGTAAAATACATTTAACATTTGTTAAGAAAATAATTTTTTTTAATGGCAAATGGAAGGATTATTTCAATTTTTGTGATTCTTGTTTGAAGTGCCGTGAAATAGTTAAGGTAGTTCAAGCAAAATATCATTTTACCTAGAAATCAATGAATTTGGTCTCATTTTAAGGAAAAATATCTCACCCTTCCATTGACACAAAAAACTCAATCCCTCATCATATTACTTTCCGAGATGTTTGCCAGTAAAAACCAGCCATTTTATATGGGAAATGGTACGTGTATGCACTCCAGAGAGATCTTATATTAAAACTGAGGAATTTCTAGCACTTGAATAATGTTGCGCGTAAGCAGTTGAGAGTAAAAGTGGAAAGGTTGCTAGATAGTGAGGTAAGAATGCGGTATGGTTGCATGCTTGAGGATGCTCTATCGTTGAAGCAGAGAGAATGGGACGAGCATATCAGAAACGAGAGCGTAAATGATGCGTGGGAGTGTTTAAAAGGAGTGATTGTGGAATGTGCTGAAAGTGTATGTGGAAAAGGAGTGGTAGGAAGAATGAAAGGTGATGCTTGGTGGAATGATGAGGTGAAAATTGCAGTCAGGGAAAAGAAAGAGGCGTACAAGAATATGATTGCTGCCAAATCTGAGGGAGAGCGTACTAAGACATGTGAGATTTCCAGAAAGAAAAAGAATAAATGCAAAATCGTTGTGAAAGAGAGCAAGAAAGAATGCGTGCAGATGAATCTAACAAAATGCAGAGTGATTTTGAAGGTAATAAAAAGCTGTTTTGGAAGTGGGATAAGATTGGTGAAGGTAGGGGAATGAATGTGGTAAAGAACAAAAGTGGAGAGATCATGTGGGACGAGATCAATATCAGGGGCTGCTGGAGGGAGTATTTTGAAGAATTGTACAATAATATTGCAGGCGTTGAGGATGAGTCTTGTGAAGTTGTATGTGAGAATGTGAGGATGGAAAAGGATATCAGTGAGATTGAGGTCACAATGGCTGTAGGAATATTGAAAAATGGGAAGGCTGCAGGCATAGATGGGATATCCAGTGAAATGTTGAAGTGTGGGTGTAAATTACTAATTTGTAGGCTGCGTGAACTATACAGTTTATGCTTACAGGTTTCTGTTGTTCCAGCGGATTGGAAGAACGCTATCATCGTTCCGTTGCACAAAGGGAAGGGAGGAAAGACCGAATGTAATAATTATCGGGCCATTAGTTTATTGATTATCCCGGGAAAAGTGATCAGTAAAATATTAATCGAAAGAGTGAGGAATATTACTTCCGACAGAATATGGGGTGTGCAGTGTGGGTTTATGCCTGGGAGAGGATGTAGTGACCAGCTTTTTGCTCTTCAGCAAGTGATAAAAAAATGTATAAGTGTCCGAAAGAAAGTGTACTGTGCGTTTGTCGATTTAGAGAAGGCACATGACAGAGTAAATAGAAAGAAGTTGTGGAAGGTTTTGAGAGACTATGAAGTGAATGGGCAGTTATTGAATGTTATGATGGTGATGTATAAAAATAGTAAGGCAAGAGTAAGATTTAACGGAGCTCTGAGTGATTGGTTTGAAATAAATCGGGGTGTAAAGCAAGGATGCGTAATGTCTCCATGGCTGTTTAATGTATTCATGGATAAATGTTTTAGAGACGCATGCAGTGATAACGACGGCGCTTTGATTGGAAATGTAAATTTGCGAGTTCTTCTGTATGCAGATGATGCTGTTTTGATCTCAGACAGTCAACAGGGATTACAGAAGCTCCTAGATAAGTTTTGTGACGCCACGGATAGAGAATGGAATTGAAGGTAAATGCGTGCAAGACAAAGTAGTAGTTTTTGATAAGGAGAATGGGGAGAATAACTGTATGATGAGGGCGAATGGCGAAGTAATTCAACAAGTGGATGGTTTTGTGTACTTAGGTAAGATGTATGTGAAAGATGGAAGAATAGATGAGGAGATAAAGAGACGTGCCAATGCTGGAAGGAAGGTGGTAAGTAGCATGTGGAGCATATCAAGGAATGAGTGCTTGTCTAAGGAAGCGAAAATTGCCGTGTACAAAAGTGTACTTCTTCCCACTTTGCTATATGGTAGTGAAACATGGGTATGCCAGGATAGACATAAGAGTAGACTAAACGCCATGGGTATGAGTTATCTGAGGAGTGTTTGCGGCAAAAGTAGGATGGATAGGGTCAGGAATGAGTGGGTTACGAATAAATGTGGGTTAAATGCTCCAGTAATGGACGTGTATGAAAGGAGTGTGCATCGTTTGTTTGGCCATGTTGAGAGAATTGATGAGAGTAGAATAACGGAACAGATATATGAGAGTAGAATGAATGGTGTGAGAGGTAGAGGTGGGCCTAGAAAGTTGTGGTTGAATGTGATTGAGGAAATTGTTAGGAGGAGGAATATTAGAAGTCTTAAAAACAGGAGGGCGTGTATGAAACAGTGTATGGGGGTAAATCAGGCAAAAGAGGTTTGCAAGGATAGGTCAGTATGGAGGAAATTATTGAAGCAGAGTTAGGTGTACAATTATGTAATGCTGAAGCGAAGGTGTCATCTTAAGGCAGAATGCAGCGGTTCCTGTGATACAATATCTCATGCATTTGATCAAACAATTGTGCATTTAGAAAAAATCTGTAGGTATGTAATCGAAATATTACGCATGCAATCTACGTATTAACAAAGCACTGAATTACTGTAAAACCAAATCCGAAAGTTGAATTGTTTTCTTTTTTCTCTATACATATCACTAGTAAGAATACGTATTTAATGCTTCGTGCAAATTTGTTAATAGTCAAAAATCGTATCAACCATGTTAATGCAATATACACATGGAATGGGGTGCTAGCATACAATTTTTCCCCCGGGAAAAGGATATCCATTAAAATAAAATCTTTGGTGTGAAATGCATGGTAATGCTGCAGAATTTAAAATAAATTCGCTAATATACAGCTGGCTTCGCACTCACCCTCCCTTGACCTCTTCTCGTCACCCTCCGCTTTCAAATCCTTCCTTACTAACCAGGTCTGCAAATTAGTCCCACCTCCCCTATTAACATATCGCTAAGTCCCGGTCCAATTTCTCATGTTCTTTTGTATATATTCTAGTTTCTGTTAATACTGTCTGTTAATACTTTATATTTAGTTAATGCTTATAATTTATTTGTTTGGTAGTCATCCAATGTTAAAAGCCTTAGTGCCGTTTTTGGGACTTTTTCAAATGAATAAATAAATAAATACCAGCAGATGGAGATGCGCCAAGTGACGTTATTCACCCTTATCGCGGGCGGAGGGCCCCCGCAGAAATGTGACGCGAACTCAGGTTTTACAGCGCGGAACATCCAGGTAACTCAAATAAATGAGCCATGTTAAGGCAGTTTGAGCGAAATACCATTTTACCTATAAATCAATGAATTTGGTCTAATTTTCAAGAAAAATATATAACTCTTCCATTGACACCAAAAATTCCACCCCTTACCACATTACTTTCGTAGATATTTGCCAAAAAATACCAGCCTTTTACATGGGAAATGGTATGTGTATGCACTCCTGAGAAACATTATTTACAAAATGAGGCATTCCTTACACTTAGATCTCATCAAAAAATCAACAGTGTGTAGTCTGTGTTTTCTCAGTTATATTTGAAAATTAAACAATTGTTACCGCAGTAGGATCTTGGCTATCACTAAAAACCTTCCGTTTTGAGGGAGCTTCAAACGCACCGCACGAAAAAAATGAGTCAAGTTAAAGACTTATTCAGATATTTTCATTAAATTTCATACCATTTCTGTCATATAAAACTAAATTATTGCTCCATTAATAATGCAAAATTTAATTCATGTGTCCTTCAGATGGTGACATTAAAACTTATATATATAACATTATAGTTCAAATATGGTCTTTATTATGACTAGGGAACTATCTCGCTCGGACTACCTTAAGCAGTTGAATCTAACAGAAATGACGCCCAGATGAAATTTAACCACGTTTTCGTGCTCTGAGCATTGTGTAGTTTCAGCACATCATCTCAGGAAAAATCGCGCGAGCACCACGAAGAAAGACGCAGCTATCCGCATTCGGGTCACTAAAGAGGGAGGATGTGTGGGGATGGAGGCGGGGGGAGGGAATGGGGAAGGGGATGGTTGCCCTTGACCCGCCCCGCGCCATACCCTTACCACGACGTGCTGCGGCCCCTTTTCTCAGGCCGCCACTATTATCCGCGTGGGACCCTCCCAAGATGCCCTTGGCCGGTCGAGGAGGAGGTGTAGGGGGGGGGGGAGGCTACGGGGGTAGGAGTAGGGGTGTTGCGGGGTGGAGAATAATGGAATGAAAGCAGAGACGAACGCTCTCGAAGGATGTCTGGAATGCTGGGAGAGGAGCGACGACGAATCTCGTCTCAAAAACCAGCGAGGGAATCTTTCCTTTGAGGCGATTTTCTTATACAATGCTCAGATTTGAGTGATACGTGTATATACGAGGGTTGTTTTTTAAGTAAGTACCGTTTTGAAATTCGGGCACTGCAGTGCTGCTGTCGGCATTTGGCCCATGAGCGCCGTGTACCTACATCTGATAGGAAGCCACAGACGCCTTCACCGAAACATTCAACCGTATTTACGTTTGCTTGTGAGTTTTTGAATTGCCTCCGTCGTTTGAGAATCCAGCCGACTGTGAAATACGCGCTGTTATTCGTTTGCTTAGTGCTTAAGGCCTGAAAGCGGCTGAAATTCATAGGTTAGTGAAGTGAAGTTAATGTAAAAAAAATTGCGAGCGATGGAAAGGTACGGAAATGGGTTGGAGCTTTTAGATAATCCAAAAAAAAGGCGTGGCATGCTGAGTAAGGGAAACGTTTTGCTCCATGACAATGCTCTCCCACACACGGCTAATCAAATTCAAGATCTCATCGGATCATTTGGCTGGGAACAACTTGATCACCCTCTGGAAAGTCCCGATCTAGTGCCCAGTGACTACCACCTGTTTGCATTTGAAGATGCATCTGTGTGGTGGTCAGCGCCACGACGACGACGATGAGGTCAAAACGACCATGTTGCAGTGATTGTCAAATCAGGCGGAAGATTTCTATTAGTATGGGATTCAAAAGTTGGGTCTACAATGCGACAAGTGCCTTAATGTAAGTGAAAATTATGTGGAAACGTAGATTAAGGTATAGATTTACATGTAAAAATAAAATTTTTAAGAAAAGTATAATTCTTTCATTTTTATTTCAAAATGGTACTTACTTAAAAAACACGCCTCGTACATATTGGCAATACGTAGCTATCAAAGAGTTTAAAATTGAATGGACCGATTTGGTTTCTTAGCGTTTAATGCTATTTTTAACATGTAACCATATGGTACTTGAAATGTATTCATCGAAATAATTTTATTTTATATGTACTATTACTTTCAAAGATATATTTTTATACACACCCGCCGTGCCTATTTTACTGGCTTGATTGAATGGACCCTCCGGGTGAGATAAACTTTGGCAACTGACACCCATGACTGGCTGCAGCCTTTGCTGGAATAAGCTTTACGTCGCCGAGAGACAGCGAGGTAGAGTAATGAATAACAATGAGTGTGAAACTGGAGTCAAATATACTTCGGAGCAAACGTCTCTGCGAAAGAAATGCCCTTAAACTAAACCCACGTCTCCGCAATGGAGTCGATCGGAGTATTTTCTATCGATATCCGCATTGACTTTCCAGCTAGTTTTTTTTGCAACATTAGAAACTAGTATTTTTGGTGTATGATCGATTGGTTGGCATATTAGCCGCGGTGGTTGTAGAGTGTCAGGAGTGATGGTGATAAACTTCAAGTCCTCGTTCTTGGCATTATTTTCACAACGTGTAAAATTCATGGGGAAAGTGTGAGAACCTTAGATATAAACGCAATGTGTAAGGATGACTTGAGAGAAATCGAATTTTGCCGTAAGTCATTATCATTTTAATATTCATGTGTGATGGATAACTTCTCAGCCACCCTTTTTTCTCAATTGATTCCAACACGAATATTTTGTCGCATCAATGCCTCGTCGTCTGCAACAAAGGCGAAGAAACAAATAATAAAAAATTTGAAAGAACTGCTATATTTTTACAGATGAACACCCATTACCTCGAGAGAAATATTTACCGGCATAACTTGATACTCCTTGGAGTGGAATAAACGTTTTAGGAATGAGAGTCATGGCTTTCCTTCGTGCATCTATAATAAGTACAATCATTGGATGATGTGGGATATAATAGCTGGAATACCTATTCGCACCTGGCCAAAATAATATACCGTCGTTCGCACACCCATTGTCTGGAGAGCGGAGGTGCCTTTTCGTACACCACTCTCTCTTATTACCGTAACTATGCACCAGAAGTTTAAAGATGGAGGTGTTATTAAACATTAGATGATACCATCGCTTTTCAACCAAGATATAGGTGACGCCTTTCAAAATAAGAGAAAACTTCTAACAGACAAGCATATGAGTATCGAAACTCGGTTTCTGCACGATTGCAAAAACATTCCTTTGGAGTACATTGCTCCATGGAAGCGAGAGTTGGACACTGCGGAAACGGGAAAAAAAGCAATTAGAAGCAGCAGAAATGTGGATTTGGAGAAGGATGCTTAAGATAAGCTGGACGGAAAAGAAAAGTAATGAAGAGGTTTTAATGTAAATAAATGATAAGAGAACCCTACTCAACAACATGTAAAAAAGAATTTATAACATTTGTAGGATATCTCAGACGCAATAGATCTTTTGTCAATGTGTTGGAGGGGAAGGTGCTCGGGAAGAAAGGTAGAGGAAGACCAAGGTTACAGTACCTGAACAGGGCACAAGAACTCATGGGGACGGAAATATTATCGGCAGTTTAAGAGATTGGCAGAAGACAGGACCATTTGGTTGCAGCAACAAGACGGAGCCTTTAGTTAAAGAAGAATAGGTGACGTCAGTTTCCCTCGTACATGGTAATTCTTAATGATCATCAGATGACATGGGGTACAATTCAATGCATTAATCAATTCAATTAAACTTTTGTTGGTTTTGCTACTTGCAATTTAAAATAGGATAGCAACGATGGAAAGCGATTTAGTCTTTGGGCAATCTAGAGAAAATAACTCAATGTCACTCGAAGGAAATATAGCGGAAATATAGGAAATATGGCGGATATGTCACTCGAAGGAAATTTTCCGGTACTTCATCGCGAGGCCAAATCAACGCTGCCATTGCCTTTTCAGACGCTTAATTTCTTTCAGTGATTGAATTCAGTTGGAAAAATTTTGCTGAGTAGTTATTCATCATTTAAGTAGATTAAAGTCTGTAACTACCTGCAAATATTGCATTTTCCTCATGCTAACTTTATTCATTGCGATTATGGTAATTATGCATATTTGAGGTTCTTACACATCCTTCCTACTAGAAATTACATGTTGTTAAAAAGTCTAAGAACGAGGACTTGAAGATCGTCGCCATAACTCCAAACTCTCATTAACCACCGCGGCTATTGTGCCTGCTATTCCGATACCATAACTGGTCGTTCCTAACTTGGGAGTGAAGCAAGCTGTAAAGTCAAGGCGGACACCGGTACAAAGTGCTCCGATCGACTGCGTGGACGTGAATTATTTCAAGGCATTTCTTCCACTGGGGCGTTTGCTCCGGAACATATTTGACTCCAGTCTCACAATAGCCCTGTTGTTCCCAACTCTTCCTCGTCGGTTATCTATGGGTGACATAAAGCTTATTACAGCAAAGAACGTAGCCAGCAATATGTGCCAACTACCAAAGTTTTTCCATCCTGGCCTTTTTCTTTTAAATCCTTTTAAATGGGGTTGCAGATATTTTGGTATCAATTTGAAATGTGAGATAGTTATATTTAAAAATTAAGTCATTTTCATGGAATTGTATGAGTAATGATTAATCGCCCGAACCGTCATAACGTGCAAGGAATGCAACTTCGGATGAAAACGTGAAATGGAGATTTTACTGAGCTCTCAGACTGGTTTGTTGGTGATATGAGGCGATAACAGAAGTTCTAGTATCAACCATTTCCGGGTATACTGCTGCTTGGTGAACTGTAAAGTCTCAACGTTTCGTTCCTCCAGCTGGGAGCGTCGTCAGGAGTCTCGAAAATCTAAAAACAAAAATTGATAGCAGAAGTTATTTGCGCCATTAATGAGAATTTTGTAGGATTATTATTATAAGAGGAAGTTTATAAGTAGAGGCACAGCTCTCGCAAAAGTTCCTGGCGCAGACCTGCGCGGTATGGAGGGGGTAGTAACAGTGGAGGGGGTGAGGGAGAGGCAACAGAAGAGAGGCCGTTGTTCCTGGAAGTGGAATGCCAGATATTTCTGAAATGGTATGGAAAATTCGTTAATTTGTAAGTATGTATGTATGTAATTCATCATTCCCTGAATAAGCCTGCGCGACGTATGTGGAATGTGTTTTTTCTGTGCAAAACTCTCAATGTACTTCAAGTGTGGAATACATGGGAAGAGCAATATATTTTCCGGAAATTATTCACGAACGAACAAAACAAGATATTTTAATTGAACAACCTTTGCGTGAGCGCGCTAATGATGTTTGGACCACCATTTAATTAATTAATAAACAATTCTGAATGAACATCAGTGAATTTGGAGGCTATTATAGAAATATCCATCACCCATCGTCTTCAGGTGCTTGATAGTTGAGAGATCGAAAGAAAATCGTTGAAGGTATATTATTCACGGACGTTAACCAATACCGTCGTGCGATCGCAAACTGGAGCCTTAAAGGCGAGACGCCACGAAGGTTTAAAAAGGGCTGCTCAGAGCATGAAGCGAGTAATGGAGGCGATTTCTCGGGAGCGTGTTCTATAGAGGTAGGAATTGGATTGAATCCCATGTGTTTCATCATGCGGAGGGATACCTGCCCGATTGTACACGGTTCTGTTCGTCTACCTGAGACGTTTGAGGTAGTTTGAGCGAAAAATCATTTTACTTAGAAATCAATGAATTTCGTCTCATTTTAAGGAAAAATATCTCACCCTTCTAAAGACACCAAATATTCAACTCCTTACCACATTACTTTCCGAGATATTTGACAAAAAGTACCAGCCCTTTCATATGGGAAATGGTACGTGTATGCACTCGAGAGAGACATAATTTACAAAATGAGCTATTTCGAACACTTAAATGTCGTAAAAAAAACTAACAGCATGTAGTTTGTATGTTTCCTAAACTATATTTGAAAATTAATCTTATTGTCACCGTTTGTCACCGTATTGTCTTGGGTATGACCAAAAACCTTCCGTATTGATGCAGTTTCAAACGCACCGCGCGAAAAAATTGAGGCAAGTTAAAGACTTATTTAGATATTTTCAGTTGATTGCTTACAATTTCTGTCATTTAAAACTATACAATTGCACCATTAACAATGCAATATTTAATTGATGAGTCCTACAGCTGGAGGAATCAAAACGTATAATTCGAATATGGTCTCTATTATGACTAGGGAACAATCTCGCTCGGACTACCTTAAGAGCCAAGGACAACTTGCCCCTCTTCAGGTATGCATGACCAACTATGCGATATCGCCGGAGAAGGCATTTTCCCACATTGACAGGGGTGACGTGTGACTAGGCAATTTTTGTGTTCTCTATTTAATTCACAAGTTTCCTTGAAATGGCCGAGTTCTGACTTCAAGACCTCGAGTCCTCTAACGAGTCGGACCTTCCTGTGGGCACATTTTTTCCCCGCGTTCTGTGCGCTTCCTTGCCCTCCTACTCACTATTCCATTCTGCCTCCCCTACTAACCACCCTATACCCTCCATGCAGACCCCACCTCCCCCCGTGTATGGACCCATCAAAGAAGGCGGGAGGATATGCACTCCAATGGACTGAGCTGGGTATTTTTGTATTCGCAATAATCAGGTGGTGGAATTTGTCACGCAAAAACTCTGACAGTGATAAAAATAGGTTGATGAGTTCTTCATTTTTGCGGAGTGGGGGTGATAGTGCATCTAAGGTGCGAACGACAGAATATTTTTATGTCACTCATCACCGTGTTTTTCTGAGTTTAAAATCTGCCCCATGCTCTCTTCACTTTGTTCTTCGTTTTTTATTCGCACCATAATAACGGGAGATTTCCATTCAAGGCGTTGAAGTTACCGCACATCGGAGCACGTCAGCGCACTCTATTGCACAAGAACGACGATAAATGGAACGATGTGCGATCTGGCGCATTGTTTTGTTACCGGCCCATATGTAGCATTCTTATAGGTTAGCAACAGTCACGGCCGAATGCTCCGTGTAAAATTATTGAACTCCATCCAAAATAAGTATTTAAAAACGTAAGCTTTATGTCTCAGAGTTATTTAAAACCTCACATTTTGCATGTTTGAGGCCTTAACTAAAAATCAACAAACTTGAAAACAATCACGAATGCCAATATCGACGTTCTCTTGTTTTTCGGCGCACATCTGCCCCCGATCTATTTTGAGAAGTACTACTTACAATAAATGCGCAGGGTTTTTTAACGGATTGAAGGCAAGTGCGATGTTGTATTGCGGTGAGAGAAGCGCACCAGCCTGAATAGAAGAAATTTATTTATAGGATTTATTTTGGATCTATGCCGAATAAGGAAATATTTTTTACCGAAACTACTTCGGTATTGCTATAAAGGTGCAGAAATTATTGAGCCATCAATCTGGGTTGCAAATAAAACATGAAATCAGTATGCATGTGATGTGTTTTTATGGCTTGCTTCGGTAAACAGCGGCGTATTTAACTCGTCAATAGAACAGTGAAAATTCTAAACGGAGCGGGAATAAAAGACCTGAGGAGCGAGGTTTCGCGGCATTGCAAGACCGATGGGGATCCGATGGCGGTAAAGGGATGAGAGGCATTGGAACAGGTCGACCGAAGTACTGACGCATTGTGTCGACCGATGACGCCAGTATTCGATGCCTACAGGACGAGACGGGGGCTACTGAGCCACAGCAGACGACTTCAGACGGCCGGAAGGATCGCTCTCTCAGTGACTGGCCAGTGACGGACACGCAAGTGACAACGAGGCGAATCGCGAGCAGAAGAGGTGAGTTGATCTCATTCCCTGTCCCCGTACCTACATCGTCTCTCCGACCAAAAGTCGACCCCAAGCCCGCCATAATATATCTCTTCGCAGCGTAGTACAATGCGAGGAGCAGTTTTCAAAAGACAAAGATACATCCAAGAAACTACCCTCAGCCAAAGCGATTGGCGTGATTGAGGCAATGCGAGTAGGTCTGAAGTGGTGCAACTAATGAGGCAGGCGTCTTCCTTGGTCCTCTTCCGCGCGGAATCATCAGAGCAGACATGTATCGAAAACGCTTCCCAGCTTTCTTCATCTACATTTGCATTGTACTTAGAAGTTATGCGAAAATACAAGAAATCTGAAATAGTAGCAAAAGCGGCATTTTGAAAAGCGTAAACGGAATTTACATGTGAAGTCTTATTTTAATGTTTGGAGAATGACCCAAAAGTACTTTAGTCTTACTTCAGGGAGATTTAAGACAATTACACAACGGGAACTTTACTAAAAACGATACTGCAGAAAGAGTCGACTACAATTCGGAAAAAGCCAATTTCCAAAACACCTTTTTTTAATCCATCTTTACAACATGCTCCCATAATAACATGGCCGCACTACCTACGCTAAATAAAAATGAAGTCTTTTAGTATTTCCTGTCACGGCATAGAATGTCACCTGAAATCCATGAACTCCAGGACACTACCCGGTCACGCTCAGGTTCCTGTCCGAGGATATGGATAGTTAGCGTCAGAAATTGTCCCGTATATGAAAATAACATTTGAAAAGCTGAACATTGTGTCCCTTAAGTTTGGAAAATCGCGAAAAATATTCCAATATTTTAAAGCGGTGATAAGGAATAGCGTAGTAGCCATAGTCATTACGTCTATCTGGCATTAAATACAGTAACATATCGTGAGTTCGATTATGGGGTATTTGAAGAATGAACAGATGTCGTTTGTCTGCCTACGCTTACTTTTTGCCATTATAGTTTTTTGCCCGTGCAATTTTCGTTGTAGTTCCTTTGGCATCATATTTGTAATTTTATTAAGATGTACATATTGAAATGGATTTGTCCAAAAGGAGGTTAACAAAAATAGGCAGCGATTACCGACGCAAGTTCCAGTTCATAGGCGGTCGTCGACGAAGTGTGGAAGGCGACTTAAATTCACGGTTAAAGTTTCATAACGACGCGGGCAACAAAATATTGGAACCTATTAAAGTTTATCGTCTTTCACCTTTATCCAGGGGAATGTTATGAATTAGTGTGTACAATCAGTAGTAAGCAGTCAGCATGAGTGTTTCCGCTCCCGGGTCGTTCATATTTTCAGCGCTCTCGTACAATTTTCTCGCATTCGAGTGAATCTCTCGACTGTTCTTCCCGCATTGAGGAATGTAACGTTTTATGATTGAGCGTTTTTGGGCTGCTTTCCATCATTTCATATTTTATTTTTATTATTCTAAGAGGGTTTATTTTTTCGTGATTTTTGTAATGTCTACCATAGCGGGTTGGTCGTCAGGGTTTGTCTTCGGCAGAGCGGAGGAAGGGAATAACTGAAACTGTTGTGGGATTCATTTGATATAGGAGGCTGCCTCCCTTAAAGTTATCACTTTGTACTGCAAAGAAAATAAATAAATCTCTGCATTGGGTATAACAGAGGCGATTTAAAGTGATCCGACATTTTATGGGACTCGGTACAAATTTTGTATCAGTGCATTCTAAAATGATTTCGAGGGGTTCAATTGTTTTTCTCTCCAATCACTCAGCACAGCGCCATTGAAGCCTTCGGGTCGTTAAGGAATCGTAAACAATGAAGATGGAGCAAGTGCTCTAAAAATGAAATCAAATCGCTGCGTAGAGTATTGCAGAAGTCATTAAAAGTGTACTCCGACGTCACGGGATTTTGATGGGAAAGGTGACGAGGAGAGGACTCTTGAGATTAACTGGGAAGAGGACTCTGAATCCAGTGGTGGAGGCAGGGGGGGGAGGGGCAGGTGGCGAGGAATCTAATTTGAGGAAGGTGGGGGGAATCGGTGGCGAAATTAAGAAAATTCTCTTTTCCTCGACGACGGCAAATGAGCCCTTGTGATTGTGACAGTTGGGGATGGGGATGGTGGGAATGGGGATGAAGGGGGGGTTGGGAGAGATAGGGGGAGGGGGTTTGAAGGCAAGTTTCGTGGAATGGCTAAGCAGTAGGAAACGTGGAAGGGCCGGAGGTTTTAAATTGAGGACTGTGGGCGGGGGGTGGGGAGATATTGCATTAGGAGGTCGTCGGGCGATAGTCGATTATCTGTGGCGTAATCGAATGTGAGATATCGACAGCCCGCGAGATGGGAGGATGGAGCGTTTTTGGAGGGGGTGGGGGAATCCTTTGAATTCGACCAATCGAGAGGCGCCTACCGCATCCGGGAGGTGTCGGGGCGGGGGTGGTGACTGAAGGGGCGCGCCTTCCGGAAGACGCCCGGTTGCTTCGCCCCACGAAAATCAGATTACCTCCGCTTTTTTCTCTCTCCGGGACTTCCTCTTATTCCAAAGATTCGTTTCTAAGCCACGTTTACTCTTGCGAGGAATGATGAGTGGTTTAACCAATCGCAATTCGCTCGCGAGATTCATTTGCGGAGCAATCTATCCACAAAGCACCCGGTGATTGAGCGGCTGTGGTCTTAATTAATCGCCGGTTTGAATTTAAATATGTGGCCGACTTATCTGCGCCGTCAACCACTGGTTTAAACGTTTTAATGATTGATGCTCGTCAACTTTGAGGGATTCCTGGGAAAGATCGGACCGTACATTTTCGAATAAGAATCATATTTGCTAAATCCTAAGTTCTAGAGTTAGCAGTAAATTTAGATTATTTGCGGACAATACAGTCGTCTACCGTGAAATGGGCGAAGACGCGGACTTTGAAGCTCTGTCATCGGACCTTAACAACGTTCATTTGTGGTGCCAGAAGTGGGAATTAGAATTAAATATCAGCAAATGCACCACAGTCCAGTTCCTGTGAAAGTAATCACAAAAATACCATACCTATAGTGTGGGTGGAGTAAACATAAAATCATCAGATACAGTAAAATATCTTGGAATTGCCTTAACATCTGATACATCGTGGGATTACACAAACGGAATATATGCGGCACAGAGTTAAAGAAACTAGGTTTTGTTAAGCGTATAATAGGAAGGTCGTCTGATGAAAAAGTCAAAGAGAGATGCTACTTCGCTATGGTTAGGCATCACCTCGAACCCTGGGACCCTGATCATAAAGGTTAAACAAAAAATTAATAAAATACAAAGAAAAGCAATGCGCTTCGTTAAAAACTGATACGAGAACTGATATTTTTCAGAGCGACACAGAGAATATTATTATCATGACTCCTCAATACATCTCTAGGTCTGACAGATGCAATAAAATAAGAGATATGCACTGCCGAACAGATAGGTACAATAACTCGCTCTTTTACGCGAACAATAAACGACCACAATAAAAATTGAACTCCACTAAATACACTCCTATAATACATGTCACCTTTTCATCTCCAAAATCTTACACCTTTACACGGCTGGTGACCTAACACCCCCTGCCACAAGCCCATCTGGCGGCTCGCGGGGTATTATGTAGATGTGGATTGGGATTCATGGACTGGTTATTATTCTTTAGTCTGCGGTCCCCCCAAACAATGCGCTATAATTACTCAAAATAATGTAATATCTGGTGCTTTCTCAGCTAACGTCATGAAGGAAATCATTTCGGGTTCTCCACTTGGTTGCAATCCTCGCATTGCCTGACGCTGCGCTGCCCTACTCGTGCGTAGTCTTCAGGAACGATGATGGTCATCCCTGAAGGTAACTTCCTTTCCTACACTTTCAATCCAACATGCACAGCTCAGTCAAGAGAATCTGCCTTTTGTTCTGCAAATCCTTAAGGATTAAAATAATCATCGATACCATTCAATTAGAAGAGAAACTTCGTAACACACGCTAAATCTCACCCTGTTAGGGCGCTGACTGGATCCCTGATGAGCATTTCTTTTAAGGGTCGTCCACAACAATTTAACACGGCGTAACTTAACAACGGCGAAAGCAAACCAATGAGCGAAAGTTTTTTCTCGGCACATCACTTCCCACGTATATCTAAGAATCGATCCTTGACACTTATTGATAGCGTAATAGTTTCGAGAGTTTAGTCATCTCCCCCAAAAGAGGTCATGCGAGGTGAAGAATGAATGGTGCATTGAACTATAGAAGAATAAAATTAGAAGGTTTGCTCTTAATGTGAGGGTTATTTGTTCGCAACTTCATCTACTCCTCCGTGTGCATTTTCGCGTCAACCCACCCGCAGGCGACTTCATAACAAACCACGTTTTATGGCAGCTCGAGGAGATATCGATTGTAGCAATAGATTGCAGCCCGACTGTCGATAAAGAGCCAGGCTGTAATTAAGAGAAGTTTAAGCTGAGCTCATCTTCAGGCTACACCAGGTCGAATTGCGGCGTTTTAAGTCGCTGTGAACCGGCAGACGTGACATTCTCATAAGTTCATCTCCGGCGTCGCTCCGAGTCGAGGCAAGGCGAGGCACGCCGAGTTAAGTTGCTGTGAGCGAAGCTTTACCCCCATTCTTTTGAGCAGGCTAGCAGGTGTGTTAGAAATGATGGTAATTTCCGATTTCAATTTAACAAAATGTGCTATTATTAGCGCGAAGGCACGTGTCCACACGTGAACAGCTCAACACTGACTCTCGCGTGTCGCAGTGACATCACTTATATATACAGAAGGTGGTGACGCCATATCTTCATTTGACGGCACCTCTCAGGCAACACCTCCAGTCCGCGCCGCTAGACCAACTTGACCACCATGAAAGCGATGAAGGCGATGGGATTCTCCATTTAACAGGTGCATCATTTTTGAGGTTGGTCGTTTTGGAGAGGATAGTGACAGATTAAATCATTTAACTTCTAGGAGAGGTCGGTAGATTGGATATTGAGGGGGTTATTTTAGGGTAGGAGAGATAGGGAAAGAAACCTGGCATCGCCTTTGACATCAGGATTCTCTCAGAAACGTCAGCCTTCCCTAAACAAGAAGGACAAGAGAAAGACAGTTTGACTTCAATCCGACGGGCAAATATTGTAATTGTATTTTACTCCTCGAGATGTTCGGGTACCAAAAAATAGCTCCACTAACCCCACCACTAGCTCGAACTCGAGTCCTCAGAATGTGAAGCCAGTTCTCATACTTCCACATCAACGCGATCACTTTAATTTTCTATCCATATGACGTACGCGGTTTTTCAATGTTTGCTTTTTGAACTCAAGTTGGCGCGAATATCACTCGGGTCATTCCATATTTTACGTTAAGACTCTTGGAGCGATTTTCGTTTATGTACAAATTTACGTGTAAATTTTCACATGCGTACCTATTGGTAATATGCATAGGTAATTGCAGAAAAATTGCATGCTACCGATTTGGTTTTTCGACAATTTAATGCCAATTTAGCATATAACCTTATGGCACTTGGAATATATTTCTAAGCAATTTGATTGCGCATGTACAGATTTCCTTCGAAGCGCCGAAGCATACTATTAATATAATTTTAATGGTTTCTGTTAAATATCAGGACAACTATCCGAATGTAAAACACGTACTTAGATGCGGTTTTAACTTAAATGTTGAATGTCACGCCGTAAACCCAAGTCATAACAATGCTTTAACTAAAACCAAATTAATAAAATATACAATTCCTGTATCATTTATATTAAAAAGTGTATGGGAAATTTCCAAACTTAAATTGATGTACCGGAGTGAAGTACGGTCCATGATTTTTCTCGACTTACTCGAAAAGTTATTAAAATGTCTCACTCAATAACACACGATTTGCAGTTCCAACCACCTTAAGGTAGTCCGAGCGAGATAGTTCCCAAATCATAATAGAGACCGTATTCGAATTATAAGTTTTAATTTCACCAGCTGTAGGACACACGGAGTAAACATTGCATTATTAATGGTGCTATAATCTAGTTTTATATGACAGAAATTGTAAGTAATTAAATGAAAATATCTAAATAAGTATTTAACTTGACTCATTTTTTTTCACGCGGTGCATTTGAAACTCCCTCAAAACGGAAGGTTTTTTTGTGATACCCAAGACTACTGCGGTAACAATATGATTAATTTTCAAATATAGTCGAGAAAACACACAAACTACACACTGTTAGTTTTTTTACGACATCTAAGTGTTATAAATAACTCATTTTGTAAATATTGTCTCTCTGGAGTGCATACACGCACCATTTCCCATGTAAAAGGGCTGGTATTTTTTGGCAAATATCTCGGAAAGTATTGTTGTAAGGAGTTGAATTTTTGGTGTCATTAGAAGGGTGAGATTTTTTCTTTAAAATGAGACCAAATTCATTGATTGCTAAGTAAAATGATATTTTACTCAAACTGCCTTAAGAAACTACCTTACTTTCCATGTGTTATAGGGAGCAGAGCAATATCAACCCGATTGTTTACCGAAGGGTTTGTCCGCATTGGACAACAAATTATGAACGACTATTTGATTCTAGTACCTCCACTCTGCAATATCGCCACAGCAGACGTTAGCCCAAATTGACCCGGGGAACGTGTGATCAGGTGCGTTCGCTATATTCTGTTAAATATACACGTATCCCTGAATGACTTGAGTTCTATCTTCATTATACTCGACGCTTCGAGATTTTACTCAATTTCTTACTCAAGCACATGCCTACATGTAATGACGGCTGAATTCCGCCATTTTAAAAGTTTTTATTCCTTCTCTTTTTTTTGCGGTAACATTAATCCAACATCGCGCATGTGAATTGTTACGAATGTCGATGTTTACTCTATCCTTTAATTACCCAAAAAGAATTATGACAGAGGATACATACAGAAACTACACATTTTAAAAGAAAATGAAAAACATTCATAATTTTCATCTTTTTTTTTGTATTCCTTGGGTGTTGGAATTCAACTTGAAGTTAACGCTTTTTTTCCACGCAAAAATGAGTGATTTTTTTGTAAACTAGCGGAAGCAAACCCGTTGAAATTCAACGGGTGTAAAAAATATTCAACTTATTTTATACTATCGATAGCAATCGAAATATATCGATATTTATTGCAATGTATTTCTTATTGATCATATGGATTCTCCTATTTCAATGAATTCGTTCTGAGCCTTTATTCACCATATATTCATATAAGGTTTGGCTTTAACAATGCTATCGGTCGTCAAGGGGACAGCTTACCGAAAATGCTAAACTTTAAGCTAATTTCTGATTGTGATTTCAAAATTTCAATTAAATCAGTCGAAAAAAACAAAAATCAATTGCAAGAGTAAGAATGTATCCTTATTTTTATTTCCGGTGGTCTTCGTCGCGACTTTGTGCGGTCATCATTACAAATTTAAAGATGCAAAAAAAAAGATCCGCATGCCGGAAAAAAAGAACTTTACATTTATTTATTATGGAAACACTTTTACTCGTCTGGAGTCGAACCGGAGACCATTAGATAAACAAAAAGGAACCATAAACCTTCCGAGTGACATAAGGAATCATGTTACTAAGTTGTCCGTCATTCCGAGCAGAGGTTTGGCAGTTATAAGTGACCGCACATTCGCACTTTCTTTTGATGGATGATGAGGGGGGTGGAGGATGGAGGCATGGGGGATGGAGAGGAGAAGAAGATGGACATTCTTGGATTCACCCGAGAACGACTCCTTTATTTTGCCTTCAACGACGAAAGCAAAAATCGCGTGTTCCCCGCCCCCCCGTCCCCCCACTCCATACAACTTAATATTCACATTTTATCCCCACTATCTCCCACCACACCTCCCATTCCACTACTGTACTATATGAACCGTTACTGTATGACTAATAATTTTGTATCTAGATCTACATAATGCTCTGCATGCCACCTCAATGTTTGTCGCAGAGGGTGAGTTATCCCTAACATACTCTACAAAGTACCTTAATATGAAGATAACGAAAGGGGAAAGGTATAGTAATAGAGGAGAACAGGAGGAAAAAATCTATTCATTTAGAAGTTTTACATTTTTGCGAAAATTTTTCCGAAAAGTAACGCCTTCAACCATTAGTTTTATAAACATTTGTTGCTCAAATTTTGCGACGAATGAAGCGCATCATCTTTTACATACGTAAGATGAATTTCGGGAAGCGCAACCAAAAACTGAAAAAAATAATCTTTCCCCGGAAGATTATAAATCACCACACGTTTCTTATAGGGGTTGGATTTGAAGACGTGGGTTTTTGCCTTCAACCATATTCTTGAAGCGGAAGAGATAATTTTTTTCTTTCTATGCTTGAGGAAAATAAACGATCATTGTGGAAGAAAATTCATAAAATTGGAGAAAGATGAGGAGGGTTGCGGTAAATCAATCCAGGTATTTTAATTTATCGATGGGAACAATTTGTATGAAGACACTTTTCATCGATACATGTGAGTTCTTTTATGGCAAAGAACCAGCAAAAGTTCCTGGCGCTGCTGCGCATTGGAAAATGTTTGGGCGTGGGTTGGAGTTCGACGAAATGGAGGAGGGAGATTAATTAAGGTAGTTTGAGCGAAATATCATTTTACCCAGAAACCAATGAATTTGGTCTCATTTCAAAGAACAATATCTCACCCTTCTAATGACAACAAAAATTCAACCCCTTACCACATTACTTTCGGACATATTTGCCTGAAAATACCGGTCCTTTTACATGGGAAATTGTACGTGTATACACTCCAGATAGAACTTATATTAAAAATGAGGCATTTCCTGCCCTTAGATCTCGTCAAAAAATCAACAGTGTGTAGTTCGTGTATTTTCTCAACATTTTTTTGAAAATTAATCATGTTGTCACCGCAATAGATTCTTCGGGATCACAAATAACATTTCGTTTTGAAGGAGTTTCCAACGCACCACGTGAAAAAAATGAGTCAAGTTAAAGACTTATTTAGATATTTTCATTTAAATACTTACCATTTCTGTTATATAAATTCATCTTTCACAAATGCATTTAGACTAGAAAAATCAGCCGACACCACCTTCTTAAATCAACGACAAAATTAAATAAATGTAATTAATTCCAATGGGAAATATAACTTATCTCCAAATACTTAAATCGAAACTATCACAAAAAATATATAAAAAAATTAAAATGAGTAAAGCTGACCTCATTAGCAGTCGTGCTCTAAATTAATCAAAGAGAGGAATTCACTTCGCAATAGCTAATTTTTAATAATTCAGAGTGAGCCAATTAAATCTGTTAGAAGTGTTGTGTAGTGAGATTTTTAAAATCTGACAATGACCATTTATTTAAATATATGCGTTTGGGAGATTGTGCTGGATTTTCACGTTAAGTAGAATTCGTTCTAGCAGACACCGGAAGCGTCACTTTGTAGGGTACACTTAATGTACGATGGCAAGATGCGTTTCACTATATTTGCCATCTCTCAGCGCGGTCAAACGCGACGTATCATCTCAATATATTCATGAAAGATTAAAAAGTGCTTAATCCATCATGGCTATCAGTGCAAAGAATAATTTGCTTCATCTATACACTCAGTCATAATTTGTTTTACCAAATCGTTAAGGTGTGAATAAACATTACACTTGTACTTACCCTGTACCATTTGTCACCTAAATTCTAGGCTCTTATATGTGTTTTCCTGTAAAGTTCATCGGAGGCCGCTTTGCCTTTGATCGTAACAGGAGAGTTGGGATCCATTGTTGGAAATTTCTATTTCATCAAGTTATTTTTTATCAATCCAGCCCTCCGTGGGATTTATTCATTGTTTGTCCTTGGCATCCATCTCATCTTCATAATTTTTATATCACAACATATCTCCTCCTCTTCAGGAATGTCACAGAAAAGAGGGCCTGCCATACACATGGCTACATGACTTGGGACCTCTAAGGGAAAATAATCAATTCTTTCGGTCTTAATATG
Source organism: Ceriagrion tenellum (assembly GCA_963169105.1). Lineage (NCBI taxonomy): Eukaryota > Metazoa > Arthropoda > Insecta > Odonata > Coenagrionidae > Ceriagrion > Ceriagrion tenellum. The sequence goes on from OY720639.1 coordinate 9,394,519, forward strand.
CCTTAGATCCTTATTTTTGGAAATGAATTACTATGGTGTCAACTATGGTATATTTTTACGTTGATTAAACACCACCATTACCCTGCTATTTGAGGAATGGCAAAAAGAACTTCGAATATTCCACACAAATACTATAGTACCGATCTATCTTTCCACTGTCCTGCAGGCCATTAATAATAACTGTGGGGCAGTTGAAACCTAGATTGGTAATAGATATTTATGTGGAATATACAAAATACTTTTTGTCATGCCTCTTACCCAATTAGAAAATGTATTCACGTAACTATTAATGTTATCTGCTGGTTAATATTTTACTATATGATATTTCTCTGAATTAACTTATTCTATTTTATTTTCCCAGAGTATCTATCTCTTCACTCCGAAGACACATCCTTCATTGGGACTCTACTGTAAAAAACCTCTTGAAGTCCTATTGGCAGCCTCAACTTTGTCGTGGATATTTGATGTCTCTTTGATGGCTCATCGCCTCTATCACCAAGATAAGGTATTTCTATATGAAAAGAAATCATTAACCTTCCTTTATTTTTGGACCCAGATTTCAATCGCAGTTATATTGGGGTATTCTGTTTTTGCACATTTTCATATTTGCTCAAGTTTCCTAGGGAATTATGAGCGCAAGATGATCAAATTCTCGGTCTTCATTAAAGACGTTCATGTGCGTGCCAGTGGTATGAGAATAAAGTGAACTTTGGTCGCACAAAAGTGATCAATTATACGCACATTATTGGTGACTAATTACACTGCATCTTCCAGACAATTGTAAATCTCTCATGACTGCAATGGATGTCGACTTTTGCTATCGGAAGGAATATTTTTTTATCGTTAATTTCCGTTAATTGGTGTCACTAATCGCACCCGTTCAAATGACAATTTTCAGTACCAATCGTGTACCTTTTACCGAGAATATACAGCTTTTCCTCTATATATATTTCTGCATTCCTCCTTCCTGATTGATGCCTTCCCCCAGTGTTGTCCCCACCCGGAGATCCGATTGGGGAACAATTTTACCTCCGGAATATTTTATCTAAAGAAATGCCATTATGTCATACATTATCCGAATGCAAGACTGCATCACCTAGAGAGTCTAATTAGGTAGTTTCTCGTTATCTTCCACATCGCAGTCCCTCGGTCCATTCCATGAACTGTACTCTTGCCTGAAGCTATGGATGTCGATACTGGACAAATATTCATGATCTGTGCCATCAATGCCTTCTGCTGAGACCCTCTTCAAATATAAAACTTAACTATTTATCACTTCTTAGTTATCAATGAATCGGTATAAATATATTGATATCTGTGTATAATATCTTTACTATCTATGAAAGACTTGACTATGGAGAACTTTATAATTAGAACACGTTCCTATGCGTTCTATCCATATTTATTTTCTTTACGTCTAACCATATGTCATTTCGTCATGTATGAATCATATTCATCACGGTTGATGTTTTAATACACCTGCTGAGTACCCTTACTATGCGGGAGCGTACAGCAGAGGATCTGGGCACGACAACCTGGAAGAGAATGGGATATTTCAATTGGGACAGTCCATTTATCTTAGAGACAGTGCTATTGCAAATACTTTTCTGTGGCCTTTCTGTGTTCAATTACTTTTAATAACTTTACCTGGAGTCATTTGTATATACTAATGGTCATAAAATTTGAGTGCTTTAAAAGACATCTGTTTTACGCCATTGGATGCAATTTCCTGTTCCACTGTCAGCACGTTAAGACAAAAAATGGCATTAAAGTTTCTAGTCCGATAACTTTGATCAAAATAATCAAACGGAGGAAACCAGCATATTCGACTGTAAACCTTCAGGTGTTTTGAATAAAAATTTTATATGAACTTAAACATGCCAAATCCAAGATCTTGGAATCCATAGAAATGTGAACTTGAACATAAAATGCCAATAAACCAATGAAAAAATTCAAAACATAGCAATCGTATAAAAAAATGGCAAAGCCCAAAAATCTCAATGTAACAAAAAATCGCTGGTGGACTTGGAAAAAATTAAGTTATTCTCAGCTCTAGCCTAAATAAATCTAGATATACTATTGTACGAACTGCTGCGGAGGCGAGTGGCAGGGAGTGTAAGCGGACACCAGCTGTCAAAGCTAAGGGAATAGCGTAAAGTGAGGGGGACTCTTGGCCGCTAGGTGAATTGTGTGTTATCCATGTTAGTCTCGCGCCTTTTTAGTTATATTCTCTCTTTGTGCTTGGGGATAGGGAAATTGTGCAACTATCATTTCGATAGCATATTTTGTCGCTTCTTGCAGTTATTTGAAGCCGAGTCAAAGTAAAATCCACCGGGAGATTCAGGAGATCGCCTGATGTGAACTAAGTATTCAACTAATCTAAGCCTAACGTATGACCTCCGAGTCTCAAACAGTGAATTAAAAGCAAGATATACGTTAAGCCGATCAAATATTGCCTTGAAGTCGTGAATACTCTGAAAAACTATGCTTGAATGGGGAAATCCGTGGTGGGGTGATGCCGGAATATTGCGACTCCGCGCCCACTTAATGATATCATACGTCTCTTCCTATTTCCTCGTGCATGAACTTAAAAACTTAGTCGCATCTAATACAGTGCTTGCAATGTGATTTGAGTTAAACTAGAACAATCTCAATTTTCTACGATTAATTGTTGCTAACATTTGCAATAATTCTTCTTATTTTACTCATTGAATGGAGAATTCATTTTAAACAGAAAATAAAAAGGATTTTTTAATGCATGCAAAAATTTCATTTTTCCCCGCGGAATTTCAGCGGATACTTCATGATAGTTAATTAAATAATGATGCATAAAATGCACAGAGCGATCATTTAATTTCAAATCCATATATGCACTGTCAGAAACATTTCACTCCCAATGCTAGATCTATAAATATGACCTCGCTTCAATAATATCCTCCATGTTGCCCGATTCTTGCAAATCTCGTTCGTTTCTGCCACTTTGTAGCTTCAATTGCACCGAAAAAAAATCATGTATGCATTTCATAATACTGATTGTGAGATAAAATAAGTTGAGCTGGTAGACTGATAACATTATTGATCGTGGCGGGTTTTCTCCGAAATGTTAGATCAACCGGGCCGAGGGACATGAGAGACCGGTACCAAAGTGCTTTTTGCATTTTTATCTGAATGGAGATAATTCGAACGAGGTTCATCCCTTGTCATTGCGGAGACCATATGCGAATTTTAATTTTCAGATTAACACCAGGAGGACGGGGACTTCACTCAACCTTGGAAGCCGGAGTTGTCAAATTTGACCCTTCCTTCTTTTGAGGCCATTAATAATTCATTTATGATATTTTAATATCTTTCTTCTTTAGGGGTTGCACAATATTTATCAAATGAGAATAAGGACGTTCATATTGGATAGTTTTATAATATTTCTTATTATATCATATGATGACTGTGCATTATTATCTGTAATGTTTTCGCGCAGCCCTTCATTAAAAACATGCATACATATATATGCCAGCATGATAATGCCCCTATGTGAATGCGGATTGAATGAACACATCTGATAACTTTCCTACACTTTTTATTGTTCTTAGACTTGATGACATATGATGAAAACAAAACACTGTTAATTTAAATCTCAACCATGTGCAGCAAAAAATTTGAGGGAGGCCAAATTCACTTTCTATACCTCCTCTTGAGACACATTTACAAAACACACATGTTACCACTCTTTGCTGCACAAAAATGCATTTATTGCAGAGAGGCTTTCTAAAACTTTTACAAATTGAGTATCCCTTTGCACCCTTCTGACAGTTTTTTCGCCCTCGACATTAATTGCGCTTCTTTTCAGCTTCGTGTTCAGCGTTTTCCTCTTCGTCATCAGTTTGCGATAACGCCATGCATGCTTTGGTATTAGCAACTCCAAGCTCCTCTGCAAGAGTGAGTAGAAACTTTCGCAGAGATGATGTTGTACTGTTATTTACTTCTCTATAGAGTACCTACCCAAACATTTATCGCGATATCAATAATGTTGCTGCAGGTGTGGAGTGGCAAACGTCGTTGAGCTGCAGGTTTTACCGAGTGAAGTCAAGCCTGTCTACCACATCCGCCTCATACTTATTTTCTTAAAAAAAAAGTGACTTTCTTGTTTTCGTTTACTGTCCAAACCAATAGCTATGTCTGGATAGGTGGTGCTGAGAATAATCATATTTTTTTCCTATTTTCCTGGAACACAGTGAGTGTGATACTATCCTTTTTTATAATTCGTGTGTCATGCAGCTGCAAGCGACAGCTTTTGATTTCTGCTGGGATCTCCTTTCTCGATCGGTTGATAGTTCAAACTAAGCTTGTTCTCTTATTCCTCAACGCTTCTGTGAGGTAGAGAGAGGTGAAGAAGCTGTCACAAGTTACCTTCTTCCCCTTGTTCAAAAAAGGGGAAGTCAACTGGAGCACCACATGATCTCCGAGTCGCATATTACTTGGCCTCGAATCATCCTTTCCCAAGTAGTAAAAACCATTTATAATATAATTTTTGTCCTTATCTACAGCCAGCCAAAATTTTTTGCCCGTTCTTATCCGGCAAATTGGACATGAACTGCAAAAAAGGACACCGGGCTCTTGTGGGGAAAAGTTACTCATCTATCGTTATGTATGGCCCTGGAATATAACAAGCCATGCAAGCATAAACTTGTTCTACACCTGGGATATGAATCAAATTTGATAGTTGCCAGTCTATTCAGGATTGTTGATTTTATGTCAAATCTAAGGAAGCCCAGAATTTCTATGAAATGATCTCTGGGCATGGCATATTTGCATAGAGGCAGACCCCATTTTACCGACCACAAAGATGTTAGGGAAAGAGATTTGGCACCGAACACTCCGCGTAGGTAAAAGATTTCTAAAAAGCATCCAGCTCTTCTAATGTTAACGACCATCTGTTAACCCCGGCTTTTATACGAGCTTTGTTTCAGTGCAATTTTTTTTATAAACCTGTGAACACTTGCATCAATTATAAGTCTCCCGGCGCTCAAGCAGGTTTGATTCACGTAACGCTTGGTGTGTGCTCTGTGCGTGGCGTGCCCTCACTATCCATGGAAATATTTTGCCTATCGAGCTTCCCATTTTTTTCTTTTGAAGCGTTGCCTCCTTGACGGTAAGAATAATTGAAAGTTGAGCAAGGAGCCTCCACACTCGTAACAGTTTGTTGCGATGCTTGATAAATAGGAAACACATCACCTTGAAGAACAGCAGCATCTGAAGTTCTTGTCCTAACGTAACATCCTCGACGATTCCCACGATTCCTCAGGCGTTCTCGTTCATGCCCAGTCGCTGCGCTGCGGCCCCTGATTTCTCCTCGTTGTCTCTATCTCCCTCTCCTAAAAACCGGGGCATTCTTTGTGAAGTAATGGTGGGAAAAGAGATTACACTGAAATGGCACTATCTCGAATACAAAATCTCTTGTATTTTCTCATGCCGTTCCGATATACCTACCGTGCCCTACGATATCCTTCCTCAGTTCATCGGTAGAATAATGGTAATTACTGTATTCTGGATGAGAATCGGTACTATCCGAATTCGATTCGGAGGACAAGTCAGAGCGTTTAGTCAAAACAAATGATTCGCCATTGCTTATCGCTGTCTTCATCCGAATCGTAATCAGAGGCCGATTCATCCTCGCTTCTGTCTGGCAGGGCAGTGAGAAGTTCCCCGTGGGATAATCCTCTGCAAAACATGGTTGTCAGCCACAAAATAACACGCCGCCGAATATGTCCAAAGAATTTTGGACTTTTTTTCAAATCCGCTCTCCTTCGCTCTTCTACGACTGCCTCCCAATGTCTCTACTGAGGGAGCGGTACTGGAAAGGGAAGCACACACATATATCATGCGAATCAATCAAGTTTCTACCACTGACCATACGTAGACAAAATTGGTCACCATAGGTCACTATGTATCAACAAAGTTGCTCTTCACCGGCAGACCTATTTTCGCACAATATTCAAAAGCCTATTTTCGCACAATATTCAAAAGCCTATTTTCGCACAATCAAATTAGATGACAAAAGAATCGGCCTAAAATTCAAACATTGTACCCATAACTTTTACGAAGAATTACAAATAAAAGTAAGCTCGTATTCGGAAGGCTACAACGACGAGACAAATTTCATCTCAAGGGAAGGTGAGGAAATAAATCGGTTAGTGTGATGAAGTGGAAATAAGAGGAGGCTAGAGGGGACTATTAGTGGGGGTGGGAAGATGGGGCGAATGGGAGTGGGAAGGTTGGTAAGCGAAATGGGAAATGACAGGGTTACAAAAAGGTTAATTTGTATTAATATAAAAACACCGTTTCAATGACTGGTCAGTGGGGAAGAAAAGAGTTAAAAATAACATCTTTACAGGAGTCAAATTTGACACCTCTGGCTTTGAAGGTACAAATGAAAATTACGATAGTGGTTTTCCACCCCAATTCACAATATTTACTTAATTAACATCTTGTAAAAAAGATTAAAAGTCACGATATTGCATGACTAGCTATAAAAAAATTGCGGTATTACAAACGATTATAAAACTAGGACGGGTAAAATTTGACACCTCCGGTTTTCCAGGGTTGCAGTTGTAAGAGCCATAAAATTAACGTAGTAATATTAATGGCGCGTAAGTATTGATGTGTATTTCTCAATTTCTTAGTAAATGCAAAAAGGAGGAAATGCTTCGACTAGAGAAGTTTGGCTCCGTGCCGTTACGAATCCCCACCTGACATGGTTCATAACTGGTACGATTTGGGAAAATAAAATTATAAATTTAGATGCTAGAATCCTGCATGAGTTGAACATCCACTTCGACGCTCATCACAGAATTGGTGTTCAAAAATGGACTTTTTGCCCGCATCCCAATGGACTATTTGTCTGTTGCAGTCCGAAGGCTGCGTGGGATTCGTATGTTCATATTCGAAGGTTGTAGATTCACCGAGCCTCTAGGGCGTTGTGTTTGAATCGCTCGAGATGATCCTGATTGCGTAACTGAGAAGTAAGTGGTACAACAACAAATGGGTGGAGCATGAATATATATATTATGGATTTGGATGTTTTGAGTGGTTGCCTAGGCTACGTGTTGCCTAAATTTCCACTTTTAGTTCGCCCAGTCCTTGGCGCCACTTCGATTAGAGTCTTTTCAGTTGTTATTGTATATAAACGTATTTAATTGTTGCTAATGTGAGACTGTGTTGAATATTCAATAACGATTGTGGAGATATGAATTACTTGATGCTTTCGATAATATCTTGCTATTTTTTCTGATCTAAAAGTTACTTTGTAAATGCTAGAGAGGAAATATCTATTACAGGAAAAATTTAAGAGGTTTATGAAACGTCCATCGTATGCCGACGACAATGTTTGCCAGACTCTGATTATAATTTAATGCATTAAGCTTAAATAAATAAATTAAAATGCCTTGTTTAAACAGAACTTGCTTCGTACCAGGCTGCAAAACAGGGTATGCGTCTACGAGGACCCAAAATAGGAGACTTGGATTGAAAAATAAGAATCTGTTCCTGGCGGCGGTAAATGCATTCCTTTTTACTTACACTGCAATGATGGCCATTGGGAATACTCATGAAGTCACCTCGCATTATTATTAATTTCCGTTTAGCGATATTCACGAAGTCCAAAGAAGTTAATTGTGCATTTGTGTAATTACATTTGGAGAGGAATTTAATATATCTGTAGACCGAAGTGGAAAAAGTGTATAATTACGTCCCGCGAGTAGTATTACATTTTTATCCACTGCATTTTGATTACTTGTAAGTAAAACCCATATATATTCATGGTAAAACCGGTAAGACGTGTTTATTTACAATCTGTTGACTGTATTTACATTTGAACTTCCATCTTTCATCACTAGGCGGCACCACTTTCCAAAAAGTTGTTTGTTTACGGAATTCTAGAAAACAGTTTTTGGCGACGAGATCACAATCCATAATATATATTCATGAGTTGGAGATTTTGACAAATTTTACGTACTCGAGTGGCTATATTTAGCGTTTAATAAGTCGTTTGTTGTGGCTAAAATTGGCACATAACAATCCATTTACAATATTACCGCGAGAAAAACTCGAACGCGAAGGTTAATTGAGAGTTGTACGAGTGTTTCAAATACACCAAAATCTCGAACCCTTCGAGATGGTACCACGTGACTCCTTAGTTACGTGTTCGACATTATCTCGAGCGATTCAAACACAACCCCCCCTAGAGGTTAACTGATTGGATCAAACTCATCCTTATTGGTTGAGTCACGCAATGGATACGCTGCAGAACATGTGCATTATTTATTAAGTCCAGTTCAGGGTTGAAATGCGAAACTACTAAAGAAAAGTGATTTGACCTGAGGTGTTGCTGGAACCACAATGCCTCTACTAGTGTGCACCTACGATACAAGACACAGATGCGGAGATGTAACAAATCAACCCTCAACTACACATGTGAACTGACTCATTTACTGATTCCCTGGGAATGGAAACGCGAAGGGTCCTTTACATCAGAGAAATAGATATTTATTTCTCACATGGTATCAAAAATATATGGAAAAGAATGTTTAAAAATTGCAATAGTAGCCATATTTGGCTTTAAAGGAGTTTTAAGGACATGAAAAGAAATAATAAATATTATACAGTTTATAATAAAATGTTTTGTTGGCAAAAAATGCAACGTGAGAACGACATATGGCTCTCAAATGAGCATGCCCTAACACTTATTATTCCTAGAAATGCCAACACACATATGCAACGTCATGAAATTCGTAAATATAAAACAAAGTATATTTGATTCCACTTCTCATGAAGAATATTATTATAGAAATTAATTGTAGGGTAATGTCTAAAATGAAACACCTATAGCAACGCGGAGTCAAGCAGAAATGACATCGGCGTTTACTTGAAATAATTTTCATTGTAATATTCAAAAGGAAGGAATGGAACTAATTGTGCAATAATTTACGCTTGAATATGGAGTCATCGTCTGATGTCTTGAAGGAGGCCATATTAAAATGAACTAATCCTTAAACGATCTAAATGCACTATTTAAAAAAATTGTCCCTTTCAGATGTTTTCTGCCCTTAAACAGAACAGTTGACTCGAAAAAATACCAAATTGAGCAATTTTATTGGCCTTATACATAATTTTATGATTGAAATTGCCATCGAAACGTTCGTAGATCGCTAGTGACTCTTATCGTAAACACCAGTTAGTTACATATCACAAACGAGTTATAATTATAAAGATGGTCAGTTACTCGCTATATTTATACTGTTATATAAGTTTATTTACCTCCAGCAGTGCGAATCTCGTAATTTTTTACGCCGTTTTTATTTATTAATTTGCGTTCCTAAAGTTCTTGAAAAATCAGGAAGTTTACTGAAAGTTAATGATGATAATTTCAAATTATGTACGCTATCAATTATTGATCTGACTCCATCACGTCAATTTTCGAGAACCATCGCAAAGATTCCATGTTCCGCGAAACAATTATCCGTATTTCGATATATTGTCTTAATTTGTTCTTAGTAATCATATTCTTTTTGCAAAAAAAATTTTTACCTGCCCATCTTTAATCCCTGTTTCCTCGACCACCTTAGCATTTTCGACAGTAAAATTATTTTTCTGGAAGAGAATTTTTAACTGAGAGAAAAATAAGGTGTATAAGAACGTTGTTTCGCTCCATCAACCCGAAGAAGTTGCGGGAACTGACAGCACTCTTGCTGCTGTAACTCGCTGTCAATCCCTTCCGATGTGTGAGTGGCGTGCTGCGCATTGCATCGCTTCGATTATTTGGTATTCGCCTTTGGGCGATCCGCGAGAGACGGCTACTCGTCGTGCCAATGCCTTGGGTGCAGTCCGGCGTGGTGGCAACTCGGTACCATGCTTATATTCCACTCTACGTGAGCAGAATGGGTAACTGTTTTTCACTCGTGAAACCGCTACTACAAGGCAAAAGACATTTTTCTTGATTTAGGCGAGTGTGAAAAAAATATCTCGCTTGCACTCGCTAAGTGAAATGACATCTCGCGTATTATCGATATGTATGAGCCGAATATCATTTCACACATGATTCAATGAATATCATAAAGAAAAATATCTCACCTTTCCTAAGATACGAAAATATTAGCCATTTACCTCGCCAATTTTCGAGATATTTGCCAAGAATTGGAAGCCGTTTACCATGGTGCATGGTTGTCACATGGACTTTAGAGGGACTTAATTTTTTTAAATGAGGAATTTGTAACTACTAGAAATATAACAGTAATCAGCTGTTTTTAGTAAAAGAAAATCAATTGATCTCCGCAGAAATTTTTACAGAATCGTAAAAAAAACTGTGATGGCTATTTCATCTCACGGCATGAAAAAATAAGTCAATCGAATCGCTCATATATATGAACAGTTGATTAATGAGAACTTCAGTCATATAAAACAATGGTTTGATTACCAAAACAATTGAAATATATATTTCATTGTTCTAACAGCTGCTGAAATAAAAAAAACTAAATTCGAATATAGTCCCCATTATGAATATGCAAACATGTTCCTCAAGCTGCCTTATGTGACAGTAATAATACTTAATATTTTGGCGTATCTTCCAATTCTAATACCACATGAAAAGCAATGAACTCCGATAAAAATGCTAGCAATATTAAATTTGCTGAAAATGTTGACATATTTGATCGAATACCTTAAAACTTAAACTAGAATTTGGCGTGGGTTCTCGCAATCCGACTGGTTAAAAACCTCTGCCATTTACTGGACTTATTTCTGCGGTTCACGACAGAGGCTTTTCTAAAAGATCGCCTACGGGTTGCCGCGTGTCACTTCGTTCCGATTCTCCCCAAGGCTTATAACAAAAATAAAGGGAGTCTCCAATGGCCGTAAACAATTGGCACCACTCTTCAGAAATCACAAACCTTGCTGTGTTGGTTTGCCGGGATGGGACTTCCACAGCAGAGACCAACCCCAGCCTCTCCATCAGAATACCCTCCTCTGGTGGTTTACGGGAAGGTTACTTCCTCGCCAGTAACCAACACAGACGCACACACATAACCCAGATAGGATCCTTCGCAAGGGCTACTGGGACCCCGCTAAGGATTCATTGGGTTATAACCTGGGATCCTTCGCAAGGCTAATGGGACCCTACAAAGGATTCCTGGTTATCAACACACACACACAAGCACTTAAAATCACTCACTTCACTTTAGCTCACTTCAACCCTGCGTTGACGTGACGCTATTCCTTCGGATCACTGAAGAGGGCTACTTGGTAGCTAAAATACACGTATTCCACCCTCACCCTCGTCCGTTCTTATATATAGATTTTGACCACGCTCCTTTGGAGTAGTTTCTCCCAGAAGTTGGGCCCATTTGTTTGTGTGAGTGCTTTTGAGTGCTTGTGAGTGCGTGTGTGCTAACAACCAGGCATCCTTAGCGGGGTCCCATCAGCCCTTGCGAAGGATCCTATCTGGGTTGTGTGTGTTCGTCTGTGTTGGTCACTCGCGAGGAAGTAACCTTCCCGTAAACCACCACAGGAGGGTATTCTGATGGAGAGGCTGGGGTTGGTCTCTAATGTGGAAGTCCCATCCCGGCATAGCAACACAGCAAGGTTTGTGATTTCTGACGAGTGGTACCAATTGTTTACGGCCATTTGAGACTCCCTTTATTTTGATTATTTGTCCAGCCATAAGAGCTCACCTCATCTTTCTAATCCCTTAGGCTTGAATACAGAGGAAGAGCTAATCTTGGGGGTTAGAGTGTTTCAATTCTTAAAAAAACACGGATTCTCCTCATCAAGGCTGTCTATCGCCTCCTGCATTGTGCCATCCTTCAACTAGCTGAACTACAAGTGGCTATCATGGTTGAAAAAAATATTATGTTTTATCTTTGAATCTCACGCAGAAATGATTCTCGGGTGTTCCACCGGGTAATAGGCTTAATAAATGCAAAAGTTTCAAAGAGTGACTTGCTCTCCATATTATAACTGTCATCAAGTAAAAATTCGAAGATTTATGATAAAACCAATAAACGGTCAATTAGACAAATGAGCTCGTCAATAGACTCCTGATCTCATATGTTGGTTATAAATAAAGGCCAGATTATACGGCTCGTGGAAGCCCTGAAGATGCTTTTTGAATCGTTGGCAGTTCATTGCTCGAGAAACTTAACCGCGATGTCACCGCTATTTTTCGTCTTGCTGCAGTAAAAATTTTCAGATGTCTCTCCAAGAACTTATAATGCGTCTCCTATATTTTGAAGTTCGTGAACCACATGTAAAGACTTGAGACAGCTGATTGGAATGCTTCTACGAACGCAGAGAAAGTATAGGTTCTGTCTTTTCAAGGTATTCAGAGCTAAGATCGCTTGACTACCACCCTCAATTTTCGCCCTGCCCATGGCCTCCTCAATGTCCTTGCGGCTCTTTGTTACTCATTACATGTCAGCTAACTTATCTATTTGTGCCTCAGTCTTCCTTGTAAGGCTTCCTCCCTTATTAGGCTTCTTAGTGATATTTTTTAATGATATTAACTCAATATTAATTATCGAGTGGACTGATGAAGAGAGAGGAGAGCATGAACAGACGCCTGTTCCAGTTCTCTTACTAAAAATTACTCTTCAGCAATTTCCTCATTGATCTCCTTCATCACATTCTTTCATTTCCATGGGTGTCATCATCTCCTCTTTGTTTACGTTCAGTCTTTCGATCGTCAGATTGAAACTACTGTTTTCCTGCATTTTGGGTCGTTCCCTAGTTCGGTAGTTTCTTTTTCACTTTTTTATCCAAGGTGGCTATCGATTAGGTACGCCTAACTGTGGTCGCTGCTCATGTCTGCACCAGGATTAATCTTAAATTGTCTCTTTTGGCTCCGGTACTTCTCTCTGAGGAGTGTGACAGTGATTTGGTGCATCACTTCTCCGGGCATATTTCATGTGTATTATGTGCGCTCATGATTATCGGATAATAAGTTCGCTACAACCTTCTCGGTGAAAAACTCTTCTTTTCTCACGAGGTTCAAATTTCGATTTTAAGACGACGAGTGTAGCATACCTGCTGTGGAATCCACCCGTGCCACACACCCTGGAGGTGGCTTGCAAGGTATTTCGTTGATGTGAATAGAAAATGTTGATGTCCCTGATATGACGAAGGCTGTTGACCACCTACGCTCTTTAGCGCCTATCCTTTCTCTGCCAAGTCACCAGTCAGAACCGATGTTTATATTTGTCTTGATTTTTAGTGATCTTTTGGTCCCTTAATGAGTAGAATGGACGTTTTGTTGAAAATGAAGGGGCTTTTCTCTTAAAGTGCGTGGTAATTGGTTGACACTTGTAAAATCAGCGGGTTGGAAGACCAAAGTACAGGGCTTGACCAAATTAGGAGAGAATTGACTGCATGTCAACTTGCATTTACAACTCTACATGGCTGTCATTCGGTAAATGAGGGCAAATGATCGCTAAGTTTCCCACCGTTGATGTCACTTTGAGCTCAGTGCTCTCCCGGAGTAATCTGCTCGTCGATTGAAGTCCACGACGAAGGGTGAGGCGAACGTTTCCGAGTTTCTCCTCGTAGTCTTCGCAAACTTCATTTCCACGCGTGAATAATAAAAAATCACCATTGTAATTGGAGTTGGGTAACGTCGTGGACAGTAGCACTTAGCATTCGAACTCTGGGAATCCATGGCATTGTTACATGCTGGGTACGTGTGAGTGAGAGAGCGGTCACCTCGCTCATTGAAGTTCCCATGAGACTCTCGGATGAGGAGGACACCTGGGTTGCTTAGTTGATTGGAACACGAAATCAAGTGGTCTGCGTTCGAATCCCAGGCAAGGCGAATTATTTTTTCCCAATGTATATTTCACACGACTGTGCCAATGGAAGTCAGAATGTGGTAGTTCCATATAAATGGCGCTGAAGTCGCCGTCAATGGCTGTAAACAATTTTTTAACAGAAGAATAATCGAAGAATTATCTGCAATATAAGAAACTTACTTTTGGGTTTGAATAGATTACGCATGTCATTAACAAATACGGGATTTTTGTCAACCTGTTGAAGAGAAATTTGGAAGTAAGCATATGTTTTGGCTCGCATGAACGTGTCCTTAGATTGCGAGACACACCGCAATTTATGAGGTTCCTTATGAGCTGTAGTGCTAAGAAACTATCTTTAACCTTTCCGCAAATATCCTAGGCTCGTCACAATGGCCAACTCCTAAACTTTTTGCCCCAAATAAGGCGTTGGACAAAAAAATTTCTATTCTTGGAGGCACGAACACGTGTTACATCAGTTGTCGGCCACGGATGAGATCACCACTCTAACCTGCCTGAAATGTAATGGCATATCGCGATTATCTCTCATCGAAGGAAAGAGCAAACCTATGCCCTACTTCGAGGAAACTTTTTCCCTATAGTTTGTGCTTCTGTTCAAAATCCTCTTTTCCTTTTTATATGTAGCCCCACTCCAAGAAATGTTGGGATAGTAGCTTTGAATGAAGACAAACGCTATGAGCCCCCGTTTCTCAAAGCTCCGAGTCCTCAAATTTCAATTCTCTTTCATTTGACAATTGTGAAATTTTTTTACTCAAATGTAAGTATAGGTCTACTATATACCAATCCACTTGCATGCAGCCAATTCCGCAAGTTACTAGTATAAAATCGCATGTGTTTCCTTGGTTTAGGACACTTTCTGTCTCTCACATCGGCTCTCAAGTCACCTGTTTAAGTGACCTGTAAGGGAATTTCTTCTATTCCTCATTGGTGAGTAAATCGTTTTAACTGGGAAAACAAATGAAAAGCGACTTACCTACGAGGTGACTTTCACTGCGATGAACGCGGAATCTTCCTCGCACTCCGAGCGGATCTGATGAAAGCGTATCAAAACACAAACGCCCCCAAGAAACGTGAATAACAATCGAGAAGAAATATATCTCTGACAGGAGACAGTTATGATGCTTTTTATCGTGCAATACACTAACTGTTTCATTTATCAATGACTATAATTTTTGAAAGATGGGAAGGAAAGGTTGAATATGTGACAGTTTCACAAGGTTTCACTGGTACTAAGAATATCTATTTAAATATATACGTACCGTGACATGTCATTAATTTATACATTGAATGATAAAATGTATAGCATGCGTTTCTCTACTAAAATGACTAATCACAATGTAAAATTCAAACTTGGAGATACTCTGAAAATACAAAGTCATTATGCCATACATTCTATTCTATGAAAAATAAACACAGCAAAACATGATATATTGACGTTCCAGAATTATGAACAACGATCATCATGAGTTTGAGATACATTTCGTGTGTCGGAAAAATTGACTCTTTCTCATGAAAAAGAGGTCTCGCAGATGGATCGTCCTCGCATGGGATATTTTGAGATAAAATATGAGCTAAAAAGACAAAGTATTCACGCATTGATGGATACCAAAAATCGTGGAACTATCTCTCATACATAAAAGTTGGCAAGAGAAACTCTCGAAATAAATTGGAAGCTTCAAATATTAGCCAAATGTGGACTAGATGACAGTCGCAATTTTCACCTATAAAATCTTAGTTCGCCTACTTACGGAGAATTTGCAAGTCCTCCGTTTTTGCTTGAGAAACACTTTTTTAAGTCAAACTTGTACGAATCTGACTTGTAAGTTGTGGGCTTGTTACTTTAAAATACAGGCCCCTGGATGTCGCCGTTACTCGGGGTCTTCCGATAGTGGGGAGGGGAGGATTAATCGAAGCAAGTTACTCGTAAAAAGCAGTCAGGAAGACGTAACTTCACTCTTGCTAGGCTTCATCGTGAGTACCTCAAAAGACAAATGGGACTCAGCAGAAGGATTTTACATTCGCGAAATAACCAAAGCACAAATATCATGCTGAAAATGCCAACGAGGATAGTGTAACTGTCGGAGGTGATTTTTTATTGGGAGTCGCAAGAAGCTCGGACGTGAAATGCAAATCTAAGTTGTTAAAAAAAATTCGAATCGCATAAATTTAAGGCTGATGAGGGCGAATGTCAGTTCCCTCAACTTAACCGCGAAGAACGCGCAGTGTTAGCAAACAATTCAATTTCTTATACATTCATTCATCAGATTTAATGTTCGCATAACCATATCACAGGGCAACCTCGCATAACAGGTCAAACCATATTATGCGTATTTCATGCATAAATAAATCGACACACAATCACAGATTATCAAGAACAGCACGCATGGATTTTTAAAATATTTAATTCTAACTTCAAATAAGTCTCGTATTCAAGAAAAATATTCATATTGCAAATACATACATACATACCAATCACGCCGTTCCCTTCCGGGATAGGCACAGTCACAAAGTTTCTCTCATAAATACATATTTGTACACCTAACTCCGTGTCAATATTTTCCTCCATACTGACCTATCCTTGAAAAACTCTTTTGCCTCATTTACCCCCATACACTGCATCACACACGCCCTCCTGCTTTTAAGATATATTGTATATATTGTAAATCATCAATATTAGTGCTTTGGATAGGACAAAAACTTCGGTCTCGTAGAAACTTTAGTGGAATAAAATTGATTTTAATTAGACAATTACCATTACCATACTTTACCATACATTACCATAATTACCATTATTTTTAAAATAATTTAAGCATAAAAACTTTTGTGTGCCTTCTTTTCTCTAGCCTTCGACAGTTGAACATCTTCAATTAGCGTCCAGGGGATGTATCGATCCCATACAATTGGTAAACGCTAAAGCAAAAGTAATCCGTGTATCTGACAAATTTATTTTGGCCTTTATCGATCTCTTTGATGTATTTTTTAAATATCGCGTCCAAGTTAGTGATGCGCAATCAAATTTGCCTCTAGCATTAGAAAAATATAGCACCTTTCAACTTTTACATTATTATAGAAATTACTTTAGTAATACATTATTGGACGGATGTAAAAAGGAGGTTTAAAGTGGGAGCCCTAGAGACTCGGAGGTTGCACGCTTGGCTTAGGCTGCTAGAAATATTCAGAACTGGTGTGTTTTTGAGCGACACAGAAAATATTATCATGACGTCTCACTACATTTCTAGGTCTGACAGATGCGATAAAATAAGAGGGATACTCAGCCGAACAAATAGGTACAAGAACTCGTTCTTTTCGCGAACAATAAGCGACCACAATAAAAATTGATCTCCACTAAATAAACTCCTATAATACATGCCAGCATTTCATCTCCAAAAAACGTACACCTTTACACGGCTGTTGACCTACCACCACCTGCCACACGCCCATGCGGTGGCTCGCGGGGTAGTATGTAGATTTAGATGTAGAAAAGGAGAATTTATCTCAAACATCTTTGGTTTTTCTCCATCTTTCCATTCTTCAACATTCTTCTCAATAAAACGAAAAGCTGTCACTACGAATCGTTAATACTCGTCCCTTCATTCCATAAGTATCTTCTTACTATTCTGTTCCATTTTCACGTTTGGATTCTTAACACCTCTTGCCGCTCGATCCCTTCGCAGAGATATGCGCGAAGTGGAGTCCTAAAGAAAGAAATACATACCTTCCCCCCCTCATTTTATGCCATTCGTCTGTAGATGATATCTGTTCTTATTTTCGACGCATTTGCAGTCAAAGTTATTGTTCCAAAAATCACCTCTCGGATCTTTTTATCATGGCGATAGGAATAACTCAGCCCAAATCCAATATTTTAAGACTAAACTTTGTATAACGTCTCCATAATGCTCCGGAATAAGCAAAACTTTGTAAGTTTTTCGTATAATATTTATTGTACTATAAATATTATACGTAAAACTTATAAAGTTTTGTTAATTCCTGAGAGTAACTGAGCCCCTTTTAAAGACCATTGAGATAGGGTCAACTTCGTTTTATAACACAAAACGAATCTATTTCGTACTAAGGGTTCTCACTCGTGTATACTTTCAACGAATGTGATCTAATCTTGGAGCATTTCCGTCCCATAGAAAATAAACTTCAGCGTTAAATTCATATATGAGTAATCTTCTTCTTTCATGTCTCTATTCTCCAGTACACAACGATATCCAATTCACTACCCCGGCTATTTCTCCTAAAGGTTAAATTGCTTATTTGTTAGCTCGGTTATAATTTCCCGTGAGAATTTCAATATTATCACTCCGTATGATATTTCATCATACGATATTTCAAGAGGTCCGATATAAAATATAACGAAGTCACATCCATAAAGTACTAACTTGCGATATTTCTCGAATCAATAGAATCATAATTGAGAGTCGATTTTCGTACTTGTTAGCTCGTATATTTCTTTTATTTTGACCAAATTTGCTTCTTCTGACCTTATGTTTTCCGAGTATCATAGTTGTATTAGTCCCGATAACAAGGGAATATATATTACTCTTTCGCGGTGTTCTCGGAGTGAAATTCGTAAACTAATGCGTTGTCATATTTTATTTCAACATCGTAAAATATCCTAGACTGTTGTATTTTTGCGACGAGCATTCAGCGAAAGTTACGTGAGGAGTACTATCACGTTAGGAGGGAGACCTAAGCGTAGGAATTACATGAAATCAAGCACGACTATTTGCAAATTTTCCTTCAAATATGAAATAAAGTTTTAGTATCTGTTACTGCAAAACACTCATTTATTTACACTGAGACAACCAAAATTTCAACATCAGCGAATAATCTTTTCCATTTGCGACCATCTCGATGCAAAAGGTACAGGGTTTAATCTTGAAGTCGTTTATGCAAGAGTTTCAGGCGTAACTTTGTGGAAATATCCAATATCCATACTGTTAAGAATAAAAACTCAATTAAAGTAAATTTCAAACAAAGTAAATTTCCAGACTGTTTAAATAAACACCGACCATGGTTTGGACACTCCATGTCATTGTCATGGCTTCCCGTACGCTCACGCATTGCATCATGCACGATCCTAGAGAATGACATAAAGTGTCGAAACCATGGTCGGTGTTAATTTAAACAGTCTGGAAATTTACTATTGAGTTTTCATTCTTAACAGTATGGATATTGAAGTCATTTGCTCCTTCAAATGGACTTTCGGGTATTTCAGCTATCACCCTTAAGCTAGACTTAAACTGAATTGATTTTAATTTTCCTGCGACTTGTTTTTAACGAATAATAGTCTTTTCACACTTTTAAAACTTGAAACTTTATTTTAAGCACCAAAACTGATGATGATGGCGCTGAGCACGGGAAAAAGCATCGAATTAGAAATATGGGGACGTAGTCAGCGACGGAGATTCATCCAATCATTTTAGATGCCCTCCTTTTGAAACATATGTGCTAATTGATTGGATTGGATATCTGAAGAGGCGACCGACGGCTACGGTCATTTGCGCCATAGGGGATAGGTAAGGGAGGAAGGGTGGATGGAAACCCGGCGTCGGCATTAGCCTGCTCTTAACGAACGGCGCCAAGGGGAACACGGTTTAACGTCTCATCCGACAGGCGGAGTACTGTACTTGAAGTGACCTCCACAAGACACTCAAGGAGGGATCGGGTTTCCTCTGAAAAACATCCTCCTCTGCAGGGATTTGAACTCTGGCCGCCCGTGTGGTTGGCCAGTACTCTAACCACCACATCAACCCGATCCCCAGTGTTAATAGTGATCCCCAGTGACACCATCGTTAGCTGAATGACTTCACACGTGCATACCCATCACATCATTCCCTGTCGGCCAAAGTCAAAGAATTCTCTCATCGATGTCTGCCCTAGCAAACGTTCTCTCTTTTCATAATTACCTCCATAAGTATAATACCCGCTCCGTACAAACCTCTTACGCTTCCCGTACCCGCATACATTGAATAATACACGATCTACTATTATTAAGACGCGTAATATTCATCCTCTCTTCTTATCTTCTACCACAGTCAGCCATGATTTTGCCGTCTTCCTCATTCCCCGTCACTGTACGCTTTACTAACGTATAATTGTGGAGTTATCAGACTGGATCCCCCATTCTATCGATAGAGCCAAACCAATGGACCGCATTCTTTTCATATTTGCCAAAGCCGGACCATCTATCCCACATCCTTTCGTCACCCACCCATTACTAACCCCACCCTGTCGTAAAGAGCTAAAATATAGAATTAAATATTATTTTAGTTGATTTATAGTCTCAAAATTAGCCTCTGAAAGGGTTGCGGGAACTTCGGATTCGTGTTAATCATCGACTCACCGATAGTGTAGGAACTATATCCTTTCTTAGTAGAAATTGGAGGATTGAAATCTGAATAGGTACATATTTCGAGGTTACGAATCCATTATTGAGTGACCCAGCTGAGTCTCGAATCCCGGACAATGCTACGTCGAGCAAGCAAACGAGGAACGTTTAGTGAGGTGTAGACGGGGATCAGTTCTTGGTCGTCGAAGGCGCATGGCCCTGTCTCCATTTGGTACGAACAGCCCCTGGAGTCGACTCAACCGTCTGGTGCTGCCACCTTTCGGCGATAGAGCAAATGACGACGACGAAGTAACCCTGTGGGCTGCGTTCGAGAAACGGGATGAACGAGAGAGTTCATAAGCCAGCCAATAGATGGCGGGAGTGGTTCATTTCGCGCGAAGACCCGTCCTAGGAGTGGGAAGAGGGAGTTTCGGGGACGAGAACATTGATTGTCCCTCTATTTCGAGCGTGTATGCGCTTGGCACGAAGCATTACCATTCAATGCATCATCGAAGCTTGACGTTGTGTTATTTCCCGTTCTTATTCTTAAGCATACGCCTTATAGCTCAATCAATGTGTTGAACGAAAGCCGGGAAATTATCTATCCAAACGCCATTGAGCTCAGTGTATTCTGCAAGACTTCGAGAGAATTGTAAAGACTTTCGTACTCGATTGTATGCCAGCCTGTACAGCGATTTCCTGCATCCCTCTTTCATTGCCCATCGTGCATTCTCTTCGATTATGATTTAACGGAGCACATTACAGTACATACTAAAAGCTGTGGTTATAGATTGTCAGCGGCTACTTGTCCGCGGCAGAAGATCGCATGATGTGGTGACAACAATGAAATATCTCACGCTATGGAGGGACATGCTGTCGTTCAAATTCGAAGCAGGTATCCGGATAAAATCCGAAAGCCAAAAAGTCCATATCGAAAGATTATAGTCTTTGCAGTCGAATAGTCATTGAATCAATTCCTAGACTGGCTTCCAAGCAGTTATTAATCCTTAGTAACCTGTTGGCATGACTTAGATTTAAGATTTAAATTTAGTTTAAGAATTACCACCTATATTTCGTGCGGCGGCAAAAAATATTGAATTAATCGTTCATTATCAATGTCTAACTCATTTGATGGCATGTCTAAGCATTTGATGGCTTTGATAAAAAGTACTGGAAGATTTTTTCGATAAGCAATTGCTTCGAAGTTAATTTCTTACTGTACAGTTTACTTTGCTACTTGAGGAGATACAGTGTACCCTTCCAAAAAATAATTCACTTCATCAATGGGCCGAATCATGAACCGTTTGAGTAAAGTTATCTACCACTCCACCAGGTGGTGCAGTTAAGCACACTTTACATGAAAAGTAGTTTTCTTCGAAGCTGCTTGATTCATATTGACAGTTATCGTTGTGAATCTGATTAATGTGTCGAAAATAGTTGCTTCATATTTCATTACTGATGTGGAACTTTCATTTGCTAGTCAAGTAAGTTTTTTTTGTATATTATCCTTATTTTATATCTGGTACATATAATATGCATCATCACTATTATAAGTGTTAATCCTCCATCAGCACAAGTATCTACTCACTTTCATTTGAACTTGTAGGGTGGTTCAAGATAACCCTACCCTATGGTGCGTGATACACGTGCTGTTGGAAGAAGAAAGAGAATGGAGATACGATGCGAACGGGTTCTCTACAACCAGCAGAACTCTATTCTTCAAGTTGCATTGCGCTGATACAACGAATCTGAAGTTCGGCACAACCGCCGCCAGATTGTAGTCTTCACGCGACACCCAAGACATTTCAGCTTCTCAACTGAGTTTCAAAAAGATCAAGATGGTGTTCAAGACATATTGAGGGATTATAGTCTCGTAAAAAATTAATAGTTTGCCTCATAGCCTCAATTGTAGCTGGTAGAAGAGAGTGAGCGGACGAAGTTAATCAATTTTTAATGCATAAAAGCAATGGATTATAAAATTTGCCTGTCAAGTTACTGAATTTAAATAAATTATTTTTGGGACTTTGTTTATCGCGGACATTTTCATTAGGACTTTATTCATCAAGGAATCTTGTAGCTGGGCTTTTCGATGAGGACTTTTTTAATTGGACTTTTTGTCCCGTAATCAGGAAGTAAACGAAATGTTTCCCATTAACAGAAGCGTATCGGTAGTGCAATTAATTCCTGTATCCATCCACGTCTGAATATCTTTTCCTCCTATAATATTAGTTTAAACAAATTTTCTACATTGGTAGAGAATTATTTCTTCGGCCGAATCACTATTTATGATAGTGTAAATGTTCGTAAAAAACAATTCCAGAATCGCTTGTCCCGCATCAGCCGACGGTGGAATGCGTATCTCTGCTCTCTCGGAATCGCCCTTTGAAGCAAACCACGACCCCTCACCACGCTCCTCCAGGTCGACTGAAGAATAGCACCCGGATCAATTCTCCGCGTTCACGGGTGCCTATCCCAAGTGCATCACTCACCCCTCTCTGGACAACACGGTTCGCCGACAATCGCTATGCAACGCCAGTCGGCCAGACGGACTGCACTTCCCAGCATGCAGGATTTACCTCCGGAGAGCGCAAACCTTTGTGAAGTGAGAATTAGAAAGTGATCCGATTTTATTTTATTGATTGGAATCGTTGAGGCCGGTCATTTTGTCGCCCCGTTAACTGAGGTACTTTGCACCGATTATCCCTACACACCTAAAATTTCGTACTGAGAGAGGTTATTCTTTAAATTACCATTGCAGGTTCTTCAATGTTCTCTTTTTCCAGTCTAATTCAACACAAATCAAAAGAAAAGTGGTACACCAGTGGATAATTAACATGTAAATTTATTTTTTTGTGGTGAAATGTACCATCATTGGGGGGAGAATGCTTTGCATCTCCCTGCGAATTCAAATGAAAAGTAGCGGATAAAGGTTAGCTAGGTAGGTGATAAAAAACTAAAATATAATGGTGTATCAATTTTGATGCCAGATATAATTTAATTACCACGGGTAGTATGATTACAAAATTGCTTAATACCAGTTGTAATTCCCACCTCAGGAATGAAAATACGGAGTATTATTGATATGTTTCACAGTGCCATAGTTATGTTAGTTAGTCATAGTTATACAAAAATTCAGTACCATGAATGGAAACTATTGTTTATGCCAAATGCAATGCTCGTTTAATATCGTAGAATTCTAGCATCGAAACAGGTCTTAGCAAAGAAAGCAAATCCACTATTTATGTGTTTATGTGACCTATTTTCAAGTATAGCATTAGTTGTTGAAAGTTTTTTTTTGATATGTCTGCGCATTTGTATTCGAAATGACGATTTGCGCCGTATGTTTGCACATGTCTATGGGTGTGCTGAGGCAGTAAATGCTCAGTTGGCTCAATGCTCTGGCCGCCGTTTAGTGGAAATGGTTGCGAAGATCCATCTCGAAAGAGCTCCGGTTACATCGATTCTGTGTCAAATGTGCTTTATAGCGGCATCATCTAGAATAGTTTAAGAATTTACTCAAATGATTCACAATTCGGCCAATAGATGAAGTTAAATATTCCCTGGAATGGTGCAAAGTATTCCCTCAAAGAGCGAAGTGACCGCTCGAATGCGATACCGAAAATATTCCCCGTTCGCGGCTGTGCCAAGTGCCACGGGTAATTTTGATGAAACTTTTCATCTTCAAATGTGGTGGGGCACAAGGAGATGAATACGAGTCGGAAAATAATTTTGAAAAACAAATGAACCACGCGCCTCGAGATCAGTTCGTGTCTCCTCTGGAAAATGGACGAGCAAATAACGCGAAAAATATTTTTCGCGCGGGTTTTGCAACCAATTAGAGGGGCACTAATTTCCGCACGAATTTTTTATGATAATGGTATTTATTTATCCTTTGGAACTGCAAAGAGCACACATTTACATTGCATATTAAAATGAATAAGTATAAAACTTCCCCCCATTTTAGGTTCCATTTTTGATATCCTGCACATAGAATACTTCAAAATCCAACGTTTACAGTGAATAAGTGAACACACGGAGACCTATAACGCAAAATAAATAATATACTTGGTATAGATAACAATTTTTATTTAAACTCCTTATGTTGTGAAATTAGCTTTTACTGAAGGTTACCACTTTTACTAACAAATGGGTAAATCTGCATTTTCAACGGTAAATAACCATAGTTTTATTCTTATCATGAATGCTGTTGTGCTATTTTTATCTTATGTTGTTTTGCAACGCGATCAATTATTTGGGACTCATGCAGACAAATGGGCACTTAAACAGAGTCAATTTGGGCTCAGAAAAAAATACTCAGTGTTGTAAATTTTGGTTTGTATGCATTAGGTTTTGTATCTTCTTTTCATACATACATACATACATACATACATACCAATCACGCCGTTCCCTTCCGGAGTAGGCAGAGTCACTTAGTTTCACTCATTTATACATAATTGTACACCTAACTCTGCTTCAATAATTTCCTCCATACTGACCTATCCTTGCAAATCTCTTTTGCCTCATTTACCCCAACACATTGTTTCATACACGCCCTCCTGGTTTCAAGACTCCTAATATTCCTCCTCCTAAGAATTTCCTCAACCACATTCAACCACAACTTTCTCGGCCTACCTCTCCCTCTCGCACCATTCAATTCACTCTCATAAATCTAATTCGTTATAAATTTACCTATCTCCTTTAGCTTACTAGAAACTGCTGAGAGAAATTAATTTTTATACCATGTAAATTTAGAGATTTCGAAATGGGAGTGTCAACAGATAAGGAGGGGGACGGCTTGTGTTGAATATTTTTTGCAATCTGCCTCACAATTCTATTAATTCTATAATAATTCTATTCTGTTGTTTAATTCTTTAATTGCATTGTATTTCATTGCTCCCATAAATGCCAATTTCTATGTCACTTCAGAACATTTCGATTCCAATCTTTGAGATTTTTTCTGCTTAATTCGTCGTTCGCTCTCACGATCTGTTTCTGGAATCTCACCCATCATGGCATGGAATTCTGGCATCTCACCCATCAGCCTCTTTCTCTCTCTCTCTCTGCATACGGACTTACTCCACCCACCCATCAATCTTCAACTTTCCTCTCCGCGATGAAATTCAAAATCGAACCGTTTCCAATCGACGCCCGACCCCTTCACCTTCTTCGTTATAATCTCAGCCTTTAATGATGACAAGAACACTTGGTTTTATCCACAGAATTTTTAATCTCGCCATAAATACAGCAATTCCTCGGTTTCATTGACTTCGGTTATAATCAGTGTTGGTTTTCGTCGATTTGTTGCGCGAAAAATTTGTCTCGGTTTTCACCGGTTGCTTTGAATTTCGTCAGCGTATCCACGTGACTTCGGTGAGAAGACAATGGACGACCCACATGCGTTCTTCTGCTCAAAGTGACGTTGTTTCTCGTTTACGAGAATCACTCCCCTCGCCTAGCCAAACAGTTCCATTGCTTTGCACTGATTCTGTGATTTTTATTGTCAAAGCAAATACTGTTAAAATAGTAAGTGCTACATATGCTTTATAAAGTGTAAGGGCAGCATTCTTCTGGGGTTTTTCACCGCGTTGTTGTTAAAGGCGTCCAAATTCCGGCATCATTACTTCGTCCGGAAGACGCCTGCTGAAACAGAGGCGAAACTGTTGTCTTTAAAAATAAACAAAGCGGAGAAAACAGAATAATGCTGCCCTTATCATCACAGCATCGCGGAAGCCTTCGCACCAGAATCAAGTGTAATTTGTTTACTTTGTTTTTCAGTTTTAATATTTACGTAACGCTCGAGCGAAAAATTCACGTCCTCAAATCTCATTGACCCTATTAAGTGTGTCCCTTGATAAGAAAACATCCTTTAGCGAAATTATTGGATTAAAAATGATTCACATGGAAACAATTGCCTCAGTTTCCGACGCTTTCGGATTTCGCCGATTGTTTTCGAACGGATATCGATGATTGCCGAGGTATCACTGTAGTTTTAACGCACAGTCATCATCTTCAGGTGTAAAATATTCTGTGAAATAATACCTTGAGTTATTTCCATAACTGTAAAAGAGTTTCCATAATGTCACGTCTGACTTCACAGAACTCATTCTTAAACATTTCTCCAACGAGACTCGTCTCTTCAACGGCACCTCTGCATCCACTAGGACTTTTCATGTCACCTATTGCGAATAATTATAATCACTTGACAGGAAACGTAAAAATCTACAAATATAAGTTGAAAATAAATATGTTGTAATATTACTGCAAGGAAATAAATTCGTTGTCACTTTCTGCAACATCCGATGCAATTTTGTGAGATTGCTCTTTTCGATAGGTACCTGATATGCACTCTTATCTTCTGATACTGTTCTTCATTTGTAACCTAAGTGCTGCTTAAAGTGAAATACGTATGCAGATACTTCCTGCAAAAATGGATACTTTGTTGAAATATTGCTGTTTTTTACTTCATGTATATTTCTTGTTATCTTCTATTTTGCCTTCTTTTGAAATCTAACGCAAATTTAATCAAACTATGCTTTACATTGAGTTCTAAGGCATATACTTTCGTCATCTTGATTATGTACATTGACTCTAGAAGTTGTCCCACCATTTATGTTCCCCAGGGACATTTTTGTTCCGTAATAATAAACCTTATGGGGATCGGGTTGGTGTGGTGGTTAGAGTACTGACAAACAATACGGGCGGCCAGGGTTCAAATCCCTGCAGAGGAGGATGTTTTCCAGAGGAAACCCTATCCCTCCTTGAGTGTCTTGTGGAGGGCACTTCAAGCACAGTTCACCGTCTGTCGGATGAGACGTAAAACCGTGGTCCCCTTGGCGCCTTTCGTTAAGAGAAGGCTAATATCGACGCCGGGTTTCTATCCACCCTTCTTCCCTTACCTAAAAAAATACAAAAAAACATTAAACCCTATTTGCTTTTCTTTCCTTTCTTTCTTTCACTTCATACCCTCTGCTCAATCACATACGAACATACAACTCCCCTCCGTCACATCTCCCCGAGCCCTTTCCTTCAACCGACGATCTCTTCGAAACCTCGGAAGCATCTCCATTCCTCAACGGTCCCCTCACTTTCCCTCCCCCTCCTCCTCGTCATCCCTCCCCCTCCTCGCCCCTCCCGTCGACCGAATTCCCTTCAGGCAACCGCACACTCTCCAACCCAACACTCATCACACGTCCCTCGATCAACTGCCCCCCTTTACCCCTCTCACTGCCCCCTCCCGTCGCAGTTGCACAGTAATCGTGCGGCTCATTGAGAGGACATCTCAATAATTTCCATGTGAGCTGAAAAAAAAATTCTTGGACCACATTTCAGTTAAGTGGATCTATTAATGCGTTAGCTCCCCCATACTTGTAATAATGGATATGATGCTATGATTATAGTGCTATGCGAATCCGGGATTTTCGTTTCGAATCGAACCGAATCGAATCTTCCAAAAGATATTTCGAATCGAATTGAAACAGACTTTTTTGTAATTTTGGTGGCGAATCGAATCACCCGAAAAAATTTGCTTGCGAATCGAATTCGAATCTAAAAAACTGCAATAGCTTATGCGCATTTTAAGATTTTCACAATATTTCAGGACCTTACATTAGCTTATATATCTACAGTGGCACAAAGATTAGCACAGAATAACACGTGGTCGTTTAAATTTTGGTTTCGCGTGAGGGAAACATCGTCTAAACGGACGGCGCACCATTTTTGGAATGAGCGCCATGTTTGAACGCATGTAACGATTCGAAGACGAATCTATCAGATTCGAATATTTCGAATCATTCGGTATCGAAGCATCCCGATTCGCTGGCAAATCGAATGGAATAAATCCTGATTCGAGTCGATTCGAATCGATTTCGAAGCATTCGCACTGCTCTATATGATTATATTTTAAGCATGTCTTTACTGAAGATTTCGACGCAGTGTCCGGAATTTAGACGAAGTTATATGGAAATATATTGTTTTCGAATGATGAACTCGAAATTTTTAGGTACAGTTTGATAGTAAGGAGTGTTTTTTTCACATTTAGAGGAAAATCTGTGCGAATTATTGCGAAATACATGTCATTTGTCATAAGACTACGTGTTTAAATGGCATTGTATTGCTAGAATAAGCTAATCAGCATGTTATATTTTTTCTCTTTTGCCTACATCGGCGCATTACTAATAAGAACATGTATGTATAAAGTTTAACGCAAGTACGTACATGAACAAAAATCCCTCCCATCACCTCCGGATCAATGTATTCTCTTTTCCTTTCTCTCGTCAAAACCATTCGGTCTCTTTCGGCCTCACCGTGTTATTCTTGCGAATCATTCCATTGAGCGTCCATCTGCCTCGTCCCCCCAATTACTTTCCCTCGGACACACTCCCCGTTAAATCCTTTCCTCTGGGAAAAATGCCTCTAAACTACTTCGCCTTTTTCCATATCGTGGGTTAAGTTCTCCTAGGGCTCCCTTCAATTGAACCATCCCGGTGTCCTCGCCCACCGTGCAGTGGTCGGTTTTTGAGAGGATTTACTGGATCTTGATTCGAAATCCATCTCATGTGAATGCTTTTCCTTTGTGGCGATGCGCCACTAAACCTGCCGCGTTGGCCCGACGCATCCGCGCTCGCCTCGCAAGCGGGCGGCCCGTGTTCGACCCTCAGTGCGAATACGCGAATATTTTTCTGTTAATTAATTTCATATTATTTTCCGATTTTCTCTGGGACATTTCTAAAATGTTCTCTGGAGTTCTGGAGTGGCGATCTCGACGATTCCATGCCTGTATATAAGCGACTTCTCCTTAGACGCTACAGCTTAATGAGATTTTACAAAACAGGATAAGCCCCGTGAAATGCACAGTAGCGTGAACTAGACACATGTCTAAGCAAATGTCCAAATGTTGAAAACTTCTGAAATGAAATTCTTAAGAAAAACAGCTCGCGATTACAGAATGGATAGCAAATAACGAACTGTTAAGAGGGCAAGAACTTGGCGTGAAAAGTGTCGATGAAACGATGTGGCAGAAACGGATGGAGGGGACGCCTCGAGAGAATGGAGGGATAGAGCAAATACGAAAACAAATTCTGAATTTGAGAGCGCGGGGCAGAAGATCGGAGGGCCGTTCACGCGACGGATGGAAAGGCGAGGACCACAAAAGATCATAAAGAGGCTAAAAGCCCAAGGAGATGCGCACTGAGGAGAGGTGAATGCTTTTTTGACGGTTTAGAGAAACTGTGGTTACATCTACATCTACGAAATACCGTGCAAGCCACCACTAGGGTGTGTGGCACGGGGTGATTCCACACCAGGCATGCAGCACTCATCCCAGTTCAAATCAGAACAGCTCACGTTCTCAGGATTGCCAGGTGCAGGCCAAAAGCAGTCGGGGCAACGGTACGCAGTCAGACCACGAACCAGGAGAGTGATACGTAGAAGAACATGCTACCATGCAGCACACTACTCAAGATATAACTACTGGTCAGTATTATTAATGCGACAGATGAATAAGGTATCAAGACATGCAGGAATATATCATGCCGGAGATTGCATGCGAAGTTAGTATCTACAATTCATGTTAAAATACTGAGCAGCATCCATGACCTACATCATAATTATGTTACACTTAGAATTGTGTGCTATTGGGTGACTCCGGCATCGCACCCATTGGGGATCACTTTGGAGGTACTCTCGATAACAATGCCCTCTCACCCATCCCCTACTTACTTACTCCTCAGTGCTGCAGCCCTTGTAGGGCCTTGGCCTCTCCGATGATTTTAGCCCAGACATCACGATTCCCGGCATGCGTTCTTCATCTTCTAATTCCCATCTTTCTCAGATCATCCTCTACATCATCCAACCATCTTTTCCGGGGTCTCCCTCTCAATCTTCTACCACCAGGATGACCACGAAATATCTTTGTCACCATCCTATCCTCAGGCATTCTCTCGACATATCCTAACCACCTTAATCTGTTGCTCTTAATTTCTGTCACTATGTTTGTGGAGTTCCTCTTGGTCTCTGTTTCTCCGTATTTTCCACTGTCCACCTTCCTTTGTAGCACCAAAAATCTTTCTTAGTACATTCCTTTCCCATCTTTTAAGTAGCTCTTCTTCTGCCGTGGTCATAGTCCACGTTTCTGGTCCACGGTCCACGCCCCTCCCCTTCCTCTCTTTAAGTTAAGCGGCCAAATCACTCCAACCCCACACACTTTTCATTATCTCTTCCTTTCGAGCGCTTTGGGACACCATTCCCTTTCTTCCTCGTAATTCTCGACCCTTTCCTTCCGATCTCTCGCGTGGGCAACAGCCTCCATCTTCGACATCCCTTCAAACTTGTAGCTGCGGTAAACGAAATTGTGCGTAACGGGCGACTGCCCGTCAAAGGTGCACTTAAGGTAGTCCGAGCGCGATAGTTCCCTAGTCATAATATAGACCATATTCGAACTATACGTTTTAATTTCACCAGCTGTAGGACGCATGAATTAAACATTGCATTGTTAATGGTGCAATAATATAGTTTTACACGACAGAAATGGTAAGTAATTAAATGAAAATATCTATAATGTCTTTAACTTGACTCATTTTTTTCGCGCGGTGCGTTTGAAACTCCGTCAAAACGGAAGGTTTATTGTGATCCCGAAGAATACACTGCGTTGACCATATGATTAATTTTCATAAATAGGTGAGAAAACACACAAACTACACACTGTTAGTTTTTTACGACATTTAAGTGTTAGTAATGCCTCATTTTTAATATTATGTCTCTTTGGAGTGCATACACGTACTATTTCCCATGTAAAATGGCTGGTATTTTTCGTCAAATATCTCGGAAAGTAATGTGGTAAGGGGTTGAATTATATGTGTCATTGGAAGGGTGAGATATTTTTCATTAAAATGAGACCAGATTCATTGATTTCTAAGCAAAATGATATCTCGCTCAAACTAACTTAATGCTTGACCATGTCCTCTTCTCCTCCTCCAGCCTCTGTTGAAATTTTTTGCCTCACCGTCTCAAGAGAAGTTCGACTGCAATCATAGTTTGTGCTAATCCCGGAATGATGTCATTAGAGAATGGCGCATATTCCTCGTTTGTGGTGTATTACTGCATTGTTAGTAAGAAAGTGAGTAGGTAATTTGCGGCCCCCAACAGCAACAACATAATTATGCAACACCTATACTCTTTAATATCCTGTGAAAGCTATTTAGGCTGCCTCTTGAGGAAGATTGTCCCCTCACACAAGATTAGATGACAAACAACTATGGTACAACGTAAAGGATTCAATTGCTGACAAATCATCGCCAGGACTTTGTGAGTTACCTTTGAAAAATACCTTGACAACATTTTTCAAGCTCCAACAAACTTTGGTTCGACTGCAAAAGTTTGTCGGTGCATAGTCCGGCGTTGCTGCAATGGCGTTTACTGAGGCCTTTTAAAATGAGGAGTAAGGATGAGATTATGGAGACAAAATGCTGTACTGTTCAAGTTGCGTTCCGTATGTGCGCCCAGTGGTGGAAGGAGAGGTCACTTGGTCAGGAGTGGGAGGTGAAGAGAGAGAGAGAGGGGAACAGGAAGGGAGTGGGTTGGATGGAAGAGGGAGGAGTTGAAAGTGAAAACAAAAGATGGGAGTAGGGCGGGGAAGAAAGTCGAGTGCAGGGCTGTTACCGCTGTGGTCATGACTGGAACGGAGAGAAGTGATGAGGACGCGCGCACATGCAATTACACGCTTGCAATGACAGCGGTAAATAAGTGTAAAGTTACTGCGAGTTGTATTTCATAAAATCAATCTCGTGAACAATTTTACAGGGACCCCTTCATTATCATTGATGACTTTCACTCCACTCCTCGTGAAAGAATCGATTTCGAATGACCCCTGAATCAGAAAGGAGTTGCAAAATACATCAGCTCAGTTAACCAAGTTCCAAAATTCGAGGGCGCGTCAAACCTGACCAAGAGAAGACGCATGTGAAGTCCATCAAACGTCTGGGCGTATTTAGCTCACAGCTCGTGCTAAGTTGTTATTTCATCCCACACTCTTCATGAAATGCCAATTTTTTCTCTTTAAATACGAACTATGAGTGTTGATGGTAATTGACACGAAACTTCGACGCCCCGTTGAGAGCAAGACTGCAATGTATTGACACCGTTTTTCTCTTTGGGAACAAATGAGCACACTCTTGTGGGCAGGGATGCTCATCGTCAAGGTGACAGGGGGCGTAAGAAGGCTGTCTGCATAAATAAGAGTGGCGAGCCCATTGAAATAGATGGAGAGAGCGCCTACTATTTCGGCCAATCCTCGACGTGTAACGTGAGCCGCCATCTTTGTTCCCCCAATCCAACTATGCGCCTACGTGCTGACCCAATAATGTTTCTATTTTACGACGTCTTTCTTCAATTACCCTCTTTGTAATCACCATGCGTATAATTTCACAGGAGAGGTAGACCGAGAAAGTTGTGGTTGAATGTGGTTGAGAAAATTCTTCGGAGGAATATTAGGAGTCTTAAAAACAGGAGGGCGTGTATGAAGTAGGCGAAAGAGGAAAGAAGAAAAGGATAGGTCAGTGTTGAGGAAATTAATGAAGCAGAGTTAGGTGTACAAATATTTATTTATGAGTGAAACTTTGTGACTGCGCCTACCCCGGAAGGGAACGGCGTGATTGGTATGTATGTATGTACTCTTCTTAAAATATTTTTTGTTTATTAAAATAAATAATATTCCGTATTCCCTGAAAAAACGCAGTAAAATTGAGAAGAATCCTTTACTTTGAGTAATTTCTACATGTTTCCAGATTCATTTGCCGTAAATTCTCAAAAGATGTCAGATATTCTTGCTGTATTACACTATCTTGTCCACTCCTCCGTGCTATTGAAGGCAAGAAATGAACGAAGAGGGGGAGCAATATGGCGGACACTTCGGTTGTTAGTCTACTGCTTGATGACCCTCTCCATTAACCACTCAATGGGGGAGCCAATTGCTTATTACCCCGTTCTGTCAAATAGCACCAGGGTATGTCAGTGGGGGTTCCTGCTTGGTTTGTTGTGGGATTTGCTGTCGTTTGACGGCCGTGACAGTGGTTTTGGAGGTTTCCCACTCTCCTCGACCAAATTCCGGGTCAATACCGCTCCCGTATATGTTATCAACCCAATTGCAGTGACATTACCTATGTCTATACGCCGATCCCTGAAGAGGCGAAACAGCGGGGACCATACGTGTTGTATTTGTAGTCTTTTTAATTTTTTTTGTATTTAGGGAGTGTGGAAATGAGCGTTTGTTGAACTTTGAACCGAACGAATGACAATCCGACTTTCCGAGTCGCTCAACCTTTTTAAAAAAAAGAAGACCGATGAGCGTCGCCGCATGCATACACGCACGCATTGCCACTCGCGCCAACCAGCATCCATCGCCCTGCCAGCCCTTCCCGTGGTGCACCGCGGCTCGGCGCGCACGAGTGACTTCCCCGCACATCGCGACCGCGTATTGATCGAAAAGAGGGGTGGTGGAGGATGTTGTGCGGGTGGGCGGGGAATCGGATTGGGAAAGAGGGGGGGGAAGGGGGTATCTATCTCCTCCCCCCTCCCCTTCTCTCCCTGTTTCCCTCCTCTCCCGTCTCCGCGAGTGAGGGCGCTACTGTAGGCGCGCACCTCGACGCCGCCCCGCTCACTCGCGAGTCGAGAGGTGTCGCTGGTGCAGGCGATGCAATGCGACGGATAAGATCCCTCGTGTCCTCATGTTGACATCGCTAAGGTTGAGTGATTATTATAATGGCGGCTCTTACTTGCTTGCGTTCACTCGATTTCTTGTTTGCCGTAGTAGATTTGGTGACCTCTGGGGAGGAATAAGGAATTACTATAAGAACACCTGAAGCAACCCACGCGCAGTACTCTTATTTTAAATTTGAGAAAATTGTTTATCCAATCAATGTATCCTCCTCTGTATGGACTTTCTGGCTGTCCAGGAGGGCTTCAATGTCTCTTTCAGCGCAGTGCTGCCGTCTTTCTGCTTGACCCTCCTGCAACCCTACTTGTTAATTTTAACTTGCTAATAACTTTTCTATGGCACATTAGAAAGAACTAAACGTATAAAAAACATTTAAATATGTTTTTCCTAAATAACACTACAGGTGCATTACGATTAAACGTCAAGTTTCTTCCCAATCAAATGTCAAAGTGAGCGCTCCGTTCGAAAACGGCAAAAAACCGGCACTTTTTTTGTTCTCACCGAAATAAAAAATCAAGAGTGTAATGTAAAAATAATGGAGAATCTCAGTTAAACGCAAAATAAATCAAGCTAAAATTTGGTGTAACTTGTATTCATATAATTACCACGGTTCATTTCAAATCAGTGTCCAAACTCGAGTCTACATAATTTTTGCACCGACAGTGGTGACTCCAGTTCGCTCAACAATTATACTAGGGTTGGCGCTAACTCGCGCTTATTCCGCGAAATTCTTACTGGCATTCGAGTCACAAACGCAGAAAGCAAACGATGCATACGAGGCTTTATTTAGATCACTTTTGAGGCTGGATACGCCTAGAGTAGGGAAAGTTGTCTCAACACAACGAGCACGAGTGAGATCGTCAAGTCAGGCACGGACAGCCAACCGGTATATAGCGATAGGCCTACCTTTAAGTGCCAGGCTTCTGGCTATCAGACATTTTGCTTCCCCAGTTTTTTTATGAAACCTTGTTCTGGTCCCCCTAAGAGTAAACTGAGTACTTGTTTGCGGGATTTTTTCGGTGGTTTAAGCAATAATTTTCCTTCTTCACATTCGAAGTCATGGCCAGAATTCATTTTTAATTTGATGAGGTTGTCATGTTCTTAATACTTAGGACGGAACTACCTCGATTGTGCAGACTTCCGCGGTCTTGGTGAGATAGCAATGAATGCTTTCGGGATCCCTTCCTTGTGGATCAATTTTTGTCGAAGATAGTTTCAGTGGCATCATAGCTACATTCTTCAGGTTCAGGGTAGGACACAACAGACCTGAAGAAGGTGGCTGTAATGCCACCGAAACATTCGTCCGCGAAAATCGATTCACGCGGATGAGATCCGGAGAAGCCTTCACTGCCAACGCAAAAACTCCGTGAAATTATCCGGAATCAATTGAATATCCATATTTGAGGACTTAAAACGACTTACTTGTTCCCTTTACTTCACAAATGCCGCGACATCCTACAGCTTTTCACATTTTTGTAAAAAGTAATACGATGATAATTACTTATTTATACGATAAAAATGAATGGAATTGATGAAAAGTATATTTTGATTATATTCCTATCAGGAGTTGTGCATTAGAACCTCAAGAGCAAAAAATACTTCTCTTGAATAAATGATAATAATTTATGAAAGGAGCATGACGGATTTTACCTTGATTGTTAGGCGATTGTTTCAGCATATCAAGCCATCATCAGGTACAAGCAGTTGGGTGGCTTACACTTATATATAGGTACCCGAAGAGGGAGAGGGGGGAATTTGAAATCAAGGAGGATGGGGAGCATAGGAGTAACAGACAAATCTGTCTGTGATGGGAGGGGGTAGGGTAGCCTTGGGGGAGGGAGGGGAAAGGGTGTTTGCGTCGGAGAAGTAATCATAACAATTGAGGAGGAGGGGATGAATGTGGGAACCTAAATAAGTGTAAACCACCCAACTGCTTGAACCTGATAACGGCTTGATATGCTGTAACCTAGGTCGTGTTGCATCAAATAAAGTGTGGATTCATAACCACGTGTTTTTTCATTCATGACTCATCACAACTTGCCATTGCACTTTGATTCGTCTCATAATGAGACCTAAAGATGGCGTTCCTAGTAGAAGTGTTCCATACTGCTCATTTTGTTGAACACATCGTTTTGATCCAGTCCAGAACTGAGAGCAAAGAACAGATCCAAAAAGACAGATCAAAATGAGCAGATTCAAAAGAACAGGTCCAAAAGTACAGGTACAGAATTCCAAATATGGAGAGGTCACTTTATGGTGTTTTAATTATCAGAATGGCCAATTAAGACCGTAAACATATTCGTAAAATGCAGCAACGTTTATCAACTCCTGCTGCCTCAGGTCCCATGTGATCACTCAAGCATGCAAATGAAAGTAGCGATGGTTAGATAATCACTTTAATGACATTAATGTTTTGTAAAATCCCTATTTTATGAGCACCATCTTCAAATCCTTTTCTTATCAATGAATGATTTCTCCTACAGCCATGTTTAATAGATGATTTAAGTCCAACATAGAAAGTAATTGTAATAAATGGTTGCAGGTTCAGTAATAGAAATCAGTCAAGAGTAAGCGAAGTAATACAAATTATGACGGACGGACAAAATAAGAAATGAAAGATAGAAAGAATCAGAAAGTATATAGTGGAGTAGAAGGGGAAATGACCATATGGAACACGATACAGAAAAGAAGAACCAGATGTATTGAGAAATCATGGGTTTGTGGAGAATGTGATTGATGGAAAGCAGTTCTGAGAGGAGGACCGAGGTATGGGACATGGGACAAATAAAGAAGAAAGTGCATAAGAACTGCCGGGAAGTAAGGAAACTGGTATTAGATATGGACGGATGGAGGACTGCAGTCGACATTCATTGATAAGCTCTTAGGCTTGAATGACCAGTGAATAAATGAATTTCGTACGTCAGTGGATGCTCGTAGATGATGCCCTCGATACTCAATTAGGTTTGAGAGTTGAAAGTGTGGTCGAATGAGGACGCGAGGAAAGTGACGGAGGGGATCTTCGATGTCGCGCAAAAAAAATTCGTTGCTCCCAACCTGTTGTTAGACCATCCATTCCCCCACCCCAGCTCTGCACACCGCTGACCATCCCCGCCTCAATGAGAACTGTGTTTTGCGCACATCCATATTGGTGGACACACGATTCGTTCCACGTTCATATCGGTCGTCTCATTGAATTTTTATTTTAAGGGTCAGATCCTATCCCTTAATTTTTCCCAAAAAGGTTTTTATCTCCCGGGATGAATCTGAGAGAGTGGTTGAGCCTTTGGGTGTCAGCCCTAGGGTGAATAATCGTGGTTAAAACTTGGTGTGTTTGCGTGTGGTTGGACGATTTGTTTGAATGCATGGCTTAAGGTAGTTTGAGTTAGATATAATGTTACCTAGAAATCAATGAATTTTGTCTCATTTTAAAGAAAAGTATATCACCCTTCTAATGACACCAAAAATTTAACCCAAAACTCCACCATTTTTTGAGATATTTGCAAGAAAACACCAGCCATTTTACATGTGAAATGGTACGTGAATGCACTCTAGAGAGACGTTCTTTCACAAATGAGGATTTTCTAACACTTAGATCGCGTCAAAAAATCAACAGTGTGTAGTTTGTGCGTTTTATCAACTATTTTTGAAAATGTATCACATTGTCACCGCAGTAAATTCTTCGGGACCCCAAAAAAATCTTCTGTTTTGAAGGAGTTTCAAACGTACCGCGCGAAAGAAATGAGTCGAGTGAAAGACTTAATTAGATATTTTCATTTGATTACTTATAATTCCTGTCATATAAAACTATATTATAGCACCATTAATAATACAATGTTTAATTCGTGTGTCCTACAGCTGGTGAAATTAAAACGTATATTACGAATATGGTCTCTATTATGATTAGGGAACTATCTCGCTCGCACTACCTTAATCATGAGGAAAGTCATATTAATACAAGACAAACAGGCGATGGTGGTGGCGTGATTGATTACATAGCGCATGGTGAGAGATAGAAAAATGATAACAAATACAGAGGTGATTGGGGGTATCGAATGTCGAACAGACCATCATTTGGTGATGCACAGAGTGGATGTGGGTAGGAAGCTGGTTTCCGGGGAGAGAAGTGCGCGTAAACGAGCGAACAAAATTTGAGAGATCGTCAGAGAACGATATGAGAGAATGGGATGCAAATTTGAGGATATGGTATCTTCGAAGAAGAGGAAATGAACAAATTAATAGGTCATAGCCGTGGGAATGATGCGCCGTTGAGTTTGAAATAAATGTGTCCTAGAATTTGCAGAAATTGTCCGTCGAAAAGAGCTTGGTCGGTCGGAGTCAAAAAATAAAAATATCTTTGAAAATCGCACTTTTTCGTGTACGTCCGGTTTTCCCAATCATAACTTTGAAGTAGTATTTCAGTTTTCCCTGTGAATGTTAACGGTACTTTTTGCATTGCTTATTTTTCTTTTTATTTGTTGTGACATTTTTCTCGTCATTTTCATGAAGAGGAAGATAAATCATCCAGGATGGTTTAAGTTGGTCCATTTCATGTCCATTCCAACTTCAATACTTTGTGTTATCTAAAAGCAGCTTTATGTTACACGATTTTTATCGTTAACTTCTGATTAACCGTTTTCCTTCAGTGCATCCTTTTAAAAATTCTGGGCTAAAATAAATTTTTATTTTTACTTTTTAAGTGAATTGTAAAAATTGAGAATTTTGGGATACACTTGGAATAAAAATATACATGTATCCATAAATTTTATTTTAATTATGTTCCCGATATATTAACGTGTCATGTCTGCTGTATTGCTGTACCTGAAATGTTCTCTGTAGTTCGACATAGTTGCGATAATGTTTACGTTTGTATCTTATTATTTTAACATTTAAATTTGCTACATATTCTGGTTGGTTATATCCTCCGGTGCAATGAGTATTGGTGTTTTTTGGCTCGATAGTAGCGTAACTCTACTACTTTTTCAATCGTACACATATAACAAAATATGTTCCAAAGGGTTGAAAAATGACACATTGATACTTGTGTATCGCAAAGAGGTTGGCAGTGTACTCAGCTAAATGATTCTGCTTACAATCTTGGCTTAGCGAACACTATCAATGGACCTTCTTAGATATTCCTATGCGTTTTATGCAGAGTACTGATTATTCCTATGAGGATGACGGAGTTACGATAGTAACCAGTATTTTGATCTTGTCTCTACGTCTACATCTACATACTACCATGCGAGCCGGCGTATGGGCGGGTGGCAGTGGATGTCAGGACACCAGACGTGTAAATATATAAGGGATAAGGTTTTGGGAGGAGAAATGGTGACGTGTATTATGGGAGTGTATTTAGTGGAGCTGAGTTTTTATTGCGATCACTTATTGTGCGCGGAAAGAACGAGTTTTTGTACGAATCAGTTCGACAATGCATCCATCTTATTTTATCGCTTCTGTCAGACCTAGAGATGTAGTGAGGCGTCCTGATAATATTCTCTGTGTCGCTATGAAACAACCCAGTTCTGAATTTCTCAAGCAAGCTAAGCCTAGCGTGTAGCCTCCGAGTCTATAGGGGCTCCCACCTTAATCCCTCCAATAGTTGTGAGACACTATATGTTCGCTCGTAATAGTTTTTAACGAAGCGTGCTGCTTTTCTTTCTATTTTATCAATTTTTTTGGTTAAATCTATTTGAAATGGGTCCCAAATGCTCGCAGCGTAATCTAGATGTGGCCTAACCAGAACGAAGTAGCATCTCTCCTTGACTTTTTCATCCGAGGACCTTCCAATTATCCGCTTAACAAAACCTAGTTTCTTTAATGCTGTGCCGCATATGTTATGTGTGCGTCATCCCCACGACACAGCAGTGAAGATGATTCCTAGATATGTAACGGTATCTGAAGATTTTATGTTTACTCCATCCACAGTGTCTCCTTTGCCTCATTCGCTAATAATTGATTAAAAATATTGAACTCTGCCTTTGAGACTGAAATTTGGTGCAATAGAGTTTCAATAAGTTTTGTTTCGTTCTCGAGAGTAATGTTTCATCTCAGAGCGAATCTTGACTACTTAAAGCTGTTAATGTCGTGCAGTGGCGGAACAAAACCTCTCATATAACATGTTCGAATATATTTGTGAATATATTCATTTTATTTCGACCCGTCAATCACGGTCGTTAAGACAATTGTTTGCGAAACAAGTTGGTATCGTTTCGATCACCATCCCTCTGATGTGTGTAAACATTTGTCGCCCACCTGTCGAATGGTTCACTTTAAAAGGAAATGACGGACGTACACGCCGACGCATGAGTGCTGATTTAATTACTCAACCGATCCTCTACCCATTTGAAAACATTTGCGTGGACCAAGAGGTACCTCCTACCGTAGGTTCATCTCTGTCTTGTTAATGAAGGGACTGGCTCTTTTAAGGTAGTCCGAGCGAGATAGTTCCCTAGTCATAATAAAGACCATATTCGAATTATACGTTTTAATTTCACCAGATGTAGGACACATCAATTAAATATCTGATTGTTAACGGTGCAATAATATACTTTTATATGACAGAAATTGTAAGTAATTAAATGAAAGTATCTAGATAAGTCTTTAACTAGACTCATTTTTTTCGCGCGGTTCGTTTGAAACTCCTTCAAAACGGAATGTTTTTTGTGATACCTAAGATCCTACTGCGGTAACAATATGATTAATGTTCAAATATAGCTGAGAAAATATACAAACTACACACTGTTAGTTTTTTACGACATTTAAGTGTTAGAAATACCTCATTTTGTAAATTATGTTTCTCTGGAGTGCATACCCGTACCCTTTCCCATGTAAAAGGGCTGTTGTATTTTTTGACAAATAACTTTGAAATTAATATGGTAAGTGGTTGAATTTTATGTGTCATTAGAAGGGTGAGATATTTTTCTTTTAAATGAGACCAAATTTCTAAGTTTCCAATTTCCTAAGCATTGATTTCTAAGTAAAATGTTATTTCGCTTAAAGTACCTTAAAAGGAAGTTCGAGCGAGATTTTTCTATAGTGTTAATTGTGACAGTGTTCATGCATTGTTTTTAACTTTAGCAGGTGTAATATGCTTGAGGTCAATATCAGACTATTAATGGCGCATAATTATTGTTATATACAAATTAAATTCTCTGCAATTAAATAAACATATGCATAAAAGTCTTAAAACTCGTATACATATGTTTATGAGAAGAGAGACTCATTTCTTCACCCCGCACAGAGAAAACTCCTTCGAAGCTGAAGGATTTTTTGCGAATCTGTAAGAATTACCACGGTTAATGATTGATTTATTTTGAACAATTGTTGAGAATATATGCAAGCTTAACCTTTAAATTTCAGACGAGATGTAGGCGTTGAAAATTCTTTGTTTATAAATAAAATCTCTCTTGAAAAATGAGGGCCAATTCATCGAATAGTTCGTGAAATGAATTTGGTCTCATTTTTAAGAAAAATACCTCGCCCCTCTAAAGATATTAAAATATCTGGCAGGTGAAGTACTACTTCTTGTGACATTTTTCAACAAATATGAGACATTTTACACGGAAAATGGTAAGAGTATATATCCCAGAGAGACTTTATTTCAAAGCGGAGTAATTCGTGGCTCCCAGATCTCGTAATAAATTTAGGAGTGAGTAGTTTCTATGTTTTCTCAACTATTCCCAAAAATAAACCGCATGCTCAGAGCAGTAATTTTTCAGCATCACAAAAAAGTCCTCAATTCTGAAAGGGTTAAACGCTTAAACATAGGTTACGTTAAAACGTTTCAAACTACCGCTTGAAAAAAATGAATGAAAAAATTAAATTCATAAGTGGTCTCTATTATGACAAGGGAGAATCTCGCTCAAAGTACCATAATGGGCCTGCCTCCATCCATATCATCTAATAGGGCTTTTTATTCCCCTCGCCCTCCAATCCCACTCCCCCTTCCCCGCCAGGTCTAACTCCCTCCCCCCCACTCTCCCGTCCACTTGCCCGTCGTCTCCAATCCCTTGGCCTCACGTGCTGGTCACTTACTCAACTCCGGTCGTTCCAGTCTCCTGCCAATCGAACATCTATCCGCCTCTGCCTCACCGTCAGAGCCACCTACCTATGTAATCCTTCACTACAAAATAAGCATTCATATTCCATAATTGAGGTTTGGGTTTTAGACCCGAGTATTTATTGCATTTACCAAGGGAGAAGTCTAAGGTCGTTGCTTTAAATCCAATCGGTGAGCCACCTACCAATTTAAACCTTCACTACAAAATAACCATTCATATTTCGAAATTGATGTTCGGGTTTTAGACCCGAGTATTTATTGTATGTACCAAGGGAGAAGTCTAAGGTCGTTGCTCTAAATCCAGTCGGTGAGATCATTGTTGCGCCACCGTGGATGATGTGGTACCGTCCAGTGATTTACTTATTAAGGGTAGGATAGGTAGAATTTGGCATTAGGGTGCTTCGATTTACTTACTAAGCTTACACAATGAAGGCAGGCGGGTGACAGCTCCGTAAGTCCAGTGCGTATAAAAATCGTACCAGCGCCACCTGTGAGTTAGAGGGTAACCGTCCAATTATGGGAGCGAGGTTTAGAACACTATTCCACCTTCCGAGCTGACCCACATTAATTTAATCACCCCCTTAATACTTCTAGTTACATTTCTCACGCTGAAAAATCATAACGAATCTTAAATTTGAAATAAATTGCGTCACGGCGCGAGAAACTTACCTGATATTTTGAAGAATATCACACAGAGGAATCATCTGGTAACAGGTTCTTGCATATCAGACAACCAGGTTATTGATGAAATAAAGGAAAAATAATAAAAATAATTCGAACACAATATCTGCTGCCATAAAAATATTTATTCACAGGCATACGCGAAATCCAGACATTACAATAAATACATGGGCACTGCCGGCACTTCATTATTGGGCGATTCTCGACCGTAATTAGGTACCATAAGGGAAAACGTAATTTGACGAACTATCTCACCAAAATCGTGCCTTAGTGATGTTGACTGGCAATTGCATCCGGAATCAACTTGTTTGAACTGCGTGCATGAATAAGAGGATATTGAATTCCTGGAGTAGATAGACATTCGAAAGGTAATGTCCATCGAAGTACTTGAACAAACTTTAGGTGCTTATTGTCATTTTCGTCGGTTACGGGAGTTTCTCTCAAAAATTTTTTTCGCCTGTGAGAACAAAGTCGAGCTTACAGTGATTACTCGAAAATTACATTGTCCACATCACAGTGATAATGTCAGTTTCAAGAGCGACTAATTCGAATGCAGAGGAAATTGCTTCAAGTTCATGCATACGCGAGCAAAATTTCCTCCCGGGCGAAGTGCGGCTACCTCAATCAGACCATTTCCCTGGGCATCAAAGATTCTTCATGTAGAACGGCAAATTGATGCGTGAAATAGAAGTAAGAAATAGGAGAGTTATTTCACTCATCGATGCTCTTGAACATTCACTGACGCGCAATCCATGTACATTGAAGAAACAATATAATCAAAGCTAATTTTTATACCTTCCGTCACGTCATCGTTGCAAGAGAAAATTTGGCTTGTACCCCATTCATGGTATCTTCCTCGCTTTGGAGCAAGCTTTTTTCAAACAAAATCTCGGTTTAACCATCGAGAATATTCGTCTGAACACAATACTGCTTAGATTTATCTGACGTGGGTACAATACAATAAGCTGCTGTTCACAACATAGGCGAATTTAATTCACGAAATACTCAATGTTCTCCGCACTCCACCAACAATGAAATAACTGCCAGTTTATTAGCCATGATAGTCGCAAATATAACTCCAAGATCTATTTTAGTGAATCAATAACATATGATATTAAAAAAAGAAACAACACTTGCACTAATCCACAAGGTATTTTAATGCGTACCATTTTAGTGCAATTGTACTGTCTGTTTTA
The DNA here is from genome assembly GCA_963169105.1 of Ceriagrion tenellum. Classification (NCBI taxonomy): domain Eukaryota; kingdom Metazoa; phylum Arthropoda; class Insecta; order Odonata; family Coenagrionidae; genus Ceriagrion; species Ceriagrion tenellum. The sequence goes on from OY720639.1 coordinate 9,438,344, forward strand.
ATATGACGAACTTTCACGATATATCGCCTGAATCTGTTGAAATAACGTATGAGTTATACCAGTGGATTTATTTAATGCGGTTGAAGAGCTAAACATGAGTCATTGAGTGCGCAACTTAATAACTTTTTTGTAAGTCGAAAAAACTTTCTTGGACCAGACTTCACTTGAAAGCATCTGTTAATACGTTGGAAATAACCATTCATGTTACAACATAAATGATTTTTTTAAATTTTATTTAACCGTTTAGCCATTCCATATTTTAAAATGTTCATCTCAATGAAAGCATTCTTATGACTTGGGTCTACGGCGCGTAATTCGAAATGAGGCGAAATAAATATGTTAATAAATGTTTTTCTTTCGGAATGATACCTTTTTTTTATTTGAAACTATTGTAATAATATGGAATGGTTGCTTTCGCATTTCGAAGAAAAACATATGTCCAAACATTGCATTTAACAAATGATGTGGTACGAAGTCACTCGCACGGGTGCATATACCCAGGGTTGAAATTCGCTATGAAAAAATCATTTGACAGTGGCTTTGTAAGCACGCCTTCGTCTCATGTGCTACAATGTAGACTTGAGGCCTGAACATCTAGTTCGCATAAACCCCCCTCGAAATTCGCCTTGAAAAACTTATGTTATCGAATTATTTCGAATTATATATGCCAAGTAGCTTTAAACTGCATTTTAAAATAACATTAAATTTCCAAGGAACCAAATCGATAGCATGCAATTTCCTGCTTTCATCTATGCATATAGATATATAAATATTACTAACAAGAACCTAATTATTTGCAAAGTTTCACGTGAATCTGTACATAAACGAAAAACGCTCCAATCACCTCAATACCCATTAATTACAATGGCGTCCATTTGAGCCATTTCTCTGTCATTTTCGTGCACTCCGTTCGAGGCGTTCAATGGGGAAGCCTCATAGGATCAACCGGAGTTGTCAACTGATTTAATCACATATGATTTTTCCCAATTAAGGGAATCACCAAAAATCTTCGACGAACGGTTATTTCCGACATATGAAGACATAGGGGAGTTATTCGGTAAGGGTTTGGAATTTCCAGACATCTACAGTAATGGAATTTTACGTCAAGGTCTAGAAAATTTGAAATGTTGAGATTCATCGCGGGTTTTGACTTCACATCCACGGATTATGCGAGTTTCAAACCCATCAATTCCTTACTGAATAAGGCCCCTGTACAGGCGATGTGCGAGTATTCGTTTCATCCATAGCTTTTCATATCTCGTTATAATACAGTGGTAAATGGGCTTCGCCATACCTTTTATTAATGAGCGTCGACAAGCTTCGTGCTTCTCCTCATAGAGGGTGTTGGCAGCGGCGACCGAGGCCGCGAGTAGAGCGGCAGGGAATGCATGCGTGTCTGTCTGCCCGTGTCTCCCGGTTGAAGGGACAAGGGGGTTGAAGGCCCCAAAGGGTCCCTTCGACCCGCAAGCAAAAAAATAATATCCGTGAGAGGTGAATGAATGGGGAAGGGAGGATGAAACCCTTTAGGGCTACGATCTCATCTCCAGCTCCCAAAAAAATAAAAGCCATCTCGGTGGTTCTCCTCTCTCTCCTCCCCCCCCAAACCATCCACCTCACCCCTTCAATCTCCTTGGCAACGGGCGAGCGGAGCCTGTTTGTTTGAGATGGGTCGCTGGAGGATTGGAGTTGGAGGGGGGGGGGATTGAACTGGAGGCCCTCTCTGCATTGAGCAGAGGTGGTGAAAGAAGGGGGTTGGGTGGGGGGCAGGAAGTTCCTGCCCTTCGAAAGGGGTGATGAGGCCCACTCGGGGAGTTTTGGAGGATGGGAGGTCGGCCACCCCCCTTCCCCCTCTTCTCCCCACCCCCCCTTGGTCCGTATGCAGATCGTGGGAAAAAGGCCCCCATATACGGAGCGAGGCCCGACTGATTCACGGGGCGTCGCGAGAGCTCACGGGTGCCAGATACCTCCCGGCAGTGGTCCACGAATGCGAAGCTGCACGCTCAGCAGTAATCAAATTTAATTAAAATTAAAGAAACTAGGTTTTGTTAAGCGTATAATAGGAAGGTCCTCAGATGAAAAAGTAAAAAGATCTCTAGTTAGGCCACACCTCGAATACGCCACGAGCATTTGGGACCCTGGTCATGAAGATTTAATCAAAAACATTAATAAAATACAAAGAAAAGCAGCACGCTTCGATAAAAACTGTTACGAACGAACATGTAGTGTCACACAACTGTTAGAGGGATTAAGGTGGGAGCCCCTAGAGACTCGGAGGCTGCACGCTAGGCTTAGGCTGCTTGATAAATTCAGAACTGATATTTTTCAGAGCGACACGGAAAATATTATCATGACGCCTCACGACATTTCTATGTCTGACAGGTGCGATAAAATAAGAGAGATACTCTGCCGAACAGATAGGTACAAAAACTCGTTCTTTCCGCGCACAAGAAGCGACCACAATAGAAACTGAGCTCCTCCAAATACACTCTCATAGGACATGTCACCATTTCGCCTCCAAAACTTTTCAACTTTACACGGCTGGTGACCTACCCGCCGGGTAGTATGTAGATGTAGATGAATGTCTTCTTTGTTGGCTCTTCTGCCGATCGGCGGAAGTTTTGGCGAGATTTTTCCATCGTCACAATACATCCCATTTTCGAATTTTTCTTTTTATTTCAACAGCTGTAAGAATAATTATGTAAATATTTTTATATTTATGGCGCAAAACTATTTTTTTATGTGACTGAAATTCCTAGTAATCGACTATAGATGCATACATAAGTCTTGAATTTGGACTCAGTTTTTTTCGCTCATAATAAAAGACACTTGGTTTTATTCCTCAGGACCAAGACCAAAACCTCAAACTCATAATAAGAGATACTTGGTTTTATTTCTCAAAACCAAAACCTCTAACCAAAGTATTTAAACCAAGTATCTTTCATTATGAGTGATATCATAAATTTCCACCATGTGAAGCCGGAAACTATTTCTTACATCAGTTTTTGTGTAGCTAGGGAAAAAAAGACTTCGGAGCGGAAGGGTTGTTTTTGCAATTGCGTGAAAATTCCTGCGATGAGAAATCGATTTATTCATAAAAAAGCTGGGAATGAAGAAAAACTACACACTTTATTTTTTGACGAGATGATGTTGTTAGAAATTCCACATTTTTAAATTTGGTCTCTCTGGAGAGCACCACCGAGATTTCCCAATAGAAAATGGCTGGTCTATTAGTTGACAAACATCTCAAAAAGTGGTTCGGAAAGGGACTGTTATTTTGATATCTTGGTAAGGGTGAGATATCTTTCTTTAAAATCTGACCAAATTGATTGAATTCTAAATAATATAATGATATGTTGGCGAACCACCGTAAGTCGTCCAAGGTTCGACGCTGCTTCGTCTTGCTTTAGCCTTCGTTTGAACGCACGAGATATTACAGCTTCTCTTATTCCGTTGTGTCCGGGGTAACATTATGAATTTACTCAGCATACAAAATAAGAAGAGTAATTTTGTGATTCCATCCAAATATATTTCCCATACGAACTAGATTTCGACGTAGCACCTTACATATATGAAGTGTATGTCGTCACCTCTTGATTACGAGATACATCGAAACCAAGGTCGTATGTGAAATAAATTCATGTAGAAGTACAAAGTTACTTTTCACATTGAACATTTCCTGGCTCCATTCAAATGTTCCATAATGCTTCATTTTCTTTCCAGCCTGTACATCGTCACTAAAGATGTGGTGTAAGTACATGAGATTATTAGAGTGAAGGTGATTAAATACTTTTATCGAGTTCGAAGATGATTGGTAAGAAAATTACGAAAGATGAGGGACAGCAAAGATATGAGGAATCCGGAAAACCTAATTACATACATACACACATACATACCAATCATGCCGTTCCCTTCCGGGGTAGGCAGAGTCCCTACGTTTCACTCGTAAACACATATTTGTACACCTAAATCTGCTTCAATAATTTCCTCCATACTGACCTATCCTTGCAATTCTCTTTTGCTTCATTTACCCCCATACACTGCTTCATACACGCCCTCCTGTTTTTAAGACTCCTAATACTCTTCCCCTAATGAATTTCCTCAACCACATTCAAGCACAACTTTCTCGGCCTACCTCTACCTCTCACACCATTCATTTCACTCTTATAGGTATATGTGTTTCGTTATTCGACTCTCATCCACTCTCTCAGCATGACCTAACCAACGAAGCACCCTTCTTTCATATATGTTCATTACTGGAGCATATAACCCACATGCATTTATTAACCACTCATTCTTGACTCTATCCATCCTACTTTTGCCGCAAACACTCCTCAGATAACTCGTATCCACGGCGTTAATCTACTCTTATGTCTATCCTGACATAACCATGTTTCACTCCATACAATTATTTCCAAAATTAGCTCTTCGCTGTTCGAGATCGAATTCCATCAAGAAAATTATCGATATTGAGACGTAGCGAGGGATTTCAGGGAGGGAGAAGGGAGAGATTTCAGGGAGCGAAGGGAGGGAAATTTCAGAGTGAGACATAGCCAGAGAATTTTAACTTTCTCGGCCTTCTTCTCTCTCTCGCACCATTCATTTCACTCTTATATCTGTTTCATTATTCAACTCTCATCCATTCTCTCAACATGGCCAAACCAACGAAGCATACTCCTTTCATATATGTCCATTACTGTTAATTTACGTTATTAAACACACCTAAAATACTCTATGGGAGTTTTTCACCTGTTTAGAGAGAGATTTTGTCAGCTGATTAGATTTAGAAATTAGATTACATTTATATGAATCCTATATGCTCTGCAAAATATGATAATAAGTTAAAAAAGAAGGGTAATGGAATTCTGGGAGCAAGGAGTAGGCAGAAGTTCAACACCTTGAGACCATGCTCTGCCTGAGGCAAGCGTGAGGGCTTATTGGTAGGCCATGCATTAGTCTTGAAAAATTTTTTCATCGTTGAGTAGAAAATAGTTGGAAAAATCGTTGAAGCAGTTAAACGTCCGAAATCGAGTTAAGAAGCAACTCTGCAACAATTCATTTGAAGATGCCGGCACCGAATTACATGTGATGCGAAGATTAAATTTAGAAGCCGACGTTCCATCTACTCTGCGAGTCCCAAGTAATTTGGGACTCCTTTTTCACAAACGGGAGACGTAAGGGATTTAACTACTAATGACGTTCAAGCCTTTTTTTAAGGTCATGGGGCTCCAAACAGGCTGGCAAAAATAACCAGCGTCACAAATTCGCGAATTTTGAAACTGAAATATGAGATTCTTGAGACGTTAACCTCTATTGGCTATAAGTTTCGACGCTGTTGTGCAAATGCGGCTTAGATGGAAGCTCGGGCCAGAGGAATGACAGGTCATTAATTTCAATGTCATATTTATAATCTTATTATTATGAAATATTATCATATTCATAGTCATATTATTAAAGAAATACTTAGATATATAAGTTTTTATTTAAGTTTATTTCGTCAATAATTTGTAAATATTGTGGAAAAAAATGCATGCAAATGTTTTTCCAAATCCGATGTCAGATTTGGTTATGGCGATCCTAAAAACATGTATGTGCAAATTTTCATTCTAATCGTGAAAGTTTTTCTTACCATGACCAAGTATTGGGGATTCTGAAGCAGTGGGCAACGTGACGGGAGTATAATGTCAAACAACACCCAAATTATGGAACTCCATCACAATCTCTATCAATCAGGTTCTTAAAATATTTATGTCCACTAGAAAACATCCTTTAAGTACAGCATGATTAAGATGATCAAACACTTTTTCATTGTCATAAACATGAATACACGTTATGAATTCTTATGTTTGGCCCCACTTTATAAACTATACCGTTGCCTCTGTTTTCTGAAAAATGGATGTCGTAAAAAAACTTAGCTGATGACAGCGCCAACATTATCAACGAATAATTCGTGTTATAATTTGCTTTATCAAGTCGTTTATGACCGAAATAATGATAATTAAACTTCCTACATTTCCAAAAATATTTCATTGTAATTTTCCCCGCTGATTTGAGCGGTATATAGCGTACTAAGCACGAGAAATTGATTTGATAACTCTTCGTGAAATAAGAGTAGAGCTCTATAATCAGGGCAAATAAAATGGATGATTTTGAATACTGCTAGTTGTATATCCACAAAATTATTATTCGAGGTTTTGAGGAAGTATTGTGGAAATCATTGGAGTGATAATTACAGAGTGTCTTTGGTGGAGTGAACGAGCAATTGTGAGGTATAGAGGGAATCATGAATACCGGTTGAAGGTTTCTGAGCGGACCCGACAAACGCTGTCCTGCCCAAACGTTGGCTTGTCAGCTATTAGCTAGCGGGTTCAGCAAACGTTTTTTTCGATATTCGAATTTTTGATAAACTATATAGGTACTAAGTGACAATTGACCTTGAGTCCATTTCCACAATGTATGTGTTTAAGTACGCTTCATTTATAATTTAAAACGTTATTTCAATATGTTTTGTCGATGAATAATACACTCAATATGCACGCAATACGTGGAGTATCGAAACACAGCGAACATAAATTGAAATGTCAAAACAACGCCAAGCTACGACGCAAGTGCGACGACTTGCGCATGTATTGATGCGTACGTCAAATACCACAGAATTCGACATCAGCGTCACCTATGGTACACAAGCATAACAATAAATTATTCTCAGATGGTCAATCATTTATGAACTTCTCAGAAGGTTTTAACGGTCAATTATTCATGAACTTACGATATTTTTCATTTTAAAAAATATCGGGAGGTGGTGGGTGGGTGAAATTTTGGGGTTATATGTTCTGATATGCCAAAAAGCTTTAACAAAATAACAAAAACATTTGTCAAAATAAAATTCCTAGAACCCAATTGCAGCGCCACCTAGCGGGTCCAATTGTAAATCTAAACCATACTCCTACTCAGACCTACTCAAACACACACAAAATTTCATCAAAATCGGTCCTGCCGTTTAGGAGGAGTTCAGTGACATACGCACGTACAGAAGAATTATATTTATAAAGATCGGCAAGGAAGTGTATGGACTCAACTAGTTGAGGACAAAGTTCATCCGAATTTATGTATGTTAGAATAGAAATCGACGCTCGTGCGAGTGGCCACCAGAGGGCAGGAGTGGATGATGAGTATGAACATATGGGAGGAATTATGGGGGAGCGTTCGGAGGGGGAAAAAGCCAATCCAATCATGCGATTCGTAATTAATACGTGTAGGTGGAGGAAGATGATTGCATGAGAGAGGATAGCAGAGGGAAAGGCAAATTAATGTCGGGGTGGGAAAGCGATGTAGCCTCTCTGAATGAATATGACAATAATACCAAGGAAATGATTTCAGCTCCATTACGGGAGAAAATGAACGGGTAGATAAGGGTGTGTGAATCGAATCACGAGAAGAGCAATGCCGAGGGTGGTGCCAATGAAACTACATCCTTTATACGAGGGAATTTGAAAACTCCACTCGCACAGTTTTCCGGGTTTAGCAGTCAGCCCTACACATATTTATATCTTGAAATAATACTTTGCTAGTCATCACCATAGTTCAAGAACCGCAAGACTGTTGAAGCCAATGTCACAAAATATTTGAAGAAATTATATAAACTAATTCTAGCAGACGTTGTTTGTTTCCTTCTTAAATTCAGGATTCTGAGTCACCATTTTTTGAACCAAAAAATCTTTTCCTTTTTCTTTGAGGTCTTAACTGCCCGTTGAACCCATAGAGTCGACATTTGCCCACTCTTGAGCATCGCTGATTTCAAAGCCCTGAAGGTGCCAAAATATTTGGAGATACGTTCGCATTAAAATGTAAAATAATCTTGACCATAAGTCTAGAAACTACTGTCAAGCTTTAATATATGTTTTTAATTAAATATAATGAAATCTTTCACTCTATGGCAGGTGGCACATTGGGCGGGACCACGTACACTTGACCGAATGAAACGCTCCTCATTCCCACGATCAACCAGTTGAGTGGAATGGAATGACATTGGCGCCGACTGCACTTTGGTGGGAAGCCTGACCGCCATTGCAAAAGGACGGAAGGTCTACTCGGAGGGATGGAAAGTGTAAGTAAAAGTAATTTTTCCTCTCCGCGTGTCACGGGAAATTCAAGTGGCAGAACTTGAGATATCAAGGACGAGAGGGACCAGATGTCGCTATCGAATTCGCAATCGTCTCTGAGAAGCTATTTTCGATTGACAGAGGAGACTCGATTTACACAATGGGATGATGTGAGTGCATTGTGCAAGGCAGGGATGCAATTTAAAGCCCGTGGGCCACCTCTGCGTTTCCCGTGATCCACGGAATATTTCAGGAAAAAATCTTCAGATCTAAAATTTCCGGAAACTGATCTCGGTAAACTTGTGAGGATTGCTTCCAAAGAAAAACAGCTTGAATCAAAGAAATTTTCCCTGGTTTTAATAGCAAGATGCCTGGAACGTATGTGAAGACGAATTTTTTTCAGACTATATTAAATAATATGTAGAATTATTTTTTGTCTGAAAAAATAGGCAAACTACCCACCCCGCACCCCCATCCCCCGCCAAATACACAAGGCTTGTACTTCAAACCTTTCACCGACCTCCATTGGTCCCTGGCTACAACTTTTCTGAGTGCTTCTAAAACGCTCCTTCTTCTTCAGTTTTCCTTGCCACTCCCCCCTCCACTGTGCCCGACACTCTTCTGGACCCCGAACACAATCTCCAACCACCAATGAAGCACTTTATGAACATATTTATCTCCGTATTTAATGAATTGTTGAAGTTTCACAATGCGCCACAAGTTCCCTTATCCTCTAGAAACCGGTCGCAGTTTTCTGATGAAGTGGGGCGGAGTACTAATGTATAGTTTTAATGTGGATATATTTCTCTTTTACGAAGTCTGAAACTATCAAATTTAAAAGCTCATTTCATTAGGTTGTAAGGCTGTTATACTTTTTACCGGCTTAAGCGCAGTTCAACTGAGGCTCCCATTTTTTAGTTGATCATTTTTACTACACGCGGAAGGAGCAAATGTCGTGTGGAGGCTTTATTTTGAGAGCCATCGAAGAATGAATAACGGGTGTTGGTAATGAAGGTGAGGGATAAGTTTTTTAGATGAATGATCCAATTCACTTATATGTGTGCATTTTTTTTTAATATAGTTTTTTTGATTTGTTTTTTTTCGCGTGATTTTTGTTAAATGTGAAAATGCAAAGATTTTATTAGCATCATCATATTTTCGCGTTAACCATACATACATTTTACAAAACATTGCATTCGGCAAGCGTAATAATAAAGTGTAAGTTAAACACGATGATAGGTGTGGAAAAATTGCGTCACTTCGCATCGGTGCATTGCGATAAACCGTATCATTTGCGAATGGAAACCGACCAGTCCTCCTTTGATATCCGTTTCACATTCTCCTTTCAACCAAATCAGATTCCGATGTAATCACTACGCGTAGGAAAAACTTATTCGCTGTTATCTTCATGGAAATCACAATGTTCATCTTGATCGGGCGCGTGTCACTGACAAAACTTCGGATTTGGTTTATGTTGTATCAATCGAATAACGCCACAATATGACCACTATTAGTCACACCGTGATCGGTATCGGATCCGTGATTAGTCAAACCGTGATCGGATCATTAAGGTATTTTGAGCGAAATATCATTTTACCTAGAAATCGATGAATTTAGTCTCATTTTTAAGAAAAATATCTCACTTCCAATTACACAAACAATTCAACCCCTTACCACATTACTTTCGGAGATATTTTCCAAAATATACCAGTCCTTTTACATGGGAAATGGCACGTATATGCACTCCAGAGAGAATTTATTTACAAAATGAGGAATTTCTAACAGCGTGTAGCTTGTATGTTTTCTCACCTATATTTGAAAATTTATCATATTGTCACCGCAATAGGTTCTTGGGAATCACAAAAAATCTTCCTTTTTGAAGGAGTTTAAAACGCACCGTGCGAAAAAAATGAGTCAAGTTAAAGACTTATTTAGATATTTTCATTTAATTATTTACCATTTCTATCATGTAACACTACGTTATTGCGTCATTAATACTGCAATATTTCATTCATGTGTCCTACAGCTGGTGGAATTAAAACGTATAATTCGAATATGGTCTTAATTATGACTAGGGAACTATCTCGCTTGAACTACCTTAAGCGTAGGCTTAAAGTGGTTTGAAACAAGATTTTTCCAAAGTCATTATGTAAACTAAATTCTAATGTTATCTTTTAAATCCAGCCGCTGAAATAAGCAGGAAGTAAACACTGCAATATTTAAAATGAAGCAATTATGCTCTTTTTGTCTGAAATTTTAAGTAATTGAGAAAACATGCCTATTCAAAACTTAACGATTAATAATTATATGTATATATTGAAACTTATCTTTGAATTTTTATTGAATTGAATATTTATTGAATTGAATATTTATTGAATCTAAAATATCTTAAATATTGTATGATGAAAACGACTTAAGCACCGAAGAGTTATTTGTATCATTCTGTGAGGAATTACCGCGGGGCTTAATTGATTTTTTTTTAAAACAGTTGATAATTAAGACAAACTACATGCTGTTAAATTTATTACCAGTTATGTGCCATATAAATAACTGATTTTTAAAAAATAAAGTTTCTACGAAGAGCTTATCCGTATCATTTTGTATGGAAAATGGCGTGTATTCCTTTGCAAATATATGGAAAAGTATCTGGGTTAAAGGTAAATATTTTGACATATTTGGAAAGACGAAATATCTTTTTTGAAATGAGGTTAATTTATTTTATGTTAATACAGACACAAAAATGTGACCTTGTATTTCGCTTAAACTATCTCATTAGACGGAGCAGTCCGAAGATGTGGCTGATGAGCATATCATTAATCAAGGCGACTATGGTCACCGTGAGTCATTGATTGTATATTTACTAATGTTTCGAGTATTAGTAAAAATTTATTTGAACACATATCATTTATATACATCTGACCACGTGTTGAAAGTCAATGAACAGGCAGTGATGGATACGATTCAAAACTTACAGTTCAATTAGTTTTTCTTCCTGAAATAAAGCAGGCCATGGCTCCAGTTGTCGGCGCGATATTATTAACTTAGGCAAAAATTCTATTAAAACATGTTATGTATATCAAATCGGTCTGACATATTTGGAAAAATTATTTTCAAATATGAAACGTTATTTTACGTTTCGAAGAAAATCTGTACATATTAAATCGAATGATGGTGGATGTATGACATGAGCCGTAACGCTATGTGTTCTATCATCATTGAGTTGCCAAAAGAGCAAATCGGTATGACACTATATTTTGTCATTTATCTATAGATATCTGTATTTCAAAAAATTTAATCAGTTTCATGCAGATCTGCTCATAATCATAAATCGCTCAACCATATTAAAGGGACGATTGCAGGGTCCTTATCAAAGTCAGATCACAGCTGGATGTCATAGAAGGAGAGGGCCTTAATAAATTGGGTCCTCCTATTATGACAGCCTATAAGATGAATACTACGATCCTAGTTTCTGTAAGAGAGAAGCTGAATACTGAAGTCCCACTGAGAGGAGAGAAATTATAGCGAGTGGATTTTTTAGATAGATAAATATTTTATTGCATCCAACAATGGTATAAAAATATTGGCAACAACATGAATTGCGATGCTTAGGTAACCTTAAACGGTTATTAGGTACTCGTTTAAAGATTACCTTCTTAAACAAACAAAAACACACATTGCTCTCGAAAAGAGTAAAACTATAACTTTGTCGGCCCCGGTGGCGGCGGGGTAAAGTCTTCGCCTGCTAACCCGAGGGTCGCGGGTTCGAGTCCCGCCTGGGTAGAATATTATCTGCCCAGGACATGGGTGTTTGTGTCCCGTCCGTTGTTACTGTTATTCACCCGACGTAAATTGGTCCATTCTGCTGTATTCGGGGTAGTGAAGGTAAAGAAATAAAAATATATAAATAAAACTAAAAAAATATATATTGGTCAAATAAATTGACCTTGAAATCCCGACTTACAAACTAGTGAAGTCAACAATACCCTTGAAAGTGTTATATAAGGATATTCAAAACAATCAATGCAATAAACAAATAATACAAGTGCAGCAGCCTTTCACATATTGTTTTTAAACCTATTCCTTCACCTATCTCGAGAGTACAATCACGTTGGACGAAATAAGTGCAACGGATATCAACTGAGGAATAGCTCAAGATAAGAAGGCGTCCATGGGAAAACGACAACCGCCAAGCTCAGAGAAGATAAGGCTACAAACGAGAAATCAGTATGTGAAAACTTTCGTGTGGAGCGTAGCAATCTATGGATCAGAAGCATGGAGCATTGGAAAAACAGACCAGAAATGACGAGAAGCCATTGAAACCTGGTGCTGGAGGAGGATACTGAAGATAAAATGGGCGGATAAAATAAGAAATGATGAAGTTTAGAAAAGAGTAGAAGAGGAAAGTATGATGTGGAACACCATACAAGAAAGAAGAGCCAGACGGACTGGACACACCCTGAGGCCCAATGGATTGGTGAAGAACTGAATTTGAAGGAAAATTCCTCAAGTGAAGACTCAGGAAAAAAATATATTGACCAAATTAAGAGGAGAGTACACAGGAAGAGCTACGAGGCAGTTAATAAACTAGCATTAGATAGGGAAGGGTGGAGGGCTGCAGTCAACCAATCTTAGGATTGAACGACCAATGAGTGACGTTGAAGATTATTCGGGATGTCCACCGGGTCAGGTTCTCCATTTCTGCCGACGTTTCGATGGACGAGTCGTCCATCATTTCCATCGTCCATCGTCCATCGTCCATCGTCATCATCCTCAGGGCAATTTTCCATGCCCTGAGGATGATGGACGACTCGTCCATCGAAACGTCGGCAGATATGGAGAACCTGACCCGGTGGAAATCCTGAATTATCTTCAACGACATTGTTCGCCGGGAAAACCTTCGACCAATGAGTGAATTTAGACAGCGTCCAAGTATGCGAATGGATGTGGAAGGCAGTGGGATCACCGATATATCGCCTCCACTCTCGATACTACACATCGCCTCTTCTCGCTCGGAAGGACGTGGAATGAGCGAGGAGGACGTTGGCCCTTTGACGAACCGGCCTCCAGATTCTCTCTCCTCCTCCATCCACCTTCTCCCTCCCCCACCCCTTCCCTCCCCGCCGTGCCAAATGAATCCCCACCCATCCCCTCTCCACCCCCCCCTTCCCCCTCCCCTCTCTCGCCATCTGTTTTGAGCCACCTGCCACACTCTCTCAACGTGGCAAAGTGGCAAAAAATAAATAGCCGGGAGAAGAGAGAGAGAGAGAGAGATTAAGGGGAATGTTTTTACATTCTGGGCGAACTGGTCCCGATAAACTGTGAGTAAACCGGTCTCTTGTTTCGTATCATTTGCTCGGAATCTTCTTCCTTCCCCCCGTTGTCCACCTCGAGCGCTTAACCCCTCCCCCTCACCCCCCTTCGGCTCCGAATGGTTCCCTGCCGCCGCCCCTGGCCGCGTCCTCTCGACTTAAAAGTGGCAGGGGGAGCAAACGGCGATGATAGCGATCACGTGTGAAGAGGACCGTTGAGGGCCTTGCGCGCGCGTTTGCTGCCTTGTTCTCCAGAGTCTATCATTTAGTGCGGAGAGCCCTCCCTCCAGATTCCCCCGTTTAATCGCCAAGTGTATAAATGTACGTTGTATGCTCACCTAATGAAAATACAGCCGCCCGATCAACCGTCTGCGCTGCTGTTGCTTCTGTGATGCGCGGGAAGCCATAATCTAATAAGAAGCTGGCCAATTTTTTTTTCGTTTTCCATCGAGGATTGGTTGCTAGTAAACCAAAGGTCATCGTAAACCAGATAAACGTGATGTTCGGCGAAGTAACTTTATGGCGTCGTGGCATGGTTAAATAATAAGTAGCTTTGTCATTTTCGTAATTAATTACAAAAATCTTTTACAAAGCGATTTACTCTTCAAATAAAAAACGAAAATTTTTGTAAATTTATGAAATCGAGAAGTCAGATTCACCGCGGAACTTGCGTGGATAAATCACGACCAACTGCTTGAACGTTGCTGTCTCGGAAGCAGGATCACGAGAGACTTAAGGAAGCGAGGAACAAATAGAGGTGTGAATAGGCCCAAAATAATGCGTGCAAGATGAGGTGTCATGCTCTATTGGGAGGAAGAAGGAAGTCGTCGGGGAGTTCACTACCCGATGGTGAGCCAGGGAGCAAGGAAGAAGCTCATGAAAACGTACTTTGGAGTACGCCTATTTTATGGAAGTGAAGCCTCGACAATGACTGGTGAGGAACGAAAGAGATATGAAGTGATGCAGATGAAGTATTTGTCGAAGAATGATGACGATCAAATGAAGATTCAGAAGTCCTACGAAGAGTTAGAATATATGTATCATGAAAACTCATAGAAGACGAAGAAGAGAGAACTGTAGTGGACATTTTCTTCAACAAATTTGCCACTTGAAAACAGTGGAGGACGGAGAAGTGAATTGTAAATGTTATAGGGGATGACGGAGACTGGAATACACCAGGGAAATCAAGAACGTCGTCAAAATGAAGACTACAGTGTAGGAGTGACAGAACATCTATATCTACGAAATGCCGTGCCACCGAAAGCCACCACTAGGACGTGTGGCAGGGGACACAGGACAGGAATGGACTGGAGATCTTCTGTAAATCAATTTGCGAGTATAATGGCTTTTGATGATGGTGACCAAGAAACGGCTTAGAGATAAAGCTACAGCGTTGTTCTTGTATTTATGTAAAAGTATAGGTCATCAATTTGTTTGTTCACTCTTTGGCTAATCAAATATAAGTGACCTACGTAGCTATCGCCGTGTTTCCCAAATTAGGTTGTCATGCGACCCAGATCAAGAATTGAATATATTTCGCGACCCGCTGCTTAAATACTAGGCTCACAAACCTCCCGCTTGCACCAGTGCTAGAGGGGGCGCGGCGGTGTCGCATCACACCGAACACGCTGGCCAGATTAGGTGTAGGCTGACGTGGCTTACATCGCTGAGTTTTTTTTTCATATTTACCTGACTGGCCATCCTCCACGCGACACACCAGTGGGTCGCGAACCATAGCTTGGGAACCACTGAACTATCGCAATCGTTATTTTGAGGCAGAAAACTTTTAGACCATTCAATATTCTCTTCGAAGATCGTGGATCCATCATTCGCTACGTATTGGAATTATGCTGTGGACCTTTGATCTCTCTGCGCCACGGTCGTACTCAAAGTTTGGAAGACGTTATTCCGTCTGAAAAATTACGGTTTATTTTATATGTTATGGTTAATTCGTATTTCTTAGGCATGAAAACTGATGATAATATACAATACCATCGATAACTCTCACATCAATATACCAAGTGTTGAATGCCAAAACCCAACTCTTAATTTACATAATCGTAACGTTAATGATTCGCTAACTTGTAGACAGCGTTGACTAGCAACTAAGATTTATCCATTTTCATTTATTTATAGAGCAAAAAACCTCAAAACGGTTAATGTGTTAATTTTTAAAGAAAATTCCAAGTAATTTCTTTAGTTTTGCACTTATGTGGAGGAATGTCTTTCGATTCTACGGGCATTTTTGGAAGGAATTACACTTAAGAAACATTGAATAACCAGATTTACCCAAACATTTACTGTAGTGGCAGGAAAATTACCCTCTTTTTGTTTTAAAGTTAAATTTATTTCGTATCAAAATTTTTGTATTCCAAATTCATCTTTCCGTTGTAAATCGAGAGCAAATTGAATCAATTTTCGTTCGGCAAATATTATAACGCTTAAGTTGGAAGGAGTGCGGATCATAAGGCATTGGTTGCTCAGTTCAATAACTTGTCAAGAAAGTTGAAAAAGAATTCTTGGACTGGATTTCAATGAAGTGTATCTGCGTCTTCGTTGGAAATAACCGTACATGAAGTAATATAAATGTTTCAAAAACATAATTTTTAAATTTTTGTAATACTTCAAGCATTTTTTTGGGATGGGTTCACCTCGCATAATATAAAATTGCAACAATCTTTTGTAAATTCGTTTCTTTTAGTGGGTCTGAAACATAGATATTTATTTTCCGCCGTCAAAATAATCATTATTGGTTGTTCAATCTTAAGATTGGTTGACATGCAGCCCTCCACCCATCCCTATCTAATGCTAGGTCATTTACTTCATGGTATATTTTCCAATGTACTTTCCTCTAAATTGGTCCATTACATTATTCCTGGGTTTTCCTCTGGGCCCTTTTTCCTCTATTTTACACATTATATTCTCCGTCAACACCAGATATCGAAGGCTTCTAACCTGTTCCGGTCAGTTTTTCTTATAATCCCTTCTTCCGATCCACGGAGTGCCACGCTCCACACGAATGTTTTTATATACTTTTTCCTAATTTATAGTCCTATCTGCTTTGAGCATAGCTGTTGTATATTTCGGATTAAAGTTTTCTTAGCTTGGGCTAATCTCCGCTTGATGTCCGTTGTACTTCTTCCGTCCCTCGAGATGGTACTTCGGAGATCGGTGAAGGAATCCATTTGCTCTAATTTTCCTCTTCTCAATGTGACTTCTGCATTCGGCTCTTCTCTTCCGCATAATATAATTTTAGCCGTCTTATTTATTTTCATTCTGATTTCTTAGAACACCTTAAGGGTGAGTTGTTTCACCACTTTTAACTCGGTGAGAAATGTAATTTCCGGTAAACATGGCCCACCCACATAAACATTACAGATATATTTTTGTTCATAATCTGATAACATCTTCTGTGATAATGTTTGCTTCGAAGTTTAGAAATTACGACTGAATACTCCCAAATTGTCATCAATTTTAGTTAAAGCGACCATGTTTTTGGGTAAGAAAATGGTAACTGACGTTCAAGCATCAATATGCCAATTATATTTTCTGAGCGGGGGGCTGAGGGATGTTTCCTCTGGGGCCGGAAAAAGGGGCAAATTCAGTACAATTGAGCGGTTGTGCAGCTCCTTGGAGACCTGGCCAGTGGTGGTTGCCTAGCGACCAATTATCTTAGGTCCTCAATGACTTTAGTGAGTTTTCATGGACTGAGATAAGGTAAGTGACATTTTATTAGCTTTGCAATGTTGCATTACACCTCCCACCGTGCGCCTCGTCACTAAAGCATTGCAGCTGAGAATTTTGACTTACACCAAAGGAAGATGTTCTCCATAAGTGTCTGATAGTTTGGCAGCATATTTTCTTAGTGCACTCAAATAATGTGAAGCCAGTTTTTTCTTCTTTAGCCCGACAAATTGCAATCAAATTGAATGCAATCTAGGATAAATCATTTATTCCAACAATAACTCATGACAGAATAATCAGCCTAAATTTTATTGAAGGTGAAGCAAACATTAAGGGCAAAGCGATGGACGGTTCTGATAAGGATGTATTCAGTGAACTATGCACCAAACTGAGAAACAGAACATCTAAGACCAAACTAGACTTGACTGAAACTGTTATGGTGCTCGGCGCAAAATCGAGGGATCTGGGTCCGATTCCCTGTCCAGGCGAATGATTTTTCCACTTCAAAATTCACACAATAGAACATAACATATGTTTTCATTGTGGACAAGAGCAGAATAAGGAGTGTGAAACTTCATTTTACTCGGACTTTAAAACAGCAAAGTTCCACAAATGACGATCCAATTATATAAAAGTGTATACCTTGATATTTGAAAGGATGAATCACTCATGCACCTTTAGAGGATAATACTTTTCATTTGTGGGTGAACCTGACACTCAATACGTTGGTCACGTCACACTATCATGTGGCTCTGCACATAATGAGACCACGATTATCTTAAAGGCGGCTTCGATGGGGTTGATGCTCTTGGTTGAGACAAAACGAACACCAATGGAAGGGCATCTTTCAAAAATTCTAGGAATAAACAAGAAAACCTAGGCAACTGGCTTTTTCCTTTGAATTTCAACGCACTGCTGTTCCGAGCTCTTTTCGCGCATTTTGGCAGCTCTTGTAAAAGGCGCCATTCTTATACACGTGTCTTAGGTTTAGTACTATCTGACTATGAAATGTTTCAAGTTGTGTCCTTTAAATCAATAAAAGGTGAGTTGCCTTTTCACAGTCCATAAGAGCTCAATAAAGTCATTGAGGACCTGAGGTAATTGGTCGCTAGGCAACCATTGCTGGCCAGGTGACCAAGGAGCTGCACAATAGCTCAATTGAACTGAACTTGCCCCTTTTTTCGGCCCCAGAGGAAACATCCCTCCGCCCCCACCCGGGGGCATATGATTGGCATATAGAGGCTTGAACATCAGTTACCATAAAAAGTGACAATTTCTTACCCAAAAACATGGTCGCTTTAACTAAAATTATGACACTTTGGGTGTTTTCAGTAGAAACTTCGAAACTTTGAAGCAAATATTATCACAGAATATGTTATCGGTTTGTAAAAACAACTATATCTGTAAAATTTATGTGGATGGGCCACTTTTACCGGGTATTATATTTCACACCGAGGTGAAAGTGGTGAAATAACCCACCCTAGAATACTTGGTCTGGTGTTCTTAGTGACATTTGAAGATTATCGCGGTTTCCAGCTATGACTGCGATTTCATCTGCGAAGAGGAACATGTTTATTCCTTCTCCGTTTATCTTCATTCCGCTCAGCGATTTCTTCTGTTTCACTTATTGCCTCCTCCAAGTACATGTTGAGCAATACTGGAGAGAGTACTGAAGCCTTGTCTTTATTTTGTTAATTTTAGCCACACCATTAGTCTTCCATTTCTCGCTCGCATTCTGACGACTTGCTTCCGGTATATATGTGGTATATTATTCTCCTGTCGATGTAATCCATTCCATGTTTTCCAGCTGTTCGAACAACTTAGTCCACTCAATACTGTCGAGTACTTTCTCCAGGTCCACGAATTTACATTAAACGGCTTATTCACTTGTATTTTTTCTCTATCATTACTTTAAGGTAGAGTATGACTTCCTGGTACTTCTGTTCTTACTAAGTCCAAATGTTTTTGAGATGTTTTCTTTAATTTTCCTTTCCATCATTCGGCTTATTATTCGTGTAAGTATTTTTGACACATGTGACTCTAGACTTACGGTTCGGTGCTCCACACATCTCTCAGTCCTTGTCTTCTTCGGCATCGCAATCATTACGCTTCTTTGAAAGTCCTCTGGAAGTGTTCCGCTTTGGTGTCTAGTTTTAATTTTTTCATACAGGTTATCCTTGGATTTACTTCCGAGCGCCTTGATGACTTCTCCTTTGATGTTTTCCTCTCCAGGTGCTTTGTTTTTCTCGAGGTCTTCTACTGCTCTATCGAATACACTTTTCAGTATGAGTGGGCTACGATCATCCTTGTCAACTTAGCTTTCGATATTTATAAGGTTTTCTTCCAGCGGTATCGGCCCTTGATAGAGGTCTTCGATGTATTGCTTCCATCTATTCCCCTTGTCTTCACCCTCAATCAATAAATTCCCGTTTGTATCCCTGTAGTTGCTGCTTCTTGTTTTTCATTCTCCGAAGTCTTTCTTCTCTAGCTTGTATGTTGTTTCCCTTTTCATGTGTTCGTTGACTTCATCGCAGCAGTTTTCGATCCAATCCTCCCCAGCATTCTTGCAATGTCCATTGACTTGGTTCCTTAGCTTCTCATAGAGGGATGCCTCACCTTCGTTTCTGGGCTTCTTGTATTTTCATCTTCCTTCTATTAGTTTCTTATAACACGCTGTGTGATTAGAGCAACTCAAGTCATGAGTATCTTATACTAATTTATAGCTCGTGTGACTTAAATTCGCCGTCCTCTGCGGTGCAAGAATGTCATGAGTGTGAGTATTATAAAGAATAAATTACAATCAGCTATACATAGTTACCTTTGTTTAATCTCCTATTTCAGATTTTTTGAAAGCTTTCTGAGTATTATTCTATGAATAATTTGAGCCATCGATTTGTTTTTGCAATACAATATTTTATTACAAACGATGAGATAATTTAAGCTATCTATTGCAAGACAATCTTGCAACTAGTTCCGGAATCGTTTCAAAAAGCAAGTCAAAATCACAAAGATTGTTTAAGATGTGTTAGCCAGCCAGTGTCAACTTCATCTTCATTAGATCAAATTCATTGCATCCTATTAAATGAACAAAAAAATAGCCATTACTAGGAATTCAATCGTCGACACTTCATTTGATTCTAATCGATTCCAAAGCATTATATTACCTGAAGCAAGATGACCATTTTATTTATTAATCCAAATATTGGCATATAATAGCAAGATACATTAGATGCAACTTCAAATAAGTCTCTTATGTTCTATTATTCTATAGTGCTTCAATATATTGTAGCACTATAGAATATAGTTCTACAATAGATGGTGGCTCGCATTATTTGATATTAAATTATTCTGATATCACTAATTAAGCTGTGTAGACGGACGATAAGGAATGAGTCTAAGGTAAAGAGTTCACAGATTTAATTTTAGTAACTAGCTCTAATTCTAGTTCGCTATGATTCAACTTATACTCAGATACATAATTATCAAACGAACTACGCACTTATCTGTAATTTTTATAAAATATATTTCTGGTAATCAATAGTTGTCAATATCTCGTGTGAGATTTAAGTGAAGTCTCGCGCAATAATGAATCTGCCATCAGCGCAGTGCAGTGCAATAATGGACTACTTATGCTACGGAATAGCGTGACTTAAGTGCGCAATTTAAGTCACGAAGTGCTATAAAATAATTTATACACAAGTGTGCACAACCTTGAATTATTTCTCTTTCAAAAGAGCTTTTTTGCTTTTATATAAGTATTTTATGTCCGGAGATATCGAAGACAAACAAAATTAAAGTTAATGAAAAGATCAATTTTTTCTTACGCCATAACTAGGCAAGGGAAGTTTTTTTTGCAAAACAATTGGTCATGGCCAATAATGCAGTAAAACTGAACACGTCCTGCGAATTTGATGGAAATCGCAGAGGTCAAGTGCAATTTCGGTCTTCTTCGATCATTTTCACTTGGGATTGTCCCTCTCTTCATCCCCTCCATTAAACCTACTCCCTCCTCCGTCCTCTTTCTGCGCTTGCCTCCTACATTCCTTCCTCTATCATAGTCTTGATCATCCCATCGCCCCGAATTACTTCCTCCAGCCTACCTGTCCTCCTCCAACGTTGCCTATCCTAGGTTTCATCCAGAAGTTTCCTCTCCTCGCCCACCATCACAAGCACTTCCTTGTTAATCTTCCCCTTCGCACCTCCTCTGTCCTTCTCCACAGTCGTATGTCAAACGCCCGCGACTCAATCGCGTCCTCGTTTCCCAGAGTCCAACTTCTTCCCCACCCAATGCTTCTCTTCATAATGAAGGCGATCGTGTTGGTGTGGTGGCTAGAGTACTGGCTAACCACACGGGCGGCCAGGGTTCTAATCCCTGCAGATGAGATTGGTACTCAGAGAAAACCCCTATCCCTACTTGAGTGTCTTGTGGAGGGCATTTCAAGTGCAGTACTCCGTCTGTCGGATGAGACGTTAAACCGTGGTCCCCTTGGGGTCTTTCGTTAAGAGCAGGCTAATGCTGACGCCGTGTTTCCATCCACCCTTCCTCCCTTACCTATCCCCTATGGCGCACATGACCTTAGGTGTCGGTCACCTCGCCAAAAGTCCAATCCCCTCTTCATAATAACCTACTAACTTGTATCCATACCAACCGTCCCCGTTATCAGCACCCTGTTATTGCTAAACGCTTCCTCAGCTGACACTATTCACCTCTCTATGCCTTTGCTACGATGTCCATTTTCTTCTAATGTATTATCCAATAAATTTTAATTCTCATCTTGCTCCAGTTTGTGTGCTCCTGCGTTTATGACCAGCCTCGCATTCTTATTCTGAGAGAATGTCATTACTTTTGTTATCTTATGATGTATCTTCATTTCGTACCCCCCACACTGCTTTTCTAATGCATCTACCAATGTCTACAATCCCTAAATGATCAACTTACCGACGCCTGATCGTCCGCGAATCCAACCGACCTCATCACCTATGTTCCCAATAAATCTGTAAATCATTCCTTAGTATATAATATTCTCAATGCACCGATAAAAACGAGACGGCTCTTCAGAGTCATCGCGGATTATTTGAGCCTATCCTTTGACCATTTATATGGTACAGATGGACATTAAAACCTGCGACCAATACGAGTGCAGGCTCTTGTGGGGCGCATTGGAGAGGCGGACATTCTGTAGTCGGGATGCTCTCATAGATGAGTAATACCCCTTGCGATATTCAATGAATGCAATTCGATGCACGTCCGTGTTGTGCATCAATCATTGCTTAATTAAACATAATGTACCCTATTTATAGTCCAGATACATTTTTACTACACCTTGCATAATGACATTATTCAGTACGATATCACGAGAAGGATTTCTTGTTGGCGTATTCCTATATGGCGTGAAATTCACGCAAAGAATTTTATTGTCTGGTAGTGTGTCAACATTTTACTTACATCAATGATTATATTTACAATGTAATCTCAAAAGGGGAGACTACGTACCCTGACTCGCTGATTTGAATGCCGTATTTTCTATGTCGTGCACGAGGTCAAAGGCAATGCCAATTCGCCTTGGACTTCGTCAAATATGCCGTAGTTTTGTTGTAATTAATAACTTTGCAATCGGAAATATCCGCCCCAAGTATAAAAACGCAGAGAAAACTATAATATACAACTAGCCCAGCTGGTGTAGTGGTTAGCATTGCGGGTTGGTGGTTCGATCCTACAGACACCCAACTCTTTTTCCTCCTTCATATGCACGATCAGAATGAAATTTTTTCATCCGAGTGACAAATTTTATCATAGGACTTCACCTTGCTTTTTTTCTCTTGACACCACAAAATTCGTACTCCAGTTTGAATCTCCAATGGCAAATGGCCTCTCTGGGGGCTGGTGATGGACCGCTTATGATATACGTCAATTTCTGTTTAAAGTCCGTAATCCAACTTACACGTACTACGGCTGTCACATTCCAGAAGACATAGTGAGGTCTGTTTGAAAAGCATAGTATTGGCAATAATTGTGTTTTAAATTTATAATGATTATATAAATCACTAAATTCCTGAATATTATTGCTTTACTTGGATAATTTTGGAGAAAAAAAAATAATCGCGGACTAGTAAGAGATAGACAAAAACGTATTTTTTTCACTTGGTAAAGAAAGGCATGTAGCTGAACATCAGGAAATCTCATTTCTGAGAAAGTGAGACCACCTTGGTTTACTAATCAGTCGCCTCCTCATCCGAATTTAATTTCCGGCAATATTAACTTACGATAAAGTAATATTCCACCTAATCACCTTGCATCTTCGTAACCGTCTTGAAGGGAACATGACGAAGGCAAAGAACAAAATGAATCTTCATTTTTTCATTGAACCATACATCTGCTGTAAACATTAACGATACAATAGTATTCATAAATTTGGGATCGGACAATGGCAGTTACAATCTTCATAATCATGAAATAAAGTAAATTACTCAGCTGAAGCGTAATTCCCTTTCGTAACACGTTATCACCTTCAATCGATATTGCCATTACCCTCTCACGAAAAACAAAAATATGATAATAAATGCATCCATCAACACCCTAGCACCTAACACCTTGTCATTAACACACGCTTGAAGGGGACGCATGAGCGTTAAGGAAAACATGAATGCAACGCCTCGGAGAACGTTCAATCCATTTCTTATAATTTTAAATATTAAACTCAAAATACTTAGCTTAAAGTAGTCCGAGTGAGACAGTTCCCTAGTATTAATAGAGACCATATTCGAATGATACGTTTTAATTTCACCATATGTGGGACATTTCAATTAAATATTGCATTATTAATGGTACAATAATTTAGTTTTACGATATGACTGAAATGGTAAGTAATTAAATGAAAATATCTAAGTAAGTCTTTAACTTGACTCATTTTTTTCGCGCGATGCGTTTGTAACACCTTCAAAACAGAAAATTTTTTGTAATATCCAAGAACCTACTGCGGTGACAATATGATTTATTTTCAAAAATAGTTGGGAAAACACACAAACTACACACTTGATTTTTTGACGAGATCTAAGTGTAAGGAATGCCTCTTTTGTGAAATAGTGTCTCTCTAGAGTGCATACACGTACCATTTCCCATGTAAAACGGCTAGTTTTTTATGGTAAATATCTCCGAAAGTAATGTGGTAAGGGGTTGAATTTTTGGTGTCATTAGAAGGTTGATGTACTTTTCTTTAAAATGCGACCAAATTAATTGATTGATGAGTAAAATGATATTTCCCTCAAACTACCTTAACTGGTGCTGTTTAGCCAATATTTTTCCAGTGATAAATTACCTATTGAGTCTCATTTTGCTAATATCTTCGTTTCATGAAAGAAAAATGATTACTAAGTCTCTATGTTTATGGACAAAGGAGGCAGAGCATCGTCAAATAATGGGTTACTAACAAATTAATCGATGCTTTTATAATGTCAACACCAAACGCTATTCAGAATTCTAAAACATAGTTAAGCCATTACACCATGGTCAAAGGAGTATATGCGGTCTCTACTTTCGGAGGTAATAAGATAAAACCCTAGCCAATAAAACGGGGCCGAGAGATTGTATTGAAACGTAACAGCTGTAATTAGAGACAAGAACGATCTGGGGACAGTGCACGCGGAAATTATTGATCTAAAATCCCATTTTCACCTCTTTGCATGGCACATAAAGATATAGCCTTAATGTGAAACAGCGGAGGAAATACACTTAGTTACTTAGGACAACTTGCGGAGGTCGCAGGTGAGGTGGCAAGTGGAGGGTGGGAGGGCGGGGGAGAGGGGGGAGGGGAATTGAAGGCGGTGGGCGGCCCGGCAGCTGCCATATCCAAGTAGGCCTCGTGACCACCACCTCATCCGCTAATTAAACGCTGTATCACCCTCTGCCGTCTTATATCATTCGATTGGTTTTTAAACTCTCCACCATTTCCGTCCATGTTTTAACCCCCTCCTCCATACCTCATCAGGAGCCCACGACTATTCACTATTCGCGAGGAGATCTCCTTCGCGTGCCCACACTTTCATTGAACTCTTCTTGTTAAATGTCCAGCATTTATTCGATAGCAGAAAATATTTTTACAAAAGCATTAAGGTGGCCAAATTGCAAAATTTTAAGTCCACCCTAAATGATTCTAATAAGTATATTGATTAATATTTCGCGTTATGTTTTAGTGAATCTTATGGTTTTGAGATTCAGCGCATACTTTAATATAAGCTTAACTTGTTAAAAAAAGCATTCGAAAGAAGATAAAAATAATGTTTTCTAGCAACAGAGAATCGTGGATTTTTCTGACTTCTGGAAAATTAGTATCTGGCAGATTTGCAATTTTATCTTTTTTGTAGCGATATCACAGTGCTAGTTAATTGAGAGTCCCCTCGTATTTTTTCTTTACTTTATGTAACTATTCACCTCTTTAACTACCTTCACTATACCTTTGTCTCGGCTTTTTAGTCCGCGAGATGCCTTTCTTTATTCCGCATCTTTCTAATTATTTTAGCCGTAGCTCAAGTTGCCAATCTGTGTAACAGAATGCTCCAGACTTTAAAGAAAGGCAAGCGCTTATTCCGGGTCTCAATCACACATTTATGTGAAATACACTAGTATCCTAGTGGGTTCCCCAAAACTGCCAATCTTGCCACAGTTGTACTTCAGGAGTTCGTTGTTTCCAAAATTAAATATCCTTTGAGAAGGCGATTTCCCCTCAGAGCTGCCGTATGCTACTTTGTTGTATGTCAAGAGAGGAAGGGCACGTTGCAAGAAATCCTAAAGATTAAGAAGGCCACAAACGCTAGCTTTTCTCGGACGAAGACCATTTGCCTCCGGCTAGATTTTGAAATAGTGAAGGGTTACAGAATTAATGAGGCGTTTTGATACCTAAAGTACTGTGGTTGTTTAAGCATGGCAATTGCCGTGCACGATCCGCTTCTTCGAGGCGCAGAGGAGAAATATGTGAACTAGAGTGGCACGTTTCACTCGACATCAAAATAAATTGGAATCAGAGATGGCGCCTTCACAAAGGGTGGAACTATCCCAAAGGAATCTAGTTTGACAAATCACTGTGATCCTAGGAATCGGATGGTGTTGATGGCGGAAGTAAGTTGTTAGATTCCCCTCCAATTTTCCGATAGCGGAACTGTGACCTAGAAAACCGTCGCGAAGTTCGCACCGGGCGGCCACGGATCGGCGGAAAGTGCGAAACACGTCGGCGCGAAGCACATCGGGGGCCGATAGACAGACTTTAGACACATTTCTAAGCGGTCAGCCGGGAGGAGGAGTAGGGGGGAGGTGGGACAGGAAATGAATGGGAAGGGGGGGGGGGGTGGAGGCGATCAAGGTGGAGTGGTGGGTTTGAGGAATTGACCGGAAGTGGCCGCCCCGCGCAAGGAGGAGATGGATGCGGAGGGCGAGATAGCGCAGCGGGGTACGGGAGTGGGGGCCCGGGGGCGTCCGGGCATCAAAGAGCGGGCCCTTCGCCCCCCTTCGCCCCCAAATCGATCGTATGCGGCGATTAAGTAGAAGATATAAGAGACGAGAGCACTCGTTACATACACTCGAGACGGAATGGAGAGCGCCGTGTTGTGGACGGACGACCGCTCGAGAAGACAGCAGGCGTTGAGTATAGATTAAGTTGGTGGGGAGAGAGAGGAAGGTATGAGCGAGTGAGTCCCAGGTGTCGTCCCTTCTTCTTCTTCGGTGGATCATGCGAGAGGGCGTGGACCATCTAGCGGAAGCTCATCCCGCCCCTCACCCCCCCCCCCCCCCCGTTCCCGTCCCTCCCCCTGCTCGCGATGGGTGCTCTGTTCAGCAATACCATAGAGTAAGTACACATATAGATTGGCAAAGAGATAGGGAGATTTGGGTATGAGTTTTCAAATAATACTTTGGCCGATAGATGGAACAGGTGTATCGAAATCACACGACAAGCCTTAACAAATGAGCTTTGGTACACGGCCACTTCATTTAGTATCGCATAACTCACATGATGTTCTTATGATGATTTCGGTGCCTGGATGTTAACTAATCGACCCATAGCAACGGAAACAAATCTTATTGAGTCGTCGAGACCAAATTAAACATGTATTTTAAGGTGCCTTCAATGAGCATCGTCTATAATGAATCGAATTCACGTCAATATTAAAAGACACGCGGTTACCAAACACGGAGTGAACTGTTTACCGATGTAGCATAGGAACAACAAAACAATCGATACTAAAAAAAAGCACACAGCAGCCATGGTAAATCCACCTCTGTATGTTGATGCAAAATCACCGAGTACCACTAGCGCCTCCAAGTGGCCTTTTCCATAATCCTAAATTCTTCCTCCCTTAAGGTGGTGGAACCTGAGAAATTCTTCCCAAAGCCCTCAAAAATGTATGTCCAGTTTTTAGCATTGCTTTGCCACTCTATATATACTTACTCTATAGCAATACACATCGCCTCAGCTGGACCCTCCCGAAGAGAATCTTTCGGCGTATTCCCTCCTCCGCGATCGTTGGAAATATAACCTCCTTCTCATCAGAATTACTGCGTATAATTCGTTCCGATCACTTTCAGGATGTCATTGAGGTTACACAGCAGCTGTGTTCATTAGTGGTGCCAGGAGTGGGGGTTTCAATTAATTATCAGCAAATACACCACAGTCCACTTCCTGCGAAAGACATCACAAAAATGCCATACCTATACCACAGTATAGTATTGGCATTTTTAGTGGAGTGGAGTAAAGATAAACTCTTCAGATACAGTAAAATATCTTGGAATTACTACCTTAACTGCTGATACTTCGTGGGTATTACACATACAAAACATATGCGGCACAGCATTAAAGAAGCTAGGTTTTGTTAAGCGTATAATTGGAAGGTCCTCGGATGAAAAAGTCGAAGAGAGATGTTACTTCGCTCTGGTTAGGCCACACCTTGAATACGCCGCACAGTGGTCTAGAAAGCCCGGTTTTCCGGAAAAAAGTCGATTTTCCGAACTTGCTCAAATGACTCCAAAATCATGTCTAATGGAAAGATAAAAGATCATTTCACAACGTACGACACTTTTTTCCCCTATAACACAGTTATTTTCTGATATACAGAGCTAAATTTAAGGAAATTTTATCGTAATTCAATTTATGACATTTTTAATGCTTTTTTGCTCCATGCATAGAATAAGTCTACGCTTCACTTAAAGCATAAAATGAGTTTTAATGGCATATTTCCGTTTTATTCTTTGAGTTTATACCGTTCATTTTGTAATCAAGTCTTTAAGTTGCTTATGATAGTGCTTAAATTAGTCTCATAGGGAAATTCTGTTCGTGTGTGCAAAGTTGGCAGAACAAAAAAACCATCCACTACCACCCTGTTAAGCAATGGCATAATGGAAAGAAAATAATATGTATTTGGTTAATGTGTAAAAATCTTATGCCTTTAACTGCCTTTTTCCTAATAGCTCGCCGATTTGTGTTACTTCGTCGGGCCTCCGGAACGCCATATCACGGGCAGGCGACAATTATGGTCGTACAGAGGGATGGTCGTCTATTGTTTCTGTAATATTGAGTCAATTATATTCAAGTTCATTCGTTATGATTTATTTTCATTTTCACTTAAGGCTCAATCTCAACAATTCACTCCTTGTGTCTAACACATATTGATATGCATGGTCACCACACTGGCATATCCACTACATTAGCATCAATATAAATAAACTACTATTTCTCTAAACTATCTTCACCAGTCACAACACCAGTTCATTGGTAGCGTTTGAATCTACCAATTCACTAATCCTTTGTCGTTTTAATCTCTCACAGAGTGTCTCAAATGTCTTACTCATGCTCCCTTCGTAATGCTCAAATATATGCTGACAATGACCACTATACTTCGCAGTCCGTTTTTTCCGTAACATGTAGACGCACTCCCTCTTGACGGCATTTTAAAAGAATTATTACGCACAGTATGACTTATGGAGACATGGGGTTGCAACTCATTGATTACCGAGCAATGCCAACGCAATTACTTTGTCAGAAGCAGTGTGCACGCACCGTAAAACGCTAAAAAGCTGTGGAATCCAATAATGACTATGATCAAAAACTGATGTTAGCTGATGTACTTTTGAGTCCTTCTTTTCCTCTCGTGGTTAATGCTAATTTCTTTCAATTTTGAATGTGGAAACCGGAATTGGCGAAAAATTATCTCTTTAATATTTTTCTCTTTTCCATTTCCTACTTTCTATTATTTGAGAATACGAAGACATTTTTGAGCCAATTGGTCAATAATATTTTATCTTACTTTATATTGAGACATTGCATCCTGAGTGGTACCGTCTCATGAACTCACTGATTGGAAATATTTGCTTTGTTAAACGCACAAAAAGACGCACAACGTGTTTGAAGTGGTTTTTTTATACATTTCAACATGTACAGAAAATATGTACGCTTTTACCGATTGTATTTTCCCGTAAATGAAAACCAGAGCCAATCTTTGGGTAGAGTAATCCATAACTGGGCTCATGCCACAGAAACACTTGAAATATGTTACCTCAATAAAAAGTATGATAATAAATAATTATTCCACGAGTAGAAAGCATTTAAAAATGTACTACAAACCCATATATAACTACGGAGTTATATAAAAAGTGCAAAACCTTAAATAAAAAAAGATTTATTGTACGTATGGAGCACACTCCTCTATCGTTGTGAAGGGGGATGAGGGTTCCAAGAGAACAGGAAAGTTTGGAAGTAATGAAAAAATAAATGAATGGTGAAATACAATGAAGATGAGGACCAAAAGCGTATGACGGAAATAATGAGCCGAGATAATGGCCCTCAGAGAGTAGGTGCAGGTGTATAGAAAGATCTAACAGTGAACAAAAGAAGTGAGACATCAAATGGACTCCTTTAAATGAAGAAAGTCTCTTGAAAACAGTTATAGATGAATGATTGACTGGGAAGAATGGACGAGAAAGGTCAAGGGTGGGATGCTTCAAGCAAAATACAACAGACGTTAAAATGAAAAATTATGTAAGAATGAAACGCTAAGGTGATTGGGTAGTGGAGGAAAGAGCTACAGAACATAAGTGCGAATATCAGTTATCATTCACACTTCAATGCAGACACTTTAATCAGGTTTCATTATCCCTGATTAAATATGTTATTGGAAGTGAACGATTGTTAGTACGTTCCCCATTGACAATTCTCACGACGAAGTAATCGGCTTTCGGATACAATGTACAAACTGGAACTTTTAACAAAAGCCATGTAAACGAAATGCATACATCTCCTTGTCGCTTAAATTAAGGAAGTTTCACTTTTTGAGGTTTGCTATTAGAGGTAAAATATTTGAGTCAAAATGAATGTGGGTTTCTTTTTTTTCTGTCCTATCATTTGTCATTCAATCTTGAGAATGGCTGACCGCAGCCCTCTGTCCTTCCCTATCAAATATATTTTCCTAGCTTCCTCGTAGCTTTTCTTATATATGTACTTTCCTCTTCTTATAGTCCATAAACTCATTCCTGGATCTTCATCTGGAAACTTTTCCCTCTATTGTTCCTTCAGATGTGTTCTACACAAACCTATTGTGCCTTTGTGTGTCCAATCCATCTGGTTTTTTTTCTGCATGGTGTTCCATATGGTTCTTTCCTTTTCTAGTCTTCTGTAAACTTCATCATTACTGCTTTTCTCCGTCCATTTTTTCTTCAGCATCCCTCGCCAGCAACAGGTTTTGAAAGTTTATAGTATCTTACGGTCTGTTTTTCCAATGTACCAACGATCCGTAGCTATCGTGGATACACTCTCCACTCGAATATTTCCACGTACTGTTTCTTCATTTATAACCTTATCTTCTCTGAAGTCAGCAGATGTTTTTTTCCCATGAACGCCTTCTTAGCTTGGGCTATTATTCGCTTGATGCCCGTTGTATGTCTTTCGTTCCACGTGATGTTACTTCCGAGATAGGTGAAGAAATCCACTTGCTCTAATTTCTCTCCTCTCGGTGTGACTTCTGAATACATTTTAGGATTTTTCTTACTCTTATTTATTTTCGTGTTCAATTCTTGGAGGGCTTAGTCCAATGCGTTCAGAGACTTATGAAAATCATCGAAATTTCCGCCTGTAACTGTGATATCGCCGGCGAAGCGGAGCATGTTCATTTTTTCTCCATTGATCTTAACACCGTTCAGTCCGATTTCTTGCGCTTATTTGATTTCCACCTCCGATTATAAGTTTAACAGGGCTGTTAAGAGGTTGCATCCTTGGCTTATTATTCCGTTAATTCTCGATCGACTTAGTTTCCGAGTCTCTTAAGGAGGGTTTCCTCTCCTTCGTTTCAAGTGTTCTTGTTTTTTTCTTATTGCTTCTCCTAGTTTCTTAATATCTGTCGTTGTCCATGGCTTTTTCGTGTCGCCTCTCTTGTTCACCAGTTGCTCTTCTGATACTTCAGATATTCTTCCCTTCCGCTCATCCCATTTTTCATCGATGCCAATTTCTCCTCCATTTTTCAGTTTCCTGTCAACGGCTGTGGCGTAGCTTTTTATGTTATCCTTTTTCGCTAGCGCTTACGAGTCACATAATAGTTTATGTTGCATCGTTTTTTGTTTACTTTAATTGGTACACTCTTCTACTGCTGATAACATGGTTGCCCATTGAAAATCAGAATTAAAGTATAAAAGACGCAGATAATTCTTGGAGTATATTTTTAATGTAAATGCCTACTCTCCACTTTAGGTGACTGATGGAATATTTTTATGGAAATACCATAGTTTGACTCCAATTATCGCAGTGATTAGCTAACCACTTAAAATATAAAGGTGCGAGTTGATTTTTTTCTTTTGATTGTTTTCAATTTCTTAGGAATTTTTCCTTCCTGAGAACGTTTTCCGCGAAAATTAAAGGTGGGATTTTGATTATCGTAATAGGTTTAGGTAAATGCCTATTATGAGAAACCCAAAAAGGATTAAAATGGCGTATATATCATTCTAGGGCGGAAGCACATTTAAGGTAGTCCGAGCGAGATAGTTCTCTAGTCACAATAGAGACCATATTCGAATTATACGTTTTAATGTCACCAGCTGTAGGACACATCAAATAAATATTGCATTGCTAATGGTGCAATAAATAGTTTTATATGACAGAAATTCTAAGCAATTAAATGAACATAACTAAATAAGTCTTTAACTACACTCATTTTTTTCGCGTCGTGCGTTTGAAACTCCTTCAAAACGGAAGGTTTTTTGTGATACCCAAGAACATACTGTGGTGCCAATATGAATAATTTTCAAATATAGGTGAGAAAACATACAAGCTACACACTGTTAATTTTTTTACGACATCTAAGTGTTATAAATACCTCATTTTGTAGATAACGTCTCTCTGGAGTGCATACACGTATGTACCATTTCCCATGTAAAAGGGCTGGTGTGTTTTGGCAAATATCTCGGAAAGTAATGTGATAACGGGTTTAATTTTTGGTGTCATTGGATAGGTGAGATATTTTCCTGTAAAATGAGACCAAAATCATTGATTTCTAGGTAAAATGATATTTCGCTCGAACTACCTTGGGACAGGCATTCTTCAAGTAGCATCGAGACTCAGGAGTTCCAGGCCGAGTCTTAAGTTTGAAACTTCCGTCTCCAAGTCAATTGTGCTGAAGGAGCCCTTGGTGAGGAGAATCGGAGGTGGGCAGTTGAACGCGCTCGATACGGTCCGTGAGTGACCCCCCTCCCCCCATTCCATTTCCACCCCATCCCCCCGGCCCATTGGCTTTCCCTTTATCAAAACCACCCCCGCCCTCCAACAGAGACCCTCCCCACGCCACCACTTCCGGTGCTTCCTCAACATTTCCGCCGCCCTCTTTCCCCTGCCTCTTTTCACTCCACCGGAAGTGAACGCTCACACCCACGCCGACCGGCCAATCACGGAGTGCCACCCCCCCCTCCCTACACCCTTTCGAGACCCCTCCCCCACGATTCCCTAAAAACCCCCCTCTCTCCCTCTCCCTCCCTCTCTCCGTGGCGAGATATCACTCGTCGCGACTCCCGATAAGCAGCAGTCTCCTTCCCTTCCAATCCTCGTGCGCATTCTCCCTCTCATCCATCGACGGCGGTCATCATTAAAGTAGTTTGAGCGAAATATCATTTTAATCAGAAATCAATGAATTTGGTCACATTTTAAAGAAAAGTATATCACCCTTCCATTGACATAAAAAATTATACCCCTTACCATATTACTTTCGGAGATATTTGCCAGGAAATACCGCCCCTTTAGTATGGGAAATGGTACGTGTACCTATGCACTTCAGAGAGACATTATTTAACAAATGAGGCATTTCCTACACTTATATTTCGTCAAAAAATCAACAGCGTGTAGCTTGTGTGTTTTATCAACTATTTTTGAAAATTAATCATATTGTCACCGCAGTATGTTTTTGGGTATCGCAAAAAACCTTCCGTTATGATGGAGTTTCAAACGAACCGCGCGAAAAAAATGAGTCAAGTTAAAAACTTGTTTAGATATTTTCATTTGATTACTTAGAATTACTGTCACATTAAACCATATTATCGCATCATTAGTAATGTGATGTTTAATTCGTGTGTCTCACAGGTGGTGAAATTTAAAGGTATAATTCGAATATGATCTCTATTATGACTAGGGAACTATCTCGCTCGCACCACCCTAAGGGGATCGGTTTCCTCCAGCTCTCCTTTCACCTTCTCTGCAAACTATTTTGAGCCGTTCTGAAACATCTGACGCCATATCGGTGAATGGCGAATGTGAGGTGATCGAGTGGAGGCAGTTTGGAGAAAGGAAGGGAATGGACGAACGGTCACTTACCCGCGAGCTACCTGACCAGTGGCTTGCTGACCAGTCGTGTCTCATTGTCGTACCGGGTCATCTTCGTTCTTTCGCCGAGAGTGGGGTATCCTGGTTCAAATTTCACCTTTAAACCTGAGGTCATACTATTAAAAATAACTCTGCGGGATAAGTTATTCCAGCGCACCGACATTCGTACTGTGAAGTCGCCGCCAATTTGCATCCCCCGGTTACTTTATGTGACTGACTTCTACTTCTTTTGGTAGGGAATTATTTTGATGCGAATGGGAAATTTTTTGGTGCAAAATTTATCTCGAGAGGGGGAAAGTGGAAATTCGTTATTTTGCTGGCGAAATAAAATTTGAAAAATTATTTATCCTACATGTCTACGCGTAATCGCTTGCGAATCAAAAAGATATGTACCAGTAGCCCGTTCAAGGTAAAAGTGTAGTTCAAATACTCTCAGTTGTCATAGAAAAAAATGAAAATCAAACAAATTCACTCACGATCACATGTTTCAACTGAAGACCACCATTGTAGATTCTTAGGTCACGTGATTTCCTTCCCCAAACAGTGAGCAGCAATGTTCGTGTTTATTGATTGGCTGATCTTTTTACGGCTAACTGCGCTTTTATCTTGGACGCACGCATGACAATCTATTTCGTGTTCATCTGTGATTCAGTTTTATTATCCACCGCAGAAAATTGGATAATAATAATAAAGAATAACCGGGGATGAAACACAATAAATTCTTCTCAAGATTTTTCCGTTTTCAGCGACAACCAATCTACACCTGCATTTAAATCCTGTAGCAAGAACAATGGCGCTAATCCTCGAAACGTTACCATGAATATCGCATGAAAAAACAACAGATTATCACTTGGTTTCGTCCAATTTGGCTGAAACACCACTTGATAACACCAAGCAGTACTTATCACTTGCTGGTATGATAAGACCACTCAACAACGCTGAATCCACTTCATTATGCCATGGCATCTTTATTAAGTTATAATGCATAACGTAAGCTTAATACTTTTTTATACTTTTCGACGGAGGCAAGAAGTCGACAGTTCTTATGGAGGCCATAAATGACTCCCCACGCATCTTCGTCTGCTGTCATCGTACTTCACTCCCTCTACTATTTTTACGGCATTTTTTTTATTCAGGCTAACGTATTTACTACGCATCTTCGTTCTAACCGTACAGCCTACTCGCCTCCCCGCTCACGATCACAAGATCATCTCTTTTCTGCGCTCTTTTCTGCAACCCGATGGGATGTCCATCGTCTCGTGCCTCTTTCTCTGACCACTTATGATTTCCCTACGGTAACTTTCTCTCCTCACCCACCAGGTGGAACACCTCGCAATTCATCCTAGTTGGTTATTTGGGTGATTTGACCTCATATGCACTTATTGAGATGAGATGGTTAGGTTTTTCGGATCATTCGGGGAATGGAGAGAAGTTAATAAAAACACGCGACGCCAGAATTAGCCAACTATTAATGAGGGGTGAATACGCCCGACGAACAGAGATCTTAACTTGGAGTAGGTACTCTCCACATAGCACCAAAGTACTTCCCAGTTGAAAATCACCACCACAGCAGGGATGCGAACCTGGGCTGTCAAAATCGGATTCACTCCAGTTATCACATCATTTTTATACCCATCGATTATTTTCCTCCATCCTCGATAGTATTCGAAAAAGATGAAATGGAGAAGTTTTTGAAGAAGTCCGACAGAAGAAGCTGTGGATATGTCAGCATGCCAGCTTCGAAAACCGCGGGCGATGATGAGGTTTTGGGACGTTCGATGGGCCGTAAGGAAGACGAGATTCGTGGCATGACAGTGGAGGAGGAACATCGCTTTCCTGAGGAAAGCAAGAGGCTCAAAGGAGCACAGAATGTGGGTGGAGAGAGGTGAAAGCCGTGTTATTTTGGAGAATTCCGGGGAGGGAGAACATTTTGGTGCAATGGAAGGAGAGATCGGGGAATTCGATATGGATCGTGTGAGGGACTGGTGAAATCTGAGAATGAGTGGATGGAGAGGCCAAAATCCATCCATCTGAAACCTAATCAAACCGGCAAAAAATAGAATAGATTAAAAACTGAGGATAGGGTAGAGGAAGCTAATAGAAAAACCCAGGGCAGCGAGGTGGTCTGCACAAGGGGTGCGGTGCATCCACCGGACATCGTGGCTTCTGCCGTCCGAGGCTCTTCTTTGACTATTTTATTCACGATATCCGAAATAAGGTCAATCGAAAAAACAATTTGATACAACATTTCTTGATATCAAGGAAGCATTCGACGAAGTTCCTCACAAAAAAACTCATGTATAAATTGTATCATGCGGAGTAAATTTCAAAAAAATGTAAGTAATTGGAGGTATCAGCTCTGATACGGTTAGAATCACTTCCGGGAAGAGTGATGAGCCCTCTTTTAATCACTATTAAATTAAATGACCGAGTTCTCAAGGTAGCAGTAAATTAACATTATTTTCAAGAAATATAGTTATCTACCGTGAAATGACCAAAAACGCAAACTTAGAAGTTCTGTCATCGGACCTTAAAAACGTTCATTAGTGACGCTAGGAGTGGGGGCTAGAATTAAATCTTAGCAAATGCACCACAGTTCACTTCCTAAGAAAGTCATTACACAAATGACGTACCTACACTGTGGGTGGAGTAGACATAAAATCTTGAGACACTATTAAATATATTGGAATCACCTTAACTCAGACATCGCGGGGAATACACAAAACATATGTAGCACAGCATTAAAGAAACTAGGTTTTGTTAAGCGTATAATAGAAAGGTCCTCAGATAAAAAAGTCAAAGAGAGATGCTACCTCTCTCTGGTTCGGCCACACCTCGAATACACCGCGAGCATTTGGGACCCTGGTTGTAAATATTTGACAAAAAAATTAATAAGATACCAAGGAAAGCTGCACGATTCGTTAAAAACTTCTACGAGCGAGCACATACTGTTTCACAAATTTTTGGAGGGATTTAGGGGGCAGCCCCTAGTTTCTCGGAGGTTATACGCTAAGCTTAGCTTACTGTGGTGTGTTTCTGAGTGAAATAGAGAATATTATTTTAACGCCACACTACATCTCTAAGTCTGACAGAAGCGACTAATTAGAGAGATACACTTCCAAATTGCTAGGTACAAAAATCCATTATATTTTCACTCTCTATAAGTGACCACAATAAAAACAGAGCTCCTTTCAATACACTCCCATGATAGATGTCACCATTTCACCCTCCAAATCCTTATCCCTTACATCTTTACACGATTAGTGTCCTAACACCCCCTGTCACACGCCTATGCCGCAGCTCGCAGAGTAATATGTAGACGTGTTATGTACGTTATAATAGATGATGCCAGGTTACCATTCCTTACAGGGATCGTGACCTGTGAACCTTTCCCTGAATACAGGAACGGCGCTCAATTTTTGGCACATTTTCGCCTGTATGCCACAAGAGAAACGGAAGCCGATGATAACTCCCTAGGCCCGCTTTCGCTCTTTCGATCGAGCTAGGATTCCTTCTTAAAGGACTATATTGAAGGCCAGCTTATCGTTTGTTCCCCACGACCCACTTCTACATCTACGTCTACTTACTACCCTGCGAGCCACTGCATTGGCATGTAGAAGAGGGTGTTAGCAAACCAGCCGTGTAAAGGTGTAAAGGATGAGGTTTTGGGAGATGAAATGGTGACGTGTATTATGGGAGTGTTTTAAGTGGAGCTCCAGTTTTTTTATGGCCACTTCTTGTGCGTTGAATGGACGAATTTTTGTACCTATCAGTTGCCAATGTACCCCTCTAATTTTATTGCTTCTGTCGAACCTAAAGATGTTGTGTGGCGTCAAAATGATGTTCTCTGTATCGTCCTGAAACACACCCGCTCTGAATTTCTAAGGCAAAATAAGTATAGCGCGCAGCCTCTGCGTCTGTAGCAGCTCCCAACGTAATCCCTCTAACATCTGAGGAGCACTACATATTCGCTCGTTGCAGTTTTTAACGCAGCTTTTCCCTGTATTTTATTAATTTTTGTGACCAAATCTTTCTGCTCAGAGTCTCAAATGCTCGTGGCATATTCGGGATGTGGCCTAACTGGAGCAAAGTAGCGCCTCTTTTTTACATGCTTTCCTTTAGCTCGCTTTTCCATGGTTCATGGTTCCATGATTACCACTTCATTTCACGTTATATGGTTACCACTTCTTTCCATCGTATATGTGGTTCGTCTTAGCGTAGTGGTTAAAGCATCGGACTCTCGTCCCGAGGTAAAGACTTTCTATTAAGTGCACATCTTGGTGAACTTTTTTAGTCCCATTAATAAAATGAGTATCTAAAACATTTCAATTATGTAAAGTGTAAAGTTTACTTTATCAATAAATTAGTGTTGTTTTTATACACATTTTATTAATTAGGACTTAAAGTAAAAAATTTAAAAAAAAACTTTTTTAAGCATGCCTTTCTAAAAGAAATAAAATGTTACTAACAATCTAAAAGGAAAGTAATGTCTTAGGACGGTACTAAAAAGGTAAAAATAATATTTACTCAAGTGAATGAAAGTTTACCCTATTATTGGAAATAATTAAAATCAATTCAAGGAAATTAGCTACTCAATATATTACCTACAAACATAAATAGAAAAAATTATATTTTTTAACAATGTAACTTATTTGAAGCTGTCAATTTATGCAAAATCACTACGAAAAGCTTGGGGCGCTCTTCTATATTCGATATCAACATAAATTCATTAAATATGAAGACTTTGGCATTCAATGGAATAGAGAGTTTCAATGTACCTACTATTTCTAGAAAATCCTTAAATGAACTAAAGGTAAGGAGCAAAATATAAATGAGGTTGCCCCCCATACTTTTCGTAGTGATTTTGCATAAATAGACAGCTTCAAATGAGTTACATTGTTAAAAAACATAATTTTTTCTATTTATTTTTGTAGGTAATCTATTGAGTGGCTAATTCCATGAATTGATTTTAATTATTTCCAAAAATAGTGTAAACTTTCATTCACTTCAGCAAATATTATTTTTACCTTTTTAGTACCATCCTAAGATATTACTTTCCTTTTAGATTGTTAGTAACATTTTATTTCTTTTAGAAAGGCGTGCTTAAAAAAGTTTTTTTTTTTTTTTATTACTTTTTAATTCTAGGACCTTCCTATTATACACTTGATTAATTACTTGGAGATATTTTCGGTGTACTGACACATTTGAACGCAATCGATTCCAGAGGAAATTATTAAAAGGATGTTTGTCTTCTAGGGCTAAAGGCTGTAATTAAATTTTTCAAATTTTCCATCTCCGAAAGCGAATGGCGGGAATCGGGTTGGTGTGGTGGCTAGAGTACTGGCTGACCATTCGGTCGTCCAGGGTTCAAATCCCTGCAGAAGAGGATGTTTTTCAGAGGAAACCCGATCCCTACTAGAGTGTCTTGTGGAGGGCACGTCAAGTACAGTACTCCCTCTGTCGGATGAGACATTAAACCGTGGCCTATCGTTAAGAGCAGGCTTATGCCGACGCCGGGTTTCTATCCACCCGTCCTCCCTCACCTATTCCCGATGGCGCAAATGACCTTAGCTTTCGGTCGCCTCCCCAAATATCCAATCCAATCTAAAGCGAATGGCTGGATGGATATGTATGAAAACGTTTTGTCCCGTAACAGTGGTCGCTTTTCCCAAAGGTTATTACATTTCGATGTCAGTTGACTCTTGAGTTACCTTGGGGACAACTGTGTGGAGTACAACTATCCGTGCGTATTCATTCCACAACACTCTGGAAGGAGGTCGGTGAACGTTGACGCCTTCGAGGAGTGTTTTCGCCCCCCCCCACCCCCCTCACCCCCTTCACGTGCGCAGAGCTAGAACAAGGGAGACCGCGACGGAGAACACGAGTAGCTAGTAGCTGCCCCCACACTATTCCACCCTCATACCTCTCCCTCACCAGGGGAATTGGAGGAGTGGGGAGGGGAGGGGGTGGCGATCACCACCCCCTGAGAGACTAATTGCCACCTCTCGTCCTGGCCTTCAATGAGGGGGGAGGGAGGGGGGCCGCCCCATTCCCCGGCCCTTGTTCGGTGTAGATAGACCAGCTGCGTATTGAGTGCCACTCCCTGCGGCCTGCTTGCTCCTCTCCTACCACCAATGCCCGTCCTTCTCCGGGAGGAATACCTCCGGCATTCACTCGAAATAAAAAGAACAATGGCCACTTGCACGCCTTAATCCCATCCCACTCATTCTCCCTCCTCCCTCCCATTTCATATGGGTTACACTCCACAGTCAACCGCTTGTCTCTCCCTCCCCCCAGTTCACCTCAATTAATTAATAGGGTCGACGCCTCCGGAATATCGTCTCATGCTCGTAAGCTATCGCCATCAATGCGAATTAGGAAAGGTGGCAGTAAGAAGGAAGAACACACAATTACGCACAAATAATTTATTATAAGTAACTGAAGTGGTACAAACTTTTTCTGCATCGCCCGGACCGACAACAAAAGGTTGGGTGTAGGAGGGGATTGGGATGGAACACCCAAGCTTACCAACGTGCGGCGATGTGGCGGACGATGTGGGGCCACGTCGAGTCGGGGGAGCGGCACCAACTTCCCTGCCCGGGAAACGACCGAGAAAAAATCCCCCTCTGCTCTCTCGACCCCTGCCTTAATGTATATTGAGGGCCGACCCATTTTACTCCCGGAGGAACTCCTTCGGGAGGAACGGCAAATCACTAGGGCATAGTCGACGGCCACCACAGCAGGCCGCTCGGACATCCTCTCCTCGCTCTCCTCTGCACCGTCCATTTCGGTGGCCTCGAGCCTTTCATACACGGCTCACTCTTATGTATTCCTGGGTCTTGCTCTGGAGACTTTTCCCTCTATTTTTCCTCCAATTATGTTCTTCATTAGCGCATTGTGTCTCAGGGTGTGTCCGGTCCATCTGGTTCTCCTTTTCAGCTTATCTTTCGATATGATCTTTTCCTCGTATTCTCCTCTGTAACATTCTTCATTTCTAACTTTATCCATCAATTTTATCTTCAGCATCCTCTTCCAACACCATGCTTAAAATGCTCAATCTTTACTAGTGTCCAATGATTTACGCTTCCAATCTATCGAATGCTATGCTCCTCACCAATGTTTTTTTTACATGTTTCGTACTTGCTCCAAGTTCTATCTTCCACGAGCACAGCTGTTAACATTTCACCATGGACGATTTCTTAGCTTGGGCTATTCTTCGCTTGATATCCGTTGAATTCCGTATTCCGTCCCACTTGATGATACTCCCTTAAACCGTGAAGGAATCTAATGACCACTAATTTCTCTCCACTCGATGTGACTTTGGCAATTAGCTCCTCTCTACCTCATTTTAGGATTTGAATCTTCCCTCCATTTAATTTCATGCAATTTTCTTCAATAACTTGAACCTCGGTGAACTGACCTTTGAAGATAATCACGATATCCAGCTATGACTGGGATATCTGTTTATTTCTGGATGTTTATTTCTTCTCCGTCAATCTTAATTCTACTCTGTCCCATTTCTTGCGGAGGTTGATCAAAATTGATGGCTTCGAGTTCATATTTCACGGATCGGTTGGATACTTGATCATCGCAAGGGGAGGTTGCCCGTAGACGCGAGGCGTTTGAAATGTGGATGTGTAGGAGGATGAAGAGGGTGAGCTGGGTGGCGAGAAGGACGAGCGAGGAGGTATTGGATATGGTTGGAGAGGGGAAAAAACTAGTGGTAGAGGAAACGAGTAGTTCGGAAGAGGAATAATGGATGGATGCAAGATGCTTTGAAAGAAGAGGGAATGCTGAAGAGAATAATAAAGGGGAGAGC
Source organism: Ceriagrion tenellum (assembly GCA_963169105.1). NCBI lineage: Eukaryota > Metazoa > Arthropoda > Insecta > Odonata > Coenagrionidae > Ceriagrion > Ceriagrion tenellum. Next base: position 9,480,090 of record OY720639.1, read on the forward strand.
ACTGTGGAAGACGAAGAAAGAGGATAGGAATTCTGGACGAAATAAGAAGAGGTAGGATATGAGGAATATAAGGGGGACTTGATGGGAGGACATTGAGAGAGGGGAAGGAGGGAGAATGTCCCGGAAATTGGAATTTAAAACTGTCCTAAGGCCCACCAATCAGCTGCTAGAATACTCGTATGAATTTGCCGGGAAAGCATGTAATCCGAGATGAGAGGCTTCACATCGCGCGAATGGGTCAGCGGTAGATGACCTCCGGAGCAGACGACTCGTCTTGACCCGGTCCATGAACACCGTGGAATGGAAGTGCCGCTCTGGGCTGCTGCTCCCAGAGCAGAGGGGAGGGGGCAGGCGGGGGCCACATTTGCGGGGGTTGGGAGGGATGACAGGCGCCGCCCCGCCGTGACGTCAATGTTTTGGAAGTCGACTCGCCACTCGCGGTGGGGGCGGCGTGGGGGGGGGGGGGGGGGGGCGAGAGATAATGTTTGGTGGGTCGGGGGCAGGCGCTCCTTCCGCTCGATGATAATCGATTGGGCGTCGGCCCCTCTCACCGCCCCCCCGACGCCTCCGGTGGCGTCGGCCTCTCTCCCACTTCTTCCTTCTCGGGGGCAGGCGTCGCGACGCTTCCCCGCGCTCCGCCCCGACGCTCACCTCACGCGCACCCACCCCCTGCCCCCTCTTTGCCTGCCCACTCCAGCATCCCGCGTCTTTCGCGGCCACTGGGTCGATCCCCCCCTCCTCTCCTTTCCCACCTTCCCTCTCAACAATACCACGAGGATTCGGACGAAGAGTGCGCCCCGCAGAGAATCCCTCTTAACTTCGGGAAGATGCCTCCGGCGGGCGACACACGTGCTCTTCCCATTTGTGCTCCACTTCGAGCCACTATCTTTGTGCTCTTGTCACATCATCATCATCATCAATAATTGTAGTCTGCTTGCACAGTCCCCTGTGTCTCTCTCTCAACACCTTCCTTTTCCTTCTTCCTCCTCTCATGTGTTTCCCCATGCACACTTGCTTCCTGCACATTCCGTAGAAAACATTCCACACTCAAAACATGCCCCATCTATAGTATATCGCTTCTCCAGTTGAATTGGCGGCCCCGGTGGCGGTGGGGTAAAGTCCTCGCCTGCTAATCCGAGGGACGCGGGTTCGAGTCCCGCCTGGGTAAAAAATTATCTGCCCAGGACATTGATGTGTGTGCTCGTCTCTTGTTAATGTTAAAACACCATTTGCCATACATCTGCCAACAATGGCCATAAAAGGCCATTGTTGTGCTGTTTTCGGGGTTGTGAGTATAAATAAATATCGTTTCGCAGCTTCCTCTCTCCCCCTCCCACCCACACTCTCTCCAAAGCCTCTTCATTCGTCACCGTCACGACATGCATGGTAATTCGTGTTTTCGTAGCGTCAGTTAATGGAATACTAGTCACAAAATTATTGAATGGCGAGAAAAGACGAAAGAAATGAAATTGACTGCTTTGGTCATATTAGGGGGGGGGGGGTTCAATGTCCAGGAATTCCAGTGTCACAGTAACAGTTTGAGTTTTGGGAGAGAGCATATTGTTTTTCCCTCAATTCGGGATCACGCCAAATTTTTTGTCATATCGACAAAAACCCATTCAGATGGTTTTAAAAAGCAGTTTTATGTGAGTGAAACGCCGTCGAGAGTCTGTAGAGTACCTCCATGTTAACTCGAAATCTTTGAATGCAAAGACGGGTGCAGACGTTCAGATTGATTCCCCTCCCATCACCATCATCATATGTTGTTAGCCTGCGATGGTCTCTTGCTCTGTTTTCCACTTCTCTCTTCATACTCGCTTGTCCTCCTCTTCCCTGTGTATCTCTCAACACCTTACTTTTCCTTCTTCCTCCTCTCATGTATTTCCCCATGCACACTTGCTTCCTGCACATTCCGCAGATAACATTCCACACTCAAAACATGCCCCATCCAATATCGCTTCTCCAGTTGGATGACGTTCCCCAGCTTCCTTTCCCTCCCTCCCGCCCACACTCTCTCCAAGGCCTCTTCATTCGTCACCGTCTCTAATCGCCTCATATCGAGTACTCTCCTCCACATCTCTCGCCCTTTTATCCTTTTCTTCGACTTTTGCTGTCCACGCCTCACATCAACTTCGGGAAAACACTCCACACAAAACATTTCATTAGCCTTTTCTTCAACCATTTGTCCAATTTACTAAATAATTTAACATTTTGATCCGCATTCAATTGAGTATCATATTTGAATTGATGTATATTTCTTTAATTTTTAATCTGCTACATGACCTGTTTTAAAGTGATGTACTACTATGATCTATATCTCTATATTATGTTTTTATTTAATAATTATAATTAATCTCATCCTTGACACGCTGCATTGATGAAAATTTAACGTGACTCATACAAATTTATTAATGCCACGATTGCCCGTAGGACTCAAACAGAGGGATGTGGTACGAACGCAATGACTGCCCGCTTTCAGGCGATTTAAGAAATAACCATCAATTCATTAATTTCTTCCGTGATTCATTTCTTTGGGAAGAACTGGAAGTTATGCGAAAGCAATACGATGGCTTGCAAGTAGCATCCATGAATGAAAGTGTCTTGAGGTTCATCCGAGTTGAAAATTGCCGCTCAATGCCCGAGTAGTGCTCGAGAACTGATTAACGAATTGACACGGCTCGTCCTAATATTGTGCCCCCCGTGCTCTTTATCATGTGGCATTATCTTCCGTATAAAATCGTTTCCCCATTAACTTTGCAGCTGCATTTTGCTCTAGAGATCCTCAATCAGTGACTTCACTAATAATATACCACACCTGTGAGTTTTTTCCTCGTTACCACAAATTAGTTGCCAGACGTTCATTACGCAAAAATGGCCACGTAGACTACATTAACCTTCGCGCAATCGCGCCTTGTAAGATCCAGTTTTCGACCACGCAGCTGTGTTTGGACTGTCAACGATTTTCTTTACATTTATCAATTGTCAAGCACCTGAACATGGCAGTTTGTGGGTACTTGAAGAATATCCATCAAACTCCATTGAACGCATTTGAGATGATTCATTCGAAAATTAATCGACGACTCAAACACTGCCTGTGCGATCACACCAAGGTTAAGAAGTGTATTGGATCCGATGAGTGGAAAGCTACATATGAAGGTTTATACCTGTCAATATTAGTTCATCTGTTTTTGTGAGGCCTTCCAAGCTGTCCCAAGACTCAATCTTTACTTTCATATAAGAGCACAAGAAAAAAAAAGAAAAGTCAAACAGCACGCGAAAGTGTAACACTCGTGATAATACGTTTCATGGCCGCATGGAATTTATTGCGAACATGTAGCAACAAGTAAACTAAGCCGTATTATTTCCTATCATTGCATTAAGAAAAAATATGGTACGAAGTCACTCGCTCGGGTGCATGTACACCAAGGATTGAATTCGTCATGAAAAAATCATTTGACTTGACCGTGATCCCGTAAGCCATAATGTGTAGATCTGCGCGATGCAAGTATCCTGACCGATGCCGAGGCTCGAGGACTGCAGGAATTCTACGAGGAAGACTATAGCGTGAAATATTCTCGTGGGAAGTTGTGCAATTATGATGCTTGGCGATCCAACAGGACTCGTCCTCAATAATCCCGAAGGGCGACTGAAAAAGAGCAACTCAGCTTGACGGCGATTGCCGAACATAGATGGAGCGATCCAGGACATAAATAAAAAATTATCTTCAATGGAAAGACCGATGGATTAGAAATCTGCGGTGGATTAGAGAATTTATTGAAATAACTAAAGACAATAACGCATTTCATTCCGATTATCTTGGAGCCAAAGCATTGGATTGGACTTAGTGGGAGGAAGAGTGCCGATCAGATAGTAGGAAATACATTGAAAGGCGCTCTTGAGCGCCCCCACAATACAGCTCCGACAATTCTGAAAAGAAATGAATGTCGGTAAATAATAGAAGCTTAACTTGTGAAGTGTGATTAATTGGCGATCGAACAAAATCAGTCAGTCAGAGAAAGTCAGATAGTGCACGTGAGACATAAGATTAAAAGGCATCGTTAAATCACATCGGAGAGCTGTGGCGAGCAGAAGGGAAGAAATACCTCTTCAAAACGAAGGCTTCGGCAGCGACGACGGTAACCTCCAGCGTTTCAAGATGGCACGACGGGAGAATAAAGGAGGCGCACTTGAGTAGCAGGGTCAGACGTTTACACCCTTAGATGTATAAAAATACCCTTAGAAATCCAGAGTATAGATGAATGAATAGACGCCTTTGAGAGCTGGAGCGGATGCAGAAACAGATAGCTGACCTGGGGATGTAGGGAACGGGAAGGAGAGGTGAAGTCCAAGGTTATTAAAAGTACAGACCTTGGGTGAAGTCCACCTCGGTAAATGCACGGAGATATTTGAGGCACGACCCGAAGCGTGTCAATGGTTTCAGGTTTGTGTGACGGCTAAAATAATGGCTTCACACCCAGGATGCTTCCATTTTATGCATGGGTGGAGATTTTTCCGTAACAATCCCGATCTCCCTTCGTTTATATTTGGAGTGCAATTCACTCTTTCCTCTTTAAGTTTCGGAATTGACATTAGACCTTGTATCCTTTGTAATTCCTTTCTGGTGTTCATTTAGGTAGAGCCAGCGCTTCGAAGTACTACTTTCATAAGGCAAATTAACTAGGCCGAATCAAGATGAAAATGCTCAAAATGTTATTAATAATAATAATAAATATTTTTTTACTATTCAACTTGGTTATATTGAACATGAGCTTTCTTCCAAATGAAGTAATTTAGTGATATGAAGGAAGGCTTTCATATTGACGTTATGTCTCAGAAGAACTTTCAAGTTTTCTCATTAACGACAATATAATTGCAATAATAATAAAAATAGGGATGAAATAAAATAACAGAACTTAAAATAGCTTTCGCTCTTTTTATAGAAATATAATTATAACAAGTTTATTAGATACATTTACTGGCGATAAACTTGATAGCACCGTAGAGAAATCCGTGTTGCACTGCGGTAGACAACCTTGTTCGTTTGCGTTACCTCGTTGAGTTTCATTGCCTTCGATATTATTTTTCACGCATTTAGCTTCAGTTTTACAATACGGCATTTGGTATTGTAGTTATCTGCTATACTTTCTCTATTACTTTAGAGTGCGGCTATTTTTATAACTCAGCTCTCTTGGACAGTATAATTTGGCTTTTTGAATCGCTAATTGCATTCGAGAGCAAAAGTAATGGCTTCATCAGTTCGTTTTAAGGGTAAATTTCGTTTTAAGGTGTCTAAATGTAAGGCTAATAGCTTGGAAAATCTAAGGAAACGGAATGTTGCTGTAAGTGATTTTCAAACCAACCCTTCGTGTTCACCTATTGAAGGATGCCGAATCGTTGACGTGCATTTCTTGGCCAGGCAGATGATTTGTACGGAGTGTGATTCAGTGCTTTGGTCAAAGAAGTTCTTGGAGAATTTTCAAATAATGGGCATAATGCTCAATCAGATGCACTGAATTTAAAGAAAATATGTGAGAAATAATGCGTCAGTTAAGCTATGTTTTCACAATACAGATTCACTCTGCAGTCATTTGTGAAGAGGCAGGAGCAAACCAAGAGGAAAAGAGAGTTATTCCCAACATTGAAACCTTTGAAGGATATGGGTGTGTGTCATCACATATGACAGGTTGGCAGAGAAGAGAATTGGCCTTTATTCATTAGCGAATACATGGAAATGTGAAGGTAATGAAGGCCTACATAATTTGTTTAATACCTTGAAAATAACAAAAAACAAAGTAATAATTGCTAAAATTGCTAAAATTATTTCAGAAATAAATGCCTGTTGAAATGTGTGTTGTGCATTTCTTTCAAAGTATGTAAGACAATATATTGGATTTCTTCCTGGATAATTGTTACTGGATAACATTGCTGTCAGACAAGATGTAATGTCTTCCTGTGATAGTCTTTGGCAATGGTACTGACATCAACACGTCTGTTGAGGGTATTCAGCACTCATCAGAATGTTTTGGCCAAATGTATGAATTATCTTTGTTATCAGGTAGTCAGTGAAGTCCACTTGAATGTCTCTTTCTTTAAGAGTTAGAGCAACACAGTCAAGGAATCATCTACTTTTTTTGTTACCCTGCACTTGGAGTTGGAAAAATGTGCAATTTGCAGAGGTCAAGCTGCTTAGTGGTGGGTAGTGTAGTAGGCTGATTTAAATGTTGCCTATTGGGCCCAAAATGGTGTCCATTTTTTAGATTTCATAGTAATATTGCTTGTCTACATGAGATCATAATTCCACAAGACTTTGCTGAGAATTTCTCTGTCACTGTAGTGGATGCATTGCAGGGATACTTCTGGGAAATCCGTCCTTATGTTAATAATATTTGTTTTTCTCAAGAGGATAAGTCAATTATTTAAATTATATCATTTAATTTTTTGCCCACTTTTGCCTATTTATTAGGAGGGATCCTGCTGAAAATTTCGCCAACTGTTTACAGTAGCCTATATGCATTTCGGAATATCCTACTGTTTTCATTCAGTAGGTTACTGGAATCTTACCGTTTTCTACTGAGTACAGTTGATCTACTGTATTATTACTGTTTTCTACTGGCCACAGTGGGTCTATTGTAGTAATACATGTAACATTATGATGCACGTGCATATTAAATTATGATAAAAATTCTCATTAGACGACAGTTGCAGCAACAATAACTGCAGATACAAGTGAATTAACGTCCATAGACTATTTTCCCCCTAAACAGTAGAGTACAGTTGGTTTATTGTAACCAGTAGAAGTCAGTAGACTATTGTACCCATGACAGTAGAGAACAGTTAGGATACAGTAGAGTTCAGAAACACTAGAAAAATCCTACTGTAACCAGTAGACATTTTTAGCAGGGTAAATATCAAAATAGATGGACTGGACATTTAAAAATAGTAGTATATTTAAAGAAAACTTAATACTCATATCCAACACATCTGTAAGTGGGAGCCCTGAAACATAGGTGTCAAGAGTTGATATGGATTGAACCATATCAACTCTTGGGTGTGGGAGTAACGACCAATCAGATAAATTAACTACCAATTATCTGGCATAATAAGTGGGACATCATGAAATAGATATACTGCTAAAAACTTATTTCCGGAGGAACTAGAATAATTATATAATATTCTTACCAGAGCAATTATGCTACCCCAGACAAAATATTTTCTCTGTCGGAGATTTCATGGGTAGTAGATCAATAGCAGGTGTGGAAAATTGTATTTCCAAACTTATTGGTACCTATTAACAATGCGTGTCTAGTTCATATCCGTGCAAATCATATTATCGAATTATATTCTCAATTACATAGTTGATGAAATATATTATGTGGGCGATCATAAATTCGTATTAAAATCAAAGTATTATATTCTGCAAGGTGAAAACGATGACCTTATATTTCGAAAGACACTTTGAAATATTGGAAAAAGTCCATTGAAGAACGTATAAACCCTCGTGAGAAGCAATAAAGAGCGTCTTTGTTGCGTATACAGCGACGTCTACTGTTTTCATGGATCTATGATATTCCGGGAATGATAACTGCCATGTCTAATAAAATTGGAGCGCACTTAGCTATTGCTTGAGTAACCAGTACTGACAGGTAATATAATACTGGATACACGTCGAAGCATAAATACTCTGCAATCGTGACGTGAGGCATGGATGACGGAGGTACTGCGTCGGTTTGTTTTGATTCTTCCCCTTACATCGTTACCAAATTTGTTTCAATATGGCAGCTACAGAACGGAAGTTGGACTCTTCATCGTTTTTCAATCATAATTAATAAGGTCAAATGTTCAATAAAGCTACCTGAGAAAAATATATTTTATCCGTTGCTTATTTAGTCACAATATAGTGGTTTTTGAGATAATCTCTTTGGGGAAAATACCGAGAAATAAAATGTTTAAGGGAGGGACGTCACCATTCCTCCATAAGAGCAATGTAATTTGAGGCTGAAATTTACGATTTTCAAATCCTGTAATCATCGTTCAATTATCCCCGATTGTCCCCAATTATTATTTCACGGATTGACGAAGAAATGATTTCTCTACAATATTTTAAAATATCAAGGCATGTTATCGGAGGTACTTGTAGTAGAGGTTCTACCTTAAGGTAGTGCGAGCGAGATAGTTCCCTAGTCATAATAGAGACCATATTCGAAATATATGATTTAATTTCACATCTATGAGACACGCATTAAATATTGCTTTATTAATGGTGCAATAATATAGTTTTACATGGCAAAAATTGTAAGTAATCAAATGAAAATATCTAAATAAGTCTTTAACTAGAACCTTTTTTTTGCGCGGTACGTTTGAAACTCCAAAAGGGAAGGTTTTTTTTGATACCCAAGAACCTACTGCGGTGACAATATGATTAATTTTCAAAAATAGTTGAGAAAACACACAAATTACACACTGTTGATTTTTTGACGAGATCTAAGTGTAGAAAATGCATCATTTTTAATATAAAGTCTTTATGGAGTGCATACACGTATCATTTCTCATGTAAATCGGCTGGTATTGTTTGCCAAATATCTCCGAACGTAATATGGTAAGGGGCTGAATTTTTTATGTCAATGGAAGGGTGATGTATTTTTCTTTAAAATGAGATCAAATTTATTCATTTATAGATAAAATGACATTTCACTCAAACTACCTTAAGGATACGCTGACGCCAGGTTTCTCTCAGCCCATTTAACCATTTCCCAAAGTATTTATTCGCTCTGCTCAGGATTTTTCAAGCAGTGGTGCGTGATAGAAATTCAGGGGGTGCGAGTTATCATTCGAGTTTTTTTTATTCATAGGGTTTAAGCAACTGAATTTGTTTTTATATTTCTCTTCCATCTTACATTTTTTATGAACACTATAAGTGAACAAGTATCTATAATACATACATATATTATTGATAATTCATTATACGGATTTGCTTTAGTTGCCTTCACCTTCATTCCTAAATAAATAATTAATTTAAGGGGTGCAAGATTATTTTAAAATATTTTTTGGGTTGTAGAGAATAAAATAGGTTCGAAAACATTGAGTTAATTGATATCCTGCCTGCAGGGTTACCCTGTCATTCGACGGATGGAGTATAGCACTTCAACTACTCTCCTCAAAGTTTTTCCCGGAACAACTTAAAGATTTTCCCTCACCACCAGGATTTGAACGCGCGTCCTTCGCGTAGAAAGCCGCGGCAATAACCCAGTCCAAAAACTACTCGTGAAAAACTTATTAAATTTCGTGGAAAAGCGTACTGCGCAGAGCGCGGCAGCGTAGTGATCATATTTCTTGCATTGAGCTGTCTAAAATGGAAAAAAAACTCATTAGCGCCGTGGGGTGGAGTAAGATTAGGGAAGTGGTTTTCCTCTCGAGTGGTCGCGAGTAAACGAGTATGATGGACCTTGACCAGTCGTCCATTGCTTGCCAGGTCCTCAATTTAATCTTCTGCATATCATTTGGACAATTAATAACGAAATATTGGTTTTCTGAAACTCGTTATCTGCGAAGACATTGTGCCCAAAACATATCAAACAGTAAAACTCCAGAACTTTTCATATTTTCATTCAGTTGGTTTAAGGAAATCAATTCATAAAACTACGCAAGAAATGGTACGTCTTCTTATTCATCTGGTTCTATGAGATAGCTAAATGCTACTGTAAAATTTTAATTTCTCATTAACGAAAAAGTAATCGATCAGAGCTGGCGGCTGATAAGGCGGATACACAGAACTGACGGAGTTCTTAGCAAAATAATAGGGGTGATAATAATTAGAAATGTACATAAAATTCTTGTCTGGAATATTTTGAATGGCCTCTCTATTACAAAGGATTACTTACCATAATGCCGTAAAAATCACCCAATCCTAATCCAATCCAATCATCCAATGCTGTAAAAAATACGCCCTCACTAGTACATGGAATAATATTGTTTTAGTTTCCTGTGCTTCTCATGACATTGCTTCAGTGGTGAACGCTTCTCAGACATGACATTTGTTTTTCAGTGTCATGGAGAATATAGCCTTGAGTACTTCTAAGAGCAGAAAGGTTTTTTCATGGAACAGATTATTGAAGACGGGGATCGGGTTGGTGTGGTTGCTAGAGTACTGGCTGACCATACGGACGGCCAGGGTTCAAATCCCTGTAGAGGAGGATGTTTGTCAGAGGAAACCCGATCCCTTCTTAAGTGTCTTGTGGAGGGCACTTCAAGTACAGTACTCCGTCTGTCGGATGAGTCGTTAAACCGGGGTCTCCTTGGTACCTTTCGTTAAGAGCAAGCTAATGCGGACGCAGGGTTTCTATCCACCCTTCCTCCCTTATTATCTATCCCCTAAGGCGCAAATGACCTTAGTTGTCAATCGCCTCCCCAGATATCCAATCCATTACCGAAGAAACTTCGGACCTTGGAATGGAATTAATCACTCAGCTGATGGTACAATAATTGTTGTCGCATACTTTTATGGTCATTCTAACGAGTGCCTAACTCCCTGTTGTTACCTAATATTCTCTGCTGAGCTACATATAGTGCATGTCTCAGTTGGACATGGTCTCCAGCTTCGACCAATTCGTCTCAATCCCACTCGTTTTCTTTTGATCCGCTTTTGCCACACTTGTCTCCTCGTCCACTATTTTCTTTCCAAACACCCGAGTATTTTGAATTTTCTCCATCATCTCTCATCTCATTACCAATGGCTAGGATTGTGTGTGCAACCGCATCTCACACTACAGAATCATTCATTTATTTAAATATTCTACCGATTATGATAGTCCTAGCAAGATAGTTCCCAAATCATAATAAAAACTATATTCGAATTGTAATTTTTAATTTCACCAGCTGTGAGACACACGAATTAAGTTTTTCATTATTAATGATCAATAATATAGTTTTTCTTGACAGAAATTGTAAGTAATCAAATGAAAATATCTAAATAAGTCTTTAACTTGACTCAGTTTTTCGCGCGGTACGTTTGAAACTCCATCAAAACGGAAGGTTTTTTGTGATCCCAAAGAATTTACTGCCGTGACAATATAATTAATTTTCAAAACTTGTAGAGAAAACACACAAACTACACACTGTTGATTTTTTACGAGATCTAGGTGTTAGAAATTCCTCATTTTGTAAATAATGTCTCTATGGAGTGCTTACACGTGTCATTTCCCATGAAAAAGGACTGTTATTTTTTGGCGAATATCTCCGAAAGTAATGAAGTAAGGGGTTGAATTTTTTAGTGTCATTAGAAGGGTGGTATAATCTTCTTTAAATTGAGACCAAATTCATTGATTTCTAAGTAAAATGATATTTCGCTCTAACTACCTTAGGGAAGTTTTTCATTCAAATCAGAGAAAATTTTCTCGGTCAATGCATGGCCCTTCATAGCATGTGTTTTTTCTTCATTTCAGCGCACATGCAACCCTTGTTTAGCCCGTCCATGGAACCACTTCTCTTGCCTCCACTTGCCTATCTTCCTCCATCTCCATCACGGCCTTGAACTACACGCCGCCTCCCATTACCCCTTCCATCCACCCATTCTGCCTCCCGCTAATCTCAGCGTAACGTTACCTCTCTACACCCTCCTTATCTAACACTTCCTCGTTTGGCTTCCTCTCCGTCCACCGAAACTTCTCCACCCCTCTTCTAACCCAATATCTCCAAACCCTGTGGACTATTCTCCTCTTCATTCATAAGTCCACATTTCTGTACCACGCAATGGCACAGTGTATCGCTAAACGCGGGAATATTGATATCCTCCGTATCAAACTCTTCACCAGCATCTTTTTTATAACTTTACCCTAAGTCCTCGTCATCAGCTTCTTCCTATTACTGAACTACTTCGTTCGTTAGCGCATTACTCATCCTTATGACTTTGCTGTTTATCTTCTCATCTATCCGTCCGTATATCGCAAGCATCTTACCTAAGTACGCAAGTACCTAAGTACCTAGGTACAATAATATCTAAGTACACTAGTACATAAGTACATCTTACCTAAGTACAATGCGAATGCTGGAAGGAAAGTGGTAGGTGGCATGTGGAGCATATCAAGGAATGAGACATATATGAAAGGAGCGTGCTTTGTTGGTTTGGCCATGTTGAGAGAATGGATGAGAGTCGAAAAACGAAACAGATATATAGAGTGAAATGAATGGTGCGAGAGGTAGAGGTAGGCCGAGGAAGTTGTGGTTGAATGTGGTTGAAAAAATTCTCAGGAGGAGTAATAGGAGTCAGCAGTCAATAACAGGAGGGCGAGTATGAAGTAATGTATGGGGGTGAATGAGGCAAAAGAGGTTTGCAAGGACAGGTCAGTATGAAGGAAATTATTGAAGCCTAGTTAGGTGTACAAATGTGTGTTTGTGAGTGAAACGTAGTGACTCTGCCTATCCCGGAAGGGAACGGCGTGATTGGTATGTGTGTATTTATGACTTTGCTACTTTGCCCATTTTCGTTTAGCAAACGTCCCGATTTAAGGTAAAGTCAACTTGCTCCAGTTTGCGTCCTCCTACATTTATGACAGACTCCCTTTCTTCGTACAGGAGAATCATATTACTTTTGTCTTCCAATGATTTTTGCCGTGTTCAACCTACTGTATTTCAAATCTGCGTCATTACCACTTCAACGTTGATACGAGTCAACTGTTTAAAATATGTATCTAGAGGTATTCATTCAGATAATTTTAAAATATTAATGAGGAACATTTTTTTGAATTTTGCTAGTGAAGGTAATTTTACCCACGGTAAAAATATCTTAAATTATTTCAAAATGTTTTGAGTAACCTTGCAAGTGCAGGTAGTTTTATTGATGTGTATTGACTCTCACTCAACGTACATGCAACAGTATTCGATCTCAAAGACAATTTCCCTTTTACTCTCTCCGGTTAGTCTTCATTAATTGCCTGAATCTGTTGGACCTGGGAAGCATTCAGACAGGATTGCGCGCCTGTCGCATTCATATGCGCGCATACATGATTTTTCGCATTTTCATGCGCATTCTTCGGATGGAATGGACGGCAACGCCTCCGTTAAAAGTGTGTTTGCGATGCGGGGGTGGGGGAGGGTTCACGTGAGTTTTACATCTGCCCGCGCGCCACCCGCGACGGGAGCGGAGGGAGGAGGAACTAAGGGCGACCCCCGGGTGTGCGCGATGGGGGTGGGGTGGGAACGAGGGGGTGGTGGGGCGGAAAAGTAAGGGGTGACGTGTACTCGGTTGTGGGTAAGATGGCGTCCGCGCGGAGTAGGGCCCCAGCCGCCGCGCATGTCCGTAAAAAAATATATAAATGCCAGAGTGAAATAAAGAGAGGGGCGGGGAGGGGGTCGTCTCCCACCCCTCTCGCCCAACATCCCCTCCTCTATCTACCCTCCCCCTCCTCCTTTCTCCCCCTTTGGAAAAAAAATAGCCGAACGTGGGCCACACCCTCGCGAGTCCGCCCCTCCCCTACGTCCTCCTACCCCCCCGTTCCATTCCCCCTCCCCCACCGCCCCTTCCCCCATGTGGAACACAAGGGGGTTGTCACGGGGCGGACAGACACACACGCTCACGCAAAGAGCAGAGGGTGGGGAAGAGGTAGGCGAAGGGGGAGGGGGAGGGCGGGGAAATGGAGAGGGTCGGAGTGGGGGGTTGCTCTGGCCGCTCGCTCGATAAAACGAGGAGCAAGCCCCCCCTCTTTACATTCCCCTTCTCGCCCACCCCTCCCGACATTCCCCTCCGTCTCTTCTCTTTCTTCATTCCCTCCCTCCATCCCTTTCTATTCTCTCCACCTCCCCTCGCCTCATTCCCTCCCCACCCCACCCCTCGACTGGCTCTGGTATGGTAGTGTCTGTTATTATACGTACCAGCTTGAAAAGGTTGCAGAAACAGGCTAACATCTCGGCGGATTAGCCAACTAATAATGAATAAAGCAAAGAGTATTGTGTGTTTTTTATTTCTAGTGAAAACAAAATGTGCCACTATGGTTAGCTATCCATAATATTAAACAATTAAATATTTATTTGTAAATAACATTTTTGGGGAAGCAGGCGGAGCTGTTACAGAGGAGTTGGATTGGATTGGATATTTGGGGAGGCGACCGACAGCTAAGGTCATTTGCGCCATAGGGAACAGGTAAGGGAGGAAAGTAGGGATCGGGTTTCCTCTGAAAAATATCCGTCTCTGCAGGGATTTGAACGCTGGCCGTCCGATTATTTATCTAGTACTCTAGCCACCGCACCAGTCCGATCCCCTACAGAGCAGTTTCCCGCGTGATGTGTCTCTTTTGAGAATTGCTCGCGCTCTGTGTCAGTCATTGGAGAACGTACATATGTGGGACCTCGCATGCCATCTATTGGCGAACATAACAATCACTACGCAACTAAATCATACGTGGGTACCCTTAGCCTTTTATATAGCAGGATTTATCCTTGCTGTGTGTGTGTCGTTGATGTTTGTTTATTTTGTTTAGTGATGCTGATTGTTGTGAGAGCCCGAAGGAGAAGGAACGAGTAGAGGAGCGGAGAGAGAGAATATTGATATTTCCTCTCCAACGTTTTGGAGGAAGAGAGCGAACTTAAAATCTGTTTCTCAATATCATTTGGCGCTGCAAAACAACAAGGCGCGACACCACTCCACGATTCATCAAAAGTCCCAAATTTTTCTATTTCTCAACTCTTCTTTCTCCTCCCCTCATTTCATTCCACCTCCCTTCCCACACAACACTTTCTTTACATTCTCCCTTTTCATTCCTTCCCCTCTTCCACATTCCCCTCCGTGCCTTGGCCCGACGTGCCCTTAAATCCTCGCACCAGGCCGAGCACCAACTCCCGAGTGGAAACCCAACGGTCTTTTTGTTAGTGAAATGCTGTTTGTTTTCTTCAGAATAATATTAGTAATTGAAGTTAGTTAGAATTACGGTTTCCAGGTGCCGCCTTGGTCTCACATAAGCATTTCAGAGCTAAGAGTCAGTAATGCGCGTGGCTGTGTGAATGCAGGATTTGGTCCATCTGTGTATTTTTGTATCATATGGGATCATAGTGGCAAAGCGGATGAAAATAAGCAAATTAATTTGAAAACTTGGAAAAATGGAAGTTCATTTAAATTATCTTCTTCTCTGGTTACAATCCTATGATTGGTCTTCAACAGTCCTCCACTTTATCCGATCTTGGGCAAATCTTTTCACTTCTCTATACGATTAGCAACCTAGTTCCTTCATCAACTGTCCCGTATAGTCCACTCTAGGTCTGCCCCTCTGGTTTTTTCCTTCTACTGTGCCTTCTAGTATGGTCTTAACCAAGCTTTCGTGTTGGAGAATATGGCCAATCCAGGTGCTCCTTCTCTTATTTAGTATTTTTAGTGGACTCCGTCTTTCCCCTATCCCTTAAACACCTCCTCGTTCGTGACTCTTGCCACCCAGGGTATTTTCAGTATTTTCCTAGAGCACCGCACTTAAATTTAAATTATAAACTTTGGTATTTCTTGCTAAGAGGTCCTCGGCAGTTCATGCATTCTTTTTATTACATTTTCTATGGTTGTATATCAATAAAACATCAAACATTTTTGACGCTGTGTCCATGAGCCATGCAACGCGCTAGGCAATAATAATTGATTATAAGTAGGGGTGGGGAGGCTGGGTTTAAGGGAGGAAGGGGGAGGGGCGGGAGTTTATCACAAAAGGGCACATAGCACACCCTTCCTCCCCCACATCCTCTTCGACTGCTTTTGCTCTTCCTAGCATTGGATGTCGCCACTGTGTCCGGGCCATCTTTGCCTACGAGGAGGTGCACGCAAAATAGCTCAACACTGAGAGAAGTGGAGCCATCGTACCCGCCTTATGCCATGCAAGATATTTTAGGGTCATCCCAAGTCAAGTTAGTAGTTTGATAATACTCACTTTTTAGAGGCTTTAAAACCTGCTCTTTCTGTTGAATTAGGTTCGTGGTATTTTTTATAAGATTGATTTTGGCTATAGCAGACTGCAAACCCTATTTTTGACGAATGAAACACTAAAATATACAGCACTTCTTCCACAGGTTTAATTTTTAAGATACAACGCGTTTCAGCTGTCAAGCCATCATCAGGTACGAAGATGGCTTGACAGCTGAAACGCGTTGTACCTTAAAAATTTAACCTGTGGAAGAAGTGCTATATATTTTAGTGTTTCATTATGATATCCTAATTTATATTGAATAATTATTTATGAAGTTATAGCTAGCAAAATTTGGAGTTTTTTTGGATTAGGTCTCAAATTTGCTAAAATTTCACAGCCATCTTACGAGAGTTCGTGACATGGGACCTCAGATGGACCTATATCTCCACAACTATTTTTATGGTGGATATAAAACTTGGCAGAATCTTTGTTTAAGACATGTAGAAGACACCATACAAATATTCATTTAAATCCAAGATGATCTAGCCGACCACTGGGTCCTGTACCACTATACACTGGACTGACCCTTCAAATGTATTGTTATTCCTGGGTTAGAAATGTTTTCGGAATCGTCCGAGGTTGTAAATGTCTCGTGTGCCGGGAATAGAGCCACGTGGCAATTCTCGGTCCAGATAACCATTTCTCTTCAGAAATATACGCGAAGACACTGTTTTGTAGGTCTAAGAAAGAAAGCATTCTTCAAAAATATGTAAAATTGATCTTCTAATTACTGTCATTTCACTCATGAATTTAATACTTTGTTATACTCTTTCCGTTACTTTTTTATCCGAATGAATGGAGTGTAAAAAGTGATAAATTATTGTACAACCTTCAAGAGAAAAAAATCATCATTTTTTATGTAACAGGAGATAAAAATTTTATGTGTCGGAACAAAGAGCTAGCGGAATGCGTTGAATAACTGCCATTAAATGTTTTGAGTTTGAAGAACGTGATAGAATATCCTCACCTTAGTTTTATTCTATTGGGTGTAAAAATCTGTTTTTTTGTTTATCCTTGTACTGAGTCTGCAATTGAATCAAGGAAAACAAATTAACATATTATTATCAGCCTCCTATTTCATTATTTATCAAGATATTTTCTTCAAAATTGTAACGTTTTTCAATACGATACGCTGGGACTGTGCTCTCCAGGCAAACATTATTCCATATAATGTGGTAGTTTTGACACGATGCATAAAAAATAAGCGGTGATCATATCATGTGGCTTTTCAATAACTTTTGATTATAAAAATAATATTCAACTTTGCATTTAAAAAATTATAGCTTTGAAAATTCACGGTTCTCAGCGTGTCGAGTGAAATTAATGAGTTAAATCATTGTTTCGGATTTTTGTATTATTGAATTGCTTTGAGGTTATGTCGAATAGAAAAACGTCTTTGCTTATTTTATTTTTCGATATCCACTTCATGCTTCCGTCAACTGCGCAAACTTGAAAATGAAATCCGAATAGGGTTCCGATCATCGCAAGGAAAAAATCTCTCATCTAAATACGTAAATATCCTCTTATCTGCTCCTCCCCGAGAAGCTTTCGGGGATGGCACCTTGGTTGCATTCACTCCATCGATAACAGTGAGGGAATATGTCGTGGTTGATATTCTTAGATCCCCAAGCTATAGAATAAGCTTCTAAGCACTTCAGCTGGAATTTTATTGAATTGCATCAAAGTAAAAATGATCCATCCCAGGTAAATATGCTAAATATGTCTTAACCTTAAAGTGAGAATCAGACTTAAGAAAGTGATTCCTTTCTAAGCAAAGCGTTCGAGATGTCTTTAAAAAAAATCTCGTCTAATTCAAATTTTATGCTTAATTGATTTGGGTTGGAAAGCGAAAAACGTATGAAGTGTTTTTATTGATGTGAATTTGAGTTGTGAGAAGAGAAAAATCTCGCCCGAATAAGGGTAAAGAAAGCGAAATCAACTGCACCGCGAGGGTATTGCCTCATTTCAAGGGCTATTAGCATTGGACGAGGAGGTACCCGGAAAGGGATCGCCTTCAAGACGAGGGGATGGGAAGGGGCAGGAGGGGAGGTAGGGGAAGGGAGGGTGGAGAGGGCTTTGAAGAGTGTCCTTAACTGCTTTTCCCCGTCTCAAAGTGTTTGGCATTAAAGGGGAGGGTGGGAGACTTGGCGAACATGGTTCAAAAATGGTCCTTTTCTTGGAGAAGGCTGGTTGCTTTCCTCTGGGAGGCACGGCGACCGACGGAAAACTGAGGCCGTTGGTGCCGATTAGGTTTATTGAGCGAAAATTTTCTCTAGACACAATCGAAGCCATATTCTAATGTATTTTTGATTAAAGCAACTCAAATAAGCTCAAATCAAAAGTAATATTACCACAAAAAATTTTTTATCATTGAAGTTCTAAGTTGTTAACACAAAACACGGGTATAAGGCTTAAATTCGATTCATTATACCCTACACCACCACTACGTGGGTAGAGTAAATTGATTTTGTCACAGCAGAAATGTAACGCATTGAAGGAGGCGTCGCAAGTATGGAAGCGATACATATTGAGATCATCAGCATCACCTTACAATTCAATCTAGCTATGTCCATCTGGCTATGTCCGTCTGTCCGTCCGTCTGTCTGTCTGTATCTTCGCACGATAACTGCCGTAAAGATTGAGATATCGAGCTGAAATTTGGATCATAAGCCTCTAGTAGTCCGCAAACGACTAGGTTCTCAAGTGGGTTGGATCGGACCAAAACCACGCTTTTTTTAAATGATAAAATTGAAAGTTGTGTCGGGTATTTAAGCTTCGGCCGAGGATAATTTATTTACTAGTTTTATCACGTCTTACACTGAAAACCCCTTCTCAACTCAATATTTTCGATATTTCAAAAATTTACGTCGTAATTGAGTCTTAAAAATAGTTCAGAAGGTATACAAATTACTCGCTCTGAATATTCTGACGATACATTTACATCAGGAATCCCTCGATGCCTAAATAAATCTCTTTTGAATGCATCCCTCTACTCCATTTTCCATTTAAAATGACTGATATTTATTGACTAACAAGGTCGTGGAAGTCTTTCCAAAACACAAAATGAAACTGGCCTTTACCCAAAATTTCCTCAGAAAGCTCCTCTTCAATACTAAAAATAAAAACCAGTCCACTGACGGAAATAGTCTATAGACTTCGGTGTAACATCTCTAGAGGCATATCTTTATGTGGGGGTCAAATTGACCGCCCAAAAGATACACGGGCCAGAGAACCCAAAAGATGTTTCCTGAAGGCGGACTTCAGTTCAGCTTTCACAAAACTCTAAATAGACGGCAACTGTCAGAGTGAAGATTTTGCGCCTGAAGATCTCCACGAGACGAGACCCGTATCTGTGGAAATCTTCGATATACATTGGGCTCGTCAGGGAACAACGAGAACCCTCTCAATGACGTCGTGCCATTAAATTCCACGCACCCCTACTCTCCCTATGCCCTCCTCTGCCACCTTGATCATGACCAAGTGATTTGAACTTTTTATTTCAATTCCTCTCACCGTTTCCTTTCTGTTTACGCATAGTGATTTCACCATATTCTTTTCCTCTCGTCACTTACTCTCTCTTTTCCCTTCCATTCTTTCCTTCACCAACTCACCAATACGTGTGATGCGCAGGGGTAAGTAATTCCATTAAGAGAATCGCATGTCAACTCAAGCAATGACACTAGTTGGATTTCAACATTGCCTTCGTTGAAATGGAACGCCAAAGTCTCGTGGTGAGCTAAGAATTGCAACTTAACAAGAAGTAACCAAGGGACCATTTTGAACAATTAATGTAAGGAAGTGTTTCATGCGGTATTCTGGTACGTTCTGTTCCTGGGTATTACTCATGATCAACGTACGATGAGAAGTTGAAAAAATGAGTTTTAACATGGAAATAAAGAGCTTCCGTTTCCGTATCCATACTACATGTTTTCTTGTTCTACGTGTAAGAAACATGTCCTAACTGTTTGGCCGTACCTTATCGTTACACCCCGTTTATTCTACCGGTGATTGGCTCGAATTGGATTTATAACGAGTGTGAAAGTCGAGAATTTGGACAGCAATATCAACACCAATGTTTTTCGTGGACTATACAAAGTTTTCTTTTAATAAATTTTTTGAAGTATGAATATATTTACTTAAGCATTTTCTGCATTCCTCATGTTTGCTTGATGTCTTAGTGGCTTGTGATTTAATATTACGAAAGTTTATTAACCTCCTGGGTAATAACTTATGTACAATAAATTTGACTTATTTACCTAGGAGAGTTTTCATTAAAGATAACTTCTCGGCAATATTTCATGGGATCTCTTAGTAAATGATTCTCACCGTTCTTTAGGCCTTCAATTGCTCTCAATTTGTAATGATTTCCATTTCGTTTGATCCCCATTTCCATGCTACCGTCGTTTAAAACACCTGAAATATCAGGTATTACCAGTCATCTGTGTCTTACATTAGTTGGTGTGAGAACTAATTGTTCTGAGGAACTAATGTTTCAGTCACAAATATACGCATATATTAACACTAGAAGCCTCAGGATTGGTCATTTGGCCGATTTTAAAATGTTCGCTGCTATTTCACCGTTAGTTTTTAACCGATCATTAAAATGCTTCCGTGAATTTTTTAAATTATGGATGGGCTCTTTGAATCAAAAGTTCAAATATTTATCTCAATTAGTTTCAGGAGAAAGTGACGCAACGACTAGAGGCTCCATGATGGGTCATTTGACTCGTTCCATGCTTATACGGGAAGAAAAGCACATCGTTGCATATTCTGGTGCCCATTGAGCAGTTAAAAATAATATTTTATATCCTTGTCGTTATAAATATATTTATATCTCAATAAACTTGACTTTGATTCTCATTGTGTTGCAATGTGTAATAATTTTAGTCCAGAAAATGAAGTTTCATAATTTTATCAACATTTTTACATTGTTTCGGTACTATACTGCGAACCCAGCCGTGTGTAATAGTCATAAGGAAAAGGTTGCGATCCCGAAAACTGATTCCTCTGAAGAACTAATACATTTCACTCTTAAGGTAGTCCGAGTGAGATAGTTCCCTAGTCATAATAGATACCATATTCGAATTATACGTTTTAATTTCACCAGCTGTAGGACACACCAAATAAATATTGCATTATTAATGGTGCAATAATATAGTTTTATTTGACAGAAATTGTAAGTTATCAAATGAAAATATCTAAATAAGTCTTTAACTTGACTCATTTTTTTCGCGCGGTGCGTTTAAAACTCCTTCAAAACGGAAAGTTGATTGAGATACCCAAGAACCTATTGCTGGGACAATATGATTCATTTTCGAAAATAGTTGAGAAAACACACACACTACACACTGTTAGTTTTTTTACGACATCCAGGTGCCAAAAAATCTTCATTTTGTAAATAATGTATCTCTGGAGTGCAAACACGTGTAATTTGAGATATTTTTCTTTAAAATGAGACCAAATTCATTGATTTCTAAGTAAAATGATTTTTCGCTCAAACTATCTTAAATGTATGCATGTATAATGTGTGTTCTCAACTATGTGCTTGTAAAACTCGTTAGGGTAGTCGATATTAAATCTGTGCATACAGGGCGTCGTGCATCCCTTTGCGACGGGGTGAGTGGGGATTCCACCGTTCCACCGGGTGGTGCGAACACCCCTTCATCGGATGAGGAAGGACCCCATTGTCGCCCATCGGTGCTCATCTGCATGAGATGCAGCTGATGAGCGGAGAGGCGCTCAGGGTGTGCAGCCGACCACGGGGCCCGCCTTTGGTCGGGCGACGCCACCCCTTGCGGTGCCCTACGAGAGGAAAAAGGGACGCGGTGCCGGAGACCGTGAGAAAATCACCCCTTTACCCGGTCCTCGGGGACGACACAAGAGTTTCATCCCGTGAAAATTTTTGTCGTTATTAATAATGGAGGTGAGATGCGGAAGGTAGCAATCAGATGCGCTCTCGGGAAGGGAAGGGGAGGGGGAGTATTTATGCATATATGCAGAGCGGATTTAATTCCTGCGGCCCCTGGGGACGGTTAGCGTGGGCCCCCGAGGGACAGATTATCATTTGGCCCTCGCGCGACCCTCAGGTGCGAAAGGGGTGGCATGCAAATGGGCCTCCGAGAGGGTGTGGCACCCAGAAGGCCTGGAGGGGAGGGGATTGTGCACTTAAAAAAAGGGTTGTTTCAATTATCCGCGGTGCCCGTTATTCCCGCCGAAGACGACGGCGGCGCGAACGAACGAAGAGTCGCCTCCTCGCTGCGTCCTCGAGAGAAATGAATCCCCGGCGGTTGAGTGCGCCCTTCCCGGTGACCGTGAGTTGGGAGCGGGAAAAGCCTCTCGTTACCTAATCAAGTGCGCCACGGCTTGTGACCAGCCACGCTGATGGAACATCGCAAAAAGACATTAAGGTAGTCCGAGCGAAAAATTATTTCACTTAGAAATCAATGAATTTGGTCTCATTTTAAAGAAAAATATCTCACCTGTCCAATGACACCACAAATTCAACCCCTTACCACATCACTTTACTCAAGCGCACCGCGCGAAAAAAATGAGTCAAGTTAAAGACTTATTTAGATGTTTTCATTTATTTACTTACCATTACCGTCATATAAAACTATATTATTGCACCATTAATAATGCTATATTTAACTGATGTGTCCTACAGCTGGTGAAATTAAAACTTATAATTCGAATATGGTCTTTATTATGACTAGGGAACTATCTCGCTCTGACTACCTTAATTCCCTATCGCCAATTAATATTACAATAAGATTCCGACTTACATCTAATTCGATACTACGTCCATGCTTGCAAGGGCTGTTGGGAAATTTTTCCCGGTTTGACGCTAATATATTATAACATGTATGAATTTGCTATTGTAATTGAATAATTTAGACGTTTTTATCCTATCATGAATAGCCATTCAAATTTATTTGTTTTTGAATGAAGGCAGAAAAACGAACTTAGAAGCTAGTACCATGGTAAGTAATGCAATTAAAGCGTTCACGAACCTCTGGTACCGATTTACGCCGTTTCGGTTTACCTCGCACGTCTTCAGCACGAATCTCCAACTTTAATATAGGACTTACTACTCTCTATATTGATCCCCCTTTACCTGCGTAGACTATTGTTTGTATGAGCACTAATATTTAAGTGTTTAAACACGTTGATTTGTGTGTAAAAAATCCGCACATTATTATTTTTAGTATACCAACAGCTTACCATCATAGGAATATATTAACCCCTTGTTGAATTTAAGCACATTTAGGAATGTAATCAAGATAACTTAAAATATGAAATAAGTATGAACATTTGATATGTATTAAAATTAAATTTGAAATTATTACAGTTTTTCCAAATGAAAATTTTATTTGAATGTGTAGGTCTTCTGGGTTTTCCTCCACGCAGGTCTTTTATGTTGGGAAAACAGTTAGTAACCTTCAATCATCAGCCGTTATGTTTTTATTAGATTTGCATACTTTGCATAACCATACCGTCAGGCGAATAAAAATGCTACGCTAAATATTAAAGTGACGTGAAGCATTTCCCATGACGACCCGCTCTTGGGTTGGATTTTACCGGATTCCTTGAGAGGTGGGATGAAATGTAAATTGAAAATGGAAATTCATTGCTCTCACTCTTTTATGGAGATGCTTCCACCCTAACTGACACCGACTTCTCGTTTATGTCGCCCGGCACGGTATAAGGTAGGGGTTTCGCTCGAGACGCGAGGCCCAAGGGAGAAGGTCGAAAACCAGAGTCTACCAACAGAGCGCCCTTCATACCTGTTGCTCGAGACTGCACCGCACACGGGCATTCGACACGGCCCTTCTCGCTGCAAGCCGCTCCTCCCCACCCCACCCCATCGCCAGGACGAGGCCTGACTCACGAGACGACGTTGTGAGGACGCTGAGAGAAGGAGGCGAATTGGTCTCCGCTCTGGCAAAGCGACTGCTTCTCACACGTGAAACTGTCATGTCATTGCTCTCCGTAAAAAAATCTCAACCTAGAATAATTGTTGCTGTGACTGGAGAAGTAAAACTTCTTCCTATCTCCTGGGAGATACCACCTTTGTAGATACAAACATACACACCAATCACGCTGTTCCCTTCCAGGGTAGGCAGAGTCACTAAGTTTCACTCATAAATATATATCTGTACACCTAAATCTGCTTCGATAATTTCCTCCATACTGATCTATCCTTGCAAAACTCTTTTGCTTCATTTGCCCCTATACACTGCTTCATACACGCCCTCCTGTTTTTAAGACTCCTAATATTCTTCCCCCAAAGAATTTCCTCAACTACCTTCAATCATAACTTTCTCGGCCTACCTTTACCTCTCGCACCATTCATTTCACTCTAATAATCTGTATCGTTATTCGACTCTCATTCATTCTCTCAAAATGGCTAAACCAATGAAGCACACTCCTTTCGTATATGTCCATTACTGGAGCATCTGACCCACATTCATTTATTATCCACTCATTCCTGACCCTATCCATACTACTTTTGACGCAAACACTTCTCCGACTACACTCGGCGTTTAGTCTACTCTTATGCTTATCCTGACATACCCATGTTTCACTACCATACAACAATACCATCTTTGTAGTCTTATTTAATTAGTGCTTCTATGTTAATCGATTGCTTCAAGCCATTGGCTCTTTTTATAGACATCAAAGCACTATGAAGACACTTAGGAAACATTAGCTGAAGGGAAAATAATCTGTTTTAGCTTATTGTTAACATTCCCGTTTAAAATTCTTTTATTTTATTATATGCTTCTCAAAATTCGACGCTTTTAAACGGTTAAATCCAGTGCCTACCTTGGCAGTTATATAGCATAGGATACGACAGATCTTAAACCACATCATCCCCGAGCGAAATCAAACTTTTGGTCCGAGTTTTGCGATAAACTACCGAATAACTCTTTTCAATGTGTAAATTAAAACATGCTAAACAAGACTTTTTGTTCAAAATCTTCTCCTAAAAATGATAACGTATAACACGTAATCCTCTCCCTCTGGATGGAATTGGAGGGCAAATACGAGCAGGATCCTCCTGATGACATATCGTCTGATTTTTGTCCTCAAAAACCAGGATCAATTGATCTCCTAATTTTACACGTTTTTTTGGGGTTTGTGGTCCTTAGTGCTATTATAACTAATGAGACTATCTATTGCTTGAAAGGTTTCCTTGTCAATATGATTTTCCTGAACTATGTTTTGTTTAACAGTATATAACGTCCTCTTGTGATTATCCGACAATTCCCAATTATTATCCTCAAAGTGATTCAGAGAGAAAAATGTCCTTTATGGAAAAATAAGGAAAGCCTTTTTACGTCCCTGAATCCCGTTAAATGCCAGGGTTATATTATTTCCAATTTTCCCGAGTCCTTTGCGATTGCATTTACAACTTTCTCTTCATCCATTACAATCCTCTTATTTCATCACCAACCTAGACTTTTCAACTTACTCAAAATGATTCCTTACTATTCCGATTATTTCCCAAAATCCTACTTTTCTTTTAATACCAATTTCCACTCCCTTTTCAAATGGTTTTTCGCGTATTTTATATTCTCATTTTTCTAAGTATTCTTTTTCCTTTCGCCGTGTCTTTCTTTTTTTATTACTTCTCTCTAGGAATTTTTTCCATTTTTTTCTATATTTCGTCGCATTGACGATTCCCTGAGTTCCTCATACAGCTCTCATTTGTAAAAGATTGTAGAGATCTCAGCTTGCTCAAATTCGGGCTGAGAGGATGTCGGTTAAAGAATTAATTTTAACCATCCGTCGAATTATGATTTCCCTTGTCCCCCCCGCCCTAACCCCTTCTATGTCCCCTGTAGGTGCGATGCAATGACAAGGGCTCCACCTCATCCTGGTTCAAGGGTCCCACTCTCTCTCTCTCTCTGTCCTTTCAATTCGAGAGTTATACCCTCTGGTGAAGGGTCTCCTACGAGGAGACACGCCCGAGCAAGCAGCGACGACAACAAACAAGGGGTCCCAGAGAGAGAGAGAGAACCCTCGTCCTCCCTCTCCCAACACGGGCCCGGGTCGCTACCTGCCCGATCCCCCGCGGTGGGCCCCCACGAGAATGGGGCCCCACACCTGACAGCGGGAAGGGTCTCGCTCGACCATACTTGCGTGTCTCACCGACGCGTGTCCACGCGACATCTCTTCCCCGATTCGAACCGAATTCGGAGCGAACCGAAGAAGGGCACTCGTCCGCTGGAGGAATCGCAGCTCTAACAATGGAGCCACGAGCATCAACAATGGGTGAATTGGTGTACTCGATATTCAATCGACCGACGAGGCTTTCCCTCGTGTTACGGGCGCCACCTAGAGATACTTCCGGGTGTGCCAACCTGGTGTTAGTGTATCCAGTGACGGGCGGATTGACACCAAGGAAAGCTTTCAAAATGTCTTTCAGAGTTTGTAACTGTGGAAGACACAAAGTTTGATTTATCACAATTTGCGCAGGCATGGTAGGAGGGGATCTGGGGCTTAGCATCACATGAAGCACTCGAACAAAAAAGCAGAAAATGACGGGAACTCTTTTGTTTTTGAGCAAATGGTCGATGATTTAATGGTGCCATCATATTATTCCTCTACTTCAGCAAAAAGATAATTTTATCATGGGCATTATCAATATCTTCGTTCCGCAATACCTTTATCTCGTACTTGCGATCGTTTCTACTGAAGGAAAATCGTGTAAGTAAAAATTGAAAAACCGGAAAAATTCTCAGTGGAGTAATACTCTGAACCATACGTGCTTAAATCTTATATTCAGGACGAATAGTAAGGTATGAGGGTAAAATGCAGGAAAGAATAATGGTGGGAGGAGATCTGATAAAGTCCGTGAGAATTGCAGATACACATTTTTGTGTCCTCAGTCAGCCTAGGGGTTACATTCAATGGTGAATGCGTTGCAGGTGCAGTGCAAAAGGTATGGGAAAGAGATAAATCATAATAAAACGAAAGAGACGCAAATCTTTAGAAGTAAGAAGGCAGGGCGGAATATTAGCGTGAGAAAGTACAAAATAGAACAGGTCGACACGTACAACAAGTCGACACGTCGACAAGTCTCTGGAAAGTGTTCTGGAGGGGAATGGGTTTAGAGATGGGACATTGTACATGAAGAGTTAGGGACAGGGAATTGCAGGATTGCGATGGCTAAAGAAGCATTTTCAAAGAGAGGGAATTGATGAGGGGGACTGAGTGGAGACCTAAAGAAATAATAATAAATATTTATTCCACTCCAACAAGAAATACAAAAATAATAAATTAAACAGAAGAGTGAAATTAGGCATCCATGATGGAAAGTTCCTGTGATGGGGTTGCCATTCCTATGGATATGGGTTTTTCGGCAGTTACATGAAATATAAAGGAATTAAATATACCAAGGGCTATTCAACTAAACATACAAGTAGTGTCCTTACACAATATGAAAATAGCATCACATCACACAGATGTTACATTTTATTTATAGTAGCATATATCTCGGTTAATTACATTAATAGAATACAATGCATATGAAGCAATTCTACATAAACTATATGGAACCCGTGAACATTGTTAATAAGCAAAGGCTTGTTAAAACTGATATGTGTCGAATCGTGGAGCAATATGGGTCGGAAACTTGATCATGACGAAGGACGGATATACGTGGATTTAAGGAGTTTGAGATGTGTGTGTGCAGAAGGATGGAGAAGGTTAGCTGGGTGGCGAGAAGGACGCACGAGGAGGTTTTGAAAACGGTTGTAGAGGAGAGGAAGGTGGTGGTGGAGTTTCGGAGAAGGCAGACGGATTCCTCAAAGGAGCCGTTCGGAAGTGTCCACGTCCACTCGCTTATGAGACTCGCAGTTGCGGCATGCAGAGGGCGAACGTTGCGGGTGGCCGTTTGGAGCGATGGGTGGGCGGGGTGAGGGGGGGAATGGGAATGCGTGATTGACGAGGAAAACATTCAAGTAGAAGATAGACTCATTAGTTTTAATAGCACTACGGACCACAAACCCGAAAAAAAAACCATTTAAAATCAGGAGATCAATTGACACTAGTTTTTTAGGACAAAAATCAGATGATATGTCATCAGGAGGGTTTCAGCTCATATTTTCCCCCGAGTCCATACAGAGGGAGAGGATTACGTTTTAATAAATTCGGTAGTTTATCGTAAAACTCGGACCAAAAGTTTGATTTCGCTCGGAGATGATGTGGTTTAAGATCTACTACATCATATGCTATATTACTGCCAAAGTAGGCACAGCATTCAATCGTTTAAAAGCGTCGAATTGTGAGAAGCATGTAATAAATGGGAATGGGATGGGAATGCGGGGAGGGAGGGAACTGGTCGATTGATCAAATAACTATAAAGGATCACTTGCATCGCGGAATGGGGAGTGAGCGACTGCATGAGCGTGTAAAAGGTGCGCTGTGAAAGCTAAGACAGGAGGATGAGGAGGAGAAAGACGGAGGAGATGCGATTTTCCAGTGGAAATAAATATCGGGGAGTATACAGACAGAAGAGCGTCTAGAAGAGTTGACAGATTGTTTCGAGCACCCGGGAAGCGCTCGGGGTGAGAATGGGATGAAATATGAATATGTTTGAGACGAATTTGTCTTGAGTGGTTCTTGGCACTCTCAATGGGACCACTGGCTCGAATGAGGGAATAAAATTAGAAAATGTTGAATAAATAGATATGGGAAATATTTGCTAATGTGTTTTTGGTGCGATATTCCCCCCTTTGGTCGAATGGGAGGCCATGTTCGATTTTTTTATTAATATCAGCGATTGTAAGAGGCATGAAGAAAAATTTTTAATATGAATTGCGGAAAAAATCATTTTGCATGATTTAGATAACCAATGATTAACTAAATACTCATTTCGTTAGTCTATTGGCTCTTTTTTCCACGCAGTACGTTAAAACTCCATAACTGAAGGAATTCTTGCGATTCTATAAAATGTTTGCTGTGAGTAATATATTTTTTTGATAAAGCTGAGAATTAATACAGACTACAGGTTGACGAATTTCTGACGTACTATAAGCGTTTGAAATTCCTCATTTTTAAAAATAAGTCTCTCTTGAGTGCATACCCATAGCTTCTTCCGTGAAAAATGACTGATAACTTTGGGCAAATATCTCGAACAGTAAAAGAGAGGAACGTGGCTGATATTTTCTTATCATTGGCAAGGAGAGATATTTTTCTCAATGGTGGGGCCAATTTATCGAAGTTTGGGTGATATGATACTTCGCTCATGCCATAACGAGTGTGCGTTGTCGGGACGAGAACCATATCTCACGTGATCCGCTGTTGAACGAAAACGGCCGTTTTTGGGGGACATGAAAACAAGTTAAGAGTTTGATAGGACAGCCGGGAGGAGGCCGATGGTAATTTTTCGAACTCCACGGTAGAAGTGCGTTGAGGAGCTCCCCCTTTTTGTAGCGGCGTTACAAGTCAACGTGCATTCACGACAATTTTTGCGTCACCAAAATTTATTTATTCTCGGCCTCTAAGGTTGCAAAAATTTAAGTAACAAGCCGTCGCAACTTCTGATGCTTTCTGAATGTGAGAATGTATTTGAAATCTCCTCCCGTGTATTCTGTGCATAAAAGGACCGAAGCCCACTCAATTTGTGCTTCTTTCCGGTGGGGGGGGGGGGGGGGGGAAAAGGGAGAATGGCCGAGTGCTGGAACGGCAGGCACGAGGGGTGGCGAGGCAAAACTGGCGCTGGAGATCGTGACGGAGTGTTAGCAGTGTGTCGGGTGGTTGGGGGTGGATGGTGTTATGGTGTGGTCGGTTTGGGGCGAAGGGATGGCCTTTAATGAGGGCGGGAAGTCGGGCGAGCGGGGATAAATGGAATAAAGGGTGTGGGGATGAATGGGGCGGGTAGCGGCGAATGCTGAAGTCTTGGCGGGAGATGATGGCCGGCAAGGGATAGACTGATGGCCCATGACAAAAGCGCATTTGAATTATACTGATTTCTCTTAGAGAGAAACGAAAAGTATATAATTTATTGAAGATCATACGATTCAAACAAAGACCACCATCGTGGATTCTTAAATCACGTGATTCCCTTCCATAGTCAACATTGACGTGTTTACTGATACCGAACGGGGAAGTATTGAATCTTATTTAGCGTCGGACGTATCCACTGTATAAATACAGGTTAACTGCCAATTGCGCTATTATCTCGAGAACACTATAATATGTGAAATTTTTTCTAGTAAAAGAGAACATCTATAACTAATAATATGACCGTGTATGATTTTTTCCGGCTTTTTCTGGGACGCCAGCATATACTATTGGTAAGGAATTGCCAGTTTAGGCACAGGTGGTGCAATGGGAATTCGTTCAGACATGGTGTTCTGTCTCTCTATTTGGTGCCCAGTGGTGGAGAGTCTCGAAATAGACCTTAACAGATGACAGTGAGACTCTTAACTAGGTTTGTTGATGCGCGGTGTGGCTTGTTAGTTGATCTACTCCCTGATGCTCATATTCTTATCCGCTACATAGTGCTGATAGCAAGCCACGATTGTTTCCAGTGTAACTCTTGTGTCTCAGTTGATTTATGTAGTTGAAAAAAGCAACTATGCAAACAGTCTTACATTGGTTGCATGTTTATGGTGCAGCGAATTTTTGTGAAATTTCGCCCCCTGACAAGTTTTAGCAGTATTTTGCTGATGCATCTTCTATCATAGTTGCATTTACCTTAACAGGGTCGTCGATGACTTACCCCCTGCCATACACCATTGAAGTGGCTCGCAGTGTATCGTTCATATGAACACAAAAACAGATCGGATGCGCGGGCGCCAGCCAGGAGGCTCGTGTCGTCGAGCATCGAACCCGGCTCTGCTGTTCGGGAATGTTTTCCTCACCGGCGACTCCCCCTTCCTTCGGCCGCGCACCATTCGAACGGGAGGAGAGCCCGCTCATGACGGTGCACGAATGGAATCGATCATCGCACCCCCCCCCCACTCGGTGCTGCTTTGCGGTGCTCGGAGGAGGGGGGAGCCCCGCCACCGTGCACCGCAATAGACACGATGGGAGAGAGAGAGAATGGGATTCTCTCTCGATTATAGACGATGAGGCCGGTGTCCATCGTGCACCCGATTCGCTCGGTGCACGAATGACAAGTCCCGCTCCCTTCTGGGGGATCCAAACCACGCGTTTAAGCGGTCGGAGCGACAATCGTTAGTCTTTGAGAACTCGTTTCAATTACTTTAAAAACGTTCTTGGACCACATTTTACTTTAAGGTAGTTTGAGAGAAATATCATTTTACTTAGAAATAAATGAATTTGGTCTCATTTTAAAGAAAAAGATATCACCCTTCTAACGACACCAAAAATTCAACACCTCACCACATTACTTTCGGAGATATTTGCCAGAGAATACCAGCCATTTTATACGGGAAATGGTACGTGTATGCACTTCAAAGAGACCTTATATAAAAAATGAGGTATTTATAACACTTAGATGTCGAAAAAAAACTAACAGCGTGTAGTTTGTATGTATTCTCAACTATGTATAAAAATTAAACATATTGTCACCACATTAGGTTCTTGGGTATCACAACAAATCTTCCATTTTGAAGGAGTTTCAAACGCACCGCGCAAAAAATCAGTCAATTTAAAGACATATTTAAATATGTTCATTTAATTACTTAAAATTTCTGTCATATGAAACTACATTATTGTACCATTAGCAATGCAATATTTAATTGATGTGTCCTACAGCTGGTGAAATTAAAATATATAATTCTAATATTGTCTCTATTATGACTAGGGAACTATCTCGCTCGGACTACCTTAATACATCTGTTCTTTCGGTGGAAATAACCATGAATGTTTCAAATTTTCTCCTCGATTAAAGCATTTTTATGCATGGAGCTTTTGTCGCGGATTTCGAAATTGAAGCGATAATCGTTAGCAAATACATCTTTTCTAATTGGCTTGATACCTTGACATTCTAGGAAACCATTAGATACAAAAACATGATATACATAATTTTGCGTTCATATGAAAATATGTACATATGCGACCGAATCATTTCGAAATGGATGTCAAGTGCCGCTGGGATACGTGTTAAAATGGCATTGAATTGCCAAGAAACGAAATCGGTAACATGTCATTATTTTCACTTTTATCCGTAAGTATTGCTAATAAGTACACGATTTCAAAGTTTCGCACAAATCTGTACTTAAAATAAAAATCGTTCCACGTGGCTTTAAGATGGTAATAATTGACGGTGCACGATGGGATCAAATCCCACAAAGGTTGCCAAAATATAAAAAGATAATGTTTTTCTAATGAATATTTCAATTGATTGGTTGGATAGACTTATATTTCTGATTCAGAAATATGCATTTGGCAGGTAGGTGAGTATGCAGTAGTCGTCAATTCTCCACCACAAACATTTACCTCTTTATCACGCTAATAACTATTTGTGGTATTCCAACACAAATATTTATAGCGTGATGACTTGTAGAGATTAGCTTTTATTAATACCACAGAATTCAAAACACAATCCACAACAACCCGGGCTTTGATGCCTAAGCATCATCACAGGTAATTGACAAAGTTACCACTCTCCCATATAAAGGTATTAACGCTAAGTGGAGGGGGTGAAGGACACATTTTGGCATAAAGAGAATTCTCATGCAATGGCGGACAGGATGGGGGAAATAAGCGGGCCGGGAAACATTCGTTAGCAAGATAAAAATCATCGGGTCACGACATCGTTATATATATTTAGAGTTGTTCTGATGGGAGCTCACCTCGATCACTTGTAAAATGGAGCATAAGACTTGTAAACTAGAGCCTATTCGCTTAAAATTACTCTCATGGCCAAAAGCTAAAAGACGTTTTAAATAGTTACTCTTTTCGTCATAATTGTTTTTTAAAGCACTGCGGTGTTCCTTCCGTCTACGGGTCTATTCTGTATATCCTCGGAATATCCGAGTCTCGGCTGTGACGAAATGTTGACGTCAGAGCCACGTAAAATTCAAAGGGGAACATTCTAAATTTGAGATTTGTCGGGGAATGCGACGTCACATCCACGGATTTACCTAGGTTTGACCGCGTTGATTTCTTACTGAGTAAGGCCTCTAATCAGGAAACTTCTCGACGCGTGCTCCACCTAGACCCCCTCACAGTGATTACTTGAAAGTTCATGTCACCCAATTCTGCAGAGTGAGTTTATTTTTAAATATCTGCAATGAATTTGTATGCAGAACAGTAATGCGTCACCACAATATTAAAAAATAAATGCATACCATATCATATGTCAGACCATGGAATAAATGCCGTTAAACTTTACTTGAAGACGGACTGCAGCAGAGGAAAATGTCGAAATCCACGGCATTTTTATTGATTTTTTTCACGGCAAAATACCACAACTTGGTGGTGGAGGTACTTATTCCGTGAATCATGAGTAAGCACGGGCTGCGCCATGAGAAGTTCAAGAGGTCACTTCAAAGGCCTTCCCAGTCAAGGAGGTGTGTAATGCGAGAAGAATATTTGGTGATGTTCTTTCGGGAGACTCTCGTCTCTCCGATGGACAGAGATATCTCTCAATGGTGAATGCGAAGTGGATAGGCTGGCGGGGGAGGCGGACATTGGAGGTAGGGGAGAGAGAGGGTGGTGAGGGAGGGGTAAGAGTGCATCGGATGTGTAGTGGGGTGCGTCTGTATGTATTCGAATGGGTGGGGGCGAGAGAGTGCGGGGGTTGGGGGAGGGAAAGAGGAAAATTGAATCCGTCCCGCACACCCTCTCCCGCCCGTCTCTCTCCTCGGGATGCAGCACACGCTGCAGGGAGGGAGTGCTTAACCACCCACCCCCCCTCCCGCCACTCCTCCCCTTCCCCTCTTCCCCCTTTCCTCTCTGACTATCCACGGAGCATGCGCAATGTCCCCGGCGGCCATTGTCGATACTTACCTCCCCCTGCTCTCGGCAACCGCAGCGCCTCTGCTGGGGGAGCAGAGATACGAGCGCGGAGAGTGAGAAATATAAGTGATTCCTGCGATTCGCCGATTCAGGGTTGTCAACTTTGGAACGGTACACATTGTGCAGTTTCCAGGATAAGGGAGTCCTCGGGAAGGAATCGGAAACGACTTAAGTCGTTATTAACGAGGAATAAATGCCATAGCTTGGATGTCTTGGAGATTTAGAGAGACGACCGACAGCTAAGGTCATTTGCGCCATAGGGGATAGGTAAGGGAGGAAGGGTGGATAGGAACCCGGCGTCGGCATTAGCCTGCTCTTAACGAAAGGCGCCAAGGGGACACGGTTTAACGTCTCATCCGACAGACGGAGTACTGTACTTGAAGTGCCCTCCACAAGACACTCAAGTAGGGATCGGGTTTCCTCTGAAAAACAACCTCCTCTGCAGGGATTTGAACCCTGGCCGTCCGTATGGGTAGCCAGTACTCTAGCCACCACTCCAACCAGATACCCCAATGTCATAGCTTCTACAAATTCTGATTTGTTAATGAACCTATTGGTCATTTCCAGGATTTTTTTTATTTCGCCGAATTTACAGATCCAAGATATTTTCGTGTGATGACTGCCGGTTGGCGATTGACGCAGCCTGAAAACCAAATCGTTAATTATATGCACGCTGTAGGAAGTAAAATTACTCCATTAATAGTAATGCCACGATTTCCTCAATCTACGCTTACGTGACTTCATTGTAATATCTACTTTATTTCTGTCCTTCTTTTGGGATAGCTATGATGGATATTATTCCTGATGAATCTAAGATGAAAAGAAGCACTGATGGGGTAATTTTTGAGGCAAGATTTTCTTGACCTGAGAAAACCTCATTTATTTCGTTATCTATTGGTTCGTATTCGTTCAGCTCTTCCTGCTCTGATTTTCATTAATCTACCAATATCTGCAATTCTGTGAATTATCTCTCTGACATCTGATCGTCAGCAAATCTAATGGTTTCCATCAACTATCCTTGGTTCATTCACCTACATCTAGATGTTATTATGGCTCTTATTTCTTTTCAACGGAATTAGGGTTAGGAATCAAAGATGACAATCGACATGATCTATCCTTGAACTAAAACTGCCCACCTTGTTTATCCGTCAGTACCTTTGCAAAATGTGCCTGTTTTTCTATTCATCTACTAACATGGGCTCACTATGCTTAAATTTATTAATAAGACCCACGACTATTGTGCATCGTCCATTTTCCAAAATTAGAATTATCCGAAGGAATTCGATCGTGAAATAAATTACGGATCTGTACTTTCCTCACTGGTATATCAATACAGACCAATGTTTCGAAAAAATTATGTCATTTCAAGGCATACCAGGTTGGATAGTAAGAAGCAATATTTTATTTCATGTAATACTATTTCACAAAGTAAAGCCTTTAATTTTAACTTGCAAATTAGATAGCAGTGGTAATTTTATATTTTAAATGAACGTCTGGAAATGAAAACATCATACTCCTAAAAAGATAATTAATATTAATCAATGGAATTCCGATGTATGCCCCCTTTCCTGCCCATTTGACGGCATTTCGGTTCTCTAATACATCACTAGAATGAGTATTGGTTTGCTGCAACTCTCCACTCCACTTCCCTCTCAGCTCAACAATTTATTCCTACATGAGGAGGTATTCAATTTGGTGTAATTCATTCTTAGCTTTAAGGCATTCTGTCATTTATCTTCGTCGCCAATTCATCATTTCACGGCAATTACCACATATATCACTCTATGTAAGCAGTACTGCTATAGAATCAAGTAAGTAAACAACTATTTTTGTGAAGCCTTTCATATCCCACCGGAATGATAAAAAGTGTCAATTCCTAACTGTGAGCTTTTTATGGACCTTGTTAGATAATAATTAAATTCTTAAATCGGAATGACTCAGTCTCGTTAAGGTAGTCAGAGCGAGATAGTTCCCTAGTCATAATAGAGACCATATTCGAATTATAAGTTTCAATTTCACCATCTGTAGGACACATCAATTAAATATTGCTTTATTAATGGCGCAATAATATAGTTTTAAATGATAGAAATTGTAAGTAATCAAATAAAAATATCTAAATAAGTCTTTTACTTGACTCATTTTGTTCGCGCGGTGCGATTGAAACTCCTTCATAACGGAAGGTTTTTTTGCGATACTTACCCAAGAACCTACTGCGGTGACAATATGAATAATTTTCAAAAATAGTTGAAAAACAAAATAACTACACGCTGTTAGTTTTTTTACATCTAAGTGTTAGAAATTCCTCATGGTGTAAATAATGTCTCTCTGGAGAGCATATACGTACCATTTTCCCTGTAAATGGGCTGGTTTTTTGGAAAATATCTCCAAAAGTAATGTGGTGAGGGGTTGAATTTTTCGTGTCGTTAGAAGGGTGATATATTTTTCTGTAAAATGAGACCAAATTCATTGATTTCTAAGTTAAATGATATTTCGCTCAAACTATCCTTAAAGTTATGAGACCGATTCCATAAAGTTGCATTTACTTGTGCCAATGGGTTTAGTCGACCGAGAATGGATAGTCGTTGTGTATGTATGTACATTAGTGTAAGCGGAGAACTCAAACATCTGTCCCTCTCCGAGTCGCTTATCCGTGTCACGCGGTCCCGACTGGGAGACTTCCAAAAACGATTGAATGGAATAGAATGCTGTCCCCTCCCCCTCTTCCTTCCCCCCAACCTCTCTTCCCATTAAAACCCCAACCCCCTTCATCTACGCGACAGGATACCAGGAGAATGGGGTGTTGGGAATTAATGCCTTATTTGAATATGCATTGGCGCGTACCTCCGACAGCACTGGCCTCACACACTACTGGCACACACACGTAGGCTTCTGACATCCGCGCGAAAGAGAACCTCTCCAACAAATGCGTGAAACGTTGCATTTTTCTGGAGTACTTCCATTGCATCACTAGTATGAAAACCTTTCAAAATTCCATCTCATTGTTTTCACGACGCCAAAACCAAATTACGATCATATACCTGTCTGTCTATGAGATCATCAGCATTAAATTAGGAACATAGGATTACCGATCGGAA
Source organism: Ceriagrion tenellum (assembly GCA_963169105.1). NCBI lineage: Eukaryota > Metazoa > Arthropoda > Insecta > Odonata > Coenagrionidae > Ceriagrion > Ceriagrion tenellum. The sequence goes on from OY720639.1 coordinate 9,517,057, forward strand.
AAACAGAAGAGGAATTTTTTTCCAAGAGCGGTAATGACCATTCAGTAACCATTGTAACCATTCAGAACGTTAACTTGTTTTTCGCAAAATTATTTAAACTATGCCCAACTCACGGGTTGTTGAGCTCATACTTCTTAATATTATATGACATGCAATTTAAAAAGGCTCCCAAGAAAAGGGCGAAGCGTATCTTCGCACTGTGAAATGACGACGCGATGAATATCGAAAGAGGAGACTGTCTTCTATAAAAAATGTCGCTCAGCAGGTGGCCTTGATACTTAAACTAATGCGTAAAGCATTCATTAATATGATAATTATTACTTGAGTCACATTACGCTTTTCATAATGTTCTTCCTAAAACCTTTTTTTTCCCAATTCTCTGCCTGCAAACATTTACTGGACCCAATAAAACGAACTGCTTAAAAATTCTGAAGTATTGTGAAAATTACTTCCCTTTCGCACGCACTAATGAGGGCGCGACGTGTCTAGCACCTCGTGTCTGCACGTGAACATATTCGAGCGTCCGCAATGATACTAATCCGTGCCTGCAGCATCGATGTTTGTCCTCGAGAGAGACAATCCCCGACCACCTCTGAGAGAGATGGAGAGGGTGCTTGCTATTCTGGACGATGCTTGAAGCTGCCGCCATCTTTGTTAACCCCGATTTACCTTAGCCTTGGTTTGGTGATCATGAGGCTGAAGATCGTCATAGGGATCATCACTGTCCTTCGTGCACCCGATATCCCTATGGCGATCTGTAGCCTCATGATCACCACACCGGTAAGTTTTACTGTCTCGTACACTTACCTTATTTACAAATAGAGAAAGATTGTCCTATAATTGTTTTCTTGGTTTCATAAAGCATTGTTGATGTCGACGTGCCAGCGGCAAGACGACGCAAGTTGTTGTAGTAACCAATTCCTGTTGTCGTTGTTATTTTTTATGTTGTTTAAAAACTTAGCGATATCGCAACATAATATATATGCTATTTTAATGTATATGACCACCAGAAATGAATGCAGTTTCTGACACAAATTCTAGTCTGTGTTCATCCTTTCCGCTTAACACTTACAACAGCGACTCTTTACTTCTTAGAAAAACACTGGATAAGACAGTCAAATTCCAGGTGTATTCTTGGGAAATTCCAGACAGCCTGTAATCTGGACACGGTTGAGTGACGACTTGAATGTGCCTAGCTTTATTCGATATGGCATTACTCATGAAATCACAGAGTACAGTGAAATCCGGCGGCATAATTAGCATTATGATTTAATGTCAAGTAAATTCCAAGATTTTCTTGATTATATATCTTCCAGTGGGTCAAGACTGAAATTTTAGACTTAGATTACCTTTCTCATTCAATTCCTGACAACATTATATAAAAATCATTGCTCTAACTGAAATTTTAAATAATTTAGGATTTTTCCAGGTTCAATCCAGGTTTTTTTATATTTTCCTGGATAACTTCGCTATCCCAGTCAGGAGCTCGTGGGACTTTTTTTTAGAGTCATTCTGGGAAGTTCCCAAAGACATTGGAAAAGGTCTCACTAGGTAATTATTTTTGTCCGGGTCAAATTCAACTAATTTACTGTACTAAATATTCAGTTCACCTTCCTCGTAAAATTACGATACGTATCAGATAGATTGCAAGTGCTTTTTTGAACATCCTTTAAAAAGTCACAAATCAAAAGGTCCCTTTTGCTAGCGAAAGACTTGTTCGCTTTGAAAATTATCTTTCCGTATCGCGGGATACTTTTTCCTCCTAGTTAATCTCTAAATACATAAACTCCCCTCTTTCCTACAGTCATATTTTTTCAACAACCTTACTCTCTTATCGTTAGGATGGGATTTGATGACCACGATAGTAAACTACGCTAAATCAGCAGATGGTATAATACTCTTGCAGTGCTTATCGCATTGTAACCGAGAAGGTATTGGGATCCCACTGAAAAATCTCCATCACTGCCCAGATCCAAACCCGAGCCCTCGGGAAGGGAGGCCACCTGACTGACCCGATCCCCTCTGCATAGCGGAGAATTGCTCAAGTTAATGCTCTCATGATGACTCTTAACGTTTCTAGTTTGTATCTCTGGTTCTTTCACAGTCGCTAGTTCAGCCAGAGGAAAAGAAATACTACCAATTGAAAGTAAACGGTCCTTGATTCCCTCATTTAATCTCCGTGTTCGCCGCCACCAATTCGTATTGGTGACCCACAAATTTCCGTGACATTAGATGCTAGATGAGAGTCGTACCAGAGGACCTCTTTCCATCTCCTATTGCGTCCGCGATTGAAGGACTCCCACATTAATTAATCTCCCTGACGCAGCGACCCTTTCAGTGTGATCGCATATTTTACTCAGTCCGCAGAGGATAATGTGCGTTGGCATTCATCTGATCTCTCAACGAGCTCATCCGCGGGTGGGCCATTCCACGTGTTCCGAGCGAGTAGTGCCTCATTCTGAGGTGAAGGAGCAATCAACTCAACGATTTGCCTTTTTTTCGGAATGGAAGAGATGGAATGGAGAGCTCCTCTCGTAGGAAGAGAGGGCAATTGGAGACACGGAGGAATTGGGGGACCGGGATGCAATATCTCAACTCGAGACACCCCCATTCCCAACAACCAACCCTCCACCTACCCACCCCCTAACTCCACACCGGGGGGGTGAGGGGTAGGCGCCGCAGCCGGCCACCCTATCGTCGGGAGGGGGACGCGCAATAAAGGCATTGCCAACCGATGGCAACCAACTCCAACCCCCCCTCTCTCCGCTCTCCCGATGCCGCAGCCTCCGATAATCAATACATTGGGGGGGATTGGAGGGCAACGTGCGTCGCGGGACTCGGAGGCCGTCGTTCGACTCCCTCTGACGTCTCCTCGATGTATCGGCGCTCGCGTGTCGAGAAGAGCCGTCGATTGGCGACGTTCTCACCTTGCTCTGCGAGCAGTCACTAAATCAACGTCGTTCGATTCGATTATTATCCGGGGCTCTTTTGATGGAATGGATCTTCGCATAGAGTTATTAAGGTACGGAAATTATTGTTCTTACTTTCACTCAATATGGCGGAGAACTTTCACGTTGCTTCACCTGAAATTCGTCTCACCACCTCTGTTAAACTATATACTCTAAGGACCCTCGCTACCATTTCTGCCTCCCAGACGCCATTTATGTGGTCACTGAGCATTTACTGCCATAGCACGCCTAACACGCGGCGCAAGTCGTAATTTCGAATAAAAATGCACTGCTAAATCAATAATAGCATTGAAAGACAAATTCTATATTTATGAGAAAAGCAGCAAAATGAAGACACTAATAGCGGGCTTGTTTAAGTCGGGAAGACCTGTACCGAAGGAGGAATACAATCGATACTGAACGACCTTGTCACGTCATCATCCTCCATTGTCGCTCTCGTAGTTTCGTGTCTTGCATTCTACCAGCAAGAATAGACACCAGTGCAACCAATCGTGGAGGAATTATCGTGTGGCACCGCATTCAAGAAACTAGGATTTATCCAGCTGGGAGTGGGATGATTTAGTAACGAAAAATAAAAACGGGGATGCGATTTCACTTCACTCTCGCTAGCCCAAATCTGGAAAACGGCGCGAGCATCTGGTACGCCACGAAGAAATATTTAATTCACGAGTTTAAGGAAATACATAGGAAGGTTTCATGTAAAAGCCAATGGAAAAATTGTTACACAGTACATTGCAGGCCTCTGGGAGCCACAAGAGACGCCTCGCGTAGATTACTTGAAAGTTTCTAATTAGGCAATTCTTGGGATTTCTTGGATATTAATATTTTAACCTAGAATTATGTCTTTAGAACTACTGGAACTGATAATAATAGGGATACTCAACTGGATTAATTGATGCGATTTCTTCTTCCCATGCACTATTAACTAATTCGCAAAAAACTGCAAAATAGCCAGAAACTCTGTCGACATAAACTTTCGTACCTGAAAGAGTAAAGTTCCTTTTTGTACCGGGCATTATTTAAGGCTTCGTATTTCCTGCCGTGCCGTGTAGGATTTAGTTAATTAGGTACGAAACTAAATAATGTCGCACTTTTAAGTAGAACTCGAGAAATATTTCGCGAAATCGAGGGATCTGGGTTCGATTCCCAGTCCAGGCGAATGATTTTTCCACTGTGAATTTCAAACAATTGTGTGATCACTAGCGGGTGACTCCGTTGAAGTAACTGCGCGGCTAGTTCCGTGGTTTTATGAAGATGTCCAAAGTAAACACCTTTGTGTTTAAAGTTGGGCTTTACCCCGTTGACTGTGGCGCTTAGCGCTCGCATATGGGTATCTTTGTCATGATATGCACGGTACCTGTGAGGACAACTTGCTCCTTAAAGCCGCCATGAGATTCAAAGTAGAAGAGGACGTCTGGGTAGCTTAACTGGTTAGAGCACTCGATGCAAAATCGAGGGATCTGGTTTCGATTTCTAGTCCAGGCGAATGACTTTTCCACTACGAATTTCACACAATTTTAAGTAGAACATAGTACCAAATCACATCCCTGACATAAAGTTCATTTTTGTCTTCTTCCTGTTCCCTTCCCTATTCATAGCTGTTGTCCTGCCACTCGCTCAAATGGTGGATCGTGGAGTGGAATGTAAATTTAGAATACTTCTTCGACCAAATCTAGACTACTTGAACTTTTCTGCAATTTTAATACCGACCAGACCGTTTTACTGTTGCAGGAAATCCAACGCATTATCTTGGTATGCTACCCTCCAAAATGACCTCGTATCTTTTAAAATCCGTATCGTCATTAAATTTGTTGTGGACTACACGAAAAACTTTCATTTTCTTTTATCTAAACGGCCTCGTTGGGGGCGTATCCTCGTACCAAAGAGGGACTAACTTCTTGAGCGGGGCGTGAACCCTTGAGTCCACATATCGTGAGAAAGGCCCCGTTACCCCAGTGGTTCCCGACTTCTTATAATAAATTATGTTAATGTATATGTTAATGTATGGAAAAATAAAATTTTTCCATACATTAACAGACTCCTTGGACATATATCTCGCACTCTTTAAAGAAATATTTTTTTATAAACTTATATTAAAATAAATTCGCCCGATGGAGACTAGTCCAGTAAAGGAAATGAAAAAAAAATTTCGTCCGCAATAAAGATTTTATTCACTTCGTCAACGCGTGACGCGAAGTTAATTGAATGTTTAAAGTGGACTCAACAATTTATTTATTTTTCTTTAGCAGAAACATGGAAAAGTATCACAAAGTGACTCCTGGAACCATTTCGTCCTTGCAGAGACTGTTTGAGTGATTCTCTGCCATTCACCCGCAAGAGGGAACTACATATATGAAGGGCTTATTCTACTGCAGTTCCGGTCGGTCACGGAGTTCCGATGGATACGCCGACTGACAACGGGAACAGTTGTCTCTGTGCCTTTTGTTCGGACGGAGTGAGTGCTCGCATAACTGTCCATCCAAAAGTGTTCGCTCCCAGCAGAATTTTTTCAGGAATAATCTAGGTGATAATGTGGCTGTCTAGTACATTCTCGGGCATTTTCATTTGTTGCGAAGCAGACAACAGAAACAGCCTTGTAGAATAATAGAACCCACTCCAGCGTAACATTGTGCAATTCCATATAAGTTTTCACGTTTAACTTTCAAACGTAAACAGAGTGAAGAAAGAAGAAATAGTCACGACCCGGTACTCCATCATCCTCTAGTGCATATTCTATCCTATGCTCTTGAAACTAGCATCGAAACCTGAGTGTTGTTTATTTTTTGCCTTTCCCATCGCGTTTTTTAACTTGTGGTTGCCCAGCACTCTGTGTGTGACCGTCAAAGACCGTTTCGTCAAAGACCAATTTTAAACACACAGGTGTTTAAAATTGGGGGCAGCGGCGCTTAGCGCTCGCAAACGTGTGCTAATGGAATTGATCTCACGGAATCTGTTTGGACAACTTACTCCTTGACGATCCATAACCTTTACTGTGGAAGAGGACGCCTGGGTAGCTTAATTGGTCGGAGCACTCGGCGCGAAATCGAGAGGTCTGGGTTCTAATCCCAGTCCATGACAATTATTTTTCCGCTGGGTTCACTGAGTGAATGGCGGAAAATGTGAGGAGTTGAAGTGAAAAAGTCTTCAAATCTTGATGGTTGATTCACATTGAGAATAATTTGCTCGCGGGGTAGGCTGTTAACTGTAAACTAAGGCACAAAACTAATAAATGTTTATCTGCAGTGTCCCTTTTTAGAAAATAAGCCATTATCTTTCGCAAATTAGTCTCAGCTCATCTGCCTCGAACTTTTCTCAGTGACAACTGATTCCGAGCTCTTTTCTGGACTTTATATTTCCATAAAAACTTGGACATCATATCATCGTCTCCTGATTAAATGCAAGGAGAAGAACGACTCTTCGAGATCCTTGCGCCTCTCGGAGACGAGACGAGACGCCCCCCAGCGAAGCGAAAGCAAACGAGGGGAGGAGTGGAAGGAGATCCCGGGCGAGAAATAATAAGAAAATCTCTCCCTCCACTGCTTACACTCCCCCCCTCCCACCACTCTCCGTCGCCTCTCCTGCACAGCATTTTTCATCCTTAAGGAGCGGAGGGTGGGGCAGAGGGTGAGTTGCGAAAAAAAAAAACACTTTTGTGTGCATTACCCCTCCAACAGTCATGTTTCGCAGGCTCTCTTCGCCTTACTCCCCCTCCCCTCCATCAACTCCCCTTTTTCCTTTTTATGCACACACACGCACTTTATATATATATATATATATATATATATATATATATATATATATATATATATATATATATATATATATATAAAATCATAGAGAAAACTTACAGGGGGTAAAAAGACGAGAGTAAAAAGAAAGTCTCTGTGACTGAGGAAGGGCTAGCACAAGAAACGTTTTTCAGTAAGACTTTCTTTTTACTCTCGTCTTTTTACCCCCCTGTAATTTTTCTCAATGATTGTGTTTGTGGCCATTTGACGAAGTTTTATTTACATATATATATATATATATATATATAATCGTTCGTTCATTCACTCAGACCGCTCAGCGGCAAATACATACAAATAAATATTCAAACAGAAAGGTAGAAAGAAAGTGGATAGGAACACATAAAATCGACAAACACTATGGTGGTGTGAAGATGTAAAGATGGCCGATTCCAAGCAGGAAAAATTTGACTGGACCGGGAATCGAACCACGGACGCACGAATCACTGGAATCGGCGGGGGGTTTATAGGAACAAACACTCCTCAAGGCAATATATGAATATACATGTATATATATATATATATATATATATATATATATATATATATATATATATATATATATATATATATATATATATATATATGAACGAATAATAATGAATGAACGAATGATGAATAATAATGAAAGAACGAATAATGAACGAACGATTATATCGTTCGTTCATTCACTCAGACCGCTCAGCGGCAATTATACAAATAAAGGTTCAAACCGAAAGGTAGAAAGAAAGTGGATAGGAACACATAAAATTGACGAACACGATGGTGGTGCGAAGATGTAATGGCGGCCGATTCCAAGCAGAAATAATTCGACTGTATCGGGAATCGAATTACGGACCTTTGGATTTCACGTCCAATGCTCAGACCACCAAGCTACCCAGACTACTAAGAATCCACTGGAATCGGCGTGGGGTTTATAGGAACAGACACTCCCCAAGGCATGACCCACGCGAGCGGCCAATAGATGGCGCCAGGGCTGTTTTTCACCCACCGGCAGAGAGAGAATGACACACACCGAGGGCGAAATGAAGGAATAACTCAAGCAGAAATCCAAAGGTCCGTGGTTCGATTCCCGGTGTTCCCGATGGTCCCGGTGGTCCCGATGTGTTCCTATCCACTTTCTTTCTTCCTTTCGGTTTGAACCTTTATTTGCATATATATATATATATATATATATATATATATATATATATATATATATATATATATATATATATATATATGTATATATATATATATATATATATATATATATATGTAAATCCACCGCTTCGCTTCAAATCGATACGTGCGCGAGCGAGCGAGTGTGTTCATGCGTTGGTGGCGGTGCGTGCTTTGTATGTGGTGATGAGCGCCCAGGGGTGGGGAGTGGGATTCAGGGGGGGCGGGATATTTTTTCCTGCGTCGGGGGTGGGAAGGGAGGAGCGGGGGTGAGTATTGGGGGAGGGGGAATGGGGGATTCTGCGTCGCGGGCGGAGATGTGTGTGTGTGTGCATCCCTTCGTCCCTCCCTTCCTCCCCCGTCGAGAGGGCGGTCCATAAACTTTCGAGACCCGGAATCGATTCAATTATCATGCCCCTACTCTCTCTCTCTCTCTTCCCTTCGGAGTCCTTTTGGGATTAATGCGACTGGGATCATCGGATTGGCCTTTTGAAATGATTCCGCCTTGCCCGGAGCGCAATTGGAGATTAAAAAAAGGAAGAAATCGTCTTGTCCACCTTCAGAAGTCTTGGGTGGCAGCGATCGAGTTGGGATAGGAATGCTTCTTTCATCGGCACGATCCCCATCGGTCGTCTGAATATTTCAATGCGCCCCTTCATTTCTTTCCATTCTGCGCTAACCTTCTGGCACTGAAATGATGTTTCCATCAAGTATCCTTTTTCGTAACGTTCTTGCGTCTGTTTCTTAGTCTTCTTAGCAAGGTTTGCCTTCTGTTCCCCGTTTTATTCATCACGAATCCTTCATAGTTCTTGTCGATTCATTTCCATTTGGTTCTTCTTTTAATGTTAGTGGTCAAAATGGTATTTCCCTCCTCTTCTCCATAATTACTCCTTCATCACTTCATCTGCACGCCAGTACTCATGTAACTGCCTGCCGCAACATATTTTATTAATCTTGCATTCTTCTAAAGTGAACCGAGGCTCGAGGGATAAATATTTAGTGTACGCCAAAGAATTCGACATCCTTCGCGCAGAGCTGCAAGCAATGGGGTCCTTTCTTTCGATTAAGTTCAGTATACAGAGTGTCATTATTACTGCCAGCCAGCTCAAGTGCCTTGCATCTTCCTGCATGTTATCCATGACTCTCCGGTGGCGATGAATTCCCAGCCGACTCGTCAGTTTGTGCAGCTCTTCACGCCACCGCTCCATCCCATGCATGGCGGTGCGAAATGGAATCAAAGAGAATCGGCGGAGTTCGTTCAGAGACTTTTGATGATCATGTAGGAAAATGTGAGATGCTCGGTGCGCATGCTGAAACTTATAGCAATTAAAAAAAACGCAGTATAATTATAACGTGATTATATCTTCTGAGTCTCTTATTATTTTGCTCTCGCCTATATTCTTGTAACATGAATACGCATAGTGACGGTCGCTTTTCTCTAACATCCCTCGCTACTTGCAATGACAATCGCCCCAGTGGACTGCTCTCAGTGTTGGCTTGATTAATTTCGCTTTGGTGGAGCTCCAACATAATAAATAATTCCTCTGCATAATGTGGTGGATTTTCACTCACTGTCTACCGACTGAATTGAAAGTAGCACTTTCACATCGCCTTTTGATGCATCCTTCTCACCGAGTACTTGACGTTACATGAAATAGTCTTCCTTTGATTATTTATATTTTAAACCTCGACAATTCGTCCGTAGTGGGTGGTACAACCCGAATTAATGACAAATACTACATCTGGTCCAATACAAAACATTCTCCAAATGACTCTCAATCACATCACTTCCACCGGGTCAGACCGGGTTAGATCAACTTTGAATTCCAAAGAGAATTCCCCTGGGAACCCCGTATCAGAATTATTGTATTTAACGGCTAACAAGGAGTTTGGCCCCTCTTGCGCAGGTCACCACGAGCAGCGCTCTTCCGCGTGCAGCTACGAAGAAGTGAGGAATTTTGTGCGCTGGGGAAACGCTTGTTTGGCCAGTTGGTGGCATGATGCAGGCATTCAGTACTCACGCCCAAATTTATTGTAATTACTACAATTTTTGTTTTAAATCCGTGATAAAAAAGGAAATAAACTCATCTCGATATAAATAAAATCCTTGTCATTTATGCTTTAAGCCTTTACTGAACATCAAAAACCCGGAAACAACCACCTTTTAACTTCTTTTCCTTCCGAACACACTCCAAGAGTGTCTTTAAGACAAAACCACTTCACTAGGGCTCCCATTTCCCGAGCTCTGGTACCCATTTACTCTGCTTCCATCTGTTTTGAATTGCTCGGTGCCTGATAGTGCACACTTTTGTCTGAATGGAGGGAAACTAGACTGTTGAGTTGCGTAATTAATTAGGATATCAACGGCATCATTAAACCACGAAGGGGAGGCTGAGGGTGGTAGATAGGTGAAATTAAATTTAGCATAATGGACGAGACAGAAGGTACAGTGATGTGTCTACAAATAAGTATCATCTAGTCTTTTGAGAAACGCTCTCTCTACAAAGCCAGGAAGGGGAGTAATCCTCAGTGGTGGGTAGAAGAGATTGAAAATCTCCACAGGGAAACTTCAAAGATCAACAACAGAGTCAAAAGGACTGGAAATCAACATGATTGGGAAATCTTTAAAGCCGCCCGCCGCCGGATACAAAGCGGAAGTCAAGGAATTAAAAATGAAAATTTTACAGGAACTACCGCATTAGGAGGGTTCCAAGAATATCAAGGCTTCACAGGGTTTATTCGGAAGGCCCGTCTGCTTCCTTCGGGTGACGACACATTACGTGACAAGGGAATCCTTAAGCTTCTGCAGGAGACTCATTTTCCAAGCTATATTGGAGGCGAAAAAGTACACGTAAGGACTGCAACTTCTGATAAGGGCGTACCCGGCTTGAGTGCAATGGAAGCACGTTTAGCCAACTCGTTTTGAGGAATTAGTTTTTTTCTAAAGGTGGAGATAAAATAGTGGATACGTTTACAGCAGATGATCCCTTCTAGGATTACAGCCACGAGGAGTGGCAATAAAATAACCGTACTGGTGCTATAAAACATTTTATTGATCATCAATTACATAAGAAAGTTTATCGTCTTCAATATACTCTCCTTGCCGATCCTTACACCACTCCATACGAATTTTACATTTTTCAAAGCAGTGCTGGAAGTCCGCTTCTGTCAGCTTGTTGACAACCTCCGTCGCTTTTTTAGCTTCGAGTTGACCTTAGGAAATGAAAATAACGTCACAGGGGGCCAGGTTGGGCGAGTACGGTGTGTGGGCCAACGCGGCGATACCGTATTTCGCAAAGAACGCCGTCACATGCAAGGCGGAATGGGCTGGCGTACTGTCTTTGTTAGGCATCCAGGAATTGCTCGTCCACAACTCGGGTCTTCGTCTCCTCACTCGTTCATGAAGGGCAGTCAGAACCTCGACGTGACAGTGTTGATTGACTATCTGACCTTCGGGGACACAAAGAACGTAGACAATTCCACGCTTGTCAAAAAAACAATCACCATGGCTTTGAGTTTTGATTTGCTCATTTTTGCTTTTTTTGCCGTGGTGAGTTTAGGCTCTTCTAATGCATCGATTGGCGCCATCGAACCTTTTAAACCACTCAAAAACTTCTGTGCGCGATAAAAATTCACTTCCATACACTTCCTATAACATGGTATGGGCTTCTCTAGCAGTTTCCCCTAGTTTTACGAGAAACTTGAGGTTAACTTGTAGCTCCATCTAAACATTACGCGTTTTTTCGACGAGACGCTAGCGTATGGACATGAACGGGCGATTGCTACAGCGAGATTGAGCGACGTACAACCGTGGCCATCGAGCTATGGGTGGGAGGAGCATCAACAGGCACATATATGTTCAGACCTGCAGCGGAACGCTCGCTGTTTGCCCGTAGCAGAACCAGTCCGGTTATTTAATTGCCATACCTCGTACATTCTAATGAACTTGCATACCAGAAATGTAATTCGGTTATACGGGCATGAAGATGTTATTGGGAAAGAAAATGGAAGATGAGCTAACGTAAAGGAGATCTCACTGTTTACATGTAGGTCCTGAATCATTCACCTGTACTGGGATTCAAACCCGACCGTTATAATTACTGCGCGGATAGTTTCGCAGTTCTTTGAAATTGTAGGTTATATAAACTGAAGATGCTGACGTAAAACTTCTCCTAATACCTTGTCGGATTGTTCGAGATAAGATATGGGCACCGAACTGACACCTTACATATTCAAAAGCGTGGAATTCATATTTTAAAAATGATTTAGCTGGACTAGGATTGAAATTTAGATAGCTATGAAGTATTTGTGGTCGCCCAAAGCAGTATACTCAAGCGTTACCAGGGGATAGGGTTTGTGTGGTTGCTAGAGCGCTGGATACATACGGGTGGCCAGGGCTCAAATCCCTGCAGCGGAGGATATTTTTCAGAGGACATCCAATCCCTACTTGAGTGTTATGTGGAGGGCACTTTTAGTACAGGACTACGTCTGTCGGATGAGTCGTTGCACTGTGGTCCCCTTGGCGCCTTACGCTAAGAGCTCTGCCGACTGCCGACTCCGGCTCTCTCTCTCTCCACCCATCCTCCCTTATCAGTCCACTTTAGCGCAAATACCCTCAACCATCAGTCATGTTTATCCACATATCCAATACAATCAAGCGTTGCCATTTACAAAGGGTGTCTCTAAAATCTGTACACACACAGAAAAAATGGGGTCATGTCAACTATTATCAAAATTTAGAAAATTGATTTATTATAATTTTAAATTGGGTATATATAAAATTCATAAATCAAATTGAATATCATGTATAATATTAGATAATATAATTTTATGAGGAGCATCTGATGGTAAAGTACCAAGGCGGACAAAGGTATAATACGTCACTCAAACTATAAAGGTAACAAAACAGGGACCAAGCCGTTTATCAGCCAAAAGAGTCAGAGCAAAAGCTATTGCTAACCATTCTTCGGATTCGTGGCGACTGATCTCTTACTCATTACCCTCGACTAACATGAGAGAAAGTGTGTCAGATGACACGCATGCCTTATGTGCAGACCATGAATATATATTATGGATTTTTATCTCATCGCCAAAAACTGTTGTCTAGAATTCCGTAAACAAACAACTTTTTGGAAAGTGGTGCCGCCTAGTGATGAAATACGGAAGTTCAAATGTAAATACGGTAAATACAGTCGATAGTTTGTTCACTGGTTTTATCATGAATAGACATGGGTTTTTTCTTACAAGTAATCATAATGCAGTGGATGAAAAATGTAGTACTACAATAAATTCTTCTCAGGTTTCCGTCCGGGTGAGATGCTCCATCTGATCCACTGCCGGCATTTCGATGGAAAAGTCTTCCATGGAGCAGATGGAGCATCTCACCTGGACGGAAACCCGAGAAGAATTTATTGCAGTCATTCGCCGGTAAAAAGTTAAATCCTACAATGTAATACTACACGCGGGACGTAATTATACACTTTTTATATCGTCCGGTCTACAGATTTATTTAATTCCTCTCCAAAATTTAATTAAATAAATGAACAATTAACTTCTTAGTACTTCGTGAATAAGATCCAGGGACATGTGGTATCTTCATGAGTATTCCCAATGGCCATCAATGCAGTGTAGGTATAAAGGAATGCACTTACCACCGCCTTGAACAGATTCTTATTTTTCAATCCAAGTCTCCTATTTTGTGTCCTCGTAGACGCATACTCTGTTTTGCAGCCTCGTACGAAGCAAGTTCTGTTTAAACAAGGCATTCTAAGTTCTTTATTTAAGCCGAACCGGCTTAATGCATTCAAATTAGAATCAGAGCCTGGCAAACATCGTCGTCGGCACGCGATGAACGTTTAATAAACCTCTTTAACAATTCCTGTGATAGATATTTCCTCTCTAGCATATACAAATTAACTTTTAGATGACAAAAATAGCAAGATATTATTGAAAGCATCAAGTAATTTATATCTCCTCGATCGTTATTGAATATTCACCACAGTCTCACGTTAGCAACAATTAATTACGTCTATTTACGATTCAACTGAAGATACTTTATTCGAAGTGGCGCCGAGGACTGGGTGAACTAAAAGTGGAAATTTAGGCAACACGTAGCCTAGGCATTAGTTCCAAACGTCAAAATCTTTGCGCAAAAAAAAATTAAAAAAGAATTCATGGTGCAGATAATCCTACAATCGCCTCCTCCATTCCAATCGACGCGCTATCTCGGAAAAATGAAACACTAATCGCTTGGCAGAGAGAGCAAGATGCGGTGACAGGGGAAGAAATGGCGCTGGAGCCGGAGAATAGAAAAGAGTGGAGTGACTTTTTGAGTTTTAATGGCCGCCCGCTTTAAGAGCCCCCAACGGAAGGGGAGGGAATGCGGGTGGTGGGAGGGATGGAGGGAAAGGGGAGGGGAAGAGAAAACAATTGGCGTCCGCGATGCGGTTTCGAGCGCTCGTCTCCGGGAATGAGATGGGGAGTCAAAGCGATGGCGAGGCTGGGAGTAGTCTGAGGCGCGGAGGGAGGAATAGCTGAATAATCCAGAGGCGGAGAAGGAGAAGGAAGAGGAAGAGTAGTGCTAAGTGAATGAAGGAGAAGGGTTTCGGAAGGAAGGGACGGAGAAGCAAAGGGGGTGGCTGCGAAAACATCGAAAAATAAACACGGGGGGGGATGGGAGGAGGGAATTCATTCAAGTGGCGGAAAAAGAGGCAAAAGAGGGTGAATGACGAGTGTTAATAATCAACTCTCGGGGAGGGAGTTTTTTCTAATCTTTTTTTTTCTTTTTAAATTGAGGTCTCTCGGCAAAAAGCGAGGAAGAAGGGGAGTTTGAAGGGGTGAGAGAGTGGGAGAGGGTTGATAGAGGGGTAGGAGGCGCCTCTAACACCCTCAGCCCCCCCTAATAATACTCCCCCCAGGGCGCCAGACGTCTCAGCCTTCATTACCGAATTCGGCGGAGGGGGAGAGGGTCTAATGGGGCAGGAGGTTGGGACATCAAACAAGGTCGGGGTTCCAATTCGACTCCCTTGTCAATAAGTAGATTTGTGCAATATGATAGTGTGGTTAAAATTTACTGATTTGGCTTGGAAAGTCATGAAAAGTAAATTTTCCACGATAGTATGATTTAAAACAAATGTCACCATCAGGGATTATTCGGTTCGTGAACTCATTAGCAATCAGTGAGTGGCATCGTGCGTGTTTACCGATTGGCTGCCATTTTAAGCTGTTAACTACGCTTTTATCTTGGACGCACCATATGCTACACTATTTTGCGTTCATTTTTATTTCAATTTTTCCTCATTGGCTGCATTTCTTTCATTTGCGCTATTATTTCCGACGAATTCAGAAGTCGGGATTAGCAGTAGAGTTCGATTTTCAGGAGTTCTTTGCGCGAGGAAAATATCGCTCCCGTCTAAAGTATTGTCTTAACAGATTTTAGCTATTCGGGACTAGCCACAGAGTTCCACTTTTACGGAGTCACCTGCAATGACCAATTGTGCGAAATTCCACAGAGAAAAAATCATCCGCCTTGACCGGGATTTTTCCCGGTATGGCGGATGTTTCTCTGTAGAATTGCGCATTATAGTCTTAATATTGATGTAAACACCATGTTCGAGGTGGAATTCTAGCCTGCGATGTTTCAGCTGACATGTCAGAATTCTGTGCACATAGCTGCAATAGGCGACGTGGATACTAAGTCAGCCTTTTGGTTCGATGTGAAATGTGATTTGGTGAAAATGGCGTTTGATAAGTGGTAAACCGTCGAGGAGCCTGAAAGCCAAGTCGATTGCGTCTTCACTAAAGTGTTGCTCTGGACAAACCTAAAGCTTTCTTCTTCCATAGCTGGCTGTAAAAACCATAAAATGAAATGACTGCTTGTACCTCATTGTTCAGTGTACATTCCTTGTTGGAAATTTATTCTAATTACAGGTAGCCTTTTAAATTATGAATGCTTTTCACATAAAGTCCACATTCATTTCTGTCTGCATTCTTGCCATGTGCTTTTAACGTCCGAGAAACCGATGTGCCATTCATTAAAGTGAACTTCTTAGAGACGTGAATGGGTGTGCTACCTACGATGTACCATGATTCGAACCTGCCCAAGCCAAAAGCCCATCTGCTTAAATTGACCTCAACCTCTTTGGACTGTGGTGAGATGCGCACGAGCACTCAGGAGACGCAGAATATGCAATGAATCTGTTGGTACCATTCGGTTCCTTTGATGCGGAGGATCCACTGTGACGGTATGTGTCCAAGCAAAGACTGAATTCCGAATTCTCCATTGTATTGTTTAAAAGGTTTTGAGAAATTGTTTGCTCCTAATTTCTTTCTAAGCCAAACCAGAGTATTTAAATTTCTCTATTAACTAGCACAGAGTGTAAAGTATAGATTAAATCGAATGAAACCAAAAGCCAACCTGCTCCCCGTCAATTATACACTTTATATATATTTAGTAAACACACTTCCTTCTACAACATCTCACATTCAACTCACTCAACACTGTATTGCACTTCCTTTTCCTTCCACACACAGGTTCACTACTCCACTCACTTTTACATCCAGGCTCAACACTGTCCCCAACGCGTTTCTTCCCCTTTTTCAACAAACTCGCCGTTCCCATGGCATTGTTTATACCTCAAGGGCTGCCAACCCAAGAGTGATGATATGATACGCATTACAAGTTGTACATAATCTAGATGGCAGAGATTCTTCACATATATATCAGGCTTAAGAGAATATGTACCTCCATAGTCCCGCATTCTCAATTGTCTGATATCCGGGGAAGGGATTCGACCTCGGGACAACCGGAAGGAAGGCCGCGCCGTTTAATTCTTCCGTCCCTGACCACCTGTTGGAGCTCCGCTGCCTCCCCCCACCTCTCACCCCCCATTAATATTTGGCTCATCCGGAGGGAAAAGACGGCTTAATCGTCGACTATAGAGTGAGGGTGGGCGGGTGGATTTGTGTGTGGGATGTGGAGGGTTGTAGTTGTAGGGGGAGGGAGGGAGGGAAGCGGAGGAGTCAATTGCTTTGGCGAGTAAAAGGGGAGTAATGGGGGAGGAGGTGGGGCGGGGGGTCATATCATCAAAAGGTCAAAAAACTCACCCCCCGCTCCTCTCGCCCGTCCTCCTCCACGGCGAGTAGGAGTGCAGAACACACCCTCGACTCGATCCCTCCCTCCCTCCCCCCCCCCCAAATGGATGAAAGGACCATCCCCTTCTCCCTCCCTACCCCCACTCACACACCGACTCGTATTTTTTATTCGGGCTTTAATTTTCAACTTGCCGACCTGAAAAAAAATAGTAGAGAAGCAACTCTCTCCCTCTCCTTTATGGAAACCCACCCCCTCCCACCCTTCCTCCTTCCCCCACCCTCCCCCCCTCACACTCGGGTAGGGTGAAGGGGGAGGGGGGAGGTAGGGAGGGGTGGAATTCGGAGGGGTGGGGTGCCTTTCACCGAAGGAAAGCCACCTGTTGAGTCCTAATTAATTTAATTTATGACGTCGTCGCGACGCCGTGGGTTTAAGGCAGTAGCCAGCCGGAGTGGGGGGGAGGAGGAATAGGGAGGGGGAGGGGTGGGGTCGGGGGAGCCCTTTTGGTGTTGGGTGGGAGGCCGAGGGGGAGGAGTAATTGAGTGAGGGGGTGGGTGGGGGCGTTTTAGTGCCGCTCATCGCCGTCCGAGTGGCGCCTCTGGCTTCATCGACGCCCTCTTTGAAGACTCCTCGGCGGCGGAGGTGGGGGGCGGGGGAAGTAAGGGCTGGGAGAAGAAAGGGGTGGGAGACGGTTGGCAAATGCTAAAGACTGATAACGAGGTCAATATGTTCCTCCGTAGAGGAATTACGACCCTCCCCCGCCGTCTGAGTTGAAGCAACTGTTGCAGGAGGAGGGGTGAGGCCGATCACTGCTTCCCTAAACGTAAATTTGAAAACTACTGGTTGCCGAATCAATCATTAACATCTCTGAGGTAATGAGCGTTCCACTTGCATAGTTGGCAGAAGATAATTGCCTCATGAAGAGTGCTGCTGCCAAACTTAAGCGCCACGTGTTCATCTCTAGGCCATGAAAGCTACCATGTTCCAATGAAGCACTAATTTTGATTTGGTCCCTTAAGGTAGTCCGAGCGAGATAGTTCACTAATCATAATGGAGACCATATTCGAATTATACGTTTTAATTTCACCAGCTGTAGGACACATCAATTAAGTATCACATTATTAATGGTGCAATAAATTACTTTTATATGACAGAAATTGTAAGTAATTAAATGAAAATATCTAAAAAAATCATTAACTTCACTCATTTTGTCTGAAACTCTTTCACAATGGAAGGTTTTTGTGATATCCAAGAATCTATTTCGGTGATAAAATGATATATTTTCAAGTATATAGTTGAGAAATCTTACAATCTACACGCTGTTAGTTTTTTACGAAATCTAAATGTTAGAAATACCTCATTTTGTAAATGTAAATGTAAATGTCTCTCTGGAGTACATACACGTACCATTTCCCATGGAAAAGGACTGGTATTTTTGGCAAATATCTCGGAAAGTAATGTGGTTAGGGGTTGAATTTTTGGTATCATTGGATAGGTAAGATGTTTTTCTTTAAATTGAGACCAAATTCATTGATTTCTAAGTAAAATGATATTTCGCTACCTTAATGGACTGGTATTTGTTCATTGGGGGAATCCCAGATGCATGATGGGTATTGGGAAACAGAACTCATTTATTTTCCTGCTGCCACTGTCGCTAACATCTCACCTCCTTACTGATGTTTACACGGGAAACGAATTGCCATTAGAACCCGCACTGTCGCCTATATGCGGAACGGACTTTTGATTCTTCTTCGTATTTTGTTGATCCCGTGAATTATAAGTTTATCTGCAGGTTCCCAAATGCTTGCGACGTTTTTTAGAATCATGCTAACCTGAGTAACACCATACCTTTTTTCGAAATTTTCGGCACGGAACATTCCTACTGCCTGCTTGATAAATGCTAATTCCTTGAATGTGGCACCGCATAATATTTCCTCCACGTTTGGTCGCATCGGTGTCAGTTCTCGCTGATATAATTTAGGACTCGAACTGCAGGTACCCTAAGGGAGGAAGGATCTTGGATCATTGATCTGAATCAACGAGTCACCCCGAACGAGCTCCCACTAGAGTGAGCGACAGGGGGTGTAAAATCAACTGTAGAGAAAAGGTTAGTTAGGGGAAAAAGGTTTAACTTTGTCGGGGAAGCGCTTTCAAGTGAGATGGGTTCCAACGGAATTTTTCTCTCGATCTGTTTTTTGTTATGGCCATGAATAGCAAACTCTAAGTAATGCAACCTGGGTATTCGCTCAGAGGAGTGATATTGATTTTGTATGCACTACTCATTGAAAGTGAGGGCTAAAATAATATTTGTCCTGTCGATCTGAAACCGTCGCATCTTCGAGTCTCAAGTAGTTCCGAACAATTTTGAGATGTCATGCACGTGGTTCTGTCACATGATCTGTTTGCTGTAGCTTGATTATAAGTACAGTTACTTTTGTTTATCGGGAATAATTACTCCGATAACATGAATGGTGTTATGAGCATCACTTGAATTTAAGGCGAACGGGTCCTTGAGAACTATCCAGTTTCTTTGAGCATCTGACAATGAGTTCCCCCTGGTCATCACTGAAATTCCTTATTGTTTCTAAAGCTTGGTCACAGCGCTGAGGATATTTTATATTTTCTCAATTGTGTATTGAAGCGAAGGGACTATATATTTTTCATTGTTCAGCCATTTACAGCGCACCGACATAAGAGCAGGAGCAGATGTACGATAAGCGTTACTCAGTCCTTTTCAAACACTTTTGGGTATAAGGTTTTCCTCTTTTCAGGTATTTGCCTTTAGTCTAACACCTAACGAAGGCGGAAATGTCAGCGCTCTCCATATTTTTTGTCCCTGTTACTATGCTGTGAATTCTTTTCTCTCGTAAATCGGTTGGTGTCGACCTGAAGGTCCATTCGATGCGTACCATTACCCATTGATCCTCATACTTTGCACTCGTGCTCCAGAATCGCGGGGCAGTTTTCCCTGCACCCTATCCCCTCCAGTGCGCCTGAGGTCTTCAGGCAAACGTTAAATGCTGTTCGTCATTCAAACACAGCATTTTTCTTCCATCTTTTTAGTCATAAATAGATCACTCGGTACTGTTTTTTAATCGCGGCAAATACATTTTTGAAACAAAGGAGTTTATAAACGAGACATGTGAAGAATAAACTCGAGTCACCATTCAATGTACAACTATCGGCTGACAAGAAAACGCAAATAACTGCCCTTATTGCGTCTGACATTCCTTCAGTTTAATTCATTTTTCCCATTGCTACTGTATCACGCAAATATTTTCGTAAACTCCTCAGTTAATTATATCATTCAGCATGAAATTTTCAAGGTAATCCTTGATAGAACTTTGATGACTCAAAAACACAACTAAGTTACCTTCGTATCTTTCTAAGGATAACTTAAGAAATTTATGAAAAAAGAACTCGCTTTGTACTTTCCACACTGTTTTATTCTCTCCGACCATGGTTTCGACAATGTTATGTCATTATTAAGGTGGTAATGACATAACTTTGTCTAAACCACGGTCGGAGAGAATAAAACAGTGTGGAAAGTACAAAGCGAGTTCTCTTTTCGTGTGTCGTTGTTCCACGAAGTGAAGCTTGAAACTGTAACTTATGTAAGAAATTTACTTCCAGATTGGATAGCTTTTAAATATAATCTCACCTGTGAAACTATTCCATACGTATTGACGAAAATGTTAGCCCTAAAGGTACACTAAATTGTCAAAGACGCCGACGGCATGATCAGTCCCATGAAAAATTAACTTTGACGAAGGCTCGGAAACTTATCGTAACGATACACTTGAACGGTAATGCAAAAGCGGCGAAAATTAATAGTTTTTGTTTTGCGATCCGTCGAGGGAATCGTGTGATCGTAATTAGCGTTTCATCAATATTGGCTGGTAATCGGACGGTTTCTACATTTTTTTCCTTCCCGAAAATCCAGCATCATTTTAACTTCCTCAGTCAATCCAGTCGTCGGTTGAAAATGGTACATTCAGTCATATCGGTGTATCATCCTCACCTATGAATTTTCTGCCTGGTTTTGAAAAGTCTGACTAACGTTAACCGCTTGATTACGCAGCCATTATTTGACTTTGATGGTAACTAGGTGGTGGAGTTTTTGTGAATCATGCAAATCTGACGACAACAGATTTACGGGAGCATAATCAACGGGAAAACGTATCAGTGTCGATTATTTTCGGGAAAAAATATTTTTACCAGAGATAATGAATCCAGACCTTTAAGCCTCACACGTTTTCTAAAATGTTCCTGATCCTGAGAAGCGTTTCTGCGTGTACATATTTCCAATCCTTTTCTTACTTCCCCGCTCTCTCACTCTCCCTCTCTTCATCTGCATCCTACAAATCTCCCGTTCATTCTCTCTTCCTCTTCCACCTACGCCATTGAACACATTCTCTTACTTACATTCTAGGTCATTTCCCTTACAAATTAGCATCGTCCCAGTGTAATTAGAGGTTTCATTTATAGTCTCTCCATCACCTGAAATCAATAATGAAATTAACTTAGTAACTTTTCACAGGTATTTCATTTGTACGACCGGTTTCGTAGCATAGGCAACATCTTCCTGAAGATGTTGCCCATGCAACGAAACCAGTCGTACAAATAAAAATACTTGTAAAAAGTTACTAAGTCATTTTCATCATTGATTTCATAATAAATTTTCAAAAATGTATGCCCGAAATCATCGAATTTATCCTTATCACCTGTCGTCTAATACCCTTCTATATTTAGGTCTGCGATGCACGAGCGATGCTTGCGTGAGTAATTTGGGTCCACTTGTCATTTAAGCCACTAATTCACTATTGAATACTGTCACAGCTGTTCCAAATGGAACCTCTTGATTGGAAGTATGAAAGCGGAGTTTGTGATAGAGGCAACAAAAGAGGATCCCATCTCCATGCTAGTCGAGTCAAAATTCCTCCTTCGTACCGGGCAGAGAAACCGCGAGAATTCCAATCGTCATGTTTTTACACTCCAGTCGGCGATTCGAATATCGAGTGATACTGTTCCAATCTACTTATCGTCTGCGTTCATTATCCCCCCCATATTCTTCACATGGCATTGCATGTCCATTAAGTTTTTTCAATCCCGTCAGACACAAGATAAGCCTTGAGGAGATATTTTGCCTCAAATTAAAGGACGAAGGAGCCCTCTGTGATCTGATATGAAGAAGAATACTCAACTCTGCAACAAATGGGAAAAACTCGTTGAGTTATATGGTTTGCTCAGCATTCTGGATGATTTTTTCAAAACAACGCCACGAGTCTCACAGAAAGAAATAATAGAGACGTGATATCCTAGAGTCATCTAATAGCCTCCACTGCATATCACAAGGAATGGAAATGTGATGATGTTTCAAAATAATAATTACCTCCGGAAGTGAATTCTCAGCATAAAAATTTAACTAAATTAGACATATATATGGCCGTGTTTTAACCTAATAAGCCATCAATTTTTATTTTGCACTGTATAAATATTTCTGCGAGCACAATCTATTTCAACATGATGACCAGTGCAATTTTGACGCACTATTCCAAGAAACTAGGGAATGGTGATGACAAATATCCCCAACTTGCAATAGTAGACGAATAGTAGTTCATAAGTCTTTCACCGGGGCTTACAGGGGCTGGTAAACAGCAATATTTCAAAAGGTAATATTGCCATCGGCTATTGAGTGTAGGTTGTTTTGATTAAAGTATTTAAATTATGTCAGGAATAGTTTATATTGCTTTTTATGTCATGATGCTTCGTCAACCTCTGTTGTGTCAGATGAAAGCAAAAACAATATATTAATTGAATGATATGCCACAGCATATCCTTTTTTGCTAAGGTTAACTACGTCTCAATTTGTATAGGAGAGCCGTTGCGAAACAACCCAGTTGTTCGATGAAAAACCCAATGGGACTCTAATCGAGGGAAACCTACGAGCCATCATTAGTTAGATATGCTTTTACGATGTAAGGAAGGAGTTTATGTGTTTGAGTCGACAAAATAGGAATTAAAATAGTGCTAAAGCCCTGTGAAGGATCCCAATTGGGTTGAGTGTGTGTGTCTGTGAATGATCACTGGCGAGGAATTAACGTTCCAGTAACCCTTCACAAGGGGATTCTGGTTGAAAGGCTACGGTTGGTCACTGACGCTACCATTAAACCAACACAGTAAATATTTTCTATCTTTTGACGAGTGGTGCCGATATTTACGGCCATTGGAGAAACATTCTCACCCTATTTTGTCAATTCTACGTGTGGCCGAAGAGCTCAAGTCTCCTTGATTTTGTTCGAGTCGAAGTGGAGGGAGTTTTTTCGAGATATTCATGTGGTTTCGCAATCGCCTTACGAGAAGCTGGCGGATTGAAAAAGTAAATGGTGCATGTCGCGATATTTTAATGCTCCGTCTGGTGTAACAACAGCGAACCCTTCTCCCACGTTGTATATACGTATTCTCTCCGATTATAATCCCCTTGCACCTGCCGAAACGAGGTGGAGTTGGGCGCGGTAATTAAGGATTAGCGGAGTCATTAGCGAAACGGGAGAAGGGAGAGAGTACAAGAGTCCGTTGATGACATGTCAGTCTTTAAAATTCAAAAATTTCCAAATCATTCCCCTCCTTCGACGCTTCCCCCCCTTCGGAGTCATTTCCGTCAGCAAACTGCCACTTTTGGAGATTCTGCCGTGTTCGTTCAACGACAACCGATTAGCGAATCGGTAATTATTTTGTTGCTTGTAAGATACGACCAATGTTGTTGTATTCTTGTTTAAAATATTCTTTGTATTCGCGCGATGCAGATATCAATATACGTTATGTATTATTGTTAATACACTTCTATTCGTTATTAAATGCGAAAATTTTCTTTGAATTTGCATGGCACGAGTGTGTCTGTTGTTATGCGCCTGCTGTGATACTAGACTATCGTAGGTGGAATCAAAATGGTTTTCGAAAGCTCCTGATTAGAACGTCTACGAATTAATCATTACACCTCATTATACTCGGAGTTGAATCTTTCCCATCCATTCCATCATGAAAGAGTAGTCGTTTAGGCATTGGTGTGCTTCGACAACTGAATTTGCATCGCATTCTCTTGGCCGAGACCCTCATCATGGGACCAACACAATATCCAACTCCGTGGTGGGATTCATATGCAATGCCGATTGGTTTTTTTTAGGTCCGCACAGACTATAAGATTCGACATTTTATTGAGATGCCACCATGAAGACTGCGGCAGGTATCACGTGCGAGATCAATCATCGCTCACGGACGCTGAGGTCCTCGACACGATTCTAGGCGATTCCCAAACGACAGATAGCCATGAATCTGCATACGTGCACGCATTCCAGTGGTAATGGGGGTAAAGGCGATTTCACGGTAACAGCGCAGGAAATCGTCGACGGACTATTCCTGCATCCAATCGACGTCCCAAGGATTTCATCTTCCTTCGTTTTTCGTGCTCAGGGAACAGGGAACGCTGGCATCGTGTCGGGGCCACGAGGGGCTGAAGGTGGGGGGTGGGAGGGATTAGGGGTGGAGGAAGTCTATCGCGCCCTTCCTCCCCGTGGAGGAGGAGGAGGAGGAGGTGGAGGCGTCGGTTTTCGCTTCCCTCGGTCGCCGCTCGGCTCGGGCGCGGCGCTGCGGATCGGGTGGACGAGGCGTGTGGGGGGATGGGAGATTTTTAGTTCGGGAAATGGTCGGCAGGGGGAGTAGAGTGTGCTCGCGTGTGTATGAGGAGGGGGAGGGGGCGAATGCCATTGGATGAGGTGGGAGGGCGAGGAGAAGAAGATGGGAATTGAGGCGAAGGGGGGTGGGGAGGGATGGAGAAGAAGTGAAATATTTCGTTCATTTCGCCAGGATGTGTGTGTATGTGTGGCAGGGGTTGTGTGGGAGGCGCCAAGGAGCAAGGGGGGCGTAAAATATATATATATATATATATTTATTTATTTATTTATTTATATGTGCGGAGGAGAAGGGCGGTGGATGGGGAGACGCCTGCACTTGGTAGAGGAGGTGGTTGAGCTCCTCCACGTGGGGGGGAAGTAGGATTGGGGAGTGGAATGGAAAGAAGGAAGGAGATAGGGAGGGTGGGCGAGGGGTGGGAATGGGAAATATCGAACGTGCCCACACCCATGCGCCACTCGAAGGGTGGATGATGTGTGTTGCGACGAGAAGAAGAGAGGAAAGAAAGAAGGATGCGATGGTTTGGATGTTGCCTCGTCGGATGCCACTACTAGGACGAGGAGCGTCTGCACGAGAAATGTCGTCCCTTGTCCTTTATGTACGAGCAGATGAATGCATCTCAAGTCGCGACACAATAAAATCCAATGGGTGTGTAGGCTATACAGAGAAAACATTAAAGAAGTTTTAAATTCTCGACCGCATCTATGGTCTTATGTATAAAAAATATATGCTGGCACGTTCATACTTTTTTAGCAGTACGGTTTAACTAATGTAACTCCTCGAATGAAAACGTACATACATTACATACCATTGCCACAGTTTTAAACTCGTTGACATTGCATGTTCCCAGGTAATAAGCTCAAATTTTACCAGTTGTCATCTCATCCAATTGAGATACTTCAAAGACATACAGAGGAACCTTAAATATTTATCTTCATCTTGGTTTGTTCTGCCACGTGACAGGTTCACTCATAGTTAACATCCATGTCCATTTGCCCTGCACCTATCAGTCTCTTGGTTTCTTCATACTTTCCTGTAATATTAACTACGTCCAACATCGTGCGATTCTTTTTTCCTCGTCCTCCCTTCCCTTCTATAATTCCATTAAACGCAGTCTTGGCCAAACACTCATTCCCTATGCAATGCCCCCACCAGTTCATATTTCTTTTCTTGTTTTTCTCTGCCAATTGGCACCCTTCTTCAACTGTTCGTGATAGCTCCTCATTCTTCTCTCTATCCTCTCATCTAATTCCTTCCATCCTTCTCAAGATCCACATTTGAAGGCCTCCGTCCTTGTTATTTCCGCTCAGTCCATGTACGTGCTTCGCACAACATTACACCTAATATGTGGCATTTTTGCCAACCTCTTTCTCAGTACCTTTATTAATGATCCTCACGCAAGTTTCTTCATCTTATGAAATCCCTCATTTGCCGCTATTTTTGATTCCATTTCCTTGGAGCAGGAAATGTCTTCAGCCCTGACATTTCCCCAAACCTAAGGTTCACATCTTGTTCAATCGCTTCACCTTCGCGTGTGACTCTTATCCTTTATCTTCGAACAAAAGGAGGAAGAACCCGAAAACCCTCGATTCAGGAGTCGATCAATTTCTGAAATTCCCATATGACGCGTCATACTTCGACTGATCCATCAGCTCTCTCCCGTGCCACGGCTTAAACTCTCCTTGCATCTGCTTCATATTAATAAAGTGTGGAAAATCACAAATTGTTTTATTCCTCAACTACGTCAATATTTCCCAAAGTTAGTTGCCTGCCATCACTTTTATATAACATTTTGCTAGATGTTAACGCAAGTGATTGCGAAATCTTAAAAGTAACCAGGTGATTCATAAAAATTTACATGCTCAATAATGATATAAACTCTCTCTTAAACACTCCAAAACCATCCCAAAGCTTTGCAGAGGAAGTCTTTGAAGAGGAAGATAAATTTCTCCAATTCCCATCATCATTCTCTGTAAGAAGGAAAAATAAAACTGATTCATCAGCTCCTGGTATTTTCACGTGCTATGATTTAATCTCTCCTTCCAATGGTAGAAGGCTTGATGACATACGACTGTTAATCTATATTCGAAGTTTCGAGAACGGGGAACGAGGAATATCCCTCTCCCCAATAGTTTTAGTTCGAGGAGTTGGGATAAAATAACTTGTTATTCGATTGAATTTCACAGGTCATTTGGCTCCTATATTGTGGCGTGATTTTATTACTACACATTGATTGGAGACAGGGGTCAAATTATAAACTAGTTTAAGGTCATCAAGTATTCCTTGAAGCCATGTAATTGATCTATGGAGCCACACCCTGGGTTATTCCCACCCTAAGTTTGCTGATCCTATTTATTTGCAAGCCAATACGACTTCCAAGTGATTGGAATCCCTTTCCGCGCAATAAATGGAAGAGAATGGAGAGGGGGTGGAGGATAGGGACAGGGTGGGGATGGAGGGGGGGCAGCGAGCACTGCCGGAGGAGGAAGTGACACAAGCTTCAGTTTTAATTCTATCCTTGCATCGCCCGTTTGTTTAACTGTTGTAATACTCACATATGTCCAGAAGACAGTCATCAAAATATCATGGAAGTCATGGAAAATCATGGAAATCAGCATTTAAATTTTTTCCATCATTGGCGAGCAAAATCCTTACGGTGTATTCTTGGAACCACCTCACATTTTTGCTCATAACATTTTAAAATTATTTATACATACATACATACCAATCACGCCGTTCCCTTCCGGGTTAGACACAGTCACTAAGTTTCACTCATAAATATATATTTGTACACCTAACTCTACTTCAATAATTTCCTCCACACTGACCTATCCTTGCAGACCTCTTTCGCCTCATTTACCCCCATACACGTTTTCGCCTCATTTACCCCCATACATCCCTCTTGTTTTTTAGACTCCTAATATTCCTCCTCCTAATAATTCCCTCAACCACGTTCAACCACAACTTTCTCGGTCTACCTTTACCTCTCGCACCATTCATTTCACTCTTATATACCTGTTTCGTTATTCGACTCTCATCCATTCTCTCAACATGGCCAAACCAACGAAGCAAACTCCTTTCATATATGTCCATTACTGGAGCATCTAACCCACATTCATTTATTACCCGCTTATTCCTGACCCTATCCATCCTAGTTTTTCCGCAAACTCTCTTCAGTTAACTCATACCCACGGCGTTTAGTCTAATCTTATGTTTTTCCTAACATACCCATGTTTCACTACCATACAACAAAAAATAAATACTTTTTGCTCCATCAAGGGTCTGATTTGAAAAGAATCCATATACTCTTTTTCACAACCTAACAGAGGATTATTTAAAACAAAAACCGTCGGTAAAATCTATTTTTGGCGGTATAAATTTATGTAAACCATAATATTTTTCTTCCTCTATTTTAACCGCATCATCGTCAGTGACCATTGCTCACTCTTTTTAAATTTATATTCTTTTGCGCCCTTAAAACCGCCTGGATTCCAAATTATTATTATTTTTCTCCAACAGTATGTTGGCTCAAATAGTTTTGGATTAAGTATGTGTTAATGTTTTCCCCGCAGACGCTGTCAGTTCAAGAGTTTTCTACGCGACCTAGGATCCGCGATGCGACATTGGGGACGGACGGAAATATTAAATATTTTCGATTCGAGCTGAACGGCGACGAAGAAGCGAATCCATTTGCAAGGCTTTTCTTGCAAATCGGTGTCCCGATCTAAAAGTGGTCTTAAGCTAAGTTTGATTGTGGCATTTATCCACATTCCATTTCTGTATATAAAATGGCAAAGTCGACTCATTTGATGACATTCGCACTAATTCTCTCTGATCGAGTGCTTCTTCAAATTGACAATTGCTCTCCTACTATCAACTAAGACTTGCGAAAAACGCATGAAGACAAGTGCCGATTATTTTAGAAAGAAATGCAAGCAAATCACGCAACTAATGGAAATAGTAACCGTAACTGCATATTTCAGAGCCAGCCAGCATAGCCTTGCCAGCAGAAGCATGTATGCACTAAACAGCGTATTAAAGTCTTATCACACCATACTAAGCTGAAGATCTACAAAACTATAATTAGACCCATCCTCCTTTATGGAGTTGAAACCTGGATTTTAGAAAAAATCACAGAGAAAAAAATAATTACCATTGTAAAATCCTAAGTAAAATTTTTGGACCAGCTAAAGAGGGCGACACATGGAGGATAAAACAGAATGAGGAAATCAGAAGTCTTTTCAAGGAGCCAGATGTCGTGGTGGAAGCTGAAAGCAGAAGGCTAAGATGGACCGGCCACATCATCAGAAGGGAAGAATCAAGCACCCTATACCATATATGGGGAAGGAAACACGAATGGAAGACGACCACGTGACAGGCCTAAACTGCGGTGGAAAGACCAGGTGAAGAAAGAAACACGGCCAAGATAAGAACAACAGAGGAGCATGCGAAAGGCAGTAGGCACTACGTTGGTGAGGCCAAGTACCACCTTGGGTACACATGGTCATGGGAGTGAGTAAGTAGTGAGTAACTTCATATTTACCTTAAATTTCGCGCAAAATGGATTACTCACGAAGATTGTGAGAAAATAATTACTGTTCCTGCGTTCACCCGCGAAGGCAAAGACATATTTTGAAAGAATCAATCTTTATTGTTCCTTTTGCAATTGTTGTTTTGAATGGCACTATGCATATCTTTCCGCGTAGAGGCGATATACTTTGTGAATATTCTTCAGGATAACGCCCTCTGAGAATGAAAGCGAGTGGTGCGGAGAAATTGATGCGATGGCACTACGCTCCCTCTCCACGACGTATAAATAGGTTATACAGTGGTTTCAGCGAGCTTTTTTCCTAGTCGTAATGGAGTCTGCACTCGAGTTTGACTTGATATGTAATCAGTTACAAGAAATATGAAATTTATATAGTTATTTCAATGACGCAAATCATTTTTTATGCGACTAAATACTCTCAGTAATTACCTTTATGTATTAACCCTTTGAGTGCGACATGACGTATTATGACGTCATGGTTGTTTTACGCTGTTGCTGATGACGTTACATCACGTCAAGGGTACTGCGAGTGTTCCAGCATTCACTAGAGAACTTTCACTAGGCCCTCTAGTGAGAGCTGGAACATTCACAATACCCATGACGTGATATCACGGCATCAGCACCCGTGTAAGGGCAACCATGACGTGATGTCTCGTCATGCCGCA
The DNA here is from genome assembly GCA_963169105.1 of Ceriagrion tenellum. Lineage (NCBI taxonomy): Eukaryota > Metazoa > Arthropoda > Insecta > Odonata > Coenagrionidae > Ceriagrion > Ceriagrion tenellum. The sequence continues at coordinate 9,546,966 of OY720639.1, forward strand.
CTCAAAGGGTTAACTTTTGTCTATGATGCCTTTTATCTTAATATATACGCCAAGCGCTGAAAGCAATCTCAATCTCAATGCTTTTTTGAGTGTTCATAAAAAATCATGCTGCCCAATTATATACATACATACGAGCTACACACCATTTCAATTTTTCAACTTCTTGGTAAATATCACGAAAATTAGAACGTTAAAAGGGCGATATTTTCGTATTATTAGAAATATAAGTTCTTGTTCGTCATAATGAGTCATTACTTATTGTGTTCTATGTAAAATTGCATGCGTATAAAACTACCTGAAGGCATTCGAGAGCCCGCATTGGACTGCATCCTCTGCCACCGCTTTCATCTTTCTAAACTCACTCTGCGAGGGATTCGGAGATGAGTCAACCGAAGGGACGGGAGTTGAAAGGATGAAGGGTCGGGAACTGCGCCTAATGCCCATTCCGTGCTTCCCTCGATTTATTCGTGTGCTTTAGGGAGAATTTTATATCCTTCCTGGGACATCGGGATATATATTTATGCAGGGAAGTGCATGAACCGCAGAACCAATAAGCCTAAACCATTTACGCTGGAATTCGGAGAGACGAATACCAGAAGCTTAATATTGAAATTCTCATGGTGCACCGAGTCTCAGCTTCTGGCGAATGAAATATCACTGTGAAAATATTGCATTGAAATGGGAGAGATGATTTAACATATTTCAAATGATGACTACTCCTCACCTAGATAACATCACATTGAAGAGAAATTCATCCAATCGGTAAACATTTCCTATGCCGATTGACGAAGGGATGCAAGTGGTCGAAGAGTACACAGCGGTGGTTTTGTTTAAACCATAAGATAGTGAAAAACTTCTTTTCATTTATTTCCAAAGCCAAATCATTACATTTCAACAGCATCAACACCTTGGACGGCCATTAATTAGACATGATATGGAATCCCAGCGAGTTTAAAGAAAAAATCTCACTCTGTAGTTACACTCTAAGAACTCTACGGACAAAACTCGCAATGGGATTTACTTCCTCAGAACGGTCAAGGTGTGAGCACATTAAGCAGATGATTAGGGACGTTAAATAAGAAAAGTATGGAGTAAATCGCTCAGCCAATCAAAGCATGGTGTAGAGGGCAGCAGAAAACCAATCTTTTTGGATTGATGACCGCTAATGATGACGATGAGTCAATGATTGCGCTCTCATTCTGAATGTAAAAGAGGATGAGGCCAACACATCCATCGCCGCGATGGGATTTTCGACGCATCGTAATCCCAAAGAGCTCAAGAGAGCGTCGACTCAAGCGATCGACTCCATGCGTGGCGAATGTAAAAAAAATTACACGATTCGTAGACTAATCCTCCCCCTCTCTATTTTCCGTCGCGAGGTCGATGACGCTGAGGGGAAGGAAATGGGGGTGGGGGAGGGAAAGGGGGAGGGAAATGGGGAGGGGGCGAACGAGGGAAACCCAGTTCCGAAATTCAAAGGGCGTGGGGGAGGGAAGTAGTGGTGTGCGAGGCGCAGGAGGAGCGCTCGGCGAAGTGGAGGGAGAAAGAGAAGAGGGTGTGACTGCCACGTAATGCCGGGGGATGAAGTCCCCCTCGGGAGCCTCCGCGCGTCACCCCATTCCACCCCCCCCCATTCTGCTCCTTTGAGGGGTTGAAGAGTGGGTGGGTGGGGTGGAGCGCCGTTCCCTCCGTGACGGAGTTTCCGGAGGCGGATTAAGGGCGGTGCGCGGTGCCGCCATCAGTCGGCGAAGGGGGCGAAAGACAGCGTGAAGATGAAGAAGAAGTAGGAGCTTCTATCCCCCCCCTTCATGTGGGCTTCCCTCTCCCTTTCCAATCCCTCCTCCGCTGCTCCGCGTCCCTCACCCAGACGCCCTCTCGCGAATACCGCGGTCCTGGCGGCTGAGACGAGAGATGGAAGTCTCGCCCCAACAAAAATCTTGCTTCGATGCCTCGCGATCCGAGGATTTCGGGCCAGCCCTCCATCCCACGCCCCTCCAATGCTTTTCAGGTGGATTCTAATGTTGATGTAGTAACGATTCCTTTATTTCACTTCACAAATAAAATAAGTATGAGTTATCTGAGGAGTGCTTGCGACAAAGTAAGATGGATAGGGTCAGGAATGAGTGGGTAATAAATGAGTGTGGGTTAGATGCACCAGTAATGGACATATATGAAAGGAGTTTGCTTCGTTGGTTTGGCCATGTTGAGAGAATGGATGAGAATCGAATAACGAAACAGATATATTAGAGTAGAATGAATGGTGTGAGATGTAGAGGTAGGTCGAGAAAGTTATGGTTGAATGTGGTTGAGGAAATTCTTAGGAGGAGGAATATTAGGAGTCTTAAAAACAGGAGGGCGTGTATGAAGCAGTGTATGGGGGTAAATGAGGCAGAAGAGGATTGCAAGGATAGGTCAGTATGGAGGAAATTATTGAAGCAGAGTTAGGTGTACAAATATATATTTATGAGTGATACTTAGTGACTGTACCTACCCCGCAAGGGAACAGCGTGATTGGTATGTATGTATGTATGTATTTAAAAATAAAATAACACTTCCTTTGTTTCACTTCACAAATGAAAAGAAAAACGCACACTACCGACCGTCCTCTTCTTTGCGTTCCCGCATCACCCCCTCCTACGTCCTCTCGTCGCCTCGCGCGTCCGCATCTTGTTTCCTCGGTGACCGAGTAAACAAACAAACAACGCGGCCATCCCATGCATTGTATTATTACATTGTTAAAGGGGTTTTACGTAGTCGGTAATCGAGGGTCGTTGGGTGCACATTTTTATAACCTTAAAAGGACGTCGAAATAATTTTTGGATCACACTCCACATAACTATATACATGTTTTTATACTGTCATACAACCATACCTGTGCTTAAAAAGTACTCAAGAATTATATATTTATTTAAATTTCGTCTTCATTTAAACATAGTTATGGCTTGGATTTACAACGCGGAATTAAAAATTTTAGGTAGCGAAAGTCATGTATTAATACATGCTTTTTTAGTTGACATGTTGCCTAGACATTAGTTGGCAATTATTGTAATGATGGAAAATTTATTATTTTGAAATAATGAGAAAATCTGGGAAAAAAGAATCGCATTTAATCGAAATTTATTTCAAGTATCGTTTCAATACGCGTTAAAATAGCATTAATTGCCAAGAAGTTATCTCTGTAACAAGCAGTTTTTTCACTTTTTTCTTGTTAAAATTGATTAGTGCTCGTTTGCGAAGTTTCGCCCAAATAGGTTTATAAGCGAAGATCGTTCCCACCTCCTTGACCCGCTTCTGCACTCCAACCTCTCATTGCAATGGACATTTAATGCAACCTTCCTCTTTGTGCGCACTCGTGCAAACCTTTTTTCTATCATGTATGATTTTTTCTATCAATTTACACTTTTAATGCAAGATTTGAAGCATTATTAAAATGCCTATGGGGTAGTAAATGGTATGGGTATGCACTCAAAGGAGACTGGGTTTCAGAAATGAAAAATTTCTAATGCATTGAACCAGCCAGTAGTTTAACGGGATGCTGTGTGTATTAATTCTTATCTATATTTAGAGAAAACCAATTACTCTTCTCAGTATTTTTTATAGAATTGCAAATAAATCTTCGGTTTCGACGGTATTGTAAGCGTACAGCATGAATGAAATTAGTGAAGTTACAGACTAAAATACGCCTATTTAATCAATCACTGGGCATCTCAATCATATTGAGCTGTATGTTTACTACATCTTTATTCAAATATTTATTTCATTTTAAAGCTACTGACAAAAAACAACAAAATTACAATAAATCCTCTCTATAATGGAAAGGGAAACATCTCGTTCAAACCACCTTTAATAACTTGATACTCGAATATTTCAACCTGGCGGGCTTATTTGAATTTGAGAAAACGAGGATGCAAGGAAGGCCATCCTCCAGGCCAGAGGACACACATACAGTGAGAGTGCTTCGCGTCGACAGGCGGCGCGAACCTGCGACCCATTCGCATCTCGTGGCATTTGACCCGCGGCATCAATTGGTCACGTGCGACTCCAGGATCCGCGAGAATATCCCGCCATCTCTGCATGCGCTATTGATTCCATCCTACTCTTGACCTCCACCCTCTCTCGCGTTCCCTTTTCACGTCGAACGGTAATTCTACGCGTCATGTTTCGGACGGTGCTCGAAAATACCCCGGCGCACACCCACTCCCAATACATACTACAGATTACTTCGGCTTACCGCAGTTACGGATGCATGCCTTCGCATTACTTCTCGCGTAATCATAAGCTTTTTGTGCTTCCCTCTCCAGGACTTGCTCAAAGTTTAATAGGCCGTTGGCCAATCTCAAATAGAAGTAGTAATCACATGTCCCAATACATGGGCGTTGACTGGATTTATGTTGTGGGGGAGACACCCATTCGTAGCTGTAGATTTATGTAAGGTGGGAGCAGGACATCATCCTGTCTGGCTCCGTATTGCAAAGTTGGTATGTAGTGTCTCGTCCAGGGGGGGCAGCTGCCCCCTGCCTCCCAGTGGCTACGCCCATGTCCCTGTTAGTGTTTTGTTATCTAAGAGTACTTTTAGCGAGTGTTTTGTTATTTAAGAGTACCAAGAGAGAAATGAATCCTCACTGTTTATTCTGGAAAAAAAATACTGGGCTCAATTTTGCTTGCATTCTTTTTCTTGACACTACGATTTATCGGACTGCCCTCCACGAATATCGCTTAGTATAGATTAATGCGTTATCTTTCGTTATGTATTCTACCAGTAAAGGTAGGTTTGGTTGAATGCCAGAGAATCCGCTCCCGGTCTTTCTACACATTCCGGGTCTTATCTCCCTCTGATATATCCTTTTTCGCCTCTGCATAAGATTTGCCCTTCTTCATCCCGTCCATGAAACCTATTCTCTTTCTCCCCCTACCCCACTTGCCCAACATCCTCCCCTCTATCACACTCTTTAGCAACCCGTCACCCTTTATTACATCCTTCAGCCGTCTATCCTGCCTGTCGCGGATTTCATTCAAAAGATTCCTCTCCTCGCCCACCATCTCAAGCACTTCCTCGTTAGTCTTCCTCTCTGTCCACCTCACCTTCTGCATTCTCCTCCACACCTACATCTCAAATGCCTGCAGCAATTTCTCCTCCTCCTTTCTCAGGGTCCACGTTTCTGCGCCACACAACACTACGCTCCATATCAAGCCCTTCACCAGCCTCTTCTTCACATCCTTACCCATTGTCCCCGTCATCAAATCTCTTCTATTACTAAACGCCTTCGCTAGCGCTATTATCTTCCTTATGTCTTTGCTAATGCGTTATCAGCGCTGTGAATTAAAAATGAGGGTGGAATGACGTTTCGATTGAGCTTTCGGCTCGCGATGGCCATCTACGTTCCCGGTTTCGTTCGCGGTGTGAGCGAAGTATTGGTGCTGATCGCCCCGGGCGGCTGCCCCCTCCATACCGAATGTGGGGAGCCCCGTTTCTCATTGGGCACGCGAAGGTGGGGAGGGGGGGGGGGTGACCGCGAAAGAGCTTCGGGCTGTTGGCCACACTTCCTCATCTCATTTAGTCGAACCCATTACGGTTGGAATTTGACAACCGTTCACCTCCCCAATGTACGTTATCTGTTTCCTGGTGCTATAATCAGGAATGTTAATTACTACCATTTTTATTACGATCAGTGGACGCTTAAGAGATTACCATTCGTATGAAATAATCGTCTTCCAAGGAATATTTTATATATTTACCTCTCAGAACTTTGAGAAAGATCTTTTTCAAGTCTTCCTATTTAGTTCTCACCATGGGAGACCGATGTTAAATCCATTCTCATTCCCTTTGCCTTTCACTCCTTTTACATTCTTGGAATGATGTGCATTGATGTGCGCTGATGAGGATACGAGTAATTATTACTCACTTTTCCAAACATTGCATTTAACAAATGATGTGGTACGAAGTCACTCGCACGGGTGCATATACACCAGGGTTGAAATTCGCTATGAAAAGATCATTTGACTTGACCGGGATTCGAACCCGGATCTCCCAATTGCCGGTCAGGTGTATTAGCCAGTTACACAGTGTAACTGGCTAACGCACCTGACCGGCAATTGGGAGATCCGGGTTCGAATCCCAGTCAAGTCAAATGATCTTTTCATAGCGAATTTCAACCCTTGTGTATTACTCACTTATTTTTACATTCAATAATATCAAAGGTATTCATAAATCCATATTGCCAAAGAAGTTTTATTGAAAACAAATCATTGTATATTGGAGGCCATAATCATTTTTATTCATTTCAAATAAGATGTTTGATCCCACAGTATTGTTGATCTAACCAAGAAATCATAATACAAATTCCAAAATAACTGACGTCAATGATTTGCCTGATATCAGTGGCATTCTGTTCGTCGATTGAATATAACTTTAATGAGCCCATTGCGTGACTCTGTCGCTCTTCCACTTCGCGTACCTACCCTTAATATCCAATCACAGGATAATCGCTGAGCAACGCCTTATCAAGAACCACAAAATTAACTACACTTGCTTAACGTGAGCTATATTTCATTCTGATTACGAAGAAATATTCAAATGATATCACAGGAATAGGGCTAATTTTGCACATCCCTAATGTTAGCTTAATATGGGGGTTTTTATAAAATCTTATAATGGCATACCATCGCCAAAATGCTCCGGCTCTTAATCCATATTATGAAAATGTTGTTGGACTCCACAGTATTGGAAAAAAACACGTTAAACTGAGAATAATGAAAGTTTAATTTACCAATATTTTCACCATAAATGGTACCATTACACCCATCATTTATACAGAGGTAGCATTATCTATACATTTTAAAGTATACATCAATTTTCTCAATAACCAGGAAACGTCGTTTTCAGTGAACTTGAGTCTTTTGTATCAAATAAAATTGTCCAATACTCCTTCTTCTCATAGCCTCATGTGGTAATTAAGTAGCTTACTCCGTGTTTATTTATTTATTCATATTGTCAATACCCTGAAGGAAATGTTAACAAAATGGTATTTCGTATTGCAGAATAAAGATGGAAGTGTATCATATGAGACGTAAAAGAATTAGTTTAAACAATAAGAATGTAAAGTGTAAAGAGTAAAGGAGAACGAAAAACATAAAGTTGTATTTACATGGCTCTTCCAGACAAAACAAATAAGTCAAATAAATGAATACATTCACCAAGTAATGACAACTTATCGCAGTTTACATTGAGTGCAGAAACATAATTTCTCACCTTTAAGTTATAGTCGTCGGTTAGAGATGACTGTACGAGTAGTCGGTATCAAAATTCACAAGTAATTTATCAATCTTCATTTCACCCGACCACGCGAAAGCCTCATTTAATACTCTAAACAAATTAATTGTCAGCCGCCATGCCCTGTTGAAACGATCTGATCAAGGAAAGTGGAAACTAAATATACAAATACTTTCTTTGCCATCTTTTTCGGTATGCCTACTTTATTTCGGCACAAAAGGAAACGATAATGTCGTGAAACCTCTATTATTTTCTTTCAAACGCTTAAATTTACGGAAATCTTTCGTGTAAAAGGTTTTCCCTACGGCACGGGGTTTCAGCACTCCCTTCTATAATTATACCCATTTATCAAACTCTCGTTCAAAGGGCGCAGCAGTGCGCTTTACTTTCTTCTCTTGATATCATTATACACCGCTGTAATTTACTTGATTTATGAAATCACTTGACTTTGAGTTATTTGTTGATGATACCCACTGTGCGTGATAACCACTGGTAACTCAGTGAAGTCTCAATCTTACCTTTAAAATTGTGATAAAAATATTTATTATAGCAAGATTATGCTTTGCAGCCCTTAAATTAATTCGGTTATAGCTGTTCTTTCCTGCATTTATCCATGCACCTTAGAAAATAACGCACCGTAATGGAAGAGGCAGCGAGAGAGGAAAATTGGCCAACTCGGGGTTTATCACGTCATCTGACTTCAAGTGCTTCCAATAAAATATCGGAGTTTTTAAAGCTAGCTTAGAGACTCAAAATAAGGAGGAGCAGAGGGTGCGATCGCATGAAGTTACGGCTAATGCTTATCATCCTGTCCTGATGGCCCAGGATACTGTTTAAAACTAGGGGAGTCAGGAGATTTCAGGAAAGTATTCTTGTTAAAACATTTTTTCCATGCGAAGGTGGTTGACGGGCCTCAACACATCTACACCGCCCAAATGAGAGGATTTCATTGATGCAATGGCGTATGTCGGAAAGAGGGACACTAAGGGGAGGGGGGATGCTTGGCAAACGAAGGGTGGGAGAGGAATGTGGACGAGTAGGGGAGGTGGGGGGAAAGTGAAAAGCTCAAGGGAGACGTAATGGCGGCTTAATAGAAAATCAAGAGCTGAAACGTTTAATGACGACCCCGGAATGTGTTAGTAGTTAAGGTTGAGACGGTCAAAAAATTTATCTGTTATTTGGGAGAATACCAAGTAGAGATAATCGATTGATAAAATGAACTAATTATTTGGCATCCAGTTTCATACGCATGGCCATCCTCTCCACAAGTGTAACTTTATTTTGCTCTAATGGTCCCAATTGCGCCCCTTTTACAATACTTGGGTGGAACGATGTCTATCAGAGGCGTCGAGCCATCTCCAATCACCCGAGGTCGATGCTCCTCCCTCTGGCGAAGAGAGAGGAATCAGAAATATAGCCATTGAAGCAACCTTCATGCTTGCAGCAATATTCAGGTCACCAACGACAGAGATTAAAGGAATAAAGACCACTAATTGTAGGTGAGCCTAGATATTTCATTGCTTTAAACTTAGTAAATGCAATAAATAAGTTATTCCGGGTACGCATTCGTGACCATATTCTAATAAACTTGCGTAACCTTCTGAGCTTTCCGTTCGTTCTAATGCGCCAATCACTGCGTATAACACGGCAGCGCACTTGCCTGTCATTCGTCATACAGGCACTGCGCTCTTACAGACAAATAGGGATCAAAGTTGAACAGCACTAAAACAAAAGAACGCCAATAATACCATCCGCAATTGTCGTCGACCTCATCCTTTCTCAGTAAAGATATCACACCTGCATAATGTGAATTTTTAATTAATCTGAGATAAAGAGATTACGTTTTTAGATATTTCTATTGAAAGAATTCAAGCACTTGGCTAAAAACATTCGACATTGACAGCTGCTCACCCACAGAATGCCACCTGCCGGAAGGGCACAGAATATTTCGCAAGTGCGCATTGTTTCATTCATCGTCGTTAGTGCGCGTTAAATTGTGACGATATTTACCGATGTGCGCTAACTTCGACATCACGAATGATTCACTGTGTATCATTAGGACGCGGATGATTCACATTTCATATGACTGAAATTTCTTTCCGATTGCTTTCTCCTCTGGTGTACATACCTGTCCACCCGAATATCGCATTCGGGTGAGCCTCGCCAACTCGTGTAGCTTCATCTCGGATAAAACTTAAGCCTGAATCACACGATACTTGATCTTGTACAATTCCGATTATGCTAGCTAGTATACAAGGACTTGTGCAAGGTCAAGAATCGTGTGACACAGACCAAGTATACTGGAAATCCTGCATGATCGCTAGCATACTAGCTGGTATCCTTGTTTTCATAATTGGTGCGGTACTAGTTCGATACTTGCTCCCAGTAGAACCTAGTAGCCGCCGACCAATAACCTTTGCTCTCTGCAATGCGGTCGTCAATTTTTGATGTCAGCGCCTCCATAGTCCCTCGTGACAACTACTATTTCCCGCGACCATATAAACAACTCAAACCTCACAACAATATGCAAAGGCGTCTTTCACGTTTTTGTTGAAGCATTCTTGTCCTTACTCCTGCTATTACGGCAGCTTCAGCGGCTAAAAGCTGTCGTCTTCGTTCGAAATTATCCATTTCGGTCGTCAACTTCCTTCCGCGACCGTACTAGATCAAATATCTACCAAACAGACCTTGTGCAAGTTCAAGTATCGTGTGATAGCTTTTAGGAAGATTTCAAGCATGCTAGATTTCGTACTAAAAATCCAGTAGGTACTCGCTAGCATCCTCGGTCTTGTACAAGGTCAAGTATCGTGTGATTCAGGCTTAAGTAAGGGTTAGCGCCGAATTGCGCCCTAGTTACCATTGTGGATGGATAACGTGATGCGGACGCGGCCCTACGGATCTGCGAGACTCGAACGGTTGCCTCGGAGACGCGAGAGGACTTGGAGAAGGGAGCGGGGGTGCATTCGGCCGTGCTGTTCAACACCCCTTCAAGAAAGATGGAAGAACGGCTTGGGGGGGTAGTTCTCTTGGGGGTGGGGGATATCTGACCTCCCCCTCTCCTTCTCCCCCACTTTAAGAGGAGACCCGACCCCACCCCCTCCATTCGCTGCTCCCTCTTGGAAAGAGGACGCCAACAACCCCCCTACCCCCCTTCTTCTCTTGCTTGAGCGACGACGCTCCCCATTCGTCGCTTTGGGGGGGGGGGAGTGGGAGACGGAGGGGAAGGGGGTCGCTTCTCCCCCCCCCCAATATACCCCCGTTTCCATGGAAGGTGGGGGGGAAGGGAATATGGCAACCGGAAGGGGGGATATGGCTTACGCTCGGCACTCGCTCTTCGCCCGCCTGCCTGCCTTTCTCTTCAAGCTCACTGTGGACGCCGGCCATTGGGGCGGTCGCAGCGACTTCTGTTCCCGCACCGATTTGCACGAAACTTAGCATACATATTCTCATTGGTGGCATCCATACATCTGCATCTACATCTACATACTACCGCGCGAGCCGGGAGTGCCTGTGATAGGGGGTGGTAAGTCACCAGCAGTATTAACCAGGGTTGAAATTCGCCATCGTTTGACTTGACCGGGATTCGAACCCAGATCTCCCAATTGCTGTTCAAGTGTGTTAGCCAGTTACACCACCAAGCCATCTTCTTTTAAGGCGAATTTCGAGGGGGGTTTATGCGAACTAGATGTTCAGGCCTCAAGTCCACATCGTAGCACATGAGACAAAGTCAGCAGTGTAAAGATGTAGATGCACTCCATAGATGAGAGTGCAAAAATTGCAATGAACCGATGGCCTTTTTTTGGCGATTCCATGGTATTTTATCACGTATCCCAATAGAGCATGACATTTCGTAATAAATTATTTATATATGTACATATTTCCTCTAAACGCTAATGAGCACATTTCATATCAACATAATTGTTTCTGAGTAATATCAAGATGTCACACCGAGTTCAATTTTTGAGGCAACATATTCCAATGTAATTTCGTCAGAATTTCCATTACCGCGCCGAAACCTATGGTCAAAAGATGCTTTAATTCAGGAAAAATTATAAAATATGTCTTGCGTCCCTTCCATTGATGTCTGTGTAGTGAGTTCCTACACTAGGTACACGTAGTTGAAATGTGGTCCAAGAAATTTTATTTGAATTACCAAAAAATTTATCAAAATGTACTCTCGATGATACAGGATTACCGCCCTAGCCACTTTGAAGGCCATATCAGCCCGTTTTTTTTGGCATTTTGCACCTTTTGGTGTCACGGAAATAATATTTCGCAGGCTTTGCAATGGATTTTTGAATGCAAAATTTTAATCCCGCAAAATATACCTAAAACTCATATAAGCTGTATGAAAAAGGAAAAAACCGAGCCTAACTGGTCGGTACAAAATTTCCTCCTTTCCACGTACAATTACTAATTGTTACTGAGCAAGGCCGTGCCGTTTACTCGCGATTCATTTCCTTCCTCTACCTCTTCCAACTCATTTCCCCCCTTTTTTTAACGACTCCACTGCCCTAACCCTCCCTGCCATACATCCTTTTAGGCGCCTCGTAAGATACTATGGAGACGTAAATGTTATTTACGCACAGAAACTTTTAGTATGTCTTTTTACCCCAGCACTCAAGACAGACAACGGCGACGGAATGGGTGATATTTCTCGTAGAGCCCACAGCTGTAATAGCGTCTTCTTCAGGCCGACAATTTATGACTACAACACAAACTCACGGTTACGTTAGCCAGGCTTCTTTCCGACTTTCAGTCGCTGCTCTTCCCTTCCAATGTCCCACTTTCGTATTTTCGACCGATGACGGAGCATCCCGTGACACAGGGCGGCGGCTCGCGAAGTAGTTTGGAGATTGAATCGATAGACTGTACTTTCCACTTCACTTTATTTGAAAATTCCACCACATATTTCGAGCCCATCGCTTCTTTGCAAAAAGGAATAGCTGCAATTTTGAAATATCCAGCTCTTGTCAATACTATTTGAGGAGGAGGAAAGTGCCAAGGGGTTGAGAGAGATGGGAATGGGAGTTGGAGCGTAATTTAATAGGAAACTGGAGAAATTCATTTAAGAAAGTTCGTGCTCCTCAAAGTTGGTTCCAAACTAGTTTTTCGTAGATCTTATGCCCGATGTCTTGCTCTAAACTCCAATGATTTTGGGAAGGAGTTTGAAAAAGACTCAACAAGGAGCTGGCTAATTGACCCTACTATCCACCTTTTTATTCAGCTCCGTTGATTCAGGGGACATCTGACCGCCTATTCTTTCATTTACACCTTTGGGGAAGGAAGGAAGGGACCAGAATGATCGCTTGATGGGAAACATTAAATTTGAGTAGAAGTGGGATGGCAAGGGAGATACCGGAGGAAGCAAAATGAGCACATTGAGGAATATTTTTATCCAATGCAAGCTCCCAAATTATCCCCTTAATATTCGTTCGAAATGATTAACACAAAAGGGTTGATTTGGTATACCTATGGAGGAACAAATTGAGATTAATCCCGTAGTACGCAGTCAAATTCATAGGTAAATATTTCATGTGGCAGGAAGGTACCTTCTTTTCATGGCTCGTCTTTTTCAACTCGATGTTCCATTGGCAGTTTGAGGAGGGAAGTATCAAACGATTCAGCAAATCTCCGCAATATTTGCTTCAACCACGGAAAAGAAAGACATGAATCTAGGTTGTAGCTGCTATTAGGTGCAACTCACAGTTTTCAGATAAATTCTTCAAAACGGATTTCCAACCACCGTTTTTTCAGGAGATTGTTTTCAAATTTACGGAGAATGACAGACTTGATAATCGCAAAATCAAGGTCAATCCATTTAACTTCAGTGTAGAGGTATCCTTTGTACCGACTTGGGTTAAATTTATGTTGATGATGGCTTTTCTGAATGGTATAAATATGTTGCATGTTGTCTTCTGGGATAACAAAGTCTATATTCGGAGAGAAGAGAGTGAAATTGTGAATAGTGTACTAAGTTCATTATTTAATGGATAGATATGTATGTACCATCACAGGAGAGCAACAACACACATTATATAAAATAATATACTTAATATAAATAATATATATAAAACATACTCTCTAGTTACGGGGAACTTGGACTCAATTCACCCAGTAAGGGAACTTATACAAGGATAAAAGAGAAATTGTATTCATCATATCCTGATATAAAGTATAACTTTGGACGTCGTAAATGCTTGAGGATGCAAATAGGGAAAATATGTTTCCAAAATGCTTTTTGGTTACTTTTTCTTGCACCATGTAAATCAAGATTATTTATTCGCCATCATTGATATAATACAATGCGAATACTCACTCGCATTTTGAGTGCGATTAATGAGTAACGAAAGAATGGTGGAAATAACTGCTGGGACACAATAGCCAGAGTAAATTCGTATTAATGACGCAAATATTTCAAACGTGCTGAAGAATGAATGAGCGAAGGAATTCATCTATACACCAGCAATGACAATTAGAAGAATCCAATGACTTTCCTTCGCAAGCAAAATGGAAGTTAGTCACGTGTATGGCGACATTCACGAAAGTATACTATGCGTTTTACGGAAAACCAATCGACGCCATGACATACATATTTACAAAAATCATCACCCAAACTGTTATTCCAAAAGTTGGTGTTTTCTGGCGATACTTCATGGAATTTGCTAAATATTTTGAATGAATAGGGTCATCTTTGTTTCATTCATTGTTGAAAAACAAAGTTTACCCAATTCATTCAGAGCAGTTGTTCTAGATATAAGTAAATTAGACGATGAGATCATTCGATTAAGTTTCGCGGTTGAGAGTCGGCTGTCTGCGGAAACCATGGAAAACATCTCCTGTTCAAGTGAACGTCTCCGCGTCCCCCGGTGTGGTTACGAAGAGGGACGAATGGGTTCTATGCTCGGCTCGGCACTAGTCCATATAAGCCTCGGGTACTTTTTACGGCCATCCCTTTTAGCAGACGTCTATTCTACGAACTCAAAAGCCTATGGGGCAGACCTTGCGTGTCTCTATCTATCTGTAACGAAACAATAGAGACATACATACATACATACATACCAATCACGCCGTTCCCTTTCGGGGTTGGTAGAGTCACTAAGCTCCACTCATAAATTCATATTTGTACACCTAACTCTGCTTCAATAATTTCCTCCATACTGACCTATCCTTGCAGACCTCTTTTGCCTCATTTACTCCCAAACACTGCTTCATACACGCCCTCCTGTTTTTTAAGACTCCTAATATTCCTCCTCCGAAGAGTTTCCTCAACAACATTCAACCACAACATTCTTGGCCTACCTCTACCTCTCGCACTATTCATTTCATTCTTGTATATCTGTTTCCTCATTTAACTCTCATCCATTATCTCAACATGGCCAAACCAATAAAGCACACTCCATTCATATATGTCCATTACTAGAGCATCTAACACAAATTCATTCATTACTCACTCACTCCTGACCCTTGATTTCATAATGGTTGATGTGCATGCGGAATGTTTTTGCATTGAGGAAAAGAAAGCGGATGTTATGACGCTGATTTTATTATTAATTAAACGTGAAAACCATGCAATAGGTTTGATTATGATTTGATGATCATTTAATAATGTTTTCTTTGTATTATTTCAGGGAGTGCTATTTGTTTCTGCTTGAGACTTTCGCAGCGCTGTAGTGCAGGTACTTTCATGGTTTCCGGGTTTCGCTGCGTGTCGTTATCAAGACGATGACGTTTCGTGGCCAATGCTGGCCACATCTTCAGATATGGATCTGAATGCCAGCTGGTGGAATTGGGAATTGGGTGATGGAACTGGACGGTATATATAGATGCCCAATTCCACCAGCCGACATTCAGAACCTAATCTGAAGATGTTTATTTTTATTTATTTAATTATTAAAACGCCAAAAACAGCAGCTAGGGCCTTTACAATGGGTTTAAATAAACAAAAAATAAGTTAATAAATAAAACAAAAATATATAGTAAAACCAATAAGAACAATAATCAACAGAAAGAAAAAGAAAAAAAAATGTGGCCAGCATTGGCCACGAAATATCATCGTCTAGACCAGTGGATCCCGAAGTGGGCGCTACTGCCCCCTGGAGGGCGGTGGTTTCATCGTAGGGGGCTGCAAGTGTGCACTGGAGGCTGAGCCCTTACCGAACATACATGTCCGGGGATAAGTACGCTATCTCTCTGTTGGAATTGAAATAAACAATAGTTTAATCGCAATTGTTTTAGCATTATTTTAATATACATCTTACTTTGTTCATGTAGTCCATGATTTTGCTTAAGCTTAGGTTATGTTTGGGGGCGATGGGTAATGGTTTGTGGAAAAAGGGCCCGAAAAAGGTGGCTCGAAAAAGTTTGAGTCACACTGGTCTAGACTGCGATACGTAGCGAAACCCGGAAACCATGGAAGTACCTGCAATTCTCTTTGTTTTCCGTACGCTGTAAAATATAACATTCATTGCATTACTTTCTACAAGATGTGCCAAATGATCTTGGTGATGCGTTGGTGGTGGACCAGCCACGTCCCACCCCTGGCAGTGCCGCCAGTCGAGCATCAAGGCGTAAGGGGGGAGGAGGGAGCCGCGACGCCATCGCGACGCCATCGCGACGCCAGGGCGGCGGCCCTTATAAATGGCCGACATGCTCCCCGCCACCCCCCCCCTGACCCCCCCTCGCCCTATGCCACTCTTTTCCCCGCTGGAGGTGTGGGTGCGATGCGCCGAATGTGGCTGGGGACGAGAGGGCGGGGCAGGGGGGGCGAACGCACTTCTCCCATCTCCCACTCCGCCACGCGAGGGGGCGCGCACATGTGAGAGCGTCGTCGCCAACCCCTCCCCACCCCCCGCAGAGCGCCTTTCCGGCAATCGGGGCGCCTCCTCGCGGAGGAAAAAATAACGCGGGCGTCGCCCCAATGTTAAACCCTCTCACGTCTCCTGGGTGAAAACGTTTCGATTCGAACCAAAAGTCTTCGCTTGAGCAATAAGCATAGTCTCTGTTTAGTACTTGGTCCACTGCTAAATAATCATAAATGGCTCCAGAAAATTCCACCCGTAATGGCGGCAGAGCTCGAACGGATGAAGGGGATCGGGTTGGTGTGGTGGCTAGATTACTCGCCTACCACACGGGAGGCCAGGGTTCAAATCCCTGCTGAGGTAGTTGTTTTTCAGAGGAAACCCGATCCCTACTTGAGTGTCTTGTGGAGGGCACTTCAAGTACAGTACTCCGTCTGTCGGATGAGTCGTTAAACCGTGGTCCCCTTGGCGCCTATCGTTAAGAGCAGGCTGATGCCGACGCCGGGTTTCTATCCACCCTTCCTCCCTTACCTATCCCCTATGGCGCAAATGACCTCAGCTGTCGGTCGTCTCCCCAAATATCCAATTCAATCGAACGGATGAAACGAGTCAATCGGTGCAGTACTCTTGGAGGCCTTCCCAGAGGCCATCGCGGCGAAATCCTGCTGAAGTTTTTCGGTGTCATATTTTCTTACACCCTAGTTTACGTGCGCCTTTAATTATAATGATAACTCGTAACTTTATAATTGCACATATCTTTATTTGGGTTTCGACGTTGAACATCAACACCAGGTACTGAAGAAGACGTTCATCTTCATCTCCAACGTCATCTTCAGGTACTAAAGACGATGTTCAACGTCGAAACCCGGGCCGTTACAAATAAAGATATGTGGAATTATCAAGTTACGAGTTATCATTATAATGTTAATAAATTCCACAAAGTTACGCCTGAAACTACCAAGTGAATTTTTTAATGATGAAAAAACAACAGAAATAGCATCAGCACGAACACCTCTCCCTCTCTCTTAAAATGTCCTCACGCGAAAGGTCTTACTTTCATTTAACTTTCAATTACACTAGAGTAATTTGAAAGTTGAGACATAAATGCATTGAGGAACAACATTGGTCTGTCTAATGCTGTAGTCGGGTTCCCGTAGAAGAAATACAATGCAAGCACGCACTTACATTTGCAAATACTTTAAGGGAAATCGTATGGCTATAATTTTCAATGAAAGGGTGAGATGCTGAAGTGACAAAGTTCCTTGCGGGCAGTCCCCGAGACGTAACAATAATTATCTTCAACGAAAATACCGGTGTATCTCGTGGTTTCGTTGATTTATGGCATACCATACCTTTCTATTTACTTTGACCAAAGGAATTAACGGTAAAACTCGAAGACTCGAAATCATACGGATAACTTTTTATCAGCCTGCAGTTTTTACCGCGGCGCTTTGAGCAAAAGGATAATTGTGTGCAGTACAAGCCCACTTGTGGCCTGAGCGAGTGGATTCGCGCATTTAACATTTCAACATTGAGGGAGACGATCACAAATATTGTCTGCCCCGCCCCCGGCTGCTGCAATCGTCGGGGGCGACGTTCCACACACGCCCGGGGCGGGAGCCATCCCCCTCCAGCCCCTTTGCTGACGGAAGTCCCCTTGTGCCAACCCGCCATTTTGAATTCAACCACACACACGGCCCTACCAGCGCCCCCCCCCCTATTCTCACCCCCGCTCCAAGAGACAGAATGCAAAGCTTGCCCGCTGGCCCTCCTCCCATCCCCCCCTCACTACACCCTTGCCTATTCTATTCCACGACGGCCATTAAAGGCACGAGTATGTGCACCAGAGGATTGGAATTTGCCTGAGCAATCAATATTCTGCGAGCCTATCCGAATTTATGAGCATTTCCCTACCATGCCTATGGCTACAGTTCGGATGTATATCCGTTTCGGCTATTGCCGCTAGATAACCTATCCGTGTCATGATGCGCTCTTTGCAATGATTTTCTCTTGTCTTGAAGTCCAATGCCGTCCCATTCTAACTTCGAATACTGTTACCTGCTTTCTCTCTTATTGACAGTGCGATAAAATTTTTATATTTGTTCAAGATGTTTAAAAATTCCTTGAATACCTCTCCATCTTTCTCCATCGTTAGGGCTTTTGTTGCTCTGCTCAAATTCGTGAACTCTGACGAGATGGACTGTCTTGAATGTTACTTAGTGATATTTAAATATATTTGATATATTTATCGCATGGTGAACGGCGCACTAATGCGGAATCGGCATGGATGGACATCTTTAAAAGAATGCCCTCACTAGTCGAGAGAGGAAATTGCTACTGCCGGATAAGTATAATCTACAAAACAGGTCTTACAATTCGTGTGTCGATTTCCGTGTTGTCAAGGGGCGAGGGGCAGCCGTCATCATCCTCTCAACTGATCCGCTCATTGGCGGCAGTGAACACCGCACCCGCTCTCATGTCCAACGGTGAAGTTTATTTCTCATACCTGCGCTAAATTATGCATTATCTTTAGAGCTAGCTCATATAATTCGATCCCAATTGCGTTGAAACAGGGAACCAGGAGACCACCCTCTTCACTGTAGGGTCTAAACATTAGTGAGTGTAATCATTGCTTGACAGAATAAATATTTATTGCGCTCCTAGTGGAAGCTCAATCCTTTTTCCACTTCATCCTTATCAAATAATTAGTTTTTAAAATGGACTCAAATATAAAGATTGCATCGAAGAATGTAATATCATATGAACTTTTGTACCAATAAAATTTATCGTCGACGGTCAACCACCAAACCTTGCCCCCGTTCCTCGTCCTAATGTCAAGTGGGCCAAAATACCCTTTGTACCCCATCTTTCTTACAAAATGTTTA
This sequence comes from Ceriagrion tenellum, assembly GCA_963169105.1. Taxonomy (NCBI): domain Eukaryota; kingdom Metazoa; phylum Arthropoda; class Insecta; order Odonata; family Coenagrionidae; genus Ceriagrion; species Ceriagrion tenellum. The sequence continues at coordinate 9,565,922 of OY720639.1, forward strand.
AATTGTTCCCCAAAAATAATGCGAAATTATGCTTTTATAACACTGTGACCATTGGTAAATTACTATTTAAGGATTGTTTTAATGTGACTGTCAAAAGTGGTATTAATACGTTAAAATGTAACACACCAAAGTGCATTTGTTTTTATGTAGAGCAAACTGGAAGAAGTTTATATGTTCGAATGAAGGAACATAAGAATTCATTCATTAACCAGGAAAATAAGTCTACGTTTTCGAAACATTTAATTGATAATAATCATGTGTCTGACTTTGATTTGAATGTTTTACATGATGGGGACAAAGGTGCTAGGTTGGACCTTTTAGAAAATTTTGAAATAAGGTCATATCACCAATTGTACACGGAAAAACTCGTCAGCGAGATAGTTCCCATGTACTCACCACTTCTTTCCCTAAGAGTCCCCCCCCTCCCCCCCCCACTCTCCCTCCCTCCTAATCAACGGTTTCATAACAATGACCATGCTCCCTAACAAAATATTTTGTATTTTCCTTACCTGCCTCCCCCCACCTCTTTTCCTAACCCCGTCCCCTGCTCTGTTGTAAGGTTTAAAGGTGAAAGATTGGTTAGTTTGTTTAACCTCTAAATAATGGCGATGAGTCGCTGAAACCGGTCGAGGACGAATAAACCGTGTGGAAAACTACCAAGTTTTATTTCTTTCCTTATAATGCTGTGCCAGCCTATCAAGGAGACTATGTACATTGGAATATTCCTCATAGCCAGTTTGGCGATCGAGATTCAGTTATCTACCTGATACGATTAAGCTATAACACAAAAAGTGTGTAGTGCCTGACATAACCTGGAGGTTAGGGAACTCACTGAGTTTTAACATATTACATAAATAGAAATCGTGAAATCGACTAAAGAAATATATCCACAAAAGAAATATAAAATTGTTAGTTAGACATGATTCATATTCCTGAACCTATGGGAATCAATTTCCATAGTTTTGGGACCCTAATATTTCAATGGCTTTGGAAAAGTGGTTTTTGCTGAAGAGTAAATATTATTTAAAAATTAAACTAGTTCTCGACAGTTTAACGTTACGCCTTGGGATTTTCTACACACCAAAGGTCAAATTATTTCTACTCCGAGTGATATGCGTATATATTCTGTTCACTTTGAAGAATTTTGAACTCTTGCTTTCTGTTTTTCGAACCATAAACGCGCAGAGAAGCCACTCAACTATCTAAATCTTTTTTCAAGTACATTTTGTAATAAAGTATTAACAATTCTTCCAAGGTGACAAGCTCTATCTCATATATCTATCACAAGTATATCTCATAAGTATTTTGACGCTTTCATCCTATTTTGATCATTATTGTAGAATTTGAAGACTATCGAGAATTTGACAATCCTACCTTAAACATTTGCTATATTATTTTCGCTAAATTCTGAAAGTGTGTGTCCTGTTGCGGCATCGAATTCCTCGATTACAATTTGATAAACCTCTCGTTTACGCGCTGCCGACTTATCGAGTTCAGACCATCAAAATCTATTCAAGAAGATTTTGATGGTCGTAAATATTTTAAAATACCTTTTTAATTAATTCGCGCTTAATTGTGTCAGGTGTCATTTTACATGGGAGGGAACGATAAATGCGGCTTCCTTGGTTGGATATCCTCTCATTTGGATGGACCACAGTTAGAGCTCAAAAGACACTCAGCTCTTTGATGTTGAGATAGAATCCAGCTACCGGGGTGATTTTTAAACATTCAAAGAAAACAAAATTTCTAAAGAACTTAGCAGCAATAATGCAATCAGAATTTATTTTGATGGTCAATTATTTTCCTAAAATCATTATTTTGTGAACTTATTTTGTAAATAAAAGAAGAAAGACTGGTATCACTCTGCCGTGGCTGAGCACACTACGTTAAAGGAATGTCACGCCATTTACATCGAGGCCTCAAAAGTGTTACACAATGAAAGTAGTTACTTTCCGCGGCTTATAAGGGAGGCAATTGAAACTGAAAAGAGACCCCAAAATATAAATAGAGAGGATGGCTATAAACTCACTTACATATGGAAATCACTTCTTTGGAATTAATTTTTATTTTTATTAATTCTAAATTCATCAACTGCCAAATTTGTTTATTTGCGAAACGTCGCAAAAATTATACAAAAATACTCGCAGAACCCAAAGATTACCAGATATGCATCTTTATTATGTGGTTTACTCATCGCTATAAAGTGAATTAATATCCGTACCGCTAAAAGAGCCAGGGAATAAACAAATTGCGAACGAGTATTTTTTTCAGACTTCCGTGTAAAAATCTTTTCGTAGGTTAATATTTCATTATCCGCAGTCTTTCACCTAAAATCAAAATTTGCAATTAGAGTAAATCCTGATGATACATTTTGTTTTCTTAGCATCGAAATATTATGTAAACTCTCTCCTCATTATTCGCGAATCAATCTTTTGAATTGGACGGTACAAAAACTTGAAAAGAGACGAGTAGATGGTCGCGGATAGTAGACGAGAGTAAGCGTTCTTGGGATTCCGCAATACGTGCAGAAATCCGGAATATGTGAGTAAGAGATGAGGGCGACGGCCTTCCAGCAGCTTTTAAGAGGCGACTTTTTCATGGCTTTTGACTTCTGCGTAAGTGGCGCGTGTAAGCGATGCTTCAGTTTTCTTATGGCTACTTGCAGGAAATTGTTCTTCTCACGCATTATCTCCGGTATGTCTTTTTTTAAATTTCGAAAGTAAAAAAAATAAATATATCTGCTTTTGATTGTTAGGATTTTTAACATTTTAAATTTCTATTGACAAAAACGACCTCGGATTTAATAACAACTGACAATAACAAGCATCTGCAATTAAAATAAGTATTCAAATTCTCAATAGTAAGCCCTCTGGCGGAAAATGAATTTGCTATTAAGATTTGTAATCATCGTAAGAAGCCATGATATCTAGATTTCGCCTGGTGTTATTCGATATTATTACATAGTGTAAATGCTATTTGCATAAAAAATAAGATGTCATTCTATATTTTTCGTATACTTGCAAACTGTGTTTGGTACTGTGCTGATCTCTCCCTCTATCGACCCTTACTGCCGGAGAAGTCAGTGTATGCATATCGAAATCCAACTTTCAAACGATATACATGGTTTCTGCGATAGGAGTTAATTCTAAGGACAAATACGTATTTATACGCTCGGATGGAAATGTTGCATTTTTGATCAAGGGTAGTTATTTGAATCGCTTGCATCTTATTATTTGCCGAGTGCATCTGTCTCAGAGATATGGCGCGAAAGGCAATGAGGAAAGCGGTATGCGACTGTCTCAGGCTCGACTTTTTGGAAACATTTTTGAGTGACAACAGAAGAGACACTCGTTAATCCTATTTACCCACACTTTAGTTTTTTCTCAATTGTCGTCTGTCATGAAGATCGAGCGTGCCCACGGAATGGAGAATATAGGACATCTCTGAATGATATCAAGATGAAGGGATTCCGCGGTCTTGTGCTCGACTGATATAGAAGTTACTTTGATTGTTATGCCTGGTTTACTTCCAGGATAATAATTTTCTATCCAAGGTTGATGAACCCGACTCTCAGCCTCCGTATTTCCCCGAAGTTTGGTCAATCGAGTATCCGCTATACAAGTGCTGAGTAAGTGTGCATCATTTATGTTGGAAAAGGCAAGCAAATATCATTCTGAAACGTTTACCGCAATATAAAAATCTTGTGAGAAGTATCACAGCAGTGGATACGTGGGCACAAACAATGTTTTTAGATAGATAACTTGTAAATATACTTGTGAATTATTTTTAGAAAGGACCAGTACCCTATCAGGAATCATCGATGAGTGCGTGAAATATTACAGGCCACGCGCAGTCCCTAAGAGACCCTGTGAGCGCACCGTTTGAATGAACAAATCTGTTTTTACCGACTCTCGAATTGACTGGCCCTTCAATCAGAACGCGCTCCCCACTGGGGCGCAAATTCTCCATCTATCACTGAACTCCCTACATTGTTGATAAACAGACATAAGGGAAGCTATTTGATACCTGACCCTGAGTCGCTTGCCAAAATATTACGGCCTTGTAGACGGATCGTTGCGGTCCTTCGCCTTACGATTGGGGTCAGGGGGCACGCCCCCCCCCATCCTCGAACCGCCCCCGCCCCTGCCCCCCCCGTGGGGACGCTCCGCCCGAAGGGGTTCCGTCCCTGTGCCTGCCCGGTGAGAAAGCAGCGGCGGAGCGACCTCTGCCGGCGGCCAAAAGCACACTCGCACACAAACACACTTAAACAGGCACGCACCACTTGGTGACACACTTTCCATCCGTCCGCCCAAGTCTCCAAGGCGATGATTCAAGGGGAGCGACGGAACCCAATGATGCTGCGTCTCTCACTAATTGGGTCCATCGATCGACAATTCAAACGCTCAATTCCGTGTTTCACCGACACAATGGAGTCTCCCTCCTCGTTCACTTCGACCCGAAGACGTTGTATTGATTGTATTTGATACCACTTGGGATGATTCTGATGGCGTCTTAAAGGAGTCACGAGTTACAATACGAGCCGTGATTGAGATTATTGGTGAGTTTTACTCACTCAGATGGAAAACTTGGGCGTTTTATGTGTTGTGTATTGCTCGTCTAATCGCAACCTCTAAACTTAATGGTTGAAGGCGTAACTTTGTGGAATGTTACCGCAGACATGACGAAAAAGAAAAATCTCTTAGTATATTCCACACTTAAAACTTTTATTCCCGTCCTAGGTTTTGATTGCCTTGCAATGTAGTACCTTTTCAATCTAGTACCTATGAAAATGATTGCAAGGCAATCGAAACCTAGGTCAGGAATAAAAGTTTTAAGTGTGGAATATACTAAGAGATTTTTCTTTTTCTTCATGTCCGCAAACTCTGACTTTATCAGCGAGATTCTCTCGAAAAAAACTCTACGGGAAGGCTACGTGAGATTTTCACGAGTGGTTATCAAAGTCACCAAAGTCTCAAACCCTTCGTGTTTGTATACCACGTGACTCCTTCGTTACGCGATCGAAATTATCCCGGACGGTTCGACCTCATACCCACTGGATAGGCGGAGGGACTCGCGCCCGCGGATCGCATCCGAAATCCCGTGGAATATTCCTCGAAATGGAGACGTGGGATGCACTTCGATTGTCCAGGAGGGACGCCCGGTCTCGTTTCCCGCCGCTTCCGGGAGACTAATTGTCACTCCGAAGGTGTAGAGACGTCCTCGTTCCTCGCTGGCAGACGACCGCGACGATGGAAGGCGTCGGCAGAGGTCCTTCCGGGGGGATGGCGTAGAGATGGGTCGCGGCCCTCCGGGATGCACGTTGTCCCTCTGCTCTTTCAAGACGCTCCTCTTCCGAAGAGTTGAGTGCGAGTGGCGACGTGTGAGGAGTCGCATGTGTGAGGGGGCACTGGTGAGTGGGACCGGGAAAGAAGGGGGGGGGGGGTGTTTGGAGTCGAGGGGGAGGGAGGGAGGGATGATGAAGGGGTGGGTGAGCGGTCCCTTTGGTCGTGAGGGGGGAGGAAGGAGGAGGAAGGGCCCGTTCGGCGAGAGGGCCCCCTTGGTCTCATCTGCATATTCACGGCCTCCCATTATTTCACTGCACTCGCGACGCCCGGCCCTATCCGACCCGACACCAAAGGGTTTCGCTCCGTCGACACAAAAGAGCGAACGGGAAGGGGTAGGGGGTTGAAGAGGAGACGGAAGAGACGGCCGTAAGGGGATGGTGGAGGGATGAGGAGTTGGGTGGGCGCAGGAGGAACCCTCGAGTCGGATAGGGACTGCTCCTCCGATGACTCCCAGGGTGTGAGGATCTCGTCCCGTGGCTGAGATGCCCTCGGAGATCGCAAAGGGTGCTCGGGGTGAGAGCCTGAATAATTCCGAGGACACATGCCTCATTTACACCAAAAGTGTTAATAAATATGCAACACCTTAGGGTATCCTGCCTGCTGATTGGTAGGTTTATAGGGAATACACCATCATATTTCCCTGTTTGGGATCATCTTATTACTTTCTCACGCGCTTCTTGCCCGCCAACGAGTATCTCCATATTCCCCGTCTACGACCGTCTTTACGGTTTCACTTCGTATATGACCTCCTTTCACTCTCGCTTCATATGACAATATCCCTTGCCGTATTAAATATGAGAGATTTTTAATAGAAATTTCACATTTTACTAACATTTGGGTAGTGTAATAATAATTAAATATGCTCGCCACTTCCATTCTGCCCAGGTATTATACGAATAGGTAATAGATATAATTTCACGTAGTTTGAGCAATATATTACTACGCATTAAATCCAAAGAATGTGCACAAGCACTCAAGGACATTGTGTCATCGATACTACATAGTTGAACACGAGAAAGGGGGTCACCTATTAACCTATGACGGGTAATGAGGGGGACGGGTTCATTCAAAGAAACGTATCTGTTACAATGTGCCAGACTATGTTTGCCTTACTCGTTAGCCTCTCATTATAATTGTATTGTCTAAGCGCTGCAGTTAGACTGCTGCGCCTGACAACTTTACAAAATCACAAACTTTTAAATGATAAAACTTACAAATTTAATTAATAAAATTTAATTTTAAAAATTACAAACGTCTGAAGTGCAAATCGCTTCAGATATGTATGTCACAGAGTGTCGCTCGTAAGTTTTTCAATAATGAAAATTAATTTTTTACTTAACGCAATTTTTTGTGACGAAGCAAAAACCTTTGTTTCTGAAGACATTTTCAGCGTTGGGTGCTCAAAAATCAAGTCTGATTAAAACCTGAAATATATGTATTGAGTACATAAATGAGAATTTCGCTCTTTAAAAGTTGTTTTTCTGCAACCAAAGTATTACTACATTTAGTCAATGTGTCTTACTACTACTTTTATTTTAAAATGAAACTTAAATGTGATCGCTCTTTTTTTCTCCCTTTGCGTCGGTCATTTGCACGAATGTGAATTTTTCTGCCAAGATCTGAAAATCCAAGGCGCAGCATTTAGTCTATTTGCTTTTAATGTTTACGCCAACCGAACAGAAAAAGGCAAAATGTATTGTAATGCATTCCTACTAATGTTATAATGATAACACTTGACTTTGTTTTTCCAATATTTTTATTTGTAACGACCCGGGTTTCGACGTTCGACGTCATCTTCAGGTATCATTTGCATTCCAAATTCACGTGCAGATAAGCACTACAAGAGAAATATGAAGTTGCTTAGCTCAAGAGCCTAACCCAATCCAAGGAGTTATAGTAATTTACTGGGCCTAACAGAAGGATATGTGGGGTAAACGGGGAGGAGAATACAATTTTTCGACTGCACAGATGGAGGTCATAGACACGAGGGATTTACTAGTGGTTTAGTGTCGAAATAAATTAAAACTTTCTTGTAGTTTACTTTTGAGGAGATTATCGGCAGTCGGGAGAATAGAATGCTGGACAGCCCATGGATTATCCGCGGGTAGGCCACTCGCGACCCTTGCTCTGTTTACGGAAAAGAGGCTTCTGTCGTACGATACACGACATTTCTCAGAACTACACGGGCCTTAGGTTATGCTAAAAAAATTCTTTCTGAGACGTATAACTTCATACATCAAGATGACTAAAATGAATAATTTAATACTATTAAGTGAATAAATAAATAAATAATTAAATTAATTATAAAAAATAATTGATTTGCACAGTACTGTAAAATAGCTACGTTGGCTTAACGGTTAGCTTTGAGAGTTGTCGTCCTAAGGGTTTTAAGTTCACTGCTCCGTTAATTAAATATTTTCCCCATTCCATGTTATCCCACTTCTCGATAGTTTATGCACAACTTTATGCAAGAGAACAGGGCCAAGTCATTATTTATAAACTGTGCAAAATTTTGGCCTGGGAATAGAATATCACTGAAGAACCCGGAACAGGGAAGATTCTTCCTCTGATGCTCTTTCTTTAGTCTTCACACGGGGAAAAATATATTTCCCTCTGTCTATAGCCTTCACGGCTGACTGCATCAAATAATCACACAGAAGGTTCATAAAGAGCCCAGGCATGCTTGCCATGAGGATATAAAGGAAGAACGCTTGCTTTCAGATATTTCATTTCTAGCATTACTTAGTATTTAGAAATAACGCCACAGTACCATAAAATCTTAAGATCCATTGTCCAAGATCTATCGCAGACAGGCTGCAGCGAGTGGTGAACGATGTAATTAGGAGTGAAGTGTTGTATTTGGCAGAAACGTGGAGACTGAGAAACGAGGGCGAGTATAGACTGCAGGCTTTCCAGGCGTAGGTGTGGAGGAGGGTGAAAATAGTGGTGTGGTACTGGTGCGGTGCTCGGAAAGGAAGACGAACGTGATGGTGCCAGTGTGGTGTGTTTTGAAGAGAGGAAACTTCTGGCAGGGATTCGGAGGAGACAAAGTGAGTCGCTGAAAGAGTTTGCGGGGGGCCGGAGGCTGTACTTTAGGCCATGATGGAGGGAAAGATGCTGGGTAAGCGGAGTGGGAGAAGAAAGAGAATTATTTATATAGACGGGTTGAGAAATGTTAGAACGTATGCGGAGATGGAGAAATAAACATTTTACGTTAATAGGGGCTTCCATTTGTAACTCCTGAGTATTTTCACTGACTTTCACTGAAACCCACGCCTGCCGGTAGATTACTTAATCATTTTAAAAGATTATGTGGAAACTTGACGATTAAAAATTAGACATTCTAGACAAATGTGGCGTGTATTCTCTAGAGTGTGATGAATGTAAAGGTGTATATGTTGGCCAAACTGGTCGCATATTCACTACCAGAGCAAGAGAACACATGAACTATGTATTTAATAATGACCCAAAATCAGGCTTTGCTAAGCACATCATTGAGACTGGACACCGTAGTAATTTTTTACCAAAGGTTTTACATTTACAAAGATTTTTAACTAGATTTTTTAGAAAATTTCGAAATTGCTAAGAGACAAAATGTCCTTGATGTGTTCCTTTTAAATGATTCTTCTGTTTTTTAAATGTTCTCCGTTCACCTCCGTGTTACACCCGCAGTCCCTTCCTTTACCTTGACGTGGCTTACTCCAAATACCCTCACATCTCCTCCCTCTCCCCCTCCCAAACTTCCCCTATTTTTACTTAAACCCTATCCCTCCCACCCCCGAGAATTTGGTATATATGTGGCGCGAACTCCCAAAAACTTGGAGAATGTACTCTTGAAAATGATGCACTAGCGTTGAAAGCGGCCGGGGAAGAATAAATCGCAGTGGAATATAACAAATTATTTTATTTTCTCCCGCCAGGATGTTATTCCACAAAGAAGAGCCTCAACAGTTGAACGATAAAAAAAGCAGTTCGGATTCCCTGGATCAATTCTCGCAACGCCCGCAGTACACACTGACTGCAGTCGCAGTTTCTCTCCTCTGCGACGGCGGCAGTGAAAGGAAGGAGTCTCGACTCGAGAAGAGAGCGAGCGAAAGATGGACGGATGGCTCGCGGGGCCCATCGACGCTGCCCGTTTCGTCACGCGCATTCAAATCAAGCGGACGGGGCAGGAAAGCGTGCATATTGATGCAGAGCCCAGAGGGGCCCTCGGGGGACTTAATCCCCCACTCCCCTTTCCTTTCCTTCACCCTTCCCCCCTCTCATTCCTTCCCCCTCTCATCCCCCCAGAACGTCACCTCCGTCATCCGACCTTTTCTCTTTGCATCTCCTCTCTTCCCCTCCTCTCTTTGACTTCCTTTTCATTCTTCCATTTTTTCAAAGCTCATCTCTCCGTGACGGCCCTTTCATGCGCGCGCACCAGAGAGAGTTAGGAGGACCTCCCCGGCTCTCCTCTCCTTCTCCTCCTCCTCCACCCGACCCCCCCGCCCCCTATCGTCATCTCCTACCCCCCAACAAAAAAGCACACCCCTATTTGATAGAAAAAACAACGCCTCTACCCACACACACTCGCACAAAATGATCATAAGAGGAAGGTTTGTATGGCGCGGCATATACGTGCATATTTGGAAGAGTTTAGCTCGCGTGTATTTGTGCACGCGTGATTCGTCGGATGCGCGGGCCTTTGTGCGTGATTTATGGGTGAGCGGGGCGTAGAGAGTTTACGTCACGCCTGCTCTCGAGGGCCGTGGCGAGGTTCGCGAGTCGCCGGCGGTGGAGGCCCTGGGAATTAAAAAAAGGGCGGACCCCTAATTAAAGCGTGCAGAGACAGATGGCACGGAAATGAAGGGCCTCCCGCCGATGATGCAAATCTCGTCGCTGAGGTGGGAAGGGGGAGGGCAAGGGCAATAATGCGAGCGGCGACGGTTAAGAGCGGCGAATGATTAGGGTGGAGGGAAGGGAGGAGGACACAACACCACCGAGGGAAGGCTGCGAATGCGAAGGTACACCACGGTTAAGCCCTTATTTATGGCTCGATAGACCGAGCTCATCACGCAATAGTTTGTGCTGCCTGGCGACAATTTGGCTCTGAGTCAAGGTAATCTTATCATACGGAACGCTCTACCCGTACCTGGGGCATATTTGCCAACTGTTTGACTGTTTGCTTTGCATCCATAACTGGATGAATGCCGGAAGTGGGAATGCGCACGATAGCCCTGATAGGTTACATTCACGGGAGCCAACGGTGGGAGTTGGATACGATAACCATTGACGCTTAACTGAGCCATCGAGCGTGCCTTAAGTCCCCTGCCTGTTCACAGAATCCGTATGCAGTGACTGGATACATGGGGAAAAAATGAGAACATCACACGGAAAATATGAAATATTCTGATAAATCCCCAAATGACCAACCAACGTATGTCTTATGAAGGATGCGCTTTATGTTCTTTGGATCCCCTGAGAAATGGAAACCAAACGGATTCTTCCCTAATAACTGCGAAAAAGGAACTGCCGTTGAAAAAGGCGTTATACTTATTTCAATTTGCACTTTTGTGCATAAGTGATTCGCAAAGTATTATTCTCTATGTCCATTTAATGTTATGTCTTTATTATATATTTTTCAGTCTACAGTTAACCGTCACATAACGGTCCTCTTTTCTGATCTTAATGCATTCATTTTAGTCAGAATGCCTTTTGTTATGGGAACAGTATACAAATGAGTCCATGGAAAGAGGTTGTAAGAGCTTCAGCTGTAGCGCGTAGAAGTGCTTTCACATAACGGATATTTGCATTACGTCCGTGTGAACATTTGCTGAGGGGCGCTGATGGTCGAGTCTTTTCAAGCTGTGCGTATTTATTTTGAAAATAAGGAGCCTCAAACTGTGTATTTTGTGTTTTCCAAGCATTAAATATAATTTAAAATACTCAGTGTCCTCTAGACCCAGGAATGAGAATGAGAGCACAGTTCTTGTTTTTACTCAGATATTACTACAAATATTTGATTATTTATTTTCTTTCTTGTGTTGTATTTATTTTCTTTATATCTTTGAATGTCTTTATAACGAAGACAAAATCTTACTCAAAAGATCATCTTTTTTATTCCTAGCAACTGATGATTATTTTCAAATTTCCTAGCAATTCAGATATCTTTGTAAGCGATTTAAATAAAGTATGGCTTTAAATGGTGATGGTTGGATTTTGACTAGGGAGAAAATGTATATTTAAATATGAAATATCTCAGTAGCTAACCCTCCCATTTACCTTTCGTTGGATTCAGGATTATTGGAATCAATTGTGACTTCTCTTCTCCACTTTGGCCTTTGTATGTTTTTCCTCGTTTTATGGGTCACCTAAAATATGAGAGTATTGGAATAAAGTTATGAGAAGAACACAAAATCCATATATGTAAGACTTAAAGCCTTAAAACACCATTCAGCAGTTGCGTCTTCTCGAATCAACAGAAATAATCTTCCTCGAGAAATATCGACTATTAAATTAATTAAATACTTATAATTAATACTATACTATACATTTCGATATATTTAGTTTAATATAAATTAAATATTATAATAATTAATATATAATTATTATATAATTAAATAATTATCGGCTAATAAAAAAATTAAACTAACCAGTCAATGAATATTAGTAAGAAATTCCGTGCTCACATCTTATTTATATGAGAAATCCATTATTCAATCAGCATATATTTTTGTTCTCGGCCTCCAATTAAGGAGGAAGTCGGAAGCTGGGCCAGTCCATGTTAAGATTAATGCAAAAACTTATCCTTGATGCAAAATTTTAATGATTCTGTCCAGCCTTTGACAGCTCTAAGAGCTCTTTAAACGCGAATGGTTTCGAACCATAATATTTTTGAGCGATACTCCTCCGTCGTAAACACAAACTATGTGCATACATACGTCATTGCTACATTTTACCAGCATTAGCAGCGGTTCTCTATGGGTGGGAGAATGAAATTAGATACATGAACGCCGACAGTAGTGAGAGCGAAACAAAGCAAGGATAGCTGTCAGTGTTCCGCTCAATTGGAGACAGTAAGACTGCCCCTTATGCTCAGTTTACATTACCAGCTTTCAACCAGGTTAACTCTTAACCCTAGTAAAAGTTCGCCGTGTGAACGCAGGTTGGCGCTGACCCTAGTCAACTTTTTAGCACCACGCTGGAGTTACTATGGTTGGCACTGGTTACCATCATTTTTAACGCGTGTAAATGCACGTTAGTTGGAATAGCAATTAAGTGATCCAGTCCACTTGCAGTTTTACTTGAAGGGTAAAATGTATTAAGAGAGTTTCTATTGTCATATTCCATACCCATGCATCCCTGCCTCGTTGCTTAATGTATTTTAATGCATCAGTGATTTATGAACCGTATATTAAGTTCAAAATTTACCTTAAGAGCGCAATCGAGGTCGGGTCATGGGCAGAACTTGTCAGAAAAAGTCGTTCATTCCGCTGCTTACATTGAGGCAAGTACTCGAAATAGAAGTTATTTACAAATATTGAATGTCAAGATAACATCTTGAATTGTTTTTATCTATCAAAATATAGTGCAAACGACATAATAACGTAATATTCTCGGGGCATCTTCATGGTAAAGCATAGCATAGTGAGACGTCGTTCCATAAAGGAAATTTACTCTCTCAATTTTCAACTTTCGATGCATAAAGTGATGTTTAGACATGAAATGATAAGTGTACCTACTGCTAAATACTAATGAATGAGAAGTCTAACCGTGCGTAACATTTGTATATTCAATCCTTTTTCTCGCCCATACAAGTTCTGCGAAAATCGTGAAAAAGCCCAGGAAACAAATGAAACGCGACTTGCGATGACTTTTTGTGCTGTGGGCTAGGTGGGCTACTACATCACCTTCTTGACTCTCCACCAGAGGCCGCCAGCACGTTAACGAGGATTAAATAATGCTGCGTAAATGCAAGTAAATTAAGCCGCCATATTAACTAACATTCTAACCCTAGTAATGTAAACGGGGCATTTAGCAAGTCTTCGTCCTCCGAGCCGCTCATGAGGGCTGTCGCCACCGTGGCCTCTCCATTCCGGATCCACCGCGCGATTCGTTCGAAGAGTCGGTCACATCGAAGCGAACGGTTCATCAGTTCGCTCATACCCTGGTGCTCTCTGGCGGCGAGAGGGATCACCACCCTCAACAATCGGGGCCTCCGTGGAGACACCTTTCCGGAACAAACACACTACTCGAGGAGCCTATTGTCATGGTAATGGGGGAGGGCGAGGCAGCAGCCGCGGAGGCCCCTAACCCTTTTCACCCGTCGCACAGGGATATGGAACCCCTTCACTCCCTCGGCCTCTCTGTCAGCATTCATCCGTCTGGGGGAATGCGTCTCCTCTACTGGGACGGAGGAGCACCTGAAGGTGCCCTCGGGCTCTCACCGGTTTTAAGTGCGTGTTGGTGCAAAGTGTACGCACGTTTTGGTCTGTTTAGACGATGAATGGTACTGCGCAAGAAGATGCCTGAAGTCTGGCTAGAACTCAACCACAGAATTGGAACTGAGGCTGTGTCGGGACGTGGTCCGATCTATGTGCGAGAGTCCAGCAAAAGCTCTACACTTTTAAAATCTCTTCCGCTTTTTTCTGCTCCATATGGCTCATTTCATTAGCCAACGCTAAAGTCTTTTCAGAGGGAATTATCAGGAATGCAGAGATTTGATGAACACCTTCCGTAATCAGATGCATCTTTTGAACACGTGACAAGGAGGCATGAGCGGTTAGTTCCCAAAAAGCATTCAGCCGACGAGTCTTTTAAATCAACATTTCAAGCGCTCAGATTAGCGCCGACGCAATACTTTACCGGTATATTCCACCGTTTATACATTTATTATTATCTATTAATAATTCACCTGAGCCTGGCCTAATTATTCCGATATTTCCGAAAATTGACATGCTAAATTTCCGTTGCCGTATATCGTTACGCTAATAATATCAACGATTATTATTTATTGGAATTTAGTGCTCAATATTCTGTGGATAGATGGAAGTATCATTGTTTTCGAATTAGTATCATAACTAGTCTCGTCAGAGATAAAATATGCCAATTAATTTAAGTACTGCAATATGGCTATCGTCATAAATGTTTCATTCTTCAATTCGGACGGTGCCACGCTAAGCGCCGTGTAAAATATTTTCTTCAGGTCATGTATCATATAAAACTAATTTCACTTTGTGAAATTTCACAATACTTTTTATTAATTTCAACCCCGGTTGCGACTTCATGAAGAGAACTTTATTTACTTTCTGAAGTTTAAACCTGGATAATAATAATATAATTTATTGTTCAAGGACTTCATATCCTTTGGAACAAAGTACAGTTTATCAGGAGAAACTCTGTGGCAAAAATTATATTTATCAGGACACTACTACATATTTACAAATATTAACATTCAATAAACATATAGAACAGGTGTACCCAAAGATATGAACGATCATACATTCATTAATACAATAATATTTATAATTATTATAATGCAACCTAATAAAATATATATACAATTAGTGAGGTTGAGAGGGATATTTATAGAAATTAACAAAAAATTAAGAGTACAATGAAATTCACGCTGCGCTACAATAATATTTTTTATACAAGAAAGATAACATTTCCGATAAAAATTTATGTACATTGTTTGAGTTAATAATAATGTCTGGGTTACCATTCCACAGTCTTAGGCCAGATTTATTGGGGATAACTGATACATATTAGTGCTACACCTTGGAATTTTAATCGGAATCAATATAAAATATTTTGGGATTTTACAAAGTGAAATGACATTCATATCGTTATGTGGTTCCACCAATTAATTATTCGTGATAATGTTGCATATAAAATATCTTATTTATTTAAAAAAAATATCACGGAAAACTTCCCTGGAGCCCCTCATGACCACTGAAGACAAGAAGAGAATGAGCCTTTCGTGTCAATTGCCCCTTCGAATGAATCTTCGCATTGTGAGGCGTCTAGGGTTTGTGCCGCCGTACCCAGACCCCTTGGCTGTGATGAGGGGTGCGTCCCCTTTAATTAAAAATGTGGGCCAATGGAGCGCCCCCTAGGGGTGATTAGGAGGGGGGAGGGCAGAGGGGTCCTTGAGCTGGGCCGAATATCCGCCCCCCCCCCCCACCCGTCGTCTCCTTGAGGAAGGTCGGTGACCCACAGACCAGGTTGCGATGCGAAAGAGCCCTTCCCCCTCCCACGGACGATTCAATTACCGCTCACTCACTCATTGCGTTTTCATTTCCCTCCGAAATCAGTCTTCTTAGCCTCCTGCATCGGGGTCAAAAAAACCAACTCGATAAATGTACCCAACCTATGAGGAATCTAAAGAAACTAAAACAATCTGAAGAAACTAAGGAAACAATCTAAAGAAACACTTCACATAATGCCAGTGAAATATTGGTGTCCAAGGATAAGCATGAGAAGAAAACTGAATGCATTGTTCATGGTATATCTGAGAAGTCAGAGTTTAAGCTGTCCGGGACTAGCCACAGAGTTTCACTTTTACAGAGTCACCCGCATATGCACAATTGTGCGAAGTTCCACAGAGAAAAAATCATTCGTCTTGACCGGGATTCGAACCCGGATTTTTTCTCTGTGGAATTTCGCATAATTGTGCATATGCGGGTGACTCTGTAAAAGTGGAACTCCGTGGCTAGTCCCGGATAGCTTGAAATTTGTTAAATAAGAGTGTACGCCTCTCTGTGTTCATAGTACGATCTTCCCTCGTGGGCAGTGGCGCTCAGCGCTCAGTAGCGACTGGTTGTTACATTGTATGTCCGGCAGTCGAGAATATCTGGTCCCGTAAAGGTCTCTAAAATCCACAGGGGAATAGGACGCCTCGGTAGCTTAACTGGGTAAAACACTCGGCCGGAAATCGAGGGTTCCGGGTTCGAAACCCGGTCAAGGCGAGTGATTTTTTTCTCTGTGGAATATCGCACAATATCTGAGAAGTGTTTGCGGTAAGACTTGGGACGGATCTGGCCAAGAAGTGAAGCGGTCAAGTAGGAATGTGGAAGTGATACCCAGGCATTTGACGTGCGTGAGAGGAGGTTGGATGCGTTGGAATGGCCGCGTCGAGTGAGTGGACGAGAATCGATGATAATAGACGAAATGGGAATGAAGATGAGACGGAGGGGGAGAGCGAGGAAATGGAGGGGGACGGCTGTTTCGCCCCCCTGCCCCTCCCCCTCCACCATTCTTCCAACCCTCCCACCCTCCCTCCCTCAGGATTCTCCCTCCTCTCGCTCATGTCCTGGGGACCACTTTTCTTTGCCTTCGACTTTACTTTCTTTTTGCGGCTGATAGGGTCGACCATAATAAAAATTATTTTGTCGTTGAAGTCACTGGCCAGCTGACCGCCTCGCCTATGCACTCTGTTCTAAACTATTCGATCATCTTTTTTTCCCATAGTCAAGGTATTCGAACACCAAATATACTATGTATTTAATTTGACCCTTCATTTTTAAGCAACCAGATTTGATCAAGTGTGGAAAAATACTTCCAGGTTGTTTGTTTTTCTTTTGTTTTTTTTTATTTTTATTACTTACTTATCTAAGGCCATATGTTAACATAGTTGCTAAAAGTTTTCGAAACTGTTTTTGCTATTCTTACCATTGAAATCGTCAACGTTGTGTAATTTTTTTTGCATTACGTTACAGAAATTTATGGGAAAATCAATTGACAATATATGTGATAATAATTTTGGTCTTACGTAGTATTCTGTTCTGTTCTTCTGTTTGCTTGTTATTTTGCAAATTCTTATCTCCAATGCATTTCGTGATTTGATCACTACATTTTTCTGTGATATACCTCATGTGCTACTTCAGGAATATTTTTCTATTGTAAATTCATACTGCCTCTCGGGAGAGGCTTCATGTAGTAATTGGTATACACATTTGATTGTTACACTCCCGGCCTAATCTCTGTGAAAAAAAAATTATTTTCGTTTCATCTTTTTTTTATATGTACTTACATTAGAACCTAGGGGACATATGGTTCCAGATTTTCAATAAAGCTATTGTATTGTTTTTTATTGTGCATGTGAGTCATTTGACCCTTTGACTCTCTCTAGCTTTGACTGTCTTTTCATAGTCTCCACTGTCGTGCTTTTCCAGTCTCTTCAAATCTCTCTTCCCTTTGCGTCTATTATAACATGCAAGTTTTTTGGTCGTAGATTCTTTTAGAAATTACTCCTGATGTCCTCAAACGCTAGGTAACTTGATAATGTGGGCAATGAGTCTCCAATTTCCTCTGCATAATGATTGCAATTTTGTAATCATTGTGTAAAGGAAATTAATTTGGTAATGCCAAATCTTTTCAAATAGTATGCAAAATTTTCGAGCCCAGTTTAAACTTGACCGGTGTAATTTATAACGTCCATTCTTTTATGTTGACCCAATATTGAATACATGTTAGGAATTTAGAGAATTCTCTGCCTTTGACCGTTTTATTCCCTCATTTTTGCCATTCGTCTATTGCTTCTTGAAGTATATTTTTTCTGTTCTTAATGTTATCCTTGCGTATTTCTATGTAGTTAATCGCCTCAGTTTCCTATCTTTTATGACTAGGTCCGCTGGTATACGCCCAGCTATCACTCAGACTGGAGGAGTACATTTGAGAAGAAACAAGCGAGGGGAGGACATTTGTGAAGAAATTATTGAAACAGAGTAAGTTTCATGGAATTAGCAACGATAATTGTACACTTTCCACGGTGCCTCACTGGAAAGGAAACTGCGTGATTGTTAGACGTAAGTTAAACGAACAGCATCGCATTGTTGTCACTCTGACCCGTTTCTCACTGGTGGGACTCGAGCCCATATACCCTGGCTTGGACGTTGAGGACTTCTCTCCGATGAATCCGGAGGCGGAGATTTTTTTGAATACGTAAGTGGTTGTGTGACGCTGAGAAATTGTGGGGTTTCACTCGTTTTCCCCGCAGTCCACTCTTCTTTCAGACCGTATGCGATTCGCCTGAGCAGAAAAAAAATTACGCCTTTCAAAAACACGTATGCCATTGCAAAACTCCGTACAATAATTTCATAGTCAGTATTAATTTCCCTTTCTTACGGAGCATCACTTCAATTTAACTTTGCTCCATAAATTTGTTACAGCGCGTTTGTGCCATCTGATTCTATTCCCAATTGTATTAATCGATTTATATTCCCGATTTTAATCTTTTTAAGCTCATTTAAACTTTAACAGTCACCGTATTTGTACAGAAAGCAGAAAAAATCTCACTGTCGCAGGCGAGATATTGTCTGCTTCGTGGTAGATTGAAAATTTCAGTCAGTCGAAAATTCAATTTCCAAATCAATGCATAGAGCAATCAAATCGACAAAATTACTTTTGGAATGCGGTATGATACTGAAAGTAATGATTTGAAATTATCTTCAACCGGTTGTATTCGCTGGCAGTAGAAATGTATGGTGACAACGTGATAATAACAAATTATTAATAATCGAGAGCTTCCCCGAATAAGTTAGAGTAAAAACGGAAGAGTAAAAGATTTTTAAATGGCAAAGAACTTATGTCCCTGCGGATATTCACGATTTTTCTTCTACGTGTTCGAAATACAGTGCCGGTCACCATCAAGATGTATGAGATGGGGTGATTATACACCAGGCGTGTAGCACTCATCCCAGTTTCAACCCCACACACCTTTAGAACCTCACACGTTTCACCGGCGGATAGGCTCAGACTAGCAGTCCGGAGACCAATGCACGGTCAAACCAAAAGCCAGAAGAGTGCTGTTTGTACGTTCTTTCTTCAACATTCATCATATTTACCTCCATCCATTTATGAAGCTTATTCTCTTTCTTCCCCCTCCCTACTTACCCGATACCATTCCCTTTATTCATTGGCCTCCGTCAACCTCTCGCCTCTCATTACATTTTCCAACCACCCCCTCTCCCTCCTCCCAAACAGCATGAAAAGAATACTACTTACATACATACCATTCACGCAGTTCCCTCCCGGGGTGGGCAGAGTCACTAAGTTGCACTCATAGATACATATTTGTACACCTAACTCTGCTTCAAAAATTTGCTCCATACAGACCTATCCTTGCAAACCTCTTTTGCTTCATTTACCTCCATACAATGCTTCATACACGTGAAAAGAATGATATGATGACTTAATGGTATTGCATTAGATAAGGCAAGGATTAAACTTACTTGCAGTAGCAGCTGGCCCATACATTTGAACTTTGGAGATGTGTATGAAATTAATTTGTGGTTGATTCTCTTAGGAATGACTGAGTGGTCATTGCCAAACTTTTTTCTCTCTGTTAATGTGGATGCATGATTGCCAATGCGCACATTAATCTGTGAAGTCTGATCTAGGAGATCGAATGGTGGGAAGGTGAAATTAAAAATGTATTAGTAAATAAAAATAGAGGAAAAAAGTAGAAGGAATCAGAAAGAATGTAATAGGATGGAGACGAAGAAAGAGGTGGATCGGTTGAAAATGTATGCACAAAAGTGAAACGGATTTTTGTGGATAAAGTAAAGAGAAGAACACGACGAAGTATCCTAAGTGGAAGACCTTGAGATATTAAATTTGAACGCGAGCCTAATAAAGATGGAAAATAAATATTGAAATTCAATTGAGCGTGCTATGAACGAAGACCTGAAGAAGGTTTCAGCCAGTCAGTCGTAAGAAAGAACTTCTGATGATGATCCGTTTGCATTTCGCCATTGAAACGACACTTAATAAAGGTTGCATCATAAATGAACTATATATTGATTGGGGAATCTGCGCCAACTTTGCTAATGATTGAATTGCTATAATGCAGCTCGCACCGCAATTATGTACGGTTTTTCGCATACTTATATCATGCAAATTCAGGCATTTTGAATTGGTGTTTGGATGAATTCATTGATAAATAATAATTAGGAATTCATTCCTTAACATCATTAAATCGGAAGTGCTGTAATCCAATATCTGTTGGAAATATAGTTGGCCCAGCAACAGACGAGCCCGCAATGCGGGAAAGCCTGGAGACTGAAGTGGTCCGCGAACTGGGACGGCTGTCCGCACAAGTTCCGTTATGCTATCCCTCGTAAACCTAGGTAATGGAGCCATAATATCTGAAGTTTATGCTAATGCCATTTCCCGCGGTCCACGATTCGAATGCTTTCAAAATTAGGCGTAAAAACAGCCTTCACGAAGGCATTGACAAGTGGAATCGTAGTTCCCTTAAATTAATAGGTCGCGGAAACTAAGAAAGCAGGATACCTGCCGCCGATTCCGATAGGCGGCGATAATTGAGGCATCTCAATGAACGCTAAATTCAGTCACAGAGATGCGTATTTCGAGTGGGCTCTCATCAAGCAACACAAATCAACTGTGTACAATTGGACTCGCATATTTATATCTTCAACCAATACTCCATCGCTTTCCCAACGCTTATCTCTGAGTTGATTGTTTTGGAATGCTGCGTTGCTGTCAAATGCACAGTTGACGACATTTTGTCATTTAATTATTATCACTCGGGAACACTTTTGCACACTGCGATTTCTAACTCATCGTATGTGCAAAATTTAGGAAAAGTTTTCTCAAAGCTTACATATGGAGTGTGGCATTATATGGCTGTGAAACGTGGACTCTGGGGCAGGAGGATAAGAAGAGACTAAGCTCATTCAAACTACGGTGTTATAGACGTATGCTTAAAATTAAGTGGACAGATAAAATATCAAACGAAGAAATACTAAATGAAATGAAGGAGAAAAGAAGCTTATGGCAATCGATCGTTGACAGAAGAGTCCAACTTATAGGGCATACAATGAGACATGGGGGGATCCTATTGACAATCCTAGAGGGACATGTTAACGGAAAAAGGCCCAGAGGAAGATCACGGCTCCAGTTTATAGACCATATAATGAAGGATGTCGGATGTAAGAGCTACGAGAAAACGAAAAGGAAGGCGGAGAGACGTGAGGAATGGAGAGTGCCAACCAGTCAAGCTGCTGCCAACCAATCTTCGGATTGACTACCAGAGGTGGAGGTATTTGCAACCGACAAACATGGAAGAATGGCGAGAGTCCTCTGTTGTCGTCCAACCGCGGAGGACGAAGTGTGCGGTAGGCGGGAGGGGGAAAGTAGGGGGAGGGAAGGGGGTGGGAATAATAGTATCGGGAGGAGGAGATCGAGGGAGGAGAATGCGAGTGTGGGGTGTGAGTGCGTGAACAGCGTGTGGCAGGGTGTGGTGGGGTGTGGTGGGACTGGGCGGTGGGCCACCTACCTCTCTTCCTAGGGATGGAATTTAAACAGAAGGTAGTGGAAGGGAGGGAAAGGAGGGGCGGTCACCAACCCTCCCTCCATCCCCTTCCCCTATGTGTGTGTGAGTGCGTGTGATAGCGTGGCGATGACAAGACGCATCCGTTTTTCCGCGATCGTGGAGCCGGGATGGGTTGCCATTGGCAACGGGAGCACGTCGTACCCTAAGGGGGTAGGGGAAGTCCTCATCTCCTCTCCCCCCACTCACTTCCTCTCGCGCGGGGGTCGACGGGAAGACGCGCATAGAGGAGGAAAAAGCGACTCGTTCTGCATTGGAAATGACGCGATAAGACGTGGAGGCGGGGGAGGGGGGGGAAGGCGGGAGCAGGAGGCGGGGGGGGGGGGGGGTATAAGACGACGCGAGGGGGTTGTGGGTCTTCCCGCGCCCTCTCCACACCCTCCCTCCCCCATAAGACGCCCCCCCGGTCCCCCCTGGGCACACGGCCGCCGCACGCCCAAGAGATTGGATCTCGCGTGCCATCGCCGTCTTCCATATCGATCAGGGGAGCGAAGAGCCTCCACCACCCAGGGAGGGAAGAAAGAGAAGAAGGAAGAAGAAGAAGAAGAGGAAGGAAGAAGCGCGAGGGGGTGGGTGGCCTCTCCTCGCCCTCCTATCTTCCTTCCCTCTGGGGGTGGCGGTGGAGGTTAGGGGGTGAAAATGCGCGGAAAACGGCGATGCGTGGGAGGGCGGGCGGGAAGCGGATTGACTCCCGCCGTCGATGGGCCTCCCTCTCCAACCGACCCTCCCTTTGACTGATTGATTCCCCCCGCTCCCAGTCTCCCACTCCCCATCTGCAGAGAGTGCTAGCGACAAATATAAAACATTATTCTCCTCCGTCCCTTTATTTCCACGATCCACATTAAAAACATGCAGCGAAGCCAATCGTGAACTCCATGTTTGATTTTGCATCTTATTCCCATTCTATATTATTGTAACTGTTTAAATTAAGTTTAATTTTGTTTGTGTGCGGCCAATGTTATTCTTTTGTTTTGTTTTTTTTTCGTTACGAATTGGAATTGCCGTTAAGAGTCTGTTGTTCTCATTGTTAAGTGCTAAGAATAAAACGAGCGTTGGGAGTTCGTGCTTTAATGGATTAAAATGGTGTGTTTCATTTTTTTCGCTGTTGCCTTCGAAGACCCGCGCCATCGAATAATCTAAAGGTGAATTGTATTATTGGATCTATTCTGCTAATAGTAACCTTCAGTAAGAGTGAGGCTGCCGGTGTTTGCCCAAATGAAGCCCTCGGAACGTGAAGCAGTGAAGCCAGCAAAAGCTCTCATGCACGCACTCAACATTCAATGAAATAGGCTCAGGTTGAGGTTTTTTTAAAATAAAACTCTGCTTTCACTTTTAACCGCTCTAACTGGGGGCCATTTTAAAATCATTGTTACGGTAAAGAGCTCTTTAAAGCAATTAACAGAGTTTCTGCTCACACGCTTTACTTTACTCATATAAAATTTACATCGATGTATTTTGTATTAGCCTAGCTGTTTGCATATAATAAGCCCCTGAAAATCACATTTATTATTATTACTGAAGTTTTTAAAAATGGGGTGAGCAAAATGTATTTGCATTCAGTTATAAGAATGACTCCGCAACATTGAATTTATAGTAATTAATATATAAGATAAATCACGGTTATTTTATTTTCAAATTTAAGCTGACGGAGAATGCAAATCTATTTCCTTACACATTACATCAATAAATATAACTTGATTAACCGCACTCACATCATTAACATCTGCTTCACCTACTTTCTCAGCTCCAAGTTTTCTTTTGTTTCCCATGTATTGGTAACAACAGGGGTGTAATGAAAATGGAGTGGGGTAATGAAAGTGTCGTTTATGGCTCAGAAAATTGTTCGCTCAAACTTTCCCAGCTTAGAATTCCAATTCTTTTACCTTCCGCACCCACTCTGAGCTCGAGTTCCCTCTGGCTTGACTCCTCCACGGGCTCGCTTCTCACGAGTGAGGGTCGTCCGTGCAGCTTTCTTCGTTGTCATGCAACAGCATCTTTTAGGGGACGCCTGAGCGTATTGCCTTTTGTTCTGTAGGCATTGATGTT
The DNA here is from genome assembly GCA_963169105.1 of Ceriagrion tenellum. NCBI lineage: Eukaryota > Metazoa > Arthropoda > Insecta > Odonata > Coenagrionidae > Ceriagrion > Ceriagrion tenellum. The sequence goes on from OY720639.1 coordinate 9,589,649, forward strand.
TGCCCTAACTGATGATTCCATGTCAATCAGTGTACTCGGATATGAAAGAATAGTAGCTTTTGAAACCTGGTGCTAGAAAAGGCTGCTGAAGATAAAGTGGACGTGTAAAATGGGAAATGGAGAAGTTTACAGAAGAGTAGAAGAGGGAATGGAGTATATGGAACGCACTACAGAAAAGAAGACTCAGATTCATAGGACTCACTCCGAGGCACAATAGGTTTGGGAAGGAAACAATTGAAGGATAGAGGGAAAATCCCCAAGAGGAAAGCAAAGAGATGAATACTTTGCACTAATAGAGAAGAAAATTCATCAGGGGAACTACCTAAGAGGAAGGAGCAAGTATTTGATAGGGAAGGATAGAGGGCAGCAGTCAATCTCACAGCGATGATCTATATCTACATAATACCCTGTGAGCCGCCTCATGGGCGTATGGCAGGCGTGTTAGTTCACCAGCCGTGTAAAGGTTTTTGGAGATGAATGGTGACATGGTTTATAGGAGTGTATTTAGTGGAGCTCAATTTTTATTGTGGTCGCTTATTGTTCGCGGAAAGAACGAGTTCTTGTACCTATCTGTTCGACAGCGTATCTCTCTTATTTTATCGCATCTGTCAGACATACAGATGTAGTGAGGAGTCATGATAATATTCTCTTTGTCGCTCTGAAAAATATCAGTTCTGAATTTATCAAGCAAGCTAAGCCTAGCGTGTAGCCTCCGAGTCTCTAGGGGCTCCCACCTTCATCCTTCTAAAAGTGATGATGATGCTGAGTTTATTTTATCATTATCATTCTTTAGCACTTCTATTCACCCATATTTTTATTTATTCAAATATTATATTGGTGACTTTTTTAAGTGCTCTTTTGATAGATAGTCTCATCATTTTACCATTTTTTTTAATCATTCGAGTGGGTAGGGACCATTCTGTGTAAGTGTATGATGAGGGCAGAGATATGGAGGAGTGTTGAGGGAGCCTTGGGGCGGTGAAAGGGGCGGACGGAAATCTTCGGTGAGAGAGGAGCCGGAAGTGATGCCCTGACGTCCGATCGCCCACCCTACGTCGACGCAACAATGCACTACCATGACGCTTTCACGGGGGGAAGTGGCAGGTGGTGTTCTCCTCGCGGCGAATGAATCGAGATGAATGAGGAGCCGAGAGGCTGAGATAATGCGGACGCGATGGAAAGACCACTCGGGCCTTCTTCGGGAGAGCGAGCGGTGGTCAAGGCGATTGCGATGTGAAAAGGACGTCTGGAAGAGGCGAGGTGATGTAAGAAGGGGACATCTGCCTAGGGAGGCGATGGACGGAGGGAAACTGAACGCGCCATCGTAATCAACTGTGGGACGATTGAAAAGCGGAGAGTACTCACGTTCCAAGTTCTTGGTGAAGAAACACGCATCACCGATGAAGGGAATGTTGATAAAATTGTTCTTATACAATGTAAACGACAGGAGCATCTGCGTGAGCAGTCACGCCGGATACATGTCGCAGCACCTTTGGTTTGAAAGAATAACTTCGTCAGATGGAGGCCTGCTCAAATGTGATTTGGACTGCAATTTCAAATGGACCGAAGGGATACGAATGAGAATAATAATGTGTACGCATGGAAGACTTAACTTCGGCTGCGAGGGTTTGGAAATGAGGACTGCAGAGCCTGTTGTAGTATTTCAACCAAATGCCAAACAGAATGCCAACGCAAGTCGTCCTCTCACACCCCCTCCAAGGACGAATCTGATATTCCATCTAAATATTTACGCCTTCTAAGGCCGCCAATTGGGTGTGTGTCATGGGGTTTCAAAGCCAGTCTTGGATATTTTCGAATGAAAAACAATCAACGTCGTTGTATAGAATTTTCATTCTTTTTGGTAGTATTGACATAGCCACGAATTTTGCCAAGAAAAAACAATTATGTTCAGAAAGAACCCAACAATCGCACCAGTGTCAAAATCAACCTCGGAGTCAATTGCACCTTCCTAAGATCGCTCTAGCTACCCTGATTGTTTTTACGTTTTCGGAAAACTTCCCCTCCAATCCAACATTACATGGTTGGGCAAACATGGAATTCATTGAATATATGAATAGCTCAGTTGCACATCACCTGTTCTCCCAACATTTTTCTCTCTTTCGCAGACATTCACTCTGATCAACTTATCCCACTTGGGTTTAGAAATCCTTCCCTCCTCATTCGTTTGAAGCTGCGAGAAAACAGCACTCTGCTCTACGGAAGTAGCAAGATAGCTCCGACGGGTACAGCTGGACAATGCCCTTTGCTCTTGATCCTCTCCGTTCTTTCCGCCGATCCATCTGCTCTCGTGAGAGTCTCCGCGTTTTCATCGCGTCGCCTTCGCAAGATTGCAAATCTCACGGAGCGCAGTGCGTTCCCTGCACTTCTATTTCGTGTATCTATTTTCTAGAGAAAAGTTCTCTTTAAGTTTGAAATCCATAATAAAACTAAAACAGCTAGAAGTCATTGTGGAATCAGCGGCTGTGATTGCTACACATAATGCTTTATTTTTAGATAGAATCATCAAATTCCTGTTGCCTTTAATCTATTTGTGACTAATCAAATGTCGCTTGCACAAAAATATATGTTGTTCTGAGGCTGAGGCCCATAGCTCCTCGGGCCGCCAATTGGTCAAAATAACCCCTCAAGTCTTCGCATCTTTTTATGTAATTTTCCTGCAAAATGGTTTTGGTCACTACTAAATGGTCACTTTTTTGTAAATTTCCGGTCTGATAGTTGTATAATGTTATGTAATGCTTTTTCTTTCCCTCTGACCTCTCCCTTCTACGTTTTATGCTAGATTCTTTTGGATCCAAAAACTGGGGCTTTCAATTCGTGAAGTCAAAATTTATCCCGCGAGAGTATGAAATTTATTTGCTTTGACGATAATATGACAAGGACTCCAAGGTGAAAAGTTCACTATCGTGACATTTTGTTGGAGTCGTTGCACTCAGAACTGCAAAAATTGCTACGATACGGGAGAAATATTGACGTAGAGAATCGGTGAAGTGACACGTTTTGATTTTTAAATCAGTTCATGCTTTCTTTCCTCACAAATATTTGAGTTTCTACTCAACGAAACAAAATGCTTTAATCGAGTGTGATCACTTAAGCTAGAAAGATATTATCTGGCAAGATTAGGAGAGCAGGAGGGGAAAGGACTGAATGGAACACCGATCATAAGAGAAGAACCCGATGGATTAGATACACGGGGAAGCACAATGGGTTTGTGAAGAACATACTTGAGAATGGAGGTAAAAGTCTCCAAGAGAGGGGGAAGACCTAGAAATAAGTTCATTGACCAAATAAAGAGGAAAGCACATGTGAAGAGATAACGAGAAAGGAAGAGACCAAGCGTTAGATGGGGAAGGTTGGAAGGCTGCAGTCATCCAATCTAAGGAATGAATGTCCAATGACAATGATGATTTCCAGGCATTATATTCCATGAAAATAGGATCATCATGAGGAATAGAGTTGAATATTTCGAGTGAAAACGAAATATAAGGTACTTTATTTACCTCTTTTGGCGGTGCTTCCAAGTATTAGGAGCTGTTTTCCATGGGGTTTGGTTCGTCTATGCATTCTTAGGAGAAATATTACAACGTAGTGGCATTTAATACAGTAAAAAAACCTTGGGGTGTGAAGCGTGCAGGTTTTGATTAATTACTTACATTAAAGTCGTACTTGGATATGAATCTCGGTTATAACTGAGTATTTCTATCTTATAAAACAAATGCCATGCGTCAATCATGTTACTGCATCCACTTCACGATTCTTTCAACTGCTTAAATATTAAAATGAAAATCGAATGCGACCTTAATCATAAATAGAATAAATCTCTCTCCAACTGCCACACAACACGCATTGCAATTCGGCTCTTTAGTGGAATAATTCTGGCGGTGTGTGATGGAGATCTCAAAATAAATTGGAGTCCATTGGGATCGCGTGAGAAAGAAGTCATCATATGACGAACGCCTACCGATATATTCTACGATTGCTTATCTCATAATGGTCCACAGATTGTATTCGAAATTAAATATTGGAAACTCGGACTGTGAGTGTTTTTAAATTTTTTGATTGATATTTTTTTTTCTGAAATTGATATTTCTACATCTGCAAAGTAACCTGAAAACAACCTCATCAATCACCAACGTTTATAGCGGAGGGTCAACTTTCTCAAAAAAATACTCATCACGACAAGCTAGAAATGTTTTATCATCTATGAGAGATATGGGTAATGCAAAAACGTGCATGAATTGAGATAAAATGGGAGCTCTCCTACCTAAGTATCAAAGTTAACGCAGATCGGAACAAATATGTGCACTTCCTCGCACACGGATGACGATAGAGGTGCCTAGGCGAAACGTACAGTGAACTTTCTGGAGCCAGAATTCCGTAGTTTTCTTGAAAATGTATCTCAGATGTAATATTTTACCTCAGAATATTTTTTAATAATTTACATCATCTATGCTTGACATCTTTACTAGCATAAGAATCAACTCATCAATCAGAATCGCGGATGCAATTACTGAAGGTCTTTTACTTTCTAGCGCACAAAGGCTGCTTTGAAGGCTGTGTTTGGTAGCCCAACGGTACACTGGGTCTGAAACAATGGAATGAGCGCTCTTTTGGGTGCGAGGTAACTACCACGCTGAAGTTCTTGAGAGAGCGCCAGATGATTTCGTAATGTCAGTGAGCATGAAGGACTAGATGTTATTGCGACTATCCCGCTGATAAGGTTATACATATCTACTAATCTATTCGGGCAACTAGCTAGAACACATTCGAAACTTGGCACTTTTATTTCCTAAGTAAACAAATTCCTTGGTTGTATCACTAGGATAAGAATGATGGCGGCCTGCCCAGAATTTCAAAGGCCAGTAGTATTTATTTTTTTAGATTCTTCTGCCACCATGGTGCAACCACTATGGATTCCCTCGTGCCAAGCGTTTGGAACGTAACCAGAAGCTTAATGCATTCTGTGTGCGGAGAGGGGCAGAGGGGGAGGGAGGGGTTGGGAGAAGGCCGGGAGTGGGAGGGGGCTAAAATCGACCCCGAGGCGGAATGGCGTGCGAATAGTGTCTCCACGCCGTCTATCGACGGAGGGTGGAAGTAGAACCGCAAGCTTGTGACCTGTGGTCGTGCTGAACGGTGACGGGAGACACCCGCCCCTAAGCTGGTGCTGCCTCCTGCTGGTGGTCCTCCGTATTCGGGCGAGCGAATCCCCATGAAATTTGCGGAATGACACAGCATGGCGACGTTCGTCTCTCCTCTTGAGTGCCAGTATCAAAAAGCTACCGCTCGATTTGGCGAATGGCGTTGTCGTGCGCGTGTCAGTAAGTATCAGTTGGGAGAAAAAAATATCTTCATTCCTGGCAAATTCATCCTCTCCCATTCATTAAACATTATTCATCATGATTGTTGGGGTAACCTACTGGCTAATGAAGATACTATTGCAAATGGAAAAAAAATCCTCTTGACTTTTACTCCTACCGCTGAACACAATTTCTTCCTTCAGCTCATTATATGTCTTACCTCTCTTCTTTCATTACATGAAGTTCACTCTCTTTCTTGCTCTTCCCCGTTTAACCAACATAAAATTCAGCATTTTGATTTTATAGTGAACCCTTCTAAAATATTACATTTCTGAAACGAGATGCGTGTAATTTTTGAACGAAACAATCGTGACTAAGGAAAATGTCTCTTGAAACGATCATGACTTGCGCAGCTAAACACACTTTCGCACAAAATTTCTCCAAAGCATTCCCTTAACATATTTGCCCTGGAATAAGTTTTTGGATAGTTCTAAGGTGATATTTTCAAGACCTTGAGCTAAGTGAACAGCCGCAGGATTGTGGATTGCTCTTAATTAGAATGAAGGCAGAGGTTTGGCAATCATCCACGTCATTTAGGGACCAAAGCTAAAGTTTCTTTCCCCTGCTTATGACATAATACCATCTACAACCCCCTGTCCCATTGTCGTGCCATATAAATCATGTCGGATGATGGTAACAAGAGAAGTCACTCACGAGCCCATTTCCGTCTCCTTTTCATTTTAGCAACATGCTCGATTAGAATTTTGTGTGTCCTCATGCCGCCATTGATACCTATTATGACGAAATTTTTCAGCAACATTTGACATTAGCCACAAGTGCTCTTAGTTTTTCTTTCGCTCATCGAATAGAACTAAGGCCTAACTAACTTATGTGAAATGCGTGTGGTCAAGTACAAAAAGTGACTCATCTACGTTTTCATTCAGGGAGGAAAGAATTAACGCATTCGACTGACATCGCGGATTGTTTCTGAAGATAAGTAGTCATAGTGGCCTCTTCGGCATTTTTATTCCAGTGGTCGCCGTGGCTTATGACACAACAAATGTGAGAAAAGTTGATAAAGAAACATTTTTACTCAGTTAACATTAAGGTAAGGCCAATGTTCAGGAGTGTGCGAATGATAAATGTTTGTGGCTAAAGAAGAAATGAGCTGCCCTGTCGTTTAACTTCGCTCCGTGATTGCCGTGAGGTCGAGGAGTCAACGCTTTCTTCGCCATTCTTCGCTTTCACTTGTCTTTTCCAAGGGTTAAGAGCTGTAGTCCAGCTCAAAGACAACCAGAAGTCCACTGCAAAAACTAATTACGACATTTATAAGTGAAACGAAGGGGAATGGCTGATATCGCTAAATATTTCGAAGAGCTAATATTAAGAAAGATCTAAGGCTTTCCCGGCGTATGTAGTCGTTAAAGGTTACCCGGGCTTCCCACTGGGTGGTCAAACTCTCCATCTCAGCCGACGTTTCGATGAACGAGTCGTCCATCGTCATCAGGGCATGACGCAATCATCACATCGCAGGGCAGGACAATATGCCCTGATGAAGATGGACGACTCGTTTATCGAAACGTCGGCCGAGATGGAGAGTTGGACCCAGTGGGAAGCCCGAATAACCTTCAAAGCTAATATTAAATCGTTAATACCATAATTCCAACCAGGGTGTAGCTTTTTAACGATATGTCTAAATATATTCTCAGCATTATGCCTCTTTGTTTATTGTAATTTGTTTTTCGGTTATTGACTTTGAAATGATTCCCGAGCATTAAAAAATCAAAAACTCTCTCAACTCGCGACATTAAATGCTCTTCTGCCCTAATCTTCAATAGCTTGCCGTGAGTGAATAGGCACGTGATAACATAGCCCAGAAATTTCTGTTTGTTTGATTTTATTAATTGGTATAATATAACTCCTCGTAATTGTCAATGAGTTGCACGGGTTTAGAGCCGAGAAGAGCCGAATTTAAAATCCCGGTTTGAGCGGAGAAATAACGGTGGCATCCAAATCCGTACTTGGATGTCGTACAGAGAGAACTTCATTAACAATCGGTAGTCTTTCCGTCGGGCGGAACTATCATCCTTTCGGCACTTTTCAATGAGTGTATCTTAAAGCGGTTTCAATGCCAATGCATTCGTCAATACAGATACTAAATTCCAACTTTTTGCATAATTGTCAAAATAATACAACTTTTACTGATGATATGCGTTACTCATTTTAAACCAAAATTGAGGCAGACATTTACGAGTCACTCCGTAAATGAATTTTGATTATACTATCTTATAACAGTCGAAGAGTTTTATTGGGGCACCTTTTGTATGGAATTGGCAAGATTGTGACTTCAATCATCTCCGTCATCGGCTAAGAACTCAGAAACTAAGATGATAAGATGCATCAATTTTATTTTCGGGTAATTTTCCCCTTTGATTTTACTCCTTTTGTTCACAATCTTCCGTGAAAAATACATTTATGTATTGAATAGAAAATTACAAATTATGCCCGCATTTCTTCCATTTGCATCGCATTCAGTACCTTGCCATTTCAAGCTCGATTTGCGAATATAAGGCGCAAGGCGCAGGAAGGTGAAAATTTATTGTTCATGCCATTTCGAAAACACGTTTTTCTACAGTTTCTAATAAATATGAATAAATTTGCGTTCTAGTTCCTTGAGCGGTAGAACTACGGCGATGCCGACGCCGGGTTTTTCTCAATCCCTCCTCAATTGTCCAATCACCTCTCTCACCTTACCGTGCATCAAAGCACCTAATGATGATGTAAAAACATCGAAACCTGGGTCGTAGTAAAAATTATATTGTGGAAAATTGCAAAGCTTTTCATTTATGCATCATGCATAAGTGCCACACAATTTCGCAAGAATCTTCGGATTTTATATCTCTCCTCACCGATCCTCAGGGGATCAAATGACCACTCACGTCTCTCACCTCTCCGAAGAGCCAGGCGACCAAAGGAAGTGACGTCGTGCCCTCCCTCCAGTGTCGCACTTGTGTGCAGTGGGAGTAATTAAGACGACCAATCACCTCCACATCTCATTCGACACTCTCTCTCCTTCTCTCTTCATGGCTCTACAGCCCTTGGTGGGCCTTGGCCTCCTCCACAATTTGCCTCCAGTCTTCCTTATCTTTTACCCTACTCCTCCATTCCTTCCCTTTGATGTTAATTATCTGCAGGTTTAACGTCAACTGTCCATCTGATTCTTGGTCTACCTTTCCTTCTGGTGTGGTAGAACTTTCAATAAATAAGAATAATAATGTTAATAAATGTTTGCTTATTTCTCCGATAAAGAATGCATACAACATAATACATTTAATTAAATGGGGAGTAACTGTAGATAGCCGTGAAGGTAAACCTGAATTATGGCTGCCATCGTTTACTAATTTCAATTCCTTCTGGTGTGTTATAACTTTTCCCTCATTCATTCGACTGCCTCGCTGACTTTCCTCATCCAATGCATGAATGCAGTGTCTCGCGTGCCATGAGGCGCATGTAGGTGTATACAGTTGGTAGCCCTGCGAGTGCTGCCTCCTCCTCCGCGGTGGTCCGCGAGCCGTTCCCCGAAATCTTTTTCCACTCGGGCGCGGAGGGAGGGGAAGAGAATGGGGTGTGTGACCCCCCCTCTTAACCCTCCCCCCCCCAAGTCCCTTTTTTTATCGATCTCCTCCGCTCCCCTCCTAAAAAAATATTCCCCTCCCATCACCCCCTCCTCCCTTGCCCCCCTACTCACCCCCTACCTCTTCCCCCTCCCCTCCACCATCTCAGAGAGCGAGCGAGGGAGGGGCGCGAAAAACTCCCTCTTGTAGTAGTTCTGCGCGATTCCGGGTAGATGTCACTTGTGTTAATGTTCCGCATGGAGTCGAGGAAGGGGGGGGAGGGGTGCTTGGCTCTGTGCGCAGTGGTTAGACTTGGACTGAAAAGGGGCGCACCTTAGCTCGCCAACGGCCTTAATGTATTTATTGCATGATGCTCACCACGTCTCAACCCTGTTGTGTTTCGTTGAGTAGGCCATAGTTTCGCGAACAAAATCGAGAGAGTGATCGAATTTGCCAGGAATTGATTTAATATCTGATCCATATCGGAAACTGTTTCCTTAATAGAATATTTAAGTCGCCATAACCAAAATTTGCTATTGTGTTTAGCAAACGCGACTTATTGAGCATTATTTTTGCAGTGATTCCCTTGAACCAAACGCGCACAGCCATTGGCTTGTTGCATAGTGACGTAATCTACCTTACCGCTGACTGAGCTCATGAGTGTGTTTCAGGGGGTAAATTGTAAGCAAATTTATTCTTCGGACTTTTCTTAATATTCGATTTTCATAGTAGCAAGTAAAGGCTTTAACTCAGAAGAAATTGAAAAAAGGGACTTGGATTTGGTGGAGAAGGTGAGGCGGATGCATTCGCTATGTCTCTGTTCTTCCGTTTGTGCTCAATGAAGAAGTTATAATATTTAATTGCACACCATATCAAAAAGTCGGGGAGATAAAACTGCAAAATTTTGGATTCTGTGCAAAACTTGTACTCTGTACAAAAGTTATATAACCCGATGTTTCCAAAATAGGCGCAAATACACAATGCTTTTAGCGGCAATTAACCAAGATTTATGACGCCTTCCAGCCCAGACTAAGCAATTTCATCCACGCCGTCTTGAGGATTTTACCTTCAACCACCATAGGATGAATTAATTCTCCCCAATGAATGTCAAAGTGGCGAGCCACGCGAATCAATTAGAGTTAACGTCAATATGAGAGATGAGATTAGACAAAATGAAGTCATCAAGGTGGTGAGTTGGCAAGGCAAGCGTGTTGAGATTGTTTATTGACGTGCGAGTGTTGGCCTCTTAAGATGGGTGGAGCGATTTTTGTTTACATACAGATTTGCGTGAAACATGGCGAACGTATTCTTATCAGTATTAAATACCTATATTGTATGCAAAAAAGTTACCTGTCACAGATTTGCAATCTTAGCAATTTCATACTATTTTATCACCTGGTATTGTGGAGCTTGACAAGTGTTTCGAAATAACTCGATGATTTGCGTATTGTTTTCCTACACAAGCGTCAAACCTTTTTCATATTATTACAATGGTTTCTAATAAATATTTAGGCATCATCCTGGATTTAAAAAATGCGTTATTTTCTTACGATTTTCGCTTGAATTTCTTATTCCGGGCCGTGAAGCCGAGTCAAAACAATGCTCAAATTTAGGCGAAAATTTATTAATGACTTCTGTATGTTATTCTTGATGTTTCAACAGATGTACTTATGTGAAGCATGGCGCAAGAATTTATTTACAACTTACAGGAAAAGTTTTCTAAACGTGCTTTCAATGACTCAAGATTCGCGCATCAATCACCTTAGCAGTCGTTTATGGGCCAGCTTATATTAAATCACCCAGGGGAAAAATAATACATTGGTCAATATTTTATAAATTTCCAATTATATGCAAGACAGTTTATCAGTATATTGAGAAAAACAAGCTTTGACAAAGTGTAATTCCATAGTTTATTTACCCATCAGTTTTTAATATCGTTATGAGTGTAATTCTAATAATAGTTAACGAAGGTGGGTTTTACATTATCCAACGCATATTCAAGTGATTTCTTCGACGATTGTTGAAGGGTTTAGCACGAGGAGGTAAATTACTGACGAGTTATAATTTTATTTCACTATGAGTTTCGACGCTCTGCGTCATGGTGAATAGTTACACTGACATAAATCTGCTAAAACTTATATAAATATGGAGTACTTTTATTATCATCATTTGAGTTAATCTAATGAAAAATTCAAGACAAGAGGGAGATATAACTGTAGCGGGCTTAACATGAAAATAATTGCAGTATTTCCTTACATTGCGACCTTCCTCAATCCTGCCTCTCTTCCTTCCATTCATGAAGCTTCCTCTTCCCCATTTGCTCAACATCTCCTCTTGAAGCGATCCGTGGAGGGTAATGACACGTTCAATCAGTTAATAGGAGGCAAACAAAAAAACTCCGAATTCAAATACATATATTACCAAAATAAGGAAGAGCAGTCAATATACATACAAAATCTCTGTGGGTCTCCCACTTAGACGATTCCCCCTATTCACTAGCAAAGTCTTTAACAATACACTTCCTCGGAGTCGTTTCACCACTCTCGGAATACTGACGAAGACTGACGAGTTGACCCGCTCACCAGGAAAACTCTTGGTTGCCGATTTCAGCCCCTCGCCTCGGAAGGTCCGTGCATTCCGCGGGGCTTAGGGAGGGGAATTTAAATGTGCCGAATCCATGGAGTCATGGCACACCCTTCCACCTTCTCCAACCGTCAACTTTGCATCTTCCCCATCTCCTCCAGCGTCCTCTTCTGGATTCCACATCTGCTCACCGATCGCTCTAAACAATTAGTCGCATGCCCTACTTCTCCCCACCCGATCTCAAACGCCTCCAACCCTCTCTCTTCCCCTTCTCCCTTTGCCGTCTTCCAACTTCACTGCTCTCTTCTTCTGCTGCTACCAACTTCACTTCAACACTCACATTCGACTCCATTTATTCACATCATTCATTACACTAGACTCATCTCACAAGTTTCTCTCCATGAAGCCGCGTCCACATCTATAATAATTTGCGCCGGATGCAACACGCGGCATCAATTTTGTGCTCGCGTGGGAATTTGTTTAAACACGAACGATTTGATAAACATGATATATCGCGGGGATTACAAATACAAAACATATGTGGCGCAGGATTAAAGAAACTAGGTTTTGTTAAACTTATAATAGGAAGCTCCTCGGATGAAAAAGTCAAAGATAGATGCTACTTCGCTCTGGTTAGGCCACACCTCGAATACGCCGCGAGCATTTGGGACCCTGGTCAAATAGATTTAACCAAAATAATTAATAAAATGCAATGGAAGGCAGCGCGCTTCGTTAAAAACTGCTACGAGCGTACATAATATATTGTCTCACAACTTTTAGAGGGATTAAGGAGGGGGGCCCTAGAGACTCGGAGGCTACAAGCTAGGCTTAGCTTGCTTGATAAATTCAGAACTGATATTTTTCAGAGCGACAAAGAGAATATTATCATGACTCCTCACTACATCTGTATGTCTGACAGATGCGATAAAATAAGAGAAATACTCTGCCGTACAGATAGGTACAAAAACTCGTTCTTTCCGCGAACAATAAGCAACCAAAATAAAAATTGAGCTCCACTAAATACACTCCTATAATACATGTCGCCATTTCATCTCCAAAATCTTACACCTTTACACGGCTGGTGACCTAACACCCCCTGCCACACGCCCAAGCGGCGGCTAGTGGGTTAATATGTAGATATGGAATAATTTGCGCCAAATACGACACGCGGCATCAATTTTGTGCTCGCGTGGGAAATTGTTTAAACATGAACGTGAATAACGCACGCAAGAATTCATTCCTCATTCAACGCTCGCTATCCGAACAGAGTCGGCTTTTGAGAAACAACGGACTTGCCCCGCTTTCAGATTCTCGATGAGGTCGCATTCTGCCGCACGAATGATTGCCTGTCTACCCTATCTACCAATCTACTTGCGCACAGACACATGCCGCACGTCTTAAGTATTTGCGTCAAACTATTTTTTAATTTCGTCGAAAATATTCTCGGCGAGCCCATATGGCACAAATGTTCTCGGTTTTGTACGCAGCTTAAAGAAATCATCTATTGAAAAATTAATGTGATTTCACTGAATCCCTATTTATATATTTAGCCTTAAAATTTACAGTTATAGCCGAAGGTGCCACTTTTGGCGAACCGTCTGTGGTAAAACCATCGCGCTCCTCGGTTTGTTCTTTATTTTGAATCTTCTTCAGTACTAAGCTACGGAACAACTTATCAAAATATTTCCACTCTTGCTAAATACAATTTTTAAAAAGTATTTTTATCTTAGAAAATATTAAGTTTTAATGATTTCTGCAATATATTACTTTCATCAAATAGAGTATATCTAAAATTTGGGTGCTATTAAAAATAACCACAAAAATTAAAGAGGTTAATCTTTTTCTCACCCGTTTTGAACCCCCAGCAAACTTTCAATTAGCCAAAATGTTGAGCTACATGATTTGGATGATATCACCCATCCAAAGAATTTTACGTCCATATAATGCGGAGAGAGATGCGGAGATGCATAATAAAGAGAGCGGATGACAGTGATCATGGTTGAGATTCCAAACCATTGTAATGGTCTCCCGGTGGAAAACCCGAGAAACCTTTGTCCATGGTTGAGTACTTTAAGAAGGAGCTGGCAAATAGTTTATTCAGGAGTGAGCGTTGCGTTCTAAATGGACTGACTCGTGGAGTCTGTAAAGGAGAGACGAGAATACGCAGCAGGTATATGAGAATAAGGATGAAGAAGGTGCGGTGGACAGGGAAGAAGATAAATTAGGAAGCTGTTGGTATGGTGGGTGAGGCAGTGAAACTTTTGGATGGGACAATAAGGAGGCAAAGTAGGAGGCTTAGAGAGGTGATGATGAGTGGCGAAGGGTTTTGAAGGCCATGGTAGGAGAGGAAGACATTGAGTAAACGGGGAAAGAGGAGGAATTGAATCGACCTCGCGGACAAGAGTGGCTGAACTTATGTCACAATATAGAACTATAGTATGTGACGAGGTTTAGATAGGAAGTTATTAAATATAAATGGAGGTTATCTTATCTTCAACTATACCTGTCTAAACCGTTAGATTACGAGATTCTCATGTTACAGATGCCTAAGTGCGTACCTAACCGATCACCTCCTGTGAAAGAACAGCAAATAAAGTTTAATTTTGTACTTATATAATTAATTCTTTGATAATTTCCTCCCTTACGCCCTATCCTTACACACTTAATTACTTTAATTACAACTACTCATGACTTCTTAGACGTCCTATTGTTCTTAAAACTTCTAATATTTCTTTTCTAGTGAGTCTCTTCTATCACATTCACTCATGATTTTCGCAGTGTCTACCCTTTCCTCTCACATTGTTTACTCTCTAATATCATACATACCTGTATGGTTATTCGACTCTTTAGCATTGTCTTGACATTACCAAACCAACTAGGTTGCTATTGCCCCTTAAATACTCGTCCATCAATGGAGCACCTATTCCGCAATCCTTAGTGACCCATTCATTTCCATCCCTATCCTTTCTGCTATAATCTCCAGTAATTCTCAGGTATCCCTAACCGCTCTATGTAGCCCACTCCTATGCTCATGTGGTCACTCTAAAATTCGCTTCTATACAACTAAACATGAAGGAGTACTCTTTTACACAAAGTATTTTCTGCATCTATACGCAAACCTTCGTTTCTTGATGGACCCGACAGACTACCTAGGTTTTCCTTCCGGCATTAGTGCGACTAACATAGCTTTTGACTAAATTTCGGCCAGATAATTTTGCCCAGATTTTTTCGACCTCAGCTCACTGTGCGGAGTTGGTATTTACTGTAAATATCTGAGCCAGCTGTTCATTAACCCTGCAACTTTGACCGACTCTAAATATTCATGCCTTTTAAGAAACTATATCAGGAAAAATTCACGTCATTTTATGTACTAGACTTTTGTGCATCCTTCAATGGCTTAGTTGGTTATAGTACGTCATTCTTTTTCTATTCTTATTTGTAATACACGTCTCCCACACCGGGCGAGAACATCTAATTTTGGCCAGATATTTTCAGAAACTTGGTGTGCTTTGAAATAAGCAACATCTCTAAACGAACGATATGAAGCAAACTTAATGGTGCCTAGATTTCAATCGCAGTCGTAAACGACTGAACAATTTGTGCTTTAACGAAATGAGGTCAGACTAGTTGTTGGGTCTGGTAAAATGTTGTCGTGCAATGCCTTCTAAATTACCGAACAAATTGGCCCTTACATTGGAGCTGTGAGTTGAATAAAAAAGTGTTGTCGAGGAGTTAAATAAAAAATGCCTTGCGTTATGATAATAGCACGGAGGGCGTTTGGCGTCTATAGGGCTTTGAGTTCAGATTAAGTCCCTTTGAGCATTGTGACCAAAAATAATATTTTGTTATATCGTATGACTTCATTCTTCCTCGGAAATATTTATTTATGCCATTAGTGAGGTGTTTCATCCAGACTTGATGACTCGGGGTAATGTGATGGCACCTTGACTTCTCCAGCCTCCGCGAAAGCGACGCAAAGCGGACGAATCACTTAACTGTTGAACCAGACCCTGTTTGGTGATTTCAATGCCTGAATGTCATCAGCCATTGGTTTGCATCGCATTTTCTGCCGGAATCGAGTGACCTATTTTTTATGATAAGCCTAACTTTGGATTTACAATTATAAAATTAAATACAGAATGTCCTAAATGAGAGTGGTTTTGAGGCTAGGTTGCATTAACAAGGGTAGTCTCAGAAAAATAAAGCAATTGATGAGTGGGATTATATCAAAATTGATGAGTCCACGCGCACACACGTCGTCGCATTCAAAGATAAGATGACAGGAAGATTAGAGAGGGAGAGAATGTACCATGTGCCACAAATAACTCCGTGGAGGACTTCGCTAGGAAGTGGGGATACAAGAACTTCTTTTTGAAAAATGAACAAGGAGATATTAACTTCCAATGTGGAATTTTGAAACCAAAAGATGAAAAAATTTGAAAGCTTTGGAAATGCAACAGCGGTTGAGAGGCGATACGCAGAGGGAAGGGCCCCAAGGTTGTGGTAGCCAGCCCCTTCGGCTGGGTTCCCCTGTGCCTCTGTCCCCTCAAAATGCTGCTGCTCCACTGATTGAAAATTAAAGAAAATTATAAATCATGAATAAATGAGGTGAAGCCGAGAGAATTGCCTAATCCTAACCTCAAATAATAAAAAAAATAATCAGCGTACACTGCTAGGCACAATGCGGCCCTGCGGGTGTACATTTTCATCTTCGACACCATTTTGGCATCGACGCTACTCCTGTGCTGCCGTCTGCTCCTGAAGATATTGAGTCCGTTGTGGAGAACGATAAATGCACTATCTGGTGGAATTACTCCTTTTCTACCACCAGGCAGTTGGAGGCGACCAAGCCTGATATCGTTCTCCTATACCACCCCTCACACTCCATGTTCGTAATTGAGTTTTCGGCCCCGGCTGAAACAAACATGGATGCAAAGGAGGCGGAGAAACGGACGAAATATCAAGACCTGCTATTTGAGCTTCGGCAAATGTACCCAGGACACTCTGTTAAACTGGTAGTCCTTATCATAGTTGTGCTAGGTGGAGTTAAGGGCTCGCTGCTGGAGAGCATCAAGTGCATTCCGTCCTGCGTGGCACAGGCGGGGTCACTTGCAGCTCGCATGCAGAAGGCCGTCTTACTTGGGTCCCTCCATCTACTCCGCACGCACGACCCAGCTGCAGCGTAGCCACACATTCGATGGGCGTCGGACGTGGCTGCGATCACTGCCCCACCCCTCTGGAGTCCTCGGTCATTATGACGGCAATGAAACCCGATGCTTGCCGAGGACTCGGAGGGGAATGTTACTAAAGTAACTTTCAATAATAACAATAATAATAGCACACATACACTAAGACCAATTTCAACCACATGATGGAGCGTGGATTCACGTGGTTCTAACACTTGGTCGCAGCGGAAGATGGACGTGCGTAGAGGGAAGGCTTTTGAAATGTGATCGTGGATAAGGTTAAAGGTGGCAAGGTGAAGAAAAAGAGTGTATGTGGAAGGGAAGGGAATGGATCCGTTGTGACGAAAGGCGAAGAAGCCGCCAGTGAAGAACCCTCGCCATCTCGATCTCTTCACCTTCGCTATCCTTGCCTTCGCTATCGGGCCATTTTCATCACAGGATCGACCATTTTCAGGACCATTTCTCTATCCCAGCCCCAGGCTTCTTCCTAACCTTTCCGTGTTGGCTCCGCTGTTCCTAAATATCCGCTTAGTTCCTGCCTTCGTCAATAGCCTGACATAGCCTAGTTTTATCACAAAGAGTAAGCATTCATTGATATTTTTCCGCGCAAAATCTTGTTTTTGTGAAAACTCTTTGTCGAAGAAGACATGTCCGTTATTTTATACATTCTGTAGGTGATTGCGAGTTGGAGAACCATTCATCGCGGCCAGGAGAAAGTGGTCGAAAGTTTTATGTATCGCTCTGAATGGCACCTCTGGCTATGATTCGGATCCCAAATCGGTGCATTGTTTTGTCGTCTCTTTTGGGAAGACAGCCGTCGCTCTAAGCAGCAAACTGTCTTCCTCTTGATAATTTCTTAGTGAATCATACGCATGAGGTGGGCGAAAGTACTTTCGCGATTCGGATGTATTTCACGAGAAGATATTCACCGACACAATCTTAGGCGTGATGACATTTGCATTTGTGTACATCTTATGTGGTTGTTAATTACATTGATTCACCTCTATATCGCATACCCTTGTTAGTCTACAATTTTCATTTTTACTCTTAATTATGTCTATCGCGTAAAACCAATGCATAACCCATGGGTGAGTGAGCCTTGCGTTCATGCAATTAGATTTCAAGTGACATTTTTTATTATGCCTCCCATTTATGTCGTTTATAAATTTTCGATTATATATTTCTCCAGTGAGGATTTTTTAGGATGATCATGCAAATAATGATGGTTGGCCAACCCTAGGTTCTACTCCCACTTTTATCAATAGCTGCTCTTACTTCTGCCTGTTTACTCTATCAAAAGTCTCTTGAAATCAAACTTCTGGCCACCAATATTCAAGTTGAAATCCATAAATCGAGTATCCAAATTTCACCCAGATTTCTCTCAATTCAAAAACTGTCTTAAGTTTCATGAGAGCAAATTGAGATGCAATCTCGAGTTTCGCTCCCCGAACAGAACCGTAATTGATCTTGAAGTATTATGTCTTCCACCTTTTACTCTGGCCATCTGCTATTCATTATTAGTAAATTAGCCTCGTGAATAATCAATCCTATCGTTCTTAGTCACCTAATTAGATGCTCTTTTCAAACAAAACAAAAAACTATTTTTATGAATTATCCTTCCGAAGTCCATCACCGTACATCCAAAAAATCAGTTTTAAAAGTTAGTCTTCCAAATTTTACCAACATTCCAGATAAATTTGAGTGGGATATAACATATTTTTTTCATGTATTAACCTATTTTTTGATACTTTCTCGATCAACCTAATTTTTTTGTGAGATACAAGAGCTATTTGTTCCTTGCATCTTGCATTCCTATTGTTTTCCTGTTGTCCTATGAATGTATTTATCTATGCTCACCAATCCACAACTCAAATCTTCTCCCCGTTGCAAAGGGTTCATTTTACTCTTGAGTAGATCAATCAGACATTCCCTGCTGTCATCGACAGCCAGTAAATATGAGCTCAATTAATTAAACCTAGATCTATTTAAATATCAGTTCATTTGTACTTAACTACATCAATCTTGTTCAGCACCTAGTAAAGTGTTAGAGTTGGGTGCGTTGTTTCCAATCCTTTTCCTGGCTCTGATTTAACCGAGTTGATATAATATCACCCGAAAAAGTTCACACACACATACCTGTGTCTGCGATCGTAATTAATCCAAGAGCTCCCTCTCTCATATCCAATCCATTCATCATCATCTCTGCCTTCTCGTTGTTTAAATATCCCGGTGTGATTAGGGGATTGGTCTCTCATTGTAAATCCCCAAGTTGCTTCTTTCATTTTGCTCGTGCGACCTCTATATCTTCCCAGTGGTCAAACGTTGTCGACCAACTTGATTGCTGAGTACTATAGTGAGCTGACCCACCCTGCCGGCCACCCGGGGATTCCTGGTGGAATGCCAGTCTAGTCAAATGATATTTATTGGAGAACTTACTGGCCTCGGTGCATATCATATATTAGCAACCGCGCACTTAGCTTTAATATTTGTGCATTTTATCGATTAGCATGTTTAGTTGTATTTGCCTTAATCTCCAAAAAAAGTTATGAAAAAGAACACTAGGCATTTTTCCACCAGTTTATTTTACATGCTGCAACTAGTTTCAACTCAGAGACGTCATCTACAGGTAGCCCACCAAAAGGTACCTGAAGATGGCGCCTGTGCATTGTAACTAGCGGTACCATAGAAACTAAACCGGTGGTAAAATATCAAGTGTTCTTTTCGTTATCATGAGTTTTAACAAAGTCACGCTGGAACTCACAGTTTACCGAATAAGAGTATAAAATATTTTTATTATTTACGCATTCCATTCTTATCTACTTATAATAACCTCCGAGAGCAGCCCATTTGGCATTATCATCGGGGAACACAGTTAGCAAAACGAGACGAACCCTTACGGGTAATGGTCCGTTGGGGAGTGAGCTACTCCCAGGGGCAAATCCGGGGTCCCATTTCGGTCGGCGTTCGAGGACCCAATTCTGCCGCCACCGAATCGGACAGTCTCAAAAGAAATGAAAATATTACGGAATTCATTCGTTCACAGGAGACACAGACGAACTCTACAATTAAAAACTATATGCCCACTCGGTCGTTTCGCTTACTCCTGTTCAGTATTTGCTGATTTTATGCCTATCCAGACTCCCCTCTGATTATTTCCCCCTATAGGTATGACATTATAACCGCTCGCCCTTTCTGATCATCGCTCCAGGAATTTTCCCCGTCCTTCCGCACGCAATGGTTCACTTTCTCTGTGTAGCGAGCCATCCCAAAGTCCTGTGCATTTTGATTGACATGGTTTCTCTTTTCTTCAATTGAGTATTGTACGTGTTGCCATCTCTTGAGAGACCGCCTCACTTCGACTCCACCACTTTCGTGTGCATTGAGAGCAAACCTGCATATAATGACAAAATAATGAAGGAGAGTAAAACTTCAAACTAACTGTACATTTTTTATAAACTTGTGTATTTCAGTTAAACTCTTTTAATTCTGCTTTCCGTGTAGCACTCGAGTGGCAGTCATAATTTAATAATAATAATAACATTTACTGGCTCTAGGAATGAACTACTTTGGAGCAGGAGTAAGTAATCACAACTCAGGCTAGAAATAATAACAATCACATTGAAAACATGTCACTCATTAACGAGAATCTTATCAAATCATAGTACTTGTTCACAACAAATATTACAATTCCACGCTCAATAGATTGTAGCAATCACAAAGGCAGTATATTCATGAATTTTATTCAAGATGTATACCAAAATATTAACTATCACTGATATAATAGGACAGCAAGCTTTTTTTAAATCTTTCTGTAGACTTAATATTTTTCCACATTTGCGGAATCGAATTCCATCAAATACATGTATTTACATCAAGAGAATAATCGCTGCCGGGATTAAACCCGAGTCCCCAAGGTGGGATGCCAGTATCAGATCCTATTCTCCAAACCCATCCTATTCACTTGAATCCGTTCCGTTTGGATGATTTTAGAGCAGAGAAAACTCCTTCAGCTGCAAGACCTCACATTGCATTACACTCGTGAACCCTGGCAGCGCCACCTGCCCGTCTCGATTGTCATTACCTCGCTATGAGACACGGATGAAGTCACGGAGCAGTCAAGAAAGATTCTCCGAGGACTTCCGGAAGGCAAACATTTTTTTCCTGCTGGCGTGTACACAAACTGCCGCACCTTGGCATGTCTCGACTCAGCAGCGAAGTGAAAGTACACATTTTAATTCACGGATACACATTATCCCTCTGGCGTCCAAAGATGATAGAATGCGACATCGCCCAAAAGTAGGCCGTCTAATTGTTGTCTTGTAATGAGATTCACAGCCGTGCGGTTAATTGGTGAGGTGGGATGCAGAATAAGCGTTCGCGGAGCAATTACCGCGTTGACGAAGCAGAGACGATGTTCTCCTTGCTATAGGTATTTTCCAGGCCGGGGTATAAGTCATGGCGATCACTTAATTGCCCTTTTTGCTTTGCTGTCTCGAGGGTTAGCAGCGAAAATTTGCATCCACAATCACGCGTAAAGCAGCACGACCACCGCAGAAGGAAGTGGGGGTGAGTGGGAGGTGGACTGCGACAAGTGAATATCAATGAGCGCCTCTGGGGCACAGGCAGCGTTGCGTGGATACCTATCTTTCAAGATCCTCGGGCAAGTGGGTGGTCCTCCTGACACTCGTGACGCACAAAATGCCGCGTACACTGACTAACATTGTCCGCCCTCTCCTTTCGCCCGCCCCGGGCACAACCCGGTATTCTGTCACATATCCGTTGGCACTGCTATTAGTTTAGGCCGTACAACTGTTGCTGATGAGAAGAAGTGGAGGGAGGCAGGATCAAATGAATATGTAACGGTCACCTTCACTTCAAGAAAACTCGCAAAAACGTGAGGAATGGAAAACGAATATTGGGGCAATGTTTAGAGTATAATTTGATCCGGAAAATGAATTCGAGAACGAAGTAGGTCAGGATATTTTGGGTGCCAGTGAAATGAAATGGGTCCAACAAGGGGCCCTTTACACCGCCAGCTGCCGGATTGTTCAACATAGATTAACAAATAGATATGCTGTAGTTTGAATAATACTCGGAAAATGTAACAACATGCGAAAGAAATGTAGTCTTCAGTACAGTAAAGGAGTAATCTTGGTTGCATTGTGAACAAAACTCAGGGACAATGGACAACCGAATGGCGTATTCGGAATTACATGAGAAACTTGCGGGAAGAATCGTACGTGTAAAACAATGCGCTCAGTCAAAACTCGGCTGGAAGGACATCCAACAGGTCATAACTTGGTCGGAAATCGTGGAGCATGTTGCAACATGTGTGTGTCCACGAGATTAAAAGCATCTCGCAATAGATGGTTCCCTGGATGATCGAAATGCCTTCGTAGAAGTCCTATTCGTAAATTGACAATTTGGATTTCTATTTCATATAATTGAATTATTAATTGCTCTTTGGATTTCTCTTTCTTATAATTTCATTTCGCATTGCTCTTTCTTGAACTACAGGGTGGCGCTCGTCAGGTAAAACAGGGAAAACCTGGAATAGTTAGGGAATTTTAAATTTCTGGAAAAGTCAGGGATTTCTCGTAACAGTCAGGGAGAAACTGGAATAGGAAACCTCGCTATTTTTCTACCATTACGTTTAGCGGCCAGTCTTTCCCGCCCTTTATTTCACCAACTAAAACTAACGTCCGCCGCTGACGTTATGTATTACGCTCATCACAAGGATCCGATGCTATATTGTTCGGAAAATTTTACGTCGCGTTTGTTTTAATTTCCGAAACAGGTCGAGAAGTAGCTGGAGCACGCTAGCATATAGTAAATACATGCTTGCAGTTCTAAAAATACGAGACGATAATTTGACAATATGAAGCTGCCGTGGAAAATTTAATTCAGCAGAAAAAAATATTCCGGTAATGGGTGACCTTTTGGCGATCGGTCAGGGAAATTGGTATATCCGTCAGGGAAAAGTCAGAGAAAGGTCAGGGAATTTGAAAATTGGATATCAGTAGCCACCCTGAACTACATCCAAATAGAAATCTGTAATCATCTGAAAAATCCCCATCACTGCTGGAAATCGAACCCTTCGGGATGAGGAGCCGTTATTTTTTCCCACTCATCTCACGAACCTCATCCACTCCACGTATCGAAGCCGTTGTCGTACGCGAGGTACGTATGAGTCACTGGGCGTATTCTCAATGCCTGAATCACCATGATTTTAAATTGATGGTAACCTAAACATAGGTACGCCTTATAGGTTACCTAAAGTTCCACTAAATATCTTAATATTGTATTCTTTGTATTTTTCTGTAATTATTCTTTTGGAGCTATAAACATTATATTATATTATTACATTATATTATTATATTACATTATTCACGGAGATCCCGATGCAGGAATCAATAAGTCAAGCGACCCCTTTGATGATATCGGTCGGGGGAGGGCCCAAGGCATTGACCCCAGAGCGATATCAGGATGACACATGAGAGTGGGAGTCGATGACGCTCCTGAGGACGGAGAGTCCCTTTGGGCCCCCTCTCCCTCTCCCCACCGTCCCCTATATTATCACCCGAAGCCGATTGCTCGGGGGAATATTGCTGTAAGACGTCCGAGGCGGAAGTCCTCACAATAAACCTTGTCCACGATTTTACGCCGGAATGTCAATTCCTAATGCTCTCTCACCTTACACCATTAAACGGGGTTCGGTCGTCCGACGATTCCAACCTCATTCTTCCGCGCTCCTAGACCGCTCAGGCACGACACCGTGATAGCGAAGCCCAGCCAGCGGAGGGAGGGAGGCGAGGGGAAGGGGGCGATAGAGGTGACCCTGCTTCTCGACGTGTGGCGCGCGCAGGGGGGGGGAGAGCGGTCCATTCGTCTCCCTGTCCTGCATCCTTTCTTCTCTCGTTCCGCGGAGGAGTGGGGGCGCTTTGGGGAGCGCGGGAGGAAAAGGGGGAGTGGGTGTGCTTGAGGGTGAGCGGGCCAGTGCCCGGGACGCGTTCTTTTTTTGGGGATTATTTGTGTGCGGGGGTCTATATCTGTCCCCGTGAGGACTGAGGACTTGGGCGGCAAAAGGACAAAGGGGGCCTTTTTTGTGTCCCGCGCTTAGAAAGGCCAAAAGGCCCCCTCGTCTCCCTCCGCCCTCTTCCCTTCGCTACCGTCATCATCTTCCCTGGATATCCCTTCCCTCAACTTCGGGCTCGACCGCCGAACTCTTCCTGCTTCCGTAATAAAACAACTGACACCTATGTTGAAATCCCGCGGATATTCTAAATCGAATTCTTTCCCGCATTTGAATTCGAATCTTTCGAGGTACAATGCGTTTGCCATTCTCAGCGACCAACTTCGTCCGAAAGAATTCCTCTTTCATCCTTCAGTTCCTTATCTCTAAAAAAATACTGCGATCAGTAATTTTCTCTCATTTATATTAGTGACTCAATTACGTTTACTAATTAACACATCAGAATTATCAAATATTTCCATTAGTTACGACGGAAACAGTTATCTAGTAGTTCAAGTTACGCTGGAAACCATCACCCTCGACGGAGATAGCGTTTCCCATCAAGTTAACTCCGCTCTGTGTTTTATTTCGACCCTTGAACTACTTGGACAATATCTCTAATTGAGTATTTTTACCGTTGCGTTGCATGATTGAAATGAAAAACTTATTTTATTCCACCATAGCAAGAATTACGAGAAGCATTTGGTGCTTTTCCGGTGGATGAGCTTCTCATAATTCCCACGAGTTTCCGTCCGGGTCCATCGTGGAGTAACTCATTAGGACAGGAACCCAAGAGAACTTTGAAAAAAATTATTGAAGCTATTCCTATGGTTACGCCAGAAATCATCACCATTATTTCATTGCAGTCGATACGTATTCCTTTTGAAGGGAAAAATAATGCATTCAGATATGACAATACACAAATAAGCTAAATATAGATCGGGCATAAAATCGGCTGCGATGACAATTTCATTCTGAATATTAATGCAGGAGTTTTCTTGCAAATGTCTACAGAGGAACTCTTGGATAAGAACAGCTTTGGGATTTTACAAAATCTTATCGTTCAATATTCATCCCTCTCCGTCCCAACTCACGACTTCCTCCTTTCAAATTTGATGATTGCTCCGTATTGGGCAAAATTTCCTCGCTCTCTTGTTAGCCTCCCCTTTGAAACTCAAAAATTGAGATTAGGTGCGAATTAAAATCTTATTAGCTTCAAAATAATTAATGTTCATAGGAGAGGTCAGTTAAACGACATATTTCCCAAGCTGTACTTCATTTTTCCACTTCACCTCGAAGCTGAGAAGTAATGAACCACTTGTGGATCGCTTGAGGTCTTTTGTAAGCGCTTCCGTATTATTAAAACAACGAATTTCCCAATTCACTACTGCGTCGTCTTCAAACAATGGAAGCATAACGTCAACTTCTTCGCTAGTATCATCAACACACAAAAGCAACGGATGTGGGACAATACACTCCCATGTGGGTCACTTAATGTGACAGTGACTTCAATAGAGATGAAACACAATGTTCTTTACGAAATTGACTTTGAATTCTCTCATCCCGAAAATTACGTCGTCGTCTAACTCGTAAGAGTTTAACTCTCTAAGTGACATTCTATAGGACTTAATATTCTATCATATATATTATTTCTCAGAGGTGTTTTCTGTCGCAACACCATAACTCCCATAATTCTTCATCAAAAGTAATGATTCAAACATCGTTTTAAAGCTTATGTTCCCCGCTATTGACGAAAAATAGACAAATGGTTTAAAATTTAAGTTTTTGTTAAAAAATGATACAGTGACATCTGTTGACAATGTAATCAACTTATATGTTGGCTATGGTTACGTGCTTAAAAGACTGTAGGAGGCGCCATCTATTAAAACATCGTTTAGCTATATTGTTTACATTCTACATGCAATCAGTGTGACCGTTTACGTTTACGTTATATATCTTTAACACCAACATAAATAACATATAATTGTCCATGGGAAGAAACAGGTAGAAAACGGGAAGAAAGAAGGAAGAAACGCGACATATTCGACAGGTAGAAGAACAGGAAGAAAGAAGGAAGAAGCTCCATACTGTGCGAAATATTCGATAGGTAGAAGAACAGGAAGAAAGAAGGAAGAAACGGTAAGAAGCTCCATACTGTGCGAAATATTCCCCGGGTCAGCTAGTAGGACTTAATATTAAATACCTATTTAAAGGCAAAAAAAATAGAGGTAACCCGTGAGTAAAATATCTTTGGCAAAAAGTGCTAATCGTGTTTCATAAGTTCCTTTCTGAATTCGTGTCGTGTGTTTATTAGCATGTTATGCATACCGAGGTATCTCATTACTGTACTTACAACTATTTAAGAACTTTACATGAGACAGTTGTCAGGGATATCGGTCGGTGATTCGATGGCTGTTCTTTATTACCACTTTTAGATATGGGTGAGCATTAGCAATTTTCAAGTCCTTGAATACTACTAGTTATGAGTAACCATCTTACTTTCAATATAAATGCTTACTCAATGGTAATTCGTATTCGTTGACGGATTTACTAAATATTATATACAAGGAGGGATCTATTTATGAAGCAAATTCTTTGCACACGGGGGGAAGAATATTTTCATGACCTTTAGATCTATTTGGACGCAGCAATTTTACCAAATTTTCTATTCCTTAAGCACAAATATCCAAATTCGGTATCGTTCGCTGGTGACGATCATTTGCCGTGACACAGTGGCAGATGGATTCTGTGATGGCCTAAATAAAACACCTTGAGAGTTGGATTTCGTTGAATTAGTTTTGTCCAACGTGACTATTGATGCCTTTCCCATTTCGTTTTGCAGGGAATTATTAACTATTGAGCTATTGGCTTGAATTACCCTTACCAAAAAGGCTTTTTGATCTTCCTGCTCCTGCTTCACCAGTGTTTTTCTTTTTAGCTCCATAAATGCATTCCGAAACGCTTCATTCGTTGTGGCTATAGACGGGATATATTTTTCAATAATTGAATAGTGATCATCGGCAGACAAGTCTTTACGCAGGTTTTTCATGTTGACGTGGCAATCTCTCTGTCGTCTTAACGATGTCCTCACTTCCACGTTGTATCATTTTGGGTTGCTGTTCTCTTTTTTGTAATTATTTGGGTTATATATTCTGATGCCCAAATGTAGAAGCGAAAGAAAGGCTTTCCAAGTAACCTCCATGTCCAAATTTGTACTTAAAAGACGCCGAGGTGACCGCAATTTAACCGCTCATTTGAGCGCGGGTTACATCAAGAACTCCCTCCACCTCACGCAAAAAGAGACGAGATCACAGATGAACAATGCTCGTCACCATCGGGATTCAAATCTGAACCGTCACCCTGGAACAACGATTCTACATCTACATACATGCCCGCGAGCCGCCGCTTGGGCGTGTGGCAGGGGGTGGTAGGTCACCAGCCGTGTAAAGATGTAAAAGTTTTTGTGACATGTTCTATGAGAGTGTGTTTGGAGGAGCTCAGTTTCTATTGTGGTCGCTTATTGTGCGTGGAAAGAACGAGTTTTTGTACTTATCTGTTTGACAGAGTATCTCTCTTATTTTATCGCAACTGTCAGACCTAGAGATGTAGTGAGGCGTCATGATAATATTCTTTGTGTCGCTCTGAAAAATATCAGTTCTGAATTTATCTAGCAGCCTAAGCCTAGCGTGCAGCCTCTGAGTCTCTAGAGGCTCCCACGTTAATCCCTCTAACAGTTGTGTAACACTATATGTTCGTTTTTAGCAGTTTTCAACGAAGCGTGCTGCTATTCTTTGTATTTTGTTGATTTTTTTGGTTAAATCTATTTGCCCAGGGTCCCTAATGCTCGCGGCGTATTCGAGGTTTGGCCTAACCAGAGCGAAGTAGCATCTCTCTTTTACTTTTTCATCCAAAGACCTTCCTATTATGCGCTAAACAAATCCTAGTTTCTTTAATGCTGCGCTGCATATGTTTTGTATGTGTGTTCCCCACGATATATCTGAAGTTAAGGTAATTCCAAGATATGTTACTGTATCTGAAGATTTTATGTTTACTCCGCCCACGGTATGGCTTTTTGTGATGACTTTCGCAGGAAGTGAACTGCGGTGCATTTACTAATATATAGTTCTAAACCCCACTCACTGACACCACGAATGAACTTGGTTACGGTCAGATGACAGAACTTCAAAGTCTGCGTCTTCGCTTTTCACGGTAGTTTACTGCATCGTCTGCAAATATTCTTAATTTGCTACTATTTCGAGGACTTAGGTCATTAATATCAATAATGGTGCAATCTGTGGCGCTAACTCCTTGAGCACGCGTGCAGGTATTCCTTCTGGACCTGGGGACTTGTTACTTTTAATCGAACGCAGTTGTTTAATTATTCCATCACGCTGAATTGTTATGTCCGCCATCGGCTCGTTAACGTCTGGAATGTGTAAATGGTGTATTTTGTCATCCTTAGTGAATATAATTTCGGATTGGTAGTTAAATATATTGATGAAAGCCAGTGAAATAATTTTCCTCGGAAATTAATGAGAAATAGAAACTGTCTGGTATCGGCAATCCAGACAGGGACATTTGCCTTGACGGGCCAATACTAAGACCGCTACGCTACTGAGGCTCACAAGCGCTTGTGGCATTTTTCTTCAAGTTTCCAGGAATCAAGTTGCCATCTCTTGCGGTCTATCGACGAATGAATCGCGATGAAAGTGAAAAGAGGAATTCGGGAAAGCTGCGGCACGTTGAGTTGAACGCATTTGATACCAGAACTTTTGCCGCGTCAACACTGACCTCTTCTGTAAACTTTTAAATTTACCTTTCACTCATGTACAGCCACCGTGTAGACGCCCTGAAACCAGGTAAGCGGATCTAGGGACCCCTTTTCAAGTAGACTTGGATGATGCCGATAGTGTTTGTGATGCCCGAGGCTTCATCATCGATATGTTGAGTAGCTTCAATCATCGCTCACAACACAAGTGTTTACATCATTTATATGAGGAGTTAGGTAATTATGCCCGTATTATACTACTTTTTCATTGTATTTTTGCGGTTTTCCGTACCTAAATAGCGTAAGGCTACTTCTCGGGGATGTTATTTTTGCGCGATGTGAAGTTCTTTCCGTTAGGACTAGATAGCTCTGAGAGATAAAATACTATCAGTTTATAGACGCTTGCCTACGTTTGAGCACTGCATTTAAGTGAACCCTATTTAAGTACACCTGTAGTGCAGACGATTCATTAACCCGTGTCAAGATGACGTTGAAGGTAATTCGGGTTTTCCCGTGGAACAAACTCTCCACCTTGGCCGACGTTTCGATAAACCACTCGTCCATCGTCTTCAGGGCATGATGACGATGCCCGTTCGTCGCAGGGCATTATGCCCTGATGACGATGGACGACTCGTTCATCGAAACGTCGGCCAAGGTGAAGAGTTTGTGCCGGTGGAAAACCCGAATAACCTTCAATATCACAATACTCTGGGAAATCCTTAGATATTTCTTCCGTACCAAGACGCCTTCAATGATTTTTATAATTGCTCAGCTACTGGGTCAGCAGACTAGGATTGGCATTGTCCTGGCAAACCTAAGATTAGCGGATCGATTCAAGTTTCAAGTGCATTTTATTTCTCGGAGCAAATTGCTACTTGTCCCATGTCCAAAATTTCAGCTATATGTGAATCATCAAAGCACAACCTTTTAAGTTCTCCGCGTGCATGACCTTCATCATCGGCTCTGTTGTTGGAGTACGTTATTGAATCGGATTTCCTCGCTCGATGACTCGGCAAGGATTTCCAAGGGAGCAGTACTTTCTTATGCGATTTTGAATAACGACTGTATTGCCTCGTTCACGTTACTATCGTACTTCCGATGGGCCGTGCGATTGTAGTCAGAAAACGTGGGGTTAATGTTCGTTCGAATAATGGTAGTCCATAGGTCTTAACGCTGTCATCTGCAGTGGTAAAGCGTTGGTGGCGCGAGCGGATACCAGAAATGATAAATAAGGAAAACAAAAAAGGCAAGTAGATGATGTTGCCTTTAGGAATAACCATGGAAATGAGTCATTTTCTTGAAAAACATTTTGAAAGCCTCAAAAAGCCTCAGGAATCGAGTGTTTCTTATTTCGTTAGCTTGCTCTTTACTTGTTCGTCGCGATACTATGGTGAGGAGGGGGAGGGGGGGTGAGGGTATCGCTGAGTTTACGACAATTCTGTGTCTGCGTGCGTGCAGAGTCGCTACGATTGGTAGGCAAGGCAGTAGTCTGAACGAGGCATCTGTCTCCCGCGACGGTGGCGGCGCCATGGGAGCAAAGGGCGGGGCGGAAGTGCCGCGAGACTCCTTCAAGTGTTTGTCTTGTGCATACACACTCACACACACACACTCACGCACACACTCACTTACCGAATGCGCCGCGCGTGGGAACAAAAAAAACTAGTGCCGATAGAGCGACCCATAGTACATATATGGTAATCTCGAGCGCCGCTTCCCACCGACGCGAGGAAATCTTTGAGAGGTGTGGTGCCTCTACCCCTTTCATCCCCGAGGAGGCGGCCTTCCGGGTCCTTTGCCCTTTTGGGGGCTTCCGGCCCCCTACCCGCTACCCCCCAACCATGGGCGCGGCCCTTTTCGTACTCGGGGGCCTCCTTGGGTATGCGCGCGACGCCCCCTACCAGACGCGGTGGGAAAGTTAAACACGCGGAGGCGAGGAGGGACAGGCCGCGGAATGGTATTCCACGAGCGACGCGGAAGAGGAAAGGTCCTCCGAATGAACTAAACATCCATCAACATACATCCACCTGGCATTAACTGCGAGCCATCTCCAAGGTGTGCGGCAGAGGGAGGCTCCACGCCAGAAATATTTTAAACTTACATACATACATATACATACCAATCACGCCGTTCCCTTCCGGGGTAGGCAGAGTCACTAAGTTTCACTCATAAATACATATTTGTACACCTAACTCTGCTTTAATAATTTCCTCCATACTGACCAATCCTTGCAAACCTCTTTTGCTTAATTTACCCCCATACATTGCTTCACACACGCCCTCCTGTTTTTAAGACTCCTAATATTCCTCCTCCTAATAATTTCCTCAACTACAACTTTCTCGGCCTACCTCTACCTCTCGCACCATTCATTTCACTCTTATATATCTGTTTCGTTATTCGACTCTCATCCATTCTCTCAACATGGCCAAACCAACGGATCACACACCTTTCATATACGTCCTTTACTTGGGCATCTAACCCACATCCATTTATTACCCACTCATTCCTGACCCTATCCATCCTACTTTTGCCGCAAACACTCCTCAGATAACTCATACCCACGACGTTTAGTCTACTCTTATGTCTATCCTGACATACCCATGTTTCACAACCATACATTCATTTCCAAAATTAGCTCTTCGCAGTTCGAGATCGAATTGCATCAAGCATAATCATAGATATTGAGGCGAAGCGAGGAATCCCAAACTCCAGACGTGATTTCAGCGCGAGACATAGCCAAAGAATTTCAACAATAGCCTTTTACAGTTTTAATTTATTCAGTTTATTCAAAGAACTGTGGAACTGATTGCGAAGTAACTTTGACGGTGATTGTGACACACTTGTGTGAAATTCACTCTCTAACAAAATCATTCGCCTGGACTGGGAACCCAGATCCCTCGATGTCGCGCCGAGTGGCCTCACCGACTAAGCCACCCAGGCGTCCTCTTCCACTGTGAATCTCATGGGGGCTTTTAAGGAGCGAGGTGTGCTCACATTTACCGAGCATACAATGCCATGGAGTACCTATATGCGAGCCACTGGAAGCCACTGTCCACAAGCGCCGTAACAGGGCTTTTATTAAGACGGACATTTTAAAATAATACATTTCTTGCATTATTACATTACGACATGTATGGTTATTTCCAACGTATAAACCGATTTACTTGAGTGAAGTGTCATCCAAAAAGTATTTTTCTTCCTACTTGAAAAGCTATTACAATGTGCACTCAGCGATTCACGATTCGGGCTCCAACCACCTTAAGGAGTCTCAGTTCTGTGAAATTTCCGATTTTATTTCATATCAGTTATGTATTTGGAGACTGCCCGTCATGGGCTTTTCCATATGTTCATTGCTTTAGGCCAATGATCGGATTTTCTCACTCTTCAGCAAAGCTTCGTGACAGCGTGTCTTTAATAAGTCCAAAATGCCTTCTCATTCTCCTCCCTATTCCTTCCTTCCCAGCATTCCCCCTTCTAAAACGGCCAATGTTCTTCTTCCTTCATCCCTCTCCTCCATTTTCCCTCAAAAAGTGGAATTTCTTAGCAAACAGCTTATATGTCCGCGAGCTCTTTTCATTTTGTGCAGTTTGCACTGCCTTTAACATGTTCCTCATCTCCGATCCTCTCTTTTGCATTATACTTGAAGCTATTGCCCGCTACTCTGCCAAAATCAAAGATTTTAAATATATATGCGGTTTGATCATTTTTGCCGCTTGGCATACCGATTTCATTTTCAAATGAACATCATTTTTGAAGCTCCATTTTTCAAAAGAAAACTTTGCCCTAATTTTATACCTACTCTTGTGAAATGTAAATATTGTCATATACTTATTTATTCGAGCACATAAGTTCCCATAATATTACAACATGCTACCTCTTGTTATCTCATCGAACAGTTCCTCTCATCTCAGGATTCAAACTTGCCATTTGCGCCTCCATTGAAACGTAATTAACTCTACTGCCGTATTCTGCTCACTGCTTGTGCTACATGTTGGGAGTTCCTGAAACAAATACTGCAGATCTAGACTCATCTAAGTAGGTAGTACTGTACGAATTGCCGCGTAGGCATGTATTTCGTGGCGCCGGCTGTAAAGTAATGGTGAGAATAGGAAAACGGCGCCGGCACAAGGAAGGGAAGAAATTTAGGAAATATGCATTCTGGTGATCCTCGTTCGGTTTCCATCGTCGTCTTCAGCGCCGTTCCGTGGCAATACTTATACTTTTTTCACTCAACTGGCACTCTTCTCCATTCTTCTCCAAACCCACTATCAAATGCTTCCAGTCTACGCACATCTTCTCTCTGTACAGATCAGACTTCCAAACCACAGAGGTCCATATTAGAGTACTCACCAATTTCTCATCAATTTTCTCCTCAAACACCCCTTCATCAATTCTTTCCTCTTAGAAAATGCTCCCGTGGCCAAGACCATCTGCCGATGAAGTCATTTTCTCCGATATTCACTTCCT
Source organism: Ceriagrion tenellum (assembly GCA_963169105.1). Taxonomy (NCBI): domain Eukaryota; kingdom Metazoa; phylum Arthropoda; class Insecta; order Odonata; family Coenagrionidae; genus Ceriagrion; species Ceriagrion tenellum. Next base: position 9,622,591 of record OY720639.1, read on the forward strand.
CGACGAGTAAAATTTCCTTTTGCTCAATTTTATGTCATCCCACTCCTCACAGAAATTGATGGCATTCCCTTGAAGGTAATATGGATGAAGAGATGAGGTTGCTGAATCGAATTATTGAGTTCTCACCATTAAAACATTGATACCTACTCTCCTTTGAGGTCTCACACGTGCATTAATTGCTTTTAAAAAAACGAATACTCAGTTAATAATTAATTTACAGATATAAGTTCCATATAAAACTTATTTCAGCTAACTCAAGGGTAAGTACATATTTCACATATGGTGGAATATGTTTCCTTGTGAGCGGAATGGTAAAATGAAGATGTTAAACACAAATATCTCTATTGGCGCGCGGTGTGACACATTGTGTTAATAGAAATGCTGCTGTCAACTGAAATCGAATCTTAGATTAGAAAACTCGTTTCTTTTTCCAAATGGTTGATAACACGCTTTGCATTCTACAGTGTTAATAGGAGTTAGTGTCGCCGGCTCCCGGTTGCGATGGCCGTTTCTCAGTTAACTTTCTTACATCACAGGCTATTGTGTTCTCGATGGCTGCCATCCATCGGGAAAAACTGGAGTAGCCTTATGAATGGAGAAATCTATTCGGGGAATGTAATTCAGTCGGTGTTGCATTTTCCCTCTCATCGGGCGACGAGAGCAATCTCAGCACGGGGGGCGCGCTAAGAGTTTCGTAGGGGCAGAGGAGAGGAGTGTGGTCGGGGGCAAGGAGGGGCAAGAGGTAGGGCGGGAGGGCCGTATAGGGTCCCCGGAAGTGGAATACTAATTAAGGCGAGGCGGATGCGATTCCACGGGATGAATGAGAGAGAGGGGAATACCCTTTAGGGGTTCTTTCTTTTTTTCAGGGTGTTGGGAGTGAGTGTAGGTGATCGGAATAGGGTCTCGGATGGGGTTGAGGACCCCTGAAACTATGGGAGTGTGTTCGTGCCGCTCTGGCCTCGTACCCCACATGCGTTTAAATGAAGGCGAGACCCCACGGGGGGGGGGAGAGGTTCTCCCCCACCCGTTGTTTTGTTCCCAAGCCGGTTCCCAGCTTCGTGTATAAGGTACCCAAAAAAAGGGTTGAGAGATGCGGGACCGTTGGGATGATGAGAAGGGGTCTCTCTCACCCCCTGTCTCTCCCTCTCCCCTCCCCTTGCCTCCCGGCACTCGGAGAGGAGTGTTGCTGTATCCCTCCCGACGACGAGAGCAGAGCAGCAGCAAGAAGAGAAGGGTTGGGATGTCTATCTCATTCCTCGGAGACGAATATTCTCGTCGAGAGAAAAGTTCACCGCGTGACTACGCACACTCTCAGTTACAGACGAAGTGTTCATTTTTGGAGGAGAGAGAACTTAAATTAACTTCCCTGCTGAAAACTTCTGTATAGTCTCTTTATAAATATGTCTACAGAATTTCTTAAAAAGTTCTGTAGATATTCCTTAAAGTATTGAAACGCCATTTTACGGAATTCCCTACGACGTTCTGCAGAATACCTTAGGATGTTCTGCAGAATACCCTAGGATGTTCTGCAGAATACCTTAGGACGTTCTGTGGAATTCCCTACGACTCTCCGCATAGGTCCTTGGAAAAGGAACTGGGTCAACGGAAACCTCATATATTTCCGTAGAGTTGCTGAATTTCTACAGAACAGCTTGTAAGGAGTTATTTTGCTCTGCAGAAAATAACTCTACAGAACACCTGTTCTGTAGAGTCAGGCTCTCATGTTCCGTACAGATCCTTAGAAAAGGAACTATTTCTGAAGAAAAATAGTAAATTTCTGTAGAATTCCTTACGTTCTACAGAACAGCTTCTAAGGAATTTTTTAGAAGGGTTTGCAATTTCCACTCATTCAATGGGTGACGACCTCCGAGCGATCTCAACACTTTTCCGTCGTTATAAGGAGAATCACAACAGTTCTTTCATGTGGCGACTTCGTATTTTTTTAAGGTACGAGTTCATTTAATGAACTGGTACCAATGAGTCATTTACTCCTCTGCCAAGAACCTCTTCCCCTTTCAAAAATGTTTCGTTAGGTTGACCTTCAGCCCGATGCTATATCGTTTGTCTTCCTTGTCTCAATAAAGTTAATGGTTGGTGAATTAACCTTGTGGATACTTATCAGTTTCTTAGTGTTCAAAAACACTGTAATTTCCACACTTTTTATTGCGGTACTCTACAACCGGCCCCAAAATCGTTTCTAAGTTAAATACTACTTTGGAAAGGCAAATAGCGTCGAAACTGTTTGTAGAGAAACACGATGAAAAGCGTGGAAAATGACTGAGTGTTTTTAATAATCATTTTCCTTACCGTAGTCATCCAAACTACTTATTCCTACAACACCCTCCCCTTTTCCGAAACATAACATAAACACCAACTCGCCACAAGAAAGAATCGTATGATCCTCTTGATAACGACACTAAAGTATTGAAACAGGCAGGTGGGTTTGTGTAAATTACCAATAGTTGGAGTAACAAAGTTTATTTTATTTCACATTTGATATTCATTTTTTAAGATATTAAGTCACATCTGATATTAAGTTTTCACTTTCTGATACGAAGATGAAATATTCTCAAAGTTAACTCTCGACCCATTGAAGATAGGAGCGGTCTATTTTTTTCCACTCTGTGTATGTCACGTGTGCGACTGCATTTCAGGGAAGCGAGAGAGATTATCGCGAAGAAAGTGGCCGTCGGAGTTGAAGCGGATGAAGAGTGTCCCCTGGCTTCTCCCGAAATGCCCTCCAGTGAGAATTGCCGAGGAGCTCCTTCTCTTCCTTTCCCTGATCTAAGATTCTGTAGAAAACCTCACGAGGGAATGCAAGATGGCTTCAAATCCATCGCTTCAATTGTACATACGATTCTCCTGGGGAAGCAGTAGAAATATCCTGATAGTTTTTTTGAACCATATACCAAAACTTAGCAGAGTGAAAGCTGGAATGTATATGTAACTATTCTTCTACTACATATTTAGCTCATCCATCGTTCCTGGGAAAGAACGGCCATATCAATAAAATCTACGAGGGTGTGCAAAAAAATAACACTAAAAAATATTTATTACTAGACAGCACAATGGTAAAATGGGATCAGTTACCTGGAGAGCTTTTAGTTACTTTCCCATCAAGTTTGAATATATTGATGAAAAGACATTGTGCAGCATTATCTTAAAACCATTTTGATCCTGATCATCCTTCAATCATGCTCTTTGAATTTTTATGTCATGGAGTTTTTATTTTTATGCAATGTGAGATTTTTTATATGATTCCAAGAGAATTCTCATAGCTGTGCTACCAGATCCTGTCTAGCTGAACATTACGAGCTAATAAAAAAATTAAAAATTAGATCACTCAAATTTGTTACTCTCTACGGTTAAATTCTCTCTCTCTCTCTCTCTCTATCTATCTCTCCCTCTCTCTCACATTCTCCCTCGCCTCCAAATTAAAGTGCGGATATAGGCGGTCAACAAGTCAGCGTTGCTACTACATAAGAAACATGTCATTCCTCAACATTGAAACTCTTCAAAACGTGTCAGGGCAACTGCGCAAGGGGGCGATCACAGCTGAATGCATACGTATCCTCTAAGAATGCCCTTTCCCCCTTTAGGGATTGGCAGAGTCGAAAAATCTAGTTAATGCCGTAAACTATGAAAAAACTGGCTCGCTTTTCAAGATTTCCTTCACAGTTCCCTTCTCCCCATTAACCGCTTTCGCTTCCCTAACATTCGTGAACTGCTTCATACACGCAGACCTATTTTTAAGACGCCTAATATTCCTCCTCTTTCGAGTCTTTTCATACTACAGAATATGGAAACATACTACAGAATTTGGAAACAAACAGCCGTGGAAACTATAGGAAATTAAATTGAATTTTATGGATTTAGCTCTGATAAATATTTATGATGTCTCATTTTGGCTTTATTCTTTCGCAATGGTGCTTTCATTTGAACCTTTTTATTGCCAATGTTAGTTTCGCCAATCTTCGATTCATTTTGAGCCATTCAACTTTTAAATTATTTATGATATTCGACCTTGAAGATATATCTTCACCTACTGGGGTTATTATATATTTTTTAAACTCCTTCGTATAACTGATTTTGATTGTTCTTCAAATCGTTGAGCTAATCAATGAGTTTGGCGAAAATCAACCGAAAATCGTCACGCGTTAGTTGGTTCTCGCTCTGTAACATAATAACAGTTCCTAAACGTTTCAACTTCCTTCTTAAAAAGAGTAAAACGGATATGGAAAGCACCTGAAGCGAATGTTGCGAGGGGATAATGGCCTTTGAACTTCGAAGATATCAGCACCAAAGCGCTGGAAGTTCCCTATCATGAGGTAGTTAAAGTAGGGTAATTTATGAATTCAGAAACGAAAGCCTGAATTTTTAAAATGCTCGATTTGTTCACTGCACTTTAGAAGATTCGAAAGGAATCAGAGTTCGGAAGCTTTTTCTTTGGTTATATTTTTCGGTTTTATTTGATGCGCGGTTAAAATACGTTTTTATTGACTTCTCGGGAGAACTAACTGTCACAAGTTTAAAACCTATTCATGATGGCAAATTTTCATTGCCATATCATTCTTGACTTTCAAGTTCCAAATCAAACTGCAAGGGAAATTTCTATTAAAGTCAAACAGAACGCAAGAGTAGACTCATAGCAATTTTCGTAAACAGTGAGCAAATGTCGGTGCACCATATTTCTCTCAGCACTCTTTGGACTCCCTACTCCTTCCTACTAGATACTCATTCCCAGATGACACTAATGATGTCAGTTTCGAGGCACTACTCCTCAGAGGACATCTGCCATGAGCTTCATCCGTAAGCTCCACATCATTTCGCATATTCTATTGTTTTCTGGTGTTATTTGCGTCCATTTAATCGTATTATGAAAGTTTGGAGGAGGATGCTGAAGACCAAATGGACGGACAAAATATGAAATGAAGAAGTTTACAGAAGAGGGAAGGACCACATGGAAAGAAGAATCCGATGGATTGAATGCACCCTGAGGCATAATTGTTTGGTGAATAACATGACCGAAGGATAAGTAAAGAGAAACGTCCCCAGAGGAGGACCCAGGAATAAATGCATAGACTAAATGAAGGGCATTAGATAGGGAAAGGTGGAGGGCTGCAGCCAACTAATCTTAGGATTGAACGGCCGATGATGATGTATCTAGTGATTATTTCACTGCCATTTCTTTCACATCGGAGGCAAATAGTATTGACTGACGTAGACACCCCTTTCTGAGCGGGGAATCGAACCTGGTACCTCGCGACGAGGAGGCAGGGACTACACCCCAGGAACTTTGGAGCCGATTTTTCTTCCGAATTCAAATCGACTGTCGGGGAATTCTTCCGGGAGTTTTCACGTCGGCGTCGTGGCATTTGCATATGCGATCCCTTTGGGGCCCGTCCAATGAAGAGCTCGTCGACTCCCTTCCCATTAGTCATCACCGCACAGGATTCAACCGCCAACGGTCACGGGGCAGGTGGAGACGCACATGTTGGCATTTGCATCTTTTTTGTGTCAAAAACTAATTACACTAATTGTCAGAAATGAGAGAAAGAGAGAGAGAGAGAGAGAGAGAGAGAGAGATGAGCCAAAATGTATTATGGAAATTATGCGATGTACAACCTCGGGGAAATAAAGCGACTTACGAATATTGAGCTTCTGACCATGAAAATGGTAGTCAAGTCATCGAATTTTGGGGAAAAAGTAGTTTGAATAAGTTTTATTTATACATAAGGATACATGTTTCAGGGCGGCTACTGATATCAAACTTTCAAACTCCCTGATCTTTCCCTGACTTTTCCCTGATGGATTTACCAATTTCCCTGACCGATCGCCAAAAGGTCACCCATTTATTGGAAAATTACTTCTGCTGAATTAAATTTCCTACGGCAGCTTTAAATTTTCTAATCATCGTCTCGTATTTTTAGAACTGCAAGCATCTATGTACCTACTCTAAGCTAGTGTGCTCCAGCAACCTCTCGACCTGAGTCTCGGAAGTTATAAAAAAAATTGTAAAATTTTCCGAACAACATAGCCTCGGATTCCTTGTGATCAGCGTAATACAGTGTGATCATGAATTTTAACACTACTATGAGAATATCGCAATGAGGATACACAAAAGGGATACAATATACGTCTGATTCATAAATAAATACCTGAGATTCACAACTGAATACTCCACGAATTGATGGTGCTTATTTCATGCATGTCAGCTGCGGACGTTAGTTTTTAGTTGGTGAAATGAAGGGCGGGAAAGACTGGCCGATAACCGTAATGGTAGAAAAATAACGAGGATTTCCTATAACAGTTTCTCCCTGACTCTTACGAGAATTCCCTGATTTTTCCCTGACTTTTCCATAAATTCAAATTTCCCTGACTATTCCAGGTTTTCCCCGACGATTGCCCACCCTGTGTTTGTCATAGAGGCAATGAGAAATCAAATGGGTATTCCTTTTCCCGTAATTCGCGGGACTGAACGATAACCCGAGTACTGGCGCCCTCCTGTTTGGCGGTCCGCTCACGAGAGGGGTGGCGACGCGGGCCTCCTCTCCTCGCGACCCCCCCCCCCCCCATGCACCCCCTTCCCCGCGGTGTAACACACCTCATCCCCATCCCCCCCCCCGCTTCCGGTCGGTGGGCAAGGAGCAACGGCTCGCTCGTCTTCGAAGAGGCAAGACTGGTTTCCAGGGTCGCCACCTCACTCCACCCGTTCCTTTGGCCCGGGACCCGAAATGCATCTGCATAAATATCGCGGGGTCGCGATGAGGGCTTCTCCGCCCCTTTGAGGGCAAGGCACAAGGGTCTCTCTCTCGGAGTATACGCCGAAGAACAAACCCCCGCCTCTCTCGTTGTGTGTTTTTCTAACCCTTTTTTGCGCGGCTGAGGCGGCGGCAACCCGAGGGACTCCCACGACCCCGAAAGAGGTCCTCTCTGTCTCGCCTTATTTGCATGTCTCTTTCTCTTTATACGCGTACATTTGTGTGTGTGTGTGTGTATAAATGCGCTTTGCCGTGAGCGCGCGGAGAGTATTTGTTATATATATATATTCCTCGGGCTCCGTGGGAGGGAGGAGAGGAGGGGGGGGAGGGGGGGGGGGTCCAGGGCGGTTGCCAAGGGGAACGCGATAGACGGCAGAGTACCCAAAGGGGAGAACAATGAAGGTGGGGACCGGTGGAGAAGGGTTTTTTTTTCCACGTTGAAAGGGAGAGGAATACATGTGCATACATCAAAGTGCGCGCGTATGGACAAAAAAACAAGTGTGATAGACTATGGCTCATTCTCCGAGAGAGATAGCGAGGCTGAGAGAAGGACAGGGACGGACTGAAAAGCGCCTTCGACGGAGAAAAAAACTCGCTCCACGGGCGCGCGCGCTTATAACCCTTTTTTTTCACTTCTCTCCCAGTCGTCCTATCTCGCCTTCCCCCCACCACCCTCCCACCACCCCCCCTTGGTCCCTCCTCCTCCCTCTCCGAGGCGACCCCCCCGGAGACTCATTTGCCTACGAGGAGGCAGCGGTGGCCCCGCAGAGGAAGAAGAAGTGTCGAGAGGAGAGGCGGAGAGAGTTGAGAGCACGGAATGAGAGTCCCCGCATCACTCACCCCGCGATGGGACTCCGCGGTGGCGAACGAACCAATCTCGCGAGGCGCGGACGGAGGAGAGACATCCCGAAGGGTTTCCCGGCTTCGTCCCGAGACGGACGATCCATTGGGATCCACTCCCTGAGAGAGGAAGATCTCGGAAGATGGCTGAGGACGGTGGCCTCCACCTGGGAAGTCCGCCTGGGATGACATCGGCGCTGCTGCAGGACGCGCTCACCTGGGCCCCGATTGACGCCTGCCGGACGCCTCAAAATAGGTAATGGTGGCCCACGTTTCCCCCAAATGACCTATTCGGGTGACGTTACTTCCAACACAGTTTGTGACTTCCGGCCTCCCGCAAGGAAGCGTTATCAGTCCCCAATTATTCCTCTCAATGTAATTGGTATTAACTCTCGAGTAAATAGCAAAATTTTATTTCATTCCGACGAATCTGTCATCTAACAAGAAATTTCCACTCATGAAGTCCTGTCATCGGAACTTAACAACCCTTACTCGTGGTGTATTGAGTGCGGGGTCGAAATTAACCTTCGGAGGCCACACGGTAGGCCTAAACTATTTTAATAATTCTAATCAGCGACTTTTATTTTCATCCCGTGCTAATAGAGGCTGATAGTTTAACTAAAAGCTGATAGGAAGCGACTGAAAAGGAACTGCTGGGCGCAAAAATTCCCTCTATCCACGCACTATTACTGTCTATGACCAAGAAAGAGCGGGCACTGTGGCACATTTACATCATTTACCCCCCTCCCTTTCCATATTCCCCGCACCCCACCCCCCTCTATTCCAAGGCTAATGTCTCTTCGACGCCGCTCCGCCTTACTCCCCTGCGGCGACGGCCAAAACGGTGGTGGATGCACTTACTCGAGAATGAACTTCCTTTTTTGGTTTTGGAAGCTTCCGCTCCCTCGACCCTCGTCCAAGCCCACTCAACATTTGACCCTAGGTCTCCGCTGGCCTCTTCCTGCCCTCCGATTGCCGAGGTCGCCTGGGGTCACCACGCCCAAGACCTTGATCGCCCTACAAAACAGAACATGCGCTCGTACTCGCTTATCCTTTCGCTGCCTGGCAGGCAAGTGGCGGGCCAGCGGGCGTCAGTCAGTCGCTATTCGATCATCGGAAGCGATATCGATCGAATGCAGTCATATCGATAATGCATATTACGGATGGGTTTCAATTCACCCTATACCGCTCATTACTTCGCTACCCAACAGCGCTCTGATCCTCTTCCAACTACGCATATTCCATTTATTCTTAAATGAGACCCTGCGCACTAGATGGCGCTCTTCGAAGCAGATTGTGAGTAAAACTGATGCGCGCCAAAAAACAAGAGACTATCGATATTGGCGTCTTTGATTGTCTTCAAGACCGCTGGTTTTACCAAGGGCTTAAAATGTGCATATTGTGAGGCATTTGATTACTCTGTGAAAAAATCTGGCAGTATTAAATACTTACTTTGAGCAAATTCTGCAACTTTCCATAAAATATTCGGCAGTGACTGTGGTTCATCCATAAAATGCTTCCCCCTGCAGGGTACTGAAAATTGCGGCAGCGAATGTAGTTTCGTTCGACGTCTTGCGCGTGATTCGATAAAAAGGGATTTTGTGTTCCGATGTGCGGAATACTTCAACACACTGAATGGAAAATTCCCATAATCTCGCGCGGTCGTTAAGCTGAGGAAATCGACGAAGACCTTTGAAGAATCGAGTCTCAAACCGTCCCACATGCTAAAGAAAAGTTACATTGTGCATTTCATGTTCGAGGGACGTAAATAAAAAGTGCTTTTGTGGCCCGCAAATGTCTTCCTCCTCTTCCTCTAAGTGCGCACGCGTCGTTCTCTGCTTCCGAATGTGCCACCTCGGATGTTGGGCGGGCACGGGAGGGTGGGTGGCTGGAGGGAGGTGGTGTTGTCGAGAGGGAGGGAGGGCAGGAAGGATGGAAAATCGGCGCCGAAAGCAGAGACGTGAGGACCGCGAATGATACAGGTCAAGGTGGCTGCAGCGGTAATCGTGGGCCATTAAGAGCACTGTTTAGTTATTTTTTTAGAAATTTGACGAAAAAATTCTTTGAATGGAGAAAAATATTCTTGGAGATGAGTGCATCTCTTTATGCGTTGAACTCGCCATACAGATAGTAATGGAAATGGTAAAAGAATTGTGCAAAATTCCACAGAAAAAACCATCCACCTTGACCGGGATTCAAACCCGGATCCCTCGATTTCCGGCCGAGTGCTTTAGCCTGTTCAGCTACCGAAGCATCCTCTTCCCTTGTGGATTTTTGTGATCTTTACGGGACCAGATGTTCTCCACTTCCGGATATACAATGTAACAATCAGTCGCTACTGAGCGCTTTGCGCTACTGACCACGAGGAAAGAATTGTATTATTTGCCTTTTCCTCCATTAAAGGAAGTTGTGATCAGAGCTTTCGTCAAGGAATTCGAAATTTCGAGGAAATCGTATTAATTTTTTCGCGAATTCTGTATTCGGCCTGACATCATGATACTTCTTAATCATAGTTGTTCCCATAATAAATGTATTACTTCACGTTTACAAGAAAATCAAATCATATTTATTGAAGTAATTTCAATATATAAACCATGTTCTGAAAAGGCTGTGTAATGTTTGTAAAATTTTACTGAATTGCCCAAAAATAAAAGCGTTATGATGCAGTTCTTTTCGCGTTCTTCAACAGATATCACTAAAACGTACGCGTTTGTAAAATTTCACTCAAATTTGTGCAAAATTGTGAATCTCTCCGAACAGCGTGAGTCTCGTGTCAATGCATATACACTACTGGAGAGGTGTCGTTTTTATGGTCCGCAAACGTTATCCGCAGCTACTAATAACGCACCAAATCAAAACTAAACACGCCTCGGTCCTTATTTTAATATTAACGCTTCGAATTACATTCTTATTATATCTCAAGAATTTTACAAGGTGTTCACCCTGTTTTCATTCACTTTCCGACAGTTTCAACGTCCATTAATTATTCTCCCAGGATAATACCTCAGATCCATTAAAATTACGTGTAATGTTTCCATTATCTACCACTTTGTCTATCTTACGGTAATTTTTCAGAAGTCAAAATAGAACGAGATTTTCTCTCGTGGTGCTGCGCATGGACTTCCGCGCAATTCTTGAACTTTCTTCAAGGTTTGAGCGATTCGCTTGAAGTTAAAGCGATACGTTGCGATACAAGGGCAATGGTAATGAGTTAAATGCATAAATATCTCTAAAGTTACAGAAGCGGCCGTGCCGTAGTGACAAAAAATTTCTGAAGTACAACTGAGAGCTCAAGGAAGGAGTGATTTGCCGATGAACGATACTCTCAAGGTGTGTGGAGAAACATGGACCCTGAGAAAGGAGGAAGTGACCAGGCTGCAGGCTTTCGAGATGATTGTGTGTAGGAGGCTGGAGATGGTGATTTGAACGAAAGGGAAGACAAATGTGTGTTTAGTATGGTGGGCGAGGTAAGAAAACTTGAGGGTGCAATCCGGGGAGGAGTCTGGAGGAAGTAATTAGGGTTGCTCGACTGTGGGAAGGATGCTCGGGAAGCGGGGAAAGGGGAAGAAAGAGAATAGGTGTTATGGACGGGATGAACAAGGGAGGAGAGTATGCTGAGGCGAAAACAAGAGGGTGATGGGTCTCTGAATGTGTGACTTTCAATGAAAACCCAACTTTAACAGGCAGAGTACTCGAATGAATGACTAAATGAATTATACTCTATGTAAACAGAGGTTAAGGTATTTAAATGGCATCGAGAAAAGTCATATTCAAAAATAGATCGAATAAAGACAATGTTTTGTCATCGCGACGATGGCAGCGCCGCCGAATGGGGTTCTGCAATGTGGATTCTCTGATCGTCGACCGCTTCCCCGCCCCTTACACACCCTGGTGGATTCTAGCGGAACCTCGCAAATCGTCGTGAAGGGAAAAAATGGCCACATCACTAAGCAGTGATTTGAATTGAGTGTGTTTGCTCCCCAACTGCAACAAAGTCATATCGTTCCATCAAAGGAAAACCCTTCTTGGCGTCATCAGCAGACAAACAGACAGAATGGGCTGTTTGCTTAAAAAAGTTTTCGAAAAATCTCATCATACCGTTGAGAATTAAGTTAAGATTGGGTACGAAAAGTACAGGTTTCTGTTGTGTTAAAAGCAGTTTCGTAGCTTTAAGAAAAAAAATGCTAAAATACCGTAGATACCAATGTACACATCCCCTAGGCGACAGGCCCCTCGGACACGTGGCGCGGATTCTGTTTTTGTGGCGAGGAACATCCAGTGCTACGAGTAAATGCGGTCACGACCTGTTTGAGGGCAGCGATATTAAATAAGAAACTGAAAATAACGCAAATGGCACACATACGAAATCCGGACGCACTCCTTCGTGCTCTGGATATGACGTAGATTGCGCTATCGGACTCAGGAAATATCACGATAACACACCATTCAGGAGATCTGTCTCACCACACTCCTTTGTCGCAATTTCTTCTCAATTCGACCATTTTAACCTTAGCATGAATTCACATTCAATGTATATAACTGGGTTAGGAACGGAGAGAAACTGAGTGGATGCACGGCAAAGCTACAGCTCACCCTCCCAGCCACCTAAGGGGGTGTACAGCAGCTAGATATGGGTGAGTTACCATCGACGTGCACTACGCTGTACCCAATTAAAGGTTATCGACTGCGACCAGTGGTGGATTGGCAAAAACCTAGAAAGTCCTTTAAAAAGCCAATTTTCACAATTATGTGCTAAACTATGGACATGCTAGCAATGTAACATTGTTTGTCATTGTGCTAATCACAACCACATGCACAGAGATACCACATTCACGCTTCAGAGATGCAAAGTTAGTACTTGGTAGCTGATTGGGATACAAGCATAAGAGAGTAAGTCAACTGACAAGCTACACCACCGATCAAAAAACCTCGTAGTTAAGAGTCTCATTGTCAGCTGTTATGGCCTCTTATCGTTTGCGGGATAAACAGGGCATAACAGGCATAGTTTTGTCGAAATATTCGGATCATGTGACTGCCAGAGTTGAACGGAGGTCATTTCTTAAACTCCACGCTACACCCATAGAGCTGGCTTGAAGAAAAAAATATTACAGATGCACTATATCCTTCTATCACACAGTGTGACCTACAGGTAACACATAGAAAAGCTTTAATTTTGTCTCTGATTAGATTTCTTGACGTCTATGTGCCTTTGTGACATCAAATTTTAAATCTTGGCCACGAAAATATCTCTCACTCGTAAATTTCTGTTCCTGATTCTTTCACGAGTGGGGTACATGTGAAATGACTGCTCTTGTTGGACAATAAAATCGGTGTATAGAGGGATATTAGTTTTCAGAGTTTCACTACCTTTATTAGTGTGGCGTATGTATTTTGAAATTTATCCTCATAACAAGTATTAGCTGGTCTTTGTATATGAGCCAGTAATTGTAGTTGCATTAACTTCAATGGAGTATAGTTTAAAGCAAATTCGTGCCCTGCCACACACCCTTGAGGTGGCTCACATTTAGATTTGGATGCTCATCAGTCTTCATACACACATCAGGCTCCTTGTTTCCGAATGACGAAGAGAACTGACTCATCTGGCTAAGGGCCGTTCTTCCAGCTCTTTCAACCACTTCGTGACCTGATCGTAGGCATAGATTCCTTAGTCATTTATGCGCCGCATGGCGGCTGTTTGAGTAATCCTCTGCTCTCTTGCTCATTGTCGAGAGTATTCGTAAACCCGGATGGAATGGTTGAAACGCTGCGCTGTTGAAGGAGTCGTCGGATATAATGAAGACTCGCTGTTGAAACCTGATAAAGCAGCCCTTATGTTCTGAATACTAGCCGTCTAGCGCACACGCTGAAAAATTACTAAACATTTTGCCATCTCCGCGAATAGTGGAAATATTGATCAGAATAAGGCAACAATTTCATCTCCAAGAAATGAGAAACTTTGAAACGGATACCATTTTGTCTTTTTCGGTAAACAAGGCGCATATATATTTTCTCTGAAAATATTATTTTATCTCAAATGAGTGTTTTATTCTTTCATGAAAACCTACACGTCTTGCAATGCAATTAATTTTTCATTGTTGATTATGCTAACATGCAAGTTTTGCTACTTTGATAATCACTTAATTTACTTAATATGGCTTAAGTATCTACCTAAATTTTTTCTAATTGATGCCTGAATTAACAAATTCTCTCGTTTAGAGATTTAGGATGGTGTATAATGATTTTTAAAAGCTCTAGATTTTACGTTATTTTGGATTTTTATAGAAACTCAGGGTTATATAAAAGTGTTCTAAGTTTTGAGATGCGTCTGAAAGACCCATTATTATGTCTGGCTAAACTTCTAAAACTAAACTAAAGTCGGTAAATTAACCGTAGTAAATATACTATCCGATTAATTTTTCTTGCATCAATTAACAGACTTATGAAATAAACGTTGGACCGACGTCATCAGACTACCATTTAGACGTAATATTCTTAGGGGTTACTTTGTTCAATTTCTAAGCAAAGGGTATTCCATCACTAAGTAAGCCAAAAAAAATTGTGTGGCATACGAAGAAAAAATTGAATGTGTTGAGTAGGTTTTGGTAGGTAGTATAGACTTTGAGTTTTACAGTATCATCAAGCCTTTCCGCGGACTATATAGTACGAAGTTATTTATTTTTCTTAACCTACCTTTGTCAGAAATTTAACTACCGAGCCTAAGTAAAAGATTCTGGAGGTGAAGTTTGATGTTCTGCTATAAAAATCAAGTTGTATTTTAAGATTGACATGGGAATAAAAACAATAGTGAGTGGCATGATTCGTCATCAGGGCTCACAGTCTTTGTAGTTCGGCATTCTACAAAAATACTAAACTTCTTTTCACCAATGGCACCAGCCATTACTTTTTAAATATCAGAAAAAAATTCATGAGACTAATTCACCACGAAATAGAACATGAATCCTTCAATCACAAAAATTGATACGTTCTCTAAGCAAAAAATAAATACTTAGCACAATTAAAAGCTGTTTTTGGGACTATGTTTAATTATACAACGGAGACTTACAATGAGGTAACTGTTCTTCAAATTTAAAACATTGGAATAGTAAATGAAACTGAAGCATCACTCCCCATTGGATTATGATGAGCATGTTTCGAGGAACGAGCGACGAGGGATATCTCCCGTCCTCAACACATTTCGATCATTTCCTCTTAAAGGGAACCGGAGTCCTTTTGCGGAGCATTCCTAACTCCATTATCCATGATTTTCACCTTTTCGAAGGGATTATTCATTCCGGGAATCCAAAAAGATCTTTAAAGTTTCTCAATATCGTGCCAAAATTAATCCACACCCACTTAACTGTCCTTAGAGTCACTAATACGATATGTTGGCTCCTTTGCGTGTTCGGGAATTAGGATGACGGGAGAGAGAATAGTGAAAATACGGAAATTGAAAGGGAAGGGAACAAAAGTGAGGTTCTTTTTCCATTCAATTGTTGTCTCTTTCTTGATTCCATTACATTGAGTGAGGCTAGAATGCATGATTAAACTTTTCTACTTAACCCTATGCCTACGCGTCTTTATATTTCATTCTCCGATGTTAAATAAAACGTCAAATCCTTCGAGTCAACATGTGCGGCCATGTTAACTATTCCAGCACCAACCCAACTTTATCACTTACATCTCATATATCGCTCGCTACATTTGTGTGAGTTCACTCGCAACCACGAATTTCTATAATAAGGCTGTTTATTTTATGATCGATAATCCACATGTTAATGATTTTAATCGTAACTAAACGAGAAAATCCAATTGGTTTGATCTCTTCCAACGCTTGTCCGAGCATTCCATTCTATCCGCTCGGTGCACTCCCCGATAACATGGTCAGCCTTGCAGGAGTTATTTCCGTGGATTCTATATATTTCTGGACTCCTTGGAACTCATTAATTAAGCAATCGCCCTTATAAAGTTCTTTGTTGCTTACCGGGTAGGTGACGGGATATTTTAAAAGGAGGGTCAGCGTAATGGAGATGATGGATGCAGTGGGATAGGAATCACTCGAACCGAGGAGGAGGAAAGCGCGACTAAAAGGCATTTTCAAAGCATATATTGGTGATCCTGCGTGAAGGGACATAACAAATCGATTTTTAAAAACGCACTCTTTGGCAAGGAAAGGCCATATAAACAAGATAGAGCCTCCAAGATACCTATTAAATACAATATTCTTTCCTGCATTGGGGAAAGGAGATTGGAACGGTCTACCAGAGGTAGTTCTCGAGCCCTTCCCACAAAACTTAAAGACCTTCATGAGAAGGTCGAATAAAATTGAACTGTTAGGGTTTTTTCCTCTCTGTTTCTTATATTTCTATGTATTTGGCATATATTTGTGTTTTTCTATGGTCATTTTTGTGTATTAACTTTGGTAAACCAATTTATGTTACCACCCGACCAAATGGTCGACTTGTTACGCAATTTTACTAATAAAAATAACGAAGACGTTGACCTAATGCGATAATTTTCCACACCTCGGAAATAATGAATTGCATTAAATTATAACTCAAATGAATGATACGGTCTTGGGAAGATATGGCGGAACTTATTTTACATACTCAAAGAATATCGGGACGGTATAGTGGAAGCCAATGCTGCACAGACACGGCAAAGGCTTCTTATAATGCGAAATTGTCTAAGACAAGTAACGATGAAATGACATACACACGACCTATGTGAATATAATGTACAGAAATGAGATTTGCTTGACTGGAGAATATCTCCCATCTTCTTTTACGGTTCGTCAGTTATCGAAATAATAAAATGCATCGGTGGAACAAATGAGCGCTCTAAGCCGAATGCAAGGACGAGTTCAAGACTCTTTTGCGCCAGGCGCCCTCCCGGTTGCCGTCGCGTGGCGCCACTCCCCCGATGCGGCACCAATTGGAGTCACTCTAGACACGCTGGATCACCACCCGACGACCGCAATCCCGCGAGGAAGTCCCGCGAGGAAAACAGTCGGTATGAGCGTGATGGAAAGGCGAGGGGAGGGAGTGGTCTTGCGCCTCTGGTTTTTAATGCTAGTAGCCCTTCCACGCCACCTCGTTAGATTCGCCCTGCTTGATGAAATGGGGTAATGGGGCACGGAGACCAAGAGAGGTTTCGCTGGGACCAACGGGCGTAGAGCGACACTACACCAATCGTCGAGTACATTCTGTTCTCATCGATAAGGGTAAAACATCTCATCCTTCTACTGAGACTAAAAGAACTTACCGCTTACTGCAATGAGTTTCGAGATATTTTTCCTGCGCAAATTAAAAGAATGGCTACTTTCTAAAGAAGGTGACGAAGTGGAAAAATTATTAAAAGATTTTGTGTGATTTTGCTTGTAATTTGGAATAAGTATTTTGGCTATTCTTTGAACTCCTATTTTCTTTATATATTGTGTTTACTAATTTGAGTAGGTTGTTATGTTATAAATACAATGTAAATTGTGAATGGTATTTGTTTTTTTTTTGCAACTAGGAAAAATTTGTAATGTATGTATTTGCACCAACCGCTTCTTCTTTGTTATCAGATGATGGTAGCCCCGAAACAGGGTTTCCTATGGGGTACCTATATTCCCCTTATCCAAAATTGAATATTGTGATGAAAAATTGTACTTATGTAATTAGCTAAGGAGGAATAAATGTTATTTCTATTTCTATTTGTCGAATTAAATACGTATTGCCAATTTCTACATGGGCTACGGTTCGGCTCACCGCT
Source organism: Ceriagrion tenellum (assembly GCA_963169105.1). Lineage (NCBI taxonomy): Eukaryota > Metazoa > Arthropoda > Insecta > Odonata > Coenagrionidae > Ceriagrion > Ceriagrion tenellum. Next base: position 9,639,945 of record OY720639.1, read on the forward strand.
TCAGAGCAACAATTCACCCGAATGAGGAGTTTTCGACTTACAGATCTCGTCATATATATGACCGTGTATTTTTAAAAATTTTAATAAAGATATAATCATTTGCATGACATTTTATAATAAATTAAATTGACCTTCGATTGTGAAGGCGTTTTCAGCGTTCAGCATCCAAAATTTAGCTTCAGATTTAGCTATAAATACGTATATGTAGTAAATTGTTATCGAGAAATGAAGTCATGCAAAACATCACTTTGTCGTCACTAATTCAATCATATTTATTCCATGCTCTTGCAATTCCTTAAAAGTAAAAATTAAATTCAAATGATATCTCTATTATGACTAAAATGGTGTAATTTTAAGTGATGGTGTAATTTTAAGCCGTCATAAATTAATTTTGTGCTCCATCCTTTGCTATTTCTAAAAGTGCCAGTCTTTCTCGTGTGCCAATGCCATAGATGACGCACAGTATCCACGGTTCCCCGAGGGTCCGGATATCTCCATGGAAATGAGGATTCCGGATCGGCGAATGTCTCAGAAATGAAATGGTATGTCACTCCTTTGCCTGTTTTGGTTCAGTTGATCTGCTCTCTGTGTCGCACGTTTTGCCCCATCACCTATTTTACGTTGGGATGAACTCATAAAAAATAACCATTTTGGACTGCGTTGTCGACTGACGCAGTTTATCCACCCGCTGATCCGGTAAAAGATACGTACGAGAACATCGTCAAGTGTCGCCAATCGTAAAACGTTGCAAAAGGTCTTGCACATCTGATTTAAAGAAGAAATTTCAATTTCTGCATTGTAGCGGTCAAAAGAGTGCAATGTACTAAGATCGAACCTCGGATCGCCGGCCAATCCTTCGTCATATCATTCTTTATTCTTTTGAGGCAGAATTCGAATGGCGCCCATAAATGTGCCAATTGTGACGTCATGTTGATTTCCCTGGAGGGACTTTGTAGGAGGGACAAAATGGCAGTATCGTATATCAGCTGTTCCTCCGGTGCCTGTGCTCGCCAACGTCGCTTTTTAAATTTTTTCCAATCATTGCATCTTTCGTCCATGTCTGAAAAGCCGAGGTCAGCACTATGAATAATTGAAACAACATTACCGGCTTTAGAAGTTTCTGCACTTAATGCCCTCACTCATTACTCCATTAGTTGCATCTTTTATTCAATTTTGATGAACAATAGTCATTATTTAAAAGAACTGAAACAACATCATAGATCTTATACGTATATTGCTCTAACGTTTGCCATTATGATTTAAGATAGTGGACATGTTTGGGAGAGGAACTTCATTCCGTGAATATTTTTCAGGGATCCAGTTTGCTGTTTAAGGTAGTGCGAACGAGATAGTTCCGTAGGCCTAATAGGTACCATATTCGAATTATACTTTTTAATTTCACCAGTTGTGAGACACACGAATAAAATAGTGCATTATTAATGGTGCAATAATAAAGTTTTACATGACAGAAATTGTCAGTAATTAAATGAAAATATCTATATAAGTCTTTAACTTGACTCATTTTTTTCGCGCGGTGCGTTTGAAATTCCATCAAAACGGAAGATTTTTTGTGATACCCAAGAACCTACTGCGGTGACAATATAATTAATTTTCAAATATAGTTGAGAAGACATTAAAACTACACACTGTTAGTTTTTTTTACGACATCTACGTGTTAGAAATACCTCATTTTGTAAATATTGTCTCTCTGGAGTCCATACACGTACCATTTCCCAAGTAAAAGGGCTAATATTTTTTGGTAAATATCTCGGAAAGTAATGTGGTAAGGGGTTAACTTTTTGGTGTCATTAGAAGGGTAGAATATTTTTCCTGAAAATAAGACCAAATTCATTGATTTATAGGTAAAATGATATTTCGCTCGGACTACCTTATGATAGTGGAAATTTTTGGGAGAGGAACTTCATTCCGTGAATATTTTTCAGGGATCCGATTTACTGTTTAATATTTTCCATTCCACTAAGTGCTTCAAAATAAAATGCAGCCGGAATAGATTTTTCAATCCAAAACAAGTGGCGCACATTAGTAGTAGATGCTGCAGTCGGTTGCTAAGGACGCGAGAAACATGGCCGCGCGCACTTTGGACAATAATATAAAACAGCTCAAACCGCGGTTCGTGGCTCGTGCCGCGTGGAAGAAGGAAAGGAGGATATTTGCAATCTGCGGTTTCCTCTGCCCAACGAGACGGAAGCAATTGATTCCGTGCTTTCCCCTCCGCCCATAACACTCATCGAAACGGAAAAACAAAAAAGCCTCGATGCGGTGGCTGGAGTGTGTTGTGCGCGTGCAGAGCCGGAAAGTTGGCGCCCCTGCAGAGAAGAGAGGTGGAGAGGGGGGAAGAGGGGAGGGAACACGGACTGGAGTCCCTGGAGAAGTGAAAAGGTGGGGGGGAGTAGGGGGAGGGGGAGGAAAGCACTCTCCTTTATGGGAATGGGTGGTGGGGGGTAGGAAATGATAATAATGAATGCGGAAAGGAGGATGAGAGCGGTGGATGAATTAGAGAGGAAAGTGGCAGGGGCTGCGTGCACATGAAATGGAGGAAAACGGGAGATCGGTGGGGGTTGGTGGAAGGGAGGGGTTGGGGGAGAGTATCCACCTCTGCTGCACACGCGGCGCATACACACACGACAGCTAAACAAGGAATGGGGGAGGGGAGGGGAGGAGTCGCTGTTGTGCTCTTGGGGTGTACGGTGAGTGGCAGTGGGGGTCCTCTCTGGGCGGGAGGGAGGGAGGGAGGGAGAGAGGAAAGAAGGAGAATTGGGTGGGGGCGGTGGGGGTGGAGTGTGGGGGCGGGGGAGGCGGGAGGCGGGGGTGGGGGGGATGCGTGTCACGTGATCCCCGGGATCAATCAATCGCAGGAGAGAGGGAGGGTTGCGTCCCTCACCCTCCCCCCAACCCCCAGATATGGGGTGGTATGGGGTGGAAGTCGACGCCGGAAGGGGAGGGGGTGTGGAAGCGGCTAAACCAATCGCCGCGCTCCCGATATGCGTGTGTGCGAGGGGGAGGGGGGCTGTGTGGGGGTGGGGAGGAAAAATCATCCATTGGGGGATGGTTTGGTCGGGTGTGTGGCACGGGGTGCGTCGTCCACCCCTCTGCAAATGTGGAGGGAGGGAGTTAAAAAGACCGAGGGCGGTGGGGGCGGTGGAGGCGTGCGTCGGGGGCGACGCCCATGTGTGCATGCGTGGTGTTTCCTGTCGACGCGGTCGATACCGAAAAAGGTGATTCGAAAGAGGGACGGGCGCTTCGGAAAAATGTCTCCGGTTGGCGACTCGTCCGAGCGTCTTTAACGCTTTTTAAGTTTCCCCCGCTCGCTGTTCGCGCACACGAGTGTCTTACTCTTACAAGCACGAGTTGAAACTGTTATTACTGTTAGAGGGATTAAGGTGGGAGCCCCTATAGACTCGGAGGCAACACGCTAGGCTTAGTTTGCTTGATAAATTCAGAACTGATATTTTTCAGAGCGACATAGAGAATATTATCATGACTCCTCACCACATCTCCAGGTCTGACAGATGCGATAAAATTAGTGATACAATGCCGAACAGATAGGTACAAAAACTCGTTCTTTCCGCAAACAATAAGTGACCACAATAAAACTTGAGCTCCACTAAATACACTCCTATAATAAATGTCACCATTACTTCTCCAAAACTTTTCATCTTTACACGGCTGGTGACCTACCACCCCCTGCCACACGCCCATGCGGCTGCTCGTGGGGTAGTATGCACATGTAGATGTAGAAATCTTTTTAAGGTAGTGCGAGCGAGATAGTTCCCAAATCATAATAGAGACCATATTCGAATTATACGTTTTATTGTCACCAGATGTAAGACACACGACTAAAACATTGCATTATTAATAGTGCAATAATATAGTTTTACAGGACAGAAATTATAAGTAATCAAATGAAAATATCTAAATGTCTTTAACTTGACTCATTTTTTCGCGAGGTACGTTTGAAACTCCATCAAAACGGAAGGCTTATTGTGATACCCAAAAACCTACTGCGGTGACAATATGATTAATTTTCAAATTTAGTCGAGAAAACACACAAACTACATACAGTTGATTTTGTGAAGAGATCTAATTGTTAGAAATACCTCATTTTGTAAATAATGTCTCTCTTGAGTGCATACACGTACCATTTCTCATGTAAAAGGCGGGTTTTTTTCTGGCAAATATCTCGGGATGTAATGTGATACGGGATTATATTTTTGGTGTGATTAGTAGGGTGAGATATTTTTCTTTATAATGAGACCAAATTCATTGATTACTGGGTAAAATGATATTTCGCTCAAAGTACCCGAACACCATGACGATAGATTAAGATAGCACAGTATTTACATCAGCATTTACGGGATCATGTTTTCCATTGAACTATTTAGTGTCATGATTTTATATTCAATATTTGACGTGAGACTAAAATAAATTTCCTTATTTTTAGCGCTACGGCGACGTGCATAGTTTCGACGTAAAAAAAACTGTAAATTTTGACGACAACGATATTTTAGTAATCGTTGCTTTAATATGAAATACCCGGAGTCCCGAACTTTTAGTTTGAGTAATTATAGGTATGCTGTTAAATTTATTAGCCCAATTTTTTCTCGGTAACTATTTTGAGGTAACTCGCGGGATCTCCTCGAGAGGCCATTGAATGCTCTTCCGAGGACCCTCAATCACTCAACTGGGGCGCAATGCATGGCGGGAGCATTTCCGCTCCCACAACTCCGCTTGGTCATCGACGCGCGCCTCCCTTAGGGTGACTGCGGAAGCAAACTGGTCGGCATCTTTGCCTCAACCTGTCTTCCGTTCAGGGAGAGTGACGACATATGTATGTCGCCCATTGCAGTTGAATGACATGTTTGGTCCATGTCCATGCAATGTCTTAACTTAAAATGAACATCTACAAAGTGGTTAGGCCACACCTCGAATACGCCGCGAGCATTTGGGACCCTGGTCAAATAGATTTTGCCAAAAACATTAATAAAATACAAAGGAAAGCAGCGCGCTTCGTTAAAAACTGCTACGTGCGAACATATGGTGTCTCACAACTGTTAGAGGGATTAAGGTGGGAGCCCCTAGAGACTCGGAGGCTGTTCGCTAGGCTTAGTTTGCTTGATAAATTCAGAACTCATATTTTTCAGTGCAACATAGAGAATATTATCATGACTCCTCACTACATCTCTAGGTCTGACAGATGCGATAAAATAAGAGAGATACACTGCCGAACGGATAGGTACAAAAACTTGTTCTTTCCGCGAACAATAAGCGACCACATTAAAAATTGAGCTCCACTAAATCCCCCCCTATAATACATGACACCACTCCATATCCAAAAAACGTACACCTTTACGCGGCTGTTGACCAAACACCCCCTGCCGCACGCCCAAGCGGCGGCTCGCGGGATATCATGTAGACGTAGATACAAAATACCGTGAAAATCACCAACAGGGAATGTGTCATGGAGTGACTCAACACGAGGCATGCAGCACTCGTCCCAGTTCAAACGAAATTGATGTCCAGAATTGCCTAACCACAAAGAAGAGATTAATGACTTGTACACTATTTGAGGCAAAATATATTTGAGAGGAATGCATTCGAAGGAAAAAATGTGTAAAAAAGTCCCATGTGGAAAGAAGAGGGATAAACACAACAAATAAAGAGGAAAAGACGTAAGAAGAATTATCGTGTGAGGAGGAAGGGAACAAGTATTTGATAGGGAGAGGATGGAGGGCGTCAGCCAAACAATCTTAAGGTTGTACAGCCATTAAGTATCCATGATGTAACGGTATTGATGATTGGTTTATATTCTTCATCAGCACCCGTCCACATATCCTCGTCTATGGACGGAAGTTCGTGAAGAGGTAACATCAATTACTCGCCGGGAAAGGATGAAATCTTAAATGATGAAGATATGTAATGCAGCTCATTGCCTATTAGTTTAATGTCGTTCATTTACCTACAATGAGAGATTGATAAGGACCGATTGGACGGAGAAAATCGCCGATGAAGAAGTACCGAGAAGAGTTGGGAAGGCAAAATATTTAATCAAACATCCAAGGAGAAGATGAAGATAAAAACTCATGGGATACATCCCGAGACACAAAAATACCCTCGTTGATAACGATCGTGAAGGGTGATATTAATGGGTACAATTAGGAAGGCCAGGGATAAATACAAGAAGCAAAAAATGGGGGTGTCAACAACGAAATGTGGGACTGAAATGTTTTGCAGGAAGGAGTGCGGTGTCGCAGCGAATCAATGTTCGAATTAATGACTCCCGATGATGTTGTTCGCCTCGTTCCACAGTCGACCGCAAGGAATTCGCATTGTGTAAATAATTGGCCCGCGCGGAAGACGAAAACATTGATGGCCCAACCGCTCCTCGCTACTTCTTCTGAGCCATCTCTTCCAGCTCCCCTGCCGCCCGCACGGTTCATCTCGTCCCACCCCCGCCCCACCGTTGCCTAGCAACGCGAAAACATTCTCCGGCGGAGGACTCTCCTAGTCCCCCTCTTCCGTGGGAGTCATATATATTTCCCCAAGATTGCCTTCGCTGCAGCCGACCTTTCTTTCGCACTGGCTAAGAGCCCTTCTCTTTACGCGATGCCCTACCTTCCATGTCTATCGCTCGCATTCGCAATTTCCTCCCTCTCGCACCTTGCTCGTTCTCTTTGGACATCTACTCGCCCTCCCCCCTCTCCCCCCTTGATGCCCTCGGACAATAATCGATGATTCATTCACATGCCGCCGCTCCCCGCCACACTGTCATTCCGTAATGCGATTCCTTCCCATTCGATCGCTGTCCCTTCTCGACTCCGCGCTCGACTTTCGCTCTCTTCGACAGCAACGACGGTCCTCTCCCTCCCCGCGCGAGAAGTACTCACGTTCGATTGTGTTCGTCTTGCAGTTGGTTGCAGCGATTTTCGTGGACGTACAGAGTTGCGTGAGACTCTGCATACTTAGAATAGAATAGAATAATAATTTATTTTACCCCATGACAGGTCCCTTAGAGCAATAATACAATAAAATAATATAATAATATAGCAGCGAGGTAATAAACAAATTAACATATTATTTAGTTCAAATAAAAAAATTAAATGGAGCTTAATGACATACAATGTACAAAGAAGACAGAAACAGTTACTCTCATTGAAAAACAATAACTGTACATGGTATACAGTTTAACTCAGAGATAGTTATAATTACAATCAATATATAGATATATGATTCAAGATAAAAAACATAAACAGACCATGAGGAAAGAAAAACAATTTTCGTCTAATTAAAAAAAATGGCAATGCGAATTAAATACTGACCAGGCTAAACTATTCTGGAAAACGTTCATTTAATAAAATTCCATACAATTTAGATAAAAAAATTTCCGACGAGCGAGATTTCCTCACATCAATTCGAATAAAATTCAAAAGTTGTGAGGCGGCCACGACAAACGACTTATGAAATGTAATGTTTCGGTGTGTCGGAAATAAGAAGGTTGCTAGGTTCAGTTCTAGTAACCATAATATGATTGGTAGTTCTTTTAGAAAACATATCAATCAGGTATGACGGTTCGTTAGTGCCAAAGATAGAAAAAAGAAAGGTTCCAAGCAGGTATCTGCGACGGGATCTGGTATTCAACCAGCCAAGTTTCTTGTAATAGGGGGCGTGGTGCTTATCTTTACGAAGATTAAAAATATATCTTACAATTCACTTACGTGTAATTATTGATAATACGCATTATAGATAAAAGCGGAAAAAAACTGCCTTTCACCGATTTTATTTTTTGGCTATTTAATGGTATCTTTACGTATAATTATATCATATATTTCGAAATGATTCGATTACATATGAACGGATTGTCTCCTAAACGTGAAAATATACGTTTCATATTATCGAAATGGTTCTGAATAAATAAAACTCAACTATACCGAGTAAAATCTCATATAATTATTCAATTATTACTTGACTTTCTGATTCTCCGCTGTAAACCCAAGTCATAACGAAGCTTTAATTGAGACGAAATTTTTAAAGTATACTCCATGTACCTTTTATATGACAAGTATGGTTATTTCCTGTTAATAAGCAGATGCATTTGTGTGAGTGCCGTCCAAGGATTTGTTTTTGACTTACTGGAAAGTTATTAAAGTGTGTTCTCACTGACTCATGATTCGCGTTACAACCACCGTAAAGGAGTGTATTAATGAATTCAACTGGAGTGTGGAGGGAGGGTGATTGGAGGGGGGGTATGACTCCTTCGTTTCCCGATTATTCCTCGCTTCCCGAATATCTCGTTGTCGGAACCTCCGGATTCTCAAAGGTTGTACTCTGGTCATGCGCCGAGTATTAAACGATCGGTCTTCGCGTGCGTCGGGCGAATTTCATTGCAGTCCTTTCCCATGCCATTCACACACTACAGGACTTGCATGTCATTATTGTTCGGCCTTAGGGAAACTAGTGAATGACTTCCGACGCCCCTTTATCCGACATTTTACGCCTCTTTGCAGTGATGTTCCGTGGAGCCAACACATTGACTGCGTCAGTCGCTGTTTCCATCCACAAGTGCCCGATACCTTGAGGGCCACCTCAATGATGCCATGCCTATACTGTTGTTGGAGTAAACATAAAATCTTCAGATACAGTCAAATATCTTGGAATTACCTAAACATTTGATATATCGTGGGGATCACACATACAGAACATATATGGCGCAGCATTAAAGAAACTAGGTTTCGTTAAACGTATAGTAGGAAGATTCTCGGAGGAAAAAGTAAAAGAGAGACACTACTTCGCTCTGGTTAGGCCACCCCTCGAATACGCCGCGAGCATTTGGACCCTGGTCATAAAGGTTTAACCAAAAAAATTAATAAAATACAAAGGAAAGCAGCGCGCTTCGTTAAAAACTGTTACAAGTGTACATGTAGTGTCTCACAACTTCTAGAGGGATTAAGGTGGTAGCCTCTAGTGACTAGGAGGCTACATGCTAGGCTTAGGTTGCTTGATAAATTCAGCCCTGAGCAATATATTTCAGAGCGACATAGAAAATATTATCATGACTCCTCACTACATCTCTAGGTCTGATAGATGCGATAAAAAAGAGAGATATTCTGCCAAACAGATAGGTACCAAAACTCGTTCTTTCCGCGAACAATAAATGACCACAATAAAACTTGAGCTCCACTAAATACACTCCTATAATATATGTCACCATTTCATCTCCAAAAAAACTTACACCTTTACACGGCTGGTGACATAACATACCCTGCGACACGCCCATGCGGAGGCTCGCAGGGTATTATGTAGATGTAGATATGTGACAGGGGTGAGTTATCACCAACATGAATTACTCTATCAATGTTAACGTAATTCCCAAACTGACGTTTTAGCAGACCTCTGCTAAAGCTCTTCGGGAGGCGAAATTTCACATTTGTGCGCCACACAATACGCATGCGACGAGTGTACGGCTGTTTTATAGATGTTGTATACAATCACGCAGACGCTCAGAGGCACAAGTGTCACACTAAAACACATGCGCGTTGTGCTGTTAATACAAGGTAGCAGATACCAGCATTATGGAGTAAATCATTTAACTAGCTGCGCTACATATCGACAAACCTTGTTCAAATCCTCATTGGTAATTGGTATGGTCTCGTGTTGTTCGCGAGAAAAATGAAATTGTAAACCTGTCCGTTCTACCTATTTCCACCATCTAATCCACCGCCGTGTATAGGAGTGAATGAGACTTTATAGATTATCTCAGCAAATAATTTTTTTTGAAGTTCTTTCATTGGCCAAGTCTATATTATTTTTATCAGTGGTCTAAAGGCAATTGTCATCCCAGTAGTTGTCACTGTCAGTAACACTATGGACTTCGATGGAAGCTATTGTGGCAGCACGTCTTTGAGACGAATTTCGCCATTAAACCACAATGTACGAAAGACGCCATGAGGTCCACGATTTAACGGACCATCCGACGGAGTTTCCTTTATTTTGGAAGTGACCTCTATGCATCACTCAAGAAGTGTCTGAGTCCCATTGAAATTATGCATTCACTGCGGGGATCGAATCCGGATCCTCTAGATGAGAATCCAGTAGCCTATTCACCCCAACGATGCAAGGCCTTTAATGCAGTGTTCGCCTGATTTTTCAAGCGGTCATTGACTGAAACTGCTCAAGATAAAAAAATACGTGTCGGTAGTAATTTCATCTGGGAGTCATTTGCATTATTTTTGGCTTCTTAATGCTAGCTTTCAATATGGCCGCTCTCTTACGGGCCGTGACGTCATTTGCTTGTATTAGCTTGGAAAAATTAAATCAAATTCAAACGACTCGTAGAAAGCCTAATTGATAACCTAAATCCTTGCGGGTGACACGGCTTCAGAGGCAATTTTTATAACCGTTTCGCACCATTATTGGAGAAAAATTTAACCTTGAGTATCAAACTGTGAACCGATCACATTATATATTCTTTAGCAGAGAGCTTGACACAGTGAGCAGATGCGGCCAGGGCTTCACATCATCAACAATACAACTGTTAACATCTGTTTACGATCATGTCCCCGGACCCTGTCGACGTGGGTACGGGTAAATGAATTCACAGGACGTATTTTGCTCCATTGGTATATTGAGTATTTTAGCGAATTTCTTTACAATTTGACAACATTACGATGCATTTTACACCACACGTATCCTGTATTATACTCCTAGCAAGTGACGCAACCGGTGTCAGTCAAAACGAGGCTTGCTCAACGTGAAGTCAACACAATCTCCCAATACTCATCAATATTCGAGGAAACAAGCAGAAGAGGAGGTTTCTTAATTATTACTCTGTTCACACTTTAATTTGTGTTTGCTGTACATTATTATAGATTATTTGTTCTTTTACCGATCTTACAAGTAATTATGGCTGCAAACTCGATTCGTTTCATTCACTGTACTTTGATATTTTTTTGTGATGGTAGACTTTAAAGTATTTGGAGAGAATAAATATTTGCTGTTTAACTTTATTAATTACTTTTGATGTTATTTAATAATTTTATGTACTGTTTTTGGCGAGCTGAGTATATTCCTATCACTGTAATGTGTTTCGTAATCATCAATCTATTTTCTACATACCGGTAAGATATTTGGAGAAACAATCTTGATGCAAATATTCTCCGTTCGAGTCCATCGAAGACAAGTCTGATGCCAGGGAATTTCCCTTCTAGCGGTCAATCCAAGATGAAAGCGCCATTGAAAGTAAACAACTTTTTTATCGATCGTGTGATTTTTACGAAGGCCACCATCTTCGCAATCTTCGGTCACAGTATCCATACTTAGAGAATACAGTTTCGTACTTTTCCACAGAATTTTATTTGTGTGGTACAACGCGTTTCACGGACTTGCGGCATTATCTGGTACAAAAATTCAGTCCAAACAGTACAGGTGTACAAACAATAGGCAGAAGGAAGGAAGGCAATACTCCTTCTGCCTATTCTGCCTATATATCTGGCAGAAGGAAGGAAGGCAATACTCCTTCTGCCTATCATACTGTTGTACTGTACTGCTTGGACTGAATTTTCGTACCTGATGATACCGCAAGTCAGTGAAACGCGTTGTACCACGCAAATAAAATTCTGTGGAAAAGTGTGAAACTGTATGCTCTAAGTATGGAAACTATTAACTTCCACGAAGTGAATCCTGAAACTGAAAGAGTGTATTCAGTCGCAGTCTTCCCCAAACATTATCGGACGCGTTAAACTGATCGGCTACATTCCTGACTGTCAAATGCGCCGTAATATAGGATGAACACTAGTTTCCAATCATTGCTTAAACAAATGATGTGGTACGATCTCACTCGCACGGGTGTATATACACCAGAGTTGAAATTCGCCATGAAAAAATCATTCGACTTGACCGGGATTCGAACCCGGATCTCCCAATTGCCGGTCAGGTGTGCTAGCCAGTTACAACACCAAGCCATCTTTCTTCAAGGCGAATTTCGAGGGGGTTTTATGCGAACTAGATGGATCCACCGCGACAGTGGCTTTGTAAGCACGACTTCGTCTCATGTGCTACATTGTAAACTTGAGGCGTAAACATTTAGTTCGCATAAACTCCCTTCGAAATTCATCTTGAAGGAAGGTGGCTTGGTGGTGTGAACTCGAAGGCTTCCGCGGAGTCGTTCAGATGATGATAGTCGTTCGAAGATTTTTCGGGTTCACTTCCGCGTGTTTCGATTGTCGAAGACGCGCGGAAATTGTCTTCGACAATAGAAACACGCGGAAGAGAACCCGAAAAGTCTTCGATATCAAGGTGGCTTGGTGTTGTAACTGGCTAACACACCTGACCGGCAATAGGGAGATCCGGGTTCGAATCCCGGTCAAGTCAAATGATTTTTTCATGGCGAATTTCAACCCTGGTGTACGAACACTAGTCATAAGACTGCGGTCGATCCTTCGTCCTTCCGCAAGTGGTCCACTCCCGATCTCCCCCACCTCCCTCTCTCCATCTCCGATGGAATCTCGGGGAAGCGCTCTCCGCCGTGAATCGTTCCCTCTTCCCCTCCCAGTACTCCCTCCCTCCCTCTTCCCCTCTCACTCTCCCCCCCTCCCAACCCCATTCGCTTCGGTCGCATTCGCAATTCTGAAGAGAGATAGAAAGGGAAAGTGAGAGAGCTCGATCGACCGAGAGAGGGCGACCACCGCGGGTGTGTCGGCGAGAGGGGGGGAGCGGGAGAGAGGGACGCCGCGCCCCCGCTCCAAACCATTCACACTGGCGATCCTCGCGCGAGATTCCTCCGATGGACGAGGAGAGGCGCGCGAGACGCGAGCAAAGGAAATTCACGAGTGAAAAACATTCACTCGCCGAGCGAAAGGAGGGGTTGTGGAGGGGTTGTGTTCATCAAACCGCTCGGGGTGATCCCGATCGCCTAACTATGGGGGTCACGTGGTATGCAATCACCGAGGATTCGAGATTTTTTAAAAATCATTCGTACAAATCTCACGCAGCCTTCCCGATCAAATTTTTACACCCATACATGCATGCCAATCACGCCGTTCCCTTACGGGATAGGCAGATTCAGTAAGTTTCACTCGTAAATAGATATTTGTTCACCTAACTCTGCTTCAATAATTTCTTCCATACTGACCTATGCTTGCAAACCTCTTTTGCTTAATTTACCCCCATACACTGCTTCATAAACGCTCTCCTGTTTTTAAGACTCCTAATATTCCTCCTCCTAATAATTTCCTAAACCATATTTAACCACAACTTTCTCGGCCTACCACTACCTCTCGCACCATTCATTTCACTCTTATATATCTGTTGAGTTATTCGACTCTCAACCATTCTCTCAACATAGCCAAACCAAGGAAGCACACTTCTTTTATATATGGCCATTACTGGAGCATCTAACCCACATTCATTTATTACCCACTCTTCTCTGACTCTATCCATCCTACTTTTGCCGCAAACATTCCACAGATAACTCATACCCACGGCGTTTAGTCTTATGTCCATCCCGATATACCCATGTTTTACTACCAACAACAAAGTGGGGAGAAGTACACTTTTGTACACGGCGATTTTTGCTTCCTTAGACAGGTACTCATTCCTTGATATGCTTCACATGTTACCTACCACTTTCCTTCCAGCACTCGCCCGTCTCTTTATCTCCTCATCTATCCATCCATCTTTCGCAAACATCTTACCAATGTACACAAAATCATCCACTTGTACAATTACTTCACCATTCATCCTCATCACACAGTTATTCTCCCCATTCTCCTTCTCGCGGAAATATTGTTGATGGAGTTGATTTTGGCGATAGAAGATGTAGTCAACAACGTCACACACATGAGTTCTCCGACCGAATTTTTAAACTCACCGAAATTTCGAACCGTCTGTTATTGTACCACGTGACCCCTAAGACACGTTTTAGGGAGATTTCGAATGGTTCGAACACAACCATCCTCCGAGAGGAGATTGAGAAAGAGTAACGCTTCTCCAAGCAATTCACTCTGGAAAAATATAGCTCTTCTGTTGTATTCTTCTTCTCCAGTTGTCAATCTCCATCAGAATTTGTTGGCGACACTTCTCCCCCTCTTTGTACTACGCCATCCTCTTCGTTTAAAAAAACCGCCCACCTCCCTTGTCCTCCATTATCTATTTCCAGTGCTTCAGCCTAGGCTTTCCTCTTTATCTTTCGCCTTCCAGCATCCCGTCCAAAATCATCTTCACCAATCTCTCATCCGCAGTGCGTGACCGATCCATCGGCCCCCTCTTCTTTCCACTGCTTTCCATGGGCTCCGTTCCTCCTTCGCTTTTTCCCGTACTTCAGGATTCTATCTGTCGATCTGTCCCACGCATCTTACACATTCCTCCATAACACCACATCTCAAAAGCTTCTTGTCACTTCCTCCCCGCTTGTCGCACAGTCTACGTTCTGCTACCATATGGCAACAAACTCCACACAAAGGCCTTCTCTAGGTTCTTTTCCTCATCGATGTACCGACGGATTACAGAATGTGAAGAGTGTTGTTCGACTGTTTATGACAATCTCTGCTCTAGGTATTCCACTCCGTACTGGAATTTTGCTTCCTGCATCAGAAGTTGTTTTACTTCCCAGGTGGTTAAAATCTTGCACTTTTCATAGCAATTTTCCGTCCAACATAATCCTCGCATCCTGGTCTCTTAAAAAAAATAAAACCCATACGATGGCGATAGATTGATAAATCCTTTTCTGTCGTGGTAGTTAACTGCCTTAGCTTAAGAAATAAAGTGGCTGACTTCTACCATCTAATTGAAACTGCTGACGCAGACTTAATTATAGGGACGTAAAGTTGGTTGTGTAACGAAATCGCAGATTATGAAGTTTTCCCGAAAAATTTCACAGTTTATAGAAAAGAGGGAGTCGAAAGAACCGGGAGAGGAGTTTTTATTGCAGTGAAGGATTGTTGTATTAGTAGGAGGGAGTCATTTTCCGACGATCAGGTAGAAAGCGTATGGTGCTCCATTCAAAATCCTAAAGCAAAAACATTCTATGTGTGCGCGTATTATAGACCACCAGATATCCATGTAAGCTCAATATTAGGACTAGAAGGTCAACTCAGTAAATTAACCAATCAAAAAAAAAGACTGTCATATTATAATCGGTGTGGATTTCAATCTTCCGTCCATAGACTGGGACACGTACAGTTTTATCACAGGGGGGAAAGACAAAGACCTTTGTGAGTCACTTCTGTATACATTCACATCTCACTCACTGCATCAATTAGTCACTGCTCCAACTAGAGGGAAAAATACACTTGATCTTTTAGCGAAAAATATTCCACTCATGGTTGTAAACATAGGTACGGATAAGGGAATAAGTGACCACAAGATAGTTAAAGCTAATTTTTCCGTAAGCATGATCAAGAAACATAATCCACAAAGAAAAATCTACTTGTTTAATAAGGCTGACTACGAAGGTATGAAACGAGAGTTGCAAAATTCATTTACGAATTTTCAAAAAATAAGTATCAACACTAATACTGAGGTTTTGTGGAATACTTTCCTCAATGTTACACGGTCAGTGGTTAGCAAATACATACAAAGTAAATGGAAAAGAGCCTATGCAGAGCCGAGGTGGTATAACACGGAGGTTAGGAAAACATTAAAGCCCCAGAGAACATGTCATGCTAGGTTAAAAAGGGCAAAAATAAACAAATACTCCGAAGAACTGTACACAGTCACCGAAAATTACAAAATATCTAAACTCTTAGCAACAAAAGCGTGCCGAAAGGCGTTAGCTGATTTCAAAGGTAAATTTCTGGAAGAACACTTGAACGATAACCCCAAGGTATTTTGGTCGTATGTTAGGGACACTCAAGGAAATAAATCAACAGTACACACGCTTAAGAACATCAAAGGGGAAAAGCTAACCAACTGTCTACAAAAAGCCAATTCGTTAAACTCATTCTTCAAAAGCATTTTCAGTAATTATGCACCACATCTTTTCGATCCGCAGCCAGTTCGTTCCCAAACATTTATGCCTGAAATTATTATAAATTGTCGCGGCATAGAACATCAGCTAAAAAATATCAACCCCAACAAATCCCCCGGTCCAGATCAAATTCCTGCTCGCGTATATAAAACATTGCCATCAGACATAGCGCCTTACTTAGAATTAATATTTGCCAAATCATTAGTAGATCTAGTAGTGCCTAAGGACAGGAGAGTAGCAAATGTCACACCTATATTCAAAAGCGGCGACAGGGAAGACCCTAGTAACTATAGGCCTATTTCTCTCACATCCATATCCTGTAAGGTATTTGAACACATAATCGTAAGCTCCATTATGAGTCATTTAGATAGGAAGGAAATATTAATAAATAACCAACACGGATTTAGAAAGGATTGCGAAACCCAATTGGCCCTCTTCGTTCATGACATCTTACTCTCGGGTGAAAATGATGTTCAAGTTGACGCGATATTCCTAGATTTTAAGAAAGCTTTCGATAAGGTACCTCACGTTAAGTTTATCTCAAAACTAAAAGCATATGAAATATATAAAAACATTATTAGTTGGATTAATCAGTTCTTATCGGGTGTTCCTCAGGGAACTGTCATAGGTCCACTTTTATTTCTCTTATACATAAATGATATTAGCAACGTCGTAAAAAGTAAGCTTAGACTCTTTGCAGACGACGCGGTTGTGTATAAGGATATTAACAATTCCGAAGATAGCGACTCGTTAACAATTGACCTACTTGCTATTCATGCTAAAAGTAGCAGATGGAACTACACATTAAAAAGTGCATAGCAGTCAGCTTTTGGATAAAGAAAAATAGGCCAGGTAGGGCTTACAGAATTAATAATACGGAAATTATTTTCGCCGAGTCTGTTAAGTACTTAGGGGTACGACATGTCTTGGGGAAAACACATTCGGGAAATATGCGGTCCAGCATACAGGAATCTAGGCTTTTTCAAGGGAATACTCGGAAAATGTGATGAGAAAGTGAAAGAACGTTGTTATTTTCAATCGTTAGGCCTATTTTGGAATATGCTTTTAGTGTATGGGATCCATACGAAGCGGGGTTGATATCGGAATTAGATCGCGTGCAGCGAAGAGGAGCTAGGTTTGTGAAACGATGCTACGATAAGTTGGCTAGTGTGTCTGGATTGTTAGAAGAATTGGAATGGGAATCGCTATCACAGCATAGATTAAATTATAGGCTTAATCTCCTAATTAAATTTCAGGAAAAACATTGTCTGACGACGTGAAAAATATACTATTAACCCCCTCGTACTACGGCAGATTAGATCGCGCCAATAAAATTAGAGAGATAGGTTGTAGAAACCGATAGGTATAAAATGCCATTTTTTCCGCGTACCATTCGGGACCATAACAGCTGTGATCGTCGTCATGAATAGTGTAAATAGTGACAATAGCTAGATTGTAGATCTCGTTCTTTATATATTTTACGTTCTTATTTATGCATGATGTAAATATTGATTTACTTATGTATGATTTTACACTTTCCCGGCGAATAAGCCCTTTCAACAGCGCCGTTACGTCCGAAGTTTTCCTTAGATACGTGGATGACACGTTTATTATATGGCCTCATGGACCGGACACTCTTAAAACATTTTTAGACCATGTGAACAACATAGAGAAAAATAATAGAATCGCCTTTCTCGACGTCCTTATCCACCGAAAAGAAAATGGCAAGCTGGGGCATAGCGTTTACCGGAAGGCGACGCATACAGATTTGTACCTAAATGGCCGTAGTCACCATCACCCCTCTCAACGCAGTGCTTTCCTCTCCACTCTCATACATTGTGTGAGGTTATCTGACGCAGAGAGTCTTCCTGCAGAATTGGACCACCTTCGGAAAACCTTCCGGCAAAATGGATACGGAGAGCGGCAAATTTCGATAGCCTTCAAAAAGTCCCGTGAAAATTCACGAAAATCGGATTTGGAGGTTGACCGGCCTAAACCGACGGCCAGGGCCTTTTTTCTCTATGTATCTACCATATCCGGGAGAATTTCGAGGGTTCTGAAGAGGTACAACATCAAAAGCATTCATAGACCTATGGCCAATTTAAGAGACCGCCTTGTGAGGGCAAAGGACCCAGTTGGCCTCATGACTCCGGGGGCATACAAAATCCCATGAATGTGAATGCGAATGTGGTGAAGTCTACGTGGGAGAGACTGTGCGAACTATATCCACTCGTCTGAAGGAACACCGTTGGCATTTCCGGCTTGGTCAACCGGAAAAATCAGCAGTAGTTGAGCATAGCCTGAGTTGGGGCCATAAGATCATTTGGGATGACACGACTGTTCTTTGGCGATCCGGCCAATTTTGGGATCGCTTAACTAAAGAGGCGATAGAGATACGGTTGGAGAGGAAGAATTTCAACCGGGATACTGGTTACACGATCAGCAGCTCTTGGAATAGACTTCTGAGAAGAATTCAGAACGCCAGAGCTAAGTCCCCGCTGTTCAACGGTCCTCCACCACAACAATCGGGGCTCGACCAATCCCGTCCCGCCTAGCGCCAAATTAAACGGTTTTTTCAAGCTCGCATCAGTAGCCTTGAGAATGGGTAACGAGTCGGAACCCGAAACGTCGGCTGCCTATGAATTTCTTACCCGGTGGCTAGCCCGAGAAATTTACACAAATTGATTTTCTTATTTGTGCATGAGATTTTGAATCTGTAGTGGTAGTCCTTGTACCCCTTGCACGTTGGAACGATTGACGATAGAATGTTCTTGGTTAGTAGATTATAATGGGCGCGTTGCATGTGTGGTACGCTGGTTCCAATGTAGTTTCGGTGTTCTGCCGTATTATTGATGCATGCCTGGTGTGGAAGCACCCCCTGCCAGACACCCTTTGGGTAGCTTGCAGGGTATGACGTAGATGTAGATAAGTCAAGCAGTTCCGTACAAGTTAAAACGAAATTAAGAAACTCAGCCATTGATATAGTTAAAGATTTCTGTCCCTTGGATACTCAAACAACAAATGGAAATAAAAGCATTAAAAAAGGTTTAGAGAAAAACTGTCCCAGCCGGGTAACAGGGATTTCACAGGAAGCTTGATGATATAACTAACATCTCTCATGTGAAAAATGCAAAAGATTTGCTATGACCTTCGTATGGAGCGAGCGTTTGGTTATGAAGCACAGATATTAGAAGACATGTGGTTCTGTGGGATTATTGCATAAACAAATTAGTTCTCGAGGAAAATAAATTTACGAGTTTTTAAAGAAGTAGGCGAAAGAACGACACTTCTCCAAAAGGTTCACTCCGAAAGAAAGAAATATTGAACTCATTGGACATTCAAAAAGGCAAGACGAGTCCATGAAATGGATCGTGGAAGGAAATTGATCAGAGAGGGAGAGGAGATGACGACCTAGATTGTCTTCAGTTCACACCGTGAATTTCAATCACAACCTAGAAATCCTGCGGGGAGATGGATAACGGCAGCCTCTGCCATGAGACTAGTGGCCACAGCGAAAACGATGAGACCTTTTGAGAACAGGGCAACAACCTGGGAAGGGATTCAAAACCAGGTCCCCTGAGGCTTTCTCGTGGAGTGATTCAATAAAAGATTCCGACACGAAGTGAATTTATCTCATTTGATTACATTTTCTACAATGGTTCGATTGATTAGAGGGGAAGGTGCGAGCGAATTGAGAATGTTGGCGCCGTTAAGTATAAAGAGGGGGAGAGGGGAGAGATGGGTGAGTGATGAGAATAATTGGCCTTGGAGGAGTTTTGGAAGGGCAGAAAAAAAACTCACTACTCCCATTTGCCGGCTCTTCACGAAACACTCCACGTGGTTGTCCTAATTGGTGTTGTTTGATACTCCCGATATCATGGCGCGGATCGGGAAATACACTCATACCCGGTGAGAAAAAGATACGTGGCTTAAATCTCTGTCCGGGTGGTTTATCTTCGCCTACATAATATTCTGCGAGCCCCCTCACAGGTCTGTGGCAGGGGGTGGGTTATCACCAACGAGCATTTACCAATACCCCCTTTAAGTTAATTTAACTACGGATACCGACGCATTGGGAAAAAACCAGCTAACATCTTTCAATGGACGAAATTTCACTAGTATGCGCAAAGGAATAAGCATGCTACCGATGTAAGATCATTTTCATTGATGTTTTTTGCCACAACACCCATGCAAAGAGTACATGTAGTCCATGATACCCTGCCAGTCACCTCCATTACCCCTGCCGTTCAACGTCGCTGGTGAAGTGTAATTCGCTTCTCGAGATGCGTTTCTGGATGTCAGACGGATAATCACCGCCTGGGCTGCCTCCGTTCACAGCATTCGCTACAACCCATGGGCATGTTTGTGGCATCGTCAAGGGAAAATCTGTCTAAGCTCCCGTCTGTGAAAACGTAGTCCCTGACGCGGCCAAATTATCTCGGTTTGTTCCGGCATCTCAGGAGGAAATTGAGATGAAATTAAGAATGGCAGTCGTGTAAGACAAACAAAACTATTTTAGGGATCATATCAAATTCTTATTGCTCAACCAAATCATAGTCACTCTAATAATGAAATGGAAGGAAAATTGAAAGTCTTTTTCTGCCTACCTACTTGGAATTTTTTCTACAATTTCATGTCTTTCCATTTCCAGCGAATTATATCAGTTTTCAAGGAAAAATCTTTCACAATCTCGGTACATTAGCTTCCCTTCGATGCGTTCGTCTCCTCTTCTCCCACGCTCGCCCTACACGCTCCCCGCCATTTTCCTCCTCCCTTGTGACGTCATCCTCCTGTGCTCGCTCCAAAAGATTTCCGCTGCCCACTCGGGTGACCCTCGTTTCCTCTCTTAGCCACAAATGACTCCTCTGCTTTTCCACTTCTTCCAAACTCCCTCGCTCTCACTCCAAGAAGGCACATATTCATTTCAAATTCATTTATTTATAAGTGAAATGATATATTCCCCTCAATGCACCTCAGAAGGAGTGAGCGAAGGGCGCATTCTCTCGACGCATTCTCACGCGTCGTTTCGTGTTCGGCGACAACTCCGCACACTTTCCCTTTGCACGACCGGAGGCCCTGTTTATACACTCGCGCACGACGTGACGTTTGCAGGGCAGGAGGGGGTTTGGGGAGAGCGTCGGCGGGGGAGTGGGGGAGGGGTCCAGCGACAGCACTCCAAATTCTGGAGAGAGGGAGAGATGGCGGAGGGATGGTTGGGAGGAGTGCCTTCATCATTTCCCAGAGTGATGCCGAACGCGGCGGCAGGACGACGCTAATGCCATAGTCATTGCTATTAAATAATGAAGTGAGCATTCTTGTGTGGCTGAGTCGACGGCAATAGAAGGAGGAGGGGGAAGGCAGCAGACAGTAGGGAGGAATGAGGGGAGTGTCTTCGATATATATATATGTGCTAGAGTGGAGTATGGCGGGTGTTTCCCCTGAATTCGTCCCTTACAATAGACACCGTGAATGCTTTGCACGTCCAACTTCCTTAATGATACACTAGTACGCGATACTTCTCTGAGTGATACAAAGAGCAGCTTAATAGCAATGAAAATTCGATTTCACTATTAAAGACCGATTGCTTCTCAGAAAACTCCCACTTTCGGAGTTCTTGTGAGAGAGACAATGGAGCTACAAAGTTAAGCTATTCAGTGGCCATCATTTATAACCAACAATTCGGGTTCACACGCAGGATAAACAACGCATATAGCTTACATTACTCAATCTCTAATGATTGAATACATGTTCACCGGAGTGACGTGAATACCTTATCAATCATGCAAGAGATCCGTACTTTCATTTTTTAGAGAATACTGCTGTAGCTTTCATAAACTACGAGTGTAGCGCCGAAAATATACAAAATATTAATTATCAGTATTATTCGTCATCCAAAATCTTTCCAACGCAATCCTTTTCGAAGGTAAAATAGTATTTGTATGTTATAAATGATGTTTCCCTACAATGATGAGCAAAATACGATCATTGGAAGGTCAAAAATACGTTAAAATATTTTTGCTATCTCGTTATGCTCGTAAATAACTTTTGTCCACCAGCAACGCTAAACATTGATGTTTGTAACCGGTAAACCTTGGCATTGGACTCGGCGATTCATAGAAGATTCGTTCGAGAGACGTTTGTGGCGACATGATCTCATTGGTAAGGGCGATTAGCATGAGTTGGGAGAATCGTGGTTTGATTCCCAGTCTAGGTGGTTGACATTTTAAAATTATAATTGACCACTCTCAGATGTAAGCCTCATTTGGTGGAATCTTGCCGCTACAGTTGTGATGCAAGTAATTAAATCTGGCCTGATGCAGAATAAGTTCTGGAGAATAACATAGAGGGTTCAATAGTGTACCAACAAATCACTCTCCGAGATTTTCCAAGGAGATCAAGCAATTGTGCCTTCCATGTGTAACGCGTTCACTGTAGTTTAATGCGTAGTTTATTCATAGCGGAAGGCGTTGAACCTTTTTTTGGCGAAAATAACCACAAACCCTTGAGGTGGCTTTCAGGGAACCACGTACGCCCCCTGCCACCCCCTGCCACACACCCTCGTGGTGGCTTGCAGGGTATCACGTAGACGTACGCCAAGATGAGGATATTTGGTGTAAGCGGGTTATCACTGCGCACAAAAACTCCTTAAATGCGATCAAACCAATGAGAAAAATACGTCACACGCGTTGTGAAAGCTGAGTGTCCGCCTTTCATAGTACTGCTTTTCGAGCAATTTGTCGAAAACTAGAATTCATTTTCCATGCGCTCGGCGGCGTTCCTCGGAGGAAAATTTAGACAAAAATACTGAAGACGTTCTATCGTCTCTCTCTTTCGTTTTCGTCAGAAAAGTCACTAATAAATTCAGGATTCACTTTGTGGAACCTATCCATATCGGAAATCAAATATTCTAGTATTTGTCCACTAAATAGATTTATTCTGTGCGACCCGGGTTTCGTCACATAGACCTGAAGATGTCATTATGTGACGAAACCCGGGTCGTTAAGAATAAATCTATTTAGTGGACCAATATTAGAATAATTGGATTTCCGGGTCAGAAATATCACTCGATATAGTTCCTCTGTTTTACAATAAATGTTAAAAAGTAATTCATTTCCCAACGTAATACTTTTTATTAACCGCAAAAAGTGCAGTTGTAATGTGCGAAGCGCTCGTCATGAAACATATAAGTAAGTGACTCAGATGATACACTCTATTTACTTAATCATTGATAATTAACGTCAAATAACAAAAAGGTGTTGCATCATTAAAACGGCCACATTTATTAAATTCATAATTAGAGAATTTGATAAGAAAGTTGAATTAAGAGACTTCTCCAAATGGCCGAGAGAAGCAAATCAATTAGATTACTTATTTATGCATTTCGACTATCCGCGAGATCGTCCACTGAAATCGGAGTTTTTAGCCGGGGGAAACACGCGACGAGATAAAAATTATCTCCCTGTCTATGGTGGCATGGTCATGCAAACAGAAGAATTCTACTTTCGTCTGCTTCAGTGGGCAATTTTTTTGTAGTCTAAGGGTTTGAGCGAGATGTTTGCCTGGACATAGTGGGGGTCATGTTCAAGTTTCACGTTTCACGAGTCAGCAAATGAAGGAAATATGCACCGAATATTGTAATATTAATGTCGCAAGTAGATACTTATCTTCTTAGTAGTTAAATAAAAATATCTTTGCAAATCTTCACCTCAGCTCATTTTTTTCACGCGTTACGTATGAGAATCCTTCACGACGGAAGGCTTTTTGTGATACTAAAAAAATACTGCGGTGAATGGTCGATTTATTTCATAAATAGTTGGGGAAATACACAAACAATAACGAAGTAAAATTTCTAGCGGTGTCCTTTATTCCTCATTCGTTAAAAATATGTTTCTCTTAGAGTGCCGACGCATGATTGAGTTTCCATATGAAATGGCTCGTCTTTTTGGCCACTGTCTCAAGAAATAGTTCGGCAAGGGACTGATGATTTAGTAAATGTAGAAAGGGTGAAATACTTTCCAATGACATGAGACCAAATTCAATGATTTCTAGGTGAAATGATATCTCGCTCGGGGATCGGGTTGGTGTGGTAGTTAGAGTACTGGCTAACCATTCGGTCGTCCAGGGTTCAAATCCCTGAAGAGGAAGATGTTTTTCAGAGGAAATCCGATCTCTACTTGAGTGTCTTGTGGAGGGCGCTTCAAGGACAGTACTCCGTCTGTCG
The DNA here is from genome assembly GCA_963169105.1 of Ceriagrion tenellum. Taxonomy (NCBI): domain Eukaryota; kingdom Metazoa; phylum Arthropoda; class Insecta; order Odonata; family Coenagrionidae; genus Ceriagrion; species Ceriagrion tenellum. The sequence goes on from OY720639.1 coordinate 9,664,145, forward strand.
GATGAGACGTTTACACCGTGGCCCCCTTGGCGCCTATCGTTATGAGCAGGCAAATGCCGACGCCGGGTTTCTATCCACCCTTCCTCCATTACCTGTCCCCTATGGTTCAAATGACCTTAGCAGTCGATCATCTCCCGAAAATATCCAACCCAATTGGGTACTCAAATGAATTCCTCGATACCATACATTTGAGTACCTGATTGTTGCGATGAAGAGTCGAGTACCTGTGTGAATACCAGTGAATGCGAGTACCCAAATGGAATTCGTGGGCGGGTACCGAATAACACGCCATTGGCCATGGAATTCGACTGGGTATTCACGTATTTACATTAGTACTCCGGGTTTCTATCCACCCTTCCTACCTTACCTGTCCCCTATGGCGCAAATGACCTTAGCCGTCGGTCGCCTCCCCAAATATCAAATCCAATCCGATATCTCGCGCAATTTACCTTTAGTTTTTTTTTTTATTTAATAACCAATTTCTTTTAAAAACCGCAATTTAATAACCATTTTCTATAATTGCTTAAATTTTTAAAACAAATTGGAGTTGGGCCTCCATTGCGACGAGAGGACAATGTCACTCAGACCAGCAAGAAGGACGCGAGCGCAAGTCTTTTGTTTAGAGCGCAATTAGTCTCGCTGTTTCTCTCTCGTCGTCCGATGACGATGATGATTCCCTCTTCGCGAGTGCATGGGTACCCAAGTGCAGGCAGACAACAGGGGCCCACCGAGACAACCAGGGGTCCCTCTCTCTCTCTCTCTCTCCCCTTCCCCCTCCCGCCCAACCACCAACGGCACCCCCCCCCTCCTCCTTGAATGGGGGACCACCCCTCTCCCTCACCCCTCCCGTGCAATTTCGGATATTCGTGTCGGTGGAGAGGTGGTAGCGGAGCCGTCGGTCGGAGGAGGAGGGCGAGAGCGAGTGGTTGTTCGGGAGCGTCCCCCACCCCCTCTCCCTTTGCCGGGGGGATCCGTTGTGGGGGGGGAGGGGGTGTCCCTCTCCCCTCCGCCCCCCACGTGTGGTGGTGGTGGTGACGCAATCACCTCCGCCCCACCCCCCCCAGATTGGACGGGGGGGCGGGGGAGGGAGGCGAGAGCCAAAATGGCCGCCCTCTCCAACCCCCCTCCCTCTTCTTCTTTCTTCCCCTTTCCTCCCCAGGGCCGCCCCTGGAAAAGAGAGCGACAGGGACGCCCACCCCTGGATATTCAATTCCGGAGGCCCTGCTGCACGAACGCTGCCCCCTCTCTCGAACGTCTCCCGAGTTATTTTATCCCTCAAATAAGCATTTTTCCGCGACTTCGGGCAGACTCGTTTCGGCGGAGGCAGTGTTCGATGGAAAAAGGAGCGACGCCACTTTTTTCAATCTTTTTTTATTTCCCCCTCTCTCTCTCTCTCTCTCTGGTTGTGCCAGGAGACATTTTCTGTCTCCTCTCCACTCGAACGAGTCCTCCATTTTGGCTGCCTCTTGCCGTCGCTGGTATAATGATTCACGAGCTCCATCGGATTGGATTTTTGGGGAGGCGACCGACAGCTATGGTCATTTACGCCATAATGGATAGGTAAGGGAGGAAGGGTGGATAGAAATTCGGCGTCAGCATTAGCCTGCTCTTAACGAAAGGCACCTAGGGGACCACTGTTTAACATCTCATCCGACAGACGGAGTACTGTACTTGAAGTGCCCTCCACAAGACATTCAAGTAGGGATCGGGTTTCCTCTGAAAAACATCCTCCTTTGCAGGGATGTGAACCCTGGCTGCCTGTATGGTTAGGCAGTACTCTAGCCACCACACCGACCCGATCCCTCTGAGTGCTATCGGTCACTGACGAAATGTCACTCAAAGAGGATGCAGTATTGTGATATCCAATTGTGATCTTAAGTCACAGAGTGTGACAATGAAGTACGGCCAACCATTCGAGACAAATTTTACGCACGTAAAAGTAGAAAATACACAAACTGAACATGGTACCGGAAACTCTTCATTTCCATGTGAGAACTCATAATCTACTACTGAACGGATTCTGTATTAGAAGGACAGGTACAGGTGGACCAATCCCTGGCCCCCACGATCTCTGGACCTAAACTCAGTTCACTATTATCTGTGGGTGCATTTGTAAGACCTTGTGTATCGAACCGCTATTTAGGATGTAAGGAGTCTTCGCGCCTGTATCGTGGAAGCCTGCGAAACCGTACGCAGAACTCCAAGGATACATGAACGAATCCGGGATTCAATGCTGAAGAAGAACATTTTGAAAATTTCACGAAAGTAATTTTAAAAGTAATTTTAAAGTAAGTTTTTATGTGTTACTCTGGGATGATCTGTTCCTGTGAGTTTTTCGTGATTAATGCATTATGAATTGTAGCATGAAAACAAAGCGATCTCTTACCTTATCCGCAAAACATAAGTATTCCCTTCTTCTACGCGTGAGGAATGTGTCCTGAGAGTTAGGCCGTAACTTATTGTTACATCCTGCATTTATAATAAAAAATGGCACTATTAGAGCCGCTTTTATAATATCTGGATAAATCTTTACTTCACGTTATAAGTAACTTGAATTCACTCTGATAAGAAAGTATTTATGTCTGCAAATCGACTGGGTGAAGAAGGTCACAAAAGTAAAAGTCACAGCTAGCACATTGTTAACTCGACGGCTACATTAATTGACAGTAAGCATTAACCAGACGTTATGAAACCGCGACCTTAAATTTCATGTAAACATCTAAGATATGAGCCTCCTTTCGATAAGAAGAATCCAAGAAGTGTAGTGCCCTCCTCTTGATTGAAGGGCTTAAGTTTTCAGTTGATCATTTTTTAATACTGCTATCGTGCCAATCCAAGCACAGAATTTTTAAATCACGAGGTTGAATTGCTAGTGGCTCTCGTTTTGTCTTGTCAAAATTAAATTTTGGGAATCAAGTGGTGCAAACTGAGCCTTTGAAACGTGAAATGAGATGAAAAAAATGCCATAATCAAAAGCAAAGATCACTCGATTAATACCAGTCATCTCATCTCCAATCATCAAATACAAGTCTCTGAATTGATTCTCATCACCGTTTCAATTATTTTGTCATGACACTTGGTTGTACGTGAATATCATGAAGCATTTTCATGGTTGCACTCAACTTTCCACCGCCACATTGCCACCCTTACCTCTTCAATGGAGTTTGACTCTCGGGTGGATCTGTAACATAAATTATGAGGAATACTTTTCTCTTCTTGCAATCACTCCCATGGCTTATGAATTTCATGCAACGCAGCCATAATATGTTCTTGACCTTAACTTGATATCTTTCAGGACTTAATTAGCTTTTTACCTAGTCCTAAAAATTGATAAATCTGCATTTGAAAAAAATAGACAAATATAATGAGGCATATATGTCACAAACTATTTAACATATCCTTAATCATTGCCTAAATATGTCATTGACCTGGAGGTTTGGTCTTGGTTGCATAAATGAATGATGGTAGCAATTTCAAATTGTTGCCATCCGTTTCTTAAATTGCACTTCACCCGCTGTCAATCTCAAGCCATCATTTCATCATCATTGGACGTTCAATCCTATGATTGGTTGACTGCAGCCCTCCACCCTTTTCTATCTAATGCTAGATTCCTTATTTCCTGGTATTTCTCCATGTGTTCATTGAAAAAGAGGTCATTGAATTCATTCAGACAATGAAGGAAATCCTCCAGGACAATTGTTTACACGAATAAAGTGGTCAATATCTACTTGCATTTAACGTAATATTTTCTGGTTTCAATCACGCAAGAAAGCAAAAGAGCCACGAGTCTACAGATAACTTTACCCCTCCGTCGCTGAGAAAGTCTTGGCCTCCCTACCCAAAGGCCGTGTGATCGAATTCCTCCTGGGTAGGATTTTCAGCAGTTAGGACATGGTTTTCTGTGTTCGTCCATTGCTGCCTCCAACAATGACTGATATAAACGGCGCTTAAGGCTGTTACCAGGATAATGTAAAAAATAAATTAAGTCAATGTTTTACAGTGGTTGAAACAAGGCTTTCTACCCTTTAAATATCCACACCTTTTCATGTATATCCCAGCAAAGCAAACGCTGCGCTCAAAATGCCTGCCAAATCGCCATAAAGTTTTGAATTTTCCCCCCATGTCATCACATATTTGCAATGCAATTGGAATAATGGCAATGAGACGCAAAATCTGAATTAATCATGTGTCTCTTTCAGCCGCACTTATTCTCGTTTTTTGCCGCTTCCATTGGCGTCGCGTCAGCGTCATGTCGGCGCCGCCGAATGCTCGCGGAGCACGCAGCCCGTCGCCATAATGGATTCCTCTCGTCAATTGCGAGAACTCGGGTGGACATTTGACGGAGGAAAATGGCGCCGTTCTCCTGCTCTCGGTTCGTCGACGCGTCCGTGATTCCCCTCCGGACGACAAGCGATTCCCACGGTGGACAGCTACCGTAATCGACACGGAGATGTGCTCAATCATCGTCTTCTTCCCTGAATGACGACGCATGTTCATTGGGAAAGCATCATGGTAAGAGATGACGGTAACTGTAGCGGTAATCGTGGGTCTTTGAATGAACTTTTCAATAATTATTCATTAAAATGTAGGGGTATGTAGTAAGTATGTACGGAGTAAGTGCTAAGTATATCTGCAAAATTCTTGGCTAATATATAATAAAATCTGTTTGTGCTTTGGGATGCAACATACAGGCAGTCATGGAAATGATTAAAGCATTATATATTATAGACGATTCCTTAGTTACGGCAAGCTATAGCTTGAGTTTTCGGCGTAATTTTCGACATTGAGTTACAATCATATTGCATTCGGTTGTTTTCTAATGTTGAGCTCCGCGCGGCACTTTGATATTTGTAAGTGATAACGGTAATGATAAGAAATTAGTTACTTCGCGATTGGAACAAATCACTGAATATTTATTCGTATCAATGAAAAATATATGTGCCAAGAGATAATATGTCCAATTTTTCCACATTTAAGTGGGTATCCCTTCTTCGAACATGGTCGTAAGCGATAAATGGTGCCCTAAAACCACAGTTCAATCGACTTCTCACGAGAGATCTGAGGATTGGTCCATGATTTGCATTTTAATACCGAAAACCTGAACGAAAAGGTGAAATATGGCGGTTTTCGGTATCGTTTCGTTGCATAACACAGTAGCTATTGGTAGACTTTTTTATCTCACGGAATCCTCCTTCATCGAAATTCAAATGAATTTTGACCTCCTATTTGCGGAAGGCTGAGCACTATCGATATCCAATATGGAAAAAATAGGTTTGACCTGCCTGTCTAAATGCCACCGACACCATTAAAGGGCGTTTGGAGAAGCACGGTGGAAAACCGCAGACGAGTAAAATCCAATTCGCGAAAAAAGTAAACGTGAGATGTTATTTACTTCGCTGTACTGAGATTATGCTGGGAGTATTAAGGACCCCAGACGGAGAGTTTCGTATGTGAGATGAAAAGAGAACTCGCCTTGTACTCTCCACACTGTGTTATTCTCTCCAACCATGGTTTCGAAAAAGTTATGTCATTTTCAAGGTACAAATTAGCATTTTCGTTGTCCATATATACCAAACAGAGGACGGCTGGGGGAGACGAGGGAGGGAGGGAGGGAGGGTGGAGAGAAAGGAAAAGGGGGTGGGGGGAGGGAAAGAAAAGGTTGGTTGAAAGAAGAATGACGTCAATGGGAATGGGTAGGGGATAAACAACACACAATGGCAAGGCTGAATATGTGACGCAAACAAACATTAAAATCTGATTGATATCAGTGGCAAATGCACGTCAAATATGAGGTCATTTAACAAATTTTAATTTTGTTTTGTTGAAAAAAAAGTGAAGCCTGAAACTTTAACTTGTGTTCATATGTGAGAGCCAAGCGAATTGAGCGAATTTCCGCATGTAATCGAAAACTGAGTGATTGTAATGTGTCAAGACGCCGTAGGAAATTCTTGATTTTACCACGATTGAGGCCCGGAAGTTACATGTTAAGGTGAAAACGAATGTAAGATCCGCTGCCGAACAGATCGGTCTAAGACCTTCCACAGATAATTCACGACTTCAGGCGAGACACCGATCAAATAAGCGCTGGAGAAATATTTTATCGGTACCAAATCCAAAGTTGATATTTACTTCCATGCATGGCGCCCGAGTAAAATAAACAGCCGTTTGATGATATACACACATTTTGAATTCTCATTTGACATCTAGTCATTGAGAAGGCCTCATCATCTTGCATTAAAGGGTAAAATTAGACAAAATTAAATACTGGCAATACCCACGGTATTACCTCCACGGAGTCACCCGTAATTGTGCATGGTTGTGACAAACCACAGAGAAGAAATCATTCCCCAAATCGAGACTCGCGCCGCGATAGCTCGATATCCAGCCGGGAGCTTTAAGGTGGCTTTTTCAGTTATTATGACTCGTTTAAAGCATAGTTCAATGATATTTTAACCAAATCGAAAACAAATTGTACGACCGCATATCATTTAGCCCATTTGATATTGTGTTGGATGTCGTCATTCAAGCTGTAATTGAAGTGATGCAAAAATAAAAGTTAGCATTTTCCCCATAAATTTAAGTTAGTTTTGACTTCATTTTTCGTTGCCGTATTAAAATTTACACGAAAATTCATTTATTTTTGTAATCTCCTTGATATTTAGTAGAAACCATGATATTAAAACAGAATATGCTCTATCGCGGTTAAATGAAAATCTGTGCACATGAAATCAAATTAATACGAATATTTCCACTCATGTCTATAAATACCACATTTGAGAACATGAATGCAAAGTTCCCGGCATGTGTGTACATTAACGAAATATGCTCCAACTGAATAAACAACTGAAGCTATCAAGTCTCGGTATGGCTAATCCTCACGGGAAGATCGCATTAAGGCGACGCATTACACGGGCCCGACCGATGGAATTAGTCATGATTTCCAACACCAGATTTTTTGTGAGAGACATATGTCATTGCCTTGAAATTTTCAGGACATAAGCAATAGACCTTTACCTTAGGAGGACTGTTTCTCAAATGTGAACATTTTATCTCGGTGCATAAATAAATCATCAGGGGAACATAAATATATGGAGTACATTTTTACAAAAACTAATGAGTGTATTGAAAAATCGTAAAAAAAGGGAAATGTATCAATCCTCATTCTATGAGAATTCTAAGTAACAGCCGTCGTGGTTGTAAGATAACATCTGTAATTGTTTTTTTTTTCGATAAGCTACCTTGGTGGCTTTCGGCGTTGATGTGCTCGGATGGTGACGCAAATAGTTCGGCCTTTCCTCACAGACCTTCGGTCAGCGTTACCTGTACCCACGCGTTGGTGACTAGGCAGCAACTTGCAAGTGACTTCTGCCTTAAGCGAGAGTTATCCTACTGTGGAAGTCTCCTGTCATCAAAATGCCTCGGTCGGGTGCAAGTGTCGCCATCTTGAGGACTGTTCCTTATCGAAGGATAAGATGCGTCCTCTTAAACCAGGCGTTATGAAATCGGGTCAGATCTACATAAACAGAGAAGGGTTTTGCACATCTGCGTTCAGGGACGAGAGCAGTGCGTCCACGCCATATTCCACGTGACTCCTCGCGACATTGCCTCCAGTGTGCACCGTGCGCGTTGTGCACAGCACCACCGCCCGAAGGAAAGACGGACGAAATCTCTCGATGCGGGATGAACACAGTGGTGAAAACGCGTCGTCGGGCGGGTGGGCACCATTATGCGGGAATAGAGAGAGAAGGAGGAGTGGAGAAGAGGACGATCTTCTTTTGATTGGCAAGGGCACAATTAAGTCGCTTGGCCGAGTGGGGTGCTTGGGAAAATTCGCCGAGGTCGCTCGGGGAAGAATAACGGAGAAGGGAAACGAAGAAAAGGCTGGGGGAGGGAGGAGGCATCGGAAAAGGAGAGCAAACATGGTTCCCCGGTTCCTTTAACGAGAGAGAGAGAGAGAGGACGGTGGAAATTAAATTGGAAGGATATTCACGTCCTGGCGCTTAAGCTGTGGGAGCGGCCGATGTCTGCAGAGGGGGTTTAAGGGGCTGGTGGATCTGCCCTTGTATCTGTGTCCCCCCCCCCATCCTCCTCCTCACTCCACCCTTTGCATATGCGAGGGACCTCCCTTTTCCTCGATATCCTCCGAGGGCGGGGAGGGCAGGAGAGTGCCGAGGTGGGGTGCGGTTGCCGATTGAGGGCCGGCAGTGGTGTGCCGCTCGTCTTCCGCGTGTCGCGCCATCTCGGAAGGAGCCGCTCGACGACGGTCGTCGGCCAATATCCCCGTCATCACGGAAATATTTGAGCCGCGCAGTTAAATCACAGAGTAAGTATATATTGAGTGGCATAGCAATGCTAAAAACTGGACATAAATTTTTGGGAGTATTGGGAAGAATTTCTTAGGTGCCACCACCTTATGGAAGGAAGAATTTTGGCGTACGGAGAAGGCCACTTGGAGGCGCTAGTGATGTTGCATCAACATACAGAAATGGATTTACCATGGCTGTTGTGTGCTTTTAATCGAGTATCAATTGTTTTGTCATCGCTATGATGCATCGGTAAACAGTTCACTCCGTGTTTGGTATTCGCGTGTTTTCATATTGACGTGAATTCGATTCAGACGAATCTCATTGAAGGCTTATTAAAATACATGTTTTATTTGGACTCTACGACTCAATAAGATTTGTTTTCTTTGCTATGGGTCGATTAGTAAACATCCAGGCACCGAAATCATCATAAGAACATCATGTGAGTTATGCGACCCTAAATTAAATGGCCGTGTGCCAAAGCTCATTTGTTAAGGCTTGTCGTGCAACTTCGATACACCTGTTCCATCTATCGGCCAAAGGTTTATTTAAAAACTCATATCCAAATCTCCCTATCTCTTTGCCACTCTATATGTACTTACTCTATTGTTAAATCCATCACGGCCGTTTCAAAGGAGGTACTCCATTACACACTCTGATGTATGATCGGATGTGCATGGAAAATTGCGTCGCAAGAACACTTGTGCAAATACAAGAATGTCACATAAGAGAACAGCCCTCGCTCTATTTCCGTGCCCTCATTCTTGCAATTTCCGTGCATCAAATTGTGCAATTGAATGCCTCGTGTAAAGAGGCCTTAAATAATGCAAAGGTTATTAGAGAGCGGAAATGAATAATCCATGTAAAATTCATACCGGTTATTGTTAAACCCCGACTGATTCCAACACTTGCATGTCATTATCAACGAATGAAATTACCAACGGATAACGATACTCAAGTGCTGAAACCGGTCGGAGGCAGTTCCCCAATAAACTAATGTGAAAGTTACACAGTTTATTCTCTTTCATTCTCTAATGTAAACTTTGTATTCACCAAAGTCAACCACTTTAGATAAACGCTGTGTACGTCTACGAGGATAGAGACAAAACAATTACGTAAATCACTCAAGTAAAGGAAACATGAATGGGAAGACAGATATTGTCAAAATTTGGTACCAGTTATGTGCGTTTATGATGTGCAATTGTTTGCCTAAAAAAGTCTTGCGTTAGTTTTTAAGACTACTGCAGCTACACCCTTAAGTAACTACGAATATTTTGTGAAATGCTGAATTTCGTTCGCTCCTTTACCCCGGACTGTCCTCGGGAGTGATTCTCCTCATCACGCTCCTGGTGGAAGAGTATTGTTCATGGTTGCGACCAAAATTTTGGAAAGTGAGTGGAAACGTTGTTCAGTTCCCAAAGTAAAATATTCCGATTAAGTTTCCGATCGCACAAGTTTGCTATCAATGAGACTGACGGGAAAACACTAGCTCTTTCTCATTTTTCAAGTTTCTTACTTGAAAGTTACGAGACCTAAGGTTTCGTTGAAATGACATCCATTGAAATCTTGGACCACTGTCGAAGAGCCCTCAGCATTTCATCTTATGATAATGACTGACTAGTCACATCATTTCTACTTAAATTTAATCACAATCGTGTTATATTTTACTGATTAATTGTCAGGCTATGAGAGCTGTGTCTACGACAACTGGCAATTCAATATTTGGGTATTTAAACGCTCCTATATCCATCGCTTAGCAGCTGAGGAATCACCAGGAAGATGTAGTGAAACCAAGATGGAGGCCGTGGGGGTTCTTTTGGGTAGTTGGGTGGGAGGGGCGAGATTGTATGAGAAAGAATGAGGGGGGACGAGGGAGTGGGGCGCAGTCGATCGGATGAGGAGGGTATTTTTGGGGATCACTGCGACGGCAGCGCCAATCGGTTTCCACGACGTCGCGAGTTGGAACCAAGGGACGAATTGGGAAGGGGGAGACAAGTTAGGGTGGGGGTGTGTGAAGGGAGGAAATGGTAACCATTAGAGCTGCCGTCATAAAAAAACTTCTATGCGTTACTCTGTGGAAACTATATGTGGGCATTGTAAACACCCTTGCGGAATAAAAATCTACAACGTGACAGGCAACGCGTACGCACGTATGATTCCGTCGCTAGTGATTCATGTATGCGCCAATGGCAAGCGAGCCCCCTTACACGTTCCACAAATTTCCATTACTGGGTTTGAGATGCTGTCATGTCTCAGAACCCATCTTAGAAATCTGTTTCTTCTTTATATCAGAGATTTCATAAAGCATATTTTCTATCCAGTCGACGTAAGGCATCTGAATTGGCGAATTTTTCGTCCATTCCCACTACTCTCGATCTTCTTTTGTTTTGCTACTTTCATTTTCCAATCCAAACAGTCCAAACACTCTTATTAAATACCAGAATTATTCTGAATGTGTTTTCCTTTCTCTTTGATTCATAATCCGTGTTGAATCCCCAATTTCTGACTTCACGTGATACATTGACATTCACCTCCCACATTCTAAAGAAATGGCATTTCTCTGAGATGTAGTTAAATTCTCCACTCAAGATACAACGCGTCACCATTATTCGCAAGTGTAAATTACCGGGGACTGATCACCCTTCCTAGCGGGAGATCGCCCTAATCTCAATAGTAATAATGTCGACGATCTCTATTTTCTATGTTTCTCGATCAGTTTGAAATCCTCGTGCCAAATACTTTACTTTTCCTTACATTCGCAGCAATGTTGTCGAAGGTTAGTTTTGTGGAAAGGATTCTTGGTCGAACGTTTTCTCGAAATCTAGAACTGACGTTTCGACTGATAAATTGTGTCACCATATTTCGAGATTTCAAGGATGATCCACCCGAGGTATTTCATTGGTATAGTGATTCTAATATGAGGTTTACTATGCAATATATCGAGTATGGGAAGTGAAATATTATTGTAAATTTTAAAAAAAATTTGACCCTGTAGGAAACCGATGTTACCATGATCCAATGGAATTCATACTCTTAGTGCATAGTATTAGGGGCACTTAAGTTGGCCTTTACATGTTATTTGGTCCTTTGCTGCTAAACATAGCTCTTCTGCCTTGGTCACATTCAATGAAATATTATAAAAGTCTAGCTACTTATTGTCTTCCGTCCTCATATTGTGGGTTTCTATAACAAGCAAGTGATAATCAATTATCAAGGATATAAACGGAGAATAATTTCCCGAGTTTGCTCAATTTAAAATATAATTTCATATCTATTTCACACAGTATGCATTTCCTTTTTGCAGCTTCACGACAATAAAATGTTATCTTTCATCAGGTCTTTATGAAAGTTGAACGGAATCTCTGAATTCCGCCTAACGTTGGTTGAAAAAGGAGAATACACAGGAGAACTGTATTAGAATGTATTCTAATATTAGGGTAGGAGCTTTATAACGTCAGTCTGGAAATCTCAACCTATCGTTTTACAAGTGGTGATGCAGTCGGTTTTAACGGAAAGCTTTCTACTGATTTTCTACCCACCAGGTGACCTGTTAAACAATTTCTCATTCAAATCGTGAGCACAGATTTTCCAATCTATTACTGAAAATAAAAAGAGAATCATTTCAGACACACTTGTGTTTGGAATTCCTTTTTGCACATGTTCATATGGTTATTTAATGCGCAAGACACTGCTGGAGCTTTCACAATATTTTTTTCTGTAGAATGACATACATTTTTACATTAATAAGTTTGCGCAACAGCGTCCTTAACTAGTCTAGCTACGTATTATTTAGTTAAAGATAACGGCCATGTCATCTTTTGACAAACCTCTTGGAGCAGCTCGGTGTACAAGCCCATCTCAAAAGGATTTCTAACATATTCTGATTCGCCCTCTCACAGGGTCAGAAACTCATGGGCATTGAATTATTTTGGTAGAGAGATGTTCGAGTTTGAATTTGGTAGTTCGGCAAAGGCATAGAAAAGTGTCATCCTGCTAGGATTAATACACCTTTGTTTGCAGGAATATTTTTCCTACAGTTCTCATAAAAATAATTAAATAAGTATGTATTATAAATAACAATCTATAAATTTTTTACAGCACCTCATTAAGCGTAAGCATGATCATATTTCCAAGTTAACTGTCTTAAGAAAGAGATACTTAATGGCAGGGTTGTCGTGCCATCCTCGCCAACATTCGAAAATTTTTGACGCAACAAATTTACTCTACTCTAAATCACTGAAGTTCAATCAGCCATAATTGTTGTTTTTCCTCGAATCCATGTTAATCTAGCCTGTGTTAGGAAAAAAAGGGATACTTTCCATCTGCGAGTATGAATTTTATGAATTAATTAACTGTGTTTAATTAAATTGATTAATCCTTACTATTTCATCAAGAAATCATGTAATTTATTCCGTATCCAACTAATACCAGTTTAAATGACTTAAAGTACAATTCTTTTGCCTTACTTTTACCTAAAGTTAAATATTTTAAAATTCTCAAAATGGAACCCTAAATGACGGTATTAACGGCAGAATTTTGCAAGGTAAAATGGAAATATCCACATTAAATAGTATTTTATGGGACCAAAGTATATCCAAAGCTGATAAAAAAGAATATATGATTCAATTGTAAGAAGTAAAATCACATATGAGGGTGAGATATGGCAGATAAAGGAGAAATCAAAACAAATGCTTTGGAGATGGGTTATTGAACACGATCTAGAACGTTAAAAAACTATATTATTTTGCTCTTGAAATCCTTATACTTACTTTGCATCTTTCAAAAATTGTTTAGTTTTCTCCATCACTGAAGTTTCATAGGTTTCATATCAATTTCAGAAGCGTATTGAAGGAAAGAAAAGTCTCATGATTACCCATCGGAAGTCAAATTATCTCCGTTACCAAGTCAGGAGCATTTTCGTCTCTCCTGCAAGTGAAGAAAGGTCTTCGTCGAGGACGCCGCCGGATCGGCTGCCTTCTCAGGTAATTCTCTTTCCAAAAGAAGTAGTATTACATGATCCTTCGCCTTAGCATGAACAGTAACACAATTTTCTTCCGCCCAATGTAGTTTGTTGTATTTTTTTGCTGCTCTTCATTACACTTATGGCACAGTGGAAAATGCGTTGCCAAGTTGGTTGCTTGGTTGGTTATTTGGGGAGGCGACCGACATTTGAGAACATTTCAGCCATTGACGTCGGTAAGAGAGGGTTCATTTGGTGGGGAATGGGAGGGAGGGATGGAGGAACACACATGTCTTAAGTAGTAAAGCAGAGTCGTAAAATGAAAGCGCGCAGACGCCCACGGAAGAGTCTTATGCATCGAACAATTGGGTAAAATTTACGTTATTGTATCGCTCGCATTAACTCGTGGCAGTAATTATATTGAAGTCATTGGAGACATGGCTCCACTCCTCTGCCATCAGACAACTCTCTCGATGGCCAGAGGAGTGGAGTAAAAAAACGCCCCCTCATCTCTTCCTTGCCGAAGTAGACGCGGGCACACCTTCCGAAAATAAGAAGAAAGGGGAGGGGGGGTAGCCGTCCCCTCTTTCCTGCTTCCCCTCCTTATGTCCCCCCCCTAGGGATTTGCTTCTTCATATAAGTAGTATTCGATTGATCGGCGGCCGTGGGAGGGCTTTGAGAAGGAACGCTCCTTCATCCCCCTCCCACCCCCTTCCCCTTTCATATTATCCCCCTGGGGTAGGGAGGAAGGGGAAGAGTGGGCCGGGGGATGACAATGGAGGACATGGGGGAGGCGAGAGAGTGAGGAGAGGAGGGTGTAGGGTGGGGGGTGTAGAAGAGCGGCGAGAGTCCTCCAATCCAATCACGGAAAACGCCAAACGACGAAATCACAATGGGGAGGGGGTTGAAGTTCGAAAAAAAAAGGCCCGACCCTCCCCATCTCACCCTCTTGCTCCCTTCCTTTCATTTCCGCCCCCTCTCGCCGCCCAACCACCCCCTTCGTCCCCGTCTTGGTAGCCTTTAAGGCAGGGAGTTAAGGGGTAGTATTGGAGAGGAGGAGGGGGTACGCCCCCTCGAGACCCTGGCGCCAGGTGGCGCTGCCACGGGGTCGCCTGCCCCACTCACCACCCCCTTATCCCTTCTCGAACACTAAAAGTATTGGAGATGGAAAGCAGAGTGCATTCCATTCTCGCTAATCCGAGTCCCGATTTCTGAACTACTACTACTAGGAAGACTCACCGCGCGCTCTGCACTTTGGAGTTTGTGCGTGGCTTCTTCTTCTTCTCCTTGATGCCGTACACTATTCAGTACGTTGGCTGCTCAAGCATCGCTCTCTTGCCTGTTGAAACAGGTCCCCAGTATCTCCAATCGCTGTCCAATCTTTGATGTTTTGTGTCCATGAACATTTTCTTCTCCCTCTTGGGCGCTTCCCTTCAACTCTCCCTTCCAAGATCAGACTGAGGATTTTGTACTTTTTCCCTCTCACGATGTGCCCAAGATATGAGATTTTCCTCTTCTCAATTAACTTCCTCAGCGAACGATCAAGGCCTGCTCTTCGCAGGACCTCAGTGTTTGAAACTCTCTTGATCCATGAAATTTTGAGAAGCCGTCTTTCAGTTGCTTCCAGTCTTTGCATTGATGTTTTCTCAATCGTCCAAGTTTCCACTCCATGCAATAAGACGGGTATTACGTAGCACTGCACCACGTTTATTCTAAGAGCCAAGGGAGAGTCTTTATGGATCAATATATTATTTAGCTCCCGGAATGTTGTTTTAGCTGTACCACATCTAATTTTGATTTCTCTGTCACAATCAAGGGATGAATTAATCATTGAGCCAAGATACTTGAATTCAGAAGCTTTTTTAATTTTGTTCTGATCAATACTGAGTCTTTCATTCTGCTTTGGTACTCTGCATACTTAAATCCATTTCCTTTTTGCGATGTTAATCCGAATACCAAATGTAAGTCCTGTGCGTGGCAGCGGACGGTATGCAATGGAGAACTTGCAAGGTTTTTTTACAGCTGTTTTAACTCATGAATTATATAGATAACCAAAATTCTTTCCAATATATCCTTCTCTTTCATCTGAGCGACCCATATTTAGGGAACTGCAGTGCATTGAAAAGATGATGCCGTTTCAAACGCAGCTTTTTGCTCGCCATTTTGGAAGTTATGCGCGTGACGTCACACCAGCCATCTGCCGTACGAGACATACATCTACGTACATCTACATCTACGTAATACCCTGCGAGCCACCACGAGGGTGTGTGGCAGGGGGTGAAGATCGCCAAACATGCACTAGTGACATGCAACTAGGATATTTAAGGGAGACATGCTAGAGAACAGGGTCACGTGCAGCTAGATGGTTAATATCCACATAATAAGAAAGGGATTATTGGTTGTTATTACATGCGTCATGCACTACAGACTACTCTTACTATATATCACCTACATATCCCTTTGCTACGTTGTCTATTGTTCTCTCTTATGGTACGCGGGAAAAATGACATTTTAAATCTATCGGTACGACAATCTATCTCTCTAATCTTGTTAAGCTGATCAAACCTAGCATAATACGCAGGGGTTCTTAATATATACTAACGTCATCTGTGAACATATCGGTTTCGAATTTACTTAAAAGATTTAATCTAAACTTTAACCTGCGTTCTGATAGTAATTCCCATCCTAGTTCTTCTATTAACCTCGTAATACTAATACAATTATCATAACGGCCCTTAACAAATCTAGCGGATCTCCTTTGCACACGCTCTAATTCTTTTATCATACCTTCCTCGTACGGATCCCATATACTAGCGGCATATTCTAATTGAGGCCTGACAAGTGTAAAATAGCTTCTTTCTCGTACTCTCTCATCGCATTTGCCTAGAACCCTTTTAAAGAATCCTAATCTACGGTTTGCTACACTAGTTATTTCCCTGATGTGTTTCCCCCATGATATGTATTCAGTGATGGTGACGCCTTAGTATTTAATAGGTTCTACGTTAGATATTTCGTTTTCTTTGATGCAATAATTATTCCGGGGAAAGCCATTCTTTTTTCCAAAACTTCATTCTCGTACATTTCTTCAAATTTAATTCTAGATGCCAACTATGACACCAATCATCAATCGCATCTAAATCCTCAGCTAAAGACTGCCTGTCCTCTTCATTTCTAATTTGCTTATACACTACTGCATCATCGACAAAAAGACGGAGCTTGCTATTTTTTACTGCTGTATTCAAGTCATTTACGCAGAGAAGAAATAAAATTGGACCTATCACGCTTCCCTGGGGAACACCCAATGTAACTTTTACTTCGCCTGAGCTGACACCATCTAATACCACCCTTTAAACGCGTTCATGTAAGAAGTCTCCTATCCAGCCTACTATATTACTGTCTATCCCGTATGATGCTAACATTGCGAGTAACTTACAGTGGGGAACCTTGTCAAATGCTTTTCTAAAGTCAAGAAACGCAGCGTCTACCTGTACGTTACCTTCTCCGGAAACTAAAATATGATGAACAAAAAGACCTAATTGAGTTTCGCAAGACCGTCCCTTTCTGAACCCATGCTGGTTTGTTATCAATAAATCCTGGCTGTCGAGGTGTCCCATTATTGATGTAACTATTATATGCTCAATAATTTTACATGATAGTGACGTTAGTGATATTGGTCTATAATTACATGGCTGTTCCCTATCGCCGCTTTTAAAAATTGGGGTCACGTTTGCTACAAGATACCGGCGAATAGTTTGGCGAGTATCACCGTTCATTTATCTTTGGCCTCATGATTTTTCTTTGAAATATTGTCGTCGTCGCCGAAATATCGTCGTATCGATTCCAACGCTCCCCTCCTCGTCGCTTGGCGAGAGCGCTATAGCCATCGCAAGAACGACGCAAAGCTGGACCAGATATTGAGTGGATTACGGCGAAAATGAAAAGGAATGAAAAAATTTGTCAACTCCTCTTTAAGGGTTTAAATGACGCGACCCGGATTCCGACACTTTTTGTCATCTCTAGGTCAGACCTTTTAATCTTGTCAAAAAATTTATAAATGGAATTGGCAAAGCCATTTTCATTTTTGCCACGATGGGTAATTATGGCAAAATCAAGTCTGTGACTGTTTCCTCTACAAATGGGACTCGTTGGTAATAACTGTTCTTTCGTCAAAAACGTAGGTCAAGATATAAATACTGATTAGTAAGAGATGCTGGTAACCAAATCACACCGGGTTAGATGTTTGTAAAAAGAAACTATTAGTCATTCACATGTACTGAAGATAATCTACTGAGTGAGGTGAGCAATTTTATTGGCTACCTCTTATGCAGCTCTACTGGCTCTTTAATGTGAGTGATTTTCTGTGCCATCCGCGGTAACGGGTAATTGGTAGCAAAAACACATTCTGCGCAGAGGGTCCATTTTCATTGATTCATCATGAGACATATGCACTCAATAAATTATCTTCATTGAACTTCGTGGTGCAAACTAAATTAATCCGCAGACTATGTGAATGGCAAAATCGGAAAGTGTTTAGGGAAGAGTATTTGTCCTCAATTGAACGTTTAAAGGATTTATCTTAGGTGTATATAAAATTGAAGATCCTTCACACCACTCTCCACTTGGATAAACGTTTTTTCATGGGTCTTCATTTTCATTCATTTATGTCAACAGTGCACTCTACTCTGCAAGTTTGACGAAACATCTTTTCTCACCAACCCCTCGTTTGACCTCTTCATAAGTGATCCTCTCCGTACTCATGAAAACAAAGCTCCGAATATAAGTTTTTGTGTAAATACCTCATAATTCTCTAAATGGATTTCTCAGTGCCACAAGAAAATTTGTGCCGAAAAGCAAGTTTTCAGAATGTGACGGATGGATTCGACAATAAAGAAAAGCATCAAAGCCACACCTCGACCGTTGCAGAACTTTACAGGAACAGTAAAGCAGTTAGTCATGTGTGACATAAAATAGAGTACGATCTTTTCTGATAATTATAGTGATGATCTGCAATGGCGCTATGTAACCAATGGCATATTCCCATGCATTAAATAGCCATATGTTTTAACTGGGAGAATAACCTAAGAGAACTTGAAAAAACTGTATTAAATCACAGAAACGGAACTGAAATCCTTACGATCCTTAGTGCCAAGAGGTTTCAGCTGAAATGCTGTGCAATATTGGTTAAATTGATATCACGAAAAATATTTAATGTCCTTCCGACACATCAAGGAAGAAAAAAACACCATATTTTCTTAAGGAAATAAGTAATTGGTTATTACTTATAAAAAAGTTCGAGGTTTTGCTCTGTAACTTGCATTTAACATTTATTGAATTAAATGTAAAAAATGAAGCGTTATCATAATACCATTGCCATAGTAAGTATCCATGATCATGTATTGATGTATCTCATTTTTGTAACCACTTTATATCATTCAGTACATCTCTGAGTCATTTTTTTGTATTATTTTATAATTCTTCACTGTATTGTTAAACATTTGATTGAAAAATTAAAATAATTTTTATCTTTTGCCATTGCTTTTGCATGGTTTATCTGTTAGTAGCCCCAATACAGGATCAGCCTTAGGGGTTATCTATTGCATACCACTCTGTAATTCCTGAAATGAATTAAATTAGTAAAAAATAAAGAGAAATTTTATTAATTAATTTTTTTTTAATTCAGCACTTTTCAACATTCATCTCCGGTGGATCAATGATATATACTCGCCTTCAACTGAAATAGATATGCTCGTGGGTGTGGTCACCTAATCGCTATCCGAATGACCCTTCCTTGGCCAAATCGAACTTAACATATACATATATCACCCCATTACCATCCACATCTCTTCCGTGGTAGTGAAGAAAGACTTTTGCTTTGGCTACTGTGCCTAGAATATTGAATCTCTTCGTAATTTTCTTCATCACGTCCCATCCTGATGATTGCTGAGCTGAATTATTTTATAATGTAACGATGATTTCATCGCTATCGGTTGTTAGAGGCATTCTCAGTCCTGAGGAGGCATAATTTAATCGCGAAACATTGGCACAAGAGGAATACGATTCATTAATGATTCGACCTGTACCTCCTGAAAAGAATAACACCTACACTCTCTAGAGAGGCCGGCATTCAAAGGTAAAGCCTCATTTTATGACGCTTACGTTATATTTTGAAATTTGCATACACTCTCCATATCGAATACCAACTACTCGATTAAAAGTGAATCTCCTTTGAGCGAATCATTGCGATGTTTCTCTCTGACGTGATAGTGTTTAACGGCTGAAATCTGCTCGCTTGGGCTGCAGAAGGTTTTTACCGATTCCTGAAACCACATAGAGGGGCTGAAGTTATACGATAGATATTAAGCATTCTCGTCAGCGTTACTATTAAAATACATACACTCTACAGATTCAGGCTTCACGTTGTGGAAGCTCATAGAAGGTATCCATACTTGAAGAATACAATTTTGTAGTATTCCTCAAATTCTGTGGAAAAGTACAAGATTGTATTCTTTAAGTATGGATGTTTAAATACAAATGCAAACACCACTTTCGATTCATTGTTTACTTTTAAAAGTTACAGACTAGAGTTTGATCGGTCAGTTTATGCCGTTACCCACTCGCGGTGAAGGATTGGGTCGCCTTGGGCGCCGAATTTTGGACTCCGGGTTCAGATCGAGGCGAGTCCATCTACTTGAGTGTCGACCCCCTCAACGGGGTTTCAAGAGCAGATATAAAAATGTTCTGCACCCCCCACCTCCCAGCGAACGGATTTATGCCATGTTTACATTACAGACATGTATATGACGCATAATTTCCATTTGTTAAGCGCCGAATGGGAAAAGCAGGATTTGTTTTTAGTTCTATGAGCATGCAACTTTAGCGATGAAAACTCCAGCGGTCTGAAAATTGCCTTACTGATCCTAGTATCCATCCATTCCTCTACCAACCCTTGACCTCTCTTGAGCCGACCAAACTTCACCGGCCGTGGAGCGTGGTGCATTCTGGGGCAATACTCTCGAATCGGAGCTCGACCCAAATTGCCCGGAAGGAAGCGAGGGGTCGTGGGCTTTGCTCGCCGCAAATTCAGGGGCGGCCGGTTTCGGACGTGATGGCGGCGGAGGGCCGGTGGAACCATGTTGGGATTGGAGGAAGCGTAGGATAGGGCATAGTAGGGGGAGGTAGGGGGGTATGTGAGGGTCCTTGGCAGGGGGAAGTGGTGGAAACGGACGGTGGCAGGGGTTGACTATTGTGTTGTTGTGGCGAGCGACAGCCGAATAGGGATAAGGGGGGGAGGGGTTCTTTTTGGGGTTTGCAGGACGTTGGGTGGCGGAAAAAAAATAGTGGGGCCAAACAACCCTCCCTTCTCTCCCCCCCCCCCCTTGCCGCCCGTTAGTGGGGACGCTCCTTTGTCGTAATTGGACCAATGGGTCTCTGCGGCGGACAGGGTAAGCGGGGGGAGGGAGGAGGGGGGAGAAGGTCGACCCCCGCAATGGTTCGCAAACCCACAATGGATGGGATGACCCCTCCCTTCGCACGGTGCCAATCCTCTTGTGTTTGCTGTTGCCCCGCACTCACGGGGGGAGGGGGAAGAAATGCGACTCTACCCTCTCCCTGCACGCCCCGCGTGGACACCTCTCCCCTCTGTGGGGAAAAGAGGACACTTGGTGTCCCTTCCTTCTCGCCAGAGGTGCGTGTCGGAGGAGCGGTTGTCTCCACAGGGGTAGCCTTGAATCTATCTCCAGCGGGGAGAATTGAAGCCGAATTTTGCGCATTTAGCCATGTTGTGATTATGAAAACATTGGGTGATCCTATGCAAAATCATTGAAACCTCGTGATTTCGTGGCTGTGTTGTGGCTCAGCTGTGGATGTATTGAGTCCATCGAGGATATAAGCGAATAAAACGTGCTTGTCGCTGCCTCCAAAATCAACACAAGTGCCGTAGTCTCGCGTTTTACATCGTAAATTGGGGAAATAAGTTGAGTGCCGCGAGCGGCCATCTGTGCGTGAAAAATGGCATCATGTTCTGCGTTTGGCTGCCAGAAAAGAATAAATAAGGCATCTAAACAGCTACTTATATTATTGTCTTTCCCAAAGTTTCATGGTTTTGAATGTATGCTAATGAAAAACTGTGGCCCGTTGCCGCAGAGTTGTTTTCGCAGGGAGTACACTACATGTTTTGGGCAGCTTTTACATTTCATTATTACATTTATCATCTGTAATCCACTGCTCCTAACAGTTCCCTGTGATGAAATATGATCCAATGTGATGGCTAACTAGTTGTCATCCGTGTTCTTGGCCTCTTTTCGTCAGGCCATGCTCACAATATGTATTGGTCGTCCCCGTTGAGGCCCGGTCGCCCCGTGACACGTCGGCTCTCGTTATTTGACAAATGATTCCTTGTTTTTAGGGGATCGGGTTGGTGTGGTGGCTAGAGTACTGGCCAACCATGCGGACGGCCAGGGTGCCAATCCCTGCAGATGAGGATGTTTTTCAGAGGAAACCCGATCCCTACTTGAGTGTCTTGTGGAGGGCACTTCAAGTACCGAACTCCGTCTGTCGGATGAGACGTTAAACCGTGGTCCCCTTGGCGCCTTTCGTTAAGAGCAGGTTATTGCAGACGCCGGGTTTCTATCCACCCTTCCTCCCTTACCTATCCCCTCAATGTAGTTTCGGTGTTCTGTCGTATAATTCATGAATGCCTGGTGTGGAAGCACGTCCTGTCACACACCCTTTGGGTGGCTTGCAGGGTATGATGTAGATGTATGGCGAAAATGACCTCAGCGGTCAGTCGCCTCAACCAATATGCAATCCAATGCATGTTTTACTCGATCGCTTCAACGTCGGAGATGAACCGCGCGAACTCATGCGATACTGTCAAAAGAATTTCAACATTCCCTGATGGGTCCAGTTGGTTATGACCGATACACGGCGACGAATTTCGTCGAATTCTTTCACTAAAATCATTCTTCCTATGGCTCGTCCAAGATAAGAGCTCAATTGTCCGAAATGAAATCAGTCTCAATGTCAATGCCGTTTGGGTGAAGGGAATCACGTGACCGATAAATCCATCGAAAATCCATGGAGACAAAATGTTTTACTGTTCATTGCTTTCGAAGTCAAATATCTGTATATTTCAACTGCGCTATTATCGTGGACGGACTCTAGCGCCTTTAGATTTAGCACTGATCTGTGGTTTTGCTCTATTATGACCGAAAATCGTTACGGCTCATAAACCATAGAAAAATATACTAAAATAAATCCAAACGCCAATATTAATTTCACGGTAATATAGAAGTTAACCTCAGACAAAAGGTTATTGTTACCATTTAAACGTGATAATTAGGCAATATTTCTCTTATCATTCGATTTGTAAATTTGTACTCGTATATGCGAATGTAATACTCACTATTGTTGATGACTTCCGGAGGACTTTCAAAGGAGCACAATGATTGCGATACCGAAGAAGACAAGGACTGAGAGATACGAGGAGCATTGAACCTTGAGTCCTTTGTCAATAAGTCAAAATAGGCCGAAGAATGGAAAGAAAAATTAAATACAACCTCTCGGAAAACCAGTTTAGATTTAGGAAAAACAGGGGTACCAGGGAGGCCATACTCTGCCTGAGAGTATTGGTAGAGAAATAAATACATGTGAGCAAGCCATTGTATGTGGCATTCGTGGACCTGGAGAAAGCCTTCGACAATGTTGAGTGGAACTAGATGTTCAGACTGCTGGTAAAACTCGGAATGGATTACGACGACAGAAAAATATTCTACTAACTATACAGGATGCAAGTCGTCACAATAAGAATGAGATTGAAGCAAAAATCAATGAGTAAAATTGAAGCAAAAATTATCGAAGGAGATGGACAAGATTGCAACCTCCCTCCAGTCCTGTTAAACATGTACTACGGGGCCATAAGAGAAGCAACAAAAATTGGACTGAGCGGGATGAAGATAAACGGAGAAGGAGTATAAATCCTCCGTTTCGCAGTTGATATCACAGTCATAGCTGAAAATTGTGATGATCTTCAAAGGTCACTAAATGTTACGGACCAAACTTTTCAAGAATAGAACATGAAAATAAATATGACAAAGACTAATATCCTACTATGCGGAATAGAGGAACTGGATATAGAAGTCACCCTGAGAGGAGAAAAATTAAAGCTAGTAGATTCTGTCACCTGTCTCCGAAGTACCATCTCGTGGGACGGAAGAAGTAAAACGGACATAAGGCGGAGAGTAGCCCAAGATAAGAAGGTATTCGTGGGGAATAGACAACTGCTGCACTCAAAGAAGGTATGACTACAAACCAGGGCTGAGCAAAATACTATAAAAATTCTATTTGAATAATTATCCAAAAAGTAAATAAAATGAATTACATGATGAAATACACAGTGAATGACTT
Source organism: Ceriagrion tenellum (assembly GCA_963169105.1). NCBI lineage: Eukaryota > Metazoa > Arthropoda > Insecta > Odonata > Coenagrionidae > Ceriagrion > Ceriagrion tenellum. Next base: position 9,687,812 of record OY720639.1, read on the forward strand.
TCGCAGGACGTATGTGAAATGAAAAATACGTATAAGTTGTTTTAAAACGGATACCGAATTACGTTTCAATTAGAATAAAAACCTTAAAGAGATCACTAAGGAATAAAAAATGAATTTAATGAGAAAAGTGGGTAAGATATAGTTTTAGAAGCCAACTTCGTGTGAAACAAATCATATGTAATCATCTGCAAGAGAATCTAATGCCCATTATTTAATATGAGACTAAAGTCTTTGTAACGTGGTTGAACATTCTGAAGGAACTACTCCGAAAATTGGCTGATCTCACCCCACTCATATTGAGTACAAAACTGAGTTAAGTGCGAAAAAAAAATGAGTTAAGTGCGAAAGAAATAGTTTGTCATAAAAATAAACCACCCTGTACGTCTAGGCTGATACCAAAATTTACGAGCGGCTGTATTCCAATGCAGGTATAGACCATAGTACTTACCCTGCACTACGGACTATAGCGTACATGAGTTTCCTAACGAACGGAATTTGAACGGACAACTAGCGATCGTACTACGTTGCGGTTGCCGATGGGATTGAAACAAAAATATATACCGATTAAAGTGTTGTAGACGAAAGCTCTCTGTCGAACTGAATTCATCTTAGAACTGCAAATCAATCATTGCATAAATCCTTTCAACGCTTAATAGAAAATACACGTGGATAAAGGAAATTTTAATGCATTGAAAAACACGCAAACGCTCGCCAATTCCGCGCACTTGATTTTCAAATAGCAATTATTCGGAGGCAAAACCCGGAAAAAGATAGATGGAAAATAAATAAACAATTCCGTAGCATTGGATGATGCCCACAACTGTCATAAAAGTGTACATCGACTGTTTTGCTCGGCAAACAGCGGAGACCAAAAAAAAACATAAAATGAGTATTATTTTTCTCCATAAACCTCGCAGGCAAACAAATTTTTCAAAAATCACTTTTGAATCAATTTCCGGGACAAAGTAAACCCCTGAGAATTAAAACTCATCAAATAAATGTCTTCAGAGACGAACCACAATGAAATTGAAAAATTTTAAGCAAATTAAATAAAAAAGACTCAACACTGGTCAAATATTAGGAATAGTTTTTGCTCTATCCCGTTAGCTCCTTGTTCACACAAGTGTAGTACAATTAAATGGATAAGCGTAGGTTGGACCATGACCTTAGTCTAAAAATTATAGGCAGGAACCCATTAAAATAAACCATGCTCGTTTTCCATGTCATGAAATATAAGCGACCCTGAAGCTCAAAGTCATACACAATCGACCCTCAAATAAAATACTCGGTTTATCCCACTCCGGACCAAAATTTTATTTTTTTATTGGTTTATCAAATAGGTTGAGTCACCATTTTTCTTCTATTAGTGATAGGGTTACCTGCCATTGTTTAATTCGGGGGAATTTTTGTGACTCAGAGGGAAGAGAAAGAAGAGGAGAGCGAATCCTTCGCTTCACTTGGTTCGTCCTTAGCGTGGCAATGTAATCGACGAGAGGATGCTGTGAAGAAGAAACTCTTCCCCCACGCTCTGTGTGAATGAGGCAAGGAGCGGGGACAATTGGACAGTGGTCGAGAGGTGCCAATGTGAGGCTCAGACAAGCAAGGGAGCCGAGTCAAAATGGCAAGATTAAGGCAAAATGGGATGAGTTGGCTCGTTTATGTATACGAGCAGTCCTGAGGGGATGTCCAAAATGTATCAGCCAACGGGGGTTTACCCAAAAAGAGAACTTAAAAATATCTAAAACCTTACGTAGGAAAGTCTTTGTTTCCCTTCGACAGCAAATGTCCTTCAAAATATATACAGAAAGTGATCCACTAGCTGAAGAATCGATAATACCTGTTAGAGAAAAAGATTTTTTCCATGGGAGTTGACGAGCATAAACTTGTAACATTTCTCAGTAATACTTTATTCCGGTCTTCATAGGACTCTAACCTGCTCATTGATTTATCATTGTCACTCTAAAAGTTCCTTGCCTGAAACTGGCCTTTTAATGAGGCTGATTTTTTTTGTTCACTTTGCTGCCATTCTCTATCGTAGGTTTCATGAATAGCACGGTTTCGTAAAACTAGGTGAGACAACCACAACTTAATTGTTGAGAGTAGGTAACTAATATGGATATATTTAGCCAATCATTATGCATGCCCATTTAAAGGTGCTTGTGAATTACCTTCGTGTGCATAAAGGAAAGAAAAGAGATCTTTGACACACAAAAAGAGATTCGGCGAGTTTCCCTTCAGTACTTGGCGGCGTTAGCAACTCTTCCTACTGATTATTTCGAAATAACAACTTACAATAACGATTTTACTGCAGAAAATGGTCGTACGGTAGACACTATGAATGCCATACACAGCAATGATTTGATTTTTTTAGTATGCATTGTTTATTAAATAAATATTTTTGAGCTATTACCAAAATATTCTATTTTAATTTTACCGAGAGATGGACGAAATTGTTGATGTGCATACAATGGGGATTAAAATTCTTTTCTGTTGAAGTCCGTGAACTTTCTTTGGCAAATGGGGTTCTTGGAAATGTTTGTTTCAATTCAGAAGGGATGTGCTCATCTTTCAGAGCTCCGCTCCGTAGCAACCTCTGTCAATTTGGAGCACGACTGCGGATGTTTACCAACTTGTGTCAAGGTCTTACTTTTAGATAAGACTCTAACGAGGTTATTCCTTAGTTAAAATTAAGATAGATTCTCTTTGGATCAAATGAGAATCGATTAGTGCCAAATTCTCGAACTGGGATTAACGATATAGTATAAACTTTTAAACAAGGATTTCAAGTATTTTAAAGTATTCTAAATACAGCCGAAATGTATTTTATATATTGAATACTATATTGGAGTGTGTTTGCAATACAAAATACATACTTTTAGTATGTTATTGCTTGTATTTGAAATACTCCCCAGCCTTGCGCCACTACCTAACATCATTCACTAGGTGAGAAAAAAAGCCTACTCCCGAGAGGGTTTGCAGAGCGTCGATTTATTAATGAAGCGATTCATGGGGCGATATATACTCGATGGTTTTCCCCCCTTCATATACACATTTACAAGTTTAATCATTATCACCTTTTCATTTTTACTGTCTTTAGTGTCTTTTGTTTGTTTACATATTACATGAATCTCTTTTGTTTTTCATATTAACTTATACACATCAATTATATCACATCCAAGTCCTTTCTTCTCCCTTCAATCCAACTTCAACTTCACTTAGGCCTCCCGCCATTCAACCTCAAACCTCTCTGTCCTCTCCAATCAGCCACTTCACAATCCGATCTCTGATAACCCTTCTCGACTCTCCGCCTTCGTCCAATCCAGTTGTTATCTCTCAGTGCCATTTCGGACCGTCTTTCCCGTTCCTTAGACTCTTTTCCGTTTTTTTCCGTCTCATCGTCTTTACCGTCTTTCTCGTGTCGTCACTAGGCGAGTAGGAATTTCATCGATGCCCGAAGAAGGGTTCGAACCGGAGACGTTTGCTCAGGTTTTGATGCGTTACCGGTCCGGCCACTCCCAATCGGCCCGGTGCGCGTCTTCTCTCGGATATCGCATGCGCCCCCCGGCCAGCTGATGATTACCACTCGGCGATTTGGGAGAGAGGGAGGGGGTGTGAAGGGTGGTGGGTGGGTGGGTCCTAGGTCAGCTACCCCTCCCCCCCCCCCTTCCTCCCTTTGATGGACATGCTCTGTGGAGGAGTGGGGGGGGGACAGGAAGGTCGAGGGGAAGGGGCGGTTTCAGAGCGCTCGTGAGAATAGAAACCAGTTCCACTGGTGATGGAGAGGCGGGAGTATGGCGGGGAGGGGGTGTGAGGGGAGAGGGGGTGGAAGGGGGTGTGAGGGGGCAAAAAGAGAACTTCCCAATGAAGGGAGGGCTCCTTTTAACGGTTTTTAAGTGCGCGCTTGGATTTGAAATTCAAAATTGAACCGTTGGTCCTTAAAAAAATTACCGGGACTCCTGCGTGGACAATCCATAGTCCTCGCCCATTGGTCAACCGAGAGAATAATTCGCTCGAGGAGATCACGCCTTTGCATCTGGACCCCAGCATCCCCGGGTGATAAGTGATCTCTTGGGCTCGGCAGCGAGGGGCAGTGCTTCCGAACTACGGCGTTACCTTGGGACATCGAATCATTTCCCATTCCAATGATGATGATGTTATAAGAGTTTTGATGCAATAAGTTGATTGTTCCCTGAATACATAGACGATAATTGACAACTCGCTTCAGTCACTATAATGGGAAAATCGAATCAAACGTCAACCATTCATTTTCATTTTTATTTTCCCCTGTAAGGATTTGTAATATTCTGAGAAATATTTCCCTTCGAACCTTCATTCCTCGCTTGAATAAGCTCGCGCTTATATTAAGCGAAGTCTCTTGTCAGTTTTCTGTGCCTCTTCACAGTTTTTTCGCAGTTATTCGCAGCTGACAGCATTATTTAATTTTATAGACACTGCTTTCGTCGGTCGTTCTTCATATCGAAATGGGATGACTACGATTTCCATCTCCACATCGTCTGATTCGTAGCGGTTATCTTCGGATATGCCTTCGGTTATCCCCGCAGGCCAGTGATCATGAGCTATTAATGCGGCACACTATTTCTGCGATGCTTCCCTTAAATTATGGATGAAATTTCGAAATGCAGGACATCTTCATATAATGCGGTGTATAATACTCCGCGGTAATGGCTACGATTTTGGGAGATGACTTAACACTTGAATTCTTGAATTATCTTCTCATTTAACCATTTTGATTCATCAGTCATGCTTGGCATTGCAAATACTAGAGAGCCAACCAATTTACTACCTTGTGGTACTTGAGGCATTCCAATGGCAAAGATGGTAAGTGAGATTGCCTGTTTCATAACTGCAAAAGGTACTGCAGTAAATTCAATAGCCAATGAGATAAAACCAGTATCTTTATTCTTCTCTTCTGGAGATTCGCACTAGCGAGGAAGTCACTTTAAGCCCTCAATGTACTGATAGATACAGCCGCGCCCATGAAGTGAGGAATATTATGTACACGGACTAATTGAATCTTTTACCTAAGTTCGAAGCAGGCGATCAGCGGAAGACGCTGGGCTAATTTCGATATAGGCTACACAATATGGAAGATATTCACAAGATTAAGATTAAGGGAATAAATGCTGAGGTGCTAGGTATAAAATTTCATTTTTTACAGGATTTAAAAGGACAAGAGTAACTGCAATAGATTTTATAATTGTACGAAAGCATTTTTGTCTGATCTGAATTTTCCTAAGTTCTCATTTAGCACTGCATTTATCATTTGAACTTCGTTATGGTCGACGCTTATTTTTACGGGGGAGCGGTGAAGGGCCTCGACCTTGAACTAAGACGAGAATTGGATGCCTGGTGTGGAATAACCCCGAGACACACTTCCTAGAGGCGGCTTGCGTGGATGGAGAGCAAATGGATTAATATTGCTTTCCCTTTCGCCCTAATGATGGTGATAACAAAAGCAAGGCTACACGCAGCCAAGCAATTAGACGTTCACGCTGATCACCTTTTCAATCACGGATCCGGTGGGCAATGCCACGTCGCCACACGCCATTGAGGTGGCGCGGTAGATTTATACGTCGCTCGAGCGAGGGACAAATGACAACCGCTGCTCGTACGGATGGCGTCGCAGTCCAGAGGGATACGGAGGCCCGAGGAGAAGCGATGGATTCACGGATCCAAGTCAAACGAGCGAACAATGGCGGGCGTCAGTTTTCGAGGAAGCCTTACGCGGCGGGGAGAACCTTTGTCTGCGCCAGAACAAAATGCGGAATTCAAAAGCCTCGTTTTTTCGTATTCTACATCCCCCTCCGAATAATTCGCAAAAGGTCCGATCAATGAGCGCCGCAGGACTCCCGGTCGCGAACCGAAGGCCGCGGGCGAGATGTCTGCACGTGAGTCGTATTAGGGCCGACCGATGGCGTACAACGGCCGCCCGTAGGTCGCAGTTGACTTATAAAGCAATCGGTGCCGCTATGATTTAGTGCCTTTTATATAGTACTGGGCATCTTGAGAGGCCGTCAGCTGTCTTCATCTACATCTACTTGGCACCCTGCGGGCCACCTGAAGAGAATGTGGCCGGAGGTGACTCCACATTGACTGCACATTGATCGTCAGACTCGCTATCAAACAGTTACTAGCTGTTTTGCTAAATATACGGATATTGAAAAATTAAAAAGGCAAGAATGAGGAAATTCATTTCGCAATATGGATTCTAGCGGTAATTATACTGTTACGGGATAGGCCATACCCTCTTGAGCCTCTGCGACCATTTGCTAGCGTTCAATCACAATGAAATACATAACACTAAAGTTAAGACACCAAAAATATAAATATTTAATTTTGTATTCAATGCAGACATTGAACATAAACAATATAAAAGAGCATGCTATCTTAAATTACCATCTGTATTATTGGCTCCACCGATCGCAGCTAATTGTTCGCGAAAGAAGAAATATTTAATCTCTTTCTATAGCAACGGAGCGCAATTTATCCTTGTACATGGTTTATGCACGCAGTAAGAATGAGAAATCAGAAAAGTATATTTTTGGTAATTTAGACATGTGGTTTATTTTGTCGTTTAAGATAGTCCGAGTGAGATAGTTCCCTAGTCATAATAGAGACCATATTCGAATTATACGTTTTAATTTCACCAACTGTAGGACACATGAATTGAATATTGCATTATAAATGGTGAAATTATATTGTTTTATATGACAGAAATGGTAAGTAATTAAATGAAAATATCTAAATAAATCTTGACTCATATGAATAACTTGACTCATATTTTTCACGCGGTTTGTTTGAAACTCCTTCAAAACGGAAGGTTTTTTATGATACCCAAGAACCTATTGCGGTGACAATATGATTAATTTTAAAAAATAGTTGAGAAATAATGCAAAGTACACGCTGTTAGTTTTCTAAAAGACATATAAGTGTTAGAAATTCCTCATTTAGTAAATAATGTCTCTCTGGAGTGCATAGACGTACCATTTCCCATGTTAAAGGACTGGTAGTTTTTGGCAAATATATCGGAAAGTAATGTAGTAAGGGGTTGAATTTTTGGTTTAATTAGAATGGTGAGATATTTCTCTTTAAAACGAGACCAAACTCATTCATTTCTAGGTAAAATGATTTTTCGCTCAAACTTAATTATTATTTAGGGCTCTATTCCTCCGTCGGCTCCTGTTGGCGGAGGGGTAAAGTCCTCAACTGCTGCTATACTTGGGGTCGCGGGTTCAAGTACCGCCTGGGTGGTTTTTTCACCACCCATGGTATGGATGTATGTAAAGTTCTATTGGCCCGGTCCCTAGGATACCTGATGTCAGGCTTAGCAGCCTATTGGGATTCCAGGGACATAAGAGCCAACAGAATCGTGGTAAATGCAAAAGAAAAATAAGTCCATCAATGTTATAAAATTCATTTTATGCTACTTCCTCTGTATTTAAATGGTGCCCTGCATGTATCCTTAAATTTTTATTCTGGGGAAGAGTTTTTAAATTTCACTATAGATACATCAAAACGCTAGCATTTTCCGGATAAAAGGACTAAAACTATGTTAAATAATAGAATATTTATGGAAAAAAGGGTTTCGATTTTGCCATAATCGGTCGATTCCACCACATGACACCTGAATCTGTATTTCATGCACTCTTTTTTATCCATCTGAGTTAACTTCATCGTTTGTTAAAAAATATTATGCTAAAGCTGTAAATAGTGCTTCCAAACACTTGGAAAACGTTTTGCTGGACGTTAAAAGGATGAAATACTTCAGGGGTTTACCAATCACGGAGTAATGATATCTAATAACTTTGGATTCCACATACATATTTTTGAAAGGACCCCCGTCTCGGCGGTCAATCTTCCCCCAAAGATGTCGTTGCACGTTGAAACGGAGGTCGTTCCAAATAAAGATATGCTGAATCACAATTTCACCAGTTTTCATTGCTATGCTAGCAAATTTCACAAAGTTTCGCCTGAAACCACCAATCACGGAGTCTCAAGATTGGTCACTTATTTATTGACCATCGAAGAATCGACTGCGCTCACAGCCCAGATCGAACATCGTCCTAACTCGAGATCCCGCTTCTGACGTAACAGAAGCAATCAGCGGGAGAGCCTTCCACTTCGCTAGGAAAAAATCGGTCTCCGCAGCGTTTCCCCCTTCATTCTCTTCTGCGAATTCCCCGAGCCTAATTTGAAGAGGCGTGAGGGGGTAATCCTTCGTCGTTCCAGCTGGCGGGGCTGTCGAAGCGATTCGGGAGGACCACATTTAACAATGCGAACTTATGGCCTCATCACTCTTGAGGAAATATAATGACCCTTTCTCATTGTGAATCATATAAGCGTTCACCCAAATGCCTAATTGATTACGCTGGGTTAATAAGCGAAGAGGAGCTAGGTTTGTAAAACGATGCTACGATAAGTTTACTTGTTTAACTGGATTGGTTGAAGAATTGGGATGGGAATCGCTATCACAGCGTAGATGAATTTATAGGCTTAACCTCTCAGCTAAATTTCAGGAAAAACATTTCTCTGACGATGTAAAAAACATACATTTAACCCCTTCGTACTACGGCAGATAGATCACGCCAATAAAATTAGAGAGATAGGTTGTAGAAACCGATAGGTATAAAATGTCTTTTTTTCCGCGTACCATTCGGGACCATAACAGCTGTGATCGTCGTCATGAATGGAGCAAATAGTGAGATTAGCTAGATTGTAGATCTCTTTCTTGAAATATTTTACGTTCTTATTTATGCATGATGTAAATATTGATGTTCTTCTTTATGCATGATATTTTGCATCTGTGGTAGTAGTCTTTGTATCCCTTGCCTGTCGGAACGAATGACGATGGAATGTTTCTTGGTTAGTAGATTGTTAGTTGGCGCGTTTCATGTGTGGTACGCTGGTTTCAATATAGTTTCGGTGTTCTGCCGTATAATTCATGCATGCCTGGTGTAGAAGCACCCCCTGCCACACACCTTTTGGGTGGCTTGCGGGGTATGACGTAGATGCAGATGTAGAATATTACATGGTTTAATCCCATTTTATTTATTTTCTCTCTACCAAAAGATATATTCGTGGCTTGTTTGATGCGGTCAACTATATTCTATTTTACATGCTATTTTTTCATATATTGAGTTTCTGATTGCCTGGCGCTACATCTTGGAATAGGTAAAACATGGGGATAATAATATTTTCCCGTCTTATATAATAGTCATTTAAGAAGTGCTTCCCTTCTTTATCATCTACTAAGGCAACGTTTTCCTCAAGAAGGGTTCGGCTAAAATGACCTGAATGCCTTTTAGTTCATTTGATCGCTACTCAATGAAATATGCTTTCCTTGCTTTTTGCGACAGAATCCAAATTTTTGCGCTATTTTATCTCATGAATTAACCTTGAAGTTGCGTGATGCAGCGCCCGTAATAAAAGGGTGGAAAATGGGGAAAACAGTCTTTTCCCATCCACTGCAATAGTCATTTGCCCGAAAAAATATCTATGAGAAGTGAAAATCCCACAAATGTTCATGAATAACCAATAATTCAGGAACCTTATATTCATAATATAATTCACTTGTTAATAACTGCATAAGTTGAAATCCAAACGAGTGAATTCAATGACACTGAAAGGGGTCCGCGACGCTGGAAATGCGTTCATTGGATAGTATTATGCCCAGTTATAAGAAAAGTTTGTGTCTTAAATTTTTCACGTCATCACTTAAAGAATTCACAATGGAGCAAAAATTTGAGAATTCAAAATTGAAACGCGGCTGCCGACAGTGGTTCACTACAATTAGTTCAGATATCCCTGTAAATCCATACCCTTTCGGCACACATCGCTCATAATTTGACCTCATTCAAAGGCACTCTCATTTTACTCACGGAATCAGATTCGTTTATATTTCTTGGGTCTTAAGAGTTAGCAAGCTATAAATTTAATTACAATTTTTTTCCTAGAGTCAGTTTTATGGTGAGAGAAAGGTATTATGTGTTGAGAATGGAAAACTTAAAGTATATACTCGTGATAAGAGAGAAGAGGTTTTTGCTCAATGAAGCTCAAGACTAACCTCAGAAAACTATTTGTGTTCTTTTGCAGTCGGCGAATGGCATAGATTTCATGTTGCAGTGCAAAAACTCGATGTATCACGCTCTGCACATCCCAGGGAGGAGGCGAGTCAACTCCGGGACATTGGAGCACGCGAGTCCAACGGGTACATGTTATGCCGATCAACGGACATGTCTACATTCCTCGGTGTGAACATTCATCCATACACTGTCTATCTAAAAGATTGGATGTCCATAATAGGAAAAAAATCAACGCCGGACCGCACACCTGTGTCATCCCTCCACTGAAAAATTTCCTTGGCAAATTTATCAGTGGCAAATATATGTGTCCACTATTTTTGTGCAAAAATAAATTTTACAATGGTGCATATGGAAAGTTCAATGAAATGTCATAGATTGTTTTGTTTGATTACTCACAGAGGAAAGACAGTTTTAGGGTGGAAATGGGGTGTTCCCGTACCACGCACCCTATCGGTGGCTTGAACGGCAATTCGTAGATGTTGCTGTATTCTGGTTGATGAGCTGTTGATGAGTTCTTCACGGTCATCATTGGCTTTTGGATGGAGAAAGTAAGTTTTGATTCGGGGTTTTCACGCGCAACATTGATTTAAAAGGTGTTTTGACTGGGTTGCTTTGTGGCGTAGTCAATATACACATCCACATCTAAACTGTGGCCTACAATCCACCTCAGTGGTGCGTGGTAGGATATGCAATATGGCACCACATATGCAATGCATGCCAACTCAGGGGCATATGGCATGAGATGATTCCACACCAGGAATACACGGACCGTCGAATACTCCGGTACAATGTTATATGATCTTTCATTAAACCGCAGCCAATGTGTAATAAATTTCACATACAGTACGGCATCTAATTGCCATTATTCTCATTTGTGGCGCATCAAAAATTACGCTCAGTATGGGCTTTAAAAAGATGGAAACAGCATTCGCCTCTGAACGAGCTCAGGACACGTTTGCATAATAAATGCAGGTATTCTATCACTGTGAAAAGGTTATCTGAGCTACTCGTACTATCTTTCTCATTGTCTGCATATTTTTGTACTTTTATTGACACCAAGTAGTCGGTTGTCTCTTTTTCAACTCCCACGACTTTTCAATGCCATTCGCCTCAATCCATTTGGTGTGATTGTCTGTATTGTTGAGCGAAAAAATAGATAATATACAAATAGGTAATGGAGTTGCGCATCTCTCAACCCCATTTGAACGGAAAATGGTAGGAACGTTGTTGCCTTGCCACCAAAATTGCTCTCACCCAGTCACCGTTTTAAGCCGGCGAGACATCATTTGTCTTGGAGTGAGTATTTACGAAAATGTACTAAAGTTTTAGTTTTGAACTGATTATATGCTATAATCGCCTTGAACGAGTAACCTTTAATTATTCTTAGAACCTATTCAAATTTTAAGAGGTACTACAGTTACTCTATAGGGAGCAATGGAAAGGTAAACTCCTAGGCGTTGCTTTAAGGCAAGTTTCCATATAAAACATTGCTAAATAATTCTCTTCGTTATATCCCACACTTGCTTCTAGTGGATGCCGACCATTGTGTCGGCGCTATGTACCATACTTCTCAAGGTGATATCGAAGGAGGCCTGATAATGGTACGTAGTGCCGGCACCATAGTATGTGTTGAGTAGAATAAAGTGTGTAATATAACGAAGGACATTATTTAACGATGTTTGAGGAAAAATCAGAGGCCTTGATTTGATGGGAAGCGTTGCAATTGTGACATTTCCATCGGTGAGGACCGAGTGAATGAGAAAGGAGGCTGCCGAGGCACACGCACCGGATATTCAAATGGAAGCTCTGAGTCTTGTGGGGAATATTTTCTTCCAATGACTTAGAGGCTGGCGGGGAGGGGAGTGGGGGCGGACTCCGAAAAATCTCCTGCTTTCGCAAACTCCCATTGAGGGGCGCGCGGGTCCCTCCTGACACCCCCTTCCCCACTCCCTACTCCCTCCCCCCCTCCTCCTGCCTCCAAACCTGGCGGTGGCCGTCCAATCCGGACGAGAGGAGAAGGTGTGCGTCACACACCGACAACTCCCCCACCCCCACTCTCCGAACTCCCCTTATCCACCCCCCCCCCCCACACCCGAAAATAAAATTAAAAAAACACCCCCCACCCGCTGCCGTACTCCCGAAGTGCGTGTGGGAAGGGGGAGGGACAGGACGCGGAGGGGTAATGAGGATATTGAGGGGTGGGAAGGGGAAGAAGGGAGGGGAGGGAGAGAGAGAGAGAGAAAGAGTATTGATCACCGATGTCAGGGCTGGGGATACCTTAGAGGGGGGTGGGTCGGGGTGATGAAGGGTGAGTGGGTGGGAGGGGGTGGCGATTGAAAGAAAGGGGGGGGGGCGCTTTTTCACTTCCGGAGCGGATGCTCAGCCCCTCCCCTCCCTCCCTCCACCCCATCCCCTACCCTCCCAGGAGACTTAATATTCGCCCGTAGACCTTCTCCTTCGGCCGCCGCGAGTGGAAAATGAAAGTGCGGCAGGAATTCATTGAACAGGGATGCCAATAGTCGAGAATATATTGGACGTACTAAACGAATAAGCGAATCGACGTCTGCATAATATTCTGCGAGCCACCACGAGGGTGTGGGGCAGGGGGTGAATTATCACTAATATGCATTGCGCTATAGCAAATTACAGTTAATGTGATAGCGATCACTGATGCATTACCAAAATCAGAAATAACAAAATACAAAGAAAAGTAGCACGCTTCGTTAAAAACTGCTACGAACGTACATTTAGTGTTACACAACTGTTAGAGGGATTAAGGTGGGAGCCCCTAGAGACTTGGAGGCTGCACGTTAGGCTTAGGCTGCTTGAGAAATTCAGAACTGATATTTTTCAGAGCGACACAGAGAATATTATCATGACGCCTCAATACATTCCTAGGTCTGACAGATGCGATAAAATAAGAGAGATACTCTGCTGAACAGATCGGTACAAAAACTCCTCCAATTACGTTCCCATAGTACATGTCACCAATGCACCTCCAAGAATTTTACATCTTTACACGGCTGGTGACCTACCACCCCCTGCCACACGGCTCGCGGGGTAGTATGTAGATGTAGATAGCATATTAGAGTTAACGTGATGGCGATCACTGATGCATTACCAAAAATCTGCTTGTCCTTGTCAGGAGGCAGAACTCCGTAACTTAACGAAGCAAATCTGCATCTACGTCTATATTACCCCTAGACTCACCTCAAGGGTGTGTGGTAGGGATTGAGTCATCACTATCATATTTTTAACTATAACATTTTATAGTAATGCGTTCACGGTTATTGATGTACCATACACCAGCAAAAACCTGAAAATGCTTGTCAGGAGGCGGAATCTTACAAATATGCGCCGCACTGTAGATATGCTACCAATGCAAGTGTGTTTGTTTTTAAGTCTTTCACAATTACGTAAACTCACAGAGATGCGATAGCTAAGCTGTAAACGTGCTCTTAGTTCGTAGAGAAAGCGGAAAAAAGGGTACAGCAATCAGGTACTTACTCAACCATCGGTGAAATGATGAATGGAGAATTGAGGAAATTGTGGGCGGTTTAGTCGAGGGAATTTTTGGAAATCTAATTGTACCAATTCAGCGAAGTGAACTTATTACCACTGCATTATTACATGCCTCTTCAATGACCTATATAGCAGCTCTGAGAAAAATGGGTTACGAGGAGCGACATTAGACACACATTTGTTCGTCTAAATATCACTTTCCTAGTCTATGGTCTGACGGCACATTGTTCTCCTCTGACTACTTCTGCCCTGCGTCCAGTGCCCGGGGAAAAGTGTGCGGTTCTGCTTTTAGCTGGGATATGTGCTGCATACCTGCTGTGGAATCACCCCGTACCAAACACCCCAGTGGTGACTAACAAGGTATTTCGAAGATGTAGACGAGGAATCGCGTAAGGAACAGAAGTCCTTTGGAGAAGGGGGGCCTGGAAATGGTGATCTCGTAGATTAATGGAGAGAAATAGTTCAACAAGGAATCTTAGTATGCACTTTAATGTGCAGAAACTTGGGATCTGAGGAATTTGGGTGCGGATAAGTTGCCGGCTTTTGGGATATGAGAGTAAAGGAGGTTGGCGAAAGTGCGGCGCATGGAAAGAAAGACGATCGAGGTAATCCCTGATACAATGGTTTAGTAGAAGAGACATCCGGAGGAGATATACGAAGGGGCAGGGCGGGTGGTTGGAGCGGGATAAGAGATGCAAATGGATGCTGAAAGCGAAGTTTGGAGGAGAGGAAGTTGGACATACGAGGAAGGAGGAAGAAAGAGAATTCACGTAATGGACGGGATGAGCGAGAGGCAGGCTGAGCTGCAGTGAGGAGTGTGACATCGTGATAAGGGCCTTCGGGATTAAGTCAGAGGTTACTGGACGTTTCCCTCTCCTCGCAACCATTGTTGCGGGGAGAGGAGACATATACGGATAGCGATTACACTTGCGCTGGAATAAAAGAGGAGCGATGGGATTGCGTGAGTTAGGTTTAAATATCAAAGCTTGTGTAACTATTTTGAGACATCCTGCCGAGTGATGTCACCATACTTCTTTGACACTAACGTTGCTTTAACGGTTCACCAACGGTAACGGTGGGAAATGTTTCCGCAAAGAGACGCAGATCAGACGTACAGTGATCCATCGAACCACATTCGCTCCAACTATATTGTTCCCGTATGTTAAGTAGTAGCGCGCATCCTTGAAAGACACACTTTTCCCATTTCCCATGGCCTGGAAAACAACACATCTTTCAATGCCGAATCTTTCAAATCAACTCTTGAGGTGACTCCTCCACCAACGTTTTCGAACGCATCTCCCAACAAAATCCCTGGAGGAATCAAACGACAGCTTGAACGATGTTGTTCACTGCTGGAATTGAACAGTATTGATTTTCTGTTGTTTCTAGTTCAAAGTTGTCAACGAGTCGCACTGATTAAATGCAACAGTTTGCTCTCTCAAAAATGATGAATGATGATACGGCAAAATAATACCCGGTGAATATTTTGTGCTTCACAACTTAAATTACAAGAACTCCATTGAATTTTGGAAGCATTTCAATCGGAAAGTTGTAAAAGGAAAGATTCTCTCACCCCCCTTGAGTGGAGTAATATAAGTCTCTGTTCGGCGTTTAGATACCCGTGATCTTGATCCACGATACACCGTGCTAGAGATCACAAGGGCGCGTCATGGAAGAGTGTCCCGCCCCTTAAATCGATTCCACGGGGGAAGGGGAAACTTTCGCATAGCATATTGCCTCCATATAAGTACGTCTATGACGTACTGTTAAAGCCACCACTAAGGTGTGTGGCATAGGGTGATTCGACACCAGGTATACAACACTCGTCCCAGTCCAAGTCAGAACCTCACACCTACCCCCAGCCGGTTGCTGCGGGCAAAAAAGTAGTCAGGACAACAATGAGCGGTAAAATCAGAAACCAGAAGAGTGCTTCGTAGAAAAACATGATCACATATAGAACAATCGATAAGATTTATCACCTGCTTGGTATTAGAAATGCTATTAATTTATGAATTCTTGAATATACCAAATAATTTATACAAAATCATGCCAAACCTCCAAGCGAGATAGATGTGAATAATAAATACTATTGGCTGCTGATTTATTTAAGAATTTATTAAAAGATACCGCTTAACCAGTAGCCAGCCCACTCAGAGCCTGTCTCCGAGTGAAAATGAAAGTAAAGAATCTCAGTGAGGTGACCAATTTATGTGATGGTGTCACGTTAAAAAATACTCTACAATGGAAAAGCCAGCAGCATCGTGGCTAAAATGTGAAATTAGATGATAATTCGCGGCTGTAATAGGATGCAGCAAATTGTGTAGGGTCTTGTTCCAGGGGATTGTTAAGACATAGGCGAGCCCCCATAGATTGTCACCTCCTGTATCTCGTACACAAGTAACTTATGGGGGCCTGAAAGGAAATCAGACGAGATGTTGGCAGTAAAAAGTGAAAACGTATAGTCCCAAGCAGCGCTTCTGAACTAAAATGATGATTATGAATTACAAAATTATGTGTGGTAATGATATTGAGCGTTGTATGACCCTATTAGTGAATAGAAAACCAGAAATAAGGGTTGTGACCGTGGTTGTGATTGTTGGCCAAACAAATGATAAACTATTTTTTCGTAATCAATTGCTGACTAGCTGAAGTCATGTACATGAAGCTGATGAGTGACTTCGGAAAGTGTAAAATGGATGATACATTTGAGATTAACAATTTCATATATGAAAGGACTAAGACCGAGAGAACAGTAGATATGTTAAAAAAATTTGTGTGGAGCGTGGCACTCTACGGATCGGAAGCATGATTCATTGTAAAAACTGACAAGAAGAGAATGGAGGCTTTCAAAATTTAGTGCTGAAGGAAGGTGATGAAGATCGAATAAACGGACCAAATGATGAGGATTGCAGATGCATTGAAGAGGAAAAGACTTTGTGGAACACTCTACAGAAAAGAAGAATCAGATGATTGAACATAACCTGAGGTTTTTGAAGAATATTTTTTAATGATTTGATTTGTTTGTGTGTCATTGAAATTACAATGGTACAAAAACAACATAAATACACAGAAAGTAAAAACATAATATAGAGATATAGAATGTATTTGAAGGAATATAAGAAGAGAAATCTCCAGGAGGAATCATAGGGGATAAATATATAAATCGAAAGACAAAAGAAAGAAGAAAAAAGTATATAAGAAGAAACCTCTGCGAGTAAGTTAGCTAGATTTAGATTGAAAATGATGGAGGGCTGTTTTCAAACAATTTTAGGACTGAACAACAGATACTGGTTATCAATTGCATTACGGTAGATTTTCCAAAACGCTAACACTTGCTTCTAAAATGCTGGCCTAGTTAATAATGAAACGGCACACAATGGTAATGGAATAGAAGAGTTGGAGTAAAGGTTTAGAGTCATATTGGATTCTTGTGGGTTCAAGTCCCGCCCAGGTGGATTTTTCACCGCTCATGACATGGACGTTAGTGCTTGTATGTTGTTTTAGTTCATACGGCCGATATAAAAGGAAAAATAGTGCCGTTTTGGGAACTGGAAAAAAATGAGCAAATTACCAATAACAAGCATAAAAATAGAACTAGTTCATGGGCAAAAGTTCGGAAAAAACTCGCAAAGAAATTAATAGAGGATAAATTAGGTTTTGTCTTGGCTTGGAAAAAATTTGGGATAAGGGTTATAAAATTTCACACACTCTCAAAGACTGTAACGAACTCCAATCATGACAGTTCTGATAGATCTTATTGTCAAGATAAAAAGATAACCGTAAAAAGGACTCATTATGAAAAATAGTTATGAAGGAAACGTTAAATGCAGAACATAGCATAAAAATGGAAAGTATCATGACCAAGAAGATGAGGGGTCACATGAAGGCGAGATGAATGGAGCCGCAAAGGGGAAACCAGAGAGAGGAGAGAAAAACACCCAAAATGAATGGAGGTGAAGGGGAAAAAGGAGTGGTGAAGTCCAATTCGAGAGAGGATAAGAAGTCTCGGACAGCAATGAAATGGAAAACGGAGGGCAAAGAAAAGTAGGAGAGAGAACACGCAGAAATGAGTAAAAGATGAACCCAAGACTGAATTGAAATTTAGCATAAAACTTTGGCAAAAATATATTTGCTAAAGGAGGCGTGTCGCAACTGACAATGCAATGAAATAAAAAATTAAGAAAAGGATTTCGAATGTTTAGGATACCAGGAATAGCCCTTATATTAACTTTACGGTGGCACTCGCAAGTGCACATCAGAGCAAAATTTCACTGAGAAAAATGTCATCAAAAAAATAAACGGTTTACTTGAAAGATGTTTGAAAATAACAAGGAGGAATTAAAATCAAAACAAGGAGGAGGAATTAAAATGGCCAGTCAGAGTCGACTTGACCCCAAAGCATGACGGTCTATGTAAGAGAGGACAGATGAAGCTCTGGCAACAATGCTTGTGGTGATGACTGAAGAGCTTTCCGTCGAAACGTTTGTGGCAGCAGTTTACTTCACCCGGTGTGAAATCCGAGAGAACTTCACATTTGTTTTCCGCCGGAAATGCACCAAGTCTTTCATTTATTCAGCTATATTGAAATATCCATATATTTAACAATGACCTATAATTGTCACAATATGGATTGAAAATACAGTTAAATATGATGCACAGGGAGTGAGAGTAAGGTACGGCCTAACTTTTAGGACACATTCCTCACACGTAGAAGGAGAAAGTAAGTTTGAGGATATGAGTCCGGAAACACTTTTCTTAGAACTCATCTTCTACATCTTCATGGTACATCATACTTGAGAGACACTTAGGAACACAGCATACCATAATCCCACAAGGCTTTTACTTGTGAGGGTATTTGAAAGTATTTTTGTGCCAAATTACAGAACAAGATGGAGAGTCTTCGTGCCCTTCGTATTGTGATATGCTGCGAAACCATACGCAGTACTCCATGGGGATATATCATCGCATCCGAGATTCAATGTGACGATGGGTAACAATAAAAGCTAGTATCAGTGCTTTAGGAGAGCATTTTGAACATTTCACGCAAGAAAGAGTTTTATGTGTTACGCTGGCACGTTCTGAAGAAAGATCTAAGTCTTTCCCGGCGTATGTAGTCGTTGAAGGTTATTCGGGCTTCCCACCGGGTGGTCAAACTCATCATCTAGGTCGACATTTCGATGAACGAGTCGTCCATCGTCATCAGGGCATGACCTGATGCCGACAGGGAATTCCCTGATGACGATGAACGACTCGTTCATCGAAACGTCGGCCGAGATGGAGAGTTTGACCAGGTGGGAAGCCCGAATAACCTTCAACGCTAGCACATTCTGTTATGGCGGATGTGCTGCCTTTTAGCGAGGATAAAGCTGCATTGGCTTTTATATGTTTATGTAGTACACTCTGATATTTTTATCTAAGTATATCATTTAATAGCTTTTAATATGAATTCTAAATGGATATTTAAATTTTTTTTAAATGCGTAGCTCCTGATAATTTAAATATAAGAAGTTTTTTAACCATAGATACATTTGTTA
Source organism: Ceriagrion tenellum (assembly GCA_963169105.1). Taxonomy (NCBI): domain Eukaryota; kingdom Metazoa; phylum Arthropoda; class Insecta; order Odonata; family Coenagrionidae; genus Ceriagrion; species Ceriagrion tenellum. The sequence continues at coordinate 9,706,971 of OY720639.1, forward strand.
ATTCATGTATTTCTATACAATATTTTTTCAAATTTTTTCGACAATAAATTAATTTACTGAATGTACTAATTTTTTCCATTTTGAGTCTCTTCATAAAGCATGTTTCTCACCAAATAGAAAAAAAAATTTATATTTCCTCCGGTTATTTTACTATTCCATATATGACTTCATGCTGGTACTTAACGAACGTAATTACGAACGCTGGGCTTTCCTATCCGTGCTAGCACTAAAAAAAAGTATCAGTGTAACTGCCCATTCCAATGACAGAAAGGCAGAATGCGAAGAAATACACTGTGTGACATTTATATCACATTGGGCAGATCCAGGTTATAGTTCCACCCTGAATAACGCATGTAATGGAAAATGTTTCGGTGTTACATACATTTTAAACCTGTAAATTCCCCCATATTGATAACGGTGTAATCGCTCTCCGCCTAGATCAGTCGTTGAAATCTCCACCCGCGTACACCTCTCGTATTCCGATGCCCTCTTTTGGATACTTCATCGGTAAACGACTCCAAAGCCATTGAATGCACGGAAACGCATGATGACACACAGAAAAAAATGTATATCCTCTTTGACATGAGCCACAAAATGATTCATTTCTATGTTGGTTGCTTTGTAATTGAATTTTAAATTACATGGCATAAATTGCGAGAACTCATGATGCGAGAAAAAATAGTATTTTCCTGCCTGATATAAATATTATTTTTTTGTAAAACCGGTCATAAAAATCCTAATTTCCTAGAAACTTAAATTCCCATAAAATGCAGACACCTATCTATCACATTTTTTATTTGCTAGTATCTAATGATCTTATTTATTTTAAGTTTATTTTAAAGTAAATAGTTTAGTAATTTAAAGTGTGCTTGTTACAAATTCAAAAAAGTCTTACACGTAAACAAAACAAAAAATAATTGAAATGAAGTTGAGATGCTCTTTTAAATTTATTACTGTATAGATTTGCTGTGTATTTACCGACAGAAAGATGAGCCGTGGCCAAGTAGGTGAAGTTTTTAGGCGATAGAGAAATGAGAGAAAGGGAAAAGGGAGAGAGTGAGGAGGAAGTGGTTTATTCGGGAGGAGAGACCGACGAAGAGAAAACGCTTAATTAGTGATAATCTTGGAGTTTGAATGCGGAGTAATGAGTTTCAATGGTCCAACAAAGCAGCACGTGGCTCCGGTCGGTAGAAGCCAAAGGCACTCATATCATCGTATATCGATGAATGAGGTAAGTTCAGGACTGTCAGTGTAAGATAAAGGATATTGTGAATGAGTTTAAGGAGGATTTAAAAAGCCATGAGGGATTACAAACCGAGAGGAAGGAGAGGGGATAAGGTCCGTGGATGTGGACTGTATAGTGTGGATGTATTTGGGGTATCTGCGAAGCTTTAGAGTTACCGAATTCAGTTCAGTTAAAACGAGTGAATTCACGGTGCACATTGAAATGGCGCAAAGGCTGGCTCCGATGGCCTTAAAACTGAATTGGGTTTGCTAAATTATCCTCGTCGAATATCCTTCAAGTTTTGTCTTTTAATTTGTTATTCTAAACCTCAGGTATGTTTTCAGTGAAGACAGTAATTTTTAATCAACTTAAGATAAACGGTGGGAGAAATTCATGGTTATTATGGTGAGTGTAGACAAACAATTATTAGGTTTGAGTCTCTCAAACACTGATTCCCTCATTCACATAATTTAATTAGTTTGGTCCCATAGTAAAGAAAGAGATTTCACCTTATTTCATCTACATCTACATCTACGTCATACCCTGCAAGCCACCCAAAGGGTGTGTGGCAGGGGGCATCTTTTAGTTGTACAAAACTTAAATCTGGAAGCTTTCCAAGTGTCCTTGAAAACAATGGATCACAAGGATACAAAAGAAGATTAAATGAAATGAAATGAAATTAAATAAATATGAAATCGTAATAAGTGGTAGAGAAAAGCTGAAAGCAGATACTACGCTACATGGGGAGATGCCAGAATGAGTAGTGCCCTTACGCCTACCTTGGAGGCTGTATAAGATGGGGTGGAAGGGATACAGTGGGTGTCAAGTGAAGAATAGCTTAAGCCAAGAAAGAAGGAATAACTGTTGTACCCAAGGAAAAGCGTAGAGTCAATAAAGAAGCAGAACCTGAAAACGTTAGCGCCGATTGTTAAGCAATATAATCATGATATTGATTATTTTAGGGGCTGTAAAAGTGAAGTGGATGGTTTTGACAATTGTGCTGGAAACGAATACTGACGATAAAATATTATCAAATATTACAAATGTCGTTAATATATTGGATCAGAGACGAGGAAACATGCAGAAGAATAGAAGAGGTGGGAATCGTATGGAGTACGATCAGAAGGACGAGGTTCAGGAGTAAAAACCACACATTGGGGACATAGCAAATTTATTGGGAACATGCGTAAAAGTTCCACCAGTTCTCTTACGATTATATTCCGTTGGCTTATAATTAAATCTCCCTTGATAAATAAAAGCTCTGAAATTTATCGCATTGAGCTGCATAATGAATCTCCTCGTATAAATTAAGAAACATAAAAACTTCAAGGTATCACGACTTATTGAAAATCTAGGCCGCAGTAGATATTGGACATCAAGATTACCGGGAAACTACGAAATAACTGTAGAAGCAGAGTGAATTAAAAAGATTGACTCACATCATGAAACTATGGGCCTATAACTACAGCTTTTAATTATAACTTTTTACAAGAAAGTACTCTCAATGTGTATAGTGTCTCAAATGCCTATGTGTATCGTACAACATTATCCATAAGTTTCTTCAGAAATTATTTAAAGAGAATGATGGTTTTAGGCGTAACTTTGTGGAATAACTTCATGATTAATGATTGAAACACGTTGTAACATTCCTCATGAGATTTTAATTTCCACGACCCAGGTTACGTCGCTGTGGGACATCATCGGGTGGTAATGATGTCGCACAGATGTCTCATACCTGATGAATGTCTCACAGCAATGAAACCTGGGTCGTGGAAATCAAAATCTCGCGAGGAAATTTACAATGTGTTTCAATCTTTAATTTAAAGAGACGATTTTTGGGGATGGCGCTAAGGCTGGGAATATTGTCGAGTAGATAGGTTCTACATTCTTCTTTTCCACGCACCTTTAATGCATATTACCGTAAGAGAGGGAGACCACAATCTGTAAAAACACATCTCAAACCTTAATCTTCTCTATTTCCAAATCAACTTCACTAAACCTATCCTTTTTCACGACTAATTAGCTACCGTCCCCAGCGGCACACTTTTGCGGCGGGTCGCAGTACACAATGCATAAATTGGGTGTGTCTCAGATTTCATAGATGTCAAAAGCTTTTTTATTAATCCTGAGGGATTATTTTGTAACTATTACGTTTCAATTTGAAACCGGAACGTATGGAAAATAATAGGTTAGGTCCACAAAGACGTGAATATCGAAAATCCGGGCGGAAACAGAGGATTGCTTCTCGGAAGGATAACGCAGAGGAGTAAGGATGTCTCGGAAATTCCACTCGACTATGCCTGTAAACTCTATTTTGACCCTGGAAGCGGAAGAAGGTGCGGAAGTTGCAAAATGATCCCTCAATTTGGAAGGACATGCATAGGACCGTGCGAAACTCTTTCCGTGCCTCGACATATATTACTAATAGCCCCCCTCAATCTAGGATTTCATCTCTACACCTAGGAGATGTAAACTCGAAGCTCAGTGGAACGCCGCCTGTGGAAAATCTTTATTGATTGGGGTTCATTTTAATCGATGTCTTCCTGAGCCACCGTGGGCAGCAAAACAACTCGAGCACATGCCCTCGACAGGGTGAGTGGGGGGCCGAGGGCGAAGGGGTGGCGGTCATTTGCACACCTGGGGCGGTGGATCATGCTCTCTGCCTATGTGTGCCGTCCTCCCCTGCCCCCGTCGTTGCCCCCCCCAGGCATGTAAATTAACGCGATATTCATCGAAGGAGAGAGAAAGGAAGACGGAGGGTGGGGGGGATGATGGGGGATGATGGGATGGGAGAAGGGGGTTAAGAGAAGAAGACGGGGGGGGGGAGGGTTAAAAGCGTGGAAGGTGGTTCTGTTGCCGGACACTTGCGCCCCTCAAGCCTTCGAAACCCTTTCTCCCGCCATGTGTGGCGCGGACGTGACCAGGGGGGGTCGGGGGCATTAATTGCTGCTGGCTGTGGATATACGCATGCAGATGCCCCACTACCACCCCTTTGTTTCGGGAAATGAGATCCGGTTCCATGCCGGAAGGGGGAGTGGGTGGGGGTTGGAAGATGGTCGAACGAGGAGGGGGCGGGTGTGGCAGGAAGGGGTGACACCCGACTCAAATTAGTACGTGCGCACTTGTACTTGCAGGAGAAAGCGGAAGTACGTATCCGATGGAACACGCTCGCTTTAACCCTTTCGAATTGAGGGGCCTCTGGCGGGTGGTTGGGCGAGTCTCATGATCACTTGGAAGGGCGACTCTCGGTTTACGGCAGGACTCACGTCCTCTCTCGTAAATTAGGGATCCGGGGTTCAAATCCCGCCTCTTTAGTTGACGGTTATTCAATGGTTGGGGAAGTTTTCTTGTTTTTCGTGTGGTTAATTTTCGAAAAGTGGTAAAAGCTGCGGGCCATGAAGAATGATTAATGATGCTGAATGTGCACATTTTTTTTTATTTATCGCTGTTTCGGAATTGGTTAATTTTTTAAGCCGTGAAGAATAAATCTTGTATGCTTCATTTAATAAATAGAATTACATAGTATTTCCTTTTGTAGGAATATAACTAATTGATGCACAAACATATTAAACGTGTATTATTGTTAGTGGCATACATTGGGGGTAGGAGGAGCTATTTACGATGCATGGTTGGAATTGCTTGTTTCGCTTCGTTTTGAATTCCTCTCGTGCATTAAATGCCTGTGTAACTATAATTGTGAACGTCGCAGCATTCAGTTTTTAATTATTTTTATTTGGATAAAATATTCTAGATATTACCGTGATTTGAGGCTGGTACTACTTACACGTAGGACCATAGTGTGACTGAATTCCTTTCAGAAAGGAATCAAAAAGTAATTTTCAGTTCATAGATCATAATAAATTCATCTGGTTTATTTTTTCATTCTTCATTGAAACACACTACCTAAACTTCAAGACTCGTAAAACATCAGTCTCTCGTCTAATAAGTTCTCTAATAGTGTAATCACACGACTGACTTCGTACCTGAGTACGTTCTTGACACTCTGTGACCTCAGTCAACCTCAAGAACACAATATTATTCCTGCGGACCTTCATTTTGTTACATTACGAGTATAACGTCGACGTAGAATATCAAAAGGAGGAGAATCAGCCAATATTTTCCAGTGTCAGGAGGTATGAGTGAGTTGTGTTCCTTATGATATTTCAATCATAAGCTGCACTTTTTACTAAATAAATACACGTGGGATATATATACTTGGACACGTGGGAAATATAAACTTAAAGGGAACGACATGACTGAGTCTTCAAAAAGAAAGTTTAATTTTCGTGATGGAAAAAAATGCACCTTGATCTTCGCCCAAATTGCCCCGTGTCGACTAATAAAATATCTTGTCCGTCCCATCATTCAGCCGACTTCGGTTTTTTTGCTGCCATGATAGCAAATATTGGAATTAATATTCTTACAGATACGTATATGTGTGAATACAGTTATCAACACATGCAAAGGACAGCCATAGTTAACTGGCAAATGCCAGATACATTGGTTACTTATCTTTTTCAAAGCGAATCGTCTTCGAACGGTAAGTTCTTCTACAAAAAACTGCACCCATTTCCAAAGTGAAATTATATGGGAACTCCGCCAAACAACCTTTTATTCAAAACCAGAGGGGTTTTTCTCTTATGCATTTATAATCCTCTACTTGAATCTGTGTCAGCTTACATGCATAACAGATTCACCAATTAATATTTTTACTTTATTCTTTATGTTTAGAAGTTCCTCAGTATTCTATGAAATGAGCCCATACCATCTAGTTTTATATCATTTGATATTTAAGTACATGAATGTTCTTGGATGTCCACAGGTTAAATGCTGAGACACAGAAAAAAGTTAAAGTATTTCCTTGCACTAACCATCCTGTTAATTTAGCGAGTTACAGTGTTGGAATTACATTTTGCTCCATTGGGAGGCTTGACTTAAGGTGGGAAGTCAAGGAAAACAGTTGTGTTTACTGATGATGTGGGAATGTGTTTTGCTGAGGTATGTAAGCCCAAGTTTACACAAGGATAAGAGTGGGTCAAGTCCAATGAAGGACGGTGATGATGAAGTGATACGAAGCCTAAACTCATATTCCCAACGCATTGGCTTAGAATGGCATGGCATGACAATGGTATTTCTTCCTATCTGGTACGCGTTAATTTCGCTAATAATCCCATCAGACGAATAAGTCACTCAGTATGCTTGCCAACGTTTTATTAATTAGAGATATATTCATGGTTTATATGTTTCTCTCCTTCTTTACCTTTCCAAACCTCATGATCATACATTCTTGCATTAACAAAATTTAAGTTGCATTTTTACTAAATGATATTCTGCTGAACTCACGCTGCCAATGCCAATGAATTTTTTCTTCTACTTCTTCGCCAAATTTCACCAATTTTCATTCCATTACAACTAGTTTTGAAACAACAGTGTCGTCATCAGGTATAGGAGCCGATGCATCAGAACTAGTCGCACCAGAATAGAAATCGCAGGAATAGAGCAAAGTTTTCATTTTCATTTGCGGAAATGAACTTAGACAATGTTGATCCGGAAACCACTGAACAAAAAGTGCCAGTGATTTTTGCGTCTTTCCATTTAGCAAAAACTCTAGCTCTCGTCTATGTCATTCTGCTTTGATCGCCGTATCTGAAGGAGTATTTTGTGTTCCAGTGCCTCGTGCCTAAATTAATAGATATATCGTGGGTAACACACATACAAAACATATACGGCACAGCATTAAAGAAACTAGGTTTTGTGAAGCGTGTAATAGGAAGGTCCTCGGATGAAAAAGTAAAAGAGAGATGATACTTCGCTCTGGTTAGGTCACACCTTGAATACGTCGCATTTGGGACCCTGGTCAAATAAATGCAACAAAAAAAATGAACAAAGTACAAAAAAAAGTAGCACGCTTCGTTAAAAACTGCTACGAACGAACATTTAGTGTTACACAACTGTTAGAGGGATTAAGGTGGGAGCCCCTAGAGACTTGGAGGCTGCACGTTAGGCTTAGGCTGCTTGATAGATTCAGAACTGATATTTTTCAGAGCGACACAATGAATATTATCATGACGCCTCAATACATCTCTAGGTCTGACAGGTGCGATAAAATAAGAGAGATACACTGCCGAACAGATAGGTACAAAAACTCGTTCTTTCCGCGCACAATAAGCGACCACAATAAAAACTGAGCTCCTCCAAACACACTCTCATAGGACATGTCACCATTTCACCTCCAAAACTTTTACATTTTTACACGGCCGGTGACCTACCACACGCCCATGCGGCGGCTCCTGGGGTAGTTTGTAGATGTAGATATATGCCATTCTGCTTTGACTGCCGTATCTGAATTTAGGGTTCCAGAGCCTCGTGCCTGAATAATCCTCCCACGCCTCGACCTCACGTCCATTCCTGCCTCCACGGGGCTTTTCGATAGTCCAACCAACTCTTCACGCTCGCCTCTCCCTTCGCCCTCGTTCGAGAGGGTTGGTGGGGAGGGGGGAGAGGGGGTTGGAGCGGCCACGGCCTCCCATCTATACCGAGTTCAACGGTCAAGAGCGCTTAGTAAGGGGGTGGGTGGGGTGGGAGTCGGCCGGTCGGCCCACCGTCGCCGCCACCAGATGGGTAGCGAGTGGGCCCAGATGAAGGCCGAGGAGTTGGTCTCACGCGGGGGCAGCGACAGAGAACTCCCGCCCTCCCCCCCCCCCGCCCGAAGAGGAGCTTCGCGTCGGACTAGTTCGACCACCACACATCGGTTTCAATCGCTAATCTGGCTGGACAATAGTCATTTTCGTAACTTTCGGAAAAACGTTCGCTCCAAATGTAGTTATATGGTTAATTAATTGCTTTATCAGGATTTATAGTTTTAGCAAGGATTAATTAATTAATAGCAATGATTCTAAGTCGTGAAGTTATGCATCTTTCTCCGCCATGATCCAGACGGTGTCTTGAATAGGATAGAATATCAGGGGAGGCGACCGACGGCTAAGGTCATTTGCGCCATAGGAGATAGGTAAGGGAGAAAGGGGGATAGAAACCCGGCGACGGCATTAGCCTGGTTTTAACGAAAGGCGCCAAGGGGACCGCGGCTTAACATATCATCCGACAGAAGAAGTACTGCACCTAAGATACCCTCCACAAGACCTTCAAGTAGGAATCGGGTTTCCTCTGAAAAATATCCGCCTCTGCAGGGATTTGAACCCTGGCCGCCGGTGTGGTAGGCGACTACTCTAGCCACCACACTCACCCGATCCCCCGACGGAGTCTAACTAGTTAGTGTTTACATGTACCTAAAAGGAAGTCAATATAAAAGAACTATAAAATCGAAAAGGATTTTTTACAAACCAGCATGTGGCAATGCTTAGTGTGACATTTGTTAAAATACGAACCCTTTGAAGCCCTAGGTTTATGATATAATTCTCTCAGTCTTAGTACTTACTCCCTTCTACCGCTTCAAATATTAAAATTGACTTTTTAAAAATATATGTTGAGATAGAATTAGAAATCCTTCAGTATAATGTAGAAAAATCCATACGAATCCATACATTGTCAGCAGTTCTTGCGCACATTTGCGCCTTTCGCGAATAATTCCTTTTTTGTCCCATGAAGCTAAGAAACGAGCGCCTGCCTTATGGACATCAGGGAGAGGGAAGGGACTTACAAATCAGAACGATCCAGACATAAGTATGAGAAAAGGCCAATTTCCGATTGTATAAGTTTAAAGAACTTATTATGGCGTGTACCGGTGAATTTTTCTCCCGAAAGTTTCACAAATGAGTGTAGTTTTGCCAGATTTAGCGATAGACACACCGTTCACCGCCCATCCACCTTGAGCGTCCATCGGCGTTCTCTTGTTTCGTGGGCACGACGCTAGTTAATTGGTCTTTGCATCTTTTTATGTGTCAAAACCTTTTGTAATTACAAGATAAACAGAATTTTTTAATGAAAGTAAAGGAAATTTTTCATGTATTTCGCCCATCCACTATATCATCAGCAGGTAGCTTGGGAACTCGTGGACACTTGCGTGTGCCCCGAGGCCATAAGTCCCAGTTAAGTGGCCTTAATCCTTGAACTTTTAGCCTTCAGACAACACGCACGTGTCCACTATTAACTGAGCTCCTGGGTAATGGTCAGAGCTGGATTACTGGAATACATGTTTAGGAGTCTAATGACGTTTGCTTTAAACGCTCGATCAGATATTTCTTCAATGTAATTTCTTGTTTTTTTTGTTCGCTTCTAGAACTTTCCAAACCAAATGACCACTGTTATAATTGAGATGGATTAACTCTAGTACATTGTGACGAAATGCATTGGGAAATGGAAATTGGGAAAAAGTGATGAAGTTCAATAACATTGAGATATAAAAGGAACTACTTATATTGAACTTCTGACCTCGAAAATGAAGTTAAATCAACAACTTATGAAAAGTAATTCGTTAGTTTTTATACGCAAGCAGATGGATGCATATTTTTCTTAGCGCCTATGAAACCTGCGCTAAATTCCACGATATATCATATGAGTCACTTTAAGGGTGCATTTACCTTTTATTATATTATACCTCGATATAATAAAGACCGAGTGGCGAGAACAGGAGAAGGTGTGTTAAGTGCTGTAAAAGACGAGATTTTCAGCAGAGTCATGACATTTCTTAATAATAACTTAGAAAGTGTGCACATTTTATGTTCAACATAAAGAAATTTTACATGAGTATATTGCACGCCACCCGATACAAGAGTGGACTACGTTTTAGAGCTATCACGATGGGTGAGGCGTTTCATTCCTTTAAATAACAAAAAATTTTACGAAATATTATCGGTGGTGATTTCAACGTTCCTTCAATAGACGGGAAGATGCGTTTCTAACACGGCGCCAAAGATAAAGCATTGCGCGACAACCTTAAGCGTTTAAATCAAAATCTTTACGTCAATAGGAACAAAACCTACTGTAGAAAACAATCTTCTAGATCTTTGGGTGACTAACATACCTGTAAGCATTCTTAACGTTGAAACAGTGAACGGAATTAGTGACCACAGAGCTGCAAATGCTGACCTTCATATAAGTATTGAGAAAAGGGTAGTTAAAAAGCGATTACTTTTTCCATAAGACAGGTTTCGAAAATAAAAATGGGGAATCATTGTAATCTTATGAACAAACTTTTACGGTGTAGGCCAAAACCGCTCTACTGATAATTCATTGAATACTATCCGTAGCATCACACGAATAGCCATAGATAGCACTTCACCAAGTACATTGAGGCTATTATGGAACCTAGATGGTAAAATGCGGACATACGGAAATCTCACGTGACGATGAATTTGTTACGCTTAAATGAAGAACGTCTGTCAGAATCTCCCCGACGAGGAGCACAAGATGCTATGCGCAAAGTATAAGAAGCTAAAACAGCAGCAAAAGCGTCCCTTCGGAAAGCATTAACGGGATTGGAAAGTAAAATTATGGTGAACGGTTGGAGGATAATTCGAAGGAATTGGGTGTTGCGTGAGAGGGAGGTTCGGGGAAATAACTCAACGGTAACGTCTCTAAAAACAATCTAGAAGAAAGAGATAGTGACAAATTAGAACAAGCAAATATCCCTAACTCTTTTTTTGTAGCGTCTATACAAATGTGCTCTCAGAAAAACATCGCTACACAGCCTAATCTGTATAAAAATCCAATGCAGTCTGTTAATATTTTTGGTCGTGGCGCAGAAAGTCAACTGAAAGCCATCAACTCCGAGAAATCACCCGATCCCGTTGAAAACGTCACCCGTGTTTATGAAGAATTTGTGCCAGTATTAGCACCTTGCTTGAAAATAATTGGAAAATCGCGAAAATTGCATTTACTTCAAGAGCGGCGATAATAAAGAGCCTATTAATTATAGACCTATTTCCTTCTCATCTGCCTCGCGCAAGATGTTGGGACATGTTATCGTCAATTCAATTATGAGGTATTTGGATTGTCAAAACTTGTTAATTCAAAATCAGCATGGATTCCGGAAAGGCAGGTCTGGCTAAACCCAGAGATTCCACTGAAGTTAGATCTGAGGCTTTCCCGGCGTGAGATGTTGAGAAGCTCTATTCGGGAAGTCCACCGGGTGATAGACTCCATAGGTGCCAACGTTTCGATGGCCGAGTCGTCCATCGTCTTCAGAGCAGGGTCTCCCCGTCACAATATCTCAATTGAAAGCCCAAAGAACTGATAAATCTTGGCATCTCCTTCCGCAGTCCTTCCTGAAGATGATAGACAAAACGTCGGCATCTATAGAATCTCTCGCCTGAGAAATCCTCTGATAGCCACATTCCTCTACGGGGAGGATATACACAGTAGCATTCGCCAACTGGAAGAACTGCAGAAGGAGAGATGAAGACTTATCAGCTCCTTGGCCTTTCTACTGAGATGTCGTGACGAGGAGACCCTTCCCTGAAGAAAATGAACGACTCAGCCATCAAAACGTCGGCACCCATGGAGTCTATTACCCGGTGGACTTCCCGAACAGAGCCCTCTTTCTTCACGATAATCTTTCCTCGGTAGAAATGTTCTTTTTCTGAGGTTATAGTGGTTGTATTGCAAAGATTCAAACGTGAAACTGATGGTTTAAGCCGAATCCGTAGTATTTCATTAAAAATAAATGAAAGGTGAGCACAGGTAACCTAAAAAAACTAAAAACCGTACCAACTTCACCTCAGTACGGTAATATTCATAATTTTAGATTTTTCCCTCTTTATTTTAGCTTTGATACTTTATGATAACCTCTTAAATTTAATAACTTTCTTGAGATATGTTAAGCAGAATAACGAAAACGTAGAATCGTAGGGCTCCAGTGCTTTACCCTAAAATACGGTGAAATGAGCGTAATCGTCCGTCATCTACATGATTTTTTCTCCTGGGGCAATGGCAAACTACAAAGCTACTTTTCCTGGTTGACATACATGAACTGCTGCTCATTAGTCCTACGTCCTAGGCTCATGTTTATAAATTCTCATTAGTGCACATGAAAATGCTAAGGTGACATTCAGCCATTTATACATCTACATCTACGTCATACCCTGCAAGCCACCCGAGGGTGTGTGGCAGGGGGTGCTTTCGCACCAGGCATGAATGAATGATATGGTAGAACACCGACATTACGTTAAAACCCGCGTACCACACATGCAAAGCGCCAATTAAAAATCTACTAACCAAGAAACATTCTATCTTCAATCGATCCAACATGCAAGGGATACAAAGACTACTACTACAGATTCAAAATATCATGCATAAATAAGAACATCAATATTTACATCATGCATAAATAAGAGAGTAGAGAATATAATGAGAAAGATTTACTGCCTGCCTATTGTCAATACTCGAACTATTCATGACGACGATCACAGCTGTTATGGTCCCGAATGGTACGCGGAAAAAATGACATTTTATACCTATCGGTTCTACAATCTATCTCTCTAATTTTATTGGCGCGATCTAATCTGCCGTAGTACGAAGGGGTTAATAGTATGTTTTTTACGTCGTCAGTAAAATGATTTTCCTGAAATTTATTTAGGAGGTTAAGCCTATAATTTAATCTACGCTGTGATAGCGATTCCCATCCTAATTCTTCTAACAGTCCAGACACACTAGCCAACTTATCGTAGCATCGTTTCACAAACTTAGCTCCTCTTCGCTGTACGCGATCTAACTGTGATATCAATCCCGTTTCGTATGGATCCCATACACTAACAGCATATTCCAGATGAGGCCTAACGATTGAAAAATAACAACGTTCTTTCACTTTCTCATCACATTTTCCGAGTACTCTCTTGATAAAGCCTAGCTTCCTATATGCTTGACCGCATATTGCCCTAATATGTTTTCCCCAAGATAGGTCGTGACGTTTGTACTGTTGTTCCTCTTCGTGTAATTCTGACCACCTTAGAACGTGTATTTTGGCGCGGTCCAAATTACCCACACACTCATTAATGGTGTTAATTTACTGATAAACATACGATTTGAAAGAAAATCAAAGGTATATTTAGATAATGGAACAAGAATACCTCAAGTTCTTCAACAAAAAACACAATAATTCGCCTTAAATCATTGACAGTAAATAGAAGACGTAAAAAGCAACGTAACTTGTTAGTTTGCCAGCATTATTATTGCAGAGCGCAAATCGGGTTCAGGTACATAAATACTAGACAAATACCAGGAACGAAATTACACGACCTCGGTCCAAATTACACGGAACTAACATTTGATAAAAGGATATTTAAACTCTTTACCTGCTAATAATAGTGATATATTAGCGTACTATTTTAATTTTCATTGAATATAATTCGTCAGGAGAATAGATCGTCTTTTTAGTGCATTAATGGAGTTAACTACATTCACTCATAGTCAGGTGATCAAAGTAACACGGACATTCCTCAACTTATTTAAATTAGTGCCTTTACACGTATCTAAAAATGGTTCCGACGACAACTTGATTTTAATTTAGAGCTTGAAAGAGGTGTTGAACGCGTAACATAAAGTTATCCATAGAAAGCCGAGCGCAGCATGTATGTTTTTTTAAGCTTGTCATGTGAAAATTTCAGCGTGTATCAGAGCTGGAAACGATAATATATATATTTTTGTGATCGTTCTCTAAATATTAGTGTGAGAATGACGCCGGAATGAATACTTATAAATACCGCGAGAGAATTCGCGAGGGATTATATGCGTCAGCACGAAAAAAGGTAATTTGAGAGTAAAGGCTCGAGTAAGAGCTTTAGCGGTTGACGATGCCTCAGCTGCCAGTCCCATCGCCAGTCTTTTCTCAAAAAGCCGTGAGCTAAAGTTCCCGCAAATGCCGCACTCAGGAGCACCAAATGTATTGCGTTCATTTATTCCATCAGAGAAAATACTTCATGATGACGTGCAATCAGGACGATTAGCAATACGAGTAGTTCAAAATACGTGCTCATAAATGTTAAAAATTAAAATGCAATTCGATTTTGATTAACTTTCGCCACCAAACTAGACAATACTTTGATCATTTTTGCCCATTTTTGTTGTGAGTGCTGCGAATTTACTTTTTTGTGACACAATAATGAATTTTATGTAGCTATAAAATGCATATCAGTCGTCGTGATACAAGGTTTCTAGTATCATATAATACCTATTCCAAAAAAATTAAAAATATGCGGTGATCAAAGCAGGATAGCTGCGAACACACGACGTTTTTTTGCATAATTGACCTTGAAAAAAGTATGAATTGATCGATCTTAACTTACAATTTTATATCGTGGTTTTTAAATGCAATCGAAGGAAATTCACTCTATATTTGTTTGATCAAGCTGTTTTGAAGCTGTTGAACAAATTGAACTCGCTAAAATTTTGTCTCGAATGTTTGGAAGGTATAAGAGGAGTGTGAAACTAAGTGATTTTGTTAATTAATGACATAGTGTCAAAAACTGTTCTAGTAATTCATTTTAGCCTAAATAAAAATTGGTTCTGATCAAAAGCATCATTCGGGGGATGTCAGTTGCCACTCCAAAAATTTCGAAGAGAGATAATGTTTGTAAAGTTACTCTGAATTAAATAAATTTATGGGTTCTGTTTTTATTATTCTGCTAAATATATGTCACGGACAATATGCTAACAACAATGGGCTCGAGGATCTTGTATAAAAGTGATATTAACTATATCGGCCGGTAATTTCCTCGGCCTTTCCATTTACTTTTTTTAGTTATTGGCGTGACGTTGGCTATTTTTCAGTCTTGGGCACCTTGCCTTCAGATAATGATTTGATAAATATAATTTCTAAGAATAGTGCAATCTGTGGCGCTAACATCTTGAGCACGCGTGCAGGTTTTCCTCCTGGATCTGGGGACTTGTTACTTTTCACCGAACGCAGTTGTTTAATTATTCCATCACGTTGAATTGTTATGTCAGCCATCAGCTCGTTAAAGTTAGGAATGTCTAAATTGTTTATTATGTCATCTTTAGAGAAAACACTTTCGAAGTAATGGTTTAATAAGTTGGCTTTGTCGTTACTATTGGTGACCTCTTCCCCGTTTCCCTTCCTTAAAAACGCTACTACCGAAGATTCGCCCTGGAGCCTTCTCGCGTAATACCCTGAATGAATTGGAATTTTCATTTAGAAATTCACCTAGGATTTTTGTCTTGAAGTTTTTCAGAATAGTGCGTATTGTTTTCTTCGTTTTTGAGAGTTGAGCAACGGAAATTTCTCTCACCGCAATTTCCATGGTTTTATACCTGACTTAACACCAAAGGTGATATTCCTGGAGAGCATACATTTACGGACTCTTGGGTAGTAAAGAGACATGAAATTAGCCTCGCTTCTAATGGTGCAGAAGCTCTTGAAGAATTTTTTCAATAGCCTGTTTTCGCATATGTTGCACCGCTTGGTGGCTGGCCGCATGGACAGAGGCATGCAACTTATGAAAATACTTTCAATACCGAACTAAATGTTTATTATGAGCAGGTATTCCTCTCCATCGCCGACACTGTCAATTTGAACTGCTGAGACACAGGGCTTATACTTCACATTCATGATAGCTACAGATTTCACTGGATATGCTTTCTGAAGCCCGTAAAATGACATCCGAATGAGCGTCTAATTTTTGCATCAGTGATAGTCATCTACATTTGATCTCTCGGCCACTTAAATTTTCCTGAAAAATGTTGCTACGAATAATTAGCATTGCAAAGATTTAGCTCGAAGGTGGTCGAATAGAACTTTCCCAGAATTGAGCCTTGAGTCTAGTCTGATCTGTATTTGAATGCTCATCCCTATGGACACCAACATCTAATACACTTGAGTAAAACAAGCTGTTTTTTCTATTTGCCGATAGAAGAGATTTAAATAGCTCATTCATAACCTTGGGTATATGATATTTGTTTATTTCTTCAAAGAAATGGGATGTTACTTTCAGTTAGATGTTAGCCAGAAACTGAAATATAGCGACACGTGCGTGAACAGAACAGTTAAAAATGGTTGAAAATTCTCGCTTGACAGCGCGTGCGTCGAGCTCTCTCGATTACCACGGCCGCTCACAATGAGTGCATTTCACGTGAGAGGCGTGTGAAGCCTCTATTCGCCTCTAAAACACGCCCACGATGACGTACTCTTTAAAGTGACTGGAGCTGTAACTGCGAATCATTACGAGCACATTTTTATAACTTTTCAATTAAGCAAACAAAATCTTGAACCACATTGGACTTGAATACATCTGTTCATACGGTGAAAATCAACGTACATTTAGCAATGTAAATGTTGCATGAATTATACTTTCAAAATGTCGCCACGATTCAAGCACTTTTATAACAGGATACGGCGCGGAATTGGAAGCCTAAGTGAGCATCATATGTAAATGCGTGTTTTTACTATGAATGATACCTTAGTGTTTGTTACCAACCATTATAATATGAAACGTATTGTTCTGCATTTATGCCAAAATCCATTCGCATGTTATTGAATTATTTCGACATAGTATAATTTCCAAGTGCCATAAGGTTGAGCGTTAAAATAGCTAATTTAACCAAGTCCGGAGAGATGTTGTGGACAATTATTAATAAAATAAATAAAACTGAATAAAACTTAGCAATGTCCACTGGATGTCAGGTACCTGATGATGGCGCATTAGCGTCGAAACGCGTCGTACTAATAACAATTCAGTGGACATTGCTAAGTTTTATTCAGTTTTATTCATTTCGTTAAAATAACATTAAATTGCCAAGGATCCGGTACCATATTTTTGTCAGATATTCATATTTCTAATATATTCCCTTGTACAAAGTTTTCCACAAATCTGTGCATAAATAAAAATCGCTTCAACTAACGAAAGATTCTCATCGGTGAAGCAAAGTGAAAAAGTTGCACCATATGGACTTTATTTTTGCAGTCCTATACTGTATGAATACGTATACTTATGACAAATGACATGTTCTTCGTAATCAACAGACCACACAAGAGTTATCACCAATGTATGTGCATTACACTATGCCCTATTAATGTAAGTACGACTGTTGATGTATTGGCAAAAACCGGCTAAAACCAATCTGGAGGGGAAATTTCACAAATATAAGCCACAGTATAAGCATGCTATCAATGTAAGACCGCTTGTATTAGTGTTTTTTTTGCCACAACACAGATGCGCAGACACATAAGAGTTATATCGTAACTACGCGCGGTGATGTGTTACAATTTGAACGTAGCAAATAAGGAGAGGAGAATTAGAGAACAAATCAAGTAACTAGCGAAATTATCTCTCAACCTATCATTAATTTAATTAAGTAGTTCTCTCCCTTTTCCAGACCAAAGCGACGACGGAGGTAATTTTGAGATGTGCGTGATAATATATACACTCAAATGTTGAAGGACCCACGCGGTGGAAGATCGTCATTGTAACCATGCAAACTTTATATCTTCCGAAATACATTGCAAAATGTACTATCGGTTTCGGCTGCTCTACCATTATCAGGAGTGTAGCTGATTTTTGAAATAATCTTTTATTGCAATTAATTACACTGTGTGGGTTGGAAACTTGGTCATTGGGTCAAGGGAAGACGTGCGTAGACTTGAGGCGTTTCAGATGTGGGCGTGTAGGTCCACAGGAGGATGTATAGGGGATGAGTCGGGCGCCGAGGAAGACAAACGAGGAGGCGTTTCGAAAGGGGAGGACATGTTGAAGATGCAGATAGAGGGGGGACACGAGGAAAGAGAGGAAGAGGATAGGAATTCTGGTCGAGATGATAAGTGGAGGGAAATGTGAGGAATTCAAGAGGGATCAAAAGGCAGCAGGTCTGAGGTGCGGGAGGAAAAATGGATCGACGGTCCAGAATTTTTGGCGCTACGACAAGAACTGTCCAAAAACCTGCCGATCAAATGGTAAAATACTATAAACAATGGATCTGTTCGACTACTTAAGGTAGTGCGAGCGAGATTGTTCCATAATCATAATTCGATATATACGTTTTAATTACACCAACTGTGAGATACACGAATTAAATATTGCATTATTAATGGTGCAATAAAATAGTGTTACATGATAGAAATTGTGAGTAATCAAATGAAAATATCTCAATAAGTCTTTAACTTGACTCATTTTTTTCACGCGGTACGTTTGCATCTCCATCAAAACGGAAGGTTTATTGTGATATCGAAGAATTCATTGCGGTGACAATATGATTATTTTTTTTAAAGTTGAGAAAACACACAAACTACATACTGTTGCTTTATTGATGAGATCAAAGTGTAGGAAATGCCTCATTTTTAATTAAAGGTCTCTCTGGAGTGCATACACGTACCATTTCCCATGTAAAAGGGCTGGTATTTTTAGGCAAATATCTCGGAAAGTAATATGGTAAGGGGTTGAATTTTTTATGTTAATGGGAGAATCGGAGGATGATATATTTTTCTTTAAAATGAGACCAAATTCATTGATTACTAGAAAAAAATGACATTTCGGTCAAACTACCTAAAGTCCGAGGTTGTTACCAATTCCATCCCTCTATCTTCAGAAGTTCCCTACCTCCACACACCCGCTGCTTCACCGCTCACCTCGCTGCCATCTTCGCCAAACATCCATCTCGCTCTTCCATCCCTACTCCTCCTACACACACCTCTCCCTCCCTCTCTGAATCCACCCAACAATCCACACTCGGATCCTCTTCTCCTCCGGTGCTCTGGTTACTCCTGCGATCGTCGCTGTCGACCTGCTTCAGCTACCGTAAAACAATTTCAAGGGACAAAATATGCAAATTAATTGACGAATATTACATTTAATTAACACTTTTTTATAGCCATTTACGCCATTGCTTCTGAACTACCATAAATTTACGTCAATTATCGCAGCTTTTAGGCAATGTCTAGAAAAATAGTGTGGTAATATGTATCTCTTTAATTTTTATTCTTCATTTGGGGAGTTCTCGCTTCTTATTTCTTTCTTATAGCTTTCCGTGAAGATAATATTGATATAGATAGAAAAATACCATTTTTCCCATGTTTCTCCCATTAAAAACTGTAATTTCCAGTCAATCTTCTAGATAAATTGCGAGAAAAATAAACATTTCGTTGTCCACATTTGATAGAAGACGTGTTTAAGGATAAGTATCCATAGTTTGAATAAAATGACGTTTTTGTCCCACTACCATGGATTAATCTCATGTTCTACTCTGTCCAGTTTCCTCCAAGATACTGCCCAGTTAGAAATTTATCCGGCAGGGGAAAGTGGTCCATAGGCCCCATATGTACTCAGTCTTCAACATGAAGTTTTCGCGATGGCTTTTTGTATACAATCTCATAAACATAATTTTCTTGTAAGGCACTTAACTTTAATTGATTAATACTGCTTTTTTGTGAATATCTTACCAGCACTCGTTGAATGTAAGGCCTTAAGGTAGTTTGAGTGAAATATTATGTTACTTAGAAATCAATGAATTTGGTATCATTCTAAAGAAAAATATCTCACCCTTCTAATGACACTAAAAATTCAACCCCTCACCATATTACTTTCAGAGATATTTGCCAAAAAATTACTGCACTTTTACATGGGAAATGGTACGTGCATGCACTCCAGAGAGGCATTATTTACAAAATGAGGTATTTATAGCACTTAGATGTCGTAAAAAAACTAACAGCATGTAGTTTGTATGTTTTCTCAATTATATTTAAAAATTAATCATATGGTCACCGCAGTAGGTTCTTGGAAGTCAGAAAATACCTTCCGTTTTGATGGAGTTTCCAACGCACCGCGCGAAAAAATTAGTCAACTTAACGATTTATTTAGATATTTTCATTCAATTACTTGCTATTTCTGTCATTTAAAACTATATTATTGCACTATTAATAATGAAATATTCAATTGGTGAGTCCTAAAGCTGGTGAAATTAAAACTTATAATTCGAATATGGTCTCTATTATGACTAGGGAGCTATCTTGCTTGAACTACCTTTATTTGCCGCCCAAAACAAGCGATGCGTCGATCGTGTCTTAAGCCGCCCATGACCCAGTTTATGATCTCGCAGTCTTCCCATAAAACTCTCCTTTCACGATGTTAACGTTACTGGACCTCATTACTTTGGTTTCCTTCTAGGCAAGCCTCAATTCGATATACCCGTAATGATTTTCTAATGCATGTGACCGGAAACTGTATTCTCCTTGATGACTGGCCTTCTTACAACTGTAAAGAGTCACAACTGGTCAAGCATTCTATCCCTCCTTTCGTTTCGATGGCTGTCTCCGCGAGCTTTACCCTCGGGTCTTCTCGGCGTGAACGTCGAAGAGTGGAGGCAGTAGCGGCTATCATTTCCCACACTTATTTTTCGCTCGCAACCCTCGCTATAGATGGCACATTCTGAGACAGAAAAAGAAATGAGTTGGTCTCATATGATACTTATTTGCTTCCAATTTCAGTGAATCCATTAATTTTTTCTGTTTTCCTCTGTCTTGCGTTTTCTCAATTTCGCTCACATGCCCAGATAAATTATGCTCACATGTCATAATTCTCGTGAAATCTTAGTCTACAGTTTTCAATTTATAAGGATGTACATGCTGAGAGGTTGTTGCGTAACCCTAAAGTCACTATTTAATACACGTCCTATTAATCATCACTCGATATTGAGCCCTTCACTCCTCGATTTCTTTTCCACAGTACATCCCTAAACCTAATTATTCGGGCGAGTTTTTTAATAATAATAATAATTTTAACACATAAAGATAACCCCATATGCATGTGTTGTAATAAAAATACAATAAAATAAATAAATACATACACGAATTAATATGGAAAAAAAGAAAACAACTGCTTTGGTTCTATTAAAAAATACAAACATTTTCTTTTTGAGGGACACTGAAGTGTCAGAAATAAAATCAGCATCTTTATAATTATTCAAAAATTCGTTAGCCATGCGCATCATCCTAGTTAACGGTTCATATTTACAGACCCGACTAAAGTGGCATCTGAAGAGTGGAGTGAGCTTAGTCCTCCTTGGAGGCGCATTCAGGTTGATTAAGCTAAGTAGATGGCTGGAATCCACATCATCCATCATAATTTCACGCAGAAAGATTGCATCTGAACCCTCTTTCTGACTCCAAGTGGAGAGAGCCTCAATATATGTAAGAAATTGGCATAAATTGGGGTATTCCAATGTTGTATAGACAAGACCACTATTCAGAGAACACAGCCATTTCACAAATCGTATCTATATTTTTTCCAGTGTCCTCTCTAACGTGCCATGGTGTGGATTCCATATCATACTACCGTATTCTAAAACAGGTCGGACGATTGTGCAGTATGCTCGCACAACGGTTTTAGTAGAAAAATTGGTAATACAATTTCGTTTTAAAAATCCCATAAGGCGATATGCTTTCGAGGTTTTTTCATTCAGTTTTCGAATTTTTTTACCGAACCGGTTTCTCCTGATGCTGGAAAAAATTGCATTATTCTCCACAACGAACTGCACATTTTGTACTAATTAATAATTTTGGTTCAAAGAGGAAACACGCATTCATAAATACCTAAAGGTTCTGCAAGTTTTTATTTGAAATGCGGAAGAATACTGTATGAGCTTTGTGACACATCAGTCGTTCATTTTAAAGTAAATATCAATAATTACCATATTGCATTGAGTCTTGCCGGGTAAAAATTTCTAAGCGATGAATTATGAGTTCTAAAACATTTCACGCATTCATTTTTCCACCTTTGGTTTGATTTTAGCAGGTAATTTTATTGCTTATCTTTCGTAAACTTCTGTTCTTTACCTTTGTGAATCTAATTAAAAATGGTATTTATTTGTTACAAATGTGAAAAATAGTACTGGCTCAATAGTTTTTTTCCTTATTCGACTATTGCTTTATGTGAAAATGATATTATTGAGAAAATGCAAGTGAAGAATTCTATGTATAGAATAACTATTTGATTGGAGATTTTATCCTAGAATCTCTATTATAATTTTTTGACTAAGGCATTTGTAATAAAAGTATGTGAATAGTTTTATAAAACGTGGAATTGTTTTGCAGCCTTTTTTTCACGGATAAGGGTTATCATCAAAATTAATTCAACATTGTTCTCTACATTGCTGACAATACTGGTATTGCCGATGATGGAATTAATAATTTTCAGGCGACTGGAATAAACAGTTGACAATATCAACTTCCGCACAGCTCTGCTGGGCTGCTTCTTGAGCACTGTTCACACGATGCATGTACCCGCCCGGGCAGATGCATGAACACATTCACTATTAAAATAGCAGCTTATAAACACCCAAATTGCGTATATGCATGAACACATGGCCATAAAATAGCCCCTGTTCTAAATTGGAGCATTTGTCCGTCAATCTGTCCCGCCCCTCACATGCGCTGCATGCATCGTGCATCGTGCATCAATGCTGCGTTCATGCATCGTGTTAACGCGCCATAGCAGCTCAGGAGTATGCGTTCTTTTGTGTCGAAGTATCTTACTTGATAAAATCTTCCTGACTATTAGTAAACCTGGGAGTATATTGAATCAAACATCCCTCTTTACTCATAAAAAGTCTCATGCGGCGTTAATAACCAGGGGCCGTCAAATCGACTTTGACGGACGAAATTTCTAAATTCGCGCGTCTACCGCGACACGCAGGGTAGCGTCACCAACCAGTATCTTATGGAACTACGTTCTCGGCGCGGCAGGGAAGTGAAGGGGCAAGATGGTTACAGAAGCTGTCGCTGGAGGGCAGCGGTGTCGCCAAGAGAGCTGAAATGGAAGCGACGCGACGGACCGGTGAGGCGGAGTGAGGCGGGAAGTGAGGCGGGTGAGAGCGTATGACTTGGCTGCGCTAGTTTAGGTTGCCATCGGTTGACTCTTTGTAGGGTTTCATCTAGGGATCACGTCCCGTTGAATCTGAATTTCAAGTAAACTTTGCTGTTACATCAATACTATAGTTTTTACAAGACCAATTATATTAACAATTATTTTAATAAATGAAAATTTAACTTTATCGGTTGCTCCGAAATATTTATCATCCGTAGAATCCGTAGAAGTTTTTATCTCTAATTGTTCGTTTTGAATGGAAAAGTTATTAAATAATTATTTTAACTAATTATTTTAGCAGTAAGATTAAGCATTAATCGATGCTTTTACTATTTTCGAGCCGTAGATTCCAAATTAGAATATATTATTTCTGTATCCCTGAAAACTAATGGTAATAGAGAAGAGATTGTATTAAAAATTAATAAATAATGACATGTAACATATTGAAATAAAACATTAATGGGGAAACCTTCATTTATCCATTCCGTGGGATAAAAATTTGAAGTTAATATTGCTGTATCTCAGATTATAATTGATTTAAAATTGAATTTTTTTAAATAATTTATAGAGACAAATTAAAATTGAACAGTGATTGTTGTTCGAAAATTTTTCCAGTTTCCGAACCCGTTCCGTGGTTCAAATCCCTGTCCAGTCTAATTTTGTCCGCTAAGAATTGGCCATTTTTCCACCTTAACACCACCATTGTGTTCGTCAATTTTATGAGTTCCTATCCACTTTCTTTCTATTTATCATCTCACCCTCTGCACCTTCCCTCTGTGAAGTTCTCGATCTTCCTCCAAAAAGTCATTCAATTCGTAGAAATATTAGGAGCATTCTTGGAGTTTTTCGTTTGTGGTGTTGTATATTTTGTCTGCTTCCCTATGGCATTTTCATATCTTTACGTCGTCACTCGAGTGACCCTACAAGAAGTTTTCAAAAGCTTGGCAAGCATAATAAGTTTTGTCACAGGGTGCCAAGAAAAAATACAGAACTCAAAAAAGAAATAACATTCATGTTTTAAAATTTTCGGTGGGTCGACCGCACCTTCTACATCTACATACCACCAACCGAGCCGCCTATTAGGACACCAGCCGTGTACAGATGTAAGATTTTAGGAGGTGAAAAGGTGACATGTATTATGGGAGTGTATTTATTGGAGCTCAGTTTTTATTGTGGTCGCTTATTGTTCACGGAAAAAACGAGTTTTTGTACATATCCATTCGGCAATGTATCTCTCTTATTTTATCGCATCTGTCAGACCTGAGGCGTCATGATAATATTCTCTGTGTCTCTCTGAAAAATATCAGTTCTGAATTTCTCAAACAACCTAAGTCTGGCGTGTAGCCTCTGAGTCTTTAGGGCTCCCACCTTAATCCCTCTAAAAGTTGTGAAACATTATATGTTCGCTTGCAGCAGTTTTTAATATCGCGCGCTGCTTTCCTTTGTATTTTGTTAATATTTTGGTTAAATCTTAATGACCAGGGTCCCAAATTCTCGCGGCGTAAGCGAGGTGTGGCCTAATCAGAGCGAAGTAGCATCTCTCTTTGACTCTTTTATCCGAGGACCTTCCTATTATACGTTTAACAAAACCTAGTTTATTTAATGTGCCGCATATGTTTTGCATGTGTGTTCCCCACGATACATCAGAAGTTATGGTAATTCCAAGATAATTAACTGTATCTGAAAATTTTATATTTGCTCCAGCCACAGTGAAGGGATGGCATTTTTGTGACGACTTTCGCAGGAAGTGAGCTGTAGTGCATTTACTAAGATGTAATTCTAGCATCCCACTCCTAGAATCACTAATGAACTTTTTTAAGGTCCGAACACAGAACTCGACAGAAATCCACGTCCTCACTTATTTCACGGTAGATAACTGTATCGTCTGCAAATAATATTAATTTACTGATAAATCGAGAATTTAGGTGATTTATATAAATAATTAACTCTAGAATTTAGGTCATTTTTATAATTAATTAGTGAAAGAGGGCCGATTACACTCCCTTGAGGAACACTGGATGTGACTTCAACCATACTGCTTTTTGTTTTCAACCACTGAGAAGGTCCCTTATCCAATTCACTATTTTTTTTATTAACACCACGTAAATGCAATTTATATATGAGTTTTGTGTAAGGAACCTTGTCAAATGCCTTATTGAAATCAAGGAATATCGCGTCGACTTGCTTTTTCCATTCACTTGATTTTAGGATATCATGAAGGAAGAGCGCAAGCTGTGTTTCGCAGGACTTGCCCTTACGGAATACATGCTGACTGCTATGTAAGAAGTTTCAACTACCCAGGAATGTCATAATATTGCTAAAGACATTGTGTTCGAGGATATTGCATAAAAGTGGTTTTAACTACATAGGCCGGTAATTTCAAGGGTCATTTCTATTTCCTTTTTTTCATATCGGTGTAACGTTGGCTATTTTTCAGTCTTGGGGCACCTTGCCTTCAGACAATGATTTGATAAATATAATTTCTAAGAATGGTGCAATCTGTGGCGCTAACACCTTGAGCACGCGTGCAGGTATTCCTTCTGGACCTGGGGACTTGTTACTTTTCACCGAACGCAGTTGTTTAATTATTCCATCACGTTAAATTGTTATGTCGGCCATCGGCTCGTTAGAGTCAGGAATGTCTAAATTGTGTATTGTGTCATCTTCAGAGAATACACTTTCAAAGAAGTGTTTTAATAAATTGGTTTTGTCGATACTGTTGGTGACCACTTTGCCGTTTGTATCCAGTAAAGACTCTATCGTCGAAGATTCAACCTGAAGCTCTCTCGCGTAAGATCAAAATGACTTAGAAGTTTCCTCTAGTAATTCACCGAGGATTTTTTCGTGAAGTTACGTAGAGTAGCGCGCATTATTTTCTTCATTTTTGAGCGTTGAGCAACGAAAATTTCTATCACCACAAGTTCCATTGTTTTGATACTTGACGTAATCGAATTTTTATATAGATTGTGTAATTGCCTTTATCTCCCGAACTCCCGCCTTATTTCTTGTTTATGCCAACGAGGTTCTTTACTCTCCCATTTGAATTTGTGTGGAATATATTCATCGATTACTTTACGTAGTATTTCCGAAAAATATCTCCATGATATAGTGCTCTCTGTTCCCTGATGTGCTCTCTGTTCCAATTACTATATCTGCGTTTTCAAATATATGCTCAACTTTGGAACGTTTGCTCTTTACATTATGGGAATTTAATGTTGCTGAATTTACATCGCATTTAGCTTGACGAATACTAGTCGCTGCTTTCTGTGATTCTGTGTGTTATCTTTTTGATGTTCACTGAAACCACTGAGAAGCGAGTAATTCTTTGAAGTTTCGCAGTTACCTCGAGAGCGCGTGTTGGAATTATTTTCGCAATGTAAATAACATTTTTTTATTTGTGCTTTGTGCCCTCAGCCGCTTTCATCCCTTTGAAAACTATAGAACAATCTTGAATCTGAATTTTTAATGCCCTCTGTTCACCTGGCCTAAACCGTTTCCATTAATTGATTTATCCCCCTCCACCCCACAAATGGCTGCTTAGCATCTTTTCTTCTCGACTTTGTCTTTGGCTACTCCTCTCCTTCCCTCTTCCCCCTTCTTTCTCACCTGCTTCTTCCCCTCACCACCCCTCCATTAACAGTCTTCCTCCTCATTCGTCTATCACTGATTAAGTTGCGGGCGACCCACTGAAAATTTTGAAATCGAGTCAGTATTCTTTTATGTGTGCTATCACTATGTTGTTTTTCTTGTCACTCTGTGGTGAAGTTAATTTAATAAAGTGGTTAAAATCGACTGTCATTAAAGACTATGCACATATAAGTATAGTTTTAATTGTCTAAAGTATGTAATTGTAAGAAATATCTATTCTGTAAAAAACTGTCCTTTTTTAGAGGTTAAAGATGCATGATCTTTAAATATTTCAATGGGTATCAACTTATGGGAATTTTTTAAAAGGATTTTTCAACAGTTGACCATTAGAATTAATAAAATGAATTTTAAAACCTAATTATAATGAAGCTTCAAATTAAAAGAAGTTATAATGTGAATATGAATGTGAAAACTCAAAGATGAAAACCTTTGTACTTGGTTCTAACATTGGAGGAATCTTTCTTGATGAAATCCATCGTCGTAGAATAATTCAAGCTAAGTTTCCTTCTCTTGATTGATGCATCAGTGTTTATTTGAGTTGTAATAGGCTTTCCCTTAAGTATCCGGAAATGGTTTAAATTTTTATAATTTTGTTCGTTTATTATTGATAAATGCCCATCAAATACCGCTAAATTTCATAAATTGCAGAACGTGGAGAGCACTCCAAGGGCTGTTCATCGAACGGGACGCTAGACTGTTTGGGTTCTTCTCTAATCATATACCATATTCCATTCCATACCATATAAGTACACTTAAAGTCACTGTCAATTGCCTGCCCAACTAATCAACCAACCAATGCCGCCGTGGTTCACGTATTTGCAACTTTCCCTTTGAGTGCGTAGTGAGGCTCATTTACAACATATTCACTCGTCGCATCTGAGATCATTCTATTTCCAGACACGGAGCAGTGCGTGAAATTTCCAGTCAGTCATAGCACACCGTTGCGTGAGTTTCCTGAGTTCCTACTCTGTAGCATCAATAGTAAATGGTGCGTTGTATTACAGAATTATTGAGATGTCAGGTTAGGTGTAGAGGTGAGTCCAATGTCTGCATACCAGACCCTTATCACCCTAGCCATTCATGTGAGCTTTCCATTCAAGATGCTGATGTTATCGCACATCAGAACACCAGCGCACATGACCAATCCGCGCTGGAATGGAAATTGAAATGGAGAATCGCGATGGTATTACGTATCCATGAATTTCACATCGATTATATTACGTATCTCCGTCATACAAATATTTTTCCTCAGCTATTGAACATTTGTGCATCCAAAGGGCGGTACTCTTCGAGTATCGACCTACCGGTACCGATTTCTACTACCAATTGTAAAATTTCTACTACCAATTGCAATAATCTACCGATTCGGTATTACAATATTTCGACGCAAATATTGTAATACCGAAAACCCTCCCTTACAAAGATGTCTCGAAATAATAAAATTAAATATTCAATGGGATGGTTGTGTGCACAATCAACATTTTTTGCCTCCTATCGGTCGGTAGAATTCTTATTGGTGAACAACGGTCACGTCGAATGTTTTGCGAAAAGTTGTTGTGTCCGTTCAAAATAAGTATTTAAAAACATAAGATATAAAACACTAAATATAATACACATTTCATTCGATGTTCGTGCCTGGCCTGAAACCATATTCATACCCCTCATGCGCAGTGCGTTGCGGGCGGGTGGTCACCATTCCCTAAACTTCAGGGTCTATTGAATAAATAAAAGCACACACACGCATACTTTATCACTGTCGTTGCATTGTCCTACTCCATTTAAACATTACAAAACGCTGTGTCTTCTTACCTAACAAACAAGTAAAATAACTAATGTACAAGGCCTACCCGGTACTTAGTTTCTAGCAAGACTAACACTAATACATATTTACACTTTTCACTAAACGCTTCCTTACCGCATCGCACTTTTTTTAAAATCCCACGGCGCTGCATTTGCTCCCTCGATTCTCCTGCGTCACTGCATGTGGGGAGAATAGGGGGAGAGCAGCATCAGGAAGGGTGTCGGCAGGGAGTGCTCTATAACCGGTCCGGTTCTCGAAAGTGAGCCAGACTACAGCCGGATGTCTACTAATGATACGATTTAAACTACTCAACTAATATAAAAGTAAGCAAAATTAAAAAAAAAACTAGGTGCGAGATCAGTAACGGCCGAAGGCCCAGTAAATAATAAACATACTTATAATAAAAATGACTGGAATAAAAATTATTATGAAAGCATGTAAAAATCCATGTACAGATCATCGATTTCGGTCAAGGCCTCATTATCGCTACACTTAGGCTAATTAAAGCCGCGTCCTCTTCTTGTAGCGGTGCGATTAAAAATTATAATGAAAGATCTAAGGTTTTCCCGGCGTATCTGCTGAATAAATGTTTCTCGGGTGCTGAACCGGGTAAGAGGGTCCACAGGTGTCGACGTTTCGGAAATCGACTCGATCTCCATCTTCAGGGGTTTGATGCCGTGTTTTTCATTTTGGCCGGTATATATACCTAATCTTTGCACTAGGTTCAGGTGCCATCAACATAGACGCTAGATTCCATTTAAGTAACTCCAGGAGACCCATCATGAACACCCTTATAATACATACGGGAAGGCGGGAAAACTCGCAAACGCCATAACCAATCAGATGGCACCTGAACCTAGTGCAAAGAATATATATATACCGCCAAAATGAAAAACACTGCATCAAAAAACCCCTCCCGGTGCAACACCCGAGAAGCATTAATTCAGCTGAAAATAATAAAAATATAAAAAATGACGAATGGAAGTCAAGGCCAGAGCGCAGTGGTGTTGCGAATTAAATAGCGCCATATCAAGAAAATGCAAGGCACCCCACATTGATACACACCCGTTTAGGGTGCAAGGGCCTTCTCTCTCGGCCCTCTGGCGGCGGCCCTCGAAGTAGTGGCAGTCTGGGGATCCAGCCTGAATCGCATGATACTTGAACTTGTACAAGTCCGAGGATGCAATCGAGTACTGGATTTCTAGAACGAAACCTAGCCAACTCCTTCCTAGGAGCTATCACACGATACTTGAACTTGCACAAGGTCTATTTAGTAGATGTTTGATCTAGTACAGTCGCGAAAGGAGTTTGACGAGCGAAACGGATGATTTCGAACGAAAAATATGGTTTGATTCTATCTACCTCATCAGTCGAGCATCCACTTTTCATGGATGCCCGTATTTTTTGCTCCTCGACTCCAAGATGGGTCCTCAGGGAATTAATTTTGGAACGAATCTCCGCCAGTGATGTTCCCGGTCGATAAATGATGATGTCATCCGAAATATCGTTAAAAGCCTTTGCCCTAACGGCCTTATTATGGTATGCAGGTGATTTGGTATTATAAAGGCACGAGTGCTTACCATAATAACCGATTAAAACCTCAATTAACTCAGGTACCCAAGCCATTGTGTATCGTTGTGAGGTTTGAGTTGTTTATTTGATCGCGGGAAATTGTAATTGTCACGAGGGGCTATGGAGGCGCTGACATCAAAAATTGACGACCGCATTGCAAAGAGCAAAGGTGATTGGTCGGCGGCTAATAGGTCATACTAGGAGCAAGTATAAAAACTAGTACCGCAGCAATTACAAAAACAAGGATACCAGCTAGTATGCTAGCGATCATGCAGGATTTCCAGTGTGCTTGGTCTGTATTACACGATACTTGACCTTTCACAAGTCCTAGTATGATAGCTAGTATCCTCGGAATTGTACAAGGTCAAGTATCGTGTGATTCAGGCTTCAGACGGGGACTGCGGTTGAAGGGAGGGGGCAATTGGGTCATACGGGGGAGGTCATTGGTGCCCGCCCCCTCCCCACGCATCGGCAATGCCCCCCTCCGACCGCACTTCCGAGGAAGAAGAGGACTATGTATACTCCGTGAAGAAAAGCGAGGGATTCTCTCATTTCCCCTTTCCCGCACCAAGCACGCACCGAAGCACGCACTCGTAGAACGCAGCGACGACGCACAAAAACATCGATTTCTTTTTTTCCCTTCGAGAGGCTGATTCGCCGCCGCCCCCGAGTGCCACCTGGCGGGGCCCTCTGGAAATTGATGTGCTGCGGCCGCGATGGCTTTTCCGCGGGGCCCTTGGCGGCGCTGCTGTCGCTGCGATGGGCATACGAGCGAAGGGGGGGGGGGGCACCCATTCCCCCCTTGAACACCAGAAGGCGAGGCCTGTCTGCATTCATCTCATTGGCCGATTAATCGGAAATTCGATCTCGAGTTCTAAATTCGATTCACGAGAAATGAAAGGCGATTAATTAAAGCGAACCTATTTCAGGTGCCAATACATTTACGCGCACGCCAGACCTTTCGAACGGCAGACCTGTGGTGCTTTGAACTCTCTTTCCTAAGACATAATAGAGTCTAAACTCATTAAGTCTTGAATATTACGTTATAATTATATGCGTAATAAGCATGAAGTGAATATTGTAATACCGAAAAAATATAGTTTTATACAAAACTGAAGTTCTCTGTCGTTTATTTGATATAAGTAGATACCTTAAAGATCCTTCGACTTTTCACTTTTACTTTCACTTTCCCCTTTTCTTTTGGTGAAAGTGCAAAAGGAAGCCTTTCTTGATTCTGAAAAATCTCTGCGATGGGTAATTTATTTATTTTTTAAAAATAATTGAGAATTACTACAAACTACAAACCGTTCCTGACGACAATTACATATTATACATTTCTCATTTTTTAAATGAAGTCTCTCCGGAGTTCATACGTGCAGCATAATCCTTGAAAACCGTCTTCTTTTTCCTGGCAAATAACACAAGTGGTTAGGTATGTGGCTGATGTTATGGAATGTTCGGAAAAGTACGAACTTTTTCTTTAAAATTTGGTCAAAGTCGTTGAATTCTATGTGAACTGATATCTCGCTCATTCCACCTTTGGTGCGCAGCTCGCCTCGCGCAATACAGCTGCGCAGTTGCTTTCCATTTGTTTCGCACGATGCGCACTTCATAACACCTCGTGAATTTGCGCTATGGGCGTGCTCTGCGCTGTAAAGC
The DNA here is from genome assembly GCA_963169105.1 of Ceriagrion tenellum. Classification (NCBI taxonomy): domain Eukaryota; kingdom Metazoa; phylum Arthropoda; class Insecta; order Odonata; family Coenagrionidae; genus Ceriagrion; species Ceriagrion tenellum. Next base: position 9,738,637 of record OY720639.1, read on the forward strand.
AACATAACATAGGCAATGGTGTCCACTATAGCCGTTCAAATTCAATAAAGGCATAGAAGATAGAAAAATAAGACATTTTCCATCAATTTGTAGTCATAATCTTGGCACTGACAGGTTTCCGAACGTTTTGTTTGAGCTCTTCGTAGTTCTCATGCACTTAAGTTGTCTCACGTGTTCTGATCTGTCGTCGCTTCAACACCATCAAGGAGAATGCTCCTTTAATGTAAGAATGACATCCCTAGTGCATCGACACGCCTACTTGCACGCATAACGACGTTGCGTTTGCTCAAGTACACACACACGGGCTCCCTTTAATAGTTTCATCCATTACGCTCTATTCTTACAAACTACCTTTGCTTCTCACGAACCCATGCATTGCTTCATACACGATCTCCTAATTTTATGTCTCATTAATGTACCTCCACTTTAGAGTCTCAAGTAAACCACATTCACCCGTGATTTTCGAAGTCCATCCCGCTCACGCTGTTCACTCTACAAATAGTGTATACGCATCCGTCATTCGACTCTCATCCATTTCCTCGAGATGGCCAAGCCAACCTCTATTATTACGATGTTACAACGTATTCTACCGGTAAAGGTAGGCTTTGTTGAATGTCAGAGAATCTCCTCCCGGATTTTTACACATTTAGAGACCTATCTCCCTCTAGTATATCATTTTTTGCCTCAGCATACGATATACCCTTCTTCATTCCGTCCATGGAACCTATTCTCCTTCTTCTCCCCTTCCCCGCTTGCCCAACAACCTTCCCTCTATCACACTCTTCAGCAAACCCATCACCCTTTATTACATCCTTGAGCCATCTACCCTGCCTATCCCGGATTTCATTAAAAAGTTTCCTTTCCTCGCCCACTATCTCAAGCACTTCCTCGTTAGTCTTCCTTTCCGTCCACCTAACCTTCTCCATCCTTCTCCACACCCACATCTCAAATACCTGCAGCCTATTCTCGTCCTCCTTTCTCAGGGTCCACGTTTCTGCCCTATACAACGCTCCATATCAAGTTCTTCACCAGCCTCTACTTCACATCCTTGCCCCTTGTCCCCGTCATCAGCTCTCTTCTATTACTAAACGCCTCCTTAGCTAGCGCTATTCTCTTCCGTATGTCTTTACTACTATGCCCATTTTCCTCTAGTGTGCTACCCAAGTAATTTAACTGTTCTACTTGTTCTAGTTTGTGTCCTCCAACTTTAATCACAAGATTCGCTTTCTTTGTCCTAGAGAATCTCATTACTTTTGTTTTCTTATGATTTATCTTCATTCCGAATATCCCGCACCGTATATCTAAAGCATCTACCAAAGCTTCCCTTCGAAGATCCACTAACCAACGCCTGATCGTCCGCGCATCTAACCGATTTTATGAGATACCCTACCAATTTGACTCCAACCTCAAGTTCTTCCCATGCCTGTCTTACTATTTCCTCAGCATAAATGTTGAAAAGCAATGGCGATAACGGACACTCTTGCCTTAACCCACGTCCTAGAGATGCCCATCCTGATTCATCATCAGCTAGATTCATTTATAGTGCCTATAGTGAACGGATGTGAGAGGAGGCAGACCGCGAAACTCACCATAGAATGCGATAGAATAGATTCTAAAGCGTTATTAAGGTACACTCACAAAGGTGATTGCAGACAAATGAAGACAACTTTTTACTTTCAATTCCAAAAAAACTAAAGGAGGCGATATAAAAAGAGTGAATCGCCATCTCTAAAAGACAGCCCACGGGTCTCAAATATTTCCTCCAGAGATTTATTTTAGAGATTGGTTACGTCGCGATGGCATTGGAGGGTATTGACTTTCCATTCAAAGGGCCTGGGTTCCAATCGCGGCTGCTATTTATAACACGAGTGCTATATCGGACACGACAGAAATAACACACGCCTTGAGAATGGAAGACAAGTCGTTTTTCGAAACGTCGGCGCAATTAGAAAATATTACCCGGAGAGAAGCCCGAGAAAGATATTTAAACGCATTACACCGGGAAAAGCTTAAATATTTTAATATGTTTTCGCAAGAGATCTTGGCTGTGATATGTGATTAACAAATATCTGCAAATATTATTGGCTGAGAAAAACTCAACAATTCTTATAAATATTCCATCAATATTCTTAGAGCAAAGGTTATGAAAGAAAATAATCTTATCGATTTTTTTCACGTTATCTTCACCTTTCCTGCGTATTAAATAGTTTACCTTTCATGTTTTATTTACTCTGGTGGCTATGAACGTACACTATTGTATTGTCAACGTATAGAACAAGGATATCGTAAGGGAATTTTATTACGGTTGAGGCATATGCTATAATTGTGAATTCTTGATTGAGGGAATTACTGACATTCATCGCAATTCATAACCACAAAGACATTGAATTAGTCACAGATATGCAATAGAGTGCCGTTGTTAGTTTAATGAATCTTCAGATCCAATCTCGGCCAAGGAAAGAATTTCCATAAATATTATATCAAATTAGGTTCTCCGTAATCACGAAGATTTGGAATAAATTCCAATATGTTTCGTGGAGGCGGTGAAATGTTTCTGGCCAGGTTGCTGTAAATCATTTTAAAAAGCATTTGGTGAGTTACAGCTCTACCTTTAATAAATAAGTTTGTATAAATAGGTGGATTTTTATTCGCTGTTATTCGAAAAGTGTTAGGGTAGACCGGGGCTATTTCGATCACGGGGCTATTTCGATAAAGTTAAGAAAAACTCCCGCTACATAATTCCGGCGCTGCTGTAAGTGTTGCAGTCAAAGTTAGTAGTTAGAGTGATTCCTTAGTGAGTTGTAGCCGAATCGTGCAGAAGACACCAGCGGTATTAACAGTGAGGTATTCCTCTGAAACAGTTAAGGTAGTTGCAAAAATCAATTTTCACATGTGCATGTAACTTTCTGCCCTACTGAAATAAGGTTTCGCTGTCTCAGCTTTGAGCATAACCATTACTTATATTTCTTAAACGTATCCTCAGTATACCTAAAATAACCTGGGAAAAACATTATTGTCTACTTCAGTCTACTACTGATTAATTAATTAAACATTAAAAAAATGTCTCTCGGGGCTATTTCGATCACTATTTACGGGGCTATTCTGATCACACGAGGGGCTATTTCGATCATCGCTCTGGTCATTATTCCAAAACATTAAATTATTATAGCCTAACTTCTGATCTATGTGGGGTTTATTCTATTTGTCAGATGGTTCGGAACTACAAAGGGAAGGATAAATATAGAAAATGGAAGGAAGAAGATATGGAAAAGGCTATAAATAGCCTCAGTGATGGGTTGCATAGCGGCCGAGGGGCTTCAGAGAAGTACAGTGTACCCTATGCAGCACTTCATGGAAGAATAAAGGAAAGTAAGGACAATAAACTAGGAAAACCTTTACATAAGAAAAAAAAATTGGTCATCCAACGGTGCTGAAAGAAGAATAAGAAAAGCAGCTGGTTGAGAGGCTGATAAGGCTTTCAAGGCGTGGATTTGGGTGTACACCTGATTTAGTTCGTCGAGCTGTTTTCCAGTATGCTGAGGAGAGACATATGAAACATCCGTGGAAGAAAGAAGGAAAAGCCGGCCCGTACTGGTTCAGTGTATTCACCCAGATATATCCCTTAGAAAACCTGAGAATCTGTCTCGAGTACGTGCTGAGGGGTTAAATAAGAAAGCAGTAGGTGACTTTTTTAATTTATGTGAGGAGGTTTATAATGACAATGATATGATATACCAACCAAACCTTGTTTTTAACGTGGATGAAACGGATTTCCCCCCAGCAATAAGCCGTCAAAAATTGTCAGTGAGAAAAGTACAAAGGAGGTAGTCGCATAAAATAGTGTAGAGAGAGCAGAAAATGTTATGGTGATCGCTTGCTGCAGTGCTTGTTGAACTTATATTCCTCCGATGGTGACCTTCAAAGGTGGTCGACATAGATCTGAGTAAGAAGAGAGCATGCCACAAGGTACGATTGTCACAATGTCGGAGACTGGCTACACAAACGAAGACCTTTTCTTGACGTGGCTGCAACATTTTCAGCGGTACCGCCCGCGCGGTAAATGTATTATGATGCTTGATGGCCATGCGTCAAATCATTCATTGTCTAGCCAGGAATACTGATTCCAAAACGACATTGAAATAATTTGTTTACCTCCTCAAGCCACACATCTGTTACAGCCTCTAGGCCGAACAGTTTTCATACTACTCAAGACTTTCTACAATCAGAGTGCCACTATGTACATACATACGCAACAACCCAAGAAACTCCATAACAAAGTTTAATTTTGGCAAGCCTTTTAAAGAGGTATGGAATAAGACTGCGACTATTGGGAATGTATTTAAAGGGACATTACAAAGGGGGTTATGCACACGAATCTTTTCCTTTGAATCCTAATGTCATTCCCGAAGAAAAGTTCTTGCTTTCAAAAGTTTTTGAAACCGAAAATTCACAGGCTGAGGAATCTGATTTAACTCTTAACCCTTCATTAAAAAACCCACCTGTACCTCTGGATGAGCCCATTTCCTAATTTGAAAGAAATGAATTCACCTGGCCCATCGCAAACAGGTCAATCAAATGAGAGGGCTCACTAATCAATTTTTGCGAGCTCAATTCCAACACTGAAGAGAACCAAGAAGAGGATGAAATGCCGCTTGCGCCAAAAAGCTAAGGTTTGGCGTCACCTGAAAAAATCGCCATCACAGCCGCTAAAAGGAAGCTTAATATGGAGAATAATCAAAGGAATTTAAGGAATACGAAGCGTTACGTTATTAGCCGAAAAAAGAGATCAGATGATCTAGAGAACAGTGAGTCCAAAACAGACAGCTGCGGATTTTGTGGCCCTGGTTATAAAACAAAAGAGTCATTAAAAAAGGGTGACTGAATTAAATCCCAAAAATGAAGTGCGTGGTATCATGGAATTTGTGTTGCTGCAAAAGGGAAGAAGCAATTTGTTTGTGAAATATGCATCTAAATTGGATTTTCATTCAAGTTAGATTGTGAAAATAAACGATATTCAAAACGCTGACTCCTGTAAGTTTAATTTCTTATTTTTAAATGATTTTTTGGACATAGTTATATACCTGTCGTTACAAATGTTTATTAATACTAAAACATCGTAATTACGAGCTCAACGTGCTGCAATGCCCTTTAGTGATGACAGTTCGAAGGCTTTTGTAGCGAGGATAATCTGCTTCTGTCTCTTTCGGTAGCAGCTCAGCGTGGCACTTCGTCTACTGAGCTTTAACGGCCATACAGGATGCATTCTCATGATAGACACCCTAATAATTCACACTGTAATAGCTACAGAAGCTTGGACGACAAAACGCCACACGCAGCTGCCAAGAAAAGAGTGGAACAGGTGTTGGTAATGTTTCTGTGGTAAGAGAACTTTTTTCTAATTCATTACTTATGCAAAAAATATTTTCAGACTAATTAAACAAAACAATTAGCACCATTTTGAGTTAATTTACTCTCAATTGTTTTCTCCTTAAGCCAAATAATAAATATATGATAAAATATTTGGCTACATGTGTAAAAACTAAAATGATCAGAATAGCCCTGTGAGTGATCAGAATAGCCCCGTCATTTTTGACATTTCAACATTTTGTGTTAAGTCACTTACTGTGCTCTACCTCCCATGGTTCATTAACTTAATAAATTTTTCTCGTCGCAATCTTTGGAGCAAAGGCTAAGCTAAAAGTCGGCGCAAACCAATAGTTCTTCAAATTGTTTAAACTCTGTCCATGACGCAATGATGTTAAAATGATCGAAATAGCCCCGGTCTACCCTATATAACTTTCAGCATCAAAATCAATAAAAAAACAGCGGTTCATAGTGTAACTGTAATGTAATATACTTAGAGGAAATAACGCTGCTGTAAGCTATTTTAATTGAGACAATAATCCATTGGTAAAAAAGTCAGTGTATATGTGTACGCATGTATGATCCAGCATTACGTTCCAACGGTTGAAGCGAGTATATGGAAATGTTGGAAGCATGTAGGTGTATGATGACACTGAAACAAATATTAGCTTCCTTAGAAATACCAAAGGGCTACAGATGCACCTATAAGGATGCCTTCTTTAAGACAACATTTACTCCGGTGAGAAAAGAATAGGATTCGGTGCCGTGGTTTATTTTTTTCTTTAAATTATAGTAACTCGTGATGGAGGCTTAACATGTTTAGCATCGGATGATTGAAAGGATAAAGTATTTCATTCTTGCTTTTTATCTTCGAATACGCTTTGTTTTCCCTCAAATTCGAGATTTTGGCTTAAAAATCGTGTTTTTTGCGATTACTCTACAGTAAAATGTTTATTCACTTGGAAATCACAGAATACGCTGGCAATAGAAATACATTCCAAAGGCACTGAACGCCACCAACGTTAATTTATCGATTTAAATGAGTTACATTGAGAATTTAGCTGAAATATATTTCCCCCGAATCTCTTCGTGTGAATAATGAGTTTTGCTGCGTAAATACATTAGGAGCGTCATTTTGGGAGTTGGTATTTAAGAGAGTGTTAATTGGTGTTACCTAAGGAAACTCGTAGTGGATGACCTGATGGACAACTACTTTGTTTTCCTTTTAATCTGCACCATTGCACACGATGGTTCGCGAGCAAACATAGCTTATTCACGGAGGGGATAAGGGCCCCGAAGAGAGTTCTCGGTTAGTTTTAGATTTTATTATCCAAGTTTATCATTTATGTTCTTCTCAGTGAATACCTGTAAATATTATCTCACCCGTCAAACACAGCTGTCAACCAATTAAGACATATTGTGGGTCATAAAGGAAGTGGGGAACGGGTTGGTTTGGTGGCTAGAGTACTGGCTTACCCTACGGACGGCCCGGGTTCAAATCCCTGCAGAGGAGAATGTTTTTCAGAGGAAACTCGAACCCTACTTGAGTGACTTGTGGAGGGTACTTCAAGTACAGTACTCCGTCTGTCGGATGAGACGTTAAACCGTGGTCCCCTTGGCGCCTTTCGTTAAGAGCAGGCTAATGCCGACGCCGGGTTTCTATCCACTCTTCCTCCCTTACCTATCCCCTATGGCGCAAACGTCCTTAGCTGACTAAGGGAGCTGTCGGTCGCCTCCGCAAAAATCCAATCCAATACAAGCGTGTTCAGTGCTACTCAGCGGTATCAACTACGAGACGCAAATGACATATGTACCGGAAGCCCATTCCCCTCTCTTTGCATTGCCCCACCATTCCCTCCCTCTTTTCCATATTCTCACCTTCCCTTCTATTCCCGTCATCCGACTTGAAATCCGAAGTGTACAGCTAACTGACTATCTACATCTACATAATACCCCGCGAACCGACGCATGGGCGTGTTGCAGGGGGTGTTAGGTCACCAGCCATGTAAATGTGTAAGTTTTTTGGAGATGAAATGGTGGCATGTATTATAGGAGTGTATTTAGTGGAGCTCAATTTTTATTTCGGTCGCTTATTGCTCGCGGAAACCAGCCGAGGTCTGGAGGGTCGTGTCTCGGAGGAGTGGAGGTAAGGTCACTCTGAAGCGTGGTTCAGGAGATGCTTTGGCACCTCCCATTCCCGTTTCGAACAGGTACCAGTTGCTTTCGGATGGAAATTCCGAGGTGCCTGACGTGCCTACTCCCCCTCCGAGACCGGCACCTAGGAAGAGTCGTCAGAAAGGGAAGGGGGGAATTGTAGTGATAGGTTGTTGTAACGTCCGCCGTGTGATGGTCCCTTTCGGGAAAGGGCAGGCCGTGAGGGTATAAGCCACCGTGTAACGTCATGGTGCATTCCAAGTGGCGGTGTTCCGCAGGTGACGCAGGCGGTTGGTGCGGCGGTTGGTGCGACGGTTGGTGCGGCGGTCCGGGGCACGAAGTGCTCAAGGCTACAGCTTGTGGCCCATGTCGGCGTCAACGACGCCATGGACCGTGGATCTGAGAAGATCCTGCGTTCCTTCAGGGAACTGGACTCCGAAGTGAAGCGGTAAGTCGCGACGAGGGGTTGACATGACGCTTGCAATTTGTACTCTTGTGCCGAGGATCGATCGAGGACCCCTGGTTTGGAGCCGAGTGGAGGGCATAAACCAGAGGCTGCGTCGCGTCTGCACGGACAGTGGAGCCTCCTTCGTCGATCTTCGGCCGGCAATCCGATCATGTCGGACCCCTCTGAACCGTTCTGGTGTCCATTACACGGCCGAGGCAGCTAGCTGTGTAGCGAGTATCATACTCGATCACTGTAGACCTTTTTTAGGATAGAGGGTAGGGCAGAAAGTAGGTCAGCTAATGGGTCGAATCGGGTACCATCGGGAAAAAAATTTAATAGAAAAAATATCCAAGAAAGTATTAAGTCTAACGAGAACAGTAAGAGGCCAGTTTCAAAAAATAGCAGTAATTCAACTTGGAATATACCTAAGAAAGCTAGTTGTAATGATAATGTAATGATACACATTCCGGGAATACGCTCATTGATAAATCCTTTTCTGTCGTGGTAGTAAACTGCCGTAGCTTAAGAAATAAAGTAGCTGACTTCTACCATCTAATTGAAACTACTGGCGCAGACTTAATTATAGGGACGTAAAGTTGGTTGTGTGACGAAATCGCAGATTATGAAGTTTTCCCGAAAAATTTCACAGTTAATAGAAAAGAGGGAGTCGAAAGAACCGGGAGAGGAGTTTTTATTGCAGTGAAGGATTGTTATATTAGTAGGAGGGAGTCATTTTCCGACGATCAGTTAGAAAGCGTATGGTGCTCCATTCAAAATCCTAAAGCAAAAACATTCTACTTGTGCGCGTATTATAGACCACCAGATACCCATGTAAGCTCAATATTAGGACTAGAAGGTTAACTCAGTAAATTAACCAATCAAAGAAAGTCATATTATAATCGGTGGGGATTTCAATCTTCCGTCCACAGACTGGGACACGTACAGTTTTACCACTGGGGGGAAAGAAAAAGACCTTTGTGAGCCACTTCTGTATACATTCACATCTCACTCACTGCATCAATTAGTCACTGCTCCAACTAGAGGGAAAGATACACTTGATCTTTTAGCGAAAAATATTCCACTCATGGTTGTAAACATAGGTACGGATAAGGGAATAAGTGACCACAAGATAGTTAAAGCTAATTTTTCCGTAAGCATGATCAAGAAACATAATCCACAAAGAAAAATCTACTTGTTTAATAAGGCTGACTACGAAAGTATGAAACGAGAGTTGCAAAATTCATTTACTAATTTTCAAAAAATAAGTATCAACAGTAATACTGAGGTTTTGTGGAATACTTTCCTCAACGTTATACGATCAGTAGTTAGCAAATACATACCAAGTAAATGGAAAAGAGCCTATGCGGAGCCTAGGTGGTATAACGCGGAGGTTAGGAAAACATTAAAGAACCAGAGAACATGTCATGCTAGGTTAAAAAGGGCAATAATTAACAAATCCACCGAAGAACTATACACAGTCACCAAAAATTACAAAATATCTTAAGTCTTAGCAAAAAAAGCGTGCCGAAGGGCGTTAGCTGATTTCAAAGGTAAATTATTGGGAGAACACTTAAACGATAATCCCAAGGCATTTTGGTCGTATGTTAGGGACACCCAAGGAATAAAATCAACAGTACTCACGCTTAAGAACATCAAAGGGGAAAAGCTAGGTATCTTACCAATCGTTCCGAGTTATGTAATTCACTGTCATCGATATCATTGTCTGCAACAACTACTCTCTCATTAAAATTTACTAAATGCGGAGAATCGTACGTGTCTATGTCGGTCTGAAAAATATCAGTTCTGAATTTATCAAGCAACCAAGCACAAACTGTCCCTAACTCCCATTTTAGGACAATTTTTGTTATATGTTAATTGATAACAAATAAACCATGCTTTTAATTGCAATCGGGCCTTTTGGCTCACGCTTCAAAACTCAATATTGCAATATTACAAAGTGATATCCATGACTCATAGATTAATTTCTTGTTCTTGTTTTATTTCGAGTGAATTTTGTTAATGAAACGTTTTATATGTGTAAGTACATATTTGTACGATCTAACCTCCTGTCTCTGCTAACCGCGAGACTATCATAGTGTCTGTGAGAGACGGAGCGTTATTAAGAAAAATCTAATAGTGAAGTGCCATTAGGGTCGGCTTCAAGAGGGATTTAGGGGAGATCGTTTCAATATATTTATTTGCATAACTGATTTTGCCAAATTTTTACTTTTTACTTCTTTACGTCCGGATTCTTAATGGCTATTTTCACCAGTATTCTGCTTCATGAATTGTTAGGATGGTTTATTTATGATATTGGTTTCATGGTGTTTTAGAATATAGCTTGATAAATTGAAACGATGAAATGAAATTACTTAACGGGTTTTCGCCGTGTAAGGCTAGGAGACAATATTGGATCGTTTCTTATCCCCTGGCGGTCACTTTTTCCCAGGAGTACTCTGTCCCTGTCGACTTTTGAACCACTCATGTGAGTCTTAATTTAAAATAGGTTCCTCTCGAATTGACAGGAGGGGGGGTTATTGTAATTTATTAATAAAACACACCGTTTTAGTTGTCTGGTATTTCAATGCTATTTCAATACGTAGCCTTATGGCAAAACATGTCTATTTTGCGATGATTGGAAAACATGCACATAGATTATTTTCTAAATGCACGATATACATTTTTCATAATTATAATATTTGCTAATGAATAACATGGTGCCACGCCGAGTCTCGTATTATAAACGATACAGGGTAGACCGGGATTATTTCGATCATTTTAACTTCAATGCGTCATGGACAGAGTTTAAACTATTTAGAGAACAATTGGTTTGTGCCTAATTTTACGCTTAGCCATTGCTCAAAAGAGTGCAACCAGAAAAATTTCTTGAGTCAATAAACCTTGGGAGATAGAGCAGTGTAAGTGCCCTGGCGAAAATAGAGCGAAAATGGAGCGTCAACGAAGTTCCAATCGGAGAGTGAATGAAGAGTTGCTCAAGTGCCAAGGGAGGGTGAACGAAGAGTCTGAGGAGCGTAAAGTGGAACATCGGAGAGTAAAAGAAGCGTCTTCTCTGAGAGTTAACGGAGCGTAGATGGGGCGTCAAGTTTACTCCCGCGCGAGAGCAGACCGAGAGTATTGACAGCGTATAAGAGAAGTAAATAACATGAGCGGACCGTGCATGGGAAGCGCACGAAGAGAAATCGAGGAGTAGATGGAGCCAAAGAGACGTTTAAGGAGCGCATACGAAGGTTCTGTCCGTCACTTGCACTTAAATCAGTCTTTACTAAGGAAACACTTAATGCGATAAAGCTTTTAAATTTAGCACTAATATAAAGGAAAATAAAACAAGTGCCAATATTAAAGCCTAATATCCTGACGGTGTCATTAAAGAGAACTCGACAACAGAGATTGTGAGAGTCATATGACGATTCCTGTCGGAGATGGTTCCAATGCAGGGCAATGTAAAAAAAACCTAACAACTCGCGATTGTTCCTAGCAAGGACATGGCTTTAGACTAAATAATTGCATGAAACATGCTATACTAAAATTTAGGCCTATTTCATTTCCCTATCGCTGAAGATATGAAGCAATGTTATTAAAAATGGTTCGATGCATGCCTCTAATGAACTCTAAAATAACAATTACATAGTTTTGCTAGGCAAGTGTCTCTATTGATGTCTCAACATGAGCATCTTCAAAATAACTACATAAGTAAGGAATACAATGAGCTTCAAATAAAAAGCTGCCTTTCTTTAACAACGTATAACTTTAGATATTAAACAACCTACCAGATTATATATACCTAGCTTTCTCTTATTATACTGTAGTACTGAACAAAATAATGGATAGGTATTCAAATATTGAACAAGTTTATTAAATCTTCAATCAATCAATAACTTTCAATGAATTAATTTTAATTAACTGATTTTATTTTTTTTAATCAAGCGATTTAAATCTTAATCTTCAGTTTGGCTTCAAGGTCCTTCACCTTTTCTAGGAGTTGGCGCACAGTGACCTCCGTGTCAGCAGCAGGCCACACACTAAATGTGTGTCCTGTTAAAAAATTTTGAAAATCGTCTGTGGCCTTCCTCGTTTTTTTATTTATTTATTTATTTATTTCAACTGACCCGAAAACTGCACAATTGGCCTTTTATATCGGGTGTATCAACAATGGACGAACACAAGCACCCATGTCCTGAGTGGTGAAAAATCCACTCAGGCAGGACTCGAATCTGCGACCCTCGGATTGGAAGGCGAGGACTGTACCCTGTCGCCACCGGGGCCGACGAAAAATTAGGCACCGGCGAGATCTTCTTCTCGGCTTTCTTCGTCTATAAACAAATACACATATTATACAACGAAGTAAACATGAGGAATATTAGGTAACGAACAATAACACAGCGAATTGAGCCGATTCTCACCGAGTTTTCTCTTTGGGCCAAGGATAATGCAACGCCTATCATATTTGCCTCATCTTGAGGTGTTGGTGGGCTCTTCCTCGACGCTCACAGGCCAGTGTGCTGGCCACCAAAATCTTTTGCCGCAGTTAAGTTCAATCAAACTTTCTGAAATAAGCGCGATGAGTTATTAGTGAAAATATCCATGGCTGGCTGCCGTACTTTATTTCGCTTAAAGAATATATTTACAATGCGTCTTCACAAAGCATTTCACATCTACATCTACGTCATACCCTGCAAGCCACCCAAAGGGTGTGTGGCAGGGGGTGCTTCCACACCAGGCATGCATGAATGATACGGTAAACACCGAAATTACATTGAAACCCGCGTACCACACATTCAAAGCGCCAATTAAAAATCTAATAACCAAGAAACATTTCATCGTCAATCATTCCAACTTGCAAGGGATACAAAGACTATTACTACACATTCAAAACATCGTGCATAAATAAGAACATCAATATTTACATCATGCATAAATAAGAACGTAGAGAATATAAAGAGAAAGATTTTCTTTTTTCATTTAATACCGCATATTATGGTATACACACGTCTTTGAGAGAACTCTTTTTATTTTGCAGCAGGTGTTTACTGCCGATATGAAATCATACTAGCCACCTCAAGGGTGTATGGTAGGGGGCTTCACACCCTATATGCACAACACTATGAACGATTTTAAGATACTTTGTGTGGGTTTCGATCAGGAGTATCAACACGCACACCTTTACACATTACAATGTTTTCATCAACCATACACTAATGTGCAGGGCAAGAACAAAAATGAACTTCGATAAACCCTACCTGCAAGTCGATCAATCTACGCATAATACCTCTGGTCTTTCCCTTCCTTGTCAAATTTCGACGTCTTCACGGAATAAAGTTCCCGTTTGTTGAAGTCCGTCAAAGAGACGGGTTTAAATTGTCCACCATCTCTGGTTTTTATATTTCTCACGCTCACGTCGTCCATTTCGCCATCTTCAAACTTCACTTCTGCAAACTATGCAAACTAATTTCTGTACATTTTTGCCATTGAATATGATTAATAGTACTAGTACTAGTACTAGTACTTCCACACTTAGCAACCGAAAGGTTTAGAAAGCACTCTGTTGGAATTGTTTATTTACATGTTGGTTAGCAACAGTTTGTTTATTATGAAGTAGAATATGATTGATTTTAAAACAGTTAAAAGATTAAGAATAAATTTACGGTCTAAAGCCAGCTGCTAGGGCTTGGAATGATAGATCAAACAGACTCCTTACTGAAAATGGATTCACACGCAGCAAAGCAGATTTATGTTTAATTAGGCATTCACATGACTACGATAATTATACATGATTATCTTGGTTTGCCAATGATGAATGTTTTTGTCTTCACTACTTTGTATTCCCTCATGGAAAAGGACCGTTGGTTGGTCAGTAATTATAATCATTAAAGTGCAGAACTTAAAATACACCCTATCATTGATTCAAAGTATTTTATGCACTGAGAGTTGGTAGTTATGAATCACTTGGGTATTGTGTGCATTACTACCCTGAAGTATGAAATCATTGATAAAGTAATTTGTAATAAAAATAATAATTAACTAAGCATTAGCTAAAAATTAAATCATGTGCAAAGTCCAGTGTTGATGATGTTATGCCATTGTGGTTAACTATTGGATTGAGGCATATTTTGTCATGGGTAGCTCAGGAAGACATTTTTCAGATAATTAATTCTATTTATGGAGGTGAAAAATAAATACTAAGTATTTGCTAGATATTAAATTCCTAGCCCACATTATGATATTCAGTATACTTTACATGCTCAGATGAATTACTGAATTCAGTTTGAGTAGGCAGTCTTTTATTGGTAGAATTTACATAGTTTGCAAGACATAAATTAAGGGAAGCATTGTAGAAATCAAGAACACTGCATAAGGACGCGACTCTTGATGCGGTTTCGATCGTCTTTTGCTAAAATTTCTGTCGCAGGTTAATAGCGTTCCGGGACTTGACGATAGGTGGCACTGATGCGATCTTTGAGCCTTGTTTACGACGAGATTTGTATTGTTGTGAAGGTAGTTTGGAGTGTGAATGTGCAGTTAAACGAGACGAATTTGGTTGATAATGGGTTTGCGAAGCTTTTTGAGTCAGATGCTTTACTGAGTACTTGAATACCTAAATGAGGAACAAGATTCTCAGAGAAAAGAACAGAAAGCTTGTTTAAGGTTAATGTAAGGTTAAGGTAAGTACACGTGGGTGACGAGCGTTGCCCTAACCGCAAGGTAGCCATTACGCGAGAGACGGCGTTCAGTGTATATATTTCCTTGTGCGTAGGTGACAGTGTGATTCCATTGTTTTGACATTCCCAGCGTATATTATTCCTTCATTTGCTGGCGAGAGAGACAGCGCTCAGTGTACTTATGTATTTCCCAGTGCCTCCAACAGTGCGTACATGACAGTGTGATTCCTTTGTTTTGACATTCCCAGCGTATGCTATTCCTACATTTTCCGTCATTCCTTCATTTGTTTCCGTGACTTTTCTGAAATTAAGTTGTTTATTTTCATTTCAGCAGTTGACCTTCATCTGCTACAGGCTATTTTAAATTTGAGCGTTTGTTTATAACGGGCAACCAATTGTATTAGACATAGATTAATTTTCTAAGGATTATGATAAAGCAAGTAAGTCACTGATACTTGTTTCTTTTTGAACACATACACGAATACTTTGCTCGCTTCCCCGCCCGCCCGCTCGTGTATTCTTGGTCTTTCAATGTCCATTATACCTTTCTACGCCCTACGAATTATAAAGGGGAAATGCTTTCGAATCATTGTAAACGTCATAGCATCAATAACATCAGCTGATTTTGCTAGCGGCGTATTCTATTTACGTGAATTGGCATCGAATGACTGGAAATGAACTAGCATTCGAATTAATTGCATTGAATATTATTTCAATGCACTCTTTTCCCTTTTCTTACATCGTAAATTGGGAATTGTAGGGTGGAATTCGGAATACGAATCCACCGATCACATCACCTAATTCTGTACGCTTTCGGTGTCATTGATTTATTTCGCGACGCTCTGGAGAGCTTTCTCGTCGATGGCTCGTTACCTTAGGTACACAAATCTACAGTCCAATGCCTTTAAGTATTACTTGCAGTATAAATCATCGTACTGGTGGAGAAAAATGGGACGTAAGAACACGTATAGTTAGCCCAGAGATGTCTGCTGTAAGGCTTGATAACTTAAACAGCGCAGCCTGTGTCCAAAAGTGGATCTTTAATTCTTTCGCTTCCATTGGCAACAGAGTCAAGATGGGAGTTTTTCGTCCTTATGCAGTGTTCTTGGTAGAAATATAGCCCCAATAAGGGTTCCCAAATCAGGAAATAGCAATCTTTTTGGTCTGAGTGAAGGTACTCATTAATAATATCTTCAGTAATTTCTGTGAATTTACAGATTGCTCCTCCTTCATTTTCCACTTATCACGGTTCTACTTGCGCCATTTAAGGAACACTAGGACGTTTTTTAAAGTATTATTATAGTAATTACTATAGCACTAAGTGTCACTTAGCTATTTAAATTCAGTAGATATTTGTATATTCTTGATTTTCTCGTTAGTCATATGCGACTGATTGTGTTTTCTCCCGTTGTGGTGTAGTTAATTAATCTACTGTTGAAACACTCAATGCACTCCGCATCTAGTTAGGGCTTGTTATTTATTTGTTTATATAATAAAAACTACGTCACGGCGTTCAACCCTGACGATGCACAACGGTCCTACCTTAAATTAGTAGTACCATGCATTAATCTATACACAAACAATTCCTATGAACTAACTGACAACCTTTTTGTTGTACCGTAAGTAAATATTCAAATGCTAATATTTCTGAAATAACTTTACCGTATTTTATTGAAGGTAAAGTCATTCTGCGAAAGTGAGTTATGGCATCAACTAAAAATATTGCACGTTATTGTGGACGTCGAAGCATACACAAGCTTTTTATGAACACATACAAATACTCAAATCAGTAAGTTACATTATGTTTCCGAAGTAGCAGTGAAATCGGAGCGTAAGCGAAACCATGGGAGAACTCTTCGTTTACTTTTCCCCACAAGCGTATGAGGAGTGTTAACGGGGGGGACGGAGAACGAAGCGTCAAAGAAACGATGAGGCCCTATCCGTTCACTCTTACGGAAGAGTTCGGGAAACGTAGGTGGGGTTCAGAAAAATCTCGGAGAGTAATCGGGGAGTAAAGGAAGCTCCTCGGAGAGTATAGAACTCTCCGCTGACGCTACTTCTACTCTCCGGCGATCGTCAGATTTTCACCGGGGTGACATCACAAAAAATATTGAAACGTCAAAAATGACTGGGCTATTCTGATCACTCAAGGGGCTATTCTGATCATTTTAGTTTTTACTTACATATCCAGTAATAATATCATATATTTATTTTATATCATATATTATCATATAATATTTATTATTCAGTTTAAGATGAAAACAATTGAGAGTAAATTAACACAAAATGGTGTTAATTATTCTGTATAATAAGAAAAAATATTTTTATTGCATAGGTAATGAATTATAAAAAAGCTCTCTTACATCAGAAACAACACCAATACCTGCTTCAGTCTCTTTTGTTGGCAGTTACGTGTGACGTTTTGTCGTTAAAGCTTCTCCAGCTATTAAAGGGTGCGTTATTAGGGTGCTTATCATGAAACTGCATCCTGTAATGGCCGCGAAAGCTTAGGAGACAAAGTGCCACACTGAGCTGCTACCGAAATGGACTGAAGCAGATTATCCTAGTTGAGAAAGCCTTGGAACTGTCGTCACTAATACCTGTTTAAAGGGCACTGCAACATATTGATAGAGCTTGTAATTACGTTATTTTAGCATTAATAAACATTTTTTACAACAGGTGTATAACTATATACATAAAAATTATTATAAAAGAAGAAATTGAACTTGCGACAGTCAAGGTTTTAAATATCGTTTATTTTCACTATTTAACTTGCATGTGCTAGCATCAAATTTAGATGCATATTCCACTAAATTGTTGGCATTTAATCCAGTCGCTCGTTTTTAATCAAGGCCACAAAATCAACAGCTGTCTGTTTGGACTTACTCTTCTCATGATCATCTGATCTCTCTTTCCCGTTATAAACCATCCGCTTGGTATTCCTAAAATTCCTTTCGTTATTCTCCATCTTCAGCTTCCTTTAAGCGGCTGTGGTGGTGATGTTTTCAGGCGACGTTAAAACCTTAGATTTTTGGTGCAAGCGGCATTTCATCCACTTCTTGGCCCTCTTCTGTGCTGGAATTGAGCCCGAAAAATTGATTCGTCAGCCCTCTCAAGTCATTGACCTATCTGTGACGGCCCAGGTGAATTTATTTCTGTCAAATTAGGAAGAAGCTCATCCAAAGGTACAGTATGTGTTTGAAAAACTCAAGTCTAAACATTTTGGTTCAAGTGCAGAGGTTTCTCTTCTTGCATATTTTAATTAGTTCTACTGAAGATAGAAGGCTATAGTTTTCGCCATTAGATGGATAACAGATTGCTGTTTCTTATTCTTTCATTCAATTTTCTTATACAAATAAAATTTCCCTAGAAATCGCGTTTTTAATGTCAAAATCATGAATTTTACTTCTGTCAACAATAGGATATGTTCTTGGTAACCGTGGAATTAGCATTAGCTTTAGAAGGGAATTGGACCTTTATAATGGCGGCTGGGTTTTATATCTAGAGATAGGTATAACAGTGGAAATCTAGGCCGTATACTGAAATGTTGCTGATTGCGATATTTTCAGGGATATTTTTTCCTAAAATTGGTAAAATTCATTTTAATTGTACCAATTTAAGCTGGATCCATCTAAAACAGGAGCATGCCACGATGTTATACTCATGAAACTGCGGCGTGGAAACTAATAGCCTCTGGAATGCAAATGGCGTGTAGTTTAGTTTCCATATGTTACTGTAAAAGAATGTCGAAACTCGGTAAACATAATGTAATGCGGTTTTCATCTGCTGAATTAAAAAATAAAACTAAAATTTCCTATAGCTGATTTAAAATTAATCGTCGACGGGCTTACTTTGTGGAATTTTTCCATGGTTGGAATGAAATAACTTAGTAATTTTCCACACGGTTTATTATCCTCGACCGGTTTCAATGCAATAGCGTCATTTTCAAGAGGTTTTTTTTTAGCCTCTTGAAAATGACGCTATGGCGTTGAAACCGGTCGAGGATAATAAACCGTGTGGAAAATTATTAAGTTATTTCATTCCAACTATAGCTGATTTGCCTAGAAAAAAATACACCTCATGAGCGACTCGAACCTACAACCTATATGCCCTGTCTTTCTTTCATCCCCCGTTGAATTTCAACGGGTACCTTTGCTAGTTTGATATAATTCTGTCTTAAATTCATATATCGCACCGGAAAGGCTAGATATAGTATTAGTTAAGGAAAAAATATTTTTGTATCATTTTCATGAGAGCCTTTATGATGATTTTCAAGGTTTAAAGATGGTTTTAAATAAAATTTGGTCCGGGAATTATTTTTCGTTTACAAAATTTTTGAAGCGTTCACTTTACAATTATTGCTCTACAATTGCTCTACAACTATTACCTTAATGACTGAGTTTGGCTGATTTGGAGACCACAGTCGCACACTGCCCTGCCCTGCATTTCGATTGCCATGCGGAATATCCTCGGTTTGAAGGTGGCGACCATGGCGTGGATACGTTTGAGGTCGATGACGTGAGGCTGGATGCGTTCAGTTCGATGGCCCCCACGCACTAAAAGACCCCTCCAATTTCCTTATGGTCGAATTTTGACAGGATAGCCCGCTTCCCAGATGCATTACTTCCCTTCCAGTACGGCCTCTCGGAAGCTCCCTCGACTCCATTGCTGTCCTGTCTTTCACGGCCCTCAAAAGATGTTTTCTTTGCGACCAACGCCTAAGGTCTTCACGCTTCACAAACGTAAATGGTGCCAAGAAATTCCTACTACCATCCCCACTCAACATTGCTACTTCATAAACCTGTATAAAGTAAAAATATATGTCTCAAAAGTGGGAAAATCTCACCTATCCATACGTGGTGATATTCCAATTCTTCTTCTGCAGTTGTCAATCCTTCAGGATTGGTTGGCGACAGCCCTCCACCTCTCTCAATCCTCTACCATCCCCTTCATTTCGGAAAATCTTCCGCATCCCATGTCCTCTGCCTCATCTGCCATCCCATCTGCCTCCAATACTCCAATCTTGATCTTCCTCCACACCGTTTGCCCTCTATCATCCCTTCTAAATTTGTATTTTCCAAGCCCTCATGTCGCAGTACATGACCAATAAATTTGTCCTGTCTCCTTTTTGATGTTTTCCATATGTTCCGCTTTTCTTTCACTTTTCAGAAGACCTCTTTATTCATCACTCGCTCTTTCCAGCTTATTTTACACATCCTTCTATAGCATCACATCTCAAAAGCCTCTTGTATTTTCCTCTCCTCTTGCCCCACAGTCCATGTCTTGCTGCCATACAGCAAAACACTCCACACAAAGGTTTTTTCAGCTTTCTCTTTAGCGAGATTTTGATGGTGTTGGAAGAGAAAAGTTTTCTTTTACTGTTAAAAGAGATATTTGCTCGAAGTATTCTGCATCGTATTTCTTTTGAGCTCCTTCCATCAAATGTTATTTTGCTTCCTAAGTAATCAAATTCTCTCACTTGTTGTAACAATTCTCCATTCAACATCATCCTCGCATCCTTATCTCCTGCTCTGTCAGCAACTAGAACTTTTTTTTTGTGTGTATTCAGCCGAAGATTGTTTTGGCTGTTTAAAATATGAGGCATTTCTCCAAAGATATGTGTCAATTCTTCTTCCCCTTCCGATATTCCAATTATAAATTATTTATTACGCCTTGATCCGCGAAAATCCAACAATTTATTATGAATTTTGTAACATTAATGAGTTTTTTGTTTCAGTTTTGAGTTTCCACATTACATTTTAACAGTAGTAAATTCGGTAGCAAATAAGTGTCAAGTGTTACGTTCATTTTCTCAAATAATTATTTTCGCGCTCTATCAACGCGCAGTGTAGGTGCGCTTATTCAGATAGCGTTCTGATAGACTTAGAGCTATTTTGTCAATAATAGCCCTTGAATCTCAACGCCCGTGCATCAGTAATATGGGTTTGGAAATATTACTGCGATGTCGTCTCACACGATTAGGAGACCAACATTCATGATTCTGATGTCTCACAGATACTAATAGTAAATTCAAAATGTAAGCCAAAACAACACTACACTGCCTTAATTTAACTACTGCCGCCTAATCATTGAACCCGGGAAAAAATGTGTAAGTCCCTCATACCAATTCTGAATTCCCTCTCACCATCATCAACTCCCATTGTTCCCACTTCGAACCCTCCTCCACCATCCCCCTCTTCTCTCAAGTGATAGCATTGCCAATGAATAAGTTTGCCATGCAGTCTGCTGCATCACACGTCCCCATTAACAGCACTTCCGCGTTTGCCTTCATCGCTACCCATCAAGCACTTGGAATGGCCCCTTGCTTCGGCATCCCGAAAACATCCGGTCTATGGATATCCTCAATCGGCAAAGAGCAAGTTTCCGAACATTTGGTGACAATCTTCGAAAAAAATTTTTCTTCTTGTATTTTCATAGAATACCATATTAGTTATACTCTTACTTAATGCTACCTTGGAAATGTATTTATTTTTTCCTTTATCATTTCAAATATAATCCACAATAACAATATGGGATCGATGTTTCACCCTCTTTAGTCCATGCTCTCCAGCATCACTTTTATTCCTAATTTTATATTTTTTGTACTCTCAAGGGCACCTCCTCGACGTGTATTGATCAGTTTTCACTCAGTTGTCCTTTGTAACCCATACTCACACTGTGTGTACACTGCCTTCACTGGACCTTTAGACGATCATGCACTTGGTTCCGTGAATATTGATGACTCCGTGATTCCTCCGCCTACTTTCTTTCCACGAGCCATCAATCGCGATGCTTTCCACTTATATTCTTAGAAAATATAAAACAAGTCATGTTTATAATCAATACCATAGACTGTTTCACCGCAGAGTATTTTTACTCTCAACCTTTCCTCGCGCCGTCTCGATTTATAGGATAAGTTTTTACATGTATACATATATTATTGATAAAATATTCAATCCATCCAATCCACTCCAAAGTTTTTTTCTACTTTGTTTAGTTAGTCTTACTCTATTGTATCTAATGCGTACTCAAATTTACAAAGTTATCAAAAGCACATTGGTCACGATATCATTTTATTTCTTGTATTGTATCATACGTTCTCTTCCTTCCCAGCCCATTATCATCGCCTCCCACGAATCCCTCAGCATTTCTCTAAAATCCTCCATATATATGTTTATAAGAGCCGTGCCATTTCATTTTTAGCCAGGTAATATTTACATGCCTTCATCGCCTCCCTCTGTTACAATAGGATCACAACCGATTCAACAGAACCTCGAGGTCACACTCCTCTCTCGTTTTCATCCATCAAGTGAGTCAGAAAGGTTTTCCTTCCACTTTTCTCGAAACTCTCGGTAAATGACCGAGGATGAGGCAAGGACGTTAAAAGAAAATGGAAGATGCATGGCCGAGAACGCTTACGGGCGAAGGTGGTGCAGGTAGGAGAGGGGTGCATGGGAAAGATTTTGTGCCGAGCGCATGTGGCCTACCAGACGCAAAAAATCGAATTACCTGTGAACTTCAACCTAGATTCATCGTTGATCAAACACCCCTATCGGAAATGTGAACAAGAGCGATTGTTAAACTGTGCCATCTATAAAGGCGGAATTAGCTTCAAGAATCAAGTGGAATGTCGCCTTCAATTCTTTTTCGACCTCCTTGGTAGGTTGGTGCAAAGTCTGTTTATTTGGACTTGTTTCTTTCCGGTCCTCCGTATTTCTGACCTTTTTACTCTATGCAGTAAATATCCTGGGTCCCATTCCTTTCCTCTCACATTCCCTCAATGGCCTTCCCCTCAATGCATATTGCCCACCCCCCACTCTTGCATAATGTTCTTCGACGTGCTCCTCCCACGTCTCCTGGATCTCTTTCGGGTCTTAAGACCTTGATATGTTTAAATTATGAATCTTACTGAAATTTGGTGTATTTTTTCGTTTATGTATTTTTGATTGCAGATGAGAAATCAATTAGAATATCAGCGTATTCCGGTTCCTCTTGCGGAAGAGAACTTCTCCCCCGAATCCCTGAACTTGCTTTCTGGACAGTGACTACGTGGCAAATTTTGAGAGGAGCAAAGTTAACGGGATAATTGTTTCTTATTTTCTTCACGAACCCTCTGTGGCTCTCTCTCCCCTTCAGCCCCCACCTCCTCTAATTTATGCCTCTCCCAAAAGCTTGTGACACCTAATCGTGGAGAAACACTTAATGCTTAAAAAATGCTGGCAGCCCTCAGATTGTTGGCGGAGGTTGATTGACGACTGGGATTGTTGTCCGCAGATCGACATAACGCAACGACAGGTTAAAAAGGAGCTAGAGCCTTCGAAATCTCACCGTGCTTCGAACTAATAACCTTGAATTTGCAAATGATTAAGTAAATTAAATAACTAAATGAAATGTAATTAATAAAGAAACACAGTCATGAAGTCGATAATTATTCACAAAATTTCGTCTGAGGACGCGGCTGGGACCAAAATACTCCCTTGGGAATGAAATATGCGGCCATGGAACGGGAAAAATCTGTAAGATCAGGCAGTTAAGTTGTTGAATAAATATTTTCATAGCGAGTCAAACCAAACTTCAATCTTAGCAAAACTCATTTCTGAAAGCCACCATCACATTCACTCTAGAAGAGGACGCCTCTGTAGTTTCACTGGTTTGAGCACTCGACGCGAAACAAGAGGGGTCTGGGTTCGAAATGATATCCTGGCGAATGATTTTCCACCGTAAATTTCACATAATCATGTGACCATCAGCAGTTCACAGGAAGTTACGGCGCGGCCAGTTCCACAGGTCTTAGAATAACAAAGCATTCCATTTCCTATCGGAATAGGCAAAATCAAAGAATTTGATTATTTCTGAGAGCCTTGGATAACTGGCCCCCTTTGAAATATCCATAATGCCTTAATCCATAATCCTCCATAATGCCCTATCATTTCTCATCACTTCCGCTTCCCTTACACTCATGCATTGCTGCATACACGCTCTCCTATTCTCAAGATGTCTAATATTCCTCCTCTTGAGAGTTTTTTCCACCACTTTCACCCATGACTATCACGGTCTACCTCTTCCTCCTACACTACTCTACCATCATACACCTGCATAGTAGTTCGACTATCATCCGTTCTCTCAATCAGACCAAACGAATGAAGCACCCTCCTTTCAATTTCATCTGTCAATTACTGGAGCATTCAATCTACATTCTTCCATCACCCACTCATTCCTAACCCTACCATTCTACTTTTTCTTGCCAACACTTCTCACGCGCTGTTTTCCACCCACTACAATTAGCCTTCTCTCACGCTAATATACATGACATATCCAGGTTTTGATGCTACATCATTGCGTTGATAGAAGAAGACTTACGTACATTTTTTTCTTTCCTATACACACTCTCTTTCTGAGATGTGCTCCACGTACTATCTACCGCTCTCCCACCGGAATTCGTACGCCCACGTAATAATTTCTTCATCCCTCCTTTCGTCTTCCGCAAAATTCGGCCAAGTTGAAAGCGTCTGTTTGTTCAGTTACCTCATCGTTTATCATTATCGTACAATATTTCTTGTCACTCTCCCAGTCAGAAAATTCTACTCTGCTCTTTTACGAATCCTTCAAATCCTCCTGTCTTCAAAAATGTTCTCTTTGTTGCTTCGATGTGGAGCCCGAGTAATTCATTTGGGCTCCCAAAAGGAACTAACGTCTTGCTATGGCCGAGAAAATGATTGGAAGGGAATGTGGTGACCAAATATGTAAATCATTTTATTCCAGCATTTTGTATTGTTGCCCGGTAGGTTTCTTATGCGCAAAAAATACATGTTATGTAGCCATCAAAAAGTTTAAAAGTATGTAGAAGTGAATACCTCTTTATGAAATAATTTTTATCAAAAGGAGTTCTTTTTGCATATACCATCTCTTTATCGGTGACTCCGACACTTAGTGGATATTAGCAGAGTTAACAGTAAAAATGTACTCATTTTAACTCGGTAGTAATTCAACTAAAAACCATTACAACATATTTCCATATCAGCTACTTGCCGTACATCAAAATCATGAAGGAGCGTCATCGTGACAGCCAAAATAAACTTAGTGGCTTTCGACAACACTTCATTATTTAAACACCACAGTGACGTGATCAACGGAGGCCAAGCCTACGTGCAAACCAACCTCGGAGATCATTCCACTCGAGCATTTCCATTTTTCCCCAAGGAGGCTGTTTATGTACAAAAGGAAATATGCTATGTGACTAGCAAGAAGTTAACACAGAGTCCGCAGAAGAAATTACCTCAAGCCTGAATCACACGATACTTGGCCTTGTACATGTCCGAGGATGCTAGCGAGTACTTGATTTCTAGTAAGAAACCTAGCATGCTTGAAATCTTCCTAGGAGCTATCACACGATACTTGAACTTGCAGAAGATCTGTTTAGTAGATCATTGACCTAGTACAATCGCGGAAGGAGTTTGACGACCGAAATGGATGATTTCGAACGAAGACGACGGCTTTTAGCCGCTGCAGCTCCTCAACCTCAATTGCCTCAGGTTCCCAAACCATTGTGTCTTGTTGCGAGGTTTGAGCTGTTTATTTGATCGCGGGAAATTGTAATTGTCACGAGGGACTATGGAGGCGCTGACATCAAAAATTGACGACCGCTTTGCTAAGAGCAAAGGTGATTGGTCGGCGGCTACTAGGTCCCACTATAAGCAAGTATCAAACTAGTACCGCACCAATTTTACACGCACGTTACGAAAACAAGGATACCAGCTATTATGCCAGCGATCATGCAGGATTTCCAGTATGCTTGGTCTGCATCACACGATACTTGACCTAGCACAAGTCCTAGTATGCTAGCTAGCATCCTCGGACTTGTACAAGGTCAAGTATCGTGTGATTCAGGCTTTAGAATTTAAAAAAATTGTGTTAAGTGGAGTTCTTCTTGCATTAACGAACTTCTTGCATTAACAGGAAGTACAGGGAGTGATCGGGCGAGCGTGTCAGTTGTCGACCACAAAAGGCCTCAACGGACGACGCGGCGCGGCGGCGGTAATCTGGAGATGCAGATGTGCTCCCCTCCCCATCTCTCTCTGCGAGAGGAAAAGGGTTTGATGATGAGACCAAGCCTCCCCCCCCTCCACAACCGCCTCTCCCTCCCGCCCCCTATGCAGATGCGATGGACTGACTGCAGCGGCGGAAAGGAAACGGAAAGGTGCGTCGCGTGATTGAGAGTGTGAGGGGCAGGGGGTGCTCATCTCATCTCGTTTATGTCTGCCCCACCCCTCCTCCCCCCCCGTCCAGGTACCAAGGCAGAAGGGTTTGCCTTTCTGTTAACACGTGTGCGCTTCCCCCCGCGAACACCCTTTCCCACGTCCCTTCGAAAAAACCCCAACGGCCGACCCCTCGCCTTGTCCCGGAAGAAGCGTGAACACAACAAGGGGGCGAGCCAATGGTGGGGGAAAGGAGTTGGGGGAATGGGGTGAAGGTGGAGCGGAGTAAAAAGAATTCTTCCTGGGATTTATACCCATTGTTATTTTTTTTCAATGATAAACACAACGGTGAGCCCTAACAACATTGCCGTGGTGCACAGCGCGTGTGTATGGGGATCTGAAGTTTCGTGCTACAGAAAGATTTGACCGACTGTCTAGATCTTTTCCGGGATCGTTGTGCCAGAGACACCGGAAAGATTTGGCTCTTTGTTCGGATGACCTTGACGATGGTATGAGATTGCAGTCGACACTTGGGTTCGTATGTCATGTGGTACGATTCCTTCCAAATCAGTAATTATGCTTTCAAGGTATTTGAGCGAGATGTCGCTTTACATAAAAATTCAACGAATTTGGCCTCAATTAAAGAAAAAGTTCTGATGATACAAAAATATCCCCTCTAACTGACCTTCCGATGTATTTACCAAAACATAGCAGCAATTTTTCATGGGAAATCGTGCGTGGGTGCACTTCAACTGACTTGATTCCAATATGAGGAATTTCTATCGCAATGACCTCAGAAAATAACTCGCCCCAAAAATTTTGCCATGATTGAAAAAACTCGCCAGCAATTACATCTACACGGCTATCATCCTAAGGTTAAAAAAAATTTAGTCAAGCAAAAGACTTTTATAGGCATATTTATTTCATTACTGAGAATTTCAGACATAGGTATAATACATTTTTGCTCCAATTATAAAGTAGCATTTACTTCTTAGATCTACCCAAAATAAAATAAAAACGGAATATGATAATCGAAAATATTTATAATGATAATCCAAATATTTATAATGAGAATCGAAAAATATCGCTCAAACTACCTTAAAAGAAATGCTCCAAGAAATATTGCTGCCACAAAACGATATGCGAGAGCATGAATATATTGGAATTAATATTATGGATTGTTTGTTATCTCGTCGCCAAAAACTGTTGTCTAGAATACCGTAAACAAACAACTTTTTGGAATGTGGTGCCACCTAGTGATTAAAGACGGAAGTTCAAATGTAAATAGAGTCGACAGTTTGTAAATAAACACGTCTTACTGGTTTTACAAGTAATCATAATGCAGTAGATAAAAAATGTAGCACTAAAAGTAATTCCACACTTTTTAATATCGTCCGGTCTAGTGATATATTTGATTCCTCTCCAAAATTAATTAAATAATAAAGTTTCAATTAAAAGGAATGCACTTATCACCACCTTGAACAGATTCTTATTTTTCAATCCAAGCCTCCTATTCTAGTTCCTCGAAGACGCATACCCTGTTTTACAGCTTGGTGTGAAGCAATTTCGGTTTAAACAGGGCATTTTAAATTCTTTATTTAAGTCGAACGGGCTTAATGCATTCAAATTAGAATCAGAGTCTGGCAAACATCGTCGTAGGCACACGATGGACTTTTCATAAACCTCTTACACATTTTCTGTAATAGATATTTCCTCTCTAGCATTTACAAAGTAACTTTTAGGTCACAAAAATAGCAAGATATTATTCAAAGCATCAAGTAATTCATATTTCCTCGATCGTCATTGAATATTCACCACTCTCACGTTAGCAACAATTAACTACTTATATTTACAATAACAACTGAAAAGATTCTAATCGAAGTGGCGCCAAGAACTGGGTGAACTAAAAGTGGAAATTTAGGCAACACGTAGCCTAGGCAACAATTCCAAACATTTAAACCCATAATATATATTCATGTGCGAGAGTTCCACAATCTATGCGGCAGGCACAAGTGGCTGGAAAAGCTCGGAGTCCGCATCAGGAAATTACATGCATATTTTCAAATCACATATTACCAGAGTTTATGTGATTTAATGAGATCTAAAAAATGCCAATCGCGTTAAAAAAACAAAACCCTGAAAAATTGGCTTTTATTGGGCTTTTTTATATACTTTTCATTGTTTTTTCTACAGGTTTTGATGTTTATTAGGCTAATTGTTTTTCGTTTCTTACTCATATGGTATGTTTAATTAAAATATTCGCAGCGAATATTCTGGCCGAATAACTCATGGATTTTCAATTACACGTGCATTCAATATTTTATATTTAAAACTCTCTGGTTCTTATTTTTACTGCAAGTACACGCACAAGATTTTTGGGTTTCGATATGCCTAAAAATTAGTTGATCACATTTTAGCTGCAATTTCACTGGAAATAGTGGAATGGAAGTGCTTGTGGTATGATAGTCCTGAATGAGAGGGAACTAATATATGTTCCTAATTTTTATTATTTTTATGAGCTGGAAATGTTACAATAAATTTAGCACCACTTTTACAGTTGACAACGCAGTAATTATACGTCTATGGTTAATCATTACGTAACAGTGCCAGCGGCCCATTTGGGAAACTCATAAAAAAACCCGCCGCTGATTTCACCGGATGTCCCCGCCCAACACATCTCGGCAACTAATAGCCGAAGTTTTATTTCCTGCATCTCTCCCTTCCATTCTCTTTCTAGCTATTTCCTCTGCCGCTTCGTGATTTCATTAATCAATGTAATTACGTATCTTTAGCATGGCATTCCATTTATCATCTTCCTCAACGATTCTCGCGATTCATTTGTTCTGCCACATTTGCCCTTGGAATTATATCCCTTTTGCTCGTCTCTTACGCTCTGAAGACTTATCATTCCACTTCGTTCTACTGATCGCTGGATTTCTCATTTTCCATTCGGTCTCTATTAACCTATTATAGCGACATATGAATTTTATTACGAGATTCGCCTGCTTTACTACTGCTGTGACCCAGACATTGCTTCAATTCAAGAGCATAAGATTGTGCATAAGATTCCATAAAGTGTGTGTTTACTTCAAAGCTTGCTCTGCCTTTTGTCACTCTCCTTATGATAGAATGTCTGCTCCTCTGGTCATTTTATCTCTTTCGCCCATTACCCTGGTCCAATCCCATTTACCCTGCAGAAATATTCCTCATTTCGATCCAGTTTTTGTAGTCAGAGCTCATTGTCAGAGTTTTTATTATTTCTTCTCAGTAATCGTCAAGTTATAATTCTTCACGATATTTCCCATGCAGCATGCATTTGCATTGGTGGTTTTTCCTTTGCCATAAATCGCTATGATGTCGATTTATTAATGCTCATATCACCGTTCTAAAGATTTCAATAATTCAGTCGTAACTGAAACTCGGACCTTTGCTGAAGCTTCGAAGCATTGGGTGGTTTTCCAGCCTTGGAAATGTTCGGTTCCCCTGTCCCACTCCCCCTCATTGCCTCTCTTTCTTCTACATTCCCACGTCTGTTCCCTTTGCTCCCACCACTTCTAACCTCCTATTATCCGCACCGGTCGGAGCCAGGGACTTTTGCTGGAGCTGTAAGCGAGCCGCCGCACTAAACCTGTTCTCTTCCCAACATCCCCTTCCTGTGATGAATTAGTGCCGTGTTATTGAAACCAGAGTGAACGGCAAGAGACGATTGCTGCAAATACGCGCACGCTCGTTTTACTCGACGAGGTCTTGTGTTCCAGCGGTTTTATACACATATATAAATCAATAACCACTGGCGTGACTAGCATTGCTGAAGTCAAACTGAATGTTATGGTGAGATTACAGACTGGTATCGCTGTTGTTTGGCGTCTATATCGCCTCGGATAGTCTCGCTAGAGGTTTCACCGCTGCGATGAGTAAACCCGTCGTTGTTGTTGTTGTTGTTTGCGACTCGACTCGAGGGCGGTCTCTCGGGGACGCATGCTCTCCGTACTCTCCGTCCGTGCTCTCTTGCACTCGTGAATCGCCACGGTCACGTCCCCGGGCCGCGTCACGTAAATAGCGCTGCCTTCGTCGCCACTCGTCCCTCAAATTAATTCCACGGGAGGTATGGGTGTAGGGACACTCCCATCGCAGATTCCCTGCCCCCTCTATCTGAATCTATGAAGTACCGTGCAAGCAAGGGTGTACGGCACGGGGTGATTCCACACCAGGCCTGCTGCACCCGTCCGAGCACTGGTTCCAGTTCAAACCAGGACCTCTCACGTTACAGGGCGCAAACCCCTCAACGGTGTTTGGCAGGTGCCGGTGATTATCACTAAAATGCACTAAAGTGTTGAAATTAACTTTCACCAGGATGCGCCACTCAATAGGTATGCTACAAATGCTATAGCAATATATTGTAATGTAACTACGTGAGCGTGGTACAAGAGTTATGCTGGGAATATGCAAAACATGGTGTTAACACTACTCGGCAAATTTAGAAACATGCATTAGGAAGAACATTAATTAATCAGCAACACTTCCTGTCAACTAACCTCATTCAAAGTCTATACACAGCCATTATGGTCTCTTTTCGATCGTAGGAAAAAACAACATTTTAAACCTGCCTGTTCTATAGTGTATTTACCTTATTGTATTCTCTTGAACTGATCTACATTTGCATGTTGGAGTTCACAGATATTAATATTTGCGTCGAAAATTAAATTGGTTTTGAATTTAAATAAAAGACTGAGTCTAATTTTTCAATCGACGGTCTGAAAGCGATTCCCATGCAAGTTGTTGCAAGAGGTCAGTATCACTCACAATACTATTACAACGCCTTTTTATGTGTCTTGCTGATCTTCTCTGTACTCTTTCAACTCTTTTGTTGAGCCTAACTCATAAGGATCCCAAACACTGGCAGCGTATGCCAAGTGGGGTCAAACGAGGGAGAAGTATCTGATTTCTCTGACTCGTTATCATTGCACCTTCTGAATACTCTTTTAACATACCTATCCCAATTTACGATTAGCTTGACCAATTATTTTCTGAATATTTTTTCTCTACAAGAGATAACTGGTTAGTTTAACAGGGATCATTTGTCTACGAGTTTCCAATCACACTGTTGATTGTCACATGAATGACCCTAATGCATGAGTTGGAATCTAATTTCCTCTGATTTTTTTGACAATTTGGATTGTAGGTGATATCATTTGGTGGTGGGTGTAGGTGATATCATCTGGTGATATCATCAAATATGGTCATATATCATCGAAGTGATATATGACCATCTTGGAATGTCGCTGGAGCAGACGTTCCACATCGACACTGGAAAAGTGCAACGAAGCAATTAGGCCAGTCGCTACTAAATACATGGGTTTAGCTAGAATGGCTGTGTTTTATCTTCATTGAATAAACGCTATGAGACCCCTTTCTCTAAAACATGACTCTCGAAGGAGTGAACTTACCAGGCGAATTTACTTTTTCGGAATCAGCATTCGATGAGCATTGTCACATGCGGGGCATCGTTCTGCCTACGCGTTAATTCTGAATTTCTAGCAAAATATTTTTGAGTAAATTACGAATATGACAATTGAGAAAACTACCATACTTTGGTGATTAGTGCTTTTGTACACATCCCTCTTGAGTTTCTGCCATGGACTGCCATACTTTTAATGACAGTCTAGTTAGAAACAAAATGTAATTATAAGAAACGTCATGCATTGGATAGCTTCATTTCTTATCATTACATTAAAATGAGGGAAATAAATAAACTATGTGTAGTCCACACAAAAATGGTTAATACACCGACCCGGGTTTCATGTACATCGTAGACATCATTAAGGGTGAAAAATGACTAATAGCAAGCCCTTATATATGTTTTGGAGGGGTGGTATAGGCGGGGAAAGAGGGATACATGGGGGTTGGGAGATGTGGAAGGAGGGCAGGGAGTTAAGAGAATACTGTTCTATCGACTTCCTCTCATTCGAATTGAATCGACTTCAGACTGCCTCACTAACAGGAACTGAAGTAAACAGTTTTTTACATCGAATGAAATGAGTTTTGAATTAGGAGGGGGTTTCAGATTCAAAAGTTAGTGTGACAGTTTAAAAAAAATTGTGTGGATTATATAAAGTTTATTTATTTTTATCAAATTGCAGTTCCACCAATCACGACTGAAACAGTTCAATTCCTTATATTAAAAACTTATGAGTCTTACTTCAACATAATTTTTTGGAAAAAATCATCGCCAAGTAAATAATATTATTATAATTAGTACTCGTGAGCAAATTCAATTTCAACAAATGTTTTGTTCCATATTAACAAAATATACGCGTGAAAAGCCACCATTAATCACCATTAACTAAAAAGCAGCAAAACATTCGATCTTCCCAATCGGCTTTCGCCTATTCAGGGTTCGGTGTATGGGATGCATACGAAGCGGGGTTGATATCAGAGTTAGATCGCGTGCAGCGAAGAGGAGCTAGGTTTGTGAAACGATGCTTCGATAAGTTGACTAGTGTGCCTGGATTGTTAGAAGAATTGGGACGGGAATCGCTATCACAGCTTAGATTAAGTTATAGGCTTAACCTCCTAACTAAATTTCAGGAAAATCATTTCTCTGACGACATAAAAAACATACTATAAACCTCCTCGTACTACGGCAGATTAGATCGCGCCAATAAAATTAGAGAGATTGTAGAACCGATAGGTATAAAATGTCATTTTTTCCGCGTACCATTCGGGACCATAAGAGCTGTGATCGTCGTCATGAATAGTTCGAGTATTGACAATAGGCAGACAGTAAATCTTTCTCTTTATATTCTCTACGTTCTTATTTCTGCATGATGTAAATATTGATGTTCTTATTTATGCATGATATTTTGAATATGTAGTAGTAGTCTTTGTATCCCTTGCATGTTGGATCGATTGACGATAGAATGTTTCTTGGTTATTAGATTTTTAATTGGCGCTTTGCATGTGTGGTATGCGGGTATCAATGTAATTTCTGTGTTCTACCGTATCATTCATGCATGCCTGGTGTGGAAGCACCCCCTGCCACACACCATTTGGGTGGCTTGCAGGGGATGACGTAAGTGTGTATGCTCGTTCTTCCGCAGTTTTCGGCATGTCGGATTGAACCGGATGGTTACAGTATCGGCATCCACACAAAGATGCTTGGAAATCCCCAACACCACAGCTTGGCCACCAAATTTGGCTTGTACGATGGTTCGATGTATTGAAACCATCATCGATGATATTGACCATCGGTGACGCGATTGTGACTTTCGATGTCGATGTCAGGAGTCGGCTACTTTTTTCGTTGTTCGATCGTAAATAGTTATTCGATGGTCAATTGATTGACCATCGAACCCAGGCTGCTGGTCTGGCGGTCGGAATGATGTACGTCTGGCGGATACGCAGGTGTCACATCGCCAGATGCTGCTGTTTTTTGTCAGGAATTCTATCTCTTTGTCGCCCATCCTTGCACACTCGCCATGGAATAGGCCGCGCTGAACTTTGGTGTAATTTCTTTTTAGAGACACATTACATAAAACAGATCAATTACAATTTGAACTACAAAAAAACTCACACTAGTGTTAAATGAGAAAAAATGTTACATCCACAATTCAAACCAATACCAGTTTTTTAAATATTTGTTTCTTTTTTTATATCAAACCACTCAGAATTCCCAACATTTGTTCTCACTCTGCATTTGTGTACCCTACACATTTCTTTTATCAAGACAATGCAGGGCACTTCCACACCTATTGTGTTTAGACTTTCCCAAATAGATCTTCTTAAAACAGGGTCATAGGCTTTCTCTATGTCAATAAATATCATTATTAAGTTTTTCGCAAAGTCCCACTTTTTTCTACTAGTTGTCTTCTGGCAAATATTTAATCAATTGTACACCTCCCTGGTATAATTCCTACATGAGGTATTCCTATATTGCTTTGAATTCCAATATGAGGTGCCAAAATCTGAGAAATGTTGACCAATTTTCAAATGGTCAAAGTTATGCAAATAAGGAACTTCGCACAATTCCACTGTTCGCTGATACACCTTTTGCGTACAGATTCTAGATCACAAGATTGCTATGCTAATGGAAGTGTAAAGTTTGCTTTTTCTCATAGTGAATTGCTTTAGGGCATCGTTCTGCGAACAATAAATTTCCATTTTTTTCATTTAAATAAATGGTAACAAGTGAAATATTGACATACATTGTTATGTCTTTTACCAGAAAACTAATATGTTACATAATTTTTTAACCCCGAACGGAGTTAAGCAATCATCTATTTATCGCATGCAATGTGATTTTATCTCATAAACGAATCAGTTCCTGCATGCAAAAATATCTAATCTATCAGACTTTCTGAAGAATATGAGCCAGCACGGAAGAGGAAAATGTTTTTCGCTAATTCGTAGAAATTATGAGTGTGTATGGCAGTCACGAAAACGTCACTAATTCCGATACCTAAGAGGAGTAAATCAAAAACTTGCGGGGACTAAAGGACAATAAGCTTAATATCCCTCGCGGCCAAAGTTGTCTTTTAAATTACAAAATCGGAGACCAGAGGGCAAGGCATGGCGAATATTTGGGTGGCAACCAGTTTGGTTTTAGGAGAGGGATGAGAACGCGGGAAGCAATAGGAGTATTGAGGTCGCTAGCGGAAAGGCACCTAGGACTGCCGCAAACGTCCGGGATTGCACATGAAAATGCTAATTGCAGTTGAGTTATGGGATGACTGCTGGAGGTATATCTTCAATGTTTATTGCCTCATTCTTTCTCGATGTTGAGTTAAAAAACACCTGCTTTTAATTTTCATCATAAGCTATGCTAAGCCAAGTGCAACATATACTTGGAGGAGACAATAATAGAAGCACAAAAAATTGGACTGAGCGGGATAAAGATAAACAGGGAAGAAATAAACATGCTCCACTTCACAGATGATATTGCAATTATAGCTGGAAATTGCGATTATCATCGAAGGTCACTAAATGTAATGTATCACATTCTCCAATAATACAACTTGAAAATAAATAAGGCGAAGACTTAAATCTTAGTGCACAGAGGAGAAAAGTTGATTGCAGAAGTCACCATGAGAGGGGAGGAATTAGAGCAAGTGGATTCCTTCACCATTCTTGGAAGTAACATCATTTGGGACGGAAGAAGTACAATGGACATCAAGCAAAGAATAGCTCAAGCTAAGATGGCGTTCATGGGAAAAAGACAAATTCTGTGATCAAAGAGGATAGGACTAGAAACCAGGAAATAGTATGTAAAAACATTAATGTGGACCGTGGCACTCTATGGATCAGAAGCATGGACCGTTGGAAAAGCTGACCAGAATAGACTAGAAGTCTTTGAAACATGGTACTGGAGGAGGATACTGAAGATGAAATGGACGGAAAAAATAAGAAATGATGAAGTGTAGAGAAGAGTAGAAAAAGAAAGGACCATATGGAACACCATACAGAAAAGAAAAACAAGATGGATTGGACACACCCTGAGACACAATGGATTTGTGAGGAACATAGTTGAAGGCAAAATAGAGGGGAAAGTCCTCTGAGGAAGACCCAGGACTAAGTTAATGGACCAAATGAAGATGAAAGTACATAGGAAGAGTTTCGAGGAGGTAAAAGAACAACGATTAGTCAGGGTAGGGTGGAGGGCTGTAGTCCAACAATCATAGGATTGAACGACCAAGAATGAACATAGGGATAGATACCAGGAGGTAAGGAAACTAGCATTATATAGAGAAGGGTGGAGGGCTGTTAGTCAACCAATCTTAGGATTGAGTAGCTAATGAAGAAGATTTACATAGCATATATACAAGAGAGCATATTTAGATTTGAAGTATTTAGGGCCTTTGGGGCACGGGTTCCCGATAAACGTGTTCCAGATTCAACACGTTAACTAATACTCCACAACGATAATATTTGGCTGAGAAAAACAATATTTTCTCGATTCTGAAAAGCAAGTGCCACTCAGCTACTCAAACTGCCGTCAAATGACCTTCTAAATGTGACCTTCTATGACCTTCTAAACGTTTATGGATTTATTGCGAGTGTCCTTTTAAGCTAATGGATGACATAGAATTTATATTCTCTGGACATATGTTTCTGTCAAATTCATTTGTTATTGCCATTTTTAATCCCCGATCGCGGTCATGTAATCAGAATTTCAATGAAAGCGGTGAGGAGTTAATCGCGAGATCGAGACACTACTTGCTAGCAAAATAGATGACAATCAATTTTTCATTGGAGTACGAACCGCAGTCGATAGTTGTTTACCCTGAATTGCCACCGATTCCAACGAAGCCTGTGGTTGCAGATCAAATGACTAATGGCCAGCAACTCCAGTGGCTACTGTAATCGAAGTAAGCCAGGTAGGGCTTACAGAATTAATAATACGGAAATTATTCACGCCGAGTCTGTTAAGTACTTAGGGGTCACAATTACTCACGACCTATCTTGGGGAAAACATATTAGGGAAATATGCGGTCAAGCATATAGGAAGCTAGGCTTTATCAAGAGAGTACTCGGAAAATGTGATGAGAAAGTGAAAGAACGTTGTTATTTTTCAATCGTTAGGCCTCATCTGGAATATGCTGTTAGTGTATGGGATCCATACAAAGCGGGGTTGATATCAGAGTTAGATCGCGTACAGCGAAGAGGAGCTAGGTTTGTGAAACGATGCTACGTTAAGTTGGCTAGTGTGTCTGGACTGTTAGAAGAATTAGGATGAGAATCGCTATCACAGCGTAGATTAAATTACAGGCTTAACCTCCTAACTAAATTTCAGGAAAATCATTTCTCTGACGACATAAAAAACATACTATAAACCCTCTCGTACTACGGCAGATTAGATCGCGCCAATAAAATTAGAGAGCTAGATTGTAGAACCGATAGGTATAAAATGTCATTTTTTCCGCGTACCATTCGGGACCATAACAGCTGTGATCGTCGTCATGAATAGTTCGAGTATTGACCTAGGCAGGCAGTAAATCTTTCTCATTATATTCTCTACTCTCTTATTTATGCATGATGTAAATATTGATGTTCTTATTTATGCATGATATTTTGAATCTGTAGTAGTAGTCTTTGTATCCCTTGCATGTTGGAACGATTATAGAATGTTTCTTGGGTATTAGATTTTTAATTGGCGCTTTGCATGTGTGGTACGCGGGTTTTAATGTAATTTCGGTGTTCTACCATATCATTCATGCATGCCTGGTGCGAAAGCACCCCCTGCCACACACCCTTTGGGTGGCTTGCAGGGTATGACATAGATGTAGATGTAGATGTGAAGTAACTTTGACCATGCGCAAAGGTGGCGACGGTGAGATACCGCATCGCATAAGATACAATGGATTTGCCCTCATTACAAAGTAAGAGGCCGAATTCATACTGCTCTTTATCAACGAAATTAAAATATGAGCCACTCACCGTTTTGCTTTTCAAGTAATTTGTCAAAATATTCAAGCCATTTCACGTGAGGAATACCTACCGGCTAGACTAGATACGCCCTTGCACTCCAGAGAGACAATCTGTTAAAAATGAGGAATTCAATAAAAGGGATATCGTTAGAAATTTAATAGGACGTAAGTCGTGCCTTTTTTCAATTATTTTTCAAAATAATTCACCTGCTTACTGTAATAATTTACGCATAATAGCAGAAAAATATTTGGTCGTGAAGGAGCCATCAGCGTACGACGCGGAAAAATGTCAACATTTGAAGATACCGGCTAGACTAGCTACGGCAGCTTAACTGGCCGAGGTACTTCGGCGCTGTATCAAGGAATCCGAGTTCGAGCCCCGGTCAAGGAGAATTAAAGTCCCTCCGTGGAATTCCGTACTCATATGAAAAAAGTCAACACATTGATAGACCAGGAAAATAAGGAAAGAGAAATTTTTACCCGCGATTTAATCGCAAAAAACTGAAGGGGATCGTATTGGAAGAGTCCTCTCATCTCAGGAATCAAAACATTTTATTGATTCACGTTTTATTTAAACAATTAGAGGGGAAATATCAGTTTTCCAATGTACTCAGAAAACGATGCATCAAAGAGAAAAGTGATGCATAGAAGAATCGTAGGAAATAAAATTATCTAGAAAATAACATTTGTTAAACTAAAATTGGTGTATAAGTGAAACCATTATTGCAAAAAACACGAAAAATGGGTATTTTTATAAATTGTTAATAATTTTAACATTTTTTTTTGAAATCGCATGAAGCCTAAAAAAAAGGTTAGGGTATTGCCATGCCCTTCAAAGTTTGCTAAAGATAGGCCCTGTAGGTACAATAGTTTTTGCACAATTCCGTTTATTTATCTCGAAAAACTAAAAGGTTATGAACTTTAACCCTATCTAGCGGTGTCAATTTCCAACGTAGGATGAATTAGAAACAGGTATTTTTATCATGTTGACAGAATTAAACAGTCTATGTAAATAAATTGACCTTTAAATAATTAATTGTCATAAATATTAGGTTAAAAAAGCCCAGTTCCGAGAATGTATTAGACGAAGCAATGTATGAGCGAAGCAGTATTTTCCCTAGAGGCTTACTTTTCTAGATGGTCGTTCAATCGTTGCCATGCAGAGAGAATTCCGCACACTCTTCAATATTGTTGCCCGAGCTCGTGTCCCTGGTCAGCAGTCAAGTGTTACGTGGGCAATGCTTTAATATTGTATTTTTCATGTAATATTCGCGCAAGTTAATTTCAAAAGATCAAATTTTTTTAAAATAGACTAATAATATCTTCAAGATTAAAATGCCGGTTTCTAATTCATCCTACGTTGGAAATTGACACCTCTAGAGAGGGTTCATGTTAATAACTTTTTAGATTTTCGGGATAAAGAAATGGAATTGTGCAATAGCTATTGCACCTACAGGGCCCATCTTTAGCAAACGTTTAAAGTATGGCAATACCCTTATCTTTTTGTAGGTTTTATACGAGTTCAAAAAAAGTTTTTAAATTACAAACAATTTAAAATATAGCTATTTTTTCGCGTTTTTTGCAATTACGTTTTTTGTTTAAAAACCGATTTTAATCTAGCAAATATCATTTTGTAGGTAATTTTGTTTCCTACGATTCTTATGGACATCAGTTTTCTCTACAATGCAAAGTTTTCCGAGTATATTGGAAAAACTGATTTACCCCCTAATTGTTTAAATAAAACCTGAATCAATAATAGTTTTTTGAAACGTGAGATGAGTGAACTCTTCCAATATGACCCCCTTAATCGCGATGCTTTTCGCGATGAAATCGCGGATAAGAATTTCTTCAAGTTTTGACTAAAAATTCTGATTATTTCCTGGCCTATTGAACATTTATGCTTGGTATATCACTAAGAAAATTACTAATTTGAAACAAAGTATAAGCGCCGCTAATGACTACCATAATTACTTCATCTTTCTTACAATTGCTTAAATTTAAATATACAACTCAATAATGGCCTCTTTTATCAATCGGGAAAAGTCTCGCGTGAAATACATCGAAAGGTAGTTTGCTTTAGTCATAATGCAGACCACTTTCAAATTTAATTTCAATTTCACTGTTGTAGGAAGAGAGAGGTTACTATTGTAATGATTATGATGAAAATTATATCTACGCTTTTGTATGACAAAATGTCTTAGCAATGAATTAACATAAGAATATATAGTGTTTAAGTTGACTCATTTTTTTCACTCGGTACGTTTAAAAACTCTTCACAATGGAAGTTTTTTGATGGATTTGAAAAAGATACTGCAGTGCAAATTTGATTTATTATTCAAAATAGTCGAGAACACATACAAACTTGCACATTGTTACATTGCTGAGGAATTTAGATCGAGAAAAATTTCTGAATTGGATTGGATATTTGGGGAAGCGACCGATGGCTAAGGTTATTTGCGATAGGGGATAAGGTCATAGGGAATAGGTCAGGGAGGAAGGATGGATAGAAACCCGGCGTCGGCAGTAGCCTGCTCTTAACGAAAGGCGCCAAGGGAACCACGGTTTAACGCCTCATTCGACTTGTACTGTACTTGAAGTGCCCTCCACAAGACTCTCAGGTAGGTAGCAGGTTTCCACTGAAAAACATCTTCCTAGCAGGGATTTGAACCCTGGCCGTCCGTGTGGTAGGCGAGTAATCTAGCCACCACACCAACCCGATCCCCGTGGAAATTCCTCATTTAAAAAATATATATTTCTGCGGCCTGCTCAATCATAACATTTGCCCCGTGAAAGGGCTCCAATTTGTTGGTGGTGCCAAGTGGTGTCGTAAGGGGCAGATACTTTGGCATCATTGGAAAGGTGAGATATTTTCCTTTAAAATTGAAATGATATACATTGAAGTCTGGGTGAAATGACAATTCGCTCCAGCCGCCTCTCATACGGCCCTGAAGTAATAGTCGGCACACCAAGGGTGGAGGGGGGGTCGAAAAGGAGGCCCTCATCATGTCGCGTGCCGGCGTGTTCCATGGTGTGCGGAGTGTAGGGCCCTGTGGGGGGGGGAGGGCGCATTCGATTCGGGGAGGAGGGGTGAATGCATGTTCCCCCCTTTCCTCCTCCTCCCCCCCCGGCACACCCTCGCGGCCATGTTGTCGGAGCAGGCGCAGTCGGTTTTCGCTCAGGGGGCGGGGGAGGGCCACCCTCCTCCCCCAGACCTCCCTCTCGCCCACCCCCTCCTTATCCCACCCTCGTCGATCGCAGCGCCGCCGTTTCCCTGCACTGCCGTCGTCTCGAGTGCGAGTGAGCTGGATCCCACCCCCTCGATCGTGCCGCCCCATGGTCCCACTCGCGCCCGGGCGAACCGGTGGCGCGCCTCTGACTAGGTGGGCGAAATTAAGATCGCAATCGCACGTGTTGGTGCCAAAAACCGCCCGTTCATGAGTGGATTCAAGCGGGCTCGACGCTCGTACGGATGCGGAGGATTGGAAAAAGAGGTCTCTCCTTTGCTCTCCGATGGCCGCTCAACTTCCCGCGGAGTGGATCCCGTGGGATGGACCACTGCGGGAGGACGTTGTCCCCCCCCCCTCTCCCTCATCCCCCTTCCTCGTCCACCCGATTCGCCGCACCGCCAGTCAAACGTCCCTTCATCGCCCTCGTGAGTCCAGCGAACACACGCTCTGCATTCGATGAGTGCGTGGGATGAGCACGTAGTTTGAAGCGGGTCGAGCCGTCATTTGAGAGGAGTGTGGTCTGACCTGGCTCCGGTAAAAGTTCCCGGCTCGGACTTGGAGGAGGAGGAGGAGGAGAGGTGGAAGTGAAAGAAGGGACGAGATGAAAGTATGGAGGGTTAAGAGAGGAAGGAAACGAGGGGGAATGAGGCAAGGCAAACAAACTACTTAGCGAAAGAGGCACGAATCACACTCATATTCGGAGGACAGGTAGTTAAAATCACCCATCGGAAAAGGCTTTCGCAGAATGCATATCTTGGGTTTTCATTGTGAGACGAGTTGAAATTGGATGTCTGGTAGTGGTGAGTCATTTCACTCCTCCGTTGGCAGCGATTGGATCCGTTTTCTTACTCCACGCTCAGCTAAAGTCCTCATTCGTTTCACAGCACATTGAAACCAAAATAGCCCATGTCCAAAAGTCGTTCACAACATAGCTCCATTAACTTTTGCGAGGGGTATATATGCGAACATTATGGGGGAATATATTCTAACAGTCCGTAGAATAAAATTGCTTAATTGAAAAATACTGCTTTTCCTTTGAAAGACATGAAAAGTAGTAATTTTATCCACCATAGTAACATTTGAACTAAGGCCACCATCGTGAATTCATTGGTCACGTGACTCCCGCCCGCTAACGGTACCGGACGTGTTGACTGATTGGCTGCATTTCCAACCATGAACTGCGCCGTTTAATCTTGGCCGGACTACAAATTCGCGTCTCAGCACTTGGGTGGTCGTGCATCTCGCGTGAGCGTCGACACGGCGTGTCATCGCTTCGGCCGTCCCCTTCCCTCTTTCATCGCGGCCTCTCCGGTCCTCGAGCACGCTTGGGAGGGCACGCGTGCCGCTTGATGCGCGTGGTGCTGGAGTGGTGCGTTGGATTCCCTCGTGTCGTCGTGGCGCACCGGAGCTTGAGTTCGATGGTTCGCCCCACTCTCTCTCACTCGCGGATTCCCAGCGATGGGGAGCACAGGGGGGGGGGGGGGGCGGGGGAGAGAAGGAAGTGGTGGCAAGGGGAGGAGGAGAGATTGAGGGAGGATGAGGGCATGATACATAAAATGGAAACGAAATGGAATAAATATCTTTCGCGGAAAATGAGAAAGCATCGGGAGGGCGAGGCCGAGTTGGATTATGCGAGGGAAGGAGAGGAGATGGAGAGGAGTGGTTGGGGAGTCGTGCGCGGGATGGAAGGAAGGAGGGGGGGTTGGAGGGTTCGAATGGGGGGGGGGGCGGAGTGGTTCGGGGGGGAAGGGATATCTCCGATAAAGGCGGGAGGGGGGGCGCGCCCCCACCCAACGCCTCCTCCGTTCCCGTTGCTGCTACAGTCGGCCGAACGCACACATATCTACTCACACACACTGACTCACACACATCCCCCACATCATCTCCTTCTCTTCTTCGATACCAATTCCCTTCACTCCAAACCCCCTCCCACCCGCAAATTCCCCCCCCACTTCTTCTCCCTCCTCCCCCTCCGCCCCCCCCCCCTCAGGACGTCTTCCGCGCACCCTGCGTCACTCAAGAAGCACCAGTCAGTCACCGAGCCCGCCTCTCTCCGTTCGTCGCCCGCACTAAGGAGACGTCGGGCCGCTCTCTCTTCTCCTTCAGCACGCCTCCGCCCCCGGGGGCCGACGTGTGTCTCTCGCGAGACGACCGGAGCCGCCCCCGGCCGCACCTCGGCGTCCGCTTCCCTTCTTCGCCTCTCTTAATGAACGCCGCCGCAAAGAGGAGTGCGACTCCGAGCCTCC
Source organism: Ceriagrion tenellum (assembly GCA_963169105.1). Lineage (NCBI taxonomy): Eukaryota > Metazoa > Arthropoda > Insecta > Odonata > Coenagrionidae > Ceriagrion > Ceriagrion tenellum. Next base: position 9,781,371 of record OY720639.1, read on the forward strand.
TTTCCACCGCCCCCACCACCACCGGAGGCGGCAGCGCGCGTTTTTTGTTCACCCCTGCCCCGCCCCCGCCTCGTCATCAACGCCTCTCTCCACCGCTCGCGAGAGACGCAAGGGGGAGTGGGACGATGCCCCCCCCGCCTCCTCGCAGGAGCGCGCCGATTGGCCGACGCCGGACACCCCCCTCCGCGTGGACACACCGCCGGGACGGCCAGGGACGGCGCGTGACCGCAACGAACGGTGAGTGGAACAGTGCGCCTCGGTCCGCAGGGCCGGCCGGACGGTTCCGGGGGGCCAAGGGGTCCTCCTCCCCACCACCCCTGGGCATTCCGTGGGAGACGACGCCAAACCGATCGCATCGACGCACTCTCTCCCTACGAAGGAAACAATTCATTTGTCGGCGTGGGGGGAATGAAAGGGGGGTGATGTCGCGAATGACCCCCCTTGTGACAGTGTTGATTTGAGGTGGGACGAGGTGAAGCGTCCATCATCACTACCTAGTTAACGTCAGCTACTCGCTCCGTCAAGAACTGCAGAGATTTATTGCTCGGTTGAAAGGTCCCGGTCATTCAAACTGAATGGTTTGCGGCGTGACTTAGCTGTCGAAATGAATAACTTTGTGAATTTCACATAGGTGACTTTAATAACGATCAGGTCGGACCTGATGATGTCGCACAGCGACGTAACTGGTCGTTATTAAAGTCACCTATGTGAAATTTACAAAGTTATTCGTTTCAACATCTTGGTCATTCGTTACCATGCAAATAAGAAAGAAAAGCGGTGAGGTTGGCAGCATTTGCAAGTGGTTTGAGTGAAATCATTGTCGCAATCATGCCCACCCTCATTCGCTACCCATTCCGGCAGCAATTTATCAAAATATGATTGCCCAGGTCAAAAATTATTTTCTGCGAAAGTGTCATGATCTTTCAACCGAACACATGTCACAGTAATTTGGGGACGTGAAAGCCGGTATCGGATGGTGTTAATGGATGGAAGGCACCGCGTTTTCAGGCCTGCTCTGAGTAAGTCTCAATTCGACGTCGGCTCGTTAGCTCTGCGACGGAAGACGCGTAGTGAGGGACCCTCGTCGACGGATTCGTTGGCAGTTGATCGATGGCGAATTCCACGCAGGTGGGGATGAAGAGTGTAGGCAGCTCGCGCGTGACTCGGCGACTTCCCGGGCGCTCGCTGGCACGGCCTGCAGTGCGAATGGGACACGTCCTGCCTCACGGCACGGGCGCGGAGACAGGTGGTCCCTTTTTCGCTCCTTCCACCCCCCCTCCACGCCGCACTGTGTTGAAAAGGCGGTCAAGCCGATTGCGAAAGGGTCGACCCGACCCCGTTTTCCGGGGCGACCACGACAGGGGATCTTTGCCGTGGGGCGGATTGCAGCTCTCGGGTGACGATTACGATTGTTGGCCGGTGCGCGTTGAAAAAAAGGGTCACACGGTGTTCCCCCTCGAACAGGTTGGCGGGATCGATCGGTCGAGAGAGAGAGAGAGAGTTTGTTTCACCCACTTCAGAGTGACCGGCGGCCGTGGACGGGCCGTGACCCTGGCTGCGGTGGGTGACGACTTCGAGCGCCTGGCCTTGTGTGACCACGTGGTCGGACTCGAGTCGCCGAAGGTCGGGACTGACTCGTCGTATTTAGCCCTTGCGAATGAGCAGATTCAACTGAGGAATTGAAAGTTCAATTTAGAACTTGTGCCTGTACTTAAGGAACATGAATTCCCTGCTGTTGTGGTGCTAGAACTCATGTCAGTGCAAATCCTTGAGAGTCCCCGTTCAAATTAAATGACGGAGATATTTAACGCCAATGGTAATAGTGAACTCAGTCCTGTCCAATAACTAAGTACAGCCATAAAAATCCGATTGAACACCGAGAAGTAATGCAAGGTTATATATGTTCTTAATAATGAGAATCTTACCGTTTAATTTGCGCGAAAGAGGCAAGCTACCAATTTATCTTCACTGAGGATGAAACAAAGGGAGCTCTCGTAATCCCGCTTGTGAAAGTTATCCATTACACTAATTCGGTCGTAGCCATTCTCTGCCTCTAATTCTCTTGATTTCCGTACTTAACGGTGATTAAAGGCCGTCAAAGTGTATTCAAATACTTTTAAATATATTAACAGACAATTGGTTGCACGTTCATTAAGGCAGTATCTGACGGGGCACTTTGGTGCTCAATCTAATGTATGCATGTTCATTGGAAATTGCGTCGTGTAAAACGGTGAATTGCGAGAATACATGCGCAAATGTATAAACGATATAAATAACCCCTGCTCTATTTCCGTGCGCACAATTTCTGTACATCAATTTTTACCATGTAGTGTCTTTTGTAAAACGGAAAAGAGTAAAACTGGAGAAAATTCTTCGTATAGCAGCACTTCGTTCATTCGAGCTTAATGGCGGCTTGAAGTTTAATAGACGATGAGACGCGAAGTCATTACCATCTCCTCACGACATCTCTGCAGCGAGAGCTGTGGGCTGAGAGGCTCCTATAAGACTGCCAATCAATGCACTAGAAGGTGAAAGCACTAGTGAGAGCTCACCAAAACAGACGCCTTCTGGCGTGAGCTTAGGCAACACAGGGTCTCTTCTTTGACCCAAGAAAGGCTGCTCCAGACAATAATTCCGGCTGTTTATATCTACCTTCGATTTATCTATCACCCACATAGACCATGGACGCCGATGACGCAATCGTAGATCACTCGTGGCATTGGGCCGACTCATCGTCCCAGTTTACTTCGCCAACTCGAGCCGCTGATTAAAGGCTTGTCATTCGAAGGCACGCGTGACTGCCCATTATGAGCGGTGACCGGCGGCATGGTGGAGGCGTGAGTGCACTCAATACGCGTTCAACGACTCATAGTGTTAAGATGGTAACTCCTCCGTGCTTTTTATGTCGTCTTAAATGAGTCTGGCAGAATTCCGATTAGACATCTAAGCATTTGTTGGCATCTCTGCTCAGAGTAAGAGATTGGAAATTTTGGAGCGCTCTTTTGAATCTTTTGTTGAATTTGTTTGTTTGTTTGTGTGTTCGTTTTGAATCTGTTGACAATGCTCAACCGCAGAGAATGGAGTCAACGCTTCCTTTTGAATTTTAGTAGCTCATAAAAAATCTTCAGTTATATTTTCAAATTTCAATAGATTCTCTTTCGTCCGTGTTTTTCTAAAATAAAACCATAGATTATGAAAATAGAATATATCATGAAAAAATTAGGTAGCTAAACCTTACACAATGGTTCACCATGTTCATGAATGTTATAAATAATCAACTGCGCTTTGGTGAAGAAGGGAGCGGCTCAGATGCATTTCTAATCGAGGGTGAAATTAACGATGCAGGGTGTTATGAGCTGCAGTTCTCGAGGTTAAGTCTCACCGTCTAAGTAAACACTTCTTTACCCTAGGAAAAATATGACCTTTCTGTTGTCAGGATGACAAGTTTCTAACTTCCCGTCCGGTCATCAGCGTCTTGTAAGAATGTAACTCTGGGTGCAACCGCTGTCCTCCCCATAACATACTACCTTCAACCTAGTTATGCATCAAAATTAATTCGCAGGATTATGGGATTTCACTCATTGATTCCCAATAGAAGACTTTGGTTCTGGGAGTTACAATTATTCAGGATATTTGTGTCGTTTCTCCAGCGATCGTGATCAAATGACAATTTTTCCACGAAGGCAGGACTCAATCCTTGGATATGGCAAGGGGCTGTCCATAATCCACGTAGACACCAGATAGGGATGGGGGGGTGGGAGGATTGTCAACGGAAGCCCACGTAGGGGCTGGGGGGTTTGGAGGGATGTCTACGTAGACGATGGTCGTAGTAAATGACAGATTATCATAGCTACAAGAGTAGTTTTTCTTTTACTTACTTTTCCTTAAAATCAGCCTTAAATTACAGATAGTCCATGACAATCAATTAATCTCCCGTATCATAGCTTTTTCCGCAAAAAAAGTCTACGTGGACAACAGGGGGGACAAGATAATACCGCAGTTATAATGTACTGAGTTTTTCATTATTGCATGGTTTAAACTAAGGTTATCATGATGGATTCTTGGGTCATGAAAATTCCTTCCCGAAAAAGAATCGGACGTGTTCGCTCATTGGCTACAATTCTAACTGTAAAGAGCGCAATTATCTTGGACAAAATACTCTTATTAAAAACTGAAACTGGAATATATTTTCATGTAATCTACTAGAGAATGCTAACTAACGGTTTCCCGTCAATTACGCCATTATCTTGGACAGGCGTTAGTGAGCATTTTGTCTTACTGGCTCGCACCAGACATTTCGTGGACGTGAAGTCAGTCAAAAGGTCTAATCAATAAAAAATGTACAACTTTTGCAATACCACAATATAAAGAAAACTGGCACGACCCGGGTTTCAGTGCATGAGCACCATCTTCAGGTGCAGAGTCATGGTCGGAGTTTCCTTCCTCCAAAAAAATTGTGGTATTGTAAAAGTTATACATTTTTAATTGATAAAATGTCATACCACCAAATTACTAGTGATTTTATTTTATTTGTCCAAAGGTCTAAATTGTAACGTGACCACCTGTACTAGGGGAGAATGAAGTTCGGCAAGTACAACTTGACGTTGACTGGAATAGGGTGGAGTGTTTGGTATCGGTATGTCGAGAGTGAATTTGCGAGAGAGACGAAGTGGGGACGATGTCGTTCATTCATTCATTAGGAGAGGCGGGGGTGTGAGAAAGGGGAGCGGAGAGGGTGGAGGGGGGAGTGGGCGAAACAGCTGACTGTCTTGGAGAAGAGGGCTTTCCCCGTGACCCACTGGCAGCGCGGCGGAGTCTCGCTTTGTGTTGCTAATTAGGCGAGCCCCCTCTCGCCGCGAACGAGCGCCCAATCGATACTCATTTGCGCTTGCCCTCCAGCGCCGCCGCCTGCGAAGCCTTCCTCAACCACTTCCACGTTCGCCGGGCGCCAATCCTCCCCCCCCCCCACCCCCCTCCTCATTTCTGAGAGAAGGGTGCCCCTGCTTAACCCCCACTCCATCAGGCGCTGTGCTTGCGTGCGTCGCTTTGAATGAGGGGGGGCGGAAATGCCGCTGCCTGCCTGCCCCCCCCCCATCTCTCGCCCTCTCATTAATGCCGCCGCCGGCGCGCGATAGCCCCCCCCCCCTCGGTCCACAGCCTCCCCCTCCGCCTCTCTTCGACCGGAGTGGCGTGTTCCCCGGGTGGCCACTGTTCACCCGACACAGTTTAAGAGAACAGGAGACAGTCGGCGTGCGCGACCCAAGGCGTGAGGACCGGACGGAACCCGTCTCGGGTTCAAAGTTGATTTCGCAATTACCTTCCATCGGCGAATTATTGCGTTTTAGGCTTCATTTGTGAGAAAGCAGTGTTCAATGGGAAGGGAATAACTTTGCGTTAATTTTCCACGCTTTCGCTATTTTCTCACCGACATCGGTTTCAACAAATAGTGTCATTTTGAGGGTACAAAGGTACAGGGTACAATGACGTCAACCTTCTACACATCCCGAGCTATAAGGGAGAAAGAGGGAAGTGGTCGCTGGAGGTGGGAGTGGGGGACGGCGGGGAATACAGGAAAGGTTGAAATTAAAGGTGAAGAGCTGCAGAAAGTGAGGGAGAATGGAGGAGGTGAATAGTGGATAAGAAGGAACTGGGAGATGTGATGGTCGAGAGAGATACTTATCTGTGGACTTCTATATGTATAGAGGTTTTAATTTTAGAAATGGGATTGTGCGGCAATAAATACATCTTTACAAATATTGGCCGGGCTATCTTCAATTTCCTACTAGCTCAAACGTAGCTCTTTTTTTACCCAGCACCAAATTTAACAACCGCTTCATAATTGGTAAAATTGGTGAGATGACGCAAATTTTTTGCGAAACAAGATTAGTTGTCCCTATTTATAAAATTTCATATTTTTTCCTTTACTCTATCCTCTCGGCCAGTTGGTCGGATATACAACATGCCTCAGTTTTTACGTTGTAATTGAACCGTTCCACTTCTGTTCTAATGGTCGTCCTTTGAATGAAATTATAAGTTCACCTAAAGTTACAGGGTTATAAACTAGCTTATCATTTAGAACAGTTTTCTTTAGTTTTGTATGAAATATGCTTTACAAAATTTAATTTGATACAGCGCAATCTGAGGCCAAATTCCCTCACTTAAGTCTAAGACAATAAATCCAATTTACCGAGGAATGCAAATGCGAGGTAATTATCGAAAGGGTATGAATATGTTTATGGCACACCAAAAGGAGCGATTTATTATTGAGAAGACGTGTCAACAGTCACAAGTTGGCGACCATGCGATCCTGATCCGAAAAAGCGTGGCGTCCACCAATATCATTGCAATGGCAGTGCTCCGATGTTCTCCGGTGTGTTAAGTTAACCTTTTACATATCTATTTGCAAATCAAATAAAGAGCTGCGCCTTTTTACATTTGAAATGTAAACTACAAGCCCTTTGTATAAGTATTTCCAAGCTCCTTTGCCAAGCGCAAGAAATTCCACGACTCCTGAAATACGGTCAGATGTTTCTTTGTTTTTGCATCACACTGAATTATTTGGAGCCCGGTCGTTCGCAATGGCGTATTTTAACTTACTCCAGCTAAAATTTACCGCGACCGAATGCAACAATCTCTCATTTAACTCATCTCTCATCTCATGACTCATCCATTCACTCGACATGGCCAAGCCAACGAAGCTTATAAGCTCCTTTTTAATAAATGCCCATTACTGGAGCATGCAACTCACATTCCAGCGTCATCCAAGCATTCCCAACCTTATACGTCCCATTCTGCCCGAAAACACTTTCCCAAAAAAAACTTCAGACACCCCGTTCCCACTGCATTTAGCCCTCCCCTATTCTTATTTTGACATACCCAGTTTATGCTGCCCTACGGTTATGTCGGGAGTACAACACTTGCGTAAACTGCGACTTTTGCTTCCCTGGACGGTCACTCATTCCTCCATATTACGTCTGTTATTCTCGGGAGTGCTCTTCCACCAAGTAGTGACATCGATAAGGCTGACTTACATCTGACTAACACCTCAACCCCAGTCTAGTCTAAATGCATCTCATCACGCTGGAATAATGTCGGTAGAAGAATTCCCACCCGGTTGCAAGCGGAAATAGTCGGGCAACAACTCCACGTGGAACGAATGATGAGTCAGTCCTCGCATCTCAGTACCGTACGGCTTCCAGCCTCGTACTTGTCTTCTTCCTCGCGGCAAAGGGCTTTAATTCTCTCGTTCTCGAAACTCTGAATCCTCATCGAGTTTCGTTTCAATTTCAGACGGTTCGTCACGAGAGAAAAATGTTTCGAGGGTGAGCGAAACGTGAAAACGAAGGAATGCCCTATAAATGCAATGCGTAGGTAGGTAATCAGTGAATTCGACCCGGAGCGCCAACTGTGGCCTTCGACAAGGCCACTGACAGCGTGTAGTTTTTGTAAGGGACAGTGTTTGCAGGCCTCGCGATTGAGCCTCGAGACCCCACCGGCGACATGTAAACAAATGCTGGGCTTAGATGTTTGCATACTCTTGTCGCGGGTCGAAGAGAGGCGTGCCGGGAGGGAAGTGGGGGGAGGGGCGGAGGGGGTAGGGAAGGAAAGGAGGGGAAGAGAAGGTAGGACTGCAGCTGCGCTCTCCTCATTCCATTACCTCCTCCTCTTCCTTTACCTCCCCCTTCTCTCTCCCTCGTTCCCTCATTTAATAGTGAGGACCTCTATTAAAAGTATCGCTGACAGCATACGCCAATTATTATTCATGCCGTAGAATAACGTCTCTTTATAAATTTTATGCCTCTGCGGTTCCTTCGAATGAAATCTGGGAATTTGACACCACAAAATTCTTTTTAAAATCTGTAAATAACTAACTTACGTACTTGGCCGTTTTGGGAAATGTTAGAAGTACTTCCGATAATTCACCCTAGATGTAATAAATGTAATGGAATAACCATTCATTAGCCACTTAATGAATAAATAATTGTTTATATTTGGAGAGTCGAATAACGAAGCAGATATAAAAGACTGAATTGAATGGTGTGAGAGGTAGAGGTAGGCCGAGAAGGCTGTGGTTGAATATGATTTAGGAAATTCTTCGGAGGAGGAATTTTAGGAGTCTTAAAAGCAGGAAGGCGAATATGAAGCAGCGTATGGGGGTAAATGAGGCAAAAGAGGTTTGCAAGGATAGGTCAGTATGGAGGAAATAATTGAAGCTGAGTTAGGTGCACAAATATGTATTTATGAGTGCAACTTAGTGACTCTGCTTAGCCCGGAAGGGAACGGCGTGATTGGTATGTATGTATGAAATTTGGACATGTAGGGAAATTATAGAATTATCTCTGATAGCATACTCCAATTCAAAATATGACTAATTCTATAATTAAGAGTAAGCATTCTTTGCCAATCGTTGACTTAATAAATATATGTGGGTATTTGGCCGTTTAGAGTATGTGGCAAGATTTAAAAATAGCCATTTTCAACCGGGACTTAAACACACGTCGTACAAAACGGTGATGCCTTACCGATAAGTATTTAATTTATAGAATTGTCCCCCGACAAGACTATCTAATAACTTTCGATAAATCTTCAAAGTGCAAAACACGTATTTTCATACACTTAAAGAGAAAACGTTTTTATTGGTTTTTAATCTTTTTGTCTTTTTTCGTCACTATATTATTTTATTGCAATTCCAAGAACGTTCGACAGAACGACAGAATACCTCTCCGGAGCTCAGGTGATGGCGCTCTCAATGGGCAGCGAGAGCCACGCGGAGGCCGTTTAGTACCAGCTTGCACCATATTAGTCCCAGAAGCGAATGGTGCCACGTCTGACGGCTTGATTTTTTAAAACATTTATGCATAATACATTTTTCTGCGGAACGCAGACAGAGCACAAGTAAGGAGTGCAGCACTAATCATATCTTTCAAATACCAACTCTTTCATATATCATGGGCCTCATCAAGGCAACACGAAGTGAATGAATTAAAAATATCTAGTACATGCCTACATAGTGCGAAAAACCACCACACCCCCGTAATAAAACTGAGCCGATGCATGTGCAACAATTAAACAAATTTATAATATCAATGGATACACTTTATTTTCCACAATTATTATATTTGTAGAAAAATAAAGTGTATTCATTGATATATAATAAATTGTTTCCACCAAGTAACGGCCGACAACACCAAATTTTAAAAAAATTACTAAAGAAGACAGTGCGTTACAAACACAGTCCACACTTGGTCCTTTCTTTGCATCCAATTGCTATTTTCTTTACCTTTCCCTTTTCTCACTGCTCGAGTCCTAACACACCCTGCCACACGTCCGTGCGGCTGCTTCCAGGATGTGTGTAGATTTAGAAACACGTAGGCGCGTTTCGGGGAGGGGCAATTTTTCTCGTGGGGGGGGAGAGGGGATGGCAGAGGAAGGGGGCGGGGGGCGGGAACACACACACACACTCTGCTTCGGATGCTCCCGTCGCTCCGTGTGCACGGCGAGATGAGATATTTGTAGGCGAGGGGCGCGGGGGGAGGACGGAAGCAGAGGGAGTGGGGGGCGGGGCGGGGAAGGGTGGCTTCGGAGCAGGCAGTCGCTGCGGGGCGAAATATACGCTTGTAAACGGCGTGGGACTGAGGCACAGCGAGTTGCCGTCAGCTGATGAGAGTGCATCAATTCGAAATTATTACCAATGCACTTGCTGGAAGGAGAATCTTTTTTAAAACTTCAGCTCCACACCCATTTTGGAACCTTTGAAATATTCACTAAAACGATTCACCGGGAAAGTATTAGATCCTTGAGTCTTTGAGCACTTAACTGCGACGGTATGTACCCCTTGCTCTTCTGGCCGAATTGAAGCAAACCATTCCATAGAGGAACGATTTTACAACAAATACGGCAGTTAAGTGATTACCGTGGTCGTACAGTGGTCGAAAATGACCCACGGCAATGGTTCCAACGTAATAGGGTGTCCATTCATTCTAAAATACTAGAACATATCGCGTATTTTATGCTCAACACAAGTGTAAAACTATTATTCATTAGTACCACCCCTTTTACATGCATATTTTCTTCACAAGGATCGACAGACGCATTCTAGTATCGCACGCTTCTCCATAAAAGGTTGGCTTAGGTGAAGAAAAACGTACCTCAACCAACCATTTCATAATCGCTGGCAATGGCCACCTCTTCACCCGATTCATTTCCTCAGCTCGTCGCAAGAGGGTGCAGCCCGTGCAATGCACAGTGTGCACCATGCCTCCCGTTAGCGAGTCCACGAAGCCGTGCACCTCCCCTCCCGCTGGTCACGCTTCTCGCCATTCTACGGAGCATCGCGGCTTGCCGAGTTTCCCTTCTAGTTCAATTGTTCTCGCATCTGCTCACTATTCCTCCTCCTCTCCTGATCAGTGGCATCCAGGACACTGCGACCCGAAACGCTCCGTAGCTTGCATTTTAAAAATAAGCCTTCTTATGTCATTCCTTTAATGTTATCTGTGAACACGTCTTTCGATCGAGCAAATCTTGAACTATTCTCACCTCTTCGCCCATTTTATTTCGCAAATGACTGAAGGAGTAAAGTCGCACCATTTTCATGACAAAGCTCTCTCTTCAGTCCCGGAAGGTCTCATCGTTTTGTCATGTTTCGTGATCAAGCCTTATCCTTCGTGCGTACCGATGAGTTTCTGATATCTCTGCCTACGGCGGAAATTCCATGAGCCGCTAGGTAGTGCCATGACTATATTTACTTTCGCATATTTTTGGGATCATTATGCTGTTAGGCGTCGAGAATGATGGAGACCGCATACGTGATTAGGTAAGGTAATGCGTAAGTTAAGGATATCACTGGTATACCGAAACTCGCAAATACTTAAATATGACTCAGCTACGCATCCTTTGAGAGAATTCATTGTAGGTGGAAGATAGAAGTCTGCGGAAGGTGAATGGAGGGAACACTCCAAGGACCCTACAATGGCAGCAATCTGCGGTGAAAATTTTGAAGTCAGTATAGCAGAGACTTGAGGTCGGCCAGCCACGATAGCAACGTCGGTTCACGGTTGATCATCGTAGTCGACTACGATTGGGCTCTGAGGTTCGTATATGCTGTTTTCCCCATCATTAAGTGGTCGACAGTAAATCTGAAATAACCTCAGATTTAGAAGCAACTGGAAGAACTAAGGCTCTACTCGAAAGATTTCAAGTGGGCATGCAATCACGGAACGGAGATGTTTTGGCATCGTGAGAGCGCGCGTGGATGGAAATGACCGCTCGATCGCTCGCGTCTGTTTGTGCGTGACTAATGTATCCTCGCTTATCAAACGGTGCCACTATTATCACGCACGTACGCTTGCGTCATTCTCCGCAACGCAAATCCCTCGTGTACACATCAATCGAGGGTATATCGATATATCGAGGGGATTACATATACAAAACATATGTGGCTCAGCATATAAGAAACTAGGTTTTGTTAAACGTATAATAGGAAGGTCCTCGGATGAAAGAGTCAAGGAGGGATGCTACTTCGCTCTGGTTAGGTCACACCTCGAATGCGCTGCGAGCATCTGGGACCCTGGTCAAATAGATTAAACAAAAAAATTAATAAAATACAAAGGAAAGCAGCGCGCTTCGTTAAAAACTGCTACGAGCGTACATATAGTGTCTCACAAATTTTTGAGGAATTAAGGTGGGAGTCCTTAGAGACTCGGAGGCTACAAGCTAGGCTTAGCTCGCTTGATAAATTCAGTACTGATATTTTTCAGAGCAACATAGTGAATATTATTATGACTCCTCAATGCATATCTAGGTCTGACAGAAGCGATAAAATAAGAGAGATACACTGCCGATAGACAGATAGATACAGATAGGTACAAGAACTCGTTCTTTCCGCCAACAATAAGGGACCACAATAAAAATTAAGCTCCACTCAATACACTCCTATAATATATGTCACCATTCCATCTCCAAAAACTTACACCTTTACACTGCTGGTGACTTAACACCCCCTGCCACACGCACATGCGGCGGCTCGCGGGGTGTTATGTAGATGTAGATGTAGAATCGTTTGGCACTATTCTGTGTACGACCCATTATTATGTCGAGGGGGCCTTGGGAGTTTGCGGCTCGCGGCACTTGAGTCACCGGTAAACGAAAGAACCGCACCCTCGTGGGATTCTTGGGCTTCATCGTTTCCCTCACAACCTTCCGACTGCCAAATCGGCATCGACCGAAGCCGAGCATTACAGGTTAGAGATTTGCCACTTTCACACCCAGAGTATTCGGGAAATCAAAAAATAATAAAATTACCTGAAGATGACAACTCGGAGGAAAGGCAGATCCCAGTGTCAACTATGTCTTTCCAGTGTCTTCAGTGGTATCAGGATATTTAATAGGACCGGAAATCAAAATACTCCATAAATGGGTAGTAGACCATTACTAGAATATTTTGATTTCCGTTATGGAGAGGTTTCAGAAAGACAAGCCTGAATTTATTAGTTATATTTGAAACCAATTGAAAAGAAGTCGAAATTTTGTATCCGTCTCGAATCACACGGTCGCGGTGGAGCCTCCCTTAAGATAGAGATCGAAGCGATTTTTGTCTCTTCACACGTTAGCGTGAAACTTAGCGTACACGAGCTAAATTAGTAATATGCATGGAAAATGGAAATAATGCATGTTACCGATTTGGTCCCTTGGAAGTTTAATGCTAATTGTTTATGTAGCCTTATGGCATTTGACACATATTTCGAAATAATTCGACCTTGTTCGTAAATATTTTTCCTAAACGGCAAACAGTTCCTTTCATAACATTATAATTGTGACTAAAGAATATCTTGGTATCGTGCAGAGTAAAAATTTCATGCTTACATTGGTTTTTCGCATAAATTTTTAATTCTGCGCAGTATACCCAAGTCATAGCAATGCTTAAATCAAAGCGAAGTTTTTAAAATATAATTATTGCATCATTTATATCACTACTTGTACAGGAATTTCCATCGTATAAAAAGATGAACTTAAGAGCGGTACAATAATATTTTGTCAATTTGAGAAGTTATAAAAATGAGCACTCGGTGACTCATGACTCGCCATCTTAAATCTGAGAGAAATTGTACCGCGTTATTTTTTCATTGTTTTTATTATTATTATTATTATTATTATTATTATTATTATGAATTCTTCACTTCTCAGCCTTTTTAAGGGCTGGGAAACATTCACCTATCCCGGGTGCAAGGCACCAAAGGGATTAGACTCAAGTACTGTTTTAATGTTCATTTAAAAATCTTCGTACTATGGAGCACGTGTTAATTATTGCGGTTTTTTGAATTTTCATGTACAAATGATTTTCTATTCCTATTGTTATTTATTCCTATTTATTATTATTATTTATTATTATTATTATTAAAGGGTACTGTAAAGGCTTTTTATCTTATACTCCCATCGTCACCTCTATTATTTTGACAGTCAGTCATTATTTTCTTTTCTTTAGCTTCATCATTTTTCCACCTTTTTTACAGTCCCTTTTATATAATCCTTCTTCTCGGTGGACGGCGGCTTGCTTTGTAGGGAGGACGGGCGGACGTAGGCGGACGGACTTGGTTGGAAGGACGAGAAGGGGCGACCATCCTTACGCCCGTCTTTTGACTAAATTTTCTTTTGAATCTGAAATGAAAATTGACCAAATTTTCATTGTTGCATGACGAAACGAATGAATGAAGAGTGAGCGATACCTGAGCTTCCGATGCTGGGAAAGAGAGGACGCATGCCGCTCTCTCAACGGCCGATCTCGTGTTTTGTACATCGTGCATCAGTGTAGGGCGCGGTCCCCCTTTTTACCACCACTTCCGGGAGGAGGGAAGCGGGTGGGGGGGAGGGAGGGGGAATGGGGTGGAAGGGAGGCGTGCAGGTGTGATGGGGTAGGAGAGACGGGGAACTCATCTGCATGCCCTTCCCGCTTCCCACGACGGGAAAGCCCGCGTGTATGCCCAACCATCCGTCGTCGGGAGGGTTTTTGCCCTTCCCTCCTTCCCATCCTCCTCCTTCCCTTCCCCCCCCCATTTCCCCACCCCATTCCAAAGGGAGGGAGAGAGATGAAAAGAGAGGAGGGTCCCGGGGTTTTTTTTTGCTCTTCCCCGCACTCACTCTCCTCTTGGCATAAAAAAATAAACACAAAAAAGCGGGCGCTTCAACCCTTGCCTCCTCGTCTGCGCCGCCGCCGATATAAACCATGCTCTAGTGAGGAAGAAAAATGTATTTTTATTGTGAGCGCATAAAAGGTTTGCGGGCCGAGTGAGCGGCGAGGATGAGCCGGCCGTGTGGAGGGCGCAAATACTCTCGCGTCGCCTCTTCCCGGGTCCTCGTCGACCCGAGAGCACGCCACTTTGGCTCTCAGGACTATCGCTCGCCCGACACTCATTGAGGAGATAAGACGCTTTTTCAATGCGCGTCGCTCCCTCCTTGCGTGCTCCTGAGATCCCTAGGCGCCGCTATGGTTGATCTGCGACGGGGCAACGTCATGTGTACTCGGGGTATGGATATCCTTGTCCTCGGCCTGGTACCGGAACGGCGGAAGGCCTGCCACTGGAGGAGTGGAGGAGCCGTGGAAGGTAAAGATCTTAAGTGGAAGATCTCGAGCTGGCGTCCTGGCCGAAGATCCATGGGGTAGTTGAGTGGGATCTCATTATTAACCCCTTAGAGTCAAAAATTTCGAGATATTATCTAAATAAAGGAAAATTTCCATGGGGAATTATACGGGCATGCCCTCCTGGGAGACTTCATTTTTAAAATGAGGAATTTCTAACGCTTACATGTCGTGAGAAAGTTATCAGTGTGTATTTTGTGCGTTTTCACGACTATTTTTAAATTTAATCATTCATTTTACGCAAGAATTTGAAAGAGTGACCAAAAAGACTTCTTTTACGAAGTCATTTTTGTCGTACGGCGTAAAAAAAAAGGGTCAAGATAAAGACTTGCATAGATATGTTTATTGAATGACTGAGATATGATTAGGATATCAGTTACATAAAACTATAAGTTTGCTCCATAAATACCCCAATATTTACGTCATACTTCCAACAGCTATTGAGTGAAAAAAATAATCTCGAATATGGTTTCCATTAAGAATGTCGTCCAACATCAAAAGGACCTTTTCTTATAGGCGACGCGATTCCCTGCGATCGCTGTGAAGGCCGATGCGTCACAGGATAAGAGTCGCTTCCCGATGGAGAACGTGAGGCCGTTTTACTCGATGCTTAATTCTGTACTGAAAACCAAACTGAACTCGGCGTACTTAAAATCGCACCGTGTGAAGTATATGATCGCATCCGATTACGGAATCGAATTCGATTTTCGGCAATGAAAACAGAAATATGTACGATACTTTTTTTCCATCGGATTCTTGGATCCAACGACCATTCACAGGCAAGCGGGAGACTTGAGCGTTCCGAGAGAATACCTAATGGTGGAGCTGTAGTCTTTCTAAATCATTTTCACGGGAGCTGAGCGAACTATATCCGAGAAAAAGTTTTTCTCGAAACCTCTTGAACTGGTTTTCTGAAGACTGTTTACAATTCATTGTAAAAAAAGGTGTGGAAGCCAAAACATAATGATCCAATTTTATATCGAGTATTCCAGCGCATGCCTGGAAAGATCCACCGCGCAGACAAAAACGCGTCGTGTGAACACAGGCTCCGGGGCATTGAATTTGATGTAATCCCAAATTTGGTTCAGAGTTTTCTGCACAGATTTCAGTGTTGACATTAGTCAACTTAGCCTTAACTAAATTTGAGCCGACAGCACACGGAGTAAATTTCCCGTGTGGCTAGTAGCGCCAGCGAAGAATCCTCGCGACAATTACCGTGGGTGCGTGGTGCGGCCGAGCATCGGTCATCGGAGTCTCCAGGCATTCGAGGTGTACCTCGGGCAACTTTCGAATCCGATAGATTGCTCTGCATCTTTGATCGAGATTCGAGACACGATACATCGGTTAACCCACTTTTTTCATTTATTCACCTGCAACCTATTAATAAAAAAACCCATCCAATTAAAAAGATCAATGCTCATAAATTTTCAATTTTTACAGCCGAATTTCCAAAAAAGCAACCCAATAACAGCAATAGATTTTTCATCTCCGATAGAGTTAAGTAATGACCAGCACTCGCTTGAATGGAGCGATCGAAATGCCCGGCGCACGGGTCACGTGACCGAATGCGCGGAAAATAAGACATCGGGAGCGCTGAAATAAAAGGTGAGTTAGTAAGAAAATGGTTTACAGTTCAGTTAAAATCTTATAAAATATTTTGGGAAGGTTTTATAAATTTATCTTAATGGAAAAGAATTTTCTAAGAACTACAAAATGACTGATGAAACCAGAATTGAAAGAGTGGCTTAACTGTGATCAAGCCCGTGTTCCTAAAATTTTTTTATTCTCTAGTGTTTCTTGGGATCCATAGTTTGGCGGCAAAAACATAGATAAAAATTCTGGATCTCTTCTTTTTCTTCTCTCCTATGAAAATAATGAATAGGTACTCAGTGTCCGGAGATTAAGTATTGACTAGCAAGTTCAGCACCTGCTATTCGTAGTACTATTCAGCTCATACGTTTCTTCTACTACTCTACCCAGAACCCTACACAGAAATATATAATGCGTAGAGCGAATAAACTGTAAAGGAAAGCCTCACGCTTCTTTCAAACTGCTTCAAATGAGCAGAAAGTGTTGTACAGTGGATGGTTAGGCCCGGCTGGGAGCCATTCAGAGACTCGGAGGCTTTTTAGATTTCATAGGCTTAGTTTTCAATGATTTAGAAATCACGATAAATTGCCCTTCATTTTGATGGGTACGATTTTACTTTAGCCCCAAGGTACATTTATAGAAATAATAGAAGCGACCAAGTAAGAGATATGCGAATGAAATAATGGGCACGAAATTCCTTCTTTCCACGCAGCATTAGTGATGATAGTAAAAGTATCGCGACATTTGTATGAGGCATTGTTAGCATACAATCACCTCTGTCTTCTTCTCTCTGCCGTTCTCTATTCTCTCCCATTACGTGGCTGTTATCCTAAACCCCTCTGTTACACGCCTCTGCGGAGGCTCTTAGGGTGTTTGCTTGGAGTGTAGTATGTGATGAGGTATGCAGATGTTGATGAAATGACTCAATTTCTTTTTGTGTACCACTGGCACATCATTATGCATCATCCAATTCATGTTTGACGGTTAAGGAAAATGTATCTCTCAACAGTTTCAGATGCTTGTCGAGCAAGCCACATTTCGTCCTCCAAATCACCTCCGCATCTGTTGCATAAATATTCCCTCTGAAATCTGGCAAATTGGTATCAACTATTCTGTCGTGGAGAGGATTTCCCAAAATGAAGGCAATGCCCTCTTCTATGAGTTTCTGCACTAGCCCATGCTGAATGATATTCATAGACGATTGATCGTATTTCGGGGGACACAAACAACCGTATCTAAAAGCAATTATTGCATATGAACGATATTCCAACTCATGTCACGACATAAGGAGGCGAGGTGAAAGATTTCAATGCACTCACTATAGGCTGATAGTCCTTCACGTAACTAAATTCTCAGAGTGGCACTCAACATTTTGCATTCATTTATATTCAGTCAATTAATGGTTATATTTTTAATGGTTCGCGAGCTGTGTAATATACAGTTCATATGGTACGAGTAAAATTAAATAAACTTAGTTAACTTCCGCACAGTGTATTGATAATACCCTTTGTTTTGTGAACCACTCTCTAGTGCTCACTGTCTTTTTTGATAGAGGACTTAGGTATTCATACATCTATAATAAATATACTTATTATCAGCATACCCTTATTTTAAGAATAATTTGCCCAAAATGAAGTTGCGTAAAGTTGCATTTCTCATTTTAATATACTTGAAAAGGGTGTCAAAATTGTGTTCAGAAGCAATCTGTATATTTCTGGGAATGATTCCATCCGATGAGGCTCATCGTTTCGGCGTCGGAGGAGATTGAATGTAGTGGAGAAACGTTTTTATCAAGAAATGTTGCGGATAAAATGGACGAAGAGAATCTCTAACGAAAAAGTCGTGCGAAGAGCAGGAAGTCGTGAGAAATGAAGCAAAATAAAAATTCTGTGAAGAAGAAGAGACAAACTTATAGGACACATTGTGCAACAACACATCCTGATGAAAACGATATTGGAAGGAGAAATTAAGAGGAAGGATGATTAGGGGGGGGACCATGGAGGACATAATGGAGGAAGTTAATGTAAACAATAATGTAGGAATGAAGCGGCGGTTGTCGGAGAGAAGATGGGAATGGAGAGCTGCTGCAAACCAATCTTTCGACCGGTGTCAACTCCTGATCCTACAACTCGACCCGTTCCACATTCAAGTCAAGTTAAAATATGTTTATTTCCACACCGAACAAATACAAGAATAACAGAAACAAAAACAAGGGTGTGGACCCCGCATTAGGCTGTCGTCTCTTCAGGATATTCACTGGAATAATTACTTTCACTGGTACGGGAAGATATTGGCCCGGCATTCGCCCTAGGACGGTGGAAAACCCGTAAAACCACCGTCAGGCCACAGAACTTAACAAAACATTCCACATTCGAGGCAATGAGGACTCTTATTGACGAGGAGAGCAGAGCGAACAAGACGAGCGTTCCGGAGTGTTTGGGGAAGAGCGGCGATGTCTTCAGGGCCGTCGTCGCTTGCGTCGTCGGTGCCGCTTCCGCCGCACAAGGGGCCCAAGATTCCACTCGCACGGAAGGGAGGCCCACGCGTCCCCCACCCCCATTGCATCGGAAAAGGGGTTGCTCCACTCCCCTCCCACCGACCCGTGCATTGTTGGGATCCCTTTACCGCGGGCCCAAAGGGGTACGGGCCTCGTATATGCATATGCGTTTTTTACGGCGGCTCCAGAGAGACGGTTTTTTTTCTCCGCGCCGTTGGGGCATGAGAAAAATCCTGGGACAGGGTGGGGTCCAAAGGAAGGGGCTCTATTTTCCTAAAGGGTCTCTCCGGCCCAGGGATCGGTCGGGGTACAGCGCCCCTCGAGCCGGAAGAATATATACATTTTTTATGCATGCATGCCTGCATGTGCATCGGGTTAAGGGCCCGCTCTTTCCACTGGGATCCCAGCGGGGGGAAGCGATCCCTCGTGATGCGCCCCCCTAACCCTTTCCTTCCCTTTTTAACCCTTCCCCCACCATTAATTCCTCCTTCCTCCCTTCCCCTCACACCCCCCTTCCCCACCTGTGGACGAGACGGAGTAACGGCGGCTGCCCGCCCGTGACCCCAATCACTCGACGCCGAGACGGCAAGAGGGGCAACACTCTGGGAGACGCGACGACCTCCGAGGGACACCGTCGAAGGCCCGCCACGGGGGCCACGGGATCCGCCGAGGGTGAGACAGCGGAGGTGTGCGCCAGAGGTCCCCGTTCAAGCCTCGCGCTCCTCGGGCCTCGCCTCTCACGCGCAGTGGGTAAAGTGGACGTGATCACTCGAATTCTCTTTCTATATTTCGACCTGTTTTACACGACAATACCCAGACCGGTTCTAACGTTTTCTGTGTCTTGTTCTAAGCGGAGATCATTTTTTTCTGGCGATGAGTTCTTATTTATAACCTTAGATACTGGAGATTAGATAAAAACCCTTTCTCCAGTGTTGAATGGTACGAATAAAAACTCTCCGCGAGATGAAAATGTAATCAGACTTGAAAATGACGCGGAAGCCTAAAAATTGGTCGGGTTTACGTTAAGAAAAACAGTGCGAAGTTTAAAAAGTTATTTCATTTGAGTACGAATTACAAAATTCCTCATAGTCGACTCGAAGACCATTCGAGTTACAGTGAAGTGGAGTGAGCCGCAGAGTAAAGTGTTCCGTTGTGTTGTGTCGCGAGGACCGTTCCGATCGAATTCGCTAAACGCCGACCAAGGGTGCATCACGCAGTGTCCAGGCATGTTTCGCGGGGAAGGTTCCCTCGGTCAGAG
The DNA here is from genome assembly GCA_963169105.1 of Ceriagrion tenellum. Taxonomy (NCBI): domain Eukaryota; kingdom Metazoa; phylum Arthropoda; class Insecta; order Odonata; family Coenagrionidae; genus Ceriagrion; species Ceriagrion tenellum. Next base: position 9,801,348 of record OY720639.1, read on the forward strand.
TGTATTTTCAGGGTCAAATACATTCCCGTCGTGATGAGATATCCCCTGCTAGTGATATGAGAGTGTTAGAGAGATTGGAACGTTGAATGAGGCATTGGCATACCATACGGAGGTCCAGGTTTTGAACCCCGACAGTGCGCCAGATTTTTCAATGGATTTTTGATCCCTACCCGATTGCCGCCTTGAGAACAATCCCAGCGCACTGCTCCTTACTCGCACATTTGCGGTACACTTTGGCGCCTCTAATTTAGGTGGCTGGAGCGGTAATTGTGTCCTACTTAATAATATTTTTACGTAAGTCGAAAAAACTTCTTGAACAAAATTTTATTCAAGTGTGTATGTTTAAGGTAGTTTCTCATCATACCGGTAGAAATAGAGTTGATACAAGATTCTATCTTTTTTTCTTAATTAAAGCACGCCATATTTAGAGTTTTCGGCGCGGTATTCGAAATTTAGACGAAATCATATTGGAATGCATGTTTTCGAGTATTGAATTCAGCGTAACATATTGACATTTGTTAGCGACAATTTTAATAAAAAGAAATGTATTACTTCGCGTTTAGAAGAAATCATAGCCTATGCAATCAATTTATTCCGACATATTTGCCATTTGCCAAAGGGCTATCTACGTGTCAAAATATTGAATTTAAAAATAATGAATCCAGTAAGGTGCCCTTTTTTACTCTTATTCATTTTTACCCCTGATGACAGTACGTGTGCAAAGTTCCAAGAAAATATGTTCACGAAGAAAAAAATCTTTCCAACAGCCTTAACAGTAAGCTTATCTCGAAGGTGGGTTACCCTCCACCCTGCCTCCAGTTTCCCATAAAGCCCTTCCCTTTCTCTTGAAACGACTACCGTAGTAACGATTTTAAACTCATTGTCAGTAATGGGTTGCCTCTCTGAAACAACAGGTCTGACTAGGGTGTACCCACGGCAAAGGAGATCCATAACCTCGACCAGAGCACGCTGGCTGACAACCGTGGATGGCCCAAGCGGTGGGTTTCGAGAGACACACGTGCCAGGGTCCATTCGACACATTTGCATTCAGTCCTCTGCTCAGCGCCGATGGCGTAATGATTAGGTATATCAAACGCAGTCAATTAATTGATGACGAAATGCACGGCCCCAATGTCAAACAGCTAACTGAAGGAACGCAACGACTGCGGAGAGGCTAATGAACCAAAATGAGTCTTCATAATCGCTTGACAGAATAATTTAACTAATCGAAGCTAGCGCTTGACTGTGATTATCCTTTTCCACGAAAAGAATCGCCGCCCTGTGGGCTCTTGACTCTTCTGTGCCGCTCGGCGATGGAACAGCGCACGCGATGCACACAAATACCCTCTTAGACGTGAGGCGACCCTCAGCTTTAGGTGAACATAATTCGAATGCAAGCAGTAATTCTCCTCACTGATGTTTAATCACCAGTTATAACTTCAAATTTTGACTCAGGACATAGAAATTATGTGAATTCAGGCTGTACATCCACCATCCAGCGTACTCGAATATCATTCCTCCCTGCCGACACGTTCACTGTTGCTTCCGCCTGCACTCGAAATCCTACTAAAAACAAATCTATTTACCAATTAGGAACCAATGAGTTATATTAGAAACTTAATTGTAATTCCCTTTCAGCGTTATTCTGTTACTTGTTCAGAATCATTAGCGACCTGCCATGTATCTATTCCGATAAACGAATCGCCACCTTACGTCTAATTATTTATATCTTTCACACACAATGTACAAGTACAGGTATCTTGTGAGGTAATATGTAGATGTACGTCCTACATCTACATATTACCTCACAAGCCACCTCAAGGGTGTTTGCCAGGGGGGCTTTCAATACAGATCATAGCAAGCAAGTCGCATGGAAAGTGGAAGGCAGATGTCGCTAGTATGTCTTAACGAGTTCCAGATAGCACCGTTGGACGCGACACTCAATTCGCCTGTCACCGGTTCACAACAGACTCTCCTCGTTTGGACGTCATCGTCTTTGGGCGGGCGACCGTCGCGTCGGGGCTCGTGCGAGTTGAGTGACTTCGTCCGCTTTGGCGACCAAATCTTCCAGCGCTCACTAGGCGCCGTTGAGCGGGTGCCCAGTGCAGCAAAGATGACACTGCAGTGCTGCGTGGCGGCGTCCGATTGGATGCCACCAACACCCGAGGCGGAAGGCTAGAGCGCGATTTCGAGGCATTTGGAGAGGCGCCGTTAAGGATTTGAGACAAGCGCGGGGTGTTGGGACATTGGAAAAGTAAGAGAAATGGATTTTTTTGTTTTCGTTTGCCCAATAGAAATAGATGTGGTGCAGAAGAAAAGTTACTCCATACTTGTCGTCATGGAGATTCGTATGGACTGGGAGTCTCAAATGTTACCCTAAGCAGCTCTTACAGTAACTGTATTGCATTATCCGTTCGCTGATTGCAGTTTTCAACAAAAAAACTCGTGGTTTTCTTTTGTTTTTAGAAGAGCTTTTGAATTTAACTTTCTGTACACATTCCTAAATACTGGTGGCCTAGTCGATGTTAAGCTGAAGTGGTGGTATTTAGCATGACTCGTTAATTATTTCATCCCTAGACCTTCATACTATTCCGCAAGCAAATCGTTACTTATAGTAATGCCGCCAACGTTTCAGAAATGTATATGGGATTTGCATATTGCAAGTTCCTTGGCGCTATCTCGTGTATTATTTTATAACTCTTTGGATCCGAGTCGAAATAAATATTCTTTGACTTTTGGAGTTAAATTCGGGAGGAAACGATGATTTATCCGTAGAGAGTTACCCATACGTAATAGAACGGGGACTTAGATATTATGTCAGCCTTACTCTATTTCCACCCCAGATTCAATCGGCTCGAAAGGTAATCAAAAACTGTAATGATTCGTTTCGGTCTATGACCTCCATCTAGCACCATGTAGTCTCATAATTAACGCCCTCATGTCAAAAAAGGGTCAGCATTGGAAATCGAACAGGGCGGCGCCCAAGCCTGGGCCGTGTCCGCCGCCGTTCACTGGCGCGCAGAACAGACTCTCCATGGGCATTTCAACACTCCCAAGGCAATTTTTTTGACCATATTAGACATTTTTTACCGTGGCAATAATTTTACAAGAGACTCCTAGGGGGGGTCCATTAATTACGAGAGGCGTTTTGGGGGGGAGGGGGTCGAGCTGAATCTCACCCAATCTCACGTGGGGGAGAGGGGGGTGTCGGCAAATATTACGTAATTTTTTCCGCAAGAAACAGTGTCAAATTGCGAGAAAACTGGGTTAAATTAAGTAAAACATGTTTCTCCACTAAAATATGGCTAAATTAACACAATAATATTTATCGCGGTTATGCGAACGCCACAAAGTCATTTCCTCCCTTCTTGATTTGCCGCTGCCTACCGATTCGATCAACCTCTGCACGCCTTCATCAGCATGCCTTATGACCTTTATTGCCCAAGTGTTCGTGGTGATCTAGAAAAGAGAAGCTGCAGTACATGCGGTTTCTACTTTTCATCCATCACAAGATCTGCAGAGCACCGGCGTGCGGTCCACAGTGCACCAGCTGCACCAGTGCGCAAAGTGCAACCCTCACGGAATGCCACACGTCGAGCTACTGAGCTTCTGTGTGCAAGCGACAACGGTTTAGAGTGGCTAAATCAGAGCGAGGTAGAAGGAGTAGATGGTTTTACTGAAATCACGTGGACATGTTGGTTCCAGTAGCCACTCTTAACACCACTCATGAGTCCTCATGGACATGGACTTAGAATTCATTTATGAATGAATATTCTTTTATGAATTGTACAAGTTCGTATTTAAGTATTTTATTGTTCGATTTTCTCACTGTGATTCTAGACTGCGTTCTTAATAGTCTTAAATACCAGTCTTAACTAGTCGTAAATAAAAATAATTAAGCAAATTATGTTTTTTTAATAAATCCAACGCAATCAAGATCATATTAACGTATTAACATGAAAAGTGCGCATTTTGAAAAATCTCACGTGATATTAGGTGGAGGGCGGGTCGAGCCAAATCTCACGACATCTCACCAAGGGGGGAGGAGGGGTCGAAAACTCGCAAAAATCGCCTCACGTAATTAATGGACGCCCCCTAGAGCCAAAATGTCAATTTTCCAAATTCCTACATGATCAACACACCTACGTCAATCACCTAGTACTTACCAGTAGGAATTGAGACACATGACGATTTATTGTAAATTTCCGCGAACTAAAACAAAATATTTTTGTCAATATTTACGAAGTGCCTCTTGCAGCTTCTGAAATTTGAATGTGGTCACTGTAATGAACTAGATAGAAAAAAAATCTCGCCTTAACCTTATCCCAAAAATCAAAATGTCACCTGGTCGAATACGCAAATTCCAGACACATTTCTGAAACGTTCGCGGCATTACTTTGGGTAACAATTTGTGTGCGGAATAGTAGGAAGGTCTAGGAATGAAATATTAAATGAGTCATGCTAAATCCCACAGTTTCAACTTAACATCAACGCAAAATTTGAATGTGGTCTCTAATAATAGACTAGAGAAAAAAATCTCGCCTTAACCATATCCCAAAAATCAAAATGTCAGCTGGTCAAAAGTTTGCCTTTGGAAAGTGGAAATGTCTCGGTGCGAACGTCCGCAGCCCTTAGGTGGGCGACTCGGTCACCGCGAGCGGTCATTCCACCAACTCCCCATCATCCGATAAACTACACCCGTCCCCCCTGACCCTCCACCTCCCCGCACACTCCCCAGCGACACAACACACCTGATTGGACACGGTCCTCGACTCGAGTGACCTCATTCCATCGTAAATCACATATATACCTCATCCCCTCTTCTGATATGAGACGGCCATTCAGCCGTGGTGAGGTGGCAGCAATAAAGGAGCCCTTTTGGGGTAAGAAGGGAGAGAGATAGAAGAGCCCTTTTTAGTTCCTATTCGGGGATGGGAAGGGTGCGAAGGCGAATATAGAAGGAAAAAAAACCTTGGGTCACCCGTGGTCGGTGTTGCCCGCTCGACCCTGCCGAAGACCCTTTTCACATTTCCATGTCGAAATGTTTGTCGAGTTTTGCCCTTGTTGTTTGCCCGTCTCATCGAAATACGCATTATTGGGCACTTATCGGGACTTCGCAACTGCACGCAAAAACTTACTCTGAATGAAGAACATGACTTGACGTGAGGATGATGAAATGGACACAAGCAGAAACTTCTCTTTTAGGATTCTTTACTTCGCGTCTCGTTGTTCAATGAGGTATCCCTGATGAATTCTGGCGTGTGTGAGGGAAATAGTTTTTATTCGAGCCAGATATTCCTCAAAACTCGCAGGAAGAAAATATATTTTTTAAATCTCCGTCTTCATTAATCACATTATTCCATGGCTATTTTAGCTCTCATAACCTGCCTACGTTCCCACTAGCTGCGTTTTACCATAATATCAACTCGCTGAATTCACGATGTAGTGAATACCAGCTTTCAAGTCCGAAAGATATTAGATGATTGATATAAAAAGGCTAACAAGCTCTCACATCGAAATGAAGACAAATGCGTACATTACGGACTTCTCGGACATTTTAAATAAAGGCACCACGTTTCCACGTATCTGAATTTTAATCACGCCAACACTCTTAAAGCTCAGTTTTCCCAACTATTTTCGTATTTCAACTGTTTTCTATAATTCTTTGTTACGCGGATATATTCCTTACTTTTGTTCGCATGACAAATAAGTCATACGGTTGACATTTTACTTGGTTAGCTCAACCTTAGAAGGATGATATATGTACTAAGGTAAATGAAAATGACAACTTTGTAAAATTCCACCAATTTATTTTCAGGTACGACTAGTTTCGTCGCAGCGGCGACATCTTCAGGTATGAAGGTACCTGAAGATGTCGCCGCTGCGACTAAACTAGTCGTACCTGAAAATAAATTGGTGGAATTTTACAAAGTTGTCATTTTCATTTACGAAATGAACTTCCACAAAGTTAAGCCTGAGATGATAGAGATAATATGTACTATGGTTCACGTTTTATCTCAATTTTTGATAGTGGTTTCTTAATTCTCTTTTGCCACGCATGCATTCACCTCACCAAGCCATCATCGCAGTTGCCGCATGTTGAAGGCATCCAAGAGACAAACACAAATGGAGTGCCCATTCGGTGGCAGTGCCCATTCGTTCATCTCCACCCATTACACTCGCTGCATATTCTCGAGAAATGCATGTCTCCTAAGTCATCCATTATCCTCGTCCCTACTTTTATTTATACACTTTTAGCATATTTTAGAGCCTTTACATTCCTACTGCCTCTTTAATTATCGCATTTTCCTTTCAGACATATCCCATACATCTTTCTCCGGGTGAGATTAGCTAATTAACCTCGAGCCGTACGTCCGTACAAGATGCTCCCCACGTCTCCTTCCGCGCCCTATCGGGCTTTTTTCCACAGAGGCCTCGACTCGGTCGCATCTCGAAACATCCCTGATGTGACGTCACATCTCCGCGGAAACCACAACTTTTGAATGACAGGATATTTTCATTGGTTTGCGAGCTAACTTTGTGGAATTTAGAGTTCATATTGTGATGAAATCAGAACACTTTGTATAATCCACACAGAACTTTAATGGTATGGGCCCGACCGGTTTCAACACTTTCGTGCCATTCTCAAGGAACAATACAATTTATTTCTGGCGAGCACGTAATTATATTTTATGTCGGAAGTGGGAAGGGGATTGGGGTTGAGATAAATATGACTAAGGATGAAGGTTAAGGTTGAAGCATCGGGCTGGAGGTGGACGTAACCATATATTTTCTGGAAGTCATTTAACAAATCGAAACCAAACTGCTTAGCGTGCTTTATAATTTCAAAGTTCTCAATAAAATCCAGCTTGGCACCTTTGTCAACAAAAATATTTGGTTACGTCCACCAATCCCCTTCCCTCTTCCGATATAAAATATAAATACGTGCTCGCCAAAAAAAAGTATTTTATTGTCCCTTGAGAAGGACACGAAAGTGTTGAAACCGGTCGGGCTCATACCATTAAAGTTTGGTGTGGATTATACAAGTGTTTTTATTTCATCTCGAATGACCGTGTTTGATATGCTGGAGATGGTGACGACAAACTTTCGTCACTCTCGTGGCAAGTGCACTCCGAAACCTTGTTGAATAACGCCCGCTCTTGCTCCTCGACCAATCGTCACCTCTAGTATCCGACCTCTCTCTCTCTCTCTCTCTCTCTCTGCAATGACCTGTGACCTCGAACACTTCTATTGACCCTCCCTCCTGTCCATCGAAATATTTCCCACTCCCCAGCCCTGCACCCTGACGTCCACCTTGAACTGGCAGTCGGCCATTTTGCTCTCCGTCCGCACGACTGTGGTCACGATGCCTTTCTATAAAAAAAAGGCAGATGGAGCGCCAATCGTGAGTCATTGAGCAAACATTTTCACAACTTTTCCAGTACGTCGGAACAAAAACTTCTCGGACCACACTTCACTTCAGCACATATGTTAATACGGAGTATATCTCCAGGCATGCATGTGGTGATATAAATTATTATATTTTTAAAATGTCGCCGTAAGGAGAGTATTGATGTGACTTGGTTTCACGGGACGGAATTCCAAAGTTAATCATAAATCAAATGTAAATACGTGTTATGTACTCGGCGTACGCACCGTAATATTTGTTTGGAACCATTATGCAAACATGAAGCGTATTATTTCAATTTTGGAGTAAAATCTGTTCCAATGAAATCGCGTCATTTCGAATTATATGTCGAATGACATGAGGTTGTTCTCTGGGAATGCGATATAAAATTCGCGCAAACGTTCGTATTTACACGATGCAATTTTGCGGAAGCATCTTCGTTCACGCACGTAATTAAGAAGCTTCCGAGGCAAGTGAATTCCAAATTTTTGTTTAAATGGTTTAATAAATCGTGCTTCCACTGATGACCTTTTTTAGCCATTGGAAACCAAAACTAAGAGCGAAATATTTCACGAATTTTAATTTAAAGGACATTTTCCTACCGCTGTAGACACCATATGCAGCGCCATCTCTGTACACTTGCCACATTCATATCGTTTGTGTCCTTAAACTTTCAAGTAATTTGGAAATATCACAAACGATAAGGCGGTAGAATGAATCGATTTTGTTTTCAAACCATATCTCGGAGGTAAACAATTTTACGCGAGAATAGTATTTCTATTGGAGGGAGAAATGCAATTTCATTCGTGTGTTTCTCCCTTTGCTACATTTCTCACAGTATGATTTAAAGTTCAATTTTTTGGAAAAGTGGCGCGGTAAGAGATCATTCATTTTGCAAAATTCCACAGAGAAAAAAATCATCCACCTTGATTTTTTCTCTGTGGAATTTCGCACAATTGTGTATTGCGGGTGACTCTGTAAAAGTGGAACTCCGTGGCTAGTCCCGGATAGCTCAAAAATCAGAGATCATTCAGTTTTTCATGACATTCATAGAGAGGGTATGCTTTTCTATAATTGTCCAGAATGCGAATGGAAAGGAGTTTCTGTCCTTTGACGGCGGGAGCACGGCGAGAGAGATCGTGCGAACGGCGATGGGCAGCCGATGTGCTCCGGGAGTGAGATTGGCTCCTCCTCGGGCTCTTTCACTTACTCGTCTTGCGTGCGAGGATTATTTGGAAAGGGGAGGGTCGGCGGATGAATCCCTTGTTCCTCCTCACCCCACTCCCCGCCTCGATCCCCAACGCGTTTATCCCTCCCTCTTTCAAACGTTAGGATTCACGTCGGCCGCGAGAGAAATGAATGGCGTGACGTCATCGCGTGTCTACCCACGAAACTGTCGTCCACTCGAGAGAGGCGTTAAAGAAAGTCCGAGCGAGATAGTTTCCTAGTCATAATAGAGACCATATTCGAACTATACGTTTTAATTTCACCAGCTGTGAGACACATCAGTTACATATTGCATTATTAATGGTGCAATTATATGGTTTTATATGACAGAAATTGTAAGTAATTAAATGAAAATATCTAAATAAGTCTTTAACTTGACTCATTTTTTCGTGCGGTACGTTTGAAACTCCTTCAAAACGGAGGGTTTTTTATGATACCCAAGAACCTACTGTGGTGACAATATTAGTAATTTTCAAAAATAGTTGAGAAAATATACAAACTACAAAGTGTTAGTTATAATTACGACATCTGTGTTAGAAATGCCTCATTCTGTAAATAATGTCTCTCTGGAGGCAATGCACGTACCATTTCCCATGTTAAAGGGTCGGTATTTTTTGTGAAATATCTCGGATAGTAATGTGGTAAGGGGTTGAATTTTGTGTGTCATTCGTAGGGTGAGATATTTCTCTCTAAAATGAGACCAAATTCATTGATTTCTAAGTAAAATGATATTTCGCTCAAACTACCTTAAGTGATCGGAAGGGAGGAGGAGGTGCAACGCAATTTCAATACGTCCACCGCTCTCGGAGGAAAAGTCGATATCCTTCTCACCTGATTGCGTCGAATTGAGGGGAAATTCGTGGAGTGTCTTTCATGGGAGAAAAGATGGCGATGAAATGACGGGTGTCGTAAAAATGCCCAATAATGTTTACTCATAACTTAAAACTAGTCGGGTAATAGAACGAAGGACCAATCAAAGAACAGATCACTCTCCTGATAGATAAACAAACTAAAGCTACCTACTGATTGCTGGAACGTACCGGGTGAATTGAATCGCAGTGTGTTGAGGTATTTAAGAAATATCATACACAGTGATTCCCTCGCGTTAACAATAAGGTTTAGTCAGTGTCAGAACCGATTTCGATCGTGAAGAAGATAGATTTCCCATACATTGCGTGATAAATATTAAGTTCTTCGTAACCTTAGTTTACGGAACTCTTTAGCGTTGGATATTAAATCATTCGTTTCACTGATTCCGCATTGAATTTATTTGCAGTTGCCCAGGCTCATTGATGTTGAGGTTTCCTGGCGATAAGGCGAGCAGTATATACAAGGCTCGAAGTTAACTTGTTACCTTTTTTGGATTATTCCCTTTGTCAGACAAGCGAGTTCTGCTTGGAATTCACGGAGAACTTGCTCCCCATCCTGGAAATCAAATGGAAATTTTTAATTCCTTTAATTTACTAATTTGCTTTATACGTATGCATTCAAAATTCCCTCAGCTGCTTCATGGCTTTTACAAATGATAAAACGTATTTGTCGTACGCATTTGATTGAATATCACGGCATATAAATCCGTCGATTAATCATTAATTCTCCTTGCATGCATCACACGAATGTCATGGCCATGACTGTGCATCTGAATCCGAGTCGTAAAAATATTAACAGAACGGGCATTTCTCCTATTGATTGACACGCAACGCTTACACTAACGCCAAGTTGCCCGCTTTCAATTCCCTTGAACTGCATCTAATTATAACCGATAGGCGTCTCTCATACTGTGACGAGACGACACACTTGGAGACGACTGCGGCGAACATACAATTAAATTTCGTCCACCTTTCCTCCGATTCCTTTTCCCCCTTCCCCTACCATTTCATGGTTAGTGTCCAAAAATTCTTTGCTTTACATTCCTACGGTGACTTCTATGACGAAATGTAGGGTTATAAATGGAAAATTGATGTCAAAGGGAGAGCCTTTTTTTTTAATAATCTGAGAGTACTGCGAGGACAGACTTCATTTTCATCGTTCGCGATGATTTTATCAGCCACGTTTTAATCATCAGATATTTGGTGCGACTGCTCAATGGAGCTCGGAGTTAAATGGAGTTCTATTAGTGACGTTGAGCTGAGGGATACATGTCCGATCGTCAATTGTCGTGTTTACCCGGCAGGGATATCTAATTGTGAACGACTATGAGACGCCTTTATGTATGACCATCTTGCGACAGCGCCACATCAGAAATTGCCCTCCGCTGACACGGGCGGGAACGTGTGACCAGGCAATTCCGTAATTTCCTATTTCGGCCATCGGAGCGATTTTTGTTTTTCCACCATTAGGCGATATCCACCCCTTAAGGTAGTCCGAGCGAGATAGTTCCTTAGACATAATAGAGACCATATTCGAATTGTACTTTTTCAGTTCACCAGCTGTAGTAAACAACTAAATATTGCATTATTAATGGTGCATTAACATAGTTTTGTATGACAAAAATTGTAAGTAATTAATGAAAATATATAAGTAAGTCTTTAACTTGACTCATTTTTTTGTCGCGGAGCGTTTGAAACTCCTTTAAAACGGAAGATTTTTTGTGAACCCAAGAACCTACTGGGGTGACAGTATGATTAATTTTTATAAATAGTTGAGAAAACATTCCAACTACACGCTGTTAGTTTTTTTAGGACATCTTAGTGTTAGATATTCCTCATTAAGTAAATAATGTGTCTCTGGAGTGCGTGTCACGTACCATTTCCCATGTAAAAGGACTGGTATTTTCCAGCAAATATCTCGGAATATACTGTGGTATGGGGTAGAATTTTTGGTGTCATTGGATAGGTGATATATTTCTCTTTAAAATGAGATCAAATTCATTGATTTCTAAGTAAAATAATTTTTCGCTCAAACCACCTTAAACAGACGTGCGCAAGAAAAATATGGTCCGAGAATCGTTATCAACTGACTTAAAAAGTTATCATAATGCACACTCAATGGCTGAAAATTATCGCTCAAGCTACCTGAAATGGCCGAGTTTCCCCTTCATCAAAGTCTACACCTCGAGACCCAGATTACTCAAAGCCATCTGGATCAAAATTCACGGATCCCAATGTATACGTTGAAGGCTTCACGGGTCACCACGACCAATCGCCACGCTTCTCGAAGATGCCATCGTCCTTCGTGCTTCGTGCTCTCGTTCCGGAGTCGGACGGAGGGGGGGGGGATGAGGAAATGGACCAGAGCCCATCGCGTCTTTTCTCCTCCCACCCTCCCCCCACCCCCGGTGGTCTCACTCCCAGATGACCGACGTTGAAAGAGCAGTACCCGTAGCGCAAATATGTGAAAAGGGTTCCTTTTTAACCCATCCCCGCCCCTCGAAGGGGGAACCCTAACCCTTTTTTGCCCTCTCGCATTATCGAGATGTAATGCAGGGTGGAAGGGCCGTTGAGCGGCAAAAGGGTACGCACATATATCACTTTACCTTGGCCGTCTTCCTTTGCATACTTCATTCTGCGAAATTTACGAAGCTTATCCTTTATGTGTCGAACCCCCTTCGGTCCGTTCCCTTTGCTCGAGCGCACGAGACGGGAACCCCCGACCCCTCTTCGCAACCCTTCGCCTCTCCTATGCATCCAAAGTCTCCTTTCGCCCATATCCCTAAAAATGTATATTTATGCAAACCCATATTTTTTCCCTCGCGGGACATCGAGGCAACGACTCTGGATGCGTCCTTTCGTTCCCGCCCTCCAAACGCCCCTCCTCACGGACCAACGTTGAATCTCGAGGACGCGTAGAACGGCCCTACGCACCGGGAGGGAGAAATGTATATCTACATCTACGTCATACCCTTCAAGCCACCCAAAGGGTGTGAGGCTTCCACACCAGGCATGCATGAATTATATACGGTGGAACACCGAAATTACATTGAAACCCGCGTACCACACATGCAAAGCGCCGATTAAAAATCTAATAACCAAGAAACATTCTATCGTCAATCGTTCCAACATGCAAGGGATACAAAGACTACTACTACATATTCAAAATATCATGCAGAAATAAGAACATCAATATTTGCATCATGCATGAATAAGAACGTAGAAAATATGAACAAAAAGATCTACAGTCTAGCTAATGTCTATTTGCACTATTCATGACGACGATCACAGCTGTTATGGTCCCGAATGGTACGCGGAAAAAATGACATTTTATACCTATCAGTTTCTACAATCCAACTTTCTAATTTTATTGGCGCGATCTAATCTGCCGTAGTACGAGGGGTTAATACTATGTTTTTTGGACGTCGGAGAATTTTTTTTCCGGAAATTTAGCTAAGAGGTTAAGCCTATAATTTAATCTACGCTGTGATAGCGATTCCTATTCCAAATCTTCTAACAATCCAGGCACACTAGTAAACTTATCATGGCATCGTTTTACAAACCTAGCTCCTTTTCGCTGCACTCGATCTAATTCCGATATCAACTCCGCTTCATATGGATCCCATACACTGGCAGCATATGGGGTGAGAGGGAGGCTGGGAGGGGGTGATAAAGGGTGGAGAGCTAAGTGAAGGAGCACGGGGAAATCTGTGGAAAATGAATCGTAGAAGACCTCGATGTTATCACTACCGTTCATGAAGCGTGTTGAGCGGCAATAACGGCAATCTTTGAGTCTTTGAGTGAACGTTTTTACAACATTGTAAGTAAGTTTTTAAAAAATTGCTCGGATCAAATTTCGCTCATGACTGTGTATTTGTCCATACGGTTTGAATCACCATGCTCGTAGTCATGTATATGATGCAAGAATTATAATTCTCAATGTTCGCCTTCATTAAAACATTGTTGAGACTTTACGATGCGGAAATCGAAAGTTTTAATAGTGAATACATTTTTTTCTTGGCATGATACCTTGGTATTCGTTAGCATCCATTATAATAATATGAAACGGAAGTCTTTACGTATAAAATCAAATTATTTTTAATTGTATGTTACGTGACATAAAGGTACATGTCATAATAATATTACCAGATGATTCCTTGTCACAACCTCATATTTGAACATAATTGTTTTTCAAGTTAGTTTGTTCCTAATATTTTCCTTCACTCCTCTTACGCCAGCGTTTCTCTCATGTATTTATGCTTCTTAAGGCCTTAAAGAGAGTTCCATCTGAATTACGATAATTACGATTTCATAATGTTGACAGATTTGCGGTATTTTTTTACGTTTTTTTATCTCCAGAGAAAAAACTAATGAAAATCATATATTGAATCAACAAGAAAGCAAATCTATGATGTGCAATTTTTTCCTCTTATCAATGTTTCACGCAAATCTCTACCGAATAAAAAATCGCTCCAAACAGTTAATGTTTACAATTTAGGTCTTAAATCACAGAAACTGTTGCCCCACAAACAACTGACGCGGAAGAAATCCCGGAAAACATGGAGAGATCTTCAATCACAGAATTCATTCTGCAAGTGACATCCGGATTGGGCAACTTGTCGGAACAAATTTTTCAAATAATTTTTCAAAATTCTTTCTGTCCATTTATTTCCTCGAAGAAGAGGCTTAGTGGTTGGTTATTTTGAGGGGAATTCGATTGATTAAGCAATTTGCGCCTCCTAGTAAAAGTGAGTAGGTTATCAACGGATAGATTATGATGAGAGTGAGAAGAAGGGTAGAGGGAGTCCAGGCCTTATCATCAGTCCTACAATTATGAAATGGCTGGTATTGTTGCACAATTCTAACGTCCAATTTGACGGACGGTATATCTGCCTCTCTCGGAATATAAACCCAAGCCCTTGGAGTGGGAAGTGAGTACTACAGCCACTGCACCACCCCGATCTTCTAGGAAATCGATAACTTCAGGAAATGGTGTGACACCTACATAGTACTACAGTATACCTGTACGGTCCGTTGGCATTACTCTGGCTCCTCATCCGCTCTCATCAAACTTATTTAGAGTAGTTTCAGCGAAATATCATTTTACTTAGAAATCAATGATTTTGGTCTCATTTTAAAGAAAAACATTTTACCTATCCAATTACCACAAAAATTCAACCACTTATTACATTAATTTCGGAGATATTTGCCAAAAAATACCAGCCCTTTTACATGGGAAATGATACGTGCATGCACTCCAGAGAGACATGATTTACAAAATGAGGTATTTCTAACACTTAGATGTCGTAAAAAAAACTAACAGCATGTAGTTTGTATGTTTTCTCAATTAAATTTGAAAATTATATTGTCACCGCAGTAAATAATTCGGGATCACATAAAACCTTCCGTTTTGAAGGAGTTTCAAATGTACCGCGCGAACAAAATGAGTCAAGTTAAAGACTTATTTAATAATTTTCATTTAATTACTAACAATTTCGGTCATATAAAGCTATATTATTGCACCATTAATAATGCATTAATTAATTGATGTGTGCTACGGCTGGTGAAATTAAAACTTATAATTCGAATGTGGTCTCTATGATGACTAGGGAACTTTCTCGCTCGGATTACCTTAAATTCTTTCGAGAAAGGCGTTCTCAATAGGGCAGTGCTCCAGTTGCACGAGGCGAGTACATCGCTCGTTCCATTCTCTCGAATGCCTTTCCTGCCTTTTGAGCACTCTTACCTCAATCACAGGTGAGGGTGCACGATATTTATTCTCACCGCCAAAGTAACTCGAAGAGAAAGTACCAGAGGAGTAGAGAGGTTTCTTATACTCTTTGCTCATGTGTGTGTAAATCTTGAGTATGTTATCAACTCACTTGTTGGAAACTATTTTTAATCGCGATGAACTAAGGATTCATAATTCATTAGAAGAGAATTCAGGTTACATGCTAGGCTCTTCTTTTGCCTAGTGTTATTCTTAAACCTTTGCACTGTGCGCTGCTTTAATGTTTCATCAGTTTACCTCGTAAATACTCGCTCGTCCCAGTGTTACATGAGCCTGCTTTGCGACTGCAGAGCAGAGTTTAGAGTCGGTAAGCAACTCGTACAATATGTAAACCATTGCTTACCTGACGTCTCGATACTGATCTAATGCAAGCAAAGGTGAATAACCTCCCGTGCCCTAATTTATTTTACGATAATTTTATGCCAGATCCATGTAAGGCATGGAAATTCCTCAAGTCCCATTTATTGGTAACAAATCAAATCCGTAATAGTCTTCAACTGCGAGATAAATGTTTCCTATTCAGTACATGTAATTTTAAATGAAAAAGTCTCTCATTAAAGAACTTCGATTTGGGAATGAAAAGTGGGGATATCAGAGTACATGTTTTATAATTTTAGTGCATAGCTGTCGTCAATACATTTTCCAGTCCCATTCTAACTTGACCGTTGAGCATAGGCCAAGGACTGGACGCGAATTACTATAAATGATTTACTGTAGTGCCCTTTTTATGACAAAGGATCATTTAGGTTTTACATGTACAAATCATCTTTGTTATGTATTTAGTGTCTTTGTTTCATATTAATTGTGTTAAACTTCTAAATTTGCAATGCCTATCATATCACATAATTGCACAAACATTTTCCATAAGAAATTTTCCAATATCATAAACACTATTTACTGCCATAAAATCTTGACAAGTTGAGCATAAACTCAGAGATAGCCTGTTACAATGAATTCAGACAGAAAATTTAAATACATTGTTAAAATGAAATCAGTTTTGAATAAAGAGTTTTGGAGCCAACCTCGTCTTTTCCGCACGAGATGTACGAAATTTCAAAATTTACTGTAATAGTTACATATCTAATATGTTGTACGACTTCAATGGAGATATAGATTGAGTGGTTTTTCACAAATATTGCAGACCGATTCAGCCTTCGATTGGGCTTAAGACCAAAGTATGCACATCGGAATAACCGATTTACTATAATAAAAAAATTGAATATGGTTGGCCATGATGGCATTGGTTCTACGTATGTTAATTAGCTGAAGAGCGTTTTTCATAAATCTGTGTCCAAAAACTTTCAAATAATAACTAAGTATGGATACTATTGTCATAGGTACATATTTCTTATTCCTACTTACGGACTCTAATCAGTGACAATGTTTGCTCACTGCTTCAATCCCAAAGAGCCCACATTGCTCAAACCTTCACTGTGGTTCAGCACGTTAAATTATTGAACATTTTCAACTCTTCTTGATGTTGGATTAAGTACTACTCCTCATATATTTTGTGTGCAGGAGATCAACTTTGCAGCATGGAGTACAGAAGCATTTCCAGGAGAGGTAGTGAATGAAATTCTTAATTCATCTCTTGAGTCTTCCACAGGGATATGGGTATCAATTTGGCCGGCATTGCGACGCACGCGATGAGCGTCATCTCTCGGCCTTAATGCGTGAAGAAGGAAACGTCAGAGCTTAGTCCATCATAGTCCATGTTTAAGGTAAATAGCGCAAATGGGGAATGTGCTAATGAAAGAAATGGTTTGGGAAAAATCCGGCGCCAACTCTTATTCATCGTTGTGTAAAATTATTTAATGGAACTTTTTTTTAAGTGCATTGTTTTGAGGGTAAAATTTTGTTTACGTATGTAAAATTTAATTTTTGAAATGTCCCAATCAGTAAAGAGACAACTTCTAAAGGAACTCAAATTTAAGACTTGAGACCCACTCGAACAACCTCCACAAAGCATTCCACATCGAATTGAGGAAAATGAAAAACCCCTAAAGTCGTAATCATCTTCATAGGGCAGCTGATTGGAGGAAGGCACGTTAAAGCATATGGTGCAAATATTGAAGGTGAATAAACTTAGGAGTGAATTATTGGAATCGCTCAAAATGCCAAAGGGGGTGAAACTACTTCACAACACACAATTACCAGTAAGTATCACTGATGTCAGTTAAAAAGGTTCAACAGTAAACCACTCACTATCGATAACTCGGGTTTGACGAGAATATGAGCTTCACTTGATTCGCACTTGCAAGTATACTCTGGGGTGAAGGAGGACTTCTCCCATTCCAGAGACCCGACAAATGCACAAAACTAAATTATAAACATTATGAACAGTGTAAAATACTCTAACCATGAACAAAGAAAAGTGGGGAATATGAGCTGAGTGACGGAAGGGCCGAAAAGTACGCAATATGAGATGATTATAAGTCAAAGCGAAAGGATTCTCCGAGAAATAAATCACTTGACATGAACTGTTAGCGGACTCGTGTTTCTCGATTATCGGTCAGGTGAGTTATTTGATGACAGGGCAACAAGAGAATGGCTTTTTTTTTCGGCGAATTCAATCTCTTTCATGCCTTTGCACCCATGTAAGTGTTCTTCACTGCGAACCAAATCAATTGTGAGGATGTTTTTATAGTGAGGATGTTTTTATAATGAGTATGTTTCACGATAGATTTTTGCCTCGGTCCATTTCCACTGTAGCTGTCAGATTGGTATGAACAACGGGATGATTCCATCTCATCGGATGAGGAGTAGATCTCTTATCTGTTTTGAAGATGTTGTATTGAGTTAGGTGTAATATAAGCATTTAAAAGTTAATATTCTTGCTGTGGGTTTTGTTTATGCCAAAAAATAATTATTTAACACCGATATCCTGCGTGAGCTTCAGTTTCCGATGTAAAATATGCATTAACAAAGTTTTACTTATTTATATTATTATATTTATTTACGAGAGTACTAAGTCGGCTTTTTTCTTTCGCTTGAAATGTGAATGAAGAATTTTCTGTTTGGGTTTGTTTTCTTGAAATTAACGCTTCATATAAACGATGCACTCCAGCAGTGACTCATAGAATTGCAGCATCTATGAATGTTCGCTGTGATTTTCTTTTGCAAGTTTCCAGTAAATTAACGAGAGGCGATGATATTGTTGTCCTTTCGTATTTTGAAACGTTGTACCATAAAAGGTTATCTCTGTATGCCAAGCATAGTTTATAAATTCGATAGTTTCAGGCTTAACTTTGTGAAAATCCATTATGAAATCAATAATGAAACTGACTTAGTAAATTTTCACTGGTATTTTTATTGGTACGACCGGTTTCATTGCATAGGCAACGTCTTCAGGTACACAAAAGTCAAATTTCTCATAATATATAAACTTCCCCATCCCCTTATCCCTATAGTAGTGTATATATTTTGAGAAATTTGACTTTTATGTACCTAAAGATGTTGCCTATGCAACGAAACCGGTCGTGCGAATGAAAATACCTGTGAAAAGTTACAAAGTGATTTTCATTATTGATTTCAAGCATAGTTTAGGTTGCACATTTTTCCAACTTCATAGCAAAAAGACCATTTTCACCAATCGTTCGGGCACAATAAAATCCCCGTCGCATCCACATTGGTTTTTTGAGAGCGAGGGACGTGCAAGGAGGAGGAGTCGGAGCGCGAGGGGGCATTGAGTGGCGTGGTGTCATCGTTCTCGGGAGCTTTGCTAGCAAGGTGGCTGCTTGCTCGCTTGCCTGTGCCCCTTTGCGACGAGGAGGGGGAGGCACTGGGGTGGGGGATGGGGGAGGAGGAGGAAGGGGCGGAGATAACCATTTTGGCGTGTGCCTCGCGCCAAGATGGCGGGGAGGAGGTGTGTGGGGGTGGAACAAGGAGCAGAGGAGAACGTGTGCCGTGTGTATGTGTGTGTATCGCTGCTGCCGTTCGCTTGCCGACAACGCCCCCCCCCCTCTGGATTCCCTTCCCCCCCTAATACTCTTCCCTCCCCCTCCGAGTCCCCCCCTTCTTTGACGATAGGGGGGCCCCGCCCCGATCGATACGAGGCCACGTGTGGCGGAGAAGAGGCGGAGAGACGAGAGAGAGCGGATATGTGTGTGAGGCGAGAGAGTGTGTGTGGGGGAGAGACGGGAGGGATGGGGAACTCCACCTCCCTCCATCCCCTCCCCCCCCGACACGCATCCCCTCGCTCCTTGGAAAAGAGAGAGAGAGAACGCGTATATGAGAGGGATTCTCTCCGCTTCCACTCGCAACGGACGTGCAAGCATAGGTACTGGCGTAGTTTTATACCCACCTATGCACATATGTGTGAACAAAAAATTGCGAGAGTATTAATTGGTGTTGACTAAGGAAACTCGTAGCGGATGACCTGATGGACAACTATCTTTCCTTTTAAGGTAGTCCGAGCGAGATAGTTCCCTAGTCATAATAGAGACCATATTCGATTTTTTTTGTTTTCATTTCACCAGCTGTGGACACATCAATTAAATATTACTTTATTAATGGTGCAATACTATAGTTTTATATGACAGAAATTGTAAGTAATTAAATGAAAATATCTAAATAAGTCTTTAACTTGACTATTTTTTTTTGCGCGGTGCGTTTGAAACTCCATCAAAATGGAAGGTTTATTGTAATCCCGAAGAATTTACTACGGTGACACTATGATTAATCTTCAAAAATAGTTGAGAAAACATACAAACTACAAAGTGTTAGTTATTTTTACGACATCTGTGTTAGAAATGCCTCATTCTGTAAATAATGCCTCTCTGGAGTGCATACACGTACCTTTTCCCATGTAAAAGGGATGTATATTTTGGCAAATATCTCCGAAAGTAATGTGCTAAGGGGCAGAATTTTTGGTGTCATTGGATAGGCGAGATATTTTTCTTTAAAATGAGACCAAATTCATTGATTTCTAGGTTAAATGATTTTTCGCTCAAGCTACCTTAATCTGCAGCTTTGCACACGATATTTCGCGAAAGAACATTGCTTATTTACGGAAGGAATAAGGGCCCCAAAGAGAGTTTTCGGTCAGTTTTAGAATTTATTATCCAATGTTTTCATTTATTTTCTTCTCAGTGAATAACTGTAAATATTATCTCACCCGTCAATCACTGCTGTCATCAAATTAAGACATATTGTGGGTCATGAAAAAAGTGAATGTTGTGAGAAACGGGTTCGAGTACTCGCCTACCACACGGGCGGCCAGGGTTCAAAATCCCTGCAGAGGAGGATGTTTTTTCAGACGAGACCCCATCCCTACTTGAGTGTCTTGTGGAGGACACTTCAAGTACAGTACTCCGTCAGTCGGATGAGACGTTAAATGTGTTCTCTTTGGCGCCTTTCGTTTAGAGCAGGTTAATGCCGACGCCGGGTTTCTATCCACCCTTCCTCCCGTACCTATCCCCTAAGGCGCAAATGACCTTAGCAGTCGGTCGCCTCCCCAAAATCCAATCAAATCCAAAAATTGCGATGGGAATGCGCGTCCGTGAATACCGTGAGGGCGGGATTACGATTGACGTTTCCTGGCGTGAGAAACATATTTGTTATTCAGCGAACCCAGGCGCGCCCCCAGAATCGTCTTTGGGCAAGGTGGGGGACTGACATGAACAATTGGCCCGACGTCAATACGGAAACGTTAATTAATAAAATTTAATGTGTACCATTTCATTTGGGAGGCGTAACTTAATAATTATCGCAAAGAAAACGAAAAATAAGGTGATTAAAATGAATAAATGCCGCAGTGTTTTTACAAATTTGAGGGTTGACGATTGAAACTTGGGGCCAAAGGCTTGTAGACTCTTGTTGGGGGGGGGAGGGAGCGTTGAGAGCCAGTCTGCCCCTTTACCGCCTCTCCATTCACCTTACCCACGGGTGCGCACCAGAGTGGAACCCGAGACGATTGTCGGTCATTGACGGTGTCGTCAACTCATAACAAGTGAACGTTGTTAAAGTATTGTCCGTCCCACTACTTCAAAATCTGCCAATTGGAGGAGAGGTCTATTTCAATATGTACTGAAGATCATCTTCAGATTGCGCATAATTATAATTTTTCACTTTGCAGTCGAACATAGTTGACCTTCCTTAAGCCCTAATTTGACAGAATTCTTAGGGGACTCATTATATTTTGTTTTTTAAATGTAAAATTACACTCTCTTTGCGACCGCTTACAACTCAGTTTTCAAAAACCGTAAACATTTGGCGTTGATACCTTCCGTTAATCGTAATACGAGACGTATTAACAAGAAGACGACGAACGCCTGAAAGCCAACTGATCGTCAACGTCGCGTCAGTAAACTCGGATCGTATTCCCTCCGAAACACAAAGCTCTCAAACTCGCAGCGGCCGGCGTCGCTTGCGGAAAGGGCAGAAGTCGCCTACAAGTATGACAAACACGATAAGTGAACAAGTCAAAGTAGGACGTAGTAATAGTCTGCGTAATAAACAGCGAGGAACGTCTTGTGCTTATTTTTCAAGTATTCCGAATACTGCAGATGTCCTCATGCAAATCGAATTCTATTTTCATTTCAAACGAACGGCTCGCCTTTCACTTATTTGTTACATTTCCTTGAGATAGGAGCAGAGTTATGCCTGTGACGTAAAAGCATTGCAAATACATGATAGGTTGATTGTGGCGGTGCGTTCATGCGTCATGCGATTGTGGCGGTGCGTTCATGTCTGGGGAAACGGGAGAGAGGGGAGGGGGTGACCCCTTCCCCCTCCACCTCTTCCTCTTCCTTCTTCCTCGACTTCTACTTATACATAATACTCCGCGAGACATCTTAAGGGTGTGTGGCATGGGACGAGAGTTAACACCTACGTGCATTGCGAAATCCTTTACAGTTAATTTAACCGAGGCTACTGATTCACTCGCCACAACCTTCTCAAACATGTCAGGAGACCAAATTTCTAAAATACGCACGATACTGTAGTCATGCTACCGATGTTAGGTCTCTTGTATCAATATTTTACTCCTAACTACTCGAGTGAACAGAGATGAGATAATTCCACTGCAGATGTTCAAGACGTGTTGTTTTTATTAGATTACAGATAGCGATACGAGCATAAGAGAGTAAATCAATTTACTAGCTACACGGCCTATCAACAAACCTAATTTCAAAGTCTCATTGGCAACCGTTATAACCTCTCGTTGTTCGCGGGAAAAAATAAAATTTTAAATCTGTCTGTTCTTCAGTCCATTTCCTTGATTTTATTTACATGATCTAATCTACCGTGGTATTTCCGGGGTTCGTAAAATGTTACTCATGTCGTTAGCAACTCAGTTGGCTGGGAAATCTATGAAAGGATATTAACTCTTTAAATGGACGGACTGAAAGAGCTCTCCATCCCATTCGTCAGGAAAGGTCAGTGATACTGACAAGATGATAACGCTGAGACTGAGAGATTATCATGACCGCCTTTCACTTTCTAATTTTGGCGATCTTCTCTTTACGCGTTCTAACTAGACTGAGAGGCGTGCATAACGCCCTTGTACTGCGTGCCTCTAATGGCGGCTTAGCCGTGGCTGTATTGTGCAGCATGTGTTTTGGTGAGACCAGCTCTCGTGCTCAGGAAACGTAGCGCTGTCATGCGACTAAGTATTTATGTAGAAAGGATTCATAAGACTATTTTCTTCTCGTGAGAATTTTTTTTTAACCCTCCCCATCCACATTATGACTAAAATAATCTTTGATTGATTGGCTTATTGAAAAAGCGACCGACAGCTGAGGTCGCTTCTCCAAACAGTTCATTGGGGAGTGGAAGAAGAGTAGAGAGAAAAAAAAGGCGTCGAAATAAGCCAGCCGTAAACATATGGCGCCAAGTGGTCCATGGTTTAACGTCCTATCCGACGGATGGAGCTATGCATTTTATTGCTCTCCTCGTGGCAGGTATTTAGAGAATGCCATTCCACAGAGAAATCTTTGCGATTCGAATCGAAGCTCTCGGGAATTATGTGATTACTCTGCTCGCATCTCACTGACCTCCTCACACGGATAACCATTGGCGATCACTCGCGAACAGCCCACTGGCTAAAGGGAAGGTATCACTCCATACGGATCGTTTCTTGGGTACACGTATGTTTCCCTCGAATTTCCCGTTCATAAATCCTATTCTCTTTCTCACCCATTAGTGCTTATTCATCACAACCTTCAGCCACCCCTTCGTCCCTTCATTGCCACCCCCTCCTTCCACCACCACTTCTACCTCCTCATTTTCCTCTTAGAAATCTCCACCCCCCGCCACCCGAAACTCCAAGTACTTCCGCGTTCCTCTTCCTCACGGCCCTCCGCACATTCTCCTCCATTCATTAAGGATGACACGATGAAGTTGTAAACATTTCATGTAAAGACGGCGAGAATTATTTTGGTGGGATTTAAACAGACATATATACAGTTCGATCGTGATGTTTATCATTCTGGGGTGCGGTTATTGAATGTGAGGCATAATGATACCAACGTCATAATATAAAAATTGCCATTGAAAAGCATAAAATTTAGAGCTCAAAGAATAGACATGCAGCCATAAAATCATCATGATAAAACCTTAGTTGACTAGAGCCAGTTAGTTACCTGGAGAATACACCTGGGCTCTATGAATTAAACACGCATGTATTGAGGAAAGGTTTACAACAGAGTCTATTACAATAATTTTATTTGCCAATAACAAAATAAGTCCTTTTCGTTTCAAATTTTGTCTTTTCTATTTTACGGGATTTTGATGATTTAATTTCTCTCATTTCTTTATCATGGTTAGTGCGAATATTATAGTAGAATATTATAGTAATTATCCACCTGACCTCATGTACACTGGGGAGTAATTTATTAAACAAATTAATGGTCACAAATAATTAGTTAAGCAAGTAATTTGCTCCACCGGGGTTGAAATTCGCCATGAAAACATCATTTGACTTGACCAGGATTTCATGGCGAATTTCAACCATAGATGTATTTGCACCCGTGCGAGTGACTTCGTAACACATCATTTGTTAAATGCAATGATTGGAAAGTAAGTGATTTGCTTAAAAAATTAAATGTCGGTAGGTACTTTGTTTAAAAATAACGAATATCTGAGGGTAGCGGCGCTTCCCATGGCAGTCACGCGAATTCGAGTGCAGTCTCCTTCGATTTTTGTATCTCTTGGGCCGCATATCTGACGTGGGGATGCTGTTCTGCTGCTTGTGGCGCGGAGGGGGGATGGAAGGGTGGAAGGGGGTGTGGCGGAGGCGCGGAGTCCCCATTCCCCATAGAAACGATAAGCCCCCCGTGACGCCATCTCTCCCCCAGCAGAGGCGAAGGCGCTCACCCCCTGCCACCCACCCCTCCTAATCCTCCCCCGAGGCGGGGAATCCTTCGAAGAAGGATCAGAGGGGGGAAGGGGGAAGAAAGGAAGAGGGGGGGTGGTTCCTCTTACCTCCCCCCTACTCTCTCTCTCTTCGCCTCGATATATAATACGAGTCTCGTCCCCTTCACCTAGGCAGCCGCAGGGAGCGAGCTCCCAGAGCCTCCTGGTGGAGTGCACCCGAAGCGAGAGCGATTGGGGGGGGGGGAAGGAATGTGGTGCGGTGCTCCTTTTGTCGACGAAACACGTCCAAAGAGAGCGAGGTCCTTCCTCGACAAGAAACAGCTTCCACAGCCATTTGTACGTATCGTTGCGGTTGGAAAGTTCGAATGGCGGTCCACAACAAGGAGCGGAAAAAGTCAAAGATTCCTCGTGTCGTCAAAAAAAGTTCCGAAATAACTCGAAAATCACAAAATAGAAACCATTGTCACCCCGCATCAATGGCATTGGATTCCATCGAGCGACCATTTACTTACACAATAGATTTTTTTTTAATTGTTCCATCGAAACTTCAGAGTACCCCATCAATTGGCAGGGATCCTTCAGTAGCCGCTAGAGACTCGAGGGGTACACGACAAGGCTAAGATTGAACGAAAATTTACTTCGCTTAACTTTCTGATTATGCACATAAATGCAAAGTTAAATAGATTACAGATAAGTTAGACTACAATTTCCGTTTCCCCGCTCACTACTTGCGACTGCAAGACAAAAAGCACTGGCCAAACCCCATTTCCCGAGGTCAAGAAAACTGCTCGGAGAGAAAATACTGGGGGCTGCGAGTAACTCTAGCTTTTTCTTAGTCCTCCGATCAAGTTCCTCATTTTCTTTGTTTGTCATCTTACCATCACTTACTGGGGCGATCTAGCCACCTTTCGTCTCTAAGTACGAAAGCACACATACTCAAGGACGGTCCAGTTTTAATTGTTACCCATGAATAAGATTGACGTCCATGATTTCAGCCGAGGTGATTGGCCGCCAATGTGGATGTTCAGGGCAATTGAGTTACATTATTTTCATTTTATATAGTAAAAGGGCTGAAAAATTATTGATAATTAATAAAATATTGGAAACTATTTATTCAAGGTGTTGCATTGAAAATAAAAATCAGAACGCACTTACGAACGACGTCGAATGGAACGATGTGCGCTGGGAAAATGTTTGTTAACCCACCGTTTGGTAGCATTTTGAGGGTCAACCGCAGTCTCGGCCCAGTGCTTTTTGTCTTAAGATAGTCCGAGCGAGATAGTTCCCTAGTCATAATAGAGACCGTATTCGAATTATACGTTTTCATTTCACCAGCTGTAGGACACATCAATTAAACATTGCATTATTAATGGTGCTATAATATAGTTTTATATGACCCAAATTGTATGTAATTAAATGAAAATATCTAAATTAGTCTTTAACTTGACTCATTTTTTCGCGCGGTTCGTTTGAAACTCCTTCAAAATGGAAGGTTTTTCGTGATACCCAAGAACCTATTGCGGTGACAATATGATTAATTTTCAAAAATAGTTGAGACACAAAATACACGCTGTTAGTTTTTTTACGACATCTAAGGGTTAGAAATTCCTCATTTTATAAATAATGTCTCTCTGGAGTACATGCACGAACCATTTCCCATGAAAAAGGTCTGGTATTTTTTGGCAAATAACTCCGAAAGTACTGTGGTAAGGGGTTGAATTTTTGGTGTCATGAGAAGTGGGAGACATTTTTCTTACAAATAAGACGAAATTCATTAATTTCTTGGTAAAAAGATATTTCGCTCAAACTACTTTAAGTCGTTGATCCGTTTAAAATAAGTACTTAAAAATGAAGCTATTTATCGCAGAGTAATCAAAAACTACACAGTATATTGGTTCGACACCTTTGATGAAAATCAGCAGACTTGAAAAAAATGACTGATGCCATTACCGGCGTTCTTTTGTTGCTGGGCGCGCATGAACTTCGCTATACTTCGCTTCGATTCAAATATACTTAAATCAGATATACCGGTATATCTGGTTAAAGTACGCTATCTAGTTCGCAGGGTCTGTTTAGCACATTAAAGCCATTTGATTGTTGAGCCTGCGCTGGAGTTAACCGTGAATGTGAAAGTTCAGGCCGGCTGAATTTTGAAGTTGAGGCGTGCACGAAATCGTAAAAATCCTCCGTAAACACCAATTCATTGAACTCACGGTTTCAGCCGAAGTTCTCGTCAACGATGAATCGTTAAGGTAGTCCGAGCGAAATATCATTTTACCTATAAATCAATGAATTTGGTCTCAATTAAAAGAAATATATCTCACCCTACTAATTACACCAAAAAACCAACCCATTACCACATTACTTTCGGAGGTATTTGGCAAAATAAATATCAGCCCTTTGACATGGGAAATGGCATGTGTGTACTCCAGAGAGACATTATTTACAAAATGAGGTATGTTGTAAAAAAACTAACAGCGTGTAGTTTGTATGTTTTCTCAACTATATTTGAAAATTAATCATAGTGTCATCGCAGTAAATTCTTCGGGATCACAAAAAACCTTCCTTTTTTATGGAGTTTCAAACGTACCGTATGAAAAAAATGAGTCAAGTTAAAGACATTTTAGATATTTTCATTTGATTACTAACAATTTCGGTCGTGTAAAACTATATTATGTCACCGTTAATAATTAAATGTTTAATTCGTGTCTCACAGCTGGTGAAATTAAAAAGTATAATTCGAATATGGTCTCGTTTGTGATTAGGGAGCTTTCTCGCTCGCACTACCTTCACCAGGCTTCAGTGGGTCAGCGAAGGTGAAAAAACACTCTCTTATGTGAAGCGTGCTTCCGCGTCCATCTTGCGGATCATCTGCAGAGGAGAGGCCGAGGGGGTTAGGGTGGGGGGAGGGGGGTTAGCTACAGGGGTTCCGTGGCGGTTCATCCACTAGTCCGACTCCACGAGGACCCCTTTCACTAGCTCGCCCTCCGCCACACACCCTCCCCTGTGTATGTGGAGGAGGGGAGGATGAAAAGGACATTGGGCTGTAGGGGAGGAGTGCTGATGGGGGAGGAGGCACAGCACGACGCACGGCGGCAATCGCTCCTCCGCCTCCTCCGCCCCACGCTCGAAATCCCATTGGCGCGCTTCCGAATCGCGCCCCCGCATCCCCTGCCAATCACCCCCTTCGCCATGGTATGGAGTGTCGGGGGCGTTCAATCCATGCCTCGCATTTCCCCTTGCACCTCTCCAAGCGCATCACTGAACTGCGGTTTCGCAGAATAATTTGCAAACAGGTCGCCCATATTTCAGTCGAAAAAAGATTTTCGCTTATCTGGGAATATAGTATTTGCTTTTGCTATGCAAATCATTTTTTGAGAAGTACAAGCATTTGTGGTGTCGAAATATACTGAACTATGCTCTAAAACGAAATCTGAGTCAGCACTTCTGTAATTGCCAACTTTTCGGCAAGTTTCTTGCTTATCATCATGACGATAAGTATCTCGCTTACCATCAATGGTGGTGATGATGGAATGTAAGATCTGATGTAAGATGTAAGAATGATGTTATCTGATACGTTGGCAATTATGGATGCATTAACCCGGTGTGTTATTCGAGAAGAATATACTAATATTTGTGGAACCATTCTATTGATTCTGAAGTTTCCACAGTGCTGGAGCTTGGGAAACTCGGAAGAATCCAAGGGCTGATTTCATACACAATACTTGAGTCGCCAGAGGGAGAAAAGAGTTATGCGAGGGTAAACCAGGTTAAGAATCAAACTCTCAGAGAATTTAATGATAACATTTACAATACCACAGACTTAAAAACACACGACTCGGGTTTCATTATAAATGTTATCATTGAACTCTCTGAAATATGGAATACCACAAAGTTACTAAGGAACTTGTATTATTTAATCAAACTTTTACCTGTCTCATTGGGATGCTGCACATCGTGATCCATCAACAAATATCTGATCTCCGCCGAACAAAAGGAAGGTCAATTCAACAGAACGAACGATAAGTTAGCTCCCAATCTGTCTGTGTAACAGTAATAATTTTAACCTACCAAACGGCTTTACTCATTTTTTCAACAGGCTAAAAGCAATAATATTCATTTCGTCGCAACGAGAGAAAATTAGAAACGTCTCACCTAAAAACAAAAGAAATCATGTTTCATCTCCTCACGTGACTTCATTGTTTCCGCTAATATCTGAGGTACATCATGTCTTACTGACATCTACGTGACATCGCACAACTCTGATAACTTGTCTCTCCGTGTCTTCAAAGAATAGGATATCGAATAACTATCGATTTTAACGTACGATACGTAATCTTCATGAACACTATTGCACCAACTGGAATACAAAGTTAGCTGAGGATGAAAAGGATGAAAGGAAAGGATGTTAGCTGCTGCAAGTAAATATTCATTAACACGGACGTTCATAGGGTAATAGCTTCCACCTCAGACACATAGCCTGATACCTTTGGCAGACGCCGTGGAGCGCTCGCGTCCATCCGGCGCGATGATTTCGTTGGCAGGGCATCTACAACCACAGATTCCATTCGGCCGGATAATTGCGCATCACACCCTTCGTTGTCATGCCCATAATACATACATTAGTATCTATTTACTACGTATATTTGTTATTTAGCACTTATTTTCAAATGTATGTAAATATCCTTGGAAATGGACGTCTTTTATAATAGCTTTACAGACATCTGAAAACTATCTTTAATCTTAAGTCATTGCAAGTTGAATAACTCGCAGAAACAGAAAATATTGGCAAAGTAGACAAAAATCTATGAATGAAGGAAGTAAATGAATTGGATTATGTTTTTATTTTTATGAAAGGAATTTATATTTATCATTGGCATACGATTAGTATTGTATTTATGTAGAAGAATTCTTTGCATACAAATTAATACGCAAAGCAGCCAGTACTGTTACCACGAGGTACGAGTAATGAGCACAAAATGAATTCTTCCACCCTATGTGTCAGTTAGTGGAGAACGTTATATGTATATAGGAGGCCGCTTGCCAACTACAAATCACTATGCCTAGCAACTATGAATCATAAGTGAATCATAAGTTTTTTATTGTCGATACGATGGAGCCACCTGATGACGTGGATCCTTTGAGATGTTCTTCCAAGGGATGGGGGGTGCGTTTGAACCGCACGAGGTAAACACGATTTCGTCGCTAATGAGTCACGTGGTACAGTTTCGTCGGGGTTCGAGATATGAGTGTATTTTGAGGCGCTGGTAAAAATGCCGTGCAGCCTTATCGGTGTTTTTTTTCCGCGGGAGTATTGTTTATCGAGTGGAAAATCCCGATAAGAGACAAAATATACAACACATCAGACGCATAAGAATCGTCTGGTTTAAGGTAGTTTGAGCGAAATATCATTTTACTTATAAATCAATTGAATTTAGTCTCATTTTAAAGAAAAATATCTCACCTTTCTAATTACACCAAAAATTCAACCTGTTACTACATTACTTTCGGAGGTATTTGCCATAAAATACCAGCCCTTTTACATGGGACATGGTACGTGTATGTACTTCAGAGAGACATCATTTACAAAATGAGATCTTTCTAACACTTTGATGTCGTAAAAAAACTAACAGCGTGTAGTTTGTATGCTTTCTCAACTATTTTTGAAAATTAATCACATTGTCACCGCAGACGGTTCTAGGGTATCACAAAAAATCTTCCGTTTTGAAGGAGTTTCAAACGAACCGCGCGAAAAAAATTAGTCAAGTTAAAGACTAATTTTGATATTTTCATTTAATTACTTACAATTTGTGTCATATAAAACTATATTATAGCACCATTAATAATGCAATGTTTAATTGAGGTGTCCTACAGCTGATGAAATGAAAACATATAATTCGAATATGGTCTCTATTATGACTAGGGAACTATCTCGCTCGGAATACCTTAAATACACTCAAATCTCGACTCATTCGACGTTGTATCGCGTGATTCCTTAGTGACGTGATCGAAATGATCCCGGACGGATCAAACGCAGCCAAAACCACGGGTTAGCATTCCGAGGGGGAAATTCTCTTTCTCTCTCGCAATGAGAGGCGCTGGGCGTCGCATCGCACCGCGCATCATTAAGAGATAGGGAGGGAGGGGAGGAAGTGGGGGCTTAAAGGAAAAAAATGTGGATCGCGAGGATGAAAGGGTGGGGTGGGGAAAGGAGGGGGGGAGGAATGAAGAAGGGGCGGTCGAGAGCAGAAGAGGAGGTTTGCGCGCTTCGCCGCGTGTTGCGGGTGGTCCGGGAAGGAAGAGAGTAAGGGGCGGCGGAAGGAGAGGGAGAAGAGGGCCCTAATTGTGATGCAAAGCGGGAGAGGGAGTGGGGTGGGGACAGGCAGCGCGGCCTTAGCCCCCCCCCCCACCTCCCGCCCCCACTACTCCCCGTCTCTCCTTTTGTGTAAAGGGTTCGTGGGGCAATGTGGGACGTGCCCCCCTCCCATCACTTCCGACTCTCCCGCCAAACGAGGGGCGTGTGCTCTCGCCTTCATTTGCATGGGGCCACCCCCTTCCGACCCATTCATTCGCATCCCTTCGAGCAGATGCCTTTCTTGTGCTTCTCCTGCCGGCGGATAGTATGCACGCTGTTATACACGGGAGCGACGCTGCTGGGCAAACGCTGAGGCTATGAAAGGTGCCCCCGCGACGGAAACCACTCGGGCAGTGCCGAGCGGGTCGCCACATAGCGTCCATGCGGGCCGCTCTGCCTTCATCCCTGGGTCGTTCTATCCGATGTCTCCGTCGCTCCATCGATATGGGTCTTCGCGACCACGCGGCCGCCCTTAATGCATACTTATTATCATTTACTGCACACCCAAGGAAATCGGAGGATATGCGGCGAAAGTCGTCATATAACTGCACCGCCAAACCAACCAAATCATTGAACAGCCTATGCTAAGCTTACGGAAAAATACATCAAAACAAGCGCATTAATGGCGGACTTGTTTACGTTGCGAAGATCTGTATCGAAGGAAGAATACAATCGATATTGAACGATTTTGGCCGAGTTGGACATATTACTCCCTCTTATCGATCGCGGAGTTTTCATGAAGTAATAATACCTGCCGGAATTGTTGTAAACAGATCATAAACGTCGAAGGGAATTAGTTAAAGATTTCTCATGGGGCTACTCTTCAGAGGCGTCGGAAACAAATCCAAACCCACGCCAATTCTCATTCCAGATTTTATAGTTACAAGGCGAGTGCATGAAAAGTTAACACTCCTGCTGACCAATTGCTTCTTATGAACTATGACAGTGTCGAAGATTGGTTGAAACATCTAAGCGTGGTGAAATAGGAAAACTGTCCTTATTTTCTGGCCTTTTTCTCACTGTTGGCTTCCTTGAAATTATATGGCATTAAATGCTTTCATTTTCAATTTACTAAACTCTCGTTTAACCTCCCTCAGGAAAAAATTCGTTGTACTCGCCTAAAGGATAAAAAGCTACCTCCGTCTTAGAAATGGAAAACTGTGACTCAAAAGTGTTGGAGAGTAAGATTATGCCAGAGAATGGCGAAATCAGTAGGTTTATTCCGTCTGTTTAAAACAATGAGAAAAATAACTATATATTATAATTTTTATTATGAACCAAATTTAAAAAATATATTCCATCCAAATATTCAATGCTTAACCATCACAAAAATATCAAAGTGAATTTTAAATGAATGAAGCTAAGCACATTAGCAGTCATGCTCATAATTACTTTAAACAGCTTTACCGCGCAAATAATATGCAATAATTCAGAGTAAACACAATCGAAAGTATACGTTAAGTTGTCGTTCTTAAAAATCTACCCCCTGAGTATTTCCTTAGATAAATGCGAGAAAGAGGTTGTGCTTTCTTCGCTGCTCACGTTAAGCGGACATCGTTTTGACAGCTATTGCCAATATTTTATGACACTAAGCTTACAAAATACGGTTGAATAAAATTTGAAACGCAAAAAATTTATGATCAGGCACCAGTAAAGAAAGTTCCACTACAACATTTCTAGGATCATAATTCGTATTACTGAATATGTTTATGCGTATGAAATCATTATGCATAACAGAAATGAGGACGGTACAAGAATTGCATATGAGCAGTTTTCCTGAAAATAAAGCATCTGATGACTCAATTTTTCAGCAAAGGATTCGAAATTTTGAAAAAAGGAGAAATAAGTCCTCTTTGAATATTGGACTCTGCGTTACATCATGATATTATGTTAGGTACAATTATAGCGACAAAAATTAATTAATTGGCGCATAAAAGAAAACCTGTACACATGTAATCAAGTCACTACGAAATAGAGTCATAAGCCAACGTGTTTAATTAGAGTGGAATCGTTAAGAAGCCAAATCGGTGTAATGCAATATTTTTCACTTTTCTCTAATGGGAATTGTAGCTTAATAATAATTAGTTTTATTACTTCCCAAGCAACATTCATACAAAAAAAACATTTTTCATACATAATTTTTTAGAAAGCTTTAGGTAGCCTCTAAGATAAAAGCTGAGTTGAGGCTACCTTCACAGCAAATCCAAACAGAAAGCAAACTGAGTAGATTTGCAATTGAATATAAATAATAAATGATCCTGCCAATTTGGCTAATGGATTTAATAATTATTTTATTGATGTCTCCAACTCAGTATGCTAAGCGTCATGAAAACCACTTGGTAAACAAAACTCGCTCCATCCGCCTTCAAATAAATATTCGGAGATATTGCGTGTTTTAACTTCGGAAAAATCTAGCCCAAACTGGCTTCGTTGAAGTTTGCCGCGAGGTCGGAGAGTTTTCCACGGGGCTCCTATGAGCTCACTTTCCATTTCGTACGACTTCCCCTTCGCACGAGAGACGCTTCCTCCCTCTCCCACACCCCACTCATCCCTCCCTCCCTCCCTCCCCCCCTTCCTCGCAGCCCTATGGCCTTCCTCCTCCGGAGCCAAGTTTGATTGATCGCTGCGCGCGCACCGGCCTGCACCGCGGAGGGTGCATGCACCTCGTGCGAAGGAGGGCGCGTCGCCGCGACGACGAGCGGACCTTTCCGCTGGAGTGATGTTCCTCTCCTAAGGGCCACCATCTAACGTCCACTGGTGACCGGAGGAGAATATGTGGTATGCGCTTTCCATTAGCGGTTGTCGATGGGCGACGATCGACTCGCAAGGTCGTCCAACGTTGATTGTATTCTATCTTCGATGCAGGTCTTCAAAACCCTAACAAGTCCGCAATTAGTGCGCTAATTTTGGTGTATATGCCATATGCTTAACATAGATTGTTCCACGTTATTTTAGATTTGGTAGTGCATTAGCAGAGACGGGAAAAAGTCATAAACGTCATAGTCATAGGTTTTAGTCATGAAATAACCAGTTTTTGCCAAAAAAAAGTCATGAAATGCGACTTTGCGGAATAAATATCATAAAATGGTAGTAATCACTTCAGCCTTAACTATGTGGAACCTCTCCACATTGGAAAATAAATTTTACACTTACTGGGAGTATAGTAGTAATGGTCCACAAAATTGATTTATTTCTTACGACCCGGGTTTCATCACGTAGAGACGTCTTCAGGTATATTGATCATGTTTATATCCGTATGTATACAGGAATCCAGGTATTTAGGTGTAAGAGGGGAAGCGAGAGGGGGAGGGGAGGGAGTTGGGATGTGGTGTTGTGTGGGAAGGAGACATTTGGGGAAGGAAAGGGGAGAAAAAGGACAGTGTTAGGCTTGGTAGGGATTTTTCGGAGGTGATGGGTCTCCGG
Organism: Ceriagrion tenellum; assembly: GCA_963169105.1. Lineage (NCBI taxonomy): Eukaryota > Metazoa > Arthropoda > Insecta > Odonata > Coenagrionidae > Ceriagrion > Ceriagrion tenellum. The sequence continues at coordinate 9,835,736 of OY720639.1, forward strand.
GCAGCATGTAGCGAATGAGGAGAAAGAAGAGAAGGATTAGTGGGAAATCCGAGAATATATACCTCTGTATTTATTAAGTATTGGATATTTTCTTATCAACCACTCACCCTACAGTGACTATACGGATCATAATATTAGTTTAAATTTTACAGTAAGATAAAGGTCATACTTTTAGCTAAAGCGACATGAAATGACCGAATCACAAAACATAGACGTCATGAAACAGGAAAATAAAAGTCATGAATGTCCCGTCTCTATACAAAAGTATTCGAAATGACGACATGCGCCGCATGTCCGTCGATTTCCTTGTGTGTACAATGGCAGTAAATGCTATGGGAGCACATTAGTGGCAGCTGTGAGGTGGAAATGGTTGCAAAGATTCAAATCGATCGGGCCATGGAGATATCGAATCGAACTACCCGAATCGCCTCGCAGATGGGATTTGCACTGACCGTTACTGCAGGCCAGATTCCATTATTCAAGGTAATAGCGCAGTTAAAACTTGCTGACGTGGCTTAGAATAAAATGAAAGTAAACAACCATCTCTCGAACGTGTAATAAAAACAAAAGCCTCCTCCATAGACTTTTCGGTCTCGTGATTCCCCTCCCCAAATGGCATTGGACGCGTCTACTGATCTGCTGAATTTCTGTTAACTGCGCTAGTGTCTTGGACGAGCTATATTCGCAAGTATCGGTGGCTGTCCGTCATTTGGCGAGCCGAAAAAATTAATGGGAACTTGCGATTTCGTTTCGGAGCAAGGACAAGTGTACAAATCCTTAGTTCAGACATCTGTTCGCACCGAGGCGAATTAGCGTCATACGCTGCACTGGGGTTGCATTTCAATTACTTGCCAGATAATCAACGGCTTCTGCTTTCGATTCTTCGATATTGCCGAACGTAAGAGAAAAGAGCGCTCAGAGAAGGTTCCACGATTTACGGTTGGCGTGGAATGCAAACGTTGACGGTGAATGAGACTGGCTTCCAAGGCCTCGAAACTCGTCTTTCGCCTTCTGGTTGCACGCGGATTGTAAACCTGGAATACCATTGTCAATAGCCTATAGCTTGTGGGAAATTTAAGATAATAGTGTCGAACGCGTTGTAGATTTTGACAAGTTTTGTTCGTGTCCCTTTAATGGCGTCAAAGTTTACGCCTGACGATCGCAAACACGATCATGTAAGCCTCCGTGAGTTTACGTCGACACCCTCGGGGCGGGATTACGACCAAGTTTTCCGACTTGAGGGAAACGGACGGCGGCGTACGCGAAACAAGTAGAATGTTACATAATGGAGCCAATTACAATGGCAGGACGTTGAGCGCCGTCAACGTCCGATGAGGGAGCCTTACAACATCTAAATTTTCCGTCTCGCCAACGTTAGCCTACCAGAGGAGAGCTTTGGTTTAACGATCACAAAAAAGTTCACTTTCTTACCGCTCATCTTACTTTTTAACTTTACCATGACACATAACTAGTCCTGATGGCGCATTATTAGTTGATATTTTTTTACTATTGATAGTTTGATTGTAAGACATAAAAATAAGCAGCTACTTTACAACCGTTTGGATGTCCGTTTATCAAAACGGTCAACAACTGCGCAAAATCTTCCTGTCTATTATAAAAAACACCTTTTCGTTGAGACGGTGGAAACCTGAACGCCTCCGCCTGTCACCGTCAGGTGACGTCGATCGTAATCCCGCCCATGCCGGGGACTGGAAGGGATAAGGGTGAAAGTTCGAGGACTGATGACGCGGGTCGTAATATAGAAATACGTACGCGACTGATAAATTTTGTTTAATGCTTCGTCAGCAGCTACGATTTATACTGTGGCGATACGTCACTATACCTGCCGCGTTGGCCCAGCGGATCCGCGCTCACCTCAAGCGCAAGTGGGCGGCCCGAGTTCGAGCCTTAGTGCCGGCGATTATTTTTCTGTTTCTGGTTTTTTCTGGAACATTACTAGAATATTCTCTGGAGTTCTGGAGTGGCGATCTCGACGATTCCATCCCTGTATAGTAGTTTCTCTTGCCATTCACGGCAGTCTGTACTCGAAATACTCCGATAAACTTAAAAGTCTATACGGCAATACTGCGTACAGCCGATAGCTTAGGCTTGGTATTGTACAGCAATACTGCTTACAGCAGACAGCGAAGGCTACAATAGCCTCGTTTGTAGATTGTGCGTCGGGCGACGAGTGAGTAGCTGGGGAAGAGATTCTGGGGGGAGGGGGTGACTGGAAGGGGGTGGGAACGGAGATAGGAAATGGGACGAAGGCGCCCGCTCACCGATTGTTCACTGCCCCACCCTCCTTCCCCCTCATTAGGTGACTTCACTCGCGAGACGTCGACTCCTCTTGCTTTCAAGGTCCTATCTACAGCAAGTGTCTCCTTTCTCACCTCAGAATACGATGTATTCTTCTCCATAGCGTCCATGCAACCTTCTATCTTAATTCTCCTCTCCTGCTAGCCCAACATCCTTCCCTCTACCATTGTTTTGAGCAACCCATTATAATGACTCCATCCACTTACCCTGCCTTTCAAAGTTTCATTTCATTTTTTTCAATTCAACTTTGTGACGATTTCATTCAAAGTTTTTCTTTCCCTTTGTACCAAGCACTTGGTCGTTTGTCTTCCTTTCTGTCCACTGCACCTTCTCTATCCTACTCCACACCCTATTCTCAAACTTATACAGCCTATTTTCGTCCTCCTCTCTGAGGGTCCAAACTTCTGCCCGATGCAATGCTACGCTCCATATGAAGCTCCTCACCAGCCTCTTCTTTGCATCCTTACCCAAGGACTCCATCATCTGCTCCCTTCTATTACTAAACGGTTCCTGTTCAAGATATTATGCCCACGGATTACTAAGCCACTAAAAGGTACCCGACCCTAATGCCCCCTTTTTCCCCCAGCATTCAATAGCAAAGATATTGGTTTTCTCAGCATTAAGTCTCTCATAAAATCTCCTAATCTTCATGCCGCCCTAAATGCTTATTCTTTTTCTTCCTCTTCCGGGCTGTGTAAGCGTTGTCTCCTCTTTCACCCTCATCTACCTCCGCCCGTCCTCGCATAGCCCTTGGCCCGTTGGCCCCTTCCTAGCTCTGTTAAATGTCCGTCCCTCTGCCTATGCCCTCTTGGATGTCAATTCTAGTTCTTGTCACCGGTCGCTATTTTCATGAAGCGACGATATTTGCGACGATCAATATGAATTTGATTGCAGATCCGGGATAGCAGATTACCTGCTAGGAAGGTGGTGCCAAATTGGCCATAGCTACGAAAGAAACAGCGAAATATCATTCTGGTTTCTTTATCAGTCGCCAACACGAAGCTAATCCGTAGCTAGTGTATCACTGATTTCAATGCAACGCTAAGCCATACACAATGATTATTAGGGTTTGAAAAGATGACATTTAGGATTTTGTACCGTTGTCACCGTATTGACACTTTCATGAAATTTCAATGGATCAAAGATGTAATAGTCGCCCACTTCACGCGACAGTTTAAACTTTAGTTACCGCGCAGCACTCACAGGTTACAATTTTTGAAGGAAAATTGATTAAGTGAAATATATTGGATAGCCACCCCTCGCCTATTAAGTGCCCTCTACTGCTTGAATAATTAAGTAGTCCTTTTTCCCAAGTATGGCAATAGAATGTTCAAGCGAGGTCCTACTTTGCCATGTCACCAAATTCAAATAGAAAACGAGCGTTTTATTCTATCACAACTCTTTACATTCATTGAATATGTCTTCATGGTGAAGTTAAAATTCTCATATTTCCATTGTTACCAAAATTTAAGCGACTTACCTCACCAGTCTTCGAAATATTGGTAAAGAAAGAAAGGCATTTTTGATGAGATTCCGTGCGGTGACTGTGCACTCCAGACACACAGACTATATTAAAATGAGGTACGATAAGCTCTGACGCACAGATTGCGTTTGAAGATTAACGGTGTGTTTTCTCCATTGTTTTTCCGAACAAGTTTATTTCTCATTGTAATAATATTTTTAAATAGTATGAAAACCTTCAGTTGTAAACCGTTTTCGTCATATGGCAAGCAAATAAACATTTATACATTCGTACCCATTACGCTATTTCTTTCGGGGTGGACACAGTGAAAAAACTTCAATCTCAGTGATAGGCCTGGAAATTCGTATCTGCTGTAATGACCTCCTCCATACTGTCCTATCCTTGAATTCATCATTTGCTTCCAAAAAAATCGGGATGAAATGTGGCATAGTTAATTAATTTCAGAGAAGATGGGGAAACATTGGTTATTTCGTGACAGTGTTAAGTTTGTGATAAGTTTTCAATCATCTCTCGTGGAATTACCAATAGTTATAGTGGCACGAATTCAGCCACAGGGATCGCTCTCGCGTTCATTTCGCTGATAGGCAAAATCAGAGCAATATAACAATCGGTGATTTCGACAGGAGTACTTGTAAACTTATCAAAAGCTTAACACTACAATGAAATAATCAATATTTGCCCAATGTATAGCCGTAAAGTAAATGTTTTAGCCTCTTATACTCTGCTGCATAAATTTAAATCTTAGGTTTTAGAAATAAAAATTTTACTGTCGTCTTTATGATGATAGGAAAATTTCGCTCCAAAGGTCTCGAATATCCAGATAGGTGGGGGAGTGATTGGTGGCGCTCGGTCGGGGTAGCAAACCAATTCAGGAGAGTGTGGCACGCCGTGCCAAGCGAGGGTGGAGGAGGGGTGCAACACCTCCCTCCCCCAAATTCACAATTTGACGGCGCCGGAGGTCGCGTGCGCATTTATCGTCGCCGTCTCGCCCCTGCTTCACAAGACGCCTTTACTCCTCGGAGACGTCGCTCTCTCCATCTCTCGAGCGACGCCCCCTCCACCTTCATCTCCCCCCCCCCCCCAAATCCAACTCGCCGCCATCGTAAGATGTGCTCACGCCACGAGGGGAGTGAATGCTTTCGAAATTGACAAATGAAAACACACTAGCGCTTCAAGAGAGATTGATAAAAAGTTTTTCGCGGCGTTTGGTTTTTCGAGTGTCGACTTTCGGGTATTCCTTCGCGTGTTGCCATTTAGTTATGACAGTTTCTCCAGCCATCCTGATGGCGTCGTTTCAGATCTGAAGTGCTGAAGCAGTTCATGGTCCATCCTTACGGAAACGAAACCAAATTGTGTCACCGTTAAGCGCCATGTAAGAAAAAGAAAGGCGAAGAATGAAAGTCCCTTTGCACGGGTTTTGACTGCAAAAGGACGGACCTTCATCTGCATCGGCACTTTGAGTGCGAAATGACGTGATATCACGTCATGATTGTCTTTACCCTGGTGCTGATGACGTGATATCACGTCATGTCGCACTCAAAGGGTTAAGAGGTAAAGACGCCAGCAGGATGGCTGGAGAAAATGTTGTCACTGGAAGAGAACGCCTAAAGGAATACCCGAGAGCTGACACTCGTAAAAATACAAGAGAAATTTTGTAATGGAGGGATGGAGGTGGTGGAAGGAGTGGCGATTCTGTTGGACTACGGGACCCTGGCGGAGAAACGGCGGCCTCGCCTGCCACGGCAGTCCTCCAAGAAATGTGTACAGCATCCTATTCGACAGTTCGCGATTGCGGAAATTCAATTAACCCAGAAACATCGGCGAACGATAGAGTCCAAAAGTGTAAGTGCATTTGCTTGAAGAACACGTAAGTTGGTTCACGTATCACCCCACATTACCTAGGGCTGGTCCGTTGAAAATGATGTTTTTTGAAAAGTTTGCGCAATTTCATTTTTGATATGTAATGAATCCACTTTGCAAAAGAGTGTTGGCTCCTTTGCCCAATCTTTCGGGGTGGTTTGAGCGGAAATTTTGAGTCATTGAATCCGTATTTTAACAATTTGTCATGATCATGAATAAAAAAGAAAAATTTGGAAAATATCCCATTTCAATTCATGTTTATGAGTTGGAGCTCACTAAAACACATTTTTTCCTTACTTGAATCATGTCATGACTAGAGTTTTCGACTTCCAATTTTAAATTCAGACGAAATAAATTTTATAAAATATTTTTTTCGAACGTTGAACGCGATTATTTCGCGTTTATAGGTATCTGTGCGCGTCCAATAGAATAGTACGAAATATATGTCTTGTGCTATTAGCATTCGTGCTCAAATAGTATTGAATGGCTGAATAACAAATACGTTATTTTTAACATTCATCCATAGATATCAGTAATGAGAAAATTTACAATTTTTTCGTTAACAAATTTGCTTCAACAATTTAATGGCTGTTGGAGCGATTTCCGTTTATCTACAAAATTGTGTGAAGATTTGAATACGTGTACCTATCAGTAACGTTTATAGACATTAGTAAAAAAACTGCAAATAACCGATTTGGTTTATGGGCAATATGATATTTGTTACGTCAGCGCTTATCCTCAGGGCACTTGACAAAAGAATTTGAATTTTTTTTTTATTGTTACCAGACGATTCTGTTGGCCCGTATGTAACCGGAATCTTGTTAGGTTGCTGAGCCTGTCATCAAGTTTTCCAGGGATCGGACCAACAGAACTTGTCATACATCCATGCCCTGAGTGGTGAAAAACCCACCCAGGCGGGACTCGAACCCGCCACCCTCGGTTTAGCAGGCGAGGACTTTACCCCGCCGCCATCGGGGCCGGCTTCAAATAATTCAATAACATAAGTACAGTTTCCTATAAACGCGAAGACATGCGTTTCATAGTATTCTGGTGGAGGTTCACAAATTTCAAGAGATCATGCCGAGTTAAAAACACGTATTTTTATAAGCTACTAAACCAACTTTGAGTTAACCTAAGTCAAAACAACGTTTTCATTGAGATGAAAATTTTAAAATAAATTCTAGCCACATTGCAGCAAGTATGGTTGGTTCCAACGTATACATTGATGTGCGTGGTGTGGGACAAGAATATTTTTTTGGAACTAGCCTGAAAATCAACGGAAATTTGCACTCGCGATTAGCGCTCCAACCACTTAAAAGCGCCAAATGTAGAGAGAGTTGGAATGTTTTATCTCCTATATCGCAACCGTAGCGATATAAACCCTAGCGGTCTGAAAACTCCTCTTTAGTTCTAGTGCTGCCTATCCTCACACCCCCTTTCCTTATCCTCCCTTCTTCCCTAAGAGAATGCTCTGCTCCTGCTGGCCCCGTATCCGCCATCGTAAACCCCGTCTTTCGTTCTCTGCATTCCCCTTCGTCTCGAGGGTGGGTGGGGGGGGATGACTAGGGGGGTGAGGGTACAGGGATGTTACGCGCTGGGGCGATGAGCGTAAACGGCGTCGTCGTCGTCATGTGTCAGCCGATCGATATTAAGGACCGGAGGCAGTTTTCTCGAGTCGACGATATAAACGACCGCCCGGATTCCATGCAGATGTTCTAAATCTTCCCGTCCATGAAACACTCGAGACTGCGGTCGTCGTGCCGAGAAAACCATCCGGTGGGCGTCGCTTCCCTCGCCAATAAATCTTGTTCGCGCTTCCGGGCGCCGCGGAGGGCGGAGGGCGGGGTTCGAGTGCCGGGGAAGACTCACACGGTGTGTGACTCCCTGGGCCAGAAATCTAGACGTGTGTTAGCGGTTAGGAGGAGACTGGACAGAAATCATGCGGCATGCCAGTTAACTGAATAATGAAAATGATAATAGAGTGAAGAATACGTTACAACCAGGTGTCCTGCCGCGTAGTGGGTTCCATCCACCGTCGATGTCTCCATCTACTTATGTCCTCCACCAGTCTTCTTGTATCCTCCTCTCCTAAACTCATCCATCACTTTCAACCTTCTCTTTCCTCATTTTTTCTCCCATTCGACCGATCCTTTTAGAGCTGTAGTTATCGTCCAACCCTCTCCCTCCTACAACATCCCCGATCCATTTTTTTCTTCTCCGAATGGTGTTTAGGAGGTTTTTTTTCTCTCCAACAAAGTTCAGCACCTCTCTAAGTCTAATTCTGTCTGTCCATCGTATCTTCTCCAACCTTCTTCATATTCACATTTCAAACACCTCAATCCTGATATTTTCTCACTTCCCCAAAGGTCCATATGTCACAGTCTCAACTTCAGTGTCCAGATGCACCGTAACAATTGTTTCCTTTTCTTATAGATTTTTTTTCCATGGCTATTCGTGCTTCAATCACTTCTCCATCCATTCTATTGCATCTGTCAGCATACTCCCTTGATTTCTTTCCATTCAACGCATTCAATTCATCATTCTTTTCAGCAACGTCCAAGCGGTACAACAGCACAGGGGGATATTTAATCCCTTTTGATGCGAAATCAGCCTTATTAATTGGATCAGTTGGGATGCTTATACACCAGAAACACAGGTATTATTATCAGGATTGTAATGAATCCGTAATTATTTACCTGGAGGAATGCAAATCGGAAATTGTTTCCGCAGAATCTTAGCAGAATTTATCAAATTTATGGGCAGGTGCACGCGATAGCCATTTGCAAAATAAGTTTCGCTTTTGTCCGCCAAGATGCCATCAATCCCCATCTTTGATCCGTGATTGAGCGTCGCTAGCATGAAATAGACGGTGAAACACAGAAAATAAGGATTAAAATTCAGAGGAGAGAGTCTTTTATTTCCTTTTTGTTCTTTTATGATAGTCATTTGTATTTATCACATTTTAATTATTTAATTTTAGGTATGTATTCATTTTCTATTTACTTTTATTTGCCTAACTTTTCTCTTTTGTTACCTCTCCTGTATTTCACTTTTTTGTCAACAGTGGCGCTTTAGTTCATATTGTATGTGCTATTACTTTTCCCCAAGCTTATATAGTTATTAATTTCATATTTTCATTCCATATTTTCATTCTACTTTTTAATTCACTTCTAATTATGTTCATACTCTATTTATCTTTCTAATGAACGATTATAATGGAGAGATATCATCAAAATATTTTAACAAAGTCTATATAAACGCGTCTGTATAAAAGTATTTCCTTTGACTCACATTGTGTGAGCTTCAGTACATGAATCATAAAGAAGGACAGTAGTGAACAAGGATCTTCTATGGTGGAATAATGACTGCAGCCCTTCTAATTAGTTTCTAGATTGGAATCCGTTGACCCGAAAGCCGTCAACACATCCCTCTGGTGGTGGCCCACTTGACTGCCCCCGCGATTACGGTGCGAATCCTGGGCGCCGGCTCCGAATGCGCCCCGCCGTACTCCGCCGCACCCGCTCGTTCCGCGCCGCGCTTCCCGCGACATGACGGCGCCTCTTTGAAACTGCATCCGGTTGTGCTGCGGGTGCCAACGAGCCGGTCGTCGCCGCACCGAGACAGCGGAAGCGGAAGTCACCGTGGCGTCTTTCCGCGCGATTCAGTAAGCGATTCAGCGCGGAGAATTTCCCTCGGGGCGGATTTCACGGCGTGAAAGATTAATTGGGCGATGGTAAAAAAATATAAACTTTAATGGATAGACCATTAAACGATATATTTTGGGTGGAATCGGCGTAACTTCTGAACGGTATTTGCAGTTCCATTTGCAGGCATATGTATTCGAGTGAATCCTGGAGGGGTCGCAACCTCATACTTCCGAATACATTGCAATACAAACATTTTATTCAACACATTTTGCATGTGTCAAGAAAACGACGAATTTCAGTGACCTAAACTGATGGAAGAAATCAGTGACCGTGGCATACGTCATCGATGCCTGAGATACGTATCGTTGTTCCTGTATATAATTATAGGGTCACATGTTCTAGATGGGCACAGATATTGGCGTTATCATGGCAACCGCGAAATATACAGGAATAAATGATTGCCAGTGGAACAAAATTGCCTGAAACCACATCCACTGTCACCTCCAAATGTTGCCCATATTTCTTCTGAAATCCCCAGTAAATATCAGTAATTGTTACTTGATACGAATTTTTTACAAAACACTATGGCCGTGTATATTGCCTTCTTGACTTCGGAGCAAAACATTAAGTAATCCATCCACTGGCAGATGTGTCAAAAGATATTTTTCAATTGATAGAGAAAAATACGCCTTCATAATTAACAAACTTTCATTTAGGTATGTGATTGAGCCATCCTTGGAATATGTATCCTGAAAAAAGTTGACTTTAAAGCCAATTAGAGTAAATATCCATTGACGGTGGTCACGTGGTACGAAGACAATTCATTTTTGCCCGTTGTCTTCTGTGTATAGCATTCAGGGAAGAATTGAATTTTCACGCTTTGTGTTAGGCTAAGCCATGTAATTAATAGGAAATGAGCGCATTCGTTTACACCCAAAACTGTTAATGTAAAACCAACAGGAAAAATACTCACTACCATTGAAGAAACCACAACAACTAAACATTGTCTTCCCCAAAATACGTGAGAACATTTATCCATAAATTAGGTTCCTACGTCCGATCATGACCGTATGCTATTCTAAAAACATCTCATAATATATTCCAATCGAATGCCCACGTAAATATCTTTTGAATCCTAAGTATAAAGTCGTGGTTACACAACATATATAACGTATTCTACCGGTTAAGGTAGGTTTGGTTGAATATCAGAGAATCACATCCCGGTCTTCTACACATTGAGGAACTTATCTCGCTCTAGTATATCCTTTTTCGCCTCTGCATACGATCTACCCTTATTCATCCTGTCCATGAAACCTATTCTCTTTCTTCCCATTCCCCGCCTGCCCAACATCTTTCCCTCGATCACATTCTTGAGCAACCCCTCGCCCCTTGTTAAATCCTCCAGCTACCTGTCTATCCCGGATTTCATGCAGAATTTTCCTTTCCTCGCCCACCATCTCGAGCACTTCCTCGTTAGTCTTCCTCTCTGTCCACCTAACCTCCTCCATCCTTCTCAACACCTACATCTCAAATGCCTGTAGCCTATTCTCGTCCTCCATTCTGAGGGTCCACGTTTCTGCCCCATACAGTGCTACGCTCCATATCAAAATCCTCTTATCTTAGATTGACACTCATATTTCTGGGTAGTATAATAGTCGGGAGGGGACTCCTATCGCCACTTCCCAACAGCGTGTTTCACGTGACACTATCACGGGACTACCTTTCGTCTGGCTCTTACCCTTCGACCTATCTAGCATGAGTGGCCCTACCGGAAGCAATGTGAATTGCTTCCGCCAGTCCACCTCTAGGGGTCATTGGAACGCGCAAGCCCTTCCACCACGTCAAGGTTGTAGTCCGCGGGATAGGAAAGGTTACACAATAGAAAAGTAAGCATCGTGATTAAGACTCGCTTTAAATTTCATCAGAGTGATGAATGCTTTGGAAAGAAAAACTTGAACATCGTTCACAGGAATATGTTGAAACACCAGAGACACCAAGATTCTGAAATTGAAAACCGCCTCCGACAGAATGCAGAAGAATGGAACGGCGCAAGATGAGCTAAGGCGCAAACCGAAATGGGGAAGAGGTGACGCTTGACAGCGATGCATGTTTATCATTTGGTGTAGAATAATTTTTCAGGATATATTTTTCAGAGGATATTTTACCCTAAGGTTGAAATAACATCTCACCCTCCTTGTCTGGAAAATGGAAAATAGTATTAGACCCTGGGTATCACGGGCCAGTCACAGGAAGCACGTTTGCACGAAAATAGTCAGCTTATTAAATTAATGGGGAATTTTTCCTAGGAGTCAATACTTTAACAATCCGACATTCCATAAAGTTTAATCAGTCAGAATTCTTTAGTCTACCCCACAGCAAAGGAAAGCTATCATGTGAGCCACCTCACAGCGGGCTGAAATAGAAAAAAGTTAGCCTGAACTCCAAAAATGAAATTTTTCAGTTTTGAAGTGGAAATTTGGTGCTGTGACTCACATTTTATTGGTACAGGAGATGTGTGATTTCATTCTTCATAGTTCTCTCTTATGAACAATATGCAAGGGTTTAAAGTTGAGCAAAATATGCAAAAAAGCCCGAATTCATTTTTTGATGAAAAGCTCCAAAATTAAGAGATTGCAGAAGCTTTTGTAGAAGCATAATATAATACAAGTTATATCTTTCAAAGAAAAGACTTTAGTCTATAACATGTCGTATTGCTCTTTTTGTAGGACAATATCGTGGACCCTATTTACACCAATTTTCTGTTTTTGGGTTTGAAAAATAGTTAAGAGGGTGTAGTCTTGCGCGCCAGCTGATGGGATCACAGTGACGAGGCGAGTGTCATCACACGCTATACTGTCATTTCTTTCTTTCTATTTTTCTTTCTTACTATTTTTCTTTCTTTCTTTCTTTCTATTTTTCTTTCTTTCTTTCTATTTTTCTTTCTATTTTTCTTCCTTTCTTTCTATTTTTCTTTCTTATAGCGAATTTCTAACTTTATATAGGGCAAAGAGCCAACACAGGTGCTATAATAGTAGTTTGAAAAGAGAATCCATTTTCATTCACACGGTCCGATATCTCTAGTTGCCTTTCTTCGGATTCATTCAAGGAGCTAAAACTGGCATTTCGCGATAACTTTTTAATCTGAGGAAGTTTTTTTAGTTTAGCTTCTAATGGCTATATGCAGATCCCATCGAGTATGCGCACATTTTATCTACAAGCTGTAGGTAAACCATTCCTATGCTTCCTTGCCCTCCCCCCCCCCCCTGTCCGCCCAATCCCTCAGTTCCTCACAGTGTGACGGATTGCAAAACGGGTATTTTATGACACCGCGAGACTTTTCATAACCTGTTTGAGCCCGAGACATTTATCTTTTACTTCTCATTACTCATTGACATGAACCTCGAGTCTACATATTGAACGATTTTAGCTAAAAATTTAGTTTTTACCACTCCATAAACTGAAATTTCATCCACTAAATCATTTTGTACTACGACAGACAAGTAATTTGGAGGCTTAATTTAATATCGCATCTTACGCAGTTATCATGGCTACAATTGCATTTTAAGCACTTTTTCATACTTAATTTGTATTTACAAAGCCTGATTAATATTTGTCCTGACGTAGATCCTATGATGGAGGCACTTTGAAATCTGGAAAGGACGCTTCCATAGAAACCAGAGCTCTGAATTTCAACGTTTCTATATTTTTTCGTTGCTCGAATATAATTTGTGGCCGTTTCCTTTAGCAATTTTGCGTCGACCTTTAACAAGTTTTTTTGTTAAATACATAGAAATGAGCATCAACAGAGGCTCCTCATCTCACATAATTGTTTGTCATTTAGAATTACGACTTATCAAAGACTGAGGTCTATTCATTGAAATGATATAACTCTTTATTCAGCATATGCAATCATGAATGCCGGATTTTTATGCATATTTTGTTCAAATTTCAGCCCTTTCATAATGCTAATGTGCAAGAACCATAAAAAATGAAACCACTCATCTTATGCTCCCGTAAAAGGCGAGTCACAGTGCCAATTTTCTACAACCAAAGTGAAAAAAAAATCATTATCGGAATTGTAGCCAATTTTTATCGATTTCAGCCCACTTGCACCACCGAGACCGCTTTGTACGAGCGAGATTAGGAGCTTGTGGTTGGAACAAGCAGTAATGATGGGCGAGGTGATGCTGAAGGCCATGCTGGAGGGGAGGGTGATATGTGCATGGGAAATGAAAGAAAGGAAGTGGACGCGTTGGACGGCGCTAGAGGATTTCTGAGGTGTTGAATCAAATGATATTAAAGAAATGAAACAGAAAAGCTGTTTTCAATCTTGTTTCATCGAACAGATTAAAGATTTCTCTGGTGTCAGACCGAATAATTTTGTTGATAACTATCAACATCTTGACGGCGTAAGCAGCAATCATCAGCATGAAGAGGGACATGCTGGCAACTCTCCATTCTGATGACGACGGCGGAGTCTGGTGTCGAAACGTTCATAGTTTCCAACTGCATTCCCCGTTGTGAAACGTGATAAATTTTTGCTCAATTAATGTACCCGGAAAACATTAAATATCTGACTCTTTATTCTCACGTTCAATTGGTGAACAGCCAATAATAATAATAATCGCACCGTTTGCAACCCTCGCATTGATCAGGATGGTCTGATTGGGAGGTTTATCGCAGACTGGGCGACTTGAGCACTCAAAGTGCGACGAAGTTTCAACATTATACGCCATTTGCAGTTTGGGCGATTTAGCGAATCGATAATGCTCTTTTTTGGGGCGATAGTAATTGAACGAGGTGAACTCAAAATAGAGATACAAGCCGTTGGTTGACCCTGTGAGCTGATATTAACTATGTAATGACACTGCTAATAGCTGATGGGATGGCCACGCATTTTTGTTGAAATATTGCATCGAATCTAATTAGTGTATGTCCAATGAGATGTAAGCTATCCGGGATTTTACATACGGTTAAGACTTGCAATAGATATTCGATTGTCATTGGGAGCAAAGTTGAGAGTCCGTTATTAATAATAATAGGAAGTAATGGTGAATGCATTTTCCTACTAAATTTTCCCACTCAAAGCTCGAGGAAATCACTCCCCCCTCCCCCTCTAAATCCCCGTGGTGAAATTTTAGTATTGCAAAGTTGATGGCGGGAATACGAGGATCTCCGATTTTGAGAAAGAGAGAGATTGTCGCGCCTTTGTGGCAATTTCCGACTTTGAACTCGTCTGTTAACCGTGGCTTCGACTCGCGTTTTGAAAGTTAACCGAGTTGTTCGTTCGTTGTTTCTGTCCGCTGCACCGACAAGAAATAAAGGACTCTCCCCGACTATTCTGCGATGGATCTATTTATGCTGCCCTATGATAGGAGGAGAGCAAAGCGAATTATTTAAAAGATCTTGATTAGTCCATCAAAACGCCGTGGGTATGAGTTATCTAGGATCTAGGTATAAGTAGGATGGATAGGGTCAGGAGTGAGTGGGTAATAAATGAATTTGTGTTAAATGTTCTAGTAATTGACATATATGAATGGAGTGTGCTTTATTGGTTTGGCCATGTTGAGAGAATGGATGAGAGTTGAATGAGGAAACAGATATACAAGAATGAAATGAATAGTGCGAGAGGTAGAGGTAGGCCAAGAATGTTGTGGTTGAATGTTGTTGAGGAAACTCTTCGGAGGAGGAATATTAGGAGTCTTACAAACAGGAGAGCGTGTATGAAGCAGTGTATGGGGGTAAATTATGCAAAAGAGGTTTGTAAAGATAGGTCAGTATGGAGGAAATTATTGAAGCAGAGTTAGGTGTACAAATATGTATTTGTGAGTGAAACTTAGTGACTCTGCCTACCCCTGGAAGGGAACGGCGTGATTGTTATGTATGTATGTATGTATGATTAGTCCATCAATTAGGCGGTTATTCGGGGGCGAGGAGGGGGGGGGGCGCTTAATCTCTGGTCGATGAGAGTCGATGGGCGGAGTGGCGCCGCTAACAAACCGGGGGCGTCGTCACCTGTTGCTCGTGGCACCGCGAAACCCCCCTCCCCTCTCCTGCCCACAACCACATCCCCACCCTCATCTACCTTGTCTTGCCCCCGCCTCTGGTCACCTCCGCTTCCCCTCGTCCACCCCCACCTCTTCTCCCTCCAAACGATTCTCCTACCCCCACTTCCCTCCTTCGCTTCCTATTCCCCTTCTCCCACTCCTCCTAAAACGTATTTTATCTGTAATTTGTTTTTCCACTTCACCGGGAAACACTTGCTTCAAATAACAGCGATGATTACGTCGCAAGGATAAAGAATATTTATTGACTGCATGTGATTTCATTTGGTCTTTTGATTTTTTTTTAATGAATCCCCTCCTCAAGTTTTCATGTGTATATATGACCTATTCCATTAAAAGCCGTCGAGAATTCATTTACCTTTTAGGTGCCGAATGCTATCATCTGATGTGTGCCAAGCCATTAAAACAAGATCTAATTAACGGCAATCATGCGTTACCATTATCAGGTGAAATTGCACAATGAACGTGCTTCAGCACTTTATTTAACTTGTTGTTCCTAACATTTTCAACAAACCCAGCGCCAGACTCACGGTTAAAACCGGAAAAATCATACGCGTTAATCAATAGAAGCAAATTGTTTACTTATAAAGTAGATTACATAAAGGCATATTATATACTTATTCAGGAGAATATAGGGGCTGACATCAGTAAATTCTCGAAAAGGACTTCCATCTATTGAAATAACCTGATTCTCGATTTTCAGGCGGGACACGGGTAATGCAAGAAGACGAAACAGTCCATTACAAATTGGTCTAAACATTTAAATTATTTTACGAAATATTCAGAGTTGCGAATTGTATCATGGATACGGGAATTCCTCCTCCTTTTCGGCGTTCACTTTTTTGCATCGTATCCCATTGAGCACATAAGGCTAGACACGCTCCAAGCAATTAATCGCTCGTGGCAGACAAATTCAGCTGAATCAAACAAGGTATTCATCATTTAAGGTGAATTGAGCGGTAATCGTAGGTCATTGAGGGCATAGGTTGATAATGTTTCGAGTATGTCGAAGAAAGATTCTGCGACCACATATTTTTTAAGCAATTCTGTTTTTGCGGCGGAACTAACCGGTACTAAAGGAAGTTATGGGAGAATTGTATTTATTAAATTTTCCTTCCATTAAGACAGATAATGACTTGCGCGATATTTGACCTACAGGCATTAATTCTGTTTAAAATTTATTTAAGAACCGACGTGACGCATTGATATTTGTTACTAGCCATTACAATGATTTGAAAAATGTTGTTTCTCTTTTAGAAGTAAATCTGTATTTATTTTATAAATAACTACGAAATCTATGCAATGCATCATATAGCTACATGGTAAAATAGTATTGAATTTCCAGTTACCAAAATCGGTATGTTGCATTTTTTTCCTCTTTAATCGATATAAGTATATATATGAGATCTTATACGCAATGTCTCTCGGAAATCCCTATGTAAACAAAAATTGCTCCAACCACTATAAACACCGCGAAGTAGTCAACCCTTGGGTCAAACATGGAAAGTTGACGTGGTGTCGCAAATTGCTTGCTTCATCATTTAAGTACATTACTCCACCGCGAAACATGCAATCATTTACCCCAATTTCGCAGTGTTGTATTCAATGGGCCGTGTTTCATATTCGTCCACTGCGCAGCGCCAGGAACTTACAGTGCTGTGGTGATGATGCCTGATGGGTTGCTGGCCTAGATATTCATCTTAATACTACCTTGCAATCCGCCTCATGGGCGTGTTAGGGCATCGGCCGGGTACAGAGATGAAGGAAATTGTTACAGGGAGTTGAAATGTACAATGGGAGAGTTTGAAGTGGTGCTCAATATTTATTATGGTCGCTTATTGCGATTTGGAAGAACAAATTTTTAAATCAATCTGATCGAAACTGCACCTTCTTTATTTCCTTCTCTCTATCGGACCAAGAGATACTATGTGGCATCAAAAGGATATTCTCTGTGTCGCTCTGAAATATTTGGATCGAAGAATTGAGACGAATTTCTTACAAGCCGTACTCCCGTGTTTCGAATACCGGCTTAAGGCTGGGACACAATCAACGTGTTCCTACGTGTGACGCGAGACGTTAACACGACAACTGAAGACGGGGAACGCAAGTCAGCGGTCACAATAGACGTTAACGCGGCCCGGAGTAACAATTGACTAACGCAGGCGCAGCTAAGAGATCAGGTGTAAACAAGTGTGGAAGTAAATAAGTTGTCTTCGCCAAGAGCAATCTTCAACAGTTGGATGTCTCTGCCGACAGATGGCTCCCATTCCCGGATTCTCAGGACTATTCTGATTGGTTTTCCGTGTACGGGACACGGGAAGAGATGAAAGTTGCCCATCTCTCGCGTGCAAGTACTCCCCGTACACGTTGATTGTGTCCGTTCGCTATACTTTCCCGTCAGCCATCTTTTCGCGTACTCCCGTTAACGGCTCACGTTACTCGCACACGTTGATTATGTCCCAGCCTTTAGGCTGACCCCGAAAAAAAGAGTAAGTTCGCTCAAGGTCAGCAGCATGCAGCTAAAGAATGCTTCTTGTTTCCGCGAAGCACCCATTCTGACCAGGGCTGTAAGTCATACAAGATGCCGCCGCCTTTATACCGTCCATTTTTCCCCCGGACAATCCTCCCCACTTCTCCCCCCCCCATTTTTCACCACGTGCGACCCAACGACTGAGAGGAGGAGGAGCGGATAGAGGGGCAGGGATGGCATAGGAGAGGGGGAGGGAGGGACAATATGCCAGCCAGAGCCCCTCACTTCCGACTGGGGGGGGGGTTGGAAGGGCGGGTCAAGGGGCGGAGGGAGCAGGGGTAGGGACTGCATTTCGGTCTCTGGGGGAGGGGGGAGGCGGTCGCTTGCGCATTATTCGCCGGCCCATTGATTACCTCGACCAACTGGAGGGCTGGCCACCAGAAGACCGAGGCCGCAGGCTTGGAAAAAAAACCCATAGCTGTCTCCACCTTTCTTCCATATTGCATCACCTTTCTGTCTCTTTCTTCCTGGCTCACCACTCTGCTGATTCGTGTACGGGCGAGCAGGTTGCTGAATCTGGGATTGCTGACGGGAATTTTAGGGTACAATTAACCGGCGAAAAGTATAAACTACGTAAAAGGCCGCGCGTATGCATGTTTCGTTCAGTTGCTTGGCGGGCATATTAAGTTCTGGGTATTCGGAGATCCATATTCCAGTTCCATAAGCTTCCTTGATGATGTTTCATGTAGTTTAAGACGGGCATGTTAAGTTCTGAGAACAGAATTCCTGTAGAATATTGCCTTTGCGTAAAACAGCAGTCAGAAGGTTTATCACTCACATCTTAACAGTTTATATCACACTTTTAGGCTTGCGAACTACATCTACGTGATACCCTGCGAGCCACCACGAGGGTGTGTGGCAGGATACATGGAATAGTATGGCTGATGAGACAAGTTTCAGAGCATCAAATGAAGAAGTGAACAGTTAGTACATTCCAGAGGTTTCACCGGAGAAAGTTCTAATATTTCTCAATGCACATATTGTGATGAACTTCTGCTCGCTAAAATACACTTCTCAGGCTACACAGTGTCTGAAATATTTCTTTTAGAAGGTTTCACCCTCAATCCTGAAATATTATATTTTGATGGTAAACGTGCGCTCAAACTGATATCCGCCCTTTGCTTTTCCTTTCCTCACCACGATTGGGTTGCTATATTCATATGATAGATTGAATTGGTCGAATTCTGACGCTCTTTTTCAGCAATTCTTGAATTAAATTCTTTTTAAGTTTTCTGTGAATTGATTTGACATTATTATTCTTTAACTATGGAAGAATGTGACCATCCATTCAAATAATCGAGTCTCAATATAAATGTTAATTTTAAGGTTTTTAGAGCCTCATGAGAAGGAGGAAGGCTTGGGAAAATGTTTTTTGACAGTGTCATAAAAGCTTTCTAATGCAAAATGAAACAAATAGGCTGCATCCTGAAAGTGCGAGAACCATACAAAACAAATACCACTTTTGATAAAATACTGACTGAACCCATGATTGATATCACTGAATTAGTGCACTGTTGAT
The DNA here is from genome assembly GCA_963169105.1 of Ceriagrion tenellum. NCBI lineage: Eukaryota > Metazoa > Arthropoda > Insecta > Odonata > Coenagrionidae > Ceriagrion > Ceriagrion tenellum. The sequence goes on from OY720639.1 coordinate 9,855,159, forward strand.
AATGCAGGCGTTGATATTCCCTCAAAGGTTCTTCAGAATATTTCTTACCGAGCGCAGTTTTTAACATTATGTCCCCCAAATCCACTAAATAATTTAAATGTATGGCAAAAATGAAGCGCGTGGCCATAATGAAGGGGATTATGGCACATCAGAAGCGGACATGTCCTCTGCCGGTGACCCCTCAGGTTGGATGGTTACTTTCTTCTGTAGGGCATTAGTCTCTCTGGCAAAGCGGTCGGCCTCTCCCGGACAAAGTCAAATGAATCCAAAGGACAGCAAAAATCTAGAAACTAGGGAAATAAATCTGATCTGTAAGAAATTTCAGTTGCACACGGTTTGTATCCCCTTACAACAATAGCATACATACCGCGAAAGCTCAATTTTTCATAACGTTTTTTTAGTTTTACATGGCAAACACAATTGAGATGAACTATTTTCCTTCGCGCAAGGTATAGAAAACATTTCTCGCTGTTTAGCTTAGATATATATCTTTATCACTACAGTGGAATTCATAATCACTCTTGGACATTGGCTACTATGCTTAATTGATCAATCCAAACCTTAAATATGCAACACCATTGTAGCAGAAAACCAGCAGCATCCATTTGATCACCGAATTAGAGTCAGGATAAGGTTAGGGAGGTTTGGTTGATAAGGGAGGGGATTTGTGAGCAGTGGTCAACTATCCACCGCGGATTCTTCACTCCGTAGAGGGGAGTTGAGTATTTCCTCCTGGGGAGAGTTTGTACTTTCATTCAACATGAATATTCGTAGATGAATGCCCGTTTCACACAAAACTTGATTCAGCACAAGTGCGCGGATATACGCTCGCGAGCATGATAGATTTTCAGTGTCGTGTGATATAGAACCACCATGCCGGATAGCAATTATAATCACAATCATACTTGCTGAACTATTTGATTTGATGATAGATGCGGTAATAGTTTGCTATTAGCTCCCAGTAGGGCCTCCAGTCTTCCATCAATCACGTTAGCTTTTACAAATGCTGTGCAATGTTCACTTTTTTTATTTCATTGCCATCCATACCTCCTCATAACTATCAGTAACTTTCAATCTGCCAAATCGGCGATAGTTAAAGGTATTCCAACTGCTTTTTTGGTTTCATGCTTTTAGTTATTAGATAAATTCAATTATTTAGTGGACATACGTTGAGATATGAATAAAAACCCTAATTCCTCGCAGGTACAAGTTCGATGATCTTTTGCAACCCACTGGGACGGCACCTATCACACTGAATTCCGTCCTCGCAATATCCGGAGCCGGCTAGTATACTAGACCTTGTGCCGGATCATGCATCGGGTAGAAAGGGTAGGAAAATTCCATTCAATCAACAACAATCAGAGATTAGCTTAGATACATATCATTATCACTACAGATCAGCAACAATCAACCACAATGATTCATTTAATATTGTAGTAAAAAATCCGTTAAATATATTTCAGCATTCAAATGCACAAAAAAAGGCTTTCGAGAAAGAGAGCTTGGTAAAATGAAGATTCGGAAAAAAATCAATCCTTTGAGAGGTCATTTGCTTATTACCATTTGTGGGAATGACAAGGAACCTAATCGCACTTTCCGGCGAGTTAAGGCGTCCGGAAGTCGCGAGACGCTATCTGCCACACACCAGTGGATACGTGAAAGTTAGGATATTGGGATTTCACCGAAATAGATGGATCGTCGCCAAGTGTGTCGATATTGGCGTCAGCCGGCTTCTCTGTCACGCACGCCATTATGTCGATATCGGCCGATGTTATACATCCATCCGCGATTTAATATGTTCCAAATTCATTCGGTGTCCGGGTTCGACGTCAGGGTTTCCAAATCGAGCGGGAGAGAGGGTTTCACGATCCACCGAGGAGTTTAAGGGTCTCTTGTAGAGAGTAAAATCGTGCCCATTCGCATTGATTTTTTGGAAACCTGCCATGTTAACCAATCCATGAAGATGCATTTAGACTTTTCTCTGTTTCACTGCTCTGCACCCAGGTCATAAATCTCTTACTCATGGAAAATAACTTTTCGCAGGGGTCAGTGAATGTTCTTATCCTTCCAACTAACTGCCATTTCGCAAGGCATTGTCGAGACAAATTCTCTTGGGCATGGCGTCAAATGAGAGTAATTGCAGCCGTAAATGCAGGTCATCGAGTGTACTTACATTTAAATGACTTCATAAATGAGTAATATAGGTCCTTGGAATACATTTCATTTCGATGAGTCTCGCTATGAGGTGGAACTGATCATTCATGTAATTGTGGAAATAGTTTTTTTACTAGTACCAAAGTTTTGTTTTAATTATTTACCGGAAAAAATGCATGATATTGTCGTGTTCTCAGGGCCGGTCCGACGGCACCACACACGAACGAGTAAGGAGTAGCCCATCTTTTTCAATTTTCGAGGCGAGGTCACCATCGCCTCGTCCTCGCCATCTTCATGGCACGGAGTAAACCTACCGCGATATCACAATATAGTTAGATTTTTCGGTGCAGTTTTTGAAATTTATCAAAATTTCATTGAAATAAGTTGTTATAGAAATTTGGACTCACCGTGACAGTTAGTGTTATCTCCATAGTGAGCAGGGTCTGTATGGAACAAAAAGCAAGTGTATTGTTGTGCTGCGAAAAGAATGGCGTACTGGAGCGAACGGAAGTCAATCAAAGTTGACATCTATATATTAGCTTCAATTTTTATGCCGAGATAATATATAACCATTGGTTGAATATTTTCTGGGCCAGAAAATGTCTGTTCCTTAAGATATAGACGGGTGCCTAGCTAAACGACGGATCTCGCAACAGCAGGCGAAGATATAGAATATTTTGCTCCCCCACCCTCCGGAGAGATTAGCCGAGGTGGGGCTCCTTGTTCTGCTCCCCCCCTCTGCCTTCCACCCTGAGCCCCGTCCCCATCCGAGAACCATGATCCCCCATCTCTATAAGGGTTCTTCCCCCCACCCACACCCTGACTCACTATCCCAAGTGGCGTCGAGGCCGCCGAGAGGGCGCAATTTCGCCCAGTTGAGAGGCCCACTTCGGGAGTGCTTTCACATACATCCTCCCCTTCGGAATTTGAGGCCAGGGTATAGCTCCAGCAGAAGTTCCGAGCACAGACCTGCAGGGCAAGGTGGGGATATAGAGGAGGAGGTGAACGGAGGGGATGAGAGGGAGGTAACTGAGGAGAGCGTTGGTCAGGGAAACCGATTTCTACTTAGCGGAAAAGTCCCGAGGCACTGACAAGCAAGGCAAGAGAATGTTGACGTCACTTGAGCCCCAAATTGGAAGTATCATTTCGTAACGGGGGATCGGGTTGTTTTAGTGGCTAGAGTACTGGCTAACCATACGGACGGCCAGGGTTCAAATCCCTGCAGAGGAGGATGTTTTTCAGAGGAAACACGATTCCTACTTGAGTATCTTGTGGAGGGTACTTCAAGTAAAGTTCTCCGTCTGTCGGATGAGATGTTAAACCGTGGTCCCCTCGGCCCCTATCGTCAAGAGCAGGCTAATGCTGACGCCGGGTTTCCATCCACCCTTCCTCCCTTATCTATCCCCTATGGCGCAAATGATCTTAGCCGTCGGTCGCCCACCCAAATATCCAATCCAATCATTTCGTAACGAGGCGAAGCGGTACGTGGTGAGTCTCCCCATCTCCAGGAGCGCTTGTGTTAGCAGCAATAAGAAAGGTTTTGTGACTGAATCTCGAAGCGATGTTAAATCTGTGAATTCCGACACCGGGAAACAATTTCAATTGATAATTTTGGTATAGTAATGGTCAAGAACGTCAACATTGTGTCCTTGCAACTTGAATGAAATAGCCCCTGATATCAGGGGTCGTCGTCCTGAGCCGATGATAGTTGTGTCCTTTATACTCCCGGCACCTAACAGGAGCTTCCTTCATTGTTTTAAAATTGCTTTAGTCAGAAGGATAGACTTAAATGGACGTCGACGCTAACTTTTCAGTAACTATCGAACCATGCTAACGAGGCAGAAATGACAATTTAAAATAATATATGCTAAATTGACGCTTAATATCTTAATTTCCATGCCCAATATATTGAATTCGTGAATGATTCGCGTTCTAAATGTTGGGGATTTTTCTCCTTCATGTGAGTGATGGCGCTGGCCAAAAGGATGTTATATTCCATATCTATGATGGAAAAAATCGACATAAAAAACTATTCCAGAGAGGTCCATTTCACTCTAGTATATGTTTTAAATATCTGTTATAATTTTGGTGTAAAGAGAGACTGACGTCCTTTAATTGTTACCATGAAGGTATATCAGACGCAGTTGCGATATTGGGGATCGGATTGGTGTGGTGACTAGAGTACTGGTTAACCATGCCGACGGCCAGGGTTCAAATCCCTGCAGAGGAGGATTTTTTTCAGAGGATACCCGATCCTTACTTGAGTGTCATGTGGAGGGATGCCGACGCCGGGTTTCTATCCACCCTTCCTCCCTTATCTATCCCCTATGATGCAAATGACCTTAGCCGTCGGTCGCCTCCCCAAATATCCAATCTAATTGAGATATTCCTGCTTGTTATGGAGAACTAAAAGAGTTAGAAAAGAAAATATAATGAATTTATGGTGAAAATAAATTTGAGAATACAAGGTTGCACTGGTAACAAAACCCGCCTGCAATTTTTTTCATGGCGAAAAGAAATTCTTTTCTGTCGCCGCGAAAAATTTGATGATCGATGTAAATTCAAATTCTGAAAGTGACCCCAAACGTCATTCAAGCAATCCAGTCAGTCTGCAAAGAGATTCAAACTATGTATAATTCTTGTCAGTTTTTCCATTACCGTTGACTAAGAGTGCTTCCGAGAGACCCTTCCGAGGACGCTAAACTCTATTATACTTTGTTTTTAGGGGGGGGAACTCATCTATCGAGAGTAGCCATTAGGTATTGAGACCAACAGCACAGATCATTCGCTCCAAGCAGGATACGGGAGGAGTTTGCAATCGATGGGTTTACGTGAGGGGGGGTTTATGAAGGATGTAGTTGAACCCGGAATCGGTGTTGGTCCACCATTAGTGGAAGATAACCAGGGGTCCGCATTTTACGTCCCATTCGAAAAGATTGATTGCTATGCCTCCTTGAAGTGCATCGCAAATTGCATCCTGGGGAGGGATCAGGATTAGGGGTGCCAAACAAAGGGCTAAAATCGATTGCCACTTCAGAAGCCACGGCTTATTCGATATGAAGAGTAAATTAGTCAGCCAATGGGGACTACATTTATGAAACTCAACATAGTGATTTCCTCGTTAAATGTATTTCTTTGACCGGTTTCTCCTTGCTAAAGCATCTTCCGGCATATTTTGAAACATTGACCGAGAAATATACAGGACCAGACCGCAATTTGTTTTAGTTGCGGGGAAAGTGAACGGAGAGGTGCTGGGGGAGAGTGGGGAGAGTTTTAGTCACATTGAGGGCTGAGTAAATTAGAAGAGAAAGACAGTTCACGGAGTGTGGTGTAGACATTTCGTTGAAGTTGGACCAAGATTAGAAGGACACTCACCATAACCTTTTGTGTATGGCGGGAGGGGCGAGAGGGAATCGTAGATTGACACTTATGCGAGTCACCATTATGTATTATTATTTATGGAGTAATGAAAAACAGACCCTGTTTTTTTAAGAAACGCCAACAGAGCGTCCGTGACTGAGGAGACAGGAATGTGAAAAAAATAAAAGATGAAATAAAATCAAAGTGAATAAATTGAGTGAGTAAAAATATTTCTTAATGTTTTACAGTCAATAAGAGCTCGTTAAGCAGCTTATGGAAGTTAGCCGCGGTCTCTGACATCTTTGACGCCATTGTGGAATCAGTGTGCGACTGAAACGACAAAGATACAAAGCCTCTTGCCTCGCGGAGAATCTCCACTCTCCGTGACTTGCATTGCGAAGTCTGGTACCTGTCCCATGGGGTTGAATGCACCTTGGAGGGAGAGCACTCGCTCGCTCCTGGTTGCCATGCGTGGAACGGGAATATGGTAGGTAGGATCAGTTAGAGAGGCAGGGCCTCAGGGCATATGAGGGCCCAATTTCGGTCACTCCACTGAAGCCACGTCCCGGGTGAAACTCGCCAGAACTTACACTTGCCTGATGAAAATATTTATTTGCATCATTTGTTCGCTCAAAAAATGTAGATGCGCTACCCTATGTTGTTTTCCTTAGCAAAAACATACTGTTTTTCAGGGATCATTCCTGACTTTCATTCTGTTTTTAAAGGTTTTCAGCGTGGTTGGTAACGTAAAGTAGAGGGTCTTTAGGTATTATGTCTCACAAAAAGTTGATTAAACTATAGTAAAACTTCAGATGCCATTACATTCTTATGCCCGAAGAGAGGAAGAACATTACAATTTGACAAAGGTTGAATGACCAAGATGGCGGATCTTTGACCGTACGAAAATCTTCGAAACAGATCCGTGCTCAGTGGGTCTACAATAGGGAGGGAATTGCCACCTCAGGCTCACGTTAACTTCCAATATCAGCGGCCATTAACGTGTCGATGAAGTGGAATTAGTCGATGAAATCACCGACATCACTATCGTTATACGTTGATAATGTCGGCGCCACCATTGACTGAGTTTCCTTACGACAAACAGGCGAACTAGACTAGCGAATCAGAGGAAAATGCGTTGCCCTTGAAGCGGAGCCAAATATTGGAATCCTTAATGTATATCCATAGCTAGAAGCAGGAACAATGTTAAACGAAGGAGCTCTTGTTGCAAATTTCGACAGCCTTTTGCAAAAATTAGGGGTCGCAGGTTAATACGGTTCCGATATGGCCGATAGGTAGAGCTGATATTCTAAGAGAAGTATAGTCTGGTGCATAAAGTATATAAAACTGTTCTCAAATTTGAAAAGTTATTACTGGCAGTGCAACTTATCATGGTTCCGTAGAGGTGAATAAAATGGAATTCTGAAAGTACGAATAGTGGGAACCAGTACATGCCTCTAGTTTGAGTGCAGCGCAGCTGGTGACCAAAAGCGAACTTCTATTTTATCGCTTCCATTGACATCACCGTCAGAATATGCACTGAGTTACGATAGTGGTATGAATGCGTGTCAAGTTGATACAATGGCACGCACGATAGTAGTCTGAACCAGGCAATAGCAGATGGCCGTCCTTATACAGTGGTCTAGACTACAACTTCATACTGGCATACAGTAAGTACATGTAGAGTGGCAAAGGAATAGGGAGATTCGAATATGAGTTTTCAAATAATACTTTGCTCAATAGATGAAACGGGTGTATTGAAGTTGCACGACAAGCCATAACAAATGAGCTTTGGCACACGGCCACGTCATTTAGTGTCGCATAACTCACATGATGTTCTTATGATGATTTCGGTGCCTGGATGTTTACTAATCGACCCATAGCAACGGAAACGAATCTTACTGAGTCATCGGAACCAAATTAAACATGTATTTTTAGGTGCATTAATGAGCATCGTCTATAATGAATCGAATTCACGTCAATATAATAAGACACCCGATTACCAAACACGGAGTAAACTGTTTACTGATGTATCATAGGAACGACAAAACAATTGATACTCGATTTAAGGCACACAACAGCCATGGTAAATCTACTCTTCTGTATGTTGATGCAAAATCACCGAGTACCACTAGCACCTCCAAGTGGCCTTCTCCGTAAGCCAAAATGTTTCTTCCCCAAAGCTCTAAAAAAATTAATGTTCAGTTTTTAGCATTGCTTTGCCACTCTATTCTTACTCTATGGTACTGGTCATCTCGCGGTCGTCAAATAAGTCGGAAGTGTGTTGGGCGGCTTTCAAATGTTTCGCGGCGTTTCCAGCGTGCAACCCTGAGCCAGCCAGCTCTCGACCCGTCGATCGAAATGGAAGGAGAGGGGAGCAGCGTGGAATATCTCGGATCGGCCCTCCGATGATCGAAGGCAGGGGGAGTCAGAGTCAGGGGGACGCACTCACCCCCCACCTCCAATATCCAAGGCCCCCCAAAGTACGATCCCCCGACGCCGCCGCCGCCGTAGGGACGCCACGCGAGGGAAAAAGAAGCTGACGCACCCTTCTCCCACCCTTCTCCCGCCCTTCTCCCGCCCCACCCCTCCCTCCGCCCCCTCAAACGAACGCATATCCATCCACATGTGCCGGTGCACGAGAGGGGTGTATGGCAGGGGATGTGGGGGAGGGGGGGGAGGAGGCATTGGGATTGGGAATTTGAGATGGCGTTCGTTCCTTTTCAAGGGGTTTTTTGGGCGGGGGCTTTGTTGGGGGTGGAAGGGGGTAGGGGGGCGGTGGATTGTGCGGGGGCGTGGAAGATGTGTAAGAAGACGGCCTGGCGATTGGGGGGTGGGTGGCAGAGGGTAGGTGGGGGGAACGACTTCGGGGCTATCGCTCGATAGTGAAATGTGCTCGAGAGATACACGAAGTGAACCAAATCCAAAGGAAAGCCGCGCGCTTTGTACAAAAAAAAAGCTTCCAGCGAACATAAAAGGGAAAGCACAGCTATTGAAAGTAGTATTGTGCTTGTAGCCGCTGAAGACTGGGGGAGGACGAGCACAAGACGACGGCCTCTCGATAAATTCAGAGATCACCCGAACTTCATGACCTCTACCTCGGAGGGTACTACATATTTTAAGGCATCCGGAGTAAGTTCTCACTACGTATAAATGTCAATGGATATGGTACTGCCCCTTTAACAAAGAATCACTTTAAAAATGGTAAATTTTTCTCGGGCTTCACGCCGGTTTAGATTAGTTGGTACTTCCGACGTTTCGGACAGCGACTCGTCACCCATCCTCAAGTCTAGAATTTTGCTAGATTTTGAATTACCGCTGGCTTATATAGCCTTAGCTAAGTCACTCCTGATTGGCCGGAGGTGGATTGTTGGCTCCGGTGAACCGTTGGGATATGGAGGCTGAGATCTTGCATCATTGCATTCTTTTAAAAATGGAGTTTCAACTCGGGCTGATGTTATACCCTGTATCACGATTGATATTCTTATCTTTCATTTCACTTTCAATCGCCTCTTTGGTGAGTCTATCACGAAAGTTTCCTGTACGCCAAAAAAGTGTCGTCTTTTCCCACAAGATTCGATGGTCTAGATTAATGCTGTGTTCCACAACTGCCGATTTTTCAGGTTGACAAAGCCTGAAATATGTGCGATGTTCCCTTAACCTCATGGCAATGGTTCTCCCTGTCTCGCCCACGTATACCACGCAGCATTCAAAGGGAATTTAATAGACCCCTGGTGTCATCAGGCCGATCGGGTCTTTTACCTTCACGAGGTGGTCACTTAATTTAGCCCAAGGTTTGTGGACAGCTTCTATATCATATCCCTTCAGAACTCTTGAGGCTTTACCGGAGATGGTTGAGACGTAGGGCAAAAAGGCTCTTGAGGCGGGTTTATGGCGTTCTTTTCCCGCATCCGAGTTCCCAGATATATTATATCGTTGGAAGGCCAACGAAATTTTCCGGTCTCTATAACCGTTTTGACGTAAGTTTACTGTACTTTAAATGTTTTAATGTTTCTGAGGACTTTTCCATCATCTTATATGTAACTGAAGATGGCTATTTGATACGCCCCAAGACTTGTTCTAAAAGCAAATACAGTGGACCATGCCATTTCTGTTGATTATCATTTTCAATAAACTCTATTCCCTCGCATCTCGCCGAACGGGGTTGACGAAATTTTAACACTCATAACATTCCATTATTTTAGCCCTCATAAAGAAAAATGCTTCCTACTTCAAGCACTCGTGCCAGCCGCTTACAAGACTGATTACAGAAAAATTGACTTCACTTAGGAGTTTTCCGTTGGACATAGTTTATACGGCTGTGTACTTCATGCAGAAATAAAATTTGATCAAGCTCAGATGCACAGACCGCGGACCGCATAAATGTGGCGATGCTTGGATTCTTAGGTTTATCATATTTTTAAACATACACTTTCAAAACTTCATTCTAACCGTAATGTTTTTTACAGAGTTACCAAATAAATTTGGGTACGGTAGCAATTAGCAGCTCACAGCGTGTAAAAAATAAGTGAACAAATATTTAGTCATTTACATTACGATAGCTTCACGCTCATAAATCTGCTAAAAAGTTTTGAAATTGAATTCGTACATGGTCTCTTTGACGATAAGAGGCACACATCTGAGACTTAATTAACCACGCACTACCTCAGCAGGAAAGGCAAAAACTATAAAGTTTGAGAAGGAAATAATGCTCGACAGATGTTTGCAAAGATTTATTCTTCCGATTCAGCGTACACGGCAGCAACGATAGCAGATTGGGACACTTTTAAGGTTGGATATAAAAAATGACGAAGGCATACTTTGCACATGATTAACTGTCAATGCATTCCCGTACATCCTAATTTTTATTTTTTCATCGTTATTTTACAAGCTATATTTCTTCTGCCTTTGGTTAGTAATAAGCCGTTTACCAGTATTTTATAACCTGGTTTGTTGTGGTTTATAACCTGGCTGGAATATTGGTTCAAGTAATGGTACAGGAGATAAGAAAATAATGAACTTATGTACTCTCAAAGTTCGATCACAACGAACGCAACATAATGCCATTATTGTTGATCACACATTCCAGCCAATTCTTGAAAATTATATATAATGAGTGAATTATGTGCTATTTAAGCGTGCGATGTCTTTGAAGGTGTCCCCCTCAGAAGGCCTGTCGTTTCGTCCCCGTCCGTATGCGTGGAGAGCGAGGCGGTGTTAGGAAAAACTTTAAGCCATTGTCCATCAGTAGGAATCGTCCAAAAATGTCTCCCATCTTTTAAGTTATGTGACGTTTGGGAATTCAGCAGTTTTGCTCGGAAGTTATTAAAATGATTGCAGTCTCAGCTGAATAGTTTTTGCTTCCTAAAACCAAACCATCTTTCCATATATCCCACCAAGGACTCTTTCATCTCTGAGAGCAATCAGGTTTGCAAGTTCATCCTAGATGATTGATTTTAAATTAGATAAGCCAGTAAAACATTTAAGGCAATAAAGGCTCAATAATACTGGTCAATAAAAAATCTACAGCAATCAATTATTATCATAGTATAATGGGCCTAGCCTCATTGAAACACCAGTTTCCGTAAGGTCACTGAAGTTAAGCTATGTTGGGCCCGGACGAGGGTTGGACGGGTGACCATTCATACCTTCACCGTGGCGCTCTAGTCCCCTGTCTGCATGTGGCAGACAGGTTAAACATGGGTTTGGCACAATGGACCACTCAAGGTCTAGGTGCCTGAGCTTCTGTCGAAGGCTCCCCCAATTAACAATCTAGCATTCTCATAGCATTATTGTACGTATCAAAATTTCTCACGACTCTGTCATCCATTTCTCCTGGGCGTGACTGAATGAGTAATGTAAAACTACTCAGTGTCCGCTTCAATTTCACGTCTGTTTATATTTACAGCCCGCATCGATGAACATTTCTTTGCCACCCATATCATTATTGTGAGATATATTTTCTAATACTATATTTTTTGACTGCACCTGAACACCTTTCCATGCTCAGAACAATTTTACTTTCCTCTCCATCTCTTTCTTCTCCCATACTTTATATTGATGATGAATTTGAATTTCTCCTGGCACGCGTTACACGACCGCGAGCACGGTGTAATGATCGGAGTCATTCGACGCTTTCCTCAACTCCTTTGACTGCCATTGAGGTCCCTCTTCCGAAAAACGAGGGAATTCCAGGGGGGGGAGGGGGTCGCTGCCAATGGGATGGGGGCAGGGATACAATGGGGGTCGATTCAATGGGGAGGGAGGGTCTGTCGGGCGTTGGACCTATCTTTTTTGGATCCAGGGAGTGAGTCCTTGAAACTAGGGGTCGATGTGGATTTACAATGCTCTGGATTTCGATGGCGAAGGTTTGCTGGGCGTCGTGGCAACGCTCTTCATTCGCTAGGGGGAACAGCCGGGTAAGTAACCCACACGCAGCCAATGGGGTTGTTGGATAGGGCATGACGTCATCAAACTTTAGTCCAACAACCGGAATATCCACCATATTTCTTCCCCCAGTTCTTTCCTTCCTTGCCCATTGATAACACGGCGGAGTTAGAGCATTAACGGCTCCAAAGCGAGAATAAGTACCCCATTTTAATAATTTTAAGTAAGTAAATCTTGATACCTAAGTTATTATGGGGTATTAATTCTGCTCTATTGTATGGTTTTTCCTTAGAATACGGAATACTATGAATTTAAATTAGCAAAAAAGTCATAAGAAGAATGTTTTTTAAGAAGTAAATTCGTGGTTATTTGAAGTGAGCAGAAATTAAAAAGACAGCCTCTAACCTCGAATGTTTGTGAAAAATCAAAGCATTTCTGAATTGCACCATTGACAAAGAATTGTGGTTGGCTTTCGGAATGCTGTCCTCAGTATGTGAAATGATCAAAGACATGGGAGACCAAAATGACAAGTTGGTAAACTCGTTTGCAATAAAATATGTCCAAAAGGATGAGTAGTCAGTGTGAGCAAGTTTGAATGCCTCTCTTGGAGTTGGAACGCCTCTCTTGTGCAGCAATTACCTTTTGGAAGACGAATTTATTCCAGAATAAGGCTGAGCCAAATAGTTTCCTGGTGGTGGCGAACCTGCAATGATAAAAAGGAGAGCCTCATTTCGTCACTAGATAAATAGAAATGGAACTGGATGCTAGTGCTCAATTTCAACCAATATTGTTTAAGTACATATAATATGTTGTAATACAAAATAAATACTTTTAAATAAAATTTTCTCTTATTTCCTGTTTAGCTGGTATACCTGTTTTTATAAGAATGATGTTTGGGTAGAATAACCCAAATTAATAATAATAACATAACAACCATAATTTCCCAATAACATGTTACCATTCAATCTGGGAAGGGGAGCTGGGCACTTTGATTGTGTTTTGTAAAGTGAATAAATTGGTCAACTTAATTCCGTTATGATTCTAATGGCTATTGTATTCCATATTTTATGTGTGATTTTAAAATTATCTCCATTTATAACTTTGAAAGTAAAGAACTTGCATCATTGAGAGATGCAACCAGAGTATTTCAACAATTTGCAATGCACATTCCCTCCTGCGACATATTAATGGATGTGTATCTTCATAAGCGTCGACATCGTGACCATCAGGTCCCTTATAATACATAACCTTTTTTTACTGAATGTAACCTTTGTATACTTACCCGCGAGCCGCCACATGAGCCCCCCTGCCAAACACCCTTGTGGTGGTTTGCAAGGTAATGTGTAGATGTTGATGAGCGTGTGGCAGGAGGGTATTAGGACATCAGCCGCGTAAATGTTTAAAGGTAAGGGTTATTGGGAGGTGAAATGATGAATTAAATTTTGTGAGTGTTGAGTTTTTTAAGTCATACCGCGTTATGTTGCATTCAGTTGGCAAAAAAATACGAATTGGCAATGCTAATGGGTCAATGGATGGGGTTATTCATGGGACTCCGGACATAAAATACTTAAGTCAAAACGAAAATGCTCTTTTGAACGGCGCATAGAACTATGATGTTATTAATTCCAGGTTTTTACATTTTTGTGCATTTTTTTTAACTTCGAAAGTATATTTCTCGAAAGCACGTGGACCGTGGAATCGTACCATGGACCTTTGGTTTACCGAACCACTACGCTATCCAGGCTTCCTAATTCTCATGGCAATTTTCCAGGCCGAATATTTTATTTAGTATTTTGGGCCAGTTTTTTGGTCCAGGCCGAATTTTTTTCATGGCAATTTTTCAAAAAATTCACCCGCCATGTTTTAATATTTTCAAAACCCCAAGGATTAGAAATTATCAAATCGCATCAACGCCAGTGTAAAAGCATCGTCCCCCCATCATAGGATCCCGCGATACTTGGACGTAAAAGAAAATCATAAGGACACAAAAATTATACTCTTCCCTAAATCAAAAATTACCATCGTGCTTGTTTGATATAGCACAACGTAGTTATTTATTTATGAAATAATCAAAAAATGAGCCAAATCGAGGAGGTGTATGTTCTGAGAGAAACGTGTTTGTAGTTTTCAAAAAGGAAATTCATGGATAAAAAAAGCAAAGTTTTGTATTAATGGCATCACAATATTGTGCGCCGTTGATTTCTCTTTTAAATGAGTATTTTTTCTTTGTCATAAGTATTTTACGTCCGCATCTATCGAAGGTAAACCGGACACAAATTTACAGAAATCACAATTTTCATACTCATGTAACTAGGAAATAGGTAGTTATTTAATAAAACAATCGGACATGGTCAACAAAACTGTAAAACGAAATACGTCCGTCGAATTTAGTCGGAATTGGAGATGCCAAGGATGTTTTCGGTTTTTATGTGGTCGTTTTGACTTGAAATTACCCTAAGGCAATAAAACACTATTTCCAGTCATAAAAAAATAAATAGATCAGTAAAGACTTGGAGATATCTACACGTCAATTTTCTTATAACATGAGTAAAAAGGTAAAAAAGGATCAAGAGAAACATATTTTACAGATATAAATGAAACAAAGTTTATGGTTTTGTTTGAAACCACCGTGACTTCGTGATGACGAAGTTTATCTTCGTGATGACGAGTGAGTTTATTGTTACTTCTCTGTAGAAGTTCCCTCAAATGACTCTTTTCTACGAATTGAGACTAGTGAGTGAATTATAAAGATATATGTGGAGGCAGGGATTTCCAGAGTCTGCTGCTTACCAGAGTCAAAGAACTTTAGTGCTTCGTAAGTGGGTGTTCATTATTTGCCTTAAAAATGACACTGAGAAGAATTGTAGGCTGTTGAGAGTCAGAATGAATGGTGAGTATCCAGGTAAGTTGATTGCTGAACAATAGAAAAGAGAGAAGAGTGTGCAAATTTATTATTCTCCTCAACTTGAACTGCATCGTCCCGGTGTGTCAGAACACTGCACATACCTCTGACAGGAGGGTTGCGAAGTACTATATGCTGGCTCTCAAGGTTTCCTTTTAAGACAGATCCGTGGTAGAGTAAAATTGGACCTAAGGTTAGGCTTAAGCCTAGGTTTTTCAAGTGGTATACCGTCATAAATGTGCTAAAACTGACTGAAATTACGCCATAGCCATAAGCAGGAAAATCTGCGAGCGGCTCGGGTTCTTAAAAGGCCGGTAACCTTGCTTGCTCTAGAGACTTGATGGCTTTCCGCATTGTCATTTTTAAGACGAGTTACTTTGAGCTAACAACACGCTTCTACAGGTCTTTAGTGCTCGCGATTCAATTTGTCAGCTATTTATGGCCCAACGATTGATCGTGCGCGCTTCTCTTCCGCCTTTTCTTCAAGTTTTTTTCCCGCTTTTCTCGGAAATCCTACTTTCAAATGTTCTGTGGCGCGTAAACATCTCCTTTATCTATCTTATTTGGGGTTTGGCTATTTCTGTGGCCTCACTTATTGATCTTGAGAAATACTTAGCCTCCGAAGCAATTATTATTATTAAGGAGACTATGGCTATTTTTAAGTATTGAAATCCAACACTTGGAAGCGGGTATTAAAGAAAGGTCTCCGAAAAAAGCGCGAGAGAATCGCACCGGACCGATCGTCGGGATATAAATTTCGGCCAAAATGCAATAAGATGTCTTCTGACCTTAAGAAACAAGCTGGAACACTCGCAAAATTGTTGTCTTCAAAATTACACCATGCGGAAACTACCGCGAAAACCATCAAGTCTCAACACCACTCCGCGGAAGCTTGCACGCTCCAGCCAAACTTCGTGCTCAAAAGCAAAGAATAGCCTCGAACGGCCGAAACCACGATGGGTGGCGAAATTTGTATAAGGATAGCTCATCAAGAGATAGATATGGCGAAACCAACTAGAAAATTTGTACTTGGAATCTAAGACGAGTGCATGGGAAATAGAATGAGCTGGAGAATGAACTGAAAATGAGATGGGTAGAAGTAATGTGTGTTTGAGAAACTCAGCTGTAACAAATGATTACTCTACCAAGGTGGGGAGGAGTAGAATTGGCAGTCAATTTGCAGGCATACTTCTCAATGAGAGTTGATATGCCAGGTAAGAACTAAGTGTAAATCCCCTCTAGACTGCTCTCGGTTCGAATAAATGTGAGTGTCCGAAGAGTTGTAACTGAGGCATTTTACGCACCTATCTATGGAAAGCGACAGAGTGAAAGATGAGTTTTACAGAAAACTGAGAGAGCTACTGAATTAATGTAACCCTTGAGAGAGAAGTAGATGACATGGATGACTGGGTTGGTGTGGAAAGGGTGGAAAGGCCAGGAGTAAAAATTATAGAGCAATTGGTTTATTGAGTATTCAAGGAAAAGTGTACAGTAAAATAACAATGGAAATAGTGAGAACGATTATCATCGACAGAATCTGGGGTGTTCAGAGAGGGGAGTTATACCTGGGAGGTGATACGGTGACAGTGGTCAGCGTTTTGCACTTCAGCAAGTACTAGACAAATTTAGCTCCTTTATTTGGCGGTGTTGCGAGTAATGGATGCCTGAAAGCAATTATATTGTGAATTTGTGGATTATTAGAGGCATATGACAAGGTAAATAGAAACAATATGTGATATCTGATTATGAAAGAGTATGAGGAAAAAGAGCCATTATTGGATGTTATGACGGTGACTTAGGGTTGAAGTATGGCTACAGTGAGAGTTAATGGGGTTGTGAGTGAATGTTTTGAAATAAAACACAGCATGAAGCAGGAATACGTAATGTCACCGTGACTATTTAATTTTTAAGGACAGATATGTGAGAGATATGTGAAGGTACAAAGTCGTTGCAAAGCTTGGAGATAGAAATATGCGAGCTGTATTGCACGCGGATGATGAAGTGTTGCTTTCTGAGGGCCCTCTGGCATTGCATGGACTCTTGGATAACTTCTGTGAAGCCACAGCGAGAATAGATGTGAGGATAAATGCACCAAAGACCAAAGTAGTATTTTTAAATAAGGAGAGCTATAGAAAAGATTTTATAATCTACATACTACCCTGCGTGTCGCCGTAGAGGCGTTTAGCAGCGGAAGTTAGGACACCAGCCGTGTAAAGATGTAAGGGATAAGGTTTATGGAGGTGAAATGATGACATGTATTTAGTGGATCTCAGTTTTTATTGTGGTCGCTTATTGTGTGCGGAAAGAACGAGTTTTTGTACCTATCTGTTCGGCAATCTATATCTCTTATTTTATCGCTTCTGTCAGACCTAGAGATGTAGTGAGGCGTCATTATAATATTTTCTGTGTCACTCTGAAACACGCAAGTTCTGAATTTCTCAAGCAAACTAAGCCTAGCATGTAGCCTCAAAGTCTCTAAGGGCTCCCATCTTAATCCCTCAAAAAGTTGTGAAACACTATATGTTCGTTTGCATCAGTTTTTCACGAATCGTGCAGCTTTTATTAGTGTGTTATTATTTTTTTGGTTGATTCTTTATGACCAGAGTCCAAAATGCTCGCGGCGTATTCGAGTTGTAAATTAATTAGAGTAGAGTGGAATCTCTCTTTCATTTTTTCATCCAGATACTTCATGTTATACGCTTAACAAATCCTAGTATCTTTTAATGCTGTGCCGCATATGTTTTGTATGTGTGTTCCCCACGATACATCAGGTTATAAGCCTGGTGTAATAATTTCCTAGGTCATTTTTCTTTCCTTTATTTAGTGTCGGTGTGACGTTGGATATTTCCCAGTCATTTTCATTTTACACTTGGATAATGATTTACCAAACATAATTACTTTGATGGTGGAATCTGTGGTGCTAACTCCGTGAACACGCGTGCAGGTATTCCCTCTGGACCTGGGGACTTGTTACTTCTTATGACCGCAGTTATTTAGTAATTCCATCAGATTGAATTAAATATATTCGCGGAATATTCTGCACATTTTGTACCATAATTCTGTTTTTCAATAGTAAACAAAGAACGGCACCGAAAGCAGGGTAATTAAACCAAATAAACAAAGAGATGGAATTCAGTACATATCCTATTAATTACATGGTCGCGGTCGCATCAAAATGGTAAGACCATTGATGTGGATAGAGAGGGCAAGACGCCTTCAAACTGTAACCAAACAATCGAGATATCCACCACATTGCCTCCCACTACTCTTCCATTCATGCCTTTGAATAACACGGAGGAATGGCCACATTTGCGGATAAAAAGCAAGAATATCTCTAACTTAGGCTGAAAATTTAAGTCACTCTTAAAACATACCTAAAGCATACAAAGTTCAATAGTTTCAACTTTTACTTTGTAAAACGTTTCCATAATGTTCAGCAAATAACAAAAATTCGTAAGTTTCGGTAGAATATTTACAGGATGACCGGTTTCGCCGAAAATTTGACGTCATCAGCCGATGATGTCGACTATTCGACGTAACGGTCGTCCAATAAATATATATACGGAAAACTGACAAAGTTTCTTTTAATTCCTGAACATCATGCCTAAGTTCATTAGCAATATTGATTCTGCTCAACTCTTACTACAGTTTATTTTACTGGGAATACGGAGTATTATTAATTTAAATAAATTAAAATACACACGAAGAGTCCATTTTAAAAAGTAAATATGTACTGATTCGAAATGATTTATCGATTGATAATATCGTCCAATTACATCGAATATACACTACAGTATCGGCTTTTACTGCAGTTTATTTTGCTGGGAATACGGATTATTATTAATTTAAATAAATAAAAAATATACACGGAGAATCCTTTTTTTAAAGTAAATATATGCCAATTTGAAGTGATTAATCGATGGATAATATCATCCAATTGCAAAATTTGTGCGTCAGGACGTAAGCGCCAATGTTGATGTGGGTGAACAGAGGTGGATGACCACGTTACAACTTCAAGCATTGACCACGATAACAGGCGAACTCTCCATCTGCCTCAGCCCTCTTAGGGCTGAATCCTGCCAACGGTTCTAGCGAGATATGCGGAGGGTAACTCAATGAAATGTTTCACTCTAGGAAACTAATTATTATAAAGTTATTGTTTAAAATATCCGTACGCGTTTTTCTTATTGTGTATACACTGAATTAGGTAATAATCAAAAAAGACTTATATGTTATACCAAAAATAATTGTAATTATATTTGTGTGCTAAAGTTAAACAATTTTTTGCCTATGAGCCGATATATCGGCCCGCCGCACTAAGAGGGTCAATGTCTGTGATGCAATCTCGGTTCCAGCGTCGAACCCCGGTCCTCGACTCCAAAGCGTTATAGTAATGGTGCTATCTCACTCACTCTCTCTCTCTCTACTATCTTGGGGCTCCTTTCTCACCCCCGCCTCCCCCACCTTCGTCTTCTCCCTTCGTCCCCAACCCACCCCACCCACCCTCCATCCCTCTCGGGCCCATCTCCGCTCCGGAGGGAATCCCAAAAGGAAAAGGAGAGAGAGAGAGGTGGGGGAGGAAAATCAAGCGAATCTTTGAAAATGGAAATTTGCTCCTTGCGACTTTCCTCCCTCACCCTTCCCTTCCCCCCCCCCTCACTCCTCCGCCTCCCCTACCACCCCTTCCCAGAGGACGACCGGAGAATGTACTATGGCTGTGCTATTACAAACTTTCTATGAGTCGCGTTGCGATAAACATTTTTCAGCGCAAAGTAAGCGATGAATAAACCAGGTGGAACCGCATGCTCGTCGATGGCGATCAATTGCGTAGCCCGGAGGATCGACGTGGAGAATTCGATATCTCCGGCATTTCGCAGTCGCTTTGTCGCATGGCGCAGCAAGAAAGCGCGGTAGCGGTCGTCGCTCCCTCCGTCGTCGCCATGCCGCGATGTCGACCAAATGAAGAGGTGCCTCGGGCTCGTCATAAGTAGATCGCTAATCGCGAATGAATAAACTGCGATTGTGGAACACCGCAGATAAGCGAGGGGATGAATTCCTCCTTTTGCTACAAGCAAAAGTTCCTGCTACGAAAGTTACCTGGCGTCTCACGGTGCCAAATAATGTGCGGCACCTGATTGCAAGAGGCTGCATCAGATTTTCTTTGCGTCAAGGTACGGAAAAAATATGGTCTTTGCAGTGCTACGAAGTAAGATTTATCGTCCAACAATGGTAGAAAAAGTATTTAAGATACGATCTCATGAGGGTCTAAAATCTGTCGTTTGCTTGTCTGGGTGGAAAGGGAACCGTATAGGAAAGACAACTTAAGAAGATCCAAACCCTCTCTCCCATCGAAAAGTTTCACCTAGCGCTTGAATGTCCCCCGATGAGTAGAATCATTTCAATGGTTCAGTATTTTTCTGATCAGCTCTCTTAGTTACTTAATCCTTGTGATTGCTTCAGAAAACCTTCCTTTGTTTTTTGGCCTAAATATTTCAATTGAATTTCTTCGCTATATCATCTGTAGAGTTCGCCCGAGCCACTTTAAAGCATCTGTGAAGTCAGTGTTAGTGAGTTTGTCGTTTTCCGTCGCTTACAGTAAAGGAAGCCTTTGTGTCAAGAATTGCATCTCTCGTTCATACACTCCATAAATTGAATTCATCCTCATCCTAGGAAACGTCTAAGAAATACTTTTGAAATATGGAGGCATTTGATTATAACTGATGAAAGACTCACGACGAAAAATGCCCCTAGTTATGATGTGCTGGATAAAAAATCGCGAAGAAATATTTTAAAATACCGTATATATAAACAAAAGTATGATATTGATAAAGAAAATGAACTTAATAGATGTAAAGGACCTTCATGATATTTTTCATAGAACCGTCTTAGTGGAATAAATGAATAACAAAGAGATATCTTTTAAAAAATATCCGTTATGAAATCAAGTTAAATACCAATGCGATAACGGCAAGGAAAATAACTGAGTAGAAAGACATGACTCCGCCTTTAAACATGGGACTAAGTCTAGGCTGTAGGCTTGGATTTGAAAACTGCACTGGTAACTCTTGAGCATTAACTCATAAATGAGGATCACACCTTGATGACTTTCAAAATAATAAATCAGAGAACATACATTTAAAGTCCACAACTTCTGAGAAACGGCGATCTCCTCCTTTTTATTATTGAATCTCCGAACGATGCCTTATTCTCTATTACGTCAAAAAAAGCCTCTAACCAATGCAATCCTCAACCGAAAGTATATATGACAGATGAGGGGAGAGTACATTGAACACTTGAAAAAACAAGGGACTTATTTGTGGGGGGCTGATTCTTTTCCTGAAATGCTTGTGGGTCCCAAAATTATGAAATTACATTCTGGATTTTGCCCGGTATGTTTCCGAACTGAATGCATTTGTCTTAATATGCAAAATTGAAGTGAACAGCTTTTGGAACACAATGGCACGTTCCGATAATGTTGCCGTACACGTTGCCGTACACGTTGCCGTAAAATGAAGAAATGCTGCTTGCGAGGTGAGTAATGGCGTCAACTTAGTAAAATACTCGAAGTAGAAACGAATTTCCTAAAGTTTAACATATTTATTCTGCAAACCATCCGAGTGTAACTCTTCACTAGTCTGCGTTGAGGGCGATTACCACGAAAAATTATTTATTTGCAAGCCCTCAATGTACTGTTCAAATTTATTTTTACCTAAATAATTCCAAATTTTGCAGCAACATATTCTTATGCTCACTCCAATAAATAAAGCGAATGAACGTAATAACTATAAGAGGACGTAAAACACTCCCTTTTCTTTCAATCCTTACTATCCTTTTGCCAGAAATACATCACTCCCAATATATAGTACCTCCCATCGCCAGATGTAAAATGAGGACATGAACATACATTTTTTCAGATTTTAACAGAATTGAAAATTTTTATATTTTTCTGGAAGTATCAGCCATTGATGATTGATTAGCCATACCTCTTATGCCGACGTTTCGTACATTAATATGCTTCCTCAAGGCTGAGAGTTCCTTCTGAATTTGATTTAACGGAAAAAATTAAAATACGCCGCTGAAATTATAGCTTTACCATGATATCAGTGTTTTCACTTCTATTGCACTCCAAAAAAACTTTTGATAAATGTAAAATTATGACTTCTGAAATATTATGAGACCATTTCTAGTAAGATAGATCAGTAATAAAGACAAAACTTTAGAATAATTGATAATACAGCATTTAAAGGATCTTTAAAAAATGAAAACATGGCTATAACATTACGTGCAAGCCTCTTGGATAAATATTTGTGAATTAAAAAAAACCCACCTCTCGTCCATTTCTATAGACAATAAAATGCAGAAAAGTTAAACTTCATTACGAAAATAACTTGTGAGGCACTAATTTTCAATCGTATAAGCGATTTATTGTAGTTTTTTAAGTGGTATCCAGGCTCAAGTGTATAAACTTACCAAACGGTCTCTATGCCTTACATCACCTTAGCCACCTTTCTTAGACTACACTAACATTACACTGCAAGGATTGCTCAAACGTCCTATATCGCACACTCGAATCTGCATAATCATTATCCGAATGAACTTTTGTTTCTTTTCACATTTTTCAATTGATTTAAAACTTTACGAGTGTTGAAAAATTAATGTAAAAGTTTCACAAGAAAATGATTTATAACTACGTGTGTAATAGTAATCAACATATGCGTCTATTGCTGACGCTACCTTTGACAGAAGACTGCTAAGTTATTGACAAATGTACTTGTATACTCTCAATAATTATTTATATCCCTCTTGGGTGAATATTTTAGCAACGCATAAACTCAGTTTACCCTAATACATTTCGATGTCAGTTCTTAGGATCTCGTATGACTGCCTCATACAAATCACATGCAAATATCATAATCCTCTACTTGGTATTATTTTTCTTGTAATTTGTCGGTAATCTCTCTTCGTGTAATGATCATATTATGCGCTGTATTTTGCTTCGATATGAGGTATCTTCTCCCAAAATGTGATTTAATCTGCGCAATAGATCATGAGTATCAACCTTTAGAATCTGTGCAACACGGAGCCCGGGACTTGGATCAGCGAACTGCTGAATTTCATGCTTCATTGCTGATGTATACATCTTCTCTGTGTGCGTGAACACCATCTTAAGAAGACTTTTCCGAACTATGTTCCGCGGATAGATAATGTTCCGAAAATATCTTAAATGTCCGCAACTGTCGCAATAGCTGTAAAAGGACTCAAATATTATTTACCGTATTTATTAAGGTGATCCGTTCAGTTTCACGAGTTACAAAGCGTTCCATCGCAGAAAATGTTTCGGAAACCATGCTCTTAATCATTCACGTGTATAGACTGAATAAAATACTCCTTTTGATGTGATAAAGTAGCTTCGTCACATTTTCCTTCCTCGACCTTTTCTTCTGATGGAGCTAATGCATACGCATTGTTAAAATGGTGAAGATACATTCCGATTAGTTAAACACAGCTGGCGCAAGCATTGGTACTGGAACGCTCTGTGAAGCAATCAGTTTCAAAGCCTTTAGCGCAGATGCGTGCTCGGAAAGCCTCCGTCGAGTAATATGCTTGAAATTCTGAGCATTCTTGGTGGGTGTACTCGTTGGAGGGGGGGGGAGGTGAGAGTGAGTGGGGGAGGGAAAGGAGTGAAGGGGAGATTTCTGTCCTTTGGCACGCGAGCTGCACGAGTGGTGTCGGATCAATCCGCTGCTCTCCTTTCATCTCCATCCTTCGTACCCTTTTGTGCCGCTGCTGCTGCAGATACGGAGAGAGGGGAAGTCGGGAGATGGAGAGAGGGATGGGCGTACGGGGAGCGGGAGCGCTGCAGCCGGGAGAGGAGACGCCGAATGGCATCGGAGGGTGCAGAGGAGAGGAGCGCGGGAGGATTGAGGAAAATGACAATCCCCCCACCCTCTCTCCCCATGAATTTCAATTCAATTTCCCTCCCCCATTTTTTCGCCTGTTTCGTTCGCCTGGGACCCGCCCCCCCCCCCTCAGCAACTCCCCCCTCCATCCACCACCACCTCCTCTTTTTCTTCTTTCCTTCTCTCCGTCGCCAGGATACTGACACACACACACACACTCCACCCACTCGCTCCCCCCATGAGAGTCAGTGGCTGCAGACTGCTAGGGGCCCTCCCTTGTTGCCCCCCTCCCCGCCCTGCTGCACTCACCTCCCCCCACCCACCCCTTTGGCTGGCGAGCAAGCGAGGGGTTTTGTAGTAAGGCGCAGTGCGGGGAATGAAGGGGGGGACACCGCCTCGTCTCGTTCCTCCGCTCTGCCGATGTGACTCTTGCCGTTACACTGCTCTCTCTACTGGAGGAGAAAGAAGAAAAGAAAAAGCGGCGGAATATTTGGAGAGAAAAAATGTTCACTTCAAATCCTCGGATTCACGCGCGCGCGGAAGTGCCGAATACGTGCGTTGCAATGAGACAGCCAGTTTCGGCCGGTGGAGTTTATTCACGTGATTAGCCATTTTATTCATTCCTTGCCGAGTGAAGGAGAAGTCAATACATCAGGTTTTAGATCACTGAATGCATGAAATTCTATAACTACCCCGCAAAGTGAAGCCTCTTGTCTGCAAAAACGAAGCGAGCTAAACATGAAGCAATCAATCCAGCAAAATATTCCTTACGCATACATCAAAAGAAATAATTAACGTTAAGCTCTGGCAATCTGAATTACTTCAGTGTCGTCAGTCGTTTGTGTTTACTCGGAGTCTCTTCAGTCGATCTTATGATCCAAAATAATCGGCACTGACTCTATTCACATCGTATATGCAATTCCTTTTGGCTGAACCTATTCAGCCAAAAGTTCGATTAAAATATATATCCCTTAATTCAAATATTTTTCTAAATTTCTCTTTGGATACTTAGTTACGATTATAGACACATATGCTGATAGATCCTTGGAATGTTCCCTGAAGGAAAATAAAACACATGATGAACACTGTTCAAGAGAGGAAGTCATCTGGATGTAAGAATTTTCTTCGATGACTAAGTTCAGTCTTTTTTGGGTCTCCCCGTTTCTCCATGCATTTAGAAACAAAGGGTTTCCTCCAAAACACTTATGTTAATTTTGCCAAATCAAAAACATTGGTATTCTGATGCTGAACGAAATATAATCAGAAATCAGAAAATACCGATCAATAATAATACCGATAGTCAGAAATCAGAAATTACCGATCAAATTTTATCTCAATATCTTAATTAATATTGGATATTTTTATCCGAGAAAAGTCAAGCCTGTTACTATTTTTGATTCATTATACTTTATGAAACCTCATGAAACTTATACCTCATGAAACCGTGGGAATCGTCGGAATGAAGTGTTAGCCAGGAAACCTATTAGAGCCTACCTCAAAAAGACTTCAATTACTGGATACGTATTCCAATTGACGACTAATTTTCTCAGAAAAGTCGTTAAGTTCCGCAGATTTATCCGTCCGTTCCATCGCACTTGGCAAATATGTTTTCATTTATTTTACTTGACAAGTTGCTTGCCGTGTAAGTTTACTCAAGGAGAGATCATGGGACAGTATAACCTCAAGCTGTTCATAATAATCTGTACTCACTAGTTTACTATGCTGCGTGCAATATGTGTGATGGAAATTCTTGCTCTATTTTAAGATTCATCGCTTAATAATGTTTTCAATCAATTTCAATTTGCCATCAATTATGCCAATTTTTTTTACCACGTCAGTTTTAGCTTATTCTCAAAATTTGCGGGCAAGAAAGTATTCAGGATTTGAGGACTTCACTCGAGTGAATTTTCCAATCCGTCTGTGTATGCCGGACGCGGTGGCGACGGTGTAATGTCCTTGCCTGCTAAACCGAGGGTCGCGGGTCGGAATCCCGCCTGGGTGGAATTATCGCCACTCAGGGCATGCGTGCTGGTGTTCGTCCATTTTTTTATTATTCGACCCACATAAATTGGCCAAATGCGCTGTATTCGGGGAAGTAAAGATGAAATAAATAATAAAATAAATACATGTCATTTCTCGGCAGCGTATTCCAAAAATAAGCATAAACCGTGATAGATGCATTCTGATTTGTGTAACATTTGGTCATCCGCCTCGATATTGGTATTTATACGAATTTTTTTGTCCTAACTGATCGCTAATGTTTCACACTTTTCATATTTTCATTTTTATAAAGAACTAGCGGTTGATCTTTTGTCTTAAAATTTTGAATGACCGAAAAGTTAAAAATCGCCAAAAAGCTTTTAGGTTATTCTGTAACTTTTACACTAGAGTTTCCCCTAAATGTCCATGAAATCAATCTCAAATGCTTCCTTCGGAACTTTTCTAGATATTTTACATTTTTTAAATAATTTTATAATATGGGGACTCTACAAACATCTTTCTTTAGACGCGGCATACTCGCTGTCGTCATCACGATTTTCTCACTTCCGCATGGTAACATCCTGTTGCCATGCCCAATTTTGTTACATTCCTAAGATGATGTAAGTTTTATATGAAACTATTATCTCACCAAACGCTTCATTGAAAGTAAAATGTACCGAATGACCTCCTCCTCTTGATTTAAGCTTGATTCCCAAAAGTCGGGACTATAATTATTATATGACTCTTGAACGCATTTAAATTCACTTTTTAAAAATAGGTAGACCGTTCATCCTGTTTCAAAATGATATTTATTAAACCCAGAATCATTGAAATTAGATTTAAATAGAGCCTTTACATTTCACCCAAATCCTGAGGTAATCTTTCCCTCAAAAACCTAAGTTATCAACAACGCAGATGACTCCAATTGTCGGTGACCTCCCCAACTCTAAAATGCGGTCACGAGAGGAAGGACTCACGCCGAGATGAACAACGTGCGTAAGTGACTACGGACCTGCGTATAGTTGCAAGCGATTTTGAGAGTGTTTCACTTCCGAACGAACGTTCGTAACTTGATCAAATACACCTCCAGTTACTGTGTAAGCAGTGGTGATAGGGATTGTGTTTGAACCGTTTGAGATAAACCCGATTGCGTAGCCAAGGAGTCAAGAGATATGATCACGAAGGGTTCAAGATTTTGGAAAATTCAAATTGCAAAACACTCGTCAAAATTTTATGTAGACTTCCAGATCGAGTTTTCCTAGCGAGGCTATTGATAATAGTGTTTTATATCGCAATTAGAGACGGAGTGTAATATCCTATAGCAGCAGTGAAGCTGCCGGTCTACCTAAACTGTGCCGATTCAACATGGGGTAGTAAAACCGGCTCGAGCTCCCATGCGTATCTATTCAAGGGAATTATCAGGTGATGTTGAAAAAATGCTGAGACAACGGACTTATTTGCGTTCTCCAAATTATTTCAATGCATCTGTTGCAGAGGAGCTCTTTAAAGTAATGAATTGCAAGACTCCTTCTAATACGTTTAGTTTTAAAAATTTAAAATTAACTTTGATAACTTTGTGATGGATGATGAGGTTTTTAATTTTTAGAATAGATCAGATATCTGCAATTTACATTTATTGATTATTTTTAAGTTTTTATACAATTTGTTTTAACCGGATGGATTTTGCTAATTCAATTCAAAATTAATTCTCGATTCTAGGGGGCTTAAAACTGCACATCAGTCTCTCATAACATTTCCGTAAAGGCCTCCGCGGGGTTTTTTGATGAAGAGAGTGGTCTTCCGGGTCTCCTTCCGTGTTTATCCATTTTTGATGGACAATATTTGGCCAGTGTTCCAGCTGACTTCTTCAGGTCCGTTGAAGTGTCGATGCAGGGTTTGGTCCGTCCTTTTATACTATTCCGGAAATAGCATAACGGAATAGCATAAACGCACGGACCAAACCCTGCATCAACACTTCAGCGGACCTGAAGAAGCCAGCTGGAACGCTGGCCAAATTTTGCCCATCAAAAATGGATAAACGCGGAAGGAGACCCGGAAAATCATTCTCTTCTCGTAACGTTTGTTACCTCGCGACCACGCGACCCCTTATTTACGCGACCGCGATCATCCGGAGCGGTCGAAAGTATAATATCCGCCGCCCGCACCAATCGGCGCCAGGCGTCGTCCCGCTCATTCAGTTCTCGGAGGACGAAGAGCGACGGAAGGAGAGCGTCACTAGTGGAGGCCGACGAGGGCGGCGTCTCTTCATCAGCGCCGGCGTCGGAAGGGGGAGGGGGGAGGAAAGGACGCCGTGGGGGGTAGGAGGAGGGAAGGGCGACGCCAAGGCCGAACGCGCCATTCATTAGAAGGGGCGCCCCCATTACGCGGCGGCGAGGGGCGAGTGGTGGAGGGGGGAGAGAAACAAATCCATCCCCCTCCCCCTTCTTTCCCTCTCGCATTCATCCCCCGTGTGCAAAGAGAGCGAGGGCGGAGGAACAGCTGATCGCTTCGGAGGGGAGGTGGACCGCTCCCCTCGCGACTCGCCCTCCCCTCTCTCTCATCTGGGAGCCGTAAAGAAGAGACGAGCGCATGCCGAAGGAAGCAAGCAACGCCCCTGCAAACGGCGGGCGTCGCGACGCACGTTCATCTAGCACGGTGGAACCACTCACGGCGTCGGCCACCCTCGACAGATCGGGAGACTTATCGCAGATTTGGGCAAACTGAGACATTAAAATGTCAACTATCCACGGCAGTCGCAATTTTGGACGATTTTAAGGTAGTCCGAACGAGATAGTTCCCTAAACATAATAGATACCATATTCGAATAATACGTTTTAATTCCACCACCTGTAGGACACATCAATTAAATATTGCATTATTTATGGTGCAATAATATAGTTTTATATGACAGAAATGGTAAGTAATTTAATGAAAATATCTAAGTAAGTCTTTAACCTTAACGGTTTTTTCACGCGGTGCGTTTGAAACTCCTTCAAAACGGAAGGTTTTTGTGTGACCCAAGAATCTATTGAGGTGATAATATGATTAATTTTAAAAAATAGTTGAGAAAACATACAAACTACACACTTTTAGTTTTTTGACGACATCTAAGCGTTATAAATTCCTCATTTTGTAAATAATGTCTCTGTGGAGTGCATACACTTACCATTTCCCATGTAAAAGGGATGTAAATTTTTGGCAAATATCTTGGAAAATAATTTCGTAAGTGGTTGATATTTTGTTATCTTTGGATGGGTGAGATATTTTTCTTTAAAATGAGACCAAATTCATTGATTTCAATGTAAAATGATATTTAACTCGAACTACCTTAAGAGCAGTTTTTGTGGTATTTGGGCGATCTTCGTTTAAAGATGTGAAAATAAGGAGCTGACACAGATTAGCGATCTTTAAAACGGAGAAGCAAGTGATCAGTAGATTTTGTGAGCTTGGCTTTACTATGCATTAACAGGTTACTCGTCGTATGGCTAAGAATATTTTTTTAAATTAAACCATTGAAGCTAATCCTGTTAGTGCATGTCTAACGAGTTATTCGTGAAAATGATTCAGGGTTACGATGGAATATACTGGCCTGCATAACTTTCCGGGGAGTTTTTCGGTACTGGTGGCGGCGGGGTTTAGTCCTCGCCTGCTAATTCGAAGGTTGCAGGTTCGAGTCCCGCCTGATTGGCTATATCTCTGTCCAGGGAATTCAGGTGGTATTTACAAGCATGTAAATCAGGTTTTTATACGGATTATTTAGATATCGGAGACATGCAAACTACCAAAATGGAAAAAACAATCTGAATGCAAGAAATAATTTGGAGAAACACCATTTTCAAACTGAAAAATATTACAAAATGTACCAAAGTAGTGGTAAGAAACTTAACGGTGAAAACCGGTAGTTTGGTAACAATGAAAAACGGTGAGTGATTCATTATTCATGGATTTTTAAGTCCTCTCATTGCCACACAACCTGGAGAATTCTCTTATTGAAGGAAAAAATCATACCTTCCTCGCACATTGATCGTGGCTGTTTCCTGGGTTCTGATATAACGCGACTTATAATCATCACCGAAAGACTTTATTCATTTGTCATTACAACTTTTTCGGTGAGATTTTCATCCGTGGTTTAGTTCTAACATTATAAGCGATGAAACACAATGGTTTTTTGAAGAACATAACTGAAGGTACTGTAGAGGGTATCTTCTGCAGACGTAACTGTAGAGGAAAAAGTCGCCAATGTTCAAAGTTCAATGTTCAATGAACAAAGAAATGTTCACCAAAATCATTTTATACTTAACCAGATACAGTGGAATTTTTTGTCAGGACTTTTGTCTATTTTCTGTTTAATCTGCGATATTTCAGCTCATTTTACCGTGTCAGACCACTAATGTCAATATTCTTGTTTGCAGGATGAAGTGAAAGGACACAACAAGTCGCGAGTGTTTGCAGTCATCGTGGGTGGTGCCGATCAGAAAGTTACTGACATCCAATCGTCCGGTAAGTGCTGCTCTTTAGTACGAGAAGGATAAACCTTGGGGTAAAACTGCTACTACTCATCATTAAACTTAAACCATTTATCCTTTTTTAAACAAGCTCAGAGTTTTCACCTTTCATTGTGTTTAGTTTGCATCCTTCCATCACCATAGTAGGAGAGAATTCGTATCTGAGCGGTTTCCGATGCCTATGTTGATACTCAAGCCTTTGCCTGACTTCATACAGATCACTATGAGACCAAAGAGGCTCGGTATCTATAAATTATTGCGTCTATTTATTGTTAAATTTAATGAAAGAGTGTCTGAGGCGGTGAAAGGCAAGTCAGAGCGGCAGAGAGCCAATACTTAAGTCGCGACTCGACTATATTAGTCTTTCTATTCTACACTGTCTTCTTGGAAGTTTTGCTGGAAATAGTCTTCTTATAGCCCTTCTGTTTCATATCCCGTCTTATCTCGACTATTTTTTCATTCCTCCATCATTTTCATGGGGATTTTCTTCTATTTTCTCTATGGATACGTTCCTAACCAATTTTTTTTGCCTCGAAATGTAGTCATACTTGTCGTTGTACGCATTGGGTTTTCACCATATCATTCAGTTTTGCTTCTGACATTTTCTTCTGATATTCTTTCTAGGCATGAGTTTGGGTGTAATTTTCGATGCTTAGTCAGTTCCACTCGGGATAGTATATTTATATTTTCTAGATCTATGTGGGACCAGTTGATAACATCAAAAGAGTATGTAAGTTTCGGTATTGCATAAGTGTTTATTGCTTTAAATAGTTTCTTTGAGTTGAGTGGCGATTTAAGTATTGCTTTTAGCCTACTTTCATATTGTTGTTTTAGCTGTGATTTTACTTCCGTATGGTCAAGTTTGACATTTTGGTATATACCTAGGTATTTGTAGGTTTCATTGGGCTCCATTGCATCCTGGCTCTCATTATTTAAAATCTCTGTTTCTGTTGGTTTTCGGTATTTCCCTTTTTCTATATCTAAAATTTTGCATTTTTAATTCCATTTTAATGTCTTTTGTGATTTCCTCTGTTACTTTTAAAAGCCCTTTCATCTGTGTTTGTGTCACTGAATATACAGCTGGTGGATTTTTTAATGTGATCTTCTCTGATTTTTCTTTTATATCCATATTCAGTGTTATTTAAGACGTTCGAGAGTGGATTTAGGTACATACAGAACCATAGGGCACTTAAGCTGTCATCCTGGAAGATTCCACGTTTAATATCGATTTCTTATGTTTTTATGATTTCAATTCCATTATTCAGATACATTCTTCTTTGCCATGTTTTCATGACGATTGAAAGATTATTATTATTATTTATACACAAAACGCCACGCTGTGGCGTCACAAAAAGAAAGTCACCCGCACTGGCACTGCAGTGAACTACATGCCACATAGCTTAATTTCCATGTTCTAATGCATTCAGTTCTCCAAAACGCGAAGCACAATCAATATTCCGAGCATGCACCAAAGTGCCCTTCTCCACCCGTTCCAAGTGATAACCTGAGCTAACTTGTTATGTTGCAATCTTGTTATGCTGCCACTCCTGTTGCTATGTTCTTGTTACGGAGTGTGTTCTCAGATATCCCGCCCTTCTTTGGTATTGACTAAGCTGACTGTAGAGTTGGATTACGTTCCATATGCTCAAAAAAGATATTTCCTCATCTGCGTGGATTAAGTCTATTCCCCGACATAGTGTACTTATTCTGATAAATTGACTTCCATGCATCAGTCTCTCCAAAATACTTTTCCAATTTCTGCGGAAAGCTTTGGATATTGTTAATATTTATTCCAAAAAAGGGTGAACATTTTCGTGGGTCCTCAATATACGCTGAGAGGAACCAGTAATAAGTTAACGCAGTGGAAAAGTTAAACTATAATGCAACTAATTATTTAAGCTCTGTAATTAGTCGGCACCGGTGGCGGCGGGGTAAAGTCCTCGCCTGCTGACCCGAGGGACGCGGGTTCGAGTCGGGTAGAATATTATCTGCCCAGGACATTGGTGTCTGTGTCTCGTCCGTTGTTACTGTTGTTCATCCGACGTAAAATGGCCTAATGTGCTGTATTCGGGGCAGTGAAAATAAATAAATAAATAAATAAGTAATTAATTGTAATGGTATTCCCAACCTCAATGGCGCCTTTATGTATACCACCCGCATTTAAAGTATGTTTGCCGGGTTGCCGGAGTTTTGCGGCGCAGGATATCATCGCGCGCCCTCACCGAGGTGAGGAAATGGCGTACAGCGCAAAAAATTCACTTCGCCCCGCGAGCCGCGTTTGCGATGAAGCAGTCGTCAAAAGAATGTGTACATAGCACCATCCCTCTGAATTCCGACGGTCGACTTATGCTGTGAAAATCGAAGACTTCTCGACCCGTATTATTCGGCTTATTAAGATGAAGTGTCGTTCCTAATGGGAAGGGCTACATGTGGGAAAGAAATAAGGCCGGCTGACGAAATCGGTTAGACTCGCAGACAATTCGCCGTTTATCAGTCGATCTTTGAAGGGAATGCAAGCTGAAACGCCGCGCTCCTTACTTTGAGTTATTGTTTGTTTTCTGTATTTCAAATGTTTAATATGTTTATTGTTTATTATGTGCGCTTTGTTTTCTTTTATTTTTTGTTTTGTATTTTAATGTTCAATTTGTTTATTTTGTTTGGCCGTTGTTGGTTGTGAGGGAGGTGTATAAGTTTCGAGAGGAGAGATTATTGGAGTGGAGAGAATAAGAGATAGAGGTTTATTAAAGAACGGTAAATAAAGCGCTACCAAAGAAAACACATTACAACAAGCATTAGTAGATATGTGAGAAAAGTGTCAAAAACGGAATGAAGATTAATCACAAGTAAACATATTAAATAAACATAAAATTACTTATTAAAGGTGAAGACAGAACGCTAGTGGAACCACATTGAAGACACGGCCGTTCTACATTCTACATACTCCCCTGCGATCCACCGCATGGGCGAGTAGCAAGGGGTGATGGAATAGCAGCCGTGTAAAGGTGTAAGAGATAAGGTTTTAGGAGGTGAAATGGTGAAGTGTATTATGGGAATTTTTGGAGTGGTACTCAGTTGTTATTCTGATAACTTATTATACGGGGAAAGAACGGAGTCTTGTACGTACCTTTTAGGCAATGAATTTCTCGTACTTAATCACTCATGTTGAACCTGGAAATAAAAATTTTCAAGTAAAAAGTATATAGCTTCCAAGTTACTTGCAGCTCACAACCTAATCCCTCTTAAAGCTGTAAGATACTAAGTTGCTTGTAAAATTGTTAAAGAACTCTGAGATACCCAATGAGTGTTAAAACAGCTATCAAATCGCCAAATTGGAATCAAGTTAATTAATCTCACCACATCATTATTGGTCGTTCAATCCTAAGATTGATCGATTGCAGCCCTCCATCCATCCATCCCTATCTAATGGCCGTTTGCTTCCTTCCTGGTAGCTCTACTTTTATACTTTGTTTATTTTTCGTATGAATTAATCCCTTTGGCCTTCCTCTCTTGACTTTTTCCTTTACTTTTAATTCCATTACATTCTTTGTAAGCCCATTCTGTCGTAATATGTGTTAAATCCATCTGGTTCTTCTTTTCTATATCGTATTCCTTGGGATCCTTTCCTCTTCTACCCTTCGGTATACTTAACTACTTATTGTATTCCCTCATTTGATCCTCAACGTTCTCCTCTAGTACCAGGTTTTGCAGGTTTCTAGTCTTTTATGGTCTAATTTTCCAGTGGCCCATGGCTCCAATCTATAGAGTTCCACGCTCCACACGAGTGTCTGAACGTACTGTTTTCCCTTATGTAGGTCTATCTCCTTTGAACTCAGCAGTTTCCTTTTGACCGAGAACGATTTTCTTGTTTTTAGCTTTCTTAACCTAACCTCACTTTTGAGGAGTTTAAAAATGGATTAGAAAGAAGAGGCATATAACACTGCTGTGAAAACGATACGGAATGGACCAAATATTTAATTGAAATAAGAAATCTATTTGTGACTGATCTAATACGAATTGAAGGACAAGTTGCTGTCAATCCACCAATTAAAAGGGTGCAGGATGCGGATTAAGAGCATTTGATTGCTTTGTCAGCGGAAAAACAAAAAATACAGAGCAACATTCTCTAATGGTATCAATTATTTTGTCGATATCTGAGGCTGTTTCGTAATATCAAATTTTTCTTGAAGGAGTGCCAGACGGTACAAAGTCTCCGATTTCTTGGCATTTGCCTTATTGCACTGCTCACTGCGGTGAATTTGCTCTCAATTTGGCTCACACTCTGGACACTTCTAATTTTATTTGGAACAGAGTTGATGCGCGATGGAGTGCGCTTCTAAGCAGTCAACCTTGGGTAAGTGCGACATAAGAGGCTGCACGGGGCCCCGCGCCTTTGGTAGCCGCGCCCGGCATTGCTTTTTTCAGACGGCGCGTTCAAACCTTAGTGCCAGGGTGCGCCCAATCCCTCCGATCTTATGCATATGATCTTTTAAGGTCTTTCCCGATCCGTCTGAAAGAAGCTAACTGGAGCCCTTGTGAGCCTGCTCACAGTATGGGGCTCATAGCTATAAACTTTCCGTCGTAATCTAGAAATATATTGTATACTCTACCTAAATATATCTTCGTTAAATTTGTTTCCTCAGACCATATCTGATTCCATAGGAGATACTGATTCTCCTCGTTATATTTTAAGCATTTTTGGCCTTGTTTTACATTTTTCGCATTTGTGTTTACCTGAGTTTTTAGCAATTTTTTCATCTTTTACGAGAAAAAGGCGAATTTTGGTGTTTATTAACAATTACTCTTACTCCAGGGGCCACTCAAATCCAAGCTGATTTTTGGCCTCGCCTACAAGTTGCCTCCAGACTTTTTGTTTTCCGCCATCTCAATGTCACCACCCAGTTTTCTCACATCATTGGCTACTTGGTCATCCCATCTTATTCTTGGCCTTCCTGGTGGGCGTCTTCCCTCTGGGTGTCCCCTCCACACTCTTCGTATGGCTGAATCCTCTTCTCTTGTTCTTACATGATCAAGACATGTTATCCTTCTGCTTCTAACCACGGCCGTAATATCAGGTCTTCTGTATAAATCTCTGAGTTCTCTGTTTTCATTATTCTCCATGTTCCTGCATTAAGAGTTGATCCATATATTCTTCTTAATATCATGTTTTCCAAAGTTAACAACTTTTTCTGCTTGTATTTTGGCAGTGTCCACACTTATGACCCATACAAGAGAATAGGTTATTAATAATTACACGATTTTAAAATAGTTTTGCCATTTTTAACCAAATTCCACCGTTTCTTTATACAGGAGGATAGATCAGTATGAGAGAGAGGGCAGTACATGAGAAGAATAGGGCCCATACGCCAGGGGACGTCCTTTGATTTTCCTGGTTTTTTGCTCAAGGCACTGCCGGTACTCTCGTCAACCAAAAATTCATCAACTTGGCTGCCATCCATACTATTGCATGTGCAATATTTCATAAATTCATGCAAAATGGGCGAGGGTGGTTAAGTGCGAAACCGTTTTGATTTTCCGCCCGAAAACAGTGAGCGACGGTTTACTTATCATTGAATTGCTTTTAAATCACGATATCTAAACCTTGTCATTTTGCTGCGATTGCTCCTGCTATAAGAACTAGGCCCACACGCATTTCAGTCATTCTATTCTTCCCATTTTTCAGGTTTCAAATGAATGCGTCAAGTATGAGCGTTCCTTCCCCTTGCGCATTCTAACGGACCCGGACACTTTTCTCAAATGACTTTCAGCCTATCATGCATTGGATTTCATATGCTAGAAATATTTATATAATTGGAAAACCAATTTTTTCGATCTAAATTTCGATTTGACTCGCCATACCCCAGCGCCAGGGTCAAAGTTTGGCCGGTTCAAATATGATTTTTTATTTAAAAAAAAACATCTATATTGTTAATACGTCGTTTTAATATCACTCCGGGTTGAAAATTTAAATACTTTTGGCGAATTTGAACGCATTCATAGAGGTTACGGCAAGCACAAGGCTGAGTGTGGCGTGCAACGACCGGCGCGGTGTGGTGTGGTGCGTCCCGGAGCCTTTTCATTTCCCATGATTCCCCGACTCCGGGCGCAGATGAGCAGTAACTTGACCACACAAGCGTGAATATAAGTAGGTACTGGTTTGCAATAACATGCATTCTTGTAATAACCTGTTAATTATCAGTATTTCTAGAGCTGAAAAATATTGTTGGATCATTTTCCACCTCGCAGCATCCAATTTCAACTAAAAAATTCGGAAGTGAAACCATAAAAAAATGCATCTCAACACACAAATAATAGTATTTATTTGGAATCTTTGAAACATTAGTGTCCAGCAGCAATATACATAAATCCCTCACTGCTTTTCCTGGGTCCCAAGGTACTTAGGCTCTCAAGTACTCCTTCCTGTCAATCACGCCCTGCGAGAAAATGTTTCGCAACCAAAGAAAAAATTGCAATGATCAGATTGGGGCTGGAATTCAGATAGGTTTGACCTCACTATAGATTTTGTACAACAGAATGAACTTAAAGGAAAGTAATTTGGCCACTTTGGCTATTCCTTTTTCTTTTCAAGAATAGAAACTTTTCGTCGACCACAGGAGCCGGGGCCCGTTTTGAGAATTATTTTGCTGTTTTACCATCCCCTGTCATGTCCATTCTAATTACACAACCATATCTTGGGACTGCTTAACCCATCATTTGAGCATTTTTCAGTGATTTGTAGTGTATTAATTAGTTTATTGGTCTATTAATCTTAAGGAGTACATTTTTGATAAATTTGCAATAAACATTATTGTTGAGTGTATTAATTTAACTGTACGTAGTACAATGACACATCTTATTTTGAAATATAAAACCATTTTGGAAAAAAACGTACTTTCCACAAAATAATAACCCACCTTTTGTAGATTCCTAGTCATTTAAAATGGTGAGATAAATTGTAAAATTCAAGAAATAATTAGTAATTTCTTTTGACGATTTCCTTCCCTCCATGAGATATGCGTGAAGCGTGGTATGCACTATCAAGAAAGGAATGCTAATTTTATGGAGCCCCTGACTTTCATCTGCATAGGGATCCTCAATTCCTAATGGCGGCCCTGATTTCGAAAAGAAAAGAACTTCTAAAACCTTCTAAAAAAACTTCTAAAAAAAAATATATGATTGTTGTTTTTCGATGATTTTCAGCGAAAGTATCAAATGTGGATAATGTTCAGTTTTTAAATACTTTGTCTGCGAACATTATTCTCTCATAAGGTTTGAATGAATATGCAAAATATTTACAATTTTTTGGACATACTTTTTGTACCAATATAATACTATGTGCCAGCATATTACGAGATATTTCCCCTGCGCATGTCGCTCTTGTGCGTGAAAGTGTCATATTATGTCCCAATCTGTGCAAACTGCAACATCTTCAAGAGAGGACTCCCTTTACCTGCGTAACACGTGAAGTAAATGAATACTTCACCAGTTGTTCGACCGAGTGCCGGTTTCATGAATACACTAGCCTAAAAGAGTCATCTGCGCGTACAACAGATAATGTGGGGATTACACAAACAGAACATATGTGGCGCAGCATTAAATAAACTAGGTTTTGTTAAACGTATAATAGGAAGGTCCTCTGATGAAAAAGTCAAAGAGAGATTCTACTTTGCTCTGGTTAGGCCACACCTTTAATACGCTGCGAGCATTTGGGAGCCTGGTCAAATAGATTTAAACAAAAAAATTAATAAAATACAAAGGAAAGCAGCGCGCTTCGTTAAAAACTGCTAAGAGCGTGCATATAGTGTCTCAAAACTTAGAGAGAAATTAAGGTGGGAGCCTCTAGAGACTCGGAGGCTACATGCTAGGCTTAGTTTGCTTGAGAAACTCAGAACTGATATTTTTCAGACCGATATACAGAATATTATTATGACTCCTAACTACATCTCTAGGTCTGACAGATTTGATAATATAAGAGAGATACACTGTCAAACAGATAAGTACAAGAACTCGTTCTTTCCGCGCACAATAAGCTACCACAATAAAAATGTAGCTCCACTAAATACACTCCAATGATACATGTCACCACTTCATCTTCAAAAACGGTACAACTTTGCACGGCTGGTGACCGAACACCCCCTGCCACACGCCCAAGCGGCGGCTCGCGGGGTATTATGTAGATGTAGATAACATTGTAACTCCATTTTAGTGCGGGAGGTAGAAGAGGTGGTGGTAAGGGGTGGTGCTCCACTCACCCCTGTGGGAATAGGTGGTGAATGCATCTGCTCCTCCCTAAGCAACGCGTCTTGAGCCTTGAGCACCCTCCTGCTTCCATCTTCAGCCTCGTTCCCACCACCCACCGCTCTACACCGCAACCACGGCGCGTGTGATAATCTCCTCGACCCCTTCTCCTGTGCAGAAAAGGGGGTCGTTAGCTGGAATTCACTCACCCTCTCCCTCTTTCGCCTCCATACGATGCGCCTCAACAAAGCCATCTACGCCTCTTATCTCTTCTTGTGGCCCCTCCAGAGCCACCCATATCCGAAACGCTCCTGACTTTGACGCCCCCCCCCAAATCTCCCCCACAAATCCCTCGTGAGTACACTTGTACTTCACTATCTGCCCCTCACTATCCCAGTGCACGAAATGCCAGTCCCGAATATTGATGACTTGAAAGGCTATCGCAAAATCGGCTCTTCACTATCGAGTACTGGTGTAAGTTGAGGAATTTGAAACTGCATAACCAAAGCTAACGAGATTTCATCAGTTCACATATAATGCTTTTTCATATATATATATATACCAATCACGCCATTTCCTTCCGTGGTAGGCAGAGTCACTAAACTCTGTTGAAGTCCCGATTGAAAAGATGGCTATTTTTAAATCTTGTCATATACTCTAAACGGCTAAATACCCACATATATTTATTTAGTCAACAATTGTCAAAAAATGCTAACTTTTAATTTTTTCATTAGTCATATTTGAATTGGAGGATGCTAACAGAGATACTTCTATAATTTTCCTACATGTCCGAATATCATATATACATACATACCAATCACGCTGTTTCCTTCAAGGGTGGGCACAGTAACTAAGTTGTACTCAAGAATGCATAATTGTACACCTAACT
Source organism: Ceriagrion tenellum (assembly GCA_963169105.1). Taxonomy (NCBI): domain Eukaryota; kingdom Metazoa; phylum Arthropoda; class Insecta; order Odonata; family Coenagrionidae; genus Ceriagrion; species Ceriagrion tenellum. Next base: position 9,894,468 of record OY720639.1, read on the forward strand.
CTGCTTCAATTATTTCCTCCATACTGACCTATCCTTGCAAACCTCTTTTGTCTCATTTACCCCCATACACTGCTTCATACACGCCCTCCTGTTTTTAAGACTCCTAATATTCCTCCTCCTAAGAATTTCCTCAACCAAATTCAACCACAACTTTCTCGGACTACCTCTAATGCTTTTTCAAATATATGAAAATTAGTTTAGTATAAAAAATATTTCAATGGTAATACGTAGTGGTGTTTTTCCACGTGAATCACTAACAGTTAAATCAAAGGCATGAATTTTCATTCAATAAGTGACTGTCGTCACTCAATTTGCCATCCCTCACTATTTGTTTGAGCTTACTTAATAATTTGTACATTAAGAAAGCGCGAAATAATTTGACCATTTTTCATATCGCAATTTATGGATGTGCTAATTAAGTTTACGCCCATATAGTTATTTTTCGTTTTCTTGTATTTCTTCTTAGACATAAAAATAGCGATACCCGTTCTCCAGTCATCTGGTATTCTCCACTGGGTGAGAATAGCGCTGGTTAATTACGTAAAACGTTGGATAAGAGGCTCCCCTCTCTATTTGAGGTCATTCTGAATTTTATTAGATATTTGACTTTTCCTGTTCTTTAGTTGTCAAAGCCCTAGTTCTAATCGACTTCTGGTATGATTTCCTTATCAATGCGTGAATAAGATCCCCGAGGACATTAAGTACTTCATTTCGTGACAATGATTCAGGGACTTCCTCAAGTTGGTCAGAAAAGCTCTCTCAGGAATTCTCAGATATGTTGTCATCCAGAGCGGACTCTGATAAGGCTGGAAGTCACAAATTAATACAATTCATGGGCTGTCCAAATAGCAATTCAACAGTTGAATCATTTAGAGGGAATCAAGTTGAATATAGCTGTGGACGTATTATTCCCAGAGTAGTTATAAAAAGTGCCAAGTTAGTGTCCCGTTGCGTACTTGACGCGAGTTGAAGCCCTATCAGTGGTCAATAATCTTCCTATTCTCCTAATCATTTCTCTCTCTGAAATTCAAAACACTACCAGTCATTTTTCCAAGTGGTCAAACTTGTCTGTAGGTATTACAACTAGTTGCAACCTCATACAAACCATATTTTAAGATGAGCATAGCTGAATACTTCTGCGTATAGGATTTGCACCTTTCACAATCGAATATGATTGTGCTTCACGAACTTGTCTTTTGCAAATGACGTCATTTTATAAAATATATTGATAATACGAGCACTCAAAGACGATAAATATTTATGCATATGGCTGACTTAGCCTTTATCTCACTGCTGCTGGCAATTCCAGGCTGCTTGAACACGAGTTAACACCAGAAATATTCTAAATATGCTTCCATAAGAAGCTTGTTCGCATTTCTGATATATTACAAAATATTTTTAATTAAGTCAAATTCAGTCTCACACTAGGCAATTAAAACATAAATTATGAAAAATAAAAAAATATAGTCTAATGAATGGATAAAAATATAATATTACTATTAAAGCAAAATGGAATGAAAGCACTGATACACAAAAAGTGGAAAATTAGGCGAAAAATTCTTTCCTGAAGGTGTTGCTCAATATATATTGTAAGGGATTAGAGAGAGAGATCAGTGGAACGGTGGGCAAATGGAGCGGTGTTGAACAATTCAGGGAGTCTGTAAAAAACGGCTGAGAGAGAGAAGTAGAGATGGACGGATTTGATGTAGATGTAGGAAATGACTCTTAATGGAGTTTTATATATTTACCTCATGGCTTTGCCTAAGACTAAGTTTTACGAGCGTATAGGTCAATTTAACCTTAAACCGACGTTTCCAAAGAGCTGGTGCTACTTTTTTTACAATTTGTGAGGGAGTGCATGGATCTTTTCGCGATGTTTCGATGACGGAAATAAAAGAAAAGGCATCAGTGTTCGCTGCTCGCTTCAATCGTCTCACTTTTCCGCCTCCAAGGGTTTGATGGGCGGGGTGTGGAGATTGAGCGTCCGGGAGATTCGAAGTGAAATGGAGCGAAGCGCTTTCGCAAACAGAATGCCTTCGGAGAAACAGTTCTGAGGACAAACCAGACTTCTCTCGCTTGTCACATGCATTCCTAGGTGGCCGCCGCCGGCGGGGCGCACCATGAGAGCCGAGGAGAGGGGGCCGCCTCCTACCCCCGCGTCGACCCCATTCAGAGCCTCCAGCGTTTGCCTGCGGCTGCGCTGCCATCAGAATAATAATACGGAATATGCTACTAAGACGTTATTTAACAAAATTGTCAACGTTGTAAAGTTTGATAAAACAAAAGCACGAGCCAATAAATATAGCAGTGGGAGCTTTCCATTCAAGGTGTGGAAGTTAGCGTTCATCGGACTCGAGAACGCACTAAAGCGCACAAGAATAAGTCGTTTGAATTTATGGCCTGAGCTAAATGTTTTGAAACGAACATTTTGAGGGTAAAAGCAGTCTTGGGCGAATGTTTCGTGTGAATTTGTTAAATTCCTTCAAAATAAGAATTAATAACGTAAGCTTCTTTTCATCACAGAGTATCTGAAATCCTCTCAAAATCTTTGTTTGAATACTCTACTGAAAATTTGCAAACTCGGCAACAAACACTAAAGCCATTATCGATGATGTTTTGTCATTTAGCGCACTTCACTTTGCTCCCCACCTATTTGGCAAGTGTGAAAGTCCAATACACTGGGTCTGCTTGGGAGAACGGGAGGCAAGTGCGCAGCTGTGTTGCGAAGTGATCAGTGAACTGGATTGAATGGAAATATTCTATTCTTCCCGCAATCACGGCTTACTTCTTCCCTAATCCAACTTTTCTTATGCAAACTCCTTAAGAAAGTTTGAGTGAGATGTTACCCTGGTCATAAAGGAGATCATTTTCCAATTTACTCTTCAATATCAGCAGGTCCTACAAGCTTGAAGTAAAAATAGTACTGAAGCAATAATTGCCCTTTTTGTGACAGAAGTTCTCAGTAGTTCGATAATAAAGTGTTCATTAGTCTTTATCTTGACTCATTTTTTTAACGTGGTACGTTCAAAACTCAACGAAGGAAGTTTTATTTGATATTTTGCCAAGTGTTACAAGTTACTCACTTTTAAATAGAGTCTCACAGGAGGGCATGCGCTTAACATATCTCACGGAAAACGGCTGTCATTTGTTTGCAAATATCTTGGAAAGTTGTGTAGTAAGGAGAACTTTTGCAATTTTGGAAACTTGATACATTTTTCTCTAAAATGAGACCAAATTCATTGATATCCAAGGGAAATAATGGCTAGCTCCAGCTACCTTAAGGGATACTAATTTTAGAACTAATAGACCGAGGAGTGCATGAATGAAGCACGGCTGGAACGACCGCTGATCTAGTCAAACGTCTCGTGCATGGGTATTCCCAATTGCATGCGTAACACGATGACACACTCATACGCGCGTGCATATGTTGCGTGAGTACGTGACGAGTAACATATGTTCTATCCTCTCGCGCAGTCCGCCCTTCCCCCTGTAAACTACAAACCCCTAACATGGTTGCCGGATGAGATAAGTTCTGTGTCAAGTGGAAAACGCACTCTAGTCACCTAATACCGCTGAGCCTTGCATTCCCACTCATAGCTTTACAAATTTTAAAATATACCGCACATGTTTTTTTGTTTGAGGATTTCCTCAGGCTTTGAGTGGAAAAGTTTACTTAAAAATATTCTACAGCTACACCGTACCCATGCGTTCAACCTCGAGGGTGTTTGGGGAAACTCGAATTCAGACGGGGAAAATCTGTACTCACTAATCTACTATTATTTAAAATGATAAAATTGTAACTCTGCAACCATTCTCCTCCAAATCACTCAAGTACCACTTGACTTCGCTCTTTAACCTCCCGGAGCGATTGAAAAATCCCGAATAGCTTCCATCTCATTGGACTTACACTAAGGAGATTGGTTGCAATAGTTCACAGGAAAAATATTCGTAGCTATCCTTTTAGCTATTTGCGCAGTTAATCCCCAGTTGACAGAAGCTCACCGGCTTGGCCAAAAAATCTTTTCTATGTTCTACCAATCGCCGCTTTATGTCAGCCTCTATATTTCCAATCTCCGAACGACAAATACGCAAAAATACGCTAAATCTGTTCCTAAGATCGCCATAATAGCAACTCGAGCTGATTGCTGATTTTGGTCAACTATTGAGTGGCCCCGTTTTCCAGCATGTCATTCGTGCACCCATCCTGCTCTCCCGCCTCCAATTACCCGTACGGCATCACATACACTCCCCTGTGCCCTCGATACAGAAAATCTCGGAGCGACATTTTTCCCTCCGCTCGCTCTCCCGCACATATCTCATTCTTCTCCCTTCTCTCTCCGAGGAAACGGACAAATACACGCGCGGAGAAATAAAATGAAGGCAGAGAGGGAGAGATGGAAACCTTTTTCGTGGAGTGGAACGAGTGGAGAAGTGGGTGAGATGGAGGGAGGGAGAGAGCTAGCTGTCTGCCAATCCGTGAAAATTCCATCCCTTACCTGGAGATGCGGGTTATTTTTTCCACCGGCTGTGAATAATGCACGCTTGTCAAGAACACCCATGTAAATTTCTCGAAACCTTTATAAAGGCATTGTTCGCCTCGATGGATGTGCTGTGGATTGGGGGGGGGAATAGGATTCTAAACCACTCGCCCATTATTTCCTCTTCTCACGCCCCGTTCCCATCCCTTCCCATTCCTCCCCCCCCCCCCTGCGCCCCATTTTTCCACCCTCTCTCTCTCACACGCACGTAACAAACCGAGGACGCCAACCCTCGAAACACGGCGGCGGCGATAACTCCGCCACCGAAGGGTTATCACAGAGTCCCTCCGCCTCCCCCTCCTTCACCCGAGACTGCCTTCCTCTTACCGAAACGCTCGCGCCGCAGGGGGGGGGGGGGGTTAGGGGAGGAAAAGACCATTAGCCACCCCTTCAAATCTCTCCTCCTCTCTTGCTTCCGCCCCTCCCCCATTCTCCCTATATCCTCCCCCCCCTATCACCGAGAGAGAGAGGCATTGAAAGACGAGAGAGGAGCACAAGATATGATATGGGTCGTCGATGATGGAGGCCGTCGCAGATTTTTTTTACTTATATGTGCGCGCTATTGACGAGAAAATAAACTCTCAACGTATCAAAACTTGCTCTTTTCCACCCAAAGCTTATTTATGAAATGTAACAAGTGTTGGGGCGCGTAATAGGGCATTTGTCGCGTGTGACCCTCATGTTTCTAGGACGTTGGTGTAGAGCTAATCCCTGTAACACACTTTTACATGTAGGTATATAAACTGCTGCGATGTTTTATATTTTTTAGTGGCTATTATACGTCATTTATTTCTGAACGGAATGTTTGTTCTGTGAATGGAATAATGGAATGAAATGGAGTACAATAAATTTACGTTGTGAAAAAAAGTTGTTCTTTGAGTCTGCTATTGAATCAGTTTTACGTAAAGCATTTGTAAAAATGACTAATGCGTGAGGAATTTTGTTCATTATTCGTAATTTTTGTATTGCTGGCAGCGCATTCTTCATCACTGATAAGGTTTCCTCAACATAAGTAGGCTTCAGGGCTGCCAAAAATCTGCAAATATTGTCTTTAATGTGCCATGCTAATTATTACGAAGGAAATGCTAACCACTATCTATGAATATATATTGTGGCAAAGTAAACGTTTCTACACTTTAAATAGGTATAAATTACTGTCTCTAAGTCTCTATGAATACTATTACTTTTACAATAAAACACATTTTCAGCAGTATTCTCTCAAAATCACTTTCAGCGCGAAACCCCTTCGAGAACATTTCTGTTCTCATGCGTAAGACATGCCGTTTGGCTGGTAGTTTTACATTCGTATTGGTACCAATTTGAAATAGCATGGATAAAAAGATTGAGCCAATATATTTTTGATAGATGTATTTATCTATTGTATTCACACTCATCCAAATTCTTTGAGCAGGGACGATTTCATTTAGAAGCAAATTTAAATATTCTCAAACGAACCCTACATACCTCCATCACCAATTCATCTGGTATTTTCTTCCTTACTATCCCGCACCTCCAAAATCTCTTTAAAACGTTTAAAAGGCTGTATTATTACAAAATCTTCCTCTCGTACATCCTCACGACCTTTCAATAACAGTCCTAAGTTTGTAACTCCTGTTTTTTACCTCTTTGTTCCGCCTAATCTGTTCCTTTAAATATTCCCACGGCCACTTCCTTTCAATCCTCCACATTGCCGAGCGTTCCTTTTGTCCATCTTTCTATCCATCGATATGTTTTTCCCATTCTCCTACACGCTATTACTTCATTCGCATTAAGGTAAAATGAAGTGTTTGCGACGTAGCTTTGAGAAAATTATCCACAGTAAAAGGAATACCTATTCCTTTTGCCGCTATTCCGTGCATTGATTTTTTTCTAACTTTTAACATTTTTATGTCTTTCTCAAGGTGCAGGTAAAATAAAGATTAGTCAATCTCTTTACAAATTTTCACTTGAACGAAAGGAGGAAGGGGAGTGGGGAGGTGAAGAAGGGAAATGATGCGAGTAATTATGAAATATTATAAGGACAAAGGTCAGGGTCATGGAGAAGTGGTTGAGAGCTGGTCCAGGGGTGGTGAGTAATTGACAGAAGCAACCTCATTTATCAACTGATGCCCATAATTTTAATATAATCCTCCTATATAAAACATTTTTGTAAAATCTAATTTATCACTTCTGTCATGCATGTGATCAAGGTGGTAAATACACTACCTTTCTCCTCCCGTTCATTGTGCATAAATAAGACTGACGGCTCATTTTTTTACTTCCTTCTCAAAAATGATGCAAAAATGTTGACACTGGCAGAAAAATAATTATTGGGAATAATTACAAAGTAAATATTCCATTTAAAACATTAAACACTTCTCTCATAATTTGCATTTATTTCTCATATTTTTAAGCCTTTTGAAGTCGGCTGTCATGCTCACTTGGTGTAGTGAGAGATAATGGAGAACAAGTCAAGATATCTTGATGCTTCGGAGAGAGGAATTAAAGTACGACGCATTAATAGGAAAAGGTGCATATATGCCGTAAGTTTCGTCGTTATAAGTCTCATTAAAATGAAGTATAAAAAATAGCCATAGTCGAAAAACCCTGTCAAATTTACTGGTCCTGATTACGAAATTTAAATAAGTATATCGGACCAAATTTCTCATGACAACATCAAGTTAAGGCGGATGATAGCCTAGTCACATATAGGTAGCTTCAAAAGGACCAATAATGGGCGTCAGCCGGCGCGGCGTGCCGCACCCTCAGTCCACGGAAACCTCGCCCTCTCCAGGCGAAAACTCGCACTACTGAATGAATGGCTGGAACCGACTTCTTCCCAGAGTGTTCTTTGAACTCCGTAAGAGGGCATCCAAGTCCCGCTAACAAGCGGGCGGGCTCCGAAGCTGCGTGGAAATGGCCCGAGGGGCTGCACGCATGGCCTTGCGCCCCGCGGGCCCAAAGCGGGCGCTCCTCTCATCGAGACATCGCCATGGCAATGTGAGGGAGCTGGGTCTTTCAATGAAAGAGGGGCCCCAGATGGACGGCGCACAGGGTCTTTTCATCTTCCTTACACAAACCCCGAATACGAACTCGCACGTACTCGTTAATCCGGCCATTTGAGGAAAGGGAATACATTTTGTAGAAGGATTCAAAAGAGTATCCTGAACTCTTGGTTTGATTTGTATGCTTCAAAATGAGGAATGACGATGTGAACTGACACCAAGCGATGCCACCTATTTTTCTCCAACCTTTCTCTCCCTTTCCAAATCCTATATTTCTGGCCAATAATTTACTTTTCTTTAATCTGTATTGGTGTTTTTTTTGTGTATTTTTGGATTGGATTTGAATTTTGGATTGGAATTGATGTATTTTGTGTCCCGAGAATGATAATCCCCGATGTGAAGGAGGGAATTGATGGAGGGCCGTCCGTGTACCGAGGATAAGTACCAGACACTCGGACTCGTGGAGAGGTTTGCCTTGATTCAAGTCCTAAATCGTGGGGATAGTGTGCTATTTTCGCCCAAAATCGCTGAACATTTTTGGCCAAACTTGACTGAATATTTTGAATTTCCCGATAAACCTTATTTTGAACATGTCATGAGGTTTTGTGATGAAATCCTTAGTAAAAATTCACTACTATATGTATTATTTCAAGTTACGCAATCTTTTAGATACGAGCAAGTATATAGCCATGTGTCGACCTCAAAGAGCAAAAGACTAGTAAAATTATAAATAACAGCCCGGTTATAATTGGGCCCACTAAAAATCTATAAATAATATGATAATTTTACAAGCAAAACTACTTATTCATCAGGCTATTGATCTGAGAGCAGTTAATAGTATCATCTCTATCCAGTCGATCTAACATCAGCTAAGAGAAAAAAACGAACTCTTTTTTTTATAGTGTATACCACAGCAGTGTAAAGTAATAAGTGTAAATATGATTTTATTCATCCGGTAATTAACAAGATCGTGGTAAACAAAAAAGTCACCTCCAAAGGTACGATGTCAGTTCAATTAATGAAAGTATTCTTTTCTACCATTAAATGAAACAATATAAGCGTAACTGCAATTGTCTCTCATCAAATACATAGTAAACATTACATAACAAAAAATTATTCCGTCAATGGCGATTTCTCAACATTATCAGAGACAAAAAATGTAAAGATTAGTTTTCTACTCTTTGAATTCAGTTTACGACTGATTTCACTCCGGTCTCACGTAAACGCTCATTCCCTACTAACACATTGACGTCCTCCGTAATATGCCGTATGCTTATCATCTTCGTTCTTCCACGGTCGTTCTTTCCTGTCATTTCTCCTCCCAATATTGCTACCAATAGCCTGTTTTTTTTTCAATGATGATCGCTCCACGATAATTTATGTTTCATCTTATTGCATACATTTTCAGTCCAACTAAACTGAATTTTTAAGAATATTTTGTTATATTAAAGGTTTCACCTACAAAGGTTTCGCTGACCATTCCATCGGCGCTTCCAGTTTAAAGGTTACCGTTTTTCTCCTTAAATTTTATTCCTAATGTCTCCTTCTTTAATTTAGGTATTAGAATAGAATGTATTTACTTTCATTTCAATTACGATAAATGAAGAAATATAATTTAAAAATATAACATGGAAATGAAAGCTCAAGGTGGGCCCCAAGGTTGAAACCTGAACTGAGCCACCAGCAATTAGTATAATGTTCCCTTCATATAAGCTGCAGTGATAAGATGTAATTACAAATTAGTAATACAAAATCAGAAAATTTCATTAAATATAAACATATAAACACAGCCTTTAACCATTTTTTAAATTTTCAACTTGTATTTTTTTCGGTTATGAATAACGGACTTCTAAGAGTGAAGAACACCTATTACTTTACCTCAACTATTGCATTATCGATGCACTGCCATCTTTCCGATAACGAGTTCTCAATAGTTCATCCCTCTTTGTCATATTCTAAAACACATCTATTAACCAATCAATCTAGTTTCCTTTGATCTTCCGCCTCTCTGCGATTAAGCACTGGTCTCCTCAGCTTTTTTAACTTAAACTGGCACCTCATCATAACCAAATTGAGATAATCACCTATCATAAAAAGTAAGAAATAGATTAATCAATTATCCCTCCGATAGATCGTTATCTCGTATCCCTGAGAGACTGAAAAACCCCGGACAATAGTCATGTTTGATTACAAGGTTTGAAATCAGCTCAATAATTATGTATTTCTCAGAGATGCATCGGACATAAATGCATGTATGGAATATGAAGTAAACCGTTAGGCCTTGGATGCCGCGGCTGAATATATTTCTGGCCCCAGTCTAGCTTTGGAATCCCACCTTATGTGATTTGCCTCCAACTTGGGCATGGGTAGTACTGTCCTACATTTGCTGACAAATGGGTATTAGCTGTACATTCCATCGGCGTTTACATATGAAACGGCTTTAAAAATTTCCACTTGTATTTCAGCTTGGGAAATATAAATAGGTATAGGTAATATCATCATTCATATGTCACCCGTCTAGAACATACAGCAGCCATTGAGGATCAGAACACAGAGGTAGAGGTAGTATACGGAGAATGGAGATAATGTGTGTGATAACGTTTCCGATATAATGGACGGTTTATCTTAATCGCTTAAACGTGATCATACACCATAGGTAGGTACCCACGAGAACCAGTGATATACAACGGAAGTTGTTGATTCGTTTAGTTCACTTACCGGAAGTGTCAAGGAATGGTCCAATTTACCGGATGCTGATGCGGAATCCCGTTGCGAATGAATGGCGATGCGAGCTTCGAAACGTATTAGGGGAAGGACGAGAAGAAAAACATCTAAATTCAAATTGGAACAGATATAATGAATATCATGGTGATACAAGGCCTCTCTCAAAATCTGTCCCCACCGTATATCATCTCCATCCAATCGTCCAAATTGCTTCGCCGCCGATCTCTTCGGATCCTCACCGTCACTTCTCTTCGCTCGCTCACCCCTCCCAGCTCTCGCTGTTCCACTAACGTGAACTAAACTTGCAATTGCAGAGTCTAGACTTCCTTTTCTATCGGTCGATTAGCCACATAGCTCAATCATCTTATCACAAACCATTACGACCATCTGGATGGACCTTTGGGGCAGACTGTCCCTACAAAGCACATGCGCAGAACGCATCCGAACAAGACTTTTCGATTAGGAATTCGTGCCATCGACCTTCGACTGCTAACATTAATTGATGGACTCCAGCATCGATGCTGAGCATAGAAAAATCGAGTACGGGATCAATGGCTGTCGATGTTTATCGATTGTCGATGGTCGTCGATTGTCGTGATGTCGATGTTTCTGAGCTCTGTTAACCATGAACAATTATAACGACCCACTGTCGAAAATTGCCTATAAATAACTACAATCGACGACCATCGACAATTGATTGGCCATCGACCATCGAAATTAGGCAGTCAATTCCATCTATCGACTTGGATGGTCACCATCTAATTGTCTACGATCAAAATTGACGATGATAGTGTTGATTACTCGGACCATCGAACTCCCAAATGTTAGCTTCGATGATTGCCAGTCAACACCCGCCTCCACTGACTTAGATCATCGAAGCTGGCTGACCTAAGGCATCTTTCGTGTCCGATGCCTTCGACCCTCCTTCATATGTATATCCCTCCCCCCTCATCCCCTACTCATCCTACCTCACTCCTTCTCGCCTCCGCCTCATAACCAACCCCCTCCACCTTCCCTCCTCTCTATTTGATTCCCTTGGAAAAGTTTGCTCTTGGCCTCCGGAAATTCGGGACTAATTCGTGTTCCGAGATGTTTCTGAGGTCAAAACGCACAACTCGGAGTTTTTTGGTCCTGTTTCGATTTTTCATCCCGCCAATGGCTTTTCGTTCGGAATTGGCAATCATCATCGACATTTCTTGTCGTTCTTCCTCATTTACCACCTCGTTCAATATTTACTATGAATAGAAGTGGAAGAATTCATTCAAATATAACTTTAGTCTACTGAAGAAGAAAAACTTTGTTAGCACCTTATGATTGCAAATCAAGCCGGGAGGTGTCTTGTTAATTTCATTTATCTAATTTGTTGCAAAGTTCCATTCTCTTTTAAAATAATCCTCTGTTTACCAAATGTGGAAGTCATGGCCTATTCTAAAATTGTGACACTGGGAAAGTTCCCATTGGCTGCTATTGGTTTGTGATTGCTTCTATGACTGTTTAGCAGCATATTTAAAAAGGTATGCTTGTGAGACTAATATGGAAGCCCAGTGAGTTCTTGCACGTGATGAGATATATCAAAACACTCGAGGAACAGGATCCCATGGTAACGCATCTGTCCTTTCTCATCGTCAATGGTTTATTGCTAGTATGTATATTTATATTCGTTTCTCTTTCTATATGTCCATGCATATTCACGAAAGGATGTGTTTCAAATGTATTCGTCTATCCTGTGAGGTTTGATACGCATTCATGCTATGCGTATTCGAATGCACACACTCGGCTTAGGAATACATCTACACCTACGAAGTACCGTGAAAGCCTCCACACTAGGCGTGCAGCACTCGTCGTAGTCCATATCAGAACCGCGTCCGCCTCGTAAAAGGAAAGTGAATCTAAAACGAACGTGCAAACATGGCAATACACCTGTTAAGATGCAACTACCGGCTAGTACTATGAATTCGATTAATAAATGGCACTGCAAGATTCTAAATCATGCCGAGCATGTCAGGCGGGATGAGTCAGTGTAAGTAATTATGGTATCTGAGTATGAAAAAATAGGAAACTTCCACTGTGATAAAATGTATTCCGATCGGTTTTGCTTTTGACAGCATCTTCAGGTCACCTGCCAAGTAAGGTCACCTGAAGATGCTGTAAAAAGCGAAACCGGTCGGAATAAAATTTATCACGGTGGAAGTTTCCTATTTTTTCACACTTATTTATGTTCCGATTCCACTCCATCAAGCCTTAAACCACAGAGAATTATTATGGTAAGTTTTTAAGCATAAGTACTAAGTTCACCCTGCCTAGTAAGGGTTGGAGTTTCATAGAGTTAGTCTATCGCAGCTATTATTGCCCCTTATTGAGCGCGGGAAAAATAAAATTTTAAATCTATTGGTAGTAAATTTCCTCAATCTTATGCATGTGATCGTTTCTACCGTAATAGCTTGGCCCTAGCGAAATATGTTGATCGTCCTGCAAAAAATATCCATGTCCTCGTATGATGTACGTCGTATCTGTGTTGCGAGAGAAGTTCGGGCCTGTTGAGAGAGGAGGGTATGCCTTGCCTTCTGTACGGCTCCTACGTATAGGGAGGAGAGACGGAGAGAGAGCTCATTATGGAAGGCCTTCGCATTCCGGCCCGACGAAGAGGAGGACGCATTCACTCAGTCCCTCGAAATAACGACATTCGGCGTAATCCGAGGGCTATTATTCGCAGCGGCATTGAAAACACGAGATGGCGTCTCATTGGTCGACCGAAAAGGGAAGGGGGGAGGGGATTACACCCTCCCCCTCACCTTTTTCCCTCCCGTCTTCGATCCCTGCGCCTTATTCCCTTCCCAACCCCCTTACGGCGACGAACGCTCAGGAAAAGACCCCTTTTGCTCCACGAGACTGCAACCGCGTTGGCGAGGAATATATGTATATATTTATAATTCACCTCACGCAGAGTGAGCGAATCGGAAGGCTGACTCGCCGAAAACGCTGACGCACAAATGCGCCTGCATCATCAGAACCCTTCCGTGGACTTGAATCCAACGTCACTGACGCTACTTCCCTCTTCATAACTTCCGGCTCTGATTACCCTGTGCCAGAATATCCAGCGGTGAACAGTATTTGCGCTGCAAGAGTGAGTTAGTCTAATTTGATTGTTCTGCCAATGCTCCAATGACGCAACGGGTTTAAAGACTGGAAGATATTGAAAATAAACTTCTGCCACCATTCGTAGTAGTTGAGGAGTCATCAAACTACCATTAAAAAAAGACGAAGAATCTTTTTTAATGGCAGAAAGAAAGAAGAAAAGAAGAAGATGAGATGACCCGTGAAGAATCTTTGGATAGCCTGTCATCATTTAATTCCAAAATTATTTAGCTGAAAATATTCTTCATGAAAGAGCCCCAAATGAAATTGTTAAGGATGTTAAGTTTTTACGTGTCTTTCATCGCCTCTCCGTTTGCTATTTGAGACTTGCCAATTCGTTTAGCTCTCGTCACCTGTATCCACGCATTCTTAAATGATAAGTCCCAAAATTCTGCACCCACATCATAAAAAATACCAACTACTCTCTTGCAGGCTTAAACCTTCGAGTTCTTTCAGCATCACTGAATCACACGCATTACGTTGCTCTTTCCTTCACCTTCCTCTTCTGTCCAAGTCCCTCACAGAATATTTTATTTCAGAAACTGTCTGTATTTACTTTTTATTTATAACACATTCATTCTTCCATTCATTTATTTCCTGATTATTTTTTTTCACTCATTTCTCTTTCACTCCCTCTAGCTACTTTTCAATCCACCACAAGTGAATAAGGGCAGGACGCGAGTCACATGGCATGAGAAGTGTGTGGAAAGAGAAAGGGTTTGACGGGAATGACGGGGGATACTTGAACGAACATCGCATGCATCGAGTCGACCCTTCTCGAAAGCCATGGAAAATATCACGACACATGCCTTTTCATTTTCACGTAGTCAATATATCCATCCTTTTTTCATTCCCCTAATCTCGCCTGTTTTTCTGTCTCAACACTTATGGCTCACATCCAACTTAGTCGCTCCTTTGCCAAGTTTACCGAGGACCATTCATCCATTTTCGACGCACTGATATATTCGCATCCCATTCACGCTGCTTCAATTTCCTTCTCCCACTCGCATCCACACGACACAGCTATCTGCAACATCCTTGCATTGACATCCACGGCCTTTGAACGCTTCAATCAAATTAGGTTCTTGTTCCTTCCAGACCCTTTCTGGAAGCTCCACCGTATACATTTCTTTTTAAAATTCATCTCATCTCAACACCCTCGCTCCGATTTGGTCTGTCGCCAGACAGTTTGGCATCTATTACACGCCTCCGATCATCCATTACCTATTAACACAAGTGCATTTGTACGATGGAAATTCCTCATTCCGGGCAAGCACCACATTTTCAATCTCCAATCCTAAGAGTGTCACCAAACTACCCAATTACAATCCGAAAAGCATGTTTCTTCTGATGATATATTGCTAATTTTGTGACGCAAACGCCCAGAGGATGATTGCAGTGTCATCTATGGAAACTTCGGCAGTAGCCATAAACCCAATTTAGTGCAAATCTCCTGAAGAGTTAACACAAATCTACAGCTAATAATATCAGAAAATATTTATTCCTTTTGCCTTGGACTGAGTTTTTCAGATGATGAATTTTTCCTGAAGAAAACTTCACTCATAAAGTTATGGCATTCATTATTTTAGCTAATTTTGTAATAAACATTTGGTATTTTTGAAGCGAAAGTGAGATTTTATTTGTCAGTAACAAATAGGCGCTCAAACTCTCAACCAAATATTTGGCACAAGACGAGGTGGTATCGTAATTAGTGCTGTTTCTTCTGCAAATTGATGCGCAATCGTTTGTTGGATTTTCATTAGTCTCATATTTGTATAATTTATATTTTTTACATAAATCTGTCCCTTTTTATATAAGAATTTGAAGACTAGTTTTACACCACCGATTTTTTGCTATGTTCCATCAGTTATCAGCCGGCTAATTTGTTTTCGAAACTGCAGTATGACAAAATGGGCAATTTCCTCTGTGATGATATTTTATACGACCGATTTCGGTTTTTAAAGCATCTTCAGGTAACAAATATCAGTTGTGCACAGGCTTACATAGGGAGGCAGGAAGGAGAGGGTGGTAAAACACAGAGTATAGTTTTTTCAACGCGTCCTAATGTTATATGCCTCATTTTTATTGCTAATACCACGTCATTCAAATAGATTTTATGCGTATGAATCAGAATAAATGAATACGATAATTAATAACTGAATATTGACATATACCTCATGTGATAGGAAATTATAATTATCTTTTCCCACGAAAGCACCCCATTTAATGATAATTTCTATAAATAAATTTCATTTAAAGGATAGTAATCGATGACTCTCGTCTATTTCGTAGTGTAGGTGTACTGGTCAGATAGTACACCCTATCATCCGAGTTCCCGGTTCCCATATGACGCCTAGATCTGCTATGCCTCGGATGCTTGAGATTCAGTTTTCAAGACATACCAACGTTTGTACGTACTTGAATTAAAAAAACTGCTGCGCGAAGCAGTTGTCGCTGCGCCGAATGCCTCGATGCGGGGACTTCAGTGATACGAGCGACGGTGGATATCATCATAAATGGTGGGCTATGAGCGGGGGACTTTCTTTTTGATCGACACAAATGTGGATCTGAATGATTTGTAATCGGAAGGCGTTTCCCGATGGTTCCATGCGGTTCCAGTCTATCGCCCTCGATGCGGGGGTGGGTTGTATTGGGGGGCGGAGGGTGAACGAGACGACGCCCACCACCGCGACAATCGCATGCTCTCTCATTCCCTATCGATGTGTGCCCACCAAACACCGAATCCTGCGTCATCCCTAACGCACGCAGCGGCATCAATGCGATTCTCCGGAAAATATAACTAGGCAAACTGCAATTTGGTCTCACGTATGTCAATTTACAGCCAATAGGAAGACGACTTAAATGGAAAATAATCTATCTCAATATTGAGTGCCCTCCATATGCATAAAAATGCGACAATCACAAGACGACTAACGGCACACCATATTCCATTCATTTAACATTTACTTGCATTTCAATGCTTATTTTGAACGAATTCAACAAATTCGCTGGAAAAATTCGGCTGTTACTGTATTTCATCCACACTAGTGAAACATGGTTATGTAAGGATAGACATAAGAGTAGACAAAACGCCGTGAATATGAGTTATCTGAGGAGTGTTTGCGGCAAAAGTAGGATGAATAGGGTCAGAAATGAGAGGGTAATAAATGAATGTGGGTTAGATGCTACAGTAATGGACATATATGAGAGGAGTGTGCTTCGTTGGTTTGACCATGTTGAAAGAATGGATGAGAGTCAAATAACGAAACAGACATATAAGAGTGAAATAAATGGTGCGAGAGATAGAGGTAGGCCGAGAAAGTTGTGGTTGAATGTGGTTGAGGAAATTGTCAGGAGGAGGAATATTAGGAGTCTCAAAATCAGGAGGGCGTGTATGAGGCAATGTATGGGGGTAAATGAGGCAAAAGAGATTTGAAAGGATAGGTCAGTATGGAAGAAATTATTGAAGCAGAGTTAGGTGTACAAATGCGTATTTATGAGTGGAACTTTGTGACTGTGCCTACCCCAGAAGGGAACGGCGTGATTGGTATGCATGTATGTAACTACTGTCCAACGCCAGGTTACATAACATTTCATCGGAGCACACATCGTTCCATTGAACGTCGCTCGCGTGCACTTAAGTGCGCTGATGAGTTCCGATGTGGATTAACGTCAACACTCTCAATGAAAAGCTCACGCAATCACCCAGTTATTCGTCTGAGAACGGGATTTTCTAAGTGTCCACCCACGTCCTCTTGTGACCCTCTTTCCTCTCGACTTCCATTTTTTCGACATCCCTCACGAAATTTGTGATTTATCGCGATGACACCTCGATCTTCCTTGGTTACTACTCGCATTCATTTTACTTTTTTTTCATGATTGGATATATTAATTCTCAGATATTGTGCAGCCAGTCTGTTGCTTTTTCTTTGCAAATTTGGCATTAAATCAACATTTCACTAGCTCTACTCATACTTCCATCCAGCTCTTCCCGTGACTTTGTCAATGGTGATTCTCTCCCTACATCTGATCGTAATTTCTCCGCTCTAATAAAATAATTTCCTTGGTTCCAATATGTTTTGCGTTTTTCTTCTGCTGCCGTGTAAGTGTCCCGGTCCTTTCAGTCCATGGCACTGGCTTACGTTCATTAGAAGCGCATCCATTATGGACGGTGTCTCCGTAAATCAGCCATTTTGGTCACGGCTATACTATGGGATTTACAAATAAACTCTACGTCACCCTAAAAACCACCTGATCAGTAAATTTCAATCGAGCGCAGACTTGAAGGATCATCTATAAAAGAGTTTGAAGCGATTTCTGTGTACGCACAGATTTGCGTGCAACATAACGCACGTGAGCTTATTAGTTACGTTTGTAGTAAAAAATGGAAAAAGTTGCACGTTTCAGATCACGTTTTGTTGCAATTTCATTCTATTTTTACGCGTGGCTCTATATGGCACTTGGCATATATTTCACAATAAATCGATAAAAGTGCACAGATTTTCCCACAAATGTGAAATAGGAAGTTTTACAATAATATAATATTGGCTAAAAAAATTAAGCTATCATGCTGAGTAAAAAAACACGTATTTGCCAATGATTTATGCTTAAATTCCGAAATCCGCACCGTAAACCAAAGCCGACGCATTGTTAGAATTGAGGAAACAGTTCAAAATACAACTCTTGCATCATCTATATATCATCAGTAAAAATGCCATATTAAGACACTCATGAGAAGATATTAATGACATTCTTGACGGAAAGTCAAGGTGACATCAGGAAATCAGAGTAAAGATCCATGAGCTTGAGCCTCCGAGTATAAAATACTAATAGACATAATAATAGCATAATTATGCATTTAAGCACATAGGAAGAGTAAATTATGGTATACAAAAAAAAGATGCCTCCATGAATTACAATATAACTTCGCAGTACGTACAAATACCGCGTGAGATAATAAATACGAGATATTGTTCATTCTGTTTTATGTTAATTTAAAATGCCTTCCCAAGAAATGGATGTTATCTTTTTATCGATTTATTGTGAAATATATGCCTAAAAACATAGAGATACGCGTAAAAATTGAATGAAATTGCCACAAAACGCGATCTGAAACGTGCAACTTTTTCCACTTTTTACTGTAAACGTAACTAATAAGCTCAGATAGGTATCAAAATGGATGGTGGATTCACGGTAAAAACATTCATACTCAAGTGAAATGTGGTTCTAGAATTTATTTCAACTTAGTTAAAGTAATAAAAATGTGTACCCAATGACTTACGATTCCCGCTGCAGCCACTTAAAGGTTAATCGAATAAATAATTGCTCTAGCGTGAGAAGGAAAGTTGGGCGAAACCTTGCAAAAGGGTAAATGCAAACGGAGAGGGTGAAAGAAGGTGCGAGCACATTGTAGTAAGCACAGCGGTGTTCGCTTCCGAGACTTGCCTCGCCCGCGACAGAGCGGCGGCTGACGTGAGAGGGTGCGGGAGTGTTGGGAGTGGGTGCGGAAAAAGGTAAGAGGAGCAGAAGGAGGCGAGGTGTGTGAGGGGATGGAGAGGGGAGGGATGAAAGGGGTGGATGTGTGAGTGGAGGGAGGGCGGCTGGCAGGGGATGCGTGCGAGGGTGGATGAGTGGGAGAGGGTTGAAGAGGAGGGGAGCGGGGGAGGAGGAACCGAGTGGTTGGGTGCGGCATTTTGGGTGGAGGGGGAGGAGGCGCGGCGGCGCGAAAATATCATCTCGGTAACCCTCCGAGGATTGAGGATGAGCCGTGAGTCATGAGGATGAGAGATCGTTCACGTCATTTTCCATCGCCTTCTGGACCGCCTCAATGATGAGAACAAGAACCGCCGAGGAGATTTAACGCATCCGACCTAATGTGTGCGAACACTGTCATTCACTGCGCCCTTATCTACTATAGGAAAGGCTGCGCGTTCTTACGCATGATTCAGTTGCTAGGCGTAGCGATTCTGATTTAGCCCAATAGATGGCAGGCGTGCCCCCATAAACGTTCTCCGCTAAGAAACACGTGACGCGGGCATATATATTTTACAAAATACAATTATCACAAGAGAAACTGCTAAGTAACACCAAATACATTATCAATAATAGTATTTACGAAGAAGTCATTGAAATGGACATAGTATTTATTGTTAACCATGGTTTTATAGTTTGTTTTCCTCAAAAATAAAAAACACGCATTACTTTCCACCAAAAATGTCACTCTATTCATTACGTCTTCGGCTATTTTGCCTTTGATTAAGCTTTTTTCTGCTGAATTTACGACTCTTATTAAAACAACCGCCGCTCTCGCTCTTATTCACGGTTTAAAAATTTTGGGAAAATAGTTCTCCAGCATGAAAACAAAAGTTGATGCATACCATACATAAAGTTCATTTCAACTGACTGGGAGTCGGATTATTAGATTTATAACTCAAACTCTAAGTTAAGCTCAATAAATGAAAAATTTACGTCATCTTGGGGCTGTTGTTTACCAGATGTAATGAAATCGCGCCTCAATAAAAAATTAATTATGCCAAGCATTTTGGCGTTATCTAAAATGACCTGAATGTTGTTTGGGGTGATGGCCCGCGATTTCCACGAACAAAGGGTAACGCGTAGTTTTTGGAGTCCAGGTTAGCGTGAGCCAGGTAAACTATTATGAAGTACCTATCTTATTGATAATATGTGGCCTTTTTATGGGCTATTTATTTTTCTAGTTTCGTGGAGTAGTTCTATCGTTTGAAAGTACAAAACATTTAAGCGGAGTTTGCTGGTCATTATTCTAAAAAATTCATCTGGCAATCCATAACTAAGCAAGGACCAAGCAAAGTAACTGCTGAGAGCCGCTTTTTGGAGATGCTTCATTCATCAGTCGTTTTCGGTATAATTTTCTTCGACTCTGTTTCTGTCAAAGAGTCATCAGCCTTCAACATTACTTTTTTTTTCAGAGAATTCAATGGTAACATTTACAATACCACAGACTTATAAACATACGACCCGGGTTTCAACGCTTAAGCGTGATCTTCATGAAGAAACCCGGGTCGTGTGTTTTTAAGTCTGTGGAATTTAAATGTTACATTAAATTCTCGGAAAAAATGGAATACCACAAAGTTACTAAGGAACTTGTATTATTTATTCAACATTACTCACATGTCCGGAGTGAACATTAGGATAGGTGTTCACATAGACATGCAATTGCATGACCATAGCGTAACCTCAACCGACGTATATACAAGGCATGCAAGAGTCGGAGGTCCTTGTGGCGCGGCACACTCAGAGAGCGCAAAGAGAGTTGGGAGAGACCGTCCCCCCCGATCCCTCCCCCCACCGCCCGCCAAACTACTCCCGACCCACCCACCCACCCACCCATCCACCCTCCCAGTGGATCCCTCTCTTCTCTCTCCTAACCCCGCCGAGGCAAACATTATTCCTCTCTTGCAAGCGCGGTGTCCTCATCCTCGCGGCGATAAACTTTATTTTTATCCACACATCTCCTCTCCCGACCCTCTCTCACGGCCCCCCACTCCTCCTCCTTCGACGGAGAGTAGAGTAGAGAGATAGGGGGACCCTTTTTTTTCTCTTCCTCCCTCCCCTACCGTCTCCCTCAACCTCCCACTCGTAGCAGGGTAAGGAGACAACTAACTCAATTTTCCGCCGAAGGAGGGCGCGCGTATTTGTCTCCGAGGGGGAGGGAAGGGAGGGGGTGGATGGGGGAGTGTAGGAGAGAGCAAATGCGATCTCTGGGAGAGATGAATTCAGGGGCGGGGGGCAGGGGGTGCCGCTTCGACGGAATAAGGGGCCCCCGTTCTCCCAGGTCCCCTCACCGCCCCCTCCCCCTCTCGCCTCTTACCGTTCCCCTGAAGGCGCGCGACGGCGGAGAAAGAAGTACGGGGGGGGGGGGGTTGGGTTTGAGAGGAGGGAGGGAGGTAGGGGTGGGGGAGACCAGAGCTTGGGGGGTTGCATATTCTCAAGGAGTGGGGGTTGAAGAAGGGGCGGCGAAGATGACAGAGGGAGAGGAAGAAACGGTTTGGCAATAAAGGAAGGAAGGAGGAGGGAGGGCGAAAGGAGAAGAACGAGTGAGTGAGTGAGGGAGAGTGCCAGTGGGATTCAAACACCCCTTGCCGCCCACCCACCCTCAACGTCAGCACAAATCCCCGGGACGTACTACCACCTAGGGACACACACACACACACCCCTAACTACCCCTTTTTTCCCTCGTTCCTCTTTCCTTTCCCTCCTCCTCCTCCCGAAAACTCACTCGAGCACGGCACTACTCCCCCGGAGAGTATCGATCCGAAAGGGGGGCCGAGAAGGGGTGGCCGCCGCGACGATAGCAGAAGCGGTGGAGGGGGGGGGGCTGAGCTCTCCTCCCCACACACTCCATCCCTCCCCACAGTTTCCACCGCGGCCCCGAGCTCGATCCCAGCGCACATTGTGCCTTGACACATCCGGCACTCGGTCATTTGATTGACAGTAAAGGCGGTTGCAATGTTTCCCACGGACATGTACAGACTTCCTTGAAACTTTCCGTGCGAGTACTCATTAGTAGCACGTGTGCATAAAAATGGAAAAAATTGCACATATGTAAGTATATATGATCGGTTCGTAACGTCCACTGACGTGTTCCGATTTCTAGCCTCCAAGTCTCCTTGTTCTTCCATAGATCTTCTTCCAATCCTCCTCTCTCTCTAATTTCTTTGTCCACTCCCTCTTTCCAGCTCTTCTTAGATCTTCCTCTTTTCCCTAGTATTGTTAGTTCCAAGATCTTTCTTGGTAGTCTATCCTCGTTCATTCTCTTTACATGCCCGTACCAGATTAGCTGCTTGGTCATGATTTCCTCTGTTATATAGTGCTCGATTTTCATTATCTGTCGTATTCTGTCACTAGTAACTCTTTCTATCGTTCGATCGTCCCGCAGCCCGTCTCCGAAAATCCATTTCAGTAGCCTTTAATGTTTGTTTATTACGTTCCTTTTTAGGCCAGACTTCACATCCATACGTTATTATACTTTTGAAAATGGCATTGTATATTCTTGTTTTTAATTTTCCTTCGATATTTGTCGATCCCACAGGATGCTGTTTCTTCTTCTTTCGTTTCAACCCTTGAGGTGGTTGGCAGCAGACCTCCATTCATCTCTCTTCTCAGCTTTTCGTTCAAGCTCAAAGTATGTTCTGCAATTCATATCCTTCATAATTTGGCTCATGAAGTCTAGTCGGAGCCTTCCTCTGCAGTTTTTTCCCTCAATTTTTCCTTCATTTCCTTTATTCTAATATGCTGTTTCATAGCTTAATAACCCTTCTTCCCTGGTTATTTCGGTCGGATATAGCTTTATCTAAGGTCCCGTCATCCGTAAATTTTACTCCAAACTATTTATAGTGATCAGTGTACGCTATTTAATCCCCATCTTCTAAAATCGGGTCCTGCTTCACTTTGCCAATGTTCATATGTTGTGTCTAAGACATATTCACCTCCAACCCACATTTTTTATATTCCTCTATTAGTTTTCTAGTCATATATTGTATTGCACGTAACCGATCATATTATCTGACCTCGGTTGCTAGATCGAGAGAACCGACCGAAATATTTTAGAGTAAAAATTAGTTTAAGGGATTTTGGAACAGTGCTCTCTCATGATTGCGAGGAATGGATTAAGGACTCGGAATTCAAACACCACGTCGTATGTGAGTCCAAGGGGAGTTCTCTTCACTTAGCGAAGAGTTGCATTATTACAAATGAATTTATAGCAAGTCAGCTGATATAACTTATCAGAGGATATCAAGTAAGAGATGCTAGTAAGCAAAAAAGGCTAAATTCTTAAAGAGCATGCGTTTTGTATGGAAAAGATGGGAAAGTTGAGCTTTTTCTCGTAAAACATTTAAATTGTTTGGCCTAATGCGCTAATTTTATTGGATGATTTTAGGTGTTCTTCACTCAGAAATGTGTTTACAGTGTTTTTTTAGACTCTCAATCTTTTAAGTACTTACATAAACTTGTTACAAAATTGTGAAATATTGTTTTTCCTTTAAAATTCATATTTTTTGGCATTCTGATATGTAATTTTTTAAATTTTACATTAATTTTCAGCGAGTTGACAATTTTTCTGTTGGTTTTCAGTTATTTCAACAATCATAAGCATTTTTTTAAATAATGAAAATTTGTTATTTTATTCGTAAAATTTTAAAACTTAAAGCCTAATGCGCAGACTAAAGATATTATTCTACAGGCTAAATATCACGTTACTCTTCACATACTTCAAAGGCAACCACCGAGACAGATCGGTTGTTGATTGGATAAATTTTGGCTTTTTCGTCACACCTTAGTGTATAGTGCACTGTTATGCAAAGGGGCGCATGGGTATGCACTTTCTGAGGCTTAAACAAATGTTTAAGATTCCAACGTTACATGATAATAAAAGGCTTTGGTCAATAGCTAGTCGTAAGTTGGTGACTCTAAAACCTGCTCACCTTCGTTCAAGTTTTTAGAATCGGATGTTTCGATCAACCAAAATATTTCGTCTTTTGATGGCATGGTGTATTTTTTTCTATACTTCCAACATTAGCCCAGCTTCAGGTTATAGTTATTTCAGCGCCCAATGGCTCGCGGGTTTTCCTTTTCGTCGCGAGATGCGTCGAATAACACTGCTTGGAGCGGTGGTGGAAGGGTGGCGGGAAACTCAGCGCGGGCACATTCTTGGCGGAATATTCCAACGAGAACCTCGGCTTAGCTTGTCCCATTTGGCGGATGATTATGTTTTGAATAAGGGCCATCGGAGCAGTGTTTTATCACGGTGTTGTTACGGCTTGAGTCTTTGTAATGAGGGTGATTCTTGCAAATAGTTTTGGCCCTTGCCAAAACTAATGTTAACTATACACTGAGTAGCCAGTCGCAATTGTTCTTCGCATATTAATCCAGAAAGAGTGGAATTGCTCTCTTTGGATTTTGACTGAAAATTTTCCAAGCCACGAGAGCCTTCGATTTTCAGTGGGCGGTATGAAATATAGAGGATCCTAAGTCCCAAAGGTAAGGTGCAGGAAAGTGAAACAGTGATTGGGAAAACTCCAATGAGTCCAGAATACCGATGGCAGATATGCGACAAGAGAAAAGATAGTCCACTCTTCCTGCTTGAAACAGAAATAACAAATCACAAAATAACTTCAAATGTTATTAATTAATTCAAATTTATAATATTTATTCTATCAAAAATTCTTAAATCTCAACGACCACAAAATATTTAAAAAATTTAAACGAGTAAAGCTCAACTTATAAGCAATCATTCTCATACATTCTCACTTCAAAGAGCTGCACCACAGTAACTTATATGTAATAATTCTGAGCAAACACAAGTATTGTTATCATTTTTTTCTTCCCGTGACCATTTCCTTGAACGTTTATGCGCGTAGTAGTTTATGCTGGCGTACTACTTCATATTAAGTGGGACTAGTTCTGGCGGACACCGATAGCTTAATTTTGAAGGGTATTGAAAAGAATATTGATGGCAGTCATAGCGGACAGAACGTTGATTGAGTGAGGATGTTCTGAGTACGGACAGAGGATTCTGCATACATTCGGCTGACGGAAAATACACGATCCGATGAAAAGGGCAACTTTATGAAGCAAAAGCAGTGCTTTGAGACAGCAAAGGCGATTGGTGAGAATAAATTTTCACTCGGAGCTCTCCACCCAAATAGGAAACTTATATCACTGGACTGTGCCGAAGTTGAGGATACGTTGAGTGTGGGAAGCGATATCCGGGGAGGATGGGGGGGGGTCTCAGGAAAATGGCCCTCATTTTTCCTCTCACTGTGCACTCTGCACATAAAATGGAGACTCACAACGACAGAAGATACCGGATAACATCGTAAATATTAGTTTTAAAGTGACATTCTCGTTCTTGTCGATATCAATATCAGATAAAAGGACCGACTCAAATGGCTTTGGGGCAATGATATTCATCAGTCATGTTTGCTTGGAGTAACATTTCTGCAACTAAGATCATGAGATTAAAACGGCAACACCAAGCAGTTTCATAGGATCATGTTAATGATACTGTTAACAAAAGTCAGTTTTTTACTTTATCTGACGAATTTTTTGCTTGCGATTTTTGCACCAAACAGGAAATGTATAATACTTTGTTTCCTCCTGAATATAATGCAAAAAAGAGTATTTCTTGTGAATTCTAACGAATCTTCTAGAGTCTAATGATCTTCATAAGCTTCAAAATGAACTTTGGCCCATGTGGTAAATACTTTCAACTTGCCATGGTGTGCTAGTAACCCTTTCTGCCTTGCAAAGGAGGCTGAGGTCGTAAAGAGTACGTGTGCACAACAGCATACATTCATTTTGGCTGTGCTTTAAAGAAACATATGGCTAGGAATGTTTTACATTAGTCAGCAATCGTTGATATTGGTAACAGGAGCATATAAAGCCCACCAAAAAATACGTGACGCTCTTTGCACTCGAGAATTAAGATACGAAAGGAAACGAAAATTAGATTAAAACGTACGCAGAGTTATTCAGTTATTGGTGCATTGGAAAACGAGTCGGCGCTTAGGAAAATACCTACATTTTCAAATATAAGACTTTAAAATGCAATTCTTGCTCTGCGAAGACACAATTGTCATCAGTATCTGGCGGAGATAGAAAGACAGAAGTTAGAGTACACTTACACTGCAGTAGAGAGTGACCGTTCTGTAGAATGAAGTGAGCAATTATAGCCGAAAATAGCTAGGAATATGAAGATCGAGTATAAAGATCTAATGTATATATGTTCTACATTGCATGCAAATTGTAAAATTTCTTATAAACTTCAAAGTAGATAGATTGCCTGAATAACTGAAATCAGAACGAGAAGAACGAAAGCATATGACTGGAGACAGATGACTACCGACACTGCTCCTCCGGCTCATAGCACATCATGAGTAGCCAACTCTTTGACTTTCGAAAATCTCATCTCTTGACTTAGTACGTACAATATATTTTCACAAATAGACTAATGCCGCATAGCAGCCAATATTTTCTTAATAGTTCCTTCTCCACAGATACAACAAGACTATTTTGGCCTATCAAATTGTTTTACGAAACATCAAATGGCGCTTGACCTTGGAGGTTAAGGTATAAAATTATTTTTCTACTTCACAAAAGCTTACAATTCTCCAATCTCCAACATACCACAGATTATAACACTTGGCATCATTGAAAACGATATAGGTTTTTTTGTTGCGTACAGGCTCCGAAAATCAGTCCGTATCAAAATATTAATATTGCCTAGTCTCAGCATCGAGCGTAGAGAGGCTTTTCGAACCGTCGCAAAGTTTCGTAGGCGGCTCTTCTCCCGTCCGTTTCCCAGCTCTCTGCTTCTTTTTGCCTCCAACAAACGTACATTGCGTTACTCCTCTCGTAGCCAGTGCTGACATTCCCATCTCCAATTACGCTCCGAGAATCTGACAGCTTATCACGAATGAGCAATAAAGATATATTTTGAAGTACAAGCTGTTCCGTCGAATTCTTGTTACACTCCTTTTAGCTCTCTTTACTGATTTTTCCTGACAAATATATTAGAGTAGAATGAATGGTGCGAGAGGGAGAGGTAGGTTGAGAAAGTTGTGGTTGAATGTGGTTAAGGAAATTCTTAGAAGGAATATTAGGAGTCTTAAAAACAGGAGAGCGTGTATGAAGCAGGGTATGGGGGTAAATGAGGTAAAAGAGGTTTGCAAGGATAGGTCAGTAAGGAGGAAAATATTGAAACGGAGTTAGGTGTACAAATATGTATTTATGAGAGAAACTTAGTGACTCTGCCTACCTCGGAAGGGAATGGCGTGATTGGTATGTATGTATGTAACTTATATCTTGGTTAAAATCAAAATGACCAAGCCACCACAAATTTACCAATATCTATGGCGGGAAAATTAATGGAAGACGATACATACGTATCCGATTGTCTAAAAACACATGTTCTGTACTGTAGGTCTTGTAATGCAGCCGGGTTGAAAAAATATATTTAAATACATGTAATAATTTTAGCGCAATAACAGTGACACTATAAGCTACCAATACTTTCAAATCTGCTGCATCATTGAAGGACTGGCTACTGCGGCATGTAGTTAGGAAAGTAAAGTTTAATTTTATAAAAATTACGATAATAAACAAGCTAAGAGTGCTTGCTGGATTGGGTGTAATTCTTAACGATACTTGAATTGGCCACAGAAAGTAACATATGTCCCTTTTTATAAAATATAGTCTATTTTGAAATTATAGTGGCCATAAGAGAGTGCGAGATTTCTCTTGCGTGGCAATCGGTGACAAAAGATTAAGAAGGAGCGAATTTGGCAACGTTTGATTCAGCCACAGCGAAAACCGTGAAAGAAAAATATTTTATTATTAACCATGAAAGAAAAATATTTGAATTGAGGTCTCACATGATTCATATTCAGTTAACTAGGGTCACCTTTTAAAGGGTTGAAAATTTCACTCTCGAAAATGGCCAATGGAAAAGAAATATAAAATCACAGAGAAAAGAAAAACGGAATAAAATATAAAGACACAAAAGAGAGAGTAAAGACGGAATTCCTGACGAGGTTGAAACGGATTATAAAGGGAGATCGGCTAGGAAGCGCCATAGCCTTAATAAGTTCCTAGCAGCATTTATCATCCGAGGGAAATAATTCTGTTTTTATTCACGGGAGTGGTCAATTCCACTCTAGAGATATGTGCCCATGAATATGAGAAATTTTAATACCGTTTCCCGCTCAGCAACTAGCTGGTGTACATGTTTTCTAGATTTTGATAGGGTTGTTCCTCATATAGGTATATCGCAAGACCGGCGCCCTTGTCCGAAAGCGGGAGACCATCTCTGTGAAAAACACAGCATTGGCCGTCGAAGCATATTCCATTGAAATACTGTAAGTAAATAGAAGATCATGATTATTTTAGGCCTCATTTAACCCATCAGCAAAAAAAACTGTTGTATCAATGAGATAGACTGAAAAAACTTTGAAATACTAATAATTAACTTGGTCAATAATCTAAATTCAATGCAAAATATACAGTGTTTGGACAAACGAATAAATCGCTGAATTTCCTCGCGATGCCTTTACCCTAATTTGCCAAGCTGATAATCTCCTCGGCGGTTTGTTAGAGATTTTTTTAGGCAAGTAGGAGGATTCGTGAGAGACATCATACTGTAATATTAATTATTCTTCCATGCATCAAGAATATACATTTTGTATTCGTATTTTATGGAAGTTTAGATTGTCTATAAATCAAATGACATGTGTTAAGGCTAAATTTTGCTAAACATTTTGCTGTAGAATAAACTAATAACTCAAATTAGCATTGGTAAGATAAACAAAATGTTTTGATTTATTTCACAATTTTGTGATAAATGGAGGTAGCCCGACGTACATATATGATTGCTTCAAAATTACATTTTAC
Organism: Ceriagrion tenellum; assembly: GCA_963169105.1. NCBI lineage: Eukaryota > Metazoa > Arthropoda > Insecta > Odonata > Coenagrionidae > Ceriagrion > Ceriagrion tenellum. The sequence goes on from OY720639.1 coordinate 9,923,278, forward strand.
TGCTGTCAGTGACCAATATCCATTGATGAATCATCCATAACTATTTATTGAGATGCCCTTCATTCCTTCCCATGATATCCTTCATATGAACGCGTTCCGTGTTTCATAACATCTCATCGGAAACGCTCCATTTTTTTAAAAAAGCAATATAGTTCAATAAATCCTTCTTCCCCCGAGCACCTTCGCGGCTAACACGATTACCGCGGAGTGCGGCTCGGCGCCGTCAATCCCCAAGAAAAAGATTCATTATGCGGCCGTGGTGGCGCGGCCTGCGGGAGAAGCCGTTTGAAGGAGCCGGGAAATGTTGATTTCTATTCTCATCTGAAGGAGGAAGAGGAAGGAGTGGGTTGATAGGAGAGGAGTGGGTGAGGGAGCGGTGGTGGTGGAAGCGTCCTCACGAGGCGTTTTCGAATCAACTCGGCCAATTGACGCCCCCTTTTAATAAAAATAAAAAGAGGGCGAGGGAAATGGGGGTGGGGGGTGGTTTCCCCCTCTCTGCTGAAGTGTGGAGGGAGGTGATTTGGGCGGGGTGAGGGGGGAAGAGAGGCCCGCCCCCAGGGGGAAGTAGTGCGAAGGGGTGGTTGGTGGGTGGTGTAAAGCGGGGGAGGGAGCTTTGGGAAAGAAGAGGAAGGAAGGAACCCCTCATTTAAATAAAGACTCGTCTCCCTCCCTTATTTGGTGGGATCTTCTTCTTCTTTTCCTCTCTCTCTTAAAGGCGAACAAACATCTCATCCCCTTATTTGCACCCTCTTCCTCTTTTTTCTTTTTAAAACGGCTCTTTTAAGTCGTGTCGATCTCTCTCGGAGGCGACGATTCGAAAGGCAGACGATGCCCGCTTAACCAGTGAGCGTATCGAGATTGCCGCCCCCAGCCACCGCAAGAGTTCAGTGGGTCGCCGGGGGGCAGTCGCGTAAAGAGAAGGGGAAGGCAATTACCACCTTCCCCCCTCCGCCTCAAGAGACCCCCCTCCCTCTTCATTCAACAAGTTTCCGGCGTGTTTGTGGCGATGGCGCCACTTCGCTAACGAGCGGAAGAATGTCCCGTCTTGAATGGGAGAGACGAGGAGGAATTAGCAACGCAGCCTCTTGCGTTAAGAATAAAGCTTTTGCGAAGGAATTTACTTAATTTTTCTAAGTTAGTACTTTAAAGTGATTGGAGCGAATCTTCAGCGTAAATATTTACGTGAAACTTTGCATACTCATGCTTTGATCTCATTAAGTGTCGAAACCCGAAGGGAGAAGGATCTTCTCTGTCTTTTACCTTCTGTGTAACCGAAAGGAAATTATTGTCTGGTTTCTGAAAGAAACATTTGTGCTTCTTCCTTTACTGTCTTCACATCTTAGTCACATCTACAGAGAAAAGTGAAAAAAATGGATCACACTGATTTGATTGTTGACAATTTAACGCCATTTAAAAGGTAGACTACCTTTTTTAGAACTTAGGGTTTATGAGGAGGGAGAATATGGACCGAGGATTTTGTGGAAATAGTAGATACCGATTCCTGATCCAAAGAAGAAGCAAGGAATGCGAGGAATATACAGAAATGAGTTTGATATCACTCGGAGCCAAAGTTTTACTAAGAATAGTCGAGAAAAGATAAGAATAAGGCCAAATACAACTTTACTCACGACCAATTTTAGTTCCGGATAGGAAGGCCAACTCGAGATTCAATTGCGGTGATGACAGCACTTATAAAAGAAACATAGAAATAAATGGTGAATACCCTAGGATGTTTTCGCTTCCTTTGTGGATTTTGGAATGGCTTGTGACTGTAAATTGGGCAAAAATAACTGAGAAATTCTGGAAAAGGGGAATAGATTGGTGAGACAGAAGACAAATCCGAAACCTATATATGGCGCATAGGGGTCAGATGGGGGTGGATGACAGTTAAGCAGGGTGGTCAGTTGATAGGTAGCGAGATAAGGAAGGAGTGCCCGTTGTCGCCATTTTCTGTCGCATTTTTAAATTTATGCTGAGGAAATGGTTCGGAAGGCATTGGAAGAACTAGATGTGGGAATCAAAGCAGGGAGGTGGCTAATAAGGTTGGGTAGAATGGCGGACGATCAGGCGTCGTTTAGTCGATCTTCGAAGGGATTATAATGTTTAGTAGCTGCTTCAGAATCTTAGAGCGGTAAATACGAAATGAAGATAAATCATAAGAAAACAATAGTAATGACATTCTCCAGAATAAGGAAAGCGAAGCAGGTCACAAAAGTAGGACACAAACTGGAGCAAGTGCACAATTTTGATTGCTTTGGTAGTTCGCTAGGAGAAAATGAACGTAGTCGTAAAGACTATGAATAAAATCAGGAAAACAGCATTTAGTAATAAAAGGGAGCTAATGAAGGGGGCTTGGTTAAATAGTCCGAGCGAGATAGTTCCCTTGTCATAATAGAGACCATATTTCAATTGTGCGTTTTTCTTTCACCAGCTGTAGGACACATCAATTAAATATTGTATTATAAATGGTACAGTAATATAGTTTTGTATGACAGAAATTTCAATTAATTAAATGAAAATATCTAAATAAGTGTTTAACTTGACTCATTTTTTTCGTGCGGTGCGTTTGAAACTCCTTCAAAACGGAAGGTTTGTTGGTGGTACCCAAGAACCTATTGCGGTGACACTATGATTAATTTTCAAATATAGTTGGGAAAACAAATAAACTACACGCTGTTAGTTTTTTTTACGACATCTAAGTGTTAAAAATACATTTTTTTAAATAATGTCTCTCTGGAGTGCATACACGTACCATTTCCCATGTAAAAGGGCTGGAAAATATCTCCAACAGTAATGTGGTAACGGGTAGAATTTATGGTGTCATTGGAAGGGTGTGTTATTTTTCTTTAAAATGAGACCAAATTCATTGACTTCTAAGTAAAATGATATTTCGCTCAAACTACCTTAAGGATACAAGGAAGCTTGGAGAATGTCGAGGGAGAGCTTGGTATAGAGTGAAGCGTTGTATGGATCAGAAGCGTAGACCCTCAGGAAGGAGGACGTGAATTTCGTTTCTAAGTCTATAAAAGCCACGCATGTCGTTCTATTAATCACTATCCTCCTCTCTCGAATCTGTCTTGGTGCTGATATCACTTCTTTGGGTCTCTACCTGTCCTGAATTCAAACTGATCACCTGCTAAATTTTGGTCGATTTCTCCTACTTGCTTGTTATCATTATGTTTAATAGAATTTTTTATGAGAGTGGAAGGAGAGAAATTGTTCCAAAGTTTGAAGAGTCTGTTGCTTTCCCCTTCTTGGAGATTGCTGCTGTTTTAGTCTTGGGATAATAATCGGCTACCTTCCTTGTTTTATAACATTCTTTAATCATTTTAAACAACCATTCTTTTGTTGTTTCACCTAAATTTCTCGGAATTTCTCCCGGTATATTGTTTGGACGTGTTGCTTTGTTGTCATTCCAACTTCTCTAAGCAAAATAAATTCTTCTCTGGATATTGAGGCCTCTCATCGTCTACGCATTTCTCACCCTCTTTATAATTATGATTATTCTGCACTCCTATACCATCATACAATTCTTTTATATATTTTTACTATTTTTCACCCACCTTGTCAATTTTAAAAAGCATATTTTCAGTTTTATCTTGAATCGCATTTGTTCTGGTTCTGTGCTTTATATAAGTGATTGAATTTTTGTATATGCTTTGTGTGATCTCTACTTCACCAATTCCTCTTCTGTTACCTCAATTTATATTTACATTTTTCTATCTCCTCCCGCCTTTTTTGAATAATTTCATTCGTTTACTGTTTATATTCTCCAAAATCTTTCCCCCTCTTCTTATTTGTTTTCTGCAATGAGACAATTTTCCTTTGCTCATCCATGTTATTCATTGCTCTAGTTCTCATGTTTTACAGTCATCTAAGATGTTCGTTTCTGTTATTTTCATTGCAATCTTGACGTTCTCTAGTTTTCCAGGTTTCAAGAGAGATTTTACATGCTTCTTGGTTTTATGTTTCTATTTTGAATTTGATCTCCAATTACTCCTTGCTTACATCTGTATCCAAATAATTCCACCCTTGAGGGGTGGAATTATTTGGATACAGATGGGGAATTAAAATTATTTGGATATGGGGAATTGAAACTCTGGACTATTTTGTATAAGACTTAGCCGTAATTGAACTTGGGATATCTTGAGATCTTAGAAAAACAGAGTAATGCAATGATTTTCCTGTTTTTTGTATTCTCATGCCGTTTAGTTTGGCCTCATGACCTTTAGTTTGGGTTCATTAGCCGTTTGGTAATATTTCTCTTTCTCTGGTTAAAAGCGTGTCCCGATCCCATACCAGCTCAATCACCCATCCTTAAAAAGGCCGTTGGTATGGTAGGAAATCCTTGTACCAGAAGTTGCGAGGTCGCCGGAGCAGGAGACAGGGTGCGCCGTACATCCGAATTTAGCGACGACGATGTGTGAAGGTGACGTTTGCACGGCGAGGCTACGCGCGCATCACACTCCCTTACTACTTTAGCCTTTCAGCCATTATTATTAAACAATTTACGGAACTCGTTATCTCCTGAACTGCTTCTCCTTTGTCTTTGATTCTGCCTCATCCCGTTTAAATGGGGTCGGCGTATTGCATCCAGAGTGATCTTCTCCACTCGGCACGGTTCAAGGATTCTTCTCTCCTCCAACTTCGTTCCCTAAGACCTTCATCCACTTTCTCTCTGCATCTCAGTTTTTGTCTTTTTCTTTTCCTCTTCTCTGCCGCACTTAATCCATTTCATCCTTCGCCCCACACTCCTCATCTTTTCTTTCGACATATACAAACCAACTCAATCTATCCTCTGGCACCTTTTTACTAATAGGTTCCATCATTACTATTCCTCTATTGAAATCATTTTTAACTCTATTCATTCATGTTACTCCTCTCATCAACCTCAACATTCGCATTTCAGCCACCTATACCGTCCTCTCTTACGCCCATGCGATTTTTCTCGTCTCTGTTCCGCACAGTATTGCTGGTCTCACTGTTGTCTTACACATGCTTCCCTTCATGTTTCACCCCACATTTTTTACACACTGTACTCCGCTAATTGTTCCCAAATGCCTCAATCCACACTTACTGATATTTTACCCGAGCTCTCCATCTCTCTGTACTATCCAACTTAGATATTTTAACTTCAGTACCGCTGTTAAAATTTCCTCTTGAAGCTTCATACGCTTTTTTCATATGCTTTCTCTCTTTTCATCTCGTATCTTCTCTCCCTCTCCACCATTTTAACCCAAATACTCAGTCTTAAATCTGGTAATCCTCATTCCTCTGTCCTCTGACATCTCCTCCCACCTCCTAGTTTTTCTTCCAATTTTCCCTGTTCACAATGCCATTAGCAAAGAGCATACTCCACGGTGCCTGATTCTTTACATCTCTAACTAGTACATTCACCCCCAGGTTGAAGGGATAGGAATTGTACCTTTCCCTAGCATAAAACTGTTCTTGGCTGATTTCATTTTTTCTATTTTATCCTATCTTCTACAATATTCTCTCAGATCTGTATACATTGTGACATCAACTGAATTCCGAGATAGAAACCACTCCTGTAAGTCACCTTTTCCTTTGTATACAGTCACAAGTATGCTTTTCTTCTATTCATCTGGTTTCCTCTCTGGCTGCCATATCTAGCTCATTAGAACCCAAAATATGCCAATTCCTTTCTCATCTAAACTTTTCCATGCCTCTACAGAAATTTTATCTGTTCCCTTAGCGTTACTATTTTTAATTTTTCTAATGTATTGTTCCCTTTCGACCTAATACACCAATCTTTCATTTGCTTCTCCATTTTTCACACACGGCTCTAGGATTTTCTTCTTTCAGTATTTTCTCGAAAAACCCTTTCCATATTTCATTGATCATCTCATAATTCAGCAAAACACAACCTCCTCATTCTTTATTTGCTCTATTGACGTAAAATCCTTTGAACCCATGTCCCTAGCCTAAGCATTTCACATCAGTTGCCGATCCCTATAGTTTCCTTTCTTTGTCTTATATGCTTCTTGTACAACCTCAGCTTTAGCCTTCTCCTTTCTAACTCTTTTCTAAGAGTTCCCTCTTTTTACCCACACCATTTTATAATCCGAGGCCGCTTCACTTTCATTTCGACTTCCATCATTCCATTAACTGTCAACAGTTTTTTTCTGTGCAGCCACTCTTCCTTCGTTGATCGTCTTGGATTTTTTCAGTTCTTTTAGGTGTTTCCTTCTTTGCAATGGAAGGTCAATCTGGCTGGATCTATTTTTACTATTATACGTCACAAGCTGAAAAAAATTCTTCTTGAGTAACATGTCTTATGAACTGCTCTCACCCAAGACCATCACCGATTGCACTATTTTCTAGGTATTGACTTCAATATCATGAATCAAATATGGCCATAAGACTAAGATAATCAGGTTATCTTATAGTTTTTAATATCTATTTTGGGATAGTTGTGGCCGTAGAGATATTTAGTCAATGGGACTGGAAGATGATCCAGCGTTATTGAGCCAAACCGCTGAAGAACCAAACTCAATGGCGAGTACTCAAGAGATAGAATATGATTGATATAGAGTCGTGATCACCTATTATAAGACGAAGGGTGATGAGATTTTTTAGTGGAAGAAAGACGGGACCAAATGTGAAGGTCGGCGGACGTATAACAGAGCAGGTAGAACCATTGAATTACCCGAGAGGAATATCGGAAGGAAGGATTCTTGGCTAGTTGCAAGGGAATGAGGTAAAGACTAGGATTGGCCGCTGAATCATATAGGAAGAGAAAGAAATAGATGACGAGGCCTCTGAGGAAAAGGGTATAGAAAAGAATCTTTCAAGTCCTGAAGATTTAGGTGATATTTTATGGAACCGAAACATCACTGATAAATAAAAAAGGAGAAAATTCCACAAGTATAATATTAATTACGACCTGTGTTCCACTTGTTGCAGCATCAATATGGTATCACCTGATGGTCATCGTTTGATGATGTCATCGTCACCCCATGGGATGACCATCACACGACGTTCATTAACTAATGATACTGTAACAAGTGAAACCTAGGTCATAAAAAATAAAATATTCATGGACTTTTTTTTATTTTTTGATTTATCGGAAAAGAATCGCTATTTATCCAACGTGGTAGCGTCGAGACTTCTTCTGTGGGGTCGGAATATTATGGTAGAGAGGAGGAGGAGAGCGTTTGAGAGGTGGGCATTGAACAAGAATGGAGAGGGGGGAAGGATGAGTGGGTGGGAAGGAAGAGGGGGGGAAGTGCATACGCGGACGAGCCAGAAGAAACCTGGATGAAGCTGTAATGGAGGAAGGTACGCTGGAGCTGGGAACAGAGGGGAGAAGGTGAGATAAGCGGAGGCAAGAGAATAGGAATTTTGGATGTCATAGAGGGGTCGGAGAAAGGAAAGATCTAATATGAGACACATACCTAGGGTAATATCGCGGCCCCGAAAATTACTTAGGAGACGAAGCAAATAATTATTTAAAATAATACTTCCTATATAATATAAACGGGTTGTAAGGGTATAGATGCGTCTCAGATAGCCTCTCTATGTCTAATGCCAACTCACCTTCACGTGGTGCAACCCGTTTAAGCTAACGAGGAAATGGTGACCGAGGGACTCCCGGAATAAGAAGCAACCCTTCACCAAGTGCCAACGGTTCATTAGAGCGAGTGAGCTGGTGGAGGTTACGGCATACTCATATCCTAGGGGGAGAAATCTCCCCTGAAAGCGGATGAGCCGTACAGTGGCCAACAGCATGAGGATGCGGCAGGCAACGGAAATCCACCGCATTAAAGATCCCTTGGGATATTTAAGACTAAAGTTGCTTCAGAGAAGCGAAGAAAGATGAAACATGGATTCTTTGAATATGAAATAGTCTGGAATAGTCCCTCAATGGGATCTCCGGGAGGGACAATGTACAAAGACGCCATGCCATGAGGTTGGGAGGAGAAAGAAGAATAGATTGAGGATAAGAACATGGAATGTAAGAACCCTCCTAAAACATAAAAAGTTGGAACACTTGAAAAGAGAGATACAGAAAAACAATATGGACATTAATGGAGTAAGTGAAGTAAGATGGGAAGGACACGGGGAAGTAGAATGTGGAGATGATACATTTTACTACAGCGGAAATAGAAGAGGAAGAAACGGAGTGGGATTCATAGCAAATAAAAAGACGAAGGCTTGTGTTAGAAAAGTATTTTATAAAAGTGATAGAGTGATAAGCATTAAGATAGACTCAGTTACCAAAAAACTACTAGTTATCCAAGTGTACATGTCAACTAGTGATAGTAGAGATGAAGAAGTGGAGGAAGTGTACGACAAAATAGAAAGTTTATTAAAGAACGAAGGAAAGGCATGTTGCCATATTGTTCGCGCGCTGGCCTTTTTTTTTTAATATTCCCGCCTACCCCGATTTCCTCACCCCCCCCCCTCACCAACCCGGGCTGACGGGAAACGGGTTCCTGAACTGGGAAGTATGGGATATGGGTACGGGGTGGAGTTTTTCCTCGTATGTTAGCAGCAGTGTCGGGTTAGTAGGTCTCCCGTCGCCGGCCAGGAGCTTTGTCACCGCTACAGCCCGGAGAGTATGGTGAGTTTCTCCCCGAAATTCCCGATCATAGCTATCCCACGTAAAGGCCAGCGGATAAAACGTACAACCAGACGAGTAATCGTCATCACGGCCCCGTTTCCTCGCAACATTTTTTGGTGTCGAAACCCGGGAATTTAGGTGTTATGGGGATTTTTTTGGTTTTGTGAATCAACATGGTTTTATTAGGGCTGTAACGTAATTTCATAGTGTTCCATTCTGGTGCAATTTATCTCCTGTAAGCCGGGCTTATTATGTTACAATGCCGAATCCGAAAGAGCAGAAGGGGGGACCCGCTCAGACACGAGAGCAATTTAGTTCCCGATTAAAGTTAACGATATTCAAAAGGGATGTGTTCGGGGCTACTCTTAAGGCGGCGAAGGATTTGTCCGTGGAAGTAGCTGAAGTCCCTTTCGAGCTCCTTGAACGTGATAAAGTTAGAATAGTTAAGGCCCGATGTGCAGAATTGTCAAGTGTTTACACTAATTTCCAGGTTCATCAGGATCAAATTGTGGAATTCTTCCATAAATCAGGCCAAGTAGACGTTTTCAGTCTCGATGTTGAAAGAGCTTGAGAAGTTGAATCGGAGTATTACCAAACGCTCTCGGTGCGAGATTTAATAGAAGCTAAGCAGGAGTCAAATGGTAAGGAAATTGCGTTGCATCATTCACTTTCGTCTCAAAGGTGTTCCTTGCCGAAAATTAAGATTCCGCAGTTTTCTGGCGCATTTGCGGACTGGGAGGCTTTCGGGATCTGTTCAAATTTATACTGCATGATCGGGAGGACATTTCTCCAACCGAAAAGTTTTCATATTTAAAAACTGCCTTGTTAGGTGATGATTTGGCTCTCATTAGTTCAGTGCCATTTGGTGTGGCGTATTATTCTGTGGCCTGGAAAGAATTGTCTGAATATTTTGATAATCCAAAGTTGTTGGGTTTCAATTATGTAGATAAATTGTTGGGATTTCCTCCCATTACTGAAGCATCACTTCGTAATCTTCAAGATTTTGTTAATACCTTTTCTGAAGTTCATGCTTCTTTAAAAATATTAAATATTCCCGATATGGGTGAGTTTTTTTTGTATCGGCTGGCTGCTCGGAGTTTGGATCCCGATACGTTGACGAAATTTGAAGAATGTACTTAGGCCGAAGGTTTTCCCACCGTTTCTCAGCTTATAGTGTTTGTTAAATGCCATGTTAATGTTCTTCAAAGTTCTCAAGGAGCTATTCCAAAGTCCTCATTACGAGGATCACTGTCATCGCGAGGCAAAGCGGCCGTGTCCCTTGCGACGGCGGATAGTCACGGAGAGAGGGGAAGGGTCACCTCCCCTCCGATTCCAAATTGTATTTTATCCTTGTCGTCGAATACTCTTTCCATATGCCCGAGATATCTAGAGATGGGGCCTAGCCAACGTGAGTCCTTTGTGCGCTCAAGAAAGTTATGTTTTAATTGCTTGAAAACGGGACATTGGTCGCCGAGGTGCCCAGTCAAAGGGCTCCGCTGCCTAAAATGCCATCGTAGGCATAACACTTCATTGCATAACTTGAAAAAGGAAATGACAGGCCAATTACCAGAGGTCAATCGCAAGTCGTTGAACCCTCCATCGCGCTCAGAAACGGTGGGCGGGGAAAATGAAACAGCATCGTCCCCTCCTCGAACTCACTTCTCCTCATGTATTCAATGCAACAATTCTAAGTTGATTGTTTTAGGGACTGCAGTTGTTTCCGTTTTTGACCGTGAAGGGAAGGCGAATCCCCTTCGTGTACTAGTGGATTCGGGTTCTATGGTCTCCGCAATTTCGGAAGAAGCAGCAAAGAGATTAAAATTGCCTCGCTTTCCTTATCACGGTTCACTGTTGGGATTGTCGAAGACTCATATAAAAGGGCCTAAGACTTGGGTTCAGAGTACCGTTTCACCTCGTCAATCTCCCAATAATAATTTCAATAATTTTAATGACGCAAGCTGTTGTTTTACCGAGAATTGCAGGGTCATTGCCAAGCGTAATGCTTCCCTCAGAGGTAAGGGATGAATTTTCAGATCTTCTATTGGCCGATCCTTCATTTGATCAGCCTGCTGGCGTGGATGTACTGTTGGGAATGGATTTGTTTCCACAAATTTTAACTGGGGGAAGAAGATCACTGCCTCGTAGTAATTTAATTGCATTGAAGTCCATATTCGGGTGGATTGTTTTAGGTTTACTTTCGAATTCTGCTGTCCCTTATTCCATTTCTAATTTAACTAGCTTGACCATTCAGGACTTTGCATTAAGTAATCAGTTAAAAGAGTTTTGGCAGCTGGAAGAACCTTCTGAAAAAATTCATACAAATCCGGAGGATGACTTGTGTGAAAAAATATTTGGAGAGACTTGCAGGAGGAACAAATTTGGCCGGTACATGGTATCGCTTCCGTTTAAGCGATTGCCTACAGATATGGGGCAGTCTTATGACTATGCAGTTGATACATTTATTAATCTATCAACTGCAGTAACAAGAAAGTATCAGTTCTAAATTTTGCACGCCGTTTATCGCAAAGGGTACAACTAAAAGCGGATTATGATAATTTTTTGAGTGAGTATGAGAGACTAGGTCATATGACTCCCGTTAATAAGTTGGGCTTATATTATATTCCACACCATGCGGTGGTAAAGGAAAGTCCCACCGGTCCTAAAATATGTGTGATTTTTTATGCTTCTGCTAAGAGGAATTTAGACGTATCACTAAACGAATTGCTTATGGTTGGCCCTAAACTTCACAAGGACATATTAGATGTTTTGCTTGGATTCCGCTTGTACAACATTGCATTTGTGACTGATATCACAAAAATGTACAGACAAATTTTAGTTTGTCCTGAGCATCGTTTATTTCAAAATATAGTTTGGCGTCGCGAAGGTTCGCGAGCGCTCCAGTCCTATCAATTGAATACTCTTACGAATGGACTAACTTCATCACCGTTTTTGGCTCTTCGCGTTCTTCGCCAGCTAGTGCAAGATGTTATGAAATATCCCCGTGCCTCGGAATTGCTCCTCAATAGTTGTTATATGGATGATATCCTTTGGGGTGCGGCTTCTCTTTCGGGGGCTGAAAAGGTACTGGAAGAGTTAGTGTAATTATTGAAGTTAGGTGGATTCTCTCTTGATAAATGGGCAAGCAATTCCAACGAATTTATGAATACCTGCTCAGGAGATAATGTAGCATCACACATCTATTTCGATGGCGATGATTTCATGCGCGTTAAGGTATTAGGGCTCTTGTGGGACATGAATGGATATGTTTTTCTTATAAAATTAATTTTCATCGAACTACCAATTCGCAAAGAATGTTGTCATCCAACATTTCTCGAATTTTTGACCCCATCGGAGGTTTGTCACCAATTGTATTTTTGTGCAAATATCTATTGCAATCCTTGTGGAAGCTAAATATTGGATGGGATGAACCGGTGCCCCCAGAAGTTATGACTCAATGGGAAGAGTTTATGTCACAAATTGAGACATTGGCTGAGGTCCAAATACCTCGTTTCATTTGTGATGTGGGGGCCAATGATTATCAATTAATCGGATTTTGCGACGCATCTGAAAAGGGGTATGGTGCTATTATTTACCTACGTTCCGTGTCCCCTTCCGGAGATATGAAAATCACTTTCGTATTAGCCAAAAGTAAAGTAGCGCCTCTAAGGTATTGACTATTCCTAAGTTAGAATTATGCGCTGCCCTTTTGCTCGCGAGTCTTTTTTTCCGAGTTATGGATGTCTATCGAGGAAGGATAGTGTTCAATAAAATATTAGCGTGGACAGATTCTCAGGCGGTTTTGTCATGGTTGAACACTCCCTCGCATATACTTAAAATATTTGTTGCAAATCGGGTGGTTGAAATCAATGATAGTATTCCATATTCCTGTTGGAAATATTTTCCATCGAAGTTAAATCCTGCCGATTGTATATCGCGGGGTTTAACTCCCATACAACTTAGTGAGGCCCGGTTGTATTGGCAGGGATCCCCGTTTCTTACGCTCCCGGAGTCAGATTGGCCTCTTGGGAATTCAATCTTGTTGGACTATAAAGCGCTGCCTGAATTGAAAGCCCATTCAATAACAGTAGGGACCTTGGGGGTTCAAGCTGATCCACTGTCAGGATACGGAGGCTTTCCTCGTGCAAAAAGGTCGAGCGTGTCATGGCATATGTGTTGAGATTCCGGAATGCCATTAGGGGTTTAAAATGTAAACGGGACACTCCATTGTCGGGAACAGAGTGGTTTTGTGCATTAAAAAAGGTAGTCCTAATGATCCAGAATTTTTATTTTGGTGACTATTATTCAGCTCTAAGGAGTAGAGGCCGACTCCCTCCTAGCCTCGCTCGACTACGGCCCTTTGTCTATGAATACGGGTGCATTCGAGTAGGTGGCCGCTTGCGGCATTCATTATTGGCCAGTGGCACTGAGCAGCCGTGGTTGCTCCCGAAAGATGATTTTTTCTCTCGGTGAATTATACGCCACTACCATTTCGTATCGTTGTACGGCGAACCTAGGGCGGTAGAAGCTCTCATTTCCCACAAATTTTGGATTTTGTCCGTCCGGGTGTTGATCAAATCAGAACTCACCAAATGCATTCTTTTGTGTCGATATCGAGGCAGCGTCTTACAACCTATAATGGCCGATCTTCCGGCCTCTGGAGTCACCCCGCAATGACATTTTTCCGTGGTAGGAGTAGATTATGGCGGGCCATTTTTATATAAATGTAGCAATCGCCGAAATGCGGCTAAGCTGAAGGCCTATGTCTTTTTGTATGTTTTTGCACGAAGGCCTTGCATTTAGAGATTGTTACGTCCCTCTCTACTCGATCATTCATGGCAGCATTTCGGCGATTTGTCTGCCGTAGGGGAATTCCTTCGACTATTCACTCTGATTGTGGAATGACCTTTGTAGGTGCCGATCGCTACCTGACGGAGCTGTATAAGCATATCCGTACAGCGAGTCATACGGAAGAAATGTCCTCCATGTTCCCGGATGCTGTGATAGAATGGAAATTTAATCCTCCGGCCGCTCCGCATTTCGGAGATTTATGGGCGGTGGGAATTAAATCAGTAAAGTTCCACCTCCGCAGAATAATTCATGGACATGCCTTAAATTTTGAAGAGTATTCCACACTCTTTTGCTGGATAGAAGCGGTATTAAATTCGCGACCGTTAGTTCCACTATCAGCTGACCCTTCCAAAATCAATTGCTTGACACCTGGACATTTCCTAATAGGTCTGCAAATCCTAGACTTGCCAGACGCTGACCCTCGAAGTCAAGATTCGGCTGCTTCTTTATCCACTCGGTGGAAGCTTGTCGAGCAAATAAAGAACAATTTTTGGCGAAGGTGGGCGCATGAATATTTGCATACATTGCAGCAACGATCAAAATGGTTGCAAAATGGTCCCCAGGTTCAACCCGGAACGCTATATTTAGTAAGAGAGCGAAATTTTCCCGCGTCGTGTTGGCGAATGGGTAGGGTCACACGTTGTTTTCCAGATTCGGCCGGGATTACCCGGGTAGTGGAGTTAAAAACTTTGTTAGGGGTGATAAAGAGTCCTGTTGTAAAACTAGTGCCACTTTCCAACTCAGAATTATTTTCAGTTCATTGCTTTACCTTATATGTTAGTGCAAGATGTTGTTTAGTTCGTAGGAGTAATACGTGCGTTGTAGAATTTACCCTCTCCGTGAGCTACCTACCTTCGTTAAAGTCTCTGGTGATGGCTCCCTCCAGAGTGAAGTTATTCGGGATCCTTCCTTTTCCCTACCAAGATCTTCATTTTTGTTTACAGCGCACGATATTACTTTTTACTTGTTTACTTGTTTATTTCGTTCCTCAGCAAAGGAGGTTAATTTTATTTTATAATTGCACCAGGATGCGAATTTTGTTTAAATTCGGGTGGGCGGGGTATGTTCGCGCGCTGGCCTTTTTTTTAATATTCCCGCCTATCCCGATTTCCTCACCCTCCTCACCAACCCGGGCTGACGGGAAACGGGTTCCTGAACGGGGCAGTATGGGATATGGGTACGGGGTGGAGTTTTTCCTCGTGTGTTAGCAGCAGTGTCGGACCAGTAGGTCTCCCGCCGCCGGCCAGGAGCTTTCTCACCGCTACAGCCCGGAGAGAATGGTGATTTTTCTCCCCTAAATTCCTGATTACAGCTCTCCCACGTAAAGGCCAGCGGGTAAAACGTACGGCCAGACAATTAATCGTCATCACGGTCCCGTTTCCTCAAAACACATATTGTCATGGGTGAATGGAATGCGAGAGTAGGAGAAGGATTTGTAGACGGTATTGTCGGACAATATGGTCTTGGGAAAAGAAATGAAAGAGGTGAGCGATTAATAGTCTTTTGTATAGAAAATAAACTTATAATCACCAACACTATGTTTAAAAACCCAAAGAGAAGGCTGTATACATGGAAAGCACCAGGTGACTATGACATGGGATGGTAAGAAAGCATCTGGATACAGTTTGATAGAAACAGGGATAGAAAATAAAGAAGGAAAAATCCTAAAAGATGAGAATAAAGTGCTAGAGAGATGGAAGCAGAGTATGAAAGAGTCGTACAAGACGGATGAAAAACCAATATATTTAAAAATTGATGAAGAACATGAGGTGGATAAGGATAATATTGGGGAAAACATTAAAAATGAAGTATGAGCCAAACTGAGGGAGATGAAAAACGGTAAAGCAAGGAATAGATGGTTTACCTGTTGAACTTTTAAAATGCTTCCAAGAAGATAGATTAGGCGAACTAACATCGTTATGCAATAAAATGGAAGCGGACAATGGCCGTCAGATTTTCTGAAAATGGAAATGGTCCCTATACCCAAGAAGAAGGAAACCCGGAAATGTGAAGAGCACCGCACATTAGCTTGATTGCACACGCAGCTAAATTTTTGCTAAAAGTTTTGTACAAAAGATTGAACAAAACCATGGAAGAGAATACCGCGGAAGAACAGTTCGGGTTCAGAAAAGGAATGGGAACGAGAGATGCAATATGAGTTGTGCGTACCATTGGAGAGAGATATTTGGAAAAAGGAAAAGGACTATGTGTGTGTTTTGTCGATCTGAAAGAGGCGTTTGATTGTGTGAATTGGGAGAAACTTGTGAAGATTTTCCTGGAGAAAGGTGTAAACTGGAGAGAACGTAGATTGATTGGAAACTTATGAGGCATATTTATATGAGGCAGAAAGTGGGTATGAGAATTGGAGACAAAATAAGAAGAGAATGGCTTGATGTTGGAAGGGGAGTGAGGCAGGGATGTTTTCTCTCCCCCACCCTTTTTAATATATGCGTCGGAGATATGGTACGGACATGTTGGATAAATGATGAAGGGGTTGCAATCAGAGGAAGGAAGATTGCGTGCATCAGGTTTTCGGACGACATGATATTGTTTGCGGAAAGTTAGGAAGAACTGAAGATCATGTTAGAACACCTCAATAATATGAAAAAAGAATATGGACAAACGGTAAATAAAAACACGACTAAAGTGATGAAAGTAGGTAAGAAGAAGAGATAAGAGTTACCATGGAGGGGGAAAGACTGGGACAAATGACAAGATAGGTATAAGTATCTAGGGACGGAAATTACACAGGACTGGAAATGTGACGAAGAGATTAAAGGTAGAATTGCAATGGCTAGAGACGATTTTATCAAAAGGAAAAAGTTGTTGTGTAACAAAATAGATATTGGGCTTAGGAAAAGGGTGGAAAAGAGTTATGTTTGGAGCGTCTTAATGTATGGTTGTGAGACATGGACGGCTTTGAAAAAGAATATAAAACAGATTGAGGCATTGGAGATGTGGATATGGAGAAGAATTTTAAGTATTAGTCGGGCAGACAGAGTGGGGAAGATAGAGGACTGATAACGATAATTTAAACAAGGAAGCAAAACTGGCTGGGGCATACACATATGAAGAAGAGATTATTTGATGAAGAAGGTATTAGAAGGGATGGTGGAAGGAAATGGTGAACGAGGAGGAAGAAGAAAGAAATTGACGATTGATTTTGAAGAGGAGAAGCTAGAAGAGAAGAAGAGGGTACGCGGGGATGAAGAGGAAGGCACAAGACAGAGTTATCTGGAGGAGAAGCTATCGAGGACCTGCTAAACAGCAGTCTACCAATGATGATGATGAATACTTTCACTTGCCAACTTACAAGACATAACAGGGGGTGGTTAGAAAGAAACAGTGAAAATGTATTAAAACAAGAAAAAGGATGAATGCGAATTTTATTATATCGGAGTATCTTAGACCGTGTTCCATAATCTCTAGTTAAATATTTGCTCAACATGAAATCCTCCGAGCCTTTTTGGGGCTACCCAAGTAATCTTTTTATCAGCTCTATCGCACTCTTCTGTTTCTCCGTTTCAGTTTTGAACCAAGTGCGCGGTTTTCCTTCGAGTGTTGTTTATTCCGTGAATTACATACATCTTTCTCCAAAGGGTGCAAAATGCTCGCGTTGCACACGATATGCGGATTAATTGGAGAGTAGTTCTCTCTTTCTCTCTCTCTCTCTCTCACACTCTCTCTCCCTCTCTCTCACATTCTCTCCCTCCCTCTCTCTCTTTTTCGCTTTTTCGTCCGAAGATCTTCAAATTCGCTTGATACTAGTCCCGGGGATCAGGTTGGTGTGGTGGCTTGAGTACTGGCTAATCACACGGACGGCCAGGGTTCAAATCCCTGCAGAGGAGGATGTTTTTCATAGGGAACCCGATCCCTACTTGAGTGTCTTGTGGAGGGCACTTCAAGTGCAGTACTCCGTCTGTCGGATGAGATGTTAATCCGTGGTCCCCTCAGCGACTTTTGTCAAGAGCAGGCTAATGTCGACGCCGGGTTTCTATCCACCCTTCCTCCCTTACCAGTCCCCTATTGCGCAAATGAACTTAGCCGTCGGTCGCCTCCCCAAATATTTAATCCAATACGATACTAGTCCCTTAAATGCAGCTCTAAAAATATATATATTTACTACTTCCATGACTGCTAAATCCCATGTATTCTACTTCAACTGATACGTGTACTTCCCACACGTAACAGGGAAGATAAGCGTTGTTGCTATTTCTATCATAAGCACGACAGAAGGGGTTTCTCAATCATAAAAGGGAAAGGATGTGAATTGGGCGCTTATCAGAATTGACACGAATTCATATGAATAGAGCTGTAAGGGGGCACTCATTTGTAAACTTTTTGGGGGATTTAAACGGAGAAGGCGTTAATAAGAAAGCGACGTAACCATCGTGCGACTTATGTTACGCGAATCATGGACCATGCTCAAGGCAGCTTTTAATTTAGAAGTGGCTGAGGCAGTTGTAAAATCCAATAAATTCAATTACAATTGCGCAGTAAAACTAGTAAGCAATGTGCAATTGAAGCCATGTAGTATTGCTGTACCATGCAGTAGCATTTTAAGCTTCTCCTTTCCCCTCGCAGTCATTATTTTTGGTGTTAGTCACAGAATATGTCCAATCGATTTTTTGTCCTTAAGGTTCGCGCGGGGGAGTCGTCGTTACCCTATCACATATGGCAATGCCAATAAGAAGTCAGGCAGAGGGTTTGATGCGGTTCTAAACGGAATCCGACTGAAAGAGAGGGAATTATCGGAATATGGGTTCAAGGGTTCGGAATGAAAAGGGTACCTTTCGCAAATGGGGCGATGCCCAACCGAGAGCCAATGCCGAGCCGAAGCTCTTCCAACCCCGTCGGGAGGGGTATCGACAAATCGTGGGGCTGGGTGCGGGGGGGTGGTTTTTTCTCTTCTGCGCCTCCTTCACTCCTCTGACATCGGCTCCGTCCTCCGTGCTCGTCTCGAATCTGAAAGCTCCGCACCAATTATTGGCCGGAATCCGGAAGTTTACTATCTTCAGGGAAACTTATCGGAAATTTTTCCTGATCACAAAGGGCAAGCTAACTGACTCTGGATATACTCTGTATAAAATAGTAGAAGAGATGAAATAAATGACTATACAGTGATTTCATTGCTGAGTGGTTTCATCCCATTCAAATTCAAAAGCAAATCGACCGGTATCAACGCCCGGGAGTCACCTTCCAGAGTACTTAGGCGCGTCAAACTCGACTGGGTATCTAGAACATAGGGTGGAATATCAAGCCTTTTCTTTTAATATTTCAGGGCAAACGCTGGACTATCAATTCACAGAAATTCACATTTTTAAAATTCTCTCGAATGGTAATCTTGATCACAATCATTTTCACCCCAATGCTTTGCATCCTGGAATTGTCACCGTCACTCATGCACCATTAACGTTTAACTTTTTCGTGCATATTCAACAGCAGTTTTTCTAAATGCACTCAAACCTTGGTTATGCTTGATTAAATCATTCGTGAAAATTTCTATCTTCAGTCCGACTTTGGCTCTAAGCGGAAATGAGAAATGAAAAATCTGTCTCCACATTGATGCATGCGCGTGCGACTAATATCGCACCATACAGTCATGCAATCCCAGTTGCTGCATTTTGAACCTTTTGCGGCTATTTTAAAATATTACCACCCACAAAAACCGCTCATGCAAAAAAATGTTCACACTTTTTCCTGGCTACTGTGAAACAGTAGCTTTGAGTCAAAGGAACATAAAAGAAAAGGAGGCTGTTGACAAAATTTGGACCTCTACTTAGATAACTATTTTACTGACCGGACCAAATCCAATAAATTCAAATGTTACTAGGATTTCCTTCAAATATATTTCACCCGGCGAAGGCTGTTAGGGTCGCTCCCTGGAACACATCCCTATATTCTGGGCATTATAAACGAAATGCGACGAACTGAAAGACTGAAAGATGAGTGATGACTGACAGAAAATTGAAAAACCACAGGCAGTGGATGTTATCAGATAGTGATGCGTAATTCAGCCAGACGCCGGACCCTTTGATACTCTGAAAGTCTACAATCTGTAATCCGTCAGTGATGAGTTAGTAGACACTCTTGAAGCGTGAGCGTACGGAAAACGTTTTGTTTTTGCACAAATAGAATCAGTGAAAGAATTCATTTCAAACCGAAAAAAGATAAATGAAACCCCTAGAGGTCCCTGAGAGTTAGCCATGTTCAATCGATTCCATTTCGGAAGTCCTGTTGGAGTTTTCGATGCTGGAATACCTGCTACATACCAACGCTGAAATTTCGCACTCAGATAAAAGAAGTTATAAATAGCTGCTTCAGTATCCTATTTCGTATCAATTAATTGTAATGCCTAATTTCTTACTCACTGATTTTCGAGATATTTGAATACTTGTAAGTAGAGTATACAACATAAATGTCACTGGTAAAACTCAGATGCATAACATATTCACTGATGCGATGAAATTTGCAATAAGAATCTTTATAATTAATGGAAAATATGTATTAAAAATGTCACCCTTTGCATCACGCCGAGGAGGAACCACCATTGTTTTCACGCATCTAGTTCCCTTGTATGAGACTTAACCTCCTGCTGAAGTAATATGGTTATGTCTATGAGCCATAAGAAGTTGAATACGAGGCTGCGTATGGGAGGACATGTGGAGAAACTGTGAATGAGACCAGACATCCGTAAATGTGACTAAATGGGTTGCAGGGTCGATTTGGTTTTTTGGATAGCATTGAGAATTAAATATTTATGATATCCGTCGCGCAACTATTGGAGAACTCAGAGTAACATGTCTGTTTTGGTCAGTATTTGGTCAGGTTTTGGTGTATGATACGGCGCTGATTTGGACCCGCACATGATGAGGGGAAATTGAGGAATGCAATTGCTTCTCACGAGCGCGGGCCGGAGGGAATGCCATGGAGACGCTGCCGTTGAGTGGGTGGGTGACGGTGAGGGGGGGCGGAATTGGAGACGGAAGAGGGGAAGTAGGAGTCTCCATTTGGAAATGGATCGTGAGGATGAAAGCGGCAAAGGCTCAATACCGAATCTCGGAAATGGTCGACATTTCACATACGTCGGATTCGCTCAATTTTCCCAATTCTTTAGGGCGATCTCCGAGGGACGCACCAAGGGGTGTGCGACCCCCCCGTTCGTATATATATATATATATATATATATATATATATATATATATATATATATATATATATATATACATATGCATACATATCGATCCCCTTCCCCCCCATTGCGATCGTAAAGACGCCAAAACTGAAATCACGTCCTTAACGGTTACTGCCTCTTCCTTTTAAGGGCCGAGAGATTTCCTTTAGCCAGAGGAAAGACAGCAAGAGGCCTGTTAAGAGGGGCGTTGGGAAATGGGGGGGGGGTTACGGGTTGGGGGGGCTTTACGCCGATCGAGGGGAGGGAATGGCCAAAGGGGCAGATTCTCATTCTCTCTTCTTCTCTCCTCCTCTTATTCTGTTCCGCGGTGTAATTCCGCCGCTGTGACGCATCCTCTCTCTCCCACTCCCCGACTATTTCGAATGATTTCAGAGGATCAGCGGACGGGATCTCTCCGCGAATCTCGCAATGTATCGCCCACCTCCCCCTCGCCCCCGAGAAGACACTCCAAGATTTCTCATTCCACGAGTCGATCGGATTCTTATATATTTTTTCATTCTCCTCCTATTCGGGAATAAAACGGCTTCCATTGGATCGCATGTCTCCGCTGGAGAACCAACTTTCTGCATGACGACTAAAATGCGTACGAATTGCTTAAAAAGAACGCACTTCGGGTTGATGTTTTTTTTCACTTTTCGAATATCGAGCATGTGTACAGCTATGGGTTGAAAGCCCAAATCACTTTTATATAATTATTACAACATTTGTCACTTTTCAACCACTGACACATTTTCTCGCTTTTATTTAGTCATTTCTTGACATATTTCTTATTCAGTAGTTATAAAGCCTTTGGTCTCCTAGCGAAGTGCTGCTAGAAGAAAGAGAGATTGTTAGAGAAAAAGACATTTTGATATAAACCTGATGATTGATGAATTAGCCTTTTAGAATCGTGACATACTAGCTTAGGAATAATAATTTTATCATTTTCCAAAACTTTTATTACGAGGCATCTGACCG
Organism: Ceriagrion tenellum; assembly: GCA_963169105.1. Lineage (NCBI taxonomy): Eukaryota > Metazoa > Arthropoda > Insecta > Odonata > Coenagrionidae > Ceriagrion > Ceriagrion tenellum. The sequence goes on from OY720639.1 coordinate 9,944,865, forward strand.
GTTCCGATGCGTCTTATATCATTATTAGAGGTCTAAATGCCAAAAGTGTGGAAAATTCCAACGTCGTTTAACGTTTACTAGTGAAACATTTTAAGCTGGAGGGTTTAACTAATCTTAACAATAAAAATACTTGTTGCCAGTGGTATAAAATTAAAATTCATAGCAGGACGACGTCACATTTTCCACCAATATTTGATTGGCTCATTTTCATAAAACTGGAAAAAACTACGTATATCATTGCAGATGTGTTTGATCAGCACCGAAAATATTTCTACAGTTATGAGTACTTTATTTAAGTTCACGATATTTCCGATTTTTATCACTGCGGTAACACCCAACAGTAAAGATTTCAATGCGCCAATACCGCGGGCGTACCTGAGCTCGATAAGATGGTTTTTCTAATACAGAGATATTTTTTCCAAAATCCCACTATCGGAAAATGAATGCTTTTGAGGCTAATTGAGTAATAGTCAGTGTAAATTGAAAAACTTTTTTTTGTTTCTGCGATTGAGACGTATGTATCATGAAGACAAATTCTATCATGAAGCTAATACATAATTTTGTTATCACTGAGACACTTTGGGATAGAGCAAAGTTTATTATTTCGGAACTGTAGAGCAACATAATAAAGTAAGGTAAGATTGTGAATGCTTCACTTTTGGAAATCGTAATTTTCAGAAGTCATAATTATAGTGAAAAAATGCGTGCATTAGTTAACCGCTCCGTGTATATACCAGCTAGATACATTTTCATGAAAAGTGTCAAGGTAAATTTTAGATTATTAGGGTTTTATCAAACAGCGTACGTTTCGCTGGAGCTGGTGAACTTATATAACCCTACCACATACAGAGAAGCGGACAAATCCGCAATGATATATGACATAGCGGACAGGAAGTACAGACGAGACTACTTTTCATTGCGTCAAAGAGAAAATCTTTTTAGGGTTCAAAAAGAGACGTTCAAGATTTCTCTAATTCATTTAATTGGCTGGCTATCGAGAACCATCAAACCTCAAACCACAACATTTAGAACACGCGTCTCACGAAAAGACAGCCTCGGACTGTTAACCCAGGGGGTCTACCAGATTCCATGCAAACGTGGTGAGGTGTACATTGGTGAGACGGGCAGGACAATGGAGACCCAGATCAAGGAGAACAGAAAGTGAATCCGACTGAGTCCTTTTGAAAAATCCACGGGGGCAGAAGGAAGAAGAAACAATCGAATTTTATTAGACGCCTCAAAATTGCTTAGCCGATCCAATGGCTACTGGGACCGCCTGACGAAGTAGGCGATTGAGATCCGGATGGAGAATAAAACCTTTAACCGTGATACTAGCTACGTGCTAAGCTAAGCTTGGAAACCTACGCTCCGAAAAATTAAGGCGGGAAGACAAAATTGGCGGCAAACAAATAAGAGGAGACCTAACCGAAGCCGCTAGCGTAGGACGTAGGATTTTCCAACTGGCATGGGACGTCGGCTATTCTTCATCGCTGCCTTTCCGTGAAGAGAACTGACTTTTTAATCGCCGCTTCCCTCATCTGCACTCTACTTCTGCTTGGACATTGTTTTCACCTGGAATCAACCCTACGCATTACATACCTGTTCGACCGGACGCGGAATACGGACGGCACATCACGCAGAGGTGTTGTTCACATAATGATTAAATGCCCTTCTAAGGGCAAGTTGGAGATCACCACCAACGCAATTACGTAAAATATCCCCCCTGTGGGGATGGATTTTCTCTCCCAACCAGCTCTCTCGGTCCAGCCCGGGAAATCCCACAAGGCGAAAAAAAAGTGCACCATGTCTGAGCCACCGGTTCTTGCAAGTTTAGCACGATTTTCTCCTTCTCTTTACTTGCACTCACTGAAGCGTGGAAAGGCGGCGTACTAAAGCTCCTGTACCGGTCATAACCAAGAACCAGTATTCCACTATCGCCTCCACCGAATCCTCCTCCCTTCTTCGCAGAAAGGTCCAAGGATAAAGTCAAATGCACACCCAGCAACCAAGAAGGCAAGGATGCTGCAGAACTTAAGAAGGCGAAGAAAAGGCCACCACCAATTATTGCTTACGAGATTCTGAAAGCCAAGACACTCCGGTACTTTGTTCGAGACAACGTAAAAGACCAAAACTTTACTCTCGCTAGTAGAGAGGAGTTAACCTGGGAGCAAGTGCGTACTGAGGAAGACCTTTTAACACTACGCACGGACCTTTCATGGTCCGACGTTCAAACCAACTCCTGAGCTGGAGGAGACGAAAGGACAACGGTCTTCCAAATTCGCGATCTACCCTGACACAATGACGCGGAAAACATTCTTTAGGATATGCGGGACCTAGGGATTCTTGTCAGGAGGATCCGGAAATTGCAGCAGGGAAACGAGAAGATTCAAGGGGTCTTCATGGTCTTCGCCTCCGTTGAGTGACCGATCGGCCGAATCAAGGCGCTCAAGAGTCTTGGTAAAAATCTGTGCTCCTTTCGCCTATACAATCATAAAGTGCCACAGGTGTGTTACCAATGTAGTCGCATTTGAAACGGCTCCTTCTTCTGCTCGGCCAAACCGAGGTGCTTCAAGTGCGCTGGTGCCCACGCCGGTGTTGATTGAACGGCTGAAAAGAGCTTCACACGCTGTTGCAACTGTGGCGGCGAACATATCGCCTGCTCCCGTGACTGCCTGAAATGGAATACAGAAATAAATCCCCGCAATAATGCCGCATCCAAGTCATCGGCAGTCAAGGTGAAGACATTCTGCGGCTGTAATGACAGAGCAGCGACAGGGACCCCTACATTTGGTATGCAGAATGCTTACGGGAAAGAAAATGCCGAGAGAAGTGGCTCCAAACAACGGCAAACCTTGCGTCATCGCTTGAATTGTTCCGGAAGGAGACGAAATTCCCTTTCCCTCCCTTTCTTCTCTTCCGCAGGCAACTGCCGCCTTACACGAGACTGCATAATAATTCAGGGTTCCTCTGATGGATGTTCAGCAGCAACTACGAGCGGAGGTCGCCGCAAAAGGCGTCAAGCCATCCTTGCAACAATGGGCAGGCTCTGGCACCATCCAAGGCCACCACTAAGGAGGAGATGCTAGCGGCCATTTTAACCATCTCCAACTCGCACCAATTGCAGGTACGAACAATCTCAGCGACGCTGCATCAGCTTCCAGCCATCGTCTGGCAGCACCATTCACTCATCAAACAACTCGATGGATAAACTGTGCCATGAGAGGAAGTTACTTTCCATCGTCATCTGGAACGTGGGAGGAGTCAAAGGACGCCAGATACTGGAGCTCCTCGAGTTTCTATCTCGGTACAAAGGCGAGGTGGCACTGGATCTGGTTACGCAGAGACTCTCGGTGGACGGTACTGGGCTCCCGCGTACTCCGGAACGACGGGGCACCAATAGAGGGGACACAACGATCCTAGTGGCCGACAAGATGTCGGTGCAGAGGTTTCAGCTACCACAACTGGCGGAGCTGGAGGTGATGGAAGTCTCCCTTGACTGCGTGGGAGGCAATTCCATATTTCTTGTTTCAACATGTTCTCTACAACCAATACAAAGCACCGGAAACTGTGGGATTGGTAACTGACTAATAGAGTGCTCGTCTTGGCACCGACATCGCCAACACACTTCACTTCCGGCAAGAACTCCGACGGCGATATCTAAGACATCGCGCTTCACCACCATATCCCGAGCGCTCTCTCAGCTGTCACCAGCCCGACCCTAGAACGTGACCACCTCCCGGTCATTTTTCACCTCATAAACCGGCCAATTTACCCTCCGAAGAATATGAAGGACTTTTCCCGTAGACTGGGAAATGGGAGTCATTGGGTAACGGAAGATCTCCAATCATTTGCAACAGCACCGTTGGAATCACCGGAGACGATCGACCTGCAGGTCAGCATGGTCACTACCGCCACCACCACAGCCATGGAAAAGCAGTTCCAACGAAAACCATTCGCGCTTATCTAGCGCTTCCATCAGAAATCGTCAAGAACATCCACCAGAAGACGAGGCAACGAGGTGCTGTTGCACATTCCATTGTAACGGGTGCACGTCTTTTTGCGATCTGTAACTCCTGTCATTGGTTGGGCACTTCCCCAAAGCACGGAAGCGAGCGATGGTTTTCTGCATCCCAAAACCGGGAAAGTCCCCCTCGGCACCAGAGCACTTCAGACCCCTCTCCCTGCTGAACACCACGAGGAAGCTACTGGAGAAGCTAATTCTGGACATCCTAATAAACTGACCGAGGCGCTCCTTATCCTCCCAAAACATCAATTCGGGTTTCGAGAGGAACACTTAACAACCTACCAACTTCCTCGGGTGCCAAGCTTCATTGCAGACGCCAGAAACTGGAAACTGCCACAGTGGGCGTTTTCTTCGATGGCGTTCAACCAGGTATAGCGCGAGGGTCTGCTCCATAAGTTACACTGTTTCGGTTACTCGGTGTGGTTGGTGACGTTGCTTCAATAATGGCTCCGGAGTCGCAGCTTCAGCGTGACGTGGAAGACTGCAGTATCACCGCTTCACAGCATCGCAGCAAAGGTACCGCAGGGATGCGTTTTATCCCCACTATTCTTCAATATCTTCTCGGTCGAAATACCCTGCGACTTTGGCTCGAACATCATCCCAGCGCTCTACATGGATGATACGGCTCTCTGTGCGCGGTCTACCCACCCACAGTACGACTTACGCCATCTTCAGCGAGTGGTCGACGAGCTAGTCTCCTGGTATTCAACGTGGAAATTTGAGCTAAACACGAAGAAGACTATATACTTCACCACCAATCCAAGAATCCCAGGATAAATTCTCGTTTGCCACGAGGGAGTACAAAAGACGACAACGGCCAATTACTTGGGCGTCACAATTTACCACCCCTCAACATGCGCCAACAGGCCGAGAGAATAGCCCGTACAACCTTTGCCAGTCGCCGAGACTTCAGGATCATACTTAGACACTAATCTCTCGCTCTCAACTCATCTACAACTATGGGGATTGACGCTGAGGCCGATGATTTCCTACGCTGCACTCGCCTCGCAATATACGAGGATGGTAATTGGATAGCATCGCAGCAAAGGTACTCGACTACGACATTTCGAAGACATTATGAGAGGTTAAGCGATGAAAAGCTTTGAGAGGAGATGACATCCCTTCTGACTTAATAAAGAAATTTGACAACAACGCAAGACAGGTTGAGATCATGCCCCGTGTAAGATACCTGCGCACTTGAGCGAGGTTTTCGCTAGTTGATGACCGCAATGGCCTTGGATTCCCATATCCGAAATCTAAATCATATCTGAAATCCACTCCTGGGATGAGGCCATTGATTGAGGATCCCGTTTGTCTCCGACCCATCGGCCGAAGCGGGTGACTGCAACGCGAATAAGTCAGTGAGTGTTCCACACATTCAAACGTGCGACACGTTCTTAACGGGTTACATACATATATTCAAGTGATTCTGAGGCCAATCTGGTTGCCATTCATTGTGGGATATATCCAGTAGAATACGAAAAAACTATTTCGAATTTACGCAAAGATAGTTCAAGAAATCTCTTTTCGACAGAAATTATCGATTTTTGACTTCTTTGCACCATCCATGATAAAAATAACTTAGTTTCAATCCTCACAATTTTATTTTACATACGACCCGGGTTTCACCAACTTATCATCAGATCAGACCTGATGATGGCACAAAGTTGCCGAAACTTGGGTCGTATGTATAATAAAATTGTGTGGATTGAAACTAAGTTGTTTTTATCAAGGATATAACACACTTCCACAGAGTTAAGCCGGAGACTACTACTAATCTTTGCGCCATGTTTGATCGCATGGAGATGGTCTGGAGGCATTAAACGGAGTTCTGTGTTATTATCTGTCTCTAGGGTCTCTATATCGTATTACCTTTCCCCTCTCCGTCCGTCCTTAGCCAAAGAACCGGTATTGCTCCCGCAAAAGTCCCTGGCGCGAACCTGCACGAGACGTACGCAGGTAAGGCAAGTAGTTGAAAGTACCCACCCCTTTGACTTTACCTCGAACTACAGCTTGAAATCTCGGAGTGCGAAGAGTTGAAATGGGACGGGAGGTAGCGGTGAGTAATCCAACTTGTCGAAGAGCTTGTGTCGACAGCAATTAGAAAGGCTCTCTGACTGACCTTACGCACTGAACGACCCCGTTGTGCAGTATTTTCGAAGGGTAGGTCGTCCATCTCTCAAGCTCATCCACAGCACAGCGTCAGGAGCCATCGCTAGAACAGGCCACCATTATTTGAATTAAATGGTCGTTTAGATTTTTTATGCCCACGTTCCATCAAAAATGTATGTTGCATTAGTTTGATTCACTCGTTAGGCCGTCTTCTCGGAAGTAGAGATGGGCGCCGTGAAGGTTTACTTCGGCGGCGGCGTTGGGGGCAAAACGGGTGGCGGCGGCGTATATGCCGTTACATGGCGGCGGTATTACACGGCGGCGGCGCCGAAGGCGTAAACTGACAAACAGTCTTATCTATGCATATATGAAAAGTTATAAAGTTCATAATTATGCTTAAAACGTCTTAATGAGCATAAAGTAATCAATAAATATAAATCTTTGTGGATAAACGGTCAAAGATGAAAAATTACACCAGTTTTTAATTCAAACTAAACTAACAATACTCAGTGTAAACAAAAAATGTTCTTTGGCCAGAAGCGTACATGACTAAAGTATTATTATGGCTACCGCCTACCGCTGGTTCAAGAAACCTACGTACATCGTCATTCTGATGAATAATATCTTGTTTTCCAACCAGAGATGAGCCTTGCAGATGTTTTAGCTGTTCGAAAAAGTACAGCAACAATGAATATGCGTAGATTACGCTTGCTGATTCCCGTCACGTACAGGGAGGCCTGTTTTAGGGTTTGATGAATCAAAATTGTCATGTATATCGACTTTAGATGTCGATGGTGGGCATCGAAAACCATAATTCGATTAAACGAAACTGTTTCATGTGTTACTTTGTGAAAGTTTTTAATAGTCACAATGAAAAGATAAAACTTGGTTAATTCCACACCAATTCATTAAAACCGACCCAGGTTTCAGCAACTGACTGCCATTTTCAAGTTTCAATTTCAAAATCCTTGAAAATGGCAATCAGTTGCTGAAACCTAAGGTCGGTTTTTATAAATTAGTGTGGAATTAACCAAATTTTGTCTTTTCATTATTAACATAATACGATTGTCAATCGATTTTCGGGGGTCAATTAATGGACACTCCGATCGATTGCCAATGGTCGATATACTACCAATGATCGATCGATTAACGACGGTCAATCAACTTTCGATGGGTAATCGATTGTCAAAGGTCAGTCGATGGGAAGTGATCTAGTGAACGCACCATTAGCTTGTCGAGTCGATGGTCACGATGGTCACTGACCGGTAAATCGGAAAATTGGCCAACCGCGGCATGGCGCACGGACGACGCCTCGCACGGGTCAACGACATTTGACAATCATCGAAGATTATCGTCGACCATCGATAATCGGCGACCATCGACAGCGACGATCGTCGATGATTGCCCATCAAACAAACCTACGCCCAAATATTTCCAACCCGCCGTTACCAGCCACGGATACTGAAGGCGCCTATCCCTCCAATGCCGCAGCAAGTCGTTGTCGGCGACATCCTCTGGAATTAGATAGGTACAGAGGGCACTCCCTCTCTACAGCTTCTTCGTTCGCTCGACCATCGAGTGCTTCTTGATGAGTTCATGAAGGTGTTGCACAGTTTTGGCGCTAGAGGAAGGGAGTGATTTGGTTTCAGCAGCCGCAAACTTAACGCCAGCGTAGAGTCTGACGAACTCCATTACGTCGCAGAGTCGATCGCGGAGATAAGTCTCTCAGGTTCGTACCGCCAGCGAATTTTAGTCGTTCACGTTGGACAGGTTTCTGATGCTCTTGTGTAATGTACTTATGTGTATGTTCTTTTTAGGACAAAACATCTGCCTACTCTCTCGAACAGCAACAAAACGATCCACGTAGAGAGAAATGTCTAGAGTTCTATCATCCCTTAAGCAGCTCATCCTTCTAGAGGAGAACCATTTTTCCTGGCTTTATCTTTAGAATAAATAAAGTAAATGCTAGAGTCTCCTATGTTTGGATCATCATGATTAAAACCAGTGTGACATAATAACGCGCTTTTTCCACTACGGTGATTTTGTAGGGTAATGTATATACAATTTCAGTACAAATGAGTAATTGAGTGATTAAACTGATTTGGCTCCGGTACAAAATAACCCGAGTACTTCTCAATTTTTTTACATATTTTTGCTCTAAATATGGCGGTAAACAAGTATATACGTTAAATAAACTTTAGAAAAAATGAAACGTCCAATTTTCTAAACAAATACTATGTTGCTAAACGTGATATGTGGCAGCTGACTTAATAGATTCCAGCATAATTGCAAGAGGGCGCGCCTAGGTATTGGAAAGTCGAAGTCGACTTTCTACTCCGAAAGTAAAATTTTTTGGAAATCGACTCTCAATTTTCAAAGTCGATTTATATCATAAAATTTCAAATTTTGTACGACAGCCAATTCGATTTTTTGAATAATTAATTGACCATTTTTCGCAAATAGAATTTGTTGTAAAACATATTTATGAGCCTGAAAACACAATTTATTTTCTAAAGGCATCAACATGGCTAGGAGTAAGGATCGTGACACCATTTTCACACTTCAGAACTGCTATTTCTCAGGAAGGCATACATTTATCCAAGTTAAGAATAATTTTAAAGAAGGCTGGTTAATATGATTAGTTTTGTAATTCATCAGACTTGGTGCCTTTATTAGAAAGCGACGAAAAAATCAAAACATTTCTAATGTCCTTTCTTTTTAAGTTCCTAGTAGTGGATCAATACATGGTAGCAAAAATTTGAGTTGTTAAAATCTCAGCTCTCCTCACCTGTCTAAATCAAACTATTTGAATATCTATAAACTTTCATCTCCCCTTCGATAGAAAAAACAGTTACCCATTGCTTCGTCGAGCCGTTTTGGCCTTTAACTATGCATATGGGCACCAACTTGATGCATAGTTTGGTTATATCGCGAATGAAAGACAGTAGCTAATGTGCTGATCATGGGAATCGTCCGGATGAGTTTATTTTCTTTGTACACTGAGCCAGGGATTCCGAGTACAGGAGAATACGAGTAGAACGATGAGTGGACGAAGGCATTGCGCCAGCCCTTTTCAGTCTAACAGCTATGACACGTGTTTTGGCTTTTCACTATTTTATGTTCAGCGCGAGAATTTATACCGGTGGCAAGTGCAGACTTGCGTTTGTGTTTCGACGATAGTACTTGGTTTTCTGTCCCATTGTGTGACATCTGATATCGAAAATGGTGCGCAAGAGTTCTACGTGGGAATATTTTACTGAAAACTGAATGTCGACAAAGTGAAGAGCACGGTTTGTAATTGAGATTTTAGAACAACGGGAGCGCTAAAACTCACATCGCTTTATCGAGGACGGAGCATAAGACTGTGCTCGAGCCTTAGAACACCGTCAATGGCAAAAATAAACTAGTCTGGGCAGCGATGGACCCTTTCAAGCAGACGAAGAGAAAGGAAATGATCCGGATCCAAGAGTGCCTTAAATTGCTCTCATAATTGTTAATCGTTTTGATTCAGCCATCCATGGGCTAAGATTACACAACTATTCTTACATTCTGAATTTTTTTCTTTTCCCCGTTCTTCATTCTTTGCCTTGCTCATGCTCGTTCTTCGACGAAAATACTCTTCTTATTATCATTTTCTCGTCGAACAGGTTCATCATCTCCACAATTATCCTTCATAATATTTCCAGTATTTCTATATTTCCTATGTATTGTTTTTAAAATAAAACTATCATTCCACGCACAATTTTTGTGCCGTTTACATTGGCCATCACTATTTTGGTCACGAAGCAATCGCAACATGATCAACTTTATTAAAAATCATAAAATAACATAGTTTCTGTTTCTTTTGCTATATGGAAGCGTGTTGGCTTTGAATTTGGAACTTTGGAAGCTGGAGTCGGAAAAAGTCAACTTTTTCCGACTTCAGCTCAAGTCGACTAGTGTGTTGTCCAGTCGACTTTCAAGGTCGGCGCATCCAATGTCAATCAATAGTCTAAAGTCGACTTATGCGGAACAATTGCAGTTCCTAGGCGCGCCTGGCAACTTGGGTGGCATGCGCTCTCTCGGTGTCGTGTCTCCGAAACTATTCCGTAGGAATTGAAAATATTCGATATGGAACATATCAAATATATGATGAAACGTTTGTAATTACAGAAAAGGAATTAAAAACACCCAGGGGGTCCTTAATCGTTAGGAATGACCGGAAAACAGGAAAAGATGGCGTAATTTAATAGCTTTAGGAGCGATGCGGCACGTCTTCTCCAATGGCAATATTTTACATATGATATTTCCTAACCCAATGGCTCCAATCGGGGTATGTTCCGAAAGGAATTCGGGTTTCCGAAAAATAAGGACCACTCCAGTATGTCACGCCACGGCGCCGCCGCCGGAGTTTTTGTCAGTGGCGGCGCGCTGTAAGTTTTGACTCGGCGGCGGCGGCGGCGCGGCCCATCTCTACTCGGAAGACGCCCAAAACCGAGTGAGAAGTTGCCGAAGATAGTGTCACTTAAGGTAGTCCGAGCGAAATTCAATTTACATTGAAATCAATGAATTTGGTTTCATTTTAAAGAAAAATATCTCACCCTTCTAATGACACCAAAAATTCAACCCCTTACCACATTACTTTCCGAAATATTTGACGAAGAATATCAGCCCTTTTACATGGGAAATGGCGCATGCATGGACTCCAGAGAGATATTATTTACAAAGTGAGGTATTTCTAGCACTTAGATGTCGAAAAAAACCAAACAGCGTGTAGGTTGTATGTTTTCTCAACTATATTTGAAAATCAATCATATTGTCACCGCAGTAGGTTCTTGGGTACAACAAAGAACCTTCCGTTTTGAAGGAGTTTCAAACGTACCGTGCGAAAAAAGAGAGTCAAGTTAAAGACTTATTTAGATATTTTCATTTAATTACATACAATTTCTGTCATATAAAACTATTTTATTGCACCATTAATAATGCAATATTTAACTAATGTGTCCAATAGCTGGTGAAATTAAAACGTATCATTCGAATATGGTCCCCATTATGAGAACTAGGGAACTATCTCGCTCGGGCTACCTTAAGCGGGGAGAGCGTCTTGGCCCGTGCAGAGCAGTGGGCGGCGTCCCATTAGCCCACCTCCACCTCCCTTCCCCCCGCCCCCCACCACCGACCTGCCCCAACAACAAACAACGGCCCCCGCCCCCAACCCCCGCTCGGCAATCTCTCAGCAACAGGTCCCCTCGCCTTTCCCTCCTCCGCCGTCCCCGAGCCCCCACCCTCTGCCCCCATATTCGTACATTGGGGGCCCTCCCCCTCACACCCAAGGGGGCGCCATAGGGGATAGGTCATTCATTCTACTAATGATCCTCGTTACTGGTAGGGCGCTGTCCCTTAAGGATTGGCGGGAGATGCGTTCAGCAGTGCCAAATGTAATGCCATACAAGACGCCTCTTTAAAGCCGTCGGAGCGATTGTTCTTTACGGATGGATTTGCGTGAGACATAATTGTTCTCATCAGTGATATCTATTGATAACAGTGAAAAAGTTATGTAAAACAGTATCTTTGTTAAATTGGTGGTATGTTTCCATTGTCATGTTTAATGGTAACTTTTACTAAACCACAACAAATCCACTCAACAACACGACCCGGGTTTCAATACATGAGTGTCATTGTCATCATCACCTGATGATACCATAAGTGTCATCATCACCCGATGATGACACTTATGAATTGAATGAATACTTATGAATTGAAACCCGGGTCGTGTTTTTGAGTGGATTTTTTGTGGTTTAGTAATGTTACTATAAAAAAAATGATATCAAACCGATTTGCTTATTTGGCATTTAATACCATTTTGACGCAAAGCCTTCTGGCACATGGCATTTATTTCGTAATAATTAGATTACAATTTTATAGCTTTTTTCCGAAACGCGAAATGATATATTTCTTATTATTATAACGTTTGCTAACATATATTAAGGTGTAAATCCGGGGTTAATATTCGGAAAGAGTATATTTCATTATAATTTCTTATAATTTTTTAACACCGCGCCATAACTCTAGTCATTTCGCGCTATAATCGTGGAACAATTTACCTATAATTTAATTTAAATATAATTATAATTAACCTCAAACAGCTTTTTTTATTGCCTGTGTGGTTAGTTCCAAATTGTAAACAGACTTATTCACGTTCAATGCCGTCCAAGAATTGTTTTGCTTCAAAAAATAATGCGCAATTTTTTTATATAAATAAAAATATTAAATAAATTTTAATGCGCGCTTAGCGGCCGGCAATTGCCGCTACCGATATCCGTCCCCTCGGTTGAAATTCAACGGGCGTTTAGAAATCTCGATAGCCTCCCGAATGATTCTCGGAGTGTATTGAGATTCTCTGGCTATCACGGCGGCCTCCTCCTATTTGACGGAGTGTCCCGATTCTGAATGTATGTGTTCCGCCATGGCAAAGAGGTCGAATTGTTTGTTCTTCATCGCCCGTCCGTGTTCTTGCAGTCGGCACCTTACAGCTCTGCCCGAAGTAAACCTTTACCCACCAACTGCGTATGATATTTGTTTTGCAAATTTAAGAATGATTTTTTTAAATTCGCATATAGACTGGTCCATACCAATCCAAGAGTACAGATGACATTCAAGGGAAGACATCTCATCGTAAAGAGTGTGTAATAACCCAATTGATCGTTTCCTTCACGTTGAGTGCCGGAGCGGGTGGGACTGGTTTAAGAGACATCGGGAAATTAGACGCTGCGAGCGTCGTGTTCTTTGCCGGCCGACTAAAAGACCTCACTAACGCCGAGGTAATCGCGTTGGAAACCATTGCAGTGCCTCGACTAACTTGGGCCTGTGTAGTCCGCTTAAATGATAGCGTTGTTCTTGAAACGCAGCTCTAGGCCTGAGCTCAGCACTCCTATATTTCAAATTATCCCTCACTATTTGAGAAACTTGAAAAACGAATGGTTTATCATGGACAGGATTTTCAATCTCAACAATGAGAATGACAATATGAACCACCGTTAATAATTATTCACCAACATTATCATCACTCGTTGTTCAATCCAAAGTTTGGTTGACTGCAGCCCTCCACCCTTCCCTATCTAATTCTAGTTCCTTTACCTCCTGGTATCTCTTCCATCTTACAATATTGAGCGGGATAAAGATAAACGGAGAGGAAATAAAAATGCTCCTTCTTGTAGTTGATATCGCAGTCTAGCTGGAATTCGTGATGATCATGTAATACCCTCTTCATTTGGCCCATAAACTTATTAATGGGGTTTCCTATGGGGACTTTTCCCTACATTTTGCCTTCAAATGTTCTTCCCGAACCCATTGTGTCTCAGGGTGTGTCCAATCCATCTTGTTCTTCTTTTCTGTTTATAGTGTTCCTTTTAATGGTCCCTTCCTCTTCTACTCTGTTGTACACTTAATAATTGTTCATTTTTTCCGTCCATCTTATATTCAGCATCCTCCTCTTTTACCAGATTTCGAAATTTTCAGTCTATTCTTGTCAGCATTTCCAATGGTCTATACTTTCGAATCATAGAGTACTACGCTACTCACGGATGTTTTCACATACTGTCTCCTGGTTTGTAGTCCTATCCTCTTTGAGCACAGGAGTTGTCTTTTTCCCATGAACGCCTTCTTTGCTTGAGCAATTCTCTGATTGATGTCCGTACTACTTCTTTCGTCCCACGTGATAGTATTTCCAAGATAGGTGAAGGAATCTACTTGCTCTAATTTTTCTCCTCTCAAGGTGAAGTCTATATCCAGTTCCTCTCTACCGCATACAAGGATTTTAGTCTTCCTCTTACTTATTTTCATGTTGTATTCTTGGAGAACTTGGTCCATTATAGTGACCTTTGAAGATCATCACGATTTCCAGCTATGACTGCGATATCATCTGCGAAAAGGAGCATTTTTATTTCATTTCCGTTTATCTTTATCCCGCTCAGTCCATTTTCTTATGCCTCGCTTATGGCCTCTTCGTACATGTTGAACAGTGCTGGAGAGAGGTGACATCCTTGTCTAACTTCTCCGTTAATTGTAGCTCATACTTGTTCTCCCTCTCTCATATGCATTGTGTCCACCTGCTTCCTGTAGGGTTGATAGAATATTTTTCTGCCGTCGTAATCCATTCCGAGTTTTTCAAGCTGTCGGAACATCTTGTTCCACTCAACATTGTCGAAGGCTTTCTCCAGGTCTACGGATGCGACATACAATATCTTGTCCACATGTACTGCTTTCTCTACCATTACTTCCAGGAAGAGTATGGCCTCTCTTGAACCCATGTTCTTCCTAAATCCAAACTGGTTTCCCTAGAGGTTGTCTACAAACTTCCTTTCCATTCTTTGGCTTATTATTCGTGTGCGTATTTTTTATGCATGTGACATTAGACTCAAGGTTCGGTGCTCCTCACATCTCTCAGTCCTCGTCTTCTTCGACATCATAATCATTACGCTCCTTTGAAATACCTCTGGAAGTGTTCCACTTAGGTAGCTATTTTTTATTACATCGTACAGAATATCCTTGGCCTTACTTCCGAGCGCTTTCATTATTTCTCCGTTTGCGTTTTTTGCTCCAGGTGCTTAACTAATCTTGAGGTCTTCTACTGCTCAATCGAATTCACTTTTCAGTATGAGTGGACCCCGACCATCCTAGTCAACTTAGCTTTCGATATTTTTAAGGTTTTCTTCCAGTGGTGTCTGCCCTTGATAGATTTTTTCAATTTATTGCTTCCATCTATTCCCAATGTATTCATTCTCTATCAATATATTTCTGTTCGCATCGCTGATGTATTTTCTTCTCGTTTTCCTCTTTCTGAAATGTTTCTTCACTAGCTTGTGTGCTGTTTCGGTGTTTATCTCTTTCATGTCTCATAGACCTTATTTTTCAATAACTGGAAAATTAGGCATTAGTATTCCCAAACCCAATAAGCCAAATTTTAAAGTCTTACAAGTACCTTGCTCCCAAACTGTTAGGTTCTCTACCTGCCGAATTGAGAACTTATGTCACTATAACTGCTTTTTTACGAAACATGAAATTATAGTTATTTTGGGTATCTAATTCCAATTGGAAGGTTGCTTAGATATATGATTGTGATATATTGATTGAATTTGTATCCAATGGTGGAATAAAATTAATTATATCATACTTCCTCGCAGCAACTTTTTAGCCAATCCTCACTAGCCTTCTTGCATTCTCGATTAACTTTGTTCCTTTGCTTCTTGTAGAGGGTTGCCTCACCTTCGTTTCTAGGGTTCTTATATATTCTTCTTTCTTCTATTAGTTTCCTAATTTCCGTCGTTATCCATGGCTTTTTTATGGTCGTTTTATTCCCCAATTTCTCCTCTACTACTTCTGCGATTGTCTGCATTTTTCTACGATGCCTATTTAATCCTCATCCTCAAGTTTCCTGTTGACGACTACGGTGAATATTTCTCTGTTTCCTTCTTCGGCCAGTATTTTCGTGTCCCACTTTGGTTCGCCTTTTATCTTCTTGATTTTCTTCTATCGAAGATGACTGTCCATGAGTACTAACTTGTGGTCACTGTTTATATTCGCACCGGGATACCTATTGTGCTGCTTGACTTGGTCTTGTACCTGACAAGTATGTAATCTATTTGGTATCTGGATATATCCCCTGGCATCTTCCATGTGTATATCCTTCGTGGATGGTTCTCGAAGAGTGTTAACTACTACCATATTCTTTTCATTGCAGAACTCGACCAGCCTTTCTCCCTTGGCCGTTCTTTTGCGCCGTCCGAAATATCCAACACTATTTCCTTCTTTTGCCTCTTCTACCACTGTGTTCAAGTCTCCCATGATGATGAGATCGTCTTTCCCCTTCACTACTCCTGAGGACTTCTTCAATTTGCTCGTTTACTTCTTCTATTCCTTCTTTCGTATGGCTAGACGTCGGCATGTAGACCACACTCAAGATCACTGTGCCCGTCGGCTCTCCATCCAGCTTCACCATAAGAATCCTTGCGCTGTACTGGCAGGTGGACTTCACTCTCCTGCTCCAATCTTTCTTCAGTGTGATACCTACACCTGCTATCTTCTGGTCGTCTCCTGAATCCACAGTGGTCGTTCCTCAGATTGGTCGACTGCAGCCCTCCACCCTTCTCTATCTAATGCTAGTTCCCCTACCTCCTGGGAGTATTGACAACACTGAGCGTAACGATTTTTTTATACGGTAAAGGCAGCAATAGATTCTCCATTAAAACGAATCCAACCATTTATTGATATACGATACTTAAGTATTAGAGCCAAATGTATCCTTCTCATCCTTTTCCACTTCAGCGTAAAGTGGACCCGCATCCCCCTCTTTCTGTAGCTTTCCCATTTCCTAGCAGTATTCTTTCGACGAGTTTTCCTTCGCACGGTTGGTTACTCATCGAAGTATATTTTTTAATTCCTTATACCTCCACTTACGCAGTTCAATCGTAATAGTTTTCCACTTCCTTCTCTTTTCTTTTTCCCTTATCATTTTATTTTGTGACCCATTGTTTCCTTGACCTGCTTGAGTCAATTAATCCTATTGTTTTGTGTGAAACTCCTGTCATGCGAACTAAATACTCGTTCGTTGTATTCTCCAATTTTCTGTGTTTCACCCACATATGTTCCTTTCCCTCCCTATTATCTTCTTTCTCTTCTTTAAAATGCCTTCATTTTTCAGCCGCTCGCAGTCAGGTTGGGGTCAAAAAGGTCGAAATTTTAACGTCACACAAATATAAAACATTAATGGAAGCGAATTTAATCTATTTTCCGTAGAGTGGTAGACGAGTAGTTTCTCGGCTGTGGACTACACAACAGGCTATTTGAGTCACATCTGTATACAGTTTAACCCAACCACTGACACCCCCTCTGCTATCTCCGCAATGCTAACTGATGTCGCAGCTGTTGTCACTCTGCGAAAATTTCTGTTCCCAGAAGGCGGCATAATTACTAGCTTTTGCAATTAACTAATATCCCAATAACTGATGCAATGCGTACTCGATTGTCGGAGGCTAAGTGGTCTTTAAAGGGAAGATGTGGTATTTCAAAAACGAGTCCTATTTGCATTTATTACATCTGCGTAAAGAAAGTAAAATGAATGAATGATGGTATATACATTTCCATGTCAACGATGGTACGTTGCCATGAATTCCATCGAAGTACAGTATGCGTAAGGCAGAACGGTATCATCTGCTGCATTTAATCAGTTCTGTTTAAATAAATCAGCTTGACAATATGCAACCGAAAGTGTTTTTGCTAAATTTATTACTTACGTTTTCTCACACTATTCACCAAAGATCGCGCGTGATGCCATAACTACAACATCCACAAATAGACGGAGCTTGCTGTCAGTCCGTCATTCTTGTTGTTATTCTGAAGAAGGAGCGAAATGAATCTTGTAAAACTCATAATCCTGTAATGTCGCAAATTATATGAGGATAGAAATCTCCAAAAAGTCCATAATACATTAAATTAATTGCACAATCTTTCATTCAGGTGAAACTGTAGTAAACGTAAGAGAGCACGTTGAATTTTTCCCCATTTTTTACCCTGAATCCTTTTATTTCGCTTAATTTCTTTAGTCTGCTACTAACAGAGAAAACTTTAGATAAGCGCCTAATATGGTTCCATTTAAAAAAATCCTTGGTCAACACGACTCAAATAAATGCTTTGCTAGTTATTGTTGATAAACAAGAATAAAATTTTATTTCCAGCGTGAACTTCGGAGTAATAAGAAATGCACTGAATATAAGAAAAGCAGAGCCAGGCACTCACTAAACCCTTCGTAGGCAAACAGTTCAATATCCTGCACTCCCCCTTCCCAATTGACACTCCTACTTCTTTTATGGCTGGCGAACTAACAGCTCCTGCCACGCGTCCCTACGGCGGCTCGCTGGGTGGTATGAAGATGAACTTAATGTAGATAGGTTCACGACGATGGGCAGTGGACACGCATGAAGAAATTAATCCGCGATTCAGCTCAAAAAGGGTCGAATGCATTTTCTCATCGATTTCAATAAAAAAAAACCAGGGAGTGCTCCCCTCATCTCGGACGCTACGAACAGATTGGAGCGATTTAAGGGGGCAGGGAGGGGCAAGGGGGGGCGGCGAGGCCCGAACCACTCCCTCCCGCCCTCCGATCTGTCGCCCCAGGGGGGGAGTGCCCGGTCGGAGGAGATCACAATCGCCAGTCGGCCATTGCTCAACGGCGCGGAAGGACTCCACATTGCTTCGGAGACATGAATTTGAAACGCACTCCTCTGCCCCTTGCCAAAGTGCACCGAGCATCGTAGTTCACCTGAGAAGTAAGGTGGCTGTGCTTCTCTTCACCCCTTCCGCATCTCCCACTTCCCCTTCCCTCCCCACCCCCTCCACCGCGAATGCCCTCCCAAACCGATGACGCTCCTCTGTGAGCAAGTGGTTCGGAGCTTGCGCCGCAGCGGTCGGCGTTGGCGCTTCGATCGGGTTCGTCTTGGTTCATCGAACACTCAAGTGATGGCGCTCAGTGCGCTCTACTGCAATGCCGCCGTATTCAAACTCGGCGCGTGATTGGCATTTAAGAGAGGGTGGAGTCGTTGGTTTTAGTGTAAATATTATGGCTCATGGGAATGGAAAAATCTAGAACGCATGACCATCTGGAAAAGGATTCATTTGAAGATTTGAAGTTTCTATTGACACAAATAATATTCTAGATCGGGGGTGGCGAACCTATGGCACGCGAGCCCATTGTGGCACGCGGAGCAATTATTTCGGCACGCGGAGCTGAGAGGGCGCTAAGGAATACCTTTATCTCACTCGATGGGTTGGCACGCGAGTCGAGCGAGTATACTCTTTTATCATAAACTTTAGCACTCAATCGCCAAAAGGTTCGCCACCCTTGTCCTAGATTAAACATCCCACGTTACCTCTTTAGCTTCGAGACCGTGTATCTCTTTATCTTGATGCAATAACTTTCACGAATCAGTAACATCTCTATACCTAATGACTTGACAACTCTTACTTGCATTAAGGTTAATTTTCGAAGGACAATATTTCACGAGGAAAGATAATGTTAAACAGAGCATTTTGTTTCTTTTCGACATTTTTGGTTACTCCTAGATTCAGCTTACTACGAAGATGATTTTTGCGCACTGCTAGAGTATTAAGGTACCACACCTACTAAACCTTGTTTCAGTCCTTGAGCTCAAGATGGATGCTTGGGGTTCCAATGGGCTACAAGGCCCCACACGCTGCTCTCTATTCACCCTCTGAATGATAGAAGCAATGAACCATTTATCTCAAATCTTATCATGTAAGTACATGATAGATATCTATACCAACACATCAAATAAAGTTGTGCCTATCTGTCCCATTCGATCCCAAACGTCAAAGTGTTCACACGCCATGAAATCCCATGAACAACATATATAAAATCATTTTTACTGCTTGCAGGCTCAATTTCTTTTACAAAATTTAATTGAAATTGATGATTGCATAAATTTATATATCTAACATTAGTTTTACTTTTATATAACTAAACGCTGCTGTTGTATAACTAATTCACGCGTATAACTGGACCATTTTCACTGTGCAGAATTTTTTTTAAATAATTTGGAAGTTATATTATCATTTTTATAGATAGAAGTACAGTGTTGGTGTTGCTACTTCAACATACTTACAGTATTTCTTAATCTAATCCCTCGCATTTCTGCCTCTATTTGTATACATAATGCTCAAAATTAGTATTCCACCCCATACCGATGCGTTTTCAACGGCTGGCGGTCACCATACATTGCTGATGGGCATATAATCCTCATCCAAGACGGAACTTTTAATGGAAAATTAAAACGGTTTGAAAGCCCAAAATAATAAAACATTGCACTAATTTAATTAAATGTTACATTACAATACCGAGTCATCATTAATCAAAAATTGGATACCGAAGACCAACATGATACTAATGCCCCTTTTCCTGTATAAATATTATTTATTCAACAACATTCATCGTCTCTGTCTTTTCAAGGAGCGTCCTGAATTAATATTCCATGCCTCAAAATATGCTTTCCTTCTGGAAAAAGATTCCAGTTGATCCGTTTTCGGTCTTTATTCCACATATTTGCTTGTGAGACCCGACTAAACAATACTATCGACCGTAAAGAGCATGGTTTAGCAATAGTGCCATTTTCTGAATGAACCATATTTCATCAATCATTTCTAAAAGTGTTCACGATGTCGAAGAGTAAACGAAATTTGTATGAAAAAACGGGAATCTTAGTTACACATCCTCTCTCTCTTGGCGTTCGTCTCGCCTTGACTCGCCCACTATTTCTCATTGAATTAAGCAAAAGAAAGACTGCACGCGAATAATATGATCTCAAAGCATGTATTTCCGTGCCGGAATAAGCGGTCAGACAGACGGACAGAAAAACTTTGTTTTTTATTTTAATAAATTATCTCGTCTTCTATCACACGACGAAACGTTCCCATAAAAAAATGAAGCCGAAAATTAATCAGAATTTGTAAAACTCCTGCCAGTATCTTTGATGTGATTTTAAGGAGTGAATATGTTGTTAAAAATTACAAGTTTTAATTTACTTCTCTCAAGCTCTAAAAATTATACAGTTTAAACGGCAGCGATTATAAAAAATGATTGGAATTAAATATATTTTTAACTTATCTCTTGTATATACAATGTACCAAAGTCTTACAAAAAATGAACAAGGAACTTTTGAAATGAACTATTTTCCCCTTAAAATCCTTATATTCTATACATAGCCCTTATTCGTTTTTTTTTAAATTCTTTCTTTTTAAAAGAAATAATCCTCTAATATTAGCAAGTGATCCTTGAAACTAATTATATGCCCTTACTCCTAGTTTTTACTTCATGTTTGGAACATACGACCCACGACAATACTTAACACCTTTTTCAAAAATATTTGAAACTTTTTCGAAAAATCAGGGACTTTGTTACGCGCTCTAGTTAAAACCCACGTTCGCAGTAATGCAAATAACCATCTTGAGTATTTAAAGCCGCACGATATTGAAGTCTCTATGGCTCAGGAACTCGGCCGAAAATACGAATAGACTGGTTGGTCGCCGCCGGAATACGCAGTTACACATAAAAAGATCAATGAAAATGAGAAGGCCTATTTCAGGTGAAATACTATCTTTCTTCACTTTCCTGAATCTCATGCCTCTAAAAAAAGAAAACCTTTTGTATCATAACAGAGACAGTCAGTTAATGTGACAGAGGGAATTTTTAAACGAGTTACGTAACCAATTGACTGATAGGTGGCAAGAGACTCGTATCTTTTTCAATCAAAGACTTCACCTCATTTAAAACTCGTAAATTAGGCGACAATGAAGGAGGAAAAATAAGTGATCATCGTATCTATTGTTAATTTGTCTTTTAATTGCACCCAACTCTAATACCAGAACATGTTATTCGTTCAAGAGAGTTATGGACATACATTTGCTTATCTATGAAAATTGTTGTATGGAATTCCTTTCGAGAAATGCTGCGTGGTGCCGATCATTTTTTCTCGACGTTTCACTCCTCCTACTGGGAGCGTTTTCAAGAGAATGAGTGTGCCGTGCCTCGTCTCAATCTTATATAGCGTCCGTTGCTCGATTGTTGTACCGATTTGGGAAGATTGAGACGAGCCACGACACACTCATTCTCTTGAAAACGCTCCCAGTAGGAGGAGTGAAACGTCGAGAAAAAATTATCAGTACCACGCAGCATTTCCCGAAAGGAATTCTATACATTGATAAAAGAAGCTGCGAAAACCTTCAAGCAAATATGAAAATTGTTCTCAATAATTGCCTAAAATTCCTCCGTAAAATAGTTTTAATTTGCATTGCAAGCGCATTTCCCGCTCTTTTCGCATCTCTGCTAGGTGAGAGTGGGGGGCAGTACATAGTGCCTCGGGGCCAGAATGGACATCTCCCTGAGGCGGCGAGGCTTGGAACGGAGGCTCGCCCGGAGAAAGGGGAGAAGATGAGGGGGGGTCGTTCGTTCTGCGACGGCTGTCCCCTTATCACGTAACGGACAAGCAGGAGAGACAATGGACCCGCGCAGCTTCCGTCGGAGACAATGGACCATGGAGGGAAGAGAGGGGGGGGGCAGGGTAACCACGTGGTGGGAGGGGGCAAGGGTAGCGTCCGTCTCTACCGTCCCACCCCCGCGCACGGCCCCCGGGGGCGGGCGTCCCGCCATTTGTCGCCTAGCGATTGCGAGGCAAAGCGGCTTATGTGTTTTTTAGAGGGATTACGGTGGGAGCCCCTAGAGACTCGGAGGCTACACGCTAGACTTAGTTTGCTTGATAAATTCAGAACTGATATTTTTCAGAGCGACATAGAGAATATTATCATGAATCCTCACTACATCTCTAGTCTGACAGATGCGATAAAATAAGAGAGATACACTGCCGAACACATAGGTACAAAAACTTGTTCTTTCCATGAACAATAAGCGACCATAATAAAATTGAGCTCCACTAAATACACTCCTATAATACATGTCACCATTTCATCTCCAAAATTCGTACGCCTTTACACGGCTGATGACCTAACGCCCCCTGCTACACGCCCAAGCGGTGGCTCGCGGGGTAGTATGTAGATGTAGATGTGTGAGTCGGTACAGGCACTGAAGCGAAGGGACCTCGAACAAAAGCGTACAAAGGGTTTCATGAATATGGTTTCGCGATGCATAGGGTCTTTCTACAGCCGGGACATCTCCAGGATCATCAATCGTAAAATCAGTGATAGAGATACTGATAAAGGTTTCTGGAGCGGTAATTGTGAGGGCACTTTTCAATAATATAGCAATGCCTCAGTTTTCGCCATTAATAATGCGTTCGCAAACCATCGACAAACCGACGAAAACCGTGGCACATTTTTTTTCTTTTGTTTTTTTTTTCATGTAAGTGCGGTTTATTCGTCCGAGGCACTCGAAATACATTCGTAAAAACACATTTTAAAGACAAAAAATATTGTGTTTAATACTAAAAACAAATAAATTATCCCTGCTAAAAAAGTCCTTAGATGCGGTTCTGTAGAACGTAAGGAATTCTACAGAAATTGACTCTTTTTCTTCAGAACTAGTTCCTTTTCTAGGATCTGTACGGAACATGAGAGCCTGACTCTACAGAACATAAGTTCTGTAGAGTTATTTTCTGCAGAGCAAAATAACTCCTTACAAGTTGTTCTGTAGAACTTCAGCAACCCTACGGAAAGATGTGAGGTTTCCGTTGACCCAGTTCCTTTTCTAAGGGCCTATATCCATTTTTTTAAGGGTCTTTTAAGATTTTTTCTAAGGGCCATCCTAAGATATTCTGCAAAAAGTCATAGGGAATTCCGTAAAATGGCGTTTCAATACTTTAAGGAATATCTACAGAACTTTTTAAGAAATGCTGTAGAAGTATTTATAAGGAAAATATACACAATTTTTTAGCAGGGATCGTAAAATGAGTATAGGAGACGAATGTATGGAAGGAGGAGTATGAAAGACGGGGATGGGGAGAGAGAGAGAGAGGTGCAGATGTAATAATTGTTTGGGAAGTGGAATCTCCCTTCACACGGATATCACTCGGGTATCACGTGCGCATGCGTGGGATCGCTTCTCTTCTGGGTCATTTGGCACTCGGATGAGCTTCGAAGTCAATTCGAAGCCGCGTCGCTCAAGGGAGCTGTCCAAAGAGGTCTCTTTCTTCCGGAGTGAAGCTCACAAGAAACAACAACGTACTGCGCTGAATAACGCGTGGGTCGCCAATTGCTGTCGCAAAATTAGCTGCGAGGTCACGAGGCCACGCCAACGAAATCAAAGGCAACTGACGTAAATCGAGACAAATGTTTTGTGGAACAAATCGATGAAAACCGAAACTAACGATAGCCGACGTCGACTTAAACCGAGATATTACTGTATTGCGGTTTTAATATATGACCGGCCAAAGAAAGGTTTTTCGGGATCACAGTTCATTTAAGTGCAGATGATCGTGCGTTGGGACTCATCATAAGGGTGGTGACGGAAATATCTCTAGAATTACTCTATTGATAGAAGAGCTAATTAAAATATTTTTTCTTGAATAAAGCATGCTACAAGAATGCAAGCAGGGGTTTTGGTGTGGCTCTCAAAATTTAGACAAAACTATTACAATATATGCTGTTTTCGAATACTGGACTAGTAGGACATTCATATGTATTATTTGTACCACTACTTGTTATGAAAGGCGTTATTTCGCGTTAGAAAGAAAATATCCACATATATTTGGATTATCGCGAATTATATGTTAACTTACATAGGAAACGTATCCTGAGGCATAGCAATGAGTTGCCGAAAAATTGAACGATATGATTCAGTTTTTTCACTTTTACGCATAGATGTCACAAATTATGACACGTATAATAAGTCTCGCATGAATCTGTAGATAATCAAATATCGTTCCAGCCTCGTGAAGGCGGGGATTCATGTGCGGTCGGAAAACCATTAGGACTACGGTGACTGCTCAATTAACCTCGGCACGAAGCTGTAGGTAATACCTTTCCGTATTCCGCACGTTTCATCTTTTAGAGTCAAAAACATCAGCATCAAATATAAAAGCACTGTGTGACTTGACTTTTATTTCCAGCGGCAAAATTGATGCAGATCTACAAATTAAAGAACTTGTCATTCTCACAAGTTATCATCATTAACAAACATGACGTTGGTTTTCAGTGTCCATTTAAATCTTTGATAGCTGCTGCCAATGAACGAGAGTGAAATTGCATACCAATAGCTTGGAAATCCATATCACTTGCTTGAAAGAGTCGTATTCTTTTATGTTTGAAACCGATTTGAAACCCTATTTCCAACCGACTATTGAGGTGAAGACTACCGCTGTTTCTGGATCACCAGTTTAGTCATACTTCCGCGAGGAATGTCGCCGATGAGCTTTTGAGGCAGTTTGAGCTTAATATCATTTTACTTAGAAATCAATGCATTTGGTCTCATTTTAAAGAAAAATATCTCTCCCATTCAAAGATACCAAAAATTCAACCCCCTACCTCGTTATCTTTGGAGATATTAGTCAAAAAAATACCGGCCCTTTTGTATGGGAAATGGTACGTGTATGCACTCCAGAGAGATATTATTTATAAAATGAGGTATTTCTAACACCTAGGTCTCGTAAAAAAAACTCAACAGTGTGTAGTTTGTATGTTTTCTCAACCATTTTGAAAATTAATTACATTGTCACCGCAGTAGGTTCTTGGGTATCATAAAAAAACCTTCCGTTTTGAAGGAGTTTCAAACGCACCGCGCGAAAAAAATGAGTCAAGTTAAAGGCTTACTTGGATATTTTCATTTGATTGCTTACAATTTCTGCCATATAAAACTATATTATCGCACCATCAGTAATGAAATATGTAATTGATGTGTCCTACATCTGGTGAACTTAAAACGTCCAATTCAAATATGGTCTCTATTATGACTAGGGAGCTATCTCGCTCGGAGTACCTTAAATTCCCGGGGAAAATATTTTACACGGTAAGAAATAAAGTTTGGGTAGTGAATCACAGGAAAAATATTTAGAAAATATCTCTGGAAGTTACTTTGAATAGAGAAAATAACGAAATACGGCCCTAATTTTCGTATTCCATTGGTTATATTGTGTTAATTCTATTCTTTTAATGCCAAAATATTGTATGCACGTGGAGCATTTACGTGACGGAAAAAATGTTCATCAGGAATATGTATCGGACGGACCATTTTTACTCTCCTATTCATTGTTCAAATTTCTCTTTTCTTTAGTTTAATTGTATTCGTTTCATTGCGTTATTAATTTGACAAACTGGTAGCTGATGAAATGCTCTTGTGTCAGGAAATGCTGGCGTCAGGATTATTGAAACCCAACGTTCCTTCAGGGCTGATGGGTGTTGCCTGTTTGCTGTAGTTTCAGGGAGGCGAATTAGGGAAGGGGGTGGGAGTGGAGGAACCAATCCCTCCGGATATCGTTCTTTTTTTCTTGAAAGCACTGGCAACCACTGCTCATTCATCTTTTTTCCTGAATCTTTATGGAAGCTGTCTTGGTGTTTTTTCCATTTCCAAGGCCTCTCCAAAGCTTCTCGTCCCAGTCTTTTCCTCTTACAAAACCTCCTTGGGTTTTCTACGTAGGTATGATGATATTTGGCGGCATATTCTGGACCTACAGATTTTTCACGGCGGTCCAGTCAAATCGCGGCGCTTTGCTCCTTAATCCTCGTTCTAGTCGCTCTCATCGTTTCTCCCACGCAAACTAGGACGAATGTTTCTCATGTCAGTCGATCGACTCCCTCTCTTTTACATGTCGTTATTGAAATTGAATAATTGAAATTTGTATCCTGTTATAGAATTGTATGTTTTCAAAATGATCTGAGAAATTATTGTTTGTTTGATATCTCTCTGTGATTGATATAATATTTTCTATTGTTAGGTGTATATAGTTTTACCTTTTTTTGTGCTCTATATGTAACTGCTAGTCACGCCTGTGACCTTTTTTTATATCTGTGCACTACAAGTGTTTTTCGCCAAGTGGACATATCGTTGCGCTGCAATCATCCTGTGCCTTCCCTTCTTCGGCTGTGCCTTCGGATCCTGTGCCGTGAGTCACAACCGCCTTTTCAGTGTTCTTACCTCTTCCTTTCACCACTGTTCATCTCCTTTTTCCTTTCTTTCTACCAGTCACTTTTCCCTAACCCTTTCTCCCATCATGACTGACATCGATCCCGTTTACTCGTGGATCCGCCGTATTAAAAAACTATCCTTCAAGCTGTCCCAATTTACCTGTCACACGGAGTTTCTCAGTTTCTGTATATCCTTGGGCATATTCCCTAATGGTCTACGCGTCATTGTCCCACTTTCTGGCCTGCCCCCCCAACTGCACCCTGCCCTTCATTGTTTTTCTTTTCAGCAATCCTTCCTACTATGTTGTCTCATCCGAGACAAATATTATGAGCTGACCATTTCATATCAAAAATCAATCCACTCCCTTATCAACATCATTTCGGCCTCTGCTCCAAATTCGCTTTCCACCGTCAGCAAAATTCTTAAATCTTCTCATCGATCTCTCGAACTTCGCCGATTTAAGTCGTTGAAAAAAATGTCCTCTCTTTGTGCCTCCCATTTTCGCGCTGGTCTTTCCCTTCCTCTCCGCTTAACTACCCCCCCTTCACCCTCTCCTCCCCTGTACCTTTTCAAACCTGACCTGGCCACACTTTTTAACCTTCCTCCCCCATCACCATCTTGGAACCCTCCTAAACGTGTGCCTCAGAAGAGAGACCTCCCGCGCGACCCTCCTCTAGGAGCCGATAACCCGGAAAACCAAGCTCAGAATGCTGTTGTTAACCTATCCTCGATCCCCTTAAACCCTCATGAATTGTCTCTACTTAGTAAAGGCCTCTCTTTCTCTCCCACCCCAAGTGTAAACAGAGTCACTCTCCTCAAGGATGTCCTGCACTTCTGTCGGAACCTGAGATGGCGAGTTTTCTGGGACTCTCAAACCCAAGCCCAGTCACTCCCCAAGCCCATTCATAGCGCCTTGCTTAAGTTCCGACCACCCTCTACCCATGAACCCAAATCTCTTGCTGCCAACCATCCGGTCGAAGTTTTTATTAACCTCCTTTTGTCCAAAATCTCAAGCTCCTCCTTTTTAAATTCCCTTAATCCAAAATCTAACCTCTCGCAACCTGAATCCTTGGCGCTCAAAAAATTAACCCGCAACCCGGATATAGTCATCACCTCAGCTGACAAAGGTACCACTGTCGTTGTCCTGGACACGTCCCACTACATTTCGGAAGCCAATCGGCAGCTCTCAGATACGTCCTCCTATTCCGTAGTCCCCAATGACCCCAATCCCGGTTTTCAAGTTGAAATTATCTCCTTCCTCCAAGAAAATGGGCCTTCGGAGGGTCTATCTTCTGCGGACATTTCCTTGCTCTCCCCCGCTTATCCGAAAACTCCTCACTTTTATATTCTCCCCAAAATCCACAAACCTAACAATCCTGGTCGACCTATTGTTTCCTCCCGCAATTCCCCCACGGAAAGAATTTCGGCATTCGTCGACTATTACCTCCAACCGCTGGTGTGTGCATTACCGTCTTATGTGAAAGACACCTACCATTTCCTCCAAATCCTTAAGTCTACCCCCCTCCCTGCTGATAACCAAATCTTAATGGCCACAATAGATGTCACCTCACTCTATACTAGTATTCCTCACCCTGAAGGTTTGTCTTCCCTGCGATTTTTCCTCTCCGAACGCCCACATCCTCAGCTTCCGAGTACGGAATTCCTCTCTAAATTGACGGAGATCATCCTCACTCATAATTCCTTCGCCTTCAATAAAAAATTCTACCTTCAAACCAAGGGCTGTGCCATGGGTAGCAGGTTCAGCCCCTCTTATGCTAACCTCTATCTTGGGCGGCTTGAGCAATCCTTTCTCTCTGGATATCCTTTAAAACCCCTGTTGTGGCTCCGCTACATTGACGACATTTTTCTTCTTTGGCCTCATGGCACCGATTCTCTAAATACTTTCCTTTCTGATCTCAACAATTCTCACTCCGTCTCTTTCACATCAACTATCTCTAATTCCAATATCACCTTCCTTGATGTTGACATCAAATTATCAGACCTGAATTTTCAGACCTCCGTTCACATCAAACCCACGAATAAACAACAATATCTTCACTATAGTAGCTGCCACCCCTCCCATACCAAACGCTCTCTTCCCTTCTCACTATCCATCCGAGGCCATCGTATTTGCAATAATCCTGAGTCCCTCAATACATTCCTTACCAACCTTCACCACTCGCTCCTCAAGCGTGGCTACCCAGAATCCCTTCTCGCCAAAAAAATCAGGAAAAATTGCCCCTCCTCCAAACCTCATCCCACGAAAGACTCCCGCATCCTTTCTATTTGCACTACATATTTCCCGGGTGTTCAGTCTATCAATTTTATCCTTAAAGATCTCTTCCCCATTCTCAAAAACCACTCCTCCACTTCAAAAATTTTCTCCCAGCCACCCTCAATCACATACAAGCGTCCTCCTAACTTGTCCGATTTATTAAAATCCACGACGCCTCTTTCCAAAATCCCTGTTGCCTCAAAACCTACCTCCTCCCCTTGTAATCGTCCCCGGTGCAAATTATGTCCCATCTTCAGTTCCTCCCCTCCTCCCAACTCCTCCATCGCCTCCTTCCCCAACCCTCTTCCCTCCTCTTGCGTCACCAGTAATGTTGTTTACCACCTACAATGTAGGCTATGCCCTTCATTTTACATAGGAAAAAGTTCCACCCCCCTCAATATACGGATTAATAATCACCGTGCCAATTGCAAGAACCCAACTCAATCTGCTTCCCTTCCCGTGGCGATCCACGCCTCTCAACACATGAAATCCTTTGACAACTGCTACAATGTTTCAGTTTTGTACTCCCTTCCACCATCTGCTTCCACTATTGAACTTAACTCTGTAGAGCTCTCCCTAATTTGGCTCTATCACGCGTTCCTCCCCCCCGGCATCAATGTCTCTCACTAATCCCCCTCTCCTTCCCTTCCCCTTTCCCCTTCCCCCACCTCTCCCTCCCTTCTATCCTTTACCCGTCACTACCTTCTAACATTCTGACGAAGGCGGTTGTGTCCGCCTGTGACCTTTTTTTATATCTGTGCACTACAAGTGTTTTTCGCCAAGTGGATATATATATATACATATATATATTATATTTTCCATTGTGTTTAGTGTTAATTATCTGTGACCGTGAAATTTTTTTGTTTTTCATCACTGTGAGATGTTGGCGTGGTGTTATTTTTGTGTTATTTTTTCGCTCAAAGCAGAATTTGATATGTATTTTCTTTTTTGCTCTAATGGGGAAACCGAGAAGATAATAAAACTTATTCTATTTTACTTTCCTCCGTGGTTTATGAGGCAATTTTCCCTCACTCTCGCCCGCTGTCCCGAGAATCTCCTCTCATCATCGCTGTTTACTCGTTCAATGCGTCCCCTTGCTCCGGCCAACCACCCCTTCCACCATCATCAACTTCCAGCTTCGTTAAAAAACCACCGCAACACCGCAACAAACACCATCAGCGCGCTTCGTTAAAAACTGCCACGAGCGTACATATAGTATCTCAAAACGTTTAGAGGGATTAAGGTGGGAGCCTCTAGAGACTCGGAGGCTACACGCTAGGCTTAGATTGTTTGAGAAATTCAGAACTGATATTTTTCAGAGCGACACAGAGAATATTATCATGACTCCTCACTACATCTCTAGGTCTGACAGATGCGATAAAATAAGAGAAATACACTGCCGAACAGATAGGTATACAACAACTCGTTCTGTCGGCGAAC
Source organism: Ceriagrion tenellum (assembly GCA_963169105.1). Lineage (NCBI taxonomy): Eukaryota > Metazoa > Arthropoda > Insecta > Odonata > Coenagrionidae > Ceriagrion > Ceriagrion tenellum. The sequence goes on from OY720639.1 coordinate 9,975,333, forward strand.
AATGAGCGACCTCAATAAAAATTGAGCTCCACTAAATACATTCCTATTATACATGTCACCATTTCATCTCCAAAAAACTTACACCTTTACACGGCTGGTGACTTAACACCCCCAGCCACACGCCCATGCGGAGGCTCGCGGGGTATTAAGTAGATTTGTGGAATATCTATCTATTAGCAACCACAGACCAACTTGCACTTCGTTCGCGAGCAATGCTTCCGATTTCAAATCCTTCTACTACCGTCACTTAACATTTAGAGCTCCTGAAATCAACTCACCCCTAATGGTGACTGCCTCTTTTACCAGCGGGATGTTTCTCTCTCTATTACCCCAGAAATAAATCCATTTCAACTGAGATTTTGTTGCAGTTTCTAATATCCTCACCTACTCCGTCAGGTACTTTCCAAATTCTTTCAATTTCCAATTTATTTAGTTATCTCATAAAATTCGCTTTCTCGTGATTAATATCTCTCATTGGCTTTGTGGTACATTCATTCTATTCTAGGCAGACAGTAAGGTAAATAGCTACTCTATATGTTTACAAATAACCCATCGAATCAGTGCAGGGGCGTACGGCAGATGGTGTGTTAGAACACCAGTCGCGAAAATAAAAAAAAAGAATAGGAAGTATGAAATGCATAGCGACGGAGAGTCGTGTTATTGTCGCGCTCTGTTTTTGTTGCGGTCCCCGACGGCACGCTCGGCGGGAAGGAAATTTTTTGGTAACTCTTTGGCACTGTATCTCCATATTTTTACGCGCTGCAGCTCTATCATTTACTCATTATTAACAGTTATAGAGATCTATAGTTTGTCTAAGATAACAGCGCAATTGACAGAAATTCCTCGTATCAGTAAATGTGTCAAATATCGTTTGAGGAAGAGAATCACGTGACGGAAGAAGTGTGCTTCGTTTCAATCATGCAATCGTAAAAAAATTGTTTTCATTTCTTTATATGCCAAATCAGTATGTTTCCACTCCACCATTATCTAGGACGGACTGCGAAATAAAAATTATATCCTCCGCGTCACGCTGAAGCCAGTACAAACTAATATCAGGATCTTTCGCTAACCTTACAGAATATCATCCAGAAGTACCCAACCGGATTCCCTCCCCCTTTTCGATCCGCGCACCAAATCCTGCCCCACGGTGCTTGAAACAGCTCTCGCAGCGACCAAACCCACGCACCACTGCACTTCCAGGTTTCCCAACCGCCGCCATCCTGGCGGCACGCTGCTGACACGCTGGCCCACGAACAATTTTAATCGTACACGCTGTCTCCTTCCCTAAGTCACCAAGAACTTGAGTTTCTTTTCTTAATTCACTCACAAAAATGTATTTAAGTATATAAATACTTAAGGTAGTCCGAACGAAATATCATTTTACTTAGAAATCAATGAATTTTGTCTCGTTTAAAAAAAATATCTCTCCTATCCAATGACACAAAAATTCTACCCCTTACTTCATTACTTTTGGATATATTTGCCAATAAATACCAGCCCTTTTACATGGAAAATGGTACGTGCATGCACTCCAGAGAGACATTATTTTCAAAACTAAGTATTTCTAACACTTGGATGTTGTAAAAAAACTAACAGTGTGTAGTTTTATGTTTTCTCAACTATATTTGAAAATTAATCGCATTGTCACCGCGGTAGGTTCTCAGGTATCATAATAAACCTTCCGTTTGGATGGAGTCTCAAACGCACCGCGCGAAAAATTTTAGTCAAGTTAAAGGCTTATTTATATATTTTCATTTAATTACTTGCCATTTCTGTCATGTAAAACTATATCATTTCACCAATAATAATGCAACATTTAATTGATATGTCCTACAGCTGGTGAAATTAAAATGTATAATTCGAATATGGTCTCTACTATGACTAGGGAACTATCTCATTCGGACTACCTTAATGTATTTTGGGATCTCGCCCTCTCTTCCTTCCACTCCCCTCTCCTGTGTCCTTCCCCTCTTCCGCTGGCGCCAGCTGTCGAGTGAAAGACTGATTTCGATATTTTCATTTCATTTTTACAATTTCTGTCATATAAAACTATATTATCGTATTATTAACGATGCAATATTTAATTGATGTGTCCTACAGCTGGTGAAATTTAAACGTATAATTCGAATATGGTCTCTATTATGACTGGGGAACTATCTCGCTCGGACTACCTTAAGTCATCGAATTTCTCGGTTCTTTTCTTCTTTAACATAATGATTATATTTTTTCAAGTCCATTGGCTACGCCCAGTCGAACAAATTTCACACAACAACTTGTATGGCATATTCAGGATTCTCAGTTCTGTATCATGTTGGAACTCATAAGAGGAAATTTCATAAAACACTGTAAGAACCTATTTCATTTGCAACTTCGTATTTCAATTGGGTACCTGTGGGTTCCGTGGTTTAAGCTGATTATACACTGCTCGGAAATGTTATATATTTCAATAAACAGACTAGAGTGTGCACACAGAGCTTGATTTAATAGTTATTTTTAATTTAAATTTAATCTCACGCATGCAAATGTCATTTAAAAAATTTTATAGCACAGCAGCACAGATTCAGCAAAGAGATGCACCACTAGAAGAAAGTCAGCGCTTTCGGACTGGGTTTGGAACGTATTATTACAACTAATACCAACTAGAAACTATCTCACGTTTTATGAGTGCGAAGTGCATAGCGTCGAAGGTCACAGCAGATGAAGCACCTTTTTTCTTTTTTTGAATTATGTAATAAATACGTTTATTCCAGTGTAAATGTCCTAAATACAAAATTGCAACACTCGGTATGAAATGTGAGAACAGTAAAGAAATAGTTATCAAGGGTTGCAGCCTTTTCGGCGGACAATACCTTGGTGACGTGTCTGTCATTAATGTGCTAGTTTTAATTATTGATTTTTCAATCTGTAATGTGACTGAAAATGGTTTGACTTTGCAGGTGTGCAGTTCTGATGCACCGACAGGAGAGAATACCTTGGAATGGCTAAATTCGCGGTAAGTGTGATTTATTCTGACGGGTGACTATTTTTTCCCAACTTCTGGCTTTCTGTTGCCCTCAAATATCATCAGCATTTAGAAGCTGCGCAATCATGCTTATATGACACGATTTTAGGCTCTAAGAGGCACTAAGCTACAATCAATACGTTCAACTACCGAATGAGGGAAAATCTGTATGAAGAGCAATTTTTAAGCATGACTGATTTGAGCATTTTTTTCGCTGTTCTTTTCTCAGTGGTAAAGGCATCAAGGGCACCCCACAGTTGAAGTCTTTTCATACATTAGATAGCATTAAATCTAGAAAGCAATGTTAAGAATGGCAAGTCATTGTAAGTGAGACTTTCTCATGTAACACACCAGGACAATACCGAAGTGTTGGAGAAAATCGAAATATTAACCCGGTACACTGCTCGAGGGAGTAAGATACATAATTTGCAGGGAAATATTTAATATTGATATCAGCAATTGTCTTGCTATTACTCGACATCCAAAAGGAAACAACCCGCATAGTGAAATTATCTGGCCTTGTAGGTTTATTCGCAAATAAGTCAACATACATTCATATTTAACTTGTTGATTGCGTTTATTGTGCTCTTGTGAAGGTATTTATTTACTCAAGCGTTGACTACTTTCATATTCATCTGAAAATATATTTTGAATTCCTACGGTAATTAATATTTTTTAATAAGGCCGACTATTAAAAAAAAACGACCAGATGACTACTGGAGCGACGGATATTGAGTGTATATTCAGGAGATGATCAGAGAATTGCAGGTGTAGATATCATAATAAAGAAAGAATGGAGCAAGAGATTGAAGTCAGTCTTCTTCTAATGGTGAAGTTAGAATGAGAGCCAACGGACACAATGATCGCTGACATCATTGCATGCTGACGTTCGGGTTGATGTGTTGGATAGAGTATTGGCTAACCATACGGGTGGCCAGGGTGCAAATCCCTGCAGAGGCAGATGTTTTTCAGAGGAAACCCGATCCCTACTTGAGTGTCTTGTGGAGGACACTTCAAGTAGAGTACTCCGTCTAACGGATGAAACGTAAAACCGTGGTCCCCCCCGCATCAGGAATGCGAAGAGAAATATGTGGATAGAGAATGATAACATTGGGAATAGATGGAAGCAATTCATGGAAGAACTCTATCAAGGGCAGACACCACTGGAATAAAACCTTAAAAATATCGAAAGCTAAGTTGACTAGGATGGTCGGGGTCCACTCATACTGAAAAGTGAATTCGATTGAGCAGTAGAAGACCTCAAGATTAAGTAAGCACCTGGAGCAAAAAATGCCAACGGAGAAATAATGAAAGCCCTCGGAAGTAAGGCCAAGGATAGTCTGTACGATGTAATAAAAAATAGCTACCTAAGTGGAACACTTCCAGAGGTATTTCAAAGGAGCGTAATGATTGTGATGTCGAAGAAGACGAGGACTGAGAGATGTGAAGAGCACCGAACCTTGAGTCTAGTGTCACACGCATCATAAATACGCACACGAATAATAAACTGAAGAATGGAGAGGAAAATTGAAGAAAACCTCTGGGAAAATCAGTTTGGATCTGAGTTTTCGTTTATTTTATCATCGTTTTTTACCCATGCTCACTTCTTCGCCCAATTCTCTTCCTACAGTTAAATTTTCACTCATGTAAATCTCTTTTTACCGCTTACGGGCGGAATATAATCAAGTTTTCCTGCAATAATGGCCCCAATTATCTTTCATCAAGTTTCAGACGTCGTAATGGAGGTGTTTCAGATAATATTTTAATGGTGAACTATAGTGAATGGATAACTCTCATTTTTTCCTAGTTACATCGTAATTACTTTTTCAATAGTTTTTAGAATAAATTTGAGTAGTTTTACGTTTGTTTGTATTTGACAGCATAATTATCATACTATTGAATGTAGTTTCACAAAAATATTCTTTTTTCGCAATGTTTTCTCGAGTTAACTCTGACTGTTCTTTGTCCATTGTGGCAACGTGGAAAGTGTAATTCATAATATAAATTATGTTGGACAAGAAAGAGGATCAAATATTTTTTAACCTCTTAAATCAGAGAGCTCAAAAAAGATGTATAATATGCATGCAAAAATATTTCCTTTTCATATTAATGTTCAGAACTATTTCGTGGAATTCCTAGCTTTATACTTGCCAATATGGATATGGAAATTAAATACTTGAATGAATGAATGGATGAATGAATAATTTATTAATTGTCCTGGGGATATACCCCTTAAGAACAAAAACAATTTACATTTTTTTGAGCAACATAAAGAGCAAAATCAACAATTTGGACAGTAACATAATGAAAAAATTAAATATAAATTAATTTACAATGCTGAATGCAAAGTTCTTAACGTGCCAATTAATAAATAAATCTCCGTATTTGAGCGTGAACGGTATTTATTATTTTCATTTTAATGATATTCGCCCCAATGGGATCAATAATATGCTTGTTTGATACTGGTTTTAAGAATAAGATGAATATCGCTTCAAGTTTTCGCTAAGTAGTGATGATTATTTTGGTTCAAGTTTTTTTATGGAGACGTCATCTCGAAATGTAATCTTATAACTGACTCACATTTTGCAACCAATGTCCTCTCGTTTTTTTTCCTACTGATTCAAAATGTCCAACATGAGACGTCCAAAGAAGCCATGGATATTGACGGAGATCAGGATTCTAATAGAAGAAAGTATAAGAACCCCAGAAACGAAGGTGAGGCAACCCTCTACAACAATCTCAATTCAGTGAAATTTACTCACGTGAGTGCAAATAACAGCAACAATTTATTTGGACTTTGTCAATTCGAAAATCTGTCGATTCAGCTCTAAAATGCGCGTAGTTTGCACTATCATCAAATTTGCTTAATCCTTGTAAGTTATTCAAATTTGTATGTCGTTTAAGTCAAGTCAGAATATGTTCTGTCTTCCACACCAAACAAATACAAGTATAACAAAAAACAAAAACTACAGTGTGGACCCCGCTTTAGGCTGTCACCTCTTCAGGGTATTCACTGGAATTACTTTCACTGGTACGGGAAAATACTGGCCCGGAATTTGCCTTAGGACGGTGGAAAACCCGTAAAACCATCTTCAGGCAACCAAACTTAACGTTGTACAGGTCCCGCTTATGAACTCTCCATCTCATCGCCGAGTCGCACGCAACCATTCCCCAGACGAAACAATCCTCATCTCTCTCTCCCTCTCTGCCGGCACAAAGACCCTTTCACGCGCCTTCATCACACCATCTGCCCATCACACCACCTCCACATCCGCGTTCACTCTCCTCTTCTTTTCTTCTTCACCTTCCACACCCGCGGAAACACACTCGGTCGTCCATCGTCCCATTTCAACGCGTCATTATAACCCCCTCCATTCATTCTGACGCCCCCGATTCCCTTCTTTCCCCTCAACGTCCTGATGCCCCCGTCCACACCACGTCTTTTCACTCGCCCCCTCCCCCTATCTAACCCGTCATACCCTTTGTTGGTTTGAGCATGATATCAGTTCACATACGAATCGATGAATTTGGATTCAATTTAAAAAAAAACACCCCACCCTTGGAGAGATACCAAAATTTAAGCCCTTTAAGGTAGTTTGAGCGAAAAATCATTTTACCTAGAAATCGATGAATTTGGTCTCGTTTTGAAGAAAAATATAATATCCTTCCATTGACACGAAAAATTCAACCTTACCACATTACTTTCCGAGATATTTGCCAAAAAATACCGGCAATTTTATATGGAAAATGGTACGTGTATGAACTCCAGAGAGACCTTTTTTAACAAATGAGGTAGTTATAACACCTAGATCTCGTCAAAAAAATTAACAATCTGTAGTTCATGTGTTTTCTCAACTATTTTTGAAAATAAATCATATTGTCACCGCAGGAAAATCTTCGGAATCATGATAAATCTTCCGTTTTGAAGGAGTTTCAAACGTACAGCGTGAAAAAAAATGAGTCAAGTAAAAGAATTATTTGGATATTGTCACTTGATTACTTACAATTTCTGTCATATAAAACTATATTTTTGAACCATTAATAATGTAATATTTAATTCGTGTGTCTCACAGCTGGTGAAATTAAAACGTATAGTTCGAATATGGTCTCTATTATGACTAGGGAACTATGTCGCTCGCACTACCTTAACGCACAACTATTCAAAATATTTCCCAAGAAAATGCCGACCATTTTACATGGGAAATTGTCCGTGTATGCTCTCCAAAGAGACTTAATTTGTAAAATGAGGAATATCTAAAACCTAAATTTCTTCAACATTAAGCCGCAATGTTTACATATTTTCTCCACTCCATGAAACATAAATCATAGAGCCTCCGCAGTAATTTTTCAGAAACAAATAGACTTCCCTTCTGAAGGAGTTGTCAACGAACTGCGTAAAAAAATGAGCCAGCTAAATACTTTTATGGATATTATAATTGAATAACTGGGAATTACAGTCTTGAAGAAGTAAATTACTGCACAATTAATGTTACAATATTTCTTCATGTTTCCTACAGCTATTGAAATCAAAAAATAATATCCGAATGTGGTCCACATGTTCGCTTGGGAAAAAATCACACTCATAGAACCTTAACTTCTCCTTTTTCACGCTCCATTTCACAATCCACACACACGTCACCATTATGGTGATTCCACACCAGCTGCGACGGTCGAAACTATCATCCACAAAATTTCATTGTTTTATTTTTTTAGTAGCAAAATTCTGCTGCCACTGATGTGATGGGTTACCCATTGAATACCTAAACAAAAGAAAGTGCACACATTATTCCGCGAATATAATTTTTATGACCATATTTTTGCAGCCAAAGAAGCAGACTGCTGCGCCATAAATAATAGCAATAATAATAATACATTTATTGGACATTAAGCAAAAATACATTGCAATAGTCTTCGTCAACAAAAACACTAAACATCAAGATCAAAAGGAAATGTCAATATTTTTGCGCTCAGTAAATTCATTTAGGTAATAGAAAGCTTTAGATATCAACTAGGAGGAGAGGACCTTTTTAAAACGCTGGCTGGTAATTTTTCTTGCTTGCTTAGGCAGAAGATTAATGAAGTGCAATTGTAAAACATTAAAGGAATTACATGACTTTGTCAGTCTACATTAGGGTAGAACAAGATTATCTTTCCTCCCAGTATTATGTTAATGGACATTTACACTAGTTTCATAGGAACTGAGGTTATCCTTAACAATTTATACACATTTGTAAATAAATAGGCTGCAGAGAGTCATGATTCCAAGCTGCCTGAAAATAGGCCTATAGTACAGTGCTCAGTTGGGTAAGAGTGAGATATGATCCTGATTGCCCTTTTTCGCACAATAAATACATCTTTGGAGGCTGGGGTATGACCCCATAATTCTATTTCATACATACATACAAAGTGGCAGTAAAATAAGGAGAATACAATAAGGTGAAATAAAGAGAAATACATTTTCGTGCAACTTCCGCATTTTAGCTTTAATTGCCGCAGTGATTCGCAAAAACCTCTCAAAAGGTGAGATATGAGAGGTAAGAATCTTAGATTTTATTTAAAATTAATTTTCAAGGACTTTCGATTCTTGTTTACAGTTTTAATTAAAAGTTTGCATCATATGTGTTCTCCTTCAAATTGACGTTTATCTCTTGTAATCTGAGTAATTTGAATGAGGACCCATGATCAACACTGAAATTTTAAGGATGAATTATGCAAAGATATAATGTGAAGAGGACTTTTGAGTGCAGAATTATATTAAACGTGACTTAAAGAAAATATGTAATGATTTATAGTTTCCTCAATAACTAGACTTGGGATACCCACTTAAAAGAGTTTTATTGCTGTAATGGCTTTCAATTCAGCCAGTTGCAAATACTATTTGATTCGAGAAACTGGGAGAAAATATGTCAGAATGCGAGAACAATTAAAATCCATCACGAATAAGGCAACAAATTTTTCTTCTCCGGGCACATATTTGAACTGATACGTCTTTTTTATTTGAAAATATATAATATTTATTTGAGTCTGTAATAAGGTTTCCAATTTGGAATTCATGGATAACTGAAATCGTAACTTTTTCGAAATTGCGTTCATCAAATTTGTTAAACGGACAAATTCCTTTCCTCACCGCACCATTGCCAACATTACCATATCCCTACCACTTCTCTTCCCTCCTCCCCCCCCCCACACCCTCACACCTTGTTAATCTCGATTTCTGCTCTCCCTCTCATTTGCTCACTTATCCCAATCGGTGAATTTTTAATCCCTCCACCTTCCATAAGAAAACCCAACCTCGTGTTCAAAGGAAAGGATAGGTATTAAAGAAAGTCGGAAATTTCTGAGGTCTCATGAAAATGACGCATAGAAAGCGTCAAGGTATCTCGAATGACATACATACATACATTCATACTTAAATTCATACATACATACCAATCACGTCATTCATATATTTTATGCATTTTCCATGCGGACTTTGCAATTGCTGATCCGGCAAAGGCTTCTTGCTTAAATTGTGAATAGATACATCAAAGATTGCTGAACATGACTTTTACTAACGCAATGGAATATTGTTTATTCCAAATACTCTGGGAAATGACGAGGGGGGTCTGAATAGAGACATGAAGAATAGGTTGGTGAAAACTCTGATATGGAACGTGGCGCTGGGTAAGGCGGAGACTTGGTCGTTACGGAGGGAGGATGTTCGTAGACATGAGGCGTCTGAGATGAGGGTGTGGAGAAGGATGGAGAGGGTGAGCAGGGTGGCGAGAAGGACGAACGAGGAGGTACTGAATGTGGTTGGAGAGGAGAGGAAGATAGTGGTGGAGGTTCGGAGGGCGCAGAAGAGATGGATGGCGGACGTTTTGAAAAGAGAGGGAGTGATGAAGAGGGGAGATCACTGGGGAAGCGTGGGAGTGTAAAGAGGAAGGTGGCAATTCTGGACAAAATAAGACGAGGAAGACGATATGATGAATTTAAGAGGGCACTAATGGCCGGTCAACCGCAGAAGGGGGCAAGCGGAAGGATGTGCCAAAAATTAGGATGATAGGATAAGAACAGTACATACGTTACCTGTTTGTTAGCGGTTGAAATACTCAAATAAAGCATCAGATAAATGGGATTATGCTTGCCGATCAATATCGCATACTCAAAAGGAGGGAGTAAGAGAAACTTCGAGATTAATAATGGTCACTCGAGAATCGGTAAAGAAATGAACGAACTCAGAAGCTGCGTGGTGATAGTTTATAAGCAATGGCAGAAGGGCACGAGAGGAATGTTGAATGGCATCAGAGCAGTTCATACTCGTAGACATGTTGAATAGTGAATGGATTACGAAAGTATTTTGTTAAAGGTGAGTGGCACTTGGATAGATACTTGAATTAGAATTAAATTGCTTTAAGCTGGGAATTTGGCTGGGTGTAATAAGCTATGAGGAATAATCTCTCTCCACGATGAAAACTACAATGGCGGAAGGAAGAGACTACTTTACAAAGGTGAGAATCTCTGGCTTACCTAGAAATCCAAGATGACAGCGAAAAGGAGGTCGAATGAGGCTCGTTACTCAAAATGGAAATCGTGTTAAATGGAAATCGAAAATACTGAAGAGATAAAACGTAGTCATACAATGGCTTGAAAGTTACATTCTAATCCACGGAAGATGATTGTAAAGTGCAATGTGAAGAGTGGGATGATAATCGTGGAATTGTAATATTGGAATGATATCAGTCTGACAAGTGTCCACAATGAGGAAGAAAACTAAGAGTTGCCTGACAAAATTAGTTATTAAATGAAGATTTTTGTAGGATATAGGAATTAAGGGAATTAACGGTTAGGATGGAAAGGGGAAGTAAGTAAACGAGATGAAGGGAAAAGCCTACTAAACGTGATCATTTTGGTAACGAGGCCTAATATTTGCTCACTTCATTGTATTGATAATACTAAATGTGAGAAGCATTGTGGTGACGAAACACATAAAAAGAAGATACTGAATGCTAGCAATACCTGCAGTACACACTAATTTGGAGAAATACGGAATAACTAGAGAAAATATGTGATGAAGAATATATGGAATATTTTAACTGCTGATAGTTATCAATCATTCATTCCATTCGTTAATGTATACAGATAACTAGACATAACACATTTTCAGATCATACTGCGTTTACAGACAAACAGGGTATTTTTAACGTCCAATAATTAGGAAGCAGTATTAATTACAAGTAGATGAAAAACATCAAAAATAATGAGGATAAAGGCTAATAAAATTATAAATTGCCATTTTTCTGAGAGTAAACATGTTGCATTTTTTTTCAACGTTTTCAATAAATTATGCATCGATGAAATCAAAGATAGTTGTTGGACTGATATCGAAAACTTAATGATGGAAAGCCTAAGTCATTTGTCCGAAATCTAGATTAAAAACCAAGGCATTGTCTTTAACCAATGGAGGGATATCATTCACATGTTGCAGACTTGACAGCTCTCGGACTAATTGTTGGCTCTAGGGAAAAAAGCCGTAGTTAATTAGCTCTAAATTAGGCTCTTTCAAAATATTTGGGTAAACTTATAATAACCAGTGGCAAAAATACGAATGAAAGAAGTGAAATTACGTCCATTAATGGAATGCATTCCTTAAAGGAATTGAATAATGCTAATTATAACTCAACGCAAATTTATGGATTAAATATGATGTCATGGGCATGATACCTCGTTTGCGTAAGTATACCAATGCGAATACAAGCTTTGGTATGTATATTTCTGTGATTGGATAAAATGTGTTCAATCCACGTTATTAAGCGATAATTGAATGGTGTCATCTTCTTGCAAGCTATAGTTATGTAATAGCTTATTTACTTCAGTATTTTAATAATGCGCTATCCTCAATTAAATAAATTGTGGCGATTTCAACTTCTACGATAAAGGTGACACTTTACTCGATTATCATTAAGATCTAGCTATAAAATACGAAAACATGAAATGATATTCTTGCTTACCATTATTAATTTTTCTGCATTTTTTAAGACGGCAAGACAAGTTTTTTTAAGGCATCTGATCTTAATAGAATTCGAAAGATTATTCCGAAATACCTGAATACTTTTCAAGTGCCAATTTTTTAGAAAAAATCAACGTTCTCGTCTCCGATGATTCTGGATCGATCACTTAATCAGAGCTCTCTTAAATTTAATTAATGTCAATTCCAAATAGTATTGCTTTCAAGCGTTGCAGTTATAATTGTGACGAAATTTCCGAGTATTTTGTACTGATTGCCCCAACGACGTAATGACATTGTGTCAAATAAGCTGTTGACTAAAGAATGTACCATGTAAGACTTCCGCGCCGCACAGCGTTTGGACTCGAACCACAGAGAATAACTTCACGTCTTACTCTCATAAGAGATTCCCGAGCCTGGGTGTGACGTCAAATTTTGTCGTTGTCGAAGCTCGACAATGACGAAACTCCTGAATTGTGCGAGTCCATCCTGAATTGGGTTCAAGATTTACAGTAAACTACAAAAAGATCTCTCCTCGATATTTTTGTTTTGTCTTTGACTAGATAAAGTGTTTCAGTCCCATGTACATTATAGTGCATCTAGATATTTTTGCCTTCTGACATTGTTGTGATGCTCTTTCATGTGTTCAGATTGTGATTTAATACCCTTGCTATACCCATGTTCTTGGTTGTTGACAAAGAAACATATATAATTTGGCAAAGTGTTTATCTAAAACTACTTCTTATAGGCCACATGTGAAAAATACGGAGTTCCAATATATTTTAATATTTTAGGCTCAAGATTCCATTTTTGAGCAAAAAACGCAACGCAATTAAAGGAATAAATAAAATCCTTGGAGCACATTGAATTCTGCAAAGATATTTTGTAAGAAAAGAGTGATAAGAAAAATCTTTTGAACAGCCTTAGATGGAAATGTCTCAAATCTTAAAAAGCCTAAATAAGATTCAGGGGTTCCTCGTAGGATGCTACATCAGATTATTCTATATAGGTAAATAAGAGAAATTACTTTAAAGGAAAACTTTCGATAAGAAATCCTCCAAGGCTTCATGAAACTCTAAACGCATTGGGTTGTTTGCTTCGCCATCAGCTATTCATATTTCATCGGCTCATAATCGTAAAAGCTAATTAGAGGCCATTGTAAATATTCTTGGTCACTCAAGGTGATCCAAAAAATTTTTATCTATCAATAGATTTTCGTAAGACTTTCCATTGGAGTTCTTTTTAGTGATATGTACGGACGAAAGTGAAAATGTTTAATTTTACGTATATTCTTTTGGCTATATTATACTATTTTGACATTAAGTTTTATCGTGCATGAGGTAGGTTTATTTCATAACAGTCTGATTACATGTGTTCAAATTTTCTTCTGACCGCGAAGTAATATATTTCTTAGGAGTTGCTAACAAATATTTAAGTGTCCCACCTAGTCAAAGATATGAAAAGAGAGTATATTTAAGTTTAATCGTGATCTTAATTTTGCATACTGCGAATAAAACTGTCTTTAGTTCAAGTTAAAGCATCCGAAAACAACAGAAAAAATAAACATATTATTGTATAATTTCCTTCATTGCATATCTGTTGAGTTTCACCGGATGAACAGGTGTGCTTGCTGAAATGACATTTGATCCTATAATTTTTCCTCCACTTACTTGCAATATAAATTTACATGTGCGTACATTGTCTCATGATTACTTCACGACTCTTGCCACCTAATTATATGTATTGCTGCAGCCGAGGGTAATCGCCAAGCTCTATGGGACGGTAAAGGTTTCCACAGATGTGGAATCAGATGACCAGGACGAGTAGAGACCACAAGTCGACGAGTTTAGCGGTTGAGGCAATTTCATTGCTGACTTTTTACTGCTAATGGACACTTTGGTTGGAGGGTAAAATGAAATTCATATCCAGCTGATGCCTTGTCACGACCTCCACTTTTGATGCATTTATTTCTTTTCTGGAGATACAGGTTCGACCTCTATGTATTGGATCTATATCTCCGGGAAAAATAAGCATATACAAAGCCACATATTATTCGGAGATGTTCTTATTTGAGTCACTTTACGGATACATTTATATTTTCCAAATATTCCAAATATTTTTCAACATGTGTTTTTTAAAGCTCCAAATTTTTTAAATGTTATTTTTTTTTAATCTTCAGAAATGTTCTCTTCGTGAAAACCGAGGTTCAAATAATTTTCTTTAGCATGCCTTGAAAAATATCGAAAGATGTTCGCAATTTTTCCCTCAAACCATTCCTTAACGAGCTCTTTCAATGTTTTGCTCTCGTTCTTTGCGTATATTACATCCGCCCCTCATTATTTGCACAGCGAGTGACTTCCGTTTCCATTCCATTCCTCCGGAATTGCGCGAGTAGGTGCTGCCGCCACGAGCAGTCGTGAAATCGAACGACACCGAACGTTTTATCGGGAAGTGGAGAATGTTTGAGCGTAATAAGCCCATAAGTTGATTGGATCGCTAATCATTAGTCATTGAGCTCACATTATAATAACTTTTCAAGTGATGCGAAAAATAAATCTAGGACCACACTTAACTAAAGTGCATCCGTTTATTCGGAGGAAATCACCATATATGTGGTAATATAAATTATGCGAGAAAAACTTTTTAAAATTTTCACTTTTATCAAAGCATTGTTTTGACTTGGGCTTACGGTGTGGAATTCAAATCGTAAGGAAGTGAGCTTAAATTTGTTTTCGGCAGTATACATTGATATTTGATAACAGCCATAATAATGGTTAGAATATAGGTATTATTTAGCTCTATGGGAAAATATGTTCAAATAGAATGGAATCATTTCGAAATATATGTCAATTGCCATTATACTAAGTTTACAATGAAAAGATACAACTTGGTTAATTCCACACAAATTTATAAAAACCGGTATACAAGGTTGGACAAAAGTGGAGTGTATAAACCAAATATACGAATGTACAAAACCAAATATACAGTGTTGGACAAAAGTGGAGTGTATAGACTCAAATGTGATGACTGTGGAATCTCATACGTCGGTCAAACAGGACGGAAAGTGAAAGACGGAGTGAAAGTACACAGGAGCCACTTTGCTAATGGTGGTGGAAATTCTAAGTTTAGTGAACATTTATGAACAGATAACCATTTTAGTGATTTTGACCCTGATATTTTACATGTCACTGACAAGGGTTCTAAGTTGGATTTTTTAGAGCAATTTGAAATTGTAAATAGCCTGCATATTTCATGTAATGATCACCTGTTCCCCACCCACTCCCCCCTCCTTAACATAAAACTTCCCTCTTTGCTCAACAGACAACCGTCATAGTCATCCTTTCTGTTCTTAATTACTCAGTTTGCACCCAATTGTACTCATCCTTTCCGCCGCCTATACGTCACCTCTACCAGTAATACCTCCACGCCCCCACTCCACCTTCTCCTCTCTTTCCCCTCTTTTCCTCCCTCTCCCTCCACCTTCACTGTGTATATATACTACTCAGCCACTCAAGTCAGTTGTACCTTGAAAATGGCACTCAGTTGCTGAAACCCGGGTCGGTTTTAATAAATTAGTGAGGAATTAACCAAGTTGTGGCTTTTCATCATTAATATCCAAAACTTCCACAAAGTAACGCCTGAAACAGTTTCGTTTGATTATACCAAGTGTTCAATATAGCATTAAATTGCCAAGAAATCAAATCGGCCGCTTGAATTTTTTTTCACTTTCATGTAAACTTATGACAAATAAGTAGGTACATGTATTCAAAGTACAACCCAAATCAGAACATGCGCCAAAATCGCCACCAACCACCGTAATTAATCGCGAATCATGATGGGGATCCATCCGTTTCACACGAAAGTTCCCCAAGGCTCATGAGGAATGAGAAATTGTGATTGTCCTGCGGCATCCACGACTCGGGAGAGGCGTTGAGAGGGAGGAAGAGAATGAATGAGAGAATGAATGAGGGAATAAAGGGAAGGGGTTGTAATGAGTGCGGGAGCTCCGAGAGGGTGTGAACATCTGTGCCCAACCCCCCATCATGGGGGGGGGGGGCGGCAACCCCCGAGAGATCCCATCTGCGAACCTGCCTCCCGCAGGAGAGAGACCGCTCATATCTCCGTCCAGGTGGTCGCATCGTCGCCACCCTCACAGCGGGGGGCTGACCCCCGCACAGCGCCCCCCCCCCTACTTCTTACTACTCCACCCCCCATCATAGCCCACCCTCCGCGCACTCTGCTGGGACACACACAACATCCTCGGATATCTCGACGTTCCTCACACGTCCTCATTGAACGGCGTCGGCCGGGAGAGAAAATATATGCGTGAGAAATTTAATGCCGAGCGAGATAGTTCCTTGTATTAATAGAGACCATATTCGAATTATACGTTTTAATTTCATCAGCTGTGAGAAACATACATTAAATATTGCATTATTAATGGTGCAATTATATAGTTTTCCTTGACAGATATTGTGAGTAATTAATGAAAATATCTAAATAAGTGTTTAACTTTACTCATTTTTTTCGCGCGGTGCGTTTGAAACTCCTTCAAAACGGAAGGTTTTTTTGTGATCCCGAAGAATTTACTGCGGTGACAATATGATTAATTTTCAAAATTAGTTGAGTGTGTTAGAAATACCTCATTTTGTAAATAAGCTCTTTCTCTGGAGTGCATACATGTACCATTTCCCATGTAACAAGGCGGGTATTTTTTGGCAAATACATCCAAAAATAATATGGTAAGGAGTAGAATTTTTTGTGTCATCAGAAGGGTGAGATTTTTTTCATTAAAATGAGACAAAATTCATTGATTTCTAAGTAAAATGATATTTCGCTCGAACTACCTTAACGCGTGGAGTGCCGATTGAAAATTGGGACGGCGAAGATTATGAATCCGTCTTTTCGGTATAGGAAGAATAGCATTATCACTGGGCGTTCATTTCGATGTGATTGGTTAACTGCAGTCCTTCATCCTTCCCTCCCTAATGCCAGTTCCCTCAATTCCTAGTATCTCGTCTCATGTCTATACTTTCCTTCTTCTGACTTTCTTCATCACGCTTTCCCCTCAATTTTTCTTTCAATTCCATCCTTGGATTCGATAGGATATTTGGGGAGGCGACCGACAGCAAATGTCATTTGCGACATAGGTAAGGGAGGTAGGGTGGATGGAAACCCGGCGTCGGCATTAGCCTGCTCTTAACGAAAGGCGCCAAGGGGACCACAGTTACGTCTCATCCGACAGACGGAGTACTGTAGGTGAAGTGCCCTCCACAAGACACTCAAGTAGGGATCGGGTTTCCTCTGAAAAACATCCGCCTCTGCAGGCAATTCCACTCCTCAACAACCCATTGTTCCTTAGTTTCAAGTCTTTTCTGGTCAGTTTCCTCAATGGCCAATGCTTCTGATCCGTAGAGCGCGATCCGAGGGAAAGTACTTCCGCGTTGCAATGACTCGTATTGCTGGAGGGAGCAATTACAATTTCCCATTGGATCGGGTCGCCCACAAACCATGCCAGAGTCAGTGGAAGAGAAACCAGATGAAAGGTGCACGCGATTGGAAAACGTACCAAATGACAGCGTTCAAGTCGACCGTTTTCCGTTAACTCGGAAAATATTTCGAAGTTTACCCGATCTAAATTATTATGGCATTAAATTAATGGCAAATAATAGCCACTCACGTGTTCAGTTGTGTAAACTTCTAAAGAATATTTTTCCTTATACACAGTGATATCCTCATGATCGACCATTAGTCACTGAGATGCAGGCAGCGTTGATTTTTTTAGACTGATCGTTGTCACCTATGCGCGGTACTTACACGTCTTGGTTGAAGATGAAGTCATAATAATGAGATGCCTCCGGAGGCTCGAGATCCATAGCATTTCGAAAATGTTTTCAACTTGAACAAGCAGTGTTTAAAACAGCAGTTAACAATTGAAATTATATTACCTTCCTTTGAGATATTATGTTATCATGTCAAATGTGTTGAACGAGAGATGCTGTTATCGACATTTCATCAGGAGAGCCACAAAAATCATTCTGGTATATCATCGTTGGGAGGAGAAAACGCGTTTGGCGGCGTCTATATTAATGATAACATCTCTTTATATCATAGTTCTGCTAGTAAAACTTGTAGACAAGATGGGGGAATTGATGGACATGGAATTTACATAAAAAAGTAATATCTCGACTAACTGTCTATTCGTGATCCGTATCTAAGCCCATGTGTTAGCCCGTGTTTGTCAACAGACTTTTTATGCGCCGCCCTTTACATATCTCGCTGATCATCGCTGATCCCATTTCAATTCAACAGTATATCCAACAGGTCAAGGATTGGCTAAACTGCCAAAATATCACCTAATTCTTGCTATTATTTTGATCGAGTGACTCTAATGGGATTCGTGTCATCTCCCCGTTTAGTGATCCTTTCGAGGGAGTTGAGATCGGAGTGACAACTCAATGATGCGTTGAAAGCCCATGTACGAATATATTTATCAGCGCCATGAAAAGGACATAGATGACTTTTTAAAGCCAAATATACATAAAATTGGACGTAAAACTGTTGTTTCGTCCAAGGCGAACAAATTAACTTGAAAAATAAGACTTCATCGGGATAATACGGAAATGTCCATATATTTTCCATTATTTCTTTTTGGACTGACAAATTTCAAATCACGACTCGTAATTCTTTACGCAAATAGTTAAGGATGCCAAAAAGATTTCCAAGACAACCCTATTCTTTTAAATTTACATTATTAGTTTATTTTACAAAAGAAATGGACATGTATGAAAGGAGTGTGCTTCGTTGGTTTGGCCATATTGAGAGAATGGATGAGAGTCGAATAACGAAAAAGATATATGAGAGTGAAATGAATGGTGCGAGAGGGAGAGGTAGGCTGAAAAAGTAGTGGTTGAATGCGGTTGAGGAAATTCTTAGAAGTAATATTAGGAGTCTTAAAAACAGGAGAGCGTGTATGAAGCAGGGTATGGGGGTAAATGAGGTAAAATAGGTTTGCAAGGTTAGGTCAGTAAGGAGGAAAATATTGAAACAGAGTTAGGTGTACAAATATGTATTTATGAGAGTAACTTAGTGACTCTGCCTACCCCAGAAGGGAACGGCGTGATTGATACGCATGTATGTATGCATTGTCAGTACTTTTAAATTGGTAAATTGTTACATTCATTCATTATTTAATTGATACATGGTTGATTTTGACATGTACATGGATATAAACATAACATGCTTTTATGGTCGTTATGGTTGTTTATGATTTTATGTTTATGCTTTCATACTTTTCATGCTTTAATGGGTATGTTTGTTTTGCATTTATCTGCCTACTGCACGAATTCACGGGAAAGAGCACCACTGACTAATGGGATAAGTACGCCTCCGAATCCGAACTGAGACTGAAGTGAATCCCGGCGAATACTAGAATCGCAACCCTGTCGTTTACAACGATAATTAACTTCGGTTATTGAGTGGATACCTACCACTGTTTCCACAATGGAAGGCCATCGCACTTAAGTCTACACCATGTCTTTATTTATATCAGGAGGATGGTTGCACGATGCCTGCCAACAGCTGGAGTGAACGTATTATGTGCAGCAGAAATGGTCGTACAATCCTGAGATTGGTTGACTGCAGCTCTCCATCCTTCCCTATTTAATGCTAGGCCTCTCCCTTTCTGCAAGTTCTTTCTATGGACTTTCCTCTTTATTTGGTCCATGAGCTTATTTCTGGTTCTTCCTCTAGGGACTTTTCCCTCTATTTTACCTTCAATACGTTCTTCACAAACCCATCGTGCCTCAGAGTGTGTCCAATCCGTAGTAAGTGGCAGCAAATTATGGAAGGCCTTATCTAGTGAAATACGTAGATAAAAAAATAACCGAATATTTAAGCAAAGACTTTTTAATTACCTGTTTCAAAACCAAAGAGATTCGTCTAATGATAGCCTTACCATTTTTTCATTGTAATTACGTCCAAAATGTATGAATTTGTGTAAATACAAGATCTGTCATATATACATATGTGTAAATAAATTTTGTAGAGGAATTAAATATATCTGTAGACAGGACAATATTAAAAAGTGTGTAATTACGTGCGTGTAGTACTGTATTTTTTATCCACTGCATTATGATTACCTGTAAGTAAAACCAGTAAGACGTGTTTATTTACAAACTATCGACAGTACTTACTTTTGAACTTCCGTCTTTCATCACTAGGCGGCACCACATTCCAAAAATTTGTTTGTTTGCGGAATTGTAGACGACAGTTTTTGGCGACGAGATAACAATCCATAATATATATTCATTTTTATGTAATATACTTTCACTTAAACAGACCACGCAGATGCCCTCTCGTCGTATCAGGTTCAGTTATGCAAGTCGGAGGCCCCATCATTTAAGTCGACTCGGATGATATCGATTGTTCACCGTTGATGCTATGTCGAGGCCCAGTCATTCATCGGCAGGTCGAAGAGTTCACATATTCGAGCACATTTTGCACATGTTTACGAAGAGCATGAGTGGAGTTCAGTCATTCTGAACGAGTAATTCTTCTTATATATTTGTTTATGCGTTTTCTATGCGCCTATAAATCACCACAATAATCACGAACACTTGAGAGATGCAGATTTCTTTACATCCACAGAAAACAGCGCTGATGTAGACGTGGTTAATAAATGTGAGTAGACGCTCGTCTACATTTGAGTGCTCCCGACTTAGGATCACCCATAGTGTACTCGAGAAATTAAAAGCCGTCCGAGATAAAAGTGCACTTGAAATATACTGATTTGACTTGGAAAGATATGAAAACCAAACAATTTTTCGCAATTGTCAATCAAAGGCCAACATGATGGAGTCTTCGGTCTCGCGATTCACTTCCGTGATTCAAACGACAATGGACGTGTTTTCTGATTGGCTGCAATTCTCTTGACTGTGCCATTATCTTGGACGCACTCTGGCTCACTCACAACGTGAAGCAAGCAGCCGACCAGATGGAGATGGCATGACGTCATCAAACCGTAGCTAGACAACCGAAATATCCGCCATATTGCTTCACCCTGTTCTTCTTTGCCTGCCCTTGGATAGCGCGGAGGAGTGAACGAAATAGCGGTCATAAATCAATATTATCCTTCTTCTGTTGACAATTTCTAGTAAGTAAATCTTGTAACGTGAGTAAATTATTACGTGGTATTTATTCTTCTCAATGTCACTATGGTTTTTGCAGGAAATATAGAATATTAATAATAAATAAAAATATTTTAAGAAGAATGCTTTTCAAAAATTAAGTGCATGATTTTTAAAAGTGGATAATCGAAGGAGAACATCGCTCAATCGCAAAATCAGAGCGTTGGCCCGTGAGCGCCGTGGTAAACGGGGGAACAAAGATGGCGGCCCACGTGACAGCGTCAAGCACTGGCCAACATGGGGAGCGCCTTGCGAATGCACCTACTGGCGATGGGGCAATTGATAGGTATGTTGTATTCGGGTGCGTTGTAGTAGGTTGGACGCGGTGAGTGCGGACGCAGCCCCCCTCCCCCCTGCGCGTTGAATCTTCTACATCTACATAATACCCTGCTAGCCGCCGCATGGGCGTGGGGCAGGGGGGTGTTAGGTCACCAGTCGTGTAAAGGTGTACGTTTTTTGGAGATGAAATGGTGACACGTATTATAGGAGTGTATTTAATGGAGTTCAATTTTTATAGTGGTTATTTTGGTGTGGTATCTTTAGGTGAGTGTGTGAAGGGGGAGAGGAAATTGGAGGAGAAACAAGGGATTGGAAGGGGAGATGGTGGTGGGAGGAGGGAGGGGAGGGGGGAAAGAGAGGCGATGTATTAATGATGATAATAATACTTATGCAGATGGCTCGGCCGGAGAGGCGGCAATGGTGCGTGGATGGGGTCGGTGTCCCGAGGGGGGGCGGCGTTGCCAGAGTGTGGGTTGAAGGGGGAGGCGGGGGGGGTGAGAAGAGGAGGGGAGGGATCGCTGCCCACGGCCGCTTCAGAGGGGACGCGAGCGTGGTGTGGAGGCATAGCGAGGAGCGCGTGTTATTCCTCGGGAGCTGCTCAGCTTGAAACGAACTTGAGCGAGATTTTTCCCTACTCATAACAGAAACCATATTCGGATTTTCTTTCTAAATATAACCTACAAAAGGTAGTTTGAGCGATATATCATTTTAGTTAGAAATCAATGAATTTGGTTTTATTTCAAAGAAAAATATATCACCCTTTTAATGCAACCAAAAATTTAATCCCTTACCACATTAATTTCCGAGGTATATGCTAAAAAAATACCAGCCCTTTTACAAGGGAAATGGTGCGCGTATGCACTCCAGAGAGACATTATTTACCAAACGATATGTTTATAACACATAGATGTCGTAAAAAAAACTAACAGCGTGTACCTTGTATTTTTTCTCAACTATATTTGCAAATCAATCATATTGTCACTACAGTAGGTTCTAGGGTATAACAAAAAACCTTACGTTTTGAACGGGGTTTCGAACGCACCGCGTGAAAAAAATGAGTCAAATAAAAGACGTATTTAGGTTTTTTTTCATTTAATTACTTACAATCTCTGTCACATAAAACTATATTATTGTACCATTAATAATTCAATATTTAATTGATATTTCCTACAGCTGGTGAAACTAAAACGTATAAGTAGAATATTGTCTCTATTATGATTAGGTAACTATCTCGCTCGGAGTACCTTAAATAAGTATGAAATTAATATTGTGAAACTTAGTTTTAAATTACATAAATTCTCAAAAATAGAGTTACAATACATTTATTAGGTTTTATCTTACCCACTTTTTCCACGATGTGCGCTCGAAAGGCCTTCACAACCGAAGATTTCTTTTAGCGATTCTGTAAAAATTTTGGCGGCGAGTATTTTAATCATATTTTAAAATAGTTGAGAATAAAAAGAAGCCAAGAAAACTGGAAAAAATTAGTACTGATCCTAGATGGTGTCCAGAAATTTCTTGAGCAACAATCAATCTTGCTCGCAAACATGAAGAACGGTATTCTCGAACTCCCCGATGACGAACCAAAGATAATTGTGAACAATATAAGAGAGCAAAAACAACACAAAGAGCGGCCTTCAGGGAAGCATTAATGGACTTAAAAGTTAGATATTACTAGTATTAGTATTACTAGTATTAGTATTAGTAGGTGAATATTTGGAAGATAACCAGAAGGCATTTTGGTCTCATGTGATGGAGGTACAAGGGAATATATCTTCGGTAACGTCACTATAAAGTGCTCTAGAGGAAAGTGCTAGCAACAAATTATAAGAAGTAAATATCCTTAACACCTTTTCAAAGTGTCTATACTACATGCCCTCAGAAAAACACTGCTACACTATTAGCCTATATAAAAACCCAATGCAATCTATAAATATTTCTTGTCGTGGCATAGAAAGTCACCTGAATCCATCAACACCAATTAATCACCTGGTCCCGATAAAATTCCCGCCCGAGTTTATAAAGAATTAGCGTTAGAAATAGCACTGCACTTGAAAGTAACATTTGAAAAATCTCTTGCAGAACATCGTGTCATTTACTATTGAAAAATCAAACGTACCACCAATATTTAAGGGTGGTGATAAGGAAAAGCCCAGTAATTATAGACCTATCTCCATCACGTCTATCACGTGCAAAATATTGGAACACATAATCGTCAGTTAAACTATGGTATTTAGATGATCAAAACTTCTTAATTCAAAACGAGTATGGATTCCGAAAAGGTACGTCCTACGATATCCAACTCTTTCTTAACGATATTCTTTCCTCTGGAGAAAGGCTCGTTCCGGTTGACGCGATATTTTTGGACTTCAAAAAAGCTCTCGCTAAAGTGTCGCAGTCAAAATTACTTGTTAAGCAAAAGCCTATGGAATACATAATGTAGCAACATGCTGGATAATTGATTTCTCAGATAACCGCGAGCAGAGGGTAGTGCTAGATGGCGTTAGTTCAGATACAGTTAAAGTCACATCCCGTGTGCCCCAGCAAAGTGTCAATGGTCCTTTATTTTTTCCTTTTAATATTTATGATATCACCACCGTCGTTACGAGCAAGATTCGCCATTTCGTGGATGATGCAGTATTTAACAGTGATATTAACACCGATTCCGACGGAATTACGTTGAAAAAAGACCTAGACTCTGTAAACGAATGGTGCGATACTTGGCGGTCGGAATTAAATTTTTTAAAGTGAGTTGTTATGAATTTTTGGAGGAAGAATGGCTTGCCAAACGAAATGTACACAATTAATAACGCCGAACTATCAAGTATAGAGCAACTCAAGAACTTAGGTGTGACCATTACTCGGGACTTGTCCGGGGGAAGCAGGGAAATATGCGGACAGGCAAATCGTAAATTAGGATTTAATTAAGAATACTAGAAAGATGTGGCGAGAAAGTAAAGGAACATTGCTTTTTTTCTCTCCTGTAACCTCACTTGGAGTATGATGCTAGCATATGAGACCCTTAGGAAGTAGGACTAGTTTCAGATATAGATCGAATTTAGCAAAGGTAAGCTAGATTTGTTAAAAACTGCTAGGATGAACATAGCAGTGTTACTAAATTGTTGAGAGAATTAGGATGGGAATCTCTATGGGATCAAAGGGAAAAACATAGATTAAATCTTTTACAAAAGATTGATACAGACTTTTTTTTGCCGGGCGTTCAACATATTTGTCTAGAGCCAAACTTAAATAATAGAAACGATCACAGGCCTAAGATTAAGGAAATAGACTGCCAAACCGACATGTTTAAAATGTCATTAAATTCTAGGATACTCTGACCTTTACTTGGAAAAGTAGATTTTGCTCTTGCGCTAAATATCGCAACCTAATTATTTGCAACGCATGTTTTCGGCTTGATATAGCTCTTCCATGATTTAGTACTTTGTAGTATTATTTACCATTCGTATTTATGATATTAACCAATGGTTGTATCTTAAATTGTGTACTGCACGGCATCATGTTCGTCTACATATCACTCTCCTAGTTTCTGGTGTTACTGCGAATTGTTATCCTGACAGCTTTTGGCCTGCACCTGGCATCTAGGCGAACGTGCGCGGTTCTGATTCCATCTAGGATGAGTTCTGCATGCCTGGTGTGGAATCACCCCGTGCCACATACCGTAGTGGTGGCTTGCCAGGTATTTTGTAGATGTATATATTGTAGCCACGCAATGTTAAAATTCTGACGAGATCTATGCGTTAGAAATTCCTAATCTTTTTAAATAAGGTCTCTGAAGTGCATACGGAGATGGAAAATGGCTGGATTGGAAAATATTTCGAAACGCACTATGGTAAAAATATTATGGTGTATATTGTACCTTACATGAAAACATAATTAGTACAAACAGCTGATTTTTAGAATTTTAATAATGATGAAGCGAATGCATCGATTTAACAAAAATAATTTCTCGCTCCAATTTCCTTCAAAGTGCGAGGCAGCGTGGGTGTTTGTGGGGTTGGGGGAATACTGGACCGATTTCTAGTCATTATTGGTGTTCTGTCTCAGCTTAAGAAAATGTAACATTTTATAGCGTGGATTAAGTCACTTTAACGATAAAGAATTTGTGAAGAATAGTTGATATGAGAAAACAACACGTGAGAGTATTTAAGAGTGTTAATACCAAATGTGCATAAAAACTCCATGGCGACGGAGACAGCAGATATGAAGTAATGGGTGAGAATTTCGGTTTCCTTCCGGAATCCATTGTCAGGCAAGCGAATTTATAATAATGGAGTGGTTGTCGTTTGTTCGTTAAGCATCTTCTCGAATACTGCTGAATCGATTGACCAGATTTTGATAGGCATGGTGCCAAAGGCCCCAAGGCCCTACAAACGGTCCCCTATAAAGCATTGGAATCAGTGCAGAGATTTCTTTTTTTGCTTATTTTAAATAACTTGCGATTTAGATATAAGGTTGAAATTTATGAAAGAGGGTGGCAAAAAGAATGAACTACATAATATTGTCGCAATCAATATTGTAACGCGCTTCATTTTTGCTGGAAAATACGTTTCCGATAGCAAAATTAATCATTTTTCTCCGATTTCGGCAGCAACATATTTCCTTGGCGACCTGAGCAACAGCTAGAATTTCGCCTGGGCCTTTAACGGCTGATGTTAAATTAAATGATCAATATTGGGAAATTCGAGTGAGATTTCAGCTTGGGCTTTGTACCCCAACCTCTCCACGTGAGCTTTACGGCGTTTACATAGTGTCTGCAATTAGCACGGGACATTGATTCTTATAATTAGGGCCCTTCGGTATGAATTGTATAACGCTTATTACGTAGAATTTTGCACGCTGCTATGCATATTCGACATGGTGGTTATTGTCAGAGAAAGACTTTATTCAAATTCATCCATTATGTACCTCGGGAGTATCATCAGATGAAATGGAAGTTGCGCGGAGGAAGTTAAAGGTAGAATCACTCAGGGAAATACAGCCTTCTGTAAGGTTAAGTGACCACTATCAGCCAAATTTATCAGCATAGATTTGAGATAAAGATTTGCAAAATGCCTTTATGGGAGTGTATAGATCACGGGAAGGAGATACGGATGGAGGCAGCGGAGGATGGAACAGCGTGGAGGGAATGGTTCAGATAAAACCTATCGGTGGACAGTTCCGCCGAAAGGGGAAGAGGTCTGCGCATAACACCCATTAAACCTTTATACAGACGTAGAGCGTGACCGGATTAATGGCTGGTGTTCCAATGACCTTTCAGTCCCGAAATCACTGCTTTCTATATTGCCTTGGAGTGATTGAAGTAATGAGCCATGAAACTTAGATAAGAAATGAGAAGTCAGACTCTTCTGTATGAATGTAATTAATATACTATTTCTTACCTTTATCTCTCTCGATGAGAATCAACGGGGATTTCTGCCAGTAGTTAATAAAAAATGAGCGTAAGAAGTTAGCATCACTCTGGTTCATGAAACCGTTCAGTATGCTACTAAGATATGAGAACGATTCCACATTTTAGTTTGCGTTCACCTACTCTTATGACCATATCGTTAAACTACAGAGTATTCTCAAAACGTTTTCATTTTCATGGTTCATCTTTCGGATACACTAATCACCCTGCACCTCCCACACAATCATCAATGACTGAAGTCTCTAGTATCTCTGGTTCGCTAATGGAGCAATCACTACGAATCTTTTCCAGCTTCCCATCTACTTTTTATTCCCGTTTTCCCTACTTCCACGCTTCTTCTTTCAATAATCTCAGAATCTACGTTTGGAAACAATGACTTAAGAGGGCAGCACTTTGCGATTCCCGCGCTAAACCACCCACCACTCCCTGCCACTCATTTCGATACGATACTACCATCTATGCAGCCTTGATCAAATTTTCGGTGACTGGAGCGGAATTTGCATAGATTTGTATGAAAACTTGCATACGTGTTCTCAGTAGCATTGTCTATAGTTTTATAATATCAAAGTAATCTCTCGGTGGAAGGTAGATTTCCTTGAAAGTCAGAGAAAATCCTCCTATTTATTACATATCAGGGCCTTATCCACCTCTAATATATCTCTCTTCATCTCCGTGTGCTTATCGTCCTATCCTCCTTCATCCCATCCGTTAAACCTTTTCTCTTCTCTCCCCTTACCCGCTGGTCCAACACCCTTCCCTCTATTTTAGTCTTATCCTAATTCATAAAAATGAAAGTTAGATGAATTAACTTCAAACGAAAGCTAAAATTTTCTAAATTGTAATAAGCAAATTTCATGTTCTGAATTGTAAAAATTACATTCATAACCATGGGGAGCCACATTGAAATTCGAGGTGGGTAAAGAAAACATTGGGATGGTTGCATAAGATGCAAATAATCCTTTTAGTTAATTGTTCAAAGCGTATACAGCATATATCGTATTATTAAGGATGCTAATTTAAGTATTGTTATATAACGCCACACAAAATTAAAGTTTTCATATCTAATTTCAAACTATTTCTGCCAGTATCCATGGGTGCGCTCAAAGCAATAAATTTGCCGCAATTGTTCCACCTCAGATCACTTTACGTCCACATCACAGCCCAATTGGATTGAGTGAAGAAAATATGTTGTGGTTACTCTCTGGTGATACGTAACGGTCACAATGGTTACTAAACCTTAACCCAAGAAGTACACACCTCAGTCCAGTGGACCCCTGCACTTTTTTATGCTGGAACTTTGATTTAAAAACATTGATTGGAACATAGATCTCTCAAATTCAAATCGCTGTTCATATTTAAAGAAAATTTCCGGTTATATTTTTATTTGCATCTACATCTTCCTACTACCCTGCGAGCCGGCGCATAGGCGTGTGGCAGGGGGTGTTAGTACACCCGCCGTGTGAAGATGTAAGGGATAAGGTTTTGGGAAGTGAAATAGCGACGTGTATTATGGGAGTGTTTTGAGTAGAGCTTATTTTTGTTGTGGTCGCATGTTGGTCGCGGAAAGAACGAGTTTTTGTACCTATTTCTTCGGCAAAATATATATATATATATATATATATATATATATATATATATATATATATATATATATATATATATATATATATATATATATATATATAAAAGTTTGCCAGAGGAAGGCAGACGACAAACACAGAAAACAAAAAAATGATGAACACACTTACAAAGTGGTGGGTGCTTTTGGGGTGGGTCTTGGGTGCTTTTGAGCAATCTTTTCTCTCGTCCTGCTCTCCTAAACCTCTTCTCTGGCTTCGTTACATTGACGATATTTTTCTTCTGTGGCCACATGGCCTTGATTCCCTTAACTCTTTCATCTCCTCCCTAAACTCCTCCTCCTCTGTCTCCTTCACCTCTAACATCTCTGCCTCCAAAATTACCTTTCTGGATGTAGACATCTCCCTCAGTAACCTTAAATTCCACACTTCTGTCCATATCAAGCCCACCAACAAGCAACAATATCTCCATTTCAACAGCTGCCACCCCTCTCATACTAAACGATCCCTCCCCTTTTCCCTCTCTATCCGTGGTCACCGAATATGCAACAATCCCGAATCCCTTGACCTTTTTCTCTCCAATCTCCACCAATCCCTCCTTCGCAGAGGCTACCCTGAGCGTCTTCTTCAGAAAAAAATCCTACAGCGACCCTCTTCTTCTAAATCTCTCTCTCTTAATAAGTTTCCTCATGATCAAATCTCCCTCTGTACCACCTATTTCCCTGGAGTTCACTCCATCCGTCGCTTAATCAAAAATCTCTACCCCATCCTCTCTGACAACCTTACCACTTCCAAAATTTTCCCCCGCTGTCCTTCTCTCACCTTTAGACGCCCTCCCAACCTCTCCACCCTCTTTAAAATCACTAAACCCCTTTCCAAATCAATCTCCCGACCTACTAAGTCCCTTCCGACGCCGTGCAATCGCCCACGTTGCAAAACATGTGGCATCCTTCTCACCCAGCCTCTGCCTGATAAATTCCTTGCCGCTCATCTTCCTTCCGTCCCCTCACTCTCCTGCGTTTCCCATAATGCTGTCTATATCCTTCTTTGCCAATTATGTCCTAGTTTTTACATCGGTTTGACGACCACTCCCCTTAACATCCGCATGAATGGCCACCGCTCCAGTTGTAATGAACCACCGTCTATTTCTGTTTCCCTCCCTGTTGCCACCCATGTTTCTTCCCACAACTCCACCTTTAATAATATTTTTAAGGTTGGCATTCTCGCCTCCCTTCCCCCTTCCTCCTCCCCACTCCAAATCAAAGATCTTGAGTCCTCTTGCATTTACT
The DNA here is from genome assembly GCA_963169105.1 of Ceriagrion tenellum. Lineage (NCBI taxonomy): Eukaryota > Metazoa > Arthropoda > Insecta > Odonata > Coenagrionidae > Ceriagrion > Ceriagrion tenellum. Next base: position 10,005,081 of record OY720639.1, read on the forward strand.
TATTCCAGGCTTTCTCTCCGCCAGCACTCAATAAATCCCACTAACTTCTTCTTTCACCTCTGCCCATACTACTTCTTCCTTTCGAATTTCTTCCACTTCCCGCCTCCCGCCCCCACCTTTCCTCTCCCTCCGCCTCCTCCCCTTCCCCCGTCCCTCCCCTCCCTTCCTTCCGCCTCAGTCCTCCCTTCCTACCGCCTCAGTCCTCCCTTCCTTCTCAGTCTTCGCTCTTGCGACCAAGGTGCTAGTGGCACCGAAATATCAAGAAACTTTGTAAGTGTGTTCATCATTTTTTTGTTTTCTGTGTTTGTCGTCTGCCTTCCTCTGGCAAACTTTTATATATTCGTCACTTAAGTGATCCTAAGTGCAGTTATATATATATATATATATATGGCAAACTATATATATATATATATATATATATATATATATATATATATATATATATATATATATATATATATATATATATATATATATATATATATATGCACTTAGGATCACTTAGGTGACGAATATATAAAAGTTTGCCAGAGGAAGGCAGACGACAAACACAGAAAACAAAAAAATGATGAACACACTTACAAAGTTTCTTGATATTTCGGTGCCACTAGCACCTTGGTCGCAAGAGCGAAGACTGCCAGTCAGTCTTCAGCCAGTCAGTCTTCGCTCTTGCGACCAAGGTGCTAGTGGCACCGAAATATCAAGAAACTTTGTAAGTGTGTTCATCATTTTTTTGTTTTCTGTGTTTGTCGTCTGCCTTCCTCTGGCAAACTTTTATATATTCGTCACCTAAGTGATCCTAAGTGCATATATATATATATATATATATATATATATATATATATATATATATATATATATATATATATATATATATATATAAAAGTTTGCCAGAGGAAGGCAGACGACAAACACAGAAAACAAAAAAATGATGAACACACTTACAAAGTTTCTTGATATTTCGGTGCCACTAGCACCTTGGTCGCAAGGTCGCAAGAGTCTTCGCTCTTGCGACCAAGGTGCTAGTGGCACCGAAATATCAAGAAACTTTGTAAGTGTGTTATTCATTTTTTTGTTTTCTGTGTTTGTCGTCTGCCTTCCTCTGGCAAACTATATATATATATATATATATATATATATATATATATATATATATATATATATATCTTATTTTTTCGCTCCGGTCAGACCTAGAGATGTAGTGTAGCGTCATGATAATATACTCTGTGTCTCTCTGAAACACACCAGTTCCGAATTTCTCAAGCAATCTAAGCCTAGCGTGTAGCCTCCGAGTCTCTAGGGTCTCCCACCTTAATCCCTCTAAAAGCTGTAAAGCACTATATGCTCACTAGTAGTAGTTCTAAACGGAGCGCGCAGCTTTTCATTGTATTTTATTAATTTTTTCGGTTAAATCTTTAAGACCAGAGTCCCAAATGCTTGTGCCGTATTAGAGGCGTGGCCCAACCAGAGCGAAGTAGCATCGTATTTTTTACCTTTTCATCTGAGGACCTTCCTATTACACGCTAAACAAATCCTAGTTTCTTTAATGCTGGGCCGCATATGTTTTGTGCGTGTGTTCCCGACGATATATCAGAAGTTATGGTAATTCCAAGATATTTCACTGGATCTGAAGATTTTATGTTTACTCCACCCACAGTTTAGATATGGCATTTGTATAATGACTTTCACAGGAAGTGAACGGTGGTGCATTTTCTAAGATTCAATTCTATCCCCAACACCTGTCACCTCGAATGAACGTTTTTAAGGTCCGACGACAGAACTTATAAGTCCGCGTCTTCCCTTATTTCGCGGAAGATGACCGTATCATCTGAAACTAATCTTAATTTACTGCTAAATCGAGAACCTAGGTCATTTATTTAAGTAATTAATAAAAGAGGGTCAATCACGCTTTTTTGTGGGACACCGGATGTGACTTTATCCATATCAGAGTTAATACCATCAATGACTACTTTTTGTTTTCGACGCTCGGTGAAACTTTTAAAATATTAAAAATTCCCCGGGGTCCACCCATTATTCACGTTTTCTGGAGACGTTGGTCATTCTATTTAAATAATCCAATGATAGTCGCTGGACTATTTTTTATTGCACATTTGGCATACACATATCTCCATTCTTTGTCAATAAGTGCAACGATTTTAAAAATTTCATCACTCCCCGTTTTCTTGTGACAGCCATATTTCCAAAATGGCGTATGCGAAGTTTTAATAATGTCGATGTTTACTCTAACCTTAATATCTCAAGGGATAACAACGACGGAGGTGAAGTACTGAATACTTACTATTCCTGACGTAATGAAAAATATTGTCGTTAATTTTTCTTTTTTTCCTTTACCATTTCTCTATTGTCGAAATTGAGCTTAATGGGAGAAATATTTCAATTCCCAGAGAACCTTCACGGTGGACGAACCACATCTAGGATTCCGAGCAGTTGCCCCTTCCTCGTGCACGTGAAAAGAAAGTCAGGTAAATGTAATTACACTGTAAAAAAACACTCTTATGAATGATTGAGCCGTGAATTAATCTCGTCAAGAAAACATCGTCGCCGACCGATGCAAAGCCCAGTTTAAGGTGGACCAAGCTGGTGTGAACGTCAACGGTTCCTTTTACTATGATGATGATTAAACAAAGATGAACCAAATAAAAATATTTGATGTAATTTTGATATTACCAATTGGATCGTATCTACGGGAACGTGTTTTGAGGGTGATTTAGCGTGCCGCCTCATTGGGTCACTCGATCCAGGAAATTCCCAACGTTGAGGAGTGATATTCAGGATACTAACGAGCCACACGCCGTATAATTTCTGCCGCGGTTTGCGCATTGGAAATACGTTGTTTTCATGATTACTCTCTGGATAGAACTGCCATAGCAGCGTGTATTCCACGGAAAATGGTTCCTTTATTTTCTGGGACATTACTCGAAGGGCAATGTGGTAAGAGGCTGATATTTTGGTATTAATATTAAGATGAGATTTTTCGCTTAATTATGAGGTTATATGCATTTTATGCGAAGTCATATCTCGCAGAAATTACCTTAACTTACCTTCCTATGGAAGGAGGAGTATGCGCAACGCGCCTTTTTTGTACCCAAGAGGCGTTCGGTAGATAATCCGTCCCGGATAAGTTGACTCTTAAAAACGAAGTATGTCTCATCAAACAGTGGTATCTTAAATATTTTTAAGGTTTTCGTGAGTAATTAGGCGTATTTTGCACCATTGTGTTGCTACACTAATATTTTGAATAACAATGTACAATGGTGGAACTGGGATTTTAACTCTTCTGTGCTAATTTCAGAATGAATTTTCATAAGCCGATTCCATGAGAGAGTTCCTACACGTTTAATGAAGAAACATGAGCGTTTAACATCGAATATAAAGACATTGAAAATCCCGCCGGCTCATCCACGATAGCATTGCGACTAAGTCATGAGTGTCTCACCGAAAGGCCTTTCGTTCGCCGGCACCGTATTGGTCGTACGATTGGATGTTCAACTGCGACATTATCTTGGACGGATTCTACATATGAAAATTTCCACGACCACTGGCATTCGAACCCGAATTCCCGACAAGAGAAGCCAGTCTGCCAGCCACCGCACCCATTACCCGACCGACCCCTCTGATGGTCGAGTTTCTTCCTTCCTTCCCAGAGAGCGAGGACGGCTTTTTCACGTGTTGAACCCATCAAAATTCCGAGATTCGAGGAACAAGACAGCCGAGCAAGGGAAGGAGCGGCCGATCTCGGGTTCCTCGGTCGGCCCTCGCCGGAGTAGCGGCTGGCTGACTGAGTGAGAGGGAGCGAAGGGACTTAAGGGTTTCCCATGGAATGACAAGGGATGGGCCCTTAATATCACGCAGTGGGTAGTGGATGCAGAGATGGGGGACGAGAGAGCCCTGTCTGGCTGGCCCGGGTCGACCTTGGGGGCCCTCGCCGCTCACGGGACATAAAAAAACGGTCGGGCGGTGATGCAGGGGGGGAAGGGTGGAAGAGGCGGGACGTAGGACCCCCTTCCTGAGATAGAGATCCCTGAGAGCCGTAAATTTCGGAGGTTAATATGCAGGTTGGGTCGGCTGCTCCGGAGACGGGGCTTCTCCTGAGGTGTGTAACTCGAGAGCGGCTGTGGGAGACCAAGGAGGCTAGTGGTGCTCTTGGACTCCGTTTCCACCACGCTAGTTATGCCTGACGCTGGTTATATTTGGAAAGAGAAAAGCCAGTTAGCACCAACTGTGTCTGAATTTCTAACCTCGATTGGGTGACCCTTGTTACGTGGTAACGCGGGCCAGAGATTGTTAAGGTAGTTTGAGTGAAATATCATTTTACCTAGAGATCAATGAATTTGGTCTCATTTTAAAGAAAAATATATCACCCTTCCATTGACACTAAAAATTCAACCCCTTACCACATTACTTTCCGAGATATTTGCCAGATAATACCAGCCCTTTTATATGACAAATGGTACGTGTATAGGTACTCCAGAGAAACATTATTTACAAAATGAGGCATTACTAACACTTAGATGTTGTAAAAAAACTAATAGCGTGTACTATGTATGTTTTCTCAACTAATTTTGAAAATTAGTCATATTTTCATCGCAATAAGTTCTTGGGTATCACAAAAAAATTTCCGTTTAGAAGGAGTTTCAAACGCACCGCACGAAAAAAATGAATCAATTTAAAGACTTATTTAGATATTTTCATTTGATTACTTACTATTTCTGTCATATAAAACTAAATAATGGCACCATTAATAATACAATATTTAATTGAGGTGTCCTACGGCTGGTGATATTAAAAACTATGAATCGAATATGGTCTCTATTATGACTAGGGCTATCTCGCTCGGACTACCTTAAGGGAATACTAGTTTCGCATGCATCAACAGGTCATCATCATAGGATGTTCAATCCTAAGATTGGTTGACTGTTATCCGCCATCCTTCCTTTTTAAACGCAAGTACACTTACTTCTGGTAGCTATTCTTACGTACTTTTGGCCATGTATTTCTTCCCGAGTCTTATTCTGGGGACTACTTTTCGCTCTATTTTTCCTTCAATTATATTCTTCGCAGACCAATTATGCCTCAGAGTGAGTCCAATCCATCAAGTTCTTCTTTTCTCTATACTGTTACATATGGTCCCAGGTAAAGGATGAGTCGAATCCAAATGTCGATTCTCGATTCCACCGATTCTCAGGATTAGTATTGGTCTCGAGAATCGATCGTCTATAGTCGATTCCGATTCCATCGATTCCAGATAGATAAATATTCAAATCAAATTTCATTGATCACATCATATTTGTCTCAGTAATTTTGCGTGTAGGCTATCAGTTTGCACGTTTTATCTACCTCAATAAGCTGAGAATACATTTGCTATTTGTTAATAATTATAATTTTTGAGCGACCTAGTTGTATTTGTTATTTTATTTCAGTCAATATTTGGATTTAAATAATAGTCGTATGCTACTGGTATATCAATATCCCAACTGTTATAATCGGAATAAGAATCGATGGAATCGAGAATCGATTTGAAAGAATTGGAACTGGAATCGAAATCGAAAAAAAGTGGAATCGACTCATCCCTAGTCCTAAGTGATATTCAGCACTAACCTCCTTTGAATTGTCATTGGCTAATCTAATGGGAAATGTTAACGCTGTTTAGCAGTGGGTTATGATTCCTTTTCAACCATTCTTCTCAATTTGCCGCTCATCTTACTCCTCGCTCCCACTCCACCGTCTTCCTCCCTCCCCCCCCTCTCCTCAACTTGGCCCTCAGCATCTCTTTGCCCTGTACAACCCTTCCCAACCACCTATTCTGCCTCCTCCTGAAGTTTCCCCTCCTCGCCCACCATGCTCTGCACTTCCTCGTTCGTCTTCCTTCGCATCTGTCGCACCTTATCATATTACCCTGCAAATCAACTCAAGGGTATGTGGCAGGGGGTGAATTATTTATTTATTGCACATAACAAATGTACACGAACGGACAGTTACCCAGTTATATAAAAATATAAGATTACGTTACATTTAAAGTACTGCAGTTGACAGAGAATAATTGTACAAAATATGAAAAATAAAACACGTTACATAATATCCAATTATAAAATTTAAAAAAAAACTGATATAAAAATAATTAGTTTTTTAATTAACCAGTCTTATAATTTATTACAGTTCAGAAGATACCTTTTTAACTTTAAAACATTCACATTAAATAAACCTATCTCATATGGTAATTCATTAGCTTCACGCATCATTCTGGCAAGAGGACTATGGTATAAGTAGTTTGTACCAAAAAAACCCTGGTAAAATAACTCATTATTCCGGATATGACATTTTGGGATTCTAAATTGAATTGCCTGCAGTAAAGTTGGACATGATATATAATTACTTAACAATTTAAACAAAAATATAATATCAGCATTACAACGCCGAGTTGATAAAGTTTTCAATTTTAGTTCCTTATGCACATCATTAATTAAGGTTTCATCATCTTTCTTGGCACTTTTCTTGACACATACACGGATAAATCTCCTTTGAAACTTTTCTATTCGTTCTTTATGACATATGTAATATGGTGACCATATGAGACTACCGTACTCTAGTATTGGTAAAACAAGTGACAAGAATAATTTTTTAAGTGCTGATATGTCTTTGAAGTCCTTAGTAACCCTCCAAACAAATCCAAGGAGCTGATTAGCTTGTTTGTAAATCATATCAATGTGAATATCAAAACTCAGATCAGTAGTAAATATCACACCCAAATCTTTTATCACATTATCTCCACTTAGGTATTTGTTATTGTTATGATATGGGAATATTGCAGGATTTTTACATCTATGATAAGTAAAAAATTAGCATTTATTTAAATTTATATCTATATCATTATTTTTACATCAATTTTAAAATTTATTTACACTCTCTTGAATAGTTAAGCAGTCTTCTTTAGATCTAACCTCATGATAGACTTTCAGATCATCAGCATACAGCAGACAATTTGAAGGTTCAATCGCTTGTACAATATCATTTATAAACAAATTAAATAAAAAAGGTCCAAGGTGGGAACCCTGAGGTACGTCAGATGTTACAGGGAAGGAATGGGATAAGTAAGATTTAATTCTTACCATTTGCCTTCTATTGGATAGATAATCTTTAAGCCATTCTAAAAGGTAGCCTCTTATACCATATGCTCTTAATTTATTAACTAAGACACTAATGTTCACTGAATAAAAAGCTTTTTGAAATTCGGTATATATTACGTCTACTTGATTGCCATGGCTAAAAGAATCTAAAATATATTTTTGAAGGACCATTAAATTTGAAACTGTAGATCTACCGCTATAAAAACCATGTTGCTCCCCTGCAATAATATGCTTTAAAAAAGAGCAAATATAGTCATGGACTAAGCTTTCATGTACCTTAGCAACACTTGATTGAATAGAGATTGGACGGTAGTTTGTGATGTCACTTTTAGACCGAGATTTATAGATTGGCACAACATGACTGAGCTTTAAATTCTTTGGAAAGATGCCAGTTGATAATGATTGATTGAATAAAACAGTCAATGGTTCAGCTAGAAACCATCGGCAGTGTTTTAGGGCAAACGGAGGAATTCCATCTGGGCCAGGTCTTTTTTTAGAATCGAAAGAGTATCTCCAACATGCACTATAATGTGCAATTAACTTTCACCGGAATGCACAACCCTCGAGGGAGGCTACAAATGCTATGGAAACTATTGAATTAACGTATATTTCAACAACGAGAATGAGATACAAGTGTCTTGCAGGGAGTATGGGAAACGTTATGATAGCACGACGTTGCAGATTAAGAATCAAGCATGAGGTAGCAAGTCAATTAATCTGATACACTGACAGTGGAATAACCTACTACAAAGTATCATTAGCAGCCATTATGGTATCTTCCGTTTACGACGACATCACCAGTGACCACACGACGTATACGACGACGTTTTACGTATCTTGACCATCTTCTCTACCATTATGACTGGACTCGAATTTTTTGACCATTTTTCTGCTTTATTTCTCTTTGTTATCGTCAGTTGTACTGTCCACAGACAAGTTTCAATGGCAGCCTTGCCTCCACAACAGTCTTCTCCTTTCTTATTCCTCATTTATATCAGCGATATCGACGTCTTATTCTATGATACATAATGAAAGATCTCCATGTAGTAGTACACGGGATAATTTCACTCAAGGCGTTCAATACCCGTTCACTATTAACAGATAAACCTTTATGATTGATCCCCTGAAGCTCGCGCGGCCCAGAAAAGTCAGGAGAGCGAAACACAGCTGAATTCGAAACTAACATAAGAGTGGGTAAGAATTTTACTACTACGTGGCATTAATTACTTTAAACAACGTGGGCAAGAATTCTTACATGCGATGCAAGGGTCAAGATTGTATACTGATTCGTATTACCATTACTATAATATCATCAGTTGACTAAAAGGTGAAAAAGAAGGCAGGCACATGATGATGATCCGAGTTTCGAAACCTAGGTAGTGGAGGAAAAATAAAAATTGTGGAATAATCAAGTGTATTCATTGATTTTACAATGAATCGTTTCCTCCAAGTAACGACCGACAACACCAACTTTACCAATACTAGGTATTAATGCATTCAAAGAACCAAATCATGCAAGTATTTTCATGTGGAGTGATTATTTAGTGATAATTTTAAGCTATTAATTAAACACATCTACCAAGTCTAGACTACAGAGCAAGAGCGAGAATTCCACCCAAAATATTTGTCGCATCTATTAGGGCCCCCTATTGCCGGCAATCACTTGTGCTGATAGATTCAGGGTAACAATGCGTAGCAATACATTCTATCGGTTTAAATATGGCTTTTTTCCAAGAGAAATGAGATGTCATATGAAAATGACGACAATCTCTTCCTTCCCCAAACGTGGTCGCGGTGCGGTGCGGTGACAGTCGGCGTCGCCGCAGGTGTGCCCGATAGAGGGCGCGGCCAGCCTTCCACGACAGAGACAACAGATTTCAATCTCGGGACGTTGGTAGCGCCTGTTTCTGGGCGAGGCTCGTATCGAGGGGGGGGAAGGGGGGTGACTTGGCGCTATAGAGGCAGGCGGTGGTGGTCAGGTTGGAGAAGATCCAATCACTCGCGAGGGAACTTTCGCCGGAGACCGATTGACCCCAGCGAACGTCTAAGGTTTCATCGCCTATACTTGACCCGAAACCAGCGACGCGAAAGTCAGAGGGAGTTAAGGTAGCTTGATCGAGATCCATCCCTAGTCACCCAGAGGTCTTACTCAAGTTTTATTTTTAAATACTCGCAATTCTGAGAACCACGAATTAAAAATTGCAACTCTAATGATTCAAAAAATTTGTTTTTTATTGTTAAAATTCTTTGTTAGTAAATTTACGAACATATCGGCCCCGTTGGCGACGGGGTAAAGTCCTCGCATGATAACCTGAGGGTCGCGGGTTCGTGTCCCGCCTGGGTAAAATATTATCTGTCCAGGTCATGGGTGTTTGTGTCTCGTCCGTTGTTACCGTTACACCCATCATTCACCCGACGTAAATTGGCCCATTGTGTTGTATTCGGGATAGTGAAGATAAATAAAGATAAATAAATAAATGGTTTATTTATGGTGATGGTTTTAACTTCATTCATTTTTCATGCCGCACCGTGCGCTGAAAACGCATTCGTGACCAAAGAATATTTTTTCTGATTCTGTCAAAATTACTTCGGCAAGTGGGCGATTCTAAGTGTTTGAGAAAGCATTCAAACGTCAACCGAAAATTATTGACCAGATCTGTGCGCAAGATATCCCTCATTTTTCAATAGTTTCCCGTGGAAAATGTCTCGCCTTTTCGCAGACATCTCGACAAGTATGATGATTAGCGGTTGATCTTTTGCTATCATTGAAAATATGATATATTTTCCTTTTTAATCGATACGAATGAATCAAACTTTATGCGAAGTGATGTCTCGCCAAACCTACCTAAAGAGGGAACATGCGCTCTTGCCTTGAAATTCCTTGAGTTCATTTGACTGGTCATTGGGGCAAATCTGAGGATAAGTTTGACAAAGATTGTACGTTATGTCGGTCATGTGGATAGAACATGCAATAATCGCTTTTCTTTCATCTCCAACAAGCGATTTTGATCTATGAGAGTAGATTTGATAGTATGAATAAAACTATGAAGGAAAGAATCGAAACCGTCGAAAGTGACCTTATAAACCGCATTCACGAATTTGGAGAATACCCACGGTGTTACCTGTATGGAGCCACCCGCAAGTGTACATGAATGCACGTGTCCAATGTATATTCACGAGGAATAGTTGCAGTTGTAAAACTTTGCACTTCAGTTATACTCCTTACTGCTATGCGGCTCCCAAGGTACGGCATACGCACATGTTGATGTAGTGATGCAGCTAGTTCGCGCCGATGCCCCCTATGAGAGCAGTCATCAGAGCTCCTATTAGTCTGTACCTATTCAGCAAGTGAACAATATTTATCAACAATGGGGAAGGGTGGGAGTATAAGTCCCGTGGATCTTCTACCGCGCTGTTCCATAACCAACGAAGAAAGTCACACTGGCATTTCAGTCCGTTACCACAGGTTCAAAGTATGTAGACAGGTGTGGGTGCGTAGTATGAACAATTTAAAATTCTTCACTTGGTGTTTCAATTTTATAGCTTGGAGACGGAGTGAAGATGAAGTAGTAATAAGACGAATTAAAGGGGAAAAGTCTACTTTGAATTTCATGACAACAAAGAATTGTTAGAACAGCTGGATTGGACAACTGTACTCTACGATGACATGGATTTGTAAGGAATATATGTGAATGACAGATTCGATCTTAAGAGGATTCATAGTAGGAAGACCAAGGGATGAGAGCGTAGCCAAATGAAAAGATACTGTATATTAGGAGAATTACAAGGATAGAAGAATATTATCTATGAGCAGAAAGATTGGAGGGCTAAGTTAACCAGTCCTAGGAATGAAACACTCATATTCATGATCAGTGGCGTGGCTAGGGTTTCTTTTGGGAGGACGCCAAGTGTGAGCGAGGACGGGGAGATTTCATTTTTTTCTAAAATTATGAGTGAATTTCTGTTTTTTGGCTAGAAACACTGCTTCTCCGACTGTGGTGTAGCAAACCTCTGTGTCTGTGCAAACCTCTCAAAGCATTCAAAACGCACAATTTGTAATGTTTTTTTAATAGTGGTGATGTTTCGACAAATGCAACCAAATTGATGCGACGTCGAAGCACCCGACAACTTTCAATTTTTCAATGTCTCCCGTTAAAATCTTCGCAGCTGTGGCGTCAATTTTTTGTCGCCTCCGAGAATCGGAAACTTTGAAGCCATATAGAATAATCCTAGGACAAAGAAATCGAGGATGTTAATGTTTGTGGGAGGACACAAAATGGAGCAAGTAGAGCATTTCCATTACTTGGGTAGCACGCAAGAATAAATTGGATGTAGTAGCAAAGACATAAGGAGGAGAATAGCGTTAGCTGAGGAGGCGTTTACTTAAACAAGGGAGCTGATGACGGGACCTTGGGTTAAGAGTCAAGGGAGAGGCTGGTGAAGAGCTTGATATGAAGAGTTGTATAGGGCGGAAGCGTGGACCCTCAGAAAAGAGGGTGTGAATAGGCTGCAGGCGTTTGAGATGTGGGTGTGGAGAAGGACGGAGGAGGTGCGGTAGAGGGAAAGAAAGACAAACGAAGAAGTTCATAGCACGGTGGGCGAGAAAGGGAAACTTCTGAATGAGATACGGAATAGGCAGGATAGGCGGCTGAAGGAAGTGATTATAGGTTGCTCAAAAATATGATAGAGGCAAGGATGTTGGGCAAGCAGGGAAGGGAAGAAAGAGAATAGGTTTTATGGACGGGATGAAGAAGAGTAGATCATATTCTGAGGCGAAAAAGCATATATTAGAGGCAGATTCATTTCATTGGTCGTCCAACCCTAATGTCGGTTTATTGCAGCCCTCCATCCTTCCCTATTTAATGTTAGTTCTTCCGATGTACTTCCTTCTTTATTTGGTTTATGAAATTATTCCTGAGTCTTCCTCTGGAGACTTTTCTCTCTACTTTACCTTCAGTTACGTTCCTCTCGAACCCATTGTGCCTCGGCGTATGTCCGATCCATCTGGCTCATTCCATTTAGTATTCCAGCTGGTTCTTTCTGCTTCTACTCTCATGCACATTTCATGATTTCCTATTTTGTACGTCCATTTTATCTTCGGCATCTTCCTTCTGCACCAGGATTTGAAGGTTTCAAATCTTTTCTGGTCAGCTTCTCCAATGGACCATGCTTCCGACCCATTGAATGCTACGTTCCACACGGGTGTTTCCACATGCTGTTTCCTGGTTCATAGTCCTATCTTCTTGGAGCACAGCAGTCGTCTTTTTCCCATGAACACCTTCTTAGCTTGGGCTATTCTCCGCTTGATATCTATTGTACTTCTTCGTCCCTTATGATGGTACTTCCGAGATTGGTGAAGGAATCCACTTGCTCTAATTTCTCTCCTCTCAGGATGACTTCAACATTCAGCTTCTCTCTTCCGCATACAAGGATTTTAGTCTTCCTCTTTCTTATTTTCTTGTTGTATTCTTGGAGAACTTGGTCCATTACGTATAGTGACCTTTGAAGATCAACACGATTTCCAACTATGACTGCGATATCATCTGCAAAGTGAAGTATATTTATGTTTTCTCCATTTATCTTTATTCCCCTCAGTCCAATATCTTGTGCTTCCCTTACGACCTCTTCCAAGTACATGTTGAACAGTATTGAAGAGAGATAGCATCCTTGTCTCACTTCTTAGCTAATTTTTGCTTCTCTCTGGCTTCCGTCTCTCATTCGCATTGTGGCGACTCGCTTACTGTATAATTGGTCGATTATGCTTGTATCATCGTAATTCATTCCGAGTTTTTCCAGCAGCCCGGACATCTTGTTCCACTCAGCATTGTCGAATGCTTTCTCCAAGTCCACGACTGCGACATTCAATGGAATGTTCACATGCGTTGTTTTCTCCATCATTACTCCCTGGTACCCCAGTTCTTCGTAAATCCAAATTGAATTTCCAAGTGGTTGTCTGGAATTTCTTTCCATCCTTCGGCTTATTATTCGTGTGAGTATTGTTGACGCAGAGGTAGATAGGACCCTGAAATTCCCTGCAAAAAATTCTGTATATTTTCCTTATAAATACTTCTGCTGAATTTTATAAAAAGTTCTCTAGATATTCCTTAAAGTATTGAAACACCATTTTACAGAATTCCCCTCGACGTCCTGCAGAATACTTTAGGATTATCTGCAGAATACCTTAAGACGTTCTGCAGGATTCCCTACGAATTCATTACGGGTCAACGGAAACCTCACATATTTCCGTAGAGTTACTTAAGTTCTACAGAACAGCTTGTAAGGAGTTATTTTGCTCCGCAGAAAATAACTCTACAGAAGATGTGTTCTGTAGAGTCAGGCTCTCATGCTTCCTACAGATCCTAAGATAAGGAACTAGTTCTGAAGAAAAAGAGTCAATTTCTGTAGAATTCCTTACGTTCTACAGAACATCTTCTAAGGAATTTTTTAGCAGGGTCGTAGATAATCAGAAAGAGTTTTTCCGACTTTCGACAAAACCTACCTTTAACCAGAAGAACACTTAAATTAGATATATATATTGACGGAATATCTCCCCTGAGACCTGTGTGTCTCGGATGCTACGTCCGACCGCTGGGAGGGCGCGCGAGGAGCCTTCGACTGTTTGGTCGTCGTGGCGGAGGGCAGTTGAGGCCCGCGCGCGGGAAAGAGGAAGGAAGGAAGCGGCGATTGGCCGAGTGCCCACGCATACATTCTCCCCCTCTACCCTACACACCTTCCTCCCCCTCCCCACCCTTCCCCTACCATCACCCCCACTAACCCTCTTACACCACCCTCCCCCTTCTCTCTCGCACCATGAATTATTCACCGCGCTCTCTCTCTCTCTCTTGAGATGCGAGGTGGCGTCGATGTCGACGCGGGGAAGCGGCGAAGCCCTTTCGCGGCCCCACGCACACGCCTCCCGCCGGCCAATCCGAGGGCGTCGCTTCACTCTCCGCGTGGAACGAAAGGGGTGCGCCCGCATGTCCTTTGCCCGCGGAATGCTTCGATGCGTGATCGACGAAGGCCACGTCCCTATTCAGGCATACCACACTCCAGTGTACGCATACCTACGCTAACTAAACATGAAGAGTACCTACTGCGATTAGTTTCACTGCGGTCCCCTCGCCCGATCTTTTAAAAAATGGAATGTGTAGAGTTATTTCACTTTTTCCGCGATGGAGAACCACCACAATTTCAAGCCTAGAACCGTTTCCTTTGCCAATGTGCTGAAGGCAACGTATATACATTGGTGCACTCAAAGCGCACAAGAACGACTTGGAATGGAGCGGTGTGCGCTGGCGAATTGTTCCCGACCTGCCGATAAGAGGTTTCTGCAGGTGAGAAACAGACATAGCCGAATGTTTCGTGAAAAGTTGTCAAATTCATTCAAAATAAGTATTTATAAACGCAAGCTTTTTATCAAAGAGTGATAAAAATTTTATAGTAATCATGCATGATGTCATAACCTGTAATCGACTAACTCGACAACAATCACGGATGCCATAATCGACGTTCATTTGTTGTTACATACATACATACATACCAATCACGCCGTTCCCTTCCGGGGTAGGCACAGTCACAAAATTTAGCCTAACTCTGCTTCAATAATTTCCTCCATACTGACATATCCTTGCAAACCTCTTTTGCTTCATTTACTCCCATACACTGCTTCATACACGCCCTCCTGTTTGTAAGACTCCTAATATTCTTCCTCCTAAGAATTTCCTCAACCTCATTCAACCACAGTTTTCTCGGCCTACCTCTATTTCTCGCACAATTCATTCTATTCTCATATATCTCTGTTTCGTTATTCGTGTGCATGTTTAGCGCGTATGGGCCGTTGATTAGCACACTGGAGCGAATGGAAAGCTCCCAGTCGATTTCCATTCGCACTTAAAAACCGATCTGAAGCAGGGCTGACAGGCGCTGGAGTGAGGGAGAAAAGAAATTTGTTTCGATGACCGCAACCATGATTTTTTATTCGTTCTTAAGCAGTAAAGGCGAGAAGCATAATAATTCAATGTTATAAATACCTGGTGGTAAAAAAAATCTATCGCGTTTTGATCCCGGATTTGTAAAATATTTTTCCAAAAGGTTTTACCGAGTAAGGAAGCACTGCGTTGATACATATATTTTGAGAATGGTCTCAGGTGGCATTGTATGTTTTTGAATATCAATTGAACAGCCGCAGAACGAAGAAGATTGGAGACCGTTGAAGTGCGGTGCTCACGATGCATGACGAAGATCGACGGAGAGACTCAGCAATGAAGAAACAAAGAGTTGGTGAGAAAAGATGTTTAGTGAAGATTCAGACATGCGGAGATCAAGTCCTTTTAGCCACGCAAGAAAAGAAAGGCTACGAAGAGAATAACCGAGGTAGACCTTGGAGACAGTATACCGGAAAATTACGCTACATTACAAGGATTCTACATGAAAAATTATGAATGACTGAAATTCATCGAATTCTTGTAGTTGCTGTTGGTTCTATTACAGAAATACCTTTGTCCATTGGGTGTAATTGCGTTAATTTCATTCTAATAAACACTAAATACTACATATGGCAGTTTTATTGATTGAGCGCCATTATAGTCACAGCTCATTGGGTTTTAAGATGTGGATTAATGTTTGCCGTAAATGTATCGAGAACATATTTCAACCACTATTTTGCGCGAATGTGCCCACTACATGTTAATTGAAGGTAATGGTTGACAATGCATTTTTACAAATCTCTTTCTTTAATTGATTGTCATTTATTCCTTTTAAACTCCACGGATGAGCGACTGGTTGCTGTTTAGGGTGTCTGACCATACATGTCCTTCATAATAGTTCGTGATAGTATTTCAATTACTGATAAATTTTAGTTAGTAATAACTTAATAAAAAGTAATAACTGTCTTTAATTCACGAAAGTTCTCGATCAAGCCTAGTAGAATAGTTATGTCGCTTGCCTATCTCACAGGGAAGGAGTCTTAAGTTTATCATGTTAAGATATCCGCCGAAAGTAACTCGTCTTGAGTTTTTAAATGGAAATTTTTATTACTTGTTAATATATTAGTTACATAATCCGTGGCATATCCAGAGTTAACGATACCGCGATCAGTGAGAAAGTCAGCTGAGGAACGAACGCCTCAAGTCGGAAATGATTTCGGTGGATTCAACCTTGTCTAATTTCCATAAGTTGGGATTCGTCATAAAAAAAGGCATTTGAAATTTCCAAAAAATTGGTAATGAGCTGAGATGATTGGCTGGCTAATGAGAGCGAAGGAGAATTTGGATATTTGGTCTTTTATACTTTCGGTCCGGTAAAATTATGCTTTTTCGTCGCGAACTTGTACACACAGTTTTCATGACTTGCACCCGTTTACGAGACTGCATACAGCTCTCATTTTGAATGTTGCAATGACTAATTCTTGAATCGACTTTTATTTTAAGGGAAAGGTGTCATTTTCGTTGGTGCTCATCTCATTGACCGCACAGAAACTTTCATTTACTGTCAAAGTTGGGACGTTGCAACGGAGTGCCCTTCGCGAGTCTTCCTCACTTTGTTTCATTTTGGGTGGAATTTACATTTATTAATGGAACTACAGTGAACTAAAGAGTGCTCACATCAGTAAATTTTAACGTTTTTTCGTGACATTGTGAAGAGTCTTTATGGCTATTTTTTTATTGCCAGCAGACTGGCATGTGTGATCAGACATATTACCGGATCTCCCAACTGGTCGGCGAGCTCCTTCTCCCGGAAAGTCACTAAGAAATACCATTCCGTGAGCAGGTACACCAAAGAGCTTCTTCTCATGGCTCATCAAATTCATTATATGGAACCGGTTTTTAGTCTGGAGTACAGCCTTCGGGTCGAGAATTGGGTTTATTTTTTGAGCGCCGAGATTCCCCATGTTAGGAAGTCTTTGAGGATGATTTCGAGGAGGCCGAATGGCGGCTGTCACATCTTCGAAACTATCCGACCTTGCAGCGGAAATGTGGCGAGAGAGACTCCCTTCCTCGGCTCATCCGTAGAAGACAAATTAATAAAGTGGAGCTTGAGGGTTGATCCCATGAATACTTTGAAATCTAAACCTGAAAACGGAAATAATTTCTAGAAACTTTTACAGGACTAACATAAGTGAAAAACTGCCGACTATTTATCAACCATCATCTTCACTTAAATATACTAGCTTGATAAGAGAAGGAACACCTGGATTTGCCATATTCTCCGACACGAAAGCTTGGTGAAGACCATACTAGAAGGTACAGTAGACGGAAAAAACCAGAGGGGCAGACCTAGACTAGACTATATGGGACAGTTTATGAAGGAACTAGGTTGCCAATCGTACAGTGAAGTGAAAAGATTGGCCCAAGATCGGAAAAAGTGGAAGACTGTTGCAGACACATCCTAGGATTGTAACCAGAGAAGAGATCTTCACTTAAAAGGATCATCCGGGAACCTAGACAACCTTCCATTGGGATAGCGTTGGAAATTTTGGAGTATTTCCAATGAAGTTCCTAAAAATAATTAAAGGCTACTTTTGGCACTATTGCAATTAAAGCAATGAGACGACAGTAAATATTACTTTGTTATGCATTAATGTTATCTACATGCTATATTTGCTAACCAACATAATTCCATTTTCCTTGGCATGAAACACACTCAAAGGAAATTTGAAAATCGTTCATGCCTCCGATATCTCTGTCATTTTTTGATCATTCTCTGCTCTAAACCTGAGCTGATTTCGATGAATTTTAAGGAAAGGAAAGTAGCACCTGACGCGAAATCTCTGGTAAATTGACCTTTCACAGTTTTGACCTAATACCATTTGTATTTCTCATCGATTAGTCTTCGTTTAAAGGAATCTTCCTTGATCAGTGAAAAATACCAAAAATATTTCTTATATGCCAAAATAACTCAATACCTGATGATTTTTAACACCAATAGACTATTTTCCATTAAAAAACTCATAAATTCGTAAAAGTATCGTATATTTTACAACTTCATTCTTGAAAAAACGCGTTTTAACTCTTTTCATCCTGGTTTTACTAATGGAAAATCTACGCATTCCGCCACTAAATTAACAGGCTGCTATGTTTAGTAATCCCCAGATTACAAGCGTATAAACCATGAATTATCTGTGGACCTCGCTGATTGCTTTTATCGTACACCGTTCATGTCACTTATGGTCGATGGCCTGAAATACTCCTTGGCCCCTCAACTAACTGCCATGCGTGTCTTCCAGGATCAATTTTAGGTCCTTCTCTTACTTAAGTGACCTCCCTCGAACGTTAAGTGACGTTTCTAACAAACCCACAATCCTACGTGCTGAATACACAAATATCATTGTTTAAGGTTGATTACATTCCACGTAATTTTTAAAATTAAAACTCTTCGAGAAGATACAATTTGTTTATAGAACTTTATTACTTCTTAATGCTTATATAACCTTAATGATAATATTCTCATAAACCAAAGGGCTAACTAGTATAAATTGGTAAAAAATTAAGTGTTCAAACTGGAGCGACTCCATTTCTTGGGACATATTCCAAAAGTCATCGGAGCAGTAGGTTCTAGATTTTTTTTAATAAGCTCAAGTCCACGTGTTGTTTATTTAAGTAATTAATGCAAACGGATAATAATGCGTTTCGGCAGGATCTTTATCATGATTACTTAGACTCCAGGGAGAGTGCGCCTCATACTCTAATGGCCCTCTCATCCATTTCATGGAATATTTACCACCCAAAAAATAGTTATCGGACCATTAACCCGCCAACTTGGTCGGTCCCTCTACAAACCGGTCTTTCACTCCCCGGAGATTCTCCCACATCTCTCTGTTAACATATACAAAATCTTTTTTATTGTATTATCGATGTTTCCATCGTGGTTGACTGTTGCCCCAGTGTTTGAACTTAATATGAATTTGATAACTGGTTTGAATTTTTGTTATCATTAACATTTCTTGTTTTGCTAGTGCTGCACCTGCCTCTTGAGTGTAGCCTCCATTCTATTGTAAACTATTTGCTTCTGGTTTATTTTAAGCTTATTATCCCGCTTTTCAAAATTATTGAGTTTGATTGACTTGTGTAGAAAACAGGCGTTTTCTGCGACTGAACATCTGGGAAAATAATTATTAAATAAATATAAACAAATCAAGCATCAGCTAAAGCGAAACAATATCGATAAATTTCATCTTTGAGCATATACCTAGAAAGATTTTCCTAAGGTCATAAATTTATGCAACTTATATTATTTATTTTTAAATGAATATTTTTAAGTTCACATTATTACATGTGGATTAACATTGCCTAAAATTCAACGTGCACAAGATGAATTTCTAAAAAAAATCTTTCAAAAATTGCCAGAAAACTATGCAACTTATATATATTTTTTAGATGAATGTTTCTAAGTTCACATTGACATATGTGGATATACATTCCCTAAAATTCAACGTGCACAACATAATTTATGAAAAAATGCTTGGCAATGTCCATCTACAAAACATCCGAGGGTTATCGATCTCTAAGACTGCGCCTAATATTTGTGACCGCTCGAGATACTAAGGGCCTGTGTAACACGTTCAACTGCATAGTGTAGTTTGTTAATCTGTTTATCTGCACTTTTCTTTGGACTAAATTATTATTCCCCGTACCCTTCCTTGTTGGCAGTCGCCAAGTGATCTATGATTACTTATTGGCTGAGAGTAAATTAAGAACATTTCCATCACTGATATCATGATCTCAAAAATGAAAAGGTGATTATTCACTTTCCACAGAAATAATTTTATTTTCCGACCTAGTTTCGACATTAGCTATGTCATTTTCAAGGTAAAAATACACACATATTGCAAGCTTATATATGCTTTTGTAATGTGTTGGGAAGGGGAAAGAATAAATTCGAAGGGGAGGGGAAGGAAATGGTGGAAGGTGGGGATGGAATGACGAAAGGTGACGTAATCGGGAGGGGAGGTTGAAGGTTTGTTTTGCACTAGTTGAATCGACGTAAAAGTTTTGGAACATAGAGGAGGAGTGAAGGTTAGATTGGAACAAGCTTTTACAAAATTGTGAGTCAAGCATATGGTTAAATTTTTGTTTTTGCATTCAGATGAAATTTCATATTGCTCCATTAAGTCGAACTTTAACCCCTTGCTATGAGTATGTAGTACAGTGGCATTAAATTTGCTGTAGTGGTCATTGCCTAAAGGATGTTTGGCAAAATTTGACTTGGAGTCACCTTTTTGCCAGCACTTTAAATGTTCCTTTAGCCGGGTATTGATTGCCCGTCCACTCTGACCAATGTACAAAGCACCACACTTAGGTGTATCGCAGGTCAAGTTATACACTACGCTCTGGTCCTTGTTGTCATATTTATGTTTTGAATTGAACAGTATCCTCCCAATGGTTACCCGGTTATACATAAATACATACCCATCACGCCGTTCCCTTTCGGGGTAGGCACAGTCAAAATGTTTCACTCATTAATACATAATTGTACACCTAACTCTGCTTCAATAATTTCCTCCATACTGACCTATCCTTGCAAATCTCGTTTGCTTCATTTACCCCCATACACTGTTTCATACACACCCTCCTGTTTATAAGACTCCTAATATTCCTCCTCCTAAGAATTTCCTCGATCACATTGAACCACAACTTTCTCGGCCTACCACGACCTCTCGCACCATTCATTTCACTCTTATATATCTGTTTCTTTATTCGACTCTCATCCATTCTCTCAACATGGTCAAACCAACGGAGCACACTCCTTTCATATACGTCCATTACTGGAGCATCTAACCCACATCCATTTATTACCCACTCATTCCTGACCCAATCCATCCTACTTTTGCCGCAAACACTCCTCAGATAACTCATACCCACGGCGTTTAGTCCACTCTTGTGTCTATCCTGATATACCCATGTTTCACTACCATACAGCAAAGTGGGGAGAAGTACACTTTTGTACACTACGATTTTCGCTTCCTTAGACAGGCACTCATTCCTTGATATGCTCCACATGCTACCTACCACTTTCCTTCCAGCATTCGCACGTCTCTTTATCTCCTCATCTATTCTTCCATCTTTCGCATACATCTTACCTAAGTACACAAAATCATCCACCTGTTCAATTATTTCACCATTCGCCCTCATCATACAGTTATTCTCCCCATTTTCCTTTTCAAAAACTACTACTTTAGTCTTGCACGCATTTACCTTCAATTTCATTCTCTCCGTTGATTCACAAAACTTATCTAGGAGCTTCTGTAATTCCTGTTGACTGTCTGAAATCAAAACAGCATCATCCGCATATAGAAGAACTTACAAGTTTACATTTCCAATCAGAACACCGTCGTTTTCACTAAAATATCTCTAACACATTTATCCATAAATGAATAAAACAGTCATGGTGATATTGCTATGCTTGCTTTAGTCCTGTATAATTACAAACCATTCACTCAGAACCCTGTTAACTTTCACACTTGCCTTACTATTATCATGCATCGCCTATTAACATTCAATAACTGCCCATTCACTCTATAGTCCTTTAAAACCTTCCACAGCTTCTTTCTATTTACTCTGTCATATGCCTTCTTTAAATCAGCAAACGCACAATACTTTTTATTTTGGACGCCCATACATTTTTATATCACTTGCTGAAGCGCGAAAAGCTGGTCACTACATCCTCTCCCAGGCATAAACCCTCACTGCACACCCCATATTCTATCAGAAGTAATATTCCTCACTCTTTCCATTAATATTTTGCTGAAAACTTTGCATTTTTCTAATCCACTGGAACAACGGAAGCCTGTAAGCACAAGCCTGTATTATATAGTTCTCACAGCCAACAAATGAGAAAATTACACCCATACTTCAACATCTCACTGGATATCCCATCTACGCCTGCAGCCTTCCCATTTTTCAATACACTTACAGCCGTTATGGCCTCATTTTCACTGATCTCCTTTTCCATCATCACATTCTCGCATACTACTTCGCATTTGCATTTTTCATTTTATCCTCAATGTCTAGCAACCTCTCCACTTTTACTCTCAACTGCTTACGCGCAGCATTCTTCCTTGGCACCCACTTTCTTCTCAGATTCACTTTGGATAGTACCAAATAGTGGTCTGTTCCACATTTAGTACCCCTCATCACTCTCGTGTCCCACACTAACTCCCTCAACCTCTCATCGTACACAACGAGATCAATCATCCTTTTACAATCGCCCCTTTTCCAAGTATACATCTGTATTCTCTTATATTTAAACCATGTATTCGACAAAAACAATCATTTTTCCAAGCACATACTCACTAAGTTTTCACCATTATCATTCACTCGAGGGTCTGTAAAACAACTTTTAATTTATTTTACCCGGATATGGATAGAACGGCCAATTTGGCCAAAATACACAGATGAACAATTGAAAAGCCTATAATGAAGCATCTATACACCATTTTTTCAAGGGCATTTCATTTGTCTTTGGAATTAAATAATTTAATAATAAATCAGTTGAGTGGTAGAGTAGATTATAAAATGAAACTTTGAATTTGTTAACGGGAAATAATTAGCTACCTGATATGACAATTTGGGGGTAAATGGAATTTTGCTCCATCTTTTAACGTCTATGTCTTGTTGGAGCCAACTGGTAATTTGGCGCAGGGCTATCTTTATTTTTTAACGTTGTAAAATCTCATTGACAACATTGTTGATCCTGTCGACTCCTGTTGATTAGATGACAAGAGGGAGCATGCGCATAATTATCCATAGCTTTATTGAGCGCGACTGTGTCCATCGGTCTGAGAGCCGTCAATAGAGGTGCTGGTGATATACCTCTATAGAATAAGGCGAACCACCATCCATCCAGATTGGGTAATGTTGTAATTTCATCGAATCGTTCGATACGGCATTGTACAATTACCTTAAATATATATTCCATGATCCACTTCATTTCATGAGCCACTCAATCTTGATCTGTCGGTTATCTTCTTACACAAAGTGTTTTATAAGATACAGAGTCATTGAGTAACTGGAATTACCCAGTGCTACAATCATAGCCATTGGTCACAGCAATACATATATTGTTAATTAGTTCTATTTCATAGTTATTGTTTGACATCAGGATGGATCCGAACACCATGGAATTGTTCCATTTCAACTCCGTTTCATATCCTCCATATCGGTGGCAAGGAAGGTGTTTCCACTCGTCCTGGCAGATATCACTGCAACGAAATATCTGCTTTCTGCTTGTCTCTTCAAAATACCGTTATTTTCGTTTTCATCCCTTTTATTCCCGTCCTGCTTTGGTATTCCTTTGAATCTTTCCTATTTATCTCTATATTGTGGTAGTGACCTTTTAATTTACTAAAAGACTCCAAATTGTGAAAAAGATGACTAAAGAGCTAAATACCAGAGATTATAATCAGTGAGCTGTCATCGGTATTCCAATTAAAAATATAATTCAATCAGACATAGACACAGCATCTCATAACGTAAACCGCTCAAATTTAACATTTGTGCGAATATCATAATTCTCATATGTAAATACAGTTCATTCTTTGTCCATGTATCCTGCGTGTAATCCTCCACCTGCGTCAATGATCTTCACTTCGACCGAAGTTGTACTCTCTCAAACAAGTTTAATCGATTTTGATTAAACTTGTTTGAGAGAGTACAACTCGGAGAGACAATGCTGGAACATCCTTTTGCGGCTTTACAACAGACTACTGCCCGCTTTTTCTTTTATTATTTGGGTCAACACAATGGAATTCCACAAAAAAGGTTCTATGCGAAAAGCGAGGGAAATCAATTCATGCCAAAAGAACAATTACATGCCTCTTGAGTCCATAAGGTGTCACGAGAGAAAGATATCATGATAGTCAATAATAAAACAGTTGAGCTGCAATGACTTATCTCACGAAATAATTTTATTACCGAGAAGGTACGTTTATTTTCAATGAATTGAATTTTTTTAAATCAACTATCATTTGTTGAGGAGATTGCGTACAATATAAAGCTAAAATTTTCAATTCTTACGTTAATTGTGATATTATAACGCGTAATAGGGTCTTCGGAGTTTTACTCTAAAAATCAGTTTACTACCTAAAATCTACAAATCGAACTTCCTGTAAAAAGCAAACATGGGTCCGGTATGGTCCTCAATGCCGTAAGACTTGCCAATTTTTAAATTATAGCAAAAATCAAATGATTTCTTTGCTTGATGTCTCAAGCCTCTCTACCTCCCTAATATTCTAGTATTCTAGTTTTGTTATTCTTATAATAATTCTTATAATAATAATAATGCTAGATTTGTGCCATACAAGCACTTTTTCCGTAATACAGTGTGACTGTTAGTTGTATCTATTGCTCTGCCCATTTTCTCAGTGACATCAAGTTTCGAATGCCAGAATTCCTCCGATGTCGGAATGGTTAATAATTGGTATATTGCCGACTCGACGTAATAGGATAGTGCTTTTCATCGCCAACATTTCTCCTGAAATAATAACGAACTTATGAATAACCGAGGCCATCAGCGACAATAAAACCATTTTCGTGGAAATCAATGGTAAATTCGATAGAGCAATTAAGAAAATGAGTTAAATATAGCTACCACCATGCAAAGGAATTTTGATTGCCTTTGGGAAAGGCAAGAAGAGTGTTCAACAACATCCCTAATGGAAAAATATGGCGTTTAAATAGCTGTGGATATTATTTTAATATTCTCCATGAGGGAATATAAAGATAATTATTTGCCGTACGAGGATGTGCATGATGATATTACAACGATACTAAAAACTCAGTTAAATATCAAATAGTAATGATCAGAGTATTAAGTAGACCGTCGCCAATGAAGAAGTGTTCTTTTATATGAATTGGAAGGAAATCGAATTCATTACGAGGAAAAAACGGACGCAGCGCAAAAATTGGAATCCGCAAAAAAGCAAAACGTTACGCAACGAAAAGGAGCCAGAGATATTTTCAGTGATTCATCGGAGATATTCAAGGATAGCGACTAATTGCATAACTATTGAAGGAAGACGATGGAGATTTTGCCGAAAGGAGCGTAAGCGAAGGCTTTATGCGGAAACAATTCTTTCAAGGCGAATGTACCAAGTATAATTACAATTCTGGTACGAGAATGCCGCTCGCACAAATCGAGGGAATGACTGAGATTGCAACTTTGCAGGAAGCATGAGAGCGAAAAAACCCTTCTCTCCGGCTCCCGAGGAAGATGCAGCCAAAATGATCAAGGATATTCCTCATGAAATCGCGCCCTCCAATAAGATCGTATTCCCCCGACACATTTCGGAAGGGACTCAACGACAGGAAATCAGCTCAAAAAGCTAAATATCTATAGCTTTTATTATTTGGGTCAAAACAATGGAATTCCACAAAAAAAATTTCTATGAGAAAAGCGAGGGAAATCAATGCATGCCAAAAGAGTAATGACATGCTTCATGAGTCCATAAGGACTCATAACAGGAATCTTCCAATGCTGCAATCATAGCCATTGGTCACGGCAATACATATATTTTGATTTAGTTCTATATCGAAGTTATTGTTTGACATCGAGATGGATCTGAACACCATGGCATTGTTACATTTCAACGCCATTTCATATTCTCCATGGTGGCAAGGAAGGTGATTCCACTGGCGGCAAGGAAGGAAGGTGGACCTCCTGCCTGATTATCACGTCAACACCCGGGTCGTGGTTCAAAATTAATATCCCCGGAATAACATATTGAATTCCTCTAATCACTCCATTTCATATCTCAATCCATCCAAAAAAAGAAATACGGTGGTACGAGGCACAAGAGATAGAAAAGAGAGCCGGAACGTACCACATGGAAGTGTGATGGGGCCTCTTCACAGTTAAACCAAATTGATGACATTGGTTCCTTAGTAAACAGTTTTAGAATGTTGCTCACTGAAGCCAGAGCAATAATCAGATGAATGACATTCACCCTAGATGGCGTTTTACTGAACAAAGATTTGTTGAATATTACAAAGCGGTGAAAGGGTTATGGATTAGAATTAAGTCAAATTTCGTGGAGTTTGCTGCTAGTACTTTCGGACCAATCAGAGAAAGTGGTTTAGAAATAGTACGAAACTCACTGGAGATTGGCCGGAATAGGAAACAGCTCTTTTGGGAAAATATCAAAGTATTGAATAAACTGGACGGGAGGCCTCCAAACGTGGAAATATTAAGAAAAATAAAGAATTCAGCAAAAATACACAAGGGATATTTTTTAAGCTGTGATACCGACGAGATTATTAGACTTCTTCGGTAAGTAAATCTCTGACCATTTTATAAAAACTTCATTTCAAGATATAAATGAACGATGTCCCTTCGTCTCCCGTCTGGAGCCTTATCCGACTACGATAGTAATATAATGCATAATGAGCGATTTGAGTTTCGCCAGGTTTGCTCTTCCTGAATCGATCTCGAGTTCTCATCAAATGGAACTCGTCCAAAATTATTGCGAATGTATACCATGGGAATGAAATTTGCATTACAAATCATTTGACTTTTGACCGGGATTCGAGCCATGATCGTCGGTCAGGTATGTCACCCAGTTTTGGCACCCGTGCGAGTGACAGCGTAAAACATCATTTTTTCCTACAGTGAAAAGAATAGCGTAGCTCACAGTTATAAATGCAGACCATCAGTGCGAACGTCCAATGCCGTTTCGGGAAGGGAACCACGAGACCGGATGATCCATGAAGAAGGTGGCCTTCGTGTAAATCATACTATCGCGAAAAAAAACTGTTAAACGTTTCATTTCTCTTCGTGCCAAATCAGTATCTTTAATCTGCGCTACAATCTAAGATGGTCTGAAATACTCTGCATCGAGGTGTGACCAAAAATCAGAAACAGTTCTCGAGGTGTCAGCCGAAGCGCGACCTCCCGCCTCGGGCGCAGGGAAACGGGCGGACGCTTTGGCGGGCGGTCGGATTCCTCATTCGCCTTCCAAGGGCGCCCACCCCGACTAAGGGGAAGAAGGGGGAAGACAGCCTCCTCCTCCACCTCCCTCTACAGAAGAGCAGGAGGATGGACCAGATTGGGGGGAGGGAGGGAAGGGGAGAGCTGTTTACTCCAAGGTCGACCGCGTCCGAATAAATTGTTCCACATGTCACCAAGGTGATCCGGCGTGGTTCTTAAAATACCTGTTCCTCCCTCCCTCCACGGCCACTCCACTTACCCCCTCCCCCCACTCGATGCCGCCCCCCCACCCTGTATATTCCCCCCCCCTCACGACCGCCACCTTCCTTCCTTCCGGGGAAGACAACGTCCGCTTCTGTAAGAGGGCAGCACCCTCGGGAGTATCGGTTCCAGGAAAGCGACACGTAAGAGCGAGGCCCCGAGAGAAGGAAGGAGCGAATAGTCCTTTTTTTTGCTTTCGACCATTTGGGGTCATTCCACGCACGCATTCCCGAGAAATGATCTATTTTTGCAATTCAATGAAATGGCGAATGCGCAAATGGGCACGCCGCTGTCTTGAAATCGTTTGCAACAAGAGAATATATTTAGAATGAAGGTATCTTTTCGTAAGGTAGTTCGAGCGAAATATCATTTTCCCTAGAAATCAATGAATTTGGTCTCATTTCATAGAAAAATATCTCACTCATCTAATGAAACCAAAAATTCAACCCCTCACCGCATTACTTTTGGAGATATTTGCCAAATGAAACCAGCCCTTTTACATGGGAAATGGTACGTGTATGCAATCCAAAGAGAGGTTATGTAAAAAATGAGGAATTTATAACACTTAGATGTAGTAAAAAAAACTAACTGTGTAGTTTGTATGTTTTCTCAACTATTTTTGAAAATTAATCATACTGTCACCGCAATAGGTTCTTGGGTATCACAAGAAACCTTCCGTTTTGGAGGAGTTTCAAACGCACCGCGCGAAAAAAATGAGTCAAGCTAAAGACTTATTTAGATATTTTCATTCAATTACTTACTATTATTCTGTCATATAAAACTATATTATTGCACCATTAATAATGGTGGACTATCTTAAGCGAGTAAAACTGAATAAGCTGCTTAATTATTTTAACCCTAAAATTTATTGCTAAACCCCGACCGGTTACGACACTTTCGTATCATTTGCAAGGGAAATATTAATTATTAAAAAAATACTAATATCTTTCCTTGAAAATAGCACAAAATTGTTGAAACCGCTCCGGGTTTAGCGTTAAACTGTGCAAAAGTTACAACGTTTTTTTCTATATAGCTCATATAAATTGAACCGTTAAATATAAAAAGGCTACTCGCGAACCATTAAAGATGTTGATTGTCAAATTATCACAAGCTCTCCAAACGCTGATTGACCGCTTTTGCAAACAGGATCCACAATTCGCATGTCCGCCTGCGTCGCAGAGCGTATTTATTTGCTTCAGCCCACTTCCGTGCCACCGGAAAATTTTCCAGCGAATGCAAGCTGACAGAAAATCGGAACCTCGTCCATAAAGAGACATGTGGGAGGAGAGTGGGAAAGATGAACAGCGAATAGGAGAGAAACTGACTCCCATCATCGAAATACATTCCATGCTCTCTTTAACTAACCCAATCTCTGTTACGTAACTCTTTATTTTAACATAAATTATAATTTGCTCGGTGTACATAAATCCATGATCTTCCTCGATAATTTCTTCCATTCTTTGTGCCACCCATCATTGTATTCAGTCGACAGTTGTTTCTCAGCATGCATGCTAACGGCTCTTCTCTTCATCTTCGCACATTATTCATTCAACATCTTTTCTCGCCAACTCCTAGCAAAACTTCGTTGTTGATTCTCACCGTCCATTTGATATTCACTATTCTTTATAAGAAACTTAGCTTCCAAATAGCTAAGCGAATTTACATTTCTGCTGTCTCAAATCTACTCTTCCGCTGCTCTACTCTTCGATGCCGCACTGCCACAATAATAGTCCACGCATGTGCTCCCATGAAGTGATTTCTTTCTTTCAAATTTGCGTTGCTAGCAACTGACTCATATTTCGAGAGAAGCAAACATTAATTGCATGTATTGCTTTGATTAGCAGCTCTGGTTTGCCCAGGCTATATAAGCGAGTTCTGCACAGCCGTCTGCCGTCTCTCGCATCCTCTTCTCCAAGCCTCCTTGTCTCCTTTTCATATCTTGGGTGACTTGCTTTGTCCCGTCTTCTGGTGGTCGTCCTATCTTCCTCCTCCCGGGTGCTTGCCAATTTAATATCTTTTTTGACCAACGTTCCTCTTCCATTCTTTTTACGTATCCATACAATTTTAGCCGTCTTTTCTCTATTTCCTGTATGATGTTTTCTTCTATCTGCATAATTTTCTTTTTATTTTCATTTCTTATTCTTTGTAGTTTAGATTTTCTGCTGCTTCTTCTTAGAAAATCCATTTCTACGACCTCCAGTCTCTGCCCATCCCTTTTGGTCATTTCCCATGTCTCTGCTCCGTAAACGAGTATACTCTGAACAATTGTTTTATATATTTGAAATTTTGTTTTCCTACTTATGTCTTTTGACCATAATTCATTTTATTTTTTGACATTATATTTTGACCAACTATTCATTTTATTTATTGCGAGTTTTGACTGATGTATTCTATTTGTTATCTCTTTTTTACTGGTTCCTTCTTTTCCAATCGTTACACCTAAGTATTTATACTCACTACAGACTTCGATGGCATTTCCTTCTATTTCCAGATTCCTAGTCTTCTCATTTATTACCATATATTTTGTTTTGTTGAAATTTACTTTCAGGCCCGCCTTATTGTATGTTTCTATCAATTTCCTCATAATATATTCCGCATTGTACTTATCTCCTGCAATTACTATTTGATCGTCAGCAAAAAGTAATGTACATAGTGAGTCTCCGTCTATTTTTATTCCCATTTCAGCACATTTGTTCTTCCAATCCTTCAGAGCTTCGTTAATATAAATTTTAAAAAGAGTGGGTGATAGGCAACACCCTTCTCTTAGTCCTTTATTGGGTTTAATTGACGGAGATAATTGACTTCCTATTTTTACTTTTGTTTCTAGGTTTTTATAAAGATTTTTTATTGCTATAATATATTTTCCGTTTATATTACTTTCATCTAGAATGCGGTAACGATTTTTGATAGGAACTGTGTCTAAATTGTCTTGTGTTTTCTAAATCTATGAATACCAGATGCGTTTCTCCGTTTCTTATTCTTATTTTTTCTGTTAGTTGTTTTAATGTAAATATGTTGTCTACACAGGATCGTCCTGCTGTGAATCCACTTTGCTCTTCTCCCGATAGTTATTTTATGCTCTAACCTCTCTTTAATAATCGGTCCATACAGTCTTCCACAAGTGGCCGTCACACTAATGCCCCTATAATTTTTACGTTCCTTTTTTGAACCTTTTTTATGTATTGATGTCAAGTAAGCCAACTTCCACTCATTTTGTGGGTCGTGAATTAAACACCTATTGAAGATTGTCGTCAACATTTCTATTACTCTTTCAGGAGCATTTTTTAACTACTCTTCTGGAATACCTCCCGGACCTGGGGATTTACCATTTTTCATTTTTTTAAGTGATTCCTTAACTTATTATATCTTTATTTCTGGTATTTCTACGTTTCCTAAAATTGTTTCAGTTTGTATATTCATAAATTCTGTTCTGTCCTCTAAGAACATATTTTGGTAATATTTTACCCATTCATCCATCTTAATCATATCAATGTTCATTTCTGTTTTGTTTTCCTTCTTTAATTCGCTTACGGTTTTCCATGCCATCTTGGTCCTTGTCCCGCCTATAAATCTTTCGATTTCTAGGCATTTGTTTTTAGGCATAGGTTTTCCCATGCTTCATTTTTTGCTTTGCTTATTTCCCTTTTTACTTTGTATCTTTTTCTTGCATATTCCTTACGGTCTTCAGGATCATTGGTTGATAACCATTTGTTATATAAATCCTTCTTTTGTTCCACCAGTTTTGCTAGGTCATCTGTCCACCAATAATCCAGAGACTTTCTGGTCCTAGCTTCTTTTTTGCCAAGTGATTCAAAAGCTGCTTCATGAATGGCTGTCGTCAAGAACCTGTACATCTCCTCGACGTTTCCTTCTATATTTCCATCTATGTTTTGTCCGATTTTATTTTCCAGTCTTTGCTTGAATAGACCCTTTATAGATTCTTCCTTTAATGATTCGATAATGTATTGTCTTTCCTTTTCTTTTCTGTCTTCTATTGTTTTCATGATTTTTCCTATTGGTACTGTTTTTCTGTATTTCACATATATTTTAGCTCTAAGCAAGAAATGGTCGCTTTCTATTTCTGCCCCTCTCTGAACTCTTATATCTTCTGTTTTTAAGTTGGTATTTTATCTTAGTATCAGGTAATCTATAATGGATTTCAGCTTTTTCGTTGGTTGTATCCAGGTGTATTTATGATTGTCCCGGTGTTGGAAAAATCCATTCATTATACGTAGAGAATTTGCCTCACATGACTATCAGACGTTCTCCATTATTATTCACCGTCTCTTCTCCATATCTTCCTATTACCTGATTTCCCTGTTTTTTCCCTGTCTTAGCATTCATATCTCCTAGGCTATTAATCGTTAAATACATGAAAATAATCCTTCGAGCTACTTTGAAGTCGTCGGGAAACCTTTCTTGGAGTTCTGGTATTTCTCAGCGTAGGTATCTTTGCATTCCATTATTAAATTCCTCAGCAATCCGTTTGGTTGCAGGGCCTTGCTGCGCGGCATCTCTGCCCACATGAAGTGTTAATAATGAGGACGTGGTGTTCTCTCACGCATTGACTCGATCTTGAATGGGCGTCAACCAAAACACTTTGGCCTCATCTTCTGCAACCTCTGACTACCCTCGTCTTGAAAACACGTCTTCTTCATGTCCAACAGATTTCATTCCCGTGATATAAATTCCATTGTCCAAATCCCCTTTTCCCACATGTCAAGTGTTCATCCCTAATCACTCACTGCTTTCAGCATCCCATCGCATCTAATTACACGCTCCATTGCTCCACTTTCCACTCCCCTTTGGCGGCGTCCTTTGTTAGCTCACCGAGCCATGTTCACTTTCTCTCGGCCTCCATTACTTCATTCGTCCTTCGTCCATCGTTTTTCCGACTCTCCCATTCCTCCTCATCTGCACTCCACGCGGTGCAACGTCAGTCGCCCCTTCAACTGCCCACTCGCCTATTTCTGCACTCTCGACCAGTTGCTCGCCTTCATTGAATAACCCCTGCGTCAAATGTTTCAATTCAATTTCAATTCAACTTGCCTTTATTGCATTTTTTTAATCAGGACCTTCTAAGCCACATGGCTTGTCAGAAGGTTCCATAGTATTCATACCAGCGGCATGTTACATAGTGGAAAATAATATTAACATACATAAAACAGAACTCAAAACACATCTCATTGGAGAAGAAAAAAAAGAAAAACTTAAAAAACCTGTAACATGAATACATTTGCCATAGTATAACATAATATTGCAATGATATAAGTAAAAAAAAATTCACAAATGATCACAGAAATGTAACATATTCATAAATATAGTGCTTAGTTTTAAGGGATTACAGATTCACAATATCATTAATTAACCACTCCTTGATACTTTTTTTAATTTCTGCCATTCTTTTTAAATTTCTCAATTGCTTAGGCATACAATTAAAAGTATATGGTATAATATATGTAGGCAACCTTTTTCCATATAAATTTTGATAATTATAAGTTATCAGCATATGAGTATTTCTTTTAGACATAAAATGTGTATTCTTACAGGGAACTTGGTATTCTTTCTTAAAATAATTTTCCACAATGATTAACCATTTAAATAATTTATCTACAGTTAAAACATTATATTTGCATTTCCCAACCGATGTCATAAATGCTCCGTTCACTTCAAGCCAAGAAACTACCTCCTAAATTGCCTTTTTTATGCAAATCTTTTCGTCGTTATTATGCAAGGCCAATAAATTTTTATCCCATATCTCCATTTCTCTCTCTTAAGAATCCCTTTCTTATCCCCTACGTATTCCTGGCCCTCCCATATGAAAATCCAATGGACTGAAGGAGGTTCACCCACGATTCTGCGGGTCAATAAATACTAACCAGTCCATCCTTTACGTTTGCCCTGTCAAATAAGAACAGAACCATTAACGGAATTTATAGATTATTGAAAGTAAGGTAGCAGTAATATATGCTCCGCTTTTCCTTATGTGTATTTTAGCAGATCAATGCAAGTTTAATAGTTTGAAGGATTACCACGAATCGTATTTTTATATTGCTTACAAAATTTTTAAGCGACAGTTTCTCGGCGCCATTTTGTATTTGTTTTTCGTGAGGGTAATATGAGAAGCGGTCTTTGTTCATCGGCGTTCTTTGACCAGTCACATTACTAATCCGGAGCATACTATTCCGTTTATTTGAACAATGAATACATTTATAATAAATAGATCGCTTTCCTTAAACGCACATCACAATGTAGTTCCCCGAGAGGATAGAGTCTTAAATGATTTTTGAGCGTCAGTGAGAGAAACATACTTCGTTCAAAAAAATCTTGTCGATACGAATTTTTAACGAAGCGTAACGCAATTTTGCCTTAGACTAAGCAATTAAGTATTTTGAAATCGAAAAAGTACTGGCCGTGATTATTTTGTGCAAATATCTTGGGGAAGCAAAAATAAAAGACTTCTCATCTCGTGGATCATGAAATTTTTGGTGCGTTGTTGTTTCTTTTCGAACCATCAGATCGAAAAATCGTTTTTATTTCCCGTTCTTAATTATTTTGTGAAAAAATATAGAAATTAAGAGAAATGTTGTGTAGGTGATTTGTACGTTATGAACACATGAAAAATATGAGACTGTAAATTAAACTTGTTCTTTAAACAAATAAGTTATTGCAAAATTTAATGGAAAATAAGCATTTTTTACAATTGTTTATAACTTTTGAAACTGTTATTAAAACTTCACCAAACTCTCCAAGCTTTTGACATTTCATGTACTCAAAAAGTGTGCAAAAGATGGGCCCGATCGATCGAGTAGCTTTTGCAAAATTCTATTTATTTATCCCGTGTTTATTATAAATAGCCATTTTTAATTAGCTCTACAATTGGCTGGGCAATGACTATAACGTTTTTCATTGTCGCATTCTCTTTGTCAAACCTCAAAGTGTCATTTATTTTTTTAAAATGGACATTTTTGGCAATTTATTTATAAAAAATCGCTTGAGAACAAAGTGCACTTTTTAAGCTAATAAACAAATAATATCTCAAATTTTTTTTACTGTATTCATTAATAAAGCATGCCATTCAAAAGCTGGCTCAATAACACAGCTTTTGAGAAATAGAGAACTTTCTACGACCAATAGGACTGGATATAGCAGTTTGTTTTTTTTAATCACGAAGCAATTGTTTATAAGTATTAAATGTTGAAATTTTCACACTTCGTAAGTGAAAATCTAGTCTTTTTATTACAATAAAATTGAGTTTGATTCATGGAAAAAGAACATCTCACAAGCCCTTTTAAAGTAGGTAAGTAATTGCGCAGGAAGCTTGTCGGGGGGTCGTGGTGGGATAGCTTTTCTTTCAAGCGCCCTCCGATTTGAAGATCCGTTCTCTCTTTTACTCGACGAGAATTTTCTTGACGAGAGACATTTCTCTCTAATTTCTATATTTTTTTCACAATATTGTAAAGAACAGAAAAAAAAACAATTTTTCGATCTAACTGTACGAAAAAAAACAATAACGCACCAAAAATGTCATGACCCATTAGATGAGAAGTTTTTTTTCTGTTATGTTATTTTATTTTATTATTATTTATTTATTCTGTTATGTTATATTATTTTTTCTGTTATGTTATTATGAGAAATTTTAGCTTCCCCTCAGATATTTGCACACAAAAATTCACGGCCAGTACTTTTCCGATTTTTCGATGATTTTTTACCTCCGCTTCTTGTTCTACCTTAGTAACCCACTTATCCTGAATTTACTACGCAGTCCCAATCTCTTTACCTCATTAAATATTTGTTGCCAGGAATCAGGGATGTTTTCCTCTGTGTCTAATGTGATGTCTTTTTTTATAATCGTTTAATTTAAGCATATTTAGCTGAGAGGTTTAAATATCATAATCATCCCCTGCGGCAGTAGGCTGTCCAATTTAATTGTATAAGTGTTATGAGCTTAATAGAAGAACTAGGATGGGAATTACTATCAGAACGCAGGTTAAAATTTAGGTTAAACCTTTTAAGTAAATTAGAAACTGAGTTGTTCACAGATGACGTTAGATATATATTGAGAACCCCTGCGTATAATGCTAGGTTTGATCATATTAACAAGATTAGAGAGATAGATTGTCGTACCGATGGATTTAAAATGTCATTTTTCCCGCGTACTATAAGAGAGAACAATAGGCAGCGTAGCAAAGTGATAGGTATGTGAAATATAGTTAGAGTAGTCTGTAGTGCATGATGCATGTAATAACAACCAATAATCCCTTTCTCACTACGTAGATACTAACCACGTAGCTGCATGTGACCCTGTTATCTAGCATGCCTCCCTTAAATATTCTAGTTGCATGTCAATAGTGCATGTTTGGTGATCTTCACCCCCTGCCACACACCCTGGTGGTGGCTCGCAGGGTATCACGTAGATGTAGATGTAGATCTATTGAAGAAGAATTGAAATCTCCACCTCTATCAAATTTTGTTCTCAGTATCGGGATTACATGTCTGTCTTTCAAGTTTTAAAGTAGAAATAACGTTTCTACAGGTGGGTAATATTTCAGACCCTTTTGATTGATGTTTTTAATTGAGGAATTAAAGGTCTGCTCTCAGGAACTGTTTCCGCTTTGCCGACAATTGTGTTATTATCAGTTACAGAGGCAACTCGGACCCCTTACCTTTAAATGTTGTGATTTTAGAAATATCTCTTCCACTCAACACTACTCCCAGGTTGAAATAATCAATATACTTTCTGTTTTCCCTAGATAAATGATTTAGTTTGACTTGTTTCGATATTGATATATGACGTGAAGGTCATGTAGAAGCTGAAACACTTTTCAGTACAAAAAAATAACAAGGGTGAATTAGTTATGTATAGAACCGTTTATACTGCTTTATATAAATGAAACACGTTCAAAAATTATCGAAACGTCCGTTACTGAATCAAATCAAATTTTTAGAATGACTTCTTCCGATATCAATTATAATTGTTGACCAACAAAACATCTACATCTACGTCATACCCTGCAAGCCATCCAAAGGATGTGTGGCAGGGGGTGGTTTCGCACCAGGCATGCATGAATGATATGGTAGAACACCGACATTACATTAAAACCCGCGTACCACACATGCAAAGCGCCAATTCAAAATCTAATACCCAAGAAACATTCTATCTTCAATCGTTCCATCATGCAAGGGATACAAAGACTACTACTACAGATTCAAAATATCATGCATAAATAAGAACATCAATATTTACATCATGCATAAATAAGAGAGTAGAGAATATAATGAGAAAGATTTACTGCCTGCCTATTGTCAATACTCGAACTATTCATGACGACGATCACAGCTGTTATGGTCCCGAATGGTACGCGGAAAAAATGACATTTTATACCTATCGGTTCTACAATCTAGCTCTCTAATTTTATTGGCGCGATCTAATCTGCCGTAGTACGAAGGGGTTAATAGTATGTTTTTTACGTCGTCAGTAAAATGATTTTCCTGAAATTTATTTAGGAGGTTAAGCCTATAATGTAATCTACGCTGTGATAGCGATTCCCATCCTAATTCTTCTAACAGTCCAGACACACTAGCCAACTTATCGTAGCATCGTTTCACAAACCTAGCTCCTCTTCGCTGTACGCGATCTAACTCTGATATCATCCCTGTTTCGTATGGATCCCATACACTAACAGCATAAAGTATTACTAACAGCAAAAGTATTTATATTAAATACAGCAGCAATAGTTTTTACTTTTTGCATGGGTATCTTTGAGGATCAGAATTTTTTATTGCTCCGTAGCCACAATAACATGTTCAGAATTGTCTAACATCCGTTACACGGCGTAATTATTTACTATACTTCTATAAATTAAAGTATGTCAACTAAAATGTCCATGCTAACTTAGACAATCCTTCATTGCTGCATTTCTGGTCTTAAAATAAATGAAAAATATTTTGAAGAAAATTTTGTTGAGTATAAATGTAGCATAAGTTCTGTATGGATTGGCTGCACTCTCTTTCCCTGTCCGTCTCTTCCGCGTGACATTATTTGGGCAGACGTGGCGGGTACCTCGGCAACTTTGTGGGACAATGCCTGCCAACGGTAAGGATGGGATTTGCCTTTCGTATCTTCCACTGAACGCGTTCAAGGTCCATCCTCCCCACGACAACAGAGCAACAAAATTATCGCCCATTTCCATAACTACGGTGGACTGAGGGTTAACATTTGCGGCCCCAGCCGACTTGAGTACGCACAGTTTCCAGTTCACCATGGTCATGTATACGGCAAAATATCAATACTACTTTACTCTTATCGATTGCTTTATTTCGATCCTCAGTACTTTCGTAATCGACGCTTTTCATTCGATGATTTATTCAGAAGAGTAATCATACTCGGTACCGAAACTTTAGGTATCGAATGCAGTAGAGCGCCGATTGACCGTGCTTATGGAGGGGGATGTCAAATCGGATTTCCGAAATTGGAGAATAATCCGTTCTTATTCAATTTCGCGGCCTTGGTTTCAGCTCCATGCTTTCTCATAGTCTTCCGCGCATCTTACACTCAAATTAAGATAATCCCTTTTTCCCTTACATTTTCTTAACCAAGCGATTGTTCATTTCAATAATATTTCCGAAGCATTTCCCCAACGAAAAGTAATATCTGTTGATTGACCATCACCTCCAATTTTTGCCCACATACGTATTTCCCTTGAAGTAGGGCTA
This sequence comes from Ceriagrion tenellum, assembly GCA_963169105.1. NCBI lineage: Eukaryota > Metazoa > Arthropoda > Insecta > Odonata > Coenagrionidae > Ceriagrion > Ceriagrion tenellum. The sequence continues at coordinate 10,043,123 of OY720639.1, forward strand.
CACAAAGACGCACGATCAATAGGTTGGAGATAAGGCTAGCCAATCAACGCAGAAAGCATTTGTCACAATCACTGAGAAACTCTAATTAGCGTCATTTTTTACGCCGTAAAAAATGATCTATCAAAACTGTTTGCTCATAAATAACTTAGAGTCAAATCAATAGTTACCCATTATAATTATTTGCTGATTCGGTACTAACAGATATCAATTTCTTCATACCAATACATACGTAACATCGATAAGCATTATTCTATTATAATTGTGAGTTCTTTATCGACATTTTTGTTACGATACCACAACTGTGGTGGAGATGCTGGTGACCTCTCGGGGGAAGAACCACTAATATAAATTGAAGCAATCTGCGTGCCAGCAGCGATACTGAGATTATCATCGACACATAAAAGAATGCGAAAGATAATTTTCAATGATTCAGTTGAATAATTTCAACAAATTCAGGCGAGATATCGTGGAAGTCCGTCAAATTAAAACAGAAACAACAATTACACTATTCCACAAAGTATTTTAATGCGTACGGCGCGTTTCAACTCACAGAGCCATCATCAGGTACAAGAGTTTCTTGCGCATTAAATTACCTTGTGGAATAGTGAAAAGGTTGTTTCTGTTTTAATATGAGAATATGAATATTTCATTCGCTGAAAAATTGTCGATTATCGTTCGTTATATTTACCGAGGAGGCACCCACGGCCATTTCCTACAATATTTATTAAATTTAAAAGCATAAGAATACGGGTTATTCCTGTTTCTTATCTGTATAGAATGTTAATCTAACCAGTTTCCTCCTGTGGGTGGGCTTGCTGACGTTTAGATCTGTGAGAGCTTTGACCTCCTCTTCACTAAAGTGCTGCCGATTCTCTTCTTTAACCTTCATTTTCTATCCCATATTCAGACGGAATTAAAAAGTCAGTTACTAGCGCCAACGCTAGTCACTATACTGTGTAAAAAGTACATGGGCCTTGTAAAAATTTTACTGATGTAATAAGAATAATAATAAATGTTTATTATCACTCCGATAGAGAATGCGTACAACATAATATAAATGGGGAGTAACTTTAGGTAGCTGTGAAGGATAAACCTGAATTATGGCTACCATCGTTTACAAAATAGGTTATGCATATCTACATATACCAACGAATTACATTATTTTGAAATTACAGTACATGTATCAGATAATATTGCAGTTACCAGAATACATCCTCTAGACTTTCTTTGGTGAATAACCAAGATCGTGTATTCTTCATTGTTGTGCTTACAATTTTTAATTCAAACAATAAACAGGTAATAAATTATACACTTTAGGTCCTATATACAAGAAACATCGCTTGAATAACGTCATTTTTGGCTTAGGCAAGGATATACGTGCCCTACGTAGGGTACGTGTATCCTTAAAGAGAAACCTCCTAGTAAATAACAACATTAGTATTGAGACTAAGGAGGAATTCCTGAAAAGCTTTGTATGGAGTGTGCTAACATATGGATGCGAGACATGGACACTAAGGAAGAGTGAAATGACCAAACTTGAAGCTGCAGAAATGTGGTTTTGGAGGAGGGTTACAAGAACTAGTTGGATCGACAGAAAAACTAATGAGCAAGTACTAAATGAAGTCCATACAGAAAGAGAACCATTGGAAATCATCAAAACAAGAAAAGCAAAGCTCATCGGACACTTACTCAGGCACTATAATTTCATTCAAAATATTATGGAGGGAAAAATGCTAGGCAAAAGACAGAGAGGACGACCGACAACTTCGCACCTAAAAGTATTAGCAATGGAAATGGGATGCACCTCTTACAATGAAATGAAGAGGAAGGCTGAAAAAAGAGATTGTTGGAAGTCGTGGCTGCAACAACAAGGATAACATTTAGAAGAGAAGAAGACTGTGCGTGGAAACAAGCAATTTTTGTTCCCATCTTTTATACTAAGTGTTGATTCCGTACTTGTATTACTTAATTGCAAGAGGGAGGAGACCTAAAGATGAAAGTGCAACGTTTTATGTATTAAATAAATGCAAAATAACGTTAAATTTAAACATTAGGCTTATGTTCCTAACTGTGGCTTTATAATGGTCTCAAATTTTCTTGATCCCTACGTTTCTGAGCCGTAGTTATAAATCCCCATATGTCGTGCACGGTCCTGTTTTTAACTGGGATGAGTGCTGCATGCCTGGTGTGGAATCACCCCGTGCCACACACCCTAATGGTGGCTTGCACGGTATTTCGTAGATGTACCTATTGGGCCAACCAAAGGTTGTTATTTCGCAACCAATCATTTTTCCCAATCAAGAACTTATAAGTATATCTAGCGCGATATGTAACAATACGTCAATGTACGCTTACTCATTAACGCCGTCGTGCCTTGACAATGGAATAAGATGGCTCGTGAGTTATCCTCGCTAATATATTGATGCTGAGCCAGAGCAAGCGGGCATGACGTCAGATATCGGTATTACCGGCAACCTTACCTTGTCTGGAATTCTGATGCCACATGCGAGGCGATTTCTCTGAGGACAACTTTCCTCGTCGACAGCGTCTCTATATTACAAAAGACGTCTTAGGTCGATACATTTCTGAGGCCAAATAGTCACCAAAGCAGGCCTGCACCGCGACTGTTTGCGCACCAGAACAAACAAACAAATCCCAACTGGCAGCGTAGTTTTTTTCAAAAACCCTGTTTTTCATATGATATAAGTTAGGCATTGAAAACCAAAATTAATGTGCAATACGCGCGTCTATTTCCCCCAGTATTCTTTTAACGGACTTTTTGGAGCCGATTGATGTCCCATTTCCATCGAATAGCCGTGTTATGCCTTCAATTATTTCTGTTGTTAATTAACTCAAAAACTCATATCTTTTAAGCCAACGACTAAAAAATGTATTAAAAAGAGGGAAAGTTTCCTAAAATTTCCCATAGGTTGAATAAAATGGCATTTGTGTCATTCACACGATGAGATAAGAGAAAGCTTACCTTTTTTATGAGATGAGTATCTGATGAGAAGTAAACAGTCTCGAGGATATGGCCTTGATTTATATGGCATATTATGGCCTTATATTTTTACATTATCATTTTATTGATAACAACCAGAATTTTAATCTTCTTTGAAACATAAATAGGTTTTTGGTGTCTTTTGATCCGACGGCGTCGAGTGATTTAATTTTTGTCCACCATAAAATGATGAACACCATATTTTTGCCTTCTCTAACACGAGCAATCATTAGGTGCCTTCGATTTGCATAAAATTGCTCTAATCTCTTCGCAACAATAAAACTGAGCACAAACTTATCAGTCCCCACGCATTACCAAACAGATCGGAAGAAGAGATTTATTATGTGCGCCAGGCGATTGAAGATCTTCGATAATCTCATCCACGATGGTTGTTTTTTAGTTTTTTTTCAGGAAGATGTCAAACATGGATAATGTGACACTATACATTCCATTTGTCACAAGTGCAATTCATCTGCAAAACTTATCTCATTCCTATAGATTTGAGTCTAGTAACCAAAGGTTTACTGCAATAAAAATACGGTATCCAATTTCGTAAATGACTCGATAATTAACACTTGCATTTTTTAGGCCTCGTATGGATATAACTCCATTAAAATGCACAAAACATGTGATGGTATTATTATAACTCCATAAAATAAAGACTACCAGCAGATTGCCAAACGTTTCCCCTGCGCGCATCGTTCGTCGCTCACGTGCGCTTAAGGTAGTCCGAGTGAGATAGTTCCCTAGTCATAATAGAGACCGCATTCGAATAAATAAATTCGCATTTTTAATATAAGGTCTCTCTCTGGAGTGAATGCAAGTACCATTGCCCATGTAAATGGGCTGGAATTTTCTGGTAAATATCTCGGAGATTAATGTGGTAAGGGGTGGGTTGAATTTTTGGTTCCAATGGAAGGGAGATATACTTTCTCTAAAATGAGACCAAATTCATTGATTTCTAAGTAAAATGAAATTTCGCTTAATCTACCTTAAGTGCGCTCATATACCTACTTCGATCTGCGATAATTTCAACAATATTGAATGGCATTCTCCCGTAGTAACAACATAAATGGCTATTTATTTGAGTCTGCGTCAATCATGAAGTCGCTCCAAGGAGTCATGAATGATATCACTAGCCTACGGTGGTCACGTGACGCTGATCAGTAAGTGTTTTGATCTTTACTGACCAAAGATATTGGTGTGTTGACAGGCTATTATAAGAGTAGAATCCCAGATTTGGACAAAATTGAATAATGCTCCTCCCAGCACCGATGTCAGTTTCTTCGGAAACACCTTACACAGGCTGCGTCCATTAAGATTTAATGGCATTTATATCCATATCCACGCACTACCACCGCCGCATGGGCGTTTGGCAGGGGGTGTTCGGACACCGGAAGTGTAATGGATGAGGTTTTGGGAGGTGAAATAGTGAGGTATGGTATGGGGGTGCTTGGAGTGGATCTCTGGTTTTATTATGACCACTCATTGTGTGTGGAAAGAACGAATTTTTGTATCTAACTGCTCGGCAATGTATGTCTCTTATTTGATCGCTTCTATCGGAGCTATAAATGTAGTGTATCTTCAAAATGATACTCTCTGTTACTCCGGAACACACCTGTTCTGAATTTCTCAAGCAAAATAAGTCCAGCACGCAGCCTCCGAGTCTCTAGTGGCTTCCAACCTCATCCCTCTAAAAGCTGAGAAACACAATATTTTCGCTCCTAACAGTTTTAACGAAGCGCGGAATTTTCCCTTGCATATTTTTTATGTTTCGCTAAAATCTTTATGACCAGGGTCACAAATTCTCGCGGCGTATTCGAGGGGTGCCCCAAACCAGAGCGAAGTAGCACCTCTCTTTTACTGTTTCATCCTGCCTTTTCTTGACATCTTCACCACAACTCTCTCATCAAATCCCTTCTCATCGAATGCGTTATCTTTGATAGAGGAATTTTACACCTGCTGTCATTGTCATTGATGTCATTATCCTCAAATATTCTTCAAGCGATCAGATTGTGAACAGCCAGGGATCAGAAAGTTGTATTTTCGCTTTGACGTGTATAGATTTAATTTAAATCTTTATATTTTAAATTGTATATACAATAATCTATATTGAAATGCTAATATCTTATTTTTAAAGTCACTACATTCAGCGCAGAAACCTGCCATTCAATTATCACTAAGTATTCATTTATTTTTCTTTTGAATACGGAACGAGTCTCGTACGAGACAATACCCAAGTTTGTAAAAAGAGACTGAAACGAGAAAGACGCAAGTCTTGTCTCGAGGCAACACTACCTTTAACGAGAGACGGCAATTATTTTCAGTTACAAAGTTTTAGCTAATTACTTTTAAAAATCATCACGGTATTGCTACAAATGTCAATTGGTCGTGTTCAAATGGTAAAACTGACAGAGGAAAGGAAAAAGTAGCCCATTATAGTTTCGGAGGGTTCAGTCAGTTCAACTGCCGACGGGGTTTTCGAGGAAATGCATTCTGAATCGCTTGATCAGATGCAAACATTATGAACTGACTTATGTTGAGTCCATTAAAATTTTTTTTTTTGCAATTTCCGCTGATATTGTTTTCCATTGACAAAAATAATGCGTTTTGAAATATCATGAACAAAAGACGCTCAGTTGCAAATAAATTAATTTCCAGTTTTTTCATTTTCCAGTGGGGCTCCAACGATCCCAGCTACTGTGAGATGAATCCTAATTACCAACCAAAAGTAAAGTGCATCATCAATGAGGTCAGAGAACGAAGCCATCCGTAGCTGCTGGATTTCATACCTGGGAATGTCATTTGTACGAGGTAATATAAGCATATCATTTTTTTCTTTTACGTTGCTCTTGTGATAGAACGCTCTCAAAGGGCAGTACTCCCTACTCCAGTGGCTACATTGGATCGCACAATATGTTGGTCTCCCTCAGTATTCCTTCCAATTCAATTTTCCTCCCATCACCGTCATTAAGACACCCTGCCACACACCCTCGTGGTGGCTCGCAGGGTACCACGTAGATGTAGATGTAAGAGGCTTTACTGTCTGACAATGCATTTAGTGAGTTTATCTCATTTCCCGAGTTTTTCATCCTTGGTCGTTCAATCCTAAGATTGGTTGACTGTAGCCTTCCACCCTTCCCTATCTAATGCTAGTTCTCTCACCTCCTGATATATCTCCCTATGTACTTTCTTTTTTCTTTTATTCCGGAGTTTTTGTCAAGCACATTTAAACCCACACTCTCCGGAGGATTTGTTGGTCGGCGATCGTAACGTTTCTGATAAAAATCGTATTTTAAATGAGTTTTTGGATCAACTTCACCGGAAAAACCCCAAAACATGAGGAAAGAGAGCTACGATATGTACTCATTCAAACGTGAAGTGGATGCGAGTTTATTTCTGATGCGGCGGACTTCGTTGGATTCAACATTTTGTACAAGATGTATTCCAAAATACGAGAATCGGCCAATTCATGTGCAAGTTGTCGCAGATTTTCAAAAATTTTTAGGCAAGACTCGTAATGTGGTCGGTACATTTGAATAATTTATCTCCTTCTTTAAAAAACAGGCCAGCTGAAGAACAACAAGGCACTCAAGCTATTAGGTTGAAGCATAATTGTATTCACCTTGACATTATCAGATTTTCTTCAAACAAATGCAAAGCTGAAGCCAGTCGTCCTCAGCCTCACCTGCCGTATACCCTCATGGTAGCAATGTTGGCAAAGCGTAGATGTAGATCGCATTATCACATGATGCAATTAACCGACTTTATTATTTCCGCCCATCTCCGGACAGGGAGGAGATGCCATGTGCCCCGTTGGCCGCCTCAAGGGTTGCCCCCTCCCCCTACTCCCCCCCCCCGTCGCTCCCTGCCTTCTATCGCGGCCCACGAGAGCCGTCTCCCCCCTCCCCTCCCCCCCCCCTCCCAGAGCTCCATTCCGGGAGAACCGGTTCCTCCGCTGGCCGTCTTCCGCCAGCCAGTTGCGGGGGGGAGGGAGGGAAAGCGGATTGTAGTTGCCCTCCCTCGAACCTCTTTGCCTTTTGGGGGCATTTCTATTCGAGGACGGGAGCTCTCGGACTGGTTGCTATCAAAGAGGTGAGCTTTCACCTTGGCCCCCGCATTCCACGACTCGAAAAGTAGGTATAAGCTCCAGAGTTTAAAAGCGGCCTAGGCTGCTTAGATGCATCTTATTTTTTACTCCTTATCTCAAATCTAGCTTAACCCCATCGTTATTTTTCCCGCCACTCAAATACTCGAGGCATACTCCTAATGCGACCTGAGCCAATAAAGAATATCTCCCTGCTCCGGCTTTCTCATCGCAATCACCTTCCACTCCCATTCCACGCCCAATAAAGCCATGGTTTTATATTGTGGCTCACCAGTGTATTATTCTCGATTTGTATTTCAGGAGAAAGTCTAGAGAAGGTGATCCCTAGAGAAGATCTAGAGAAATTATCTAGATCTAGAGAAGATGATTTTCCCGTTCTAATCGACATACATACTTATTGTACGGAGTAATTATTTTTCCAACATTTTCGACATCGTCTATGATTTTGTTAAATTCCGTATCCACTCCAAAAGATCGCACAGTTGCAATCCATCTGCCGTGGTTTCCATGCCCCTCTTCGCCACTGTCCAAAGGGCTAGGAGTCTAATTATTTGAATTACTAGTTATCAATATTTGTCAATGGAGTCAAAGAGCGGTAAAACCATGACCTCCATTCGGCATGGCTTAGAGCCCATGAGTTGTGGGAATTCCACACACTTCTCACTTTTCTACGCTCATGTGTATTAGCAACCTCATTTTGTGTAAGCCAGTCATAATGAATATGAAATTTAGTATGTAAATGTATTTTGATTAAATAGTCTATGGGATTTTTGCCGAGGATCTCGCCTCGAAGGGAATTGTGAGAGGGAAAAGGTAATGTGTAATCCTATCCTTACTAGAGTCTTCATCTACATCGCCATCCAAGTGGTTTTAAATTCTGTCCGCACCAGAATCTCCCTGTCGTCCACTGAATGGACACATATTCTGCTGTGCACTCTGACTTCCCAAAGTTGGAGGTGACGTCATTAATCATGATGGCGAGACTTCGCGTCTCCTCCCATGAAAGAAAGCGGCTCATGAGCCACGCTTTCTTTCTGCCGACTCACAGTTAACGGTCAACGCTAGGATGAGGGATTAATGTTATATCGGATATTTCATAGACCTTTAATATTTCAAATTGCAAACTAAAAGACTATGACGACTTTATATTAATATTTAAGGGACGATAGTTGAAATAGAACCAATGTCACTCCCAGCGTTGGCTTCCAGATTACCTTTCCTCCATCCCCGTTCTTGCAGTAATATCTTCTAGGTTGATACACCTAACAAAATAGATTAATATTTTCGGCGAAAATGGCACTACTGGGAAAAAAACTAGTTAAAATTTAGATTTTAATGAATAGGTTATTGCGCTTCACGAGAGTCCAATAAAATCTGCATTGAGGAAAGATACCATAAATTAAGCTGCCTAGACTAACTTTGAATGAATTTTTATTTCTGCTATCACTCAGTACGACATTGCTGATTTCCAAAAATAATATGATGTCTCGATTACGCAATTCATTAACAACGCGACTGCTTAGTGGCGATGGAATGATCAATTTAAGGACATCATGGACTCAAGTCACTGGATACAATTATTCATCAAATGGAATATTAGGTGAAATATGGAGTTACTAGATTTAGAAGACAAACTGCTATGGTTGTGAACAATAGTCGGAGAAACTAAAGGCTCAAATTTAGAATCGTGACAATTTAACGGTAGTTGCGGTATGAATGATGAGAAACATTGAATGAGAGCTCCTCCTGCCGAATGCTAAAATTTGAAGACACGATGTCTATGTAAATTCACCGAAAAAATTACGAATTGAGAAAAGAGTGAGAAGCTACAAACGCACGCGATGCATTCAAACACACAGCTCCGTATCCAGGACCCCAGCAGTATGACGATGCGATGAGCTAAGATTATTGTATTGATTTCTCAAATAGTTAATCGCTCAATAATACTTTGGCCGGGAGTACACCAGGTGCATTAAATCTGCCGAGATGGTTCTCGAAGAAGATTATTCACGTCGCGACCGTTCACGAGATGATTTCACATGAGCGACAGAAATTCCGGCTGATTCATTTGAAAGCCACTCCCTGTCATATCGTCAAAGTTTATTTACGAAGGAAAAAATTTCGTCACCTTTCGCTGCATTTAAACCATAGTAAACATGCTGGATTAATTTTTTAAAAATTCAAAGCTTCAAATTGAACGCGTTAGGATTGTGTCACGTGTGAGAATGCTTTATCGCAAGGCAGTGGAAATGCGTCTATAGCTCTATTATTTGCTGTATCATGCAGAGCATCTCAAATGCATCACGCTAAGATGCCGCTTCTAAATAATCTAAAAACCAAAGTAATAGCATAAGGAGGAGAATAGTTTGAGTGGAGGAGGCGCCATCGTCCGCCATAAACTCATTTTTAAACTCTCTTTACATTCACTTATATGGGTGAAGCGGGCGTTAAACAAGCATTTATGGGTACTCTGATTGCAGAATATTACCTAATATTATTCAAATTAAATAAATTCAACTTATTTGCTGCTGTTGCCTACCCAGTCTTTGGATGATTGATCACTTTGTAAATGACTCGCCACTGCGTCATAGGATGCAATTAACTCTAATGTCAATTCAATTGCTATTTAAAGTGTAGATAGTTACATTTTTGGCCAATAATGATGCTAAATAAGAATCTTGGCTTTAGAAACTTTCGTTATAGATGAAGTATTACTGCAGCCATTTCATTTGCAGAAAAGTGTGAAAAAACAAAGGAGAGATAGTCAAGACGATGTGAAGATTAACAAGAAACGCACGAGTGGCATCACTCCGTCATTTTAAAAACAAAAGCCAGGGAGGTGAGGGGAAAAAATGCATCTCGCTACCACCCGTGTGGGAGTTGGATCCCCTGAAGCATCCATTAGTATTAATATCTCATGCTTTCGTAGCATTAGTTGATATTTCCATCGTGGCTCAGCCAATAATCTCAAATAACTTAGGGCTATACATTTTCTGAAAAAAATGTTTTATTTTATCTGGCGTGGTAATTTAGAGATTCAGAGTTGTGAAATCAAATTGATAGCCACACTTCAAAGGCACCAGTACTCACTATACATTAGTATAGTCCAAAAGAGTATACGACCACTAAAATCCACGACAAAGTCAGGATCTCAGACAATTGTCGCATGTTTCGTTTTGAATGGATACGAGCGAGCAAAGATTGTAGACCAGCTGAAAGAAAGACTAGGTTGGGAACTGCCAGACACTGGGAGGCTACTGGATTGGCTAGGTTTACTTGAATAATTCAGATTGAGCGAGTCTCTGTGCGAAACCGATGGTATTTTGACCAAGCACTATATTACATGAACTGATAGAAGCGACAAAATCGATGAGAAACCCTTCCGAACTGATAGGTACAAAATTCCTTCTTTCCTCACACCGCTAACGACTAAACAAAAATGGATCGAGGCAGAGAGACACTTCGTTGACCGTAACTCACTTTCGTCTTATCTGTCCACCATTCCATTCGCTCAATTCCCACCCTCTTTGGCATGGCTGGTGTCCTCCTATCTATCCGCGACTCGTCTCTGCGGCGTCTCTCTCAGCCTAGCATGTAGATTAGCGCGGTCCTTATTTTTCGAAAGTAGAGTTACTCTCGAGATACCCCATAAATGTATACTATTTGGCTGGAAAATAAATCGTGCACAATTTTATTGCAGTGGAATCGGAAAAGACGAGCCTAAAATTTGACATTTTAGTCATTTTTTGCTTTTCCCGGTCATTCCGGGTGATTTCGCAGTCTTAGGGATTTCTAATTGCTTTCTGGTATTACCAGCGACTCATGAAACATTTTCTTTTACATTTTATCTCGAATATTTTCTATATTTTCCCGGAAGTTCCCGAGTAGTGACCTGTCACGCAAGTCGCGGGGCGCGCCCTCTCGCGTCAACGCTCGAATTTGCCTAGTTCGCTGCCACGTGTCCCGCCGCACAGCGGTCAATATGCCCCGAAAGTTGGTCACCATGAGAAATAGTATTCCAATTTTGATAAAAGTTTGCATACCTATGTATTTGAATGTGCTAAAACCAAATCCGCAGACAGAATTGCAAAAAATATATTTTTGCAAACTTGCTTTTGAGGTTATATAAAACCAGTCTAGTCGGAGTACGCCAAAATATTTTGGGCAAATTATTCGCAATTCCTTTAATTATTATCTGCAATTGTAATTGAGCTGAAATAAAAAATGGTGCATGTGTTCAATAATATATAACAAATGAATGTTATGGGAAGTTCACAAAATCATTCATACAGTCGAGTGTAGCATGCTCCAAGCCAAGCTCGTTTTTCGGGACAAAAATCGAACTTTATTTTATTAATAACTATCGAATTAGAGGATTGTAGATGCTATTCTTCGAGCTACTGTTAATTTTATTAAATTCTTAACAATGTGATGTATCGTTCATATCAGAATTATACGGAATTCATTAACTTTTGGTTAGTTGAAGCGCGGATTTTCGCTCAAAAACAGTATTATTTTAAACGGCCTTGTTTAAAAAATATATTTAAAAATTGAAAAATTACATAATATCAACTTGTAGTACTAACTTTCTACTGGAGACTCCATCTTCCAGAAATTTATTCTCTTCACCAAGAACGAATTGACAGCACTTCAAAAATAAGTTTGCTCTTATGGACGCACGCTCGATGGACTTGTTAGCCGTAGGGCGCTCGTTGTCCATGTGAATAGTGTGCGCAAGTGGGCAAATGTTTACCCAACTGTTGTGACTTTCAACTTTGTAACCTTTCCTCTCACCGATCCAGCAATCAAAATCCTCTATGTAGATACTTTATTTTTCTTACCTTGGCCAGGTTTTGGGGACTTTGGACGACTGTGCGCCGCGTCTTCTCGGTGAATTATCCCACTGATTTGCACTGAAATGTTTGATGCTTCGGTATTATATTTTTGGGCTTGTTATGACTTTTTATTTAAATTTTTATTACTTTAAATGAGTTGTTATTTTCATAATTGTTGCGCTGTTTTCTTTTGGTGGATGGTTGTGTAGGGCTTGTTTACGAAAGAGAGGATTGTTGGAATGTTGGAGGAAAAGATGGAATGTACTGATGACTACTGTGATAAAATTGCTTTGAATTACTTATAAGATGAAGAAATTGCTGCGTAGAGGACTGTACATGTCATAAAAAGTGTTCCGGCGTCACAGACGTGGACGCGATGGTTTGCGCAGTACGGGGGTGGACTTGCACGTAGATCGTGAGAAGACTCGAGAGCAAAGGACTGATAATTCGTCGGACGGAGTTGGAGAGCAGCGTCCTTTTCGGTGAAATGGACCGTTTGGATCAACTCCTCGTTGCCATCGCATTGTTTATAATGCAAGGGCTGCCAACCCAAGAGTGATGGATATGATACCTAGTACACAGTACAGTTAAGGTAGTCCGAGCGAGATAGTTCCCAAGTCACAATGGAGACCATGTTCGAATTATACGTTTTAATTTCACCAGCTTCAGGACACATCAACTAAATATTGCATTATTTATGGTGCAATAATACAGTTTATGTGACATAAATTGTAAGTAATTAAATGAAAATATATAAATAAGTTCTTTAACTTTTAAATTAAAAATTAAAAATCTTTAACTTGACTCATTTTTTTCGCGCGGAGCGTTAGAAACTCCTTCAAGACGGAAGGTTTATTGTGGTACCCAAGAACCTTCTGCGGTGACAATATGATTAAATTAAAAAAAGTCGAGAAAACATACAAACTACACGCTTTTAGTTTTATTGGCGACATCTAGGTGTTAGATATTCCTCATTTTTTAAAATAAGGTATCTCTGGAATGCATACACGTACCGTTTCCCATGTAATAGGGCTCTTTGTATTTTCTGGCAAATATCTCCGAAAGGTAATGTGGTAAGGGGTTGAATTTTTGTGTCATTAGAAGTGCGAGATATTTTTCTTTAAAATAAGACCAAATTCATTGATTTCTCAAAGTAAAATGATATTTCGCTCGGACTACCTTAATCCTCTCCCAATACACCCGTAATCAAATTGCAATGGGTGCAATGGCTATCGTCCTTGTGGTAGATTTTAATGGGCGTTTTAATTTTGCATGTGTGATAGACACAGGATACGATAGATACATAGATACGGGATAGACAGCAATATAGTAGGCTGGATAGGAGACTTTTTACATGAACGCGTTACAGTCTGCAGATTGTGGCCCATGTCGGCGTCAACGACGCCATGGACCGTGGATCCGAGGAGATCCTACGTTCCTTCAGGGAACTGGACTCCGAAGTGAATCGGGTGAGTCGCGACGAGGGGGATGACATGACGCTTGCAATTTGTACTCTTGTCCCGAGGATCGATCGTGGACCCCTGGTTTGGAGCCGAGTGGAGGGCATAAACCAGAGGCTGCGTCGCTTCTGCACGGACATTGGAGCCATAAGAGAGAACAATAGGCATCGTAGCAAAGGGATAGGTAGGTGAAATATAGTTAGAGTAGTCTGTAGTGCATGATGCATGTATTAACAACCAATAATCCCTTTCTTATTATGTAGATACTAATCATCTTGCTGCATGTGACCCTATTATCTAGCATTTTTCCGTTAAATCTTAAATATCCTACGTGCAGGTCAATAGTGCATGTTTGGTGATATTCACCCCCTGTCACACACCCTCGTGGTGGCTCGCAGGGTATTACGTAGATGTAGATGTAGATGTACACCATGAACGAACTGATAACTATAAAGTTGAGAAAAATTTACATCTTAAGAGCATAAATTGAGTGCGGAAGTGTTCAGACAGTTGTCTTCCAAGCAGTGTAATTGTACGAGTGGAACGACATTGGTGCGATTTTTAAAAAGTATTCTACCGGTAAAGGTAGGTTTTGTTGAATGTCAGAGAATCTCCTCCTAGTATTTTTACTCTTTCAGGGGCCTGTCTCTCTTTAGCATATCCTTTATAGTATACATCCCTGTTTCGAGTATACCTATGCGAAATACCCTTGTTTCGAGTATATGCGAAAACACCCTTGTTTCTTTCTTTCACTGTTCTCTTCACCGCTATCTCATCCCGAGTTGACCTTCCCTTCCGGAACCCGAATTGATCATCGCCCTAGATGTTATTTGCCTTATTCTACAACCTTCTATTGATTATTCGAAGTAAAACTGTGGCTGCGTGTGAAATTAAACATATTGTTTTATAATCCTCGCATTCTGATGCATTCTTTTTTTATGGGATAGGAATCAGGACTATGGAGGAAGTCTTCTCGGGTCTTCCACCGGGATAAGTTTTTTACTGCCGACGTTTCGGAGTCCAACTCTTACTCCAAATGTTCCTAAGGCAAATGATGATGTTTTCCGTAGACTTCAACGGTCGCTATTGCTGTACGTGGCCAAGAGACTCAGGACTGTTTTCACGAAGTCCTCTGGCCATACTCCTTCCTCGTAAATCCTACGTGTAAGTTCGAAATAAGCTTGCCTACATTTATTTCCTAAATTCTTTAGCTACTCCGAAGGTATTTTATCTACTCCTACAGCTTTTCTTGCCTTCATGTCTTTCAGTGCTTTCTCTATTTCACTGTCGAGTGTCATTTGCCCCCGGTTTTCTTCCTCTACTGTTCCCTCACCCTATATATTCAAATTACATTGTCTACTATCACTATCATATACCTCCTCCTCGTATTTTCTCCACCGATCTTGAATATCTTACTGCTCGATTAATATTTTAACTCTTCTATCCTTAATTTTTGGTACCATACCTCTCTTACCTCCAGATAGCAATTTTACTCGAGTGTATAACTTTTGCAAGAGGTCAGTAACACTAACGAGACTATCATAACGGCCTTTCACCGATCTTGCTGATCTTCTCCGAACCAGTTCTAACTCTGTTTTTAAGCCTACCTCTTGAGGATCCCAAACGCTGGTAGTGCATTCTAAGCGGGGTAGCTTCTCTTACTCTATCGTCGCACTTTCCAAGGACTGAAGTATAGCATGCCTGGAGAGAAACCACCCCGTGCCACTCACACTGAAGGTGGCTCGCAGGGTAATCCGTTGGTGTATGTGTATCGATATCGCCTCCTCTCTTTTCTATGTCCTCCAATACGAAAACGAGTGCTCGCTTTGCCCCACCCTCATCATTTCGCCTCACGCGACCCAATTCACGCCGAGGTTGGCATGGGTTATCTGCGTGAGCCCGCCGTTAACCCATGGATTGTTTTACCTCCATGGAACGAGGCCGGGGAGTGTGGCACGGGATTCCGGGCGGGACGATCAAATGTGGCACGCATCGACGCGGAAGGTCCCCTCCGACCACATTCCAGACGCTCGCGACCCGGCCGCTCGTAGGGAAAGCGCCCGGAATCACCTCCACTTCAACCACTCCACCCATCCACGACGCGAGGGCATACACGATCATGCCGCAGGCGACTTCATGCTTGGAAGTAGACTTCCATGGAAGTGTGTGGCGGTGCCGGGATGTGTATCGCTGCGCTGGATGTGTCTCTGCAGTGTTCTTGACATGCATAGAACCCACACTTCGCCGGTCAGCTTGTCTCTGTGTCATGTTTGTGATTCTACGCGTTCCACGCGTCGTAAGTTGAAAATATTTCAACTCGGGCGACGCGACTCTATGCAAGCATACGCAAACTCACGCGAAGAAATCCGGGCTTCTAATTGGCTGAGGACCTCGCTTTCGCGTCTCTTCGTCAGAAACGCGTTCATGAAAACGTATCTTTACGCTTTATATAAATTCGCTCTCCTCCAACGCGACGCATGTCCCCGCATCCACCTTCTCCGCGGCCTCCTCTTCCGCCCCCTCCCCCACAGCGACCTCCTCTCCTGCATTCACCCTTCCCATTCCTGTGAAATGCCCTCGTCCTGTGAAGCGACCCTCGCGGCTGCCGGCACGGGACAAGTACCAGTATTATCGCATTATTTTAATGAGAGGCCGATAATAGTCGAAGGAATTACGAATTAGTTGTGCACATGGTATTTTTGGCACGCCGACTTTTACCTCAAACGAGAAGGCCGAACGTTAATGTCGGCGATTATTGTTTGCGGTTGACATTTTCACGCGATCGTAAACGCTTTCGCAAATGCAAGTCCTCAGGTCCTGATGAAATTCCAGCTCGTGTTTATAAAGAATTAGCTCTCGAAATGGCTCCGTATCTTAAAGTAATATTTAACAAATCCCTCGAAGAACACGCGGTTCCCAAAGACTGGAAGATAGCAAACGTGACCCCAATTTATAAAAGCGGAGATAGGGAACAGCCATGTAATTATAGACCAATATCATTAACGTCACTATCATGTAAAATTATAGAGCATATAATAGTTACATCAATAATGGGACACCTCGACAGCCAGGATTTATTAATAACAAACCAGCATGGGTTCAGAAAAGGACGGTCTTGTGAAACTCAATTAGGTCTTTTTGTTCACGATATTTTAGTTTCCGGAGAAGGTAACGTACAGGTAGATGCAGCGTTTCTTGACTTTAGAAAAGCTTTTGACAAGGTTCCCCACTGTAAGTTACTCGCGAAGTTAGCATCATACGGAATAGACAGTAATATAGTAGGCTGGGTAGGAGATTTATTACATGAACGCGTTCAAAGGGTGGTATTAGATGGTGTCAGCTCAGGCGAAGTAAAAGTTACATCGGGTGTTCCCCAGGGAAGCGTGATAGGCCCAATTTTATTTCTTCTGTACGTAAACGACTTGAATAGTGTAGTAAAAAATAGCAAGCTCCGTCTTTTTGCCGATGATGCAGTAGTGTATAAAGAAATTAGAAATGAAGAGGACAGACAGTCTTTAGCTAAGGATTTAGATGCGATTGATGATTGGTGTGATAGATGGCAGCTAGAATTAAATTTGAAGAAATGCGCGATTATGAATTTTTGGAAAAAGAATGGCCTTCCCCGGAATAATTATAGCATCAAAGAAAACAAAATATGTAACGTAGAATCAATTAAATACTTAGGCGTCACCATCAGTGAAGACATGTCATGGGGGAAACACATCAGGGAAATAACTAGTGTAGCAAACCGTAGATTAGGATTCGTAAAAAGGGTTCTAGGCAAATGCGATGAGAGAGTCCGAGAAAGAAGCTATTTTACACTTGTCAGGCCTCATTTAGAATATGCCGCTAGTATATGGGATCCGTACGAGGAAGGTATGATAAAAGAATTAGAGCGTGTGCAAAGGAGATCCGCTAGATTTGTTAAGGGCCGTTATGATAATTGTATTAGTGTTACGAGTTTAATAGAAGAACTAGGATGGGAATTATTATCAGAACGCAGGTTAAAATTTAGGTTAAACCTTTTAAGTAAATTCGAAACCGATTTGTTCACAGATGACGTTAGATATATATTAAGAACCCCTGCGTATTATGCTAGGTTTGACCATATTAACAAAATTAGAGAGATAGATTGTCGTACCGATAGATTTAAAATGTCATTTTTCCCGCGTACCATAAGAGAGAACAATAGGCAACGTAGCAAAAGGGATAGGTAGGTGAAACATAGTTAGAATAGTCTGTAGTGCATGATGCATGTAATAACTACCGATAATCCCTTCCTTATTATGTAGATTTTAACCTGTACTATACCGTAGTAACTAATATTCTATTGTAATAACTACTGCAATTACTTTCAATAACTAATAATCTACTGTAGTAACTAATAAACTATGACCCTATTTTCTAGCATGTCTACATTATATATCCTACTTACATGGCAATAGTGCATGTTTGGTGATCTTCACCCCCTGCCACACACCCTCGTGGTGGCTCGCAGGGTATTACGTAGATGTAGATGTAGATCTGCAAGGATCGAGGTTAGAGCTGAAGTTAGCACAGACGCTGATGGTCAACCGTCCTTTAAGCGAAGTCGTCATGCGTCCAATTTCACTCCGCCGCAGATAACGCAGCTAATCAGAAGTGCAACATATTAATCATTGCAGGCTGCGTTGGGGAAGCAAGTTAAAAGTGTTAAAAGTCATTACTGTAGGACAAAAACAACACACAGATCTACATCCACATACTACCCCGCGAGCCGCCGCATGGGGGTGTGGCAGGGGGTGGTAGGCCACCAGCCGTGTAAAGGTGTATGTTTTTTGGAGATGAAATGTCACATGTATTATATGAGTGTATTTAGAGGGGCTCAATTGTTATTGTGGTCGCTTATTGTGCGCGGAAAGAACAAGTTTTTTTGTACCTATCTGTGCGGCAAAGCATCTCTTATTTTATCGCATCTGACAGACCTAGAAAGGTAGTGAGGCGTCATGATAATATTCTCTATGTCGCCAGTTCTGGATACACCAGTTCTGAATTTCTCAAGCAACCTAAGCCTAGCGTGTAGCCTCCGAGTCTCTAGGGGCTCCCACCTTAATCCCTCTAACAGTTGTATAACACTATATGTTCGTTCGTAGCAGTTTTTAACGAAGCGCGCTGCTTTTCTTTGTATTTTGTTAATTTTTTTGGTTGAATCTATTTGACCAGGGTCCCAAATGCTCGCGGCGTATTCGAGGTGTGGCCTAATCAGAGCGAAGTAGCATCTGTCTTTGACTTTTTCATCCGAGGACCTTCCTAATATACGCTTAACAAAACCAAGTTTCTTTAATGCTGTGCCGCATATGTTCTGTATATGTAATCCTCACTATATATCAGATGTAGATGTGTGTGTCGGGTCGAGCGGTCCAAAATAAATAACGCCGAACTCTCAGGATTATCACTACATTTAATAATACCATTCAACACTCTTTAATGCATAACTTAACATAAGAATCCCCGAAGGGAAGACACGACCGTTCGCCATAACGCACTCAGCACACACTGCTGCTTCCCAACCACCATATCGCTCCCAAGGTCCTCATCGTCCTCATCCCTATCTTCCTTATCCCTGAAGCCATTACCATTAACCTCCTTACTCTTATCCTCCCAATATTCGACGAAGACCTTGGTGGCTCCTCACATATAGAGCTGCAATCAATTGGCGGACTAGGAAGAGCGGAGTGACATATTGCGACACTCACAGCACCACTGCGACTGCTACATTACATACTTGAGTCAATTGCACAATTGACTAACTGTGCACTTTCTTCACGATTCTTCAACATATTCTCTCTTAAAAGTTCGTGAAGTTGCTTTCATCCCAAATGATCTCGCCACGTTTGTTCTTCCTCGCGCTCATTCCCCTCCCCTCCTTGCTTTGCCCGTTTCGCCCATTTCCTAAATAACTATTTAAATTACATTCAAAATCAGTCTGCAATTTGCTAGCCTCGTCCGTTTTTACTTGCTCTCTGTCATGCCGTAAAGCGAAGTGAAGATGTTACATACAGTCACGAAAATTTCTAATCTGGAAGAAGTTGGCGGAATAACAGAAGAGGATTTTTAAACGATGGTGGTTGGTCCAATACAAGTGGAAGTGGTTGGTACAAGAAACTTGTTGGCAAAACCAGATAGTGCTTGAACCACAATTCTACTTGCCAGTTGGTTACATTATCTTTGTCTTCAGAATTATCACGTTCTCTCGCTCCTCCTCAGAGTCGGTTATAGCCGATCTCTCATAACCCTCTCCCGTTTCACTTCTTCACTCAGTCATGCATAGCCTTTCATTTTCCCCAAACATCCACTTCCCACTCACGCTTTCTCCGCACTCCACAATTATTCCTTTCAAACTTACCCACGCGTCCGTTTCTGTCGCTCTCATTACCGATTTATATTTGTCCCATCGTCTCCGTTTTGAAAACAGCACATCATCGTGCATGCATCCGCACCGCACTCTCGCCTCTTTCCTCTTTCACTCTCTCATTTGCTCCCTTGCACTTCTCCACCCCGAAACCCAATTTCTACCGAGATCCAATCTAGAGACCACATCTACGGCTTTCTACGTCACTTCAGTAAAAAATACAATTATATATCAACCAGTAACATTATACTCGTGGAAATGTGTATACAGACATTTGCAATTGAGCGACTGACTAATCCATCGTCAGAGGTGGCTCTGAAAAGTTGTCATCCCAATTTATTATATTAGTATAGTCCTCGGCTTTGAAATTAATTTTCGGTATTTTGAATTTTCTTACGCGATCATTGGTGATATTATTTCTTAACTCAGTAATATTTTCCACTGCTCACAACCGTATGTCTTCTCTCTCATCAGCAAGCATTGCTAATAAAATATTTTCACTATGAGCAAAGTATGCATTGTTTTGTATAGTGTCAAAATAATTTTGATTAAATTTGGGGGAGATATCGTGATTTTTTAATGTAGAAATATAATTGTTTCGGGCCGTCTACGCAATACTCGAAAAACTTCATATTAAACCACATGATGTACACGTTCATAATGAAAGTGTAACGTACATTGTGTATTTTATGTCATTCACGAGATGGTCACTCAAAGGCTCAACCACGCCCTTAGAATCATGCTGTCTGGCACCCAATCCAGCCACTCATGTCGCCTTGATTAATTATTCTCCATCCAGCGTCTCATGTATTCTGTGCCTCCCTCAGTTTCCCCAAAAACTCCTCATTCATGCCGTTACTTCCTTCATCGACTCGTGCCTAGCTTACCACAATCAAAGCTCTTAAAATACCTACTATCATACGAACCCGCAGCAATCCAGAAGGATATTAACTCGCAATTACTAACTAGCATCTTACCTTTCACATTGAGGAGCAAGGTTACACCTTGACTGCCGGGCATACTATCTTCAGCTACCACAATATTTACTCACCCTCACCAGTCCCAATAACGTCCCGCCCCTTGCACTCGGTTTGGAAAAACACACGAATCATTTATTCGTCTCATTTTCGTATCAATCATCAACTCTTTCTCTTTTTCATATACGCCTCTCACATTCCAAGTGCCATTGTCAAAGTTAATTTGCAATGTCCGCCTAAATTTAATTCAATTAAAAAAAGCGTTTATTGCTATTTTGGGGATATAAATATACAATATCCATACTCATCTTGGTTTTAGCCGTCTGTGGCATTTCTTTCACTATTCGCACTATTTTTGGATAGAGTATGTAAGGTGGCTCTTGCAACTTTTGCAGTACTCGTGCCAAGAGTATCGTTACCTGCTCACGCTTACGGCACTTTATCGGCCAGTTATGGCACATTTTCGCGAGTATGTCACAAGAGAACCTAAGCTTAGTAACACTCTCGGCGCACTTTATTTCTTCCATTCGAGCCAGGATCCCTCCTTAAAGGACTAACCAGAGTGCAAGTATATCGCTGCCTGCAACACACCTCTTCTAGGAGGTATATGCGGAGTACTGACACACCTGGACGGATGAAATCTAGGATTGAACCATTGTTCTCATGGTATGAACGGTAATGATCGCGGCGAGTGTAGTGTTTAACCAGAGTCTTGGAGCGCTTTTAATGGAGTAAATGTTCCATCAAGTGACCTAGTAACGCACGTGACATAATTTTATTTCATGCTCATACGAAACGCATACGAAAACGCATGCGAAACAGCGTACGAAAAAAAACTATCAACAGCATCGTAATACTGCTCACGAAAGGATTTACAGTGTTTTGATTTTCAAGTTTCAATAATATTCATGACTTATATAACAATTTCAAATTAATGTTTACAACAGGGTAACAACGATGCGTAAACGCATTGCAGATTTTCAATGGAGAAACTTATGTGCTTGTCTTTATGCCAGAATTGCGAAGAAAAATAAATCGCTTAACTTACTCTTAAATACGAATAAAAAAAATCGCTTAAATACGAGTGAAATATCATAGTGCGAGCTTCGTCAACCCGCATCTGATGGTGCTAAGACGAGGCTTACTATCTTACCAGCCTTAAAGGCCGCACAAATAATACCAATTTCATTACAGGCGTCTGACAATTATTAGAGGGGAGGGGTCGTGACCTGTTTTGAAATGATACATTTGCATGCACATGCTGATTATGTAGCCAGGATGAGCTGCTCTTTGTCGGACACATTGACAGCTCTCATAATCGCCCGAGGCCAACTAAGATCGAGACGGGTACGGTACAAAAATACACCAACACACTTAGCATTTGCTATGATTTTAATCGCCGATTGGACTATAAACTCACAAATTCACTGCTAATGAAACGGCTGATAAATGAATACACATAATTATCTGCGTCGCGTCAATGGACTCGCCGCATACTCCTCGCTACCGGCAAGAGCGACGTTGTCCCGCCACCCCTGCCGTTGATCTGTTAGGCGACCGCAGAAGGCCGTGAGACATTTGATAAGCCTTTAGAGGCTTTCGCTCCTTCCTCTCCGCCGGCGAAGAGCAGTCGAGGTTGAGTTCACGAACAAAAAAAGAGGCTTTGGGGCGGGTGTTGGGGACAGACGAAGGCGGTTCGGTTGCCCTATCTCGCCCCCGCAGAGTTGTCCCGGGGCGAAGTGTTGGGGATGGAGTGTGAGGGGGGGGATGGAGTGTGAGGGGGGGGATGGAGTGTGAGGGGGGGGATGGAGGTTGGATGTGGTCGGAGGGGGGGTTAGACTGAGGGGAGGAAAAGGGGGGGGCCCATACGACCGACTGACTCGCCCTCCGTCTCTGGTTTCCGGGTCGAACAGAGGTTGGACCGATGTGCCGTCTTGACCTTGGGAGACCCTCCTCACAGACATACCCTTTTGAAGTAGGGTCTAGATCCCCTGAGGACCACCGCCTCGTACCCTTTGGCCCAATCATTTAGGAACGAGAGGGAAAGTGTTCTTGCACCATTGTTTTAGGGGTGGTGGGGACAAGTAGGAGTGTATTGCTTTGGCCAAGACGCACATTTCATCCCATTTTGTTGAATGAGGTGATGAATTTGTAAAAATCAACCCCTATTTCCCTTACGAATTCCTTTGTCCCTCCCTTTTACGTGGCCAATCTTCTATCAACCCCGGCCGCACCGTCCTAAACCGTCTCGCAGAGCAATACATAAGTGTAAATATGGCCATAGTGGGACCTTTCTCGGCTTTCCTGACTGGACTGGCCAGAATTCACACTACAAGTGAAATTTCATAAAAATAGTTATCGGGAATGCAGAGACGAACGGGAAGCTTATTTGATTCCTACGTCCATAGACAGTCATACCTTCTCTAAATAATGTCAACAATATATTCATCCAGACTGTTTCACTTTGATTGATTCTTCATTCATCATCATCAGCTGTCTTTAATCCGAAGGGTGATTTTCTTCGGCTCCTCACTCCTCTCATCCCTGCAATTTCTCATCGTTGGCATCCTTAGTAATTTGGGTGTTATATAATGTTCCATCCTGGGTCTTCCTCCATTTATTCCTGGTTATTCGTTTCTCCTTCCTCTGGATATGCGGAGGTAAGGTGCAAAAGCGAACAGCTGAAAAGGAGCCCGTTTTTTATCACCTATGGATGATTTAAAATAATTGTAAAATAAATTATGATGACTCCTACGACAAACTTCGTTTTAAATGAAGATTCACAATTCTTAATCCATCAAAACATCTGTAGTTTACGTGGCCAAGTCGACATCTTCTTGCTTCAGTAAGGGCAAATAGAATGTGAACCGACTATTTTTGTTCTCTCTGAAACTTGGATAGATGAACACAAAATTGATTCCTATGAAAAAAATTGTTGCGAGTTATTTGTTAAACGCTGTCAAAATAACCGCGCTGGAGGCGTGATAGATTACGTAAATAATGGTGTCCAGTGAATACCAACATCAGTCATACGCCGCACTTCAGTCTCTGTTCAGTGAACAATGAAAACCCATGTGTGAACCAAAGTTTGATTTGGTAATAATTTATAGGGACCAGACTTTCCTTGTAGCTGGATTGTTGCTGGAGGTGGAACCAATTCAGGAAAACGGTGGAAAAAATACGATAATGGTTGATGACATTAATATTTATTTTCATGTGGCAAATGATGATTCTGATTATTGCTGTGATTTGATGCACACATGTTGTTTGTCAAGTTTAACAAATCAGCCAACTGGAATTCGCGCATTATCATCAGCGTGCATCGACCATGTATTTGTTAGATTTTAGAGTGCATTTCGACATAAAATGATCACAGCAGTTAACAGTTTGAGTATAACCGTCAGTCTATGCTTACTTTTAATCTTTCAAGATAATATTTCCCGAGCTCACTATGTGAAAGATGAAATTCTTGTGCAAATAAATTATGATGTGTTCTGTAAACTGGCAAGAATGATAGATTGAACTCCAGCATACAATGAGCATAATGCTTCAAAAGCCTTTCCTGTTATGTTGGACTTTATACGTTCATTAGCTGATACGGCTAAATTCCCAAGAACCCTGAAATATCATTTAAGAATAATTAAACCATGGATGACTAATGCTCTTCTCAAAGATATTAGGAACAAATCTTTTTCTTAAGAATTTTGGCGTCATCCTAATTATCCTAATTTTAATATTTTTAGGAAGAATTGAAGACATTAAGAAACAATTCAAGGCTTGAGGTCAGACTGGCTTGTAATAATTACTCCTCGAGGAAGATAAAAAACCGCATTGGTAATTAAAAAATTCAGTGGAATCTGGTGAAATGGAAGAAAGGTCTTCCACTGTTCCAGCCGCTTCTTTAGAAGTTGATGGCAAATTTAATACCCAGCCTTTGAAACTTGTAGCGGAATGTATACACTTCTCAATGTCGGCATACAATAAAGCAACTTATTTGACTAGTAAAAATAGCTCACCTATAAAACTATGCTCATTGAGTACCTCTAGTAATTCGATACATTTAGAACCAGTTACAGAAAATGAAATTCTTGTTCTTGTTCAATCACTCCCAACGAGCAAAATCAGGATTCAATAGCATAACTGCCAATATCCTCCAACAGCTGATTGATAATATAGCTCCCGTGCTGGTATACGTGTACAATGTGAGTGCATCGACAGGAGAGTTTCCTTCAGCTCCAAATAAGCAGTCATCATTCCTCTTCTTTAGATGGAAGTCGTATGAATTTGGAAAATGATCGTCTTATGTTCCTCCTATCATTATTTTAAAATTTTTCATCGTACTATCCTGATAAAGACTTACGGACTTTCTCCTTAACAGTCAATTTATCATCCCTAAACAATGTGGCTTTGAGAGTAATTTGGTAACTAAAAAAGGATTAAAGCAGCATTTTCAAAGTAGCTAATGCATTAAATCTCAACCAGAGTACATAAGCCTAATTCCTTGATATAAAGAAGGATTTTGATACTCTTGACTACGATACACTCTTAGATAAAATACATCTAATTAGAATCAGGGGTATTATACTGCTGTGGTTTAAAAGTTCAGAATTTTTACGTTCTCAAAATGTTATTAGGAGTAACTGCTACAAAGAATATGAGATTATAAAGGCTGGTGTTCCACAAAGTTTGGTTCTGGTGCCTATCCTTATCCTGGAATATATCGACGACCTGCTGCATCAAGAATGTTATGAGAATGTAACAGCTGACATATACTGTATTGATTTACGTCACCATTGCCAATCCTGGAAAATTATTGGAGAGAAAAAAATGGAAGATTATCTGGTATTATTCTGGAGGTAGTGCAATCAGAATGGAGAATATTTAAGTATATGGTCTAAATGGACTATGCAGTAGATGCAAATAAAACCGGAATATTGTGAATCATTCGCTTAAATGTTTCAGAGATGTGAATTAAATGTTTCAGAGAGAGTTCAGACTGCATCTCGATAGAAGGTGTTTCTGAGTATAAATTAAATGGTTAGTAATTGATGATATATTGAACACATCAACAATCTCACAATGACATTACAAAACTGTGTTTCAAAATTGTATTTTATTTGTGTGCGATGTCCTCCTTCATTTCATATGGAATTTCATATGTCCTCTATCATTTCATTTCATCTCTTGTAAAATCAAAATTACTTAGAACATACAATGTGGAGGAGGAGCATATAGTAATACAATTAAACCATTATTTTAATTGCAAAATAGAATTTGCGAATTATGATGCGGAGAACCGTATTTTAATACACTTTCCCATGCTTAATTGAGTTAAATATACAACCAATTTGTTATTTTTATTTTTACGAAGTTCTAAAAAACGTTCACCTAAGGGGTGGTACTATTAAGGCTAAGGGGTAGGGGGCAAGCTTACTTCCAAAGAATTATTTCATTGATTTACGCATAATAATGAATGACCATTAGCCAAGTCAGATATCACGCTATTTCAAAGATATTTTCTCTACATACAGAAAAATATTCAACAATCTCCCTGATAATATCAAAAATGAAAAACACGGAAAAATATTTCTGTGTGGAAGTAAAAAAAATGTTAATAGATAAGAGAGATAATAAACTAATATTTGGTAATCTGCATGTAATTTGACATATGCTAAATAAAAATTGATTTATATGTACTTAATTGTTCTAGGTTTAGATGCATTATATATATGTATGTTATTAGGTAAACGTGATATTGAACTCTTATCTAGTATTCAGCAGGGAAGTTGTCTTATGTTTTACAGATATTTTTGCGTAATACAATCGTTAAAAATACTCAGACGTACTTAACATCCAAAATGTTAAGACTATGTAAGCGGTCACCTTCAGGGTCCGTCGAGGGTCAATTATGGGGGCGAGTCGCTCTCATAATTGACCCTCGAGCGACACTTCGGAAAAAGGCGTTTATTCTTCGCAGCCATGCACAATCACTACCTTGACAACATCATCTCAAACTCGCCTTCTCAAGACTGCTGCTCATCCGCTTCTTCCTCGTGACCCAGAAACCATGGCTTGGCGTCCCCATGTGACCACTCTGTGTCCATCTCATTGGTCACCAACATCCGCCTCATAGGATCCCATACCAGCAGTTTCCCACGCACTGCTTATTGCCAAAGGCGGCTCCAAGACCCCTATCTTAATGAAGCCCAGTAAGCTCGGCAATATTAAAAACCCAGATAACAGCCTCCGAAGGTGAGCACCCACACTATGGCTCGAGGAACCCACTGAGCTCATTTCAGTAATCTTAATGACCTCATGTCATTCTTCCCTTGGGGAACAGATTAATAGATAAATCAAATGGAATGGCTCAGCCCAACCATGGTCTCAATTCACTCGGCAATTTCACGTACAGTAGGTATATATTGCGAAAATAAACTGATGGTGGCTCCATAATAGGCGCTCCATAGGGGCCACCTAAATGCTTCAGGTTCTGTAAATATTTTTCCTATTTTGTAAAGAAAAATGTTTTGGAAGCAATAAAATTAATTAATTATTTATTATCACAGTCTTATCACAGCAGCAGCAGTCAGCTAAGCTCATGGATAAGCAGGTCTAGCGAAACCCAGGCTAAACTTCTCCATGGTATTCTAGCATGACATCAGTCAAATGAAAAGGTAAGCTGACGCGTAATTCCAGAATTTCGCGAAAGCATTTGACAAGGCTCCTAAGAAATCTAATTTTCAAACTACAGTCATGTGGTGCGAAGGAAAAAATAGTGAAACGGGTGCTTGGTTTTCTAACTGCCCCTGAACTAAAATTCGTGATCGACGGCATTCATTCTATCATGGTTGGATTGGCATCTGGCGTCAAACAAGGTGGAGTTATCGACCACCTGTAGGCATTCCTTTATTATATGACCAATATCAGCTAAAGAATGTGTTGCAAAAGTAGCTTGTTTGCAGACGATGTCAGTCAACTCCCGAGATATCACCATCGTTGATGACTTGGAAGTTCTCTCTTCGCACCTTCAGGTAATCCGAGCGAGATAGTTCCCATAGTCATAATAGAGACCATATTCTAAAAATACGTTTTCATTTCACCAGCTGTAGGACACATCAATTAAATATTGCATCGATAATGGTGCAATAATATAGTTTTATATGACAGAAATTGTCAGTAATTAAATGAAAATATATAAATAAGTCTTTAACTTGACTCATTTTTTTCGCGCGGTGCGTTTGAAATTCCATCAAAACGGAAGGTTTTTTGTGATACCCAAGAACCTACTGCGGTGACAATATGATTAATTTTCAAATATAGTTGAGGAAACATACAAACTGCACACTGTTAGTTTTTTTACGACATCTAAGTGTTATAAATTCCTCATTTTGTTAATAATGTCTCTCTGGAGTGCACACACGTACCTTTCCCATGTAAAAGGGATGGTATTTTTTGGCAAATAACTCCGAAAGTAGTGCGGTAAGGGGGATGATATTTTGGTATCTTTGGATGGGTGAGATATTTTTCTTTAAAATGAGGTCATATTCATTGATTTCTAGGTAAAATGATATTTCGCTCAAACTACCTTAACAACACTAATTGGTGTTTTTTGTGGGGGTTTTAAATCAACCATAGTATATACTGCAGTATGCCTCTTACGAAAGCCATCTCACCGACGAGATATTTATTAAGCGGGAAGGGTGATAGTGAAGGAGTCGGATGAAGTCAAAGGTCTAGGAATCGCCAGACTTCGGATCGAGTGCAGAGGAAACACGTTTATACATTTGCGGCGCTGCGTGGAACGGAGTTTGAGCGACATTTTCACCAGTCATTAATGTGACCTTATTTTATTATTTTTATTTCAGCAGCCTCAATAAGCATAAATAAAATATTTTTGCACTTTTGGCGAAAAAGTATAGGCTTATATGAACGAACATTCCAGTAATTTAAGAACTATCCATGCAAAAGAGTCCTTCACTCATTTTTTCACGCTGTACGGGGGAAGAAACCATCACATCGGAAGGTTTAACTTTTTGCGACTCTTGCGGTGAGTTATTAATTTTTTTCAGTTGAAAAAAACATACAAAATACACTCTATTAGAATTCTAACGAGATCCATGTGTTATAAATCCCCATTTCTTTAAATTAAGCCTTTCTGCGGGTCGATTATGTAACTGTCATAGGCGTCATAACCATTGTTCGTATGGCGGAAGCGTCATAGCTATGACGGCTAGCGAAAAGGAGCGATTATGTAAATGTCATAGCCGTCATAACCCCGTCATAGCCGTCATATTGTACGACGCTTGAAAACCCCCGTCTTAGGCGTCATAAGGTCGTGGGATATGAGTATTTACATCGACTACGAAGGATATCAAATCAAGTATCGGCAATATTTGATTGAAAAATAGTAAAATATCATGGTATTTACTCTTAAAAATGTGGAATTCTAAAATTTTACTTAGAATATGGTTATAATCTTGAGTGCACAGGTTAAATTTTGCGCGAATACACGTAAAGTATTCTGACTCACACGATGAATTGCAAAGGTAGGTAGGTAGGTACTCTAATATTTTACTTCGGTATGTTTTCTGAATTATTCGGCGGATTTCTCATTTCGTTTTAAAATATGAAACTTAACTTCATTCCTATTATAACACATGTCGCACAAGAACGATTATCAAAAAATTGTAAATGATGTTTGTGGACTTAACTCTCGTTAACTCTACTCATTTGCACGCATAATCATACAATTACAACTTTCAAACTACACGTATTGCATGCGGACGGTTATGGAAACTCAGGATAGACTTGAAGCCGGTGGGCCAAAATCTAAACTGCACACCTCTTCAAAATAATACCGTATTTAATTCCAAACATTGACCCACTGTTTACTTCGAGACCTCTCTTCGGGATCCTTAAACGCATACGATGAATGTTGGACAAATGTATGCCTATTATGCGATTGGTTTCAAATTACGGGTACCGCATAGTAGCTGCTAATCATATTTCACAATATTAGCTTGTAAACTTAATTTATATAAGGAACTTGGCGACACAAAGTATCCATTTATTTTCAAGCATTAAACACGCTCGTTTGTTGTTTGCATGAGTAGGTACTTAAAAGAATCCTTGGCTGTTTGTTTGGTTTGTTCATATTTGGGAAACGATAGTTTCCACGGTTGCCGTTAGTCAATTTCTTGGATGGGTGGAGGGGATGTGCCGGTGATTTCCATTGGTTCTTCTCGTTTATGAAGGGCTACCAACGTACCAATAGCTAAGTTTGGTTCCCTATCACTACGTAGCGTCATAAGCCTTCTGACGATCGCTTATACGACCGCTCGAGCGTCATAGCCGTCATAAGTTGCCCGTCATAGCTATCACCCTTATGACGCCTATGACATTTACATAATCGACCCGCAAAAGTCCATACCCGTACAATAGCCCGTGTATCACGTCAGGGTTTCGTTGGCAAATATCTCATAACTATTGTGGCAAGAGGCAGATACTTTGGTGTTTGTTGGAAGGGTGAGATATTTTTCATTGAATTGAGACCGAATTCATTTAATTCTAGGTGACATGGGTATCTTGCTCAAACTGCCTCAAGAAACTAGTTTTTGTCGAAAGAATAATTGAAAAATTCCCTGATTAAAAGTGAAAGGGTGATACAACTTATCTCTGGGTCGGTCGCAATTCGAATATGCCGCGATAAATTTGGACTTTAAACGAAAAAATCTAATTTACGAAGTAAATAAAATACGATTAAAAGCCGCACAACTCGTTAAAAACGAGCGAAAATGAAGTCAAACACGGGTAATGGAAGCACTTTGTTGGAAGCTGTCAGAGGCTGCTCGGCGCGCTTAGATTACATACAATATTTAGTTCACGTGCGTCTCAGTGCGACACGGAGGATGTGATGTACACCCAGGGCTATCTCCACAATAGAGAAACAACAAAAGAAGAGAGATAAACGGCCAAATTGTTGGGTGCAAAGATTCCTTGTTTTCTCACTCCATGGTTGGCAATTAAAAACAGAGTGACACTTACGCAAGACACGTCATTAACGAGCAATTCACCTCTGTCTCCTCCCCCATCCTTTTCCTGATTTCCTAGAGGGCAGCTAGATTTGTTTAGAATTGCTATGACAAACATAGTAGTGTTGCCGAATTGTTGAGGGAATTAGGGTGGGAACCTCTATCCGATTGAAGGGACTCCGTCACGATATACTCTTGCATGCTTTAGTACCTTGTGGTGCTCTTTATGTGTCGCATCAATAACACGAACCAGTAGTTGTATATTGAGTAGTGTACTGCATAATTGCTGCTCTTCTACGTAT
The DNA here is from genome assembly GCA_963169105.1 of Ceriagrion tenellum. Classification (NCBI taxonomy): domain Eukaryota; kingdom Metazoa; phylum Arthropoda; class Insecta; order Odonata; family Coenagrionidae; genus Ceriagrion; species Ceriagrion tenellum. Next base: position 10,074,228 of record OY720639.1, read on the forward strand.
CACTCTCCTAGTTTGAGGCCTGACTGCGCGATGTTGCCCTGACTGATTTTGGCCTGCGCCTGGCATTCGGGAGAACGTTCGCGGTTCTGATTTGAACTGGGATGAGTGCTGCATGCCTGGTGTGGAATCACCCCGTGCCACACACCCTAGTGGTGGCTTGCACGGTATTTCGCAGATGTAAATTAAACCTATTACCTTTCTCCCCTCACCCTTCCCTCTTACATTCGCCCATTGGTATCCCTCCTCGTCCCTCATCACATACCAATCACCTCCTCTGCTTTCTCTTGATTTCTCCCGCTCCTTCCTGTCCATTCCAACCCCTTCCCTTTATCCTCCTCTCGTCTTTCCCTAATTGTTCTCGACGCCCACATCTCAGAAGTGAGCACCCTGTTCTCATCCTCTTTCAGTACACTCCATTTTCCGCTACACTTCATAGTAGGCTTTCTGCTGGTCTTTTCTTAGCCTACGCAAGGTGCTTATCAACGGTTATAGTGAACGTCTCGTTCAAAAATGCTATTCTATTTCGAAAATACTGATTACTTGTCCCATTTTCCTCCAGCGTTCTATCTGAGGAGTTAAGGTGCTTTTATCAGTTCCAGTTTGTGTCCTCCCATTCCTTTGATGAACCTGATTTCTTTATCGTGGAGAGCATGCTACTCTTCATGTTTTACTTCTCGCATTGATTTTCTGATGCCTCTCCAAACGACGACATTATTTCGAAGGCCTTATTTTGACCAAATCTCACCGATTTAAAAAGTAGTTTCCACTCATCCATTCTGACATCTAACTCTTTCCATCTCCTTTGACCGTTACTTTGGCGTAAATGTCGAATAATTGCGATAAGGTACAACCTTACAGCATTTAATAATGCCTAAATTTGATTCCCCTTTCCCAGTCTTGTCGTTTGTCGTCACCAGGCAGACGCCGCTGCAGTGGGAAGCCTGGCTCGAGGCTCGGGAGTACGATCTCGGAAGGTCCGCTTTCAATAGGGTTGGCCGTCTGTTGGCCTCCCTAACAACCTTGGAACAGCTAAATATATCCAGCGTCCCATCATACTGCCCTCAAGCAAAGATGGCTAATTGATTGTACCCCTTAGCGGGCCAAACTTTGTAAGGAATTTCCAGCGGAAATAACAGCGCGAAGTATAATTTGCTACGCCCAATATTTCTGAACGAAAAAATCTAAGGTATTAATGGAGAAAAGCAAAACGTGGGTATTTCAATTTCACAAAGAAACATTATATTTTACTTTTTCAAAAATGGATGTGGATGAAATAATCTTTGCGGCTTAAAAGTTAAGGCTCATTGATTCATTTCAGCTCTCATCGTTCCATCAGAGCTCCAGCAATGTCTCAACTGTCTGTAGCTTCAATCCGAATACAAGGAGTACAAGAATAAAGAATGTGAGGCGGAGTACTGAACGACTTCTTTTAATAAATTCAAAAAATTAGATAAAAATCGTCATAGAGTCAGCGGAAAGGAAACAGAAAATATGTATGCGGAGGAAAAAATGGAAGCTGAAGTCGAGGATAGAAAATGGAGCAAGTGGAAATATGCTCTTCTTCCTATAGGGAAGTGCGGCCGGTATGAATTTGAGAAAGCCAGTGCCAAACAAACACCCTTGTGGTGGCTTGCAGAGTAAAAAGTAGATGTTGATGCCAAAGGGAGGAATGCCTCAGATTTTCAGGGGGTTTGACGTGACGACGACAACGCAGGCTCCGTATCGAAATACGGAAGATAGTGAAGTCGAGGCGATGACGCGTGGAACTCAACGGGCGCCGAGCATTCGTCACTTGTTGATGCCAACTGTCGGCCGGCTGTCCTCGTTAGCACGACAGGTGCTCGACCTGGAATATAACCGATAGGAGCCGGCGATTTCGTTTCATAGTGAGAGCTCTCTTAAATTATGTGAGAATGCGATTTCTAAGGGTGATCTGGTACTTTTAGGAGGTATAATCGAAGGATCAGTCAGAACCTTCAAATATGCATGCATGCTTTCTATTCTCTAGGATCAACATGCTTCCCTTTTATTAATTAGGAAACAATTGTTGTTCCGGGTCCCATAATTTCTTGTATGTACTACGTTTTTCAAAGACAATATCGGCTCACTCACGCTATGTTACCAACTTATAATCAAATAAACAAAAGACTCAAATGGTAGAGTTAATGAAACAAGATAGCGTGGAAATTCGCCCATAATATATCATTTTACTTGAGATAATCCAAAACACGAAATTACCGGCCAGGTATGTCAGCGAGTTGAACCACTTAGTCATATTATTATTTTATAATGTTATCATGGAAAATTATTCCGATAAAATAGGAAAATATCGAATGTTTTTTATCACTGGTCTCCACGCATCGTTTCAATCTGCGAACAACTGTAATTTTTCGCAAAAAAATTGTTAAATTGTGCTTTGATTCTCATAGAATTTGGCCATTCGCTCTGTAGTTTTATAGAAAAAACCGTGTTCACAGCCATCGAGAATGCGCGAGGAAAAGCTTCCGGTTGTTACAAATTCCCTCCATTTTCCAACTCATCAAATGTAAATAGTACGAAAATATGCAGGATAATCATTGACTTAGTCAATCCTCTTTATGTAATAGGTATTTTTGGAATTCCTTCTGAAGCGTGCATAAATAATAACGCCACGAATCACTGTTTGGAACTAGAAGTACCTGAACAGGGAAATACATATTTTTATAACCTTGCCTGAGCCAAACATGACGTTATTCAAACGATGTTTCTTGTACATTGGACCTAAAGTGTATAGTTTATTACCTGTTTATTGTTTTAATTAAAAAATTGTAAGCACAACAATGAAGAACATACGATCTTAGTTATTCACTAAAGAAAGTGTAGAGGATGTATTCTGGTAACTGCAATATTATTTGATTCATGTACTGTAATTTCAAAATGATCTAATTCGTTTGTATATGTGTGCATAGCCTATTTTGTAAACGACGGTAGCCATAATTCAGGTTTACCTTCACGGCTACCTGGGGGGGCTATTACGTATCATAGACGACAGCTTTGTCACCCTCTGGGTCTCGCCCCCTCTGAGTCACCCTTTCCTATTACGCATCTGGCACTCATTCCCCGCCTGCGACTCGTATGTCTCCCATGGGAGACAACGCATTGTATGAGAACTTTCAGAACAGTCGGCTAATAATACTCCGGGCCAATGAGCAGCCTGTTTATAAATGTCACGTGGGGTCCTATGTATCAGGAGACGACTGACGAGGCGAGGGCATTCTATCACATACCTCCGGTATGTGATAGAATGTCCTTGCTCTATTTAATATTACAATTCGACAGATTTGGGCAAGTTTTTTGTTGCCAATTTATATATAAATCTCCTAAATTGATGCTACATCTACATCTACATCTACGTAATACCCTGCGAGCCACCACGAGGGTGTGTGGCAGGGGGTGAAGATCACCAAACATGCACTATTGCCAAGTAAGTAGGATATATAATGTAGACATGCTAGAAAATAGGGTCATAGTTTATTAGTTACTACAGTAGATTATTAGTTATTGCAAGTAATTGCAGTAGTTATTACAATAGAATATTAGTTACTACGGTATAGTACAGGTTAAAATATACATAATAAGGAAGGGATTATTGGTAGTTATTACATGCATCATGCACTACAGACTATTCTAACTATGTTTCACCTACCTATCCCTTTTGCTACGTTGCCTATTGTTCTCTCTTATGGTACGCGGGAAAAATGACATTTTAAATCTATCGGTACGACAATCTATCTCTCTAATCTTGTTCATATGGTCAAACCTAGCATAATACGCAGGGGTTCTTAATATATATCTAACGTCATCTGTGAACAAATCGGTTTCGAATTTACTTAAAAGGTTTAACCTAAATTTTAACCTGCGTTCTGATAGTAATTCCCATCCTAGTTCTTCTATTAAACTCGTAACACTAATACAATTATCATAACGACATTTAACAAACCTAGCAGATCTCCTTTGCACGCGCTCTAATTCTTTTATCATACCTTCCTCGTAGGGATCCCATATACTAGCGGCATATTCTAAATGAGGCCTGACAAGTGTAAAATAGCTTCTTTCTCGGACTCTCTCATCGCATTTGCCTAGAACCCTTTTTACGAATCCTAATCTACGGTTTGCTACACTAGTTATTTCCCTGATGTGTTTCCCCCATGACATGTCTTCACTGATGGTGACGCCTAAGTATTTAATTGATTCTACGTTACATATTTTGTTTTCTTTGATGCTATAATTATTCCGGGGAAGGCCATTCTTTTTCCAAAAATTCATAATCGCGCATTTCTTAAAATTTAATTCTATGTCGCTCGTTAACGGGCAGGAGTGAACACAATTTCATTTGAAGTGATACGATAATGGACTCCATAATGGCATGTTAGGAACTACAGAACTTACGATATATATGACGAAATATTTGTTTATGAACTCACTAGGACATATATGGATACGTTAACATAGCCCGTATTATTGCAGAATGCCCATGATTCGCGCCCGCAATCATTTCCGCTTTATAACTACCGGTGATTCATTGCAATTACAATACAATACGCATAAATGCAATGGGAACACGATGCTGATCAACGAGTCTCTCCAGTAAATATTCAATTGCTCTCACAGTAATTAATGTTCCTCCTTTGGCGGTTAGTTGCACATATACCCTCAGTCATTTCGTGCAAATCTACCGGCTCAGCTAATAAATGATGAAAGTTAAACATTTGTTACGATATCTACATCTACATCTACGTCATACCCTGCAAGCCACCCAAAGGGTGTGTGGCAGGGGGTGCTTTCGCACCAGGCATGCATGAATGATATGGTAGAACACCGACATTACATTAAAAACCCGCGTACCACACATGCAAAGCGCCAATTCAAAATCTAATACCCAAGAAACATTGTATCTCCAATCGTTCTAACATGCAAGGGATACAAAGACTACTACTACAGATTCAAAATATCATGCATAAATAAGAACATCATTATTTACATCATGCATAAATAAGAAAGAGGAGAATATAATGAGAAAGATTAACTGCCTGCCTATTGTCAATACTCGAACTATTCATGACGACGATCACAGCTGTTATGGTCCCGAATGGTACGCGGAAAAAATGACATTTTATACCTATCGGTTCTACAATCTAGCTCTCTAATTTTATTGGCGCGATCTAATCTGCCGTAGTACGAAGGGGTTAATAGTATGTTTTTTACGTCGTCAGTAAAATGATTTTCCTGAAATTTATTTAGGAGGTTAAGCCTATAATTTAATCTACGCTGTGATAGCGATTCCCATCCTAATTCTTCTAACAGTCCAGACACACTAGCCAACTTATCGTAGCATCGTTTCACAAACCTAGCTCCTCTTCGCTGTACGCGATCTAACTCTGATATCAAGCCCGTTTCGTATGGATCCCATACACTAACAGCATATTCCAGATGAGGCCTAACGATTGAAAAATAACAACGTTCTTTCACTTTCTCATCACATTTTCCGAGTACTCTCTTGATAAAGCCTAGCTTCCTATATGCTTGACCGCATATTTCCCTAATATGTTTTCCCCAAGATAGGTCGTGACTAATTGTGACTCCTAAGTACTTAACAGACTCGGCGTGAATAATTTCTGTATTTTTAATTCTGTATGCCCTAAATGGCCAATTTTTCTTTTTCCAAAAGCTGACTGCTACGCACTTTTTTATGTTTAGTTCCATCTGCCACTTTTCGCACCAAGCATGAATAGCAAGTAGGTCGATTGTTAACGAGTCGCTATCTTCGGAATTGTTAATATCCCTATACACAACCGCGTCGTCTGCGAAGAGTCTAAGCTTACTTTTAACGACGTTACTAATATCATTAATGTACAAGAGAAATAAAAGTGGACCAATCACACTTCCCTGAGGAACACCCGATGTAACGCTAACTGTGTTTGACATGATACCGTCTATGACAACCCTTTGTTCCCGCCCATGTAAGAATTGATTAATCCAACTAATAATGTTTTTATCTATTCCATATGCTTCTAGTTTTGAGAGCAACTTAACGTGAGGTACCTTATCAAAAGCTTTCCTAAAATCGAGGAATATCGCGTCAACTTGGACATTATTTTCACCCGAGAGCAAGATGTCATGAACGAAGAGGGCCAATTGGGTTTCGCAAGATCTACCCTTTCGAAATCCATGTTGGTTATTTATTAATAATTCCTCCCTATCTAAATGACTCATAATGGAGCTTACGATTATGTGTTCAAATACCTTACAGGAAATGGATGTGAGAGAAATAGGCCTATAGTTACTAGGGTCTTCCCTGTCGCCGCTTTTGAATATAGGTGTGACATTTGCTACTCTCCAGTCCTTAGGCACTACATGATCTACTAAAGATTTGGTAAATATTAATTCTAAGTAAGGCGCTATGTCTGATGCCATTGTTTTATATACGCGAGCAGGTATTTGATCTGGACCGGGGGATTTGTTGGGGTTAATATTTTTTAGCTGCTGTTCTATGCCGCGACAATTTATAATAATTTCAGGCATACATGTTTGGGAACGAACTGGCTGCGGATCGAAAAGATGTGGTGTATAAGTACTGAAAATGCTTTTGAAGAATGAGTTTAACGAATTGGCTTTTTGTAGACTGTTGGTTATCTTTTCCCCTTTGATATCCTTAAGCGTGTGTACTGTTGATTTATTTCCTTGAGTGTCCCTAACATACGACCAAAATGCCTTGGGATTATCGTTCAATTGTTCTCCCAGTAATTTACTTTTGAAATCAGCTAACGCCCTTCGGCACGCTTTTTTTGCTAAGAGTTTAGATATTTTGTAATTTTCGGTGACTGTGTATAGTTCTTCAGAGGATTTGTTAATTTTTGCCCTTTTTAACCTAGCATGACATGTTCTTTGGTGCTTTAATGTTTTTCTAACCTCCGCGTTATACCACCTAGGCTCTGCATTGGCTCTTTTCCATTTACTTGGTATGTATTTGCTAACTACTGATCGTGTAACGTTGAGGAAAGTATTCCACAAAACCTCAGTATTACTGTTGATACTTATTTTTTGAAAATTAGTAAATGACTTTTGGAACTCTCGTTTCATACCTTCGTAGTCAGCCTTATTATATAAGTAGATTTTTCTTTGTGGATTATGTTTCTTGATCATGCTCACGGAAAAATTAGCTTTAACTATCTTGTGGTCGCTTATTCCCTTATCCGTACCTATGTTTACAACCATGTGTGGAATATTTGTCGCTAAAAGATCAAGTGTATTTTTCCCTCTAGTTGGAGCAGTGACTAATTGATGTAGTGAGTGAGATGTGAATGTATACAGGAGTGACTCACAAAGGTCTTTGTCTTTCCCCCCAGTGATAAAACTGTACGTGTCCCAGTCTATGGACGGAAGATTGAAATCCCCACCGATTATAATATGACAGTCGTTTTTTTGAGTGGTTAATTTACTGAGTTGACTTTCTAGTTCTAATATTGAGGTTATATGGGTATCTGGTGGTCTGTAATATGAGCACACATAGATTGTTTTTGCTTTAGGATTTTGAATGGAGCACCATACGCTTTCTACCTGGTCGTCGGAAAATGACTCCCTAAATGATAAACTGATATTATAGGGCAATGAACAAGGATGACATCGGACAAAGCTTCTAACAATACACTCATTGAACAAGTACCTAATGCATCGAGTGAACCACTCGAATGTCTTCTCACTTCGACCTTACGTAGATGGCGCAATTTAAAAGAAATAATTTCGTTATTGCTGGTAGTTCTAGTGCACTGGCTCCTGTAAAACATTTCCTCCATAATGCCTGAACTTAATTCCTTTCATATATTCCATTGTTATAGTAATCACATTTCTATTTTCCCGGAATGGAGTATGTCATGCAGCAAGAATATACAAGAGCGTAGTAATATTTACACAATAAAGTCATAGAGTAACTTAATGCTCGATAATGAATTAAAATCCTTTAAAATAGATATTCCAAGCTACTTTCTTGATAATACTTAATGCCGTGAAAATTTTCAGAGTAGCTTCTCGTGGTTATATTAATTACGTATTGTAAGTACTTACCAATAAGTCAGTAACTCAACCAATTCTACAAATACATCCACATGGCCAAAAAAAACAAAATATTATGGCTTGTCAAAAGATTTTCACTTCCATAACACTTTAGGTACACGTAACAACAATTAATGACGAGTCTCTAACCTCGAATTTATTATAATAAACGCCACCGTTGATTAAAAAGAGCGTAGGAACATTAATAAAATCAAAACTATGTCCTAGCTCGTCTATTCAGTGATTTTTATTGAAATTCATATCGCACCATCATTACAACCAACGTAGAAACACAGTAAAGAAGTAAACACAAGGACCATAATGAAATGCAATTTTAGTTCAAAAGTTTTCACTTATCGTTTCATGTTAAATATTCACACGAATAATTTATGCACTGTTAATCACATTTTAAACGAGGTCTAGGGTAGGCACTATCTTTTGAGGGGGAAATTACAGCAACACAAGCTATCACGTCTTCGGTAATAAATGATACTGAATCCATCGTACACGAACGCTACACAACACAATTGAAACTCACAACGTACAACCAAATGTATCGTTTAACACTCTCAATCTATGCTTGAGACACGAATATAAATTTAACCCTAAAGAGACCTCAAAATGAATGCCAACGATTCTCCACTTCGTTTCCATTACTATTTTCAATGTTTTCAATGCAAACAAACAGTATCCTATCGCCAAGCGAATGTCTCTCAAGGGGGCGACTCGACTTGTGACCCCCTCCTTCGATGGTGACTTTGGGGGGCGACTATTTAAGCCGCCGCGACGAGAATATCATGATGCGTAATCGCAAAAGGCGACAACTGAGTCGCAGGCCAATCCGAGTCGCCGAAAACCGAGTTATCGCCGGGCGACTCGTGATACGTAATAGCCCCCCTGAAGTTACTCCCGGATTTAACTAAATATATTATGTTGTAAGCATTCTCTATTGGAGTAATAAACAAACACTATTTATTTATTATAACATTTGCAGTCATGAAAAATCTACTCCCGGAAGTCAATTCAATTGATGCGATCGAGACAATATTCCACGGAATCGTGGTATACTGACGTATAAACGAACAGATGTGGGGCCATGAATGCTTCCGCTTACGATCTCGCGAACCAAACTCACCGTTTCCCAATGTCTCTCACCGAGTACCCTGGGTTCAACTCGCGGGCGGAGACTCTTTGGATGTTCCAGGGAATCGGGTGGGTGTGGTGGGATTTGCATTACGAGGGAACCAGGTTCGAATCCCGGATATGGCAGAGTTTTTCAAATCAAATTCATATTTGAATATAAGCGGTAGGACTCTGAATTACGATACTTCGACCGTCCAAAGGAACGCTGAACGCTAGACCTCTCGACGCCTTTCACCGAGAGTGGGCCGACGCTGCGGTTTCTCCACCGTTTGCAGCTCAACCCTCTCGTAAGCGTCCAAGACGATTGAAAAGTTGACGGAAATGCAGTCGATCAGCGATAAACTGAAAACGTTGGACATCGAATACCACAGGATGGCATGACGTCGAAAGACATTATTTGCAAATCACGTGGGCTGTCACTCATCTCGGCGGAGTCACACCACGTCACACTTTCCACGCGGAAAGCACTTCGCGAGCCAGCACCCCCAATTTGAAGCGGGCACGAATGCTAAACTGCGCTATTATTTCGGGCGGACTTCATACCGGCCCGCTCTTCCTTAAATGGTGCAAATGACCGCAGCAGCCATCCTCAACACGACCGACCAGCGAGCGAAGAGTTCTCCGTCACACATCGTCACGCGCCGACAACGTTTGGAAATCGTCGTCGTCGCCCTCTCTCGCATAGTTATCTTTACGAGCGTGGATGATGACGACGAAGAATAAGACGACGGAAGAAAGAATCTCTGAAGGGGTCTCTCTCTCTCTCTCTCTCTCCGCACCTCCCCCGCCGCGGTGTAAGGGGGAAGGGGAAGGGGGGGGGCGATAGACAGACGGCAATGTGTGTGGACTCTTAAGGGAGCGAAGGATGTGCGTGGAGACGTGGCAACGCCGAGGAACCACCGACGGAAGGGAAGACGGAGGGAATGAGAGGAATGGAGGAATGGGGGGGAGCGGCCGTCCCTCCCCCCCTCCCACTTCTAACCTCCTCCCCCCTCACCCCCTGGGGGTCTGCCCTTGGACGCCGCGCAGGCGGGACGGGAGGGGAGGGGGGAATGGGATGAGGTAAAGGGTTGAAACCGCTGCCTTATACAGAGAGGGCGATGGGGGGGTAGGAGAGGGTTTCCCCCCCCCCCTGCCCATATACGCGCAGGAGGCACGGCCGTGAGAGTGCGTGCGTTGCGTACCCACGGCGGCCTTTTGTTGCGCGATGTCTCTCTGTCCGAGGGGGAGGGGAGCGGAGGGGAGGCGAGGGGGAAAGGAGTGTGTGTGGGAATGTGGCTGCCTCCTCCTTCCCCCCCCCCCCCCAGTGCCTCACTCCCCGCCTCATCCAGAGACTGAGTCCCACGCGCCTCTTCTGGGCCGCCGTCGAACGCTTACTTACTTAGTTGAACCGTCGCTTAATTGAATGCCCCTTTGGTACACGAACTAAACCATGCGAATCCATTCGCAATTATCGTTACGTCCTTACCGTTTTTTGTGGTTTGTCAAAACATGCTGAAGACGGGACGTCACCGGGAATGTTTAGGAAGAGGGTTGAATGTAGGGATGAGTCGATTCCACTTTGTTTCGATTTCGATTCCGATTCTTTCAAATCGATTCCCGATTCTCGATTCCGATTCCATCGATTCTTATTGATAATAAACAGGTGGGATATTGATATACCAGTAGGTTACGACTATTATTTGTATTCAAGTATTGGCGGAAATAAAATAACGAAGACAATTAAGTCGCTCAAAAAGTATATTTATTAACGAATAGTAAATATATCCTCAGCTTATTGAGGTAGACACATAAAAAGCACAAATTGATAGCCTACACACAAAATTACTGAAACAAATATGATGTGATAAATGAAATTTGATTTGAATATTTATCTATCTGGAATCGACAGAATCGGAATCGACTTTAGGCATCGTCACCGGGAATGTTTAGGAAGAGACTTGAGAGCTATTAGGTCAGCGATCCCAATAGTAATTGTTATAGGTAAGTACTTCCATGGTTTTCGGGTTTCGCTGCGGGTCGTTACCTAGACGATGACGTTTCGTGGCCAATGCTGGCCACATCTTCAGATCAGGTTCATTAGTTTATATATTTTTAAAGAAAGTGTATTTTCATTTTTTTTCTTTTTAAGTAGTCTCGAAGAACATACCGAACCCACAAAAAAATGAAATCTGCTCAAAAAATCTTTGAAAAATTGGTTTCAATCGTTTTAATTAAAACATATTTACACGCTGTTGATGTTTTGACGATAAATAATTGAGCAATTATTTTTTTATTCAGTGCCTGATCTGAAGATGTGGTCAGCATTGGCCACGAAACGTTTTCGTCTAGATAACGACACGCAGTGAAACCCGAAAACCATGCAAGTACCTGCACTACAGCGCTGCAAAAGCCTCAAGCAGGAATTGCCAAATTCGAGAGGCATTTAGTGATAAATGTGATGTCATATTGTTGTGAACGTTTACACGTTCATTTTAACGACCATCTCACTACAATACTAAATATGTCTACTAAATATATAGGAAGCATATTTTGTCTGATTTATGAATATATGAATTTAATCATGTTTGTTGTTGTTTGTTATGTTTATGGGATTGGCTAAGCTTTACCGATCAATGTTGTAGTCATTTAATCGAGTTGTATTTACCTTTTATTGTTCCTTCTATTTAAAGTATATTGTTTCCACATATATGAAGTATGTTTTGTTTCCATTGATTTTAAATGCACGGCGCTTCATTTTCTGCTCCAAAGGAGCGCTACTCCAAGAACGATGAATATCATTACCATTACCCTCAACACCTTCATTTCACGTGCACCCGGAACTAAATATCAGTCTTTCCACCTCTCTGAAAATCCGCTTATCTTTAAACCATGGCTCTACAACCTGATTCCCGTTGAAACACCCTCACTAACGTCTACGTCCCAGATTCTACACATCCTTTAAAAAATGCAAAATGAATATGTAATACCTACAAGCCTCCCCTATCCCTGCATCTCTAAACATATACCCAGTAACGCCTCCAGGACTCACCTATTCTCGATACCATTGCAATAGCGCCAATGTGAATCATACAGGACATATGTGGCGCAGCATTAAATAAACTAGGTTTCGTTAAACGTAAAATAGGATGGATCTCGGATGGTGAAGTCAAAGAGAGATGATACTTCGCTCTGGTTAGGCCACACCTCGAATACGCCGCGGGCATTTGGGACCCTGGTCATAAAGATTTAACCAAATAATTAATAAAATACAAATGAAAGCAGCACGCTTCGTAAAAAAAACTGCTGGAAGCGTACATAGTGTCTCACAACTTTTAGAGGCATTAAGGTGGGAGCCCCTAGAGACTCGGAGGCTACACGATAGGCTTAGGCTGCTTGAGAAATTCAGGACTGATATTTTTCAGAGCGACATTGAGAATCTTGTCGTGACTCCTCACTACATCTCTAGGTCTGACAGATGCGATAAAATAAGAGAGATACAATGCCGAACAGATCGTTTACGTAATATGTACACTGCGAGCCACCACGAGGGTGTGTGGCAGGGGGCGAAGATCACCAAACATGCACTATTGACATACAACTAGGATAGATAAAAAATAGGTACAGATAGGTACAGATAGGTACAAAAACTCGTTCTTTCCGCGAACAATAAGCTATCACAATAAAAATTGAGCTCCACTAAATACACTCCTATAATACAAGTCACCATTTCATCTCTAAAAATCTTACACCTTTACACGGTTGGTGACCTACTACCCCCTGCCACACGCCCATGCGGCGGCTCGCGAGGTATTATGTAGATGTAGATGAATGTGAAATCAATAGGTTCTCATTTCCGAAAACAACTGGAAACTCTTCAAACATTGCTGATCTCTCCCTAACACTTACAACAATATGCCAATAATCGTCCCCATCCCTCCCGTGTGCACATCCCTCTTCATCCTTTCGCTGACATGTCCCTCGCTGTTCTCTAAATCCCAATTTCGCCTTCCGTTCCTGACTCCTAATACTGGCTGTAAATGGTTTTCGCACGGGAAAATGACTATCGGTATCGACCTTCTAAAATCGACCGGAGTGGGCAAGAATCGAATGGTCATTTGTTTATGACCGCGATTAGCAGTGAGAGGAAAGCGCTGCAGTGGTAAACCGGATCGTCGCGGCTTCGAATCCCGTCAAGAGTTTGGCCAGCATTAGTTCACATTAGAGTCGAGGCCTTTTCGCCGTGGAACTCCAATCTACCCTTCCCTTAATTGAACTGGTGTGCATGCACCACAATCGCCGACCGTGGTAGAATGGTATGCATTGCGCAGGAACGGTAATTCATGTGCTCGCGTATTTGAAACCCGCTTCGAGTTCGGATGCCCGTGTTCGCCGAAGCATTGAGGATTCGTCATTAACCGTCCGTCGGAATACGTGCTTCACAATAGCAAAAGAGAAGTCATCAGGCCGGGAGACGAGGGAAGAAAGAGCAGGAGGAGAGAAACCCGAAGCCGACACCAAGCGAATGGCATGGAATGGGATCGGTGCACGCGTGCGTCTCAACTGAAGGCTGTTTGGAGTACTTGATGTGATCTCGTGAAGGCTCCCTTGTAGGTACTCAATAGCTGATGAAAACTTTTCAACTCATCCACGAATAATACCCGAGTCTTCCACTTGAGAAGACAGCACTCAACAGATGGTGCGAATTATTCTTTCATCCATAGCAGAGAGAACACGAAATATTTAAGTTAACGTCGACCTTCGATCTGTCATCAAATGAGTGCTTCCGTCAATGTTATTGGAGTCCAGAGGCTTCCACTGTCACTTCTTCCGTGGCCTGAAGCCACCACTAATAATGCTCTGAAGGCGACCGCTGGAAGCGTCCCGGGCCAATGGTTTGGTAATGGGGGAGAGGAGGCGCCCGTAATGGCCGGGCACCGGTGGGCCCCCGGGAGCCCGTCGATGGGCGAGCTAATGCATCGCAGAACATGGTGGCACTTCTTTTAAGGGGCTTAACCCTTTCGGCGTTTGGCCGAGTACCGAGCAACTACTCACCGGTTGCCGAGTGGTGTCAATGGGTTCCTCGCAACTTAACGATTTTCAGTGCTCGCCCCTTCCCTGCAATGTTGTGGTACTATATACATCAAAGGAAGTTAAATTTCGCCATTTCGCGATCAGGACCTGCAGCCACACATTCGTTCTTTGGCAAGCATTATATCTTGGGTAAATAGTCATTCAAAGACCCGATTTTTCGTTATTATTTTTATATATTGGGTTCAACATGCACATTCTGCACGCATACCTATAAATTATTTTAAATATACGGTATACCTACTGTCATTGCAAACACTGTCATTGCAGTCGCAGTGTGCCTTGCCGTACTATTAGCAAGATTCTCTTGAATTTGTGGCTTTAATGTTTATAGAAGTACAATTTCAGTACATTATCACTCAATGAATATGGCAGTTTTTGGCGCATTAACGAATAAAATAGTATGCCCTCATGAAATTAAAGTATTAGTTATGGCAAAAAATCGTCAAAACATTAGCATCCATGGATCATCCTCTGCTTGTCTTAAATGGCTAATGAAACAAAACCTTCCTCTCGTGCAATTGCCTCACCTTCCAGTCGTCTTGTTTCTATCGGCACTGCTTACGCATACTGTCATCGATGAAGGATGTGAGAAGACGTGTGTCTCCTTTCTAGTTCCGAATATTGAACTTTTACCCTTTTCAATGCTTTTCTACTTATGCTTATGACTATTTGTTTTATCTCCATCTTCCAAAATAATCTAATATAATAGTGAATTACCCACAAACTGTTTTCGTATTAATGACTATTTGTGAGACTACGTTGGAAATAAGTTTCGGTGAAACTCTGTACAAGTAGTGAAGGCATATGCAGCTGTTCCCTATTGCAAGAAACCGAAGGGTTATGGTAAGACCCGCATTTGCCGGTATTGCTTTTCTCCACTTGGTATTTTTCTTCGCGACAAGTGTCTCCACTTTCGAAATCTGGGAGTGAAAATCGTCACTTGACATTTTGCGAAAGTTATCGAATTACCCCGATGGTTCTAATAGTCAGTCTAATAACAGCAAGGTTCTAATAGCAAGTCTTCTAAGAAGGTTGTGTGGCTATAGCTAAAACTAAATATATTTGAACTGAGTTTTTCGATTTACTTAATACGCATGAGAAGTAAAGATTATAATTAATTAAAGAAGGCAGACTTAAGGCAAATAACTTTTACCAAATTTATATCTACTTAAGTTTCTCTGCTTTGGTCAGTTGAAACCGTCCACCATCATCTTCTTTCCAGTTTTTCTTCTTTTTTTATAGTACAGTGCCACAAGGAATGGTTAAAAAACGAGCTGAACTTATGGCGAGTTCTTAAGTAGCTATCCATTGTATATACTATCCGCAAGGCAGCCGCAAGGGCGGATGTTCGTTGTTCCCAGTAATGCATCGATGGGCGGAAGTGAGCACACCTTGAAACAGTTGCTCGCTATTTGGCGAATACTTAGCGAATGCCCCGACGAGTGAACCTTGGCTGCCCAAGAATCGGCGAGCAGTCGCACGGGAGTACTCAGCGAGTGCCGGATGCGTGGAGCCGCTTTTACGTGGAGCGAACCTCGATGAGAGGACAGCGCGCGAGAGACCAAAAGAGACTCCTTGCCTCGATGGTTAAGCCCTCGAGGGAGGGGATACTTTCCGAATATGCAGATGGAAATCTACATCTAAATCATACCCTGCAAGCCACCCAAAGGGTGCGTTGCAGGGGGGGCTTCCACACAAGGCATGCAGGAATTATACGGCAGAACACCGATACTACATTAAAACCAGCGTACCACACATGCAACGCGCCAATTAAAAATTTACTAACCAAGAAACATTCCATCGTCAATCGTTCCAACATGCAAGGGGTACAAGGACTATTACTACATATTCAAAATATCATGTATAAATAAGAACATCAATATTTAAATAAGAACGTAGAGAATATAAAGAGAAAGATTTACTGTGTAGCTAATCTCACTATTTGCACTGTTAATGACGACGATCACAGCTGTTATGGTCCGGAATGGTACGCGGAAAAAATGACATTTTATACCTATCAGTTCTACAATCTATTTCTCTAATTTTATTGGTGCGATCTGATCTGCCGTAGTACGAGGGGGTTAATGGTATGTTTTCAATTTTTCAGAGAAATGTTTTTCCTGAAATTTAGTTAAGAGGTTGAGAAATCCGTCAAAATGTAATTTAGGATTCGATGGAGGTGAAGGGGTGAGAGACGCAGTCAGGGAGGAGTGAATGGAGGGAAAAGAGCGTTTGCTTGAAAACAGTCGAGTCCGCCGAGGATGGAACGTTCCTTGCTTCAAACGATCGCAAATGCCGTTCAATGAATCCCAACTGCCTCGCTGGCTGAAACAGGATCATATCTCCAGTCGCATATTGTAGCTTTATGGAGGGCGTAGAATCACTGTCGGCCGATCCTGCTGCTAACGAGTCTTATCACAGCTGACCTTAAATTTTGTAAGACTGATTACCACTGTCCTCTAGCAAGTATGTATCTAGACTTCTTTTCCCATGCATCGACGTAAAAAAACGTAATCCTTGACGAGCAGATTTAAGCGGCATGACAATGGTTTCTGAAGTTTGTTTCGAAGCTGATATGAGGCTGAAGCTGGAGCGGTAATCACGTCTCATTGAGTGCACATGTTAACAATGCTCTAAGTAAGCGGATAACAATTCTGTGTCCACATTAATATAAGTGTACCAGTTTCAGCGTTTGAACGAGCCTTACAAATTAAATTAAATTTTATAATTTTCTCCTTGATTAAAGCATTTTTCGACTAGTGTTTTTGGCGCTTCATTCGAAATTTAGACGAAGTAATATTGAAAATTGTTGTCATCGGTTATTGACTCGGCGTGACATCTTACATCTACATCTACATCTACTTGATACCCTGTGAGCCGCCACGAGAGTGTGTGGCAGGGGGTGAAGATCACCAAACATTAACCATTGACATGCAAGTAGGATATTTAAGGGAGATATGCTAGATAATAGGGTCACATGGAGCTAGATGGTTAGTATCTACATAATAAGAAAGGGATTATTGGTTGTTATTACATGCATCATGCACTACAGACTACTCTAACTATATTTCACCTACCTATCCCTTTGCTACGCTGCCTATTGTTCTCTCTTATAGTACGCGGGAAAAATGACATTTTAAATCCATCGGTACGACAATCTATCTCTCTAATCTTGTTAATATGATCAAACCTAGCATAATACGCAGGGGTTCTCAATATATATCTAACGTCATCTGTGAACAAATCGGTTTCGAATTTACTTAAAAGGTTTCACCTAAATTTTAACCTGCGTTCTGATAGTAATTCCCATGCTAGTTCTTCTATTAAGCTCGTAACACTTATACAATTATCATAACGGCCTTTAAAATACCTAGCAGATCTCCTTTACACGCGCTCTAATTCTTTTATCATACCTTCCTCGTACGGATCCTATATACTAGCGGCATATTCTAAATGAGGCCTGACAAGTGTAAAATAGCTTCTTTCTCGTACTCTCTCATCGCATTTTCCTAGAACCCTTTTTACGAATCCTAATCTACGGTTTGCTACACTAGTTATTTCCCTGATGTGTTTCCCCCATGACATGTCTTCAGTGATGGTGAGACCTAAGTACTTAATTGAATATACGTTACATATTTTCTTTTCTTTGATGCAATAATTATTCCGGGGAAAGCCATTCTTTTTCCAAAAATTCATAATCGCGCATTTCTTCAAATTTAATTCTAGTTGCCATCTATCACACCAATCATCAATCGCATCTAAATCCTTAGCTAAAAACTGGATGTCCTCTTCATTTCTAATTTCCTTATACACTACTGCATCATCGGCAAAAAGACGGAGCTTGCTATTTTTTACTACTGTATTCAAGTCGTTTACGTACAGAAGAAATAAAATTGGGCCTATCACGCTTCCCTGGGGAACACCTGATGTAACTTTTACTTCGCCGGAGCTGACACCATCTAATACCACCCTTTGAACGCGTTCATGTAAGAAGTCTCCTATCTAGCCTACTATATTACTGTCTATTCCGTATGATGCTAACTTCGCGAGTAACTTACAGTGGGGAACCTTGTCAAAAGCTTTTCTAAAGTCAAGAAACGCTGCATCTACCTGTACGTTACCTTCTCCGGAAACTAAAATATCGTGAACAAAAATACCTAATTGAGTTTCGTAAGACCGTCCTTTTCTGAACGCATGCTGGTTTGTTATTAATAAATCCTGGCTGTCGAGGTGTCCCATTATTGATGTAACTATTATATGCTCTATAATTTTACATGATAGTGACGTTAATGATATTGGTCTATAATTACATGGCTGTACCCTATCTCCGCTTCAATAAATTGGGGTCACGTTTGCTATCTTCCAGTCTTTGGGAACCGCGTGTTCTTCGAGGGATTTGTTAAATATTACTTTAAGATACGGAGCCATTTCGAGAGCTAATTCTTTATAAACACGAGCTTGAATTTCATCAGGACCTGAGGACTTGTTCGGGCTAATGTTAATTACATTTACATCTACATCTACGTCATACCCTGCAAGCCACCCAAAGGGTGTGTGGCAGGGGGTGCTTTCGCACCAGGCATGCATGAATGGTATGGTAGAACACCGACATTACATTAAAACCCCCGTTCCACACATGCAAAGCGCCAATTCAAAATCTAATACCCAAGAAACATTCTATCTTCAATCGTTCCAACATGCAAGGGATATAAAGACTACTACTACAGATTCAAAATATCATGCATAAATAAGAACATCAATATTTACATCATGCATAAATAAGAGAGTAGAGAATATAATGAGAAAGATTTACTGCCTGCCTATTGTCAATACTCGAACTATTCATGACGACGATCACAGCTGTTATGGTCCCGAATGGTACGCGGAAAAAATGACATTTTATACCTATCGGTTCTACAATCTATCTCTCTAATTTTATTGGCGCGATCTAATCTGCCGTAGTACGAAGGGGTTAATAGTATGTTTTTTACGTCGTCAGTAAAATGATTTTCCTGAACTTTATTTAGGAGGTTAAGCCTATAATTTAATCTACGCTGTGATAGCGATTCCCATCCTAATTCTTCTAACAGTCCAGACACACTAGCCAACTTATCGTAGCATCGTTTCACAAACCTAGCTCCTCTTCGCTGTACGCGATCTAACTCTGATATCAACCTCGTTTCGTATGGATCCCATACACTAACAGCATATTCCAGATGAGGCCTAACGATTGAAAAATAACAACGTTCTTTCACTTTCTCATCACATTTTCCAAGTACTCCCTTGATAAAGCCTAGCTTCCTATATGCTTGACCGCATATTTCCCTAATATGTTTTCCCCAAGATAGGTCGTGAGTAATTGTGACCCCTAAGTACTTAACAGACTCGGCGTGAATAATTTCCGTATTTTTAATTCTGTAAGCCCTACCTGGCCTATTTTTCTTTTTCCAAAAGCTGACTGCTATGCACTTTTTTATGTTTAGTTCCATCTGCCACTTTTCGCACCAAGCATGAATAGCAAGTAGGTCGATTGTTAACGAGTCGCTATCTTCGGAATTGTTAATATCCCTATACACAACCGCGTCGTCTGCGAAGAGTCTAAGCTTACTTTTAACGACGTTGCTAATATCATTTATGTACAAGAGAAATAAAAGTGGACAAATTACACTTCCCTGAGGAACACCCGATGTAACGCTAACTGTGTTTGACATGATACCGTCTATGACAACCCTTTGTTCCCGCCCATGTAAGAATTGATTAATCCAACTAATAATGTTTTTATCTATTCCATATGCTTCTAGTTTTGAGAGCAACTTAACGTGAGGTACCTTATCGAAAGCTTTCTTAAAATCGAAGAATATCGCGTCAACTCGAACATTATTTTCACCCGAGAGCAAGATGTCATGAACGAAGAGGGCCAATTGGGTTTCGCAAGATCTACCCTTTCGAAATCCGTGTTGGTTATTTATTAATAATTCCTCCCTATCTAAATGACTCCTAATGGAGCTTACGATTATGTGTTCAAATACCTTACAGGAAATGGATGTGAGAGAAATAGGCCTATAGTTACTAGGGCCTTCCCTGTCGCCGCTTTTGAATATAGATGTGACATTTGCTACTCTCCAGTCCTTAGGCACTACGTGATCTACTAAAGATTTGGTAAATATTAATTCTAAGTAAGGCGCTATGTCTGATGCCAATACTTAGTAAGGATACGATTCCGCTACAAGATATATCGACTGGGGGCATTGGTTGTTGAAATCGGTCTGGTATGGTTTCCCGGAAACTATGCGTAGATTGATTAAAAACACTCTGAAAAAAGTAATTAAAAAATTAGCCTTATCTAAACTGGAAGTTATTATTTCGTCTCTATCGTTTTTCAAGGAATTAACCGTTGATTTTTTAGTTCCCTGTACTTCCCTAGCATATGACCAAAATGCTTTCGGAAGCAAGACAGGGATAGGCCAAGCCACCAATTTCGGTGAACAGCCGATTCATTTGTTCCTCGGAGCGTCGCGAGTGGCCGATGGAGGGGAGGGCAGCGGAGTGGAAGTGGAGAGGAATGTCACCCCCCCCCACCCCCTCCCTCCTCCCGTTCCCATGAAGAGACACTCCCGAAAAATATTCCGTGGGCGTGCGTCATATGGCGCACCAAGAGAGAGAGATAGAGATATAGAGGGCGTGCGTGCCAAGCACGGCACGGGAAAGTCTCTCGCCGTCCTGTCCCACACCACGACCACCCCCTCCTCTCCTCCTCCGATCGGGTGCCGTTGAGGAGCGACGTGGTGCCAGAGGAGTCCTAAAATGTCGCCCTCTCTTCGAAGGGATTTTGCTCGAAAGGGAATTTAGAGGCGTACCAATTATCCAGTTGAGTCTCTCGCATGAAAGACCGCTTCACTATCTCCCAAGTCATAAGGTAGACCATACTCCAATTTTATTTCTCTATTTCAGCAACTGCAAGAAGCACGAAGCAATTAGTATAATATTTAGAGCGCAAATATATTTTGCACATGACTGAAATTCTCAGGAAATAATTAACCCTTTAGTAGGCGCATGGGCCACAGGGGTGGCCACAGTGTTTCGTTTGTGTGCCGTTTCTCATAGGATGGTAAAATATACACGTAATTTTCAGTAGCTGCACATTATTATGTCCTCAAAAGCCTCATATGGTTGTTTGTTATAAATTGTGGCAGTGTTAGTATTAAATAGTGGGCGAAAGGAAGCTGGCACAAGTGTGGTCCAATCACGCATGTGTTTCCTTTTTCTGTCGGCAACACTAATAGTCGTGCAGCATTTTTTGTGTCAGATATTTTTGTACTTTGACGTACAAACACTGTTCGGGACGTTTATGTTACTTCTTTTGGGTACCTCGGCAAGAGCCCTGCTTTTATCACGATGCTCAAAATATTTCACGATTTTTCAGTTACTTTGGGTTTTGTTCCACGAATAACTACGTGTACCATAGTGACAAAAATACGACTAAACAATAGATATTAGTCTACATTTATTGCCAGTAAAAATTAATTACAAAAAAATGGAAAATTTTAGGCAGTAAAAAAATGGAATTTGGGCCACCAGTGTGGCCCACGCGCCCCATCGTGCAACGAAATTTCCCGAGCCCACTGAAGGGTTAAATATTCCTAAGTTAGACTTTAAATGGACTCAGTTTCTTCCACGCTGATAAATCCTTCACAATGGTTTTTCTAACGATTCTGTAAAAACTATTGTGGTTAGCAATTGATTTTATTTTAAAAATTGTTGAGAAAGCATGCTATCGTGGTCCAGTTATGACAAGATATAGGCGTCAGAAATTCCTCATTTTAAAAATAAAGTCTCTCCTAAGTGGACACTCGCGTCATTTCCCTTTGAAAATCACTGGTGCATTATGAGAAAATAATTCGAAAAGAAGTGTAGTCAGAGGCTTATATTTTGCTATCTCCAGTAAGATCAGGTTGGTGTGGTGGCTAGAGTACTGGATTGCCACTCGGACGGCCAGGGTTCAAATCCCTGCAGAGGAGGATGTTTTTCAGAGGAAATCCGATCCCTACTTGAGCATCTTGTGGAGAGAGCTTAAGTACAGTACTCCGTCTGTCGGATGAGACGTTAAGCCGTGGTCCCCTTGGCGCCTTTCGTTAAGAGTAGCCTAATGCCAACGGTGGGTTTCCATCCTCCCTTCCTCCACAACCTCTCCCCTATGGCGAAAATGACGTAAGTTGTCGGTCGCCTCCCCTAATATTTAAACCAATCCAGTTAGTGGATGTAGTTTTATTCACGATGAGACCAATTCGAATTAATTTTTAATGCGAAATGATCTCTCGCTCGACCTGCTTTAATCGTCGATCAAAGTTTATCCCAAATTAAGGTTTTATTGTGTTCAAGATTGTTCCGAGTGCCATGGCGGCCTTCCATTAACAAGTCGCAGCTTGCGCCCCACATCGTCGAACTGCAATTATTCTCCACCCCCGAACAGGTCTCGGTGGTGCTCGGGTCAAGTCCTCACCTGTTAAAACGGGAGCTGCTGGTTTCAGTCTTGCCTGAGTGGGTTTTCCACTTCGCAGGGCAAACGAATGCTCGCGTGCGCGTCTCAGTGTCGATGTCGAATCCGCAGTCGCGAATACCTTTGTATCTCTGCAAATGAAAGTTCAAAATTTAAAAAAAATAGAAAAAATACGAGCAGAAGATATCGCTTTTCTTGGCCGAACATATGCGACAGATGGAAGGATAGATGAAGAGGTTTCAAAGCGTGCGAGTGCTGTACACACGAAGAGATTTCTGTTGCCGGGCATTGCTTACGATACTGTCGGCGACAGATGTCACCGTGTGTACGTCCATCTCGCAAGACATCTGGTCGCATGCAAGGCAATCGCAAGCAAGTTGCCAGCGATAGAGCGTGTACCATTTTCCCTGCCATATCGCTACCTACATCCATAGCAACCACCACTTGAAAAAGTAAACAGCCGCGAGAGAAAGCAAAATACCAGCGATTTTCATCCACCTGAACAAATTATTTACAGCCAGAGGGTGAGTATATGTCTAAATATGCTTTGTAATTTGTCTACATATACTTATTATTTGGCGGGTTCTCTTGAAAGACTAACCAATATCGAAACCGGTCGTGAAAGTGCAACTATAAACAGCGAGCAGTCATTACTTTTTTATGTACAGGACAAATATGCTTCATGAGCAAGTATTTCTTCAATAACGCATTTTTTAAAAATTATTTGTAACCTTAAAAATTATAAATTTTCAGTCTGGTCCTGCTAAGCTAATGCTTATCAGCAGGTTCCAAAATCACAATATTTAGGTGCAATCCAATATCCGTTTATTACAGTTACAGGAGTAAGTAAAATTTAGGAATATAAAATTGTATATTTAGGCAATTAATCGTTTCTTCAAGAATTCAGTTTCTGTCTCGTTGTACATAAAAGTAATTATAAATATGAATATTTTGCACTTATTATTTTCAATATTTAAGAATTGCCCAAGCATAGAAAGGAGTCTATTATGAAGTAAATAAATAAAATCGCCCATACAATAAATATAGATTTGCTAAAATATAAATTTCCCATTTAAGTACATAATTATACGTACATAAATTAATACATGTAGACACAATTTTAGTACAAGTTCACAAAGAAAATAGTATAAGTCCATATAAGAGACTTTGTAGTGCAATTATTTTATCACAAGTATAAATATTTACAAGTTATATTAGAAAGAGGAATTACTTAATTATTTTAATTTAACGCAGTTTTTATACATCAGTGCACAATTCTCTCCAGTAGGTACTTTTTTAAATTTTATCTTTGATTCTCTCATGTATTTTAAGCCATTTGGTAAACCATTGAGTATCATTGTTACTTTTACACTCTTAAGAATAGGACTACGAATAGGAAAAAAAAACTTCAGGGTGTATGGAACAAGGTATGACGGTATGAGAAGAAAAAGGGTTTGTACGGATAGGGCATTATGGAGCAAGTTGTTTAAACGGAGTCGAGTTTTCTATGACTAATTGTAATTACTAAATTCCTTGAATTATAAAATTCCGAAAATGTATGGCGCGATGGGTGTGTATATCCGTTTGTAGATACGATACAGAGCAAGAAATTCAACCCAGGGAGTAGTATTGCTATCTTTTTCCGAGGAGTTTTCATTAATCATCGGTAGAATGCTGGCGTGGCGAGATAACATGATGGGAAGTTAAGATAAGTACCGTGAGGTCAATTACTTATATTACGGCCGAGGATAGTCAATTTTCTTGAAAACAAGGTCGAAACTTTTGCATAGCATATGCGTTACTATCGTATATCAGCGTACGCATTAATTCATTTAATGTGAGCAGATGGCGTCCCATCCGATGCAGTTCTTTCCATGGCCGCTTGTAGTCTTTACCTGAATTTCAGGGCGAACATTGAGTTGAAGAATCATTCATTTTTGTATAAACCGGAATTTGAGTAGTTTCTACCTTCAAAATGCCTATTTTTATCATATTACTCGTAAATATGTAAAAATTTGTTCCATAGAGTAATGATTGGTGTACAGACTCGATTACGACATCATCACAAACATTCGTAGCAAGTGGGCATGTTGACGTTTTTCGTACCACGCTCGCTTATTCCAACCTTTTTCACCCTTAATAATTCTTAACATTCATATTAATTCCATTTTTGCATTCAATAGTCTGTAATGAGATTAAATATTCTCGAAAAGCTTGCCTCTTCTACTCAAACTTTTCATTTTTCATCCTTCATCCTTAAATTTTTCGTAAAACTTCTTGTTCATTAATAATTCCTTCCGTCCGTTAGATCTTCACATTGTTTTAACACCACATTTCGAGTGCTTCTTCGATGTCGATTATTAATTGAAAAAGGGTAAAAAATCATTATTCATGAGTAACTAGGCAAGAGCTATAGCTATACTGAAGCGGAAATGCATTAGCTCAATCACACGACCCTGCTCCGCGGGAAAGTTCATGGAGGCTGTTCTGTGCGACACCGTGCCTTCCGAGGGAACTTCCACTTAGTTGAGCCTGATGCCATTGAACGTGCCTTCCCCCGTTCACATCCCCACCGCATTCCGTCCATCCATCGCGGCCTTCCTCTCCACGGCTCCCCTCACTCCCATCCTCCGGAGATTCTACGGCCTCTTATATACTTGAGGCCCTAGTCATCTTAGGCCTTTTTCGAACTTGGCAAATCAAGCAATCTTCCCTTGGAACCTAGAACTCATTGGGCGGATATGACGTCAAATTCAAGCGACCGCAGACGCCATATTGCCTAGATACCTAGTCAAGAAACCAAGTAAATGAAAAATCAGACATATTATGCTTACTATGTATTAAGTTAAAGTCGGGGTGTGATAATATGGGCTTGTATGGAAAATAGAAGTGAAGAAACTTTCAAATGGGTACTATTTTATTTAAGTCGGGGTGTGATAATATGGGCCTGTATGGAAAATAGAAGTGAAAACACTTTCAAATGGGTACTATTTTATCATTACTATGTATATTTGTGTGATATTTATAAATTTTTTGGCGGAAAAATCGATGAATTCGCTATATTTAAAGGCTTTTCAAATGTGAATATACTGGTAGTAGTAGTATTAGGGTGATTAGGGTGCTTCGACGACTAAGGTCATTCGCACGTGAATATACTGATAAAAGATTTAGTATCAAATAGTTGTCTGAATAATTCTATACATTATAGATACTCCGTCCTTATTTACTTCATTGAACCTACAAATTCTAACATCCTTGCTTTGGAAGAAAAAAAATGATCTCCTTGAAAGAATTATGGTCCGATGGAAAGTACTCTCAGGTTGCCATAATTTCATTGGCAGCACTATTTTTAGCTAACGAACATCATAATTGTTATTAGTGTTGAGCATTGGAGAGGTTTTCACTGCATTCATCAAAGAAGGGGGACAATAAATCATTACAGTGAATGTTATTTGTTTTCAACTTAATTGTGTTAGTTACAACGCGCGTATTTATCAGTAATCAGTCGAAGATCATAGGTAGTTTGTTCGGAGTGGAATACATTAATATATTGTTACATATTATTTCATACAGGCAAAAAATATTATAATGCCTTTTTGTGCATAAAGACGTTGACTGTGGTGAAATACAGTGAGCGATATGTCGTCCACTTCAGCAGTCCCTAGCAATCGAAGCATAATAGTTATTCACCTTATTATGGTATATGAGAATTATTTTATATATATAAGAAGCAATAAGATTTTAAAAATTATATTCCTTTTTTATTTTTCGAGTATACGGATGGGAAGCATTTTAAAGAAGTAATCTACTTCAATCACCCACAAAAATTATGGACACGAATGGCGCTTTTCGTATATTTTACGAGATGAAGGCTGCCTGATGTCTCTTCCATTGTAGAAGGGCAAGGAAAGTTTCAAGTAAGAATGTCACTTTGCTTGCCTAGGAATCAAGATATCTTGATATTAAGTTAACTATGCGTGCGCCAAGATAGAAAACGGCCTTAGTACCTCAAGTTCTACCTTATTTCTAAAGTCTGTTTCTCACTCTGTTTCCACTTCTGATGTCTGTGATTTTTCTCTTTCCATTCGTTCTCTTCTCTCACATTTCTCAAGAATTTCACATCCCAATCCAAAATGCTCCAATTCCTCTCTTTCGTTTACATTATTTCAAGCGCATACGTAACCATTGGAGCAATGTAAGTTTTTTAATAGCATCACATTTACCTCGACCGGCATTTACTCATTCCAAGTGGAATATATCCCATCCTCGAACTTGAGACTTGGACGAGTATTCGTAAAGCTCATCATTGAATTTGAATATTTAGCGTTCCAAGGTGGTTAGAGCAATTCAAATTAACGTTTGCAGATTTGCGTGAAACTTTAGATCAACTTGATTTATTTGCAATCCAATGCTATTTTAATATGTAACCTTACGAAACGTAGCATATATTTCGTAAGGAATAGATTATCTACGGAGGGATTTTCTTCTTAACGTGAAGTTAAACATTTCTAATATTTATAATTATTGTTTAAAAATATCAAGGTATCACACCTAACCCAGTATCCTTAGGTAACATATTTTAATTTAATGTTGTCTGAATTTCGAATAACGCGCCGGAAACTGTGGTCATAACAAGTTTTAATTGAAGAAAAAAAATAAATATAATTCTTGTGTAATTCTTTCCATCACTGAATGCATAGTAAGTTACACCACCAATGCACAAAATGTTTTTATCAAAATATTTTAATTATTAAGAAGTAAAAGGTTTTGTTTTCGACTAGCTCAAAAAATTGATTAAAATGTATTTACAAGAAATGAATCGAGATTACCGTTGGAGCCACTTAAACCAGATCTTACAGTATCTGTAAAGCAACTCCAAAACCAAATGATACAGAGAATATTTTAAGCGAAACAAACTCAAATGTGGAATTCCTTAATCGTATACATGTAATAGCGCAGTCGCGATGGAATAAAACCCATTTCAAGTGGACGACGCGTGTGCTTCGCATCTCCCCGCAGGCAGCGTCGGTGGAAATGAGGTAATCGGGCCAGACGAGAAAGAGCGACGATGAATGTCGTCTCGGTCGCCGCAGAATGCGGATGAGCGTTGTAATGTATGGCTTTGGGTGGGAGGGGGACGTGGAGGAGGAGGGGGGGCAGGAACGATTGTGGAATGGGGGAGGAGGTGGGGACATGGATGGGGCTCCGAGGAAGGCAATTTGTGGAATTCCAAGGAGGCAGGAAACGTGGATTTTGGTGATAGGCTGATTGGTTTCGATGTCCGACTATCTCGGCTATCGCCTCAGGCGCTGATGAGTATTCAACTCAATTCAAAATCTGTTTATTTCAGCATGAACAGTAACAAAGGCAACAGTGGAAATAAGATATAACAATAATAAAATAGAGACACAGCAACTGTATTAGCGGGCCTCGCTTTAGACCTGGGCTCTTCGAGAAGTGGTTAAGTTTTTCATTAACTCTTCGGAATCATTGGGTATTTAATCTTCGGAAAGGTTTACGCCCAGCATTTTCCCTTGCGGATGGCGGGGAACCCGCCAAAACTGCCGTCAGACCACTATATGGATGTAAATAGCTGAATAAATATATAAATTATTTAACAATGATATAATTTGAAGAATTTATTGCGTATAAAATATTGGGAAAATATGTCTCTATCAGATTCTTTGGATAATGGTTTGCACTGGGATACACTGGGGATCACTAATTAATGAAAAAAATAATTAAGGAGGACCACCCACTGAGAGGGGAGGCACTGGGATGTCATTCCGGTCTTTCTAACACTCGATTCTAACCGAGTCAGGTGCTTTGTGAATGGTCGGCACGGGAATCTACTTCGTTCCTTTTTTGTCTCCTAACTTTCTGGAGTCAGGAGACGGCTCTGACCTCCCCGACTCATCAATTGAGGCACTCTTTAGGGCCGGGTCAGCGATTATCGAGGTCTCGATGATTGCTTCTCGGAGTTCGCTGACTGACGGGACGACGGCCTCCGGATGAAAGCCAGCCGAAAGGAAACAGGTCTGATTGGCGCGCAGTGCAGACCACAAAGCGGATGGAAAGTCCTTGCGCGAACCAACGGCCAACGTTTAAATTTTGGTCCTCATCGGATTCTGTCACCATGGTGACATGTGACCTTGGCGACATGTCGATGAGGTCGTTGGAGGGGAGTACGTGGTGCGAGAGTCGTGGAGGGACAAACCATATAGTGAGTTGCAAACTCGAGGATTCATCTGAGCAAATGTCGACATGCTCTCGTTATTTGCTCGAGACGCAGTTTGTTTCTCAGAATTGTCTGTTGGCCAAGAATGGATTCGAATAGAGCGAAAAGAACGAGCTCATATCGGCCCGATATTCGAAAACGCGTGAGAATAGAATATACGAGACCATTGCTTAATAGTATAAACTATGAAAAGTGAGGTCACACAGTCTAAAAAATCTCCCCCTAGTAGTATAACATTCAACAAATCTAGTAAGTAGTCTTCAATGTCAAGGCACCGATAATTAATAAAAAATAAAAAATAGAAGCTCGTGAGGAAATGTCAAATAATTGTTTTCAGATAAAGATTGTCGGAATCTGGTAAATGACTTCATCCCACCATTATTTTAACAATTTCTAAGAAAAAGGCACGCCGCAAAATGCAATATTGTTACCTTCCCTAACTTGGGCCGTTTTCGCACATGGCGCACGCATAGTTAACTTAATATCAAGATATCTTGATTCCTAGGCAAGCAAAGTGACATTCTTACTTGACACTTTCCTTGCCCGTCTACGATGGAAGAGACATCATGCGGCCTTCATCTCGTAAAATATACAAAAAGCGCCATTCGTGTTCATAATTTTTGTGAGTGATTGAAGTAGATTACTTCTTTAAAATGCTTCCCATCCGTATACTCGAAAAATAAAAAAGGAATATAATTTTTAAAATCTTATTGCTTCTTATATATATAAAATAATTTTCATATACCATAATATGGTGAATAACTATTATGCTTCGATTGCTAGGGACTGCTGAAGTGGACGACATATCGCTCACTGTATTTCACCACAGTCAACGTCTTTATGCACAAAAAGGCATTATAATATTTTTTGCCTGTATGAAATAATATGTAACAATATATTAATGTATTCCACTCCGAACAAACTACCTATGATCTTCGACTGATTACTGATAAATACGCGCGTTGTAACTAACACAATTAAGTTGAAAACAAATAACATTCACTGTAATGGTTTATTGTCCCCCTTCTTTGATGAATGCAGTGAAAACCTCTCCAATGCTCAACACTATTAACAATTATGATGTTCGTTAGCTAAAAATAGTGCTGCCAATGAAATTATGGCTACCTGAGAGTACTTTCCATCGGACCATAATTCTTTCAAGGAGATTTTTTTTTCTTCCAAAGCAAGGAGGGTAGAATTTGTAGGTTCAATGAAATAAACAAGGACGGAATATCTATAATGTATAGAATTATTCAGACAACTATTTGATACCAAATCTTTTATCAGCATATTCACATTTGAAAAGCCTTTAAATATAGCGAATTCATCGATTTTTCCGCAAAAAAAATTAATAAATATCACACAAATATACGTAGTAATGATAAAATAGTATCCATTTGGAAGTTTCTTCACTTCTATTTTCCATACAAGCCCATATTATCACACCCCGACTTCTAACTTAAAACCTAGCAAGCATAACAAGTCTGCTGTTTCATTTACTTGGTATCTTGACTAGGTATCTAGACAATATGGCGTCAGCGGTCACTTGAATTTGACGTCACATCCGCTCAATGACTACTAGGTTCCAAGGGAAGATTGCTTGATTTGCCAAGTTCGAAAACCGCCTTAGTTCTACTAGAATTAGGAAACAGTCAGACCTGTGGAGTGCGTTTTTTCCTCTCCACCGCAACACCGATTTGCCTTCTACCCCGTAGATGTTGCAGATATCGAGCATTGACGTCTATACACACATCGCCATCGTCCCAAACACTTACTTCCCATTTTCATCATAAAATATCCTCGCTTGACAATGCGTTTCAAATAATTTCCTTCAAATCACTTCCACTCATTCCACCACAATTTTAAGCAGCTTTTACTCCTCCTCCCTCATTTTGCACACTTGATTCCTCCTCCCAGGGAGATTTCACAGCCTTTTATTAAGGAGAGAGCACCTTTTGATAACAAAAAAACATCATTAACATGATAATTTGTGAAAAAATACTTGCTTGAAACATCATGACTGACGTACGTACACTTGGGATGCGCCGTGCGAAAGAGGGAGACATCAAACTAATTGGTACAGCATTGGCAGCAAATCGCGCAGCTCTCTGGTGACGGATGCGGACTCGGATCATAGTCTTGTTTAAATGAAATTGGGCGATTCGAAAGATGAAGCAAAAGCAAGAGAATGAAGAGGTGGAAGAAGGATGCATCGAAACGTTTGAAAAGGAGGGAGTGTGCCCTTGGATAGAGGACCAGATCATTGGTGAAGCAATTGGGCATTGAAACAGCAGGCGTTTCGGCTCTCGCCGCGGGACTACAACTTCCGTCCCCAGGTCTGCAAGCTTCCGCTTATACCCAGGGACTTGGAAGAGGTGAAAGGAAGGGATGGGATGGGAAGGTTAGCGAAACCGCAGCCCCTTCGAGGCCGACACCAATGAGGCGGATAGAGGTCAAAAGGACCTCTAGTGGGCCTCCGCCTCCCCAAAGTGTTCGTGTTAGTTTGGTTCCCCCAAACAACTGAGACGAGTAACCGTCGGCTCCGCTTTCGCTAAAGCCTACTTGATTACTTACAATTTCTGTCACATAAAACTATTTTATTGCACAATTAATAATACAACATTTAATTCGTGTGTCTCAAAGCTGGTGAAATTAAAACGCATTTCTCGAATATGGTCTCTATTATGACTAGGGAACTATCTCACTCGGACTACCTTAAGTGGAAATGCTATCGGAATGTAAGAGAGGAAAAACAATAGCGAAGGGGGGTAAGGAGAAAACGGGGAAGATTTTCATGGAACTGGTAGATATCCAGGGTAGGTGGAGGGAATGCGTCGAATTTGACAGCGGTAATAGACCTGTGAACTCACAATTACTTACAGAGAATGAGAGAAGAGCAGATAAGGGTAATCTGGAATCGAAAATACTCGCTCGGCAGACAAATAGAGGAGCCGTTACGCGAGATACAGTCAAGTAAAGCTGAGAGAGCAGATAAAATGTCATCGGAGTAATTTAAGAATCTCGGTAATAACGGTAGTTTTAATTTTTTCCCAACCTATTCTTAAGATCTATGAAGTAAGATGTAAGTTTGATTCTTTGGCATTATATTTTTGGACTACTTATTATAATTTCATATTTTATTTAAATTACTTTAAAATAGTTGTTATTTTCATGGTTGTTGAAATACTTTTTTAGCTGGTTGGTTATGAGCAAGGTCCGTGGAATATATGCGGGTCGCCTCAAGGGGAGTTGTTCACGAGTTACCGTAATGGTTGCCAAGCGCCAGCGCTGCTGCTGTGACGTCACTGACGTCTTCAGAGAAAAGCCCGCAGAGAAGTATATGGAGATATGAATGATAAACAATTCCGTTTCTTATTCAGTTCGGTGAACTGTGTTTTGCAA
Organism: Ceriagrion tenellum; assembly: GCA_963169105.1. NCBI lineage: Eukaryota > Metazoa > Arthropoda > Insecta > Odonata > Coenagrionidae > Ceriagrion > Ceriagrion tenellum. The sequence continues at coordinate 10,106,669 of OY720639.1, forward strand.
TTCCATTCTTTTGATAATTAAATATTTCTTACGATAATAACTACATGAACTCTCTTTAAAAGACTCGCGGAATAAAAATATAATGCGAGAATCTAGATGGTTTTTTGAAATGTAAGGGAAAATGTTTACATTAACTAAAGTTTTTGAGTTCAAATGAGATTTTCAAGATTGATTTCCAAAATTTTCAATTTTGAAATCACCAGTTCAAATGATGACTGAATCATTTCAAACCAGTGACCGCTTCTGCTTCTTTTTTTCGAAGTAGTGCAGGATTTGGCCGGCTGTAGCTACGAACGACGTCGTTGGCATCAAGCGAAAGGCCAGCCAATAGCTTCACATATTCTGAGACCACGTGTATATTCGACGAACCATGTGTTGTGAGGGATTTGTTTAGGACAGAGGGGAGGGTGTAGCGTTGAAATTGTGGAGATTGAGTAAGGGTTTGCTGATCACTCCCGCAAGAAAATTTAATTGCATAGCAAAGACAGTCAGGGAATCGCTGCACGAATGGTTGCAGAAGTCATGAAAAGTGGGCCGACGTTATGAGTGGTATGGCCCGAGGATTATATGAAAACGGTTTTTAAAGCCTAAGAACGAAGAGGAAGAAAGCTTCAGAATGTGATTAGCATAAACCAGTTAGTTTCCTTTAGCTCTGTTCCAATGTTTCACGCTGAGTAATGAATAAATGTTTGGAAACTGGAGCAAGTTACTTCTAGCGATGCTGATTTAAGTTTCAGGAAGTGGAAGGCAACTGAGAATAAGATTGAGGTGATGAGAACACTTAAGACGAAAAAGGGCGTCTCTGGTCGTTTAGTGGATTGCGGGTTGACGTTTGACAGTTTTTTTTTTGGGATTAACAAATGGAGGAAATGATGAAAATACAACTGATTGGCAGGTTAAAAGACTCATTTGAAACATATATTTGGCCGAGTGGGCCAAATATGTATTTTAAACAAGTGTAGGTGGCCAACAAAGAACCTGGTTGGGTAGAGTTACTTGTCGCGGCGTAAGACAAGAGTGGGTGCCCAGTATTGCCTTTGCTTTAAAACTGTATGCGGAGGAAATCGTGAGAGAAGCATGGGAACAACAAGACTTGAGAATGAAGGTAGGAGGCCAACTGAGAAGTTCGGTCAAATTTTCGGAAAACCAGACGTTGGTCAGTCGATTATGCAAGGGAATGAAAGCTTTACGAGAGCAGATAGGAGAAGGGAGAATTATGGAGATTCCAGGCTGATTGTGAGATATATCGCAGTTCATCAAAGTCAATGATAGAATGAGATAAATATGTGTTTTAAAACCTAATATTATACCAAATTGTATTTTATATATTATTATTATAATTAAGTATAATATCACATATTATAATTTATCACAATCTTTTTAACCTAGCAATCAGTACAGGACTGTGCGTGAAAATAAACGTGTATGATGGGGATACAGGGGATTACAACCACTTCAAACACAAGGAAGTCTCATTTACGTTTTAGTTCCATTGATCTTATCATATGAGTCCGAAAAGTTTTGGTCGGTATGTTCTCCTTGAAAGTACTCTTGGGATCCCGGAGCGCGATTAAGGTTTTCCGTAATGCGTTCGGTAGCGTTGTCGCTGTTTTTTTCAAATGCGCTCATGAGAGCTAAAACGAAATCTTCATTTGCCAATTTTGTCAGGTGCTTTAAATCACTACCCAGAGAAAAAAATCTCTACTGTGGGTGTACTGTACATAAGCATAAACTATACTAAACTCAGCTGTTAGCGCAGTTTCAGTCTTCCTAAGTGTACTAGACAGTACTGTGGTTGAATGATTTATTGAGGATGATTTGCACAGGAAGTGTACTGCAGAGACTAAGCTGTAGAGAGAGGTGAAATGTATTGAGAATCCAACTGCATCAGAGTGCTGGAATTATATTGCGGTTAAAACTGTATTGTAAGTGTGATTGATTACAGTTCTGGAAGTGCACAGTTGCAATAACTGTACTGCAAAAATGCTGTGTAACGTGGAAAACGTTACTGTTTGTTTCAATTTAAGTAACCTTTAGCACACTTCCAGTCCAGTTACAATAAAATTGGAGAACAGATCCACCTTAGATACAGCACAATTTTTTTCTGAGTACTCTTAACTGATGGAGCACGTTATTCGGTCAGTAACTGTGAGCATTACCCTTCTAGATTGGTTTGCGATTTGGGTAACGGTTACACAAAAGAGGAAATCGTATTCCCACATCTGGCTTTTGAATTATGGCCCAAAAACAATCTGAAATATGGTAAAAACTGCGTATATAAACATGAATACTGTGCCCCATATATTTCTCAACTCTCACTTCTTAAAAATCAATTTAATTGGTGAAATACTCAAAGATAAGCTTATTTGATCAAGTAGATTATGATTGGGAAACTTTAGACTGGGAATTTTCGTCTCCACGCAACTGGTTGTAATTGGAAATCCTTATTTTGAGCTGTAAATTTATGTCAAATTGAAAGCAAATAAAACTTTATACAGTTGAATGGATTATTCCATTCAAATATAAAAGGAATGGTTGTTATGCACATAAATTATGTTTGTTAAATTCGTAAATTGTTTAGTATTATTTATATAAAGTATTTAGTGCTAATTTTTTGCCAGTGTTAAATAAAAACACGACTGAAAAATTACAGAAGTCACCTCCTGATAAGCCATGAATGGCTTAGCAGGACCATAAAGTTGATTAAATAGTGTGCATTTTACAATATTTATATTATATTGCTTTTACATGAGTTTGCTTCTATATTTTAGGCATTGAATTATAATTTTTTTGTAAAATTCCATATAATTATCTCATGTAACTTAATAAACATTTTTAATATCAGAAAAAAAGTTGAAGTTGCGTAGTGGGACGATTTTGAAATACTACAAATACAGTGAGCGGCGATTGAGAGACCAGCAGCTTTGCATTGTCAGTACAGTTCGAATTTCCTTATAATTTTCTGTGATTTGCTGAATATACTTGGAATATAGTTACGCACACTGTTATAGCGTTGTTTATTTGTGAGCATATTCTTCCGCCAACATATGTTAGGCCATTCTCAGAAATAATTACCCTCTTGCATACGAGTTGTTCGGGTAATGTTTTCTCGAAGGCAAATAACCTATTTTGGCTGTCGATCATCACTTTCCAAAGGCAAACAGCAAAGAGTGATTTTTATAATAGTACTAACTTGCAAAGGAACGTGATGAGAGACCGCCTCGAGATTTCACGCGTATTTGTATATTTTTTGTCGGTTTTTTGCATAAAAGCGCTATATGGTCCTAATGGAAAATATATTTGTCCAATGGAAAATATATTTGCATGACAAATAATGGAAAAAGAACAAACTTTGCAAATTTCACTAGTAAGTTTTATTTGCAAAGTTAGCAAAGTGAAATTTGCAAAGTTTGTTCTTTTTCCACCATGGAGAAATTTCACAAAGTTAAGTTATGTTCATGACAAATGCTGCGTATCGGTGAAGGGAAATTGACAGTGAGACGCAATCTTGGACTAATTTTGGATTTCTAGCTCTTAGTTAGAAGAAGAGACGGGCCCAGAACTAACAAGTGAAGTTCCTATGGTATGTTAACCGATCTGGAATCCTTAAGAGATGGCCAATGTATCAGTCTCGCCCACAAGTCAATCCTTAGATCTCACACTCCACCCAATGTGATACTTTTACACTTTTCTAACACAAGTTTGCTTGCTTTTTTTAGGAAATTTTACTACGAATTTTCACGCATGAGGCCTAGTATGGTTGTCGATATTCTTTTCAGCTGTCTCCTTACACATGCAACACACATTTTCGATTAAACCTAATAAGCCCTTTGATCGCTCTAACTCCAACTTAAAATCTGTTCTTTTTTAGTTTCCTTAGCTAAATATTCGTCTTATATCGTAGGCTTCTGCACCGTGGTGCCGTCTTTTTTCTCCTATTAATAATGAATCATAATAATCTTCCTTATCTGACATTATGTCCTGGATCTTTTGTCAATAATTTCCCCTTTCTCCTATACAAGATGCTCTTTGCTATTACGTGCTAAAATTCTTGAGCTACATAACACTATCTCCCCTTTTCAGCACTCTCGTTTTAGACCTATTCGGTATATTGACTGACTAGGTGTTCACTCATCCTAGTTGGTAAAATAAATACGGTATTACTGGGGTATTACTCCTCAAGAAAATATTGGCCAGTCGACAAGGTTCGACCAAAGGCTGCTCAGCGAAAGGTTATAGTATACCGACACAGAGAGAACCGAATTCGGGAAGATCGGTTAGTGTTTGGGAAAGGAAAGAGTGGCTTAGTGGACGTAAGCGTATAAAAGTGGAGAGGATACTCACAACGCCTCACTTTAGTCAGTACAGTTTTGGAAGTATTTGGACCGACCTGCTTTGACTGTCCTCTATCCAATCGGAGGGAGAAATACAGGTTAAATCTTTTGCGAAAGTTTGATGCAGGCTATTTTTTGCCAGACGTTCAATATATTTTGCTTGAGCCAAACTATTATGGTAGGAACGATCACAGGAATAAGATTAAGGAAATAGACTGCAGAACCGATAGATTTAAGATGTCATTTTTTCCACGTACAATAATGGATCATAACAGTTGTGATAGATCAGTTCTAAGATACTGACTAGGTTAAATAGGCTTTTTTTCAGTAGTGCTAAATATCTTAACATGAATTGTAGATATTAACCTCGTATACTATCTCCGGCATGATATACTCCTGCTTGTCTTGTAGTGCTATTTATTTGTCACATTGATAATACTAAGTAGTAGTTAGTTACCAGTTAGTTACCAGTAGTTATATCTTGAGTAGTATGGTGCATGGTAGCATGTACTTCTTCGTACCACTCTCCTGGTTTGTGGTCTAACTGCGTACCGTTGCCCTGACTGCTTTTGGCTTGGCATTCGGGGGAACGTGAGCGGTTCTGATTGAACTGGGATGAGTGCTGCATGCCTGGTGTGGAATCACCCCGTGCCACACACCCTAGTGGTGGCTTGCACGGTATTTCGTTGGTGTGGATGGTCACCGTCTTTGCAATAACCACTGAACATGAGAAGTTGATGGGAGGGGGGGGTTTTATTGAAACGCGGTGGGAAACGGAAGGTGGGAAAGTGAGAGTGGGATGTGGGGGTGGCGGTGGGTGGGGTGGGGAATAAAGCGTGTTGAGAATGCGAGAGAGTGGTGGACGGACGGGGGAAGGGGTTGTGGGTGGTTCGTATGGGAGGAGGCGTGCGAGTGGGTGGGTGGGGAGGGTGGAAGGACAAGAAGCACGGGAAGGGGTTAAGTGGGGTGGGCGAAAGAAAGGAAGTGGGCGGGAGTGGCTGGGGGGTGGAGGAGGGGGAAGAAAGGATGTGTCTCTCAGAGTCCGAGAGAGAGGGAGGTGGGGATCGGATGTGTGGAACGACGCGATGTGACGACGGTGGATGGATGCAAGTGCCTTGCGTCGCCTTCCATACAGAGGAAAGTTATGCTGGCCAACCAATACAGAAGAGGGCCATTAAGGTAGTCCGAGCGAGATAGTTCCCTAGTCATTATAGAGACCATATTCGAAAAATACGTTTTCATTTCACCAGCTGTAAGAAACTCTAATTAAATAATGCATTATTAATGGTGCAATAATATAGTTTAAATGAAAGAAATTGTCAGTAATTAAATGAAAATATCTAAATAAGTCTTTAACTTGACTCATTTTTTTGCGCGGTACGTTTGAAACTCCTTCAAAACGGAAGGTTTTTTGTGATACCAAAGAACCTACTGCGGTGATAATATGATTAATTTTCAAAAATAGTTGAAAAAAACATACAAACTACACGCTGTTAGTTTTTTTTACGACATCTAAGTGTTAGAAATACCTCATTTCGTAAATATTGTCTCTCTGGAGTGCATGCACGTATCATTTTTAGTGTAAAAGGGCTGGTATTTTCTGGCAAATATCTCCGAAAGTAATGTGGTAAGGGGTTTAATTTTTGGCGTAATTAGAAGGGTGAGACATGTTTCTTTAAAATGAAACCAAATTCATTGATATCTAAGTAAAATGAAATTTCGCTCAAACTACCTAAATACTTGTTCATCTACGCCCATGGAGTGCCCGCGTGGCGCAAAGGGCCCGTGGTGGCGGTGGCCGAGATGAGAGCTGTTAAAATACCCTGATTTGATTCAAAAAGACATGAGAAGTAAACACATTTTTCACGATCGAATGATTCAAACGAAGACAGGCAACCATCATGGATTCTTGGGAGACGTGATTCCATTTCCCATACGGCGTGGGACGCCTTTATAAATTGGATGCATTTCTGCCAACTTCGTCACTATCTTGGACGGACTTTGGGTTTGTCGATGGATAGCGTTACTGATTAGTCGATTAATGCTCCCTAGTGCTTGTCTCTTAAACTGCAGCGTTGCACCAACATCAAGTTTGGCATCCTTCTTGCATGATTCTTGTACCTCAATGCGTTTTTGTAGTTGTGAAATACATCACCAGAAATAGTTTCAGTGACATTAAAAGCACACCTTTAGGTGCACTTCTGTAATATTTTACCTTCTAACATGTATTTGCAGTATTTTCTCTGACGAGTTAATAGTTGTAGTTTAACTAATTAAATTAGGGATCACTTTAGTTCACGTTGGTGATAACTCATCCACTGCCACTCAATGTTGAGATGGCTTGCTGGGTTATATGTGATTGTCAAGGAGATATTAGAAACAGCCATTTTTGTATCATTGAGCATTAAAAAATATTTGATGCAATTACCTGTATGTTCGTTTAATTTTATGGAAGTATTTTCCCGGTTTGGTCGAGAACACAATATGCGGAGAAAGATGAGAGGAAATATGAAGCCCATTGATCCTCGCAAATCCCTTATTTCATTACACTGGTTGAACCATTCAAATCAATCGGTGATGACTGAGGGACGCGCCGTTTAAGTTATTTTCATTTCTCGCTCGTAATCGCCATTCGAGCCAAAGCATTACATGAATAACGGTGAATGTATATACTTATTATTTATTTATGTGTATTAGTATTTCCTTATTTAAGTGGAGCATATCAAGGAATGAGTGCCTCTCTAAGAAAGCGAAAATCGATATATAAGAGATAGATAATAAGATACAGATACATAAGAGTGAAGTGAATGGTGCGAGAGGTAGAGGTAGACCGAGAAAGTTGTGGTTGAATTAAATTGAGGAAATTCTTAGGAGGAGGAATATTAGGAGTCCTATAAACAGGAGGGCTGGTATGAAGCAGTGTATGGGAGTTTATGGCGCAGAAGAGGTTTGCAAGGATAGGTAAGTATGGAGGAAATTATTGAAGTAGAGTTAGGTGTGAAAATATGTATTTATGAGTTAAACTAAGTGGCTGGTCCTACCCCGGAAGGGAACGGCGTGATTGGCGTGTATGTATGTTTGTATGTCAGCATGCGTCTTCTGACAACTTTTATCGAAACGGGTGGGAAAGCGTGTGTTTTGGACGAGCGCGTCGTAAGCGCGGGTCTTCGGAGTAATTTCAAAGATTTCTAGGGAAATGGTACGGCGGGTGTTTGGGCAACCGTGAGCTTCTTGTTTGGAGTAGGCATGTGAGTGGGAACATTAACGCTTATGTGAATACCCTTTGTGAGTTCCACGTGAACCCTTGGAACAGCCGTCCACTCGGCCGAGTGTTGAGGTAGCACCCGTCGATAATTAAAGCTTTTTTCCCCTTTTTGAGGTATCCAAAAGCCACCAGCCCTTCACAGAACAGTCCAAGGAGAGTTAACGCAGAGTGAATGTCGCTGGCCCTCTTCAGACGCTCAGTGAACTCGGAGTCTTCTGGGCGAGCGAAGGATGCGCCGATACTCCTCGCGAGAACACAACGTGCAACATTGGCGTCTTATTATTTCTTGTAAGTGCATAAACCCTTCGAAATATCTTAAACGACCACACTTCAACAAAAGTTACCAATGTTAGAAGTTAATTTCATGACGTATCTTCCTGAATGGGCACTTCACCATTTCAAATGTGACCCAATATGAACTTCGCAGTTTTTCTAAGGCTTTTAAAAACTGTAGAGATTTATATTATATGCTTTATTTTAGCTACCTATTTCTTATCCTTGAATTTGAATGTATTCACTACCCCGGGTCACACAATGACTATCTCCTGATGCCAACGTTTCGACAGAATACTCTCCCGTCATCATCAGGGCCTCATTGCCCCGATGCCTTCGTATTCTGTCGACACGGCGGAAGCTGAATATTTAACCTGGAGTGAAACCCGAGAGAATTTCACGAATGCCATTCGCCAGGGAAATTACCAAATCTTCCATAAATAATGTTACATCGTGAACTAGTAATTTAACGACTAAACCAAAACTCTTGTTAGCTAATTTAATTTTTTTCCGTTACATGCGCATGTGAGAAGTTTCTACAATTACCTAAAATTAACATCTTGTATTCAAAAGCTTTCACCCGTGGCAACTATTCCAATGCCATCCGAGTAGGATAATGGGAGATTAACCTAAAAATTACCCGTTTTCATCAATTATTTGGTTGGTCGAGAGCGTTAAATCGTGTGAAACCGTGCGCTGCAGGCATATATTGAAAGACATAGCTCATTAGTCGCATATCTAATGAGAAACAGTGTTTCGTAAGTTGACTAAATATTCTCTTATAAGATAAAATCGCGCGGGAGCAGACTCAGAGCTCTATTTGCGTTTCATTTTGGCTCAAAAAGGAGCAAAATTACCGCGAAATTGCTTCCATCCCTTTATAGACGATGAAGTTATCATCGTACTCAGGGGCTTTTTCAAATTTCTTCCCAGTTTTCTCCCGTTTTTCCAGCCTTTTCCTGTTTTTCCAGGCCACACTGCTGATGGCGTCGAATTGCTTTGGGTTTACTAGTAGCTTCCACTCAAACGTATTTTTTTAATAAACATGCCTACGCTCAAGTTTCAAAGCTATTTGGTTTTAAATAATTTACAATTCCCTCGTGAAATCGGCAAAAATCAACCCTTAAATGTCGACCTCACCTCTCATGAAAAATTCGTATTGCACTTTCATTGCGAAGGTTTTAAATCTTTTTTTTTGGCAACAAAAAGTATTTTGTAGAGCAGGAATTCAAACGAAGATAACTGTTGTCACTTACTAATATTCTGTTTCATTTCTGTCAAATACATTCTTCTTGCGTGACATGGAGCGTAGGCCGCGACACATTGGTGTTGAAGTTTCACCACCTGCCCCATGCCCCTGAGGTGACTGGCAGGTGATGTAGATGAGGAACATGCGCTCACGAGTGGACCTCTAGTCTCATCTCACCTCCTAAACCTCCTTCCCCTCCCCCCCCCCGCCCTCCTTCCCCAAAACATCTTTACCCCTTCCCCTCCCTCCCCTTCTCCTTCCTCCATGACCTCCTGTTACGTACTCGTATTCGGAAGCAACGTAACTTCCGAAGTGCGACGTTTCATCCTCCATGTTAAGGAAAAAAAAGCGAATTTTGCACTTGGCAAACATGTTTTTAGAGATTATTTCGGATCAGGGTAATAACAATCGGCTTATAAGAGCGCTGGACGAAATATGGCAAAGGTGACGCGGTTTCAGCATTTCCCCTTGCGATTATTCGATTCCCATATGGATACAATCGAAAAAAATCAACTTCTCCCTCCAAAAACGCGAAAGGAATTAATCTTTTGAGGTTTTTTTTAAAGCGCAAAAGGGTAGGTAACCTGCATGTGGAAGGAGTATCTTAGCATCTCCCACTATTAATAATATTTTTAACGAGATGGAACGCATTATTTCGAGTATAGAGGAATACCTTTCCACTTATAATCGATCTAATACGAAATAGGTCTAGTACCACGAGGCTAAGTTTGAATATATCATTTATTTGTCCAAAAAACCAAATCGGTTGCGTCCGTTTTCCAAATCAACGTTGAGGCGTACGAGCCGTACCAAATTTCCTCCCACATTCAGGAAGTGACGTCACGTTTTTAACCTAAGGACCAACTTGACGGATACTAAACAGCTTGTAAGGGCTTTTGCGAGGCAAGGCTTACTAATCGGCCGTGACAGTCGTACAAATCCATCCTGAAAGACTCGCGAAGCTAACTTAAAATATTCATTAATTCTAAAAAAAGAGGTAAAACAACTAAATGCGTATATATTATCCAAGTTTAGTGAGTAAATATCATGCACAACAAGTATCGCTTCAACTAGGATCGCTTTGAAAACTAATACGTGAGTCACGTTGTTACAGGTTAGTGCAAAGTCTTACTATTCTATGATAGGATAAGGAAAAGAAAATAAAGAATTCCTCACAAGAATTTCCAATCTTTTTAATAGCGATTCAGCCGTAATTAAATTAAAGGAGTTTCAATTCTCTGTGACAATATGCATTATTTAATTTACTTCTCCTGCGAACCTTCATCTTTAAAGCTTATGCACGCTTACCGATTTGTTTTTGTTTTTACTTCATCAATCGATTGATCGCTTCAAAGTACGAGCGCTATGTGTCCGTTTCAATTTGTATGTACGCCCAAAACATAACTGACTCATAGTAAAAGGTATATAACAAGGACTGATCTTGAATTGGAGCGCGGCGTAAGTAAATTTTTCACTTTTATATATACGTGAAAGTGGTAGGTAGCATGTGGAGCATATCAAAGAATGAGTACCTGTCTAAAAAGCAAAAACCGCCGCGTACAAAAGTGTACTTCTCCCCACTTTGTTGTATGGTAGTGAAACATGGGTATGTCAGGATTGACATGTGAGTAGACTAAATGCCGTGGTTGTCCGCACTAGTTGGAAAGCCTGCTCGATAATGGTAAAATATTGGCGAAAGAGCCAAAAATTAATGAACAAAGCAAATAATCAAATGGAAATAATGTTTGTTTTTTTATTGCTAATAAAAACCCCACTTTGCTATATGGTAGTGAAACATGGGCATTTCAGGATAGACATAAGAGTAGACTAAAAGCCGTGGATATGAGTTATCTGAGGAGTTTTTGCAGCAAAAGTAGGATGGATAGGGTCAGGAATGAGTGGGTAATAAATGAATGTGAGTTAGAGTGTGCTTCGTTGGTTTGGCCATGTTGAGAGAATGGATGAGAGTCGAGTAACGAAACAGATATATAAGAGTGAAATGAATGGTGCGAGAGGTAGAGGTAGGCCGAGAAAGTTGTGGTTGAGGAAATTCTTAAGAGAAGGAATATTGGGAGTCTTAAAAACAGGAGGGCGTGTATGAAGCAGTGTATAGGGGTAAATGAAGCAAAGGAGGTTTGCAAGGATAGGTCAGTATGGAGGAAATTGAAGCAGAGTTATGTGTACAAATATGTATTTACGAGTGAAACTTAGTCACTCTGCCTACCCCGGAAGGGAACGGCGTGATTGGTATGTATGTATCAATCTATACGTATCAGCAGAAAGAAAAGTTATACAAAGTTTCACGTCATTCTGTGCGTGAGCAAATATCACACGGAGGCAAAAATGATTCTCGTAGCGATGATGTCAAGAGGAGGAAGGACGTTAGAGGGAAGGACGTGAAAATGAAGTGGGATGTGGTGGGAAACGTATCTTATGGAAATGAAAGAACGGGAGAGATTGTGACGGAGACCGTTTAGAGTTGGCGGGAACGGGATGTGGCGAGTGAAGGAGGAGTTCCAAGGGGAACGTCCAATTGCAAGGAGATGGAACTTCGGGAGACGAGTCCACGAGAGGGCGAGATGCGGAAGACCGCAGGGGTGGATGTGGAAGCGAGGGCTATTGCAGGGGGGGAGGCTGCGTCGCGGAGGACTATGTCCGATGGGATGAAATTCAGAGGCCGCCGATATTCGCGAAGCGGGGAGCGGTCAGGCATGAGCACGTGGGAGAAATGGAAGGGAAAAGGAGAGCGTTGGTGCTTTCGAGACGGCGTCGGACGAATGGGCGCGAGGGAATGACCACCAATGGCTTTGACTGATGTGCGCTCGTTCAACGGAGCTCGTACTTGAATGGATTTCCACGTGCGAAGTCAAGCGTAGGGAATACCGTCCGATCGTCAACTGTCGTGTTCGTCTGACTGGGACGCCTAATTGTGATGGACCATTTGAAGTCTGTTCATATATACTGGACCATTTTGAGGTATAGCCAGAGCAGACATTGACACAGGTAACGCGGAATGGAGTAATTCCTCATTCTCCGTCTAATACGTAAGTTTCCCTCAAGTGACCGAGTTTTATCCTCGTAAAAATCAACGCTGCGTGATCCCGATTTCTCTAGTGCGCTCGGTATACGGGAGAAATAGTGCAGAAACTGAGTCCCCGACGCCAGACGCATAGATGGTTCGCATTTCGTGTGACCATTCGGCAATATACCAAAGGCAAATTCAATCCTCCGGCTCGGAGATTGGATTGGATGTTTGGGGAGGCGACCGACGGCTAAGGTCATTTGCGCCAAAGGGTCAGGTGAGGGAAGAAGGGAGGATTGAAACCCGGCGTCGGCATTAGCCTGCTCTTAACGAAAGGCGCCAAGGGTACCACGGTTTAACGTCTCATCCGACAGACGGAGTACTATAGGTGAAGTGCCCTCCACAAGACACTCAAGTAGGGATCAGGTTCCCTCTGAAAAACATCCTCCTCTACAGGGATTTGAACCCTGGCCGCCCGTGTGGTAGGCGAGTACTCTAGCCACTAAATCATGGGCCGATCCCCGGCTGGGAGATCCCCCGGCGGGTGAGAGCGGTCCCTGCGCGGCGGAGGCAGGCCCCTCTCGGCGCGAGGCGGCCGATGGCCAGCGGAGACGACGCCGGGGAATGAACCGGGGACTCCCGTCCTCCCGCCCCACCCGACCTCCACACGGAGGAGGCCAGAGGACACGTGTATTCGTGGCACGTATGGCTCGAGGAAGTGAAGGGGGGGTAGCGGGTAGGGAGGGCGTTGGCCGGATGCGGGGAGAGGGAGGAGGTTCAATGCGTGGAAGTTGTGCAGATGCAAATGCGGGGCCGATGGGGGCGGGGAGGGGGGTTGAGAGGGAAGAGGGGGAGGGAGAGAACAGGTGCGGGCCGTGCCTCCCCACTCCCATCTCTGATATAAGGGAAAGGGGGGGAAAGGGGTTGGTGGGGGGGGGGGGGTAGGACGCCCCCCCAAGCACACACATTCCCTTTCATACGCACGGCCCGGCGAGAGGGAGGGAGTGTTTGGTGTCCGGGAGGAAGGAAGGCGCGCCAGAGAGGACGGAATGGGGTGGGGGGAGGAGGTTGGGAGGGAGGGAGAAGTGAGGGAAGGGTTCGGGAGGAACGAGAACTGCTCACCCTTTCCCTTCGGTTCCCCCCTCCCTCCTCCTCATCGCATAACCAGAAGAAGACGAGGCGGAGGATTGAGGCGGCGGGGGGGGGAGGGGGTTGTAGGGAGGGGGGCGTGAGGAGGAGGAGGAGGGGAGACGGCCTCCGCCTCGAGAAAGACAAGAGCGCGCCTCTCAGCCAGTTGCTTGCGTGGCCCTCTCGAGTCGAGGCGTCGCACTCACGTCCCCCTTCTGCCTCGCGGACGCCACACCGACCCGACCTCCCACTCCATCCTAACATCCTCCTCTCATTCCCGTCTCGAGATGTCCAACGACACGGTTCCCAAAACCTCTGGAATCCTCCGCCGTTTCCCCCCTCCCCACGTTCCAAATCCTAACCATCCCACTAATTATCAATAACATCCGCAAACAGGACCAAGTAACTCCTCGCCCGCTCGGCGGCCATCGGCTGGAAAGCAGAGATCCGCCTAACTTGTCGGAATACTTGGACGTCTCGAAAACTTTGGTCCGGTCATTTGCTTGCGTGGCCCTCGTTCGTCGTTGCGTCCATCCCTTCCGGAGCGCCCCCCCCCCCCCCCCCAATTCCCCTGCCCTCATCACCCCCCCCATCCTCCTATCACCCCCAAGGACGCGCCGCCAGCGACGGACGGCAGAAGCCAGCAGATGGTGCGGGCGATGGACTGCGGAAGGCCCCGACGGTGGCATCACTGAAGACGCGCATGAGGTAAGAGAAGACGATTCGACGATCGAAGTGTTCCACGTGCCACTGTGTGTACGAGTGTCTGTGTGCTTGTGTCTGGCGGCGCCGAGCGGCGTCTATAGGACGCGCTATTCACGAGGGCGTCGGCTCTCTCCTGCCCTTCTTCGAGGCGTTCCCTCGATCGGAATAGGCACTCGATGGAGAGCGTAGACGTGCACCAATGGAGGACGCTCTCTCAAGTCTGTGTGGCAAAGCCGTCGATTCCGCGGCCGCGACGTAATCACGAGCTCGAAGGAACTGTTTTCCATCGGCATTTCTCGTCGGCTGCCGTCGCATTCCGATCATCGGCCGTTGAAGGCGCCGCGCCTCCTCCGCACCCCCACCCTCTTCTTTTCCCGCGCCCGCCGCGGCAACAGCGCCCCCACCCAGGGCTGCCACACGCGCCACAAAGGGTGTGGCACTTTCCGAAGGCGTGTCGTCGTCCTGCCTTCGACGCGCCATTTTCCACAGCTGTGACCGAGACTTGCTCGCATTCCTATGTCAACTGAGACTTATTGAAACGAACGATTTGTATTTCTAAAGAATGTATACATGTATCATTTCACAGAGTTTCGCTGCACGGTAGAGCATCATCTGGAAGCAATTTCCAAATTAAGTTAATTTCTGTCGGTGCCTTAAAGTGTGCGGAAATGGAGGAATTAATAAATGTGCATCCATTCCGTTGAATCGCAGTGTTTTGGACTAAAGTTTTCTGAATTAGCTCCTCCTTTGACGACCACATCCGCTTCAGAGGCGTCGGCGGGGGTGCGGGAAGGATCTTCGCGGGAAAGTCGGCACCTCGATGCGGCGAACTCCTCGTCTGACCCACATCCCAGTTCCACGGAAGAGCACTCACCGAGGCGTTGAGTGAAATCAGTTTATCCGTGTCAAAAGCCAAGCGACTCGAGGTGCGCCCAATTCCAGCTGAAAGCCACGGCGCGCCTCCCCACGGCGGAGATCCCAATCGTGGAAATGTGGGAACAAAGCGGGGGTGGGGGGACGTAGCACCTTCTTGGATGTAACCGGGGGCAGACGCGGTGTGCGGCAAACGCCGCTCCGACGTCGCTTCGGTGGAATGTGCTCGTGGTGAGCGAGGCTAACTGCACCCTCGATGGTCCACGCCGGAGGTGAATACGAGTGGGAGGAATGGAAGAATGGAATGGACTTCGATGACATCAGCTCGTAGCATTGCCTTCTGCGCCGTTGAAAACTACGCAGAGAACTGAATCCAAGATGCGGTGACGCCAACGGCAGCAATAAACGGGACGCGTAAGACTACGGACGAGTGAGGCAACTGGGCTATCATTCCGGGAAACCACTATTGTTATGCATTAACGTAATCGAGACACGAAACGAGAGGGACGGTTCGTTTTCCTCCAATGTAATTAAAATATTCGTCTTTCAGAAATGTTTGACGTGGTCATAAAGAGGCTTTGCTTCGTCAAAGCAGTGACGAGTTGTTTTGTATTTAATTAAATTTTGAGATCGTTAATCGCAGTTACTTGTACCGCGATTGGAAGAGTAAGTAAATATTTGCAAACGATTGGAAATGTATTTGCTAAAGGAATCGTTTGATTTCAAAGGCATCTCGCTGACTTACATAAAAGGAAGGAGCAAAAGTGCCAAAATTTTGTGAACGGAGAGTTTGTCTTAGGGGTCAAAGGGTGGCTTTGGTGAGAGTCAATGACTTCGAAAAATAACGATTGTTGACGAGTAATCTCGAAAATCTTGTATCGACACGTTTCAATGATGTAAGCTATATCGATGAACGGAAAAGAATATGAATTCATAGGGAAGATATGAAGAGTCAGTTTTGACGGAGCCAAGGAAGGGCCGACCAATCGGGACGATCCCATCTCTTTTATAATTCGTTCTCAAAGCACAATTAGAGTGCTAGGCTTCTGAGGTTGATCCCATTTGAAAACCCTTTGTGGAAATTCCATATTGTGATCTTCCAGTCGCTCGTCCGCAGTGTGGATCGATTAAACCAGATCGTCAGGGAAAACCTGGAATTGTCAGGGAATTTTGAATTTCTGGAAAAGTCGGGGAATTCTCGTAACAGTCAGGGAGAAACTGGAACAGGAGTCCTCGTTATTTTTCAACCATTACGTTTATCGGCCAGTTTTTCCCGCTCTCTATTTCACCAACTAAAACTAACGTCCGTCGCTGACGTGCATTGAATAAGCACCATCAGTTCGTGGAGTATTCAGTGGTGAATCTTATTAGTTGTGAATCTTAGTTATTTAGTTGTTAATCAGACGTACTATGTATTCATTTTGTTTTTCCTTATTGCGATATTTGCCTAGAAGTGTTCAAATTTATGATCACAGAGTATTACGCTCATCACAAGGAATCCGAGACTACCATGTTCGGAAAATTTTACCTCGCGTTTTTTTTTGAACTTCCGAAACCCAGGTCGAGAGGTAGCTTGAGCACACTAGCTTATAGTAAATACATGCTAACAGTTCTAAAAAAACGAGACGTTGGTTAGAATATTCAAAGCTGCCGTAGTAAATTTAATTCAGCAGAAAAATATATTCCAATAGTATGTGACCTTTTGGCTATCGGTCAGGGAAATTGGTAAATCCATTAAGGAAAAGTCAGGGAATATTCAGGGAATTTGAAAATTTGATATCAGTAGCCACCCTTTAAACGTACCGCGTTTGTCAGTCTCACTCCGGGCCATGCGCCTTCCCGCGATACACGACACGTCACGCGCGAATCCTCGCCATTGGGCGAGGCGTGGGTGGAGGGTGGGTTGAAAGGTGGGTGGGAGGAATGGTGGGGGAAGGGGGAGGGAGGTAAGAAAGAGCGGTCATTCATTCATTCGTCGCTCGTTCCTCGATGTTCGTCGATGGCGTCACTGTTCTCTACACAGCTCGAATCGTCGTCGTCTGGAGTGAACAATTTCTCCTTTGGGCGGTGCACTGTGAATGAACTACACCTGCACTGAACTCGGTGCATTTACTGTGGGTCTCCTTACTGTACTGGGGTAGAATATTTAAAAGGGATTTGCACTGGGAGTGTATTGTGGCGACTGTCTCGCCATGCACTCTTGATGTGCTCTGCGCTGTGGCGGTGATGCGCGGTCATTTCTCTGTGGCCGCGCTCTCTATACTCTAGCGCATTGTTTCGATTCGTGTACCGTCTCGAGCAAACTTCCAGTCCAGTTGTTGAACACAGTTGGAGCACGGATGTACCTTAGTTACAGTACAGACATTTATCTCACATTTCTTCCTGGGATACGATGGCGAAAATGGACCAAGGCGTATTAAATGGAGAGATGACGCGCTGCGCCATGCTCTTCTCGCCCGTCCGTGCACCCAGACCGCACCGCGGCTAATCCTCGTCGACTCAACTCTTCGAGGATTCCGCAGCGCATGTTCCCTTACTGGGGCCGCGTCTTCAGCAGTGCGCTTTAACAGACTGAAAAAAAGACACCCACATCAACAGTGGTCACACCAGAGGTGGAAGAGAGCGTGCGACACACAATACAAGGCAACCACAGCCCTCGGCGGACTCCTCGAACTCTTCCCTAGCCTCTGGATTCTTGAGATTCGACAATCACGAAATGTTGACGTCAAAAAACATCGTAAATATGAAACGAAAATATGCCAAATTTGCAACTCGAGGCTTCTGCGGAACACCCACGACATTTCCGAGTTTCGACCAAGTTGGGTCCTTCAATTAGGCACCTGAATGATCTCATGCCTCAAGAAGTTAAGCCAACTCATTACGATGATTTGTAAATGAAGTCACTTTGTAATATTCCACCTTTATTATTACCTTGATAATGACTTAACTTGAGTCGAAACCTAGGTCGGACTAATAAAAACCATTGTGCAATATTACAAAATGAATTCATTTACAAATCATCGCAATGTTGTTCCACCAAGTGAGGCCTGAGAATTTATTATATATTCATGACAACTCACTACGCAATAATTACGACCTCTTCGTGAGGCTACTTAGTCTTTAAGACAGTTCTGGATGAGCGTAGCACCCTAGTGAGCCGACGCCGATGGCAGCAGCCTCATAAGAGGTCAAGAGGTTACGGCATCGTCGCTCTGCAACTCGGTGTCCTCTCCCGACTGTTTCTCAACCGAGTCCCCATTGCTCATTGACGCTCGACCCGATGACTTCATTCGTCTCCGCACGCTTCCAGATGACGGTGAACATTCTAGTGGAACACGTGACGAAGACTGCGATATTTTTCGTCCTGAACGACGGCAATTCCCCTCCAAACTCACTCCTCTTCATTAGTCATTCAGTCGGAGGATTGGATGATTGTAGACCTCCATTTTAGACTCGCCCTTGCCAACTAGTCTTATGTTCGTCCTTGTCGCTCGTTCCTTTCATATGCCATTCTAGTTGGCGTTCTTTTCGTTCCTTGGTCTCCCTAAAGGGGCTTCCTCCACTATTTTTAATTATAATTCGCTCCATGCTTGCTAACTATATTTCAAGTATAGCATTTCCATCAAGACCTCATATGGCTCCACAAGGCTTTCTCTTCATGCGTTCTTTTCAATCCCTTCTCGTCTCTGTTTCTATGCGTCCATTTGTCCATCAGCCTCCAGCGGCATGCTTCCAAAGGCTCCGTCCTCTTCGGATCCAGTTATCCAACGGTCTATGACTCAAAGTCATACAGTGAAACACTCCTCATACATGTTTTTTGATACTGATAATTAATTGGTAATCCCGTTTACCTTTCACAAATCAGTCCTTCATGTCATGAATGCTCGCCCGGAAATAAATGCTGCTGACTGTACTGGGAGCGAGTGTGGTGGAGATTCGCATGACGAGTAGGTAGGCGATGACACACGCGCCTCCAATTTCTCGGATTTTTCCGACAAAACGTTCTCGAGGAAAGCGCGGTGAAGAAATGCGTGCAATTTGGCGCCACTGACATTTGCGACGGACGGCAGAAAAGATTATTTCGTTTATTCGTTACCGACGGTAGCCTGCAGAGTGCCATGAAATGTGGATTTGTTCAATTTGTTGGTAAATAGACCACAGTTACATTGGTTTTTAAATTGAAGGCACAAAGGTTTCGATTGGAACCTTCTTATGCGTTGAGAGATCGGATGCGATCATGGGACACACTCGCGGTCACCAAGCTCTTCATCGCGGTCCCATTCTTTGGACTCCACCACTCACTCTCCCTCGTTCTCATACGTCCACACTCGGCATCTCATACGGGAAATACTATCCGATTGGATATTTGGGGAGGCGACCGACAGCTATGGTCATTTGCGCCATAGGGGGACAGGTAAGGGAGGAAGGGTGGATAGACTCCCGGCGTCGGCCTTTGACTGCTCTTAACGAAAGGCGCCAAGGGGACCACGGTTTAACGTCTCATCCGACAGACGGAGTACTCTACTTGAAGTGCCCTCCACAAGACATTCAAGTTCGGATCGAGTTTCCTCTGAAAAAATTCTTCCTCTGCAGGGATTTGAACTCTGGCCTTCGTATGGTTAGCCAGTACTCTAGCCACCACACCCACTCGATCCCTGGGAAATACTGTCTTTTTCATTTTCGCGGCTGCATTAATTTACATCGTCGTCCGTCTGGATTGGAACCCTACTCTCTCTCATCAGCGCCATGTTACTAACGGCAAACCGGCTGCCACCCTTCACTAAAATATCAAAGGCTGACTCCCCAGCTACCTCTTACCTTGACAGCCACCCTCCTGATTATTCTGAGTTGAAATCTTGTCAACTTGTCCCCTCATCAAATCTGGGGAAGTGCCAACGGCTGATGGAAACAATTTATACTGGAATTGACCCTCCATTTCCTTAGTAACACTATGAAGGTTTTGAAAGGGTCGCAAGAATATCCTGGAAAGAAGTTGGGATGTTGCATAGCCTATGTTCGACTTCCCTTGGAATAAAGTTGTTCCCATGCCACAATGGACCATAGTCACACATCCTTGGTGTTTAGCCGAAAGGGTTTGGCCTGAGAACATGAAATATCGAAACACTAATATCCACTCGAGGTATATGGCCGTAGGGTTTCCGGAGCAGATTGTCGAGCACTCAATGATCGTGGCCAGGGGAAGGATTCATTTGAGATTCGATTCATAGCCTACTTTTGACCGGTCGCATCCTTGTTTTACTCTTTTTCAACACAGCAATGCCTGTCACTATCGGATCCGCACTGTCTGCGCTCAGGAGCTGAAACCTTCAACTTTAGAGCGCAGGCGTGAAGACACCATTCATTCTCATCGCAACCGGTCAAATCGAGCCAACCGCTTCATTCTCCGACTCATCTACATATTCCTTCCATCTCCTGGATCGCTCGTGCGTGGTCGCCGCTCGTCTGCTTGCCCAGATATTCGCCGTTTATACTAAACTGGAGATATTGCCGGACTCTGTCTCCTTGGCACGGTATATAAAATAACAAAATGACTTCAAATGCAATGGATGAGCGTAAATTCCAAATATTTATTCCATCCAAATTAGCAAAGCTCGACCATCGAAAAAAAATATCAAAGTACATTTTAAACGAATAAAGATGACCGTATTAGCGGTCTGCTCGTAATTACAGTAAAGATTTAAGTACACCACAAGTAATTCATTACAACTCAAGAAAACATTGAAAGTGAACGGAGAAACATATGATTATCATTTTTTTTAAATTTTTCCCTGAATATTTATTTCCTTGAAGAGTAATGTACATGGGAGCTAGTGCTGACTCCTCTGCTCCTCGACCCATTCGACTCTCGCCTGGAAATGGGTGCATTCAATTCGGCGAGCTCACTCACTCGTCCGCTGATTACATTCCGCGGCCGTTTCTCCTCTCCGCCGCACTGCGCACTCAACCATCCGACATCATCTCCCGTGGACCGCCGAGCGACAGGGGGGGAGGGAAGGGGGAGCGAAGATGTGCTCGTCGTTTTATCGCTAAGCTTTCGCTGCCGTGAGCGTCGCCGAGCGGACCGTCCGAACACCGAACGAGCCTCTCGTTTGTTTGCCTCCCTTCGTTAGCGCGCTAACCGCGAGAGTCCGCATAGAGTGTCGGATGAGTCAGTTTTAGGGGACTCATCTGTTGAATTGCTCTCGGTGCGAATGCCTCTCTCGACTCGCACGCTCGGCAGAGATCCTCTGCGCACAGTCCTCGATTATCTGCGGATTTCAGTAAATGTAAAGCATGCAAACAGCCTTACACTGGTGGCATGCCGGTGGTGTAGCGCATATTCGTGAAATTCGGCCTCTTGAAGATTTTCGCAGGTATCGCCCGCCTAGTTGACAAACAACGTAATTCCAAAAAATAAGTCTCGATTTTTATGCTGAATGGTGTTAGTTCATAGTCCCTGAACTGCTCTGTCAAACCTTCTGTAAAGGAGATGGCAAGGAAGAGAATGAAAGGTTCTATTTATTTTATTAAGTGGTAATAATACCAGCTGTACGTAAATAATAGTCAATTTTTACTTCTCCTGTAAAAAGTATGGAATGTGAGTAAAGCAGTGTCTTAATGAGGCCGACGCAACTCATCAGTAGTGGTATCTATATATACTTTGACAGGATACGTATAGTATAATGCAGTGTTGGTGATAACTCACATCCTTGAGGTGGCTTGCAGTGTATTATGAATTTCTTCTCCCACCTTTAGGACCCCCACGTCCCAGAGCAAATACTGTCTCGGGGTCGAGAGGAATGTGATCTTGACGTTGACGACATCGCTGAGCAATGAGAAAGACATCTTCCGAGCGCTCGGTTTGTTTTCCATTCCATTCACCAGCAAACGATAATGTGCCAATCTCCAGTGCGATGTTCATAACATCGGGCCAAAATACGCAAGTGAAACCGGTCCATGAACTCCGCGACCATCTCGTCTGGAGTCGGCAGCACTTCTCAACGCGCCCTCGTAGAGCCAAGGACAGCAGCAGTATACGAGGGATGATGATGATGATTCTCCGAGTCAGTCGATGACGCCACCGACCTCTCCTTCCCTCCCCACCCCCCCTCTCAACTCACACCCGCTCTTCCTCTCGAAACGAAGCTCTCCATTCAAAATACGCCCTCTCCCGCCATCTATCGCGCGCTCAACGTACCACCACTCCCAAAAGGTTTCCAATTCCGCCGTCCGCGCCGCCACCGTGCAGGGGACCACTCTCCATTGGAGGGCGTATTTTTCGAGAGGCCGGCGTCGTACGAGAGAGTGTGGGGAGGCCGTGGGAGAGGCGGGGGAATAGGGGAGGGGAGTACTCACACGCTGCACATACGTGGGGCAACAGCGGGGCAGGGCGGGGCGGTAACGCGTGTTTGTAAAAGGAGGGGAGGAGAACCCTTCCTCTCTCGCAGTTCCGGAACGAGAGGCGGGGCGGAGTCAGTCTCCGGATGCCCCCCTTGGGTGAAGGGGGGAACCATTTACGTGGCGTTCCCCCAGGGGGAGGGGGGAGAGGCAGGGCAATCGTGGGCGCGCGCGAGGCCGTGCGGGTCGAGGGCGCATGCGCTGCCGTAGAGGAACGCCCTCCCATTGGCCAAGAGCGCTACCTCCACCCCGCTCTTGCTCCCATCTAGGGGATGGGGGCCCCAGCGCGTTCGAATGGGGGTTTGGGAAGGGGCAGTGGGAAGGGCAGGGGCGGGGCGCGTCGGCCCCACGGCGCTCGGACGTCGCGTCCCAGTGGGCGTCGAGGCGACTCGGGAAGCGGCGCATTCGCCCGTCATCGTGCTGCTGAGGGTCAAACGGACGTCGACAATGTATTCGCCTGGAGTCGTTTACCGACGGTCGAAAGAGTGCAACGATATAGTGTGTGTGTGTGCTTTTGTCGGCGCCGGGGCTTGAACCCCGGCCGGCCGACGAAGAGGAAGTGTTCGGAGTGGGTTTACTCTCTCGAACGGGTGTTTGCAGTGACCTCACACAGTGCCTCTCTCCGCCGGAGCGTATTCCCCTCCTGTGCGGTGTGACTTAATCAGTGCGTCAATGTGTCTGTGCTCGAGTGTACCCGCTTTCCGTTCGCCGCGCGTGGTCGGCACCCGAGAGATTGGTGCGGCCCGCTCCCGCGTAGGGCACGACGGGGGCCGTCTGTCATCCGCATCTCTTGTGGGCGCTCAATTTGCCTCGCCCGTCCGCGGCGTTTCCCGCCCGGAAGCACCAGCGTCGAATGGACTCATTCGCCGCTCGCCCGTTTTGACTCGGACAACGCCTTTAAAATCTCTGCGGGCCCCGCGTCGTCCCCATGGCCACGCAATCGATCTCTCACTCGACCCGTGTCTCTCGCGTGCTCGGGTGTGGAGGTTTAATTTATTCAACGAACGGGCGAGCGGCGTCTCCTCATTGCGTATGCAAGCGCGACTCGTCGAAGCATTCCCGCGACGATCCTCACTTTCGGCCGCAGTGCCACATTTGTGGAGGGACTTATGCAACGAAAACTGGAGAAGCATTGAGGAGTCGGTTCGTTGACTTTATCCTGTGTCGGTTAGCGCCGATCCTTGACGTCTCTCTCGTCCGTGATTGTGATGTACAGTGCGCCGGGACTTAGAAATATTCTGGACCTGCCTTTTCCCATTTGTTCAAAGGCGACCTTCCATTCTCTACACATTATTTTTTCGTCGGTCTGGCAGGATTATTTAGGTCCGGAAAATGAGTCAACAGGGCCTGAAGAAGCTTCGAGATCACTCGTGACGTATGGGCCAGGAAGTGGGTGGATGCTTTGAGGACTGAGGAAGGATGGATTTACGCCATTACGGAAAATGGTCCTGGTGAACTCCTCTCAGGATTCATACCGGGTTAGATCGATTAGTAGGCTTCATACCGGGCATGCAATCAGGGATATGATTGCCTAGCATATTATCAAGGGCCGGAGGTAGGGCCACAAGGAAAGAGGAATATGTCTGTCCTATCAATGCACGCATTAAGTCCGCGACATAACTGTGGTTCGGATGTGTTAAATTCCCGCCCATTGCCATTGTCAAGCGAGAAACGGACGCTGAGACCGTTTTACACGATGCACTTCATGACGGAATTTGAGGTAGCATATCGAGCAAGGGCTAATTTCCCATCTCGCACTAATGCATTTTCGCATGCATTCTAGCATTCCACCCCTTTACACGAAGAGAATTTCAATGCACAACTACACATGCGTAAGACTGTTCAATATAATAGCACGCGAGTATGTGCGAATCTTCCGCTGATTCTCCATGCTGTGTCTGCCTCTTCCCGTACACTTTGCATACGCACGACGCGTCAGTTTTTTTTTCGTTTCGCGCTGCGGTCGCTATGTTTCCCTCGCTGAGTTTTCGCGCTCAGCCAAAAGAGGGCTTGGCGAAAGTGAGAGTGGAAGGGGAACCCAATGTACGCAACCCTAACCCCCCTCCCCTCCCTTCCGCTAACCTCTCCCCAAATATATCTCTCTCGCCTCACCCCCCCTCCTCCCCCCACTCCATTTAACCCCCTCCCCGCAATTCCACCCCACCCCCACCCGAAATGCGCCGCGATTTTTTCGCGCTACCGACAGAGGGCACGCGAGTGCAGGCGGGGCAGGACGGGGGGTCTCGCGACCCCCTTCGGCCACTCCTCGGGGCGGACGTCCGCACCCACGTCCCTGGCTCGACCGGGGCTCCCCGTCCGCGCACCAACCTCCGTGGGGGGGGGGGGGGGGCGCCGCCGGCCGGGGTAGGTACTACTCCCTTCCCGCACCGCAAAAGGCTCGAACCCCGGAACGGACGGGCGGAAGTTTTGTTTAGTGCATTTCCCGATCCCTCCTCGATTGCCATATGGAGAGAAGTTCTAGCGGAGTACTCCTCTGCGTCCTAACCTGTGGTCCGCCGGTCGATAATAACGGGCCAATTCCGACGCCGGGTTTCTCTCCACCCATTTCCTCGAGTTCATC
The DNA here is from genome assembly GCA_963169105.1 of Ceriagrion tenellum. Lineage (NCBI taxonomy): Eukaryota > Metazoa > Arthropoda > Insecta > Odonata > Coenagrionidae > Ceriagrion > Ceriagrion tenellum. The sequence continues at coordinate 10,131,497 of OY720639.1, forward strand.
GCCCGTCGTCCAGTTGGTGCGAGTGATCGTTCCCGCTTCTCTGGACTGGCCGCCGCGGTGCCACTCGGCGCGTCCCAGCCACGTGGGGGCGGACGGCGTGCGGGACCAGGGGCGCCCCGCCACCAGGGGCCGGCCCCGCCACCGCTCGCCCCGCAGTGCGTGCGCGCCCCGCCGTCTGCGGCCCCGCGATCGACCCCCGGATTGAGTGAAGGGGACACTGTCCGTTGCCGTCTCCCTCGTGGTCACATCTCTTCTCTACCTCCCTTCCCTCCCTGTCTCCAACTTCCTCTCTGCCTACCTACCCCCTCCTTGCCCCTCCTTGCGTGCGGATCCGCCCTCTTCCCGTGCGAACTCCGCCATGTCCTCTCCAGAGGCGTACGCGCCCCGACCCGCCTCCGTTCCATCCTCCTCCATCAATTCCCCCCAATACTTCGGTGCTCGTCTTTGATGAGGATTTTCGCCCCTGGTTGTTTTTCTAAGACTGTGATTTGTGTGTGGGATGCCGAATATGGGTCAGTGATCATAAATCTAATGTCCTGTTTTCAATCTTTTCTTACCTTGTTTTTTTATCTCTTAGTTTGCGTTATCTTTCTCAGTTTTCGTAACTTATTCGTGATTCTAAAGTTCTCCCACACTCTCGCCGTGGTCAAACCATTTGAGCCTCATTCCTTTTTCAGTTTTCTAATAGCGAGTTATCAAATCATATTTCTATGCAAATGTATTTCCGGCCTTTTTCCCCGCGTGCGTTCACATTGACGACGACAGTTTCGCTGATGTTCTAAACACCCTTCTTCGGCGACTTGAACACCAGCGAGCCTCGTCTAAACAGACGCACACGGTGAAAACCCGGAAAAATTGACGCAAGATCCACAGATAAATGCTGCGGTATTATAGGAACTAACACATTTCGTTGCATCGCCTCATTCCAAACGTGTATCCCCGAGAAAGCTTTCTTCGTTCTCCGCAGTCGAACACTAACGCCCTTAAACGTTTTGCTGGCTTGCGAGGCGGTCAGTTTGTCCGGCGCCCGTGCGAGAGGAGTACTCTTCTGATATCGCTCCAACCCGGCCGATCTGCAATCTTCCGCGGGGCTCGCGTCTCTCTGCGTCCGTCGACTTCATCTTGCAACCCAAGATATGATACAATACAAAATTCTTGAATTTCGAATGTTGTCACATTTTTCCCCACTTATTGATAGTTCGTGATGTGAGTGGTGGGCACGTTAGCAATTTCCCCGTGCTCAAAGTGACGTCCGATAGACTTTAAACCATCCACCTGTCGACGCTTTCTGCACCAGAGGACTCCACTTCGATGCTCGCCTCTTCTCTTCGCACATCTCCTCATCGCCATCTGCGGCGTCATCGACGGCGCCGACGGACACCTGGCCGACGCCGAAACATGGAACGCCAAGACGGAAGCGACATTTCTGGTATGTGAGAACCCCGAAAACAGTTTGACCCCTCGACACGACGTTTGACCTCGCTGGGCGGGAACCATTTTCGCCGGCAACGTATGCCGAGCTATTACGCGAACGATTTCCATGTTGTGTCCCATCGCCGCCTCATGGATTTCACGAAAGATTGAGCGGAAAATTGTAAGGTGACGCTTCCTTCGTAATTGATTTTTTTACTTTCATTACCATATTTTTCTTAGCTCTCGTTTTCCGTTTAAGTCCGTTGCAAGCAGTCATCTTGATGGTTGAGCTGGTTGATGGAAGTCCTCGTCACAATATTTGAAGAGTAATCCACGTACCTCGCCCCCGATGTAATTATTAGTTGAAGAAACTCTTACTTCCTTTAACCGAGGTATTTCCCCTTAGCCGGTTGTAAATAACTTGACTTGCCCTGAAGTGTGTCGGCAATGCTATGGGAATGGCGCAAGTTGGCGGGAAATCCAGCCGCGCTGGTAACAGTTGAGGAAGAGCGTAGAGTTTAGCGTGAGCGTCCGATCCACCAGTTCAATTCTTTACGTGCTGAACTCGGCATGAATTCATTTCTCTTGATGAGCGGACGGTAGATGAGAGAAAATATCCGAGCAATTGGTCGCTGGCGATTCAGTAGCCCCGACGCGTGGGTCAAGGGGCGCAAGGGGAATAAGAGGGGGAGCGTCGCGACGTCCGCCGTCGTTCCGATATCGCCTTTACGCTCGACCCATGAGATGGCTGCAGCGGTAAACGTCGGTCATTGAATGCATACGTTAATTATTTTATAAGTTAGTCGGACGAAGATCTTTGACCACGTTTCATCTTAGTCGCATCTGTGATAGATTTAAATTTGACATTTTATCCTTACATTAAGCTATTATTTCCCGATCAAAAGAAAATATGTGCATAGTTGTAGAGTTATTGTGAAATGTATTCCATGAGCCATAAGGCTACATAATTAAATAGCTTTTAGCCATAGCCATCTCTATAGGAGTGCACGTATGAGAAGCTTTATGTAAATCTGAACGGAAGAAAATTGCTCCAGCCATGTTAATGAGTTCGGCCGTTCCCTCGCCTCGTGGCCTTCGGATGTGGTGGGCCGTCGGTGTGGTCCAGCCACCGATCGCTCGCAGACTCAACGTCCTCCCGCCCCTCGTCTCCCGTCGACGCCGGCGACCACCCCGTCGAGATCCCGCTCTCCGCACCCGGGATTCTGCTTGCAGCCGAAAGGGCATTTGGCAGGGGTGGCTCGGGGACACGCTGAAGTTCACATTTCGTCGGTATGGGTGAAGTTTTTAAACGCATTCGAAAGCGCAACTCACATTCATCAAGTCATCCACCCCTTAACCCTCAGTGGCTGCCTTCCACTCTTGTCGGCGTCAGAACGCATTTCCCTTGTTTATTTGGAATCTCAGTGGCCTTCGTCGTGTCTAGTGGGACCCCCTAACTGGTGAATTCGTCTACACCGAGGACACACGATTCTGGCGAATCCTCTTTAATATTGCCTTTCTCAAATGAGTCTCGTACACTTCACTTGCTGCAGCATTGAGGCCTCGCTCCGAGTCGCCTCCGACTTTCCCTTCGCATCCTTCGTCGACCTACCGCTGTAAGCCTCAGTAAAGTGAACTTTGACCCGCGAAGCGTTCGTGTCGGGGCGTTTGTGTGGTCATTGCGGAAGATAGAGATGGAGCGTGAGCGAGGGAAGGTTGTCACGCGTGCGTCTGTCCGTCAAATTGTGCGCAGAACTTTAATATTGTATGCAAGACAAAATAAATTTACCGCCAATGCTGAACGATGTGAAGTCGGTGTTGAAGTTGAGCGTGCGTAGATATTTTTCTAAAAAGCATGATTTTCGGAGATGATGTAAACATTTAACTACTTCTAATTGATTAAAATATTCAATTGTCTGTGAATATAAATTAATTTAGTTCAGTAGAGAAGTAAATCTTAAAAACAAGAAAGCAGGTCCTCATAATGGGTATTTTGATAAATAATTACATATGAAAGGCAGAACGTATAAATTCCTTCGATAATTGATTAATATATTTCTGTTGCGACATGATTTATTTTTGAACGATCACTAGTACTAGGGATAATTCGTCATGCTGGACCTACATTTCCATTGTTTCCCAATCGCTTGCATTTCTTTGTCGTTTTGAGGGACCTGTCTCTCATCCACATTCGTGGTCAATTTTTGTCGACGTGTGTGAGTACATGATACCATTAACCGCTACAACCAGCGCTTTGAATTAAGTCTATGAATAAGAACGCTCAAATTTGTCGCTTCTTTTCTCAAACCCTTACCAGTGCTGAAGTGGTCACGTCTTAAATTGTCGTTTTACGAAAATAATTTACAGATTCACGCGTCTAAAATTGTGCCCAGGTGGTGTAACGAAAGGTCAAAAATGGGTAAATTTGACCATCACATACATCGTAAATATGGTCTACTACTTTTCTTGTTCATACCCTGGAGTATTGGCATATGATTTTCCCAACATCAGGAATACACAATCGCTCGTGTTCCATCCGAGCAGAACACGTGTTACAAACGTCCTGGTTATTGGAAGGAAAAGTTCTAGCTATTAATTATATCGACCATGACATTTCTTTTTACTTGTAATGAAAATAATTTTGTGATTATCGTATATTGCTGGAAATGACCTAAAAAGGTGTTTGAAAGAGAAATTTAGAAGCTGATCTGAAGGATTCTGTGGCATTAGGCCCGAGGACTAAAAGTTTTCGGACTTTCCTCGGCGTTTTGGTGTTCATTGTCGACTACAAATTCTCCATCCGTCCCGCCGGCTCTTAGTGATATTCAGTCCTTGGACCTCAAAAAGGGGATGGCTTTGGAAACCCATTTTCGACGAAGAGAACGCCCCTATATGTTGTCTATAATATTGAGAAGTTAAGAGCCCTGCGTATGATGTTTTCAATTTTTACTTCTTCTATTGTGATGGAGCTAGTTTGCCAGTCAGTGCATTTTGGTCGCGACTTAACTCTCTGAACAGCCGAATTCTTTCTCTTTTTAAGAAAAGCTTTGCCTGAAACAGTGTGAATGAATTTTTATCATTTTTACATACCTATTTTTGGCGATGTGAGTCTACAGGGTACCTGAAATGTAAATTACACGTCCAGATGAGGGGAAAAGGCCAATTATCCCGTGATTACGAGTGGATGATCTGTTAGACGGAGTCGTAAGTAGAAATATGACAGTAATGTGGGGCGAGAGAAAACTCAAATATCCAATTTAAATGGACTGCAATGAATTCGAGTACACCCGGCCTCCAATTTTGCTCCTTTTATATTTTCATTGCAGTATAATACTTTCCTAAATGAAGGAAATTAGAAATTGGGGTGATGTAATTTCTAGAGTAGTGGCCTCCCACAGCGATAGCCCCGGGTTCGAATCACTGCTGTTTCAGATACTTATCAGTGGGAACCCGATCGCCGTCGACGTGGAGAGAGCGCTTTGAATAGTGCGTTGCGTCATCCATGCGACAGCGAGGCTTTGAAAGTATTTAGCGGCATGCGTTACGATTAGGGAAAACGGACACCGAGTTTCCCTCCTCCCGCGATCCACGCCACTTATTTTCCCCCCACACACACACAGTCGCTTCTCTTGGCGTCGACGTGTTTTCCCCTACCTCGGAAGCGCCAGAGAACATGGAAGTCTTACTTCGTCTTACAACGGCTTCGATTTTGATACAAAATACGAATATGATCTCAGTGAAGCCTTCGTGAAGATAGAAATAGCAATTTACCTGTGGTATAATAAATGAAATGCGACTTTTCTATGTTTTGGAACCTAGACTGCAATACGTTTATTTTATCAACTTGCTTGCTTGCTATTTATGTTTATATTTTCTTGAAATTCTACCGTCACGCTTGAAACTTCTCTTTTATGACTTGCTAAAATTCTCGCTCTATCCACCCTGAGTCATACATACCCATCACGCCGTCCCCTTCCGGGGTAGGCACAGTCACTAAGTTTCACTCATAAATACATATTTGTACACCTAACTCTGCTTCGATAATTTCCTCCATACTGACCTATCCTTGCAAACCTCTTTTGCCTCATTTACCCCCATACACTGCTTCATACACGCCCTCCTGTTTTTAAGACTCCTAATATTCCTCCTGAGAATTTCCTCGACCACATTCAAGCGAAGAGTTTAACTCCGGGTGAACGCTGCCGGGCGCCGGATGGCGACTTTCGACTCCTGGAGTCGTGGGAAAAACCCTTTCTCACTAAGGGTGAAGGACGAGCGAAGGGTCGGCCTTCTCCCGAGACATTTGATTGATCCGCTCGATTCGGAAGGCGGCGTCCGCCGGGTTGTGTGTCGGCCGCCGCGGCGCCGTTTGACCGCTCCGTCGGAATGCGGCGGCGAACGAGTCATCGCCCTCCGACGACGCCGCCCTCGTCTGCGGAGGCAGTGCATCAGATGAAGATCCGCCGCTATCGTGTCCCCTCCATCACGACTTCCTTCGGTGCCTTCCTGCGCGGGCTGCACCTCTCTCTCGCCTGTCGACCACGACTTTGTCATTTGCTTCGATCGACTACCGGGCGATTGTCATCGGAAGTCATTTCTCTCGGGTCAGAGGTCATCGATGTGAACCAATATGTTAAAGTCAGCGACGGTAATCGGAGAATGGGGAATCATTACAACTATCGTCTAGGTTAACAATCAATGCATATGTTGGCTCGATCGTATCGTCATGAGGGAATATGTTTGTGATGATGATCTATCAGCTGCTTGTGAGTGAAAATGAGCGTTCTGTCGTGGAAGTCTTTGGCGTTCTGAGAGAACCTTGCGTCTATTTCCATGCAAGTAATATGAACCTTTTTCGTGTGGTTCGTCAGAGCTGGTGCAGATTCGGTTGAACTGCCGTCCTCCGTTGGTGTACATAAGGTTTTGTGTCTCCGCCCAGACACGTTCAATAATCTCTTCTACCTGTACTCATATGATCTCTTGACCCTCATTGATAGTTGTTTATATGTTGCTGATTATCGGATGTTTCGTTGGCACTCCGTCTAAATCTGGTGATCATCTAATATATATTAGTGCGGAATTCCGCCGAGGAAAAATCATTTGCCTTAGCTGGAACTCCATTGACTCCGTAAGGCAATACCATGGTTAACCCCGGTAGCTTCTAAATTCATCTAGTATGTAGTTTGGTTACAGTGTTTGGCTTAAATGAAATGGATAACATTAAGAAAATATAAATTCAAGTGAGCTCGTCATAAAGAGTGAAAGTTACCTCTGAGGGAGATTATTACGGTTTGGACTGTCCGTTATCATTCGAGTTGGTCTTCTCACAAAATGGTGGTGGTGGAAAGAAGTGAAACCCTTGCTCGTGTGTACTTGAATAATTTATGCAAATCGACTGACTGGTTGTTGAATTAATCTTGCTTTGTTTGAATTCAACTGTTGTTAGGACCGTCAGGAGCGAAATCAGTTGTTTTGGGGGCGGGTGAATGCGGCCGTGTATGGGTCACCTCAATGGTTCTGTGGGTTGATTCCGGACGTCTTGAAGACTCCCCTCTGCTCACACACCCAGTCGCCCGCCTCCTTCGGATATTCCACATCCCCCCTCCCCTCCCCCCCCACGCATCCACCTCCGTACCCCCTCCATCTCCTCTTACCCCCACACCCAGCCGCTCCCTCCCGCACCCTCTCATCACAACTCCCCGCTCCACTATCCTCATCACCCATGGGTGTGGCACCCACACCCGTGGAACGAAAGCTTTATTGTTGTGGCGACACGCAATTACGGACGTAGGCGACGGAGATCGTTGAGTGGCAAAATTAGCAAGAGTAGCATGTCCGAATTGCAACCGGAGGAGACGGTCACCCGTGCATTGAACGACCAATTCTATTATGTAGATACTAACCATGTGCCCCTATTATCTAGCATGCCTTCATTGAATATCCTAGTTGCATGTCAATAGTGCATGTTTGGTGATTTTCACTCCCTGCCACACACCCTCGTGGTGGCTCGCAGGTTAGTACGTAGATGTAGATGCATTAATTAAGCCAAATTCCTAGCGAATTACGTGCTGTAGTAATCTTTGGTGGATGTCGTTTTTTCGCGAATCAACAGAGGCGTCACCTTCGTGCGTTAAGGGGTCATCTGCTGTCTTCTTTTGTCAAGGGTTCAGAGGTCATGTTACGAAATCGCTGTGGCAACGAGGCGTGGTGAAGTCTGATCGAGGTGCAAGTCCCCATTGACATGATTGTAAGGTTTTCAATGTCGTGCTAATTTAGAAGTGGAAAGTTAAATGGATAGATAGAAGCCGTGGAGCTCTCATGGTCGGGTTTGGAATAAGAATATATGATTAGATATGTAATCTCTTTTGAAAGTTTGTATGTTGTAGTTGAGTTCAAATACTTGATATGTCCAAGTGGAGTTGGAAATTCATTAGTGTTAATCCCTTTGAATGCACGGACTGATTTCAGGTGACATTCACGGTGTGTTGATTATTATGCCTTACGATTTACCATCAATATTTCAGAAGTTGGGTATTTCCTGCTTCAAGTAATATCAATTTTTGTTGTATTTATATATGAGTGGAAATGTTTCGATTGTATTTGGATTGCAGTACATTTACTATGGAATTTATAATATGATGATATTTTTATGTCCTTAGCGCAGGAAAAGATTTTTGATTTCGTGTGGGGTGGAGTCGATCTCCTTAGTAAGCAGGTGAGAATGTTCATTGGGATGCATGCGATCGTCGCTGCAAATGGCTTCTAACACATTGTCCCGGAGAGGAATTCCGTCCGACCCGAGATGCCGCCTCCGGGCGAACGCCGCCGCCGATCCGGCGATTACGCCCCCGGCGTCTCCCCCGTCTGTCCCGCGACACCACACGGTCACTCTTCCCCGGATCATTCGACACGCGAGAGCAGTTTTTCCAGCCATGTGTGCTTACTGAAGCGCTGCTTCTACTCAGCTTACGTTTTTTGACTCATTTTTCTGCAGTTATTCAATAATAACTCAAGAAACTTGAATGGGAGTAAATGCCTATATTTCGTCCATATTCGATTCCATGGTAAATTCGCTTCTTACATGCAGTTTTTCTTGCGGAAATGTCATTTACAATCATACTTAGGCACGTGCACATGACGCCTTTCCCTGCTGAGATATGCCAAGTCAAATATTGTAGTGATTTCCTTTAACCGTAGAGTCCCCTTCTGTTAAAATCCTTCATAGTGCCGTATCCTCTCGACAGCGATCTCCCTTCCATTACACTCATGCATTGCTTCGTATTCACGCTCTCCTATCTTTTAGAGTACTAATATTCCTCCTCGTTTGCCTCTCCTCAGCCACATTCACGCATGATTTTCGCAGTTTACTTCTGCCAGTCTCGCCGTTCCCTCCCCTAACTATATAATATTCGCTATGCAACCCTCTTCTATTCTTTCGATATTATCGCAAAGAACGAGTCACACTCCATTTATATACGTTATTGGAGCATCTGATCCTCCTTTCTTCATGTGTAGTAGGTGGAAAAAAATACCATGACCTCCTATTTCGAGTCCAACTGGCGACAGAAATAACGTGGAAAGGCGCGATTTTATTATTCATATCGAACTGAATTAGCGTTTTCTTTGGGTAGTTAGGATATGAATGAAATGACATTCAAGCCGTATTGCAGTGTCGCCACATTAAAATGTTTTGCTCCCGATCGGACGAAGGGAGGTCACGTGCTCGGGTCAGGGCCCACCACACCTTGGCGAGCGCCGCTCCCGATCACCTGAGCATCGTCCCGGATTCTTCGGACGGTCCAAAGAATCGTCTCTCGCGTGCTTTTGCTGCCCCTGTCGAGACGACCTGTTCACCGTGATTGACACCTGAGCAATCGAAGCTGCTCCCGTTCCTCCCTTGAGCTTTGCCACCCAAACGAGATTTTCCAGCGGTTGCCCACGACTGCAAAACTACGTGCGTTGAATTTTAACGCTTACGGTAGGAAGGAGTACGGGCCGTATCGTTGTAGTGGCTTTCACGGACAAGGGTGAATATATGAGGACCCCAGAAGTTAAGGGCCTAAGTAACAAAACCATTGTTTAGAGAAAACTTAAGTCAAAGTTGACAATGTTTGGTACGACCCACTAAGTAGTTAAGAGGCATTACCCTAGATAGCAGCACCTGTCAAGAAAATCACTTGGATCCCTTTACCACCTAAAAGATTAATATTTTCACATCCCATTCCTGTACCTAACTTATTTTTTTCAAAAATGTCACTTAGACCCCTTGACTTCTGGGGTCCACATATAAAATTCAAGCGTAAAAATGGCGTCAAGTAAATATTAAATGGTTCTATAAAAGCAATAAATGGTAAAACAAAATGTTCTTTATTCCAGCAGTTAGTTGCGAAACGGTGATGATCACGGGTATTAGTGTGGGCAGGATTGCGAAAGAAATATTTTGGAATGTGTAATGAGAAAAAATGCAATGTAACCACAATAATAAATATGCCTAATAAATTATAAATATACGTATGTACATCGGGCATATTTCACTGTGTCCCATGTGATTAATAACCACGCAAGAGCAACTGCGGTGAACAACATTGAAGTCGTAAAATTAAGCGTCGTGAACAGATAACTGTTCGATATGGCCGTTATTGTATATGTACATATTAATTCCGCATCGTTTCGTCTCGCACGATTGGCTCTGGTCCGTGGTCGCTCCCGGTGGTTTGGCCGTCCCAATTCGTTGGGAATTCCGGGGAGTCGCTTGCCACGCTCGGCGGGCGCGGTCGGCGCTTCGTGCCGCCGGAGAGGCCCGCCTGCGGACGTCACTCCCAAGATGCACGGCGACGGCCGTGAGGAAGGAGAAGCGGCGATGGCAGTGCAAATGGACGAGAACGGCGGATCGACGCCGGGGAATTCTTGCCTTGATTCGCGGACGCCAAGCCTACGACGCGATGAAGATCTCCAGGAAACAGTAGCCATGGAAATATATTGACTTCGGCAGCTTAGACTTGACCAAATCATCGCTTACTGATAGCTCTAGTGTAGCGGATCGTGCGCGAGAGCTTAGTGCTCGTCTCATTGACGTGTTCAGGTGCTTTTTGGAATGGAGCTGGAACAATGTTTGCCCACTGGCTTGCATTTTCAGTAATACGTGCGAAATGACGAAAAATTGTAAATATCGTGTAAAATTTGCAAATGAGAAACCTAAAACTGTTTATGGGGTTCGTGTCGAGTATGTAAATTTGTGAGTGTTGCCTCAGCCTAAGTTTAACTATGGAAGGTGTTTTATTTGACGCCCAAATTTAGCTGCAGCATTATTGTCATTGTTTGTTTGGTGATCTTCACCCCCTGCCACACACCCTCGTGGTGGATCGCAGGGTATTACGTAGATGTAGATTGTCATTGAAGTAAGGATCCGTGGGGTTCAGTTATTCATGACTCATATTCAGTTATTCAGAACTCATCTCATAGATAAGGTGTTTTCATTGCTGGAAGTTTTCATTCTATTATTGCCGCTAATCGACCAGTGAAGGCTTAATGTACTGAAGTTTAGTCATTTGAGCCCCGAATGCTGGAAATCGATAGCTCTTACTCAAAGGGCATAAAAATTGGCGAATGAGGAAATAAAAGTGGAACACGCTCAACGGACGAATGTCTCGAGATGTTAGAGATGAAGACAATATTTCTGACGGAACTAGTTGAAATGACACCGAGTGTGTTCAGCCTGAACTTTGAGATCTCTCTCGAATGATGGTCGTTGCTTAATCAGTCGGGGGGGGGGGGGTGACATCAATGCAGGGTTCGGTGTTACTTGCCCCCCCGTGGGAGAGAGGGGTTAGACGCATGTGGAGGAGGATGGTGCTCCCTGCGCACAGGCATTGTACGAGAAGTGGCGCTAATGGTCGTAAAGACACAAACAATGAGTCCAAAGGCGTTTAGACCCAAAGAATGAATGAGACTTTCTGGCCGAACACGGATTTGTGCGCGAAAACCCCAAAAAGCGATAATATCAATGGTTGACAAGAAGTGGAGCTTGAGGAAAGTCATCGCACTAAACGGACGGTTGGCGTTGGTACGTTAAAAGCACTAGTAATTAGTGAGTATAATAATTCGAATGAAATAGCCATAAGAGTTCACAAATTTAATTCACCATCAGGAAAGTGTTATAGTGTGCTTTACATAGCCATATACGATTTGGAAGGGGTTTTAATTTTTCGTTCCCCTGACGCTGTAACTTTTGTGAGTCGAAAATGCTATTAAGGATGCCTGAGTCGTAGTGGTGTCAAAGGGCATTGGTCATGCCAAAAATGAAACTGCAAAATTTGGTGAGTCCTCTGTGTTTAAGTGCTTCATTTTCAGTATGAACTGAATCCACGCTTGAGACCATGACCTACGTTCAGGTGTTGGTTGTGTAATTGTCACTGTTCAGCCTTTACCTCTGCAAATGTACCGCACATTCGGCGGATGAGATCTAGATAGGGGGCCGAATAGGCGCGGTGGTGTCCTGGTGGGCCCATCGACACCCTGTGTAATCTTTTCTCCACTAACAAAGAAAGCCCTTCTGTAGTTGGTATCTAGGCCGTCGGATCCTCTGCCCCGGGACGCAAGGGCTGGCTGATTCCTACGCTGTGATTCTCTCGCCCCTTGAATCCTAATACCGATTGCCATTCCTCCTGATATGAGCCGCTGATACACTCTGCACTGTATTGCAGTCCATTGATGATGAATCGTGTTTTCGCGACTCATGGTCAACGATAACGGTGATACGGGGTCCTCGAGTCTCCTACCAGAGCACACCCAATAGTGTTGACCGCAACCCTGCCGTTACATACCCCTCCTCCATCTTCCTTTGCATTCGTTGATGCAGATATAAGTTTTGGGCGGGAAAAGTCATATTAAAGGCCATCGTCCATAAATCATCTTAATCGTTAAGTGCCGAAGACTCTGAGGCTATTTGCGGGGCTAAAATCAATTGAAAAATTTAGATCAGGAGAGTGTCTGGGTGACTCGGAGGAATTTATTTTTACCTACTATTATTTTTACGTACTTGATCCTTTGCATTGACAGACGCTGCGAAATAAGAGATTTGCCGACCTGATAAGACACAAAAATTCATCCTTCCATAAACGACTACAGCGAAAACAGGACGGGCCTTTGAGGCACTCCGGTATCGTAGAATTTCGCCTTAACCCCCTCTTCTAATGCCTTCTTCCCTTTCTTCCTTTGTCGTGGTTAGTGTCCTAACACCCCTGCCGCACGCCTCTTCAATTGCCCGATGGATAGGAAATAAATAGACGGACTTAATTCTAGTCATATTGCGCATTTGCGGGCGGCAGGAAAGGTGGGCCGACGCTTGTAGCGAAACCACACTCTTCTATTATTGACGGTGAGCGTTTTCTCGTCGGAATAATTGCTGCTCAGAAGCCCCGCAATCGGCATTGTAAAATTATGGCCCAAGGAAATGAAAAGGGAGGATTCGTGGTGCTCACCGACCTCTCTCTCCGTCCACAAACAAAGAGGCATGAAAGAGCGCACCACTGCCAGGCCAGGTGCTGCCCCATCAATCTTCCGGGGTCGGTCGCGGCCATTACGCGGCACGAGCCCCCGGGAAGGCCTTGGGGGCCCCTCATTCATGCCTCTACCTGGGGTCGTGTGCCTCCTCGTTAGTATTGGGAAGGTCCCTCCCTCGCCTCCCCCTCCCCTTCAACCCCCTCACCTTCTCGAGGTCATCACGGGCGGATTGACTCCTCGTTCTCTTGAGGGTCCTCTGTGTTGTGTGTATCGTGACGGTCACGCTTGTCTGTTCAGCGGCCGGTAACGAGTCACGTCTCTATCGCTCGGATGGAAGAGGCGAAGCCGAGAAGCGACCCCATCCGGGTGGGGCGATTCACTGAAACGATCGATTGGGATTCGATTAACCGGGTCCCAATGGGCTACCGACTGACGTTGAGGTATCCGGTTTGATATTTTACTTTCGTCATGCGAGAGACTTTAAAACCGCCTACATTTTGTTCTAATGCGCCGATTATGATTTTGTTCTTTATTTCGCGCGTCTAATCTCGCGGTTTAGTAATGATTTACTCGTGTCGATCTAGTACAAGTGGAAGAGTAGATTGTTATTTTTCCGATTTCCGTTTGTTTACCGATAGAAAATGTTTCCTCCAAAGAACTTAGTGAATAAGGAACACTTGAATGAAGCTGTAGCACGGGTTAATCGACGCTTCTTTGATGGGTGAATTTTAAGGAACTTTTCAAGATTTAAAATGATCGCAGTTTGATGCAATATTACCTCCAGAATACGTACTCGTGTTTACGTATTTATTATTTTATTGTTTACCATTGATGGTTTGCATTTTCGACGTGAATTAAAGATACTTGCGGCAAAAGGTAGTGAATGTGGCCTGTTGAAATTGGAGATTTTCGTGAATCGGAAGGTGTGTTTGCTGAAGTTCTTCACGCCTAGGTGAAGCATTTCCTTCGCTGATGAGGGATGCGTCCTTTCTCTTTCCTGTTTGACGTTAATGAGTTAAACGGTAAAAGTCACCAGAAAATGCGATTAGAATATGCAGTGGAGTATGCTGGCGAAATGGCGAGAATCTTCGTTAGACTCAGTGAATATTGTTGTGATTGGCATTCGTCAGTGGCCTCTGACGCTTTGAACACGTCAGCATAAACACCAAACCTTACAGTGAATCGCAGCAGATCACTCTTTCCGAATACGTTTGAAGAATGACGGGGACGTATACATATAAGTATGTAAATAAGTGCGGTGGTGGGAAATCAGAGATTTTGAGTTGGCGATGTGGGGATTAAAGAGGCATTTGATGGTCGTTATGCAAGGATGGCAAGGCCTTCCGCTATCGACTGTGGGTGGTAGTTACCAGCTCAGTGGTGCTGTTTGCCGTCGATTTTTTGTTAGCCAGTCAAAGGGGAAAAAGGGGTCGTGGCTCTTGGGCGTGGTTTTCGAGAAGGATTTGGTATCATGGCAAACTACAGCGTTGTCTTTTGTGAGACCTGAAGGATGTGAGCCGGAGGCTGGAGGACGTTGGGACGGAGTAGTGAAAGATGCGTGTGAATAATCGGATGGTGTTTAGCATGCGGGGATCTTGAGGTCGTGGAGTAAGTCATAGTCGCGCTTGTACCGGGGGGTGCTTTGGTGAGGGAGCGGAGGATGAGGCAGTGGACAGGCGAGGAAGTTGGGTGTCGCTGGCACTGGCCTCAACGGCGGACTGCTTTGTTGGAGATGCGTGGGTGCAGGATGGATGTTGTCGTGGGTGTAACGGAGCCATGTCTATTGAGGAAGATGGGATTAAGGATGAAGGAAAGGTTGAAATACAGTCGAGGCACATTTATCGATGCGATTGTCCGCAGTGTCGCGAACATTCACGTTTGACGTCGCCTCGCACTATATCCCGTGTTAACATCTTCGAGTCTTGGCCTGGTTCATGAACTTCATTCGCCCGCAGAGGTAACATTCACCCGCCTTTCCAGGCGGGTGCTTGTTACCTCTGCCGTGCGTCACCAAGCGTTTAGTTTCGCCCGAGAAGTGTGGACTGGAGGAAATTCCGCCGCGTCGCGGATGACCGTGGGACGTTCCCTCCCCCTGACGTGGTGCTCGGTCAGATTGCCGCTGCTCGGCACGAGCCGCGTCCTCTTGTATGTGGCGATGACGGCGTATTGGACGCGTGAGGACGGGAGGATCAACCCGTCCGTCGGCGTGTTGAGCGCTCATCGGCGCCGAAAGGGCGGAAAATGATCGACGGAGTGAGTGGTGTAGGTGCGTGTCTTCTGCTGCCGTTTGGGGCGGGAGGGGGGGGACAAATGGTGCGGGGTGTGGGGGTGGTGCTTATTTCTTCGCTTCGAGGGGATTGGGTCGGGGCGACGTCGTCTACCGTCTTCGGTAGCCGTCCCAAGGGGGGGGGGGGGCGAGAGGATGGGGGGCGCTGAGTGAATTTTAAAAGGGGGGGGGGGGTTGGACGTCTCTCTCGTGGGGAAATTCACCCTCCCACCCCACCCCGTAACTGAATTTCCTCCCTTCGCACCCCCTGCCCCCTTCTCTACTCTCGCGAATCCAAAAGTGCGGTGGATTGGGGGTGGGGGATGGTCGGAGGAACACTCGTGTGCCTTCCCTCTCGGCTCGTCGGGGGCGGAGGTGAGGGAGAACGCAATATTGTGGCGAGGGGGAGGAGGAAAGGCACCTCCCCGCTCCTGCACTCTTTTGAGGACGGGGGAGCGAATTCAAAGGCAAAGCGGCAAATGTAGAAATAATTTCCCCGGGAAAACATCCCTCTCTCTCACCTGTTGTGCGCGCCGGATTCCGTCACTCCAGCGTCGCCTTTACCCTCCCCCCCCCATCCCTCCCTCCTTCCCCTTCTAAAGGGCTAAACCCCTCCCCCTCTCCTTCCTCCACCCTCGACGCCTTTTATCCAATAGATGGTGATGCAATTGGTCGCCAGATAAATGGGTAAAACTCCTGGGCATTGGTTTATACCAGCGTTTCCCACCCGGGGTCCGTTGAAGCTTTGAGGGGCTCTGAAACATAATATATAAAGTAATATGATAAAGTTCATGATAAAATATTAGTGATGAAATAATTTTTTAATAATCATCATATTATTAACTAATGTTAGTGAAAAGTCCGGAAATTTGCAGTAAGAAGAAACTCTTATTTTCTGAGACCTTATTTAGTCGACGGCTAAAAAAATCCTAATTAAAGGTTTCAGAAAGAGTAAGAATACAGTGTTTCTACAAATATTTCTGGTTTATCTATTAAAATTATCAAAATACGTTATTTACAGTTTTATATTAAATTAGAGCTTTCAATTTAAAATTTTACTAACATATTAATCAATATTTCACATAATAATGATAATAATACATAACGCGTGTACAGAGGTCCATATCCGTAAAGTTAGGACTCGAGGAGGGTCCAGGAGGAATGAAAAGGAAATAGTGGCAACCCTTGTTAATGCCCACTGTTGGAGGGGATTATTTTTCGCCGTTTACACTTGAAGTAGGCGCTGCAAATGTCAGCTCACGGGAAATCGCCGCTGAAACGAGAGCCCAGAGCGGGCATCGCGCAGAATCTTGATCCTCAAGGAACTCCCATCGTTCATTTCAGTAATTCTTTCGCGACCGACCTCTCGGCGAAATGGCTCCTTTCGGAAGCCAGCATCGGCGCCGAGTTTTCCTCGCCGCCCAAGCCGTTGGGTCGTAGGTTATAAATTCAGTTATTTCTAGCCGCTTGAGTTAATGCTTCGCGATCGATTTGAGACTGACGGGAAGCATTTCGGATTTTATTGAGAGAAGCATCGACTAGCAGCGTCGGGATGAAGAGAGAGAAATGAGCGTGAAACACTTCTGGTTACCTAATCGAGACATTACCGGATACAAATTTCAGCTCCTTGTATAATTAAATGCTTTCTCACCGTAGGAATACTAACCAGAGGGCATACGTGCTCTACGGAAATACATCCCAACGGGTGCTTTCTTGCCCTAAAATGTTGCTATTTAGTATCTTAAAAGGGATCTAAGTTGAGGATTGCGGCGATAAATTACTCTCGTGGAACGTTGAACGTCTCGAAACCATGAACTCTCGTTGAGCGCGTCGACACCATTTTTCCTATCAAAGGATCCGCGCCCTCTCCCATACATGGGTGCACTCCCATCAGTTATTGTCTGAGCATATTTTCTTTTGAACTTTTCGTTTTCTTTCTTGATTGTTTTTTGTCATAATTCCATAACGTAGGTTTGGTTAAAAGGTTTCAATATAAGGTATCTCCAGTTGGTTTGTGTTTAAAGTAGATGTCACATTGTTAATCATTCGAAGCATCCTAACTCTTAATTTCAATTCGATATAATAATTCGCAAATTTCATTACCTTCCCTACATCGATTATTGACGTAGCATTTCAATTGACATTCCCTTTGGGACTTGCGAAGGGGTGACTTTAATTTATCAATAAAAGTTTTCGCGGCACTAATATCAGTTATTCAAATTTATCTCTTCTCGTTGGATTGCAACGGTTAAAATTTCCATTTTAATTCATAAATAAAATCCGAATATCTGTAATAACCCACATGTACATGTCAATGCAAGAGAATCATTGCCGAACTTCGTCTCTCCCAATGTCTATCTACGAATCCTAACGGCTACAATGGATTGTGCACTCTCTCTCCGTGTTCATGACAGCCTCGACTTCCTGACCCTGGTTCATTTCCTCGTGAGCAGCCCGATACGAAAAGTCCCATCCCCTCTGCCTCCTTGGCTCATGCCACAGTGGCTGGTGCACGCAGCCGGTGGTCGAGTGACGGGAGATCGATGCGCCAGGTCGTGGCTCTGTCGTGGGATGGCGGTGCTTCGGTGGACACGGGTCACCGCGCGGGCGGACTTCAGACGGAGTTGGCCGCATCGGACTCAATATATTCCAGGGATCACTTAGGTGAGAGTATTATGAAGTGTTGAAAGGGGGAAAGTGAGGAGGGGAATGTATTATCGAAGAGAGGGTTGTGTCACGAGCGGCGGAGGTTGACTGTTCTTCGGTAGGGGGTTGACATGTGACTTTCGCTGCAATGGTTGCTTGGTAATTATCTCTTGTCTACATCTCAGTCGAACGGGTTGTGCGAGTCGTGCTCCTGCTCTAACTCTCTGCTGTGCATTACCCAAACCCAGGCGGATTTTTCCTCCACCAGTGAACTGGAAAGTGTGGTGAATATCTTCCCTCCCTTCTGAGGCCGTGGAGAGATCAAGAAGTGTCAGTTAGTCGAGGGATCGTGAGGGCTTTGGGACTTGCGAAGGGGTGACGGGAGGAATGGCTCGGTGGAGAATTCTGGAGGTTTTGGTGCGTGGCTCATTGGTCGGAGGGGTAGTTGGATTCAGACAGGAGAAAGAGGGGTGTTCGAGGTATGGCCACGTTACGCTCGAACCAAAGGGCCCGCAAATTCCTGAGCTGGAATCTGTGGGAAGATTACAGTCTTTAATTTTATACATTGCTGCGGAATGCTCATGTTAGCGAACTGAGGCGGCAGCGGATAACTAGAAGTTGTGTTTAACCCCCTACCGATTACTTGACATCGTTTCCACTTGAATTTTCGACCTATCGGTCAACAAACACGTCGATTCTTCGATTCGGAGTAGAATTGTAACGGGGTGGTTATTCTTTCTGAATGCCTCGTTTTCGTGCTGTCTTCAATGCTCCACGAGGTGACTTTGTGGAAAATTGGAATTCGCGTTAGGGAGTGAAATTAATGTAACTTAGTAACTATGACGCTATTCAATTAGTGACAATCTCCCACTTTTTTCAACATTTTCGTGGCTCGGGATAAATACACGAAAGTGTAGAAACCGATCGGTTTTGTTACTAATTATTAAAATTTGGAAGTTCCGAGTTTATTTAATTTCAATGTCTTATATGAAAGAGATTTTATGTATGGGAAGAAGAAGACTAGATCAAATTTAGGGACGATATGGCCCTGCACGTGTAGAAAATAGGGAGGATTTTATTTTTCTCGCCACGAAACCTACCTTGTACCAGTGGGATACGTAAATGAAGCATGGAAGAGGGAGCCTGCAAGGGGATTTGGTGGTGTGGGCCCGTTTGAGGCGTCGGGAGCGGCAACGAGTTCTCCGGCAGCGGTGTCATCCCTCGGCACCACCCTCTCCTGCGCCGCCGTCTGTCTGTCCCCGGAAGGCGACGCGGTCGCACGCGGCTTTTGTTCTCTGGCTCCGCAGGAGTCGCGCCAGACGGAGCGTCGAGCGGGGAGATGGCGGGTGAGGGGGGGAGGGGGGTGGGGACGATTGGGGAAAGGGTTGGGATATAAAGGGGTTGCGAGGGGAGAGGGTGGGCTTCTATTGAGCGGCAGGCTGACTACCGGCGGCCCACCCTTATACCGGCTCCCTTCACGCTGCTTCTACTGTGCGTTAAAATGCATAAACTGATCCTTCTATAAGGCATGTTTACGGTGTTACCTTTTAAACGGCCCTCTCCTTCCATATGGATGCGTTTCGGGACAACTTAGCCAAACTCTTTCCACGGGGAGAATAGAATAATGTCCACTCTTTATAGAAATCACAATCGGCAAAGCCCGATCATCTTCTTACTTACTTATAGTGTAAGAGTAGATAACATCTCAGCATCGTCACAACTATAACTGCCAAATAGCATATACAAAGTAAAGGGCAAACATAAGACTACTCAACTCGAAACTACGTAACGTGCGCGACGAAAATAATGTTTCAAAAATACTTTCGCGAATGAAATAAAGACAGCGATTCTGTGTTACGCTGATGCTTGCGCAATCCAATTGTGTTAGAGAGTATTTTCCTTTAATGACTCTGAATTACGAATCATGTCACCCATTGGACGAGAAAATGTCATTCTGTTAAGGGATAAATGACTAGGCGAAATATGGGGATCTATTTAATATGTTAAGTAGGATGTAAAGGGTAAACTTGACCGGCTTAGTGATGTATATAATGTTTTAAAGTAGCCCATGCTTAATTTAACTTATCACGCTGAAGAATTAAATGGAAAAGCTCAATGATTATGTATTTACGAACGGAATTGTCATCAATTCCTGGTTAGCCTAGTCAACGTACAAATCGCAGTTTAGTCGCGCGTACGGGAATTCTATGACGACCGCGACGACTTGATGTTTTAATCCAAAGGCTAGGCTAAAGAAGAGCATGGTTTGCTGTCATGTTTATGGCTTATGTTACTACATAAGTATGCTACGAGAGCTTATGTTACGACATTTGGATTTTATATGCAAAGTTGTCGTAAATTCACGAGAAGGAATGGAAACCTTAAAACTGCGTAAAAATATTGGGAAGGCAGTTTTGGTTTTTACCAGAGTAGGTTAACGTTTAAATGGTGACCTCACATGATGATTTAATTGGATGATGTTAAGTGTGTGGTAAATTATTTTCGCAGAACATTTTGATTATTTAGCAAATTGGATGTTTGCATCTCACTTCAATGTTACGCTGACAATAGTAAATTTCTCTCAATAAGGTTAATCTGCAACTTCAGTTGACTGTGGCGGAACGCTATCATCCCTTACGGATTTTAATCGACGTCGGTGAGTCGATGCACCTCTGTCGGTCGACAGCTTTGCCGACGTCGACTTTTAGAAGCGCTGGAACGATGCGAGTTGTATGTGCGTGAAATAAACCACTAAATTGGCGTAATTAACGGCAGGCATCGCACAGACTGTCTACCATCGTGAAATGTTAGGGCGTTTATAGACCAGCCAATGTTGATGAGGCCACAGCGGAGACGATAAACTCTCGGCAGCGGCCGACATAAGTTTCAGACTTGGAGTGGAGGACGCGGAGTGACAATCGCCTTGGAAGCGAAGCGTTTTGGTCGTTTGGCCGAGCGACGGAATGCCGTGACATAAGAGTTGAAGAGTGCCCTAGTGAGAAATTTGAATGTGAGGAGGGGAGAGGGGAATGGAGAGGAAGCCCTTTCATCTCCGTTTATGTAATACGCAGCGAGACACCTCAAAGGTGTGTGGAGGGTTATCGCCAGCATACATTACACGATACCCAATGAAAGTTAACGTAACTGCCACAACGGATGCATTGGCGGAATCCTGCCATAATGCGTTCAAGAATATTGCGTAGTTGATAGAAATGTATCTAATTTATAAACTCGTCCAATGAAGGAGGGAATCACATGTGGTCGAAAGATCCCTAGTGTCGGCCTTTGTTTAAAACATGCGGTCGGATAAATATCGTTTCCTTTTCATTTCTCTGTTGTCCGAATCACTATGTTTCAACTGCGCTATTATCTTGGACGGTCCAAAACACTTTGTCTTAAGAAGACGGGAGTTTCTCTAACGTGCGCCACACAATGGGATTGATGCCAATGCACGACTGTTTGTATTGATGTATTATCTACTTTCTAGAGCGAAACGCCATCGATTGGAGTAGATATTTGATATTTTCTTTATTCTGGGTTGAACGAGGCTCAAACAGCCCCCTCTTACCCCAACCCAGAGCTCTCTGGAGTTACATACATTGATATATAGAAATTTTGTTAACTTAAAAAGTTCTTTGAATCTAGAGAAGCATTGATGTCATGTTGTAAAATATTTTGTTTCGCATCAGTTGCAGCCAATTATTTCCTTTGTTGCACTTTATCACTGTCATTATTAGTTCACAGGTCCGTTTTCCTTTGTTTTCTCAACATAGTCACGCTTCAAACGTATCTGAAAGGGTGAATAATTTTACAAATTCGTAAGTGTTGTCCAATTAGGTTCCTTTTGTATTTGGGGAATAATTCATTTATTAATAGTGTAGTATCGGTTTATTTGAACGGTTACAACGACTGTAGAACGACATGTTACACGTCGTGCGTCAAAATATTATCGCACAGCTCAGCAATACGTTTTTTGGTGCTCAGGTGCCCCGAATAGTCTCATCTTAGCACACACGGATACGCATCCCCTCCTATCCCTCTTCTACCCCCCACCCCACCCTCCCACCCTATTTCCTCTCTCTCCCCTTTCCCCCGTGGTGACGTCACGTCCACGTCGAGGAATGCATCGGCTTGTGCCCCGTGGAGGGTGGAGTGAGGAGCCGTGCATATAATGACTGCGAGGAGAGGGGCGGCGAGACAAGGATCTCGCGAGGGGCCCACCTGCGCTCTCTCGGCAGGGCGGATCCCAGCCGGCCCTGCATCGGGCCATATGCAAACGAGGGAGCGGCGGCCGTTAACAGCGGCAGTCTTCCCGAACGGAAGGGGGGGTTCGTCTCTGGGGGGTCGGAATGGATGAGGAATGAGCGGGGGGGGGAGGGGGGCGCACAACCCTTTCTCGCCTTCATTCCACCACCGCTCCGTCGACCGCGGAGGGCCGCCAAAGGGTCCTCTTCCCTCCGCCAGTATTTTGTGCGAGACGGGGACTGCCACCGGATCCCAGGGGTGGCGACGGGGCCCTGCGGGTGGGAGGACTCTTGCGGCGGGGCCGCAGGGGTGGCCCTAGGGCGAGGCGCATCCGGAGCTGAAGCTTCTGGCACGAGAGTGCCGCCGTTTCATACTGCATATAGCAAACTGAGCACTCGAGTGAAGATTTCTCTGGTTTCACACAGGGTGGTGTTGTTGAAAACTATCAACGTTTCGGCGGCAGGCTCAGCCACCCTCATCAGGATAGAGAGTTGCCAGGAAGTCTCTCATCATGTTGAGATGAAATAAGAACACTCATTAGGGCTCATACAGTTAAAGTTTTGTGTGGATTATACAAAGTGTTCTTATTTCATCTCAGTATGAACTCTATATTCCAAAAAGTTAGCTCGCAAACCATTGAAGATATAGTCTCTTATCATTCTGAAGACTATGGCTGCTTATGCCGTCGAAACGTTGATAGTTCTCAACAGAGTTACCCGGTGTGAAACCCGAGAAATCTTTATTACTTCTCCGGGAAAAGCATTAATCGTTAATGAGCCCTCGTTTGGTGGCTAATTGTTATTTAAGGCATGGGGCCAATTTCTACAATGGACGGGTTCTCGACTCGTCGTCTGTCATGCAATGCTAAGATCCTCCATTCTCCTTATCCCAGGATAACTTCTTTAGTTTCCCTCTTACTCCTCTTCTGTTTCATATTCCTTTTCAGCTGGTCCATGCGTTTGTCTTCCTCCTTTCTATTGCGTTTTTTAACAGTTCTTGACCTCTCAAGATGTACCCAATCCATCTGGAGCTCGTCTTCCCGATTGTGCTCCGCGTGACTTTCTCCTTTTCTGTTCATCTGTTTGATTTCTAGGTCCTGATACAATCTGTCCGTTTGATCTTTTGCTCCTTCCCCAGCATCGAGTTTCGAAAGCCCCTGTTTTACCCTCGTGCGAAGTTTCCAGTGGTCTATGTCTCGTCTCGTGTGCGCGCGTGAACGAATTGAAATCCCAGGGTAACTTCCCATCATGTGCGAGGGAAACGGTGGTACTCGCCTCACCACTAAACTTGAGGAGCGAATTTTGATGTTCGACGGGTGATTCTCCCGAGTGCTCCGTTTCCTCCCGCCTAGGTCTACGAGTGGAGGATTGTGTTTAGAACTTCCTAGTCCCTCGACGCTCGTTCGACTAGAATGAACGATGCTGGAAATCCCGGGCGAAAGCGTGAGTTGGGAAAAGGCAAAAAAAGACGTTCGCTAGTTCTGTTACAGATATTTTAGAGGGACGTTGCGACCACTTAAGTCGATAAAGGGAAAGAGACTGATTATAGGGAGGCTGGGGTGAGGCGGTATGAGGCACATAAGGGGGCGGAGAGGAGTGGATGGGGGAATTGGAGAAGGGGGTGGTGAGCAGAGGAGAATGAAGCTCATCCGCCAGTGAGTGATGCGGGTGTTTCGTGACCGAGTAGTTGAGAGTCGGGGAATCGAACTCAGCGCTTAGGGTGGTTTGTGTTTGAACCACTCAAAATATTCCCGATTACGTAACTAAGCCGTCGCGTAGCTTATTGCGCTTGAGTCGAAATGTTTGTGAGCGTTACCCACTCGGATGGATAACATAAGTGTCTGATTAGTTGCTTATTGAGTCTGTAATCGCGAAATTTAACTCCATGAACAATGTTCCCGCGAGAATAACTCGTTCGTGAAGCCCGGTTAAGCTTTTTACGAGAGGCATAAATGCGCCAAAATCTCGAACCTGTAATTTTATCACGTGACCCCGTAGTCACGGGACAGGGACCCTTTCTAACAGTTCGAGCACGACCTTCCTCCCGTGTGCGGTGTGTCTTTAAACCGTTCGAGATAATCCCGGTCATGTGATCACGGAGTCACGTGAAGAAATAACGAATGATTAGAGATTTAGGTTCGCTTTAAGCCACACGTATGGAAGTATCATGCGTTTATTTTTTTACTGCGTTTATAATTAGGTTGTTACACTCAGTTTACAATATTACCGCGAGAAAAACTCGATTTGGAAGGCTGCGTGAGGTTTTTTACGCGTGGTTTTCAATTTACCCAAATCTCGAACCCTTCCGTGATTTTACCACGTGACTCCTCTGTTACGTGATCGGAATCATTTCGATCGGATCAAACACCAAACCCCCCGAATGGGTGGTGCGTCTGGGAGGCCGTGTCTAGGCATTGGAGGCAAACACTAGAGACCGACCTGGGATAGAACTTCGATCAAATTAGAGTGTGGTGGGGGGTGCAGAGCGTGGTGAAGGAGGGGGGGGGATTTATAGAGGATTCCGAGAGGATCTGAGAGGACCGTTCATGCAAATGTCGAAAGGAGCGGCACAGCTGCAGCCGATGCGAAAAAGCGGAGCGCAGTTTGCACTGAAGGACGTATGCAAAGTGAACTGGCGGTGCAGAAAGGGGTTGAGACGAGGCGTGGGACTCTTTCTTTCCTCGATGAGGAAGTGAGAATGCTGATGAGGGTTTGGAGCGGTTTTGTGATTTGGGTTTCGTGAGAATGCGTGCCGTGAGAATGTATGAATGGGAATGTCTAGAAGGGAAGGATTGCTGTGATTGGCGGAGACGTCGACGGCGGTTGGGGAATGACCCACGATGCATCGAGAGCTGACGTTCGAGGGGCGGTGCGGAGTGCGGATGGTGCACGGGTGATCTTTGCTGTCACTTTCACAGTCCATTTCTCTAAAAAAATATAAAACTACAAATTACATTGCGGAAAGAAGTGAGAAATTATAAGACAATATAAATCAGTCATTGTTAACAAGGAAAGACACTTGAATTACAACAAATGCCTTGTTCATTGAAGTGAGAATCGAAAGACAATCTAAATCAATTTGCTAACTAAAAAGATTTTTGCTTGTTTGTTTCTTGTATATAATCATCTTAGAAAACAGGATGGGTTAAAACTTTAGGAACCCCCCAAAATGTACCATTGCCAAAGAAATTTGCAATAAACAAGGAAGGGACCTCCAGGGGCCACTTTCTTTTTTTTGTCCCTTTCACTCGAAGGTGGCTTATTTTCTATTTCTTTCGGGGCTTTTTCCTAATTTTTCCTAATAATCCTAATTTCGGGTTTTCTTTCCTAATTTTTTTTTTGAGAAGCGCATGCAGTCTGAAGGGAAATATTCGTCTCCTCCCGACGTTACATTTCGTTATTTTGTGGAATTCGCTGTGCGCTCATTTGAGGGAAAGATATAGTTTTGCTATTCCACACGATGGTCGTTCGAGTTAGCCAATACGGATGTGGGCTTCCACGGGAGAGGAGAGTGAAGCTATATCCCGATGGGTATCGCTACGTGCGTGGATTCATTCTTTGTACATTCTGTGTGCCTGGCTTGTTGGCGAAACGAGAATGATTGTGGTGAACCAGGAATTGAGTACGTTTATTTAGCACTGTGTAAACTGTGAGCTTTGTCCTTCTTGAGCGGTCAGCGCTTTGGATGACGATGGCGAAAATGCGAAAGAATGAATCGCCGAATCGAATTGCTTCGTGGGAGATAAATAGAATGTTGTCTTTTTGACGTAGACGTCGAAAGTGGCGTTACGATTACTACCTCTCTCTCGCCACCTTCTGCCATCGATATCTATTCTTTGCGTAAATTTCAATGCTTCGTGCTTCCGCTTCAGAAGTAAGTTCCATCCGTAAAGGCGCCTGCTTGTTTTGCGTCTCTGCCGCGTGGTGGGGTTGTTGGACGCCGGGGGGCATCGATCCCCGTGCCCGCAAGCAGGGATGCCGATCAATTGTCGAGTGGGCGTGCCCTCTTCGTGTCTCCACGGCGACCGCCTGTCCCTCGCCGCTGTCCGCAGATGCCTCGGATGATGTACAGTTGACAGACTGACACCCCATGACCATTTTCCCTAACGACCTACGAGATTAGAGGCGACTTATTTATTATTGTTTACTCGTAAACTGGTTAGAATCAGGCCTGAATTGTTGGAAACGTTGCTTTTCCAATGCCAAAAAATTAAAACTTACTTGTTTTCGCAGTTCATGTCATTTAGATGTCACTATTAGCGTTTCGTCGGGAATTGGCTTGCGTGATTTTGGTGATACAGCGTGGAAAATGGCTCGTCTTATCAGTTTGGAACATCACGGAAACTACGATGCTTCGTTCTTCGTCCCTGTTTCCTCTGGTTCTTTTATTTGTGAAAGGCTTAGAAAATATGATTTCCCGTATTTCCATATCACTCGTAAATGTTTGCTTAATGAATTTGGGTGCCGATAAAAACAAAATGTATGCCTGTCATCTTTATAACCTGTCAATGCAGTTCCTGCGTTAAATAGGAAGTGAAGGTAAGCTATGGATAGCTTGTTCTAGCCTTCAATGAATGGGTGATCAATGATTTAGTTCTCAAATGGCGAGAGATGGGGAATTTTTTAGGAGACATTCAAAGCAAGTGCCCTTATGTTGGTCGAAATTTACTTCGCCCGTAAAAAAATATTAAAAGAAGAAACTTAGCCATTTGTTCGCGGAGATTGCTGATTGCGAATCTGCAATGTGGACGCTGAATTGTGAAATAACATTCCCGCTGAAATTGAATGTCGGAATGGTAAAACTCATCATCGCGATCCTTCTTTAGCTTTTAAAACTCCCACGTGTCAAGGGGCGCTCCGTGTATCTCTACGAAGCGACTGCAGCGCTGCCTGTCGTCATATGGCTCCAATGCGGTCAGTTTGTCCTCGCGATGTTTACGCATGCCTCCAGGGTAACTCATCGCCCGGGAATCCGAATGCTTTGCATGGAGCCAGTATATACGGCTTCCAAATCTTTATCAGTTAACTTGTTTCCCATTTTAACCAATGGCGGCACTTTCACAAGTCATTCTTACTCGATTCTCACTACAGCTGAAGGCTTTGTTTCTAGGAAGAAATAGATCAATTGTTACAATTGATAATTAAAATTCATAATCGCTTCACAGTCAATTGACGACCATGACCTTAGTGTAAATTCCTTAATTCGATTGTCGGACGCTTGTGCATCATAAGCTGGCGTCAAGTGTGTTCGTACTCGGTGATGTGCGTTAAAAGTGTAAAATTCATTGCTTTTATCATAAAAGTCACGGCGTATCATTTGTAGTTATCGGATCTGTATCTCGTCGTAATGATCTTGGACATCGATCCTAGTTTTGCTATTCTATCATTCTGCCTCGTTATGCTGTAATCCTCGCTGGCTTTATTTCTAAAAATACTTCTATGCTGGCTAACTCAGAACATAAATTGTAAAAAAAAGTTCTAATTTGAGGTGAAAGAAAGGAGGTCAGGGTGATATATCATTTGTCATGTATAGAATGTTGGAGGCCATTTTGTACTCGTTATTGCGGATAGATATGTAAATTCGCGCATTTACCGTATGGAATTACTTACTTATGTCGAAGAAATGGCAGTCCGGGCACGCGTAAGGGCTATTAGAATCGAATACTGTCGACGGTGGTGGGAATTGTTTCAGCCCCGATGAATGTTGACAATTGCCTTTCGCTGAGAGGCTTATCAAACTATTACGTCGACCCCAATGACATCACTGCCTTTAAAAATCATTGCTGAGGGCAATGCGCAAAGTCCATCTAGAGAGAGGTTCTCCGAAGCAAGCCCAAGTTAACTCAAGGCTGTGAATCTAAATACTTAAAAAATGCTGGAACATAGCCGCAATACCATTCAACCAATTACTTTTCAATCATCATCATTGTCGTTACAATTTCGCTGAATTTGCTCTATTTCGTGGAAAAATGAGTGACCATGTGCATTGTATCAAATATATTTAGAGAAAAATTTTAGTGTGACGAAAACATTAATGCCTTTAAGTCTTCAACTTACTGGCGAATTGAAACCAACACTGCTTTAAGCATTTGTTCGTGAAATAAGATTATTGGGATCGATACATTTCAACGTCATTGTACCTAGATTACACTTCCGCCCTACCTTAACTTGACTCGTATCACTTCCTGAGGTCGTCTATTCCACGTCTAATCGTCCTTTGCTCCAATTCGTTGCATTTAAAGCGGCCCAGAGTACGTAGCAGCCCAGTGTCTATGAGAAATATTGTTAATACGATGGATAGAAGTCGTTTGGAACTGATGATGGAAAGGTAGGGAGACGGAGAGAGCGCTTTCCCTCACAAATTATCCCGTGAGAGGGCCCTTCATCTGCGCAGTGCGTAATAGGGGATGTGTCGAGGGCATGGGAGGGGGTGGGGAGTGGGAGGAGGGGCGTGTTCTGCATTTCGCATTCGTGCGATGGCGGTCCATGCTCGCAAAGCTGTAGTTAGGGAAAACATGGGGAACGCAGTCAAAACAGTCCTATCCAATACACGGGAAAGAGAGCGGGTAAACATGTTTCTGCGCGGAATCAAATATTGCCCGTCATTTCAGTGAGTTTTAGCAATGTGATGCCATCATCTTCGAAGTTTTATGTTTTGTGTCAATTTTAAATATCTTCCCCAAATGCCTCGATTGTCGCCATGGGTCGATGACAAACGCTCTCCGTCTTTTCCAATCTTGAGCTTTATTAGCTGGTCGAGAGACGTTGGTTTTGAAGGTGAAGCCGCGATTAGTCATGCGGGATCCTCGTAACCTCCTCAGTCCCGAGACATATCCAGGAGTGTTTTTGGAAAATTCTTCATATTTACGTTTTGCGTTGTAAGCCATGTTTGCAGAGTAAATATCTCTGTGAATCAAGGTTCTTAATGATGCTGTCACTTATCAGCAAGCGGTGAACGAGTGGCGTTGCCAATATTTTGCGTTGCTAAGCGAGAAAAAATTCAAAATTCTGTGTATTGTATACAATACACCAGGACCGAGGAGGTTAAGTCTCCATGCCCTCTTCGGTTATCCGATTCCAAGTTTTACATTCTCGTGTTGATATTCCGTGAATTATTTCGCAAGAACAGACGGCGAATGCAAATGGAACGTTTATATTGGAAAATCTCAGAACGAGGAATGTTATTTCTCATTGCGATGCGGGAGCGATGAGACATTGTAGGCCATTCATCGGACGAGTCGTGGATCGAATCCTCGTCGTCGTTCTCGAAATTGCCGCCGCTGCGATCGTCAGACTGCCTCGCCGATGCGACAAACGGCGACGCGCACTTAGGTACCCCCGGATGGGACCCTGGCCATCAAGATTTAACCAAAAAAATAACAAAATACAAAGAAAAGCAGCACGCTTCGTTAAAAACTGCTTCGAACGAACATATAGTGTCTCATAACTTATAGAGGGATTAAGGTGGGAGCCTCTAGAGACTCGGAGGCTGCACGCTAGGCTTAGGCTGCTTGAGATATTCAGAACTGATGTTTCAGAGCGACACAGGGAATATTATCATGACTCATCACTTCATCTCTAGGTCTGACAGATGCGATAAAATAAGAAAAATACACTGCCGAACAGATAGGTACAAAAACTCGTTATTCCGCGCACAATAAGCGACCACAATAAAAACTGACTGCTATAATACATGTCACCCTTTCACCTTCAAAAACTTACACCCTTACACGGCTGGTGACCTACCACAGTCCCATGCGGCGGCTCTCGGGGTAGTATGTGGATGTAGATGAAGGCAGCGGGTGCATTTGACGACGCGGCCGTGCCTTCGCGGGCCGTCGCCTAATGGACTTCTTGCGAGCCGTCCGAGGATCGAAGCACGAACCTCGGGGCTTCGTCCTCCTCGTTGCCGTGCCCCAGAGGCCGTCCTCATCCGCGGCGGCGACTGGGAGGGGGGGGGGTAGTTAAGGGAGGGACAGGAGGAGGAGGAGAAGAGGGGGAGGCATGGGGACTACTACTTACTCACCTGGGCATGCGTGCTTTGCTGCCGGGTTCTCCCCACTTCCCCATCGGTGGGGGGGCGTCTGGAGCGTATCTACGAAATGAATGCGTGCCTTCGGGATGGGAAGCAACGGCGGGCGGCCCCCCCGTTGCGCGCGCGGCAATTTACATGGCGGCGTCGGCGAGAGAGCGATCGTGGGAAAGGGCCCGAATGATATGCAAGATGCGCGCATAAATCAAAAAGGGGGCGTTTTGGGGGGGGAGGGGGAGGGAGAGACAGAAGAGAAGAGGAGGTGGAGACGCCCCCCTTCCCCATTTGGGTACTGCGGCAGCAAAAGGGTTTTTTCGCGCCCTTTTCCCGCCCCACGAAGGCACTCTTCTCTGCGAAAGGGAGTTTAGGTCGCGGGAGGGGGGGGGGAGATAATGGGATGCAGAGGAGGCGGGCGAGAAGAGGATGAGGAGAAAGACTCCTTTTTTTTCGTTCCGTCCTCGGGGATGGATTGGGAAGCGAGAGACCCCTTTGGTCCTTCGGAGGGGCGCGCTTGATTCTCTACGGCGGGGCCTCTTCCCTTGCCTTCGCGGGGGCCCCTTAGGGAGTGCTTTTCGAGGGCTTTGAGGCCCTTCCCCGGCCTCTCTTGAGATGATGGCGAGGGTAAAGGTTTCGCCCCTCTACCTCTCTCTCTGTTGACTGCGTTCATTATCCGTGACCCGCGCGGAATATTTATGCTCGCGTGTGACGGGGCCTATCTATTAGTACAATGCTGCCGCGGGAGCGATGGTGCTGTTTGTGTACGTGTCAGCCGATACAGAATGGATATACTTTCCCGCGGCCGCGTCTCACCCATGTGGCGATCGACTGGTACTTAACGTCTTTCATAGACCTTCGGGGAAGCTCCTGAGATAGTGCGCTTTTGTTAGTTTTTGGTGAGTTTTGTATTATGAAATTCTAATTTTGCCCTATTTGCCTATTTTTTGGATTTGCGAAAGATATTAAATTTCAATGCATGTAGAACAGCCATTTGACCAACTTTTCTTTGCCAATACGCCCAGACTTCCTCGAATTGTTTTTCGTCATTGTACCTTTTCATTGTTAGAATTCGGCTCCCCTCCATTCTGTTTACTTCTGGTTATCATGTTCCATATCAATACTTTTCCCTGTTGTAACATAAGTACCTGCGAGTAAGTATACGCGTATATGTGTGCCTATGGGAGGCATGTGTCCAAAACGTATGCATTCGTAATTCTGCACATGACTATTAAGATTATTTGGATTGGCCCGGGAGAGAATCAAGGTTGTGCCGGATTTTATGAATATCATTCATCCAACCTCGAGTGACATTCTTTCTCCTTTACGAAAAATTCTTCCGCCCGCTTATGCTTTCATTATTTCACATCCTGCGTGCGTCTCAATCAATCACAGTGACAGAGCTTTGTATATTTTCGCACTTCAGTTTTATCTGCGACTAGTTTCTCCTTGATACGTCATTTTCAGGCAGATTCCAAATTACAACTAATCCATGTGCACCATCAGGAATGTGTTCACTAGCTGTTGGGCGGTGTGAGGATTGAGGGGAGAGAAGGGAATGGTATGATATACATATATCGCCTCTCAGGGAACTACCCCCACTACGAAGTCCTTTTTGAAAACATGGCCTGGTTCAGGCTTAATATACTGCCAGAAGATACCGCTTTGAGGTGAAACGTGTTGCAGGTGTTAATTTGTTGTGTAAGACTACCAATTTGTATTTATTGTCTCGGATATCAGTCACATGCACGAAGTCACGCCGGAAACCATCGAATTTTTCGAGTGTCTCAATGTGAGGCTCATTTTTGTGTCGCTTTCGCACGTCTGATCAATGCATAAATGGCCATCGGCTCTCTTGCCCACTCAAAAGTTCCCTCCCGATTGAGTCCTCGACGGGTGCGACGAATGTATACTAAGCGTGGCCCAAGTGGAGTTGAGCGAACCGCGAGCCGCGAATTGTCTGTCCTCGCAGAAGAGTTCAAAGCCAGGAAGCTCTCGGTGGGACGAAGTGTTTCCTCTCCCATGAAAAAGTGGCGGTAGAGATAGTCATCGTCGCCTGTTCCGCCCCATCATCCGAGCCTCCCTCGGTCGCAACTTTATTACCCCTCATTCCAATTGTTATATATCCCAGTTGTCTCCTAGGTATTCCATATTTAAGGCACTCACTGACAATGATCTTTCCAGTGTGTCTTTCGGCGATCAATTGTTGTATTAATTACTTCGACCCATAAAGATCTCTTATATGATCATTTATTCCAACTAGTCTCGAATACCGTCATAATCGTCCCCAAGAAACTCAACTCTGCGCTCTGAAAGTCCACTGTGTTTTCTTTCCCAGGTGCCCGGCAGTCGCAATAGTACAGAGATGTTGGCGCTGCCAACACTTCATTTAGACTTATTCGTTTCTCCAGTCGGACACAAGAATATTCCATCTCAAGTGAGATGTTCCATTTCCGCTGCAGCCTCACACTATTTCTGCAGAAAACGTTTTATTTCGCCAGGCGACCCTAGTTCAGTCTATATATTACCCTGCAAGCCACCTCAAGGGTGTTTGGCTGGGGGTGACTTATCACCAACATGCACCACACTACAGATGTACTACAGAAACTACTTAATCTATAATGCATCTATGAAAACGGGATACAAGATTCATGCAGGGAACATGCAAAAACATGGTGTTAGTCCTTCTCGGACGATACAGAAACATGCATTAGGTAGCACATCAATTAATCAGCTACACTACCTGTCAACAACCCTACTTCAATGTTTTAACGCGGCCATTTTGATCTCGTGCGCGGGAAAATATGATCTATCAAACATGATACGATCGCTGGAAAAACTAAATTTTGAACCTGTGTATTCTACAATGTATTTCCCTTATTTTATTCTCATGAGCTGGTCTAGCGTAGTATCTACATCTACGTCATACCCTGCAAGCCACCAAAAGGGTGTGTTGCAGGGGGTGCTTTCGCACCAGGCATGCATGAATGATACGGTAGGACACCGAAATTACATTGAAACCCGCGTAACACACATGCAAAGCGCCAATTAAAAATCTAATAACCAAGAAACATTCTATCGTCAATCGTTCCAACATGCAAGGGATACAAAGACTACTACTACAGATTCAAAATATCATGCATAAATAAGAACATCAATATTTACATCATGCATAAATAAGAGAGTAGAAAATATAATGAGAAGATTTACTGCCTGCCTATTGTCAATACTCGAATTATTCATGACGACGATCACAGCTGTTATGGTCCCGAATGGTACGCGGAAAAAATGACATTTTATACCTATCGGTTCTACAATCTAGCTCTCTAATTTTATTGGCGCGATCTAATCTGCCGTAGTACGAGGGCGTTAAGTAGTAGTTAGTATGTTGGAGTTCGTTAGATATTGATAATATATTCGGAAAATAAATTGGTTTTGAATTTGCGTTAAAGATTGAGTCTAATTCTCAATCGACGGTCTTAATTCTATTCCAATCCCAGTTGTTGCGAGAGGTCATTAATACTAGCAAGACTATCATAACGGCCTTTCACGTATCTTTCTGATATTTCCTGCGCGCGTTCCATCTCTGTTTTTAAGCCTACCTCGTGAGGTTCCAAATCACTGGCAGCATATTTCAAGTGAGGTCTAACAAGGGTAAGTAGCTGATTTCTCTGTATTCTTTATCGAGTCTCCTGGGAAGTACTCTTTTAACAAATCCCGATTAAAGATTAGGTTGACCAGTTCTTTCCCGAATATGATTGTTTCACGAGAGATCAATAGTGTGACTCCGAGGTAATTTTCAGATTCTTCAGTCTCTAATTAGGTTAGTTGTGTATAATAGGTAAAAAGATAAGCTGTATGTAATAGCTGAATTGAGGAGAGTTTTTCCTTTTCCAGAAGGAAATTGCTCCACATTTTTTCAAATATAATACTAGCTGCCATGCATCGCTCCACACTTAAATTGTCTCAAGGTCTTTCTTCAGCGCTTCCCTATCATTATTGCTACGGATTTCTGCACCTCACCGATATAGTTAGCATACAAACGGAATAGAAGAGGACCTATGACATTTCCTGTGGGACACCTGAATTTACTTTAGACTAATTGGTGATGGTGTCGACCAATACAACCCCCTGTACGATACGTTTGGTGATCTTCACCCCCTGCCACACACCCTCGTGGTGGCTCGCAGGGTATTACGTAGACATAGACGTACGCTACCGCTTAGGACTTCTCCAACCCAGGAAATTACATCTACATATTACCCTGCAAGCCACCACAAGGGTGTTTGTCCGGGGATTACGTTGTCATCTATGCCGTAAGATTTTAGTGTGGGGTATCGAATGCTGTTTAAAGTCAAGAAATATTGTAACTACCTTAACGTTGTCTTCATGGGAGACTAAAAATCTCGGGCAAATAGTGCAAATTTAGTTTCGCTAAGTCTTCATTTCCTGAATCCGTATATGTGCAAATAATGAATCAAATTGATAAATAAAGCCAAAAAATCTTGATTTGTTTAATGTGCTGCGCCACGCACTGTGATACGTTCAATTCATATGTTTAAGAGCCGCGTTTCCCACCGGGATGAAAACTCGGAAGAAGGAATAGCTCGGAAGATAGAGAATTGAAGAAGGCCACGAGAATGCTAGTCTTGGCTGTGTCAACAATTCGAAGGAAGGCGCGGCCTATCCTATCCAAGGGTTATACCGAACTCGGCTCAGCCCGGGTGGTAGAATGTACTAAGGCAGTATGTTAGGAGAGTTTGCTCGTTTTCATCAGCTTGAGATTATTTTTGAAATACCCTGAACTCATAGCTCATTGTATTTATGTATGAATACCTGTTATATCTTAATTGTAATGGAATGTAAAATATTAGTTTTCGAGTCTTTATCTATGTCGGATACTTCCCAAAATGATGGCTTCCCTTAATACGTGTTTCAAATTCAAACGTAAATCCATTCATTCGCAATCATCTTTATTGCAGTGTACATCTACATCTACGTAATACCCTGCGAGCCACCACGAGGGTGTGTGGCAGGGGGTGAAGATCACCAAACATGCACTATTGCCATGTAAGTAGGATATATAATGTAGACATGCTAGAAAATAGGGTCATAGTTTATTAGTTACTACAGTAGATTATTAGTTATTGCAAGTAATTGCAGTAGTTATTGCAATAGAATATTAGTTACTACGGTATAGTACAGGTTAAAATCTACATAATAAGGGAGGGATTATTGGTAGTTATTACATGCATCATGCACTACAGACTATTCTAACTATGTTTCACCTACCTATCCCTTTTGCTACGTTGCCTATTGTTCTCTCTTATGGTGCGCGGGAAAAATGACATTTTAAATCTATCGGTACGACAATCTATCTCTCTAATTTTGTTAATATTGTCAAACCTAGCGTAATACGCACGTTGGCAGTACAGACGTGAGGCGGTCACTATTAAACGTTGTTTTGTTTAGATGATGGGATATCAATTTTAAAATGTTATAATCCTCTGTGCACTAATGGAAACTTATCTTTGCCGCCATAACTAGTGAGATCTCTTTGTGCACCCTTGAAAAACTCTTTCCATTACACTGAGCTCTTGGAGGGCGTGTTGAAACGTGCTTCTCTCCGGGCAGTTCGCACGTTGGCAGTCGTCAAAGGGTTGGGCGACCACGTCACCTTCCATTTTAGTCTCTACGAGTCATCGGGCGGAAGAGTATGCGGAAAAGGCCTCCCTTGCATAACAGTCGGCCCTGTGACGTCGATCGGTCGGGTCGAGCTGGCTAGTTCGCCACTTGGTCGGGGAGAGGGAAGCACATGCCGGGGGTCGGGTGACTGCGCATTCGTACTCCCCTCCGCCCCACCCCGTTAACCCTCCACCCCCTACCACCATCCGCCCCCACCGCTCCGAGGGCGAAAAATTCGCCACGCCCCTCTAGCTGCTTGCCACGCCGGGGGAGGGTCGGTCTGCTTGCTCCCCACCCTCGCGAAGACGCACGGAACAGGGGTGGACGAGCGGTTCAGGGGTTTTCGTGCCCTCGTCCTGCTTTGCGAATGCCATTTTAGAAAACGCTCATGAACCCAGGGCTCTGTTGTGTAAAGAGAGGCATTCAATGATTATAATCCGTGTCCATTTGACTTAGACTTTTAAGTACATAGGGGTCACAATTACTCACGACATATCTTGGGGAAAACATATTCGGGATATATGCGGTCAAGCATACAGGAAGCTAGGCTTTATCAAGAGAGTACTCGGAAAATGTGATGAGAAAGTGAAAGAAGGTTTTTATTTTTCAATCTTTAGGCCTCATCTGGAAGATGCTGTTAGTGTATGGGATCCATACGAAGCGGGGTTGATATCAGAGTTAGATCGCGTCCAGCGAAGAGGAGCTAGGTTTGTGAAACGATGCTACGATAAGTTGGCTAGTGTGTCTGGACTGTTAGAAGAATTAGGATGGGAATCGCTATCACAGCGTAGATTAAATTATGGGCTTAACCTCCTAAATAAATTTCAGGAAAATCATTTTACTGACGACGTAAAAAACATACTATTAACCCCTTCGTACTACGGCAGATTAGATCGCGCCAATAAAATTAGAGAGATAGATTGTAGAACCGATAGGTATAAAATGTCATTTTTTCCGCGTACCATTCGGGACCATAACAGCTGTGATCGTCGTCATGAATAGTTCGAATTGTGATAATAGGCAGACAGTAAATCTTTCTCTTTATATTCTCTACGTTCTTATTTTTGCATGATGTAAATATTGATGTTCTCATATATGCATGATATTTTGAATATGTAGTAGTAGTCTTTGTATCCCTTGCATGTTGGAACGATTGACGATAGAATGTTTCTTGGTTATTAGATTTTTAATTGGCGCTTTGCATGTGTGTTACGCGGGTTTCAATGTAATTTCGGTGTCCTACCGTATCATTCATGCATGCCTGGTGTGGAAGCCACACACCCTTTGGGTGGCTTGCAGGGTATGACGTAGATGTAGATGTAAATTCCGAGTGTCTGAGGTTCTTATGAATTCCCAGTTCCTTCTGCACCATCTATTCGCTCTAGTGCACTTCGCAACACAACTGCAAGCTTGTATTCCACTCGTTACGGCCGCTTTACACGGTACATTTTACTGTACAAACGAATGTATCATAAAATGTACAAGAAACTGAATGGAAATATAGCAGTTTCTATTTCCCGTTAAGTCATTCAGACAATCATACAATTTGCCACTTTACACGGTCCAATTTTCCTCATGCAAGAGTTCATACATTCGTTTGTACAATAAATTGTACCGTGTAAAGCGGCCTTAACACTCCGTGCACACCGAGTGACTACTTCAGAACGATTCGGAAGCTAAGTCGATGAGTGCCGAGCAACAAAAGAATCTCGATAATGCCATCCGTGATTGTTGTCGATTTAGTTGATTTTCAGTGAAGGCATCAAAGTTAGATTTTTAATTACTCTGCGACAAAAAGTTAACGTTTCACAACCCTGACTTCGCACGAATTCGAGGATTGTACGCAAATTTCGGTCGTTACTGATGTTCATTCGCGAATTACTTCCTATCGTCGGGTTCCGTAAAATTTCGCCGGCGCACATCGTTCCATCCAACTGATGGCCCGTCGTTGGTGTGCGCTGAATTGTGCTGTTGTGTTCCGATGTGCGCTTGCTTCAACACCTTTAATGAATCGCTACCCTTACTACACTAGCATTTGTCGTCCTCACTCGTGCTTTTGTCAGTTTTCTGTATTTTCTAGTTTTCCATCCGCGACTTAGTTCTTCAGCACTGTGCGAAACTATGTCTCTCCGTACTATGAGTGTCCGAATCGTTAAGGTCATTGGTGTAGGCGAGGTCAGGAATTGCTTTTCCGGTATGAGATCAAAAATATCTGATGGGGCCGTAGATGTGGGGCAGCCCCTGGAGCCCATTTTTTGTATATGCGTGCGATTTCGGTGGAGATTCGTCCCAAAACGAAATCCTGAGGTTCCGCCGCAACATTGCGACACATTATGTGCTGAATTCGACCTTTCATCATTATTTTAAAAGAATGTAAAATTTTCTCCGTTCACAAGTCTCGGACAAAAGAAAATTAATTAAAGGTACCAAATATGCTAGTTATTTTCAACAGATTCAGGCGAGATATCGTGGAAGTTCGTCATATTAAAACAGAAACAACAATTGCACTATTCCCCATGGTATTTTATTGCGTACGACGCGTTTCATCTCACTGAGTCATCATCAGGTGAAATACGGTCTTGTACCTCATGATGGCCTGAGCGGAAACGCGTCGCACGCATTAAAATACCTCCGGGAATAGTGCAATAGTTGTTTCTGTTTTAATATGCTAGTTATTCGTTGAAAATATTTCAATTAACTTTTTTACAGCTGCAGGACCCTACGAAAGTCTCTCTTTTGTCGAACCAATGCATTTAGACTTGATTTCCTATATTTACGACCGGTTGGAGTGAACCTTAATTTTGAAACATTCGTGGGTTCCTAAGTGGGCTCCATTATAGAACCAATATTTCTGTGAAATTAGCTCAAATGTTGTAAAAGAATAATATTTTCCGTATGTATCACCCATTTTTTGCTGAAACGCATTCCGCAAGTAGGCCCAAGTCCGAGTCGCGTAAAACAATCGCGAGGAAACGTGGAAATTCACTGTACCTCACAAACTGAATACATGTTCTCGTGTTGGAGGGCAGTCTATGAACACGTGGACATACCAGTCATCAATCGGTGTAGCTTCGTAATAAACGACCCCATCTCTTGTGCTTTCATCATTTGGTGGCGTTCAATCAGGGCGTTCACCCGTCTTCATGTCCGTGTGTGTGTGATGAGGTGCGCTCATCCGTCCCGTCCTGCCGCTCGCGGTTTTATTTGCCCTCTCGGCCGGCGGTGGTCTGCCGAGGTCCGCGGACGCCACTAATTGATTGGCCTTCGCCCACGTGTCCTGCGCGTGGGGGGGAAGTGGGGGAGCGAGGAGGGGGAGGCCGAAATGGGAGCGGCCCGAGCCACGCTTCTCTTCAGCGGGTGGCCCATTCGACCCCCTCTCCAGTCGCCCTCGCGAAAGACGAGTCCAGCCGATGCGTCCTCCGATTTGCAGAATGATGCGTCGTGGAGATGTTTCCATTCGATCGAGGGCGCTAGTGACGTACGAACACCACGGCACACGAGGCGTGTGCACTTTGAAGCAGATCGGAAGCAGAGTTGATGTTAGTTAAACAATTGAAGAACGTCGATTCTGGCGTGCGTAATTGTCAAGTTTGTTTATTTTCGTAAAAGGCGTTAAAAAGGTTTTCATTAATCTGCGATGAAAATCTCACGTGCTTCAATGCAAAACTTTGAACGAATCTACATCTACATAATACTCTGCGAGCCGCCGCATGGGTGTGTGGCAGGGGGTGTTAGGTCACCAGCCGTGTAAAGATGTAAGTTTTTGGGAGATGAAATGGTGACTTGTATTATAGGAGTGTATTTAGTGGAGCTCAATTTTTATTGTGGTCGCTTATTGTGCGCGGAAAGAACGGTTCTTGTACCTACTTGTTCGGCAGTGTATCTCTCGTATTTGATCGCATCTGTCAGACCTAGAGAATAAATCGACTTCTTAAAATATTCGGCCTTGACTGTTGTTAACTCACAAAATCCTACCCACCGACGGGTTACAGAACAATTAGCCTGTGCATATCGTTCCATTTTGCTTCGTTCGTGTGCGCTGTTAAGTACTCCGATGTGCGCTCACTTGAACGGAGCACCGTGAACGGAGAACTCCCGTCGCTCCTCACGAGAGTTGCGCATGCCGACCATGACTGGAGACGAAAGATTTCTCCGTTTCGAGATATGTATTGGAATTTCAACCTCAGCGCAGTTGCCTCTCGAAAAGCGTGCGTACATGTTGGACTGATAGCCGAAGTCTTTTCCCCCCATGATTGGGCTTAGGTATATTGCATTTTGGATGGGAGGAGAGGGCAGTAATTGCAGGGCGGGGGAGAGGGGGAGGAATGCAGTGGATAGGGGTGGGAGTAGGGGCCGAGGGACGCGCATCGCGATGAGGTGACGTCATTCTTAAGGAGGGGGGAGGACCCAGCCTCCGATGGCGGACGCCCACTTGATGGGAAGAGAGGCTCGCCATTCTCTCAAAATCCGCGGAGATGAGGCTCTTTTTTTGTCTTTCATCTAGAGTAGTTTAGAATCACTCATCAATCTAACAATGAACCTCGTGGACAAAGTTTCTTCAGTTTGAGGTCAGTGGGAAAGTTACACGCAGACAGGTGAATGTTTCCCGATATGCTTGCTTCGGAGTTTTTATCACGATTCGTGAAACGTGAAGGCGTGACGACAGGCAAATCTAGTGTTGTGTCTCTGATGAATTAAGGTTAATATGGAGAGTTACTGGAAGGACAAGGTGTATTACCATGATCATTAACCATTCCGTCTTAGAATTAGTTTATCGCAGCCTTGCATTCTAACCAATCCTACTTGCTCTTTTGTGACCTTTTTTTTCTTCTGTCTTCTGCTCCGTTTCAACTGATCTCTGAATTGTCCCTCAATCACCATCTTGGGGTTATCTATTAAATTACGTACCTTACCAATTCCTCGTGCCTGTGAGGGTGGCCTATCCGTCTAGGCTCTTGTCCAACCCATTCTGTTTTTCCTCTCCTAATATCTCAGGACTTTACTTCTTTGCGATCCTGTTTATCCGTCTGATCCTGAGCATCCACCTCCAATATAGTTTCGTGAACCTCTCTTCTTTTGTTTCAAGTTCCCAATTTTCCATTTCACCGAGCCACAAAGTGCAACAGTGCATGCAGATATGTTTTCAAGTAGGTGCTGCTTCCTAGCTACGAGGAACCACGACCAGGAGAGCGGTAGTACTGGTGTGTGCCGGGTGGCGGCGATGGGTAGCCTGCCCCGCTGCATCCTTTGACATCTTTGTCGCTTAGGCACGCCGAGGGTCGACGATTGCCGCTCCGATTGAGGCGGCCCTGCAAGCTGAGGATCGAAGAAGAGGAACCCTCGTCGACGGAGCCGCTGTCCCCTTCAGGGGGGCCAACCTAGAAATTTAAATTCAGTGCTTGCCTCCCTACCCCCTTCCTAAACCCCGCCCCCTTTTCCCTACCTCCCCCCCCTCCACCACTCCCCCGTTCCAGAAGGAGTCTTCGGTGGTGGTTGCCGAGTGGAATTTGTGGTTTGGGTGGGTATCGGCAACCACGAATGTGGCATTTTACCTGGAGCGAGGTATAGAGTTCCTACGTGGGTTTGATAACTGTAGGAACTTCATACCGTGCTCTTGGAATTGCTACGTAATCAACGTACGATCGGAAAGCACGCGATGGAGGACGAGGAGATGGACCAGAAGATGATGCAGGAGAAGGTGAGATATAACCGCTCTGTGTGTTTCTTTTCCCACCGTTTGAATCTTCATCCCTCCCTTTCTCTTGAGGCGGATTTGCGCGTGCAGATCGCGACGTGCGCGTCAGACTTCTTGGAAAGTGGCGGGTTTAGTTTTTTCTCTCAATTTATATTGCCACGTATGAGCCTCTTATTTTTCTCCAGCACGAATAATGTATTTAAGGATATAATTTTGGCGTGCTGGTCAAATTTTTAATCAAACAACTCCATCATTCTAATTGCTATAATCACATACGGGATTCCCTAGGTCATTATTCTGCGCCCTAAAATTAGTCAGTTCGATTAGATTTGACTGGTAGGAAAGGTTTATTTTTGATATGCGGACTTTCCGTTGCATTCTAAGTGCTGAATGTTTCGCAGGTCTCATGACTCTGACATTACTTCCGTGCCGCGACACTGCTGACAAATGTGCATGTGCTTATTGAGGCTATAGAAACTTACTTCACGATATGTATTTCCACAGTCGAGTCAACTTCATAATTTTATTATATCCTTCTTATTGAATAATATAGTATTAGTATGGTCTTGACAGACCTTTGAAGATAATGAATGTGATATCATTCATAGGTGATTTATTTTGTTTGACAAAATACCTTCTTGCTTCCATGGCGCCCTGGCGAATCTTCTGAAAAATGAGTGATGTGAAACTATCCTGCAGCTTCGAAAAGGGTGTTTTGGGATTTTAAGGATAGAAAATGCATCTTCTTTAGTTTTAAGTGATGCTCTAAGCACTACTTTTCTCTAATCGTGAGCTACTATTGCAGGATACTATTTCAGGAACTACTACAAATTGAAGGATATTTGCCTGTACCGGTGGAGTCTGTCACCAATTCTTCAGCAGTGAATAAAAAGAATGATTAAATAAAGTAATGTTCTTGTGGAAAATGTTTTTATGTAAAAAAGTATATGTAAGGGGAAATGGAAGAAATGTCAGTGACTGTAGTGGCCGTCTAGAGTCGCTCAATGGTCGCTTCGAAATCAACGCTGTGGCAAATGACGATGTTGATGGCGTTGAGGAAAGATAGTGTGATCTTTCTCGGAAGGATGAGCAAGGAAATAAAGAACATTTGATAAAAGACAATGGTTGTTATGAAGTGGAGAGAAACATATGTACCTATATACGATTGAATTAATATTTTGTCATTCAAAGGTGCTTAGATTACCTTGCGGGTTAGCATAGCCAAGCAGAATGTTAAGGTGAGGTACATAAGCAAATTTACCTTATTTGATTCGTTGGAATATTTTCTAAAATTGTTTTTAGCGAATAAATTAATATTGACTTGAATATTCAATAGAAGCATTGTACAGGAGTTATAATGGTGACAAGAAATGGACCTCCACAGTGCGGTGATTTTCAGTGACAATGGACCAAACAGTGTAACTCCTTACCTATACTCCTGGCATTCTTTGAGTCACGGTTGTGGAATTCGCTGAGTAAAGCAGAAGCTTCTGTCATTTTTTTACCGGCTCATAGTGTTTATTCATACATCATAATTATTCAGACATCATACTTCATACCACATAATTACACGCACTACATACATCATAATTACACGTACAAATATGGATAGTTAACCGTACAAAAACTTAATACATACAGAGTCATAAATTATAACATTCCTAAACATAAATTATATCATTCATAAATTATTACCAATTTTTTCATGCTATCCCCGCTAAGTCCATAGGACTTGTCAGCCATTGTGTCTACCATTCAAAAACTTGGTTCATTTGGAAATTCTACTTATTTTTTTCTCGTAAAATCATTTTTGTTCTTCAATTAGCCATTTTTTAATTTTTACCTTAACCTCTCTGATTTTTTTGTTCACTGGTATAATTGGTATAATATTGAATTGTTTTAGCACAGCAACCTTAAATGTACTACTACCGTACTTTGTATAATACAGTGGTACCATGTAATTTCTTTTTTGTCTTAAAAAAATTCTATGGTCTCTGTCTTTTGTCGTATTTGAAAGTGAAACAGGGTGAGTTGTTGGCCTCTTGGGATGCTATCGCGACATCAACATCCCTGTTGAAGAGGTCCGGGTCGGAACTCCAGACTCGACCCGAAATGGAACCCCGGATGAAGACACGAAAAGACTTCAAGGACTTAAAACGCTAATTGATTGCAAATGAAAAAATAAAATTGCGAAATGCCGGCAAGGGATATTTAATTGTTTTATTCAAGACCGACTCCCTAGAAGAAATTTTGTTGGGTACAAAAATGTTTAAAATCTGCTCAATTTAATTTAAATTTATTATAAATAATGAGTTATTACATAAATTAACAGCACTTGGGTAATTTCTTTGATCGTGGTTTGGTAAAGGAGAACCTTAATGAGAAACATTTTTCAAACTAACTGTTGATGAATCACTTTATTGGGAATATGAATTAAAACGGAGTCACCATGGAGTGATATACGCCACCCGTGTTTTTGCCCTTGCTCTCTTGTGAATTCTACGGTGCAGTTGAATGACTCTTTAAGGTGCCACCATCCGGGAATTTTGGTGAAACTCGAGGAGTGTAAGTAAAATTATTAGTAAGTATTAACCCACTGGTAAGTATTGTGCCTCTTCACGATTTTGTGAAAACAACATTGACATAGAATCGAGAGTTGACGTGGGGATAACTGTTCTACAAAATTACCATCTCTTGGTTGCTAAAGGTTCGTCCGTTTTGGCTCCTCTGCCTGAATTTGACGTATGTCTTGGGTTCGTGGTGGATTAGAATCACTGTGTGATAATAGGTGTCATGTTACCTCTGATAAAACTAATATTAGAAGGCAGTATTGATTCAAAATAGTAATTGTCCAACTTGATGTATGGCTGCGTTGAAAATTTGCATTACTAGAATAAAAGAAAATGTAGCACCTCAAAAATTGCTTGTTATTTTCACTGAAGGGAACGTGAATTACAA
This sequence comes from Ceriagrion tenellum, assembly GCA_963169105.1. Lineage (NCBI taxonomy): Eukaryota > Metazoa > Arthropoda > Insecta > Odonata > Coenagrionidae > Ceriagrion > Ceriagrion tenellum. The sequence continues at coordinate 10,175,932 of OY720639.1, forward strand.
ATGTCTTGGTCTTTTATAGTTTTCTAAATATTCTACTTGAAGTTTATAAATACCATTTAAGATTTTTAACGTCAGCAATGAGCACTATTTGGAGGAAAAAATAGGAAGTGTTCTTCAGCAACCACAAAGTTACCTCGTGAGGTTCGTTGTTTAACATGAAAATTTACATGGAGATGAGAACATGGCGTACTATGTACTCCAAATTCTGCATTCCATCCAAAGCATGCAACTAATAATAAAGTGTGCAATAGACCACTTAGTGCACTCATGCTTTCTATTTGATAATATTAATGGGGTCTTAGTGAAATGTATTGAATGACCTAAGGGTGTAGCCCAGCAGAATGGTAATCTTTTCAACATGATAAACTCGTTGAATAAATTAATACCTAAAAGAAGGGAACTCTGAGATGTGAGAATGCATGTTTTCTTTTTGCCACTCCATTGGAAATAATTTCTTCGGTCCCATGGAGCATGGACCAGCAGGTCGAAGAAGGCATTTGAATGTAGTGCGTGTGGCAAATATAATTTAGTCATCCAAAAAACCTTTTGATGCATGAGAAATAGCTTTACATAAGAAATTGTAACGTTATGTTGACAGGGCAAGATAACACTTTGGATGAATCAGAAGTGGTTGTTTCATAAGTGTAGGAAAAGCAAAATCATGAAAGTGTCTCTACTTTCGGAAACCTAGGACAGAAATTGCTGTTTATTTTGGCGTACATTGTCTCTCTATGCTGCGTGTAATAATGCACCTCAAATTTTAAATATAGTACACGGATGATAATTTCTCTGCACTTATTGGAGAAAAAATTATTGAAATATCTCTTCATGTACTTTCTTTAGTTTCAAATTCACTTTTGATTGCTCACCAATTGTTCGCTGCGTTAGTTTTGTGTTATGAAGAGAAATAAATACCCTAAAACATGAAATATTAAATAAAATAATATTTATTTCATTTTCTTTTAGAACTTGAGGTTATGAATGTTTCGTAATATTGTTTAAAAAAGGTTTACATTTGTGCAGCCACCAGTTAAGAGTTCCAATCTGCGTGTACTGCACACTGCGCTCTTTGGAGACTCATATCTATATATTTGAACAGGAATAATTTCGAAGGCATTCCCATTCTCAGTGCTAAGAAAACCTCGGACATTGAAGATCGGGATCGGGACTAATCGCATTCTACGGTTTCCGTTAGTATCTTCATCAACAGTGGCCATTATTAAGTTCACCATTGTGTAATCCTTGATTGGACCTAAACAATTGACAGTGTTTTTTGCGTATTCAACTCACCCGTTATAGAGAGAACTGGCTTAGGAATGTCGGTTTTTAGCTGTCCTTTTCAATCTTTCAGGTCTTTTACAGGAAAACGGCACTCCCAGATATTGTTACAAAACAAACTACTACTCCTAATTGCACAAAGGTAATTCATGTTTTCGATGTACATGATGATTTCTTATGATGCGCACTGATGTAATTCATGATAATAACGTGTTCTTGATCCATTTGTATCCAGGGGAAGCGAAGCCTTGGGTCGATACTATAAATAAAATGCTGTAGGATGAAGGCATATCTTAAGGACTAGAATTAATATTTTCTTTCTAAAGTTTAAATTATAAATAGTTCATTTTTACTACTTTGAGAGTCTAATTCAGTCAACCTCTGTGATTAGCAAAGAATAAGTTTTTCTAATGTAATGTTTTTATTGCATAAGTCGTAAAATTACATCCCCTGCTGAAATTGCTGCTTCTACGGTGTCTTTTAAGATGAATTCAAACAGCATGTGCGATGTTGACCAATTTAAATTAATGCACTGCGTTGATGAGCTTTTAATGCGAGCGATAGAAAAGGGAAAAGTGATGCAAAGAGCACAAAAGCAGGCGCTTCCTTTTGCACTTGTTTATTGATATTTCGGAAGAACACTTGGAAGTACCCGACGTGTAATTCATTCTGCGCAGCGGTCGAATAAGAAATCGCCCGCAAACGGTTTAGCGAGTTGTCTTCGTAGGTTTTTCGTTACAATGTACGAATGTGCAATGGTTTTCTCGACATTACGTCAGTGAGGGAAATAGAAATCTCAAATCTCCCCTCATTTTGCTCAAAATTCAATGTTTCCATAGTTGAATCCCTGAGCCATTGAAAACGAAAGTCAACCACGTAAAAACCGGCTGTCAGACGAATATATTTTTAAAATAATCACTATTCCAAAGTCAATTAATCGTCCGATAATGTACCGGGCCATTTTTTGGTGGACGAGTGCGAATTGAATTTCACAAGAGAGTACCTAATTTGCGAACAACTCGAAAACTAACATGAAATACTGCGCTCAATACACAGGAATCAAATTTCCGGAAAATGCTTTTCCTCAAGGAGTTTTTACACTGAAATTTACGTTTGGCTTCAACAGATGAATTTTATTTTCGCGTGCTTCACCTACTATCACCTAGCCAATGCAATATCAAGTTTATTTTTTGTCGATAAAGAAGAATTGGAAGATAATATACCTTGACGTGACGTGATGGTGGACGCTATGCTTTATTAGTATCGCCTTTATTAAAGAAAGGACTTAAAATAGTCCGAGCGAAATATAATTGTACTTAGAAATCAATGAATTTTGTCTCATTTTAAAGAAAAACATTTCAGCCTTCGAATGACACCAAAAACTCAACCCATTACCACATTAATTTCGGAGATATTTGCCAAAAAATACCAGCCCTTTTTCATGGGAAATGGTACGTGCATGCACTCCAGAGAGACATTATTTAAAAAATGAGGTATTTATAATGTCGTAAAAAACTAACAGCGTGTTGTTTGTATGTTTTCTCAATTATATTTGAAAATTAATCATATTGTCACCGCAGTAAATTCTTCGGGATCACGATAAACATTCCGTTTAGATAGTTTTAAACGCACCGCGCGAAAAAAATGAGTCAAGTTGAAGACTCATTTAAATTTTTCATTTGATTGCTTACAATTTCTGGCATGTAAAACTATATTATTGCACCATTAGTAATGCAAAACTTAATTCGTGTACCTCACAGCTGGTGAAAATAGAACGTATAATGCGAATATGGTCTCTATTATCATTAGGGAACTATCTCGCTCGCATTACCTTTAAGAAAGGGGGCCATTAAAGAAAGGGGGCCATTAAAGAAAGGTGGCCATTAAAGAAAGGACTCATTTTCAGCGTGAGGAAGAGCCTCAGGGATGCACTTCTTTCTCGTCGAGGAGAATTTGTCGTCTGGTGGCATTTGATGTCTGCGCTCGTCCACCCACGCGGACGACGCCCGATGAAAAGACGGCATGTTGAAGGGCGCTCTCTTAACTGGTTGCTTGGCACCTGGGAGTGGATTCATTAATCTATTTCCCGCAGTAATTTTAGGATATGCAATATGTTTTCCTGAGTGGACGCTATGATTTAAATCGATTTCATTCTCTGAGTTCTTAATATTGTTTCAATGATCGCATCTTCATGTTGGAAGGGAAAAAAGATGCCCGTTGAAGGACAAATGAAATACTTAACGTGGATTGTAATTGGTTTAGCATTAGGTTGTAATAGGTGAGCAACTCTTCTGAAATACTTTGAAAGAACTCTCCAGGAGGAAATAATGGAGGAAAAATAATGCGATCAGCGCCTCTTAAAACTGCCTTGCGTATTATTTAATCTAAAGATGTTGAAGTTTTAAGATGCGTTTCCAAGTGAAGATGAGACTTAATTTTAAGGATATTCTATCCTAAAAAGATTAAAATAAAAGTCCTTTCTTTAGTGGTAAAGATGCATAAATGAAAAACTGGAAAGGTGGAGGCTTAAAGCATCGTCGATTTGAGCGCGTGGTCATATTTCCCGCTGCACTGGTCAGTCGCAACCTCTTGCGGGTCCGTTTGCTGTTTTAGTACCGTCCAAAACCTTTAAATGCTTGTCATACCCGACCTTCATTCCATAGGGTCTAATACCTTATCGTTGGTTCCATAAAACCCCATTGTAAGGGTAGTGCCTAAGAATGCATCTGGAGGGCGTTATAATCGTCGGGCTGTTTCCCGCATGAACTGGGTGAAAAAATCGCCAGTCGAAAGATTCGTTGGCCGGAGTTCGCGAAAACGAGATCCACTATCGGTGCTGTGGGCTGAAGGACGAGCCCACTCCTCAGACGGCGTTCAGGGGCGCTCGGCTTCATTCTCTGCCATCCATCGGCCGGCCCTTGTGCATCAAGAGTGAATCAGCCCCACAGAACCCGGGCCCGGATGAGGTATTCTGCTTTCTTTTCTTTTTTGAAGATTATGCGAATGAGAGTATTTCTCAAATGCGCGAGGAATTCCATCTTGAGTTTCGTAAGTTTAAATGGTTACCATCCCTTTATTCTCTTATCATCCGCGCGAGCTTAATTACGTTGCTGTCGGTTCACTGTTGTTCAGTCATGTGCTCAAGTCGATCTTAAATTAATGAGCTTGGTTAAGAGGACCATTTAATAAGCCTTGTTCTAATTAATGTGGCATTGCTGTCCGATATTGGTGAGCTGGCTTGACTTGGATGTTTTTCGAATTACTTATAAGCTCGCCGACATTTCTGCACGTCGTTATTGCTAGTAACTGCGAGTGCATTCCGTTGGTTTTCTGGTGGGTTCCATTTGTCTTCACAGTGGAATCTTTGGTCCCATTTGACTCTCGTAATACCCGCCGTCATTCCTAGTGTTTTCCCTTCTCGCCCGTGGGCTATGCTTCCTCATCCCCGAACACCTCACCAGCTCGAGACTTCCCTGCAAGGTGGGCAATTTCCCCTTCACTCGCTTTTCGGCCACCTGCCTGCGACGCCGCTATCGCTAAACGCAATCGCGATGCATTGTGAATGCATTCTACTCGACCAGGAGATTTCCCCTTCAATGCTGACGCTCTCCATCTCCGGAATGTTTTTTTCATGACTGTTAAAAGAGACTTCATTGGGTTTAAATAAGAATTCGAATGCGCAAACAAAAAATGATGAAACAAAGAGAGGAATACAATGAAACGAACCGAATGTCCCTGCGTACAATATTACAACAGCTCGCATGAAAATCAGATTCGCAATAGGCGTCAAAAATGATAATAAGACGATTCAGCATATATGCAATACGAGGACTGAAAAGGATATAAACACCGGCTTCACTACAAAAATTGACGAACGAATACGATTACCCGCCACCCGAATTAAGGAATGACATTAATAAATCACGATAGATATAATCACCGGGAATTTCACCTTTCTAAGAAGAGAAAATATTAATTTATTTTAGTTTTTTAAGTATTATTATTACCGGTTAAGGTAGGCTTTGTTTACTGTCAGAAAATCTCCTCCCGGTTTCAGGGGCCTATCTCGCACTAGTAAATCGTTTTTCGCCTCAGCATGTCATCTACCCTTCTTCATCCTGTCCAAGAGGCCTATTCTCTTTCTTGTTCTTCCCCACTTGCCCAACTATCACACTCTTGAGTGTAACCCCTCTCCCCTCCAGCCACGTACTCTGCCGATCTCGAATTTCATTCAGAAGTTTCCTATCCTCGCCCACTATCTCAAGCACTTCGTTGTTAGCCTTCCTTTCCGCCCACCTAACCTTCTGCATCCTTCTCCACACCCACATCTCAAACGCCTGCAGCCTATTCTCGTCCTCCTTTCTCAGGGTCCACGTTTCTACCCCATACAACGCTACGCTCCATATCAAGCTCTTTACCAGCCTCCTCATCACATCCTTACCCAAGGTCCCCGTCATAAACTCCCTTCTATTACTAATCGACTCCTTAGCTAGCGCTATTCTCTTCCGTGTGTCTTTGCTACTATTACCGTTTTCTTCCAGCGTACTACAAAAGTAATTCAATTATCCTACTTGCTCTAGTTTATGTCCTCAGACTTTAATCACGAGCTTCGCTTTCTTGGTCCTAGAGAATCTCATAACTTTTGTTTTCTTATGATTTATCTTCATTCCGAATATCCCGCACTTCATTTCTAAAACATCTACCAAAGCTTGCAGTCCCTTCCAAGATCCACTAACCAACGCCTGAGCGACTGCGAATCTAACCAACCTTATCAGATGCCCTCCTACTTTGATTCCCAACTCAAGTTCCTCCCATTCCCGTTTTATCATTTCCTCAGCATAAATGTTTAAAATCAATGGCGACAATGGGCACCCCTGCCTAACCCCGCGACCTATATTTACTCACCCTGATTCACCGTCACCCACCCACACCTGCACCCTGTGCGTCGTATATCAGTTCCGGATTAGTCTCCTGTTTCGACTATCTATTCCCATTTTCCCGAGTATCTCCTTTAATTTATTCATATTTACCCTGCCAAAATCTTTTTCAAAATCAATACAGTAAGCGAAAACGTCCTGGTTATACTCCATGTTTCTTTCTATAAGTGTTCTTATCACCGCAATCGCATCATGAGTTGACCTTCCCATCCGAAACCCAAACTGGTCATCGCCCAAGTAGAAATTGGCCTTATACTTCAACCCTCCATTGATTATTCGAAGTAAACTTTGGCTGCGTGTGAGATCAAACTGATTGTTCTATAGTTCTCACATTCTCATGCATTGTTCTTTTTTGGAATAGGAATCAGGACTGTTTTCACGAAGTCCTCTGGCCATACTCCTTCCTCGTAGATCCTTCGTGTAAGTTCGAGATAAAATTGCCTACCTTTATTTCATAAATTCTTTAGCAGCTCCGAAAGTATATTATCTTCTCCTACAGCTTTTTTTTGCCTTCATGTATTTTAATGCTTTCTCATTCCCATGTATCATCTCCACCGACCTCGATATGTTCTTGCTGGATTAATATCTTACCTCTTATGTCTTTAATATTTGGTATCGTTTGCCCTCTTTTACCTCCCGAGAGCAATTTTACTCTAGTATACAACCCCCTTCTTTTTGCAGTTTCTTCATTTCCTCGCATTGCCTTTTCCACCACTTTTCCTTCGCCTGATTAGTTATTCGCCGTAGCTGGTTATTAAACTCCTTGTATTTCGCCTTACCTATGTCGGTGTTGGCGTTTTTCCAATTCCTTCTCTCCTCCATTTTCCTAATCATTTCTTCCTAACCCAGTACTTCTCTACCCTCCTAGTTTCCACTGATCCTACTGTTTTCTCGTACGCTCATACAATGCTTGTTTTTATAGCCTACCATCTTTCCTCTTTCCTTTTTCCTATGTCCTTGGCTTCGCCTATGCTTTCTTCCACTATCTCTTCGTATTACCTCATTTTTTCTCCCGTAATAGGGTGGATTACTCTGTGCTTATTTTCCCGGAAGGAATAGATTAGGAAATAATATTGAAAAGACATACAGACATTTAGTCATAACGTTAGCGAAGGGTTAGATTTACATTACAACATGTCAGAGGAAAACATTAGTAATTTGGGTAATATTTTCTGAGTAAACACGCAGGAATTATTTGCTTTACAACGTAAAAATTTCCAATTGGGAAATAACTGGTCAACGTAATCGTGCATTGGCATTTGTTAATACATTACTTGGAAATAGCGACTATTAAGTCAAAGAAATCAGCTATTTCTCCTTTGTTAGACCCCACTTGGAATACGGTGCCAGTAATTTGGATCCCCATGAGGTAGGCTCAAAAACAGAGTTGGAAGGCGTGCAGAGAATATCAGCAAGATCCGTGAAAGGTCTTTATGATAGTCTTGTTAGTGTTATTGACCTCTTGCAAAAACTAGGATGGGAAAAGTTTTCAGACCGTCGATTGAAAATTAGACTCATTACTTTACGTAAATTCAAAACCAATTTATTTTCCGAAGATATTATTAACAACTTATGAACTCCAATATACTACGGTAGTTCAGATGATGAGAATAAAATAAGGGAAATAGTCTGCAGAATTGACAGGTTTAAAATGTCGTTTTTCTCTCGATCGATATGGGACCATAATGTCTGCTGCCAATGTGACTTTGAAGGAGAGTAAGTCGACTGGAAGTGTAGCTTATTAGTTAATTTGCTCCTAAATTCTTGATTCTCAATCTGCCACGTTGTACTAACATCACGTTTCACATTGTCCCTGTTTTACTCTTGCATCTCTTTTGATTGATTGCCAAATACATTGACAACAATTTTTTCTGTAGAATTGGTATCACATCTATAGTGAAGTGCATGTTCGTGAAAGTTACTGTTACATTATAATGCATTTTGGTGATAACTTCCCCTCCCCTGCCATACACCTTTGAGGTGGCTTGCAGGGCAATATGTAGATGTAGATGATGTGCCTAACAGGAGACTAACCTTCCTTACAGTCGAAGGTTGTATTCGGAGACCAGAACATTTTTTGAAAACTTCTTGCAGAAAGATATTTTAAAATAAAATTTTTGAGTGTGTAAGCTCTCACACGGAGCGTGCATCTCCGGGACACAATTTCTCGAAGTCATCAAATGACGTTGCTCTTTCAGGCCTCACCAAAAAAGCTGTTTTCACTGCTTGGAATAAATAATGGGGCAGCACAGATACCGCACATACAACTGTAATACATTCCCTAAGGATTGGTCAAAAGATCGCCGAGTATTATCCTGCACCAGTGGCTGGAAATTCTATAGTTTAGGCCGCGGTCGGCAGCCAATAGCGCGTGAATGGTTTTTTGGTGGCACGCCAAGAAATCAACGGTTAAGTTATGTTTCCCACATTTCTGCCGTTCTGATATGCATTGAATCTTATTTGTTTCCTGGAAAAGATAGGTGAACACTTAGAGGCGGCAGACGCCTTGCTTGCAATTAAAGTTTATGCGAACTGTTGCTCTCGTGCGCATGTCGATAACAATTGCTAGGGCCCAGTAAACGCAGATTGAAGTCAGGAATAACGATTCGTGATTCCACTTTGTTTTAATCGTGCGTCGTCTATCGCAGTCCTCCAAATTATGTATCCATTTCCGAGTACCTCAATTTTCCCTCTCTACCAACTTTCCAATGTAATTTCGAGAGAGCGATAAGAAAATGTGGCCCGGAGTGTTCGTGCCTTACAAGCAAAATGCCTTAGAAACAAAAAGCAAAATACTTGTTCAAGGATCAAATTTTGGTTAATTTTAACCTTGATAAAACTGCCATTGCGATGAAAATGGAATGTGCAGATAGTGTGGTTTCGATGTCTTGAGTCTCGTCAGAATTAGTGCTGGATACGAAGGGTGTCCTCCGGTGATTGAATCGGTAGTAGCGATTACAACACTCCGGTTTTCTCCGGTACTACCGCGGTTGTTAGTTGATGTTACGGAGGTTTCGGAGGACGCTGGGCCTTTAAGTGCTTTTAGATGTTGAAAGACCTCTGAACTGTCTGCAATATGATTTTTTGTGTAATTCCGTTTAATTGCAATGTTTATTAATCAAATATGCTGATTTAATTTGTTATTATCTCTGCTCTGCTCAACCAAATATAACACAAATCTCTTCAGCCTCTTTCGAGGTTTGACTTAAGTGAACAATTCATTCAGAATTTTTCGCAGTATGAGGCTACTAACAATAATTATGTTTAGTGAAATATATACTTTTGGAAATTATGATTTTTACCTATAATGACATGCACAATAGAAGAAAACGTCATAATTATCGTATACCATCTGATATTTCTAATAAACATGCATGTGATACAGATCGCAGAAGATTCTAGTAAATGTAATGGGATAGTATCGGTGGTGATCGTCAATTTTCCGAAGAAGCTGGGAAAATTATTCTCCTCGGAAATTTTTCATTTCCCCATCTAATCTCATTGAAACATGAAATCCTATCTGGGCTCGAACCTAGGCCTCAATGTTGAGGTTTTCGTTTTTATCGTCGGACCCGTGGACATTTAAGAACCTTCCATGAAATTTCATTCCTGTAGCTTGAAAGAAATGCTCAAAAACCATCCTCCTTAGAAACCACCGAAACATTGCGTGAGGTAGCGTTTCGGTGGTTTCGGAGCAATCGGAGGTAACGATTGGTTACCAGTAAACAACCGCTGCGCTCCTACCGCTCATTTCCCAGCATTAGTCAGAATCAGAAAGACCAGCTCCAATGTTCAGCTCCAATGCTCATGCCGAATGGATTATTTTCTAACTTAACTAACTGTTATATTTTTCTGTCGTCAGTACGTGACTGATAAACCGTTTAAAATTACATTTTCAAAATGCCGTTGAAAATTGAAATGCTCTTTAAAACAGGGTTGGCAGTGAATACGCGCTGACGATTAAGGTTCAAACTTTCTTCAGTTGCGAAAGCCATTGGAAATCCAAATTGATGAATCCTAGGCCTCTATAGGAAATCAGAGAGTATACTTTTTACGATACACCTCATTTGTGGAAAAGTTTTTGTCATTATCTGTTAAAATATGATTTGCCCCGTATTTTGGCCAGTAAAAATACGTTTTGGAAGGTCATTTCTTGTTGTACTTCCGGTATTCCTGTAAATGATACTTACTTGTGCCCTAAATTACAAATAAGTAGAAACTATCCCTGCCCTCTCAAGAACGAAAGTTCATTCCGAAACGCATACCCTAAGATATTCTGCCGCAGCTGTCTCAAGTACATCCTTATATGTATTCCTTAAACATCTAGGCCTGCTCAGTCTAACCACATCACAGCTCGACGAAAAAGGAAACGATTTTTCTGATATTCTGAAATCCCACAATGTTGTGTGTGACACTGAAAGGTGTCATCACGGGAACATCTGAACAATTTGGGGCCCCCGAAGCGATGAAAACGTGAGCAGTACAAATCAGATAAATTGAGTAATTTAGATATGACAGTAAACCCATCGTAAAATTTGTTTGAAATTGTCTCCTGAGCACCAAATCCTTGCTATAGTTTTGAGAAGGGCTGGGAATCAATGGTCCTTCAGATAGAAGTTCTCAGGTAAGAAAAATATCTAGACTCTTTGGAGAAAATCTTCTCTCATCTAATGCAAAGATGAATTTCCTTCACGCCCACATACTAAGAGTCATATCTCCTCTTTCAGTCGCTGTTTTTTTAACTTCAAAAGCCTAATTCTTCTTCCAACTGTGAATAATTTGGGAACTAAGAAGTTTAATAGTTTGAAAGAAGTTATTGGCTAAGATATGATATCTTTTTTTCCAAACACGTCGAATGAACTGGTTGAATGAATTAGAGGGAACTGTAGTGCTATAAAAATTGAATGTTTTTACAAAAAGATAACATGTTTTTTGCTCTTTTCTAATAAAGATGTTTTCACTTCATAATTGTGAATGCAATTGCTAACGTAAAGGGAAGGAAATATCCATGGTGAAAAAACAACTACATTTAAAACATTCCAAGCAGTGAAATATCCTCTTTGGAAAATCCTGTTCTGGGCATAGACAAACTGAATTCCTTTCCGAGGAATGTTACTCAACATTGATGAGTGTATTTGATTGTGTCGGTCATGAATGCAAATTTGGCATGTCCTTTGGGAAAGTCCTTTGATAGGAAAACCGAATGTCATTTCCAGGAAGATCATGCTTTTCAGAGATAAAAATTTTACTTGCTAAGAGTCGAATATAGGTATGTCTTCATTTCAATTTGAAATCCAACAATCAGACCCGCGACCCGCTCTAACTACACGAATGAAAGTTCAAACGGGAAGATTTCACGGGGAAAATTTGCATCAAATAATTTTTGTATTTCTTCCCAGTAAGCATGGACGAGGGTAATTTATAGTAACGGGTGCTAGACCGCCGACTCGGTTCTCGGTTTAACGACATTTGTACGGAATTATTGCTTTGCGATCGTGCAAGTCGCCTTCCATCGTGTAACGTCCTTGGTACCAGGGGCCATATCGGAGATGAAATATGAAAGGGCCAGTTTGTATTTCTTACAGCGTTTATTCGGAAACATACCTTACGACGAACTTTGAAATGACAAACTTTTTCAAGTACGACTATAATAAGAGACTTAAAAGTTAAAAAATAAATTGTTTTCTTTGGATTTAACAAAGGCATCGTTTGAGGTGATAATCCGTCGCCGCATCCACGATTCTTTACTGGGATCATAGGAGTGGGTTTAAATTTATTTTGCTCTAGGTAATCCAAATTAATTCTGTCATTTTACGGTGTTGCAAATCGACCGTCATTGTGCAGATTTTCAATATAAATACTTAGAGGTGATTACATAAGAAAAATTTGAATCTTAGTTTTCTGTAAGTGGACGTAACTCTCTCTAACCTGAGCTAATTCGATGTTGACGTCATGAGAGGCGAGGGATGTCGTGCGAGAGGCCTGTTCGCAGGAGATGCAATGGTGTTTGCTTAAGAGTGTCAAGAAATACAAATGAGGATGGTCCATCGTGACTGAGGGACTCAAAACAAATAATACTTAATTTTATCTTTTTGTTTGTATCGTTCAAAAATATTCTACTTTCATTGGTGACGTACGTTAGCAATTGAAAACCAAATCCAAGGAACAAAATATGCATATTATTCCACGAATATATTTAACGTTTAATTTTTTATGAGTAATTTTTCGAGCCGCATGAGCCGATTCCAGCGCCGTTTCAATGAAATTACCGCATTTTGACTGCTATGATTACAGTCATTAGCTAATCATTCAATAAATATGGTGTTGATAGGCATGTAGTTTTTTTATTTTTATTCAGTTCTCTAGGATGATTTGCATCTAGTCAACAGTTTTCGGCGAAAATTGCCCTTGTATTGGATGGAAAAATAATATCTTTACCCCGATTTCTCAAATTATATCATTTAAGGTAGTGCGAGCTAGATAGTTCCCTAATCATAATAGAGACCATATTCGAATAATACGTTTAAATTTCACCAGCTGTGAGACATTGGAATAAAATAATGCATTATTAATGGTGCAATAATATAGTTTTACATGACAGAAATTGTAAGTAATCAAATTACATTATCTGAATTAGTCTTTAACTTGACTCATTTCCTTCACGCGGTACGTATGAAAACCATCAAGGCGGAAGGTTTATTGTGATCCAGAAGAATTTACTGTGGTGACAATATGATTAATTTTCTAAACTAGTCGAGAAAACACACAAACTACATACTGTTGATTATTTTACGAGATCTAAGGGTAGGGAATGCCTCCTTTTTTATATAAGGTCTCTTTGGAGTGCATACACGTACCATTTCCCTTATGAAAGGGCTGGTATTTTCTGGAAAATATCTCGGAAAGTAATGTGGTAAGGGGTTGAATTTTTTGTCAATGGAAGGGTGATATATTTTTATTTAAAGTGAGACCAAATTATTTGATTTCTAAGTAAAATGATAATTCGCTCAAAATACCTCAACACCATGTAATTTCAAGTTCAGTGGCAATAAAAATTGAATGGAAAGGTATCATTTTTTTGTTTATATTAGAAAGATGACAAGCGAATCTACTAAGTGTTGAGAATATTAATAATACAGCATATATGTCACTACATGTGGGAACTACCAAAAATAATGTTCTGATCTGCCCTATTCTACTCGCAGAAGAGAGAATTATCAATTGATGTTGTAAAACTATCGTTTAACCCATCCATCCATAATCGTCGGCTCGAGCCAGGCGAGGACTTTGGGGCAATCGTCTTCCTTTTGTCAGTACTCCTCACTTTACTCGAGCAAATCCAATTCTTGTGCCTTTTTCGAAATTATTGCGCGCGCCGTGTCGCATAAACATTGGTTCCCGTCCGCGACTCTTGCGCCGGAGGAAAGTTCCAATAACGAAGGAGCGGTGGGACTGTTTGACTTCATCATCGGAGTACGGAGATGGGGTGGGGCAGAGATCGACTCTTGTTCGTTCCCCCCACCCCCCTCTCCCACCCTCCGAAAGCTCTTCCCCCCTCCCCCCTTCCTCCCGCCGCATCTCTCTCTAATGATGTGGTCGTTCATTCGTTTACTTCTCTCTCTCTCCTAGTCGCGGATTCATGCCTAATTGCACTAAATTAAGTGCCTATTGGAACAAACGTTTCGTTCTTAAACAGTGGAGTCTACATCATCATTATAATAGGAACAGGGCGCTTGCGTACAATTAGTTTCCATAAACCTCCAGTCTACGTTTGCTCACTCATTCGGCTATGTCCGTTGTGTGTGTGTGTGTGTGTGTGTGTGTGATTACATTCCCTTTCAAAATTTATCCCCCGACTTTCCTTCTTCTTACATTCGTGGATTTTCCTTTTACATTCCTTCTTTTCCTTCTTTTCCTTCTCATAGATTCGTTTCCAAACCCAAATGTCATGTAATATTTTAGCTCATTTTTGTAGGGACCCATGAAATTTTACGAGAGCTGGTAACTAGATAAAAAGATTATTATTATTTTTTTAAGATAAGCCACTGTACCATTGAGTTGACATCCTACCGTAATCAAATGGTTGTCATCAGGGGCGCACCCAAAGTTTTCGCTTAGGAGGTAAAGGAAATGCATGATTGTCACCAATGATACGATGAACGTGTTACAATTTCCAGCAGGAGAAGAGTTTAATTATTATCACGATAAAGAAAAAGAAAAAAGTGTACTCATTGATAAAACGTTTTTAAAAATTAATAAATAAGCGATTTTCAATTGGAACCAGGCTCCATAGCTTGGTAGAATCATTGGGAGAGGGTGGGGAGCGATTGAGCCCTTTGTTATTAGCATCCTCCCCTTCTCCCTCCAAAATAGGTGTGTGCCTGGTTTTAAGGTTGTCCGAGCGAGATAGTTCCCTAGTCATAATAGAGACCATATTCGAATTATACATTTTAATTTCTCCAACTGTAGGACACACGAATTAAATATTGTATTATTAGTGGTGCAATAAAATAGTTTTATATGACAGAAATGGTTAGTAATTAAATGAAAATATCTAAATAGGTCTTTAACTTAACTCATTTTTTTCACGCGATACGTTTGAAACTCCATCAAAACGGAAGGTTTTTTGTGATACCCCTGTGATGACAATATGATTAATTTTCAAAAATATTTGAGAAAGAATACAAACTACACGCTGTTAGTTTTTTTTACGACATCTAAGTGTTAGAAATGCCTCATTTTTGATATAAGGTCTCTCTGGAGTGCATACACCTACCATTTCCCATGTAAAAGAGCTAGTTATTTATTTTTCAAATAACTCCAAAAGTAATGCAGTGAGGGGTTGAATTTTTGGTGCCATTAGAAGGGTGAGATATTTTTCTTTCAAATGTGACTAAAATAATTGATTTCTAGGTAAAAATGATATTTCGCTCCAACTACCTTAATAAAAGACACGAGCGTCAAATGCACGTGTGAAGCTTCATCGTGGATGCATGACGGTCCCTTTGCTACTTCTCCACCCGTCTGTAAGACGAGTCCATTGCAGAGAGGAAATGAAGAGGCGGTGATTCATTTTTTCCTGAGCAACAATGAACGACAGAGAGAAGAACCATTGTCACGGGATTTCGAATTCTCGAATGATTCACGCTACGTCGCCTGACTACTACAGCTGAAAACCAATGATGTTTGAACAGTGAATGGCGCGAGAAATTGAAATTAAAATGAAAAATAAAATGCCCATTCGGATGTTAAAGAAAAGAATATTATTTTCGTCCCAGGATTTCGAATCGGAGAGCAGCGAGCTTGTAAGAGAAGTAGGCAGGGCAACATATGTACGTGTTCCCGACCCTTGCTTTGCAGAGGAGGGGAAGATAACGAGGAGAGTGAGTGGAAAAAATCGGTTTGCCTAACGGTCCAAGAAATGACGTTCCTCTGCTCGCCGACGAGGCCTATTATCTCAACGCTCTCCGATTGGACCGATCCGGACGAGCGTAGGGGTGTGGTGACATCACGGCGGGAGCGAGGCGAAGGTGTCGCGGGGGCGACGCACTCCCGGATGAGGGTGCGGAACCGTCCGATCGCGTGCGAAATAAATATCCGAAATTCATCTGGAGGGTACCGATGTATGTTATTCTACATCTATAGAGCTTTCCACCTTCGGTTGAAAATTTGAGACTTGATGAGATCATTGCTGCCGAACTTACGCTCCGTATCCTCACCTACATCTACATCTACGTCAAACCTTGCAAGCCACCGAAAGGGTGTGTGGCAGGGGGTGCTTTCACACGAGGCATGCATGAATTATACGGCAGAACGCCGAAATTATATTGAAACCAGCCTACCACACATGCAACGTGCCAATTAAAAGGATAGGATTGGAGATTTGGGGAGGCGACCGACGGGTAAGGTCATTTGCGCCATAGGGGATAGGTAAGGGAGGAAGGGTGAATAGAAACCCGGCGTCGGCATTAGCCTGCTCTTAACGAAAGGCGTCAAGGGGACCACACCTTAACGTCTCATCCGACGGACGGAGTACTCTACTTAAAGTGTCCTCCACAAGACACTCAAGTAGGGATCGGGTTTCCTCTGAAAAACATCCACCTCTGCAGGGATTTGAACCCTGGCCGCCCGTATGGTTAGCCAGTATTCTAGCCACCACACCAACCCGATCCCCGTCAATTAAAAATCTACTAACCAAGAAACATTCTATCGTAAATCGTTCCAACATGCAAGGGATACAAAGACTACTACTACAGATAAAAATATCATGCATAAATAAGAACATCAATATTTAAATCATGCGTAAATAATAACGTAGAGAATATAAAGAGAAAGATCTATAGTCGAGCTAATGTCACTATTCATGATGACAATCACAGCTGTTATGGTCCCGAATGGTACGCGGAAAAAATGACATATTATACCTTTTGGTTCTACAATCTATCTCTCAAATTTTATTGGCGCGATCTAATCTTCCGTAGTACGAGGGGGTTAAATGTATGTTTTTTACATCGTCAGAGAAATGTTTTTTCCTGAAATTTATTTAAACGGTTAAGCCTGTAATTTAATCTACGCTGTGATAGCGATTCCCATTCCATTTCTTCTTACACTCCAATCACACTACTAAACTTTTCGTAGCATCGTTTTACAAACCTAGCTCCTCTTCGCTGCACGCGATCCAATTCCGAAATCAACCCCGCTTCATATGGATCCCATACACTGGCAGGATATTCCAGATGAGGCCTAACGATTGAAAAATATCAACGTTCTTTCACTCTCTCATCACATTTTACGAGTATTCTCTTGATAAAACATAGCTTCCTGTATGCTTGACCGCGTGCACCTACCGGCCGCAGAGGCGACCATTTCCTACACCGCACTAAATTTGAGTTATTCGAGGGAGTTATATTGGCATTTTTGAAGGCTCTTCAAGTGGCGGTGAAAATGCAGCAACAGTACTGAGTGACATTTCTGCTGCTGAGGGCAACATCGCACCTTGGGCTACACGGAGATTTACAAAGGGAGCGGATCTCCATGAAAGCCCATTATGTGCACTGCATAGGGAGTCCTACGATTTACCCTTGGCACAGGGTCGTGTGGAAGGTTATGCTAGGAATCAAGCCATGATAATAGTGTTAAAAACTCAATTTTTAAAGAAAAAGGTTTTACTGTTTAGTAAAATGCCAGAAGAAGTAAAAAAAGTTTTTTTCGGCTGCCTTTCGGTTCTGTGTACAACTAAACCTAAACTTTACGCATTTTATAATTTGAGTAAGCATTAAGATAGGGGCCAAGGTCCAATTTATTGGTAACAATCGGATCGTAAGAGCCTTAGCATTAAGTTTTGATTGGAAAGTTTTAACATTCATTGAGGTGCCGTAGACCAGGGGTGGCCAACCAAAATGATCTTGCGGGCCACTTTGGATATGCATCATAACTCCGCGGGCTGCATATAAAATTATATATCCCCATATTAGATTTAGACCCACTATAGACATAATTTTGGAGTGAAAAATTAAACGTATTGAGTTATTATTATTGTGTTAAAATTATTGTATTAAAGTGTGATAAATCTCGCGGGCGGGAAAAATGTTCAAGGCTTCTTGTGTGACTTCTTCTAAGTCATCGAAAAGTTGGCTAAATTATGGTTACAAGGTTTGACGTAGACAAACAGCCCTTACTAAAGAAAGCCTTTTGGTAAACGCGTAGTCAACTATCAACGGTCATTATTTGAATTGAGTGCTGTATTGTCACTGGAACTGGGTCTAGGGAGAAAACTTCAGAGCTTTACGTCATTGGGAAGTATGTTAAATTTCTATTATATAATTTGACCCAAATAAACAGGAGAAACTCGATGAAATATTTTAAAAATCTCCTAAAAAGGGGAGAAATTGGGGATAGTGATGTGAAGTGGAAGAAAGTGGAATGCATGCTAACACGTAGTCTCATGTGTTCCAGTTTTATTTACCAATAATGCTGGAAAGAAGGAATGTCCGCACCAATGAGCTAGGTATTGTATTCCAATCTCTTATTATGTCGCTTCTGTTAGTTCGAGAAATATATTTCAGTGTTGAAATGATATCCTCCGCGTCGTTCGGAAACTTTCGTTATCAGTCCTTTTCTTGTATTAATCTAAGCCTTGTGTGCAGTTTACGAGTCTCTTGCGCACCCAACCTAGTGTTCCCATCTTCTGTGTAACTTCCAGAATTCGCTCGTAGAAGGCTTTGAGGAAATATCATGCTTTTATCTTGTAATTTTATTCATTATACGAACTTAGCACCGTAAATGGTGGTGTTATGAAGAAAAAACGGTGGATCCTGCCTCGCAAATAGCTGCCGTCATCTCTAACGCTTTCTTCAAAAAGCTTTTTTTTCCCAATTCATGATGAATTTTTAAAAATTTGTAACACGTTCAGTGTGATATGTTTATTTTCGTATTTTTTGCCATATTAAATCCCTTTTGGAGAATTGGCATCCGTTGCCTCCGTCCATGCCGTGCTAGTCTCTTATTCCTCTCCTCTATGTCCTGCGCCTAATCAACCTTCCACCGTGTCGCTTTAACGTGTCGTTAGGGACCTAATCATATCACGTCCATGCTTCTCGTTGCCTCCTTCGGATCTCTCCGGCGAGATTGTATTCCATATCCAACGCTCCCTTCGTGTTTTCACCCGCGCCTTCATCTCCCCGCCCTCACCGCGCCTACATTTCCAAAGCCAACTTTTAGCCACTCCCATCCGCCGCGTACCGTAACAAATAGGCGACTATGCGGCGCGTTTCTTAATATTAGGGTTTCAGAAAGGGCTGATGCATTCCAGACGATACCGAAGTATCGGTTTCTGAACATTCATCAAATGAAGAACGCCGGTGGGTTCAACGCCTCGAGCACGTAGGACTCTTTCGCCACAGTCCCCTGACATTAGGGGAAGAGGTTGAAGAGGGGAGAGCAGGCATTGTACGTGACGAGATCGCGTACATTAGAGCGAGGAAAAAAATATGGGCATTTGAATATTGAGCGTGCGTGGTCCTGGGGAAATGTGCACGTTGTCACCCTGACTGTGAGGAAAGGCGCCAATGAAAGTGCGAAATTCCACAGAGAAATAATCATACCTGAAGCCAAAGCGTGCGCATGGCGCCAGTCCACGAGGATTAAGCGAAACTTTGAACCCAATGAGTTGTTTGATCACAAATTTTCTGGCAATCTTGAAAATCTTGTTTGCTAAAGACCCACAAAGATCCACTGGGGAGGAGGACGCGTCGGTATCTCAACAGGTTGAAGCACTCGGCGCCATATCGAGGGATCCGGGTTCAAGTCATGGAATGACTTTTCCTGAGAGGAATTTCACACTTACGTTCACTTGCGGGAATTTATTTCTAGGCAATGAAGCACCCAGAGTTTGTCCAAGATAATAGCGCCACTGACAAGAGGAAATGCAGCCAATCGTTAAAAACGTGCAGTGCCGTTTGGGGAAGGGAATAATATGACAGAAGAATGCATTGCAGTGGCCTTTGTTTAATCTATACAATCGGTGATAAACTGTTTGACTTACATTTCCCTACGAGCGTAATCAGTGTATTTTAACTGCGCAATCATCTTCGACGTACTTTACTCCCGTTATCTTCAAAATTCGCCTCGAATGAGAGAATGAATTGCGAATTCGAGGAAAATAACGCGAAGCGAGTAATGTATCGGGTCGAGAAGGGAGAGGTGAAGGGAGGTTGGAGCGGCAATCTCGATTCATTGAGAGATCATTTTTAATGACTTTGACATAAGTCGAATAATTCATGGACCAAATTGCACCTAAGTGAATCCGTCTATACGGTGAAAGTCTCCATGCATGAAATGCAAATAAATGATGCTAAATGAGTTATATTTTTAATTTTTCACCCTAATTAAAGCATTGTCCTGTCTTGGGTTGACGCCACGGAGTCCGAAATTTAAGCGAAAGTCATGTGTGGATACGCGTTTCGTACTCGGAAGTATACATAAATATTTGTTTGCCACCATTTTAATTATAAGAAAAGTAATTTCGCGTGTAAGATAATATATGTACAAATGTAATTGAATAGTTTCGAAATATATGGAAAGTGTTCTCGAGATGAGCGTTGAAATTGCTTTAAAATGCCGAGAAACCAAATCAATGAAATGAAATTCATGAATAAACTGAACTGCTTCAGGCGTGACTCCGTGGAACTGCATTTTGATGAAAATAAATAAACTTTGTATAGTCCACTCAAAAATTTTTAATACACCAACCCAGGTTTCATCTACACTGTAGACATCATAATCAAGGGTCCCTTTGGTGATTTCTACAGTGTAGATGAACCCTTGATGATGTCTTGTACATGTCATCTATAGTGTAGATGAAACCCGCGTCGGTGTATTAAACATTTTTGTGTGGACTATACAAAGTTTATTTATTTTCATACAATTCATTTTTACAATTTTATGAAAATATATTGCTAATAAGAGCACGAACGCAATATTTCACATAAATCTGTAGACACACGGAAATCGCTCCGAACACCTCCAACGATCGGACGGCGAGGAGGCGTTACCGCCCGCCCGAGGAGGCGTTCCAGGTCCCCGCCCGCCCATCCCTTAGCTCGACGAAAAGTGGCGCCAATCCATCATTGGGGTGATCGTTAGAGATTCCAGGGTCCTTCATATCCATCGGAAAATTAGCGAAAGGCAAAAGTGCTAAAATATACATGGTTAAAAAAAATGGAAAATAGAATATGTAAAAAAAATGTATGGAATACATCTATGACGCCTAGAAAAGCTATTGTTTCCATAACCTGTATCTTGTATTTCAAATTTGTGCACTCAATTTTATAGTATGGTTGAATATATATAAAGTTGTTAATGGTGGCCAAATCAATACAGGTTATTGTAGGTTTCATAGATGAGCGGAAATCCACAGAGAAAATCATCCGCCTTGACCGGGATTCGAACTCGGATCCCTCGATTCCCGCACAAATCCCCGGGAGAAATGACGCCTCGGTAGCTTAACTGGCTGGGATCCGGGTTCGAATCCAGGTCAAGGCGGATGATTTTTTCCCTGTGAAATTTCGCATAATTGTGCATTGCGGGTGACTCCGTAAAAGTGGAAGTCCATGGCTAGTCCCGGATAGCTCAACAAATGTATTTCCTATATATACATTTTTAAACGCAGACTTCGAATCTGTTTGCAGAATTACTCCATCACCTTAAGTTTCTGAGATATTAAAGCTTAAAAATACCTACAAATTGCCATTTTTGATCCTTTAAGGTTAGAATATCTCAAAATCCTGAAGTGATTGCCAATTTTTCTGAGTATATTCGGATTCAGTGAACAAAATTAGGTTGTAAATGGCCCATAGCATCAAAAACAGCAATCGAGACCCTAAAATTTGCAGGCCTGTGTAATCGCCTTCCCCTTTACATATTGTAGTAAACACATTGACTTACTCTACTCCAGTAATAAAGCACTTCAAGGAATTCCTTTCCCTCTCTCCGAGTGTCCCTTGGATTTCCAGTGTTTTGATGGGTGACCTACCCGCGGCAACAAGGAAGTAGAGAAGGGAATAGAGTATTAAACAGTATACAATATGCGGTCAAAAAATGACAATTCATAAACTGAATTCATATACACTTAAAATATCCTAATTCATAAACTGGAGGTTGAATTTGATTGATGAGGGTCGATCTCAACGATTAGGCACTCCTAGATACGACACGTGGAATCCGCGTAGCTGCGCAGAGACGCCATTTCCTCACTCCCGAAGTGTAATCGCCGACTTGAAATTCATGCATCTGATGATTGTGGGTCGCCTCGGGCTGAATTGGAAAGCTGCTCGGAATTTACTCATTTCTCTTCCTTTCAGTGTATAATCAGATATTGCAAGCGAGTAATCATCCGCGGGCTATTTACCTTCCCTTAACGAGTTAAACGCCTTCAATGTGACATTATTTTGTCGGAAAAGTCTTTACTTGAAATATGTCTTATTCATATCGGTCTTTCGTACCGGCCGGTGCAACCAATTGTCAATTGTTTGAAACCCTGATGACGACTAAATTCCACTTTCTCAGGTGAGATGTTTTAGAACAGAATTTTCAATGATAACAAAAAAGATATCGTACTATCTACCTTTTTATTACAAAATCGTACTGCACGTGTTTCGACTGGACATTATTTGTACCTGATGATGACTCCAAGACAGTCGAAACACGTGTAGTACGATTTTGTAGTAAAAAGGTAGACAGTACGATATCTTTTGTGTTATCATTATCACCTAATGATGACGTTAATCGTCGAAACCATGTTTGTAAGTCATTAATTTCATTGAGGAAAAACAAAGTTTACCCTGATCATTCAAAATGTTCCGAAACCCATTTGTAATCAGCCATCAATCTGAAGATTCTCGCTGCCCTTCTCTCCCCTTACAGTTCAACGTTCAATTATTGCGACACAAATTTGACTTCCTTCCTATCATTCCTCAGGTATGCTAGCCTTGATCTTCCACATTAACTCCATCTATTGATTTATTCTCCTAGCATTGTTTTCTGGAAGCTTATTCCCAAAAGAAAATGGCAAACGTTGGCTCCGTTTCTATCAATATTGGCAAATGAATGAAATTCACAAGGAATTATACGGAAACCCCTATCAGCACCTCGGGTCGGTCGCGCTCCTCAAGGAGGACAAAAAACAATGGGGTTGGGGAAGAGAGGGAGGAAAGGGATCATTTTTTTATTTCGGATGCCGCGTGTATTACAGGGAGGGTGTCGTCGCCACCGCACCCCTCGCCATTGTCCCCTTGGGAAACGAGTGGCGTCTCCATGGAAACACGCCTCCCCCCTCCTCCCATCTCCCCCACCCCTTTACAATGGGAGAGGGGCAAACATCGCCGCGAGGGGACTGGGAAAGCGTATCGCATTCCAGGGGACCCCTCGCCCCCCGTTGCCCCCCGCTCCTGCTACAGAGGCTGGGAGGGATTGAGGGAGGGAGTCATCACATTGCTCCTCTCTCCTACACACGCCGCCGCCACCCCTTCAACTCACGTCACCGCGCTCAAGCACCAAAGCACTCAAGCCTCACACTCGCCCACGCGTCATCCGACTGAAATTACAATCGATATTTATATACACACATATGTACACTTTACGCTCTTCTGTCGAGAGAGAGAGAGAGAATTTTTCTCCTTCCTTCAATCTCTAGAACTTATATTTCAGTCCTCCAAAATTAAAACGGCAAGAGTGAATTTAAGCAAATAAAACTTGGTATTGTCAACTGAGTAATTTTATTTTACAATGTTATTCGATGCTAAGGCTTTGGGATATTATTTGCTTTGGAGTATCTTAACGCGGACTTTGAAGCTCTATCATCGGACCTTCACAACGTTCATTCGTGGTGCCAGGAGTGAGGTTTAGGACTAAATATTAGTAAATGCACCACGGTTCACTTCCTGCGAAAGTCATCACACAAAAGCCATACCTACACCGTGGGTGGAGTAAACATAAAATCTTCAAATACAGTCAAATATCTTGGAATTACCTTAACTTCAGATATAAGGTGGGGAACACACATACAAAACATATGCGGCACAGCATTAAAGAAACTAAGTTTTGTTTAGTGTATAATAGGAAGGTCCTCGGATGTAACGTAAAAGAGAGATGCTACTTCGCTCTGGTTAGGCCACACCTCGAATACGCCGCGAGCATTTGGGACCCTGGTCATAAAGAGTTAACCAAAAAAATTAACAAAATACCAAGAAAAGCAGCACGCTTCGTTAAAAACTGCTACGAACGAGCATATAGTGTCTCACAACTGTCAGAGGGATTAAGGTGGGAGCCCCTAGAGACTCGGAGGCTGCACGCTAGGCTTAGGCTGCTTGAGATATTCAGAACTGGTGTGTTTCAGAGTGACACCACACAAAATATTATCATGACGCCTCACGACATTTCTAACTCCGACAGATACGATAAAATAAGAGAGATACTCTGCCGAACAGATAGGTACAAAAACTCGTTCTTTCCGCGCATAATAAGCGACCACAATAAAAACTGAATCCTCCAAATACACTCTCATAGGACATGTCACCATTTCGCCTCCAAAACTTTTCATCTTTACACGGCTGGTGACCTATCACTCCCTGCCACACGCCCATGCGGCGGATCGCGAGGTAGTATCTAGATGTACATGTAGAAGGCGTCATCAAAGGGAACAATACTCGTTAAAGAATAATAACTTTTTCACTTAAAATTTTCCACTCAGTTATAATTCCTCAACTAGTATGCCACATTTCCTCAAGTTAATTCGCTAACGATCACGTTCATGAGGTAATATAGAATGTACATTGCTGTTCCACCATACACCTCATTCATTCTACGATGCTAGATATCGTCGTGGAACAGTGGGCGCATCCAATGACATACACGATCGATTTTTTTCGGCGACTCCTAATTTGTGCGACCCCCGACCCAACGGAAATTGCATCTCTCAGGAATTTCCTCTCTCTCTTCCTTCAAGCGAACGGGCATTCTCTTTCCCTCTCATATATGTATATTAATATCTCAACATATTTTCATTTGATTACGTTTTTTCATATAGTTTTTTCACTTTCATTTCAATATACAATTCCTGGTGCGGGCGCCGAATATTCAAAACAACATTCATTGAGTTTTACACGCGCGCCTGACAGTTTTTTGAAACGTGAACATCTCTCAATGCATTCTCAAAATCTAATTTGAAGGTATGACTCTAAATGAACTTTGTTCCTCTGAGACGCACATGCTTAACTTAACTACTTGTCAGATGAATTATTCAAGCACAAAGAAAAAGTTGTATTTGATTCTAGGGTGTATCGAAAACATTGGTCATTCGCTCATCGATACCTTTGCATTTTCGCAAAAAGATGCGTAAAATGCTGGAACTGTTTTCACTCATGCATATCATTCCTGCACTGTAGACTTAAAAGCGATGGTTCTTTACTTGGCATGTTAAAAGAGTATATATTCATTTCAGAAGTACTTTTCTAAAAAACGACATAATTTCTCTCATTGCATTAAATCATCACCATCGTCAACGACCTTCATGTGGAACTTCCGCATTCCGGTGACACCTTGAGCTGACTTGTTTCGGAGTGACGACAAGAACAATTATTCAATTTTTAAAGAAAAAATCTGTACCGTCGAACTAAAGAGAATCGAATGGTGGCAAATCGGGTGTCGTGTGTCTTTAGGGCGAGTGCTGTCCCTCTGTCGTTGTCATCCCGGGTTAAGGGAGGGTTTACTCCGAGGGCGTCTCCGCACGTAAACATGGCGCGATGACTATGGTACAAATAAAACGACAAGAAAGAGTTGGGGTGAGACAAAAACGACAACAATAGGAACGTGAAGTATTTATTCATTTTAAAGAATAAACCGATTGTAACTTCCACACAAGATTTATTTAAACCGACCCAGGTTTCGACATTATCAAGGTAGTCATTATCAAGGTAGTTCGAAGCATTGGTCGAGAGCCTTAAATAGTGGACCATACGTAAACGCTACTTTCCTATGGAATTTCAGCGTCTTGTGCTATGCCACCAACATCATTGATGGGCTATAACACGTTTCTCACAAGTTTTTATCTCCAGTTGTATCTCCGGAAAACTGATTGGCTCGAATTTCCTACAAAAACTCAAAGAATGGGTTCAGAATAAGAGGAGACGTAATTGTTTGTACATCTACATCTACATAATACCCTGCGAGCCGCAGCATGGGAGTGTGGCAGGAGGTGTTAGGTCACCACCCGTGTAAAGATGTAAGTTTTTGGTAGGTGAAATGGTGACATGTATTATTGGAGTGTATTTAGTGGAGCTCAGTATGTATTATTGCGCAAGCTGAGCTTATTGTACGCGGAATGAACGAGTTTTTGTACCTATCTGTTCGGCAGTGTAACTCTTATTTTATCGTATTTGTCAGACCTAGAGAGGAGTAGTATGTAGTGAGGAGTCATGATAATATTCTCTGTGTCGCTCTGAAAAATATCAGTTCTGAATTTCTCAACCAGCCTAAGCCTGGCGTGTAGCCTCCGAGTCTTTAGGGGCTCCCACCTTAATCCCTCTAAAAGTTGTGAGACACTATATGTACGCTCGAAGCAGTTTTTAACGAAGCGCGCTGCTTTCCTTTGTATTTTATTAGTTTGTTTGGTTAAATATTCATGACCAGGGTCCCAAATGCTCGCGGCGTATTCAAGGTGTGGCCTAACAAGAGCAAAGTAGTATCTCTGTATGTATGTAAAACGCGTGATAATGCAAAAGCTTTGTGAACTCATTTTGAAGAAAGATAACCGAATGAATTCCTTGACAGGAAGACAGAGCAAGTGCTGAAAGATATTATTATTTCGTGAAATTTTCAAATGTCTAGAAGCGGTTGCTGTAGTTTGTAATTCACACTGGAATGAAACATTTCTATTTGACCGCCGAACATATTCGTATTCGGGGATGGATGGATGAAGGTGCGCTCGTGAAGTTCGACAACCTATGGACAACACTTAGTGAACGGTTTCGATGTACAATAAACTGTATGTATCTCAGTCATTTCCCCGCCAAGTCCGTCGGAATGTCGCATCAATCACTTCATTGATAGCTGAAATGCGCTTAAAATAAGTTATCCTAGCCTCTGAATGGCCCATCTTAACATGAAGAACTCGCTGGAACTTTTCGCCGAACAACATTTCTACAGTGATGCCATCAACCAATGCTAAGATTGTGTCATTTAATGTAATGTAATGTAACCGATTTGTTCACACGAGTTCCCGCCAACGAAGCACCATGCTCAGACGTGAATTTAATAAAAAGCTCTAGTTGCGATATAAAAATTGTCTATGGCATTTAACTGCTTTTAGATGTATGTCTAGATCAAAACTATTTATTATAATGTAACGTTTTAGATAAAACACACCGGCCATGCAATGGGGTCTCCAACATCTTCGTTTTAGCTGAGATTTTATAAGCAATTTAAAAACGACATTATTTAACACTAAACATCAATTCCTAAATAATTTATGCTATTGGCTTCTATATGTTGGTGATGTTATATGTATGTGGTCAGGTTCCTTTCGGCAACTATACGGTTTTACGTCCTTCACAAAGTCACTTCACCGATCCACAAAGTTTGTTAGAATGTGGAGGTAATAAGATTAACTTTCCGAACTTAAGAATCTGCATTGAAAAGGGCAGTCATGAGTTTTCAATTTACCGTAAAGCATTATTCACCGATGACATCACTATTCAATACAGATCGAATCCTCACCATGCCCACTAAATACGCTCTTTTAAATCAACGGCGGACAGACTTCGCAGTATTCTAATGTCAAAAGAAAATTTCGACCAAGAGTTAAATACCATCAACTTTAATGCACAACGGAATGGATTTAACCTCTAAATGACAAACAGACTTTGACAAGACAAAAAAGCCATTAAAATGCCATCTATTCGGTTGAACGAGGACAAAATCGCTGGTTCAAGCCACCTTTCCTTTCCAATGCCTTTCTAAACTTTAGAAAACCATCTAGAGTGACGAGGCCATAGTGTCATTTATAACTCAATAGCATTAAAAAACAAATTTTTTCACATTAAGAACAAGTACTGTAATACCCACAAAAGCGGGGAGTGTGACATCAAGTGTGATAATTGTGAAACGAAGTATATTGGCCAGTACGGGAGAAAATTCAAAACTAGAAAGGAAGGACATAGAAGTTTTTTAAACCGTGATCATTCCTTTGGAATATCAAGACATTTATGAAAAGAAAACCATCGGAGTGGCTTTGAAACTGGAATTTTATATGTCATGAACAAGGGGCGGAAACTGGACTTTATGGAACTTTCGACATTGTGGCTTGCCCCGCGGAATTTAACTTTGCCATGGTTTCATGTTCCCATCCCATTCGCCTCTCCTACGTATCACCTCCCCACCCAACCGCCAGTCTCAAACGTAACCGTGAGTCACCTTTCCTCGCTCCCCTCACAGTTCGTTCACGCCAACATTCCATGGCACCTTCGTCGCTCCACCACTCCCTCCCACGACCAGTAAGCTCCACTTCTCCTATATTCCTTGACAATATGTAAGAAGTGGACCTATGACACTCCCCTGTGGGTCTCCTGAAGTGACTTTAACCTCATTGGAGATGGCGCCGTCTAATACTACCCTCTGTACGCGATCGCTCAGGAGTTCTCCTATCCCGGAAATTTCATCGTCGCCTAAGCTGTAAGATTTTAGTTTGATTTATTTAATTTTCCGTGGGACACGAAATACATCGATGGAAAGAATAAAGATGATGAGATAAGTATTTTAAGTAAAACTCTCCAAATTAGAGGAGACAAACTGATTTGACACACTCCGAGATACGACCACCTACGGGAAAGAGAAAAATGGTGGGAGAAAGGATTGGGAAGAATTACCGTGAGAGACAAAGTTGGGATGTCAGAAAAAACCCTCGTCACCAATATGTTCCGCCCAACTATTCTCTTTTCCCACTCATCTTTTCCTCCACTTCCTATTGCTAGGGTTTACTAATCCACTCAACCGTTTCATCTACATCTACGTAATACCCTGCGAGCCACCACGAGGGTGTGTGGCAGGGGGTGAAGATCACCAAACATGCACTATTGCCATGCAACTAGGATATTTAAGGGAGGCATGCTAGAGAACAGGGTCACATGCAGCTAGATGGTTAGTATTTACATAATAAGAAAGGGATTATTGGTTGTTATTACATGCATCATGCGCTACAGACTACTCTTACTATATTTCACCTACCTATCCCTTTGCTACGCTGCCTATTGTTCTCTCTTATGGTACGCGGGAAAAATGACATTTTAAATCTATCGGTACGACAATCTATCTTTCTAATCTTGTTAATATGATCAAACCTAGCATAATACGCACGGGTACTCAATATATATCTAACGTCATCTGTGAACAAATCGGTTTCGAATTTACTTAAAAGTTTTAACCTAAATTTTAACCTGCGTTCTGATAGTAATTCCCATTCTAGTTCTTCTAATAAACTTGTAACACTTATGCAGTTATCATAACGGCCTTTAACAAACCTAGCGGATCTCCTTTGCACACGCTCTAATTCTTTTATCAAACCTTCCTCGTACGGATCCCATATACTAGCGGCGTTTCCATTGGCGTCACACGATTCACTGCGCAACTTCGTTTAAATATCCGTGTAGGATACCCGTGCCATTTCACTTCTCTTAATAAACTCAATCGGACAAAGAATATCGCAGTTTTATAAAGCCAGTAGCAAATTTTGGCTAACCGCGCGTCTGTAGCTAGCCTCAATAGCAGGGCAAAGAGCGACCTCCTGGAGGCCCGCGTCGCCGAGCTGGAGGGGATGGTTCCAGAGATCCGTCCTCGTGTTACGGGAGTGTGTGGGCGTCTCGGGGGTCAGGGGCCGTAGCGCTTCCCCCAAGACACCAAGGCACCAAGGTGGTGCTCCAGGCGTGCTCGGGTGCGAATGCAGGTGGGGTGGTCGGGGGGTGTTGACACGACCGAATCGGGGAGAGGCGGTAGCGGAGGTTGCCCCAGACCCGTTCGCAAGTTTCGCGGTGCTGTCGGAGGACGGCCTCTTGACGCTTGTTAGCGAGGACGTGAGCCCTGTAGGTCCTGTCTCGAGGGACGATACGGGCTGTTCTAGCCTGCGAGTGGTGCCCGATGTCGGCACCAAAGATGTCTCCGAGCGTGGAGCTGAAGATATTTTAAATTACTTCAAGGATTTATACTCGGAGGTGGAATGAGGCCGG
The DNA here is from genome assembly GCA_963169105.1 of Ceriagrion tenellum. NCBI lineage: Eukaryota > Metazoa > Arthropoda > Insecta > Odonata > Coenagrionidae > Ceriagrion > Ceriagrion tenellum. The sequence goes on from OY720639.1 coordinate 10,205,918, forward strand.
ACGGTATCTGGTGTCGATTTGCGACTGTCCATTTGTAGTGTTTTTCCGCAGACCGACCGCGGTCACAATGTTTGGAGCAGGATCGAATGCATGAACAGGAGGCTGTGGTGATTCTGAGAAAGCATAGGATCAGAATTCGTACATAGAATCTACGAATTCTGACGTATAAAAGAGTTTCATGCGTAACTTGGTGGAAATATTTAATATCCATACTGGTAAGAATAAAAAAAAACGATAGTAAATTTTCATACTGTTTAATAAGTACCGACAATGGTTTCGACACTTTATATCATTCTCAAGGTACAAAAATTAAATTTCCAGTTCTATATATACCAATTTAAAAAACACAGATAGATGGAGGGGGGAAGGGGAGGGTAGGTTTTGACGGCGGAGAGGGTAAGGGAGGGAACATACAGAGGTGGAGGAGTTCGGAGTGACGTAATAACCAGTAAACAATAGTGGGGGACAACCAGCATAAAAGGGGGGGAAGGAAGAACTTTTTTATTCTTACGAATTCTGATCCTACGCTCTCTCAGAATTCGTAGATCTTCGACCGGTGCTCGAATCGTGCCGCGCTCCCCTTAACCATTCGAGGGTGCAATACTCCGCCCAGGCGTCAGGACGAGTGGCTCGTAGGATTTTCGAGCATTGTAGGTATTTTTTAGGCTAGAGAGTAGGAGTGTCGTAGGATTCAGTGGGAATCGAAAGCATAGAGCCGATAACAGCCTCCAAGTAAATCTGTAGCGTAAACCTTCATTGCCGAAAAAACTTAGGGGAAGCACAAATGAATAAATGTTAATTACAAAGCAAAAATAACACCAACACGCGCTCTCAAGATAATTGCATAACTTCATTCACGAAATTCGTAGCCACAATGAAAGACGAGCGCACCGAAGTACGATGGAGATATTTTTTTGGAAATACTACGTACAGGAATCGATGAATATATTCCACACAAATACAAACGGGAGAGTAAAGAACCTCGTTGGTATAACCAAGAAGAAAGGCGGGAGCTCAGGAGAGGCATTTACACAACCAATATAAAAATTCTATTAAGCCAGGTGGTAAAACGATGGAACTTGCGGCGAGAGAAATTTACATCTACATCTGCGAAATACCATGCAAGTGACCACAAGGGTGTGTGGCACTCGGTGATTCCACACCAGGCATGAAATCCCAGCTGAAATCCGAACCGCGCACGTTCCCCTGGATGAAAGGCGCAGACTAAAAACAGTCAAGACAACAGTGCGCAGTCGGACCAGAAACTAGGAGAGTGATACGTAGCGAACATGCTCTGCCATGCTATACCTTGCAGTTCACTACTTACGATACAAATACTGGCATTATTAATGCGACAGATAAATAGCACTACAAGGTATTAAATCATATAAAAGTATATCATGCCGGAAATTACATTCACTGTTAGTAATTAATAAAGATATTAAGATATTTAGCACAAGTGCAAAGGGCTATGTTACCTAGTCAGAGTAAAAGTATCCTAGAACTGTTCTATCGCGACTATCATAGTTCCTTATTGTACGTGGAAAAAGTGACATTTTAAATCTATTTGTTCTGCAGTCTATATCCTTAATTTTATGCCTGTGATCGTTTCTACCATAATAGTTTCGCTCTAGTATAATATGTTGAACGTCCTGAAAAAAAGTCTACATCAAACTTTCGCAAAAGATTAAATCCATATTTTTCCCTTCGATCAGATAGAGCTTCCCACCCTAGTTCCCTCAAATATTTAGAAACACTGACATGCTTATCGTAACAAATTTTTAACTAATCTAGCTTCTCTCCGCTGTATTCGATCTAAATCTGAAACTAGTCCTACTTCGTAAGAGTCCCATACTCTAGCTGTGAAAATTGCACATTCTACATTGTAGTTCACGTTGGTGACAAGTTACCCTCAGCCAAACACCCTCGAAGTGCCTTACAGGGTAATATGTAGATGTAGATCTATTTGCGGACAACTTCTCATATTCATCTCTATCAACATTCTTAACTAACCTTCGCATACAATCGCACGCAAATTGCACTGACTTTTAGCATGTTCTCACTGCGTTGAACTCTCCTAGTCACTTCTTTGACCACGCATTGTTCTCTCGACTGCTAGTCCGTGTCTAGCGATCGGGGGAGCGTGCAAGATTCTTATTTGACCTAGGGAAGAGTGCTGCAACCCTGTCGTAGAACCACCCCGTGTCACACACTCCAGTGGAGGAAAGTTAGGCAATGCTTAGATGTAAATGTTAAAGTGATTTTTCATTGGCTAAGATTCATATAAAGGGTTCCACATTTTCTTGGCAATAAGGGCCTCAATGGAGAGTAATGTAGTCAGATGTACGCAACGCGTGCTCACCTTTAGTTCACGTCATCAGCCATTCCTACAGCTACATATTACCCTAAAAGCCACCTCAAGCGTGTATGGCAGGGGGAGGAGTTATCACCTACATGCACTGTAATGTACATGAACTTTTACTAACATGCACATCACTATAGTGAAGCAATCGAGGGGAGAGTCGAAGATGTCTCTCTCCGAGAATGCCCTAAAAACAAATTCTTCCCAAAATACGAGTGAGAGAAACAGGAGGAATCGGGAACAATCAAGTATATAAAATTACCACCGAATGAGACGAAAATGAAATCTATTTCAACAAATCCCAATTTCAGATTAGATTGACCAGTTATATTTGTTCCGTGAGAGGTAAATAGTTTAACTCCAAAGTATTTTACAGATTCTTCAGTCTCTTCTTAGGTAAGCTGTATGGTATAGCTGTATTGAGGAGAGTTTTTCCTTTTCCAGAAGTTCATTGTAACACATTTTTTCAAATTTAATTCTAGCTTCCACGCATCGCTCCTGGTATGAATTGTCTTGATGACCTTTGTCAGCGCTTTCTTATCATTTTTGCTACGGATTTTCCCGTACAGTACCGCATCGTCCGCAAATAGTTGGAGTTTACTGCCTACTATTTCACCAGTATCGTTTACATGTAGAAGGAATGGAAGTGGACTAATGAAACCTATGAAACTTACGGTGAGACGCCTGAATTAACTTTAGCCTCATTGGTGATGGCGTCGTGAAATACAACCCACCGTGCGCTACCGCTAAGGCATTCTCCAATCCAGGAAATTACATCGTCATTTGAGCCGTAGGATTATGGTTATATAAGTCACTCTCTGTGTGGGACTGTCCAATGCTTTTTTAAAGAAATTGCATGTACTGGAACGTTGGCTTCATGGTAGACTATAATATCGCGCGCAAACAGTGCTAATTGAGTTTCGCACGATCTTCCTTTCCGGAATCCGTGCTGTTTTATAAGGAATCGCTGCATAAAGAGGTGTCTCATACCCGAGCTTAAATGTGCAAGTACTGTGCATGAGATAGATGTTAGAGATATCGGTCGGTAATTTAATGGCTGCTACCTGTTACCACTTTTATATATGGTCGTTACATTGGCAATTTTTCTGTCTTTGGGGCCCACGTGTTGCTTCATGGATTTTCAAAATATTACTTGCAAATTGGGGGCTGATTCCGGAGCTAGTTCTCTAGACACGCGGGAAGGAATTTCTTCAGGATCTGATGACTTATGGATTGAGCAATTTTAACAAAATTTCCATGCCGCGGGCTAAATATAAGGAAGTCAATTTAGTGAATAATATTTGCAAATTGAAAGACTTCTAGATGTGCATCTAGTATACTGCTAAGTACTGAGTTAATTATTCCTCCACTATAGGTAACATCACACCACCGGCCTTTAGGAGATGTACACAGGAAACTAATCTTTATAAGAGCCTTAAGGAAGTCCGAACGAGATAGTTCTCTAGTCATAATATAGACCATATTCAAATTAAACGTTTTAATTTCACCAGCTGTAGGACATAGCAATTAATTATTGCATTATTAACGGTACAATAATATAGTTTTGCATGACAGAAATTGTCAGTAATTAAATGAAAATATCTAAATTAGTCTTTAACTTGACTCATTTTTTTCGCGCGGTATGTTTGAAACTCCTTCAAAACGAGGTCTTTTGTGATCCCCAAGAACCTACTGCGGCGACAATAAGATAAATTTTCAAATATAGTTGAGAAAACATACAAACTACACGCTGTTAGTTTTTTTACAACATCTAAGTGCTAGACATACATCATTTTTCAAATAATATCTCTCTGGAGTGCATGCACGTACCATTTCCCATGTAGAAGGGCCGGTATTCTTCGTGAAATATCGCGGAAGTAATGTGGTAAACCCCCGCGAGTGAACGGGGACTCGTAGGGCGATGGGGAACGTCGCGTGGCGCGGGTGCCCTCGGCGCTCGGGGGTGTGGATGCGGAGGCTGCGGGGAGGGATCGAGGGTGGTGGGGGTGGGAAGGATCGAGAAGAGGAGGGGGTGAGGAGGGAGATCGAGGCAGGAGGGATGGATCGAGGGGTGGGGTTAAGGAGGGAGTAGTGATGGCGATGGACGGAGCAAGCAAGGGAAGGAACGGAAAGGCAAGTAGACGCGGAGGAGGGCGGAAAGATGAGGAAGAACTTTGATTGAGCAAGACATCTCTTCGCAAAAGTTTTCAATATCCGCTTTTATTACAATTATGTAGTGTTTCGCCGTTTTGCCGATTGACGACATCGTCAGGTAGAATATGCTTATTAATTTTTGTCTATTGTTACACTAATTTTGGGAAAGGTAGGAGAAAAATAACAGAGTTCGAGGAGGGTCGATAAAGACAGCGGAATCTACGTGACCGTGTCTTTCTCAACTCTCGTCGAGGACTAGTGAGGCGGGAAGAATTATTATTTGACAAGGCAATTTTATCGAAAAAGCAGGCGTAGAAATTACGGTAAAAAAGTGTTAAGCATTTTACATTCTTAAGACTAAAAATGGAAACCCCAATACTGATGATGAGAAGAAGAACGGACCAAATGGAATAACTTATGTTAAAGAAGAACCAGTTGGATTGGACATACACCGAGGAACTATGGTATCTTCAATGGTTTTCGAGTTTACTTCGTGGAATTTTGACATCACATTGAGATGAAATAAAATCCCTTTGTATAATCCTCACATTTTAATTGTTATGAACCCGACCGGTTTTAACACTTCCGTGTCATTCTCAAGGGGGATAATACCCCATATAATACATCTACATCTACTTGATACCCTGCGAGGCACCACGAGGTTGTGTGGCAGGGGGTGAAGATCACCAAACATGCACTATTGCCATGCAACTAGGATATTTAAGGGAGACATGCTAGAGAACAGGGTCACATGCAGCTAGATGGTTAGTATCTACATAATAAGAAAGGGGTTATTGGTTGTTATTACATGCATCATGCGCTACAGACTACTCTTACTATATTTCACCTACTTATCCCTTTGCTACGCTACCTATTGTTCTCTCTTATGGTACGCGGGAAAAATGACATTTTAAATCTATCGGTACGACAATCTATCTTTCTAATCTTGTTAATATGATCAAACCTAGCATAATACGCAGGGGTTCTCAATATATATCTAACGTCATCTGTGAACAAATCGGTTTCGAATTTACTTAAAAGGTTTAACCTAAATTTTGTCCTGCGTTCTGATAGTAATTCCCATCCTAGTTCTTCTATTAAGCTCGTAACACTTATACAATTATCATAACGGCCTTTAACAAACCATACAGATCTCCTTTGCACACACTCTAATTCTTTTATCAAACCTTCCTCGTACGGATCCCATATACTAGCGGCATATTCTAAATGAGGCCTGACAAGTGCAAAATAGCTTCTTTCTCGTAGTCTCTCATCGCATTTGCCTATAACCCTTTTTACGAATCCTAATCTACGGTTTGCTACACTAGTTATTTCCCTGATGTGTTTTCCCCATGACATGTCTTCAGTGATGGTGACGCCTAAGTATTTAATAGATTCTACGTTAGATATTTTCTTTTCTTTGATGCAATAATTATTCCGGGGAAAGCCATTCATTTTCCAAAATTTCATTGTCGCGCATTTCTTCAAATTTAATTCTAGCTGCCAAAATTAATAATAATATAATAAGTATTATCCCCCTTGAGAATGACACGGAAGTGTTAAAACAGGTCGGGTTTAAACCAATTAAAGTTTGTGTGGATTATACAAAGTGATTTTATTTCATATCAATATGAGGAACTATGGGTTGGTGAAGAGCATAATTGAAGGAAAAATGGAGGGAAGAGTTCCTAGAGGACTGCAGTCTTCTGGAGACTGCAGTACTCCTAGTACGATCTTAGGATTGAATGACCGATGATGATGACGATGATATGAATCAAGGTGAGAAAGGGGAAGTGAAGGAGTGGGGGCAGAGAGATCGGGAGGGTGTATTGGGAAGCGAATCGACGGAAGATGAAGGTGAGCGGATGTGTAGGGTAGTGATGAGAGGAATGGCATTGGATATGAATGGGAATGAGGTCGGAATTGAATCGGGATGAATGATATGGAAAGTTCTTTTCATTTCGATCGAAATGAGAACTTTCTAGCCATGTATTAAATCCAACTCTTAAAACGGACGAACATATGAGGTGAGTAAATAAAGAAATGACTGATTACTGTGATTTTTTTATTTAATTAAAATTACAATTTTAAATTATATACAATAAAAATGTCCCCTTTAGAGCCTACACAGTTATGAAGACGATTTTTTCACTCTTCACTGCAGCACTGGAACTCAGATACTGAAATTGGCTCCTGCTGGTCATTTACGGCCTTTTGATTGTCTTCTAATGACCCGAAATGACATCCTTTGAGGTGAATTTTCAATCTTGGGTATAGAAAAAAGTCACTGGGACTCAAGTGGTACTGAAACTCGTACAAACATATGTGGCGCAGCATTAAAGAAATTAGGTATTGTTAAACGTATAATAGGAAGGTCCTCGGATGAAAAAGACAAAGAGAGATACTACTTCGCTCTGGTTAGGCCACACCTTGAATACGCCGCGAGTATTTGGGACCCTGGTCAAATAGATTTAACCAAAAAAATTAACAAAATACAAAGGAAAGCAGCGTGCTTCGTGAAAAACTGCTATGAGCGTACATATAGTGTCTCACAACTTCTAGAGGAATTAAGGTGGGATACCCTAGAGACTTGGAGGCTACACGCTAGGCTTCAGTTGCTTGATAAATTCAGAACTGATATTTTTCAGAGCGACATAGAGAATATTACCATGACTCCTCACTACATCTCTAGGTCTGACAGACGCGAGAGATGCACTGTCGAACAGATAGGTACAAGAACTCGTTCTTGCCGTGAACAATAAGCGATCACAATAGGAATTAATCTCACTAAATACACCCCTATAATATATGTCACCATTTCATCTCCAAAAATACTAACCCCTTTACACGGCTAGTGTCCTAACACCCCCAGCCACACGCCCATGCGGCGGCTCGCGGGGTATTATGTAGATGTAAATGTAGATGAAAGACTCGTCTCCAGTCATGGCACGTTCCAAAAAATGAGGTTCATTTTCAATCCACTCCAAAAAGTCAAAGCACTTGTCCCTCCTGTCCTACTTTTGTTCCTCAGGAAGGGTTTTTGAAACCATTTCCGCGCAAGTTTTCCTCATTCCTGATTCATTGGTCAAAACCTTATAAATAGTGGTGAGAGTCCAATTCAGCTCTTCCCCGATCATTTTGACAGTCAGACAGAACGCACAGCACCCCCAGATTCTGGCGACACTTTCGTCAGTTCTTGCAGTAGCAGGCCTTCGGCGCCGAGGTTCATCTTCAACCCGTTCTCCTCCGACTGAAAATGCCTTAAACAGCACGAGACCTGGGCCCTTGTCAAAACATTGTCTCCTTAGGCCTGCTGAAGTTTAACAAAGATTTCTATTGCAGTGACCAACTCTGTAACAAAATCTCATGGAACAAATTTTCATGAAATAGATGTCACCCATTTTTGGGACGCAATAGAAAAAAATAGTTCATGAAAATATGACTCGTCCGGACGGAGCACCGCAAGTTACTCAACCTTCCCTCTATACGGAAAGTCTGCAATGTGGCCATATCGAACGTTACGCTACTATAAAATTAATCGTCGACAGGCTTACTTTGTGGAATTTTTCCATGGTTTGGAATGAAATAACTTTGTACTTTTCCACTCGGTTTATTATCCTCGACCGGTTTCAACGCAATAGAGTCATTTTCAAGAGGTTACTAAAAAGGTTTTAGTAAACTCTTGTTTTAGTAAACTAGAAAATGACGCTATTGCGTTGAAACCGGTTGAGGATAATAAACCGTGTGGAAAAGTACAAAGTTATTTCATTCCAAGCTACGCTACTAGTCTCATTGCTTTATTTACTCACCTCGTACAAATATATCCAGGGAGATGAAAGTCCTACCTTGGTGGGATTCGATCTCGCAGCCCTCGGGGTGACAGGCAACGAATTAACATCGCCGACACCGGCGCAAATTGAAGCAAATTGTGAGGAACGATATGAGAAAGAGTAAAGGAAAGAGGTTTTAAAAGAGAAAGAGGAAGATAGGGGGAAAGAGGTGGGAAAGAGAAGAGAATGAGAGGTGTGTGGGAGTGAGGTAGCAGTGAGGAAGCGAGAGGAATGGAGCGAAAGGCGCTGAGCGGAGGACGAGAAGCGGAAGACGGGAAAAGACAGACGGGCGCCCGCCGCCCCCAGAAAATGATCCCCCTGCGGATCGTGGGTCCAGAGGAGTCGGATTGGGGCGGGGGAGGAGGTTGGGATGGGAGGGCGGGGGGGCGGGAAAGAGGGATAGTGGGACGAAGCATTCTCTTCTTCTCGAAACCACCCCACGTAAGCTCCTTCGCTGCCGCCGCCCCTGGCAACCACCCTCCCCCCACCCTCTCAGGGGCGGCGCATTCCGCCAAAGGGAGGGAGGGGGGATGGGAGAGAAAGATGGGGCAATTAATTCGCCATCAGGAGAGAGAGAGAAAGAGACGTGGGGAAGAGGGATCAGTGTCCCAGGGGAGAGGCAGGAACGGCAGAGGGGGGGGAGAGACTTTCCTCCCCCCCATTGCGAACACGTCGTTAAATGGGGTTATGGGAGGGAGTTATCACCCTCTCCACGACATCAGCAGGGCCTCCCTAAAGGGGGCATGACACCGCTACAAATAAATATATAATGGGCGAATACAAGATAGGTGGAGACGGTGGAAGAATTCTGATTTTAGAACGTGCAAAGGAAGTTCGACTTCACCTATCTGAGGGTTTCTTGTAATTAGTTTCTATTTTTAAGTGAAATCTACCGCGAAACATTTATATTTAGTACGCCTTTATTCATTTAGTACCCGGACGACTTGGCCATTTACCAGCAATGCGAAACAAAAGATACACATTTATTAGAATTTCGAATAAAAAACGGTGATGTATTATATATATATATATATATATATATACATATATATATATATATATATATATATATATATATATATTTTGTAAAAAATGTCACAGGCGTGACTGGCAGTTACACATAGAAAACACAACAAAGAAAAACTCACAGATATTATATATTTCGGCGGACACAACCGCCTTCGTCAGAAATAAGTACTTATTTCTGACGAAGACGGTTGTGTCCGCCGAAATATATAATATCTGTGAGTTTTTATTTGTTGTGTTTTCTATGTGTTACTGCAAGTCACGTCTGTGACATTTTTTACAATGCTTGTGCACTACACGTGTTTTTCGTCGGGTTCTAACCTTCTAACACACACGAGTTCTAACCTTCTAGCATTAGTATAGTTGTAGTACCTCGTATATCAGTAATTTGCAGTTTTCACACTTCCCTATCCATTGACCGTGTACCAGAAAACTTTTTTGTAGATACTTAGTTAGATAAAAGCTGGAACCATTTGTAAAGTCTTAATGAGACCAAAGAAATGCCATGACAAAGGTATCTATGAGAGGATCGTAATAGAAGACCCATCTTGATGGCATTTCCTAATGGGAATTTTCTGGATATCGATAGTGATTAGTGATTACAGCACATGGGCTAATAAAAAAGAAGTAGTCATTTCAAGGGGTAGACTATACATTTGGCTAAGGAAAGAAAACAAAAGGGTGTGGAAAATATCTTGCCCATTAATATGAGTAAAACATTACGGACGAAATTCTGATGAAGATAGAATAAGGAAAATGTACAGGAAAAGCAATTAAGTCAGCCACATTTGCAGCCGCTCTTAACTAATTTTGGAGGTCACTACGAAACATATGAAGGGTGGAAATGCCAGAGGAAATACTTTTTCACATATCTTAAGTCAATACCATAATTATGCAAAAGCCCGTGATGAATGCAGAAGAGACATTTTAAGTCCAGCACAAAAAATTTTGCAAGAAGTTGTGACCACCTATCTCATTTTTCATGATACTTTTTATTAAATACATTCATCGGCTTTCATATGCGACAAATTTGTGGTTTAAAGTGGCTTTTTATCTGAAAGGGGTTTTCTGTAGTGATTTGGTGTCCTTTTTCCAGTATGTGTTTCGCGGCTGCTGATTTTTTTATTTTTATAGCGCGTTATGAGTTCTTTGAACCTGACTTTGGGGTAACCAAGCCAAGAGTAACCTCACAGATGAGATTATGAAATCACTACACCAACAACAGCTCATAATGAATGCTCTGGAGTGTCGTATAAAGGTGAAGTTCCTGTCGATCATGTCGCCGGGAAAAGTCGCCACGATCATCTCCGACACGCGTTGTCTCCACGGAGTAAGCCATGGCTCTAGTCTTCTCCAAAGTAGTTTGATGACTAAAACTTGTTTTTTCCGGTGTTCGGTCTCATCTTTCGAGAGTGAAACCATTTCTCCAGCTTGTTGACGATCGTTTGTCTATGCCTCGTGGCCGTCCCGGGGTCTCCTTCCCCAGTTCAACAGAACGCGATGTCATCCTCATACATATTGACAAATTATCATCGAATTGACTTCACTGATGTCTTTTGGCATGCCAAAGCAGAACGGCGTGCACAGAATGGGGAAAGCACGATGCTTCGAGGGCCAGCCTTCGAGGGAAAGGGGATTGACAGATGGTCCACTCTTACATTAGCCTCTCTCTTCAAAGGCAGCTTCTGATGATGCATTGATCATTGCCCACAGCTTCTGAAATATTCTGACAAACCAACCATTGGCAATCTGAAAATAAAATTTAAAAAAACAACTAAAATGATAAGCACCAAAAATGTCTCCCATCTCCACGCTCCATTAATGAAAATAACGGAACTGAGAAAAATGAGGCACTGGAAGCCATTCGAGACCCTGAGTCAAAGGGGAACTTGGTGAGCTTTGACATAATTCGTTCTAAACGGAAAGACCAATCTAAGAATTGAGTCCACCAGAAATTTTTAATAAAACAAAATCAACATTTCGAATAACACACCGGCCTACGGTTAAAAATTTCTAATAGAACTATCAACACCAGTACCAACCCATAAAACCGACAAATAGAGGTTTGTTTGGTAAAATTTCAGAAACCGTTCCTCTCACATTGCTTGGGATAGTGGGTCCTCACAATTAGAGATCATAGGTGTTAGAACACCCAAATAAAATGATGCGCATGGGTAAGCGATGGGAGGGGTTTAAAGGTTATATTGCATTGCCAATGCGCACAATAACAAATAATTAAATACAGCTCACCATTAAGATCTTAGAAACATCGGGAGGAGGATTGCTTCCACGTCTGAAAAGGCCGCGAGGTGAGCTGTCAGTATAGTTGCCGTGCGGCGTCTGGCTCTCCAACAAAAAAGCGGCTGTCGGTAACTCGGTCCTAAAAACGGGAAGGCTTCTATAAAATACCCAATCTCGGCATTTCAATTAGTCTCTCGCGTGGATTTATGCAAGACAGGCTAAATGTCGCATCAAATTCCCCAAGGCTCCCATTTACCATAATCTAAATTACATCTCAAATCTACCGATAAGAATAAATGTCCATGAAAATCAGTGCGATAACTCAGTAATACACACTGAACCAACACAAAATACAAAACAAGTATGCAATTACAACTCACTGTCCGTACCTAAATGAATAACGAATGAAATTATGATAGTACGAATTTTACTCTTCTGTTAAGCTGAGCTGATTTCTGGATTGGACATAATTATCAAGTCCTACTCCGTTCGATCCTGACCAGAATTAAGTTCAAACGTGGCTTTGGATATGATATTCGACTTCTGCGGAAGTAGCTAGGGTAGCGCTGTCTCAAAGTGTATGGCTACTCATCTGGCAGTGTTCTGCTTGCACATTACTGCCGATTTGTTTACGCAAAAATACTGAAATTTATAAACTGATATCATGTTCATTAAATGAATCCAATCCGGGCAACTATTGAGCCACTGACACTCTCCCATTGAACACAGTTCCGCTCTTGTCGACTTTTATCTTCAGCTTTTAGTCCATTCTCCTCCTTCCAACACCAAAGAGACTCACCATCTCCTTGAACGCTTGCATTCCACACCACCCGAAATATACCGACATCATAACTGCCATTGGGCGTCATTGCCTCCCTAAATAAATACATTCACTCATTCCTCACTTCGAACACCTCTCCTCCGCTTCCTTCATAAACTCCCAATTACCCACATCCTTAGCTCCGGTTTTCCTAATTGACCTTTCCAACTACATCCCTACTCATGACTGCTTTTCCCTCAGCGATCCCTTATGTCTTCAATCTAAGGGCAGCGCCATCGTAAGAAGATTAAGTTCTTCCACTGCTAGCCTGCGCCTTGTCGAGGAGTCTTCCTCATCTTCACTTGCCAGCGAATTCTTCCTCGGGCTTCGAGACATCGACATTTCCCTTCTTTGACACCACGACTCCCTTAATTCCTTTACTTTCTCCCATAATAAATCCTCCTTCGCTTTCTCATCCCTCACGTTGTAGGGCTGGGTTCTTTCTCGTGTATGCTGGTGTCCTTCCCGACGAGGTCAGTTAATATGTATTTTGTTGTCGACGCTTCGATGACTGCCATAGCCATCTGATCTTCTTCAGGGGTTCCTTGACTTGACATACCTATTTCCAACCACCGATTCATCACCTCCATCCACATCAAACCCAATAATAAACAGAAATGTCTTCTCTACAGACGCCTTCACCCGTCCAAGCAAAGATCCCTTCCCTATTTCTTCTCAGGCTCTGATTTACCGAGGTAGACTAGGCATTTGACTTGGGCGAAAAATACTCTAGGGTGGATCTTCCCGGAATTTTGTTTTACAGCTGAGATCAAAACGGTTAGGGTCAAGTGAGTCACAAATTCTGTTCTAGATTGCTTCTAGATTGCGGATGGAAATGAGGACGTGAGTTCCAGGGGCGGAAAAAGGATGCGATAGCACTGCGATACGATTAGTGCCTGGTAGTCTTCGAAAAGCAAATCCGGGATTCGCTCCGTCTCCATACGACGCCATCGCATCTTTTATAAAATACGAAGATTCTTGAGAAATAGTGAGGTATTTGAACGTATTGAAATAATAAAACGAGCAATTTTCCAAGAAAAATAAACTTTACTTCCGACCGGGGATTCGATGCATCATTTAGAGGTGCGTGATCAGCACCGCTTTCCACCTGAAGATGATGAATCGACTATCCCGCCGGATGAAATTTCAATTTGTTTGGACCATTGCCATTCTATTATTTCAGCATTCCTAATAATCGGATTCCCCGGAACAATTCTTCGCCAACCTATGCCCATCCCTCATCGGACGAGTCACGAGTTTATTCAGAGGCCAGCCTCCGTAAAATATCCTAAATTAGTCCGCTCCGTTCCGACAACCTGACCGCCGCAGTCGCCATATTCCCAAAATTCTCTTTTAGTGTGGTGAGGAGAGTACAAACACGAAAATTTCGAATCTGGAATGAATTGGCGGACTGACGGAAGAGAGATTGGGGGAACCAAACAGTTGTTTGGGGGAACCAAACTAAAACGAGCACTTCGGGGAGGCGGAGGCCCCTTGAGGTCCTTTTGACCTCAATCCGCCTCATTGGTGTCGGTCTCGAAGGGGCAGTGGTTTCGCTAACCTTCCCTACCCATCCTTTCCTCCCACCTCTTCCATTGTCCTCGGTAATAAGCGAAAGCTTGCAAACCGGGGGCGGAAGTTGTAATCCCGCGGCGTGAGCCGAATCGCCTGACGGAAGAGAGAGGCGGTTGGCTCATGCACTAGGCTCAAGTTTTCAGAACCAAATAGTGCTTGAACCACAACTCTGAGTTTCACTGCCAGTTGGCTACATTATCTTAGTCTCGAGTCTTATCACGATAATACTTCAATAACACCAAACTTCAGTTTTTGTACCGCCCGGGTAAATAATATCACGGAGTAAGTATTTTTTATTGCTCAAGAAACTACTTAAGGGTAGTAATCCGCTGAGGAAACGTAAATATATATTTTAAATTTTTATATCCTCTAAAAGTTTGATGAAGTGCAATTAACGGGGTGAGTACGGTTCAACGAATTTCTTCGATAATTTACATGTTTTCGTCGATCTAGCTACTGTTCTTTTGGATGTCATGGACTTGCCAAGAACATCTGGAGGCCGGAGGCATAGGATTACATAATTCGGGGTGGCATAGGGTGGCAGTTTCCCCCATGATATTTTTAAGGGAAAATGCTGTGATATACTAGAGGTAAACGGAAAAAATTCACGACGCGTTGTTAGTACTAGTAAGAGGGAGGTTAGGATACAAGCATGAGAGAGTAAATCAATTAAACAAGCTTCATTCCCTATCGAAAAACCTAGTTACAAGTGTCAATGGCTGCTCTTGTAGTTCAATCACTCACGGAAAGAAAATGAAATTTCAGACCTGTCCGTTCAAGCAGTCTGTTTCCCTTCTGGTGTAATGGTGAAAAAAGGGCCCGATCCCAATGGTGCCCTTAATGGTGCCCTTAATGGTGCCCAGTATGCCTATACTTTAACTTCGATGATAAGCAAACAATTGAATGAAGGGCTCCTTGGGCCTAGCTCATCGTTGGAGGTCTGGCTGAGAGGGGCACACTTTACCTCGGCTCCCTGGCTGATTTCGATGTGCTTTTAAAGACACTACACAGGAACGTACGCATAAGTGCGCCTTTCCCAGCGTCTCGCCAACCCCTCCCTATCTCACGACTTATTCTCGGCTCTCTCGCAGAAACAACGCAGTCTCTTCCGCGTTGTGTCTCTATTGGATTTTTTTATCCGATGGCAGGGCTGTAAACCTCTAAGTGAAACCGATGTTCCCTTCTCAGCCGGTCCATTCACTATGGGTCCTCACGATACGGACGTTGAATTCGGGTGCGTGCAACAGACCCGATCGCGGTTCGGGTGCGGTCCGTCCAAGATAATAGCACGGTTGGAATATATATACAGATTTGTCATAGAAAGAAGGCTTGGCTTGAAAGGTGAGCAATTTTTTCACGATCGAATGATGAACGATGATACATCATCGTGGTTTCTTCCATCACGTGATACTCTGAGGGTATTTGGACGCATTCTCTAACTGGCTGCGTTTCCAACGGTAAACTGTTCTCATATATTGGAAACGGTATAGCACGAGGGTAGGTGTGGCCGTTCGACGGAGGGTTTTCGGGCCAATTAGCCCTCCGGAGCCCTTTCGAATTCGCCTAATGGGTTCCGCTGCGGAACAGAATCTGTCTGAGGGATTATTGTAATGTAATTTTCGTACTGATCGTTTCCAGGTACTAGCAGACCCGTGCGAATATTTCGCAAGGTATACAGCTTCTTCCTGTTTCTTCCTTCTTTCTTCCTGTTCTTCTACCTGTCGAATATTTCGAATGGTATGCAGCTTCTTCCCGTTTCTTCCTTCTTTCTTCCTGTTCTTCTACCTGTCCAATATTTCGCACGGTATGTAGCTTCTTCCTTCATTCTTCCTGTTCTTCTACCTGTCGAATATTTCGCACGGTATGTAGCTTCTTCCTGTTTCTTCCTTCTTTCTTCCTGTTTCTTCCTTCTTTCTTCCTGTTTTTCTACCTGCCGAATATTTCGAATGGTATGCAGTTTCTTCCTGTTTCTTCCTTCTTTCTTCCTGTTCTTCTACCTGTCGAATATTTCGCACGGTATGTAGCTTCTTCCTTCTTTCTTCCTGTTCTTCTACATGTCGAATATTTCGCACGGTATGTAGCTTCTTCCTGTTTCTTCCTTCTTTCTTCCTATTTTTCTACCTGTCGAATATTTCGAATGGTATGCAGCTTCTTCCTGTTTCTTCCTTCTTTCTTCCTGTTCTTCTACCTGTCGAATATTTCGCACGGTATGTAGCTTCTTCCTGTTTCTTCCTTCTTTCTTCCTGTTTCTTCCTTCTTTCTTCCTGTTTTTCTACCTGTCGAATATTTCGAATGGTATGCAGTTTCTTCCTGTTTCTTCCTTCTTTCTTCCTGTTCTTCTACCTGTCGAATATTTCGCACGGTATGTAGCTTCTTCCTTCTTTCTTCCTGTTCTTCTACATGTCGAATATTTCTCACGGTATGTAGCTTCTTCCTGTTTCTTCCTTCTTACTTCCTGTTTCTTCCTTCTTTCTTCCTGTTTTTCTACCTGTCGAATATTTCGAATGGTATGCAGCTTCTTCCCGTTTCTTCCTTCTTTCTTCCTGTTCTTCTACCTGTCCAATATTTCGCACGGTATGTAGCTTCTTCCTTCATTCTTCCTGTTCTTCTACCTGTCGAATATTTCGCACGGTATGTAGCTTCTTCCTGTTTCTTCCTTCTTTCTTCCTGTGTCTTCCTTCTTTCTTCCTGTTTTTCTACCTGTCGAATATTTCGAATGGTATGCAGTTTCTTCCTGTTTCTTCCTTCTTTCTTCCTGTTTTTCTACCTGTCGAATATTTCGAATGGTATGCAGTTTCTTCCTGTTTCTTCCTTCTTTCTTCCTGTTCTTCTACCTGTCGAATATTTCGCACGGTATGTAGCTTCTTCCTTCTTTCTTCCTGTTCTTCTACATGTCGAATATTTCGCACGGTATGTAGCTTCTTCCTGTTTCTTCCTTCTTTCTTCCTGTTTTTCTACCTGTCGAATATTTCGAATGGTATGCAGCTTCTTCCTGTTTCTTCCTTCTTTCTTCCTGTTCTTCTACCTGTCGAATATTTCGCACGGTATGTAGCTTCTTCCTGTTTCTTCCTTCTTTCTTCCTGTTTCTTCCTTCTTTCTTCCTGTTTTTCTACCTGTCGAATATTTCGAATGGTATGCAGTTTCTTCCTGTTTCTTCCTTCTTTCTTCCTGTTCTTCTACCTGTCGAATATTTCGCACGGTATGTAGCTTCATCCTTCTTTCTTCCTGTTCTTCTACATGTCGAATATTTCGCACGGTATGTAGCTTCTTCCTTCTTTCTTCCTGTTCTTCTACCTGTCGAATATTTCGAATGGTATGCAGCTTCTTCCTGTTTCTTCCTTCTTTCTTCCTGTTCTTCTACCTGTCGAATATTTCGCACGGTATGTAGCTTCTTCCTGTTTCTTCCTTCTTTCTTCCTGTTTCTTCCTTCTTTCTTCCTGTTTTTCTACCTGTCGAATATTTCGAATGGTATGCAGCTTCTTCCTGTTTCTTCCTTCTTTCTTCCTGTTCTTCTACCTGTCGAATATTTTGCACGGTATGTAGCTTCTTCCTTCTTTCTTCCTGTTCTTCTACCTGTCGAATATTTCGCACGGTATGTAGCTTCTTCCTGTTTCTTCCTTCTTTCTTCCTGTTTTTCTACCTGTCGAATATTTCGAATGGTATGCAGCTTCTTCCTGTTTCTTCCTTCTTTCTTCCTGTTCTTCTACCTGTCGAATATTTCGCACGGTATGTAGCTTCTTCCTGTTTCTTCCTTCTTTCTTCCTGTTCTTCTACCTGTCGAATATTTCGCACGATATGTAGCTTCTTCCTTCTTTCTTCCTGTTCTTCTACCTGTCGAATATTTCGCACGGTATGTAGCTTCTTCCTGTTTCATCCTTCTTTCTTCCTGTTCTTCTACCTGTCGAATATTTCGCACGGTATGTAGCTTCTTCCTTCTTTCTTCCTGTTCTTCTACCTGTCGAATATTTCGCACGGTATGCAGCTTCTTCCTGTTTCTACCTTCTTTCTTTCTGTTCTTCTACCTGTCGAATATTTCGCACGGTATGTAGCTTCTTCTTGTTTATTCCTTTTTTCTTTCTGTTCTTCTACCCGTCTCTTCTCATGGACCATTTAATGTTATTTATGTTTGTGTTCAAGATTCATAACGTAAACGGTAAACGGTCACACTGGTTGCATGTAGAATGTAAACAATTTAACTAAACGATGTGTTAGAGTCTTAAAAGCACGTAACTATAGCCAACATATTAGTTGATTATATTGTCAACAGATGGCACTGTATCATTTTTCACCACAAACTTTAATTTTAAATTTTTTAACAAAAACTTTATTTTTGAGCCATTTGTCTATTTTTCGTCAATAGCGGGGAACATAAGATTCAAAACGATGCTTGAATAATTAATTTTGATGAAGAATTATGGGAGTTATGGCGTTGCGACAGAAAAAACACCTTTGATAAATAATATGTATGATGATGATTAACAATTGATCGCCATTAACGTTTCAGTCAAGCGGGATATTTGAACCGAGATATCTTGTAAATTGATATCGATAGCACTGTTTCTTTCCGCCCGAATTACCGGGATCTTATCCTCTTTCAACCAGGTCTACTTTTCAACTCGGATTGGCTTTTTTAGCCCTCATATGTGAATGAGCCAAGTGAGACTCAATGCGTAGAGAAGAGCACAAAATGATCAATTGGAAGACCTCACTGCGGTTAATGAGTCCAAGTATTTTCTTTGAATACAGATGTTGCGGTACTAATATACACAACTCGCAGGTGATGCATTTTTTACAATAAAACTCGCATCGGTTGCCACTCACTTGTTATTGCCCATAAAAGGGGCTCACTCTTGGGATAGTGACTTAAGGTTAATGGCAAAACTTGATACATACTCTTTCTCCGATTCTTACATTCATTTTAAAATTTTTGGCTTAAATATTTCCTGCAAGTCATAGAAAGTCATAGAATCGCCACTATAAAGTAAAATCAGCTTTTCACCTTTAAGTATAAATCCTTAGTTTGTAGCGACGTGAGAGCATTGCCACTTGGCTCGAAATGGGATGGGATTGGATTTTTTGGGGAGACGACCGACGGCTAAGGTCATTTGCACCAGAGGGGACAGGTAAGGGAGGAAGGGTGGATAGAAACCCGGCGTCGGCATTAGCCTTCTCTTAACGAAAGGCGCCAAGGGGATAACGGTTTAACGTCTCATCCGTCAGACGGAGTACTGCACTTGAAATGCCCTCCACAAGACACTCAAGTAGGGATCGGGTTCGAAAAACATCCTCCTCTGCAAGGATTTGAACCCTGGCCGCCCGTATGGTTAGCCAATACTCTAGCCGCCGCACCAACCCGATCCCCTGGCTCGAAAATCAAAGTTAGCGAGGTTATTCATGATATGTAAAAAAATTGATTCACACTCAACGATATTTTTTTTTGACATCGAAGAAAAAGTTCACTGAATATTTCTTAAGCTTTAAAAGTGGCCTCCTCATACCCACAGCTGCTTTATCAGACTGATGATTCCATTTTATACGAAGGTAGGTATATACAATATATGCATAAAGTTTCAGCGTCGATGGTCGACATGATATCAATTCAATTATTTCTGGGGCGACGTTTCGTGCACTTGAGAGTGTGTCGAATGGAATGTGCTTCGTTTCCCCCCCCCTCCCCTCCACTACCTCCACCCCACCCCCCAGGGGGACTCTCGACTCGTTTGGGAGAGACGAAAATGGGCCGAGTTGCCACGACGACGGGTGGGAGGGGTGGGGTGGGTCGGAGAAGAGAGGGGTGGGGCGGGGAGGGGCGAAGGATGGCCCCAGTAGGGGTGCCGCCGCCCCCCGGCTAATTTACAGAATCGGATTGAGCAGAGTTGGAGGTAACGGGGGGGGGGGGGGGGGTGAACATTCTCTTTCCCCTCCCATCTTATTGCAGTCGCGGCGGCACAGATATATTATCCCAGCATCCCTAAGGGCTCCGCCATTCCCCCACGAAAAATATATGCGTATACATATATACGAGTGCATATCTATTTCATTATTTCGCCATCCCCATCACTCCAATGACGGCACACGCGGGAGGCGGGGGACGGGCCGGGATGGGGGGCAAGATGAACACAAGCTAGATGGAGTGCGTGGTAGCCCCCGAGATATATGTGCTTGTAGAAGGTAACTCTACCGCCCCCGCTTCTAGTTAACAGTCCTGCGGAAAACGCAAGAAATGCGCTCGCTGTGATCTTCTTGTCGCGAGATGCCAAAAAAGTACGCATGCAAACAAAAAGATGGGAATACCTTTCGGAGTGGGCAAAGTCATAGAGTTTAGTTATTCCTAGTCAACTGGCTCCCATTCAATAATTTCCTCCGGAATGTCCCATCATTACAAACCGCTTTCACTTCCCTTGCACGCATATGCATTGCTTCATTGTAGATGTAGTGCATGATGCATGTAATAACAACCATTAATCCCTTTCTTATTATGTAGATACTAACCATCTAGCTGCATGTGACCCTATTGTCTAGCATGTCTCCATTAAATATCCTATTTGCATGTCAACAGTGCATGTTTGGTGATCTTCACCCCCTGCCACACACCCTCGTGGCGGCTCGCGGGGTATTACGTAGATGTAAATGATTAAAGCTCTCCGATTCTTAAGGTAGTCCGAGCGAGATAATTATCTAGTCATAATAGAGACCATATTCGAATTATACATTTTAATTTCACCAACTGTGAGACAAACGAATTAAATATTGCATTATTAATGGTGCAATAATATAATTTTATATGACAGAAATGGTAAGTAATTAAATGAAAATATCTAAATATGTCTCAAACTTGACTCATTTTTTTCGCGCGGTGCGTTTAAAACTCCTTATAAACGGAAGGTTTATTGTGATCCCGAAGAATTTACTGCGGTGACAATATGATTAATTTTCAAATATATTTGAGAAAACATACAAACTACACGCTGTTAGTTTTTTTTACGACATCTAAGTGTTAGAAATACCTCATTTCGTAAATATTGTCTCTCTGGAGTGCATGCACGTATCATTTTTAGTGTAAAAGGGCTGGTATTTTCTGGCAAATATCTCCGAAAGTAATGTGATAAAGGGTTGAATTTTTTGTGTCATTAGAAGGGTGAGATATTTTTCTTTAAAAAGAGACTAAATGCATTAATTTCTAGGTAAAATGATATTTCGCTCAAACTGCCTTAAGACGCCAAATACTTCTTCTCTTTAAGGGTCTCTATGACCACTGTCACCCCTTACCCTCGCTGTCCACCTCATCCTCTCATTCCGTTCACTCAGCTCTCATACAAATGTTCATCAATTCGACTCTCTTCCATTCTCTCGGCAGGGCTAAACCAAGGAAGACTTATATTGTCATTTCATTACCATGTTATTTTAGCGTTTCGGAGGAGGTATAAGTTCTAGGCTCTATATATCTTGAAGAGATTCCCTCTGCAACACAGTCATCAGTTGCTATTATGATACGCAAGGAAATATTTATGCTAGAGGTATGAGATCTGGATGATTTGCAAGAAAAATATTTTCGATTTGAATAGCAGACCTCAGTTTCCGTGTCATACTATTTAAATGGCGCATTCCCGCGGTTTAATAATTTCTGCAGTTTTCAATGATGATTCATTATCTTGATTCAATAAAATATACGGGGAAAATTAAGTCTTAAACCCCATACTATCCTTCTATTAGCTCTTTTCCCTAAGGGAAAAGACAATTTTTGCTCTATAATTTAAAAGCAAATGACGATCGAAATTCGAGTGTTCAGGCCTATTCGTCGCAGAAACAACGAGTGTGCGCGACCGTTTAACGTTACCATTATCGTAGGTTACATTTCGCTGATGGGTACTGTCTCACTGCCTTCGTCACTTCTTTCATTTTTTATTTAAAGTCATGTAAGTGAAACTTCTGAGTGAACTGAGACCATGGTTGGGCTGAGCCATTCCATTAGATTTACCTGCTAATTTGCTCCCCAAGGAAGGAATGACAGGAGGTCATTTAGATTAGTGAAATGAGCTCAGTGGGTTCCTCGGGCCATGGTGTGGGTGCTCACCTATGGAGGCTGTTATCTAGTTTTTAATATAGCTGAGCTCACTGGGAGATAGGGGTCTTGGAGCCTTTGGCAATATGCAGTTGGTGACCAATGAGATGGAAACAGGATGGTCACATGGGGATGCCAAGCCATGGTTTCTAGGTCAAGAGGAAGAAGAAGAAGCGGATTAGCGGGAGTCTGGAGAAGGCGAGTTGGAGATGAGGTGGTGAAGGTGGTAATTGTGAATAAGGGAAGAATAAACGACTTTTTTCCGAAGAAGTCTCGTTCCCTTAATTGACCCTCGACGGACCCTGTAGGTGACCGCTTACAGTCATTTTTTGGTTGGGCATCATCGATTTCTACTTTTCTTGTTGACATGAGACTCGGGGAGGATCCGGGCGACGGGGCTTGGAAGGAGGACACCGAAGGTGTTGCAACCACAACCTTGTCACACCACACGAAATGTCCCCTTTCTTCCCTTGTCCTAGTGTTTCGTCGTTTTCGGCTCTTCCATTCCCTCTCCTCGTGCGTCAGTGGTCAACTGCGAGATATTTTGCCGTTGTTTCGCCAGGTCACTCCACGGATACATCTCTCTCTTTCTCTTTTACTTACTTACTCCTCGGCGCTACAGCCCTTGTAAGGTCTTGGCCTTATCCGACGATGTTAGCCCAGACATCAAGATTCCCGGCATGCGTTCTCCATCTTCTAATTCCCATCTTTCTCAGATTATCCTCTACATCATCCAACCATCTTTTCCAGGGTCTCCCTCTCAATCTTCTACCACCAGGATGACCACGAAATATCTTTTTTACCATCCTATCCTCAGGCATTCTCTCGACATATCCTGACCACCTTCATCTGTTGCTCTTAATTTCTGTCACTATGTTACGATGTTTGTGGAGTTCCTCGAGTTCTCTGTTTCTCCGTATTTTCCGCTTTCCACCTTCCTTTATAGCTCCAAAAATCTCTCATAGTACTTTCCTTTCCCATCTTTTAAGTAGCTCTTCTTCTGCCGTGGTCAAGTTCCACGTTTCTAAACCATATATGACCACAGGTCTAATCACTGTTCGGTAAATCTTTGTTTTCAATTTCCGACTGAGGTTGCGTGACTTGAGCACTTTCAATAAAGCTCGATAAGTCCCATTGCCTGCAGCAATCCTGGTTTTTATTTCTTCGTGTATTTCATTATCTTTTGTCACCAGCACTTCCAAATACATGAAGTTGTTACATCACTCATTTATTCCCATTCTCTTTCTCTTTTGCCTCTCCTTTTTGAGCCGCGTCGAGTCACGTGTCTCATTACCCCCTCCGCCTCCCTTCCCTCGCTGCCTCGTTACTGCCCCCAGTGCCTTGTTTACATTACGCTGCTTAGTGCTGACTCGGGTCAAATTTGGCGATGGAAGCGCCAGTTAACGCCAACTGTGGTTGGATATTTAACCGAGGTTGGCTGACCCTAGATACTTCCGAGAAAATTTCTTTTCTGAAGACAAATTGCAAATTACCCCGATCTTTTCCAAATTCCATGTGATACAACAATTTTTTGTTGTCGAAATATATTTTTATAGATTATATTATTACATAGGTTGGTTCCATAACGAGTTAATGTACCATTAACCAACCAGGGAAGAGATAAGTGATGAAAACTGGGAAAATGTAATCGTTGATGAAGTTTTTCCATTAACCCTAGGAAAACTTTGATATGCTTTCTTGTTAGTTATCTTTCTTACGCTTACAACAGCCCATGTAATCCTCCTCTTTCACATTTTATGCTGTAAGTAATTTATTAACAATCTATTCTTTGTCATGCACTATTATTGTGTTGAAAATCTAAAATAGTGAAATCATTGGTTCGCACCGCACGAAGCAAAGATATCTGTTTGAATTAATTTTACTTTACGGCTTATACTGATGATTTTTGAGGAGAAGCAAATTTTGTGAATATGCAATCTCTCTTATGAGCTTAAAACATAAAGAGCAAAACCAAATAGCAATTATGGTATTTGAGGATTTATATTAGCTTTTGGATATTATTTGTCTGTACCAAAAAAATCTTGGCTTGCGTGGGGAGTTGTAGGAAATTTAAAAGAGGACTTTGTAGTTTATACGGGCTGAAGCGTGTATCATGCATAAATAATCAATAGCAATCCGAAAGAAGACCACATTCCCCAGGGTTTATGCAGGAATATTAGTTTAAACAATATCATATGATACATCGCATACTATCTTTAGTGTAATTTCTTTGTTTGCTTCCCTCACATGATTTCGGATTTATTATCTGGAGTACTTGCGCTATAAAACTTGCGAAGGAATAAAGTTAGGACTCAAGAGCGTGGCTAATTCTGTCAACATAACAATAAAATAGCTTCATTTGGACCAGTCGCTTATCAAATTCTCCCGTAAATGAAGATAAAGCCCTGTTAAAATTTATGGAAGGTGGCTTTTAATATTTAGCATCAGCATCCATGTCCCACTCTTATGGGCTGCGGGTGAGCTCATACTTGGAAATGTCACTTGAAGCAAGAAAAAAAAACAAAAAACATAGCTGATATTATTCAAGCCATTATTCAAGCAAAGTCAGTTCAGTACGTGAATCAATTCAGTTATTCACGCTCATCACCGGTGATACGAGTTGCAGGATACAACCCTTGGAGACGATTTTTAATATCTTATTACATATACTTTATCATTTAAGGCAACAGCTTGGCAACCTCCATTTTTCAATTTTTGGCATCACTGCCTCTCTATCAACTTATCCTTCTAGTTCATTATTCTTTTCTCCTGTGGAATTTCGCACTTATCTCTTACGAATACATTCTCAATTCTTTTGGTCTACATTAGTGATAATCAGTGGTATACTTATACTTTCATATTGATAATAAGTTAAAAAATAAACTCAGAGGAGTCTAGACCTGAAGATGATGTGAATGCACATCGAAATCTGGGTCGTTTTTAATAAATCTAGTGGTTTTAGTAAAAGTTGTCCTCTTTATTTTTTAATGATTGAATACCACCAAGTGAGACTGACTAAAGTGAGTGATGATCTTAAGTTAATTTGCATTATAAATTACTGAACCTTTACTTTCCCAAGACCTATAGGCACAACTAACCGATTATTTTTAGGCAGCAAACGTAAGATAAGGGTCCGCTGGTACACTATTGCAGCCTCCTTATTTCCTGAAAGGGAATGTTTTGATTTTGAGATATAAGCAAAACAAACTTATTTCGTTAGCCGACTTTCTACTTGGCCCAAGTATAATTCCCAGCAGGCCATTCGTTACGTGGTGCACCCCTGCCATCCTGGAACGTAGGCAGGTAACCCAACCTCAGTCCTAACCAGCGTAATGGAATCAAGGCATAGCGGACGGTTCGATGGACGTCGCACCCTGAGGCCACTCCGGGTGGGAGAGGGGGAAGAGCACACCGAGTAAAACTGCCGCCCCTGTCCACCGAACGTCACCCACGCGTGCCGGGGATAATTGGGGCACATCGATCAGGGGCGGCAGAGGAGAGATGAGCACAGGAATAAGACTCCGGACAGCTCGACGTCCATCGACTCGACATCACGTGGAGCAGTGAAGGATGAGTAAACTGTTTACGTTTTGGCGGCTGGAGCGGAAATCGTGGGTCATTGAGCGTACATTTTAATATCTTAACTTGTTAACTAAATTATCCAACTTTAACTTTAAGCTGAAAAACCTCGTGGTCCGTGTTTCTCTTGAGTACTTCTGTTTATTCGGAAGAAATCACCATGCATGTTGTGGTAACATGATGCAAGAGTTGAACATTAAAATGTTCGCCATAATAAAAAAATTATGACTGATTCCCCTCGTGGTATTCGCAAAATAAGCGAAGAAATATGAGAATACGAGTTTTTTACCCGGCACGATAACTTGGTATATGTTAGCCACCATTATAATAATATGAAACGCGTGATTTTGAGTTTAGGAAAATATATGTGCATATTTAATCGAATTATTTCGAAATATATGTCTATAACCAGAAAGCTTAGAGTTAATATGACATTAAATTGCCAAGAAACTAACTCGGTGCCACACCATTTTTTTCACTTTTATCTATTTCTCACGTTACTAATAATTACACGTGTACAAAGTTGCATGTAAATCTGTACAAGAATAAAAATAGCTCTCGCCTCATAAATTTAAATATGTAATTTGACGGTGGATCACTTGAATGACGACGTATGAAGGAGCTCTTTCTCCCTCTCTCTATCCGTGGCCATCGCATCTGTAACAGCCCCGACTCCCTTGACCTTTTCCTTTCGAATCTCCACCAATCCCTCCTTCGCAGAGGCTACCCTGAATGCCTCTTTCAGAGAAAAATCCTCAAACAACCCTCTTCTTCCAAACCGCTCCCTCATATTAAATGCTTTCGTGACCAAATCTCCCTCTGTACCTCCTATTTCCCAGGAGTTCACTCCCTCCGACGCATTATCAAAAACCCTATCCTCTCCGACAACCTCATAACCTCCAAAATTTTCCCTCGCTGTCCTTTTCTCACTTTCAGACGCACCCCCAACCTTTCTTCCCTCTTGAAAATCACCAAACCCCTCTCCAAATCTATTATCACCACTAAATCCCTTCCGCCCCCATGCAATCGCCCGCGTTGCAAAACTTGTGGCATTCTTATCACCCAACCTCTGCCCGACAAATTCCTTGTTTATCCTCTTCCTTCCATCCCCTAACCTTCCTGCATCACAAATAATATTGTCTATATTCTCCTATGCCAACTATGTCCTAGTTTTTACATCGGCCGGAGTATCTGTCATCTTAATATATGTATGAATGAACAATGCTCCAGCTTCAACGATCCGCACTCACTCTCCGTGTCCCTCCCAGTCGCCACCCATGTTTCTTCACACAATTCCACATTCTATCATACTTTTAAGGTCGGTATTCTCGCTTTCCTTCCCTCCTCCTCCTCTCTCCTCCAACTAAAAGATCTTGAGTCCCGCGTATTTACTTTTTTTAAGCCTTCTTACCTCCGGGACTCAATAAATCACACTAACCTCCTCCATCACTTCCTATTTTATTTCACTCTCTCTTTTAAATTCTCTTTTCTTCCCGCCCTCCCCTTACTTTCCTCACTTCCCCTCCCCTCTGCCCTTCCCCTCCTTCCTTTCCATCCGCCTCCGTACTTCCTTCCCCCTTAGTCCTTAACTCTACCCTGAAAAAGACGAGCGCTTCATCGTCGAAATATCAGGAGCTTTTTTGTGTGTGTGAGTGAGTGGCGAATAGAAAAGAGGAAACATTGTTTACTTTCCGTTACTTTCTTTGCCGAATCAGCACATTCCATCGAATTATTGTATTTGAAATATTGTTTTGTGCTTTTCATAAGTGATTGGGAGTAAATTTGCCGCCATGATGACTCTGCTTTAATATTTAATGCATAGAGTAGATAATGGTGGAACTGTGATGTTAACTCCGCTCTGATCATTTTCATACAAGTTTTAATACACTCGTTATCCTCTGCGATTACTTGTCGAGCATTTCATCTCGTTTTCATCGGCTACTGTGTGTTTATTGTTTGTTTCTTAAAAAACAACAGCAAGTCACGCTGTAAAGTGATTTGAGAACATGTTTGGCAACCTCGTGAGATTATTCATTATTCATAAGGCTGTGGGTAACTCTATAGTGCTTAATATCGACACTGTAACAATAATCAATGTACTTGTTGATTAGATATAGCTTTGATTACTTTGTGTATTAACTTAGAAATAGGGCAACACTTTGTGCCTTGAAGAAAATAGCCCTGCCACGAAATTAGACTCTTAGTTTTCAATCGTATAAGTGATTTTCTTAAAACTGCATTTCCAGGTAGCTTTCTAAATTGTGAGGAGTGGTCGGAACATCCTTCTAATAGTTGCATTTATGCTGGAGTACCTGACACAATTTCCCTTAAAGCGTACTTATACCGCAATATCCTCTGATTTTGGGGATGATGGTGGACTTAAAGTTTATACTTTTCATGAGAGGAGAATAACAATAGCTTCTAAAGTAAATAAGCAATGGCATTAGTTTCATTAGTTTCACTTGAGCTATTCACTTCTGATTGCATGTGTACAAATATGACGACTGCCGTTTCCTCATCCAAACTTAGTCAGAAGCGATGTGCATATTAGGGACGTATGACAATATGGACATACATCAGTTGTGTATTTGCCACGAAATGATGTATGGGTAATAAAGGTGCATCTTTTTCTTTGCCTTCCTAATGTGTGCCACAAGACTATTATGAAGGTTCCGAGTGATAATAATATCACATTCCTTTAAAATGCAATATTACTCGCAGTTGTAGGAGAGCACTAAAGTATACCGCAGCGAGACTTATTCTTTTTCATTGCCGGTGACCTATCGAATATCCTTATAACAGCATACGAGTTAGTTTTATCGCATAGATCGACATTCTAATGTGAATGTATCATAGAATCATGGTCTGAAATAATGCCAGTCTAGATATAATTGGCAGTTAGTCTCTTTTTAAGTTTCTGGACACATTTCTACGTATCACAATTCAGGATACGCTTAACCCGAGATGTAATCACCAGAGTCAACCATTTTACTCTAAAATTTTCCCAGAAACGAACCAGAAAATAAACTGTCGTGCCAAGTCATTATCATAAATGTAAGAACCGATTTTTCGAAGCTAATTAAGCGAATCTTTGTACGTTGACCGCTTCCAATCGATTTCATTGGATAGATTCACACGTTTGAATTGCTCATCTTCAGTGTGGAGAATTTACGAAAAATTATGTCTCTACGGCGGAAAAGCTCTTGGATCGCCAGGCAGCTATTTCCTTTCCTAAGCTAGGGTTTGAGGAAGGAAGGACGTGAAACGGAATTAATATTGAATTTAACAACAGTCTTTCATGAACATGAAATTCACGACTGAGATGGACATATTTTTGTAGCTCCACTACTCCCCACTTAATATTTTTCAGTTGATGAAAGTTTCAAGCTGAAAAGTAGGAATATGGACCTCAGTTCATGATGAATAGGAAATATCCTAGATTTAGTTACACATAATCGCTATCTATAATGTCTACACCTTTTTTTGTTTCCTACTGTCAAACAAGAGGCTTCAACGTTAATTTTTTTGCGTTATTCAGTTTAAATCATTCAAGCAATTAGTCACGCCCAGAAAATTATACCAGATGTAACATAAGCGTGCGAAAGGTCTTGCCGAGTTAATAATAAGTTAGTCTAAGAAAGGCCAACCGCTTTTTAGCGAAGGTCATTTTTGCTTCGTTCGGCATTCAAAACTATCATGTCGATCAAATTTTTTGTTTAAAACACAAGCGTTCTTTTTAGGGGCTATGGTCGTTAGGGGTTACCATGGAAAACAAACACCCGATAGACATGGTATTTTTAAATGCCTAGCGTGGAAAAAATGACCCAGGCTCT
This sequence comes from Ceriagrion tenellum, assembly GCA_963169105.1. Taxonomy (NCBI): domain Eukaryota; kingdom Metazoa; phylum Arthropoda; class Insecta; order Odonata; family Coenagrionidae; genus Ceriagrion; species Ceriagrion tenellum. The sequence goes on from OY720639.1 coordinate 10,235,400, forward strand.
GAACCAAGAACACTGCATAAGGGAAATCATCGAATCGATTCCCTGCGATCATTATTTGTGGTTTCTTCCACATTGCCTGCTGGATATACAAACTTGGGAAGAAATATTATTTCCTTCCAAGCGAAAGTTTCACCGCCCATTGAAGTTCGAGTAAGAAACATTAACTCATGACCAAGTCCCTTTTCACTATGATGATTCATGTTTAAAGGTCTATTCAGCAAAACATTAATCCAGTAAATAAATTAAGAGATTATTTTTTTATCCTTCTATCCATAATCTCTTTGCATCGTGCATGTTGTGCTGAACGCCATTTACCCAATGACGTCCTTATATGCCAACTTCAGTAAGCTAAAACATAGAAGGTAATAAAGTGCCTCATATTTAAAAAGTGTTTTCCGATTCACTCCACGATTTTTGGAACTTTTTATCCACAATAGTGTGAAAGAGAAACTTCATCCGAAATGGACATTGCATCTATTCCAGATCCAGTGTTCTCCATTCCATTATTTATTTTTTTTCTTTCTCCTCTGAGACGTACGCCTTCTATACTTGTCTGCGCTTTGGAGCATAAAGCACAAAAACAAAATAAGATTAACTGTTGGAAGCTTAACTTTTGTAAAATTAACTCGAGAGGACCCTGTGCCACACAACCTAGTGGTGGCTTGCACGGTATTACGTAGATGTAGATGAACATTTAAGCTGAACATGATATCTATATGAAAAGAGACCGATTAGCGCTTGCCGTCGTAGGGATTAGCGCAACGGTTAGCTCAATACATAGTGAGCATAACAATACTGCGATTTCATTTACTCTGTTTATTTCATAGGGGTTACCTTACGCGAGAAAAAGGAAGCCACCAGTCTTGCGCTTTCGCCATGTTCTGACTATGAAAACATTGCCTTCTTCCCTTTAACTCCGTGTATTTTAGCGGTGCACTTATAATCGAATACGGCACCCAGGAGCTAATATAACACGGAAAATGTATTTATATATTTATATTAACCTTTGTACGTAGAAATAATACTTGCTTTGATTCTTCAATTCGTGATTTCAATTCATCGTCTGCTACGATTCCATTGGAAACCTAATATTTACAGAAAACCTCCAATTTCCAAACAATACTACATGCAAGTATCGATGGGGAAACTCCTGTGTATAAATGACAGTTCCAAAGCTTATGTTTGTCTCCGTTTATCACACATGGACGTAATGACGTATATGTCAGGAATGCCTTAGATATCGTCTGCTACGATGTCGAATAAAACCGAATACCCACTGATCATATGTCCATTTCGCATTCCAAGTAGTTTCAATCGTCGTCATAGAATTTGCTGGGAGCAAATGTTTTTTTCTTTTTCTTCAATAGTCCTCAATCAATTATATATGCACGAAAAAATTGATATCAGAAATGCATCCAATTTCGTCTTCTCCAATACTAATTGTGAGCATGGTCTGACGAAAAGAGGCCGAGGACAAGGGTGGCAACTAGTTAGCCATCACATTGGATCATATTTTATCACAAGTTCGTACCTGTGCATTACGGATGATAAATGTATCAGATTAGATCATAAATGTAGTCATCAGATTTCAATGCTTTTACATAGGATCACCCAAGGTTTTCAGAATCACAACATGGCTAAATGCGCAAAATTCGACTTCAATTCTCCACGCTGGAGAGAGCTTCAAGGCTACCCCTGTGGTTTATTTACTAGGTATCTAGACAATATGGCGTCTGCGGTCACGTGACATTGACGCCATATCCGCCCGATGAGCTCTAGGTTCCAAGGGAAGATCGCTAGATTTGACAAGTTCGAAAACGACCTCTGCCGTATTAGGTGTAGTAATTTTTACTGAAGAAGCTATCCTTGCATTGTTTTTAACCGGGCAGTTATCTCGCATGTCCCTTACGGAAAACTTCAAAGCCTCGAAAACTGTTTTATTTTCAACGTTTCGTCGAACATGGCAGCTCGGTCTACAATGACTTTAAATACGATGACATATGCACGGAATTTGTTTCAAACGCGCAAATATGCTTCTCATAGGGATGAAATGATTCCTCATATGTGTAAAGGTTAAATAATGGTTAACTGCCGAATAAAAACAATTATTAGTATGTGGACGACCTCTATATCTCTAGGACTCAGAAGTCTTGTACTTGGACAATATTCATTCGTGGTGCCAGGAGTGGGGTTTAGATTTAAATATTAGTAAATGCACCAAAGTTCACTTCCTAGAAAAGTCATCGCACAAATGCCATACCTATACTGTGGGTGGAGTAAACATAAAATCTTCAGATACTGTAAAACATCTCGGAATTACCTTAACTTCTGATAAATCGTGGGGATTACAAATACAAAACATATCATTAGCAGCATTAAAGAAGCTAGGTTTTGTTAAACGTATAATAGGAAGGTTCTCGGATGAAATTATAAAAGAGAGATGCTATACTTCGCTCTGGTTAGGCCACACCTCGAACACGCCGCAGGCATTTGTGACCTCTTGGGGGGTTCATTCCGTATTTTGTCGTCGGTTCCGCACCGATCGGTATAAAGCCTACAGACGGCATGGATTCCGTGCCGACAGGGAGTCCCCGTCGGAGTTCCCTCACCGACGGAGCTTTCTCGGGCGATTCTGTAAGCAAGTCGAGCGCTGTTCCAGTCGGTTTGGTAACTCCTCCCTCTCGAGATACCCCTCCCTCCCGAGTGTTGCCGAAGCTGAGGGTCACATGGTCCGTTTCAACCGATGGAGACGAGGGAGACGATAGAACAAACAAATGACTAAATGAAACCGCCTAGTGCTCTCGTGGGCATCAACCAAAACGACATCCAGTGACAAATATTATAATACACAGACTTAGTAATGTCGAAATTAAAGTCATTCTCACGCACAGTAATGTCGAAAGGAGGAGGATAATAAAGTTCTGTGAATTGAGTGCGTGACAATGTATATTTGTGCAATAAAAAAAGTGTTCCATATTTCAAGTACATTGCAATAAGTAGCTTATTTATGAACATGAAGTTTTCCAAAGACAAGTTAGGTGCAACGAGAACTAATGTGTTATGATTGCATGTATGTAGAAATATGATTGGTCAAGTATACCAATTTATTCATTATATTTATGTGCAAATTAACGCGCGTGATGGAAAGCAGACAGTTTATCGCGTTGTATATATTTGGTATTTCTGGCCGCAGAAGTGGCCTCTGTGTGGAGTACAAACCTTCGAATTAATAGTTGAATCTAATAGAACAGTATTATCATGAATATAGAATGGCCATGTAGTCCATATTTGTGGGGTGATTATGAAATGTTCGCATTTATATGCTTTATTCGTGTGTATAGCAATGGTTATGCTGCGCGCTCGTGCCATGAAACATTCATTTAGCGTCTTCGTGGAACGAAGTTGAATGTAAAAATGACTTGAATGCGAAGTATTAAGAAGTATGATGAGAGAAAATGAAGTGGAGGTGCCGCTAAGTATGTCGTTGAACACTTCCTTGCTTTGCTGTTGTTGCATGTATGTCATTGTCAGTACACATATATGTTTATTAATGTCAGGAGCCCTTAAGTTTCGCTGAAGCTTGCTTCCCTCTGTAACAACCTAACTCCTAGTTATTAGCATATTACGCCGAGCAGGAACGTTTCTCGTGGTTCAAGTGGAAAATTTGTCGTTCGAATGTGTTACACTATTGGCAGTATTTATGTATTAATCCGAATTAATTGAGGCACAGTGAGAATTGACAGTTCAGTTTAAAGGGTGCTTCAAGATGTTTAGTTGAGTTGTGAAAACAGGGACTGAACCGCAAAAAACCGCCAATAAAAGCACAGATCTCACGATTTATCCTATTTTCTCAAATAATAAACTACTGTAGTGTGTATAAGTGGGTTTCATGCGTGGTTGAGTAAACAAAATTAGACCATAAAGGTAAAATTTCCAATTTGAGAATATATATTAATCCGCAATAATTACTGACATTTGTTGCGGAGGATTTTCTGGGAATTAATTGCACACACTATAATAAGGTAATCCAACATGCTTCATAGGCAAAATATTGGCCTGTATATGTAATTGATAGCGCCAAATAGTAAAATATTTTGAGGAGCCAAGCGATCAATACAATGCTACACATCGGAATCCCAGTTGTTTTCAGATTTTTCTTTTAGGCCGTCACTTTCATTATAATTACTTGTGCATTACATATTATATCTCCATTAATCCTGTGAATAAATTATATCGCTATTACAAGCCTCAAATAAACCTATTTCAGACATAAATCTAAATGTGTTGTCAATTTGTTACGGTGTCTCTCAAGCAAACCGACTGATTACCCTGGGTACCGACAGCTTTTACGTGCCGGTACGATCTCCCGACGGAAGCTCCTCGGCACACCGATCGGTTTCATACAGAACACCACGGTTGTCGGTGTGACGTGCCACACGACGAAAAGGCTCCCATGCCGATAGGTTCGGATTTACAGAATGACACCCCTGGTCAAATAGATCTAACCCAAAAAATAAATAAAATACAAAGGAAAGCAGCGCTCTTCGTTAAAAACTGCAATACGAGCGAACACATAGTGTCTCACAACTTTAAGAGGGGGTAAGGTGGGAGCTCCTAGAGACTCGGAGGCTGCACGCTAGGCTTAGGTTGCTTGATAAATTCAGAACTGACATTTTTCAGAGCGACATAGAGAATATTATTATGACTTCTCACTACATCTCTAGGTCTGACAAATGCGATAAAATAAGAGAAATACATTACGATTAACAGATAAGCTCATGAAATCGTTCTTCCCGCGCACAATAAGCGACCACATTAAAAACTGAGCTCCACTAAATACACTCCCATAATACACGTCACCATTTCACCTTCAAAAACCAAACCCGATCAGCTTTACACGGCTGGTAGATGTAAGTAGATGAATACTACAAACGGTTGTCCCTCAGGATGTCACATTTCACAAACTTGCTGTTCGGAAAACATTTGCCCTCAAACGTATTAATATGAAATGTTCTATGAAATGATTTTAGCGTGATTATTGCCCATTTAAATTTTTTCACATTTCTGCCAAAATAGAGCGATTCAGGAATAAAGTTTTTTGGTCATATGACTACTTCTATTTATCGAAGAGCAAACAATTCAGCGATACCCAAACCTTTCCTGTTGATTCTAAGGTAGCAGGAGCAATTACTAAACGTTCCGCTTTTTTTTTGTTTTGGACCCATAATAATGATGTTATGAAGTGATATAATTTGTGTAAACCATTAATTATTTAGAAATACTTCCCTCCATGTGCGTTAAATGAACTATGATTCCTGCGCTGCAATTACAGCGCTCATAAATCGCGCTTCTTTTCTTGTACGCGAAATTCTTATGAAGATATACGTTATTTTCAAGTAAAAATCCATTAAGGAATTTCGAGCTTAGAAAGCAATGAATTTGGTCTAATTTTAAATAAAACATCTCACCTATCCAATGACACCAAAAGTTCTACCCCTTACAACGTTACTATCCTAGATATTTGCCAGTGAATACCAGCCATTTTCCATGGGAAATGGTACGTGCATGCACTCCAGAGAGACATTATCTACAAAATGAGGTATTTCTAACACTAAGTTGTCGTAAAAAACTAACTGTGAAGTGTATATGTTTTCTCAACTTCTTTTGAAAATTAATCATATTCTCACCGCTGTAAATTCTTCAGGATCACAAAACACCTTCCGTGTTCAAAGGAGTTTCAAACGCACCGCGCGAAAAAAAATGAGTCCAGTTAAAGACTAATTTAGATATTTCCATTTAATTACTAACAATTTCTGTCACATATTACTATTAGGCCACCATTAATAATGCAATATTTAATTGTTGTGTCCTACAGCTGGTGAAATTAAAACGTATAATTCGAATATGGTTTCTATTATGATTAGGGAACTATCTCGGTCGGAGTACCTTAAAAAATACCTTTGGTACGTCCGTCCGTCTACTATTAAGTTCATCCACGATCGAAAGTTAAGGGGTTTTCATTTAATGATCAAATTCTTCTTTCAAAGACGGATCCTGAATCCACGATATCCCGTTAACCATGCTGGAAACGCTAGAAATTTTTTATTAAGCATTTGCAGGGATATTTTCGGCAGCCTTGGGGCATAGTTACCAATTCCATTGATAACATAAGTGCTCTGCACAACTCACTGCAAAATATCTAAAATTTAAAATTTATTAGCGAATAACTGGAGCGTAAAATTATTTGGAAAAGAAGCACGAGAACGATAGAAATAATATAACCCCCTTCATTTTGTATTTGACTTTGACAATTAAAAATTTCATCCGAAATTTCAATAAATGCCGATAATTACACCGTTATTGCATTCATTTCCTCAAATTATCATCAAGAGATGGTAAATGCTTATTTATACATGCATTCAACTCTAAGGGTAAGGATGGGAGTTCCTAGAAACCCTGAAGCCACAGGTAAAAATAAGATTAATTTATGGCAGAGATAAATTCAATATAGTTTATAATTTACGTTATTTTCATGTTAAATTTTTGAAAGAAAAGATTCGGTACCTACTACTACGAAATTAGCCGCGATATGATTGGCTTCCTGGGCAATAATTCGTTTTCTTTTCTTGGTATTAATTATTCCGGAATCCTACGTAATATCTGTGTTCGGAAGGCGCGAACAAAGAAAGACCTCAGGGTCACTTTACCGGGTGTCGCGACTGACTTTGGCGTTCAAAGCCAGTAATTAGTGTGCCTATAACTTCCCCTCCCATCCCGCGTGTACCTATTGGACCGCTTTCCCGCAGGAGAGCGGAGAACAGCCCTCTCTGCCCCAGCGTGTGAGAACCAAGGTCTCAGTTAGCTTGGCCACGCCACTGTTTGCGTTGGGCGATGTTCTGATTTTTGGTCCCCAGCCTGCCTAAGAGTGCAAAGGCAGTGCAATGGCTGGGGGTGTAAAATGGGGCCCTTAGCCAGGCCAACGAGTGCGTCGGGGGCGGCTAAGGGGTTCTTTCGTGTACCAGCCGTAGTCTTCTCGACTCCCGGTCTCCAAGACCGGAAGCCATTCTCTCCGGGCCGGAACCTCGGGCCTTAGATCCCCAGGCGGGGAGGCCCCTTCGGAAAGTGGTTACGTAAGATCGGTTACCGTTGGTCGGGCCTCTCAAACGTTCCAAATCCCTGTCCCTATCACGTCGCTGATGAACCTGTGAAAGGACGTCACGAGGATGGTATTCCATTCAACACGGCCCACGGGCTGTCTTCGCTGGCTGGTACTCCTTCGGGGTTCGTCCTTTCATCAAGGACACCGACTCGTCGCAATGGCAATCGGACTCTAGCAGAAGATCCCATTCTCAAGCTCTCTCCTTTGTTATCCTTGGGTGGTCGACCTTCTTCTTTGTCTGGTGGTGATCACACGATGTTGTCCTGGCTGGAACGTGAAGATTGTAGCAATGATGCCAGTCTTAAATAGCGGATTTCGATTCCGCCCTTCGTCGTGATTGGCCGATGACTCTTTGTTGATGATTCGGCCAATCCGAAATCAGCACGGTATGAATCCAAATCGGCATTCGTGCATAAAAACCAATCCGGTAATAAAACTGAATCCATTCTTTTTCCTTTCCCCACATCAACAGTTGATTCGCAAAACTCCTTTCATCGCGAACCATTGCGTCTGTGAGATGATCATAGCAATGTAGACAAATGCGTTTGTGATTACTCCATCAGTTACGAAGTAACTACTTGAATAATATTATTTCATGTGTCTTGTAGTAGTCTCGATACCTCCTAGGTCACGTAAAATATCGTAATATCCACCCATTTATTTATCGAGGCAGATGAAGGGTATCATTTCTGTTTGAAACCTTAGGAAAACGAAGAAATAACACGTCAGTGTCGATGCCATCTATTCATTTCCACCGGTTTGACCTGGTGACAATAAACACTACCTTCAGCTTCTCTCGTTGCAGTTCGCAAGCTATGAAGAGGGCATAGTCACATATTTACTCCTTTGTCAAAATTCACTGACTGTCCATTCGTTTGCACATAGATACTTAACCGTCGCGACGGCTTAATTCTCCGGAGCCAACGCCTGGGTGGCCAACTTACTCAATTGAAAGGGGAGTGGACAAGAGCAGTATATTCAGTCCACGAGAATTTTCATGACCAGAGAATTAGATTAAATCTGTGAGACCCTCACCATTGTTACCCGTCGACCGCGTGACCAAGAAGCGTAAGTAATATTTCGACTAGAGGTCACTTAGCACTGTCCAATATAGAGCAGTACTCATTAGTTGCACCTGCTCGAAAGGCGGCATGTTCAATACACTGTTAACCCAGAATGATTGGCAAAGATTATTGGTCTTTACCCGAAACGAAACTTGATTTGGATTACACCTCACGGTGAATAGTTGAAGCTTCAGAATAATATATGTGAGGCAACTGAAGAGTTGTAATTTATTCCAACATTTGATGTATATAATTACGCAGTTACTTTTCTCTTTGAAATAATGTGCTCATATCTCTGCCTTTCTCAGCCATGGAAAAATTGTACTAAACACATAAAAACTTCAAAATTTAAACGAAGGTATTTTACTTTTGGAATTTCCACGGCAAGGAAGTATTAATAAGGGTGAAAGTTGTTAAAATGTTATCGCGTTTTTTTATATACGGCATCACGACCTCCAAATTTTCACAACATTGTGAAGCGCGTCAGTAAGACTTGAACATCCTTTTCATCGGTTTCGCGTAGTGACAACAGACAAACGCTCTCTTTCCCATTGTTCAGAGCCATTCAACAGAAACGTCCCTTCAATATTGATATTTCTAAATTTGGTTTTGCCCCACTTGACTTAAGGTAAGACTCTTGCAGGTCTAACTTTGGAAGGCCTCCGAGTTATTGCGTCATTATTCAGAAGCACGCACCTCTTGTTTGTTTCTGCGATTGAGGGGAAACAAGGTGAATGATCTCATTGCAAGCGGTCGTACTGTTATTCACAACAATATTTTCGAAAATGATCTTTACTTCTGCCGACGAAGAATTCCCGTATGCTATCCCTTTATATAAATCGGCCAGACTTAAAAGTGATGATATTATTGGACCAATATCATTGTCAAGTCTTTACTCAACGTAAAAATATGACTTGAGAGAGAAATTGCGTTACTGACACGATGCCAAAATTATATCCTTCCAGTATGACACGAAGAAATACCGACCGAAGAGTCGGGCGACAGCGCATAGTCCTCGTCGGTAATAATCAAGATGATTTTCGGAATTATTGTCGAAAATAGTTATACGGTCGATTACAATGAGATCATCCACAATGTTTCCAATCAACCGTAGAAACAAGTGAGAGAGTTTCCGAATAATATCGCAACAACTCGGAGTTCTTCCGCGCTCTGAGCATTTGCAACCTTTTTTGAGTCAAGTGGGGCACTATTGAATCTGGAAAAAAATCAATACTGAAGAACAGTAAATGCGAATCACTTGAAATAATGAAAGAGAAAGTGTTTCTTGAAACTACGCAAAATAAATGAAAAGGACGTTACAAGTCGTACTAACTTTCTTCACAATTTCGTGCGTTGGGGGATGTCATAAATGAAAAACGATGACATTCGAACAACATACACACTTATTAATCCATTCTTGTGGCGCAACTTTCAAGGGTAACAGACCATATAATAACATAATACTCTCGTGATGTTTGATTTAAATTACAAAGTTTTAATAAATTCTAAGGAGTTAATTATGATTTTACAATAGGTGAGAATGGTAAAGATAGTAACACAATATTTAAAAGAGAATAATAATAGCTGCGTTAATCACATAAAATGATAGAATATTTGTTAGCTCGTCGGTCTCATTGTATCCATTAGATTTCGTCGTCAGAGGCTACAGCTATTCACGAGAAAAGGCTAAATTCAAATGATTAAATTGTCCTGGGAAAAAAGACGTAGGATGACTGTTAATTGTTTTGGGTCCAAAAAATGAAAAATATTAGATAGCATTAAAAAGGTCCTGTTATGTCTTCTTTTCCCTAACGACTACATGAGAAAAGATATCCACTTTATTTGCCATTATAAAAAAATTGATGGTTAATACAAGATTTTTACGTGAGCCAGGAGAGTATGAGATTACTGAAAGAAATTTGAAATAATATTATAACAGTAATAACTTTGTATTGCGCAACAACTGATAGGATAATCACAAATGTATGTCTCCATTGATCATCTTTCATACGTTATCCTCCGCGATGAAGGAAGTTTTAAAAATCAACTTTTGTTGTGGGGAAAAGAAAAAGAATGGATTCCGTTTTATTACCGGATTGGTTTTTATGCACGAATGCCGATTTGGATTCATACCGTGCTGATTTCGGATTGGCCGAATCATCAACAAAGAGTCATCGGCCAATCACGACGAAGGGCGGAATCGAAATCCGCTATTTAAGACTGGCATCATTGCTACAATCTTCACGTTCCAGCCAGGACAACATCGTGTGATCACCACCAGACAAAGAAGAAGGTCGACCACCCAAGGATAACAAAGGAGAGAGCTTGAGAATGGGATCTTCTGCTAGAGTCCGATTGCCATTGCGACGAGTCGGTGTCCTTGATGAAAGGACGAACCCCGAAGGAGTACCAGCCAGCGAAGACAGCCCGTGGGCCGTGTTGAATGGAATACCATCCTCGTGACGTCCTTTCACAGGTTCATCAGCGACGTGATAGGGACAGGGATTTGGAACGTTTGAGAGGCCCGACCAACGGTAACCGATCTTACGTAACCACTTTCCGAAGGGGCCTCCCCGCCTGGGGATCTAAGGCCCGAGGTTCCGGCCCGGAGAGAATGGCTTCCGGTCTTGGAGACCGGGAGTCGAGAAGACTACGGCTGGTACACGAAAGAACCCCTTAGCCGCCCCCGACGCACTCGTTGGCCTGGCTAAGGGCCCCATTTTACACCCCCAGCCATTGCACTGCCTTTGCACTCTTAGGCAGGCTGGGGACCAAAAATCAGAACATCGCCCAACGCAAACAGTGGCGTGGCCAAGCTAACTGAGACCTTGGTTCTCACACGCTGGGGCAGAGAGGGCTGTTCTCCGCTCTCCTGCGAGAAAGCGGTCCAATAGGTACACGCGGGATGGGAGGGGAAGTTATAGGCACACTAATTACTGGCTTTGAACGCCAAAGTCAGTCGCGACACCCGGTAAAGTGACCCTGAGGTCTTTCTTTGTTCGCGCCTTCCGAACACAGATATTACGTAGGATTCCGGAATAATTAATACCAAGAAAAGAAAACGAATTATTGCCCAGGAAGCCAATCATATCGCGGCTAATTTCGTAGTAGTAGGTACCGAATCTTTTCTTTCAAAAATTTAACATGAAAATAACGTAAATTATAAACTATATTGAATTTATCTCTGCTATAAATTAATCTTATTTTTGCCTGTGGCTTCAGAGTTTTTAGGGACTCTCAGCCTTTTTAATACGTATATTTTAGCGTATGTTTGAAATAATTAACATACAATCATTGCTTTTTGAGAAATGGAATACAATAACGGCGTAGCTAGGTTTATTTAGGGAAATGTTAAGGCAAAATTTTTATATTTGTCAAAGTGGCATAAAAAACCGAGGGGAGATTTAAGACCAATTGCTTTGATAGTTTGCGCATATCTTTTCAAAAGATTTACGATCCAAGTATTTGCACATTAATCGAAATTTAATATATAATGTAGTGTATTTCAGAGGATTTGTGTAATCATTGTAATTGCTAGGCACGTTATAATGCTCACGTACTGTCCCGGCGAAGGCGTAGTACGAAGAGGTCTCGTGTTTCCAGCCACGGTAAAATAACACCTGGGCTTCAGAATAGATCTCTGAAGACCATGGCGAACAATGGCATTGATACGTCACGACTATCAAATGACAATATTGAAAATACGCGTTTGTGCATTTAACCACCGTTGCCAGCACGCAAGTCCTTAATTTTTAATTATAACCGTCCAGTTTCCATGGTACGATATATATTCCAAGGATTACAAAAGTCCAAACGTAAAAAAATACTAAAAATAGGTAGGACGCCTTTTATGAGCGACTGCATTTTAACCTGAAAGCATTAGATTCACGCTATCCCCATTTGAGAATGAGGAAGTAAAAAGAGCTCTTTAATCTGCATATGCAAGGAAACTGGATCCTCGACTCAATATTCAGTCAGTCGATCCCTTACTCTTCGATTAGTATTTGTCTCGCTCGCCCATCTCGATTGAGGATTTTTATTCGACGGCTCGCACTTCCAACGGTAATACAATTTTATTCGATTTTATTTCATATTATTATTAACCTTACCTAAAATAAAAGCATAAATGCGCTCGTTAAAAATTGTTTATGCGTTCGTATTTAATCTCACGCCTACCTCCGAGGGCTGCACCTAACACCTCTGACCTAAGACTATATTCATATTAACTCTGGAAATTCACCGATGAATTGTAATGGAGTACAAAAAGCCGAAAATAACAGTGGGTTTTTTTAAAATATCAAATGAATATAAATAAGATTATAAAACATTGGCGCATGCTTCAAATTTTCACAGCGGAAGATTGAGTTATGTATAAGGAATCAGGTTTAAACTGCTTACCATTTCAACTTGTATGACGTGATATTATCGGTAAAGTTTAATTTTGAGTACCCCGACTTATTTTCTTGCTAATACATACATTATGTATGCAATCTTGACAAAAGAAAAGCATGATCGTTGCGCTTTTGTTTAGATTGTCACATCCACTTCATGTCGCTAACAATCCATTATCCAAACTGGTATTATCGGCGTCCAACTCTTATTATGTCTACCATTCGCACAGCTTCTCGCATCCTTATTACAATCCTCTCCTGGAACAACTTCCTTAGAAATCCGCACATAATTTAAATTTATATGCTTTTTATTCGTCTCACGTCTTTTTATTTGATTCGTGACACGACTTTTGAAAGATATAGTACGCACAGTTGGAGGCACTAGGAAATACATACGTACACTGAACGCTGTCTCTCTCGCCAGCAAATGAAGGAATAGCATACGTTGGGAATGTCAAAACAATGGAATCACACTGTCACCTACGCGCAAGGAAATATATACACTGAACGCCGTCTCTGCGTAATGGCTACCTTGCGGTTAGGGCAACGCTCGTCACCCACGTGTACTTAAATTAACCTTAACAAGCTTTTGTTCTTTTCGCCGAGAATCTTGTTCCTCATTTAGGTATTCAAGTACTCAGTAAAGCATCTGACACAAAAAAAAAACTTCGCAAACCCATTTTGAACCCAATTCGTATCGTTTAACTTCACATTCACAATCCAAACTGCCTTCACAATAGTACAAATCTCGTCGTAAACAACACTAAACAAGGATCAAAGATCGCGTCAGTGCCACCTATCGTCAAGTTCTGGAACGCTATTAACCTGCGACAGAAATTTTAGCAAAAGACGATCGAAAGCGAATCAAGAGTCGCGTCCTTATTCAGTGTTCTTGCTCTGAACCACAGGGAACATTTTTTAACTTCTTTATTCGACTAGACCCTTTGAGATGCAACGGGTGTTTTCTTAATACACCCACGCCCCGATTAACGCTCTTAATTCGTTCCATGAAAAGCGAGAGCTAATCGAAACAGCGCTATTCGAATCATCAAGTTCCATAACGCCAAATGCTACGGAACTTAATTCGTCCCCGAGATGCTGCTTTCACTGAATACATTTTGTAAAATATACTAATAAAATAATAAACTGCGGTTAAAATCGCTTTAAAATTGACTTAAAGTGAAATAAACGTTGTTTTAATTCCATTTGTTTAAAACTTTACAGGTAAAAATGGATAAATAATTAATGAAATTGAGACATTTTGGCTTTGCCTCAAACTAAAAGAAGATATTCCGCATTCCCTCTTATGTGCACTATAACAATACGTAATAACTTAAAATTACAATACAACAATCCAATAGTTTCTTTAAATGCTTTAAAAAACAATTAATCACGGATAGAACAATAAATAAAGTGCTGAAAATGAAACAAAAGGAACAGCAGAAGGCACATCACCGCCATCGTCACGTTAACGAAAGTTCTTCCGGTTCTTGCAGTTGATCCACCTCGACGTTGTCAGAACGATCATTGTTGCTGCTTCTTGGGTTGTGGTGGAGGATTTGCTTTGAGTTTTAGAGAAATAACTGTCTAAAGAGAGCTGTTTTTTTCTTTTTGTCTCTCTCTAGTAATAGTTCCTTGTAACAACTCACAGAATCCTTTAAATTTCTAGCAACTAGCGAGCTTCTTTCGAAATCAGGATCACTTTCTTTTATGTGAGTGCATGCACAGTCGACGAGATTTAAGATTTCACGAATATTTGACGTAGTTAAAACTTTACTTATGTCGCTGATTTCTTCGTCATCACACACATCTTCGCTCCGCTCTTCCATTTTCCAATGCTGTCGCATTTCTAATAGTTCTACATCAGTTAATTCTTCTTTACTAGCCTCAGTCAGGTCCTGAATGTCTTCAGCTTCTACTTCGTCTAAACCGATGATGTGTGCTAGGTCAACTGTTTCATTAATTACGTCCTCAGTTGTATCAAAACCTATGAAGTAAATCGCACAGTCGTCCCAAAGATTTTTCAAAACTGCATTCATAGTTTTTTCGGAGACCTCACCCCAAGATTTTGATATGTTTTCAATGGCCTGTCGGATATTATAACAGCGCCAAAATTCCTTCAAGCTCATGCCGGCTTCACCCTCAGTTACCCTTACAGCTTGGTTGAAAGTCTCTCTTAAATAGTATGCCTTGAACGTTGAAATTACGCCCTGGTCCATTGGCTGTAGAATCGATGTCGTGTCCGGAGGTAAGCAAACAACCTTTACCTCCGGACATAAATCACTCAAAGTTCTTGGATGCCCAGGAGCGTTATGTAACACCAACAGTACTTTGAAGTCTAAAATGTTTTTGATGCAGTACTCTCGTACAGCTGGGCAGAAATAGGTTGTGAACCACTTTTCAAAGACGACAGTGGTTACTCATGCCTTCTTATTAGCTTCCCATAGGACAGGTAAGCTTTGCTTATGGCAACCTTTAAGAGCCCTAAGGGTTTTCCGAATGATAAACAATCATTGGTTTAAGCTTAAAATCCCCAGCAGCATTTCCACCGAGCAATAATGTAAGTCTATCCTTTTTAACTTTGAACCCTGGAATTGATTTTTCCTCAACAGAAATATATGTTCTGGATGGCATCCTTTTCCAGAACAATCCAGTCTCATCGGCATTGAAAATCTGATGAAGTGAATATCCTTCCTTTTCTATCATGGCCGCTAATTCAACGATAAATTCGGCTGCTGCGCTTTCATCCGCACTAGCTGACTCTCCAAGAACAGATATATTACGCAACTTATACCGGGCTTTGAAGCGATTAAACCACCCACGGCTGGCGGTAAATGTTTCTACATTGGAACTGGCTTTGGGCAATTCATCGTACAAACGCTTAGCTTTTCCTTGAATCCCCAACAGACTTATAGGTATATGCTTCTCAACTAAATCTTCTATCCATACATTTAAAAGTCTTTCCATTATAGTCTCACATCCATTTCTTGTTCCTATCCTGACGGCAGCCGAAGGAATTGCTAATTTTCCATACTTCTAGATTTTATCCGCATTCTTTATGATAGTCCTTACAGTGGAACTAGCGAGAGATAATGTCTTGCAAATTTCAATTTGCCGCTGTCCAGCATCAAGGCGTCGCAAGACTTCTAACTTGATGCCGAGTGATATTGTTTTCCTTTTCTTCTTCTCCGGCAGCCTATTATCATTCATTGTCTTTTTTTACGGGGAAAAACATAATTAGAAATTTAGAAACACACAACAATAAAAAACTCGTGAACATACTCAGAACACAGTAGAAAGGTTCATTCATCAATAAATTCTATTACGCGGTAATGACGTAAGGTGGACGAAAGCCTTGATGAAATCGTTTTTCTTCCTTCTATTCACTGTATTATACAGAATATTCAGTGATGAATTTTTTTTCACAGATTGTCTCTTTCAGTAAAAAAAGGCGTAGCAGAACACATGAGAACACAGTTCTGACAGGCGACGGGCGCACGGGACGAAGCGATCGCTGCGCGTCGCGGGATTTTCAAGAGCGTTAATGCGGAACCGGAGAGCGTTGAAATGGAACAGGGTCATAATATATTTTCAGCGCTAATGCGGAACAGCGCTGATCGGGACAGCTTTAATCGGGGAGTGGGTGTATACCCGTTTCCATAATTACAGAATCAACGGAAGTTCTCGAATTATTTTATCATTTTGATGTGTTTCAAGGTGGTTTGAGCGATAGAATTCAATGAATCCGGCATCGTTATAAAGAAAAATATATCACCTTTCCAAATGTACCAAAATATCGGCCACCTACCCCAATACTTTTTTAGATATTGGCCTAAACATTGGAGCCATTTCCTTGGGATATGATACGTGTATGTATTCCAAGGAGACTTTTTTAAAAAAATGAGGCACTATTCCAGATAGACTTGTTCAAAATGAGGCCTATGACTTGTCAGAAATTAACAACATGAAGTTTGGGTGTTTTCTCAACTATTTTCACATATAAATCAATTATTCGCCGCAGTTAATTTTACAGAATCGCAAAAAAATCTTCGGTTGTGAATGCGTTTTTCACGCGAGAAAAAAAATGAGTAAAAATAAAGTGAAAGATGAGAAAAATGAGATAAGATTAAGACTTAGGAATTTGAAATTTATTAATTACAGAGAAGTTTAGACATAAGAACTATGTTTTTGCGCCATTGCAGTATTTAATTCATCCCTCATACAGCTTCTAAGATAAAAAAATGAGATTCTCACATGGTCTCCATCATGACCAAGTAAAAATCTCGCTCAAGAGTTCCACGGTGTCCTAAAGCTTCCCGCTGTGCTGTCCGTTGGGGAGAGGGGTCGGAATCCCAGTGGAAGTGAGGGCAAGAGGAATGGAAGGCCGACGGGACACAGGGACACCCTCGGTAAACATCCGCTTGATAGGCCGAGCGCGGGAAGATTGCAGAAGTGTAAAAAAATAGTTGCTTATTCACTCATTAGCATGGAGCACATTTAAACACAGCTTGTTTAGTTTTGTACAGTAAATACAAATTTTATCGGGTTGTTAAAACGGCTACGAATTCGAACATCCCCACTTTGTTGCATGGTGGTGAAACATGGGTATGTCAGGATAGACATAAGAGTAGACTTAACGCCATGGGCATGAGTTATCTGAGGTGTATTTGCGGCAAAATTAGGATGATTAGGGGCAGAAATGAGTGGGTAATGAATGAATGTGGGTTAGATGCTCCAGTAATGGACATATATGAGAGGAGTGTGCTTCGTTGGTTTAGCCATGTTGAGAGAATGGATGAGAGTCGAATAACGAAACAGATATATAAGAGTGAAATGAATGGCGCGAGAGGCAGAGGTAGGCCGAGAAAGTTGCTGTTGAGGATATTCTTAGGAGGGGAAATATTAGGAGTTTTAAAAACAGGAGGGCGTGTATAAAGCAGTGTAAATGAAGCAAAAGAGGTTTGCAAGGATAGGTCAGTATGGAGGAAATTATTGAAGCAGAGTTAGGTGTACAAATATGTATTTATGAGTGAAACTTAGTGACTGTGTCTACTCCGGAAGGGAACGGCGTGATTGGTATGTATGTATGTAAAGATCATTTGGTGATGTAAATTGTTATAAACAATCATGTTTGTTCGGCTAATTTAATAACAATAGGTATGTGAAATATCCCTTGTTAGTCTCAATCGTTGTTATTTCATGGTAATAAAGAAATTTTAAATTTTCATTGCACAGCATAGTGAGAAACGGCTTATAGTCACAATACACTTACGAAAACTAAGTGAACTTTAGCTTAAAATTCTAAAATGAGATTTTTCCGCAGAAAATATCATGAAAGGAAATGAAAATATGCTTAGATTATCTTCATTTTTACTGTTTATGCTAATATATTTTAATATTTCCCAGTTTCCTCCACGAGGAGGAATGATGAGAAAATAGAATCTTCTGATACTGATTATGACTAGCATTTCTTGATGTCGTTAACAGATCTTGTTGGGACGTGGTTAATATGTTCCAGCGTCGGAAAGTGATTTGGGAGTGGGTATATGATCAGAGAACTTCTCGCGGAGCCATTCTCAAGATGAATCGAGTCAACAAGCGACCCACCCCCACGAAAACACCATCTTCTGTGTTGTCGGTAGAAAGGGATTCTGACTGCGCTTGTTTGCGTTATGACGAGTTTTCTCGGGAATACCCTTCCCACTCTCACCCCCACAACTTCCCCCCCCCCCTTTACTCTCGATCATATTTACGGGGTGTCACTTTGGTCGGCAAACGCGACGGTCGGGTCGATTTCTGAGTCGAGCAGTCGTTCAGCTCAGCGAGCGACGGTCGCCAATCTCACTCCATCAACGGAGTGGCCACGAATATATTTTGAGGGGTGTGTACGATCTGCAATGGGAGTCCGCCTCCCCCCTCCCCGCCCCGGTGATTTTTTTCAGTCGTGAACGGTGAATTTTTTAGCGGTTTTTTTGATAGCAAAGGGATGTGTTTGCTAGATTTTTTTCCGAAAAAACTTATTTTCAACCATTTCATCAAATAGGAACATTTATTATTATTATTTATATTGTTACTTTAGTAACATTCACCTCCGAGTCCTCGGCAAGCATCAGGTTTCATTGCCGTCATAATGGTCGAGGACTCGAGAGGAGTGGCGCAGTGATCGCAGCCACGTCCGACGCCCATCGGATGTGTGGCTACGCTGCGGTGTTATTATTATTAGTTGCGTATGAACCCTGTTGCACCACGCAAAGCATTATGACTCATTTCTCATTTCCATTCTTATCTTCCACTCTTCTCTCATTCTTTCTCCGTTGATTCTCTTTCTCTCTTCCGTCCACTTTGTCCCTGGTTTCTTTGGGACTTCGTTCTCTGGCATTACGTTCTATTGGTGTATCTTATTTCTGTAGGTGATTCTGTTTTCAATTTCTCAAGGGTATATTTTTGCTTTTTCTGGATCACCTCAGACTTGTGACAACCATGGTATTGTGTATTTGACACCTTGTAAATATGTGATGAGTCTTGCCATTGAGAGTCTATTGATATGTTCGAAAAATTGCAGTCTTCTTTTTCTGAAATCAGCCGCTAGGTTGGACATCCTCTCCTTAGTTTTCCTGGAGTGCAGCCTACACCCTTATTCTGTTAATTTTGAGCCGAGAGTTTTCCTCATGATTTTTCGCTCCTCCTATGAAACATTTATATATATATATATATATATATATATATATATATATATATATTGGCGGGTGTTTGAACACAAATGGTGGAATAAAGTATTGTCGGAGCGAAACGGTTGCAGCCGCAACTGTTTCAGCCCATGATTGTTTCAAACAACGGGTTAGTTTCGCGCCGCAGGCGCAATTTTTCACTCTGTGCGGCGCAGTAGGGTGGCGCTTATTTTTCAAAATTTAGAAAAGTAATGCTATCCACCTCTAAAAGTGACCGCTGCAGAATGTTAATAGACGTGCAGAAGTTTCGTTAAGTATCCTTAGTTATAGGGAACCCGTGTCCCAAAGTACTCGAAACTTAATAAGCGTTTTTCGAGTCGAAGAAGCACTCTCCCTAAGAAAATACTCACTCACGTTAAGTTCTTTAAAGCCAAAATTACGTCGGTTTTTATTTATCTCCCCGAGTTTCTGAGATATTGTCACGCGCCATTCGAGCCGCCCTCCATGGTGCCACCCAGCACCATCGTGGTATGCCTGCACCATTTCCTTCCTCCCTGAGAATCTACCCCTCTAACCTGTCCATACACTGGCGCATGGTGGGTTCCCCTCCCCCCTCAGGCAACACCACCTACTTAGAGACAGCCTGAGTGCTCGAGGTTGAAAAACTAGTGACGTCAACAGCCGGAGGCCGAAGTTTTGAGGAACTTTGTTTGCGCTGTGGCCTGGCACTGCGTGTTGCGAAAGTAATTTAAGAACATGAGCTAATCAAGCCGAGTGTAAAAGGGATAATTTTGAACCATAGTTTATAATATATTCTCACCAATATTTACAAGTGCTGAGTTGGGGTAACTGTGTCGGAAGTGAAAAGTTGCAGTTTTCGTATCCCAAAGGAGAAGAAATGTACTATGAGCATATCAAGCGAATATTTCACACCAACTTCAAATTCGCGGGCTGGACCTTTTAATCCTTGTAACACCTTTGGCCGTCTTATTATTGTACAGGGTTTCCAAAAATGCACTAAATAATGGTTATCATTTTTTCAAAATGTAAGAATGAGTAGGTAAGCTAAACTGCGGAAAAATAGTTAAACTATACTTAGATTTTTCTGTTTCTTTCATTCGATCGAAATTTCTTTCATTTGACCATAAATTTTTGCTTCTTTAAGTACGGAGTTAACTGTTTTTGAAAATGTGAATATTTGGGAAGCCCTGGACATTGGAAAGATTCATAGGTGAAGTTTATGTTGATACGTCGTCTCATGCCGAAAAATTATTTTTGGGGTCTATGCGAAGCATTTTCATCATAAATATATATCATGGGAGACTTCCCATTATGGTGAGCAGACTTGCGGTCTGTTTTGTGTCAAATTACCTTCACTGAAACCTGCTGCTCTACCATCGTTGTTCCCTTCATGTCCATACTACTTATCCTCTAATATATATGTTCGTGAGGGTCTGAATGAGAAGCGGCTGAGTCAGGAAAGGTCCCAACTTCAGCGGCATATTCAATAGAGGAAAGAAAGGAAGGTGAGGGACGAGGAAGAAATTAATTTCAAGAACCTGGATGAACTGCGTGAGAGGCTAAAAAGTTGAGTGCCATTAGGTAACTTCTCCTTTGTGATGAAAGAAGACAAAATGCGCTAGTCTTATAACAACGGATCCCAGTCAAAAATAACTGATTGCCTTGCTGTCACTAGTGATTTACAAGTGCCTGCCTTTGTAGGAAAATACTGTATTAGAAAAACTGAAGCAGGGACAAATTCATGCAAGAGGAAACTTTGAACATATTACAATTTATAATATTTTCATGCTTGCAAAAACTATAAGTGAATTTTTTTTCGAGCGTTCTTGACCCCATTTTCCTCCGCAACTCCCTAAGTATTAGTGAGTGATTTTCAACCTCGAAGTGGCATTGATTCCGCGTTTTTTCCAGCCGTTCCTGATCAGTTTAGTGATATTTGTGTTGTCTTCTTGAGTGCATCCAAGAATATAGCACATTTGAGGGTTAGAACGCAGCCCATTTTGTAAATAAGTCTTATGCGGAATGGGGATTGGAAATCACGAAACCGAAGAATTAATAGTGCTTAACTTTTTTTTGAAAAATACAATCATGAAAAAATGTTACTTTCTATTTCTTTCTAAGCCAAATCATTATATTTCAGCTGCGCCATTACCTTGGACGGACTCTAGCTACTAGACAAGGAAGCGTGAAGTGAGCAGTAATCGAAGCGCTTTTATTCGCGGTGTTAAACAGATTTTCCTTAGCAGTAAATTACCGTAGACTCGTGTACCACGCCCACCCGTGTAAGACGCGAACCCCGCCTTTATCAGCATCGGGAAGAAATAGGCTGCTTTCTTCATTCTCGACCAAGCACGATTTTTGTGGGCCTTGGTACTTACGACTAATAAGTATCAAAGCTTTCCGTTAGCGTTCTTACGTTTCTCCTCGATGAACTGATAAAAGTAATCGCTTCTCATTCAAATAAAACTAGTTATAGGATGCTTAGTTTGTGAGTACGGGTTGAGGCACCGAACTCCGATTTCGAGTTTCTACCAGCTACGGCAAGGATTTTTTACGAAAGGCAGAGTGATAAGGAACTCGTGTAAGGCTCAAATCCCCCTTTTCAACGATTTCTGGGTAAAAAGGCTCGCGAGATACACGTGTATGTACGGTATTCATACAAAAAGTAATAATGCGAAACGGGTGAACATGATATTTTCTGCTGTACACCGATTAGTCCGATCATTGATTGCATTTTAATTTACGCGAATAATGAACTTACGGTGCTTTTTTTCCCTTCGATTGTACATGGCTATGTGTTTCATTCTCCAATAAGTACGATTGTCCAATCTTTAATGACTTCAATAGTGGCTAGGCCGAGAAATCTCTGTAGTAGGATTGACAGCCATTCGGACGTGTGAAAGCATATTCCTACCACCGGCCTCCGAGTGATTACGTCACGGCGGAGAGATCACAGGCTCAGGCCTTCTCCTCTATCTGGTGTTTCCTCAGTCCGCTTAAACTCTTAGAGACGTCACTTCCTGCGTAGTTAAGAACATAATATTCAGGTAATAATCTTTATGCGAAGGCAATACTTGGCGCAATTTCACTCACATTCGATACATAGTTCGATTTCGAATTCTATAGTGTCATTCTTGATTTACAATCGAATTAAAATCCAAAAGACTGATGTAAAAGTATAATAGCCTGCATGACTGTAATTCCTGGGCATAAACTCAATTTTTTCGCATTCAATGGCGAGGAAAAATTCCATAAGTCTGTCTAGAGATGAATGTGTTTTTAAAAATCTCAATGACGAATACACAATTAAATGAAAAGTTGTTTAAGTCTGTCCAAAGCCAAATTTTTGGATCTGGACAGACTTATTTATTCACACTTCCTGTCGTACAGACAAGACTGTATGGTAACCTAGTTGATTTCCGGAAAGAACCTCATCAGTGTATTGGCTGTGATATTGCTTTCAAGGTAAATGCTGAACATATCCATTTATCCTAACCTACATCCAGAAGGATAGTCAGAGGTGGATATTTCTGCGATGAAAGAGCAATTTTAAAACGAAAAGATTAAGAGCACATTTGCAAGGAAATTCAGATGGGCTGTAGCTAGTGTCTCGGCGGGCTGCGTATAGGACCCCGAACCTAAGTCACACGGAGAACGGTATTTCATGGATATAGGAAAAGGGATTCTCTGGAAGGTTAAGCACCTTTAAACGCAAAATAACTTACCATACTTTTATAGGCCACTTGCTACACTTTGGGAAAGTTTGGGCGCAAATATTGCTGATGATAGGATGCAATGGAACACCATCCTTGTAGATCATGGATAGATTATCTACTATAGATAGAAATATTATATATGGACGTGGCATTGGCCAGCCAGCCAGGTTTGTGTGCTCACCCAACACAATTTCCAACTCATTCGATTCAATCAATTCCTTAATAAGTGGCATGGTGTCATTCAACTAGCTAATATTTATAGTATTAGGGTGCATCCCGACAGTTAATGTCACCAAATATACAACTGGACAAAAAACAAGTTACAGAACAAACTATTCAACCATTATAACAACCAGCTGTAAGGCTATTTTGCTACTGCCTGCTACTCACTTAAGCCCACTGACAAGTGAGTAACAGCACACCACTGATTGAGCACTGAAAACACTGACAGGTGATCACATAAAAATAGTATATTTCCTCAAAAGTGGCAGTTACTTTTTGAACATATATTTCATATATTCATTGTATTCTATCGTATACCGATTGAACATAACCTGCTGATACCAAAGGTTAAAATCATGGAATGAACTGTCATATCCTCCACTGTACAAGGCATTCTCACCATAACAGGTACTGTGTCTCACATCTCTGTTTCCATTACTTCCTTGGACATTATGTTTTAGTGAGGGCTTATGAGGTATTCTTTCCTCCCCATCAGTGTCAACAGTCCTATTATGTTTAGACATTTGCTGGTCTTTCAAATTTCTACCATCAGACTTTTCATTCAAGGATACATCACAGTCATTCATGTTCCATGAAGTACAATTCTCATTCAAGCAAGATTCAACTTTGGGGCTCTTAGGACACGGAGGAGGCCAAACTTCTCCACTGGCTAACTTTCTCAATGTGATTTCCAAGCCCTCCAGTTTGCATTTTTCCAGTCTTTTCATGAAGAGTGCAGCACTATTTGAATAAGTACTATCGAGTACTCTATTAAAACTCCCCCCAAAGCCACGGGAATATTCATTTTCTGACTCTGCTGGACAGCTGCTGCATTCCCATAGACTATTCTTGGACTCATAGGATGCTACCACATCCTGAAATGTCTTCAAACTGCTCTTCTCAGGCCCTTTAAGTGCTATTAGCATTTCTGATAGATAATCCAAATCAGCTGAAGCAGTTTCAACACCCAAACGTTGGTCCACACTACTCCAGTCACCTGTCACAAGTCTACTAGTCCAGCACACTTCTTTTATCTTCTGTTCCTCTGAGGCACATGACTCATCCACAAGTAGTCTAGGAGATGCCTTCACTGTGGTTTTAGGGAGCCCAAGTAACACATTATCAATAGTTCTTTCAAGATTTTTCAATGTTCCAACACTTTCATACTGGCTTAAATCACAGTTCCATAAATTTCCAGGGAATTCCTCAGGCAACACAACAGCTGCACTGGCACCAACTGACCTCAGCATTTGAGAGAACTTGCACATTTCTACTCCAGTTGTCACCAAAGTGACGGCCAAGCCATATGACCCAAACCTGGAAAGATACAAATAAAGGTATTCCACTAAAATTATGTTGATTGACTGAAAAATGCACATATATATTCAAAATTACTGCCACCAACATGACATTCACACTTTTAATATATGCTTATGTAACCAGGTACAAGGACAATCATGTATATATTTTTTCTATTGCATTTTTTAATTATTAATACTCAAGTTTTTTTTAATTACACATGAACCAATAGACTCATAGTAAAATGTGTCACACCACTGTTTTTCAAGTTTAATGCTGTGTTGGACTCTTGTAGAAATATATTTTTTCATGTTCTACAATTATTTTTTTGTGTGGTCATAGTTACAAGTGTCCCTGTTTTTGTCTACTCCTTAAGGAACTGTTTACTTAAAAAATTTATGATTGGCGAATTCTACGTTCGACTGAGATGAGATTTTTTTATTAATTATACACGCATATATTTGTTATGTAATACTGAAGTCACAAAATTTTTCACTAACATAATGAATATCACTAGGCATTTATCCAAGGAAATATTTTCTCAGCCCAGGATAGATGTACAACAAGAAACTTGGGCATATTTTGAAGCTTTCAACTGTGGTACTCAGATAACATAACCACAGCAAACATACAGTGTGGTATTGATTTTATAAGGAGTAATATTACTGCGGGATTGTGTGCG
The DNA here is from genome assembly GCA_963169105.1 of Ceriagrion tenellum. Lineage (NCBI taxonomy): Eukaryota > Metazoa > Arthropoda > Insecta > Odonata > Coenagrionidae > Ceriagrion > Ceriagrion tenellum. The sequence continues at coordinate 10,260,622 of OY720639.1, forward strand.
CAATAGAATAGATGATTTGTGAGCATTGGCAATGGACTCAGAGGTGATGCCAAGAGTGACGTTGCTGCAGGAGTTCCAAACTTGACAATCTGAATCATCACATTGTTTGAATTTGTTTCATCCATGTTTAATATTAAAGATAGTATGATTCATTATTTAGTTTTAAAATATGATTTTATGATAAGGTAGCAATGTTGCATGTTCCATCACCACTGAGCCTGTTGCAAAGGCTCATTAATCACCAGTTCCATTGCACATAAACCCAATATCAATATGTATAACGCTAAATAAAATTGGTATCACTATACACTATACTATAGAGTGAGTACATGTAGAGTGGCAAAGAGACAGGGGGATTCAGATATGAGTTTTCAAATAATACTTTGGCCGATAGACGGAACTGGTGCATCGAAGCTGCACGACAAGCCATAACAAATGAGCTTTGGCACACGGCCACTTCATTTAGTGTTGCAAAACTCACATGATGTTCTTAAGATGATTTCAGTGCCTGGATATTCACTAATCGACCCATAGCAATGGAAACAAATCTTATTGCCAAGGAGACATTGCGTAACAGATGTTAAGGATGCAGATGAAACTATTTTTATCTGAAACTGCAGTGATAGTTTGCAATGAAGTAGCATTAAATATTAAACACTGGAAATCTTACAAAGAAAAAACAATTCAAGCAAAGTATATTTTTTTCTTTAGTAAAGTACTTCAGAATAAAACTTGATAGGTATATGATAAGATATGGAGTCAACTGTTTACAGATGTATCATAGCAACAACAATTGATACTCAATAAAAATTGCACAACAGCCATGGTAGATCCACCTCTGTATGTTGATGCAAAATCACCGAGTACTGCTAGTGCCTCCAAGTGGCCTTCTCCATAAGCCAAAATTCTTCCTCCCATAAGGCGGTGCCACCTGGAAATTCTTCCCAAAGCTCTCAAAAATTAATGTCCAGTTTTTAGGATTGCTTTGCCACTCTATATATACTTACTCTATGGTATCGCACAGTATATAGGCAGGGTTATGGTTTCTGAATACCACAATTGAGAGCTTCAAAACAAGCCCAAGTTTCTTGTTGTATCGCCATACTAAGTTAAGAAAACATTTCCAAGGAAAAATACTTAGAACTTTTCTCTATGTCATTAAATAAGTTTGTTGACTTAAGTATTACATTAGAAACATGTCTCTAATCACTAAAAATTTCATCGCCATCAAACATATAAATGTCCAGTGTTCCATTATGCCTGCAAGATGGAAGTATTGCAATTGATAGGTTTCCTACAGGAGTAGGTTTCCAATGAAGTTTACAATGTGATTGGCAGGGTTCTAACCCATGCCCTCATAATGGAGCTCATATCCCTTCCTTTAGTTCTCTTCAATGATTGCTCAAGATTCTCCCACATACCCATCTTTGACCCACTACCACTTTTCAATGTAATATCGCATAATAATTTAAGTCTAAAGCCCAAAACCGAGGGTTTCGTCCTTGTGTGCCAGGATTATGTCATAACCACTGCAATATGCACAAGGTGGAGGTTGCAGGCGTGCCGAGCCGAGCATTGAGTTAGGCTTGTGTAATGAATGATTTTCCCCATCGGGGATTGATGAAAAAAATTTATCGAAATGACTTGGCTTCCATGATTGTTATCAATCACCCAAGTTGAAGAATCAAATTTATTTCCTTTGATAGGTCGATGAATCCACCAACACCAATGAGTCAATACACCCATCAACGCCGGTGAATTCATCGGGTCATCGGCATAGATGAGAATTCTGTGTGTTGCGTCGCCTACCTGCCCGTACCAGTACTGTTGACATTGAAAATTTTCACTGTTCGGATTTTGACATTTTCATGCCTCTCATGTGCTGAACAGTAATGAAAAATATGTTGAAACTACCTGTAGTTTATGATATGAAGTCTACAGTAGCATAGGCATATTTGTGCTTTGCTTAGCTCTAAAATTAACTACATCAGGACTCCATCTTTACCTACTCCTCATTATGTTCAACTTTGTATTGAGACTTATGAAATGTAGCAGATTCGTAACTTCCTACTCCAAATAAAATAAATAGAATATCTCATTATTTTCTTTTATTTATAAGCAAGGGAGATAAAGCTTTTAAAATTTATCAGAATTATTTTATATGAATTAAAAAGGGATAAGCTGTTTGTTTTGCTAGTGGGTCGGACTGCAAGTATACTCCTGTCCAAAAAAATTACCACCTCAGAGCCGAAAAAAGTCCCGAGTTGACGTCGATGTGACAACATGGTCGAACCATGCCCCCTGCGTGGGAAGGCAATAAACAAACGGAACAGGAAGACCTTCCTCCCTGCAGCTGGAGAGGGAGAATGAGGGAGAATATGCTCGTAGGGAAAATTTACACCTGCAAAAGGAAATTCTCAATGGTGGGAGGAGAGCCCAGGCCTCTGTTTGCTTAATGTGTGAGCGAGAATGAAAGGGGGATAGCCCGTTTCGGTCGCTCCAAGAGACCAAGACCTCTCGTTGACGACCACTGCTAGAAGATGTAGAAAGCACAATCTTCGTCTTCGTCATGTGCAATGGAGGTTCACAAAGTTCACTTATGTGTTTATTTAAACTCACATGCTACACAGCTACGTGCGTAAATGGAATCTGAATATGATATTAACTACTCTAATTGACTATATTCTCCAAGAGAAAACTCGATTTACTGGACTAAGATTAGATTTTTCTGTAAAAAATAAATTTTGTATTGTAGCCGGAGTCCTAAATGTTTCCTCCGCCGCATTTGGAACATTGGGACTATGCACATTTGAATTTTAACATGATATTTTTCCCGCAAATACCTTTTTAGCTCCCTCTTAGAAACATTATTTACTTCAAAGTTGGATTAAAATAACTCTGTACTCAATAATTCTACTGTTAGAATGCTTTTAAACCAACTTCCATCCACTCAATCATAGAATTCAGCCTTCACTCAATTTTCGTTTCCTGTTAGAAATTACTTGGCATTAAATACGCTGCGGGCAGGACAGATACATTTTTTCGCCACATAATGTTAACACTTGGTCTAACTTTGTCTCATTGGCGTAGGTTACACTGCAACCTTCTACTTCATAATTTAAAAAAAACCTTTGGTCGAGAGGTAGGGACTTAATCAAAATGATTTCCCAGGGCAGCTTTCAAATATCAACTCCTTAACTTATCAGTCATTGGGTTGGGTATGTTGTTTACATCGCACATGGAAAATAGAGCATTAGCCACTGGGGTTCACATCGCACGTTTTCTGCCATGGTTTTTCTCAGAAGATGTGATTAAGGCAGGGTAAATACATTCCTAAATTTTCCCTGCTCCCAAATAAATTCACTGATTCTTTGCATTTAATTCATCTTACAGAACTCTACAACACCACAGGAAGAACTTCATTATTCTATGGACATCCTGCCTAAATTAAATAACACTAATATCGTCTAGATGATTATGAGTAAAAACGAAATCGCTGCCGACATTGGTATAGTTGGCGGTCAGGTTTGAATATCGGTAACATTCCTTTCGTAATCTTTATAAAAAGGGTATGGCAAAGGAAATCAACTACTTTAGCTTTATCAAAACAGAACATTCATATTCAAAGTAGTAATAAACGGGAAATATTTTCAAATGGAAATGGTTGGCTAGACAAACCTCAATAATTACTGGTTTTATTTACACAAGTCATTGATTCAGTTGTCATGCCTTTCTGAAAACATGTAATTTCTTGTTGCTTAGCTTTGTAATGATGTTACAATGTCTCCATTTAATTTCTAACGAAAATCTATGAAATCGACCAAACACACAGCCTTTACACTAAATCCCTATGGTTGAAATTAACTCAATGTCACTATTTGACTATGAAGTGCCGTAGATACTATCTTCAGTTCACTCAATTAGTGAGTTCAGCCTCCACTCCACTATCCCAAATCAACTGTGTTAAGGCAACTTCCCGTCAATCCTATATATACTTTTCTGGGAGAGCAATAAAAATTCCGCACAAAAGAAAGCCCTTTCCACAACCCTGGATTGTAGAAAGGCTCCACTCTACTGAAAGTGACCTAAACAAGGCTGCGGTTTCTTTCTCAGCTGGGGGTGGGAATGTCGGAATAGTGTTGTTTTTGATGTTTCCAATCATTTGGGTTGTTTTGGACTTCTGTTTCCTTAATAGTGAAGGAGAAGGGGGCAGATCTGCTAAGTTAGACAATGTCAAGATGCCTCATTCGCAACAGCTTGAAGGCGCTGAGAGGATATGTCCATTCAATGTGATAGAATACTGCTTTCTCTAACACCATGTTCCCCATCTCTGGTCTCTAACGTCGTATATCTTTCTGTGATAATTTTCTCATCGTATTCTTAAATGTTAAAAAGTATTTATGAGCTGATGTAATACGTATTGCATTTTATTTTGGTATCTGAAAGACCTCCGTCACACCTCCAAAAGCTCTCTGAATATAGATAACGTTGATCAGGCTGACATTTCTGATAGGCTCTCAGTGGAGAGATGGAAAACCTTTCCCCTGAGGATTCCTACAAAATGAACATATGAACAAAATGAACAAAATGAACAATGGCGTAATCCTTATCCAGTCCAATTTTTCAAATGAATAAAACTGTCACAGTTCATTTATGCAATGCTGCTAGAGTTTTTAGGGGACACAATTATAAAAATTACATGGCCCCAACGTTTCAAGTTTCTGCTGGGAACTTTGGTAGCCTGTGGTAATGCCGCCCTTTGTTACTTTACCATTGGTGAAGGAAACTCGAAAGATAAAGCTAGAGATTTTATATTCTATTTTTTAAAGTATACAGTAGACGCCTGCTTTACGATGGGTTTTACTTATGATGGATTTGACTTACGATCTGAGCTGATTTTGCGCGTGCTTTTTAAAATTTCAAATTTCTCCGATTTTGTTTTAAATGTCGACAGAGTTTTAAATATTGGTTTAGTAATATTTTAAATAATTTTAATCCAGGATATTTCGTATGATTGGCTCTGACGCGTATAGTGAATTGAATTGGCACTGATGCTCTTTAAACCGATTGCTCGTCCAGAAATAATGCCGATTCAACATACGATGGAATTCGCTTTACGATCGGTACTCCGGAGCGGATTAACATCGTAAAGCGAGGGTCTACTGTATCTCCAAAAAAATCATCTAATTAGGACTTTACTGTGACTCATAGTATATCAACACTAAATTCGAAGTGTTATGTTCCTCTCGGAAAATGGTAAGGAAGCGACAAAGACTCTACGCAATGCAGACGGTATTAATGAACATATGAGACAATTATTGGGGTGTATAGCTTATTTTCCCATCTCTGATTACCTAAGAATTCCACTTCGGTATGCCAGAGGCAATATTGAGAACTCCCCACCTCGGTCCCCCAAGGGAACCCTCGCCGTCACGAACCTTGGGAGTAAGAACCCGGCCGGCCACTAGACCGCTCCTTCTCCCCCACTCTAATCTGAAAACAATGTTGCTGCCTCCTTCCCTTGCAATACTTATGCAGGCCATGCTAGGAAGACGAGCGAAGGTGGCGAAAAGGCTTTCTTTCGTTTTGGCGTTTTTACAGTTCACACAGTTAAGTTGGTGAATGTGCGATTACAACCAGCGAGGGCTTTCCACCACCAGTGGTCGTGTATGTTCATTCTATGTTTAATCAGCAGAGGGTACCCGTTGAAATTCAGTGAGGGAGATAAAATATTGAACATGACTTGAAGGATACAACCAATATCCTCTCAATTCCCTGCTCAAAGCATATAAGCAGATGTGAACCAATTCAGGGGACTCGGCAAGACAGATTCAATTGTTGATTAGAACATGAATGATAAATAAATTAAGGTGAATTCATAATTGTATCTATTTTAAGGTACTTATTCTAATTTACAAAAATGTTGTCAAGTACGACAAAGAAATACTGTCAAATGATTTCCTTGAGGGCCACACTGTGTGGTTAACTTGTTTTCATCGTCTCGGATGTCAATGATGTGACGCATAAAATATTAAACTCAAATCAAAACTCTTTAAGTGTAATAGAATGATTATGCATCCAATTCATCACGATTCAAACCCTCTGAGCGATAATAATCTGCAATTAATGTCTAGCAATGGAACCTCTATCTTGTATTAGACAATGACTTGTTATCAGAAATGTAAGCGTAAAAAATGATTTCTGCATTCCATTTGACCGGATTCAACCTCTTATTGCGACGGTAATAGACTTTCTGCGACTTAATATGAGGAAGACCCATCAATTTCAGAGGTGATTTCCTGTGTGGCAATGAAGACATGAAATGGATCTTTGAGTTCTGTCTTTCATTCCTGTAGCTTCCAAACACAAGGAAGATTTTGCGACTTCGTCTTCCGACTGACCTTTCTCTCTACGCCTCCCTACCCAGACGGAATAGGACCGACACAATAGACCCAACTCACCCTCACACCACCCCAGAAATAATACCTTGCAGGTCAAAACTTTTCGCCGAGGGGTGTTCCCTCTTGTCAAGTACATTACGAAGAAGGCTTCTTTTCCATCCCGTGCATTTATTACTTTCCCGCACAAGGGGAAATGGTTCGGCGTTGTCACATCAACATCAACTCGGGACTTAGAAATTTTTCGGCTCTGAGGTGGTAAGTTTTTTTGGACAGGAGTATACATACTTATGCCTGCTTCCCTTGATCCATGATTTGTCTCCTTTCGTCAAGTAGCAAGGACATTTTAAATGTTTATTTATTTACACAGATCAGTACGAATAGACAAAGGTCAGGTGGTACTGTAAGGTTACGTCAAAATATGCCATGTGAGGCGAAATATAAACAAAATCATAGTAAATCAAAAACATCGTAAAACATAAAAATACATATTAATATCACCGATCACATTGCATAAATGGTGCACATCATAGTCTTTTTTTTTGTTTTTATTTGGTCAGGAGTATACAAAGTAACTTTTATCTTCAATCCAAGGTGGTGGGAAGCCTTGTGAGATGGAAAACAAATGTGTTGTGAAAAACTTTAATTTTAAAGTTAAGCCTATGCACAAGAAGCACGGCACATTCTACAGATAACCTAATGCTGCTCCACATGAAAAACAATGGTGAATTTTGAGATGATATTTTTCGAGAGAGTACAGCGGCAACAAAAGAGTTCTAAAATATGTCAAAATCTCGTTGTGTCAAATGTCATATTGACTGTGTCAGGTAACTCAGTCACCCAGGCACACCACATTTTCAATTATAATTTTTCAAATGCGTCACTATTTATTTGATCACATTAATTTTTCTACTCTTATAAACTACAACACATTTCAGCTCCTCTCAACTATTAAATACTATAATGTATTTCCTTAGTATCATATTAACCCATAAGTGTCCAAATGATTTTTTTTCAAAATATACAATCTTTTTATCTGAGTTATCTTATGGGAACTCATTTAAACGAAAAAACCTACTTTTAAATTTGTTGCTGTTTTTACATGGGAGATATTTACATGCAACTTAAGTTGCTCGTGGGCACTTGAATGAACTAAATGGGGGTTTTGCATTAGCATTGGAATGAGGAAGATACTTTTTAAAAATTATTTGTTATTTTAGCAATATGTATATGTCACATAACATATAATATGCATAATACATTACAAGGTTACATTTAGAGAGTTTTTACAGGTAATTCCTGTAAGTGCACAACAATAAATTAGGTCATTTCTCATGAAATGCAAGAAAACACTCTAGGGGCAATGAAATATTACATTTGTTGTAAAGATACACAGTTCTTTTTTGCACTGAATGCAAAATTTGTACTTCGAAGATCCTTTTGTGATTTAATGGTCTCTGTGATCTATTCTAATTTCTTAATTCCCTGTTGTTGAGTGTTTGAAACCACGACCAGCAGATGGAGATCCAAAATGTTTCATCAAGTAGAGAGCGCATTCTCGTCAAAATTCCAAAAGGTCAATTGCGCTGCCCACATGCCTATGTAGCAACCAACCCTGAAAACATGAAACGTCAACTGCCCAGGCAAAAAATTACCACCACCACTTCTTTGTCCAGATACTCACCCTGTACATTGCCGAAAATTGAACACATAGATCTACTCCTACCATGAATTTGTTGTAATCTGCAATGTATAGAGGAATGGGCACAGATTTTTCTTTTCTTTTCTTGAATAACTGTTGACTACCTTGTTTCCCCCTTTGATACAATTGGTCGTCATAGTGACAACTGCATTGTCATTCCAGCGAGTTTCAAGTCAGTCACTATTAGTCATTTCTTCGATCGTCCCTCTGGCTTTTTTTTAAATACACTTTTTTTTTTATCCCATAGTCCTCATACTTGACTTGATTTTCGCGTAGTGTGCCTGTCACTCCTATTTCCATTTTTATAACTGCTCATAACTGTTTGATTTATCCTTCAACTATTCAATGATTGACAAATTGAAGATTTCTATAGAGGCCATTGAGTTTATCTTTTCCATTCCTTCCAACTGGGGATTGGATTGGTGTGGTGGCTAGAGAACTCGCCTACCACATGGGCGGCCGGGGTTCAAATCCCTTCAGAGGCGGATTTTTTTCAGAGGAACCCGATACCTACTTGAGTGTCTTGTGGAGGGCACTTCAAGTAAAGTACTGTCTGTCGGATGAGACGTTATGCCGTGGTCCCCTTGGCACCTTTTGTCAAGAGAAAGCTAATGCCGACACCGGGTTTCTATCCACCCTTCCTCTCTTACCTATCCCCTATGGCACAAATGACCTTAGCCGTCGGTCGCCTCCCCAAATATCTAATCTATCCAGTCCTTCCAATTCCAAGTCCAAAAGCCTCCAGGGGACTTCGATCCTCTTCATCCCTAAATCAAATTTCTGAACTTATTATTCCCATACCTCACATCTATTTCCAAATAATCTTTTCTCTTTGACTTTGCCGAGTCATTTGTCAATTACTTACTTTGCGATTTCTTCCAGCCTTGTCTTTTCCAACTTTGTCTTATTTCTGTACTAAAAAACTAAATCTCATCAAAAGTATTTCTCAGACACATTTCCGGTTCAACCTCCCTCCCTCCTTTAGATTAATTCACCTTTCTACTCCATGAACATCTATTTACCATAAAACAGGGGTCACCTTGATCACAGTGAAATTGATATGAATGAAACAGATCCTCACACTAATTTTTGCTCCAGGAAAGATACCATACATGAAGGCATCAGTTAGAACTAAAATTAGAATGAAATTTAGCATTAATCCAAGCAATAACATTGTAATCAAAGTCACCCTGTTTCACAGTACCTTCTCCTTTCAATGACTAGCCTTTGTCTCATGCACTTCACACTACTACTCGAGATGACTCAACAATCACTGCAGCAATCTTGAGGACATGTAAGTTAGTGCCTGACTATCAGCAAATCTAGCAAGCTTTATCAGCTACCTGCCAACTTTCATTCCCACTTCCAAGACCTGCAATGGATTAGAACTTAAGATACCAATCACCATACACACTTATGTAGTCCAACTTTTAGAGACTAAATATTTGGTCTAAAACTGAGGATGTGATTGCTTGAATCTTAACATGAGGAAAAGGAGGTCAATCTTATCCAGGACACAATGCATCACCAAAGTCCAATTTATCAATTTTTGAAACTGCTAAAATAAAAGTATGGTTTATTACATCATCCGCAGATGATATTCGTAACTTTAATAAATGATTTGTAAGTGATTTATGCCTGTTTTCAGCATTTTGTGATTAGAATCCAAGTGGCCAATATTTTGTGGTGATCTTTAGAACTGAAGTTCATAAGAAAAGGCTGTATTGAGTATCCATTGCAACATTATTATAATGGGAGGATATAGTTTTCAGACAATAGCTCATGACTACTCAACTCAGCCCTTCACGTCCAGAGACAAGATTGTGCTTGGTCATTTTCGTGTGCCTGCAAACATACTAAACCCACCTTTGTCTCATCACCCAGCCCTGTTGGCCAATCATTTGCTTTCAGAAAGTCATAGCACAGAAGAGCAACTACCTGATTAATATATCACTGCTAGAGGAAAATTTGAAATTCTAATTTTGCTTCAAGATGGCAGTAAGGAAAACATGCACTCCTGAGGTATCCCAATATTAAAATTATCAAATCAGATGACGGGCAATGACAGTTCTAGATAGACACTCTGTCTTTACACACCTTCCAGCTCTACCAATGCGATGCAGGTACGTGGCACCATTGTTTGGCAGGTCGAGGCTCACCACCAGGTCCACTCCGGGGGCATCCACACCTCTTGCCGTGAGATCAGTGGACAACAACACGCGGCACCGGGACTCAATAAGTGCGGTAAAGGCTTCCATCCGCTGACTCTGGTCCAGCATTCCAGCCGTATGCCGGCATGGCCAACCCCTTCGCTCCAACTCATGACAAATGCCCTCAGCCCTGCAGAGTGGACAAAATAGCAGCTAAATAACTACTCGCTCTCATTCGTCTGTTCTGATTTCCATACCAAATGTAAGGCAAACTGTTTAACTAGGCAAAACACACTGATTCAGTTTAAGGAAAAGAACAGTTTTAAAGATTAGTAGAAGCCCTTATACAAATCACAGGGGAAAACAAATCACCTATGTATTTAGTATACAGTATAGTTTAAGCTCCAGATTCATCAAATAAGGCCTAGGTCCTTTCATAATATCCTCCTCAATCAATACCACCACCTTCTTTTACATGACTTAGGAGAAATAAATCCTAATTCAATTCTATCTTTCCATTCAATTGGTTATTTTCCGCTGCTTTACCACTATTCCTTGCATATGGCATCATAATCATTACCACAAACAGCTCTTCAACTAATTGTAATTTGGATACAAAATACAAACAATACTAAAAACTTGTATTTAAAAATACAAAGATCAAAATTTTTGAAAAAATGTACTTTGATACGAAATACATGCAAAAGTAATTTCAAAATTCATTTTTAAAATACAAAATATATTCTTTGACATAATGATAAATTGAAAATCCTTGATTGCTGCAGAATGAATGTGAATTCCATTTCAATTTTAATAAATTGATCATCCAGGTCCAAGAGCAAACTTAGGTACATATAACAGGAAAAGTTTCCAATGAGAAAAGTACGCAGATCAAGGAGGATGGCAATCCATACTTAACCTTATCAAGCATATCCTTGAAAAGTGACTTTCTAGTCTGCGGATATTTAGAATTTTCAGAATCGGAAATTATCGTACACCTCAGAGTTGCGCTAAAATACACTAATATGCAAAATCAATGGAAGAAAATGAAGGCCTTGATCAATTAAACCCATTACCTTCCAGTAAATAGGAAATCCCTCAAGCCACTAAACCCAAATAAATGCATTTAGTAGTAAAGTTTAAAATATTAACCAGTAGTATTTCAACAGTAGCAGGTATAGGAAACACTGTATTCGTTTCAAATCCATATTTTAAAAAAATATGAACGTCCTGAAGAGGCTAACAATAAGCACTCATTGCGCTGGCCTTCTTGACTGAGTCTGGAGAAGGCAGGTATACGGCATGGAAGTTAACTTTATATAACAATACAATACAAATTTATTTGCCCAAAGATCAGGATACAATTAATGTACATGATATAAGGCACGTCATTTTAGGTACATACCATAAAAATACCACATATCCCATACCACTTTATATGCATATCACAATTATCTCCATATTATAGAATCTTATTAAATATCTTATAACCAATAATAGATTTTCTTTAGTCCCATAGTTTATTATATTATATTACCCTTTATTCAAATACTCTTGCACAGAATAATACATTTTCTGTTGTAAGTACTCTCTTAATTTGGATTTGAAACAGCCCATACTTTTTATGTATTTTAACTCTGTGGGCAAATTATTATATAATTTAATACCCATTTCTTTACGGCCAATTTTTAGCAACTTAGTTCTGACAGTTTGGTAGTGAATATCATTTCCCCTTCTTGTATGGTGATCGTGAAAGTCACAGTTATGGGCAAAACTATGTAGATTAGCTTTTACATAGATAATTAGGTTCATTATGTATATGCAAGGAAGAGGAAGTAGGTTCAGGTTTATAAAAAATGGTCTCGATGGTGAGGAATGCGGTTTTCCAGCTATTATTCTTACTGCTCTCTTTTGGATCTTAAAGACATTTAGTGATAAATGTGAAGAGCCCCAAAATAAGATGCTATAGTTAATATGCGAATAAAATTCGCCATAATAAAGATTTAGCAAAACTGTTTTGCTTGTTGAGTACCATAGCCGTCTTAGAAGGTAGCACGCTGTAGATAATTTATTACATAAGGGTTGGATATGTTCTTCCCATGAGATGTTTCAGCTTAGGTGGACACCTAAGAACTTCACTGAGGAGACCTGTTCTATGGATTTACCATTAACTTTTACTAACATACTTTCATCTTTCTTTTTATGTGAAAAATAGACCAATTTACTTTTGTGCATATTAAGATTTAATAGATTATCACAGCACCATATACTAAGTAATTCAGATGCTAATTTAGAACTTTCTACAAGGCAATCCTGTGAGCTTGATGATATTATTACATTGGTATCATCAGCATATATAATTGGCATCACTCCTGGAATTCCAGATAGTTGATTTGGAAGATCATTAATGTAAACAAGAAATAGAAAGGGGCCCAGAATGGAGCCCTGAGGAACCCCGAAGGAGCTATAACACACATTTTATGTAAACTTTATCCCATCAACACTAAGAGTTACTACTTGAAAACGTTTTGACCAATAAGATTTGAACCAGTCTAGGGAGACACCTCTGATTCCAATTCTTTCTAGTTTAGCAAGGAGCCTATCATGGTTGACATGATCTTTGACAAATCAAAAAACAATCCTAAGGTCTGCTGTTTATTGTCAAGAGAACTAAGTATCATATCAAGAGCATCATATATTGCCGACACACTAGATTTCCCTTTCCTGAAACCATGCTGAGAAATGGAGATTATACCACACTTTTCAACATATGTCATTGTTCTTGCATACATGATCTTCTCAAAAATTTTAGAAAAAGTATTTTGAATTGAAATAGGCCTATAATTGCTTAGAGCATCAGAACTACCACTGTTTTTATAGATTGGAACAATTTTTGACATTTTTAATAATGAAGGGAAAACACCTTGATTCATTGATTCGTTTATAAGGTATAATAAGGGTTGCTTTATATGCTCAAAGCAATAAAAAAATAACTTTTCCTGGGATTTCATCTGGTCTGGCACTACCTTTATTACAAAGTTGGGAAATAGTAATTTTGAGTTCTGACTCTGTACAGGGGTTTGCAAAGAAAGAGGAAGGAGTATTGAAATTGAGTAATCCTGTATTAGAGGAAGTTGTTCTTTGGGTAGTTGTTAAGTAATTATTAAAATGATTAGCTACTGAGCTATAGCTTGTAATGTCACCTTTAACTTTAGGGAGAATAGGGTGTGATATTTTACCTTTTGAGTTTTTTATTATTTCCCAGGCAGCTTTAGATTTATTGCTAGCAGTTAGCATTATCCTATCATTATATGTCCTTTTAGAAGTGATTAATAATTTTCTGTAATGCTTCTTGAGCACCTGGTATTTCTCGTGTTGTGCATCATCAAAAGGATTTTGCCTCAATGAGGCAAATAGGTTTTTCAGAAGAACTGAATAATAGCATATCTCATCAGTAACCCATGTGTTGACTCTTGTTTTTTTTATGTACCCTTGTTTGTTGAAGGGGAAAGCACAAGTCAAAACAGTATTTAAACATACTATAGAAACAATGAAAAGCTTCATCTACAGTTTTGGCACTAAAAACATCAGCCCATTTCTCTTTTTGGATCATAGAACATTCTGATGCATAGAACATACAATATCCGGTGTCCAAGCGTCGGAGATCATTCCCACCAACCCAACTTGTGGTATATTACGTAATTTACCACAGCTCCTAAAAATTACCGTAATTTTCGGTAATATTCACTTCAATCTCAGATGTTATTTCATACCGATATATTACTAAGATATTATTTTAAGTCTAGTCTATATACATTTAATACAATCTTCATTATTAATAGAGGCACGTCCAATTCATTTGTGGAATATTTTTACTGATGGAATATTTGTGGGGATATCATTTTCAATGGTTTCAACGAAAATTTCTCATGCCAAAGAAAAATGCCGAATTTTGTGTGAACTGCCGTGTTTGTTTTGAAAGTTTTTTCATTGCTAACGCATAAACTTAGCAATAACAATAGTTTAAATGCCTTTCACCCCTTGGTATTGCTATTGGCTTTCCTATTAAATACTCTAATAGCTGTTCATTGCCGAAAATTGAAAATTACCAGAAAATTACAGTAATTTTCAAAAATGGAAATTTACCCATCTCTACTGGTACAGTCAGGATGAGGGGTACGTGGGAAGAGAAGTAGGGCGAGCGGAAGTACATGGAGTGAAAGGGTCGGAGGAGGCAACACTCGAGTGGTAAAGCAGCTCATAATAGAGGAGGGTTAATTTAAAGGGGAATAAGAGTGATTTTTTCACAAGGACTCCCACACCGAACACAATTAACAGACTTTGATATATGCAGAGTAGCAGCAATTTGTCATTACATAGGTTGTATCTACTTATCAACACAATTTTCTTCCATGATAACAGTTCTAAGGGCTTGGTCTTTTCCTTTCCCTCTTTAACATGGTGGCTACTGATATCCAATTTTCAAATTCCCTGACCTTTCCCTGACTGATGGATTTAACAATTTCCCTGACCGACCACCAAAAGGTCACCTATTATTGGAATATTTTTTTCTGCTGAATTGAATTTTCTACAGCAGCTTTCAATATTCTAAATGTTCTAATCATTGTCTCGTATTTTTAGAACTGCTAGCATGTATTTACTATAAGCTAGTGTGCTTCAGCAACCTCTCGACCTGAGTCTCAGAAGTTAACAAAAAAAAGTGAGGTAAAATTTTCCGAACAACATAGCCTCAGATTCCTTGTGATGAGCGTAATACATTGTGATAATGAATTTTAACACTACTTTATTGCAATAAAATTTATTTAGAACTAAATAACTAAGATTCACAACTGAATGTTCCACAAAAAGATGGGGTTTTTTCCATGCACGTCAGCGACGGACATTAGTTTTAGTAGGCGAGATAAGGGACGGGAAAGACTGGTTAATAAACGTAACGGTAGAAAAATAATGAGGATTCCTATTCCAGTTTCTCCCTGACTGTTACGAGAATTCCCTGACTTTTCCAGAAATTCCAAATTCCCTGACAATTCTAGGTTTTCCCTGATGACCTGAGTTTAATCATTACTTTCGACCCATTTTGCCCCCTAACAGCTCCAAATCCACCACAGTTGACACCAAAGTTGGCCACACTAGAGGGTAAGTTTCTCAAACATTAACAGAAAATCAGGCTCTGAGTTTTCTAACCCCAAATTTAGTAATATATTCTATTACAGAAATAGAACTGGATACAGAGGAGGGGTTCCTTTTCTTTAATAACTTGTCCCCTGAGTATAAAGTTGAAATTGTCTTTATAAAATACTGAAAACAAGACAATTTGAATTATTGAATTTAGTTTTTCCAAAGCTACTCTTCTTATTTGATTAGCATTTATTTCCCGGCTCAAAATTCATCAAATTACCAATCAATGGCAACGCTTACCGAGTGAGGTAATTGGAGAACACTATGCATTGCTGGAAATTCACCGAACTGAGTAATTTCGTCAATGCATATACTTTAATGTTAAGCTGCTGCTGAGCATTGGGATGCTCTGGCACTTGGACAGCCACCTGACGGAGGCCGAATAAGATTGGTGCCACACCCTGCCCGTGAGGACATATGCGAACTGGTGATTTCATGTGACGGCTCAATATGTCATCCAGTTCAGCTGGCATGGTAGCCGAGGCAATGATCACCTGCTTGTTGGCTGGTAGAACAGAGAAAAAATACCTAAGGGAAAAAAATACATTATTTTATAACATGAATACATCTGATACATTACTCTATTGTTTGAATGCACTTCAGCAAAACTGCAGAGTGCAACTGCATTAACCCTATAGTCAATCATTAGAGTATTCAGTTGTCATTGAATTTGTAAAAGAAAAAGAAAGGTGGTCTACGTGAAATAAGGCAAAACAATTTTGATAAAACCTGGAACATGTTATCTCTTCACCAATTTAAGAAACTTGTGAAAATTTTATTGTAATGACTTAAGTGGTTTTTAACTTAGTCTCTCAAACTTTCAGTATGCTCTCAATTTCTTCCATTCACAACACTTGCCTCTCATTGTGTACATTATTACTATTTTTATCTCACTCATTCATGACTTAGCCCTCAAGATGAGTCCCATCTAGAAGCATGAGACTATCAGAACCTCAAGAAACAATAAAAGAGCCCTTAAAAAGTCTTTTTTGCTCTTTAAAAATTCTTACACTGTGTCTAATCCACATTTTTCAAGAAAAAACATGGCAAATTAATAATGCCCCAAACTTTCATAGTCACCAAAAAAGATCTTTATATACTTTCATGATCATTAATAAAAAAGAAGGCTTTCCCATTCCTTCGTCAAAAAATAAAGCCTGTTAGCACAATTTTCTCCAAGTGTCGCCAGAGAGCAGTTTTTGTTGACATTCTTCATTAGAATGAGAGCCCCTAGTGAAACAATTGTGATGAAACAAGGTAACCTATCAGTTCATTCTTTATATACATATACCCACCACTAAGAGGTATATGCAGTTTACGGACATATTCGGACAGTCAAAAATTGCCAATTTTCACGAGTTTAACTTGGCCTGAAAATAACATGGAACAATTTTTTAAAGTTCTTTCCAAGAATGTAGACACACTCTAAATACATAAAAAAGCGAGCTAAAGCCAATGTGCCTTTCAGTTGTTTAAAACTTCCAAATTGTGCCATATTCAAGTTTACATGCAACCATTAACTGAGATAATAGCATAAAGTTCACTTCAAATGTACCACGTACCTATTGGCACATAGCGGTGATGTAGTATTTTAAGCTGTGGGAAATTTGTATTTGAGAGCTTTTGAAATTTGAGAGCTTTTGGATTTACTAGATATGTACTTTTCAAAATATTCATAAAAGCACTTTTTAAATAATGAACATTGGCTAAAATGCACCCACATTAAAGACTGTGGGACTAGGAAAGATTGAGGACTGGTAAATTCAATCATCCTTTTCAAGTTATTAAGGAATGGAGGAAGGAGTTTTTTCAGAGTAAGAGAACACGACGTACGTCGTACGTGCGTACTTCATTAATAAAGAACTTAAAATATTGTCACACTCCAAAATAAAGTTCCCTCAAAGAAATATGCGAGATTACTAACTTGATGTCCTTAATGAAACTGGATTCCATTAGTTTATCCGCTTCATCTAATACGCACAGGCGAACATGATCTGCTTTCATGAAGCCTTTATCCATTAAATGCCTCACCCTTCCAGGCGCCCCCACAGCAATATGACAAGTCCGCAACTTCTTCTTATCTTCTTCCAGAGAAGTACCTCCAATGAATGAATGAACTTTCAGACCTGACAAAAAGGTGTACATCAGACATTTTAATCACGCAAGACAAAATCACTGATCATAACGACTCCACGGAATCTTACCTTCAACCCCCATACCAATGCATCTGATAACATCTGTCACTTGAAGGGCAATCTCCCTGGTTGGAACGATAATCAAAACCTGCAATTTCTTCTTCTCAGTGGACACCATATCGATGGCAACTATTGAGAATACACAAGTTTTCCCCGTTCCAGACTTCGCTTCCAAAATCAAATCTAAAAAACGAAAATATAATTGAATATGTTCACATTTTCTTGCCATTTTTCTATAAATTCCTGAACTATATTAGATACAAAAGATCAATGATAATTACCAAATCCACACCTTCCGAGGGGAATTGCTTTCAGCTGAATAGGAGATGGTTTTTTAAACCCATTAGTAGATAATCCACACAAAATATTCTCAGGAAGCAGCAGGCCAGCGAAGTCTATGTCCTCCACGATAAGTACATCTTCCGTCCGTTCCTTCTCAACATCATGTCCTAATTTTGACGCCATACTTCACTGCTTACAACTGTAGAACACTGGGATTGTTTCCAGCATTGAGTCAAAGCATACGGTGCCAAACCTTTCAATAATTACATGAGTGATACATTCACATGACTCGGTAAGCACCAGAAATGAAAATAGGTTTCTGCCGATAGAACGAGCGGTGAGTAAGACTTAAGAATGAATAGCCAAACAGAAACGCGATAGAATATGGATATGGGGTAAGTGTTGGCCTTCTTGATTTGACAAATTCAAAATACTCAGCACAAAATCCACGTCCGTGTCCAAATCCTTTATTGCGTTTTCATATCTCATTCATATCCAATTTCCGTGGTGCGCGATTGCGCTGTGCGATGCTCTGACATGTTTTCAACTGTCAATTGTTTTACTGATTCATAACATATTTTAACGGGTTTTGTAATTTTGGGAAATGTTTGCTCTGTACAGTTAAACATAGTGAATTAAAAAATAGAAATTAACTATCTTGTTTTTGGTAAAATAATACTTTTGTATATAACTTCATAAAGACACATTTCGTTGACTTCGGTGGTGGGATGATAGCCAGCCTGCAAGCAAAATTAATATTTGCTTATCATTTTCAAGGTTTTCGAGCCTACTCACAGAGTATAATGTGTATCTCGAAGTGTTTATTTATGAGTTGGTTACATAATTATTAACAGTGCTGGATGTCTTTTGTGAAAAGGCGATAGCTGACGTTATTTTAAAAACTTCCTGAATGCTGTGGCAGAAATGAATTCAATGTTAGTTGACGTTTACGATGATTCGTCGAAGTGTTCTCGTTATAACACATTTGAGTTAATTCCAAGTTTATTGCTCTTCTTAGGAGAACCGGTGGGGGAATCGGCAGCTCCCCATACGACAGATGGCTTGACCAAGAACAAAACAATTCTGCCCTTACCAAAATGCAACACCACTTCTGGGTGACCAAGCAGACGGTGTTTAGAAAATTAGGCAAAAAGGAAGATGAATGCATTGTTGCTTCTGATGCTGAACTTGATGCTAAACTGGAGCTGTTTCGATCTGTACAGGAGACTTGTTTAGACCTCCTACGAATCATTGAGAAATACCAAGAAGGATTGTGCAGTATGTTACTTTCCTCAGTTCTATTACATTTTTAGTGCAATCATGGGCCATTCATTCGTTATTTTTTGTCATTTCAAGACCTTGCTCAGGAAGAAAACTCGATGGGGCGATTTTTAAAGGAAGCTGGAAAGAATGACAAAACCAAAGCCGGAAAAATGATGGTTGCCGTTGGAAAGTCCCTTTCGTATTCTGGTCAGCAACGCCTTACTCTGAGAATGCCGCTAGTCCGTCTTTATCAGGTGATAAATATGTCTCTGATTAACCATATTTGCTCCATTTAAGGTGAATTTGGTAGAATCTAATGTAGGTGTGTTGATATCCTTTCACCACAGGAAGTAGAAACATTCCGTCTCCGAGCCATTGAAGACACACTTCAAAATGTCAACGCTATGGAAAAAGTGCGAACTGAGTATCGAGCTTCCTTGAAGTGGATGAAAAATGTGTCTCAAGAACTTGATCCTGATACTTACAAACAACTGGAGAGATTTAGAAAGGTGAACAATCATCTTTTCTTACACAAGGCAGTCTATTTTTTAGCATCAAATTATTATACAGTTTGTATCCATACGTTGGCCATTTGGCCATTATATTTGCTTTGATTTGAGCAAGTGTAGAAGTGCATCAGTGGGTGAAATATTCATTATAGTTACTTGATCATTATGCTTAAGATGTCCATCTTTCCAGAATTGGTAAGAGGTATTATGTTTTTCTGCTGAATGTGCTATGTGAGGTTATTGGTAAAACTGAGACTATTGTTATAATGTAAATTCGTATTTATTTGATGCATCACCCTTATGGTCCCATTCGACTATTAGAGAGGAAGTGATTCACTTTAACAGACATGAGGTTAGGGGCGTATTCTTTGGATGCATGGGACCTTCCTATCACCACGAGAAAGGCATAGTTAGAGAATGGCTGTCCTCACTTCATGATCCTTTCAATTGGGTGTCAGGAAGTGAGTGAAATCATGTCTCCCTCTTTAACTGGATGACTAACTATTCAGTCAACTTAATCGCTTTGTAAGATTGAATGAGTGCAGTTCTACCTACATTTATTCCCTTTTGGATGAGAAAGCCTATGACCATATGACAACCAGTGCCACTTCAACTGAGGTGGGAATGTTGTGGGAACCTCTTGACTTTAGAGGCTTTTGGTTTTAAATTATTTTGTGCATTTCTTAGAATCCAAAAGCTCTTGATTATTCTCATGTAGCATTATTAACTTTGTGTTACAATATTATATTTTAGGTGCAGAGTCAGGTGAGGCGTAGCAAAGTACGTTTTGATCAACTGAAACTTGATTGTCTACAGAAAGTTGACCTCCTAGCTGCAGCCAGATGTAACATGTTCTCGCATGCCCTCGTCCTTTATCAAAATTCATTGCTTGATTTTGCTAAGAAAGCAAACAAGACATTTTCTAGTGTCTCCAACAGTTTTAAAGGTAAGATTCACTCATGAAATTTAGATTATACTATATATATCTCAAGCATGTGTGATGATTGCCACATTTGGAAATATTTCTAGGCTACCAGCACTATGAATTTTCTGTGATCAAGGAACTGTCGGAGCCATCACTCAAATTAGCTGAGCAGACAAAAGAGGGACTGTCGGAAGACAAGGACAAGTAGGTGGAGATAATGCACTCTTAGATGATAGCTATATGCATAGATTAGCTGATTTCTTGGAAAATATGTAAGTTCGGGGTTTGTCATTCATGGGGGAAACACCAGGGAGGAGGATGAAAATCACCTTTGGACCCTCAGGAATTGGAGCTTCCTTCCTGCCCATTACCATGAGGAGCTTAATCTTTTAGATTACAGCAATTTTCTCCTGCTGTCTTATTGCCATCTATGGAATGTTTTTTTTCCTCAAATATCTTAGGTGTTTGTCACAGATGACATTTCTAAATGAGAAAACCATTAATTTTAAGAAGTGTCTGTATCTACAATAATTTGTGCCTAATGTATTTGCAGCTTTTTTCTTGTGCAGCTTGAAATTTATTTTTACACAAATAGTCATGCCGTCTGGCGAGTCTATTCTCAATTCAGGTTGACTGGGTAGGTGCACAAGCATTCATTCAGCAGAAGTGTCCACTTGGGCAACCTAAATGTGGGACTAGATTTCTGACAAGGTGCACTCGAACTATGCTCTCTTTTTGGGCAAACATTTTAGCATGGCTAATGAAATCTCTTCCTAATCTACGTAAATGACCTACCAGACACCATTAATTCAGAGGTGCGGCTTTATGCCGATGACTGTATTATTTACCGGAGGA
This sequence comes from Ceriagrion tenellum, assembly GCA_963169105.1. Taxonomy (NCBI): domain Eukaryota; kingdom Metazoa; phylum Arthropoda; class Insecta; order Odonata; family Coenagrionidae; genus Ceriagrion; species Ceriagrion tenellum. Next base: position 10,282,100 of record OY720639.1, read on the forward strand.
TTGAAGGGAATGAAGATCATGGTGTTCTCCAAAAAGACATTGATTATCTTTCTGAGTGGATAAAAACCTACGACATGGACATAAATATTAGCAAAAGCAGGCACCTTACATTTTCACGTAAGAAACACATCCAATGTAGGCAGTACTCATTTTCGGGAAATGAAATAATTAATAGTAGCACATGCGAATACCTAGGACTTTACTTAACGACCGATCTAGGATGGGGGCAACAAGTAGAACATGTGACATGCAAAGCTTTCAATGTTTTGCATTGGACAATGAGAAATCTAAAGGGCTGCAGGACGACCACAAAGGGAATGGTGTATAAAGTGTTTGTTTGGCCAATCCTAGAGTACTTGGTGATGGTATGGGACCCATTTGAGGAATGTCAAGTTAAAAAGCTGGATAAAGTTCAAAGGAAGGCCGCGAGATAATATCTGAATAGGCATACGAGGACTGAAAGCGTGACAGAGATGATGAGAGTCTTAGGATGGGAGAGTCTACAGAGCAGGTGGAAAAGAAGTAGAATTTGCGGGTTGTATAGGATTATTAAAAACGAAACAGGATGGGGAGAGCTTCGAACAGAATTCGAAGAGCCATCCTTCATCAGCAAGAATGATCATATGTACAAGGTAAAACAGAGATCCCAAAAAACAAATGTTAAAATATTCTCATTCCTCAACAGGACAATAATTGAATGGAACCAGTTACCTGGAGAGTTGTTTAAACCCTTACCTTCTAACATAAAGGCATTTACAAAGAAATATAATAAATGTATGCAAAGACTATGATGTGAACCATTTATGCAATTTGATCGACGATATTAATATTTATGTTTCATGATGTTTTTGATTTGCTATGATTTTGTTTATATTTTGCCTCACATGGCATATTTTGACGTAACCTTACGGTACCACCTGACCTTTGTCTATTCCCACTGATCTGTGTAAATAAATAAACATTTAAAATGTCCTTGCTACTTGACGAAAGGGGACAAATAATGGATCAAGGGAAGCAGGCATAAGTATGTGTACTCCTGTCCAAAAAAAACTTACCACCTCAGTGCCGAAAAATTTTTAAGTCCTGAGTTGATGTTGATGTGACAACGCCGAACCATTTCCCCTTGTGCGGGAAAGTAATAAATGCACGGGATGGAAAAGAAGCCTTCTTCGTAACGTACTTGACGAGAGGGAACACCCCTGGGCGAAAAGTTTTGACCTGCAAGGTATTATTCCTGGGGTGGTGTGAGGGTGAGTTGGGTCTAGTGTGTCGGTCCTATCCCGTCTGGGTGGGGAGGCGTAGAGAGAAAGGTCAGTCAGTAGACGAAGTCGCAAAATCTTCCTTGTTTTTGGAAGCTACAGGAATGAAAGACAGAACTCAAAGATCCATTTCATGTCTTCATTGCCACACAGGAAATCGTCTCTGAAATTGATGGGTCTTCCTCGTATTAAGCCGCAGAAAGTCTATTACCATCGCGATAAGAGGTTGAATCCGGTCAAATGGAATGCAGAAATCATTTTTTAAGCTTACATTTCTGATAACAAGTCATTTTCTAATACAAGATAGAGGTTCCATTGCTAGGCATTAATCGCAGATTATTATTGCTCGGAGGGTTTGAATCGTGATGAATTGGATGCATAATCATTCTATTACAATTAAAGAGTTTTGATTTTAGTTTAATATTTTATGTGTCACATCATTGACGTCTGAGACTATAAAAACATGTTTGTATGAAACATGAAACAAAAACAGTGTGGCCCTCAAGGAAATCATTTGACAGTATTTCTTTTTCGTACTTGACAACATTTTTGTAAATTAGAATAAGTACCTGAAAATAGATACAATTATGAATTCACATTAATTTATTTATCATTCAAGTTCTAATCAGCAATTGAATTCGTCTTGCCGGGAATTGAGAGGATATTGGTTGTATCCTTCAAGTCATGTTCAATATTTTATCCCCCCTCACTGAATTTCAACGGGTACCCTCTGCTGATTAAACATAGAATGAACGTACACGACCACTGGTGGTGGAAAGTCCTCGCTGGTTGTAATCGCACATTCACCAACTTAACCGTGTGAACTGTAAACACACCAAAATGAAAGAAAGCCTTTTCGCCCCCTTCGCTCGTCTTCCTAGTGAGGCCTGCTTAAGAATTGCAAGGGAAGGAGGCAGCAACATTGTTTTCAGATTAGAGTGGGGGAGAAGGAGCGGTCTAGTGGCCGGTCGGGTTCTTACTCCCAAGGTTCGTGACGGCGAGGGTTCCCTTGGGGGACCGAGGTGGGGAGTTCTCAATATTGCCTCTGGCATACCGAAGTGGAATTCTTAGATAATCAGAGAGGGTAAAATAAGCTATACACCCCAATAATTGTCTTCTATGTTCATTAATACCATCTGCATTGCGTAGAGCCTTTGTCGCGTCCTTACCATTTCCCAAGCGAAACGTGACACTTCGAATTTAGTATTGACATACTATGAGTCACGGTAAAGTCCTAATTAGATGATTTTATGGAGATATGCTTTAAAAAATAGAATATAAAATTTCAAGATTTTTCTTAGGGGCTTCCTATATCAATGGTAAGGTAACAGAGGGCGGCATTAGCACAGTCTACCGAAGATCCCAGCAGTGAACGTGAAACATTGGGGCCGAGTAAGTTTTATAATAGTGTCCCCTAATTACTTAAGCAGCATTGCATAAATGAACCGTGAGAGTTATATTCATTGAAAAGTATAATAATTAAGTCTCCTGCCTCCAAGTCCAGTGGACTTGGAGGCAGGAGAAATGGTGCCCCCGGAAGATGGAGGTTTATCAGTGTTGAAGAGGGAAGTAGAAAAAGCAATTGAAGAAATGAGAAAAGGGAAGGCAACAGGAATGGATGAGTTCCCTATTGAATTTTTCAAGTGCTTGAATGAAGAGGGTGTGCAGGAAATTGTGAACATGTTAACAAAATATATCACACAGGTGAATGGCCTCAAGACTTTGTAAGAACAGTCATGGTACCAATTCTTAAGAAGCCTGGTACACGGAAATGTACTGAACAGAACGATAAGCCTAATTACACATGCAGCCAAAATAATGTTGAGAGTTTTGAACAGGAGATTAATGAGAATAATGGAAGAAAATGTAGGGGAGGAACAATTTGGTTTCCGGAAAGGGAAAGGAACAAGGGACGCCATTGGCCTGTTAAGAATAACTGGAGAAAGGTATATAGAGAGAGAAATAGGAATGGTACTTTGTTTTATTGATCTGGAAAAGGTTTTTGATCGGGTTGAATGGAATAAAATGTTCGAAATTCTAAAAGAGAAGGGGTTGGTGTGGAAGGAGAGAAAACTTATTAGAGAATTATATATGAGGCAAAAAGCTGCATTAAAAATAAATGAGGATATGACAGAATGGGTGGATCTTGGTAGAGGAGTAAGGCAGGGATGCTGTCTGTTGCCAACCTTGTTCAATATACATATATGTTGAGGACATTATCCATAAATCTTTTGATGGGAGAGAGGAAGGAGTCAGCATTGGAGGTAGGAAGATAAGAAGCATAAGATTCGCAGATGACATGGTAATATTAGCAGAAGATATGCAATCACTTCAAAGGTTGATAAAGGTTTTGGAAGAAGGGATGAAGATAAACCTAGGAAAGACAAAGGTGATGCCAGTAAACTGTGAAAATTATATGAGTGTGAAAATAAATGAAGGTGTAATAGGAAAAGTGAAAAGCTACCGGTACCTAGGAACGATGGTGACTGACGACTGGAGAAGTATTGCAGAAATAAAAGCAAGGATAGCAATGGCAAAAGAGGCCTTCATCCAGAAGAAAAACTTGCTATGCAATAAAAACCTGGATCTGGAGCTGAGAGAGAGACTAGCTAAGTGTTATTCATGGAGCGTTTTCATGTATGGATGTGAAGCGTGGACATTAGGTAAGTGGGAAAGGAATGGAATAGAAGCTTATGAAATGTGGATGTGGAGAAGGATGGGAAAAGTAAGATGGGTAGATAAGATGAGAAATGAAGAGGTTTTGAGCAAAGTAAAAAAAAGGAAGTTCGCTCCTAAAGGAAATAAGGGAAAGGAAAGGAAACTGGCTGGACCATGTGATGAGAGGGAAAAGTATTATAACTGTGGCACTTGAGGGTTCAATTGAAGGAAAGAAAAAGAGAAGAAGGAGAAGAATTAAATTGGTGGATCAGGTGAAGAACATCAGCTATGATGAAGCAAAGAAGGAAGCTCGGGACAGAAGCGGATGGAGACAGCAGTGGTGTATGGGACCTGCCAGCAGGCAGAACACCAGATGATGATGAGTAACAAATAAATTAAACAAATTCAGAAAATAATAAGGCCAAACAAAAAATACAATGAATTATCCACCTGCCTACACATGAATTCAATATTAATGTTAACACTTATAGCTGAGACTAATATTGCTGAACAGTTACTTTTTTTTATCTGAGATTTTGCTTTGCTTATTATTTTTGTCAAAACTGAGAAGCAGCTTGTTTTCAAGTTTGGTAACCATCAATAAAGTGCATTCATTGTTCTCAACAGAAGAAAAGTTCGATCTCAGTTTCTCTAGTCCAGCCACAGCGTCTGAAAGGGTGGCCACCACAGGCATGTCCTCATTCTCGCTGCAGTTGAAGTCTGTTTCATTTGATGGACCACACAATTCACCCATTGGATTGATGCCACTGGTGTGCACTTCATCATCACATTCAACAAAATCTTTGAATGATATTTCTGACCTCAAAGTGTGCCACTCAGCATCATCCATTGGGGTTTCTAAATCACATTCTGTTGCAGTGATATTCAGAAACCCCCCTTCGGCAAACCAATTTTTAGTGGTTGTACTATTCACGATTTCCCATGCACTTGCAGCAAAATGGTCAGCCTGTAACAAATTTATTTTAGTTTGTTGTTGCCCGCAATTTATTGCTACAACTGCCTCTCTTACCAATGCCTTTCTGTATAATTCCTTGAAAACTCTAATAACACCCAAATGCAGTGGTTGTAAAACACTTGTGCAATTTGTTGGAAAGAATTACACCTCACATTTCTCAAAAAATGTGCATCAGAGGAATGTGCGGCACATCAGTCAACAATAATTTTTTTTGGCTGATCCCATTTTTGAGGCAAGGGATTTCAAAAAGTCTTTAAATAAATCTGTGATAATCCATGCATTTTTGTTGTTTAAATACCCGCATGGTAATGTTAGTACATGCCTAAAGCATCGTGGCTTTGCAAATCTTCCAATCACCATTGGTTGCAATTTCTCATTCCCATCACTATTACAACAAAAAATAACTGTCATCTGCTCTTTGCTAAGTAAGTAAGTAGTTTATTGGTCCCGGAGACATAAAAAACATATGTATGGGACAAGTCAAGGAGAAGAAAAAAAAAAAAAAACAGGAAAAGGAAACAATACATAAATACAAATCCTCGCCTCCAAAGGAGAACACAATACATAAATACAATCACTTATTCAAGAACTCATTGACTGAGTAAAAAACATTGTTCAATAGAAGTTCTTTCAATTTCTTTTTAAAACAGGAATACTACGGGTCGGTTTGATCTCACTAGGGAGACTGTTGTACAAGTTTACCACCATGGCACCATTCACCTTTAAAAGCTAGAGTTTTGTTGGGTGGTAGGGAATAGATAAGTCCAGTTTCATCCTCATTGAAAATGTTTCTGGGTTCACAACCTTCAATTAATTTCCCTATATCACTTTTCCAGGATTACACTGTATCTTCACTCACACTGCTACTTTCACCACACACACTTCTGAACTCCAGTCCATGCCTAACCTTGAATCTATTAAGCCATTCACTGGATCCATTAAAATAGTTTATTCCAAGTCTCGTAGCTACTTCATGGGCTTTTTCCTCCTGTACAACATCATTAATGGGCAAATTACAGGCTTGGGCTTGCTGGAACCAGGTGAATAAGTGGCTCTCCAATTCTTAAAATGGAGACTTTTTTGAATGCTTACAGTGCTTAGATAAAACACCCAACGTTGCTGACTCTTTTAAAATTGCTTCCCTTTTCATCATGATGCTGCTCAGAGTTGTTACTGGCATGAGCAGCTTCTTCGCCAAGTCAACTCTCCTCAAGTGAAGATTTTTATCCACCTCCTCTATAATTTGTCTCTTCTCCTCAATACTAAGAGATTTTCTTTTTGAAGCCATCCCAAAATCAAAACCAGCTACCTCTGCTCTGTTTAAACCACTGGCATCAAGGAGACTAGTAACTCTTTGATCAGTGACCTTGTTGAAGAGTTCTTTGTTGTATTCTTTTGAGTAACAGTCGCCTCCTCACTGCCGCCTCGAACACGAAAATATGATTTACAGCCCCGAAGTAGTAACCAACTCTCTTCTTTGTTACACTTCTCACAGTTAGGCTTCTAAGGTGGCTATATAATATAACATACATTGAATTTTTAAAATCTCTCACACAACTAAATTAGCCCCTATCGCCGACTGACTTTTGCTACCCTAGCTTGCGAATGTAGTAATTTGAGTCTACCGGCGAAACTCATTTGAGTACATTGTAATTATAACCTCCTGCATTTTTTTACATGGCCGTAGCTTTATTTTTTCTCAGTCCCACACTATAGATAGGCTTCCAAGTTTCCAGATAGTTGCAGCTCATGAACTAAGGTGTCAAGTCATCTCCGAAATTTAAAATAATACTCGACATGGAGTGTATTTCAGTTATAAATGGGCAAAAGTTATTTCCATTTCCCAAAATATTTTTCATACTTGGGCATCCAAATGCTGAAGTGCTTGCATATTTTTTGAGACTTTTTTGAGTGCTTACGACACTTAGATAAAACACTCAATGTTGATGCCTCTCTTCTGTTGCTGTTTCCCTTATCATCACGATGCTGTTTGATTTTTTACTCCCCTCCAACCATTTCACTTCGGATGCATACAAATTTTCGTTGTTTTTCTTGATGAGATCATCATTTTTAGTCGTAGTGCAGTATGACTTAAAAAAGATCATAATGACATTGATTTAGCTTCAGCATTTTCTAGGGTTAAATTTTACTGACATCCCCGCATACCATCCTTTTAGTAGGTAATGGACATATTTCCCCAACAACCTCATCTACACTAACATTCCCATCGTTCCATAAAAATCAATTAAATTAATTTTACGCATTTCTCAGTGTTCTCAGTACATTTTTACATCAATTTTCTTCTGTAAAAATGAGCTATCTTTGGTTATTATGTACTCAGAAAATAATTTTGCATCATTTACTTACAAGTCCATCTTTCTCTGTGTATGGATAGATGAGGAGATAAAGAGACGTGCGAATGCTGGAAGGAAAGTGGTAGGTAGTATGTGGAGCATATCAAGGAATGAGTACCTGTCTAAGGAAGCGAAAATCGCCGTGTACAAAAGTGTAAATATCCCCACTTTGATGTATAGTAGTGAAACATGGGTATATCAGGATAGACATAAGATTAGCCTAAACGCTATATGGGTATGAGTTATCTCAGGAGTGTTTGCGGCAAAAGTAGTATCGATAGGGTGAGGAATAAGTGGGTAATAAGTGAATGTGGGTTAGATGCTCCAGTAATGGACATATATTAAAGGAGTGTGCTTCGTTGGTTTGACCATGTTGAGAGAATGGATGAGAGTTGAATAACAAAACACATATATAAGAGTGATATGAATGTTGCGAGAGGTAGAGGTAGGCCGAGGAAGTTGTGGTTGAGGAAATTCTTCAGAGGAGGAATATTAGGAGTCTTAAAAACAGGAGGGCGTGAATGAAGCAGTGTATGGGGGGGTGGGGGGCAAGGATAGGTCAGTATGGAGGAAATTATTGAAGGAGAGTTAGGTGTACAAATATGTATTTATGAGTGAAACTTTGTGACTGTGCCTACCCTGTAAGGGAACGGTGTGATTGGTATGTATGTATTTTTTTCAATTCATTTTGTGATGAAGACTATTACATTATATTGTGTTTTATATCAAATGAAAATATTATTATTATTAAATAAAATAAAATAAGTAAAATAAACAATTGAGTGAACCCATAAATAAGTCTTAAATCCTGGTGGATGCGGATGCAGAGATCTGTGGTCGACCACTCCCGAGAATGTGAGAGAGGTGAATTATCTGGAGGAGGCTATGTTAAAGTGATGTTTCTCTCTATTAGTTTTCTTGGTGTAATAAGAAAGGGCACCATATTTTTCTTTCATTTGAAAATCTGTTTGTTTTGATAATTTCCTGTTATTAATATCAATAATACCTGCATGCAAATGAGCCTTTCAATCGATTTCCCATGCTCAAGGTAATGCCTCTTCTTTTGACACATCTTTATTGGTCATTCATTAAATTAACATGGTAGATAAAAGAAAAAAGACCTTCTTTGTCTGAATAAGTTCATCCTTGGAATATTATCTCAAAGTGTTACCATTTCTGTTTAACTATGAATTCATCTGTTGCAAAATTCCTACAGGTGATGGGGAGTCATAGAAATGAACTTAATCTTCCTACAGGCTACTGTTTTTTGATGCTGAGTTCCGCGATGATGAAGATGGTGAAGAAGATCCCTGTTACACATCACCAAGCTCAAAGAAGGAGAGCAGTTGTGCAGAATCAAGTAATTCTGCCCAAGAGGGCACCAAATTGCAGCAGAAATCAGTTTCAGGACGAGAGTCTGAAGATGATGAACTCCTAGTTAACATCACTAATGATGGAAAGGATGATAGATCTGCAGCACCTGCAGATGAAAATAAAAAAGGTTTTTATCAATTCTAATGCTATTACATTTGGTATGAATCATAAGGCTGTGAACGTAGTCTCTTCTCTGTCATTCGATCTCCACATTATTGGTCCCTCATCAAGTTTTGGCTGTTTTTAGAAGGATTTATGACAGATATCAATTGTACCAATGTTAGCATTGGACTATAGTGTTTATTGTCAAAGTTTCATTATGCAACTGGCCATGACTCAACAGCCCAAATGCCAGGGTTCAGGTAGGAGAAACCTATGTTCCAAGTAGTGAGCATTCTTATGATGCACATCAACTCATCCATTTTTATTTATGAATTAAAGAACATTGCTATCATTCAGATCTACATATTTTATCCTTTAAAAATTCTCTTCTCAAACCAACTCAACTGCTCAAGTGGAACATTCTTCTTTTGAACCCACTTCCTGTACAAACTCATTATAGGAACAACTCACTTCCACATTTAGCCTTGCTCTTTGCTATTTATGTCAATAGCTTACTGTCTGTCTGCCACATACACAATGAAATCAGTCATGCACTTATAATTGGCCATTTGTGGAGTATACATTTGAATTTTCATATCCTAAAACTATGCATTTGTGTCCATCCTTTTTCCAAGCGCACACTCAGCAATATTTCACCATTATCATTCACTCAAGGGTCATCAAAAGGCTCAACCACTCTCTCATGTGAGAGATGCATCTCATTACTTACCAACCCAGTCTTTCAGTTGCCTAGTACAATTATTCTCTCACTGGGATGACATCCAACCTTATACAGCTTCTACCACCTATAGTGGCTTCAGCCTTACGAGGCGATGTATTCCTTGACTGTTGGCAGTAAATTGGAATAGAGAATTCAAGGTTACCAGTCTTTGCAGTACCCATGCCACGTGTAGCTTCCCCATGTAATAGCAATCATGATGCAATGGTCAGGTTGGGCACATTATCAGAGGTATCCAATAAGGGAAACAAAAGCCTAGCAGTGTGTCCAAGGTAATGTTGCAGTTGACAGGAATGCAGCCAATTTGTTAATAGGTTGATTATTGATTGGGGAAGGGTGTCACGTGACCAAATAATCCATGATGATGTCCTTTGTTTCAATCATGTGATCGTAAAATAAGTGTTTTATTTTAATTTAGTGCAAAATCATTATATTTCAACTGTGCAATTATTGTGTACAGGCTCTTATACCCTTTGTAAGTTTTCACTCTTCTATTCAAGCTAGGAATCCTTTGGAAATGACCTAGCCAGCCAGAGCCAGCATACTCTTGCAATTTTTAACTCACAAAGTTTATAATATGGTTATGCATTCTCTCTTCCTTTGTGAATAGATTCCCTATCACTACTGGAGGATGCTCTGCTGGGTGACGGCCCCTTCAGCTCGGAGTGGATGGCTGTATTTGGATCGTCGGATGTGGCAGTGGGTGGGGGTGGAGTGGGGGAAGGTGGGGGGCTTTTTGGGGACAATGAGGCCATCGCCAAGGGAGACTCGGCCTCATTCCTCCCCTCTCACCTCCTTGACTCGACCGGATTGGACTTGGTGGACATGCTTCTTCCTTCAACCAAAGGTTTGCCCATGTTTACTTACTCTCCTCATCCTTAGATGCACATTGCTGTGCATTGTTTGTAAATTATGTTGATAATGGATGCGAATTACTTTGCCTCAGTCAGTTAATGCTCTTTAATTTCCCATGTGAAACAAAATGGAAGCATGCATCTAATGAAATGACTTTTTTGTTCTTCTCTTTCATTTTCAACTTCAAACTATTAACACATGGATGGCTCTTCATTGTCCTAGCATGCCTTATATGATAGCTCATTTTTGCCCATTTTGGACATAACACCCATGTCCACAGCTAACACAGATATTTTATCTGCAAAATCTACCGTATTTGCTCAAATCCAATTCAAGGATGATATCCCATTTTTGGAACTTCAATAATGGGAAAAATGAGTTTTGAGTGATAAGTAACGATAAGCCGAGTTCATAACATTGGTCCAAATCCAGTGCTGTTTGATGTTTATACTACTGTGGCAATATTGCTTTTACTAATCCGATTTTGGTAAATTGTTGGAATAAGGTATCGATCATTTCTGAATTGATGGATGCAGTTGGCATAAAACTAAGATGTGTTTGTTGCTCTGAATCTGCTATCAGACATTGCTCTGAATCTAATATGCTGACAGTTTATACTGCTGTGGTTTAAATGTTGTTTACAATTCACTTGAAGAAAAATGCCTACATTTCCTCCATGTTTTTGTTTTTGTGGATTTTTTTCTAGTTGGAATATTGTTGATTGAGTTAAAAACCCTGATTAGAAATCCAATTTGCATCTTAGAGGATGCTTAAGCTCTTCATCTGTGTGAGCACACTGTAAGAACCCCTAACCTTACTGAGGTAAAATGGTGTAAAAGCTGAAAGGCCACTGATTCATTTGATGAAATATTTTTTATTAGAAGATCCTCAATGATACATTGCAATGAGAAAGTGGTTTATAAATTTCTTTGACACACTATTGTCCTAAAAATAATTACCCAAAGGTTTTGGGGTTGAGAAAATATGTGTTCAGCTGAGTACTGCTGCTTTGCATCAATGGAGGGAGAGCATACTGGAATATTGAAGTTGAAGGATAATCACTATGTCCCTGATTCTCGGTTGGTCATCACTGTGTTGATCAGTAAGTGGTGAAGTATTCTAAGGGTAACATTTTTTATAAATTGGTTTTTATCCATTATTTTAATATTTGACCTATTGACTACATATTTCGCTGGACATTTCAGGCAGCTAAATCTATTGTTTTTCCTTTGAAAGCACTTTATCTGGTAGTGTATTATTCAATGTGGAAAATGTCTCCTCAGTTGTGCAATACTGATCACTGAATTTTGGTTCAAGCCCAGTAATAGCAATATTTAGTTGTGCCATGTTGAAGTAAATCAGAGTCTATTCTAATAAAAAAATGGCTCTTAAAGTTTATGGTGGTCTTTTTTGGTTACTGGATTGGACTTCACCCTCCATTTCCACCTAAGTATAATCAGCACTGTTCTGTCATTCTTTCCATCAAAAGACCTGTTTAACAGACTTTCCTGAATGCAGAATGGAAACTACAAATCAGACTTAGAAGAAGTATTTCAAACTAAATAGATTTTTTTATGTTGGCGCATTACCCAGACTTGTGTTTGATGAGCCCGGGCATGTACATAAAACTTTTTTTTATATGCATCCCCTCTTTCTTCCATTTTTTAGAACCAAGTTTCATATGTAGTGGATTAAGCACAGTAATTCATAGGTTTAAAGATGATGTCCCGTTTTCTCCAGATGGAGCTACTGTTCCTGACACTGCTTCTGGGAAAGATACTGGGGCAAGCATCCCATCACAGCCAAATGCAGCCATACCTTCGGCAAACCTTCCTAGTCAGGACTCTGCAGTATCTCCAGCCAAGAAGGTAATTATTATGTTGATCTGAGTTTGATGACCTCTTGTTTGTGCTGTTTCGGTCCCCTGCTTTGAAATAGTATGTGTAAAGTTGCAGATCTAATACATCATTTGCTCTAATTTGCACCATTCTGTCTGGGAACAGTAGGAATGTTACATCCAAATTTGATTAATTCTCAATAGCCTCAAGAACAATGAATTAACCAATTTTGTTATGATTTTAAGCATTGCGGAGGATTTGAAAAGTGCCATATGACAACCGTGGCCTCTCATAATTGTGTTGTATTGCTTGCTAGCTGGTGGAATGGATACGTTCACAATAGGGAAACATCATCCACTTGAGCCATTCAAAATGGCTCTCATACTCTTGCCTGTTCAGGTATATCTAATGCCCCTTTTACACGAGGCTCAAAGTAGCACAATTTTAATTTGCATGTGTTTCTCAATCTGGCATGCACATATTACTGAATTAGAGAGATTATTTTGCATATAAACTTAATAGTTGAAGGCGTAACTTTGTTGAATGTTACCGCAGACATGACGAAAAAGAAAAATCTCTTCATATATTCCACACGTAAGACTTTTATTCCTGACCTAGGTTTTGATTGCCTTGCAATCATTTTCAAAGGTCCATATGGCAACCATGGCCTCTCGTCATTGTGTTGTGTTGCATGCTAGCTGGTGGAATGGATATGTTCACAATTGGGAAGTACTATCCACTTGAGCCATTCAAAATGGCTCTCATACTCTTGCCTGTTCTTGCCTATTCATTGACCTTTGAAAATGATCGCAAGGCAATCGAAACCTAGGTCAGGATAAAAGTTTTAAGTGTGGAATATACTAAGAGATTTTTCTTTTTCGTCATGTGCCCAGACTATTTTGCCATTCTGCTTTCTTGCAATTCACCACTTTCCATGATGCAGTTTGAAATCCATGTTTGTACTTACATCAGATTATGCAATAACGTGGCCTGAGTAAAATGGGCTCAACACACTCGACTGCCTAGTCGCTTGCATTCAGGTATTCTTCCATTGTCCACTCAAGTTCATGGTCATTCAGTCTAGTACCTACATGGGTTGAAAAGAAACTTACTCCGTGTCCTCTTCAAAAGCTTCCCAGGTAAGCTGGGACATAGTGACAAGGGCTGTGCACAATATTGTGTTGCTTTTTTTTAGTTGAGAAAAATATTTGCCTTCTCTAAAGCCTGTTTTACATGGTGCACATAATTGCACAATCTGCTGTATGTATGAACGTGCATTGATAATTGCATTGTGTGAAGCAGTGAATTGCAAGAATGCTTGAAAGTGAGACGGTGAAATAGCCCCTGCTCTCATTCAACGATGTTTGCTCACCAGATTCAGGAATACATGCTGTTTCAAATTGTGCAAGTTTGTGCCCTGTGTAATACGGGCTTAAAAATTAACGCTGTGGAATTGTAATTCATGTGTTGATATCCAATCACTGTTATTCATGCATTTGGAACATATGAGAAAAATGTGGCTCATATTCATAACCTCTGAAAAGGATTAACCACTTCCCTGGCATGCCCGAGATTACTGGGGCACCGTAGACCAGCAAATTCTGACACGCCTGAGTGTACTCGGGCAAGCTCTAAAATTCTGTATCTTTCTCCTCATGCCCGAATATTCTCGACAGCTGCTTGTAGTTCGTTTTTCTGCCATCAGTGGAACATGTTAGGATCCGTTGCTCACTCCAGCCACGCGGCGCATTACTCAAAAGGAGATTTGATGGTTACATCCATAGTGGATTTTTCCCGATATTTTTCAGTGTTTGCAAAGGTGTGAGACTGCTAGTAACAGTTTCAAAACTAATTTTATCCACAGTTTCTTTAATTTCTTTCGCATACCTTTGTAACACCTTATTGAAGCAAGTTATTTTTCACTTACTACACGTTACTATGTTTATACGATCTATTCGCGATCATGTTGACGACTATTACCCCTAACAGTGTCAGCAATTTTTGGAAAGGATTTCTCTTGGTGCATCATCATGGAAACCTCTCCTGTGTAACTTTACCGTCAACGGAAAGATATGAACAGTTGCAGTCGCATGCACAAGTCCCTTTTCCCTGGGATTGAAGAAAAGGAGCGACGGACATTTTTTCAATGGGCGGTGGACAGTGATCCCCAAAGCCGCGCCATGCTGAGGGGCAGACTTTGCACCTTGGTGCAAAGTCTGTTTCTTGTCGTGGTGCCTTTGTCAGTAGCAGTGCATGTGCTCCAGATGTTTTTGGTACCAGTGATTATACATGCGATGTTCGGAAGCAAGAGGGTATGCAAGGGACAACGTGCTCGTATGCTGTAGACTCTCGTTATTACAAAGTTCATGGGACCGAAAAATCGGCGTTTCGTAATGACATTGTTCGGATCAACGTAATTTTGATATAAACATCGCAAAAAATATCCATTTGCTCTTTTTTGACCTGTTTTATCTTTTGTATGTTACAGCCGTGCTGTGAAATGATATCAGACATGTAAATAACAATCAAATTATGCGCTAAGATGTAAGATCTAACAGTCTAATTTGTTGATCGAAAATTATGCATCACGCTATTTTTTGTAGTAATCATCGCAAGTCAGGAAATTAATTCAGCTGAGAGATAAATTCCATGGAAAAACTGCTCGGCTGCCTGTACAATTACCTTGCGGCAGAATTAATGCAATAGAATTCTGAATTTAAGTATGTCGATTTTATGGAAAATTTTATTTTGCGCAAGTTAGTGAGTGGTCCCGCCCGATTCCTAAAACAATATGGAATTATTATTTGACCTCATTATGAAATCATTATTTGACTTTACGTTAATGCGATGTTACAATTTTACGCATGGCTGTTTCGGTACCCGGTGGAGGTATCGAATTGATTTTATGAAATGAAATAACAGAACTTAGAGAAATTTCAGCAAAATCGTCCAAATTCCTGCCTGTCTTTTGCGAAAATCTTCATGATAATTCCATAGGACCGTGAAATTCAACTGTAGTTCAAAACAAGAATGACGATTTTTAATAAATTATAATTACAATTGTGTTATCGTATGCTACAGTGTTTTTTTACCCTTTCACGCTCGGTCCATGCAATGGAAAATTCTACCCTTGCTATGAGCGTGAACATATTCCTCTGCATAGAACTCTCTCGCGACAAGGAATCGCATAGGCACCAAATCTTCTCATTGTCTTGGAGCACAAGTAGGGATTTTGAGGCCAGAGTTTCAGTACACACGAAGATACTTTTTCAACAATGGAAGCATGATGCTGAAACTTTACATGCAGCATAGTCATTCCCACAAGCCCGGGAAGCGAGTTTCGCCAGGTCATTAAAAAGCACTGATAACACTTTGCCGATTCAGACTCGAGTGATTGCCCTGCCGATTGCTGGTGGTAACGCTTAGCTGCCGCTGCCTAAGGGGAAGAGGGACACATTTTGCCCGCAGCACAGCCAAATTGGATAGGGGGTTGGGAGCTAGGGATGGGAAAGGGGAGTGGGTGGAGAATGGGTGGAGCCAAGGCCAGGCCGGGAAGTTGGTTGGGGAGGGAGGATTAGCTGGGAATTGTGCTGGACCCCCTATTGGGTGAGTGACCTTCAGAGGGACAATAGAGGCATGAGATGTTGGGGAGGGGTGAAAGGGAAGAAGAAAAGTCCTTATCTTTCGTTTCCTCCCTTTCACCCCTCCTCGACCTCTCATGCTCTCTCAGACTCCTTTCGACGTGAAGTAAACCAGTGGGAGTTCTGTACCCTTAACCCAGTTAAATAGCTTTTGCGAAGTATCCATTGTATATATTTTAGTTCTCAAGCTCTTGGGCACAGTACGTGTGGCAAAGCTTCCTGATTTATAATGCAACGTCATGCATAGCCGAATGAATGACATTATTTATGTGGCAGACTCTGTAATAAAGTATTTTTTGTTCCTGTGGGGACCGGGACTAAGGTTCGTTATTTCGTAATATCGATGCTTTACCATACATTTAGCGTCGGGACCAACGATTTGGTTTGCAAGAACGAAAACTTCGTATAAACGTTGTTTGTAATAAGGAGAGAGTACTGTAAGAGCAAAGTCTGTCCATGCCCACCTGATCGCACTGCGTCCGTTTAATTTTCTCGTTGATTTTCAAAGTGCACACATCGTTCTCACTAATTTACCTGAATTCCATGTTTTCAAATATGTTGGTGGTTGCAGTGGCCCTTTCTGTGGAAATATACATTTTCGCCTAGTAGTGGGGGATATTTGTACCATGGATTTAGGAGAGGAATCGGATTTCACCCGCTTTGACTTGGAGGAAGTGGACATAAAATACTCCGGTTCTGACTCAAGCCTTTCCGGGGAAATAACCTCCGACTCGGAAGATGGAGTGACACTGTTGCAAGTAGGAGCATGGGGTGAAATGTCGGCCTCAAATCCTCCTCCATCATCGTCAAGGTTTCCTTTTGAAGGGAATTCCTCATTGAACTTCAATCTGGTTCCTGAGTAAGGTGCTTTGAAGTATTTTGAACTTTTTTTGATGATGAACTCAATTGTGTAAGTGAAGCCAATCGTTACGCTAGTGCTTCAGTGAAAAATAATGCGGGACCAAGTACCTACATATACAAAATATGGAGCAAGCTGCCCCTAGGCTGTGTGGCATGTGGTTATTCCACACTAGGCATGCACTCATCCCAGTTGAAATCAGAACCGCACACCTTCCAGCCGCTAGGCGCCGTCCAAAAGTAGCCAGGGTAACGATGCGCGGTCAGATCAGAAACCAATAAGGGTTGATGCATGCTCAGACTAGAAACTAGGGGAATAGTGGTAGCGAAAGTCAGGGGCACATCGTGACCACAGAGATTCGGGTATTTTTTGGCTCCTGTAATATTACTGAGCACTGTGCGAAAGCCACGTACGGAGTGTTATTGGTCGATGTGATCAATGCTTTCACCTCCATTGTTTGGCCAGACAATGTCTTACTGGAGATTTGTAAAATAAGACAGCATCTGTATTTCGTTTATAATGCCGATTACGATCCCCAAACCCACCTGAATGCCAAACTGGACAAAATCTGGAAGGTTCATAAGAAATTTTAGGGGAAGTTCAAGTTGCTCTACACCCCAGAGAGGGATGTTACCATTGATGAAAGACTTATCAAGGGTGGATTGGGATGGAATCAGTTCATGCCGGTGAAACAAACTCCTTTGGCATCAAATTTTTTATAATATACAAGTCAGAGAGTGGATATGTGTGGTGGAGTGTGATATATATGGGAAGGGAACTGTTCGCTTGACCATGGACAATATCTACATGTCTTCTGCATTAGCCGAGTTGTTGGTTTCCCGATCCACAAATACCTACGGGAATGATGAAAACAAGGTGAGGAATACTAACGGCACTGAAAGGAAAAAAATGAAAAAGGGGGAATTGGCAGGAAAAAGAAAAGTCTTTTCAAGATAAAAGCTAATGGAGATTTAGTAGAAAGACAAAGAAGGTGGTATTACTACTGTCATCAGTGCATAAATGTGCCATGGAAAGTGAGGTAAAGAGAGGGAAAATAAATGAATAACCAATGGTCGTTGTGGACTGTAATGACTCGATGGGAGGGGTGGATAATGTGGACCAACACTATGCCGTTTACTTTATACCCCCACAACTGGGGTTAAAAAATACAAAAAAATTTCACCTGCTAGAACTTTCCATCATAATATGGAACCATTTTGTTCTCTACTGTATTACTGTTGGGAGAAAAGTGCATATAGACTTAAGTCTTAGGCTGATTGAGCAGCAAATAGATGCGTATCGCCCCAGTGTTGTAACCCCATGATTGGGTATGCCACCCACAATGCTTTACATACAAATTTTTCCGAAGCAATTCCTCCAAACAGAAAGTAACCCTACCAAACAGTGTTTCCAACGCTACTGAAAGAGATACGCATGAGGGGGAAAAACTTAGAAAGGAAACAAGCTATCACTGTCCCCATTGTGAACTAATTATTGGCGTAGCTTCTTGTTTTAGGATTTTACATATGGCAAAAAAACATTTGGAGACATAATTTTTTGAAGTCCAGGCTTTTTATTAGTATAAAATAAAAGCTTCATAATATTTTTTCTTGTAAAAATGAACAAAACATTTTTGTTTCAAAAAAATAGAGAAATTATGTCTACAGCACAAATAGTGTGTAAATTTTGGTATGATTCAATGATTTTAAAGTTTAAATAAAATAGTTTAAAAAAAAGGTTTCAGAGTGCTATTATTTGCACAAGTTATTTTGTATGTGAATAAATAACAAGAATCTAAAATTAAAAAAATGTGTGTTTTTTGGACCACTCACCCCAAATTAATTTGTCAGGGAAGTGGTTAAAGATTAAGGCTATGTCTTTAATATTCCAAGAAATTCTAATCATTCTGATGCACCATCACCACTGAAAGGTCAGCTCTAAATTTCTGGCCTTATTTACTAAAACTTGTCCTCGAGTTCATTCCACATAGTGTGAAGTAATTCCAAGTAGTTCAGCACACAAGCCTATTTGCATAACAGATGCTGTAAAACATACATAATTGGGAGGAAGTAAAAGTATGAATAGACTGCAGTGGACTTCAGTGGAGATTACAAGAATACCCTAATCATGTTCATCTCAAAGCATTTTGTATGTTTTACACTATTTTGCCAGAATTCACTTGGTTCCCAGACTTTCTCCATCCCAATTTGGGAGCTTCAAGTAACAGAATAGACCCCCAGAAGAATACATGGCTAGTTTTTTAAAATATTTACATATGTCCTTTTTTCATTGTAACTTATTGTCACAGAAAACGCAAGCAGCTGGGAGAGACATGTCAAAGTGGTTCAACTTGTTTGCTGACCTGGACCCTCTGGCCAATCCTGATGCGATTGGTGGAAGAACCGAGGAGTCAGATCGCAACTGTTGAGGACAAGTATTTTTGCGAATGGGAAGAGGTCAAAAAGACTGACTCTTAGAATTCTTCCCACCATTGCTCCTCCGTTGCTTAAATGGCCTGTACAAGTGCAATTCTTGCTGCATGAAGCATCACCTTTTTTTCCTCTCATCTGGATCATGGAGCCCAGGATGAAACTAATCAGCAGTTGCCAAAGACTTGGACCTATGTATCCTAATTTTTCTGAAGTATTGTTTTGAACAAATGAGGTCTGATGTCAAATGTATATTGTTTGACCCAATCGTGAAAAATGAAATTTCTAGTCATGGTGTTCTTAATGTTAAACCAAAGTTGTCATCTTCTCATGTTTTTGTCAAAGCAGTCCCTGAAAATGTTTTTATCTTTTTCTAGTCATAGTGAGATAATTTTATCATTTCCAAGGCATAAAAGAGTATATTTAATGATGATATATTTCTTCAAATGACACACAAAAAAGTATTTGATCATTTTTAAGTATTACACTTCATTATAAAAGTTACTGTTTATCATGTTACACGTGACTGATATTTGACCATAGATCTGAGGAAAGATGTGATGACACCTGCCACATAGCATGGTTTTACAATTTCTTTTTATACATTCTGTTTTCCATTCTATTTTATTTGTTCAGCTTTTCATAGAAATTTAATCTGTTCTACCACTCAAACGTAAAGAGTCTATTTGTGGAGACTTACGTTAAGCAAGGGATTTGTTGGGGCACCAATTTTGTAATGATTGTTTTATGTATTACTGATGATGGCACCTCCTGTTTGCTGTGGGCTAGGGGACAAATTAACATTCCTCTTCTTATTTTAGAATGAAATAAAATTGGTATAAATAATTGTTTACTTTTGTAAAATTAGAATGTACAAAGACAAATCTAACTCAACATGACCAGCACAGTTAGTCAAACATTAGGACAAGGTAAACAAAGTAGAAAAAAATTACTCTGTAATAGTAATGTACAAGAAAAAATGTCATGGCATAAAAAATGCTTATGTTCTTTCAGGGTAGTCATCACGACAAATTCTTCCTCTTCTTTTGTAGGTGATTAGAGATTGCTTTTCTGAGTACATCAATGGTAAAGTCTGCATCAGCAACTGTTATACACATTGGAGGTTTGATTCTCAGAACCTGTGAAAATGAAAAATATTATTCTTTACCCTCTGTATTAGGGGAAATTATGACAATAATGGATCCAAAATTTTTTTCTTCGAGTTGGCCACCAAGGTGAACTCAAAATCACGCACGAGTCACTTTAAATCACATGAGATGTTTAAAATAATCTAAGAGAGACTGGTGTACTTGAGTTTACTGTGATGCTATGGCTGGGGGCAACAAACAACACTCCGCAAAATCACTGCATCACCCCTTCAAATTTGAGCAGAGCTCGAAGATGCTAATCTTAAATTACTAATTGGGTAATAGTGTTTCCATTGTATCAGATTGTTGCCCCTAAGCCTTACTTCTGGACCACAATACATCAGAAGACCTAGGGGGCAAGTTAGTAGCTTTTACACTTTTTTCTTACAAGATTTGCAGTTGCAATTACTGTTACAACTTTCGTTGACTCCTGAAAAATGTTTATTGTCGCCCTTATTATATTCCTCAGTATAGGGAATATAACCCTCACCTTTTTTACAGTTCTTGCATTTCAGTTTTGGCAATATCAAAAATTAATTTTTGCCTTAGGCTGCTTATTTTTCTTACAGCTGCATAGCTAGATCAAGGGCCAAGTTGTCAATGTAGGCAAATTATTGAAAGCGGGAGGTCCATATATTCACCAATTACATCAGAGGAGAGATTATTAGTCCATGGCCAACGAAAGGTACTTACTTCCAAACACCTTGTATTGTAGAAGAGGCATACATGCTTCTTCATCATTTGTGATACCTAAATTTTATGTTCATTTCTGTGATTAGTCATAAGTGTAGTTATGCCTCCCTGCACTTAGCAGCCTCCATTAATGTAAATCCACTGTAGCACAAATGTGTATAGCAGTGCAACTTTCACGACGCTATAGACTTGAATCCCTTTCCTTCCCCCCCCACCCTTGAGGTAAACTACGGTCACAAGTATCAACCAAGTCCCTCCTACTTGACATGGCTTCATATTATTGTGAGCCTTTGCTTTTCTAATTTTGAACTCTATTTTTCTCAAGTATTTACAATTGTCTTTATTGCTGAGTTCTGGAGCAGATACTATTAGTGATCGAATGTTTAAAAAATAATGAGTGTCAGAGAATATCCTCCATAAATTTAAACTCACCACTTCGACAGTTTGTACCACCATCTTAACATGGACAAGTTAAAACTTCAGCATCACGAGCTGAGGCAACTATAGGAAAAAATATATTGCATCCACAGAGCTCATTGCTTGAAAAACTGGAAAAACTTTCCACGTCATGGATTGATTTATGCGCAATGAAAATAGACCTGAAAAATATTATTACAAGTTTTTATCAATCCTTGATTTTACATGCTGCCACTATTTTGAATCCTCCAACATTGTTAAATCAATGTTTTACAGTATTGATAAAATTATGCAGGATGTTACATTAATGAGACTGGTCAAACCAATTGTTTATAACATACATACTCAGCTGCCTATCAATTGAAGCCATAAAAACATGAAACTGTAAGCCTACTGTGACTTCGTATCCCCATTTTGTTTTGTTATGAACCTCAATTCTAACATAACACTAACCATTTCTTGCAATTGGAGGTTTATTCTATAATTTTCAAAATTTAAATGCACACTACATGGTGCATAGGTAGACAATGTGGCCATGACTACTGTCCACTAATGTGCATGAGATGCCAGGAGCCCATGCATGCACTCACTGCCTATTACAACATTAGCCTGTAAATTATAAAAGCATACAAAAATGCTCCTTACTTAATACAATGGCCCTTGTTCTTTGTTTATGATGCATATTATACCTGTCATCGCAGTGTCGCAAATTCCCATGGCATATTTACAATTTAACCACTCCAGAGTAGATGAGCATCTCTCATGCCCTTTTCCATCACTTACGTTTCCATGGAGACCACCCCTCCCCAGGAGCACACCCATGTCCTTGCAATCCTCCCACACGTCGAGGAAGTGGCTCGATGCGATGGGAGAGCGTGCCTCGGCATCAGCCACCAGCTCCACGCCAATCATGAGTCCCTTGCCTCGAACATCCCCCACCACCTCCCCAAACTCATCACGGAGCTGCGCCAACCCCTTCAGTAAGTGGGTGCCAACTACGTCACAGTTCTTCTGCAGTCCCTCCTCTTCAATCACCTGCAGACGTACACACAAGTGATACTCAGGGCAAATGGCAGCATTAAAACATGAGTTCTGGCTAACACAAAGCACATGAATTCATTTCTTGAGCCCACTATCACATAAGCAGGCCCAACAATCATCCTCGTTTCCTGGGACATGGCCTTATTTTCACCAGACATTCCTAATCGTCTAGGAGAAATTTATTAATGCCCTGATTTTGGGCCTTCCATCAATAGATCCATGTTCCAGACATGCTTAAAACCCACAAAATTTGAGGAAGTCAACTAGCACATTCCCATCTAAACTAGCACACCCAACCCAACTAGCACATCCCATGTTTTAAGGTTACCGTTAATCTCTCCTCCCTTGCTGGTTCAGTTTTCTGATTCACCCAGTTCAATGGCAAGAGAAGTTTTATAATTTTGAGAACCAAAACTTCAAACCTTAAGAAATTCCTACTGGACATTCAAGAATAGTCCATAAAAACTGATGGAAAATCTGGGAAAATGAGGATCACTGGCAGAGCCCTTGCTCCTCACCTTTGCTCTTCCCCTCAGAGTGAGAACTCACCTCCAGAACGGCCTTCCCGACGGCTGATGCCACTGGATTGCCACCAAATGTGTTGAAATGCAAGGCAGTGGTCAGGGACTGAGCAATGGCTGGTGTTGTGACAACGCCCGCCATGGGAAACCCGTTGCCCATCCCCTTGGCCATGGTCACTATGTCTGGGGACACGCCGTGCATTTCAAAGCCCCAGTAATGTTCACCTGTTCGCCCAAACCCAGTTTGGACCTACGATTGAGAAGATCCTGAATGTCAGTTCAAAGTAATAGGTATAACATCATTTTAGAATGAAGGAATAGTGGAACATATCCAAGGATCAATAAGTACCACATCAGAAGATTTTGGGAAATAGGTAAACACGGGAAGTTCCAGGAGGGAGCAGGTTATCACCATGTATAGCTAATATAGTAATGCATTACATAAACACAGTACACAATCCAATGCAGGAGCATCACATCAGCAGTGAACTCAGGATTTTATGGCTGGGAGGGGAGTATCCATATTAAGTATGAATAGGGGATGGAAGGAGGGAAGTTTATGGCCATATTGTTTTCTAGTTACTTCGGCTCTCCCAATTTATGAAATAATGCAGTAGTTTATAGATAGCAAATTGCAACCATTCATTATACAACTTCAATAAAAATGTTCAATATTTCAAACTAATATATTCTTTGTAAACAAATAAAACTTTGCTTTAGTACTCCACTAGTTTTCATAAATCCAAAGTTATGAGTGGAGGGAGGGGTTCAGACCCCATGAATTTCTTCCTCCTTTCCAGCCATGTCACTGCCTTACGTGGAAACAAATTAAGTGCAGTAATTTAGCCTAATGAATTATCTTTACAATACATTAATGTAATATTCAGTGGACTCCAGATTAATCTAAGTGCATTCAATTTGACATGCCTACTGCACTATTTGAGTCATAAACTAATTTACCTCATCAGCTATGCAGACTCCTCCATTGGACTTCACTATTTCATAAGCCTTCTTCAAGTACCCCTTAGGGAACTGTACTGTCCCACCCACACCCTGAAAGAAAGTAGAGGTTACGTAAAGGCAGCAAGTTAAGAGTTTTTCTGGAAAAATGACTTTAATGTGATTTCATTTATTAAATCAAATAACAAAATGCATCCTGAAGCACATAGTCTTCATAGAAAAAAAGTAAGATTAATTTCATTAAAAATCTTGACCATCAATGTTAGCGCAAAGCAATGAACACATACCCACCAAGAGACAGAAGTTGGGACTGTAGCATTTAAGTATATTCAACATTTGAATTTAAGAGTATACCACATTCCAGTCAGCATCCTCCAACTTTGACCCCACGCATAAGTCTCTAGTTTCTATCCATACTGTAGATATTGATGATGACACCAGCCATTCTAATTACTCTGCCACACATTCTGATTCATGACAAGTCCATCCAGGTCTGGATTTACTTTTTGAAGCAAACCAGGCACTAATCACTCAAGTGGGAAGCATGAGGAGCAGACACCCCCTTCCCACTCTTGCAACTCACCTCACTGCCATTTGCAATGGAAAACAGAATTTGAGGCTTACAGCACCCAAACCATTTTCACCCCACCCCCAATGACATTTAATCATTATTTTAAAGAAAAACCCAATATTAGTGGCACCCTGGTAGACAGGAGTACACATTACTTGATTATTTGTGCTCCAGGCAAGTGCCTACTCTCCCCAGTCCAGGCCTTAGGTCCATCACTTTCATATCAAATGCCATAATTCTCCCTGCAGAGTTTATGTATAACTTAAATGGATGCGGGGCATGGAATGGCTAAATGCAAATAACATTATTCCAAAAAAGAAGGCTTCTTTGGGAATTTCCAAGCCGAGTTTATTTCTTTAACCAAAGTTCCAGCAACTTCAACCACTATCAAGGAATAAGGTCCTTGTTAATGGCAAAAGTTGCCAAAACCTCAGTTGGTGATATACTCTTGTGTGTAAGTTTACAGAGTTTCCTTCATTTTTGTGAACATGTAATCGATCGCTCATCTCTGCCAGCTATTGCCTAATACTTCATGCAAATATTAAGACATTATATGTCAGGTAATGCTCCTTGTCTTGCCATTCCTTTGCTTTCTGAAAACCTGATATGATTACATATAAAGTCTGATGAGAAACGGGCTGTGGGTTGCCCTTACATAAGAACAAGCCACAACACTGGATGATGAGACTTAATTTACGTATCAGTTTACCGGTTGATAAGAGGGCCATAAAAACTTAGGAAATATTCTCAAAGGAATGCATCAAATTCTTGCTCTATTATAACTATTATGTTCAACAGGACTACTGCAATAATTATCACGACATCCATAATACTTATGAAGTTTTTAATACAAATGTCTTCATTCTGCAAACTGGATTCTTGACGTATTGACTGGACCTCTAATTATTAGCAGCCAGTGAGTGAGACGGTGAATATCTGGGGAAAAGAGTAATGAAGGTGGAGGGAAGGAAGAGCAGAGGAAGGCCAAGGAAAACATGGAGTGTGTGAAGAAGGATATGTTGGAGATTGGTGCCAAAGAGGACATGGCTTTGAATAGAGCACTCTGGAGGTTGAAAATCCAAAAAGCTGACCCCATATAATTGGGATTAAAGCTAAGAAGAAGTGAGAGTATCATTCTTTGTATTAATATAGTTTTTTTTTAATTTGATGTAATAGCCCTACAATTAAGATGCTAGCATTGCCATGGTCTGAAAATCATGAGAAATTCTAAGCAACAATTCCAAAAATGAAGAAGAGCATTCTGATTGTTTTGTAGTTCTGAGTAGATATAGTTACCTGTATCGATTCGGCGATAAAGGCACCAACATGACCTGATGGCAATGAGTAACGGAAGACATCTTGCAGTTGCTCATAATAACGCTCTGAGGCTTCACACGTTTCTGGACCACAGGTACACTCTCGTGTAGTCTGCACAGGAGAGTCCCGGCACCGTGATCCACCCCAAGGACCACGGTACACATCAGGATTCATAGTCTATCCTAGAGGTAAGGCCCATTTCAATTTGGGAAGAAAATGGGCAAAGAAATTAATCATGGGAAGCATGGACTATGAGTGAAATATTAGAAATTTCAGAAACATAACCATGCATATTATTGTTCACTGACAACTGAAATTTAATAAGCACTGATGCATTGGTTGAAGAAGAATTAGTCAAGATTCCAGCACAAAAAATATATTTCACAAGCACATGACTTAGATTTATATGAATAAAATAACCATAAGATTAAAACTAGGAGCCAGCATGTTTCTTCAATACTAAGAGAAATAATGGACATCTTAAGAATTAGAGGGGAATATTTCAGGACAATACCTACATGATGGACTCCTCCTCCAGTGTTAACATTATACTTCCATGTTGATAAAGCTGTAATGCCCATTACATAAGGACTCATTCCATGATAACCATTTCGAAGAGACACCACTTCAGAATTTCTAGTGTGCGCACGAGCCATAAAGAGGGCTAGGTCATTAGCTTCTGAACCACTATTGACAAAGTAGAATACCTGAAATGTAAAACATATAACTTAAATGAAACTGGCCTTTGATAAACACTTAATGGGAACAAAGATTCTAAGTATAAACCTTAAGTTCGCCTGGAAACTTTTCCGACAACTTTTCAGCATATTCATGAATTTTTGGGTGTAGATAAATATTAGTCGTGTGCCAGAGTTGATTCATCTGTTGGGTGGCCGCTTCGTTGACTTTTCTTCATTAAAGGAAATCATGAATGAGAAGGTATCCGAAACCATTGTCCCGAAAATCTTTCTCCAAAACATACGCAGTATATACTTACGGATGACAATGGCCAACACTTACAGTGACAATTCCTCCGAACATGTCTAAGTACCGTCTACCTTCGTGGTCGAATAACCATTGCATTTTACCCTCGTGTATTAATAGGGGCTTTCTATAGTACGTCAGAAGGCATGGCACTAAATTTTCTTGTTTGATTTTCTTTACTTTATCAAAACCAGGGCCATTATATGGTGTAGGCTTGTGAGGGCATGGGGGCATGACTGCCGCAGACAAGGTTCGAGCGAATTTCCCTCCACCGCATAGCGGCTTGAAGCCTGTCGAGAACAGAAACGTCGAGAATGCACATTTAGTATCTTGACAACAAATATTTATTCTCACTCTCAATACAACATTAACAATTTGATTGACATTGACAAATCAACGTAAGTGGATGAAAATGATCTACGAACCAAGACCACGACGGATCATTCCAAATGAATCTCTGCCACGAAGGTCGACGGCAGAACCACGTTACTCTTCCTAAGATCACATGAACATCAATTCCAAGGTCTTCCAATGCTTTCGAGGGAAGTTTTATCAGGACCCACCAGTTGCGTCACAGGTTACTCTCTTGATCCTCTCTCCTCCTTCCACTCCCATTTTCGTCTCATTCCTATGCATCGTGGGTGGTGGGAGAACGGCTCGGGGGTGGGGTGTCCCTAGAGGAGAGATTAACGTGTTTACGCTCAGATTCCGAGAAGGTAGGCTGGTGGTAGACATCAGTGGCCGGATACGCATATATCCTTGCTTATCCGCGGTTCATGTCGAAAATAGTATTTGTCCGCTGGTGAAGATATTGATGACGTTTCAAAAACAGTTACTAATTTCAAAGGAACATGTTTACTCTTCCTCAGACTGAATATTCCATAGCTCGCGGCTTTAGTGCGTGGTAAATGTTCGCCTGACAGCCTAGATTCAAACAATATACGCTTTATTTATATACTTTTGATTTGATTGAATCTATATACTTTTGATGTTTTTAACTTCATTCTTTTCTCGACACACGAGAAATACCTTCATTGATAAGGCTCCCAACCAAAGATATCCACCTCCCTGCTCCTCACGTATAGGACGAGTTTATCAAGTTTATCTCTTATGAAGGAAGTATCTGTGGATACAATTTCGTTGCGGCGGGTCACAACTGATTTTACACCAATTGATGTATCAGTCGCGAGAACGGAGTTGAAAAATATCTCGATATTTTTAGCCGCGCTCACGGACGAAAAACGAATAAAAAAATTCCAAATTTAATCTATTAAGGTGATAGACAAGGAAGTTTTCGGATTACATATATAATCACATTGGAAATTCAGAAATAGTTCCAAATTTCTCACAATAATTTCTTAGGAACTCCTACATTCGTGCTAGAAGGTTCGGATTATTTAATTTTTCCACACTTCCATACAGTCATAATTTTTGCTGCTCTCCACCCCATCCACCCCTCTCCACTGCTAGCGGCGTTACGAAAGCTTGCGCATTGCGAGTGGCGATTGTTATTGTCCGCTCCTCACGAAGGAGTTAGGCAAGGGAGAACGGGAACCACAGTGGTACAGGGGAAATGTAGTTCATAGAAGAACCACCGCGCGGGGCAGTTGCATGGCTCTTCGTCGCCGAAATGAATAAGCCTTCATGAGAGATAGGACCTATATAAGGCTATCCTTATTGGAGAACTGCTTATTTTATTAATAGAGGCTCCACCTCAGCCCCTTTTCCAATATAGGGCTAAGAGGAAATAACCGCGTGCGATGTGTGGAAAACATGTTGGAGGCTTTTGATGTCTCATATCGCCGCGGCAATTCAATTTGCTATTCAAAGGGAAACTCCATTTTCTTAGTCGTCCACTTCTATTATATCTAATACTTCATAGGCGTTTTTTTACCGTAAATATCTCAATAAAAAGTAGCTCACAATATTGGCTAAGACTCAAAATATGCGGAAATGCATCCTGTCCATATATAACTCCACCGTGGAAGAAGTGACCCCCACCTCTTGACGCAATGCAGCATAAAATCATCGCATTTGAACAGAACGATATATAGAATGTTAGTGAATTTGAGAACACGAAATTGGATACAATGGTACTCTGAATGCAATTTATTGTTCAAACAACAGCATTAAAATTGCACGAAATAGTCCATTTTAACAACATATTTTGATTTTTTATGTAGGACTCCAAATTTTGCCAAAATTGTAAGTAACTTCATTTTTCTTGAAATATTATGTATTACCCAGCGGTCACAAACCACCTTGAGCACTCTTTGTGAAATATTTCTGTTCCTCCAACCAGTTGGTGAAAAAACTCGGGGTTACTTGCACTGTGACTTAGAATACCTCTCATCGTACTTTCATGGACACCTTTTCACCTCCGCGAAAAAAGCGTAGTGGAAATCGGACATAGACATGGAATGCTTCCGAGTGGTTGATTTCATATCCTGGTATAACCGTCTCATAATGATTCGGCGGCAGAATCTTTTTTGCGTAAGAGAGAGACAAAAGTTTTATAGTGCAATTTCAGTTAAAGCCACACTTAAGAGATAAAAATGCTACGGATTCGATAGCTGGAGGTTAGTTAAGAGTAATTTCATAACGATAGTTTGCATTTATTGGTTAATGATTGTATGGATTACATTTTTGCCTTAACATCCGCAAATACGGACGTTTTTATATGTACGCGGACAGGAAGTTGAGAATCATATGGCATTGAGTCCACAAATCGACTTTTATATTTTATAGCCTCGTGTATCTAAAATCTCCAGCGCGATGGAGAGATTCAATTTTCAAATTCAAAGTTTTAATTCAAAGTTTCAATTCCACACCTCTCCCCGTGCAAGGCAAGATAATGGACGCCATGGAGCAATTAGAAATTCTCCTCCATGAAGATTATTGCCAAACCCGTATGTTCCAGTGACCCGCTCCCCTCCTGCCCACACTGTCTGAGATGGATCACCACCTCCATGCAGCACCCTCCATTCGCCCCGTGATATCCCTGCCGGCTCAATCCCTCGTTCCCCATTTGTATACCTCCCGTCAAAGTTCCTGGCATCCCGGGCCTTATTATCTTTTAGCACTCAACGCGGTCGAAACTCAGCAAATCCATAGATGTAAAGTCTCCCAACTATTCAATAGCCCAATTAAAATTTTTGGGGCTGTTGCGTCAACATTTCCTCACGGTCGAGACCGAGACCGCACAGAATAACCCCGCACCACGCAGCAAAGGAAAGGGGGGGTATAGAAGTGGAGAGGACGATGGGAAAGGACGGATGGCGAAAGACGGGAGTAAAGGGAGAGAGGGAGATAGCGAGGCAGAGGAACCGAACTATTACTTCGCGAAATAAACTTATAGAACGCCAGGCCATTAGACAAGTGTTCTCAATGACCTCTCGCCGCGACTGCATCAAGGGGCCCAATCTTGAGGTTTCTATGTGAAGTGAGATAAAACGGGACAGCATGTAGCGTGAAGTCACCAATTGCTCTTTAATACCATTGCTTGCATTTAAATTTCAAAACGGTTCCACGGTAGACGACTTATCTGGTTAGCTCAACCCTTGTTATGTCTACAATGGTAGACATTTATGTTCAGTATCCTGCGCTCCCATCTCAAGAATTACGAGGGTAAATATTTATCATAGAGTAAGAATGCCAGCATTGGAAACGGCGTACGCCGTTTTTTGTGGGAAAAGGCCCTTGGAATTGACGACGGAATATCTTTGAGTTATATGTTATGGAATTTGTATTGTATTTAGTTAATGACTTCCATTATATTCTTCAGTTGAAGGAGAAAATTAGGTGACTCTTGCCTTGGGCACCTTCGAGGATAGATGTGCCTTCGAGGTAGTCTGGCCAGGCTTTAGCGTGATGCTTAATATGCTCGAGATGAAATATCGGATGGATCCTGGCATGGGTTTAGTGTGACTTGTCTATCTGGCGAGCGTTTCTATCAAGTGATTCTTGTGAGAAATAGGAGCGAATAATCTCATTTCTTGTGATGTGGTTGCGCTTTTGTGTCATTGGCGTACTTCTGGGGGGGGAGGAAGGTGAAGTTCCTCCTCCCAATATTTTGAAGGAAAAAAGTTTTGTAATATTTCAAGTTTGGGAGTTCAAGTTTTTCGATACTCTGCTCAAGTTAGTTAAGTTTTGAAGTGAGTAACGTAGAATATAGGGGAAATAGAGAGTATCAGCAATGATTATGTGGTCGCAATTTGTTCTACAAGTCCTACCATTTTACAAAAGCTTACCGAAAGTCTACCATTTATATTCTAACTTATATGATTTTTCTGGAGACGGACTCCGTTGGCCTTGAGGGCATTCTATACTCCACATTTTTCGCAAATATTCTACCGGTTAAAGGTAGGTTTCGTTGAAAATCAGAGAAACTACCCCCGATTTTCTACATATTCAGGGTCCTATCTACCTCTAGTATTTCCTTTAATATTAGTTGGGGCTGACATCGACCCGACAGGGGAGCAGTAGGAGAAAATAGGAAGAACAATAAGTGTGAAATGCGACTGTTATGCTCTGGGGCAGAAACGGTATGGTAGGCATGACAGGGACATGGTTTTACCTTTTATGGAATGGATGCGGTCGGCATAGAGAAGTTTCTGGTCCGTTATTACTCCAAGACATTTTACTGACGAAACGCTGACAATTGGGTGCTGTTGATGTGTATTTGAAATTTATTGGGGATATATTGAGGGAAATAGTCTTGACATTAGATTTACTAGGATTTAAATTTAGCTGCCTGGTGTTGCGCCAAGCTGACATCTTTGTCAAGGCATCTTGGAGGTAATGGCAGTCAAGAGGATTTACCGATTAGCTTAAATTAGCATTATCGATTTCCCTAACAGAAAAAATGAGTTTTCATTTAGTGTTCTTTTTATGTTCAGCGAATGTTCATTTTGTGTTCTTTTTATGTGTTTTGTGACAGAAAGAACATAAAAAGAACATAATTTCCCTCAAACGAAATTATGTTCTTTTTGTATTCTTTTTATGTTCTTTCTGTCACAAAACACATAAAAAGAACACAAAATGAACATTCGCCCGTGAACATAAAAAGAACATGGAAAGCCATCACAAAGATGGGGCGAGCTTCTTACGGCTAGACAATGAAATAAAATAAAAGATAGAAAATCTCCAAAAGCCGTAAACAATTGGCACCCTTCGTCAATAAACACCAAATTTGCTGTCTCGGTATACTGGGAAACCACAAAAGAGACCAACCACAGCCTCTCAACCAAGAATAACCCCCTGTGTTGGTTTACGCGAAAGTTACTTCCTCGCCAGGGACCAAACACAGACGCACACACACAACCAAATACGATCCTTTGCAAGGGCTAATGGGACCCCGCTAAGGATGTTTGGGTTATAACCTAGGATCCTTCACAGGGCTAATGAGACCCCGCTAAGGATGCCCGGTTATTTACGCAAGCACACTCACAAGCACACAAAATCACTCACTCACACACACAAATGGGCCCAACTTCTGGGAGAATCAGCTCAAAAAGAGCGTGGTCAAATCGACACAACAGGACGAGGCTGGGGGTGAGCTGATTCTCCCAGAAGTTGGGCCCATTTGTGCGTGTGAGTGAGTGATTTTGAGTGCTTGTGAGTGTGCTTGCGTAAATAACCGGGCATCCTTAGCGGGGTCTCATTAGCCCTGTGAAGGATCCTAGGTTATAACCCAAACATCCTTAGCGGGGTCCTATTAGCCCTTGCAAAGGATCGTATTTGGTTGTGTGTGTGCGTCTGTGTTTGGTCCCTGGCGAGGAAGTAACTTTCGCGTAAACCAACACAGGGGGTTATTCTTGGTTGAGAGGCTGTGGTTGGTCTCTTTTGTGGTTTCCCAGTATACCGAGACAGCAAATTTGGTGTTTATTGACGAAGGGTGCCAATTGTTTACGGCTTTTGGAGATTTTCTATCTTTTATTTTATTTCATAAAAAGTACATAATTTGAACACTAAAAGAACACATTTTGAACATAAAAAGAACACTTTTTGAACAAAAAATGAACACTAACTGGCAAATATAAGCAATAGCAACTATATATAGCAATTGCAATGTGTGTCGCCCGCACCTTCATCAGTGGTAGAACCAGTGATTCTCTATCACTGATGTAGTAATTCGAGAAGCTATGCAAGGTTTTGCTTCTGGACGGGAATAATGCTTTTATATCATTCTTAAAATTGTTCCCAGCAATTTCAAGATATCAATCAAGACGAGATCAATTTTTCTAAATGAACATATTTAAATATTATTTCGCCTAAATTTCGAATATCTCGCCGAAACTGTGAGTCACAACGTGCTCCAAGGAAAAACTTAAAAGTATAAATCTTGTATAATTTCCATTGCTGTATTCACGGTGATATCCAATCATTAATATACGCACTTAACTGAAATGTGGCCCAAGACTTTCTTTTTTGCATATTAGAAAAATTAATAAAATATACTATCAATGACCCACGATTAGCGTTCCAGCCACATTAAGAAGAAACTAATGCAGACCACAGGTTTCACTTAACCATTTTTTAATTCCTTCCATAACCTAACTCTCACCTATTTACGTGCCAATCATCTGTAGCGCAAAGAACGTCAGTTGTCAGTGACCTCCCTCGAATGACGGACCGACTGAATAGATATAGACTTTCCGGACTCACTAGAACAAGAATTCTCGAGAGAAGTGGCTTGGATTGATGGCCAGTGTGCCGTAGTTTCCCATTCCGATGGGGTCTGCTTCGAATCCTCGGGTCAGGGCAGAGATTTGGAAATTTGTCTAAGAAAACTAGTTTCAAGCTTTGTGGAATAGTGATGTTTGCAGATAACTTAAGTACGAGCTATTTTCCGCGTGACCGGAGGATGCTATTTTAACCCCGCCCTTCGTCTCTAAATGTGAGAGCTAATAGAAGAGACAAAATAGTTTGGCTGAAGTCATATGTACAAATATTAAATCAAGCTTATCTTTCTCGAGTAAATGCAAAATAAAACACAATAAGAGTTCAGTACTGCGATGACCTGGTGATGAGGAGGTTGACGTGCGTTAATGATGAGATATTTGTGATGTGTAGTGAGATTGTTGCTTTCTGGTTTCTGATTTTTCAAGATAACGAGCTCGGATTTAGTTTGTGCATGGTGAAGGTTTGCATTATACATACACATCGGTGAAGCAAAATACCCGTGCGGAGCCTCGATCCGCTAATAAAAATACCTTTTATTTTTAAGAAAAGGTTTATGCGATAAACTTCTTTACACTGCCTAGTAGTGTGTGCGGTGTGAAGTGTCTTTTAAGTTAAGTGTGATTGTGTAATATTCTGAGTGCGCCCAACAGTTACGAATGATGTGTGATATCCCAAGGGATCGGGGCAACATGCCGTGCCCCTGGGCTTCTTGCGCGCCACGTTAGACTGCATTATTCTCGGCAAGCCACCTCAAGAGTGTGTGGCAGTGTAGTCCGGAGTGATTGAAAATCAACAAATAATGGATAGCATTGGCCATGAATTTCAGGTATGTATTTATTCTAACCAGTGATCACTACTGGGAGTATATTGTGTTATGTAGCCCTCTTTTGTTGTTCAGGATGATATCAGTAATCGAAATAAGATGTAAACTTAAGTACATGATTACATTTCATTCTAGAACTAGATGGATAAAAAGTTTAATATGAAGATTCCTGCACTATTCGGGTGTTCACCACGTTGCTCGCTGCCGGTGACAACACTTTCACCCTCCACATTGATATGTAAAGCGCCGTGAGGGAACACGAGAGAATCTGTTGTCAGCAGAAACAATGTGCGGAACACCCAAAAAATTCAAGAAACTTTGTTTTAAAAATCACGGAAACCTGCGATTGAAAAGGTGAGAAATGTGTGGAGGATTACTGTCTCACTCAGAATTTGTTGTGCATGTTATCAAACTTAAGGGAAGAATGATTTCTTGTACCTTTCTTCGTCCTGTAATATCAATTATAATGTTCATCATTGGATTACTATGCCCCGCAGTCTTTAGATTCTACAATGTACGTTTGTCAATGACAGATGGAAACTCCGTAAACAAGTGCCATAGATATGTAGATCGAACTACCTGCATTTATAGTTTAGGAAACTTAGTGGTGGTCTGGTGTCGATTTATTGGCATGCCATTAAATATAATTCAAATAGTAGGGAACTAAAAAGCATTCAATGAAAGGTAAACGTAATAATAATTTGTAAATTATATATTAACGAATAAAAAAATGGTTGCGCGGAAAGAAGCCTTCCGTAACTCGCGATGGGGAAGCATACCATATTAGGATGTTTTGGAAATGCCCCTCCGTGATTGGACGATACAAGATCACCCCGCCCCTACGCCCCCACTCGCTGCTCAGTGACGTCACCTATCTACCTATATAAGGGCGGCTATTTCGATGCTATCGCCAGATGCAGATCGGACACCGAGGAGATGACAGTCCTTTTCAGGTTCATCGACGACGTGATAGGGACAGGGATTTGGAACGTTTGAGCGGCCCGACCCACGGTAGCCTATCTTACGCACCCAAATTCCCGAACGGACCTCCTCACCCGTGGACTCAAAGTCCGAGGTTCCGGATTGGAGAGAATGGCTTCCGGTTGGGGGACTGGGGGTCGAGAGGACATCTGCTGGTACACGAAAGATCCCCTAGCCACCCGCGACGCACTCCTGAGTGAAATTCCTTCATCTCTTTGAAGGAATGCACTAAAATGTTGAGAATGATGGTGTATTATGTCTCTGAATACTCTAGTGAGCCAATGCAATGCATTTTTCATTGTGCCATCAGTAGCGCTGTTGTCCGGAGCAGGAAATAGAGGGAAAGGCGGAGATCTCTTCTACGCTGCGGTAGGAGTCAGAACTTAAGGGCTTTTTCGGTCTGAGCTATACAATCCCCTTAATCTATGTCGATACCAGATTTGGGTTGGACTAGGGCATTTGACAAATAACTGGCCACCCACGCGTATATCACGGGTTCGATCCCTTGGCGGAACGAAAAATTTTCAGTGAAATACTGTTGTCCACATTGTTACCCTGAGGATGCCGCCATAGAAACAGTACTTCGTACGTATATACAATCATATCCTTAAGTAGTTGAGCCGAATGTTGAATGGTGTTCAAGCGGATTTCAGAGATAGAAATTATTATACATTTTCTGTGATAGGCTACACGGATGTCTATGGTGATATTTCTGCAATAAGTGTGTAGTTATTGGCAATTTGTGCTTAAAATGCGTTGTTACGTTAGTCAGTGTGTTTGAAGTGTTGTTAGAAATTAGCAAATATCGTGGATGGCTGTTTACTCACTACAAAACGGAGCTTGGTGATGCAATGAAAAATTCATGGCAGAAAGTTATTGACATTATTAAATTAGTTTTCTAAGGAAGTTAGGTGATTTTCGCCAAAGTGAAAGCTTGATAATATGTGTGTATGCGATGTATGGTGCTTCATATTTTAGCATACATTAAATTGTGCCTCCTCAACTAAGAGTTTTTTGTATTCATTTTCCTTGTTATCATTAGCATAGATTGTTCCATTTTATGAATAATACTCAATTTAGTGTTGGTGTTTCAGCTTGTTGTAATTGTAGCAATTATGATGGCAAAGATGCTCTAAAAATTTAGCGGAAGATATGATATAAGCTGCAAGAAATAGACTTTTGAAAGTGATCCACTCAGCTCTTTTCAATTTCACTTGATCATAAGCTGGTCATCCTTGAATATAGCCTTGTAGGTGGATTATTATATTAATGTTTTGTGGTCAGGAATTTTCAGAGGATAGTCATTGAGTACCAATGAATGTCCTAATCAATTGATGTCGGGTATCACATTTCACATCATGTCCAACATAATTTAAATGGACTCTATCGAGCGTGAGGTTTGGACACTGACATGTTAAGAGAACCGTCGAGCTTTAGCTGTATTTTGATAATGAAATATAACGGGAAGGATGTAGTGATATCGGATAATTATGAGAATAAAGTTT
The DNA here is from genome assembly GCA_963169105.1 of Ceriagrion tenellum. Classification (NCBI taxonomy): domain Eukaryota; kingdom Metazoa; phylum Arthropoda; class Insecta; order Odonata; family Coenagrionidae; genus Ceriagrion; species Ceriagrion tenellum. The sequence goes on from OY720639.1 coordinate 10,318,829, forward strand.
GCTCTTGCAATGAGTATAGGTCCATTGGTCATTTGCAGTAATTATTTTCTTTATTCAGAAGAATTAATATGCACAGAATACTGTATTCGGAAAAAAGATGGTTTTGGAGTTGAATACGATGTGATATGAACGGGACTGAGAATATAATGCTCTTCGAATACATACTATTCATTGACTGTTAATGGTGAAATCTTCGTAAATTATGTTCGCCGGTTTGATAAATTAAGTCCATCATTATTTGTTAATGAAGATTAAGCTACAGCAAAACTCTGATGGATCATATTTTTCTGCTTTTAAATTTTGTAAAAAGATTATAGTTGTTGTATTGTAGTTGTCCCAATGTTACACATCAATTGTTTATTTTCAAATAAAAATCAAACACCAATAATTTTTCAAATAAAATTTTAAAAAGTTATTTCTTTTGTTGACATTTAACCATAAATATAGTTTAACATAGAAAATAAAGTTAGAACCATTCAAATCTAATAAGATTAATGCTACAAACTCAAATTAACGTTAGTCTAACAGCTCAAAAAATTAAAAGTTCATTGTAAGCCCAATCTCGTTCACAATCTATACACCCCGGCGGTTAATTTTTTCGGGCGGGTTGATCAGCAACACTATTTCGTCTTTTGAGTAGTAAATTTCGTCAGGCTTTGCAGGCCATTTCCAATGGGCACCGGATTTCTTCATGGCAGTGATGAGTATTTCGTCAATGTTTTTTATCCCCTTGATCTGCCCTGGGTAAAGTTCACCCTCGTAATTCACCAGAACGTATTGTCCCACAGCGAGATTCTGGAGGCTAGCTGTACTTTCAGGTTGTGGGCATAATGTTGAGGTGGTGGGATCATCGTAAAGTCAATGAAAAAGTTTTCATTTAATGTCACACTGTCGTCAGTGTCTTGTAAAGATAAATCAGCGCTTCCATCATTGCTGCTGCTCTCTCTTCTTTGTCTCTTATGCTGCCGTATTCGCTCTCTTGCTTGCATACCGCTGGATGTCGAAGGTTGGGGTTCACATGTTGCTGTAGAATTAAGTTCTTCTGCTGAAATACTTTTTCCCGGGGGGACGTTCAGCTTCTTCCTTCTGTTGGTTCGATTGCATCCTTTGGTTGCTGCTTCCCGTTTCTTTATAATCTCTTCAAAAAGCTTTCCCCAACAACAGAAGAAACGGTTGAATCCAGGCTATGCGAAGGCAATCTTTTCAGGACTGGCTGCCTGTCAATAGGGTAAATTCCCGACTTACGGAATCCAGCGATTAAGTTATTTGGACCAGTGAGTAAGTTATCCCAGAGTTTCTTCAGAAGTGTGGGAAATTAGTCCTTGGGCACTGATTTACACTGACTTCCAGCAGCTGTCTCCTTCCACTCTTTCAGCACTTTCCTCCAGGCACCTTTCATGGAGCGAAAATATGCCACATCGAATGGCTGCAGGAGATGCGTAGAATTCGGGGGAAGAGCTATGAATTTTATGTTGTTCTCCTTGCAAAGCCGCAGTACCTCAATATTAATGTGGGAACTGAGGTTATCGCCAATGATAGCTTTCGGTCCGTCCCGGCGCTTCAGATTAGGCAATAGTAATGATATGAACCAATCCTCAAACGTACTCCCATCGAACCAATCTGATTTGGACCTGTTGTAACGATCTCCGGAGGGACCATTTTCGGTCCAGGTTGTCCAAATCTTTTCCGCCTCGTAGTTTATGTAAGATGGTGTTATATCCCCTGCTGCATTCCCGCATACCATGATTGAGGTGCATGCCTTTGATGAATTTTGTATCCTCTCAGGATACTTAGTTCCCCTCTTTGTAATGATTTTTCCCGCACCAGAATCGTCAACAAGATTTGTCTCATCATAATTAAAAAATGTTTTGCGGAGGTATCCCACTCAGTTCCAGTTCTAAATTATCAAAAAAGTTATTTACCACCTCTTCATCTGTGGCTGCTCTAGAGAAAGAGATGTTTTTCACACTCTTCTTCGTTAGCACTGAGTTGTGTCGTGCCATAAAGCCCTCTGCCCAATCATGTCCTGGATAGTTATTTTTAAAACGAACCACCTCCTTTCCCCAGCGGTCCAGATAAGACTTGACGATGCACCGACGATCGACCGTATCCACAGGGAAACCATAGTTTGATACAGTAATTATGTGACCCACAAATTGTAGCTCCTCTTCATGAGTAAAAACAGGGGCCCGACCCACAGGTTTGGTGTGTTTCTTCTGGCTCTTCAGATGTAATGTATTTTTTGGAATTCCAAATTTTGAAGATGCTTGACGAATCGACAAAGTTTTTTTTTATCGCTTGCAAGGCATCGTTTAAACTGTCCTCGGTATAGTTCCAGTAATGCCGTGCTCCAAGAGCACGTTTAGGATTCCTCGGCATAGTTAGTTCACTTTTATTCTGAAAATAAAGGAATAAATACATAAAATAACTTATTAGAACAAGTTGGGGTAACCTTGGGACAGTCCCAAAGTTACCCCCCTCAGTAGTGATTCTTTATATACTTGAGATTAAAAATTAATATATACATGTTAAAATAAATATTATATAAGGAAAGTCATGCCTAAGCATGTACTTTCCGAAAGACATACCTGTTGGTATCCAAATATGCACTGTTAATTCCTGGGGTGTAAAAGTTTCCGGATCACCAAAGGATCATAAACATGTTACCTGAGAAACAAGATAGCAACATTCAGGCGGGAGTTGACCAACAGCTTCCAAGCGGCGCCGTGGATGGCAGCACATACCGGTGGATACTTTAGATGTGACAGGGCGCCAATAAATCACACAGAGTAGGCGGGAAATAAATGAACTGAAAATGACACACTGTCCCAAAGTTATACCCTCTGTCCAACAGTTACCCCAATTTACGGTAATCAATGCTGAGTTTACGACTGTGAGAACGATTATGGCTAGGCATTCGTTCTGCTTACGGTCCGAGTTTTGATTTCAGCAATTCGTTTTCTACGAAAAATGATGAATATCAGTCTAGCGTATTTATTACATTTGAAGTAGAGTACTCAAAGAGGTTATGTACTTATATTTATCGCTTTTAAATCACCCTATTCATCGGTAAACCCGATAAATATGGACAATTAATCGCGTAGTCTACTTTTTGTACGCTAAAACTATTGCATCTATGTTCAGCTTGCCAGGTAAACAATCCCGGCCGGAGGGAGGATTGCCGACCGTACGACGCGACGCGACGGTGCGACCCGTAGCACTTCTCTGAGTCACGTCACGAAGCAGCGATGAGGCCTTCTATTCTAGGTGGCACTGGATACACGCTCCCGTTTGAGAGATGTTGGCAGGAAATTTGTAAAAGCCGTGAAAACTACATTTTGGCAGCTTGCTTCATCAAGTTATCCGTGGGTATATCATGATGGATGATGAGGCGTGGATGAGACGTACAGTGCCAATTCTTGGGATTTAGTGGAACAACTTATTATCGCATGTCTTTCATCCCTCTCATGTTGTTTACTCACTAATGGTGTAATGGAAGTGATACCAGTGATTCAAGCATCAATATATCTGAACTTAATGCTTGCTTGATTGAGATACTTTGTTTGTACGTGTCATGCCATTTAATTCACAATGAATTGTAAGAACAGTCTCCAGAAGCTTATCGTTGGCGGAGATGGTGGTCCGATGAGATTGGCATTAATGTGCGGTTTGCCCGGCATGGACAACAAAGAGCTAGACAGTGTCAGTGGTGAGTTTTTTCTGCTCAAAAGTGTTGAAGGCCTTTTAATCGATACTTTACAAGATGATGACCGCCAGAAAGTTACTGGAAAGTTGAGAGATGGGTTGAAAAGGTGTCAGGCAGTATTAGACTCCGTATGGGAAAAGCTAAACACTGGTATTTGGAAAGAAACACCTGTTTATTTGCGTCATATCTATTCTCATGCTTCACTAATGAAAGCTTATATTCTTACGAGTGTATATTCGCATGGTGAACGACCAGAAGACGCAAAAGAGAAATTGGAAAGCCTTCGAGCAGCTCTGAAAACCTTGGATTATGGTATTCTTCTGGGCATGCCCACCTCTGACTTAACGACTGCTGCCCAAATTATATCCAAGGAGTTGAGCGACCTTAGTTCAAGTAAAGAATTAAGTGTTGAGTCCGATCACCGCTCAGAAAAGGTAAGGGTGAAAATCTTATACATCCGAAATTATTTTTCGGAATATGCTCTCTCAAGAAGATGTTTATATTATTATTTATATTAAAATTTATGCCCCACTTACATATGGCTGGTGCTGTTGCACCCTGTTTCTCGTGCTTAAAGAATGTTTTATTCACTAGAGGCTAGCAACCAAGGTATCAGAGGCGGTCATTCTCGACATGACATGTTCTTACATTCCGCTTACCTAATTAATTTACTGAATGGAGCTAAGGGAGGAATGACAGTTATTTAGAGCATTTTGCCTAGATTTCTGGGGTCAATTTTGGCCGTATCATGCGGTTGCATCATTTGGCTGTATGGTTACTAGTTAGAGGTCAGGTCCTATTTTCAATTAAGGATGGTAACTAAGGTCTGCAGCATGTTGAAATGAACTGATCCGTTGTGGACGAGCACCACCATTTATCAGTATGTCCTAGGCAAAGTTATGAAAATGAATAGAAATGTAGTCGAGGAGTAACCGATAAAGACTTAATAATAGTCACCCAAATGAGTCAACTAAGAATTTCCAACATAACTGATACTATACTTTTTTGCTGATAGGACATTTTCATAGGACTCGACCATCTATGTTGATGGCAAAATGGCATTGCAGCTCAAGTAGGTATCTCTTAAAGCCCTCCATCAATATTGATACTTAGAAAGTCACATCTCACTGGCTCTATACTAGAATTTACATCAATCTGACCCTGAGGCTCGTGAAGCAAAAAGAAAAACAATTCAATATGATCTAGATGCCTAATGTGTCTATCAACACTGGCAAAATATTCAGAATGTGCATATATGAGACATTAATTAGGGACTATATTCAAGCTGGCTGCCAGCTTAGAGACGTCCTTGTGTGGGATAAAGGCTACATGGATGGGTTGCTAGAACTTTGTGTTAACTATGCATCAAGTCAGTACAATTTTAGACGAGTAAACTGTGGGTCAATTTTCAATTCCAAAAACGTTTCTCTATCCCTGCCCCTTATGTATATGATGATGAAGTGCTGATCTAAGCTTGACAATGTCACAAAGCCCTATTACCAACACTGAAACAGACACTGGCCGATGGATGCTATCAGGCACATATATGCAAATATTGAAAGGTGGTGGCCGCTATTCACTCTCGTTTTTCACATGGCACATAATTGAACAATCTTATGTATGCACGAATGTGCTTTGAAAATGGCATCTGGTGAAGTGGTGAATCCCTAGCTGTGCACAGCATTTATTGCAATGACTCATCATTCCTCATTTGTACAGATTCTGCTAGATCTGTACTTGCTATTTTAATTTTTTCATCCAAAACCCCCAATGTATGAGAAATACTTGCATCAATCTCACCCCTAAACTCAAAGGGAGTTAAAATTGCATTTTTATGGACTCCTGGCCATGTAGGTATAAGTGGGAACGAGAAAGCAGACTCAGTAGCCAAAGTATCCCTGAATGAAACTGATTTAGTATCTTCATGTTAAAGAATAAACCAATTGAAGAATGATCGAAGGTTTTCCCAGCGAACTATGTCGTGGAAGATTGTTTGGGTTTTCCACTGGTTCAGGTTCTCCATTTCTGCCGACGTCTCGATGGACGAGCCGTCCATCATCCTCAGGGCATGTTGTGTCTGGGATGTGGTCCTCTTTATATAGTGCATAGCGGGCCGGTCAACCAGGGGAGGTGTCTCCTGATTGGTCAAAATTTTCCCGCCTTTTTTCCCGGGCTTCTCGGATGCTCCTCAGCACTGGTTTCCAAGAGTTGCTGAGTGAGTATCCAGCATCTCGATTGATGGTCTTCGTCATTTGTATTTCTATGGCCTCCCTCGTCAGCCTTTTCCAAAATTTGTCAATGCGGCAGAGAACCTTCGTCTCCTCCCAGCAGAACATAAATGGCATTTCAGGCAACCTGAGAAGTCAGCCGTGGCCGACCACAGCATCTCCCATGACCATGTCATCTGCTGGGAGGAGACGAAGGTTCTTTGCTGCATTGACAAATTTTGGAAAACTGGAGTGGAGAACTGGAGTGAGGAGGGGGTTTGGAAAGGGGCAATGAAAAGGGTATGAGTCACTTAGGAAGGCGAATATTGAGGAGAGGAGAGTGGATGGTGAACACTATTTCATTACATAAGGGCTTATTTTCTGGGGTATTCACAATCTCAAACTGTTCAAGAAAGTCCAATTTTATATCTTTGTCACAAACATGTAAAATATTCACTTCAAAATCACTGGAATGGCCTGACTCACATAAATGGTTTGAGAATGTCGATTTTTTTGTCATTATTAATAAAATGTTGTCTATGTTCCTTAGCACATATATAAAACTTTCTGCCTGTTTGGCCAATAAAATTAATGTCACAATCATTGCCCTTTAAAGAGTATACACCACACCTCTCCAAATCACCAAGACGGTCTTAGAATTAAAAAGTAATCTTCCCACCGTCGAAGGGTTGTACACAGATAATCTCGGTTTGTCTCTAGGGATTACTTTAAAAAGTCCATACGTTATTTTATTAAAAAAAGGTAGCACACACCATCTCTTAGGGCTATTTGTAATAGCAGATAGGTTAGTAGATTCTGAATTGTAATCTTTTTGCGTGTTTTGTCCAAAAGCTTTAGGATAAAAGTATTGTCAAAACCATTTATAAGTGCTAAAAATTTGATTACTTCGAGCTCCTTGTTAAAATTTACTGGGGACATGGGGATGTGAAGTAGTCTGTGAATCTAAGATCTAAAACCAGCTGTCTTGTGGGAATGATGATGACATGAGTCTTTGGGTATGGTAACATCGGTGAATGTAGGTTTCCTATAGGTAGCAAAATCATGTTTGACTTCTTTTACACGGAAGGTTAGATCTAAAAAAATTGAATCTCCACCAATTTCTGCTGTAAAACTAATGGCTGCATGAAGGGAATTCAATAATATTATAAAACTATCAAGTTGGTGGTAGGATCCTTCCCAGGCACACAAAATGTCATCTACAAAACGATATCAGTATAAAATATTCTTTAAAAGTGGATGTTTGGATTGAAAAAGTTTCGATTCTAAATGATCATGATCAAATCAACAATGATTTAGCATCTGCCGGTGTACCTCTGTGTGTCTACATTACAGAATGAAGCCCTGAAAAAGTGGAAGGATCTATGGACCAGCACAGTAAATAACAAATTTTTGTACACTTAAACCTGACACATTTGTGTGGTCCACTGGCATCAGGAGAAACCGCACTGAAGAAGTTGCCATCACTAGGTTGAGGATCGGACATTGTGCGCTGATACACTCATACCTGTTTACAGTGGAGAAAGTCCCACCCAAATGTGAAGAATGCGACTCAGCCCTCAGTGTTAAACATCTCCTGACGGAGTGCAACAGGTACTGGTCAATTAGAGGAAAACTACTAATTCAAGGTGAAATCGATAGTTTTGGGTAACAACCAGTAAAACATCAATAAAATAATGATATATCTCCAAACTACAGGTGTGCCCAAAAAAATATAAGATAACACAACATGCAGTATTTTGATGTAATGGCTCTCATCATAGTAGAGTAAGTGGTGCAAAATGCTGTCGAAGCACCCCTATAAAAAAAACACTGCTACACTATGTACTACTACTAAGTGGTGAATTGTAGGAATGCATCCGAGAATGTGTGAACATGAGATGGCAAATATAACCCCTGCTCGAATTCCATAATCATTGCATGCCAGATTGAGAAAAACATGCCTTTTTAAATTGAGCAATTTTGTGGTCCATGTAAAACTATCTTGGGTTAGGTACTGTCTTATCTGCCTCGAGACAATTCTTATGAAGATGGAGAAGCAATACCTGTTAGCCATTGTGTGGATGGCATCTTAGCTATTTGCTCGTCATGGCTGGTCAATGTCTGCATTTAGTGGTTATCTAACTTAGCCTATGCCTAAAATTCTGTCTTGTAGTCCATCCTTGATACTATTTTGAGGGAGGTGTGACTAATTTCCATTTGAGAGATGGGCTGTGCCAAATTGATGAAACTTAGCTCAGGGAGTACCAGTGTTTAGGTTGATTGTGACAACCAGAGAAATCATTTGCAGCAAAAAATGTGGACTCCAACTACTCAATGAATAATTCTTGGAAGCCCATGTTGAAAAACACTGTAAAACGTGCATTTATGGCAACTGGTGGGAGCCCACCTTGACTCATTGCCGTGAATCTTTCTGAACTTGCAATAGCTGTGGTAATTTGTACCTTATATGACTCTGCCTTTTCATTTGCTGACATGCCCATGTGTGTACCTACTCAGAAAAGCTTCATTCCTAAATGCCTGGCTATATCCTAAAGTGCCTCAGGGCTCTTTTGTTCGGGGTGATTTGAACCAGGGTGTTTGCTTACTTAGGTTAGCACCATGCCCTTAATAATTTTGGCGCCGGTCAAACTGGCAGAAATTTTAGCCAGTAAAACTGTGACATTTTTTCTTCAGATGAATGAAAAGATCTTAAGAGGTAACCACTGAAAACCTGCCCCTGCTTTGTTGTTCTTCCTGGAACCTTATGTATGCTGTACAGAGTCACCATTGTGGAGATCTTTTCCCCCTCATTCTCACTCTACCTCGAAAGGGATGTGCATTTTGATAGGAATACTTTTGAAATTGATTATTCCCACGATGCTGTGACTTCCCATCTGAAAGATTGGGCTGGCAGGGTGGCGATCGTCAGGGAAAAACGGGAAAACCTGGAATTGTCAGGGATTTTTGAATTTCTGGTAAAGTCAGGGAATTATCGCAGCAGTCGGAGAGAAACTGGAATAGGAATCCTCGTTATTTTCTACCATTATGTTTATTGACTAGTCTTTCCCACCCTTTATTTCACCAACTAAAACTAATATCCATCGCTGACGTGCATGGAATAAGCACCATCAATTCGTGGAGTAATTTGTGAATCTTGTTAGTTTTGAATCAGACGTACAATGTATCCATTTTGTATATCCTAATTGCGATATTTGCCTAGTCGTGTTAAAAATCATGATCACAATATATTACGCTCATCACAAGGAATCCGAGGCTATGTTGTTCGGAAGATTTTACATCGCGCTTTTCTTTTTAGCTTCCGAAACTCAGGTCGAGAGGTAGCTGGAGCACACTAGCTTATAGTAAGTACATGCTGGCAGTTCTAAAAATACGAGGCGATGATTAGAAAATTTAATTCAGCAGAAAAAAATTGGTGACCTTTTGGCGAATGGTCAGGGAAATTGGTGAATCCATCAGGGGAAAGTCAGGGAATTTGAAAATGGGATATCAGTAGCCACCCTGGCTGGACCTGCACAGCTCAGTCCATAAATGTGTGTGGTCAAGGAGAGTTCCTTAATCATACCTTTGGCCTCCTTCTGTAAGGCAACTCTTTGCTGAAGTTAGTAAGTTAGCGATGACTGATGCTCACTTTTATGATGTACGTAGGAATGTCATTTGGGATATGAAAACATGCGGGAAGTTTGTAAGATTTTCCAATATTCATACTTTCTGTCCCCATTGTACATTCATACTTTCTGCCCCTTTTTCGTATTCATACTTTCTGTCCCCTTTTCACTTTGATTAGTCCCACACTAGCCACCTCTCTAATGGGACACTTGTGCCTTTTGCCCATTCATGACTTGAGCTGGTGGTGACAAAGCATTAAACTTATTTGTCAATCATAGTGATGAATTAGTTCAATTTACGAAAAAGTGAAAATGAGTTTTATGCATGCATTCTATAGAGAATTATTTGAAAGCCATAATTATTGAAAATATTTCTTAAAGTTTGTTACTCAATGCATATTTATTTCAATTATTTTAGAGAGGACAAGAAACTTCGGAGATTAGTGGAGATCCTCATCTCAGTCCTGATGAAGTCAGCTTTGAAGATGTGAGAGCCATGTGAGTGATTTTTAGTTTCATATTGGTGATGAATCCAGTGATACTTTTGAATAATTCCTTCTTGATGCCATGGAAGGTCTCTAATTCATTTGAAGAAGAAAAGTACTTTCAACTCTCATTATGTATTTTTTTATTAGGGAGGTATTCATTTATAACTTTTTGCATCCAATTTTGTGATTGAATTCTTTCTCCAAGATCTATTACCTTATTTTTTACTTTGGAAAAATATATGAATTTGAAATAGTCGGGAGGTTGAATTCCTATATACTTACTTGCCTATTTTGCTATACCTGGAGTTACTATCTCACTTGAATTTACAGCTTAAATTGATACATAAGTCTAATTGTTGAGTCCAATCAAAGTTAATGGTTCTGGTGGATAATGACCATGTATATTTTCAGGTGAGAATAGGTATATTATGAAAAATTATGTAATGACACACCATATTACACCTGAGACATTTATCAACAAGGCAAAGTATCTTCAAATTAATTTTTAGTTACCTGGGTAAGTTTGTCTTTGTTCTGCCTAAAATCGTCTGCGTTTGACTTTTGATGACGTTTATGTCAAAATATTATCTCTAATTTTTTATGGAAATATTCTCTGCTTTGCTGAGGATGGCCCTGACTTTTGTTTTTGTTTCGTCATACATTTCTGTAATTAATTTGTTTCCAATATGTTTCCTTGATGCCATAGTATAACTTGGCTCTAAATGGAGAACCAGAGCCTGAAAGCCTTAATTCCCGACAACTGACAGGCTGATTATCGAGGCACACTATCTCAGCGATTAATCTTGTAATTTCTTTGCTTTGTCTATCACCAGGCTTGAATTTCCTCTTCAGCAAAGGATAATTAGTGCTCAAGTAGTGTGTAGGGCTGTTGATTAGTACAGAGAATCTAGAGGAAGTAGAGTCCATTGTTGGTGACTTATCTGCATTGGAATCAAGGGATGGTGACTCTGGCAAATCTCTAGGGATATAAGACCAATACTGTTAACAAACTGAAAATATGGAATCCCCTTAGGAAATTTGCTATTTTGATTAATAATCAACACACTAAGGTACCCAGGGTCCAATATAAAAACTTTCTTGAGAAGAAACTACTCATGATGTCGTTTTGAATTTTGTTGCTGTTACAAATAATTACTTTATTTCCACTGCTTTTAGGTTATCAACGCAGGACACCTAGTGTCGACAAGAGACATACCAAACTTTTACAATTTGATTTGCATGCAACTTGGATTTCTAGCCAGTGTGCAATGTTTGTTATATGTGTACTACTTTAAGTACGAAATAATTGACTTGGGAACATGAACACTTGGACCAAAATGAGATTAAAAGTAAAAAATACAAATTTCAGGAACAGATAATTCTTGAGAATATCAATGTCAATATAGTTCTACATATGTGCAAAGGCATGAAAACGTATCACGTACATGATTAAATATGCAGGGTTGGAATATCAACGCCACAAAATAGACTGCCATCCTGGCTCTTAGCTTGATCTTTTCATTGGCATACTTAATTGTACCAATGTGCCATTATTAGCAGTCTACAGATGTTTTTCTTTAATAATAGATATAAAGTGCATATAAATATGGAGTATTTGACAATATTATGTGCTCTTGTGTACATAGATGAGGTGATGCTTGAATTATAAAGGCTCAGGCTAAAAAAATATATATTGAAAGAATGAATAGTTGCGTATTATCTTTATTTACATTTCTTTCTCCTCATTAGTTTTGGCGGCAAATATTTGCAAGCAATGCTTCTTCAAGTGTTTCTTAGTTCATTTGTGCTATGCATTTCCCACCATGTGATATTGATGCCTTACAAAACTTGCAAGTGGCTAAACTGGAGTTTGTGGCTGATGCGGTAAAATGCTTCCATACTTCACTCAACATATTCAGTCTTTCCCTTTGTGATGATATTGCACATTCATCACTCCGCAAAATGTTAGTGCAATACTTGTTCATGCTCCACAAAGCCAGTTCTAATTTACCTAGTTCAGGAAATGTGAATTTATCACTCTCGAAGAATTGATTCTCTCCATGCTTTTGATTACGCTCATGGTTGTGGCATGTGAAGTTGATATGAAAGGAATGTGAGGATTTTTGTCTGCTGATGATGTAAGTGAGTCAAATTTTTCAGATTTGAATGCGAGGTGAAACTCAATGGATTCGAGGAAAGAGGCAATGGTCAAGGGATTAGAAGATTCGAATGTCCCATCCCTAGTTTCCTTATAAGTCTGGCATACTTCAAAAGGCACAATCTCTTACTCTTGCATAGTTTGGCACAGTAGCCTAGTCAAACATTTACATCAACGAAGCAAAAGTACCTCTGTACACTTTATATTTGGATATTTACCTCAGTCATAGTGTTGCAGACTGTTCTTTGGTGGTAAGATTAGGTAGGATAATCGTCACAATGGAGGAAACTTAAATTTTAGTGCCTTGAAACCTTTTTGACTTTCTGTCGTTGCAATCATGTGGTTACACTGATGTGAGCAGTGATTATTATTAGTATTTTGGATATGTTGGTAATAGGTAGTATTCAACTAAATTTAGTTTTTATGTAAATTTATAAGATGGAAAACCCTAAGGATATTGAGTAATTTAGGCAGTAGTTGAGAAAGTTAAAAAAAGAAAGCAAACGTGCCATATGCGTGCTGCCTATCCAATAAGTGCCGTCCAATGTTTTTGTAACCATTATTTAGGTAATATAAACGGCAAGTTAATAAAATTTTGTTCAGAAGATTTGAATAAAAGAAGCATATCACAGAAAAAAACATATTGACATTCACGAATTGTATTGGATGAGAAAGGAAAAAACCTATTCTCGCCCTTAAATATTGAACGTTTGCCACTCATGTGGCACGGGCTGCTGGGGGCTTATTGACTCTAAATTTGTTATGTGTAATGTTTGCGTCATAAGGGAAAATAAGTAAGTTTCATGGCCTTTAATTTTTGACACCTTGAAATTTTGTCCCGCCCTAATGTTCATAGATAATAGACTATCAATGGAAATGACTTTATTGATCTAGGATGTAATGTCCTCTAAAATCAGGAAACAAATTACATAATAAGTAAATCATAAAAACAACGCTATACACACTTAATTGTTGTGAGGGATTATCTAATGGACTCAAAGGAGTTGAATCTCATCATTACATGAATACATAATTACATAATTAAATGGATAATGCTACAAACATAATATAGCTAGGAAATAATTGCAAAGATATCAACAAACAAATACAATAAAGAACAAAAATAGATATAAACACCATAACAACTGATTAGTAGAAAGGCAATGATGAACTAATTATAGCAAAAATCCTGGAGATAGAAAAAATAAATAAATAAAGAAAGATATGTTTGATAAAGTGGCACATGAATTATGAGACTATGGGAGAAAAAGTGGGGAATTATTGCTGAAATGGCTGCTTTCAAAAAGTTCTCATTAGCATTTTCATAATCTCAAGGCCTACATAATGTTTGAATGTCTTCCTATCTAAATAATAATGATAAAACTCACCACCAACCATGAGTCCAGAGAAATACACCACCAGCCAGACCACCCTCCCCATCACAGGCAGCCTCTCCACTGGCTGACTTGATAGCTGCTGTCATGTCAGTACTCCTGACAAATAGGGAGGAAGTTGGTCAAGCTGACTCTGAGCTGCAATTGCAGTTGTCGAGTGAAATAACCTGCGATGAAGGGCAGTCTAGGGAGAGAGATATCCACACTAAGATATCTCAGTGGGGTAGCTTCCTCACCCGGGTGAATGGCCTTATCAGTGAAGTCCTTTTGGAGACATTGGACCTCTAATCAATGAATCAGTCTATGCTGCTGCCAAAGTAATGGATCACTTCCAAAAGACCACCTCTTGGAAGGTCAAAGCCGCTAAAAGGTCAGTACCAGGCCAAAATCACTCTGGTTCCCTGGCACAAATCACTATGGTATGACCAGAGGCCTCAGGAATTCAGTGTGTGATGGAATACATTGCATCTGGGCTGAAATTCACACCTTAAGTTCAGTGCATCACTCAAAACCACAGGTTTTACCATCACACACTGAATGAAAATGTGCTAATGACCACTAATGTAAGCAGCATGCAGGTGAATTAGTGCAAGCTCTCACCCAAACCTGAAAAAACTCATTCATGGTTAACAGTTATGAAAGCATTTGTGAAGCAAGCTTTGCTTCAGCTGATGAGAGGATTCTATCCATCGCTAGTAGGCAAGCTATCACTGTTGACTATGCAACCATGTTGGTGTTTTGAAATTAGTTGACACCTCTTGAGGTAACATAATATAATAATAATTACATTATTAATTTTTATTCATCCAGAGACATACAATGCATGTGTAGGACAGGTGAAATATAAATATTATAATACATAAATCATATTATTCATTCAGATACTCTGATACAGAGTAAAAGCATTTCTCAATAAGGTATTCATATGTTTATTTTTTAAATCTGTTAACACTAGTGATATCTTTAATCCTTTTTGGTAACTTATTATAAATTTGTATGGCCATTGTCTTTGGTCCCTTGGAGTGGGTGTTAATGAGAGATCTCTCAACATGTAAGTCTCTCTTTCTTCTTGTATCATGGAGATGATACGTGTCATTAAGACGAACATTACTGATGTTCCTTTTAACAAAAGTTAGAATGTGGAGTATATAAATACAAGGTACAGCAAGGATTTTAAATTTTTTGAAAAGGGGCTTGCAGGTTTGCCTAAAAGGGACATTTCCAACAATCCTCACATTTTTTAAAAATTCTATACAATTCATTTAATCTGGAGGATGGACCCCACAAAATGATTCCATAGGAGACCTGGGAATAAAAGTAGCAGAAATACATGGTAAGCAGTACTTTGTGGCTGACAGAGAATTTTAAAACAAAATGGATAAAAAACTGAATTAAGTTTTTTACATAAGTGATCAATGTGGTTTCTCCAACTTAATTGCGGATCAATATGAAGACCTAAGTATTTTAGGTTATTAGCCGGCTTGAAAACATGATCCTTATGTGTTAGGTGAAGATTCTCGTTGCATCGGTCTTTATTCCCGAATACCATGATCTGGGTTTTATCTTGGTTCAATCTTTGTTTATTTTGTAAGCACCAATCTACTACTCTCAAAATTATTACTACACTTGCAGATATGAGGTTAGTGACATTTAATCTGGATAGTAGGACATTTACATCATCTGCATACATAATCATGCATTACTCCTTGGAATTAAGTATTTTGGGTAAATCATTAATGAAGATTAAAAATAGAATTGAGCCAAGGATCGAACCTTGAGGAACACCACGTGTAACTGGTAAGGTATTGGACTTATAATTACCTTTGCTATTACTTATCGTGACAATCTGTGATCTGTTTGTTAGGTAGGTTTCCAACCACTGAATAGCTTTGCCCCTTATGCCTAGTCCTAAACATTTTCTGAGAAGATTTTATGATTGACCAGATAAAATGCCTTGCTCAGGTCGAAAAATAGCCCAAGAACATGCATCTTTTTGTTAAGTTCTACAATAAAGTTAATGGCATTGAACAAAGCTTTTTCGGTAGATTTACCTTCTCGGAAGCCAAATTGGCTGTTAGTAATTAGTAATTAGTAATTTATTTTTCCCCTGTTGACAAGTACAATAGATGATACAAAATATCACAAATCATGTAATTGTATAGGGTACGTCAAGAGTATTTACAAAAAAAAGGATATTCAATAACACCAATATGTAATATATCAGTACAAGTTATCATTAAAATATTACACTGAGCTTATGTAATCATTCACACTATAAAAACAATTTTCATTTAGGTACATAAACAGTTTCTTTTTAAAAATAGTTAATGATTTTTCATTTTTTAAGCTCATGGGTAAGTTAGAAAGTAGATCAGAATTTTCCAGAAACTCAGTAAGTCAGGAGCAGAATACATATTCAAATACTTTAGAGAATTGAGAGAGAAGTGAAACTGGCCTGTAGTTTTTGGGATTTTTTCTATCTCCATTATTTTTAAATACAGGGACAACCTTAGAGGTCTTTAGGGCATCTGGAAAGATTCCACTAGACAGTGACTGATTGACCAGGAACAAAAGTGGTTCCATGACTTCTTGTTTACAAGCTTTGAGCTTGCCAGGAACATCATTAATACCAGATGAGAATTTCTTACCCACCTTTGATATTACTTTTTCTAATTCTGTAACAGTACATGGTTTAAGAAAGATGGAAAGGGGATTACTGTTACTAGAAATGTACTGGTTTTCATATTGATGTTGATCGGGGGCTACTAAGTCTTGATGTGCAAGAAAATTGCAATTAATTAATTATTGCAATTAGATTGCAATTAACATCAATTTCATCAATTAGCATCAATTTTCCATACAATACTTTCTTGAAGATAATCCCAATTTGCTTTAGGATGGTGATGGCTCTGTATGAATTAAGATCATTCAATCTTCTGACCTACTTGTTGATATGTAATATTTTGTGCTTTTGTTCCTTGTTTGCCCTTTTGTACGTAGATACTGCCAGTCATTCATTCATTTTTTTAAAATTTCAATCAAAATGATTTTATATGCCGAGTTTTGATGAGCATTAGAGTTTTGTCATATGAATCCCTTATAGAATGAATAGGTAAAGCCATCAGTGTCAATTATGATCCCTCTTTACGGTGCTTCTCAGGGACTGCTCCTTAGAGAATCCATGGAGAAAGTGGGGCCGACCACCGAGAAAGATCCCGGTTCTCTTCAAACCCTCCTTGGAACGATTCTTTGTGGAGCTTTATCTGCAAAGGCTCCCAGCTGTTCTTCAAGGGTGTCTGGACCACTGGCCAGCTCTCTCACTGTGGAGTCCGAAGTACTTGGCTGAGACAGCTGGTAATCGCACCGTTCCCATAGAACTGGGACCCAATTATGTCCATCCAGCCTGGGGGCAGAAGCTCATGGCCATTGGGGAGTTTGTTGAACAACACATGGAGACTGGAAAGGACTCGGCTGAAGCAGTCAGGAAACCCATTGGCTACCTCGCCCAACACCCACTCTTTGATCAGGTAGTGTATTTATAATTCAGTGTGATTGTTTTGCTCTTTCCAGTGCCCACTCTTCAAATATACAGCTATACCTCACTTAGAATGAATTCCTGTGGCACAATTTCCCCTATTACATGACATGCTACATGTAAGTGCATTCGCATTGCACGACAAAATTTCCCCTTTTTAAAACAATTTCTGCATCTTAGGTATGCTCCAAATACCTTTCCCTCAAGTTTTAATTATTGTAAA
The DNA here is from genome assembly GCA_963169105.1 of Ceriagrion tenellum. Lineage (NCBI taxonomy): Eukaryota > Metazoa > Arthropoda > Insecta > Odonata > Coenagrionidae > Ceriagrion > Ceriagrion tenellum. The sequence goes on from OY720639.1 coordinate 10,336,166, forward strand.
AATGCAAGAACTTGAGGCAAACCTTTTTAAGGTTTTTATTTGGTTAATTCAATTCATTGGCCATTTAAATCTCTGCCCCAAATGAAAGAAATGCACTGGTGTAGCTATAGAAACAACTGTTATAATCTCTTAACTCCAATAACCACCATTATAATGCCCAGCCATGATGTGCACAGTCCATTCCCATTACTTTTCATCTGTATCCCTGACTATTTACATGTATTCTAAGGAATAACATTCTCATAACACAATTTTATTTAACTCTACAGTTCTTAGGGATATGTCTCTGGTGTTGAGCAGGATATACCTATAATTAAATGAAGTTAGTTATTTTGACTTGGTTGAAATAACTAACTTCATTTAATTTTGTGGTCTTTAATTACAAGGTGTTGCATAATAAATTTAGGAAAGATCTCCTGCGACCCATAATAAATTGGCACCACTGGTCAGAAGTAAAAATTTTTGCTATGTGGGTTTAACAGAAAAAAGGGAAATTCCAAGTCAATGACCAACCACAACCTCACGAACGGAAAACCCTTCTGTGGTGGCTTATGGGAATGTTATTTCCTCACCAGTGACTACCCTTTGACACACTCTCCACTCAAAATGGGATACTTCACAGGGCTGAAGGGACCCCTGGTTAGGTAAACCAGGGTTATAACCACAAACACATTATCTGTGAATGTTTTGCGGGAATTTAATTCCACGCCAGGGGCAAGCACAAAGCAATAACACTCACATGCACTCAGAAAATCACTCACACACTCAAATGTTGAATAAATATGAAAATGAAGAAATAGTTAATGTTTCGGTTGTACACTCTTTGTGCATACTTTTTATTGTAGGATACAGTATATATCCCTTCTTTCATCAATCATAACAATGTTCCTATATGTATAGGAGCAGCCATCAACTCAAGTAGAGAATCCTCCTGAATGCCTTGGAGAGCAGGGGAAGGAATATATCAGAGGGGCGATCGCCATTAATCCAGCTGTGGAAAATATTATCATGCAACGTTTAAGTTGTTCACCTGCCCAGCCATTCCAACAAACTGAGAGGAATAGAGGACATTGGATTGAATTTCGTAGTCTGAGTTCTTGAAATTCTGCAGTATGCATATAAGTTGAATTATAGTGAGACAAAGAGAGGCACCATAGGTGTTGGCTGATAAAATATGTACATTTAACTTTCATTATCATCACCAAAGATGGTGTTTCATCCTAAAAGCTGGATTACACTAACTTGAAGTGGCTAATGAAGTGTGGGGGGATGATCTCGTCATTCTCATATAAGTAGATGTAGAACCATGCCTGTGCCATCTGTGTTGAGGACTGTACTGTTGTAAAGCCAGTGTATACATTTGAGTATGTGTTAGGACTTCTGTAAATTTGATACTTTGGGCATGATTTTGTGAATGCCATTATTCAAAGTCAGAGTGAAGAAGAGAGTAGATAGACATATGCAGGAAAGTGAAGCCTGTTTTTTTGTATAAAATGATTTGCCTAATAAAGCTATCTTATATTTGTCCAAAAATTTTGTGCTCCATGCAGTGTTGTTTGGGAATCACTTCCAATTTGCATTTTTCTGGAATCATTAATCATGACATATTCTGATTTTTGAATCCAAATCTTATTTATATCATGTTATGGATTTCAGTTTTTTGCCTCTACTGCTGGTATAAAATAATTCTAAATGTATTTTGTAATTTTCTTGCAAGTGTGTGAAACCAAAATGTTTGTTCTAATTTCTCTGTAAATTTCAAATTCAATTTAGCAGCTTTAAAATGGGAATGAAACATTGGTGAAATTTCAGTTTCTAAGTAATTCTTGAATAAAGCCACTAAAAATACAAGTTGGTAATTTTGGCCTATGAAATGGAGCTTTCTCACTCTGTTAGAATTATTCTTTTTTCATCAACCTAATTTCTGGCTTCATGGAAGATTCTCTTTAAAACGTGTATTGCTAGAAGATTTCAATGGTGCCTTCTAATTAAGTAGGCATTTCTAAAGACTCATGAGTGTCTTTTTGGGTAAATGTTCCATAATTGCTGCTTCATGGACCTCAGTTGAAAGTTTTGGGCTTCTGCAGTGCATTAATGGCTTAAGAGACACCACCACTGGATATTATATTTCTGCAAGTGATGCAAATTATAACTTAATTGTTGACATTATCAATTACTAGTAGGTAAGACCTAATTTCACTTTTGGGTGATTCTGTATGAACTACCTAATTGACTAATATTAGTGGATTGACTGATTTGCTTCTGACAATATGATACAAATAAAGATTGTGCAAAATGCTTCTTTAACAACTGGGACTTTCCCAAAGATTTTAAAAACAGCTAAAGTTGTGCCAATTTTTAAAGGAGGAAACAAACAGGAAATGAACAACTACAGGCCTATATCCATTATCTCCCTTTTCTCAAAAGTACTTGAGGGTGTTATGTACCAAAGATTAACATCATATCTGGAGAGGTTTCAAATTATCTCTAGATCACAATATGGTTTCCTTAAAGGAAAAAGCACTGAGATGGCTATCTACAAGTTTGTAGACTCTGTCCTACATGCCCTGGATGATCACAGTGACACTATTGGGATATTCTATGACCTAAGGAAGGCCTTTGATTGTGTGGACCACAGCATCTTGCTGGATAAATTAAAAAGTTATGGAATTGCTGGTATTGCTAATCAATGGGTTAAATCCTATCTAATCAAACGCTCTCAAGTAGTCAAAATAAAAGCCATGTCAGATCAACAGGTAGTCTCAATAGGGGTTCCCCAAGGCTCAATCTTGGGCCCAATACTTTTCCTCCTCTATATAAATGATCTTCCATCTTATCTCAATCATGGTGACATTACAATGTATGCTGATGATACTAATCACTTCATGAAATATACTCATGACACTGTCAACACCCTCCAACAAGGCATAGATTGCATGGTAAGGTGGTGCACTGAAAATAGAGTAATCATCAACAAAGACAAGTCAACATTTGTTCAGTTTCACCCATATCAAAAGAAAATTCTAACTTGCCCTCTACTTAAATTGAATGGACAAGTTCTCTCTCGTGTATCGAATTTTAAATTCTTAGGGGTGGATATTGATGAATCCATGCAATGGGGGACACATATTAATGGTCTTTGCTCTAAAATTGCCTCGGGGTGTTACCTCCTAAGACAAATATTGCCAATTTCAAATCTGTCAACGGCTAAATTAGTCTATTATGCAGACATTTTCAGTCGACTTAAATATGGCGTAGTAGCCTGGGGCCACTCCCACCACACAATAAGGCTTTTTAAACTACAAAAGTGGGCAGTGATAATCCTGGCAAGAGTAAGAAAAAATTACAGCTGCAGGTCCCTTTTTAAGGATCTCATGCTTCTAACGTTCCCCTGCATTTATATATACTTTTCAATTTTGTATATTAAAGAACATTATTGTGCACTAGAGCTAATAACTAATATGGATGTGCATCAGTATGACACAAGAAAGAAAAATGACTTTAGAATCGTTATTCATAATCTAAAGCTATATGCTAAAAGCCCACTGTATGCAGGAGTGTTGTTCTATAACTCCCTACCTATTAAAATTAAAAGCATTAATTCTATCTCACTCTTTAAGGTAGAACTAAAAGAGTATCTGATAAAAAATGCATTTTATTCAGTGGATGAATTTCTTACCTCTATGTAATTGAGTTAACTGTACGCTATGTATTTTTGTATTCAATCTATGTATATTTTGTTATTGCTATTCTGGTATACCTATTATACATATACATTGTTAATTTGCCTATTGGAACTGTCCCATACATGTAATCACGTGTCCCGGGATTAATAAATAAATAAATAAATATTAGCTCCTTGTATTAATAAATGTAGCTGATTATCTACTTTTAGTCTTGTGTGTATGGGAAATCCAATACTTTTTTGCAGGACAAACCATACAAATGACACTTGATTCTAATGGAACATTTTGTGACCACTCGAAGTTTCTTACTTTCCCCATGGCTTTTCCAAGTTTAAAGGCAGTTGTAATTTTGTCTTTGTTTTCTAGAATTATAAACTAGGTGGAAGAAGTTAAACCACATTGTCAGCCGTTTTCCATTTTATTGGTGTTTTTTCCATCACATTCCTGAATGATTTTGAGTTTCTTGGGTAAATCCAATGACTTTATTTTCTTTTCTATTGTGACACTTGTATAAACAAATGCAATGAACTTCAGGAAGTAGATCAGGATCCAAGCCTACTTAAATAACTGTTGCAAAGCACTTCTGACCGCCTTCTCTGTTGGAATGGCATGTATCAGAACTACTTTTTTTTTAACTATTCTCCCTCCTCCTACTCCCCGCTCTCCTACTTATTCCCCTCGAAGACTCGGGAGTCACCATAATGTAACATATGAGCCCATACAAAAAAACTTAGGAGTTCTTCCTTACATGTTTTTTTTCCATTCTGAGTGAAGGTTATCGCGAATTACGGAAACTTTGTATGCATGTTCTAGTCTCATGCGCAACAAATGACCCCCACAGGTTATGCATCCCAGGCAACAATCACAGCAAAACAGACTTGTTATGGCAGTTCATCAGAAATGGCCACTCGTAATAACCCACAAACTCCATATACATTTAACATTGTGACCGACAATGGCCAAATAATCACTTGCTATAATGACCTTCTTGCTAAGCCGCCCTTGTAATTATGGCTTTCTACTGTACAACATTGATCCTCATATATACTCATAATTGACTTCTGACAGTGTGACTAGGAATTTTTAGCGTAATGACGGAGAAAATTATCAAAATATATATGATAATGAGGAGAGAGAAAAAAAAGGCACTGTATTCAAGCTGGCCAGTGGCACTCAGTCTTTTGAAATAGAAGCCATACATTTGATAATATATGGTTGGTCATGACTTAATATGCGACGTTGAGGATGCATGATGTCATTGTATGTGTATCAAAATTCTTAATTAAAAATTTTTTGTCCCAAAGGGGTCTGGGATTCAGGTTTGTAATTTCGTAATATCTTTTCTTTTATCATGCGTTTAGATACCCCATTGATTGGGACCAATGGTATGCTTCATAAAAACTGAAACTTGGTATGAATGTTGTTAGTTAGAATGAGAGTCCATTGTAATGCATTGTAATCTTGTCAAGAAAATCATAATCAAAGTATTCCCATGCAATGAGAGGAAATGGGAGATGATGGAATGACACATAGAGGTGCATAGCCGAGACAAAGAGGTCATCTGTTTCTTGATGCTCACGAAACAGTAATGTTGTACCATTGCAGGTACCCAGCTAAATGGGTTAAGTCTTTCTCACAGTCCTCATGTTTATTTTGCTCCTGATTTTATGCTAATTTTTGGGAAAAACTGCACATGTTACACTCTTAGATACCGTAAATGGTATGTTAAAATGACTGATGTTTCCTTTCATATGTGGGCAATCCATGGTGAACGATAAGCGCGTCATTTATAATTTGCTTCGTACAAAAGTTTTTTGAAAAGCATATTCCTTTTTCATTCTAATTATGGTACAAATTACCCATGCTTTGAAGGTGCCAGAGCTGAGAAATGACATAAAAGTGCCTGAGTATTGCTGTTTGAGTGAAGAGTCTGATTCTGCTTCTGAGGGTGAAGTAGATATCAATGCTTGGTTTGGACCGCAAGGAACAGTTTCTCCTCTACACCATGATCCTAAGCATAATCTATTGGCACAGGTATGAGTCTTATTGTTTTTAACAGCACTAAAACTTTTAGCACGTGTCCATTAGACTAATGACAATTCATCATGGGCCTAATCATTAATCTAGTGGAAGGGCTTGTGTATATTTATTGCTGGTAAAGTTTAGGTAGTTTGTTAGGGTAGGAAGAAGTATGCATTTGCCACTGAAAAGAATTATTCTTAATGTGCAACTGGTTTGCATGTGTTTACATCATTGTCAAGTAAGAGTTATAAATGAGGTATATCAGTAGTTGAAAGGGGCATGACCCATGTGGGCCCTGGGCTTTGGGCTCCCCTCTGTAGATCATAAGAGATGTATAAAGAAAAAAAATGAGATATACATACATAGATTTATCATTTGTTATACATATCAAGGAGAGCTGAGCTGGCTAGGCCACCAGAGGGCACTAATATTCGGCTGTCCTATGATAATGGCTTATGACTTCTGATAAATGTGTTGTTTTAGAATATGGGAAGGCATAATCTATGTTGATGTCATATACCATTCCTTGGAGCTTGGGGTGCAGAGCTCCTTGTTTTCTTCTGGAGGGCAAAGCGTCCCAGGCCTACTTGAGTTTTTTTAACCTGGGCCCAAATGCTATGCTGCTGAGATTTATTAACATTTTGAGGGAGAAGTAAGATCTGATGCGTTCCCAGGGTATGAGATGAATTTTCAAAGCTTTCTCGGGCTTCCATTGGGATGTTGGCCTACATGGACTAACTCACTTAGACAGAAGCCTGAGAAAGATTTGAAAATTTTGAGGGAGGGCTGGTAGGAGGAGGGAAGACTTTTCTGGATGAGTTTCAATGGAGGGAATCTTTTGGAAAGTATATTTTAGAAAGCATTATATAAAGTTTGACTTCAAGCTTGGAGTCGAATAATTTTTGTGCTGACATCAGTCGTCAGATGGTATGCCTTCAGTGTGCCGGCCACCATCTTGCTCCTCGTGAACTGTCGTAATTCTAATATATTTTAAAATTTGGATATTTCATCATTTGAAAGTGTAATGGTGGTATATGATTGCATTACAAGGAGACAACAATTGTTTGGGCCTCAAGAAAATGTGGTAAATCAAGGAAAACAAATTCTGGGGGTTTGAAAGTAGATGTTGTACTGTATTGTAAGTTTTAAAATACTGAAATACCTCTAATATGTATTTGAGACACAAACTACTTTTTTGAAGTGTATTTTAAATACAAAATACTTGAAAGTATTTCAAATACATACTTCAAATATGTATTTCAAATAAATGTATTAGAAATACTGCCCAGTCCTGTCCTACAAGACACTATGTGAAAAATGGAAAATAATTCAGACATTGTCTTTGGCATTACTCGGTGGGACTCCTTCATTATGATTGAAAAACAAGTACTCGGTTATGATTCTGCACTCTATTTAAAGCAACACGACCTAGGTTTCGGCATATCATGCCATCATCCGGATGATGGCATAATATGCCAAAACCTAGGATGTGTTACTTTTAATGAAGTGTTGAATCATAATAGAGTACTTGTTTTTCATTCATTAGAAAGTAATTCATTACCAGGAAATCTAATTTAAGAATCCATGAACAAATCCCTGAATTGCCTAATATCCACTCAGAATTTATTACCATCAAGCTCTTGTTATCTCGTATGTTCTGTGAAACCCATATTTTATACTTTTGAGGGTGATAAAAAGGTGTAAATTGTGGGAAAATGTAAATCGAGAGAAAATGTAAATCAAGGGAAATATTAGTATGGAAGAAATTGAAGAAAAGTCATAAATGCTTCATTATTGAGTTGAATGGATTATACCTAAAATCTAATGGCTGCCTCCAGCTGGTGCCATTGACAGGGGAGATAATGTTTTATTCCTTCGTCATTTCAAGTTAACGGGATGTCGATGGCATTGATCCAATAACAAAGGGATTTTTCTGTTTGGGCCCCGAGTCTTTGCATCCAGGGCAGGCACTTGTCCTTCCAAAATACTAAAAGTCATCCATGCCTTAGTGTTGGCTGTATAGGTTGTAGGCAATGAGATCCTAATTTTTTTTAAAATTGGATTTCTAGATTTTCCTAAAATAAAAGGCTTCAGTACCTCACTGCAATCTTTGGCCATCTGCATTCTCTCCTAACATAACAGTGAGGCGAGCTTTGCTGTGCTTGTCCCCGTTGTTGAAGCCGTGTGGCAGTATGTGATAAAAAAAGACCTGTTCCACCCACAGTAAAATTGTCTTTTAGAACATGTAGCTGTCAACACGGGTATGTAAAGTTGGGCACTTCTGGTGAGGAAGTGTTTCTGGATCTGCACTTACAGATTCACCAATGTTGCTGTTTCCGACAATATTTCATGGAATTTTGAAATGGTCTATCCAGCCATGTGGTGCTTTGAAATCATCGATACCTAATCTTACTGCTGTATGAAGTTTCAGAAAATTCAACTTAATCAGAATGCTGTGGACTTTCCGTGGTTACCAATATGCACAACATGCACACAATCCTTGCTAAAATGTGATATAAATATTAATCGTTTTCAATCATTTTATCAGTTCATATTTCCAGAAGTGCTGTGACCATAATATGGAATTCAAGGTGAGGGCAAGTGTCACAATTAAGTGAAAAAATTGAAACTTTCAGAAATCACCTTATAAGGTCAAGAGAATGTTATATTAAATTCTGATGGCAAGTGAACCAAAATTAATTGTGTAGTAATCTGGAAAATTTCGGAATTTCTGCTAGAGACCTGAAAAATGGGCTCTTTTTTAATTGTCCCGCTAGTAACAAAATTTTGATTTCAGTGTAAACTTTTTAATTACAACCATTCAACAGAAAATTAAATAGGCCAATAAGGGTTAGCGGACACTGATAAGAATGGCCGAATTGTCATATGCCAAGTCATTTGGAAAAACTATAGATCTGGACAGAGACATAATGATAAATATGGCTTTAACAGCAGTGTCATGAAGTCAAAGTGATGAGATGATTGAAAATGCATGAGACTCTAGGGCTGAGTTGTTTGCCTTTTTTAATGTGTACCACAGTTGTTCATGAGCCAAAAATTATTTACAATGGAGTTATGTTGTAGGTTGCATAGTACATTGCATTGCTATAATGCTATTTAATGATATTGTCGAGAAGAAAAATCAGCCAAATGTGTTCCATTTATTCTTGAGCAGTTTGGCTGAGGGTTATAAATCCAGAGAGAGCTTAGATGACCCTATACAGATTGCTGTGATGATCATTGAGGATGATCGTCACAGGAGGATTAAGGATAAGATATGATGATCACCAAGGATGATATGATATTCCATGAGATTATCTATCCATTTACTCAACAGTATATTCTTGAGATTATTTGACCCATCTTAAAACACTTGACCCATACACTAATGTTATCTTCAATTAGGCTACGAGAATTGAAATACTTGGTCTGTGTTGTCAGCAACTATAAATGCAGCTGTCACGTGGTTCCAATTAACAGTTCTTTCATATTCTTAGAGTCATAACAAGTGTCCCATTTAATATTCAAGCTCCATGATTCACATTCTTTGCAGGTTGTGGGTGCAAAACGTGTGATTTTGTATTCAAGTGATGACTCGAAATACCTTCATCCTTATGAAGGCCAATTGCTTGATAACACTAGTCAAGTGGATCCTGAGGATCCTTCAAGTTTGAACAGGTGCGTATGCCCTTAATCTTAAACCTAATGACCCTTTAAGAAATGAGGAAATTGGTTGATTGCTAGCATCATCTCTAAGGGTCGAGGTGAAAATCCAGTGGCTGGGGAAGAATTTTCATTGCAATCCCAACTCATTCTTGGGCTCCATATGGAAACCCCATCAATTATATGTCCATCTGAAGGGTCTGTGATCTCTGGGTGCCTTCTGCTGAGGGTAGGCAAGTGTTGAAGCCATGTTTCTTCTCAACTTTTTTCCATTCCTCCAATTATGCTTCTTTTACCGACAGATCATTCACTTGCCTTTCTAAAAAAACAAAATCCTTGTTTGGTGGTTATTTTTAACATGTTTTTCAGTCTAGTTGAGTGTGGTACTCTTTATGTAAATTACTTTAAATTACTTTATATGTCAATGTTAAATCTTCTGATTCCTCTTAGTCCTATAATAAGGAGACTTGTTCCCTTTATTGGAGCAGTATCCTCAACTGTTAGTGTTGGTGACTGAATTCCTCATTGTCATTATTGTATTACTAGCATTGTGAATACTTTGTAGACTGTTTTAAATGCAGTAGTACAGACACGATTCATTTTTTATGCCAACTGAAAATGACGTGGGTAATTTTATTGGTGGCCAGAACCAACCATGTAGGACCAACTTATTGAGGCTAGTGCTGCCTCCATGTTGCTTTTGCTTTCAGGTTTCCTGACATCTCCTCTGCTCAGGCGTGGGAGTGTGAACTCCATGCAGGCGACATGTTGTACATCCCGTGCCGTTGGTGGCATCACATCAGATCCCTCTCCACAAGCTTTTCTGTGAGCTTCTGGTGGTGACTTGGGTGTGAAAAAATTGGAAAATCTAATTACTATGTGTGTATTTCATGTATCAGTGGAGAGTCAACTGAATTATATGTAAATCTTATACTTACATGTACCTCAGTGATTGTATACCTTATTCCATTCTTTTGATTGTCTGCATTAAATGTGTATGCTTGCTCAATCAGACCTGTTGAATCTGTAATTTTCAGTGGTAGCCACTTTAGGGTAATGCAAAATAGGTTGTTCTGTTATGATCCAAGGAAAAAGATACAGGGGTATAATTCAAGAAAGGGCATGAGATTGGATCAGGCACTATAGTGTTCAGCTATGAATTTGTTGTGCCTATGAATAGTGCTCTTTAAGTATCACGCATGCCCATATTTGCTCAACAATTCTCTTTTTAACTTATTTTTAGCTGACCTGCAAATGTTGATTGGTTAATATGTTAAAGCTCTGCTTTGTTTGCCATCCATTTTTTTGTAGGAACATAATTGATGTGCATTCAGTTCTTGTCCCATGACAGTGAATAGGTTGAAAAAGTTTGTTTAATCAGTTTTTAATAAATTTTAATAATTTGAGTTTCTAAAAATATTTTTGACTACTAAGAAAAAAGATTGATCTGAATGGCCACGAAGCCATGAAAACTGTTAACTCATGATTAGTTTTGAGAACCTTGAAAAACTGTGAGTTAGCCATAAGTCTCTTCAATTTTGGTATTTTGGGGCCTCTACCATGTTATCTTATTTTGAGGTAGAACTTTCAGAAGTCAGTTTTATTTCATCTTGTTAGCTATATTGGAGTCGGTGTTGTGCTTAACCCTTTATTACTTCTCCTGTCTTTTCTTCATATTTCCTGAGCGGAGATACTTCTGTAAATCCTGGATGTCAAAACCACCTCCATGCAATTATGTTCAGAGTGAAATTCTCCATGTTCAGAGTATAATCAGTGTTCAGTGAATCAGAAATGAGTGTTCGGAATAAATCAGGAAGTCCATAGTGACATACAGGATGGGTTTTGAAATGAGTGTTGGAATGAGCATTGAATTTGGAAGTATCGTCTCTCTACATATCCTTAACCCTTAATTGATCTGACTCAAATACACTCATAAGCAGTGGCATCCTCAAACGATATGCGAAGGATATCGCACTGTCCACTTTATTTTCAACTCTTACTAATTGTGTTTCAACTGACCAGCAGTCATCATCCGCTACTATTACTATATATATATATTTTGAAGGAGACAACTAAAATTTATAATAAAATAGTACTATAACACTAAATATGATTTTCTCTGCCAAATTCTTGCTGTAGAAATACCTCAGTTAAAGTCCTCGGCAAATGGCTCTGATAATGTTTAATAAAAAAAATTAGTCTTCAAAGTAAGTCTTACGTTACTTTTTCAGAAATGTAACAACAAAAATGCAAGGCAGTTTGCGTTACTAAAACTTGACATTGCGAGTGAATTGACTGCGAATGGTGGGCGGAGACAAGAGAAAATAACAACCTTAGCCAGTCCGATTAACTTCAAGCAAGAGCATTTATATAACAAACAAGTATTACAATTGAAAACAAGCCGGTAGGCTAAATACCATAAACTTGATATTCCCTTCTCGTCCATGGTCAGTTTCAAAAGAGGCCGGGCCCAGCATAGAGATGATGCGGCTGGCGATTGAGGGGGGTCAGTTGGGGGTGTAGGGGAAATCCTTGTCCGATCCTTGATTGAGCGGATGAAATGGCGCTAGCGTTGACTTGGTCAGAAAAGAGTGCGCCACTATCACTTTCAGTATAAAAGTGAGTTGATTGTTCCATTGCGAACAGTGAATCGCGAGACCACAATGCGCGAGGGATAGTCATGACGGCATTGCGAGTAGTTGGTGTTCGCAAGTTTTTTGGTGATGAGTGGTTTTTCTGACAAAGTGGTTTTTGCAGAGTGGGAGGGGGAAATTTTAGCACTAGTTTTATCATATGACTTCTTGAAATATATTTACTCTGTAAATATATTTACTTTACTTTTATCAACCTTCTTTCTTTTGCATAAATGTGGTGTTTGTTTCGGCATCTCGTCTCTGGGGATTGTCTCAATTTTTTTCAGCCTAGCTGGACAGTATCACATCTTATTCCAAAATCTATTAAGTTTTCTCTCTAAAACAATAGCTCTTGTTTCTGTTACACTTAGAAAGCATGTTTCTGGTGATTGGATCTCATGTGTGTCAAGCATTGAAGCAATGATTTTTTCGCTATGGCCTCAACAGTTGACATAACCGACAATGTATGGGCAAAACAGCTATGAAATTACAATTATATTATGTACCATTTGTGTTGCATAATGCCAATTTTATACCTATTCCTGGCAAAACATGTTTTGAAGTTATGTTGAGCAAAAGACTTGATCTGAGGGGCAGCTATGGTGTTTATCTGGGGGTGAAATCGCAAAATATAAGAAATGCTCACTGTCACGTTGGGTCAAAGAGCGAGCATTCATAATGATTTAATTGAATAACGTATTGTACTAGATGAGGGGAGTAGTGAGTTGAGAATAAAGAATAAATTTTTCCTGCTGAGTGTAATGGTGGGAAGTAATTGTAATAAATTTATTGATTGAAGGTTGATATTGAGGTAAAATTTAATATCTAGTGAAAACTGTTTCTAGAGGTCCCAGTAATCCTTGGTATTTGTGGTTTAAAAGAAGGTTTGATATTCTTTAAACGATCAATGTGAAGCTGTTCAAATGGTATCCAAACCTCTTAGTGCCCTTAGAGTGTACTGCTGAGGGAGAATATTGGTATTTTGCATGGCCATCTTTACTTTTTTCCAGTGCCTCTTCTTCCTTTTACGTTCACTAATCTGTTTCCTATATGGTTTTTGAAGTGTGTTGTTGATAAATATTTGTATTCCATATGGTTATTCTGTTTTTTCAGTTCCCTGAAAATTCAGGTAACTTTAGTGTGGGAGGTGCTTGTTCTTCTTACATAGCCGAATTCTTTCACAATTTTATTTGAATTAATCAATGTCAGTACAGTCATTATGTATGGCCTGAAACAGGATTAGATTAAATACTTTTCGTGGAGTTACTACTGATGAGTCCCTGAGGCATAGACCAAATGGGTCCATTGTGCCAGCCACCCTATTATGTGGTTATCAGTAGTCTGAGTTGCTGAAGGGAAGTAGGTCCCCTACAGGAATTATCCCTTCTTTGTTGGGCTCCAAGAATGGTGAGCCCAGATACCTGTTATGAGTCATAAGTATGGCGGGACAATTGTAGAGTATATTGGAAGTTGTTTTGTCCACTTATATGCACCACCTGAATGTAGGAGAATCTGAAATCTTCTAGAGATGGAGATGTCTCATCACTTGATAGTGTCCTGTAAGTTGTCCCTACTTGTTGATCTACTTACTGCATTTGCACATTGTGTTGAATATTTATCGACACTCCTCTAGCAGATGAGATTTGCACCATGGCAAAGTTAGGGCTTTTAGAGCACGGAACAGGAAGGTCTTGCGCGAATTCCTAACGCTTGATAGAACTCTTTCTTTGATTTCTTTGCTGCGTTTGTGGAAATTGTAATTCGCGCTTCCCCTGAGACTGCAGCGCCTCCCGAAAACAACGTATTGCAAGCGAAATCAGGCGACGACTATCGCGTCGCGCCAGGGTTCCCGGTGCGGTACCAAGATTAATCCGCATAAATATGTTAAGGATTTGTTAACTTCAAATCCCGTGTATAATACGTGTAATTCCAAGTTTCCTCCGAATGGGTCTGTTTTTGATGAAGGTGAATTTGTGACTGAAAGACGGTTGCATCTAGTTAGCAATGAGTGGTTATTTGAAGCCTTTCATCAATGTTGCCCGCAGACTTTACCGAGAAACTCCTTTAATCAAGCGATTCTCATATAAAAGTGCCGTGAGCTTAGAAAAACTATACCCTGGCAAGTCATTGGAATTAACTACACCAGTTAAGGTATCCCTTTATATTTTGTCGTGGACTGGACATCGTCATAATGGCTTGTTACTTCATCTTGAAAGCATTGCCTTGACTGGTTATTGAACACGTTTTATTTACTCCTAGGCTTCCGGGAATGTGAGTAGCAGTTTCTCGGGGTATATTCCAATTGGTAAGTCGTAATATTGTTGTTAAATCAATAGCGGAATTGAATAACGTGCAGAATCTAAGCTCCGAACAAAGCTCTCGTTTGGATGGTATTCCCTCATGCATTGTTAAGCAATTTCTTGACATCGTCATGGGGTCTCTTCATTTTCTTTTGAATAAATCATTCTTGGAGTAGTGTTTCCACATCCTTCAAAGATTTCAAAAGTAGCCCGCTTTGCAAGAATAAGGGTGATCGACATGACATAAACTTTGAATGTCCAATTTCAGTGCTTAACCACATTAGCGAAATATTTGAAAAGGTACTCTACATGAGGTTAATTTCCTACCTAGAGGCTCCTAATGGGCTTTCGCCATCTCATCATGGCGTTAGGGAACAGAAATCGACGTCATCTGCCGGGTTTAATTAGTAACCCAGGCCTATAACGCTATATGTAAAAATTCTGAAGTTTTTGCAATTTTATTAGATTTCTCAAAAGGTTTTTACAGTGTTGACTACCAGCTACTTCTCAAGGAACTTAACTGGAGGGGTATTCTTGCATTGAAAATATCAGCATTAAATAACATTCTCCTTAAGTAAAAGTTCACCTGAGTGTGAAAATGTGAATTTCCATTTGTAATTTTAAATGAGATTTTTAATTGTTGTTTTCATCCAGTGTCTATATAAAGGTAAACCTATGGATTGTATAATTTAATTATATAATTGGAATTGAAGATTAGATGGCAGTATTTTATCTTTGCTTTACATATTTTTGTATCCAGAATTGATTTTGAGAAATTTTTGCCATTGTAGCTCCCTGACGAGTATCAATACTCATGGGAAGAGTATGGTCTTACTTATGAGATATTGTACTCAGTAAATTTACCATGAATAAATCAATCAATACCCAATGCTTGGATTGAATACTACCTATTTGACAGGATGCAACGCTTAGCTATTTCAATTAATGATGCTGATTTTATTTCTCGGGGTGGGGTTCCTACTCGAGGCATTCCTCAACCTCTGTTCTTGGGATGTTCTTGTTTCTCTCATACATAAAAGACCAGGTAGATAATTTTTAACTCTTAAATGATGCTACCCCTTGTTATTTGTGGATGATACCAAAATTATCCTTACTTAACCAGCTTTTGATGATTTGAAAAAAAGTTGTGAACAGGTTAATCACGCTCTACTTACCTGGTGTCTTAATAATTTTCCTGATTTGAGTATAGAAAAGTCTCACCGAATATACTTTGCAAATAAAAACAAAGCAAGCAAAGTTCTTTCTATGGAACTTGATGGGAAGATGAACTCCCAGGTTCTAAGTCCCAAATTTTTGGGTTTCAATATCAATTTTCAAATCTCTTGGCATGAGTATATTAACTCTTTAGCTATAAAGCTAAGCTCAACCTGCTTCATAATAAGGTCCATTAGGTCCATTGTTACAGAAGACGTTCTTCTTGCACTGTATATACTATGGGGAATTCTATTCTCACTTAGCTACATCATTGGGTGCTCAATCCTAAGATTGGATGACAACAGCCCTCCATCCTGTCCTATCTAATGCTGTACAAGTTTAAAGGTTAAAAGAACTCAACTCAGGCCAATTGAAGATGTGAGCATTTAATTAGTACACCATCTTACAAGAACCAAATTTGTGTAAAAACAACAAGAAGATAAAGGCATAAATATAATATTGCAAAAATCCAATAAACAACACATAGAGAGAAAAAACAGACAGTGACACTTATGTGATGTTGAGTCAGTTAATTACCAACATACTACAATATGGTTTAAGACCACGAACCCCTTATCCCCTGGTATCTCTTCCTAAGTACTTCCTCCTTTATTTGGTCCATGGACTTATTCGTGGGTCTACCTCTGGGGACTTTTCCCTCTATTTTATCCTTCAATTATGTTCTTCACAAACCCATTGTGCCTCCATGTGTGTCCAATCCATCTCATTCTTCTTTTATGTTTAGTATTCCTTAGGGTCCTTTTCTCTTCTATTCTTATGTACACTTCATCATCTCTTATTTTATCTGTCCATCTTATATTCAGCATCCTCCTCCAAGTCCAGGTTTTGAAGGCTTTTAGTCTTTTCAGGTCAGCTTCTCCAATGGTCCATGCTTCCGACCCATAGAGTGCCACGCTACACACGAATGTTTTCACATTCTGTTTCCTGGTTTGTAGTCCTATCTTCTTTGAGCACAGCAGTTGTCTTTTTCCCATGAATGCCTTCTTGGCTTGGGCTATTCTCTGCTTGATGTCTGTTGCACTTCTTCCATCCCATGTGATGGAACTTCTGAGATAGGTGAAGGTCTTGCTCTAATTTCTCTCCTCTCAGGGTG
Organism: Ceriagrion tenellum; assembly: GCA_963169105.1. NCBI lineage: Eukaryota > Metazoa > Arthropoda > Insecta > Odonata > Coenagrionidae > Ceriagrion > Ceriagrion tenellum. Next base: position 10,352,799 of record OY720639.1, read on the forward strand.
ACTTCTGCATTCAGCTTTTCTCTTTCACACTCTTAAGATTTTAGTCTTTGTCTTATTTATTTTCATGTTATTTTCTTGGAGAACGCAGTCCATTAAAATGAGTGACCTTTGAGTGACCATTAGAATGAGTGACCCTTTCATTTTCACATTCTAAGATTGTAGTCTTTGTCTTATTTATTTTGATGTTATTTTCTTGGAGAATGCAGTCCATTAATAAAATGAGTGACCCTTGAAGATCGTCGTGATTTCCAACTATGACTGCGATGTCATTTGCATAGAGGAGCATGTTTATTTCTTCTCCAATTATCTGTATTCCATTGTCCAATTTCTTGTATGTACTTCTCTTATGGCCTCTTCCAAGTACATGTTGAGCAGTGCTGGTGAGAGGGTGCATTCTTGTACTACTCCTTTGTTAATTTTAGCTTCTATTTGACTTCCATCTTTCATTTGCATTGTGGCGACTTGCTTCCTGTATAGTTGGTAGATTATTCTACTGTTAACTAATAAATTCAGGCTTCACTTTGTGGAACCTCTCCATATCAGAAATCAAAAACCTTTTAAGTAATGGTCCACTAATATTTTTATTGTTTACGACCCGGGTTTCGTCACGTAATCATTACGTGACGAAACCCAGGTCGTAAACATTAAAAATATTAGTGGACCATTAGTTTTTGATTTCCGATATTCTACTGTTGTCGTAATCAATTCCAAGTTTTTCCAGCAGTTTGAACATCTGGTTCCACTCAACATTGTCGAAGGCTTTCTCCAGGTCCACGAATGCGATATACAATGGCATGTTCTCGTGTATTGTTTTCTCGACCGTTACTCTCAGGCAGAGTATGGCGTCCCTGGTACCTCTATTTTTCCTAAATCTAAACTATCTGAGAGGCTGTCTTTAATTTTCCTTTCCATTCTTTGGCTTATTGTTCATGTGAGTATTTTTGATGCATGTGATACTATACTCGAGGTTTGGTGCTCCTAACATCTCTCAGTCCTTGTCTTCTTTAGCATCGCAATCATTACACTCCTTTGAAAGTCTTCTGGCAGTATTCCACTTTGGTAGCTATTTTTGCTTGCTTTTCTCTTTGATTCTCTCACAACCCATGTAGTATCTTTTGTTGGAGTTTATTCTCTAAGACCTTGGCCATTTTCAGGGTCCAAAAGATCGATTTGGCTCATGACTTTTGCTAAACATGACGCCCCTTGCTGTCCTCTGTTTAAAAGACTGGGTGTATTGCCAGTACCTTGTATTTATATTTTTCATGTTCTTATACTTACCGGAAGAAATCTCTCTGATTGTGATATTCATAAATATTCAACGAGGCAGAATGTTCCAATGATACATATTTCATTTCTATTCACAAGGAATGTGAGGCCCAAATGTTTTGGGCCTTCAACTTTATAACAAGTTCCAAGCTGTACCTATGACTCACAACAGTGTGGTTGCATTAAAAGATAATTTATTAACATACTTAAAATGTGGCAATGTATATTCCGTTACTGACTTTTTAAATGATGTCTGAAATGTTATATGTTGTGTGTCATATGTATTGACTGTTCTTTGTGATGGTGCTGTATCCTGACTTGTCTAATATAAAGTGGTAAAAGCTTGTAACAACTTGATCACTGGACACACAAAATGTATTATTATAATTATCTTGTACCACATTGAAAGTTGCTTCTTGATATTCTGTTCTCAGCTTAAGTCAGCATTGTAAGATCATTGCAGACTAAACATTTATTTTGCTTAAAATTTATTTAGTTTGCTGGCAGTATTACAACTACTACACACTCAACTGCTTCATTTTTTACCTATGACTTTTCTACTGGAATTTGCACACCTTATTATTTCTATATCTACCCCTCTGTCTTTTACTTACATTTGGCCAAGATACTCAAAATTGTCTTCTTGTTCTATTACTTGAGACACCTAGTGTTGGCATTAGCCTGCTATTAGCGAAAGGTGCCAAGGGGACCGCAGTTTAATGTCTCATCTGGCAGACTAAATTCTGCACTTGAAATGTCCTTCACAAGACACTGAAGGAGGGTTTGGGTGTCCTCTGAAAAATATCCTCTGCAGGGATTATAACCCCAAACTATTGGAAAGAGCAAACACCCGAAAAAAAACAGTACCAAAACCTCTCTGCCATAATGACCAAATTATGCTGATTTGGAAAAAATACCAGTGAAATGGCTTAATGATATACTTCATGTAGTGACTAATCAGGCAAATTCCTTTTTGTAAAAAACCCTTAAGTAAGACATGGTGAGTAATTATATTGAATCATTAATTGCCATTTGGTTTTTAGTTATTAACCCTTTGGATGTCAACTCAAATGGCTTTTCTTTTTATTTTATTTTCATTTTCAAACGAAATTGATCAAAAGTAAAGTTAGTGAGACCTCATAGGAATCTTAAAATCTAATTAATAGCAGTTTCCCAGTCACTGCCTTTAAATGGATGGCTGATTACTGAATTAAAAGTGCAGCATAACATTGTAACTTTGATATTAGCATTATCCGCTTTGCCATTGTTGACTTATTACTAAATTGATGTGGCGAAGTTTAACTGAATGGGCAGCGATTTCGAAGTGGTATTGTTGCTGCCGTAAGTTATCCATTTATGTTTGAATGTCGAAGTAGTCACCGTTAAGATTATAAATGGGAAGTAAGATTCTTTTCTGTATACATCGAACTACCATGTCTATTATTTCTTACTCTCATACCTCCCAGTGAGTATTAATATAAAACCAGTGAGTATTATGTATATAATAGGAATGCTTAAACCTATCTGTTGATGTATTGTTTTATAACCGCCAGCTTGAGCCTAAGAACATAAACTTCTACCATGTTGAAAATATAAGCTGATGGAGTTATAAAGGCAGGTCCCCCATCCACGGTGAGACCATAGAGGTGAAATAAATGAAATGGGTGAGATTAGCATCTGAGGCGTTTGTATATACTTGCATCGGATCATGAGAGTGCTGTAACTCCCTATGTGGTATTAATATCTTTCTTGGGCTTCGCACTGGGTAATGTTTTCAAAATCTGCCAACGTTTCCGACACCGAAACGTTGGTGGATTTTGAAAACATTACCCGGTGCGAAGCCCAAGAAAGATATTTAAACATAATACACTGGGAAAATCTTAAATCATCCCTATGTGGTGTTTTATTGCATGCAGTGGGTAGTTCATAATAGCCTCCCCTAGAAGAGTAACATATTCCATAAGTATCATTTCTGCTATGGGTTATCATGCATTGCCAATAACATTCAACATAGTTCCCCATTTAAGCCAAAGAAGTTTGCTACCCAAGTCTTTCAATAAGGAAATGATAAATTTAATTTCTTAATATTTTCAGCTCTTGGGCACTAATGAATACAAAACTTATAGCTTTGGTTTTGTACATGAACTACTATGTGACATTCTTAACTTCCTGCTTTGGCCGTGACCTTGAGCTGCCAAAAATATCATCTTTCCTTCCTTCTTGGCTGAGCATAAGTGATAGCCTTTGTAAAGGGGGACCAGAGGGTGCCTTTCATTTTTACGAATCCCATTGTCCTGTGGAAGATATTAGATGGGTTGTAAAGCTATTTGTGGGAGACTGGGTAGGGAATGAAAGAAGAGCCTGAGGATTGGGTACCCTCTCCAAGGCTGCAGCAGAAGTCAGAACTAGAAGGCGGTTTCTGGCCAATGTATACAGCTGCCTTAAATCAGTAACACTGGAGGAAAGTAAAATAGTTATATTTAATGGTCCACAGGCTGTGCTTGTTGGAAATCTAGTCACACACTGAATGTCTAGTGCTAGTTGCTCAAATTGAGGGAATACTACTACTCTAGTCTACTAGTCTACTAAATAGGATCCATAAAATGAAAGAAATGATTGTTCAAGTGAGAGGCAAGAATAAAAGCCAGGATGATAGTAGAAACTGAACCTTTGCAGAAAGAAAGTTTTGTTGATCAGTAGCCATATTAATTGTTCTTCGTAGATCAGTGTTGCTTCATGGTGACCAAATTGAAATTAACTAGGTATTACTTGGTGAATAAATTTCATAATATTTGTTGTCTTGTACCTACTTCTTAGAAAAATTTAAGAAGCTATTTAATTACTGCATCACTGTTTGATGAGACACTCTCTCCTACGTGTAGTTATATATTAAAATTGCCTCCCATGTGTAATTTTTTTAATGCACAGCATTTTAGAGTTGTGGGGATTATTAGGAGAAACGGAGAATCACAATGAGTTTTAATGAATGAATCCTTATGAAAATTGATTTTTCATGAAAGGCATTACCTTTTTGTTTGCAGAGAAGTTGCAGATAACCTACAGTCGAAGCAGTGGTCCTGGTGGTCAAAATGTTAATGTGCTCAACTCAAAAGTTGATCTTCGATTTCATGTTGAATCTGCTGATTGGTTGAGCAATGATGTGAAATCCAATTTACTCGAAAAGGTGAGATATCTTCATATTTCTGTCCTTAGTTAAACTTAGGTGAGATCTCTTCACATGCTGGCAAAATAATTAATTATTGTGAAAAGTGTGTCAAGTCACTTACTTTCTTTGGAATCACCAGTAAAGCAGAGTGCGAATCAAGCTTCTTGTGGTGGGGGAAAATATTTAGGCAATCTGCTTCGTGCCGACATAAAAATAAGTACCATTTCCACAGTTACGATTGTGAAAGGTCGTGAGAAAGACTGCAATTTAAGGGAATTTGCCTCCTTCGGCACAATTTGCTTATAATAAAGAAAATTCAAATTTTAAAATTTTTATACCTACCTGTCAATATAACTAATTAGATGAACAGTGGTAAAAAAAGTTAAAAAATCGATCGACTACTATTTTGTTTTTTTTTTCGGTACTTTGCGATACTTTCAAAGATGCTGAATAACTTTTTTATTTTTCAATCAATTTTGAAAACTTTTGCATTGTTACACTTTAATTGAAGTAATTCAACTTTTATTGTATGGAAATAATGCTTGCTGAAATACAAGTAGACTTATAAATGTATATTTTTTTTTAAGTTTTACAATTTCCTAGTTGAAAAAATACAAAAACATTTTTCCAGAAGTCAGTTTTACATGTACAGACTTTAGCATGCATAGAAACTTTCTACATGGTTTCCAGATTAGGTGAAAAAATTTCATTGTTAAGCCTCTTGTAGTTCTTAAGGTATTCGAAATTAATGTAGTGAAACTGTGAAAATAAAGATTTTTGGGAAATGGCATTTAAATTTTATATATATGTGGGGTGTGAGAAATTAAAACCAAGGACTATGAAGAGAAACACCATTTAATAAAGAACGACTTCGCCCACACACGTCTGTCTCATACAGCGGCCATTGTTCAACTCCCTTCTCTATCCAACAACATGGCGCCTTGCGCAACTAAACAAATGAAACACAGAATGCAAAATCCTGATCCCACAACTCGGCCATCCTACATTTTGTCCGCTCCGGACGAAGACAAATCATCCTCCATGTCTCTAAAAAACCCTCTCCATGGATTCATGTATTCAGCCACTGTAAAAGTATGTCCTGGTCCCTCACTATTCCCAATTCTTTCCACTTTGTATCTGTCTTTTGGCATCACCTCGGTCACACAATATGGTCCCAAAAACTTGTTTTTGCTCAAGTCCCGACCCAAACTGAGTTCTTTTCACTGCCACAATATCACCTTTCTCGTACACCATGGCCTCCTTACGGTGCCAGTTGAACCCTCGCCTGTTCTCCTCCTGGACCTTGGTAATGGCCTCCTTAGCCTGCTTACGAAGGTCGTCCTGCCGCCTCCAATGGTCTGCTCTCAGCTCCTCACCGACAGCCTCCTCCAACTCGGCATCCTCCGGATTCCGCATGGGTACCCCCAGCAGAAGCTCAAAGGGCGTTGCATCAATGGATCTGTGATATGTGCTGTTGATTGCCCTCTGCACCCAGCTCACGTGCTTGTACCACCGCAGAGGCTCATCTGCAGACAGCTTTGCGAAGACTGCTCCCAGGGTTGAGTTGACTCTCTCCACCTGGCCGTTACCTTGGGGAGCACCTGTGGAAATACTAAAGTGCTTTATATTTCCCTCCCCGCAGTACTTCTCAAACTCTCCTGACATAAACGCCTTATTACGGTCTGTCACTATGCGTCTTGGATTCCCAAAAGTCTGCTGATGGACTCTCAACTTTTCAAGTACCTCAACTGTCTCTAAAGTCTTAGTAGGAAATAACCACACAAACTTTGTAAACCCATCTATGAGCACTAAGATATACTTGTAATTCTTCTTTGTAGATGGACTTGGTCCCAAATGATCAATGTGCATAGTGTTAAACGGAACGTCTTCCTTAGGTATGGGGTTCAGAAAACCCTCTCCCTTACCTTGCTTCCTGGCTGCTACAATACATGGAATGCAATTCTGGATGCATTCTTGTACTTTCTTCTCCACGTTACGGATCCAGTAGCTGGTCAATCTCTTCATTGTCCTCTTCGTTCCAAAATGTCCATCCTCATGCACACCCCTAATTATCTCTCTTTTTTCGTAAAGAAAGCAACCGATGGACCTCTTTACTGCTCACCGTCGTATCGAACTCCCCCGCTAATGCTTTCTTTAACTCCGACCAAGACTTAAATACAGGCTCAGCTTCCAACCAGAGCCTTGCAAATTTTCCGTATATAGTACGAATTTTTTTCCGCGAAAATTCGTCGAAAAAGTAGGGTGCATATTATACATGGTTACAAACTCATCGCGTTTTTATTCGAGCCATAGATCACATGTGAAGTAATCTCAACGTACTTATAGGTATTCGATTTTTCAATTTTAATAAAAAAAATGCAATGAATCAATTTAATTTATTTATTAAAACGAAAATTTACACGCAGTCCCTCTTGTCTTTAACACTGTAGGCACTGAATCCTTAGGATTGAAAACCACTACCCTCGCTTTATTCGAACAGTTCGTGCGAAGTACTGACAGTTCTGCCGGGCGAATGAATGGTCAGCGCTCGACGGCCGACGCGAGAACTAATCGGACAGTAAGGGAACATGCTTCTAACTGCAGACGCCGAGGGCTGTTCCGAAGCAACTCGTCGTCGGACCCATATATTGCAGTCGCGAGGCAGAATTATATAAAACCTCGCTTAATCATATCACAGATGAATCGATGGCATCCCAGGACTCTTTATCCATTGAATAATTAGCGATAACTCCGGTTTCTTTGACTTTCCTGAAGTTGTCAAAGAATGTGGTCTGGAATAAAGCCACTCATTCCACTTTTTACGCATCTGTTACTTAAACGGACTGTTGCAACTGACATCCATCACCTGCAACTGGCTTGTTATCCCTCCAGGAATAATGACGAGATCTGTGCCATTCTTGTACAATATATTCTTGATGCATGGCATTCGATGGCATCTAAATGCATCTAGAACCAACATACGACGTCTACAAACCGCATCTTTACACCACGCATTTCGCAGCCAATCTTTGGTTGAATTTTTATCCATCCGGCCTTTATATTAGCGCGTACGAGCATATTCTGTGGCCAAATAACATTCTTAGAGAGATTTTTTTCTTTAAAATTATACTCAGAAAGTTAACATATGCTATTTACAGAGTGACGTATCTTCCGCTAGTGATCGGACAGAATCCGACTCCAACGGACATAAAGTTAGGCAAATTGAATACAGATATAGGTACCTTTTAGCGACAGTGTAGCAATTCTAACATTTATTGCCAATAGTTCCATAGACACGCTTGGAAGTTTTGGAGGGGAAGAACCTTCTACAAATAGATAGCGCAGTGATCTTTCGGGCGCTGAACGGCGTGGCGGACAATGGCGTAGAATGCCGTTTTATAAAAGCCGACTGCGTATTATACATGGTGATAAGTAAATTCTTACTTTGCGCTCGCCATAGGGTGGGCGCGTCTAAGAGAGGGTGCGTATTATAATCGGAAAATTACGGTATATGGAAATATTCCATCTCCTGTGAAACATTTTGCTTGGTCTGACTCGTCTGTCTGTTTAGCCTCTTACGTGCTCACATAATAACATCAGTATGCCAAATGATGCCAAGTATATTTTCAATCATCTTTACTGGCAAAGTAATCAACTTTCACAGACAATACTTGTGGAGGATTGTGTGAAATTCTTTGTGAAATCATTAATCTTGAATGTTTGTGGTGCCATGAGCAGGAATATGGGTACTCTGTTGGATCATTTGCTCAGTAAATGGTAGAATAGGTACATTGTGTTTTTACACTCTCATCAAAATTCAAAATGGGAGAGGATACATGGCTAACTTAATAGGTTAAAGCACCTTGTGCTCAATAGAGGTATATTGGTAGGTATCGTGGCTTCAGTGCTAGCTTCCAATCTCGTGGGCCTGGGTTCATATCCTAACAGTGGCGAGGATTAATGAATGAAATTCCAATCTTTACTTGTGTCTTGTGAAGGGCACTTCAAGAATAGTTCTCCATCTTGGCACATTTCCTTAATAGCAGTGCTATTGCTGATCAATGGTTGTGCTCCACTCTTCTTCTGACCCTTGAATAATTTGTCCATAGAACAAAGGATCTCCATTGTCAATTGCCTCCCTAAATAACCATCCAACTGGGCTGACTTCCCAGCCTAGACAAATGCTTTTTTTTACTGTGAGTTTCTCAAAATGCCTCTATTAAATGATTTGGGCTATCCTCTGAAAAGTAAGTGATTTATGCAAAATTCCACAGAGAAAAATCATCCGCCTTGACCGGGATTCAAACCCGGATCCCTCGGTTTCCGGCCGAGTGCTGTAGCCAGTGAAGCTACCGAGGTGTCCTCTTCTCCTGTGGATTTTAGTGACCTTTACGGGACCATATGTTCTCGACTGCCGGACATACAATGTAAAAACCAGTCGCTACTGAGCGCTGAGCGCCACTGCCCACGAGGAAAGATTGTACTATGAACACAGAGAGGTGTTCAATCTATTTGACAGATTTACCCTTAGGCAGAGGGAAATAAGCTCCATAACTGCTGAAAATGGTGTCCCATGAATAATTGTGTTCGTGAAAAGCATGTGATGCTTTGGCTAATTGGTAGGCTCTGTTCCACGTTCAAAGAATACTGCTACAACACTGATGCCGAATCCTTTGAAACCAAAATTCCTTCACTTTAGACGTCTACTATTTGAATATTTCAATCATACAATTGATCCTACTAAATGGGAAACATCTTTTGGCAGCATGATCTCATTTCTGGTGTCCTTTGCCAAAACTGCTATCTTAAGGTTGTGCACTGAAGCCTCGTATGTTGCATAATTATGGATTGTGGTCAGATTGAGCTTGTCGAGGCATTCGAGGAAAAGGTTGAATTAAGTCTCAATTGAATCATTCTGTAATATTCTTTTTTTCCTTTTATAGAACAAAACCAAAGTGAACAGTGAGGGGTTTCTTGTCTTGAGGTCGGAGAAGACACGTTCGCAGCAGCTCAATGTTGCAGATGCTATGCTAAAGCTTCGTAATATGATAAGGATGGCTTCTGAGCCTCCCAAAGGACCATCAGAAGAGTCTCTGGAGGCAGCTAGGAAGAGGTAAGTAACTGCCTGATTTGGAGAATACGTGTTGGTCCTTGGTGTCAAACATCCTGACTTCTGCAATTGAAACTGAAGAAATTGTGCTTTAGGATATGGAGAGCATATGAAAATCTGTTCATAATACAGAAGCTGGCTTTTTCAATTTGAAACTATCTTTACCTCATGTGCACTTCCTTCTATCAGTTAGGCTGGAGTCATATAAGTGGTGAACATGGCCAAAGTTCTGGAGAATATCTTTGGTTCTCTGGTAGTTGGATTAAGTGCGGAGACTCGTGTTTCTCAAGTCATTACCCTAACAAGGAGTATAAGTTGTGAAATTTCTACCTTTTTTCTGGCAGATGAAAACCTACCTTTGACCTACAGTCAAGTTGCTAAGTAAGGTGAATTTTTCATGGTCAGTATTACTGTCTATTGGTGGTAAAAAACTGTATGAATGTTTATTTTGCATAAGTCAGAAAGAATTTTTTCTAAGAATTGTGTAAAATGAACTAATTTTTGCATTAAGACTTACCACTGCCAAATACAGAGGCTGTTAGTTCTTTAGCTTTAAGATATTAATCCATTTCTCAAGACTAATTTTATTACACAAATTTTTATGCATTTTACGCATTGCCTACCTGAAAATTTCTAGATTCACTACCAGTGGTGTTTCAGCTGTAAATCCTTGGTATGTACTAATTAATGCATTGCGAAGATTTTTTTTGCATGTTACTGCTGTCAAAAACTTGAGTTAAAATACACTTAAGTATGATGATGAAAAAGACATTTAATCATCCTGCATTAAGTGACAAAGGAATCAAAGAATGCTGTGAAAGAACTTATCTATAAATCTATAGGACAATTGTCTATACATACCTTGACTGTGGTGATTCCAGCTTTAGATTGGTCATTACTCCCACTAGAGAAATAAAATTAACTTGATGGCCCACAAAAGTAATTTCACTACCATTGGTGTATCACTATCATGAATTTAGTTAGCAATTGTTATCAATATTATGACATTCCTGGATAATCGTAACTTCCTACATGGCAGTCAGCACTGCTTCTGTAAGGCCAGGTCCTGCAGAACACAGCTTGCGCTCTTCCTTCATGATATCCTAAAATCAAGTGAATCGAAAAAGAAATTTGATGCTATATTCCTTGACTTCAAGAAGGCATTTGACAAGGTTCCTCACCAAAAACTCATTCATAAATTCCATTCATGTGGAGTTAATAAATAAATAGTGAATTGGATAAGTGACTTTCTCAGTGATCGAAAACAAGAAGCAGTTATTGATGGTTTTAGCTCTGATATGGTAGAAGTCACATCTGGTGTTTCTCAAGGAAGTGTGATCGGCCCTCTTTTATTCATCATTTATATTAATGACTTATGTTCTCAAGTGTGTAGTAAATTAACATTATTTGCACACCATACAGTTATCTACCATGAAATAGCATGTGAAGGCGCAGACTTAGAGGTTCTGTCATTGGACCTTAACAACGTTCATTTGTGGTGCCAGGAGTGGGGGTTAGAATCAGATACATATTAGGAAATGCACCACAATCCACTTCCTGCAAAAGTCGTCACACAAACGCCATACCTATACTGTGGATGTAGTAAACATAAAATCTTCAGGTACAGTAAAATATCTTGAAATTACCTCAACTTCTGATATATCGTGGGGAACTCACATACAAAAAATATGTGGCACAGCACTAAAGAAACTAGATTTTGTTAAGTGTATGATAAGGGAGGTCCTGGGATAAAAAAATAAAAGAGAGATGCTACTTCACTCTAGTTAGGCCACACCTCAAATACACAGCGAGCATTTGGGGCCCTGGTCTAAAAGACTTAACAAAAAAATGATTGAAATACAAAGAAAAGTAGCAATCTTCGTTAAAAACTGCTATGAGCGAGCATATAGTCTCTTACAACTTTATTAAGGGGATTAAGGTGGGAGCCCCTAGAGACCTGGAGGCTACACGTTAGGCTTAGGTTGCTTGAGAAGTTCAGAACTCATGTGTTTCAGAGTGACACAGAGATTATTATCGTGACACCTCACTACATCTCTAGGTCTGACAGAAGCGATAAAATAATAGGATACATCACCAAGCAGATTTGTACAAAAACTAGTCTTTCCACGCAGAATAAGCGACCACAATAAAAACTGAGCTCCACTAAATACACTCCCATAATTCATGTCACCATTTCACCTCCGAAAATCTTACATCTTTACATGGCTAGTGACCTAACACCCCCTGCCACATGCCCATGCGGTGGCTCGCAGGGTAGTATGTATGTAGATGTAAGCCACAACAATGCCTAGGTAAATCCTATTGCTGGGTTATCTCTGGCCATGACAACATTCTACTTGAAAAGTAAAGCATGAAAATTCATGGAAATGTATGAAATGAGATATTGGCAATGGTAACAATACATTGAATTGAGAATTGGGCAGGCAGTACATGTGCAAACCATTGTTGTTACCTCCCAACATGCCATTTTCTAAGCTGCTGCACATGCCTCAAACTGTAATGCTTGATATCGTTATTAGTTTGGTCGATGGATTCACAAATGAGGTTTAGGTTCTGTAAAATGCAGCTTTTATGTAAAAAATATACTCCCAACTCTGGATGCTTTGTAAAACATTTGCACTATTCATTCAACCAGAGTTGCTGGATTTTACCTTCACCTTTTCTTCTGCTCCATTTTGCCATGGTTTTATGCCTCAAGTGGAATGTCGTGCATCGTAAGCTTAGTTGTATGTCATGTAATTTGGGTATGGTCACTCACTGAGGATTAATAGGGTTTCCTATGGTTGCCATACATGTTGATAGAGAGGAATTATCCTGCATTTTGGTAAAATTAGAAATCTTATGAGTGTCTTTAATTTTATAGTTGCCTAGTCTACAATTCTGTTACCATGAATGCTAGCAGTTATTATCTTAAATTCTCATATACAAATTGCAATCATCCCAAGTAAATGAAAAAAATAGTGAATTGGATTCAGAAATTCCTCAGTGATCTCAATCAAAGAGTAGTAAATGATGGTATTAGCTCTGATTGGGTTAGAGTCACATCTGGTGTTCCACAAGGAAGTGTGATCGGCCCTCTTTTGTTCATTATTTATATAAATGACCTAAGTTCTCATTTTAGCTCTTAACAAAGGTTATTTGCTGATGATACGGTCATCTACCATGAAATTAGTGAAGTTGCGGACTCAGAATTTTTATCATCAGATCTGAACAATGTTCATTCGTGGTGCCAGGAGTGGGGGCTACCACTAAATCTTGGTAATTGCACCACAGTACACTTCTTGCAAAACTCATCACACCAATGCCATATCTACACTGTGGATGAAGTAAGCATTAAGTCCTCAGAAAATGTAAAATACCTCGCAATTACCTTCACTTCACATATATGGTGGAGAACACACATGCAAAACATGTGCAGTACAGCATTAAAGAAACTAGGATTTATCTAGCATATAATAGGAAGGTTCTTGGATGAGAAAGTAAAATAGAGGTACTACTTTGCTCTGGTTAGGCCACTCCTGGAATATACCATGAGCATTTAGGTACCTGGATAGAAAGGTTTAATCGAAAAAATAAATACAATACAAAGGAAAGCTTGTGGAATTGGTGTAGAACTGCTACAACCAAATTATTTTCACAGCTTTTAGGGGATGAGGTTAGGAGCTTCTAGAAACTCTAAGGCTGCGTGCTAGACTATGAGTGCTTGAGAAATGCGAAACAGGTGTGTTTCAGAGTGACATAGAGAATATCATTTTGGCACCACACTACGTTTCTAGGTTCAACAGATATAAAATAAGAGAGATACGTTGCCGAACATATAGGACTTATTTTTTCGTGCTTAATCATTTACCATATTACAAACTAAGCTCCACTCAAAACACTCCCATGATATAGCTCGTTTGAAAGGTCGTGGCCCGTGTGCAGAAACCCTTTTTTGACCTGGATGAGTCTATTTTCGCGAACGGCACTCGCTGGAGGTTTTGGGAGAAAGTGACCATTTGCCCTCTCATTCAAAGGCTTGCCTTCCCAACCAAATTTCCTCCCCCAAGCGCACCTTCCCCTCCACTCGTCAATTTTCCGCGCATTTAGGGGCCACAAGCTTTCAAACGAACTGTACTCGTCACCATTTCACCTCCCAAAACCTTATCCCTTACATCTTTACACAGCTGGTGTCCTAACACCCCCTGCCACTCAACCATGTCATGGCTTACAGGGTAGTATGTACAGGGTAATAATAGTTAATTAATAGTTAATAGTTAATTACAGGGTAATTAGTATGGTGAGATTACTTCAAATGTGATCTACGGCTCCAAAAAAAACGCGATGAGTTTGTAACCATGTATAATATGCACCATACTTTTTCGACGAATTTTCGCGGAAAAAAATGCGTACTATATACGGAAAATTTCGGTACTGAGAATGCACGCAACCCGCACGACAGTCTTGCCCGTGGCGCAGGACGTTCTAGAACGTCCAAAGTTTAAACAGTTATAATTGGACAAGTAGGCTTCAAAATTTATAACTTTTTGTGACATGTCTTATTTCATCGTGCTGAATGTAAATATGCGAAAAACTGAACCTTGTCACCAGGAAGGAATCACAGTTTATGCCTTAGGGTTGAAAGGGTTAACACTGTACATTCATTATGAGCAAGCCTTTGATAGCATGAATAGAATACAATTATATAATGTCAGAACTTGATATCTCACTGGAGCTAATATGAATGGAACAAATTGCTGAGTGTCACCAAGGCTCAAGTGAAAATTGGCAATGGGTTCAATAAAGAATTTCAGCTACACAAAGGGGCTGTCTTCAACCCACTTCACACTAGAATTATATAGAGTTGCAACAACAACAATCGACAAATAAGGAAAAATCTTTAGCAGTCCCATCTGTGCATATGCTGATGATATAGTCACAATTGTTAGAACAGTAATATATGTAAGGGGTATATGAGAAATTAGAATCAGAGGTCATAAGGCTGATTGTTAACGGCAGAAAAATCAGCAGCTGCACGATGAAGCAAATACTGGCAGGTAATACAGCATTTTAAGCTAAGCTACACCTTCTTTAAAGCAAGTTAATAATTAGTAATTAAATAACTGAAATATATGATACATAGATACGACCAGTAGAGACATATGGTGCAGAAACTTGGTTCATTAACCTCAAAAGATGTGAATATATGCACCAAGGAAGAGAATGACACAGGCTGACATGGTGAGAAGAGGTAGATCAAAATCTTTGTGGGTGAAGAGGAATGCCGGTATTGGCAGAGCACATCAAAAAAGTGAAAGGGACTTCACCATTTATTAGTATAATCTCTAGGGTTGAAAATTTCCAGAATGTTTTAAATTTATTTATTGTGACTTTCATATTTCTCAATCGTTTGTAAAATCTCTGCGTGGGAAATACCTTCCTGTAATCTGTCTTTCATCCTTTCGTCTTTGTATTCCTTAGGAAACTTATTCAAATAGGTTCTCGCCTTCTCCATCTCAATAAGAACCTAATCCATGTTTGGCATCTTTGATGTTTACGAATATTTTGAACACCGGGAATTCACCTCCACAGTCAGAAGTGCTTCCACCAAAGCAGTAGTCCATGAGTGACACTGGTGGTAGTATTGGCACGATCTGATTGACAGACACTTTCACCTGCTGTAAACATGGGACTTTACCATCTTCCTCACGGCTAACCGTACGCCTAACAGCAGGGCCTTGCGGCTCTCTTACGTTTTAAGTCCATTGTAGAATGGGCTTGAGAGTTAGCGTGGTTAGAAAGCTAGAAATATATAAAAAGGACATTATGGTAGTATTTAATCTCATCCTACAGGTGTATGTAATAAACTCAATCATATAGTCCTACATAAGAGTGAATCTCTTTAATTTGCGAGAAATTCAAAGCACCAATGTACTGTATTTTAGAAGGCTGTAATGCAAAGCCTCCTTTTTTCAGAGTGGAAATGGGTTTCAAACTGGTTTTTGTGCCAATTATTTCATTATTTTTTCTGATCTTTTTGGCTTTGGTTCCGGTTTGTATCTCAAGAACCAGTGGAACCAATGAACTGAACTGACCCATCGCTAATTTTTATTGAACAGTTAGGATGGGTTGAGTTAACACATTTGTACAAATATCCTGGAATTGTCCTTATAGATTGAGCAGTAGATGGTTCTATGGTCGAATGTGAAATCTTTGTTTTTATTTTCAGGAGGATGAAAGCTGCTCGTTTACGGTTGCAAGAGAAAAGAAATCACTCGATGACCAAAGCTCAGCGGCGTTCCCCAGACTTTGACTACTAACAAGAAGTGGATGTCCTTTATTGGTTATTATTTCATTAGCAGTTACTATTTGATACAGCCACCTGTGCTGTGACATGTGTATATGCATAGCTGTCTTTTTTCAGTAAAACTTTTGCGAAAAATCAGGATTTTGCTTTGATTCCAAATGTATAGTTATTTTTTAACACTAGAATTCCTGGAGGTGTCATTTCGTCTCCACCACCCATAAAAATAGTCACAATTTTTTTCAGTTTCATTATCTAAGCCATTGCCTCTCATGGCTTTTCCTTAATTCCACTATTATACTCTGATTAAAAAGTAGCAGGAATATGCCTTGCCTACTGACCGGCGATTAGCAAGAAGAAAAATAACCAGCATGGTGAAATTACCGCAAGGTAACATCCATCACATCCCCACCGCAAGCATCCTTCTGGAGCAGATAGCCTGTAAGCATGGTGGATATCGTTATGATAAGCGAACGAGGAAATGTTAAGGAAAGTGGACTGTGAAAGTGGAAAGGGAAAGTAGCTCTTATACAAACGAGGAATCACATTGCTTTGGATGTCAAACCCGAGAAACATTCTGATTTCCGAACACGACTCCGCTAACGGTTTCGTGTGGATCAGAAGCAACAGCATCTCGTACGTGAGCTGTTACTTGACACTTAGTGATGAAATAACGGCCTTATGCTAAAAACTTGAGGAGATAGAGACCATCTCTGAGATGTAGAAGGACTAATAATTCCCGTTGGCGATTTCTATTCTAAAGCAATAGCGTTGGGGTCGTCGGAGTACAACTGGAGGGGTTTAAGGGTCGTGGCAATGACCTCGAGACTAAACTTTACCCTACTAAGCGACGACATGACAACATTCAGAAGAGCGGGAAACAATACCAGATGTGTCCTTCGCTTCGGAACATATAGCTGGAAGAATCAGTGAAGATCGATCACATTTTTTGTTGAATGACATCATATGAGGCAAATTTTTCTCAGATTTGCGTCCGGGTTAATTGCTCCATTTTGATCTTTGCTGATTCGATTTCGATGGTTTCGATTAAAGGCTTATTCATCGTCATCAGGGCCGTAACGTCAACGCATGATCATAATCGAAGTGTCGGCGAAGATGAAAATGGAGCAATTAACTAGGACACCAACCCGAGAAAAAGTTACTTCAGTTATATGCTGGGAGAAAATTAAAATCCTACATGATATCATATGAGACCGACCACAAAACCACCTTGTGCCCTGGGATGGAATACCTTGAAGATGGATAAGGACAAATTAACCGCCACCTAGTGAGAGGGTATCGTGGACGAAAAGTTCAGCGATGCAGAAGGTGTGATGAAATTGATGCTCAAAGGCTGTAATGCCTCAATGCCACGGAAGCATCTGTTTTATGACAATAAGAGGCTTTGTATCCTGGTGGACAACAAACATGGCAGACATAAGAAGAGAATGCCATTGCCTATGTAGACTGTCTCAAATAGCAATAAAAATCATTCTGATGTGCAGGGGCGGATATGTACTAACATTTTTGGGGGTCATAACAAGTGCGCTGAAGATAAATCTTTCAAATTTATTTCCGAAGTAAGACTCATGTGGTTTGAAAAAAATCATGGCCAATTTCGAGAGGATTTAAATAGAGGGGTTTAAATTACTTTTTGGAGGCTTTTTCGGACATTTGTGTCACGGTAACAAAAATATAGAATTTTGCGGTACTTGTCATCCAATCTACGTTCTTTAGCGTGAAACCACCATCAGGCCTCCTCCTGATTGCATATATGCTGCAAAAGAATGATGAAATGACCCTCATCAGCACTTAGGTTGAACTGGTTTTTGTCTACTTCAGATCAGTACTCCACGAAGCTCTTGTGAAAAATAGGAGTTTGGTGCTTCCCAAAAATTATTTCTCCAACAATTTTCAAGGAAAGATAATTGAAGTGTGGTTTTTTTTTTTTACGTCCTCAATAAAGGATAAATATTGAAGTGTTTTTTAATTTTAATGCAGTAACTTGCCATACCAAGAGTTACTTGGCAACAATAATAAACCCATCTACGTTTAAGGCAAGTGATAACTAGTTGAAATAGACGTAGGCATTTGAATTTTTGGCCATGTCAAGGCTTATTCTTTTGTTTGAGGGTAAATTGTGTGATTGTTTTTGTCCATTGAAATGGTGATGATTATTTTGTCAAATGAAGTTTGTTGGTTCGTTCTGGTTTGAAATATTGCTTTATACAATCATATCCTGGAGTAGTCGAGACGAATGTTGAATGGTGTTCTAGCAGATTCAAATGATATAAATTATTATACATTTTCTGTGATAGCCTACACGGATGTCTATTGTGATATTTTTGCAATATGTGTATAGTTATTGGCAATTTGGGCTTAAATGCGTTGTGTCACGTTAGTCAGTGTGTTTGAAGTGATGTTCGAAATTAGTAAATATCGTGGATGGCTGTTTACTCACTATAAAATGGAGCTGGATGATGCAATGAAAAATTCATGGCAGAAAGTTATTGACATTATTAAATATGTTTTCTTAGGGAGTTAGGTAATTTTCGCCAAAGTGGAAGCTTGATAATATGTCTGTATGCGATGCATGATGTTTCATATTTTAGCATAGATTAAATTGTGCCTCCTCCACTAAGAGTTTTTTGTATTTATTTTATATTATTTATATTATTGTATATATTATTACTTGTTATCATTAGCATAGATTGTTCCATTTTATGAATAATACTCAATTTAGTGTTGGTGTTTCAGCTTGTTGTAATTGTAGCAATTATGATGGAAAAGATGCTCTAAAAATCTAGTGGAAGATATGATATAAGCTGCAAGAAATAGACTTTTGAAAGTGATCTACTCAGCTCTTTTCAATTTCACTTGATCATAAGCTGGTCATCCTTGAATATAGCCTTGTAGGGGGATTGTTATATTCATTTTTTGGGGTCAGGAATTTTCGGAGGATAGTAGGTGAGTACCAATGAGTGTCCTAATCAATTGATGTCGGGTATTACATTTCACATCATGTCCAAGATAATTTAAATGGACTATCGAGTGTGAGGGTTGGACACTGGCATGTTAAGAGAACCGTCGAGCTTTAGTTGTATTTAGATAATGAAATATAACGGGAAGGAAGTAGGGATATCGGATAATTATGAGAATAAAGTTTGCTCTTGCAACAAGTATAGTTCCATTGGTCATTTGCAGTAACCATTTTCTTTATTCAAAAGAATTTTATAGATCTCTATATGCGCAGAATTATGTATTCGGGAAAAATGAAGGTTTTGGAGCTGAATACGATGTGATATGAACGGGAATGAGAATATAATGCTATTCGAATACATAATATTCATTGGCTGTAAATGGTGAAATCGTAGTAAATTATGTTCGCCGGTTTGATAAATTAAGCCCGTCATTATTCACTAATGAAGATTAAGAAGAATGAAAATCCGACATCAAAGACATGCCCCATCTGTAAACATCTGGGTCAGCTGAGACATCACAATGAGCAAAACTGTTGGCACAGAGACAAAGCTTATAAATATTGTAAAAGGATGAATTATACAGCAGATCAATGCAAATACAAGGAAGAACATGAAGAGAGGATCAGAAACCAAAACAAAACTCAACACAAATCAAATAAGGTCTCATTCCTTGTATATAGTGCTGAGCAGATGAATATCGATGATCAAAGCCAGGACATAGAGATGGTAGTGGATGCAACAAGATGATGTTTAAAGAAGAAAATGTTATCTCTGACAATGTGAAGACTGCTAAAGAAAATACATGTATGCCAATAAAAGGATGTGGGTCTGTTGAATTTGAAAACCGTATTCTGAAAGAAGTTATTATGTGCCAGATCTAACTAGAAACCTGCTTTCAGTAAACTCTAACTAAAGCTGAAGGTACAGTGTATTTTGATAGTGGAAAAGTATATATCCTGAAAACAAAAATTGAAATACCTAAAGACAGCATTGTCATAGAGGGGAGAAAAACAGATAATGGTTTATATGTGGTGAACATGAAGGAAAATCCAGGAAATGCTTTTGGTGCTGAGCAGCCAACTACAGAACTTTAGATGTGGCACAAGAAACTAGGCCATTTAAGCTATGGTCAGATAATGAAAATACCATATATGTGTGATGGAGTATCCTTCTCAATGGAAGAGTGTAAGAAGGAGAAAAACAACAGTAAAATTTGTGCACAGGCAAAACAAGTCAGACTGCCCTTCAAAACAATTAGGGAAAGAGCAAATCGCCCCTTGCAAATCATCCATACTGATCTATGTGGACCCATTGATCCACCAACTTACGACAACAAAAAATATTTTCTGATACTGCTTGATGATTTCACTCATTTCTGTATGGTGTACCTATATCATGGAAACAAAAGCATCGAATGAAGTATTCCAGTGTACAAAGAAATTCATAAATGAAGGAGAGGCACATTTCAAAATTAAAGCAAGAAAACTAAGAAGTGATAATGGAGGTGAATTCCACAACAATCTTCTCTCTGAGTGGTGCAATGAAAAAGGCATTATACAAGATTTTACAATTCCTCACACACCTCAATTGAATGGCAAAAGTGGGTGGATAATGTTGACTCTTCTAAATAAAGCAAGAGCCTTGATTTTTGGCTCAAGTTGTAACAAAGAAATGTGGGAAGAAGAAGTACTAACAGCTGCTTACTTAGCAAACAGAAGTCCAACTGGAGGAGTGCTCGACACCAGCTGAAAATTGGTATAAGAGGAAACCAGATCTGAGAAACCTACAAATATTTGGCCAAAGGGTATACTCAAAAATTGTTAGACCTTTGAAGAAATTAGACAAAAGGAGTGAAGAGGCGATGCTTGTTGGATATGCCCCCAATGGATATTGTCTGTGGAATCCAAAAGAGAGAAAAGTATTTATCAGCAGAGATGTAATCTTCACCGAAACATTTTTTCAAACTCAACCACAAGTAGAGTGTCCAAACATCATCGACTTCTTTGAAGAGGAAGAAATTCAGGATGAAAATGTGGAAAATGGGGAAGAAGAACCACACATACCAAATAATGAAGAAGACGGGAGAAGAAGAATTACCCAGAAATATTGAAAATGAACGACCAAGAAGAGAAAGGAAAGTACCTAAAAGATACAAAGATTATGTGATAAACTTCTTAAGTTGGGATGAAGACGAGGCACATGTGACAATTCTTCCAAGTGAGAATGAAGCTCTTCTGACCTTTGATGAAGCCATCAACTGAGAAGAAAAAGATCAGTGGAAGCATGCCATACAAGAAGAAAAAGATTCTCTGTTGAAAAACAAAACCTGGACTTATGTAAACAGAGATCATGCAAAAGGGAAAGAGATTCTAACAAGTAGGTGGGTTTTCAAAGTGAAGGAGAATGGTAAATATAGGGCGAGATTGGTCGCCAGAGGATGTTCCCAAAACAAGAAAGACATGGACTATGAGAAAATTTTTAGCCCTGTAGTTGATACAACATTACTGAGACTTGTTTGCCATTGGAGCAAAGAAAAACTGGGATATCTAAACCCTTGATATAAAAACAGAATTTTTGTATGGAGAACTTGAGGAACCAATTTTTATGGAAGTAGCAGATGGATTCAATCAACCAGGGAAGATATGTGTTCTATTAAAATCTCTGTACGGCCTAAGACAAGCTCCATCCCAGTGGAACAAAAGATTTACTTCATCTCTGAGGGAACAGGGTATGATACAATTGAAAGCAGACCAGTGCATCTTTAAATCTGGAGATGGAAACATGAACTTGGCCATTCATGTTGATGATGGCATAATTATTGGGAAAGATAAAGCAAAGATATCTCAACTTCAAGATAGACTGAAGAAAGAATTCGACATTACCGTAAATGAAAATCCCAAATCCTACCTTGGTATAGACATAGAGAAGAGTGAAGAAGGAATAATAATTTCTCAAGGAAACTATGCCCATAAAGTACTGAGCAGATTTAACATGACAGAATCCAAACCAATGAAGACACCTATCACTCAAGATATTTACAAAATTGACGATGAAGAGAAATACCCTGAGAAAGAAGAGTTTAACTACTGAGAAGGAGTTGGAAGCTTACTATATTTGTCGTGCAAGACAAGACCTGACCCGAGTTTTGCTGTCAATTTTGAAAGCCATACCATATATACCATACCATAGAAAATCCAAAGAAGAAAGATTATGTTAACATCAAAAGAACTCTTCGATACCTAAAAGGAACACTATCAGCTGGAATTTTCTATAGTAGCTACAATGATGAGAATAACTGCAGAAACACTCCAGTTTCTTGCATACTGTGATGCAGACTTTGCCGGAGATTCTGATGCAAGAGAAAAGGACATCACCAATGAAATAAGAAGGAAAAGTACTTCAGGGTATGTCATAACTCAGTTTGGAAGTCCCATAGCATGGTCATCAAGGCGTCAAAATGTTGTAGCACAGTCAACTATGGAAGCTGAATTAATTGCTGCCTGTGAATGCACCAAGGAATTAAAATACCTTATTGAACTACCTACTTAAGGAAATGACTTGTCAAGAAGTCAGAGCAACTCTGTTCATTGACAACCAAAGCACAATCAAGCTTATAAAGGCAGGAAGGCTGAAGAAAAGTAGGCACATTGAAATAAAATGCTTCTTCATCAAGGATGAGTATTACAAAGGTCTTTTCAAGATGGTGTATGTTCCATCAGAGCATAATATTAGTGACATACTTACCAAGCCTTTACACCTTATAAAGTTTGACAAATTTGCGAAGGAGTTGTTGATTTAGTTAAATACTGATCATGATGTCATTGCAAAATGTCGTTGAACTATTTACCATTAATAAGACATGCAGTATAGTATAAAGACTGATACGTTTGTTAAATTTCATTGAATTATTGATTGTTAATGAAACTTTGTACAATCTTAAAACTTGATACCTTTGTTAAATTTTATTGCATTTTTGATCATTGACTTTGATAAGTCATATATAACCTTTTCATGTAAAAGTTATAACTGTTCTAATACTATTATTTTTTTATGTTTTGATGCTACCTTATATTTGTAACTTTGTACTCTGTGTTACACAAACAAAATTATCCGTCCTTCGTTTACGGGGAAGTGTTGGAATGTTATGTTAGGTAGGCAATAACCTCAGTGGGATAATTTCGTTTTGTAAGGTTGGTAGCACTATTCATGTGTGTGTTTCGGGCTAAATAATAAAAGAGACATGTGACTGTTGTTCTTTATCCAACTGTGTTGTGTCAATTGCCCTACCTTTTAATACAATAACCGTGGCATAAATACTATCAATTACCAATAATACGACAAGTTACAACGACGTTGACTGTGGTGAAATACAGTGAGTGATATGTCGTCCACTTTAGCAGCCCCTAGCAATCGAAGCATAATAGTTATTCACCATATTATGGCATATGAGAATTATTTTATGAAATAGCAATAAGATTTTAAAAATAATAGTCTCTTTCAATTTGTCGTATAAGGTTGGGAAGCGTTTTGAAGAAGTGATCCACTTTAATCACCCACAATAATTATGGACACGGATGGTGCTTTGCGTATGTTTTACGAGATGAAGGCCGCATGGTGTCTTTTCCATCGTAAAAGGGGTAAAAGGGCTACGAAAGTGTCAAGTAAGAATCTCACTTTGCTTGCCTAGGGCCGTTTTCGAACTTGGCAAACGCCTAGTTAACTTGGTATCAAGTTAACTATGCGTTTGCGTTCGAAAACGGCCTAATCCGCTTTCTCTACCAGTAGATTCGACCCCACGACGACGATCGTCGACATGGGGTCACGATGGAAGCTTTATACGTAACTTCCTACACCAGATATTTCCTCCTTAACATCGACAAATTTACTCTTATGTATCAAAAATAATAAACTGTACTGTAAAACTTAACGCATTTCATATATTTTAAACCGTAAATTAATAACTATCTCAATCCCATTTTCTCACTCCCACAGTAACTCCTACTGACAGCGGACGAACACAGTCGATTGCAGCGCCAACGTCTGGGTAAACTAAATGCGGAAAATGAGGCAACACCGTTGTCTAGGAAATGAGGCAAAGACTAATCCACCCACAGTGTCAACGCTTCTAAAAACAACTGATAATCGACCTCCGTGTGATTTAAGTTAAATGGAGGTTGTTATGGTGGTTACCATTATATTATTATTCCAAAATTTTTGTCGTCAGCTAGCACTGTCACTCACAAAATCTCAGTAAGTTATTTTTTTAATTTCTAGGTCGTTACTTTAATGTAAGTTTATGTTTGGTAGAGTCCATTGAAGAACAAGTTACGACATTGCAATTTTGAGCGGAATGAGTAACTTTTTATCAATGGCAACTTCTAAATTTTTGCTGAGAAGCTACAGGTTATCATGGATCTCAATGTTTATACCTAATTTAGCCATTATACAATGCTTAGAAGTTTAGAAAATTCGCTTCGCGTGTTGACTCGGCTTAATAGATCAGTCACTCGAAAATTAGACAAATGTGTCGTATTTTGTATTATAATGGGCACTAATCGTGATTGAAGGCCTTTTCATGGATAAAACATATAATTCGATCTGTTTTACTCCGCAGGTGAAATGGGACGTCTTAAAATTTCCTCTAGTGTTTATTCCTAACAAGGTAAAAAAATACGCAATTTGGGCCATTGCGGTGAGGATAAGTATTTATAGTAAGGATGACTCTGGTTGATCTGTATTATGGAATTTTATTCTATCCCATTGAAGATATTTGTGGAAGTTTGATCTAGCAAATCACTTTTCAAGAGTAGTGGATTTCTGTGTGAAGGTACGTGGATGAATTCGCAATCAATTTAATAATTTCCTTACAGAACTCCAAGACACTGTTTTACCTGTCATGAGGGGAACTAGAAGCCCGAGAGGAGCTATCGCTGAATCCCGAAGAATCCGGAATCGTGGTGACACAACCAATATTTCGTCTAATTTGAAGCGCAGTGTTTGGGTTGTAAACGATGATGGCCATCCGAAATCTCCACTGTCAATAGAACGCCTGCCCCGCTATGTCGAGAGAAATATATCTAGAGTAGCCCGTGTGAAACCCAGATTTAAAGCAATGGCTCGTAAGAGAAGAGCTGCTCCGGAAGACACGATCCCATTTTTCATCGATAAAAGTCCTAGCGAGGAACTGGCCGGTGTTATTCGTAGTCGTGGTCGTTCATTAATGAATGACAGCGTTATTCTTCTTGAGAGTCCGAAAGTGACTACTGAGCCTAACGATGCGTCCCCTAAGTGGCCGATAAAAGAAGCTCGTCGACAGGATTCTGTGGACACAGTGGATTTGTGTAGTGAGGAGGAAGAAGAACGCTTAGTGGCCGTTAAGGGCAATAAGCGTAGAAATAAGATAGAAGGGAATCCTAGGAAGAGGAGAAAATTGTGTGTCAAGATCCAGGACTCTCAGCCGCCGGATGTAATCGTTTTGGATGATGAAGATGAAAGTGCGAGTAATGCTAAAACGTCCAGCAACAATACTTCTATTATCCTTGAATCTCCTCCTTTAAAGCCTCCTCACCGTTCTCGGTGTAAAGACAACACTCAGCCCACCTCGTCCGTTTCAACCGTCAGTGAAACCCCTGACTTTACTATTCCAATTTCTAGTTCATCCAGTGGGAATGGTTTCAATTTCAGAGCCAAATACTTAGATAAAAATTCAACCATCAAAGATTCCAACTGCAAAGGCAGGGGGATTTCAGCAAGTGCCACTCCAGGCCCATCAAGGAACGAATATTCGGAGAGTAATTCCCAGAAACCAGAGCCTTCGAGTACCGTGGGCTCTAATGTTTTCAATCCATGTTCAAATGTGCAGCAGACCGGCCTACGCCCTATAATCATCGATGGATGCAATGTGGCCATAGCGTGAGTTTTCCTCAGCTGACACGCCAATTCACTATTCTATTATCATCCAAAGTCAATTTCGGTGTTAATTGTTTAAAATATAATGGTGGCCTGGATGCTGTTTCTGCCTTAGGCATGTGGGTCATTCCATGTCAACTCAAGACAAGTATTTTATCCCACTACCACTGATTTCAATAAAATTTTGCATGAGTTAGTATTCAAACAGACTAAAACAAATATAAATTTGGGCCTGAATGTGTCATCTATTTTTGTAAAATATGCCTTTGTAAAGTTCGGCTATAATCACTTGCTTATTATCTCTCAAAATAAATCATACTCATATAACAGATTAGTACCTAAAAAGTTATCATAATGCTTACTTACAAAAAAAATCGTTGGTGCTTAGCCAACTTCCACTCGCACATGGAATAAAGCAGTCACAGTAATGTGGATCCACAGGACAAAAGTATGCACAGCCTTGTTGATGCATACTGTTGCTTATTATCTCTACAATAATTATCTTTAGGTGAGGCATTCATCCAGGTTGCATAAATGAAAGGCATCACATTATGTGGCCACAAATTCATTTTTATTTACATCATGATGATAATGAACTCATTGTCATAATGTTTTTTATTGTCGTATGTTAATTAGTTTACTTATGAGATATCCTCTGAAATTTTAAGAGAATTTTTCAGAGCCCACTTGAAAAAAATTGAAATTTCAGATTTTGTTCAAAACTTCAAGTATGATATGCATTATCATGATAAATCCCTTATAAATTTTGAAAACTGCTCCTTTTTTATTCCCTAGCCCTAGATGATATGATATAATCACAGTTCAATGAGTACATTTGTAGGTATTTCATTTTTTTTTGTTTTTTCATTCATACATACCCTTGTATTTTTTTAACACATTGACATAATAAAATTTTGTTTATTGACTGGTATAGTGAAGGAATGTACATGTACCAAACCACATGTACCAAATGTCATTGAAATCTATTGTGGTAAGATAACATTTTCATGAAAATTGTTTTGAACTGACATGGAATTACCTGCTTGTAATTTTGTCTATTGTGAGGATGCTTTACACTGGAAAAGTTTTGGTCTCAGTTTCTTCCTTATGTGCGTCATCATTTTTACAGGCATGGTGGGAACCGAATGTTTTCTGTTAGAGGCTTGTGCATATGTGTGGAGTATTTTCTACGCAGAGGTCACAACCAGGTGGTCGCCCTTGTTCCTCTGCATCAGAGATCTAAAGTCTCGCCCCAGGACCGTGATGTCCTGGAATCTCTCAAAATTGATAATCACCTGGTTTACACACCAAGTAGATTTATCGACAATCGACTGATATCATCTTATGATGACAGGTAATCATAATCATAATTTTATTTGTTCCGTAGGATTTTTTACAAATCATGGAACACATCCCAAGCAATATATTCTAAGTTACAGAGGTTTTACCATGGTTTCAAACTCTGACAGGGAATAGTACCTCTTCTCTAATAGATATTTACACAGTTCCTTCTTCAATTTAACAACCCTCTCAATTTTCTTTATATGGCTCTGAAGATTATTATACACTGTTGAGAGCCGGTATAAAGGGCTGTTTCTATGTTGGGCACTATTATTATGAAATATATGCACATCAGAATGTCTTCTTGTTCCATGGGAGTGCGCGTTACCATTCTTCACAAAACAGTCCAGGTGAGTTTTCACAAATACAGCACAATACAAAACATAAACACGGCAAAGTCAGCAAGCCATTATCAGAGAAGAAGTACAACTCACTCTAGGTTGTAAATTGAAAATGGCACGAGGGCAGTTTTTGCAAAATAATTACTCGTTTAGCATGGGTGGAATGACCCCAAAAAACAATATTGTTACATAAGTGAGAATAGAAATAACCGAAGTAGACCATTTTCAATACATTGCGTGATATAGTGTTTCTCAAGGTTCTCAAAATGTAGATACCAAGGACTAATGTTTTGGATACATAGTTGATGTGATCTCTCCAATCAAGTGATGTATTCAATTTTAAGCCCAGAAAGGATACCTGGTCAGGTTGCGTGATAACAGAGTTATTGATTCGGAGGAAAGGTAACTGGTCAGGTTTTGCATATGAGGAATAAAATAACAGAAAATTAGATTTTGTGACATTAATCTGAAATCCATTGCTGGAGGTCCATTCAGCCATAGATAGGACTGCTGCGTGACTGAGGTGGATTAGCCCTTCCAAGTCTTTGTGCGAAAGTGCATGGCTTGTATTATCAGCAAATAGAGTGACAAAACCTTCCATCCAGTGACGAGGAAGATCATTAATTGAGACCAGAAACAGAATGGGTCCCAGTGAAGAATCCTGAGGTTCACCCAGATTCCAAATTTTCATGTCAGATGTGTATGTTCTGCTCAACCCATCATTTTAATACTTAATTTCAACATAGAGTTTCCTGTTCTGAAGGTATGATTTGATGAAGTTAAGGGGTGTGCCAAAGACACCTAGATCTGACAGCTTTCTTAATAGGACTGAATGGTCAAGTCGATCAAAAGCTTTGGTAAAATCATAAAAGATTCCCATTGTACTTTCGGAATCATCCAATGAGTCATAGACATAATTAAGAAAGTTGAATATCGCTAACTGAACTGATCTACCTTTTATGTAAGCACATTGATTTTTATATAGCAATTTATGGGAGCATATGAAATGAAGTAACCTCTTAGCAAATATGTTTTCAATTATTTTTGAAAAGGGTGATACTATAGTGATTGGTCTATAATTTTTTGGATCATTTTTAGGATCCTTTTTGTGCACTGGTATAATTTTCCCTATTTTCAAAGATTCGGGAAAGATACCAGCAGAAAATGAATCATTTATGATATCACAAAGAGGTTCACAAATAAGTTGTGCAACAACTTTGAGAACTTCAGCGGGTATTTCATCAAATCGTACAGACCTACTGCGGGATAGAGATTTAATTGTTGACATGACTTCAACCCTGTGTGTGGGAGATAGGAACATATTATACTTTCAATTATTTTGAGTAGAAGGTGAACTCATTGCATTGCTAGAGATTGCATTTACCCTAGATGATTCATCCAGAAAAGTATTCAAGAATGCTTTGGAAACGTCTAGAGGATCTGTTAATGTTTCATTGTTTACACACAGCTCAATATTGGGATTTTTTCTATTGATTCCAGTGCGTCTTTTAATAGTATCCCGGGAGGATTTGACCTTATTGTTGGAATTCTGAATCATTTCATCATTTCTCATGATTCTGTCATTCATTACACATTTGTTGAAATGCTTTTTTAATGCTTTATATTCAGGTGGAGGTTGTATATTTTTTCTTTTGCAATCATTATGCCAGAGCCTTAGGTGCTGACTAATGGTATATAAATAGGGTTAACATTTATTGCTCTTCCCTTGCCTTACACGAATTAATTGTTTTTAGGAACAGAAATTAAACTGAGCTGAGAAATTATCGAGGAAGCCCTTTACCCTACTGTTGACATTGTGGGTGTCATCAACAGTGAACAAGTCTAATGACGTAATAGCGTTCTTAAACTCACAAATATTTGATTCATTAAAGACTCTCCTGAACTCAATCTCATGCTTTACGGCTGATCGTTGTAAACACTTTGGATCAATTTGTAACAGTTGGGCATAATGATCTGAAATTATTAAGGGGAGCACTGTCGCTGAGTTAAGATGGCTACTTATGTTGGTTAGTAGGTAGTCAATCCCAGTGCTTGAACTGCTCACTGTAGTGGGAAGACCATAATAGTTCAGATGAAAGCCAAATGAATTTAGCATATCGAATAATCTAACTTTCACTTGTTCCTCTGACAGGAAATTTATATTAAAATCTCCTCCAATACAAATTTTAAATTTTGGACCATATTTCCGAAAAAGAGAATTTAATGTGGTCTGTAAATTAATAACAAACAACTCAGGGTCACTCAACAGACTGCAGTATAAACCAATAACAATCATATTAATATTTGCTGCACAGCATTCGAAGTAGATATCCGCCGCCAGTGGAATATCTATTTGTGCAGACCTCAGATGAGGAGAACTGAAGATAGAATATAACTGAGGTCAGTTTTCTCTGTTTAGTGCTGTGAGTGCTGTGGATATTACTTTTTGAACAAAATGTTAAACTCTCCCCAAGTAGGATTTTGGGTTTTGTTTGTAGTCATTGGTTTTTTTTATTCAATAAAGTGTCAGTATTTGAGTAATGCTAGTTGACTGTTGAATATTTCTCTGTGGAAATTCTTCACTTCAGGGAATGTAGTACTGAGGGTTTCCTGATTATTAGTACTGAATCAGATGAATCTGTGGTCTTTAAGTTTTTACACTACAGCTAGGTCAGTGGTGTCTGGTGGTAAAATGATGTTTTCTACCTCCTCCTTTCACTGATTCCCAAATCTCTGAAATATGTTGTGCCTATATGTGTGATATATGTGACTGCCTGTGGATCTACAAGTTATAATGAGTGTATCCTGAAATGCAGCAAATCAACTGTGCGTAAATGATTGGTTTTTAAATATCGGCATGAATCAGAAAAGAGCATTCCTCGAACTATTTGGCAGTTCTGTCACCTACTCCAAGATGTAATGAAGGAAGGCCCCTGAATGACTCCTTCTGCAAGACTTAGCTTTTATGGCCATATTTTGTGTGCAGGTTTCAGGAAAATGTAGTACATGCTTACATATGCTTGTGTAAGAGTTGGGGTTAGCTGTGATATTCAATTGTCTAGCTTGCAATGGGTAAGGATAATGGCAAATATAGTGTCAAAATGAGGAAATTTGTGCCTCAAGGACCCAAATATGATTGCTTGAAAACCGTAAACAACATAAAATTGAGAAACTGCATTTAATTGACTGTTCATCTTGGTAATTCCCTCTCCCTCCATGCTGGACCTAAATGTTGCTCTGAAAAATCGAGAGTTACATTGAATTGAGGTTTTACTCTGTAATATTTACTTTTATAATATTCTTTGAAGTACATTCTCCAAAGCGTGAGCTTGTTTGCGAGTTTTCTGACTTTAGCTATGAGACAAATTATTGGAGTTTCCACCGGCTGGGAATCCCAGGAAAAGTTGTGAAAATTGAAAATGAGCGTGAACAAGTTGTGGGAAATGAGGAATGAGCCTGGAAATTCGCTCTCCCAAGTCATGCCATGGGTGTGAGTGGCTTAGGTGTTCTAAAAGTTTATTCTCTTGAGCTACATGTCATTATTGATGAAGGTTTAGGTAATGTAGTAGTTATTTATTTGTAGATTTGGAAATTTAGTAGTTTTTTATTTGAAGATTTGGAAATGTGCAATGGAAGCAGGTGTGTTAATGAAACATTGGTTCTACCTAGTGAGATTGAACCCTCAGAGACCGCTTATCATCCCTAAATGAAACTTCTTTAGATGCTTCAATTAGTTGTGGCATAGTAATGGGAGCTGGCTATGTTGTGAGCAATAAGCATGCCACACATTTGGCCTGCTGTGTGACAATGGCATTAAAAACAGCGAAACAGCTGATAGTCAATCAACTGCAGCAATGAGTGTTGTGTGATGCAAATGCTTTTGTTGCTTTGATTGTTCATTATTGCATTGCTAATATTGCCCTTTACATTAAGAAAATATGCGTACAAAATTGTGAATGTGTTTGAATCACTGATCAAAGAAATTTTCATTTCATTTTTGAAAATTATGTTTAAAAAATGTATACATTGGGTGTTAATCATAATAAGTTATGAAAATAAACATGAAGAAATATTGTCAACTTTAATGAAAATGCCCAGAAACTAGAAAAAAAGACTGATACTGCCAAGCACCCTTAATCCAGAAAAATCAGTAATATGGCAACACTTAGGTCCCAGCAGCATTGGGTTAAAGGTGCTTTCCTTGACTTTAAATTTTTGGATCAAAATTTATCTGAAATGCTTTACCAAAACAGAGAAAACAACATTTTCCAATAGTTTTTACAATGTTTGTTACAATAATTTCATAATGGCCGTAATCATGATAGCAACAGATTCTTGTTCCATTTTCTGGAGTTTTGATGCTGAAGTACATTTGATGAAGTTATTTTTTTATATTTTAGGTACATAGTTCAATATGCTGCTGCAGTTGGAGGCGTCATAGTGTCTCGGGATAATTATCGGGACCTGCTGGTTGAAAACCCTGCTTGGAGGGATACAATAACAAACAGGTATCGTCTAGGAGAATGTTTTCTGAAACAAATGTGTCGGTTTTTGAGTCTCACTTCCTGAAGGGCTTACTGACATGATTTTGACAGTTTCCTAATTTCTTCAATCTCTCTGCTCAAAATTGTGTATTATCCCTTAGGAAGGTTTTAGGGTGATGGTATGAAATAAAAGTCCCATAAAATTTGGGGAGATGTGCACTATTTGCATTAAATTCCTTTTTGTGGTTAAGGTTAGCTTGTGTGTCTGTAGATTAAGACTTGCCTAAGTTGAGCTATTGAATGATAGCGATTGCTTAATAGTAGGAAGTTTTTATAGTGAAATATATTTCCTTGCATCGGCAAAAAGAAACAAAAGACAATTTTACAATTAAAATTGTGCAAATTTTTTTCATCTCCCATCTCAATTGATGAGAATGTCTCAACTTACCCCACTCACATAGCTTTGACAATTCTTTCCATATTCAGTGTAAATCTGACCAAAAATTTCATGCTGCAATTCATTAAACCATTTTGGAGTCCTCTCATGGTTTTTAAGTTTGAATATTACTGTAATTATGGACTGAAACATCTTTTTCTGGTGGATATGTCCC
Organism: Ceriagrion tenellum; assembly: GCA_963169105.1. NCBI lineage: Eukaryota > Metazoa > Arthropoda > Insecta > Odonata > Coenagrionidae > Ceriagrion > Ceriagrion tenellum. Next base: position 10,385,312 of record OY720639.1, read on the forward strand.
TGAAATATTATACTTGCTGCAAATACTGTGCAAAAAATTAGTACATTTCACATTGTTTCTAGTTCTTACGTGTTCCTGATGCTAAGTTAGTAAGGTATGCATTGTTGAGTCACATATTATGAGCGAGTTCCATTTCTGTGCAGTTTCCAAGATTATTTGTCGGTATACCTTAACCACTTGACTGGTGAATGACGTTTCTAAAATGTGCTTTCTATTTGGGGAAAAAATTTTTTTTTGTGTCAATAAAATTTTTTTGTAAAGGGAGTATATGTAATATCCTATTTTGTTTTTATCTTTCAATGGTACTCAATTAATTTTCATAAGATATTGTCATAATGAGTAAAGAATTAATTTTTCCAAAAATTTAGTTTTTGTATGATTATCTTTAAAACGTATAATCGGGCACAAGGCCACCTCATTATCTGGGCAGCAGAATCTCATTTCCTTCCACTGCCCTGCTTGAAGCACACTGCACATCTTTTTTTTTGGGAAAGCTTCTTTCTGATTGGGTGAAATTGGTTCTACAATTTTTCTCAGTCAGCCTTGTAGGAGCACTGTGGGAAGGAACTATTCTCCATACCTGAGGTTGACCATACCTCCTACCAAATAGGAGGTTCAATTTTCTGCCAGAGTGATCTTAAATCTCCTTCAATTCTGCTTGTGTTTGGTTCATTTTTGTGAATTTCACTAAACACAAGGTCCTTCACGCAGTAAATAGTAAAACCATGCACAACCTTTTTTGCACTCACACGAAACAAAGAATTTGATCCCAATGCTGCTGTGCTTAGAAAAGAATGAATTGTATCCATGATAGATGGCCTTTCCACTGAAGTAGAGCTCTGCTATTGCTGCTTCAGGGACGTAGAGGGCAGAGCATTTCTCTTTCATGTCCCCCAAGACTCGTAGGATTGTGGAAAGGTTTTTGTTGGAGCAGTGTTCGCAAACTTTTTTATTGTGACGTCGTACGTCCGTACGTCGTACGACGTACGTACGTACGACGTACGTACGTACGTCGTACGTACGTACGTAACGTCCACAAAATGGAGAAATTTCAGCAGCAGATAAAAATCTTCTTCCCGCAGGAACTTTTCGAAAGAATGGAGACGTGATACTCTCCCATTTTGAAAAATAGCTGTAATATCAGGCTTCTGAACATTTCCCATCAAAATAAAAACACCTATCAATGATTTTATTTTGTCAGGACTTGACTCACTCCGCTTGGGCACCCTTGAGCATGGTTTTATATTGGGATTTCTGTCAAGATACTGCTTTGTATGGAGGTTATGTCTGCTTGGACAACAATCCATGCAGTTCAAAATCCACACATTTTTCAAATATCTACAAAATACCCTCCTTATTCTCAAATTGCATCATTATGTCACTGGTGCCTTCAAAATCAAATTGTCTTTGAATGGTTTTGTTTGAACTCTCCATGGCAGAGGATTCAATGGTGTCCTCTTCTGCTGATTCTTCTCTTCTTTCTGATTCAGAGGAACATTTGTATTGGTGTGCACAAAAATGTCCTCACTATCCTCACTGCTATCAATTTCGTAGCTTTCTTCCAAAAGTTCATGAATAGCATCCGAGGAGGGAGAAGCATACCTTTCTCTTTTACTATTGATGCCATTACTGTTGGAAGAGTCAACATCAATTTGAGATACTGCTTTCTCAAGGATTGGAAAGATCTAATATGAGTTTGCACCAATCTCAACAAATTCCTACACATGCCTATTACCGTCCACTCACAGAAAGCTGGTGACTCACACTGACTATGCATACAAATTTGCCCGATTGGCACCCTTGCCAAACTGATGGAAGAGTTACCCTCTCCCTGCGGGAAGGCCATCTGGAAGTAGGTGATTTGATGTGAGACAGTTACACGAGCCTCCTACAACCGATGAGTCATCGGGGAAATTCCCTCTCCTGGCCTTCTGCAGAATTCCTGTGCCGCTCTCCAGCTGTTGAAACCACTGAATTCTCACCCTTTCGATGAAGGAAATACTGGAAGCCTAGGAGTGACCCCTGGGTAGCCAGAAGGAAGCCCCCTCTGATCTCAAATCTGGCCCAAGTGTTTTTATCATTTTGAAATTTAGCTTTTGTGTCTGAAGCTTGAGACATGAATGTGGGAAGTCCTATTAGCCCTCATCCGGTTCAATGAGAAGAAAAAGAAAAATCTCAAATGTTTATTACTAGGCTGTTTGTTTTTGAAGACCAAGACCTATTGCCGCTTGCCGATAGGTACCCATAAGAGAAAAAGGACTGGCCCTAACACAAACAATCAGTGTCTTCGTTCTATATCGCATGTCCCTTGCTGCTACATAGCAGCTCTATCAATGAGCAAGGCTCCTCCGAGGATCCACACCCCTTTTTACCATCTCTTCACTGTCCTTCTCTGTCTCATATATGGTGGGAGCTGAAGATCCTGAGGCAGGGGCCAATTCCATACAGGGTATAAACAACCACGATAAACAGGAGTAGATGGACATCTAAATCACATGATCGGAGGAAAATATGACGTAGACAGGGCTGGGGTACTTTCAGGGTAGACTCCATGTATTAGGAAATTCCTGTGGATTTTCCGATCAAAGGCAGGTCTGTAGTTATGGCTTCCAAACTTGGATTTTCCCAAAAAAGGTAAAAGTGGTACAGTAATTTTCTGTATATATGGTATGCATTTTTTCCACGAAAGTTCGTCAAAAAAGTAGAGTGCATATTATACATGGTTACAAACTTTTTTTGTTTTTATTCTGGCTGTAGATCACATTTGAAGTAATCTCAACGTACTTATAGGTAGTTGATTTTAAAATTTTTAACAAAAAAACAATGCAATGAATCAATTTAATTTATTTATTACAATGGAAATTTACACTCAGTTCCTCTTGTCCCTCTAGTCCTTAACGCTGTTTGCACTGAATCCTTCAAAATCACTCTCCTCGCTTGATTCGAACAGTTTGTGTGAAGCACTGACATCACGCTCGCTGGCAGCATATATTACGTCGCCAAGGACATCGTATTTGTCCTCCTCCACTACGCATTCTTCATCCCTAAGCAAATCTTCATCGGATCCATCTATTGCATTCGTGAGGCAGCATTTTTTAAAACCTCGCTTAATCACAGATGGATCAATGGCATTCCAGGACTTTTTAATCCACCGACTAATTAGCGATAACTCCAGTTTCTTTGACTTTCCTGAAGTTATCAAAGAATGTGGTCTGGAATAAAGCCACTCATTCCACTTTTTACGCATCTGTTACTTAAACGGACTGTTGCCACTGACATCCATCACCTGCAACTGGCTTGTCATCCCTCCAGGAATTATGACGAGATCTGTGCAATTCTCGAACTATATGCTCCTGATGCATGGCATTCGATGGTATCTCAATGCATCTAGAACCAACATATGACGTCTACAAACCGCATCTTTGCACCACTCATTTCGCAGCCAATGTTTGGTGGAATTTTCCTCCATCCAGCCTTTTTATTTGCGTGTACGAGCATACTCTGTGGCCATATAACATTCTTAGGGAGAGTTTTTCTTTTAAATATTACACAAATGTGACATCTTCAAATTGCAGAGATGCATATTTTCTGCTAGTAGATTGGACAGAATCTGACATAAATGGATATATAGTGAGGCAAATTTAATACAGACAGTTTTTAGCGACAGTATAGAAATTCTATCATTATCAAATTATTCCATAGACACGCATGGAAGTTTTGGAGGGGAAGAACCTACTACAAATAGATCGTTACTTTGAGAAACCAAAGGGGTATGTAAGAGCAAGGGGAAAAGCCATCTATAGGCAGCGTTACCACTTGTGCAGTGATCTTTTGGGCTCTGAACGGTGCGGTAGACAATGGTGTAGAATTCTGTTTTCTAAAAGTCAACTACATATTATACATGGTGATAAGTAAATTCTTACATTGTGCTCGCCAAGAAGTGGGTGCTTCATGGCTTCACGTCTTATAGTGGGTGTGTATTATAATCGGAAGATAACGGTAATTCAAAAAAAGTGTAGAAATATGCTATTACTAGTGCTAATTCAATTTGCTGCGGACACAACATTGAACGCTAATTATGTCTGCTTTGGTTGTAGAAGATATCATCAAACCGCTTACTCGAGGTGTAAAATGATCACATCTGCTATTTTTATTGTAACTTGTAGACTTGTAGCTCTGAGAAACAGTGTCTTGAATTCTGTATAACGATCATAGTACCTCTGAGAAATGAAGCCAATGGAATTATTCATAATAATTTGTATTTATATTTTACATTAACATTTTAGCAAGAATTGTGCATGTGTTCTGTGGAGTGCACTCAGTGAGTCCATGGTTTACCATTTAGTTAAGTTCTATTGAAGGAAAAGGCACATGAGTGAGCAACAAGGTTAGACATCGAGGTCTTCAAAGCATTACTTGGCTGAATAGACTGTTTCAAAATGCAACGCAATATTGACTAAAACAGCATCTGTGATGAATCTGAAAGTATAGATCCTGAAACAGTTTCTCACTGGAAGTGCCCGACTTTGCATAAACCTTTGGGCTGCGTCAATGGCAGACTGCCTCTCGCTCTCTTTTGAATCTGAATTGATTGGGATGGAAAAAGTCCTCCTCACCCTCCTGTTCTTGAATCATCACTTTTATGACCCTTTCCAGAACTTTGCCAATAGACCTGAAAAATTTTGGGTCAGACCTGTGTTTTTCTTTTGATTCCAAAAGTGTGCAAAGAGTTCCAGGTTTCCAGTTATTTGAAAAGTACTCTTCCCTGAGGCCGTCTTGAAAAAACTCTGGTGGTGAATTTCAAATTTGTAGGTACAGAAACTGTTTAGTTTTCCATTAATACAGTCATGGCGGGGTGTATTATTTTTTTATTTTGCATTATACCTGATTAATGCATTATGCAAGCGTAACTTCCTGAATTTCTGCATCCATTCCTTCCTCGTCTGATTCGGTTTCTCTTATCTTGGCATCTTCCTCCCCTTCAGTTTGGGGTCATTGCTAGAGACCTGTGTATTTAATATTTTTGTTACATTTATATCTAATGAATAGGATTCCTTTCCTGTATCCTCCTTTGATGAACATACAGTTGGGATTTGTAACTTTTTGGGTGCTAATTTGTATGCAGTGAGGGGTGAAGGGGGGCACATAATTGAGTGGCCAGGTTGTTTTCTGCCAAACTAGGTGGACCTCATGGAGGATGTGGCTCTTGACCACACATTATGATCTTGGCCTGGTCATTTTAAGCTAATGGCTGTCTGTTTTTTACTTGGGGTTCTCCTTCTTCTCTGAAGGGCTATGCTTCTGATGGTTTGGAAAAAGGGCACCAGAGTTGGTAATGGTTTGGTTGTTATTTCTGGAGGAATGACAAGCTTGCTTCGGCCCTTTAAGGATGGCTTGAAGGCAAAATATTCAGAATGTAGATTACCATTATTTTGTTTATGCAATCAAATATTCCTATTAATTAAATGGTCCAGGTAGTAATTTAGTGTTTTTCTATTAAACTTAGTGTGATTTAGCTGGAAAAGGATTGTTCATTATGAAGTTACGTTTTTTCCAAATATGGAGATGAAAAGCTGTGGGAAAAGGTTGGGTTACATTAAAAATGGTCTGAAAGGGACCCATTACTTTTTAGACTGTACTGTACGCTTACCAAAAGTATGTTAATAAAATCACAGAAATTTCCAATGTTTTTGGATGTGGTTTGAGGTAATTATTTTATCCATAACTTTTTAGTGTGCTTGGTGATGTAGTAGCACAATGAAAAAGTTACACTTCCGCCTTCTAGATTCAATTTTAAATATACACGTTTTGCCTTCTCCACAGGTTACTAATGCCTACATGGGTCGGTGATATCCTTATGTTCCCAGTTGACCCCTTAGGCAAATCAGGGCCCTCCCTCGATGACTTCCTCAGATTCCCGAACAAATGATTTGGAGAAGGGCCGTGCTACTAAAAATCTTTTTGTGAGGTCTAGTGCAAATTATGATCTTGTATGGAGGACTGAAAGGTATCTATTTTGTTAACTTGAATGAATTCAAGTGATATTTTGTAAATTTTACTGTAACAAGTGTGTAGTTGGTATTTATTAGATTTTTCCATAAGGTTTTTCTAATTTTGTGAAATTATTAAGTTTCAATAAACATTTTCCGATCAACAATGCCCTTTCACCTGAGATGTTGGGTCTACTTTTGGAATGATGGAAATTTAATTCCTCATATATTTGCAATCCCTGCAGAGTTTAGTTTTTAAAAATATGAATGAACTCTTCAGCATTGTTTTTATTGTTTTTAATTCTTTTCGTCATTTTTGTTATTAATTGTATGTTCTTCTGGCCTCCTTTTCTATGTTTTGATTCTCTTATAGTTTTTCTATCTGGTGGATTAATGTACCTGCATTGAATAAACTGGGTTCTGCAGATAGTTTTTTCTGATCTAATTAAGATATTGTGTTTTGAATGCCAGGTTTTCCTAATTGAATTAATTATCTGAAACTATGGAACCTCACCATCACGTGCCATATTGTTGGAATTTTTATTCATCCCTTCGAATGCTGGCATTTCCACTGCTAAAATCATGGTAATGTGTTCAAAAACTGTGATGGACAGAAACCAGAATGATGGGAAGTGGATCACTTAAATCCTTACGAATTTAACCGAAATGAAGCATGTATATCTGTACCTAAGTACTCATTTTTCCTGGTAATGTCAACTCTCTTGTTGAAAATAAACTCTCAGAGCATAACAACACTCTTTGAACGTGATGGGGGTTCACAACAAAGGGTGAGGTGAAGGCAGCAGTGTGGCAAATAAGTAGATCATGGTGATAAAGTGATGAATTAGCTGTATGAAGTTTCTTCCGAGGTGTGACTGAGATTAGGAAAAATGCAGCAGCAACAAACTGGGAATTGCAGTAGAGCTCTGCATCAGGCTTACTCATCGATGTTAAAATTAATGTGTAAAATATTACTATTAGTGTCCTCTCCTGTATCTGCGTTGTGAGATCGCCTGAGTCTGTCCAGTTCAACACTGCTGGAGTAGTCTCTTATTCACCAATCAGGCCTACATGGACAGCCCACGTTTCTTGAAAGGTAGTGTTAATCATCAAAGTACATACGACTGGTTTTAGCGCTACCGGCGCTACCGCATGACAAATATCTGGAAAGTGAAGCCTCTGCTGCCTTATTGTTGGACACATTGTTGTCATCGTAATGCCCTATCGAGAGCAAGTGTTCGAGCCTTATTTTTCCTTTTTTTACAAAGAATATTGGTTTGGATATGTAGTGACAGCTATTATACTATGTAAACACAATCAAATTTTTTACAATTGGCTACAGGCATATATTGTGTGGCCTACTGATGCAAAAACAAACAAATATCGGGAGGTACAAGTTTGAATTTTCACATATAAGTAAGCCTATAAAAAAGTTACATAGGCTTAATTAAGAAATATGGCTGTATTAAAATTTATGTAATAATTCAAAAGAAGAAAATACAGAAAAAAATAGATGACAGTTAATAAAAATGCAGTTTTAATTTCCTCATGGGAATTCAGAAATTTTGGAAAAATTGATTTGTGCTGTGTTGGGAGAGAGCCAGGAACCGATTCAAGTATAGCTGACTCTATGGTATTCATTTCAAGGAAAGAATGTTATCAAATTTGGCCATGAGCTGATACAAATTGCCTTAGAGAAGATACTGTGCCAACGGTATTTAATTTTCCCTCCTCACCTTAACCCATTCAATGCGGGTCTGTATGAAGATATCGCTCCCGGGATTCAATATTTCGCATTACCATGTCTGTTATTGTATTGTAAGTTACCACCAATATTTAAAATTTCTCCGTAAGTAATTTTTACCTCATTTTTCGTAATTCGAAAAAATGTCATTCATGAATGACTCACACCCCACTGAAAAAAAAAATTAAATAAAATAAAATAAATAAGAAAAAAAAAAGGAAATAATCTGTGGTTATGCTCCCCACATTTCTTTTTATTTCGCTGCTGTGTTTATCCGTAATCTTCCACGAAAATATTACTTTTTGGCGTCTGAAAATTAGTAATTGAGGTTTTAAGTTTTCATGTTTTCTTTTGTGATAGCATTATCACCAAATGAAATATTCTCTGTAAATTTACGTACACTTTTATTATGGCGACCTAGATTTGAAAAATTTATGCCGTTATCAAGTATCTCCCTTCATTTATTCAAACATGGATATTTTTACGCATGGAACATTTTGCATGTATGACCTTGCAAAAATGAACCTGTACCTTTATAATAGCATCACTTTGATGAAATATTTTTCCCTGTGATAAAGCTGTGTGGCATTATTCTCCGTATCATTCAGTTAGTGAAAATGCTGTCATTGCTTCATTTTCACCACGAATGCCTGATACATTTAACTTTATTTTCTTTGGTAAGTCCGTGGTATCCAGAAAAAGGGACTAGAATGACAAAAACTTGCAATAAACATATAACTATGAGCTCCAGATTCACCCCTTTTCTGCAGTTATTAGCCATTTCAGAGGATATAAAAAGTTGTAAAACATGTATTTATAAATTTTGAATGGATTATATCCTCCAACCTTAACAGCCAAACCTGAAAAATTGTTTTAATATCTTCCTCGGGCTTTGCACCGGGTAATGTTTTCTAAATCCGCCGACGTTTCGGAAAACGACTTGTTTTCCATTTCTAAGGCACGTGTTGTTGGGGTATCAACAGCTTGTTTAATTTTAGTGTTATCGCGGTCATGGCAGAAATGACCCGTGCCTTGAAAATGGAAAACAAGTCGTTTTTCGAAACGTCGGCGGATTTTGAAAACATTACCCGGTGCGAAGCCCGAGAAAGATATTTAAACATAATACACCGGGAAAATCTTAAATCATTTACTGAAAAGTTGTGCCCGAGTATTTGATTCCATGTCAATTAGGAAGCAAATTCCATGGAATGCTGCTTTTGGCCAAAGCACTGGATATATTGATTTGAGGATATCATTGATACTGAGCATGGAGGTTTGGCCACAAATGTGCTAGGTTATATAATTGGAAATATTGAAAGTCCCGTCTATTTCTTCATTAACAAAATTACATCAGTAATTCAATCTCAAATGATTAAGGCATTTCTAACAAAACTGGAGGAAAGAGGAGTCCAAATTCACTTGGCAACATGTGATGGAAAATCTTTTAATGTTCAAACATTGAAGATGTTGGGTGCAGTTTATTTATTTTGGAAGGCCCCAGATTCAAAACACTTTTTAACATCCTTAGAATGGAAAGAGTATTGTTGATTTATTAGGTCCATGTCACATGGTTAAGCTGGTAAGAAGTCCTTTGGCTGATGTGGGGGGGTCTTCAATTCCAGGGGTGGAGATGTGAAATGGGTTAATATTAAATGTCTGCAAAGTCTCCAGGAGAAAGAGCAAATGAAATTGCTAACAAATATTTAATATTTATTTATCTAGCTGACACATTGCACAGTATTGAAAATACACATGGCAGGCATATAGGATATGTCAAAAAGGAAGGGCTTTATGTTTACAAATAATACAGAACACAGATACATCAGAGTTGCATGCACTTAAGTTTTGGATAAATATTCATTTACACTATAGTAGCACTCATTTACCAGGTATGCAAATAACCTTTTCTTGAATAGAGGAATTCTTTGTTCATTTTTTAAACAATTGGGTAGTTTATTGAACAATTTTGTGCACATTAATGTTGCCCCTTTGGGTACCATGGACAGGTTTGTTGTTTTCATGTTTCAAGAAAATATAAATGAGGAAATACATATGTATCAATACAATACTGAAACATTACGAAGTAATAGCGCAGAACTTGTGAAATCAGGCATTCATTGATACTGTAAAAACACTTTACAACAAGATATGTGAACAGCAGTTTTTTAAACACAGGTATTCTCTCTTCATTTTTGATTGTCTGTAGCTCATGTGAACTACTGAAATAAAAAGTGAAACGTTAAGTTGACAGTTCAAACACTGAGCCCTTGAATGGCAGATGCCCTGGAGTTAATCCGTAATTCATCAGCAGTGAGGTTACTATTTATTTCATTAGAATGGTGAATAGACTATTTGACATTTTAGATAGCAGGAACCCACTTGTTGCTCATGTACAAATTTTTGCAAGATCATCATTTACTGTTCTTTTCGTGCATGAGAGCCAGAAGGGGTAACAATAATAATAATTCGAACGTGGACCAGTTCCGATGGGCACTCCAGAAACAGTTATTTCAAAGCAGTGTGTGAGAGAGTGAGCAAGATAATTGCAAGCCTATAGATGCCACTTCCTCATCTGTGTTTGAATTTAGGTCTTTGTAAAGGAGTTCAGTGGAGATTTCTGGTGTGAAAACAGATGAGGACACAATTTTAGATGACCTGATTTCGAGAATAGATTCTGAGTCCCTCTCAGGTTTTGCTGAAAGTATAGTTGGCTACATTGCAGGGTTTGCAGTGAAGAAAATATTTTTTAAGTTTTATTGCGTTTCATGTCAAAAATTGCTTCTTTTCCATGGAAGAAACGGGGATTAAAACTATTTAAAAAATTCGTTTCTCCTTTTAGGAACCAGAGGAGGCCTTGTTATACTATCACAATTTGTTCTAAAGTTAATAAAATGTTCAGAAAAGGCTTTTAGATTTTTTATAATGAAAGAGAATGTGATGCAAGATGAGATGGCATTTAAAACAGTTGTGCATAGTTTTTTCGAACTGCTTCTGCTTGCCAGAGATGAAAAGTTAATGGCAGTGATGGGGATACTGTCATTCTATCATGGCCGAAATGAATTTTGAGAACTTTTACGAAACGCAGCTGACTCGAAAAATCACAAAGTTGTGTATTAAAATTAGGTTGCACTCACACACAAAGCTATAGACTCTCAGGTTTCAGGGAAATGCAGCAAGTATGAGGCAAAAACTAACCAAAACTATTTTATTGAATGATATATTTCTCTTAATGTACTGTGGAATGCTTTCGTTACAAAATTATTCAGTGAAATGAATATATTTTCCTATTACCTACAGCCTTATAATGAATTGATTAATAAATTTTCTTTTATCAGTAGTTGCATCAAATTACCAATTTACTCACATAAGCTGCACTCCAGGATATCCCCGAGACTTTGATTTTTGAGCAGCCTATACAGAGGTCAAGATTCCCTGCCCACATACAGTATTTCTGAACTTATTATTTGCTCTACTTGGACACATATTGCATAACTATTTCTTTCATATTAGACAAATGTCACTCAGGGTATATTACAAATACTTCGTGTAATCCATGCACCTTGTTTTTTACATTGTCATTTTTGGAAAACAGTTGCACAGCTAACTATAGAGTTATAGAGGTGCTAATATAATAGTAGGGATGCTTATGCACTTGGTTATAGAATATCACATGGTATTTCATTTCATTCTAGGATATTTTAGGAGTAAACAGGCCAGACAGAGTAGTGGACGTGAAGTGTAACCTCTGATAAGAATATCCTAGTTTATACGCCCAACAATATGGCCGCAGTCTGCAGGAAATGGGTCGTTTTCCTAACAAAGAGTGCCCAATTCAGTTAAAAATTTAAATCAATGGTGCTAATATGAAGCCAAAGATCAAATTTTCACATTGAAATGTTGAAGAAACATGTAAGAACCCTCTTTCTTTCACTCATTGGCTTACAAAAAGGGTGATTTACTGTTCTTTTGCCTAATTTTTTATTTTTTTCGCGTAAATGAACACTCACTATTTTTTCTCATATAGATATATTTAGTGTTTTTTATTAATATTTCTACTATGTATGCATATTTTTAAGCTCTTGATGTACTAGTTTATATATTATTTTATTGTTCGCATTATTATGAGGCTTTGTGAAAATAAGCCTAACTCATTGCTTCAAAGTTGCTATGAGTTTTTTCCAGCAATGACTTTCAACTTGTATTGGTTGATTTGAATCATTGCCATGTCATCATTTGAAAGTAACCATACTAAGAAGGCATTGTCTTATTGCTTAATTTTAATGGCAATAAGCCAAACAGAAACTATTTCCAGAAAGACAACTCCAATATGATATGCAGTGCAGAAAGTCGCTTGTAAGCAAAGGATAAAAAATTATCTCTTTGTTTTGGCACAAATAGGGTTTTCTTTCTTCTCCCTTTGCTCATTATAAAATCTTCACTGCATCATAGTCCTTTGTCAGCTTTCAAACACTATGTCAATATATGGGTGTTAGTCTGCAGCCACTCGTGGTTGTACACTTATCAACTTGCACTTCTATCCATAGCAAAGGCCAGTCGGAAGAGGAAGACTTTTATGGAGGATGATGTTGAAAAGCTTCTTTTTGGAAGTGTTGATAGCATTTTGTGTGAAGATTTTTGTCTTGATTGTAGTGACTAATCAGATAATGTGGATATTGCATGTTCAGAATTTCCCAGTGACAGTGAAGACTGAGATTGTTTTCCTATCCAAAAAATGTCTTGAGACAAAACCCATGAGAGTGGTGTTCAAACAATAGTGGTGTGAAAGAAATCAGATTCTCTGCTATGCCTGGCATAGACAGATGGAAAGGATCCCAGTGGAAAAGATTTGTTTTATCAGTTTCTTTAAGGATACTGGGGAATGCATTGCAACTGAAACTAACTGGTATGCAAATGCCTAATTGAAGTCACCCTCAACAAAAAAAGTGATTCAACAAAAGAATCGTTTTAATCATCTGGAGATGAGGTTCATTATTTTGCATCGTGTGTGCTAATGTGCAAATGAAAAAATATAAACCTATAAAATACTGTATCTTGTGTCAGGTGACAGAAACCCCCTTTTTTTAAGTTATGCCTTATAATTGTTTTCTGCTGCTATCAAAATTTCTCAATTCAGAGGACTGTTCAGTGATGAGTGAAAATGATAAATTGAGGAAGATATACCTGGTGATTGGCTTTGTAAATAAAAAGTTTTTGACAATGTATGTACATTCTGGAGATTAACTTTGCTGTAAATGGAAGCCTGATGAAATTTTGTTGCAGGCTGCGTTGTGTTTAGTACAATCTCAGTAAACATGCTTGCTCGGGGATAAAGTCCTACAAAAACTGTGAAAGCTTTGGATATTGCATGCATTTTTCAATTGCTGGGGAAAAAATGTGGAGCAAAGGAAGTTCCTTCTAGAGAGACTATAATTTTAGCACTAATGAGTCCATATTTTGGGAAGAGTTATTCTTAGTATTATATAATTGGATCACCTCACCTGCTCTCTTTCTCAAATTGGTAAGAGAAGAGACAAATGCTTTAGGTGCTGTCAGATTGAATTGAAGGAACATGCTAGTGGCATTCAAAGAAATGCGACTAAAGTATGCAATAGTGTTATACTGCAATTGAACTGCTGCCATGAAGTGGAGAGGTGAGAAAGACTTGCTCGTTCCATTCACGTGTCAAGGCAGTGACTTTCACAGTCAAGGCATACTTGAGTGATACTGGGAAAAAGTTGTTGGAGGCTGAGGTATCAATCATACTAGGTAAAGTCATGCTGGATCATAATTAACAAATAAATGCTGTCAACAAATAAAGGCAGGCTCAGCAATTTACTTCCTTCCCCATACAGTGCTGTTATGCTAATGGATATGAAATAGATATTTTTATACAATGGACATGGTATTATAAAACTTGAATGTGCCATGCAAAAAAACAGTGGTACAAAGTGATTATTTGATGACTTTGGGGAAAATTTATCTGAACAAATCCTTGAAGTGAATATACTGGAGTCCAAAGGAAGAGGACACCCAGTGTCAGACCCATCACCCATCCATTTCCAGACAGCAAACTGGGCACACTTTCCCAACCATATGCAACTTTTGCAGTGAAGAAGGAGAAGCCCTTCTGTAAATGTGAGTTCTGCAAATCACAAGGGAAGAAGAGTGAAAGAAGGTGGGAGTATGAGAAAGACCTCCTTGCCCTTCTCTTTCTAGACTTATTCAAATTATGTCACACCAAAAGATCCTAGAAGTAAAATTTAATATTTATATATAAATCTTATAATTGATAATATAAAGGTTTCATGTAATGTACTTCCTGAGATAATCACCCAAAATTTAGCTGTGCAATTATCTGATGGAAAGTATTTTTTCAATTTCAAATTATTTCAAAATTATTAAAAATCAAAATTTCAATCAATAAGTACAAGGGTCGGATTGCTTGTATGAAGTTTACTCATCGTTGTGTTGCAGACAGAGCAAACAGGGAAAATGGATTGCTCAAATGCTTTTTTGGCAAAACGTTGTTGAGACAATTTGGTTTCATGTCATTATCCATTGTTGAAATAGACAATCCCATGTAGGTGGTGTAGCCAATAAGTAAAAGAAATTGAGGACATGAGCTTGACTGCCTTTGTAGTTTTTGAAGAGCTTTATTACAACTTTTGTCCAGGAGGAAAGGTCAGGGATATTTAACCCCAAATGAGTAATATTTGAGAATAATGCAGGCGAAGATTACGAGCTATGGATTACACAATTGTGTGAAATTCACAGTGGAAAAATCATTCACTTGGACAGGGAATCGAACCCAGATCCCTCGATTTTGTGCCAAGTGCTCTAACCAATTAAGCTACCCTTCCACTGTGAATCTCATGGGGGCTTTAAGGAGCAAGGTGGACCCATTGAAGTAACTGCACGGCTAGTTTCGTGGTTCTTTGAAAAAAACAGCTATGGAGGTAAAAATGACTGAAGTATTGACGTGAACATTGCAATTCATAGGGATGAATGAGGTAAGTTAAGTTTTGCCGAGTTGAATGTAGTTCCTGTGGATTTGAGCCCTGTGATAAAACAAAGATAAGTAGTTATTTTTTAGATAAAAAAGATAAGTATTTATTTAGTGGTCTGGTATATTAATGTTGTTCATGAGTGTTTAGTGTGATGTGCAATTTCTAATTTACACAGCATGAGCAAAGAAGAATCCATCAACCTCAATGATGAAAACGTGCCATGCTGGCTTGTCTCAACTATCATGGAAGGATGGGTTTTGTGTGACCAAATGTGGCTGAGGAGTTATTTAATACTAAAGGAAGGTAAGAATTGAACATTGCATATGATTAAAGTAGCCGACATGCTTTGTGTTTCTACGGGTGTAGTTTTTTCATCTAATTATGCAAAGTAGTCACTCTATCAATCTGCTAATAGTGTAATTAATAGTGTAATTTGTATGCTCATGGGAAAGACCATATAATATAATTTGATTACTTGGAGAGCTATGATGCAGAAAACAATTATTCATTTGTCTGAATTGTGAATAACATCAAACGAGGGCCTGAATGCTATTGTCACATATGTTTATAGAGATCGGCAGTGTAACCAAAATGGCGGATGAGTCAGACAAAATTATTATCATTTTGGTCTGTAATGAAAGCTGAAAAGTTAATTAAACCCTTGATCAATGTTTTGTTTGAGATCAACAATGTAGATTTACGAAGGAAATGGGGAACAATTTTCTGATTGTCACGGGCCAAAATATCAGATTGCTAATGAACCGAAGAGGAAATCCACTGTAAGTAGTCACTCAAATGTTTATGCCTCTCTGATTCAACTTTAAAGGGAAATGCAATATTGTGATTGCTGCTATGAATGGTGATTGTGAGTCTTATTGTGTATAGGTACTGGGAGGTTTCAAACGTTTACTGTAACTGGAATGCTGAAGACATTAGGCGAGGCATCAAAATTTTCATGCGGCAGATGAATCTCATCAGTGGATGCGTAATTAGCTCATGAGGTATGTTGAATTTGATAACATTTGGTAAGTGGAGAGTAAATGCAACTGAAGAAGAGCAGTTTTATTGCTGAATATCTCTTGATAATGTCCCTCAGGTTATTGCCAGGTTTCCCAGTTTGCCCCCGGTTAGTGGGTTAATGTGAAGAAACTAGTAATTCATAATTTAAACAGCTGTGATTTGGCGATGGCTGATGGTGAAAGGATCGTTGGATGCTGAAATATTGAGACGGTTTCCTGCATTAATGGAAAGTACTACTACCCTGATGAGATTCATTGATTACGACAGTTTATATTTTAATCAGCTTAATTGTACAGGTAAAACAGGAAATGTCTGAGTTATGGTAATTGTTAATTTTAATGCATGACATGAGTTCCGTGATATGATCAAATTTATGTCAATCAATGACCTAATGATGTTTTGTGTCTAATACCTTTTTTTTGCATGAAATTTTTCATCCAATGGACAATCAAATTAACTTAGAATGCTGATGACCTTGAATATTTACCATGCCCCTAGCCTATTTTTAGTGGGTATTTTTCCGATCAGTGAGCGAGTGTAGTTTATAACCTAAATTTAGGCCATTAAAATGGTTTAGCTGTTGATTCAAGAACAGAAACATGGTGCTAATCACATTAACCAGAATATTGCAATAGATTTAATTAATATTTCCTTACACAAATGAAACCTGATTTTGGTCAGTAATTATGAGTTTTATATGCTAATTACCTACCAAATGTAAAATTTAAGGGAAAAGTTAATGGGAAAGCAATGAAATTATTTTGAAATAAGAATTTTCCACTAAATATGTATATAAAATGAAGGAAGTACTTTTCAGTGTATAACAGTAAATTTGGTAAATTCTCTTTATGCCATATTCCTACTTTAGTAGTATCTATTTCATCCCAGCGAAACAAAAATATGGTATTGTTGAACACTCTGTTCTGAAGTACACTTTACCTCTACCTAGCAAATTGATACCCATAACTAGCGTATAATTGACCTTTTACATATTTCCTTGTATGATGCATAGTTTTTGGGTTTTTACTTTAAAAGTAGCAAAATTTTGATGGAGAGTGAAATTGGTGGTAGTATATCTTAGGTAACACTAAAGTGTAATGTTGATTTGAGTGTCTATTTCTTTTGGTGAAGTGATAAACTTTAATAAAGATGATGACATTTTATACATATTATAGGAGCCTGGGGCTACATTTTCCATAACATTGACAATGAGTCCTTTTTGAGATGCTCAAAATGTTTTATCCACATTCTGAAAACTAGCTTCCACAGGAGTTTTATCCATTATGTAGGTAATTGCATTGGAGTTGACACATATGCTTTCAGATTTCATGGTATTTGTCCCATCCACTTCCAGTAATGACTTCATTGTCATTGAAGCCAATTATGTGTCCAGCACCCTTCTCATTTATTACTATATAAGGTGCTAGTGGTAATGTCAATTGATTCTCAATGGGAGGGGTAATATGTAGTAGGAACTAATATACATGGTAGTTCTATGTGTATGGAGTAGAATCTTACAACTCATTTATAATCTTAATGGTATAAGCTTTGACATTCAAACATAACTTGATAACTTAAAGCCACAACAAAACTGCTTCATAATTGCTGTATTACAGCTCACTGACACTCAATGCTTTCGTGGCCGAATCAAAGCTTCCAAGACATTGAAGATCTCAATATTCAACCGTAAATGGATAAATTATAGCTGCAACAATACCTTTTTGAAATCACTGTCCATTCGGGGACACTTAGCCACATTGATTCATTCTTGCAGCAATAACGATGCCGATATGGCTAATAGCACAATTACAATGTTACATTGTGCTTTTAATTAATGAATAATTCTTTTAAAGGCAGCTACTGAGAAACTTCTTTTAATTGGGTAGAAATTTTAATTGGGTAAAAATAAAATCGTATGAGATCTTACTAATTTTAATTATTTCAACTGAAAAGGATCAGAAAATAAAAATTAAATCCTCTTGTGTTAACGTTAATAGGGTAAATAATTAAAAACCATGCGGCAATGTACGATATCCAAATGATGCAAATGAAAACCGTAATTCAGTTAAGAAAATGTTTTTCATTGTAGTACTTATGGCATTTATATAATCAAAGAATGAATATGTCTACGCACCATGTCTTGCTTCAGGGTTTTTTTTTACGAAGTAGTGTGTGCTTGATTAGTCACCAAACGATGCATATCATTTAACTATTTCTCTGATATTTTTTTTTCAAACCAGTAAAATTCCGTTAATATGGCATTATGGCTGAGTTGTTGGTACTGTTCTGTCATTTTTTTCGAGTCTTTGCAACATTCAGTTCACCATTCACTGGGTCAGCTACCCAGTTGTGTAACTGAATGTGGCAGAAACACTCTGGTTTGACAGATATCCTTTATCCTAGAAGGATGGGACTTTGTTCACTACCTAGAAGGACGGTAGGGGGTCAAAAATGACTCTTTGTTATAAATTTGGTTTTCAGAGATAAATTTATTCAACTATTGTTTAAAAGTATTAAATACAACCAAAATGAGTAAATGCAAGACAGTACACAATGTTAAACGTATTAAAAATAATATTGTCTCATTACTTGTGGTTTGATTGTTCAAAGAAATTGTACAAGTAAGCCAAATGACTTTTTGTTTCAATTGAAACACAATTTAAACATTTCAAAATTTTTTCTTCACTTCCTGTACATTTCTTACACATGATTATGTTACAAACATTGCATCTGTTTGCGCTCTTTATCTGACAAGAAATGTTACTCTTTGTAACTTCTCTATGCAATATCCATGCATTGTTTGCTCTGAGATCCAGTATGTTACTGAATGTGTGTAATGGCTACCTTCGTGTTGCTGGCTTTACCAAATATTTCCTGGCCATTTGATCGACCACATCGACTCCATACTTTGTTGCATTATAGAATGTAACTGTCTCTGGTTTCCTCTTGGTATCTGTTCTCGCAGCAACCTCAGGATGTAGTGAGCTCATCACAATTCCATCCATTTTTATAAGTAATCAAAAGTTTTTTGCTTCAATTGACAATTAAAATGAAACTATGGTGATGTATTTAACTGAGGCTTAAACAGCTGAGATTAGTGAGCAATGATTTTTACTAAAAACAAACCATTATTGAAACTACAAGCGCCATTTCTTGGATATTCTAAGAACTTATTGAACAACCCTCGTATCTTTCAAAATAGTGTCAGTTATTATGAGTCTCCAAGATCTTGACATTTTGCCCTCAGCTATGTATCTTTTGGCATATGTTGTTAGTCCTGGCTTTTCCCTTGTAATATTTTGTTGAGTGAGTCTTCCATTTTGAGCACTTCCTAAAGACACCACTTTCCATGCAGTTCCATCTGGTGCATCGATCATAGTCCCAATGTCAAAAGCTGGGCTCTGCATATTACCTGAGAATCGTTTCTGGTGGCAATGGGTGACAATATTAGCTGCAGGCCCAACAAAAGAAATTGTGGAGTCTCCTTCTGCACTCGAGTTTTCTCCACATTCATCATATCGGTCATCGCCAGGCTTTACTTCTTTCAAGGGACTGCGGAGAGTCTTCTGAACATAGCCTCTTCCTGGCACGAGGCATGCATTCTGTTTGACGAGTCGTCAAATTTAATGTAGCTTTTGTCGTCTCTGGAGTCCACGTTTTCTCTCTCCAATAAGCGGCATTCGTTTTTACTCTGTCTCACCTGCGTGTTCCTGATATGAGCTATAAAATGTAATACCTAGACATATGTAAGGAATGAACTTCAATCACAAAGTATCATAAAATATTTTCTCACCTTTCGGGATGTTACATTCAGAAATTTCCAGTGGTATTTTATCATCGGTGGTGGGTTGCTTATCTGCCTCAGAATCAGTCATATTTTCACTGCTGACTGGAATGAAATTCTTGTCTTCTGACATTTCAGCACTACTGTCACTATCATCTCTGTCAGAACCTTCAGATTTGCCTTCTGATGTCTCTTGAAGAATGGAAATTATATCTTGAGGATTAATACACTCCCAAGACATGACAATGAAATGTTCACTGCAGTGTTACAGCACAAAAACTACTCTACATTCAGCCCTGCGACACCTCACTGAGGTCTTGAAAGGCAAGCACTAACTTGTTCGATGGCGAGTGGGTGAGTGACTGATAGAGGAAGGGGAGAAGGGGAAGAAATGTAGAGAAAGAAGTGTAAGGGAAATATCTGCTCAAAATGCCTAAGGTAATGGTGAGTCAATCCTGAACTGCTGAGGGATTCAGAAAGAGAGAACGCCACAGTCTCAGTGATGTTCTGCAAAAAAAGTGATGGGGTCAAAAATGACCCCTTCCCGTCCTCCTAGGTTAAATGGTGCACAGGTGCCAAAGTTTCGAGAATAATCCAGCGAAATAATTGGATATTTTAGAGCACCTTAAATGGATAAAAGTCACAAATTCATAGTAAGGTTCATGCAGAACTAAAGAAATGGCGAATGGCAAAAGTTGAAAAGGGTCAAAAATGACCCCCTCCGTCTTTCTAGTGTTAAGGCAGCATGCAGCAAAAAATGTGAACCAAAATCTTTCCCAAACTGATCTCCCTAAAATTTTACACCAGTAGGATTTTGTATTCTATAGCAGTCTTTCATTGCAGAAATTATGCATAATATCATGAGCAAATTTTTGAATAATTCATTTGAGCATTTATTACTTTTGATGTGTACATTTTTAATAAATCAAATAAAGTATGAATGGATTTTCTCCGCATACAAATTAATTATTTCACCACACCGGAATTCCTTTTGATTAAATATTTGTATATTTTGTATTATACTTTTGGAGGTATGGATGTGGTAAAAACTTGCAAAGAAGAGAGGAAGTAAGAATCTTAAGGAAAAAAAGGTGTGCTAGTGGGTTAACTCCAGAAAGTCTGATATGGAGGTTAAATTTGTGATTATGCTATCAGAATCTGTTCCCTGGGGATCAAATAAGATAGGAATCTTATAAGGTGTTTCTGTGCAGAAGGCTGGAGATGGTTTTATAAGGGGAGAATGGACTAAATGGAAAAGTGCTGGACATGGTGTTCTAGGGGATGAGTGACATTAGAGCAGTATTGTGGCTGGTGAATGCTGTTGGAGTGGGAAATAAAGGGGTGATGGGATGCAGAATTTCATGATTAGTATGAGGATTCTTGGGAAAGAGGGGAAAGGTACCTAATAGGTGAGTAAATATGTGCCAGGTGGGGTGACAACAGGCTGCTCAAATGCTGAATGAAAAAAAGCAATTGTGTGCTGGGCTAAGGTGATTATGGCTCTAAAACAGAAGGCATTGCTCATTTTTTTCGTTTATCCATCGGTGATCTAAGACTGCTTGACTGTAGCTCTCCATCCTTCCCTATCAAATGCTATTTCCCTTACTTCCTAATTGCTCTTTTTATGTTTTTCTCTCTGTTTCCTCTGGGGACCATTCTATTTTTCCTTCAATTATGTTCTTACATATCATTTCCAGGGCATTAGTAGATTATATTCTTTTTCAGAACGGAAAAAAATACACATTTCGCTTTTAATAGCAGATTTCTGGTCGTTATGTATAATTTCAACATGGATTATATACAATACCTACTTCTTCCAGAGTATGTTAAAAACAGAAAAAAACATTTCCAAAGTAATATTTAGAGTTTGAAAAATAAGACTTAAAAGGTGCTCAATTCTTGAGATCGAAAGTTATTTACTTATCATTTCCAGGGTCTTAGTGGATTATATTCTTGTACAGAAAAAAAGAATCATTTATTTCACTCTTAAAATCAGATTTCTGGTCATAAAATATCTTTTCAATATGGATTATAAACGAGATCTACTTTTCCCAGAGTATGTTTTGAACAGAAAAAACATTTTCAAATTAAAATTTAGCGTTTGAAAAATAAGACTGTAATACGCTCAATTTTTGAGTTCAAAAGTTATTTACAGATCATTTTCAAGGCATTAGAAGATTATTTTCTTTTTCAGAAAGGAAAAAAATATTAATTTCGCTCTCAATAGAATATTTCTGGTCGTTAAATATAATTTCAGCATAGCTTTTATACAATACCTACTATTCCCAGAGTATATCAAAAACAGAAAAAAAATTTCCAAGTTATTATTTAGTGTTTGAAAAATAAGACTGTAAAAGACACTCATTTCTTGAGATCAAAAGTTATTTACTGATCATTTCCAGGGCAATAGTGGATTTTTTTCTCTGAAAAATTATTGATTTCGCTCTTAATAGAAGATTTTTGGTCGTAAAATATCATTTTAACATGGATAAGAGACCTACATTTTCCATATGATTTTTTTATGATAAAATCAGAATTAAACATTTCCATATTTGAATTTAGCGTTTGAAAAATTAGACTTTAAAAGACTCTCCATTCTTGAAATCTAGTGTTATTACTGATCATGTCCAGGGCATTTGAAGATAATTTTCTTTTTCAGAAGGGAAATTAATATTCATTTTGCTCTTAATCACAGCTTTCTGGTCATTAATTACTTTTCCTGAAGTATCTTTAAAATTGAAAAAAGGCATTTCTAAATTAAAATTGAGCATTTGAAAAAAAAGCCTGCATAAGACGCACAATTATTGAGATGGAAAGTTATTTAGTGATCACTTCCAGGAGGTTAGTAGACAATTTTCTTTTTCAGAAAGGAAAAAATATATTCATTTTGCTCTTATTAACAGATGTCTGGTCATAAAATATCATTTCAACATGGATTTGTGGAAACTCTGGGAAAAGATCTACTTTTCCCCGAGTTAGTTTAAATCAGAAAAAGAACATTTTCGAATTAAAATTTAGGGTTTGAAAAATAAGACTGTAAAATACACTACAATCTTGAGATAGAAAGTGATTTACTGATTATTTCCAGGGCATTCGTAGATTATTTTCTTTTTCAGAAAGGAAAAAAATATTCATTTCCCTCTTAATAGCAGATTTCTGGTTGTAAAATATCATTTCAACATGGATTATATACAAGATCTACCTTTCCCAGAGTATATATAAAAGAAAAAAAGACATTTCCAAATTATATTTAGCGTTTGAAAAATAAGACAGTAAATGACGCTCAATTCTTGAGATCAAAAGTTTTTTACTGATTAATTCCAGGGCCTATTAGAGTTTTTCTTTTTCAGAAAGGAAAAAGAATGTTCAATTGGCTCTTAATTGAAGATTTCTGGTCATAAAATATCATTTCAACATGGATTATATGTAAGACCGACTATTCCCATTGTATATTAAAGCAGAAAAAAACATTTCTAAATTATATTTACCGTTTGTTAATAAGACTGTACTGTAAAACAATTCTTGAGATATACAACGATTTACTAATCATATCCAGGGCATTAGTAAATAATTTTCTCTTTCAGAAAAGAAAAAATATTTATTTCATTCTTAATACAGATTTATGATGGTTAAATATGATTTCAGCAAAGATTAAAGCCAATAAGTACCTACTTGTCCCAGAGTGTTTAAAACTGAAAAAAAAATTATTTCCAAAATAAGATTAAGCATTTGAAAAATAAGACTGCGAAAGCCGCTCTTTTCATGAGATCGAAATTTATTTAATGATAAGTTTCCGGGCAATATTTTTTTTTCTTTTTCAGAAAGGAAACAAAATTCTTTCGCTCTTAATAGCAGACTTCTGGTCGTAAAATACCATTTCAAAATGGATAATACAAAAGTCCTACTTATGTATAATCCATGTTGCTTATGACCAGAGCATGGTAAAAAAAAACATTTCCAAATTTAAATTTAGCGTTTGAAAAAAAAGACTAATTGATGCTCAATTTTTGACATCAAATGTTATTTAGTGATATTTTCAGGGCGGATTATATTTTTTTCTTTTTCAGAAAGGAAAAAGAATGACAATTCACTCTTAATAGCAGATTTCTGGTCGTAAAATATCATTTCAACATAGATAATATGCAAGACCGACTATTCCCATTGTATGTTAAAGCAGAAAAAAAATTTCCAAATTATATTTACCGTTTGTTAATAAGACTGTACTGTAAAACAATTCTTGAGATATACAACGTTTTAATAATAATTTCCAAGGCATTAGTAAATAATTTTCTTTTCCAGAAAAGAAAGAAATATTTATTTCACTCTTAATACAGATTTATGGTGGTTAAATATGATTTCAACATCGATTAAAACCAATACCTATTTGTCCCAGAGTATGTCAAAATCTGAAAAAAAAATCATTTACAAAATAACATTTAGCGTTTGAAAAATAAGACCGTGAAAGACGCTCTTTTCTTGAGATCGTAAGTTATTAACTGATCATTTTCCGGGCAATATTAATTTTTTTCTTTTTCTGAAAGAAAAAAAATCATTATTGCATTATCAATTGCATTTTGTGGTCGTGAAATGTAATTTCAACGTGGAGCATATGAAATAAAGACTGTAAAAGACGTTCAATTCTTGAGATCGAAAGTTATTTACCGATCATTTCCAGGCCTTTTGTAGATTACTTACTTTTTCAGAAAGGAAATAAAAAATACATTTCGCTCTTAAAAGCAGATTTCTGGCTGTTAAATATATTTTTAACATGGATTATTTAAATCCCTACCTATCATAGAGTATGTTAATATAAAAAAATTTCCAAATTAAAATTAAACTTTTGAAAAATATGACTGTTAAACACACTCAACTGTTGAGATATAAATCGATTTACTTATCATTTCCAGGGCATATGTAGACAATTTTCTCTAAAAAAAACTATTTATTTCACCCTTATAGCCAGAAATTTCTGATCGTAAAATATAATTTTAACATGGATTATATATAAGACTTTTCCAGTGTTAGTTTAAAACAGAAAAAAAACATTTCTTAATAATATATAGCGTTTGTTAAATTAGACTGTAAATGACGGACAGTTCTTGAGATAGAAAACGATTTACTGATCATTTCCAGTGTATAAGCAGATAATTTTATTTTTAGAATGGGAAAAATATATTATTTTCGTACTTAAAAGCAGATTTTTGGTCTTAAATATAATTTCAACATGAATTATATACAATACCTTCTTTTCTCAGAGTATGTTAAAACAGAAAGAAAATATTTCCGAATTTTAATTTAGTGTAAAAAAAAAGACTTAAAGACATTCTATTCTTGACATCGAAAGATATTTACTGTTCATTTCCTGGGAATATGTAGATTATTTTCTTTTTCAGAAGGGAAAAACATGTACATTTCGCTCTAAAGAGACTATGAAAGACTCTCTTCTCTTGAGGTCGAAAGTTATTTACTGATCATTTTCTGGGCAATATTTTTTTTTCTTTTTCAACAAATATTGATTTCACTCTTAATAGCAGACTTCTGGTCGTAAAATATCATTTCAACATGGGATATATACAGGACCTACATTTCCCAGAGTACGTTGAAAACAGAAAATAACATTTCCTAATTAAATTTAGCGTTTGAAAAATAAAACTGAAAAAGACGATCATTCTTGAGATATAAATCGATTTACTGATCATTTCCAGGGGAAATTAGTGAATTTTCTTTTTTCGGAAAGAAAAAAATTCATTTCGCTCTTAATACCAGATTTCTGGTCGTAAGATGTCATTTTAACATGGATTATACAAAAGTCCTACTTTTCCCAGAGTATGTTGAAAACGGAATGTAACATTTCCAAATTAAATTTAGCGTTTAAAAATAAGACTAAATGACGGTAATTCTTGAGAAATAAACGATTTACTGAGAATTTCCAGTGTATAAGTCGATAATTTTCTCTTTCAGAAGAGATAAAAATATTCATTTCGCTCTTAATAGCAGATTTTTGGTCGTAAAATTTAAATTCCACAAGGATTTATACAATACCTTCTTTTCTCACATTATGTTAAAACAGAAAGAAATTTTTTTCCAATTTTTATTTAGTGTTTAAAAAAATTAGACTGTCAATGGCATTCCTTTCTTGACATTGAAAGATATAAACTGTTCATGTACTGCATATTAGCAGATTATTTTCTTTTTCAGAAAGGAAAAAAATATTCATTTCGGTCTAAAGAGCAGATTTATGGTCGTTAAATATCATATCTACATGGACTATATTCAATCGCTTCTTCTCTTAATGTATGTTGAAAACAGAAAAATACACATTTCCAAATTAAAATTTAGCGTATGGAAAAAACGACTGTAAGAGACGCTCAATTCTTGAGATGGAAAGTTATTTACTGATCATTTCCAGGGTTTAGTATATTATATTTTTGTACAGAAAGGAAAAAAATATTTTTTTCGCTTTTTTCAGCAGATTTCTGGTCGTTAAATATAATTTCAACATAGATTAAAACCAATATTTACTTTTCCCAGAGTTTCTAAAACTAAACAAAAATGCATTTTCAAATTATATTTAGCGTTTAAAAAATAAGACCGTAAAAAACAAACAAATCTTGAGGTCGAAAGTTATTTACTGATCATTTCCACGGCATTTGTACATTTTATTAAATAAAAGAATATCCGTTTCGCTCTAAATGGAAGTTTTATGGTCATTAAATATAATTTTAATATGGATAATATACTAGCCCTACATTTCCCAGAGTATGTTAAACAGAAAAATACATTTCCATTAAAACAAAGCGTTTGAAAAAAAAGACTGTAACAGAAGCTCAATTCTTGAAATCAAAAGTTAGTCACTGATCACTTCCACGGCATTTGTAGATTATTTTCTTTTTCAGAAAGAAAAAAAATATTAATTTCGGTCTTACAAGAAGGTTGTTAAAAATAATTTCAACCTGCACTATATACAAGACTTACTTTTCCCATCGTATTCATTTTCATCTGGTCATTAAATATAATTTTAATATGTATTATACACAAGACCTACTTTTCCAGAGTATGTTTAAACAGAAAAATACATTTCCAT
Source organism: Ceriagrion tenellum (assembly GCA_963169105.1). NCBI lineage: Eukaryota > Metazoa > Arthropoda > Insecta > Odonata > Coenagrionidae > Ceriagrion > Ceriagrion tenellum. Next base: position 10,411,941 of record OY720639.1, read on the forward strand.
ATTAGCATTTTGCGTTTAAAAAAAAGACTGTAAAAGACGCTCAATTCTTGAAATCAAAAGTTATTCACTGATCACTTCCACGGCGTTTGTAGATTATTTTATTTTTCAGAAAGGAAAAAAATATTTGTTTCGCTCTTACAAGAAGATATATAAGGTCGTTTAAAATAATTTCCACCTGCATTTTATACAAGACCTACTTTTCCCAGAGTATTTTGAAAGAAGAATATAACGTTATCAATTAAAATTTAGCGTTAGAAAAATAAGACTGTGAAAGACGCTCTTTTCTTGAGATCGTAAGTTATTAACATTATTTTCCGGGCAATATTAATTTTTTCTTTTTCAGAAGGAAAAAAAATTCATTTCGTACTTAATAGCAGTTTTATTGTCGTTATATGTAGTTTCAACATGGATTATATGCAATACCTACTTTAACCAGATTATGTGTAAATTGAAAAAAACCATTTCCTAAGTAAGTTTTGGCGTTTAAATAATAAGACTGTAAAAGACGGTAAATTCTTGAGATAGAAAGTTATTTACTGATTATTTCCAGGCCTTTTGTAGATTATTTACTTTTTCAAAAAGGAAGAAAATAAAATTTCGCTCTTAAAAGCAGATTTCTGGCCGTTATGTATATTTTCAACATGGATTATTTACAATTCTAACTTATCCTAGAGTATGTTAATATTAAAAAAAATTCCAAATTAAATAATCTGTTGAATAATAAGACTGTTAAACACGCTCAATTGTTGTGATATAAAACAATTTAGATTTATAACGACTAAAGATCATTTCCAGGGCATATGTAGATAATTTTCTTTTTTAGAAAAGAAGTAACTATTTATTTTACTCTTAATAGCAGAAATTTCTGGTCGTAAAATATTATTTTAACATGGATTATATACAAGACCTACTATTCTCAGAGTATGGTGAAAACAATATAATAATTCCAAATAAAATTTAGCGTTTGAAAAATAAGACTGTAATGACGGTCAATTCTTTAGATATAAAACGTTTTACTGATCATTTTCAGTTTATAAGTAGATAATTTTATTTTTCAGAATGGGAGAAATATATTATTTTCGCACTTATAAGCAGATATCTGGTAGTAAAATATAATTTCAACATGGATTATATTCAATAACTTCTTTTCTCTTTGTGTATTAAAACAGAAAGAAATTATTTCCGAATTTAATTTAGCGTATGCAAAATAAGCCTGCTAAAGACATTCTATTCTTGAGATCGAAAGTTATTTACAGTGCATTTCCTGTGCATTAGTAGATTATTTTCTTATTGAGAATGGAAAAAAAATTCATTTCGCTATAAAGAGCAGATTTATAGTCGTTAAATATAATATCTACATGGACTATATTCAAATCCTGGCTCTCTTAAAGTATGTTTAAAACAGAAAAAAAGCATTTCCAAATTTAAATTTAGCGTATGAAAAAAAATACTGTAAGAGACGCCCAATTCTTAAGATGGAAAGTTATTTACTGATCATTTCCAGGGTTCAGTATATTATATTCTTGTACAGAAAGGAAAAAAATATTTTTTTTCGCTTTTAATGGCGGATTTCTTGTCGTTAAATATAATTTCAACATAGATTAATACCAATACATACTTTTCCCAGAGTTTGTCTAAAACTAAAAAAAGCATTTTCAAATTATATTTAGCGTTTGTAAAAAAGGCCCGTAAAAGATGATCAAATTTTAAGATCGGAAGTCATTTACTGATCATTTCCACGACATTTGTGGATAATTTTATTTTTCAGAACGTAAAAAAGAATATCCATTTCGCTCTTAATGGAAGATTTCTGGTCATTAGATATAATTTTCATATGGATTATTTATAAGAACTAATTTTCCTAAGTATGTTTAAACTGTATGTACATGTACATGTAAATGTACATGGTATTATTCTGTTCCAAAAAAAAAAGACTGTTAAAGACGCTCAATTCTTGACATCAAAAGTTATTCACTGATCACTTCCACGGCGTTTGTAGATTAGTTTCTTTTTCAGAAAGGATAAGAAATATTTCGCTATTAAAAGAAGAGTTAAGGTCGTTTAAAATAATTTTAACCTGTATTATATACAAGACTTACTTTTCCCAGAGTATTTTGAAAACATTATCAATTAATATTTAGCGTTTGAAAAATAAGACCGTTAAAGACGCTCAATTTTTGATATGAATGGTTATTTACTGATATTACAAGGCCTATTATATTTTTTTCTTTTTCAGAAAGGAAAAAGAATGTTTAATTCGCTCTTAATAGCAGATTTCTTGTCGTTAAATATCATATCAACATGGATTATATACAAGACTGACTTTTCCCAGTGTTAGTTTAACACAGAAAAAAACATTTCTAAATAATGAATAGCGTTTGTTAAATAAGACTGTAAATGACGGTGAGTTCTTCAGATATAAAAAGATTTACTGATCACGTCAAGGGCATTTGTAAATAATTTTATTTTTCAGAAAAGAAAAAAAATATTTCTTTCGTTCTAAATAACAGATTTCTGGTGGTAAAATATAATTTCAAATTAGATTAAAACCAATTCCTACATATCCGGAGTTTGTCTAAAAATGAAAAAAAAACCTTTCCAAAATAATATTTTGCGTTTAAAAAATAAGACTGTGAAAGACGTTCTTTTATTGAGATCGATAATAATTTTCTGATCATTTTCCGGGCAATATATTTTTTCTGATTCAGAAGGAAAATAATTATCATTTCGATCTTAATAGCAGTTTTTTGATAGTTAAATGTAATTTTAACATGGAATAATTATACAATGCCTGCTTCCCAGAGTATGTTTAAAATAAAAAAAATAAATACCAAATGAAAATTTAGTGTTTGAAAAATAAGACTGTAAAATACACTACAATCTTGAGATAGAAAGTGATTTACTGATTATTTCCAGGGCATTCGTAGATTATTTTCTTTTTCAGAAAGGAAAAAAATATTCAATTCTCTCTTAATAGCAGAAATCTGGTCGTAAAATATCATTTCAACATTGATTATACAAGACCGACTTTTGCCAGAGTATGTTATTAACAGAAAAAGAACACACAAATTTTAATTTAGCGTTTGAAAATAAGATTTTTTAAGACATTATATTCTGGAATTGAAGGTTATTTACTGTCATTTCCCGGGCATTAGTAGATATTTTATTTCAGAAAAGAAAAGAAATATTCAATCTCCCTAAATAGGAGTTTTCTGGTCGTTAATTGTAGTTTTAACTTGGAATATATACAAGATTTACACTTCCCAGAGTAGGTTCAAAACAGAAAAAAACACCAAATTAAAATTTTGCTTTTGAAAAATAAGACCGTAAAGACCTTCAAATCTTGAGATCGAAAGTTATTTACTGAATATTACGAGAGGATATGTATAATATTTTCTTTTTCAGAAAAGAAAAAAGTATTATATCTCTTTTAAAAGAAGATGTCTGGCATTAAATATAATTTAAACATGGATTATATACTAGACCTACTCCCAGACCATATTTAAAACTGAAAAAAAAATTTCCAAATTAAAATTTAGCGTCTGTAAAGAAACCTGTAAAAGACACTCATTTCTTGAGATCGAAAAATATTAACTGATTATATCCAGGGCATGAGTAGATTTTTTTCTTTTTCAAAAAAATGACTTCAAGCCGCTATTTAAATAATTTATCGGTTGTTAAATATAATTTTAATAGGAATAGGAATAATATTTCATCTTTTCCCAGCGTAACTTAAAAAAATGAAAAAATCATTTCCAAATCAAAATTTAGTGTTTGAAAAATAAGACTGCAAAAGATGCTTAATTCTTGAGATCGAAAGTTATTTACTGATCATTTTCTGGGATTTCGTAGATTTTTTCCAATTGCAAGAGGAATAAATAATTCTTTCACAATTATAGGCATATTTCTAACCGTTAAATATAATTTCAACATAGATTATATGTAGGATCTACTTTTGCAGAGTTCGATTAAAACAGAAATAAACATTTCCAAATTAAATTTTAGCGTTTGTAAGAAAACTGTCTAAGAGGCTCATTTCTTAAGATCAAAAAATATTAACTGTTTATTTCCAGAGCATGAGTAGATTTATTTCCTCTTCAGAAAGAAAAAATGAATGTATTTCGCTCTTTAAAGCAATTTTCTGGTCGTTAAATATAATTTTAACATGGCTTATAATGAATTTTTACTTTTACCAGAGTAACTTTAAAAATGAAAAAATTATTCCTAGATTAATATTAGCAATTGATAAAAAACTGTAAAAGACGTTCAAATCTTGAGATCAAAAGATACTCACTGATCATTTAATGGCTGTTTATAGATTATATTTTTTTTTGGAATGGTTAAAAAATTCTTTCGCTATTAGAAGCGTGTTTGTGGTCGTTAAATATTATTTTAACACGGACAATAATTTAGGACCTTCTTTTCAGAGAGTATATTTAAACAGAAAAAACGTTTCCAAATTAAAATATAGTGTTTGAAAAATAAGACTGCAAAAGATGCTCAATTCTTGAGATCGAAAGTTTTTTACTGATCATTTTCTGGGCAGTCGTTGATTTTTTCCAATTGCAAGAGGAATAAATAATGACTTTCACACTTACAGGCATATTTCTAGTCGTCAAATATAATTTGAACATAGACTATATGCAGGATCTACTTTTCCAGAGTTAGCATAAAACAGAAATAAACATTCCCATATAGAAATTTTAGCGTTTGAAAGGAAAACTGTCAAAGTGGCTCATTTCCTAAGATCGAAAAATATTTACTGTTTAATTCCAGAGCATCAGTAGATTTATTGCATTTTCAGAAAGGAAAAATGAATTTATTTCGCTCTTTAAAGCAATTTTCTGGTCGTAAAATATAATTTTAACATGGCTGATAATAATATTTTACTTTTCTCAGAGTAATTTTAAAATTGAAAAAAATTATTCCTAAATTAAAATTAGCGATTGAATAAAAACTGTTAAAGACGTTCAATTTTTGACGTCGAAAGATACTCACTGATCATTTCCTGGTTGTTTATAGATTGTATTTTTTTTGGAAGGGTAAAAAAATTCTTTGGCTCTTAGAGGCGAATTTATGGTCGTTAAATATTATTTCAACACAGACTATAAAAAGGACCTTCTCTTCACAAGGTATATTTTATCTGAAATAATATTTCCAATTTATAATTAAGCGTTTGAAAAATAAGACTGCAAAAGCGGCACAATTTTTGAGATCGAAAGTTATTTACTTAACATTTTCTGGGCTATCGTAGATTTTTTTCCAATTTCAAGAGGAATAAAAAATTCCTGTCACACTTGAAAACATATTTCTAGTTGTTATTTTTAATTCCAACATAGATTATATGCAGGACCTACTTTTCCCAGAGTTCGTTTAAAAAAGAAATAAACTTTTCCAAATAAAAATTGTAGCGTTTGAAAATTAAACTGTCAAAGAGGTTCATTTCTTAAGCCGAAAAATATTAACAAATTATTTTCAGAGCATGAGTAGATTTATTTCCTCATCAGAAATAAAAAAATTAATTTATTTCGCTCTTAAAACAATTTTCTGGTCGTAAAAAATAATTTTAACATGGTTTATATTGAATTTTTACTTTTCCTAGAGTGACTCTAAAAATGAAAAAATTATTCCTAAAATAAAATTGGCGATTGAAAAAATACCGTAAAAGACGTTCAATTCTTGAGATCGAAAGATACTCGCAGATCAATTCCTGGTTGTTTATAGATTATATTTTTTTGAGTGGGTAAAAAAATCTTTCGCTCATAGACGCAAATTTATGGTCGTTAAATATTATTTCAACACGGACGATAAACAGGACCTTCTTTCCACAGAGTATATTTAAACATAAAAAACATTCCCTAATTAATATTTAGCGTTTGAAAAATAAGACTGAAAAAGATGCTCAATTCTGGAGATCGAATTATATTTACTGATCATTTTCAGAGCAATCGTAGATTTTTGCCAATTTCAAGAGTAATAAGAAATTCCTTTCACACATAGACAAATTTCTAGTCGTTAAATGTAAATTAAGCGTAGATTATATGCAGGATTTACTTTTCCAGAGTTCGCCTAAAACAGAAGTAAACATTTCCAAATAAAATTTTAGCGTTTGAATGGAAAACGGTCAAAGGGTCATTTCTTAAGATCGAAAAATATTATCGATTATTTCTAGAGCATGAGTAGATATATTTCCTCTTCAGAAAGAAAAAATGAATTTATTTCGCTCTTTTAAGCAATTTTCTGGACGTAGAATATAATTTTAACATGGCTTATAATGAATTTTTTCTTATTTCAGAGTGACTTTAAAAATGAAAAAAAAAAAATTATTCCTAAATTATATTAAGCGATTGAAAAAATTCTGTAAAAGAAGTTCCATTCTTGAGATCGAAAGATACTCACTGATCATTTCCTGGTTGTTTATAGATTGTATTTTTTTTTGAAGGGTAAAAAAATTCTTTCGCACTTAGAGGCGAATTTATGGTCGTTAAATATTATTTCAACACAGACTATAAAAAGGACCTTATTTTCACAAGGTATATATTATGAGAAAAAATATTTCCAAATTAAAGTTTAGCGTTTGAAAATAAGACTGCAAAAGAGGCTTAATTCTTGAGATCGAAAGTTATGTACTGATCATTTTCAGGGCAATCGTAGATTTTTTTCCAATTGCAAGAGGATTAAAAAATTCCTTTCACACTTAAAAGCATATTTTTAGTCGTTAAATATAATTTCAACATAGATTATATGCAGGATCTCCTTTTCCCAGAGTTCGTTTAAAAAAGAAATAAACTTTTCCAAATTAAATTTTAGCGTTTGAAAATAAAACTGTCAAAGAGGCTCATTTCATAAGACCGAAAAATATTAACTGATTATTTCCAGAGCATGAGTAGATTTATTTCCTCAGCAGAAAGAAAAAATTAATTTATTTCGCTCTTTAAAGCTATTTTTTGGTTATTGAATATAACTATAACATGACTTATAATGAATTCTTACCTTTCCCAGAGTAATTTAAAAAATGAAAGACTTATTCCTAAATTAAAATTAGCGACTGAAAAATCACTGTTAAAGTCGTTGAATTCTTGATATCTAAAGATACTCACTGATCATTTCTCGGGTGTTCATATATTATATTTGTTTTGGAAGGGTAAAGAAAATCTTTCGCTCATAGAAGCGTGTTTGTGGTCGTAAAATATTATTTCAACACGGACTATAATCAGGATCTTCTTTTCACAGAGTATATTTAAACAGAAAAAACGTTTCCAAATTAAAATTTAGCGTTTGAAAAATAAGACTGCAAAAGATGCTCAATTCTTGAGATCGAAATTTATTTACCTATCATTTTCTGGGCTATCGTAGATTTTTTCCAATTGATAGAGGAATAAAAAATTCCCTTCACACTTATAGGCATATTTCTAGTCGTTAAATATATTTTCAACGAAGATTATATGCAGGACCTGCTTTTACCATAGTTCGCTTAAAACAGAAATAAACATTTCCAAATAAAATTATAGCGTTTGAAAAGAAGACTGTCAAAGAGGCTCGTTTCCTAAGATCGAAAAATATTAACTGTTTATTTTCGGAGTATGAGTAGATTTATTTCCTCTTCATGAAGAAAAAATGAATTTATTTCACTCTTTTAAGCAATTTTCTGGACGTAGAATATAATTTTAACATGGCATATAATGAATTTTTACTTATTTCAGAGTGACATTAAAAATGAAAAAAAAAAAAAAAATTATTCCTAAATTATATTAAGCGATTGAAAAATTACTATAAAAGAAGTTCAATTCTTGAGATCGAAAGATACTCACTGATCATTTCTCGATTGTTCATAGATTTTATTTTTTTGGAAGGTTGAAAAAATTCTTTCGTTATTAGAAGCGTGTTTGTGGTCGTTTAATATTATTTCAACGCGGACTATAATCAGGATCTTCTTTCCACATAGTATATTTACACACAAAAAACATTTTCAAATTAATATTTAGCGTTTAAAAATAACACTCCGAAAGATTCTCAATTCTTGAGATCGAAAGTTATGTACTGATCATTTTCTGGGCAAACGTAGATTTTTTTCAAATGCAGGAGGAATAAAAATTTCCTTTCACACTTAAAACCATATTTCTAGTCGTTAAATATATTTTTAACATAGATTATATGCAGGACCTACTTTTACCATAGTTCGTTTAAAACAGAATAAGCAATTTCAAATAAAATTTTGGCGTTTGAAAAGAAAACTGTCAATGAGGCTCATTTCTTAAGATCGTAAAATATTAACTGATTATTTCCAGAGCATGAGTAGATTTAGTTCCTCTTCAAAAAGAAATAATGAATTTATTTCACTCTTAAAGCAAATTTCTGGTCGTTAAATATAATTTTTACATGCCTTATAATGAACTTTTACTTTTCCCAGGGTAAGTTAAAAAATGAAAAAAAAATTCCTAGATTAATATTAGCAATTGATAAAAAACTGTAAAAGACGTTGAAATCTTGAGATTGAAAGATACTCACTGATCATTTCCTGGGTGTTTATAGATTTTATTTTTTTTTGGAATGGTAAAAAAATTCCTTCCCTCTTAGAAGCGTGTTTGCGGTCGTTAAATATTATTTCAACACGGACTATAATTTAGGACCTTCTTTTCACAGAGTATATATTTAAACAGAAAAAACGTTTCGAAATTAAAATTTAGTGTTTGAAAAATAAGACTGCAAAAGATGCTCAATTCTTGAGATCGAAAGTTTTTTACTGATCATTTTCAGAGCAATCGTAGATTTTTTCCAATTGCAAGAGGAATAAGAAATTCCTTTCACACATAGACAAATATCTAGTCGTTAAATGTAAATTAATCGTAGATTATATGCAGGATTTACTTTTCCAGAGTTCGCCTAAAACAGAAGTAAACATTTCCAAATAAAATTTTAGCGTTTGAAAGGAAAACGGTCAAAGGGTCATTTGTTAAGATCGAAAAATATTAACTGTTTATTTCCGGAGCATGAGTAGATTTATTTCCTCTTCAGAAAGAAAAAATGAATTTATTTCGCTCTTTTAAGCAATTTTCTGGACGTAGAATATAATTTTACATGGCTGATAATGATATTTTACTTACCCCAGAGTAACTTTATGAATGAAAAAAAATTATTCCTAAATTAATATTAGCGATTGAAAAAATACTGTTAAAGACGTTCAATTCTTGATCTCGAAAGATACTCACTGATCATTTCCTGGTTGTTTATAGATTGTATTTTTTTTGAAGGGTAAAAAAATTCTTTCGCACTTAGTTCACAACCACACACAAACTTTTCCAAATTAAATTGTAGCGTTTGAAAATAAAACTGTCAAAGAGGCTCATTTCATAAGACCGAAAAATATTAACTGATTATTTCCAGAGCATGAGTAGATTTATTTCCTCAGCAGAAAGAAAAAATTAATTTATTTCGCTCTTTAAAGCTATTTTTTGGTTATTGAATATAACTATAACATGACTTATAATGAATTCTTACCTTTCCCAGAGTAATTTAAAAAATGAAAGACTTATTCCTAAATTAAAATTAGCGACTGAAAAATCACTGTTAAAGTCGTTGAATTCTTGATATCTAAAGATACTCACTGATCATTTCTCGGGTGTTCATATATTATATTTGTTTTGGAAGGGTAAAGAAAATCTTTCGCTCATAGAAGCGTGTTTGTGGTCGTAAAATATTATTTCAACACGGACTATAATCAGGATCTTCTTTTCACAGAGTATATTTAAACAGAAAAAACGTTTCCAAATTAAAATTTAGCGTTTGAAAAATAAGACTGCAAAAGATGCTCAATTCTTGAGATCGAAATTTATTTACCTATCATTTTCTGGGCTATCGTAGATTTTTTCCAATTGATAGAGGAATAAAAAATTCCCTTCACACTTATAGGCATATTTCTAGTCGTTAAATATATTTTCAACGAAGATTATATGCAGGACCTGCTTTTACCATAGTTCGCTTAAAACAGAAATAAACATTTCCAAATAAAATTATAGCGTTTGAAAAGAAGACTGTCAAAGAGGCTCGTTTCCTAAGATCGAAAAATATTAACTGTTTATTTTCGGAGTATGAGTAGATTTATTTCCTCTTCATGAAGAAAAAATGAATTTATTTCACTCTTTTAAGCAATTTTCTGGACGTAGAATATAATTTTAACATGGCATATAATGAATTTTTACTTATTTCAGAGTGACATTAAAAATGAAAAAAAAAAAAAAAATTATTCCTAAATTATATTAAGCGATTGAAAAATTACTATAAAAGAAGTTCAATTCTTGAGATCGAAAGATACTCACTGATCATTTCTCGATTGTTCATAGATTTTATTTTTTTGGAAGGTTGAAAAAATTCTTTCGTTATTAGAAGCGTGTTTGTGGTCGTTTAATATTATTTCAACGCGGACTATAATCAGGATCTTCTTTCCACATAGTATATTTACACACAAAAAACATTTTCAAATTAATATTTAGCGTTTAAAAATAACACTCCGAAAGATTCTCAATTCTTGAGATCGAAAGTTATGTACTGATCATTTTCTGGGCAAACGTAGATTTTTTTCAAATGCAGGAGGAATAAAAATTTCCTTTCACACTTAAAACCATATTTCTAGTCGTTAAATATATTTTTAACATAGATTATATGCAGGACCTACTTTTACCATAGTTCGTTTAAAACAGAATAAGCAATTTCAAATAAAATTTTGGCGTTTGAAAAGAAAACTGTCAATGAGGCTCATTTCTTAAGATCGTAAAATATTAACTGATTATTTCCAGAGCATGAGTAGATTTAGTTCCTCTTCAAAAAGAAATAATGAATTTATTTCACTCTTAAAGCAAATTTCTGGTCGTTAAATATAATTTTTACATGCCTTATAATGAACTTTTACTTTTCCCAGGGTAAGTTAAAAAATGAAAAAAAAATTCCTAGATTAATATTAGCAATTGATAAAAAACTGTAAAAGACGTTGAAATCTTGAGATTGAAAGATACTCACTGATCATTTCCTGGGTGTTTATAGATTTTATTTTTTTTTGGAATGGTAAAAAAATTCCTTCCCTCTTAGAAGCGTGTTTGCGGTCGTTAAATATTATTTCAACACGGACTATAATTTAGGACCTTCTTTTCACAGAGTATATATTTAAACAGAAAAAACGTTTCGAAATTAAAATTTAGTGTTTGAAAAATAAGACTGCAAAAGATGCTCAATTCTTGAGATCGAAAGTTTTTTACTGATCATTTTCAGAGCAATCGTAGATTTTTTCCAATTGCAAGAGGAATAAGAAATTCCTTTCACACATAGACAAATATCTAGTCGTTAAATGTAAATTAATCGTAGATTATATGCAGGATTTACTTTTCCAGAGTTCGCCTAAAACAGAAGTAAACATTTCCAAATAAAATTTTAGCGTTTGAAAGGAAAACGGTCAAAGGGTCATTTGTTAAGATCGAAAAATATTAACTGTTTATTTCCGGAGCATGAGTAGATTTATTTCCTCTTCAGAAAGAAAAAATGAATTTATTTCGCTCTTTTAAGCAATTTTCTGGACGTAGAATATAATTTTACATGGCTGATAATGATATTTTACTTACCCCAGAGTAACTTTATGAATGAAAAAAAATTATTCCTAAATTAATATTAGCGATTGAAAAAATACTGTTAAAGACGTTCAATTCTTGATCTCGAAAGATACTCACTGATCATTTCCTGGTTGTTTATAGATTGTATTTTTTTTGAAGGGTAAAAAAATTCTTTCGCACTTAGTTCACAACCACACACAAACTTTTCCAAATTAAATTGTAGCGTTTGAAAATAAAACTGTCAAAGAGGCTCATTTCATAAGACCGAAAAATATTAACTGATTATTTCCAGAGCATGAGTAGATTTATTTCCTCAGCAGAAAGAAAAAATTAATTTATTTCGCTCTTTAAAGCTATTTTTTGGTTATTGAATATAACTATAACATGACTTATAATGAATTCTTACCTTTCCCAGAGTAATTTAAAAAATGAAAGACTTATTCCTAAATTAAAATTAGCGACTGAAAAATCACTGTTAAAGTCGTTGAATTCTTGATATCTAAAGATACTCACTGATCATTTCTCGGGTGTTCATATATTATATTTGTTTTGGAAGGGTAAAGAAAATCTTTCGCTCATAGAAGCGTGTTTGTGGTCGTAAAATATTATTTCAACACGGACTATAATCAGGATCTTCTTTTCACAGAGTATATTTAAACAGAAAAAACGTTTCCAAATTAAAATTTAGCGTTTGAAAAATAAGACTGCAAAAGATGCTCAATTCTTGAGATCGAAATTTATTTACCTATCATTTTCTGGGCTATCGTAGATTTTTTCCAATTGATAGAGGAATAAAAAATTCCCTTCACACTTATAGGCATATTTCTAGTCGTTAAATATATTTTCAACGAAGATTATATGCAGGACCTGCTTTTACCATAGTTCGCTTAAAACAGAAATAAACATTTCCAAATAAAATTATAGCGTTTGAAAAGAAGACTGTCAAAGAGGCTCGTTTCCTAAGATCGAAAAATATTAACTGTTTATTTTCGGAGTATGAGTAGATTTATTTCCTCTTCATGAAGAAAAAATGAATTTATTTCACTCTTTTAAGCAATTTTCTGGACGTAGAATATAATTTTAACATGGCATATAATGAATTTTTACTTATTTCAGAGTGACATTAAAAATGAAAAAAAAAAAAAAAATTATTCCTAAATTATATTAAGCGATTGAAAAATTACTATAAAAGAAGTTCAATTCTTGAGATCGAAAGATACTCACTGATCATTTCTCGATTGTTCATAGATTTTATTTTTTTGGAAGGTTGAAAAAATTCTTTCGTTATTAGAAGCGTGTTTGTGGTCGTTTAATATTATTTCAACGCGGACTATAATCAGGATCTTCTTTCCACATAGTATATTTACACACAAAAAACATTTTCAAATTAATATTTAGCGTTTAAAAATAACACTCCGAAAGATTCTCAATTCTTGAGATCGAAAGTTATGTACTGATCATTTTCTGGGCAAACGTAGATTTTTTTCAAATGCAGGAGGAATAAAAATTTCCTTTCACACTTAAAACCATATTTCTAGTCGTTAAATATATTTTTAACATAGATTATATGCAGGACCTACTTTTACCATAGTTCGTTTAAAACAGAATAAGCAATTTCAAATAAAATTTTGGCGTTTGAAAAGAAAACTGTCAATGAGGCTCATTTCTTAAGATCGTAAAATATTAACTGATTATTTCCAGAGCATGAGTAGATTTAGTTCCTCTTCAAAAAGAAATAATGAATTTATTTCACTCTTAAAGCAAATTTCTGGTCGTTAAATATAATTTTTACATGCCTTATAATGAACTTTTACTTTTCCCAGGGTAAGTTAAAAAATGAAAAAAAAATTCCTAGATTAATATTAGCAATTGATAAAAAACTGTAAAAGACGTTGAAATCTTGAGATTGAAAGATACTCACTGATCATTTCCTGGGTGTTTATAGATTTTATTTTTTTTTGGAATGGTAAAAAAATTCCTTCCCTCTTAGAAGCGTGTTTGCGGTCGTTAAATATTATTTCAACACGGACTATAATTTAGGACCTTCTTTTCACAGAGTATATATTTAAACAGAAAAAACGTTTCGAAATTAAAATTTAGTGTTTGAAAAATAAGACTGCAAAAGATGCTCAATTCTTGAGATCGAAAGTTTTTTACTGATCATTTTCAGAGCAATCGTAGATTTTTTCCAATTGCAAGAGGAATAAGAAATTCCTTTCACACATAGACAAATATCTAGTCGTTAAATGTAAATTAATCGTAGATTATATGCAGGATTTACTTTTCCAGAGTTCGCCTAAAACAGAAGTAAACATTTCCAAATAAAATTTTAGCGTTTGAAAGGAAAACGGTCAAAGGGTCATTTGTTAAGATCGAAAAATATTAACTGTTTATTTCCGGAGCATGAGTAGATTTATTTCCTCTTCAGAAAGAAAAAATGAATTTATTTCGCTCTTTTAAGCAATTTTCTGGACGTAGAATATAATTTTACATGGCTGATAATGATATTTTACTTACCCCAGAGTAACTTTATGAATGAAAAAAAATTATTCCTAAATTAATATTAGCGATTGAAAAAATACTGTTAAAGACGTTCAATTCTTGATCTCGAAAGATACTCACTGATCATTTCCTGGTTGTTTATAGATTGTATTTTTTTTGAAGGGTAAAAAAATTCTTTCGCACTTAGTTCACAACCACACACAAACTTTTCCAAATTAAATTGTAGCGTTTGAAAATAAAACTGTCAAAGAGGCTCATTTCATAAGACCGAAAAATATTAACTGATTATTTCCAGAGCATGAGTAGATTTATTTCCTCAGCAGAAAGAAAAAATTAATTTATTTCGCTCTTTAAAGCTATTTTTTGGTTATTGAATATAACTATAACATGACTTATAATGAATTCTTACCTTTCCCAGAGTAATTTAAAAAATGAAAGACTTATTCCTAAATTAAAATTAGCGACTGAAAAATCACTGTTAAAGTCGTTGAATTCTTGATATCTAAAGATACTCACTGATCATTTCTCGGGTGTTCATATATTATATTTGTTTTGGAAGGGTAAAGAAAATCTTTCGCTCATAGAAGCGTGTTTGTGGTCGTAAAATATTATTTCAACACGGACTATAATCAGGATCTTCTTTTCACAGAGTATATTTAAACAGAAAAAACGTTTCCAAATTAAAATTTAGCGTTTGAAAAATAAGACTGCAAAAGATGCTCAATTCTTGAGATCGAAATTTATTTACCTATCATTTTCTGGGCTATCGTAGATTTTTTCCAATTGATAGAGGAATAAAAAATTCCCTTCACACTTATAGGCATATTTCTAGTCGTTAAATATATTTTCAACGAAGATTATATGCAGGACCTGCTTTTACCATAGTTCGCTTAAAACAGAAATAAACATTTCCAAATAAAATTATAGCGTTTGAAAAGAAGACTGTCAAAGAGGCTCGTTTCCTAAGATCGAAAAATATTAACTGTTTATTTTCGGAGTATGAGTAGATTTATTTCCTCTTCATGAAGAAAAAATGAATTTATTTCACTCTTTTAAGCAATTTTCTGGACGTAGAATATAATTTTAACATGGCATATAATGAATTTTTACTTATTTCAGAGTGACATTAAAAATGAAAAAAAAAAAAAATTATTCCTAAATTATATTAAGCGATTGAAAAATTACTATAAAAGAAGTTCAATTCTTGAGATCGAAAGATACTCACTGATCATTTCTCGATTGTTCATAGATTTTATTTTTTTGGAAGGTTGAAAAAATTCTTTCGTTATTAGAAGCGTGTTTGTGGTCGTTTAATATTATTTCAACGCGGACTATAATCAGGATCTTCTTTCCACATAGTATATTTACACACAAAAAACATTTTCAAATTAATATTTAGCGTTTAAAAATAACACTCCGAAAGATTCTCAATTCTTGAGATCGAAAGTTATGTACTGATCATTTTCTGGGCAAACGTAGATTTTTTTCAAATGCAGGAGGAATAAAAATTTCCTTTCACACTTAAAACCATATTTCTAGTCGTTAAATATATTTTTAACATAGATTATATGCAGGACCTACTTTTACCATAGTTCGTTTAAAACAGAATAAGCAATTTCAAATAAAATTTTGGCGTTTGAAAAGAAAACTGTCAATGAGGCTCATTTCTTAAGATCGTAAAATATTAACTGATTATTTCCAGAGCATGAGTAGATTTAGTTCCTCTTCAAAAAGAAATAATGAATTTATTTCACTCTTAAAGCAAATTTCTGGTCGTTAAATATAATTTTTACATGCCTTATAATGAACTTTTACTTTTCCCAGGGTAAGTTAAAAAATGAAAAAAAAATTCCTAGATTAATATTAGCAATTGATAAAAAACTGTAAAAGACGTTGAAATCTTGAGATTGAAAGATACTCACTGATCATTTCCTGGGTGTTTATAGATTTTATTTTTTTTTGGAATGGTAAAAAAATTCCTTCCCTCTTAGAAGCGTGTTTGCGGTCGTTAAATATTATTTCAACACGGACTATAATTTAGGACCTTCTTTTCACAGAGTATATATTTAAACAGAAAAAACGTTTCGAAATTAAAATTTAGTGTTTGAAAAATAAGACTGCAAAAGATGCTCAATTCTTGAGATCGAAAGTTTTTTACTGATCATTTTCAGAGCAATCGTAGATTTTTTCCAATTGCAAGAGGAATAAGAAATTCCTTTCACACATAGACAAATATCTAGTCGTTAAATGTAAATTAATCGTAGATTATATGCAGGATTTACTTTTCCAGAGTTCGCCTAAAACAGAAGTAAACATTTCCAAATAAAATTTTAGCGTTTGAAAGGAAAACGGTCAAAGGGTCATTTGTTAAGATCGAAAAATATTAACTGTTTATTTCCGGAGCATGAGTAGATTTATTTCCTCTTCAGAAAGAAAAAATGAATTTATTTCGCTCTTTTAAGCAATTTTCTGGACGTAGAATATAATTTTACATGGCTGATAATGATATTTTACTTACCCCAGAGTAACTTTATGAATGAAAAAAAATTATTCCTAAATTAATATTAGCGATTGAAAAAATACTGTTAAAGACGTTCAATTCTTGATCTCGAAAGATACTCACTGATCATTTCCTGGTTGTTTATAGATTGTATTTTTTTTTGAAGGGTAAAAAAATTCTTTCGCACTTAGAGGCGAATTTATGGTCGTTAAATATTATTTCAACACAGACTATAAAAAGGACCTTATTTTCACAAGGTATATTTTATGAGAAAAAATATTTCCAAATTAAATTTTAGCGTTTGAAAATAAAACTGCAAAAGAGGCTTAATTCTTGAGATCGAAAGTTATGTACTGATCATTTTCAGGGCAATCGTAGATTTTTTTCCAATTGCAAGAGGATTAAAAAATTCCTTTCACACTTAAAAGCATATTTCTAGTCGTTAAATATAATTTCATCATAGATTGTATGAAGGATATCCTTTTCCCAGAGTTCATTTAAAAAAGAAATAAACTTTTCCAAATTAAATTGTAGCGTTTGAAAATAAAACTGTCAAAGAGGCTCATTTCATAAGACCGAAAAATATTAACTGATTATTTCCAGAGCATGAGTAGATTTATTTCCTCAGCAGAAAGAAAAAATTAATTTATTTCGCTCTTTAAAGCTATTTTTTGGTTATTGAATATAACTATAACATGACTTATAATGAATTCTTACCTTTCCCAGAGTAATTTAAAAAATGAAAGACTTATTCCTAAATTAAAATTAACGACTGAAAAATCACTGTTAAAGTCGTTGAATTCTTGATATCTAAAGATACTCACTGATCATTTCTCGGGTGTTCATATATTATATTTGTTTTGGAAGGGTAAAAAGAATCTTTCGCTCTTAGAAGCGTGTTTGTGGTCGTAAAATATTATTTCAACACGGACTATAATCAGGATCTTCTTTTCACAGAGTATACTTAAACTGAAAAAACATTTTCAAATTAATATTTAGCGTTTGAAAAATAAGAATGCAAAAGTTGCTTAATTCTTGAGATCGAAAGTCATTTACTGATCATTTTCTGGGCAATTGTAGATTTTTTCCAATTGCAAGAGGAATAAAAAATTCCTTTCACACATAAAAGCATATTTCTAGTCATTAATTATAATTTCAACATAGATTATATGCAGGACCTACTTTTCCCAGAGTTCGTTTAAAACAGAAATAAACAATTCCAAATTGAGTTTTAGCGTTTGAAAAGAAAACTGTCCAAGAGGCTCAATTCCTAAGATTGAAAAATATTGAATGATTATTTCCAGAGCATAAGTACATTTTTTTCCGCTTCAGAACGAAAAAACAAATTTATTTCGCTCTTTAAAGCAGCATTCTGGTCGTCAAATATAATTTTAACATGGCTTATAATGAATTTTTACTTTTCCCAGGGTATCGATAAAAATGAAAAATTATTCCAAAATTAAAATTTGCGATTGAAAAAATACTGTGAAAGTCGATCAATTCTTGAGATCGAAATATACTCACTGATCAATTCCTGGTTGTTTATAGATTATATTTTTTTAGAAGGGAAAAAAAATTCTTTCGCTCTTAGAGGCGAATTTATGGTCGTTAAATGTTATTTTAACGCGGACTATAATAAGGACCTTCTCTTCACAAGGTATATTTAATCAGAAAAAATATTTCCAAATTAAATTTTAAGCGTTTGAAAAATAAGACTGCAAAAGCGGCACAATTTTTGAGATCGAACATTATTTACTAAACATTTTCTGGGCAATCGTAGATTTATTCCAAATGCAAGAGGAATAAAAAATTCCTGTCACACTTAAAAACATATTTCTAGTTGTTAAATTTAATTTCAACATAGATTATATGCAGGACCTACTTTTCCCAGAGTTCGTTTAAAGCAGAAATAACCTTTTCCATATTAAATTGTAGCGTTTGAAAATAAAACTGTCAAAGAGGCTCATTTCTTAAGACCGAAAAATATTAACAAATTATATCCTGAGCATGAGAAGATTTATTTCCTCTTCAGAAAGAACAAATGAATTTATTTCGATCTTTCAAAAATTTTATAGTCGATAAATATAACATCGGCATGGCTTAAAATGAACTTTTACTTTTCCCAGAGTAACTTTAAAAATGAAAAAATTAATATCAAATTGAAAATAGCGATTGAAAGAATATTGGACAAGAGGTTCAATTCTTGAGATCGAAAGATACTCACTGATCATTTCCTGGTTGTTTATAGATTGTATTTTTTTTGAAGGGTAAAAAAATTCTTTCGCTCTTAGAGGCGAATTTATGGTCGTTAAATATTATTTCAACACAGACTATAAAAAGGACCTTATTTTCACAAGGTATATTTTATGAGAAAAAATATTTCCAAATTAAAATTAAGCGTTTGAAAAATAAGACTGCAAAAGCGGCACAATTTTTGAGATTGAAAGTTATTTACTTAACATTTTCTGGGCTATCGTAGATATTTTTCCAATTTCAAGAGGAATAAAAAATTCCTGTCACACTTGTAGGCATATTTCTAGTCGTTAAATATATTTTCAACGTAGATTATATGCAGGATCTACTTTTCCAGAGTTCGCTTAAAACAGAAATAAATATTTCCAAATTAAATTGTAGCGTTTGAAAATAAAACTGTCAAAGAGGCTCATTTCATAAGACCGAAAAATATTAACAGATTATTTTCAGAGCATGAGTAGATTTATTTCCTCTTCAGAAAGAAAAAATGAATTAATTTCGCTCTTTAAAGCAATTTTTTGATTATTAAATATAACTTTAACATGACTTATAATGAATTTTTAACTTTCCCAGAGTAACTTAAAAAAAGAAAAAATTATTCCTAAATTAAAATTAGCGATTGAAAAAATGCTGTTAAAGACGTTGAATTCTTGATATCGAAAGATAATCACTGATCATTTGCTGGTTGTTTATAGATTGTATTTTTTTTGGAGGCGTAAAAAAATTCTTTTACTCTTAGAGGTCGTTAAATTTTATTTCAAAACGGACTATAATCAGGACCTTCTTTTCACAGAGTATATTTAAACAGAAAAAACGTTTCCAAATTAAAATTTAGAGTTTGTTAAATATACTGCAAAAGATACTCAATTCTTGAGATCGAAATTTATTTACTGATCATTATCTGGGCAATCGTAGATTTTTTTCCAATTGATAGAGGAATAAAAAAATCCCTTCACACTTGTAGGCATATTTCTAGTCATTAATTATAATTTCAACATAGATTATATGCAGCACCTACTTTTCCCAGAGTTCGTTTAAAACAGAAATAAACATTTCCAAATAAAATTTTAGCGTTTGAAAAGAAGACTGTCAAAGAGGCTCGTTTCCTAAGATCGAAAAATATTAACTGTTTATTTCCGGAGCATGAGTAGATTTATTTCCTCTTCAGAAAGAAAAAATGAATTTATTTCGCTCTTTTAAGCAATTTTCTGGACGTAGAATATAATTTTAACATGGCTTATAATGAATTTTTACTTATTTCAGAGTGACTTTAAAAATGAAAAAAAAAATTATTCCTAAATTGTATTAAGCGATTAAAAAAATTCTGTAAAAGAAGTTCCATTCTTGAGATCGAAAGATACTCACTGATCATTTCTCCATTGTTCATAGATTATATTTTTTTGGAGGGGTGAAAAAATTCTTTCGTTATTAGAAGCGTGTTTGTGGTCGTTAAATATTATTTCAACGCGGACTATAATCAGGATCTTCTTTTCACATAGTATATTTACACATAAAAAACATTTCCAAATTAATATTTAGCGTTTAAAAATAACACTGCGAAAGATTCTCAATTCTTGAGATCGAAAGTTTTGTACTGATCATTTTCTGGGCAATCGTAGATTTTTTTCCAAATGCAGGAGGAATATAAATTTCCTTTCACACTTAAAACCATATTTCTAGTCGTTAAATATATTTTCAACATAGATTATATGCAGGACCTACTCTTACCAGAGTTTTAATCATTTTAACATGGCTTATAATGAATTTTTACTTTTCCTAGAGTGACTTTAAAAATGAAAAAATTGTTCCTAAAATAAAATTGGCGATTGAAAAAATACCGTAATAGACGTTCAATTTTTGAGATCAAAAGATACTCGCTGATCAATTCCTGGTTGTTTATAGATTATATTTTTTTGAGTGGGTAAAAAAATCTTTCGCTCATAGACGCGAATTTATGGTCGTTAAATATTATTTCAACACGGACGATAAACAGGACCTTCTTTCCACAGAGTATATTTAAACATAAAAAACATTCCCTAATTAATATTTAGCGTTTGAAAAATACGACTGAAAAAGATGCTCAATTCTTGAGATCGAAATAGCGGCACAATTTTTAAGATCGAAAGTTATTTATTAAACATCTTTTGGGCAGTCGTAGATTTTTTTCCAATTGCAAGAGGAATAAAAAATTCCTGTCACACTTCAAAACATATATCTTATTGTTAAATTTAATTTCAACATAGATTATACTCAGGAACTACTTTTCCTTGAGTTCGTTTAAAACAGAAATAAATATTTCCAAATTAAATTGTAGCGTTTGAAAATAAAACTGTCAAAAGAGGCTCATTTCTTAAGACCGAAAAATATTAACTGATTATTTCCAGAGCATGAGTAGATTTATTTCCTCTTCAGAAAGAAAAAATGAATTAATTTCGCTCTTTAAAACAATTTTCTGGTCGTGAAATATATTTTTAACATGGCTTTTAATGAATTATTACTTTTCCTAGAGTAACTTTAAAAAGTGTAAAAAAATTATTCCAAAATTAAAATTAGCGATTGAAATAATATTGGAGAAGAGGTTCAATTCTTGACATCGAGAGATACTCACTGATCATTTCCTGGTTTTTACAGATTATATTTTTTTTGGAAGGGTAAAAAAATTCTTTCGCACTTAGAGGCGAATTTATGGTGGTGAAATATTATTTCAACACGGACTATAAGCAGGACCTTCTTTTCACAGTGTATATCTTGATACAGAAAAAACATTTCCAAATTAATATTTAGCGTTTAAAAATAACACTGCGAAAGATTCTCAATTCTTGAGATCGAAAGTTATGTACTGATCATTTACTGGGCAATCGCATATTTTTTTCAATTGCAAGAGGATAAATAAATTCCTTTCACACTTAAAAGCATATTTATAGTTGCTAAAGATAATTTCAACATAGATTATATGCAGGACCTCCTTTTCCCAGAGTTCATTTAAAACAGAAATAAACATTTCCAAATTAATTGTTAACGTTTGAAAAGAAAACTGTCAAAGAGGCTCATTTCTTAAGATCGAAAAATATTTACTGATTATTTCCAGAGCATGTGTAGATTCATTTCCTCTTCAGAAAGAAAAAATGAATATATTTCGCTCTTTAAAGCAAATTTTCTGGTCGTTAAATATTATTTTAACATGGCTTATAATGAATTATTACTTTTCCCAGAGTAACTTTAAGAATGAAAAAAAATTATTCCAAAATTAAAATTGGCGATTGAAAGAATATTGTAAAAGACGTTCAATTCTTGAGATCAAAAGATACTCACTGATCATTTCCTGGTTTTTTATAGATTATATTTTTTTTGGAAGGGTAAAAAAATTCTTTCGCTCTTAGAGGCGAATTTGTGGTCGTTAAATATTATTTCAACCCGGACTATAATCAGGACCTTCTATTTACAGAGTATATTATACAGAAAAAACATTTCCAAAGTAAACTTACCATCCTACTATTGCCGCAAATACTCCTCAGATAACTCATACCTAAAGGGTTTAGTCTACTCTTATGTCTATCCTGACATACTACCATATACTTTTCACCTCCATATAGCAAAGTGGGAAGAAGTACACTTTAGTGCACGGCAATTTTTGCTTCCTTAGACAATTCCTTGATATGCTCCACATGCTACCTACCACTTTCATTCCAGCATTCACACATCTCTTTATCTCCTCATCTATTTTTCCATCTTTCGCATACATCTTACCTAAGTACACAAAATCATCCACCTGTTCAAGTAATTACTTCACCATTTGCCCTCATCATACAGTTATTTTCCCCATTTTCCGTATCAAAAACTACTACTTTAGTCTTGCTCGCATTTAGCTTCAATTCCATTCTCTCCGTTGATTCACAAAACTTATCTAGGAGCTTCTTTAATCCCTACTGACTGTCTGAGATCAAAACAATCTAGTAGAAAACATCCGAATTATGACATTTGTACCGACAGAGTGAAAGCTAACCCAGCAGTGGTAAAGATTTTTCTGGCAAATCTATTTGGGAGATGGGTGGGGAAATCCTCAAACACACCTCTCAATCAGTCCGCTAGGGCATTAAACTATCTCCTAAGTGACTTTTAGGTATTAAGAGTAGGTGACAATGCTGGGTCTCTTTCCAACCTTGCTCCATTGCCCAAAGTAATCTCTCTCTATTCTTTAACCCCAACCCAAAGTGTTGCAAATGACCTCAGCTGTTGGTTGATATCTCAAATGACCAACCAACAACAATGTACAGCTCATGAAGGAGGATTACAAAGCATCTAGAGTTCAACTGTGGGTAGAGCCTCAACAGTGACCCTCTTTCCTATCTTCCATTTCCATTCTTATTCCCTTTAATAAGTAGAGCCTGCCAGTTCTGAGCGGCAATTGAGAAACAGTTTGGTATAAATTTATTTAACTGACAATGAGTGTAATTTACAAAATGCATGCAATTTGTCAGAAAATTGACGATTCATATTTGGGGCCAATAGGCTAATTGATCCTGACAAACACTGTATCCATTTTCCCAAACACAGGGTGTGAGTGCCTAAAATGAGATTACTTGTGTTTTATCTTGAAAACAGATCACCCTAGGCCATTTATAATTCTACACCAGTTCCCAAAAATTTGTCTTAGAAGTTTCTGAGAGGGAATCAAAAAAGTTATCAGATGTATTCAGGTCCTCGGATCATGTCCGGACTTAGCCCATTGGATATGGGGGTTATAGTTGAACACCCTGGAAAATAAAATTCCAGTCAAAAATTGCCTTGGATGCATGATTTCCAAGATACTGCAGAAAAGAGTGTTTATTTTGGGGTGAAAATATTAGGAGTCTAAAAATGTTAAATTTGCCCGGATTAAAAAATACAACAGTCTCGATCAACTGTACAAGAAAACTGTGTACCCATGGATTAAAACTGTAGAAAAGTAGCTGTTCATATCTAAGGTTTTGGCTCAACTAAAGTTACCTATTCCAGTTTTTTGTACAGTGCTTGGTGAATTGTAGGGCAAAAACTGTAGACAGAAACTGTAAAACTAAAAGATACTGCAGAACTCTGGAGGAAAAACTTTTAGGCACATTATCCATGACAAATGAATCCATGGAAACGAGAAAGATACATTTTCCCAAAAACTGTATGGAAAATATTGTAAAATTTATAGCTACTGTGCAATCCATAGTCTGAACATTAGATTTTTTCAAATCATACACAGTTGAAACCTAATCTAACTCTTGTCTGTTGTTAAGTTGTTTTCTCTCAACCTGGAAATCATTGAGCTTCCCGGCAGCCATTTTTTGTTAAAATTTTACACCTCTCTTCAAACCACACTTTCACAGAAATATATTTTCAACCTATCAGCAATTGGCTTCCAAATAGTGCAGAAACATGTGGTATTCCATCACTTACTTGATTGGGAAATTTCATCAGCCTATCTTTAATATATTCTCAGCAGTATATTCTCAGATATTAGTTTGGTATTTTGAAACATGCATATATTTTTATCAGTAACAAAGAGTAAAATAATCATAACAGTAAATTTTATTCAAAATTTATTTATTAAATATTGGTGAAACTAGTGCCTAAATAAAGGCAAAAATGTGTTAACAAGATACATAACGTGACAGTGTCAACAGTCAAAACAATCTTCGTAGGCAACAGGTCCTAAATTAATGACTTTTTACACCAAGGCTCCAAAAAGAGGTTTATTTAATTACACTTCTCCATCATGACATAACTAAAAGTCAGCAGTAAGAAAGGAAATGAAAGAACCTTAATGCAGTATTGTTGAGGGAGTGCACAAGTAGATGAGGTAATTTATATGCATTTTAAATTGATTATACATCCACCATAATAATATTGTAAATTGCTTGATGGCCTATAGTTCAATAGCACCAGATCTTCCCCACTGATGCATTACATTTGAGCAGATAGTAACCAAAAGAACCTTCAATTTGCAGGTTTGTTTAGCAGCTTAATAACCTGCTCTTTGAACAATACCTCATACTTTTCTGAGTATGACACAGTATTTAAATTTAATTTCTCCATTATTCATACATTCAAATACAACACAGGACTCACTTCAAATGCTAGGGAAAAGAGACATGTCAATGTTCACCCCAAGAATTAACATATTTTATAAACTGGATTATAGTTAATTTATTATTTCCTTCAAATCACCACATGCACATTTCTAAGATGTTCAGATTTATAAAATTTTAAAAATGTATAAAATATCCTTACGTGGAAGAAGTCTTAGAGTTTGTTTTTTAAAATGCTTAATTGCAGGAGCAAGGCTGCAGACAACATAAATATATAATTGTCACTTTAAAACTTTTCAATTTAATATACAACAGACCTCCCCTTCATGTTCAACATTGATTAGCATAATTCTGCAATCTATGGCCACATAAAGAATGATGATGGCCACCATATTTTAGCTTATTATAATTTTACATGCTTATTTCAACTCTGAAGGTGGGAAACAAGTGTATTGTCATTGGTTTCGCATTAAAGCATCACCTTTTCTCTAATTTTTTCATTGCAAATCTCACAAAGGCACTGAATAAAGAGACAAAAATGTTGTGGACTCTTGCATTAAAATGGAATATCTTCTTGATTCACAACTGAACCTGTTTTCCTCAAACAATACATATATTGATATTATGGTGCACTACCAATGAAATAATTAATAGCTTGAGAAGCATTCTTTCCACAGAGTCAATCATATTAGGAAAACAAAAACCAGGCTGAATTATATGAAAAAAAAACTTCCTAAATTCAGTATGAGACAAAAGCAAGGCCTCTGAGAAACAATTCCATTCAGCCAATTTTAATTACTTTCATTTTGCATGCAAATTGATCTATTTTTTAATAATTATTTTTATAAATTTTTATCAAAACATGGACATGATGTTATTGCCATGGAATTTAAGTCTAGGGTTTTAACAATTAGGTTAATGTAATATCTGTCATTGATTAAATAAAGGTAATTATTTTAAAATTATGGGGGTCGATAGACAGCCACCAATTAAAATCAGAGCTCACAGGTATCACGCATCCAATTTGACACTCTTAGACTCCTTGGTGTAGAAAGCCAGAAACTTTAATTTTCATCTTTTATCTATTGCTAATACACTATAAGAAACCTTGGAACTTGGTGACTCAATATATAAGTAAATATTTGGAGGGAAGGAATTGGGCGGTGGTTTTTTTGAGAATTAAAAAAGATGCCAATGCCACCTATACCCAGTCCAGCTGTTATCAGCGTGAGCTATTTAGCATCATATAATACCTAAGTATATGTAAATAACATGACATGGCATTTCCTTGAAAATTTGGCATGCATATGCTGTAAAACTGATAATGGCTCCCCATTAAAAATTTTAAAGCGCAAAATATTTTTACAATCTATGTACATGCTTCTTGCTTTTTTAGTGAAAAAGTAATGCTACATGGGTAAGTAATTCATGTGATAGATGACATACTGGATGAGTGATATGTTAATTTTTTAAAAAATAAATGAAGAATTTTAATAAATTTTGATAGTCAACAATGTTAAAATTGTAGAAAACATGAACAACTTGTCAAAAAGATTCATTAAAATGAAAGGAAAATAGATTAATAGATGCAAAATGCATTTATATTACATTTATACAAAAACTGAAATTTGAAGAAATTAAACATACTACATCCTTGAGAGTATTTCTTGCATGAGTGATATTTGAGGGGATGGAGGAATCACCAATAACTATATAAAACATAAAATGGTCTCATTTATCCTTCTACAAGGCATGCCTGTCTCAAGGCAGAATTAAATGGAGCATGGGAGGGAATAAATAACTAACTCCTCTCAATTCATAACGAAGAAGTAAGACCCAAATGCATTCTTAAGGTTAGTAGTGTCATTGGCTGGCTATAAAACAGAAGGCATCAAGCCTCTTCAGGAGGAATTAATTTAAGTGACATTACATAAAGTCTTTCCCAGTGATGAGAAGTTCTCATTGAGTATATTCATTTCAATGAATTGAAAATGTAGTTATTATGCAGTTCACTGAGAATTCCCCAACTTAATGTCAGAGTTATTGACTTTGAAGTGCATAATCCATATTGAAATAATGGTTTTTCTAATTGTTGGAATGAAGCTGAATTTTTCAGTTCTTCCCATTGTATTATGATCGATGATTTCCCAATTGCATGCTCAATTTAGAAATTGTCACCGGGTATTTATTTATCATGCAGGTAAAAATTACCAAGATATGCAAATATGAGTTTATCAACTTAATCTCACAAATATTTTGAAAGCCAAATGTTACTCCCTGCACCATAATTTACGAGATTTACAAATCATAGTCCATTTAATGTCTTGTCTGATATTATTTCCTTCCAAAAACTGCTTTTGAAAGAACTGCTACCGAAAGTTTTGTCTAATTGTAGCATAGACACAAATGACTTCTAAAATTAAAAAGGGGAAAAGAAATATGTACTAAACCAGGGCATAGCAACTCCTTCATAATTTGTTTTTCACATCGGCTTCCTCGATAACAATTATAATGTAAACTTATTGCCTTCCATTGATTTTGGGCCTGGTTTGACAAGATTAATAAAGACAAGGATGATTATGACATAATGATTGTAGGTAATTTCCAGCCCGTAACACAAGAGAATACTTAACATTGAATGGATTTTGGAAGACAGCAATAACATTATCCATCTGCTTGTAATGGGTTTAGAATCAAATGATATGAAAGAATAGAAAATCATACTCTATAACAAAAAATACTTCCACTATGAGAATACAAAACCTACAATGATATTCTTATAAGTAATCTTTTATATTCAATCACCTAGAAAACTGTTGTAATAAGTGCTTTATAATAAATATCAACATTGTAAACAATAAATTGGTCAGCCATAGGATTATGTTCAGCACCTGTAGGTGTAATATTATAAACGCTAGTTATGCAAAGTGAAAAATTCAGAAATTTTTAATTTGGACGTTTTTTTTCATCCTCTACATATTGTAATTTAGCCTATGCATATGTTTCTTACATATGATTGGATCTCACTAGCTTTAGGAGGTCAGTAAGCGACAAGCCACTTTTTGTTATGAATACATCATATTTAAATGTGCAGTTTCATAATAGCAATGGACTTTTGATTAATTGGAGTTTGGTAGTTTATCTTAACTGAAATGTCTACAATTAAATCCATGAACAACCTCATTAGGGTTAATCACTTACTTCTTTAACTTGTCAAGCAGTACACAGTAATTTATGAACAGGAGTAGTGCACATATTTGTAACAAGACTACACTCTGAATGTTACTATATTTTTTACTAATTGTGTTTCTCTACATATTAGCTTTCAAATACAGAAGATGATTGTTTAATGCTGCATTATTAGAGTGGAAAAGTTTTAATAATATTTAATCCTTAAATTTCGTAGCACTATTTGAGATAATCAATGGCATCTTTAAATTATGCCTAAAATGTTGGCTACATGTCCACCTTACTCCCGTTCATTGATTTATTTGACTGTAGTTTAAATTTTTAACCCTAACAGTGGATGGAAGGAGGCAATTTTAGACTTTTGGAAATATTCATTGACTCAAAAGATAAATATGGTTATCAATGGAATTCTTTCCGCAAAAAGACTTGATTTGAAATGTGTTAGTTGAAAATAAGCAAGTACAAGCATGATGGTACAATAGCTACTTAGAAGTTATGATAACAAAATTACAAACTTATGGCATGATCACAGCTGTTTAGTTCACGTTTTCTTAACAACTAAATCTTATGAGGTATGAGATACAATTTATGATATTAAGTGACTAGAAAAATATAACTAAAATATGGTCATAAGTGATGGCGAAAGATTTTGGCTGGCATAATTTCTCCCTATCATTACTATAATTCATGGCATTGCCTAGCTGGAAATAAATGACAAAACGCAAAATTACCCTCTCTATGATACAAAAACCAATTGGACTGAATGGTACTTTCTCACTCATCTCCTGCATTTTCATTAATTCCATACATGAAAAAAAAACAATAAAACATATTCATGGAAATGCCATTGACCTCTGGTCTATACCAGCTTCTCCCTCAGGTAATTTTCAGACTTACTATTGCAAGAACTTGTTCTAGGCAATATGAGTACACAATTTATTGCTCCATCCTTCTTCATGGAGAATGAGCTAAACTTTCCAAAAGTTAAACTAAGGCTTCATGCTAAGTAGTGCTTCAATTTTTCCTCAAGAATTGATCACTGAAAATAATTAAACTATCAATTTTTAATAATAGAAGTCAACTCTCCCCTCTGAGGTGCAATGATATTTCTTTGTAAGCAGTGTTTTTAATTGTCTGAGAATTAGGTGCGAAACTTAATTTAGATCCATAAAAAAATTTCATCTCTAACACTGTCCTCGATTCACAATTCCTCAAACTAAAAACAAAAGGCTTGTTTCCTTCCAATTCTATTCAACATTTCAATGGATATATAAAACCATTATAAAAGCCACTCACTGCCCTTTTTCTAGGAAAGACTGTCCCAAGGACATTGTCCTCCTTATGTGGACAACTTGTGCTCATCAGACATGATAAAAACCAGGCCAAATGGAAGCAAATGTAGAACGATATATATGAATTGCTGTATTCTTTTATGTCTAATAATAAATCTATATAGTCTATATTTTCTCAGCTATGCCATTGGGGCTTTTGGTGTCTTTTTAGCACCTTTGAAAGACGCACTCGCTCACAACCTGAGCAAAACCACAGCTGAGCTAAGAGTTTGGCAGTAACTCAACCTGTCTCTCCCTTCCAAACCTTCATAATGGCTTCAATAGTTGAAAGTACAAGTTCAACTGTTGTTTCACTGGGCATTTTCATAGTTTATCCTTAAAACTTTGCTTGCAAGCTCCTAATGAGACACAAGTTTATCTCCCATTTGAGCCTACACATGGTGAAATAAATCATGTTAAAAAAAATCACCAAAAACCTCGAAATCTACAACACTCATGATTTGTTCATCAGTTTCACAATTTTCTAATATTTTTTATCAATAGCCCTGTTATTCATTCACATTTGTGATGCATTTTGATGAGACACACCACCACTTCCATCAATGTAACCTCCAGGCACACATATACTATCAAAGTACCTCATAAAAAAATTCTTTTCAAAGATAACAATTCTCACTTCTTGAATATGCCTCTTCAAAATGGAGTCCTTTGATTGGTCCCTTCCTGCAGTTTTGAACCTTGCACTGATTCCATTCAAACTCTTAAAAACAAGTCAACTTCACATGTCTCTATGCCTCACAAGGTTCTACACCCAAATAAATATGTAGGCTCTTGAACTTCCCTGATGCACATGCCTATCAAGTGCCTCAAACTTTCTTCCACTCTTGGCCAACATATGGAGATTATGTCAACTCTAATCTTATATCAGTTTATCCTTTAAAATCTGTCTTTGTGTCTTTTCACGTGCGGTAATCCTCTTGAAATGGCCAAGATGGAAGAAACAAAGTGCTCACTCTTCACACATTATACCATGTCACTCAGAGACTACCTCCATTTGATTTATTCAGATTTCAATGGACCACCGTTTTGTAATTGTTCAATAGTCATTCAGTATTTTCAAGTGCAAATGATATATTTCCTCCTTAATTTAGAAGGTAAAAAATTTTAGCATTTCTATTGTCATAACAAGTTATTGAATGTGTAATGGCTAAGAGATCATATTGGATTTCCTTGGAAAAGAAAAAAACAATAAATTTCTATATATGCTTCCCTTTCATTATATATGTGCGGAGGTATAGATTAATTCATTACACTTTTAAAAAATATGTGTTCAGCGTTTAGACCTCCTTACAAGCAAAATGATGATATTATTTAAGCATATACATAGTAACTTTTGTCCAATACAAAATAAGTGAGGATTGTACAAGTAGATGGACGTGTCGTAAACTTCCTCTTGCTAGGAACTTGCTCGATTGTCCATTGCTTCTCTTTACTCAATCTTTCCATTGGAAACAGCACTACTTGATCAACTAATCAATCAAATGATGTAGCAGTTGATACTCTTTCACTTGGACTATTCTTATTTACACAGATGCAGTTACACATTTGGAATGTCAATGGAAAGTATCTCTCCAATTCACTCGCCCATACCTCCAAAAGAAACTTTTACAGCCCTTAGTTAAGTCCGTATTATTGCATCTTTCTCAGTCATGTTGCTAACATGACCACTTCCAATTCATGTACTCTCTCCCATTGAGATGAATCTTTAAATACTAATTTCTTTTGATTCCTCTTCGATGCATTACGATATTCGAATTGAAATTTTATAAAATTTACATAGCTGATATTCAAAAGCAAGGTGATATAATCCTCCAAATGATTATGGCAGAAATTTATTGTTATTTTCTTTGGATATTTGAAGCAGAATGCAATTATTACTGTGATTAATTAGTGTAATTGAGAATATGTCACAGTCAGCCTTATGTGTAAACACAAATATACCTTTCCTTTAAGCTTATTGCCTTTCTTGATTCAATTCCTAGTCACTCGTACTTCCACAAGAGCTCTTCTGAGGTACTTAAGCCCCTATAATTATTGTTTTCTCTCATTTGCACTTGTCTTTTGAGATTAAAAAACTCACAACTTTTCAAAGACTTAAACTTTTGTAGTTATTCGACCCTCTAACTCAGTACTTCAATGGCATTCCTGGTGCACCTCAAATCACGTCTTGAGGCCATGAAATGTCCCAAAATATGAAAAATTTTTGAGCAGCCAACCATGTAATTTCAACAATTTTACCCCTTGAGCAGTCTCCATTGCTATCATTAACTCTCTTCATTGTCATCAGAGTAATCATCATCATCTTTGTTGCTACTGGAATTAAAGGCTACCCAGCTGGGGCAACGTCACTGAATGGAGCAGAAGGGCATTTTCTGGCTCTCCTTATTGGACTCCTCGGGTGTGCCTCCTGCGCCATCTACTTCTTCATCTTTTCCGTTGGGCCCCATGACAACTCCATCATCTCCATTGGTCCCGCCCCCTGGCGGGCACATTGATTGTCATCTAAGCGCCAGCGTTGACACGATGGGAGGCCTCACGGGCTTGTTCTCCAGAATTCGTTCCAGCTCACTCATTGTGCTAGATGTGAGTTTTGGAACAAGCTGAGGAGAGAGAGAAGGGAATCATTAGGCTTTGCAAGGATGCAAAGCAATAATGATTTTGATGGTGCTTCATAGAGATGAATTTGGATCAACAGTGAAATCTGACTGATCATTCCACTCACTCAGTACAGACTGAAACATAAAATATACATATAACCCATAACCTTATCAGCATGCAGTAGCCTTGACTTTTTGCAATAAATGTGGGCCTGAGAAAAGTAAGGGAATGGATGAAGTTAAGGTTGGCTGTTACTGGGGATGCATCAGCTAAGAAATAATTTACTCCAAATCCAATTTTCATCAAATTACACACACATACATACTCATAATGGAATTTCCATTCAGTGTAGGTAAAGAAGGATAGCATGTAAGGATTGCTGTAACTCAGAAAAAAAATATTGGTCTGTGACTTCTCTGAAACTGGTCTGTAACTCCTCTGTAAGCCTAATATCTGATCTGGAAGTGGTCTGTAATGGGACTGAATTGGTCTGAATTTTAAAGATATGACCGCAAGTGGTCTGTTGGCAGACTGTTGTTGAATTGTTTCTGGAATCTCATCTGTAACTGCTCTGCAATATTCTGTGGTCTGCTATTGGTCTGGAATTTGATCTTTAGTGCGATATTCAGTTGTCTACAACTGGTCTGGATTCTTATTTGTAACTGCTCTGCATTATTTTGTAGTATGCTTCTGGTCTGGACTCTTATTTGTAACTGCATGCCAATATTCTGTGGCCTGCTACTGGTCTGGAATCTGATCTTTAGCTGCACGACAATATTTGATTGTTGCCAACTAGCCCCAATTCTGTTCTGCAACATTTGAAGGTTAGCAAATTATCTATTCTAATATGTTTTCATTTTTAAATATTATTGTTATTTTGTAATAAATTGTAAAAAATTTCCTTTGTACCTTTGTGAAGAACTCTTTAATGTTCCTCAGAGAATTGTGCAAGCTTTTTCCCAAATCATAAAGTGAATGAAAGATGCTACTTTTCCCTCATTATGCCATATTTCATATACATGAGCATCAGGGTCTCTGCACAGAAATTCATATATTTTAAAAATATCTACTACAAGACTAGACTACCTCAGACTTTACTACTTTAAGACTACCTCAGTGATCAGAGTTTTCAATGTTGTATTTGATAACTACATCTAGTTGTTAAAATTGTTTTGTAAAACCCTACATTTTTGGGGGGGATACACCCCATAATTACTCCCCCCCCCTCCCCCGGGATCGCCCCTGCCTATCCCTATATGCAGGATGATGAGTATGTCATTGTTTATATGACATTCTTTTTCTCTCCCCTCACAGGAATAAAAATCCAGCACAGAGAAAGGGTTAAAAAAACAAGAAAATAGAGAAATAAGCTACCTATGTAGAAAAAACATTACATATCTCCAATGTGACTGACTCTGATGAGTAGGAATAACAAAGTGGGGACCATTACATTCAGAAAATGTGACAATGTTTATCCTCTTGAAAAAATAAATAATTTTTACCTCAACCAATCAAAATAGTCTTTAACCTTTACCTTCCTGAGTTTTTCCGTAGTCGTAAGCCTTGCTGGCCGGGATTTTTTAAATGACCAGTGTTTTTTAAATGTCCATCAATGTGCCAAACGAACACGCTTGGCAGTCTATATATATATATATATATATATATATATATATATATATATATATATATATATATATATATATATATATATATATATATATATATATATATATATATATATATATATATATATATATATATATATATATATATATATATATATATATATATATATATATATATATATATATATATATATATATTCTATATATAGGCAGATATAATTTTTGTGCCTGGGAGACACGCTCGGAAGATAAAGGTTAAAATACTCATTTTTCATAACCAATCTCTCCCTCTGATCTGTGAACTTTTCTGATGATGATTCAAATTTCGACTTTTATACTGTTCCAACTACTTGAATTTTTAGGGAAAGAACAGAGCAGGCAGGACATAGCAGGCAGGCCCAGGATTTAAAAAATTACCAGATGGTTGCATGATTGAATGAGCAGCTGGCCACTACCTTCTGTTCACAAACTTCCTTTTCCTCTTTAGGATTCATTGTTGAATAATACTTACACTGGCCAGTAATGTGGATGTTTACTTCCAGCTGATAAAGGCAGATTAATTTCTTGATCTGTCAACTTGAGTTGATGCAAATGGCATTAACTCAAATGCCCAATGCAAATGGAAGGTAAGCAATTTGTGATTTGATGAGATTTTGACATCAACAGTTTGCTCACCATTTGAAATGCTTGTTCACCAACTTTTCAGTTATTTTACATAATTATTCTCTAATCTGAGTAAGAAATATTAAATAACACATGTAAAATTCCAAAGAAAACTATGCAATATGATGACATAAAAATAATAATGTATCATAATCATGCTGAAGATGTGATATGCTTGTTCTCATATTTGTTAATTTCTGATGAGGTTTCAAATAAGAATGAATTAATCCTTACTTGTAAACTTTGCAAATTCTCATAGAGCTGGTGTGGTGATGCCGCTCCAAGCAGGAGACAATGGACAGCTTCATTTTTGAGGCACCAGGCAGTGGCTAGCTGTGAGACTGAGCAGCCAAGCCGCTCAGCAATCTGGGACACCTCTCTCAAGCGATCCTCATGCCGACTCGAAGGAGGTGCCATGCCAGGTGTGGACGGTGCCCCCATGGCCGTGGCAGGACGGGTGAGTGGCACGACGCCAGCAGTAGTGCCACGGCGTCCACTCGTTACCACGACCGACCCACCACCAGGAGGTGAGGCCATGTCCTCAGAAGTTTGCCTCTGGTCTTTCATCCACGCATAGTTCTGTGGATTTTCAAGCTTCCATGAAAATTTGACCAACCACATATGCATTAGTTTTACTTGCACCAGGATGGGATAGTTGTTTTTTTAATTGCCATAATTGATAAACTATTTATGCCAATAGGGTAATGCACAGCAGAGGTGTAATTTAATTTGGCATTTAAATTACAGAGTATAAATAAGCACTTAAGGCAAAATATGAATTGCCTCAACTCATACATCCCAAAATCTTGAATTTATCTTCAAAGAGAGTCTCACAGGCAAAACAAAAATTAATTCCAATTCATTAATAATACAAAAATTTTGTCTCTGAAGTGGAATTAAAATAATGCCGCCTAAATTTTCAAAAGTAGATCATAATCAGACCAAAAAAGTTTATAATAAATCCCTGGCAGAGTACCTTCTCTGAAACAAGTCTTTTTCATATATGTTTCCTTCAGATACTCAAACTTTCATTGCTAGATTGTCATGCTTTAATTCTTGAGTTTGGAAATGCACTGGTAAGAAACACAATGCATTAGTAAATATGAATTTCCCAAATTCATCAGAACACTTTGTGAATTTTCAGTTCTCACTGCAGCCAAGTAAAGGTCTTATTTTGTTTACATTATTTTTTTTCAATGCACAGGTTATATGTGACAGAGGAATTAAGGAGCCAATTTCTTCATCACTGTTCATTGAAATAAAGCATGTTTTTAATGAATGCCTCATACATAACTGAATTTACCCTTCAATTATAGCCAAGCACAACTTCATAGTAAAAATAGTTGGCTACTAGAGAAAAAATACTCAATGGAAATGGAAGGCAAGCAATTTGGGTTTTGATGAGATTTTGACATCAATGATTTGCTCACCATTTGAAATGCTTGTTCACCAACTTTTCAGTTATTTTACATAATTATTCCCAGAGTAGTAATAATGGGGTATCATTAAATAGAAATTAAAGTGTAAAATAGATGCCATTTAACAAGAAAAGCTCTCTACCTACAGGTTTTACTACTTAAGCCAATGGACTGGGAAAGCAATGCATTGAAGAATAAAACTGGGGAGAGAACTCTACAGCAAAGCATGCTACTTGGAGGTCTTATTCTTTATAGAGTAGCATGAGGAAAAGTGCACGTTTGGGTGTCATGTTGAGCCGAGCAGCAGAATGAATTCTTTCATGAGAGCATCGTAGAGGTGATGCCACAAGCTGCACTACTGCCAGCATTTGAAGGATAGTGCTTGCTACAAAGTTTCCCAGGAACAAATTTTTTAATGCTCAATTCATCACAGTGCACTTTAAGTAACTCAAATTGTAATTAACCGTAATGCTAATGGTTCAATACATATGGTTTCCAATATGAAACATGACTTAAATTCAAACAGCTCAATAAGATGATCATTAAGGAACCTATTTCCATAAAATATAATGAAAAAGTAATGGGTTTCACGTCATTCAGAGGTAGGTTTAATGAAAGTAACAGAAAGAAATTCTTAACTTGAAATGGAATTGGTTAAAATAGACCAAGACTTGCTATTTTGTGAAATAAAATACACTTTAAAAAGACTTAATGCCATCAATGCATGAGCTATAAAATGGTAAAAATGGAAAAATAATTCATTGGATGCCATTAATCACAAGCAAAAAATTTTCAGGCCAATATGACAATTAAATTATAGTGTCAAATGGAAAATAAGAGAATGAACCAAAAATAGTAACTGCTTGAGTGAATTGAATACAATTTGTTTGATGGCTGGAACATTCAGATGATGGGTGATTAAAGGTAAATGTGGAATTTGAGGTCATGGGGCTTTCAATTGCGGAATTCTTGAAAATGTGTCAAAAACAGTAAATGAAATGATTTGAGATACATTTGTATAATAAGAAGAAACTATATTAAGTGTACATCCCTCTTCAACTACTCAGGGAATTTCCCATTGATTTGAATAAGACACTAATAATTTTCCTGGGGGTTTCACTAGGTTTTAGGGCAAATACAGTTGTAGAACTAGTCTGTAACAGTTACCTTCAAAATCTAAAAATACTTTAACAAATCTCTTTCCTGGACAATTCACTTCATAGATGTATTAATGCTTGTATGAATTAAATATGACTTATGACTCCAAGTCAAGAAAATATAGATAATCATAAAGAATATTACGTCACTACTACACCAAACATGAATTAACAAATGTCTACTCTACCTAACTATTAATATAACTTATTAACCCCTAAAGCCGTTATTTAAGACTAGGGTATTTTAATACTCAGTGTGTATTAAAAATATAATGGAATGTTTACTTTTATCTGTATGGCAAAAAATATTGCCACCAAGTTATGATGATATCCCAAAAATGGTAGCACGATACACACATTACCAGCACAGAGTAATACTGAAGAGTGAAAAAAACCCATGGGATGGAAAGAGAGATGAGATCTATACTGAAGGAGGCAGATGACGCACAGTGCACGTCAAACACCTGTGTAGAGAGGAAATGGGTTCCATACAAGAGTACATCAGACTGGCTGGAGAGGTTAAAAAATTCATAATTGAAAATTTTTAACCACAGCCTACATGAATGAAAAATGACACTTGTAACGACTATGCGTGCAGTGAAGTTGTGATTCGGACTAAACTTGATACTTCATCCCACCCAAGTTCTTATTCCAGCTATTACGTACTCTTGGAGCTCTGTTGGAAGCAAATATAATGGTTTTTGGTAATTTGGTTGAAAGGATAAATAATTATGTATAAAATACTGACATAAAAATTCCAAGAAGAAGTCATTCATCAATTTGTTATTACATCACCTAGCAAATGGAAATTGAGAATCACCCAATAAGTCACATAATTAGAAATGCTTTAACACAAAGTTTCAGATTGGACACTTTCCAATGTAATTGATTGATTATTAAATCAAGTAAATTATCTAAGTAGTTCTTTGACAAATGATCATCTGCTTTATATGCAAGTACATGCATATACATCATAACTGCTTAGTATGCATATACATTAGCAGGCATTGCAATAAAATGGGAAAGCCAGGATAAGTTAAACTCGGTAATTTTTTCTATATCGGAGGTGCTTACTGTAAAGTTGAATAAGCTCTGCCTATAATTATTAAGGAATATGCAGTGAACAAGAAACTTGTAAATCCTCACAATAGTTTAACTCAAAGTAAAAGTTGATGCTCACTCTTAATACTGACGGTAGACTAACCAGTCTAAGGTAGTCTCAACAGTCTATAAACTGCCACTTATTTATTTACATCCCCAAAAATTATAAATGTTAATTTGCTATTCACTAGATGCATTTCTTCATATAAATACTTGAAAATATGTATGACACTTTAAAATGTGATTTACACATTAAACTGTTTTGTTGGCAGCAAAATGCATGGTTTCAATAAATCCTTTAGTAGAATATCTGCAATGTGTTCATAGAACATTTTTTGTACATGTTTTCCTTCTCAATCAAATCATTTTATACTGGCCAAAATTCTTTTTATAATTGCTTTCAAATTTAAAATATTTTACTGAGATGTATATTAATGGGAATTTTGTTGGGCATAACTGCGGATTTATCAAGGGTGACAGTGTTAAATGCTTTTTCTCTTTTGTTCAAATTTCATCCAAAATTTTGTACTCGACCATCAGGGAATTTGACAATTTTTTGAGATTTTGCGTAGGTGACAA
Organism: Ceriagrion tenellum; assembly: GCA_963169105.1. Taxonomy (NCBI): domain Eukaryota; kingdom Metazoa; phylum Arthropoda; class Insecta; order Odonata; family Coenagrionidae; genus Ceriagrion; species Ceriagrion tenellum. The sequence goes on from OY720639.1 coordinate 10,450,531, forward strand.
ATGGAAAATTTTTAATTATGGTCAATTGTTACACATTTTCTCTTTTGGTCTCTTCTTTTCAAAGATTCTGAACTCAACTGTAAGTAACTTTCCTCCCCCTTTTACTTCACCATCTCATCCAAAGTCTTGTTGCCCTGGTTCTTTCTCCCATACTCGCACTATCTCATCCACTCGGCAAAAATCCTCACCCCGACTTCCTTTTTGTGGTTAAGAGGACAAGAGGCTCATCCTCTTTGAGACCATCCTGGTTTCTCTTACGCCACCCTCTGTGATTGGTCTCTCCTATTGCCTCCCCATCCCTTTATCCACACCCTCTTCAAGTTGCGTGTGTGCTAGTAAACTGTTGCCCCTTCAAACGATCGTTTTACTTGCATTCTCCCGTCCTCCCCCAGGCTAAGATGCTGACCTGAGTGTGGCCATTTGCATGGTATTTTACTGGAACATTAAAAATGAATCCAAAGGTGTGCCATTCAAGTTTTTCCATAACCAAGAAAATGATCATCAAAAATTCTCCTTCTTCCCCAACCTGCAACCATTATCCACCCGTCTGGGTTTCCCAGGCCTCACTAAACTGCCACTCAAAGCAGCCTCACAATTATCATAATTCAATGGATCTAAGTGCATGAATCCAAATTCCTGGCTTTGAGGAGTAAGGTCCTAAACTAGAAACTAAATTATGCGCCAGTAATTCTGCCTCCATTGGTTGCGTGTCATTTTGCGGTGTGTCTTTTCGGGCTATTTAAAGTTTTGGACTTTGCATTTCGTGCCCTTCTGGTTACATGACTTATAAGGCATATGGTCTATAACCCTTTAATAGCAAACCTTAACCCTCATAGTGCTGACTCCTGCCAGCGGTTCTAGCAAGAAATGTGGAGGGTAACTTAATGAAATGTATCACTCTAGGAAAATAAATATTATAAAGTTATTGTTTAAAATATCCATATGTGGTTTTTCTTATTCTGTATACATTGAATTAAGTAATAATCAAAAAAGACTTATACATCATACAAAAAATAATTGTAATTATATTCGTGTGCTAAAGTTAAACAATTTTTTGCCTACGAGACGATATATCGGCCCGCTGCACTTTTCGCCCGAGATTCCAAAGCGGATACATTGACCGGCCACACAAAGAGGGTTAAAGTACATTTTTATCCTGGTTCACATCCCTGATTTCTTATGAACTGTACTGCTAATCAGTGGGGATGTTTCAAACATTATGATCATAAAGTTATGAGCTAAGTGCAAAATAGAACAACAGATTAAAATAGTAGCTTGGGATTAGAGCACAGAAAATGGACTCAGCAGTAAATAGTGACCAACTTGATAATTTTAATTGGATTTATTTCTGGAACAAAACAAATTCTTAATTGAGCATTTTGTTCCTACGTTAGAACCTTGGATGGGAAAAATTGGAACCTATGTAAGAAGCTGAAATATTTATTTACTTTTCTGATGCATTAATGGAAATACTCTTATTACATTCCATGATTCCTCTGCAACTTCTCATAAGCAGGCATCACATTGGTGGGTAAAATAAATGACTAGGAACATTGGAGCTCCAAGGATATTGAGTGACTACAGTATGACTTGGGTATTCTACTAATAGGCTTTTATCACAAAAAAGGAGGTATACATTCAATACATATTGTAATTAGAGATGATATAATAAAAATCTTGAACAAGAGATAACTGAATCAATTAGGATAACACCAGGTATCCTGATCTTTTCAAATTCTTAAGCTATCATTAAAACTGACAATGGATTTTCCATGAAATACCATAATGTTAGGAATGGACAAACATGGGGTGAGTTTGAACACTCTGCAGTGCTGATGGTTAAACAATGTTTTCTTCTCACAACTGCTTTTGATTCCATTTAATGACATTATCTACTCAAGGGAGGATAAAATGTAGCAAATTCAGTAAAACAATGATGACTTCATTATTTAGTGACTAAGTTACAGTGATTTCTTTGGGGTCCAGCAATCATATGACTGCTAGCATTGCAGGAAAGGAAGTACTACTTTATTTGGGGAGACAGAAAATGAAATGGAAGCCTCCGAAAATAATAAGCACCAATCGTTGCTATGTTTGAACTCACCTGATGTTTTCAAACTCATTCCATATCATACTATGCTATTTGACAAATTAAAATGTGGTGGAAATTTTCAAATTTCAATTACTAACCAATGACAAAATACAATTAATGGTAGTGTAATTCCTTCACAACTTCACAATAGCTTGATGTACCAAAACCATAATATCATCCCATCATTATGATAATAATGCTAAGTAATATTTGGAACAACGTGAATGTAGCAAAAATTAACCAGTTGAACTGGATACTTGTAAAACTAGTTCAGGATGGCTCTTTCATACAATATCTTTAAGCCCAAATGGCCATTGAAAGGGAATAGACATGTAAGTTACCCTAGAGTCATAATGGCTATTCAGTAACAATAACTTCCTAAAAATGTCTCCACACTTGGATTGCTAACACGCAACCTTCAATATTCACCAGCAATCCAATTATTGAATTCCCAATCCAATTAAACTGTTTAAGAATAACACAGTTTCACAAAAGAAAATAAGAAAAACTGACTAGTACACTATATGGTTGCTAATTACCTCTTTATTGGGAGCCTGTGTCTCATCTTCTGTCCAACTAAAAGTTGAGTACTTGTTCTGCAACAGAGACAGTTTGCAGTTGAAATAACACACAGATTTTCTAGCTAGACTATTATCAATGGGCATGCATTTTATTCGAGTGTAAAATCACAAATGTTTCTCTGGGTGAAAATACATAATACTATACTGCAATGCTAAGCATAGTACAAAACATGCTAGATTTGCAAAATTGACTCTGTTATCAAATAGGTAAATATGCCTACATATTAGAGCACTAAGTTGAATACAAGGATTGACATACAAAGAGAATGCCTGAAACTAATTTTCCGTAAAATGTTTCTTTTAGTTACCTTAAATGATGCTCGGGCAAACAATGACATTCCATCTTCTAGCTTTCCAGACACAAGACCCATTGTAAGAGGAGACCACGCCATAAGACCCACTCCTAGAAATCAAATAGATATTCCATGGCATTCCAAGGAGTAGAAAACTTATTTTTATGTCAACAAAAAGTGGACAAAGAGTGTCATTTAAATACTATTCATTTTGAGCAGCATATGCAGCATTACAAAAGGTGTTTGCAAAACTTTTCAGCCATTTTCAGAAAACATCTCCATAAACAAATTGTTGGGATGCCTAATCCTAGGAATCATCAACAGGCTACATAGTAAAATAGGCACTAGGGATTCTAAAACCCAACAGGAAAAAGTAAATTTCTTTTGATTTAGAAACAATAGATCATTGAGCGTGATAGTCCTCTAAAAAAGGTGTTAACTTCTTCTTAATCTCTAAAAGGTTCAATACTAGGGGTGAGAGTTGATCATAAAACACAAATATTTTAACTGGTTGAAGTAGGATATGAATTAACAGGTTGAGCGATTTTCATGTACCTTGTCATTGCTATCAATACATGCATGTATTGTTCTACATTGTTGAGCCTAATGAGGAGGAAATAATTAGCATGATAATGATTGAAAAAAACAATTGAGGATTAAAGGAATTATAGTCAAATTACCATAGCATATCTTGATGGAAATAAATTGAGCTGACTTCACGCAGTCAATATTCTGGAGTAATTCCATTTCTTAAAAAATATTAAGATGATATTTAAATGCTGCTAGACTGATTAAATGAATTTTTTAAAATGGCAATAAACAATGAAGGGCAATAATTAATACAATTTTCAGAGATTGGCAATATCGAAAATACATGTATTTGAAATACATATTTCCAATACTTTTGTGTTGTGTAATTTATGTCAAAAATACATTTTGTGAGAGAATTTTGTTTGGATTAGAATCAAATTAAGTGCTTCCTACTCATGCTTCTGTTGAAATATTTGAAATATCATTAAGAGTTTTAAAAACTTCACCAATTCATACATTAATTTGAATAGCTTTAGTGGCAATTGGGATTTCCTATTTACTGGAAGATAATGGGTTTAGTTAATCAAGGCATTTATTTCCTTCAATTAATTTAGCATATTTGAGTATTTTAGTGCAACTCTGACTTGTACAATAAGTTACAATGGTGCAAATTCTAGATTTATGTAGACGAAAAAGTCACTTTTCAAGGATATGCTTGATAAGTTTAAGTACACATATATGTGTCACCATCCTCCATGACCTGCCTTCCGTCAACACTGGACACTGTTCCTGTTTTAGCTAAGGTTACTCTAGGACCTTGATGATCAATGCATTAAAATTGAAATCGAATTAATTTTCATTCAATAGTGATTATTGATTTTTAACCCTTTCGCTGCGGTCAAACTGCAGAGACGTTCCTTGTGCGGCGAAAAAGTGAACAGTAACCTACGTTGGCACAGAAAGTATGCCTGTCGTTGCACCTGTAACTCGATAGTCACTCAAGCTCCCGGGATGGGATTGGTACAATGTATAACAATGAACTTGGCGAATGGTATTTGCGGAAAAAGAAAGTTCGGTAGCATGGGTAGGAATGACCACTTGCCAACAGAACGTAGGAGCTACGTTCACAGCAGTCAACTGGGCGAACGTAGCTGCTACGTACACAGCAGCGAAGGGGTTTTATTCCCCAATACGCCGAGGATTATATCTTGTATTTTACAAATGTATTTTGAAATTACATTTGTATGCTGTATCAAAAATGCATTCTAAAGTGTTTTAATCCAAATTTTTTAAATACAAATGTTTAGAGTAGTTTGTATATGTATTTAAATTACAATTGGAGTATATTTTGCCCATCTCTGACAATTATTTCATGGTCATTGCATGACAAATTGACTCATGGTGGAAATGAAGCCATTAAATGATAAGGAAGGTGAATAAAGTGAAATGTCAATTTTATACTTTCGCAGATGCTATGTCACTTTTGTTTTGTCAAACCCAATTCACTACTTCCTCAACCTCAAGTTTCCCCAAATGTTTACTAAATGAGTCCTAAATTCATTAAATTAGTTTATATTCTGAGTTATCTGTTTTCATGCATTTAAGAGCTGGCCAACTGCTAATTCTATCGTCTGGTGCTCGTCTCAAAGAATCATTACAATGAACTGGGAACTGAGCCTCTCCCTCAATCTATGATCTCACCCCCCCTCCTGAAAGGTTGCTCCCTATTTGTGAATATTGGTTCCTCGAAAGCATTACCCACATAGCCTTTTCTCTCCTCCTAATCTGATCAATCTTGTAGTCCTGTGATCCAAAGTCAATTAAAGATAAAAATAAAGGTTAATGAAAGGGTTATTTACCTGCTTCACTGAATGTTTCCCCAAAATAAATCCTATATCTTCAGATACATTTGTAGCGAGAAAGACTGAGAGCTCTCCTTAGCATTTTGCCGAGCACTGCCAGCTGTGCCTTCGCTTTTGTAAGGCAAGATATTTTCTTGTGTTACGCGCATTTAATCTCATCGCTGTCTAGCATAGATGGGTAAAAGAAAAATACTACTGATACTTATTCTTTAAGAGCACTTATTTTCAGCATTTATTCATAGAAAGAATCAAAGCTAGATAAAATATATCTTTTCCATCTTACTATTGGATGCTTTGTCTTTGTAAATTTTAGCAACCTTAGCTATACATATGTCTATTTCCCTTAAAATTACCCTTTCCTTTAAAAAGAGCCACTGTAAAAAAATAAATAGTAACTATCACAACAATTGGCCAGGATTTTTACAACTCAATGAGTACCTTTCCTGGGCCCCCTGGCAAGACTATTCAGGGATATGATAATGCAAACTCTTGAGGATACTAGGGAATGGGAAGAAAAAGAGATAGTGACATGGTTGCAATTGGAAAGCTTTTGTGCAATATCTATATCAAAACCTCTTACCTATTTAAGAGAAAAAAAACATTAACAGTTAAGTGAATTTATAATGAGAACTATTCTCATTCTGAAATACATTGATTCACCAGAAAATTTTATCACCATCAATCAATAGGTTTTCACATTGAGCAAGGAATCGGTGTGAATTGATATGATTTTCACTGGACCAAATAAATTCAAAGATGCATTCATTCTAAGAGGCCTTGATGCACTTATACTTTCCAGACATGCCGAAAATTAAGATTTCAGAATTAGTGAATTAAAATGTGTGTTACCTGACTTACCAATTTTATTGTATAACTCTGGCATGTAAAGTTCAGTCTTCTCACGGCAGAACATGTGGTATTCAGCCTGCTCACAAATGGGGGTAACACAGTTGAATTGTCGGCAATTTGTATATGCTTCCATTACTTCCACTGGTGTCCACCTGGCAGTCCCCCAATACATTGCCCAACCTTGACTGATGACATGGTTCATCGCCCTGACCACCTCTGTTATTTTGAAAGAAGAAAAAGAAATTACTTTAAAGCTTGTGATACAGGCCAACTAGGCCACACTGAATGGTGCTGGTTAATGAGGATGAAAACAAACACCATTTAAACATAGATTTACATATCCTAACAGAAAATAACTGAGTCTTGAGATTAGGGTGGCACAAACATTTTGAGTCTCTTCAGAAATGAAAGTTATGAAAACATTCCTCTAAATAAACATGGAATATTATTTTATAATGCTATTTTAAAAAATGATTATAAAAAGCATACTTTAAATAAAAAAATAGTTAGCCAGTAAATTCATTCAGATGAAAATCAACAGCCTGCTACTAGAACAAGTAATTTTCTGGGATATTTAAAACATTCCTCATGCTATTGTGTATATGACTATCTATACCACTTTGAATTATTTATATTTATTAGAAACTACAATTATATATGCAGTAATTTTTGAACATAAGTGTATAGTTTACACAAAAGAGTAAATTAGAGAATATTACAAAATATCCTACCAAAATTTTTCAACAGAGAAAAAAACTTTACTTTAACATTTTCCAGTCACAATGCCAGTAACGGAAGTTAAAAATTGTTTTTTTTTTAAATAGACAATAAATGAATCTATTTATGCTCTTATGTTATTTCATGAATGGACCTCATCTATATGGATAATATCCCAGATTTTCCCCACTAATAAGCAAATCAGTTCATCCAGTTCCATCTAAAGTTCTAAGCCTAAAGAGAAACAAAAAATATATTATAGTTGTAAAATATGTTATAAGTGAACTGTAAACTCACCTTCCATTGGACACATAGGGTCAGCTCTATGGACAATGACAACATCTATGTATCCAAGCTGTAAACGTGCTAATGATGCTCTCACTGATTCAATCACATGCTTTCTAGACAGTCCTCTCTCTTCTGACCTGGTGACGATAAATTAACAGTGCCAAAGATAAATATTTCTTAGATTACAGTGATTAGAGCATCAATGAAAAATGAATCCATCATCTTAGACTTATGGATTTATTTGAAAGACATGATAGCTTGTGCACATGCTGTATCCTCTCAGTTCCCCACCACACTTCACTCTCCTTTCAAGCTCAGGGCACTTGAGTAGTGGATCATTTTCTAATCGGGGCTTGTATTCCACAAAAGCCAATCACTGTAGTTAAATGGGTTGTGGCTCTTAGCCCTTAGTTCTTAACTTGACCTTAGGTTAGTCTTAGGTTACCCAAGGTGCAATGTACTCAATATTGTCACAAGTTATCAGGCAAATCAGACTAACAGAGGTAAATACTTTGTATTTTCACTCCTCACCATTTCCTCTGTACCTACTCACTACCCTACCCATTAGAGGAGTTCCGACCATGAAATAGCATTCACTGCATCCAACTGCCACCAATTTTAGTGAGATCTGTACCTAACAACAAGCATTTCAAAATAGCCACTCTTCTCCTCCCCAAAACTTTATTTTACCCATTCACTCAAATTTCTACCTTTATGGACAATTATAACAAGACTTGCGCCTTGCAAAAGCCCGTCACCATGGAATAATTCCTCCTATTTTCCATTTTCCACTTTCTTCAAAACAGCGTAATCAATAGCAGGTTTGCAGGTTTGCAGGTTTTGATGTCTCTGTTTCTACTTTGTTTGATGAGTCATGAATTTTGGCTTTCCTCTTCACAAAAGTGTTCACAAGTGGCTGCAATCTCTCCATTCATCCTGCTACCATCATCATATCTGTTACTTTGTTATCTGCTACTTGTCAGTACCATTGCTATCAGTAGTGGATATGGTAAATTTATCATGCTTTGCTTACCTGCTAATTTCTCCCTCATTCATTGTTATATCGTCTCAGTTTCAATCTGTGAAATACTGTGCCTCATGTTCATGTGGATCAGCTGATTCCACACAATGAAAATGAACCACAAGTAATTGGCAGAACTTATATAATGAACAAGAATAGATTTATTTCTTACAGTTTGTCCTGAAGACTTTGGACAAGACTGAAGATATGGAGATCATCAACCAATATGAAGACAATGTCCCATATTATGAGCTTGGATGAAGTTGTTTCAACGATATTAAAATCAAGTAGAAAATTAAAAAACCCCATATAATATCAAATAATGGCCAATATTATGTTTGCCCTCATTGTTCAAGCAAAAGACTGAAAATACTTGCATGAACAGAGACTTCTCCACTTACTTAGCATTCCAGTAGATTTTGGTTGTGACCACGAAGGATGCCCTCTTCCAGCCCCTCCTGTGAAGAATGCGACCCAACTGCACCTCAGCCCTCGGACCAGAGTGAGGTGCTTCCGAGACATCGAACACATTTATCCCACTTTCATAAGCCAGCCGCACCACTTCCTCGGCAGCTTCCTCGCTCACGCCGCTGCCAAACGTCACCCAAGTGCCTGAAAGTACAACCAGGATACCGACCATGTACACCCATGTACACCATGTACAACCAATGTATATTCATTATGTAAATAATTAACACCAGAGAGTCATCAACTATTATAGACAATAAATTTGAAAATGAATACCTAAGATTGATTTCTAAATCAACAATTAATATTATTCCGAGCAACCAGTGACCTCCATCAATTTTCCTCTATTACCACCGTCCTAAATGGCAAGGAAAGAATGTTGCCTTGCAGATATGCGGTCATAGCATAAAGCAGGATTCTGGTCATGTCAGCATATATTTCTCCTCTTACATTTTGGATACATGTCAACTTTCACGCATCGAGTAGGTGCTTCATGCTTCACTTATTTTCATGCTGATACCACAAAAGAAGCTGCCTGACTCAAAGACAGTGAGGCCAGTTTCACTCATGCTTTTCTCATACTTCATATAGTTTTTCCTGCGAATCAGTTGTGGTCAGATTGTCTTTTTCTCGCTGCTGAGGCTTCGACCATTGAAGGGGCTATATACCTTGGCGAAAAATGCCCTTTTAGTTATGGCTTCTGCCGCAGCCTAAGAGTGTATCCCCTACATCCCCCCCTTTCAGCCAACTGAAGCCCTTAAAGGAAATATGGGTTCAAGGGGATGTTTAATTCGAGGTTATGTTGTGCTATGATGGTTCTACATGGAGATGAAATATTTCCATTTAGAATGAATACAAAGATTCTATTGAAATAACGTTGTTACATTCTTTTATTAAGGAAAATAACGTTAAAATACCATCCATGTTTCTCATACTTCCTGTATGGTGAGTTCTAACCCATACAGAGATACATTTAATGAAATTTGGTCCAAGAATTATTTCCTGACTTACTCAAAAAAGTATCAAAATGTGCTCTCGATGACCCATAGTTGTCACTCTGAAGTGCATCACTCTTAAGGCACCTTAAGCTATCACCTCGCAGCTGGGCCTTCCTTTCAAGTGCTCAAAGCGCTCAAAGCAGGAAAGTCCTCTCCTCCCCCCCATCTAGCCAATCTCACATCCGAGGACTTTTTGCTTCTTAGAAGCAGTTTGAATCAAAAGCTTATGTTTGCTTTCTCGTTCAAATTGACTTTTTTATGCTGTAGGACGAAGCATCTCCATAAGGGCCCATGCTAAAACCTCCACTTTCAACGCTGAATTGCAGTGAAATTAGTCTAGAAACCCAGTTTTATCATCTTAGTCATTAAAACGCACTTCCAAGATGATGTATTAAAGTATTGATAATTTCTAGCATAAATGACCGTGAGGCCAGAGTCGCCTTCATGAAGAGATGCATGGGAAAATCTACAGCGGAAAACCATACGCTTAACCGGAACTTGCAAGGGTTTTTGTGATCTACTTAGGAACACAAGTTGTTCAAGACTGCCTTACACAAATTTTAATGAAGAGATCGCGATGAGTCTAAGGTATTCATCATTATTGTATTGCTTCTTCAACTAACATACACCAATATCGATCTGCTGTGTTTCCGACCATATTCATTTTAAAAAATCTTTGATTGATTCCTGGATAGGATATTTGGGGAGGCGACCGACGGCTAAGATCATTTGCGCCATAGGGGATAGGTAAGGGAGGAAGGGTGGATGGATACCCGGCGTCGGCATCAGCCTGCTCTTAACGAAAGGCGCCAAGGGGAATCACGGTTTAACGTCTCCTCCGACAGACGGAGTACTGTACTTGAAGTGCCCTCCACAAGACACTCAAATAGGGATCGGGTACCATCTGAAAAACATCCGCCTCTGCAGGGATTTGAACCCTGGCCGCCCATGTGGTAGGCGAGTACTCTAGCCACCACACAAACCCGATCCTCATTGATTGATTCCTCCTTGTTGTCGCTTACATCCCCCTTAGATTCAATTACGAACCCCACCTAATGTGCAAACCTCCCCTCCCAAATTACCTGAAATGCCAGTTGCCCTCCCCCACAAATTATTTTAATGGCTCAGCTTTTGTCATGACCCCCCAATGAGGGCACCACCGACTCCTTGCATGAAAGGCAATCACCGATTGGAGATTAGAAATCTACTTCTTCCATTATCCTTCCCTCATCTTCCTCTCCTACGGGTTGCGTTTCAACCTGTAAAGATGATGCCGATCGCGTAAATAACTCGCGATCGCGTAACGTGACTCGACAACGAACGATTGAAGATATCGGTGTGCTTGAATCACTCGTATGGATGACCTAATCGTCTGCTCTGTTAATGATTACGCCTCGGATCGAGAAATTTGACTCCATCAACAATATTCACGCGATGAAAACTCAATCGGGAAGAATGCGCGAGGTTTTTACGAATGGTTCAAATACACACAAGTACCAAACCCTTCGCGAATACACCACGAGACTCCTTAGTTACGTGATTGGAATTATCTGGAACGGTTTAAACACACTATCCTCTGGATGAATGTTGGTGGGCCTTTCCCTGGCGCATGGGATCCGACAAATTCGCCATAGAGAATGTCTCCTTTTTAATTAGCCCTACGTGCTTTCGCATCGCTCACTGAAGAACATTCTATTCAACTGAGGTATACAATTAGTTCTAGTTAATTGTGGCTTAATCATTTCATTGAAAAGGGCAACATTCATTGATTATTTAAACATATGAGCGCCCAAAACAAAATAGCACGCGAACAGTTTTTTCTGCATAATCACTGACAACAGCTGGTAATTTAATTCCTTTTCCCAACCGCGACTCCTGCAATTTAACTCATGTAAATTTTGACCTCATGCATCATTTCATGGATGAAATTCAATTGTAGACGAGACGTAATTATTGATAATTACAAGCTGCTTTCTTAATTTATCCATCGTTAATACTTTAAATATCTTGAGAGAAAGGACCAGAGAGAACTGGTTACAACATTTGAGTGGAAAACAATGTGATGTACTATCGTCGGCTTGCTGTGTCGTTTGTCAATCCAAGTTATTTTCATTGAGAATACCGACGTAAGGAAGCTTTATTTGTGTGAAAAAACATTTCTACAATTTTTTAAAGCAAGCTTTAGGATGATAACGCCCGCAAGTCAGCGTCCCTAACTTGAGCGTCCGTTTGTAAATCGTAAACATTATCGGCATCCTGGAATGGGTTTTCGGTATCAGCCAGGAGCCCAATGGATACAGACAGTTTCAAATATACATTGAAACTAGCGATTTAGTGGTAGTATCGGAATGACTTCTCCACAAAAATCCTGATTTTGCATTTTTTCCGATACTTTTCTGAAGTCGCCTCAATTTCTTTTTAGTCAGATAAATTTTACTTAATCGTCGACAAAAACAAGGGGTTCAATACGGTCATCAGCCTTGATCCAGAGGAGCAAATTTCATGATTTTTTACCATTCCGATCCAAAATTTACAATTTGGAATATTCAGTGCATCTGCCAAAGTTTCTTTCTCTATTGATCTTTTACAGAGGAAAAAAAATATTGCCACATTTCAGGGTTACGTATAGTCAATAAGTATGATAATGCTATTCAATGTTATCCCTAGAAGGGATAAAAGAATAGCAGGCCGAGGACAGGTTCAGATTCAGGTTTAATTATAAGGGAAAGTCAGGATGTTTCTAGGATATCTCGATCTTTATATCGTTTTGATAATCATTACACAATCAGTTTGATTGCCGTTCGTTTTCAAAGTTAACTTACGTAATGTGACACGAAGAGTTTATAAAGCACTGTACATATTCTGAAAATATTTGTGGAAAAACTTCAAATTAGTACTTAGTAATTAGTCAAAAACTTCAGAATATGAAATATAGGCTCAATTATTTCTAAATACCAATTTACTCTCGATGAATGAAACAGCCGGCAATTGGTCTCGAAAAGAGTTGGTGGTGGCTGACAATTGTTTTCTTTGCGTCTCGGACGATTCTGTTGCCCGTATGTCCCTGGAATCCCAATAGGCTGCTAAGCCTGTCATCAGGTTTTTCAGGGACTGGGACAACAGAACTTGACATCCATGCACTGGATGGCGAAAAACCCACCCAGGCGAGACTCGAACCTGCGACCCTCATTTTAGCAGGCGAGGACTTTACCCCGTTGCCATCGAGACCGATGAAAGAAAGATGAAGAAACAATGGTGGCAAGTTTTGTCTACATAGTAATGTAATCTTTTTGCACCTACTATTTTTCCTGATTTCTTTTTGGATCCTAATTTTGAATTATTTAAAAAATACATCTATATTTCTCAAACCAATATTGATCACTAAAAATAATTACTTCTCTTGGCTCAGAAACAAGACCTATCACATCTGTGCAGTATGATCAGTAGAAATATTTTGTGATTAATTACGTATATAACTGTGCCCTGCTACACAAAGAATACTTTACTAGACTTTTTGAGATTCAAATTTTGTTTATAATTTTACTTGTATTGAGGAAAAAAATCAATCTTTCCAGAGCCTTAGATTTCAAGTCTGTCGCGGTTAAAGTAGGAATATTTTCTCCTCTCGTATTATCTCAATAGCTTATTGGACATCTTTCATCGAGAAAACTACTGAAATTTAATGCACTTTCCCCTGTAAAGCTAGAACGGGAGGAAAATTTACCCTCGAAAAATTGAAAATTTCATCCTCTCTATGGGGAGAAATCATAATAAATATCCTTCAAACATTGGATGTTAATGTTGATATATAAGATTATATATTATCAATTACACTGTGGCGTTGGAAGTGAGCTCGCTGCTCGTGGAGAGTCTGAATTTTTAGAAAAAAGGAGACAATTTATCCCGACTTCTAAGTCATTTACGAGCTTTCATAACCAATCATACTTAATATTTCTAATCATACTAAGGAGATTACCCTAACGTGAACGCAAATAAAATGTGTTGCTATTGAAAATTCAGAAAATGAAGTGGACGAACTTGGATAAAGAGCAAAATTTCACAGAGAGAAAATCATTCGTCCTCACCGGGACCAGAATCTCTCAACTTCGCGTTGAGTGCTTAAACTAGTTAAGTTAGAATATCGTCCTCCTCTCTCCCAAGGATTTTTGTGGCCTTCTAAGGAACAGGCCCAAGACTGGTTTCAGGAATATCCTCTCTTACTATGGGTGCCTTCCATTTGCTGTAGTGCGCCTACTCCGCAACACAACTGCGCACTTACCTTCCATTTGTCAAACAAACACTGCGCACTACACTTGCGTATTTGAAAATAAATCGGAAGCGGAGTTGATGCGGGATCGACAACAAAAGAACGTCGATAATGGCATTCGTGATTGTTGTCAAGGTTTTTGATTTTATGTAAAGGACTCAAATATGCAATTTGTAAGGTTTTTAATGGCTCATGTATTATGTAAAAGCTTATGCTTTAAAAGACTTATTTTATATGGATTCAACAACTTAACTTGAAACATTAGGCCATGACTGTTGTTCACCCATAAAATGCTTCCTTCTGGAGGGTTGCCAAACACCAAGCGACCGCACATCGTTCCATTCAACCGTTAGTATGCGCTAAAGAATTCTGATGTGTTCTGAAGTGCGGTAAACTTCAACACCTTGAATGGAAATCTCCCAATATCATTTTCATCAAATGATAGGAAAATGGTGGAAAATGATTTTATGAACAAAATTACGAGTGTTTTAGATTAAGTTCTGCAAGTTTAATGGAGTTCCATGTTTGATTTATAATTAGAGTAACCACTCTTGTGGTATTTGACTTCAGCAAAGCTTTTGATCGTGAACATCACTTAAAATTACTCAATCACATGAGAAAACTTAAGTTTTCTTGCTCGACCCTAATTTGATTCCATTCCTATTTCAATGGGCGTCCACAGACGGTCAGGGACTTAAAAGGCAACTTTTCATTATGGCATTCCACTACCTGTGGTGTTCCACATGGGTCAGTCTAGGGCCCTCGTTGAGCTCCATTTGTTTGCAAGACCTTCCTCAAAAATAAAATACTGCAAGTACATACTCTATCCTGTCGACTTTAATATCTATTTCCACTTTCCCCTTCAGGAAATAGTTGAAACAATCATGAAAATTAATTTGGATGTTGCGGCAAGTTTTGACTGGACAAACGAAAATTCTCTCCTGTTGAATAATTCTAAAAGGAAGGCAATCATCATTGGAAATCCATAATCAGTCAACTGACTTGACATTGGTAATATCTCTCGTATCATCATCAATAGTGTTCCTATTCCTTATTCCGTAAATATCTGTAACCTAGATTTACAAATAAACACCAATTTAACGTGACATGATCATATATATCACGTTTCTAATAAGATTAACGTGATATTATACCATATAAAGAGTTACAGAGATGTTCTTCCAACCGAAATAAAAAAAATGAATTTATTCACTAATCTTTCCTCATTTCGATTACTACTCCGTAGTCATTAATGATTTGTCTGATGTATTAAACATAGCAATGGCTGCTAAACTCTTGCATTAGATTTGTATTTTATTTGCGCCGTGATGACCATATTTCTCCTTACATGAATAAACTACAACGGTTAAAGATTAAAGATAGACGCAGATACCTTTTGGGTATTTGTGGAATTTATTATCGCCAGAAATAAAAAATACAAACACTACTTACTCACTCCTATATAAGCACTCCTTGCAATTGCAATGTTTTCAAAATCACGATCGCAAAAAATAATAAGGACTTTTAACCGAGACAACTCCGTGGCTGCAACCTTGCATCTGGGTATGATGCATTATAAGCTGTAGGCACTGTTCCTTTTTGAGGGAATGACCATTGAGTGTAATGATTTACATATATGTGGAACACATCCCGAAAGAAGAATTGAGACCTCAACGAGATATCACGGGCGGAAATCTTTGAGGACCAATTGATAAGTTATCGTTGATCCAAATCGCATTCGTCACCTCGAACTAGTTTTAAAGAGAGCGTCAAAAGCCGAGTTTTACCACTGTAACTAACTACAAGAACAATCTCCTTCTAACTAACTTCTTATATCAAACTCCTTAAGGATATATTTTCTATGGCCAGACTTTGTCGAATAGTCGACATCAGGGAGCAGATAGCATCTACTATCAGGCAAAACCGTCGTAGAAAAATGCTCTCGCCAAGTTTGACCGTCAAACAAATGGTCAAAGAAAGGATAGAATCATTTAAGACATAAAGCAAAATCACGTGCATCTCGGAGCAGCTTCAAAAAGCTTTTGGCTGAAAATTTGAATAAGTATAAATAATACGAAAAAATAATATAAAAAAATCATGAGAAAAATATCAAAAGATACGTAGTGTTAAATATAATACAGTAGAAAAGGATGAATTTCTGGAAATGCGAAATCCTATGCTCCAAATCACTAATTCCGTTATTTAAGCCGGGGCGCCGTTTTAGTCCGATTCACTCAGTGAAAACGGAAAAAGACACAAAGTCATCCATAACATGATAATCGATTAAATCTTCTTCGTCAATTCCACGTGCACAACGAACATGATTTATTTACAAACAACGAGTTTACACTTGAGCGACTCTTGCATCCATGCTTCCCAAATTAATGGAACAATTTACAGCTGAAAATAAATTGATTCAGCTATCCAATAAAGAACTACAACACACATAAATAATTTTTCAATGAATTCCAACATAATTTTCCAAGTTAAAAAACCCTCGTGCTTACATTTCATGGAGAATAGTGGAGTACAAGTGAATCTTCCGGTAGACAAAGGAGGGACGAAGGAGGTCTGACTTCTCCTATTTTTACGCTTAAGAGCTTCGCTTGCACCTTTCACTTTAAATATAACACTCGTAGGTTGGCTTCTTAATAGCAGTCCTCTTGCCAGGCATTTCAAAAGGTCGCAGGTTCAAATCCCGCTTCGTGCATGACAGTCACGTCCTCAATTCAACTTATGCCAGGGATGCTATGGTTCGCGTGTTGAAGCAAGAGTATTAAGGTTTCAGTTGCGTGCTTTCAGTTTCCAAGCATATTAAACAACGAAGAGCTAAGAGAATATACGAAATTAGTCAAAGCAGTACTGATTTATCAATTGGAGGAATATTCATCAAGTTAGCGTGGAAAATACGTTTAATTTCATTTGATTTTTTATTGGATTAAAATGCGCCTTTTAAATCGATTGCGTCATCAAGTTTACCACATAGTAATATTTTATTTTAACAGTATTTAGGCTTTAAATATTGGGCAGAGTCTACTTTCTTTAAATAAGTAAAATTATTTTGACTGCGCGTTTAAAGTTCTTGCAATAAGTGGGATCGGTATTAATTGGGCCAGTTTTAGTCCATATCTGTTGACTTTTTGAAGATCATAGCAACCAGCAGGAAGAGGAATTGTTTGAATTTGAATGGATGCCTTGAAAAATGGTCATTATTTACTGAAACCACAGTCGGAAATAGAGTACAAGGGTAAAGATGTGCGGCACTAAAACATTGTTATATTTAATGAATCTTCACAAATGGTGGCATCACACGACTAAACCATGCTTTTTTTCACAAATTTTTTTCGTCGATTTTTTTCGTATTCGTTTACTTTCTTCCCCAAGTACTAGATAGGTCTATTTAAGTAGCGTTTTCCGCATTTTTCCAATCTAGAGCTTAAGTTTTTGAAAACTTAGATATGTTAACTCTAATTTCATCCAACAATATGAATACCGATTGGGGATGGGATTTTACGAACTTGAAATAAATAGATTGAACCTGCTTCACTTTTCAATTCATATCTTTTATAACATAAATTATCAATTGTCAATTTAGTTATATTTGCGATACATTTAAATGCTTCAATAAATCGTTTTATCCAACTTGTACTGAAAAATTTCTTGTTTGAAAAGGCGTAAAATATTTACTCCGAGAAATATATTTACTTCAACGATTTACTTCCCGAGTCGAATATTTGGGCAAAATAAGCTTTCAGGTACTGCACATGGCAAAGCAATGCATCTTACAAATCAAAGAACAGAGTTATCTCAGAATTTAAAATATTGTGAAGTGGGTATTATAGGCCTCGATAACTAACCGCAATTATCAGACATTCTTTCTCTGCACCACCTAAAGAATGTAAAAGAAAACAAAGTCGAATCGAATAACTCGAATTACTCCCACTGATATCTCCTTGTCGTCTATCCCCTGACCGTTCTACAATCCCCCAGGAAACCCTGCGGCCCCCATCTTTATGACCCTGATCCCTGGGCGACGGCGGCAAACGAGTGATCCCGAATTAGGGTCACGTACTGTTTGGTAGGGCGCGTGCTGCGAGGCCAACGCTGCCACGCGGCCTTCTCCTTAATGAGGGAAGGTAAACAGAAAAAAGGAAGTGGGATCCGCGAAAAGACAAATGAAGAGTGATATTTTTAGGAACTACGAAAGGTGTCTGTTGCTGAGCATTGGTGGTTTTTGCCATAAATTTGTTGAATTTGTCAACATAATAATGATAACTGGTAACTTTAGATTCCAGATGTCTTAATTTGGATTAACCCCAGTTTCAACGTTCAGCGTCATCTTCAGGTAGAACCTGAACCTGCATCGTCTCAAATAAAGATGTGTGGAATCATAAAGGTACCTGTTATTATTGTTTATTATGTTGACAAATTCAACAAATTTATGCCTAAAACCACCATTGCTCAGCAACAGACACCTTTCGTAGTTGCTAAAAATCACTCTTCATTTGTCTTTTCGCTGATCCCATTTCCTCTTTTCTGTTTGCCTGATTATTATGTTGCTGAGAAATTCAAAGGATAAGAATTCGGGCTCTATTAAGTATTCTTTCATTACGGGCCAAGCAGAACAAAAAGAATTGTGAATCTTGCGACGACAAAATACGAAATGGATATGTTGCTGAGAACAATGATCAGGCCAAAGGAGTGAAGATAGAAGACATGGCAAGGGAGTAAAGAGACTTGGGAAGGAACATAGTAGGATAGCTATTTACACAGCATAACGGGGAAAAACTTTGGCTTTAATGGTAACGCAAACGGTTCCTCTAACCTTAGTTAATTCTTGGTGTAATCTCGTCGAAAATTTCAACAAAATTCCGGTATGCAGAAAATATCAAACATTTTATACTTTACCAATGATATTAACAATGCTTTCATCTATGATACGAAAATCTCGGCTTTTTTTTTACCTCGAATGAAAACAGTAGCTTTGAACTTGCTGACTGAAATGCAGGAATTTTTTAAACGCTGACTGACAAGCAGGCAGTATTCAGTTAGTGTCATGTACAATCATTACAACTAGATTCAAGTAACATTCTGTGAAGCAATATTGAGTAGTTAATTTTTAGACATACATATGATATGAAGGCAGAGTTAAGGAAAGGGAGCAGAAAAGGGATTATTATGAAATGAGGAAAATTAGTAGAAATACGGACTACTGGGGAAATAATGACTAAATTGCTATTAATCTTAAGCATTCCTTCACCTCTCATTAGCCATTCCAACCACCTTTCCTGTCTATTTCGGATTTCCATTCTCCTCCACAATCAGACATCCCGAACGATAGCAGCCTATTCTCATCCTCCTTGCCTCCCAGCCTTGGAGTTTACTCCTCTCCACCATAAAACTCAACACCCCACATATCAGACTTCGTCAGTCTCTTCTTTACTTTCTTACACAAGGTCCCCGACATCATTTCGCTTCTATTCGGTACTAACGCTTCTTTGGCTAGCATGATTCTCCCAATGTACTTAATACGGCGCTCGTTTTACTCCACCTTATTACAAGAGTATCAACACTGCCCAAATTCCTCCATATTGTCTCCTCCTGCTTTTAAGGTTAGCCTTGCTTTCTTTGTCTACGTAATCTCATTATTTATATTTATATCTTCCTCGCTCTGATTTGGTAATGCATCAATCAATGATTGCTATCTCTTGGCTGACTGACTAACCAACTCCTAGTTTTCAGAGATACGACAATATCACTTTTCCTTCCTCTTTTACTCTGACGTCCAGCTCCTTCCATTAATCCCTAAATCATTTCCTCGGCATATATGTTAAAAAAAGAAGCGATGAAGGACAATCATGCCCCTCTTTAAGATGTATAGCTCTTCCAGTAGATACTCTCTCTTGTGCCGCCAGTTCCATGTACAAGTTTTGCTCGAGTCATCGGCCAATCCATTATTAATTACAATTACAAAAAAACAGCAATTTATCGCGAAGTGATAACTGAGGCCATTTGAAAGCGTGTATCTGTCACTTGCACACGGGCGAAATTCCCGAGTCGAAAAGGAGGATCGACCCAACAATCAATGATGCTTAACTTCGGTGATCCAGGCGGAACTATGGTGTCCACTGTGGCGTGCCGCTGTACTGTGATCTCTGAAATGTATTAATATGTTTTCGCATTAGTTTCTTCGATAGCATTCCTCAACTCACTCTGTCGGACGCATTTTCGAAGTAATGGCCGCATGCAAATATGCCTCGATTATCAGGGTGGCTACTGATATCCAATTATTAATTCCCTGATTTTTCCCTGATGGATTTATCAATTTCCCTGACCAATCGCCAATAGGTGACCAATCATTGGAATATTTTTTCTGATGAATTAAATCTTCTACAGCAGCTTTAAATTATCTAAAATTTCTAATCATCGTCTCGTGTTTTTAGTACTGCAGGCATGTATTTACTGTAAGCGAGTGTGCTCCGGCAACCTGTCGACCGAAGTTTCGGAAGTTAAAATAAAACGCGAGGTAAAATTTTCCGAACAACATTGCCTCGGATTCCTTGTGATGAGACCTAATACATTGTGATGATGAATTTTAACACTACTAGGCAAATATCGCAGTAAGAATATGCAAAAGGGATACATTGTACGTCTGATTCACAACTAAATAACTAAGATTCACAACTAATAAGATTCACAACTGAATATTTCACGAATTGATGGGGCTTATTCTATGCACGTCAGCGACGGATTTTAGTTTCAGTTGGTGAAATAAAGGGCGAGAAAGACTGGCCGACAAACGTAATGGTAGAAAAATAATCGGGATTCATATCCCAGTTTCTCCCTGACTGTTACAAGAATTCCCTGACTTTTCCAGAAATTCAACATTCCCCGACCATTCCAGGTTTTTACTGACTATCGCCACCCTGATTATGATCCGGGTCCCTTTTCTGCATATAAGGAATCTCATCGCCAAAGGTAAATATGGATTTTTGGATGGAATAAAAGTTCTACGCCCTATCGAAGTGCTCGTGGGAATGGCTTCCTTTCTCTCCATTGTCCACATTTCCTCCTCAATCCCTCGTTCACATCGCTGGCTTTCTTCGCTAATGACTCCAATGTTATTAGGAATTAAGTCGTGTAAACGCGAGTTAATATCAACCCGAGTATACTTATTTCCCATGATAGAGTTACTAGGGTTGGTCCTTTTGGCCGGTCTTTGAAATGTGTCTGAACGGAAGTCAGTTGGAATACAGCGGAAAGGGAAGCTGAAGACATGGAATAATACGCCAACTAGTCCATTCAAAAGCAGATGGATTATTCAAATTAACTTCTAGAAAAGTGTAAAACGTGAATATGTACTGTTCAATTCTGTTGCAGGCGCGAAGGATTCGTCAGTCTTTTAATATCCCTTACTCATCCGCACTTACAAACTACCGTGCGACCCACCTCCTGGGCGTGTGGCAGGGGGTATTAGGATGGAAGCCGAGTAAAAGTGTAAAGGAGATATTCTTCGGCTCCGTCTTGTTGCTGCAACCAAATGCTCTTGTTTTCTGCCAATCTCTTAAACTGCCGATAATATTCCCGTCCCCATCAGTTCTTGTGCCCTGTTCAGGTACTGTAACCTTGGTCTTCCTCTACCTTTCTTCATCCGAGCACCTTCCCCTCCATCAAATTGACAAAAGATCGATCGTGTCTCAGGAGATGTCCTAAAATGTTTATATTTTTTTCCCATGGTGTTGAGTAGGGTTCCTTTTCATTTATTTCCATTAAAACCTCTTCATTAATTTTCTTTCCCGTCCAGCTTATCTTAAGCATCCTTCTCCAAATCCACATCTCTGCTGCTTCTAATTGTTCTTTTTCCCGTTTACGGAGGGTCCAACTCTCGCTTCAATAGAGCAATGTACTCCAAAGGAATGTTTTTGCAAAAATTTCCCGAGTTTCTATATTCATATGCTTGTCTGTTAGAAGGTTTCTCTTATTTTGAAAGGCCCATTTTATTATTGCCTCTCTTTTTTATCTCTGCGCAACATCCGCTATCCTCAGTAAGCATTCTACTTACCTAAATAGCAAAATTGTTTCACTTGTTCAATTTCCTCATTTTCTATTATAATTTTAGGTTTCCTTTCAATGTTGCTTTTACTCATTACCATCAGTTTTCTTTTCTTGGTATTTATTTTAATTTCTGTTTCTTAAGCGATGAGGATAGAACATTTAACATTTTATTGATTTCTTTAGCAGAGTCCCCTATTACAACAAAAAGGAGATATAGGAATGTGAAATGGTGAAGGGTGTTACGGGAACGTTTTAAGAGCCTAGTTTTTTTATTATGGTCACTTATTGTGCGTAGAAAGAACGAAATTTTATACCAATCCGTTCGACAACGTACCTCTCCTATTTTATCGCATCCGTCGGACCTGGAGATGTAGTGCGGCGTCAAAATTCCGGGTATATTGCCTCGTTCACACTTCTAACGTACGTGCCATTATAGCACCCCAGCACGCATTTACACTAATATCCTGAAGACAGTGTTACCCGCACCCCCCTCACCAAGGCATCGCGACGAACAAGGAAATAAAAAAGCGACCAAAATTAGTATTACTAACTACACTTCTGAGGCGTTTTGAGGTTTTTGCAATGTTTTTTTTTCAAAAAAATAACACTTAATCTGCTTATTCACCGAAGTAAAATCATCAGCTTCAATTTAACGATTGAATATTTTA
The DNA here is from genome assembly GCA_963169105.1 of Ceriagrion tenellum. Lineage (NCBI taxonomy): Eukaryota > Metazoa > Arthropoda > Insecta > Odonata > Coenagrionidae > Ceriagrion > Ceriagrion tenellum. The sequence goes on from OY720639.1 coordinate 10,473,221, forward strand.
TTACGATTATTCATCATTTCTGGTTTCCGCTCGTGACGCCAGTGCTTTGCCAATGAGTAGTGACAGTGTTTGGAACCTTGGATTTCCATGGTTCGAACGTTCATTCACCCTACAAATTCAGGTTATCATCGCTAGGAAGATCGTACGTACTATAGTGGCGTGAATGAGTTATGAGGGAATCGAAAAAGTGAGGCTCGAAATTAACTCCCAGCGGGTTGCACTACGGGAAGGCAATTACCCCGTAGGCGATTGTAGCGACCCACCCCTGATGACAACTTCTCAATACACCCCTTCTAACACGCAGCAGAACCGTTGTCAGGGAGGGAGGGAGGGAGAGGGTGGGGAGGGGCGGGGGTGGGACTTTATAGATTGCAATTTGCGCCGCATGACGTTTAAATGACCTTCCGGCACGGGTGGCGCTGCGCTCATGTTCGTGAGTGTGTTGTGTGCTGCTACCGCGTGGGGCGCTCGGACGCTACAGCAACGGTGCGCTTCCGTGGACACAAACCTTTGACTTCGTCGTCCCCCTCCCGCGTGCCATCCATCATGCGCTCCTGTAAACTTCTCATCTTCGAATGAACGCGGTTACATTTAACAGAGCGCAGTCCTACAACATGTCGCCCCATCTTTCTGTTGCTGGCGGTTTGCGCGAAATGAGCCGTTTTCGCCAAGAACCGCCGGCATGCAACCGTGAAATTATTCCAACATGACGATTTGAAGTTGAGTTGCAGTAGAAGAGGTCGCTAGAACTTCACAAAAACATAAAACATCGCATTATACAATTGATATTTAAAGCTACGAGGTGTGTTGTTAACAATTTTACCTTCTGCATTGTGTGGTTAGATCACCAATTACGGTCATTTTATCTTACGGTTAAATGTGCATGAATTTGCCACGAACATTTATCACTTCATACGTATTTGAAACTGTCATCAATTTCAGAAACTTAAGTTATTCCAAGAGTCCTTTATATAGCCATTGTCAATTGGAATTCTTCCTTCACGAAATTTACCTTTTGTTTCAACTTTATAAAGAAATTAAGGGAAATCGGTAAATTTATTGTTACCTACCCAGAATGGATAGAAGGTAACATAGGTTTGTAAGTTCAATACAGCTTTAACACACACGCATACCAATGATGCCGTTCCCTTCAGGGGAAGGCAATACAGCTTTTTAAAAATTTAAAATTACTATAGGATCTGAGTAGTGCGATAGTTTGCGCCAGATGGTGTACTACATTTCTCGGCCTCCTGTTAGGTGACATTTTTCCATCCTTTGAGAAGTTGACCGATTGATCTAAATATATCATTATGTAATGCTTTTTTCTTCTTTCTTCTTGCTTGATTCTTTACTGCGCTTCTTGAGTGAAGAAGGGATTGTTCATGATGTTTCATGTGGAGGAACTGTATCGCGCACAAATTGTTACTACAGGACAATACGATTTAAAAAAATTGAAGTATTACATAAATTCGAGATCAGTATTCATTCATCAAAGAATTCTTCCGGTTAAAGGTAGATATTAAGGGAAGTAAAAGAAAATCCGTCAGATTTTCTAGACTTACACGGCTCTCTCTACTTCTAGCTTCTCCTTCTGTATTCTGTGTACAACAAACCATTTTACATCCCGTCCATTAAATATTTAACCATTAAAAAATTTAATTAGGGTATGAATGAGGTTACAATGAAAGAAATGTACAAGCTAAACGAATAGATTTTCAGGGAAAAAGGTGATAACCGGCTAAAAGTGGAACTACATCGAGTGAGAGCAATCAATAGACGACGGTGGTCAATTATCCGGCGATTCCTACATCAGAGTCGAGCGACGGAGAGGTTTCTATTCTAGCGAAACGAGCTCGTGATAAATTGTGACCTCGGATGACATAGTTCTTTGATTACGGAAACTAAAATAGCGGATAGTCATACTCCCCGATAGTAGCTTCTCTGCTTTTGTTCTCTTCAAGTGGTTGAAAACGTTTGCTCCTGAAAACTCTCAGAGGTCATTCCTTGACTTTGAAGGAGGTTACATCGCGACTGTGTGAGTGGAATCCAATACTTAATTCCGCGTTTAGATTTTCTATATTAAAACAATAATAGCCATCAATCTGACGCTCTCTGTCCGCTATTCACGGTAAAACTGGAGGGCGGATCATTTCGATATCACGCACTCGGATATGTAAGTACTCTTGAGAGGCCATAGGCTATGTCAAAGAAGGCCTCAAGGCCCTCAAAGTAGACCCTTTGTTGGTATACCATACTACACATATAGGCAACCCGCACATAATGGTACGTGATGATTGCAGCCTAACTCAAAGGATACAACTATTTGCACATACCATTAACTTCGGCACTGGTGCTCATATGATGACACTCTTACTTGAGAAGTAGTATATTTCAGGACAATCTGGGCTGAATGAAAAAATCAAATAAATTTTCAATTTCATACCTGATGCATTTAATTGAGGAATGTATCAAATTCTAAATATTCATTATGTGTATTAAATTATACACATGCAAATATTGCGTAGGCAATAGAAGATGTATAGTGTTCCACATCAAAGATGGAAAGACCCCCGCAAGGGACCTTCGGACTTTTCGCTGCACCTCCGGCACCAAACACACGGTGTTTTTTTCTAAGGGGAATGGGCATCAAAAAAGTAGTTGATGATCTATCACTCTCCGCTTACTGGAGTAATGCTGTATCACGGCATTCAGAACATCTGTGAAACACCGTACTCTCAATGATACACAAAAGATATCGTACCGTCTACCTTTTATTACAAAATCGTACTACACGTGTTTTGACTGACTTGCAGTCATCATTAGGTACGACTAATGAGCAAATATATTGAGAGATACATTGGCTAAAACACAGTAGTGCGGGGTGGGGGTTTGTGGTTGGGGTAAGGAGGAAGGATAGGTGGGGAAGGCCAAAATCATAATTGGGATATGATCCTTTGCTCGTCCAAACAAATTACGTCAACACTCCAGACCTGCGTCACACTGAGGAAGGATAAAGAAAGACAGGTGGGAGAAAATGGAGGGGGGAAAGGGTGGTTTGCTGGAGGAGGTAAGGTTAAGTTAAAATGGTGTTCAAAATAGGGGAATGACAAACAAGCTCATTCTTATTTAACAGATTCATTTTCTTTCGTTTTCTTATTACTATTTCCCTCTGCTCCGACACATCTAGACGGTGTCCTTTGTCCAGGAAACGGAGGATTTTCAGATTAAATGTGGAGTGGTGGGATCCCACACATGTCTGGTTATATGAAAGATTAGTCGTACCTGATGATGACTACAAGACAGTCGAAACACGTGTAGTACGATTTTGTAATAAAAGGTAGACAGTACGATATCTTTTGTGTATCATTGGAAATGCTGTTTTACAACATCTCGCCTGAGAAAGTGGAATTTAACCGTACTCTCAAATTCTCGCTTTGGACTAACTCATCCATCACGTTGGTGTTTTCCATGCAAAGATTGCTGGACAAATTACTATTGCTTTTATAGAATTTAGGGACACTTGAGGACTTATTCAACACATTGAAACACGTACGTAAATCATTATATTGGTTAATGTGTATGGTCCTCTTTTAAAATCTCTGACCATAGTCGTAGCGAGTAACTCGATTATTGGCACAAATACATTAAACTTCTGACATTTATTTTTTAAGACCTAGACGGATGTCTCAATCAGTTGCAGCCAAAAATGTATAATTTATACCCTGGAGGGTATGTCGGCACATAGATAAGGTACATAATGAAAACTTAGCCGTCGTATTACTGTTCGTCAATTTGGTCGTGGCATGGCTTGGTTTTGTCCTTTCGTCACCAGTTTCTTCGAGTTCTCAGCATCATTCTTGTAGTGCTCGTAGTTTGTTGTTACTTGAGCCTAGAAATAACGCATGAAAAGAGCAATAATTTATCTAGTAAAATGCTGACATTCTTCCAACCATTATCTCCATGAAAAAGCACTAAAACTTGTGATATCGACTATTTTAAGGAATTACCGGAGTTGATGGCATTAAGCGATGGTTAAATGTATATTTCTCTAAAGTTTTTTCGACTAGTTGTCCACAAAGCGGTACTTATTCTGATTACGATGGGTGTAAAGTCTCTTCTCATGCCAAAAACTTTCTTTCTATCCAAATCGATGCCTAACTGATACGCAGAGAGAACGGATATTGGAACCAATTGACTAAAGGAGGATATCGAGATCCGCATGGAAAAATGGAATATTAACTGAGACGCAGGATATGGACTAAAGACAGTTTTATATTATGCTCACGATGCTTGCTTGATGAAAACAGTGAGGAAAACTTGGAGCCAAATTCAGGACTTGAATCGAATTCGATGCCTCAGAGCCTTTACTTACACAATGCTTATTTATTGGGTAGCGGCGCTGTCTGGGCATTCGATATACTAAGCCATGAATATATATTATGGATTTAGATGTTTGGAATTGTTGCCTAGGCTATGTGTTGCCTAAATTTCCACTTTTAGTTCACCCAGTCCTTGGCGCCACTTCGATTAGAGTCTTTTCAATTGTTATTGCAAATAGACGTAGTCGACTGTAGCTAACGTGAGACTGTGGTGAATATTCAATAACGATCGCGGAGATATGAATTATTTCATGCTTTGAAAAATATCTTGCTATTTTTGTGATCTAAAAGTTACTTTGTAAATGCTAGAGAGGAAATATCTATTACAGAAAATGTGTTAGAGGTTTATGAAACGTCCATCGTGTGCCGACGACGATGTTCGCTGGACTCTGATTCTAATTTGAATGCATTAAGCCCGTTCGGCTTAAATAAAGAATTTAGAATGCCTTGTTTAAACAGAACAGGCTGCAAAACAGGGTGTGCATCTACGAGGACCCAAAATAGGAGACTTGGATTGAAAAATAAGAATCTGTTCAAGGCGGCGGTAAGTGCATTCTTTTTTACCTACACTGAAATGATGGCCATTGGGAATACTCATGATGTCACCTCGCATTCTTATTAAATTTCTGTATAGCGATTTTCACGATGTGCTAAGAAGTTAATTGTGCATTTGTGTAATTTAATTTGGAGAAGAATTAAATATATCTGTAGATCGGACGATACTAAAAAGGTATATAATTACGTCCCGCGTGCAGTACTACATTTTTAATCCTCTGCATTATGATTAATGGCAAGTAAAACCTATGTATATCCATGGTAAAACCAGTAAGACGTGTTTATTTACAAACTATCGACTGTATTTACATTTGAACTTCCGTCTTTCATCACGGCGGCGGCATCACGGCGGCACCACTTTCAAAAGTTGTTTGTTTATGGAATTCTAGACAACAGCATTTGTCGACGAGATAACAATCCATAATATATATTCATGGACTAAGCAATGTGAATAAACACCGCCACGAGACTTTGCATAGTTATTGTGTTGCTTATAATGCATTCTAAAAAATATCCATTGAACAGTTCCACAGGTCTCTTGAAAACATTTTCTCAAATGTAGTTCGTAAATATCCCCCGCAGATTGTTAAGCCTGATTACGGCGCCACTGCAATGTATTCTCTCGGAACGCTCGACTCGCCTTTTTGCCTAAAACTGGTCGTTGAATCAAAGAATTGGATGGAAAATGAGTAGTGTACTTACTTCTTTTACCGGAACTGATGACCGAATTTAATTCAGTAATCGGATGCGACCACACCCGGCTTACGTTACGATTTTGAGCATTAGAAGAGTTCAGGGCGATTTTCATTACTGGAGTAAGCATAATTTATAACGACCTTAAGTAAAGGCAGGTAACATGTATTAATGAAAATTAAGACTCAGCGGGTAAATACAATGTCTGGCGCGAATTTTGATAATTTGAACAGCCAATCAATTGAATCTTGATTCAAAATCTTAATAATATAAAACTTCTGGCATCAATAACCTAGACAACGAGGGCAGAGAGAGTCATTGAAGTATCGATACCTGAGTGCCAATTAGGGTTCTCCGTCGTTAGGAGATAACGTACGATGCGATCTCGCACCAAGTTGTTAGTTTAAGGTAGCTGAACTGTTGACCTGAATGTTATTTAACTGTGTTGCACGTTTACAAGAAAATATATCTATTAAAAATCTTGTTATTTAGTTATTTAGAATGCATTCTAAAAAATATCCAGAGAACAGTTCCATAGGTCTCTTGAAAACATTTTCTCGAATGTAGTTCGTAAATATCCCCCGCAGATTGTTAAACTAAGTTACTGCTTCACTAAAAATATATTCTCTTGGAACGATTTTCTCGTTATAAATTATGCTTACTCCAGTAATGAAAATCGCCCTGAACTCTTGAAATGCTCAAAATCGTAACGTAAGCAGGGTGTGGTCTCATCCGATTACTGAATTGAATTCGGTCATCAGTTCCGGAAACAGAAGGAAGTACATTGTTCTATTTTCCATCCAGTTCTTTGATTCAATGACCCATTTCAGGCATAAAGGCGAGTCGAGCGTTCCGAGAGAATACATTGTAGTGGAGCAGTAATCAGGCTTAACAATCTGCGGGGGATATTTACGAACTACATTCGTAGTCAGGGCGAGATTCTGAAAAAGAGCTCTTGTTTTGTTACAAGAAGCATTTCATGTAACCAGCGAGTAAAAGGTGGTTTCCGGATGTTTTCAATCCGCTGAGTACGAAAATGCCTGTTACCAGGTCGAAATCTTAACCGAAAGTGAAATATCCAAGATGGCGTCCAAAATGGCGGCGTGGGTAAAAACTCGCAGTTTTCTCTTAAATATAGGCGTACTGAAATATAGGCGCAACGGCTAATCCTATGTTAAGGCAGTGAGAAACTTGAATTTGTAGTCCAAAGTGGCGTTTTAACCCAGGTTTTTGTGTTATTTTCAAATTTAATGGAATACAAGAAGTGTCCGCAGTCCAAAGTTGATATTTTACGGCAAACAACGCCATTAATTAAAAAATAGTCCAATACAAAAATTGTAGCGCGTTTCATAAGCTTTAAACTGAACCCACTTTGAAGCTGATGCAATAAACCGTAAGCGCGCTACGTTATGCAGAATGGGGGTGCGTTCCGCGCTGCCGCTTACTTCCGTTACGGCCTGCGACCGCCTCGCCGCACAGTAGTCGGAAATACCCGATATGCTGGACCAATTTCGACTTTGTTAAACCTCGAAGATATTTTAAAAATCGAATGTAATTTGAAGCATAATATCCATTTCATTTTTTTGCAAACAAAGAGCTTTCTGAGGAGGAGATAACATACGATGCGATTTCACACCGAGTTTTTAACGTAAGGTAGCTAAACTGTCGACCCAAATGTCTCGTAACTGTAACGCATGTTTATAAGCAAATATATCTATTAAACATCTAGTTTTTAATTTAGTTTTAGTTTAGTTTAAAATTTATTTTGATAGAGACACCGGATTCCAACTGAGTAATACCTGGTGGCCTGTGATCAAATGTATTAAAAAGATGAGAAAAAGATTCAACGGCCAGCGGAACACGTCAGCCAATCATAGGGATCGCAACCTTCATTGTTGGGGCATCAACGGCCAGTTTCAAATCAGTTTTATAGCGGTCACGACGGAAATAACACGTGCCTTGAAAAGGGAAAACAAGTCGTTTTCCGAAACGTCGGCGGATTTTGAAAACATTACCCGGTGCGAAGCCCGAGAATGATATTTAAACAAAATCTAGTTATTTAGCATAACATTAGTAAAAACGGACATCTAGAAAATTGGACGTCGATATAGCAATTAGAAGGAGAATGGAGAGAGAGAGTGAGAGAGGGAGTGAGAGAGAGAGAGAGAGAGAGAGAGAGAGAGGACGGAGGGAGAGGGAGATGAAGAGAGAAGATATGAAAGAGAGCGGTTATGAGGAAATATTGGTGGTGGAGGGCGTTCGGCAGGGGGGGGGGTTCAGCCGGGAGCGCGGGAGGCGTGGAGAGGAATTTCATCTGCCTCGGTCCATCCCGCAACGCCCATCGAATTGCTATCCTGCGGTTTCGTCGCTATGGTTCTCTCTGGTCGATCACGTGGTCCTAACAAGAGTTTGCGGTCTCTGGCCATCCCACCTCCCCTACCGCCCCTCACTCGAACCAACACACGCTCGAAGGGGGTCTTGCCCGAAGGGGTCCGCCGAAAACCCTTAATGACCTCCCTCAACGGTGTGCCGCCGCGCCGGGTCGTCTCTTAGCGCCTGGCCGCCCGCGCTCTCACGACCCACCCTATTCGACTCCCTCCCAACAGGCCCCATTTGACCCTCGAACGAAACCCTCTCCAAACCGGAAACCCCCCCCCCCCTCCCTCCCTTCCCTCTCGTCCAACTAGCAGCAGGAGCAGCAGCCGAGGCGCACACTGATCAAAACTCCATCGAATTCCCTTTCCACACGAGAAAGAGGGGGAGGGGCAGTCGACCGCATGACCCATGGCGAGATCTCGGTGAATTAAAAAAAATACGCTAAACGTAAAAACAGAAAAAAAAACGCAAAAGAGAAAATATACGGCTTGCCTTCCACAAAAAATAAAATAACGAGCATTAAAAAAAAGTCGTCGTGTAAATGATCTTCCCCGCGCTGCACACATGGGATTCATTTTTCGGATTCTGTTAGTCATAAATGCCATCGATTCGGATCGGCACGCCACATTGACCGCTGTCCGCACTGCCAATCAGGGGATAGATGGCGTGCACAACCTCCTCCGCTGACGTCGGAGTTTTCCGTTTCTCCACTTTCATCGCCTGGCCGCTCTGAGGCAGCGAGCCAGAGGTCTTTTCGCCATTCACTTGTTCATCACGATTTGAAATATGAGAGCAGTCGGAGGCCATCGTATTCTACTTGCATCTGGCGCAACAATGAGCATAAAGATCTGTGGTTGATACAACGACAGCTCAAATCGCTCTCGCAAAAGTTCCTGGCACTACTCAGTGGACAGTTTTAAGACGTGAGCTTCTGGACTTCCAGAAGCTTCTCTTCAGAACCTCTTTCCTCTCCAGAATCTTCCAGAGCTTCTTTCCAGAAGCTTCCTTCCAGAAGCTTCTCTTCAGAACCTCTTTCCTCTCATTCATCTGAGAAATGGGGAAGGATAGTTGTCAAAAGTGGCCTTTCTAATTGCCCACAACAGAAGCACATCGACAATCGGAGAGACTCACAACTACTTACTGTCCCATTTTGACTCATCTCACAATGACACCTCAAAATAGGGTTCCTAGTAGATACAATTGCGGTAGTTGGGTGATTTTAGCTGCTTATATCTTTGGCCTTATATCCTTGCGTTCCAGCTTATATCTCAAAGTAGTTTCGTTCCCCTATTTCCCTCTCTCTCTTCTCCTCCGTCCATTTCCGTCACCACCTCCTCTTCTACCACCCCTCCTTGCCGCGCAAGTCTACGCCAGGAACTTAAGCGGCAGCTAGAATGCAACACTCAATTGATTACGTGGAAATGTGGCTGAAAAGTGCCTAAAATGACACGAACATTAGGTAAGAGGAGAGTGGATGAAGTCAGGGCAACCGAGGGATGAGTTTGCCAATCGCCTCGGTAACAGAAGTCGTTGCTGGACTAGACGCAATTTATAAACTGAGTGAGAGATAAAAAAACGAAAGTTATTCATCGGAAGATAGGAGGTAAGGCGCAAGTTTTTCCACCGCAAATATGGCTAACAATATGATACGAGGTGGATGGAAATGGGATGGACGGAAAAGATTAAATACTTGAGTAGCATCTAGAGTGACAGATGGTATAGCGTTTCATAGAGTGCGAGAAATGAAAAAAAGAATTGTATAAGAGGGTAAATGTTTTAGGAAGCCAAAGTAACCAATAAAATGGTAAAAGAGAGAATGATTGCCGGGAGTGAACGAAGAATCAATAAAGAAACTGGAAATTTTATCCGAAAGTCTCACTCTTTCCACACGAAGTATCAAGGACCGCTCGACACCAAAAGGCGAAATTTCCATTCTAGTCGCCCATGGTGATTAATGTTAGGTATAACTGGTATATAAAATTTGTATACATTTTATGTAAGGCACAGACAGACTACAATTTATTTGGTTCTTGACAATTAGTTTAGTTAGCATATCTTGGGTTAAAAACGACTATCGTGGAGTCAAAGGATCGCTCAGGGAGTAGATTCATATGTGAATAAGGCCTCATATGGCCACATCACGCCATCGGCACGACTGTTCGAGGTTTGAATTGGCTGTAATGAGTTTTTTAAATGTACGCTATTGGGCGAAACTTTGCATGCGTGTTCTCATAAGAGATTTTTATGGAGAAAAGTGAAAAAGCTTACATCATGCCTAGACAGTTCTCTGGCATTTCAATGCTATTTTAACATGTAGCCTAATTGGAAATGACATATATTTCGTAATATTCAAATTATATGAGAGGAGATTATTTTTAAAACGCGATGAAATGAGTTTATAAATTCTATAATTCTTGATAAAAAATATCATGGTGTCATGCCTAGTCCAATATTCGAACAAAACATATTTTAATAAAATTTCGTCTAAGTTTCGAATATCAGGCAAAACTTCTGGACAAAGCATGGGAATGAAAATCATGGAAAATATTTTTAAATATATAATTCTTATATCAAATTCCATTTCTGCCTGTACGACGAGTTATCATTATCTACTTCCTTGCCTTTTCTCCACAATTGTTCATATATATTCATACTCATACTTCATGTATCTATTTAACAAGAACGTTGGAAGTAACACAGAATTTGGAAGATAGGACTGCTCCAGTCTGTTATAAACATATGTTCTCAATTGAAATGTGGCCTCTGAATTTTTATTTCGACTTAATGAAAAAATGTTATAGCTTGCAATCAATAACCCACGATTACCATTTCACGTAGTTTGAGCGACGTTTTTCCCTTGTAAACGTTAGGAATTCCCTATTCAGCTATTTCCCATAGATTATTCTCATTTTAAAAAAATACCCTCTCTAGATTGCGTACTTATACTATTTCTCACGTAATATTGCTGGTATATTCTGGAAAATACCTTTAAAAGTAGTGCGTTAAGCGACTGATATTTGGATAACTTTGGAAAGGTAAGGTATTTTTCCTTAAAGAGAGACCCAATTCCTCTAATTCTTGTTGGATTGGATGTTTGAGGAGGCGACCGACGACTAACGTCATTTGCGCCATAGGGAACAGGTAAGGGAGGAAGGGTGGATAGAAACCCGGCGTCGGTATAAGCCTGTTCTTAACGAAAGGCTCCATGGGGACCACGGTTTAACGTGTCATCCGACGGACTGAGTACTGTACTTGAAGTGCCCTCCACAAGACACTCAAGTAGGGATGAGGTCTCCTCTGAAAAACATCCTCCTCTGCAGGGATTTGAACCCTGGCCGCCCGTGTGGTAGGCGAGTACTCTTGCCACCACACCAACCCTATCCCCTTGAATTCTTGGTGCAACAATGTCTCGCTCAAACTACTTTATGGACGAAGTTGATGTATTCGGTGTTTGGGGATATCATTAGTTTAAAACAAGTCAGGTGGGGTATTTAAGGTAGTCTGAGCGAGATAGTTCCCTAGTCATAGGTAATACTGACCATATTCGAATTATAAGTTTTAATTTCACCAGCTGTAGGAAACATCAATTAAATATTGCATTATTAATGGTGCAATAATATAGTTTTATATGACAGAAATGATAATTAAATGAGAATATCTAAGTAAGTCTTTATCTTGACTCATTTTTTCCGCGCGGTGCGTTTGAAACTCCTTCAAAACGGAAGGTTTTTTGTGATACCCAAGAACCTACTGTGGTGACAATATGATTTAATATTCAAAAATAGTTGAGATAACATACAAACCACACGCTGTTAGTCTTTTTACGACATCTAAGTGTTAAAAATTCCTCATTTTGTAAGTAATTCCTCTCTGGAGTGCATACACGTATCTTTTCCTATGTAAAAGGGCTAGTATTTTTTGGCAAATATCTCCTATAGTAATATGGTAAGGGGTTAAATTTTTGGTGTCGATGGAAGGGTGATATATTTGTCTTTAAAATGAGACAAAAGTCGTTGATTTCTAAATAAAATGATATTTCGCTCAAACTACCTTAAATCAGGTACATATTAGGTAGCGGCGGTGGGAGTTTTTTCCTGTTTAGTGCTCACCAAGTCCGACGTTGGAGACGCGCAGTCCGCTCTTGCCGAGGTTCCGGTATCGAAGTCCGGGCGTCACGACGCACGACGACTGCCTCGAGACGAGAGCCGCACCGCCGCCGACGTGCGTCGGGACCGCCACTCCCCCGCCGCCGCCGCCCCCTGGGGTCTCCGGGCCCAGGTCCCCAACACCCCCACGGCCCCCCACCAGCAGCGTGCTGCCGCCCCCGAGGCTGCTGCCCAGCTGCTGTTGAGACGACTGCAGGTCCCCTCCACCGCCCCCGGAGCTGGTCGTCGTGAACTCCTCCATACAGTCCAGGCTGGCGATCGGCGCCCGGCAGCTGTGGAATAGGGAAAGGGAATAGGGATAGAGGTGATAGAGAGGGGAGAGGGAGGAGAGACAACACATTAAAAAAGAGGTTCAATTACCTTTTAGAGTGATTCGACAGTAAATATTAATTCATTCCGGCATGCCAATGTAAAATCCATGAATTGATTGAACTCAGTTTGAAATTAGAGCTAAATACAATAATGAAAATACACAGAGTCCGTCCAAGATAATTAAGCAATTGAAAAACACGTTTACGGCTTAGAAAGAAATATAAAAAGAATAGTTTTTCAACGACCGTGTGGTTTAAACAAAGGCCGGAGTGATATATTTTTCGGTCAAGTAATTCAATTTCTCGAATGGAAATAGACGTAACTACAAGTTTTCCACATCTCTATCAGTTGTGATATTATCTTTGATGCTCCATAACAACGTCATATTTCATGAAATTTCAAATAAAAAAAAAGTTTAATGACCGGATTATCACCCGAAACTTAAAAGCTCTCGCGGATGACTCAATATTTTCTGCTCTTCAATAATGTCAGTTAACACGAAAATATGTATCATTGCAGCTAAAGAATTAACGTGATGCTAGAAATTTTTATGATTGATTAACGTGGACACGATGCTAGATACATACATGTAACAAGACGATGGGAACTCTTCAGAGAGTAACATATGTTAAATTTCCTCCACTTCTTGGCCTTGGTAAATACCCAATGAAATGGTAAATAAATGAGGCCTCTGCACGGGCCTCATTAGCGAAAGATCTTTACTTTGCCCGACTCGCCGTCTCGTGAGTACGGCCTGACTTGCGACCAATCTAAGTGATCTGAGAGATCGAGATTGAACGAGAGTGCGCGAATTACTGGTTCATGCTAACTTTTCAGGAAATGAAATATGGTTGTGTGGTAACATGGCCTTGTCTGAATACTGAATCATTTGAATGTCACTAGAATAATACATACTTATAGTGTACCTGCTGTCAAGAGTTCCGTCACCGAGCAAAATGATTTTTGCCTCTTAAAATCCATAAGCAAATGCCATATCAACATATTCTGTTTAATGTTGCAGATAAATTCCTTTTAATGAATCGAAAATAGGGAGGGAAGCCAACCTCATTAGTAGGAGCTGATCAAGCTTCCAACAACTAATATTCCTTCACCGAGCAAAATGATTTTTGCCTCTTAAAATCCATGCACAATTGCCCTATCAACGGATTTAGTTTAATGCTGCAGATGAATGCCTTTTACTGAATCGAAAGTAGGGAGGAAAGCCAACCTCATTACTAGGAGCTGACAATGTATCCAATAAGTAATACAAAAGTAATCTTATCTATTTCACAGCGAGTTTTACAGAGAAAGTATGCATAAGCTCCGTTTAAAATCGATTTTTTTGCTGTAGAGGTTAAAAGCAAGCAAGATATGCAATGCAAGCCTGGGCTCATCTCACGTGGTCCCTGGCAAATGGGTCAAGCACATTCTTCGGTCTCACAAGAGTGCATTTCGGTGGACGTCAAGGAGAGAAGGGGACAATTAGAGTGCAACAGCGCGGACAGTAAGGACGAAAGGACAGCCACGTCTCCTAAATCCCCAACCCTTACCTCCTGGCCACGAGACCACCGCAAGTGATGATGAAGGGACAGTGATCGTTTTATTGCTCCGTGAAGGCGGATTTACACGTGAGAGTCGACTTCTATAAGCAGGGGCCTATAACACGCTCGCAAGTGGCACTTTTTAAGCTAATGCCCGAGTTTGCAGGATTCGATAAGAGCTGTAATCGGTGCGATATAGATCACGGATCGTATTCTTCATGGAAGTAAAACAAATCTTCCTAATTTGTCTGCATTTGGTTTCGCAGTTATACTGCATTTAATTCGATGAAATGTTTTCCATATTTCTTCCAGTAGGGTTCAGAAACCTATTAAGGTAGTCCGAGCGAGATAGTTCCCTAGTCATAGTAGAGACCATATTCGAATTTTAGATTTTAATTTCACCAGCTGTAGGACACATGAATTAAATGATTAATGGTGCAATAATATAGTTTTATATGATAGAAATTGTGAGTAATTAAATGAAAATATTTAAATAAGTCTATAACTTGACTCATTTTTTTCGCACGGTGCGTTTGAAACTCCTTCAAAACGGAAGGTTTTTTGTGATACCCAGGAACCTACTGTGGTGATCATATGATTAATTTTCAAAAATAGTTGAGAAAACATACCAACTACACACTGTTAGTTTTTGAACGACATCTACGTATTAAAAATACCTCATTTTGTTAATAATGTCTCCCTGGAGTGCATACACGTACCATTTCCCATGTTAAAGGGCTGGTATTTTTTGGCAAATATCTTCGAAAGTAATGTGGTAAGGGGTAGAATTTTTGGTGTCATTAGATATGTGAGATATTTTTCTTTAAAATTAGACCAAATTCATTGATTTCTAAGTGAAATGATTTTTCACTGAAACTACCTTACGCACGTAAGTTTGTCGGAGGATGTTTATGTTCATTTGGAGATTATTGTTAATTTAAGGGGCTCCTTAAAATATATACTCGTATGCTCAAAGAATACGTCAAGTAATTTTCCGCAGAATTTTATTTCACTATGTAAAACGCGGTTCACCGACTTGCGGCATCATCAGAGACCAAATTCATTGATGATAGCTCAAGTTGGTTAAAGGATTAATACAAATTCAAATAAAATTCTTTAAAAAAGTACTGGATGTATTCTTTTAGAATGGAAATTATAAACTTTCACGAAGTTAAGCCTGAGTCTATAGAGTGTTGAAATGCTTGTGACTATACTATTTGGAAGAGTAAGAAGATTATAATTCCAAATTTTGACATGATTTTATGTATCAACTTTTCTATTGTGTAGGTATTAATTAGGTTAAATGAATATACAAATCCTGAGACTGCTCGTAAGACTTGAGTTGTGCAGTGCACAAAAGTGTAGAATGCCGTCATTTGGACAGTTTAGAATTCATAATACTTATTATGTACTTCTCTCGCCTCCGTAATTATTTTTTGAAACGCAAATGCAATGAATTACGTAAAAGCAGAGCAAAGTCCTCCTGGTAGCGATACCCGTTGGCATGGTGCTCCCCCCGAGACTTCCTGGGAAATCACCAACACTTCCCCATAGGAAGCCGACGCCTCTAATTCTTTAATTGTAGTCCTCCAAGCAAGAGGCTAACGGCTGTGGCCGTTGAAATAATTGAAAGCCGTGTCTTAATCCTAGTCAAGCATATAAAGTCACTGCGAGCCTACGTAAATTACCACCTATCTCTTTCCGTACTAACATTAGCTCTCCTCCCCTACCCCGGTATGTAAGAACCTTCCATCTGCCTTTACTCTCGTCTTGACGGGAAATAAACGCCAATCAGTTATTTTTTGATCCCATCATCCATTTCACTGACCATAATAAATATCTGAAACTCCTCCAATTTCCACCAAACTTATAACCATCAGAATAATTTAGTAATCTGCTTGGGAATTTCAATCGAGGGAGACCAGTTTTGCTCGACAAAATATCTCCTTGACTCCACTTGATGAGACCATGAAATGAAGCTAGTAAATGGATTGGAAATTGTCAACAAAATATTGATGTATCGCATTAGGAGTTGAAACAAGGATCTCGATGATAACCACGGAGAGAGCACGCGAAACACAGAACCATTGATTCTCAAAAAGCCGCCTTTGGAATTGGGAAAAGTTTTCATCGTCTTATGCACTCAATTTGGCCGTAAATTCGTTAACTCATTGCCGTTCATAACGGCAGTTGAGTAAAATCTTACTTTATTCGCCTTTTCACGAATTTAGGCTGTTTATAGGACTCATACTCCTTTTCAGCGCCTTCTTTGAGGCATTTCTTTAACTAGCGATGCTATCTTGGATGGACCGTTAAGGCACGCGAAACCTCGATCCAAAATATCCTCCACACTTTACCTTCGGATTTGAGAAACCTGGGTAGCGTCGTAGTTTGCATACTGATCCGGGAATCCTAGGGTCCGCGGATCGATTCTCAGACTTGATCGCCCTTTATCCTTGGACAGTTTTCAACACGATAGTCCCTTGGGGCTTACTATGCGGCAGGTAATTGAATAGACAAGGCAGAAAACGAAACACATAGACCCTTTATTTAATAATGGGCGCAGGGTATGGGTTTAGTAAAAAAAATCTGACTTTGTAGAGAAACGAAAGAAATGGAAATAAAGAGACAATAATATTCCAGCAACAAGGTATTGGGGGATAGAAATGTTAGCCTGTATATCTTGTTTAAGGCCGCTGAGTGCTGAATGTGGTTAATGAGTATTTCCCCTAGGCGTAAAAGGCATTGTATTTTAATTCTTAATTTCAGCAGCTGTAACAAGCATGAAGTAAACATAGATATGTAAATTGCACAAAAATAGTTATATATGACTCAAAGTCTCAATAATAAGCCAAATGCGGATGAAAAAGTCTTTAATTTGATTCATTTCGTTCACGTCATACGCTGAAAACGCGTTCAAAACCGACGATTTTTTAAACGATTCTCCTATAAATACTGCGGTGAATGTTTGATTTGTTGAAACATATTTGAGGATGTTTGTCAAACTACATAGTTAAATTTCTGACGAGATCTAATCGCAAGAAATAACTCATTTTTAGAAATAAGTCTCCTTGGAGTAGCCGTACCTCGTGGCTGCGTGCCATAGTGAATGGCAATGATAATTTTTAGCAAATAGCTCAAAAATACTGCGGTATGGGACTCATATTTTGATGTACTTGGAAAGGTGGGTTATATCTTCAATAAGGTTATATTCACTCAGTTTCATGTAAGTTGATGTCTCGCTCAAATTTTAGCTCACGCATACGTTCCTGGCGCTCTGCAGTGAACAACTTGGCGACATGTAGGTAGTTTGGCGACATGGCTTAAGGTAGTTTGAGCGAAATATCATTTTACCTAGAAATCAATGAATTTTATCCCATTTTAAAGAAAAATATTTCACCCTTCTAGTGATTCCAAAAAATTCAACCCCTTATCCCATTACTTTCGGAGATATTTGCCAAAAAATACTAGTCCTTTTACATGGGCAATGGTATGCACTCCAGAGAGACCTTATTTATAAAATGAGCAATTTCTAACACTTAGATGTCGTAGAAAAACTAACAGCATGTAGTTAGTATGTTTTCTCAATTATTTATTTTTAAATAATCATATTGTCACCGCAATAGGTTCTTGGATCTCACAAAAAATCTTCCGTTTTGAAGTAGTTTCAAACGCACCGCGCGAAAAAATGAGTCAAATTAAAGACTTATTTAGATATTTTCATTTAATTACCATTTCTGTCACATAAAAATATATTATTGCACCACTAATAATGTAATATTGAATTCATATGTCCTACAGCTGGTGAAGTTAAAACGTATAATTCGAACATGGTCTCTATTATGACTAGGGAACCATCTCGCTCGGACTACCTTATAACTATAGGATTCCTGCGACATGGCTGAGGAAGGTGGTTCAGCATGGACGGTCAGAAAACCTTTCTAATCGCTGTCAACACAAACGTTTTGAAAAGTGGGATAACTCACCACCACCAGACCATCCCATTTCAACTCGTCTCGCAATTAGGCACCGATATTGGGCCCCTACTGGAGCCCAGGGTCGTTTAAACCACCTGCCCTGCAAATGTGTCTGCCTCTTTCGCGAAGTAATATGATTCCACAGTCCCACTCTCCCTCTCGTTGTCTCCCTCTCTTCCCCTTCCTCTTTTCCCCTCACCCCCTCCACTTCTGTCTCCCCTCATTTCCTTGCAGATCTGCGCCAGGAACTTTTACGGGAGCTGCAGTGCCTTAAAATGCAACGAATTTTTGGGTAGATATAGAGGGCATGACGCTATCAAACTGTTTCCTGACAATTGAGATATCCTACATATAGCTTATCCCCGTTCTCTCATCACGTGCCTTCGCATAGCGCTAAGGAATGGCCTAATTAGAGGTAATCAAGCAAAGATGTCCACCTTAAGATAAAAACTTAAGGCTAGTAACTCGTCAAACATACATAAGTTACTCGGAGCCGTTGATTCTATTCAACTTTTTTGAGCAAAATGGATCCGGATTATTTTTAATTTAAATTAATTAAAAAATAAACATGGAAAATAAATGTTAAAGGAGTTCATGACTGCTGATTTTAAGTGAGTTATAGATGGAAAATATTTTAAAATTGCAAAATTATTCCGTTAGTCAGTGAGCGCCTTTGTTAATCTGGGAGAACAAAGATGGTGGACCACGTTACAGCTTAATTTCAGGAAAAATTCCACGTCAGCTAAATTTCAGGAAAAAAATTTCTCTGTCGATCTAAAAAACATACTATTAACCACCTCGTACTACGGCAGATTAGAGCGCGCAATAAAATTAGAGAGATAGATTGCAGAACCGATAGTTATAAAATGTCATTTATTCCGCGTACTATTCGGGACCATAACAGCTGTGATCGTCGTCCTGAATAGTGCAAATAGTGACATTAGCTAGACTGTAGATCTTTCTCTATATATTTCCTACGTTCTTATTTATGCATGATGTAAATATTGATATTCTTATTTATGCATGATATTTTGAATCTGTAGTAGTAGCCATTGTATCCCTTGCATGTTGGAACGATTGATGATAGAATGTTTCTTGGTTAGTAGATTTTAATGGGCGCGTTGCATGTGTGGTACGCTGGTTTCAATGTAGTTTCGGTGTTCTGCCGTATAATTCATTCATGCCTGGTGTGGAAACACCCCCTGCCACACACCCTTTGGTTGGATTGCAGGATATGACGTAGATGTAGATGTACATCTTCAAGTCTGAACCAAAATAACAAGCGCCCTTTCCATTCGCCTTGAAATGCAACGACTCGACGTAAGTGACTCAATGCTGTGCTGCGTAGGGAACAACTCAGGCGACGTTTCTACCGCTCGCACCGCGGCATCGCGACCACTCCGGAGGAATCGCCTCTCAGGCTGAATTTCGAGAGGTCCTTTCCTTCTCTTGCGGGAGGAAAAGTAAGAGACAGGCCAATGCTATGGGAGGCCTTCTGAGGGTTTTGAATTCGCCAAAGAGAGGAGGATGAGAGAGAGAGGGAATCTTGCCACTTGGAAGGAAAGGAGGGAGGTGAGGGTCTCCTTATCCGAGATCAAAGGGGAACACGACGCAAGCGAGGTCACCCGAAAACAAAGAGAACGGACGATATTGGGTTTCCTTGACGCGCCCGTGCGACACTGTGTGTGCGATGGGGAATCTCTCGGCCGGCCGTTTCAAATTGAGTATCAGAACGTATTATTTTAGGCGCTTTAAACGATTATTATTTTAAGCCTGAATCACACGATACTTGACCTTGTACAAGTCCGAGGATGCTAGCGAGTACTGGATTTCTAGTATGAAACCTAGCATGTTTGAAATCTTCCCAGGAGATATCACACGATACTTCTGTACACAAGGTCTGTTTAGTGGATCTTTGACCTAGTACAGTCGCGGAAGGAGTTTGGCGACCGAAATGGATGATTTCGAACGAAGACGACGGCTTTTAGCCGTTGCAGCTCCTCCACCTCAATTGCCTCAGGTACCCAAGCCATTGTGTTTTGTTGTGAGGATTGAGTTGTTTATTTGTTCGCGGGAAATTGTAATTGTCACGAGGGACTATGGAGGCGCTGACATCAAAAATTGACGACCGCATTGCAAAGAGCAAAGGTGATTGGTCGGCGGCTACTAGGTCCCACTATAAGCAAGTATCAAACTAGTACCGCACCAATTACGAAAACAAGGATACCAGCTATTATACCAGCGATCATGCAGGATTTCCAGTATGCTTGGTCTGCATCACACGATACTTGACCTAGCACAAGTCCTAGTATGCTAGCTAGCATCCTCGGACTTGTACAAGGTCAAGTGTCGTGTAATTTAGGCTTAAGGACAGATTCGCGTGAAATTTTAAATCCTCGTTCATATTTGTGACACATGTAGATATAAATACCAAAATTGTTTCGTACCGATTTTTATTTGGAAATTGAATGCTACAATAACTCGCAGCCATATGGAACACGGTATAAATTTCGTACTCATTCGATTACGTGAGTACAAATTTCCTTCTCAACGCGAAATAATACATTAATTATTATTATACGTGTTGCATCAAATCTGGCTTAATAACAGCTGCTGACAAGGTTCTAAAAGTAAAGAAACTGAAACCTAAAAAATCTTGGATGACCCAAGAGATCTTGGAGCTCATTGAAGAAGGAAATAAGTTAAGGTCCAAAAATTATAATAAATACAAGGCTATTAAAAACAAGATAAAAACAATGTGTAGGTTACAGAAAGAAATATGGATGAACGAAACAAGCAAAGAAATTGAGAAAGATTTAGTTGAGGGGAAACTTGACAAAGCCTACAGCAAAGTAAAAACATTACAATATAGACCGAAAACTAAGAGCAACCTGGTGAAAGATAAACATGGGAAACTATTATTTGGTCATGAGGAGGTGTGTGATAGATGGAAAGAATATATTGAAGACTTGTTTGAGGGTAAGGAAATTGAAAAAATAGAAGAATATATTTAGGAGGAAAATTCTATTGACGCTGATAGCAAAGGGCCACCCAACACAAGAGCTGAGTTTAACAATGCTCTGAATAAATTAAAGCAAAATAAAGCCACCTGTGTGGATTACATTGCAGGAGAACTACTGCAAAATAGTGGTGATACAATTAAGAATAAACTTCACATGATTGTATCCAATTGCTATGAGGAATGAAAGGTAGCACATGATTTCACAAAAAGCAGAACCATTACACTTCCCAAGAAAGGAAATGCCAAGAATTGCACGAATTACCGAACATAAACGCTTCTGTCCCATGCTTCAAAAATTTTATTGGTTATGGTAAAAGAGAGAATAAAAAAGAAAATTGATGCAACATTAGATAGGTGATCAGTATGGCTTCAGACCAGGAAAAGGCACTCGAGAGGCAATTTTAGCATTGCGACAAATCCTAGAGAGGAGGCTAGAAATTAACAGGAAAACTTATATAGCTTTCGTTGATTTGGAAAAGGCTTTTGACCATGTTGACTGGAGACTACTGTTCCAAGCAATGTGCAAAACAGGGTTGGATTGGGTAGACAAAAGATTGATTTTAAACCTCTACAAAAACCAAAGTACGGAAATAGAAATCAGTGGCACCAAGAAAGAAGCAAATATAAGAAGAGGTATTAGACAAGGTTGCCCAATATCGCCTTATTTGTTTAACTTATACATAGAAGACGCAATATCTGAAATGAAAACAAAGACAAGAGGAATTAAAATAAATGGCAAACAAATTCATTGCATTCAATTTGCAGACGACATTGCTCTAGTAGCTGACTCAGAGAAGGAATTAAGTCGAATGCTCAAGATTCTAAATAATATTTTATTAAAACTGAAACTTAAAATAAACACCAAGAAAACAAAAATCATGGCGGTAGAAAGAAAGAGAAGAGAAAAGATAACGAATATATGTATAGACGGAGTGAGACTGGAGGAAGTGACAGAGTTCTGCTACTTGGGTAGCATATTAGAGAATCATAACAACTGCTCCTCTGAGATCAAAAGAAGAATAACGTCAGCCAAGAAAGCCTTTCAATTAAAGAAAAGTCTCCTAGTAAATAACAGCATTAGTATTGAGACTAGGAAGAAATTCCTGAAAAGCTTTGTAAGGAGTGTGCTAACATATGGATGCGAGATATGGACACTAAGGAAGAGTGAAATGACGAAACTTGAAGCTGCAGAAATGCGGTTTTGGAGGAGGGTTACAAGAACTAGGTGGACCGACAGGAAAACTAATGAGCAAGAACTAAATAAAGTCCATACAGAAAGAGAAATATTTGCAACAATTAAAACAAGAAAAGCAAAGCTCATCGGACATTACTCAGGTATTTATGTAACGTGTTGTTGCTCTTTTTCTGTCATTTCGCGTAATTGCAACGATCCTTCAGGGCTCAGAGTTCCTTCTGAATTTCTTTTTATGGGAGAAATATTTTATACATTGCTTATACATCATCATGGACTGTATGGACTAAATGAAGTCCATGCAGAAAGAGAACTATTGGAAACGATTATAATAAGAAAAGCAAAGCTCATCGGACACTTACTTAGGCACGACAACTTCATACAAAATATTATGGAAGGAAAGATTCTAGGCAAAAGACAGAGAGGACCGAGAAATTCATACCTAAAAGTATTGGCGATGGAAATTGGGATGCACCTCGTACAATGAAATGAAGAGGAAGGCTGAAAAAAGGGATTGTTGGTAGTCGTGGCTGCAACAATAAGGATAACCTTTAGAAGAGAAAATGTGTTGCATAATAATATTGTAGTGTCCAGTATACGTAAACAACATATTTCAACAATATTCAGTCTAAATATCGAATGATGTGCCGGAGGAGCAAGTTATATTGAAAAAAATTTAAAATTTAATTTTTCAATCATTTCCATTCCTGTGTGGTGAGTTCCAATGCATAAACAAATTTACTTAAGTGAATTTTGGTGCAAGAATTTGTTTATGAATGACTGATAATTATAAAAATGTACACTCGATGACTCCCAATTGCCGTTCCTAGAAAGTAACTGGCGATGGTAGAAATTTAGGATTTCATGCAGAAAATGAGTTCCTTCAAGGCTCAATGAAGAGCGACTACTATCTTGGAAAGAAAATGAATATAATGTCTTTCATTGAGCTCATAAATAATATCGTCAACTTGGCTTGTATAGGAGTTCAACGTTAAAGTCTCTGCTATCCAACGGATTCATACATGGGCTCTAGGAATGAGAATCACGTACTCAAGCCATAACAGCAACCCGATCCCCGATTTTTAAACTACCTACCGCATTTATGCGTGCATAAGCCGCAGTTTTTGTCCTCAATCCTCAACCACAATGGACCTCATGTTATCAATACAATTGTACGTAGAGTAAAGTTATTTACCAGAGTTTCATTTCCAGTTAATGCCCAATCGCTTGGAAATGATGAACGTGACAACAAAACCAACAGAAGCAATCAAAATAATTGTCGACTCCCTCTTTTGTTTTATGGTCCATATTCACAATACTTAAACCATGTCTTTCAATCGATCAAAATAACTCAAATCTAAGTACACTCTTATACCATCCAATTCCTCGATTAGTAAATAATAGGGAATCAGGAAGGAGGCTGATGTATAGGGATTTCCAATAGCCAGACAATTTTTGGGTGGAAAATCGAATATCGTTTAATATAGTAACAGCAACTGTGTGAGGATTTTATAGGCATGTGGTCCGTAGACGAACAAAAAGGTAATCGTCATTAGCGAAAGGAAACGGGAAATGATCCGTCGCGGCACAATTGCTACAGTCGCACTCTTTCAAGCTTCTTAATGCAAAAATCAGTCAGGTCCATGTGGGTCTTAACGCAAAAATCAATCAGGTCAATCAGCTAGGTCTAATGTACACAAGTTGGCCGCGGTAGTGACACAGGGTGTATAGCCTAGGATAATCTTCAAAGAACTCTCGGAAGAGGGTTTTGAGACTAGCAGGCACCCTTAAATGCAAATCACATTACACTCCGTCTCTCTATTTCTCCAAACCTCCCTTCAATAGACGAGTTGAAGGAAACTGCTTCGGTCTCTAACCACGCAGTCTCCTTTAATGTAGTTTGTAATGATCAAACAAACAATGATCCCTGCGAAAACTGCGCAGTTTCCTTCCTTTATGAGGTCAAAACGCAGGTGTGTGACAAAGTTTAACGTAAAGATGAAGGATATGCTTTTATCACTCGGATGATAACTGAAGCAGAAGTAAGAGCCGTAAATAATGTATATGCGGTTTCACAGCAGAATGATGAAGGTCAAATGAATGGATGACTCAAATGGCTACTTTCAATTAAGCTTGTCGATAGTGTGGCTGGTGAGTTGATTAACTTCATAATACGTCTATCGTGATCTGCTAGCTAGGACTACCAGCACGTCGAGCATGTTTCCAATATGACTCATGTATTCCTCTGTGCATTTAAGTAGCAGTAAAAAGCATTAGTACAATCAGCATTACAATGGTAGCATACTTACAGTGTAGCTCATGTTAGTGTAATTTCGCCACCTGACTTGTAAGTATCGGCAGGTTTTTGCTAACGCGTCAGTTGTTACCTTCAATTAGGTTAAGTGATATAAATACCATAGGGGAGACTTTTAGTGTATTTTTCAAGCTAGATCAAGCAATCACCACTGAGCAGAAAAAATAAACCTCTAGGGGATGTTCGGAGACAATAGAACCTCTTAAAACATATTGGAACGGGTTAAGAAGATTGTAGCGACATTTTTTGTTGTACAGATATGCGTGAAACTTTGCTTACTTGCACTCATTAGTAACAGGCTTAGATTGAAGTGAAAAAATACATGTTACCTATTCGTTTTCTCGGCAATTTAATGGTATTTGAACACATGGCCTTATGGCACCTGATATTTATTTCTGAACAATTTGAATACATGTGTACAGATT
Organism: Ceriagrion tenellum; assembly: GCA_963169105.1. NCBI lineage: Eukaryota > Metazoa > Arthropoda > Insecta > Odonata > Coenagrionidae > Ceriagrion > Ceriagrion tenellum. Next base: position 10,498,173 of record OY720639.1, read on the forward strand.
TTCCCCTAGACGCAATACAATGCCATTTCACACGAATATAATCGTGGGTGACAAATATTTAGGCGTGTCAAAAACACGTATTTAAATATTGAATCCGAAGATCTCTGCGAAATCGAGTGGAATTCATACATAATGTAGAAATAAAATGCGCAATTTTCCACAAGAATAAAATTTACTTCGACCCGGGTTTTAATGTTTATGCATCATCATCGATCATCGATGGTGTTTTTTAAACATTGAAAATTAATGTATGAACGATGAAGTAAATTTTATTTTTGTGGAAAATTGCCCATTTTTATATTTATGAATTACGTATTTAAGTATGGTTTTCGCTTGAAATTCGGATTCTGTGACTATTAATTCAAGTCATACCAATGTCCTTATTAAGGAGAACATTTTAAAATATAACAACAAATACAACAACATTAAATTACTACACGTACTGACATATCCACCGTATTCACAGGTGTGCTTAAGCAGTGCAGTATACGAATATTTTAAAACTTACTAGAACACCAGGGTTAAAATTCGCTATTTAAAAATCATTTGACTTGACCGAGATTCGAACCCGGATCTCCCAATTGCCGGTCAGGTGTTTTATTCAGTTATACTACAAGTCAAATGATTTTTTCATGGCGAATTTCAACCTGGTGTATATGCACCCGTGCGAGTGACTTCGTACCACATCATTTGCTTATGCAATGATTGGAAATTTACTAGAACAGTTGAAACGTGAACTCAATGACTCACGATTACCGCTCCAGCCACCTTAAGAAGGAAGCCAAAGACAAAATTTAACCCAGGATTGAAAGCGCTGGTTTAAAGGGGCGTGGAAATGAGAGCCTGAGCAAACTAACCCATGGTTTGATGTCTGATCGATATACTGGTGCTTTTAACGACCCGCATTTCCCGTCAGCAAAATGTAATTGGAACCCTTCCTATCGATACACTTCATTACTATCTCCGACCATCTTCCAATCTTCCTTGCCTTTTGAGGCATAAGTTAGAACGAGCAGAAAATACTCGATTCTCGCAATTACCTTCCTCTCTCATCCAAACATGTGACACACTCAAGTTAGCCATTCAATTTAGAAACAACATTCTCAAGAAGTTTCCAAGCTTCCTCAAAAGTAATATTTGTTATAACGCAGAGACTCCTGTTGAGTCGATCGATATACCCGTACCTCTTTTGTTACGCCACAATATCGGGCGCACTCGACATAAATTCCAATGAAAGTAAGCAAAATTCATTCCATTGCATAATGGTAGCCTGCCACATCGTTTATGACAGCTCTTAAGATGAACCTCCTATAATAATTAAATGCGGTAATTAAAAGCCTCTCAAATTTTAAATTATACTTTTCAATATTGCATTATCAGCAACGTAAGCGATGAAAAAAACACTAGACTGTATAAATATTAGGAAGAATCCTCGTCAATGAGGCTTAAAGCTTATAGTTTTTGGGTATGATTGAAACGAAAAGAAGTAAGCTATGCATAAAAATTTGATTCACCAAGACACTATTGGAAAAGAATATACTAGGAGATCTCACGAAGGTATTCCACTTACATCTATTGAGTAAGATCCAGAATTTCCATAGTGGATTTTCTGCATAAAGTCCATGAAAAAAAGTAGCGTGGCATAAGTGGAGTCAATTTAAAGTTAAACAAAACTGATTTTCCTCTCTTCAACTCAATAAAATATTTTTTGGAAGTATGGTGACGAGAGGAAATCAAACAGATCCATCGTGGAAAACTCAATAAATTCAGAGGCATCATTTAATCAGAGGATGTTGATTTACCAGTCATTAAGAATATTTACATCTAATAAGCAGTATATACATTTGAGAAAGGTTAAAAATAAAAACACATGAACACCAGCCAGAAAGCTTGGTTGATGGCATAGCAATTCTCTCAGGGAAGAGAGAGAAAATGTGTAACGAGAATGTTGAATAGTAGGGACGAAATTACGAAGAAAAACAGCCTAAAGATTTATTTATTATCTCATGCCACCAAAAAAAGCATATTTAATCAAAATTGTTCAATGTAATAAAATAAATAAAACATAGAACAGCTCTGAAGAATAACAAAAATAACTAAATAAAATCAAAATAAACAGAATAACAAAATGAACTCAAAATTGGGATTCCATTCCCCGTTTGTGCCGTTCGATTAAAGATTGGAATTTTTCGGGATATGAAAAGAGGTCAAGGGAAAGATATGTGGAGGAAAGATTCGGACGGGATTCGGTAAAAAAATGGAATGGTTGCGAAAGGGAATGACGGAACTTAGGGATGTATGGGAGATGGAAGTTTCGTGTGGGGCGGAAAGAGACAGAAAGGATTGGAAAGAGGTCGTGAGTACGAAATAAAGACTAGTACGAAGGATTGATCTGGAGAAATTGATAATTATGGTTTACATGAGAAATCAAAAACACAGAATCACCATTATACATGGGCATCCTAAGCTTGCGCTATTGGAGGGATTTTATCTCTATTACGTAGGATGACCAGCAATTGAAGGAGCAAGAGAGAGATTGTAAGCCAATAGTCCACGCACAGAAGGCATCAGTCTGAAAGAAGAGTCCGCTAATATCCATAAGGAAGCCTCAAAATAAGGAACTAATCTCTATGATTAAAATGTATATAAAAACATGTTATTACTGGATGACAACCGACGCCGAGTAAAGCAGATTGGTAGAAATGGAAACGTGTAATTAGAAATAAAAACGAAGATCAAATGCACGGGAAGAATCACCAAGGAATTTGTGCTACGAGGAGTTATTGAGGAAATATGCCAATGAAAATTCTCCCTATTGGAACAGGGATTTTTATTGGTTTTAGCCACGCTCAATAAGCACTTATAAAACAACAGTATATGGGGAGAAATGAAAGGGAAGAGCGGATGAATAGGAACCGAAACTTATGGAGCATTAGGCAATTAAAGGATGTAATTGTAAATTCTTACGTAGAAAAGAAATGCTTATCTGATAGAAAATGGAGTGGGGAGCTACAGCTAGCCAATCATAGGAACAATGACTGCCAATAATGCTGACATTTCAACCACAAAGGCTAACATACATGATTGAGTTAAATTTTTCATGCAGGACTTTTTTGAAATATTAAAACTCATAAATATCACTCTAAACTCAACCATCGACTGCCATGACCCTCTATCCTTCATACATTTCAGGATACCCACCACCTACTTATTATTATTTGAGCCCCGTATTCCTACTTCCATTTTCTCAGTCACCAAACGTCCTCCAATTTTTCGCCTCTCTTCTCTTATAAATTCCCTTCCTGACAACATTAACCCTTTCACAGTATCATTTAACACTTTCGCTCGCCAAATAAATCGTCAACTCAAGTAAAATAATTCTTTCTGTCTCCCCATGCCGGGATATTATTTGTTAACCTTCTTTTTGTCGTTTTTGCGTATGGGTAATTTTTTATTTTTATCACTATAAAATGGCATTATACTATGCGTGGCCTATTTCCAATAAATTAAATAAGTTTAACTACTAGATACTATGGACTCTTGCTCTCTCCCATCTTGCTTGCATTAGCTCCCATCAGCAAATTTTGCCAAAGCCATATCAAAGACCACGCGAGTTGAACATTAAAACCGAAAATGTAAAATAGACAATTGTGTACGTTGAATCGAAAACTACACTAAAGCACGAAAAATGATGTCCTTTTGCATTGAAAACAACAGAATGTTACCATTTAATATAATTCTGAGGTAATAAAGACGCTACGTGTATTTCAACGCAAAAGCAATCATCCTAAACAGCCTGTGAGACCATCAACGTCTAAAAGAACGAGGTAAAGGTCAGTGGATTCTCAAACTTAACCTGAAAACTATGTGATGAATAGGGGAGAAGTGAAATCCTTCCGCTGGATGCAACCTTTGGCGACGGTCGTTTAGAGCAGACTAATATTCAGTTCGGATTTTTTTGCACTCATCCTCCATACAATGAATATCTCCTCCTTTCTTTTCGGACCAAACCACCGGTCCATAAGGGAAAAATTCCGACTAATGGTCGAAATATTTGGACTAATGGTCCAAATTTTTGCCTTTAAGGATCAGCCAACACCTCCTTCAAAAAACAACCAATCCTGAGCTACACTCTTAAATATAAAGAAAAAATCCAAAACAGTTTGAATGCAGAAACATTTCTATCTGACCTTGAAACTTTAAATTCCTTAAAAATAACGTCAACTCACGTAAATTCAAAAGAGCAGGGCAGGAGAGCTCTCTGAGAAAGCATTGAGCCTATTGTAAAAGTGTAAACAAAAGGTCCAGCTATATATCCGTTGGAGAGATTCAGACCTTGGCGTCACATTGCTCGGAGACAAAGGAAAAACGGTGGGCAGATGGAGTTGGAAGTAAAAAAAGATTCAAAGGAGATCGTTTTAAGAGAAAGACACTCATGCCGTTGTGTAAGGGTTAGCAACGACAAGCACACAGGACTGCATCAAAAGAAAGCGATGATACCAGCATAGCAACATGCTGCTTTGCGAAAAGGCATAGGTGTGTATTTATGATGTGAATTTTACCTTAACATATTTAGGACAAAGAGGCTGAACAATCTTACATTCTAGTTAGTTGGGTGGTTACTTGGGGAAGCATCCGAACTAAGGACACTTTCATCATTGAAGACAGGGTTTGGAGAGAATTACTTTCGGAATAGAGAGGAAAATCCCAGCTGCGGTATTAGCTCTAAAAGGAGTTCTCATCCGATGAACGGAGTACTCCACTTGAAATCTCAATAGGGTTTGGATTTCAAACGAAAAAAGCGTAGAAATGCCCACTCGGGTCTTCGAAATAGATACAGTAGAAACTTAAGCCATCGCCCTAACCCTATTTCTGAACATTTTGATATTTGAAAATATTTTAAAATTTATATAAGGCAACGATTAAGTTGATTTAATATTAACCCATTCGAGACCGTAACTTTTTTCGAGATTTTTGTTCTATAACTGTAATGCTTTGTTTGTCCTGAATACCTCCTATGAAGCCGGTTTGGCTATCTGACCAGTGGCTTGCGAAAAAAAACAGGGGGCATCAAAATGCCCCTTGGGACCGAATCAGTCTTGGAGTCCCATTAGATGTAAGTTTACTGTTGTGTCCATAGAAAGTCATTTTATGATCTATCTGTTTTGTAACTTAGTTTAAATTATTATACCTGTCCAAATTGTCACCTTTCTTTGTTCCAGGTGCAACTTCATGTATTATATCAAGCACAGTTTTGGGTACTTCATCGTCAAACCAGGAGCTTATAGAGATGATTTTGGAAGGGTAAATGAAAACACATAGTGAATGTTCAGTAATGAAAATACAACCTTTTCTTTATTTAACATAATATTACACAACTTTCATGCTATGAACACAATGTATTTAGAACAAAAATTATTCAAAGTCATATCTTATCCATATTCACCAGTTGTAATTTGAAGTAAAAGATTATTTACGACATTCAAAAAGTGATATATGCAAAAAGAAACAAATGCTTAGCGGTACACATAAATAAAAAATTAAAACAAATAACATGTTTCATATAATAAAACTTTAGGAACACATGCTACAATTTTACAAAAATTACAAATGTTATAATTCCAGTAATTTTATTTCTGGTGGAAGTATTCAAAACAATGGCACATTACATTTTTACCGGCTATAGGGGTTTTATTTTTTCTGCAGTGCACACACGTACGGCGAGGATTACCGGTAGAAATAATGTGTCCACCATGGGATGTTCTTATAGGCTTAGAAGCCCGATCATTGTATCGCATGGGTCCGGTACTCAATGCAGACTAACCGTACTTCCTGAGGAGTGCCTGGACGCATTGTCGCCGAAATCCCAGCTGATCCCCTTGGACTTTACTAAGACCCATGCATTAGCCATACACACATCAATGAACCACAGAGTAGAGACAATGTACCACTTCTTTCCTCGAATGTCAATGCGATAATTCGAGGTATTATTGTCAAGGAGATCGACTCATCCCATGCACCTATTATACTTACTTTTGTATTACATTAGGCTGGATAACCTGTAATTTTTTCTTTTCCTTGAGGCTGTACCTGTTTGCAGATTGAACAGGTTGCAATCTATGTTCATTCGATAGCGTATAAACCACGTTATTATCCATCCATGCTACGGCCGAAAATCCTTTTTCTTCCTCAGTGAAGGATTCATACGTTCCTATAGCCCTTTTCTGCATTGTCTTTTTTGCCATCAGAGGAAATTTCCCCATTCGGTTCTCTCTTACAGTCCCTGTACCTTTCATACCCTTATCCCATAAAGTGCACAGCAATTTGGTGCACGTGAAAAAATTGCCGAAATAAAATGAGAACAGAATCCCGGGAAAATGGTTCGTTAGAGATGGAAAGAGACTACCACTGATTCCCCAAGTCCCTGGTCACCCGGCCTCACAGTGTACGTATTTTTTCCTTGATATCGGTCTACTTCAAGACTAAATCCTGATGTTTGGGCCATAACCCAGGCCTTGAATCCAAAACGCACGGGTTTCAAACGTAAAAACTGCTTTCACCCATGCCTGCCAAAATAGGGGATCATTGCCTCATCAATTGAAATATTTTTGTTGTTAGGCGCATTCATGAGAAACTGCTTGTTTAGAGTATTTAGTAGAGGACGAATTTTGCCCATTTTATCTCGGTCATCAAGAGTCTCATTATTTGCGAAATGTAAAAATTTACTATTTTTTATGAATCTACTGCGGCGTTTACCCCTTGATACAAGGATGTTATGTACATCGTCAGCTGTTTCCCAAAACATTTTCTTGCGGGGAAGGGGGATGTGGCCTCTTAGATAAAGAATGCCAATATAGACATACATTTCTTCAATAGATGAACAAAAATTTGGGTTGTTTTTTTGAGTAGCATATAAAACAGAAAATTTGATTATTTCCCCTACCACTTCCTCAGTCAAGAATGCCAGAAGAAATTCCATCAGGTGATTTTCTGACGATAAATGTGCAGCATCAAGGTGAGTCATAGGAGGCGATATTGGCACTGCTTGCGTGGCAGGTAAGTCACCCTTTTTCTATTAGATTACGCAATTCACCTTTGTTTTTCCCTTTTCCTTGCAGGTGGCTCCTCATCTGCTTTTTTCTGGGGCTTGAGGGTCGATCTTGCTCCTCTTCATTGTCCATGCTGTTAATTTCAGCCTATAGCACAAAGTTGATTCGGTGGTAGGGCATCAGGGTTGTTGCGGTTTTTATCTCCAGAATCTTCATCCGATTCTCCAGCCTCTGGTGGCAAAACTACGACATCCGTCGGCCCAGAACTACTGAATTCGTCTTCGGATGCATTTTCAAGGAGATGTATAATCTCTGCAAGGGATAGGGTATCCCTTATGAAAGAATAAATATAAAAGTTATAATAAAAAATAAAAATTAAACAATTATTATTCATTCGTGTCCGGCACCAGTGTTCTAAATTTACTCACAGGACTTATAATTGGTGACTATCGTAAATATTACAGACAGATATATGATAAAAAGCAAAGAATCTGAAATTTATAGCAGAAAATGCCTCATCTGATACACTTATTATAAGCATGCGAGATGTCTTTCGGACTAAAACAGTATGTACTGTTAGGTAAGCGTAATATTAGAAGGGAGAGACAGCCCAGGTCACCATGCCAAACATGACTGGGTCGGTCCCAAGGGGCATTTTGATGCCCACTTTGTGTTCAACATGCTATAAAATTTTAAAAATATCAGTCATTAATTTACTGACAATACTAGCGTGTTTCCTCATATATACTTGTAAATTTAAAATAATTGAGCCGTACTACTGAATATAATAACCAATAGGTACTTACATTTTTCTTGGACTGAGTAACTGCTTCGACATCATGAGGTTTTCCGTGCTTCACTCTGCCACGTGGAAGGATGATTAACGTGTTTTATTTGGCCTGAGGCATAGCACAGGGCTTTCGATAATGCCTTGTTGCAGAGCTAACCAACCGTTATGCAAAGTATGAGCGTCGCAAATTTTTAAATGAGTGGGCATCAAAATTCCCGTTGGTCCCAAATGGGTTAAATTATGGACACTAAAATCATAAGACTTATTCAGGCGATGAAATTCAGAAAGTGTTACAAACGCGGAATTTTGACGCAGCAGCTGAGTAAAATCTAGCTTGGTTTGCCTTTTCAAGCGTTGTGACACTTGATGGGATAACTTCTCGTGGACAGTGGCTTCATTGAAACACGAGTTAGTCTCGTGAGTGAGATGTCGTGAATACCATTGTAGTAAATGAAAGCTAGTTCATACGTGCATGCTTCCAATACTACCTTTGGAACTTTCTCCCTGTGGAACCAAGTGATATGCGCTACAGACCGGGAAACAGAAGGCCGTTATCTCAGTTTTCTTGGGGAATAGTTTTCCAAGAAACTTGGAGAGAAAATTTTCACGAAACTCAATTGATCAATATGCATTCTAGCCGACAAAATACAAATCTTCATATGGTTGACCATTAGTGCAGTACTGAGACCTTGGCGTCACATTGCACGGAAACAAAAGAAACACGGTGGGCAGATGGAGTGGGAAGTGACAGATTGAAAGAAAGAAGAAAGGAGATCGTGAAGTTGAGCTTGGAACCAAAGGTTTAAGGTAGATGATCGATCTAGGCCATCTAGCTTATAATTATATCCAGAAACTAACTTTCCGTTGTCTTTCGCGGGTAAGTTACTGAAAAAAAATCAAGTACCACAATGATGAATGCATCATCGCTCAATAATGGTTGTTTTGAAAAAAATGTCTTCCGCAGTGAGGTGTCCATTTATAAACTTTAAGGATTGAGGATTGCACGACAAAGAAATAGACTAAATTCATCGAAGAAAAACGTAAAAGAAGCAGAATATTTCGCACGGACGCAGATTATAAAAAATGCGTGCATATTGACCTGTTGGTAAGGCTGTAGGGCAAAAGCCTCGGCGGGAATTGCACTGCATTCATAATTCTTGGTAACTGTAATGGCTTAATCATAGGTCGGTCATTTTCGCTGTAGCAATTGGTGAAAGATATGTAAAAGATACCTAAATGGAAAGATCGTTCAAAAACTTGTCTTCTTCGTACACAACTCCACGCAGAATAATCTTCTACTAATTCTGATATTTATAAAAAGTTCCCATGAATTAGAAAAATAGAAAATAGTATACAAAGATAGTGTAGTTTTTTAGTTTCTTATTTATAAGTTCAAAAACTTATCTGACAGGTTCCAAAGCTCTACCTTTTTATTTTAAGGAACTATTTTAATGTATCCTGGCACTTCGTCAACTCTAGAGCTTTCGTAAACGTTAACATGAATATGTTTTTATCAGAAAATAGGCCAAAGTTGTCTTCTCTTGACTGGCTCAGGAGAGTGTTCTTTTCTTAAAAAAATTAAGTGGATGAGGATCTTACTTGTTCGGCCAACATAAAAGGAATGGTCGATATTTGAGATATTTCCGACCAGCAAACAAGTGAAATTCTTCCTGCTGATGAAGAATAGAGCAAATATTACGATGAAGAATAGAGCAAATATTACGGGATGAAAACAAATTTACTCAGTCGTCATTCCTTTGATTGCAGAACAAATGAAGGCTGAAACGTTTCATTTATTTCAGCCATAGATCTCAACGAGAAAGAAAAAGAGACGATTTATTCATTTCCTCAGAACAAAAAGACTTGCCTTTCCCAACCGTTCGACACTCATTCATTTTGTTCAGGTAAAGAAAAATGAGATGCAGATTAAAAATATGCAGGAAATACCTTATAGCGGTAATTTACCTCTTACAGCTTAACGCTCTATACCGAGTCATCTTCTCCGACTCAATAGCCGATGGAGAACAACACGCGGTTAGAAGAAATGGACGGGACAATTATCGTTGACGACCAAGGCTAGGAAAAATGAGCATGAGATAATGGGGGATAGCCTTAAAACAAATAATGACGAAGGAATGCAGGAGAATGCTGTGATAATTATCGACTGTAGAGTACCAGCAAAGTAATCATTGCATTGATGTCAGTTGGAGATAACTAGGATCTCTTCTTCTCTGGTAATAATCCTAGGATTGATCTGCAACAGTCCTCCACTTTATCCGATATTGGGCTAATCTTTTCACTTCACTGTACGATTGGCAACCTAGTTCCTTCATCAACTGTCTCATATAGTCCAGTCTAGGTCTGCCCTGTTTTTTTCCCTCTACTGTACCTTCTAGTATGGTCTTAACCAAGCTCTCGTGTCGGGAAATATGGCCAATCCAGGTGTTCCTTCTCTTATTTGGCATTTTGAGTTGACACCATCTTTCCCCTATCCTCTTAAACACCTCCTCGTTCGTGACTCTTGCCACCCAGGGTATATTCAGCATTTTTTTGTAGAACCACACTTCAAATGCCTCCATTCTCTCTTTCTCTCTCCATTCAATTGTCCAGATCTCACTACCATAGAGCAGAACTCTCCATACAAAAGTCCTCAATAGCAATTTCCTAATCCTTAAATTAATGTTGCTGGCGTTGAAGAGTTTGTTTTTCTTGTTGAAGGTTAACTTGGCCTGGTTAATGCGGCTTACCATCTTCTTGCTTCGCCCATCTAATGTTATTTTGCTTCCAAAATAAACTATGAATAAATAAATAATAACTATGATAACCGAGTATAATGTGAAGTTGAAACCAGCTACCTTAAGGAATGACATCTGAAAATAAACCTCCGCCTCAGGGATCTGATCCAGGGTGTACGGTATGTTAACACGACCTCTGTACTTGCTAGGCTCTAAAAAACCTTTAAAACGATAACGTTATCAGCACAGGGTAGTGAATTATGCAACTGACTGTAATGGCAAGGAATGGACTGCAAAGTTATTGAAAAAAATTAAAACTACATGGTCTCTGTTTGTCTGCCATTAATTTTTAGCACCGATCTCGGTTTTTGCAAAGATAACCGTACCGGAGAGGTTTAATAGATTACGGAGGAAACAAGTTATTAGAATTCACTGTTTTAAGGATTTCATTATGATGATTAAATTCCAGGTGATTGTTATTTGGATGAAAGTAATCTGTCGCAGTCTACTTACTGCTTTAAAGCACACTCCTTGCCTTAAGACTAAATGCATGCTAAATAATGTATTTCCCCATAATTTTATTCATCTAGCCGAGCCTCTGTTCGGAATCATCAAAAAGGCATGATATCAGGGCCTTGAAAGGCACGAAAGATTGTCACGAAACCTACGCTATTGCATTTTTAGCAAAAACCGTCACATTAAGCGTAGGAAACGAAAGAGAATCAGCTTATTCATTCCATTAAATACACAGCTACGGAATCTATGACCTCAATACAAGTGAAGTCCCTCATCAGCCTGAAATTTCAATGTAAAAAAACAGCGTTGAAATCTTATTTCCTGTAAACACGAGGACACATCCTGGTCGCATAGTTAAGCCTTTGAATGTTTGTATAAACATTCAGCGAACGGAATTCCAGATATGGTTTCAAACGCTTTAAAATACTGACGATGAGTTATCAAAGGCGAGGTTCGTAAATGTACCCACGGAAATTATGTATTTAGGCAGCGGTTTAAAATTCGGAACATTTAATTTTTAAAATATGCGGTGCCCGGGACAAAACTGGAACAACGATTTTCGGGATTGCCACATTTAGAATCGTGCCGTGTAAATTTAAAGCTAAGCAAAAGCCTTGGCATATCTTGGCTTTTGGTGAAAAACTGCATCGAAACGGCGAATATAATATAAAGGGAGAACTCCACTGAAGCTCATTCTGCAGTGTGAACTTTTTTCTGCGCGCTGGATAAGTTCGCTTGAGTTTGTTTTCCATTCGCCCAAAAGATTCGCCCGCGGTTTTTCCTCGTCGACCAGTTCCCGCTTTTCGACAACAAAAAAATGATAATTTTCAGAACTTTTCCGAAAGTTCCGTGAGAATGAAAAAAACACCGTGGCCTCGTTTCCCTCTCTAACAGCTGCCGTCGCCGAGCAACCGCGTCCACTGCTTCCCATTTGGGCAGTTCCAAAAGTTTTTAGAATTTTACATTATGAACGATAGATTGTCCAGAAAAATTAAGCATAAATATTTGTATGAGGGGTGAGAAACCTTTTCAAGAGAAAGTTCTAAATTGGGAAATATCTCTAATATAAACTTTTATACGCTCTCACCACATTTTTTGAGAAAAAATTATAATAACTTGACATTGAGCGATCATGCAAATCATGTACGACTGACTGAATTTTTAAAATATATGACAATTTTTTGTGAAAAAGATCTTGTACGTGGAAAAATTAATATTAGCGTGTATGTCTATTGACAGCTGCATTACATATTCCCACAATATCACGAGACAACTATTAGGTGCGCGCTCTCGGAAAAGCTCTATTAAGGTTCAAGGGAAAATCAACTTTGTTTTATTCTAGATGAGGGCTGGCTTACGCACCACCCCTATTCATTTTTAGTTTTACATTACCTTCGATTGATTAGTCTCAGCCCTTTCATATATCTTGAATTTTATTTATTTTAGTTGAAAAATGTATCACGAAAATAAGAACCTCATAGCAATAATAGTTTCTATTATATATTTTTCTATAGCAATACTGGTTTCTATTATACATATTGAGTTGATGACGGGGACAATAGGTAAGGATGTGAAGAAGAGGCTGGTGAAGAGTCTGATATGGAGCGTAGCGTTGTATGGGGCAGAAACGTGGACCCTGGGAAAGGATTACGAGAATAGGCTGCAGGAATTTGAGATGTGGGTGTGGAGAAGGATGGAGAAGCTTAGATGGACGGAAAGGAAGACTAACGGGGAAGTGCTGGAGATGGTGGGCGAGGAAAGGAAACTTTTGAAATAAATCCGGAATAGGCAGGGTAGATGGCTGAAGGATGTAATAAAGGGTGATGGGTTGCTGAAGAGTGTGATAGAGGGAAGGATTTTGGGCAAGAGGGGTAGGGGAAGAAAGAGAATAGGTTTCACGGACGAGACGAAGAAGGGTAGATCTTATGCTGAGGCGAAAAAGGATATACTAGAGGGAGATAGGCCCCTAAATGTGTAAAAGACCGGGAGGAGATTCTCTAACATTCAACAATACCTTTACCGGTAGAATACAAAATAAAAAAATATACATTACCTACTAGGTATTATTACCAGAGAGGTCATTTTGAACCCTGGCCGTTTCTTTCCTGTTATTAGGATTTTTGCAATAATAAAATAGTTACATTACTTTTCGTTAGAGTATTATCTGTATATATTTTTACGTTTTTTGAGAAACGATGATTATAGTTTGTAAGCATTTCAAATAAGAATTTAAATGCACGTACTCATAGTTATAATGAAATCTTTGTAATAGGCCTGATGCAACATTGGTGATAAATGAGTAGTTTTTACTTCATAATGGGTAGGTGAATGTCAAAAAATAGTCTCCAATTCCTCAGGACTCTTTGGAGTTTCTTTTAAAATGCAAGAATAAATAATGCTCAATGCAATTTGTATTACTTAGGAGCAATAACCGATTTCAATTTCCCTAGGGTATTATCCTTGTAACGTATTTTGAATAAAATTTTGGTAGTTGGATTTGACGTCGAGGCATGCCAAGATCGAGGATTATTGCGATAAAGGCTAAGTATCTACAATGATATATATTAGTACCTATCCATTGATCAACCAAGCTCCAGTGCGCCCGAGTATTCTCATATTCTGTTGACGTCGCACCCATTATGAGAGTCGGTGGTCGGAGGCGCACGTGGTGCCATGGCTCGCAAACGGAATCTCCGTGAAGATGATCCCACTAAAATATTGAATGGATTACATGAAAGAGATTGAAAAGTAGACGGACCCAGCATTATTGGATTGGATTTTGGGGAGGCGACCGAAGGCTTACGCCATTTGCGCCATAGGGAATAGGTAAGGGAGGAAGGGTGGATAGAAACCCGGCGTCGGCATTAGCCTGCTCTTAATGAAAGGCGCCAAGGGGACCACGGTTTAACGTCTCATCCGACAGACGGAGTACTGCACTTGAAGTGCTCTTCACAAGACACTCCAGTAGGGATCGGGTTTCCTCTGAAAAACATTCTCCTCTGCAGGGATTTGAACCCTGGCCGTCGGTATGTTTAACCAGTACTCTAGCCACCACACCAATCCGCCCACTCCAGAATTCAAATTCGAACTCAAATGAACATTTCTTTCCTTATCGCCGTTCTTCTGAAAATCCTAGCTCGAAAGATATGGAAGTAGCGACCAAAGAGAAAGCTATAACTTCAAAAAAAAGTCCGGCTTTTATATATTTTTTCATCAATTTACACGATCGTTTGACGTGAATGCTCTTGTCTTTAGTCCATATTTGATTTTGCTGCAACTGGCGAAGGCCGTCAGAGGAAAAGATGACGACGTCCTACAAGAGGCCGAGGTTGTTACATCCAGCGATCTTCTGCACTAGCTACACATGTGGTCCAGATAGACACCACTCATCAAAATGAAAGAAATGATTTTCCGCTCAAAATTTCACAAATTTGTCCTCACAGCCGCTGTACAGAAGAGGACCGGTAAAAAATGGCATCAGTGGCAAGAAATGAGGATGAAAGAGGCAAGAGACGGAGATAAAAGTGGCAAATTCGAAGTTGCGAATAAATCTTCCTCCACATAGAAAAGTGTACGAAAGTTGAAGCTAGGAGGTGGGGGAGGGGAGAAAGTTGGTCGGATTCATAAGATGAATATAATGAACTAATTCCTCTTCTTCATGCGAGAGGATCTTAAAACTGAGGTTCCATTGACCTCTATGTAGTTCTATGAAGTACTATGGTCAAGGTCTATATACACGTATATAGCTTTCTTAGGGAGTACTACGTGCCGAAGCAGTTTCCGCAGTATCAAGGATTAAATAAGATTTGATATTTGATCAGCACGATCAGAGCGACTATAAACGGATAAATTTGCATTATTTTCAGATATATAGGATTGGTTTACTAAGAACCGCTTATCCTCCTCCAAGTCTAGCGAATACGTAACGATAGACGAGCAGTTGTTTCCGACGAAAGCCTGATTACATGAAAAAGCTCGCCGAGGAACTCAGACAGAAGTACTGCAGTTCAAAATATGTTGCTGCTCTGAACATACGGGACGAAATAAATACGATTTGCAGAAGGAAAAAGACACAAATATCGAATTAAAACCAAATGCAATGGGAGAAAGACAGTGAAAAGTGCTGTATATATGATTGCCAACAATTTTCACGCAGGAAGTGTATAGGAGAAACTGAGGCAAAAAACATTTGTCTCTATTGTAATGGCAAACATAATTTACTCTAATTTACTCGTTGTTAGCATAAATGAGACCAAAATTAACTCATCAAATATTTATATTTTAAAAGTAATAGATGTACGCATAATATCTGTAACATATCTTCAAAATGTATCTAACATTTTCCTCTGGCCATATGTGAACACGGTATATTATAATGTGTCACTGTAAATAAAGGCACTATTATGGTAAAACAACTAATCCTCTAAGAAAAAATATAAGTCAGTGGATAAAAGACATTGTTGAATATTTTGCATATTATTTCAAATAAAAAATTCAAATCAACCGTAGGAAAACAAATTATTTCTTAGGGGTCAATTTGATTCCAGTTGGAACTGAAAGGTATGCGGTAAAGTCCGGCACTTCTAGTGTTAAGGAAACAGGCAGTAATAAATAATTATGAGGTAACGACGAAAAATAAAATCTGGTAGGATTTTATTTTTCAGGTAGGATTTAGATAGGTAGGAGAATCCTCGCTCTGCTTTTGTTTCAGTCATAACTAGTCCATTGGAAGAGGAAATAATTGTGATTAATAAATCGGTATTGTATAGGTCTTACTTCAGCATTTCCGACAGATTGGAAGATGAAGAACAGATTTAAAACTATACCCTCCATGTAAACCAAAAACTCGATTAAATTTCAGTTTCCACGAAACAGGCTAGAGAGTTCGGCCTTCAAGTCTCTAGCGGTTCAAAACCTAGTCTTTCTGTCACCTGTACTACACTCCCTACGCCCTGTTTACTTTTTGTTTCTTGGAAGGACAAAGAACTTGTTCGAATAGAGGCGATCTATGGTGATCGTAGGCATTGCAAGATTTAATTAGCACCCAATGGAAAAGGGAATACACGAAAATGATGGCTGCCTCATTGATGCTAGACACCTTTTACCGAATTGTATCGTAGACATGACTAAATAAATTAAGACGAGTTGTCCACAACGCAAGCGTCTACAAAAAAGAGACGATTACTGTGCTCCCAGACGATAGGGTTCCTTCATCAAAACCTCCGCTCGGAAATTGGCACCGTAAGGGTCAAGGATTCGGTTCATCGGAAAGTCGGACCAGAGAAGCACATTATTAAGAACCTTTGATATATGGCGATGAAGAAGAATGCTGAAGAAGAAATCCACATATGCCAAAAAAGGCGTAGAATAGCGAGAGCAGAGTGAGGTCTATTTGAAATGGGAAATTTAACAATGTGATAGAATAAACATTGAGCATAAAATAGTAATTAACAGCAGCAAGTCACTTGAATAGACAAGAGTCTCTGATAATGCTGATGGATTTCAGAAGCCAATGCACAACAAAGTTTTTGAGCTTGAGTTTAAGCAAATCCTTGGCTGCCAATGGAGAGAGAGGTTACGTCACATATGTGAAGAAACACGGATATCTTAGCCAAGGTCGCCAATTTCAAACTCAGTCTAATCCGCGAGATCAATGAAATACACAGCCAGGAACGTAAAAATACAATACAGACTAAAGTCTCTAGTATGGTTGAATATCAGTTCTAATCAGTATGAGGACACAGAAGGTGACAGAATCTTTGCTCGATTATCACTCTCCATTTTTAGGTCTCTAATAATTTGCCTCATTCCTCCCTTGATATCGTTTGATTTCTCCCTTGGTATCGTCCAATCATTTCTTCTACCAGTACTGCTATCAAGAGGGTCTGGGATATTTCGGTGCAGCCGTTTGGGCGCGAGAGTTAGGCGCGAGCCATTTTGGCGCAGGGACGTCTGGGCCCGAGACCAGTTGAATATTATGGAAGACGCTATGTTGCTATGCTCCCGCGCGTTGCCACTCGGCTGACAATAATGCTTCTATTATTCATCATCTCATCTGATTGTATCCTAAAATGTCTCACGTGGCAGAATTATTAAATGTTTAAAATAAATTTCACCAACACCCATTACTCCCTATTGAATTCACCCTCTACTGATGTCGATCCCTTTTCTCTATCGCCTAAAACATTACGCATACACACATACACACTTTAATTGTGCGAAAGTGAGTTGTCTTCCTTCAAGAGAGTGAGGGTGACCTTCGATCACACTATACTCAGCAAAATTGGTTAAATCGTTATTTTTCACAATGGAAATGGTTGCAGGCTTTACTTTGTGGAAGTTATCCGTAAAAGACTAAATAAAAATGACTTTGTTAACTCCACTAGAGGTCACTTCCAGTAAGTGGGGAGACCTAAAGATGACACGAAGTGTCGAAACCCGGGTCGTGCTAATAAACCTCTAAAGGAAATAACAAATTCAGTTTTATTTGGTCCATCGTTATTTTTCTTCGAGAAACATGGATCAAAAATCGTACCCTCTCACTTAATCATTAGGAGAAAGGTGAACAACTTTAATTGCTGCTATAAACCGCAGTTGCTTAAGTGTAATTAATACTGCATATGGTTAACTCCCGCTCGCCACCTCCCAAAGCGTGGGCTCCGTTCCGGGTTAGATCTTGAATCTGAGTGGAACCTTGCTTTTGAGTCTAAAACCCTTCATATCTGGGTCTTTTCTACCTGTATCCCGTATAAATTCCATCATTTTTATACTGTGATACCTCACTTCGAGCATGGCAATTGCAGATGGGACCCCGACGATGTATGCTTAGTTTCAGAAGTACATAGAATACAGCTGAGATCAGCAAGATTTATTAAAAGGTGTAACGATGAACTTAGTTGTGTGGGAACTCCTTATTGAAACAAGGAAAAAATATAGGTCAAATCAATTCCGCAAGCTTGAGGCAAACTATTTCTTTGCCGGACTTTAAACTCATTTTCTATAGCCAAATTATTACGGTAAAAACTATCACAGGCGTGAGAATAAGGAAATAGAATGCAGAGCTGATAGATTGAAAATGTCAATTTTGAATGAATAGAGTAAACTTAGTTTTTCCACAATGAATCTAATGACTTACGACCATGGATTCGACGATTAACGTCATCATCAGGTAAAGATACATTTTGGTGCGACAACTTATATACTAGAGAGTGTGGGGAGGGGACCGTACAGACACATTGACACGGGTGGCGTGTGACCAGGCAATTTCGACAATCTCTGTTTAATACAATAGTTTCCCTTACATGATTGAGTTTTATCTTCATTAAACGTAACAGCACAACGCACTGATTCCTTTAAAAGGAGTGCTCCCTTTAGTTAGTTTGAGCGAGATATCATTTCACTTAGAATTCAATGAATTTGGTCTACTTTTAAAGAAAAATGTCTCCCCTTTCAAAGATACCAATAGATCTCCCACTTAACCGTAATACTTTTCGAGATATTTTCCAACAAATATCAGTCATTTACCAAGGGGAATGATATGGCTATGCGCTCCAGAGAGCCTTCATTTAAAAGATTTCGTGAGAAATTCATCATTGTATTGTTGACATATTTTCTCAACTATTTAAAAAAATAAATCAACTGCTCACAACATATACTTTTATAGAATCGCAAAATAAACTTACGATGCGAAGGCTTTTTCTCCACAAGAATGATAAAATGAGTCAAATTTAAGACTTGTGCATGTATATTTGCTGATTATTGGGAATATTAGTCGTATAAACAATATTTTTTGTACCAGAGATAAAATTCGCCATGAAAAAATCATTTGACTTGACCAGAATTCGAACCAGGATCTCCCAATTACCGGTCAGGTGTACGTACTCTCTCTGAACTGAATTACACCTGACCTGCCTGCTGACCTACAGCTGAGCTACAGCTGATCAACACACCTGACCGGCAATTGGGTGATCCGGGTTCGAATCCCGGTCAAGTCAAATGATTTTTTCATGGCGAATTTCAACCCTGGTGCATATGCACCCGTGCGAGTGACTTCGTACCACATCATTTGTTAAATGCAATGATTGGAAAAATTTTGCGTGACTGAAACAAAATATTTACTTCATAATTCGAGCAGCAGCTCAAGCCAACTCAAGCGGGTCTACTTGTGGGAGAGTGCGAGCCGATTGAGAGACAGTCCGGCTCTTACTTCTTTCTCTTCTCTTCATTGAGTTCCTTTCTTGCAACGAGGGGAGGACAAGTGTGGCGGCGAAGGATTAGAGAGAGAGAGAGAGAGAGAGAGAGAGAGAAAGAGGGAGAGAGAGAGAGCGATTGATTATTGTGAGCCAGTGTCAAGAGGGAAGGCTAAGAAGTTGCCCACCTCAGGAGGGAGAAAGTCGATAAGAATTTCAGGGAAAGAATTCCGTCTTTTGTCGAGGACGGGACTTCCCAGCCTCTCAGTTAATGCTTGACCCGGGATTATTTGGAAGCAGAAGTTTAACGATGGTATGAAAGCACGGAGATGGATATTTTCTCGGGCCGATACTTATCAAGTTTTTGCATATCGTTTCAAATTGAAACATACATACCAATCACGCCGTTCCCTTCCGTGGTTGGCACAGTCACAGTAATACTCACAAACACACATTTGTACACCTAACTCTGCTTCAATAATTTCCTCCCTACTGACCTATCCTTCCAAACCTCTTTACTTCATTTATCCCTATACACTGCTTCATACACGCAAAAAATTATTGGTCCCGAAATGCTGCTTATATCATTTTTGAAGCTGAGTTTACCTTCATTCCTCAACGAGTGAATTACTTCACTATGAGTTGGTTTGCATAGCACCTCAAATCCCTTAATAGTGTAAAAATGAAACGGACAGTATCATTCAAAGCTAAAAAGCAAAATAATATATCTCACTATAGTCATTTTTTTCTGATACATACGTACATGCCAATCACGCCGTTCCCTTTCGGGGCAAGCACAGTCACAAATTTCACTCACAAACACACAGTTGTACACCTAACTCTGCTTCAAAAATTTCCTCCATACTGACCTATCCTTGCAGACCTCTTTTGCCTCATTTACCCCAGACACTGCTTCATACATGCCCTCCTGTTTTTAAGACTCCTAATATTCCTCCTCTTAAGAATGTCCTCAACCACATTCAACCACAACCTTCTCGGCCTGGTGTGTCAGTGCACCGCATATACCTCAAACTGAAACGATCTGCAAAAAAATGGACAAGGATAGAGGATAGTTTCAAGCCTTACTTAGTGGAATTCCTTGATATCAGAGATAGAAGAATTAACTTGGCAATTTCACATGGTAAGAGATTGAAAACCGGGTTTGCCGCAGAGCAGCATCATCAGTTGATGATCCTGATGATGATGACACCTAATGACGCTGCACTGCGGTGAAACCGGTCGCGAATAAATCTTTTACCATGTGGAATGGCAGAGTTAATTCTTCTATTCCTTGGACAAGGATATTCACTTCATGCTGGAATACACTCGACGGTAAAATACACAGTCACGAACTGGTACTTCTCAAAAATATTGAGAGGTAACGGTTACTCCAGCGAGGGAAACACTAAAACCTCTTGATAACCACGCTGTATGACACCCTTGGCTGAGCCCAATCATCTAACTTTTCATCTTCTGGGGTACAGTGAGGTACCAATTTTAAGGAAAATCCATTTGGAATTGTCAATGTCATTTCATGTGCTACACTGCAAAATTTCCAATTAATCTCGTAATCCTGTCAACTATTATTGTTTTCTCTATAAAAGAGCTTTTATTCACTGACACAAGTATCATATAAATGGAGATCTCGTAGACAGATCACAAACAGATATTCCAAAAACTGGATTTTCTCATACTTCCGTTAACTAGGCAACGGATGGTGAAAAGTGATTGGGCATGGCTAATAATGTAGTAAAACGGATTGCGCCCTGAAAATTTGGTCTCATTCGTAAACATCAGGGGTTGTTCGTTTTGACATAGAATTACACAATATAAAACTTGTGAGGTAGTTACCTATTAGCTCCATTGGGACCACGCTTACTATTCAGAAAATGTAAGTCTTCTCAATGGCACGCATTTCATTCATCAATATTCAGGGTTCACTGAACTAGTTTTTGATTCAAAGTCTCAAGTTGGCAATTAATAAAATGATAGCATAGTCGGTTGGCTTCATAGAAGTTTATCAATAGAAAATGCATAAAATATAAAAATATCTTCAATTACATGAACACTTCTCAGCAATTAATTACCGCATTTACGCGAAACTATCCTCATACTTAAAACATGAGTACTATACACATGGTGGTAGATTAATAAAGACGGTGAGATGCTTTTCCAACAAGATCTAAATTATAGGCCAATATACACGTTTACGCTCCTTTAGTGTCTCGCGTTTGAGCGTGGAAAGTGTATTGTGACCTTGTGAATAGAATAAATGGACGCAGCGATTCATAGATACTTAATATTACTCGCACAGGACGCTCTAAGCTGTGCGTTTTTGCTAATTATCTCCAGTTTAAGTTTTATTCGGCAAAATAATAGCGAAGAAGGAAATGAATGGAATGAGAACTATTAAGTTGTCTGTGCTACACTCACAAGCCCAGACGATCGATTTTGACCTTTTTTTCTGTAGTCAGCACTCCGTAACATGTTAATGCCACCATAGCATAAAATATCAGAAACTACAGGGCATTCCGAAAACGACTCAGAAAAAATTTGTAAGTGGCAGCTAAGCAACGCATTACAATTTGTTAATGGCAGCTAAGAAAAGCATAACTGAGGGCAGAAAAAGGGTATTTATGGAGACACGCTGAAGGGCACGTGAGCTGTCTGACAATAATCAAGGACTCTTGTGGAACTGAGCAGATGAAATTATTTTATTTTTGTGCATCAACGGGGAAAAGCTGCTAGAGGAGCAACCGTATTTCAACGCAAGGAGAATCCGGGGAGCAACGGGAATATCACTAGAGGAGGAGCCGTATTTCAACTCAGGGTGTATCCGGGAATTTAGCTGGCAAGGAACACATCAACCATCTGTTCGGATATCGATAAGGAAATTGTATGTATGATTTTAATTTTTTTTTATATGTTCTGTGATGTGAAGAAGAAGAAACGTGAAGTGGCTCAAGTGAGAAAAAGTGCACGGTCTGTTCAATTTTATGAGCCTGAAGAGAAGTGATGCAGTGAAGGGAAAAATATACGTTGTGTATTATTATGGTATAACATATTTATGGTGATTGGTAATCATTTGTGAGAAGGGATATTCATTTTCTGTCTCGTAATATTTTGTGAATAAAATTCATTGTTCAATCTGAGAAGGAGAGCCCGGGCAATTGATTAGTTGAGTGAGGTTTGCTGGAGAGTTCAGAAGGAGAAGAAATATTTGAGTCACACACACGTGAGAGTGAAAGTTTTATTTTGCTACAACTCTTTCAATAAAAACTAGGGCCGAAACCTTAATTCCTTCGTAATATCATGGAATGCAAACACGGTATACATTTTGAGTCCAACAACTAAAGAAATATTTAATCCATGAATTTTTTTCTCCAAGGTATTCAACCACATTATTAATGCTAATTTTGTGGTTCTAATAGACAATGAAAACTTTTAAAATCCAAAACGGCTTCGGGGAAAGTAGATCCCGTGAAAATTATCGTGTAATATTTCACATAATACATTATTAGGAGACATGGGAAAGCAGGTTGACGGGAAATTCTTGGATTCCATGAAGCAGTATTAAATATAATATAAAATATAAAAATTATTAAATATAAAAAGAATAACCTTCATTAAAAGCTAAAAAATCAACAGGTAATTAAGTAGAAACGACAAAATATTGCGTAGGACATGCGAAATCTACAATGAAATCAGCCAAAATGCAAGAATTTAAAGAATCTACACAATATTTAGGGTAACATCCGATGAGATAGAAGAATAGGATTCGTCGAGGGTAGAATTCATGTTAAAATTTGCTCCATTTTGAGGCTCTTTCAATATATAAATGTATATCGGAGATGATTGGTGTCAAAAAGAGTGAAACTGAGACAGAAATCACGTCATCGCTACATTTATGAAGTTAGTGAGGAAGTGCAGGAGTGGTCACTGAAAGCCAGAACCAGAAGGTTACCTACGCTAATGTCATGGCGTTTATGTTAATAAGGAATCTAATTTTCATAAGTGGTAATAGTGAAGTTGAAATATACTGATTTTAATTAGAAATAAATGGAAATATAACACATTTTTCACGATCGTATGATTTAAACAAAATTCACCATTATGGGTTCTTCGGTCACGTGATCCCTTCCCAAAACGGTATCGGACGTGTTTACTGTTTGGCTGCATTTTTCAACTGGGCTAATACCTTGGGTGGAATATGTTCAAATGAGTTGAATATACATTACAAAAAAGTCCAGAGTTCAACGTCTCATGTGAAG
This sequence comes from Ceriagrion tenellum, assembly GCA_963169105.1. Classification (NCBI taxonomy): domain Eukaryota; kingdom Metazoa; phylum Arthropoda; class Insecta; order Odonata; family Coenagrionidae; genus Ceriagrion; species Ceriagrion tenellum. The sequence goes on from OY720639.1 coordinate 10,521,723, forward strand.
GTTGGAAAGGTATACTCGACATAGTTACCATGGGGCAAAAAAAGTAGAGACTGGGACTCCACAGAAAAATAAACCCACAGACGGCGGCTTGAACCCGGGTATTCAGAATGGAAAGGCGAGGTCGGACCAGTAATGTCTCGGTATAATTACCGCGGTGTCTATACTCCCCATTGAAAATACTTCCGCCGAATAGCCAATGGTCCCTTGCACAAAATCAGCAAAACCAGGACAACCAGATGGCATCACATCGTCCAAAATCTGCGACATCGAACAGCTGAAGATAGTCATTAAACCAGGCATGAATTTCTAATAAAAATTCCAGTACGCCTACTGAATTTTTTATGGTGCAATACCAATAAAATACAATAAATGCTAAATATTAGAGGTAATAATTCTATTTTGTGCGTTTGATGCCTTCCTTGAACGTTCAATTCTATTTTGAAATGCTTAAAATAACAATTGAATTAACATTAAACAGCGATGAAATAATGTAAAAACGCAACGTTTCCATGACGTACAGCTATTTTCATTTCTCGGAACGTAGTTTGTGGAAATAAAATTAGCAAATTCATATACCTCATAACGCAATGATAACACTTGGTAATTCGTCCAAATATTGTTTTACACGAGAGAAACCATGGGGAGAGCATATAAAATTTAAAATGGCCACTGGCCACGGGGAATTGATGACAAAGCGGCAGGAATGGGGAGTGGATGATGGAGCTGATGGATGAAAACACCTAAGCGAATTAGAGGAAGATTATGAAAAGTAAAATGCCACGGAATTCACCTTTGAAGGGAAAACTGCCTTTGTCGTCAGCAACTTCATCAGATGATTCTCCGCTTACAACCAGCAAATACTCTGTAGAAACTCTAAATGTTGATGACAACCAACCCTGTGACCCGGTGTAAATTCTAGAACTCATCCTACAGGAACTTATTTACTTTGATTTGCTATTAACTTTCGAGCCATCTAGTGTACAGTTGGATATGTTTTTTAGCAGATGGAAAATGAATTTTTGGACCACTTTTCTCAAAAGAACATGCTTATACATTGGAGCTCATATCACAGGCAATAATCAAATGGTAGAAGTATCATATGTTATTTTTTACTTAATATGAGTATATTACTACCAGAGTTTTCGGCGTTGTTTTGAAATTTAGACGAAATTATATTGAAATATTGTGTCTTCCAATACTGGACTCGGAAGAACAAAGTGATACTATTTAGCAATAATTATATTAATAAGGAACGTATTGTTTCGAATTTGTTTACTTATTTGTAAAATTGATTTATTATGAAATATATTACTTACATCATAAGGTAACTGGTGAAAATAATATTCATTCAATTATTAAAATGATCTACCGGTTTAAGGAAGGTCTTATTGAAAGTTGGAAAAAACCGTACATAATGTTAACATAACATAACCTTCACGGTCCTATATAACTCTAGTATTTCCTTTTTCGTCTCAGCATTCGATCTACGCTACTTAACTGAGTCTATAGAACCTATTCTCTTTCTTCCCCTTCCCCACTTACCCAACATCCTTCCCTCTATCACGGCCTTGAGCAACCCTTCGCTCCTTATGACTTCCTCCAGCCACCTGTTCTGTCTTCTCCTGATCTCATCCAGAAGCTTCCTTTCCTTGCCACTCACCATGCCTAGCACTTCCTCGTTTGTCTCCATTTCTAGCCACCAAACCTTCTCTATTCTCTTCCACATCTCGAAAGTTTGTAGAGTATTTCCATCCTCCTCTCGTAATCGTCAAAAATCAAATGCGGTGTGTTGCAGTTTTTTTTTGCTTTTGTCTTTGGATATCGCTTATGAGATCACGTGTGACCATCTTCACGCCAATCCTTTTGGTGGTCAGAAATGTAATCGTGAGTCATGGAGTGTGAAGGCTCGTCAATTATAAAGAAATTCTTGATCCACAATATATCTAAGTTCATTTGTTTATTTGGTGAAAATTACCATAAATGTCTTTATATAAAAAATTGAAGAGTTATTTTTACATATTTTCCTTAATTACAGTATTGATTAAACATTAATTTACGGCGAGGAATTTAAAATTTTAAGGAAAATGATATGAAAATACGTGTTTTGACACGGTTTTCTATCTTAATATTTGTCAGCAGCCATTGTAATTGTGAGAAACGAAATTGTTTCGCGTTTAGGGGAATATCTTTTCAAAAGTGATCAGATTATTTTGAAATAAATATTAAGTTCCAATGAGGTTCCCATGAGGAGGCGATTAAAAAAATCATTGAATGTCTAGGAAGCCAAATCGGTAGCATGCAATTTTTTCCCCTTTCATAGATACCTATTACTGATAAATGCAGGTATGCACACAAGTTTCACTTAAATCTGTGCGTAAACAAAAACCTTATTAACAGATTTGAAGCTATCCGGGTCTAGCCACGGAGTTCCACTTTTACGGAGTTACCCGCAAAGCACAATTATGCGAAATTCCACAGAGAAAAAAATCATCCGCCTCACCAGAATTCGAACCCGGTTCCCTCGATTTCCGGCCGAGTGCTTTACCCAGTTAAGTTACCAAAGCGTACTCTTCCCCTGTCCGGGTTCGAATCCTGGTCAAGGCGGATGATTTTTTTCTCCGTGGAATTTCGCACAAAAACCACCTTAAAACTAGACCCTTTGATTACCCCATCCGTTGGCAGATGTCGATGGAGATAGGGAGAGGTGCATAGGATGGAGGGGGAGTCGGAGGAAGATTGTGAGGGGGTGGGGGAGGAGGCAGAGAGGGAAGGAGGGAGTGGAGTATACAGGGAACGCGGTCGTCCAGTCGACGGCTCAAAATTTACAGCGTCGCCGAATGCACTGCCCTCTGCCGTCCGCCTCCCCATTCCACTCGCGTCCATCGCTCTCGCCCCTAAATCCATTGTGGACCGTCCCCTACCCCTCTTCCATTGTGAAAGGCCTCCCTCTTCTTTTTTTATATTCTTTCATCGAGTGCGAAGGGTTTTGGAGGGCTCTGCGGTGGTCGGTTTGAAGGACGAGGGACGAGGTGAAAGGGCACTCACTCACTGTTGCCTCTCATCCTCGCAGCCTTTCTCACCTTGCCTCTCCGCCTCCTCCGCCCGGTGACCGAAATAACGCCTCAAGGTCTATTTCACGAAATATTATCGAGTTACAAGTTGAAAAGCGCGCAGGAACATGATTTAACATCGGCGGGGAAGCAAAAGTGTAAAGAATAACGTAAATAATTAGATGGAAACTATTTTTTTTTACTTTTGCTAGAGCCAAACTATTATGGTAGGAACGATCACAGGAATAAGATTAAGGAAATAGACTGCAGAACCAATAGATTTAAGATGTCATTTTTTCCGCGTACAATAAGGGGACATACTAGTTGTGATAGATCAGTTCTAGGATACTGACTAGGACAAATAGGTTTTTTCAGTCGTGCTAAATATCTTAACATGAATTGTAGATACTAACCTCGCATGCAATCTCCGGCATCATATACTCCTGCATGTTTTAGTATCTTGTAGTGCTATTTATTTGTCACATTAATAATACTAACCAGTAGTTATATCTTGAGTAGTATGCTGCATGGTAGAATGTTCTTATTCGTATCACTCTCCTAGTTGGTGGTCTGACTGCGTACCGTTGTCCTGACTGCTTTGGCTTGCACCTGGCATTCGGGGGAACGCGCGGTTCTGACTGAACTGGGATGAGTGCTGCATGCCTGGTGTGGAATCACCCCGTGCCACACACCCTAGTGGTGGCTTGCACGGTATTTCGTTGAAGTAGATGTACAGAACTCGATAGGGGGCAGTAAAAAGAGGATATGGAAAAGGAAAGTTATACTTTGGACGTTTCGGGCTCTTATCCCTTCTCCAGCTGTAGAGAGAGTCCAAAGTAAGGCATTCCTTTTCTCTATCCTCTTTTTAGTGCTCCCCTTTCGAGTTCTCTTGATATTTTTGTGGCCGATTGGCGAAGATTTCTTTTTGTGTATAAATATTAATATTTGTCATATAGATGTCAAAGAATTTCCATAAACTATTTTTGGTGAAGCAAGAGAAAGAAAAGGATTTTTCCGAGCACACATTAGGAAGTAGCCGTCTAAATCAATGAATCATCGTTCACATTACTAGGGTTGAATCCTGGCTAGCATGGCTGCTCTTGCCTGCGTACGAATTCCAGTTTACCTCAGTAGAAATGCTGGTAACCTCCGGTAAAGAGTGAAATATCACTAAAAAAACAACTGCAACAACCTGCGGGCAGTGCTGATAAGCATTCTCATTTTATATCTGACTAGAATGTTGATTTAATCAATGAATAGTTCTTTGAATGGACTTACTGCCAGTATTAGCCCAGGAGAACTTCAATATCCATTTTAGTGAAGTAATGCCATCTTCCTGCTTGAACATCATTTTACTAAATAAAGGAATTTTCAAAGCAAAGCAATGTCCTTAAATCGTATTTCAACAACGATTTCATCTAACTTCCATTCAAACGCATTTCAAATACCGTAACCAGCAGCAGTCCTAGTGAATAAAACGTGGTGAACAAGTTCAATTACGTTGGCGATAACTTGCGTCCATTCGGCTAAAGCATTACCAGCATTAGAGTCACTAGCGTGGAAGACTAATAATGCAAACGGAGCGTAAGCGTGATTGAGGAATCGTGGCCTCGTACCATCGTGTTTTATGAAGACATATAATGACCTTTTCAGGGAAACTTATATTCAATAGAGAATCGCTAAATGGCCAGGTTACACGATACAAGTGTCATTGCGGGATGTCTGCTCATGCAAAATCGCAAGATGGTTGTGAACTTATCTATGCAGAGGAGTGGAGTAGTCCTAGTGGTCAGACGTCCCAGGCGGGCGGACACAATAGCGGACGATCTGGCTGTAACATCTCCGACAAAAATGCAACTCCGTAGAAGAAGCGTACTGGTGCGCATGCTGAATGGAATCCATGAAGTTGAATGGAATTAAATGTATGTCACTGAGACTGAGGCAGGGATATTCTTCGGTCGATTGTTTGCTTCACCGTGATATTGTATTTTGGGCTACATGGCGTTTGCCATTGTTCCTATAAAACTTCCAAAATTCTGGAAATTTATTCATAGCTCGCGTGGATACGCTCCGTCGTAGATGAATGATGAAAATACATATTATTCTCAAATAAAACATTGTTTTCCGATAAGAAGGAGCCATATCTCAATTTTTCACTACGCTCTGCGACCTTTAAGTTTTCCTAATAACCCACACTTAAATTATCCTGAACTAATAAAACGCTACTGGTACTCAAATACCGCAGTATTAACATTCAGAATATACCTGCTGTTGAATTTTGAGCTTAATTATTTCGTGTTGTGTACCTTTGAAGCTATTTTGTCAGTTACGCGTGTCTGGCCGTACGCTGTACCCTCGCAAATGTCTTAAAAAATCATTTGCTTGTATTTGCACATATCAATTCCTTTTATGAGAAAATTTCACTCAATCATCATAGTTTACAGTGCTGTTTTTTATTTAGAGCAAACTGAGTAAGAATTCCAGACAGCTGAAACCGCCAAAGGAATGCAGAGCAGCATAGAACTAATTAGTGTGCTGCTAAGGACATTTCCTTTTAAACCAGTAATGACATGATAATTTTAACGAATAGGAAATGTGAGGCGGCCAGAGATGATAGCGAGCGATGGAATAAGGGAGTGATGAATTTCTGAAGGCATCCACATTCACAGTGTACTCTGCCAGCCACCTCAAGGGTGTTTGGCAGAGGATAACTCATCACCAACACGTGCTACATTGTACCACAATAAAGTTACCAAAGGTATCACTATTAGTATATTAGAAAAAAAAACTTGTCAATGCGAAGGTATGAGAATGGGTTGACGGAAGATGCATTGAGGATTGCTATGCCATGATATGAAGGAGAATGATCAAAAACCCAATAGAAAGTTAAGCAAGAAAAGAACTTATCCTCTAGGAAATGAGTTTGGCAAAGCAAAAGTCTCTGTCAATCAGCCGTCATATATACAAAATCTACGTTCATATTTTGATGCAATCACTTGAAAGTTGGGGCAGCGTTACGGCAGTTTGGGCGACGTATCATTTCAACTAGAAGCCAATTAATGAGGTCTCATTTTAGAGAAAAATATCCCACCTTTCCAAATATACCAATATATTTCCCACATACCGCAATACTTTTCGAGATATTTTACAAAATATAGTCGCAATTTTACATGGGTAATGCTACGTTTATGCACTCCAGAGTGACATCACATAAAAATGAGGTATTTCTGACACATATATGTGTATTGTGGTTTGAATGTACTCTCATCAACTTTTAAAAATAAATCACATATTTAACGCAGCATTTTTGTCGAACTTGCCAAAACACCTTCCGCTGTGATGGAGTTTAAAACGTACCGTGAGAAAAAACTGAGTCAAGTTAAAGACTTCTCATCATCGTCATCATCATCATCATTGGTCATTTAATCCTAAGATCGGTTGAATACAGCCCTCCACCCTTTCCTACCTAATGCTGGTTCCATTTCTTCCAGGCAGTTCTTACTCTGTGCTTCCCTCTTTACTTGGTCCATATAATTATTCCCGGGTCTTTCTCTCGTGATTTTTCCCTCTGTTTTACCTTCAATTATGTTCCTCACAAAACCATTGTGCCTCAGGGAATGTCCCATCTTCTCATCATTTCAATAGTTCATCATTTCTGTAAGGTGTTCCATTTGGTCCTCTCCTCTTCCACTCTTCCGTACACTTCGCCATTTATTGTTTTGTCCATCCATTTTACTTTCAGCATTCTCCTCCAGCACCAGTCTTTTCTGGTTTAGCTTTTCCAATGGTCCATGTATCCCATCCATAGAGTGCCACGCTCGACACGATTTTTTTCTCACACTGTTTCCTAGATTGTAGCCCTATCCTCTATGATCACAGCAGTAGCCTCTTTTCCATGAACGCCTTCTTAGCTTGAGCCATTCTTATATGGATATTGTTTTAATTACTGAGAATTCCATTCACATAAAAGTACATTACTCGTATTTCACCATTTATATCGCCATATTTAATTCATGCTTCTCACAGCCACTGAAATTAAGACATGAAATTCGAATATGGCCTCCAATATGAATGGAGAAAACTCTCGCTCCAACTACCTTAAGGGCCCCGTGAGCTGAACTGTAATGACGAGGAACTCTTTCCAGATAAAAAAATGCACAAATATTCCAGTTCAAAAGCCACATAGTTTCAAAGGCCTCAATAATCTTGTCTCTGTCGCGTGTTGTAGCAGCAGTAGACTAGTCATCACGGATGATCGCCAGCATGAATGGCGGGATATATAATCCTACTCCAATTGCGGCAGCAGGTCTGTAATTACTGCTGATGACTAGTCATTTCAAACGCAAAGCGACAACCTCAGGAAATCCCAATTCTCAGCGCAATTACAAGATCAATGGTCTTGAGACTGCTTCGGCAAAGTCTATAAGGACCTTGCGTTACGTCTTCAACGTGAAAAAATAAGGAATATGAAGACACAAAATGATTTCAGTCATGAGATTAACAAAATTCTGCGTATATTAAAGTGTTTAAATAAAATCTATCGACGGAATCCATATGAATACGCTGCACAGATTTGAATGAAATGGGACGGTGACAATTAGTGAATAATAGGTTCAGTTACCTGATTTTAAAAGTAAATAATGTGCTAATGATAAAAGCTTGAAGAGTTTATACCTGTATTACCCGCACTTCAATAACCACATAGACTCTTACCTAGACTTTAGAAATAGGCCAGGAAAATACAACCGAGAATGGGAGGTATACACTCCATCTGGCGAGAAGACACCTTTCTTTCAGCCATTATTCTTGGACACAGCACTAAGATAAGCTAACGCATCGCCATTGTATTTCCTATATTTTTGCATTTACAACCTCCTTATTCCCCTTCTACGGACAAAATACCCTCCATTAAATGACCTTACAGTGGTTTCTGTGCTATATGTTGTTCAATATTATTCTGAATATAAAATAAGGGTTATATAGACTTAAACGGTAACTGATGATGACAGATAACAAAAGAACGCAATGTCTAGTCATCATAGAGAAGGAGGATATTCTTTTATAGCAAGATACCAACTTTTAAAGCTTACTAGCTCCCGATGTAGTGAAACCAGCCTCCTTGGCCACCTCCCTTAAGCGGCTGATTTTTTCCGAAAGGGAATAAATTTCCCGCACACATATGCAATGTAAATTCTCCCTTACTTCAGCGGTCACCTCTTTAAGCGGCCATTATCTCTTGAGTCCGGTGGTGTCCGATTAGTACAGGTTTCACTGTAATTTTTTACATGGATCTAAAATTCGCAATATGAGAGAGAAAGATAATGGATCAGAATTAGTGATGGAGAAGTGACGCTTCCAAGGAGTATCGCGGGATTAACTAAATTGAAACAAGATGTATTGCAATAAGGGAGAATGCAAAGGTTAGAAGACGACAATACATTAGAAAACAAATAGTGAGAAAATATTTGCTTTAAACACTTGATTTTAGTTCGTCACAAAATTGTTTTAACCTCCGCAATCCATCTTCTGTCACACTGTAAAGGATAATCTATCTGAAGATGGCACTTAAGCGCTGAAACTTGAATTCCAACGAATTTAATTTAAAAGGACAGGTGTTTTCGTTCGGTAGTAAGTACTGTTCCACCGAGTAACGTAGAGAACGGCTGGCTTTACTGTAAAAACGGTTGCTTTGGTTAGATAAAGCATACAGACGGATATATAAAAGCGTATCAAGCCATGCATATCCGACCATGGTTTCACCACCTAGTGCCATTATCAAGGTACAATTTTTCAAAAAACTCCACCATATATACCCAGGAATGGAGGGGCAGGGGGTCAGAGAGAAGGGGGGGGGGGAGTTAGGTAAGGAGGAGGGAAGTGAGACGAAGAAAATCCGTTGATGGTGAAGGTCAGGCAGCATTATCATGGGGTTGTCGGACGCAAGGAAGAACAAGGTTCAAGAGAGGTGACCTGTCATTTAAAACCACATCATTACAAAACTTAGCCGGGCTATGAGCAATTTCATATTGCTCATTTCATTTAATTTTCATTTTGAAATGGGTATCATGCAGACGGAGATGGATTGCCCAAGGTGTAAGGATCCAGGAAGAGAGGTGAAAGACGGATATCGATGAGTAAGACGGAGGAGGGATGAGCTCAAGAATCATGTATAGTAAGAAGAGAGTACATTCCAGAACCATCGCAGTGAGGAAGCAATTATGGAAAATTCGCCACCGCTGGCTTTGCTAGTTCACTACTTAAAAACCCACGCCTATGAGGATCGGGACCCGGGTTTGAAAGCAAAGGCTTAACTATAAGAAAAAAAAACATAACCGTTCATCAGGACCATCATAAACGGACTCCTTTTTAATTGGGCCATTCCATAAAACTAAGCCATTCCGGCTTGCGACGGATGTTTCGGTATATTTAGTTCATGGTTTAGCTCAGGAGAAATAATATATATTCATATCTCTGAAATTGTACCAGCCACCACCAGATAGCGTGGCTTGAAAGGATTACACAACAGCTGCTATGCAACACTCGCTGGAATTGGTACGCAGGCTTCCGCGGTGATTTGATGAGTTTCGTTTATTCCCGTTTTTCCCGCGTTGATTCATTTTTATGGACAACAGTTTTGCTTGCGTTACAGCTAGCGTCGTCAGATCCTGAACCTTGTCAGGTCAGGACCTGACGACGCTAGCTGTAACGCAAGCAAAACTCTTGTCAATAAAAATGAATCAACGTGGGAAAAATGGGAATATACGGAACTCAATACCCGCTAGAGTTTAAGGTCGAATACTGCAAGGTTCCCCGTCGGTAAGGTTAGAACTGCAAGAGTCAGGAAAAAAATGAAAGACTTGATCCTGAGAGACTAAGTCTTATATCAATTAACATTCTTTCCTGTCAAAATGGGGTGAACATATAAAGAAATAATTCCACTCATAGTAGCATACAAATTCAAGCAGGTATCCCAATCAAGCGGGAAACCATTTCACGCGGTGTGCCAATGCTAGGGGAGTGAGGTATGATTGGAGCAGTTGGAAGTTAACTAATTGACAGCTATGTTAATTTCACCTAGAAAGAGCAGCGATTTCATACATACATCTATAAAATGTATTATGATCCCTTCTTAGCCGCGGTTAAAAATGACATTTTAAATCCCTTTGTCTCGCATACTACTTCCTTTATCAAGCGATACCCGCGAAGCTTAGCTAAATTAACGCCAATTTCCTGAGGACCACGAGGATCTAAAATCCAGTATACAGCCTCCCAGTCATCGAGTGTTTGTAAAGACATCCTCTTCGATTCGCACGTTTGCCATTCTCAAGGATTCAGGCACCAGCAACTGAAGAGGAAAAATGTGTCCTCCCTCAGTTCTATTCGAAGAGTGGAATGCGAGAGGGGGTTTAAAAAGGAAGGAGAGATGGCCATGTCGTTTCCATTTCCCTTTCCTCCTGGGCGAACAAGGGGCAGCTGACGAAGGGAGTGAAGAAGTTGAGCCAGGGGAAGCCCGGGAAGAAAGGGACGTGCCGCCTCGCCATCGACGTCGTGAGAGGAGGTAATAGTTGGCAGGGGAAATCTCTGGGGGTGGAGGTGAGGGGCGGGGGGTGCTATTCCACCGCTACCGAAGAGGCCTTTTTGCACATGCGACTTGTACAGCAGTGGCCATGTGAGTCGTCACTTGCAAGAAGCACTTCGATGGGTGAGTACGGACTTCATAGCGTGGATTGGATTGGATATTTGGGGAGGCGACCGACTGCTAAGGTCATTTGCGCCATAGGGGATAGATAATAAGGGAGGAAGGGTGGATAGAAACCCGGCGTCGGCATTAGCATGCTCTTAACGAAAGGCACCAAGGGGACCACGGTTTAACGACTCGTCCGACAGACGGAGTACAGCACTTGAAGTGCCCTCCACAAGACACTCAAGTAGGGATCGGGTTTCCTCTGAAAAACATCCTCCTCGGCAGGGATTTGAACTCTGGCCGCCCGTATGGTTAACCGGTACTCTAGCCACCACACCACCCCGATTCACAGCGTGGTGGTAGGTGACAGGAAGAGGGGTCGATAAGGGTTGTGGTCGGTATACTTTCGACCGCGATTCACATTTCAACGAAAATAAACACCCCTCGGTAATGATTACAAAAGCCATTTTGATATCTCGATAACATCTCATGACATCCGGTGGTTGCTAGATAATATGACAGCGATCAACGGTTACAAAATGTGGCACGCAAAATGTATTCACAAAAAGAATTTACTACTAAAGATAAAATGAATTATGATTTATTATGGGTTTCCATTGTTGTTTAAAAGTACTCAAAAAGGAAGAATGGTGACTGTTCTTGAAAATCAATACCTCTAAAACGCTGTGCGCCCCGCAAATGTGAAATTAAATGGGATTGGATCTGTACAAATCAATTAATTCACTGATTTCTGTGAAACCGCCGGAAGTGGAGCAGTTTCACTTCTCAGAGAATTCACTACGCTCTCTAGAATTAATCTCTAGCCGACTCATGCGTTCAATGATACCCTAGGAAAGGTTCCAAAGCAAAACGAAGTGAATGGTATTTTTCTCTTATTCCGAATACCAAGGAAAAATCGCGTCCTTCTCCTGATTATGCCATAGAAATCATACCATATCGCATCAATTTATTCGCAAATTTTTACTTGGGAGGTCGATGGGCAAATAGGCAAAATTGGGTAAAGCAATAGGTAAATATAGAATTTTCTCTACGCAATAAAAATGAATTTCGCGAAAACCTATCACTCGTTAGGGAATGTGGGAGTTAAGGCCGTAGTCTGGTGAAAATAATGAAACGTAATAATTTTAAGAAGAAAAGGAGTGACCACCTTCAACGCAATTTCAATAAAGATCTGTCACAAAGACAACAAATAATTATTATTGTCTTATAAATTACACTGCAACCATGGTCGAATTCCATTTAAATAGAGTGTAAATTTACCACTTTATTTCCTCTTACAACAATGGAAGATAAGCAGCATATATTTTCAAGAATTTTGTTGGTGTTAAATTTAAGACGCCAATCCATCTAAATTTTTGATCAAAGCCAAATATCGTCAGATCAACATAAATGGTGTTGCAGTCGGGTCTCCGGGTCGGAAAAAGTATCAATTTAGAATTATCTTCGTCGATCTTTCTGTAATTTTCTTGACTCGACACGTAATTTCCAATGCACAACGCAGATTTAGGAGAGTAGATTAGTATTCCTTTCATTCGACGCACGAAGTGGAAAAGGCTAAAATAATGTCTCGTTTTGTTTTGGCCCACACGCAGTCGCGATGGCACTTACTTGTGTCGAGGGGCGCAGAGGGGAGCAGGGGCATTCGGGGCGGGTGCAGAGGGGTGGGCGATGGGTCGGGGGTGCGGGGGCGTATGGAGGAGGAGCGGCGCGGCATCCGCATTGCCGAGGCGACCGCACCCTTTCCCTGCGCCACTACGTAACTCCAGCACCCCCCACAACCCCTCGCTCCCACCCTCATCCCCGGTCGTGGAAACCTTCCCGTCGTGCCCCATTCCTAGCCCGCGCGCAGCCACCGGAGCACCTCCCCCCACACACCTTCTTCTGCGCATGCGCCCTCACACACACACACACACACACACACATGAGCATCATCCCTTACCGCACCCCCGTTCTCCTGCCACCCATCCCTCCCTCCCTCCATGTATTTAAATACATCCAAGGCACACTATTCCGCTCCGTCTAATGCCCTCTCTCCCTCCACGTTGGATATGGCGAGTGCGTGCCGCGCGAATTAAAGCAAATATTTTAGAGGGCGGCTTCTGTATCTCGCAGGGAAGGTGATTCTCCCTCGCCCTTTCGCTGAAGAGCGCTGAAGGGGGATGGAATCGCACGTTCACGTGTTTATGATTGTGTGCGTGAGTGTTTGGACTTGACTGCAGTGGTCAGAGAGCTGCACCCTGAGAAACTTCGATAGTCTATGCAAAAATCACTATACCCAACAATTTATATAAACACATACATACATCCATACATATCAATTACGCCGTTCCCTTCTGGGGTAGGCAGAGGCTCTACACTACTTCATACACGCCCTCCTGTTATTAAGACTCTTAGTATTCCTCCTCCTAAGAATTTCCTCAACCACATTTAACCATAACTTTCTCGGCCTACCTCTACCCCTCGCACCATTCATTTCACTCTGACATATCTGTTTCGTTATCCGACTCTCATCCATTCTCTTAACATGGCCAAACCAACGAAGCGCACTCCTTTCATATATGTCCATCACTGACTCATCTAACCCACATTCATTTATTACCCACTCATTCCTGACCCTATCTATCCGATTTTTGCCGCAAACACTCCGCAGATAACTCATACCCACGGCGTTAAGGCTACTCTTACGTTTATCCTGACATACCCATGTTTCACTACCATACAACTAAGTGGGTAGAAGTACACTTTTGTACACGGCGATTTTCGCTCCCTTAGACAGGCACATAATAACCAAAATGATTTCCACAAATGGATCCCTCATTGGACAATTTTTGTAATGATAGAGAAGCGTTTTTCTTCTATTTCACGCATCACATAAAAGAAAATAGGAATTTTCTGGCTTTTTAGTTTAATTTTTAAGACAAAATTCGTTTAGTGTTGCTTTCAGTTCTGAATTAAGGGGGCTTCCTCGTGGCCACCCTGGGGGTGGGGGGGTTATTTTATTTAGTTATTTTATATAAATTAAGACGAATTAACACTTTGCGAAAGTATGAAATTCAAATAGAAGTACGAAATAACTAAGTATTAATTCATTCAACGTTGCACAAGTTGGGTACACATTCTAACCTGGAGTCTCCAATTCATCGGTCGCCCCGGGCGGCCCGCACACTTTCGCGAAGAGAGAGGCCTGGGGGATGGTTTAGGCCGAATTGTAGGTTCACGTGTTCATGCTTGTGTGCTTGAGTGTGTGAACTTTACTGCAGTGGTCATAGTGCTCACTGTAGAACTTCGTTAGTCCTAACATAAAAATACTGGTAACACCAATGTCCTCCCTGCCCCTCTTCTGACATCGTAATATTTTTGCTATTAATTGGTGAATAAATTACAGCTATCTTTCTATAAAGCAAAAGTTAGTAATGAAAAATTGACGAGAAATACGAAAATGTTCGTATACTACGCTGCTCAGGTTCAGCTTCATAAATCTGCCGCATAATGGATGCAAACATTGGAGTTACGATTGCGGGATTCACATATAAAAAAGCTGTATCCATATTTTAGGCAATCAAGCAAACTCTATTGTATGTGCAATTACAGACCTAACCCACATACTTTCCATGTGGGTTTTTTTTAAAATTTTGCTCTTTTAATGAACCAAATACATATCTGTTTGCGGGATGAACTCATAAATACAGTATTTTATGCTTACACCTTTCGATATGGATTTTTGCAATAAGATACGACATTTCAAAACTTGTTAGTTATGTACTCATGATTCTCCTAACCAAAAAATAACTGTAAGAGCGAAAAGCAGAGAAACAAAGTCATAGGGGTCCAAATGACCTCTCGGTGGGTCTAGTGTTAATCCCAGACATAAACATACACTAAAATCAAAGTAATTTCCTCATGTGATACTGCAGGAACTAATCATATCTTGAAATAGCAGAGGAAAGTTTGTATCCTACCCTACGGGTCAATTAAAGAAAAATATTCTTCTAGCTTCATATTTTGAATTTGCCGAAGGTTGAAGATATACGGTGAGGATTATATTTCATAATGATATCTTTGAACTTCCATTTATGCATAATATTAACGTCTCATCGAGGTAGAGAAGGAATAACCATCGGATCTCGTGATTTTTGAAAGGTGAGACCCTAAACTCTCAGGATATTGTTTTCTATCCAAATTGCCAAGGTGAATATTTGTATAAACTTCTCAAATGCCCGTTATATGTGTGTCCGTAAATTACTTCCAACAATCGACTAAGTTTCGTAATCCAAGTTACGTCGCAGGTTCCTTTACCTCACTTCCTATTGGTGGGTTCTTAATCGATTCGATGATTTCAAATATGCATCTCCATGATTCCAAGTCACTCAGCACTTCTCTTACATTTTTGTTAGCAAATAAGGTTATGGAAGGACTAATTGTGTCAGAGTAAACAGCAATAGTACAGAGAAAAAGAGGTATATTTTAAGAAAAGGAGAACGTTTTGTATAGTGTACGACACGCATCACTCAGAGTATATTCAGTTATTCTTATTATTGAGCAAATATTTTCTTCCAACTGAAAGTCTCGGTCAGGAAAGCCATCAACCAAGGCCAAGGTAGAGACCTTTGCCACCAACTTAGAGGATACTTACATTGTTGATGGCATATAATCGGCTCCATTAACACAGCACATTTACAATTTAACGTCCCTGAAAGTTCTCAAACATTATCCTCTATTTGAGGTGTCCATATTACAATAAGCATTGTATTCTGAAGTTGATCAATGCTCTGCATTAACGTCAAAAGCATGCAAACTAATGTCTTTCTCGTTGTTTGCTTCAGTGGTTTCCAGTTAGATATCTCCGCGTCTAGGCCTACTTATTGTTGATATTTCATCCTAATAGCCTTATATCTTTGCATGATTTATCCTTCCTGCAACACCTACTTCAAAGCAATTCATGTAAATTTATCAGGGATATATCAACATTAGGGACATCAAATGTTCATGATATTCGAAAAGTAGTTGAAACGAACTAAGAGAAGATTTGGAAAAAGGCCAAGAAAAAATGAAAACACTCCGTCTTAAATAGTCATTTTGCAGAAGTGGGAGCCCGTTTCGGCCGGAGGCACACAGGCGCGGCATTTTTCATAGCGGCGGCGGTGTAATGCCACATGGTATACCCTGAGCTATCAAGAGATTCTTCATGCAAAATAATTCCCTGGGAAATGGACTATTAGAAATTATATACATTCACGCGTATGATTACAAAATATGACCCCCAATAGTAAAGCCAATAATTAAATATAATCAAAATGAGAGAAAATCGCCTCAATCCGGGAATCGGGGGCCGAAAAGATATCTATTATGGGAACCTCCTGGGGAATCTGGGAGTGTTTAGTAACCCTCATCACGAGGACGTACGAACGACGATACACTTCAACGCAATATGTCAATTCCCGCAAAGAACGGCAAAGATTACGTTTTTAATTTTCAGAGGAAAAACGGTTCCCTTGAATTATAATAGAACCATAGGCCTGAGGTTAAGCCAGGTCAACGCATTGTTGAACGACGCTACCAAGAATTTTCAGGTTTAAAGACTGAAGCCGAGAGTCTACGGTTAAATTCCCTTGTCCATCGAATCATATTTTCTGGCAATTTAAAAAAAAAACTCCTTGTATATTCATCAATTCTTTTCCATGATATGTCTATTTCCAAAATTAATTAACGATGAGGAAGTCGATTGACTTCTTATTTGTGGGTATAACATCTTCTTAACCATGAAGCCAAATTGACAGCGTTTACGGGCCCAGGCGGGGCGGGAATGGCAAGAGAGACACAATATGAACTCAAGTGTGACAACATTAATTCATACTTAAACAAGGATAATGGAGATATTTCACTCGAAGGCCATATCATTGTTGTGGGGAGAGAGTTTACGCACAAAGACTATAATCTGTAAAGATGTCGGGATGGGGAAATATAGAGATGGTGAACGGGGTGGGAGGCAAGAAAAGGAAATGAGAGAGGGACGAGAGGAAAGTAAATGGAAAGTGAAAATTCGGACGGACCTGCATAGATGCATTGAGATGGAATTAAAATAAAACATCACGCAAAGGAAATCATATACGTGAAAAATGCTACTTTACTAAGAAATCATGGTCGCAAACATTAAATATAAAATGCAACTGGTTGTCTCAAGTTCTCCAAATATGAAAGATTACGACAAAGCTATGCCTGAGACTGTTCTAAATAGAATAGAAGATGCAAAAGAAGTAATCAGATGAGGGCACAAGAGGAAGTTATAAAAAAGGGAAAATTATATGCACGAAGGCTATTGTAAAGACGAATTTCATTGATGCAATGTAGGACCAATATCTAGATCTACTTACTACACAGCAAGCCACCGCTCCAGATAGAGCCGATGCTGATGATAGAACTTTAAGTCCTTGTCTTCGCTAATATCCCGCTCAATAACATTCGCTCTTTCGTTAGGCATTAGCCATAGTTGGTTAGTTTTAATATTGATGCATCCCATATTCTCCACAAGTTATCCTTGCAAGCCAATGCAGTTTAGTTATTTGTCATAGGAAGTGTTATTCACACTGTTTTATTTCTTGCATTGCGACTCTAATTCAAATGGACGACTAAAACTCCATCTCTAAACTCGGCCTAAATGACATGCCATTCGTTTATTTGCATCTTTCCGACCGACCAATCTCCTTACTTGAGTTGAGAGAAGAAATATCTGGACGAGAAAATAAAAAAAACGACAGATGGAAAAAAGCCATAAGAGAGATTATTTAGAAAGATACTCGTCAAAAATACAATCCGACTCTCTTTCACCCTTTCACTTTCATCTTTCAAGAAAAAAGTCCCCGGTAGTTTTATTAAACTGCTGGTCCCTTTTTCCAAAGGGCCAAAAACAACACTAAATCATGTATTTCTTGGAAAGTAAAATATAAGCATGAATGTGTTAGTTTCTTTTGAAGTGCCGACATAACGTCCGCCTTGAGACCGGGAATTCAAAAAATGATCCTTGAAAAGCCGGAATGTGCTACCGGTTCTAAATTTGATAAGCAAACAGTTTATTAACATAAATACGCAGGTATGGCGGGATATTTTTGGCAAATAACCAGCAAGAAAAAAACAACTAAACAAATACGTGTATTTTAAAAATATATAACTCGAAAAACACTAGATTTTATGAATGCGAATATATAATGAATGCAGTGCTTTTTCAACAACGAATACCAGCACACATTTTGATAGCCAGTGTTTGCCGATAATCATCCCTCGAGGAATTTGTCACTTTCTGGAAAAAACTAAGAGAACTCCATATTGTGGTTAAATCTACATTCCAATTCGTTTAAAAGGAAGAACGTAAGGTTTTATATGCTATTCTTAATTCCTCGTGAATACGTACAACAGTCATACTATTGAAGAGAGCCGTCAATGAATAGCTCAAGCAATGGTACATTTTAAATTGAAATGCCTCCGATAAATACTAGGGTAGATAAGTAATTCATCCAAAAATATAAATTGATTTAACTATGAAAAATCTTCTGAGCAAAAATAAATTCATATCTCCAAAAATAAAAATGCAATTCCAAGTACTAGAGTTTAAATGTCGGAAATTTGGCCACATTCAGCTAATATCTAACAGAAAACAGGATACACAGAAATGACGAAAGAAAAATAAAGCTAAAAATCTGAAGTAGGACTATAGCAGTTTTAACTTCATCATTATTTGTGCACAAGACTGCTTTTTGAAGTTTCTGTAGCAACTGAAAAATGCTTATGATAAAGTGTTAATGTTGCCATACCTCAGTAATTAATGAGTATTTATTGCGGCCTCACGTTGATACGAACAAAAATGATAAAAGCCCAATTCCTCCACCTGCTGAAGCATTGCAGCTCCTGCGTGAATCACGCTGCACGCATCACTTCTCTCACTCATACTCGTCAATTTAACTACATTATCTCATGATGATTTTTACAGAGTTGGCTCTGTTGATATTATAGTTACATTTTTCCTAAGGGTTGGAAATATACTTTTCACTGCCGAGGTCTGCCCCCGTTCACTGAACTATTGTTTTAAGTATGCAGGACTCATCTCTAGCTGCTGAAGCTCAAGCTATAAGTATCGCAATAATAACATTCCATTTCTTCGTAGTGAATGATCAAGAGAAAATAGGAGTGAGTTCACATTTTGAAGTCAATACAACGTGTGATTGGCTCTTTATGTATCGACGGTTTCATCTCAAACTTCATAGTTAACAATGCTTTCAGAATTCCTTTATGAAGGTGATAATCAGCATCAAATCCATGATATTTCCAACAAATTACTACTCTATGGAATTAGTTCATCCCTTTCACCTTTTATCTGCCTGATTTCGGGACATAGAACGATCGAGAGCATAGAAGTGCATGGAATCCAAATCCGTCCTGTGCGTATTACTCATCTCAGTCTTATTGTAATGCGTATCAATTTGATCTCCAGAAATATACACATAAAAAACGGCTGGCGATGCAGGGGAAGGATTTGGCATCCTCACTCTCGATATTTGAAGTCAATACGCACGAGTGTGGTTGGCAGAGCCAGACCCGAATAGACTTGAGCCTTATCGACTCCAATTGGCACCAATGAAGTTTCCAAAGACAAAAAAATTACACTCCTCCGCGTTGCATTTCCTCTCACTGTGAGGTGCACGAGGAATTTATGAATTTTTTCCGGGAGGTAATGTTAAAGTTAAAAAGTCAAGTGATCATTAAAAAACTCTCTACGTGGCGCCAACTTTTGACGCAGCAATTCATTTAACTTTCGTCCAGCTACGCATGAAACGGACTTACACGAGGCGCTAGAAGAGGAATTTTGCAATGATTCTGATTCTATGGAAATGGATGCAACACAACAGAATGGATGATTAAATGTTAGGAGAGAGACTCAAGTATCAGTGAAAGTGATACATGAATAATAGTTACCAATAGAAGAGTCCCAAATCTTGATATTAAGTTCCGAAAAACTCAGCGTTATGCCAGCCAACAGTGGTGGAAAATGCTGTAAAGACCATGATGAAAGGCGCAATAATAGCTGCGTTAAACGCCGAGTGGGACAGCTGCATCACTTCCTCAGCAATAGTGGTTATTAACTTCTGAGATTACCATGCATGAATTTTACTCTATCTGACTCAGTGGCAAAAGAGATTATGGTAGCTTGCTTGTTACATAGATATCAAGTCAATACACATACTGACAAGTTTATTCAAAGACTAACATAGACGACATGCTGACATCAGTAAAAATACTCGATAGCAAAACGCCAGAAACGTAAAAAAATCACCCGGGAAAACAACTAATTTCACGATAAAATGCTGAGAGAAGTATTACGAGCCAGTCATAGGAAACCTTAACACCCGCCTCATTTATAATAACGTTTGTCACGTTGCATGTACTCAAACAACGGTGTTTTTGATTTCGTAACTGATCAATCCAATTTACTCAACCCATCGATACATAAAACGCTTACTAAAAATCATTAGCATTAACCCATTCAGTCCCTGCTGATTTACTAGACCGATTTTCCTTTACAAATTGCTTGCTTTGCACGACAGTTTATCTTAGGAACTCAAATTCATATGGTGAGGAGGAAAACATAAGTTATACGCTTTAATTTGCATCGTTAAGAATATTCTCAGGGCTAATAATACCAATATTCAAGGAAATACAGGAAAAGTGACTGCTTTATAAGAAAGGGAGGGAAAGAAAGGGTTTGTAGAGAGGGATAAAAAGGAAGGAGGCCAATTGGTGGAAGGTCAGTGCGGGAGATCGAGAAATGGATGCGTACGCTTATCTTAGTGTAGTGGCAGGGTTGAAAGGTTAGAGAATTTTTAGGAGATTTCATCTGGTGAACTCTCCTTGGGCTTTCCACTGGGTGAGGTTCTTCTTTCTGGTCGACATTTCTACAACAGACTTTCCAGTCATCATCAGGGCTGTTAATTCCTGACCTGTATACGAAAGAAGGTCTCCAGTCGTAGCATCGGCCAGGATGATGAATCCAACCCGATTGAGAGCCCGAGAGGAGTTCATTAGTATGTATTGGTTGTTTTGGCGCACAGTCCCGTCACACTATACTCAAATATGTCAGTTGAGAATGTAAAATGGACTCTGGAAACAAAGAGCAAACGTGTAGGATTCGATGTTTCCTGGCGAATAATTGAAGAAAATGTCTCTTAAGTTTTCGATCGGCTCAGGGTCTCCATCACCGCCGAAATTTTGAAGGAAGCCTTTCGATCACATTCAGATGTTTGATTTTTTGATAACGCATCGTTAATGAAAACATCGATCGTCAGCAGGTCTGAACATGATATAAAAGTCAACTTCAGGGCTGGTAATAATTGATGGTTTCACCAGCAGCCCTGGAAAAAATCTTCCATCGAAAGACAATGAAAAAGTCTTCCATTGAGATGCCGACGGAGATGAAGAAACTAAGAAAACAGTATCTTTGTGAACTCAATGGTATGTTTCAATTGACATATTTAATGACAACTTTTACTTAACCACAAAAACACACGTAAAAAAACGACCCGGGCTTCAATACGTAAGTATCCTCTTCAGGTGCCGTTCCCCCTCCCCTATCATTGAAGCAGTTGCACATTGATGCCTCCTGCCCCTCCACCTCTCTCTCCCCTTCCCTCCCTTTTTCTCCTTTCTTCCACCCCCCCTCCCTATCATCTCCTCTCCCTTTGCTCCTTCATTTTTCCCCAATATACTAGAGAGTTCCCGAGCTTGTTATGCACCTGGAGATGATGCTTATGTATTGAAATCCGGGTCGTGTTTTTGTATTTTTTGTGGTTAAGTAAAAGTTATAATTAAATATGCCTATGAAGAAACTAACTCCGTTAGAAACCAAGATAAATTCAGTTCAAAGGGAAAACGCATCCATTTGCACTTGAAAACGAAACAATATGAAATTCATATCAATAGAGAGGGCTTACTCAGCGCTAGAAACTTCAATGAGTCACAATGGCATCCAGAATATAAAGCGGATCAAATATGTACTACATTTTATGTCCATTTTCGTCTGCTGCAATGGAGATCATGGACATGACGCACGTCGCGCGAATGTGCAGGCGTGCAATTGGTGTAAGATGAGAAGAAGCGACGAGGAATGTTCGCGCCATAACGACCGCGGTTGCCGATTTAGACGAAAGCCACCACCGTCGCCTGGGGAAATGAGGAGTTAAGAGGTTGAAGATGAGAGCGAGGGAACTAGCGAGCACGTCTACTCTGTGGTGCACGCGCTGGAGTCTCTCTTGCTGAGACAGCGAGAGCAAACACTCATTAGGCGATGGAGCATCAAGCGAGTAGTTCCCAGAGCCATATTCATAATGTTCGTCTCGGAATGTTCTCGTCACTCCTCTTTCTCCAACAGGGAACTCACACGAATGGAAGCGACCGCGTATGCCCAACGAGCAAACACATACATACAAACACACACCACACGCAGAGGACAAGTTTTGCGTAACTTTTGCTTTTCTCCCGGTAGATGGCAGGGCGAGGCAAATGCTTCAGAGGGTTTGTCGCGGCGGGATTGCAATGCCACGCGTCCCCAAACACAAAGAAGCTTTTTCCACTACCACCTACTCGTTGCGGAATTGCTCAAGGAATGCCACAAAAACGAAAGACTGATTATTTACCACAGGGAAAGGGTTTTCAGGAATTAATGTTAAATGGAGGGATGATTGTTATTTCGGAATGAACTTTCTTCATCCGAGGCCGACATTAGGCTCTGTTCTTCGCTACCCTGCTCAACCTTTTCATTCACCTCCAAACTAGTGCACCAGAAGCTTTATCCGGTACTCCCTCCTTTTGCAAAAGCTACATTTTCTCATCTTAGAGCTCACATGTTTAAAATTAATTTTGAATCGCTACTCAAGAAGAAACTTTACTCTAGTTAATTATGTAGGTGCATTCATTCTATCAATATCCATGAAATCTAAAGGAAGGACGTGGTTCAAGAGTAGAGCCAAATATTCGTAGCAATGCTAAAAAAAAATCTTCATAGGCACTTAGAAATAAATTTATAATTCTAAAATTCGAAATTAAGCAATGAATCAGAAAAAAATGAAGAAAGTGAGATAAATTCTTTTGCGGTTTAACTTTGAATGGCACTTTCCGTTTCATTTTTACACGTTTAAGAGTTTTGCAATGGTATGTAAGCCTACTCATAGTGAAATAATTCACCCGTTGATGAGTGAAGAGTAAACTAAGCTTCAAAAATGATATAAGAAGCATTTTTGGATCCATAAATATTTCTTCAGCGCATTACAACAAAACCTGAATTTTATCTGACATATACGACATATTGACTGCATATTGACTTATACTACATATTGACTTTTCCATATCTTCTTGCCATTTTTCATCACATGTCCCAGCTGTATTCCCTTGAAATCACCATAACGCGAATGAAATATTAACGTATTCAGCCGCTCACTTTCGAAGATAATTGTCAAAGTTTGACGCGAGCGTTCAAGGGACTTGTAAGTTAGGTCGTTTGTATATGTCGTACAGCAAGACCTTACTCATACAATCCTCTTTCTATAAAAACTATAGACATTCAAATTATAAATAAGCTGAGGAGATGACTAAAATATCAACAATGAAATACTAAGGTAGAATTTAATTTATTTTATGGAACTCGTTGACAAATTTTGGAAGTTTCCTTTGTAGCCGATTCCTTCACAAAGACAACCATTGCTTAATAATTACTTACTCCTGAGCTAGACCTTACTCAGAGTTCCTACTGAATAAGTAATACTAAGTTCGAAGTGTTTATGATTTTGGTCATGAGTTCCTTTGATATGGATAGGATCCTTTTATTTTTCATGATTTTATCTTGGCTAAAGGATACTAAAGGATAGAAAAGGCACTGCTAGTGCTTACTTTTTGCGAAAGCCATTGGAGTTTCATGACTGTTTGGTGCTCAACTCAGCTTGCTAACATTAATTATTTATTGTATAAATCAGAATGAAAAACAATTAAAGAAGGGAATATTCAATTGTTTATAGAGAAATATGGATGCGAATAATTGGGTTGACTATGTGAGTTGGATTTTTAAGAGAAACTAACGAATAAGAAATTTTCATCAAAAGTTAAAAAAATGGTTAACCTACAGATATATGCTAAAGGTATAGCTCCAAAACAATTTTTCGAGCTTAACATCTTCTCGTACAGATTTCACCGAAAGAGAGAGCCAAAAAACGTAGTTGTGCAGAGAATTGGTCGATTTTTCGTGACAGCGGCGATCATCATTGAAAAAACCGAATGGAACCTCAAAGGATACGTTTCAAGCATCGCCTGTCAAAGAAGTTATTTCATGGCGTGACATATTTCCATAGTAAGCAAAAGCCACATCATGTGACGTAAATTTCCTGGAGAGTTGCATTTTTTTTAATGCAAAGAGACGCCTGCGGGTATATCGATAATCAATAGGCACAGTGAGGATGCGTGGAGAACTCTCAATCAGGGCCCTTTAAAAATTTCCTTGAAAATGAAATGAATTTTGTCCACAAAATTCGGAATATGGAATATCAATTCCAAAGAAATATTATTCACAATTTTAACCAATAAATTGGCACGCATGTACATGTACCGAATAAAGTGGGTAACGAGTAAAAACTTCATTATTAAAGATTCTAACTGGCAATGCCTGGTGAAGGTTTTTCTCAGTTAATATGAACACTTAAACCTACGGAATTTCTTTTAACTTAGCCCTATAGGGAATACCCTAAAATTTCTAGAAAATATTACGAAAAACGAAAGGATGCGTGCACTGTCGGAAGGAATTTTCTTCATCCAGTGCCAACATTCCGACTCTATTCGTCGCTACCCTGCTCAACCTCTTCATTCATCTCAAAACTTGTACATCAGAAACCTCCATTCAGTTCTTTGTAATGGCTGGCGAAGCATGTATTTATATCCAACTTTAATGACTTATGCGTCACCTAGCCCTCACCGTCTTGCGCAATGAATAAGTCCAAACTCTTAGCTGACCTTGATTTAGCGTAAGGGCAGCGTCATCTTCTCGTAAAAGTAAACCAGACAATACTGAACCGAGATTAAGTGGGGGCACTGATAATTTCTCATGAATCATTAATGGCATACCTTATTGAATACAAAGTCGTGGCAAAATCTGAATTGGAATCGTATCGATCTATTTTAAGTGGTCGTCGGTCCAAATTCTGCTTTGAATATCAATGTGAAATGGTCCCCATCATTGCTTAGGATTAAATCCAGAAAAAATATTCAACTCAGATATGGATGAGAAAAACTGCATGAAGGTAGTTCGAGCGAGACAGTTCCCTAGTCATAATAGAGACCTAATTCGAATAATACGTTTTAATTTAACCAGAAGTGAGACACACGAATTAAATACTGAATTATTAATGGTGCAATAATATAGTTTTACATGACAGAAATTGTAAGTTATCAAATGAAAATATCTGAATAAGCCTTTAGCTTGACTCATTTTTTTTCGCGCGATGCGTTTGAAACTCCCTCAAAACGGAAGGTTTATTGAGATCCCGAAGAATTTACTGCGGTTTCAAGATGATTAATCTTCAAATATAGTTGAGATAACAGACAAACTACACACTGTTAGTTTTATTACGACATCTGAGAGCTATAAATTGTTCATTTTGTAAATAATGTCTCTTTGGAGTGCATACACGTACCATTTCCCACGTAAAAGGGCTGGTATTTTTTTGGCAAATATCTCCGAAATTATGTCGTAATGGGTTGAATTCGCCATTCTGCACACACTCTTCTTAAGTGAATGGTCCTACCTCATAATTAGTGACATTCTTACACTTAAGGTAGTTTGAGCGAAATATCACTTTACCTAGAAATCAATGAATTTGGTCTCATTTTAAAGAAAAATATATCACACTTCCATTGACACAAAAAATTCAACCCCTTACCGCATTACTTTTCGAGATATTTGCCAAAAAATACCAGTCCTTTTATATGGGAAATGGCATTTGTAGTAATGGGAAATGGCACAAGGGAATATAAGGGAAATAAAACAAACAAATAATATAAGGGAAATGGCACAAGTAGCTTATTCGAACACTTAAATGGGCAGGCACCGCTTTTACAGTTTGCCTACATTTCCAAAACGTCGAAAAAAGAAAGAAATTTGGAAATTTAACTCAAGTATTCAAAAATATTGTATTTATTTATTTATTTAAAGAAAGAAAACCATATGCTATGGTGCCATTTTATAGTTGCAATGTAACAATACGCAAACTTAAGGACATATACAAGCAAACTTAACAACAGGTTACAAGCAGAATGTTAGGTAAGATATACATAGGGGAATAACTACTTAGGTGAAAGATGCGAAAGGGAAAGGCTTATAAAGGATTTAGATGAAAGTGCGAAAGGATCGATGTGAGAAGGGAGGGAATTCAATAGAGAGAGGAGAGGCGGAAGAAAAGAGAACGTTTAGTTATCGAAAGTCTGGGTTATTATGTTAACAAGCATTATATCTACGAGGATTGCCGCTGTACAACGGAAGAAATATAGTATCGCAGTATAAAATTACAGCAACAAAATCTAAACATAATGATTTTCAATTTCTTTCTCATCATAGGATGAATACGTTCCATGCTATTTGAGGAAATGCTAAATGTTAACTTTACTTAAGTGTTGGCGGATATTTGATGCCACATTTATCTAAGCCTTTCTGTGCTTAAGCGGAAAATTTATTTTACTGTTTTGACAACGGATATAAAATTTTGGAATTTTTGACTCAATAGATTCACATAAGTATAACTGAATACGACACGCGCATATGTACATAAAATTAGAGCTGTGCGAACGCTTAGAAATCGAACCGAATCGACTCGAATCAGGCTTAATTCGATTCGGTTTGCCTGCGAATCGGGATGCTTTGAAAGTGAATGATTCGTAATATTCGAATCTGATAGATTCGTCTTCGAATCATTGCATGCATTCAAACATGGCACTTATCCCCAAATTGCGCGCCGTCCGTTTAGACGATGTTTTCCTCGCGCGAATCGAAAATTTAAACGACCACACGTTATTCTGTGCTATTCTTTGTGCCACTATAAAGATGTATAAGCTAATGTAAGGCCCTGAAAGATAGTGATAATCTATATTACTTTAACTCTGCATAAACTTTTGCATTTTATATAGAATTAAAATTCGATTCGCAAGCGAATTTTTTAGGGCGATTTGATTCGCTAACGAATTTTTCTTTAAAAATTCGTTTCGATTCTAAATATCTTTTGGGAGATTCGATTCAGTTCGATTCGAAATGAAAATCCCTGATTCGCACAGCACTACATAAAATACAATACGACACTTGCTTAGATTAGGAATGTCAAAAAACAAACCCTTTAATGAATGCGTTTCGTATCTTCTGCGAGTTTACCATTAAATTCCCGAATTTGCCGATCCACCCAAATGGAGGGGCAATATCAAAGTCACAGCAAGAGCAAGAATTCCATTGAAATGAGTCAGCAGAATCGCTTTCGCACCGAAAAGGGACATTCCAACGAGATACAGCGAGCCGATATTAGAGAGAACGAATGGCTCTCCCGAAAAAAAAGACACGGAATTGAGGGAACAATGCAATTCTGCACTAATTCGCGAAATGGAGGCGATTAAACCACTTCCACGGTAATTGAATGGAAAATTAATTCGACCACTTTCCTCCGGGGGAAAGAATTACCTGAAAGCACCTGCTGGGGGGGGGGGAGGGATTTATCAGCGGGGCGTTGGGAACGGAGAAATAAGGGAATCAGTCCCACGAAAGAACGAGGGATAGACTTCCGCTAAGCAGAGCGAACGAACACGAAGAATAAATTAATTCTCAATCAGCTCTTCCCAGAAATAGGACGAGGGGTCCCCTCCCGTGGGGATTCGCTATCCTAGCAGTTTCGCGTTACTCAAACATTGCTGCCACTGTCCCGATACACTTTCTATACCGGTTGCTATGGATACGAGAGGAACAAACCGTCGGAATCCTCTCCCATGGTGATGAAAGTGAAGTCGAAAAAACATATTCGACTCGCTTTCGCTCTTTTCCCAGAATCCCTTGTCGCCCATTTAAAGTCAATCAAGGCCCAAAGGGATTTTGAATTAAAATTTTGACGGAAAGAGAAAACTATTATTAAGAAATGATCCGGGATCGTGTGAAATATATCCATAGTCGTGACGCTTTTACTGCTAACCTTTTGACGAGAAAAAGTGGCAATTATTCACAAAATAATAACCTAATTAATGGAGCATCAAGTAAAATATAGTAAACAAGAAAAAAAGAACATCCAAAGAGAACTCCGGAAGCTGCATTTGGAAGTACGGCGGGTGTTACTTATTTAGAATTTGGTATAGAAAAGTTGGGACATAGAGTTAGATAGTCATAAAGTTAGCATAGCTTAGAAGTTTAACCAAAAGTTTCCCAAGATGATATGATCAGAAAATGAGCTCAACGATTAGAAAATAAGCAGCGTTGGCGCAGGTAATAAGGGCTTCAATCTTTTGTTCAGCTATTAATGTAACTAACATATGCTTCAAAATAAGGAAGTAGCACAAAAATTTACTCATGAAAAATTGCCTCACTCATATTTAATGGAATTAGGACGATAATAGCGCCAGAAAAAGGTAAGACGTGAATGAATTTGGTGTGGACTTACTTATCATTACAGCCCCACAAAATATTTCCCGATTTAAACATTTAGGAGAAGAGTAGGATCGAAGAGTAAGAACATATTATGCATAAAATAATAAATATCTGTCCCTTTACGGTAGTGTGAGCAAGATAGTTCCCCAGTCATAATAGAGACCATATTCGAATTTTACATTTTTATTTCACTAGCTCTAGGACATATCAATTAAATATTGCGTTATTAATGGCGCAGTAATAAAGTTTTACATGACTGAAATTGTAAGTCATCAAATGAAAATATCTAAATAAGTCTTTAACTTGACTCATTTTTTCACGCGGTACGTTTGAAACTCCATCAAAACAGAAGGTTTATTGTGATCCCGAAGAGTGTACTACGGTGACCATATGATTAACTTTCAAAAATAGCTGAGGAAACACACAAACTACATACTTTTGATTTTTTGACGAGATCTAGGTGTTTAACATTCCTTAATTTTTAAAAAAAGTTTCACTGAAGTGCATACACTTACCATTTCCCATATAAAATGGCTGGTATGTTTTAGCAAATATCTCGGAAAGTAATGGGGTTAAATTTTGGGTGTCAATGGAAGGGTGATATATTTTTCTTCAAAATGAGACCCAGATAATTCATTGATTTCTAGGTAAATGATATTTCGCTCAAACTACATAAAGCAAATGATGTAATCCGTGTCAATGATAACAATCAGTAAACATACATAAATCTGAAAATTTTCTCGTGGTGGATGGATTGTGATTCTGAATTTATTGTTTTGCGTCTTCTTCTTGAGTCCAACCCTGCCTAACTCTTGTGGCAAAGACCATTGAGATGAAATAATGCCTTTCATGATATATGTAAAGTAATCTCACGGTTATAAAGTATAATTTGCTGGGTAGATTCCATACATTTTTTAAAGTAGCACTTCGCTATAACCTTGGAGCCATTTAAGGCGGCTGAAGTGGTAACCGTGGATCGTTAAATGAACATTCTAATTATTTTCAATAAAGTTGACTAAAAGTTTTTGGAACACATTTCACTTGAATGCATCCGTTTATGCGTTGGAACTCACCATAAAGGCAGCAATGGAAGTAAAACAAGAACTATATTTTACATTATTATTCTTTAAATATTTGTATCACACTGACTGGGTTTTCAGAAAATTCAGTGCTATTTTAACATATAGCCTTAAGGAACATGACAGATGTTTCGCAATAATGCTATTACATGCGATTTTATACTGAACGAAAAATACATTTCTTGCTATTGTAACTGTCAGTGACAAATTTGAAGGTGCCACGTCTAGTGCAAATTTCGCAAACAAAATATTTCAATGTAAATTTGTCCAAATTTTGGAAACTGCACCTTAACTTCTAGTCATAACTTGCTATAGTTATGGAGACGAATTTGAAATGTAATTTTTGCAACAATTGAACTGCTGCTTGTGAGTTCTAAGACAAAAACAGATGCACGAATGTCAAATGTGGTCCAATTATGTTTTTTTCGATTTACTTAAAAAAATATTTAACTGTGCTCTCTATGACTAATGATAACCGTTCCAACCACCTTAACTCCGTTATAAAAAGGGTGTAAACATTTATTTTTTCAGCGGATCACTTCCTGCAACTTCCTGCAAATTTCCGGATCGCTCGCACGTCAATGAATTTCATTCTGTGCCAGGCATTCAAGTCACCTTGTTCTACTGCACTAATTTTATCTCCAGGCAATAAAAAAAACTTCTCCAGGACTCATTTTGCAATCCTCGGTTTCGTGTCTTACGGTATTCCAAAATAGGGCGCAAACAAGATTAGTCGAATTTCTTTTACTTTCTTTTACAAATTTAGAGTCCAATGGAAAGAATAATGTGTACGCCAACATCTCTTGACATCGTCCTACAGCATTCACCCACTAACGCTATGACTTTCGGAAACCATGTTCAATATCCTGGAAATCTAACATTAAGTGTTAAGTGAATTCCTTACTAAAATCAATCGAATCGGAAAAGTAATTTGATGTTTCTCCTGGCCGATTCCAAAGTGATGGTACCGCTAAGATATGTGCTTTGGTAGTAATTTTTACTGGTAAAGTTTTGATTGTAACTTTTTAAGCTCAGCTATTACACTTGTTGAATAGAAAAAAGACTACTTATACCTGCAATATGAGGCTAACATGAAAATAAATAAGGCAGAGACAGAAATCATAGCACGCTGAAGAGAGAAGCTGAATGTATATGTCACACTGAAAGAAGAGGAATTTGAGGCAGTGGATTCCTTTCTTTATCTCGGAAGTACCGTCACCTGAGACAGAACAAGTTCTCCGTTAAACGAAACATTAAACGAAGACTAGCCCAACCTAAGAAAGTGCTGATGATGAAAATACGACTACTTTTCTCAAAGAAGATTGTATTACGATCGAAGAAATATCATGTAAAAGCGTTTCTGTGGGGCGTGGCTCTCTATAGATCGGAAGCATAGATCATTGGAAAAGCTGACCAGAAAAGACTATAAGCCTTCAAAACCTGGTGCTAGAGGAGGATGCTGAAGATAAAGTGGATAGACAAATAAGAAATGACGAAGTTTACAGCAGAGTAGAGGAGGAAAGGACCATAAGGAAATCCATACAGAAAAGAAGAACCAGATGGAGTGAACACATATTGAGATGCAATGGGTTTGTGAAGAACATAATTAAGGAAAAAGTAAAAAGAGGGAAAAGTCCTCAGAGAGAAAGAGATCCAAGAATAAGTTCAAGGGCCAAAAAAAGAGAAGAGTACATTGGAAGAGCTACCTGGAAGTAAGGTAACTAGCATTAGATAGGGGTGAATAGAGGAATGCAATCAACCAATCTTAGGATCGAACGACCAATGAAGATGATCTACATGACATCTTTCGGTACTGTCAAGGAACGCTGCAACTTTTAGATAGGAGTAAATAGAAGAATGCAGTCAACCTATCTTAGGATTGAATGACCAATGAAGATGATCTACATGACATTTTTCGGTAGTGTCAAAGTTGTGATCACGCTTATTAACGTGGCTAAAATTGCATCGTTTGCAGCGTTTATAAACAGAATTAACTAGGGGTCAATAGAGGAATGCAGACAACCAATCTTAGGACTGAACGGCCAATGAAGATGATCTACATGACATCTTTCGGTACTGTCAAGGCTGTGATCACGCTTATAAACGCTGAAACTTTTGCCGCGTTTATAATCAACATTAGATAGGAGTGAATAGAAGAATGCAGTCAACCTATCTTAGTAATGAAGCTCAAACGATTTCGTACTGTCTACTAATTTTTTTTTAGTCTTGCCTGAGGATGACTGCTAGTCAATCGAAACACGTGTAGCAAGAGGTAAAATAAAAATTAGTAGACAGTACGAAATCGTTTGAGCTTCATTACTCATTATGCTGTTCTACGATATCTCGCCTGAGAAAGTGGAACCTATCTTAGGATTGAATGACCAATGAAGATGATCCACATGACATTTTTCGGTACTGTCAAGGCTGTGATCACGCTTATTAACGCGGCTAAAATTGCAACTTTTGCAGCGTTTATTAGCAACATTAAATAGGGGTAAATAGAGGAATGCAGACAACCAACCTTAGGACTGAACGACCAATGAAGATGATCTATATGACATCTTTCGGTACTGTCAAGGCTGTGGTCACGCTTATGAACGCTGCAACTTTTGCTTCCTCGGTGTAATGCTTCGGTCGCTAAAGTCACCCTGCCGAATCCAAATTCCTTCTACGCAGAGTCTGAGAGGGTTGTAGGGAAGTATTGAATGAGTGGAGAGGGATCCGCAAAACGGCGCAGGAGACATAAATCGACGCTTGAAGGTGGGTGTCAGGGGTAAAGGGGAAGGGGAGAACCCCATTCGTGTGGGACGA
This sequence comes from Ceriagrion tenellum, assembly GCA_963169105.1. Lineage (NCBI taxonomy): Eukaryota > Metazoa > Arthropoda > Insecta > Odonata > Coenagrionidae > Ceriagrion > Ceriagrion tenellum. The sequence continues at coordinate 10,554,060 of OY720639.1, forward strand.
GAGGTGAGGGATGAGGGGGGAGGCGGGAAAGCGGGGGTTTGGTCCGGGGGGAAATGGGGAGAGAGTGAGGGTAAAGGGTCTCGGATTATATTTATGGCTCGAGAGATCTCGCACACTTCACTGCTTCCCGCTCCGCGTCGCCCAGCAGTTGTATATTAAAACCTAAACGTTCGAGCGTTAATAAAAAGGTGCTGCGGCTGGGGGAAGGGGCAGAATGATGATGTGTGGACCAGCAAATGCGGGGCTTTCCACAAAAACGACACCACCCTCCTCTGTAGGACCGGGTAAGGGTGGCTGAAGAGCGGTAATCGTGATTTATTTCGAGTGCAGATTTTAATAACTTTTCAAGTAAGTTAAAAAAATCTTGGACCACATTTCAGGATGGATTGGATATTTGGGGAGGCGACCGACAGCTAAGGTCATTTGCGCCATAGGGGATAGGTAAGGGAGGAAGCGTGGATAGAAATCGTCGGCATTAGCCTGCTCTTATCGAAAGGCGCCAAGGGGACCACGGTTTAACGTCTCACCCGACAGATGGAGTACTGTACTTGAAGTCTCCTCCACAAGACCCTCAAGTAGGGATCAGGATTCCTCTGAAAAACATCTTCCTCTGCAGGGATTTGAACCCTGGCCGCCCGTATAGTTAGCCAGTACTCTAGACATCACACCAACCCGATCACCACCGCATTTCAGCAGAGTACATGTATTTATTCGGTGAAAACCGCCATTCATGTCGGTAGTAATATAACTGATTCAAGAGATATATTTAATATTTTAAAGCAAAGCTGTCTGTCTGTAAATTCTCTTCCCTCAAGAAAATACGCTTATGGATTTCATTTTTTTTGGCTCGCGGCCTTCTTTTCTTTTGCGTTTTCAAATTAAAAATACTGAATATACAAAGTCGATACAAACACCATGCGAAATAAAACAAATGAAATAATTATTTTTTCATTCGAAGTTTGTTTTCAATTTGAATTCGTGAAATTTTGGAAAAAAAATCGTTAAGTTGCTCAAAAGTACGCGCTCATGTCGCAGCATGGTCTTGACGACCGACATATTGCCAAGGCCGAGTGTTATATCAATACATAGGGGAATGAATATTCGTCCACAACGAATAAATGAGGAATGTTAGGCACCTTTTGCTGTAAGGAACGAATCTTATGAATAATGGAAAATAAATTTAGGACCCTCCCAGGAAAGACAGAGACGCGGAATGTGGCTGAGTGAATGATAGTCGTATAGGTGTTTGGGCAATAGTATTATATTGGTCTACAGTGCACTATATTTTATTAAAGACGACACGAAATTGTAATTTTTACACCTGGAGTTATAAAATAATTGATTTGCTACTGAATGAGGTATAAATTTAAGGTTTTAAACCTGCGTAATAAACATGGAAGTCCCAAAAAAGGGAATTGTCGGAATTGAAGACTTTAATAATTTACTTTTTTTTTGTAATAATGGCGGTCTATTCACTTAAAGGAATTCAAGTTGGAATTTTGTAAATACTTTACAGTGCCTTTACGTATGTTAATATGTACATTAGGGTGGATCGAAAAACCGTTTTTTGAAATCGGTCTGTGGCTAGTACTCAAAGTTTGTGGTTGGTGGTCCTTGTAACCCATAAAAAATTCCAACTTGATCGGATTATATCTTCAGGCTGCGCTTTATAGTCAACATTTTAAATTTTTATGAAAAAAGTAAAAAATTTGCAAATTTTCCCGACAGTTTCTAGATGTTCCCGGAATGATTTTATGGCAAATAATGACATTCATTGCTTGTATGTTGCTTGATATTAGCCATTGAGTGTGTTTCAATCAGGCAAAATGGTTTAATAGTTCGTCAGAAATCGTCAAACTACGCCAAATATAGAGAAATGTCACGGATGTTAGGCAGGCAGTAACCCGCTATAACAACTGGACCCCACCGACTTTAATTTATCAAGAACGATAAGGTAATAAGAAAGGAAGTCAAATGCAGCTTTTAGTTTATCGAATAATCGACTATCCAAAACTCTTCATGCAAGGGTAGAAATGCAAATACATTAATAGCTCCAGAGCGTGCGTTGCTTATATCCTGCACATTGGCATGGTATGGTTCTTAGGTATGGCTCTTCTTCTGTCACCCTAGTGCTCCCATTGCCCGTGCGTCATCGCTTGCGCCACTTATTTGTCAAGAAGAGCACACTTCTTTCATCGAGGAACCTGGATCATTCCACCTTACCCACGTTACGCCCAAAACAGCCGACGCAGAAGGATCAACTGCCGCTATTTAGAACTTTTTCTGCGAAAAAGGCATAGATTTGACGGAATTGTCGTGCATAGGATCCGACATATAGAGGGAGAACACGGGGAAGCACATCGCCATCATATGGCGTTTAGAAGAATATATCTAGCGTCCTCTCCAATGGATTGTGTGTCGATTGCATTATAATGAACTGCCTCCAAGACACATTTTTGAGAAAATTGACGGCAAGACATCCGGCCCGAACGGATTTCATGGCGACGTAGGAAAGAGCTGGTCTACCGACCAACACCAACCCATCGTCCAGTTAAAAAAAATTGAAGCTGTTCTTCCCAATGTTGACGTTAATGTTCCCAATAAAGACCAAGTTTAACTCTACAAAATGTGCCAGGCTGCAAGCAGTGGAGTCCAAATGATCTCGCGATGTGTCTTCCTGGGCCCATTCCCCATGCTCGATGGATTACTATTGCAGGGCGCATCCTTTGACTGTATGTAGCAACGTCAAGTCCATCACCTGCTCTTAAGATATTGACTGAATTTTTCGTTAAAGTTTACGCCCACATGTGGTTTCACATCAAATGCAATGGAATTATTAAGGACTAGTCGTAAAACCTGTGGCTAACATAACAGAAAATGGAGTACTTGCAAAACGATTTGAAGAACTTTCTGTACAAATGTCATCAGAATAATGCTTTCTGGGGGCATCCAGAAACATACTTGTAAAAATGTTGGCAGACAGTCGCCCAAAAGTGCGTCAAAACGCGGTGAAGAAGATCCTGAAAGCATGAAAAAACGAAAGCCAACCAAATAACACCATTAGAAAATTGCACTCCCAGTGATCCACTTTAATGCCAAAGGTTACGTAAGCTTTAGTGCACTGGGGAAAGAAGAAATAACCTCACCTCCAGTAGCTCTTTTACTTACCAATGAATACTTAGAAGAGATCGCAGCAAGAAGATACGATTCCGTAGGAAAACTGTAGGCTTTGTTTTGACTCTGTTTGACCTGCCGTGCACCAGCCAGGCAGTGGAACAGTGCGTCAAGGATGTAACTGCTGCATCAATTGCTGTATGTAGATACGACTCCCGAGATGGCTACATTATAGATCGATTGGTGGAGAGGAAATTATTATCAAAGTTTGATATTAAAGCGAACTTTAAAACCTAAACAGGCCAGTCTACCCGGGTGAATGGGCGGGCGGCTCTCGATTGCAGCCACCTCCTCGTGTTGAGTGATGGATAGACGATTATTCGATAAACTAAAAGCTGCATTTTACTTCCTATCCTATCACCTTATCGTTCTTAGTAAATTTAAGTCAATAGGGTAGAGTTATTATAGCGGATTATTGCCTGCCTAACATCCGTAACATTTCTCTATATTTGGCGTATTTTGACGATTTCTGACGAACTATTAAACCATTTTGCCTGATTCAAACACACTCAATCGCTAATATTAAGCAACATACAAGCAACATATGTCATTGTTTGCCATAAAATCATTCTGGGAACATCTAGAAACTGTCGGGAAAATTGCAAATTTTTGCCTTTTTTCATAAAAATTAAAAATGTTGACTAAAAAGCGCAGCCTGAAGATATAATCCGATCGAGTTGGAATTTTTATGGGTTACAAAGACCACAAACCACAAACTTTAAGCACTAGCCGCAGACCAATTTCGAAAAAAAAAAGATTTTTCGATCTACTCTAATGTACATGCATACGTTTGCCTAACACTCGCTGTTATATAGGCAGTGGTGTAAAAGGGAGAATGATGGGAAAGAAACCATAACAGTTGCAAAAAGAGAATCACATGATAGCCAACGTTTCTGGCGATGAATATTAAACGGAAAAGGTGCATAATAAATTGAAAAAAAGACGTGTAAGGGAAAAGGAAATACAAACGGAAACTTCAAAAACTATTTTTATAGTTACCATAGTTTCTCTTTCTGAATTATTTTGCGTATGTTTTCCCATGAATCATTTTATCCACCTATGCTGACTTTCTTTTACCGACTGTTTTCTCAGATGAACTCAGTTCAACTTCAAATACAAGCCGACAGCGCATAGTAGATCACTAAACTCCATATGCCTTGCTCCGAAATAATGGTTCTAGCTACTTATTTCACGATATTTTGACTTCATTGTTGAAATGAACAGTCAGCGCGCAACTCTACCTTTTAAATGCGAAGGGAAAAACAGCGAACAGAAAGGCGAAAATATCAATGCGGCGAATAAGTGGATCAAGGAGACGAAATAATGGAATTGCAGCGTCATATTTCACACCACGAATGATTGAGACTACGAAAAGCGTTCTGTATGTCCCTATGTGTTTAAGTTTATTTAATATGTAAAACGTAGTTTTAGTGTATAGAAAATACGTAAATTAATTCTTCATAAGTATTTACTAATTCAGCACTTATACTAACAATAAATTTTTGATGTAAGTACTTTTTTGAAGCCGATGTTTCGAACAATATCAATGGCTGCGTGAGGGGGTTGAAAAATGAACATTTGCTCATGGATGTCTTTGGGCCTGCCGGCTCTGCTCCTCCGAGGATATCGGAAAGTCAAAGAAATTTTGAGCCACAAGATCACCTTAGGTTTGCTGCCCGGTTCGTAAATATAAATTACCGTGAAATTACCTCACAAGCTTTGTTCAGTTCCGAATGGGTGATGTAGCGTTAAAAGTACCGATTTTTCTACTTGCGTCCCCAATCTCAACACAAAAACTCGATTCAAATCCGCAAAGTGTTCTACCCTACGTGGATTTCGGATGCGGAGAAATGGAAGAAGAAACCAGACAGAGTCGAAACTCTCAGAGTTTAGGCAGAGGCTTCAGCAGTGCAAGAGGTCAGGTGGACGGTAAAATTAAAAATGACAAGGCAAATACTTGAGTTAAAAGGAGAGAAACATTCGGAATTCCCACGAATAGGAATATCCGGAAGGACAGGGCCCCGACAAATTTGAGCATAGTAATCCAGTGTGTAACATACACAGGAAGGCCTCGTAAAGCAGACAACATATAGAGGTTGGCTTTAAAAAGAAGACCGATAGGGAGATGTAAGAACTCAACTAAAGTGAATATATGAAATGAACACGCTGGATGTATGAGTGCATTGACAATGATTTAGGAAAAATTGGAGGGCTGCAGAGAGGCAATCTTCAGATATAACTTTCTGATGATGATCCCAATTAAAAATGTCTACGTACTCCATTCCTTAAATTGAATTCCCCGTTCAGAGCACTAAGTTAAATGTGATTGAACGAATAAATGTGGAAACCCAAGCCTTTCGTTAAGAATATAACAATACTGATGCAGAGTTCCTTCCACCCTTCCCAATGCCCAAAATGATTCAAACCTCCTCAACCCACTCCTTTACGGATCAGTCGAATTAATGACCCAGAATACGTGAGATGCCTATATGGCTTGTCTCAATGACAACTATTGCAATTTAAGAAGATTGCCCCCCTTTCTTCTATCCTCTTCTCCTATTTTTGCCTTTTCCGTCACACTGGTCTGCTTATTCCCCATCCTCCTCTCTTTGGTTTTCCCATCATAACTTTCCACCTTCTCTCTTCCCTCCAACTCACTCTTGCTCCCTCAACCCTTTGCACATGTAGCCATAATTTTTCCTTTGCAAAATTATTTTGTACTTGATGATCACTGTGTGTCGAAACAAGTAGTGAATTGTACATTAAAGCTTTTGGAAAAGTGTAATTCTGATGTTTTCAGTATCAAAGATTGCCTCTACATTACGTCTGAATCTGTTGCTGCCAGGTTCGTTATATGGTAGTGAAACATGGGTATGAGTTCTCTGAGGAGTGTTTGCGGCAAAGGTAGGATGGATATGGTCAGGAATAATGAGCGGGTAATAAATGAATGTGGGTTTGATGCTCCAGTGATGGACATGTATGAAAGAAGTGTACTTCGTTGGTTTGGCCATTTTGAGAGAATGGATGAGAGTCGAATAACGAAACAGGTATACGAGAGTAGAATGAATGGTGCGTGAGGTAGAGGTAGGATGAGAAAGTTGTAGGTGAGGAAATTCTTAGGAGGAGGAATATTAGGAGTCTTAAAAACAGGAGGGCGTGTATGAAACAGTGTATGGGGTAAATGAAGCAAAAGAGGTTTGCAAGGATAGGTGAGTATGGAGGAAATTATTGAAGCAGAGTTCGGTGTAAATATATATTTATAAGTGAAACTTTGTGACTGTGCCTACTCCGGAAGGGAACGGCATGATTGGTATGTATGTATGTATGTATCAAATCAACTCTCAAGCTTCGTTCAGTTCCGGATGGATGATGTAGTGCCAAAAGTACCGATTCTCCACTTGCGTTCCCTATCCACACACACAAACGTCGACTCGAACAACTCAAACGAAAATGAATTGGGCATTTTAGATTAGCCTTCATAGGCTACTTAAATGAGGATACATCCAGCACGAGAGCTTGCGGCATATACTCAAGGAATAACTTCGGGGCCGGAGAGGTCTTTCACTTGAGCACCCGTCATACTGGGGGCAAATGACTCACAGCTGCGTATCTCTGACAAGTTTTTACTGATCGAAAAGTAGTGCGTTCGAACAACTAATCTCTTCGTCAAATCAGATTTTCATAGTCAAAGATGTTCCCACGTCGGCACTTCACCCCTTTTCCACTCCCTCTTCACCTGCTGCCTCTTTTCGAGGACTGACTCTGTTGAAGCGTCCGACTCATCCATCTGCCACAAGAATTCGCGAGAACTGTCAAGGGGACCCATTTTTTTAACGGATGTACGGAATCGGATCTCGGAAGTTTCCCGTTGAAATTGGAAGGGATGGGAATAAAAAAAGAGAACGAGAGAGTGGTTGGCTTCGTATGTATGCGTCCATCAGTCAATGAAAACGGAGAGAGGGGAAGAGGATTGTGAAAAGGGAGGTCGAAAGGGCGGAGTTGGAAGTCGTGTCGGCAGTTCACGGGGGTTAATTCACGATGACTTTTATGATCGCGCCCAACCCACCCTCCTACTCACTCTCGAACCCGAAACCAACCGCCATTGATTGAAAGAAAGACAGAAAAGAAAGAGGAGAGGGATAGTGAGAGCGCGTCGTTAAGAAAACTCTTTTCCAGATGCGTGATGCAGAACAAATACCGAATTCCAACTTTTTGTTCTATTGGTTGAAAAAAATCCAGCTTTTGTAGAATAAGCGTCAGCTACAGTAAGTAAAAATTCAAGTACGGAACGTGAACATTCTTCCAAAAATATATTGAGTACTTTTTTTAGCCATAGATGGCGAATTCAGCGCCATTTATACAGAACTACCAAAATGTGACTTCAGTTACCGCAGGATAAGGCAGTCAACTGGATAGTAATTAAAAAAATATGGAAGTAAGATCCTTTTAGTTTACCTCTCAATTCCATAGGATTTTACGCTTCTTCCTCTTTTCAGTTTTCCGTGAAAAAGGCATTTCTTTCTAATGCATAATACATTTATTTTCTCCCTTGATTCTCCCACTGTTGCATTGAACACTGTGATTTTAGGCTCACATTGAAAGAAAAATAGGGTTGAAAGATAAAGTTTTGTTGCTCATATCATATAGAGGACATTTTAATTTGAGCACAATTTAATTTCTATCCTTTCATGGTGGAACCAAATTCTGATTAAGATTTATCTCTTCCATCTCTTACCCGCAAGTTCCCATGTTCCCACAGAAACGAGTCTGGGAGTGATTGGAGAGCAAGGAAGGTACATACTCCATGCGGACTGGGTGACAAATCTCCCTCCTTATGATGGACTCATTAAAGAATTGAATAAAATACTATAACCAGAATATTATAAGAAACTATAGAATTTTAAACTTCATCATTTTGGAGGAAGTCTTCTCGGGTCTTCCACCGGGAAAATGTTTTTGCTGCCGACGTTTTGGAGTCCGACTCATACTTAATTCTCAAGGCAAATGCAAATCATACTTCATCATTTTGGTTAAAATTCATACTTACGAGATAAATCAACTTACATCATGTGAATACAAGCGTATTTTTGTACTAGTATGCGCTATGAAAATAAAATTAAAAACCATTCACATTTCCATATGCTACTTTACAATAACTTGAAAACAAAGTAAACTTTCAGCATTTGACGATAAAATGACGATAGTTTCCATCCCATCCTTAAGAGTCACAGATAGGAGTGAACCCCATCGTTTTTGCCTGGCCTATATTTTAAGAAATTTATGCTCATATGAGGGGAATAAAAATTTCCCTGACTGGAGGTAACAAAATTTTGCACGCAACCTTAACTGGCCCCACAACTGAGAGGCAACAGTCTCAGCAGAAGGAATTGTCGGCGCACATCAAGGTGATCGGACGGTTATTAACAGCTCCGAGCGAGAGTGAAGTTCGCAGAATCGGCCGGGGTAATGCGATGTGAAAGGCAACGGGAAAATCACCACACTATTCTCCATAGAAGATGCAGCCCTGCATTCTAACTATTTATGACATGATGGCATTCCTCCCGGTAAAATATTCCGGAGATAAAAAGTCCCGTAATTAGATCTCCGGGTTGGGACTGCTGGGAGGGATCAGTCGGGAAAGACATGTGCAGGGTGGGGATATGGAATGTGAGATCTTTGAGGGTGAGTGGAGATCTGGAGAACGTGGAGATAGAAAGGGAGAGGATAGGGTTATTTATCTCGCTGACTGGCAGTTAATTAGCAAATAAAAGAAGTCCTTGAGGTAGTGAAGGGGATAGACAGCCTCATCATTATGGGCTATCGGAATGAAGTGGTAGGGGAGTGAATAGAAGATAACAGTGTAGGAAACTTCGTATTGAGTAAAAGAAATGCCAAAGGAGGAAGACTGGTTGAGTTGTGCAATGAGAAGAATATGGTGGTAGCAAACACTCACTTCGGCGCCCTCAGTAGTCCCAAGTACCCCTCCCTGTAATTCCAACAAGGAGATATGATCTGAGCACCATCAACGTAAGAGGCACACATGGAAGATGCCAGGGATATTGCCAGATACCAAATATTACATACTTGTCAGAGTTGGCTACAAGAGCCAAGTAAAGAAATGCAAGAGCTATCCCGGCGCGAATGTAAACAGTGACCACAACTTAGCAGTTATGAAGAGCCGTCTTTGTTACAAGAAAATTAAGAAGGGAAAACATGATCCAAGATGGGGCACAAAAATACTGGCTGAAGAAGGAAACGGAAATATTCGCCTCGGCAATCAACAGAAACTAGGAAATGAGGATGAACTAGGCATCGAAGAAAAATGGGATGAGCTGAAGAGGACAATCACAGAAGTAGTAGAGGAACAACTGGTGAGTAAGACAGCCAACACGAAGAATCCTAGGATAACGACGGATATCAGGAGTCTAAAAGAAGAAAAAAGAAAATACAAGAGTCTCAAAAACGGCGAGGCAAACCTCTACGAGAAGTTATGGAATCAGGTCAATCGAGAATGCAAGAATGCTAGGGAGGATTGGATTGATAGCTGCTGCGAGAAAGTCAATGAAAACATGAAGAATGGAACAACATCAGGGATGAAAATGGGAATAAACTGATAAATGATGAAGATATTGGGTATAGATGAAAGCAATACATCAATATTCTCTACCAAGGGCCAACGCCGCTGGAAGAAAACCAAATAAATGACGAGGGAGCGGCGTTGACGAGGAAGACCTCGACCCACTCATACTGAGGAGTGAATTCGATAGAGCAGTAAAAGACCTCAAGAAAAACGAAGTACCTGGAGAAGACAACAGTAACGGAGAAATCATCAAAGCGCTCGGAAGTAAAGCCTTGGATTACCTGAACGAATTCATCAAGAATAGCTACCAAAGCGGAACACTTCCAGAGGACTTTCAAAGAAGTATAATAATTTCGATGCCGTGGATGACAAGGACTGAGAAATGTGTGGAGCACCGAACCTTGAGTCTAGTGTCACATGCATCAAAATACTCACACGAATAGTAGGCCGAAGAATGGAAAGGTACGTTCAATGGTTCCCCTTCCCCCCCCTCCTAGCACCCATTCTTCCACCCCTCTCCAACCTCCCCCAAGACCCTTCCAGGTATATATTTGCTTGAATTTTAAAATTTTTTGTACTTGAAAATGACCTCTATGTGTCGAAACATGTCGTACCAAGAAAATAAATCAGTGGAAGGAAACGAAGTCGTTTTTTCATTTGTGAATGGAAAGGTAAATTGGAGACAGCCTCTTGGAAAACCAGTCTGGATATAAGAAGAACAGGGGTTCAAGGGAAGCCATACTCTGCCTGAGAGTAACGATCGAGTAAACAATACATGCAAACAAGCCGTTGAATGTCGCATTCATGGATCTGGAAGAAGCCTTTGACAATGTTGAGTGGAACAAGAAACTGGACTGAGCGGAATAAAGATAAACGGAGAAGAAATAAACATGCTCCACTTCGCAGATGATATCGCAGTCATAGCTGGAATTCGCGATATTTTCAAAGGTTATTTTAATAGACAATGTAATAGACAATGGCTCTCCAAGAATCATCATGAAAATAAATATGAAAATTACTAAAGCCCTAGTATGCGGAAGAGAAAAGATGAATTCTGAAGTCCCATTGGGAGGAGAGAAATCAGAGCAAGTAGATTCCTTTACCTATTTCGGAAGCACCATCAGGTGGGACTGGAGAAGTACAAACGACATCAAGCGATGAATAGCTAAAGCTAAGAATGTATTCATGATAAAAAGACAACTGCTGTGCTCAAAGATGATAGGAATACAAATTTGGAAACAGTTTATGAAAACATTAGTGTGGAGCGTGGTACTCGGTGGATCGAATCCACGGACCACTGGAACAGATGAGCAGATAAACTAGAAGCCTTCAAAATCTGGTGGTGGAGTAGGATGCTGAAGATAAAATAGACGGACAAAATAAGAAATGAGGAAGTTTACAGAATGGTAGAAGAGGAAAGGACAATACGGAGCACCATACAGAAAAGAAGAACTGAATGGATTGAATTCACTCTGAGGCACAATAGATATGCATGACGAACATAAATGAAGGTAAAATAGAGGGAAAAGTCCCCAGAGGAAGACTTAGAAATAAGCTCATGGACCAAAAAGAGAAAAGCATAGAGGATGAGCTATCAGGGGGTCATAGCATTAGAAAGGGAAGGATGGAGGGCTGCAGTCAACAATTCTTAGGATTGCATGACCAATGATGATCATCAAGGGGAAAGATGAATTTTAACGATAATTACGATGTAATGATACTAAATAGGTTTTTAAATTGAGACCATTTTGTGAATAAGCACCACTTATCCCATTAATATTTTTACCAGCAGATATTTGTTTCAATGAGACAATCATAATAATAAGTTATTATTAATTAATTAAGCATACTAAAATTTATTTTACTAAAACTTTTAAAATACGAAAATGGCTTTTGCCTTAAACATTAAAGTTACGCGAAGTAAGGCATTAAAATATGACATAATTTTTGGTATTATAACCGCACATACAAGATTTTTAAAAATATAACTCAAGGTAGATGGGGTAAATTAACTTCAGAAATGCACTATATTGAGTAATTAACTATTTGAACTTCCGGTAACTTCTCATGAAACTCTCACGATTGATAAGCGGTGAATAATATGCATGGATTGACTGCCTGGCCTGAGAACTATAGCTTGAGTGACACATTCTTATTTTAGAAGATCGCTATCAGCCGATATAAGACCAATTTCGGCAAGGCGGCTGTTGGATCCCTATTAAGGCCGCTCGTTGTAATCTGTCATTATAGCTAATCGATAGAAGTAATTATAAACCTTCAAGTGATATCGGACTTCGGAGTTGGGAGGAGGTGGACAGGTAATGCATAAACTGTGCTTCACGAAAGATCTAAAGCTTAAGACGCTACAGAAGAAATGAGAACGCTTCATAAACGCCGTCCAGAGTCCTCCACAATCAATGCCTTAGTAAGACACGTTAGACATACAGGGAGATATTTTAACTGGGTGTAGATAAGAAATACTACATTTCTTTGGAGTGAGCCTGGGATTTTTCGAAGATGGGTGATTTATCGAAAATTTGGGTGACCTGAGAACTCAAAATTTTAGCAATTCGCTTCAGTTACAATTTGGCCAATTTTACAAACAGATCCTACGTTTTTTGTCAATAGTCTTACAAAGATTGAAAAGGTAGCGTCTGAAATCATGAATCATGTATTCGTCAATAAAACAGCGAAACGAGTGATCATTAACTACGTATTAACTGTGCTAATAGCTAAAAGGATTGCTGTAAACTATAACAATCAATTCGTTCATCTACGTACATCGAGATGAATGTTTTCTGGGAGATATCCCATCATCCGGGAGGTTAAAGCGTAAGGTTAAACCTTAAAATAGAGATATGGTTAAGTTACACAATCCATCATTGCAAATAATTGTAAGTAATGGTGAGTTCCAGCAATGTTTCTTTATATAACTGTCTACTCAAAGCCGTATACAAACGGAGCTAAGTCGCAAAAATTGAGTGATGCAGATTTCAGGGCAGGAATACGGAGTTCCGTAATTTTGAGCACGCCTTCCATGCATTTTTCGAAAGCGCATCTAGCAACCCTAATTGGTGGAAGTAAGGGAGCTTACACAATTTTTTAGGTTTAGCACATTTCAAAACATTTTTTGCGATGACAAGGAAGTATAATGACTTAGGAAACTTCTTTTTCCCAGCTGTCGTTAACGCATGCATGTTAGCAATTCTCGGATTTAAACGACGCGATTGTCAAAGCACATCCATGAATACAACGGATACTGCAAGTAAATTCCTAGAGTAAAATGGCCTAGAGGAATGACGAATATGACTTAAAACACTTTGCATAATGATGTCAAAATCTATTGATTCAAATATTTGCAGCTGATTACCGCACAATGGAAGGTGAGGGAAGCACTTGTAGGGGTCCAGTCGTTTGCTGCCTTATTTCAATTAAAAGCCACATTCTGTTGTCCGGTAATCCAGTTCCCGACACAACAGCTGGCGCCTATTCAAATCATCAGTGCCGGACTCTAGGAGTCCAACGCACTGAAGAATAAAAGTATAGACTGCAGGAGTTGAGTCCAACTATCATAATTAGGAATGTTTCTTGACATAATGCCCAATGCAGAGTTTATGGCATTGCCTATTCACATATTCCGTGGATTAATATGGATTTTGAACTTTCGGATGTGGAAGAAAAACTTAAATCAAATTTTCAGGAGAACGAGGAAAACAATGCAGAAGAAAGATTCCTACTTGCAAAGGAAAATTTTGGGAAATGCATTGGAGCAACCTGATTCGTGTCATCACATTTCATGGAAATGGAAACATAACGGAAGGAGAGGGACACACTCGTAGGAGTACAGTCGTTTGCCGCCTTATTTTAATTGAAAGCCACATTCCGTTGTTCCGGTAACTCTATTAGCCAGCATACTTAATGAAGTTTAAAATTTATATTTCATACTTGCACTTAAGGCTATGTATGTCCTTTTCAACTTAGTCCTTTCACCTCGTTCTTGGTCTTGACTTGGACTATACATTTGATAGACTTGGGGCTACACTTCGAAGAGCAGAAGATAGAACAGAATGGTGAGGCATTGTTGGTGAGGCCAAAATCCTGCCTGCATACTTGCATTTAAAAGAGAGTGGCTCGTTTCAAGGGAATACTCTGATTCTCATGAAAGTATAAATAAAATATATGAAATAGATTCCACACTTAACGGAAGTTTATAAACATTTAGTCAAGATCCTTAATTATACATTCGTTGCCATTGTTTGGCATACTTTTGCGCAGAGAAATTTAGTTTTCTATCTGTTTTTCATGATAGTATTTTTGTCTATTTAAATTTCATACTTGCACTTAAAAAAGAGTTATCTGTTTCAAGGAGATACTATAATTGTCATGAAAGTGTAAATAAAATATACTTTACACACATATAGTCACGTTCCTTTAATTCTACATTCGTTATCAATATATGGCATACTTTTGCGCAGAGAAATTTAGCTTCCTGTCTATCGCAGGTTCCTCTCCATCCTCTGCCTATATGTAATAATCCTTTTGCTATATATGAGGTCTCTCCTCCAAATCATTTCAGATTCTTACCTCAAAAATGAACAAACATTAAAATTATTTCCTGCATTATCAGCCTCTTCGTCAATGCTCATACTACGGGAATTAGACTCAAAAGGTGTTTCCACCCTCATTGCGATTTTTCAATTTGAACTAATTTTATCTTACTTGGTTAATGATAAAAAAAAACTCTCATTGAAAATGAAAATCTTCCAGCAGCAGATAATTTTCATCGGTTAAAACCCATGATCACTTGGAGCTAAACTGCAGCATAAATTTTAAAGAGAGCCTTCGCTTCCTCGTAGATGTTGATATCTATTTGATTTATATATATTTATTGCAAATTAATTTTAAGTTTTTGTTTAATAATTTAAGTTAATTTAATTTATTTTAGTATGCTTATTTATTTGTGTTGAATTTGGTTCTATTGTTGCTTGTCGTCGAGAAGGACCGGAGGTCATTTATAAAGCAGAGAACCAAGAGGCAAGTCACTTAAGACTTATTAAAACTTAACAGATGTAAAACATGGAAACCTGAATTTCATCATATCTATTGAACCAGGAGAAAAGATCAATTGATGAATTCACACTAAGGTCAGGTTGCACCGCTTTGCTCACAAATAATGGCTTTCCCATACATCATCAAATATTCAGGAAACTAATGCGAGCCGGAGGCTGATGATGATGCTGAACTCTGCTAGATGATGACAGCGAATCAACAGCTGATTTCATGGGTTTTGACGAGTGTTTCCTAAAATTTTTGATCCTCCCTTGATTTACAAACCAAATCAGACGTGTTCCAACCGTAAGGTTCAAAATCATTGACTAAATGTCCAATGGAAGACAGCTATTAAAATAAATCAAAATTAATTGTGGTTTAATCAATTTTCGCTTCAAATACAATAGATAGATAACTTAAGCGTCCCGGGATATGATTTTAAGGTCACTGTTGGGTGAGGATCCTGCCTCTGGACCCTGTCGCCTCAATATTCGTTTTCGTCCCTCTAGCCCTCCACATAAAGCAACGCCCTCCGGCGTTCACTTTGGGAGTTACTGGTTCAGATAATAATGAGTAATGCTTAGATCTATGTTTCTAAAGTTAATCGCTCACCATCTTGGACCATAGTCAGAGAATAGGAAGAAAACGTTTGATAGTAGGGCTCACCTGTGGAAAAAAGAAAAGTATACAAGATTAGATGATGGTTTTTCAGAAGAATATAAATGTTTAAAATTTAGGAAATGACAGTCCGAGATATTAATCATTTTAAACAAATAGCAATACGCTAACAACGAGAGCCTCGTTTTCGAAAGGTAGCTCTTCATAGTTCAAATGAATGCCCATGACAAATTTGTTAAGTAACATCTGTGAGGGACTAATGAAAACTATTCGGATAACCTACTCATTGAAATCTAGGAAGTAAATGGAAAAATGCGTGTTAATTAATGATTACACAAAATTAACAGAAAGGCCACTGGAATCATAAAATTAGGCGCAAATGTACACTAAGAAGAAGCGCAAAGCAAATTCAGCTTGACATCCAAAAGCTTCTCTTGAAGCCTGATATCAAGGCACCAAGCTATTTAAGCATTAACTTTTATCCTTCTTTGATGAAATGTCTCTTTTCCTTCACAAAACACTAATTTTAGAATACCAGTTGTCCTGTTCTCTCGGTATTTGGCGAAATCAATAAAATTATCGAAGAGTTAAAGAAGAAGACTAAAGTTATCGTTATTTATTTTTTGCACGTGGAAAAAAATGGCCAGAGAATGCATCGTCTACCATTAAATCTAAATTGGAGACTGCAGAAGAATATTCTCCAGTCCCTTGCCTCTCACACTCCCTGTACCGCGGCTCCAGTAAAATCGACCTCGAAACCCCTCCTTCATTTTCTATATCTTCCGTATTCCTTGGGAAAAGGAAATTATCGAAGATATATTGCATAACTAAATGAGGGGATATTTTGTATCAAATGAAAAAAGCGCGTCATTGTTTTCCGAGGGTTTGAAAGAAATTAGGGCACAAGACGCATAATACACTAAACCAATAGCAAAAAAAACAAGGTCTCATGATTGCTATTTTGCTAAAAACGCTCTTTGAAATACCTTATCTCTGATATTAATTACGAGAAATGAATATTTGATAAAAAGTTACCCGCTGCTTATGCATACTTGCGGAATATATGCATCACTGTAAGAATTATTAGTAACATTCAAAATTAGGAGAAATCTTTTTATGGGCAAAGATCAAGAAAGAACAAGCTACCTACCTCAAAAGATAACAGTTGAACGATGGCCTAATTTACTTTTAAACTTCAACAATCTTTTCTTCATATCAAAGAGTCAGATTTTAATAGTATTCAGGAATGAAAACTTAAGCCTTCTGACCTACAGTCGGAGTACATCGATATGTCTACATCTACACCGTGATGCATTTAAAAGAAATCACTTTTTTGTAAAAAAGTGTTAATTCGGAGGCATAGCGGATACAATGTGGGCTAATTTTCATGGCTCTTCTTCTCATTACAGTATACTTCACCATCATCATCACTATAGAGGCTATTAGCTCCATCATTAACTGGTAATAAACATCGACTAGGCTCGGACGTTTCGGACATTTCATCCAGAGGCTAGTGGTTTACCTTCTGCAAACCTCTTTGGATCATTATTCAAATGCTTGAATATACATAAATGTGCGGAGAGTAGGAATCTTTCCAGTGATTGAAGCCAAATTATGACACTCAAAGAGAAGGGAAAGATCAAAATACGAGCCGCTGAATTAATTCAACCATTGAATCAAAATTCGTTTTTGAAATGATCGAGATTGATACGAAAAATTAACGCCCATAAAAGGCCCATTACGGGAATCATCCATTCCATTTTAAGCTCATTTGACGCAGAATGATTGCTTTTTATGTATTTTTACACCTTGATTTCTTCGTAGAACGTTGAATCACAGCTAAGTTTTCATTCCAGTAACTAAAAAATTTTATGTTGAAGGATTCCCTACTCATCCGAGACAACTAGGTCTTCAGGGCACTACTATGTTGAGAGTAAAGGCTGGGACACAATCAACGTGTACATGTAACGTGAGCCGTTAACGGGAATGTGCGGAAAGATGGATGACGGGATAGTATAGCAAACGGACTCAATCACGTGTACGCGAGAGATGGGAAACTTTCATCTGTTCCCGTGTCCCGTACACGGAAAACCAATCAGAATAGTCCTGAGAATCCGGGAATGGGAGCCATATGTCGGCTGACACATCCAACAGTTAAAAATTGCTCTTGGCGAAGACAACTTATTTACTTCCACACTTGTTTGCACCTGATCTCTTTGCTGCGCCTGCGTTAGTCAATTGTTACTCCGGGCCGCGTTGCCATCGATTGTGACCGCTGACTTGCGTTCCCCGTCTCCCGTTGTCCCGTTAGCGTCTCGCGTCACACGTACTCGTTGATTGTATCCCGGCCTTTAACCATTTGATATTCTTTGCATCGCTAATTCAATAGCTGACAACTACTCAACAATTGATAAGGCACTACGCAACACATGGTGATTATGAACATTGCCCGTTGAGCGTTTATCCGAAATTCGCGCAATTTGAGTTCCAGAATTAGTTTTTCCGCCAATCCATTAGCGCATGAGTCTCAGACCTAACGAAATAATGTCGCTCCTCCGCCTAAAAAGGCCATTCCTCAACTCCCCTCACTCCGATTCCTAATTTCCCCGTTCCCCCCCGGCACCACGGAGAGAAGGAGTTTTAAAATTCAGAATTAATCGAGTTTTCGACTCTCGCTCTTCTCGAGGAATTGAAGCGGGCAGAATCGGGAAAATTTCGTTACCTTTTATGCCGTTTCCCCTTTTGAGGCTATGATAACTCTTTTTTCACCATTAAAACCAACATCATTCACGCAGCCCTCACAGCGAGTCCCATCAGACAGACAGAGTCGGAGCGGGGATTAAACGCCATTGGGGGAGACAAGAAGAAAAAAAAAGAACAAGAGCTAAAAGCGAATTAGAGGGATTCCTTCAGTGGGGAAGAAATTTGATCAATTATTGTCGTCGACGTCGCCAAATGGGAACTAGGTTAAAAAGAGTTCAGGGCGGCGGTTTGCAGAACCCCCGTGGCTCGAGGAAGAAGATAAAAAGTAAAGCCAACGTCTCCATTTGCTCTTGCGATGTGTGCGCCGACCAGCAATCAGACTGGAATGCTTTGTCTGCTCCATGTGCGCCGCCTCCGATTGCTTTGGGAGGTCTCATTACCCCGGGGATCTTTAAAGAAGCTTACTTGCACGACGAAACGTCTTTAAGAAAGTGCAGAGTACACTAAGGGTGGCTTTCGCAGCGAAAATAGGGGTGCTATTAATGACTCGACTTGCAGATAAGCCGGATGAATTATAATGACATAGCAACAAGGACTGTATATTGACCATGAAATGGCGATTAGTGAGGTTTGGGCGAGATTTTTTCCAAGTCATATCAAAGACCATATTCGAATTTGATCTTTTAATGTCAGCATCTGTAAGAGGAAGAAAAGCAGATGTTGTAATGGGTATTTATGGCGCAATAATATAGATTTACATGACTGAAATGATGCATAATGAAGTAAATATGCGTACTTTTACTTGACACATTTTTGTCTTACGCTGAAAACTCCTTCACAACCAAAGTCATTTTTGCGAGTCTGTGAAGTTAACTGCGGCAAAATTTGAATTATTTCAAAAATATATTTGGAAAAGCTTAAAAAAAATACATAAGGTAAAATTTCTAAAGATGAATTTTCGTCAGAAGCTCTTCATTTTAAAAATGTCTCCCTGGAGTGCACATTCAGACCAATTCCTATGGGAAATAAGCCTGTATCGTGCTTCGTACTCGGCACACGCGGACACTACGAAACATTGCATAGAATTGAAGCTACACGTTTAATTCTACCGACAGCTGTCGTTACCAACAACAAAACAAGGTTCAATGCCTCGCATCCCTGGTAATTAAGATACATAATGTGGCGTGAGATGCACATTTCAAAGGCGCTGTAATACATATGTGGGAGTAATTACTTTGGAAATGTGAATAGCTATTACGATTAAATGTGCGGAGCTTTTAGGACAATAACATTATGTAACCGACTAGATACGATGCGTCGCAAGCTGATCAGAAAATTCACAATATGAGGATTAACCAGGAAGTGAATGAGTTAAAACCTTCCTGAATTCACTACCTACTGTCCATTAAAAAAGTCGGGTCCGTTAAGTGTAGGACGCTGTATATTCAAGTAGGGTCAACCGATTAAAACGAAATAAAATACATACAATAGAACAATCATTTCTACGTTTACTAATGTTTGTAAAAAATTTCGTATTCTTATCTATACAATTACGATATTTTTTAAAAAATAGACCCTATTTTCGGCGCTCAAAACCCGGTGGTCCAAATTTACGCTATCATCATTCTCTTAATATTTACTATAGAGATGAGATATTTTTATATAAGTTAGCCACATATTTTTAACATATTAAACGAAAAAAATGTTTCTATGTTGAGTTTTACACGAGCTGTTGTAAAATTTGTAAACCTCGGCTAATTCCGAAACTAACAATGCGATAGAGGTTTGAGTTATACGTACCATTAATGATTTTTATTTATTTTCCCTACCTTCCCCTAGCGATGCCTCGACGTTCCTTCTGCAGAAAGCCTTGCTTTCTCTGCGCGTAAAAAACATGTATTAAAAACCGTTATTGGAAATTCTAGGATATTTGACTAATGACTATGTACATATTTATAAAGCTAGCGTTATTGCAGTTACAACAGTATAACTCAAACCTCTATCACATTGTTAGTTTCGGAATTAGCCGAGGTTTACAAATTTAACAACAGCGCTTGTAAAACTCAACATAGAAACATTTTTTTTGTTTGATATGTGAAAAACATATGTGGCTAACTTATATAAAAATATCTGATCTCTAGAATAAATATTAAGAGAATGATGATAGCGTAAAGTCGGACCACCGGGTTTTGAGCGCCGAAAACAGGGCCTATTAAAAATAAAATATCGTAAAAGTGTAGATAAGGATACGAAATTTTTTTACAAACATTAGTAAACGTAAAAATGAATTTTCTATTGTATTTATTATATTTCGTTAAAATCGGTTGACCCTACTTGAAGATACAGCGTCCTAAACTTAACGGACTCGACTTTTTTAATGGACAGTAAGTATAGTTTCTCAAATACATCCTTGTTCTTCTACTATCTATTTGAATTCAATCCGATCTTTCAGGGCATAGGAGATGATATTGAATTGATTCTCAAAGTTAAATATTTATCCTTTGGAACTTCTGAAAAGTTTTGTAAATATATGAGTGATTTTCAGGACGCCTAATTAAAGGCTAGAGTAAATAATGCGTGCTTATAAGATGGACTGACTTAAACATCAGAGATATCGACTGATTATTAGACAGACGATTTCGAACTCATCAGCCCGCTCTTATGCAAAACATGGACGACATCAATAACAGGATTAAAATAGAGTAGGAGACACAGGCTCGGTCGCCCGTAACTCGTGCCCATGAGATTGGCTACGGAACGCGTGATTCACTTGGCCCGAGCTCAAAATCCTTCCATTTTGTACCTTCGTTGTTTACTGCAAACCCTTGCCGGTGTCGCGCACCTTACGAGTGGAGTCTCACATTGTGAGACGATGACTTCAGCCACGTGTAGGGATCTTAAAAATTATCATTCCCGTCTACAAGGAAGCACGGAGGTGGCGAGGGACCAGATCCAATATTTCATCCACGACATTGACTTGCAGCATGCATGCAAGAAGTGCGTCCCGATCTCCTCTCCAGCCGCCGTTGGTATTGTCATCATCACGTGTCTTTCCAACCAAAGACTTGTCAAATGGGGCCCTCCATTTTAAACTATTCTGTGCTGCCTGGAATGTTAACGTCTTGTAGCTTGTCGTTCCCAGATACCTCTACGTTTAGCTACAGATATCCGAAGCCTGGTCTTCCTCGTGGGACTTTTCCTTTCCCCTCGAGCCTATTTTCGAGGAGTCCATTGTGTCTCATGGCTTGCGTAACACAGTCTACTTTCGCAGTAATGCCCCATTCCTTTGCATGTGTTTGCCATGGACTCCTTTCTTCTTCGGCTATTTTGTACATCTTCTTTCTCCAAAATCACAAGCGCTACTCCACCGATTTTAACCGAAGTAATATGAAAAAAACCGAGGTGATATGGGAAAAACCGAAATATATATTTAACTACGAAAGTGTCATGGCTATTTTTATTCGTCATTAGTAATAATTCGAATGGAATCGTGACTGTAGGAAGAAATTTTTAACGAACAGGTTTATCTGGATTGATAAATGGCATACAGAAGATAATGAATATCAAGGGGAGGTGGTGTTTACTTTTGTGTTGAAAGGGATACGTTCATCCGACTAAAACTTTGTGACGACGTTATTGTAAGGCGATATAATTTATGAGTTGTTAATCATAATTTTAAGAAAAAAAAGCAGTTGAATCCCTGGAGATTGCAGTGGCATAAAGACTAAAGTATTTTGATATTACGGTTCGTTTGAATGAATGTATGATAAGTGATGTGTGAGGGGTCATATCTGGATTACCTTGCGATAATTGACGGCAATTTGAGTCAGCACCGTGCACCGTCGGGAAGGCACAGGCCAGCAAAAAAATAATTTCATGATAATTCACGGGACAAAACAAAATTGGTAGAAAGTACATATAACTCTTCTTGGATGAATTATTATTATGAAACGAAAATAAAATTTCCAAATACTTAGGAGTTTCTTTGTAATCAGACTTAAAAGTGGGCATTGTGGGGGGAAATAATTATATCTAAAGCTTCAACGCTTTTAAGCTTAATTTTACAAACATCAAGTAAGCGTACATGTGATATAGAAGAGTTTTCATTCCAAACAATTATGAATCGAGTTCTTGAGTACAGAGAAGCGATCTGAGAAGATAAAAGATTATAGGAAAGGCAGAAAAGAGGGCAGAAAGATATGCAATGGAGGACTTAAACAGAGAAGCCAGTGTAAGTACAATGGTCAGGAAACTAGGATGGAAATCCCTGAGTGAGAGGAGGGATAACTCACAGCTGAAGACTGTATGTAGAGCATATGTTGGGGGAACTGGTCAGATATCTCAAGAAGAAAAAGATATCCGAATTAATTTTCTAGGAAGGGCCAATCATTCAAATTGAGCTTCCCAAGTAGAGAAATAAGCGGGGGTGGTTCTACTTCTTCGACAGAGGGGTAGAAATATGAAATGGACTGATCGTAAATGTTTTCAAATCATTCAATAATAATGCAAGGTGCTATAAGAATATACTGAATGAAGAGTTGACTATTTTGCTGAAATCTATCTGCCTAAAAGACACTGTCTCAGTCGTTACTCGGTGGAACTCCTTCCAAATGAATGAAAAACAAGTACTTGGTTATGATTCCACACTGTATTCAAATCAACTCGACCTAGGTCTTGGCTTTTCATGACCTGATGATGGCATGTTATGCTGGAACCTTGGTCGTGTTGCTTGAAATAAAGTGTTGAATCATAACCAAGTACTTCGTTCTGATGAAGGCTTCCGTGGGGCTTAGATGGAGGTCGATTCCTTTTTTCGGGTTTTCTGCCACGTTGGTTCATGTCGAGGACAATATTGTTGAGGACAATATCGTCCTCAACATGAACTTACGCGGCGGAAAACCCGAAAAAAGGAATCAATAACCTAGTACTTGTTTTTAATTCACTATCTGCCTATTTTTATCGTGGATGTGCTTTCTATGTGCACTCATGTGAGTGAATACCTAATCGCATTGTCATTTACTATTTACATTATTATTTCCTAAAAATAATTTTGAATTTCCAAACCATTTGCCTCTAAAATACAGATTTACCAGAAATGTTCTCTGATTTCTTCGACTAATATACATCTTAGCCTTGGTAGTATTTTCCAAAGTCTGGAATCCAAGGGAAGCCACAGTTAATGGAAATGGAAGAAATTTTGGAGGAAGTCTTCTCGGGTCTACCACCAGGATAAGTTTTTTACTGCCGACGTTTCGGAGTCCGACTCGTACTCCATTCTCAAGGCGAAACGTCGGCAGTAAAAAACTTATCCCGGTGGACGACCCGAGAAGTCTTCCTCCATATTGTTCGCTGGGAAAAAACTAAATCATACTGGAAGAAATTTTGTTTTGGAAGGAAGATATCATGAATGAATGGTTGAGAAGAAGAGAATGAATGAATGGCCTATGAATGGTTGAGAGTGGATTCGCTCCTGTAAAAGTGTTTTCTGCAGCCAACCTAACGTTTATGTACTATCTCATTCACGGAATTAGTTTTCTTCCTGTACTTTCTTTTTACAATTTCGGGAAAAATTTTATTTTGCTGCCCGCATCGATACGCTTAGTTCCCGTTTGCGATTTGTTAAAACCGCACGTTGATCGGTGAGACACTTAGGGATTTTAGAAATATCTTCAAAACCGTCTCGTTTCCTTATTTTTAATCAATAAGTTATCTCCAAGCTTCATGTTTTGCGTGAAAATTACTTAGTGGGATTACGTATTTCATAATTACATCTTAAGGGTGAGTGTAATTTCAACCGTAAATAGCAATGAAATTTCAAACATAATTAATATTTTCAATGTGCTGGCGACAAAAATACTACCGGAGGAAATTGTCAGCAATACAAGATAATAGCGCAATGGAAGTACATATACTGATTTGGTTCAAAATATAATTATTTATCGATCGGATAATTTAAACGAAGGACATGGCCATTAACTCTTCGGTCACGTAGAGCCTTTCACCAAACGACATTGGACGAGTTTACTGATTGGATGCATTTTTGTGAGCAACACTATTTTCCTGAGGGGAGTACTAAAATGGAATTTCACTAGTTTAAATTTGCGTCATGCCGAAGTCATTTTAAAGTGTCATCCGCTTTAACGGTAATTTTGGATTAAAATTCCTGCTGGAAGTTAGTATTACACTTCAATTTTTACTTTTCTGTCCTTTTTCCACATTCATCAATCGGACACACTTTGCATTTGGCTTTTTCCCAGGTCACCCAAAATCTTGTGGGTCGACATTGCTCCGGGTGATTTTCTAGACGGCAGAGAAAAAGGTTGGACTGAAGGCACTGAGTCATACATGTACTTACTACCCTGTGAACCGCCGTATTGGCGTTAGACAGGAGGTGATTGGACACCAGCCGTATGAAGGCGGTCATAGGGATGTGAAATGGTGAAGTGTTTTGGAAGTGTTGAGTATTTGGACCGGAGCTCTGTTTTTCAATTGGTCTTTTAATGTGCTTGGAAATAACACATTTTTGAACCTATCTATTTGGCAATACATCTCTATTATTTTATCGCTTCTGCTGGACCTACAGATGTAATGCGCCGTCAAAATGATATTCTAAGGGTCACACCGAAACACATCTGTTCTGAATTTCTCAAGAAAACTTAGCCTAGCGTTTAGTCTCCAAATTTCTAGCGGCTGCCAGCTTAGTCCCTGTAAAAGATGAGAAGCATTGTATGTTCGCTCCTTGCAGGTTTAGGGCTCTGCTTTCCTTTGCATGGAATTTATATTTCAGATTATATCTTTCTTTTTTTAATCTAAAATGGGTTCCGGAAGGCAGAAGGAAAAGAGGGAGACCCAAGAAGTCATGGTGGGATGGAGTGAGGGAGGAAATGGATAGGAGGGGGTTGGATATGGAAGATGCATTTGATAGGGACTGGTGGAGAGTGGAGATTGGGTGATGGACCTGATGAGTGGTCCCTACTTATGGAAAGATACATGTGTTGGGTTTGGGGAGGGAAACTGCTGTAAAGTGGAATATCCCTAGTAAAAAATCTTTCTGTGCAGAGTACCGAATTCTCACGATGTATTTTAGGAATGATCTAACCAGGGCTAAGTAATTTTTCCCACGCACTTTCGGCGAGGCAGCCTCCTAAAGTCCCTCGTCGCATGAAGCGAAACGCGGCCAGGGAGGGATAACAAAGGTGGATTCAGATCAGCACCAAGCAAGCACCGCAGTCGCCACGGCTGCCCCTCCGCTTCGGGTTTGCGTCACACACCGAATATCATTCACTCACTCACTCAGTCGGGAAGGGAAGCGTCGCTTGGCGCCGCCACAGACGGAGTCCCGGTTGAAGAGGGGGTCGCGGGGGCGCTCTCATCCGGCAGAGCCAAGCAACCTGGCTCCGCTTTGAACGGAGAATTCCTTTGCATCATTCAACACCTCCTTTAAGGTTGTTTCTCCTTCGCGAAGCCTTCTTCCGAGGTCCATTGACACGCCAGACAGTTGGCGTCAAAACGTAGCCAAGTGTCCACTCGACGGTGCTGTCATCTCGCGGTCTCTGGGGAGTGATATTGAGTGGGCCCTTATAAGTTTCAAAATTTGGAATCGCATTTTTATAACTTCATATTGCTCGATGGCTTCGATTGTCATCATCTTCAAGTGACATACTTCAAAGAATATGACATTCACAGCTGTCAAAACGTCGCGGCTAATGCGCCGTATACCCGGTGGAAAATTCAATAAGGCCTCATTCATTTTCCTAGAAAAACATGTGATCTCTCACTAGTGGAAAATTTCGGTATTCCAACGAATAAGTAGGTTTTAATACTCAATTTTTATATCGAGGCAGAAAATCTTCTTACTGCAGTAAACCAAAAAACCGTAACACGTCTGGAATGTAAGAATTTACCTTAAAAAACATATTATTGACAGAAAATATAATAATTACAGTAATCTACCGGCCACTGGTAGATTTAAATAAAAATATGGAAATTTCAAAGATTTTTGCTGGCTTCATTCTGTCCATGGAAACCTATTCTCATTCTTCCTCTTCCCTGCTTGGCCAATATATCCCCATCCGTCACTCACCCTTGGTGCTCATATTACCCTTTGGTGGTAGCACATTGATCGAGATGTCATTTAGGTTTATAAAGCCAATCTGTAAAATGTCTACCACAAAAGACCTATGAAATTCCCCACTAACGCAGTTGGAGCCACCTGATCACACATTTTATATGCTACAAGTCACTCTAATGTTATATAAAAATTTGTAAGAATGGTCCTCATTGCCTCAAAATTAAAATATAGTATTGTAAGAGGAGTATTATGGTCTGTTCGGTGTTGCTTGCTTTTGATATTTATATACGTAATTTACATACATACATACCAATCACGCCGTTCCCTTCCGGGGCAGGCAGAGTCACTAAGTTTCACTCATAAATACATATTTGTACACCTAACTCTGCTTCAATAATTTCCTCCATACTGACCTATCATTGCAAACCTCTTTTGTCTCATTTACCCCCATACACTGCTTCATACACGCCCTCCTGTTTTTAAGACTCCTAACATTCCTCCTCCTAATAATTTCTTCAACCACATTCAACCACAACTTTCTCGGCCTACCTCTACCTCACGCACCATTCATTCTACTCTCATATATCTGTTTCGTTATTCGGCTCTCATCCATTCTCTCAACATGGCCAAACCAATGAAGTACACTCCTTTCATATATGTCCATCACTGGAGCATCTAACACAAATTCATTTATTACCCACTCATTCCTGACCCTATCCATCCTACTTTCGCCGTAAACACTCCTCAGATAACTTACACCCTACCATACTCTGTATACGCAATTAGGGTAATAATCGCGGTTTTATCCATCTACTCTGCCCTATTACAGAGTTATTGACTAAATCACACCAGAATATATAACTGAAAAAACCTACCGGATATTTTAAAACAGAACACGAATTGTGTCCAGGGATTTTAGTTTAAAATTAAGCATCGGTGAATCCATTATTATGTGCGAACAAATAAAAAGAAGTCAGAAACTGCCGTTCGAGTTGATGATGGAATAAATGGCATGTTCACTATGGTACGTGCTCAATTATCACTTATTTTTTAAAACAAGATCGTTAAGTGAAAATTCACTTCGACTCCGTCACTGTTAAGGGAACGGACCAAAATCGACAAATCGTGAATAAACCAACAAATAATTTGAGAAGTGCCGTCACAGTCCATTACTAAGCATTCATAGATAGTATGCAAAGGCTTTGATATCACTTCTATGAGTTATTGGATAGCACTGCATAAAAATGTCATAAAATTGAATGAATATTTGCGTTATACACGTCACTATTTATCTGAGAGGTTGCACTATTATGGGGTCATGGGAAGGCTCTATCCCTTGGATGCAGAGCAGGCTGAGAGCTTGGATTCTGTCCGGCATCAAGAAGATCATAGTTTTCCGATGTTTATTAATGAAATATGTTTTCTGATGTTTATTATTTATAATAAAACGCCATATTAATCAGTTAAAGTCACTGAGCCTCGTCAATGTATTTGTATAAAAAGACAAGGCCTTAACTACTACGTAAATTTATCAATTAAATCGAGTAAATTCATTTTATTTTACAATAAAAAGCTTCTCTAGCTACCCTTTAATATCTGATATACTTCATGAGTTTTAGAACATTTACTCTCTGGCATTCTTAATAAAACACTATATTTAAATCGTAATTATAAAAACCCATAAGCGTCAGAAATTCAGTGTGTCAGTGTGATAGCTTTTATTGCATCCGCCAGATCAAAAGGGAAAATGTAACGAATGATGTGCTAGAATTCTCTTGACTTGGGTGGCAAGGGTTAACGCTACTGCCAAAATAAAGGCTTCATAAATATCCAAAAATAAATTAAAGATCACGGCGAAAATTCCGCATTCAACCCAAAACTTTTCAAAATGCATCGCTCTATGAATAAATTACCGAAAGATAAAAGGGCGCAGACTCAAAATTTGCATATGGATGTCATAACATAGGAGAGGCCGCGATGGAAACGCGGCGTAGCGTTCGGTGGATGAACCAGAGTTTTCAGAAAATCGGTCAATTGATAGTGCGATGATATTAAAATGCACCGAGATAATTAGCATACTTGAAATAAACAAATAAAATGGGAATTTGGTTATCGTTTGAGCCATAAAATGTCTACAGCAGTCAAAATGAAAAACTAGAAATAGGTAATTATTATTAATTTTATGAGTCTTTATAGTTATTGTTTTTATTTTTCTCGCCATCTTATCATAATATCAAACACTTTTTCTCTATAGCGATTGGGTAAGTGGCCATTTCACCACAAAAAGCGTTTGATGTTCGTTTACTTGGTAGCTTGTAGAAGTTGAACTCTATGCATAACTGTGATGGGTAGTGGTTTTCGTTCAGTCCGCTCAAATATTATAATGAAATACAGATATTAATGTAGCATATCATTTTTAAAGGCGTTTGGCTTGCAAATACAGAGAAAAAAATTTAATTTCACTTTCTCTATGAACTAACGCTTTTTATTCTGAGTAATTTGAACTACCTACATTTAATTTTGAATGTAATGAGTAAAAGAGAGTTCACCAGTTTTGACGTCTTGGGGTTAGGTCATGTGGAAATTAAACTATATCTCCTTTCCTACGTTTCGGTGCATAGTGTACACCATCATCAGGGCTATACAAAAGAATACAATAACCATGTACAACCACATTACATAAAATAAAAGGGGGATCACCATACAACAATTTTAAGATAAATATCAATATAAAGTTACCTTGGAATTATTGGTTAATTGAACATCATCAGTTATTACATATTATTGCACATACAGCCTTTTGGTACTTGTAGAAAACAATGGAAAATACTCCATTTTCGGAACTATTTTCCAATGTTTATCTACGTGTACTAAAAGGCTGTATGTACTATAATTTGCAATAACTGATGATGTTCAATTATAATTATACTATTATTTTATATAGCCCTGATGATGGTGTACATTATACGCCGAAACGTAGGCAGGGAGATATAGTTTTATTTCCACATGACCTAACTTCGAGACGTCAAAACTGGTTTAATCTAGGAGGTCGATATTAAAATGCTGTTTAAAAAAGAGTCGACACAAAGTTGTAGTCTAAGGGAAACCAAAACAAATTGATGGACAAGGCACAGCAGACGTAGCATTTGTAACAAAAGGAAATAAGCGGTGATGGTAGGTACATACATGAAGGAGATTATCAGAGGCGATGAATCGGTGAAAGCGGAATTAGAATATATATATAGAGAGAGAGATCGCACGTTGAATGTGGGACAAATAAGAGAAGGGAAGATGCTCATGGTCGGGAGCATTTAAGTGGATAGCATGAAGAGTATAGTTAGCAATCAGCTGTATTATTCTTGAGTTTGGTTTTGTTCTTAATGGAAAAAGGCCTTCAACCATTTTTTTCATCTGTAATATTAACAATTAAAAATTATTTTTGACCAAACTACTCCCGAGTCTTTTTTCTAACATAAAACTTGTTCATTTGAACGGTAATTTCACTTTTAGTTCGAAAAGGTACATCTAAGCTACAATAAATAATTTTATAAGAAAATACCAAAGGGACAAGGCATAGAATACAGCGTCCAATGCAGTTCATAGCATTATATTTAAGTTTTATGTCAGTCCATATTTTAACCATATTGTCAATTTAAAATCGACTAAGAACTACGCCATGTTAGTTAGTTGTATCTTGTGATGTGCGAATCAGGGATTTTCATTTCGAATCGAGCAATCGAATCTTCCAAAAAAATTTCGAATCGAATCGAAACGAATTAAAAAAAAAATCTTTGTAGCGAATCAAATCACCCTAAAAAATTCGCATGCGAATCGAATTCGGATATAAATAAAATGCAAAAGCTTATGAAGAGTTGAAGTAATAAAGATGTTCACAATTTTAGGGTCTTACATTAGCTAATACATCTATGTAGTGGTACAAAGAATAGCACAGAGTAACATGTGGTCGATTAAATTTTCGTCTCGCGAGAGGAAAACATCGTCTAAACGGATAGCGAACCATTTTTGGAATGAGCGCATGTTTGAATGCATGTAACGATTCGAAGACGAATCTATCAGATTCGAATATTTCGAATCATTCGGTTTTGAAGCATCCCGATTTGCAGGCGAATCGAATCGAATTAAGCCTGATTCGAGTCGATTCGAATCGATTTCGAAGCATTCGCACAGCTCTAGTTGTATCTAAAGTCTGACTCAAACGATACTTGACCTTGAACAAGTTCGAGGATACTAGCGAGTACTGGATTTCTAGTACGAAACCTAGCATGCTAGAAACCTTCCTAGGAGCTATCACACGATGCTTGAACTTGCACACGGTCTGTTTATATATGTAATTGATGACGGCATCCGCAATATCTTTTAAAGCCTTTGCCATTACGGCCTTATTTATGGTATACAGGTGATTTGGTGTCATAAAGGCAAGAAAGCCTACCATAATTATCGATTAAAACCTCAATTGCCTCAGGTACCCAAGCCATTGTGTATTGTTGTGAGGTTTGAGTTGTTTATTTGATCGCGGGAAATTGTAATAGTCACGAGGGACTATGGAGGCGCTGACATAAAAATTGACGATCGCATTGCAAAGAGCAAAGGTGATTGGTCGGTGGCTACTAGGCCTACTAGGAGCAAGTATCAAACTAGTACCGCACCAATTACGGAAACAAGGATACCAGCTAGTATGCTAGCGGTCATGTAGGATATCCAGTATGCTTGGTCTGTATCACACGATACTTGATCTTGCACAAGTCCTAGTATGCTAGCCAGCATCCTCGGACTTGTACAAGGCCAATTATCGTGTGATTCAGGCTTTAGTCATGTTGCATTAAATGCATAGTTTGCACATATGGATGGTTTGTTCGGAGTTATTACGAGGACATACATGCGCTTAGGAGAGATACGGTTTCCCGTCGTCGCGCTCGAATATTCCCTCAAATTGATTTGTGTCTTCCACCGCGTGACACCGGTATTAAATAATTCCTACCGAGGAGAAGAGGAACGCATTGCAAGACTGCCGCGCTCTCGTTCCGTGAAATATCTCCGAGGTGAATGAATGCGCACTTCCAGACCAAATAGGAGCGGTTCTCACACTCCTTCCTTCCCCCGCGCACCCTTACACTCGCAAAGGGCCTCCTTACACTCTGGCTCGTATCCTTCGCTCATTAACTGGATAAATCGCGACCGAAATTGCAGACCCGGTTTGAGAAGGAAGGGTTTTGTCAGAGCGGCTGCCGCCAGCGCTCTTCCGAGAGGAGAAGGGTGGGGGGAAAAGAGATTTGCCAAAATATTTCCAATTAAGCTGTCAAGTGCTTTAATAAATTGAATGGGTCCTTCTCCACCTTCCTCGCTTTTCGTCTCTTCATCGACCGACCGAACGGCACGTGGAAGAGATGAGCGAATTCCCGCAGCGAAGATCACCCGATATCCGCGGAGATCCCGGAGATCATTCGAAACGGATGCCTCCACGATTTGTGAAGGTGTCATTCAAATGATTCCCCACGGGTTACCGACTGCGGCACCATAGGCATCCGATTCATTCGCCATTCTGATGAGCTGCATAAAAATTGCCGAGAAAGACATATCGGTTTGGACCGGTAATCGAACCGTGGATCTTTGACTTACCGTGCCAATGCGCAGACTTTGTTTTTAACATGGACAGTGTTTGAATGAGTGGATGCAAAGAGCATATTTTTGGTTTTATTTGTATTTATTTAAAAAAATGCGGGCTGAGTAAAAGAGAATTTGTTGTGTGGGTATCTATTGGTGATAATTTTGATAAACAATGGCAGTCTATAAATTAAAGATAAATTAACTTTTTTAAGGATGTCGCTAGAAGAGTGATGAAGGCAGAGAAAAGGCTAGACTCGATGGGAGCACAATCCAGCACAATGATGAAAATGTATAAGAGAAAAGTTTTTATCACATTCGAAGGACTTGCACTTGGGGAATCGGAATCTATAACCCGGAAATGTCAATGAGAATAATGGATCTCAATATTGAACGACATTTGAAACAGCAAAAGTATATGACAAGCCAACGAGAAATAAAAAATTAAATGGTGGAATGAAAAAATTACTTGTACAACTAGGATGATTGCCTTGCTCCTTCGATGAAAGTATAGTAGATGAAT
This sequence comes from Ceriagrion tenellum, assembly GCA_963169105.1. Classification (NCBI taxonomy): domain Eukaryota; kingdom Metazoa; phylum Arthropoda; class Insecta; order Odonata; family Coenagrionidae; genus Ceriagrion; species Ceriagrion tenellum. The sequence continues at coordinate 10,586,400 of OY720639.1, forward strand.
CCAAATTTCTGGGAGGCCCAATCGTAGTCAGCGACGCTGTATGGAATTTGATTAGTTTTACAAATACGGAAAAAATATCTTTCCCTGAGGAACAAATACAGTTATGTTTTCCTTAAGGGTTTTAGAAATATCAACATCATCATTAAACCTACTTCACGCCACAAATGCAGGTGGGACGATGTGATGAGAAAAAGCTTCTCACGTAAACGACTTGTTTAAAAGGTTGATTCCAGGTATTTTTTTCTCTCGTAGAGCTTATATATCAAAGTCAGTCATAAAGAAACACAAAGAATGAAAATATATAAGAGAAAAGAGTAGGAGCTGCTTGCTAAATTTGCCTGGTCAAATAATGCTCCAGTCTAATGACACTAAGATCGCGGATTTGAATCCCGATTCTGGCATAAACTTTGAGTGCTCATCTTCGGATTAGGGACTAATACTATATAATACAATAAAACCAAAGCATATAACGAAAAACTGTCAACTATTACTGCGGTAAACCTATTCTCGAAAAGACATTTCAATGAACATCCCTGGATCGCCTGTCCGCACTCTTTCCTTGCCCACCCTGCCCATTCAAAGTTGAACTAACACCGTCCTATCAAACCGTATCAAACGGTTTGATAGGTCGGTGTTATTAAAGGCGGCTTGCAGAATTTTGCATAATTGTAAACGTAGACGAAGGCTCGGATCTTCTTTCTTTGCGTAGGATTGATGCCAGTGGCGGAAAATGGAATCCTATTGCTTTTATCGCTCACTCGCCTGCACCTTTCTCGTGACAGACTCTGGTCACAGGAAAAGGGGGACTCATTTCGTGTCTGATTCACGTTCCGTGAAAACGAGTTTTGTAAAAATGGAACTCTCGTTCGCCAACACATTTTTTTTAATCTTTCCCTTTCTCGCCCCCAATAGTCCGCATCCGAACGCGTGTGCATGCGGTGACACAGAGGAGCAATCAGTTTGAGTCTTTATCGACCGACTCGTCACTCGAAAAATAAATTCTTGTAGTCCTCGATCCGCAGGCGACAAAATTGAAGACGTGAAAAACGACTGCTGCCCGAAACGATCGATTTATCGAGACATTTTCGCGAGGTCGACCAACGATTGGCGCTCTCATCCCTAAAGCAATCTGTCCTCTCACCTCTTTTGCAGAGACAAATTCTTCTTGTCAATCCCCACGTGCACTCTTATCAAACAGTCGTGAGCTCGAATTCGGAATGTTAAGTTCACGTGGAAATAATTCTGGGAACAAAGCAAAAAATACTTTGTAAAATTTTAACTCTCTTTGATTACTCTAGTCGAAACAGTTATGGCAGTTGCCTTTTATAACGCTTCATTTTGACTTTAAACCATCATCACGACCTGCTTGTGACATGAGAACGGCCAAAATAAAACAAAGAACATGAAAATGCTTAGTATATACCTTAGCAAGTCACCGACCTTTTCCAAATGTTTTAGGAACTTTTCCTTAGACACTTGCAAAATTTCATCACATGATAGTTATAATTTACAACTATCACCAGGCAGTCATTCACGATGTAAATATAAACACAGTATCACTGTCATTTAAACGTCTTTTCAAAGCCGCAAACTATCACAACCAATAGCAAAACCAAGTCAATATTACAACCTTCCGGTGAGACATCAAATTATATTCCCGTATATGTCATTTAGATTGGCAATTTCAATTCCTTTATTAATGAGTTTGGGTACCATTATTAAATATATCTCCATGTTAGCCCAGATGGTGGTCTAGAATTAAATAAAATTGTTGGCCATTGCAAGTTGGCTCCAATAAATTTATAGTTTAGTTCAAAAAGATAGACATTGAAAAGAGTGGTCAATATTATAAGCAAGCGAAAAAATATTTGATAAATGAAACCTCAAACATAATTCCTTACGTATATTTCAAACTTCTTCCGTTCTGGTAAGCAATTCTACCATTTCCCAATACGATATCTTTTTAAACCTAACAAGCTGTACACAAAGAAAATGTAATGCACAATGAAGACGCATGTGTAAGTTTTACATTCAGGCGAAGTAAACCATTAAAGTGTTCGGTATATTATCAGGAACTTCTGACGTAAACGTCTTGCGGTGGTTTATCGTTTTACCATTTTACTCCGTGAAGACATGGATCCAAATAAGGACATCGTTTTAACTGAACAAATTTTGGCAGATTAGGAGCACCAGAGTAAAATATTGGGGATTGGGTTGGTTCTCCCATCCCTAAGGGTTCGGATGAGGGTGCTAAGTTTCTCATGGGGATGTAACTAAAGATTTACGAGCTCTTCGTAGAAATTTCATATGAGATGAAAACCCACTGTGTTTAAACACGACTTATTTGATCGACTGCGGCTTCAGCGTATAGGCATAATTTTCAAAGTGACCAAAATTGTCTCGAAAAAGACGCCTATGCGTTGAATTGCGGTTAAGACTTCAGAAATCCAAGGGAAAGGCTAAGCGTTTTCATTAATCTAATCTCGTGGGAAGTACCCATCCAAGATTACTTCCGATCGCCTCACCACATGCAATTAGACGGGATAAGTTCCTTTTTTAAAAAGTTGCTACTTTGTCTTAGGTTAGCGTATATTCGGGTCGTTGTGATTACTTCTGTACAGCCTTCTCATCGCAAGGACCTGATGCCATATTCGAGCTGTGTTGGAGAATTACTAGCGTTTAGAATCCCTAGCCCTCTTTGTATGCCTTATGGAGACAGGGTGGCGATTGTCAGGGAAAACCGGGAAAACCTGGAATTGTCAGGGAATTTTGAATTTCTGGAAAAGTCAGGGAGAAACTAGAATAGGAATCCTCATAATTTTTCTACCATAACGTTTATCGGCCAATCTTTCCCGCCCTTTACTTCACCAACTAAAACTAACGTCCGTCGCAGACATGCATGGAATAAGCACCATCAATTCGTGGAGTATTCAGTCGTGGATCTCATTATTTGTGAATCTTAGTCATTTAGTTGTGAATCGGACGTACAATGTATCCCTTTTGTATATCCTTATTTCGATATTTGCCGAGTTGTGTTAAAAATCATGATCACAATGTATTGTGCTCATCACAAGGAATCCGAGGCTATGTTGCTCGGAAAATTTTACCTCGCGTTTTTTTTTAACTTCCGAAACTCAGGTCGAGAAGTAGCTGGAGCACACTAGTAAGTACATGCTTGCAGTTCTAAAAGTACGAGACGATAATTAGAAAATTTAAAGCTGCCGTAGTTAATTTATTTCAGTAGAAAAAATATGCCAACAACAGGTAACTTTTTGGCGATCGGTCAGGGAAATTGGTAAATCTATCGGGGAAAAGTCAGAGAATTTGAAAATCGGATTTCCAAAGGCAGCAGAAATTAAGTCTGCTGGATGGGACGGGTTAAAAAGGAGAAACCCATTTCGTTACGAGTCCAGCGATTCCGGCGCCGGGTTTCTCTCCACTTTCCCTACACTTCCTCAGGTAATCCTTCCTCGATGGGGCGAACACCCTCGCTTGTCGTTCACCGCCCCCAAAATACCAACCAACCAAAATTGAGAGACGGGAATATTTCAAGGTTATTGCCGGAATGCGGGAGAGAGAGAGAGAGAGAGTTTGCCAACCTTAAAGAGAGAGAGAGAGAGAGAGAGAGGGTTGTTTAAAGAGGAAGAGGAGATGATAAAGACGACGGGACGAAGGCGGTAACGGTGAGAATGCGGAGGAGAATGAAGAGGGCGAACGGAAAAGGAGAACATACAGACCTTGTGAGTTTTTTTTGGATATCCTAGAACCTCTTTATATGTCTTTAGGATTTCATTTATTAAATCTCTCCTTCCTCCTGCAACTACTCGCTCTTCCACTTCAGTGCTTTCCTGGGGCAAAGGTTTATCAAAGCATTTCCCTCAATCCTTCCCGACAAACGACTTATCCAAAAGAAAAAGGACTGTCAAAAAAGCGTACTGAAGAGGTTGTCTACCACGGTCATGCATTCTTAAAAGCGATTAACTCACCCTCGTGCACATCATGCCCAATACTTGAGTGCCATGAGGCAGTATCAGATATAGTTGGGCATTGTAGAATCAAGCTTTTCAGGATACCCAGATGCAATGGCATATCAGGAAACAAGAAGGCTGAGGAAATAGCCACATCAGGAGCAAATCAAAGCCTGATTAGTCTTGAGACTGTATTATGCCTCTGCTATTAGAAGTTCTGAGTGACTATTCAGCTAGCAACTACAAATCTGAGAGTTCTATCTATTATCTATGAAAAATCTATTGAAAATGGAGCGGAAAAGGGGACAGAATAGATGAAAGGTGGAGAGAGAGAGAGAGAGAGAGAGAGAGAGAGAGAGAGAGAGAGAGAGAGAGAGGTCCATTTCTGGAGGGAGAGGAAAAAATTTCGGTTTTGGGAGTTGGGTTCTCTCCTTTCCCTCTTCGGCCGTGGGGTGGCGCTAACCCAACGGGAGGCGGAAGGCGGGGGTCGATATTTTATTTGCCAAGGAGGAGTGAGGGGGTGGTGGGGATGGGGTGCGAAAGGGGACCCACTCCCGAAAAACAGCGGATTTTTTGGAATGCGGCCATCGGGGGAATTTTCCACGCTTTTGCACGGGCGCGGTCACCGAAGAGAAGGGCCCGTGTAAGGAAGACGAAATGGTGCAAGGGAGTGGATGGCCTTCCTTCCCTCGGGAAGCCATAGGTGACAGCCATGGCGGGGCAGAATCGGAGCCACGGCTTTGGTTGAGAGACTGCGGGGAGAACGACGTGTGGCTGGAGAAACGGCATGGAGCCCGTATAGGATTAAAAAAAGGTCTTAAAACCGGTTGAAATAGGTAGGTACATGGCAGTGGCGTGTGCTGTGTTTTTAAAAGTTTCACTGTTGTCTTTTTTAAGTCTTTGCAAAGATTTAACCAAAAAAATTAACAAAATACAAAGAAAAGCAGCACGCTTCGCTAAAAACAGCTTCGAACGAACATATAGTGTTACACAACTGTTAGAGGGATTAAGGTGGGAGCCCCTAGAGACTCGGAAGCTGCACGCTAGGCTCAGGGTGCTCGAGATATTCAGAACTGGTGTGTTTCAGAGCGAAACAGAGAATATTATCATGACTCCTCACTACATCTATAGGTCTGACAGATGCGATAAAATAAGAGAGATACTCTGCCGAACAGATAGGTACAAGAACCCGTTCTTTCCACGCACAATAAGTGACAACAATAAAAACTGAGCTCCTCCAAACACGCTCCCATAGTAGGTACATGTCACCATTTCACTTCCAAAAAGTTTACATATTTACACAACTGGTGACCTACTACCCCCTGCCGCACGCCCATGCGGCGGCTCGCGGGGTATTGTGTAGATGTAGATGTAGATTAAGCTAGTTTGAGCGACATTTTTTCTAGAGTCATAATATAGACCATATTAAAATTCCCTTTCATTTTTTTTAAATTTCAGCAGCTGTTAAAAGCATGAAGCAAATATTGTAGTATTACTGGTGCATAAATATTGCTATATATAACTGGAAATCTCAGCAAATTAAATAAATATTTCAACATAAGTCTTCAACTTGAAAACTTTTTCAAACACCATACTATGGAAACTCCTGTAAAATACGAATTTATAGTAAACCTGTAAAACATTAATTCTGCTACTAAATATTTTTTCAATAGACGAGAGAACATAAAAACTACAGGTTTTTAAATTAATGGCATTTAAGACGTGGGTATTCCACATTTAAAAAAATGAAAATCCCTCTGAAATACATTTCTGTACCAATTTCAACAGAAAACAGGTTCTATTTTTGATATTTGCTCTGGGTGAGCGAGAATCTATGATATCTGAAATACGGGTCCAAATAATCTCGAAAAAAGTTACCGACAGCTTGCTACATGACCGTAAGTTAGGGGTACATAAATCACTATTAAACGAAAGATGTAGTAAAACAATTTGGATTGCCCTAAACTAAGGGCATAGTAATGTAAATGCAGCATTTCTTAGAAAAATAAACTAAAAATATTCGTTAGCTATTTACTACCTAAAAGCAAGTTCTTGAAACGAAGTCAATATTTACTCGATTTAACAAAGGTAAAAAAATTAGTCAAGTGAGAGAGTGATGTAGTACTTTTAGTTAATTGCTTAGAATTTCAGTCGTGTAAAACAATATTTTTACGCCATTAAAATTACATTTACTTGACATTTCATACAAATGCTGAAATAAAAAAATAAAGCTCGAATAATGCCTCTGATATGATGAGGAAAAAATCTCGCTCGGACTACCATAAATGGTGACGGGCCCCTGAATACCACGGGGACAGTGTTCTCTACAAGCAAATGAGAGGTGGGTGGCATGTTTATTATGAGTGTCGTTAGAGGAGTCGGAAAAAGAAGGCTAAGCAATATTAACGAAGCGCTTAGTACAATTCCCCTTCTTTTCAACAATTTCAACGTCCTCTTTCAAGGGTATATTGAAAATGACGCATAGAGGTTGCAATCGATCGGGATAATAGAAAAGCGTGGAATGATTCTAATTATTTTGTTAATAATGCTTAATATCGTGAACTTTCTTAAAGCAACACCTCACTACATCAAGAAAAATGAATTGTTTATGAGTGAAGTAATATGAAGAAGGCATTTCTGCTATTGGAATGGTTACAGAAAGCCTGGAAGTACTGCGTAGGATGGATGAGAAAGAGATTGAGTAGGAAGACAAGAGCAAAGCGTTGTCGACCATTGATCATTCACTCGTGGAGAGCAAATGACTCGGGCGCCGCCGTGGAGTCTTCAAGTGGCGTGTGGACGCCAAACAGTGAGTCGGAGCAACGACTCCTGAGCACGCTAAGGCGTTTACTACTTTCTGCACGTCCGTGAGCTCAATGCGATCAATGCTCCAAATAGATTGTACCGCAACGAATGTCCGTACACTCTTGCTTCCGGGTTTACGATCATTGCGGACATTAGCGCATAAATTAAAACACGTCATCAACATTCAATCTTTATTTTAAAAGTTTCCAAAAAAGATTGCCAGCATTAAATTTATCTTTGGATGGCCACGGTCTCACCTTCGCCATTTGTCGCTCAATCATGAGAATGGTTGACTGCAACCTTCAACACTTTCCTATCTACAGCTAATTCACTTCCTTTCGGGTTACTACCCTCTTCATTTGGTCCATGTTTTTATTCCTGGGTCTTCCTGTGGATATTCTTCCTACTTCTTTCTTGGTTTAGGCTCTACGCCTTTCCCGGCTACACTACCATATGTGTCTTTTGTGAACCGATATTTGCAATTTATTGTAACTATTTTGTATAATTACTTGTATCTTAGGAGAGTAAGGATAAAATGAAAGTCTATATTCTGCGATCTTAGGACAGAGAGACTATCGATGTCTGGAGATGCATTCGACATCGAGATATTCGCAAAATAATACCATCGCACAGACAGATTGCTGAGCTTAAAGCGGTTGCAGCGATTAGTTCTGTACGTATTTACGTGAACATTTGCATGCGTGTAATTTTAGCAATATGTATAGATAAAATAACAAGCAGTGTAATGGCACAGGAATTTATTTCAAAACGGTTTTATTGCAAATTTTACAGATTTTCCCCGAGACACGAAATAATACCTTTCATTGTCTTATGATGGTGGCTAGAAAATATCAAGGTAAAAATATCGCACTAAAAAACACTTAATCATATGAGTTCGCTTAAATTGCAAATTCTGCGAAGTCATTTGTAGTGATAACACTGCTTTATTTATGTTAAAAAAATTTTAATGCAGCCATTGCATCATAACTACAACATTCATGACGATCTCCACCGAATGAACACATTTACTCAAGTAAAAGTAGTTTAAGGATTTTTTCGACTCACTTTACAAGTTATAATAATGTTACTCAGTGACTCACAATTACCATTCAAACCGCCTAAAATATATCTCATATCGTGGTTCGTTAGCTCTATCAAGTTTTTACATGTTATCAGCGAAAACAAATAATTTGAGAGGCACGAATTAAAAAAAATGAAAGTTTTCAATCGTTCTAAATAATGCTGTTCTAGCCATCAGTTTATCCATTATGTCATACTAAGGCGCATTACATATATCCTCATTGTGAAAAAAATCAAGTAATTACGTTCTTCCAGCGACAACACCCACGTCGGATAACCGATGTTATGCAAATAATCCAGACTCTCAGTCAACATGACGTTCTGGAAAATGCCATGAAATACTGAGGTGGACGTAACCTAAAAGCAGGCCTGAATGGAATTGGACACTAAACGGTTGGATGAACAGTCTTTCCAAAACAATAAAGGTATTGTAATGATTGCCGTTTTTAACTCAAATTTTTTCTTTTGAGCGATTTAGCGAGAAACCAGATGAATGTAATGAAAGCTACTTGCCACTACGGCTATCAGGCCACGTTCAACGATTATAGAACGCGGAAGCATAACTATTAAAAAAAAGTATTCAATTTAGAGCTAATACCAGCAAAAGGGTGTATAAATTACCTAAGAAAAAATATATACTTCAAAATGTTTATTTTCATGTGAAACTATGCTATGAGGAACGAACTAATTTAACTGACGAATGATGGAAAGTTGTATAATCAAACGAAACCATTCGGAAGTTTTTACAACCAAAATGAAGAACTACTTTAAGTAGTACCTCTACATCTACATTGTGCACTGCAAGTCATTGCATCAGGCCGTGGCACGAGGTGTGTTATGTCATCGGCCGTGTAAATGTGTGAACGTTTTGGGAGGTGAAATGGTGACGTGTATAATATGGGAGTGTTTTTGTTATAGCTCAGGTTTTATCTCTAATTGTGAGTCGAAAGAACGAGTTTTGGTACCAACCGGTTCGGCTACGTATTACCTTTATTTATCGCTTCTGTCGGACTTTTATCATGTACCGTGGCGTCAAAATGATATACACTGTGTTGCATTGAACGCTGTTTAAGTCCGATAATAGAACTTCGTCCCTTCGAACTAGAAGTCCGCGTCTTCACTGATATTACGGTAGATGACCGTATAGTCTGCAGATATTCTTAGTTGACTGTTAACACAAGAGTTTGAGTCATTTACATAAACAATAAATAAAAGGAGACCAATCATCTTTCTTATGGAACTCGGAATGTGATTCTAACCATATCAGAGCTAACAAGATCAATGACTACTTTGTTTGCGATCACTGACAAAATCCTCTATCCAATTCACTAATTTTTATATATTCCTCATGATTGTATAATGCATTTGAGTTTGCAATGAGAAACTTAGTCAAATGGTTACTAGAAATGAAGGACTATTACGACAACTTGTTTTTTTCGATTCGCCTGATTTTAGGATATCACAAAGGAAGAACGCAAGCTGTGTTTCGCTGGATTTACCCTTCCGTAAGCCTATGAGAAGTTTCGATTATCCAGGAAGGTCATACTATTGCTAACAGCAGTTTATTAAAGAATCTTGCATAAAAATTATATTAACGGTAAAGGCCGGTAATTTTCTGGGTCAAGTCTGTTTCCATATTTAAACAATGGTGTAACGTTGGCTCTTTTCCAGCAGGAATGCCTGTCATTAATGACCCAATGGCTGCCTGCATAGTGAAACTTCAAGAGTGGTCAACCAAATATTCTCTGTCGTCTAACCAGGAGCGGAATACTAAATAATATGGAGTAAAATTTAAATTTTGAAAAATGTAGAGCAGTAATTTAATTCCCTGGAAGACCAGTATAAGCTAGAAGAATCATCTTCCTTAATCAACTTACCCTCTGTTAATGCAATAAATTTGAAGGTGGAATATTTCATTAAAAATGTAAATGCTGAGCTATTTTTTTACCAACATGGGCATTAGTCACAGAGATGTTGTGCCATGAATCAAAGCTCATTAGACACTACTACCTTCTGTTACAGAGACGAACATATACATAAAAACGAGCAAATTTCATGTAATGAATGATGGAAAACCTCAGCTGCAAAAGGGAGCTGTTACGATAATTGTTGGTAATTTTGTTGACGTTTTAACAGTTTTTAAAGCAAGTCGCAAAACATTCTAGGTCCAAATTTTACTTATGTGCATCTGTTTGCGTTTTACCATACAAGCAACATTGGGAATTATACTAGAATTATGTTTTAAACTTTTTCTCCTTCATTAATGTGCGTTATGATTAGAGGGCGGTATTTCAACTTTATACCAAGTTATATAGAAATATGATCACTTCTAGACTTTGGAATATGACTTAGTTTGACACATTGACATTTGTCGGCGACAATTATAATAATAAGAAATATTATTTAGCGTCTTGAAGAAAATGAGCATTCAAATAATAGAATACTTCCAACTTTATGTCCCACAAGGGAGTATTTTAAGGCACCATTGAATTGCTGAAAAATCGAATCGGCTAAATGGCATTTGTTTAACTACAACCTATTTTTATTTATGTATCTCTGTCGAGAGTATTTATGCCATGTTTCTCGCAAGCAAAAATAAGTCCATCAACCTAAACAGTGAGAAAGAATCCTCAAAGGGTTAGCTCAAAAGCCTTGTAAGCAAGCACTAGTCGTCCTTGAGCGTGGCAGGAAGGGCTCTAACCGTGTGGGAGACGCAGGCAGTCGCCCTGGGCGCTAAATTACGCCGGAGATGGGAAATGGGCTGGCGCCAGACGCTAGGTAAGGCTGCTGCCTCGAGTGCGGCCAAACAGGGGAGGGAACATCCAAATTGAGAGCGAACTGGCTCTAGTAGAGAAGGCATCTTGCTTTCATGGAGGGAGTTTTACCTTGGGCAAATTTTATACCTACCCATCGCTACCAGAGGCACTCAAATAGGTTCTTCTTACCGTGGTATATTTGAATATTTGGAAAATTATAGTGAAAAAATGTACATTTCTAGCAACAGAAAATCAAAGTTAGCTCATTTTATCTTGCAAATGTCTTGCAAATAATATCTTGCAAATGTGAATACTTATACCTTTCTACCTTACGACAGCAATCACTTCATTCCATTATTATCCTATCGGCGTATAGAGGTGTATCCTATTATCTGGCGCCAGCCCAGTAATGTTTGACGAAAACATTAATTTCCGTCGTTCTGACCGCCAAAAACGAGGGGAATTGCAGCTTTAAAGTGGCTACCACCTTTAAATCAATAATCAATTGCAAATACACTCATCACCATCCAGTTATCATTGATTAGTGTTTGAAACGAGTGACAACACTCCAACGCTGCCAATTTTTTAAGTGGGTCAAAAGAATGTACCGGGAGCTTGGTCCTCGTATTCTGAAAGCCTCACAAAATCTGTAAAAATCTGTAAAATTATTCTCTCAATTCATATTATCTTCATAGTAGAGGTTTCATTAATATATAGGCGGCTAAATTTAACACAATATCAAAATAATAATTACCATAAAGTTTTAAGAAACAGAAACTCAAAAATTACGCTGGTGAAGAAGATTCATAAGGTCAATGCCGTAACGCCACTTAGTGTAGATCCTCGGTTCCTCCCTTCACGTTGTCGTTATCGTTATCAAAAATGCAAACTCCCCTACAATGTGCCAATACTGCTCTTATAATAGACAATCATAATATTTCATCATGTGTTTATTGTTTTCTTATTCTGCCTCGCGTTTACATCTTTGACTGTGTTAAAACGAATTCTGGATGTCTCCAGGGATGAGGTCCATAATTTTGTCTCGGAACGTTTGATGGTTACAATACATTTTTCAATTATTTTTATTCTTTTAAAAGTTTTGGGATCACATAATGGTAAAGAGTACATATTTTTTAATGCAATAGAGAATCCCTGATCTCACAACACCCACAACATTCGATCATAGAGGATTGTCAAAAAAATGACAAAAATTATCAGCGACGGTTTGGAACAAGGTTGTATATCCATCGTATTTGGACCAAGGTTGAGGATGAAAGGTAACCCAAATGTGAAGACGAGGAGCTAGTGAGTTAAAAGGTGTCACTAAACCTCCCTGACCTGTAATATCAAAAATACCTCTGGAACTAATCCCTAGCCCCTTGCAACACTTTTCATAACTAAAAAAACAGTGTGGCAACATGTGGCACCTAAGCTGAGACGAGAACACCTGAGTACCAAAGGAATATTTTCTGAGAATTCTACGGAAATGAATCCCTTCCGAAACCGAAACCCGTCTTAGAGCAAAAAATGTGACTTGCTGTTTGAAAGTGTTCACGTTATGCAATTATGTCATTGCTTGCAGTTACAGCTCACTGCAATTTTTTCCCTAACTAATTATAAAACACATTATATAACTAACTGACCGGAACTATGGTGAAAGGGGTCGAATTCGTCCACGGCAGTGGCAGAGATATTCAGGTAGTGCGAGCGAGATAGTTCAATAATCATAATAGAGATCATATTCGAATTATACGTTTTAATTTCACCAACTGTGAGACACACTAATTGAATACTACATCAATTATAGTGCAATAAAATAGTTTTAAATGACAGAAATTGTAAGTAATCAAATGAAAATATCCAAATAAGTCTTTAAATTGACTCATTTTTTTCATGCAGTACGTTTGAAGCTCCATCAAAGCGGAAGGTTTTTTGTGATCCCGAAGAATTAACTGCGGTGACAAAATGATTAATTTTCAAAAATAGTTGATAAAACACACAAACTGCGTACTGTTGATTTTTTGAAGAGATCTAAGTGTAGAAAATACCTCATTTGTTAAATAAGGTCTCCCTGGAGTGCATACAAGTACCATTGCCCTTGCAAAAGGGCTGGTATATTTTGGCAAATATCTCCGAAAGTAATGTGGTAAGAGGTTTAATTTTTGGTGTCAATGGAAGGATTATATTTTTTTCTCGAAAAAGAGATCGAATTCATTGATTTCGAGGTAAAATGAAGTTTCGCTCACACTACCGTAATCGATTGTTATACCTTATGTACTACCTTATGCTGCAGCGCCGTTTTACTCCACTGTATTTATAACTCTACACCTCATTCCTTTGTAAGACTGAAATTCAACATATTTCGGCCAATTATTACCGAAACCAATGCGCGAATTCCAGAAAGAAGGGGAAAAACCTCTCCGGGAAAACTTCTAATTCCAGATACCAACTAAGAGGAAATACTTCCCATTGGGATGCATAATTTTACGCACCCCATAATGTCTCCTCATCTCATCGATTGGCGAATTGTCGCGCACGGAACACAAGAAGACGGAGGAAGCGTGAACTCATTTTCTGTGAACACGAAAACCGTAGCAAACATCCCAATCCCAACGACATCAGGACAAACTCTGCGCGAGAACTGTGGCGAAAGGCATCGTTTTTTCTTTCATTCGTTCGCCTCCCTCAACCACCAGGAAGTCGCCTCCCTTCGAAACTTCATTCTTTCGTCTCCGGGCGATGCAAATTCTTCCTCAGGGCGGGAGGATGTAAACGAGGGTAATCCCTTTTCTCATCGCCTATTTATTCTCTTTTCACCCCTTCATTTTCTCTCCCCTATAGACTCCATATCCCTTTGGGTATGTACGTACTTTCGCCAGCTCCACGACGGCGCTCCCACTGCTGGTGGTGTCGCCACCATTGCTGGAGCGGAGCAGCACGCGATGACAAAAGCGCAGAGGCTCGCGTGTCGGAAATAATGCAGCCTTCGAATGCCTCGCAGGCAGAGGAGACACGCGGAACGTACGTCGAATGTTTTCGAAAGGGTTATGAAGGGGAGAAGGCTTTGGCTGGCTCGCGCGCCACATACACTGTTTAGCGTCGTCGCATTGTTGGACTGGGTGGAAAGGGGGACGATGGGTAACGGGAAGTGGGAGTGGATATGGGGGGTGGGTGGGGGTTGGAGCGGTAGTGTTGGCCCTCCACCGCATCACCTCGTCCCCCTCCCCACTTCAGAGCAGCCAAGGGAAACACCCTCTTCATTTAGGTACTACAAGGCGATCGGCTTACTGCAGTGGACAAGGCTGCGGCTTTTTACGATAAGTATTGAAAGTCGGTTCTTCACGAATTACAAATATTGCACGGCGAATAGGAATATATACGTTCTACATCCAGCATATTGATGTCATAAGTGACAGAGTGAACTTGAGCAGAAATTGTATCTACATGTATTAATGTATGTATGTATAACTATGTATTTAAATGGGAAATATATATTTTAGCAAATCTATATTTATTGCATAGGCAATTTCATTTATCCTTTTTTTTAATAAACTCATTTTTATGCTTAGGCAATTCGTAAATATAGAAAATAATAATCACAAAATATTCATATTTATAATTACTTATATGTACAGTGATACAGAAACTGAATTTGTGAAGAAACTGTCAACTGCCCAAACATACAATTTTATATTCCAAAATTTTACTTACTCCTGTAACTGTAATAAACGGGTATGTGATTACACCTCAATTCTGTAATTTGGGAACCTGCTGATAAGCAATAGCTTAGCAGGACCACTGAAAATTTATCATTATTAAGGTTAGAGATAATTTTTTTAAAATAATAAAAAATAAATGAAGAGCATGTTGCAATGCATTGTTAACAATCTAATTTTCGTACAGATGCGTGCGAAAAATATAAAAAATGAAAAAATCAACAATATTTAACACTAGAATCCACAATAGACTTCAACGATATATACCACCATGGAGGGAATCCGAAAATCTTGCTGTCATTTTCAAAAGAATGCAGTAACCTTTGCTGTTCGAAAAAAACTGATCGAGAAAGAAAATAGATTTTCAATTTCGTCAGAAGGACGATATTATTTCTACGGGGACTTCTAGCTTAAGAGAAGAATTTCAATTTAATTTTGCCTTACTAAGAGAACACTCGGCTGTTTTCATGCTGTCTTCTTTGCGGACCTCGTTGATCACATCCTTGCAAATAGGAAGTGAATGTGGCACTTCTTACCATTGTGTGCAACGAAATATTAATAAAATCAACGAACTTTTGTGGAAAATTTACGAGGAAAAATTTAACTGACCGAGTGAGGAATCCCCTAATGACAGTTCACAGTATTAAGCATTGAGAATAATATACTTATTATCATTCCACACATTTTTATTTACCAGAACGATTTCCACGTCTATGCGTCATTCTTAAGGTACTTGGACATACGTTATATACAGGTATATAGAGGTCTATGTAACTCGAGAATGACGCTTAGACGATGAAATGAATCGAGTAAATAAAAAATTTGGAATAGTACAGTGTATATCATAATTCTTCAGTTAGTTTGAGCGAAATATCATTTTACTTAGAAATCAAAGAATTTGGTCTCGTTTAAAAAAAAATATCTCACCATTCTGATATCACCAAAAATTGAACTCCTTACCGCTTTACTTTCGGAGATACTTGCAAAAAAATACCAACCCTTTTACATGGGAAATGGTACGTGTATGCCCTCCAGAGAGACATTATTCACAAAATGAGGTATTTCTAACACTTAGATGTTGTAAAAAAAACTAACAGCGTGTAGTTTGTATGTTTTCTCATCTATATTTTAAGATTAATCATATTGTCACCGCAGTAGGTTGTTGGGTATCACAAAAAAACCTTTCGTTTTGAAGGAGTTTCAAACGCGCGAAAAAAATGAGTCAAGTTCAAGACTTATTTAGATATTTGCATTTAATTACTTACAATTTCTGTCACATAAAACAGTATTATTACACCATTTAAAATGCAATATTTAATTGATGTGTCCTACAGCTGGTGAAATTAAAACGTATAGTTCGAATATGGTCTCTATTATGACTAGGGAACTATCTCGCTCGGAGTACCTTAATATGCGTAGGAAAGAGTAAAGAAATACTTAAAGAATACAGAAATGAGCTATATCATTGAAAAGCATATAAATGGTGACCTATATCCATTAGTGGTCATTGAGTCTTATCTGGAGTGCTTGGCGACGCAAACATCCGGGCACAGAGGTGGGCAAATATTGCAAGAGAGTGAGGTGAGTGGGAATGTTCGAGCATGGAAAGTGAGGTGGAGGGCCGGGATTGGGTTGGGGGGGGATGTTGTGGTCGCTATAATTGTCCGAAGATGGGCCTATCACTCGGCGTCTCATGAGAAGTGCACGCGATCCTTTCTCAGACGCCTGCTTACTCCGCCGACCAACTATCAGGGACAAGGTGGGAATGGTTAAGGTAGGTTGAGCGCGATTTTTCACTTGCCATCATGTAGACCATACAGGAATTGCATTTTTTTTAGTTTAGCAGCTGTAAGAAGCATGAATTTAAAAGTGTTATGTTAATGGTGAACTTGTAAACTTCTATATGACTTAATTTTACGGCAATGAAATAAAAATATGTTTTTAACGGGAAATTTGCCTGGATACTTATTAGGAACCACTATATTGATATAGAATGCATTATTTCACGTTTATGGAAAGATCTGTTTGTATAGAATGGAATAACTTCGAATATATACAAATAAAGCAACGTCATGTACTTATGCAGTGCATTTCTATCCGATTTGAACCGGCCTTAAGCTAGCTAGGAGTAATTGCTTATGTTCATATTTGCATAAAATTTTGCAAAAAGTCTTTAGCTTGACTCATGTTTTCACGCGATAAGTTTAAAACTCCTTCACAACGAAAAGTGTTCCTGTAATTTTGAAAAATACTTCGGTGACGATACCATTTATTTTGAAAAATAGTAGAAATGAGATCCTAACTACACACTTTTAATTTTTGACGAGAACTATAGGATTAAGGAATTCACATTTTTCAAAATGATGTCTCTCTAGAGTACATGAAAGTTTCATTTCCCTTGTGAAATGGTTGGTATCTTTTGGTAAATATCTTGGAAAGTAATGCTCAACGGAACTGGTATTTTGCCACCTTTGGAAGGGTGAGATATTGTTCTTGAAAATGAGACCAAATTAATATTTCGATGCGATGATTTCTCACATAAACTACGTTATAGTTGCTTGAGCTTGATTAATCCACAGCCATAGTGTTCATGTTCGGATTGTATTTCAAAAGTTAAAAAAGTTTAAAAGCAATGATCAGATTAATGAAGTAAACATAACCAAAGTACAAAGCAAAAACTGCGTCCTAAATGACTGAACTTCTCAGCAATCCATTAAACTCCACAGTTAACTGACTTATGGTAATTTTTTCACGAGGCACGTTCAAAGAAGCTTCAAAGACAAACGTTCTTTACAGAGGGTAGAATACAGAATAACTGCCACGGTGATCAGTATATTTCTTTTAAAGAATGACACTGGACGAGCCAGGATACGAGCTCGGCATCACTTCATTACTGACGAGGTATTTGACTTATAACATAGTACTATTAATCAATATCTCTCTAGAGTGCACAGACGTTTCACGCTAAGCAATAAAAGACTTTATGTTTTGACAAATAGCCACCACTTTGCAATGGCGCGAATGACCTCAGTTGACGCTTGCCTCCCAAAATAACTAATTATACAACCAGCTAAAGCGACGTCATGTACTTATGTAATGCATTTCTTTTCGATTTGAACCGGCCTTAAGGTATCTAGGAGTAATTGCTTATGTTCATATTATCGCGAAATTTAGCAAAGTGTACTCATATGTAATACGTTTAGATAATGGTGAAAAAAATCGCATATTAACTATTTAATTATTTTGGTAATCTGACGCTGTTTCTCCACGCGGCCTTATGAAACGTTACTAATATTTCAAAGTTATTCTATTCTATACATACAGATAGTTCCATAAACGCGAAATAAATTGTTCTATATTATTCTGGTGCTTGTTTATAAATATCAAGGCATTATTTCCAGTTAAAAACACGTGTTTAAATTTGATTTTCACTCGAATTTTGGATTCTTCGCCGCAAACTCAAGTCATAACCATACATAAACTTAATGGTTGAAGGCGTAGCTTTGCGGAATGTTACCTCAGAAGTGAAGAAAAAGAAAAACCTCTTAGTAAATTCCACAGTTAAAACTTTTATAACCGACCTAAGTTTCGATTGCCTTGCAATCATTTTCAAAGGACCTTTACCAGAAAATGATTGCAAGGCAATCGAAACCTATGTCGGTAATAAAAGTTTTAAGTGTGGAATTTACAAAGAGGTTTTTCTTTTTCGTCATGTCTGTCATTACCATACTTTAATCAAGGCGAAAACTTTAAAACATAACTCTTGCTTCTCTTCTTTCACTACATGCACGGTGACTTTCATTGTATGAACAAATGTACCTACTTAAGAAATTTGGCACCCAATTTTCTATCGATTTCATAGAAAAGTTATTAAAATGTGCACTAAATTAATCACGATTACCGCTTCAGCCACCATAAGCCTACATTGACGTAAATTTTAGTGTTAACGCTCTCCAAAAACCATCCTTTTCAGGGGATGTGACCTTGTGCGTGGGCCAAAGGGGGAGTTGGAAGAGGAGGAGAAGGGGCGAAGGGGGAGGGAAGGGGAGGGTGGCCGTTGTCTCCAAAGGGGAGGGAGAGCAGAGGGAAGGGAGAGAGTAAGAAGTTATAGGGATGGAACGAGAGGAGGAGAGGGGGCGGGGTTAACGAATGGAAGCGACGTAAGACGTATAGCCCGTCTTCTCATTGTGCTTCTCTCCCTCCCTCCCTTGCTCCCTCCGCTGGTCTGTCCTTCGTCCCGGCTCATTTAAATGGCGGTCTCGTTGGCCGCCAACACTCTTCTCCCATCGTCGTTATTAATTGTTTTTCCCTTTCCCCGCTTTCCCTTGGGGGCAGCGTCGTCCCTTTTTGTTCGACTAACGACCGCGCCCAACGCACTCGCGAGGCGGAACAATGGCATGGGCGGGCCACTGCAATGGAAGGGAATCGTGCTAGGAATACGGTGAACGGGAATTACTCATGATCGAATACCTTTCATTGTCCAGCGGAATCCTTCTCCCCGGTTATAAATCCTGTTTCTCACGATTATTATATCCAGCACAAGTTGGAGGATACTCGCTATAGCTGTTCCTCCGTCAATTGATATTATGGTCTTTATGGAGAATACTTTTGCTCGACTTACACTCCATATGATAACCCCCCGGTCACTTATGTTACCGAACAAACGAAACTGTTTCAGGCGTTACATTGTGGAAGTTTTTAATATTCATATTGAAAAGATAAAACTTGATTAATTCCACACTAATATATTAAAAACGACCCGGTTCCAGCAACTGAGTGCCATTTTCAAGATACCTTATATATGGACTTATGTTACCACTTCCAAAACCACGCTAAATTTTATTAATGTACTCTAGGGAAGAATACTTAGATACTCCAAACCTACTTTATGACAGTGGGTACAACTTTGTGACAGATATACCCCACAACACTATTTTAGATAGTCCGAGATTTCATAAGTGGTGGAAGCAGGAAATATTTCGGCAATAAGTTTCTAAAAACTTTTGTCATTTGTTGGTGACTCTCGGAAATGTAACGGGAACAATCCTATGACGTAATTTTAGATTATACACGCTGAACAATTTTCAGGAAAGTGTTAAAACGATGTACTGATGAATTTACAGCAGCTTTTAGTATCAACGTGAACGTACTTGAAAATATAGTTTCTTATAGCAACAAAGTGAATGCAGTGTTCTTGAGCATAATTAGTTAGTTGCATTATTCGGTAAAAATTTGAGACTTGTAGAAGTATGGTTCAACATTGTGGCATTGTAAATCACAGTCAAAAAGTTATCCCATGATATCTTTTCAAACTTAATTTTAAGATCATGGTTCAAAAGGCCAATGATAAAAGGAAGATTTATTGGACCGCGTTCATATCGTAACTATGCCAACTATCTAGCCCATTAAGGGCCAAAAAATTACAGTAGTAGTAAGAATTGAAAATTTGATTCGTTATGTGAACGTGAGGCAGAGTCTGTTGCGTTTGAAGAACAAATAGACTCTAAGACTCTGAATATGAAGGAAATGTCAGTTTTGCGAGCATGGGGTAAAATGAAAAAATAGGGGTCTATGTTTTCGTTGATGTTGAGAGAAAAAATTATCCAGGAATGACACAAAAAGTGGTAAAATGGCTATCTCAGTGAATTTGAAGAACGATGTGGATGGAAAATAAAGATGATATAATGAGAGGAATACAATTTAGTGCCAATACGAAGAAACAGAGAGTAATGAGGCAAAGAAATAGTGAGCCGCGTGCTCCTAATCAAAGAGGGAAATGAAACCCAAATTATACCAAAATCATGTAGCATTTATTATTCTTGTCCTCCAGAGTGTTAAAGTAGCCTCATGCTCGTTAACATTTGTACTGTGTATCAAAATATTGACTATGATAGAGGAACATCTGACTGATACTAAGTGCTACTACAAACAGGGGTAACTATGTGACAGATATTTAGTGAAATATTATGTCTAAATAATGATTAATTATAACACTTTTTAGAGAGTCAAAGATGACCAATGATTGTGACCAATAGGATAAAATTTTTTAAAGAATTCATGTATTCCCCAAAAATGTTTAAAACATTTTAAAAACTGTCAAAAAGTAGCCCCATATGGTGTTATTACGCCCATTTAAATTAAGATTCTTCTTTTGCTATGGCAATGGTGGCAAATGTTTTAAAAGGAAATAATTATGAGTGAGCTAATGTAGAAATTGCAATCTTTGTAGAATTGAGCAAAAGCGAAGCTAATCAATGTAAAACTACTTGGCATCGAACCGATATGCTTACATAGCATTTATTATTGGAAAAGAAGATAGATTGAAAAGATGATAGATTATGTGTAAAATTACCCGTGTCACCCATCAGGAACATGTAAAGCCAGAGATTGCGGCTAATTTAAGAAAACCAAGTCATAAGCAAACGAAAAGGCTGAAATAAAATAGAATTGTTTCTCCGACTTTATAGGCAAACGAAATTTGGTATTCATCAAATATATCTATACCAATCTTCTCGTTAGTTTTAGGAGTATACAGATCACACCGGAAACAAATAGAAAAACCGTTGCCAACTGTAAAAAACAATATATGTAACTCAAAACATGACTAGAAAGACATAAAATTTTACGCTTAACACAAAAATTTAATCATGTATTCTGAGAGGTGTTCCGTCACTAGCGTTAAAAATTTTGCTTTTCACAATTGTGATAAGACATCATCGCTACCGTATATACAACGAGGAAGAACGAAACGGAAGAAAAGTTGTGCACGGCGGGGCGTGGTGGTGGTGGTGGGAGAGAGGGACGAGGGCGAGGCGGTAGAGGGGGAGGCGTGTCGATAGGGTGGAGGGGGGCGGTGAGTGGCAGGAGGGTGCCACACACCCACCTATCCGGCCGAGAGGAGAGATCTCGGATTGGTTTGCGCGCGCCTGTGATGTACGGGCCCTGATTGAAGGAACAGAAGTGAGTTTTCAGGGGGTTGGGGAAGAGACGGCGATGGAAAACCGTTAATATCCTCGAAACCACGGCGACAGGGAATGAAAAAGAGAAAATGAGTCATGGGCGACTCGTTATCTTATCGCTTCTCCCTTTAAATTCGAAAGGATGATGAAATACGAGCGATGAACGGGGGAGGAGAGCCTTTTTGTGGGAAACGCGGAGACAATGTCGGCGGACGTTTAGTGGTTCAGGGTGTGGTGGTGGGGGATGTGACGGGGGCAGGGTACGGGGGTGTGGGAGGGCGGGGTCAACACACCACCCCTTACCCTGTCCCCTCCCTGTGAGGGAACGCCATCGTGAGGCCGTCAGACACCGCTTTCCCTTAGCATCGCGAAAGAAATCGCCCTTTGAAAAATAAATTATGCACAAGCCGGAAACGCGGTGGCTACCACCAGAGCGGGCTGCAATCTACAAGATTTCAGAGACAAATATTCCGGTTCGCCGTCTCATAATAAAAACTCACGAAAAAAATGCAACCAGGATAAGAAAGAATGTTTGTAATGACAACCTGGAGAAAAGAGAAAAAGCTTTACAGGAGGACAGGTCAATTACATCAAAGAGTTTAAGTTCTATTTTAAATGAATGGTTAGCTACGAACTTTACATGGATTTAGATTAGATTTTAACTAGGGCTATAAATGGCAACAGTACGCGTTGTATTAAGAATAGACGAATTATCAGTGTACTTTTGTGATGATGCAATGAAGTACTACATCTTAAAATGATTGACATCCCTTATAACGTTCCTTAATGCCAAAAATGACTAGAAAAAAAGGAATCCATTTCAAAAGGAATTATTTCCAAAATCTTGCCCTCGCCATGACATACGTAGCACTCTGGGGGATTTTTGAAGTATGATACACAGGAAACTGGAATATTAAATGCTAACTTGTTCATGAGGTTCATGATCAGAAAAGACAGCTACAAATCCTAATATACTCTCAGAAAGTTCACTAGTTGTAATCTCATTAATTGTTTCAAGTATTGAAATCCGCCCATATAAATTTGAATCGTTTGGGCTCTTCATATTGAAACCGTGATAAATGTACATAAAAATTCATAAACCTGTGGTGTTACATTAACGAAGGAACCAAATTATCTCAGAAAAAATACATCTTTCAAATTCATCAGAGAGAAAGCAAGGAGTGCCGTCCTGAAATACGTTGAACTACACTATCTGAACCGATCGTGATATGACCTGTTTTCCTTGATGAAATGGTTATAGCACAGAGGATTCGAGACTCCCAGGGACCCTTTTAAATTCCACCCGTCAAAAAATAGCTGGTGGAAGATACCGGATAAACCCAAGCAGCCTATATATATAAAAAGACTTTCGGTTTGAACTTGGAAGTTTGCAAAGTAAAGAGACCGCATTTTATGGAGATCATAACTAAGGGCAATGTGGCGACGCTGGTTGAACCGGGTGATTATCCGTGACGCACACAGCAATCCATCCCTTCATTATTACCTCATATATTCTTCTTTTTTTTATCAACGACCGCATTCATGATATTATTTTTCCTTCTTTCCCGTCGGTGAGCAAGAAAAGGGTTCAGGATGACATTAGCGCCGCGGCGTGGAAATTCCCCGATAAAGGGGATGCTGGGTCTCCACATCTCCCTACCTCCCTCAGGGTTTTTCAGGGTCTCCCTCTTCTTCTTCATCCGTTCCCTTTCCCCTCAACGAGGCGATTCCCCACTCCCAGTTGCCCCTTGGCCACGACCAGTGAAAGCTAAAAGACCAATCCCCGCCGCACAGATTACCCACTTCCCCTCCACCCACCACCATCCCTTATACCTCCCCCCCCCCCAAGTTTAATCGCGCATCGGATCAGCGTGGAAGCCTAACGATTTTCGCATTCAATGAAAAACACGCATATCTTCGAAAAAGGAGTGCGCGTGATGCCTCGGTTTTCCTTGAAGATGTCTATAACCCATAAATTTACGCGCCCTTGCATAACCGATTAACCGCCAAGTGAGGAAACACAGGGTTATGTGACTCGTTTAAACGCATGTATCAAAATTCCAAAAGTGGCCAATCCTGGTTGCCACATGCCATCTGCAACTTTCTCACTGGCATTGGCAGGTATGAGTTAAGGTTTAAGGTAGTTTGAGCGAAATATCATTTTACTTAGAAATCAATGAATTTGGTCTCATTTTAAGGAAAACTATATCATCCTCCCATTGACATAAAAAACTTAACCCCTCACCACATTATTTTCGGAGATATTTGCCAAAAAATACCAGCCCTGTTACATGGGAAATGGTACGTGTGTGCACTCCAGAGAGACATTATTTACAAAATGAGGAATTTACAGCGCCTAGACTTCGTCAAAAAACTAACAGCGTGTAGCATGTATGTTTTCTCTACTATTTCTGTAAATTAATCATATTGTCACCGCAATAGATTCTTGGGTATCAAAAAAACCTTCCATTTTGAAGGAGTTTCAAATGCACCGCGTGAAAAAAATGAGTCAAATTAAAGACTTATTTAGAAATTTATACTTGTTTACTTACCATTTCTGTCATATAAAACTATTTTATTGCACCATTAATAATTAAATATTTAATTCATGCGTCCTATAACTGGTGAGATGAAAACGTATAATTCGAATATGGTCTCTATTATGATTAGGGAACTATCGCGCTCGGACTACCTTAAGAGAAATAAATCGCAGTGTACAAAAGTGTTTTTCTCCCGATATTACTATACGGCAGCAAAACCTTGGTTTGTCAGGATAGGAGTAGGCTAAATACATTGGGAATGGAGTACCACAGAAATGCCTTCAATGCAGCCAGATTTCTACATACTATGAAAAGTGTTTTTGAACCACCAAATGTCTAAAATTATAAGATCCTGCACTCGATTATCACAGCTAAAATTTTAAAACATCTTCCTTCATAAAGCCCCCATCAATCCGAAAAGACGGCTTAGTGTAATACTTAGAGACTGTCTTTAATAGGTTATAAAATCCACTGCACAGCTTTTACTGAATTGAAGTTAATTCATTCTTGCCTGCTACACTATGGGATGAAATTTCACCCTTAAGTTACCCGAAAGGAAGCAAACGCCCACTCAGAGATCAAAATTCACTTCCTTCGTGTAGGCACTAGCGGTCGCCAATTGAATCGCTAATTAACTTTGCCATGAAATTTTTGAAAACAAAATTAATTCACCATGACTACCTTGAGCTCTTCAGGGGTGCCAAACATCATTAACAACCCAGGGGATGTTTATTTTTCACATCGAGTATCTTCCTATTCGCCGTGATTTTACGTCGCAGACCGTCTGAGGAGGCTCTCGTTTGCGTGACCAGTGGTTAAAATAAATTCTCCGGATATTTCCTCTTGAACATCGTCCAATACCTTAATTGACATGAGGTATTTTAGCTTCAATGTATTCCATACTTCTCGTTTCTTAATTCTGGCCAAAGAAAAAAAAACAGAAATTGATCGTGCGACTTGTAGTTTCCAACTTTTGTTCATTGAAATGGTGAAATAAATCAAAGAAAACTGCTTTTAAGACAGATTTTATGCGACTCAACTCCCAAGAGAGTCTGAAGAACAAACAAAAACTGCAGTGAAAGCCAATATGGCTAGGAATAAATATGACTGTATTCCTTAGAATAAATAGAATAAGTTTCTTTAATAGAATAGGATAAATGAAATTAGTTTCTTAAAAATTGTCAAAATTGAATGACAGTTATATCAAAATGAAATGATTGAAAATAAAAAAAAGGATCCGATAATATAGATTTTTAGAGAAGGGAAAAATAGGATTTTTAGGTCTCTAGTAGATAAGTTTTAACACCATAGTAAAATAACTTCTATTATGATTAAGCTCAACTAATTCGAAATGGAATCAAAAGTACTAAGAGAACACGCGCTTTCTAATGGGTATGATACCTTGCTATTTTCTTTCACGTTTATGTGACAAAAAAGTGCCTATAGGCTCGAATAATTTTGAAATTTATGTCAAGTGCCATAAGACTACAAATAAAAATGGCATTCAATGCCAAGAAAACATATCGAGCGCATGTAATTTTTTCTCTTTTATCTGAGCATACTACTAATAAGTACTCACATGAAAATTTTCACGCAAATCCTCTGTACATTTACAGGAATCGCTCCCATCACCTTAAAGTTGCATACAAAATGCCTGCTCATTTTTAAATCGCCGGGTATTGAAATGCAGCACTCAAGACGACCTAGACCCTCTCCAGATGTTAATCAATATATGTGCGTTAACCTTCCTTTGAATAAGTACGTCCTGCGGGCAGTTGAAATTCACTACAGCCAAAGCTGTCATCTTCCTTCAAGGCAAGTGAGAAGGTCTAAGGCCTTGTTCTTCAGGGTCCGGTGTCAACTTCTTCCCCTCGAAATCTCTCCACTGATGAGCACGGAGCTTAAGTTAGTTTGAGCGAAATATCATTTTACCTAGAAATCAATGAATTTGGTCTCATTTTAAAAGAAAATATATCATACTTCCACTGGTATAAAAAATTCAACTCTTTACCACATTACTTTCCGATATATTTGCCAAAAAATACCAGCCCTTTCGCAAGGGCTGGTATTTTTTGGCTATAATATTAAAACACTATAATATTTTACCATAAGGGAAAAGGTACGAGTATGCACTCTAACGAGAGCTTATACTGAAAATGAGGCATTCCCTACACTTATATCTCGTCAAAAAATCAACAGTGTGTAGTTTGTGTGTTTTCTCAACTATTTTTAAAAATTAATCATATTGTCACCGCAGTAAATTCTTCGGGATCACAATAAACCTTCCGTTTTTATAGAGTTTCAAACGTACCGCGTGAGAAAAATGAGTCAATTTAAAGATTTATTTAGATATTTTAATTTGATTACTTACAATTTCTGTCACGTAAAACTATGTTATTGCACCATTAATAATGCAATGTTTAATTCGTGTGTCTCACAGCTGGTGAAATTAAAACGTATAATTCTAATATGGTCTCTATTATGACTAGTCAACTATCTCGCTCGCACTACCTTAAATATCAGGTTTCACGCCGAGTTTCTCCTTTTGAGTTTTTCGAATCGTCCGGGATCCGTTCTTCGGCAGAAGGCCATTGCAAGAGGTCTCTTTCTGATCTCTTTCAATTCGATGACGAGGACGACCAACTCGGGAAACCGTCGGAGTTGAGAGCCATTCCCAATTATCACCCATATTGTTCATGGAATTGGCACGAGATTATGATTGATATTAAAATTAACGTGTGAAGTCTAGGTGCGTGCTTCAAAGCAATCAAACTTTTACTTGGATACGCAGAAATATTGCAAACTGTAAAAATAAACGCACTGGTTTCAGTTAGGCCTTGGAAAAAGTTGTCACGAGAGGTTCGAAAACTTCTTTATTAAATGACATAAAACATCGTTTCATATCAAAATTTAAAGGCAAGATAGGCGTATTACGTTGATGGTATCATACAAATTACATAAATTATTACAATTTTTCTCTCTCGATAGTACTTCCATTTTGTCGTGATGAGGGAGCTTGTGTGCCTAAGTGAACCTGAGAGCTATGCCGGCGGGAGCGTAAGCTCCTGGTAGGGCCACCCAAGCCGGACAGGTCAAGGGGGATAGGCCAGACAAAGAGAAGTACTCTGGTCCACCAGGTTGGGGGTTGAGCATAGGGCCAACGACCCTATATCGTAAAAAACCTCTTGTTACGAAACTAAAAGACAATGAAAACCGGACTGGAAATAACGATTATCCAACCGTGCAAACGAAAGGTAAACGCAAACGGAAATTTGATATGCAGATAACAACGTGGGATGTTAGAACCCTAAATAAACCAGGCGCTCTACAAGGCCTCAAAGAAGAGATGGGAAAATATAAAATAGGAGTGGCAGCCATCCAAGAAGTAAGATGGAAAGGAGATGGAATTCTAAGTAGTGGCAAATATACAATCATGTATAGTGGAGGAGAGAGTGGTACAATAGGAGGGACAGGCTTCTTAGTGGATAAGAAATATAACGCAGCAGTTCTCAATTTCAAACCTATAAACGAAAGGATATGCACCTTAAGGATGAAGGTCTGTTTCTTCAACATCACATTCGTATGTGTATATGCGCCGACAGAGGATGCGGAGGATGAGGAGAAGGATCTTTTCTATGGGCAACTGGAAAGTGAAATGGATAGAATCTCAAGACAGGATGTAAAAATAGTTTTTGGGAACTTCAATGCAAAGTTTGGTAAAGAGGAAGCATATAAAGAAACCATCGGAAAGGAAAGTCTCCATGATGTGTCAGATGATAACGGTCAAAGATTGATTGATTTTGCCATGGGAAATTTAATGGTGGTAAAGAGTACATGGCTTTAGCGAAAACACATAAGGATGGCCACGTGGTGCTCACCGGATGGGATTACTTTCAATCAAATTGGCCATGTGATAATTTATAGGAGACATGCCTCCAATATACTTCATATTGACAGCTGCAGAAGAGCGGACTGTGACTCAGACCATTACATGGTTCGAGTAAAATACAGACAACGTATACAGATCGACTGGGAAGGAGAAAGCACTTAGGAGATACAATGTCTCAAAATTAAAAGAAAAGGAAATTGCCCAACAACATGAATCCGACCTGGAAAAGAATTTGGAGACTAACAACAGAACTGGGAGAGAGAAAGTGTGGAAGGAAAATGGAATATAATAAAGAATGCATTACAAGAAACAGCTGATGAAGTCCTCGGGGTAAAAGATAAGGTAAAAAGGCAAGGATGGTTTGATGAAGAATGTATAGAAGCAATTAGGGAGAGAAATGAGGTAAGGAGGTAAATGATTGATAGAAGAACAAGAGCAAGTGCTGAGCTTTACAGACAGAAGAGAAAGGAAGCTGACAAGTTTAGTAGACGGAAAAAGAGAGTTTGGGAGGGAATTTGGATTACGGAGCTGGAGGAGCAACACAACGCCCAGGAAGTGCGGAAATTCTGTACTATAATACATAATATAGGAAAAAGGTTTCAACCACCGACAATATTTTGCAGAGATGAGGAAGGAAATATAATTGGGGGAAAGGAACAAATCCTAGGACGATGGGCTGAATATTATAGTGAACTTTTGAATGTCACTGCAGAGATAATAGTACCAGAAGTAGCCGATGAGGAGTGTGGTCACAAATGGCAAGAACCTCAAACAGATACAATCCCAGAACCAATTCCAACGATAGGGGAAGTGAAGGAAGTGATAAAAACCCTAAAAAATAATAAAGCACCAGGAAGTGATAATATTTCAGCAGAGATGATTAAATATGGAGGTGAACAGCTTACACTCTTCATTCACCAGCTGATAGTGGATATATGGGAATCAGAGCAGATGCCCAAGGAATGGAGTCTGGCTGTTATTTGCCCAATTCAAAAGAAAAAAGATAAGGCCAACTGTGAAAACTACCGTGGCATAACTCTGTTAAGTGTGGTCTATAAAGTCTTAGCCAAAATCTTGGCTAGGCCATTGGTGGAGCAGATTCTTTGGGAATACCAATGTGGCTTTATACAGGGTAGATCAACAACAGACCTCATCTTCATGGTTAGACAGATAATGGGAAAGTTCTATGAATATAATTTGGATATGAACCAATTGTTTGTGGAATTTTGCAAGCGTACGACAGTGTAAAGAGAAATAAGCTGTTTCAGTTTATGGTGAATACGGAATTTCCAACCAAACTAATCAGACTGGTACAAATGACCGAAAAGAATACAAAATGTAAGGCCAAAATAGAAGGGAACCTCACCAGGAACTTTGAAATTAATCAGGGCTTGCGACAAGGCGACGTGCTATCCACCATTCTTTTCAATGTGGTACTGGAACGGGTGATGAGGAAAACAGAAGTCAGCAATCCAAGTGGTACATTGTTCAACCGTGTATCGCAAAATCTAGCCTATGCTGGTGATGTCAATATGATATCAAGAAGACTAAAAGATTTCGAAGAAAGACTGGGGAGATTGGAGATGGAGGCAGGAAAAGTAGGGCTAAAAGTGAACTCTGCCAAAACACAGTACTTGTTCTCTTCCAGGAAAAGTACTACTTTTTGAGATAAATCTATAATATTAAATGGGAATAAGTATGAGAGATGTAACAATTTCAAGTATTTGGGAGTGCTGGTGACAAAAGATAATGAAATACATGAAGAAATAAAAGCCAGGATTGCAGCAGGAAATAGGGCTTATCGAGCTTTATTGAAAGTGCTCAAGTTACGCAACCTCAGTCAGAAATTAAAAACAAAGATTTACAAAACAGTGATTAGACCTGTGGTCATATATGTTTCAGAAACGTGGACCATGACCACGGCAGAAGAAGAGCTACTTAAAAGATGGGAAGGGAAAGTACTAAGAAAGATTTATGGTTCTACAAAGGAAGGTGGACAGTGGAAAACACGGAGAAACAGAGAACTCGAGGAACTCCACAAGCATCCTAACATAGTGACAGAAATTAAGAGCAATAGATTAAGGTGGTTAGGATATGTCGAGAGAATGCCTGAGGATAGGATGGTAAAAAAGATATTTCGTGGTCATCCTGGTGGTAGAAGATTGAGAGGGAGACCCCGGAAAAGATGGTTGGATGATGTAGAGGATGAACTGAGAAAGATGGGAATTAGAAGATGGAGAACGCATGCCGGGAATCGTGATGCCTGGGCTAACATCGTCGGAGAGGCCAAGGCCCTACAAGGGCTGTAACGCCGAGGAGTAAGTAAGTATTACAATTGTTCACCTAGTACATTTCTTATGCCAATAACACGAAACTCAGCTAGAAGTTACGCTGGTGTTTTTTTAATGCCTTGTCAGAAAAACTGTTTAAAGGTATCGTACAACAGCATATGCCATGTTCCTGATAAATCAACAGCAAATTCTAAGTTTCTGTCACAAAGAAAACCAATAGTTTGGCCCTATTGTCATCAGACACGGCATAACATTGTGATTACATCACCTTCATTCTTTGAAGCTGATTAAGTTACCTTTGAAATAATAGGAAATGGATGCAGAACAGCGTAAGTAGATTTAAGTTACTTTGAAAAAATAAAAGATATAATTTTAATTCTTTGTTACTGAACCATAAAACGCGAAAGAGTGTTAAAATAATTGTAACTATTTATATAGGCGAAATGCGTTCAATTTTAAAACAATTGACTGAAAATAACATTTTTGCATTTGCTGCGTGAGAAGAAAACCGCTTTCATTGTATCGAGTCCCTCATTTTATTTAAAACTCGAAAATAGTATTCCCAATTCAATTTTAACACATCTTCAACTGGAGTAGGATAATGTACATTATATATTTATATAATGTAACGGGCTAACAAGAATCGTCGGAAAGCATATATCTACCAGGAATCTCGTAGTGGCTCCAATAGAAACAATAACTGTTTATGAAATGTCCGCATACCTATCGGACATATAACATATTTATTGTTATAATAAATTTCAGCCCTTATAGGACAAGAAGGCGTTAAAAATTTGTACCCAGTATGCTTACAAATATTTTATTAAGTCAAGAAACCAGAGGAGGTATTCGACTTTCAGTGCCTCAAAGCGAAGAAAAAGAAACCTGATCCCGATTGTCATGAAAATGGCTCCTCTAATGATGACAAAGCGTAATGAGGTTCATCATAGAAGGTGACTTTAGAAGGATTATGAGTAAACAAAAATTGTGAAAAAACATGAGAAACGCATATTGGGGAGATATGCTACGGGCTTAAAGATTATACGCCAAGTAACGGGAAAAATTGATGCCTCACAAAGCACATATCGACACGATGGCTGTTCATCTATCCCCATGCCGCATCTTTAGCGAATAATGGGGTGACAAAAAACACTCTGCCAGAGATGTCAGCGTTAAGAATTATTTCTCACCGTACGACATTCACCTCTGAAAAACTCAAGTGAAGACAGTAATTATGTGTAAATTGAACATCACGTTTTTATTCACCAAATGCTTTTCCCATCCTTCGTCGCTAATGGGATATTCCGAAAAACTCTCCAGGCATTTTCTCTTGCGGGGAAATTGAGAAAAGTATGTATTTGGGGACTGGATAACTGCGCGGCGCTACCTTCTTCAAGCGTGGTTTTTCCCCCGAGGATGCTGTCGCGACCGTGAGTGTGAAGGCCGTTTTACACGATGCATATTTTATGACTGCAAATAGAAAAGAACTATAATGCTTAAAATCGTACCGTTTAAAGGGAATGATTGCAGTAGACTAAACGCCGTGGGTATGAGTTATCTGAGGAGTGTTTGCGGCAAAAGTAGGATGGATAGGGTCAGGAATTTGTGGGCAATAAATAATTGTGGGTTAGATGCTCCAGTAATGGACATACATGAAAGGAGTGTGCTTCGTTGGTTTGGCCATATTGAGAGAATGGATGAGAGTTGAATAACGAAACAGATATATAAGAGTGAAATGAATAGTGCGAGAGGTAGAGGTAGGCCGAGAAAGTTGTTATTAGGAGTCTTAAAAACAGGAAGGCGTGTATGAAGCAGTGTATAGGGGCAAATGAAGCAAAAGAGGTTTGCAAGAATAGGTCAGTATGGAGGAAATTATTGAAGCAGAGTTAGGTGTACCAATATGTATTTATGAGTGACACTTAGTAGCTCTGCCTACCCTGAAAGGGAACAGCGTAATTGGTATGTATTTTTTTATTTATTTCACCAACGGTTTACACCATTTTACAAGAGGAGAACATGCTAGTCAATGCATTTGCAAGATAATAATTTAAGTGATAATAAAGCTCAGGCAAGTAAAAAATAGCAAGGAAGATGATAAGTACTATATATGTATGATTGCATCCAGTTACGCATTCGATTTCGATCAATAGTACTGTAAAGTGAAAAAAATACGATACTTGTTTTCCATCCGATTTCGGGATTTTGGCTCCAAGACCCAAGTCTCGAAATCGGTTGCGAATTTTTTCCACTGGTTTCAGTTCTGAATTTAGTGCCGACCTAAGCATCGTGTAAGAAGGGCCTTCACAATCTTGCCCCTCTCCTTGAATTGAGCCTCCCTACCCTTCTCCTCCCTTCACTCCACTGCCTGCACATCTTCACATTTCCGCCCCTGCCCCTCTTGACCGCTTGGCGAGTCGCCGCCTGACATGCACTTATCACGGACGAATCATCCTTTAAGGTAGTTTGAGCGAAATTTCATTTTAATTAGAAATCAATGAATTTGATATCATTTTAAAGAAAAATATCTCACCCTTCTAATGACACAAAAAATTCAACCCCTTACCATATTATTATCGGAGATATTTTCCAAAAAATCCCAGCCCTTTTACATGGGAAATGGTACGTGTATGCACTCCAGAGAGACATTATTTACAAAATGAGGAATTTATGGAATAGGATACAGTTAGATGTCGTAAAAAAACTAACAGTGTGTAGTTTGTATGTTTTTCCTACTATTTTTGAATATTACTTATATTGTCACCGCAGTAAGTTCTTGGGTATCACAAAAACCTTCCGTTGAAGGAGTTTCAAATGCACCGCGCGAAAAAAATGAGTCAAGTTAAAGACTTATTTAGATATTTTCATTTGATTACTTACAATTTTTGTCATATAAAACTATGTCATTGCACCATTAATGAGGCGATATTTAATGGATCTATCCTACAGCCGGCGAAATTAAAACGTATAATTTGAATATAGTCTCTATTATGACTAGCAAACTATCTGCATCGCTCGGACCACCTCAAGGTGGTTGGGGCGGTATTTATGTTTGCACAGATTTTCGTTAACTTTGCAAGCACGATCTCATTACCTATCCATAAAAGTGAAAAAATGAATCACGAAGATTTGGTTTTTCGGAATTCCATCAATTTCTCTGAAATATATCTCTCCATCTGTTGATTGACGAACTTTATTTTCAGACGTGCAATGCGTCCCGTTTTTACCTACCTACTTATGGTATTTCACTTGCAGTACGGCTAGGAGAAGAATTAAAATCATCTGGGTGGAGAGAAAGTTAGCTAATCAACACAGAACGCGCTTGTCATTATCAATGAGTAATCAAATTAACGGCTTTTTTATTTTTCATAAAAATATTATGTTGAGACTATTTTCCAAGCAATAACCTGATTGCTAATCGATGGATACCTATCATTTTTCATTGATTCGATACTTACTAATATCGAGGCACTCGTATGACATATATAACTATACATACTCGTATGATAAGGATAAATTTATTTCGATACTCATATTGAGTTGCGAATGCATTAATGCTTTTGCTACGACACTGCATATTATTTCACAGATCAATTTTAAACACAAGTAAACGACATACTATTTAGTATTATCGAGATGAAGGTCCAAATCATAGTATAAGCACTGTAACGGATGCTGTCGGGGAAGTGAGTTCGTTGTACGCTACAGTAGAGTTGTTATGAGGCAGTGATATTGGGGGAACGGTACCAAAGGTTAAAGACAAAACAGGTAGTATGCCAGTCTAGCAAGAAGGTATTCATGATAGGAGGAGAAAATACGTGGCTAAGCTGTTTGACAGCGAAAGTAGACCAGTTGACCCAGCAATAGAGAGGGGAGCATTAGATGAGGATAACCGCGGACCAAATATACTCGACAGTGAAATAGAGCAAGTATTAGAAGAGATAAAGCTAAGAAAAATGTTGGGAATATATAAAAAATCTTCGAAGTTTTTAAGGCATTTAGACGATCAAGATAGACAAACCTATGTTCGAAGTTATTCGCAGGACTCACGAGGAATTAGTATCCAGAGGACTTCGGGTAAAGCCTTTATTCCTATCACGAAGAAGGGGAAATTATCAAAAGACGAGGAGTAAAAAACAATAAGCTTGATAGCATCCACAGACAAAGTTTTGCTTAGAATAATTACTCAAAGGTGGGTGAGTAAGGAAAATTACAACTTGAGCGATGACCAGTTGGAGTTCCGGAAGGACAGGTCAACACAAAGTGCAATGGTGGAGATTAGAACACTCATAGAAAGAAGCAGATTATTGGCTGGATGCAAATGTTTGCTTTGTGGATTTCGGAAAGGCCTTTGACAGGGTGAAATAGTAGAATATATTTCAGATATTCGGTAAAATGGGATTAGATTGGCTACACAGAAGAACAATCATAAACTTATCAATGGCTCAAAGGGCGCAGGGCGAAGGTGGCAGACGTTTTAGCGGGGCGGGCAGCTATAAGTCGCGAGGTAAGTCAAGGGTGCCCACTGCCGCCTTTGCTTATGACATATGTGCTGAGGAAACCGTAAGAAAAGCATGGAAAAAATTAGATGTGGAAATCACGGTAGGACGACAGCAGAAGTGGGTTGGTGTCGGGTAAATCAGGAGCTGATTGGTCTATCTTCAAAGGGATTACGAGCATTAGTAGATACTTTACAAATACAGTGCGGGAAATCTATAATGAAGATAAATCGCAATAAAAAAGGAAATTAATTAGATTCTTCAGTAAAAAGAAAACGAGGATAGTCATGAAAGTAGGAGTACACAACCTGAAGAGTGTAGATAATTTGAACTTGTTGGTTAGTACGCTAGAAGAAAATGGGCATAGTAAAAAAGACATAAGGAGGAGAATAGCGTCAGCTAAGGAATGGTTAGGTAATAGAATGGAGCCAATGTCTGGGAACTAGGGTAATGCTACAAAGAAGAGACCGGAGAAGAGCTTGATATGGAGTGTAGGGTGTATGGAGCAGAATCGTGGGCCCTGTGAAAGGAGGACGTAAATAGGCGGCAAGCGTTTGAGATGTGGGTGCTGTGAAAGGATGGAGGAGGTGCGGTGGACGAAAAGAAAAACGAGGGAGGAAGTGCTTGAGATGGTGGGCGAGGAAAGGAAACTGCAAAATAATATTCGAGATAGGCAGGTTTGGTGGCTGGAGAAAGTAAAAAGGGGACATGGGGGGTTGAAGACTGATACAAGGACCGATGCTGGGGAAGCGAGGAAGGTGAAGAAAGAGAATAGGTTTTATGAACGGGGTGAAGAAGAGTAGATCGTACGTTAAGGCAAAAATGGAAATAAAAGAGTTAGATAGGAACCTAAAAAAGTAGAAAATCGGGAGGAGTGTCTATATGACCTTCCTTATATCGGTAGAAAACTTTTTAAAAAATTACGCATTCCCAGCAAAAAAAACATGGAGTTAAATTAATCCCTCAAAGTCACTTCATTCATTGGTCCTTCGATCCTAAGGATGGTTGACTACAGCCCTCCCCCCTTCCCAATCTAATGCTAGTTCCCTTACCTCCTGGTATCTTTTGCAATGTAATTTACTCTTTATTTAGTCCATGAACTTATTCCTGGGTCTTCTTCTGGGGACTTTTCCCTCTATTTTGCCTTCAATTAAGTTC
Organism: Ceriagrion tenellum; assembly: GCA_963169105.1. Lineage (NCBI taxonomy): Eukaryota > Metazoa > Arthropoda > Insecta > Odonata > Coenagrionidae > Ceriagrion > Ceriagrion tenellum. The sequence continues at coordinate 10,622,058 of OY720639.1, forward strand.
TTCACAAAAGTCCTCAAAAGTAACCAATATAAATTTCAAGATTTAATAACCAAAATTATCTGTACAAAGTAGATAATCTTGCTACATGCCAATACGTTCACTCGTCCATTTTACCTTCCGAAAGGCAAGCAATTGCAAGACAGAGAATGCAATATGGCGGATATTTTGGGTGACATGCTACGGTTTGATGACGCCATAAACTCTCCCTAACCTCGCTCTAACCATCTACCTCAATAGTTATTAAGTTGGCTGGAGTAATTTTTGTCTATGTACAGATTGGCAAGAAAATCGCATACTTAATTTCATTTTTTTACACATTTGAAGAAGAGTGAAAAAAATTGAATCTTACAGAATTACATTTTTGGAAATGCCATGCTATTTAAACACCTAGCCTTATGGCACATGACATATATTTCCAAACAGTCCGATGACATATGTATAGATAATCATCTTAACGCCAAATCATCCATTCTTATCATTATAATGTTTCCAATAACTATCAAAGTATCACGCCGAGTCCAATATTTCAAAAAAAATATTTCAATGTAATTTTGTATAAATATTAAATACTGCGTCGAAAATTCTTGACATAGCTTTAAAAAAATAAATTCTACTTCTCATATCATTTCCATAACTACTACCACTACTTGAATGTTGATTTCCATCACATAATCAGAAGCCAATAAATGAAATTTTTTTCGGCTTACATAAAATATTGTTACATGCGCACTCAATGACCCACGGCAGGCGCCTTAACCTCCTTAAAAGGGAACAGTAAAAGTGGTGATGTTGCAGCGACGCCACGAAGCAAGATTCTCACTTTCACTCACACTCGCATGCAGACGCAAAGATCCATCCATATAGGCTCTGGTTAGGCCACACCTCGAATACGCCGCAAGCATTCGGGACCCTGGTCGTAAAGATTTAACCAAAAAATAACAAAATACAAAGAAAAGGAGCATGCTTCGTTAAAAACTGCTACGAACGAAAACTGCTAGGGGGATTAAGGTGGGAGACCCTAGAGACTCGGAGGCTGCACGCAAGCCTTAGGCTGCTTGAGATATTCAGAACTGGTGTGTCTCAGAGCGACACAGAGAATATTACCATGACTCCTCCATACACCTCTAGGTCTGGCAAATGCGATAAAATAAGAGAGGTACACTGCCGAACAGATAGGTACAAGAACTCGTTCTTTCCGCAAACAATAAGCGACCACAATAAAAACTGAGCTCCTCTAAATACACTCCTATAATTCATGTCACCATTTCACCTCCAAAAATTTTACATCTTTACACGGCTGGTGACCCACCACCACCTGCCACACGCCCATGCGGCGGCTCGCGGGGTAGTATGTAGATGTAGATATAAAAAATAGTTTTAGGGACGGTAATATTGTTCCAGGAGAGAAATAAACTGAAGCATACAACATTACCACCTTTGAGTTGGACTTGGAATTTCCCCGGAGCTGAGGAGAGGGAATGGGAGCGCGTGAGAGAGGCGGTGTTTCTCCTTTCGTGGATGGAGATGTGAAGGGAGGGGTCCCAGCGAAGAGGAGGGCCCTGCCCGGCAAAGGAGCATGCGGCCCGGACGTTTAAAGGGCCCCTGCGGAAGACAGTTAACGACCGAACGCGCGGGGAAGAAGGGCCGGGAGAGGAGGAGGAATAAAACAATCAATTAAGGCGAAGGCTTTGGCCCGCCACCGCCGCCGCTTCTGCCACAGCACTAGGGGGATGAGGGGGAGGGAGAGGGGTGGGGTGGAGGGATGGAGTGGGAAACAAGAAAGAGAGACGTAGGGCAGCGTGCGAGGAGGGGGTAGAGGAAGGATGAAATTCGGATGTTCGGAAAGATGAGCAAGAATAAGTGGATGGCGAAATTCACGCACGGGGCATGAAGAAAGAGAATAAAAACTGGTACGGAAAGCCTGAACCGATTCCAAGGGCACTGCCGGAAACTTCTACGTCTACATCTACATAATACCCTGCGAGCCGCCGCATGGACGTGTGGCAGGGGGTGGTAGGTCACCAGCCGTGTAAAGATGTAAAAATTTTGGAGGTGAAATGGTGACATGTACTATGGGAGTGTATTTAGAGGAGCTCAGTTTTTATTGTGGTCACTTATTGTTCGCGGAAAGAACGAGTTTTTGTTCCTATCTGTTTGGCAGAGTGTCTCTCTTATTTTATCGCATCTGTTAGACCTAGAAATGTAGTGAGGCGTCATGATAATATTCTCTATGTCGCTCTGAAACTCACCAGTTCGGAATATCTTAAGCAGCCTAAGCCTTGCGTGCAGCCTCCGAGTCTCTAGGGGCTCCTACTTTAATCCCTCTAACAGTTGTGTAACTCTATATGTTCGTTCGTAGCAGTTTTTAATGAAGCGTGCTGCTTTTCTTTGTATTTTGTTAATTTTTTTGGTTAAATCTTTATGATCAGGGTCCCAAATGCTCGCGACGTACTCGAGGTGTGGCCTAACCAACTTGGTCATTAAGAAAGAAAGATGAAGTTGGAGGCATGATGTCAGGCTCTGGATGTGTATCACGAAATAATAAAACGTGCAATTCTTCACAAAATAAAATTTGCTTACGACCCGGGTTTTAGTATCGATACATAGTCTTCAGAATTGGTAGTATCAGGCGTAACTTTGTGGAATCTGCTAACATTATAATGATAACACTTAACTTTGTTATTACATGTATCTTTATTTTATACGACTAGGGTTTCGACGTTCGACGTCATCTTCAGGTAAATGACGTTGAACGTAGAAACCAGGGTCGTATAAAATAAAGATACATGTAATAATAAAGTGTTATCGTTATAATCTTCAGAACCTTAAGCTGAGGTATCAATCTTGAAACCAAAGTTACAATTAGGTTTCATTTGTAGAAAATTGCACACTTCATTGTTTCATGATGGATAAATTCTACTCAAATTTGCAAGAACCTTCGGATTTCATAGGGATAGGCTTGTATACCCGTAAATTACTAAATAACACTGAAATAAAAATGGCGCATTAAAAGCCATTGACTTGTCGACGGGATAAAAATGGGAAGAATGTGGCCTGAAAATCTATTGAACCAGATTTAATCCCTACTCCAAGGACGCGTTGAAATGGAGTATATGAAATATATAAAACCATATTTCCAAACGTTGCATTTAACAAATGATGTGGTATAAAGTCACTCGCACGGGTATCGACTAACATTTTAGGGGGAGGAAATGAAGCCAGGCGGGGCCTCCTCCAATCCGCGTGGTCGGAGGCCAGTTTCAAAAGTATACATTTTAGGAGAGCTATCCAGGAATGCCGAAAAATTACAGAATGTTTACGAACAGGGGAAACATTTGCAGTAAAGACGATCTACCGGAGGCTGATCGAGAGGGAGAAGACCCCCCCAACTACAATATTGAATTCATGGAGGAACTGGGCTGCTTGCGGGGCGGACGCGGGGGCGGCGAGCGCCATGTTTGATACTATTGCCCGACTCCTCCCTACACGAGAGGTTATGTCGAGTATGCGGCTTGCCGATTCTCCGACCTGCCCTGCATGCGGTCGGGTTGACTCCGCTCCCCACTACATTCTCGGCTGTGGCGATGGTGGGAGGGTGTGGGGGGAAATAAGAAAGACTTATCGTACCTGGGATGTCTTTGGTGGTGGTGCCATCACGGACGAAAAACTGTTAACATTAAACTTTCGGCTCTTCCCTAATTTTAAAAATATAGTACTTTCGACACTAATATCAAAATTCGTATATCTGAACTTAAAACGCAAGACAGTAGGGAGAGGACTCCTGTCCCTCATTGATAACATATCGGTACCAGGTGCACCAAACACGGTGCGACCCTTCCTCACCTCCCTCTTCCGCCAGGCACTTATAGAAGACGGTGCAGATGCAGATGCAGACGGAGGAACGTCATCGCCAGTGTAGGGGGAGGGATCTGGTGGCACTTATTCCCCCCCCTTGGACGCCGGACTACTAATAACGGACTTAAGTTATAAATGAAACAAAATGACTATTATTGATAAAAATATGTATATTGCATAACAAACTGAAACAAATATATATTGAACTAACTGGCTAGCACACCTGACCGGCAATTGGGAGATCCGGGTTCGAATCCCGGTCAAGTCAAATGATTTTTTCATAGCGAATTTCAACCCTGGTGTATAAAACCATATGTTTGGTTCCACATGCGGCAAAAGCAGTTATAACAGCTATCGATATGAAATTAAAGAAAAAAGCTAAATACTTAGCTGGCAATGACAAGTTTGTGTTTAGAGGAAGAAAGGAAATCAGGGCCCCGAAACTAGTGACGCATATACTAATAGAAATGAAGATTACGATCTTCATGGGATATCATCCCTCGCTAAACCCGAATGAGAGCGAGCGATAAGTGCTAAATTCGTGGGTTAATGCATTGAAATACGATTGAGACGTCGTTCAGGGTAACCAACCACGAAGATTTTCTTAGGCTATGAAATGCTGGAATAGGTATATATTTAGTCCTTAAGTAAAGGAATGACAATTGGCTTTCATGTAATTCTTAAGTTGGCATTGATTTAAGGTCATATATCAAGCGGTAAATAGTGCATAGTTTATGAACTCACGAACAGGGACGCCAGTAGCCTTATTACCGACTGCTTCTACTCAGTTTTCAGGGCAGCCGATACTCAAATTTGTAAACTTTATCCGCAACGTCAGTGGTGCTAGTAGCATTCTTAATTAGTAGCTCCTAGTGGCTTTACTATGAAGGATCCATGAATACCATTGGGTGTACGACTGTGCGCTCTTAGTAGCAGACTAAGTCCATTCGCTTATAGGGCTACATTTGGAGAAAATATGCGAAGACGGCCGTTGAAGTTGACACTTCAACGGCCGGAGGGATACATGGCAAATTAATAATCTTTAGAAAAATCAAACAGCACGGGTAAGGAGGGTGGCTGTTTAATTGGAATGAGAGGTGCAAAAAAAGGAGCAGATAATTTTGAATTAAATGAAGAATTTCTAAAATCCTCACTCGTAGGAGAGAAAAGCCGAATTCAGAAATCACACTTAGAGCAAAGACACTTCAGCAACTGGATTTCTTCATGTGCTATCTAGGAAGTATCATTATCTGGAACGGAAGATGCGCAACAAACACCAAGTGAAGAATAGCCCAAGCTCAGAAAGCATTCATGGCGAATGAGAAACTGCGATGTTCAAAGAAGATTGGACTGCAAACGAGGAATCAGCATGTAAAAAACATTCGTGTGGAGCATAAAAGCATTCGTGGAGTGGCAGTCAACTGATCGGATTCGTAGATATTTAGAAAAATAGACCAGAAAAAACTAACAGCTTTCGAAACCTGGTGCTGGAGGAGGATGCTGAAGATAAAATGGACGGAAATACTAAAGAATTATGAAATATACAGAAGAGTAGAAGAGAGGACCATAGGACCATTATGAGAAAAAAATACCAAGAATCGGTAAATCAATCACTCAAAGTGTTAACGATATCGCTAACTATCCGAGGTAAACCTTTTACGGAGTTTTATTCCGCCGAAGAAAAATCATAAGCCTTGACCGGATATCATACTAGTATCACTCGATATTGCGCAGAGTGTTTCGGCCGATTAAGCAACTATATCATCATTCTCCCGGGTGCATTATTTTTGTGGGCTTTAGTTTGGTAGATGCTTTCCGACTCCTGGAATTCAAATGCCAAGAACCGTCTAATCGTGTTCAAGTCTACTGTCTCATCGAGGTTAAAGTGAAACTCAGATTTTTGTGGATGCTGAAACTAGCTCTGGTATTACGAAATCATCCGCGAGTGCACTGAAGTGAGGAATTACACGGAGGAAAGATCATTCGTGGGGTGAGAAAAATACGTTGGTTGGGAAGCAACGCGAGAATTCAAGACGTTCTAATATATATATTTCACTTCTCTGGGCTGGGCCCTGGCAATGCGGCAGAATGCGGCGAAAGTCAAACACGTTAGCCCTCTCGGGTTCCGGACGTCAGACTCCTCTTCGCTTGTCCTCAACATCTCGAGATCTAATCGACTCACCTGGCAAGTGATTCGTTAAGAAAAAATGTAATTTTTCCCCATAATATTATATTTCTTCACAGGAAAACCTTATTTCAAAAGGATCGACACAATATCGGTCCCGGTGGTGGTGGAGTGAATTCCCTCACCTCGAAATCCGAGGGTCACGGGTTCAAGTCACAACAGCATGGAATTTTCGCCAATGAGAAAGTTGATGTTTATCTTCGTCCCTTGCTGTTGTTTATAGGCCCTGTGTAAAAGTGATGTGCTGCTCTTTTTGAGATTTCAGGTATAAATAAATTAATGAAATATATTTAGTAATATTACGCTTAACGATAAAATTCACCAGAAGTATCTGATAGCCAGTTTACATTGATAATAACTCCAACGTAACTCCAGAGAAATTACCCGACGGCCTATTTTGGACATTGATATTATAAATTGCTGTTATAGGATAAGACTAATGATTCAGAACATTTAATCTAATGCGGAGGAGAAAAATCACAATTTTAGGTGATTTTATCCACCGCAATATCTCGCCAGCAAACTAACACCCCTTATCCCTAACGAACATTCCGATTTTGTTCCGCTCTTTTGGATGATTTCTTTTTCATCTCCGGAACTGCATTTCAGTGCGGCCGTAACACAATCCGAAGATTTTTTTATTACCTGTACACTTTTCTTAGCTCTTAAAATAAACGTGTCACAATTTTTAAAAAACAATTTAGACATTATTTAGTTAATATTCGCTAGAGAACATTTTTTGTGCGACAATTTCTGTTCAGGCCACTCATTCCGATAGTTTTAAAAATCTTTAGATGACAAAAAACAGATATTGACAGATCAGGGCGATAGAGGGGCACCGTGAGCACAGTTTGACAAACTTCTCAATTCTTCAGCAGTCGAGTATTACAAAGGATTTCGATAACAATTTTCGTCTCATCTGGGTAAGTTTGATATCCAGCAAGCGACAAAGAGATTCATGTACAAGTGACACAATTGAAAATCCCGCCAGTTTACAGTAATTCCTTTAGTAAATGCGGTGGCAGCAATTCCACAATATTGAACAAGAATTTAATTTCCTCGATCAGTATACATCCTACGTCATCATCTCCACAATTTTAATGATACTGCAAAGATGAGAAGTCCTCTTTGTAATGTAAATATGAGAGTAACGAAGAAAGTATTTTGCTAGTCATGATGAAAGTAATTGGTTATATTCGGTCTATACATGTAACTATGCACGAGGGAATTTCAGGTAAAGCCTGATCACAAAAAAAGTCTGATGTAATCTTAAAAAAACATTAGTAATTTATCACCAATTCTCTTTAGGGATTTCAAAGTAGGTGCCGAGAAAAAATAGTACGGAAAATTTTAAATCCTCCATCTCAAAAAACAACTAAAAAACTACGATTCTCCTACACATTTTAACATTTAAAGGCCCGTTTATTTGTACCTCGTAAACGTTACCAAATCGGCTGAGATACGAGGGATGCTAAGAAAGCGAGAGCTCAGATTTTTTCTGAAAAACTCTTTATTTTACAAAAATGAAATTTACGAATGTGAAAGAATGTTTTTTCTACTCACTGTAATTTTTCAGCTAATCTCCTTCAAGTTCAGTTGTCTTTATTCAGCAATTCACAATGGTGTGTGCTCTGTTGGTGTCGGTAGTATTCACTCTGGCGATAGCACCGGGATTCCACCGCGCTAATCAGCTCTTCGTCGTCCAATGTAGTGGCGTGGAAAAGACTTAAGCGCCATCATTCAAATTGGATTAGAAAAGAAGAGAAATTACGAAGCAATTTACTTTTCTTACCTCTCTATTTTGTGCCTGACTGGCATTTGCGAGCCTAATATCTGCAGTATGTTCTCTGCAGAGTCCACAAAATTTCTCTGAGCACTTTTATGTAACATACGGTAGCGTCGCGACAACCTGATAAGGATTTGTGACCAATGAAGTTGCGTCTCCAGATGACGGATTCGACGCACTAAATTCTGTTACGAAGGAGTTTTTTTAATATGAGGCACAAATTTTCGGGCAACCCTCGTCAATGAAATAATCCGATTCAGCTTTGGAAGAAAGGAAAAGTGAACGATTTTTCACGAATGTGTAATTTGAACAAAGGCCACCATCATGAAGTCTTCAGTCGCGAGACTCCCTTCCTCAAACGATGTTGGACGTCTTTGCAGACTTCTGTCACCTGCGCTATTGCATATCTCAGACGCACTCTAGAAGCAAGATGGCATAGTTTTGCCTCTAAAATGGAGGTAACTGAGATTTCAGTTGCTGTGTATACCAGTAACCGTCGGTTGGATGATTATACGTGTTATCGATGAGAGAGAGAAATCACTCTGGAGTTCAACCAGAGAAAAAATTAAACCAGAGATAATTAATCTTGCGATGGTGCTATAACGTCATCCACTCATTTTTTTACTCATTATTTTGTAAGGCAATGAAAGGTGATATGATAAGACACACGATTACTTCTAAAAACTGCTCACTGGAGAAGTGTTAGTGAATAGTTTTTTCCATTGCGTCTGAAAAAAGTAATACCTTGGGTAAATACCAAACAGCGCACAGTTTCCAGGACGTGACAAGTATCACTCGAAGTGGAGAAAAAAATAGTTCACCGTTTACGTATATGTTAATGTATGAAAATACAGCTACGGTAATGCGAAAAAATACAGATTTTTGATGCTGGAAGTTGGTTGGTTGGGAAAAATTTTCTCTTTAAGAAATAAACCAATTGCTACGGCAGAGCATCGTAAGAAAAACATCATAAGAATAAGCCGCGGAAGAGTTAAGACTCTTATGACCTTAAATAAAAATTTTTCCAGCTGCATAAAAGACGTGTTCTAGACACTGGACATTAATCCAGCATTCCTTTTTGCACTTTTGCAATTTTTATAATGGGTATTTCTCTTTTATTTATATCATATAATATTTAACGGATCAAAATTCAAGACGCTGATGCGCTGTCACTTGACACAAATCTACAACTTATCAGGGGGTATTACTTAATGAGCCAAAGATGAAATCCTATGCTTATTTTTATGAACACGGAATAGTGGATTGAGAAGTGTGCCAGGGCAAAGCAGGAAACAGTTGCTCGCTCTGTATACGTCAACTGCAGGCGACAAACGAACCTTATCCAGAGTGTTCTCGCATGAATGCACAATATAGCAAGTATCTTATGTAACTCGCGTCGAGGGAGAGAAAAGATTAACATTTTCACTTCTTTAATAAACGATTTGCCAGATCATTGAAAAAACTATCTGAGATTGCCTTATTATTTAATTGGAATTACACCAACACCAAAATTTCGCCAACATATAATGAATAAACGGAGTTTGACTATTAGGCTCTTCAATCATAGTATATAAATGGACTAGATCCATACCTTAATGTAAGAGTAAAATAGTTATTTTCATCTGTGAATTAGTAGTCCATTTATTAAGGGCAAAAAAACTTTTACTAGCTAAATCAAAAGAAATGCATGTATATTTGTCAACATTTTAATGGCATTTCCATGGATTGGGTGTAGAAAATTGAATGATGACCATAGCATATGAAGTATTCCCGGTCATATGGCAGAGAAAAATTGAGACCCTTTTAGAGAAGTATGAAAAAATTTACAACCCAAAGTCAGCAACTATCGTCTAGGTTCATACGAAAAGAAGCTCCGTAGTGGCTAACAAAATAAATTGTGAACAAAAAAACCTGATTCATCGAGTCTCACATGGCTACACACGTAGAATTATATTTGAGGCTTAATACACGCTTCTAGAAAACAACTTCAAATAGTCTTATTGCAATGGTCTCATTCAAGATAGAGCCGATAAGCACTTAGAATTACATGAACAAGAGTTTTTCTTGATTTCAATTTTGAAAACCAATAAAACTTCATCCCTTTTACGTGTCTCTGAATAGTGGCTGGAAACTGAAGAAGCAAAAATATTACAAGGAACTGTTTATTAAAGCAATTATGACCTGGGAAACCTATTGATATTCAAGGGATAACAACTATTCTTAAATTTATATGTCAATATCATAACGAAAATCAGCTATCTTACATTTTTTTAGTATTTCGTCATCTTTACAACATAACTCGGAATGCGTTCAAGGATCACTTTTAACATTACATTTAAAAGGCTTCCACTAGCCTTGTCTAAGACTTAGTTCGACCCAAATTTATCATCCCAAATGAGAATTAAATATTGGGCATGACAAGAGATCGTTTTGCCGAGGATTGCGACCGATTTCGTCGACTCCAGTAATATTCTATTCGATTGAAAATTAATTGCAGAGGCGGATACTTCCCGCGAGGGAACAAGTTTGCTGCATAGTATAAAAGCTCTATTTGCCATCATCTGAGGGTGAGGCTTACACATGATTTATCGACATGTATTTTTATACACCTCACTTAATGATTTACCTGAGATTTAACATGATTTCTTAATTCAACCGCACTAGACTCTTTCACCAAATTATTTGCACTCGCTATAAGACTTAGTTCTTTTTTTACACCATGTAACATGAAAAACTAAAGAAAATGAGTCTACAAGTCTAAAGCAAGTGTCTAAAAGAATTAAACGTCCGTGCATATTTAAATTGCCGCTGATATGTGAATTAAAATCAGTTTGCAGAGAGGGTTAATTACGCATCAGTATGAAAACGCACAGTTCTTGGAGGACTTGAAGCTCGTAGATTTCAGGCTTAGCAGTGTGGAAATTCATTTGTTAATTGATACAGAAAAAAACGTTATACATTTCTGCGAAGACACACTTATCTGTGGGAACATACAATGCGATTTTAAGTCACACTTAGGACTGAAGATTGTTGATATTGACATCAATTACACGTTAAACTCGGTGTATAGATTAGAAGACCAACCCCACGGTATATTACGCCACGCTTGCAGAGGTTGACGATTGGAATGAATTCCAGCGTTTAAAATACTTAAGGACGACACATCATTCACATCCACGTCTAAATAATAATCTAATCGCCATCATTGAGGGACTATTCAACGCGGTCAGGGCCACTGGTCCACTGCAATGACCCATTTTTGAAGAACTAATCCGGACGGGCCGCGTATAAGAATATACGGTCGAGGTGACACGTCAATTACTTATTCTTTACCTCCTATTTTGCATAAAATGGGACGGGAATTGCTTTCAGACCGTCATTTAAAAAATTAGACTTAAAAGTTTTTGTTAATTTCAATCCAATTTATTGTCTGATGACGTTAGAAATATTTGAAGAAACCCGAAATACTACGCCAGATCAGTTACTGAGAATCAAATAAGAGAAATAGACTGCTGAACAGACAGGTGTAAAATGTAGTATTTTCCCCCGATCAGACAAAATAATTGCTACCAACGTTACTTTATAGAAGGTTAGTCTATAGGTAATGTTGCTAATTAGTTGCTTTGTTCCCGAATGCTTGTTTCTTAATCTGCAACTTAGTACTAACATCACATTTCGCATGATTCCTGCAAGGCTTCACTGTTGTATTGTATCACTGATCGTTTATGTTGAAGAAAACTATATTCATACGAGCAGTATCTGCAGCATTGGCAGAACACCTTGCACGTTGGTGAGATTTCCCATTTTGACAAGTTTCTGCTGGCTCTTGCCCACGCATTATTGGTCGCAGTTTCGCTAAATTCAATAGGGCACAATATACTGCGTGCAAGCGATAACTCAATCCCTGCCACACACTCTTGAGGTGGCTTGCAGGGTAATATGAAGGTGTGAAGGTGGATGAGATCACAATTATAGTGAAGATAGATAACGAAGTAGCTACAAAAAGAAGCTACAGAAGCACATTGGAATTTGGTTAACTTTCGGATAATTATTCCCCTTCACGAAGGAGTGTGCGAGGCGGAAACAGCCGAGACTATTTGAGAAAGAGAGAGAGAGAGTGTGTACAGAGAGAAAGAGGAAGGAATATGAAAGAGAGGTTCACCTTTTCCGCTTCCACTGGAAGATCGCAGGCGCCGAAGGAAGTCTCCGTCGTGATGCCGTGATTCACACAATTACAGAAATCCACTCTCGCGACGAATCTGCTGAGGTCAGCCGGAAATCACACGAAGCGAATTAAAATTGATGAACAAAATGCAGCGGTATCCTCCTCTCAACACTTTGCTCGCTCCCAATTAAAATCTGTATCCCTCTTCTTCCGTCTTACTCAGCGGATCACCAAGGCGGAAAGCACTTAGGCAAGGCGATTTATATATATATATATATATATAGACTTATAATATTCACGTAAGGCACTCGAGTAAGGAACGAAAGCACAGCGACTGCATTTATAATTAGGTATACATATGTCTTAGTGGCGTTAAGTGTTCGTAAAAATGTAATATATAAATATATATGAGAGCGAACTTCACTCCTCTACTCTGCAAAATAGATTAAAGACATATATTTATGTGTGGATACATAATTATCTCTCTAGCACCAAAACACTAACAATTGAAGTCGTATTAGTAGTAGTAATAATAATAATAACAATATCACGCAGATTATTTGGAATTGAACCTCAGTCCGTCAGACGCGAAAGCTAAAGACATAGTGATGTGTTTAAAGATTTCGAAGATCGTTCCGGAAGGGAGGCTTAGCTTCTTATCAAGAACTGCGGTCCAGATGTCAAACACGATTGATTTTTCCTGGGAGCACTTCTCCTTAAGGGTTTCTTTTTTTTACACCCGAAACGCGATCCGAATTATTCCTGGGCAAACGTCGACGTCGCACTCGAGCACTCCTTGAGCACCACTTCAAGCGACGAACTCGCCTCGACTCCCGCCTGGGTGCACAACACGGCCACCGTGAAGGAAGGAGAAGGAGGGTCTGTCGCTGCCGTAGAATGAGGGGAGGAGGAGGAGACTGTATTTGGCGGCGGGTTGATGCAGGCGATGCGGTGGCGGGCGGGGGTTGCTAGGGGGCGGGGCCGTAGCGGGACTCCCTCGCGTGGACCACGGGCGGACGTCCGGGAACCGAAATCGCCAGACGCCGGGGTGGACGCACAAAGTCATCCCTGGGCACTAGAAATAGGATGGGGCAGTATCCTCTTCAAGACCACTACAAGATTTCTTTCCCCGAAGACGAGAGTGAGGAAGTCAAGAGAAATCCGACGAAAACTTACAAAGAAATAAATAAGGGAAAAACATCCACGATACTCAACAAGGAGGTAATTGAGATAAGTTATCTATCAAATCACATCTCCAGACAGGTGACAACATAAATCCGTGATGGATATACGAAGAAAATAACTGGGAGAGGAATCGCTATAACAGTGAAGACTCACACAAGACAAGAAGAGGGATAAAATAAGCACACTCAAGTATCACAATGTTAGCTGGAAACGCAGGAAAAAACTTATCTCCACTAAAATTTACTCGCTCTTCCAGTTCCCGTGGATTCGTCTCCGGTTGAGATAATGCAAATCCTTCAGTCGCATAGTGCTTTTGTCTTCCACTTGTCACCTTGGCCCAAAACCTTCAGGAATCTGTGAACAGGGTGGATAAAAGGGTGATGCAAAATGATGCGGCGATATGTTACGTCGATGGCTACCACAGATATAAGAAGACGTTCCCCCACTTCTATTGTAGAATGAGAGCACAACTATTGCAACGGGTGGAGAGGTGGACCTGGATGTGAGGTTTTGAGCGGAAGATGCTCGGATGGAGAGGCAGGAGATGCAAGTTTTCTACAGTGAAGAAAGTCTTATGTTTCTCTGAAGCGACTCATTCCACTCGCTTCTTCTTCCTTCACCCTCGACGGTGGATACCGCACTTCTTTTGTCGCATTGACAGGACGAGCAGTGTCGCATCGAGTGTCTCCGTCGCATTGAGTGTCGCCTGGGAAGATTGACTTCAAAGGGGGTTGCGGCCGCGGTCACTTCTTCATCCGCCGGCGCGCGATGAGGAACGCGGGGCGGAACATCACGAAACGGAACTGATGGGGGTCAGGAGAAGGGAAGCCCTTGGGAAAGAACCCTTTCTTTCAGCGACGTGTCCGTCTGTCTCTCCGGGCGCAAGATGATGCGAAAGGGCGGCTTCCCGTGTGCGGAGAGAGGCGCCGGCGAAGAACCCTCTTCCTGTCTGTCTCTCTCTGTATGTTCTGGCTGGCTCCGCGCGAACGCTTTCAGCAGCCCGGTCGAGGCACCGCTCTAGCCTAAGGGCCACTGCGCCTCAAACGCGGAACCGGCGCTTCGACGGAAAGAGGGAGGCTGGGGAGGCAGGCCGGGAGGGGAGGTAAAAGGGTAGGGTGGAAGGGGAGGAGAGGAGGCGGGGGAGAGGGGAAGGTGCGACGGATAGCGAGAAGGAGAGAGGGAGAGAAAGGCAAGAGCTGAGGAAAGTGAAGTTTCGCGGCAGGGTGGCCACCTTTCCCGACTCACACTCCCCTTCCCTTTCATCCCTTGAGCTCTGGGCATCCGCCCCTCGGATGCAGTCGGGCACAAGGCGAGAAATGTTGACCTCTATTGGGTCGGAGAACAAAGAGGTAGATTCCAATCGAATAAATACTACTCCTATACTCGAATCCATTTAAAAAAACTAAACTGATTTGTCGTAAATGAGAGATTGAAAGTGTCCAGATTTGGTTTAGAGCATACTTGCACCTATTTTGCCGCCTCCCCAAAAATCATCCAAAGTGTATGCAGCTTCTGAATGGCCACACTGAGAGCTGATATCCCCGCGAAGAGAGCCGAGCTGTGACGAATGATACCGAGATGGGAACTATAATTACAGAAGGATGTAGCGTACGTTAGGCTTCAGTGGTGTTACCAAACGATAACGCGTCAAGACGAAAGAACAACTGACTTTTCAATTAATTTTTAAAGTAAAATCCTCGCATAAAGTGAAGTTACGCGGCAGGGTGGCCACCTTCCCCGACTCACTCTCCCCTTCCCTTTCATCCCTTGGAGCTCTGGGAATCCACCCCTTGGATGCAGTCAGGCACAAGGCGAGAAATGTTGACCTTCATCGGATCGGAGAACGCAGAGGCAGATTCCAATCGAATAAATACCACTCCTATAAATACGAATCCCTTATAAAAAACTAAACTTATTTGTCGTAAATGAGAGATTGAAAGTGTCCACCACGACCACAGCCTGCCATCCACAATACCCTTGTAAAGGTTTACGGGAACGTTAGTTCCTTGCCAGTGACCATTCACAGACACACACACACTCAACCCAATTGGAATCCTTCACAGGGCTTTAGAGACCCCGTTAAGGATGCTTTAGTTATGATCACAGACAGAGCAATCACTCTCACAAGCACTCACAAAATCACTCACTCACACATTCAACAGGGCCATTGGATAAATATTGTAGTTTTTCCTGAAGCATACTTAGGTGTTAGCGGCTCTACAGATACGCAAGTACCAAAAGCGTTGAGAATAGCACAAATATTTCTTGCTTTTTTTGATCTCAAAAATATTAGTCAAAGGAGCACCCCGGTACCCTCAGCTACACCTCATCACCGTGGATCTAAGGTGATGACGATTATTTATACGCGTAATTTATTTGATGAGAAATGGGTTAACGTCGTACGCACATCTAATAAACTTCAACCTCTAGTATTTCTTGATGCTGGAAATTTTGCGGGTTGATTAATTTGATTATCAATACCTTTTATGTCATTATGAATCATTCCAATCACTATTGACCTCCAAATACCAGAATAAAAATACCACTTGAGACATGGATGATGCAAAAGCATTCAGAATCCACTTTGAAGGTAATCCAAAATAAAAGGTTATGAACGTGGGGAATAGTTAAGCGTGTGTAGATTATGACAACATTTTGGTTGTCAGGCAAAAACGTGACCAAAAATGATAAAAGTGAGTTAATGGTAGAGTATCCAGGGTTTAAAAACTCTCTCTCTTTTTTCCTCATTCAATTTATATTTTAATTTTGTTATAGAAATTTGGTCAATAATTGATATCGACGACGGTGAGAATTAAAATCTCTGAAGTAATTGCCGCACTCTTTTCAATAAAACACTACCATGGTTTCAGCACATGGTATCAATATTACGGTTCCTTGATTATGGCACAGCATGTCCAAACAATGGTCGGTTTTCTCTATTCTCACCATCATGGATATAGAATCTATACACAAAATAACACCTGAAACTCTTTCATACATTAGAAATCGATGAAATGGACTTAATGTTCTAGTAACTAGGAAGAGTCATTCAGCTAGTTCAAAAACATACAAGATATGAAAACGTTTTCATTTATTTAAGACTCACTGAATCCCCAGGATCCGGAACATTCCCGAACCATGACGGATACTGGCACTTACCTGTAAAGAAATGAAAAACACATTAACCTAGCGTTCATTTCATGAAAACATCTCACAATGAGGTGCATAGGAAATTAAACAAGAGTTCCTCTAAAAACAAAGTTTGAAGTACAAGGTAACATTCCGAATGAGTTCAACAGATGCCGGCGTTTTATGGAGTAAGTTGGTGACGACAAGAAAAACAATGGCACTTGTCCACAGATTTTAATGATTATTATTATATATTTATTATATATCATAACTGAATATTTTTATCATTTATTTATACTATATTATAATTCAAATCTGTGGAAAAAAACGATTGTTGTTTCTTATTACAAGACATCAAGTAACTTATTAATTGAAGGAGGGCAGAATTGGGAGTGAAGACAATTTGATAAGAGGTTTGAGCGTGAATAGGGGATAAACATTGTCCCAAAAACCTTAAAGTTAAACATTGATTCGCATTCACTCAGCCGAGGAAGAGTAAGAATGCATAAGCTTTGCTGCCATACGATCATGTATTAATGATTAGGGTGTTAACTTTGGCAAATACGATAAGAAATAATCAGAGATTAAAATGACAGAAAAGAATAGTTTTTGTTGTACATTGCCCATTATAATCATCAAATTAAAATCATAATTAAAGTAAATACATTGATGAAATATTATCGATTCCTGATGAAACTCTTCCGGTTGGACAACCTGTCTATAGAAAGTGGTCCATATTTATATGCCCATTGATATATGATCGAAGCTTGGATGTGCGGTTAACAGCTTTATGGCAACCTTGACAAGAGTAATGCAGGTGATAATTTTGGTGAAACAGGATTTAAAAAAACTAAAATATTCATTCTCATTTTATACATGCAAAATTTTCTGTCGGAAGAAAAATTTGAGAGTATTGATTCTCCATACTTTTAAAGATGCCAGGGCACGTCGAAAGGCCCAAGGGTCGGAGGAGCCAGCGAAGCTTAGTTTCGAATTTGAAAAGAAAACTTTAAATCTAACAAATATATAAAGTACTTAACAGTGTACCCAACTGACTTCAAAAATTAAGAATAAATTTGTTCCGCAAAATTTGATTGAAATATCAAAACAATTGTCTAGCTATTCCAAAGTAGGAAGGGTAAATTAAGGTTTCTCTGGCATAAGTGAAAATGGTTAATAACTTGTTGAAAAAGGTTCTTCATTCTAGACTTCTCGTCACAAGCCTATATATAAGCAATGAAACTGTGTAAAAATCACATTTATTATTACTAGAATAATTTTTAACACCTAGACTCTAGACTTAACGAGCCATTTGTTAATGTGATGGAATTATATAATATGATTTCTACTGAATAATTCATTTTTGAAGCAGAGTTAATTCAGCTGGTTTCCGTTTCTGGCCACTTTATGCTCTCTCAAATATTAACCAACTTTGAGGATACCAAAACTAGCCATGGTGTCCCTTGGGGGAGTCACCAATGACACGAAAGGAGGATGCCTTGGTGCCTCAACTGGTTGAAGGACTTGATGCAATTATCATGGGATCAGGGTTCGACCGCTGGTCAATGCAAATAATTCTACCTCTGTGGAATTTCAGTCTCCTGCATTCAATTCCCAAACGAAATGACTTCCTCGAACATGGTTTCCTTTTCTTCATATCATCCTATGATATCCCGCTTTTCCATTAACAATGTGATGGTCATTTTGATTAGTGTCGGAGCTTTGAGCACTGCGTTTCGGGCCCGGTATTTATTTTAACTGTTTGAATAATTCTCGCTATGCAACCCGATGATAATATACTCTCCTACTGTTAAAGCTTAAGTCATCTGATTGAGTTTCTGATTGCATTTACCACACCCGAATCCCCGGTTAGCATCAGATTTAGTTGTAACGTGGTTAACGTTAACCAGGAATAATTAAACCAAGCCAAATTGTGCACACAGCATTTTAATCCTCTCGTTTCTTCTCTTCCAACTCAGTCAGTCATGACTTTTGGATGAATTTAAGAACGTTGAAACCAACCTCAATAAAGTCACCCTGTAAACCTCAAAATTGAATTCTTATCATCGAAAATGATGAGTCAACTAAAAATGAAGCCTGAAATGTTTCAATGTTATCCTAGCAGAGAGCTTTCGCAAAATGGTTATTAAAGTTAGCCATTTGGAAACACCAACCCAATATTCAGTTTCATTAATGCTTAAATGAAATTTATCTAAATATCTGAGATTTAGTAGAACTTTTTGTTTTTTTTTTACTCGGATTTGCAAGTTATATTAAGTCTGGAGTCGTTAAGACTGATTCCTTTGTGGCTTTTCCTAACGTATTCATCGACAATGACAAAAGCTGACAGTCTTTCTATATTGTTCAAAATCCTAATAAATTAGGAAGCATTTCTCACATACTCGGATAGAAAAAAATTTGATGCTAAAAATGAAATATAAATTAAAATTTTTTATGGCCGCTCTTTCGAATAATCCCATTGTTTTTCCTTAACTTTGCAAAAGAAACAAGGCCCACAAGGGATGAAGATGTATTTTACTCTAACTCGTTGAGAAAGCTAGTGTGATTCATAAACAGTCAAACCGGAGACTTCAACTGTGAAAAATAAGCATTTTATGCGCAGAGAAGCGACATTCATTTATATTCAAAGTTTGAGAGATGTTGAATTTCTGGCTCTTTAAAAAATATATGATTTATATAATGTGGAACTTTAATTACTGAAAATCTGGGTCTAAGAAAATGAATGCTTGAACGTTTGATAGTGAGTAACATTAAAACACGGACCAAGGATAAGTCAGTTGGCACGGCACGAATTCGGGCTTTAACATGGATCGTATGAGGGAAATTTATTTACACAACTCAAGGCCAAGAGGGGAAGAAAATTGTGAGATTCTGCGAGATGAATTCCTACCATTATACAATAAACAAGGTTATTTAATGCCGCACATATTACCAGCAGTTCCTTTCTAAACTTACTACTTTAAAGACTTTTCAAAGTTCACAGAAGTCCTTAAAGAGCGCAAGCAATGGTAGAGTATCCCAAGCAATGAGCTTAAAAATTTTCTTTACTATCTGTAAAAAGTTTAAAAGCTTCGCTTGTAATGAGCTGCTCCATCCGTTCCTCCACATATTTTAATGCAGTTTGCGAGAAGTTCAAGAAAGTCATGTCGGAACACGTTTGAGACTCTCGAAACTTATTAAAAGAAATCAGTAACTCAAAGCTAGCATAAGCTAATTAAAGAGGATATTTTTTACTTTAAGTTTCATTAGTTTCACGTTCTCTACGGCAGAGTTAATTTACCAGAAGTAAACGTGGGTGATCTCTGCCTATATTCAGCTGAAACATGACTCACTGCAGGAGTAAGTCTACTGAAAACTGTCATTTTGGCACATTTTTGCGTTAAATAGGGACTGAAAAGTTTGAATAAGGATCGCCCAAAGGGCGAACCATAAGGACAGACTTTTGAAATTAGTAATGGTTTTTTGTTTCCTAAGATCTCTCTAACAATAAAGCACAAGTCTGTGTGAACGCAATTGACAGTTAACGTATTTCTTTGTTGTCATAAAATATGGCTTTCCTTTAAAATAAAAATGGCCTATGGAAAAGAATTTTATCGGACTAATTCGACCACAAGACCTGGTGGCATTTTCAAGAAGTACGTTTCTTACGGGATCTCTCTTCTACAGGTCGAATCCTCCAACTCAATTATTTTCCTAGAAAGCATTTCTGTGAAATATGGATATCTGACCGAATCCATAATGATTCAAATCCCAAATCAAAACTGATCGATGCATTCACATGGATCTTTCGCAGCATAAAAATTACTGGTAAGCTACTTATGTAACCCAGCTAGTGCGTTATATTCAGTCATCTGAGCTAAGCTATTTAGTTAGATTAGTAATTCCTAAGCCTTCTAACGGTGAAAAGATAAACCACTCTTCAACTGGCTAAACTCTTCAATTAAAAGGCTCTTTTTACGACATTAACTCTGGATGGAAACTAATATTTACACATTGAACTCATTATCTAGCTGCAAGGTTTTTAGAGAGTTTATTCACTTTCTGATGCCCTACTTTATCTTTGCATCGGTCACATAATTGCACATATCATTCATGAAACATACATTTCAGAGATCTACTAATAGTTATTGATTTGTACCACAAAACGATGCATTGAATATGTTTTCTCTCTGAACACTTTTCCAACGACTGGTTAGCCTCAGAATAATGGAAGCTAAATAACATTTTTGGGATTCCTTTTTAGATTAAAAAATATTTGACCTGATTCTCTGCCCTCTAGCTTCCAGTAAAAATTATAGAATAGCTATCCACGCCTAATTACTAAGAAATATGCGCAGTTAAGGCGGCAACATAGGGAACAATACCTGGAAGCATTTTCGCGGAGCATGGATCTATGCAAATCAGATACTTACACCTTCAGGTAAATATGTTTGGAAAGGATGCAATGAAAATTGGGTAACATGTCTACTTCAAAGAGCATTTTAAAAAAATTATGAAAGGGGGAGAAAGCATAGAGATCATAGGAGAGAGCATATATAAGAGAATAATTGTTCAGCATGCTTGTGTACTTGACAACTTGTCGAGTCCAATACGTCCACCGTTCCAAAGTTCGGTTCCAAATCAAGTTTTCATAGGTCAAGACTTTTTAACGTCAACTCATTACCATCTCCTTCGATACTTCTCACTGCCCCTACTACTACACTGATTCCCACTGTCTTACGACTTTGGGTCCACCTGTGCATCCGACTGCCAATTTTATGCGAAGTCTGCAGATATTACTATTTTATCACGCACACTTTGGTCACTACCAACATCATCATCCTTTTCTTTAAACTGAAGATTTTCCACTGCAACCTTAATTTTCCTCCAGTATGGTGAATGGGAAATCCCTGAGATTATAGGAGTGCACCCTCCCTGAATCTAGTGGGATTAGATCCATGTATCTATCCATGCCTTGGTCTTTCTGAAAAAGCCTTCAATCGTATTTGACTATACATTGCATTTCTCTTGAACTCTCCTTGACTCGATGTATGCTATTCTTGTCGTTTTACTCTTTTTCCGTATCGTTTTTCGAACAGTCCACTCCATGTTCTCCAGATGTCAATGCACACCAAAAACTCTACGGGCCATACACACTAAAATTTTTAAGTAATAAAGAGTGAAATGGAAATGGAGCCTTAAAATTACTTGATGTGTTAAGTAAAAAACAAAGTTGTCGTTGCGTAGGAGAAATAAAGTGAAAAAACCTTGGCAGATGAAGAAGGAAGATAACAAGCGAATAATAGCGTGCCCTACTCATTCACTCTGACATCAAATTGGCGGCACCTTGTGTAAACTTTATGTATTAACAGCAGCTTGAATTCTTTGAACAAGTTAAGTTTTACTTTTTTCGTTTTTTTTTGCCATTGAGAGCAAATATATGATATTTGTTCAACTGAAATGTCTCTCGAGCATTGGTGATTTTAAACTGAAGAACGTTCCTTCGAAGATCCAAAAAGGAATAATATTTCTGTTGGCAAAAGCCGTAGAAGCGGATCGAACGCAAATTAGGAAGACTCAAAGGAATGTCTTCCCCAAAAACATCTCTAGTGTGGAAATTCTCCAATCTCTGCCGATGCTTAACTTCCGTCATCTAGCGGGAATTGGTATTCTCATCGCCGCAGGTGGTTACGCCAGGCTAGAATTCGATGCAAGGGCATTTGGCGATGGACTAATACGAAACCTTGCACCATAAAAAACGACTGAATAAGAACTATTTAAACCATCAACGAAGTAGAAATCATCCAATCTCTAGTGATGATTGAAAAACATCTCTTGTGGCGCTTGCGTCATGACTCGTCTACGCTAAAGTTGTACTTTTGAATAGTACCAACATATTTCAAATCTAACTTTAGCGCCACCTAGAATTAATAGGAAGAACTTTACGTCGCGCATAAACTTAACACCCTCATGCGTCACTCCTTGGAAGTATTTTATACTTGAATCCATATTAAAACAATCCTTGTACTTTTCCACGAATATTTATTAATGTACTATGCGTTTCGTAGATGGCTGCATCTTCAGGTACAATTGTTTACATGTTATTATTGATACATAGTTACGATAGTAACCAACGCCAATAAGCTGGTGGGGGGTGGGGGGGTTTGGAGAGAAAACTAACTTTGGGTGGAAAGGCAAGGGGAACATAGGTTAGGGGCATATCAACAATTGTACCTGAGGATGCAGCAAGCTGCGAAACGCGTAGTAGATTAACATATATTAGTGGAAAAGTACAAGGATTGTTTTCATATGGATTCAAGTTTACGTCGCGCGGTTGCTTGTGTTGGTTTTGGTAATTATATAGATACGTATATTTGAAAATGCAAACTAAAATGAAGAATACCACGTACACGTACATAATTACTCAACTCTCAATGAAATCATGTGAACATAAGTTTGATGATCGAAAATCCTCGACCTATCGATGGCGAAGCACCAACCGCTACGACGCTACAATATCGATACCTTCTAAGTCCACTAAAATACATATACATCAACATAATACCCTGCGAGCCGCCGCTTGGGCGTGTGGCAGGGGGTGTTAGGTCACGAGCCGTGTAAAGGTGTACGTTTTTTGGAGATGAAATGGTGACATGTGTTATAGGAGTGTATTTAGTGGAGCTCAATTTTAATTGTGGTCGCTTATTGTTCTCGGAAAGAACGAGTTATTGTACCTATCTGTTCGGCAGTGTATTTCTCTTATTTTGTCGCATCTGTCAGACCTAGAAATGTAGTGAGGCGCCATGATCATATTCTCTATGCCGCTCTGAAATATGTCAGTTCTGAATTTATCAAGCATACTAAGCCTAGCGTGTAGCCTCCGAGTCTCTAGGGGCTCCCACCTTAATCACTCTAAAGTTGTCAGACACTATATGTACGCTCGTAGCAGTTTTTACCGAAGCGCGCTGCTTTCCTTTGTATTTCATTAATTTTTTTGGTTAAATCTATTTGAACAAGGTCCCAAGTGCTCGCGGCGTATTCAAGATGTGGCCTAACCAGAGCGAAGTAGCATCTCTCATTGACTTTTTCATCCCAGGGCCTTCCAATTATACATTTAACAAACTTAGTTTCTTTAATGCTGCGCGACATATGTTCTGTATGTGTAATCCACACGATATATATCAGAAGTTAAGGTAATTCCAAGATATTTTACTGTGTCTGAAGATTTTATGATTACTCCACCCACGGTGTAGGTATGGCATTCTTGTGATGACTTTCGCAGTAGGAATTCCCGGGTCCACTGACGTGGATCAGACACTTAGTACCCGGGTATGAGGGCGTTAACACGGCGTACTGAAGTGAGCGGTGCATTTAAATGTACACTTAAGTGTTGGTGCGATGCGTGGCGCGGTGCGAAGTCCGTGTCTAACGCGCGGTATCAGATCGTGTTCCGGTTCCGGAAGCCCGGCCGCCCGCACTCTGGTTGGCAGCCGTGGTGCTCTCCCACCCCCACCATGGCCATTTCTTCAATCCCTCTCTCTTCCCTTTGGAGGCGATGGAGCACCACCTTCCCATCGCAGCACCACGGAGCCCAAAGAGCGGGAGAGATCGCGGGGGTGGACGGGCGGCACCGAGGGTGGAGGAGAACGGGAGGTGGATGGCAGAGGGTTCGTTTGACGGCGGGTGGAGTGGAGTAGGGCGTGGGCCGCTGAATTTGGCGGTCACTGGTGTGACGCAGCAACTCCCAAGGGGGGGGGGGCGAGTGGGGGCGAAAGGGGAAAGGGCGGTTGGAAGGGGAGAATGGATGAGGGGGGGAAAGAGGAAAGAAGGGGAGGGAGGGATAAGGGTTAAGTGTAGGGGTGCCAACTCCTGGTCGGAGTAATTTGGTATCTAAGACATAGCTTCCGGCTTCACCTGGTGGAAATGTATGATGTCACTCATAATAAAAAAGTACTTGGTTTTATTCCACACTATTTAATATAACTCAACTCGACCATGGTTTCGACACCGTGTGTTAACCTCAGGTATTTTTTATTATGAGTAAATTGGTATCACCTCGGGTAATCCGTATTTTGATAATGACGAAATTTTTATCCGGTATGGCCTCGGAATTGCCGAGCCTGGACTGCAAGGCGGTTTTGACGTCACAGCCACGAAATTTTCCAAATAAGGCCGATCAAAATTTTGAATTTGTCGGGGGTTGTACACGCCACATCCACAGATTTTCCGTAGCTCGACCGAATTGAGTCCTTAATGAATGCGGTCCTTGGGGACCGATTCACGAGCCAACTTCAGTTGGCATTAGATGCGATCAAAACTCGGAAATCAAGGGACTGCCCCCGACCATGCCTCGTCTCTGCCCCGACAAATCTCTACTTTTCATCGGCACCTCTTGAAATTTGGGTGACTGTGACGTCAAAATTACGTCTCTTTTGAGGAACGGAGATTCCGAGCCCATACTGAATGCGCCGTTTGGAAAGCCTCGAAAAATGCATGTCTTGATGGAGACGGAATCTTGACATCTTGATAAAATAATGCCATTCGAAATATCAGTTTTAGATATTCGCTGCTGTTCGTTACTGCTGATGTGCTGAGACATATCGTGGGGAACACACATGCAAAACATAAGCGGCACAGCATTTAAGAAACTAGGTTTTGTTAAGCGAATAATAGGAAGGTCCTCCGATGAAAAAGGAATAGAGAGATGCTACTTCGCTCTGGTTAGGCCACACATCGAATACACCGCGAGCATTTGGGACCCTAGTCAAATAGATTAAACCAAAAAAATCAATAAAATACAAAGGAAAGCAGCGCGCTTCGTTAAAAACCGCTACGAGTGTGCATATGATGTCTCACAACTTTCAGAGGGATTAAGGTGGGAGCCCCTAGAGTCTCGGAGGCTACACGGTAGGCTTAGTTTGCTTGATAAATTCAGAACTGGTGTGTTTCAGAGCGACACAGAGAATATTATCATGACGCCTCACTACATTTCTAGGTCTGACAGATGCGATAAAATAAGAGAGATACTCCAAATACTGCCGAATAGATAGGAACAAAAACTCGTTCTTTCCGCGCACAATAAGCTTTAAGTGTAAAGAGAAAGCCTCATTCAAGAAAAGAACAGTTGAAATGACAAGTAAAGTAAAGATAAATCCAATTTTTCATAGAAATCAGTGGAAATTAGACTATTAGGCATGCATCCAGGGTTATCTAGGTGGCAATCCACCGAGATGATCTCAAAAATAGGTGCGTGTTTACAAGATAAAAACGCCCAACTCCTTTCAGATACTCAGAGAATGAAAATTGATCTGTGACTAAGATGTATCTGTTCTCTAACTCTACTCTAACTGTACTGGAAGTATCCTCAAGGCTGTAAACAAGGCCTCTTAAACTGAAACGAACAGTACAGTTTGCCACATTACACAGCATTTTTGCAGTATAGTTATTACAACGATTACTCTTCCAGCACAGTATTACAGCACAGTTTCAGTACTGTTTTTACAGCAGTACAATTCCTGCATCCTAATGCAGCGAATCTTCGGTACAGCCCTCTTCGCTGTTCAGTCTGTAGTGTACACTTCCTGTGCCAATCGTCCTTAAAAATTAAACCACAGTACTGTCCAGTAGAGTTAAGAGAACTGGATCTGCTGTAAATTGCGAGATTAGTACAGTTTAAGCATATGTAGTATGCTCACACGCAGTAGACTTTATTTCTCCCTGAGTGGGAACCTGGATGACACAAATGCAACCTTAGGAGTCTTAATTTCCTCGGCTCTTTTTGACAAGTCGTATAAACCTTGCATTTGAGAAAGCCTGAATCAGCAAGGCGGGAAATTAGAAGAATCCTAGTCCGATTCCGGTAGGCACCCAAATTTTTTCGGAAGGTTGGGCAACCCGGGTCGTGAGAGTCCCTCTGTATTCAGGGCCACAAAAGCCTTGTCCATCCCTTTTCCTCCCGGCTCAAGGGCCGAACTCTGTCCCACTCGCCCCCCCTTTCGTTCAATAGGGGGGGAAAAGACACGCAGGGTAACCTCATCATTGGTGTGTGGCCAGCCAGACAGCCGAAAATAAAACGCACCAAAAGCGATGAAACGCGTGTCGTGATACATAATTTTAATGATACATAAGTATGTAAGTTGGAGTCTCAGCAACAGAACTTCACCTTGATTCGAAATTTGTCATCGATAAGACTACGTAACAATCATTTAAATAGCTTCATGTGAGATGTCGTGGAAGTTCGTCATATTAAAACAGAAACAACAATTGCACTATTTACACAGGGTATTTACTGCGTACGACGCGTTTCAACTCACAGAGGTATCATCAGGTACAGGACTAACGTAACAATCAATTGTACATGTTTATTTTGCCGTCTACTGCAGAATAGCAATGTGCAGAACAGGAATATGTCATAAGTTATTTCCTGATGTCAATACTCTTTGACATAAAGGCACATATTGATTTATTTGGATCAAATTAGAGAGCTTTGATTGAGAACCGCGGTTAACGCTTTTACCGGAATATTCACCACAATATGGAAAGAAGGTATCAGGGACGGTGAGAGTGTGAGAATGTATGGCGTTAAGTATTAGCAGAGGGGCCAAAAGAACACAAGAGAAAAAGCCGTTCTGGTTTACATATTTGTAGTTCACCGTAGAGAAATGAAAATTCAGTGTTCATTATTTTTCCACTAATTCCCATCAAATTTTGAAGTACTGAATGCTAAGTATTTCTAAGTGACCCTATTTACATTAAATAAGCATGTAAAATCACTAGTCTGAAAGAAAATTGAAAGATTCTCGGTCATTTCCAAAATATTGACTTTGTAGTTAACTATTTTCATATTCATCAGCATCACTAAATAGAGTAATAAGCACTAAAAATAAAATTAAAAAACATTTTGTCAAATTTTGTTACGTAGTGTAATCATCGAGGTCATTATTTCATGCAAAGCATACGATAATGGCTTACGGAGCTTTGTGGAGCAAGAAAAACTGATGGGGGATATAGGGCTCACTACTTTCACAAACGTCAATAAGTCAGTTAGAACTCACTATAGATCGAAAACTTTTTATGCCCAATTTTACAACATTCATCCTCTCCACACTTGACATGGTGTACTCCAAGAAGGGTTTTGACTCGCGATGCCTCAAACAATCGAACCGCGGAGCCCGTATCGACGAGGACATAGCCCTGCCTTGAATAAACTTCCAATGTTTTTGGGAAATGATTTATCTCTTTGGAGTTATGCCTGGCGTCCTCGAGTTAATGAAAGCTCTTCTGGTTCAATTATTTTTGTGCGAACTGCCAGCGAATGAATTTATGTCCCACATATAATATATAACGCCTGCATTATTCAGGGCTCGACAGAAACCGGATAGCAGATACGGACGCCGTGCCCTTCCCATCCCACGCCTAATGATTTATTCATTATTTTCAGCAACCAATTAAGTGACTCGAGTGAATTATGGTAAATAATCTCCACGGATATCCACTTCCAATTAAATGAAAACGATCATTATTGTTATTATTAGTTTGAATTCGCATGCATTGGATCTCTATATGGTTTGATGAGGCGAAAAGCTTCGACAACATATTTACGATTAAAATTTTCTGCTCCGAAACCAGAAATTCCGAAGCGTGGCACATAATCCTAGTTCTCACGATGGTGAACACAATGGACATCTCTAATTAGGGAAAACTTAGTGGGAAGCTTTTACTGTCGCAATTAGGGTGAGGAAAAATGACAGACGAGCCAGACGCTGAATGGAATGGGTTACCTTTCAGTGAAAAAAATCATTTTGAGCGTAATTATCACAATAATATGCATTGCTTTCACAAATTCGGTAATTATATCTTTGAAGCACAGTGGTTTTCAAAGGGTATGGAGCTTTAGTACGTGTGTGCAGTTCGATTGCCATTCCAGTTAGATTCCCATTGAGGAGAAAATTTTATTTTCCTTTCAATCATGGAAGTGCAAAGATGGAAAAGAAATATCGGTAATTTCTCATCTGACAATATTAAAGGCCGCAAATGAATACTGAAAAGAATCAGCCAACGGCTATCCATGAAATTGAATTTTTGAAAGTCTAACATTTTGAGTTAACCTTTCTGCTTGGAATAATAAAACATTTCGCATTAAAAATAATTGAAATACGTTAACGACAATTCAAACAATAAAAATGTAGTTAAGAAAAATTATTTATTTTTTGTTTACATATGCTGCGTTAATAAAGAATAAATACGAGAAGATTTTTATGAAATTATCTAACACACTATCACTTTGCTTTTGCAGCCGTATTGCGCTTTCATAAGTTCTCTTTTTTAAAGAAAAGAGAGAAAATGATTGATATTTTTGAACCTTTTCCGTTTAAGTTGGAAAAATTATGTATTCATTTCATTCACTTTGAAAACCTGTCCCCGTCTTATGAATGTAATACTTTTCTCACTGTTCGATATCAAAAAAGATTTAATCAAACTTTTACGGTCGGATTCAGCCCCAATCACAAGTAATTGTGTTTTTCTCTTTGATATTTGATGCGAAACATAAGAGCCCTTTTCCCGGTTCCTGTTTCATATTTTTATCACTAAAAGGATCATTTTTACAGGAAAAGTAGTTGCACTTATGCTTTAAGGAGCTGGCTATTACGAGGTCATTAAAATCGCAGATGATGCATTCGTAAAAATATTTTTAATGTTCACATATTGATGAATTTTCACATGTTTCACATATTGGCGAATATTATATTTTTTCCACTAATAAATGCTTAGAGGCATGACCTGGATGTACAATATGCCTCCCGGAAAGATATAGTGGCACATGAACCTCGTCTGTCATTTCTCTGGCCTCTCGATATTACTGATGAACTCCAAGAAAAATATTCACTGCCCAAGTAGTACCCGCTTTCTCGTCGAGTAACGTTTTAAAAAATGCGACGAAATGTTGACTAGACGTATAGCTAGTTATTACATCTCATCAGCATAACACCGAACTGAACATGTACTTGTGTACTCTTTTCGAGTTATTGTACACTTTCTTGTAAAAAATGATCAATTAATGCATATTATCTGCCACATTAACATGATGGAAAACACAGCAAATGGAAAGGAGAAAGCATCACTGCGGAGAATGAGCGGATCAAAGTGACGGAATAACGGGCGAGTGGAATTATATTTTACCCCAATGAGAGACTGAAATATTGGAAAGCGAAAATGGGAAATACGGGGACGGCAAGTATGCGGTTAAGAACTTCGATTTTTCTGAAAGCGAAGAAGACGAAGGATATACTCATTAAATCATTTATTATGTTGAACAATACCCTGTTCGTATTCTTTATGCGTAATCCTAGGTTTTTTATGACTATTTTATATTCACCCGGCAAATACGAACCGCATTCGTTACGTAAGCCAGAGGTGTAATTGTCAAGTCTTTAACGTCGTCTAGTGACGTCAAGAAATCAAGTTTTCTCCACTAAGTTTTTCCTAATTAGAGAAGTCTAATGTGTTCACCATCATGAGAACTAGGATTATATGTCACGCTTCGAAATTTCTGGTTTCGGAGTGGAACATTTTAATTGTAAATATGTTGTCGAAGCTTTTAGCCTCGTCAAACCATATAGAGATCCATTGCAAGCGAATTCAAACTAATAACAACAATAATGATCGTTTTCATATGATTGGAAGTGGATATCCGTGGAGATTATTTACATACGCAGCATATTTAAACAAAAAAGAAATAATTTTTCTTAACTACATTATAATTGTTCGACAGTGAAGGGGAAAATCTAGGGAAAAACTAGAACCTCGTCTTGGTATGTCAATCACTCACTTTATACAGATTGCTGGGAATATATTCGACCCGCATATTCTAAGGAAATTTCAAATAAGCAAATCCCCAGAATAAATGCACCAGTGCGCCGCCACTCCAAGCAGACGACGGCGTCAACTGCTGCGACCCCCTTTCCCCATTCAACCCCCCCCCCCACCCGGCGCTGTTTCTTCCTCCCCCTAGGATTGACTCTCGCCTCGACTCGACGAAGGCACATCAATACTTTTTATTTTCAGCGATCGCGGAATATGGGTCGGCGATATCAAGAGGAGATTCATATTAGGTGTAAGGATGTGTGCGAGTGGGTCACGTGGGCGAGACGACGACAGAGAAAGACGGACTGCTAGACATTTTCGCATATGAGCGCTCGGAGGAAAAAGAAGCCTTGCCACGGTATCTCTACAAGAAGGCTCCTCATCTCCGCATCCGTAGCATTTGCGGCCAATAAAGGCTTTCTTTTCTGTTGAAATCGTCAACGAAAGGGGTTTTCAAGGTTCGTATACTTCGGTAATAAAGAGCGAAAGAATTCAAGTATATGATCTCGGAATGTTGCATCTTCATTCAAGAAACAGCGTAGCTAATATATCCCTAAAAAATTTGATTTGTAGGTTTTCACGGCGTTGATCAGTGGATATTCTGTCCATTTTTCGGATCTTCGCCGAGTTCGTTGACTTTGGCAAACTACCGTTTCACTGGTGTTCCAACCAATGCATTCATGCCTAACGTATCCGATTATGTTTTTGGCCACCTTTGTATAGGGTGTCCCGCGAACTTTCTGATTTATGATTGGCTCTTTCTTAGAGATTTCTTAAATTAAAGAATAATTCGAATTGTCAATAGAAGCAAAGGGAATTAGACTCTCATGCAGGTGCTTCGGTTATGCGGGAGATCTTCCATAGGAGGGTTTGGAACCGGTATATACACGCGTATTGCAAGAGGTTAAAAGTCCAAGGAGGAATCACTTCAAATCACTAAGGACGGGGTAATTGTCTTCTCCATTGATTCTATCAGAGTTCAGGTGATTTTAATTGCTTCTTGTAAGTCAAAGCACGCGGTGAAGACCCGAAAAATGGACAAAAGAATCAGTATTCCCCAAATTTACTCGGGTCACTTGCTTTAGATGCTAAGAACGAGTCATAAAACCTGAAATACCTCATACTTCCGCAATTCTCAGCGCTTTGACATTGATGCCTAAATGCACAAAGAAGTCATAAATTCATCCTATTTTCTACATAGTAAATAAATTAAAGACGGAGAAGAAGCGCATGTATTTATTTTACATACATAAAGGCCCGATGAATAGGCTTGAAACACTGGAATGAGTTTACTTCAAATTTGATTTTTTCCTTAGAATTTTTAATTCAAATTCGGTTATAAAACCAGTTTTCCCCTTAAAACGCCGTTTCTGTTAGATTAATAGGAAATGAGAAACTATGAAGCTACTTAGTTACTCGTAGCATTGCATGAACACCGTCACCTGTTAAAGATTTGCATTATTGAAGAGGTAATATTTAGGCTGCATATTCAATCTCCGAAATATCTCAATCAACTTTGAGAACAAAATAAAAGTTGATATTACGAGAGTTTGTATGCTCATTTCCATATGATAATGAAATATTCAAAATGTCTCACGACACTTAAACCTCGTTTTATATACGATGATTAATATGGCGAAATTATGCTATGGAGTTAATAATAACACTCTTGCTTTATGCAGAAGATTTCTATTTTATGTGAAAACACCGTTATCTGCTGAGGAATTGACTATTAATACCAACTATAGCCTTTGCATTACCATCCAAATTATTTATTAGTTGCCATTGTTTTAATGGTAATTACTGATGAACGAAATAAACAAAATGGATGTAAAGGTGAACTGCAATACACATCATGTAAGGAAGCCATAGATATTGCATCCTAGTTCGCCAGTCGTTTGGAATGATTTGGCTTTCATTGTTATTTAGAATTGAAAACACAACTTGGATAAAATTAAATGTCTACTGTCTAGTAATTAGTTATGAGTCCTCAAACCCAGGATTATGATTACCATTTCATGCCAAATTGAATACAAAAACTCTCGAGTCGCTGCTCAAATTCACAGAACACATTTACACCTATTCACGGGATCTTAGTCCTGACAAGAGTGGGTGAAATAGAGAATAAGTTACTAAGAGGCCGCCGAATGGAAAAGGCTAGTGGAAATCGACAGCTTGGGTCATTTCAAATTGAATGTAAGATAATCCCACACCACGAAATAAAAAACCAGAAGGATCAAGAGTTGGTTACGTGGACGAATAGCAATTTTATATTTTTTTCAATTCTTGGTCTACATTTCCATTTGAGATGAATATCACAACTGCCTTTAACGTTCACTTTTTAAGATATCACCGATTACTATGCTCTAAGATATATTATGAATTAATAAATAATTTACATTAAATATCTTATTTCTTGCTTGACAGGTTCTTAGGGAAAGAGATTTTTAGGTCTATAGATTAGGTACCCTGGGAAACCACAGTTGGCAAATCCAAAGGCTGTTTATCAGAAACCGCCTCTAAATGAATCACATAATCATTTACTTGAGATCAACCCTAGTCTATGATAGTGAAATATCACTTTAAAGGGATAAGATAAGGGATTCACTGACCAAAACATATTCTCTGAATGCGATAAATGTACCTAATTATATAGCTTTAACAATAAGATAAAAAGAGACTTTTGGATTTACTCTTATAACAATACTGGCACCCTGCAGAATGAAATTGTTATTCACCAAAAGAATAACAAGTAAAAGAGCACACATACTTTATTAACATGAAGTTATTACAATTTTTTCACACAAAAATCTAGTCACATGCTTATAATGGAGCACCAAAGAAAGGAAGGCTCTGATGGTCAATTTCAGTTTCTAACCCTAAGCCGTCAACGCAGTATTGCAGAAACTAGGAGAACAGTCAGAACGAGCGTCCCGTGCAAAGCTGAGTACCTCAAAACTTGTTTTAACATACCATAGCCAAACGGAAACCAAAAAATATTGACCAAGGTGATTAAAAATGCCCAGAAAAACTTAGATAATAGTAACCTCTAGAGTGGCCTGGATCATATAATTCTCTTAAACTCTCTCTCCACACCAATACCTACTTATATACATAAAATAAACAACAGTCATGAGCACTAGTTTTAAAGTTAAGCAACACTGATAGTTGGAGAGAAAACGTTGGTCTTTGCCGTTTTTGCGCCGTACATGTAATCTCAAAAAAGATAACCCATGTGCTAGCGAAATGGTCTGAACGACCTCTGAGAAGTCAGCCCTTGCAAAAAGTTTCAGTTATTCGGTTGAAATCATTGCTATCCGACAACTGGCATTAAAGGGAAAAAAATCCGCTTCAATTGTGCCAAGGATGTATCAAAAGGTGATGGACCAAATTAAAATGATATTGTCCAAGCAAGCCCCGAAAATTCAAGCCTTAAAAAAATATTTCACATGCATGTTTCATTAACAATGAGTTTACCATCTGGAAACAAAAGTGGAACACCCATGCGGTCCACAGCTCTTGACCAAGTAACATTTTTTGTCGACAACAACAAAATGGGGAACTTTTCTTTGGCTCAGAGACTAAATCTGAGATGTAGACTAACGACGAAATTTGTTACCCGTTGCGAGGAAACTGAAAAACGCAGGGATGAATGAAGACTGAGGTCCGAGACTCACATATACACACGATATGTAGACCACGTGCAAACTCAGAAACACTGGAACAGAACCAGACATCACATCATGAAGAGAGAAATAAAAGGAGCGACTGCGAGGCGAGGCGGATTGGGAGAGCGGGAAGACTTGAGTGAGAAACACGGAGAAAGAATAAGTGGCCGCAAATCCAAGTTGGTTTCCTTTTGCGCGTACGTTGGAACCCATTTGCATTATTCTCGGGGATGATTAAAAAAAAGACAAATCGGTTGAATTGGAAGGAAGCTTTGGAAGTAGGATATAATGAGGCAGCTGGCAAATTAGCGGCAAGGAGCCCACGGGGATGAAATCTTGTCGACGTACTGAGGGGGAAGAAGGGAATAGGGATGAAGACAGAGAACCTCGCTGGTGGCCGGTATATGCAGCCATTGGTGTTCGGCAGAGGCTCAGAGATTTAATAGAAGACCAAGGAATCCCTTCCCCGAGTCAGTCCAACAGAGACTCGAAGAACACCCCTCCTAGCTCCGCGGCTGATATTGGAATAATGGACGAGATGGTGCACAAGAGAAAAAACATAACCAAGATCTTTTCACTGTAGAATACAGCACGGCTGACGTCACAGAAATTTTATTTCTTACGCACTGTCGCGTTCTCTGATTACGTAGCGTTATTTTGCAAAGGAGAACGTGTGATATACTGAAAATGAACTAGTGAGAATTTGTAGAATTTATTATTACTTGTATTTTATTGATCCTGGGTTGGATGGGACAGAACCAACCTCTTCCCCCAACCCAGGTTACATACACAGACACCCATGTCCTGGGCAGATAATATTCTACTCAGGAGGGACTCGAACCCGATACCCTCGGGTTAGCAGGCGAGGACTTCACCCCGCCGCCGGGGTAGAGTCAGAATTAGTCAAGCTATAGCGATTGACAAAGCTAGAGTTCTATTCGCATTTCTAAGAATTGCATTGGCTCATTTCTTGTAATAGAAAATACATGAAAATATGTAGTCGAAACATCCATTGAGACAAAATATGTTTAAACGCATGACTCCTCGCAAAAGCTGGCCATGAAAAACTTAAAATCGATTTTTATCCTAAATAAATAAGGATTTTGATACACTAATACTTCAAGGGACGATCATACATTTATCAGTTAACTAGAACTACATCTCTAGGAGTTGTGTTCCATAAACAATAAAAACTATATAAATTATTGATCTTGAAAAAAAGTGACGAGAAAAAATTAAGTCTATAGAATATACGTCTAGAGGTACAGGCCAAGCATAAACACATGATCGTTTTCCACTCTATAGATATATCCAGGCAAGAACAACTACATCCAACATCAAATAGGCCCACTGGCTCCTTTTAGTGCCAATCCGAAAGCGATTTCCGAAAAATGAGACTTGCTTGGGCCTTAAAAATGCTTCATGAAAAGTACTTAGGGATAATAACGATGAGGCAGAAAACTACGATAAATAATTTGTGAAAACGATATATAATCAATTGCACGAGCGCAAGGCATACCTAGCACCAAAGTGAGAGATAGTAAAACTTCTTACTTTGGTTTCATTGAAAATTATTAGTTTTTTTCTATAAGATAGCCGGGAAATTGCTCATAAGTAGAGTTTGGAACTGGAGAAGCCTCTGTTTATATATTTACTCTTACTCCCATGGTCATGTGCACCCAAGGTGGTACTTGGCCTCACCAACGTAGTGCCTACTGTCTTTTGCATGCTCCTCTTTTGTTCTTATCTTAGCCATGTCTTTCTTCACGTGGACTTTCCACCGCAGTTTAGGCCTGCCACGTTGTCGTCTTCCATTCGGGTTTCCTTCCCATATCTGGTATAGGGTTCTTGATTCTTCCCTTCTGATGATGTGGCCGGTCCATCTTAGTCTTCTGCTTTTAGCTTCCGCCACCATATCTGGCTCCTTGAAAAGACTTCTGATTTCCTGATTGAGTTTTATCCTGCATGTGTAGCCCTCTTTAGCTGGTCCAAAAATTTTACGTAGGATTTTGTTCTCAAATGTTATTAATTTTTTCTCTGTGTTTTTGCCTAAAATCCAGGTCTCAGCTCCATAAAGGAGGACGGGTCTAATTATAGTTTTGTAGAACTCCAGCTATGTATAGTGAGATAAGATTTTTGACTTTAATGCTCTGTTTAGTGCATACATGCTTCTGCTGGAAAGGTTTATTCTGTTCTTAACTTCAATATGTTCATCACTTTGCGAGCTGACTATGATTCCTAAGTATTTGAAACAATCCACCTGTTTATAGCTGTATTCTATATCGGTAATGTTTACATCTTCTATTCTCCCTCTTCCAAATTTAATTAAGCTTCGTTTTGTTATCATTGATCTTCAATCCCATAGTCTTTGTCTCTCATAAAGAATTTTAATCATTTCCTGAAGTTCCTCCTCAGGCTCCGCTAAATACCACATCGTCAGCAAAAGCAAGTACGCTTATCTTCTTCCTTATTCTTATGCCATAGTCTGTATTCTCAAGATCTTTGAGTGCTCCCTCATGAGCTACAATGAAAAGTGATGGTGGTATAACATATCCCTGCCTAACTCCAGTTTTTATTTCTAAGGTAGATGAGTACTCATCTTCTATTTTAGCCTTACATTTAGAGTCTTCAATACTTAAGCTGGCTAATTTGATTAGTTTTTTTCGGGATTCCGAAATTCTATTTATATTCAGCCGCAAAATCCGTCCCCTAGTTGCCACCGTCACTCTCAAGTGAATTATTTCCGTCAGGACTGCTCCCTTTGTTTCCAACACGGATCGATTTCCTGTCCCTTTCACCAGGCGCTCCTCCTAATCTGACTAATTCCTACTAATTTTTCACCGTCTCCTTATTCCTAATTCAAAATCCTCGCCACCCAGCCCCGCCCTCATTACTCCTTCTCATCCCGACACACCCCCGTACTTCACTCCCCGTCCGCCGCGGGGACAGCAGCACTTGCGTCCTTCCATCGCTGTCGCAACGCACGGAACTGAATACATCATTGGTCGCTCAACCCTAAGATTGGTCGACTGCAGTCCTCTATCCCTCCTCATCTAATGCTGGTTCTCTTTTCTCCTCTGGTATCTTTTCCCATGTACATTCATCTTTATTTGGTTATTACTTAATTTCCCCTCATCCCATCAAATTACAGCGGGCATCCGATTATAGCTCAAGTATAAAAGATTTAAGATGGACATATATGAAAGGAGTATGCTGGTTTGGCTATGTTGAGAGAATGAATGAGAGTCGAATAAAGAAACAGGTATATATGAGTGAAATGAATGGTGCGAGAGGTAGAGGTAGGTCGAGAAAGTTGTGGTTGAATGTGGTTGAGTAAATTCTTAGGAGGAGGAGTGTTAGGAGTATTAAAAACAGGAGGGCGTGTATGAAGCAGTGTATGGGGGTAAATGAGGCAAAAGAGGTTTGCAAGGATAGGTCGATATGGAGGAAATTGTTGAAGCAGAGGTAGGTGTACAAATATGTACTTACGAGTGAAACTTAGGGACTCTGCCTACCCCGGAAAGAAATGGCGTGATTGGTATGTATGTATGCATGCATGAAGTAATGAACTGTATCAGAGCCGCTTCAACGGTTTAGGAGATAACAAAAGTAATGTAAAAATTTGGCTTTTTGGTTTAGCTGCCAACTCATAAGGAATAAACTCATGCTGCATTCAATAGGGTGATACAATGTAGTTGCTTTCATGGACGAAAATAACGATATAGTTACCAACGTTGGCATTATGAAACGGATATTAAAAAATATAAATCCGTGAAAATAATGATTTAAAAATATAAAATTTAAACTTTACTTTTTCCGAAAAAAGTTTTTGTGATCACCGAGTAGGTTTTTGTTTAATTATTTTCAACGATGACATGATCCTCCAAGACTTGTATTACATTTTTAAATCAAAAAAATTAAAATTTTGGCTTAGTAAAAGCTTAAAATTTGAACTGTGGACAGTGAAACTTGAATTTGATAACCGTTGCCAAGTAAAAGAGATAAGGAAATGGAAATATGGTGATATCGAAGAACAATTAGTATCAAATGAACAGAGAGAATAACTAACAAAGCTGTTATGAAAAAGAGCTGCAGGAAAAAAAGTATGTATTATGAAAACTCCGTTAAGGAAAGGAGACAAACTCATAGGGAATATTTTGCGACACAAAACCTCATTTGAAGCAATGACGGAATGAATTATGGACAGGAAAAATTACTGAGGAAGACCAAAGTGGAATACATTGGACATGTGACGACTGCCTGCTGAAGGCTGGTTGGAGCGCCACGAGAGAGGATCGACCTGAGGATGCTAGCAGAGATCACCAGGGAACGACGTAAATAAACAAGAGACACGAATCGATTGTTAATGAACCTATGACGCACCATTTATTACCTCCAGAATAAAAATTTTTCATCGAACTTCATTTTCTAATTCACTCTCGCTCACCAAAGACAAATTCTTGAGGACGTCAAGGAAGAAGCTTACGAAGAAATGAAATTGTCAATAAAAAGGAGATAGGAGATGAGAAAAGCAGCGAAACAACTTTCGAATTGATTACAGGATATGAAGATATCATAACCATTATGTCTCTGCCATCTGCGTCGTCTACGAGAACGTTTTCAAGAGAACCCAAGGTGTCTTTTCTTGGGCGAATATCTCTCCATTTCAGACAAGAAGTTACTTCTGGGGACACTCATACGCAAGCTGTAGTCATCATAATGAGGAGGTCTCTTGTCTTGGTTATTGAGAGACCGTTAGAGCACCGTGTTCATTTGTTGAGGAAAGAGTGTTCGGGGAGGCAAAGTGAATAATGAATTTCTAAACTAAAATTAATAAGGACCTTCATTTTGAACACCAAACTTAACCATACAATAATTCCTGCCTTTTATGTTTAAGTCTTAACCTCTTAAATCTTCACCGGTCTCAACATCACCATGCATGCACAACGTATTCATTGAATTCGTCATAAATTACTTTGCTACTAATTATCTGCTTATTACGTACTAATCAGAGCATAGATTGTCAAGAAAATTAGTTTAAAATGACGAACTTCTTACATTCAAATATCGTCATAAATTTAATAGTGTATGTTTTAAGTTTTCCTTTTGAATTCCTTCACTATTAATTTACTGCTTATTGCGTACTAATCGAAGCATAGATTGTCAAGAACATTCCTCAATGTTATCTGCTGCTGATGATACATGTTTTCCACAATCTATGACAATATTGATGTTTTGAATAGTCATTTCTAAATTTTTCGGCCATATTAGATATTCATTGGTTGACTTACACCACTATATAGTGCTCTCTTTGCGTCATTGATTTGCCTTATCTTTCAAATATGCTACGTAACTGGTATTCAAATGCTTAATTCAATACTTAACTTCCTACGTTAAATTAATGCAGTTAACAGAGCACAGAACCACAGAACATGGATGGGGATGGATTTCCCATCCATTTTTCTGGTTTAAATTTCTATATTTACTTTAAATAGTCAACTATATTAGTCCCGTAGCCTACAGGCAGTCATCAGTCCATGTTATTCAGCAGACCTTCGGCCACCTCAACTGCGGACATAGCATGACGTTCTTTCACATAGCATGGCGTTCAATTTGTCTCCACTGTACAAATATCCCCATCTACCTCTCCCCTCTCTGCCCGCTAATCTTAATTACCTAGTTACCTCGTTCTCTGTCCTTCGAACCCTCAACATCCTTGGATTCCACTATCAGCCCTCATTCAAGCCTGCCTTCTTTTAAAATGTTCCCGGATATTTAAAAACAATTTCCTCCACTATTTGGCTCATCTCGCTGGACTATCTCTCGTTCCGCTACGTCTGCCTTCCGTTTCGCTCGTCAACAGCTTTGGAAATGAAAAACCCGCGGTACGCCATTACGATGGGGTCCATCTCTCAAATGATCATCAAATGAAACATGAGGAACTAATTGGATCATCTACAAACGCGCCCTTTTTTAAGGTAGTTAGAGCGAGATATCATGTCAACACGGAAATCAATGAATTTAGTCTCATTTTAACGAAAAAAATCTACCTTCCAAAGATAACCAAATATCAGCCCCTTAGCGCACCACTTTTCCAACGAAGATGATACTCGTGTGCCTTACTGAGAGACTTTAGTTTAAAGTGACAAACTTCTAACACTCAAATATTGTAAAATTTAAAAGTGTATGCTTTAGGTTATTCAGCTATTTTTAGAAATGAATCACATAATCGCTGCCGTAATTTTATCAGATTAAAAAAACTTTCGTTGTGAAGGAGTTTCAAACGTACCGTTGTGAAAAAGTGAGTCAGGTTAAGGCTTATATTTGGGTATACTTATTTAAATACTAAGAATTTTGGTCGTATAAATGTACATAATTGCATCATTAACACTTCAATGTTTACTTCATACTCTCTAAGTTACTACGATTAAAATGCCTATAAATATGATCTCAATCATGATTAGGGAAATATCTAGCTCAAACTACTTTTATGTATACATACTTCAGGCTTCACTTGATGGAATAGCATTGTGGTGGTTTGTAAATACATTCGCTTTGTAATATTCCACAACCATTTTGGAATATTAGAAAGGGAATTTATTTACAAATCATCTACCTTCATATCTCTGATAGATTACCAGTAAACTCATTCAAAGGAAAAGATAGTTAAGTAGAACCTAGCCACAGCCACATCTCCTTACAAGTTTTCTTTCTTCACCTCAATTCTTCACTCTTATCTCCCTTTATACGATCTTTA
Organism: Ceriagrion tenellum; assembly: GCA_963169105.1. Lineage (NCBI taxonomy): Eukaryota > Metazoa > Arthropoda > Insecta > Odonata > Coenagrionidae > Ceriagrion > Ceriagrion tenellum. The sequence continues at coordinate 10,662,651 of OY720639.1, forward strand.
AACTTCCAAATAAAACCCATCATCCTCGCCTGTATCATTTGGCCTCCAGAATGGCACTCAAAAGCCCCTCATTTCCCGTTCCAACCCACTCCGCCTCGTTGCAATCTCCTCCAGCAATTTCCTCACCTCATCCACTTCTTCGTTTCAATCCCTTTCCGTCCATTGCTTCTTCTTCTCCTTGACCCTCTCTTCAAAATAAAACTGCTATCTGCTCATACTCTTTTTCTTTTGTAGTATAAAAGTCGGCACAACAGAGAGCTAAGCTGCTTATCAACCCATTCTATCATTTCTTTACATTTTTTCTCAAGGTTCCTTTTATTGCATACCTACTACCAATCTTGAGTGGAGAGAAAATCTCGGCGTGATGACGATGGATCCGGGTTAGAGTCTCGGTGAAGTCGAATTGTGCAGTATGGAATTAAGAAGTTAAGTGTTTAACTCCACAACAATGTTCAATCATTGCAATTGTAATTGGTTCTTTCACCAGCACCAGTTAAGAGTAATACGAACATCCACCGTTGACTCGCTTTACCAATCATAGCTTAGATGGATAAAAGGAGAGGAATAGAGCACAGAGGACCACAGAAACAACAGGGGAAGGATGGAAGGATAGGCTTGTTTGCGTGGTAGACCTGACCGGTGGCTAGATGCTGTGTGTAATGACGATGATACCATTTAAGTCATCTAATCAGTGAGCACGAATAGTTAAGGTTCATTGTTTATTGGATGGTAATTGCTATTCAAAACTTGTCCTTTTTTCTAAATATTTTTAAAAATTGGCGAAGACAATGAAAAATGGCGGGCTCCATGTTATCTCCGCCCCATTACTTCGCAACTCGCCAGCTGCGCTCTTTCATCGGATACAACACAGCGGCGCACGGTGGCACATCCCATTTAAAGCGCTTTGCTCATGTCACTTACTTTAGAGAGCGCCATCGTCACATCCACCCCGGCATCCCCCTCTATTCATTCGCCCAAGAGTGACAATTACTTCCCTCCTTGCACATCCCACCCCCCCCCTCTCTCTCACTAAGTTGCGCCTCCCCAGTGGCCATTCGTTCGCACCAAACACGCCCTCTCGCGGGGCATACCCTCCCCTCTTCATTCGATATACTCTCCCATTCACATCCCCGAAGTATACCTCCACCTTCCTCCCATCATCCACAATATACCACCAATATTCCTCCAACATCCCTACCACATCCCCCAACACTACCTAAATTACCACCAACTTTCCAAAATATTTCCCTAACATCTGCCCAATATCCTACCAACGTTCCTCCAACGCACCGCAAAAACTCCATCAACACCCCCGGTAAGGCTCATACACATACATTGCACGTCGTGCATCCTCTTAAAAAAACATTAAAAAAATGATCTCTACGGTTGCCTTCACCGTTTGGAATGTGAGAAATTCTCGGTTAGATGTTTATATTGAAATACAATTGAAAATTTTTATCGACAAATTCAGATTCTAGATTATTTTAATTAATAGGTAAGGAGATAAAGAGACGTGCGAATGCTGGAAGGTAAGTAGTAGGTAGCATGTGGAGCATATGAAGGAATGAGTGCCTGTCTAAGGAAGCGAAAATCGCCGTGTACAAAAGTGTACTTCTCCCCACATTGCTGTATGGTAGTGAAACATGGGTATGTCAGAATAGACATGAGAGCAGACTAAACGCCGTGGGTATGAGTTATCTGAGGACTGTTTGCGGCAAAAGTAGGATGGATATGGTCAGAAATGAGTAGGTAATAAATGAATGTGGGTTAGATGCTCCAGTAATGGACATATATGAAAGGAGTGTGCTTCGTTGGTTTGGCCATGTTAAGAGAATGGATGAGAGTCGAATTACGAAACAGATATATAAGACTGAAATGAATGGCACAAGAGGTAGAGGTGCGCCGAGAAAGTTGTGGTTGAATGTGGTTGAGGAAATTATTAGGAGGAGGAATATTAGGAGTCTTAATAACAGGAGGGCGTGTATGAAGCAGTGTATGGGGGTAAATGAGGCAAAAGAGGTTTGCAAGGATAGGTCAGTATGGAGGAAAATATTGAAGCAAAGTTAGGTGTACAAATATGTATTTATGAGTGAAAATTGGTGACTCTACCTACCCCGGAAGGGAACGGCGTGATTGGTATGTATGCATGTGCGTAAAAGAAATGCTATTTTAACATGGGCGCTACAGGAATTATCGGTAGCCTCGCCTTCTATGTCGTCACACGCCTGGGGTTGATCTGGAGACACTTTCCCTAGCCTGCAGCGTCTCCGTTGAACACACGCTCCAAGAGCCTTCTTCTGCCCACCCTTCTTCCCCTTTAACGTCCACTTCCTGCCTACACGCTCTCTCTTCGCTTCCAATTTCCTCCGAAAGAAAGCGGATAAATCCCCCTTTTGCACCCCCGACCCAAACCAGACTGCCCTCTGCCGTCTTCACAACCCAACACCCTTTCCTCTTCGGTTCTGATCCTCATTACTCCCTTAAACCCTCTCTCTCTCTCCGCCCACTCACCCTTATAGACCCTACTCCCCCCACCCTTATAGACCCTACTCCCCCTCAACCCCCTTTCAATTAGCGCCCCTGTGCCGGCTGCGCGTGGAAGTCCACACCTTCCCCCAAATCCACCAATCGCCTCTCTTCCGCTTCGCACACTCCCCACACACCCGCATCCAGTGTTCAGTTATCCACACCCAGGGAATTGGGGATCGGGCTGGTGTGGTAGTTGGAGTACTGGCTAACCATACGGACGGCCAGGGTTCAAATCCCAGCGGAGGAGGATGTTTTTCAGAGGAAACCCGGTTCATACTTGAGCGCCTTGTGGAGGGCACTTCAAGTACAGTATACCGTCTGTCGGGTGAGACGTTAAAAATCGTGGTCCCCTTGGCACCTTTTGTTAAGAACAGGCTAATGTCGACGCCGGGTTTCTATCCACCCTTCCTCCCTTACCCATCTCCTAAGGCGCAAATGACCTTAGCCGTCGGTCGTCTCCTCAAATACCCAATCCAATCCCAGGGAATTATTTGAGTCTTCCATTACGATGAGTTTTTTCGTTCGGGGAAATACTGAAGAGTCGAAAGAAATCCAATTTCAAACTAATTGAAAACGAGGGGAAGCCAAAAGGTTTGGAATTCGTGGCATGCAACGTTTCTCAGAAGGAACACGAAAAGTGCCAGGACTCCTTCAAAACAGAACAAAAAACGGGCGGAATCTCATGAAACGAACACTCCAGCCAGTCCATAATTCCATTGAGGAAAAATGCCGATCTATTGTAGATGTTGCTTCCGCACAGATTTCGGTATGAGGTGCTTGGTCGCAGAAGAAACTACAACTGGACACCATATATACCATACAGACACCATTGTCTACCGTAATCATACATACGCACTCAAGAGTATTTTTTCGGAGGGAGTGAAAGAAACTGCACGAAATCCTCTACAGAATTCTATATATATTTACAACTTTTAGGTCACATCATTCTGTCATTGTTTTTACCTGACCAATAAGTGGCAGCGTCACTACTTCACGGTGGATTAATTAATCAAATTCAATGACCCAGAAGCATTTATTTAGTACTTATTTCGAAAGAGATGGAAATAAATATTGTGTCCACAAATGGTATTGCATAGAAGTTCCTATGTTCTTCTGTTATCGCCAGTTGTGAGATCATTGGTATTACTAATCACTTTATTCTCTCACAAATTTGTTTGCCTTGCTATGACTGGACGTTTTTCCCACTTTATCCGTGAGACAGTTTTCTATGCTAATGAACTTAGTGAATACATTATTTTGTACTATATTTTATTAGATATAGCAAATTAAGTATTTATTATGTAGTATATTGAAAGATGTTTTCAATGATACCATTACAGTAAACTTACCAAAACATTCGCGGTCCACATTCGTAAAGGACTGTTCCGTCTGCAGGGATTACCCATGTCTGGGATTTAAAGTGTCGTTTCTTTTCCTATTTTGGAGACATTCTCAGAGATAACCAATAAAATATCAATTCAATACAAAACGGTTTGGCAAACATAAAATACATGTGGAATATATTTATAATGAAAATTAGTAAGTGCGAGATGCAACAAGAGGTTTAATGAGCACTACAAAATACATTACCCTAAATTAAACTATACTGCGTCAGGTGTCACTTAATAGAGGTAGTTAACAATAGTATCTATCGTAAGAATTAACACCTTGTGGTTTTCTACAATTAAGAACAAATTATTATTTTCATTACGATTACATACAAGCCCTATTTATAGACATTCCTTAAACACCTTGTGAACAGGGTAATTACCTCTGAGTAAAATTATAGAAGTCACGTGTTTACGAATAAATATGAGAAGCATTTTCTGAGATTTTAAAGAAATCCGTTGATTATTTGATCATTTTAGTTCATATTTTTTCACTTGTATTCAAAGATTATGTAAATATGGCAGTGCATTTTGGAATGGCTTCATAAGCCAATCGTAGGATTTCAAAACTGAATATTAAGGACGGGGTTATTGATGTACATTATATATTCTCACTAACATTATACATTCTCACTAATGCCAATAACGCCATATGACGTACGCAATATTTAAACAGCATGAAGAAAAAAAGCCCTGGATATGATAGAATTAGATTGGTGTGACGTCACTTATGGACAGGAATTAACCACAATAATATCACAGTGGATAAACCTAAATATCGAACAAGGAAAGATGCAATCACATTTAAAACTAGCAACAATTAGGCCAATCTATAAACAAGGTAAAAGAAATGATACTAATAACTATCGTCCGATATCTATTCTTCCCTCACTTGATAAAGTCATGCGAACCAGTTGATAGGTTTTCTTGATAAATTTAATATCATCACTAGACACCAATATGGATATCAACTACAAAAAAGTACTATAATTCTCCTGGAAGACTTCAGCGAAGATGTTCGCACATATATAAACAAGAACCATTCCGCATTAGCCGTGTTTATTGATTTACAAAAAGCCTTCGATACAATCGATATAAAAAGAAGACTTATAAATCTAACTCTTCACTCCCACTTATGTTTGCCATCCGCTCAGGGCTGAAAAACAAGCAATAGCTGTCGCTTACATTCATGTTTTGTAATTTCCCAGGTTAATCATTTTAAATATTTAGGTATCATTTTAGACGATAAACACAACTTTAGATTACATTTGAATTATTTGTGTGGAAAGCTTCCATGAATTCTCTTTCAACTATCACTCTTGAAATATGTGTTACTTATTGAGGTGAAAAAATTGCTTTGCCAAGGGTTAGCCGAAGCTATCATGCAATATGGACTAACAATCTGGGGTACAACGTACCGAAGTTTTTTGAATGAGGTAATTAAAATTCAAAATAAAATAGTATCCTGTCTGGATGTAACTGAATCCAATCTATCAAACATATATATTAAACTAGGTTTATTACCTATAACTGAACATTTTCAGTACGTCATAATATGTGACAATTTCTTTCAAAACAAGTTCAAAATACAAAGAAATGTAAATCATAATATTCGGCTCCGCTATATTGAAAATATTCTGTTCCAAATTACTACGAAAACCACGGTAAGAGGTTATTAAGGTACATTGTTCCAAAGATATTCAACAAATTGCCACTGCCAATTCGAGAAACTGACAAAATGTCATCATTAAAGAAAGAAGTGAAACAATTGTTATTGTATCAAAAGTAATGCAGTTGACTCAATATGTAATTCTGTTAAATCTGTTTCATTTATAATTTTAAAATGTCTTTAACTAATCAATGTTGTTCAATTTTTTATTTTGAAAAATTGTACATATACTGAGTTAGTTATGATTTAAGAGGAAAGATTAAATTGTGTTTTGTGAATATTAATGTGTATCAATAACTTTTTATGTTTTTCGTCGATATTTTAAATGAATCATGATGGATACATGTTGTGTTTTGATTTAAAAAAATTCGTACTTTTGTTTACTCTTGCATACATTTGTTTCATTAAAAAAAGTTGGTACTTTTGCTATTTGAATTAATGATTTTATTGCGTCTTTGAGTAATTTATATGATTTTATTATATTTTAGGTTTTTAGCAATTTTTAAATGTTTTTGATAGATCAATGCTGTGAATATATTTGTTGATTAACAACAGCACCTGCTGACAAGCCATAGGCTTAGCAGGACTATACTTGTAATTATATTGAGAATAAATTTATGTAATAAAATAAATCTACATAATACGCTGCAAGCCACCGTGTGTGCAAGTGGCAGGGTGTATCAGGACACCAGCATTGTAAATTATAAGTTTTTGGAGGTGAAATGGTTAAGTGTATTTTGTATTTGCTTTCAGTGGAGCTCAGTTTTTATCATGGTCACTTATTGTGCGTGGAGAGAATCTGCACCATCTTTTTGTCTATGTGTCTCCCTTAGTTAATCGCTTCTATTTAACCTATAGATGTACTTTATCGTCAAAATTATATTCTCAGTGTCAATCTGAAACACATCTCATCTGAATATCTCAAGCAAACTATTCCTATCGTGTAGTGTCCGTGCTTCTAGCGGATCCCAAACTAATTCCTCTAGAATGTAGATGTAATTGTGGCTACTAATGGCACTATGCCTCTAATCTTAAGTGTCTCGTTCTATTTTTGTTATAGTTATGTACGTTGTATTGAAATAAATTATTTTGATCCTAAAAAAAATGTTTACAACAGGAGTTTTTTGTTGAACCCTTGGTCCGAGATAAACCAAGCCGATATTCGTGAGAGCTATGTATTCGCCGGTGTCCACCCAGAGATTAGGAATCTGCTTCTGTTGGCATTTTCTGATAGCACACGGTAGTTTTGGTGGGAATATTAACCCTTTGAGAGCGGCTTGACGTGATATCACGTCATGGTTGTCTTCACGCTGGTGCTGATGACGTTATATCGCCTTCATGGGTACCGTGAGTGTCCCAGATTTCACTAGGGAACTTTCACTCGGCCCCATAGTGCAATCTGGAACACTCACGGTACCCATGATGTGACATCACGTCATCAGAACCAGCGTAAAGACAACCATGACGTGATATCGCGTCATGCCGCTCTCAAAGAGATAAGACTGTCTACCCTAGTTAGAAGTTCTTTTTTCAGTAGTATATTCTTCTCTTTCGAAAAAATATCTCCTTTTCGTATCCTCTCTAAGTAAGCTGAAATATTTAGACCTCTTATGTGTCGAAACTTTGAGTCACCCCGTTTGCCTTCTTCATCCAGGACGCAGAGGATTGGCAGCCGGGGGGAAACTTTTTTCTCCTTTTTCCTGGAGAAATGAAGTTGGGAAGCCGATCGATCAATCATTCCATCAGAGGGGAAGGAGAAGAAAAACGGTCGAGGCAATGGCTTACATTCAATCCCTCGCACACTCCATCCATGACGCTTCTCATTGCCTCTCCTCACCTTCCTACTCGCTCTTCTAAGAAAAAAAAACAATCTCTGAATTTATCAAACACTTCAACGGTTTCCAAACTTTCTGCGTTTAAAACATGCCCCTGTAGGTCTGGTCGAAGAAATTACCCATTACCCGTGATTTTTTATGCGTAATGGTTTTATGGGCATGGCCATGAATATATATATATATATATATATATATATATATATATTGGATTGTTATCTCGTCGCCAAAAACTGTTGTCTAGAATTCCGTAAACAAACAACTTTTTGGAATGTGGGGCCGCCTAGTGAAGAAAGACGGAAGTTCAAATGTAAATACCTTCGACAGTTTGTAAATAAACACGTCTTACTGGTTTTAATTACAAGTAATCACAAAGCAGAGGATAAAAAAATGTAGCTCTACCCGCGGGACGTAATTACACTTTTTTAATATCGTCCGGTCTACAGATATATTTACTCTCCAAAACTGAATTAAATAAATGCAAAATTAATCTTCTTCTTCTTATTTTGTGTATTCCCAATGGCCATCATTGTAGTGAAGGTAAAAAGGAATGCACTTACCGCCGCCTTGAACAGATTCTTATTTTTCAAAGTCCCAGTCTCCTATTTTGGGTCCTCGTAGACGCATACCCTGTTTTGCAGCCTGGCACAAAGCAAGTTCTGTTTAAACAAGGCATTCTAAATTCTTTATTTATAGCCGAACGGGCTTGATGCATTCAAATTAGAATCAGAGTCTCGCAAACATCGTCGTCGGCACACGATGGACATTTCATAAACCTCTTACACATTTCCTGTAATAGATATTTCCTCTCTAGCATTTACAAATTAACTTTTAGGTCACAAAAATAGCAACATACTATTCAAATCATCAGGTAATTCATATCTTCTCGATCGTTATTGAATATTCACCACAGTCTCACGTTGACAACAATTAACTACGTCTATTTACGATTCATCTGAAAAGACTTTTTTCAAAGTGGCGCCAAGGACTGGGTGAACTAAAAGTGGGAATTTAGGCATCACGGAGCCTAGGCAACAATGCCAAATATTTATATCCATAATATATATTCATTGGCATAGCAAACAATTAGCACATATGAATACCACCAAGCGATCAGCCGCCTGGACGCGTGATCAGGGGCGTTAGGAAACAGCCCTGTAAAGGCGAAACGGAGATGGTTTTAGGGAGGGAAAATTGTGAAGGATATTATAGGAGTATTTTGGGAGGAGCACAGCTTTTTTATGGCCACTTATTGCGCGCCGAAAGAAAGAATTTTTGTGCCAATCAGTTCGTCAGTGTACCACTCTTATTTTATCGCTTCTTTCGGATCATGTGAAATAGTGCGGCATCAAAATGATATTTTAAATGTCACACACTAAAGTATACATGATCTTATTTTCTCAACAAATCATATTGCTCATGAGAAAAATAGAAGTGAAGAGAAGAAAAATGTCTGGCCAATAAAGGCAACCGTTGGATGGGCAAATTTGTGAAATGACTATCGAAATTCCAAAGAGGAAAAAAATCAATCGCTTGACCGGTACTCGAAACCCGGATCCCTCTTTGCTTTAGCCAGCTAAGAAGCGGAGGCGTCCTACTCCCATGTGGGTTTTTGTGGGCGTTATTGGACACACGGTGTTTTAGACTGCCGGACATACAATGTTACGAGCAGTCAGAGGCGTGTCCTAAGCACCAGAATCAGCGAGGTTAACGCCAAACTTAAAACGCAAGAGGTGTTTGCTCTTTTTGAACGAGGATACCGGGACAAGCCACGGTAATACATTTACATCTACATCTACGAAATATGTACCGCGCAAGCCACCACTAGGGTGTGTGGCGCGGGGTGATTCCACGCCAGGCATGCAGCACTCATCCCAATTCAATCAGAACCGCTTTATCGTTACGGATTTCCCTGTAAACTACGACATCGTCGGCAAATAGTCAAAGTTAACTGTCTACTTCTTCACCAATTTCCTTAATATACTGAAGGAATAGAAGTGGGCCTATGACACTTCCCTGTGGGGCACCCGAAATAACTTTATCCTCATTGGAGATGGCACCGTCTTATACTTCTCTCTGAACACGATTTGTTTGGAATTCTCTCATCCAGGAAATCATATCGTCGTGTAAGCCGTATGATTTTAGTTTAATTAATAATTTTTGTGGGACACGTTATCAAATGATTTTTTAAAGTCAGGAAAAATTGCGTTTTGCAAATGGCGTCTGCAGCTGTTTCATAATCGAGCTTACTATTACATAACAATGATACTCAAACAATATCGTACTGTCTACCAAATTCAGTAGACAGTACGATATTGTTTGAGTATCATTGTTAAATGTGCTGTTCTACAATATCTCGCCGGAGAAAGCGGAGTTTACTATTACATGTTCAAGGACTTTGTATGAGATAGATGTTAGAGATATCGGTCAGTAATTTGATGACTGCTCCTAATCACCACTTTAAAATATGGGCGTTACATTAGCAATTTTCAAGTCATTGGGTACTACGTGTTGGTACTACCTCGATAGATGTTCTAAATATTATCTGCATGTAGTGGAGCATCATTTACGCAGTCACCCCCAAGTGTATAGAAAAGCGCAATTCCGGACTCAATAAATCATGACCGGGATTCGACCCTGGATCCTTCGAATTCCGACTGAGTGCTTTAGCCAGTTACGCTACCTAAAGGATTCTACTTCAATTAAAGCTCACCACAGTCCACTCCGGGGAGACTCCGGAAAGGTATTACCGCAAGTAGTCTCGGCATCCACAAAATTTGTGAAAAAAAACCAACTTAAATAAAAAAAATATTTTTTCACTCAAGTATGGCAAAGTACATTACAGGGTTCGCTGAAAAGTGTCAAAGTTACGCTCGTTTTCATTTCGAATCGAAAAACAATTGTTGATATATTTGTGGAAAAATAATACTTGCCTATCAACCATTTTGGAGTTTCTTCCCACCGGAACTCGATTCTGCAGAATTGTAAACTCTTCCACGGTGTTTCGTTTCGCACGGACAGCCGCTGCAATTACCAGCAGACGTATTTCTTACAAATATACAGGGCAAGGTCAAGCACGCCAGCGTTGGCACGAACGCTTTGGAAACTTATTCCGGAACCCGTTGAAAACATCTGCTGCCGTTATTTCTTTTTCAAGCCGTTCGCTCTCTCGAGAGCTTCGAGCGCCGTTGTTTTCATCCCGCATTTCCACGATCAGGCCATTCATTCGTGGCGTCTCGCGCGCACCCAATTCAAACGTCCAAGACAGTTGCTCGAGAGGCAGTAGGAATGCAAATGCGAAGTGGTGGTGGTGGGGGGGGGGGAGGAATTCTGTTCATCCTTCTCCATCTTACACGATGTTTACGCGGAGGGAATGACTGCTTCGGGTGAATATTTCACGAGGAGTGGAAGGCGGGGAACTCTCGCGTCGAGGAGGACGGGAGTCGGTGGAGAGGGAAAGAATCACGAGATGAGAAAATAAGGGATGGAACGAGGCTTAAAGAGGGAGTCGGGGAGGGAATGGAAAGGAGGCTGAATCCGATTAACTTTTCTGTTTCTAAATATTTAAGGAATAAACGGAGAGGAAAACGTAGTATTCCGGAGGAAGGAAAGCGCATTGGAATGACAAGTTTGGGTGGCTCTTCACTGAATATGCGAGTCGAGTCAAATGCTATTTCACACTTTTTTCTTCCGTTTAAAAAACTCCTGCTTTCGCTGATGAAATAGATTAGCTATTGAAAACATTGTTTGGGTACAAAATATACGCTGATTGTTTGTTACGGATGTATTTTTAATGATAAAATTTGTCAAGTTATAGCAAGGCCCTTACACCCTGGTCATGATACGATCCCATAATGTACTCTGATTTCTTCATTTTGGATCGGACTCTACGTTCCGTAGCACTGTTAATCTTCATTGAGTTACTTAGTAGTTTCTGTCTACTTGAAAAGTTTCTTAGGGCAACCAAGATTATTCAGATATACGTGGATCTTTGTCCCTATGACCATGTTTGAATATTGGAGTCGGGACGATTGTGTACCACTTTCCTGGAGTCGAACGGGAGGCGTCAGACCAAAAGTCCAAATGAATCCTAAAGCCGCCTATTATTGACGGTCAGCACAAAAATTTTACGGCATTATCTTTATTTTATAGAGAATTGCACTTGGATCTTTGTCCCCATGACACCCATTCATTTGCATGCAGAATTTGAACTCCGCCAAAAATTAGACCCCAGATGGCGGATTACATTGGATAAGTGCGTGTCATGACCTAGGTATATGGACCTTGAGTTACAGTAGCCTACTGCAGCGCCATTTGAGTGGAATTACCGCATTTCAATCACGTCAGCAATATTGCTAATAACTGTAATAAATGCGTCGTTAGATTCCTATATTTTACGTGTATTCATTTTTACTAGGACTTTTTGCAACTGATGAGCTTTTTAAATTGAGATTTAGAGTAAGTATTCTTGCATCCATTGACAGTTGTCGGCTGCAATATGAGCAACCTCTATAAGAAGAGCGGAGCCCATGATCAAATATCCACTTTATAGTCTGAACGTCAAAGATGCTATGATTAGATGTTCGGAATTTCACGTATGAGAGGCCCTGAACACATATTCAATGATAACTTTTACTTAACCAAAAAAAACACATAAAAACCCGACCCGGGTTTCAATACATAAGTATTATCTTCAAGTGCAGAACAAGTTCGGGAACTCTCTTGTGTATTGGGGAAAAAAGAAGTAGGGGGAAGGAGGAGGTGATGATGGGGAGGGGGTGGAAGAAAGGAGAAAAAGGGAGGAAAGGGGGAAGAGAGAGGGTGCATCATCACCTCTCCCTTCGCTCCATCTTTTTTCCCAAATATATAAGAGATTTCCCGAACTTGTTATGCACCTGAAGATAATACTTACGTATTGAGACCCGGGTCGTGTCATTTGTGGTTAAGTAAAAGTTATCATTAAATATGTCCATTGAAACGTACAATCAAGTAGACAAAGATACTGTTGTCATTATTTGTGGTCCTAAAGCCAGAGCCGACTAAATTCGCCATTCGGAGAGGAGACCAAGGCTGTATTGTTTCAAGGTAAAAATAAGATGGAAACACTCCCTTTATTGCTATTTTTCGCTCGCACCTGGAGAGATCTTGCGCGGTCATTCAACCAGAAGCGTTGATTGAAAAACCTTAATTACAGCCGCGGTTTAAAATAAAATCTTGGCGAGATTCATTTGGCCAAATTTTTCGTTCGATTCTCATTTATGGATTTGCTAAATGAAGGAGAATCCTGCAATAGTATCCAATAACTGTTTCTTCTCCTTTAACCTACCCAGCACCAACACGAAAAACTTACCGAGGGAAAGCCGACCTTCAATGCGCCTACTATAGTAATTTGGCTGATGAAATAAAATATTTATGCATTGGAAGTATATTGAGATATGAGGAGCTATTAAAGACAGAGATATAGGAGGAAAGAAATTTGAACAAACTAAACTGTTTCAGGCGTTACTTTGTGGAAGTTTTTAATCTTCATTTTGAAAAGATACAACTTGGTTAAAACCAACCCGGGTTTCAGCAACTGAGTGGCATTTTCAAGGTACAACTGACGTGAGTGGCTGAGTATATGTACACAGTAAAGGTGGAGGGAGAGCGAGGAAAAGAGGGGAAAGAGAGGGGAATGGAGGGGCGGGCGTGGAGGTATTACTGGTAGAGGTGACATAAAGGCGTCGGAAAGGATGAGTACAATTGGGTGCAAACTGAGTAATTTGTAGGTAAACAAGAGCAGAATGGATGACTAGGACGGTTATCTGTTGTGCAAAGAGGGAAGTTTTATGTTAAGGAGGGGGGAATGGGTGGGGAACAGGTAGTCATTACATTTGTCATGTATGAACATACATGAATAAAATCTGCAGGGTATTGACAATTTAAAATTTTTCTAAAAAAATCGAAGAACCCTTGTCAGTGACAAGTAAAATCTCAGGGTTAAAATCACTAAAATGGTTATCTGTGCATAAATGTTCACTAAACTTTGAATTTCCACCACCATCATCAAAGTGGTTCCTATGTTCTTTCACTCTGTCTTTCACTTTCCGTCCTGTTTGACCGATGTATGAGATTCCACAGTCGTTACATTTGAGTTTATACACTCCACTTTTGTCCAACCTTGAATATTTGTCTTTCGAGTTAAAAAGCATTTTTCCAATAGTATAAGGGTTGCGGAATGACACGCCGCGTGTCTCGTCTGATATGAGTTTATGCAATTTACAAGAAACACTCTGAATGAAAGTGAAAGTATACCGCTTCTTTTTACATTAAACTGGGGGGTGAACTGTAAACAATCGCACTTCCTTCTTCCTCCCTGAGACTGCACAACATAGACTGCACGATGTTTTAGTTGCTACACTACTACAATATGAGCATTGCGAGCGAGAATAATTCAGTCGTCTGAGGCGGGACTAGGCTTCATATTTTCTCCGTTTGGAATCAATGATTTCATTTCATAATATACATTCGATTTTTAAGTTGTATACATGGTAAATACTATCGATTTAAAACAATTTCATTAATATACATAAAATAATAATGAGATTCATTACACAAAATTATATAATGACTATAAAATAAAAAAAATATTGATCGACAAAGGTATCACTTCCGAGAAAGTTGGGTCAAAATTGACCCCATATGAGAAAATAATTATTTTTTAAGAGTAAAATAAAAAAATATTTTCAAATACCACCATATTGTATTAAAAACAGTAAAAAATACAAATACAAAAAACTATGGCGGATATAAATAAATTTTAACGACCAAATACAATAGAAATGCGTATTGTGAGGTCAAATATGACCCCTTTTGCCCGTTCAAAGGTTCAAAATGCTCGAAGAAATCCAATTTTCTTTCTTCCGCACACGGTGTGTGCAGAACCATAGTATAAAGATCACATGGCCGATTAGAATGAATCGAGTCTTTTGGAAAAATCGATTTTGAATACTGAAGTTCAAAATCTACTGAGACCTAGTAGTAGGTGAGAAAAACTCTACGAGGAAGCTTACAAGGTATCTTTTTTCGTGATAACGTTATCTGTTGTTTATTTTTTTTATCGTGAACCTTAAACTTTAATCCATCTCTTATTTTTCAATCCACTTGACCCAGTGACGCAAATGGCCTCACTGGCCGGTCGCCTTTTTAAATAACCAACAACAAGAAAAGAACAAAGGGCTATACATGTCAATATCCGGGTTCATAAATTATGGCAGATATTACTAGGAATATTGACTGCCGACTGGAGAAGAATGAAATGTCCCTCACGAGTTCATAAGATGTGTCAATGAGACTTTACGCTATGTTTGTCGATAGGTAGTCTAGCGAGTCAGTTGACTTACTCCATAATGCCTATATTTCATCCGATACCTGGCGCTAACACAGGTCGTGCATGTGTTTTTGGTGTAATACTTGTGTGCCAGTGCGTTTGTGTAGTGGTAAAAAATTAAAAAAGTTTGATGTCTGTGACGCACTTGTGTAGAACGTATTTTTGAAATTTCACTACTTGAGCAGGATTGTTCTGATGTATCAGTGGTCGAAGTTACATTGTCTTTTATTGGGTACTAGGGAATGTACCCGTTGAAATTCAAAGGGTGGGAAAAACATTGAACTTATTTTATACTCTCGATGACAATCGAAATATATCAATATATCGCGCAAAATGCATTTCTTATGGATTTTATGGATTCTTCTATCCCAACTGATATGTTCTGGGCCTATATTCACCATGTATCCATATGAGGTTCGGCTTCGACAATGCTATCGGTCGTCAAGGAGACAGCGTACAAAAACGCTGAATGTTTTGCAATCTTATGATTGTTTTTTCACACTTTAAAGAAAATTAATTAGAAAACAAAAATTAATTGCAAGAATAAAAATGTATATTGATTTTTCTTTCCATGGGGCTTTGTACGACCATTATTTTTAATTTAAATATGAAAAAGATAAAAGGTCTGCACGCCAGAAAAACGAACGTAATATGTATTTCTTATGGAAACGCTTTTACTCGTCTGGAGTCAAATCGGCGACCATTAGGTACACAAAAAGTAGCCATAAACCTTTCGAGCGACATAAAGTATCATGTTCCAAAGTCTTACGTCATTCCGTGCAGAGGTTCGGTAGTTATAAATTTAACAGATTCAGGCGAGATATCGTGGAAGTTCTTCATATTATAAGAGAAACAATTGCACTTTTCCACAAATTGCTTTAATGCGTACAACGCGTTTCGGCTCAAAGAACCATAATCAGGTGGGAACCATCTTGTGGAATAGTGCAATTGTTTCTCTTATAATATTCGGTGGTTATAAGTGACCGCACAATCTCAGTTTCTTTTTTATAGATAAGATTTTGCAATACTCGTTGGTGATACCTCCCTCCTACCGCACACCCTTGAGGTGTTATTGTGCAGAGGTAAAATTGAGTCTTATCGTCAATGCTACGATCTTTCGGGAGGCTCCTTCTCTATGCTCCTCACTTATCCGCATCATCAAGGCTCACCCACACACACACACAAATCCGATTCCCCCGCACCGCATGCACTTCGAGAGGAGACCCGTTGCTTACTGGGAAGGTTTTGGGGGCTCGATAGAGGAGAACCCGAAACTAGGTCTGTGCTGACCCGCTCACCTATTTTTGGCCTTCCCCCCCTTCACCCAGCCTCCCGCGTCCTTAAAAAAAGGAAAACAAAAGTACGCTCCCAGAACGACCTGAATATTCATTCGGGTGTCTTCTTCGCAATTTTTGCACTCTTACAGGGTGCCCAGCAGCTGTGCATTTGAAAATTCCCTGAGATTTCCTGGTTTTCCAGACATAATTTTTATTTTTCCAGGGGAAATATTGATTTTTTTCCGTTAATTATAAGAGGATGTTGGGTGTGTTTTTTTGGGTCATTGAACGTAAGGATTATTTTTTAACTTGCATATTTGGAGGAAAATAAACAAAAAACTTCATAAAAGTTTGAGAGAAAAATCGCATCACCTTCTTAGATTTAAACATTGTCATGCTGGAGCTCAGGAACAAGTTTATATTACAGCCAGACTTTACTATAAATAACATTGATATAAAATGGTCAACAACTTAAAAAACTGAAGGAATTGACTTTTTTCCTCATTTTGCAAAATAATACAACGCAAGGGAAATTTGACTTCGCAACTTCCTGATAAAGGCACGCTCTTTACGCCACTGATTTACAGACTATGACCAATAAGAACACAATGTACCTATAGAAAACTTTGTTCCTACTTTTGGTGATTAAAGTAATGCAAAATGCGACAACGCAAGGGAAATTTGACTTCGCAACTTGCCGAAAAAGGCACATTGCTTCCGTTGATGTTTTATATATTTACACCACAGAAAATTCCAGAGTCAATTTGATATTTTCCTGATATTTCCAGTAAAAATAAAATTCCCTGAGATTTTCCGGTCTTCCCGCTTCCAGAGTACTGGACACTCTGTCTTACTTATGAATCTCGAGCCGCGATCGAATGAAGGAGATAGAATCCATGTGGCACCAACGGTTGGGCCAACGTTGGCGAACTGTTACGTGCAACGGTTGGTCAACCGTTATTCATGGCCATTTTGCCAACCGTTATCCAACTGTAATGGCCCAACGGTTCCCCAACCGTTGGCTCAACAGTTCCCCCACCATTTACCAACAGTCATTCAACCATTTTTAATATTAATGTGCATTGCCATTAGGCATAACATTGGTTGGTATATGCAAGTGCCGAACTAATTACCTTCCCCTTTCTCTAAGCCACTCACCTACTTTGTGATTACTCGATTCCGCCATTACGGTCTGCACGCTATAGGTCTCACTCAGGCTCACGTTCCTGGGGGTCAAGTTTGATTTACGTCAGAACTAGGTAATTTAAAACTCAAAGGCAATGCTATTCCCAGAAACTGACTATGAAGGCGAAGTTAAAGCAAAAAGCCACGATTTCTATTCGCCTTCGCCAATGAGTGTTCTCGACCATGCCTCCTCCATTTTTTAACCTCAATGAGAACTGCCGATCCACCTACTTTGTGATAACTTGATATCTCGATCGCGTTTCCTCCTTTCGATTACGACTTTCACCATTTCCCAACGTTGGCCCAACGTATCAGAAATAACAGTGCAAATGGCACCGTTTCCCAACGTTGGCCCAATCGTCTGTGCTACATGGGAATCCGCGAATCTCTTGCCTCTTGCCTTACCCTCTCGCTTCCTCGCCATCCCCACGATCCTTTCCTTCCTCCATCCCTTCCCAAGCCAACAACAATTAAGGGCCTCGCGACCAAAACAGCAATCAACTGGACGCTTGGCCCTTGGCTCTTCTTGTTGATGTTTATGAAGGCAGGGGGCCGTCATTCTGTCATCCTCAGAGACATCATGAGAATAGGGGAATAGGGAGCGTGATGTGGGAAAACCTTTCCTTTGGACTCCGATCGGTGGCTTCTGGATTGTTTTCATGAGAGTCCGACGGCACAGCTTAGCTGCCTCACTGACCTCCTCCCACTGTGACATCAAACGGGTAGGAATCGATATCATTAACCAAGAATCGGTCGAATATTTGATTTTTTTTAAAAAGCGACGGCCTCACAAAGTTCAGCAAAAAGAAATTGGCGCGATATCAAGGAATTTCAGCAAATCAGATCAGGTGAAAATTGATACAATTTCAACTTAATGGAGATAGGAGCAATAACTTACTCTTACTTTACGAGTAGAAAATTCTCAATTCAGTGGTATTTAGTACAATTTAGATTGATATATATAGTCAATCAAGGTCCATTATTCGAGGGGCTTTATATTTTTATGGGCCAATAATTTCTTGAATATTTTAACGCGGTAATCGAAAGAACAAGCGCCTGATGCATATGGGGAAATGTGGGAGGATAAGACATTATTATGCCACAATAAGCCATTGGCACATGCGTGTTACCTTATGCATCAACAGATCAGATTTTTATATCGTAATTGATATAGTTATGAAATGGGGATTAACTTCAGATCCAGTGGCTTTTCCTTATAATGATTTAATTATGAAATTAAAACCAATTCGCATAGCTTTGGGTGGACTTACTGTGACTTCATAATGGCCTTGGTTGAACACATTTTATAGCACGTGCGATTCTTACCTATTTATTGCTTTACATTAATTCTCTAAATTTCATAATCATCTGCTATTTTTCAGTTTTCTTCATTTTTCTCTCTCAGAATTAAAACTAGCCGCACTGCACTTCCTTTCAAAACTTCAGCTCAGGGTGACTTCAATGGGCCTTCCTCGCTGAAATACTTTATCGACGATGCCATTTACATATTGCGTGCGTATCATTTCGATGTAAGCTCATAAATAACCTATATACCTACTAGAGATTTTGAAATATAGGCATCGGTAACTAATTTTTTCTCCTCTGATCATATTTTTGTGGGTACCATTTCATATAATATTAAACATACGGCTACACAGTGATACATCGAGAAGAAATTGTATCGTATGTACTTTAAGGAGATATTAAAAGGATATATGCTATAAAATTTTCTTAACTCTGAAGATTATAATGGATCAAGTACTGTTTCCATTGCCAAAAAGCGCTCTTTTTCGCTGGATACACTACGAAGCTGTCTTAGCCAAGGTAAAAAAATGTGGGGAGCTGAGGTGGAAATGGCCAAAAAATGGAAGGTTTTACAATTCCGGCTCCCAGAATGTTCGACTGTTAAGAAAAACTATCATTATATATTTGAATTGGTCAAACAATCATCACATTGGTCGAATAAATTCAAAACAACGCTCGAGAACGATGAAGTGTTTTACTTTATACGGAAAGAGAATGTGAAAAAAAACTTGGAAAAAGTTTTGGCAAGATGGTTTTGGGGTTAAGTTATATAAAAACCAGAATAAAACACTCCACTAATTTTGTGGTAAATTATCAAGCAATCTTCCCTTGGAACCTAAAGCTCGTTGGGCAGATATGACGTCAAATTCACGTATCCGTAGATGTCATATTGTCTAGATACATAGTAAAGAAACCGAGTAAATGAAAAAGCAGTCTTGTTATGCGTACTATGCATTAATTTCGATGTTGTAAGAATTCGGGGTGTGATAATATGGGCTTGTATGTACAATAGAAGTGAAGAAACTTTCAAATGGAACTTTCGAATGTAAGAACCAGAGAACATTTTAATGATTTTAAAAACAATTGCGATTCAAAGAGCAATTCTGCTAAGCACCTTTTAACCAATGACCATCGTAGTGATTTAAATGTTCATATTTTATATTTCTCAAATGACCGACGGGAACTGGACTCTCTTGAGCAGTTGAAGATTTTAAAAAAGACTGAATGACCCAGAGGTGGCTGTTTTGAATTTGTACCCCGCCCCTTCCCCAATCCTTACTGCCGCATCCCGTTTGACCCTCCCTCCTCCTCAAGATATCTCCGGGCATACTGGTCCCCACCCTCCCGACCTTCAACTGCCGCCCTACCTACCACCCTTAACATCAATTACTTAAAATAACCCTCCCCAAATCCCCTATACCCCTCCTCCTCCTCACTGGCTATTGGTATATAAGAGCCGAAAAAAACTCCTGCAATCACCTGAAGATGACGCAAACGCGTTGAAACCCGGATTGTGAGTTTTTATTTTTTGTGGTTTGTAAAAGTTGTTTCAATAAATCCATTAAAAACCAAATTGAAATGTACCTCAGCTCTAACATGGTGGCAAGCGTCAGAAAGATGATGTCACCATATATGTCGTCAAAGTAACATGATATATACGCCAAGGGACGGTTAATGTACTTTCATAGGGAAAGATGCTTTGCATCCTCCTCTGCCGAAGCTTTACCCAAAGCATGCCGCCATGAAATGTCAACAAATGCTTTTACGAAACCATAACCAGCCTCCTGGCTCCCCTCTAATTTCTACCGTTCGTCAAAACTCAAAAAGGAAGAGCTGAAAAAACAGCCAGAGGAAACTCTCTTTTCCTCAAAGTGAATGAACGGAGATAGTCGTTCAAGATAAATATTATTTCTCGTCAGAAGTAACGCGTTTAAACGCATGAAAAACTTTAATGGGCAGCTCAAAAAGCGCCATTTGCTGAAGAAAGTAAAAAACACGTTTCTCACCAAATGAAAGGGCAATTTTCACGATTTAACGCGTGGCCAAATCACCCAAAATGATTTCCCGGGAGGGAATGCGTAACAATGCAACCATCAATATTCAAGCATGAACTACGATTTAACTCCACCTCACATCTCACATATTACAATGCTATAACAGGATAAAGGGAAACAGGATATTACAATGCTTTAACAGGATAAGGGAGTTACCGTTTTAAAAGCACAATACCCTACCTCTAAACGTAATCAAAATGAAAACTAGACAAGAGAAGGTGATCATACCGACGATCTCTCAGCATTATAGAATGAATCACAAATATTAGAATCAGCATTTCTATAATCTCAGCTTATTTTACTTGGATATGGGCAAAAATAGTGTCATGTACCGAAAAAATGTAGAATAATTTTTATTTGATGCGCTGGGTCCTTGTAGAAGAAAACATGGGCTAAACTACTGAGGGATCGAATGGTTATTTTCAGCAGAAAACATATCTACTAACCTCTCAAGAAAATTTATGAAATCTGCAATGCTTCGTTGAAACCAATCAGGAATTATCAACTTTGGTGGAAGAGTGCGAAGTGATTTCTTCTCACCATGCTTAAGATATCAAACTTCCTCAAAGCGTCACCCACCTCCATTAGGATAACCTATCTAAAGTTTCTATTTACACGATTCAACATACGAAACCTCTCTTTTAATTAGCTTCTCCATGAACTCCATCAAATTTTCAAGAACGCCTTTGAAAATTATCTGTATATCTAATTAATCAATCCGGAAATGAGTCCTCTTGACGCCAAAAAGGTTCTGTAGCTTTAAGAAGGACCAGTGACATCTTCAGCATTAGTCCTCATGAATCTATGAAAATACTGACGTCTCCTAAATATGTCATGTATTCCAATTCATGAGCGTAGCCAAGAGGGAGCAGGGAGGGAGCTCCCCTAAATCGAGGAAATAAGTAAATGTACTTGACAAAAAGTAAAGATGTATGCCGTTCAAAATTACTTCGTTTGTAACTGTATTTGGAATCCACTCCACACACTCCACAACACACTCCACAACCGCGTGGCTTTATTTAGCTCTTCTTTTGTCACTTGCAGGTGGGTGTCTCATCCCCCTCCCTAAGTAACAAAAATCCTAGCTACGCTCATGTTCCAATCGTGAAATTAACTTTCCAGGATATGATTTATAGTCATTCCTTTCACGTAAGTGCATGAACTGCACATTTATATTGCTGTTAAGGATCAACTGAGTCACCTGATGTGTTATTAATGGAGTAATTTAGACATGGTTACAACAGATTAGAAATACCATTTTTACTTTGAGTTTCGTTTTCCGTTAATCAGAAAATAAAAATAAACTATTCTTAAACATATCTATTGGTCACCATACAATGACTAAATAAACATATACCACCAAACTGCCACGCGAGAATGTCATCTATGGTCTGATTTTACTCTCGACTTTTTAACAGAAAGATCTTTTGAAATAAGATCACCCTTTAACTTTTTGATCAGCGCAATTAAAAGGAATACTTTCCAAAGCTTTTGCAGGGATTTATGGAATTTTTCTTTATTTTTCTTTATTTTGCCTTAGTCATTCAAATGAGTACCCTTTAAATTATTTTGGAATAAACTTTCCGATTCCACAATACACTTGGCTTAATTTCTTAGGAATTGATAAAAAAATACCTTTTTAGTTGGCCCTCATTTCATTTTCACTTCAGCTGTGCGAGATAATACCTATAAAATTTATAGATAAGATTCTGTAAGTGCGGATAGCAGAGTTAATTAGTACCTACAATGAAACATTCGTCAAAATCACTGGCGGCTGCCTCATGAGGAGCATCCTTCTTGAGTTCACAGGGTGCGTCCTCTATTAATGGTATATGTGAAGAGTTCCATGTTTGATTAGTGTTCTGTTTATTTTGAAGTTCAGCATGCGATTTAAAAACTAGACACAATCTGATTGAGTATCGTCGTTAAACTATGAAACATTTTCATTGAAACTATTGAAAGACCAGCTCAACAGAATAGCTAAATGGGCACGATGGGCATTTCATGACCTTTGAACATTTTGGTCCTAATTTTCCTCTGCCAAAGCATGAATGGTTCTCGGACATTTTGCACACTCGTAAAAAACAGAGTCCTTCTGCTTCCGGTACTCTACATCGCGCAATGTGCAGCGGAGGGCATTCGAGAGGCCAAAGGGCACTGGAACTGAAAGTAACTGACCTCCTCAAATTGTACTCCTCGAACGTAATCTCATCACTTCCACAAGAATTCTTTGCGCCTCGCGTTCAGCTGTTAAATACCACACCAGTGACGAAGCGAGACTCTTGGAAGACTGGCTCTTGTATATGAATGAAGTATCCTCTAGTCCCCCCCACGCATCAGAAAAAGTCTGTGGACTTGCTGAATCGCGATGGTTGGGATTATTTCTGGTCAGCTAGCGAGCACTACACGTCTGATACCATGTGTTTAGAATTTTACACTAATACTTGACGTAAGAGATCAATGCCTCGCATCGAATTCGGAGGTTATGTAGCACCAGGTAGGAAAAAAATACTATAAATAAATGTAATGATATTCGGGGAACATGATGGAGAAGTTTATTAATTAAAATAAAGTCGCATTTCCTTCTCCGCTCCGCTTATGACACGACGCCGAAAACCCATTTCGTCATATATTTCCCAAGAATTTTTACAATAGAAAATCAGCTTGAAGAATGCGCAGAACAGACTGCGATGCAAGTGACAGTGCAAGAAGCCGTTTGAAGTCAGCCATTGGATCTTTTTCAGCATAAAAATAATCGAAATTCAAACGACACAATGGGTCTGCATCGAGCAGTTATCCGATAACCAGAAAAAGATTCGTGACGTCGTTTGCCGCATGTATATTTTTTTTATAAACGGACCATCGGACTCATTTGGGACGCGACATTCCGTCCTCCCTCGTTGCAGATCGCCCTTTTGCTCGGGGAGAGAATTTTTTTATGACTCTGTGACGCGGAAACAAGTGAAGGTCGCGGAGCGCGAGGAAGTTGCGGCGCTTTTAATGAACACGCCCCCGAGCAGAGAGAGCTCCCCCCTAGCGGGTTGCGGTGACACGAGCGGCACGTAGCCCGTGATCAAGCATTTGAGTCGGCTAATTGCCCAGCGGATAAAAAAATAAATGGTAATTCCGAAGAGAGATGAGAGGAAAATGCGGGCGAAAGCAGAAAAAAAGACATTAGAATCGGCGCAAGTGGGAGGAACCACCGTGTTTCCAACTGCAGGCCTTAGGGTAGGTCGCTCTTTTACAGTCAAACCGACTTTTATTTTTACCCTCTGGTCTCAAATTTGTTACGAGGTCGGAAAAGACAGAGGAGCGTTGCATTGCGATTGGCGTTTAGGTAGCTTTGAACCCATCGCGAAACTCAAGTGGCCAGTGGAGGAGTGAAAAACAGGATAGACAGTGTGTCGTGATCAGCGAGAGGGATTGATTCGTAAGTTAAATCAATTTTATTTCCATGAATAGGTTCAAAAATGAGAAATTTATTTTGTTAAGCGTAATGGTTGCGATTCAATATTTTAAGACGGTGACGTTCTTCAAGTGATATTTATGAACAAGAGATCAAAAGTAATCTTTAAAACAATAGATGCGACAATGTAAAAGGAATTTGAGAGATTAAATTGACATAAATATTGATAAAACAGGTGCCATATACGCCATTGAGTCAAAAAGTGAAGGTTTAATCAATGAATTTATTGCAATAATGGGAAAACCATTACAAAGAGTAAATGAGTACGTAATGAGTCAGCAATACGACGTAAGGTAAAGTAATTAACATTATTATTTTTAGACAAAGTCTAGCAAGCATTTTTTCTAAATTTGGAATAAGATATCAACAAATACAACAAAAAACTCTAATCTGAAACGATGCTTTTGGAAAGCAATAATTCACGCGTTTCACCTGTTTTGCACCGAGAGATAACTCACCGGCTTGAGAGTAAAATTAGAATATAAATTAGAAAAATAAATGACATTTGTAAAAACTACGCTTTCAATTATGAGGTTAACGAAATAAAATAGAAGATAGTGCAATTTAGTATGTTTTTTCTTTCCTATGACTGAATAAAACCACGCTTAAAAATAATTTTCCATTTGGTAAATAAAACTGTTGTTAGACACTTAGCAAGGATGATTGTAAGTATCTACTGTGGCAATGTAATTTTCCACCTGCAATACCGATCATACTACATTTGAAAAACTTTGCCTATCGCTCACAACCCTCTCCTCCTCTATTCCAAGCGTACACGTTGCATGAAGCATCTCTGAGCAAATTCCTATTACCTCGATTTGAATTTCATCAAGAAATCACATAAAAAGTGAATGCAAGCTTCTATTTCTCTCAAGCACTTGTTAAAATTGTCTTCAGCATCTCAATTAACTATTAAGTATAATATTAATGAAGTCTAAATGGAGAGAAATTATGTTCACATAAAAAGGGTCTTTTGCAAATAAAATAGGTTAACTAATTAATAAAGCATTTTCCTTTACTAAATAGGAAAATATTTCACAGAAAACGAAGAAACTAAGGTGCCTTTATTGTGGAAATATCTACCATCAATTCAACCATGCAATATATACTTAGTCTTAATATTTAGAGTATATTACATATTTATCCCGGGAGAGGGCGCGCGGGGTGTAATTGACACCCCAAGGTTCTTCTTTGATACATTGTATGTCCATCGTTGTCCCTACAATGTTGCAAGTTTTCATACCTTCAAATCTCTTACATTCTGACGAATTTATGTCAGTATTTCATAAACATTTCATTTTGCTTCGAAATCGGAACGAGTCAAAGCGGTCTGGGGTGTTACTTACACCCCACGCGCCCTTCCACGTTCCTATTAGGAATCGTCCGACTGCCCCCGAGCTGTTTCCTGCATCAATACTGCGTCCATAATAGAAAGAAATATCACTTTCTACTGCTGCTGTTTCAACATACTTCAACTCTATTAAAATCTTCCAGTAATATTTGTAAATATCAAGTTTTACTTCATAACTTCAATTAAGAAATTCGGCCCTTTTTTGACGTCAAAATATAGAAGTTGTAAGAGCTGATCGTGTTTTTTTTCTTATTTAGTATGTAGAACATCATATTCAGAAGGTTTAATAAGAAACTCATTGTCTTAGAAAACATGAGTTGATAAGGGAACATCAGTTATTTTTACGAGTGCCAAATAAGCTGCAGAAAATTCTTCTGTTGAATACTTTTCTCCCGACCTCTGGCTATTAGTAATAATGTACAAAAATAAATACGTAGCGTGAAGGTAATAAGAGAGATCCATTTAAAATAGAAGACAAAATAGCTAAGTATATTTTTTCAAGGAAAAAGATAAAAAAATACTTGCTTTGGGGTGTCGATGACACCCCGCGCGCCTTCTAACGTTAAATTTCACCGCGCGCCCTCTCCCGGGTTAAGACAATTTGATTACATAAATTCTGTATAACATAAGATAAATTACTCGCAGATTACTTAGTAGGAATACAATATCACATATAGCAATTCATGAGTACCTGGAGATGTTAGACTACAAAATTAAGAGAATAATATTGGCTCGAAATTATTTTAAATGAAAACTTAATGTCGGCTAATGATTCATTCATACCAATGCACTAAGCGATTCGGATTCTATAAAATTAATTTCCGAATTTTTGCGAAAAACCTTTTCCCGAAAAAAATTATAATTGAGGTATATGCAGTGTGAAAGGAAATTCCATGCACAAATTCTCTAAAGAACAGAGAGAACTATATTTTAAATTATTTAGGATGCATTGATGAAAATATATATTATTATAATGTATTCTACCGGTAAAGGTAAGATTTTTTTGAATGTCAGAGAATCTCCTCCCGGTCTTTTACACATTCAGGGGCCTATTTCCCTCTATTAAATCCATTATCACCTATGCATAAGATCTACCCTTCTTCATCCCGTCCATGAAACCTATTCCCTTTCTTCCCCTTCCCCGCTTGCCCAACATCCTTCCCTCTATCACACACTTCAGCAACCCATCACCCTTAATTATATCCTTCAGCCATATAAAGCACAAAAACCTGAAATATTAACTAATACATGGGAGAGACCATGTTAGGTGTTAAGTGTGACTTGGATACTAACCTAGAAGTTAGTTATTGTTGGCTGCTCTGCTACTTTCGGATCGTTTCGAAAAATTATCTTTAATACCACGGCCTTGACTAAAAGAGGAAAGTAAAATGTCTATCATACTTGTGGTGAACTAAAAAGTAATTATATACGAGGTAGAGAAAACATCACAGGTGAATGAAAAGGGAAAAGTGGGCTTTTATTTAAAACATATTTTTTCATCATTTTATCTCATTTCTCCAATTTTATTTCTACCGCCTCTGTCTCATCCCGCCATCCTCACCGAACCTCCTCCCCCGCTCCTCAGCATCCTTCTCCCACCGCACACACCCGAATCCATCCCCCAAGCCCCGCTCGCTGCCCTCTTTCCCCCCTCCACCGCTTCCACCCCCACTCCCTTACCCCATCGCCCGTCCCCTCAGCAAACTGCATTGCGCACACTGCGTGTATTTTGTCCGAACAGCCCTTCAAAGCTTTACCGTCGTATATTGACTGCCGAAAACACGCCTAATGCTCGGATATTCCAGCGCAATTATTAATCACCCGTGAACCCGAATTCTTTTTCAGTCAATAATACCCTTAAAAGCATCCGTGTTCAAGCGCTAATTACGGGGGTCTCTGAGTTTGAGGTAAAACAACAGATTTCATACAAAAGGCCTCACCTCGGAATGCTTCAAATACCCGTAATGAGCTCATAATAACTCGACGTAAACCATTAAGCTCGAGATCACGAGATTTTCGAGGGGTCAGAATGTGTGCAGAACATCCGTCATAAATGAACGTGAAGGGCTGAAGCCGTGTTGAACCTTACTCGTTGATGAGTGCAATCCCTGAAACGGATTCAAAATGCTAAGGAAACATGTTCATAATTACTCTCTACGCATATTTTTTCTGGCACACTGATTTTCCCTGGCATAAGTCACTTTTAATCATGTCTAAATTTTAACTACTCCAGTAATATCGATAATGTAAATAATCCCGCGTTCCCTCCAAACTTAGCCCATAATATTTATAAACCACCGTGATAATCATCCGCAAACTTTGCTAACCGAAAGAGTGAAGTTATATAATCTATGTTACAAGTCGAAATTATCTATCTGCTATTCTAAGCTCTAAAACGTTGCGCCCCGTTCCAAAGCAGAACTGATTAGTATTTAAATTACACCGAATTCGTTACAGAACGCGTCAATGTGTATCTATGTTCAAAGGACGCATTATCTACTAACTGTGAGGCGCGGGAGAAATGAAAGACACAGCAATGTACGCATGAATGTTTTCAATCTCACCAACCATGATAAGACACATTCCTGTTGGCTAGGGTACCACACAGCTTTGCAGCTCCCATTAAATTGGCTATTAACTATCCATTTGCAATCCATGCAAATTATAACAATTTATCGCTTGTCAGCACACTTGTACGCTGACTTCGGGAGTGGGGCTGAGAAATGCTTTATGGTCCACATTATTTCATCCTCCTTCCTTAATTACAGAGGGTATTAAGGATACGCCAAACCTACCAGGCATAATAAATAATTCAAATTTTACGTCCTTGAAACCCTCCTAAGGTATTGAAATTGAGAAATACTGTGAATATTTTATAGAAAGGTATGAGCATATGCTATAAAATGACTGAGTATAGCTTGAGCAAAACTTGTCGATCATATATTTAATGTAACAAAAGACCATCATGCAGCGACAAGCAAGTTATGTCCGGCAACTGAATTTCCAAAGAGGTTAAGTTGGACTGTTACTCCTCTGAAAGGTAAGTAATAATAACGGAAACTAATTGAAAAGCAAATTTTTGGGTCATACAAAGTTATGATTGCAAGTCCTAGGTCATAAAACTCATGTTATTCACCATTAACTTGAATTTTTGAATCTTAAAAACAAAAATAAAAACTGTTTAGATGCCATACAGCTAAAATGAAAATGTTCTATGATATCAATAAGGTGCCATGAATAGAGAAATGTTAAGAATTATGAAATAAGTATTTTTTTGAATAGAGAAATGTTAAGAATTATGAAATAAGTATTTTTTGGTCAATTGGCCAAACTATTCTCATTTTCCACCACGGTTACAGGAAAATATAAAGCATGGAGTAGTAACCAAATATGTTAGGAGCAGAGGTAAATTTTGCTCCAACATAAAAGAACAGAGAGAAAACGGCAAGGGAATAGACATTTTAGTTTTTTTTTATGGAAAAGCAAAATCTTCTTAAGGAGAGAATAGATAAGCATTTCCTGTAAAAGGCAACCGTTAAAGCAATGCAAACATACATTTTGAGGATAAATTTACCATCTTTAGCCAACAACTCTTTGCTGGCCCTAGGAAACCATCTACATGTACCCTCCTAGGTTTAACATGTAAACTGATGGAGTCCAATTCAGAATTCACTTCGGTTCTTTCTAACCTAAATAAACACTGGCCGATGACATCAATCCCTTTCGGCCGACTCACGTGTAATTATGGCTTATACGAGGAGGGAGTGTCTCTCGAGATGGTTAGGCACGAGCCCCTCCATTCAATCGCTGCATCCAGACTCTTTGGGTGGAAACGGGAAATCTCCGGGAAAACTCGAATGGACGGAAACGGACTGAACGCATTAAATACAGGAAGAGCCTTGAATAAATCACGGGTTACGTTTTGACGCATCAAGGAACGGAATAGAAATAAAAATTGGAGAGTCCAACACCTTGGCGGAGGGGAGGCTCCCTTCTCGTCTGATCTTTGGCCCAAGCGGCCAGCCATCGGGGCTGTGGCTATTTCCGTGTGCGATGCTGGGCAAGAGGAACGGAGGGAAGGGTGCGTAGAGAGAATGGCTACAGTTTTAATGAGGCGGGAATAGAGAGACGGGCCTTTGTCTAGGGTTGGGCCGGGGTGGGTGGTCTGCTCCCTGCAAGGGCGCCACTTCGCGGACGACTCAAAAAGCAAAGGGCGCTCGCCTATGGCAGTGACAAGGGTACTCGGGGAATCTGTCAATGTTAAAATGACTGAGAAGACAAATTTATACGTGACATAAACAGACATAGTTCCCCAGACACATCTCTGTTTGCAATACATTGTTATAAAATTTCCTGCTTGGAAAGTTGAGCACTTCGTAAGCAAACTTCTTCTAACGACATGTCTTAGCCCATAACACTGTTACGTAAATACTTCTTTAATCCCACTCTTTCCATCTCTTGCGTGGACGTCCTCTTCTGTCTCTCGCCCCATATTTCCAAATTTGTTTTGGTATCCTCTCTTCATCCGTTCTTTCAAGGTGTTCTCTTCGACTATTTCTGTTGTCTCGTATCGTTTCCCTGATAATTTTCACGCTGAGTTCATGCCTTATGCCTGTATTTCGTTTCCTATCAATTAGTATACAGTCAGATGTTCTTCTCAAGAGTTTCACGTAAGATATTTGTAATCTTGCTAGCGTATAGTTCACAAGAAATAACCTACTCACAATTCTAAAACAAATTCCTCGGATGGGACGTTAAGAATCTTTTAGAATTAATATGCATCACGAATCATCATCCCAGGTTATACCAACGATGGTGATAATTGTGTAATGTGATAATTGACATTATGACCAAATGTGTAAAGGCTATTGGCATCTTTAATAATGAATAAACTTGAGCCCACTCGAATATCTGTCTGCTGTTTACAATGGTGTTAGTGAGAAAGTTCCGGAAAGTTAATAGGGGTGTATTTTACGGTAATAGAAAATTGTGCAAGAGGTTTCATAAATGTATGTACTAAGCTTATCTACAATTCAAGGTTCATAATATACGAAAGACTATTTGCACATAAATAAAGCGTTTGTGTTTTTCAAATTTTTATGATACTTACTTGCCATTACATAGATCGATGGCAATTATTATAATTTGGGAAACTGAGTAAATGTGAAAAGACAGAGAGCGGAAGGTTGACGCGGGTTCATTTACACTCGTGGCATAAAAACACCATCTCTTCTCTCGTCGCCATCATCCGAGGCATATTATAATGGTACCTGGAGCGTATATCAAAAAAACATAGCCAATATAAATCAATGTTAACCAATGTAGGTAGAATTGTCCAGTCAGCCTTCCCCGATCACTCATTTCTGGTTCATAAAAAATTGGAAATCACTGCAGTAATTTACCAAATATTGACTCATACCTAAACAGCAAAAAACTAAATTTAACAGAATTTGTTTTCTTTCTCCATACTCAAGTGCTCGTATATATATAAACAGTAAATTTTAGCGATGTCAAAAAAATCCCGTAATACTTCGATACGCCTTTCATCTTCTTCCTTGCCACTAGATATCCTATTCTATTCCATTCCTATCTCCCAAATGTAGGAGGCACGATGATTCCTCCGCGTTAACCCAGCCTACTTCAATTTCCCTCTTTCACAAATTCTATGCGTGGATAATTCACGCTCGTTTGCTTTCCTCTAAGGCAACATTTTACGTAAAATTAATGAGTCTTATACAACATTTTTCTTTAAAATGGAATGCATGTGTACTTTTATGGGGATTCTTAGCCAATTCCTTCGTTGCTAAACACAGAGCATTGGCGCAAACATGCACCCTGTACGTTGATGTATCCGCACAATCCAAATTATTGTGCCATATATACTTTTAGTTTTAGTCGAAACGTGAAAAAGGTTAGCCAAAAGAATCATGTGACCATATTTTATGGTCGGGGGGGTACCTGCGCTAATTCCAAATTAGGGAAGCTCTCCCGATATACGGGCAGGTTAATCCCGCTGAGGTCGTAAAAGTGGAGCAGAGTATGTATATAATTTCAAATAAACTGTAAGAAGGAAAGAAATGGGATTATGAAAGCTAGGAAAACGGCCTGGGGGTCGAGGGAAATTAGTACGCAAGCGGTCTCCTTCACCTTACAAATTCACTCACACAGTTTTGAAACTCCATCGACCGCTTAATTTTTCATTACTGAATGCGGGAGCGGGGCTTCGACTTGGCAACTACTGCTCGCTCCGCATAATCTTGCAGATTACGAGAATACTCTCTTTGCACCTGCAATCACACTCTCCGTAAAAACCCTCAATTATATTTTTTCTCAAGAATAAATGCCCATAATGGGTCCGCAAGGCCCTAAATTAGGGGATTATATTCATTACAGCGAAATGAGCGAAATCCTGGAGAGTTGGAGCATGATGAGGACGTTGATTGCTTAAATGAGAGTTTTTGAGTAAATGTTACACAGACTAAAATTTAAATTATAGGAAATGCTTTCCATTTTGTCTTCATTTTTTCATTCCTAATTAAAAGCCAGAATAAAAGCCCCGAATCATAGCCTCCGGAGAAACTTGATGCGACTGTTTGCTTTTCTAGGGTCAACTGTTAATCCACAGCAATTATATGAGTTCTCGCAGCTTTGATAGGTAAATGATTTAATAGAACACAAAGACTAGCTTCAAACGCGAAAATAAAATTCCACCCACAGGCTTCCAAAGCATCACATGATGCAAAAAATGTCTGTTACTATTTCATTTTGGGACTCGTGAATGAGTATTCCATGAGAGTGTTCACCTACAAATAGCAAAAATATTTTAATGTCAGCTTTTAAATTAAGTAAAGGAAAGCCTTGATTAATGCACGACTTTTTTCAGCGGTATATAATTCTTTTGCCGGTCCGAATACTCAGTATTTTTACAGTAATCCTCAAAATTGACAGCGGAACATCTAAAGTATGGCATAAGTGGTGGTTCAGGACTAATGATACAAGGGTTTAGTTGGTCTATTACGAGTGATATCGCCAAAGGAAGAACCAGCGCCATGAAGATAGTTCCAAATGGATTTCACGTGGAGGTAAATTAACCAAACATAAATTTAAACTCGACATTCGAAAATCATGACCCACTCGTCATAGGTGGTGCCTAATGAACGAGTGCCAGCTGAAGTAACATGTCGATTCCTAATTATAGAGATTCATTATGTCATACATTATATGGCAACTTTTTTAGGCGAGAACCGCTGTTACATAACCTCAACAATCACTAGCTTATATAGAAAAATAATGAAACAGAAATTTAATCCATTCTGTTAATCATCCTGACGGGCAGAACACAAAGTATTAATTATACATACTCATGGACTTAATACCTTAATAACATGAGCTTACACCATAATACAATTCATCTTTAAAAAAATTGAAATATTTTCTGTATTATCAATATAATTCATTTTTAAAAAATTGAGTAC
Source organism: Ceriagrion tenellum (assembly GCA_963169105.1). Classification (NCBI taxonomy): domain Eukaryota; kingdom Metazoa; phylum Arthropoda; class Insecta; order Odonata; family Coenagrionidae; genus Ceriagrion; species Ceriagrion tenellum. The sequence goes on from OY720639.1 coordinate 10,695,551, forward strand.
ATTAAAATTATAAATAATAGAACTGAATGAAGAATCTGTAATCAGAAAGAAATTGTAGATCTCGCCATTCTCGAAATGATTCCTTTGTAATATAAAAAGGAAGGAAGTGCGTTCTAGTCCAACATAGGTTTCCCCGAACACAGTAATCCGTCAATGTACGCGAACAGCCATCGAGGGCTGTTAGAATTTGCATTACAGCTTTTTATCAGTTGGTTGTAAAAAAGTAAAAAATACGTACAAGGAAAGCCAAAAACTTTTCCAATGATTCTTGGGACTCGATTTTCCATGTAGTTGCCATATTTAATGAGCAACCATTATGGCTCAGAGCTGAATAATTTTGGTTCAGGTTAAACCACTACAAACTTTGATAAATATGAAAAATTGGAAATTTTGGTCGTTGCATACAGGAATTGTTTTAAATAATTACATGAAGATAAAGGTCTTGAAAATTTTCGTAAGCAATACCCTAGACCATCATTTGTACCAACGGAACAATAAGTGAGGCTACAAGATTCGAGCGAAAATAGCACTTGGTATGGGATTTCTACCACCTACTCTAAAGTCTTATTTACAATAACCCCACACTCTAGCCACCTCTGCAACATTGATCCCAGAGCAAAAATTACAGACAATGTTTCAAGTAAAGAGGGGTAAGCCTCTTCAAATGGGTGCGTATTTCACCACCATAAAAAAATCATAATCAGTCATTTAACCCTAGGTTTTACGATTCCATGCAGCCCTCCATCCAATGCTTAGTTGACGTCTACACACCCAGGTGGAGCGGCTGTTCTACATCCCGCAATGGCCAGCGAACGTACCCTCGTATTTCTTTCGACCATCCTCGTAGGGATTTCTCTTCTGCTTTACCATCACTATGTTCCACACACATTCATTTCGTGTGAAAGTAACCTGGACTTAGGCATCCTTATACTGTTCAATGTGCTATTTAGCTCATATTTAAGGTAGTTTGAGCGAAATATCATTTTACTTAGAAATCAATGAATTTGGTCTCATTTTAAAGAAAAATATATCACCCTTCCATTGACACCACAAATTCAACCCCTTACTACATTACTTTCCGAGATATATGCCAGAAAATACCAGCCATTTTATACGGGAAATGGTACGTGTATGCACTCCAAAGAGACCTTATATAAAAAATGAGGCATTCCCTACACATAGATCTCGTCAAAAAATCAACAGTGTTTAGTTGGTGTGATTTTTCAACTATTTTGATTATCAATCATATTTTCACCGCAGAAAATTCTTCGGGATCACAATAAACCTTCCGTTTTGATGGAGTTTCAAACGTACCGCGCCAAAAAGAATGAGTCAAGTTAACGACTTATTTAGATATTTTCATTTGATTACTTACAATTTCTGTCATGTAAAACTATATTATTGCACCATTAATAATGCAATATTTGATTCGTGTGTCCTACAGCTGGTGAAATTAAAACGTATCATTCGAATATGGTCTCTATATGACTAGGGAACTATTTCGCTCGTACTGCCTTAAAGTAATTTATCCTCTTTTTCCATTTAAATAACTCTCTACATAAACCCTATGCAATACATATGAACCTCTTATATAGGATTTTGAGCGTTTGCGAGAAACCCGTAAAAATTTCGATGCGGCAGCAAGACGCGGTCGTAATGTCGTAATAATCGAGAGGAGAAGAGTGGATGAGGGAAAGGACTTCCTGCGGGCAGAAGAGACTAGGAATGTGGAGAAAAAGAAATTTAGGTGATTTCTCAAAAACTACGAGAGTTTTCTTCGCGCTTGAATGTTTCAACAAGGTGGATAAGCATTGGATTTTATTTACAACCGTCCAGCAGAGCATATATATATATATTATTTCCCGCACGCACACTCGTTTTTATCGCTCATTTTTTCCTTTCCCTCTAAGGAGGTTCCTTGCGCAACATGATTCGCAGAGGCGCCAGAATGCGGCAGCGGAGCAGAGGAGAGATGGGGTGCGGGAGCGAGTAGGGGGTAGGAAGGGAAGGTGAGGAGGGGTGGAAGAGGGGAGGGGGACATGTCGCAGAGGGAAGTGGGGAAAGGGAGATATTTTATTTAATCTTTTTTTTATTATTTTTATTCTCCCCCGGATTCGCGGAAGGACGACGGGGAGAATCCGGGATTTTTGGCAAACGGGGGCGGTTACACAAGGTCATCGCGCGGCAGCACTCTGGCACGATTGCTAGGCGACGCGGTGAGAGCTTGTTTTCTGGGCCAGGGGAGCGAAGGAAGCCACACCGCAGGACACGAATGTAAAGGGGTAGGTACTCACCGTGCCCACAGGAGGGGGTGAGAGAGACGAGAGTCTAGTTTTATTTAGCATAGACTGAAGTTACAGTACCTGGTTTATATCAGGGCTGGAAATTTTACACGCAACTCCGGATGGCCACAACAGAGTTAATGTGGCTTTAGCAGTATTCGGGGGTCATCGAGTGCACACTGTTATAGCTTTTTCAGTAAGCCGCAAAAAAAATCTTCGGCCACATTTGATTACAGTGCATATGGCTACTCTACCATGCAGGCAGAAATGGGTATGATGTAATTAATTGAAAAATTAATCCTTAAAACATGATACGACTTGAGTGTTCGGCAGGATATCCAAAATGCAGTTAAAATGAAATTAAAATGTTTGACACGGCAAGACGTTAAGGTGTCACTCCACCAACGAATATCAAGGTGATATTTGTTAAAATATTTCTTCTAACAACAAACCAAAAGGAAATTTACCATCGTATTTCACGTTAAGAGGAAATTATGTACATGTGTAATCAATTGTTACGAAGCATATATCATATGCCATAAAGTTTCGCGTAAAATAGCAGTGAAGGGAAATTAATATCGGAACAATGGAGTATTTTTGACTTCTATGCGTAGATATCGGTATTGAAAACACGTAAGCCAAGTTTTTTGCAAATCTGCGTACAATAAACAATCGCTTCAACCACCTTAAACCAGGTCAAAATGGGAATACGTAAAGTTAAGTCGAATTTTACTCATTTACCACCACTTTTAAAAACGAATCGCGTTATATCATTTACTTTTGGATTCATGGTTCAGGTGAATGATTCTCAACAGAAATGGTGTTCGCAATCAAAACTGGTTATCGCATTCATAAACACAAGTTTTATTAGTTCAATCACACTGAATATAAATCTTGGAGTCAATGATTTTTTACATAACCCTCTCCAGAGCTTCATATTGAGTGCAGTATTTATATAATTCATCTCCTCGACACTTCCAAGCATTACATAAATAAAGAATTACTGACTGAGTTCTCTCGCAGCCAAGCTGATTATATTGCAGTGATTTTTACCATTTATACTATGGATCGCATAGAAAAACCACTCCACTGAAGATTGACGTTCGGTACAGTACGCTCATTTGAGTCAATCGAGACGTCGCCGAAGAAGCTGAGAAATAATCAAGGAGAGTTTTTGTTTTCACTTATTCTTGTGAATGTTATTTTCTTTAACTCTCAATATGCCCTGTGATAACAGATATTTTTAAAGCAATCACCATGTGTGGTATTATTCCCTTTGAAAGGTTCTAGAAACTTCTTTATCTAGCTTAATAATTTCGGGGGCATTTTCTTCACTTTCCTGCCAGTTACTCGCTATTCTTTTCATTCACCCAAAGGTGTGCATACATGCAAAATTTCACAGAAGGAAAATTATTTGCCAGGACCGGAAGTCGATATTGCACCGAGTTCTAAAGTTAGTTGGAGCGGTAATTGTGAGGCATTCGTAGAAAATTTTAATAACTTTTCACGTACGCAGCAAAAAATTTCTGGACCACATTCATCTTAAGTATATCTCTTTTTACGATGAAATAACCGTACAAGTAAAATAAATTATGAGAGAAATATAATTGAAAATTTTTATTAGAGCATTAATTAGAGCACTGTTTTGACTTCACGACGCAGAATAAAATATTTACGGAAAAACAAGTCATATACATGTATTTTACACACAAAGTCAACACATACATACAGTATTTGTTTACTCGGATTGGTATACCTTAATCCTTGCAATCCACCATTATAATGATACGAAATTCACTATTGCGTGATTAGGGGAACATCTGTACACAGGGTCTAATCATTTCGAAATATTAGTCATTGCATATATTATAACAGTATAAAATCGCCTCGAAATCAAATCGGTAGCACGCAATGATTTCCCATATATTTACACAAATTACTAATAACTACAGGAATGTCAAATTTTACAAAAATCTGAATATAAACGATTTTCACTACAACCAAATTAATCCAGTTAAATTATCCAGGCGTCCTCTTCTCGCGTGGGTTTTGAGCATTTTAAAGGACCAAGGTGTTCAAGACTACCGGACAGGGAGGGTAACGAAGCAGTCCAAAGCGTGTGCTTGGCGCCAAAGTCCACGAGGTTAAAGACAATCTTTAAACACACCGTGGTGTTCATTCTTCTTGATAGATTTTGAGGAGACATGGACTAGCCGCGGTATTTCCTTTACGAAGTCAACCGCATGTACACATAAGTGCAAATTCAAATCCACGTAAGGACACTGCAAATTTAAATGTCATCAATGAAGGGATTAATATCAACTGGGATATTTCTTTTTACCTTATCCAATGCTATGGAGAAAATGAACCCTCAAACTAGGTCAAAAAATGATCTTGCAACATTACCACAAGTCAAGAGGGATTTCGTAACATTTTATTTCTTAACGTTAGAATAAAAACGTACTTAAGCTTTCTTCAACTTGAGCTGACCCTTTAAAGTTCCCATTGATAAATACGCAAAATAGCAGCATTTGCACTGAGAAATAAAAGTGAATGCTTGTACTAGCGTAATCCCTGGTAGCTCATATACACTATTACATATACTTATATATTGTCACTGATATATTCCCAGATTTACTAAATTGGATGGTAATCCCATAAAGCTTTCGTTTAAGTAGTACTCCGTCACTTAAAGCAGGTATTACGAGGGCGTACTAAAAAACAGTAGAGATGTAGTGCTCCTGGTTGGCAGTTAATTTGGAGGACTTTCTCAACCAGAACTCGTTCCCGCCGTGATCTCCATTAAGTGACATAAAATATGTGTTCGCGTTACGTCAGAGGCCCAGGGAAACGGATAATTTTAGAACTGTATCGCCACGGTTGGCGTAGATAGCACTCTACGACGAGTTTTCATGCGAAAAACTGATGCGTTAAATGTATGACTATTCCTCTATCTATCATCTATTTAAAAATACAAAAAAAATCATAGAAATCTAATATATTTTAATAAGAAATTAACTGTTAGAAAGATCGATTATAATAAATGAGTTAACTCTTTTTTCTACGACAGCATGATGGTAGTAAATAAAAAGGATTTGACGATTGCTTAGCTGTTCATGATGAGTTATTTGACTAAAAGAAGTGGTGGAACTCGAGAAAGTCCACGGTATAAGGAAGAGGTATTTATTCATTTGCAAATGGGAATTATAAGGGAGAGATAACCTATCATAATCACATGAAGGCCTTAATGGCTGCATGGGATAAATACAGTGAATCGGGAAAGATTTTCCCGTCGTGCGGGGCACTTTCAGACCACTACAGGTTGAAAGTAACCCTCGGGCCCCACATTTAATCAATATCTAATATTTGAGCGTACAAGAGCAATCTTGTTGCGACACCCGCTACCTTGAGATGGAGGATAAGCTCTGATTAGATGGCTCTCCAATTAATATGTGAACGTAACGGACAAAAACTTTTCCCTGAGAGTAAGTTTTACCTATTTCCGTAATTGATTCCAAGCAATGAAATGAAGTAAATATTAGATGAAGATGGTGTTCATCATTACCAATTTGAATGGCAGCAATATTTTACTTTTCCATAAGATAGGTAATATACGGAAATGACGTCGAATCACTATTACAAGAACGGAAACCACAGAAAAACCCATCATTCTTACATTATTCTTCTACCTATTGAGTGTTATACATTGCATCCTTTGTTCAAATGTGTACTAAATGGATCCTGCCTGAACATTTTACTTACGAAATGCATTGACAGTTTCCACATATAAAGCATTTGAGCTAATTTTCTGAATATATTTTTTGCCTGTTGACGTTTTTATTTTTTGCATCGCTTCAGCAGTAAAAGATAATGGGTACAACTCAATAAGTGATGACTAAATGAACGTGACATAAAACATTGTTATTGATTTATAATTCTAAGGTAATTGGTAAAAAAGTAAATATATACTTTTTAGCGTACTTTTCCTCTATTGTATCAAACTTCAAGAATGAAATGCAAACGTGGATGAATTGATCAATAATATGCTACATTTATTTCAATGTAGACCTGAACAATCATAAAAAAATAAGTGTAACGTAGGCTTATGGGGAATGAGATAAATAATTTATTTTCGACCTATTACGCCAGAGGAAAAATAATAATCCTACTCACCCATTCATCGAAGTGAATCCAAAACTTTTTTCGTCATGTCTAATCATTTTTTTTATTTTTACCAAAAAAATATATCAGAATTTTAAGTTACTTTTATAGATTAGCGAAGGATAAAAAATTTCAATGATAATTCATGATAAACACGTAGATAGCCTGATACAATCCAAACTCCTAGCGGCTGGACCGCCAGTATGATCGAAATATCATTTTACTTAGAAATCAATGAATTTGGTCTCATTTAAAAGAAAAAATCTCACCCATCCAATGACACCAAAAATTCATCCCATTACCACATTACTTTCGGAGATTTTTACCAAAAAATACCAGTTCTTTTACATGGGAAATGGTACGTGTATGCACTCCAGAGAGACATTATTTACAAAATGAGGAATTTATGACACTTAGATGTCGTAAAAAAAACTAATAGCGTGTAGTTTGTATGTTTTCTCAACTATTTTTGAAAATTAATAATATTGTCACTGCAATAGGTTCTTGGATATCACAAAAAGCCTTCCGTTTTGAAGGAGTTTCAAACGCACTGCGCTTAAACAAAATGAGTCAAGTTAAAGACATATTAAGATATTTCATTTAATTACTTGATTGAGTTTGAAACGTAACGCGTGAGAAAAATAAGTCAAGTTAAAGATTTGTTTGGATATTTTCATTTGTTTACTTACAATTTCTGTCATATAAATTTATATTATAGCACCATTAATATTGCAATATTTAATTCATGCGTCCTATAGCTGGTGAAATTAAAACATGAAATTCGAATATGGTCTCTATTATGACTAGGGAATTATCTCGCTCGGCCTACCATCAGCTCTTGGAGTTGTGTTGCCGGTCGGAACCGCTGCTGCGCAACCTTGGTAAACTGGGATGATTATAGTCGCAGCCAGCATGACTCCGTCACCCGTCCTTTCTCTCCCTCCCCTCCACCATCCCCTACATTTCCCCAAACGCCATCTTCCCTCCGTCAAACACAACCGCTCCGCCAACTGCGCCCCTGTGACTTGAGGTCTTTCTTCACACTCCCTCGCCACAGATCCCAACAGCGCTACTTAACGCGGCAGGCACTCCAAAAACCCGAACGCCGTGGGTCGGATTTATGCTTCTGTTTGTCGCGGATACACCTGAGGAAGAGGATGAGTGATGCGTGTCACAGGGCACAGGATCGCCAGGGGTGGTTTCCCGTGTCCTGAGGGCAAGGTGAAGACACGCGTGTTAAGGTAGTCCGAGCGAAACAGTTCCCTAATCATAATAGAGACCATATTCGAATTTCACGCTTTAATTTCACCAGCTGTAGGGAGCATGAATTAAATATTGCATTAGAAATGGTGCAAAAATATAGTTTAAAATGACATAAATAATAAGTAATTAAATGAAAATATCAAAATAAATCTTTAACTTGACTCATTTTTTCGCGGGGTGCGTTTGAAACTCCTTCAAAACGGAAGGTTTTTTTGTGATCCCGAAGGATTTACTGCGGTGACAATATGATTAATTTTCAAATATAGTTGAGAAAACATACAAACTACACACTATTAGTTTTTTGACGAGATCTAGGTGTTGTAAATTCCTCATTTTTAATATAAGGTTTCTCTGGAGTGCATACACGTACCATCACCCATGTAAAAGGGCGGGTATTTTTTGGCAAATAACTCCGAGCGTAATGTGGTAAGGGGTTAAATTTTTGGTGTCATTAGAAGGGTGAGATATTTTTTTTTAATGAGACCAAATTTATTAATTTCTAGGTAAAATGATATTTCGCTCAAACTACCTTAAATACTCCGCCAGCTGAGTCCAACGCGTTAAATAGAATGCTCTGCCCGGCAGAACTCTTGTACTCGCCGCGACGAAGACGCCTTTGACGGTCGGACGTTCGGAAATGCGGTACATGAAAAAGTCAGGGAAAATCAGCCATTCCTCTCTTGTCTGACCACTCTCTTGGAATACGCTGCCCGTATTTTTCTTTGTTCAGACTACGATAGTACGTACCGATCATGGCAACTCTGCATGCATTCACTCTACGCAGGGTAACACCCTCACTACTCTCACCAGCTCATCGCGAGGAACAAGTGAAGAGCAAGGGAACAAAATAAGGAGCAAAATAATCATGTGTCATTTTGAGGCTTTCGAAATGATTTAAGTTCAAGCAAATGATCAATTCCTACGCTAATACATTGGAGTAACATCATCTGCTTCACTGCAATGATTTACTTTTTTAAATGTCGTTATTCACAACTCCGGTTTCCGCCAGAGAAACCAGCGCTTCATCAGTGTAAAGTGACAGAGTTTGGAACTGTGGATTATTACCATGGTCCAAACGTGAATTTAAGAATTAAGGAAACCGTCGCTCAGACGATCGTACGTACGATAGTAATGTGAGTGGGGCATCAGGGATTCCTAAGAAGTGGGCAGAAAAACTAGTCATAAGGCCGTAGCGAAGATCGGAGAGAAATAGGCTAAAGGCTTTTATGATAATCTCCTTAGTGTTACTGACCTTTTGCACCAACTGAGATGGGGGCCGCTTTCAGACTTCCATTTATAATTTAGACTTAAACCATTTTGTAAGCTCTAAACTAATATATTAGCTGATGGCGTTAATAAAATATGATGAATTTTAGCACGCTTTGATAGATTCGTGAGAATAAAATTATAGTAATACACTGAGGAACGAACAGGTTTAAAATGCCAGTTTTCCGCGAATGATAATTGGCCGTAACAACTGACTATGAGAAATTTAACTAAAATTGCCAATAGGCATTGCGGATAATTAGTCGAATTGCTCCTTAATGCCTGAATCCTCATCTGATACCTGGTACTAAGACTACTAAGAGCAGATCGTGCATGTTTGCGGTGTAACCATTGCATGTCTGAGCGTTTGGGTAGTTGTAGAAACGTAAACACGAAGCAGTATGCCTTAAGTGGGGCGTGCATTTGAAATATGTTGCCTCCTTACAGATTTTGGTGGATTAATGCTGATTCATCCTTAGTTGTAGTTCAATGAGTTCAAATTTTGTATCGTGAACTACATGTTGGTGATAACTCACCCTCTGCCTCACACCCTTGGGTAAACTCACAATGTATTACCTGATGGAAACTCTGAAAGACTGGCTCGTTACCCTTGGTACCGGGGTGAATATAATCACGAAGATGTTTGGAGAGCAAAATGACAACTTTTTTAAACTTCAGGTATTCCCTTTATTAATAAACGTGTTAGGAGCGATTTTTGTTTTGAACCGGTTTACGTGAAACTTGGCAGATGAGTAGGTACATACCAATATTACCTATTGATAAAAGTGAAAAAGTTGCATGTTACTGATTTTATTTATGGGCAATGTAAGGCTATTTCAAAAGCAGCCTTATGGCTTTTGACACACGGTATGCGTATCGAAACAATTTGATGTTTAATGAACAAATTTTTCCATAAACGCAAAAGAGCACGTTCTATGTTATTGCAATGGCTTACAAGAAATATGAAGGTATTATGCGGAGTAAATTACGTGTATTAAAATATGGTTTCCATTGATAAATCAATTTTCGCCCCGTAAACCCAAGTCAAAAAATGCTTTGACTAATCCGAAAATTTTTAAATATATTCTCGCATCATTTATAAACTATATGTAAAGTGATTTCCACCATAAAAATAGAAGCACTTAAGTGAAGTGTGGTGCAAGAAATTTTTATTCAGTCAACTGACAAGTTATTCAAATTCGCACTCCACGACACACGATTTTCGCTCCAGCCACCTTCAGGAAAGCAAAATGTGCGTGTCTGGAATAGCCAAATAGAAGAGAATGACCACGTCTCGGGAGGAAGAGAGAGAGGCTTGGGAGACAGTGCAGAGGCCACGGGTGCAGGGGCCGAATCGGTCCGCGCTATAACTTGCGTTACGGCGCCACATGACTGACTAATCTATTAAACGAGGAATAACTGACCATTCGAGCCTCTAGCAATGACATTTCATAAGCCGAAACAAAGATGTTTTTGATGGGATGATAATGGATTGAGGATGGGGTGTCAGGAGGGCATGAGCGTCAATGAAAGTGAAAGTTCAAGGTTTCACTTATGAGTCTCAATTTCCCCTTGGCCAATCTGAGCTGTTTTCAATAACTCAACAGACGTATTTAAATAAAATACATAAATAAAAATAAAAAAAGAAAGGAAAAAACACAATCCATCTAAAAGAGACGGAAACTCAAATGCCGATATCCTGATAATAACAAGACGGAAATTATTAGTGCAAAGGAATAACAGAGGCTGGCGAGGCGTGCTTCAACAAAATAAGGGAAAATAATAAATAATAAGAGGAAAGCAAACTAGGCAGGAGCAGGACTGAAGGAGGGATTGGCACACTTGATGCCTAGAGTATAGCTTCCATCACCAATGAATGAGTTCGAATCCTAGCAGTGACGGACATATTTTCGTAGGAATTTGATTCCTACTTGGGCGCCATGTGGAGAGTACATCAAGTGCAGTGTACTCATTCACTGGTAACCGAGTACCCAAATGAATGTCTGGGTTCCCGGACGAGTACATAAGTACTCGGATGAATACTTGGGTACTCTAATGAATACCTGGATACGAGGTATTCATTAGCTCTATCCAGGTACTCTAATGAATACCTGGATACGAGGTATTCATTAGAGTACCCAAGTATTCATCCGAATACTTACGTACTCGTCCGGGAACCCAAAAATTCATTTGGGTATTCAGAATACCTGGAGACGAGGTATTTATTTGAGTACTCATATGAGTACAATGCATACCTGGTCGGATGATATGGTCAATGGCATGGTACTCGGTACTCGCCGACGTATGTCATTTGGGTACTTGTATTCAATGGTATGCCTTCAGGTATTACATTCCATATACCCATACATTCATTTGAATACTCAAGCATTCATCACAAAAAGTACACATGTACTCGGCCATTTCCCCAGGTTTTCATTTGGGTACTCGATTGTCAGAGAATGAATATATTTGACCCATCCAGTACAGCGTCCGTCAGAAGTTCCCTAAGCGCCCCTCGCCAAGGGTAAGCTGGCATCAACGGCGGGTTTCTCTCCACTCTTTCTGTAATACACATAGAATCTTTTCTCTCACCAGCTTTACTCGCGCATCCTTCATGTCGCATGTGACCATAGCCATCTGTTTCAACCCCCACCAAAAAAGTTGAAACGAAATCTCAAATTAATAATCTTCATAAGTAATATGCCAAGATTCAAGTTCTTTAATTGATAATTCGAGACATTTTTATGGTGCTGTATTAAGATTAAGAGAAAAATGGATATTTCAAAAAGGGTTCCACGTGAACAGTCTTTAAATTAGAGTAGATGACACACATTCTATCAACTATTAACCGTAATAGGTATGCGACGAAAATGGCCGGATAATAGTTCACCGATAGAATTCTTACATGTGATCTAGAGGTGGCAATTTATCGAATTTGTGCGGTACCATGAAATAATTTTATCCTTAAAAAGGACTATGATTTACTACTGCCACCTTAATCACGCTATTCAACAAATCGTTCGAATGCAAAAATTAATCGTGATAAATAAATTTCTTCAGACTGTAACTCGTTAATTATAATACCATTGTATGTTGTAAAAATGAAAATAATTGAAACAAAAAAGACTAGAGTAAGCAGTTCCAAAAGCACTTTTTGGACCTATTTTCAGGATTTCATCAATTTCTGATATAATTAGAGGGTAATTACAACTAAAAGGCCTCATTGCCAAATTATAATTCCTTAAACAGCTTTTTAATGCATTTCACAAATTTTTAAAGCAAAAAACAGAAGATTACTGATAAAGTATTTAAAAAATATGAGGTTCATACAAAGACCTTTGGCAAAAGGATCCAATAAAAAATTTGTCTCAGCAAGATTATTGCAAAGTATCATACATTTTCTTAGCCTGATAATTGACACAAATTCCAGGAGTGGCACAATAAACTTCTTACTTAAAACAGTTTTGTCCCTTTATTTGTTTTCGTGTGAAGATGGGCAGCCTTTAAAATAAAATTGGTGATTATCTCCAATTAAAATACAAATTAAGTTTCAAGCTTTGGTCTCATTTGCCCACAAATACCTTAGTTATCATCCTGAAGCTATTAATGTATGATGGTCCAGGTGAAAGACAGAACAGCAATAACACTGGACGTGAAGGTAGTGATCGTGGAACAATTGAGAGAATGATGAGGCATTGTCGATTCTCACTGAAGATAACATAGTCGGGAATGCGGTTGAGACGAGGGAGTTAAGAAGGCATTCAAAGGTGGAGACCGAACCCACAACAGACACCCCTCACATGTGTAAATGGCGCGCCTTTCATTGAGTCACTTTTTATCCACTTTTCGCGTCGGAGAAGCTGCCGAGGTTGTATTTACGTCTTCCCCATCACACTCAGAACAATAGAAGAGACGGCTAGAAGCGACGGAGATCCTCGCGTCTACTACTCCGACAGTCATCTGTTCTTCGTCGGCTGCACCCCACCAAAAAGAATCCAACCAGACCAAGACCTCCTCCCTAACTTACGATATAATTTGTTCAACTTCAAAAGACGAGGAATTTATTGCATATTGGTACATACATACATATCAATAACGCCGTTCCCTTCCGGGGTAGGCACAAACATAAAGTATAATATAACATAATGTCCTCCATACTGACCTATCCTCTTTTGCTTCATTTACCCCCATACACTGCTTCATACACGCCCTCCTGTATTTAAGACTCCTAATATTCCTCCTTTAAGAATTTCCTCAACCACATTCAACCAAACTTCCTCGGCATACCTCTACCTCTCGCACCATTCATTTCACTCTTATACATTTGTTTCGTTGTTCGACTCTCATCCATTCTCTCAATATGGCTAAGAAAAACTCATTTACTAACAATTCAACTCACGAGATGCCTGATTATGTAATGTCATGGTGAAGCTATTGAATCGGTCCAGAGCATGTCGGTGAAATTTAAGTCATATTACTAAGAAGTCGTCACAGTAAAAAGTTTTCATTAATTTACATTAAAAAAATCATATCTATCTTCGGCATAATTTAAATAAATCATCTTGCAAACGCAAAGGATTAAAGACGAGAATGATAGACGGACACGAGGGAATTCAGCTTAAGCTGCAGTTCAAAAGAGCTTTAGGTCAGACTCATAACAATGCAGTAAATGAATAAGTCTGCGCTCGTGTGATGGGTGGCTAGAAAATTACTTATGCCTTTCGGGTAAAGTGTGTGGTTTTGTAATGGCACTATAGGTAGTCGACATTTCATTCTGAGAAAAGTGATAGTTATAAATTCATTCGTTAGTCAAACTGAATATAGGAGCAGAGTTTCATTTTCTTAGTATCACTGGAATCGATAGTATCAGGCGAGAAAAAAAACGTGGAGTTGTGCGAAATATAGCGAAATATGTTATTTCACAATGTTTGCCATCAAGTGGTATTTAAACAGCTATTCTTATTAGTTTTGAATGCACGATACAACCTCCTTTATGAGAGGAAAAGCAGTCATCAGGAATTATGATAAAACGCTTTTGTCCTTCGTGACTTTAAATTAATCTATTAAACAACCCAAAATGGCATTTGGATATGAATTCTTGTGCTTTGTGAATTCAGAAACAGCTGGCTCCAATTAAAACCAAACACTTGGGATATGAAGTGGTAAATATTTATGATGCACAAATACACACACTATGAGCATAAAAATATGCTCATGATGAGGGAGGAATTAAAAATCAGTATATAGAAGGCAAGAAGACTCATTTAATGTTTTTAAATGAAACAATCTATAATGATTTACCAAGTATCTTTAAAGAATATATAAGTCGGATAAATAACAAGGTGCACATTTATTTGAATGATTTGGCCGCAATAAAAAAACAGACTTGAAAAATCCATGATAGGCTGGAAGTGAATTTGCTGTAGCAAGTGGACCACCAGAAAGCAATGTGCAAAAAATACGTGCAACATCTACTTTCATCGTCATTTCTGCGCAAGATGCCACAAGCCTTTGAAAACAGCTGGTCCAACTTAAAACCAAATACCCAAAGGTACTTTTCATCGACGAATTTCCGAAATGTTAACTTCAAAGTAAATAAACGGAAGAACATGGGAAAATATAACTAAGTCCAATTGAGGGAATTAATCTTAAAAAGCTGCCCCCCTACATATTATCAACGAATACAAATACGGGAGAGCTTTAAAATGTACTCATTAAAGAAACTGGTCTGGCGCTTAGAAAAGCAAATGTAATTGACAAGAAAAGTACTTAAAAGAGTTTTGTGACAAAAGAATGGAAGCCCAATAAAAGTGCTAAGCTTATTTTGATAACTGAAGGTGGTAATTCTCTACGCAGTGCTAAATTTTAGGGCTTTGCAAACCTCTCTTGCAGCTAGAGGTTGATCTCACAAATGAATTTTGAGCGTCATAATTTTCAATTCCAGTAAGTTAGGAGAACATTCTTTTAGGAGTTTGGCAGGGACTTTCTCGGTTTATCATCTCTGTAAGAGGGTCAACCGTTAATCTGTGTCGAAAGTGCACCTCTGCTTGAACCACGCCTTAAAGAATCGTTAATCTTCCATCGCAACAAAGGTGAGCACGGGACATTTGAGGCTTAAGACTTCGGGCCGGCGCACAGTGGTCTAGAAAGCCCTATTTTCCGGAAAATAGTCGATTTTACAAACTTGTTCAAATGACTCCAAAGTCATGTTTAATGGAAAGATAAAAGATCATTTCACAACGTACGACACTTTTTTCTCCCATAACACAGTTATTTTATGATATACTGAGCTGAATTTAAGGGAACGTTATCGTAATTCAATTTATGACATTTTTAATGCTTTTTTTCTCCATCCATAGAATAAGTCTACGCTTTATTTAAAGTGTAAAATAAGTTTTAATGGCATCTTTGCCTTGTATTCATTTAGTTTCTATCATTCATTTTGTGGTAAAGTCTTTAAGTCCTTTATGACAGTACTTAAGTTAGTCTCAGGCGGAAATTCTGTTCGTGTGTGCAAAGTTGGAGGAATAAAAAAACCATCCATTACCACCCTGTTAAGCAATGGCATAATGGAAAGAAAAAAGTCTGTATTTAGTTAATGTGTAAAAATCTTTTGCCTTTAACTGCCTTTTTCGTGATAGCTCGCCGATTTGTTTTACTTCGCCGGGCCTCCGGAACGCCATATCACGGGCAGATATAGTATAGATGAAATTAACACTATAAAATATGATAGAAGAAATAAATAGAGAAGAATATATATAAGTAGAAAAAGATAGAAGAATATAGATAAGTAGATGAAGAAAGAGGAATATAGATTGAATCATTTTATTGAAGATAATACTGAATATATAGAAAAAAAATAGGAAAAATGTGACTGAATCATTTATTTTTTAGTCATTCAAACAAACAGTGGAAGATGTTATGTATTTGATATTTACATATATTAATTGTTAATTAAGTTGGGTAAGTTGTTTTATAATATTTTATTCATTTGGTTTATTTCAGTATGTTTATTTACTTGTGCTGAATTTGGCTCCATTGTTGTTTGTTTTCGATAGGGACCGGACGTCATTAATAAAGCAACTTTCAATTAGGCAACTTGCAATCAGGTTATTCAAAAGCGAATAAGTAATGAAAAGGGAAAAGAAAGCGAACCTTTATTTGAGAGTAAAATACAAACGCGGGCTTTACTGCCACCGAAGGTGGTAGCTCAAGCTAGTAATGATTATTTACATTGTTGGCCACTAATGCGCTTAATATTCGCAACCTGGACGCAATTTCTTCAATTTCCCCAAGTCCAAAAATAGGCACATTCTAATTTTTTCCCAATTGCAGCAGCTATTAGGCACTTGAAGTATTCTTTTTATTACATGATTGGCACAAGCGTATTGTTTCATATGACTTAAATTGACAGTAATTAACTACATATACATGAAAAATTCACGTCTCTCGGGAAAAAAGCCTTCATATTGGAAGTTTTTTTTTCCGGCTCTGTTAAAATTTCAGCGGTGATAAATTAACTTGTTTTAAAAATAGTTGAGAAATCACACATGATCTCCACTGTTATTTTTCTGACGTGATTTAAGTGTTATAAATTAATCATTTTTTAAAAGTCTCATTGGAGTGCATACCCGTACCATTTATCTATTAAAATGACTGTTGTTTCTTGGCTAACTCCTCGAATAGTAGTGCAGCAAAGGGCTGATCTTTTTCGTACCTTTAGGAAGAGAAGATATTTATCCGTAAAATGAGACCAAATCCGTGGGACCCAAGGTGAAATGACGTCTCACTCAAATCACCTTCAAATGTCGTCGCATTTTCTTTCCGACCCGGACCGCAACCAAAAGGGAGTCGACCACTGGAATGGATGCGGGAGGAGGAGGGGTTGAGGGGGTGGGAGGAGGGGTGAGAATCCGTTTGCCACCCCTTAATCCTTTGCGCGTTGCGGGTCCGCCCGACTCCAGAGTTTCCGCATGAAATGGCCGGCGGTGAGATGAGCATTAATCACAGTTGAAGATCAAAAGGCAACCGGGGAATGATGTTTCAGTTTCCCTTAGTATTTGTTTGGGTTTGACTTTGAATTTCCTCGTCGCACTGTGACTGTGATAATTAAATTTCATTAGCAAGAGGTCAGATTCTATTGACAGCGTCGAAGTTTTAACCAGCACAGCGAAAAGAAAAAAAAATAATATTCGGAAATGATAAAATCGATGGCAGCGAAGGAAAACTTAAATTCTTACGTTAGAAGGTCAAAAGGAAAATGGCAGAAAGCCAAAGAGAAAACCACGTCGTATCATAAAATTGGCCCAATGACATTAATGAAAGAGCATTTTTCTATTAAAGTGATACCATGTGATGACAAATCCTTGCTACTGAGGCTCAGGAATCGAAAATTGTTTAATTCTTGATTCTTTTTTACAACAATGCTTCTGTTCAAGGTCTGTACTGGAGCTAGAAATTACCCCAATCGATATGCGATGGAAACCAGTAGTTCAATGAAACAGTGGTAATTAACACAGCATTTATTTAAACTCGAACATCGTGTTATTCTATTTAAAAAATCTTCATAGTTTCCGAATACTCATACGGAAGAGCGGCAATTACATGAAATATCCTGATCAAATTATCTGCTAGTGGCTCCCACAGTTAGTCGCTAAGTTCACAATCGGCATCTTTGTACGCGTATGTTTTAATGCTATTTCAATGAATATTACTGTACGTGCCGTTATAGGACCATGACAAAGGCCCATACAGTGGTCGGAGAGGCTGCGGAGAATGAAATAGATTAATAAAAGCTTTGATGTAGGATCCGCGACGGTGGGCAGTGTCAATTTTTACTTCTTGAAATGCCTTATTGTGAGTTGGGGTTGCGGATGTTCTATCAGCCCTGAAGTTTTATGGAAAAATCTGACGATAGAAGACCTCGCTTTGTATTTTCAGATATAGATTTACTCTTTCTTTCATCGTCGATTAATGTTTTAAAATACTCAAACATTGCCCATTAAAACGTCGTAGTTTTCCAATATTTTACTAAATCGTATTTTTTCTCACTTTTACGAACACAGCATGTCTTTTGAATGAATCCCTTAAAACCATTTATACGCATTCAAAGAACTCGTGCGGTGCGTTGAGTATCATTGATGTTACCCTGGCAGCGTTTCGTGATTCTATACTCGTATTTCGCCTCCACATTCTTCTGCCATGCCATACGATGATCTCATAAATTCCGAAGCGCCCGTATATTTTACTCTTACTATCTTCCTCTTTCAAATGGTTCATTACCCAAAGACATTTATCTTAAAACCGTCCGTGCTATGATGATGAGATCAGTGTACACGATTTTACTCGAATGCCAATATCCACAGATATCCCACTAGCTACATGCCATTTTAGACGACGTATCACGTCAAAGACTCACATAAAGCAAGGGAACAAATTTCTAAAGGCTAGGGGTTGGCGGTCTTTTTGCCAAAATTAGAAAAATCTCAGACATCAAAATCATTTACGTACCGAACAAAATTCTTTAAGGACACACTATTTGATATCATTATATTTGGCAAGTAAGTGGTTATTTAAATCGTCTAAAAGTCTTACGGAGTGAAAAAAATTACGAGACGAAAAACCAACAGACTGCTCCTGGGACACGCAGCCGCTCTATTGCCTGATGAGAAATTTAATTAATATTTTTCAGAATTTGGCCGACTTACATACATGTCCTCGCCCACGAAAATTGTCCCCTAAAAATTGAAAATAAATTCGGAAAGGCCAAGGGTTTCCCACTCCTGCATTAGGCGACTACTTGGTAATTCTATAGGCAGAGTAATTCTATAGGGAAAGTAATTCTTTAGGGAAATAAGGCCGGGGGAAAACGCGAGTCGCGTTGCGCTAAACGCTGGGAAATAATGACATGAGTGGGTGGTGCACACAGCTATTCTTTGATCCGGGTAGAGGGCAGCAGAGGTTTACTCACTCTGAAGGTGGTCGAACTTTTTCCGGGGAGCAAAGGGGTGGGGATGGGGGGGAGGGAGGTAAGAGATGCGAAAAGAAACGGCGCGCTTATCAGAGCGGGATAGGAGGAGTCAGGCGGCGAAGACAATTACGGGAAGCAGGCAGACCGTTGAGAGAGATTCAATGGGGCGGAAAAAGGCACGAGAATGGCTTGCTGACACGGGGCAATATTTGGGACGAATCGAGCGTAGCGTAATCTGCAACCGTTTTGATAACGCGTTTCTCTGAAGATAAATAGACAAAGTACTCTTTCAAAAAAACTCCAATCCTCACCATCCTTTTGTCATCAATATCTCCGAGGATCATTTCAAACATTTTCTATCACTCCTGCCAACTAATCACCGTTTCAGAACTCATTCCAGCAGAAGAAGGCTGACACTCTTATGTGTACCACATATTCCAGTTCTCCACTGCGCTACTTGATGTGATGCGAGAGCTCTTCGAACCAAGACAGCTCTCTGAACTCTTAACTTTCGGACTTTAAGTACATATTAGCTAGGTTTTATGTAAATTTTGTTGTTGCTAAGTAAACTGGCTGCTGTTTTCAAAATAACAAACCTTTTTCAATCAAATAAAATATAAATACCTCATCATAAAATGAGTTAAAAGTAAATTAAAACAATGGAAGGTAAAATAAAAGGATGATGTGATGAAAATTGATTTGTTGAAATAACTGTTTACATTATTTATCAAGTACTAGAAATCCATCATGTTGCTTAAAACAGGGAATCAAGACTTGGCGAAACAGAATACTAGAGTAATTCGATATCCAACGGATATTAAGTTAAACTATAGCTTAAGTTGAATTTTTTGTAAAAATTCTGAATTCCTTTTGTCGTCTACATATCTTCCAAACCTGAGAACCAACGTCTTCTAGCTACTGCATCAAACCCTTATCAAGAAACATAATTAAGAATTGTTTATTCCCTCCAAATATTTTTTTTTAAATTTTATTTTCATCAACCTCGCCGTAAAATTAAAGGGTGCCAGGTAAAGCTAAGAAGTATCCCAAATAACAACACGAGCGAAGAACTGAATCCGATGTAAATATTGTAACATTTCAATGAAAACAATTTCCTCGAATATTTTTAACCATTCATCAAATGATTTTCAAATGCCTATAAACACCTATCCATGAAAAGTTAACAAATGTATTAATCTTATCTTCTTATAAAAAAAATTGCCAAATTAGTGTGTTAACCATTCATCAGACATATCTTGATAGTTCAATTTCCAAAAGCGAAAGTGGAGAAAAACATAAACTTCCTCGGAAAGTTTATGTTTTACAACGAAACGGAGAATATTTTCCTCCACCCAATTCAGGGATAAGGGTCGCATGCAAAACGCACCAAAAAATAATGATCTACGCGGAGATAATCCGGGGAAACAGTCGTCGAAATAATGCCTCCTTAAACCCTTCCCCTATTTTTTACTCCTTTCACGATTTCTCGGACACATTTCACTGTGTACAATTCCCTTCTTCTTAAACTCATCCCGCTTTTTCCCTCTCCCTCTCTGCCTTAGGAGAGAGAGAGAGAAAGAAAAAGAGAAATAAATGGAGAGAGAGAGAGAGGTTAAGAGTAGGGATACACCTTTTCCTTCGCCGCCACTTTCTTCTCCCCGCGCCCCCTCATCTTCTCTCCTTACCTCCCCTTCTCCTCTCTCTTTACCCTTCTCCATCCTTTGCTCTTCACCAACCCTCTTTCTCTTCCCTCCCCTCCTTCGTCTCAGGTTTTACGATCTCATCGGATTCCTTCTCGGGGAAGAAGCTCCCTCTCACGAAGGGTCCTTCCTCGCCGTGTACCCTTACCGTGACCCTTAAAAGCCCACCCGACCTAACCCTTCCAATTTCCCCCGCGCATAAATCCTCCACCATTGGTGTATCCCTACTCCGCCACCCCTTTTAGATACCCCGAGCGTCGCTCCGTCTCCGACAACGTCGCGACGACGAAGACGGGCGTCCCGACGGGACGTCCTCCCTTTCGTGTTCAGCTCCTCCCCTTCAATTTCCTACCCTCCCTGCCTTCCTTCCCTCATCGCATCCTCTTTCTCTCTCCCTCTATCTCTATCTCTCACCTGTACCGCCACCGCCGCCTCCTACTCCTTAAGCTACCTTGGCTGCCGTGTGAGAGTGCTTAAGGGTGCCGAGAGAGGGAGACCAAGAGGGAGAGGGAGAGAGAAATTAGGACCCCGGGGGTTGAAAAGCGGTTTGGGAAGTGAGGGTAGAGGAGATGGAATTGAAGGAGGACTTAAGGAAGGCACGGGTCTCCTCGCGCCGGGAGGAACAATTACGCCGAGGAGTACCACAAAGACTCTCCGTTCATAAAATATCCGACGGTCATGGAAAAGTCGGTAAGAAAGCAATTATATTAACCCTTCAGTGGGCGCGTGAAATTTTATTACACGATTAGGCGCGCGGACCACACCGGTAGTCCGAATTCGATATTTTTATTGCCTAAAATTTTCACTTTTTTTGTAATAAATTTTCACTGGCAATAACTTTAGACTAATATCTATTGTTTAATTAGGTTTTTGTCGCAATGGGACATATTTGTAGTTATTCGTGGAACAGAACCCAAAGTAACTTAAAAGTCTTGAACTACTTTTATCATCTAACATCCATTGAGATAAAGCAGGGCTCTTGCCGAGGTACCCAAAAAAAGTAACATAAACATCCCATAAACATAACATAAACAGTGTTGGCTCGTCAAATCAGACAATTATCTGACAAAAATTTGCTGTACAACTATTAGTGTTGCCGACAATAAAAGGTTACACAGTTAGTCGCTAGGGCCACACTCGTGGCCCAGCCACGCCGGCTTCCTTTCGCGCGCTACTTAATACTAACCTAGCCACAATTTGCAACAAACGATCATGTGAGACTTTTGAGGACATAATAATGAGCAGTTACTGAAACTTACAAGTATATTATGCCATCCTATGAGAAACGGCACAAAAATGAAACACTGTGGACCACCCCTGTACCCCACGCGCCTACTGAAGGGTTAAATTATTTCAAAGAAATCTTTTGCTAATGAGGAGAAATGATCGTTTTCAAGAAGAGCTCTTCAAGCTTGATTAATCTCAAAACGTTTATGTTTATTGTTATTAATGTAATACTTATGGCAATTTTTTCATTATTCGTGGGTAAAACTTTGGTATTCCCCCAAGTCATCAGGATTTTTATTGGATGAAGACACGGTTACAAATGTTTTACTACTTTTGTAGTCATCGTGGCCAGAAGCAGCGCTATCTCCGAAGAAAACCGAAATGATCAAAGTAAACTGATCAAGCCAGTAAAACTTAGAGAGAATACCAATCAGAATATAAGAGCGCGATACGAATAAAACGTAGCAATTGGCTAAATGCGTAAACATAGAGAAACATCTTCTGCCAATGGCAACATTTAGATAAGAAAATTTGGAAATGCACAAAAATGAAAATGCGTGACAAGATTTGTCGGATCGTGGAGGACGGATATTTAAATATTGAGAATACCAGTCGACCGCGCTGATATTCGAAAAATTACCCCTCTATTCATTTCCATTATTTACTCTCCAAATGCCGAATAAAGAAAATGTGTAGTAATAATCTGTTTTATACGCAGAAAAACAAATATTCCTTCTCTTCACGACGTAAGAGGATGTAAGGGGATGCAATGGCTGAGGCGCATCGCAAAGGTCTACGATTCGTCACCCGCCTGATGTCAGACAGTCGGAAGTCATAACAGCACAAGAACGTAATTCATTTTCCGCTAAAAACACGCCTGTCGATCGCTAACAAAGGAAGTCGCTCCGTGCGGCTCTTACTCATTCTACACGGTGAGCCTTGAAATGGAGAAACAAATTCCCATCAAAAAAGACTCATTGGCTATGAGTTGCGCATTGCGATCGCTACATGTGGAGAATAGCATAAGAATTAATACGATGGTTCATTCATGAAAATGAAGTACTGATAAATATCAAACTGTATATGGTAAACTAATGTGGTAGAGTAATGAAATGTCAAAAAATTAAATATGGATTGAAATTTAACGCGATGTACCTTCAGCTTTGGGAATTCCAAGCCGAAAAATGGAATGGCTTATGAATTCTTACGACTCACTATCGTAGTTTTTGATGGAGATTGGGATTGGAAATTGAGAAAAAATTCAATTTTGATTTTCCTCCGGAAATTGCTAAACTAGAGGGTAGCAATCTACAAGAAAACATTTGGATTTAGGTATAAATTTTACTTTCACCTTTTCTGAAATAACCCATCACAGATTCGGCCAAAACATTTTTCATAATTTATTGCATACCTAACTAATTTTTTTCTGAATAAAAAATCTGTGGCAATTCATAACATACTAATGAAAATTTATAAGCATTTTGATTTTTCTCTCTGATTATCTCTTGACTACTGATTGTCGTGTTTGAAATTCTTGGTCCCATTTTTTGGGTCATTCGGGCCTTTTGAGGCATTCAGATATTTTTTAAAACTCTATTTCCCCTGTTGGCGAAAATGCGAAAAATCAGTTCAACTTCTTCAGCGGTTATTGGGGAGAACTGTAACGAACATACAAGCACCATTCCTTCCATTCATGCTCAGGCGCAAATATCCCTTTCAAAGCCATTTCTCATATCTATTTTTTTAGTTATTTAAGAGAAGAATTTAGATTAGAAGTTATTTATTAAGTTATTTAAGGAGTAATTTAAGAAAGCAAAATAGAAAACCACTTCACTGATTTCAGAGCTTTATAAAGGCTCATTGCATAGGTCCTTAGACTGAGGTACTGAAGCACTGAGACATTTTTTAAAAACTCTATAGCTCAAGTTAAATTTTATGCTAGAATTATGTCAAATATCAGGCCAATCAGTGAAATAGCTTTAGAGGAGATGAGTTGCATTACATACAGGCACCACTTCATCTTTACATATCTGTTAGATAAGCCATTAAAAGCCCGGAAGATGTATCCTATTTAAAAGTATTACTACGGTTGGTTAGTAAGAAATTATCCCATCGTTGAAAACAGAGAACAATTGAGAATGTTCGCATGATAACACTATTTTTAAGTATATACAAAGCAAACAAGAATATCTATCGCAAGAATAATATTTTACATACTTTTACCCATCCAATAGTGATTATTTCAATATCTTATCATGACTGCACGTAGGTTTCATGCAAGAAAATTTCGCCAAAAAACGGGAAAGCGGGAGTGAGAAAAATGAAAATGCTCAACAACTTTATTACAAGCGTGATTTTTTTAATTCCATGAAATTGTTTTCAGGAATAGTCATTTAGGTACGTATTAATTATATAAATAAATGTTTTGGCCGATTCTGAGATGAGGAAGTGATTTTTAAAATGCAGTGTTTGACCAATCGCCAAAACACAACACTGCCTGTGAAATGAAGATACGGAAATAAGGCAGAAAAGTGTGGATTCAAGGGTATCCGCTCCTTTCAGAACCCAAAAGCCGCACCGCACGTAAATTTAAACTTCGGCTCGCAACACCAAGGGAGTTGTACTGATCCGCAAATATCTTTAGCCGCAGGGGAAGATTCACCACGGCAAACAACCCCTCACACCGAAGATCTCTGCCTTGAGCCCTCAAGCACATGTTGCACACACCTCACAGGAGTACGCAACGCAAGGAAAACTCAAGACAACGTTTGCTACCACTTCAATTTCAAACACAATATTTATCCTGTTATCAACAAATGTTTACAGCTTACACGACCGATCGGGAATGTTTATGCTGGGTAGTATCCGAGTTTTATATTATAATTTTGAGCTATTTGGAGTTCATAATGATCATAGCTAACGTATTTACACATATAAAACTAAAAAATTAAAAAATATTACCAATATACAGAAAAAACTTAAACTTGCGCCCCAAGATTTAAAGGCCCGCAACCCGTCTCCATTTTTGTGAATAGAACAAAACCGAAGATCTTTGGTGAGAAGCCTTCTGAGGCCCTAACGAGCATTCGAATAGGGTTTCCAAGCCGAATCTTTTCAAGCATTGAAATTTTTCGAGTTCTGTTGATGACGCTGCTACGTAGATTAAAGGAAATAATAATTTTTACTTGTGCGTTCAGATTTTGATTCGCAACAAATGATC
The DNA here is from genome assembly GCA_963169105.1 of Ceriagrion tenellum. Classification (NCBI taxonomy): domain Eukaryota; kingdom Metazoa; phylum Arthropoda; class Insecta; order Odonata; family Coenagrionidae; genus Ceriagrion; species Ceriagrion tenellum. The sequence goes on from OY720639.1 coordinate 10,720,640, forward strand.
GTCCGTTATCCTGCCAATCGCTTGCACGTAACACATATTGTAGGGGAAAAAGGGACGTTCTAGCAAATATCGACATATATGTACTAATGTCCAAATTTTATTGAACACATGTCAACCTAAAACAGTCAATAAAAATAATATTAATGAAAATGTAGTGATGAGCGAAATACAGCGGTAGTAATCTTGAAAAATCTAATGCTAAAAAATAATATATAAAACGCAAATTATTGAAAATGTAATTATGCTTTTATGACGTAATGCAGGAAACAATCATCAGAAGAATTCATCGTTAACTTTCATTACACTAAAAGTTATTTGAGGTAAATGGCTGAAATTTACTGGGCATACAACCACCATTAACACGAACACTTAGAACGGTTTCATTCCACTATAAGAGTAGCTTAGGGTTTCTAAGCACCATCTATTCTCCCTGATACTAAAAAGTGGGTTAAAATAAAATTGAAGGGACGAAAATGTTAAAGTAAATAATGGCAAAGTCAAATAATTGCGAAACTAAGGCCATGATTCGTTGGATACTTGCTATAAAGTAATATTTCCGCACTAAAATTCAAAGGAGTTTTATGTACATTAATGATCAGTGAATTTCTTACTTACGTTATGAGAATTGCTCAATTCGACTCAAAAAGTAGAGGACCACGAACTTACCTGTAGAATAAGGAAATACAGAAATTAGTTAATTAAATTAATGGACTTAAAATGATAGTGAGCATAAAAAGATTCAGAGGAAAATTTCATTGATATAAATAGGTCTTCAGAGTGAAAAACCTCCCGGTGCATTGAAAATTCGCGAGTCAGAAGAGATATAATTTTCTAAAGGAATTTACCAAAAATAACTTACCTCAATTTTTAAGTCCTTAAAGTTTTGGAAATTATGCATTGCACTCTTTTTGCGATAAAGATAGGTGAAGATGAAAGAGAGTTAAATTTATAGCATCACAGAGAAAGTTGAAGAAAGTGTTGCTGTAAAAAAGATTATATTAATAAGGTAGATTTCGGCTGATTATTTTTCAAGGAATGTGTAGTATAGGTAAGGGACTACCAATATCTTGTCCGTTATTCATCCTAGGTAATGTAAAGAAAACCAGGAAAAAATATTAAATTACATAATACACAATTTCTGTATCTTATAAATCTATGGCTTATTTCGAACATGGATTGCTTTGGGGCTATTTTAATGCAGGGGTGATACACAGTGACATATTTGATTTTCCATGACTTTTTCTTCACTTTTCAAAGATTATTCCCTGACTTTTAAAGATCATCGCCTTTGAGGAAAACTAAATAAAAATGAGAGTTATGTCAAAAGATGGCTTCTTAAATTACTTTATATTAAAGGAATTAAATGTGAAGTACAGGTACATCAGTTCTTGCACATAATATAGAACATAAATAAAGTGTCACTTGCAGACTAACCATTATAGTAAAAGTGCGTAGACTCTTGTACAAAAAATGAAACATTTAAATAAACCTAAAAAACAAGGCAGAATACAGTGGGCTTGCGACTCACATTTCAAAACAAAACAGGTCATTTAATCATGCTCTGCTGACGGGCCAATTCTTTTTTGATCACTTGACTTAGACAATTTTTCGGCTAAAACCTTCATCTTATTCTCTCCCAATTGTTTCATTACATCTAAAGTAGAACGTTATCGGGCCGCAGACATGTTTTTATTTCTCCTTTTTCTTTCACACTACCTTCAACTCTTCATAGAGTCTCTCTCTTGCACTTCTAGTTTTGGTTATCATTGCCTTTGTGATCTTCGGATTCAGCAAACCGTCAGCAGTCATAATTCCGTTATACTTTTGCATTATGGTGATTAGAGGAGAACAAAATGCATTTTCAATAGTAATTTCCTTGTTTATTGAGGAAACTCTCTCAAATTAAGAATTTCCATGTCTTAAAATTAGCACTTGTTGGACGAATTATACAGATTTGCGAACTTGAATTGACGAGATAAATAATTAATTCGCAATCGGTCGATTCGGGTTTCAAAGTTCCTGAATTTTTTAAGATGTTTATCATATCTTGTGGATCTGACATCTGCTAAAATTTCCTTTCACAAATCTGCTACAATTTCCTTTCTAAGAGAGAAATTCAGTTTCTTTCAGAAAATACCAAAAGAGCCAACTTTGAGCTGTCTTTAGAATAGCTGCGATAAGAGCTGAGCCACAGAAAGTTATTCTATCGCAAAGATAATATTTTATCGGATATTTTTCAATAGGAAAAGATTTAGAATACAAACACAATCCTCTCCAAATTCCTTAATTTGATCTGGAGAAACCTTCACCCTCCCGAGTCCAGCTTTGACATGAAGTCACAAGTTCACATATTTAGGCAAAATTAAGTTACTGTAATTTTTTAGGTCAACAGTGCATTTTTCAAACACTTTAGGCTTCACAACAAGGCATATTAAACAAATGAGTGGAAAGCTCCACAAGTAGGATTGGTGCCAGTAGAATACTAGTTCGATTGGCAGTTAGAAATGGCTACGAAAACTTTGCAACATATGAGAAAAAGGCGACCTTCAGTTCCATGAACCTGTCCTGTGTCCCCTTATCTACTAGTTCAAAGCTATGGGATTCAAGTTTAGCATTGTTGCCATAGCAATCTCGAACAAACTCCTCCACATTTTAATATGTCTTAATCGCTCTGTCAGCTACAGGAGAATTGTTCACCCACCTATTAGGACAAAACTTCAATGGAAATAAGTCAGATCCAGAGTATGCAATGCAGCCACTCCACCGGGCAGGTACACTCTTGAAGAACGTATACTCGGCTCTCAAAAATTGTACAACTATTCAGCCAGAACTACTAAAGCCTATCTTAAAAAAATTGTGCTCGGTGTGCGAGTCACATGAACCCATGTTAGGGAAAAGAAATTCTTATTCGACATTTTCTGCCCTATAGTTTGTGTCAAAATACTTAACAAATTTCCCATTAACGCTGGGCCATGCATTTACATTTGTAAAAGATTATCAAGTTTGAGACGTTTGCTTTGATTTTTGAAGGCAGTGTCAAGAACAGAAGCATTAGCACAGCCCAAAAATGCAGAAGTTAAACACTAAGTTATAACCTCGCTTGCGTCGGGACTCCAAAGCCGATCTGCTATATCTATTTGGTTACATTGGCTGAATTTTTCAAATTTTTATTAAATAATAGAATAGAAGGACTGCTTTGCCGAACTTCATTAATCACTACTTAATTGAAATATGATGCCAAACCGTGAACCGGTATGTAACGTATTTCAGTTCTTCACAGCTGCATCGCTTCAGCAATCTTCCTATCAGGGAACATGAGAGAAAAAATATAGACGGGCGTTTCTGCAGGTGAGAGTGACGAATGATACATGTTACTTTGTAGGCACCATAAAATCTCGGTTCTTGTAAGATCATTTCTCACCAAGTACTTAAAGAAAGTCTCTTTGACTTCAGCTGAGCCGAAGAATTTGCCCCAGATATCATTTCCATGTCTTTGATTTGGATGGAAGTTGTTTTATACAAAAGTGCGAGTCGGTTTCAGCTTGAATTTGTAGAATATGATTGAGATAAATATGGAGGAAGCACCGTAGGTATTAGATGAAGGGCCTTTTATAATTTCAGTGGCAATTTTCTTTCAACACCAGATGGTGAGGCAAAAGTTCCCTCCGTATTCTCTTTCCGGAACTGGGGTTATTTTCAGGACATCGTGTCACATTTCTGACTCTCAGCTTAACCTTTCCACTTGATTATCACCTTTATATCTCAAAAAGTATTCTTTGCCCTTGAAATGACAAGGGGAAACCGGATATCTCGGGCTCATTGTGGATCGCGTTTCCGTGAGACGAAATGTTACTTGCTTCTTTGATCTCAGGGGCCACACCCTTCTCTAGCTATACTTGCTTACCCCGCTCGGATGTCCACGGCATTTCACTCCTGCTCTAACCTTAGTTACTTTGGCTCTTTCTGTTTGTCTGTCAAAGACAAAGAATGAAACGATCCAGGAAGATATTAAGGTGTTTTAGATTTATAACGTATTAATTATGGACCACCCCGTATTTAATGGGAAAATAAGGGTATAATTTTCAACTGACTCAGAATTTGCGGGTCAAAATTAGAAAATGACAGATTATTTTTGAAATAGTGGAATCTCCTTTGGACTCCTCAGCTTTCACAAACCGGTTGTTATAAAGTACTTCTGACTTTTAGCATCTCCTGCTATAGCCACTTCTTCGGCCATATTTGTGCATTTTTTCTCATGCTTAACGGTCTATGTGATCTACTCAGGTCCATATTTTTTTCTAGCTTTACTTTTAAGAGACTTTTATTTTTATTTCTGCCGTCTAAGTTTCCTATTCTGTTCTCCATTATCTTATCCCCTTTACACATCACAGCCAGTTATCGGCACGTGAAGCAGTTAAATTTTGACAGTAATCTTTTATGTCTTTCCAATAGTTTCCCTATTTATGATATGTGCTTCTAACTTATAATACACGATATTAGTTTTAATTACTACTACTAACCTAGGATTTACCAGCCTTTTCCGAGTCTTTCATCTGTATAGCTTTCAAAATACAATAACAGTGATCCCAAAGTTTCGGATCAATTCTGCAACATATATTTATTCCTTTTCTTTACATTTTTTAGTTTCATAAGGTTATAATAAGTCCGAGAGATGAGAATTATATAAGGTTATAATGAGTTTGAATTTTCCTCATATGCAGCGTATTAGAATCTACACAATAGGCCATTATATAATCTTAATATCTTTCCCCTGAAATTAAAATTGCACGTGGAAATGTATAATCATGTCGGACATGAAGGTTGACGTGTCTTATCACTGATTTCCTTCAATTTTTACTATTTATAAGTTTGCTTATACTAGTCCATTATGATTTTTTTATTTCGGATACTCGTGAAATTTTGATCCAGATATCACTGAAGTAGCAAATATTTTATGATTATAATTTTACTGGCAATGAGAGTAGTAGGCACCAAGGCAGTTTGTCAGAGGGCCATCAGAAATTCATTCGCGCGGTTTGAATTGTTCAACTCTACGCGTTCGCGGTAATCCATGCTTAGGAGTATATGCTAAATGCACAAGCGACATATTAAGGGTAAGGAATCCCTGTGAGAAGATGAAATAGGATCCGTATAAATCGTATCGCAACGCAGAACTTGGAGACATGCACAACAGAACTCTCCAAATGCAGTAAACGGGGCAGAAAAGATTACATCATGGAATAAAATTCGCCATGAAAATGCAATAATTATAAAAATTGGAGGAAGGTTATTTAGAGTGGCCTTTCATTGCTGCAAGCACAAGCGCTTCGAAAAAGTTGGATTACTCACTGCCCGACGTCTCGTTTCGATTCGTCACACAATGACACTTCAAGATAGGGTCCTTGTTAAAGTCTAAGCGATGGGTGATTTTAAACCACTTGCCTTGCGTGATATAAGGTACCTCTCGCTTTTTTCGTGGAGTAGTTTGGCTCTCGTGCCTCACTCTCTTTGTCTTTATCTTTTCCCATCCGTCCATTGCCTTCACCCCTACCTCTCCCACATTCCCACCCCGCCACGCAGGTATGGGCCACAAATCTTTGCGGGATGCGAAAAAGAAGTTTAATCGACGTAACACAAAACCGAACGGTTATACGCCAAGCATTCAACTTCCTAACGTGAATTAGTTAGAATATCTTGAATCGCCCTCTTTGAAGGCGCAGTTAATGTTATGAGCGATTAATGTTTAACTACTTTGCATGGGTTTACTTATTTTACTTATTAGTATTAAGTATAGATACAAGAGCAAAACTCCGTGATAGTTTATTGATTATTTGTTTTATGGGCAATTTATTGATATTTTAACATTCAGGCTTATGAGATTTTCCAAATATGTCAAAACATTCAAATATATATGTACATAACTTAGCTAAACGTGAAACAATATGTTTCACATCATAATGATTGTTGCTGGCAAATATTAAGGAATCATGCCGAATGAAAACATATTTCCTCAAAATTTCTACCAAAATTTCGAATCCCGTGTCGTTAACTCAAGTAACAACAATACTTTTTAAGCAAATATTTCAAAATCTTATTCTTGCGTCATTCATATTACTTTATACATGATGATTTACACCGTGTTAACAAATATTCTTAGATAAAGTGAGGTCTGAGAAATTTTTTCGACGTTTTGAAAAGTAATTAAAATGTGCACCCAATGACATCATAATTAGCGCTCAAGGCACATAAATTTGAGGTCCGAGGAGAAAAAGAAAGCCGAAAGGTTATAGAGTAAAAGCGAAAAAACTTCCTTCGGTGGAATATTTGGAATATCCCGAATCGCTCTCTTTTGAGGAGCGGAATAGGAAGGAGTCTCGTGGAGGATGTCTCCAGCGGAAAATGTCAGATCGTCTAAAGCATCTCGACTGGTCCACTCGGCGAGAGAGTAAGGAGGAGGTGGGAGGGATGGGGAGGACAGCTGAGAAGGGAGGGAAGCGGGGGGGCAAAGATCCTTCGATGGAGAGGCCTTGAAAAGAAGAAGGAGGAGAGTCGACTGCGGAGGGCGAGCCCCGACAAAGGACGCGGAAACGGGAGGACGGGTTGAAAGGGAGCGCGGTAGGAAAAAAATCGGTCCTCATATGGCCTCCGCCGGTAAAGGGCCTTCTTGTGCTGCGCCCGCTCTCTTCAACCCTAAGCAAGGAGACGAAGCAAGGCCTCCCGTGGACCGGATGCCATCCCTCCCGTAGATGGGAGTCGCCTCCGGAGATGATCTGACCTCTATACTTGCGAACAATTGCTCTTGATTATCGCACAACAATCACTTTTACCATAGAGTAAGTATACATAGAGTGGCAAAGCAATGTTAAAAAAAGGACATACATTTTTAAGAGCTTTGGGAAGAATTTCTCAGGTGGCACCACCTTAGGGGAGGAAGAATTTTGGCTTACGGAGATTGCCACTTGGAGGCGCTAGTGGTACTCGGTGATTTTGTATCAACATACAGAGGTGGATTCACCATGGCTGTTGTGTGCTTTTATCGAGTATCAATTATTTTTTCGTTGCTATGATACATCGGTAAACAGTTTATTCCGTGTTTGGTAATCGCGTGATTTATCATATTGACGCGAATTTGATTCATTATAGACGATGCTCATTGAAGGCACATTAAAATAAATTATTTTTTGGTCTCTACGACTCAATAAGATTTGTTTCCGTTGCTATGGGTCGATTAGTAAACATCCAGGCACCTAAATCATCATAAGAACATCATGTGAGTTATGCGACACTAAATGAAGTGGCCGTGTGCCAAAGCTCATTTGTTATGGCTTGTCGTGCAATTTTGATACTCCTGTGCCATCTATCGGCCAAAGTATTATTTGAAAACTCAGTTCCGAATCTCTCTATCTCTTTGCCACTCTATATGCACTTACTCTATGCTTTTACATTGAGTGGGCTGCATTTTCCTCGGCCGAAAAAACTTCCGCAGATGTCTTCGCACTTTTGTTCTACGGCTCTGTTAAGCTTTCGTCCACTCAGGCCTCTCTGGATATATTAGGATTAATTTTGAACGTGAGTGTTGTGACTTGATTATCTACATAATTATTTCCACGGTGAAAGGAACGTTAATATGTCAATCGCCATGACCCGGAAGACGTATTTTTCTAAAACCCTTTGCACGTATTATGAATGGGAATCCCTCATCTCTACGATGGATCCTCAAAATGTCGCAACGTCATAGTGAACACTCCCGTCAACCCATGCAATGCATAGTCCTCTGTGCCACCGGTGGCGCTGTTGACCGTGGTCGGAAATGTTTGGGAAGGCGAAGATCTCTCCTAGGCTGCGGAAAGACTAAAAATGCTTTTTCGGCGGATGTCCACAGCCTCTCAATGGTCGGAATTCCAAAGGTGTCTTGTAACCACTTGGGTTTAATTCGAGGGAGTTAGGAAAGTTAAACTGTTTTATTTGAAATTTTGATGAGTTTCAAAGTGACTTTTTTGCTGTGTTTTCAGTTTTATTTATTATCCACACTTTGCAGCGGAGCCTCAGAATCTTTATCCTCGCATGTGTTTAATTGTCGACAAAAGATGGACACGTGGAATCGTGTTGGTGTGTTGGATGGAGTACAGCCTTTCTATCCCGAGAGTCGGCAGTCCCAGCAGTGATAGAGATTTTTCAGCGGAAACTCCGGTCCCCAATTCTATACCCACAAAATGCCCTGCGAAGTGGCGCAAGGGCGTGTGGCTGGGGACGCACATCGTACACAGCAGCACAATATGCTGCACGAAGAGTCCTTCATGCACTCTCCACACAATTTCATCCATCGGTAGGGGTATTTTAAGTGGACCCCTTGGGCGTCTTTCGTTGCGGATAGTTCGACGACACATGTCCGATTATCACTTACAACGCTTGAAAAGTGGTCAAAATTTATATATTGGTGTCTACTACTGAGTAACTTCCGATTAGAACCTACGTAAAAATTGAATCCGATTCATATAATATGCTGTGCAGTGTAACTGAAAAAGTTATCGGGTCTAAATATGAGAGAAAACTTCAATCGATTGTTCCATGAGGCCATAATATATTGTATGGTTGTAAAATTGAATTGAGATTGCTTGAAGTGAGTTTTAAAGAGATATGATCGGGGTAGTAAAAAGTGGTCTGGATGTAATCAAGTGATATGAATCAGGTTCTGGAATATTTTATTTAGCAGTTACAGCTGTTAATGTGGAATTTCGCTTTCAAAAAGTTTGCATAGCAAAACCTTCGAGAAGTATTTTTATGTATTTTACATCCATAAACACCTAATTTGTTTTGAGAAAGGAGTTATGTGATCGTCCCATGTCGTGTGTTGTTATTGGACGATTCAATCCACATTTTTTCTTGACCCCCTCCATCCATTCTCCATTCTCTCAGTTTAAATAAAATTAATTCGATATATCTTAAGGAAACTGCATTGAACTAACAGTTATGCTCATCCTGGCATTACTATCTTAACTACCGTAAATATTTTCGAAAAGTGAAAAGTTTTACCGAGAAATTGTGGTTTCTTTTAATAATTATTCATTCCTTAATATGCTTCACATTCTACAGACAACTTTTCTTTTGGCACTCGTACCCATGGTAAACCTTTACATTCAACCTTGCATCTTTTATACGCATTAAGTGGATTAATGTGTACCTTGACATTTATAACGCAAACCCTGACAGTAAAGGTACTCATTGTACAGCGAAAATTCATTTTGCCATATTTGAAAATCTGAAAAAGAAAGACTCCTAAAAAAGGCCAACTTTCGTCCCCATATATAGCACGGGGCGAGACGATACACCTTGGGATAAGACTAATTAAATTCGGCGAAATCCTCTGAAAGAAAGAGCTTTGTCGGGTGCGGAGGCGAGAATGGAGAAGCTGTGTAGGCGGAGGGCGAGTGGTAGGGGGGTCCCGACCCCCCCCCCCTATATCCTTGCTAACAAGGGGATTAGGGGTACCCACGCACCTCTGTTGAATGCCGCTACGCGCTTCCCCATGTCGAGGAATATCCTGTCCCGCAGCCGTTCCCCACTCCACCTCCCCCCACTCCCCACATGGGCGCCCCTGGAAATTGGCTGATGGCCCGGAAGGAGGGCAACAAGGGGGGGGAGTGGAATTGACGGCGGCCCCTTGTGCCGCCGAGATAGATGCGCCCCGCCGGGAGTCTACTTAACCATCTTTTCCCTCTTGTGTCGAGCTCCCAATGTCCTCCTCGCTATGCCGGCGACAAAGCCCATCCACTTCCAATGCTTGTTTCAATCTTTTTCCTCTCTTTCAACGTTGCCAATCCACGTATGTGTCTCATGTGTTCATACACTTTCAGGTGTTATTTGGAGGAATCCTTCCATAGTGGCAGTGGCAAAACAATTTGGCAGTTTTATACTGGTAATGATTTACTTCGACTTGTATCGTTAGTATTGTATCATCTTCAACTGTGTTATTATTTAAGTTTTCTATGGTTAGAAGTAGTTTTGTTGAATGTCAGAGAATCTCCACCTGTTCTAGCAATCTACCTCAAGTATTTCCTTTTCCGCCTCGGCACACACTCTACCCTTCCTCATCACGTCCATATAACCTTATTTTTTTAAACCCCATTTCTTCTTGTCCAACATTCTTCCTTGTATCATAGTCTTGAGCACCCTACAATTACTTCCTCCAGCCGCATATCCTGCCTATCCCGGATTTAATTCAGCGGTTTTATTTCCACACCCATGATACTCAGCATTTCCTCGTTTTTCTCCCTTTCCGTCCACCGCACCTTCTTCATCCTTCTCCACATCTCAAACACCTGCAACCTATTCACGTCCTTCTTTCTTAGGGTATTTGTTTCTGCATCATGCACGCTAAAATCCATATCAATCTCATCACCAGCCTCATTTTCATTTAATTCCCCAACATCCCCGTCAACAACTCCCTTCTATTACTAAATGCTTCATTGTACTTGGACCAGTATGTGTCCTCCTAATTTTATAACCCTTCACATATGTACGTAAAATTGAAGATAATTTAATGGCAGTGGAACAAGTTTAATTACATATTTTATCAGAGGATTACACAGAGGTTATAGCTTTTGTTTCTATAATAGTGCTTCTTCCAAAAATGCGAGTTTCAGAGCGGCACATTGAATATTATCATTGGGCTACACTACATCTCTAGGCCTGACAGATGCGATCAAATAAAAGAGATGCATTGCCAAACAGATAGTTAAAAAAACTCGTTCTTTCCTAGCACAATAAGCAACCACAAAAAAAACTGAACTCCACACAATACACTTCACCATTTCTCCTCCCAAAACCTTATCCCTCACATTTTCATGCTGCTGATGTCCTAACACCCCCTGCCACATGCCAATGCGGAGGCTCGCAGGTTAGTATATTGATGTAGAAATGTAAATTATTTAACTAAATTAGAGTTCTTTATCCCACCGCCCATCATAATCTACAATGTCTTCCATTATCATTCTTTTTTTTTAATCCGTTTATGCTAACATTTTGGCCAGTAATTAATTAGTATGCGACTAGAAATGTGAAATTCTGATATTTATACGTGATTGTAATGTGCCTATAATTTTAAGGTATTTTATCCAAAATACTTAAAAGGCTGTAAATTTAAAAAATGATGTAAAAAAGGCTGTAAAAAGGCTCAGCTCAACCGGGGTGTGGATCCCATGGTGAAGCCGGAGCAGTTTCGAGGTTTTTTTCTCCTCTCTCCTGTAATGACCTTTCGTTTCCTCTAATGAAAGTTTCACACAAGTCAAACAATTTTCAGACGTTTCAACACAGCAATCCAACTTCTATGAGCTCAAAAAATTGTTACCTTTGGATTAAATCTATCATTCGTCGTCAGTGGATCGCGGTTTCAAAGAGAAAAGTGAGAAAAGGCAGAGTGCTTAAGATTTGTGACAGAAATGGTGGAGATGGGGATCGACGGAAGAGGCAGTTATTAACTTCAGCCGTGAGTGGCAATTAAAAATATCTTCCATGTATATTACTAAAATGTAAATTACGGTATAAAAACGAGTTATTATAGATATTATTTCCGCCTTCATAACAATGTTTAAAACCTGGTGCAGTTTGGGGTAGTTGGAAATGAGCTTCAGGAAATGAGGTAAACGAGAAAACAGAGATGCCACGGAAATGTTGTCTATTTTTACATGAAATAATATTTCCAAGGCAATTAACTTGGTCTAAGCTTCATAATTACCTATTTAAGGTTTTTGAGATTGTTTCTTAACTTTAGAATTATTGATACTGAAAGACATACTACCCCAGAGAATTCTCCAAGTGCCATATACTATTCACGCATTCATGCCGCTAAAATTGTGGAGCGATCTTGCTATTCTGGTGAGACAAAAAATGAAGTGTGGTGGCAGTTGATAATCGGAGGGACGGTTTCAGAAGAGGGTTAAAGTGACAGAAGGGTGAATGTTGCACACAAAGAGTATCGGTGCACTTGCATACAAAGCCACTTGCAAGAGCTGGTAATCATCTAAATGCCTATTATTAAACACAGGTAAACAAATGGATGCAGTAGAGAAGAGGGAAAGAACAAGAAAAATACGGCAAATTCCAGGACCAAAATTTGAGATTATGTGGATTTAGAGAAGCAAAAAATAACTTTTACAGATATTGGTGGAATAATAGGGAGAAAGAAGGAAAAATAATGCATAAAGAGTAGAGAAATGATAACTCTTAATAAAAGATTGTAAGAATTGATTGATCAAAATCAAAAAATTCAAATGACTTGGATGATAGAAGTCAAGACTAGTATAAAAGAAACTAGGATGTATGTATACAGACGACATTGCTTTACTTTCGACCAGTAGATACTTCGAGATGGCTAGGCAAAAACTTCAGTATGACTTTTGTGCCATCCAAAGATGGTGCCATGATAATAAATTAGTCATTAATAATAAAAAAACTGTTATCTTGCAATTTCTCAGTGTAAAAGAAAAAAGAAGACTTACAAATCTAACTCTTCACTCCCACTTATGTTTGCATTCCGCTCAGGGCTGCAAAACAAGCAATATCTGTCGCTTACATTCATGTTTTGTAATTTCCCAGGTTAATCATTTTAAATATTTAGGTATAATTTTAGACGATAAACACAACTGTATATTACATTTGAATTATTTGTGTGGAAAGCTTCGATGCATTCTCTTTCAACTATCACTCTTGAAATATGTGTTACCAACTGAGGTGAAAAAATTGCTTCACCAAGGTTTAGCCGAAGCTTTCATGCGACATGGACTAACAATCTGGGGTACAACGTACCGAAGTTTTTTGAATGAGGTGATTAAAATTCAAAATAAAATAGTATCCTGCCTGGATGTAACTGAATCCAATGTATCAAACATATATATTAAACTAGGTTTATTACCTATAACTGAACATTTTCAGTACGCCGTAATATGTGGCAATTTCTTTCAAAACAAGTTTAAAATACAAAGAAATGTAAATCATGATATTGGACTCCGCTGTATTGAAAATATTCTGTTCCAAAATACTACGAAAACCACGGTAAGAGGTTATTAAGGTACATTGTTCCAAAGATATTCAACAAATTGCCACAGCCAATTCGAGAAACTGACAAAATGTCATCATTAAAGAAAGAAGTTAAACAATGATTATTGTATCAAAAGTAATGCAGTTGACTTAATATAGTATTCTGTTAAATCTGTTTCATTTATAATTTTAAAATGTCTTTAACTAATCAATGTTGTTCACTCATTTATTATGAAAAATTGTACATGTACTGAGGTAGTTATGATTTAAGAGAAAAGTTAAATTGTGTTTTGTGAATATTAATGTGTTTCAATTACTTATTATGTTTTCGTCGATATTTTAAATGATTTATGATGGATACATGTTCTGTTTTGATTTACAAAAATTCGTACTTTTGTTTACTCTTGTATACATTTGTATCATTAAAAAAAACGTTTGTACTTTTGCTATTTGAATTATCTATTTTATTGCGTCTTTGAGTAATTTATATGATTTTATTATATTTTAGGTTTTTAGCAATTTTTAAATGTTTTTGACAGATCAATGCTGTGAATATATTTGTTAATTAATAACAGCACCTGCTGACAAGCCATAGTCTTAGCAGGACTATACATGTAATTATATTGAGAATAAATTTATTATTATTATTTAAAAAAAGGAGTGACAAGAAGACAAGAAAGAAATGCTCAACAATGAAAAACAGTAGTAAACATTTTCAAAGGAATTTAATGAGAAAGAACGGAAATAGTGAAAGCGCAATTTTCTAGGTCAAAAGATTGCTGATGAATGAAATTGACGACAAAAGCATAACGAGAGAGAACAATGAAAAGAACTTATAAAGAAAATTAGTTCTTCTATGAGTTAGAAATTTAGAACTGCAGGTTCATCCTCAGCACGAATAGCCTGAAAGTTATAAACTATATAGTAACTCAACACACCTGAAATTATAAGAAGGATCCATCGATTTATTACTTTGATCGCATCTGAATAAGAGAATGGAACATGCAATGGACTACCCTAATTTCATTCAGCAAGGTTTAAGTAACTTGAAAGAATACGTTCAGTTAGGATTCAAATGTCTTCACACTTCTAGTCTAAATAATGTACAATGAGAAAGCATGTGCTATTTTATAACAAAAATAAGGTTAAATATAATTCATAAGAGCAATGGCTTCTTTCTCAAGCAGTGTACTCCATTGGATCTAATTTTATATAATCCCGAAGGCATGGAATAAATTTCATGAGGTACAATGTAATTGATTTCAATTGGAATTATGCATAAATGAAAACCGCTTACATTAGTATTTCATCTTATGAAAGGAGTATCGGCTAACTGATTGTTGGGGCGGAAGAGTTAAATTTTCTTATAAAATAGCTTTTTTCCAGAGATGGAATATGTATATTTCAAAATTGAACGTCGATGGCATTTAGGAATTGAAGGCTATTTCTTTGAAGGTGCGCTGGCAAATTGGGAATAAAGCAACGTAAGAATCATAGCTGAAGTCATTTTGAATACTTATATTAGAAATGTACCTCATAACGAAATTGGAAGGTACGCATTGCTTAATTTGCTTATAGCAAATATCCTCTTCGTATTCTTGCTAAATACCTCAAGAGTTTCAAGCGATAAACTGCCCAGCAATGCAACCAACGATGGTATTAAATGCTCAGATCATGGCCTGAGCCGGCAGATTGGGAACTAAAGCTTTGGCAGGCGGGCATGTAACCCTGCCGGTTTAGCCTCCCAGCCGAATTGGCTCCTATTCTTACCTCCGACTATTCATAGGAAACACAAATTAGAAGAATATGTGGGTCCACCTAGCGAAAGCCCTGCTTCAAGATGCGAATAGTCTATAAATATATAGGAGAGGGGTAAAACAATGAATCTCGTAACCAATTTACCACCGGGAGACTTTGAATACGCAGGAAGTGCCGAATATCCTCGGAAATAAATGAAACTGGCAAAAATCAGAGGAGCAATTATGGAAAACATTCGGTAAATTGAATGTGAATAAGAAAGAAAAAGTAAAATTACAATTTAAAACTATAACATGACATCAGCTCTTTATGGGGAATATTTTGCGACAGATTAGCAAATACCTCGAAAATATTAGAAAACGTAATGCGGAACGTGACTCGAGTATGGGAGGAGAATGGTATGATGAATTATTCCGTAGAACTATTAATGCATCAATTTTTATACCAATTTGTAGAATTAATGTTTCATTTATCATCCAAGAACTCTCCTTCAGAAGCTGCAGAGCATGATACACATGTACACACGCCTAAATGTACAGGTTCAATCATTGTAATAGAAGTGTTGTTTTAGAAACAAGAAAAGTCTCAGCTGTTTTCCTGACTGTAAGAGCCCTGAAATTGAGAAGTTAAGCTAATCAGGGAATGGGTACGAAGTGTAACAGTGAGGATTGTGATTCACGAAAAAGGGTTAAAAATACCCTATTTTTGAATTTTCAATTTTACTCTATTTAAAGCCTTCAATTTTAGAGGTGAATTTCAAGCTAAAGGACACAGCTCGGGGTTAAATTTAGAAAATTTATATTGAGAAATTGCTGACAAAATTTCACATTCATTGGATAAATTCTGATGGAGCAAAAGCATATAAAAATTGAACTATATTGGAACTAATTGTTATGGGCGATTTTGCTGCGCTTTATTTACAGTGATTGCAAGTAGCGAATATTTTATTGGTCTCAAAATTAAAGCATAAATATTCGCAAGGAATAGCTAAGTTTCGTTGGTTTTGAACTTAAATCTCCAGAGACTGTGGGTCTCAAGCTGCCAAACCATCACGTCCATCTTGCACGTGGTTGTAATATTCGCCGTGCTATCATGTCAACCCAACGTAGCGTTGGAACCAGGGATTGAAGCATATGCGACAGGTATATTTGTTAACTTTAGCAAAAACTGTAGGACTGATGTCTACGACAGAAACAATAATAGATGTATAAGCGCGATTTTATCTACAGTCTCTAAGACTGAAGTGTTTTGAGTTATGGTGGGAATGCTTTTCCTATCTCCTGGTCGTGGTAAAGCAATATTGTGATTATTACCTTAAAAATTTCTTTTTCCACTCATAATTTATTACTTTTGCTCATGAATATTTTCTATTTATTTTAGTATTTGCGGAAAAAAACTTAAAAACGACCCTAATATACTTGTTCTCCAGACGTGTTGGAGAAGGTTGAAGCCCATAATTCGGATTTATTTTTTAAATTCCATTTGCGTTGGTTGTTAGGTCATGTCAAACGGTTTGGAAAAAAAGAAGGATGCATCTTCTTCAAAACTCTGTGCAACATAAAAGAAATATTGGGAGCGCTAGAGTAATGAAATTCTTCCCTACACGAGAAAATGTCACTAAGGCAAAGTAATTTGAAGTACAAATATTGTATCGCAATTTTTGAAAATGGCGCTAATTGGCCGATTTTCTCCAATGTTTTCCACTGATTGGCGAGGGAAACTTTCTTCTAAAACCACGCAAATTAGCACACTTCAAACGCCGATTAAATCCAGACAAGATATGTTACCGTAGGAGGTTCTAGAAAAGGCACCAATAGTATTTTGAGTGAAACATCATCTCACCTGATTTTATCCTCGAAATTAATAAATTTAGACTCTTTTTAAAGACACATATCTTCTTTTCCCAAAGGTATGTTAGAACTTTGCGCTCGTCGGAGAGCGAAACGCGAAGGAAGGAAGCAAAGAACTATTCAACTACTTTCCCATTTTCCCGTAATTCTAGGTTTACTAAGACTTTGATACATTCTCCAGCCAAGCCTAACCTCGTCCAACTGACAACTGCCCACATTATTTCCCCCGCTCTCCTCTGCCAGCTCGCAGTTCCCACCTCGGTGCCTCACCGGATGCAGGGTGGGGGAGAAAGGCCGAATATCCTCGGAAAGAAATTAAACTGGTGAAAAACAAAGCACTAAAATGATTATTACTAAAAAAAGACTTTTTTGACTCATTATTTATTATTATTTCTCATGAATGTATTTTCTATTTCTTATGGTGTGTTCGGAAAAAAAACTTAACTACACTCCTAAAGTGCTTGTTCTCCAGTTGTGTTGGGGAGGGTTGAAGAGGATGATTCGATTGGTTGGTTATCTGCTGGCTCGGGAGTCTTCCGAGTGTGGGAACATGAGGCAGCTGCAAAACGTGCACACTTGCAGAGAACATAATATCAGCACCTTAACGAACTACTTGCCACGATCTTTTCTAGAAAATAGCAGCCCTTTCATATGGAAAATATTGCGTGTACGCATCCTTGAGAGACGTAAGTAATAAAATGAGGAATTTCTACCACCTGTATCTTGTAAAAAAATTAAGAGCACGTAGTTTGTCTGTTATTTTGAATCTTGGTGTCAATTTGATTTCAAATAAATCATATCATCACCTCAGTAATGTTTTATAATTGCAAAAAACATTCCGTTGTAAAGGAGTTACCTGAAGAAAATTAGTCAAATTAAATGCTTATATAGATGTTTTTATTTAATTACTCAGAATTACAGTCATTTAAATTATATAATGCAGTACTAATAATGCAACATTTAATTTATACTTCCTACTGCAGCTGAAATTTAAACTAATGATTTGAATATGGTCTCCATTGTGTCCAGGGAACTATCTCCCTAAAAATACCTTAACCGGTTACCAAATTCATTTAAGAATAAATTGAAAATCTTTATCCACAACTCTTGGTGCTTGTACCTGGCAGCGAACCAGATTAATACAGTAAGAGGACACTGCTCGATATACTAAAAAAATATGAAGCACGCTAAACCTCTTTCCTAAATATATAGGGGGATGCGGATTCGCAAAAATAGAGGATCCAACTGATCGTTTACCCTCCAAAATATCCTTCACTTTACAGTAAGTATATGGCAGGATTGCCCCGCTCACATGGAGGAAGTCAGTAGTTTTGAGTACTGATGAATTTTAACAAATGCGCTGACTCCCCAGTATTTCGCGAAATTAACTGTCAACACAAACATTTATGACGTTTATCAGGTAAAAAGAGATGATAAGTCAGAATTTTTAGTGGAATTAACAATCCATCAATCCTATATCTTGCAGAGAAAACGTTCTTTGTATTAACAAGCTACATGTCTCACTCTTCAGGTCTCTCCTTAGTCTATGTTATAATGGAAATAGACTTGTGTAAAATAAAAAGTGCAGCGGCTGAGGGCTTGGAGAGTCCACTTCTCTCTCCAGCTCTTATTTTGGTCCTCGGAGATAAATCCCAAACAAATTCTTCAGTAAAATGCTTGTCTGTGGACGATAGGCCCGGTATTTTGATTCTACATACGCCTTAAAAAGATGTTATGGTAATAAACATGAATTTGTAAGATTTTTTGAATCAAAACAAGCTGTGGTAAAATTAAACCACACTTAATACATATTAATATTTTATCGTTGAAAAATAAAATTAAAGCAAATATATATTACTAAGTAGGTTGGAGCATCGAATGCAGATTCATTTTCCACCTTCGCTTCAATTTAGTGACTACATGTGCCCAAAGAGTGTATCATTAAATCATTTTGAAGCTTTTAAACTTTGAATAAAAGCATTCAACGCACTTTCGCGAAGATTTATCAATCATTAGAATAGTAAAGCCACATTTGAATGATGTACACACAAGCAGCTCGTTAGATTATCGTCCGAACAATCACCTCGTCAGGCCAATAGAAAGTTAAGTGCTTTCCATGGGCTTCCATACATTCATTACCAACGATTTGCCACCGGCCTAAATTTAGGCCAATTTGAATGGACGTTAACATACATAACTTAAGGTTAGTTGGATAGAAAAAGGTATACTGTGAGTTGGGAGGAGACTGATTGTTGCGATTGATGACTCAATTTCGCTCTAATGAAACCATTCACTTTCCCCAGACCGACACTCGCTCCCCTTCCCACAATGCCCTTCGCTCAAGGTCTTCGATCCCATCCCTCTTGCAGTCCAACTAACATTCACCTCCCTCCGTTATCTTTCCTTATTTATTCCCTCTTCCCTCAATGTTATAAAATCGGCGTCACTCGAACGATGGTGTTTATGGCACAGCTAAAAATTATGTGACAAGATATTTGGTGCTAAATGGGAGAAAGCTTTTAATTCTGATTCTCAACAAGCAAGAGGTAAATATCACAAACAACAAATCCTCCTTAGTCATCAATTGTAGGAAAGTATCAGAATTTACCATAAATATGAGCCATATGGCTTAAAAAATCAAGAAAAAATGTAAAAAGTTGTCGCGGGACAAACTACACTGGAGAAAGTACTTGACAATAATCAACGACAGTGCAAATAATAATCATACAAAATTATGCTCTGAGGGGCATATGAACATACTGGCATTAAAATAACCCGAATCATGCCAAAATGATGAGGTTTCACCTAATCTAAGCCTGTTTAATGCTATGGGGAGATATAAATCTTCCAATCGGTGATGAAAACGCCCATAGGAATCCTCATAGCCCCTAATAACAGACAGTATAAGAACCAGGCGTGAAAAAATACAGAAAAGGAAATAAAAACTTAAAAGTTTTCAAAAATATTTTAGCTTGATAACAAGCATATAACAGAAGGCTAGAAGTCCTAATTGATAAGGATAACTGTTTCAACAACGCATGTGCGCTAAAGATACTCAGCGAAAGTATTAAGGTGAGTGAGGAAGACTCATGCAGTATTCCGAAGCTTAAAAGGTTCATATATTTTTACACAGATTCCCCTGTGTTTACTGTGACTCATATAATATTCTTCCTATGACCATAGTGGCATTGGGAAATAATTACCAGCTATAAATACAACTAATTTAATTCATAATTATGAAACATTGCGACACAAAAGCTAAATATATTCCGCTTTAGAGTTAGATAGCAATAATTAAAAAAAACTTAAAATGTAATTTGTTATAGAAATATTGTCGTCGAGAAATGGTTGTGCTTCATTTTGCAATTATTTTTCCTTGGATAACAACCATCACATTATAGAAATCTACCCTGATTACGCATCGGCCTTAAGCATTGATGTGTGTTGAAAATCGTATATCAATAGAATTACGGAATAATTGTCAGAGTATTCAATTGTATTATTTAAATAGTTTTTAGAGAACATAAATTTCACCTACATACAATAGCAGAATCATCAGTATCAGAACAATTAATGCCGTAGAATTCAATTACCTGCAAAATATGGACATTATGGCATTAGTACCAGTATGCAGGATCCAGATAACGGAGGGAGTTAAAACGCGATAGTGATTTTGACCTGGTATTTTGAGCTTAAATGGGATGCAAAATAAACAATCAGCGTGTGGAGGAAGCAAGTTGAAGAGAGTGCAATAATTAGGTCAGAGACGGAAATCGGAAAATAATGAGGGAACGCCGGTAATGGAAAACAAAGAAAAATCTTAACATTTGTATTTAGTTTTTGGGAACGTTGGATGCTGGATCAGAAGAATTGAAGAAGTAGCCACTTCAAGGAAGCACCCGAATGAGTATTTACCGCTGCCGACCAGAAGTCCACTTGGTGCCAAAATATTCAGTAAAAGGGTCGAAAGTGTAAGAAGCCAGCCGATAATTACCCTTCATTGGCACCACATTACCTTTATTCGGTAACTGCGCGTAACAAATATTGCTAACATTAATTTATTTAATACGATATATAGATATATCTATATCATATACTCGTATATACATGAATATATATTCAAATAATTGGGCTAGAAATGGTAATGCTAAGCTCATTTCCTAAAGTAATTAGTTAAGAGTAAGAACTGCTCGCAAATACCACGTCCAAGTGTACAGCATATTTTAGGGCAGATACGCATCGCCTTCGCCCAGGGAACTAAGAATGTCATTCAGGTCTATGGAGGGGGTCATGTAACTGTTACCTAACTATTGAAACATTCTAAAATAATGTTTCCCCTGTTCTTGTCTATGGATAGCACGGAAGAATTGCCTTGTTAGAGTATAAAAGACAGGAATACCGGCCCTCTGTTGTGAGTTAAAACTAACTTAAACTTTTAAATATATATTATCTACTAGAAGGATTCCAATCAATCGATTTTGCCACGTTATTTTGCTGAGAATATAGAGTTTTATAAATTTAATGCAAATATGGTATAAGAAACACGATGTAAATTTGGGTTGATTTTAGATAAATTATCGGAGGAAAACATTGTGGAATCGCAGAACTAGTGCATCAACCCGTGAGAAAAGGTTGATCGGTACCCGCTTTGGTAATTGGCGG
Source organism: Ceriagrion tenellum (assembly GCA_963169105.1). NCBI lineage: Eukaryota > Metazoa > Arthropoda > Insecta > Odonata > Coenagrionidae > Ceriagrion > Ceriagrion tenellum. The sequence goes on from OY720639.1 coordinate 10,741,945, forward strand.
CGCACGTGACAGCGTCAACAATTGGCTTACCTAGCAAGCGACCTCTCCGGCTATCTTGATGATGGCTGTTCACTTAAAAAATCCACTTCAATAAGTCTTCCCATTTCCAGTATTATTATATTTAAGGATTGTGATAAGCTCATAATTTAACCTCAGTTCTCTCGCAAGTTCATAATTACCAGTGAGACTACGGCAATCGAAAGTTTGAGCGATCGAATCCCCTTGCACCAGCCTCCCGCATGTAGGGCTATGATGGCGTTAATATCGTTGTCGTGCAGTCTGAGGTTTGGGGATGGATTTACTCTTTGATGAAGATGTGCGGCACGAGTATGCACCCAATCCACTACTAATGGAGAACCTTATCAACTTTAATCCAAAATATCGAATTCATGGCAGTTATCACGGTAAAAGAAAGCCGATGTATCAAAAAACTATATAACAAACAAGGTTGCGCAAGATACTGATAACTTGGGAAAGTTCTGGCTCGAGAAAACTGTTATTTTTAAAGATTTATATTGAAAGAAATTCAGATAAAGAAGAACCCCAAAAACTTCAGCCGGAAGGATGGTTACACCCTCACAGCGGCGTGGAATAGAGTGATTGCTATGGCAAATCAGGGTACTCAGTTTTAAATTCAAGATGCAGCAGCCATTAATAATTATCAATCATTAAATATTATAATACGCCTTAGCAACCCGCCATTGTACACAGCAGCAGACATTTCAACCGTGGGAAGTTCTTAACAGACAGCGCCACCAGAAAGAGAGACACGAAAATATGTACATACTATAAGCAACCAAACACAATGCGTCCTGAAAATAATATAATGCAAAAAGTCACATGGCTCGAATTCAAATACCCGATACTTGCACAATGTTTTCACATATATATTATTTGGTATGAACAACTTAAATGCTAGGATATTATCATCAGATATCCGACTGACGACATTCAAACGGAATTTGGAACGATTTTCGTTTATGTTCAGGTTTGAATACCTGTCCTAATTAGTGACATATACCTACTATGGACAAAAGTGGAAAAATTGCTTCATGCCGATCTGGTTTTCTGGCAACCCGATGTTGTTTATACACGTATCCTTTCTCCCCACGACTCATATTTCGTAACAATTCCATTGCACATGTACATATTTTCTTCAAAACGCGAAATAGTACTTTTCCTATTACTCAAAATGAGGCCAAGATGACTAAGTCCACGATTAGAAACGTCACATAAAAATGTAATTTTGCCTAGATCTCCAATTCCACAGTGAAAAATCGACTCATTCCATGCTTTATTGAAAGAGAAATTTAAAAGAAGACTTTTGTATCGTATTTTTGCCACATGTACCGTGAGTTCCGACAGATATTCGTAACTGAAATGTGGTTCCAGACTTTTTTCCACTTACATTAAAGCTATTCAAATGCGCACTCACTGACTCAGGTTTAACGTTTACATTTTATTCAGGAAAATTCAATGCGAACATTAGGATGCTAATATTTTTAGCTGAGCGTGGGTTGCGATTTTCCTACGCTAAAATTGCAAAGGTTCTCAGCTCAGAACATTAGATTAAATCTAGGAAAATGAGGCTGGGTTATTATCTCTTGATTGTAGATTCAAATTACCATAACGTGGAGGAAGGGCTATATTTTAAATGCATTCTTCGGTTCTCAGAGTTAATAATCTCTGTAAACTGTTGCTCGGAAATTTAGCGTAGGAGGAGCCAGCCCGTCACTTGACCTCCGCGTTGTTGACGGCGCTTGATATCCGGGTCAAGTAGCAATCGATCTGTGAGAGGGCAGAAATGAAAGGGGTTGAGAGACATAAAGAGAGGGAAAACGTGCTTTAAACTAATTGCCTGGAGACTGGAAATATCTTTGTATCCTTTATTTTCAACGGGATTTAAAGGGAGCCTCACATAAAGTAAAGGCATAAACGACGAAGAAAATGCGCACCTTGGGATGTCATAATGGGGAATGGGACATTTTTGCGCCACCCAGTTCAGCGCCGGCCGCTTCGGCGCCAAACAAGTTGAATATTGTAAATAAAATTGATGGAAAAAAAGTTGTTCCTATGAGCTCACCTCTTTTGTCTGTAACAGTTCCCCTTCCTCCTTCTACCGAATTATGTTTTCAAAACACTGACCTTGCTTCCTCCCAGTAAGCTTACACATATTCACCTTACTTCCCTCCCAAACCTCTTTTCCTAATTTCCCCCCCCCATACTCCTCTGGCTCAGGGTATAAATGTGTGAGACTGATGATCTCGGCGTTTAGTAACCTCTTGAAAATGACGCTATTGCGTCGAATCCGGTCGAGGATAATATATCGTGTGGAAAAGTACAAAGCTATTTCATTCCAAACCATGGAAAAATTCCAACAAATAAGCCCGTTGACGATTAATGTTATTAAATATTGTATTTAATTGGAATTTTTTAAACCTTGGGATCATAACTAATAGGGATCTGCTCTGCTAATTTCCAGTGGTTAAGTTTAAACTTGATGGAATCAAAATATAAAAATAGCATTGAAAAATGGTCATAATAGCATAAGCCGATCGAGTGGTTACGTATGAAAGCGTTGCCTCATAGCATTGTCCGAGGTATTCTAACAATATCGCGTCGAAACGCATCCCGTAGAAATGGTGGCACCGAAATGGCCTGCGCCAAAACGTCCATGCGCAGATGTGGCCGCGCAAAACTTTCCTAGACCCGTCGTAGTGATAATTCGGTAGCAAAAGCTAAATGAATAACAAACACCTCCACTGCCAAAACGGTTTACATCTTTTTTTAGAATGAGCCTAAGCCTACATTTATGGGTTTTCCATAAATAAAACCATTTCGTGTGCATGGTCTATTAAAATGGTTTCTTGCTTGAAATTTTCACAAACAAATTTTTCGATCAAATGACAGATTCCATTCAATAAATCGATCACGATACTTTAAGTGCAATTAAATGAGCCAATAGCAGAAGTAATTTACTTAGAGTAGGCTATAATTGAATGAGTGGGCCCAATCTAGACGGTGATGATGGATAGATAGAACCACGGCCGATGGTGCAAATTATTTAGGCAAATGATGTGAAATGGACCATTCAAGAGGTAATTCGAGCCTCTCAGCAGCAGTTCTAATGCAATACTAGCATTATAGCCTCACAGTTAAAAGTGAGTCAACTGAAAGACTTAAAATAATCAAGGAGGTTATTAACTAAGGATAATATTGCATTTTTATTGAACCGGCAACCACCAGGATTTTTAGCAGCGGTTACAAATATTTGAAATACATTAAAATATACCAATGTAATTAAAAATTTTTAAATTATATTCCTCGCGTTTTACAGCTATTCTCAATTTTTTCCAAAAATAAATACCAATGACATAATTTAATTAACTTTTAATATTATTACATTTATAATTGTTCACGTTTTAGAGCAGTAGGAAAGACGACATCAGGAAGATATAATGATTAACAAATCAATGCTCGACACATTTTTTCACCTCTACAATAAAAAACTCGAATCAGAAGTAGTAATGATCAATTTTGTTTGTTTTTAACCTTAAGCCAATTTTTAAGCAAAGGGACAGAACGGGATGTGTACGTGATAATTAAATATAAAGATAAATAGTAAATATATAGTCAAAGAATAGAGCTATGCAATATATTTTCGTAAAAGTCCAGTTCGTCCTCTTCACAGTTTATACCAGTCATATTGTCGCCCCAAATCAGGCAACTCTTAACACGTTGGTCATCCTTCTTTTGACGCAGAATCAAAATCCCAACTTTAAATACATTCTGTATCATCATCATTTCTATCGGTCTAACTCTCTCCGGCAAAGGTATTTCAGAATGTGAAGAGAATTTCTTTTGATCATTGAGGAAAACTGTTATATTCCCTGCCAATTCACTCTCACGGCCACTTGATAATTGAGGAAATTTAACGCTTCTCAATCCAATCCACTCCATGAAAATACCATCTAACTACCATTAGCTTTTTAGTGTTATTAATTAATTTTAGCTTACTACATTTCTTCAGAGCGCGTATAGTTACATTAGGAATTATTTAATAGGGTATTTCGCTTTTTATTAGTGGAAGTTAGTCAAGAATTACCACAATTTTCTCGGAAACGTTGACAAGATACACTTCTAATGCTAACATATCTTTTCCATCAGCTTGCAAGCTGAAGTGGTTCAGCTTCTTTCAATTAAATATCAGTTTCATCTATAAATACAGTAATGTAGTGCTCTCCTGTTCAATTCGCTATCCCGTTCTGTTAAAAGTTGAATGATGCACACATTAAAAGACGCAATCTTTTATGTGATTTACTGCTGCAAGGACCATGCGTAGCGTTTAGAAAAACAAAAGTTGCTGCAACTTACGAAGCACAGGAAGCCTAAGTTTACGTTGCCTAAGTGAACCCGCTTCGCAAATGACCTAAAGGTTTTCGTAGCTTGCAAAATAATGTCCTTCTGTGGTTCATTACTGGGCCTATATCACTTCGGACACAATGGTAGTGAATTGCAAGATGCAAAATTTGTAGTAATAAATCCTAATCGCAAAGAACTTTCTTCTTTTAGAATATTTTGCATAACGCGGCCAACCATCACGCACTGAAGGAACAACACGAAATGCGAGCAATCATTGAATAGCTTTAATGTAAACAGAACCTTTACACTCTGTCAGGTGCATTACCAAGGAAAACGGTTAGCAAGCACGTAGAGTCCTTGTTAATATCACGACTAAAATGATGATATTAATATCCAAACGCATTTTCCCATGCTCTAAGGTACTTAAACATACATAAACATAAATAATATGACCTTTTCAAACAAAAAATACCTACTAGTGGCAAATATATCCGGGCACTTAAAGAATTTCACGTGAGTATCGCAGCCATTCGTAGGTTTATACGAACCAAATTCCCGCGTTTCCGTGGTTTTCTCCTCGAGCAAAGTGGAACGATATTGGCGACAGCTCACGTGCCCAATATTTGACGTAATGTAACTAACAAAAGGTGGGATGAAGACACGGACCTAGAGTCACAAAATACGTATCAAGAGTCGGAAGAGCTAGTGGGTCATCGGGAAGAGTTGGTGAGTCAAGTAAAGGAGCCGCTGACTCTTGGAAAAGACCCGAAAAATCACCGCGAGGAGATCCGAAGATGGTTTCACCTCCCTGGATTTTTGGAGCTGAACTACGATAAATGGCGTCTATTCCACGATAATGGCGTCAATCACACGGAAATATAATTAAAAAATGACGCCCTTAAACTACAAAAAATGGTGTATATTCCAGGAATAATACGTCATTCTCGAGCAAGTGGAATTACAAAATAACCCCCCTGGTCGCGTTTGGATAGCAAGGATGATTGGACGCATTAGCGGATTTAAATCATGAAAATCTTCCTCCTGTTGAAAACTCGAGGAAAAATAATATTGAAAACTAAATTATTTACTTGAAGCAACTGATTCTACCTGACTTTAATGAGGATTTTTGCTGGGAATAGATATTATTAGTAACTTGAATAATTGAAAAATGCTTATGGACAATGTCCTTTCAAAGAGTAAACTCATTCACATTTCAACAAAAATTTCGATAAAAACCATTGTAAAATAGCGAAATTAGTGGGTCAGTTTGTAAGCGTCGAAGGTATACATCGGGAAGAACAAATATGGCGGACCGACCAAGCCCAAGACCCAACTAAATGCATTGACCACCATAGCAAGCACCCTCTCCATCTTCCTATGCGGTTTAAATCATACGATCGTGAAAATATTGTTTCCTTTTCAGCTCTTCCTAAGCCAAATAAAAAAAATGCCTCCACGCTATTGTCTTGGACGAACCCTAGAAGCGTTTGAGGACTGCCCTTGGTGTCTAGGTGTACACTCTCGGAGTCTGTCGGTGCAGGAGTTGGAATCGGGGGGCGAGAAAAGTGGGTCAGAGAGAGACTCTTTATGTGGGTTTCACCTTCTCTGCGGCGCATAGTCCCGCATCGTCTTGCGACTCGCTCGAAGCAGGAGGGAGTTAGTTAGAGTGTCTCTCCTCACTCACTCGCATGCACCTCGCCTGCTCTGCCGTTCAAATAAAGAGACGCTCCGAACAAGGTCTTGACCAGAGATTGCGACTGCGCCCTCGAAAGCCACGATTCGTTAAGATTAAATTGTTCGCGGGCGAAAATCTTCGCGCTCAGAATATTCGCGGGGTCCCTCCGATTAAGTTTCTGTCCCTAGGGTATTGCATAGCTACACCTTTCGAGCCCCGATTCCTCTTCTTTCCGTCCCCTCACTCTCCTGTATCACAAATAAAATTGTCTACATTCTCCTATGCCAACTATGACCTAGAATTTACATCGGCCTGAGTACTTGTCCTCTTAACTTATGTATGAATGGCCAACGCTCCAGCTGCAACGATCCGCCCTCACTCTCCGTGTCCCTCCCAGTCGCCACCCACGTTTCTTCACACAATTTCACATCCAATCATACTTTTAAAGTCGGTATTCTCGCTTCATTTCCCTCCTCCTCCTCTCCTCTCCAACTTAAAGATCTTGAGTCCTCATGTATTTACTTTTTTCGAGCCTTCTTTCTCCCGGGGCTCAACAAATCCTACTAACCTCCTCCATCACCTCCCATATTACCAACCTCTCTCTCTCTCTTTTAAATTCTCGTTTCTTCCCGCTTTCCCGCCCTCCCCTTATTTTCCTTAATTCCCCTATTCCCATCCCCTCTGTCATTCCCCTCCTTCATTTCCATCGGTCTCCGTACTTCCTCCCCCTTTAGTTCTTAACTCTACTCTGGAAAAGACGAGTGCTTCATCGTCGAAATATCAGGAGCTATTTTGTGGGTGTTTTTTCTTTCGTGTGTCTGTTTTATTCTGCCTCATTGTGGCCTTTATATATATAGTTTCAATATTTAAAAAATAAAATTACAGAGCTCAAGGATGATATTCCTCAGTACGACAAACCCTCCTCAATACGGGATTGGCCCTCAGTACGCCAAACTCGTTAACCCGTATTTGTCAATCCCTGACCAACACTGACATTAAGTTACTTATGCCTTCATCGTTTATCCTGCCATTGAGATTTATTAATCTATTATAATACATTAACTTTCGTATTGTTGTAGTTGTAATTCCGTCTAATGTGCTTCGACGGATAAGGTAATTCACTTTTATTGTTGCCACTTAAAGAAAGAAGCGATGTCACTCAGGTGCGATTAGTAATATTTTTGAGCCAAATTTACTAAGAAAAATAGGATACTGCGGAAGAAAATTGGTCCTCCGATTGGAATTCAGGGAGTGAAACATGTTGCATGGAGGACAGATATAAGAAATGAGCACGAAACGTGAGGTCTGAGGTCGGGAGGTGAGTGGGATAGGGTATTAAACTGGAGAACGCGAAGAATGGGGACAGGAAGGTTTAAAATGACATCTTAGAAGTCAGCCAATTAAAGGAAAGATACGAGGGGTTACAAGACTGAAGAAAGAATGGGGAAAAAGGGTAAAATCAAAACTGATATCGTAGCAAAAGGAGAAAGCTAATAGGGAACCTTCGGGTAAAATAATAGTCCTGGTCTACATGCCATTCAGAAGAAGAAATCGAAGAAATATGTGAACAACTCGAATGTCTCACAAAGAGACCTCAGGGCAGTGAGCGATAATTTTAGAAGAGAAAGTTATGAATAAGAAAACAGAGTCATGGGTCAACTCTTAGATCAAAGAATATATTGATGAAATTGAGGTGGCTCTCGAAGAAATCAAAACGACTTCGTTTCGCTTACGACTGTACAGTCATGGGACAGAATCTCGTTAGTACGGTTCTTTCATAAGTACCTGGCGCTGGGCGGAGGACACGACATCTGCCACTAAACTTTCAGAATCCTGAGAAACGAGTGAGGAAGATCGTTTAGTGTTGAGCCTTTCTAATAGTCGCCAACACTCAATCACTTCGAGAACTGGAATGACTCACTTGCCGCCCCATTTGGATTCATCTCACAAAGAGTCCTCAATATGGTGCCCCTATTATAGAAAATGCGACGGGTGATTTTAACCACGTGCCTAATAGCTTAGCGTTCTAGCTTATTTCGCTAAGTGGTTTGGTTCGCCTGCCACTCTCTCTCGTCTCCTTACTCTCTTTCCCACCGTCCTTTCCTTCATCCCCCCACTCCACATCCATCTCCCCTCCCCTTGCCACGCAGACGAACTTGCCCAGGAATCAAACTGAACTGCACCTTTGAACACAATTGATCGAGTACTACAAAGATACAACTAGATGAATAACGAGACAAAATTGTAAATCCCAGGAAGTGGCAGAAACTATAGGCAGAAATTACGCCACAAGGAGAAATTAAACCATGTGAAATGGAGAAAAAATTTCTTCGTCTTCCATTGAGACTTCACGTCAGAAGACGGATGAAGTTCAATGGACATCATGACAACAATAAATCGAGACAGGAAAGCACTCATGTATTTCAAGACTCATTTTCGTTGAGAATTGGGTTGATAATGAAGAAGTAACTGCAAACATTAGTGAGGAGTATCGCTCTATGTCAATACGGTATAGAGAAAAGGAAGGTTCCTACAAAGAGAATATAGGTTTCCGAAACTTGGTGTTGGAGACAGACGCTGGAGATTGAATTGAAGGACGGAAGCGGAATAAGGATATGTAGGTAGAGAACAAAGGAGACGAGAAAACATTTCACTGAGCACCATCATGAAAAAAAGTCGAGATGAGTAAGCCAAATGGATTTCAATGGACTATGTTAAGTGAAGATTGAAGATGATTCATGGTGAAGACAGAGAGGTACAAATACACTGGCCAGTTGAAACGGGAAACGGAATAGAAGAGGAAATGGACAAAAATGAGTTTGCATGACAAATTGAGGATCCTCTACTAGGACCATTTGATTTATGATGAATAAATGATAATGAACAAATTATCAAGTATTTAGGACTCTATCAACACACATTTTCCGAACAAAGAATATTTTACAGTATTTTGAAAACTTCTCTTTAACATGGTCTTTTTAAGCGAATACACGGATTTAGTAGAAAAAATAATAAACATGCGCTTGCAGTGAGGTTTTATAATTTTATGTTGAATTCAATGATTGGAAGTAAGCGAAAATAATCGCCGATTTGAAATTTTTCATTTTTTTCACTATTTCATAGGTCGTTCAATCGTATGATTGGTTGACTGCAGCCCTCCACACTTCCCTATCTAATGCTAGTTTCCTTACTCCTGGTATTTCTTCCTATGTACTTTCTTCCTTATTTGGTCCATGAATTTATTCATGGGTTTACTCTGGGGACTTTTCTCTCTATTTCATCTTCAACTATGTTTTTCACAAATCCAGTGTGACTCAGGGAATGTGCAATCCACCCAATTCTTCTTTTCTGTATGTGGTCCTTATCTCTTCTACTATATTGAGAACATCACCATTTCTAGATTTATCCATTCACTCGATCTTCAGCATCCTTCTCCAACACCAGGTTTCGAAAGCTTCTACTCTGTACTTGTCTGCTTTTCCAATAGTCTAAGCTTCACAAACTGTTCCATAGTTATTAGCCCTATCTTCTTTGAACATTGCAGTTGTCTTTTAACCTTGAAATCTTTCAGAACTTGGGCAATTCTTCGCTTGATGTCGGTTGTACTTCTTCAGTCCCACGTGATGGTATTTCAGAGATAGGTGAAGGAACCCACTTGCTCTAATTTATCTCCTCTTAGGGTGACTTCTGCATTCAGCTTCTCTCTTCCGCATATTAGGGTTTTAGTCTTCGTCCAGCTTATCTTCCTGTTCTATTCTTGGAAAACTTGGTCCATGACGTAAAGTGACCTTTGAAGATCATCGCGGTCTCCAGGTATGACTGCGATATAATCTGCGAAGCGGAGTATGATTATTACTTCTCCGTATATCTTTAATCCGCTCAGTCCAGTTTCTTGCGCTTCTCGTATGGCCTCCTCCAAGTACATGTTAAACAGTGCTGGTGAGAGGTTACATTCTTGTCTTACTCCTTGGTTAATTTTCGCTTCTATCTGACGACTTCCATCTCTCATTCACATTGTGATGACTTACTTCGTGTACAGTTGGTAGGTAATTCTTTAGTCGTTGTAATCCATTCCGAGTTTTTCCAGCACCCCGAACATCTTGTTCCACTGAACATTGTCTGAGGCTTTCTCCAGGTCCAAGAATGTTACATACAATGGCTTTTTTACATATATTGTTTTTTTCTACCATTTCCCTTTGAGTATGGCCTCCCGAGCACCTCTGTTCCTTATATATCCAAAGTGGTTAACCGAGAGCTTGTCTTCAATTTTCCTTTTCATTCTTCGGCTAATTATCCATGTATTTTTGATGCATGTGACACTAGACTTAAGGTTCTTTTCCTCTGTGTTATCGCAATCGTTGCATTCCTTTGAAAGAGGCGTGGAAGTATTCCATTTTGGTAGCTACCTTTTATTATGGTACATGTTTGTCCTTGGATTTACTTTCGAGCGCTTTGATGATTTCTCCGTTGTCGTTGTCCGCTCCAGGAGCTTTGTTTTCCTTGAGGTCTTTTGCTACTGCATCATATTCATTCCTCAGAATGTGTGGGCTTCGATCTTCCTCGACCACATCGCTATCTTCTTTTAATAGGTTTTCTTCCCGTGGCGATGGCTCTCGGTAAAGTTGTACTGCTTCCATCTATTCCTAATGTCTTTATCCTCTATTCCCATTGTCATCCCTGATGTTCTTACTTTTCGTTTGTCTCTCTGTGAAGTGGTTCTTTTCTTTTTATGCGTTTTCGGTGTTTCCCTACTTCGGTGTTTTCATTTACCTCTCCGCAGCAGGTTTCAATCCTTTCCTTCCTAGCCTTCTTACATTCTAGATTTACCTTGTTCCATAACTTCTAGTAGTGTTACCTCTCCTTCGTTTAAAGGAACTTGTATTTTCTTCTTTCTTCTACTAGTTTCCTAATTACCGTTGTCAATGATGACTTCTTCGCATCGACCCTCGTGCTCATCAGTTACACATATGCTACTTCTGCAATTGTCCTCCTTAGCTCATCCCAATTTTCTTCGATGCACGTTTCTGCCTCATTTTCTAATTTCCTGCAGACGGTTGCGACGAAACTTTCCCCGCTACCTTTTGCCAGAATCTATATATCCCATCTTGGTTCATGTTTTCTTGTCTTAATCTTCTTGTAAAGAAGGCGGCTGTCAATGCCAACCAGGTTGCGAAAACTGTTTACATCCGCACTTGGGTACACTGCTTCACTTGGTTAATCTTTCATACTCTGGCAAGTATGTGGTGCATTTTTTTCTGGTAATAACACCTCTTCTTGTTCCATGTGTATTTCCTAAGCCGATGTTGTAAGAAGAGGGTGTTAGCTACTTCCACATTCTTCGAAATGCAGAACTCTACCTGTCGTTCTCCTTTTGCATGTTTTTGCCCGTCCGAATTATACCACACTATTTTCCTCTTCTCCTTCTCCTACCACTGAGTTCCACTCTCCCATTTCTTCACTTTGCTCGTGCACTTCAATTTCTTCTTCCATATGGCTAGATGTCGGTATATAGACCTGCACCATCACAGTGCCCGTATTCTCTCCTTCCAGCTTCACCTTACGAATCTTATCGATGCATAGCTACACATCTTTCTCTTCTATTGAACAATATTTCTACTACCTCACATTTCAATGAAAAATATTTAGAGAATATCACATTGTTTTACATGTCCGAATTTCACGGAATACGGTTTCCGTTTCCAAAGTCATTCTTCTGGGTCTTCATCATCATCATCATCATCATTAATTATTCAATCCTAGGACTGGTCAACTGCAGCCCTCCATTCTACCCAATCAAATTGATGCTTCTCGCTTTTTCTTCCTGTTAGCTCTTTCGATTAACATTCCTCTTTATTTGGTCTTTATATTTATTTTGGACCTTCCTTTGAAAACTTTTCTCCTTGATACTATGTCCTATGGTAGTCATGAAACGATAATCCAGATTTACTGATTTTGTCTAAGAGTTGAACCACACACGCTCATCATTTATTTTTATGGCGAAAAATTTATGGAGTATGCTCTATAAACCCTTTCATCATCACATAACAAGTGGTATGAATTCCATATGCAAGCCGTAAAATTACTCACAAAACAAATATTACCTGGGGAGTGTTCACACTACCATTCTTTGATGCCACAACCAATTGTTTAGCTGCACAAGAAATCTCATATGCCTTATAATCAAAACGGTTACGACTCACCACATCTAGATACAAACCGGCAATATTGGCAGCGTTTGACTCATAAGAACTTACCTGCAAAAAAGAGAACAGTGGATGAGAAAACTGATGCAAGACCCGAAAAAAGTCATGGCACTTAATATCGCCCAAAAAATACTGCAATTAGATTTTTAAAGTGATGTCAAAATATCCTCTGTTTAGTAATTAATAAATAGATACCCAGCTCTTTATTTCTAGCATTGATGATACACACTAGTAATTCTATCTGGCAGGTATTCAGGCCAACAAGGAACAAAAAGACAACAGCAACATGGATAACCCTCAGTTCCGTTGAACAGTTGATTTGGTGAAAAATGGATATGGATATGAAAAGTTTTATGTACCACTAATTCATTGCTTGTCTACGCAATCAAAAATATAAAACATCGCACTAAATGCCTCACTTTTCTTTCACATGTCTACATTTTCCGAACAGTTTCCCCAGTGATGAAGGACCTCAGATTTTCCCGGCGTATCTGATGGATAAAGGTTTCTCGGGTCTTCCATCGGGTGAGCAGGTCCATGGTGCCCTGTGAAAATGCCCTGTTTTCGATGAAAAATCTCTCAACCTGGACCTGCTCACCCGGTGGAAGACTCGAGAAACCTTTATCCAGTTTCCCCGGCGGCTTAGTTTTCTGTTTCTAGGTGCAAATGCGTCAAAATACCAATATATTTTGTCCTCTTCTCCGCACGTCCATTTTAAGTAACGGGGCTGTCTGGACAGAAAATTTTGGTCACAAGTTGTGCCTTGACATCAACCTTTTCACCTTTTCCGATCAGTGGGAACTGCCTCGTTCTCTCATTTGATGGGTCAAATATACCTCCATCTCCAGGTTATGAAGATGCAAATATTCAATTCTTTCGGTGAAGAAATTCTCAATATATGGACATTCCAGTCCACAAATGAATGGATGCAGTTTAATTCTGACTCATACAGTAAATTTCCTTTTCTATGGGCGGAAATAAAAAAAAAGCCTTTGAAAATATACTTAATCAAAAAATCAATTTTTTATACCTAAAATACTTTTATATTTCACTCTGGCTTACTACTTCAGTTTGTAAGTCATGAATAATGGCTTCTAAATGTTTTAAATGTGTTTTTCTTCATTTTATCGACTGTGACGAGCCATAATTAATATAATCTCAGCGTATTACGAAATAATGGATGCTTTTAACTCGACTTTCTATCCTTCACCTTCCTCGATGTATTCAAATAACTGACCTTAACAGTGCAAAGACGTGAACACATAAACCTTAAAAGCTGTCCTATTTTTTCATTATTCCCTTAATTAATGCCTAATGCAAGGTATTCTATTTCGCTTAAGTTCACTTTTTAATCGAAATAATTTTGAGTACTCGTAAAAGAGAAATTTACACTCATCAAATAATTTCCCTGAACATGAAGCTAAATGCTATTGCCAGCGGCCAATTGCCCATGGTGTTTCTCACTATGATGAAGCTAATGAGCTGACGAATTTCTTAACTGAGAGAGCGGAGTGCTCATCAGGTCGCACCTCGTAGTTGAGCGACATTACATCCGAAGTTGAGGAAAGAAATAAATCTTCAACGAGGGTTAATAATTTTAATTCGAGCTAGAGGTAACGGTTTTGGAGATAAAGGCTAAGAAGAGAGAAAGAGAGAGAAATGGACTCGCGGGGGTGGAAGTTATTTAATGGCCTTCCTGAGTTTGTTATTAAGACCATATGTCTCAGCCACGCCCAGTCAATGAAAACAAATGCCGATGAAGGATTGCAGTGAAAAATGAGTCTCATATCGGATGTGGACGGAAGAATAGGGGTAGATGGATGAAAAGACACTTTGCATCTGGATAAGAGGCTTTATAAATTTAATACACCAAATTTTTTCGTAATGCACAGGATGTTCGTGGGATAGAATTTGTACTAAAATGTCATAATATTTAATGCGGAATAAGGCAAGACTTAAGAATTTAAATCCTTATTTTGTTAATGGTATAGGATTATCTCGACCGTCTACGGGTGAATGATGATCGTGAAGAGATGGAAAATAGTTATAAAGATGACTCAGGGAAGAGACAATAACAATGAAAAATTTCATTGAGGAATAGAAGATAAAACGTTGACAATGCCACGAGACATTATTCATTCCCTTCAAGACTTCTAAAGAACAGGGAATAACTACTCAGGGGTGACGAAGAACCGAAGGTGACAACCTTTGGGTAGCTTTGAGTAGCAACCTTTGGTTCTTGAAAAGTAGACAATGCATGGAGAATAGTACAAATAAAGCCATCTCTTAATACCGATTCGAAACTAATTTATGATAGTTTAGCAACGGGGTATTTTCTTTACGAAATAACAGTGTACGAGCAATACTTTGAGGATTTAAGGACGAGAAAATGAAAGAAGTTTACCATTGACTCTAAGTAATATTTAACTGCAAGACATTTATGGGAAATAATCGAATTACAGTTAGAAAATAATACAAGAGAACTCAAAAGCATAGGTCTTTAAAAATGCACAGAATTTCAATCAGGCAAACTGAGTGGCTTGTGGTAGAAACATAATAGTGGCTTGGGAACTGGAACAATGAAAGGACGGAGTCCTGGTCCATTTCTTGTCGGGAAGGGAGAAGGCAACCATTCAAAATTGCCCCTCACCGGGTCTACCACTAAACATGTAATTTTCACTTGAGTTAAACTGAAAGGACGAAAGATAATTCTGTAGTAAAAGCCTCAGTGAACAGAAAAGTGTTGATCGTTTCGTGACTGAAGGACGAGGTTCCTTGCTCATCTTCTGTGAAGCGTTTCCAAACGAAACACCTAAATAGTTAACTTACTCTCCGCAATAACTTTTCCTTGACATGCAAACCTATTCGGGGCCGAAGGAAACCCTAGGCGAGAGTTTATTTCATTTTAAACCCTTTCACTGCTAAAAACGTGGTGTGACGCCCGGGTGATTCACTTTTCAGCTGCATGATAAGCCTCATGATCTGTAGACCGGGCCAAAAGGGTTAAACCCCGAGCCGAGCGAAAGGGTTAAACAAATTTTTCGAAAACTAAATTTCAGTTAAAATTTCAAATTTATGAGATAAAAAGGAGAAAACTGAAGAACGATGGCAGATGTCAAGTGATTTGATTCCATGCTCTCCTAATTCTCTCTTGTTTTCGGCCTTCCCTCGACCTCAAAGGAAAACCGATTCTCCTTAAAGAAATTTAATAAAATTGTAGATTGTTAGTTGGGGGAGCCTTCGACATGAGCTCGGGCTCCTAAACCTTAAGTGGTCCATTGTGCCAACCCCATTTTTAACCTGCTTGCCACTTGCAGACAGGGGACTAGAGCGCCACGGTTATGGTATGAATGGTCACCCATTCAACCCTCATCCAGGGCCCAACATTGCTTACCTTCAGTGATCGTACGGGAACTGGTGTTTCAATTAGGCTAGGCCCTTGCCTCATTGAATAGTAAGGGGCATTGTTGAGATTCGCCATTTTTTTATTTATTGCATTTCTAAATTAACTTCTTGCGGATAATTTTCGGTCTTAATGTATTGTATATCAATTATTGATGTTTTAATATTCTGTAACGTCTGATTTTTTAATATTAATTATGTTTTGATTCTGTTTTAATTTGCAATATTTTGTTTAAACGTTTTGCTTTATTTTAGTATGGAAATATATGCTTGATTGTTGAAATGTTTTAGGTTGTGAAGAGGTTCGTTGATAAATAAGAGAGGGGATTATTGGATTTGGGGGAATGTGATGGACGGGAAGCTGAAAGGAGCTGATCTGTAAAAGATTGAAGATTGGAAAATAAAAATAGAAAAACGTGTTGTTTTGTCAAGTAGACGTAATCCGAGGCTACAATTCTTTTCAGAAAACTTATTGACGATACAATCTTCATGAAGCGTCACTTATTATTACTTCTTTATTTCCTTCCCTCCGTTTCTCGGCCCTTCTCTCTATAGGAATTTTGCCTTTTCTTTTCTATTTCTTATTCACTCTACAATACTAAATTTTATCACGATATATAAAACCATTAGGCTTCTTTAGGTGGAAACATAGCGATATGAAAGTAATGTGACTTTTTAAAATTCCACAGTAATTATTATTAACTAATTAAAAATGTTAAAAATTTTACAAAGTGAAATTACTCTCATAGTTAAATTACATTTCATCTACATCTACCTCTACGAAATACCATGCAAGCCACCACTAGGGTGTGTGGCACGGGGTGATTCCACACCAGGTATGCAGCACTCTTCCAAGTTAAGATCAGAACCGCGCAAGTTCCCGCGAATGCCAGGCGCAGGCCAAAGCAGTCAGGACAACGGACAGGACAGGACGTTTATATTATTGGATTTTGTTTCACTATTGCTTTTCTTTTTTCATATGTTCATTTAATGTTTAGATGTAAAACCTTGCCCCCATAGGAGCAAATGTTCCTAGGACAACAAACCTTTTTCTGTCCTATTCTATTCAAGTATCGAATTTAGAACGAGTTAACTCTTCTCCTGCTGTGGCCTTTTTAGTCCTCGGGATTGGGTTTCTTGGGACGACCAGGGATCGAAATGTGACCGAATTATATTCAAATAAATAAAATGTTGCCTTTGGTTACTTTGTGGTAATCCATTTACATAATTAAGACAGAGGATACATTAGTTATAACTTTTACTAAAACCACAGAATTACTAAAACCACAGCGCCATCTTCAGGTCTGACCCTAGCGCCGAAACCCGGGTGTTCTTAGCGCCGAATTAACTTGTATTTTTAAAACCTGTAGTTTTAGTAAAAGTTTTCGCTAATTTATCCATTGTCTTATTTATACTAATTATGTTCGCCTTCCGTAAACGTGTGTCTTTCGCGCGAGTGTCTCGCTGCGCCGTCGTTGCAAATCCATCGGAGACAATGAAATTTCGGGAGATTACTAGACTGCAGTGCACTAGGGGGTTGTAGGGGGATAGGGTGGGGGTGAAAGAGGGGGGTGGGATGGAATGGGGTGGGTTGTGATGGGAGAGGCGCCAGGGGAAGCGGTGGCGGCACGGAGAGAAGGAAGGACGACAAGCAGCCGGCACAGATCGATGTTAGTTTCCCCCGTGGTGAGAGAGAGGGAGCCTGAGGGGTGGGGGAGGAGGTAGGGCTAGAGGGAGGGAAGGGAGGGAGAAGGTGGGTGGGACAGAGGAATAGTGTGTAGCATATTACTCGTTGGAGATATTTAAGGATAAGGCGTGAGAAACAGGAGAATGTATGACCAGAGAGAGGGGACTTAGGAAAGTGGATAGTTTAACGTTTATGTGACAATTGTGAGGTATATTGAAATGAAATAAGAACACTTTTTCTAATCCACACAGAACTGTAATGGTATGAGCCCGACCGGTTTCAACACTTTCGTGTCATTCTCAAAGGGGGACAATACGATTGTTGTTTTGGCGAGCACATATTTATATTGGATGTTGGAGGAGGGGGGAAATTGTATTTTCACGAATTGTTTTGTCCCTTTTAAATAATACGAAAGTGTTGAAACCGGTCGGGCTCATACCATTAAAGTTTTGTGTGGATTAGAAAAAGTGTTCTTATTTCATCTCAATATGAACTATAAATTCCACAAAGTTAGCTCGCAAACCAGTGAAGATATTGTGAGGTACTTCCGATGAAAATGGGCATAGTGGCAAAGATATTAGGAGGAGAATAAGCCTAACATTTTTAGTAGAGAATAGAGTTGATATTCAGTAATAGAAAGCAGCTGATGATGGAGACCTCGGATAAAAGAATAAAGAAGAATCTGGGGAAGGGTTTGATACAAGGTGTTGCGTTTTGTGGGGCAGAAATGTGGACTCGGAGAAAGGAGTACGGGAAAAGGCCTCATGAGTACGAAATGTGGGTATGAAGGAGGGCGGAGAATGTGCAGTGAACGGAGAGGAAGACGAGCGAGGAAGTGCTTGGTATGGTGGGCCAGGAAAGGAAACTTGTAGACGTGTCTTAGGAAGAAGTAAGGTACGTGGTTGGAGGAGGCAATGAGGGGGGAAGGGTTACATAAGAGAGATACAGATGGAAGGATTTTGGGCAAGCGGGGAAGGGTAAGAACGAGAATAGGATTTACAGACGGGATGAAGAGAAGTAGGAAGCATGCTGAGGCGAAAAAAAGAAATATTGTCCGATGAAGGTAAGTTTTAACTCAAGGTGTTGCAGTTATCGCACGTTGGAGCACTTAAGTGCATTTTAGAGCACACGAACGACGTTTCATGTAACGATGTGCGCTCGCGAGTTATTTTGTATACTGCTGGTAGGTGGCATTCTGATAGGTGGACAACAATTACAGTTGAATGTTTTGAGAGCATATTTTGGATTCCAATTAAGTATTTTAAAACGTAAGCTGTTTTTCACAGAGGAATCAAATACTTCATAATATACATGCTTGACGCCTTTACTGCAAATAAAAAAACTTTACGTCAATCACGGAAACTATTTTCGACTTTCTTTTATCATTTTGTACAAATCAACTTTGTTCCGGATCTATCTTGAAAACTATGCGCATGAGTAAAAACGCAATCACCCAAGTCAAATAAATGGTAAGGAAATCCGGAATCTTTTCATTCATTTCGTCTTGAACTTCTGCAAAGTAGAGCCTGCAGCTTGGGTCTCATGGAGGAAATGACCCGAGGGAACACACGAGGAAACTTCATTCGTGCCTAAATGTTGCTTGAAGCTATTTCATCTCCTTACGGTAAATTCTCTAAAGCCAAACATCAAAACACGGGAAGATACACACGACCACCTAGGTAAGAGCTGCTGTAGAAGTTTACTCAAATGACAGTTTTGATCGAGAAGAAAGGAGAGAAAATATTATTTTAAAAGTAAAAATTCCATAAAAGTATTTAAGATATCACTCCACTCGCAAGGACCTCATATCATACAAGTTAAGGTTAATTTAATAATTCCACAGGGGATAAAAATCCATTAATCATTTTGACAGAATCATGCATTCCTTGAAAATCAAAATTTTTCATAAGTGGTATGCACGGAGAGAAGATTTTAAGATCTCACGTAAAAATTTTTTCAGTCAATCTTCTTATAATGCACGGAAATTAAAAGTTCAGAATGGTGATTCAAATATTACGGCGTGATATTTCAATATTAATTAAATTCATAACTTTGGGCACGCTCTCAAGGCTAATGCCTTTCTCTTGGGTAATGCTATACTACCGATTATAGCAACTGAGGTTATAATTTGCAGGGTGTTGTAAGTGAATAGTGTCGCAGTTTGATAGCTAATATATGTAATTATAATTCGATGACAGCATAAATAACAAATCATGGATTTTACGTCAATGCAAATTAGTATATTAATGAAAAATGTGACAGAAATAAGTAGACAAGCAGTCTTTTAAGAAAATTTAACACTATCATACATTGAATCAGTTAAATATCATTATTCAAGGTTTCCATTATTCAAAATTAATGGCATTGAAACCTTATCCTATTGTCACTATGACTTCACAGTAATTTTTTGGAATCAATAGTCCCTTTCTTGCGGCCCTTACAGTGCTGAAGATATATAATAGGTATTATTATTTGATACTTTGTTGAAATACTTCACAGCCGCTACTCCTGTGTCCTATTCATCACCACAATGCGATTTGTGGCTTAGGCAATCCTAGGTTGAAGGAGGAAGAACATGCTTATTTGGTCGAGGAGATAGAAAAGGGAAAAGACGATAATAATACTAGAGAAGATCCGGAAAGATGGAAAGATTAAAAGGAGGCAGAAAATGTACATGCAGTTCTGTCTGCAGAACATTATGCTTTGGAGGTCTGAGGAAGGCGAGAGATATTTGCCTGGCTGCAGAGGTGACATTTTGACATCATTCTCATGGTTTTTCTTCCTAATCGCAGTGTCGCATCTAGTTTCCAACTTCCCCAAATTATTTCATCCGCATTACACCCTGCAAACTATAGAACCTACGTATTTGATGTATTTACTTGTGCTTTCCTGGATTATACACTACAAAGCTCCCGGTTTGCTAAATCGAGTTTAGCTTAACGTGAAGCAGTTAATCCAACAAAAGCACCTGGACGCTCATACTCAATGAAATTGCCAATAGAGGATTTGAAAAAATAATAACACTACTTACACTTTTTCTAGTGCTCTGATTTATTAAAAATTATTTGTTGAGGTGTCGCTCCATAAATTTATTACGAGAATGACTGCTAATTGATTTATATATACTCATTTCACATTAACTGTGGAATTTTTGTGATGGTCAGTCTCTGAGCATTGGAATAGAATTAATATTTGCAACTTATATTAAATAATTAAATTTGAGTTATTCAGTTGTTTAAATCACTTTTTGAAAGTGACAGCGAATGCTTATTTCTCGAGAGAAAACGTAGACTGGAGAATATGGAAAAAAAAATCAGATGAAAAATGATAAGTGCTGAACTAGTGGATGTTATTCTGTCAGTATTGTAATTGTTGGAGTTGGGGATATTGGGAGTCTGTGAAAGGAGAGACATTTGATTAGCAGTAAAACTGATATTGAAATCATTCAGCTCGTTGTCTTTCCTGATCGCTGTTACTCATCTCAGATCCAACTTCTCCGCTCTAATTCACTCTCCCACAGCTCTACTTGCAGTCATGAAAATGATATAATGAAAGCAGTTAACACAACACCTTTTGATGCATCAACTTGTGTCGTAAATTCACGCTCGGCAAAATAAAAAAAGACTGGTGTATTTTAACATGTAGATACGATGGTAACGAAAAACTGGTGGCCGAGGAACGGGGCATGGGGTTAGTGGAAGCGTCATCGACGTTTATAATTTTCATTAGAGATATCAGCACATTTATATAATGATGTCCGTCTACGTCTCGGCTAGGCAATGAGCCAGCATGAAAAACCTTGAGTACGGTCACTTAAAAGGAGTAAATATAAAAAGAGAAATTTTACCTTCGGGAAAACTTAACTTACAATGAAATATTTGGCTACACTCTGGTGAAATAGACCCAATGGAAGTGACAGCACGCAGGTGAAAAATGTGAAAATTATCTCAGCTACAGCATAAAAAACTAGTGAGATCGTTTTACAAAGCAGCAATTTTTTAAATACGACAGCAATTAATGCCAATGGTCCTCATAAATCCTAAACTACGAGACTACTCAATAATGAGAGTTTATTGAATTTAGAATATGAGCAGCCAACATAGTGGGGCTAGTATTTGGCTCATTTAAGTATTCGTATCTGATAGTTCTACATTTTGAATTAATTACTTACTCCCATGGCCATGTGCACCCAAGGTGGTACTTGGCCTCACCAACGTAGTGCCTACTGTCTTTCGCATGCTCTTCTGTTGTTCTTCCATGTCTTTCTTCACGTGGTCTTTCCACCGCAGTTTAGGCCTGCTTCGTGGTCGTCTTCCATTCGTGTTTCCTTCCCCATATCAGATATAGGGTGCTTGATTCTTCCCTTCTGATGATGTGGCCGGTCCATCTTAGCCTTCTGCTTTCAGCTTCCGCCACGACATCTGGCTCCTTGAAAAGACTTCTGATTTCCTGATTGTTTTTTATCCTCCATGGGTCGCCTTCTCTAGTTGGTCCAAACATTTTACGTACGATTTTGTCCTCAAAGGTAATTAACTTTTTCTGTGTTTTTGTCTAAAATCCAGGTTTCACTTCCATAAAGGAGGGCGGGTCTACATTTTGAATGGTCAAGCAAATAAAACAATGGAAATAACGACCAAACAATATGGACCAAAAGTAACTGCAAGAGTGTTGTAGTTCCATAATCTTCATTGTACGCTAAAGGAACTTCATTGGTCCGTTCAACCAGCAAGTTTTAAGAATTCATGTTAAAGAATGAACCAATTGTAACTTCCACATAAGATTTATTTGAACCGACCCAGGTTTCGACACACCATGTGTCATTATCAAGATAGTTCGAAGCCTGAAATAGTAGACGTTTACGGAGTCACGGCTATGTAAACGTCTACTATTTAAGACTCTCGACCAATGCTTCGAACTACCTTGATAATGACACATGCTGTGTCGAAACCTGGGTTGGTTTAAATAAATATTATGTGGAAGTTACAATTAGTTCATTCTTTAGCATGAATATTAAGAATTTCCACAAAGTTACGCCTTCTGTTCTCAGTGAAGTTCTAAGAAGTTATTTGATAGCCAAGTAAGTTTCTTCAACTCAAACTTCATTTCAATGCGTATTCTTGGGAGGGAGTTCGATTTCGTCTAAGGCCTTAGCATTGGATCCTTCAAATCATCACAGTCGAAGAGAGAACGCGGTAAAAAGGCATATGGAATGAAATATGAGAGTAAGAATATCATTCAGTCCGCAGTCGCCATTCATAACAGATCCGCCAGGCGCATTCCCGCATCTCGCTTCCTCTCCTTTTCCGTTCCTCATTCACTCTTCCCTTTCCCTCTTCTCTTCCAAAGACTCCCTTTATTCCACACCATCTCGGACCATCTCTCTCTCTCTTCTTCTCTCTCCATCATGCCCATCTTTCTTTACCGTCCATTTAGCAAAAATCCCATTCGTCCTCCGTCCCTGAGAAAGCCTTTTGCATCCACTTGCCATCCATTTCAGACCATCGATCGATTCCATAACGGGCAGCCTCGTCCCCTTGGTTCGATTTTCTTCTCTCCTTGGAGACTAAAACGATTCAGTTAAAGAATATAAAACTTTGTATGTGTTCACGCATTTTTTTTAAATACCAACCGGTCTCGAGATAGTACATCACCATGAGAGTTGATTGCAAACTCTGATGCTTATATGCTAGAATCATAAAAACAACGGTTACTTCAATTGAAAAATGAAAATAAGAAAGAGTATGGAAAAATGCAAAGCCTTTTACTCTTAAACTATGTCACGATTTCACTAAGTGATTTCGTCATCCATCTTCTCATACTAAAATGATTTCATCTTCATTCTTAATTTTGCTTTACATAGCCTTCCAATACTATTGACAAATATAACATATCTTATGCAAATATAGGTGAGCTTAACCAATAGAATAGTAGTCAGTGTGAATCACTGTGTGCTGACGCTAATTATTACTTAATTTCCATTCATTTACAACTACAAAAAACCTTTCCTCAATCGAATAATAAATTACTTGTTATATTATTATGAGATGAACCATATTTAGCACCTGAAATATCAAATCCAACTTGCTGCTGTACTAAAATGTAAGTCGCAAGACTAGACTCAAGCCTCAGCTCTACTAATTTACTCTCCTTTCAAATGTACAGACACTACCAACGTGTTATTAAACTTCGAAAGCTAAAAGTCTGGACGAGGAATCCAACGTGGACATTTTGTGAACTTTTTTTACTGATTAATATTGGGTGCTGGTATAACAAAGTCAAACATATTTACGAGTTAATCGATAGCAAACCTATCGCACTGATGAAGAAATTATACGACCCAAGGGATAGCATTTCATTCATTTAAATCATAAAACTTTTAAAAATATATCTGCGCTACTCATATCATGTAAGTATCATGATAATTTCTACAAAAAATAAGTAAAGGAAATGTCTCTCTTCGTTTCTAGCCTTTTTTAAATGTCTGAAATTCTTCACAATGAAAAGTAAAAAGATATACCAATTTTCGCTTCGGTCCCTTTCATTATGCTAACTGCAATAATCTCATCAAATATGCTGTCTAATAAATCTGATAGCTCTAGGCCACGTCTAAGTAAAACAATGAGGTGACTCAGAAATTGATTTGGGCACAGCAGAGTAATGAAATGCCGTCAATGGAAAGACAGAAGGTTTTAATGCTTTAATCTATTAATATTACGTTTTCATCACTTGAGTTTTCAAGTCAATACATAAGTTGACGGGCAATGCAACGCAATGACTCCGTATTATTTTACACTACTGTCCATCAACTGACTTTTTTCCAATGCATAAACTGAGATGTGTAATAAGAATTGGCATTGGTAAGTTCATCTCTTCATAATGCGTAATGGACTAATGCAGAGCTACATTTAGCTATATAGAACTACAGAGCGCTATTTCTGGACTCGTCTTCTGTTTCCAAGAGTCCTCCAGATTTGAGGTTTGGAGAGGTGCACCATGATTGCGACTGCATATTTATCGAACGGATAAGAGGCTGTGCCACAGGAGTCGACTCTCAAGAGGACACAAAGAACTGCACGGATCGTTGGTTGAAGGACCCTTCGCGCAGGAAAGATGGGCTCAAAAGAAAGGAGAGCGGAGGGAATGCGAGCATTTAATCCAATTTGGAACAAGGCACGGCCGACCGAACTCGAACGGCAAACCACACCCCACCCCATTCCTTTAACCCTTATTTCTCCGAGAGGAACTCAAGGGATTGAAAAACGGACCACCTCGATCCATTGGCAACCATCCTTGTGTTGATACATCTAATTCCTTTAGTTACGGAACTTCAGTTAGTTTGAGCGAAAAATTATTTTACTAAGAAATCAATGAATTTGGCCTAATTTTAAAGAAAAATATCTCATCTATCCAACGACACCAAAAGTTAAACCCTTTACCACATTACTTTCCGAGATATTTGCCAAAAAATACTAGCCCTTTTATAAGGGAAATGGTACGTGTATACACTCTAGAGAGACATAATTTACAAAATGAGGTAGTTCTAAACTTAGATGTAAAAAAACTAACAGCGTGTAGTTTCTACGTTTTCTCAACTACTTTTGATTATCATTCATATTTTCACCGCAGAAAATTCTTCGGGATCACAATAAACCTTTCGTTTTGATGGAGTTTCAAACGTACCGCGCCAAAAAGAATGAGTCAAGTTAACGACTTATTTAGATATTTTCATTTGATTACTTACAATTTCTGTCGTATAAAACAATATTATTTTACCATTAATAATGCAATATTTAATAGATGTGTCCCACAGCTGGTGAAAATATAACGTATAATTCGAATATGGTCTCTATTATGACTAGGGAACTATCTCGCTCGGACTACCTTAAGTCAATAATGACATTTTTACTTAAAAAGGTCTTGGACTTAGCTAACGTGCGAGATTAAAATAAAAATAATAAATGCCCAGAATTCTTCACTTTTGGCACGTGAAGCGCATGATCACGAAGTATTTTCGCTAAATTCATGTTGACTGAGAGTTGAAGTTTTGCATGAAATACTAGTAAGGCTGCTTGGTTGTTATTAACCTTATCAGCGGGGAACGAAATTAATTCTGTTTCGATAAATGTAGGGAATATTTAATCGAAAATCACCAAAGAGGGCAATAGAGCCGCACAAATCTCGAGATGCTCAGTTGATGCGAAAGAAAGATGCTAGCCAAGGACACTACTTAAGGTAGTTGGAGCGATTTTTGTTAACACATAGTTTGCGTGGAACTATTTAAATATGTGCTTATTTATAACATATTTGGATAAGAGTGAAAAAGTTTCTTGTTACTGGTTTGGTTTCTTGACAGTTTACTGCCATTTTAAAACGTTACCTTATTATACTTGACATGAATTTCGAATTTATTCGAAAATATATGTATATATTTTCATGAAAACGTGAAAAATTACGTTTTATTTCACTGTAATAATGTCCAATATTTGCTGAGGAATCAATTTAAGTGAAAAACACGTATTTTGAAATGATTTTTGCTTAATTTTTGAATTCCGCACCCTTGTCCCAAGTCATAGCAATACTAAAACTTAGGCAAAAGTTTTAAAATATAATCCCTGCAACACTTATTTTACAAATATGAGCATTTCCACCATACTAACTAAAGCACTAACTTGAAGTGGGGTCCAAGAATTTTTTTGACTGCCATCAAATGTTATTGAATTGATTATTATCAACGGCTCACGATTACCACTTCAAAGCATGTAATCGTAGTTCCACAGAAAAGTCCTTAAAACGCAATTTCATTCACATTCTGGGAACTTGCAGAAAAAATATATCCCTATCTGGTATGAATAAGAAAATCCATTCCATCCTCTGCACGCATCCTACAAATTGAACTTAAAATTACATGGTGTTAAATGGGAGATGTAGAGGGAAAAACAGTAACAATCCTTAAGAGATAAATGCTACTTTCGCGACAAACTGCTTACAAGAAGGGAAAAAATCTAAATAAATTGAATAAAAATAATTATGGAAACTTACTTTGTTGTTTTTTATATTTTTAAGCAATTATGGCGATAATTTAAGCGAAATTCTTTGTCGATAAAAATGAAGCAGCAGTACGGCTGGAAAAATGGATTCCTTAAAAGTTAATTGCTGGATATATTTTTATATTTGTTGAGTCCCAATTTTGCTATTTTATACGTGACGAATGTCTTTAGTAAAAATAGACATTTTTAACAAAATGCATACAACAAACAAGAATTTAGTTTTTTTTATTCCGAGAGTCCTTAAAGTGATTAGAGTTTTTTTTGCTCACGCACAGGTTCGCATAAACTTTGCATATGGATAACTATTAATAATTCACATTGATAGAATCGTTTTAATCATTATGATGGCTACCAATAAGTGTCACGCAAAATAAAATACACGTATTCTCATAAGATTTTCACTGAAATTTCAAATTCTGTGCTGTAAACCAAAGTCATAATTACGCTTCAATTGAGGTGATAATTTAAAAATATAATTAAAGTATAATTTATATTTAGAAAGGCATGGTTGTTTCCAATGAATAAGTAAATTAAAATTAAGTGAAAAGTGGACAAAGAATTATTTTTTCGGCTCACCTGAAAAGTTGTGAAAATGTGCAATCAACGACTCACGGTTAAAGTTCCTGTATCCAATAGTGGTAGAAGACTATCATAATGACGATGATTTTGCATCGTTTTTGAAAAAAGCATCGCTTTTTTCAAAAACAAAAAAGGATTAAGATAGATAAGATAAAGAAAGAAAATAGTTTAAAAAAGCATGTTTTTTCAACTATTTTTGAAAATTAATCATATTGTCACCGCAGTAAATTCTTCGGAATCACAATAAACCTTCCGTTTTGATGGAGTTTCAAATGTACCGCGTGAAAAAAATGAGTCAAGTTAACGACTTATTTAGATATTTTCATGAGATTACTTACATTTTCTGTCCCGTAAAACTCTTTAAACAAAAGAAAAAAAAACTGTACCATTAATAATTCAATATTTAATTCGTGTCTCACACAGTTGGTGACATTAAAACGTACCTACCTATATATCGAATATGGTCTCTATTATGATTAGGGAACTATCTCGCTCGCACTACCTTATGGTGATTGTAAGGGAGAATGGGGGCGGGAGGATATGGGTTAGGAGGGAGAGATGTGGGAGGGATGGGGTAGAAGTCCAGGAGGTGAGTGGAGATGCGTTGAAGGGCTAACCTACCCTTTAGCACCCTTTAGCAACCTTCGACCCATCTCCAGCCGTAAAGAGATTTCCGATGGAATTAACGGTATCGAGGGAGGGAGAGGGAGGACACAGGGTTCACAGTAGCGCGAAGTTCATTCGCGGTTAAAAGCGTGGAAGACAATTTCCAGGTTTTGCATAATAATTTAATGATTTTAAGGGTGCATTTGGTGCCTCCGGTGTAAATATCGTATCATTCATTTTTTCAATTTCAATAAGATTTTTTTCCACCAATGACTGTAGTCTTGTAACTTTAACCATTAAAATATAAATAATTTCCATATGATGATAAAAGTTACAGAGCTTTTCATGAACTTCTCCTCCATCTAGTCGTCACGTTATAAATTAGGGATGCCAAATAAGTAGTAAGCGTCATTGAGGAAATTCGTTCAATATTCAAATTGCTTTGCAGC
Source organism: Ceriagrion tenellum (assembly GCA_963169105.1). Classification (NCBI taxonomy): domain Eukaryota; kingdom Metazoa; phylum Arthropoda; class Insecta; order Odonata; family Coenagrionidae; genus Ceriagrion; species Ceriagrion tenellum. The sequence continues at coordinate 10,769,955 of OY720639.1, forward strand.
TGTCAATTTCAAGTTCCTCTTTCCGTTTTGGAGGCGCACTTCACTATTCACTGTCCCGAAAAGGACTTACAAACTACAAGCTCGTTCTCAAACTAGTTCAAGAGGCGAATATGTAATGAATATTCCTCTTTGAAATTAACAGCGAGTGTCTTCTTGAAAACGGTCTTTCTTTCTACTCTAAGGTTCCACAAAAGGAAAAGGTCACTCTTATTTCGGAGACATGCATTGCCTCTGAAGAGTGCGTCAGTACTTCGAATCAACCTCCAAGGCAGAGAAAAATGGATTCAAATGGATGCAGAAACAAAGTAGTTTGGATTAACTTTATGCTTTAGTGACTTATCAAATCAAGGGAGATTAATTTCGTCAATAAGGGTGGTGCCAGATGATTGATCGAAAAGCGCATTTATTTGTGATAAAATTAAAAAAGAAATCCGCGAACCTTAAGTGCTAAAGCATTGTGTGGAACCAAGAATATAAGGAAAAACAGGGGAAGAGGAGAATTTGTCATTACGTTTACCGTAAATTCATCGGCTCAGCCACGTTTTTCACTGAAATGCAAATGCCTATGTCAAAATAAAGTACTGGTAAACAACTAAAGTGCGAATCCACCCATCCATAACTCGTATGTAAGTCAGGAAATTGCATAGCGGAATGACTATTTAACACTTAAGTCGTTGACCACTAAAAGCCAGCAAGAAATCGTATGCTAAACTGTCGCTCTATGTAAATATTAATTACACTATTTCTACACACAAATTTCTATGCACAACTAATACAGCGCACGGTAAAATAATTTAAAAGGGAGCCTCGGACAATGTAAGGGAAATTTTTTGACGTTGAACAAATACCTTCACTGGAGAAGAAAAAGGTGAGAAACCAAACAAGCTACATTTATTGACAAAGTTGAGGATATCTTGATCAAATTCGCAGCATATGTTATTCTTTTATATACCCATGCGAAAATGCACCGTAAAATGTATGAAGAAAAACCGATGATGGCATATATCTCTTTTCAACACTTGCGACAAAGCGTGTTACACAGTGATAATGGGAAGAGAAAGTCCTTGCTCTTATCCGCTTGCGCATAAAGACTGAGTGCAGGAAGATGAAACGGAGATGCACAGATTGCGAGAGCATTTAATTGGCTAAAATGAAAAGCTTATAACCTGGAAACTAAGGTTAGGAATATTTTAAACTGAAAGTGTGTACCCAGGGTCGAATACGTTCTGCCAAGTAGTTTACCTTGATCTGGTGTCATGTTCAAGAGTAATTGCAAATGTATGAAATACTCATGTAGTTACAAAAAAAATCATTCGCCTAGACTAGAATCCGCGACCAGATTTCTTCCGCAGGTTTTCTAAATTAATTACGCTACCCTGACCTGGACTAATTCACTAGTGTAGTTAACCGGCATAGAATTCAGAGGGGCTGGATTCAAATCCTAATCTAAATTCTCTGTCCGACTCCCAGTCCAGGTGAGCATTCTCTTTTCACTCAGGTGTAAACACATTCGGTCATTCCCCACTTATGTGGTTTAACGCTTAAATATATTGAATGGAACTATTTAGTTTTAAGTTTCATCTCCTCGCGAGCAACACACCCACCACGTTCATTAAATTCATCAGACATTGTCGCTCTTCATGTCATTTGACTGGTAGGGGTGAACATCGCACATAACGGTATGTGTTCTGCTCGCCTTTGACGCGATCAGCACAATGCACAGTTGGCTCAAATCGAAAACAGCTGGCCAAGATCCAAAACTGTATATTTTTCAGCCTGAAAGTTCAAATTTAGCATAGTGATCCTCCTTTTAATGGTGCTTAGGAATATGGTGGTGGACGAAATTTTAGTTTCCGGAGTTGAAAGTTGGAAGTGGAGTAGTGAAATCGAAATATTTTAGTCAAATCGTTCCATGTACAGACTTGAGGTCATCTTCATCGAGTATTTCGAAGCAGAAAATGAAGTCGCGGGCTCAAAGAGGCGACACAAAAGGTCCCGTGGTATCATAAAATATTCATTTTGCGCACCCACACATTTGGCGCAACGGAGGGATTAGGATGGAGGGGGAGTGAGACCAGGCTTAGGAATAGTTATACCACCAGTACATAGCCAATGCCTTAGATAAAAAGTGTGCATGACCAGTGGCCTGCGCATATTGCCCACAGATGCTAAAGTAATCTTCCACAGACTTAAACGTTTACGAAAAAAATCCAGGTTTAGCTCCTTGAATTTATCCAAAGAGAGACAATTAGGGCTATCGGGCTAAGAGAAAGAGAATGGATTCTCCTTTTAATCTACTATTACAGCACCTTTGGCGGTCTCTCACACTAAATACAGCTAGAAAATTGCCATAATTAAGTTCATAGCTGTATAGCATGTCATGATACTTGCCGCGTCACTGTATTCCCATTAGCTAGCGTGCAAGGCTGGACATCGCCGCGCGATCGAAGAATCGAGTTTACTTTCGGCGTCGCTGACGGTCGCAGACTTTCTCAACGGATTCGCATTTTTGAAGATTTAATTAATCTAGTGATGTAAGTTTTTATAGCTTCCTCCGCGTTTCTAGTGATGTAAGTTTTTAAAGCTTCCTCCGCGTTTTTAGTGATGTAAATTTTTAAAGCTTCCTCCGCGTTTCTCATGACTACTTTACTACTTCAAAGCATAGAATCAACGTGAAATAGACTCCACCATTTTGTCCTCTTATTAGAGAAAATATCCCGCTTTGTCACTTATAACTACGGAAAGTGAAAAATCTAAGGTCTTTTCTTTTACATAATGGAACCATTTGTTCCATTTAGCCCCTGCATAAGCTTTTGCAACCTCTTCATTTTGGAGATTTCTAGAAAAAACTGAATTCCGGTATATTTTGCATATTTTGTTCAACTTTAAGCTCTAGCATATTGTTAATGTGCAATAATTATGAACAATGAAATTAAACATGTCATACACCAATAAAAGAGGAGTCTTGTGTCAAAATTCAACTTTAAACTGAAAAGATCCAATTTTGGAATTTCGGCCAGCTTTTTTCGATTCCAGCCCGCTGTGTTACGTGCCAAAAATTCATCCTCTGGATCATGGGTTTCCTCCAAACCTACAATCAAGTTAGGGGAAATTAGAAAGCGGAATAAAACGGAGGATTCCAGGGGGAATGGCAAATGAAACCACAACAGTCACGAGGCGAAGGGATTTCGGAAGGAACGGTCCAGAGAGATGAGGCGAGGGACCGTCGGAGCGGCGGTGGACCCAGACTCGTCCCCTGCGGGACTCCCTACCTCTCTCGGGAAGGGCACTGGGGGATGGGGGGAGTAGGGGAAGGAAAGGGTAGTAGAACCGCATCAATTATGAATGGATTGAGGTCCGATGGACATACGACTCTGACGGCGATTGAGACACAAGACACCAGGGGAAAACAGGAATAAAAATCGATCTGAAGACGTAGAATGCGTAGTTCTGGAGTGAGTCCATGTCTATTATGCCAGCTTTTCATATATGAAGTTGAAGTTACCACAAATAGGGACACATTAGCGCACTATACTACTCAAGAATGGCGTTGAATCGAATGATTTGTGCTCGCTAGGGGCTTGGTAACATGCCAGTCGGTAGCATTCTGTGGGTGAACCACATACGGGCCGAAATGTTTTACTGAATCAGTTCAATTCGTGCCACAAAAGTATTTAAGAACGTAAGCCTTTGTCACAGAGTATTTGAAAACCATTTAGTAGCGTATTTTACGCCATTAAGGAGGATCCAACAACAGGAAAACAACCACGGATGCCATTATCGACGTTCTTTTGTGGCCAAGTACACATCAGCTTTGCTTCCAATCTGCTTTAAAGTGTAATACATGGTGCGCAGAGTCAATAACAAATGGAAAGATAGTGTGCTGTAGTATTGCAAATCAATTTATCTAACTACATAGTATTTGGGCGTTGACTGTGCGTAGACTTGAGATCGAGGAAATGAATTAATGTTTACGGTAATTTTTTTTTAGATAAGCTAGTTTTGAGCCGTACGGAGGACGATTTTAGGAATCTCAAATACAAAGTTGCAGGTGACCGAGATCTAACAATTCCTAATTTATGCGTAAAGACTGATACCGGGTGCGGGATAATTATGCAGTGGCTAATCACTGCAGGTAGGTTTTTCTTCGCCGTTTGTTAACTTTGGTGTTTTCAAGTCTTCTCGGCCACCTTCAACCGCCAGCCGACAGCATCCGCTAAAGACGCAGCGCAAAGACTTCCCCGATTCCCGAAGACGGGAGCAAGCAGCTGGGATCATCTCCACATCCCTCTATTTTGCGCCGAGTGCTCATTCACGCCGCTTTCACGGGAAATCGCTGTAATTCACAGTAAATTTGACCATCATCAAAACTGAGACTACAATGAGAATGAGATTTAGACCTTGTTTCCGAGTTGGTCTGCTTAGCAGGTAACGTTTTAAATACGAAATGTTATTATTCCTCTCTCATGAATGTCGTGAACGGTGGTTTTGGAACATTGTGCTCTCAAAATGGACGAATATGGTGAGCTAAAGTTAATATTGAAATGTAGAATGAATGGGAGAACACCCTCAGTGTCCCGCAATTAGAAAGAAGGACATCGAAATTTACACAACAACCAATAATTAATACCATGATCTTCTCCAATCTTAATCTTTGATAAGTTCTATTACTGAAGTTACATTAAATTTTCTGATTTTTTCGTTCAAAGCCAAGTAAAAATGTCACTAAATGTAAGCAAAACCTATGCAGTCTGAATTCTTGTCCTTTAAATCTGCCTTGGTGGCAAGTGACACAGGAATAAGACCAGACGTAAAAATATGTCCCACAACAATGTATATCTTGATAGTAACAGCATTTATTATTACATCATCATTTTCATTTTGTCACTAAACTACAGACTTTCTTTCAGCTATGAAGTCCACATTCTAAGAACGTTCGTTTTGATGATTTATTCATGGAGCAAATAGGATTTTAAAAATTACGATTGACACACTAGGAACTTCATCGATGACGATATATGCATTTCGATTAATTCTGATGTAACGATCAACGTTGTGATATGGATGGATTCAAAAGAAAGTTAAAATTTCGATTATCAATCAACACATGAGGTAAGTTTGCTATCCAATGAAACAACAGCGGTGCTTCGGTGATCATTCGTATGGTGGATGTGCTTAGTGCAATATTTTTATACTAATGCATAGGATGATTACATGAATACAAGTTCAAATACCAACTTAAAATGTCGGATGTTCAATAATAAGACATATTTGCGGCCTTAAATGGACGAGCAGGTATTACTTGTGCTACATCTCCATCAGTGGTGCTTGGGTTTAACACGGGAGGTCAGCGGCACACCAGGGATTGATGAGAATGTTAGAGGAGAGGAAATGTGAGGTTAGTGTGTCGAGTATGATATCAGCTGCTGGATGATCGAGATTGACGTCACTCCGACGAGAAGTGTTCCCTCGGGACTGACGACTGTTGGGGTGGTAATCAGAGAGGAAGAGCCATCTGTCGGTAATCAAAGGGTATTAGCAAATACACGGCGAGAGAGTCGAATCCAGGCTGCGCGGCCTTATAATCAGGAAAGTGAAACCAGCCGTTGGGTTAACTGCTTCTGGCATCCTGCCAGAAAAATAATCAGGATAATAATAAAAGCCTATTGATGGATTTTTCATTATAGATACTCGTGTTTTGGCTCTAGTATCAAAGGAACTAATTAGAATCTAGCTAAATAAGTCACTCCACTACTTTTTTAGGATCTTATTTTGCGTCAGGCCATACATATGATCCATACTGGTAAGAATGAAAAGACGAGAGTAAATTTTCATACTGTTTAATAAGCACCGACCATGGTTTCGACACTTTATGTCATTCTCAAGGGCTTGAAAGACCTTGAGAATTACATAAAGTGTCGATACCATGGTCGTTGCTTATTAAATAGTATGAAAATTTACTCTCGTCTTTTTATTCTTACCTGTATGGATATTGAATACCTCCACCAAGTTACGCCCGAAACTCTTTCCTACATACATAAGATTTTTATTGACTGCAAAAATAATTTTTTCCTACTTTTAGTTCAATAATGTCTACGTTTTCGGCTTTTTCTCTGGAAACTACTGACTGAAATATTTATAGCTGGAGAAATATTTAAGAGATGCAATTTCTACGTATGTAACTACAAATATACTCATGTCTAGAAGATATTAAAAAAATTCATTGTCATCTCAAAAATACTTCTCCAGCAATAGATTTTAAAAGAGATTTACTTTCATCAAGCAAAAAAATATCACTGGACTAAAAAGATCTTATTCAGCATAAGTGCCGAATTAAATTAGAGAAAAATTGGAGTAGCTTGTTTAGCAGGAGACTTTTTGGTGTGTTTGTAATTTATCCCTAAACTCAAAGACTCCAAGGAGTAAGAAATCCGACTGTATTTTACTGATGTTTGAATCATCCCCCATTTCAGGTGGCTTTTTGCCCTCTATCGGATGGAAAGGAAGATGTCAACATTCGTTAGTCATGTTGAAGGAGATTCCACCGCGACTGTGAGAATCATAACAGATATCAAATTCCAACTTTTTGTTTGAATGGCTAAAAAAATCCTCCTTTCGCAGCTAATGTGTATTAACAACTGAAAGCAAAAGCAAGGCACTAAATATGAGAAGACATGTTCATACATAATAAACACTTCATATCCATGGGAGCTGACTGATCACATTACATGTCATGCATATCAAGAAAGGTCGAAAGATTTAGTTTTCAAAATATAGTTTAATAGGTCATTTCCCTCTGAGAGCCACTCGATACTCATTTTAGACGTATTACTGTAATCTATTTACACCCAAGTCACATTCCAAAAAAAACGAGTATTTTTCTCGATAATTGTCAAGATGTACACAACCATTCTCTGATTCTTTTCCAGGAATGGCAAATGAAGGCTCAAAATAGGTGATAATCTAAATTTGATTGCTAAACTCAAGTTCATTTTTTAAAGGAATATTATGTTGAATCAAAGGTGTATTCAATTTAACTAAATTTCACAAATGCAATTCTAATTTGATATTGGTTATTTTTTGTGACTAAACGAGGAAATTAAGGTAAAAAAGTACTTTGCCATTGTATTTCAATTGAATTTTAAAGGGAGTCAAAGGCCATTTCAAACTCATTCTAGCATTGCATATTTTCAGCTTCACCATTGACACTAGGAAGATATACTATCTTCTTTTTGAGGAATATGCTCAATAAAAAATCAATGATTTGCCTTCACCTACAATTCGATGCACTCATACATCTTCAGAGCTAAAATTGAGATATACCATCACAAAATACTTATTTGTAACGGAAAAAATAAGGCTTGTGGTGCATACAAATAATGCAAATACTGGATTATGGTAGGTATACTTCTTTTATAAACATAAAACATTTTGGATTATGAAATATCACCATAACAACAGTCTCAAGGAAAATTGAATAATTTTTTATTATCACATCCAAGAAAAATATTTACACCGTTAAGTGGGATGATGCTGGCAGAGTTTTTGATGTTATTAGGTCTCCATCACCAACCATTACTATTTATTTCATGAAATGTTTACTGGTGAAACGTATTCTATTAATAATCGTTTTCCGGTGGAATTATGGCAATCCAACCGATATAAACTTTGAAAAAAAAACTAAATTAATACCATCTTCACCCCGTGCAGGGGGCCAAGGAGTATAAGCCGATTGATTTAGCAAATTAAAGCATGTCAATTGATCTCAAATTTATAGCAATTTTCGCTCAAACGGAATTTGAAGGTTTATTACTAAAACGAACATGAAGAAAGGTAAACAATTTCCATATGCGATATTTCATCACTTGCAATAGATATGTTAATGAACGGTCGCTAATATATTCAAGCATTGAAATAAAGTTTTGTCAAATGTAAGTTATTAAGGGAATAGCGGATATAGACAGAGAGGACTACGAATTTATATATTCCTCAATCATTTTCCGATTTGGCTATTTTTGCCAGATGATAACAAAATAAACAAAATAAATTAGAATTACCATTGCGAGGGTAACCGTAGAATCAATTGAAATCGGACTGGTAAAATTAAAGAAAATATAAAATTTATCACCAACATGATTCACATTTTTGTATATACGGTACATTAAATGAATCGATCAAAAATTAAATAGTCACAGGATAGTGGGGCCTATTCTAGTGAACATTGTGATATTAAGGAAAAGCCAAACTTGCAAACGCAAGTGAGAAACTTTATCACCAGTGCCAAGAAAAAGCCAATATTTTATTCGTAAGATTATCTCCCGAACAGGCGGCGCGGCGGCTGGTCCCCAATGGACGTGGAAGTCGCGTGGCTGAAAACGAGGACAGAAATCTCATCGCAAACTTTCCTCGAGCTTCTCTTTCCCTTGCCTCTCCTAATCCCGATGGATAATTGCTCCGCGGCCCCGCAAAAGGCCCCGAGAACGCCGTGCCGGCCCTGCCCCGGCCCTGGCCGCAGGGAGGATGTAGGCAGGATCCGGATAATAGGAGGCGAGAAGATCCCGCGAAAGCGCCCGAAGTGTATCGGAGCGCGAGCGCCGCGCCGCGGGTGAAAGAGGAACTGTGGCATCGAGTTGGGAGAGGGGGGGGGGAGAGTTTGACGAGGACGCCGCAGACTCTCTCCACGGCGCGTCGGTCGAATAATCCCCGCCGCTCGCCGCAACTTTCAGCGCTCCCAACAGAGAATTCCCGCAACTAACTACGAGAGGCCGTCGAATAACCTCGGTGGTAACTTCAGCAACAATTCATTGCGGCAGACGTGTAGCTGCGGCACAGTCGCTGCGGTGTGGCTTTGCTATGACAAAGAAGGTGTGACTACTAATTCCTTGTGTGTGGCCAATAGTTTCTAATATGTATTCGATTTTTAAATTTATTTAACTTTTTTGTTGATTCCTTGATTTAAATTTAAAAACAAGTTAAAAAATGATATGTGCTTAATTTCTTATTTCAGTGCAATATAAATTGCGACAAAATTTTGCTGTCAGTTTCAAGATATCATCCATTTTCCTTTTTTTAAATGTGACATTTTTTGATTTTCCAATTGTTGATAAATACTGAGTTAATAAATACAACACATTCATGTTCTTCGTAACTTTAAACAAAGTTTAATATTTATCTAGAAAAATTATTATCCTTAAAGTATAGGTAAAAATTATTGAACTCCGCTGTTGGACAGAATCGAACTCACGAGCAGTCTTGTCAAGAAAAGAGGCGCGAGTGATGATGTGTTAAATTTGATTGTGACTCAAGGCTGATCAAAATCAATTTAAAAAAATAAACTTCCGACATTTGCCAATCGTTTGATGCCATTTCCAAACACGCCTTTGTAAAGGGCAATATCATCTGGTTTTATAGGTTGAATTGATATAGCTACCCTGGGAGAAAAAATTCATGAAAAATGAAAATGATTTCACAAAATTAAACACACTTTCATGATATACAACTAAACCAAATTAATTTCAAGTAATTTTAAAGCTGGGTTTGATTTTAGTCGCACCACACAGTATTTGACAACAATTTCAGCTTTATTTAAAATTAAAATGAAAAATTAACTGAAATTTTAAATGTCAACCGTTATTTTAGTGTAGGTAAACATGCATGAACTATACTTCCTGAGACAATAACTTTTAAAAATATTGGGGAAATAGACACAGGAATTACAATTACGTATGCAAAATGTAACTTTTCTTAGTATGAATGCGTAGCAAATGCTCATTTTGGCATAAGATTACATGGAAAGAAGAGTAGGTCTAAATTTTTTATATAACGACTTTTTGCGAACTTAGAAATACTAGGTAATATAGAATCTAGAGAGACATTTGCATTAAAGGCTGTCTTACAAGACTTGCGGTTACAAGCGGTGCTTTCACACCAGCTTATATCGTTTTCTTTAGCAAAGCAGCGTGGATATTACAGCAATATTTATCTAGCACCACTGAGAGCTCTTGTCAAATGAGTGTTAAAATTTATAACATGATAATTAAATGACGTAAAATAACAACAAGTTTAAGGTCTTAAGCCAAATGCAAGCATGCAGTGACCATTCGAAAGAAAAATGTAGATAAATTATAAAACCTGAGGCGAAAGTTCAAACCAAAGAGCAACTTTCATTTAGGAGTATTTTTCAAGAATTATTAAATGAACTCTCTCTTCGTTCAAAACATTACCAGAGAAAGTTAAATTCTGCTTTGGCGGCAAATTTACGTTTTGCGTGTCTTCCAATCTTCGTGAAAATCTTAATGATCCCAATGCTTAGGGCAGTGTGACTTGAACATTTTGTTTTCATTCCTTAAAAAAAAAGAAACTTGACTTGTAGGACACGTGCTGTAATCAATTAGCTGCGCTTGTACTGAATGCATTTAAACTAGCCGTGATGGAATAAGATCTGTATGAACATACTGATTTACTATATGGAGGGAACGAAATTGTTTTTAGCCATCATTTAGCCATATCAATCTTTCTTTTCCTTCAAGTTAACATCACATAACATGCCTTTCCAATAATCACAGTCCAAGCCAATGTAAAGAATTGCATAGATTAAAGACCTTTAACTCTATTGTTTAATTAAGCGTACAATAGGAAGGTCTTCGGATGAAAAAGTCAAAGAGAAATGCCACTTCACTCTGGTTGGGCCACAATTTGAATACGCCGCGAGCATTTGGGAACCTAGTCATAAAGATTTAACCAAAAAAATTAATAAAATACAAAGGAAGGTGGCGCCATCATTAAAAACTGCTACGAGCGTACATAGTGTGTCTAATAACTTTTAGAGAGATAAAGGTGGGAGCCCCTAGAGACTCGGAGGCTGCACGCTAGGCTTAGGCTACTTGAGATATTCAGAACTGCCGTGTTTCAGAGCGACACAGTGAATATTATCATGACGCCTCACTACATTTCGAGGTCAGGCAGAAGCGATAAAATAAGAGAGATACACTGCCGAACAGATAGGTACAAAAACTCGTTCTTTCCGCCCACAACATGCGGCCACAATAAAAACTGAGGTCCTCTGAATAGGTACACTCCCATAGTACATGTCACCATTTCAAGTCCAAATATTTTACATATTTACACGGCTGGTGACCTACCACCCCCTGCCACTCGCCCATGCAGCTGCTCGCGGGTTAGAATGTTGATGTAGATGTATTAAAAATGTGGGTGTCCTCTTGATTTTGTAGTGAGTATTAGATCTGAAGTGAGAAAAGAGAGGAACATGTACATAAATGTTGATAATACAAAATGTGTTCCTCAACCATACGAGAAACTTGCATCTCTTTTGCCTTCGTAGATAGTTGCCTCTATTATTGTAATAATTATTTATTTCAAATGGGGGAATTAAGGCGCTTTATATCCTAGAGGAGACCGGGATTCTGGGCTACGAACCCTTTCTAGCCACCTTGCAAAATCGGCCCATAGATCTCCCACCAACCCACCTACTCACCCCAATCCGAATTGCGTTTCCAAAGAGTCTTATTCTCTCTTGCGAAAGGAAGTCCCAGGATGGATAGTGCCCATTTTCGCCACTGCCCGCTTGAAAAAAAAACCGTCACTCCGAATTCGAAAAAGTAGGTTGTGCGGGCGAGGAAAGAGGAATGGATGGAGGGGGTGGGGGAGAGGGTTGGGTGGGTAGAGAGGGAGTTGTCTAGAATTTGACGGTCAAGAGGAACCCGAGGGGTGGATGGGAGTGGGCGATATACAACGCGAAAACGTCTGCAACTTCCAGCCCGTGCGACCGACTCCGCCGCCGCCTGGTGGCCAAGCGAGGAAACTCTCAGACATCCCGACCCGTCTCGCCTGAAGGGGAGGGGATGAAAAAAAACGAGACGAAGAGGCGAAATGTTTCGCCCCGCGATATTCCGACAAAGTGTGCGCTGAAGTGGGTTGAGCGATATTTTTTCCCGGTCATAACAACGACAATATTAAAAAATGGATTTTTATCTCAGCATCAGTAATAAGTAAACAGTATTTAACAGTAGCGGCGAAGATTATTGGTTTATATCTTAGTCCTCCGCATTGTCTCTTATTTATATAACTGAAATTATCCGTAGGTTACTAAATATCCCTACATAATATGCATAAGCCTTTAACTTGTCTAATTTTTTTCACAATAGGCTGAAAACGCCGTCAAAATTGAAGACTTCTACGACCTTCTGCAATAGATTTGAGTAAATACAAACTAAGGATGAGTCGAATCCAAATGTCGATTCTCGAGTCCACCGATTCTCAGGATTAGAATCGGTATCGAGAATCGATCGCCTAGAGTCGATTCCGATTCCATCGATTCCAGATAGATAAATACTCTAATCAAATTGCATTTATCACATCATATTTGTCTCAGTGATTCTAGGTGTAGGCTATCAGTTAGTACTTTTTATCTACCTCAATAAGCTGAGGATATATTTGCTATTTGTCAATAAAGATACTTTTTGACCGACCTAATTGTCTTTGTTATTTTATTTCAGCCAATGCTTGAATTTAAATAATAGTCGTACGCTACTGGTATATCAATATCCCACCTGTTATTAGTAATAAGAATCGAAGGAATCGGAATCAGGAATCGGGAATCAATTTGGAAGAATCAGAATCGAAATCGAAAAAAGTGGAATCGACTCATCCCTAAACAAACTACTCTCTGCTAAATTCCTTAAGAGATATATGCTTCCTTGGGATTCACATCTATACACACAATTGGAGCTCAAAGAAAATCGTCAATTGAAACGTAATGCACCACACAACGCAGAAAAGCCGTGGATGAATAGAACAGACACGTACCTATTTTGGTTAGACTGACTAAAAGATAATCATTTGTCAATGATGAAGGGATACCATGGCTATTGAGGCAAAATTATAAGCCATAAAAAGAACAACACACCACGAGAATAATACTTAGTAGATAACAAGTGAATGCGGTCTCCAGAGAGAATGGCGAGGACCACGGGCGAAAAACCCTTACGAAGTAGGGCGAGTCTAAGAAATAGATTGATAACAGCGGAGAAAAGCAAAATTTGTTTAAATTTGTTTCAAAAGAACTTATCAATGTCACTGAAATATAAAAGGAATAAAGGTGGGAATCTCTCAACTATTTGAGGGTAGAATGCAGGTTAAACCTTTTGAGCAATTTCGAAGCAGGATTATTTTTGTCGGATGTTCAACACATTTTCCGAGAGCCAACTTGTTATGGAAAAAACGATCGCAAGCATAACATATAGAAAATAGATTGTAGAGTCGATATATTCAAAATTCTCTCTTTATTTGTTAACAATAAAGGACCATAATAGTAACTTTAGATCAGTTGAGTAAAAATTCCTACCCTTACTAGGTAGAGTAGACTTAATTCACGTTAGTTAACGTACCTTCATTATTCACCACTCACCCCTGAACGAAATGTCAAGCTTGATTTCGTTTTGTGCATGATTGAGTATCTTGTAGTATTCACAAATTAATTTCACAGATAATATGAACCATTATAAGTCTTTTTTGAGTGTACTGTATGTATGTCTACGTAGCAACACTTTCTAGTTTCTGGTTTGACCGCGCATTGCTCAACGCTCTACATTATGCTCTGCGCCTAGCGACCAGAAGAACGTCCGAGGTGGTGACTTGAACTTGAATGAAAGCTGGCGTGGAATAACCCTGTAGCATACCACCTAATGATGGCTTGAACGCTACCCTTCAGATTTTGATGATAACTTCATTTAAAGCGAGGTAGCTGTGAATCGCTCTCCGACCGAGAAAGCACACAATAGCTTTACACGAACTGCAGTTAGTTTATTAGAGTAATTTCTCACTGCTACGATTAAACTCATTAAAACATGGAATTAATTACCATTGTTAAAGTTGTTTTAATGTTTTGTGCAGGCGACTTATTATAAACGGTACTAAAAATCTTCGTTTTCCAAGGTGTGACAAGATGAATTGAGTACGAGGCAACTGAGAAGTTATCGCACAATGATTACGAAAAATGCATTTAAAAATGTGCACTAAATAAACCATTTATAGGAAAGTTCATTGGTGGTCAGAATGTTTTAGTTATTTGTATCTACTGATTGAATGAATAAGGGTAGGATAATGAAATGCACATGAAAATAATGATGGGCAAACGAGTTTAAAGGAATTGATCGACCAAGACGATATTGGTTAGGACGTTAGGTGAAAGCAGTTTTTAATGACAGAAGTACTTAATTTGAAAAAAATAGTTTATGTGAAAAATGTTTACGCAAATCAAAAGATAAGGGAAAAATAAGGATAGGGTGCAAAGAGAATGAATTAGAAAAAGACACATAGTTGACGACCGCTTTTATGGTGTACCGTTAACGATAACCTCTTGATGGTGAAGTCACTACGTTAGCTTGATGTCAACCACGGGTTTGAGCTTTGCGTCATACTGCCAGTTAGTTGACGGTAGCGATATCATTGGGAGAACTCATAAAAACTCGCATAAAAGCAAAAAAAACATTATCAAGAGAGTATAAAATAGGACAAGATGCAATTAGCCCGACTAAAAAGTCACAAATCCTTGCCCACCTTGAAATGGAGAGATGACACTGATTCAGCCGTGCATACTGATTTATCTATTCTTTTCATCCCAAAATATTTGAAAATAATCAATAGTCTAATAGTTGATTCCCATTCCAATCAATTCCAGCCTTAAAAAGAATTATATAGGTACATCTCTTTACATATTTAGTCTCATAAAAAATTCGCTAATCGTGGAAAATGGTCTACCGACTTGGGCAAAACGACTGCACGGCCATGACTTTGCTAGTCCATTGCAAGTCAGCCATTTCATTCGACGGCAAAATCACATACTGATGTGCATTGAATTATTTATAATAAAGATTTTGTCGGTATAACAGTTGTACAAAATTTAAGAGGAGATGGAATTCATTGGATCGCGAAAAAATCTAGTTCAATAAAACTCTTTATTACTTCATTCTGGATTAATCACTTAAATTCCATTTTTTCCCTCAATTATTCCACTCTCGATAATAATTATGTATTTTTAATGATTAAATATGAATTAAAATGATTTAATATCATCGAGGGTATGTCGGCATCAAATTCCAGTCATTAGTTACCAAAGTTTAGGAATATATAATATATTCCATCTTCAGGGACAAAGCAATATATGAAGGTCAGCAGCAACATAAACATAATTCTCATAACAAATATGCAGCACATATTCCTAGTCACATAATAAACTTAGAATTAAATATATATAAACTTCAGCATCACTTCTAATATATTTTGGTCATTGCTTTCCAAAAACATGAATTTTCCTCATTTATATTATGAGAGAGGCGTTGATGTTGTTGCTAACTTTCATGTATTATTTTTTTTTCCCTGAAAATAGAATTCATCATGATCCCAAACGTTAGTAAAGGGTAAGTGGTATTTTGTTTCCAACCTCCTCTCGATAAAACCAAATCTATTGAATAATAGAGGTAATTATAATGAACGCTTAATTTGAGGATTCTCAGCTTTCATGCAGTGGAAGGTGAATTAATTCACAAAGGAAATGGTTGCAGGATTTACCTTGCGGGTGTTATCCGTTATAGACCAAATAAAATGGCTTTGTTAACCCCGTTTGGGGTTTATTAGCACGGCCTGGGTTTGGACCAGAAGTTGACAGGAAGTGTCGAAACCCGGGTCGTGCTAATAAATCCCAAGAGGAGTTAACAATGTCATTTTATTTGGTCCAACATGAAATACCGTATTTACCTGAATATAAGACCCCCATTTTTTCCCGAAAAATATATTTCAGAAGTGAAGGGGTCTTAAACGGGGAGGATAAGCCATAGGGGAGATAATTAAAGGCATGTAGCACGACCATTCGAATTTCTAAGCGCGTTCAAACTCATCGCAAAACAAATTTGAACTTCATACCGAGTTTACACCCTCAAATCATCAACACGAAGTGTTACAGCTCATCATGCCGACTTTCCGACGCTCTGATTGGCTCCCGGAGACGCACCCTCTACCCCTGGAATTTGAGCCTCAAAAGTGGGGGGGGGGGGTCTTATATGTAGTGGACGTCTTATACTCAGGTAAATACGGTAATTGAATTCAACGCTTCACCGTTACTTTGATCATGCGGAGGAGCCATGAAAATGAGCGCATTAGCCACAGAGGGTAAAAAGGTAGCGATGGTGAGGGGAGCTGAAGGATAGGACAAGGTGCTCCAGAATAGGGACCCACGGTATACCATTCAGCTCAAGAGAACAGGCATCCATTAGGATTTTTCGCCGCTGGCAAATATGGAGAGAGTAAGAGTTAAAAAAAAAGAAGATCTCTTCAGTCAATCCCTTTGGAGTGAAGACGTACGCGACTTGGAGAGAAGTGGCGATTTAAGAAAGAGAGAGAGAAAGAAGAGCGACCGTGGAAGCGACGAGGGCGAAATTTGTCTCCAGACGTTTCTTTCTCATAACGATCCGTACAGAGCCCTTTGTGCGAAAAAAAATCACTAGCAGTCACCATTCATTTCGAACACCATTGTCTTCCTCCGTTGACGTCAGTAATTAGTAACCGGAAACGGGTGGCGCTGCAATCGAATAACTGAGGGTGAAGGAAGTGAAAAATATGAAGCGGAGCGAAATAAAATCATATTCAATCCCTCTTTTTTCTTTTGTATGCCCGTTTCCCGGAGGATGTGAGCGACCCTTAAGGCTACGTCTCTTCTCGCTCTTATTATTTCCTCATCTGTTTTTCATCTTCCGTTTGTTCCTTCCTTCACCTACCCCATCTTCCCCACCCCTCTTCACTTCCTCCCCGTGTCTCTCCCCCTCCCCCTCTGTCTCTTTGGGCTGTCGATCGGCAATTATCTCCGCCTTGTGCGTGCCGAGAGAAATGGAACCCCCACGGGCACTTTGCTTTCTTCAATCGCACATCTTCGAAACCCCCCTGGCGCTGTTTTAAACAGCCACTCCTCGCTGGACATACAGGAATACATTCACATTTTTTCTACTATTTAAGCTGTAACTCATGTCAATTTTCATTTTTTCTTCTTCTCGTCTGAAGGTAAATAATATTAGCCCGATGTACATGCACTAGAATCTCTTCCAATCACAATATAATGACTACTATTTATCCCATTACAGTGAATTTTAATGAACTATTTCCACGCCAAGTTTCCTCCTTCAAGCAGTTTGTTTACATTTTCGAACGTAAGAACGTAAGAACGTAAGAAATAAGAAGGGAAGCGAAAATCGCCGTGTACAAAAGTGTGCTTCTCCCCACTTTGTTGTATGGTAGTGAAATATGGGTATATCAGGATGGACATAAGAGAAGTCTAAACGCCGTGGGTATGAGTTATCTGAGGAGTGCTTGCGGCAAAATTAGGATGGATAGAGTCAGGAATGAATGGGTAATAAATGAATGTGGGTTTGATGCTCCAGTAATGGACATATAAGAATGGAGTGTGCTTCGTTGGTTTGGCCATGTTGAGAAAATGGATGAGAGTCGAATTACGAAACAGATATATAAGAGTGAAATGAATGATGCGAGAGGTAGTTGTGGTTGAATGTGTTGAGGAAATTCTTAGGAGGAGGAATATTAGGAGTCTTAAAAACAGGAGGGCGTGTATGAAGCAGTGTATAGGGGTAAATGAAGCAAAAGGGGTTTGCAAGGATAGGACAGTATGGAGGAAATTATTGAAGCAGAGTTAGGTGTACAAATATGTATTTATGAGTGAAGCTCTGTGACTGTGCCTACCCCGGAAAGGAACGGCGTGATTGGTATGTATGTATGTTAAATCACTCAGAACATAACAGGGAATCAAGAGGAATAAAAAGAGGGGATGACATAAATTGGCCCATTAGTAATGAAAGTAGGGTGTTAAAGGCTTCAATACCTACTTTTGTCGGAAGGTATTTGACTGTTTTTATTTAAAAGGAAGTGTGAGGGATTGGATTTCATTACTACCAATCCATTGATAAACTTCAGTTGATATCTTGATTTAAAATATTTGATATAACTAATATTAATGAGCTATGGACATTTTATAACAAAAGATTCATATGAACGAACGAAACCGGACGGAAAAAATTTAAACTAAGATGGCAGAAATGTAAAGTATTCTGGGAACTGCATGTTAACCACAATTATAGTTATTATGCGGATTAGCTTCAGTTCACTCCGCCGTTAAATATTCCCAATTATCAAAATAGACTTTCTGCTTCGGTTGCAAAATAAACTTAACCCAGCAAAATAAGAGCTCGAAATTTCCTCCCATTTTACGTCTGAGATTCAAAGGAATAAAAAAATAACATCGCCCACATCCTCGAGCGTACATATTTATTATGAGCACTTCTCGGTTTGTCCGCATGAAGGAATGTGAAGCCAAGCCTTTAAGTATCCATCCAACTGAAAAAGCACCGGAAGGGAAAAGAAATGCAAAGTGCGACGCTCACACAAGGCGAAGGAAGAACACAAATATGAGCCTGCTGCGCTGTTGGAAGGGGAATAATAACGGTTGGAGCTCACTGGTGCATGGCTGACTCGAGAGATGCATAAAGAAGACCTCTCTCTCTCTCCCTTAGGCCAGCATAACAGTAATCCTTACCATCGCGCTATCTCGCCTTCGCTTGTTTTCTCTTGTCCGTCCTCAAGAGGTGTCAAGATGAATCTCAATATTCATACAGCTTTCATCGAAAGAATCCATCGAGTGAGGTTCATTCGAACTGGTTCTCAAGTTGCCACTGTAAAACAGATAATTACGCCTTTTCCACAACTATGAAAAGTCCAGTAGAAGCAATGAGTATATGTGGTGCAAGACAGTGTTTAAAAACTTCGTGATCTCAATCAATCAACATTTGATAGCTGCGCTGATGTTTGAAATTGAGGATTGACTTCATTTCCATCTATATATTTGTAAAAATGAGGATGGATGCAGGGAGCAGACCTGAAGCTCCAAAGACATGGACACACCGTAAACCGGGGTGAAGCCGGCACAGTTTTAAAGGTTTTGGAGGTCTTTCGTACTCAACTTTCAATTTTTTACAATGAAATATTTACTAACAAACTTAATATATTAGCTAATTTTTTCACGTTTGAGTTTTTTAAATCCAACCTTTAAAAGATCTTTACGCTTTAGTAGTCATATGTGTTTATTAGATTATCCATAGCTAAGTTATAACCACTTTTAAAAACCATTGCAATCCTCATTGCATCTTTTAAGGTGCTTGTCTTGATCGCCGTCTCAAAGTTTTCTGTTTCAAATTTTCTTCGTTATTGGTATTCAGTAACTATTACAATGTGAAAAACCACATGAAAATGTTTTCACGGATTTAACACCAACATTGGTTGCGACAAATTTATTAACAAGGAAGATAGGTTCATTTTTGCAAGATTCGACAGGCTAATAATTTTAGCAAAGCGTTTTACATTTAAATATATTTATGGTCGCAAAAATTAACCTGCATACCTAGATAATGGCATAAGTGTGTCGAAACAAAAGTAAGCGTAAAAAATGTGTGGAAATGTACCCAGTATCTTTCCAAGTATTTTGTGATAATGGTATCACTGCTTTATTTCCACAACGTGTCATCTGATGTGGTAAACTTAATTTTCTTTGGTAATTCCGTAGCATCCAGAAAAACAGTAACCAGAGCGGCGAAAATATCGATAAATATAAAACTTTGATGTACCAAATTCGACCCGCAACCTACACTTTTTACGCATTCTAGAAAATTAAAACCCGTAAATCATACATTTACGTTTTCTCAACGGATTATTCCTCTCAAACTGTTTCTGGAGCAAGATAAACTGACCGTATTATTGAACAAGACGGCACAGCACTGAGGTGTGGCGATGTTATTGCAATAACGTGATAACGCTGAAGACAAAGATAGCGTAGCAAATGAAAATGAAACTCGGAATCTCACTTTCAGCCCTGTTTGAGAATGCCTGCAAGTGTCCAAGGCATGGACCAACCGCCTTCGTCTACCTCCTTCTTCCGATAGTCCGCCAATTCATTGCAGAAGCAAAATTCTCGTGTTTGCACCAACGTTACAGAACTTACCGATGTCACCCCAATTTAAGGTATGAATTTTAGCGACATAACTATTTGCTCGTATTATACTCCTTGAAAAGAAACACGTTGACAAAAGATATTATAAGGAAGGGGGCGTGGCTGCATCAGGCAGTAAATGATGCGTAAAAGGACGCTTATAAAGCGCTTTACTAAACGATTATGAAACCTAGATCTGGGTAATAAAATTTGACAAATAAATATTGTTTGATAGGTAGCTGTAAAATTAGACTATATTTTGGTAAAAATATTGCATTTCTCTGCCAGAAAGAACGATGTGTAACTAGGCTATAACAATATTTTGAGGCCTTCTTAAAGAGTTTGGTAAAGTTGCTGGGTACTCAATTAATAGACCAAATTATTATTAGAGGAAATAAAAAGGAGACCATAAAATATGAGTAAAAGTAGAGGATAGATAATGCGGGAAATATTGTTAGCAGCGAGATTTGAATTCGCGCCTCGGAACGGAACCTCACAGCGGAATGATACCCAGCGGACTGATGCGGCGGAATGCACACCATGAGGTAAAGGAGATTTTGCTCCCTGTCTGTAGGTAGCCTATAGTAATATGCCCTCTGGCCTGAAAATACGTGTGATCTCTTGTTGTATTTGATCTCAAGCCAATAAAAGTATCTGTTTGGGAAAAAACGAGTCTAATTTCAGTCTCCGCGACTGCCTTCCTGCTCTGATCCCTCTCAATAGCTAGCAATATAGACGGCTACATAGAGCCGAAGTTGCTTCCAGCTGCGTCCACGCTTCATGATTAGCATATAGATAAACTATGTAGATGAGTAGGGTAATAATATTCACCATCAGAGGTTTGCGATTTCAGATACATTAAATGATCTACACAGCAGATTTGCTTGACCCTTATTGCAAATGAAAAAGCTGTCACCTCAGAGCATTTATCTTCTCACATCGTTTACCTTATCATCTATTGCACAAATGTAGTTCCACTTCTTTTTTAAAGCCCGAATTCTGAAGGTCTTAGGCCCAAGCCACATAAGCTTTTCCTGGGACCGAAATACGCCGCAGAAAGATCCGTAGGAAAATCTTTCTTTTTTTCGACACGTTTTAACTCAAAATCTTTATCAATTACGATCAATTTACAAAATCTTCTTTTTACAGATTAACCCTCTTCCTTATGTCCTTATTCTGAAATTTATTTCACGCTTCAAATCTAAGCAAAGCACTAAGAGATTGTGCAACATTCAATGTAAACTCATCAACATTCAAGTTTAACCTTGTCCTCGTGATCTTAGAGAATTTATTTCATTTGAGCATCTAACAGCGGAATATCATTAAAGACCTCTACAAGATTTGCCCAAGATCTTTTAAACACAAAAAAAAAATTATCTCCTACACCTCGAGGATCAATGACTAGCGTAAATATAGTTGCTAGAGTCAACGTGTGCGAGACCAAAGAGTATTAATATTCACTGACTACAAACACTGGTGAGAGACACCTCAGGCTCGTGCGTCAAGGTGTGTCGGGACATCGTTAGCAAAAAAACGCAGAATAATGCAAATAGAAAAGGAATGAAAAGAAATAATGGACGAGGTGTTTGATGCATCTTAATGGATTAGTGTCGCTAAGTCTTTTGTGTAGTCCCTACTGATGCGGTTTGAGGTGAATTTTTTACCGTTCAGAACTCTTCGATAATATTCTCTTTGATGCAGCCACTTTAGCAAGTTCCTCAGGTGTCGCTTGTACACATAAAAACGGGATGTAGTGGTTCAATAAAGGTAAAAACGCGAATGAATAGAAATGCGGCAGTATGCGAAAATGGGATAACAGAAAAGTTTGACAATAAAGATGAGTTTACTCGACTGTTTCATCGATAGTCGGCAAAAAACTTAGCGCTGCTTCTTCGGTTTGGTGATTCTGTTGGGTTTCCTGGCATAGTTATTTCTATCTGGAGGATTCAACCCGATTGCTGTAGAAAGAGTGTGAGCCCCAAACTTACCATTTTAATACTCTTCAGTCTTTTTTTTGCACTTCTTCTTGTCAGTTCGCCTGGAAATCCCAAGAGAGAAGCGACTGTTCAATAACTCTCATTTATTCAAGTGCTTGTGTTTTCTTTTCCGGACGTTTCTTCTCACCTTCTCTCTCCCTCTCTCTCAACCACTGTAAACGATGAAAAGCAACAGTAGAAGAGCAAGGCAGTGATTTCTGCCTCTCCTTCCCTATCTTCCTAATTCTAATTTTTTTATCGTGATCAAAAGGATTAAATGCTATTCTAAGAACGTCTTCAGGCAACACGGAAAAGTGATAAAATGTTTATTTCTTTTGATCTTTAGAATACAAGGGGGTGATAGACTGATGTTCTTCTATCGCTTGCCCTCGCTGTTGATACATGCAAGTGCTACTGCTAGATGTCAAAATGCTTAAAAAGTGAACAAGGGAATCTCCTTCAAATGAGATAAATCTTCATTCAATCGCTAGAGAAGGAAAGCTGCTTTTTCAGAAGGGTGTGACAATTGAGTGAAATTAGAGTGAGTGTATAATGTGAAAACGAAATCACTATTTTGATGGATGCTCCACCAGGTAAGCAAAATGAATACACAATTTTTATAGCATTACCTGCTACTCCAAATTCTATGTAATTTTTAAACTACGCTAACAAGATAATCATATAAAATTCAATAAAACTCAAATAAATAGCAAAAGTGTTGTCCGTCAGCGTTAAAACAATTGAATTTCAAAAGATAGTTAAAAATCCTGTCATAACTTGGATGTAAACATCACTGGGCATCCTACAAAAATATTGGTCTTAAAAATACGCCATATCCGACCATATCAATTTCCTATAGATTCCAAAAATGCTCTTTCAAGGATTTATCCCATAATCGTTGGTAGGCAAAAATAATTCTTCTTTATGGCATTTATAAGATACCTCTTGCACCATAAATTCACCTGGCAAGGTCTCACAAGTGGAACCTGGTCACCAAAAACGGTAATCCACGTTTGCTGAGGGCATTAAAATTCTATATGAGCACTAATAATGGAAGTAAATAGTCGATAATAGAATATTGGAAGTAAAATCAACTTTGAAACCGAGAGAGAAAAATTAAAAACAAATAAGGCATAAATTATTCTCCACAACGTTAGGGAGCTGTTACCTACGGCACAATGAAGCGATTATGGCTTGAGTTCATTTTGTATTGTTCCACATTGCAAAACAGAAGGTAGGGATTTCTGAAAGGATCCCAGGAGGGTATCAACTGAAGTGGTTTGATGAAAACATCACGGAAGCAGCACCTATCACAGTAAGAGAATGGACGGAAAGGATATCAGCCATACCGTCAGATGATAACAATTTTGTTGTGAAGGAACCTTCTTCAATGCAATGAGCAGAGTTTTATAAAATAATTTCAGCAATATATAATTTTTTTCATATTTACAATAGCTTTCGATTCATTGGGATTTTCTTCCTCCCGTATCTAACAGAGTTCATTCGAACTATGGTTTTTTTCCCTCTCGTATCTAACAGTCAGAGTGCATTAGAACTATGGTGGGAACAATGTATTTGAGCAATATAGTTAGTGAAGAATGGAATTAAGAATTACACAATGGTATTCATATTCTAGGGTACACACGAAGTAAGGTAATCGTCACGACATCCTAAGAGACGCATGGAAATGCAACCGCAAAGTGCATTTTAGAAATGAAGATATTAAATCATAAACTCACAATTTGAATTTTTTCCTACAAAGGATATCGAAGAATGTTTCTCTCGAACCTAAAGCCTATATATAACAAGACTCGAAAGGAATTTATCATTTCAACAAATTTTAGCTTGATCCTTATCTCTGGTGTAACTATCCTACGACGGGATTCATATGTACTGCTCCCTCCATGCTGCTTTCTTCTGGATCTTCTTAGAAATATTATTTCCTTTCTCTGAGTGCATCCCATTCAGTTCTCTTTCTTTTTTCTTATTATTCTCAATATGTTGTTTTCTTCCTTTATTCTTTCAAGACCTTCCTTTTCTATCAATTAATCTCCATATTTGATCCTTTCGGTTCTTCTCCATAGCCACTGTCAAATACCTCTAAATATCTCTCAACTCTCTTCCTGAATGTCCATATTTCTTCTCCGTAAAGCTTCAGACAGTGTTGTCTGAAGCTTTACGGATGTCTTCAGACAGTATTGAATGATATGGCTGGCAGTTGATGCGTGATTTTACGTAATGATTTTCCTGAGTTATTCCACCTATTATTTTCTCCATACTTCTTCCATTCGATGCGATACCATATCCTAAGTTTTTAACACGTGGTATTTGTTCATGCCTTTCTCCATCAATAACCATTTAGAACTACTTTCGCTTTTCGTGCCTTCATTAGCCTGATTTACCTGGTGATCATATTTATTACAAAATGATTACCTGCTTTATGGATTTTATCCACCATTTTCTGTCATTGTTTTTCACTCTCACCTATTACTGCCTGTTCATCGTCATTATCCAAGATTCAAAGTAAATATTTATGAAAAATGGTCATGTAGACGAATTCATCGGTACACGCTAAGTAGATAGAAAGAGTTAAAGTATTACGTGCAATGCCATTTATAAAAACAGTGATTAGAGATAGTATAAGTAAAATGAAAAGTGAAAACACGAACGCTAAGGTGTAGAGAAGCGTCGTATGTAATTTTCTCTGACGCATTCCTATTGCTCACGCGACAATGAAAATATGGTGAGGCATTATTTTGATTACAAATTGATAATATCTAGGTTCCCAAAACACCAGAAAGACATAGCAGCATGCTTTTTTAGTTTAAACATCAATTTAAAAAATATACGAATTAATTATATGTTTTAAAAAATGAGTGCCATTTCCATTGATGTCCTTCAAATTCTAGAAAGCACTTCTACAAAAATTAAAATAGATGAAGTTATCATGAAAAAGTTAAGTTTCTTTACAATTATCACCATCATAATTTATTTCTATAATCTACCCTCTTTCTTAACCAAAATATGCTTTCAGAATTAACCTTTCACAAACAACCCATGACTAAATATTATTTCCTATTCATTAATCTTGCTAATTCCATACGACCACATTTATATTTTCCTCAAAAACTCCGGTACTCATGTAATATAATTCTTGCAGCTGTTTTACAGCTAAAAACGACAAACACAAAATGCGAACCAAGGAAAACGTGAAATAGGAATTTTTCTCAGAATTGGCAACGATCGTTACTTTAAGGTAAAAGTTTCGAAAAAGCACCATAAGAGTTGCATTTTCGTGAAAAAAAGGATTGTACACAAAATCGTAGCTATGCACGCATGAGAAACAAACTACTTCGTCTGCGGTGCATTGTGGGGGATGCAACGCGTCTAAAAAAACAACAGTAATTAGTTGATGATCTAGCTTCACTTGTGAGATTGCTCAGCGACTACAAAGTCCGCTCAAGAAATAAAATGTCTCTCGGCTCACTCCAAATGCGGGAATTTCCGGAGCGAGAGGTGCATTGGCGCCACGAGTGGTTGCACATCTCAAAGGGGAACTGTTTCTCGTGCCCGCCACCGCTCATGACGAGGGCAGCACCACACCATCCATCTCAAAACCCTTTGCCCGCACATTACCCCGGCAGAGCCCTCTCGGAATGGGTGAACGAGGGACGCTGAAGCCGAGTACAGAACCACTCTCCTGCGCCGCAAACACGACGTAATATAGAGAAGGATTCACTAAAGCATTCAGACATGGGAAACCAGTATTAAACCCTTGCTGATTAAAAACGGGATTTGAATCCATGCTAACGGCGAAGAATGGAGGATTCTCTGCCTAATTAAATGCAAGGAATGCCCATTCCTCCATATAGACTCATCAAAGAATTAGAGCCTTAGCCAGGAAAATTGTCTTTCGTGCTGATCAGCGTATTTTATTTTCGGAATAAGAAAAAGCGACGGAAGGGCGTACGCGTATCAAACGTGACACGCCGATGCGAAAGCGATGACTCTTGAGCGCGAAATAAATCCTTGCCAATTTAATTTTCCGTAATTAGGGGACACCTTCCATCGGCGGGGACAACCCCTGCGTAAACAAGTCAGCCTACGAGAAAACAAAGTCAATTTCTCATTATATGTACTAAGGGCAGCGCGGACAGGAGCGATTACTTTGCTTTGAACTTCGTCCGAGTTTGTGAGTCTTCATTGCATTTTAGTCGTAAAAATGTGTTACTTGGAAAAAAATTATTACTGCTTGATCGCAAGAGACACCAATTGGTGCTAACTCTTTGCGTTGATACTAACATATTTTAAGGCCGATAAAAATATTCACAATAACTTCATCGTGAAAACTTGTCGATAAGTTTTTCGTTTAGTAAGACTTTAACTCACAGACCAAATATCAAGATATCAAAAAGTTGATTCTCAAAACAATTTAATTAGCACGTGGAACAGTATTCTGACGAAAGCGTGACTGATTTCAGCACGAATTCTCAGAAAGGTTGTCCACCCTGGCCTATTAAATTCATAACCAAATAGTAAATTTTGTTTATGAGTTGTTAAACACAATTAAAAAATGGGGTTATAAATTAAAAGGCTTAGTTATGCGTTTACAATTCTGAGAATATCATTATTTTACAAATTTATTATGTCGACGTTTTGTCGTTCATTTGCTTCCTCTGGCAAGAACAATACATATTTGGTTGATTTGTTGAGATCACATTTTACGTAAATTCAAATAAACTTAAAATGACGTTAATGAATCTGAGGAAGGTACGAAAATTACAGGAAACAATAGCATTACGTTGGCTGTTCCTAAATGAAAACATTGAAAAAGGAGGCGTTATCTGTCAGAGAAGTTATAGCTCTAAAAGTAAAAAAAATACAATGCAAGAAATATGCTTTTGGAAAAAGAGAAGCACACCAAATCTGCACCAATAAGTTCGAAAACAAAATATTACACTTATAATTTACATCTATCGTATTTTCTTATATAAAAAGCTACTGATATAGAGAGTCTATAATGTTAATTCTCTCGATAACTGTCACTTAAATCTCAAACGCAGGAGTAACAGGAATAATCGCAAAAGAGGCAACGAAGCAGTATACAATTTGTGGATTCAGGCGACGACGTGTTACATCGAAATGAAGATAATAAGTAGCAACGAAAGCTAAAGGTACTGCGTAACACCGCAGACCGGATTATGCACTTAAGTTCCTCTTTTTGCGGAAAATTGCAAATATCGAAGGTTAAATCACAAACAAAAATATAAAAAAGAGACACTTGATTTAGTATAAGAGCAATATACAAAAGTAAAAAGAATACACATGAATTCAAAATTCTAAATTTTTCTGGTATGAAATACACGTAAGTTTAAGTGTTGGATAATTTATGGTTATAAAAATTCAAGGAAAGTGAAATATTGAGGTATATCTTCTGGTTAGAATTATTTTTCTGCATAAAAATAGAAAATTTAGCAATATTTATGCTATAATATCAACTGCTCGTGCCCTAATTACGATAAATAGGCGCGTCAAAGAGTTGAACATACCCTTTAAAGTAAGTACAGCCCCCAGACTCTAGGACTGCCTTATCTGATACCATTAACACAAAAGTTGCTAAGGGCGTCTTGCCAACTGCAACCATCGAAGTTGTTAATAACACCCTCCAACTGTTCGTTCAACTAACAGCCTACCCCCGAACTACCGATAGGGGCGTCATCTCAAGACGACGTCTTTCCCCTGTTCAATATCCTGCGCTCCATCATCACCGCTCCGTGCCTTCGGGCCACTCCTTAAGTGCGTCATTTGCCACGGCGATACGCACGCCAGAAGGGTTCTCGGCGGGACTAGACACGGCGCGGTGGTCCCGTGACGATATTAGATAAGTGATCCGTTTACGCCCAGGGAAGGATTATCTAATCATAGATCATTCCACGTAAAAGGAAGAGTCTTATTTCGCTACTCGTTATTCTAGTGACGCTTACGTATAGTGAAGAATTCGTCATTTATTTTTAAATCCAATAATCCTTCGTTAAATGGGCTAATAAGCGGCACTGTTATATGATGGTCAGCCAAAAGTTACAGCTAAATTTTTACAGCTAAATAGCCAATTAGCTGGTTCAAACTTCAATTCAAAAGAAAAAAATTGACATTAATTTGAATTTGAACAGTTAGTTAAAAAGGAGAATGTATTCAACGAAGTTTCCTTCTTTTATGGTGGCTCCACCCAAAATAACATTATTTTCAAATTCTGGTTGCTTACATCAAAGTATGCCCTCTAAATGTGTGAACAATAAAATTACCCTACATATTACTCAAAAATAAAATATGCCTGGTAGAAATGCATGAATAAGATAAGTCCGGGTCAAAAACCGAGTTCTTCTATCTTGCATACATGCTTCTATCATTAACTCATTATATGAAGGAAAGCCTACCCAAGAATTCAGTAAATTGAATAAAAGGATTTTATTAAAGTTAAATCAATAAAAATAATATTTTCCGCTCGACGATCTAACTATTTTAATTAATAGAAAGCTGCTGATATAATTACAGCGAAAACAATGAAATTCAATAAAAATGCTGCTGCAATTAGCTGAAAAAATCTGCAGCTACTGAATTAAAATTGCTTTAATAGCTATGGCATGAAAAAAGCGAAAGAGGATTTCTTTAACAAAAAACGTTAGTGGCGGGATATTTTTGGCCTTCATAGTGCTGATGGAATTTCAGTCCAGTCCTTTCCAGTGTGCGGTCCAGGCTGGGGAACCCTTTGGTTAGAGGCCAGATTGGGCATATTTAATTACCAAGTGCCAAATATTTTTGAGCTTGAAAAGTTAACTTTATTACAGAAATAATCTTTGACGTCATTTTCCCTTGGTTTTATCGTATTTATACGATGAAATCAAGAACCTTCTATCACTGAAAGTGGCATTAATGCATTGAATATGTTATTGGACCGCTGTGAAGTTCTTTTAATCAGTTCAAAGTTGAAATTTAAATTGGATAAATTACTTTAGAAGAGTTAGCCCATGAGGCACTGGGGATAGTTATCGGAGAAGAAAATAACGGCTTTAACATGAAAATACACTCATTATGAAACACCATCACCACGAAACTTTACCTTTACTAGTCAAATGATTGGATGTTGAGGAAAGCGGGATTATGTAGTTGGTAAGAAAGTGCATTCGTTCTCGAAAAGTTCGAGTTACAATCCCAGCGGGGACGTAGGTATTCCAGCGAACTCCTATCATTGCAAATCAATGCACTAAAATACTAAGGAGAAGGCATTTCTAATGTATTTGAGCTTGATTTATTCATAATTCAACCGCAATAAACCGCAATACATTATGCAAGCGTCTTTCACCAACATTAAACTCGGTGTAACTTAGGTTACCTCGGTGCAACTCCGTATATGAGCCCTTGAGAAGAGCATCTGCCTAGTTACAATGAATTAAGGCAGCGTAACTCGACGAGCCCTGGGGGGCTATTCTGTTTCTACATACGCTATTATAACGCGGTGATATTATAGCGTTTACCAGAGCTAAAGAAGCACCACACGCGATTCTGTTTCATCTGACGTTACGACCTTAGAGACAAAACGATAGATTAGGGTTGTGCACGCTAACATAGCGCAAGGTTTGAAAAATAGAAGCTCAATGTCGAAAAGCTACTAAGTATTTTGCCGTATGGTCCCGGCGCGGATATATTCGGATATCAATCGATTGCTGCAATCAATATCTACTCGAACACCTATATTGAAAACGTTGCCTGTGAATACATAAGTTTATCGAGTCAGTACCCATCGTCCCTGTCATATCTCAATGAACAACGGCTTCTATTTTTAGACAAATATCTCGAAAAAGTGTGCAGTATCTAATACTTTGGTATATCTGGAAAGGCGAAACAATTTTCTTAAAATGAGGCCAAATCACTGAATTCTGTTTCTAAGTGATATCACGCTTCTAATACCCCTTATCATTGTTAACGACACTTAATTTTGAGAATTTTAATTTTGTTAAGAATTTACCTCTTGAATCTCCGATATTTGAGAGATAAAATTGCACTAAACTAAGGACGAGTCTAATCCAAATGTCGATTCTCGATTCCACCAAGTCTCAGAATCAGAATCGGTATCGAGAATCGATCGCCTAAATTCGAAATCGATTCCATCGATTCCAGATAGATAAATATTCTAACCTAATTGCATTTATTACATCATATTTGTCTCAGTGATTTTGGGTGTAGGCTATCAGTTTGTACTTTTTACCAACCTCAATAAGCTGAGGATATATTTGCTATTTGTCAATAAAGATACTTTTTGACCGACCTAATTGTCTTTGTTATTTTATTTCAGCCAATACTTGAATTCAAGTAATAGCCGTACGCTACTGGTATATCAATATCCCACCTGTTATTAGGAATAAGAATCGATGGAATCGGAATCGAGAATCGTGAATCGATTTGAAAGAATCTGAATCGAAAAAAAGTGGAATCGACTCATCCCTACACTATATCTTCATGGAGCCATGCGATAACTTATATCGGAGGGAAGGAGGATGAAGGTGAAGCAGAAGCTAAAGATATGCCTCTCGACACAAGGCGTGGCTCGTCAGAAGGGGAGAAATACGTGCATCCTTCAGTGCGCACGCTGCACATTAGAGAAGAGGAGAGACGGTTCGTTTGTGACCCCGCCCCCATACCTCCCTGAATAATTCAGGGGCCTCACGCCGCGGGAGGCGCCGCAGTGAGTGGAGACACGAGGCGGACTTGCGAGGAAGAGACGCGGACGGCTCCACTTGTGATGCTGCATCCGCGGAGGAGCGCAATTCAGAAAGACTCGGCTCCTGAGGCGTGGATACGGGAGTTGATGGTGGAGATATGTGTCCCGCAGAGACTAAGACAGCCGATACGGTAGCAACCCCATGGAGTTCGTTTGATATTTAGTTGACAATACCTGCAGAGGAAGATGTTTGTAAGGGGATACTCGATCCCCTGAAAATTTTTTTGATTTGTCGGCCCCGGTGGCGGTGGGGTAAAGCCCTCGCCTGCTAACCCGAGGGTTGCGGGTTCGAGTCCCGCCTGGTTAGAATCTTACTGCCCAGGACATAAGTGTGTGTGTTCGTCTATTGTTAATGTTAAAACACCCGATGTAAAAGGCCTTTGTTGTGCTGTTTTCGGGGTTGTGAGTGGTAATAGAGCAGTGAATTTCAGTAGTTGAGTCTCAGTCATAATTCTTTTGTAAGATATTTCTATCTGCATAAAGAAAATTCTGTAAAATTTTCACTTGTTTTCATTCAGTTCCTTTTTAGATATTGACCAGAGGCCATTTTTGAAAATCTCTAGAATAAAAAGTGCATTCTCAGGGCTGAAACTTATACTGCAGGTAGCTAAGTAAGTATTCAACACAGAAATAATATAAAATTAGTGAGTCTTGTTTCCTTCATAAAAAATTATGGCTTAAATAGTAACGATTGATAAATTTTTTCCGAGTTTTTACAGAAAGAGTTTAACTAACTCTCTTGCATGATAGAAAAATCAAAACAATGTATGCCTAAAGTACACTTTATGCCTAACACAATTGGTTCTTAATTATGTTCATATCTTTTAAAATAGCTTGGCAATTAAACTTTCCGTAAACCACGTTTTTCATTAAAATTTTCCCAACCAACATTTTAAAAATGGCAGCCAGAAAAAAACTATGGCTTATAAATTTTTTTCAAACAGTGTTTTGTGACTGTCTACCTATAGGGAAGTCATGATAAAAAAATCAGGAAAATAAAAAATGTTGAGCAACATCGCCTGTGTGATTTGAAATGGATTGATCCAACATTGCTTTTTCTTCATCAATTTCAAACTTTATAAAATTTATATAAATATAAAATTCAGCAATGGTTCCCTCTATAATTAATCCTATCATGTTGAACCTACGAGCAATAACTGTTAAGTTTACAATTTCAAGCTTTACTTTTGCATACCCAGCGTCACTTGCAACCTTTCATGCTTATGGTTGCGGCGCTCTTTCGGTCACTGTTGGCACTCATACCACAAGAGCCACCAAAATCTAGTGTTACCCTAGACTCACTTTAACTATGATTACTTCTAAAAGGACTACCTTGAGGGTCACGATTCGGTGCCATAGACCCAACACTAGAGGGTGTGCGGGCTGATAAACCGCGTTGCTGAGAGAATGGGAGAAGGTAGAATAGCTAAACAGGAATATAACGGAAGAAAGGAAATAATATTTTTGATTTCACTGGCATCGAAGAGGAATTACGTGATGAATACGTTTGTATGTACCTTAATTAGTCTTTAATTTAGACAAGCCAGATAAAAATTGAGAGATTATATGAGAAGTTTGGTCGGTAATATCAGGAATGTAGTCTTTTCAATTAAAAAATTTCCAGCAACCATCCAACAAAAGAACTTAACAAGAAGTGATTTGCCTGTGGGTGCACCACTTAGTACACTCGCAGATCACTTTGTATATTTTCCGTATGCTTTAATTAAGGTTTATTGTTTCCTTTGGTATTAATTGTCCAATTTCACGCATAATAACAAGAGAGAAAAGGTTGCACATCAGGATTTGATTAAGATGTAAAGTTTCAAAATACGCTTTACCGGTTTACTATACAGCCATATTCATTTCATGACACACCATTCTCATCAATGCAAAGATGAAAATTAATTCTAGGATTATACGATTTCTAAAAAGACAATTTCAATCAACTTAGCTTTTAAGTACTCACATTTACCCTGGTCGAAGCTTAAGGTGTTGTAAGAAATGACCCTACGTACAAGTCTCAGAACTTACCTGTAAAGAAATAAATAGAATTCTATTAGAACATCTTGAAATGATTGATTTACGTAAAAAACATTAGGCCATATATTTTGCGTTTTGCAGTAGGTAATAAGTGAGAATAATGTTTAAAAATTAAGATAAAAATGGGTTTGTGCTACTCTAAGATGTCTCTTGGTCTAGTTTTCGAAACATACTTCATTTTACATGACTTCATACGAAAAATGACGAGGACACTGAATTCTTCCAGTTTTACCTAAATCATTAGGAATTTCTAGCATGTTACCCAGCAGCTTCCAGACCTGTATCTTCAGTTCTTCTTTATTTCTTCTGTTCTGTTCAGAACAAAAGAAATGAAGACTTTTAATATTTGCAATCTATTTTTGTTCGTTCAACTTTGAATCCATGCTATTGATTTGAAAGGATAGCAGGCATAAGTAAATAGGTATTTTTTCACAAGTGTGACGTTTCCAAAAATGGTAGAAACTATGAAATAGAATAGTAAGTTTTTACCAAGAACTGTATTTATAATGCTCTAGTTAATCAAAGTTCTAACATATATTTCCTCATAAATTTTCTCCAACATTGACTAGAAAGGTTTCAGGTATCTTTTGAGGTGGTGGGGTTTGAAAAAAAGCACAATTTGATGATACACTGAAGTACAAATATGAATGAGCACCCGGAAAAAATGATTGCAAGTCATTTTTCTGTTTACATGTCTAACTTCGCAATAAGTGTCCCACTAATGATAACCAAACGCACTATATAATAATGAAAGTTTGAAGTTATTCCCCACGATTTTTTAAAACTAAGCCTGTTAAGTTTCATTCCCTCTTCGCCATAGTTCCATTCTCGTTTCATCTAAATCCCTTCATTCGGAGGCCTGACGCTTACATTCCTTAGAAATTGCCCATCCTTTCACTCGGAATCTTTTCCCAAACGGCCTTTGCAAAGACCCTTTCTTTCCTCATCCAAAGGCCCTTTCTTTCCAGGAGAGAAATGCGTCGAGACAACTCTGGTCGTCACCAAGACGGAATCGAGAATAGGCTTTGTCTTTAAAGAGGGGAGGGAAAAGGAAACGGGGTAGAGAGAGGGAAGTAATTAGCGAACCAAAATCCCAAACTCCGTGTCACGAATTATTTCTCCTCACTCCACCACCATTTCTTGTTTTTTACTGCCTTTGTGCTTGTGAATCACTCAAAATTTCCTGCAGATTTTTTTTCAATTTAGAGTTTATCTTATGGATATAATAATGGAAATATAGTGCCTGTTACTCATCAGACATATGTTTTGCAAATCATTTATTCTTAGGAATAAACGTTCTCCTTGTCTAAAAACAAAGGGGCATACTTATAATGATTCACAAAAGAATCTAGATTAAAATAAATAACTTTTACATATAAAAGAAGATAAAGTTCTAGTTACTAAAAATGCAAACCATTAACTAGAAAACAGTAAGGGATATAAAAGCCTTTTGTTATAAGGGAAACTTCTTGAGAGTAATAACACACTTCTTTGGTATCCTATTTCTACTGCTATAACTAATTTGTTGTGTTTGTCCTGACAGTCTCAGGTTTCACTGCAGTATAATAATTTCGGGATCATAACACTTTAGTACATCGCAATTTCTACTTCCCTTGTCAAACACACATTCCTAGATACGCTTCACTTATACCCAACTATAATCATATCTGAATTCGCACGCCATACGGTTTTTCATCTATCCTAGTGGCGAAGTTTTCGAGTCAGACTGCGTCTCGAGAACTTTATGCCCAACATTTCACCCGCGTTGCGGCGAGCGTCTTCAGAGGTGAAGTTGTTTTTGCTGAATAATTGTTTTCTTTTATATCGTGGAGCTGCGAGGTCTCACCTGATCATGTTTTCGTCGAAAGATCACTATTGGACACGGCCGGCGGAGCTGGTTCCGTCTGACTATCCGGCAAGGATGGATTTCCAAGAGAGGGAGAGCTGGTAGCTATCGTCGCGGTTCAAAGTCTTTGATCTGATTGCGATCTCTATTGATTTTTAAATCAAGCGGGGCAGATAAAATTCATTTTTGGCCATCACCTTAGCCTTTTCAAACTCAATGAAATGACAGGATTCGGACATGAAATGTGCGGCTACGGCTGATTTTTGTCATTGCCTATTCTTCACGTCTATCCTGTGTTCCTGGATTATGGTCTGAATTGGGCGGCAGGTTTGCCCAACTGCCGCTGCAGCTGTATGATATCTCGTACATTCCTAGGACTGTAAGTTCTGCTGTTTGTCTCTTGATGGAGATGAGAGATGAGATGATTCATACAAGTTTTTTCACGGTGCCAAGGCTGGTTGCAATATTTTTATTTTTTAGGACCCTGGCTATTTTTCGGTTGTCACTATGACGTACGGCAATACAGCGAAGGCATATGGTTCTTCCAATGATTTTTCATCATCCGGCCATTTTTTAAGGCTTTCCTTGCTATACTAATGAATCCCTCACTGCATTCATTATTTTTGAGTGAGATAAACAGATATTTTATTTCACTTAAAAGGGACTCTGCGTCCGGCTTTCTCAGCTCTTAATTTGAAGGTTTTAAGGACGACTGCTATTTGATGTGGATAGTGATGTGATGCCGCGAGAAGATAGTGGTCAGAAAATGTAGGCTACCGACATACTGAGTGGCTGAGAATTCCGTTGTTTATTCTCTTCTGGAAAACATCAAGGAAGGGAGGGCACTCATCCTTCTTGATTAATTTTGTGAATTTTATTGTAAGATTCACGTTATTCCATTCTCGGCGAAACTCTTCGAGTTATTCCTAATCATGCGGCCATATCTCGAACTTGTCGTGTACATAGCGTATAACATTCACTCCAAAATTTCACCTATCCTCTTTTCATTTGCAAGTATTCGGAAAGAGTAAATAATATTGTCCGTTTTTTCACTTACTTCATTGTAAACAATCATTATACAATCATTTTTACCACTCTACCAACCAAAAAACTTCAATGAATCCACTCGTTGACGAAAAAATACTCAAATCTTTTCTCCTCATTTATCTGTAAAATTTATCCAGTATCTGTGATTCCACTGAGTATTCAGAATGTAACACTGCACCAACTTTGAATGCTGAAAATCTCCAACTAATACTTAAACCACTATCAAGGACGTTTTCCTCAACTGCACATCTCATACGCCTATTAATAAAAAAATAGAATATCTACCGTGCCATCATGCGTTTCTGTTTTGCATTCATTTTTATTTCATGTTACTCACTCAAGATCCCACTACCTCCTGTAATTGCCTTGCTTTTATCATTTGTGGCCTTCATATATTTGAATAACAGCGAATATAGTTTCTATCTGACACCAGTTTTTAATGTAGTAATATACCAAGAAATGAATATATGGTTTCCGTTTTATTAATACTCACTGACGTTCTTCAGAAAAAATAGTGACTTTGATTGTCGTAAAAGTGGGATGAAAGCAGAATATAAAAATACAATAGAATAGGCTTTGTGAAAAAGTAAAGTATTGGAATATCAATGATCATATAGGATGAAATACATTATTGTAATTAAAGAATAAGCATTAACTTATTTTTCTTGGAACATTAAGTCCTTGGAATAATAATTATAATTGAGTTCCAATACACTATGAGAAGCATTTAAAGATGTTCAAATGTTTTCCCTGTGCTTTTGCTGTATATTCTACTTAAAGAACTTTCTTAAAATAGTCCATATATTGTACTTAAAGAACTTTCTTTTCTATATATTATACTTTAATCGTTTTATTCATGAGTCTTAACATTGCTAATAAAATAAAAAATCATATTTTTCCGGCAACGTGGTTTGAAAATTAGAAAAAAAACTGGAAACAATTTCTATTCTAGGGAATGCTATTGAAAGTTAGTCGATTGAGAAATAACTAGCGGTAGATATGGAAATTTATACCGTTGGGTAATGAGGCAAAAGCAAGCTAAAACAGGCTCTTTTACTGCTAAAATTGTCTTTTGAGAGAACAACAACACTTATTTCCAAAGCCTGTTCTTTTTTCATGTAATTCCATTCACTAAGCATACAAAACTCAATTTTTGACGCTAACTTCCCATTTCCGGACATTTCGTTCGTGGCGAATGGCTGTTCATCCAACTCACTTCCGGGAACAATGGAGAAAGCGCTCTGCCCTGACTGTATTTTAGATAACATTATTTTCCATACGACAAGGCATCTAGAATGTGTGATTTATGAGATGAAAAAGTAATCTAGGATCGTTCAACCTTTTTTATCAACTCTTTTCTATTAAAAGAGTATTAAATCATGAAATAGATCATGAGTTTTTCTTTTCCAACAAAAACATTATTTAAATATTATATGAGTATCATTGTTTAGCTTAAAAGTTTAACCAATTGAAGTAACAAATACTGCTGGTGTAGCAGGAGATATTTTCACAGATTGGCGTCTGACATGCATCTTTCTCTCCGTTATATTTGCTTAAATATACTCTCAGTTTAGTAGATGGTTCATTTTAATTCACCAAGGAACTGTATGTTTTCGTAAAGAGAATAACATGGTTGCAATAAGTCTTTTAACCACAGCAGCCAAACCCATTCCTGTCCCATAGTCCCACTCCCCTGAAATGCAGGAGTATTAAATCAAGCACTATGCCTCACATATAATCCTTATTCGACGAAACACATTCACTATTAGCTTTAATATTTTTATATATTCACTTTCTTGTCACTGTTAATTGCATACAATACCTCCAAATTATTTCTTTCATCAGTGCTAAATTTCAAACCATCACACTCGCTCTGAGCTAAAAAAAAATTGAAAGGCGAAAAACCTGACTTTTCTTTGATTTTGGAGACAAACTTTTTGTTGAAATTCAAACATGGAGGGTGAATTTTGTTGAAGAAATTGTCATGAGAAAAATTCGGCCTGAACCGGGAATCGAACCACGGACCTTTGATTTACCGGACCAATGCGCAAACCACCACGCTATCCAGGCTTCCTAATTCTCATGGCAATTTTGGTGGATACAGTGGTGTAGTGGTTGATCTAGTTGCCTTGTATCCACCAAAATTGCCATGAGAATTAGGAATCCTGGATAGCGTAGTGGTTTGCGCATTGGTCCGGTAAAACATTGGTCCGTGGTTCGATTCCCGGTCCAGGCCGAATTTTTCTCATGGCAATTTCTTAAAATTTTTTGTTGCCAACCTAATTTCCCGTGTTTCATTCACCACATTATTTCCATGTACATAATGAAATAGTCTTCACTCTCGCTAAAAAAACGTGTTTAACCCTTGAAATCCACTTATTGGCACCTTTGTTTTACCTACGACCACTTTATTATGTACAGTGCTGTGCACTCAGAATTCTACATGTAACAAATAAAGTCCCTAAATAAAAAGTAGCAGGGAACTAAATTAGGTAATTTAAGCGTTGATTAAAAAATTTGAAAAAACACTCGGCACATGTTCGCTTTGATTCCTGCTCATCTCATTTCCTCAATGCATGATAGAAAGAAATTTATGATCCTGAAGAACGCAACACACATGCCAATACTTAGCAACATGTTGCATACATTCCAGGATACACCAATGAACTAGAGCAGTCCCAACTGGTACGTGATCGGCGGCAAGGAATTACGGGACAAACTTCGACAGTAGTTGAAGTAAATTCAAGTAGCTTGAAATATATAAAGTTAATAAGTAATTAATACAATATAAGGGTTGCAAATTTTACCAATGACTCACCCAGTGGAACGCAAATCAAAAGAGGCTGAGAACCGTTGCCTTTGTATTACGGAAGGTTTCACCGTCCAGGAAACCCATACGTTAGTGCTTCCAAACCGAATCGTTCTTCAAAAATGATAATTCTCATTTTTTCTCTGATTTGGTTATTACCAGTGAGTTTTCCCATTATATAACTCTTCCATAAGTGTATACGGGAATAAAATCTTTCGTTGCGAGCATTGAGGAAGTTGGAGAAGGCATGACGTCTTCAAGCTAAAATCTGACCACCAAAATATACACCATATTGTTATACTTTGTTCTTTCTCTTCTTGCCTCTCAACAGTATGAACGAGGGAGTGCATTAGTGGATATAAAACATGAATATCGACCTTATATCAAAATTTTACGGGAAAAAACTCTTGAAACATACATGTCTAAGAAACTTGGACATATTGATTCTACACTATTTTAGAATAGTTTCTCACTGCAAATGGTGATCAGTATTATTCAAAATAAAAACAAATCCATATATACGTATGCATGTAGAAAGAGTAAATTTTAAGAAGTAAATAAATGCTAACCTTGTGCGAGATATCGATGGAAAAATTCGAGAAACTACCGATTTAAGACCTCAGTTCTTGAGGGCTAAGGTAAACCGAAGGGGACAAAGATAGTCGGGTAGCCGGTCACGCCCTCATAACAGCTTCAAGCAATCACCATCAGAGCAATCGCCCTTTCCATCCACCTCAGTGATTGGGATCAACTGAATGATGTGTCGTCGAATATGTAAGTAAGAGTCACGGCACACACACCCTGCCATCCATTGTGGAAGTGGAATGAAAAAGGCTGTGGAGGGCCCTGATTGAGGCAGTATCGTGGGCGTGGCCTGTACATCATATTGGTTCACACTATTTACCCCTATGGGCTGCCACAATACTTTCACAAAACTGTAATGTTTTCCAACGGCAACTCACAAGAAATAAAAATGCATTTATTCCTTAAAAATACGTTCTTCTGGTATATTGTTTATTAATTCTATTATGTTTGAGTTATCTGAGGAGTGGTTGCGGCATAAGTAGAATAAATAGAGTCAGGAATTAGAGGGTAATGAATGAATGTGGGTTAAATGCTCCAGTAATGGACGTATATAAGAAGAGTGTGCTACGTTGCTTTGGCCATGGTGAGAGAATGGATGAGTCGAAAAGCGAACCAGATAATTAAGAGTGAAATGAATGGTGCGAGAGGTAGAGGTAGGCCGAGAAAGTTGTGGTTGAATGTGGTTGAGGAAATTCTTAGGGGGAGGAAAATTAGGAGTCTTAAAAAGAGGAAGACATGTATGAAGCAGTGTATGGGGGTAAATTAAGCAAAATAGGTTTGCAAGGATAGGTCAGTATGGAGGAAATTATTGAAGCGGAGTTTGGTGTAAAAATATGTATTTATGACTGCAACGTTGTGACTGCGCCTACCCCGGAAGGGAACGGCATGATTGATATGTATGTATTTAATGAATAATAATCTTTACCCCAGTGAAAACGTAAGGAAAATCTAGAGGAATCCATACCACCAAAAAACCAATAAATATATCTCAAGAACGAGTGGCTTTAAATTTCAAAGATAAGGAGAATACTCTTGTATAACATCGGCTAATTCGCTCAAACGTTCATGCCGCCCAAAACAAAGCTCGATTAAATCAGGATGTAAAAACAATATGGTGGTATTTCGGTTGTCAGATCAGAGTTTGATGACTTTTACCCCTCTGGTTGACTTTAATTGCGCGCGCGGCACTGCGACTCAAAAGAAGAGCGCGCGTTCCCTGCATCGCGATGTCGAGATCGCAGTGCGTCGGGTTTTGCGTCAAAAAGAAGGAATTCCCCTTTTCGCGCTGCGGAGCTGGGTGGCGGCGGGCGGGAGGGTGGGAGGGGATGGACAATGATAATAATGGAGGGATTTCGTTGCGGAGGCCGCGGTTTTTGGAGAAAGCTTTCTACGCAGCGCCAAAAATGGTCGATCAGAAATAGGATTCGGTTGGCAGGCGGAGGTAACGTCATAAAAAGAATGACATCCGACGTCTTGACTGGTTTATGAGACTTGCAGAACACTCTGAATAGGATCTAATTGAGAGTGCATTAGTTAATCTATTCCTCTTCAAGAACATAGCTGCTCATGTCCTAACGCAAAGGCAATTTCTGATAAATGAAATATAATGTAAAACATGGACAAGTTTAGAAAAAAATGGATTACACGAGCAAATTTGCCTATAAAAGCAGACAAATTATCCGATCAGGACTTAAATAAATGACATTCGTATATGAGCATTTTATTTGATTATTAACGCATACTAATTGATATTGAATGGTGTATTATCGCATCCCGCATACCTTACATAAGAAAACAATAAAGCTTGGATTACAAAATACATATCTCTCCCAAAGAAAGTTTGTTACATTAAAATCTCACACAAAATGTGAGCACTGAATTTCTGTATAAAAACATTGAATATTCTGTGGATAAAAATATTAATTTTTACGGAAACTGGAATATATTTGGGATCAATTGCCGGAATGTAATAGCTATTTTATTATTTTTTCCACTGTTGCTTGAAATTTCTTCAGATTATTTATAACATTTATTGCTTAAAAAACAAAAAAATATAAATATAAATTGGCACATCCCATAATTAACAACAATTTTATTTCCTTTGCTTTTTTTAAGCTTTTGTTTTCCAACCATGAATGCTGTCGTAGCAAATTGAGTTCTCTCTGTATGAAGAACTTTGATGAATCGTTTTATGCCACGAATATCTATTAAAACTGTGCTTCGATAAAAAGTATAAATATTGATAATGGATGAAGCAAAACAAAATCAAAATTATTTAATGTAACTATGTGAAATTGACCCACGTTGTTGGAAAGGAAAAATTACTTAGAAAATTCCACAAA
Organism: Ceriagrion tenellum; assembly: GCA_963169105.1. Lineage (NCBI taxonomy): Eukaryota > Metazoa > Arthropoda > Insecta > Odonata > Coenagrionidae > Ceriagrion > Ceriagrion tenellum. The sequence continues at coordinate 10,811,435 of OY720639.1, forward strand.
TATATTTTGTGTTTCTATATATATGAAGTTTTTTTGGGCTGAAGTTTGTTAAACCAAAGTATATACTAAAATCAGTAGCCATAAAAGGGTAAAATTAGCTCAAAATGTATATGTGCGAATCCGTGAGAAATCAGTCGTTAGAGGTGACCAAAGTATTCGAAAAATGAATTTGGTCGCACAAGTTCCAGACACGGTTTTTTTCAAAGCTTAGGTCACCAGTAGGTCATAGAAACTGATGAACACAGGAAAATTCATGGACGTTTTTTGTTTTGCACGATTTAGTGTGTGAAACCGGATCGATTTTTATGGGCCTGGGAAAATAATGTAGAAGTATCTTTGCTTATTGTGGGCCATGGATTTGGGTATTCTCCCTTGAAAATGTATATGGGGGTTTCCACATAAACTTGAGCGTTATATTTTTTGATTTTTTTGCGTTTCTGCCGACAAAAATCCTCGAATGAAACAACTATACGTTCTAGAGAGTGACACGGAAACTTCTCTTCATACCCTCCATGCGCTTTCTGTCGTCCGCAAGATCTCTTTCCGCTAAAATCGACAGAAATCTTCGAAAGATTTTTACCGTCACACTATGAGTGGAAACGTCCATATACATGGGCAGATGTGGGCATGACAGTTTGGAGATGGTCTAGAACAACCCCGATATCACTTGAATAAATGCACAAGAACGTGCTTCCATTGACTTCTACAATATTTTCCCAGGCCCATAAAAATCGATCCGGTTTCACACACTAAATCGTGCAAAACAAAAAACGTCCATGAATTTTCCTGTGTTCACCAGTTTCTATGACCTACTGGTGACCTAAGCTTTGAAAAAAACCGTGTCTGTGCGATCAAATTCATTTTTCGAATACTTTGGTCACCTCTAACGACTGATTTCTCATGGATTCGCACATATACGAACCCAGTTTGCAACTCTGAAAAATATTCTAGAAAAAAATACAAATATAACGTGCTGTACAGAAATCCTGATAAATCTTTAGGATGGAGTGTGGTGACTTACGGCAGCGAAAAAGCGAATGGACAGTCAAAAAGGATAATGAAAAGTACTTATAAAGTTTCGAAATGTGGTTGTGGAGAGAAAATGCTTAAGGTGAAGTGAACGGATAGATTGAGAAATGGGGAAGTACTAATGACAATAGGAGAAGAAAGAAAACTGCTGAGGGAAAATTAAAAAGAGGAAGACAGCTTGGATGGGACGCCAAAATTGTCTTTTTGTCTTACGCTAAAAGTCTTTGTTTGTTTGTTGTGTTTTGCTCAAAATTGTCTTTTTGTCTTACGTCAAAATTGTCTTACGCCAAAATTGTTTTTTAGAAGAATTATTGAAGGAAAAATAGAAGGAAAGCGAGGAAGAGGAAGAAGAAGAATGAGAATGCTCGGTGACATAAAAAATGGCCGAAGTTACAGGCAAATGAAAGAAGATGCTCAGGACCGACTGCGATGGAGAGCATCCAGTTAAAACCTGTCAGAAGACAGATTCCACTAAGAAGAAGAAGAAGACAGAAAAAATTCAGGAAAATTATGAAGTAATTGCTGAATAACTTACGAATTATTGAGAAATTTAAAGGAAGTGATAATGCCAATTAGTTTTTCCAGTTTTTAAGGATTTTTGAGAGTAAAAGATATTCTCTTGAGAAAAAGGGTCAGATAATGATTTCGGTCTCTAAGACGATGAACGAGTCACCGAGTATGTAGATATCGATCAGATGGAAAGTGCGTGAGGAGATACCCTCGTGTAATTTCCGGAGAGGATGGGCCTTATTTCATGGTGATAAAAATATTAACCCTTTCTTTTAGGACCCATTTGTAATCAATTAAGAAGACAAAGTTACTGGGTTCCTAAATGACAAACTCAAGCATTTGATAGTTGGAACAACATGAGACACCAATTTTGCGAGTTCTTCAATTACTCCCGCTATAAGAATAGCACACACATTTAGCGTAACTAAATTCCGAGAGTGATGAAAGATAACGGTCATACATTAAGACTATGTAGTGAACATATGTATTCTTCTTCTTCTTAGCTTTAATCCCAATTATTTGGGGTCAGATTTTTGGACTTCCAGCTTTCAGCGTGCTCTATTCAAAGCCATGTCCTCTTTAGCACCAATCTCCAACATATCCTTCTTCACACACTCCATTCATGTTTTTCTTGGCCTTCCTCTGCTCTTCCTTCCCTCCACCTTCAGGTTCATTACTCTTGTCCCTAGATATTCACCGTCTCGTCTAACAACATGGCCATACCACCTCAATCTGCACTCTTTCACCTTTTCTGTTATAGCTGCAATTCGCAAACTCCCTCTAATGTGGTCATTCCTGTCAGCTCTGGTAACCCCACTAATCCATCTCAGCAGGCGCCTTTCACTTGCATGTAATACTCTCTCATGTGTACTCTTTAGTAGCCCAACACTCAGCTCCATACTAATCAGCTCCGGTCTAGTGATGGTCTTGTACATCTGGCCCTTCAACCTAGGTGGCATCCTTCTGTCACAGGTCACACCTGTCACTGACCTCCATTTTTTCCAGGCTGCAGGTACCCTGTCCTTAATTTCTAGGTCAAAGCCTCCATTTTCTTCTATTACAGCACCCAGGTATCTGAAAGGATCCTTCTTAACCACAGGTGTTCCCGAGATGTTAACTGAGCTGGCTTGCTTTTTGCCATCGAACTCATATACCATATACTCCGTCTTGGTCCTGCTCACTCTGAGCCCAAAATTGTGCAGTTTCTGAACCCAGGCATTCAGTCTTGCTTGTGCATCCACCCTTGATTATGCAATAAGTACGATGTCATCTGCAAATAACTTGCACCTAGGTATGGGCTCAGTGCCGATCCCTGGTGTAAACCAAGCCGTACTTGAAAGGACTCTGTCTCCCCTGTCACTGATTTTACTCTCGTACTAATTCCATCATACATATCCTTTATTATTTGGATATAACTGACAGGGATATTCTTTTTATGCAGGGCCCACCACAGGACCTCACGTGGTATTCTGTCATAGTCCTTTTCTAGGTCGATAAATATCAGATGTAGGTCCTTATTTGTTCTCCTATACTTTTTCACAAGCGTTTTAACCCCAAAGATAGCATCCGTGGTTGATTTACCTGTCATAAATCCAAACTGGTTGTCAGAGATAGTAGACTCCCCTCTTATTCTCATCTCTATGATCTTCTCCCACAACTTCATAGTATGGCTCATTAGGTTTATACCCCTATAATTACCACAGTCCTGTACATCACCCTTATTCTTGAATATTGGTACCAGACAGCTCTCTTTCCACTCATCTGGCATTTTCTTTTCCTCCAAGATCTTTGTAAACAACTCTAACAGCCAGTCAACCACTAGCACCACTAGCATGCTTCCAAACTTCAATGGGTACATCATCTGGACCAACTGATTTTACCCTCTTCATCCGGTTTAGCATATATATTGTATTCATTAATCATTATATTCCAGTCGCAGAGGCATCTACTATGCCATCTTGTTTTAAATTTTGCTGGGCACCACATTCAAGTTTCTCTAATTGCGTTTCAAAACTTTAATGAGACAACTTGGTATGGGCACTTGAGCTAATCTGCTCATCAAAAGACAACAAAATGACTCACGTTTTAAGAAATCTCAACTTTTAGTCTAATGTTGCAGCCAAGCAGAAAGGTCATAAGTTATGACACGTGCCAACTACACAAAGAATATACTGTTATTGTATAATTTCCCTGAGTATTATATGCGAAATACGTTCTTCATGGCGTTAGGAATGTTTCGCAGAGTCTGTTGCTGGCAAGACTGAACTGTATTCATATTGGTTTAGTGGTCTCATTGGTACTTTCAGAGCTATTTTATCGCTTTAATTCAAATAAATATGGTTTTAAAACAATGTAGCAAGAGATAAAAAGAATAATTAAAATCTTTACTTCAAAGAATTAAAAGCTTCTTTATATTACTCTTTTGCTGAGCACCTATGCATGCTGTTGTGGTGTTTATGGCGTACTTTAAGCATAATTTATATCCACTGCAAGTTTTAAAAACAAAGTATAGACGGAAAATTCAATAGGCACACAAACAATATTTAATACTATTGACAACAGGATCGATTCCATAATCTGAGACAGAATATTAAAAAAGACTCAAGGACATGGTGGACTGTACTCGTATTTTTTATCATGAATAGTCAAGTTATGTATTTTAGTACAAACGATTTAATGCGTTCATTACAAACTTAGTATGACTAGTATTTATCTCAATCAATTTTACGTTACTCATCAAGAGAAAATTTCTTTTATGTTAATAGAGCAAGTTTTTGATTGGGTATAGTAAAAAGTCCACGTTTTTGGCTTCTTCTATAGTAACAGCTTACTAACAAATTTTTTGCTTCAAAATTATTCGCTCCCAGCTGGAAAATCTCTCGCAGTGAAAGTATTATTTTCTGCAGAAATGCGACAGTTAACATACACAGGAATGGTTGGAGCACAACTGGGACATTTTGGTCCCAGCCACGGTTTTCGGGGGCTCGAAAACCCCCGCGGTACTAACGTTAAACGCAGCAGAGTTTCCCCTCATACACTTAAAGGGATGTTGTTTTTATATACCACTCTTAGGTCTTTCAGTTTTGTATTTGTTTGGTGACAGTGAAAATTTTAGAATCGATAGGAAAATTTTATAGTACAATACCCAAGTACGGTTTTTCCAATCACTCGGATAAAAGTTCTTTCTATTTTTCAGAAGTGATTTTTTCTCGGCGGAGGATAAATGTATAGCAGAAAAATAAAGCTGTTATTACAGACCTAGTTATATGATAACACTGCCATTGTCAGCGTATAGTACGTTATCGAATCTATGAAGTGTAATACTATTGATGCGGGATTATGTGCGTGCTGATCGGTGGGTCCCGGCTTCCGCTGCGAATCAACATCTACGAAATAAGCGGCGTTTTCTGTTCTAAGTTCATCCTGGACCAATAAAAGACCACTTAAAAAAGAACTTAAATTATCTTTAAGCGATTGAAAGAAAACTGAAACTCAAGTTTTGCAATGCAATTAAATATGCCTATTAAAAGTTAACTTTACATCCATCAAAAGAATATATTTAAAGCTATGTCTACTAAAACATTTTTTCTTATGTTGACTAACGTAGAATTTTATAAGAAAAATACTAGTGTAACATTTTTCGTATGGTATAATTAGATCGTACTTAATAAAGGCTAAATCATAGTAACCAAAATAAAAAATCTGATAGTAAGCCGATCAGCTGACTTTTGTTAGTCGTCCTTGGAAAACTTCAATGAAAGAATAAAAAGTGAGAAATTAAAGATGTATTTCCTAACCAAGCAAACTATCGGTGTTTTTGAGAAGGAGAAAATTCCAAGGAGTTTTCCTGGTGCTCAAATATTTTGACATGGAGAGGGGAATATAACCTAGTAAGCCTCACTGCCTAGAGACCTGAAATCAGGCATTATAGAGTGGCCCGCGAATCGAAGAGAGCAGAAAATCCCAGATATGCAACCGGGCAGATCGCGCAAGGAAAAGTGCACATTTGAGTCGAATTTTCGATCCTTTTGGCATCCAGGGAAAGGGAAGGGCCCATCCCCTTTAATACCACTGCATTAGCAATGAGTGCGTGGAAGGGAAGGTTGGTAGGAGGAGTTGAGGAGGGGGGGGGGTCGGGAGGGAGAGAAAGAAAGGGGAGTGGGGGGTGGTTTTTTCGTGGTGGGGGTATTATGCGGGTCGGGGGTGGGGGTAGAGCGGAGGAGGGAGAGTGAATGGGGGGGGGGGTGAGATAAGAGTGGGAAGGGGGAGGGAGGTTTGGGAGTTGAGAAAGGGAATCCCGGAATAATCAATGAATTTCCATTTCATATCTTTTCCCACCCCCTCCCTCTCTATATATTTTCGCCCACCCCCCTGGCACCCCCTGCCACCCCTCCCTTTGCCTCGGACTCTTCGTGACGAGTCTCGCCAGGCACGTGGAGATAGGAAGCACTTCGTTCCATTTCTGTCCAAATCGAAGTCATAGCAAAAAATTCCAAAGTCCAAATGGATCAAACGCTCAAAACGTGAGCCGTTGCCACAAGAAGCCCTCAACTAAAACCACTCGTCGAAGAAAGAATAGGAGATATATGCATTGCGTCATGGTGTACAACATCTTTCATGATCGTAATATTTTCCGAACGCCGAAATATTTTGCTAGAAGACGCAATGAAAAATAAACTTGCCGAATTCTACATAGAATTTATTAAAATGACAGATTTCGTAACAGCATTATAAATTCAGCTGAAATACGAAATATCCTTTGTCTACATACATATGAGGAAATGGGAGAAAAGTTAAAGCCAGAGATTAAGTTTTCTTTTGCTAGGGCCAAACTATTACAGAAGGAACAATCACAGGCATCAGATGAGGGAAATAATGTGTCTAAAATATCGTTTCCTCCAGGAAAAATAAAAAAACATGATATTTGCGAAGGTTCAATTCTATGAAACGCCAACCTTCACCCGAAAGAGTCTACCTTGTACCATTTTGAAGTACATAGCATCTTTATCAAACACTTAGCCCGCTTGTTATGTCCAGTGGTATTTTTTTCTGCATGGCATGATGCGATTTATAATATCTTAGTTCCATCTACAGCTTTATGTATCTTGAAGTGAGATAAATCTGAGCGTGAGATAGAAATAATTTGGCAAATATTGTGGCAATATATTTCGTTAAAGGACATCATTGTCGTAAAAGTTACCACACGTTACCGTTTCCTGACTACTTCGTGTCCTACTTGTTGGAAGAATATTCCTCCTAAATACTGTTGCTTAAACCAGTGGAATGGATTCCACTGCATAAGGACTTTTTAAACCATTTACTCTATCTTGTCTTAACCAAATATATCAAATTTACAGAATTTACCAACCAATAAGTGTAGTACGCTTTTTAAATTTATTTCACTTTTATGCAGTTTTGAGACCAATTCGGCAGGGAATGGTCTTACTAAGTTATGATCTGAGATGAAAAAAGAAATCTAAATTTTAAATAAAAAGTATAGCCTAGTTTTTCTTGCATTAATTACAAATATAGCCTACGTGAGGAACTTTTATTTTCCATCGTAATGAAATACAAAGAGTAACCTAATGGTAGGGGGAATATCCTATTCTGTATTCTACCTGGTAAGTTCCGAAAAAATATTTAAAACACTTTTATTTAAAGGTATGATGCCGAATTGGAAAAAATCCTTCCACATTATTTACTTTTAGGCTGGCATTGCACGATCCCTTTTCTCACCAACGGAACCCGGATTTTCCTCGAGATTTCGGCTGGTACAGTGAAAATAAAGTTTGAAAAACAAGAAGCGTAAATTTTTTAAAAATTACGGAAGTAGCCGCGCAGTAGCTTTAGCGGATTCACCCGTTAGTTTTCACGCAATTGTTTCAAATTTACAGTGGAAAAATTATTCAACTGGACTGGAAACCAGGTACCTCAATTTCACATCGAATACTCAAACCAATTAAGGTACCCAGGCGTTCTCTTCTGCTGTGAATATCATAGGGGCATTAAAGAACAAGTTGTCCTCACAAGTACCGTGCAGGTAATGCCAGACACCTGTATGCGAGCGCTAAGCACTACAGTCCACGGGGTAAAGCCAATTTAAACACAAAGTACTTTGGACATTTTCTAAAATGTATGGAACTAGCCGCGCAGTAGCATTAACGGAATCATCCACTAGTGTTCACACAATAGTGTAAAATTCACAGTGGAAAAATCATTCATCTGGACTGGGAATTGAACCAAGATCCCTCAATCTCTCGAACTTAAACGGAGTCACCCCCTAGTGTTCACATAAATGCATGAAATTCACAGTGGAAAATTCATTCACCTGGACTGGGAATCAAACTCTGATCTCTTAGCTTAATGGGTTGGATCAAATTGGCGGCGAACACAGAATAGTTCTAGAAGACAATGCAGGAAAAAACACGTAGGAGAGGTTCAAGTAGTTGGACATGAAAATGGTTGTAGCGAGGCATTTATAGTAACTGATTCTTGCAGATAAAGTAGAACAAATGACGTGATTATTCAAGTGAAGACATTTCATAGTGACTTATAATTGCTTTACACCTAAAAACCTGCACAAAAATGAAAAGATAGAGATAAAGATTTGAAAATTGTTGGCCCCGTAAAAATAGTGAAAACCAAATTCTGTCGCCGAGTAGCATCCTCGAATAAAATGTAAGGCCTTGTAAACATCCGCATTTTGTTTCCATAGTAATTCCGACTCATACTATTAAGTTTGGTTACAAGAAAGACTTGTTGCATTGAATACTCATTAAAAAGCTACTGTATACTTACAGAGGGGATACATTTAATAATTCAATTTGGAAACGGAAAACAGGGAGCATTACACAGTTGCGGTCGCATTAGCGTACTAGCAATCATTATATTCCTTTGGAAAAGATGCAGGAAGCCGGTTCACGTTTTTTGACAGATTTAAAATAGTATCTTTTAAGTCTTGGGAAACTTTTCTTCCAAAAGCGTAAAAAGAAACCTTAATGGAACGGCACGGCAAAAATGGCTGAAGAAGTTGCCAGTTGCCAGAAGATCCAGCCAGTAGACAGAGCCCCGGATTGAAAAATAGAGTTGAACAGAAATAGTATTATAGATAGAATTGAATAGAATAGTATTATAGATAAAAATAATATAGATAGAATAGAATAGAAAAATAGAATAGAAAAATAGTATTAACCATAGTGTTTTAAGCAGAACTCTTCGGCAGGCAATTGATACAACTTCTCTTAATTCTATCATAAATGTGAATTCTCCTCGTCCTAATGCATTCCATGGCAATAACAATAAAACTGTGAATACATAAACCCAACAGATACGAGAAGAATGTTATTTAGACATAGTAGGAGATAGAGTGATGTCTAGAGCCAGGAGCCATACGTTTATAATGTGAATGACGACTACTTACACTAATAAATTTGTAATAATCTCAAAATATCTACTTTTGACTCTTTTATAGGCGCTTTATTATGTTAATACGTTTCTAAACCATTGAGCGTAAAATTTACGACGCGTAACTAGTAACGATACATGAAATATGGGTCATCATTTTATTGGGTTAACCATTACGGGACTATGTATTATAACATAGGAGTGCTTTCCAATTGTTAGAAAAGTATCAAAATCTGTTCTTTCTTCCATCAACTCATCCGATAATGAACATCTAACCCAACCCTGAGGAAACTCATACAGGTGCCAAAAATCCGAAATTAGTTCACTAATCGACTAATATTTCTCAAATTATTTTTACTTTTAAGGCAATATATAATACATACACATTATTATTGTAAACCGGTAAAATGTAAAACAACACCCCATGCTTGAAAAAGACACCTATTTCGGGGAAAATAAACACCTTTTTTCATCAAATGATATCATCACATTTCGCAAGTCCATATTAATTCATTCATTAATTACAAAACTTTGACTAAGGACATGGGAAGACCATAATCAGTTTTGTATGACTTGAGCTCTTTTCAAGCATAGCTACATTCTGTATTGATAAGCTAGGAATTTGGACTTGTAGGTTGAATTTTGAAAATTTTTCCGTTCACCGACCTATTTGGTACACAGCATTTAAATAACATAGCAACCATTTCACAATAGTAATGCAACAATTTGTGCTCGTTGAGAATTATGGAAAAATCATGGCATGTACGCTAGCGTGAAATTTCCCATGTAAACATCGAAAAGTCGCCTAGGAGTAGAAGGTGGAACTGTATAAATAATGATAACTTAGATGGAATCCTTTCAAGATCGTCCAAAGGATTTCATACATTCAATTTTAATAAAGAGATTGATTAGAAAGTGACACACGCATTACCGCCGTATGTTGCAACCAATCGACCACATATTAATGCGCCGACATAAGAGATGGCGAATTAAATAAATGTAACCTGCTGCCCCACTGAAGTGTACCGGACGATCTTCTCAAATCATACGGCAGCACTCGTCCTACTACCAAATATTTCCAGTACCTCACAAGATAGCCAAACAAGGCTTTTTTCCTCGCATGAGTACATTTGAAATTTGTTTTGACCATTTTTGCTGGGTTTACATAAAAATTGACATAAAGATCGAGCAATCAACGCGGGGCAATAGCATGTCATAAGCAACTCGACATGTTACATACACAGAAGCAACCAAGATATAAAAGCTTATATAAAACTGTTAGATATATGTCGACTGAAGCATGTAAAATGTCGAGTTTCAGATCCAATATAAGTTAATTTAATCAGGGAATTCCATTTTATTTTTGAAATATCAGGTCACAGAACAATCGCAATTTCGGCAAAAGCATGGAAGTATTTTGGCTAATTCTGCTTGTCAGCATTTTGAAACAGATATTCAGCACTGACCGAGCATTTTCAACGGTTAGAAATATTTACCGTCCTAACAACAATGGTACCAAAATTTTGAAAATACTAGCACATAACTATAAACGGCATAACGTATACGGAGATACCCGGTGGTGAATATATATTAGTGTGATTTCCCAACGAGGGAAAAACATTCGCCTAGGCCGGGACCCGAACACGGGTCATTTAATATCGCTTCGATTGCTTAATGTGGCTGAAGCGCTAATCATGAGTCATAGAGTTAACATTTACACAACTTCTACAGAACGTCGAAATAAACTTTTTTGAATTCAAGTCACAAAAATAAGTATGTTCCAACGGGGGAAAACGCCATCTGTGTAGTTATACACATAATTAATAACTATATTTTAAAATCTCAACGCTAATTCAGATTTTCAGATTTCATAGTAGGAAATGAAAAAAAACGTACGTAAAAATGTGTTATTTACTCGTCATGGTACTTTGATATTCGTTAGAAACCATTATGCTAGTGAGTAACGTACAATTTCACGTTCAAGGAAAAATACATACATATGCATTGGATTTATTTCAAAATGTACGCCAACAGCCATAAGACTAAACATAAAAATAGCACTAAATTTCCTGGAAACCAAATCGGGAAGTTGAATATTTTTCACATTTGTCCATGAATATTACTAATAAAACACGCATGCAAAGTTAAACGCAAATCTGTAAAGAAACGAAAATCCCTCCACCACGTCAAGACAGTGAGGCTACCGATGCGCCCTGCTCCTCCGTGGATTTTTTTGGTTCAAATGGAAAAAGATGCTCAGAATAACTCAGAAATACAATTTAAAGGTGCAGTCCAAAGTGTGAGCTTAGCGCCACAGTCCTCGAGGTTAAAGAGAAAGCCTTCAACAAAATGAGAAATGAGGTATTCCCTCTTTTCGACAAATGTCACGTCAAATGTTTCCTCTGTGGAATCTCATAACGATGGCAGCCTTTTCTAAGTCTACGAAATCAGTAAAGTCGGTTAACCACCCTCGAAGTAGACTTTGCCATTTGAATGAGATTAGAAGCCTAATCCATAACGCCCTTAATACGCATTCTTAGATATGTTTTACACAATTCTGTCGTCACTTCGTTTTCTTAATTTACAAAATCGTATTTCTAATAGATTTTATATGGTATTTCTATTCTAACTTGAATAGATCGATGAACTATCCCTATATAAGATAACTGAAGTTAAAACGAATTATTTGAAACCAATATGAGATATTATTAAAAATCTTTTATGTTTAAAACAAGACACTCAGAACCGAATTAAATTACTGTAATTTATAAATAACTTGACGTGAATGAATGTAAGTAGCTCATTTTTTGCAGAGAAAGTAAGTAATAAGCCTTCGAACCTTCATTCAAAAGCATCTAAATAGTAGTATAGGATATTCAAATTAACGTAAGTGGGCTTTCCACCGAAAAACTATGATAATTTTGTTTGTAACATATTTGAATGACTGAAAACAAAAAATATGGTAAGTAGTTGATTTCTAAGTGGTTTTTAATTGATGAACAGAAATTGTTCAATCGATCTCTCTGATTATTTGCAGGATTTATCAAAAAATAATAAAAATCATGAGAATAGAAACTAATGAGTAAGCAAAAGGTGGATCAGTAAAAAATAGTTTCTCGTATTGCAGTAACAAAAATATAGGTTTTAGACAATAAATTTTGTTACTTAAATATGATTTCAATTAAAAAAGTTTCAATTAGAGTTCAACCATCGCCATTTGAAATTCCAATTTAGCTTCAAATAAGCTCGCGTTATCCACTCCTTCGAGGTAACTATTGCTCAAAACATCGCCTTTGAGTCGACCCTTTTCAGCTCCTCTGACCTTCAGATTTCCAGGGTCAGTGCTATTTGCTCAACATGTGCAAGTCTTTGTCAAAAAAATAAAACCTTTTCCACTGCATCAACTTCGGGGACAATGCCGACTGAAATGAACCGGAGAGGCCAATGAGATTGTTATTTTTTCTAGAGAAAGTGGACCTCGAGTGACCTCTAAATGAACCGAGAAGTGAACAGGCCATATTGACATCCGCCATTGCTCCGCAAGTTGCTTTATTCTTGGCTGCCGCTGGTCATCGCATTCCGGCTAACTAGCTGGAATGCGAAGTTTAGTTTGACTTGTACATTTAACGGGATATTTTTGTACTCCACTAGGTCTTTCAGTTTATAATTAGTCTATTTTAATGATTTTGAAGAATATTCTCAGTTTCACAGTGAAGTCTAAAACAAGATTTGTTCGTCTCCCACTCTGACGCCCCCCACAGTCTAAGGTCACATAAAAAACTTTTTTCCCTTAAAATAATTTTTTAAATTTTGTTTAAAATCCTCGGATTCGCATGATTTTTAATGTTTTGAAATAAATCGATCACGAATATTTTCCCTTGATCGCAATTACGGACGAAGTTTAAAAGCAATCCATTTATACCATTTAAAAAAATCCTAATTACGTGTTTCATAGGCTTTAATATTGACCAATTTATCAAACCTTAATTTAATTTTGTATTTATTTAAATATTAATTAACGCTTTTCGGTCAAACGACAAACATTATTGCTTTGCAAGGATTGAGCCTGATACTAAAAGTCGTATTAACCAGGAGCTGGAAAGTTGTTCCTTCTGGCCCATTGCAAAGGTGATTACCCTTTGTTTTCAAACCTGTCATTTGAATTTAATTTTGTGATATATTTACAAATGACGAATATCGTTTTATAAAATAAAGTCTCTAGTTACCTTTTCTTAGAGTCATTCGCTTTCTGAGTTCAATAGGCATTCATGTATTAAGAAAAACAGCGACAACAACACTCACACACTCATTAACTCCAAGAAAATTGCTTCTCTGGTTGTTTTTTATTGCCCCCTGTCTGCTATTTAAGCTCGGCGACATCATATCGCACCACAAGAGGTCGTCTCTACAATTGTTATTGTCGAACGGCGGATTCTTAATCAGTGAGGTATTCAAAAGCACCTCTTACACTGCATCAGCCAAGTGAAACGGTTCTCACAGCTCGACTCACACGTCTGGTTCATACACAAAAAAATGGATACCGATCTCATAGCATTATCATGCAAGAGTGCTACCGAGCAGTGAATAGGGCTCATGTATTATATTTTCATGCACCAATTTGTGAAATTCCAGCCAGTAAAACTGAACGTATTTACTTCAAATGTCTAAAGCACATTTCCATTTAGCCTAGCGGAATTGCGATGAATTTACCAAGGTGGAAAGGTATTGTTTAGTAGGCGATTGTTTAACAAATGGAGGAAGGATAAAAAAAAATTAACGCCGAACTTAAAGAATGGCAAATGGTTGAGAGGTAGGGATGTGATATCATAACAAAAGTATCCATAATAAAATCACAATAAGCATCGAATGAAATTTATCGAAAAGAGAAATGACGAAAGAAGAAAAAGAAATAAAACAAAAGAAATTACACTTTATTTAACAAAAATTTATAAAAAGTGACGCTAACTAGTTTACTCATGGAAGATAACTAATGTTTTCTGAGTGGATTAGCTTGATTTCCTACCAACTCACTTATTGTAATAATTAACTTACCCATTACGCAAGGCAACTATGTCACATAGATAGACAAAAATGGACGTGGTACGAGAATAAAAATCACGAATTAACAGATAGACCAATATTCATTTGTGAAATTTATCGCTGAAATAAATAGAATAAAAAACTACCGGTAAGAAATTGGTAGAAAAAGTGCGTATTTGAATACGAGAGGAATGCGTGGAAGACTTTGAGAAAGCAACGCCATGAAGCCAAGGCGATTACTATAAAAAATGGAAATGAATGGAATATTCGTATTATGTGATTTTCAGATTAGGATAACCTCTTCCATTAGCACGGTCAATTAGCGCTCTGTTTCATTCCATTCTTAAGGTTTTGATACCACAGTATGCGTACTCTTTCGAGAAAATTTTCGAAGGAAAATCATCGGGTACGAAAGTACTAGGGATTAAATGAAATAAGTGATGGATAATGGAAAAGGGTAAGATATCGAGGCTATTCTGTACCTGTGTTCACAGATTTTATGCCCCACTAGAAGGACTGATTTAAAGACAGCGCCTAAAGAGCTCTCCTTACTGCACTCATTAAGATTGAGAACTGATAACATTGCATCATTACTGGGATGTAAACATGTATCCCCTAGATATATATTGAACTCAACAGTCAATAAGCCAAACCAAGATTATTTTTGATACTTTTTTAGGGTTGCTACTCCATTTCGATGAGAAAAATAAATATTATTCCTGGTTTCCTGGAGGAAAATCACGCATTTTCAATTCATGGCTTGTTCTACTGCTCGTATGTATGAACTACGATCTAATTAATCCAAATGCCTCTCTAAAACTTCTCTGGTATGAAGCTCTGAAGCCATTACGACATAGTTCATACATTCTCAAGAACGAGGAAAATAACTGGAAATGTCTACTTCCGAAATGAAAATCAGTTCCCATCATACATCCCTTCTCTTGAAAAATATGCATATTGCTGTAGCATTAATGCCTCGATGGAAGGGCTTTTGAAGAAATTCAATCCAATAAGCAGCCGAGTTTTATGAGTCATAATACGCAAAACTCATGAAATATTCATCATTATTGGTAAACTGCTGTTTTCGCAGGTACTCAGTAGCCTCTCCTCCAGATAACTCTGTATTGTGCCTTCCTCTTCATCCCCGCGTACCCTGTCTCTTCTTCTATATCATCCGTCATTCTCTTTCTTCTTCTTCCTCGTTTACTCTTTCCTTCCACCATCCCTTCTAATACCTCCTTTATCAAACAATCTCTTCTTAATATATGTCCCAGCCAGTTTCGCTTCCTTGTTTTAATTGACTTTATCAGTCCTCTATCTTCTCCCACCACTTCTGGTCCAATACCTCTTCATTTCTCACAGTGTCTGCCCAACTAATATTCAACATTCTTCCCCATATCCATATCTTTAACACCTCAATCTGTTTTATATCCTATTTCAAAGCCGTTCATGCCTCACAACCATACAGTAAGACCCTCCAAACATAACACTTTGCCAACCTTTTCCTGAGCCCAATATCCATTTTGCTACACGACAACTTTTTCTTGTTGATAAAAGCGTCTCTGGCCATTGCGATTCTACCTTTAATCTCCTCGTCATATTTCATGTCATGAAATAGTGGTTATAAATAAATGTAGATATAAATAAAAAATTTAATTTTTCTGGCAAAAGTAAAGCTTTTTATAAATTTTCTTCAACTAGTACGCGGTTGAATTCTAAACAGTGGGCGAATTTCCTGAAATATAAAAATTATTCCGCAACAATTGCAGGGTATTAGAAAAAAATCACAATGGCAATCAAGAAGATATCCCAAATTTTTCAATACTTTAGAGATTTCAATTGTTTTATAAGTTTTTGAAATACTTCCTGGGGAGTCCGTGATTATTTCGCAGGAAGATAAAATTACCACGTGGCCATTACCACACGTATCGGGGTAAAGATCTGTTTACACTCCCTGCCACACGCGTATATGGTACACGGCAGATTGTTAACAAAACGGAGAGAAAGGAAACGCGGCGATCGTGATTTTTTTAAGCGCACGCGTGGGTCCAACGCACGCCTTATCCCAATCGTGTGAGGCGAAACCGATCGCATTTATCCGTTTACATCTCCGATCCCTCATTTCTCCTGCCGTCCCTATTCCATCCCATCCCACCCCTTTCCCTCCCCCTGTCCTACTGAAGCGCGTTCCTCCGTACCCCTACCTACCCCCTCCCACCACCCTCGCCCTCACATCCCCCCCCGTATTCACCCCACCCCCCTTGCCATGGCAACGTGACCCTGCAGGAGGTCGATAGCCGGGAGTAAACTCAGGGGCGGTTGGGCCGTGACGTCACTCCTCGCTGGCCTACGCCCCTCGAGCGGCTGTCTCCCCACCCCACCCTCTCGACCTCCTTTCTCCAAAAAACCCCCTCCCCCTTATTCCCCACCCCTCTAAAAACCACCCTCTCTCCCTCCCAACCCCCCTCCACCCACCCCACATTAAAGGACCCAGCTAGAATTCCCTCGCTCTAAGATCTCGTGCATTCCCGGCGAAAGGTTTTAAGATGGATTCTATTCACAAATGTAAAACTAACTTGGTTTTCTTCCACTGATTTTTGGTACAACTTTGGTACAACACAAACACAACGATGCCATAACAGACCTGATGAAGAATGGAAATCAGTGGAAGAAAACCAAGTTATTTTTACATGTGTGAATCTTGGTTATTTACACAAGAAAGAATAGAGGATACCATGTTATAATTGTATATGTTAACTTGATAATTTGGCTTACAGAACTGATAACCTAATGTAATTTTGTGTATCTACTTCCATGCTCAATTATGTAAAAGACTAACGCATAACTATTGACCAAATGATAGTAGTCTTAATACAGGTCCTCCTTTTAGGCTACGTAATATTACTCATGTTGTAAAGATTAATGTATGTCTAACTGTGTTGAGAAATAAATATTATTATAATTATTTGTGAAAATCAGCTTTACATAGTTGAGCGTCAAACCATGGAGCGTATGGATTCTACTCTTTTACCATTGGATCCTGTCTCACTGAGCATCAAACACTCAAACTAGGCGTGGGAAACTTACAAATTGGGTTGATCAAGGTTAGGCACCACTTAATTGTAAGTTGACGAGATTTACTTAATCATGTATTAGGTAATGCACCGCATGATAACTTGGAAACAACCCGATTCCCGCTGAGCTGAATGAGCCTGCTTTAGACTATGCCCATCAAAATAAGCGGCTCCAGCCGAGAATAACTATAGAAACTCAAGATAATAAGGGGCGTGAATCATATACTTTGATCCTTTCAAAGATACTGGGATCATCTTTTGAAAGAAATCATCTACTTCCGGATCCGTGCAAGAAGTATTAAAAGGGACCTTGGTTTTCAATGGAGATTCGCAGAGACCGGACTAGAGTGATTACACGAGAATTCGCTTCTATTCCGCATAGCCCTTGTTTGAATCTCAGCTGTGGCAGTGATTTCACAAATATGTATATAATAAATTCTCAGGCTTCACTTGGTGGAACAACATTGCGATGGTTTGTAAATAAATTATCTAAAGTAAAAGGTCTCCTTGACAATTAATTAACTTGAGTCGAAACCTAAGGTCGGAACAATAGAAACCATTGTGGAATATTACGAAGTGACTTTATTTACAAACCATCGCAGTGATTTCCCAGCCGATCACATATCTCTGTTTAGGTGGTACGTCTTCGTCCATCGCAAGGTGCGTTGCAGTACCGACCCCTTGTCGCCTTTAGGCCTTAGGTCGCCTTAGGAATTAAGGTTCATGGGTTAGGGTTAGTACGGCTCAAAGAGACAAAATATGTATTTAAGAAATGGAAATAGATATTTTGTCTTTCAATGGAAGCCAAATTTCCAAAAAGCTTTCTAATGGCACATGAGAAACATTTTGGTACTAACGTTACAATCAGCGGGAACTTCTGCGAGAACCGAGAATAGAAGGCAATCAATTTCAAAGGAACGGTGTCCTGAGTTTGGTGAGTGAATTACGCATAGTCGGTGGATAAATTGAGAACGGCATAGGAAATGATTTGACGGGGTCATAATCCTACAGTCACCAAAAAAACCAATGGGTCCATAAATTAGCACCACACCCGACACAAGAATCATTTCACTCATAAGTGCTCATCTTATGGCAAACAAACAGGAATTGCGAGATATCCGACGAATCTCCATGAATGAGATTTGAACGACTACAACCTTGATTTCGAAGCCAGCACTCCAGTAGTCACATCAATTCAATGCGATTTATAAAAGAAGAGGAATTACTTTGATATCCAAAGGAATCCATCCGATACTTTTATTGCATTGACTATTTTTATGAATACTTGGGAATATCTTGCATTATTGACTTTTTATGAATTAATCACAATATCACCAGTGCAGTGATAAATTAAATTGTATATTCTGACCATATCAGTATTATGTTTGAAAAATTATAGCCAATAAATCTACTTTTTTAAAAATATTTTAATTTCTTTAGAGCTTTGATCCAATGTGTTAGACATGTTATTTTTGATATTCTGCATTTTCAAAAAGTGACAAGTGTTATTAAATTTCAGTGCTGATCTGCTCCCATACTTTAGTTTAAATATTAAGATCTTTAAAAAAGAGACATTCTGGATTAACTCTCGGTATGAGTACTATCGTGGGATCGTTTTAAATGTGCATTTTTTTATATTTTTACTATTGACTGAGCGATTAAGGATGAGAGAGGAGGCAGGTCCTGTTGTTTTCAAATGTTTTGGTTCACGGACCCTTTATGAGTGTTAAAATAGTATTTGAATTTCTTCATCGGGAAGAATGAATATTCACTACATTTTTAAAAGACATACATAAGAACTAGTATGTTGGCCTACAAATTGATGCAGAACGTGATGGTTATCTTATATAAATAGCAATTTAAACATTGATACGTGAAAACCTTTGGGAAGGCTAAGTGGATCCTTGAGGTTTCGTGGAATACTGGTTGTATGCCACTAGGCTGGGTGAATGATAGAACCAATCCTCGAGCCGAATCAAGTCAGAGTACTGGTTTGCCTGTCTATCGTGTTCTATGATATAAAAAGTATCGGGTACATGAAAACATACTTGAGCAAAAATATGTGCAATGAATCATTATAACTTCTAATACTATTTTAACCAAATCTCGTACGACATTACTACTTCAATGCAAAAGTATGTGCAAGATGAGTCACAGGCAAAAGTAAAGACAGTAGGAGACCTAGGTACCGGAGAGATGCAAAATGCTGAGGTAAAGGGAGGAAACGTGTAGCTAAAGGGAGTCATGAGAAGGCAGAGAAGCCGAGTAGAGATGGCTGTCAGATATCAAAAGATGCTGAGTGCAGCTTTCAAAGCAGATTGATGGGTAGATTCATATAATGGAAGAAGAGGGTATACGTTTACGGAGGGGTATGAGTGATCTGTTGAGGAGAGACCTGACAGAAAGAAGCAGAGAGAGGAAAAACTCCTTCAAATGGGCACGAAGCGAACAGCAATGATCCAAAAAATAATTATTTTAGTTATATCAAATCACTTTTACCGAACATGGAAGCCAGAGACAAAAAACTTACGAAAACTGCTTCTTACCGATATGTGATCATAAACACTGGTTGGATCTCTCGATTTAAAGCAATATAGAGAATTGAACAACAAAGTATGAACCGAGAATCAAGGCTCTGACGTTATTTTTTTTCTGCTTGGTCCATTCTATGCATCACGTAATGTAGGTATTCTTATTCGGCTGTCCTTAGACCCAATATTCTACCTCATAACGATTTCTTTTATAACTTAAATACATGCTTTTTTCAGTCCAAATGGACATGAATTTTACGATTTGTGGAGATTTATCACGTATTTCTATACACATATTTAGCAGGGATTTTACCCCTTTTTGTGTATCAGGAGAAAAGGTGCCGAGAAAGCTTCGAAATTGTTTGGTTAACATAAAATACATGGTTCTAGTGTCACTAAGACTTAAATACGCGTAAAGAGGCACATGAAAATAATTTCACAAATTTTTCTTCAAATTATCTGTAAAAAACGGAAACAACAGAGAGAATGGAATTGAGGGTAAATGCGTGCAAGTAGTGTAGTGAAGTAGTGATTTTGATAAGAAGAATGGGGAGAATAACTGAGGGTGAATGGTGAAGTAATGAAACAAGTGGATGATTTTGTATACTTAGGTAAGATGTTTGCGAAAGACGGACGGATGGATGTGGAGACAAAGAGACGTACAAATGCTGGAAGGAAAGTGGTAGGTAGCATGTGGAGCATATCAACGAATGAGTGCCTGTCTAAGGAAGCGAAAATCGCAGTGTACAAAAGTGCACTACTCCCCACTTTGTTGTATGATAGTGGAACATCGGTATGTCAGAATAGACATAAGAGTAGACTAAACGCCATGGGGATGAGTTATCTGAGAAGTGTTTGCGGCAAAAGCAGGATGGATAGGTTCAGGAAGGAGTGGGTAATAAATGAATGTGGGTTAGATGCTTCAGTAATGGACTTATATGAAAGGAGTGTGCTTCGTTGGTATGGCCATGTTGAGAGAATGAATGAGAGTCGAATAACGAAACAGATATATAAGAGTAAAATGAATGGTATGAGAGGTAGAGGTTGGCCGAGAAAGTTGTGGTTAAGTGTGGTTGAGGAAATTCTTAGGAGGAGGAATATTGGGAGTCTTAAAAGCAGGAGGGCATATATGAAGCAGTGAATGGGGGTTAATGAGGCAAAAGAGGTTTGCAAGGATAGGTCAGTATGGAGGAAATTGTTGAAGTAGAGTTAGGTGTACCAATACGTATTTATTAGTGAAACTTAGTGACTGTGCATACCCCGGAAGGGAACGGAGTTATTGGTATGTATGTATGAATGTATGTAAAAAGCAAACAGCATTCACTAGCCAGTCATTGGTATAGACGAGAAGTTTCGTAGAAAAATTTCCAGCCACCATGCTCTGTAAGAAAGTAGACAACCCTAATAGAGATGGTAATTGTTCCCCATTCGGTACAAATATCGTAATCTCATATGAATGATGAAATTAGCTTTGCTATTGAGACAGAAGGCTCGCAGCACGCCTATCAGAGAAGTCATTATACGCAAACAAAGTTGTTTCATTAAGTCCCTCTTCTCCAGGGTTTTCACTCAATGAAATAGTGGATGACTGATATAAAGTTCATTGTATCTTAACATGATTGAATTACAGCCTGAATGACGTCGCTGAACGACATCATCAGGTCATCAGCGACGAAACCTAGGTTGTATTGAAGTTTTCTGAATGTCAAATAAGAAAAGTTTTTCATTACAATCATGAGTCTTTTCGACGAAGTTACGCCTGAAACCATCACCAGACCCAAAATAAAGTCATTTTTCCTTGTTGAATTACATTTAAAAATGCCTGATAATAATTTAAAAAGTAATTACACGAAAAATGAGAGTTATTCATAAAATGGGACCCAGCGCCAGCGCTAGTAAAATTTTACCAAAACGATGTTTCGAAACTGCTGTAAATACATAGTTCTCTGTTCAATGACCAATGACAGTGATCGTTTTTTTCTCCATACAATTCACTACTCCTCCCAAAGTGTTCAGTTTCTTATCTTCTAAAACAGTTAACAATGTGTTTCATCGTTACTCCAAGACAACGAATGTGAGAAGAACGTGAACAAAATACAAGTTGAAAGAAATAGTCTTTATACTACAGGTCAGTTTCATCTACGAGAATCGAAAAAACAAGCACTCTGCTCATAGGCGATTTAGTCATTGCTTCACGAGATGAGAAAGAGCGCATTACACTGTTCAGACTATAGTTTCTGAGTAGGATTTATAAACCCACAACACTTCTCCAAGTCAGGGCAAGAAGGAAGGCTTCTGCAGGATAAAAAGCAAATATTTGATATGCGTTCCGCGACAGAACCGAACACACCCCGGAAACCTTCCGGAATCCAATCCTGGACATATCTTGCTGAGTAGTAAATTTATTTCATCCAGCACTCTTTCATCTAATAATTTTCTATTCAGTCAAAGAGTAAGGTAAAGCCACATATGGGCAAATACAAACATCAAGAGGCATCTGTCCTACTCTCCACTGTGCTGTAATTATGAGTGAGGGTCGAAAAAAATAAAATAACTGGATAGGATTTCATTTCAAAAGCACTCAAAAGTTCAAATATGCCAGAATATTGATGAAATTCCATCAATGCGAGGGTAATACCCCTCAACTCATTGCGC
Source organism: Ceriagrion tenellum (assembly GCA_963169105.1). Taxonomy (NCBI): domain Eukaryota; kingdom Metazoa; phylum Arthropoda; class Insecta; order Odonata; family Coenagrionidae; genus Ceriagrion; species Ceriagrion tenellum. Next base: position 10,833,678 of record OY720639.1, read on the forward strand.
TGGAGAACTTCGACTCTGCAGTCCTATCATCGATTGCAGCGATGAAGTACACAAGATCGACTGCAGCAATATACCCCTGCCCATCCATGGCAGCAGCGTGGTCAAGGATAAACGATAATTTTGTCATAAAAGACCTAAAACTCTTCATCGCCTTACTGTCCTGAAAACAGTTCAACTAAAAAAATACACATTTTTTCGGGTATTACTTACTTTGATATTTTTAACATTTATGCAAAGTAATCGCCAACAAGCGATTAATTATGTATACAGCAAGGCCTCAAGTGTTTTCAAAGAATATAAAATGCAAATTTAGGTCTGATGTTTCAGAATCGATCAATAATGACTTACGCAAAACACTTGCAGTTTACCTCAAATAAAATATTGAGTCGACCAGTTTCGACGGAACTATATCATCAGCTGATACAAAGCCATCTTGCAGATTCTGTAGTAACAGCGAAACCTTGCAATACTCAACCTTACTACCTTGTATATTTATTTTGACGACTGTTTTATAAATGTAATCAACCATGGACTTTTCGTGGACTAAAGAAAGTTACAATCAACCCGCATAAATCCTCAAGCGCCGATTATCGCAACAATCAATCACATATGTTGAGATGCATTTTTAAGGTAAATGATTGAACAGATGAATCTAAATCTCTACCCTAGATTAATTAGTTGCAGAAATATTTCTGGAGTATACTGTCGATGCGATGACAGAAAACTGGAGACAAGATGAAATATGAGCGTAGAATCAGCTGATACATCCACGTGAATCCCTCAAAGATACAATTACCTATGAAGGTCTGTAGTTTGTAGATGCACAGATTGTGAACGTTAGATAACTGAGCACCAAATTTTTTTCTTGTTATCAATGCCAACTTTAAGTCCAATCAGCTCCAGCACAAAACGACAGTACAAACAATATGTTTAAAAATGATAAATTGAGACTATACGATCAGCGAAGCAATCATAAACCTTTCGGCCTAAAACAATAGCTATTCAATTTTAGAACAATGAATTATTTTCCCAGCCTTAAAATATATAATTTGCAAGTTTCTAAAGGCACATTTTGCGGTGCGAATGCAGCTTAGGAAGTTTTTCTGCATTTTAGTAAACATATGCAGATAACTTAAAATCAATACAAATTTACTTCCTAAAACTGTTCACTATGCCTCTAGATGTAAATGATTGAACATATTTTTGAAAATATTTAACAAGGCTAAGTAAAGATTTCTAGGGTTTCACATCGGGTAATATTGTTGAGACCCGAGAAATATTTACACAATTAATTCGCCAGGAAATCCTAAGCCCTCAGCACTAGAATCAGAATTCTCGGACTTCTATTCAATCTAAAATGCACATGACAGCCATTTTGACTACCATTGTTATCAGCGCCCGATGAACATTTTGCTACATTCTTGCAAAAAACTAAATTTTATATAGCTCTGTAGTGCTTCATTGAAATTTATGGTATTTTTGCCTTTTATAGGTTGTGTAAAAGTTAAATAAAGAACATTATATTCCAGAATATGTTTATATTTTCTTGGCTTTTTGTACTTGTTTACTACCGTGAGGATTTTCCTCAGCAATAATTTGTGTAATAATCACTTCAATGATTAATGCTTTATGTTTATACCCTAAAAATTATTTATTTTATTTTACATATGTTCATCCAGCTTGTAAATCAGTACATTTTTTTCACGGGTGCCAACAAATCATGGCGATAATAAATATTTTGGCAACTTTCCTTCATGAAGAAGAATGAGTAAACTATATTATGTGTAATGAAAATTATTTAGGCAAATGGCATGGTAAGTAAGCTTTGGACACAATTTTTCATTCTCAATAAAATTTTTAGCAACATCTGACTCTAATTTTAACGCATTTCGGACGCTTGGACAGCGAGAGTGCTAGTCGTCAGCCTATGGGATCAAAGGAACATTGCTGGGGAAAAATGTGTAGATGACGTTATATAATACGCTAAGCTCTTCTGATAACTTTTCTATTAATCCCATAAGAGATATTCATGAGAGGTTACATCGTTGTACATATCTCATGCATTAAAAACTGCCATATCTCATGGTGGTGAAAAGAACAAACCGGCCATCTCCAAGTGCCTATTCGCAGAGTGTAGCTCCTCGCTCCAGAATACCAAGTGCAAAGTTTGGCTCTTTGTACTTCATGATATTTCTAGTGCTGTCATATTGCGCATAATTACATTCGGTAAGTAATCCCCAATAGCAGAGAGAATCAAAAAGACTACTTCGGGGATTTAAGTAAAATTTTATAAATGGAAGGAAAATTTAAATTACATCATCAGTGACCACGTTTTCTTAAAAAGCATGATAAATCAATGGAAGTCACATAAATTATTATTTACTGTGTCGAAAAATAGGAATGCGAGAGAAATCAAAAGCATTTTAAGGACTACCTTGGGCATTCTAGTGTTAATCAATGAGGTGCAATTCTTGTCACTCGGTCAGTGATTTGCAGTCTGGGAGAGCGCGGATTGTTAACTATTTACCAAGTATCAGCATGAAATTTGAATTTCTTTACTTAATCCGTCTCTTAATACTAAATTCCTAAGGTGCACGTAGTTTTTTGCAGACATATTAACGAATTGTTCGGTGTAAATTATCATCTTGGAATAAAAATTAAAAGAAAAAAAACTAGGGCATTATAAGTGTCTTAAATCAAATAGCTTTCAGTGGAGTTTAAAATAAGGTACATGATCTATGAAGAAGAATTTTAAATAATAAAATGTGAATGAAAATGTTTTACTTGTTGCTTTTTTTTTGCATATTGAATTGGTCAAAAATGCATGGTACAAATTCTCACTCCTTCATGTCGGAGTAGACTTATGGAGCAAAATACAGTGAATAATTCGTATTTTATCGTAATTATATAGTAAAAATTCCTACGACTTACAACCTCCTTGTCCTTCAGCTGGATACATTTTCGCTTCATGATGTCTACGCCACAGTGCATTTCCTTTATCCAACGTACCTACGCCGCCCTTGATCGCGTAATATAAAATGGTATAGTATCTAGATTCCCTGTATTAATCTAATCGCTCTCCCTGTGGTGCGTTGAGGAAAACCAAGCCTATTTTCAGAACATGGGAAGCTTTATTCATGAATCCATACAGTGAAGAGCCCAGTGCTTGCAATAGGGATGGACAAAACTTATTTTCCAAAGTCCTGGAACACTTTTATTTTTTCTAACTGTACCAAAACGTCAGTCCTACCGCTTTCAAGTTTTCTACCAGTTCAATACATTTAGATCATTTATCCGCAGTCATGTTTCACTTTGCAAAGCATGGGATCCCATGATTTTGCTAGATAGACGATGAATTGGTTAAGTTGGTTTCGATGACTTTTGGTTGTCTTCCTCTGACAGACTCACGTCATTTGAGTCTTTTCGAGCATACGAAAACGAATTTCCAGGCTGGCTTATGGGTGAAATACATATTTTTCGGAAGGATACTTACTTTTGAAGCGGCTTCAATCCCTGAAGTTAAATTGGATTTCATATAAATTTAAGTTGGGGTTCCCAATAAATATCTACGGTGGAAATTGATTGATTGATTGATTGATTGGGCAACGGATCATGAATTGGAGCAACAGGGTCAATTTTGTGTCGTACCATTTTGTTCACATGATTATCAAAACGGAGAATCATGAGAAGCAGTATGCTGATCGTGCGTTAGGATGAAGAACGACCGTCTCCTTACCGGGCGATCGCCGCTCAGGCTTTTTTATGAACCCCTTATGCTGATCTTTGCCTGAGATGCACGGATGGTTATCTAATTTCAGCGGTACTAGTTTTGATACTTGCTCCTAGTAGGGCCTAATAGCCGCCGACCAATCACCTTTGCTCTTTGCAAGCGGTCGTCAATTTTTGATGTCAGCCCTCCATAGTCCCTCGTTTCAGCGGTACTCGGGTATTCATCCTTCATTGCTTTCCCCTGTTACATATTGCTAGAAAAGGATGCAGCTAGTCACTAATTATGAAATAAAAGTAATGTACTGAGAAGGGTTTCTTCCGCAGACAGCCATGGCTATATATTTATCTTCCATATAAGGTTTATAAATCAGAACTCCGTACTCCATTCTTACTAATATCCTGACAGAGACAAAATTAATTATAATGCTTTAACCCTATCAGTTTATCCAACGCGGAAGGATGAATAAAGCTCTCAAAATCTATTGGCTCATTTTGCTACATTAGCCCAGGTGTTTATTATTGAGAATTTTCCGCAAATATTATTCAGGCACCCATATTCTCGGAATATGTTTGTTATTTTTACTGAAACTGACAACATAAGTTTCTCATGTAAATCATGTTAAAACTCTCTGACGCTAAAGTTTTATGTTAAATCATTTCATCTGTCCACTTTATGCATTATTCATTCGTTAACATTTTTACATGCATACATACATACCTACATACCAATCCCTTTCGGGATAGGAATAGTTACTAAATTTCACTCATAAATACATATTTGTACACCTAACTCTGCTTTAATAATTTCTTCCATACTGACCTATCCATGCAAACCTCTTTTGCTTCATTTACCCCCAATACACTGCTTCATACACGCCATCCTATTTTTAAGACTCCTGATATTCCTCCTCCTAATAATTTCCTCGACCACATTCCACCACAACTTTCTAGGCCTACCTCTACCTCTCGCACCATTCATTTCACTCTTATATATCTGTTTCGTTATTCGACTCTCATCCGTTCTCTCAAAATGGCCAAACCAACGAAACACACTCCTTTCATATATGTCCATTACTGGAGCATCTAACCCACATCCATTTATTACCCACTCATTCCTGACCCTATCTATCCTACTTTTACCGCAAACACTCCTCAGATAACTCATACCCACGGCGTTTAGTCTACATACCTATTTTTCACTACCATCCAACAAAGTGGGGAGAAGCACACTTTTGTACACGGCAATTTTCGCTTCCTTAAGACAGGCACTCATTCCTTGATATGCTCCACATGCTGCCATGCTATTACTTTTCTTCCAGCATTCTTGCGTCTCTTTATCTCCTCTTATATCCGTTCATCTTTCGTTAACATCTTACCTAAGTACACAAAATCATCCGCTTGTTAAATTACTTTACCATGAGCTCTCATCATTCAGTTATTCTCCCCATTCTCTTTATCAACTTCTTTACTGCTACTACTGCTTTAGTCTTGCACGCATTTACCCTCAATTCCATTCTCTCTACTAATTCACAAAACTTATCTAGGAGCTTCTGCAATTCCTGTTGGCTCTCCGAGATTTGACACGGAAATTAACTCTCATTTGTTTCCATGGAAAGTTGTCATCTATTTTTCAGGTACAAAACAATTTATAGGGTTTGATAGACTATCAGGTATTAATCTTGGAATAGATTAACAGGATCAGATCTTTCTGCGCGCATGCAATTTTTAGAAAATATGTCATAAAATACTCAATGCAACGAGATTAGTGCAGAGTATAAGTCATTTATTGGGTACGGCTGGGACGTCAAAAGATCAGTTTATGTGATTGACTCACCTTCTCGTGGGTATTTTCTTTGCACCAGCAGACCTGGAAATTATATGCAAACTGGAAAAGTGGGAAGCATTTGCTACGCAGCCCACACCACGACAAGGGCTGCAATAAATTTAGCAAGGACCGAACATGCAAGTTAAATAATTATGAAACAAATATGTAGTGGTTGTCAAGCATAAACAATATATAATTTAATTTCTTAAAAATATACGCAAAAGACATTGTAATTGTGCCATTGCACCAGGCAAGAATTTTGGAGATTCCTGCAATTATTTCCTAAGGTTTTGTTGTTAATTTTGAGATTTGATTGATAAATGCAATTGTTGAAATGATATAGGACGTGACAGTGGTAATAACGCAGCTGAAATTAACGGGTTTGGCTAAGAAAAAGAGTTAATCATTTTTCCTCGAACGTATGATTCGGACAAGGGCCATTATGAATTCTTTGGCAACAAGATTTCCGTCCCAAAGCGCATTGAATGTGATTACTGAATGGCTAAAATTCTAACTTTCAATTGCACTATAATCTTGTTTGCTGTGCTATCGTGGTGCCAATTTTATTACCGACATCGGATCTTTATGTTTTTGTGTTTTCAAGAAATATTAGACAAAATTTTCCATTAAAACAGACCATTATCAGCTATTTTCCTTCCTTCTTTGATTTATTTACATGGCAAATTCTCTCTCAACGACGAGTTGTGGTCAGCTGAGCATTCAAAGAGAGTCCAGCCGCCTGCTCAAGTCGTTTGGAGAGTGCTATTGAAGGAATTCGTCTCGAGAAAGCGTGTGGGATATCTTTTGAGGAAGGATTCGCCGCTTGGCTGCAACTCTCTCTCCCTCAAAGCGTTCTCTCACTCCGCCTCGTGGGGAGGAGCTGGAGGGATACTCGGGTGTCCAGCGAGAGCCAGCGATGCGCGAAGGCCGAGCGGAAGAGTAGGGGCGATTCAGGCGCGGTGCACAGTTCGCGCCACGGGCGATCTCCACCACCTTCGCCAATCCGAAAGCCGGCTTCATCTTCCTCGGAAAACTACAGAGTGTGGGAAGGAGAAATTCTCAGAAGACAGTTGAGAAACGAGTTAAGAGAAATGGACTCGCGTGAAATCCAAGTGTCCATTTTCATGGTTCACAAATCAGCAAGTTTACATGGGTGGTGAACACGACCCACCTCCTAAGTAGCTCCTATTTAAAAAAAAATATATATATATATTTAATTTCTTACGTATCCTTATCCCTATATTATTTAGAGGAGAGACCTCAGTCATGGTTTATGATTAAGAAGATAAAAAAGAAACTGACAAATCATCTTCGAACGCAATTTAATCATAACTTTTGGGTCAACATGAGGCTAAAATTTTTAGCATAGACGAGAGATTTGCTAAAATATAATCTCGACGGTGGTGAAATTTTCTCGGCTTAATGTTTTGACTTTGAGGCAAGACTTGTCTAACTTGTAGTCTTCTCCTCGAAAACTATACAATTGGTAATGCTTACAACAAGATGAGGATTCAAATATTGTTATCCACGCAATTGATTTACAGAGAAAGTGAAGGTCATAGTTCACAGAGCATTATGATCGCTGCCACCCTTCTTTTAAAATAAACAAAAATTGGAATTATACCGCAATTACTCAAAAAAGGTGTAGAAAGCACTTTTACAACTAATAACCAAATTAGTACCTTCCATATCATCTGTTTCGATTCAACGAGAGAAAATAATTTTGTAGATACTATTTCACACAAAATCATAAGTCATCATACAATAATCTGCACCAAAATACTAATAAATAACACAAATTTTGTTACTATACTAGCTATAAAGATTCATTTAAATCATATCTCATATAAGAGGAAATTCCCGCAGCACTGAATAATTAGCTGGTTCAAGTATTAGAAGTGTTATTTCACTCTGAAGTGGACTAAAATTTAATTCATTGGATACTAGAGAAACTTATTTCTTCATGATTATTTACTGGCGCAAAAATTAGAGTTCAACAGATGATAGGACGACTATTAGGAATTGTATATTCCATTTGACTAATAACTGAAACCGGCAATAAAATTTCTCAGACATGATTTCGACTGCTATTGATTCAACTCAACTCAAAGGTCATCATTTAATTTCAGGAAAGGTTCGCAACCTCAAAACATGGATATTCCTTAGGTTTGTTTCCTTTTTCACACAATATAACCTGCCAGATTTAAGTTCAATCTTATCAAGTTGTAACAAATTATTAACCAATATACTTGAATATTAAGTCAAATGTATTTAATTTGATTTTACACGACATTCAAGACAATTGGATATGAAATTAGGAAAAAGCGATGTCTGCCTGTATTTGCCGTCAAAGTTGGAGGGATGCTTTTCTGCAAGAAATGTTTCTTTAAACAAAACCTTATACAGGGAACATTTCACGGTAAAAATATCAGAAACAGTCCATTCGAGCATAGCCAATGAAAGAAAGTAAGTGATAAAGATCCATGTCGGGAGGGCACATGGATTGAAGTAATCTCTGGCTTGGTCAAACTCATCAGTTTTTTTTAGGCAGTTATTTATTTCGGATTGGATTTCATTTTTGGGGAGGCGACCGATGGCTAAAATGACCTTATTTGTGCCATAGGGGACAGGTAAGGGAGGAAGGGTGGATGGAAACCGGCAGTAGCCTGCTCTTAACGATAGGCGCCAAGGAGACCACGGTTCAACGTCTCATCCGACAGACGGAGTACTGTACTTGAAGTGCCCTCTACAAGACACTCATGTAGGGATTGGGTTCCCACTCAGGTGGAATGCGACGGTTGAGAGTAGAGAGCCAATGAGAAGGCAGGAAGGTTTTCGAGATGTGGCGCTGATCACCGCCGATAACCGTTTAGAGAGAGATGGTGCGAATGTTTTTTTTCGTTCGAGGCAACGTCGGCACGCGCTGTGGGCGAGTTTCGGCCATCCGCCGGGAGAGGGGGCATCGGTCAACCGTCGGAGGCAGACGAGGAAGGGTAGTGGGGGGGAGACAAGGACGCCGGGGGTTGGGAAGTGGGGGTGTGGGGTAGAGGGGGTTAGTTTTACTGCCGCGTGTCATGCAACTTGGGGGAATCCGAGCTCGCTATGCAGAGGGTCCCCCACCCACGCAGGCGGCGGTGACGGGACGAATTAAAGCAGCCCTACCACGGTACGACACAGCCTTGAAAAGAAAAAATACGCTCAGAAGAATGCTTTACGACAGACATAATGCGCCCCTGTTCACAGAAATAAGAAAATTGAGAAAGAAACGCTGAGTCACTGCATTCCTATTGATTTTTACTTTTTATTTACAGTTTTCGCTAAAAAAGGCACAGCGTGTTTATGTTGAACCAAATAGCGTGCTAATTAATTCCTTTGTTTCGAAAATGAAAACAGAAATCAGATAAAAATGAAAGCACTCGTCCGCGACTCTAGATTTTGTAATAATTCAGAATTTTTGCTGGACTTCAACTAATCCTTCAGGGTCAAATATCTATTTCAACATATGAGAATCTTGCACCACACTAGTGGAATGCGATGGGGGATGGTTGGACTTCATTAGTGGATTAGATTTAATGAAATCTTAGGATAGATAAAACGAAGCACATTCAGAATTCTGAAGTGACAAAAGGGACACATAGAAAAAAGTCTCAATCGGAATATTTAACAAGAGCCAGTATGTAACGGCATGGATTTTACAAAGTAGACAACTTGGTTCGGTTGCCAAGCAATGTATGTATATCGACGAGTCTTATGAGAACTGGTATTTGGAAAGGAAATGAAAATGTTTTTAGATACTTTTAAATAAGAGTAGTATGAGCAGAAAATATCGTAGAGAAATGATGAAAAGGAATTAGGTAAAAATTGAACATGGATAAAAACAATCCTCTGAATGTATCCAAGTGATTAGGAAACCTTACGAGTTGCAGAAGTTGGGCGGTAGGCAGAATAGGATTAAGTTAATAGGAAAGAAGCAGTTGTTTACTCAATATTTAATAAAAGGAATGAAAGTTAAGAAAAAGAAATTTCATGAGTGGAATTCGTAAATAAAACAAATGATAAATAAAAAAACACAGTAAACAAAAGTGCTCAGAGTGCATAAAATTTAGAATACTTGAAGATTGTTTGAAATGACAATTTGCGCTCTATCTTAAGATTTTACAGCAAATTTCATAACTCCAAAAAGGGACTTGAGGAGTATACAATTATGATAACTAAATATATTAACTAATAATAAAGGTAAAATGACCATGGAATTAATATAAACATAATTGTTCAAAAAACTATAAACTGATGTAGTTGAAGTGGAAAGAATATTATTTTACCACTGTATGCACAACATTCAGCAATCGCTTAGTGATTTAACCCGATTTAACTGGTACGGAGCGGCAAAATCAAGTGAGGAGAAATTTTTTAAACTTTTTTACAAAATGCTTAAATAAATTTTGTACTTAAAACTGCTTTTTGGCGAAAAGAGTTTGCTCATCATTCGTCCACTGACGGTTCTCGATCAATACAGTGTCCCAGTCAATGGCTCACCGCGCTAAGCGTCTTATCGCTTAAGCCAATGAAAACTTGCGGGAGCTTGAACACGGATGGGGAGAAAAAACCCTTTCCCAAAATATGTCATGACACTCACTTTGCTCGAGGTCGACGGGATTGTACAAATGAGTCAACCTAAAGATATCGACCAACGGATGGATATTTACAACTTAAAAAATACGATAAAATGAGTTAGAGGAGGAATGGCCAGGAACCTGGAAAGGACATACCTTTTTTCCGAGTATGTACTTCGTGTTCCAATTAGTACAACTTTTTAAACAAATTTTATTAGGCTAATACCAGAGAGAGAGAGAGAGAAGTATTACACTAAATTACTCCTTGAATCTTTAAGGTCATGCCACTGAGACCATAAGCGTGGAAATATACCTAAACGGAAACCTTCAGTTAGTCTAGGGTGACAAATATTAGTTATAATTACCAGAGATATCCATGATAAGAACGAAAACAACTTTGTTTCAGTCCACACAATTTATTACAAATACTATTATATAAATATATATTATAAATAGTATACTATATATAAATATTTATTATAAATGGTATTTATAATAAATTAAGTGGAATGAAACCAAGTTGTTTTTGTTTTTATCATGGATATTACTCACTTCCGCAAAGTGAAGCCGGAGACGATTACATATACCAGAGATAGTTAAGCTTTTATAGACTCCAGTCATGACCTGTTTCCGACTTTTTTTTGGCAGTTAGTACCATCAACTAATGGCAAGACCCAATATCAAACTTTATCTTAAAATACATGGTTAAGTACGACCCTCATCCAATTTCATACTACTAGCAATAGTGATCCAATTACCTTCCCACTAGGAGACCTGATGACTCTTCACACATTTGTGATGTATTTAAAACAAAATTAACCCAAAAAAGGCGTTCATTTTCAAGTAAAACCCATTAGTCTCCATACCTATTGAATAATTACTCGTATTCCTTCAATAACTTACCTATGCATCCCTCAAATTTTCACCAGAAGCATAAGTTTTCTCGTCCTGAGAAGCCTCCAATTCCACTGAAACAACTATGTTAGGGGAAAATTTTTAAAATTTGAAAAGGAAAGCTTGATATGCAGTATTTAAAACCCGTCCTTCAGTATTTTTCAGTAGTCCATTTTATAGGATCATAAACTGCTAAATTATGTACTTTGAAGATAATCAATATAATAATAGGACCGTTAGTCGTTCTTCGGCATAAACAGGTGCGTTAAATTTTGATACATACTCCGCGAACTTCTCAACGATCACCATATTTATGAGGTCAAGAATATTTGAACAAGAGAGTTAACTTTGAAAACTCAAGCGCGAGAAAAGCGGGCCGAAGAGCACATGAGGCACGCTATTCCGCGTCCACAACTTTGTAAGAAGTTTCCCCGTGACGCGACGTCACGGGAAAATTGAGTGTGAGAAATGGAGGAACCACAAGCGGTCCTAGGGAGTGTACACTGGAGGAGACATAAGGAGGAATGGAAGGGGGGGAAGGTGGAATAAGAGGAAGATTCTTGGTGGGTGGGAGAGTTCCTAACTTCCGTGTAAGACGAGAGAATACACCCTCGTGAGAAATGGCACCCACCGCTAGCGGCCTCCCAAATGTCTGTCTCCGCAACGAGTGCTGGCTCTGCCGGGTTAGCTCGGAGGAGAGCGGAGAATTACATGACTAAAGTTAATACTTCATCGTGAGAAAACAGAGTACCAATTTTTGTAGATTTATTCTGAGGTATCAAGAGGGCATACTAGTGTTGAACGAAATTTTTCGATAAATATTCATTTCCGTTAGGTTTCAAAGTAAATAATAAACCCTCTGATCTCCTGCCCCTCCATTCCTGGATATATATGGTGGAGTTTTTTGAAAAATTGTACCTTGATAATGGCACTAGGTGCTGAATCTATGGTTGGTAATTATTAAAAGTTCTGTGTGGAAAGTAACCATTCGTTTTTTCTCCAAGTCTTTCATTTTGAAATGGATATTAATATCAATTGCTTCCACAGAAATGAGCCTGATACGCTTATATGTATAAATAATAAAGCCAAACTTTGTGAGAAAAAATGATCACCAGTTCAAGATAAAGTGTCGATCACAAAGGAAAAATGTAAAATAGTTCTCCATCTTGGACAGGACCATATGGGATTGGAACGACCTACCAGCAAAATGTTTTGAGCCCTTCCCAAAAAAAAATCATGTATTATTAAATTTGGTTAAAGAAGTAGAAGGTTTCAAGGTTTATTATTTTACTTGGCTGTTTTCAATGTTACCACCAGGCCAATAGCTTAATTGTAACTGATAAATTGATATAATAAATATGCATGAAAAATATCACATACTGATTATGAATACTGAGGCCCTTAAGGGTTTGTTTTCATCAAAATGAATTTCATCTGCGCTCTAGAAATGAGAGTGAGTGAAATTTGTATCAATGAAAATTTATTATCAATCTTCGCCTATATAAAGACACAAGCGAATTCTATGGGCATAAGAAGCAAACGTCCTGGGTTCAAGTCTGGATGAAAACCCTATTATGTACGGAAATGTCCGTCTCCCTTTCCGTTCACCATTTATTCCCCATCCCCTTCACACTTGCATCTAAAATGCCATCAGCTTATTATTATTGTCTTTTCTTGTGGTCTATGTTTCTACACTATAAAATTGCAACACTCCACGCTCAATTTTTTTGCGATCTTTTCTTTACTTTCCCGCACAAGATCCTCGTTTATTACATCTTTCTATTTCACTGGCGCAAGATCATCATTTAAATTGCTTAATTATACGGATTTGGCTAGGAAAAAGAGTTAACCATTTTTCCACGAAGGTACGATTCGAACATAGGCCAACATCATGAATTCTTTGGCCACAAGATTTCCGTCCCAAAGCAGCATTGGATGCGTTTACTGAATGGCTAACATTCTAACTGTAAATAGCGCTATAATCGTGTTTGCTGTGCTATCGTGGTGCCAATGTTATCACGGACATCGAATTTTTATATTTTTGTGTTTTCAATAAACAATATTTAGATGATTTTTCAATATAATGAGAAAAAATAAAACAATATTATCTTTACTTTGAATCGTAAGTTTCTTTTAAAAAGGTTAAAACACAGCCTTGGCGGTCCGAGCAGTCGCATAAAATGGTTTTTAGGCTGCTTCAGATGCCTAGCCTCACCAGGATACAACTTTGTATGGTTTTAAAATCCCTGGTGAAATATCTTTTTCATGCAGTAACCGATGTTAATACGCTTTTGTTATAACATTATCTTGAAAAAACTTGTATTTAGGTAGTTTTATATGTGTGAAAACCAAAACCACAACTCGTAGTTCATTCACTGTGAAATAAATCCTAAGTCGTCTAATGGTTAACAAACCAGAAATTATAAATTCCACTTTCTCAGGCGAGATGCTGTAGAACAGCATTTTCTATGGTACACAAAAGATATCGTACTCTCCACCTTTTTATGACAAAATCGTACCACACGTGTTTCGACTGGAGATAAGTCGTACCAGATGATGACTATAAGACAGTCGAAACACGTGTAGTACGATACTGTAATAAAAGGTAGACAGTACGATATCTTTTGTGAATCACAAAAATTATAAAACTAGGAATTAGAGGAGGGTTAACCGTCATCGCAGGGACGTGACTTAAGCCGTTATGCTAAACTTTTCATTAACTTTACCACAAGACTTCTGGTCTTGAGCTGACTCAACTAAATCTACGTCAGACCCGTCTCCTTTCGGGCTCCCGGCCAGCCACAGAAGGGAGGTGCAGCGGAGTGGGGGGAAGGGGTGCGGCATACCCTTAGGGAGGGGCGCGGGAGGTGCAGCCCGCCCACACTCGGAATACGTAAACACTTTAAAACGGAGAGTGAGAGAGAGAGGGAGAGCGTGGGTCAGGAATCCACCGTGGATAATATCGATCCACTCTTGAAGGCGAACTTTCTCTTCTCTTCCCTTTTCCTAAGTCCTGAAGACCCCCTTTGCACCAAGCGTAAGGACATAACGTCACTTAAGTTGCTGTTTCTGAGGGTTGGTCATCAATGAAACGAAATTACACACCTTCTGGCAAAGTTCCACAAAAGTATAGTTGCACCATGAAGGAAGCAATAATCAATGTGTGAGGATGAAATTTAAATTAGTAGCTTTAACTCCTGTAATTTTGGATGCTATATGCTAAAAATCTGAGATAAAAAATACATCTGAATACACAGAATATGCAGTAATAAAACCAAACGTTTGCAATGAATTATGTAGTAGTAAAGACTGGCTGTAACTCTGATTTCATGTTTACACTGTCACTAAACACGGTGATGAACAAAAAATTTTCAATGGGAACTTATGACTAAAACTGTGGTTAAATTAATATTAAATATTGTATAAAAATACCCGGATACCTAGGTGTTGAGTCTACTGACTATAAAATTTACATATTCTACGGATATATTTAACTTATTCGTTCTGATATTTGTGTAAAAACGCCATCAAGCGGCGAGTTTGGGTATTTACAATGAACTGAAACGAAATCCTTGGCTAATTTTATCGATAAAGATATACGCTCTGGACTATATAATTATTTATTCTGGGGGATATTTTCAAGTAATAACATACCTAGTTTCATTTTTGTGTATCCATTTCGTTATTACAGAATGTAGGAGTTCTTGAAGATAATTAAGTAGCCATACTATAGCTCATGTTCAAATCAGAACGTAATTGTAACTGTTTAAACCGTTGAAGCAGCCGATGAGAATCTCTCTCCTATCAGCTCTCTAAAAATGTGTCACTTTCCCATGGAATGTTCATGATAAATTCTTTCGAAGCTTTCAACTATATTTAACATCTTTTCTTTTGAGCTTCAGTGAAATTCCCTGGTATGGGCCAAAATAAGAATGTAACTTGGTATGGATTCTTTCTTTCTTGCGTGCAGAGAACTTCAGATTCCACATTTAGGCACTTAGTAATGACTTATCGAGTGAAAATCAAAGCATTGAGGTAGTGAAATAAAAAAAGGCTCTGTGATATATATTTTCCCACCTAAGATACCAGTCAGTTTGTTTCACGCAGCACGAGCAAACTTCTATTGCTTCTCGCGCATCTTCGCCCTTGATATGACGCGGAATTGTCCCTCAGCTAAGTTTAAAATACAGGTCATGTATTAGTAGATATTAGTGGTGAAATTCTGGTTGACAAGAGTATATTATACTTTGCACTATTGGTACAGGAAAATCGACAAATTGCAAAAAGCTCCTACGCGCAAAAATTACTCAATTGCTGATATTTGCTTAGCCACTTGGTCATAAAATACAGGATAAGTTTGAATCCAGGGCAAGAAAATTGATTTTTTTCATAAATAAACCATATTGATTGTGTTATATCCGGAAGGACGAATTTAAGAAACGCATTAACGTGGTCAAAGATATAACTAATCCTTTCTTGTCACAGGCACTATAAAATTCTTTCGTGGGATGGTGCCAAAAGCCCACTACCGCATGTCTTGAGAGCGCCCCTAGAGGGGTTGCACACAGACAGAAGATACTTCCTTTTATTCCTTTCCTTCGAATTCCCTCTCTTCTTTTCCTTTACATCCAATTCCTTGCCTCCACTCATCCCACTCCACTCGAATCAATAGGAGAGAGAGAGAGGAAGAGAGAGAGAAAGAGAGAGAGACGCGTGGGGACATTGAACGAGGCAGCTGACCGAAGCCTTACACGTGAAAGATTTTGCGGCTGGTGCCACAACAAGTTGACTTCTGCAAACAAAACTACTCCAAAACGAGGTTCTCCCTCATGGAAATATTCAATCAAATAAATTTGGTTCGCTTTCCTGATAATACAACGGAAATAAGCTCACAGTGGCACTTTAATACGTAACGTTAAAGAGCGAAATGTTTTACATTGCCTATCAGATGGATATTGCATAATATATACTGGAACCGTATAAGAAACCTCGCAATAAAATTGAGAGCCCTAAAGCTGAAGAAGAACAAAATGATTAATGAATATACAAGATAGTTGAATCGTTAACTTGGTGGAATTACGACATGATAATAATAATACGAACTTTGTTATATTCCACACTCTTTTATTATTATTAAACAAGCCTAACCGGTTTCAATGTATGCACATCATCATTAGAGGCAGGATACCTTCAGAGGCAGAGGTATTCTGCCCCAAATGATGATGTGCATACATTGAAACCGGTTAGGCTTGTTTAATAATAATAAAAGAGTGTGGAATATTACAAAGTTCGTATTATTATATCATAGTGATTAATGATTTGAAATACATTCATATAAACATTATTACGATTCATACCATAAGAAGTATCAAAATAGGGATTTTTAAAAACTCAAGCGCATGACTTATTAAGTTTTCAACAATTCAAAAGGAAAATAATTGACATTGGACTTAGATTTATCAACTGAAAAATGCTGGAAGCTTGATAAGATAACATAAAATGATCCTCATCAGCCAGTGAATTCCGAAAAATATTGTAATCAGAAAATTTACCTTAGTCAGACTACCACTAAACCGAAGATAAAGATATGATAGACCATGCAAAGATATTTTCGCAGATATCATTATGCTAATAGGTACCTACTTGACGAGTTTTAACAGGTTTTATAACAGACCCCTAACCAAATAAAAAACTAAATTTCCAAGACATGAAAAAAGAAAAGAATTAGGACTAAATATCTCTTTTTCTGGGCAGGAATGGGGTTCATAAATAGAAAACATGGAAAATAGCTTGTGAGAAATCACGGTTAAAAATTGAACAGCATGACTTGGCCACTTCATAACTGGGCTTTCAAGACATCAAGCTGTGGGCTAATGCTCCATCACGAAAGCTGACTTGTGGCTGTTTCGTGAGAATGAACACGCCCCACGCGTCAACGCCAGACCCTCCCACACAGACGAGGGACGAGGATATAACCTTGCGGGACTCCTTTCTCTTCCAAACGGAGAATCGTTCTTCGGCCGCTGCCGGCCTTCTCCTACCCGCCCGCCCGCCTTAGTCTCTCTCAAGGGAATTCCACCCCATCCCCAAACACCTTCAGCTCCAGGCCGAGAAGAAAAAAAGAGAAACCTTCCTTTCCACCTATTTTCCTGACCTTTCTGGCATCTCCACCGCTCCCTTCAATTTGCTCGACTCAAACAATTTCTTCCCTTTGTCTAACCTCCTCAGATATTTTCCTTTCTGTCACGCGCCCAAATACATTCTACCTCTTCGTAGAAAAAATTGAAGTCAATTTCCGCCGAAAACATGAGCTATGAAGCCTCTTATGTTCACATTTGAATTCTTTAATTTTTCCAGCCATGATTAGCTTCCTAGAGCTAGTTTACATTGTGGCTATGAAAATGAGATTATGCTCGATTGATATTCTTCAACCTTGCAAAGACAAGAGAGTCGAGAGCATTGGAGTGACATTTTAAATGGTATGATCAGGCGAGTAATATACCAGCCTGAAGGACTATCTGTGATACGAGCCTGGCAGGAGAGTGTACATTAATCATGTTGCAAATGCAATATTTTGTTAAAATCAATCTCCTCATCTTGAGTTTAACGCACAAGAACTTCACTGAAAGGACCTTGGTTTGGGTAAATATGTAAACTTAGAGCAAGGTGAATAATGTAGGTACTTTTTGTGGTTATATACAGTAATAAGATTTTACAAAAACCCAATGTGTATATTACGTTTAATTAAATATTTCTATTACCAACCGTTGACTAAAACACCAATTTTAATAATATTTCACCTTTCGTATACACCGCATTATAACTGGTATTGTTGATGCAGCGTCTAAAAGTAAAAGAGAGATGCTACTTCGCTCTAGTTAGGCCACACCTCGAATACGCCGCGAGCGTTTTGGACCCTGGTAATAAAGACTTAACAACAAAAAATTCACAAAAGACAAAGAAAAGCAGCACGCTTCGGCAAAAAATGCTACGAACGAACATATAGTGTTGCACAGCTGTTAGAGGGATTGAAGTGGGAGCCCCTAGAGACTCGGAGGCTGCACGCTAGGCTTAGGCTGCTTAAGATATTGAGAACTGGTATGTTTCAGAGCATAACAGAGAATATTATCATAACGCCTCACTACATTTTTAGGTCTGACAGATGCGATAAAATAAGAGAGATACATTGCCGAGCAGATAGGTACAAAAACTCGTTCTTTCCGCGCACAATAAGCGACCACAATAAAAACTGAGCTCCTCCAAATACACTCCCATTGGACATACCACCATTTCACCTCCAAAAATTTTATATATTTACACGGCTGGTGACCTACCACCCCCTGCCAAACGCCCATGCGGTGGCTCGCGGGGTAGTCTGTAGATGTAGACGTAAACTTAGAGACAACCCATTTATGGGATTCCCTAGAACCTATTATCAGTATAATATCTATCACAGTAGCACTGCTCAGAAAAATGCAAAATCGAGATAGAAAGCCAAAAGGATCAGCAAAAGTCAACATTCAACTTTGAAAGAACTTTTCCCATTCGTCGCGGCACCTACACACATCCCCGCTGAAGCTTTCACACTGCATCCATTTATCTCCAAGCCCTCATATACCGTTATCCCATCCCTTTGCTAGCGCCCCTTTCCTGTGCAACCCCCTTCTGTTCATCCCACAATCCACCAATCGCACGCACGCCATCAATTTCCAGGCGAAGTGACACCGCGGCGACTCGGAAATGAGGGACAGTGAACAGCAGACGTCCGCCGCAGCGCATCCGAGAGAGCCATTCGAGGCGAGAGATTGACCGACCGCGCGTCATGTCAGCCATTCACTCCTCGGACAATCCTCCTCCTCTTTGCTCCGTTTCAACATTTTCCCACCCCCTTCGTATCAAATGTTCCGAGGATGGCGAAAACCAGCTAAGGTGGCTGGAGCGGTTAATGTTGGGGGACATTGAGTTCACATGTCAATATTTTTTAAGAAAGTAAAAAAAAATGCTTGCACAGTATTAAACTTGAAAGCATCTTTCTATTCGTTGGAACACGCTGAGCAGGCTGTAATGAAATGGTACAAGAATGAAATTGCATATTTTTTCCGTAATAAAGCATTTTATGGATTTCCAAACTACCAAATCGATATAATGCAATTGTTTTCTCTTTTATTTGCTTGTGGCTATAATGAGATGACGTATGCAAAGTTTCGCGCGAATATGTGCATAAAAAGAAACTGCTTCAACCACTTAAATCGATTGAAACTGCAAAACCCGACCGATTTCAATGTCTAAATGAAGTACTAAGGGCAAAACGACAATGCCGAACATTCTACCCCAGAAAGAAATACTGCGCTCACTGATTTACTTATATCCATCTTCTAAAAAGTTCCTCTTCACCCGTAATTTCGAATATAATAAGTTTTTAGCTGAAAGAAAATTACTGGTCTGAGTAAAATACTAAAACTTTAGAACTAAGAACTGACATATTTAGTAAGCAATTAGTAATCTAGATGTAGGTGATGATGTGATATTCAATTATTAACACCTATATTAAAAGACATTGAGGCTCACTTTTCATCCCTTTTTTACAATATTGGATAATTGTCTTAGGTTTGGATTTTATACATGCTAAAAAACTATGAAACTGCCAAGTTTTTTTATTTAAAACCTTTCCTAAAATTTTCATATTTTTAAACGTCAATTACCCTGTCCTCATACGGATCATTTCTTACTGGAAAGATAAAACTGCCTCAAATCCAACGTTATAACCTCAAACTCGCGACCGTAAAACTTTAATGGCGGAGAGTTTTCTTCAGCTAGTTTAATTATTGAATGGTGATAGTTGCAATTCTCACAGTTAAGGTAGTTTCTTTTAGGTATGATAGGTATATGACACAGCCAATTTTCAAGGTATTAGGTTTAGTATGTTAGCATCGAATGTTAGTAATTGATGGTGTTGAAGGGAGAAGAGAAAGATGAAAAATGGACAGAAGACCGTTTTCTGCAGATATTGATGGTTTTTGCGTCACAGAAAATTCGGTTTTATGACTGTAGAAGAACTTTAGCTAACGTCTTGCCAACCGAGGCATGTAGGTTAACTGCCAGTGATAGTGTAAATTCCATTATAAAAACTGTTCTTATGGCTTATCACCTGGAGTCGCTACTCAAGCCAGAGGGTCTTACAATAACTTCCGTTTGTAAAAGACGATCGCCTCAGGTGTGTGTCGGGTCTATTCCTCACCCACAATGCAATCAAACACCAAGTTTGTCACCCAAATGGTTCATATTACGAAGAAAAATAAGATGAGCGAAATTTCATTTCTGACATAGGCGTAGAATGGCTATTTTTGTGTCCTGCCCTGCCCTATGGAAGTGCCCTGCCTTCTGGAAGTCATTTCTGTCGAAAGTAAATTAGTGAACGAGTGGTGCAGGGTAACCTAGATGAGGCATAAAATATGTCAGTCAGATTCTAAGATCGACACTAGGAGAAACTGCCATCAAACCGTTGCGGCAACGGCCTCATTGTTTCGCCCATACTGAAGAAATATAACCAAGGAAAAAGTAAATACCCTAATTATCTAAGTATTTGAAAACGAGTTATTCATACACACAATAGATTCCATCACTTTCGAACTAAGGAAGAAGAAAATTCAAGGAATGCAGTCTGAAGAAATGAGATGCAAGGATGTACAAACAATACAATAAAAATTGAAGAGTGCTCTACTAGAGGACCGTTAATTTGACTGACAAGCCCAAAGTTTCTCGTGAACAAAACATTTTCCTATTGTGTCTTGTTTTATAAACCCATTATTTATAAACCTTTTATTATCTCTCTCATTTTTTTACTTTAAATTAATGGTGTTATATCTCATTATGTTCTTTAAGATGAACCTCGACCGCGTTATTTAAAGCTTATATAATTAAAAGATCACTCCAATAAAGAGGTGAGAACAGAATGGGGAAAATAAAATAACAACTGTTTAACTCGATGGAAAAAACTCACCATTCCATATTTTAAAAACATTCAGTTCTCCAGTACAGTGAATGAGTAGAAATATTATTGAATGTCCGTGGATTCTCGTTCAAGATGGCTGTACATTAGATGTTTGAACACATAAGGAAAAGGCGAGGCATAGCTTTCACCTGTCACCCCCATTTCCATGCCACTCACATCGAATATGTATCTTTCACATTCTCAACTGTCACTCTTTGGCTCCCTGTGTCAATTTCCACCCGCCCTTTCACTCCTAAAAATTCAATACTCCTCCTCTCTCCATAAGAATATCGAACCGCCTCATGGGTTTTTAATGACTCTTTATCAATCATTGACTGAACTATGAAAAGCATACTCTAAGGAAGCAGGTGTTAGTTTCTCAAGCCATTAGAACCTAAAATTTAACAATGACAAGGGGATGCTAGAAATGTTTTGTGACGTTACTGATATTGAGTCTGTCATTCACGAAGAGGTAATACATGCACGTATTATTAAAAATCGTAAAAATGTAACGTTTGAGGCGTTTTTGTTCATTTTTTTAGGGCATATAATCTAAAATGTTATCTAAAAACTCTACATTTGCCGAATATAACTCTACATTTTTCGAAACCTATGTGTCACTATCGGCAGTCTCAGAGGACATAATATACCTGATACATCTTAAATATTTTCATTCAAAGTGCCAGAGACCAGAATGGGTTTAAAATATCCTCTTTTTACTGCTGTCTTAACTCGACAACCCTTTTGCCAATCATTGAATGTACAAACGAATGAAGTAACGAAGACAGTATGAATGAAGCTCGAAGTAACTTGTACGGGTGCACACCAAACCCCGTTATAGTTCGTCTTGAAGAAAGATAGCTTTGTGGTGTAACAGGCCAACACACCAGACCGAAAAATGGGAAATATGGGTACGAATCCTGGTCAAGTCAACTGATTACTCTTTGCAAAATATCATCCCTTGGTGTCGATTACACTTCTGATCTCTTATCTCGCAATGCTTATCCTGAATTGGAAACATAGAGCCCAAGGCTAGCCATAGAAAATTGATCGGGATGCTTAGGCGTTGATTTTCAAAGCAACCAGAGCGACATTGAGGTCTGTTTCGTTGTATGTTGACAAACCACGGCGCATTTCATGAGTGAGAAATGCCGGCTTTCATTCTGATCAACCACCGGAAACCAAGAACGACTTGGCATGCTCGTGACAGCAGATTTATCTAAACAATCCCTCACATTCCTCCACGAATACTCATTGTAGCGTATCGTGTGGATATGAACCTGAAGGCCAAAAACAAAATATCACACTAGCGCTAACGAGAGCTTATCAATAAGCTGGTGATTAGGGAAAGATTAGGATCACAGTCAACTAATATTAGGAATCAACAACTAGTGATGTTCATTTAAGAATAACAATATATTCTTCCAAATTAAGAAAAGTTAAAAAAAGCTTTTTTCTCAAAAATTTGTATAAATTGCTAAGTAAATCAACGAAAAGTTTAATGATGAAACGAGAAAAGTATTAATATCTTAAGGATATATCCTATTTCTGCTCAGGAGATTATATTGTGCACATTGATCATAATAAAATGAGGGTTTTATATTCTGATTGCGGATCATTGAAGAAATTCAGACCCCAGGGATGGGAAAAATTTACATTTTTTCGGCAAAACTGACACGAGCTCGAATACTTAAAAATAGACATTTCACTCTCCACTCCTTGTATTAAGCAATTTCCTCTGTTTTCACTTTTTCTTTTGTGACTTTCCAAACATTAAACAGACAATATGGTGGCTGGGATATACTGGGTGGATCAGATTCAACAAAAAAATGGCCCTTTTGATGAAGAATGTAAATACTTTTTAAACGATTGAACCAATCTGATAACCACTACAGAAGAAAAAAATAGATATCGGAGGCTGCAACGTGTAATTGTTTGTCGTCCACTATAAGAAAAATCACCATCTGTGCAACTTAGACAATTATCAGCCAATCCATATTTTAAAAAGTAATCCATCATATCTGACGAAATTTGTAACCATCAATCATTCATCAACTAAACGTGTCACTTAGGAGTCCGTCGGAAATCATTTATTTGGTGATCATCACTGCGGGAACCTTGTCGCAGCTGGAGTAATTGTGGGGTTATTCTTCGCTTTCCATCCCTCAACTGAGTGGATGCCTCTTTGTTTCTCACACCTGAAACGCACCATGAACAAAAACGCAGACGCAAATCCGCCACACCTTTCTCCCTCCAACTTCATTATCTCCACGATCTCCGCCTGGTCGCCCCGGCAACCGCCTCTTTCGCGCTCCGCTCCGTTGTTAGACCTGCCTGCAACGGGCAACAATCCCTGCATCTCACGCAGCACATCCCCTTTTTCTTCACTGGTTAACAGGGGCGATGCGAGGCTCACTCGACGAGTTTTATGACACCCAGGGTCTACTCCGCCAAAAAGGGAAAACACAATTACACGAAGTGCACCAAGCAATGGAAGCACCTCCACTCAACTTAAGCCTTCAATGTCATCCCCTCGAGGCCATTCATTAAAGATCGCGAAATCCTTCCATTCTGACGCCTTTGTTCATTAAAACCATTCATAGCCCATTACATCCTATCTAGATGATTTCATCTCTTGGCCTTTCTATATTGTTTATGCATTATTTTTCCTGGAGGAATCGGTACAGTTATTTATGAATCATATCGTTGCTTTTATCCAGTATTTCGGGAATTTATAATGCTTCCTCATGGCTCTGAGTTTTTTCTGGAGCTCATTTAATGTTATATCTTGTTCTTCTCTTCTATAGGTTATCCTTGTTGTTGCAGCCACGACTTCCAACAATCTCTTTTTTCAGCCCTCCTCTTCATTTCATTGTACGAGGTGCATCTCATTTCCATCGCCAATACTTTTAGGTACGAAGGTATTGGTCGTCCTCTCTGTCTTTTGCCAAGAATATTTCCTTCCATAATATTTTGTATGAAGTTGTCGTGCCTAAGTAAGTGTTCGATAAGCTTTGCTTTTCTTGTTTCAATTGTTTCCAATAGTTGTCTTTCTGCATGGACTTCATTTAGTCCATACAGTCCATGATGATGTATAAGCAATGTATAAAATATTTCTCCCATAAAAAGAAATTCAGAAGGAACTCTGAGCCCTGAAGGATCGTTGCAATTACGCGAAATGACAGAAAAAGAGCAACAACACGTTACATAAATATTTTGACCAAGGTCTTAAGAAATCAATATTTTTTCCTGTATCGATTATAAACCAATGCCATCATTAATATTTAGCGAGAGAACCCACACTCCTATCTACTTCGCAAAGTTTAAATTATTATTTCATTGTTGCAAGGTTTTTCACCTAATTATAGGCGTCTACCCTCAAGTTATTTAGCTGTGATTTTTAGAATCAATTAAAATACATCAATATGAATAATGGAAAAGTAGTAAAATGTGAATAAAAGCCTTAAAAAGAATGAGATGGATTGTGCACATCCTGAGGGACAATGGGCAAAGATATAATGTATACTTTGACAAAATAAAAAGAATGGTACATAAGAACAGAGAATAAGGGAACAGGCATTTGATACGAGTGGATGGAGGACTGCAGTCAACCAATCTCAGGACTGTACAACCAATGATGAAGTAACTTCAATCGGGCTATCGGAAAGCTAATTATCAACTGGATGATGAATTCGTCACGTACAAGGTTGCTTAGAACAAAAAATATGGAACTAAGATACACAAGTTACTGATGTACGTGCAGTTCTCTGGGTTAATATTTGCTCTCCTCGTCACAAAATATTCTTGGCTATTCCCATTTTATTCGTCCAAGCATCTGCCTACGGAGTTAACTTTTCCGTTGAAAAGTTACAAACCATTTACTGCTTCATTAGAGAGCTGCATTAATAGCAAAGAACCAATCAAGTAAATATTTCCCACGTATGGTAGTTATAAAAGTGCAAAGTTATTTTTCAATTGCATTTTAAACCATTCAAAACTATGATGCAGTTATTGAAGCACAGAGAGAATAAATTTGCAGTTTCAGGAGTAAGGGAATAACTTACGCTCCAAAATAATGCAAGCGAGGTTTTAGGCTTTCCGTGTGTCGGGTGGTGTGAGAAAAATATTGCTCCTCAAAGTCTTGAAAACGAGTAGCATAGCATGGGTAATTAAGACTCCAGACTCATAACAATGAGACTGGAGAATATTATCACTGGACGCATGGTGCTTATTCTCAAATAGAATGTCTGCGGAAATGAGAGCTTAATTCGCCTCTGAAGTCTATTCGGAAAAGGTCGCAAATGTGACCAACAAACCACCACCTTGGTTAGCAGATGATCTTCAACGTACCAACAACTTTTGTCTAATCGTCAAAACTACGTAGTTGGTTATTTCACATTCCAATGGTTTACAAATTCGAGAGCAAAACTGGATTGAAGATATTGTGAGACAACTCAATTTTCACTCCAACAGGATTCTTAAGCGGCTAATGATGGAAAAGACTCGAAAATAAAGGTTTAATCACTGGAGCTGAGGGCACGATTTCAGCCAAATAGACGCAAATATAATTATAAGCAAATTAATAAAAGAAATTGCACTTCTCCCGCAAAATTCAAATTATAAATCAAACTGCTACAAAGAAAAAAACAGCCATTTCTTGGCACGTTCTAAATGTATGCGCAGCTCTTTGTCTCCATGAGTGACAGGCTTATGACGTCAGTTGAGCCGGGTGATAGCAGCGTATATCACCTTGGGTAAAAGTTTCTGACGCAAACAGAATGAATGTTTCATTCGATGAAACGAAGAGTGAAATAAAAAGAAAAGCCTGATAAATAACCAGCAGCCTTGCAGACGTGAACAAATGGTTTCTCTCAGCTCTCTGGCTTTCACTCGCAGGGGAGAATATATTTTTCATAAAGAGCAGTAAACAATCCTACTAGTGGTAATGTGACTACAGGGTAAATATTTCAAGTTAAAAAAAGGAAATCGTTCACTGCTGTATATATTATTAAATGTTAGAATCATGATTTCTGGAGGAAAAGTTAGGCGAATTTGCACGTGAAAATTTTGTTGCTGCGTTGCAACACTTACGGTAGTTTGAGCGAAATATTAGCAATCAATGAATTTGGCCTCATTAAAAAGAAAAATATCTCTCGATTCTAATGACATCAAAAATTTAACCCCATTACTACATCAATTTTGGAGATATTTGGCAAATAATACCAGCACTTTTACTGGAGAAATGGTACGTGTATGCACTCCAGAGAGACATAATTTACAAAATGAGAAATTTCTAGCACTTAGATGTCGTAAAAGAACTAACAGCGTGTATTTTGTACGTTTTCTCAAATATCTTTGAAAACAAATCATATTGTACCAGCAGTAGATTCTTGGGTGTCACAAAAAAACTTTCCGGTTTGAAAGAGTTTCAAACGCACCACCCGAAAAAAGAGTCAAGTTAAAGACTTATTTAGATATTTTCATTTGATTACTTACAATTACTGTCATAAGAGACTATTGCACCATTAAACATGCAATATTTAATTGATGTGTCTTACAGTTGGTGAAATTAAAACGTATAATTCGACTATGGTCTCTACTATGACAAGGGAACTATCTCGCTCGGACCACCTTAAATGAACATTCGATCAGATCGGTTCCTGCTAAACTCTTCCGTCTTGGCAAACAGGATAGGAAAAACAGTCATTTGTGATAACTCCCAAACAATTGTAGGTACGATTTGTTCTTGGTGAGACTATTGCTAACGAGAGAATTTCGAGTGGCAACCGGCAACCGTCGCAAGCGATTTCACGTACTCTCTATATCCCTGTCGATTAAGAGTGGCTGAAGCGGTAACCGTGAGTCGTTGGACGCACATTTTAATAGGTTATCAAGAAAAAAAATCCTTGGGCCACATTATTCTTAGATAAATCTGTGTACACGGGTAAAATCACCATGCATGAAGAAAAATAAATGAAGTTAGTAAATAAATAAAATAAATAAATGAATAAGAAAAGTAAATAAAGTTATACCAGTGAATTTTAGAAGTTATACTTTTAAAATTTTGCCTCAATATCAGCATTGCTATGACTTGGATGCACTGCGCGAAATTATAAATTTAAGCAAATATCAAGTGCAAATACGTGATTTAAACTCGGCGTGGCTACTTTGTAATCGTTAGCCACCATTATAACAATTTGAAACGTATCAATTCGCGTTTTGGAGAATGAAATGAGCACGTGCATTCGATTTATTGCAAAGTATATTTCAATTGCCATTAGGCTACGCGATAAAATATCAATGAATTGCCAAGAATATAAATCCGTCATATACCATTTTTTCACTTTACTTTATGAATATTACTAAAAAGCACCTTTTCGCGAAGTTTCAGACAAATCTGCACTTAAACAACATTCAATCAAACCACCTTAACGATGGGAAAATTAACTAGATTGGCTACCAGGGTCAGCCATATCACAGAAGTTTGCCGATAATTTCGAATTTTCAAATTTTAACTGAATTCTTGAAGCAAACCAAATGATTTTCAAATAACATAAAAATGATAGCTATAAAGAGAGAAAAGCAAACATTTCTGTGTACAATAATGTTCTTCTTCGTAATTACGCGGCAGAACGTAGGGCATGCCAGAAAATACATATGAATGAGTTAAATGCGGCAAAAATATGGAATTTGAAAAGCATATTTAGGGAAAGTGATATGGATCGGGTTGGGAATGAGTGTGTGATGAAAGGATGAGAGTAGGTTGGACGCTCCAGTGACGTACATGAATTGAGTGTTCTTCGTTGGTTTGGCCTCAAAGTAAGAGGTAGACCAAGAAAACCATGAGTAGATATTGTAGAAGAGACTCTGAAAGGGAGGAAAATTAGGAGTCTTAATAATAGGAAAGCGTGAATAAAGCAACCAATGAATCGAATAGAAGCAAAAGTGTATTAGAAGGACGGAGGAAATTATGAAAAGGGAGTCCGTTTTGAAGGGATAACGGTTAAAACTAAATTATTTGACCTAGACTGCCCTTAAAAGGAAGGGAGTAATCAGTGTATTTGAATATATAAACGTATTTATAAACAAAAAAATGTGTTATGTGCCTGGGTAATTATTTAAGTTATGAAACAGACTCAACGTAATCCATCTCAAAATAACATGCAGAGGCGATAAAGACGTAGGAATTACAATAAATCATCGGAAAAAATTTATGAAAGAAAATGAAACATTTATATACTCTACCCTTTGTGACTGATGTCTCTATTTCCGGTGAAATAATTGTACAGCCACGGATAAGACAAATGACGAGAAATATATTTCGAAATAGCGTTATCAGAGCATGCTGTAATGAGAGCTACTAACAGATGGAACTACTGAACAAGATTTTTTTCGACGCTTCGTAATCGCAAAGAATAATAATTGCGGCCAGAAACAGCGGGAAATTTTCCCGTAGGAGATAAAGCACACACACCGGTAAACTGAAAAGATTCAAGTGCAAGGAATGAGAGTCATAAATATTTTCATTCATGCCTACAGTTCTTGCGAGAAAGAAGAGAAGAATCTCTTTTGAATGATGAAAAAAAATGAAGAAGTTGAATTTGGCGCAGATGAAGTTTTCACCGCGCTTTTGGAGCCAAAGAAGAAGAGCGAGCGAGATGAGATGATAATAATAATAATACGGGATCGACTGATGCATATTTTTTTTTAATTTTCAAGGATTTGGCGACTGGTGACCCACATGCCCAAGTGCTTGCTGCACGCTAGCCTCTCTCTCTATGCCTCTTCCCTCTCTCTTTCTCTCTTTCACACCCCCTCCCCCTCTCGTAACCCCCCTCATCCCTTCCCCCCCTCTGACTCTCCCGAGGTACTGACGTCACCCGCGGCCGTGACATTTTTAAAGCTCCCCTTCCCCTCCCTCCTCTTCTGTCATCAACCCCCTTCCCTATTACTCAACCCCACTCCGCTACCGCACCGATTTCTCTCTCTCTCTCCTCCTATTGCTCTCCAAGGGAACTTATTCCGAGCCTCAGATTATATCATCAAGATAAATTAAAACATCCAAAGAGAGCGGATTTCAGGCTTAAACACCCTTTGCGAATAAAAATTTTAATTTCCAGCATGAGAAAAAACTTGGATTGTCTTTTGCTGTTAATCAAGCTAAGCCTCATACTCCGACGTAAGAAAACTGAAGACTGCCCAATAGATTACACTCCGTGGCAAATCGTTAGATATACTAATATTTTTATTTTAGATACACTCATCCGTTGTACAGAAAATCCTTTCATCTTAATCCTCCTTTAGTCTAAGAAACAAAAAATGAAGGACTTCTTAATCAACATTATTGTTATTAGGTGTAACATGCAACGGAAGGACATACGTATATATACCAAATACATATATGTATGTGTGTGATGTATTGTGCTCCGTATAAATGGCAGTTTCAGATGTAACTTTATGAGAAGGAATCATACAGGAATCAATAACTTGGTGATTAGCAAAACAACATTAACTTTGCAATTCATCTAAAAAATATTCGAATACGATCTGGGTTTGGACGGAAATAATGATAGTGAGACGAAGATGATGAAAACCCGAGGATGAGATTTGAATTAACAATGAGGGAAATGTTTGCTGATTTTTGCATTTTTCTATATCCCCTGCGATGCGAAAAACCACGTAGTACACCAAATTCATTTTAGGATGAAGATTTGATGCACTCACCATGTCACGCTCCATTATGTCAGAAGAAATAAAATTAGCTCTTACCTGAAAATAAAGGAAAATTTGCATTAGTGCTTCACACTTCAGTGACAAATTCATAGAACAATTTTAAGCTCAAAATGAGTTTTTTCATGTGAAATTTACTTTTAAAATAGGTATTTAGCATTTAATTCGGCAATCCCAGACGTGAATATATTATCAAAGTGCTTGAAAAAATTTTATCAAGGTAGCATAAGGTCAATTTACCAAATAAATTAAGGTTGCAAAAAAGGAGGTTTTTTAAGGTGATCATTGGTGGAGAGAGGCTGGAAAAATTATCATCCATAAAAACCTCAGAATTACATGGAATAGAAGGTACACGAAGGAATTACGAGGATTGCACGAAGTAGAAGAATCACTCAGTGAAAGACATTTCACTCAAGTTATGTAGGTACAAACAGCCTAATGAACTTTTATAGGTTAGAGAAATAAGCAATTGTAAAATGTTTCATTTTGTGTGGCACTTTAAGGAGGCGAAGCATGAATATTCGGGAGGAAAGGGGAGAGGCATCTAGGGGACTTTGGAATATGGCTGTGGCAAATAATGGAAAAGATGAAATGGAGTGATTAAATAAGAAAGGAAAAAGTGCTGGAAAGAATAAATGAGGGAATGAATATCATTAGAACAGTAAGACAGAGGATACTGAACTGGATGGTACTCATCATGAGGAAAGACTGCTTTCTATAAATGATATCGGAAGGCAAGATTGGGGAAAGAGGGGGAGATATGACAGGACGGCGGACATGATGATGATCAGGAATTATTATAAGCTTATGGAGGCTGCACAGGACTCACAGGAGAGACCAGCATCGAGGGAGGAGTACAAACGAAGTCTTCGGAGGACAGCTCCACCAAAGGAGAAGACAGTAAATTGAACGTAATACAAAATTATATTCATTATGAGAGAGCAACCAAAAGTAATTTGAAAAATTACAGCTTGGAAAGATACGTTCTACCCATAATTTCACAAGGGGGATTGTTAACGAATAACCGTCACACAATTAAATTATAAATAATCTTGATGGACGAAATTAATGGTCTTAGATACACAAAAGGACGACACGGCAGGGTTCAAGCTACAGGGTCAAATGCTTGGAATGGCTGCAAAACTACACCATGATTTTAAATACCAAATTGTGATGATTTCTTCCCAACCAAATGAATGAATTTTCCACTGCTTCCTAGGTGAATGTACAGATTCAGCTATCCTCATGATTATTATATAACACCGGGTGAAAAAAAATGTTTTATTTGGTAAAAGTGAACTATTTTGCAGTGAGCTCTGGTCATTTAATATTACATGACACATGATTTACTGTACAAACTAGGAAACTATACAATATGTGATAAAATTGAGCATAAAAGTGTACCATAAAAAGTCTTGGGACAAGAAATAAAGAGACGACGGACAAAGTATGGGACTTCTAGGTTCCCAAAACTTAATGAAGAATTTTGAAATTAAATTATTTCAAAAGTATTTCATTGCATCCCAGATGATCATATCCCTTAAACAACTCAATTTTATGTTTAGTTGGCTGTATCCCTCCATTTTATCCTATTCACTGCAAGATACCCCCTTTCACCGCACCAGTCTGCTTGTCCCACACTCTTCTCTGGAGCGTAATCCTTACAAAATTACTTTAAATTATATTCTCAGAA
Source organism: Ceriagrion tenellum (assembly GCA_963169105.1). Classification (NCBI taxonomy): domain Eukaryota; kingdom Metazoa; phylum Arthropoda; class Insecta; order Odonata; family Coenagrionidae; genus Ceriagrion; species Ceriagrion tenellum. Next base: position 10,865,153 of record OY720639.1, read on the forward strand.
AAATCCTTGTATTTTAGAGTTCGGTTATCCATCTGGATTTTATGCTACTGATAACACTCCGCGGATTTTTCATCTCATCCATTTCTCGTCACAATATCTCAGTTTTGATCTTACACATGCATTTGAGAGAAAAATAGTAAACGTCAACATAAGCAGCAAAAAACCATTACAGAGGTCTTAGTTTTATCAAATAAAATTCAAGATCATGTGATAACTCGTATAAGAGACAGTTTCAACGTATTCCCACAACCAGGCTCATAGACAAAATAGCACTCTATAAGAATGTCCAACTTAATAAATGAAAAGAAAACTAAATTCAAACTCAATCAAACTAAATAAGATAACTCAAAGTCATGTGCATCATATGTTAGATAACTTATACTTATCCATCCTAAAGGTGAAGTGTAATATTTGAGTGAAATAAAACATACTTCCTCTTTTATTCGCTCCTCGTTTTATCGTATGTGACTTTAAAAAATAATATCATTACGTAGTTGAGATTTTACATCTGCACAATCATCTGCATCTACATAATACCCCACGACCCGCCGCATGGGCGTGTGGCAGGGGGGTGGTAGGTCACCAGCCATGTAAAGATGTAATATTTTTGGAGGTGAAATGGTGACATGTACTATGGGAGTCTATTTTGAGGAGCTCAGTTTATATTGTGGTCGCTTATTGTTCGCGGAAAGAACGAATTTTTGGACATATCTGTTCGACAGAGTATCTCTCTTATTTTATCGCATCTGTCAGACCTAGATATATAGTGAGGCGTCATGATAATATTCTCTGTTTCGCTCTGAAACACACAAGTTCTGAATATCTCAAGCAGCCTAAGCCTAGCGTGCAGCCTCCGAGTCTCTAGGGGCTTCCAAACTTAATTCCTCTAACAGTTGTGAGACACTATATTTTAGCTCGTTCAAAGTTTTCTAAAATACTGAAATGTCAAAGGGCGAGAGGGAGGGCCGCAACTGGGGAAATCGGCGCGAAATCCAAGTCTTCGAAGGCGATGTGCGAAAATTCGCACATCGCATTCGAAGACTTGGACGAGGAATTCAGCAAGCTAGACTTCCACTCTCAATTCCTCCCTCCCTACCTCTTTCATCCCCTATAAGCTCATATACACACCCACCCAGTTCAACGATTCTTAATTTCCGTTTCCTTTTCAAGTATCATAGAGTCCAAGATAAAAATAAAGCAGAAAAGGCTCCTGAAGTTAATGCTCCTATCGATGTAAATAGCCATTCGACGACATATAACTTATACTGGGTAATAAGAACTATCAAAACTCACTAAATTACACTCCTGAAAGTACTAATTCGTCATTATCCGCGGAAACCCGTCCCTTCAAAGGAGTAAAGAAACAGAATTTTCATTATCTTGAGTGAATATCCACAAAAAAATATGCATCAACGTATACTAGCACGAACCGACTCATGTTACGCCAAACATAACATCAATCTAGGATTGGCAATCTTTTGCAGTGATAAGAACTAACGTCAGATATTTAGCACTTACTTCAAAACGCAGTAATAAAGTGTTTTCAGTTCCAATTTAAGATCTAATGATTAGGACTGAAAACCAATTCGGTCTTGCGCCAGATAACTTCAGGGTAAACGTTTCAATGTGCATTCTTTTACGGACACAGGTACTAAAGTTGTCACGAACAGTATCGGTGTAGTAAACATATTAATGTACTTCATTGAAAGTGCATGCTCGGCGACATGCAGGAAGACATGCATGACGCAGATATGCCTGTCGTTGATGAACCGACGGGTGACATAATTAAAGATCACGAAGGGATGGCCAAACGATTATGCTCTATTAAATCTAACAAGTCTCCAGGTCCCAAAGAGAAACCTTCGCGCGTGCTCAAAGAGTTCATTACACTCATTACACCATTCTTCGAAATCATATTTAATAACGCATTATCACGACGGTTATTTACCTCAAAATTGGAGAATATCCTATTTATAACTAATAACTTCATGCTTAACTTTGTGAAACCTCTCCATACTTAAAGTGTACTTTAATTTCCGTCAAATAGCTAATTTGTTCAAGTTTATTAAAAAGAGGAAAAAACAAGACCCTGGAAGCTACCTCCTTACATCGCTAACATCCCCATCATGTAAGATTCTCGAGCACATCGTTGTTAACGATAACAAGACCTTTGCGGATAATCAAATCTCCTTCCACAGCAATCAACATGCCTTTCGGAGGGGTAGAGATTACCAAAACCAGCGTGGACACTTTCACCACAATATTTAAAAATCAGGGGTTGCAAAAAAGGAAGTTGAATCGCTAATATTGAAATTTGAGTAGGCACTTAAAAAGGTTCCTCACAGAAAGACTCAAATTGAAATTCCAACCACGAGGAATTAACGAAAAAATATCAGAAAATCTGCCACATAAATTTCTTAATGACCGCAAAAAAATAATCTACGGAATTAGTTTCAAAATGGCTTCACTGACATCCAGCGCCACTCAGGGAAGTGTGATCGGCCCCCTCTTATTTCTGATTTGTATGAACGATATACAACCAAGGTTTAAAGGAAAAAAATATTTTATTTGCAGAAAATGCTAAGATCAAGCGCTAATTCGAAATCCCTTGGCTGGAACTCGAACTTAGCCTTACAGCTGATTTATACGTAACGTATGTAAATTTTAAACTTCATAAAAAACATTTTGTTTCGAATACTATTTCACGTTCATTTGAAGGCTGGAAATAGAATAACAGAAGAGTCTTGGAAAGCATGGAAATTTTAGTTTCCATACATGAGTTGATTAAAGTAGAGTATACAATAGCGATGTGTCATAGACGTTACACACTTTTGAGCATGTAATTGTGGTTAGAGAACAATCAACAAAAACTCTGGTCTCCAAAAATACCAATCAAAAAGGTGAAAAATGTATCGCCTACACGTTAAATTAATATAATTTTAAGTCAATAAGTTTAATTCATATTATAAGAAGTTATTCTGAAAACTTATTTTAGTCGTGAAACGGATGTCACAAAAACTTCGTAAAGAATGCTACAAAAGTATTATAAACTGTTCATAAAGTTATTCACCAATTTTATTTTACTTTTTGCACACAAAGTATTCATCACAATATTTCCACACACATACTTGACGCACATAAAACAATATATCAAAATATATTTTAACAAGTAGCCTTATGACAAAAGACATATACTTAGGAGTAATTCAATCGGATAGGTACAGATTCGCGCTGTAAACACAAGTCAATCTTGCATCATTAATATTACTTCATACATGGCTATTAACACCTTGTCAACAGATAAATCTACATAATTAACTGATGCACGTAAGTGAAGTGTTGTCCAAGAAATTTTTTCCATTCGCTTAAGAAGTTATTAAAATGCTCACTCAAGAATTCTCGATCAGCCCTCCAGCCACCTTAACCTAATTTCATAAAACAAGCCTTAAAAACGGCATAAAACAGTCGCTCTTCTCGCCTTTCTTTTCTTATAAAGCCTTTTTGATCTAATATAGATCACTTCTCGTTTTCATTCGAATAAAGACTTACGCGGACATATGATACATCCCTCCGCTATTAAAATTAGCACTCAATCTTCTTTATTGTTGCTGACATTATTGTTCATAAAAATGATAATATACGCATTTTTATATTTTATCCCAGCCAATTTGTAAAACAATAAATATACGAGGGCTGTTCAAAAAGTAATGATAAAAACGCTCTACAGAAAAAAATATTTGTTCAATCTTCTAAATCTGATTATTCTGTTTCGAAGTAACCCCCCTCGGTTCTAATGCATACCTGCCACCGTTACTGCCACTTTTTAAACACGAACGCCAGATCATCTTTATCGAGCTCCTTGCAATGCGCCTCCACAACTTCGATGACCTCGTGATTGGTCTTGAATTTCCGTCCCTGAACAAAAAATTGTCTTCGGGGAACAGCCAAAAGTTGCAAGGGGCCAAATCTGAACTGTACGGTTGGTGGGGCACAGTCGTGATGTCGCTGTCGTACCATTTCTCAAATGTGTAGACATGTGGCGAACTTCCTAATGGTAATTCGTTGTTGTTCGCGAAAGATAGTGGTAGCTGTATTATTTACAACCTCGGTTCGATACGTTAAAGAAGGCCCCTCGCGCAGCTCGTCGGCAATGCTTTCTCTCGTCGACGAATGTAAGGCTTGTAACCTATTGTAGAAGATCGCCTGGTTCGTAACATCTTCACCATACACCGTAGCTAATAATTCATGCGCGTCTTTACGGTTCTTCCCGATTTTCACTCAAAATTTCACGTTACAATATTGCTCTAACTTTTCATCCATGCTGGACATGGTAGGCGAATATCTAACACAGGTTACGCGATCGTCACATACGTCCATTTATTTCACTGATCGACTTGAAACTGGTCGTTATAAACGGCTAAAGGAATTAGATAGACGATGGTATGCAGTATTGCTCCTCTTCACAGAAAATTTTCCCTCAAGGTCACTATTATCATTACTTTATGAACAACCCTCGTACAATACCGCCATGGTATAGCAAACTGCATTCTAGTAGTATTGTAATATTTAGATTAAATGAATTTTTACATAAATAAGTATTTAAGATTTCACTGCATTTGAGAGGGACGAGGCAAAATATCTATTCACTGCCCCAGAAAAATCTCAAAATCGTTCAGCTTCAGCTTCGAGTATTGTTCCTTCTGTTATCACATTTATGCGTCAGAAGCCATACGTGGCCAAAGAAAAAAAAGGTTCATTTTTCCGCAGTTCTAATGCCAAGAGTGTGTGTTTTCAAGTAGTTACATTTGAGCCATTTAGTTAGCCATTACAGTAGCTGAGTGCACGGTCCTCCCTCGCTACGAAAGTAAAAAATTCTGGGGTTGACGACCGAGACTTGTCTGGATCAATGAATTAGAGTATTTCTCTGGGAGAACTGAGCAACGGCTAAATCAGGGCCATAAAACCTCGAGAACATTCTTTGAATGTTAATCTTGTTCAGCTGACGCTGACCACATATTTGAAATTACATTACTATCCTCGTCTTGGCGACCGAAGTCTGTGGCTCAAGTCATTAAAAGGATTGTATTCGTATTTAGGTCGTGACAGCCCATTACAGGCAGATCCCAGTTTTGCAATGCATTAATGAGGACTTATGGCAACTGTGACGTAAATACTGTAATGCGTTTGTGTCATACCTGAGCAAGGCCGTTGAAAATATTTCTAGGCATTGCAAATTAAGGGATTGGGAATATGTATCACGAAATTTAATTAATGCGAGAATATTTTATTTCAAATGCTAAGCCAAGTTGAAGTATATATATATATATATATAAATATATAACAGAAAAAGGAAATAAATTTAGAAATATAAGCTAGCAACAAGGCGTTGAGGTTGGGGATGGATAGATAGGTATATCAGTGGACACTCACAGAAAGGCGATCCATGGCGACGCCGGTGTCCACTGCTCTCGGAAGCTTTCGGGTGAGAACCCTTCCTCAGCGGGAGAAAATCACAACTCAATTGTGATTGTGGAGTTGTGATTTTCTCCCGCTGAGGAAGGGTTCTCACCCGAAAGCTTCCGAGAGCAGTGGACACCGGCGTCGCCATGGATCGCCTTTCTGTGAGTGTCCACTGATATACCTATCTATCCATCCCCAACCTCAACGCCTTGTTGCTAGCTTATATATATATATATATATATATATATATATACACACACACTTTCGACGTTTCAACGTTCGATTCCCGGTCCAGTCGAATTTTTTCTCCTTGGAATTGGCCATCTTTACATCTTCACACCACCATTGTGTCTGTTGATTTTATGTGTTCCTATTCACTTTCTTTCTACCTTTCTGTATAAACATTTATATGAGTATATTTGCCGCTGAGCGGTCTGAGTGAATGGATGAACGATTGTATGGCCGGAATGGCTCATTTCCTACTTGGGTTAGCGTACCCCTAAACGCCTGTTCTATATCTTTCACCACTGTCTGTGTGCTTGAGTTATTCTTTCATTTCGCCTTCTGTGTGTGTCATTCCTTCTCTGCCGGTGGGTGATAAGCAGCCCGCGCGCCATCTATTGGCCGCTCTCGTGGGTCATGCCCTGGGGAGTGTTAGTTCATATAAACCCCCCGCCGATTCCAGTAGTTTCTTAGTAGACTGGGTAGCTTGGTGGTCTGAGCAATGGACGCGATAAGTTCCAAGATAAGCAATCCAAAGTTCCGTGGTTCGATTCCCGGTCCAGTCGAATTTTTTCTGCTTGGAATTGGCCATATTTACATCTTCACACCACCATTGTGTCTGTTGATTTTATGTGTTCCTATCCACTTTCTTTCTACCTTTCTGTATAAACATTTATATGTACTTATATGTATACATTTATATGAGTATATATATAAGTATGAGTATATATATGAGTATAACAGAAATATTAGGAAATATATAAACAGAAATATTAGGAAATAGTCCACAAATATGAAATATTTAAAAAAAACCTTACTGATAGTAATAAAAGTGGAATGAAAAAAGAAAAAATTCTTATCATAAACACGCGCATAACTTATGCTTTCAGAATAATTGACAAAGATTAAGACCTACGGTATTCGAGGAATATTTATTATTTTCATCAAGTCGTTAATATCGCACTTATAAAGGTTTCATCTTTTGCCGCTCCATATGTTAAAAAAAAATCAGTACAAGAAGGTTGTTGACATTTATACCACTTTATTTCCTTTCTAATCTGCGACTTCCAACAAAAGACTTTCTAATCCTTCGCTTCAGAATCTATTTTATCTCCACAATTACGTCAACCATGATTATTTGATATTATAGCCCTGGAACCCTACCCAAGGCAAAAAGATCCTTTCCTAAAAAAATTATGACTATAGCAGGAAATGAAATCTCAGAAAACCATTGAATTGTTTATCTGAAAAACTAGAAATCATAACAACGCCTCAAACCATCTCAAACTATAACCATCAAAATAACCACTGGCGATTAAAAACTGTCAGCAGTTACAATTACAGAAACGCAGTAACGTGTTGGGTGAGTAATGTAAAAACGACAAGAAAACCTGAAAATATTACAAAAGTCTTTGAATTTCAGCTAAGCCATGAAATATTTCTCGGTCAAGGTTCATATTTTCCGTTTTAAAGACTACCGTCCACAATATGACATCGGATCCGATCGTAACCTCCTTCCTGGAAATATGGTGTTATTGGTCGGATGAGCGAGTATGGATATGTAGGTAGGTTTATAAGGGGAGGAAAAATGAGTTCAACATTAAATTCATTGTACTGGGAACTAAATAACTCACTTGTCTCTGACGTGACTTCGTGGAATTTACTCAACATTGTAAATGAAGTAAATTTGTTATTTCATATAAAATTTTATTTAAGTCGTTTTAAGTAACATTTTATGTGTTAAAACAAAGTTGCATGCATTCACAATAGAGAAATAAAAGTTTAAAGGTCTTGTTCTCCAAATAGGAAGCAAAATTTAAGAATCCCCGCAACCGCATGAATGCAAACTCCAAACATTCAAAATTGATCTGCTCCCTAATGGCTGATTCTTAATCCGCAGCATAGCTATAAAATCACGTTTTGCATGCTTCCTGCATGACTCTTGTATCTCTCTGCTTTAATTTAGTGGAAAAATACACTAATATAGATAGTTGCTGTGACATTCATCGCATGGCTCTAGTGCAGTGGTGGTGAAGGCTGACCATTTGAATTGTATCCGCAGGTTTTAGCCAAAGCAATAATATAGCTGGTAGTCTTTGGGTTCTGCGAGTATTTTTTGTATTATTTTTGCTACAGTTTCGCCGTGCTCTGCTGCCGGCTTCGTCGGGCTTTTGAAAGAAAAATGGTCTTTTTTTATAAATAAAAACATTCGGAAGTTGATGAAATTGAAATAATGAAAACAAAAATCAATTCCAAATAAGTGATTTCCATATATAAGGGACCCAAATATTACCAGATGTACATCACGAGCTGCGAAAATCTACAAAATAAGTTCAAAGCAATAATAGCCTCAAAAATAAATTTTATAGTTATAGTTTGTTAACATTAGTATAACATTTAATCGGATATTGGTGACATCTCACCCCCTGACGGACACCCTTGATGAGCCTTACAGGGTATTATGGTAGATGTCCTTGAGTTTGGTGGATACACCTCCCTCACCGAAGTCCCATACTTATGTCGTCATCACGTGGATGAACTGGCCCGCGAAGGGCAACTTTGTCTCCATGTTTCTTTCTTCCTCGCGCGAGCGGGTGCTCATGGGAAGGGTGGATGGGCATTAATGAGGGGGAGGAAGGTGACTTGAGGTGGGGAGAGGGCAGGGGGCGAAAGGGGTGGCTGCAGCAAATGCCGAGGAGCGGCGCTGTAATCGATATGTCTTCGGCCGCCGTCGCCGCCCGCGGGACGACGACCACTCCGATGCCCACACCAGGACCAATCCCAATGGCTGCTCCCCCCCCCCCAAGTACCATCACGGGAACCTCGTCTAAAACCATTGGCGATGGAATTCCTCTCGGCATTCGACAAGGTTCCTCACATAAAATATACTGAAATTATGCAGAATTAATAAAAAATGATCAGGACTGATCATCATCAGCCCTGATCCTTTTTTGGGAATTCCTCTTCAAAACTCTCACCTAATGGTAAACCATACACGTTGTGAAGTGTGAAAAAAACAGCTCAGTTACACCTACTGCTGTCAATCACGGTGGAAGTCAAAGCACCAATTGAAGGTATAAAGAGTTCAGCAAACCTATATAGGCGTTTTGAATCTCAGTGAGAATAACACTACGAAAAAGTATCCGAGTATAAATCCAGTATCAGTCAGAGATACTAATAGGTTGGGTTTTACAGAGCGACCTACGCAACGTTCTGAAGGGAATGATAGTCGTAATTTCTTACATATCAGTCAGCAGGGATTCCGTAAGGGCAGGTCCTGCGAAATACAGCTTGCGCTCCTCCTTCATGACATCGTGATATTTCTTGATTTTAAGAAGGCTTTCGACAAGGTTCCTCACAAAAAGCTCATACATATATTAAAATCATGCAGAATTAATAAAAATAGTGATTTGGATAATGTACATTCTCAGTGATTGAAAACAAAAAGTATTGATGGTTTTAGCTCTGATACGGTCGAAGTCACATCCGGTGTTCCGCAAGGAAGCGTGATCGGCCCTCTTTTATTCATTATTCATATTAATGACTTAAGTTCTCGAGTAAGCCGTAAATGAAGATTATTTGCAGATGATACAGTTATTTACCGCGAAATAATCGAAGACGCGGACTTTGAAGTTCTGTCATCAGACCTGAACAAAGTTAATTCGTGGTCCAACATTACATCTAATGAAGAAATCTCTGATTCTTTCCTATACCAATGCTCACGCCCCCCCCCCGCCCCCCAACCCCCGTGGGAACCTCTTCTAAAACCATTAGCGATGGAATTCCTAACGAATAAAAATCACTCTACTCGCCCAGATATCAGACCTGGGAGGTCGGATTTGAGCCGTTCGAAATCATTTACGATCAATTAATTGAAGAGCCACGTGATACGATCGCGAAAGGGCTCGAGATATCGGCTTAGTTGGACCACTCATGAACATATCACCCAGCCTTCTTTATCGATTTTTCTCGTGAAAATATTTCTGATGGATTTGAATATTGCGACTTGAGACGAAATATAAAACATTAAAGTTACTTCAGTTATCAATCCAAGTGAATAAATCTCGCAAAAATCACGAGCTATTCGCTTGTGTACCACGTGACCTTATTTACCTAATCAGGATTAACTCGAACGGTTTTAGCTCAGCCCTCCCCAACGGAGTTAGAATGGTGGGTTTTGTTGAAAAAACTGATCTTCATATGCTGAAACGCCGCGGAAACCTTCGAACCAACTCAGCATCGGGTGAGCAAACCAAACAAAAGCAACGATAAAGTACAAGATTTTAGCTATTAGTACTGGGCACCGGGGAAAGTAAAGGAATTTACGCAGGAGATAGTGAACGGAGAGGTACGAGCAGGAGACAGAGTACGGGTATTCAAAGAGGAGACAGTGATCAGATGCAGTCAATGAGACAGTTATCAGTATTCAAATATCAGAGCGACGAATACGATCTGAGAGGCTGATTTGTGAGTGGTGATCCCATCAACCCTTGACAACCGAAAGGAGATAGCGGAGCTGGTTTGAGACGGCCGGTTGGCTGGATTGAGAGATTGAGCGGACTTGAGCCGGGACCATTCGTTAGGACAGCGGTGCCCATTACCTATATCGACATTAAGCGGAGTGGATTCGAAGTGGGGCCATTGGACAGGAGAACAGTGCTCATTACATCGACATACGGAAAGTAGCCTGAAGTATGTGCGTCACAGGGACATTTCCATTATGACTAATTGTCAAGACGATACTTATGGAATGGAAAGGTGATAAACATTAGATAAGATAGTTGCACGTATATTCTCAGCAATTGATGTTCTAACCCTGAAACTGATAACTTTCTAATAAGCATTCTTAACGGTTATTTATCATACCTCTGATAAATCTTCAAAGCATTAATTTATTGGATTTTATCAAATGTGTAACGAAGGGCAAGGGTATTTTATACGTGTTTTGTGGAATAAACTTGTTTGTTAAAGGATATTTTAGTATCTGGAATTTTGCATCTGAGCAGCCGTGATAAGTTTAGGGTGTCCACTACGCGTCTTTGATACACCTTTTTTTGCGTCGTCCCGACACTTATTACATGAGAATTAGAAGCAAAAGTAAAACCCTAAAGAGAAGTCCTCATAAGAGATGAAATCAAGAATAACGAGAAGCTCACATATCCTTCCATGTACTTATATTATTGACGATTAGGATAAGAGGAGACAATAAAAGCTCTACAGATAGAAAGAAGATTACTTGTAGCAAGAAAAATGTCGGAAAAGGATACCCACCATTCAGAATGAATATTCTGGATTCCTTTGCGAACCTAATTCAAAAAGAGTAAGTAATATTGTGATCAATTTATACATTACAAAGTATAAATTATGTTCCATTTTCTACAAAGCGTTCACATAGACAAAGGGATATTATTCCCGTAAGTAAATAAACTAGCTTTCACCAGAGTCTCCTAAAAAACCAAGGACAAGGGTACAGTCACCAGGGTATGCAGCAAGGGAAACTTGCCAACTCTAAGACACGCAAGGTCGGGCTTTGTTCGAGCGTTTGCGTTGACTAGAGAGCGGAGGCACTTTGATCCTCGGGAACTCTGACCACAAGACTATCGCGATACTGGAGTACATAAATGATATCAATGAAAAGGACGACGTTTATCCACCTGAGTAGCGGCGTGGAATGCATGTTAGAGGAATAGCAAACGTCGCATGCAAGGCTATGTAAAACAGTTTTGATGTCACAGTCACTTGCAGGTAAACCGCGACATCCTCAGTAACAAGCGCGAAAATTATCAACTTTAAGGTAACTTCCCTCCTTCCAGGAGAGATTCACACAGGGAGTCGCTACGTGATTCGAAGTCAATTAAAAATGCTAAGAAGAGGAATTGTTTTGCCAAGAAAATGGAGTAAGTTGTTTAAAGGGAAAAATGTTTATCTTAAATCAAAACATAATTTCAGCTATTTCAAAAGATAAATCGCATGACTCCAAGAAAAACCAGAAGGTATATAGTATGGAGAGAAAAGAACATAACTCATCACCACTATAATCCCAACCTCTGATTTTTCGTGGTTGGTGAGGTATTTCTATGACCAGTGGCTGCTTTTGCGAACAATGCAGCTGTATTTTTAATAAATAGAAATCTTGAGAAAAATCCGCTACAGACATTTTTTTCCATTTAACCTATGTTAAATTGGTTCCATAGAAAAATTACAGCATGCATATCATCTGAATTCGCGATTTGTCTTTAAATGGACTCAGTCCGTTTCTCCCACGATGGCATCAAAGCTATGAGAAAAATATCGCAAAATTTATGCATAAAGCACATTTACAAATCTCACATCCCTCAGTAATGCTAATTTACGACTAAGATATGGTCTAATAAAAGTGAAGTAGCATCTCTGTTTTACTTTATCAACCGAGGACCTTCCTATTATACGCTTAACAAAACCTTTCTTTAATGCTGTGTCATAGATGTTTTGTATGTGTGTTCACCACGATATATGAGAGGTTAACCTTTATCCCTAGAGCCTTTTATTTATTATATTGACTTATTATATTGAATACGTCGTGAGTATTTGGGACCCTGGTCATTTGGATTTAACCAAAAAATTAATAAAATACAAAGAAAAGCTGCACGCTTCGTTATACACTGCTACGAGCGAAACTAATAGAGTGATTAAGGTATAGAGAGAGAGACTGCACACTAGGCTTAGCTTGCTTGAGTAATAAAGAACTGATGTGTTTCAGAGCGAAACGTAAAATATTGTCAAGACGCCTCACTACATCTCTAGGTCAGACAGAAGCGATAAAAGAAGATAGAAACACTGCCGAATACAAAGATACAAAGCCTCGTTCTTTCCGTGCACAATAAGCGGCCACAATAAAAATCGAGCTCCATTAAATACACTTCCATAACACACTTCACCACTCCACCCTCTAAATACCTTATCCCTTACATCTTAACACGACTCGTATCCTAACACGCCCTGACATATGCCCTAGCGGCGGCTTGCAGGGTCGTATGTAGATGTAGATAAAGTTAAAAAAAAGCATAAAAAATCGGTCGCGGGTCATTCAAGTATTATGTAAGATGCTTTGGATTTGGAGGTGTGAGATTTTGAAAGAGCCTCACGTAGTAGGAATGGGAGTTGCGAAACTGCCATTGCGGTCGATGAAGGCGTTTCTCGAGATTTTCATACATCTCATTTGAAACAATCATAAGAATCGTAGTTTTGGTAGTTTTAGTTGGCGTGATGCTAGTCCACATGTCTCAAGTGTCACGGGCGGAAACGGTAGAGCATATGGCCAACTTTATTTCAACGGAACTACGCGGTGATACTAGTATTAACAAATTCTTTAAAGAAATCATGTCGAAAATATGAATAGAGTCCGAGTTGTAATTCAAAAATTAATAAAGCTAGTGACTTGAGCAGTTTTCAAATGCTCAAAACAAAAATTCGTTTTGTACTTCAGTAAAGAACACATTTATATAAATGGAAAATAGTTTATAGTTGTGCGGAGTTGTTTCGGGAGATATTGGATCCGCCCTTTTTTTTAATACGAGTTTTGTATATAGCGAGCTGAATTGCTCCCATAAATGAAATTCAAAACCGATCGCATATAGTTTTAGCAGTTTAGCCAAATTTACGGATTCTTGCCCCACTTTGCATTGGTTGGAGGAGCGGCTGAGGCGCTGGTGCGTTGGCTCTCGACGGGAGCGACAGAAATGAGGCCCATCTTGTGGTGGGTGGTCCAATCCGAGCGAAGCAGGTCTATCGCCTCGTCTGCATTCCATTCATGGCGGAGTGGCGGAGCTTATGCACTCAATGAGGCGTGGTTGGGGGTCAGTTCCCACCAACCCAACCCTAGTTTCTCACTAACCTTACACTTTCTAATTCTACCCCGTGCATTCCATTTTTCCAATTTTTTTTAAATTAAGGACCTAGTTAATAAAGAAGAATGATTCGGTGTCTGGGGGGAAAGGTTGCGGCTAACGGAGGAGAAAGCTATCACGTCAAATAATAAAAGGTAATTTAAGCGAGATATAATTTCACTTATGCTGAAAATAATTCTGGAATACTGGAAGTCAATAACTTAGGTCTCATTTTTGGGAACGACATCTCACATTTCCAAAGATTTCAAATCATTATCTCCTTACCGCAATCATTTCAAGATATTTGTCATCATATGTCAGCCATTTCACATGGAAATGCAAAGGGTATGCACGTTACAGAGATATTATTTTTAAAATTATGCATTTTTAACATCTAGATCTTATCATAAATTTAACAGTAAGTACAATTTATGTTTTCTGCAATATTTTTCAAGCAAATCATTGAAGACTGAAAACTTTTCAAAACTGCAAGAAAAAACCTTCCGATGTGAGGGATATTTCCTTTCAACATAAAAAAATTAGTCAAATTAAAAACTTACGCCTGCATTTTTACTTTAGCACTGAGAATTTTAGTCAAATGAAACAACACTTATCGCTTTCAATGTTACAATATTTGCTCCATACTTTTTACAGCTGTTGATATAAAATGATACAATTGAAAATGGCCTCAATTACACGTATTTTCGTTCCGCGTTTTATTTTCCATGAACAAAGAACAAAAGACTCTCCAGTGGATAACAATTTAACCTTCACATCCACTGTGAATGAAAAATTAGATTCCGAAAACCAACCAACAAATTTCATCTCGATTTGAGCTGCACCATAAAATATAAAGTTTATGACCGTTATTGCCATCTTTCCCCCAACCTTCTTCCCACGAGAATAATTGTGATAAGAGCATACATTTAAAGTTAGATCAATGGACGCTGATCTACTTTTGGGTAACAACAGTCAAAATCTATGAAGGAATAAACAGCACGATGAAAAAAATTGTAACTTCGACAACGCAGCTGTTTTGAAATGCCAAACCGTTCTACTGAAGCAAAGCCACCACACACTCTTGAAAGCTGAGAAGCGTAGGCCTCTAGCTATGACTCCCTTTATTTCGCCACTTTGTGCTAAACAGGTAGCGCGTATAGGAACGAAAAATGTATTTCTTTTCATTTTCTCCAAAGAAGTTCACCCGAGTACCCCCATCTTCCTCCTGACCAAGTTCTCTCGTTGCCTCACGTACCCCGAAGAGGTGAACGGGTAAAAGATGTTTTGCTAAGGAGTTCTTGCAGTGAAGTAAGGCTCTTCTGTCCTTATTTTAGCAGCACTGATGCGCTTGAGCGGTTGAGTTCACAGGATACAAAGGATCGGTCGAACGAGGCAGGCTAGGTCGGATGAATTTCTATCGAAAAAAGTCAGAAAGTGTAAATACAAGGTCTTTGGCGAAATTCACAAGGAAAAGCTTGAATCTCTCATGACCCAAGCGGCTGGATTCCAGGTGTGGCTTTAGCTGTAATGATCAGTTCAAAGGATTCAAGCCTTGATGAGTTTCATACTAGAGAAAATATTACAGTAAAATGAAAACTTGATGCTTTCACGTGGTGGAAGAACGTCATGATATTCAAGACAAAATTTGTCTGATTATCAAAGAAACAGCGCTTTTGCTAAAATAAAATCCGTAAGATTTTTGTTATTTCCAAACGCCCGTTCCTGACAACCGTTCCTTCCTTTATTTACCTGATGCGGTCCTTAATTCCGGAAATTACATCCAATTGGAATCAATTATTGTTTTACTATTATAAATTTGAGGAAGAGCCTGGCCGAGGGAATGGTATTAGCCGGCAGAGACATTGGTCCAGAGTGGAAAATTGCTCATATTACGATTCCGGGATCTGAAATGGTCTCTGAGTTACCTTGGATTATGAATAATATTTAGGTGTCGTTATTTGATAAGTTTTGCCTGATGTGGAGCGCACATTTCGTCCGCATGATTTCTTGATTCTAATTTTTGGTAGATAAGCCGAGCTGCGCTTGTGGCATGAGTGGGCCATGATGAGGAAATATTTGAACTGATAGCAAAAGAATTATGAAATATGTGGACTGGGATTGGGTTGTTAGGGAAATGAACCATGGAAAAGAACCATTAAACGGAGGCAGAAGAGACAGATGGCCAACAGGATTATAAAGGTAAGATTTTTAAATTTACTCAACCTTCAAGAATAACTATGAACTTCTGAGAAATGAGCGGGGATCATGAGATTCAACAAAGTGATTTAATTCCGTTCGTCTTATAAGACACGAATAACCATTTGTGGCATGTTGAAATTATCAAGAACGAATCGAGAGTTTGAGTTTAATATTATGCCAGTGCTTCGGGAAATGTTCCACATTTTTGACGAACGGCAGGCTGATCCCGATTTGGAAATGGCTAATTCGAAAAATGGATACGCAAGTGAAAAACGACGAACGCCTTAGCCTGTTACGAGTTTTTTGTATATGGCAAAAAATTCATTAACATTTAAAATGAGAAAAAAGTTCCTTAATATTCTATTACCATATTTACTTGAATATAAGACACCCCTTTTTTCCCGAACAAATATGTTTTGAAAAGTGTGAGGGGTCTTATACTGGGAGGATAAGCCAGAGGGGTTACCTTTTATACCAAGGTAGGGGAGACCGGGGCACGTTTACGCACGGGGCATGTTTACGCAAGGTACTTTCCACAAAATCTGTAACAGTTAGAGCGCCACCAGCCATGACAGTATTGTGCTGCTACCTACCCCTCGCATTCACACAACTTTGGGCGCCATACCAGCTTTCGTTTTTGCGCAAAGAAAATTCTTCTGTTTTTTCTCAAGGTAAGTAAATTTTGATATATGACTTTCGAAGCATGTAGTGAGTTAACCTTTTATATTTAAAGGCAGATATATGTATGTTTATAAACAATATTTTATCTTTATTTAATCCTGTGTTTAATTGAACTGAAAATTCTAAGGTTATAAATGCTAGTGTAAAAATAATTTCAAATGTGGTGGTGGGGCACGTTTACGCATTCTCTTCGGGGCACATTTACGCACTGCATAAATGTGTCCCAGCTGTATATATATCCATTTCGTGCCAATTGATTATCGAGATAGGTCCTTAAATGAGTGTCCTAGGCCTTCTACTTCAACACAGGGTACTTTCCGACCCCTGAACAAATGAGGCCTTTTGAAAAAAAGACCAAGGCTTGACACCAAAAAAATGGAAAAAGAAAAAGGAAGTCTGGCATCCTTACCGATACACCAATCAAAGAATCCCTCAGAAAAGAGCAGGAAGAAACAAAAGCTAAAAAAAACTAAGAAGGAAAAAAAATTGCTTTGTGTGTCTAATGCTTTTAAAACAAAGGCAACAAAACCAAAAATAAAGTAACTAAGACAAAAGGCAAGATCCTACCCATACAAATACAACTACCAATCAATGATGACTCAGAAGATGAGGATGAGGATTATGTCTGTATTTATTGCGTGCAATGATACAAATGTAGCAAAAGTAGGCAAGAATGGGTGCAGTGCACGCGATGCAAATGATGGGCCCACGAGGATTGCGCCACAGGGAACAGTTTGTTTTTTGTGTGCATAAACTGCAACAGTGATGATGAAGATGCCGAATAAGTTGCGTAATGCTTTAATATGTTGTTCTTCTAAAAATAGTTTTATGTACCACTAATAAAGTTTTTGTCAAATTTATCTACATTCAAGCGTTATTTATTAGTAATGTAATTTAATCCCAGCTATTTACTAGTGCGTAAACGTGCCCCAGTGGATGCGTAAATGTGCCCCGTACCCGGGGTACGTTTACGCACCCGACATGAGAGTGAATTAGTTTAATTTTCACAGTTATATATGAGATATTGTAAAAAATATTTTTGAAAAATTATAGCCTGATAACTGGTCTATAACGTTAAAAAATTTATACTTTAAAAGAGCAGACAAAAAAAATGTGAAAAATAATATAAAAAAATCCGCGTAAACGTGCCCCGGTCTCCCCTACCCTAAATTAAAGTGTCCTATTCAAACTTTGAATGATTTATTTCCTTTAGCATTCAAACAACATTTATAAACACTTACTGCTCAATTACAAAACATGCAAAGCATCACACATTCTTTTACAACTGGCTGGGTACTTTCCTGAGAGCTCTTCCCCCTGTTTTATATTTTTCCTGGAATTTGAGCCTCAAACGGGGGGAGGGTCTCATATTCAGGTAAATACGGTAGACTCAATAAAATTACTTAAACTGCAACACTGATAGAGACATCTCTTGCAGCAAGAAAACAGGAAATTCACGATGTATATCAGTGCAATATCCTGAAAAAGAGCACAACTTCTGGAGTACCAACTTGGATCATGTTTAACTGAAAACTTGGCTCATAAAAGTGGGTTACTGATATGTTTAATCAATACTCGTCCCTTCATATTTTCTATGTCGGTTCCAGATGGTACCTCTTCCCTTGGAAATCTCGATATATCGTCCTCATTCTTCTTAAATTGAAAGATATAACTCAGTACTTAAAAAAATGTTCGAAGCTGATTGCAAATATTCTCTTATTGGAATACTCAATTCAATGCATTATTCATGAATAGAAGTAGCCTGAAAGGGTACCTATTTCATTGAAAATTTTTTTGTGAATCAGATAGGTAATTCTCTTGTCGCCATTGATCCCTTCTGTTCGCTCTAAGAAGATGACCAGACGAGAGCCGAATATTTTGGCATGGAGAGTTATTGTAGGATGAGAGTTAATGAAATGAATTATTTTTGAAGACCGACTAGATACTGCAATGAGGCAATGACATGTTTACCAAGTAGACGGGCTAAAATTAATATTAACCCTTTGAGTGCGGCATGACGTGACATCACGTCATGGTGGTCTTCACGTTGGTGCTGATCAAGCGATATCACGTCAAGAGTACTGTGAGTGTTCCAGCTTTCATTAGGGGATCTTTCACTAGAGGGGGCCCAGTGACACTCGCCTGGGATACTAACGGTACCCATGACGGGATATAACGTCATCAGCACAAGCGTAAAGACAACCATGACGTGATATCACGTCCTGGCGCACTCAAAGAGCTAATGTTGTGCAGTAGAAAGTTAAAATAAGGAAATATCGGAGAAAAATCATGCACGCAATGGAAAAGTTAAGTTTTTATGCCAAATTTTAGACGAAATATTTACAAAACATAAAATTTAGTCTTTTTACAGCAAAATGTACCTAATAGGATTCAGACCCTTGGTCACCTTGGGAAAAAGATGAGCGTTGACTGGAGGCCTTTTAGATATGAGTGTGGATAAATATGGAAAAAAATGTTAGTTGGTTCGAGGATAGAGCGCAAAAGAACAAATGATGAAGTGTAAAGTGACAATGGAGGAAAGTAGGGTGTTGCGAGAACGGAGAGAAGCAACTGTCGGAGAAAGGCAAGAGATGAAGAGCATGATTAGGGGGAATATGTAGGGTAAAATTGGAAGAGGAGCAAGAGGAGAGGAACTGAAAGAGGAATGACAGGACGGCAAAGGATAAGAAGGTTTTCAAATTAGTTTAGTTTAGCATTTCGTAGTTAGAAATTTTACTTAAGAATGTTTAAGGGAAATACACAAGGCCGGAAAAATAAAATTAAGGAATATTATGGGCCTGTGGTAGTAAACCTATGAAGACCAACGTATCCATTGCTGGTATTAATTGAAAGTAATAGTTTCAGTCAGTGTTGGAATTCAGACACGCTCTGAGCCCTCTTTTCTCGTCAGGAAGCTTCCATGATAATTTTTTATCGTTGTCATGTTTTTATATTCCCGCTCACGAATATGAGATAAAATTGAAGAGAACAAATTCAAGAGCCTCTCCAGTTTATATTAGTATTGTTGCTCTGATACGTTTTATTCTAAGGCAGAAATTTACCTTAGCAAGCCAACCCAAGGCACACTTGATACACAAGACTCGTAAAAGCAACAATATGGCCACAAGGAATGAAATAAATGGCGTTGTTGATTCAAAATAATACTCAAGTCAATTTAATCTCTTGTATCATACGTGAACTACGGACATAATACCACTATCTCTCGTTTCCTTAGAGATAAACATCTATATACTACCGTACCAGCCGGCAAACAGGCACACGGGCGTGAGGCAGAGAGTGTTGGGACACTAACCGTGTTCAGGTGTAATGAATGAGGTTTTGGGCGGTGAAATGGTAAAATGTATTATGGGTGGGTTTTAAGTTGAGCTCCGATTTTATTATGATCACATAATATGACTGGAAAGACCGAACGATTATACCTATGTGTTTGGCAATGTATCTCACTAATTTAATGGCTTCCGTCGGACCTATATATGAGATATATGAGGCTTGGAGTCAAAATGATATTCTCTATGTCGCTCTAAAATACACTGGTTCAGAATTTCTCACGCAAATTAAGCCTAGCGCGCAGTATCCAAGTCTCTAGGGGCTCCCCCCTAGGTCGCTCTAAAAGCTGTGAAACACTATGTTTGCTCGTAGCAGTTTTATGCTCAACTTTCTTTTGTGTTTTAATTATATTTTTGGCTAAGTATTTATAACTAGGGTCCCGAATGCTCGCGAGGTTTGACCTGACCAGAGCGAAATAGCACCATTTTTTTTACTTTTTCATCCGAGGACCTTCCTATGATACACTTGATGAATTCTAGATTCTTTAATGCTGTACCGCATTTGTTTTGCATGGGTGTTTTACACGATATATCTGAAGTTGGAGATTCTGTTAAATACCTTGGGGTTCAAATAACTAATGGTCTCTCGCGGAGCAAACATTTGGGAAATAACTGGTCTAGCTTATTGTAACCTGGTATTAGTTAAAAGAGTACTTGGAAAGTGCGAAGGTAAAGTTAAAGGAATCTGCTACTTCTTCCTTGTCACACCATATTTTACATGTTACCTGCATGACTCTTATGTTATGATTTCATGGTAACATTTTGGATGGCTTAGTAGTTTCTGTAGCATTTGTAGTGTAACAATAGTGTGGTGCTTGTCGATGAAAGTAAATTTCTTCACTGTAGTTCATGTTGGTGATAAGACACCCCCTACCAAACACCCTTTGGGTGGGTTGCAGGGTAATAAATAGATGTAGATATAGATGTAAAGACAGGAAAGGTGTTGGGTTTGGCTGGGGGGGAGGCTGATATAATTTGTAATTTTTTGTTTGGATGGGGGGGGGGGGGGAATCGAGGGTCTTGGAGATAATCCGGGAAGCGGACGTTGGCTAGGGCGTCGTGGGAGGAGGTAATGGCAGCGGCGGCGTACCGTATCGTTTTGATGCCGTGATTGGACAGCATTCTTGCAATTTGGTTGGAAATCTTTGGGATGGAAGGAAGACAGGCTCAATCCTTCGGCTTCTTCTTTTCCTCCGCTTCTCCGTTCCTCTTCATCAACGTCCTCTCCAGGCTCATGTGGATCTCTCGTTCTTAATATATCCATTGGCAACAAAGGTCTTCGTCATTGTTTCACTTAGGCATCAAGGTTGTCTTTATCTGACAGTGTCTTGGCTCGATGAAAGAGGGTCTTACAAAAATGAAATCTTACATCAGTATAGTTAAAGTCGGTGGGATGCCGAGTTAAAGAATGAATGCATGGAAATAAAGGACCATTGGCTCTAAAATGTCCTAGTATGGTATTTGCGTTCTTCCATCTGTCATTTTCATCCTCCTTCTATGTTCTTCACTGGATCACCGAAAATACGTTTTCTTGCTTCCACCTTCCATGCAATGCTTCACACACACTCATTTGTTTCTGCGATTGGAAATATTTCTTTCTATTTTTAGTTTCTTGAAGTAATTCATTTCTTCCACGATTTTCTCTATCTATCCGACCTATTTTCTTTACCTATTTTTCGCTGTTTCCTCTACTGCAATCCATTTTTCACCAGAAGATGCAATAGCTCACTGAAATTAATAATATTCCATTCATTTCTCTCTTGAAATTCCTATTAAAAATTATCAATAATTGAAATGTACTCCTTACTCCTTTCTTAAATTAGCATTGACCTCCCACGATTGATCACGGATTGTTTAAGTTGAATGACAAACGTCGAATTAAATATTTTCAACGCTTGGGAAAGAGCAGTAATGCAAACGGGTGGAACAATAAAGCATAAAATGAAAATCCAATAGTCGAGGAATTTGCTCTTTTACATTTGTTTTGCAATGCAAATAAAACACCGCATCAAGCTCAATAGAGCACCCCACCAATGTTAAGTCAACGTTGATAAGTACTTACGGTCATCATCGCTTTTCAAATCATGCTTCGTTTCTCAAAGAAACTGTGGACGGGAACTTACCTGAAATAGATAAAAGATCATTACATTATAAACTTGCTACATGAGATCATTTGGAATATTTTATTCAAAAGACAAAATTCAAATTAAGCATAATTTATTTTATCCATGATACGATCTTACGTTTCTACATGTTTTAAGGTCGAATAATAATTTTTTGAACATAACTTCGGAGAAACGACAGAAAACCGGAATATAATAACGAATTGGGCTCAAGTTTATTTTCACATGCTACCAAAAATCATCAGATACAACGTAAGGAAATAATCATTTCGCGACACCATTTTATCTCTTCCTCAGATATGTTTAATAGAATGAAGAGAAAATTCTGGAATACTAGAGTATTCTTAAATGAAACGTATGAAAATCTCAGGGGAAAATTTCAATTTGGACATTCGGAAGTCACTAGTCCTACAATCACCGCGAAGATTGATGAAGAACTATTATAAAGCTTTTGAAACAAAAAAGATTCTCTGACGGTTGTTACGTGATTATTGTGCGCGATGCTCAACAGCTTTTAAAAAGCTAAATCAAAGAATAAACAATCCCAAGATTTCTTCGTCGGAGTTGTATCTAAGTCAAATAATGCTGTTGGAGCAGTTGTTTCTAACAGAGCGAAATTGAAAATATTGTTAAGAATACCTGTTAAAAGTATAAAAAGTGCTCTCTCAGATTCGCTCTCTTTTGACTGCTTTATTGTGAAGTTGGATTTATATCCTGATGACTGTGTATCAAAATTAATGACTGGATGAAACAATAATTATCTTATTAATTACAAGAACTTTACATAGGATGAGGCGCGCTTTGTTCTACAGTATCAAACTTTCCTTCAAGCAGTTAGACACCCTTTGAACTAGATGGCGCATTTCAAAACACATTGTAAGCAAAGCTGATTTGCGCTTGAAAACAAAATAACTTCGATAATGATATTAGTGATTTTTAACACGTTTGTTAATTCTCAGTCAAACATTTTAGGCTTCTACATACTCTAGAATAAAACGTTATGTTTTCATATTGTTAATTAGAACAAATTTGGCTACTTAACGCAAAGCATTCGGCAATGACAGTTGTTCACCTACAGAATTCTACTTCCCGGTAAGTTACAAAACCTTTCTCCGGTACGTGCATTTCTATTCAACGTCTTTCGTTCCGCGAAAGTGCAATTATTAACGTTCTGCGACGCTATCTGATGCTCAACCGCCATTGTTGTCTATTCATCCACATCTGGCAACTGCATTTCTTTTATTGCCTTTTTTATGCCTTCTCTCCAACAAATTCTGGGTCTTGCTCTTTTTTTTCTGCCTTGTAATTTCCACATTAAAATTCGCTTAGGTAATCTCTCATTCGTCATACATTGTATGTGGCCAAACTACAAATGCTGTTTAAAAAAAACACTATAGACCATTGCGTGGCTGACGCCCGTTAAATTTATTATTCTCTCAATAGTGTTTCTTTCCCGTCTCTATGTAATCGCAGATCATCTCCAGAAATCCATCTCCACAACATTTAGCATTTGTTTTGTTTTCTCCTTCATCTGCCATATCTCACTCCCATATATGACAATGCTTCTTACAATTGAATGATATATTCTTTTTTATTAGCTTTGGATATAATTTGATCCCATAAAATATATTCAATGTGGATATTGCTCTTTTCCCTCGCAAATTTCTTCCTTTAATTGCTTCAGCCAGGGTTCCATTTTAAGTTATTTTAACGCCCAAGTAATTTTATTCTTGGCAGTGTTGTATTTCCTGTCTATTTATATCACAATATTCTCTTATGCTACTCCAATGCACATTTTGAGTCTTTCTGATATTAATTTCCAGATCCAAAATGTTGTATTCTTCAATTAGCTTTGGTGCCATGTAAGATAAGTCATCGTGGTCCAGGGCTATTAGTATCTAATCATCTGCAATGCAAAAGAAATATAAAGTACTATACAAACGGACACCAATTGCTTTGTATTTCATTTTCCATTTAGTAAGTGTTTGTTCCAAGTATATCTTCAATAAAGTGGGGGAGATGCGGCAACCTTCTTCTGAGCCCTTTGTAATTGTGAATTTCTCAGACGATCTTTTGACTAATTTTATTTTTGGAGTGGTATTACGGTAAAATATTTTCAAAGCTTTGATAGGATTCATGTTCACATTGATGCAATCTAAGCTTTTCCATAGTCAACTGAGAGGAACACTGTTATAAGTTTTCTCCAAATCGAAGTAGGTGGGTGTCCTCGTTGACTGTCATCCTTTTCTTAATTGCCTGAGTGACTTAACATATAGATGGTCAATGATAGATCTTCCTAAAACCTGTCTGTTCTTCTACCACGAAATCCTTTTAACAATTCAATTTTATATTTCAAAATCTTTCCACATATTCTGTCGGTGTAGCTGGTGACTGATATCCCCCTTTAGTTTTTAGATTTATCTACATACATACCAATCACGCCGTTCTAATCCGAGGTGAGCGAAGTCACCAAGTTTCACTCATAAATACGTATTTGTAAACCTAACTCTGCTTCCATAATTTCCTCCATATTGACCTATCCTTGCAAACCTCTTTCGTCTCATCTACCCCCATACTCTACTTCATACTCGCCCTCCTATTTTAAAGACTCCTAATATTCCTCCTAAGAATTTCATCAACCACATTCAATCATAACTGTCTCGGCCTACCTCTACCTCTCGCACCATTCATTTCACTCTTATATTATATGTGTTTTGTTATTCGACTCTCATCCATTCTCTCAACATGGTCAAACCAACGAAGAACACTCCTTTCATATATGTCCATTTCTGGAGCATCTAATCTACATTTATGTATTACCCAGTCATTCCTGACCTTATTCATCCTACTTTTGCCGCAAACACTTCTCAGATAACTTTTATCTTTCATTTCATATAAGATAAATTAATTTAGATGCAAAGCGCCGCCGCAAAAAGTTTCATTCCGTATAAATTTTAACACTCAGAACGTATATAAAATGGATTTTTTGGAGATTTGTATTTCATTTGTTCACATCCTTTATTCTTTGATTTTAAAGTATCATACATCAGCGTGTTACAGAGCTTAATAATTAAAATGAACCGTGATCTCCTTTATCTTGTAAGTTTTCTTATTCCTTCTTCCACTTAAGACATAAAAGAGATACACATTGAGAAATGATGGGCCGTAGAGCACTCCAGTGAGTGAAGTTCTCAAGAAACTTCAGTCACATGTTACTTGCACCACTAAATTATGCTCAACTGATGCAGTCAGAAGACTGACAACGCGACTTTCAAAGAGTTTGATGAGAGCCTCAAGGAACGAAAGAAATTACGCAAAGAGGGAGGAAATATTTTAGTGGGGCACCAGGAAGAAAACATATATATCTGGATGGCAAATCCTCGAAGCTCCGGGTGAAGTTGCTTTTGCCAGTCATGTTCCCAACAGAGACAGACGATGTTTGATTACTTTCTTCAAAGATGGCGCGCGATCAACATCACCATCTCTGTTTTATTCCATGCATCCACACCTACGGACGAACCCCTTTCCTCAGCAAAACAAACGAACATAATTTTTTTGTTCTCATTCTCCGAATGCACCCGTCTCATTTCTCCTGTTCCGGCCTCATTCACAACAGAGGGAGCGACTATCGCGTTACGAAACAAATGACGGCTGGAGTGGCGAAATAAAAAAGTTTCGTCTCATATTTCATTCGTTTATAAAACAAAATGAGGAGTACAGATGACGGGATGGGTTTTAAATTGAAGATAGAGTTCGAGCGAGGCAAAGACGGGGATTTGTTCAGAGTAAAGAAGTCGGGTCCCTCAAACGAATGTGATGAGGAGCATTGTTGTGTGCGCGTCTCGGACAAATGAGAAGACGCTTTCTGGGCAGCGCGCTGGGATGAAAAATCCCCCTCGAGGCCGGAAAATGAAACAGGGAGTAAAGAAGGGCTTGACAGGCGAAGGAGCAAACATGATGAAACATTTCTCTTCCCGTGAGGATGAATGCCTGGACGGTAGTGTTACCAACAAAGACTGAATTGAGGTCTTTAAAAAAATACACAATATTATTTTTTAATACAAATTAAATTACACACCTCTCGTTAATGATATGACTCTCAACAGCCAATCCTCTATCAGATCAAGTTTAACTAATAAAATGAGTGATCATTACCATTATACTCAGAATGTATATTCCTATAAACCATTGTAATTTCGTTAAAGAACATAAATTCCAAAACCTAGAGCTTAATTACTGATATTACGGCATGATTTTTGGGTGTAAGAGACACCAGCTTTGTATTGTAATCACGGAAAATAGGAGAAAGAGTGCAAATAAATTGATGGATGTTCATTACACCACATGATGTCAATTAATGCAGTTCATTTCAAATCGGATTACTGTGAAAAATGTATCCAATTTCGGGATTCTGAGTCGCGATAAGGAAATCGCGATCGACAGGAAATATAAATGAATACATCAAAGATCCTAGAGGTCAAAATATAACTAAGGTAAGTTTAATCACACATGTTGTATGAATATCCATCTTGTCATTCCCTTACGGGAAAGGAAAAGCCCAAGTGTTGCATTTAGTGTTAAAAAATTTGCTAATTTTTATAATTTCCTCCATAATGCCTGATTCGTGCATACCTCAATCGCCTCCCTTACAGTCGCGCACTCCTCCATACGCTCCCCGCTCTTAGCAAATAATACAATATCTCTCCTTCAAGGTTTAGTTAGAACTCAGTACAGCTAACCCAGTTACCCTCAGAAGGCTATTTTAGTACAGGGAAAAGTAGGAGACAAGATAATCAATGTATATAATCGTGATAAAACTTCAATATAAAGGCTTCCTTCATATATTTATATTGGAAAGCTTTGAGAAGAGATTGAATTCGCCCGTGCAACTGACAAAAAACGTACGATTAAAGTACATCACAAATTAGATTGGTTGTGATTTATAATTAACACCCCAAAAGCTCCCGTTTGATCGTCAGAAACGAAACGAAGCAGGAAGAAATACACGGTAATAAAGACAAAATTTGTGCCTTCCACAATTTTGTTTTTATTATCATGACGTTCTTCCACCACGTGAAAGCTTCAAGTTTTCATTTTATAGAAATACACGGTTTTTATTTTCACACTTTCTACTAACGTATAAGTTCTGGAAAAATTAGACAAAAATATTTCTCACTAATGAAATGAAAAAGTCTCATGGTTCATCAAATATTTTTTCTTGTACGTGGTACTTTGTTACGGCAAGATAAGGAGGAATATGATACACCATCTCGTCCATTTATTCACCATCGTCCATTTAAGTTGTATTACCCTTATATTGGCAAAAAAAACAAAGGCACTAGTTGATCCTTTAAGTCCAATCAAATTCATCAATCAAGATCCAATCAAATTTGGATAAGAAGGGTGATATCAGAGAAACGTGAGCAGTGGTGAGAAGAATCGCCCCATAAAGTATTTGATAGAGCACAAGTACAGAATATACACCCAGACATGTTACCTCGGCCATATAAATCAGTTTTTACCAGTGAGAAGTCGTTTATATTATTGCTATTAAGCCGACTATAGCCTATGGTAATGTCATCTCAATGTCATACGATAATTATTATCAAACCTATGTTTTTCTCTTCATCTCGAAGTATGTCTTACCCTTCCTCATTCCGTCCATCAATCATATTCCTTTCTCGCCCTTCTCCGCTAGCCCAACACCCTTCCCCTTTAATAGCCCTCGTCCCTCATCAGCTCTACAAAGCACAAGCTTTGCCTCCTCCTAATCTCATACATAAGCTTCTTTTCCTCACAAACCATACCAATAACTTTTACGTTTGTCGTCCTATTCCGTCCACCGCACCTTTTCTATACTCTTATACACCTGCATCTTGAAAACCTGCAGCATGTTATCGCCGTCTTTTCTCAGAGTTCAGTCCCGCCCCGATACAACGCTACACTCTATATCGAACTATTCACCAACATCCTCTTTATATCCTTACCCAAAATCTCAGTCATTAACTCCCTCCTATAGCTGAACGAATCCTTTGCAAGCACAATTCTAGTCCACATTTCTTTGCTACAATACTCATGTCCTTCTTACGAACAACCCAAGTAATTGAATTGCTCTTCTTGCTCCAGTATAAACCCTCTAATCTGCTCTAGCTTACCAAATCTAGAGTATCTAGAAGCAAAGCTAATCAAATTCTCTCATATTCATAATATTGCGATAATTATGGAGAACAATATTAATCTCAGCTTGGATATCGACTTGTAAATTTTTATTTGAATCAGAATGGCAAGGTTTAAAACGGAACAAAACTTAATTAACTGTATCGGAGTGGCAAAAGGTATAATGAAACTGAATCCGAACAAAAAATCTGGTTCGATGTCCTGACGGTGTGAAACGATACGGTTGGCACCCCTCAAACTCGAGAGCGGTAGTGTGAGACGAGAATAGAGGAGGTGGGGGCGGTGGATGGGGGTGGGGATAGGGAGAACTTCCCCCTCTCCAACTCCCCCTCCCAACCCGCCCTCCCCCATTCGCACCCCCCTGACTCACTCCCCCCTCTGGGTGTCTGCTGCGTGTTAGATGCGGCATCCGCGATGTGCGCACTGCGGTATACAAAGATAAGGAAGCGAACTGAAAAGAGTCACATGGAAATTATCGCGAATCCCGGCCGAAAAACGCAGAGGCACAAACCCTGACCCTGTGGCAACCCCCCTGCCCAAATTCTCCGCATAAACATTCGATTCCCCTTCTCCAACTGCCTCTCTCCCCTCATTCCTCCCTCCTTCCCTCCCTTCCTCACCTGCCCACAATTCCTCTCACCGAGAGTCCGAAATACCTTCCCTCCATCAGCAAAGGCCTCGGCCCCACTCACAGCACACATGTGCCTACGTCACCCTCTCTCACTCAAACAACACCTCCCTTACTTGGCAAGGTTTCAGCTATTATCGTTTATAAAACTGATTTGAGTGAAAATGCGACAACTGTTTATTCATTGATTTGCATGCGTGGGTTCAATAGTATTTTCCATAGATAAAAGTGAAAAAATCGCATCAAACCTACTTGTTTTATGGCAATTCAATATAAGAAAGAAGAAAGAAAGAAAACATTTATTGTTCAGGAAAAGAATCCGTAAGAACAAAAACATAATAGTGATACAGTTTATTATTTGATACAGATTACAGGCGAAATAATGATTACAAAAACATTGATGATATCTATCACAGCACAACATGAAAACAAATTTGACAAAAAAGGAAGTAAATTATGGTATTCCCGGGAAAGTAAGTAATCATGGTTTTTCATTTTAAACGTTTTAACAGATGTGCAGTTTTTAATTTGAGTAGGCATGTTGTTCCATACGTGGCAAACTGTTACAAGAAATGACTTACTATAAACAGTAGTGCGATGAACCGGAGAAATATAACGCGTTGCCTTATAGCACGTGACATTTATTTCGTAAAACTTCGAAAACTTATGCTCGGGTTTTCTTCAAAGAGTGAAAAAATACCTTTCCTAACATTGAAACTTTCGCTAAAACTTTCAAAATGTCATGCCAAGTCCAATATACGAAAACAAATCATCTCATTGATAACCTGTCTAAATTTCAATATCTCGCCGAAAACTCTTGACATGACCAATTCAATCAAGGGAAAAAATTTGAAATATGATTCTAGCAGTCTTTCCATCACTGCTTGTATGGTGAGTTCCAACATACGAAAATATGAACTTCAGTGCAATGTGGTAATTTTTTTTAAAAACCCGTTTAAAAAATGACTACACTTAAACTCAGTACCCCACGATTACCGCTCCAGCCTCATTTTTACATCCTCCAGCAATTCGAAGATTAAATATGGAAGTGAGCATCGTTGTCTAAAGCTCTCTCATCCCAGCATTATCTACAGAATACCTGCATCAAAGGTGTGAAGCAGGGATTGTTTAGACATTAACGACAGTGGTCATGTTTGTCGAAGGACTAAGACTAAGGACTCCGCATTTCTGGATTTATCCAGAACTTTTTTTTAAATATTTGGCAATGAATTTGCCATTCAGCTTATTTATCTTTCACATAGTTCAGATTATGATACTTGAAATTGTTAACAAGGATCATAATTATAAGTTAAGGCAGTGAAAATCTCTTAAGAGGAACAATTCACGTGGACCGGGAATAAAATCACGAAAATTTGTAGATACGGCAGTCCGAACATCTTTATACATCTACATCTACATATCACCCTGCGAGCCGCCGCGTTGGCGTGTGGCAGGGGGTGTTAGGTCACCAGCCGTGTAAAGGTGTAAGTTTTTGGAGATGAAATGGTGACATCTCTTATAGGAGTGTATTTAGTGGTGCTCAATTTTTATTGTCGCTTATTGCTCGCGGAAAGAACGAGTTTTTGTACCTATCTGTTCGGCAGAGTAACTCTCTTATTTTATCGAATCTGTCAGATCAAGACATGTAGTGAGGAGCCATGTAAATATTCTCTATGTCGCTTTGAAAAATATCAGTTCTGAATTTATCAAGCAACTGAAGCCTAGCGTGTAGCCTCCAAGTCTCTAGGGTATCCCACCTTAATTCCTCTAGAAGTTGTGAGACACTATATGTACGCTTGTAGTAGTTTATAATGAAGTGCGCAGCTTTCCTTTGTATTTTATTAATTTTATACTTGGCTAAGCACGGAATAAGTGCTAAAATAACATGCAACCGTAGGAATTGTGGCTTTTATCAAGTGCCTTACTCTCTTGCGTTGCCATCATTGATAGCCTGAAAGGGTTTAGCATCAAGTTCCCCATGTACTCTCTCCCTAAATTACCAAGGAAATTAGGAGCCAGAGTAGCGTAGTCGGCGAGTGATATCTAACTCGATACTTTACTGCTCCAATTAACCGTATTGATGGAAGAGGAAATAAAATTAGATAAACAAGAGTGACGGAAATTCTATTCATGTTCAATTCAGTGGAAGTTGTGGCTTTGTTTTAGGCGCCATGCTTTCTCAGTCTTCCACGCTCCTTACAGTGAGAAACGTTTTCGTCCTAAAATTTCGTTTCCGGCCGATCAGTTCCATTATCCTCTCCTTATTATTTCCATAGAAAATATCTTATGATTGGTTAATTTTATTCTCAGAAACACAATTTGTCCCGTTATTACCTACCCACGTATACCATTCGTCTTGCGATGAAGCTACGCGATGTATTTCAACCGATAGGTTGGAGAGAAAGCTAATCATTCAACTCAGAACGCATTAGTCACTGCCAATGAGCAAGCTGATTCGCATAATTTTTTATTCTAGAGATAAAATTATATAGAACTATTTGTGATGCAATAGGACTGATTTGATTCGATAGCTACTAGTTTTAATTATTTGTTGATTCGATACCTACTGATATCGAGATTTTTTTTCAATACTTATTTGGCATCGATAAATTTCATATATCACGTTACGAAACCACATTCCTACTTCGACCTATTCTGGCAATCGAAAATCCAGTTCTTTCTGAGGCGAGGGTATTTCAGTAGTCACCAGCATCTTGACGTTCAAACTGGGTGTAATCGCGATAAGTGCCCAACACTCCTCAGCCTGGGGGAAGTAGGGGGTGGGGGTCACTTGAAGTGCACTTATCCCCACAGGGCTACTTTCCCCTCCCATAACAGGAATCACCCTTCCCCTCCCGCCCCTCCTCGACTTCGAGAGTAAATTGCTCCGAGTGGGAAGCGACAGTGGAGCTGCGACCGCTGTTTCCGCACACATGTGTTTCCGTTCCTAGCATTCACTACGACTGCAGGCTCCGTCTCTTTACATGCTGACCCCATTTCCGGCCTTCCCTTCAGCGAATTATTTCGCATTCCATGCTCGCCGCTGGGGAACAAATAAATCAGTCGCACGGAATTAAATGTTCCTATTTAAGCGCCGTGGAAATGCATAGCTTCAGATTTATCGTTATACTAAAGGCCGTTTTACACGGCGCTTAATTCGGTTCTGACAATCGAACTGAACACAGCACGCCGTGCAAAGGGTGCGGCTGCGGAATAGAATGCCGGCTGCATCCGACTGCGGAATAGAATTCAATTATCAGTATTGAAAAGAGGACAATAATGACAATACTTACGGATCTTAAGATATACATTTTTTACGTTTGGCTTTGGTGTTGGTCAACCGAAGTGTAACGGGTTGGGGATGGACCGTTCGACATTTTAAGGTAGTCCGAGCAAGATAGTTCTCTAGTCATAATAGAGACATATTCGAATTATACGTTTTAATTTCACCAGCTGTAGGACACATCAATTAAATATTGCTTTATTAATGGTGCAATAATATAGTTTTATATGACAGAAATGGTGGGTAATTAAATGAAAATATCTAAATAAGTCTTTGACTTGACTAATTTTTTTCGCGCGTTGCGATTGAAACTCCAACAAAACGGATGGTTTTTTAATACCCTACTACGGTAACAATATGATTTATTTTCAAATATAGTTGAGAAAAAATACAAAATACACGCTGTTAGTTTTTTTACGACATCTAAGTGTTAGAAATGCCTCATTTTGTAAATAATGTCTCTCTGAAGTGCATACGCTTACCGTTTCCCATGTAAAAGTGCTGATATTTTTTGGCAAATATCTCCTAAAGTAATGTGGTAAGGGGTAAAATTTTTGGTGTTACTAGAAGAGATGAGATATTTTTCCTTAAAATGAGACCAAATTCATTGATTTCTAAGTAAAATGATATTTCGCTCACACTTCCTTTAAGGGCCTAGTTTTTGATTTCTTAGATAATGTACGGCTACAACTAAATCTTTCATTGCCATACCACGTTTATTCTCCGTAATATAATATTCAAATCGACCAATAGTTACAATACCTTACAGTATAGAGAAATGATCTATTCTAAAAATACAATCATGCCATTTGAAATTTAAATGACACAGTCAATCTTGCTGTTTACAAACTGTTGTGGAAGAAGACGCGCTTATTGAAAGTGGCTGTCTATGACTACTTTAGACCAATTTTTAACTCATGAACCATTAGTTTACATAAAAAATACTTTACAGTGGCTTATCTACACATCATAATAACTTACACAATGTATGATAGTTAAAGAAGAGCCGACCCATGTCAAATTGTTTTTTAACCCTCTAGAGTAATGAAGTATTCAAATGATCGGCATAATATTGTTAGGATGGACAAAAAGAGGAAAATAAAGTCCCTAATACTCTCTCTAAATGGTACTTGGGCGCACTACATAAACATCAAACGAATTAAATCAGCCCAAAAATGACTCGATTGGGATTCAAACTCGGATCGCCTAGAACTCTCCGCTTGGAGCGTACGGTCGGAAACAAATGGAAAGAAACAACTTCCGAGAAAAAATACACTCTAGAAATAATGGAAAGCTCCCTACATAAATGCGTTACAAATTTATTATATTCAGTTTATCTATCGATTTGCGCGCCTCTTTTTCTGCCTGCCGCGTCTATTTAAAGAACTAAATGCTCTGCCACATAGATGATTTTATTTTAAATATATATGAATAGTGACCCAAAGTACTAGGAAATATTAAAAGTCGCAAAAACAATTAACTAGTGCTGCTTATCCATGTATTTGTTTAGTTTTAGACCAACTACAGATAGAATTGGTTCCCTAAAAAAGTCAGTTTCTGTTTTTTTTATTTTCTCGCACTTGAGGTATTGAAATTTTGAGTATTGAGGAACTAAACACATGGAATAATTCATTTTTGCGTGAGATTTTCTTTTGTTCACCTTATGATTTTACGAAACGAGTTTTTGCTTACAACGTGTCCTTTTTTGTGATGGGAATTTTAATCTTCTTGGCAAATTCTGAGTCCATCTATTATGCGAGAAGGTTCACTAAGAACCTATCATATTACAGAATGTGGTATGAGGACTGATTTTTATTTTTAAAACTATAGTCAAGAGATCCCATCTCCTCCTTGGTTAACGAGATCTGGCAAAGCAAACATTCTCTGAAAGACGTACTGCAGCTGCCATGAATACGCCAAAAGACGTGGCGTTAACTAAGGTTATGCAGTAAACCTTATAGTACAATTATTCGACTTACGGTTAGTACCTTATTTTTCTGTCGTGATTTAAGTAGGTGCTTCAAATTTTCAAGATGGTAGACGAAAATTACCCAACATCTATATTCCTGAAAAAAGATTATTTTTAACTCCAATATGTCAAAAAGATGAAAACCTAAAGTTATAACAATTTATTAAACTTTATGACCCTGGGAAAATTATTTCCATATCTTAACTATTGGTGGATGTATTACATTATAAGCCATACGCACTTTGTCCACAACATAATGGTGAGTCGTTTTTTGCTTTTATGTCCTCCAGGACTTTTGATACGTTAATTGTACTTTCTAACGCTAACATGGACCAACGTGAAAAATCCCACGGTAATCAGTTCATCACTTCATCCTTGAAGACATTACGTAAAAATCACCCACTTCGGGCCTAAGGGCCCATAAGGGACTTTGTTGATCTCGGATCTTATAATGGCTTCACAGCATATTGCTTGCGTATTTCCATATTTCTGTTATGCCATATCTGATGATCACAAGTACGCTTAAACTGGTATTACCTCGGTATATTTGGCGGAAAAATATACTGTGTTTACTCTATGATTGAAGGTAATGTTGCGTACACGAAATTGAGTTATGACCAAGTTTCAACGCATGGCGTCATCATTATGGCTAAAGCTGATGATGACGCAATTTTTCGAAGTCTGAATGTAATTAAAGTTCAAGGCTGGAATTAAAAACAGTTTCATTGAAACGATTATTAAAACCTTAATTGAACGTTCGCAGAAGTGTTTCCATAGTAATAATCTAATCTAGTTGACGCTTGATACGGATAAATTACACAACAGAACCTCGATGAAGGATATATAAATAACAAAAACGTTTTTTATCAGTAAAAAAACACAATAATCAGACACCGTATGAATAGCAAAATGAGACCACATCCTTTGTATTACCACGTATTATATGCCGTTAATTTACTCCAATGTGGTCGCTCAAATCTTCTTTCAGAAAGTATTGTCCAAACCCAATAGTTCCATCACAATTGAATTTACCAAACATGAAAGTTAGGTAATAAATATTTCATTTTAGATTAGCCTTAAGTATTTTCAATTGTGCATCGCGTAAAGCGGTTGGACCATAAACGCATAAAAAAATAAAAAAAGTTTTGCGGATTTGATTTTAACAGGGTAAATTTCAACTTTATCCCAAAAATAATGCGAGCGATGAAGCTTACATTAATTTAGATTAGTAATAAAAAAGAGCACTTAATTCATTCGCATTTCAAACTTAAAAGTTATACACCGTAAACA
Organism: Ceriagrion tenellum; assembly: GCA_963169105.1. NCBI lineage: Eukaryota > Metazoa > Arthropoda > Insecta > Odonata > Coenagrionidae > Ceriagrion > Ceriagrion tenellum. The sequence goes on from OY720639.1 coordinate 10,900,397, forward strand.
GACTAATCTTCGGCGATTGTCCCAAAAACAAAAGGATTGATGTTGTCAAGCAAGTTATATTGCCTTGCATCGAAAACGTCATATTAATTCCTTTAAAAGCGAGATTAACTAACAATTATTATTAGTTTTCAAGAGTAGTTTGAAACTAAATTAAAATGAAATTTCGACAATGCAAAAAATATGGCTTCAGTTTGTAGTACATGCAGAAAGTGCAATCGATGGCAGTCTGTGTAGCAAAAAAGTTATTTCGTAAATATCTTGGCTAATTAACCGCCGTGACTAAAGTCCTCTTCTGAAAAATTTCATAGAGTTTACTCTTCAGTCAGAAGAAATGATTTGAAACATTGGAGACAATAGCAAGCATTTCCTTAGATGAGAATACTGACATACTTTATAATATGGATTAAAGAATGGAGAGTAAAAAATTCAATGAGTATTGTCTACAAATTTTACAGTGAATCCTGAACCGTCATTTTTGGAAACATCGTTTTACCCATAATCTTGAAATTGAGAGGAAAGAGGGAGGGAAGATGGGCAGAAGTTATATCCCTGCTGAGGTGATGCTCACGTAATATCCGCAGCGGAAACAAAACTGGGTCACGTTGCTTGCTTTCACAATATTAAAATCACTGAACTGGTTCCATTTTATCAAGATGAAGCGAACAAAATATCCAGAATACATTTTAAACCACATTGTATCTCATTAAAAGTAAACAATGGCCTGGGAGAATGAAAGCACTGTGGATAGGGATTTTTTAAAAAATACGAATTACACGTAACACTTGAAAATCACGTTTTTAAATGATCAAATTTTTAAGTAAAGGAAATGACGCATAACTTTTAAGGACCCGCTCCATTTAAACCAGTCTTGATCAAGGAAATCGTTGAGAAACCCTTAGAAGGAAATAACCATACCAAGACAACCTTAGAGCACGATTACAAATATCGAGACAGATTATTCTCATGAGAGTAAAAATATCTACATCTACATTATACCCCGCGAGCCGCCACATGGGCGTGTGGCAGGGGTTGGTAGGTCACCAGCAGTGAAAATATATGTTAAGTTTTTGGAGGTGAAATGGTGACATGTACTATGGGAGTGTATTTAGAGGAGATCAGTTTGTACTGTGGTCACTTGTTGTGCGCGGAAAGAACGAGTTTTTGTACCTATCTGTTCGGCAGAGTATCTCTCTTATTTTATCGCATCTGTCCGACCTAGAAATGTAGTGAGGCGTCATGATGATATTCTCTGTGTCGCTCTGAAACACACCGGTTCTGAATATCTCAAGCAGACTAAGCCTAGCGTGCAGCCTTTGAGTCTCTAAGGGCTCCCACCTCAATCCCTTTAAGAGTTACGTGACACTATATGTTCGTTCGTAGCAGTTTGTAACGAAGAGTGACTTTTCTTTGTATTTTATTAATTTTTTTGGTTAAATCTATTTGACCAGGGTCCCAAATGCTCGCGGTGTATTTAAGATGTGGCCTAACCAGAGTGAAGTAGCATCTCTCTTTGACTTTTTCATCCGAGGACCTTCTTATTATACGTTTAACAAATATACGATAACAATATACGCAAGGCCATGACAGTTTTTAAGCAGAATTCATGTGAATATGGATTCGCCATGCAATCTGGTTTTTTAATTGAAACCGTTGTCGCATGCATAGCAGAATGAGTCTCTACTTCAGTCCAATCAGATCCTCGAACGATGAAAATCTGCAGAGGGAACCACTTTGATGATTTATTTTGATGATACAAACACGCTGGAAGATGCTAGTCATAAAAAACTATGGAATTGCGCCCACGTCAACACGGCCTTGTTTTCCCCCTTTGGCTTGTGTACCTCAAGGCACCCGAATCTGTCCCGTCTGTTTCCTCGCACCCGACCCCCCAATATCATGAACACGCGCCTCGCTCTATCTCCGTCCCTCCCCTGCCCATATCCCTCCCCTGCCCTTCGACCCCTCACCCCCAACCAACCCCCTTGATTCCCTCCTCCTGCCATCCTAACACCCTGGCCACCTTGATCGATGCGCACCCTGGCGGAAAAAGGAGCACTTAATCTTTTTCTCCCTGTACACCTCCTTCGCCTCTCATTTGTCTTCGCCAGTCTCCCTCTCTCTCGCTCGTCCGTCTGCCACTCCGTACGGCTTTTCAATTCCTCCCCAAAGACGTGCGAGTCAAGACGTCACCTCCCCTCCTTCCAATCTTCCCATTACTTGGTTCCAATTTCTAATTACGTTTTTATATTGAAGAATAATCCAAACTCTCGATAGAAGGAAAGGAAATTAGACTCAAACTGCAGAAAAGAACACATGAGGAGCATCCGACTATGCCATCCGGAACAAACCGCGGTGGCAGAACATAGTCTAAGCAAGGACCACCGCATAATATTTGACGATACTAAATTACTTAGCCTATCCAACGGATACTGGTAACGACTGGCGAAGGAGTCTACTTTGTGGTTTCAGGCTTGATGTAATGGAATCGGAACATAACTAAGTATGAAAAAAAGGGCAGCTTCCACTGGGCATAGCCCAAAAATCCTTTCACTCCCACCTCCTCTGTGCCTTACCCTCCCTCCACTGCCCTGAGATCTCCGTCTTCACGAAGGAGAGAAGTGCAAGACATCGCATACCTGCGATATTCAAGCACCTTCTGGAGGGGAAGGAGAAAGAGAAACTGGACCACCGTCTGGGCGAGAAGTGCTGCGTCTCCGTTCGCAAGCCACTCGCCCAGAAGACAACTGATGCTTTCTCATTCTCTTTTTCAGTCGTGATCCGGGGAGTGGACACTGCGACGCTGGAAGAGGACATCCAGGAGGGCCTTCGATTCGGCGGCTACGACACCTCTAGCCTGAAGGTGTACCGAATCAAGGCGCGAAGGACCGGACAGCCCACGACCCTGATGAGGGACATTTCCAAGGACCGGAACTCCATGCACCGGCTACTCCACGAGGGTGTCACTTCTTATGGGAAGAGGTACTGCGTGGAGCCTTCCCGTCCACCGCGTGCCCAGCCAGCCCAATGCCTCAGGAGTCAGGGGTTCAACCACCTGACAAACGAGTGCAAGAGAGATCTTCGCTGCGCGCGCTGCGGGACGAGTCACCGTTCCACAGAGTGCAAAGCGGAGACGCTCAAATGCGCCAACTGCGGCGGAGGGCATCTCTCCGGTGACTTTCGGTGCCCTCAGCGCCCTAAGGAACCGGCAGTGCTGGGCAAGGCGACGCCGGTAACACCCTGTCCACCTTCTCCTTCCACAGACGCAGTGGACGACGCCACGGAGGAGACGGTCTCCAAAAAGGACCTTCTCCGCCTACTCAGCCTGCTGCTGGCGAGCCTCCACGTGGCGGAGCGACTTTCAGCAGTCGAGTTCCTGAGCGCAGCGGCGCGCGAGATCCTTGGGTACTCCGTCCAAGCGGTGTACTCATGGAACTCGCAGTACACAGCCGTGGAAAGAACGACGGCTTGAACCACAGGCTAAGATATCAATATACTCTGACAAATGCCTCTCAGGCTATCTGCTGAAATACGCACATTGAACATACTCTTGTATAAATATTAACTTCAATAATTTTGACATTGTCCTTTCCAATTGGTAATTATTATATGGAGCTCACTTATAATTGTTTAAAACTCTAAACATTTATTTCATGACTACAGCCAATTATTCTTGACTCACTCTACTGCACATAAAATTTCGACTGTAAATGAATTCCAATTGTAAATACTGAGAACTTAATCTTTTCTATGGACTTTGGGCATACAATTAATAAGTAAGATGCCATATAAAACTTGCATCTAAACAACAATCTCTGATTGGCTTTGTAAATACATGTGACGTGTAAATATAACTAATAATCTTGGCATCCTCCACAGAAAATCTGTAAATATATGTAACTTGTAAATATAATTACTAATCTTGGATTCTTCTACAGAACAACGCAGACATCGCATCCGGAACTAGACAACAGAACCGACAGTCAACACTACGATGAATGCATTGCACACCAGATCCACATCACAAAGTCTGACGCTGCCGCAACATCACATCAGAATACCACTCTGGAAATCTCACCTGCACCACCATCTCCTGCAAACAACACATCATTACACGGCGGTCAGCGAGAGGTTTTGTCGGTTACTCTTACGCCTCGGGCAAATGCCAGCCCATTAAGCCATCCCGGAAGAAAAGAGTTCCTGATAATTAAAACATAAAACCACCCTAACGAATCTGCTACATACTTGTATAGAGTAATTAAATATGAATAAAATTCATATGACTAACCCTGAAGAGGAATTATTTCCTATAGCGGGGGCTATTGCGATGTATATATTAATGTATTGAATATTATTAATGAATGTATGTATATATGATATGCAATGGCAATAAACATTTTCAATTTAATTCAATTCGACACTGACATGCCCTTAGGACGATGGCGGTGGGAGCCATCAAAACGTCGGCACATAAAGACCTGACCCGGTGGAAAACCCGAGAAGACTTCATCAGTACAATACGCCGGGAAAGTACTAAATCATAAATTAGACTCATATGCATGTGTCTCGATCACCTAGGAGACCGTCAGCAATTGGCTTGAGAGTCTCGTAAATAGGTGCTTCTTACCCGAGGCTAAAAGTCCAACTGGCTAGTAGTCTTACTTCGACATGTCTTGGACTTATAGTTAGACGCCTTTTGCTTAGGTTCAGGTTCCTACGCTCCCTGTCGATGGTCACCAGGAAGACCGAATTTATATGCTTAAGTCTATTTTTCTTTGCTGCTATTGACGATTTGGATGATTCTGTATTTTTCTTGTCGTATGCATTATTTGTATTATTCTATTCACATGATATGCCGAGATTAGGATAAGAAAATGTGAGAAAATTAAAGGTTTTTATCTTCGTTTTGTAAGAAACGCTGCATCTACACGCTGCTAAGATAAAACCGCACATATGACGCACTTTTAAGGTCAGTGGGTTCATGCGTAGGTTAAAGCAGCTTGCTCATATCCAAAGTGCCCAAATTTGTATCCCAATAGTAAAGGAGATTATTTGTTGGAGCACTACGCACACAATACATACGTATTTGTAGGACACTTTGTCCGTCAAATAGGATGTTTAGGTAGTTTGAGCGAAATATCATCTTACCTAGAAATCAATGAATTTTTCTCATTTTAACGAAAAATATCTCATCCTTTTAATGGCACCAAAAATTCAACCCCTTACCACATAACTTTCCGAGATATTTGCCAAAAAACACCAGCCCTTTTACATGGGAAATGACACGTGTATGCACTCCAGAGAGACATTATTTACAAAATGAGGAATTTATTATTATTATTTAAGTTACTTTCGTAACATTCCCCTCCGAGTCCTCGGCAAGCATCGGCTTTCATTGCCGTCATAATCGCCGAGGACTCAAGAGGGGTTTGGCAGTTATCGCAGCCACGTTCGACGCCCATCGGATTGGTGGCTACGCTGTGGTTGGGTCGTGAGTACGGAGTAGACGGAGGAATCCAAGTATAACGGCCTTCTGCATGCGAGCTGCAAGTGGCTCCGCTTGTGCCACGCAGGACGGAATACACTTGATGCTCTCCAGCAGCGAGCCCTAAACTCCACCGATCATACCTATGATAAGGACTACCAGTTTAACAGTGTGTCCCTCCCTCCCTCCTCGCAGGATTACCAATATATGCCTTATGCATGCACTTGAGACGTGATTTCCTCCTCCTCGATTCTAGTGATGTCCAGCCCAATACCCTTATCATCTCCGTTACACTAGCCTTCCTTCTAAAATTTCGCATTGCAAATCTTGCAGCAAAACGCTGAACTTTTTCTAGTTGTTTTTTCTCCCCTCCCAAATAAGGGTCCCAGACTGACACCCCAACTCTAAAATAGGCCTAACAAATGTCTTATTGGCGAAATCCTTGGTTTTCTTACAGCTTTTTCCAAGGGTCCTCATTAAAAAGTATAACACTCTAAAAGCTTTCGCTGTAATTTTTTCAATATGTGGCCCCCTTTGCAAATCCCTTCATAAAGTCACTCCAAGATAATTACAGAGATTTGTTTCCATCAATAATTCGCCCATAATGTCATAATTATTTGAGATAGCTATTTTTCCTTTCCTGAATATTATCAGTTTTGTTTTACTTGCATTTATGACCATGCCGTTTTCATCCGCCCATTTCTCCAAATTATTTAGAATGTTTTGTAAGATATCGCCATCATCGACTTTTTCCACTACTCTGTAAATAATGCAATCGTCTGCAAACATTCAAACAGAGCTCGTAATATTTCCACCAATATCGTTCACATAGATTATGAATAGTAAAGGTCCCAGTACACTTCCTTGCGGCACACCTGAATTGGCATAGAATTCCGCTGAGTAAGTATCGCCGATCTTAACCCTTTGTGACCTGCCTGAGATAAAAGAATTTATCCAGTTTACCACCCTCTAATCTATGCCCAACAAGCCTATTTTTTTCATGAGAATGTCATGGTTTACCCTGTCGAATGCTTTGAGAAATCAATCAAAACCCCGTCTATTTGCTTACCGCTATCTAGCCCCTCCGCTAGGTCCTGATGGAGAGGCGCTAATTGACTTTCACAGGAGTAGCCTTTGCAAAAACCATGTTACCCATAACCAGTTCTTTTCTATCAATACATCCTTGATATAGTCCGCGATCAAGTGTTCCATAATTTTGCACACAATGCAAGTCAAGATAACTGGTCGATAGGATTCAAAACTATCACGAGAGCCTTTTTTATGTATGGGAATTATATTTTACTTTTTCCAATCATTAGGTAAATCGCCATTGTTAATTATTACTGTAAATAAATGGGTTAGGAAAGGAACCAAAGCGTTTCCCAATCTTTTAACGAGTTCTCCCGGTAGGCCGTCAGGACCACAAGAAGCATGACTTTAATTTTTAAAATCTCTTCATGTCATCCCTAACCTTAATTTCGAAAGGTATATACGAAATGATATCCTCTACCTTTGATGATAATGAATTTTTACTGTAATTGACTTTGGAAAAATGTTCCTTGCCCTCCCCCTCCCCCTGGAATAGCCCTCCACCTCTGCCAACCCGTCTCTTCTGTGGGTCTAAAATCCACTCGGGAAAACCTCATCATTTAATATATCCTCTTTTAACCAAGATTCAGTACCAATCATAACATCTGGCGAGTTTATTTCAACTAGTGTGCTGAACTCAACTGATTTGGATGTGATACTTCTGCAATTTAATTGTAACAGTTTCAAATAACCATTCACGAAATACACCTTTTCTACCGATTTTATGCTGTCCTCTTCCATCATATTTGAGTTAACTCAGTGAATGTTTATATCACAATCCGAATTGCGTGAAGCATCCTGGCTTTTCTCTTCTTCATTTCCGGAAACACCTCCCAAGCCCCTTAACAGTTTCCCTGGTCTATAATCGAATCCACCACTTTGCGTAGTAGTAGTTCACCAAACTTCACTGAACCTCTTCCGTTCAGATGCAGTCCATCTCTACCCCCCCTCCCCTCAATGATGAGCTAGCACCATTACCGGCATCAACTGCCTTACTCTGTGGCCTCGACACTACACCAATTGCACTCGCCGACGAACTTTCATCCCCCACGGCATCGGTCACATTTATTCCTCCTTCTGTGGCTTAACGAGAGTATGGGCTCATCCCTCCATTCAACCTCTCGCCGTGAGTCTTACCTCTCGTTTTGGTTGCTGAAGCACTAGGATATTTCCCTCTCAGTCTGCTGTTCTCTGCTGTTAACACATCAATCTGACTCCTTGCACAGGCCATCTCTGCTGTGGGCCTCGCAATCTGATGTTTCTGCTCATGTATGAGCTGTCTCTCCTTCTGGGCTCCACACTTCCAGCAAATCCATCCATCCTTGACGCATTCCTCCAATTTGAACCTCGAACAGTTACGGTGGAACCAGCAGCTACACACTCCACACTGCACTCCATTCCTTAGGTTTTTATGACATACCGAGCATTTTACCTCCACGGTAACTTCCGACTCCCCGGTCTTGATCATTTTAAGACAACTTTCTCTTTTCCACGAGCTCCGACGGAACACGTCTGACATTCACGACGGCCCAGCGAAGACTCACTTATAACACTTAGATGTCGTCAAAAAACTAAAAACGTGTAGGTTTTATGTTTTCTCAACTATTTTTGAAAATTTTTCACATTTTCACCGCAATAGGTTCTTGGATATCACAAAAACCTTCCGTTTTGAAGGTGTTTCAAAGGCACCGCGCGAAAAAAATGAGTTAAGTTAAAGATTTATTTAGATATTTTCATTTAATTGCTCGCCATTTCCGTCATATAAAACTATATGATTGCACCATTAACAATAAAATATTTAATTCATGTGTCCTACAGCTGGTGAAATTAAAACGTATAATTCGAATATGGTCTCTATTATGCCTAGTGATCTATCTCGCTCGGACTACCTTATACTGAGGCCTCTTGGCGTCTTTGGTGAAGGAGTGGGTAAATTCTGACTCTCTTCACCCTTGCTTCATTCCTCAGATACTCAACCAGTAAACCATCCTGTCCGCATTGGCGAATATGTCCTCAGTTGTCAGTCTCCTCAACCTCACAGTTGGGACAAACCTTAGTCATGGGTCGACTACCCTGGAAATCGACTGACGAACAAACTAAGCAATTAAATATTACTTTTCATTGGTCTTCATTATTTTTATGTCAACAAACTTTTCAGATACATCACCCATGACTAATAATGAGGAAAGGTATTCGTAATTTGTTATAAGCATTTGTAAATTATTTAAAAGGTATTTACGAAGCTGTTATTTATATTTCAAATAAGTTTTCATCACCGTTTGCCAAAATAAAAAAGTTGCCAATTCAATGAGAACCGCTAAGCCAATGTTTAATTTATTTCATTAGGTCCGGTTTTACAATATCTGGTTCAATATTTGATCAGTATGTCCCAACGATATGTTCTCGTCACCCAACTATGAGATCAGCTAACCGACAGTTCGAGTGACACATAAATCTTAAATTCTCAGTAAGGGAAAATTAAAGTAAAGTTTAAGCCACCTTGCGAAGGCCTTATTATTAGTATTGGCGTTATTAGTAGCATCGTCAGTAGAAGCAGTATTTGTTTATTCAGAGTGAGTCGACGGCATGGTCATTTTAAACCAATACAGGTCATATTTATAAAAATATAAGATTAAAACTTGCTAATGTAATAAAATAACTGATGTAAACCATAAGTCAAAGCTAACAGAACATTTATATCCTTAAAATAATATTAAAAAGGCCAGTTTCATTTAAAAACATTAAAACGCGGTTAAGGGCGTCGGAGTTATCGCCTAAGATGGACCCAATGTTTCCAGCTAACTGTAGCCTGTTACGCAAGAACCGGTATTTGTCACACTCCGTCAGAATATGCCGCGACGTTATTCAGACACTACACATACAGGCCTCGCTATTTTAACGCGCAACTGGTTGACATAATTTGAAAATATAGGAGAGTTGTGATATGCTAACGACCGTTCCAAAGACTAATGGTCACATCTTATCGCTCAAGCTCCAACTCCAAGAGCGTCCCACTTAACAAAACATTTAGGACCCTTTGTGGCCGCAGTAACAATGTGCTGTGCAGATTATCGCGATAAGTTTTAAAACTGTAAACCTACGCCGTTTGCACACCAAGCTTCTTGCACGTGAATTGCGCCTCTCGACAACAGCCATAATTAGATTTTAATAGCCTCCAAAGTAGCATGTAAGATATTAGCTTATCAAACAAATCCGTACACAAATTCCAGCCACTATCTCGCATATGCCGACCAAAAACACCCTTGACCAAGACTCTCAGACTTTCAACGTACTCTTTGGCGATAACATCGGATTTATGAACTTTAAAAATTATTTTATGATGTTTATTACAACAAAGACTCACATCATGGCCGATATATGACTTTGATATTGAGGGGAGTTATTTTATTACTTGTGTGCATTCGCATTGCTTAAAGTGTAGACACGGCTTTTCATTTTGATCAAAAAACATTTATGCAAGCATAACAATAGTAAACAGTTGGTAATAATGGAAAAGAGAAAAGTAGGATAAGAAATATGCTGAACCTTACGAATGGCTTATATTTTGGCGCCAACAGTAATATTCGATAATTGGATATAGGAACTGCTCTCAAACAGTAGAGAAGTTTTTCACTAACTGTTATTTTTTAGGGCAAGAAGTACTTTTTTAACGAAAGAAAATTTAGAAGGGCAAAATATTTGTGACAAACATTACTTGTATCAATGAATAACAAATGAGCAACCACCATCACGCCTAAGGCTAAATCCTGTAGACTAAATTAGTAGTCCTTGCGTTAGATTCATATCTGCAGTAGTCCGTTGCATTGGCCCCAGTTAAAGCAAGTCTCTCTAAACTTCACTCCTCACGCTCAAAGGCTGCAGTTTTGAGTGCCAATGAATAAATATCTACGAGAATCAATGACGAATTAACGATTGTGCCCGCAACAGCTGTCAGCTAATGGGAACGGGGTGGAAAAATAATTGCCACATTCGAATTTTTAATGTGAAATGCTTGCATTCACCGCTCGAATATTGGAAAGTTTGACCTTATTTTTTCGTATTTTTGTCACCGAGCGGACCTTTCAAAAAACATATCATTCCAGCTGACTGCTCGAACACATTTGTATGAATGCCATAAAATTACGAACGAGAACGGGTTTGCAGTCATCAATATAATCTCGATTGTACAATAATGCAAAGAAGTAGAACGATTCATTTCCAGCTAAAAAATTAAACAACCATCCGGTATAAGCAACTGGAGTGTAATGATACGTCATTAAGTGAGCATTTTTTAATCAAGTCAAAAGAATCTTGATTTACTTTACTTTCATTTCATTTTAGTGCATCGGTTTATGCGTCAAAAGTTAGCATATGGGCTGTAATTGAAATGATGTCAGAATTATGTTTAAAATATTTTCCTCAAAGCATACAGGGACTAGAGTTTTTTACGTAGTATCCAAAATTTTTCAGAATTTATTTCGGGAGGTGCTTTTTTCAATTATTGGACTCGGCGCGACATTTTGATAATTCTTAGGCACAGTTATAAAAGTAAGAAACCCATCATTTCACGTGGGGGAAACCGAAGCTAGTAGGGTACGCTTTGGTCTTTTGAATTTTATATTTTTAATTATATCTGTCTAAAATGAAACAATTATGCAAGCGATTTGAAACACTATTTTACTCAAATAAATAACAACTTTATTGAAAAAATAATAACTAGCAAAGTTTTGAAACAGTGTTTTCTAAAACAATGTTACCTAAAACAATACACGTGTACCAACATACTCCCAATATAGCGCAACTTGGTACACAGACCGTGGCACGTTTGTCCACTTATATGAAGGCTCGTAGGATCAATACTAAAAACTTTCCCGACGAAATAAAGTCATCTATTAGCGTTACATATTATGATAGTATACAAAAGTGGCCATCGTCCACATCACTATTACCGTTATTTCAATGTCATAACAATTTGTTTCCTTAAATGCAGCATTCGTGAGCCAACATTTGCATCCCATGCATTACCTCCAATTTACTTCTTGTTTTGAATTCTTATAAGGTTCCAGTTACATTTATTTTTTTAATCTTTTGCAACCCCTAAGTCTTCTTCAAAAGCGGGTTTTTCAGGATTTTCCGTCATGATTGACGAGTTTTGCTTCTTCCCGCTTGATTTGATCATTTTTTTTGTTCGTACTTGCCCCGTGACCATTTTTTCATCTATCGTGGCATATAGTGTTCCATTTTTAATTAACAATTAATTTGAACGTATCAAATTATAGCCATATGATTACTCATTAAAACTGTACCACATTGACAAAGTTGGTTCAAACAAGGAAAATAAGGAAATAAGACAAAAATATTACTAACTGGCACAAGAAACACACGCAGTGCAAGTTTTTTCCTCAACGGAGAATAGTAACAGACTGCTTGTGGGTTGAGTGGAGGAAGGGGGTGGGCGCCAGGCACAGTTTAAGTTTCTACGCGCTCACTTACTTGCCAGGCTATCCTTAACATACGGACATGACCCTGTGTCCAACTACCCCATGTCCCTCTGTATAATAATATGGACAAAATTAATCAAACTATGAGGAAAAATAGATTTAATGAGCTTTAAGCTTACGTGTTGAAAAAACTATTGAATTGCGAACAAATTAATGCAGTAAGATGTAAAGAATTTCGTCAAGCGTCACTTCGTAGAAGTATTTCACGTTTGTATCAATAATCAAAACAAATACTTAGTTCTTTACTACACGACTGCGTAGAAAATTATTATTGTAGTATCAATTTGTAGAAAAGTACTATGATTGTGTAGAAAATTACTAAGTTTTACAATTATGAAGAAAAGTACCAAGTATTTATCATTATTATGGATACAGTAGCATAATGTAGTTTTTCAGTTCATTCCACGGATATTAATAAGAGCTCAAGTATGCAAAGGTTCACGCTGAGCTGCAATTATGCAAAATACTCTCCAACCATCTTAAAAAGTACTTAAATTAAGGAAGTAGACGTGATCTATCAAAATGTTATCGAATTGAATATATTTCCCAACCAAAAAGCTTGGTAAGTCAAAATGACAAAACACCAAATAATATAAAATCATACTGAAATGTAGAGGAAGTTTGCCACTTTCGCGGATAAAATGGAACAGGAGGATAATCTGACAACAAGTGAAGATAACAAGTAAAGTCAAAGCCCTTCACAAACTTCAACTCTTCAACTTTTTATTTATTTGAAATTTTCGTGGCTGTGGCTTCTTAATTTTATCACTGGAGAGACTTAGGAATTCCGATAACATATAGAATCACCACTTTTAGCCTCGACTTCATCATGGACGTAACGTTACGTCCTCGACAAATCTGCTTTTAATCGATATTTTTTGTTATGTACGATATTGTGACCCCAATATTACGTCATTTCGACTTTTTCTCGGAATTTTACGTTCTTCATTATATCCTCATAGATGCGGACCTGATTCGGTATTAAATCAGGGTAAAGGATTCATTCACGTTGGAGGTAATGTGAAACAATTTTGTGCGAAGCCTGCACAACTCTTTTTAAACGTGTTAAATAATTTTATCTGCTTTAAATCGACGTTGCATTTTTTTTCTTTTTAAGGATGTGATTATGTTGTTTTCCAACACATCCTTTCAATTTTAGTGATAAATAGAATAGTAGTACTCATGGATTTTTCCCTGGCTGATTGAGGGCCAAATTCTATCGCTATTACTACCAACTGAGTGGGAATAATTAAATCGCTATAACGACGCGATTTTGTGCCATGAGCCCGGGAATGAACTAAACTAGGAAAGTGGATTAAAGGGTCTAATCGGAAGCTGAGAACCATCAGTGGCCCAGTTAACCCTGTACGTTGAAGTTGTTTGCGCTTAATTACTTCCAGCATACGACAATAAGGTCATGCGAAGTTAAGCGTTTCTAAGACATAAGCAAACTCTCGATCAAAACAAATTTTAGATCAGCCAACTTGTGGAATAAATGCAATGAGATCTAAGTTCAGAAAGAAACAATACAAGAAAAAAAGAGATAGTTTAGTCGAGAGTTCCGAGTAAAATTATTTTTTAGTGGGGGTCGACTGCTTTTTATTGCTAAAAAAGCCAGCGATAAACTTTTCCGTAAATTATTTCTGAAAGATTATCCAAGAAAGCATAGGTATTTTCCTCTTTATTTATCTAGTAAAGTCTTAGCGCACTGAAACACAGAATAAGAGCACAAAATGTATAACCTACTTTAAATGGCATCAATAACAACAGAACTTCCAGCTTTCTCGCGTATTTATTTCTACGTGTCTAGGTTTCTATTCTTGCTGAAAGCTGTATTGGATACACAAATAGATGACTATGACGAGAAGTAGACAAGTAGTTAGAGACTTACGAAGCAAAACGAAAGCCAGATGAAGAATTATATCTTAAATGTGGCATTGAACAGATTGTCAGGCCTCAGTGAATATGGTACTTAGCTGAATATGGCTTATCCACGAATTTCACTGAACAAAGTTAGTGAGCAGCAATTAGGCGTATAAGTTATTCGGAGGCATTCTATTTGTGTTTTTCCGATTACAGTACAAATAAACAATCGGATTTTATGTAAATATTTCTCGGGTGTTCCACCAAATAAGTAGGTTCATAAGTCCAGACGTTTCGGAGAACGACTTGCCCTCCATCATTCAGAACCCCTGAAGATGGAGAGCAAGTCGTTCTCCGAAACGTCGGGACGTGTGTACCTACTTACTCGGTGAAACACCCAAGTAACATTTATCCAGGAAATATGCCGGGAAAACAAATATACCAACCAAATGACCACAAAATATTTAATCAAATTTTAACTTCCCTTATTTCCCTCGATTGCCATGAGAATAATTGTAGCATGCCGATAACAGAGTCATTATTTATGGTCATTTGGTTTCAGTCGAGGTATATGTTGGGATATACATGTAATGGTATCTATACCGGAAGTTCTAAGGTGTAGTACTTGCAAACTCGACGACAAGCATTAAGAAAACACAATGAGGAATAATGTTACGAATTATTTACAACAGACCGCCCTCTTTTCTCTTTTTGTTCTTCATCTGTAATTTTTGTTTTTTTTTCCTCGGATGGCGCTGGTGAGCATTTTTCAGTCTTCTTCGTGATCGGCGGAGACGACCAACTCTCACTTCTCCTCAATCCACCGCGAAGAGTAGTTCTCTATTCCTCAATCCACCGCGAAGAGCAGTTCTCTATTCCTCAATCCGCCGCGCTGCTGCCTTCTGCCTTTCACGCACGCCTCTCTACTGCCCGCTGCCTTCCTCTCTAACTCGCTGCTTTCAACCTCTTGCTTCTTCGTCCACAAGCACATCCCGCCAGACAGAGCTGTACAGGTCGTGAGGAGTTACCAGACAAGATGAACCCAATGTGCCTCCCTTTTTTTCAATTGTTTCATTTTATTGAGTCAATGCAATATATGTGGGATAATTCCCGTTTGCCAAAATTTATAGTCCACTTCAACTCATTACCCCACAAATATGCATCATGCTCTGCTTCTTCATGGATTAAATTGTACAATAAGTTGTATTATTTATGCTTATTTCCAAAAGTATAGGTGTTTCCCGGTCACTGGTATTTTAAGGTTACAATTAGATATGGGCCTAGAGTGATATACATGCAGGACAAAATCTCGCGCACCAATAAGAAACGAAATGTGCTGAAATGTTGTTTATTTCAGGTGTAACTTTTTTGGAACCTGTTAACATAATAATGATAATTAGTGGCCTCATGATTTCAGATATCTTTATTTTGAGCTGACGATGGCGTTGAACGTCGAAATCCGAGTCGTTCCAAATACAGGTATGTGGAATCACAAAGTTACCAATTATAGACTGAAAAAGATTTGGCTCGATTCGCTTAGAGACCCATTGTTTGAAGACTGAAAGTATCCGATTCGATCACAGCAAGCAATCGCGCGCACATCTGGCTCTGAGATGAATACCATCGAGCACCAAGGCACCACCCATTACTTTTTTCGCTCGCAGAGCAAACTCGACATGGGCAGTCACGCTCAATAATGCGAGAACGAGCGAGTGAACGGAGGCGAGAAAACGATGGACGAACGCGTGAAGTCAAGCTGAGAGCGCAGGGAAGAGAATGAACGCCTCTTACTTTGAATCGAGTGCGACCACTCGAAAGCAACAATCGATTTTGATGCAATGTGCATATCACACCAAAAAGCGATCAGTTATTCATTCCTTCTGTCTGTTAGAAATTAGGATTGCAGCACTTCTGACGGACCACTTCAATTCCATGACACAAGTCGAGGGTCATATGTCGTGTCATATTGAAAAAGCATATAAATTAATCTTAATTTTGCACATAGTTTACAGGATTTTATTACATCTCTAAATTAAGTAAATGTAAATTAATGACAACAGCAATCAACCCCAAGGCGATCAACTAAAAATAGGCAGGACTGTTATAGACCGCTTCCGAAGTCAATATCGGTCCATTCCTTATTCATTCAGGAATTGGTGCGTCGATGAAAGCATAGTGACTGAGAAAGGGAGCCATCAATGGAAAATTTATTCAACCTAAACGGCAAAGATACGGGATGAAGATGTTTCTCCTTTGTGACTGTGAAGCAAGATTTATCCTTGATCACATAATTTACCCCAGGAAGGAACTGAGTATGAGTATGATGAAACACTAGGAATCTCAGCTTCTGCGGTGAAGTCATCACTTACTCCTTACATAGGAAAAGAACATTATGCCTACCTTGACAACTGATATAAAAGTCATAAATTGATTGATTATTTACATGAAAACGGAGCCAGTGCTCGGGGTACCGTTAGAATAACTGAGAGGGGAATCCTGAGTTTCCTAAGAACATAAAAAAGGCAAAATGCGTCACGAGGCATACTACAGTCGTATTTGTTCAAAGATTGGTACAAAAAAGCAAAAAAGGGAGGTCAACTTGCTAACTATAGTTCCCGAGGACTTGTTGAGTGATACTGTCAGAAGTGATAACACCACCAGGAAACAAATTACCAAGCCTCTAAGTGTTGTCAGGTTAAATGAGAATATGGGTTTCATTGACGAAATCATGTAATGGTTTACATGATTTTTTTCATGATATAGACATTGCAATTTTGAACTCATACATTTTGTATCAGATGAAGACTGGAACAAGATCACACCTATGAGACGTCAGGCTAAAGTTAATTGATCAACTCGTGGAGGAGTTTATGAAAGAGAGGAAATTATCGAGAGTAGGTCGACCAGAGTCAGGAGGAGACAGACTTCGTCTTTCAGATCGCCACTTTCCATAGCCAGTCTCAACAGCATTCTCAAAGGATAAGCCACATTGAAAATATTCCGTACGCAAAGCATACAACAAGAAGAAAGGTTAAACGAAGTTACACAATGTTGATGTGCATTGAATGCTACAATACACTTCCCTGTGCCCATGTTTTGAGGAAAATCGCAGAAAAAGTTTTAAGCATAAGAAATGAAAAATTAAACCAGTACTTGTTCCTATGAATACCGTTATATGTAAGTACATATTTGAGATTCTGTAAATGGCAATGCTTCCTTATTTACTGATGAAAGATACGCGAGGATTTCACCAGGTAACAAATATTTAAATATTGAAAATGTGGGAGGCGACATTCAAAAAAGGCAATGTATGTTTTTATTTTTTCCATATAATGGTTATCAAACAATCAATCTCAAGTAAATGAAACAAACCTGAACCAATTCTTGTTTTTTAAACGCACTCCCTGGGTAAATGAGCATGAAAAAATTCACCACTCAAAGGGTTACTCAAAGGAAGTGATGATGTTGCTTCACTCGTTGATTTTGATTAAAAACAATACAATGATCCCCTCTAGTAGAATGTTTCATAAATACTAACATGTTTTCAGCTCTCCCTTGGATACAAGAATTTAAGATTTCCAGAAAGGCTGAGGCTGAAAATGTAAGATTAATTTTAGCTGTAACTAAAAGATGAAAAAGCGTTGCGTTTTATCATTATACAAGTACTTAAAACCAAGCAATAATTTATAATTTGTACTATGGGTACTGACCAACAGGAGATATAGATTTCCTGATGAAAAATATCTCTACAAAATTTAAAAGCAGATTAATATGGGAAAGTACGACTCAAGGCTCAACTTTTGTATAAAATTAGTAGAATTTTAAGGAGAAAGATATTATCATATAAATAGTTTTTAAAAAATGATGCTAAGATACTTTTCATGAGGAGATTTGCGGCACCACTTTTGAATTAAGCCGTAGACCTTAAAGGACAATCGTTTGCAGGATTGAGATGAAAATATCCATATATAGCATACCGAGTGGAATGTATGAATAATAACTTCAACATATTTATAGTATAATACTGTAAACACGACTTCTTCTTCTTCCTTTCTTTCTCCTCGGATGATTTGTTCCACTTTAGTCATTCAAAGCAAAATTCTCGAAATTATTATAATATCTTAAGCATTTTGACATTTCCGGAGTTTTAAATCCGTCCAAAAATGTGAACTAGCATCCTAAATAACTTGTAGCCCCTAATGATGGTATTTTATTTATCCAATTAACAAATACTTATCACAATGATTATAAATTACGTTCAACAATCTTGCTGGCCGCCTATAGCTCAGTTATTCAATTTCATTTATAAGTGCATCATCTCTTCACATTTCTTGATTCCATAGGCCATTATTCTCCCTCAATGTCCTCCAAGATTACACATGATAAAAGTATTCCTGCATCAATTCCAATGCCTCTCAGTTAGGAGAGGCCAGCCGTGGTCTAGAATTAAATTAAAATGTAATCCCGTGAAATGAGCGAAACACAACGTCCCTTTAACAACATCAAAACTGTCTCCCCTTTCGTCGTTATCTATAAATCCATAATTAATTCTTTAAAAATCATTGCCACTCTACTCTATATCACTGCTAGGTATTTTTATAGTTTACAAGCTGTTCTTTAACTGTTAGTAGATTTTATAAAATGGAACTTTTGATAAACGGGAAAATGGTTTATGGTAAAGTTTCCAACATACTGGATGGAACATTGTAGGAAAAATAAAAAATATGTTGTTTTTATGCTAGATATTTTTCAACTATTTTGGTGCCCAAATATTAACTAATGCTATCATTAGTAAAACAAGAAGTGTGTCCACGTACAGAACATAAAATTTAATTTTAGAAATAATTTCATGTTTCAGGAAAAAATACGACCAGCAGCGTTTGAAGTACTGTATTTACTTTTTAAACTATCAATCAGGCACAAATTATGTGCGAGGATGGCTATTGACGCATGTCAACATACCTGTGAAATGGCGTTGAAGCGGATCTTGTAAATAAGCGGGAATACTAATTTCCGGAAAAAAAATATTTTCCTTTGTGAAATTAAAGAAGCCGTTTCTGGGAATATTGAAACTGAAAATATTGCTAATTGAGTATTCAGTCAGAGTAATACATATTTACAATAGTTTTAAACAACTTATGATCTCAAATGAGCAAAAAAGAATTAATAATCCAATATCGCAATAAAAAATGCCTCCATTTATAGCTACTACGAGATGCGACTTTTAAGAGGCACAGCAGCTGTTTGATTCGTATTTTTGTTAACTTTGGAGATGAAGCGAAATATACGTAAACGATATGAATTGGAGAAAACCAAGTTTCAACCCTTGAATTGTTTCTGCAGACCTTGATTCTGAGCCTAGACGTCATTCTATCGCTACATGAACTGAATTTCATTTAAAAGTGCATCATCTCTTCACATTTAGCCAAAATTACTGTTAAACTATTATTATTATTCAAAATTATTATTAAAAAATAATTTAGTCTGCAATCAATGCTCTCGCATTGCAGTTTATGACATGAATATTCTATTTATGGAAAGGAATACTCAATGACTTCCATTCCTCGAAGACGCAATTTCCCTCTACGAGCCAGGCACGGAACAACCTCTGCCCTTTGTCATCAAGCCTGATGAGTTATTGGATGACTTTTGCTGGTCTATATGATTTTCAAGCTCAAAGGACTTGGCACCTTTCCCTTCCAGTGCTTCTCGGATTTAGGGATTATTACTTCGGTTTCTGAGCGATTAACACGAATAAATAAATAGACAGATTCTATGACTGCCTCATGCGATATACCTATTGGATTAATCTTATTCCCAACACTTAAGTTAGATTAGTTTAAGGATCCGACGGAAGCGCCCAGAATATCTTATGAAATAAATTTTAAAACAGATTTACTTATGAAGTAAATTTTAAAACGCTTGAAGGACAATGATTTAAGCAGGATTATATCAATAGCAAAATATAATTGAATGAAACAGTGACGAAGAACCACTGCCTCGCAATGCACATTCCATCCTGCCTTTGAATTTAAAATGGACGCGAGAAAAATAATTCTTTTTTTAAGTGATATCGAGTCTCACTTTCAAAATGGTGGCAAGTGAGCAAAATTGCTCGCATTTTGCCAATTATGGTGATCACAAAGGAGCGGACATAAATGTCATTTAATTACGGAGTGGGAAACCATTGGAAGTGGCAAATTGGAGACAAAGAAATTTGATCCGAGGAGAAGCGAGTGGAATGAAATCGTAAAATTCCTCTCCTCCGGCTCAATCTCATTTGCATCGCGCTGCGTTCTCTCCGTAATGCTAAAGTCGATACATTTCATTCCCTCCACTCTCTCTCGCTGACCTCATTCCCGCTCACATTCTTTCCTCCGAGTGGTCATCTATTCTGTATTCAAATAGGCTGTTCACGTGGCATGGCTCTGCGCGAAGACACGGACAACTTCCCGGCATTCCACGCGTTCCTCTAAATTTTTCTCACGCCTGCTCCTCCATCTTTCCCGCATTTAAGCTGAATAAATTACCTAAAAACCGCACTCTACTATCCATTGAATCCATTTACTGAAATTTACATTTCTGTTGACCTTTGATTAATAAATTTTCAATAGAATTCCATCTTCGACCGTTAAGAATGCACATGCATTACTTAGAGGATTGAGGATCCTGGAAGTGAGGATGTTAGCAAAGAGACAAACAAATGTAGTTGAACCAGCATAGGCGACAAACCTTCGTCGCTTATTTCCAATACCATTTGTCTTAGAACCAGAATCGACTACTTTGGGTGGCTTCTTTTTGTTCTAGTAAGCTAGTCACTTATCGTACCCAAACACAGCACTGGCCCCTCATTTGTTTAGGACACTAGCACCTGGTGGCGTGCTTCAAAACAGACAGGTAGGGTTATTAGATTCGATATAGCTCGATCGATATCGGTCTTCGCAACCTTTTCTACTACTATGCTGCCATTAATGTGCTTACTGAGCATTTTATGTCAGTATACACCCAAATATTCAAATATTCCGCGAAACTCATCATTTGGAATGCGAATATACTGCCAACTCAACAAAATTGTTGAACATGCTAATGCGAGAGCAAAATAAGGACATAAATAGTGGATTCATAAAAGCCGCGAAGACCTGAACAGAAGGAAAGAATACGGACAATATAGAGTTAAGTTGATGTACACTCAACAACAAAAATAACTTAATCAAGGCATCCACGATTGTTGTCATATAGTTGATATTCATCTAATAAGTCAAATATGCATATTGCGAGGTTTTTAAACTTTGTAAAAAAACCTTTCTCATTTTGAACAAATTTAACAATTTTACGTAAAAAATTCCAGTGTGACTGTAGTTCACCCACAGGTTTTAAACCCACCGTCAGGTTATAAAACATTTCGCCAGCGTACACCACTCCATTCAGCGTAGTTTGCGTGTTTCACTAAAAAGCGACGATGTGTTCTGATGTGTAGTAAACTTCAAAACCTTAAATGGAAACTTTCTCAAGGTATTTGCTAACAAGGTTAAACATGGAATGTACATATTGCACGTCATTTTTTGCTTTGGGTAATGGAAAATTTTCATCTGTGGGAAGCTAACGGTTCATTTCAACAATATTCTGGGTATGGTACATTATTCGAATGGGGGTGGGAGGGAATGTGTTCATTCATAAACAAGATGTATCAATATTTCGGATTAAAAACGGCTTGTTTTTTAAGAAAGTATATTTTATTAGAAGTATACCGCTTACAATTATTCGAAGAATGGAGTGTTAGCGACATTTCAAGTAAGTTTCAATTTTAAAATTGTTGTCATAAGAGCTCAAGAAATAAAATAACTAGTAAGAGGTAAAAAAGTCCTACAAAACGAAAGAAATTTTAACATCAATTCAAACTGCACTTAACTGATAAGTAATGAAATATACTATTACATTGAAGGTTAAGCATAGAAACATTATTGGAAGCTCTATACCAGAGGGTAATAGAGAGAGGGGAGGAATCTTTCCCTCAATTTACTCAATTCCTTCAATGCCTTCAATAAAATCTCTCCTAGCATAGAAAATTTCGAATAATTTTCAATAAAAAAGACAACAATTTTTTAATAAGATCATGTAAATACACTCATGTTCATACCAACGCCTATTCTAAAACGTTCACATGAATGAGCAAAATTCAAGATGCAAGAATGGTCAGTCAATCATTGCAAACTTTAGATTTTCAGTTAACGTTTCCGTGAGCGACAACCAATACTATTACTTTAAATTCAGCAATGCATGAGTAAGAAACACTTTAATAAGGCTTATAACTGGCTCTCTAAAAGTAAGTATGTCACGTTAACTGATTTAGTATTACATATTTAGCAAACTTAAAATTTTTTCTCCAGGTTTTCCCAATTTTTTATAGTTTGATTTTTACTATTTCCGCAATCTATTGCGTTTATTTGCCTTTTCACTACGCAACCAAACCAAACAGAATGGGTACCCAAAATAGTTTAAAGCAAGCTAAACGTTCATTCGGGATGAAAATTAGCACTTACAATTCTCATATTCAATGCAAATAAAAACTCTAACAAAAAGGCTTAACGAGCTATCGATTTTATGGTAAAATAATGCAGTAAATATTGTACGAGATTAAATATGCTTGAAAGATTCTAAAAATAAGAGTGTCACTTGCAAAACGAGCATTCAGCATGAGTAAGATTTTTATTTGAGAGCAATTAGAAAACGTGCATGGACTAGGAAACTAGATATCTTGAAATGGGAAAGGACACAACCTTGTTGCGTAAGTGATTCTTTCCTGAGACGAAGAAAGTGACAACTCACATATACTTGCCTCCACATTCTTCTCCAACTCTCTATGAACTAAAACTCCTAATAGTATTCCCATTTTTAAAATTTTGTCTTTTTAAGAACTTTTGACAAGTAATTTATTAAATAAGTAATTGTTAATATTTCATAATCATGACAAAAAAATTCTTGAATAAATCATCTTGATATATCGTGGGGCTAACTTTACGATGTAACTTTTTGAAGCTCTTGACAGACACTGATGTAGCAATTGAGATATGTCGCGATTTAAGTATAACTACAAAGACACATCAGAAAGGTAGATAAATTTTTCATGCTCATAGGACTGATTGTCTGAGCTTGTTCTATAATAGAAGCTCATTTCACAAAATACCTTCTTTATTCCAAACCCGGAAGGTCTTAAAGAGGAATTACATTGAAAAACAGAAACAAGTTTATTTCTTCTGAAACGCTTAGCATTGTTAAATTTTCATAATGTATCCCGCTCGATGGATAAGTTTACAATGAAGACTAAAATTACCTGTAACATTATATATGAAGTAATATGACGCAGGCACCAAAAGAATAGTTAGCATCTTGATCAGCGAGATCTAACACCTATGTTGAACGCACATTACAGCCATTCAACTTCCAAAAGGGGGGAATGGTTAGGGGTGTCTTCAAACAAACTACAGTTTTCTTTTTTGCACTGGAAAAATCTCACCTAGCAAGTAGTAAATCTCTCTCCAAGCTGATTGATAGCTTTGTCGTAGTTTCATAACTGTCACATCATTAAATACGGTTTGATACGTTATTACAAATCATCAATGAAATGCTAAGACAAATTAAATAACAGCAGAAGAATACCAAACTTTACACAATAGAGTATAAACTTAGTCAGAGCGTCAACCAAGGACTCTTTAGTAAATTCTCATAAGTTTAATTTCCCCTATGACACTAAAGATCGTGGTTAAGAGAAAGATCAATTCGAAAAAAGAAAGAAAGATAACTTAAACAAGCAGGTCATAAATGGAATAAAAAAATCAATTGATTCAGGCCGATTCCCCACTTTATGTTCCATGGAAATTCGGGCGAATAAGAATTCATTCTGGAGACAAAAAATCTATAATGCCGGGAGAGCTACACGGGACACGATTAAGGTTACAGCCGCATTGGCAACACAGGGTCCTGGATTTAGCCAACCGCGGGAGCAGACAAGGTTGAAGGTTTTCCACAACTACACATTTATCCTCGTGGGGAAAGGTTATTTTTCTTAAATGCTACGAAAATCAATACGGCCCCGGTCCCCGCATAAGGACATGGAAGTGGAGGTATGGTTTGGGACTCGAGTCAGTAGCGGAGGGTGTCCAAGGAATCAATGACGGAGTCTCTCGAAGCTCGCGAGAATTAGAAACCGCCGTTGGAAATTCGAAACGAAATGTCGCCAACGAAACAATAAAACTACACACTAAAATATATGGCAGAAGAGAGGTGCACTGAGGAAACCACTTTTTAATTTATTATGAGAAATACGCTTATTTAACTATTTTAGGCGCTGAAAGATTTAATGATTGAGTCAATATCTGATGATCTGAGACAACAATAAACTTTAAAACAATCTCATGCTATCTATTTGCTATCTTAAAATTTATCATTTTTTTCTGATATATATACGGGTTATTCCACCTCGATTCAATAAACGATTCTCGTTTAACGTCTCAGATTTTGCTTAAAATGGGTGAATAGGTTGCATGTAACCTCAAACGAAATAATTCGACACGGTTTGAGGATGAAAATTTGTAATTTATGCGGATTTCAGTTTTTTACGAAAGATGCGTCTTCTGAATCATGTTTTACTTATGTTTCCTCTTCTAAGAGTCGTAGAACAACGAAATGGACCTCATTTTAAAGCAATCTTATACAAAGATAGGGTTAATATAAAAAAGTATTTTATAAATGTCCTATTTTTGTTTAACTATAAAGTTTAAGTAATTGATAACAGCCAATCCATCTCAATACTCTATGACATTTTTAAGCATCGACATTTTATATTTCAATAACAGGATGAGTTGTTTTTAAAGAAATTCTCGCTTGAGGTCGCATGACACATACTATATCATATGATGACATACTTCAATGGGACTTTATCATCCTAGATGTAAGAATGGTAATAACAAGTGAAGGAGTGAACTGTTTCTTAGTCGTAACTTCAGCGCATTCCACTAATGCTGTTCCATTACACAATGGCGTCATTTTTCGAATGTCTGCAATTACATGAACCTGACCCAATTCAATGCTATGATAAATATTTTCAGGCATTCAAATTGTTTCTTAACAGCGTAGTCACGTGACTGAGGCCTTATCGTCTTTTCAACTAGAGCTTCAAGTAAGTCATAGTTTGATTAAAATTTCTTTGTACCTGTTCGCAGTGCGTAATGCAGGCGATCAAATTTTCAACGAAATATTTCAGCATGACCTGTCAACTTATTCTGGGTCCAGTGCAGTCGTTATATACTTTAAAATGGTAGAAATCTCGCTAAAAATAACCCTGCATTGCCGAAAAATAGTCTTTATATGCCGCTAGTGGTTGTGACTCTACCCCTAGATTTAATTCAAAGAAGACATTAACTAACAACTCTTGACTGCGCTCGTGCGTTAGGAATTTGACGAAAATTGTGAACAATCGGCAAGAAGGATGGGTGGCGGACAATTAAGTTTGGCCAATATTAAAAATAAAACCGATAGATTGTGCGGCAATATCCACGAAACTATTTGGATAAATTCAAGCGGCCCAAGAAAAATCGTGGTCCAATGTATATGCGAAAGGCTATAATTCTCACTGTACGTAACACTGCAGCGAAACTAGAAAAGTTAAACACATCGGGTTTTCTTAAATCGGAACAAAAAACGAAGCTTACTCGAAAAAAAACTAAATTGTCTGACCCAAATACGTGATAAATACAATAAATAAATGAGAGCGTTTTTATTGGCTCCGCAAGAACACTGCCAGAAACAAGCGTAATGTATTTTTGCGATACCTGGATTATTGTTCGCACTCTGCGAACGATGCACAGAGAATGAGGTCGGTACCACAGAAACCAAAATCAAGTTCTCACGCCTAGAGCAAATTTATGCTCACAGGAGAAGCAAGATACAATCACCAGTGTTTTAGTCCCAGTTCATGTGCACGCTGAACAAGTTAACCGAAGCGTACCACGAATAGGATGTTTTGATATGCGATCGTTTACCATGTTTCTACTACAGTCACCACCTAGTATTGCGAAAGAATGAGAAAAGGAAGGTGTTGCCTTTATCAGTCGAAAGTTAAACTTCGTCTTCATTTAGTTTTCTTTTATACTAGAAAGCACATTCATCCTCAAGGTGGCTCCTTCCTTGATTTATCCTCCAGTTTTATAGGCACCAGATGACTTAACGTTGATGGTTTCATTGGTGACTAAGTTCTTCCATGTAACCACAAAGCTAAATTGTCTTGTGGCAGGTGTAGATAGGTTGTCGGTCATGAAGTAAGGAGGATTTAGGAATAAATGTGATATGGGAAAACAAATTTTCCCATTTTGCTCTATTAATGTTTTGGTTGTAAGAAACTAAAGAAAAAGAAACGGCTGTTAATAATTCACATACACGCCTGTTTATATAAGGAGATGCTGATTTGCAACTTATTCGTCACGAATTACAATGCCAAATGCAATGAGTCTTTGGTCATAGATACAAATTCAGGCGTGATATGGTGGACGTTTCTTATAATGAGAAACTAATTGCAATTTTATACAGATTTTAAATAAAATGCAAAGAACGTTTCGACTCACGAAGTCACTATTTGATACAAAGCTCCATGAGTCGTTCACACTGCATTCACCATGGGTTGTAATTTCTTAACCTCATTAATCATACCCGATCAACAAAAATATGCTCGATAAAATGTCCACAGAGATGTCACCGTCATAACCACAGGTTTTATAAAACACATTTGCGTACTTTTTGATCTGTATGTCCAGCAACTAGAAAAAGTTTTTAACATTTATAAGTTCCTTGTTCTCAGCATGCTCTATCCATTCGTGCTAACAGTTTTATCTCCAGATAAAAACGGGAGCTGTAATATCAGTAGTAAAAATGTTAATAAACTTACACTTGTAAAATATAGACCTGGTGATGGAAAAATAAAACTGCAAAACGTCGGCTAGAGGAGATTGATAATTTGAAGGCCAACCCCCAGAAGAATTGAGAAGTAGGTACATGTAAGAGGTCAAAATGTGTTTGCATCTATTTTTTAAGATTGTATCATTACCCAGTTGATTGAAGATAAGTTTCACTGGTTTTAAGCCTGTAAACAACTTATCAAAGTACTGTCTTTCAGAATATGAAGACATTTCAATACAGGAAATAATGTTTATTTTTCATATTTCATGGAAGAAGCGGTCCTGTATTATTTCGATTTAAGGGCTGATTCTACAGGAAAACGTGTTTAAAATTTTCACGAAATATTCTACATCTACATCTACATACTACCCCACGAGCCGCCGCATGGGCGTGTGGCAGGCGGTGGTAGATCACCAGCCGTGTAAGGATGTAAAATTTTTGGAGGTGGAATTGAGAATGTACTATAGGAGTGTATTTTGAGGAGCTCAGTTTTTATTGTGGTCGCTTATTGTGCGCGGAAAGAACAAGTTTTTGTACCTATCTGTTCGGCGTAGTATCTCTCTAATTTTATCGCATCTGTCAGACGTAGAGATGTAGTGAGATGTCATGATAATATTTGCCGTGTCGCTCTGAAACACACCAGTTCTGAATATCTCAAGCAGCCTAAGCCTAGTGTGCAGCCTCCGAGTCTCCAGGGGCTACCACCTTAATCCCTCTGACAGTTGTGTATCACTCTATGTTCGTTTGTAGCAGTTTTTAACGAAGCGTCCTGCTTTTCTTTGTATTTTATTAATTTTTTTGGTTAAATCTATATGACTAGAGTCCCAAATGCTCGCGGTGTATTCGAGGTGTGGCCTAACCAGAGAGAAGTAGCATCTCTCTTTGACTTTTTCATCCGAGGACATTCCTATTATACGCTTAAGGTATAAGACTTTTACTTACCTAGGTATTAAATTAAATATAATAACTAGGTTTTTACTTACCTAATTATTATATTACATATAATAACTAGGTATATTTAGAAATAAATAAGCCTGTTTCATAATTCAAATTGATAGTTTTACCAAGACTGAGAAAACAAGAACGCAGTGTCAATAGAGGAATGGTTAAGGTATTTAGCAAACATTTTTGGTACTAGAAAACATTGAAATTGTTCAATTTCGCATCAGGTGAAACCAAGACCTCGAAAACACCACCGGAAATATACCGCGGAAGCAACGTAAATTCTTAGAGGTAAAGGAAGGGAAAAAGTGACATTTCAGTATAAAACGCTCGGAGGCCATTTATGTAATATCCACTTGTGCGAAAACCACACTCTCATTTTTATTCTCAAGACCTTGAATGTGAAATGCTAACGCGATCACGTCATCTTTTCTGGGTCGGAACTCGGGCGCAAAACTTGTATTCTAGTCGAAGGAGGAGAACCCGCAGAACTCCTCGCTTTGCCTTTTGAGTTTATCAACTGCCTCCGGGGAGTGTCTAAATAAATATGCATAATGTTTTCTCGGGACTCCTCGAGATGTGACGTCAAAGCCCGAGGCATGAGTTTCAGCGACTGCTTTGGGAAACGGAGTGGATTGGCGCGAATTCTCGTCCTCAACAGGGCGCATGCGCGTTGACCCGACTCCGCATAGGCGGCATAGAATGTGCGCTTGGATGGAGAATAACACTGTTCGTAATTTCCTCCACCGATTCCATCTGAAGGCGCAAAGAATACCACAAAAACACAACGGACGACTCGGAATATTCGCTCGGCAAAAGAAATCTGTTTAAAAAATATTTTTTCTCGCGCATTCGCTCTTCTTCACAAACACACTGCATAGTTTCAGTTCGTCCGCAAAATCGAAAGCGGATCTACATTGAGTGTTCCTGTATTTATTCTGAAGGTATACCTATCTTGTAGGTATTCTGTAACTGTATCTAATTTAAATTACGAGAAGTACGTAAATGTGTAGATGCTACCAACTATACAATTCATATAAACGCATATTTTAACGTTTTGATTCTAGGAACGATTCTGCTCTCCCAAGAGAAACGTATGCTGCAAATACGCGTTTCATTGTCTTTTTATGAATCTAAAAAGTACATTAAATGTAATAATTGGCTATAAAATGAACCTCAAGGCATAGAAATATGTAACTTAATTGGTTTTCAAGTTTTTTACAACACAAAGAAAGACAAGGTTTAAGTTTTTTTCCGCAAATATCTTCATTTTATGACAGTTTAACCGTATTTCTGTGCAGATTATAGAGAGAACTATGTTACTTGACGCAGGGTTTAATTTTATTTTCAGGGTAACTTTTGAACGTGGGCCAAATAATGGTTAAATTGATAAAGAACGCATATAGGTAGTCAATACATTTCTGTGTGTTTTTTTTACTGAAGATTGTATTAATTTTTAATAAGATATTCTACTCCAACGGGAACCAATTCCTGAACGTAAGTTAGTGAAAAATGGTCCCATATTCTTGTGCAAGTCAGTCATAAATAAATATATGTATGAATGTTACGGAACCTTCTGACAAGCCATGTGGCTTAGAAGGACCAAGAATTCCAACATGCAATAAAGATTAGATTGATAGATTATGATATTATATAATGTATTATTATATTATATCATTAAATAACAACAACCTGTATATTTAGACCTTCTTGAGCGAGATTTCTCCTAATAGCCATAATACAGACCGTTTTAAAATTTTATTTTTTAATATCAGTAATATGATAAATATATTAATATTTACTCCATGCTTCTTACGCAAGATTATTGTTTTATTTGGCTGAAGTTCCTAGTAATTGGCTACATTTGCATGCATAAGTCTGGTATTTGACACATTATTTCATGCAGCACGCAAAAAAGGCCTTAAAACTGGAAAGTTTAATTTTGTTCTTCTGTAAAAATTTCTGCGACGAGTAAATATGATTATTTAATTGTTGAGAAAATATTCAAAATTAGTATGTAAGAAATTTCTCATATTTTAAATAAAGAGTTTCTATACTAACTTAAACCATTTTCCGTAAGAAATGGCTAGTAGCTCTAATAAAATACCTCAAAAACAAGTGCGGTAAGCGGCAGTAATCTTGTATTGTAGGATAGGTGTGATATTGTTCTTTCAAATGCAATCGATTTTATTGAATTTTAGGTGAAATGAAAATTCACTAAAGTTCCCTCATTAAGTGCTCGCATGACATCTCACCATCCCTAAAGCACCCGAAAGAGCGCTTCGTCCTCACGGTCTATTAATGCTGTCATATACGCTCAATATTCACTTTTTATTGTTTAATATGTGGCCACTTGGGCTATCGATAAGGACCGTATTGAAAATTCGACTGCTATAGTAATTTCTGAAATATAAAATAATTTTACAAAATAAAATACCTCACTCATTTTCATTTTCTCGACTTATTGTAAAACATCCCAACATTTCATCAAAATTATTAGAGCCAATTTCGAAAAAAACAATCGAAACACATGCTTAAATGTCAAAGATATCTTTGCATACAAAATTTTAATGAAACAGGTGGAGCTGTTATTAAGCAGTGCCCCGTGTGATTCGAGAATTTTGTAAAATGGATACGCCAGGGTCATGTGTCAGTTAGTATAGAAAGTACATGCTAAATCTTCATGACTGCTACACAATGAATAGTGATGGAGTAGTGATGAGAATGCAATCTAGAGGACGCTGGGAATATGAGAGGTCGCTTGCTATCTGTTGGCGCACATGAAAATCACTACATCTAGAAAACTGTATCTTATGTTCGTACAGATGCTTTGCCTTTTATAGTGTAGAGATGCAAATCCTGTTGAGTTGAGTCAGAAATAGTTAGAAAAACATTTCGTGGTGAATGATCTATTAAGGTAGTTTGATCTGAATATCATTTTACTGAGAAATCAATCAATTGGTCTCATTTTAAAGAAAGAATATCTCACCCTTCTAATAACACCAAAACTTCTACCCTTTTCATCATTACTTCGGAGATATTTGCCAAAAAATACCAGTCTTATTACATGGGAAATGGTACGTGTATGCACTCCAGAGAGACAATATTTACAAAATGAGTAATTTATAACACTTAGATGTCGTAAAAAAACTAACAGTGTGTAGTTTGTGTGTTTTATCAACAATTATTGAAAATTAATCATAATGTCACCGCAGTAGGTTCTTGGGTATCAAAAAAAATCGTCCGTTTTGAAGGAGTTTCAAGCGCACCGCGCGAAAAAATGAGTCAAGTTAAAGACTTATTTAGATATTTCCATTTAATTACTTACCTATTCTGCCACATAAACCTATATTATTGCACTATTTATAATGCAATATTTTATTGATGTGTCCTACAGTTGGTGAAATTGAAACGTATAATTCGAATATGGTCTCTATTAAGACTAGGGAACTATCTCTCTCGGACTTCCTTCAGGTGAAACAAGCAAGGTTTGGAAAAGTGCAGTGAATACAGCGGGGCTATCGAGTTCATTTGGTACGACTGAATCGATTTGTTTCGAAGGGTAATTTAGCGAAAGAAGTTTCCACTTTTCCTGCACTCGAATCGAGCGGAAGAAAGTTAGCATCACGCCGCAAGTCCACTCTAATGGCTCGCGCCGAGGCCGAGAGAGGCCGAGTGAGTGAGTCCCAATAGTTGCGGAGTTCGCATAGAAAGACGAGCGAGGAGGATACCCAATCTCTCTCTTCCTCTGACGCGGTGAAAGGGCTTTCTCTCGAGAAGGGATCGACAGGGACGCACACAAAGGGATTCTGAGAATCATCGGTGTGGAGAAAGCGGGTTCAGTTGGCGGAGAGAGAGGAAGCGATATAAAGTGCTAAGATTGGACACTCCAAAGATTCAGAACCATAACAATGAACATCCAAGAGCATAAGAACACTCTTCCAACCAGAAACAGACAAACTTGACGTAAAATTCTTCCAACAGCCTCTTCTGGTAAGGCTCTCCCAGGATCCTGGTAACACACTATTTTTACTCAATATATGTCACATATTACTGTCGTTACGAGTACACTAAAGTCAACGCCATATTTTTCTCCACCCTTTCTTCATCCCCCGATTATTATTACTTTCCTATCTTCAATGACGTAACTGATTTCATTCGTCAGCTGTCTCCCAAAAACCCACTAACTAGTGGATGGAGAATTTTCCTGGTTAAATAACTGAGTTCACTACGCTCACATTTCTTTATTTACAAATACCCCTGCTCGCTACCTCAAGGGAATGAGGCAGGGGGAAAGTTATCACCTACATGCATCAGTCTATAACCCTAATGAAGTCCATGAAACCACGACTGATGACGCATTGTCACACAACAGTTTCGTGGTAGCATATTCGCCCCAAAGACCCTGACTGAAATGCCAGCAAAACTATTGTCGAGTAACACCAACGAACGCTAGAAATCCCGGAAGCCATGCAGACACCAGATAGAAATCGACGATACGGAAACCTTAGCGCTACCTTTACCTGTTTACGTTTCTTCATAGCTACCGCTCATAGTTTCAGGTGGCCTATTCGGTCTCAAAGTAGTAACCATGCACACTGGATTGCCCATTCTGAGGATATACTCGAGTGCTGGCTTAAGTTGTAACGCTGGAGGAGGTAGCCACGGCAGGGGATGGGGGTCAAAGGTGAAGGCAGGAGAGAGTGTGGGGGGTTTCAAAGGGAAAATGTCGTCAAGGATGGAGTTCTCGAGACTGTTGGAGTGCGAGGAGAAAGAAAATGGCCATTAAGGACTGCTAAGGAGAGAGAAAGTTCAAATAATTGGACGATAAGCGAGAAGGGAATGGAGCCTTGGGAGAAGGAAAGAGCTGAGAGAGAGAGAGACAAAGAAGGGCTGAGGGGGGAAGCGAGCGAAAGGGTGGAGTTGTCGCTCGTTGAGAACTCTCCCGCTCGTCGCCTTTTGCTCTTTTTTAAGTGCGCTCCCGGAGCTTTCCGGCAAAAATATTTCGATGCAAATGAAGAAAAAAACTACGACGTGAACGAAGCGAAAATATTCCCGCAATAATGACACGAGGTTTGAACCATCAGAACATAAATTTTTGTTAAAAATATTTACAACAAAACGAACTGTTTATAACTGAATACATTTATAATAATATTGATTTATTTTTTTACACAGATCAGTACAAATAGACAAAGGTCAGGTGGCACTGCACGGTTACGTCAAAAGATACCATGTGAGGTGAAATGTAAACAAAATCATAGACAATCAAAAACATCGTGAAACATAAACATCGATATATTAATATCACCGATCAAATTGAAAAAATGGTGCACATCAAAGTCTTTGCATTCATTTCTTACATTTCTTTTTAAATGCCTGTATGTGAGAAGGTAAGGGTTCAAACAACTCTCCAGGTAACTGGTTCCACTCAATAATTGTCCTGTTGAGGAATGAGAATTTTTTAACACATGTTTTTTGGGATCTCTGTTTTACTTGGAACATATGATAATTTTTGCTGATGAAGGATGGCTCTTCGAATTCTGTTCAAAGCTCTCCCCATGCTGTTTCGTTTTTAATAATTCTATACAACCCACAAAATCTACTTCTTTTCCGCCTACTCTCTGTCTCTGTAGACTCTCCCATCATAAGACTCTCATCATCTCTGTCACGCTTTCTGTTCTTTTATGCCTATTCAGAACATACCTCGCGGCCTTCCTTTGAAATTTTTCCAGATAATAATAAATATTTATTCCACTCCAACAAGAAGTACAAAAAATAATAAAATTAAACAGAAGAGTGAAATTAGGCACCCCTGATGGAAGGTTCCTGTGATGGGGCTGTCATTCCTTGGATATGGCATTTTTCGACAGTTACATGAAAATATAACAAAATAAAATATACAAAGGGGTATTCATCTAAAAATAGAAGTAGTGTCCTTACACAATGTGAAAATATCACCTTATCACACAGATTTTACAATTTATCTTTATAGTAGTATATATCTCAGTTAATTACAATTAATAGAATGCAATGCATTTGGAGCAACTCTACATAAACTATATTGAATCCGTGAACATGGTCAATAGAAACCTAATCGAAGAGTCTTAAGCAATAGTTTTGAATAATATTTAAACAACTTTTTGTAAAAATAACCAATTTAACAGTTTCTTTGTAAACAACACTTGGTTGTTACAACAGAATAAATCTTGTGGTACTGAATAAAAACTTTTGGTGCTGTATAATGATAAAAATGTTAATGAACATCAACATTAGGTTTCGGAATTATAAAACTATGGTTTTTTCTCAGCTTAGTAGTGATAGGCTAAGGTTTATTTTTGTGCCCTCCGCGATTATAGAAATAGTCCTGGCAGTCATTCTAGCGTTAAGCTGAAGATAACGATGCATTTTTTTCGCAAACGCACTTTCCGTACTACTCAATGCATTAGTTCATCGCAAGATATATATTTTGTTTACAGCGCTAGTGATCAAAGTGAAGGTAGAATAAGATTCTTGTAGCTGATAACATTTCCAATTTACTTAAATTTAAGAAAACGTTACGAGTATTTAGCCATCTGATAGTTAATTCTGGCAAAAAAAGAGCTGCACTGAACGAAAGTCGCAAAAAATGAATAAATTTCCTGCAACGTCTTTTAGAATCAGGCTGGAGATTGGGTTTTTTGTGCACTCTCACCTTCTGAGTTACTCGGTGCATTAAAGCAAGAAAGACGTAAGGAGCACTGTCAGTTTCCAGTCCTAGGATCCATAATGGAGGAAGAATAATGCCCTATCCACCTATCAGATCTTCCATTAACTAAACCAAATTTAGGAAAATAATTCGAGCTTCTAGCTACGTCGATATTTATACAAACAACAAATATTTTCACTAAACGAATGTGTAACAATGCTATCAGTTTTCAACTGATAATTACGGTTAATTTTTATGCAAACTCATTTTCTGAACTCTAAATTATTAACGCGAAAAAGATAAACCATATCATCGCAAGTTACACCGCCAGATTCCAGTGCCAGGAACCAAAACGCAGACAGAATTCTTACCGTAGATCATATTTCCTATATTCTGAACCAACAAAAGATGCGTTCCCAAAAATCATTATGATTTACTGCAATGCATAAGAATGACATTTCCACTCCGAATCTCTCTTAATGCACTTCACCCACTTAGCACTACAGGTCTCACCTTGGTCATTGCAAGCATAGGAGTTTGTAACATCGGGTAAAAGCCTTCTAGCGCCATTTTATTTTTGTATAGTGATGTGTGTGAACTTTAGGAGAAGGTATTTAGATGCAAAATAAAAAAACAAAAAACAGAGAAAAACGTTCCTCCAAAGTGTAGAAATCAACTTCAAAAGAACAAACGGCTGAAAAACTATGAATTTCTACTATGAATGCTCAGCTGTGGTTCCGCACTTGGCACTCTTTATCTCTATTGTACTAATAGCTGATTCCCA
Source organism: Ceriagrion tenellum (assembly GCA_963169105.1). NCBI lineage: Eukaryota > Metazoa > Arthropoda > Insecta > Odonata > Coenagrionidae > Ceriagrion > Ceriagrion tenellum. Next base: position 10,935,694 of record OY720639.1, read on the forward strand.
TAATCTCTCATCAAACACATATAAATGATACTCTTTGAATGTCTCCTTTGTCAATTGATCAGACGAAAGTATTTGAGCGAAACAAAGGTAACATACACATAATCAGAAGAATTTTCTAATTTTTAAAACAAGTATTCCAGATGAAAAATCCTTCATCTATGCACTCAAATTCTCTGGAACAGAAGGCAAATGAAAATGAAATAAGAGAAATATGAGCGCAAGGAAATAAATATAAGGCAATTGAACTTATGCATCGAAATTCGGCAAGTTTTTTTAGCGTGGCTGAACAATGAAATACTGGATATGCGCAAGTTAATCAGTTTGAATACCATCTGGGGCCAAGGATTTTCCGGAGATAACTTGTACTCTAATTAGTTACTACATAGAGAGCATTTTCAGAAATATTGTTTTGTCTTGCAGAGGGTTGTGTTTATACGCATAGGAATAATTCCACTAACTTCACCAAGGAACCTTATGACACAGCAACGATCGGTTAGATATTTTGGTGAGTTTTAACCATTCAGATAGATAGCTCAAGTGTCCTACATACTATTTTTTGCGTCTCTAATGCGTGATGTTCAAATCCATCAATAAAATTCTTGCGAGAATAGCTCGATAGGGATGTCTACGAAGGATATCTGCGAGAGTTTCAAATACACAAAAATATCGAATCCTTTGTAATTGTGAACACCTAACTCCTTAGTTACCTGATCTGAGCTATCTCAAGTAGTTCAAACCCCCATGTCTGACACTTACCACCTTATGGGTGCAACTGTACCCATCTCACCTTTAGCCAATGACACACCATAACTCAAGGTGGGTTTGCCTCCGGCCTTTCTCCATAGCGTAAATGATTTTGCCTATCCAAACCAACTTTGCCATAAATATTAGGTATACAGTAACCTCAGCTCTTAGCCGCATCCTTGATGCCACTCATTAATTTACTGGTCGTTCAATCGTAAGATCGGTAGACTGCAGCCCTCCATCCTTCCCCATCTAACGCTAGTTCCCTTAATCTCTGGTAGTTCTTCATATGTACTTCATTCTTTATTTGGTCTATTTATGTAACTCTTGGCCTTCCTCTTGGTGCTTTTTCTTATATTATTCCATGAATTGAAGTCTTCACCGGCACACTGGATACTTTGCACAGATTGTGTAACACACATCAGGTTACTCATTTATCACATGAACAATTCTACAGATTTTGGCTCTTAAGGTAGTCCGAGCGAGATAGTTTCCCAAGCATAATGGAGACCATATTCGATTTTTAAGTTTTAATTTCACCAGCTGTAGGACACATCAATTAATCATTGCATTATTAATGGCGCAATTATATAGTTTTTATGACAAAAATTGTAAGTAATCAAATGAAAATTACTTTAAAAAATTAAATATCTTGAAAATGAAAAATGAAAATATCTTTCAATAAAAAAGTCTTAAACTTGACTCATTTTTTTCGTACGGTGCGTTTGAAACTCCCTCAAAACGGAAGGTTTTTGTGATATCAAAGAACCTACTGCAGTGACAATATGAATAATTTTCAAATTTAGTTGAGAAAAGATACAAACTACACGCTGTTAGGTTTTTTACGACATATAAGTGTTAGAAATAACTCATTTTGTTAATATTGTCTCTTTGGAGTGCACACACGTACCATTTCCCTAATAAAAGGGCTGGTATTTTTTGGAAAATATCTCCGAAAGTAATGTGGTAAGGAGTGAAATATTTGGTGTCATAAGAATGGTGAGATATTTTTCATTAAAATGAGACCAAATTCATTGACTTCTAAGTAAAATAATATTTAGCTCAAACTACTTTAATTACACTGCCCCCTCTAAATAATTAGCACTTCCTGACCTTGCAAAATGCGTTGAAACTATTATAAAAAAATCAGGAATGCATTACGGCAGGGATTATAAAAATGATACCTCTCCCCAAGTTATTAATATTCCTTGACCTTGGGCGTCAATCTTTAAAGAAGTGGACCACACACCGAGACGAGGGTTTGCAGGATGCGGGCGCTTTTCCCATCCACCCCCTCCCTCCCTTCCTTCCTTCCCTCTCACTCGGCCAAACCTCCCGATCCCATCCCAACTCCTTACCTTCCCTCCCCCCCTTCAAGATTCAACTCCGAAATTCCTTCATTTCCTAGCGGCACCACTTCCAAGAAGAAGCCGCGGGGGTCTCTCTCGTCGTCCCCGCCTCCTCCTCCTTTACTCTTGCATCCTTAAACATTCCTCTTCTCTCCGCCGAATCGGCCGCCGCGGCCGCGATGAATAATTGAGGGCTCCCTTTTCACTTGGCCGCGACTCGACGGGGGAGGAGACCAACCCAATTCCGTTCTATTCCTGGGGCCGACGACTGGGCGGACTCCCCACCGCTCTGCGACTACAAGGAACCCGCTTTCCTTTCGCCAGCCATCGTTCGGTGCAATACATCAAACCTCATCGGAACATACGTGGTTTAAACATAACATATACAGTAGATAAAGTAGTATATTCCATCCGCTTAAAACTGTAAATGAAATGATATAATAACGTCTGCCATTATGTCAAACAGGGAACAATTCATGCATTGGAAAATATCACCAGAAGTAGCTATTCGAGGCTCAAGAACAGTAGCAGTAAATTCTAAGTAAAAATAACTCAGCAGTAAATTGAGCATAAATTATCACCATTATCCTTCCGATAACAATTAATATAGAAAAAATAAATATTGAATAAAACCGAAGGAAAGCATTAAGCCATAGTTCCTAAATAGCCAAAAAATCTATTTTTAATCCAAGTCTATCATTGTTTCTACGATGTCAAAACTATGAATCCAATTATGTATATTTATGACATTGACAGAAGTCACGAAAAAATTCATAATGGATTTGAGTGGATTCCTTGGCTGTTCATTCATTAGTTAGACTTTTAGCACTATTTATTACTTGCAAGTATTCTTACAAGCTAATTTTTTAAATTAAAACTTTTAAAATGCCATACGTGAGACTGATGCATACTGGCCTCCTTTTAAGCCCATCCTTCAGCTGAAACGACTACATAACCGTTGCTACTGTTAGTTAAAACATTACATGTAAAATTGTAATCTGTTTTTAAGATTATAGCATAGAGGTAAGTCTTATGAAGTTACTTCTACAAATTGAAAATATTAAATTATCAAAAAAGCAGAATTTTTAAAATTAAAAATATTTGTTGTAAATGTGTTATTGTTGATTGTTTTTGGCACCTTCAAAAAGAGCATCCTCGGAAACATATGTATGACATGATTTCATTATGAGCTTTCATTAAACTAGTAGAGAAAGGTCGCACACGGTAGTCCAAAACGTGTCCTGTTCGACGTCTAGTTAAGGCGGTCGTCTCTGTTTAAAAATTGATTTTTTCGAATAAGGGCCAAAAGAGACAAGATGTTTTTTTTCAACGTGTACGATAACTATTACTTAATGCAAAATATGATTATCCATTGCCCGACAAGGCCCGACCTAATTTTTAAAAAACAGTGAATTATAATTAGTCCAAAAAGTGTTCTGTTCGACGCAAAAGTTAAGGCGGTCGTCTCCAATTTAAAATAAATTTTTTCAGAGGAAGAAACATGCTGACTTCTGGAATTGTTCTGATGCATGACAACGCCCGTCCTCACAGTTCTGGTGCAACAAAACGACTCCTTGAGCAATTTCAATGGGACATTTTCAATCACCCGCCACACAGTCCCGACCTCGCGCCGAGTGACTTCCATCTTTTCCATGAACTGAAGAAATGGTTGGGAGGGTAGCGTTTCCAAACTAACGAGGAGCTTCAAGGCGACGTAAAGACTCATTGAAATTCACTGGCGGTAACATTTTATGAAGAGGGTATTGTAAAGCTTGTCCGCAGATACCACAAATACCTCAATCGTCAAGGTAATTATGTCGAAAGGTAAACATAAGTGCGCGTAGCTTTTGGTAATAAAATCATTTTTTAATATTCACTTATCTTTTATTTATGGCCTATCGGAGGTTGAAAAATAAACTGCCCTCGTAAAGGCTGCAACGAGGGAGACAGCTTGGATTTGACATATATTACGCCAAAATTGTTATTTCAAAAGAATTATTGAAGGAAAAATAGGAGGAAAGCACGGATGGGGAAGAAGAAAAATTGGAATACTCGATGACAAAAAATGGCCAAAGTTACAGGAAAATGAAAGAAGATGCTGAGGACCAACTGCGATGGAGGGCATTCAGTTGAAACCTGTCAGAAGATAGATTACCATCAAAAAGAAGAAAGAATTGCTGCCAACACAAGCGCTTCGGAAAGTGGAATGACATACAACTACCACCATTCCCATTTCGAATCGTCTCATGTTAAGTTACACCGATGGGTGATTTTAACTCTTTGCTAGCATGTGAGGGACTCTTGTCTTTTCCACCAAGTACATTTGGTTCTCCTGCCCCACTTTCACATTTCCTCTCTCCCTCTCGTTGCATCCCTCTCTTCTTCTCCGTCATTTCCTCCTCCACACCCTCTACTTCTACCTCCCCCCTTGCCACGCAGGTCTACGACAGGAACTTTTGCACGAGGTATATTACTGAACAAAGTGTACCTGCATTAAAGTTGTGAAACAGGTCAGCACGATACTGGATTTCAATCGGAGGGTTTACTCGTATTCAGTTAGGAATTAAAATGGAGAGAAATCGGGCATAACTCAGTCTCATTCCAGCGCGCAGCGCGTTTCTAGAGAAGTGACTCAGTCATCGGTCATTTAAAAGCTGATTCCGTTCAGCCCCAACTTTCAGTGGATCGGACTGAGTTCGGTACCATCAATTCTAGATTGGTGAAACAGTACTGCATTGCTATTAGTATTTTGTAATACCCAAAAAAAATTTAGGTACATGTAAAAATCCGGGAAGTATATAGAAAATGAATATTATCTATATTACGTGTTTTAATTGTAAAAAGAGGTCATATTTCGAAGAAAAAGCTATAAAAATTATATAAATAAAAGAAATTAAGTTATGACAATCCAGAGTTAGAAATGTGAATAAAAATTGAAATGATTCGGATAAGAAATAAGTTCCTTGAGATGTAACGAAAACTGTTAAGATATGAGGTTCCATTAAAACTTTCCTTGATCGCTATTTGGGGAAACCATCAACAAATAACAATGCATAGTTACAATTTCCAAGAACACTGTGCTCAACTTATTCAGTCTTATGCACGCAATCAATTTACTCACATTAATTTTTTCACTTAAAGGTACAAAAGTATAGTTTTCAATTACTCATCGGTTAAAAATAGTTTATATTACACTTGTTGATTACCGCAGCTTTGAAAATACACAAATACATTTGAAAAATGTTGGCAAGAGGCAAAGGATGTTCTACTGAAGATCAAGTCTTCATAAGCAACTTTTGTTGATTAGAAGTGGTCAAAACCTGATCTCATTTTGGTTATAAATTGTAAATTTTATCCCAATTTATGCTGCAATCATTAAAAGAATACCAAATCAACCCTCGAGAATTGTGTTTTTTTTAGTTTCGAGGTAACATTTTCAAATGTTTAAGAGTGATTTGTTTGACTTATCATTAAAAACATATTGATTGATAAATGAATTCAATCGATTTTCAAAGCTCATAAATTGTACAATTGCTAAAAGCTATTATCGGAAATTAAAATACTCTAGTAATGGTCCACTAAATAGATTTATTGCTTACGACTAATGCCATGTATTGTTCAACTAGTGTATATATTTCCCTATCCAGCCCAACGCTTCCCCCACCCCTTCCTACCAGCCTCTTACCCATAAAACCACACTCCGACGGCTTTCCCTTCTTCCTCCCCTTCCTTTCCCTCCATCCTCTGCACCTGATTCTGTATATATACGCATGTGGAATAATATTTGTTACCTAAAGATGTCACTATGCGACGAAACCCTGGTCATAAGCAATAAATCTATTTAGTGAACCATTAATTGAGTATTTTAATTTCTGATATGGAGAGGTTCCATGAAGTGAAGCCTGAAAGTATTAGTTATAAAAGTTATAAATATATGTAGCGATTCTACACATATTTTATTTGAATTTTTTTAAAAAAATTTATTCAATTAATTTGAATGTATTCCATTGTTATGTTATTATCCTGGATTTTGGTTCTCAATGAAAAATCAACAAAAACATTCACCAAAACGGCTAAAAACACATTTTCGTGTTCCAGAGAACAATTTAATCGTGTGGTTGGAATAAGCCTATCCCATCCACTATTTATATGGAAATTACCCGATTTGAAGAAAATATTTTCAAAACTATCGCTGGCGCACTGCGTTTCTCCAGGGGGGGCTCGACTGCTCGAGGGTTAAGGAGGAATCAACTGTTAACAATTAATTATCAGGGTAATTGCGACCATCCAGGGTTAGAAATATGAGTGAAAAATTGAGGTACTTTGGATTAAAATAGCTTTCTTGAAATGGAGGGTTACACAGGCATTTACGGACACAGTTACCACGTCCGGGATAAACTCCGGGTCAGCCGAGGGGAGAGGGGAAAGAAGCATTTTAATGATGATTCGAGGAGGGCGACCGCACGGCAGGAGCACTTTTGCCGTCGGTCCAGTCAACCCTCTCTCTCTTCCGGCGAAGGGCTGTCCATTATCCCGGGAGAACGCGCTCATGTCACCCTCATATAAAGCTGTTGGACGGGAGGGGGGTGAGTGTGTTCTGCTGGTGATCCCTTCGCTCGAAGGGACAGCACTCATGGCTCGCCGGTCACCGTTGCGCCATGGTGCACGTGGCGGTTGCCCTCGGCAACTGCCTGCACCGCCGCAGGCCGCTCTTTCACCAAGTCCGAAACAAGTCGAGCGTATGACATTCTGACGCCCACGTCAAGCCATTCGTCTCAACAGGGATCAGCCCATGTATTTGAAATGATTACCAGAAGTGACAATCAGAGGCTTATCCCGGATTATAATGTGTCTACAGAAATTAAAATACTCCCGTCAGCTAAAAATAGTAAACAATAAAAGGCTAAATAAAACATCAAGCGTCATAAATAAACGTCAGTTGCCAATCCTTGTTACATCCAATTACTTCAAAGCTCGGCCATCACAGAAAAATCAATGTAATTATTTAAGTTGTTTGAGCGAGATCTCATCTCATCTAGAATTCAAACACATTGGTCTCATTTTAGAGAAAAATATCTCACTCTTTTAAGGATGTCAAAATATTTCACGCATACCGCACCACTTTTCAAGATATTTACCAACGTATACGCGGCATTTTTCGTGGAAAAGGGAACGAATATGCACTCCAAAGAGAATTTATTCAAAATATTAGCCATTTTTAAACCTGGATATCGTTAGAGTACTAAGAGTGGATAAATCGTAGATTTTTCAACCGCTTTTAAAATTTTATCAATTACTCAATGTGGAAATTTTAACAGAATTGCAAGGAAACCCACCAACGTGAAGGCTTTTTCCCCGTAGGGCACAAAAAAGGTCAAATGACAGACTTATTTATGCATATTTTGTTAATCACCGGGGATTTTGTTCATATTAAATAATAATTTTGTGCTATAAACATAAAAAAAATATTTTCCTTATGCTTCTTACAGCTACTGAATTTAAAAAATAAAATATGAATATGGTCTCTGTTACGCCAAGGAAAAAATCTCGCACTAAATACTTTGTGGGATATACTATACGATTTCGTTCTATCCGGGATCTCCACCTGATTAAACACTGAATGCAGTTGTCTACATAGTTGGAAATTAATTTCAACCCCGAAAAATGTCGGTCAAGAATCAAGTTTTGAGGGATCATTGTTTGGAAGATCTTGAAACATAAATAATTTTACAATACCGTTACTGGGTGGGAAGGCCATTATTGAAATTGATAATTTTTTTAGTTTTTCCCGAGTAACTCTGTAGATTATAGTAATTTAAATAACCAGAGGTTATTTACACTCCATTTACATTTCACATACCTCTGTTTGAGCAAAGATAAGGATGCTAGCATATAGTTTAATATTGCCGCTTTTTAACACGGCCAAACGGAATATGAATCCGTGTGAAGTTATAAGTCTTATTCAAAAGAAGCAAATCTTTTCACATACTTTCGTATATATTTAATCTCTCTATATATTAGTCTGTTTGTGGAAAATCGTTTAGAAGAAAATTCTTTAAGCAATATTTGTTTTTACATATTTATAAATGCCAAAACAATAAAAGCTTTGGAATCAGTGCAGAGGTTTCTTATTTTGTTTTTTTGAATTACTTGTGATCAGGATACAGGGTACAAATGTTTACTATTGGATGACAAAAAAATAACGTAAGGTGAATTCTTGCAATTGAATAAGAAAAGTTACACACATCGCATTTGTTTAAAAATATTGTTTCAATGACGAAATTATCGATTTTTTTCAGATATCAGCTATAGCATTTTTCCTTGGAAATCTGAGCGGTGGCTAAGAAGCGAAAATTTCCTACGGGCTTTTAAAGGTTTATGTACACGGATTTATGATTACATTTATCATTTCCATGCACTTCTGGAACAAAATAGTGTGAGCAACTCGTTCGGTATAGCTTCGAAACGAATGGTCACACTAGCTCCGATTTTGCGTCCAACACCGCCATTCACGAGTAAACCGCACTCGTTACAGAATATTGTCTCACGTCGTTGAGGTTTCCATTCAAATAATAACTATCCAGGTGTGCTATTGCATGACTACATTTTAAACTTAATTAACTTAAAAACTAAAATTTGCAAGTAATTAAACAGTTTCTTTAAAAAAATGAAGAAAAAAATATATTTTATCAAATAGTTATAAAAAAGGCAATGGAAAATTATTAAATAACATTTTTTCATAAAGGAAATCTTACTATGCTATAATTATGTGCATTTTCAGTGAGATAATTATTTGTAGTACCTTTAGGTATTTATTTATTAGTTAAATTTTAGGATCAGGAATCCAGCAGGTGAATTTGCAACCAATTGTTGATTATTACAGCAGGAAAACATTAATTATTCACTTAACTTACACTACCACTTTCAAGAGTTTGACTTAATCTTTAAAGAAATTGCCATAAGAAAAATTCGGCATGGACCTGGAATCGAATCACGGACCTTTGGTTTGCCGGACCAATGTGCAGACCACTACGCTATTCAGGCTTCCTAATTCCCATGGCAATTTTGGTGGATACAAGGCAACTACATCTTAAGCCCTTGCGGTCCATCAAAGATGGCAACGCAAGGGAGAAGAGGACTTCAAAGAAGCCACAACCAAGAGTCAGTATCCTTCACCAGCACATAGGCCGTGCTTAGCCATTTGAAATTCAAACATGGCGGGTGAATTTTTTGAAGAAATTGCCATGAGAAAAATTCGGCCTGAACCGAGAATCGAAAGCCTGGATAGCGTAGTGGCCTGCGCATTGGTCCGGCAAACCAAAGGTCCGTGGTTCCATTCCCGGTCCAGGCCGAATTTTTCTCATGGCAATTTCTTCAAAAGATTCACCCGCCATGTTTGAATTATAAGCTATAAAATTATTTCAAATTAAAGCATTATTATTATTGTTATATCAATATTGATTACTAAAATTATGTTATTCTGCAGTAACATTTTAGTGCATTTCAAAAATGCATATGCCGAAAACAAAATCCATTGAATTTTTTTCACTTTTTGAAACGATGAATGAAGTTTTGAGAAAAGAAAATAAAGTGAGAATAACCATCAACGTTAAAATTGCAAATTTAGCTGCATATTGCTCATAAAAACACATTTTAACTAAACTCTCGTGTACAAAGAACGCTATTTTCATTATAAAAATAATTTCATTTTTTATGTCTAAAATGATTATATTTAGATTTGAATTTTTCTTTTATTGTATTTTTTTCAATTTGTGAATGAGATAGAGCTTTTTTAACAAAGATGCATGCCATCGCTATCTATCCACGCCCCCTACTCTCGAAAAAATTAAACATACTGTAGAATTCGCATTTTATCTTATGCAGAGGTGCGAGCAGTACGAAATCAGCGCCATATATTCTCAGCTTTCCAACTGTGGCTACGGAAATCAGCTCCAAACACAATTTAAAGAGTTATATGATAAGAACTGAAAAATAATAGTTTTCATTAACTACCCCTGACCCGGTCGCGGCAAATGGGTTCAAGTATCTTGCGAGCAATCTTAACTCAAAATGTGTGCTTCAACTGTCTTTTTGGTGTCAACGTCTAATTTAACTGAACTAATTCCTGCCTACGCAACGTTTCGATGGTCGAGTTTTTCCTTGTCATTAGGACCGAATTCCTTTATATCTCGGCTCTAAAGGTGATCGACGACTGGAACACTGACAGCCCCGGAGTGTGATAAAGTCTACGAAGAGAATTTAAGGTAGTTTGAGCGAAATATCATTTTACTTAGAAATCAATGAATTTGGTCTCATATTAAAGAAAAACATCTCACCCTTCTAATGACAGTAAAAATTCTACCCTCACCACATTACTTTCGGAGATATTTAACAAAAAATACCAGCCCTTTTATATGGGAAATGGTATGTGTATGCACTCCAGAGTGACATTATTTACAAAATGAGGTATTTATAACCCTTTGATATCGTTAAAAAACTAACAGTGTGTAGCTTGTATGTTTTCTCAACTATATTTTAAAACTAATTATATTGTCACCGCAGTAAATTCAGTAGGATCACAAAAAACCTTCTGTTTTGAAGGAGTGTCAAACGCACCGCGCGAGAAAAATGAGATGAAAAAGACTTATTTAGATATGTTCATTTAATTACTTACAATTTCTGTCATATAGAACTATGTTATTGCACAGTTAATAATACAATATATAGTTGATGTGGACTACAGCTTGTGAAATTAAAACGTATAATTCGAATATGGTCTCTATTATGACCGGGAACTATCTCGCTCGGACTACCTTAAGACGCAGTAGCTATCATTTCATTGAAAAATTAGATATATCACTGTAATCGGCGATAAAATGAATAAGCCATGGTTATTTGAAATACCGTCAATCACGCTGCATTCACTTTGATGCGGGTAAGAGAAATTTAACCCCAAATTACGTGTTTTACTCATGAAAAAGGGCGATATTTCAGGGCACTCTGTTACCATATTTTCGTCCTTGCCCTCTTCCAAACTTTTCTCGATTCCTCTAGTTTGTAAAGGGTAGACTCCTGGCACTACTCGTAACGTGCCTCTGTGGTGGCTCTCAACTGCACGGATATGTGGTCTATGAACACATGGAATGCATCCGATATAGTGAAAACTGCCACAAGCGCAAAGACAAGCTTTAAGTTATAATGACAACATCAATCATGCTTTTCGATTATGTGCCTTACAATTGCAACGAAAAAGTAGTCGTAAATATATTACGCTTAGGAAAAGAGAATAATTGCACAATTTACAAGATTCAACTTTCATTTTTAGATCTATATTCATATTTTCAAACATAAACTTGGCTTTTGAAAAATCAAGAGTTCCAAAGAATTTTATTATTTAATCAAATATAAAAAGATAATACCGTTGATCGACAAAACTAGATTCTGCAGCACATAAATACGAACACACTATCAGAGGCTTTTAAAGGAGAATAAAAATGTGACATTTTGAGGGAAAATTTGTCTGCTAACCTCCATACAAGCCCGATAAATATTTCCTTCACTGCTCATCAATATACATGCTCGTTGACCATGTGTCATTAATTATCAGGAAATGTGTCATAAATTAGCAGGTGCAAAGAAAACTCAATCGTTTTTCTTTTTTTATATTTAACACAAATACTTGATTAATAAAAAAATTTAGCCGCTCTCATTGAATGGTGGCAATAAATTTTCAGACATGTTGAGAATAAAAATTACATTTTGATGTGTTATAATTATGCTATTAGCCAATATTCAAAACGCAGCAGCAAATTTTGATTTTTATAAACTTATTTGTTGAGGAAAACAAATTAAGCACCCAATTTAAAGAACAATAAATATTTTGGTAGGTTTTGTTATTACAAAATTTCTATACTACTTTGAGTAAATTTATTTGCACGTCCAGGCAATTAATTCGGTTTTAAATGCTTTAAAGCTAATTTGGCCCCTAAAGTATCGAATTGAACTGCAAACCTTACCCGGCACGAGTTAAAATTTTCTGATTATTGGTTGGATATGAACTTATGGTTGAACGAACAGCCTTTGACGTACATAACAGCTCTTTTTTTCCTGACATTCCATTTGGAGGGCTTTTCCCTAATTTAGGTAAATTTCCGCGAGATGATGTCACAGTAAAATTTCATAAAATTTTATAAAACTAACTGATACAATGTTTTAGAAGGAAAAAGTTGTTATGTTATATTCTATTGAGCGTTGAAAGCAATTTTGTCCTAGTTTGTTTTGAAAAATGGAGAAAGACAGATCAACCAGCCATCTTTCACCTAGACAATGTGCGAATTAACAAATGTTCCGTTGCCAATGCACGAATTGAGATTTGTATCGGTTCCTCATCCACTCTATATCCATGATTTGGCACAGTACTACTTATTCTCATAATCAAACCTTAAGGTGTGACTCGGGGGACAGAAGAGTTTATTTTTAATCAAGGTGTCACCGGTGCTGTGTGCTTGCTAAGTTATTTTTGATACATTTTCGAGGGGACTAAAAAAATTGGAATACAGCGGAAACATATTAGTAGAGCTAAAAAAGACTATACTCAAAAATAAAACAGCCAAAAATAGGTTTTTCGGGCATCTATAAGGTTATTTTATTGCTTACCAGCAGAAATACCCGTTGGGTCCCAGGGGTTTAGATAAGAATGCGGAATAGTATAATACTTCCATCTATACAGAAGAGAATATCACCACCCATTTGTACTCCGGTTAACTATCTATAAATTGCCCATTTACTCGCTAAAAGTTATTTTAATTATATACCAATACAACTATTAATTAGCATTTTCATTTGTAAAATGGTTAATTCAAACTAAATTTTGCAAGTAATACCTGCAAGTGGTAAAAATGACTTCACATAAATTTTTTTGGGATCGCTTTGAAGGGCTTGAATTAGACATGCATAGGGACAAGACTACATATTAATAAATTAATGGAAGAGTTGCCCGTTGATCCCCAAAGGGAGGAGGGAATTGAGAAACAATATACCCAGGAGTTCTATGTATGCAGCACAGAACACAGAAATTTACTTCACATGCATAATTTTCATTTTTTTCTAGTGGTAACTGCCCTTATAGTCTCATAAAGCTCTGTTTATTTTACACATAAAAACTGTTAGTTAACAGCTTAATTTGTGTGATGGTTAATTCTTACTTAAATTTGACAAAAAATAAAGCCTGCAGATGGAATAAATAACTTTTAAAAGTAATTTTTATGCGATTGCCTTGACCCGATTGGGATGAAATCAGACGAAACTTTTGCAACGCAAAATATTCATAGGCACTCCTCAATATTTACGATTGAATCATGCAATATTTTAGGTCAATTGCATCAATTATTTTAAACCAAGAGAGTAACGAACTTTCTTACATACTTACAGGAAACACGTCCATTTTTATATAATTTAATGGATGACCATCAAGTACCTACACGCAAAATTTAAAAGTAAGCACCTCATTATGTATGATTTTACACTTTCCCGGCGAATTAAATTTGTGTAAATTTCTCGGGCTCGGGAGAATGGGTGATGAGTCGGAACCCGAAGCGTCGGCTGCCTATGAATATCTAACCCGGTGGCGAGCCCGATAAATTTAAGCACCTCATTGATCCCCTTATTCCGTGGCTAAATACAAAGCAGTGACTACTGAACTATTTAAAGTAAGGCCGTTTGAACCACATTCAACACTAGAAAATTTAAAAGGTGTAATACGTAAGTCTCTCGTAGTATGAAAAATTCTACGTAGTTTGCGATATGCCAAGCATTATGCTAACTAAAAAAAAATTTTTGTGACGTGCTTAGTGCAAATTCTGTGTCAAAGTCGTTAAGCACTAACGGAGAGGAAGGAAATAAACTACCCATCGAAAATGTCACTACTATTTGCTAATGTCGTCATCAAATGAAATGTAAGCCATAGAGTCTCGTGAGAAATCTCGTGAAAAAAATGACAAATTCCGTACAAACTTATGGAATCTAAAGCCAAGTTAAATATTAACTGATAAGAATTTCCCAACAAAAATTAGTCTATAGTAGAAAAATTAGCCTAGAGCTTAACCAGATACAGTAGGTATCAGCATACCACATTTTGGCTCAATTGGTTGTCGACTTTGTGTGTTTGAGTCACAGAGAGACCCAATTAGATTTATAGAAAAACGGGTAAATGGGTGCTTGCAATTTGTAAGCAAGGGGGGGAAGCAGTATATGATGATACTCTCTAAATAACGAAAAATGAACGCATCATCATCACAAAACCAATGAAAGCTCATAAGTGTGCGTGCTACATGCAAGCAAAGAAAAATATTATGGAATTCTCAAAATGAATTTCACGGTCCATGAGGCATGGATATCAGATAGCTAGTACAAATCATATTATATTGCATCCGGTTATTTACGACTTCTCAAAATACTTAAATCAAACAGAGAGCTGGCTTGGTCTTGCCGAGTTCCAAACCTCGAATCGACACTCGGCCCGGCGACAATGGAGAAATATATCCATAGCAACGAAAATGAAGAAATTTCAAAACCCCCGATAAAACTTTAAATATTTCACTTTAACGGTGGGCAGGGAAAAATCGATAGCAAGAATAAGATTTTCAAACATTCAGCCTCATATTTGTGAAAGAATCAGTCTCTCAGTTCAATTCTTTCATATTTTAATGAACAAAATAAAAAATGGTCTACACTAAAATTTTTCATTTTTCCCATTTAATTCCATCTAAAGCTATTGATTTGCAATAGGGGGGGGAGCTTGTATATCATAATACTCTATAAATAACGAAAAATGAATGCATCATCCTTACAAAACTAATGAAAGCTCTCAAGCCTGCGTGCTTCATGCAATCAAAGAAAATTATTACCGGATTCTTGAAATGAATTACACGGTCCATGAAATATGGATACCAGACATTTATACTACAAATCATATTATATCTCATCCTGTTATTGACGACTGCTCAAAATACAATAATCAGTATACTGAAACGAACGTGGAACTACTGCAAGTTCATTATAACCTTATTTGACGGCTGATGAGACGCCCTTCTACGTGTAAAAGGCGTCATCGCATCAATAATTCACTAAAAGAATTCATGCTGGGAAGTATAGATATTTGGTCTGACAACCGTTGCTTGTGCCATTAATTCGAGAGCTCGGAGATCATGGCCGTGTAGATTCCGCAGGTCGTGAATAAGGCGGTTGACTCTCGTCAGGTATGTCTAGACGTCTGAGGCTACTTCCTCCCTTAACTCGAGGCCTCTGGCTAACCTATGGGTCCTCGATGTACAAAGACATGTTGCTCTTTTCTCCCTGCCAACTCAAATCAAATACCCGGTGGTATACCCTTCCCTGAATCTTGACAAAGGATACACCTCGTACTTCAGGGTTTTGAAATTTTTCGCTCACCCCCAAGGCGGAAAAGGCGAAGAAGTTATTGAAGGAACGTGAGTTTTTCAGGAAGTAACTGTCTGTGTAAAAGGGGGCATCTAGCAGCGGTATTGCATTTACTACATTACCACCCCTGACACGGACCACCGAAATGAATTCAGACGGTGAGAAGCACAACGTATTCGATAGGATCCTGAAGCTATTAAACCATTTAAGAGTGTCTCCAAAAATAATTCTTCGCAGAAGAAGAAAAACAAATCTTCAACCAAAGACCGGTTTGCAGTAATTTTTTAGATGAGAAGTACGTTTGCTCAGATAATAATGAAGCACGTCTATATCCACGGATAGTTGACTTGCATTAGCAAAGCCCATACAATCAATCGCATTTCCCCTCCGCAGCAATTCCCCTCCCCACAACCCACTCCTCCCTTCATCTCTAATTATCCCCTCTCCTTCTGAACCCGCCTAAACGGACAGGCACCTTTTCCGACGAAACTACAAAAAACCCATGACCATCTCCTGATCATTTCAATTCCAGCGTTGGACACTGGAAACTTGAAGCATATTCTTGGGATGAGGACAGTGTCGGGTTGATTCGGTAGCCTTTCCTCCAAAAATTTTCTTGATATTTTTTCTATAATTGGCTTCGTCCCGTTGACCAATCTGTGTTCGAAACTTATATTCCCTATGAGGATTTCCACACAGCCGACCTTCAATTCGAAGATGTGATCCGGGACGCCTGCATGTGACTGGCTATTCAACACATCCGTGTGAATGTGGGTATTATCCTCTGCTCCCGCGCATGGAGTGCTATCTGCGCCGCATAAGCGCGCTGATTCCTGCGCCAGCATCCTCATAACTGCAGTGTTGATATCCGCAATAATTTTATTGGTCCCAGATAAAATTGCCCTGCCGCAACATTGAGCGGGATTTTTCAGCACTTCAGGAGGATGTACGCAATTAATAATTTCCTCCAGTGAACTTGCGTAAGGAATCATTCTCATCGGTATGGGACAGTGAATACCGATATGGAAGTGGAAGGGATCTTGTTTTCGCCTATTTCCAGCGCGAACTTTGAATATTCTTGGTCTTCTCGGGAGCGAAGAATGGTTTCCAGTCGTTTTTTACTATACTTGGCCATAGTTCAGATCATTTGTGGGATGCCTGGATTATGTTGGCCTTCGTACCGTCGGGAATTATTGGTGGGATCTGTCTGAAGTCTCCGGCTAGCACCATCACCTTTCCTCCGAACGCTCGTGTATCCTTACATTTGTCCCGCAAAGAGCGGTCGAGGATTTCTATTGTGGTTTTGTGGGCCATGGGAGCCTCATCCCAAATTATCAAAGATGCTCTTCTTATGAGTCCAGCTCTTTGACTGCCACCGGTAATGCCGCTGGGTGAGGGTCGTTGGTTACCAGAGGCAGTTGAAACATTGATTGCGCCGTGATACCTCCTTCGTGGTTCAACGCAGCTATTCCTGTGGACGCTAAATGCAGTACAACTGCGCCCTCGGAACTGTGAAGTTATGAAGTTTAATACCACAGTATTTCCTGTACCGCTGGGCCCGTCGTTGAAGAAAACGTTGTTGGTCTTTTCTTCTGAGTGGACAGAGTTGATGATCGCATCAGTGACGCTCGATTGATCCTCGGGGAGCTTAGGACGCGACTCCTCGGCTGTCCTGGCAGCGTCTTCCGCATCCCATCTGACTACCTCGCGACCTACTTCCGTGGTCACATCTTCCACCTCCGGGAGACCCAAATCCCGCAGACATCTTCCATGAGGTCGGAGCATGTGGTCGATGTCGCACAGAGCGAGATGGTACGCCACTCTCTCGTTGTCCTGATTGCGCATGTAATCATCGCTGAGGGTATCCTTGAATCGCTCCCAGAGAATGGCTGCCGGTGAGCCGAACATGATGACGGCGAAAAACAGCTGACGGAGGCCTAGTACCGTCTTGAAGAGTGCAGCCTCTTCGAGCGCGTGCTCGAATTCTGATTGTTCGTCGAGTGGCCCCCTACCAAAGGACGCTTCCGGGAGCGTAGCGTGGATTACACCGACAACCTTTTCCGGCGAAACTAAAAAAAAAGCCATTGTCGTTACTTTGTATCATATCCTATTATAATAGCTATGTCATAATCCGACACGTGAAAAATCGGCCGGCGCAACGCAGGCTAACTGTTCTCGAATGACGGAAAAAATGGAGTGACACTTTGATAGCATTTTATAACACAGTCGATATAGCTTGAACAATATCACATGGCAATTGGGATCGTTCCACAATTTCCATGATCGCAGACACACACATGTTGTTTTTCGAGAACCTCATTTTTTTAGGCCCAAAGGTTATGGAGAAAACAACAGTCGAGATATTTCCTATTATTTTGCATTGGAAATTTCAATCGATATATCTCGAAAATTTATCGATGTCATTCACATCTTCCATTCTACTCGTAATCGTATAACAACCAGAAATACCTTCAGAAAATGTTCAACCCTTGTGATCAAAAGTACTGATAGAATTGAAGTATATCGAAATGAATTAGAATCGATACATCTCGAATCCTAATCAATGTAATCTATGCTTTACGATGGAGTTATACGCTCCTTACGACTGCTAGGAGTGAACGTAAATTAAGCGTACATAGATTCAATAATAACGTGGAATAATGAAAATATCGAGAGGCATGATGTAGAAAATTGAATCGATAGTAACTCGAAAGTATTTCAATGGATCCGTCAACTTACCAATTAAGCATAATAAGCATGACCATATTAGACCCCTATGTGACCTTAAATGTCATATATCAAATATTTAAAAGATATGAACAACCATTACATTTATGAAGAAAAGAAATTCGATAAATCGGCCATAACTGGAAAAAGCTTTTATCGATTCGTGAACTTTAACATTTGGCAGAATAACCTTAGCCATATTATATTCCTCTATGAATTTCATTCTAATATCTTAAAATTTTATTGAGTTATTGGACACCATTTCTTTTCAAAATAACACAGAATCGATATATCTCGAACTTCACTCGACCTTTGCGAGGTTGTCAACATTGGTAAAGATGGAGTATCATACTAAGTATATTCCCTGATAATTGTGTTCATCTATTCCAAAGGGTAACGGAGAACACACGGATTGAGATATTTCCTATTATATTACATTGGAAATGGATATCGACATATCTCAAAAATTAAACCATGTAGCCCATTACTTTAATATTACTCTATAATGCCTTATAACTAAGGATATAACCTGAAACTTTCATACAATTAGAGTAAAAACTGAAGTTGATATAGAAGACTAACGAAATACAATAGATTCAATATATCTCGAAAAGTAATCAAAATATTTCCAGTTTTCTCATTTGTTTCAATGCTCCTTTTAACTCTATAACTAAATAGTTACTGCAAATTTCAAATCCATAATTATAACAGTAACGTAGAAAAATAATGATATCGAATGGCCACTTGTCGAAAAAAGAATCGATCATATCTCAAAAACGAAGCAATCGATGCAACTACTTCAACATTTTTCCGAATTTATACAGCCATATTATTTTCCAGTACGAATATCGTTGCGATATCGAATGAATCGTTGATAACCGTTGAGTTAATAACGACTATTTCTTTTCCGAAAAAGACAGAATCGATATATCTCGAACACAACACAACCATAAGTACTGTTAAGCATTGTCCAATATAGCGTATCATACTATGTATGTTTCGTAAAAATTTCAATCATCTACGCAAAATATTAACGGAGATATAGCAATGTACCTGATTGGATGAAAAATGGGAACGGCCAAAATTTTCTTGCAGAATAATTTTGAAAACAATTTTATAAAAGAACCAACACGAATGTTGGATTCGATGGGCAGACCTTGTAGGCACATTATGTGTCTACAAAATTTTTTCAACCTGAATCCGAAAATCCAAATCCTCGAAATCGAAATTGAAACCCCATAAGGATAGATGTTAAATCAAAAATCGAAGATTACTCGAAATATTTTAGATTTTCAAATATCTTCCCCATACCAAAGAAATTGACAAAAAATCCAAGTACTTTCATCTGATCGTCAATGTCCTGCTTCGAGAAGAAGTCACTCAAAACAGATGATAATCGTTTTCCCCATATGAGCCCATGTTAAAGTAGATCGATATATCTCGAAAACTATCAAACTTTTCGACGATTTAAGATTTTTCCTCCCGATGAATTAAAAAAAATATAATCGTGTCCAAATCTCAAACTCGTGCTCCCAGTAGTTTGGGCTACTGATTTGTATCAATGTGTCAGTCAGTGAATCAGTTTGCAGCTATATATGGCGCAGCGGGTATATATTTATGCAGACAAAAATTTCCACAGGAAGGCAGACAATAACACAGAACCACAAAAAAGAAAAACACTCACGAGAAGCTCCTTAATATTACGGCGCGCCGCGCGCCTAGGTCGCAAGGACATAGAAGAAGCTTGATGATTCTTCTACGCCCTTGCAACCAAGGCGCGCGGCGCGCCGTAATATTAAGGAGCTTCTCGTGAGTGTTTTTCTTTTTCGTAATTCTGTGTTATTTGCCTGCCTTCCTGTGGCTACTATTTTTGTCTATTCGTCACACGAGAGATCCTCAGTGAAGTAATATATATATTTATATTATTCGAGAGGATTATTGATTCACCTTCCTAATTGAACGAGCCTCATATTACAAAGTCACGAACGAGGCTTCACGATGGACGAACAATACTCGCGTGATTACTGGTTGGAATTTTGACGTCGAGATCTCGTTCTTCCCGCCGCTTGACCTCGCTGGTCCACACCCCCCCCCCCCAAGCACCCTCAATCTGCCGCGCCTTCCCACACACCACGCGAAACACGCGACTGTCGTGAGATGCAGTCCCGCGCAAAGAAATGTGCTCACCGCTCTTCCTCCTCCTCGCCTGCCTTGTGCTCTCCTTAGGACGGAGAGAGAAGGGGCCCTGAAGTCGTCCAGACGTAATCCCCAAGAGACACGTGACGAGCCGCATTCAACCACCCCAACACCCCCCACCACTCACCCTTCCTCCTCCCGCCATTAAAGCCACATCCTGCATACGTAGGTATCACTTTTTTCCGACGATCCCCTCCCCCTCATCCCTCTCTCCCAACCCCACTCGAATCACCCCGTTCTCCAGGGGGCCTGATCTCCTTAGTGCACCAGGATCCCTGGCAACCCTTCACGGCTGACGTCTCTCTCCTGCCAGGCTTGAAGAAGATTGCTGGGAATAAATTTCACTATTTTCTTTTTAAGCACAGCTTTTCCTTTTTCCCTACGTCGCGTATACGTCAGCCTAACAGCTGGTTCATTTATTCACGGGGGCTTTGGAAAAAGAACGGAGCATATTCTTTTGATGTCTTAATTGCTAAATACTTGCAGAGGTACGCAAATGCAGTATCTTTCTAAGTACCAAGTGGACGATTTTTTCCTGCATCCTCCCAAAAGTATGTATTTCTCAAGCAAGCAAGCAAGCAAAATGAAATAAACTGTGAAAGTAAAAATAAATGCTCAGAAATAATGATAATATTAGAATTCCAAGACCTCATGAAGAAGCATTTAAAAACTCATACCTTTATCTTGCACCTAAAGTTTTTGTCCAGTTACCTAGAGAAATGTATTACGTTAGGAGTGAAGTAAAATTTCTAACCGTGTAAAGAAAATGGTTGCTCGCTCGAAAGAACATTGATTATATCTTGTACAATTCTGTACCATCCACCCAATTATGAGGTCCTTCTCACTTTTCTGTATATTTAAATATCAACTTTCATATATTCTTCACATGCTTGTTCTTGCCATGTTATTTTATTATGATATTCAATGTGCCTTGTTTCTACATATTTTTCGCCATATTGATTGTGTTGTAATGTGCACCATAAAAATGTATTTTGTTTTTTTACACTGAACACTCATGTTTTGTTAATTTGTAATCCATGCTTAAACTTTTTGTACATATAAATATAATACTGCCGAGCACAAATTATTCATTTGATGGCAACCCCAACACAAGGTTTTTTTGGGGTGCCTAATTTCACGCAACTTATGTATTAATTAATTGATAACTCAAATGTCATTTTATGAAATAATAAATATTATTAATATATATTTTAATTCATTGCCAGATTTTGGTTTGAAACACATAATATAAAAAAGGGATCTGATACGCGAATGGTGATTCCTTCGTGAAATTGAAATCCGAACATAGAATCTGCAAATAACTTTGCCAGGAAAAAAGTTAAACCCGAAATTCTTATTACATTTTTTAAATTTAGCTTTCCTTAACTTGATACAGAATAACTTAACCACACAACAAATATCGGTTTCAACAATGTAATTTATTTTATATTAACTGAGAATATTTTTATTCCAAACTAGCGGAAGGCACCCGTTGAAATTCTACGGGTGTGAAAAGCATTGCACACTCCTTTTAAAATAAAAACATAAAGCCTGAAGAATACTGTCAGCGTGGTCATTTGAGGAGTTCGTAACCTATCTTGTAAATACGCTGTGTTCGTTGTAGTAGACATGCTGACCGTTTTCCAAGTGCACGTACATATGAGTGACTGTTGGTCTTCTTTTTTGCACGGGTAACCCAAAAATGGGCCACGCAGACTCGTCACTACTTAAATAGCACCCATGCTGAGAGATGGTCACCTCGTCCCTCCGGTTCTCTTGAGCCGTCTTCTGAGTAAATTAACAGCTTGACCGCTTCCCTTGTGTATATACATATATTTGCATTCAATGACTTAATTGAGTTGCCCTATTCAACGTTGACATGTGCGTTGAGTATCTTAATCAGAATCGGCGAGTATGGTGCAATCCCGCGGTTGTCAACGTCAAAAGGAGCTTTTTCAGCAGTAGCCATGTTTATTTGACCTATGGATCCTCCGTCTCCCAGACTGCGCCTTGGGTGTAAAGGGTAGCCATGATCATTGGTTTCCGTTTCTATATAAAAATTCTACGGCGATTCTTGGTGCAATTGTCGATTTTCATACACGGGTGTCCTTAATTGAGCAGAATTTCTCGTTATTCTTTCGGGTAAGAAGCATGAAGTGACGTCATTATAATTTTCGCCATCTTAAAAGAAATTGAAGTTTAAAAGTAGATGGGTCTATATTTGAGCAAGATTTTTCGGTGGTTACCCGTCCGTAGGTTGGATTAGGATGAAATTTGTGCGGTCCTTAGCTTAATCCGAGAAACATTACAGGGATGTGACCGACTTAGCTTCCCATTTTTCTTGATATATCATTTTTTGTATTTCTGTTTTTTATTTTATTTTATTTTTGTTTAATGTTTGTAAACACTGATCATAGTTAAATCTCCAGTACCAAATCATTATAAAATAGACTTATTCACTATATCAACAGCATTTCCTCAGGAGTGATGATAAAAGGATTGTTGGCAGGAGCAAGCCACGTAAAGTTGCCCATTCGTTAAACAGTGACTTTCCAAATGAGGGGCAGTTACTTGAAGAATCTGCCTTTTTTAATTATTTATTGTCATAGAAATCAGATGAGACAAGCCCTGAAACTGGAGAAATGAAGCTGGGAAGGGTGTCTTGCAGTATCCTGTTCCCGTCGCGCGTGCCGCTTTTTAGGAGTTTCATTAGATCACTGGTGGGCATGTCTTGGAGCGTCCAAGTCTAACCTTTGTATTTTCTCTCGCGAGGGCTCATTTTCTCGCAAAGAAGACATTCCTCTTGCTTTAGAAGATTTTTTCGAAAAGCTACTCTTTTTTCTATTAGCCATGTTGATGGATATATTTTCAAGTCCAAGGAGGAAAACACAGCAGCGAGTGAGAGTCTTGAATAGGCACCTTGATGATTGAGTGAATGTATGTTAACTGCACATTAACACTTTTAAACATATATAAATAACTTGTAACGTTTATGATGTGGGACTTGGTCTAAGAAACAGTTAGCAATCGTAATGACAGGCAGACGGTTCCACTACATGTAATACATCTGAGTATAAAATGATAATTAACAACGCTGTGTTTGTTGTAGCAAAAGAGGCATAATTGCCATTACTATTCGCTGCACGTAAGTATCTTACACATTTTATTAAGTGTGTAGTCTATTTCATTCCATTAAGTGTATCGTTTACTACGCAAATGTTCTCTCATATTGGCGCATGCAGTGCCCCTATGAGAGCTACTTTTAGAATAGACATTACAGAGTATGTATACTTGTTGTAAATATGCATTGAATTTATCAATTTACCCGCGAAGCTGTCTATCATGGGGCCTTTTGGACTTTCGGCCCTTCTCACACAGATTTCCTTTCTACGTGCTCTCATGGACCTACAGAAAAATGTGATACTTTAACGCTAGGGGTGTGAATAACCTTTGAAAATCAAATCTCTTGTTGCCAAAGAAATTTGCCATTGTTGATTTCATGAAATGTGAGATTGTTCAGTTAAAAACATGATTTTCCGACATATTAGAAGCGTAAAAGAAATTCAATTGAAAGAGTTGGAAACTTAATTTATTCAGCCATCTGATAACAAAATCTCAGCCCTCGATCTTGAGTGAAAGTACCTTTAAATGAAAAAAAAATGAAACCACTGCACCGAACCTAATGCTTATCATGGACGACCAGGGGGGCCTTTTGGGGCCCTGAGGGCTTTTTAATATAGCCTATTTTAAGACCAAATATTTATATATATATTTATTTGTATATAACCATTTTCTATCTATATGCACAATTTCGGCTGAATCGGTCAAGTAGTTTTTGCATGATGGAGCAACATGCAGACAGACAAGCAGACACCACTACATTTTTATTTATTAGTAAGGATAATAAATGTGTAGCTATTTAAAATAGAGCTTGCGCGAAATATGATGGAATATTTATAAATAATGCGAAAATATTTACTAGTTTCGGCAAGTTTTAAGAGCAATATGGTGCATCTAGATCTAATATTGATTGATGCTCATGTCATAGCAAAATTAAGCTATGTAGGTATCAAAAAGGAAAAGCTTCCTCAAAGAAATCACCACTACACGAGTGATATCACCTTTTTCTATCTCTCGTTACTATTACTAGAAGAGGTCAGGGGAAATATTAGCAAAATTCCTGTGATCCTAATCCTGTGATCGATTCTTTTCCACAAGTTGTTTATATGTATTAATCAATATATCTGATGGAACGACTCCAAAATAGATATTTGCAAGTTAAACATAAAATGGATTTAATAAAACCGAAATGCATGCAGTGTGATTCCCTCCAATCATGGGTCGCAGCCGGGAGTACAAAGTGTTGGTTACTTTCCAAAAATCATGTCTCCAACTCCCATCACTTCCTTGGAATTATTACTTCAGGAGAGTAAGTGAATAAATGAAAGCATTTTAGCCCTTCCAAAACTCAACAAACATAGTACATATGCGGAATAAAGCTGTTTCAGTTGCATATTTTCCGCTACGCTTTCATCTCTTCATTTCATTATTTAATGTCAAACGTATTACTAAGCTCTTCCCATTTGGAATATAATAATTTATTTGGCAGATTGATAAAAAACTTGCAATCTAAAGAAAAACAATCGCTTGTGTTTACAGTTGCAATTTAAAAATATTACTGCGACATTTTAGCTGAACAGGTAGCAAAAAGTCAGCACTGCAAGCATGGCATCGTCAATATTAATTCTTTACTTGTTTAAAGTGGGAAATTTGCTATGAACATGTTAAAGATCTCACTGAACCTAGCACTTATAGATTTTTGTTGACAGAACCAAAAACTTCGAGGATGACTAAACCGATTTCAACATATTAGCCACTCTCTCAAAGATCTCCACTTCCATTGACACCCGAGGGTTGAAAAGAAAAGAGTAGCATAAGAATAACTCGATTTACAAATGCAAATGGGTATCGATCTGTTGGTGCTGGTAGGTCGTATTCGGATTGGAATAGGTACATGCCGGCGAGTTTTGAAGGCTGAACTTTCCCAGAAAATCATGCTAAAATGCAGGAGAAAATCGATTGGGATAGAAAATTAGGTTGCTGAAGCAAAAGAGTATGAAGTGGCAGGCATTAAATACCTCATACCTCAGTCAAAAAGTAACAAATACCGTGATTAAAATTTAGCATTTAGTATTAATTACTGTGATAACAGGGTAAAAATTTATGTTAACCAAATAAATTAAGGGAAATTGAGTTTTTCACTTTTTTAATGCGTTTATCTTCCGGAGTAGTTTTGCCTCCAACGTTGAACCTTCTTCGGCTAAACTAAATTTAAAAAAATCCTCGGAAAAAAACATAAATAGTGCAAATAAATAGTTCCACAAATGTTCCACGCACTGCAAAGTTTTGCATCGTTTGTGAAGCCAGTGGTTTGATTGAAAGCCTCACAATTGTTCGTTTTTTTATGTTTATCTTTAATTAAATTTAAAAGCACGTTAGAAATAGCCGAGTTAAGAAAATTACATTGAAAATACTAGAGCTGGTGCCCTTTTATCTGCTTTAATTCTCATCATTTTCCTGAAGCAGTTTCTCTTTCAAATATCTTCCTCATTCATAAAATAAATCGTCGACTGGCTTACTTAGTGGAATTTTTCCATGGTTTGGAATGAAATAACTTTGTACTTTTCCACACGGTTTATTATCCTCAACCGGTTTCAATGCAATAGCGTCATTTTCAAGAGGTTACTAAACGCCGAGGCCATCAGTCTCACATATTATACCCTGATCCAGAGGAGTATGGGGGGGGGGGGTAGGAAAAGAGGTTGGGGAGGAAAGTAAGGAGAATATGTGCAAGCTTGCAAGCAAAAACTCTTCCTCTTTCCCCTCAACCCACAACCCGCATGCCCAGCGTTAATCCACGCGAAGGCTCAGAGAAACATCCTCGAGGATATGGGCAAGGAGAACGATTTTACGTATAATTCTAAAATTCAGAAGCTAATGTCCTGCACCGTGAGCACATTTTTTTCTCTCTCTCTTACGCTCCATGGTTCACTCTCTCTCTTCCCATCTGCTCTGGGTTCGCTCTACTCCCCTAACTATGTCCTCACGAAGAAAAAATATATAAAGACGACGATAAAAAAAACAGAAGACAAGGGAGAGACATTATTTTCCTCCGGGGGAAAGATTGACGTCAGACGAGGGTAAGTGGAGAAATAAGTGGCAGACGAGGCTTTCGGAGCGAGGGGAGGAAAGTGGGCGAGAGAGGGGTGGAGCGGAGCGAAGGGGTTGGGGGGAGCAACTTCCCCTCTTCCGAGGCGGAAGAAGGACGGAAGGAAAACGTGAGGGGGGGAGGGAGGGGAAAGCGCCTCCCCCTCTTCACCCCCTCCCCCATTGCACGACTCCCCTTCGACTGTTAGAGGGGTTAGAGGAGTACATAGAGTGTTACACACTGTTAGAGGGATTAAGGTGGGAGCCCCTAGAGACTCGGAGGCTTCTTGGAGCCTTGACTGATGATATGCAAAATGCTGATTGAAATATTGAAAAAAATGGAAATATTAATCCGTAGTGTTACCAGAGAAAATTTTACGCAAATTATCACTTGATGATTTACTGCATATTTTAAGATACCTTTTCAAACTTACTGCATGGTATCTATGAAGTTTTTTTGCGCTTTCATAGGTAGGGTTGACGAGAGTATTTTCCTTGAAGACGAGTGTTTACAGTGGAGTAAGAGATTAGAAGGTAGTGAGAATATTTTAAATTTTCACTCGGGGCCAAAATAGTTGCCAGTAAATGCCGTCCTCCATTCTTGCCTGGTGAATCCATGGCGCTACTTCTAGGTATCCGTAGGTATGTTAGAGGGATTAAGGTGGGAACCCCTAGAGACTCGGAGGCTACACTTAGGCTAGGCTTAGATTGCTTGAGATAATCAGAACTGGTGTGTTTGAGAGCAACACAGAGAATATTATCATGAGGTCTCACTACATTTCTAGGTCTGACAGATGCGATAAAATAAGAGAGATACACTGCCAAACAGATAGGTACGAAAACTCGTTCTTCCCGCGCACAATAAGCGACCCAAATAAAAACTGAGCTACTACAAATACACTCCCATCGGACATGTCACGTATTTCACCTCCAAAACTTTTACATTTTTACACGGCTGGTGACCTACCACCTGCCACACGCCCATGCGGCGGCTCGAGGGATTGTATGTAGATGTAGACTGTACCCGATATCCTCGCGATAGACCCTTTGCGATGCAGCTGCCATGGAGATTCCACATGTGTCGGAGATATTGCATCGCGATCTTGACTATCCGCACCATACATTGCAGCGCAATGACATGTAGCAGAAAAACCGAGGTAAAGTTACATAATGAAATAAAATGCGATATCAGGCGTTCTGATGATGAAGTGGGCATTTTAACCTGTTTTGTTGATAGGTAATGAAGTAAGTAAATGAAATTTCTCCTTAATGCATCTCTACTTATCTGTTAGCTAGAATTCACAGCAACTCGTTCAAGCTTCCGGCGTAACTTTATAACCTCTATGCACTTATGAAATGGAAAAATACATATAGACTGAAAGTTGTTCTAATTTTAGCGGGATACCTTTAGTGAATGGATCTTGGTGAAATGCCTTCTCCTGACAAACATTTGTATGTTTTTCTAATGCCCCTATAATGATAATAATCATTAATTTTACTGTGCTGCAATGTAATACATGTTAGTGACGAGTCAATCCCTGCCACACATCTTCAAGGTGGCTTGCAGAGTATTGTGTCGATGTGCCTGTGAAAATCCCATGCAATATTGCGCGAAATATGCATTATGACAAATCACTTGATGCAATGCGAGTCAACACAATTTATTTAAAAATATATAAAAATCAATTGTGAAACATGCAATCGTATGCTGTGTCAATAAAATTACGAGGTTTTTGGTTCTATTTCCGGGCCAAGGTGATATTTCCCTGTGGAAATTTTGTAGAGATACCTTGCGTTCCTATGATTGAAAATTATAACCGTAGCATTATACTGGAACTACGAAGAATTCAGGCTTCACGATATGGAACTTCTTTTTTGAATTGAGAGACAGAAA
The DNA here is from genome assembly GCA_963169105.1 of Ceriagrion tenellum. Taxonomy (NCBI): domain Eukaryota; kingdom Metazoa; phylum Arthropoda; class Insecta; order Odonata; family Coenagrionidae; genus Ceriagrion; species Ceriagrion tenellum. The sequence continues at coordinate 10,964,248 of OY720639.1, forward strand.
AAGTATCATTCCACTGATTTTTAATGGATTTAGCAAAACTAATTTCGATCTTTCCATCAAAATATTTGTAAAATAGCGCTCAAATTTAACCTTTTTGTCGAAAGCAGAAAAGTAGAAAACGAATAGTCGATAGAAAACGGTTCTGAAACTTGATGACAACTCTATTCCTCCTCACGTGGGCTGAAGCTTTTTTATCCATCAAATGTTTTTTTTAACTTCATTTGACTTTTTGTTCAAATCTTTTCATCAAAATATAACCTCTTTCGCGAAGGCGAAGAGCGCATTTGCTTTGTGCATTGACCCATTTCTGGAGGCAATCAATTTATGGTTATCAATGAATTCGGAGGACTGTAAATTGAAATACCGCTAAAATTTAATTCACTGAGCGTTTGTTAGAATGTTTTGTTTAGTTTAACCTATTCATTTATTATTACTCTTGGCAAAAGGAGAGTAGGAATCTACATTTATATTAATTCTGGTGCGATATTTAATGCGTGTCATAACATTACTACTAGTTTGACTTATGTATGCCACGCTACAGCCAATGCATTCAATTTTGTGTTTAGGAGCCTTGAATAACCTATCCTATTTGTCTTTTCCGTTAACTATAAATTTAGAAAATTCTAATTGTTAGTAGAATGTTGTTTTAAGGGAACGTGGGCAGGCAGTTTGTAATTCAGTACGAAATTTTCCGTGAAAAATGAGCATCACTTGAAATTCGACGGTCTTTTTTGTGTGGGGGAAATCTATTTTATTCCTTAAGATGTTTGTTTTTTTATTATATTAGTTCAATTTCTTTATTCTCTCCACATACAAGCCTTCAAGGCGGGGGGAAGGGGTAGTATTACGGGAGGGGGAAAGTGCCATTCGAGGGGGGTGCGCACGATAGTTGAAGACGGAGCAAGCGGAGGGCTGCTACCCCTCTCCCTCTGTTTGGGAGTTCTCGCAGTTAAGGTAGTCTGAGCGGAATATCATTTTACTTATAAATCTATGAATTTGGTCTCATATTACAGAAAAATACTAGCCCTTTTACATAGGAAATGGTACGTGCATGCACTCCAGAGAGACATTATTTACAAAATGAAGTATTTCTAACACTTAGATGCCGTAAAAAAACTAAGTGTGTACTTTGTATGTTTTCTCAACTATCTTTGAAAATTAATCATATTATTGTCACCGCAATAGGTTCTTGGGTATCACAAAAAACCTTCCGTTTGGAAGGAGATTCAAACGCACTGTGCGAAAAAAATGAGTCAAGTTAACGACTTATTTAGATATTTTCATTTAATTTGTTACAATTTCAAAACTATATAATTGCACCATTAATAATTCAATATTTATTTGATGTGTCGTACAGCTGGTGAAATTAAAACGTAGAGTTCGAATACGGTCTCTTTTATGACTAGGGAACTATCTCGCTCGGACTACCTTAAGGGGGGGAGGGATTGCTGGTAAGGGTTTGCAAGGGTGGATGATGGAGGAGGAGGAAGGAAGTGACGCAAGAGAGATCAGGAAGCTGCGGCAAACGAGTCGGGTGCGGTCCACGATGTGCCGTTTCGAGGGGAATCGGGAGGCTCCTCCACCTCTCATCTCAGGAGAAGAAAATTATAAAGTAAGAAGTGAGATGGAGAGGAAGAGATAAATTCAGGTCAGTGGAACACACCTGGAGCAGGATGCTGTATGTTTCCGTCGTGACGACGGGAGACGGGTCGAGCTGGGGGGGGGGGGGGGCAAGCATCTTGACGTTCCGTGCTTCTAATTGTTTCCCCCTTCCTCCCACCCACCGACATGTCACGAGCACTGATCCAGTGCAGTTGTGCTTTCAAAAAGGTTTAAGTGGCCATCACGAAAAAAAGAAAGCATCCAAAGGCATTCGGTGAGGATGCTGTCACGTATTATATAATGTTCCTAATTCTCCTTTCATGCTCTTTTATCCTTTTCTCGATGGTCTTTCCTGTCTCGCCTATATACGCTTTACCACACTCACATGGTATGCGGTATACCCCAGTTGTTTTCAGGCCTAGGTTGTCCTTATAGATGACAAGGAAATTCTTGAGATTATCATGAGGTTTATGTATCGTTTCCACTTTATGTCTTCTTAATATCCTCGATATCTTGTTAGATATCGATGATATATACGGAAGGTAAGCCTTAGCGATGAGTTTCTTCTTCTCTTCCAACACCTCCGCTCCATTGGCAGTGAAAGTTCTTTTTAAAGCCATATTTATTTCTCGCCGGCTATAGACATTCGCGTGGAAGGTGTCTATGAGGTGTCTTAATTTCGTTTCTAGGCTATTGGAGTCCGCAATGGTTTTCGCTCGATGGAAGAGCGTAGAGAGAACACTCTTTTTCTGTGCGGGATGATGATGGCTCTCATTGCTGAGGTATAGGTCTGTGTGAGTTGGTTTACGATACACAGCGTGGCCTAACCTTCCATCTCCTTTTCTTTCAACCAATATATCCAGAAAGGGTAAACGTTTATTAGCCTCCAACTACATAGTAAACTGAATACTAGAATGTATGTTATTCATGTGACTGAGGAATCCATCAAGGCTGCCACATCCATGTGGTCACACGATGAATGTGTCATCCACGTACCTAAAGAAATGTTTAGGCTTCAATTGGGCCGAAGTCAGGGCTCGATGCTCAAAATCTTCCAGGTAAAAATTGGCAATGGCTGGTGATAACGGGGAACCCATTGGGACCCCTTCGGTCTGTTCGTATATATGGCTGAGTTAGGCATCGAAACGTTGAGAGTATTAGATAATCTTACCCGGTGTGAAACCCGAGAAACTTTCATCAATATAATTCGTGGGAAAATCTTAAATCCTTTATATCTACCAAATGTATTTAACAGACGATTGGAAAGTTCGAACAATCAACTGCAAGAACTCTTAAACTCTAGGACGCTGTTTTGACGACTGTGGATTGAAACAACTATTGATGCCTGAGAAACCAATTTTATTGTACCTTCATATATACTAACAATAATCCAATTCTTTTTCGGAGTTGATCCATTCGTAGAAAGTACTGAACCTAGGACACTGACCGTTTCTTTATATTCCTATTCTTCCATAATTCCACATAATGGAACCCCTTTGTACCACTACTTCTATTACGACTCTGATAAAAGACGTCTGAAAAAAACTGGCTAATAAGATATATCAATGTAGCAAATATAGCCCTAATTTTCTTTAAGATTATTTAAGCGGCGTTCAATGGTTCGGAGGTCCACTATGTAACTGGTGTTATTAGCAGCAAACTCAGGAGACCTGAAGTTTTCTTTAAAAAGCCGTGTGTAGAAGTGAAAGCATATTAGACAAGCCGCGAGAGCAAGACGTTGTGATATACGCGAATTAAGGTAGTTGGGGCGATTTTTGTTAATGCTTATATTTACATAAATCTATGTATAAGTGTTTTCAAAAGTGACATTTCGGTGAGAGTAAAATAATGTACCATGCTGATTTAATTTTTTGGCAATTCCATACTATTTTACTTGGCAGCCTCATGGAACATATTTCGTTATGAATATATTAAACGAGGTCAGATTCTTTTTTACACATAAAAAATAAATTTCTAATTCATACAATTATTGTAGTGGATTATTATGGTCTCAAGGTGTACAATATTCGAAGATAAAGTATTTAAATATAAGGCTATATAAATTTTGACATATCACTCAATATTCTAGTCATGACACACTTATATTAAGGGCCAAAATTTAAAATTTTGTTCTTAGATTAATTCCAATGAATGGTGACTTTCAACTCATAAATAAATACACTTTAATTAACTGTGGTAATAGTCTTTTTTCACCTTAATCAAAAAATGTATTTAATTAGGCACTGAATGACCCAAGATTACCTCTCCCGCCACCTTAATAGGCGAGTGGGTTTCTCTGTCAACGCCAGTCACCATAACTACGTGAAAGGTGATGGCGAGGAGTCATAATAACATAATATTTCAGTATGATTCATTATTTTTTTTAAAACAATGTAAAATTTCTATCTGATTATTAGTAAGCAAAGATAACAGTTTATTCAGAGAAACCAGAGGGAAAAAATTGCATTAAAATAAAAAAGTCTACGATATGTCCTAGGGGATAAATTAAATGTTCAAAAAGGGCAATTTGAAGAGAACCAATGATTTGTGAGACTTACGATCGTATTGTTTGGCTACTGACGCACGCGGGCGTAATGGAAAAAATAGAAATTCCATTAATCGTTTTGGATGAAAAATAGCACCGACTGAAAGGCTGAAGGGCAAGTGTTAGGCATAGACTATTGCATTCGTAAAAAGGATAAGAAAAACAATAACTTACATCCACTTTCTTTGTAATTTACGTTCTGATATTAAGAATCTTCCTCAAAATTTGAGACAAGAAATGGTTTCATAAGGCACTGGAAGCTCAGACTCTCGGCGTAATGGAACTAGATTTTTATAAAAATGGTAAAATGTCCAGGATAATGACAGGATATGGAAAAAGTGACAAATAATTATGTATGTTTTATAATAATCCAAATAAAAAGAAATAGATAAGTGCGGTGTTTATGTTGTGGAAAACAATATAATAAAAATCACCTTCAAAGTATTGTGATAAATACTCTTATGAGCAGTAATTATTGTGACAGCCTGAAAAATTTCCCCACCGTACTCACATATGAAAACATGCTTACACGATGACAGGGTCCATTGGAAGAAAACCATGCAAAAAGAGGTGACTCGTCCTTACCTGCAAAGAGAAGGAAAAATTATTTCAAACAAATGCTCATAAAAATCCATTCATATACTGTAATTTTTCGGGCACGATGATTTTTTTCACCCAATGCTGACAGTAATATTCTTTTACTCATATTTTCCATTCACACTGAATTCTGTCAAGTGTGCATATCTTTCGTGTGTTAGAGGTCATTTTTTTGCCTCTAGATGAATGCCAAGGAAATTTTTTTTTACTAATGGCAAACTCACCATTGGAGCATTGATATCATTACTAAATTTTTAAATAAACATGGCTAAAAAGGATGATTTTTAAATTCAAATAATAAATGGTGTTTCACATTGGTTGAGCATTGACAACATCCTTCTTTGCAATTAACATTGCAAGAATTAGATTTGCAATTAGCATTGTCTGGGACATAACAAACTCATAATTAACATAGCTCTCTTATATTAAGAACGATCTATGTATGGGAAATTAAACAGTTTGACAGAAGATGAACAATGTGTATTCAGACGAGTGGTAGGGTAAGGTAAAAGTGAAAGGATCAGGGTCACATTGAGAGGTGAAGCGATTGAACAAGTAGAGAAATTTGGGTGTTTGGGAAGTTTCTTCGTAGAAGATATGTCCTGTCCCAAGGAAATCAAATCAAAAATAATTTTGGCATAACAGTGATTTACAAAGAAGAAAAATTACAGTGTGGACCAATGAAAAAGGAACTGATGAATATATTGGAAAATTGTTATATCTTGAGTGTGGTATTACATGGAGCAGGAGGCCTTCAAAATGTGTATCTAGATGACAATAGAAGGAATTAGACGAGAGGGTACGGTGTGAATGATGAAGATGTGGTGATTAGGTTTTCACCAGACAACCGCGGTTATCATCGCCATTTGAACACAATGAGGTGAATTATGCATAAGAGAAAAGAAATATTTCATGATAGATCTTTTTGTTACAAGGTAAAAATTGCCCTCGACTGAAACCCTTATTATTAACCTCGCCAACTACAGAGGACATTGCGGTGAATATACGCATTGGAAGGTGTGGTCACATGAAGATGAGGTGATGAATAAGAAAGTGGATAAAATCAAGAAAAGAAATGTTAATTGTTTAGGACATCGTAAAAGGAATGAGTGCTGGCTGAAGACTGCGTACGAGTAATGACTGAAGGGAAGAGAGGACGTGGAAGAAAGATATACGATTTTGGAGATTATTAAGATTTGAGAAAAGTGCGACGATACCAAAAGACTGGCAAAGGACAGGTAGTCATGGAGTTCAACACTCATGCATGAATGAACCTGCCACGCAGCAGAGCAACCCTAAATGACGATTATTTCTCTCAGCTTGTTACACGGTTCATAAAAGCGTAGTTCATGGCTAAGGTGTTAATACTAAGCCACAAAATGCATGACTCAGCAATAAAAAGAAAACAATAAATAATGATTTAAAAATGTAATGTTCCCGTAACTGTAGTGAATGTAAAATGGAGCTTTTAGGCTCATAAAATTACAAAAATTAAGAAAGGTTTGATTTTAAATATAAACATGACACCGACTTTGAATTTACAAGATAAAAATGTTTTTGCCTCAAAATTACCACTGGTAAATTACTAGTGAACCAAAAATCGGAACATCGATGTTATGTAATTACAAATTTATCTGGGATATCTCGTTATCGTTAACTTTTGCGTGACTGTAAAACTCTTAAAATAAATCCATATCAGAGCTTTTATCTAAATCAGGAGTAGTAAAATTAAAAGTAAAATGCACAGAAATGAGTGCCGTTTCACTCGCACACGGATTTGAAGGGGAATTATTCTTTCGTTATAGCCTCCTCAGCACTCTTTGGAGATTACACTGGCTTCCCTTCCGTGTTTCGTGCAGTTTAAGATCCCCGCGAGATAGTTGTTCCAAAGGATTATGGAGCACGCGACGAACCAAGCCGCTGTTCCGAGAGCACAAGCCGGCCCTACAGCACTTGTAGTCTTGCGGCAAACGAAGAAGAGTCAACGACACGTCGAACTAGGGGCCTGGTCCCGGAAACGTGCGACCCCGCCCCCCCCCCCCTGAAGGCACGAATTGATTTCACGTACAAGTTCTCACCGCTTGTCGAATCACTGCTATTCTCTCTGTTTACACGCTCGTTAGGGAAGCGCGACTGCTGGAAGTTCATGGAAGAGCAAGGACTCTGAACATATCACCGAGACACAAGGGATGTTTTAGCCAGCAATAAGTGAGGCAAACACAGGAGAGATACGCCTCTTGGCTTTAAGATAGAGGAAGTATACTTCATACGTTTCAACAGCGCCGTTGACAGTTAGATGTATCACTGAAATCAATAAACGTTTTCAAATCCTGCTCAAAAAGCGACGAATCCATAATGGTGGCCTATTTTTTCATTGAAAGGCCATTACGATGTTGCGCACTCTTAATGACTATCTTTTATGAATCAATATCTTTCATCGAATTATGATTATTTATTACGATATTGAGCGTTTTCGGAGATGGCTAATCGTATTTTTACCACCATGATAACGCTATTTTAAGTAACTAACGGTAAAAACCCCATTATCACCATTATGTATGGCAGAGGAGCGTTATAATGGCGGTATATACATCTGCTTAATATCCTGCGAGAGGCCGCATGGGCGTGTTGCAGGGGGTGTTAGATCACCAGCCGTGTAAAGGTGTGAGTATTTTGGGGATGAAATGGTGACATGTATTACAGGAGTGTATTTAGTGGAGCTCAGTTTTTATTGTAGTCACTTATTGTTCGTGGAAAGAACGGGTTTTTGTACCCATCTGTTTGGCAGTGTATCTCTCTTATTTTATCGCATGTCACACCTAGAGATATAGTGAGGAGTCATGATAATATTCTTTGTGTCGCTCTGAAAAACATCAGATCTGAATTTCTCAAGCAACCTAAGCCTAGCGTGTAGCCTCCGAGTCTCTAGGGGCTCCCACCCTCCCTCCCTCCCCCTTAATCCTAATAAGTTCTGAGACACTATATGTACGCTCGTAGCAGTTTTTAACGAAGTGCGCTGCTTTCCTATGTATTTTATTAATTATTTGGTTAAATCTATTTGACCAGGGTACCAAACGCTTGCGGCGTATTCGAGGTGTGGCCTAACCAGAGCGAAGTAGTAGAAAGAATATCTCTTGAACTTTTTCATCTGAGGACCTTTCTATTATACGTTCAAAACCTAGTTTCTTTAATGCTGCAACACATAAGTTCTATATGAGTAATTCCCACGATATATCAGATGTTAAGGTAATTCCAAGGTATTGTATTGTACCTATTATAGAAAATAAAACTAAGATAAGATAAGTAGTGAGATAAGACAGCTCTTAATTTTCCAAGGCATGCCGATGAAACTGCATTCCCATGTACAAATGTTGTGTTGACAATGATAATTGTGAGGAATGGACGGATTATTCTCTGAAATATTATATTAGGGCTTAGTTGCAGACAGATGTAACGTCAATGCGCGCATTAACTGCAATTTCATCTATAGTTGGCGAGGTTAATTATAAGGTTTTCGCTCGAGGGCAATTAGTAGTTTGTAAACAGAATGATCTATCACGAAATATTCCTTTTCTCTAATGTTTGATTCACTGCATCTTGCTCGAATGGCAATGATAACCGCAGATATCTAGTAAAAACTCAATAGATAGCGATATTTGGATACTGCTCCTACAAGGTGAACTAAATAAGCCATCATGAATTATTTTCCTCAAGCTGTCCAAAATTTGTCCCACATGGCGACTGCAAAGGTTATAAAGGGTTTGAGTTTCATTCAACATTTACAAACTTACGACGTTTACGATTTCTCATAACTTGGTAGATAAAACGATCAGGCTGGAGATTAATATATAATGAAGTTTGGGCAAATGTTATTTGCATGCCTCTTCCAGTTGATACCAAAGTTCTCATCGAGAGGAAATTAAAATCAAGGAATATAAGAAATTTACACGTTTATTGAGGGCTTGAGCAATTCTGAAACCAGCTGGGATATTTTTTTATGATTACCAAGCTTTTTCATGTTTTTTCAATGAGTTTTCACTAACATGTCCAGCATCTATGGCTAATTGTCAACTGATGTAGCCCTTCAAATCATCTCTCAATGCCCCAGCTGTTTACGTAATATTCTATGATATTGTCCAAGTGTAGTCGAGCAGAATATTTTGAGTATGATAGTGCAATAGCTACAAACAAACAAGAGAAAATGTAATGGCTGCAAACTTTACCTACTATTGTATTTTTTCTCAAGCAGGCACGATTAACAGAGAAGTGCTCCTAAAAACTATGAAATCGACACGGCCAAATACAAAATTAAGAATTAAATTAACAATTTATAAGGCTCACGGTAAAAAACTGGAACACTAATTCAATGGCTTCTAAATTAGTAAGGTAGTAATTACTAACTTTCCTTGCGTCTCTTTCATTGTTTATGAACATATATAGCATAAGTTACGCCATGTGATCTGGTGAACAAGTATTGGCGCTTAATAATACAAAACAGAATACGCAATAGAGGAAGAAACCGACGGATTGATAATATGCAGAAAAAAGGAATGGCTGAGATTTTATATGAGTTGGGTCATAAATAGCAATAATGAAACTCTTGCACGAAGGAAAACGTATGCCTCCAAGGATTCACCTTCAATCTTTGACGCAATACGGCGCCGAAAATATTAGGAACGATGTGTCAGGTAGACTGGCAGAAGCGATACAACACGCTACTTCATGCGTTCCTGGTAAGAGAGCAACGCTGCCTATAGAGGACATCCCTCGGCGCGATCAATTCTTGGTCGAATTTTACTTTGACTCGCCAATATTGGACAAAACTCCCTCAATTATGAATGTTAAAAGAAAATAAATTCAATCAGACATTACCATTAAAACTAATTACGAATAAAAGTCAGTTTATTCGGGTTTTTCCCGCGTTGATTCATGTTAACGGACAACAGTTTCGCTAACGTTACAGCTAGCGTCGTCAGATTCAGGACCTGATGACGCTAGCAGTAACGTTAGCGAAACTGTTGTCCGTTAGCATGAATCAACGCGGGAAAATCCCAAATAAACTGATCTCAATAAATCACAGCGGAAGCCTCCGTACGAAACCTAGTTACGAATAAATTTTTATACACCCGATCTATTTCAACGCCATAGCGTTATTCACAAGGGCGTACTATACAAGGGTCTTGGTAACTTGAAAATATTTTTTAATTAATCACTTAATTAATTTAAGTACCTTTTTTGTTAATGGTATGGAATTTACAAAAAAATGTATAAATACACTGCTGTTTAATCAACTTAATGGTCCTGCTATGCCATACGTGGCTTATCAGCAGGTGCCTTTTATAATTTTAGTTGTGTGTTTATTTAACACTAATAAACATTAGCACTAAAAACTATATATGAATAATACTAAAGAATTTACGAAATAAACAAACAATTTATGACCATAACAACCATTCCTTTGTCCTTCCCTTAGCTTCCCTTATAGATGACTCCAAGACGTTGAAATCGATCGGATGAACCAAAAAAGTGGAGCCACACTAAGTATTATATAAATAATGCATAAAATTGTGAACTTCCACAAGGTGACGACTCAATCAATCAATAATAAAGCTTACCATTTTTAAGTCAGAGGATTATAAAATTAAAATGCATAGGAAGTATCAACGATAAAGATCTTTACTAATTAATGATGCAAAATAATGAAAAATCAGAAAAAAGATGCATTCCTTTTAATCCTTTCAATGAAAAGAAAAAAGCGGCAAATACGTTATGACGCCATTAGACCGCGGAATTCTCGCTTCACCCGTCCTTATTATCAGCGAGTCGCGCTCCGTTTCCGCGAAAAATGATCCCACGTGACACAGGCTTAAGATGGCACGTGTGTGATTGCACGCCATCTGGTCTGATGGATTTCCTACTTTAACGGGAAAGACAAAGGAGCAAGTTTGAGATTACTAACGCAGTATGAACTTGCTCGTGTGCGCCTGTGTCAATGCGTCAGTCACGCCGCAATATCTGCGAGAAGAATAGAACAGGGGACGTTCCCCGTTCGTCTTCCTCACTTTCAAAGAGGAGGTTTGCTACGGCAATCATACCCTAACAGCAGAAGTCTCATTCTTTCCATGCCGTCCCTGCACTTCAGCTTCGTTCCACTTGACGTAAATACTTAATTCAAAATTGAAAAAACTGGCAATGAAAACAAAAGGAGCGAAAACCATAAGGGGAAACAAGAGTGGTACAAATTAACGGTCCCAATTTACAAAAAAATTATTGCATCACTAAGGTGGGAAAAATTGGACCCTCTATCAGTCTTAAAACGATCAGTTATTGAGACCCATTTATAAATAGTGAATGTTCTATCGTCCTCATTATGAATGAATACCGCAATTCTGAAGCACAGTTTCAAAGACTGGGGTATGTGGTCTCTGCAACGTAACTGTGCTTTACCAAGATTTATCTATTAAAACGGGCGTACAAAGGTCAAATGATTTCCAGAAGAAAAAATCAATGCCCAAGCCTTGCCATGTCTACCACCATACATGTTTAAGAGAGTAAATAGGCTTAAATTTGAAAAATGAAGGGATGAAATTCACCCACAGTGTAACGCATAGTAGACCTTTCAGTAATAAGTTCCAGCAGCACGGGAAAATGAGAACTATTTATTGTTTATCAATATCGAACTGAGACGACTCGAGTTGTAATACAGACTGTAGACAAACCGACGGCTGGAGGAACAATTCAAATCCAATTTCCAATACTACTCATTGTAGACCATGTAAAGTGGTAATAGATTAGAGTGTAATAAGAATTTCCTCAAAATTAATATTTAACAATACCAACTAACACAACTACACATGCAATAGAGACTATTAGCAATGCTTACCACACACTCCGTAACTTATAATTTTATTTTTTCCGCCTTAAAATGGTGATACATGTAATATTAACTTAAGAAGCGTATAAAACATTAGGATCCTAAATGCATTTCTTCCCCTACTTAAGGTTATATTGCCTTACCACACTCCATGTACTTGGATTTTCTTTTTTTAGATGAAAATTATATTTTGGCAGAGATTTCTGATCTGGACTGACTGAAAAGTCTAATCTAAAAACATAGAATAGTACTCTTAGCATATTTTTCTAAAAAATAGAACCTAAAAGAACGTAAGGTGGTTTGGTGAATAGCCGAGATCAATTTCTGTCCAAGTCATCAGTAACTTTTTATTGTTTGACAAAATGATAAGTGAATTGGAAACTTGTTTTTTTCTAAACATGAAATAGCAGCGTTATTAAAAATGTCATGCACAACAAGGCATTACAGGACATCACGAGGCATCCTTCTCTCTAAAAAATCCTGTGTGTACATACAGCTGAGTCTAAGCTCAATTCATGAAAAACACAGTAAATGCCATAAATACATCGTTCGAGATACTTCTCATTACTGTTGTAACGCGCAAAGCGAGGTAAAACGGTTCCAACAATGCTAATAGGAAGTTTCAATGATTAGGACGATATCGAGAGAATAATTTTATTGTGCCCCACTAATGAATTGGTGGAAGAAAATTCCCAGAAAGGAATTCTGAATGATCGAAAGCTAAAACAGGAGGATGCTTTTCAATTCCTTGCCATTCAGGCAAGCACCCAAAGGAATCATGCCTGCAAAATGTATTATGGGAGGGATTTCAGAAAGGCCTCTCATAATTTCCAATTCAATTAGTCTAGACGAGATGGTCTCCATCCGAACCTCGCCGAGATTCGATTGATCCTGAACAGGGTGTGGGAGGGAAGGGGTCTTTACGGCCGTCGGGAAGTCATGAGTAATTCGAGTCTTGTTAATGGGAAATTAAAAGGAGGAGGAAAAAAAAACGGGAATGGAGGGGAAGGCGAGGGCGGTCGGAGTGATGCATTGCGACGCCGGAATGAGGTAGAGATGGATGTGTCGGCGCACGAAAATTGAGGAGAAATAAATCTCGTGAGACGCGAGATTAAAACGGCGGGAGATCACGAGTTCCGCGAGATGAGCCAAGGGGATTGAATAGGGCCAAGTGATTGGGAGATGAGGATTTGTCCAAGAGCCAAGAGATGAGGAGAGTTAGAAAGGCAATCTTGACAATTAATGTAAGCATGTTTAGTGAAATTTCCTCCGGATTCCGGACGAGTTATTTCCGGGCCTCTTTTCAATCATTTATCCACATGCTAATCTATTCAAAGAACTCTACCAGGTAAAAAATGTATACATTTATCGAAATATAATTAAGCTTAGAAAGAACAGAATATAATTAATGTTAAAAGGGTTGTTTTAAACCATGTATATAGCTAGCACGGATGATAGAATACCCTCTGCTACAGGAGAAGTATCGGAATTCAGCAGAGTACCATAGAGATCATCATAAAGAATGAAAGTGATGCACGTATCCACTTCGATAAAATTTTTTACTCGACCTAGGTTTCAATGTACTACATCATCATCAGGTAATGATCATGTAGTACATCGAAACCTAGGTGGAGTAAAAAATTTTATCGAAGTGGGTACGTGCATCACTTTCATTCTTTATGATGGAATCCTTCCACCACATCAAGCCTGAAAATTTTCTTTTTATAGTGATCATATTGATCACTGATCATATGAATCTAATTCCTCGGTTACTTTGAAAACTAACGATTTATAAAATTTTAAATTCATTTCTCTTCTATATGAGATACTATACGCTTATTCAAACAAGAATAAATCATATTTTTTAATGGGCCAAAAATCAATGACTCCTCCTCCAGAAAAAAATCTGCTCTTCTTAAATAATGCCATCCTGAAACCTATTTATGATATTCCAACCTAATGTACCGCATCCTTATCACTTAATGCTAACATCGCACAGATATTCAGTACTGGATGAATCAATCAACTCCTACTGATATCAATGATAAATATTCATACAATTATTATATACCAGCAACATAATTAGAATAGTAATTTTCTTTTATTTTCTGTGCCCTCGTCGCAAAGTTATCAGAAAAACGAAAAAGTGGGATTCTTTTAACACTTCTTGATCCGGTGCCTTTTAAATTTGACTAGACCTTGGGGCAGGCCATTATTTGTATTTTTGTTGGGAAGGTACATGTATACAAATAAATTGACACAACTCCAGAACTAATGTATATTTTTTAATGAAACTTTCATTCGTTGCGTATTATATAACAGACCGGACAATTACCGCTGGTGGCGGAAACACGTATTTTTACGTGAGCGGACTATAATGTGTTAACATGAGACTAGGGACCTACAATTTATGGGCTTCATCCGTAGAACAGTTGTGTGAAATTCACTGTTGTAAAATTATTCACCTGGATAGCATCATCTGTAGCCTTCTAAAACAGGAATCACTCAGTTTACTTAATTTACGTAAGTATGTCCGTCATTCTTGGTTCTTCGATTAATGGGTCGTACATGTTCACAGCCTTTGATATAATCTATTTGTGTGCTGTCAGTTGATAGGAATCAAATGCCTTCTCCAAGTTGACACTGAAATAAATGTTCTCTTCTTTTTGAATAGTCACTTCTTAAAATAAATATTAGTACGCATCTATAATTTCATTAACCAATGACTCAATACAGTGCAATTTTTCTAAAATATTGATAACTTTTATTAGGGAAAATTGGGTAGCCACTTCTGAAAAGAATATCTCAATTAAAGTAATTTCAAAGTAATAATTTCAAACTCTAAAATTTTGCACTATTAATACTCGCCTTTGGTTTAAAGTTAGTCCCTAATATCACCGTTTATGAAAAGTTCGTAATTAGGAATTTTTGTTAGCTCAGCGGTTTCATAAACCAATCTGTTCAACTTGTAGTATCGATGTGCCAAAGGATTTTTCGTCATTCGAGTGAAATTTGAATAGTATAAAATGGAAAAATATTAACAACTTAATGAAACTGAGAGTTAATAACCTGCTGAGGTCGTGCCATGAAGAGCAACATTTAAGAGTAAAAGAAACGAGTATAATTTAGCAAGAATATTAAAGCATTTATTGCATGCAAGGAGCCCAAGGTATTATCCGTACGGGGATAGCAAAGCCATGAAAACATGAAATCGAATCCTTTTTCTGAGCGTTGATCTTAAATTTTTTGCACGTTAGTTCCAGCAGATTTTCACGATAATTTATTCACGAATGGTATTTAACATAACATCAGCCTCGACGCTAATTTTGCTCAAGTAATTTAATTAAACTAGGTAATCTAACCCTTTACTCTATAGCAACGTAACAAATAGAGCACTCCTTAATATTCAACGTTTTCGACAAATTCCGCCTGGCCTTAAAGATTAGAATCGGAGATTACCATGATGTTTCGAGGGTCTGTAAAGTTTAAGGTAGTCCGAGCGAGATAGTTCCCTAATCATAATGGAGACCATATTCGATATATACGTATTAATTTCACCAGCTGTGAGACTCACGAATTAAATATTGCATGACTAATGGTGCAACAATATAAGCTATCAAATGAAAATATCTAAATAAGTCTTAAACTTGACTCATTATTTTCACGCGGTACGTTTGAAACTCCATCAAAACGGAAGGTTTATTGTGATCCCGAAGAATTTACTGCAGTGGAAATATGATTAATTTTCAAAATAGTTGAGAAAACACACAAACTCTACACTGTTGATTTTTTGACGAGATCTAGGAGTAGGCAATGCCTCATTTTTAGTGTACATTTTCTCTGGACTGCATACACGTACCATTTCCCATATATATATAAGGGCTGGTATGTTTTGGCAAATATATCGGAATGTAATGTGGTAAGGGGTTGAATTTTTTATGTCAATGGAAGGGTGATATATTTTTTTTTAATGAGACCAAATTCATTGATTTCTAGGTAAAATGATATTTCGCTCAAATTACCTTAAATGGTCAGACGCTTACAGTAAGATGGAATACAACAAGTAACACAATCTACTATTTTGTCATTGGTGTGTGAAAAATACTTTTTATGCACAAATATTGCGTGACCTCACAAATACGTATGATAACGTCTCTTCCACCGAACATAGAGTTTCCCAGCTGCCCATCAAATTGAAGATTAGAGACATACAATTGAGCACGCGTTTTTTTATGAACGCAACGATAAAGAGTATATTGTTTGAAATTACGCACTCAGGGCATAATTGACGATTGAGCATATGGAAAACCCCCCACGTTAAATGGAATTTCCGGAGTACGTTTGATAAAATCAAATTCGCCAACCAATTTAATTTTCAATCCACATAATTAGGAATACACTTTTCGTTGTTACAAACTTAAAAAATATCATTATCCCTAACTTTTCGTTCACATAAGGCATAATATTGGATTATGATACCTCAGAACCAACGCCGAGACAGGGATCAAACAGTAACCAAAATCAGACTGCTGACTTCAGCGCCCTCCAGCCGTACAAGTTGTTTATGAAGGGTCTTTCCCCAGAAATATAAAGTAAATTCGAGAGCTCTATCAACCCTGTGGACTCTTTTGCTTCCATCGAAAGATCAAAGAGACTTGGTCCCTCGAGTTATCGTTTGCCAAGATTATCTTTTTTACCGTCCATCATTCACCTCCACTACAGTCCTTGATGCAGTATTCGCCTAAAAATAGATGTCATGCTTCAAAATCAACGAATTGCGAGTTTTTTTTTAAGAAATAGGTCCAGACTTCCCTAAAAAATTTTTCATTATATCAAAGGCGAACTCACTCTAACTCACTTAACCTTCATTGGTAAAACTATTCAGATTTAGAAAATACTGCATGATACACTCACATCCACAAAATATTTCGCGTTCAACAAGGTAGGGAACAGAAAATGTATAAAAAAGACGTTCTGCCGATTTCAAACCATAATGTTAATCACATAGGCATAAAAAAGCAATTAATTCTACTACATTATGTATATATATTTACACATCCATTGTAACCCTTATTTGACCAGCGTGTGTTTAAACACATGCTAATAAATCAAAATTCAAAAAATTCTCTCGTCATTTCCTTGAACAGATAACTGTTTTTTAATATTCTTTTATTTCTTTGGAACCTTTCAAGGCATAATATCTCTTACATTGCCACCAACTTGCTCCATGCTGGTCATTATTGTAAAAACCATTAATCACTGCATTTATATCTCATTTATACCTGAATCACTGCATTTATTGCCTCAAGTTAAATTCTTCATTTCTATTCGAACAATTCATAACAAATTAAAATTTTACTATAATTTAGACATTTTTACGTTTAGAAATTATGACAAACCCCAAATAATTTGCTCGGTGGCAAATGGGACAAAGCAGTAAGTGAGTAACCTTTGTGCGTTTTTTAACACGCGGTGGGAAAATCCACGTCTATTTCCCTCTCTGAGTATATTCTTGACTGTATATCAGTAGGCGTCTTCGAAATGTTACAAAATAGGTATTCCTTGGCTACAATGTGTTTTAACCTCTTTTTAGCTTGATGCAAGAGGAAATGATAAGAACGTAAGGCTAAAATTTTTTTCACTCCCTTTGGAAGCCTAGGCTGAAATGTAATTCACAACCTAAGGGAGTGGACGCTGTATAAAAAGTATACAATGGCTTATACAAATATGTTGGTATATGATTGCTTTCTGGCAACTGTAATGTGCCATTTAGACCTATGAATTGGGAAACAAAATATTCCACCTGCTAGTTGCTGGATCAATGAGACGGAATAAATTTTATTTGACTCACAATTTTCTCCATTTTGATGATAATACACAGATACAGACAGATGATGAGATTTACAAAATTAGACCTGTAGTTGATCAAATGGAAAAAAAAAACTTACCAAGGTGATAGAGTGTTATGGCAAAGATTTTTCTCTTGCTGAAGACATGAAACCATACTTTGGGCGACATTCAATGAAAAAGTTTATTAGAGGAAAGCCTATCCGTTTCACTTATAAAATATGGTGTGCAGCCACTTCGAGAGGTTATCTTCTTAAATATCTCTTGGTGTCTCAGTGACAGAGTCTATGTGTATTAATTTTCTCTCTCCTGGTTCAAACTAGTTTTTTGATAAATTTCTTACATCACTCGCCTTGATAGAGAAGTTGAAAGAAAATAATAATAACTGTGTAGGAACCATTAGAAAAGATTCTGTTGATGGAGCTGAGAAATATGAGCAAAGAGGAAAGGGGTGAATTCTCAGCTCTCACTGATAAGAACAGAGCAATTTCTCTAATTCGCTGGCATGACAATGCACAAGTTACCATTGCAGCTAACATGACGTCAGAATCTGTTTCCAGCCTGAGAAAGTGCATCCGTTGCAATTCAAAGTGCAAACAATTGTGAAATTAAGCCAACCACAAGTTGTAAAAATGTACAACCATGGCACAGCAGGTGTGGCTTTGTTTGATCAACAATGTGCTGTATATCGTGTGAGTATTAGGTACAACTAGTGGTACTAGCCTTTTTTCAGATTTTTGTCTAAACAGCAGTATTATGAACGTATTTCATATTTTTCCGAGTCAATAACCCCAAAACCAATCAATTGATTATTTAAGAAAGATTTTAATTGGATTATTTTCAACCGATTTACAGCCAAAATCACTCTTACCAAAAACAATGAGGCAGGCAATCATAGATGAAAGATACGATCAGTATGATCACTGGTTATGTAAAATAAAAAACCCATCGACGGTACAGTTACCTTGGTAAAAGCTCCAAGATTATCTGTGAATACTGTAGCGTTGGTGTTCATCCTGATGTGTACTTCAAAGAATATCATACGAGGTATAAATCAAATTAGAATAAAATATATTTAACTGATTAACAGAGAATTAATGTAAAAACACGGTTGACTTAATTTTACTGCCAGATAATACTTTTTAATTTTCAAGGAAAAGTTACTTAAATTAAAATGTATTCATTAACAATGTAAGCAATACAGTGTCCTATTAATTCGATGTTTAAATAAATTAGTTTGAATGAAGTACGAATTTTTTTTAGTCATGCTACCCTTTCAATCGTTTTCGTTTAGATTGATACGGACTTTATCCAACCGTGTGTATAACCACACGGCCTCTGACCGGCCTCCTAACAAAAACTACAAAGCACAGATTTTTTAAAGGATTCTTCCAGTGACTAATGGTTCAAAGAGAGCAACAAATTAAAAAAATAGCCTTAAAATCGAAAAAAAATATCCTCGGGAAAGAATAGGTTAAAATGCACGTTTTGTTACGAACCATTATCATCACTTGCATGGATGAATCCTTACATGCAAAAGACATCCAATGCCATGAGCTAAGGATATTTTGCGCGGCTATTGTCACCAATGAAAACCAATCTTATTCTCGATAATCAGCAAAAACTGAAAGCTAGGGTACAACTCAACCCTTTACTGTTAAGTCGAGGAAATTTGGTTTAGGTGTACTACATCGAGGGTTTTCATTAGAAATGAAAGAATCTAAGGAGCAGCGAGATCTTAAAAGAACTTTGAAAATGATGTCTAATACAACATGAGTTCCCAACGAGAAAAGAGCAGTTTTTCATCATTTTCTCATTTGAAGAGAAATAAAAATCACTCTGCAGGGATGGGGTTATTTAAAATCCTTGTTATTGACGCTAGTTCAAAAATTAGTGGTTTCAGTTACATTTAACGGTTAGGCTTCCCCAAGATCAGAGTCCGGTATCATTGAAATAGGATGAGGCACCACAAAAATCTCCTTATTCTATGATCGGCCAATAATTCAATTTTGCGAATTTAAAATAAGATATTATCCTACGTTGGTATTATTATTCAAGCAAATCACTTTGAAAAAATGATTCTAACCGTGAATCAAATTTCCTAATCAAGGTTACAGTGTGACGGCCACCGACTCCGTCGCTCGACGTTCTTATACTAACTTTAATATTGGATAGAAATTAGGAAGCAAAGTCTTAAGACCTTGGGCACCTAAACCGTGTGGTATTCTGTTCTCCGGGTCATTAAAAAAACAGTACCCGGTACGGTCAGTATTTAAAGGAAGTAGCCTGATCGAATACAGTGTTTGAACTTCCAGATCTCAATAATCTGTGAACTCTGCCCTTTCAAGCCGAACGGGATGATAGCGTTTGGGAAAGAGCATCCTTTTGGTAAAGAGGCACCTCTAAATTCACCGATGCATAGCCACAGGGTTGGAAACTACGGGGGTTTCGCGGTCTCGCCTCATCCATTTGTCCGCCACCGATACTGTGAGCGGCGAACAGGTTTTGAGGAATCGGGTGCCCTTTGCCCGGAGATCAATCTTAGTAGGGCTGCCGGCAGAAGGGTTTTCGGCATTATCTCGAGAGAACACACACACACATACACAAAAGGGTTACCGCCCCTTACGGGCGTGCCCTCTCCGGCAAATCCGCCCCATTCCGACCTATTGGACCGCCCCTCCTCCTCGCCCCTCTTCAAGGCAAGAGCCATCCTTAATCCCCAGAGCATTTATCAAGTCCCCTTCCCACAACAACCTTCGATCCCTTAAGACCTTCATATGGATATGCCAGCATTCTAAGCACGCTCCCATCTCCCCCCTTGCAATCGATCATTAAAAGCAAATGCACTTGTACGGTCAAGGTTGCGAGAGTGGTTAACGTGGGTTACTGAGTGCACTGAGTTTGAATAGTTCTTTAAATAAATCGAAAACAATCTTGGACAAGGTTTCACGGAAGGTTTGGCCGAGATCATTCCCTAGTCATAATGGGTGACATATTCCAATTTTACGTTTTAATTTCATCAACTGTTGGAAGCACGAAGAAAATACTGTGACATCAACGGCGCTATAGTATACTTTTATACTTCAATTCTCTGTAACCAAACAAAAATATTAATGGAAGTTTTTTACTTGACTAATTTTTTTCTCTTTTTTTTTCATATATAAAGAGAAAAATTATATTTTTGGTATATTTGAAAGGGTAAGATTCCTTTGATATTCCTTCGAGATAAAATTAGAACTGAAGAATCACTGTTCTTTAAAATGAGACCAATTTAATTGATTTATATGTAAAATATCATTTCTCTCATACTGCCTTTAAAGCATCTGTGTATTTCAGAGAACTCACCACACAGGAAGTTTAGGAAATGACATAAGATAGATGTTTTTACATTTATATCCCAAATAAAAGCATGCAATGGCAAGAGTTTTCGACGCGTAATTCAAAATTAAGACCAAGTTTTATCAAAATATGCTGTTCAAAAGTATTGTTCTAGGCGTGAAACATCAGGAATATTTTTAGCAATAACTTTAACAACACGAAATGTGTTATGTGTGATTTTGCGATCAGAAGAAAAACTGTACATGTTTGAATTAAAACTAAATGTAAGTCTCGAGCCATAAGGCTAACTTTCATTTTCACATTAAAATGGCCAAAAACCAAATCAACGTGATGCTACTTTTCCCATGCAGCAAAGTGATTTTGCTACGAGGCAAAGTGTGATGTGGTCTTCCCATTTTTCTGTTTGCGCTGATCTTAAATGTCTCCGATGTTCTCTTTTGAATCCTTGGACGTAACTAATCGATCCTTTATTTTTGGTAATGATAGATGAACAGTTTAAATTTCATAGCTCCAAAGAATGCGAGAATCCTTCGTAATAATGCGTCAAAATAGAACGGGAAGATTTTGAAAATATTGGCTCTTCTGTTCTGTTAAATGTCGGCCATTTAGATCGGCCTCATTTACTATGCACTAGACTCCATGAATTATTACTGATAATATAGCTTGGTCCGTCAAGGTAGAGGTTAGCATGCCTCGGTTTCGGGTAAGCGGTGCCCCAAGACTTCCATCTTTCTACGCCAGTGGGCATGAAGAAATCCGGCATGAAGAAATAATAAATCTTTCCTCCAGTAGGTTAGGACGGTGAGGAAAAGAACCAGGCCATTTTTTTCCTTCTCTATCAAAAACAGTTTAGGTTTAAGCTTACACAGTTTTAATTTGGTTTTTACAATACATTAGACCATTCGCCTGAGAAGGAGAGCAAAGAAACGTACTGGACACGTCATGAGATATAACTTATGTATACAAAATTGGATCAGGGTGTATCTGTATATATGTTTTCATACAGTCTTCAGTTCCTGAACCGATTGCCTTGAAAGTTTGAATGTGGGTTCATTTTTTAACTTGAACGAACATAGGCTATGTTAAATTTCTCACACAGACCATTTTGACCAACCTCATAGATGGACTGGAAACCCTGAATTATAACAGGGTAATAGAAATGATGCGAGGGTCTTTGATTGATAGTGATACACGAATGAGTGTTAGGGTGCCCGATCGGGTCCAAAACGTTTGCTCATAATTCCATCTTTCGATGCTGCAAATGCAAAAGGTAATTTTGGCCAACATTAGCGCCTGCCATCGATTAAGTGTAAAATTTGATGCATGCATGAGCCACAAATAATCAACAGGGCGTGAGTTTTGAGAAAAATCAATAAAACTTTACCTTTACTCATTTCATAAAATATTTACCAAAAACCGAAATAATTCGTCCATCAAGGTAGAGGTTGGTATACCTCGGTTTTTGGTAAGTGGTGTCCCAAGACTGGATATGCGTGAAGAAATGGATTTGCGTGAAATAAACAATTCTTAATACCGAAAGATACGTAGCATGACAATCGAATAAAAAAAATATTTTCAACCTCTAATGCATTTAAAAGAAGAAATGTGGGCACAGAATTTTGGAAAGCCGATCAAGAATAACGCATCATATTAAACTAACATCTCCAATCAAACTCTCCAAATAGCCATTGCCAATTAAGGAATCTTAACTTAATTATGACGGGAAAATTGAATTGTGGGGAACTCAAAGTCAATAATATCTTCCCCCCTTAAAAGTGGATAACAAAAACATCTGAGAAGGACTAAAGATATTTGCTGAGTGCTCGTTTTCCAAAATATCGGGTACTATTAAATTCGTGAGCTCTCAGCTAAATAATTCGATTGAAAAGTAAAAGGGAAATTGGCGGAAAAGATGGAAAATTGATGCAATCAACTTATTCGATATTTTTTTGCAACGAAAATCATCAAAACGAATAATTCTCAAGATAATCCCCAAGGCAAGTTTACATCAAAATCCACTGCAAAGATATCCAATCAGATGTTTCCCTTGGCGACTACATTTATACTTTTATTGTTTGAACATATTGATCCTTACTTCAAATATTAATATTTGGCGCTAAAATCTTCTGGTTTCCACCCTCCCTGCTGAAGGACGCAAGACAGTGAACCAGGCCCCAATCATCCGTCGCTGGTGGTACAGCTTGGAAGCTCTGTAATCCTGGAGTAAAGTAGGGCATTTATAATTTGCTGCTAAGAAAATCTGGACCATCGGGAAACTCGCAGGCAAGGAAATATCATGTAAATCAAAATAGGGTTAAATTCCTAAAGGATTAAAAATTTCGTCGACCAGAGGTATCATTGACATGTGAACGCATGACCAGTAAATGCCTTGCTTCCCTGGCGAAACCCACGCGCTGAACGTAAGCTTTCGAAGTAATCTGGAGGAGCAAATGTTTAAATATTTGTCTTTCATCGACATGTAATTTGGAATGGCTATGACGATACGTGTAAAGTGATAGGCATAATAACCATGGTCGTTTAAACACATTTTGAAGTAAAGTTTAAACATCACGCGACGCGATTCTTCATTAGCTTGCTTATTTTTTTTCTGACTAGTACCTCCTCTAAAAATTATGCCATCTAATATTTTCTGTCCGATCGGGAGGTATCGTAACCGTTAACACATAAACTTTCATTTTTATAGCTTCCTTCGTTCTCCTCCTGCGGGTGAAACAGCCGTTCACTATGCCAGAGACAGGATCAAGCAAAGAACGTGGAAAGTGATAGAAAATTAGTCAAAATTGGCGAAAACGATCAAAAATGTCAAAGGTTAACGATATGATAATCGTGAACCTGAACAACTTATGAACTGGTTATTTTGGGTTTGCATTATAATACATGAAAGAGAGTAACACGCAATCGTTTTCATTGGAACCATTTGCATGGCAAAATTACGTTATTTTTTCTAAATTTTGGAGCCGAAAAAGGTTTCCATGAAGGAACTTAGCTCATTCCGTGCCATGAAAGAGTTTCCGGCAAACGTAGAGATTTTCACGCCACTTACACGCATATGATTGCATGATAATAGCTCCCTCAGGTGACGTGCGTTGTTTCCAAAATTGACGCTTCAACGCTGCGAGAAGAATTATCTGTGAGAGGCTAATCATCAAAGCAAAGACTGCAGCAAAAGCAGGTGCACGCAAAAAATCTCTAAAAGGAGCTGATAATCATTCCGAAACCAACAGTTATTTTACGTGTGTTCCTAGAAGCACTTCTAGGATTATTTTTGATCAATTTTTACGGCTATATAGTTCTTTACCTGATATTTGTAAATGAATTGGACACCCGAATGTCGAAACAAACACCTTTGAATTCCGAAAGAGATTTCTTTTTCAAAAATGTACTCAAGGTAAAAAACATACCAGCAAAACATTCATGGGGTAATTTTGTAAGTATAGGCATTTTAAATTTTAGTGTCATTAAATCAAATGCATACTTTTCACGCAGTCAATTTTTATGGGAGATATTATTATCTTCTTAAATAGTTAAGGTATATTTAAAACTTTCCTCATAATAATTTGCAAAAAAAATGTAAATCGAAATTAAATACGGCTATCCAGGAATCATGTTCAATTCAAAAATGTAATTCTCACTTAGACACGGGAAAAATGGATTTTTTATGAAAATGGAAGCAACTTCGGGATAATAGACCTTGGTTTCCATGACAAAATACTGCGCCGGAAAAACATTTAGACGATAAACCGCAACCTTTCGTACTGAATCGCCCAATCCGGCAGCTCTAAATCATCCCGAGGACCGAAAATTGAAAGCGGCCAAGGGATAGGAGACTCGACCGCCTTGCGATTCGACGTCGACACAACTAATGCCTTTTGACATCGCGAAATAAAAAATAAAGAAAAAGGCAGTGATCGCGATGATGCCCATAATTCAGGACCAGTCCCGTTATTAAATATGGAGCATTTAAGCAAAACAAAATTTACGCAAAAAGCAGTAAATCCTCTCCAGAATCAAGTGGTCAAAAAGAAATACGTACATAAATTTAATAATTTGGTGAGGATTTAAAATCTCAGTGCCGTACGCCATGAGGGAGGTGATTTCTTACGAGATTAGTAACAATCCAACATCCGCAGTTTTCTCACCCCATATAATCCCATATTATATTTTTAGGAACAATAAGGTAGGAATTTATCCACACTAAATAAATCAGATGTCGTTTTAACGATGCAATCACACCAAAATCACGTTCCAGTATGGGGAGAATATTCGCCATGTCATTACTGTTAGAAAAACCGAAATTTTACAACTGCAAAGGAATTGTCCAATCTGACCACCAGTACGGGAAGCATAAAATCCTCTAAGCTCACATTGCCAACAAATCTGCCGCTTTTTCCCAAAATATCCGAATCCGCAATTAATTGGCAGTATGGGAATGGGGCACAATTCACGGTCCTGATTATTTTCCGTCTAAAAAAGATTTTTTCCGCAAAAATATAGCCATCCAAATATTTTTTAAAGCAATTCTGGCAATATTAATCCTCTACCCTCTCTTCTCCATTTGAAAAAACTTCAGATTGCTCGGCATACCTCTCTATATTACGTCATAACAGTCTTATGTATATTTAAATTGTTGTTTGATCTTATGAACTTCGATGAATAATTCCATGGTCGACATTTTGCACAATTTCGCTCACCCATTGGAATACAGATTGCAAGTAGAGAAGATACGGTCTGACCTGTGAGGCAATTAACGTAAGAGTTAATTAGTAAAACGGAGGGGAGTGCGAAAAGAACAGTCAAGAAGGAAAATTGAGCGATGCTTATAGTGAACCAAACTGAAACTATTTATCTAATCTGATAATGTCCTCTAATGTAACGAACATTATCTCAGAAGTGTAAAAACTATCGTAGACTGGTTTAGACCCACACTTCCACCAACAAAAACATACAAAGAGGACATACCGCCTTTCTCCAAAAGCGCGTAGCCTAATACTTGATTGGCACCAAATCAACAACCTGATAGCTCCAAACGATTACGCGATAAAAATCTACGTGATATAACCGGAGGAAAATGTCGCTCTCGATGTCTTAATTAGGATCATTTCTCAATATGCCTTAATTGGGATAATCAATTGGCGTCATAGAAAAACCAAGTCTATTGACCACAAAATAATTTAGGACTAATTCCGTTATTTATTCCCGATAATCGTTGAAAAAAATCTCAAAGTTTCCACTGAGCTATTCAACTCTGTACACAAAGATAAAAATCTATAAGAATTCTGACAGAAATGGGAGGTTTCTACAACTTTATTGACCTTTCATAAATTAAATAGGGTGCCTTATGCCGATGATTTATCAATGGACGTTCAGGTGTCCATGTTTCGGCAGTGTGCTTCTACAAATAAAACTGGATATGGTCGCAACAATTCAGCGCCAACGCCGACTTTGATGTTTTAGGTTTAAATGTCAGCAAGAAACACAGTCTTATGGCCAAGAAAAATAAAATACCTGTTTTTACCTATCAAGACCTGTATATGGAACAAATTTTCTTCCACTGGGACTACCTGCAACGAGTTGCCACTCTTGTCATTTACTTATTGGTCTCTTTGACTTCTTCTGTGCGCATGTTAGCGTCAATAAATGCGGTGGTCTATTTATCGTGTAATACTGTCTTCATCAAAAAGTAGAATTACTTGTGGTAGTGCTCAGAACACGATTCTAAATTTTTACTGGAGGCAATGATTTATTTAAATATCAGTCAGAGGAATAGGGCGATACAACCAAATAGAGTAAAACAAGGTTTCCTATGGAAAATTTTGTTACAAGGGGAAGAGCTTCTCCCTTTGAGTGACACTGTTTGTACTTCGTATAAAAAGACAAAAATTAATTCGTGTTGTTGGCAGCCTCAAGCTATGTTTTGCTCCATTCTAGCGATGCTATTGCAGTCAATCCAGATAAACAAGTGCCTAGGAATTCTGAATGTACAAATCTGTTCAAATAATTCCTCGCCAAATTTTGAATCCTGTCATTGGGTTACTTATGGTTCACATTTTAAAATCACAGCATATCATTACTTCAGGTGAGGACTCGGTGAAATAAAACTCCAGGATCGCTGTCTATAGTATAAACCTATACGCCTCTGCTTCCCAGAGCCCAGCTCAAAGGAGTGACCTAACCATGAACCATTAACTTTTCACCTCATTGAGGGAGAATAATCACGCGGAAATAATTGAGAGACATGCGAGATAACTCTGATTTTAACGTCTCCTCATTTCCGATGCCTGTTAAGCGATGAGGTTGAGTTACGCTCCAAATTCTAATTCCGCGTTTAATGAAATCCAAATTAACTTCTGCTATTTTAAACGAAATATTTTCTCACTGAGGTATTGTAGCCATTCCAGCGGTGGTGCTTGGTCTTCCTCGGGCCTTGCGTTTCATTACAACACTCAATTTTGAGCTTAATAAAAGATGAGGACACAGACGGTGAAATTGTCGCTCAACCGACCATCGGGGGGACATTTCGGCGCAGGTCAAAAATAGCTTGTCCTCATCTCTGCGGACTCGTTACGAGTTCGTCACTACTTGAATAATTCCCACAAAACTGTCATGTGGGGACAAACAAGTTTCAGCTCTACAAGGGCCGATGACTCACTTTTTACCCCTTTCATTTTTTCATCTTCATATCAAATATCCCTACATTATTTTCGATCCTGCTGAAATTTCTACATTCTATTCAACCCTGGGCATTTTTTGAATACTTAAGATTCACCTCTTTAAGGTAGTGCGAGCGAGATAGTTCCCTAATCATAACAAGGGCCATATTCGAATTATATGTTTTAATTCCACCAGCTGTGAGACACACGAATTAAATATTGCACTAAAATTATTATTGTATTAAAAATTGCATACCAATTTTTCTCGAGTCGGTTTTCTTCTGCTGCTCAATCCTCAAACAAGTTATAAATCTATAAGTAAGTAATAAATAATATGAAAAAACGTATCATTCGCCTCTATAATGGGCGGCAAAGAGACTAAAAATCAAACGATTCATTTTAATTAGCAGAAAAACGACTAAATATGAATCGAAACATGGATTTTAAAATTTTCCTTTTCAGCGTAAAGTCCACCACGATAACAATAAATTCTAATTTTAGAAGCATAGATAGCTTCAGGTTACGTTGAATACACGAATCCCGAGGCTGATCAAATCAGATTCCTTCGTAACTTATTATCGCGGCAGCAAAGTATGCACGAGCCCAAGCATATAGCTTAGTATCTTGAACAAATAAGTATCCAAAAGTCGTCGAAGCATTAATTGAGAGCAATCAAAATTCGAGTTCAGATTTCCCAATTGAGGTGAGTTAGAGGAATGAAGTAATGGCGGAGAGGAATCGAGGCTTCAAAAATGCTGTAAAATTTCTTACAAAGGGCGTCATGGAATCTGCATTTTCATATTCTGCGCGTCGGATCAGTGCTCCTAGTGCTCTTCAAATTGCAGCTCAGTACGGAACGGGGTCCCGATGAAAAATGTAACCCATCATCTGGATTTGATCTGTGATCACTTAAGCGGAAGGCCAATGTTCTAGCCACATCACCGTATGTATCTCTACGAGGAGTTTCCCCACTGGAAGTGAGGAAGAGGAAGTAATTACAAAATTAAATTCACAGATTGAGCCATTTACGCAGTTAAAAACGCGTAGTTTTCTAGGGGAGAAAAACTAATAGCGCGAATGAGGGCTGAAGAAAAACCCTCATTTCGGCGAATTCCCACTGTCAAATCAGGATATCTACGAATAGTGATAGTTTAACATCCTATCAGACGGAACATAGTACTGTGCTATCAAACTCACACCAATGTGAGGATGAATTTTCCAATGCCGAATTAGTGTAGTTTTGCAGGTTTAATCGGAGAATACATTGTAAAAGGAGTTTCGCGAATTGTTTCTGGGTCTCAGTGCTAGATGCCACCAACGTTTTGAGGGCAAAATTATGCCATCGCCATCAGGGTATTAACCGGGGAATGACACCTTGGGGTACTTTGAAGCAGATATGAGAGTAAGCCTCGCTGTCACAGCGGCTCTGTCATTAAAGCCATAGTAGCAATGGAAAACCCAAAGAATCATAATTCACATGATTTTGGGATTAACTCGCAGAAGTTCAAACTGGAATTAAAGAAAAGATCATCTTAATTTCCACGGATTTATTTTGAGCCACGACGCATTTCGATTTATTATTACGCGATCATTAAGTAACACTATCACAGTAATGTGGATCTGGAGTTACAGACATACATACATACCAATCACGCAGTTCCCTTTCGGGGTAGTCACCGTCACTAAGTTTCACTCAAAAATACATATATGTACACCTAACTCTGCTTCAGTAATTTCCTCCATACTGACCTATCCTTGTAAACATCTTTTTCTTCATTTACTCCCATACGCTGCTTCATACACGCCCTCCTGTTTTTAAGACTTCTAATATTCTTCCTACTAAGAATTTCCTCAACTACATTCAACCACAGCTTTCTCGGCCTACCTCTACCTCTCGCACTATTCATTTCACTCTCATTTATCTGTATCGTTCTTCGACTCTCATCCATTCTCTCAACATGGCCAAACCAGCGAAGCACACTCTTTTCATATAGCATCTAACCCACATTCACTTATTACCCACTCATTCCTGACCCTATCCATCCTACTTTTGCCACAAACACTCCTCAGATAACTCATACCCACGGCGTTTAGTCTACTCTTATGTTTATCCTGGTATACCCATGTTTCATTACCATACAACAAAGTGGGGGAAGTACACTTTTGTACACGGCGATTTTCCCTTCCTTAGACAGGCACTCATTCATTGATATGGAGTCAAAGTAAGAATTTCTTAACTTTCCAAATTTTTATTCATAAAAACGTTACTTTGATGTTTTGAAAAGACAGAACGATGTTGCACAATGTCGAAAGGCGTAGCTGTTCAATAATAATTAGCGCACAAGTACGAAATTCGAAATTTATTTCCAAAGAGTCATCCTAGTTTGGGACCAGGCACTTTGAGTTGAGGGGCCCGAGCCATTCTAGTCACTCCCACCTCCAAAATCCTCCAAATTTCAGGAAAGAAAAGGGGATTAGGGAGAGGGGAAGAAAGGGAGGGAAAGGGACCGCGTGCTCCGGGAGTTGAATCCACCATTTCCTCTTCTCTTTCCCGCCTTTTCTTTCCAAGTCATGCCTCCATTTTCTCTCCCTCTCTTCTTCCCCTTCCATTCCCACCACACATCGCATATGAGAAGAGAGGCAGGAATGGCAGTGGAAGGAGGCGCGGCAACGGCGGCGTCGGCGTCGGGACGGAGCACGGGCGCGGGCAGATTCCCTTCCCCGGGAGCTGCAATGCGGTATTCGAGCGGCGCGGCCCGAGGGTGAGCAGAGCAGTCCATAGTGCCGGCAGCAGCGGCGGCGCGGCGGCCGGAATAAGCGGGCGCCATCAAAGTGAAGTAAAATGCCTCTCTCTCGCGAGCGCGGTATCCGGGAAAATTTTAATGCCCGCCTCCCCCACCCACGAGAAAGCGGCAGGGCGCTATTAGCGGTCTTCTCTCATTCCGCTTACACACACACACACCCTAGCGACACTCTTTTCGTCTGACCATCCACCGGACTGCAACACCCACGCCCTATTCCCCGACGACAGTCCGGCTACCTTCGAGCAATTGGAGAGAGATTTTAGTTTGTGAGCATATTTGCGAGAAACTTTGCGTACGTAGTTTTAAGCCATGCCTATTGATGATAAACTGCATATTACCGATTGAGTTTTTTGGCAAGATTATGCTGTTTTAACACGAAATCGTATAAGCACATGGCATATATTAACGAATAATTCAGTTACGCGAGTACAGATTTTCCCCTACACGCAAATATATACATCTCTTATCATAATATTAGCTGCTGAAAAATATCAATGTATCGTGCCGAGTAAAAAAATCTGGAAAAATCGTTTCTATGTAATATCGAATAATTACGAATTCCGTGCCGAAAACTTGTCATTGTTCAATTCAGGAAAAAATTAAAATGTAATTCATTGGTATCATTTTCATTGCTGCCAGTTGGGTTAAATCCCGCGCATAAAAAGACGTACCTCAGATTCCGCACGCCTAGAGCGCGTTTGGAGCAATTTTCGTTTATAGAGACACTTTTGTGAAACTTTGCGAACACGTACCCACTAACTTATTAGTCACGTTTAGAGAAAAAAAACGAAAAGAATGGTATGCCACCGATTTAGTTTCATGGCAATTTAGTGCCATTAAATTAAGACTTAGCCTCACGCCATTAGACATATATTTCGAAACCAGTAGCAAATCAATGTACCAATTGTCAGTGTACAGTGAAATAATAAAGTACAGTGAAATAATACGTTTCATGCTAGTTTAGGTTGTTAGGAAATACCAACGTACCAAGCCAAGAAATCCCTGGGATTTGGGATCTTGTCATATATCTCGTCAAATTGCAAATGCCATTTTATTTTTATACGATAGAATAGTCGCGTAGTTATATATCAATCATAGACCCAAGCGATAGTTCGATCACGTATTTACATATGTGTTTTGTTTAAATTTTGAATTCTGAATACACTCAAGTCTCAGAACTGGCTTGATTAAGATGTAACTTTCAACATATAATTATTGCATAGTTCATATCAAGACACACATGGCCATCTGCATCGTATAAACAGATGTTCTATACTGATATACGTTCCAAGACTTATTCTGAGTAACATCAAGAGTTATTGAAACGAGCACTCAATGACTCGCAATTAACGTTCCAGCAGCCTGAAGGTAGTTCGACCGAGACTTCACTTTGAATTTTCTTCAGGGACTTTTAGCTTCATTTCAGGGAAAAATTCACCCAAGAAGATGGAAACTGACAAGTAAATTAAATTAATGGCTATTCAAAATTTTCATCATTAGCAAAGGAAACTAGATTTATATGCATGCATTCATGTGATCATTGACAGGGAGCGTTTTTTATTCGAGATAAGCTGTGCCCAGTATGCGTTACAATGCCTTTATCTGTGTTCAAAATCGGTTCCTAAACCAATTTTAGACCTAGTCCACAGAATTTCTCGTATCAACACAGGAATTTGTTACGCACAAATGATGGCATGAGTTTCCATACAATGCCTATGCCGCGGTTTCCAAGTAAATAAAATATTCTGTTGTTGAAGTAGTGGAAAAATTTAAGATTTTTCGAGCTTAAAAATCCAATTTTAGGAAAAAGCGAAGCGTATACGAAAATCGGATGCAAGAATTAAAAGAAAAACAAATAAAGAGACCAGTGCACCAAATCTTATTCTATGCACAAATCAAATCAATCACAAAACGTAACTTTTAACACAAGTTATGTCTCACTGATACGATTCTGATGCACGTGACTGAGCAACCCGTGAACGATCTGCTTCGTTGCTTGCTTGTCGTTACTCGCTCGTTTGAGAAGCTCGCGTGCCAACATTCATTTGTTGTCAAGACTCGCACTCCACCTCCTGTACGATGGATTTAATAATTCAGAGAACTTTGTGGGCGCGCACACAACTTACCAAAGTTTCATCGTAATCTGATGAATGATATTGAAACGCATAGAAGTCGAGCAAGCAAACATTCATTTATATATATTAGACTAAGATTTTTCCACCGTGGAATCCTGCAATTTTTCATTAAAAAAATGCAGTGTAGTCTCTCAATGCTATCACAGAAAAGGCACTCTCAAACTTTATTAACTCTTTTTTTAACCATCGCCCTGCATTTTGTCTCTTTCCACTGGGAAAGTTGAGTACCACGGGAAAAATAATGTTTGGTTTTTTAGAAGGTGACCAACGATTCATTGCATCTCCACTCCAATTCTTTGGTAATATTTTGTTTGCTGTTTGTATCTTCAGCCAAAATCTATTATTCCCAAATCTGTGGTCAATTTCGTTGATAGACGAAACGAATGACCAGAGCTAGTCACGTTTCTCTCTGAAAAGCCAGTCAATCGTCTGACCATGAAGGAAAACTTTCCGTTTATTACCTACAAATACATATTTGGGCTAAATTATAAATTTAAGAATTTAATTCACTTTCATACTATTTGATGAACATGACAACAGTTTTATTAATATATTTTGTGGAGATCTTACTCAATGTTGAATGTTTTCTTGAAATCCAAAAACAACGCAAAGTAGCCTTGACTCGAGGATTTTCCGCGTTTTTGCAGAGACATCCAATAATTGTAACAAGAATGGTAGCTAACCCCTCTCCTCTACTTTTAAACGAAATTAAAACAATTCACAATGAATGTAAAGAAAACGACGGTGTTTTGATTGGAAATGCAAACGTGCAAGTTCTACTATGCGCGGATGATGCTATTTTGATTTCAGAGAGCCAACAGAGATTACAGAAGCTCCTAGATAAGTTTTGTGAATCAAAAGAGAGAATGGCATTGAGGGTAAATGCGTGCAAGACTAAAGTAGTAGTTTTTGATAAGGAGAATGGGGAGAATAACTGAATGATGAGGGCGAATGATGAAGTAATTGAATAAGTGGATGATTTTGTGTACTTTGGTAAGATGTTTACGAAAGATGGACGGAAATATGAGGAGATAAAGAGACGCAAGAATGCGGGAAGGAGAGAGGTAGTTAGCATTTCGAGCATATCAAAGAATGAGTGCCTGTCTAAGGAAGAGAAAATCGCCGTGTGCTAAAGTGCTAAAGTAAATCTCCCCACTATGTTGTATGGCAGTGAAACATGGGTATGTCAGGATAGACATAAGAGTAGACTAAACGCCGTGGGTATGAGTTATCTGAGGAGTGTTTGTGGAAAAAGTAGGATGGATAGGGTCAGAAATGAGTGGGTAATAAATTAATATGGGTTAGATGCTCCAGTAATGGACATTTATGAAAGGTGTGTGCAATGTATGGGAGGCGAAAGAGGTTTGCAAGGATAGGTCAGTGTTGAGGAAGTTATTGAAGCAGAGTTAGGTGCACAAATATGTATTTATGAGTGAAACTTTGTGACTGTGCTTACCCCGGAAGGAAACGGCGTGATTGATATGTATGTATGTATGTACAAGCGACGGAAGAGATGGATCGAGCGCGATAATAATAGTCGAAGTAAATGATTACAGGTAAAAGTTAACTAACTAGAAATAAAAGTCGGTCGTGTGAGGAATGTAATTTTTTGTTTGCCACTAGCAGTCTACAAGTGTTACCCAAGGGAAAATTCTCCCCCAACTCCAGCTTGGGAAGGCGCGAGGGGCGTAGGGCTAACATGGGCGCAGAAGGGATCAGCTGATCAGGACCGCAGCCCGCGCGAACCCGACGTGCGGTTGTGTATGGAGGGATGCGCGACAGTAGCCGCAAGAAATACAATGGGAGGGAGGTGATGCTCGGTGTTAGTGTTGGTCTAATATCAATGAAATGGACAAAGGAATCCACAAATTTTATATTTGGTCAGAGAAATAGACATTTAAATGCTCTCGATGCAGCATAGGCGTAAGCTATTGGATTAATAAAAAAAGATCTTCTCGAGAGAGTAGCACGGGAATGCAGCTCTCAAGTCACAATATCAGCTTGGTTTTGCAGATCATATGAGACATAAGCCTAAAGGCAGGAATTAGAAGTGGTCTCAGTGGAATTAATTGAATGTTTTAGTTATAATGGGAGAAGTTGGGTCAAAAATGGGTTGCTCTTTAAGGAAGGTTCGTAAATTATCGCCATATCAGAAATAAAATCGATTTCTTAGCTATAGTCCAGATGCAAAAAAAATAGAGACGACTGACTTAATTACTCTTACTTCTGTAAACTTGAAAAAATCAAATGCTTCTTTGCTATGTTACAACAGAGCAGAAACAATAGATTGTCGATCGATTGCTTCACTTAATCGATTAAAAGAATCATGACCATCTTTGGTTGTTCTGCTGCGCGGCAGGTTCACTTACGGTTGACCTGCGTGCATATCTGTGCTGTGCCAGTCTCTTGGTTTCGTTGTACTTTCCTCCAATCTTAACCAAGTCCAGCATCGCATAACTCTTTCTTCCTCGTCATCTCTTTCATTCTATTATTCCATCTAATACAGTCTTCGGCAAGCACTCATTCCCGATACGATGTCCTGAGCCATTAATTTTTCTTTTATTGATTTTTTCCTCCTCCTCATTCATCAACACATCATAATTACCAACATCTTCTCAATAGTCACTCTATCCTTTGGTCGAATTCCATCCATTCTAGCCTATATACACATTTCCAAGGACTCTATTCTTTTTAATTCACCTTTCCGCATTGTCAACGCATCTGTTCCGTACAAAACCACACTCCAGGTTAAAATAATTACCATTCCCTCTTTTGCCATAGCTATTCTTGATAATATTTCCTTGAAATAGGAGATGTAAAATGAAACAGGCACGTTGATACCATAATTTTGTGACTGGATATATCTACGTAATTTTGAAGCAACATGGGTATTCGGTTACATTCAAGTATGGTTCAAGTTAATCTCAATACCATCCATTCTCCACCATGTTGTACGTACAGATAATGAAGAATATTTTTCTTTATTGAGGGTTCATCCGTAGTAATGTTGCCAAAAGTTACAAAATAAACATAAATTAATACCTTTAAGGAGTTCTCCAATATATTGGAAAACAATTGAAATCATACACTTCGCTCCGAGTAACTTTTCACTTCGAACACTGGCAATTGATTAAAATAATGTGGAGTTAATACTGACACCGAATAATTCATATATAATTTTTAAAGGTTTTTAAAATTGGATGACAGAAACTGGCGTAATCTTGGGCATGCTGTACAAATTTACTGAGGTGATTTTAAAATTTAAAAAAATGTTTACTTATCCTAGAAAATAATATTTTTTTATTATTAAAAATAATATTAAAAGGCCTAAAAATACAACTACTGCTATTCGTGAGAATATTGCTTCACATGGTTTGCAGTTTACATTCAATTTGTAATGGTGCTATTTCTTCCCACCGATTGTATCCGTGCAGTTTCATTTCAAGAGCAATAGTACATTTCCCAACAAGAATTTATGTCAAATGCTGGAGTCAAAATCAAGCCCAGAAATTTTAGTTCATAACAATTACTAGAAATCTCATTGTTCAGCGCATAAAAGGAGAAAAAATCAAATAACATTTAATTGATACTATAACACTGAAGCAATCTTTTCATGACTGTGCGTTTATTTGATTAATAACAGCGCACAAATTAATAAACACTCGTAAAAATAGTTGCAATGACACTGATAAGATATCGGCAATTTTAGACCTAAATTACCAAGTAGTAATCAGAGGGATCGATTTTTAGTGAAGAGTCGATGCAATTTAAAATTGAGAAGGTTTTATCGTTTCTTGAGAAGATTCGATTATTTGGAGTAACTATACAGAGATGCTTCACGAAATCATAGTAATGAGGAATAATTCCGGAAGTCAAGGAGGTTACTAGGCTCCGATAGCCCAAGATTCCTCAAACCTGAAGAGGTAAACACAAACAGTGTCGTTAAATGTTGAATTGTAAGGACGCCAAACTGTGGATGTTATTCCGTTGGGAGGACAAAGACCGCCATTGATCGGTTGCGATGGCAACGGAGCCACGAGTGGGGGCCCCAGCGCTCAAAGAGTGGAAATACTTGGACGGAGGCCAAGGATGCCGGAGGAGGACCCTGATAGGACGGGCGACTCTCTTCATACGAATACACTCCAAGCGATTCATGCAAAACACACACTCTAGCGTGAAGGGCGATAAATAAAAAAAACAAACGACGGCCACTTGCGCGTGTGTAACCTTCGGAGAGGATAATGACACCCGCGACACGAAATCTCCACCCCTACTTACTCATCTCGGCCTCTACTCATATTCCAAAGTTATGATCTCTCATTTGATACTAAGAGATAAAGCCAAGCGATTGACGCAAGAAGCTAAAAGCGAATCGGAAATACGGCAGTAATAATGCTTTAGTAGGCAAGAAATTGTTTCAAATATTTCCATAATGATTTTTTGATGACTTTTGTACAAAATGATTTGATGATTTTAGTACAGAAGTGTACTGCTCCCCACTTTTTTGTATGGTGGTGAAACATGGGTATGTGAGGAAAGACATAAGAGTGGACTAAACGCCGTGGGTATGAGTAGTCTGAGTAGTGTTTGCGGCAAAAGTAGGATGTATAGGGTCAGGAATGAGTGGGTAATAAATGAATGTGGGTTAGATACAGTCCAGTAATGAATATACGTGAAAGGAGTGTGCTTCGTTGGTTTGGCCATGTTGAGAGAATGGATGAGAGTCGAATTACGAGACAGATATATAAGAGTGAAATGAGTGGTGCGAGAGGTAGAGGTAGGCCGAGAAAGTTGTGGTTGAGGAAATTCTTAGGAGGAATATTAGGAGTCTTAAATACAGGAGGACGTGTATGAAGCAGTGTATGAGGGTAAATGAAGAAAAAGAGGCTTGCAAGGATAGGTCAGTCTGGAGGAAAATATTGAAGCAGAGTTAGGTGTACAAAATATGTATTTATGAGTGAAACTTAGTGAATCTGCCTACCCCGGAAGGGAACGGCGTGACTGGTATGAATGTATATATGATTGACTGGTGTGTCATACGATTCCCTCGTCCATAGCAGAAGGAGAAATTAGTCATATTTTGTTTTGATCAATATAGCAACCTCTTAAAGCTTCGATCATTTATTTGCGCATTCAAGCAAGACCAGGAGATAAACATTAGTGCCTAAAAGCGATTAGGGTATACAGTGGAAATAATGGTTACCTAATGAGCAATGATTGCCTTTGTGTAGATTTCTCGGGCTCGCCACCGGGTAAGAAATTCATAGGCAGCCGACGTTTCGGGTTCCAACTCGTTACCCATTCTCAAGGCTACTGATGCGAGCTTGAAAAGACCGTTTAATTTGGCGCTAGGCAGGGCGGGATTGGTCGAGCCCCGATTGTTGTGGTGGAGGACGGTTGACCAGCGGGGACTTAGCTCTGGCGTTCTGAATTCCTCTCAGAATTCTATAATAGAATTCTGAGAAGAATATATCATAGAATAGAATTCTGAGAAGAATATATTATAGAAATATTCTGACGACATGACATGTATCTAACATAAAGGATATTTGGAATGTGTGATTTTCATATTTTATGCCCAAAAGTCCACGCTCTTACTGTTACCATTTCGCTACAGGGTAACCGTTACATTTACTCACTGTGGGAAAAACCTGTCGATAAAAAGAAAGATTACCTGTTCACAAAAACCTCGTTTTCGTTAATACGGCGACATATTCAAGATAGAAAATCGCAGGTTGCTGACAAAATTGTACTCGTGTAGTACCTTCGGTCTTGTACTCGCAAAAAATTTTTTAGTGAATTTAGTATTGAAAAAGGAATATAAAATAAAATAAAATGCTGTAAAAATAATGCTTTTCCTCTTCATCAGAATTCTTTGACTCTGGGGAAGGTTATGCATATCTTGAAACGCTGAAATATATATCGCCATTCCGGTATCACATTTTAAGTGCTTACTAATAAAGCCTGGTTTCATACGAATCAATCATTATCTCAAGAGTATTGAAATGACTCAAAATATTCACAGGTGGGAAAATAAATCATTTTATAAAGAATGCTAGCTGAACTGTGACTATTTTAGAGCTTCCCGTTTTCGAACAATCAATATGCTAAACGGAAGAAATAATACAAATCCACAAACCGTCGAGAAACGCCGAACACGTTTTCCAAATAAGGCTCGAATCTACCACAGAATGGCTGTAGAGCATTAAACGAGACTTATTTAATGTCTGCGTACTTTCATCTAGCGAATGAATGCCAAATGACTCGGCGGAGCCATCGCTACCGCTGGGTGATACAGCTTCTGCAGGTGCTATCTCCTGAGCTGTCTCCCATTGTATGAAATTGTTCTGGAGCACACTCATTTTCCATGGCTGTTCATTTTTTCTCGCCAGCGTCAAAGCGGAAAAAAAGAGAAGAACCTCAAACAATCAACTTTATATGACGAGGTCTCCGGTGCACATCAGTTTCGGCTTAAAGGGGATGTTCCCATCCGGGCACCCCCATCCCCTCCCCCGCAACCCCAAGCGCCGAGTCTGAGGCGGAGAGGGAGGAAGAAGGAGGGGGGTGCGAAGGACGCGATATTTAAAGCTTCCCGGATGCCATGGCGACGATGACGTGCTCCCAGAATCGCTCGTTCCCAGCTGCGCGGGAAGACGCAAAAAACAACTGAGCATCAAAATACGCAATCCCTAACCATATTAAACAAAAGAAAGTGGCTGTGATGAGTACATGCTTCCATCATGATTGCGTTCAGGGAATATTTACTTTAAAGCTACCAATGTTTTGTTCACAGATGACGTTAGATATATATTAAGAACCCCTGCGTATTATGCTAGGTTTGATTATCTTAACAAGATTAGAGAGATAGATTGTCGAACCGATAGATTTAAAATGTCATTTTTCCCGCGTACTATAAGAGAAAACAATAGGCAGCGTAGCAAAGGGATAGGTAGGTGAAATATAGTTAGAGTAGTCTGTAGTGCATGATGCACGTAATAACAACATTCACATCGAAATCCGGGTCGTTTTGTAATAAATTTTAGTGGTTTTAGTAAAAGTTGTCCTCTTTCTTATTTAATGATGAAATACCACCATGTGATACTGACGAAAGTGAGTGATCTAAAACAGGGTTAGTCGATAGTTAGCATAACCTGATTTTCTCATTAGTGCATGTCTTTTCATCTGCAGCGCAGCACTAGCAGCACGTTTCTTTAGCTTCCAGAATGCCTTTAGTGTCTCGGTGCTTTTATGTTGTTGCAAAATATATAAGCATAAATTGCTTCTATAACATTGGTAGCATAACTATAGAGTTGAGCATGTTGATAAAAGCTCACTTCCTAAAACTTATTTTCAGCTTTGTGCTAATGAATCACGATTTGCAACTTCGTTAAATTTATTAGGGTACACTGTAGTGCATATCGGTGATAACTTACCCCCTGCCACACACGCGTAAGGTGACTGGCAAATGATGATGTAAATGTAGAATTACTACTAATGTAGAATTACTACTAACGAAATGTAGAATGTACTATTCTCAGTCATCCCTCACACTCAGCTGTAAACCCGTTAATGAATTGACGGGAAGGCAAGCTATCACGCTTCAAAATACTGAAAAGTGGTTAAAAAAAGGGGTGAAGAATAACCCGGAACAAGAATCAGTCATAATTTTCCGTAAATGTATTCCATTCAGTTCATTTGATGGTGCTCTTCCACACATAATGTGATTGGGCCGATTTTCGTTTATGTATACATTTGCGTGAGTCTTTTCATACGAGTAATTCATAGTGATTATATTGATACAAGCAAAAAAAAAATGAATGTCACTGATTTCGTTTGATTGCAATTGAATGCCATTTTAACTCGTATCTTTTGGCACCGGACATTTATTTCGAAATAGTTACAAGTGTGTCGATTTTGCTCAAAACTCGGAAAAAGGCGATTCATATCATTATAATTGCTCGTGATCATTATCAAGGAATAATGTCGAATAAAATGAGCGTATTCATATGCGATTCTCGTACAATTTCCAACTCTGTGCCGTGACCTCATGTCATTGCAATGCTATCCTTGAGACGGCGTTATCAAATATTATTCTTGAATCATTTCTAATACTGCATTAACAGCTATTTCCAACGAATGAAAAGATGTTCTTTGGGAAAAGTGGTCCAAAAGTTTGTTCTTGGCTTCTTTGAAAAGTCCCGTCGAGTATAAATGTCTGCCGTCTTTTGGGGTGTACCCTATTAGATCTTTATGCTTTTTGCGCCGGAGCCGACGTTCATCGAGGTAGAAAAACTAAAAAAGTTGTCAGGAGAAGAAAACAATTGCGGAATTCCTATAAATAATCTCTACATATACATTTCTGAGGTGGCTTAAAACAAATCTAAAGTTATATTAGCAAACAATAATTTTCCTGCCTAATTTTACGAAAAATAAAATATTCTACTCAATTTTAATTCTAGCATACGTAGTTGGATGTTCTGCCTCACTGAAAGATCCATTCAGGCATCAGGATACAACTCAAACCAATGATGATGGCAAAAACGTAAAATTTTAGGGACAGATTTACACTATGGTATAAGAGCGAACCAATTGAGAGGTTTCCTTTCGAACTAGTGGTTTAAGCCCATTATTGTGTACTTATTCACGCAGAGGGAAAACCTTTATATTCCACATAAACTTTTATTTATTCGCTCCTTCCGAATTAATTGCACTCATCATGCAAGATGGAAATTTTCATCATTATTCGGTTTTAAAATGTAAAAAATTATCCTTTTTCGGGTATTCAGGGTACAATTCAAATACAATCAAACTGCAATGCTAATTTTATTTTAACCTTCTGCCTTTGCAGTGCTTCAGGTGGTAATCATGAACAGTTTCAATGTGAAATTGCTTTTTACGAGCTGGTG
Source organism: Ceriagrion tenellum (assembly GCA_963169105.1). NCBI lineage: Eukaryota > Metazoa > Arthropoda > Insecta > Odonata > Coenagrionidae > Ceriagrion > Ceriagrion tenellum. The sequence goes on from OY720639.1 coordinate 11,005,568, forward strand.
TGTACTTACCTACCTGTGAGACGCATTTTTCTGCAGCTAGAAAATCAGTTTACACAAGGCACAATCAACTATAGCCTAAATTGAAATATGTGCATTTGCGGGTGACTCCGTAAAAGTAATACCGCGGCCATAGTTCATCCAATATTGAAATATACTGATTTGGCTTAGAAAGGAATGAAAAGAATTTTTTCACAAGAACAAGATAAATAAATGCCACTATGATGGAGTAATTGGTCACATGATTCCCTTATAGGAATGACATATAACGAGTTAACTAATTGGCTGCATTATAACTGGCAACAGCACTAACTTTTTGGACGCAATCTAGTCCCGGTATCCTCAAAATTTGATGTAAACCAAATAAGAAACTTTATTTTTTGCCACTCTTCAGGATTTTCCTCCGCTTTGCAATGCGACAGCCAGTGTGCCATTAATGCTGTTGGAGAACAGAGTGGGAGGGCGGTAGTTGTGGACCCCTTAGTACCTCGAAATGCCCCTAAACAGGTCAGGGTGGCTACTGATATCCAGTTTTCAAATTCCCTGACCTTTCCCTGATTTCTTCCTGATGGATTTACCAATTTCCCTCACCTATCGCCAAAAGGTTACCTATCATTGGAATATTTTTTTCTGCTGAATTAAATTTTCTAAGGCAGCTTTAAATTTTCTAATCATCGTCTCGTCTTTTTAGAACTGCAAGCATGTATTCACTATAATTTTGTGTTCTTCATCTACTTCTCGACCTGAGTTTCGGAAGTTAAAAAAAACGCTAGTTGAAATTTTCCGAACAACATAGCCTCGGATTTCTTGTGATGATCGTAATACATTGTACGTCTTATTCACTACTAAATAACTAAGATGCACAACAAATAAGATCCGCAACTGAATACTCCACGAAGTGATGGGGCTTATTCCATGCTCGCCAACGACGGACTTTAGTTTCAGTTGGTGAAATAAAGGGCGGGAAAGAATGGCCGATAAACGTAATGGTAGAAAATAACGAGGACTCCTATTCCAGTTTCTCCCTGAATGTTACGAGAATTCCCTGAATTTTCCAGAAATTCAAAATTCCAAGACAATTCCAGTATTTCCCGGTTTTCCCCTGACGATCGCCACCCTGTAGGTAAAGGGAGGAGGGCGTTGTAATTCCTGCGCACCACGGAAGCTTACAATGCAATTCCCCATTTCTCTCTTCTCGACACTCGCCTCGTGTTCGCGCGTACGAACGGTCGATTGCATACCATCGACTCACAGATATGCGTTGTCTTCTCGCGCGTGGGAATACTGGAGCTCATCACTGCGCAAGCATCTCTAGGATTTTAAAATATTTAGTCCAAGAATTCTATAGACGTCCTTCCAAGCATGACTGCGAATCATGGAATGACACTAAATACATACATACCAATCACGCCGTTCCCTTTCGGGGTAGGCAGAGCCACTAAGTTTCACTCATAAATACATATTTGTACACCTAACTCTGCTTCAATGATTTCCTCCATACTGACCTATCCTTGCAAACCTCTTTTACCTCATTTACCCCCATACCCTGCTTCGTACACGCCCTCCTGTTTTTAAGACTCCTAACACTCCTAAGAATTTCCTCAACCGCATTCAACCACAACTTTCTCGGCCTACCTCTATCTCTCGCACCATTCATTTCACTCTTATACCTCCTTTATATGTATCTGGTTCGTTATTCGACTCTAATCCATTTTCTCAACATGGCCAAGACAACGAAGCACACTCCTTTCATATATGTCCATTACTGGAGCATCAAACCCAAATTCATTTGGTAATAATATATAAATGTTTCATGCGATGAATGGTCCAGCATAAGACCTAGCTTACAAGTTGGTACTAGATATCGCGCGGATGGAATCCAGTGTGATCGAGTTCGTCCCGGAACGTTTCACGAGACCATTAAATTTGCACATTCGGGAAAGTGGTATTTGCATGTAGATCTTACGGTATAATGACTAGAATGTTTATCTTTACCAACCAATGACAGCATCCGATTAAATTGGAATTTAGAATATATTAATTTATTATTAATTACGTATCTTGAAAAGACTGAAGGCCAATAGGATAAATAAATGATGCTGATTCCAGAAATTGAATTTTTAGACGCTGTGAAAAGACTTCACAGCGTATAAAATAGCTAAAACGATTGGACGAAAGCCACTAGGTCCTACTGGGAGCTAGTAGAAAACAAGTGTGTCACCAATTATAAAATCTAGTAGGTCATCCAGAATGATATGAAGTACGCATGTTAGTCAGCATGCTGGTTCCATATCACATGAAACTCGAAAGCTTTCGTGCTAGTGAGTATCCTCGAACTTGTCCTGGGTCAATTATCGTGTAAAGCGAGCACAAAGATATAGTACTATGTGAAATACTGAAGAAAATCAAAAGTAAATGTCGGCTTAGGAAAGTTGGCAATGCCAGTACGTAATGAGCTCACCCCAGTTTCCTTGAAAAAATCGGAATTACACCTACATTTTTCCACTTACAGCTTATGATGGATGACAGAAGAAGAGTACAAGAGCAATAGACTCACAAACCGTGGTAATGGTTTCAGTTTCCTCTTTGTGACACACTTCAATGGAAGGAGAGGAATTATTACAATTGAAGTTTAAGAGCACTACTTTGTCTGTAGAATGAAACATCAAGCAATGGCCCTCCGGCAGCCTTTCGTCAAAAGAAGGCTAAAATGAAGATCCAGAATTCAAGCCTTTCCCTCCACTCGATCCAAGTTCACTCAACCCCACCCACAGCATACTAACCGACCCACTCTCATCTCAATGGTTCACAAATAGCCAACCAACGAATGTGAGGGGTATTTTATAAAAGTTAGTACTGAAGAAAGCAAAGAAGCAGTTACTACGTCTGAACTAGTTTAAGGTAGTCCGAGGAAGATAGTTCCCTAGTCATAATAGAGACCATATTCGAATGATGCGTTTGAATTTCACCAGCTGTAGAACACATGAATTAATTATTGCATTATTAATGGTGCAATAATATAGTTTTGTATGACAGAAATGGTAAGTAATTAAATGAAAATATCTAAATAAGTCTTTTACTTGACTCATTTTTTTTCGCGCGGTGCGTTTGAAACTCCTTCAAAACGGAAGGTTATTTGTGATTCCCAAGAACCGAATGCTGTGACGATATGATTAATTTTCAAATATAGTTGAGAAAACATACAAACTACATGCTGTTAGTTTTTTTAAAGACATCTAAGTATTAGAAATACCTCATTTTGTACATAATGTCTCCATGGAGTGCATACACGTACCATTTCCCATGTAAAAGGACTTGTATTTTTTTAGCAAATATCTCCGAAATTAATTTGGTAAGGGGTTCAGTTTTTGATGTCATTATAAGGGTGAGATATTTTTCTTTAAAATGTGACCAAATTCATTGATTTCTAGGTAAAATGATATTTCGCTCAAACCAACATAATGGAGAATTGGAGAGAAATTACTAGTAAAAGGCAAGAAAAAAGTGTAGTAATTTCTTCGGCTTGGCTATGTAGATATGAATTTGTAGTGAAAGGCGAACGAAGTGAATGAAAAGGTACCACTGCGAAGACCGAGAAAACCATGGGAGAATGTCGATGAAGAGGTAACCGAGAAATAAAAATACAAGAAGGTATACTTGAAGGATTAGAAATCGGAGCGAATACGTAAAAGTATTTTATGATGTTTGCACATGAGAAGGGGTATTACAGAATGGATTGGCGAGGAATTTTAATTTATTGATTCCATGATAAAATTAAAATAAGAGCTTTTTTTTCGATTTGATTGTTGATTCCAGCCTGGACATGTAAACTTAAATCAGTAGTTAGTTTTTTATAGCCTCGAGTCACCTCACGAAGCACCGCAGAGGATATAAAAGGACGTTTTTGTACAAAATCAAACAATTCCACCGTCCTGAGAGCTATGTCGCATTTTATTAGTCGCGAAAAATTATGTTTCTTAATATTTAGGTAATAGCAGTTTATCACGAGAATTAGACGTACTAAAGGTGAACACATATTACCTAATAGCTCATTATATTGGAAAACATGTTATCAAATTTAAATATTACGTATGTATTAATTTTCTGCGATAATTCGTCCAAAGGGAAAAACGACTATAAAGTTTATTGTTAAATACTAAATTATTTGACTAGGCCAGCGATCAGAGCAGATCCTAGAGCACCGAGAAACACCTAAACCCCAATATCCGCGTCTGAATAAGAATTAGTCGTTCAAGACGTTGAAACTGTTAGGGATGTTCCACATTTTAGATTACCAGGGACGGGAAAAATTTTAACATGAGACTTTGTATTTACCGGTATATTGTTCGAATCGGAAAGGTCTCCTCATCCTCGTTGTTGTTATTGCTGTCATTGTGGTTGGCGTTGTTGTTGCCCAAGTTACACAGCACGATCTGCGACATTGTTGCATCCGAGTAGATTCAACAATAAAGGGGTGGAGCACAAGATCCTCTTCTTAACACACGAATCCCTCAAAGGAGGACAAAAAAGTTTAAAGCACTCCTCTCAAAATGGATAACAATGACCCGTTGGAGGAGAAAGAGCGATAGAGAGGATACGACGGGAAGGTTCACTTGTCTGCACTGCTATTCCTCTATCCCTTCAGCCTCTTCCACACCGTTTAATTTATTTTGGCTTTCTTCCACCGAACACTTTTACACTTTCACAGTTCACTGGATACTCTTGGCCTGCGGTTGGTCGAGAGCAGATGAGAATCCAGGGGATGAAACAAAAATCGAGAGAAATTCTTTAAAAGCACCTTTCCTCTCGCCGCAAAGAAATCCAATTAAAACAGAGAGGATCAAAGATGTTAACGCCCTCCCAACTCCACTTTTATTCTCCAAACCCTCGGAAAACCCTCGCGAAGAATACGGAGGGCTCCTTGTCCCTAATTCGTACAGAACCTTTTTCGTTTCCCCTCTTCTCGCTTCTTTTTATTCTTCTTCTCTCCGAAGGGGAAACCCTTTCTTATTTATGTCCCGCGCACTGGTGCGAACAACCGCCTAGAAGAATGAAAAAAGACACTTGTTCTCAAAGTTTGCGATGGCACCGCTTCCCTTCCTTCTCCCCTCCCTCTAGCACGCCGTCTCGATCAATTGGAACTCTCCGATCCCCTCTGGACTTCGAGCAGAAAAGAAAAAGAGCAACTTTTTCAAAGCGTGAGGAAATTATAATTCACGCTCAATAGGGCTGTTCGTACGACTATCCTCCCAGCCTCTGCCGTTTTTTGAAAGCGTGAGAGAAGGCAACTGTTCACTGGTGAATAAACAACAAGCAGCCTTTTTCTTCTTTAAAGGGTTATATGGAGGGAATGCGTGAGGTAAAAGCAAATGCCTTCCTCTCTAAGATTACAAGACGCTTGGTGTTGGTGTTCCCCCTTCAGCGGAAAAGTGATTTAACGGCAAAACACTAACTCCAGAAAGGCGTGGGAAATATATTGCTGGAGAACAATCCTAAAAAACTGGCCAAGTTTTATCTTCTTGATTACACCGTTAGTATTTGCACCGAGGTTCGATGGATCCGAAGTTTAAAGAGAAAAGCAATGAGCGTAAAAAGCGGCTATAATTTCGAAACTTCTAGCCTCTACTATCCTTTACTCATAACCATACGTTCAGACCGCGTCTTCTTCAGTTTCACAGTGTCCAAAACGGCTGATTCTACCCGAATTGGCGTCAACTGCCGCCACCCACAATGCAACGCGCTCCGTCTCGGACGACTCGCGACCGCGCGACCGACATAAGACTGACTGACACAGTGGCACGGGGCGCCAGCCGAAAGTGGGCGGGGCAAATGCGCTGATATGTTCCACCTCCCGCGTGCTACTGCGGGTGCTTCGTATGTGGACACGGGAGAGGGTGCGACAGATGAAGGGAGGGAGGGATGGGACTTAGTGGGGGGTTGGAATGTGAAGATAGGGGAGGATTGAAGTAGACTGCCCTGACAACCGGCTGCAACACTTGTCTCTCTCAAATAATTTCGAAGAGATTAGCTGAATCGTCGCTAATCACGACTGCGGGCACTTAAGTGAGTGAAAAGACTGAATTGTGAGTCAGAAAGAGAGAGAGCTCGCTTTGAAGGCGAATCGTTTCCACTGTTCATAACATAAAAAACTCCCTCTAGGAAAGTTAGCACTATCAAACAATCAGAAACTGTGTGGATTCGAAGATTGTCACCTCGAGAAGGGAAACTGGTGAAAGAAAGAAAGAGGCCACCGTTTCAAGCTGAAGATATACACACAAAAACGACGGGCTGACAATGGACAATTGGCTTTCGAATCGCGAGGATAACATCCACCCTAATGATTGCTTTCGCTGTCCAAATAGAACTCAAAATATAGTAAAAAAGGAATGCATTGAATCGTTCCCTTTTTTATTCCTTGGATGATCGCAGTACAGAAAAATACCCAAGCCCTTGTAACTCTTTCCTCGTCATCTTATTGCTTCTAGCTTTCACACTTCCTGCCTCCGGTACAAAAGCAAAAATTTCAATTTTCCAAAAGACGGCTCAATTCGGCCCTGAATTCCTTTCCGAGGAGGTTTAATCTTCTTCCGGAATGGATCCAGGAAGGGTTCAGCCCCAGAAAAATTTTTATTCGTCAACTCCTATCTCGTATGCTTATTGTCAGTACACTTCACACTTATTCTCCACTGAAAATCACACTCCCCAACAAGGAACGCTTATTGTTTTTTTGAGATGGGAAGCTTTCAAAGAAGAAACTCCTCAAGGTGTAATTCTCCAGCCCGCAGATATGAAAAACTCAGGTTCTTCCAGATGTGAATCCACAAATAGGCACAAACAGATCCAGAATATTATTCTTCTCTCGCAATACACACTGTAACTTCGTTGCTCCACGGATTGATTCCTCGAAGAAATTCAAAACATGAAGACGGAGGTTAACTATTTCTGCAGGCCACACGTATTTATCCCTCTTTTCTTTCTCGTGCCATATCCTATTGGTATTAGACTTCCGCAACCACTTTTCGGGGTGTGACAAGAGCACACGGTTCACAGTCCAACTTGGAGCGATGCAAGGGGCGGCCCTGAGAGTTGATCCCAAAGAAGAGAGTGAGTAGGTTGGTTTGGGTTGTGTTGGAAGGAGGGGAGAAAGTGGAAATGTGGGCCGGGAGCGGGGAAAATAAAAAATCCCCGCGTATGTGTTTGCAGGGAAAATCGAAGAGGCCTGGTGGTTTGGATTCAGATTTGAATCGGTCACGAGCATGGGGGAGAAACGGGGGTGGGGGGTGAAAGGGAGGAAGGAGGGAGGAGACGGGAGGAAGAGGGTGGTTTGCCGGGAGAGATGGGGAGAGGAAAGTGGCTCAACAAGGCGAAGGAGCCGCAGTCGAGGGCGTGGGAGGAGTTGGGACGATGGCTGAGAGGCGTTTCTTCGTACGCACCGCCTCAAGGGAGCACCGCCGGCCTGGAATCATCGGTAAGGAGACGACGAATCGTGGTGGGAATGCCGCGGGAGCACGGCGGAGAGTAAACAGTTGAACGCCGACGGAACGAGTCGCCATCCGGTGTATTCCTTCCCTTGTCCATTACTCCTTCCTCTTTATCCTAGTCTTTCGCGGAAGACGTCGAACTAATCTGACAAAAAATCAGCGATCTCCGGTACTATTTCCTTCCAGCAGGATGGTTTGAATGGCTGAATATATATCCCGTATAAAACTTAAAATATGGGGGATAGAACGTTCCTCAGATGATCCATCGGGGCCGATATACAGATAGGGAATGTGGAACTGGATACAAGCTCTTAAAAATTACTTCAAATATCCTGTAACCTCACTTCAACAGTACAAAGTTGATGTTTAATAATAGTATCTTGAGGATATTCCAATTTTCACGTCAATAAATGTTCCAAGGCCATTTTCCTAGTCCTATTAGAGTCTATATTTCCAAAATATCCGCTGAGCGTGCTATGAGTAGTATTCTATGATGTTCTCCACATCGGAGCCCTTTCTTAGTGTTGCACCGGATGTCCTCCCAATGTCGATGGAAGTCCTTCCGGATGTGCCCACGACCTCTATGGGTCACCTCGTGGAGATCCCGCGGATTCCCTCGGCCACGACCATAAGCCACCCAACTCGGCAGCTGTGCGTTCGGAAGGCGCGGGCCGATTCAACCGGCGGCGCCGCCGACACCAACACCCCGCACTCACGACACCCTCACTCCTTCCGTGACCGTCCCGTCCTGGCGTGCGCGCCTTACTCGCCTTCGGCCGTCACGCGGGCGGCGCACGGCGGCACGGCCGATGTTGCATCGATTTGCCCAACCCCCCTCCCCCTCTTCCCGCCCCTCAAACGAAAGCCTTCCCGAAAACGCCAGAGCGGAGAGTAGGGGGGGCGGCCGAGGGAGACAGGCTGTGACGTGAAGGGGAAGTTTGAGGAAAGGAAAAGGACAAGAGGGGGGTGGGGAAGTTTCGCGTGAGGGTTTGACCGGCTGTGAAAAGGGGATGGGGGATTTGGTTGAAGCTAGCGACCCCACTCGACACCAGCCGTCAATTCCTTCGACACGACTGGGAGGCTCGTGGAGGATTGGGGAGGATTGGGGGTAGGAAGGGACAACAGTGGGGGAGAGAGGGCGGAATGTGGTGGAATGGGTTAAAGCTCGTCGTACCTACTACCGATTAAGCGGGAGGGAGTGTTCTTAAACGTATATTTCCCAGCGTTCATCAACCATCCCAGGAAACTCGGGGAAAATTCAGCGATAAACTAGCCGCCTCCATACGTATTCATCTTAGCGCTGCCAATAAGTCAATCACCCCAAGTTATTTATGCAGATGCAATTGAGTGGGAGATATTAACCTTCCACCAAAGACTACTTGAAAAATTCCTTTTCCTCTTATGTGCCCTGCTGCATATACGCCCACAACCGAGGAAAAGAAGTCAGATAATCCTTCCCAATGGTCACTCGTGGAAGATATATGTTATAACTATCCTATGAAAGGTGCTAAAAACAATCCAATCAGTGCAACATAACCAAATGACCCTTCTGGAAGTGTTTCCATTTCACTTTTCCTCCAAAGCATTTCACGCATGGATAGGCTTCTTAGTGCACTAAATGCTGGTTGCCAATGATTTCCTCAATTCGATTTTGTTTAACGCCCACTATTGGCTGATTAAAAAATTTCCACGAAACACCTTCTGTCATGGAAACCATTGGAGCAGTGATTAGTATCCACTTTAAGGCCTCTTCAAGCAGAGTATGATACCGTACATTACGATGAGTATAGTGTACCTAGTCGGAAATGTTAGGCAAATTTTAAGGCTGTGGATGATACATCTGCAGTGCTAACGGAAAACTAGGTGAAGTATGTGGATACGGTTGGTTCAAAAACAGCAGGATAAACTCATAAACAGTACACCGAAAAACATTAGAAGAAGGACCCCACATGGGTACTGATTTAAGGAGCTTAAACGCACTTTCCAAAGGGTTATAAGGGCAAAGGGCTGGAAGGGTTCATTGCGGTGCAGCGTCACCGATGGGGCTTCGAGTTCCCTTTCCTCGCTGTGCCAGTTGGAAACTTATCCAATAGAGCGACCCGGATGTTTTTACTTCCGATGGAATTGAGACGTCACTGTGACAGGTTGTGCCGATGGATTTTTGGAGTTTATCTCGTGAGATTTTGGGTTACAGGAGACAACTTCTCTTCACGAGAGATTGCCGAATGATACCCAGAAAGGTTCAGATTGTATTGACGAAGAAGTAGAGATGGAATCTAGGTGATTCGATTACTGAAGCGCAAGTAGGGTAAGCCCTTTCAAAGTAGTATTGCGGTAGAATATCTGTATTGCCTTTTGGTTTTACTGCTGACTTGCTGTCGATATTTTCGGATTATCTCATCCTAAAAGTATCTAATGTCAGGCGCCTCCGCTAATGGTGAGAAAAGAGGTTTCAATTTAAATTTAGGGTTGAGTTTTTCTGTCGCAATGCATTGATTTTCTCCAGGGTTGTCTTTGTCAGAATGTTGCATTTTCTCTCCTAGGCCGTACGTTCTGCGAGAACTGAGCACTCACTAACCACAGCCAATAGTTGCAAATGACACGAGCAACAGAAAAGGAAACTTAGGTCCCTCAAGTTTTCAATGCTGTGATATTTCAGTCGGATGGGTCCTTCATGTAGGCACAACTACTAAATTGATGCAGTGCAGGAATGTGTCACTAATTGTGTGACAATAGCAGGGTACACTGACAAGGTATTTTCAGTGTCCTTTCAGAAATTCTGAAATCAAAGATAGCCGAAACTTTGTTTTTATTCGTGTCCAATGCCCAGGTTATTGCTTTCTTTATTTCCGAATGGAAGAGAGAGGAATGGTGGACGGGCGCGAGGCAGGAGTCAGCTACAGTAGTCGCCGCTGCCCGCGGGAAATCAATCCTCGTGTCGACCTAGTCTCCCGAAATGCCTCGAAACCTCGGCTCACCGGTGATACGGAGTGCTCACGGTAGCGAGCGGGGAATGCGGGCGGAGGGGGTGCGGGAGGGTGCGGTTGGTGGGGAAGTGCGGGAGGGTGCAAGAGTCCAACGCCCGGAACATGTGGTTTTTGGGGAGGGGCTCCGACCGAGATGCGAACCGGGCGAGGAGGGATCCGAAGAGGGTGAGGAATCGAAGAGCTGGAATCCGTCACCGCCACACAGACACCGATACTCGGGAACACACAGACAGACACACACGAACCACACAGAAACCACACCCACACACGGAACAGATGACAAGAATGCGCTCAGAAGATATGCAAATCACAGTCTATATAAATATATTTATATATATGTATAATAACGAACAACTGGACTTCTCAAGGGAAAATCATCCCCTCGTCTTCAAAATTCAGTTCGAACCGAACAGTAATAACAACAGCAGCAGTTTAGTAAATATCGACGACAACAGATCCCGCGTCTCGTAAGAAGCAATAATCACTCGAGCGTCGCTCAATTGTTCTCTCGACGTACACTCTCCCATTCGATGTGGATCGTTAACTCCGCGACAGATTTCCTCTTTCCACTGCTTGGAGCATGGATGATCAACACTGGGATGCCACAAGTATTCACGCTTGACGTCTTTGTTCACTCCAAACGATTCTAGATGCTTGAAGTTCGGTCTCCGTCCTTCAACGGTCCTCGCCCCACTGGGTGATACACGGGAAATTCAGCACACTTTTCGAAATCAAGACCACAAATAACGCTTTCACAATCCTTGTCAACATGAATCCCGCCTCTTCCCTATTTGCAACTTCCTGTGAGAAGATTAATGGCAAAAGTAACACAAGACGAAGATTGACTAGGCAACCAAAATTACGACTTATTCATCTTGTTTTCCAAGTACTGACACACTATTTGGGAAGTTTGGGAGGGAGTCGGCTAAGGATTGGGAGGACGAAGAGATATTCCCGCTAAACCTGATGATATGTTAGGGAATAGACTAGAGCAAGATTTTCACCTAATCGTAGTCATTAGGATGTGAACTCATTGAATGTTAAGGAAATTGAATGTTAAGGAAATTGTATAAATTTCTGTTGACGTGCTTTTAAAGGGGAAAGGTATTTACCGGTGAGTAATAATACAAAGGGATTACAGCTCTAGATAAATGCATATGAAGAAAGATATCCACTGAGAAACCGAATCATAAATCAAACATGCGAGTAACCTCAGATGGAGCCTTCACACTCAAAGGATTTCAATAATAAATTCTCATGGAAAGAAGATTGGACTGGAAAACAAGAAGGAAGCGAAATCTGTCCGAAATATCTCTAAAAGGGAAGAAGAGCTGGGATGGATAGATGTTGATACACAAGGATTCGAAGAGAAAGGAACGAACAGGTTAGAGGATTGATTGGGGATGAGCGGACAGATGAGAAAACCAGGGAAACGTGGTCGAAAATGTTTTGGATTTGAGATACAGGGAAAGAGGAAGAGAAAAAAAAGGTACGCAGTTGAAGGAGCTCTCCCTTGGTTTCCTTTCCCCTTCGTCTGTTCCTTCCCTTCTTACGTCAATCCTTCTGGTAGAGATGCAGAATAGAGAGGAGAGCACAGAATAAGGGGTGGGTGGATGGGAAGGATGGCCGAGAAGAAGTGGGACCTATTTTCGAGGCACAACAACGGCCCTGGCACACAATCGCCCCCACACGGATAGCCCCAAAACACAATCGCCTCCCGCTCCTCGATTCTTCCCCGGCTACCAGCTACACTACCGCCGCCAAGCGGTCCCTCCCGCGAACTAAACGTCCTCCACCGCGCCCTCGGCGGAGAGATCCGACGTGCACTCTTCCCCTCCAATCCCTCCCCTCCTTCCTCCCCTCCTCCCACACCACCCACACCAACTTCCCCTCCTCCGAAAAACTTCTATCCCTCCCCCACCCCTCCCACCGCGTGAAGGGTCCACACGGGAGCACCACACCCCTTCCACTACACCTTCCTGTCCCCACCCACACCCTCCCGTACAACTTCTATCGAGGGAGAGTACCAGCCGTTTCAGTATGTCTATGTGAGATCGGTGGGCGAAGGGGGGAGGGTTTTTTTATGAGAGAAGGGGTTCAATTCCTGGAAAAGATAAAAAAAAGGTCTGGGAAGTGGGGGAAGAGAATCATTTCAGTCGCACGAACTCCTACAATGCGATGGCGAAGAGCGATTTGCCGTTCGATCCGTCTCAACGCGCGAAATAAGGAAATGTTTGCGATTTTGTCTCGTTCGTTCGAGCGCAATTTTTTTAACGACGATCGCGAGGCTCCCTTGTGTAAAATCACTTTGTAAAATTTCACGCCATTACATTAGCCGTGGTTACGCCAATTTGCGTCATCTTGGAGGTGAATGCTTTGAAGTGGCTGCATTGGAGATGAATGACAGTGATTGTCACTAAATAACACCACGTGCTACTTCCTGCAATCATTCTCCGTTATCATCGAGATGGGGTAGTGGTCTTCACGGGAATTGGCCATTTACATCTTCAATCGTACCCTTACAATATTAACTTACTTATTCCTTTCTTAAAGAACCAACGATTTCAATCGTGCGATAAGGCTGAAATGCCCATCGCAGTCAACGAACGCGTATGAGACCCGATTACGTAGAGGACATTCAAATGCATCAATATTGGTCGTTCAATCCTATGGTTGGGTGATTGCAGCTCTCTATCCTTCCTTTTCTAACATTAGTTCCCTTACTCCCATGTAGCTAGTCTTATGCACTTCCTCCCCGTTTTCTGTATGTATTTATTCCTTGGCCTTCCTCGTAGGACATTTCCCTCCATTTCTCCATCAATTGAATTATCCATAAATACATTGTACTTGACGGTGAGCCCAATCTGTCCCATTCTTCTTTTCTCCTGGGAGTTCCATAAGGCCTTTTACACATCTAAGCTTCTTAAAGGCCGTTTTACACGATACAAGTTTTTGCACAAACGAGTGAATCCCAAATTGTATACTTGTCTGAATGGAATTAGAGCAGGTTCTATTTCCCGTTCAGTCATTCAGACATTTGCTCAAGCGTTTACACAATTTGCCGCTTTACACGGTACAATATTCCTCATGCAAGCGTTCGCACAATAGATTGTGCAAACAAATGTACCGCGTAACACGGCCTTAAAACTCCTTCCTTTATTATTCTGTTCGTCCATTTGACGTTCGATAACCTCCTCCAATAATATATTTTGAATGCTTTTAATATTTCCTGGTTGGCATTTCCAATTTCCAATGGTGCTTGTTCCCGCGTGTCACGACCCACTCAAATGCATTCACGTACTGCCTCCTTGCCGTTCTCCTATCGTATGAAAACACAGTAGGTGTCATGTCGGGTTTTAAAGGGTAAATTTGCAGACGAAACAGTGTTCGGATTTGAGACAGTGCGAGACGCAATACGTTCCTAAATACCTAGATCAGTGGGAGAGCAATTGGAAACATTTGTTGATTTTTCAGGTTTGTATTAGTGTTACTGGATGATTGAGTCAGGGTCACCAAATAGATGAAAAACAAATAGGCTTGTCCTTGGCTTCATGATAAATAAGTACAGAGAGAATAACGAGATTATTGATTAGGAAAAGGAAACATTTTACTCAAAAGATAATTTATGCACAACGAAGCAGCTTGGCTGGTAAAGGAGGCAGAGGGAAAGGAAAAGATTTCTGGATTTTTTAAACTGAGAAAGGAAGCATGATCAGCTAGAAGTAGAAATGTTAGGAAAAAGATACCCGACAAATACAGAATCAAGTAGTTTTCATTAGGATTGCTAATAACCTTCAAAGGATAGTTGTGCAGTCGAAAGTTTTGCCTAAATATATTTTGTAAAATCAACAGATTTACCAAATGCCTCATATCACATGAGAAACAATTTCTTCAAATATTAGAGTAGATTACACACAGTTATAGCAAATGGCACCTGCCACGAGTAAATAGTATACATTTACTACCTCCTGGAATAGCAAACTTCAAGTACCAACATTGAATCAGGAAGGATGGAATCAATGGAATTGATGTGGGAAAAACTAATTGAATAATTATATAGCCGAGATCGAACAAAAACACGGAATACTTCACAAAATTCAAAGACTGATCGATAATTTTTATATGATAATGAAAATGATGCATAGCACTGACAATTCGTACCAATATGAGGTAGATGAAGATGATGTAGGCCCTGTAGTAGTTACAATAAATCCTCTAAAAAATAGTAAAAAATCCGCGAAAGTTAAATTCATATTTACATGCCTTCTTTAAGCTGCTGAGAAAGATTTCCGTTGGTAAGCGACGGTGAAAATAAAAACACTCCTGATAATACTACCTAGATAAACGGTTGCCAAACCTCTTCAGCCTCGGAGGTCTTTTTGAAGCTGAAGTTTCTCATGGAGCCCCGAGGAATACACTCATTATACGTATTCGAAATCAGGAATGTTATGGCACATATATAAATAACTAATGCAATTGTAAAAATACAGGATGAAGACAACAATTTGATTTTCGCTACTTTTACCATCTTCATGACTGCCATAGACAGAGACCATGATAATCACTCGTAGCAGTAAGTTTGAGAAATCTACGTCGCGCCGTACTATCCACCAGGAAGAAAAAAAAACACTCATAAAACAAAGTACTGCCATCTGATGTTGCTCAGAAATATCATTCACGCCAATTTAAAGTATAGTAGATTCCCTTAGGCTATACAAGGAAGGTTTTTTTTCTATAAACGTAATATGGGACTGCTCTTGTGACCACAATAATTCCAAAGATGCTTAACGGAAGGGACTGTACTTTAGAAAATTGGCATTTAAATGGGCATCATAAAAACAGGAGCCGAGTATTGATTTGTAACTGCAAAAATAAGTACTTCCATAATGGGATACGGAAGTTCACTTGATATGCGAAAGCCTATCAGAATGATAACAATGTTAACCAAAATCGATGCATTGCACATTATGTTCAGCTGTCTTCCGAGTTTAAATTCTTCCGCACAAAGAACAATCAGGCAGAAAGAAATATTTTTATACATCTAGTTCGTTTTTAACAGATTCATATGAGTCACATTAACCGTCGAAAAGAATGGTATAAAATGAAAATTACCATCCTTTCAAATCGTTAATTTCATTCAAACTAGATAAGTAACCAGTTTTTAAGATATTTTGTTATCATAACATAAACCATATTCAGCCTTTTGATGTCCCTGCCATATCCATTAAAATAAACGTTAATTCCACAAAAGATAGTCAAGATTTCAATTTCATGCGACTCTTTTCGGGAGCACGCATAAACATTTCACTCTCAGATTTTTTTGGTATATTTCCCCACGAAGATAAAACAATTAGCATGGCTAATTTCTCCAATTTTCCCGTTGTGAGCAAAGCCAACGTTGACAAGCCAAATACACTTCCCTCACTCCAACACAATTCTATTTTCTGTATATTTTCCAACTACCACGTCCGCATCAAGAATTTTTCCCGAATCCAAGCCGTTTAGGTTTTAATTCAGTTTCCCCGTGCATTCAGTGCATTTTACGTGCACCGGTGTCATTCGAAACTGGCACTTCCATTTTTTCAAACTCGCGCGAGAGGAGAAACACAATGAATGTCAGACGAGTCGTCATAATTCCGCTTTCGATTCCCTGAAATTTCATCCGTCGTCGACGGCGATAATTGCGGCGCAGCGATCATTCCTGGCGTTTCTCCTTTTCAACTGCACTGGCGCGTGGATTGTGACGGGGCAGTATTTTGATGATCGAAGCAATTTCTGCTTTACTTCTGCACCATCAAAAATTGGCGGAGTGCATTTCATGACCGAACATGGATTACAGTTTAATGAATAAAAGGAAAAACATTCGCACATGAAACGAGCGCCACTGCCATTAGCACGGATACGAAATAAGTTTACAAAATATGCATTGTGGCAAAAATGAATTCCACCCAAGGACGCAGGAACATGGATACGCTAAGTACAAATAATAGTAGCATATTCTCTTTTAACTTCAATCACGGCTGCACCGCTGATTATGTTTTATATTCTTTATTAAATATTAAAGGGCCATTAGAAAACCATTAGGAAGGCTATCTTATTTCATTTTAGTCCACTGCCTTCTAATCGCAATGGATCGTTTTCACTTTCACCAGAAGTTTTTTATTATTCATTTCATATTTTTTTATTCTGCTGTTTTCATCGATATTCATAGGGGGTTCAAATGCTGCCCTCACTTTCTGTACGATTATTTGTGTTTCAATTGCTCAAGTCTTTGACAATGTTGAGTATATATTTGAGTAGTAAGTCAGTGCATGCTCATTTCCCGATAAAATATCAAACTTACGGCAATTTTATACTCGGTAAACCATCAATGTATTCTGCATGATATCTATAATAAAGATGAATATGAACATTGCAGAAGAGTTGAATTGAAAAATGATAAACAGGCGTATTAGGGAATTTCACACGCTTTTTAGTTTTTGTATGGCACTATAAATGTCAAAGAGGAAATAGAGAGCCAATGGGACGCAAAACTATTTCTGTGAGCCAACTTAAGGCATAATCTTGAATAAGAGTTTGCACAAGTCGAGAATTCCTCTACTACAACATGAAGATTGACTATGTCTATTGGATATTATAACCAGTTTCTACACAATTTAAAATTGTAATCGATGGTTAGTGATATAAACAAAACTACGCAAGTTTTTCGCTTTTATAATAAATGCACGCCATTCAAATCTCGTCAAATATAGTGCAGTATCTCTCTCACAAACATTAACTAGGCGTAACTTCTGAAGTCTCCGTTGCCTAGCCACTACATATCATGGCATTTGCGTTACTCATTTTAATTCATTGTAAAAATGTGTGTATACCCATGACCAAACAATCAAAGAGCTTTTAGACAGCAAAATTGAGATGGCAGCAGCCACGTATTTATATGAAAACGGAAAGTGGATTATACTAGAGTCATTTCAACTCAGGAAATAACATGGACATATTTATAAATAAGGTGAAATACTAAATAAAATTGAAGTAAAACCCTACCTACTGTATTACTAAATATTTTAGCCCACTTTTAGCGGTAAATTTACAGCTTATATCTCCAAAAAAAGATATAGCACGAGTTGCGATTTATAATAAAAATGAACGAGAACATTTGAGTCATTAAGTGAAGCAATAGCCGTACTAGAAGACCCATTTTTGAAAAAAGAACGGTGGTCGGACGCCAGGTTTGCTCAAGTTTCAGGCCAGAATATGGAGGGAGGGGATATGGAAAATTTCTTTCTTAAGAATCGCCCTATGATTTAAGTCTTAGGCTAATTCCACCGCATAAACAAAAAATGTGGATAACTTTCATGCTAATAATTTCTTCAAATATATTAAATTAATTCACAGATTTTGAGCACTTGTTCAAAATAATAAACTTAATTATCTCGCTCCACCGCGAGGAATCACTTTTAAGGTAGAACCTCTACTACAAGTACCTCCGATAACATGCCTTGATATTTTAATATGTTGTAGAGAAATTATTTCTTCGTCAATCTGTGAAAAAATAATTGGGGGTAATCGGACATTTAATGATAATTACAGGATTTGAAAATCGTAAATTTCAGCTTCAAATTACATTGCTCTTATGGAGGAATGGTGACGTCCCTCACTTTAACATTTTATTTTTTTATATTTTCCCCGAAAAGGATATCTCAAAAACTACTATATTGTGACTAAATAATCAACGGATGAAATATATGTTTTTCAAGTAGCCTTATCGACCATTCAAGACAATTATTTATGACTGAAAAACGATGAAGAGTCCAACTTCCGTTCTATAGCCGCCATATTGAAACACATTTGGCAACGATGCTAGGGGAAGAATTAAAACAAACCGGCGCAGTACCTCCGTCATCCATGCCTCACGTCACGATTGCAGTCGATTTAAGCTACGACGTGTATCCAGTATTATATTACCTGTCAGTACTGGTTACTCAAGCAATAGCTAAGTGCGCTCAAATTTTGTTAGACATGGCAGTTATCATACCCTGAAAATAGTAGACATCACTGTATACGCAACAAAGACGCTCTTTATTGCAACTCACGAGGGATTATATGTTCTTCAAAGGACTGTTGTAAATATTTAAATGTGTATTTCGAAATATAAGGACATCGTTTTCACCTTGCAGAATATAATACTTTGTTTTGAATACGAATTTATGATCGTCTACATAATATATTTCATCAACCATGTAACTGAGAATATAATTCGATAATATGATTTGTACTGATAAGAACGTGACACCTATTGTTAATAGGTACCCAATTCCTGCTTATTGATCGAATACCCATGAAATCTCCGACGGAATAAATAAGTTTGTCTAGGGTAGCTTAATTACTCTGGTAAGCAAATTATATAATTATTCTAGTTCCTTCAAAAATGAGTTTTTTGCAGTATATATATATATATATATATATATATATATATATATATATATATATATATATATATATATATATATATATATATATATATATATATTATAGATGTCCCCCTTATCATGCCAGACAACTGGTAGTTAATTTATCTGATTGGTCATTACTCCCACGATTTTTCACTGATATGGGCCAATCCATATCAACGTTTGACACCTATGTTTCAGGGCTCCCACTTACAGATGTGTTGGATATGAGTATTAAGTTTCCTGTTAAATATACTACTATTTTTAAATGTTCAGTCCATCTATTTTGATATTTCCCATGCTAAAAATGTCTAACGCTTACAGTAGGATTTTTCTAGTGTTTCCTACTGAACTCTTCTGTATCCTAACTGTTCTCTACTGTCATGGGTACAATAGCCTACTGACTTCTACTGGTTACAATAAACCAACTGTACTCTACTGTTCAGGGGGAAAATAGCCTCTGGACGTTAATTCACACGTAGCTGCAGTTGTTGTTGCTGCAACTGTCGTCCAATGAGAATTTTTATCATAATTCAATATGCACGTGCATAATAATGTTATATGTATTACTACAATAGACCAACTGTGGCCAGTAGGGAACAGTAGGAATACGGTAGATCTACTGTTAACAGTAAAAAACGGTATGATTCCAGTAACTTACTGCAAACAGTAGGGTATTCCAAAAAGCCTATTGGTTACTGTAAACAGGCGAAATTTTCATCAGGGTTCCTCCTGATAAATAGGCAAAACGTCGGAAAAAAGTAAATTATATAATTTGAACAATTGACCTATCCTCCAGAGAAAAACAAATACTATTAACAAAAGGATGGAGTTGCCTGATTTCCCATAAGTATTTGCAATATGCAATATATCCACTACAGTGAAAGAGAAATTCTCAGCAAAGTCTTGTGGAATTATGATCTCATGTAGACGTGCAATATTACTATGTAATCTAAAAAAATGACACCATTTTGGGCCGAATAGGCAACATTGAAATCAGCCTACTACACTACCCACCACTAAGCAGCATGACCTCTGCACATTGCTCATTTCTGCAACTCCAAGGGCAGGGTGACAAAAAAAGTAGATGATACATTGGCTGAGTTGCTCTAACACTTGAAGAAAGAGACATTCTAGTGAACTTCACTTCCTACCTGATAACAAGAATAAGTCATACATTTGGCCAAAACATTCTGATGAGTGTTGTATACCCTCAACAGACGTGTTGATGTCAGTAGCATTTCCAAAGACTATCACAGGAAGACTTTACATATTGTCGGACAGCAATGTTATGGCTTGAAGCAAGTCTAGAAACCCAATATATGTACTTGCATACTTAGAAAGAAATACACAACATACATTTCAACAGACATTTATTTCTGCAACAATTTTAGCTATTTTAGCAATTATTACTTTGTTTTTTGTTAATTTCAAGGTATTAAACAAATGATGTAGGCCTTCATCACCTTCACATTTCCATGTATTCACTAATTAATGAAGACCAATTTCCTTCTCTGCCAACCTGTTTGTCATGTATGATGACACACCCTGAAAAGATTTCAATGTTGGGACTAACTCTCTTTTCCCCTTGGTCTTCTCCTGCCTCCTCAAAAATGACTGCAGAGTGGAACTGTATTGTGAAAACATAGCTTCACTGACGCATAATTTCTCACATATTTTCTTTAAATTCAGTGCATCTGAGTAAGCATTATGCCCATAATTTGAAAAGTCTCCGAGAACTTTTTTGACAAAAGCACTGAATAACACTCCGTACAAATCATCTGCTTGGCCAAGAAATGCACGTCAACGATTCGGCAATCGGCATCCTTCAATAGGTGAGCACGAAGGGTTGATTTGAAAGTCACTTACAGCAACATTACGTTTCCTTGGGTTTTAAATCGATTAGCCTTACGTTTAGACACAAATTTATCCTTAAAACGAATTGATGAAGCCATTACTTTTGCTCTCGAATGCAATTAGCGATTCAAAAAGCCAAATTACACTGCCCAAGAGAGCTATTATAAAATAGCCGCACTCAAAAGTAATAGAGGAAGTATAAGAGGTAACTACCATACAAAATGCCTTATTGTAAAACTGAAGCTAAATTCTTGAAAAATAATATCAAAGGCAATGAAACTCAACGAGGTAACGCAAACGAACAAGGTTATCTACCGTAGTGGAACACGGGTTTCTTTACAGTGTTGCCAAGTTTATCGCCAGTCAAACTTGTTTGAATTACATTTCTATGAAAAGAGCAAAAGCGATTTTTAGTTCTGTTATTTTATTTGATTCCTATTTTTATTATAATTGCAATTATATTGGCGTTAATGAAAACTTGAAAGTTCCTCTGAGACATGACGTCAATATAAAAACCTTTCTTCATATCACTGAATTACTTCATCTGGAAGAAAACTCATGTTCAATATAACCAAGTTGAATAGTTGAAAATTATTTATTATTATTATTAATAACATTTTGAGCAATCTAATCTTGTTCCAGACGAGTTAATTTTTCTTATGAAAGTAGTACTTCAAGGCGCTGGTTCTACCTTCAGGTAGTTCGAGCGAGATAGTTTCCTAATCATAATAGAGACCATATTCAATATATACGTTTTAGTTTCACCAGCAGTGAGACACACAAATCAAATATTGCATTATTAATGGTGCAATAAAGTAGTTTTACATGATAGAAATTGCCTTTAACTTGACTCATTTTTCTCACGCGGTACGTTTGAAACTCCATCAAAACGGAAGGTTTATTGTGATCCCGAAGAGTTTACTGCGGTGACATTATGATTAATTTTCAAAAATAGTTGAGAAAACACACAAACTACACACTGTTGATTTTTTGACGAGATCTAAGTGTAGGAAATGCCTCATTTTTAATATAAGGTCTCCCTGTAGTGCATACAAGTACCAGTTGCCATGTAAGCCATTATTTTCTGGCAAATGTCTCGAAAAGTAATGTGGTAAGGGGTGGACTTTTTGGTGTCAATGGAAGGGTGATATATTTTTCTTTAAAATGAGACCAAATTCATTGATTTCTAGGTAAAATGATATTTCACTCAGACTACCCAAAGCGAGCGGAGGGGGAAAATGTAAACCGGGGTTACGTGCTCAATCAGGTCTGCGACTTTCTCAATATCGGCTGATTCCAAGGTGAAGATATACATCCTTTGATTCTGGGAAAAGAAAACAAACCATCGAATGTTGAAATATGGTGAAAAGAGCAATAATTTACTATGCAGACAAATGAGATGTCCACATTTCGCTCTGCATTATTCCAACTATAGATCATTTGATCTCGAACTCCAAGGAGACAGGGGATTCAGACTCGGGGAAAGTCAACCGGAAAAGTGAAAAGGTACTTTATCTCTTTCCAAAGTCCAACCTTGTCATAGCCTCCGCCACAAATGGCAATTTAAGCGGAGCATAAAGTTTTACCTTCTTCCATCCATGTAAATGCTTCAACTATTTCCAGAGGATGCTCCAAAGGATTTCCTATATCTTAACCTTAAAGTTACTCCAAATTAAGAGATCGATTTGGCCCACAAGGTCGCTTAATCTTTTGTATCTTATGTTTTAGCAAGAGCGTAATAAAAAGTTTAGAAAAAAACTAGAATGAGTCAAATTACAGTTTGCCAATACATTTAGCAAGTGTTCTCTCAATTCTCAAAAGACGATTCCATCAGAAATAACCAAAGAAGGAGCCAGAATGACATTAACTCGTTTAGAGGAATTTATGTTTATTTAAGTCCAGAATTTTGACCAAGTTAGCTCTAAGCTTCTAGCGATATTAGTTCTGTTTCACAAAGAGAAATATGGGAAGATAGAATGTTAAAATGATGAGGCAATTAGTTTGGCGAGTATTTCAGTAAAAATGTTCAGTAAAATAAGAAATGATTGGAAGGGTGGGGTAGATTAATATCGACAGACATTTGGGTGTATAGCGTGGATTTATGCAAAAGTTAGAATGCAGTGATCAGCTGTAAGCACTTCAGCAATAAACATTGACACTCATTTTAATCTAACGAAGAATTTTTACGTAAATCTAAATAGACAAATGAAAATACAATCTATGAAGGATGCTTCATTCAATGAGAAAAATAATCCTATTTGATTTCTGAGTTGGAAATTACTTGTTATAACCTTTCACTGAAATCATAACGGGTGGGTTATTTATTAAAATAGATAAATGATTATAAGAAATACTTTTTCTCGCTATATTTTAACCAAAACATGAAAGTAGAATCAATTTCCGCAAATCGGATTTCAGTTAGTGACTCACGTATTAACCAGTTAGAGTAAGTTCATCACAATTGATTCTGTTATATTAATTTGAAAGACTTTTAACGCGCTTAAGGTGGTCCGAGCGAAAAATCATTTTACTTAGAAATCAATAAATTTTGGTCTCTTTTTAAAGAAAAATATCTCACCTTTCCAATGACACAAAAAATTCTACCCCTTACCACATTACTTTCGAAGATGTTTGCCAAAACATATCAGCCCTTTTAAATGGGAAATAGTACGCGTATGCACTCCAGAGAGACATAATTTACAAAATGAGGTATTTCTAACACTTTGATGTTGAAAAAAAACTAACAGTGTGTAGTTTGTATGTTTTCTCAACTAAATTGGAAAATTAATCACCGCAATAGGTTCTTGGGTATAACAAAAAAACCTTCCATTTTGAAGAAGTTTCAAACACAACGTGCGAAAAAAATGAGTCGAGTCTAGTTAAAGACTTATTTAGATATTTTCATTTAATTTCTTTCATTTCTGTCATATAAAACTATATTATTGCACAATTAATAATGCAATATTTAATTGTTGTGTCCTACAGCTGGTGAAATTAAAGCGTATAACTCGAATATGGTCTCTATTATGACTAGGGAACTATCTCGCTCGGACTACCTTAAGAGCCAACGTTGATCTACGACAAAGCATCACGAAGGTCTGCCATCGTCCCGTTTTTTTTAGGGCCTAGAATAGAATAAGGAATGTAGCGGACAATATTTTGGCAATATAATGCGGTATAAATACTTAAGGGCGCATCAAACTAATAAAATTTTGTAATGGAATAGACTCATACGTAGGACTTGAAGAAGAAGAGGCGAATAAATGAAAGATATTTTTCACCCGGAGGGATAATATCCTCGAGCATTTGGCCGCATGTGAGGTGCTCCACTTTTTCTGGCGATTCGGAATTGAAAGCAGGGCGGGTGTGGGAAGGAGCGAGTGGGCGAGGGAGGGGAGGGGAGGGGTGCGGGGACACTTGATGTCGAGGTAACAGAACAAATCGACGCTTGCCAACTCTAAATGCTGCTGCACAGTTCTCAGAGTGAAGGAAATAAAATTAGGCAGAGAGTAGAGATATGATTGCACCTTTCTGAGCCAGAATAAACTGAACTTTTTTCAAGTGCCTTATATAGTCATGAAGGCTAGGAAAGACGATCAAACGATAAAAGGAAACGAAAATAGGATGGAATGGTATACTTGATGCACAAATGACAATTGAATTAAATTCTCTTTTTGAGTAAAACTATATGAAAGCTCTGGCTTGAAATGTAGAAATTTAATATGCTTGATTTCCAATAAACTTAAGGATGGTAATCAGACAGGAAATGTGCAAAAAATTTGTAATTAAGGAAGTTAAAGCTCCCCAATTTGTGACAACTATGCATTATATTTCATGCTCATCATGTTAATTTTCAGTATACTCATTATGAGGAAGCAACTGCCCAAGTACAAGCCTTTTAATCCTGTAACCCTGTAATTTATATTACTATGCATTGTCAGGGGTGATTTCATACTTGCCTCTCATGCTCCAAATCCCTCCGACTCCATACGACACAGCATCGACTCAAGAATTGCTAGTTGAAAAGATACTAATTACCCTAACATACAAATGACTAACCTTAAGAGAATTAATTACGCAAATGTTTTTAATAATCTGAGAAACGAATCTTCATTTTTTAATAATAGCCATGATTTGCACCCCTGCAAATGCTAGTTAACAATGCTATACACTTCAAGTTGTAAAAATTCAGAAGAGTTTCCGTGAAACGCTAGAGGAAGCCCAAAAGTAAAATATATATCGATAATCGATATCTAATTACCGTAACTTCATTTCATTTACTTATAATTTGTCGACATAAAATTTCAGAATTATGTGTAAAAGATATGGGAGGGTTGCAATGACGCTCATTCCACAAGACTTACATGCATCAAAGTTAAATGAGTATCATGCGATGTACCAAGTTCGCTGAACCTTTGTGCTTTTCCACCGAAAGAAAACCTAACACCTGAATCATTTTAAGAAAAATCACTATTTTCCATGAATGTTGTGCAAGGGTAAAAGTTGTTGATATTTTTGCTCAATATTTCACAAATGCAAATCCTTTCTGAGTTAGACCTGAGCTATTTTCATTTCAATTCATGTGTATTTTTCTCTCCGGTCAAAAATCTACTTAAACCTTTAAGTTGCATGACGCATATACCTACCTTAGTAAGATTCTCATCAAAACCCTACGAGTCATGTAACTTGCAAAAAAATTAAGCAGATTAATAAACATGCTTTCGGGATGGTTGCGTTTTGCCCATTGTCAAACTCAAAACATTTCGCTACGCAATTTCTGCGACCGTCATCAGGAGAGCTTCTTTCTCCTTGCGATGGTCACAGTGAGAGAACTGAAACGTCAGTGCAAGGTACAATAGTCTTGAAGAAAGATCTAAGGCTTTCCCGGCGTATGTAGTCATTGAAGGCTATTCGAGCTTCCCTCCGGGTCAAACTCTCCATCTCGGCCGACGTTTCGATGAACTCGTCCATCGTCATCAGGGCATGACTCCATCAAATAACCTTCAATGCAATATCCTACTTACTGATTACCCTGAATTGATACGGAGAAGGATATTTTTCCAGGGAGAAAAACGAATACACTTTCAAGCAAAACGAATCATATTTTTCATTTAAAAAATAAAAGAAATAAACGGCTATCTGTGTTATGTCTGAAGGACTATGCAGCTGATTTTCGGTATTGACTCAGAAAAGAAGGCGAATTGGGGAGGGCGGGGTGAAGAAATTTCGCGTGGGGGGCGAAATGGGGTTGGAGAGGGGGCGGAAAGAAGTGTGAGGAGGGTTAGAGGGTCGTTGGGTGCCAAGATTGCCGGGAAGGCGAAAATGAAATTCACTCCAGTCCTCTTCTTCCTCCGCAGTGGCAGCAACGAATCCTCGCCGGGGGGACGTTTACATAAAGCCCGCTCCTATCCCCCGCTCTCTCTCTACACGCGCTTCTCATTTCAGGCGAAAGAGGAGAGGAAACGAAGACAACTTGGCATTCTACATCTACTCACTACCCTGTGAGTCGCCGTGGAGGCGTATGGAAGTCAGTACAAGGACATGAGGCACTTATCTCCGGCGGAAATACGTGGAAATCTTTGATATTATTTCTTTCTAATTGCTAGCTTTAGCAATTTAGATATTTTAGCCCATTACCGGCCGAGAAAATTAATAAATAACAAATTCCTATTTTTTCCTTTGATTCCTCTGTTTTACATGTTAAATAAGAAGTAGGTCCAAGATGGGCGCTTAGAGAAAATTATGTATGATATTAAAATATTTTTGCGTTTCCGCGATTTTGACAAAATTATTATCGTATGGGTGGTTATGCGACCTGCATTATTATACTTTGCCGTAGCGAATAACTATTTCAATTTTATAATTAATATAATATTTTTCTATCATTTACGGCTGATTTATTCTTTCAACTATTTATGGTAGTTGAAACTCAATCTCATACTTGAATGGGTAAAATACTGTGAGAAATACAGGGGCGGTCAAAAGAATAGAGCCAACCAGTCACGCTATAGAAAGTTAGAAAGCAGACACATTCAGAACGTTTAGTTTCTCATGACAAGTACGTTGCATATTACTTTAAGGCTTGTTTATCTAGTACAGAACGATTCAATTAAAATAAGCATTTATATTTGGAAGTAAACTCAATAAATTGTAAATTCAATTCATACCTCCTAATAAAAAAATAGAGCCACTCAACAAATGGCCCAAAAATTAAAACATTCAACCAAAAGAAGTAATTTTTTTATACTTTTATGCTTTAGAATTTTGTGAGAAGAGCCCTAATTTTTAAAACTGCCTTACATCTTCTACTCAATGACTCAAATAAATGCCTGTACCATTCTTCAGTGATGGAGTACCGCACGTTTTTGATTTGATTATGCAGTTAATTAAGATTAGTTGGTTAAAGCGGTCAATTTTCTTGCCAACACTGTCCCAAATGTTTTTGTAGGATCCAGAACCGGAAACTGCGGTGGCCTAGCTGGAAATGTAACTCGTTCCTTTCAAAGAGACTGTTTCACAATCTTGGCGAAATGCTTCCGATCATTGTCAGTTTCCTTTAGAATGGCATCTCTTCATCTGCAATCGGTATCAAAGCATCCTTCAATATATTCTGGTACATTTCTGTATTTATTGTGATGTTTATTTGGTGCATTGGACCCACACTGTAGCAAGAGAAACTACCGCAACCATAACACTGCCACCCCAATGCATCAAAGTTTTAGCTGTGCGCTTAGGATTGTTCTCCTGGTACAGCAGTCGTCTCACATACACTTCTTCATCAAAAGTATACATGTTAAACCTCGATTCATTGTACCAAAGCGCATTGCACCGCCGAGAATCATCCATGTCTCGGTACATTTTTGCAAAGACCAGTCACTTGGACCAGTTAACATATGTGATTTTCTCTTACTGACGCGGCCATGCAATTGTGCAGCACGGATCCTTCTTTGTACTGTTGATGTAGACACTGTTACGCCGTATGTGTTCGATATGCCCGCATTAGGTGTGCTGACTAAGGTTCTTCTTGACTTCCAAGTAAATTGGTTGATCCGTATACAAACACATTTGGCTTGGTCTACCACGATTCTCATGCGTCGACTAGTATATTTTTGATTTCTGTACTGAAATCCGAACGCACATCCGCGATGCATTATGTATGTGTTAATAAGTCCCTGACAATTTTTGGTTTATTTTTTAATAATTTTGGTTAATGTTTGGTTTATTTTGAATCATTCCTTTCCACATTTGAAAAATTTGACGACGCTCAGCCTCAGTGAGGGGTTTTGCCTGAAAGACAGATTCCATGAACTGAGGATTGCTAGACATCGACACAAATAAACTTCTGAACGATAAAAATAGGAATAGGGTCGTTGAGTAGGTGTTGATTAAGCCGGATCTATTATTTTGACTTGGGAAATCGGACCTCTCAGTATTTTTCCCATCTGGACCGGTTCTTGTACACTTCTCCTACGACTTCTGACGGCTGTTGATGCAAGTCCTATGTGTGACTGTTAGAAACTGACACCAATGAGACCTCGTGCATAACAGGGGAGGTGCAACTGTGGTTCTTTTAGTTACCACTATTTTTTGCCTGCCAATTTTATTTATTACTATTTTTTTACTGCCAATGCAGTCCAGCAAATCAGTATTTTTAATCTCAACTTCTTGCTCATAGTGAATTAATCTTGATAATTCCTCGATCTATTCTAATCTTCTATGAAAAGCGTGAGCACCAGATGCGGTTTAAATATACCACTAATATCCAATATTGCTCAGTAATCTAGAATAACCTTGAGTTACTCCGAAAACTGTCCAATAAACTGATGAAGAATGGTCACCGCCACTTTCTTCTTCCATTCCAGGATTCCAGGGCAACATTATGTATTTACTTTATCATGTAGGTCAACGTCCTGCATGAATCTATTTTATTCTCCAATCTCAAGAGACTGTGTAGCGGCTATTTCATTTCGCCAAGCTACTGAAGCGTTTTACGGCGTCCAGCGGATATGCAGAATATTTATGTGTGCGCTCTGTGGTGACTGAGTAACCGTCCCAGAGTCCTAGGGGCTTCTACTCGACTACTTTTGTGCCTTTCAATAGGCACTTATCAGCCCTGTATCAATCGGATTAAGTCTGTATTAGAAAATAAACTTTTATTCAAATGACTGTACAGTCTTTACGGAGTAAAAATTATAAGAAAATACACAATGATGAGAAAGTTCAAGGACAACCTTGAGTGACTTCAAAATGTCACTATCATCAAAGCCAAACTTTGCATTGTAGAAATTCGCCATTGCTGTACCACACTGTAAAATTTTGAATAGATATCCATCGAGTGAACATAAGCACCATTATATGAACCCAAATATGATAGGTTTTTGTCTCATAAAAATTTTTCTGTGTGGCACCAAAAGTAAGGTACCGTTTGGTCTGCATTGGCTGGGCCATAGAAAAATAAACCAAGCTGCAAAAATATCATTATTAAAATATTCAAACAGGCCTCAAATTTGTAAATATATATTTTCCACAAATGATCTAATAAATAGGAATTGTGTCTCGTATCTATAAATATATTCAAGCTATGTCATTGAAGACCTCCTACTCGCCTTTATTTTTGTCTTTTGACCACTGCATACCATGTTGAGGAACATGGTAGTAACCTAAAGGAATCTAAACAGCCTACAATGTCCTTAGATTTGACATTTTTTTATGCAAGCCATTCCAATTTTATCACATTTTACTCTATCGAGTTAAGAAAAGGCAAAAATACAACCTTCACGCTCTTCCTCCATTTGGGGAAGAACTCATGTTTTCAAATGAGTTTTATTGTTTATTGAAGGGTTTTTTGGGAGTTTTTGAAGGATGTCCTTCTTCACTCTTCTCTAAATGAAGTTAGGAAGTTACAGTGATGGTAAATCCAGCATATACAACACCAATCTAATTCTCATCAACATATTCCTCTTCAGTTCAATTTCTTTCTAATTCTTGTTAAATGCGGATTTTCCAAATGCGGTAATTCAGTTAGGGAAACTAGTTAATTCTCCCTCGTTATAACCCACTTGAAATACGCTGTCAGTACCTGGGATCCTCATGAAGTGGGCTTAAAAATAGAGACCTCTCCCTACGTTTGTTTTGCGCAAACATTCAAAGTTTTTGTAATAGTGCATTCTCGGCATACTATAAACATAATGATTTCACAAAAATAGTATATCCCAAAACAAATACAAAAACAGTGAAGTTAGGTCCCCCAGAAGATATATTCTTATGTAGTGGTTGCCATTCAATGAATATATGGCATTGCTCGGCATTATATTTTTCAGCATCAGAGTAGAACAAAACTACCCCTTTTATGGATCATCGAAATGACTTGTGTCCATATATTTCGAGTAATAGCAGATGCATAACCTTAGTAAACATGTACAATATGAAATAAGAATACGATAATAGTGAATTGTTCATTGGCAAAATATATTCATATAGAATTTATAGAAAAATAAAATAGTATAAAAAATGAACATAATCAGTGGAACCCTTGTCTCAAACAAACTCAAGTTATAGTCTTAAAGAGAAATCCAATATCAATAAATACTGTGCGGAGAAATACTTCCCGGGTTACATAATCTCCATAATGACTGAAAATCATGGAAAATGTAATCCAATGTACAGTCTGAGAAAAATTCCTGCATTCGGTGCTCATCTTCCTCTCATCCCACTCTCACAGCCAGAGACCGTTATTCCCCGGTACCCCGATTCCTGATGCAAGAGCAATTCACGTAAAGCCGGTCACATTGAAAATGGTATGACATACTAATACGTGGATCGTTTATAGCGATAAGGTGAGGTTTCGAACCAAGTTATTCATTTCATTATGATTGGTCGAACTTAGCGACGAAAGAGAGGGGGAATAGGATTAGGAATAGAAAAAAGGCCGGGAATGAAATGTACGATAACAAAACGCCTCAGCGTCTCGTTCTGTTTTTGCTTTGGTCATCATTACATATATATCTACGAAGTACTGCACAAGAGACTACCAAGGTTTGTGACACGGGGTGATTAGATTTCATAATGGTGTGCGCGATGGTATAATTCTATGACCCATAAGTGCCACGACCAGCCTCGTTTATTATTGTAAATGAAAAGTATAACTTAGTTATTCCACATAGATTTATTAACAGGGCCATCTAGGTTTCGGCGAAGCTCGTTATCATAAAAAACAGTATTACAAGGAGACATAAAACATATAGTCATTATTACAAGAAGACATAGAATATATAGTTCTCACACGACTCTTACGCTTGCAATACCCTTCCCCCCGCCTTCCTTACCTTTTAGTCAGCTCCAAGACCTCCTCTCTCCCTCCCCGAAAACTCCTCCATGTAAACCATTACCCCTTCCCACCTACCGTCTCTCCTTCCCCAACGTTCGAACTCCCATCTCCCCACTCCGTTTACATCTCCTCTACCTCCCCCAATTTGTGTGACTATATATTCTATGCCTTCTTGTAATATTATACCTGATAATGACGAGCTTCGACGAAACCTAGGTCGTCCTGTTAACAAATCTATGTGGAATAACTAAATTATACTTTTCATTTACAATGTTAGGGAAATACGACGAAGTCACGCCCGAGACAACGGAACTCGTTTATTATCCAAAAGCATTTTAATTTGCAAACTTTTACTCTGAGTCTATATCTCCGACCAAGATTTCGACAACTTTTGCCTTGGCAATGGAAAAATTTGCCAAAATCTAGGTCTGTAAAATACACTGTTATACTGTGAAACTTACAAACCATCGTACATAGTATCCTGCGTTCCTCCCTCGTACTCAAATAATCTGAGCTATACAAGTTGTCATACACCAGCGAAAAGCCTTTCAAATCTGTAATCGGATCCCAGCCATCTCCTGCCATCCGCTTATTTCACTCACACTTCGCTCGCGGCATCTTTCCCAACGAACCTGAGATAGTTGGAATTTAATTTAATTTCATAAAAAACATTACAATTAGGCAAATTCCTGGTGGTAATGAAAGGATCATTATCATAATACGTATTATAAAATCATAATACACATACTGCAACAATATGATTAAAATTAAATTTGTCTTAAGAATAATAAGTATTACTTCTAAATAACCTTCAAGATTTAGGTAAGGGCTCAAAAATTTCAACAGGCAGCCGATTCCAATCGAGAATACCCCTGTTTAAAAAAAGAGTACTTGTCAGCGTTTGTCTTTTGACTTCTTAGTTTTATTTTACATGGGTGATCATTTTTACTTACAAAATTATCCCTCTCTACGGCATCATTTAGTTCACCCCAACCATTGTCCCCAGCGACAATCCTGTAGATTGCAATCATCCTACGTATTAACACTCCTTCTTGTTTCGAGAGTGTCACATCCCAGAACTTTAATCATATCCGTCACGCTGTCGGGATACATGCAAGATTGAAAAAAAATTCAAAGAAAAATGGACGATGGGCCGAGCGGGCGAAATTTGGAGCAAGCGCCGGGACGGGCGCAAGAGAAAATGGAGGAAGAATCTTTGCTAGAAAGAAAGAGAAATAACAAATGATAAAAAGAAGGGAAAAGCGAGTGAGGAACGCGCTCGCTTAGTATTTGGGAAATCCCCCCCCTCCCACCTCCTTCGTCCCGTCCTATTCGGTAAAATTTATACCGCAAAAATAGATCCACCCTCCGCGTCTATTTCTTCTTTTTACCTCGCAATTTTTCTTACACCCCGGAGAGAGGACGAGGAAAGAGAATACTACTTCTTTTTTCCGCTTGCTTTACAACTTTCTTTTTTTGAGGCGCGACGTGGTCGAGGAAAGCGCTTGAGATTGAGGGCTTGTGTGAGTTTTCTTTCCTCTACAACTACGAAGAATTTTCTCAAACCCATCCCCCACCACCAAGCGTTCCGACAACAACCCACTCCATTCCACATAGCAACGCTGGTAGGCGGGACAGAAGCCAGACTCCCCATAAACACGCGAGCAGCTTTTTCACTAGCGCCGCGCGGACGGGAAACTAATTATTCTTGCCTATACCATTCCATCTACCAGAGGGCATCACCGCTTATGCACAACCTCGTTTTTTCCCCAATTGCAATACCATTACGCAGCATGAATCAGATTCGGCATACAACTGCCTCTCACTTCTTTATACCGTTCTGGTTGGTTACCCTATTCCCAATTCTCGAATCACTACTCTTAAGATAGTCCGAGCGAGATAGATTCCCAGTCATAATGGAGACCATATTCGAAATATACGTTTTAATTTCACCAGCTGTGAGACATGAATTAAATATTGCATTATTAAGAGCGAAATAATATAGTTTTAAATTATAGAAATTGTAAGTAATCAAATGAAAATACCTGAATAAGTCTTTAAGTTGATTCATTTTTTTCACGCGGTACGTTAGAAAATCCATCAAAACGGAAGGTTTATTGTGATCCTGAAGAATTTACTGCGGTAACAATACGATTAATTTCAACAATAGTTGAGAAAACATAAAAAAAGCACACTTGATTTTTTGATGAAGTGTTAGGAATACCTCATTTTGTAAATTATGGCTCTCTAAGAGTGCATCACGTACCATTTCCCAAAAAAAAGGGCTGGTATTTTTTGGCAAATATCTCCGAAAATAATGTGGTAAGGGGTAGAATTTTTGGTGTCATTGGATAGATGAGATGTTTTTCTTTAAAGCGAGACCAAATGCATTAATTTCTTAGTAAAATAATAAAGTAAAATCATATTTTGCCCAAACTACCTTAAACATGGAAATCTTTACCATTGAGGAACTATTATCCTACCTTAAATAAAAATCTCACCGCAAGTTAATATAAGGTTCAGAAGGAAAGGAGGCAGAGTAGGAGAATGAGAGGCTGTCACGACACGGCGAAAATTTTGAAAAATTAGAGATATATCAAAATGGGATGAAGAAATATAGTCAGTACTTCAACGCGGCGAAAGTAAGAAAGTTACAGTTGACATTTGCTAGATGACTTGTAAACAAAAGAAAGTGAAAGGGAAAATAACTGTTATCGTTCGAGTGATACAGTCAAAAACAGTGAGCATACATTTCCAGACAGTAAAACAAGGAGAATAGAAACCAGAATGATCTTGAGGATTGGAGAGTGGGAAATGGAAACGCTATGACGAATGGAGGGAGACACGGAAGTAATGAAATTTTCTCAAATGCCACTTTTATTGAACGCAGTACGGAGAAAATGATGATCCTTTCATATCTACGCTATGTGCATTTTCCATTAATGACTTGGTTGCATCAACAATAAATGATATCCATATATCATAGTTACCACCTCAGACCTAATTCAGTTTTACAGACACTTTACCCTGAACTGGGCTGCCAAATATTTTAGTAAAAATGACAAATATTCAAAACTTTACATAACACAACACATACTAATTGAGATCTGAATTTTTTTTTAAATAATGAAAAAAGAGTGACAAAAATGCTGATGCACCATAATTTTTAATAATGATACTCAATGAACTCCAAGATTTATAAATTGCTCAATTCATCGAAAATAAGACAACCAGCAACTGATAATGATACCAATAAAAGATGTTTTTTCACATTCATTCCGCAAAAACACTTTGAATATCAAAGTTGGGTTTTTAAAACTCCGAAAGAACCAAGTATAGATTTTTTATTGAATTGATGAGCCAATTGATGACAATTTAAGACAGATATTTTGTATCAATACTGGCAGGTTAAAGGAGAGATAGCATAGACAAAACCCCATCTAAAACCACGAGTAATGTAATAGATAGTTAGATATGCAAAACTATCAAGTAGGAGGGACTCCGCTGCTCTATTGACGCCATTGCATAAGGATGAAATGGAATTTTCTACGTTAAGATAAGAAGGCATTGACTTTCATGTGAATTTGAATATGTATGCAGTAAAGAACGAAATGATGTAGTAAAACAGTTTAAAAATTAAATAACTGGAAGTAATAGATCTTCCAAAATAGCCTAAAAGAGTCTTAAATACTTAGGTGGAGCGTAGTGTCTTGCGGTTACAATTTGCAGACCCGCTAATGCTAATGATATGTCGTGTAAACCGAAGGTATGATCAAGACGACACGACTGGAAAAGTGGGTTACCACTGATGCAGGGCTGCAAATCAATGAATATTAGTATTCAAACTTCTGATAGTATCTTTGGTGAGAATGATCGCTAGGCTGTATTAAACTGAGAATTATTAAACATTTAAGACACTGATTGAGTTGTGAGTGAGAAGTGAAAGAAAAAACATAAACGAATGAAAAAGTCAGTCAGCCCACCAGGGGCTCCCACCTTAATCCCTCTATAGTCCCATCATCATGAATAAACTGAAATCACCGCTAACAACATCAAGTTCTCAGTTGAATCCTGTAAGTAAATGCCATTACAGCAAATCTTCTTTACGATTCACGCCCATATTTTATTGAAAACAACACGTCGCTTCACTGTACGCAGCTTTTTGTTATGAAAATAGACCTTGTTTACGCCATACAACACCAGCAGGGCCACTTCTTTGCTGTTTCATTGTTATTATCTAGTTCTTTCTTCGGTCTATTGACCACCCCTTGGGGAGCAAAGAGTCATATTGCCCTCCCCAGTGCCAAATGGCCACTACAACTCTTAATGTTCCGTCCCCTCCCCCTTCTCCTCCTTCCCTTCCCCACTCCTCTCTCTCCCAACTCCCCCATCAACACCGCAAACAAAAATTCTTTCGCCCAAACGAGCAGATTCTCGAACCCGCCTCTTGCTGGTCGATATCCCTCCCTCGGAGTGAGTACGAAGGAGTAGATGGAGCAGAGAAGGAAAGATGGTGGAAAGGAAAAAGATGACCTGGAAAGGACACGGAACGATAGAAGGAAAGATAAAGAGGGCAAGAGCTACCGACGTACGGCGTCGAATGTAAGTCAAGATTCCCTTCCCTCTTTGCCTCCTTGTTGGAATGCTTCATCGGACGAGGAAACGAGGGTGGATCGAATACTTATGGTAGTGGGAGCTAGATAGTCCCCTAATCATAATTGAGACAATATTCGATATATACGTTTTGATTTCATCATCTCTGAGACACATGAATTAAATATTGCATTATTTATGGTGCAATAAAATAGTTTAACATGACGGAAATTGTAAGTAATCAAATGACAATATCTGAATAAGCCTTTAACTTGACTCATTTTTCTCACGCGGTGCGTTTGAAACTCCTTCAAAACGGAAGGTTTATTGCGATCCCGAAGAAAGATGCCTCATTTTTCACATGATGTCTCTCTGAAGTGCATACACGTACCATTTCCCATACAAAAGGGCTGGTATTTTTGGAAAATATCTCGGAAAGTAATGTGGTAAGGGGTTGAATTTTTGGTGTCAATGGAAGAGTGATATATTTTTCTTTAAAATGAGACCAAATTCATTGATTTATAGGTAAAATGATATTTCGCTCAAACTACCTTAAGAGCGAGCTGTCAATGATGAGCTCTTGAAAGCAGGCACCTCAAAACATCCCAAAAAGGATAATAAGCGTGCAAGAAATTAACGTTATTCAGAACTGGCTCATAATAAGGTAATGAAGTTTCCATCCAGGATGAAGGATTTGGATGACGAATGCTAAAAACAATATTTTATTCAAAAGGATAACATCTATGATGAAGATAAACAAATTAGCCCATCAATTCCAATTGTTTTTTACCCATTTTTCTACGCCTCCAGCAACGAAAGTGTTGCAAACAGCTTAAGGTAGTCCGAGCAAGATAGTTTCCTAGTGATAATAGAGACAATATTCGATATATACGTTTTGATTTCACCAGCTGTGGGAAACATAAATTAAACATTGCATCATTTATGTTGCATTAAAATAGTTTTACATGACAGAAGTTGTAAATAATCAAATGAAAATTTCTGAATAAGCCTTTAACTTGACAAATTTTTCTCACGCGGTACGTTTGAAACTCCATCAAAACGGAAGGTTTATTGTGATCCCGAAGAGTTTACTGCGGTGACATTATGATTAATTTCCAAAAATAGTTGAGAAAATATACAAAGTATACACTGTTGATTTTTGACGAGATCTAAGTGTCGGGAATGCCTCATTTTTAACATAAAGTCTCTCTGAAGTGTATACACGTACCATTTTCCATATAAAAGGGCTGGTATTTTTTTATAAATATCTCGGAAAGTAATGTGGTAAGGGGTTGAATTTCTGGTGTCAATGGAAGAGTGATATAATTTTTTTTAAATGAGACTAATTCATTGATTTCTATGTAAAATGATATTTCGATCAAACTAGCTAAAGAGAGAGCTGTCAATGATGAGCTCTCGAACGCACACTTCAAAGACATCCCAAAAAGGATAATAGGCGTGCAAGAAATTAATTTTTTTCAGAATTGGCTCAAAAGTTACTGAAGTTTCGATTCAGAATGAAGGATTTGGATGACGAAAACTAAAAACAATATTTTATTTAAAAGGATAACACCTATGATGAAGATAAACAAATTAACCCATCAATTCCAATTGTTTTCACACATGTTTCTACGCCTGCATAAATGAAAGTGGTAATAACAGCTGAAGTAAATGCTCAACGAACGTTTGTTGGCGCAACAGAATCTTTCCCGAGACAACTTTATAAAATGTGAAAACCAATTAACATAGGTGAGAACAAATTACAAGCAAAAAATAGAACCGATAACAAAGAATTTGTAAGTTTAGACCAATATGTTTAAAATTTTCCTTATTCAATAGGAATGAAGGACTCTTTCCATAATTTGAATTTGTTTCTCATCTTCGTATGGTGAACGTTGTTAACTGAGCCATTTGAAATGCAATGTTAGAAGCACTATCCAACATTCACGTAATGTTCTCCTGCAGGCGTTTGTTTGTTCTGTGCCCAAGAGGTAGGTAGCTAAATCAACAAAAGGCTCCCATATAGCAGCGCGGAACATGGCATAATACCACGCTACCACACAGGCTGGCCAGAATTTGCTCTGCGGTCGATGTGAATACACAGGTGCGGTACGCCGGCTAGTGCGGAAAACCGCAAGTCGGCAGGCCGAGCCGGTATTGTGGTCCACGTTCATGGAAACGACTCCGTTGCAATAATGTTCAATTTGAGCGCTAACTACTGGATGATTGTGGAATTAAGGCGCTGATGGTTGACTACATTTCTTTGCTCTGGTAAGTTTTAAAGACCATATTATGTAATACTTGGATAGAAAGGGACCACAATATGGGGATGAGAACCTGTTTTCGTGACGACTCAGTAACGCTCTGAGGAAAATAAATGTCCGACCATGGATAAAAGACCGGGTTAAAGTCAACAAAAGGATTACGGATTGACTATCAGGGGTAATTTCATAGTCTTATCGAGGATAATCTGAGTTTTAAGTGTAATTAAGAAAGGACACATATCCTCTGCATGTTTTCGATCGTAGAAGTGAGCATGATCAATAATTTTGGATCTCGGACAAGCTTTCACTATTTAAATTCATGATACCCAATAATTAAACAAATGAAATGATTGAAAAGAATAGACAAAGGGTATCTAACGAAAACTTCGGAATATCAGCTAGATTTTTCTATA
The DNA here is from genome assembly GCA_963169105.1 of Ceriagrion tenellum. NCBI lineage: Eukaryota > Metazoa > Arthropoda > Insecta > Odonata > Coenagrionidae > Ceriagrion > Ceriagrion tenellum. The sequence goes on from OY720639.1 coordinate 11,043,937, forward strand.
AATGAGCAGAAAACATAAATTATCCCAGAACCTATGTGTTACCTAGAGACTCCAAAAATTAATCTCTTCCCATCCCATCGTCTTTGCGTGGTATATGAACGACTATTTGAAGCTACCCAGCGAGTCGAGCGGTTGCCTTGCGGTGAAATGGAGATTGATTTAGGTGGGTATCGAGAGGAATAGAAGTTGAAGTCCAACGGCGCTCTGATTTCAACCCCGGACTTTCATGGGGGAAGAAAAAATTTACAAGAATTCTTACTATTGGCGCAACCACCAGACGGGCACAGCCTAACTGTGTCGCGCGATTGCGAGTCCCCGACTGCCTTTTCCACAAATGGTGACTGTGACGTTAATCCTGATCGCCATTATGATGCACGATAGTACCATCGCTTACCATGATGGCGACTCAGCCATTAGTCACTGGTCCACAGCGGTCAGTACCCTCAGTTTTCACTATCTTGGGACAAGCACTCACTTCACATGTACCATCATAAGACGGTTGTCCAAACTAAAAACGAATAGAACCCGTTAAAAAAATATAGCTCAGTGTACAGCAGTTAAGTTACAGCAAATAAAACAGGTTTCTCTGCCCATTTCTTCCTCTTTGTTTTATTTATTAAGACGCGTTTCAATGCCCGCACGTCATCTCCAAGTACAAAAAAGAGTGAAATTATAACATCCTGCCGTTATACAGATAACCCAGTGAGGGACGGGAAGGGTTGAAGAGAGGGAATGTGGTTGAGGGAAGGATAGGGGTAAGTTGAGGTCTGAGTCATTACTCAATGGTGAGATCGTCAGAGATGAGGGTGAGGTATCCAGGTGGAACTGAGTGAGTGGAAAAAATGGGAGGAGGTAATATGATGGGCCAATTGACTGCTGAAATCAAAATGGAAAAGATACGGGGAAGTGATAGCAAAGGGACGACTTAAGGATGAGATGGGAGATCATACAACGAGGAAAAATGACGGGAGAACTGCTGAATTACGTCTAGTTTGAATGCCTTTCTCCAATGTTATGACAGATGAAAGGAATTCCTGATGCTCTGCTATAAACGTCTCTCCTAATCGCAATCCTAATCTCCTTCATTGCATTTGTGTTTTCTTTGATATGAAAACAAAAAAATCTTCTCCAAGTGGCGAGAAGATTTTCCCAACAGCTATAGTTACGACTTTAAAATGCGTTGGAGTTTCTGCGATGAAAATAATCCATCTGGATCGGGTGTACTATGAAAGCGGTTTGGTTTTCAATACTTGAAGTTCATTGCAATAATTTTCAGGTTTTAAAATCCCTTTCCATGTAAAATGACAAAAAAATTGATTTGATAGGATTTATCCTTTCTAGACCCTAATCACTTTCAACTGTCATCATGAAATGGCAGTGGGGGCGTCAACATCTGCTCCATCAAATCCAACCAATAAATGCGGGTGCGCGCACTGTGGTAGTCTGCGCAAGCCAAATTCTGGCTCAGATCGCAATGCTCTGCAGTTTGATTCGCTGGATTTAATGAATATTTCTTGATGCTATTTACGCATATTTCACTTACCTGATTTTTAAAAGGTGTCTTTTCTTCATTGCTAATTCTTCTCATTCTATTTATATCTTCACACACGAAGTTTGCCTTAGCAAAGTCAGAGTTCTGAGGGGAAATATTTTATCTCGATGAATTCCCATGTTAATTTTGACAGACTTCCAACTCCACCCTATAGTCTTTCACCTAAACAGTTCGGCTTTATAGGAGTAGATAGATCGTAGCTTGTCTAATCTCAAGATTTAGATTAAAAATGATCAAATACGCCTGTCAAAATAAAAATTTACGAAGGATATACAGTTACTGTTATCGTAAGTGTAAAATCTATCCTACGGAAAACGATCACTCATGTTATCAAGACTATTATATAATATTCAGCCAGCGTTGACTATTGTTATTGTGTTGTGTATTGAACTGTGTAATAGTTTACCATATTATTACTTTTTCATGTTGGTTGAACTATAAACTTATTAAATAAATAAATAAACCGTGTATGCCTTGCGTGGAACATTTGTGCGGTACATGCAATATTAATCCATCTCGTCAAAGTTAACGGTAGTTTAAGATCCGTTATGAAGCATATTTCATGGAAAGTTAGGCATACATTATCGTATTTCCACTGGTTTTAATCTTTTACCTGGAAACTTATATAATTCTTCCTCGTTAGATTTTTGCCTAAATGACGAAAGTAATTAGACCAGGAATTTAGGCGCATACACTCCTCTTAAAACTACAACAACCATGTTTTGAGCCCAGTGGATCCTATCAGTACTTTCACCTCGGTGTTCATACATGCAATAATCACAGATAAAGATTATTACGAATGCTTAAGAAAAATATGAATTCACACGCGATCTTTTGAAGATGATTCGAGCAAAACCTCAAAATAACTAAAATTGCAATACCAATGTTTAACAATTATCAAATATGACGGATAAGAAGTGACGACCAAGGCATTGAAAAAGAAAGAGCCAATGATCTCGAGACAATGTGTATACGACACTAGAGCTGATTAGCAAGACACAGCAATGACTAAGAATCTCTATAAAAGTACTATAGAAATTCTACGTATTTAACATAGTCTGGTTTCGACACTGCAAAACATGGCTATTTTTATATTAATTAATTTTTTGATTAGTTTGATCATAATATGACAAAACTTTTTATTTGAAAATAAATTATGTGCAGAAAAGTAGGCAATACTCACATTTCAATGAATTATTAGGTACAATATTTTGAAGTGCATAGTGAAAATAATGGTAAGTATTGGCTTCAAGATGGTATCAAGTGCAACCGGAGTAGCTCGAGCAGATACACTCGCAGAGAGCATTCATGAGACCCACCCAGTCCACTCCGAACCCATTACAGCGTGCCCACCAATCCGATGGAATTCGGGGTGGTTGAGATAACCGACACCCTTCAGAGTCCCTGACCACTGTGTCGGGTACGAAATCTGAAGCTTGCCGCAGGCTCAGAAGTATGACTGAGCATTGATTCATCTTTCTGAAGGTAAGAAGCAATCTAATGAATATACCCCTAATTTTTCAACCATCCTGAGCTCAATCGCAAAGTTAAGCTGCATTTGAGCCAAATAAATATTTTTATAACTACAAAACAGTTTGAATTACTTTGAACATGAAATTGTCAGATTACGCAAACATCAGCAAGACTATTTCGAGGTTTTAACGGCACAAATTATACTGAAACCGATTCAATAAGAACAGATATCAGTTATATGTTCTCTAGTGATCAATTGAAGTACCTCATAACCAATGACGATTTCCACATTTCTTAGTGCACTGTTATAAATGCTCTTAATATCTGTTGTGTTATTAAGATAAAGACGTTTTCCATTGACTGAAAATGCCTGAATTGGATTCAATGAGACAATAAATTAGATCCCCTAAAAGGCACTTCATGGAATATTCCCCTACCAACTAACTTTTAACACGTGAATCAACGTATTTAGGTGTCGACTGTCAAAGAAAAAACTCGCGTTGTTCGTCTGGCGCTTTGCCGCTGGGGCAAAAGTTTGATTTATACATGTTTTTTTTTTTAAACTGCATAAAAATATTTCGCAGGAAATAGACGGCCAAGAGAAAATATATCATAATTCCGTTTGCTTCTCAGTAGGTTGAAATCTTAATCAGCAAAATAAACTGGGAGTTAATTTAACGACTTTTTATTGCTCTTTGCAAGTCATTACATTTTACTGACATTCCATGAACTCCTTTTCCATTTAAATAAATGTCAACTGCAAGGAAAAGAACAAAATAATTTTTTTAACAAAAAATGACTCTTGTGTTATTGTGGAAAGATGATAAATTTTCGCAATAATTTCACACTTGTACTAATGGAATTGTCAATGCCGCAGCAACATTAATTCCAATTTTGGATTTTCAAGCACAGATATTAAAAAGGGAAATATTTATAAAGAAATAAAATCGAATGACGGCAACGGAAAGCTCTTTCTCATGGCGCTGAGGAAACAAGCATTTTAAAACGTCCATCGATAAAACACGGGTAAACTGATTTGCCAATTGCTCCCAAAGGTGCATATGACAAGAAAAGGCTACCCAAAAGCCAAATAATTAAGTATATTTCTTTCGTTTCAGAAGAGCGGTTTAGGTATTCTAAATTATAAGAAGAAAGAAAGACAAAACTTGGCAGTACAAGCGCATATTGGCGATTAAGAGAAATATTGCTTTTAGCCCAGCAGGCTGAAGCTTGAAAGAAAATCGTTTAAGCTTGTTAAAGCAGGACACGTTAACTACAACTTCGCAGATCCCAAAATGTGGCATTTCACATGACTTCGGATATGCGTTGTTTCGATCGTGAACATATCCATAATTTTAGCATCAGAATTTTATTTAAGGTGAATAGTTGGTATTTTTAAATGAACTTCATTATTTTAAAAGGGTGAGTTTTACAGGATGTTTCTATTTAAGGGGTGCGATAAATAGGTGGTAACCAGGCAGGAATACTACTGAAGTTTGCAAGCTATCTACACTGCCTCAAGCTATCTACTTATACTCTAAGGTTCGACGCATGCATCTTCAGAGTAGTAAAAAAAAGCCGCCGGGACTTGGCGCCCACAGCTGTTACCTTAAGAACTTCATGGTTGGTCGCCATGACGACGATTGCATGCTCGTCGGAGGGTTACGATCGCCGCTACGCATCACCATCTCCTCCACGCCGAATCTGCAACACATCGTTAAATACGTTTGACGGTTACTCCAGGGCTCGAATTGGGTTGAGCAACGCTAGAGTGCATTTGCCAGACGGCATCATATTTAGTGCTTTAATTACATTGCAACATAGGTAAATGATTGCAACATGGGTAAATGATACACAGACCCTTTTCGCTTGGTCAACATTGCTTTCTTGTAACACTTAAGGTTTTAAAGATATTTTAAGGGTAAAAATGCAGATTTATTTAAGTAGCAAACATATTGATTAATTATTTAATTTATCGTTCCATCTCCCAGATGGAAGCAAAGAGCGATCATTTTTAATGTTTGCGGGAAGTATTTATGTTATTAAATCAATTACTTTATACATGAAATACGTAAGGTAGACTAGGACTTTGCTAAATGAAAATTACAAAAACACCGCGCCAGTGTGTACGCTCAATGCTGCCACCGTGGCAACACACGTGACCTCAGAGGAGGGATAAAACATCAAATAACAGTAAATGGTGCGGATGTCATAGATGATGGCTGTGATAAATGATCTAAAAACGTTTATGACTAGATATTTTGTAAAATTTCATCAGTCAACACATAAGTGAAGTCTTAAAATTATTGCGCGTGAAATCTGAATGCTCGTACCAATAGCCAAATGGTCTGTAACAAATGGATCAATAGAGAATATTTTACCAGTCAACGTATAAAAAATGAATAGTTAGAGGGAAATTTTTAAATAAAAACCAGAAGCATCACAAACGACATTTTCCACAGTCCATGTCAATCCATAAGTTACGTTCGTAAATCTATTAACAACCTATTTATCTTATTTAATCAAACAAAACACCTTACAGCAATCGCTTGACAACGGCAGTGATAAATTAGGTAGGTTTGAAGAAAATAAATACAATTGAGGATATAGCGAAAGTAAAAAGAATTCGGTATTCTTACGAGAGAGTTAAGACACCAAGGTAAGGACAGCAATAAATCTGGGGTGGGAAAAACTGGTAAATTATATTTTGCTATTTCCTCTCCATGTTAATGGTATTGCAGCAGAGTCGGTTGAGTGTTATGTATTTAAACAGTGGTTTCAGTACTCAAATTTTGGCTGCGGCCGATGTTTGCCCATGCTGTCATGAAATGAGAGGCTCGGAGACAGTTTAACTCGTCAAAATTATTAACGATTAAGCGTTAAATATCTTTTGTAATCCACTTGGTATGAGTAGTATTATTGCAACATTGGTGGAATAATATTATCCCCTTTGAAGGGGTATTTATTTTTTTCTCACCAAAAGTCGTAATATCGAAACCACTGAAATTTTTTAGTTTCTACATCTACATCTACACAATACCCTGCGAACCGCCTTTTGGGCGTGTGGCAGGTGGTGTTAGGCCACCAGCCGTGTAAAGGTACATGTTTTTTTGGAGATGAAATGGTGACATGTATTATGGGAGTGCATTTAGTGGAGGTCAGTATTTATTGTGGTCGCTTATTGTTCGCGGAAAAAAAACGAGTTTTTGTACCTATCTGTTCGTCAGAGTATCTCTCTTATTTTATCGCAATTGTCAGACCTAGAGATGTAGTGAGGAGTCATGATAATATTCTCTGTGTCGCTTTTAAAAATATCTGTTCTGAATTTATCAAGCAACCTAAGCCTAGCGTGTAGCCTCCAAGTCTCTAGGGGCTCCCACCTTTATCCCTCTAAAAGTTGTGAGACACTTTATGTACGCTCGCAGCAGTTTTTAACAAAGCACGCTGCTTTCCTTTGCATTTTATTATTATTTTTTGTTAAATCTTTATGACCAGGATCCCAAATGCTCGCGGCGTATTCGAGGTGTGGCCTAACCAGGGCGAAGTAGCATCTCTCTTTGACTTTTTCAACCAAGAACCTTCCTATTATACGTTTTACAAACCAATTTTCTTTAATACTGCGCCACATATGTTTTGTATGTGTGTTCCCCACAATATATCAGATGTTAAGGTTATTCCAAGATATTTTAATGTATCTGAGGATTTTATGCTTACTCCACCCACAATATAGGTATGGCATTTTTGAGATAATTTTCGCAAGAAGTGAACTGTGGAGTATTTGCTGATATTTATCTCTAACCCCCACTCCTGGCATCATGAATGTGTTTGTGATTTGTGTTTATGCTAAAACATTTCACTGGTATTGGTATTACCACCTTTGGTGAGAATAATATAAATACCCCTTCAAAGAGTAATATATTATCCCTAGATGAATTCAACTGTCTCCAAGTCTCTCATTGGTCTCGGTCTTCGCAGAACTCTACGCAGAAGTAGAGAAAAATTTATTAGAACCATTCCGCAACACAGTACCCTCATGATAACAATATTGGAATTATAAATGAATAGAAATAATTATAAAGGAACAATAAGAACTGGAACACATCAAGTAAATCATTAAGGAACTCAAAAAAAGTCATGAGGGGACGAAGCGGTCGGCAGACGCGATAGAGGAATACAAAACAATCTTTGGATTGGTGACAACTGGTGATAGATATTGACATATTCGAAGGTCAGTTAAACCAAGTGCTTTTCTCGGCCACGAAGGGTGGCTTGCAGGGTGAAACCCTTCCTTCACCTCTCGCGAAGCGGAGACTGCATTGCTGCACATGCACGCCAGAAGGGAAGGGATGGGGGAATGGAGTAGTGAGGAAGGGAGGAGGGGAACAGAGAAGGCCACGCCCAGAGATCAGAAGGCCGGGCGCCTGTTGCACCACCACCGCCGCCGGCGAGAAGCCCTGGAAAGATTGGCGAGGGCAACTCTGAAGGCTTCCGAAGAAGAGACGATCGCTGGAGGAATTCCGCCGATTCTACCGTGAAGCAAATAAATAAAAAAGTAGGCCGAGATCTTAGAGTGAGAGAGACGGGGGAGTCGGCGGAAGGCGGAAGCAAAATCAATGCAAAATCGAGGAACGCCGTTTTCGAATCACTCGAAGTACTTCTTTGACGCTTTGACGATTGACGGAAAAAATAAAATCTCGTCTGCTTGCTACGTTTCTCATGCGAGGATGAAACTCACCAGCCATGAATTTATTGGAAAAGAAACAAAATCAAACGGTGGTCGAGGTGACCTAAATACAAACACCGTTGCATCCACAATCTTAAGAAGCGAACGGTAATGTGAGAGAATGAGAGAGAAGAGAAAGAGAGGAGAAAAGATGTAGAAAATTGAGAATTTGGCCTTCAGGCTTTTCGGACAGGATTATATGCTCATAATATTTCATATATGCAGATACCATCACACCAAATCCTTTCGGGGCAGACTAAGTTAAGAAATTTAGTTCATTCTGTCTTCCCCACCAAACATGCTCCCTTTTAATGATTTCCTCCAAATCGCTCTATCCTTAAAAACCATATTTGCTTCCCTTGTACTCAAGCATTGCTTTGCTTACGCTCTTCTACACTGAGGACTCCTCATATTCCTTCTCTTAAGAGTCTCCTCTACCGCATTAACCCATGGTTTTCGTCGTCTATCTATTCATGTCATACTTTTAACTTCATTCTCATATATCTAATTTGTTATTCAACTACCTCCCATGTCTATTACTGGGTTATCCAATTCTTCCATCACCCACTCATCCAAAATCATATCCATTCTACTTTTCCCCCTAACACTTCTCAAAAACACCATTTCTATTGTATTTAGCCTTCTCTATTGCTAACCCTGACAAACCTGGATTTTGCTGCCATATAATGACTTCGAAAGAACTCTGAAATACACTGTGATTTCAACTCCTCCAGATAAACTCTCATTCCAGCAGCAGATATGCTCCACTTACTACATAGGACTTCCCTACCGGCATTCACATGCTTAATAATCTGTTCATTAATCCCTCCCTCTTTGGCAAACCACCGGTGAAGGTATACATATTTCAACATTTTCTACAGATTTACAATATACTTACAGCTTTTTCAACTTCTTCACGTTGATATGCTACATTTAAATTATATAGTTAAGCTATTAAAACTCCCTCAAGGAAAATGTAGCCTTCACTTCGAGCAAGAAGGCGGAGAAAATGGATCATTAAGAGAAAAGGCGTTGCACAAAATAAGCGAAAGTATTGCATTAATGACTGAACGCATTAAATAATGAAAATATACTCACAATATTAACTATACAAAATTTAGATGGCAATAGCATTTATGATGTGTGTATTGACTCAACGAGAGGGCTCAGAGAATGGAACAAAGAAGTGACATGAGATCCCATGGATATAGAACCTTTGCCATGATGGCTCATGCATCACCAGATTTCCCTTTATTCATGCTTCCTTTTCATTAGAATCAATCCCTTAACCATCCAACCTACTTATCCTAAATGGCTCGAAAGCATTCTGTTTTCGGTCAAATTCTAAAGTAGCCAATCAATATTCTATACTTTGCTATCGAATCTATAACGACAATTCAGCTAATTCCCTTCAAAGCCATGGTTGTGTCAACAGGATGAGTTGAAAATTAAAAAGAATTCTACTTCCCTTACCTTCTTCTCAATATTTTCGCACTAATATTTTTACATATAATGTCACTTTATCCTATATAAGAACATCTGTTCGATAGTTAAAGCAAGTTTTTTTTAACAGCCCACCTTTTAATTAGGAGTGATGTAATTTCTGGTATACGCTTCTTTGGCTTCTTTGCCTTCAGTAAAAAGTGAGCGGCAGCTAATTTTATCAGTCTATTTCGATGACTTGTCAATTACACTGACCCAGAAAATGTCAACAGAAATGCCCTCATCAGAGTCACCGAGAGGTATTAATTACGTTTGGAATTGAGGGCTTTTCCTCAATTTCCCACCGAAAGTGAACCTGCTTCTTTGAAGCCATTCGCACGAGAGCATAAAAGAGCATACATGATCGAATGCGAGAGTCATCAAGGTCCGCAGTTGTCCCAAAATGAAGCACTAGAACGCTAATTGATTTTTGAAAGTGTAACTGGCGATATTCCGAGGTAGAACGTGAACTGTATTTCGATATGAAAAGGAAACACGCCTTTTGATCGAGAATGTGAATGTTCAACATAGGACAGAAAGAGATTAAGCTCAGTGGTTTCCATTTTATCTTTTATTCCTGAATGCAGGCAGTGACCTCTTTTCAACGTAAAATAAATTATGGTTAATGAGATGTCAGGGATATCAAATTGTACAGTGAAGCAAGAATGCATGAGTAATTAAATGGAGGCTATCACATTCCTGTTGGGGTTTAAATTTTACATTTCTGTTGAAAAAGCTAAAAAAGAATGTCCCTTAGTAGGAGATAGTGATAGGGTTTTGACCCGAATTAAAGTTACTTAAAAAATGTTGAGCAATCCAAAATATTATATGCAGCATTGAGAAGACTATTCCAGAAGGAATATGAGTAGTGGTAATTATTTTAATCAGAAAAAGACTACCGCAAACTGATGCTAGTTAAGGCAACGAAAGTGAAGAAAGCTGCGCGAAAAAGCGATGTTTTGAATTCATCCCTATCTATTTTAGCTCTTCTAGTTGGGTCTATTCCCAGACTGCAATTTGATGTTCGCCGCTCCCTCTATTCTTTACAGCAGCAGAGTTGAAGTTAACGGGAAGGGCACGTTTTCTTCGAGCTCCAAGAAAAATTAATGAAAGTAGTGGATGTTGCCTACTGGTTAAAGTATCAAAATATATCATCAAATATAATTTACCAGCAGCTAATTTGCATTATGAATTGAGAATAATTAATAAATGCTTAAAAAAGCAAGTGATCATAAAATAAGTTCCAAGGTGACCAGGAAAGAGTGCCATTCAGGACCCTTGGGAACATGGGAATTAAAAGGATCAAAATAACTCCGGCGAGTAACCTTTTGAGCGAAGGATAAGTGGTGGAAAGGAAATTGGGAAGTGGGAACAATATGTATTGGGGTGAAAATACTATTGGGAGGTAAGGGAAGTCACATAATATCAAAGATGAAGGACGAAAAGAGAAAGACAATAATCCTACAGGAGGATGTCCGGAGTAGGCGGAAATTTTACGTTGAGAAGCTACATGACTGAAAAAATAGACTTGTAAACTTTGATAGAGAGGCTGAGAGAATAACGGAAAAGGATAACCTCGACCACAGTTATTTGACTGCGAAATATATGGGGCAAGATAGATGAAGAAAGAAATGCAGAGGGAGTATATAGAATACCTTTGAATTCTGAAGAATTAAGGTGATAAGGAAATACGATATTTTTTCAAACATATTCGTCGACGGGACGGATGTTTGTAGAGACGAGAAATATGTTTGGCCTGAGGATTTCCTTAAAATACTGCCGTTACGTATTCCACAGAGAAAAAAGAGTTGGAAAAGGTTCAATTATAGAACAATAAGTTTTAATTCACTCACGGCTGCAACATTGCTTGAAATAATTAAGAACAGGTTGACGAGTAGGATAAATTACTACTTGGGCGATATTCAGTTAGGGCTTCGGAAGGGTAACGTAACTCGGGTGATTTTGAGTTTGGAGACGAGGGTGATCTTGCTTGCCTGGCGGTTGACTGAGCTAACGGGAAAAATGATACAGATATTTGGAGAATTACAAACAGTATGGCGGGATAGGATGCTAAATACGGCCCAGAAAGCAGGGGTGAGAGTGGATGATGGCGAATGAGGGCGGGTAATCATATTCTCAGGATAAGGAAAGGGTATCGATTTTCACCCTTATTTTTTAATATTTATTCTTAGTAAAGCAGCATGATACGCATGGGAAGATTTTAATGAAGGAAAAAAATAGGACGCCAGCTGATGAAGTCATTTAGGATCCCCGGACGACCAGGCGTTGGCGAATTGATCACCGTAGGGAGCGTACGCTTTAGTTGGTAGATTTAAAATACGGTGAGGGGAATACAACATGACGATAAATTATAAGAGAACAAGAGTAATGAACTGCTATGGAACGAAGAGAGTGAGGCTGGTCATGAGAGTAGGAGGAAACAAACTGGATGAAATTGAGCGATATAATTACTAAGGCAGAACGCTATTTGCAAATGGGCAGAGTAGAAAGGATGGACGGCGAAGAAAAGGGCTAGTGAGGGACAGGTTCAGTAGAAGAAGGGAGCAGAGGATGGGAACCTAGGATAAGTATATAAAATTGAGCTTCATACGGATAGAAGAGTTTTATGGGGCATTAACGCGGAATCCGAGAAAAGTGGACGGGAATGCACTGAAGGAGTTCGAGATTTAGGTGAGGAGGAGAATGAAGACAGTGCATTGGACAGAAAAAAAAACAAACGAGGAAAATACTCATTTACTGAGTCAGGGGAGGAAATTGCTGAATGAGGAGGAGGCAATGGAGGTCGCTAGAAGGAGGAGAGCGTAATCAATCGTGTTAGAAATTCCTCGCTTTAAAAACGGTCTCTCCGGAGTGCACGCCCATACCATTTCCCGTGTAACATGGCTGGCATTTGTTGGCATATATCTCGAAAAGAAGTGTGGTAGGAGGCAAGTATTTCCGCATATTTGGACAGGTGAGATATTTTTCAATAAACTGAGACCTAATTCAATGATTTCTAGATTTCTCTGAAACTACCTTAAGCGCCATGAGTGCCGGTTTCCACTCATTGCTGAGCTGGAAACCTTTTTCTTCGCTCCCGCTGTTTTGGCCGATCTTTATTTCCACTAACTCTTTTTAAAATAATCAGATCTCAGTAGTTTTTAACTTCAATGAGATGACATTTTATGGAGGTTAAGAGTGTTAGTAGTGCATTGTGGAACAAAACTGAATTTATGACTATTCTTCCCATACGCAATCTATTTCAACTCAGTAATGAGTCACGCAGCGTGAGCAAGGTGACGCGAGATATTGATAAATTTCAAAAGGGAAGAACCGTAAAATTGAGGAGAAGATGAATTTTTTATATTATTCTGCATACAATCTTGTTATAAAGGACGATAGGTTGTTCAAGGCCGTGTTAGGGGGAAGAATGTAGGTTAAGCGTGGAAGGGGAAGAAAGAGATTATAAAGACTAAGTTTAATTCCACTATTTTTTTATTTGAATAGACCAAGGTTCCAACTTAACACTGCTGTTTTTTTAAATTGCATAGATGAAAATAGGGTCGGTTGTCATTAAAAAATAATGGAATCTTACTTAGTGAAGTTTTCTTAGTGAAGAAAATGTTTATTAGGCTCCATATCGTAAAGCCTGCTGAAGAGAACAGATTCAATGAACGGCTTTAAGAATCGTTGATGAGCATAAAAAACTGATTTGAGTGCTTTATAAGGGTCTATTTTTGAGTGAATGGCAAAAATAAGAAGTCCCTTGAAAGGTTAGGGACAACTTTTGGATCAATTTTAATCATTACGAATAGGAATTCCGGAACAGAAATAGGCTTATTGTTAAACCAAATAAAGAAGGTCTTTATTTTAACGAAAATCTTGGCTCCGTCATTTAGGTTTGATTGAGTAACAGACAGACATCATTAGATTACTTTAAATTAGAGAGGATAGAAGTCGCCTTACTCTATGTTGTTTGCTGTGCATTAGATATGTTTTCCACGTCGGAAAAATGAGTAACAGACGGGTATTTTGGCTAAGTGTACATTTACAAAATAACATCTTAGACAAGGCGTATCTTAATGGCATATGAATATCCCAATCAATGTATTAAATAAAGCCTGCCGTATTAAGTTTTCTCTACCAGATGGTGCAGGTTTCTGACCTTAGGGTGGTTTGAGCGAGATATCATTTTAACTAGAGCAGTGCGAATTCTTCGAAATCGAATCAAATCGACTAAAATCAGGCTTAATTCAATTCGATTCGCCTGCAAATCGTAATACTTCGAAACTGAATGATTCGAAATATTATAATCTGATAGATTCGCATTCGAATCATTGCATGCATTCAAATATGGCGCTCATTCCAAAAATGGTGCGCCGTTCGTTTAGACGATGTTTTCCTCACGCAAAACTAAAATTAAAACGACCACATGTTATTTTGTGCTATTCTTTGTGCCATTATAGATATATATGCTAATTTGAGGCCCTGAAATATTGTGAAAACCTTTATTACTTTAACTGCGCATAAACATTAGTACTTTATTTATAATTCGATTAGCAAGCGAATTTTTTTTAGGGTGAATCGATTCGCTACCAAAATTTAAAAGGAAAGTTCGTTTTTTTTTAAAGGTCTTTTGAGAGATTTGATTCGGTTCAATTCGAAATGAAAGCCCCTGATTCGCACAGGACGAATTTTAACCAAATATTGACGGATTTGTCCTCATTTGAAAGAATATCTCACCCTCCCAAACATATCTAAATATCAGGATCTTACCGCGTCACTTTCCACAATATTTGCCAAAAATAACAGCCATTGTCCAAGGGAAATGGTACGCGAATGCTTCCCAGAGGGATATTCCTTAAAGTATTAGGAATTTTCATTTGCCAGCTACAGTCAAAAAATTAACAACACGTAGTTTTGATACTTTTGCAAATATTTAAAAAAAATTATTCAGTGAGCAGTATATTTTCAGAGTTCCAAAATCCACGCATCGTAAAGTGTTGTAAATGAATGTGTTTGGGTGCTAAGATGTTTGTTTTTAAAAAGAACACAACAAACAAAATAAATAACCATCTTTGGGCACCATCCGTCTTTAAAAAAACGTCCATTAATTTGCTATACCACTAATAAGAAATAATAATAAGAGTTTGTGTTCCAACATTGGAAACTCATGATCAGATATTAAAGAAAGTTTTTGCTCGAACTCGTGAGTTGGGAGTTAAATTTAATCCTTATAAATTTCAATTACGGTTGAAACAAGTTAAGTATTTAGGGCTTCATTTCAGTGATGAAGGCATTAATCCAGATCCATCCCATGTGGCAGATGTGTTAAAGCTGCCTAGCCCCACTAGTAAGAAGGAACTCAGAGAATTATTTGAATTGTGCAAAAATTCCACAGAGAAAAAAATCATCATTTTTGACCGGGATTTGAACCCGGATACATCGACCCCCGGCCGAGTGCTTTAGCCAAGATAAGATACCAAGATACCAAGGCGTCCTCTTCCCCTGAGGATATTTTTATTTGGATATTCTATTATCCCTGCGGATATTTTATTATCCACATGGAAAGAGGACGGCTCGGTAGCTTAACTGGCTAAAGCACTCGGCCAGAAATCGATCCGGGTTCGAATCCCGGTCAAGGCGGATGATTTTTTCTCTGTAAAATTTTCGCACAATTGTGAATTGCGGGTGACTCCGTAAAAGTGGAACTCCGTGGCTACTACCGGATAGTGTAAAATCTGTCAGTTCTTGGAATGTTTTATTATTTTAGAGAATATATTCCAAACATGTCCATAATTGCGGCCCCACTCAAGAAATTAACTGAAGGCAAATGCATCATGGTGTTAGCTTCCTCATCATCAAATGGCATTTGAAAATTTAAACTCTTTATTATATCAACCACCACTTTAAAGTGCATTTAATCCTGATAAGAAAATAGCAGTACACGCAGATGCATCAAAGGATGGCATAGGATGTTGCACATAAGAAGACAACATACCCGCCGTAAAGGAGTTTTAAACGTACCGAGTGAAAAAAATGAGTCATGCTAAATACTTAGTGATTATTTATTTACTGACAACTTTTGTCATATCAATGTTCGTTAATGTACCATTAACATTACAGTATTTTCTTCACGCTATTCACAGCTGATGACATAAAAGCGAAAAATTTGAACGTGGTCTCCATTACAAATAGCGTAAAATCTCGCTCAAAATACCTAATCCCTAACGCTGACCTAACCGACACAGTTACACTGGTGGAATTTCAGACACTGATTTTAGCAATGACCCGATATTCGGGTCTCATTACATTCCTAAACATTGCACCAGGCGTGAATTTCACACTATAGGTTCAGGAAAGGAGTCTAACGTAAATGAATCCCTCCAACTCTTACGAGTGCATGCAACCATGGCTCTGCAGTATTTGAAATACATGCACTTGAGATCTTCGATATTGTGGATACGAAATGCACTCCATAAAGTATTTTGTGATTCCCTATTTGAATTCCACATTGTGACACATGTTACAGTTTCACGCTTCACTTTGTGGAAAAGCGACACATGAAAAGAGAACTCGCTATGTACTTTCCATGTTTTATTCTCTTCGGCCATGGTTTTGATTACTAATGCTCAATATTTCGACCTCGATAATGAGAAAACTTTGTCAAAACCATGATTGGAGAAAATAAATCGGTGTGGAAAGTACAAAGCATCCACTTTGTGAATGTGAATTTCCACGTCTTTTCATCCACATTGTGAATTTTGCACCCAGTGCTACTTAGTTAAACCAAGTGGATTTATATTTTGCATCATGCCATTTGGTAATTATAATCCATTCGCATAAAAAAAATTACTTGACGCAAACGAATGAAAACAGCCACCGCCATATAGCCATGGTAGGTGCTGAGGCAGATTTCCATAGGAAGTGTTGCACACCTCTCCAGAATTGAAGCAAACATCTCCAGCAAGACCCGTCATTTGTTTCCAGCGTGGCAATCGTTGTGTCTGGATATCGAGAAATCATCAGCTGATATTATTGAAAATTTATGCTCTACGATAATCGCTTCTTATTGACGCCATTGTCACTGAATGCTGAGGGAAAATTCGTAGAATCTCTTCAATGCATACGAGAGAAACGTAGATAATTTTGAACAATGGACTTGGGTAATGGTCCTATTCCGAATTAATTCCTGAATTATATTTTTTTTATTATAAAATTACGGTTTTCGAACCAAGTTCCTTGAAATTGCTGTGACTTAAGCGATTGCACAAGTCATAATATATGTAAAACTGAGGTTTTCTGCGTCCTGTGTATGAATCCAAAACATATATACTCTCCGTACGTAGTTTCCTGAAATGCGATTTCAGTAATTTACAAAATAATACGTAATTTGATTGGCCCAGATGCGTATTTTACACACATGGCATTCATCTCTTTCTATTTTCCGCATTAAAAGAATTATGCATTTAAAGATTGCGTTCCCCTACTCAGTTGTGCCCCACTTAGTGGTGCAGTGGGGCAATGAGGCAAAGTGCGTCATAAAATATATTTTGGTGGGTTGCCCAGTATTGGAGTTATACAACTCGGGGGGTGAAAAATGTAATAATATGATGTTTTAAGAAAGGAGTAGAGTCGTTGCGATAAAGTGTGAGGGTAAATGCATTAGCGCTCTGCCAGTCATAACGTTTGTGATAGTTCCGATGGGCAAATACGCGTTACTGGTATAAAAAATAGAAAAAATAAACTTTTCATGCACGAAAGATATATAACGCCTGATATACCCTAAACAATTCATGGTGCAAGATTTTGCCTCAAGTTTAGGAAGATTCTTAGCCGGAGACTCGACAATTTAATTTTAAATTAGCATGGGAGTAGTTTGGAAGACATGACTGGAAAGAATTGAAACGCCTGATTTATCTCTGTAAATGCGTGGAGAATAATTTTACGGGCTTCAAGTTCAGGCAAACGCATTGATCGTGTATTGGAGGAATTGCAGGCAACCAGGCCATCATAACATAAGATAATTGATGCAGCTAATTTGAAAAAAATTGATACCGTTACTCAGATGAGATAAGTAGGAGTGTTTAAGTAACCTTCCAATGAGATCAGAGGAGAAGCTTGGAGCAGCAAGGTATTGTCCGTGAAACGGAATGAAGTGTTCGTTAAGGCGGATCGGAAAAATCGATTTTTCGTGGAGAAACTTGGCCCACTGAAAAAAAGTTGTCAAAGTGGCTCAGAATTCGGCAAAAAAAATTTGGGATCTCTAGGTCAACCCTAGACCCTCGCGCCGTTGCTATTTATGGGGAGGGTGGTTAAAAATTAAAAAAGTGCTTGATTTTACAGTTATTCTCCATGTATTTGGACGAGTTGCGTCTCTTTAGCACAAAAATTTCGTCCGTTTGGACGTATCTACGACCGTTAAGCCACAAATCACCTATTTCGAGTGCGTGGCTGCGCCTACTTAAGCAACCTCGCCGCAGCGTCGTGATGCGACGAGCAGCAGCAAATCCATCCTCAGCTCAAATGGATAGTTTCAGTGTAAATGTGTCATTGTTTGATTAGATCAGCATAGATGTACAGCACCAACGTGTATACAATGGTTTTGTTTCACTGAAAACGAGACGGGTGCGTATACTTTTTGAACGAATGGGATTCGACTTTGTAAATTAGTGCTCGGATTTTTCGTAGACACGACATTTGAATACGGCCGAGTCTCAGCAGTCGGTTGGCCGTTGTGAGCCAGCGAGAATGAGCAACATTCCCTGGAGTTTTTTTGGCTAAACTTTTCGAGCAAAATCCTGTAGACACGGCACAGAAAATTTCCAAAATATACTTCTGATCAGTGCTCAGCAAAATCAAATCTACTACGTTGGACTCTAATGATGTTGAAATTGTCTCAAACCCTATGATATCTGGAGTGTTGCAATCTTGAAGGGAAGAGCCAATAGGTCCTGCGTACGAAAATGGATCCTTAGTTTGCCCGTCTAATTTTTCTACCAAATGCCGCAACGGTAACTCATTTATATGCAATTGGCAAATATACCACTGTAAGGGACATCGGAGCTGTGCTTCCAGTTAACGGATGATGCCTCCTTTCTGACCGGTATCCACGTTGGTGCCGTCGCATCCAATCACTTTAAAATTCGACAGATCCATATTATCTTTCACAAAAAAAATCGAGAGTCGCAGATTTGATGTTTCTTGCAGATCCTTCTGGGGGGGAGACAAACCCCAAAGAGTGGGAGCCTGGCTCTTCAACTAATACGACATGTTCCTCCCTGACCTTAAATTGGTAAGTCCTCTTCCCGATTTTCTCCAGTTTAATTATACCATCCTTCCTGCCGTCAAAATACAGCCCTTTAATAGCACTTTTTGATCCTTCTCCCTGTGCTTTCACAGTATCTAGCATCTTCTTTTTCTATCTCCGTAAGTAATTCCGGTCTACTACCTTTGATGTGTCTTCCGGGGTTATGAGTTTAGCGTCGGCTAAATTTGCGCTCACGATCATTGCTGCTGCTCTGAGGGACATGCCGGTTCTTGCACATGCTTCTGCCACATTTGGGTAATTGAAGCCGCTTTTGCTCCGAAGATAGTCCAGGTTGATTTTCCCCCCTAGCCTTTTTAATCTTATGAGGAACGTTGAGTTCCGAGTCGGAAGATTCCTCATCTGTTGAATTTTCTTGGGATGTCGATGAAGAAAATCCTTGCTGTTTGCTTTTTTCCTCTTCAAGGGTGGTTTTGACTTGACGCTCTCCGACGTTGTTCTTCTGTGTTATTTATTCCTTCTTCGAGTTTCTTGGGCATCCACTTCACCAGCCCCCATCTTTTGTCTCGTCATTTGATCTCTCAAAAATGCCTCTTCATTTGGAGGACCATTATCTTCCTTCTTGAACATACACTGGTTAATTCTTTTGCACTTACACCCACAAGTATCAAACAATTTCTGAGAATTATTTAAAAATCTATTACTTTTTTGTCTATTTGACACCTTTCTTAGGTTTTCTCGCACTTTTTCTTATGCCATAGTATTTCTTATGGTACCGTAAAATCAATTTAATCACGGCTCCTTCCGGGATGATAGGAATAGAGGTGCGTCTCCAAAGTTTGGACACTTTTTTCGTGGCTCGAGTAGCTACTTGATGAACCGTAGGCTCTCTACCTGCGTATTCGAATCTCAAAATATTACTAACATATGGAAAACATTTTATCGCTTCTCTGAAAGTTGGTAACATCGATTCGTTTAAAGTCACCGAGACACCAAAAACGAGACAATTTTCCTCACTGTGCATCCTTTTTTTCGGCATTTTTCAATTTCAAACTATCGCATTACGTACTGTACATGTGGCAACAATGGTCTACAAAGTAGCGAGCAGAATCTCAACCGATCACATCCATTCCTCGCCGTCGTCCCCTTTATGACGTAAACAATGTGTTTACTTTCGACACAATCAAACAATGACACATTTACACTTAAACTATCCATTAGAGCTGAGGACGAATTTGCTGCTTCTCGTCGCGTTACGACACTGAGGCGAGGTTGCTTAAGTAGGCGCAGCCACGCACTCGAAATAGGTGATTGTGGCTTAACGGTCGTAGATACGTCCAAACGGACGAAATTTTTGTGCTAAAGAGAGGCAACTCGTCCAAATCCATGGAGAATAACTGTAAAATCAAGCGTTTTTTAACTTTTAACCACCCTCCCCATAAATGGCAACGGCGCGAGGGTCTAGGGTTGACCAGAGGTCCCAAATTTTTTTGGCCGAATTCTTAGCCACTTTGACAACTTTTTTTCAGTGGGCCAAGTTTCCCCGTAAAATATTGACTTTTCCGATCCGCCCTAGTGTTCGTTGTGGCGTGAGAGTAGGTTGAGTGTGACTTAGAACCTCGGGATACTTCGCATCATATGAGAGAGAATACGAAATTCCGGACTTTGGATTTCTGCAGATAGTTTTGGATCTTAACCTTTTTAAATTATAATATTTTGGTTTCAGGCTAAACATTACCGGCGACCGTATTGTACTGACATACTTTTTCTGTCGCACTTATGCTTCATTCTCATTCTCCACCGGCCAAATTTCAAACTCCTCTCGAGGAGGGATTCATCGGTTAGTTCTGCAATCAGTTTGACTAATCTATTCATTGAATCAAATCAGCCGCAGCTGGACATTTTACTCATGAGGGTGCCTTCTAGACTTGACTGAATTATTCCTGTATAAGTTGCATAATGTTTATAGAAAATGATGTGCTTCAGAAAGGAACGAAATCACGAACCTAAGTCATATTTAACTCGTTAACCGATTTTTATATAAAATATAAATTTCGTGTTCTATATCGTTGATTTCATTTTATTTTATACGAATTTTATATTTAGAGTGAATACAAGTGTTTTGACAGATTTAGATGCGTTTTTTGCGTATTGCGTATTTGCGTTTTTTGTTTCAATTATATTCAGCAAAGTTTTTTATTAATAGTTTTAAACATATTACCGATACATTTCCAATCGTTGCGTTAACAAATGATGTGGTACGAATTCACTCACACGGGTGCATGCACACCCATGTCACGGGGGTACATTACCGAAAATTTTTTATTTTTCATTTCAAGTATTAGAATATTTTCCCCAGCCATGCTTACAACGCAGATATTCTCCTAATATCCATGGTACTACACACACTTGCCCCAAGATAGGTGTATCCAAGAGCAAACTCTAATTGTAAAGAAATAATGAAACGAATTGGGACATGGTTGAGGGATGAGGGTGGAAAAACTGAAACGGAGACGTCGCATGAATTACCTCTTGCTCTCACGGCGCCCTTCCTTTCTCGTCGGCTTCCGACGCCTCGTACGCATCGAACTGAGGTACATCTTGGCGGTCTCTCCTCTTGCCTTTCTCTCGACGAAGAAGAAGAAGAGGAACACGAAGCAAGGAAATGGGATGCAAAGAGAGCCCAGAGTAGGCACAGCCACGGACGCTCGCACTTCAGGCACACGTAAACGACGACGCACCACAATAACACAAGCACACGAGAAAAAGAATTCCCACCATCCCTTTTCCAATTTGGAGCTTCTTTCGTGACAAATTCTTTCTCTCCGGAAGAATCTTTCAACCCTAAAGACGCCTATGAAGCTTAGAAGTCCCACGGACCGCTTTTGAAGCCTCAAAGACTCAAAAACTTGTCCATTTTGAACGGGAAGCAAAAAAAGTCAGAACATGAAGCGACATGCATTCGAATGAAAATAAACGACACCTAAAAAATCTTTTTCCGTCGAAAACTGAGCTCAGCCCTCCAAATGTATGGGAAGTACAGGTTATAATCGATGGAAAAGTAATATTCAAAGCTTCTGGTCTGAGGGATTATTCCACTTTTTAGTGAATAGTTTCACGATCTGTATTTAATTTCTTCTACCCGGTCAAAATATAGGAACTATAGATGAGTGTGAATATGCAATCAAGAATTATTCGCAATATTTACCCTCACCAAAAATTAATCATTGGAATATACATATCGGAAAATTCACTATTTAGGACACGGCGATGAAGAAATTTAGTTTCGAGCTTGCATTAACTGCAGTCATTTGTACCTAAGTAAGGTGGCATTTTACGAGAAATACCACCTAAAATATATCGTTTTAACAATCAAAATAGAATGCTTTAAAACTTTCTACATTAACGGTAAATTTTATGACTTTGTAGCCGCCCCTTCCCTCTTCATAGCATGTTTGGTTTAGGTAATATTTAATGCACCATATTCGAAATAAAACTGAGTGACTATCTATACTAATTACAGGTACCTCTTGTATAGAAAACTACAATTATTCTAGTCTAATTCAGTACTCATAGTACAAAATCATTTTCCAATGACAATAACCATTTTTCATCCCTTCATGACGTCTAATTTGCATTCGTTTTCAAGTTTTCCGAAATCTGTCGTTGCTGAGTTTCGAGCGCTCCGCTGGACCTAGGCAAGAACGAAAACAGATATCACACTCGGAGCAAAGCATGCAGGCTCGGAATTGAAATTGGGTCAACGGCGAAGCGCTAAACCTCGCGTGAACACCACTGGGATTTCAAAACATGCTCGGCCGTGTACGAAGTGGACTAAGTGGACGGGAGAGGGGCGACGACGTCGGCCGATGAAGCAAGCGCGCCCGCCACGTGGGGCGGAGACGAACTCGTCTTTTCGAAGGTCAGCACCATCATAGGTCGTATCGACAAACGGCACCAAAAAGTAAATCTGAGCTTCAAGAATAGAAAATCACAAGTTGATTAGAATGATTGTCCTTTTAATCGATCGGAATTATTTGAATTTTCCATGAAGTCATGAGGTGGTCATTGATACCCACAGACGATACAAAAGTTATATTCCATCATCAGCATTCCTGAGCGACGCTGAAGGGAAATGTTTCCTCCGATGACAGAGCAATTTATTCGATGAACTCCTATGAAACGTCAATCACTTCATTTTCTTTTGCCTATGAATGGGGATACCTCAAACGGACAAGTACTCAATCCACACCCATTTCCTCCTAAATGCACCCTTTACTCTTGTAAAACACTAAATAAACTGCCAATTGGACTCAAACTATCTGTAAAAATATATAAATTGACTTCCTCGAGTACCGCAATGTTAATCATAGCAGCACAGGGGAAAATTGGATGATAAGCGAGATATCTCGACTAGAAAGTGGTAAAAGAACCGCTAGTGCTTTCCTTCCAAAAGTAAGTACCAGCATAAGCACCGTCAAGGCGACAGCAAAAAACTTTCTCTGCAGGTTCACACAAAATTCACTTCTAATCCAACAGAAGACAAGCACTTAGATAATCTTCCCTTCCCACCACCTGGCACAACACAAAAGTATTTCCAACGTCCTCCAAGTGATGAGGAACGACCTCCGGGCCTCGAAATTAGCACAATGTGACTCGTATATCCAGTTATGAAATTCTTCGACGGCAAAGAACAGTTCCAGTTTGGACAACAGAAGTGAACGAGTGGTCCATAGCTCACCACGTAGGGTTATAAACCGACATAACCAAAGGGACAAGCAGAGATGTTTCCGAAGGCAGCGTGTGGAAATGAGCGGCACTGATATGGCAGAAAAGGCAGTGCTCCATAACCGATCCACTGCTTCTTGTGACAGAAGAGCAGAGGCTGAAAGTGTCAACCTTCCGCCGTCCGTAAGGAAAAAAGCAGGCCGTAGGGGAGGCGCATGCCGTTACTTACAACTTGTAAGGCTTTCTTAGCGTGGTGGCGAATGGAGGAGGAGAAGGGAGATTTATGTCCATGCAAGGGAAGAAGAGGCGGGGGAGGACTCCGTGTGGCGATGGATTCCAAAGTGGAGACAACGGGATGTTGGGTGTGTGAGTATAGTAAAGGGGCGGTTGCTAGTTGGGGGGAATGCTGGGCAGAAACGGAAGCGAGAACGCCCAATAGGATTGGCCAACCTCTTTTGTTGCATACAAAACGAAAGAATGCAAATTCCACTGAATTTCACCTGAAAATCGGATTTGTTGTGCGGGTTGTATATTGCCCACCCTAAACTCCCTTAAAAAAAAACCGCAAAGGACATATTGGCTGAATTACTACGGCTTTTTTCGAACAAATTTGACAGAAGTCGGCACCTCGAATGAAAATTTCAGAAGTCAGTACAACACAAATGGGGAAATAGGATGAGAGAGAAATTAGAACATAGAAGTGAGATGGGGAAGGAGACGTGAAAATGGTCAGTGCAGTATAGGAAGGCAATGGACAGACACAAAGTAAATTAAGAAGGGTGTCCAAGAGAACACTTATGAAGAGATAATGCTTTTAACTGATAGGAAAAAAGGATTGGAAAGCTGAAGAATCACGATTTTCAGATTGATGACACCTGATTATGAATCACACTTCCATTGTATATTGCATTGTTGACTTCATTTCATTACATGATTTGATTGATCCTACATATTTGCACCTTTGTCTTTCACGTGGAGATAGCACAATCCCCCTTTAAAGACAGGCTTCTTTTTTCAATCGTGCATTTTATTGGGTCTTGAACAACGCACTAGGCAAAAAAATAAGCCAAAAGGAGGATGCAGGGGGCTGAACAGCATGAGAAAACTCACTTCTCTCCAAATCGAACCCCTTCGAAACCCTCCACTTGCTACTTTCCCTACTCTCGCACAGTTTCTCCTCAAGAAGCCCTTCCCCAGACGTAACGAAATTACCTCAAGGGAAATCGCTGAAGCATGCAAGCACCTCCCCTTCCATGCCACTCCCACTTCGCACCACCCTTCACCCTTTCCTCCACCACCCCTCTACCTTCTCAACGACTTCTTTCGAGTCTTCTTTTCCAAAGGCCTTTATTTTTTTTATCCCTACCCCTTCAACCAACCCTTCCCATTCCTCTCCCCATTCCTCAGCCCTACAAAAATGAGCCCTTCTTGCCCTGAGCCTCTCACGCCCCCTTTCACGTCTTTTTGCTCCGAATTGCTTCGCCTAATGCCCAAGTCGATTGAGGAGGCGCATACAACCAGTGGACACGAAGATGAGTGGCTGGCAAAACAACCTCTAACGAGATCGTTCGTCATTTTATTCATAACTTTATGAGGCTGATGGAGTTAAAAAAATAAATTCCCACGTTTTTTCTGTTTGGTACTTATAAGTCACCATACTCTCTAGTTACAGACATTGAAACGATACAGTACCTCAAACAGCTCTGGGGCATTCGTGCTATGTACATTCGAAATTTCTACTTAACGCCGCGTCGCGCCGCCACCAGTACAAATCTATTGCTTTCGTGAATTCTCCAAAGAACCTAAAGAACTTGTACATAGATGGCTACTCAAAAATTAAGGCATCTTAACGTGGTGTCCCTGAGATATTGATGGCTTTTTTAGCTTTGCTGTTTTGGAAATTGGTGCGCCGAAATAAGATGATAGTTGTCATCTTATGCACTCTTTCGAGTGTCTCATTCATTTAATGATTTATTCCCCTTGAATCTGGTGGGTGAACCACACCAATCGCACAGGTAGTTCTACTGAAGGTTAAATTTTGGAAGCTTAGATATTTTATTGAATAGTTGAGTTCGAAAGAAAGCAATTTTTACTGGAACTAACTTTTATGATTCATTAAGCGAGGTTATCTATAAAAAGTAAACTTATGGAAAAGACGAAACAGTCCCTGTCGTACTGAGTATTTTATTAGTTTTTTCCTGTGGTGTTGTAGAATAAAAAACGCTTTTCTTCTTTAGTTAAGTAAAAGAATAGTTCAATGAGTACTATCAGCCAGCAATAGTACGTAAACATTGTATAATTAATAGGCTTCAAATTGGCGGGAAATCGACTAATGAAGAGAAAAAGATCTATTATGCTATTTCATAACTGATACCTGGGCAATACGCACACAATCATGTCACTGAAAAAATTTTATGTACTCACACATTACTGTTTGCGCGACTCGCAGCCAAAATTACAGAAAAAACGTTAAAAAATGAAAAAAGTATTTCATAATAAATTTCAATGTGCCCAAATTGCGGCTGATTGCCGAAAAAATAATATTAAACTCCAAAAATTCTTCTTTTCGGGTATGATGCCCTATAAACAAAACCTAGACACAATTGAGCACTCTTAAAAATGCAACTTCTCACATGGATGCATATTTCTCTCATATGAAATATATTTCTATGATTGAATAGCGCTCTCACATTTAGTCTGCAATTATACCAAAAACCTACTTCCCCTGCAAGAAATATCACATATCTATTTCTTGGTTTTCCACTATCTTTATCATTTACTCGATTTTAAGCTCAATACATCTCGATGGGTTAATTTATCTCATAACAATAAACTTCGAGTTTAATGCAAGTTTAAGGTATCAAAGTACATGATTCGCAATATTTCAGTCCTAATTTATTGTATCATTGCACTTTATGACTGATTTTGTAAATTTCATTTCATAAATCAGGTCTGGAAGACCCTGACTAGTAAAATAAATTGACCACGCACCTAACCTAACGAAATATGTATTGATACCAATTTACAATTCCATCCACTTAAAAACTCTCTCTAATAACCTAGTGAGGCAACACGCGGTCTTTGGAATCTGAAATACCATAAACACTCATCTGATTCAAATCTGATTCATAAGTACAATGATGTTGTCCCCAATAATTAAATTGTCGTTTGGCTTCATATAAATCACTGATAAGACCTGCTACATACTACCTACTGCTCGAACTTTCAATATATATGATAAAATTGTTGATTGGCCCTCTCAACTTTGGATTTATATCCCCACAGTCCTAAATTATCCACGTTAACCCCAATATTTTACACGTAATAACTATTGAGAAAAACATACTGCTCAAGACTTTACTGTCCTTAAATATTTTTGTATCATTGAACTTCCTATTCTTTGTATCGTGTAATGCTCTATATATATTTTTCTGGTTGACTAATGAACTGTAACGATTTACTGTATGAAATTCAATTCATAACCTTGTTTAGATACATTTGTTAACCATCCGCAGACAATGTACTTGCTTATAAGTCCTTGTTTCCTTTCATTTTAAATGTAATTATGTTGTGTAATTATTTTTCTCAACTATTGTGTTAATTTTTAATAGTAATTGCCTCATGTGCCAATGGCTCACGGAAATATACGAAATAATAATAATAATATCAGTTCGTTCCCCTGAAAAATTAATGTAGAGACCACTGGCCAGACTTTTAAGTTTTTACATTACAAAGTTTATCTCATCATAATACGAATTGCATTCTTACCATCAGGTCTTCACTTTAAGCCAGGCAAGCGGGATAACTGCCCCGGGCCACACGCCTCCGAGGGCCCAGGGTATTTTGAAGGAACTCGATAATCACAGGATGGAAAAATATAACGATAAAAGTCTGGTGTGATCGCCACTTCACCGTTGCTGATATTAGTCACTGAGTGCCTAAATACGTGTACTACTGTGTACGTTGCTCTTTGTATCCGACACTTTTTGTACTACTTAGGACTCTTACCCTATCAGCGGCGCGCATACTAAATATTTTAAGTGTACCTTCAATTCTAAAACTGACTTGTAATGCGCTTCACAGTGGAGTCACATTTCATCGCTATCGGCATCTTCCTCTCCTAGCCTTGCAATATCACATTCTAATTTCCAATTAAAAAAAAATAGTTTTCCTCTGACGTCGGGTTTTTATATTATTCATTTTTTATCGCAGCCTTTGCATACAATCTCTTTTCAAAACAAAGACTCATACATATTTGGCCATGGATTTTCCAAAAGTTTTTTCCAATCTTATAGTTTAGGTATTTTTTTTAGAATTCGGGATTTTCCAATAATCTCATGCTATCAGCCCAACTCATGGGCTAAAAAACAACAATAGCTAGTTATTTGATTCAACATTTTACACATTTGACGGTTATTCATCACTTGATGACAACATGAATATCACATCTTATGAAACTATTTTGAGAAGATTACTTAATTACCAACCACGACCTGCCTACAGGAAAACTAAGCTGTTCAATTCACTCCTGGTGGGAGTGAGTCATGCGACAGCCGGTTCCTTTATTTTCAGGTTAATAAGTTGATGATTCAGTTGTTGGCCGAGGGAAAAAACTTGGTGAAGAATGATCGAAGGCTTTCCCGGCGTATAGTGTCGTGGAAGGTTACTCGGGTTTTCCACCGGTTCAGAATCTCCATTTCTACCGACGTTTCGACGAACGAGTTGTTCATCGTCCTTAGGGCACAAAAAAGTTGGTATTACATTTACCTTCTCCTTTTAGGTAGATTCTTTATTTTTAGTATATGGTCCGCTGTCTCTTTCACTCGCATTGAGATCCATGGTGCTCGGCTCAAAGCTTGTTTGGTTGTAGTTGAAAGTGGTCATGTAGGAACAAAGAAAACGTAGAGGCTTTGGAACTCTGCAGCTCCTTCTGACAGAAATTTTAGGTTTGACATGCACACTGGTCCTACCCCGTCATTTTCCTATTGCCCTCGCTCATTTTCCTTCAATTCACTTTCCAATAAGTCCAATTCCTCTGCCTCCTCCTCCGCTAAATTGTTTTCCTCCCACTCAACATTTGCTTCATCATAGAAGCAATCTCTCCGAGTATTATCAACGGGCCGCTATGATTCACAAAGGTTCATGTAACTTAGTTCCAAAGGTTCCAATACCCCCCTGGTGAGGGCATTAAAATCTTAGACTACACAGCCAAATCAGGGTGTTTAAAAAAATTATCAGGGTGGTGCCCACTTTGGACCACCGATCTACTCTCTCTCTTTCACAACCTTTTGTACTGTTTCTTCTATAGGTACAAGTCTTTACCTTGAATGTAAACTGGTCTTATTTTAATACTACAGTGTCATCAATCAACATCCCTTTTCCATCCATCCATCAATCACACTCCTTACATCCTTACGCTAACGGTCCAAACTCCTTCACCTTCCACGACTTGCCAAGATCTTCACCCAAACACTATCGATCGATACATATCATTCTCTTACATTTTCTCACAAGTCCACATTACAAGATGAGTGATCATCTCCAGCTCTATCGGACATGAATTACGGAGATAACAATCAGTAATTGCAATCTGTGCCCAGAAAATAGTTGGCGCTCCTGAATGAAGAATAATGCAACGCGTAATGCCTGCTGGCCTCCTGTTCAGCTACTCAGATATTTAATTTTGCTCAGGGCAATAACACAGACAATACGGGTTCCTAAATATACCTGCGATCGAAAAAATTACGTCATTCGTAAATATCCATTATGGTTTCGAACAAAAAGAAAGTCTCTAAAGTGTGGAATGTAACAAGATTATTTTCCATTCCTGCGGTTTCCCGTCCCCTCCTTGACACGTGAAGACTGGTGAATTAGGGCTCTGTTAAGAAGGCGGAAAAATGGGACATAAGTTATACAAGGCCTCGCTGAACGACAAATCCAATCAGGTAGGAAGCGGACGGAATTTTATTCGAATGCTCAAATTATTCTTTGAAGTTCAGAGGGATATGAATTCGCGATTTTCTCTTCACAAGTCGAAATTCATTATTTGCATCTTCAACCAAATTTATCGAAGTTTACTTTAAACTGAATGAAAGACTAGAAGTAAAAACTGCTTACCCCATATAAATAATAGTGTGAATAACATTTTTGAACAATTCCAAGACTTAATTTTTATATAAAAGTACTGCAGGAATTCAAGCAGAGTACAATTGAATGTGGAGTAAGTTTTCGAGGAAGCAATTAGTTATCTGTGAATAATGGCTCAACTTTACTATTTTATGAATCAAATGCTTAAGGAAATAATCAGACTCATTGCTCATTCTTTAAAAACGATTATGTGGGCAAGGCATGCTCCTTATTTTATCTTTGTACACTATTATATAGTATATAAGCAATGTCTTTTTTGCATTGAACGATGACTCATGCAAAAAGAGGAAATCAGCTTGTTGGGCCAACTTCACGGAACAATGGCCTTCTTTAATTTAGCATTAACCTCTTAAATAATTAATGAGATGAAAAAATGTACCCACCGAGTAGCTGAGGAAGATCAAGGAAAGAGTATATTTCACTGATATTGGAGGAGATTAAAATAAGAACATTATGAAATGGCGAAACGATTGACAGGAATGCAGAAGTGAGAGCTACAGCCAAACCATCTCCAGATTTGTAACTTAATAATGATGATACCAACCTATTGAAATGGGTTAATTTTGTTACTCCATCTATTAAACACACAACTGCGATACTTATATTCTTAAAACTATCCGCTGGACACAAAAAATGTTTTGGGAACCATTGGAACAGAAGTGAAGACTTTGGAAAAATTTTACGCTATAGTTTTTTTACTCATTGGGTAAAGATGTAAATATTTAATTGAATGGATGAATTCAATCAGCACCAAGCATACACATTAAATATATTGAATACTAGAACAGACGAAAATCATGAATCAAATTCCACTAACATCCAAACTAGTATATAACTTGAAAAAGTAACATGAAAAATAAGCTTGTGTGTCGGAGAACAACTGAATACGAGCAAAAAAATACAAAGAAACAGAAAAGGCTGAGCTGGCATGAGAAATTGCACACTCCAATAAATTGAACGAATGGTGCATCAAGATTAGATCTCTTTGCACTGATAAATTTGTAAATACTGGTCACAGGGATGAATGGGGCAGCTGGGGACGAAGGAGAAAATCCTCGGAGGGCTAAACACACGCACTTGAGAGAGAGAGAATGATGCGGTGGAAATGAGCGTGGCGGGTGCAGAGAGGGGAGAGCAGAGGTGGCGGCGCTGTGCGGTCGTGGGGCCAATGATGCGGATCGCCCTTCTATTCTTTCGACGGTCCACTTTAAAGGGGTGTTTTGGAGATCGATCCATTGGTCACCCGCCACTAACCATCACATCGCGACGCCAAGGTGTTCAGGAAGATTGGATGGGATAGGAGGAAGACCGGGACCACGTGACCTCTTACCGCTTTACATGCCTAACGATTTCACGCGCATTTCCAAGTGCCTACCAACGGGCCATCGCTTTTCAACAGAATGATTTTTGTCTAATTATTCGCTACAGGTTAACCGTGCGAGTGATTTTACAAGTAGAGGCAAGCGACTTTTTTCATGGTTTTCCCTTTCTTAAACGTTTTAGTACATTTTTGTTGATGCATCAGCAGTCGTAGGTACATTAACTTAAATAGGGTATAATTTAGCGTATTTTGGTGATAATTCACCTCCAACACAAACCCTTGAGGTGGCTCACAAGGTATTACATAGATGTAGCAACTAGGGTAAGCAGTGCTAAGCACTAACTAAGTTACAGTTACTAAGCACTTGCTTGTTCGACTTCCTTAACATCCGTCATATCTCCTGCTATCTCTTATACACCCAATTCTCAAAATCCTGTGCCATATTTTCACCCAAGTTCCTCTACATCTATCTTTCTGCATCATAGAACTCCATGGCCCATGAATATGTGATTTGTTTATTCCCGGCGTATTATACTGAAGAATATGATACAGGCAGTCATCAAAACGTCGGCCAACATCTTCGTGACCTGGTGAGAAACCCGAGGAAACATCCTCAATCCATAGCTCATGTCTTATGAAAATAATTAGCCTCGTCAACAGAGTGGGTCATAATCAAAGGAGGTAGCACTATCAAGTGTCTTGTTGAAGATATACGATTCCATTAAGAGTTGAAACAAGCCAATTTTCTCACGATTGGCTATGTTTGATGATGTACTTCTTCCGTCACATTAGCTTTGAAAGGTTAAAACATCACGTATTTCAATAGGAAAATACTCATCTAAATGAGAGCCATTGAGATATTTGGCAAGATTTGTAATTAATTTAATCACTATATTACATTAAATTCTAATGATTTATAAAAATTTAAGACAATAAAATGCTATGGTTTCATCACACACGGGGTTTTTCGCCGCGTTGATCACAAGAGACGCCCCGAGAGCTTCAGGGATTGGTATAACTTCTTCATCTACCAGAGGACGACGCTTATAGCATAAAATAATAGTTTTCTCTTTTTACGATGGCGAATGACATTGTCAGTAACTGTTTTGACTTTATTTACGGAAATCATTTGAAGTATGATATGGAAGCCGTCAATGCAAACAATATTATCTCCTTCCGGAGATATAAAATAAAAACACACCAGTAATCGATTGCGCGATGAAACACGTTTCATGCGGCCTTAACCGCACTCTCATGAGGATAATCGCTCGAAATTTCTTCCTTCCGTCTCTCCGCATTAATCTACAGGGAAATTATTCCCCTTGGTGCTTCGGAGAGTCACCACTAGATCCACTCTCGGTGTGTTGCCATTTTCTTACCCGTTAAAAAAAATCAATCCCAGTGACTAAGCGTGGAGAGAGGTCTCCTTTTGTACACCTCATCCTCGTTATCACCATCACCATTATAGAACGGCGCCATTCTTCTCCTTCTCATCTGCTTAACAACTAAAAGCGACGAGAAGAAAAGAATGCCTCAACAAGCCATTTGGGAAAGAGGAGGACTGCCTCAACACGACAAGAGGCCCTCGAAGCTTCAAGTCCGTCAATGATGATGCAGCGTCGTTATTGACACACTACCTCTGGATGTCTTCTTAATACACTTGTTGGCGGTAACGAGAGCCTGACGAATAATAATTACACTTAGAACTCCTTTAATGGGGAAAAAACTTCAGCCAATCACCGAAATGGATTAAACGACCCGAAGGGAGAATATTTATAGTTTCGTCATTCTTCGACGATTTAAATTTAAATTTCTTTACCAAAGCAGTTCTAAACTTTCCAATCCATGGTAATTTAAATGATAAAATTTAAAAAATTATAAAATATTTAATATACGAAATTTAAAAAAAGGATCTGAACAATTAGGTCGTCTCCATTGTTCAGAATAAACGGTGAAATGTCATGAGGCCATTTTGGTCATAGGCTTCCAAAATATAAGGAGATAAGCAACCACCAATGATAAAATTGGTTCGATGAGTATTTCCTTCATTCAGCTCACGTTTCTCCTAGCCATTGTAAACAAAAATTCCATGGCAAATAAAATCAGGGGAAAAATAACTTATGTAGCCATTAGTATTTATTAACATTTAAAAATCACAGCGTGACCCGGTGTGTTAGTACACTGCATATACCTCCTCGTGGTGGGTCGCGGGCAACGGTATGCTGGCTCTCAAAGTAGTCCTTTCAGAAGGGATCCTAGCTTGAGCAGAATAGCGAAAGCGGGCCTAGGGTATTACTATGCTTGGTTTCTCTTGTGGCATACTGACGAAAATGTGCCAAAACTGACTGGTAGAGCGCCGCAACTGTTAGCAGGGATAGCTGCACGTGGTGCGGGTACTGCGAAGGCTGGTAACCTTGCATACTCTATCACAATCTACTCCCAAGAGTAACGAAGTAGCCTCGGACAGCCAAAGCCACGATGGGCGGTGGAGGCTGAATAAGGTTGGTCCATCAAGATATGGACATAGCAATACATCCTGGACTATCGCTACTTAGAATGTGAGAGGAGTATATGGAAAGGAGCATGAGATGTTGAACGAAATGAAAGTGAGACGAATGGATACTGTGTGTATGTAAAACTAAGCGGAAGGGGCGGGATGTTGTTACTATATATGGCGGTGGTCTGGCACTGTGGTCAGGATTTGACGATAATGTACACGGCAGTCAAGGTGTAGGACTCATTCTTAATGAGAGAGCTAAGTTACTGGTAAGGGAGAACGAGTTAGTATCCTCTAGATTGCTCTGGGTTCGCATGAAAGTAGGAATTAGGAGAGTTGTGATTGTGGCGTACTATGCACCAGTGGATGGAGCGAGTGACAGCGAGAAATATGAGTTCTGGGAAAAACGGAGAGAGATTTTGAATGAATATGACCCTGGTGAGAGAATAATTGTACTAGGTGACATGAATGGCTGGGTTGGTGTAAGGCGGGATGCATCTGAGAGAGTGGTTGGGCCATTTGGTGACACTCGAGTGAATGATAATAGCGAAAACTTGGTGAGTGTGTGCTTGGAAAAAGGATTGTTGGTGTCGAATGTTTTAAAACATAAGAGAATACATATGTATACTTGGCAAAGGGGTGATTGTAAAAGCATGATTGATTTCGTAGTGTATGATGAGAGATTGAGGGAGTTAGTGTGGGACACGAGAGTGATGAGGGGTGCTGAATGTGGAACAGACCACTATTTGGTACTCTCCAAAGTGAATCTGGGCAGAAAGTGGGTGCCAAATAAGAATGTTGTCTGCAAGCAGTTGAGAGTAAAAGTGGAGAGGTTGCTAGACAGTGAGGTAAGAATTCAGTATGGTTGCATGCTTGAGGATGCTCTATCCTTGAAGCAGAGAGAATGGGACGAGTATATCAGAAACGAGAATGTGAATGGTGCGTGGGAGAGTTTAAAAGGAGTGATTGTTGAATGTGCAGAAAGTGTATGTGGAAAAGGATTGTTAGGAAGAATAAAAGGTGATGCTTGTGGAATGATGAGGTGAAAATTGCAGTCAGGGAAAAGAAAGAGGCGTACAAGAATATGATTACTGCCAAATCTAAGGAAGAGCGTACTATGACATGTGAAATTTACAGAAAGAAAAAGTATGAATGCAAATCTTTGTGGAATAGAGTAAGGAAAAAATGCGTGCGGATGAAGCTAGCATGATGCAGAGCGATTTTGAAGGCAAGAAAAAGCTGTTTTGGAAGTGGGTAAAAAGGGCTTAGATTGGTGAAGGCAGGGGAATGAATGCGGTAAGGAACAAAAGTTGAGAGATCGTGTGGGATGAAAGCAATATCAGGAACTGCTGGAGGGAGTATTTTGAAGAATTATACAATAATGTTACAGGTGCTGACGATGAGCCTAGCGAAGTTGTTTGTGAGAATGTGATGATGGAAAAGGAGATCAGTAAGAATGAGGTCATGATGGCATTGAGAGTATTGAAAAATGGGAAGGCTGCAGGCGTAGATGAGATATCCAGTGAGATGTTGAAGTGTGGGTGTAATTCACTCATTTGTCGGCTGTGCGAACTATATAATCTATGCTTACAGACTTCTGTTCTTCCAGTGGATTGGAAGAATGCAATTATTGTTCCATTGTACAAAGAGAAGGGAGGAAAGACTGAATATAATAATTATTGGGCCATTAGCTTTTTGAGCATTCCGGGAAAAGTTTTCAGAAACATTTTAATCGATAGAGTGAGGAATATTACTTCTGACAGATTATGGGGTGTGCAGTGTGGGTTTATGCCTGGAAGAGGATATAGTGACCAGCCTTTTGCGTTTCAGCAAGTGATAGATGTATGGGCGTCCGATATATGAGTCCCTAAGAATATATGAGAATAACGAGTCCCTGATCTCGGAGGATCCGTAACAATCGGAATTCCTGAATTACTTAAGTATCTATGTTAAGTCCAGTTCATTAAACAATCGCTGCCAACACAATTCTGACTTGATGGAGTTTTAAAAAAACAGCATTTTAAAAAAATGTAACCATTCTTCAATTTTTATAGTATTTTGTAGGATAGACACTAACCAAGATTATTGATTCCATTTTCTCCTCTCTTTTCCATATTTGGGAAAAGAAATACCAAGTGTTTAGATTTTCTGCCAAGCTTTTTTATGATTATCTGATTCATTGGACACCATAAAGCAATTCAGTTAAACAACAGCCACTACTAGTCGTCCAAACTATTATACCCGTCAAAGCATGCAATTGCCTGCTTTTTCAACAAACTTTGCTTGAGAAAACGTTAAGTAACAATCGAACAGAATGCGGAAAGAAATTTTGTCGTTTTACACCAAGAGAACAAAAATCTTGTCCAGAAAATTTTAGGATATTAAAACTGATAGCTCAACAGTACACACGCGAGGAAGAGCTGATCTGTTATGTTTTGTGATAGCCAACAACATTTATGAGTGGTATCAGGCCATCGTAGCGTTCCGTTGGGCTAAGAATCAGCTTGATTTGACGTTTAACTATACACAACTAGCATATGTGTGAAATTTTACAGAAAAATCATCAATTGCCTCGACCTAGACTCAAACCTGGACCCATCGGTATCGCGTTTAGTCCATTATTCTGTTAATCGAAATATCCTCCTCCAATGTAGATCTCTGAGAGCTGTTAAAGGAACAATGCGTTCAAGACTGGCGAGCGTAAAAGGTAATGAAGCTGTCCAAAGCCTGCAAACGCTTAGCACCACAGTCCTAGATGCTAAAACCATACATTGAATGCATAGAGGTTTTTGCTCCTCGTGACAAATAGTGTTCAAAAATCTACCGAGGAGAAGGAATCAACGCTTCGGTTGCTTAACTGGCTAAAGCACTCGGCGTGGTATCGATGCATCCAGGTTTGAGTCCAGGCAAAGGCAAATGGCTTTTTTGTCCTTGTAGCTGTGAATTTATGTGAACTTGCGTGTAACTTTGTGAAGGTAATGCCGCGACTAGTAGCCTCAGAATTTGACTATTAGCATTTATAAGACGTAATATCGAACTTTACCAGCAAAAATCACATCGCGCTTTGGCAAGACCATGTTACTAAGATTACTACATCATTGTTGCCTGCAGAAGGGCTTAAACCAGCAATCTGGCTACCAAGGCTGGTGGGGTTGATCCAAATACTCTTGAATGTGCACTGCTCCAGGATTAACGACACAAATGGCAAGAAAACTTCGTTAGTGGCTGAGAAATCAGTTAACTTCCAATTTCACTCCTTGGTTCCTCCAACTAAGAGCTAACCACACGGAAATGCCTCCAAAAGCAGTAGGTTTTGCATGATTTGCTCACCTTATACTAACTGAACTTGTTTTTTATCCATAAATAAACGGAGGAAAACATGGGATCAACCAGACATAATTCTCTCTGAAGTTTTCACTAACGTGACAAAACGGACAACCTGGCTTTCAGGAGGCGGCGCGGATGATCACTGTGCCACCATGACTACCAAAATTCCAAAACGTGAGTGCCGAAAAGGACAAAGGGAGCGATTTCAATTACAGTTTCTTCTTTCTATGCTGCTGCGAACAGTTTCTCTCGACGCAGGGGACGTAGACAGAGCGAATAGGCAGCTCACGGATAATCCGAGGGGGAGATGGGAAGAAGGGGACGGGAGATTTCGGAATAGCATTTCACAGGAGTGAGAGAGGATGGGCCCTCGGCGCTTGCATTCGTATCACGTAGTCCGATTCCTCAAAGGGGGTGGAGGGAGCTTCGGGGGGCGGGGAAACTAGAGTTCTTCGTTCCGCCCTCTCACCCAATCTCTTTCACCCCTTCCATTCTCCCAACAACAGCCCTTTTTCCGCTCCTTTCCCAAAAAACGCCTTCTACCACCGCTCTCCAAGCAGTGCCGCGTCCCAGACCAGCGACTCGGTTCATCCGAATGAATTGCTGGTTGACTGGTGGGTACTGGTGAGAGTGTGTCTAGCAGCTGGGCATTTGAAAATTCCCTGAGATTTCCAGGATATCTAGACATAATTTTTATTTTTCCAGATCAATTATTGATTTTTCTTCGTTAATTATAAAAGGATTGGTAGCTGATAATAAAACATACCTAAAAGCCCTAGCTGAAATCTTCTTAGAAGAAGCAGGCAAAGTTGGTTTACAGGTAAACGAAGGAAAAACTTAATATATGAAAATAGCAAGAGAGGAAGAGCCAATCAACTCAACGCTGGAAGTCAGGGGTCACAAATTTGCAGTAACTGAAGAATTCAAGTATCTGGGAGTTACTATCACCAGTCAAAATAATATGAACCAGGAAATACAAGTAAGATTAAATGCAGCCAATAGGTGTTACTGGAGTTTGTCAAAACTGTTGAAGAGCAGGCTTCTCTCAATAAATACAAAAATTAGGATATAACAAGCGATTATCCAACCTGTTCTCTTGTATGGGTCAGAAGTGTGGACACTGACAAAGTACACACAGAAAAAGTTGTTAACTTTTGAAAAAAAGATATTAAGAAGAATATATGGACCGACTCTTGAAGCAGGAACATGGAGAATAAAGAAAAACAGAGAACTCAGAGATATATACAGAAGACCTGATATTGTGGCCGTGGTTAGAACCAGAAGGATAAGATGGCTTGGTCATGTCAGAAGAAGAGAAGAGAATACAGCCATACGACGAGTGTGAAAAGGACACCCAGAAGGAAGGCGCACACCACGAAGGCCAAGAATAAGATGTAGTCCAAGATACGAGTAGTCCAATAAATAAGATGTAGACTAAGTACCCAACGATGTGAGAAAACTGGATCGTGACATGGAGATGGCAGAAAACAAAAAAGTCTGGAGGCAACTTGTAGGCGAGGCGAAAAATCAGCTTGGATTTGAGTGATCCCCGGGAGTAAGTAAGTAAGTAAGTTATTACAATAGAATGCTCTGTATGTTTTTTGGGTGATTAAACGAAAGGACTATTTTTAAACGTGCATATTTGGAGGAAAATAAACACAAAAATTTAAAATAGTTTGAGAGAAAATAACATCACTACCCTTTCTTGGATTTAAACATTGTCATGCAGGTGCTCAGGAACAAGGTTATATTACAGCCAGACTTTGCTATGAATAGCATTGATAATAAATGATCAACGACTTTAAAAACTGAAGGATTTGACTTGTTTTTCATTTTGATAAATGCGACAACGCAAGGGAAATTTGACTTCGCAACTTGCCGA
This sequence comes from Ceriagrion tenellum, assembly GCA_963169105.1. Taxonomy (NCBI): domain Eukaryota; kingdom Metazoa; phylum Arthropoda; class Insecta; order Odonata; family Coenagrionidae; genus Ceriagrion; species Ceriagrion tenellum. Next base: position 11,082,337 of record OY720639.1, read on the forward strand.
TAAAGGCATGTTCTTAACGCCCCTGATTTACAGACTTGGACCAATAAGAACACAATGTACCTATGTAAAAAGCATAGTACCTACTTTCGGTGATTACAGGAATTCTAAATGCGACAACGTAGGGGAAATTTGACTTAGCAACTTGCCGAAAAAGGCACATTGCTTCTGTTCCTGTTTTATATATTGAAACCACAGAACATTTCAAAGTCAATTCGATATTTCCCTGAGATTTCTCTGATATTTCCAGTGAAAATAAAATTGCCTGAGATTTCCTGGTAGTCCCGGTTTTCCAGAGTGCTAGACACCCTGCTGGTGGCGGAGAGGCATCCGAGCTCAGCGGTTGTTGCTGCCTGTCTGTGAGTTCAACAGACGCAGATTACTTTTTTTCCTCTTGAAAAAATCATATTTCAAGGTAGCATGAGTAAGATAACCCCACACATGAAATTTAATAAAATTTGGCAACGTTATAAAGCAAGATAGATATCATCATCATTGGTCGCTCAATTCAGGCTTACCAGGTTGGGAGATTAATCACATATTCGGCGAGTTTAACACTAAAAATGGGACCAAATTTACAAATTTCGCCCCAGTCGCAGTTTGGGTAATTTTGTCAATAAACCCTGCTTTTTAGGCGATAATCATTTGGAATTTGGAAGCGTAGCGGCTGAAACCATGCGGCGAGCAACCTTTTAAGCAAAATTACAAGGGCTCAGTTGGCCTGGTGAGCTTGAGTAATCTAGGCGTTACCATTGCTAATACCTAATAGAGTGGTTGAATGCTACGATAGAAATTCGGCGAAAATACGTTGCAAAGTTGTGATTTCGTTATTGAAAATTATAGTAAGTAATTGCAATTGACTGGCCTTCTTACTTCCTGCTAGTTCTACTTGTGCGCTCCCTTCTTTATTTGGTCTATATATGGATCGCTTGAGGTCCGGTTTAGACCAATGGTAGCGTGTTCGACTCTCATTCCGAGGATTGCAGATACAAGAACAAGCGGCGGAAAAAAATTTCCTAGCTTTCCTACTTTAGCACGCTACCCGAATCTGAACCCACTACTGAGAGGCAGCAATCTCAGCAGAAGGCATTGGTGGCTCATATAAAGAAGATCGGACCGGCATCAACAGTCAAAACTTCGGGCGAGAGTGAAGTTCACGGAATCGGCTGAGGTACTGCGATGAGGAAGGCAACGGGGAAACCGCCACATTAGTCCCCCTATATCATGCAGCCCTGGATTAACTATATATAAAACGTGATGCCATTCCTCCCAGTACAATATTCCGGAGGTAAAATAGTCCCACAATCAGATCTCCGGATGGGGCCTACTGGGAGGGGTACATCAGTCAGTAAGGACAAGAGCAGATTAGGAACATGGAATGTGACATCTTTAGGGGTGAACAGGAAGCTGGAGAACGTGAAAATAGAGATGTGAAATATGATTTGGTTTTTACCCGGCGTATGGTACTAATAAAGTCTTCACGGGTTTTCCACCAGGTTAGATAATTGTTGGTCAACGTTTCGATAGCTACCTCTGCAATCGTCATCAGGGAATGTCAGTTCCCAGGAGATGACATGTCTATGTAGGAGGTAGCTATCGAAGCGTTGACCAGCAATTATCCAACTTGGTGGAAAACCCGAGAAGAATTTGTTAATAGAGTTGGTGAGGATAGAGGTAGATATACTAGGAGTCAGCGATATCTAGTGGGCGGGGGCAGACGACTAGTGGAGCGACGGATACCGTGCGATATATTCAGGAGACGACCAAAGGATTGCAGGTGTAGGCATTATACTGAAGAAAGAATGAGGCATGAGAGTGAAGTCAATCTGATAGTAGAGCGAAAGTATTCTGATTGTGAAGCTGGAAAGAGAGACGACGGACATTATGATCTTGCAGGTGTACATGCCATCGTCTAGCCATGCGGAAGAAGAAACAGAACAAACGTAAGAGCAAATTGAAGAAGCCCTTGGGGTTGTAAAGGAAAAAGATAACGTCATCGTTATGGGAGACTTGAAGGCAGTGGTAGGGGAGGGAAAAGATGGAAATATTGTAGGATATTTCGGACTGGGCAAAAGAAATGCCAAGAGAGAAAGGCTGGTCGAGTTCTGCAGTGAAAAGAATATGGCAGTAGCACGCACTCTCTTCGAGCACCATCCGCGTAGAAGGTACACATGGAAGATGACAGGCGTTATCGCCAGATATCAAATAGACTATAAACATACCTAGTCAGATACAAAAACCAAGTCAAGCAGTGCAAAAGCTATCCCGGTGCGGATATAAACAGTGGCCACAAACTAGTAGCTATGGATAGCCACCTTCGATACAAGAAAGCCATGAAGATAAAACGCGAACCAAGATGGGACACGAAAATACTGGCTGAAGAAGGAAGTAGTGAGAGATTCGCCGCAACCATCAACAGAAAACTAGAAGAAGAGGATAAAATGGGCATCGAAGGAAAATGTAATGAGCTGATGAGGACAATCGCAGAAGTAGCAGAGGAGCAACTGGTGAGTAAGACTACCAACACGAAGAAACCATGGATAACGACGAATATTAGGAAGACGGAGGCTAGAGAGGATTGGATCGCAAGCTGCTGCAAGAGAGTCAAAGAAAACAAGAAGAAAAAAACACCGAAACAGCATACAAACTAGTGAAGAAACAATTCGTAGAGAGGAAAACGAAAAGCAACAACATCAGAGATGCGAATGGGAATATACTGAAAGAGGATGAATACATTGGTAATAGGCGTAAGCAATGCATCCAAGAACGCTACTGAGGGCCGACGCTGCAGTAAGAAAAGCTAGTGAATGACGAGAGTGAGGTTGACAAAGAAGATCGGGGCCCACTCATACAGAGGAGTGAATTCGATAGAGCTGAAGAATATCTCAAGAAAAATAAAGCACCTGGAGAGGGTAACATCAATGGAGAAATCATAGAAGCGCTCGGAAATAAAGCCAAGGATAACCTGTACGATATAATCAGAGATAGTTACGTAAGCGAAACACTTCCAGAGGACTTTCAAAGGAGCGTAATGATTGCGATACCGAAAAAGACAAGGACTAAGAGATGTGAGGAGCACCGAACCTTGAGTCTAGTGTCACATGCATCAAAAATACTAACATGAATTATAGGCGAAAGAATGTAAAGGAAAATCGAAGACAACCTCGCGGAAAACCAGTTTGGATTTGAAGAATAAGGGAACCAGGGAGGCCATACTCTGTCTGAGAGTAATCGTGGAGAAAACAATACATGTGAACAAACCATTGTATATCGCATTCGTGGAACTGGAGAAAGCCTTCGATAATGTTGAGGGGGACAAGGTGTTCAGGCTGCTGAAAAAACTCGGAATGGATTACGACGATAGAAGAACTATCTATCAACTGTATAGGAGACAAGTGATCACAATGTGAATGAAAGACGGAAGTCAGATAGAAGCAAAAGTTAGCAAAGGAGTAAGAGAAGCATGCAACCTCTCACCAGCACTGTTCAATATGTGCTTGAAAGAGGCCATGCGAGAAGTGCAAGAAACTGAACAGAGCGGAATAAAGATAAATGGAGAAGAAATAAACATGCTCAGCTTCGCAGATGACATCTCAGTCATAGCTGGAAACCACGATGATCTTCAAGGGTCACTAAACGTCAAGGGTCACTAAATGTTCTATTCTTGGAGAACCAAGTTCTCCAAGAATAGAACATTAAGATAAGTAGGACGAATACAAAAATCCTAGTATGCAAAAGAGAGAAGCTGAATGCAGAAGTAACCCTATGAGGAGAGAAATTAGAGCAAGTGGATTCCTTCACCTTTCTCGGAAGTACCATCACGTGGGACGGAAGAAGTACAACATATATCAAGCGGAGAATAGCCCAAGTTAAGAAGGTGTTCATGGGAAAAATACAGCTGCAATGCTCTAAAATGATGGGACCACAGACCAGGAAACAGTATGTGAAAACCTTATCTCCATGAGAGCGTAGCACTCTATGGATTGGAAGCATGGACCATTGAGAAAGCTGACCAGAACAGTCTAGAAGCTTTTGAAACCTGGTGTTGGAGGAGGATACAAAAGATGAAATGGACAGGGATAAATAAGGAATGTGTGTACAGAAGAATAGAAGAGGAAAATACCATATATGGCACACTAAACATAAAAGAAGAACCAGAGGGTTTGGGCACACCCTGAGACACAGTGAGTGTGTGAGGAACATAATTTAAGGTAAAATAGAGGGAAAAGTCCCCAGAGGAAGACCTAGGAATAAGTTCATGGACCAAATAAAGAGGAAGGTACATAGGAAGAGATACCAGGATGTAAAGGAACTACCATTAGGTAGGGAAGAGAGGAGGGCTGCAGTCAACTAATCTTAGAATTCAACGACCAAATTATTTTATCGCTTGGCCTTCCTCTGTGAAATTCTCCCTCTATATTTCCTTCAATTTTATCAATTTCAAACTCATTTTGCCTCAGTGTTTATCCAATCCATCCGGTTCTTTGATTCTACATACCTAGTGTTCCTTATGATTGTTTGTTCTTCTACTATAATGTTAACTAGTTCATTTCTAATTTTTTCTGTTCATTTGGTCTTCAGAATCTTCCTACAACAACAGGTTCCAAATGCTCTGAATCGTTTCTGGTCTATTTTTCCTATAGTCCGTGCTTCCGATCCACAAAGTGTCACGCTACACAAAAATACATTACGCACTTTTCCTTAATCAAAGTCACATTGTTTTTGAACGAGGTGGTTTCAATGTAATTACGAACGCTTCTTAGCTTGAGTTATTTTGCTTTTGATGTTCGAAGAAATAGTCCTCATCTCCCTGCTGATAATATATATTATATTGATATGAAATCCAAGAGGAATTACAAAGCTTAAGTGGGGAAAAATATATTTGTCACAGCATTGACTTCGTTTCCATGAGGTATACAAGCTTAAACAAATTGTGTGCAGAATTTCGATTCTATTTAAGTTCCGATGATTCCTATGCACTCAATAGTGATCTCGAAGCGTGAAATTGACATTTTCTTCCAAGACTCGGGTTCACATGATGTTATTTAAACTTTCTCTATTCCTAATCAAGTAAAACCTACTGAATTGTCTTACATACATATTACCCTAAAAACAACCTCAAGAGTGCTAGGCAGGGGTGAGTATTAACCGACCCATACGATCATTTGCGTATTTTGCTGATCTTCTCTGCAAGCGTTCTAAATCCACACACCTAACTCATGAGGATTTCAAATTTTGGTATCGTATTTCAAGTAGGTTATTGCAAGGGAGAAGTAGCTGATTTCTCTGGTTTAGCATCTCCCTTTCCAAGTACTGTTTTAGCAACTACAAGTTTACGATCAGCTTCATTTGTTATTTCCCCAATATATTTGCTCCACAAAAGACAATTAAGTACTTACACTCAAAGGCATTTTACAGATTCTAATGCCTATAATTGGATTTGCAATAGAAGAGAGTGATTCCTATTCCTATAAGATCATTACAACACATTTTTCAAATTTAATTCTAGCTGCAACACATCGCACAACGCTTGCAGCGCCATGACGTCCGTCGTATTAAAATAACTCTCAAGACGAAATTCATTCGCCAAGGAACATTATTACTAATAGACAATTTTAGAATAGGCCAGAGGAATGACCATTGTATGAATAAATATTTAAATGAAGATAACAAATAGAGTAGAAAATAATTTTTAAAAACACATTAGAATCACGGCAGGGGTAAAAGTAGTGGACAGAATTCACTGCGTCATTTAACTACGGTCCCTCTTGACTCCACCCTAAAAAATACATTCGAAACTCCGCCTATTTTCTCCTCCACATTCAACGGTATTCAGTTTATCTCTGCCTGCCCAGCCGTCTCCTACTACTATCTATTTATAGAGCGATTTGTCTTCCTCCCGTTTCACTCACAACCCAATGTTGCAAGTGTTTATTAACCCTTCAGCTCACTGAAGAGGACCACCTGCCGGCCGAAATCCGACACACACCCTTAATATTTTTGCTTACTTTTTCGTAACATCTCCATTTTAACTCTGACCTTCCATCACTATTGACTTTTCTCTTTTTCAGTCAACTTTTTGCCCGAAGTTTGTCCCGAACCAGTCGGTAAAAGAGTGCGTAAATTTTCAAGTGCTTGTTAAAGTCCGTTTCATACAGTACTTGATCCAACACAAGTAGAGAAAACTCTAAAACGATTATTTTCCAGTATCAAGGTAACAAGGAACCACCACGCTGGATATAAGTATAATTGTTAGCATACTAGCTGAGATATTTGATTTCATAATTCATGCAATACTTTTTACTACTAACTTCCAATAGGACCTTTGCGGCCTTCAACAAATCTCGTCAGCTTAGATAAACGCTAAACGATCTTCACTTTATGAAATCAGCGCCATTTATTCCTCCTTTGGGAAATCAGTGGTTCTTAAGCTAAAAAATCAACAGTAGATGAAAATTCCCCATCTGCTGTTTTGGCTGCCGGCTGTCATTGAGTCACTAATATTTTAGTTGGCATGCGTTAAGCTATGAATGAAAATACCGCTTCCTCACTAGTACAAGTTCAATGGCCACATGAAACCTCCAAGGATGGCACCACTCATATTGAATGTCAACTTTAACATCTACTACCGGCTAAGTATACTCGGTATTGTGCTGAACCGTATATCATGTGAAACGGGCGTTCGATGGTTTAGTGCAACTCGTGACGAATTGGATGCATATTATAATAACTTCTCAAGTAGATTGTTCGGCCCGCATTTCAATCAAGTGCATCTGTCACGTACATTGGTGGAAATCACGACGCGTTAAGTAGCATAAATGGTGCAAGAGCAATAGTTTAACATTTTTGCCATAATTACAGAATTGTTATGACTTAGATTTACGGCGTGGAATTTGGAATCGAAACGAAAATCTTGCACGGATTAAAACACACGTTTATGACTCGGCATGACCCATTGAATTTGGTTAGCCACCATTACAATAATATGAAACGTATTTTTTTACAATTTGGAGGTCTGCATATATGGAATCGAATTGTTTTTCAATATAATTCAAGAGCCATAAGGCTACGTGTTAAAATTTCATTAAATTGCCATGACACCTAATCGGTAACATGCAATTTTTTCACTTTTATTTATGCATATTACTGGGAAGTAAATGTAGGCAATGTTTAACGCTCATTTGCGATTGAACAAAAATTGCTCCTTGCATCTATCATTTGTGTTCCAGGCACGGACCCCTATTCCCGAGAACAATGACACAGACTTGTTGATTAAAATCCCCGCGCCCTGAACGCCAGCGTCCTCCTATCAGCCCAGTGAAGGATGTCGTAGTAGGGTTGGCTTTTAGTGTCTTGCGGTTCGTCAGAAAAGAATGAATCCAATGGTCCTCACTAAATACGGGACTGCTAAAAGAGAGTATTCAATAGGAAATTTGCAGCGAACCTAATGGCAATTTAATTGCAAAAAAATGTGTGCCACTTCGTGAAAGGTTGTAAAAAGTGAACCTTCAGCATTTAAGCTTTTGAAATAGTTCTGGAATCACTGCCTATAAAAGTTACTCTTAGTTTAGTAAAAAGTTTTGGTCATTTCAGGACATTCATGATCGTTCCTATAGTTTTAATCATCGAAGAGAGGGAAGAATCATCTAGCCTTCCAGAATTACAAACTTTGGCTAATACTTTGCAAAATAGAAATTATTATATTAAAGCTGAACGCGACTTTCTTTTCTGCAGGTGTATTATGACCAAAGCGACCGGTTTTAGCTTCTACACATTAAGTGCAATGTATGGAATTGAAAATAATGTACTTGATAAATTGCCGAAGCCGATCGTTTCAAGCATAAAATATCTGTAGAAAACACAAAGTTGTGTTCTTCTTTAAATCCATTAGCGACGACTATTCCCAAGAAAAGCCCCTTAGAATGAAATATGTGATAGGGGGAGGCTCAAAAGATTTCCACCCGGTCGGAGTTCACTCGTGGCATCACGAGGCTGCCTCCATCTGCCGGAAGGAAGCGAAGGCTCCCGTTCCTCTGCAGAGCACGGCAACCGAGGCAAAGATGGCGGAGACGCGCATTTCGAGTAACGCGCGCGGGCTCCATTCCGGGTCCACAGACGAATTGACGAGCACTCATGGTGCGATACTCCGAGACGCATGATGGGAATGCAGGATTCCGAAGACGGGGGGGAGGGATTAAGAAGAAAAGAGAGAAAGAGAGGGGGGAAGGATGAAAAGACGAAGGAATGGAAACGAAGTGGAAGAATGGACGGATGAAAAGAAGGGTAGAAAGAGGCAGGCAGTGTTCCGGAACGACGACGCCGGGGATGACTGACTCTTCAGGAGACGAATGGAGATGGGCAGGGGGGCGTGACAGGTTGGGTTGATGCGATTTGGAACGGGAGAGAAAAATAAATCGGAGAGTATTGTTTTAGAGCGGCAGAAGGAATGAAATGCACATGAACGTCTCTTGGGTTTCCAATGGGCTGATGTTAGTGTCTGGAACAGATGCACAGAGCGTAGTGTACGAAATTTTGTGCCACAATCATTGAGGTAGATGAAGAAAGCGCCTGTAATATTGGTCAATGCATGACGCTATAACGTGGGCCACAATTTTATTTTCCCCCGATCGGCATCAGAGCTAATGTTCTGACGCACTAATTAAGGTAGTTTTAGCGAAATATCATTTTATCTAGAAATCAATGAATCCATCCCTTTTATATGGGAAATGGTACGTGCATTCACTCCAGAGAGACATTATTTACAAAATGAGGTATTTCTAACACATATATGTCGTAAATAAACTAACAGCTTATAGTTTGTATGTATTCTCAACTTTATTTGAACATTTATCATATTGTCACCGCAGTAGGTTCTTGGGTTTCACAAAAAAACCTTCCGTTTTGAAGGAGTTTCAAACGCACCGCGCGAAAAAAATGAGTCAAGTTAAAGACTTATTTACATATTTTCATTTAATTAGTCGCAATTTCTGTCATGTGAAACTATATTATTGCACCATTAATAATGCAATATGTAATTGGCGTGTCTTACAACTGGTGACATTAAAACGTATAATTTGAATATAGTCTCTATTATGACTAGGGAACTATCTCGCTCGGGCTACCTTAAATAATTTCACGATGTTTTCTATTTATAATCCACACGACATCAACACGCATTGACTTAATCAAAAGTATTAGTCTAATATTATTTTTTGTTTATTCAGATTACATTTATTCAATAATTGCTTATTCTAATTCCAGTAATAATCCGTATTCCCGGAAAGTCCAAGGAAAATCGAGTAGAATCCATACCTCCAAGTATATAATATATGTTTCTCGATTAACTTAATTTTACTTATCAACAGAGGGTAGATTGTCTTGCAACATATCCATTAATTAATCCATTCATCCGTTCTATCCAAAGTCAAGCAAGGAAAGAACAGAGGAATGCAATATGGTGGGTATTTTGGCTGCAAGGCTAAGGTTTGATAAAGTTATGTCTTTCCATCGACCTCAATGGCCACAATAATTTTTATCAATTTCAATGATAAAAAAAGTGAAACACTGCATGACTTGTAAGGCAGACTTCATGAAATTACAAAATTTGAAGAAATATTTCATGTAGTATGCCTTTCCTGAAACGAAATCTCTGGGAGATATGATAATTGAACCAAATATCACCTTGATGCTACGCACTTGTGCTTGTGTAATGTAAGTAATGTTGATAAGTCATAACCTATATCCGTTGGCGATGAACTCGAACAAAATACAAATTAAGATTCAGTAAATGCGTAGAAAAAGTATTCAATGTTATGTGGTTCAGATATATTTCTAGTAAAATTCCATCTCTAAAATATTCTGAAACTGAACACAAAAGGCTAGTATAAGCCTTTTGTGTGCAGTAGTAGTAGTAGTAGATTAAGGCCGGCTAAAATTCCATAAATGGATTGTTTCAGTCTGGTAGCTAAAATTAGGTGCATCATTTGTGCGCTTTACATTTCATAATTCTGGCGTAATCAACACATAAAAGCGCTTAAAGTAGAAAGAAACGTGAAAAGAGCTGGAATTAAGTTTTCGCAGAAAATCTCGGAATGAAGAGTTTGTAGAACCTTTTGTAGAAGCTCTACGGAATAAAAGATGATAATGTTTTACAGAACAGCCCATAGCGGACACAAATAGCTGACAAATCAAATTTTAATGAGGGTTGCAGACATGTGCATCCAAAAGCCTCTTCCAAAAACCCACCAATCAGAACACTTTTAGCAAGTAACAAACTTAGCAACTAACTTGAACATCGTGACTCGTCAAAGTGGTAGTCAGCCATGGATTTGCAAGTTCAGCTTAAAGTTTTTATTCTCACTCTTACAAACACAGGAAAAGCAGAATAAACTTAAAAAATCAACAGATAAAGGGTATGACGACAGCAAAAGCGGTTCGCGCAATTGGCTTTCTAGGGCGCTTTGCCTCTTCAGCGTGTGGATTAGTCTCAGAACTTCGCAAGAATATTTAAGACTTCGTAAGTAAACTCGTCTTGGATAACACCGTGAGTTAATACTTTCATTTCTCGACGGGAATTCTCATCGAAACGTAAGAGAAAATGAAAATATTAACCCGGTGTGTTACGGGAGGAGACTCTACTGACATAATTCTTCAGGAAAGAATTAGTTCCTACCTAAATTGTTCCTAAAACTGCGGAAGAGGCATTTATGCCCGACATTTGCCCTTTCGCATGGCGAGAAATCTATAAAATCCGCTGTCAGGTAATCAATAAATGAATAATTTAATAAAGAGGCAAGCAAAAATGATTAACTAAATCAAACGAAGGATATTACTAATATACACTCTTTCATTTGGGTCAAGTTGTTTTTGATTTGTTATAACTTTCAGCCCCCTTTTATAGGCCCTTCGAGCGAGATTTTTATCCTAGTCATAATGGAGACCATATTCCATGTTTTTTTTTAAATAAGCAGCAGTGAGGAGAATAAAGTGAATTTTTTCATATTTTAGCCACAAAAATATTGTTTAAACGAGTGAAACTCCCAGAAATTAATTAAATACGCAAGCATTAGTTTTTAATTTGGCTCATTTTGTCGTGACGTGATGAAAAATTGTCTTCACAAAGGAAGGTTGTCTTGAGATTCTGAGTGTTTTATTGCAATAACCAATAGACTTGCTTAACAAAAAAGTTAATTATTATCATAAAAGGTACTCACTGATTAATTACGGACTTAATCAAGGTGTTAGAAATTCCTCGCTTTAAAAATAGTCTCCCTGGAATGCATGACCATACTATTTCCAATGTAACATGGCTGGAATTTGTTGGCAAATATCTCGAAAAGTAAAGTATTTTGGCATATTTGGAAAGGTGAGATATTTTTACATTAACTGAGACCTAATTCTAGATTTCTCTGGAACTACCTTAAGTGGTATGAGAGCCGATTTCCACTCACCGCTGAGCTGGAAACATTTTTCTTCGATTCACGCTGTTTTTGTCGATCATGATTTCCACTCCCTATTTTTAAAATAATCACATCTCAGAAGTTTTTAACTTCAGTGAGATGAAATTTTATGGAGGTGAAAAGTGTTAGTAGTACATTGTGGAACAAAAATGAATCTATGACTATTCTCCCCATATGCACTGTATTTAAACTCAGTTATGAGACGCGCAGCGTGAGTAAGAGGGTGCGAGATATTCGTTACTTCGAAAGGGAAGATAATATAACCGTAAAATTTAGGAGAAGATGAATTTTTTTATATTATTCTGCATTAAATCTTGTTATAAAGGGTGACAGGTTGCTCAAGAGTGTGAAATAGGGAAGGATGTTAGGCAAGTGCAGAAGGGGAAGAAAGAGAATAGGATTCATGGACAGGATGAAGGAGGGTAGATCCTACGCTGAGGCGAAAAAGTATATACTAGAGAGATATAGGCCCCTAAATGTGTTATAGACCGGGAGCAGATTCTCTGACATTCCGCAAAACCTACCTTTACCGGTAGAATACTTTCATAATAATGCAATCTTGGGCAAAAATTCCCACATTGCTAAACCATTCACTTTGAGAACAATGGCAGTCTACGCTTTCGATGCGTCGCGATGTTAAATATTGCCTTTTCTAAGAAATTCGCTCGCCTTTTATTCCGTAAAGCAACAACAAAAGGTTCTGAAAACTTCTTAATTTAGAGATTATCAGCAAAAATGTAATTACAAGTTATTTTGTATATTTTGTCCAACTTTTAGCCCCTAAACATTGTGACTGCGCTAAAATTATGACAAGTGTAATCTCACATTCTCCAATTGCATCTAGTTTTGTGCCAAGGAGAATATGTCACAACGCTGTCGTCCATAGTGCTGTACTAATGCTCTGAATGGACGTCCAACTAATACTGAATAGTCATAAAATATTTATTAGCCTTTGAATTCGATATTCAGACCAAAGTCTGCAATCGATAATAAGTGCGCCACAGGCGAATATTGCCAAGGAAATAGTGTCACTCGGGAGTCAATCGAAATGACTGACAGATAAAACTTCAATGAGGGTGGCAAACATTTGCTCCCAAAAGCCCCTTCCTAAAACCAAGACACTCTCAGCAAGACCAAAGTTTATAAAATTCGTTTCATCCAACCAAATTTTCCATCAAATTCCTATTAAGGTAGTTTGAGTCAAATATCATTTTACTTAGAAATCAATGAATTTGGTCTCATTTTAAAGAAAAATACCTCGCCCTTCTAATGACACCAAAAATTTAAACCCTAACCACATTACTTTTGGAGATATTTGCCAAAATATATCAGCCCTTTTACATGGGAAATGATACGTGTATGCACTCCACAGAGACATTATTTACTAAACGAGGAATTTGTAACACTTAGATGTCGTAAAAAAACTAACAGCGTGTAGTGTGTATATTTTCTCAGCTGTATTTGAAAATTAATCATATTGTCACCGCAATAAGTTGTTGGGTATCACAAACAAACCTTCCGTTTTGAAGGAGTTTCAAACGCACCGCGCGAAAAAAGTAAGTTAAAGATCTACTTAGATATTTTCATTTAATTACTTACCATTTCTGTCATATAAAACTATATTATTGCACAATCAATAATACAATATTTAATTCACGTGTCCTATAGCTAGTGAAAGTGAAACGTATAATTCGAATGTGGTCTCCATTATGATAGGGAACTATCTCGCTCGGACTACCGAAAGAATAATTGATCAGCGCTTCTTGGATGGACAAGATATCAGCACGGCATATTGTCTTATAAGCTCTTGACGTCTTGACGGCCTCGTTGCCATCAAATTTCTCTAATTTTGAACTGTTCTAAATTTCTTGAATGTATAATCGGTGTGAGGCCTCTCAGCCAATAGGGAGCGGCCTTAAGCCTTACCAGAATTCCGCCTGATTCTCAAGAGGAATGATAAGAACCAAGTCTCAAGATAGCCCCCTTGGGAAGGTGAGCAGAAATTTGATCTGAACTGCATTAAGTCGACGTTGGTTTTTTCTATCATGATTTTTAAACGATTTCAACGCTTCAAATTCGTCTTGGATGCCTTTGGCTGCGTCAAATTCCTATCGATTATTTATTCTCGATCGATCTTGATTATTTATTCTTGAACTGTTGTCTTAAATGTCTTATTCTTGCGACATAGTTTGACGTTCAATGCCTTATGTTCAACGTTCTTGGTCCAAGTAACATTGAGTTGTGTGAAACGGGACTCAGGCGCGCCGAAGCCAAAAGAAATGAATTTCTTGGCTAAAGACGCTGCTGCAGCAGGCGAATATGTCGTAAAATAACATGGCACCAAGCGGACGACAACTCGTGAGTCCAACTGTATAAACTAGACCACTCTGCCAATGCCTCGATCAAGATTGATTTACTAAATGTCTTTTCTACATGTTGCCCATACTTTTATGAAATAAATCTAGCATTTCAATATCAGAAAACCCAAAAGGAAGGGTTCCAATTTTGTTATATTATCTTTAGTATGTAGCGAACTTCCGATGGCATCTAAAGGAGTGATTGTGGTGTCATTAAAATCATAAAATAATGAATCTACCGAATTTTCTTTATTTCTTCGTGGCATTCAAGTTTATTGGCTAAATTATCTGGAGAAATGTTTATTACCAGCATACTAAAAACAAAGTCTTCGGAGGCATTATGCGATCATAAAATGTTGAGATAAGATAATTAAAGCATATAGTCTCTAGCACATTCCTAATTCAAAGTAAATTACATAATTACTAATATAACAGTTATGGGAAATTAAAATTCGAGCAAAAATATTTCTTTTTACCCTAGAGCAATAAAACCCATTCACATTCCCTTTGCGAGATGCGAATTTTGGTTAATTTCTCTCAAATCTCATTTTGACCTCCGTATTTAGCGTATTTACAACTGAAGTTATTTCAGACCACACGTATAAATCTGATAACGCAACAAAAAAGAATTTAGGCCTGTCAGGCTCACTTAATGGCCCCCTTAATCGCTGTCTGCCTCAACCACTTTAATAATCCCTTCCCTCTGAACCGTGGCACGCTTATGGCGGACTCTCGTATCAAAGTTTTTGAGCTTACACCAGCGCAACGGCGCATATATGACCTATTAATCTCCTTTACTGTCGTGGCCCCGGTGTTTAAAGGCGCATAGTTCCCCCGTCTCCTCACCAGATGTCTCCGCCCTCAGAATTCCATTCCACCTCCACCCTTGACTACCTCCCTTCCCTCGAACTTCCCCTTTATTCACCCCTTTCTCCTCCCACCCTCCCTCCTTCCTCCCCGCTACTCAACTCTTCACCCTACGCTCACTCACATAACGGAAATCGCATTACTTTTCCGTCCAATTTTTCCTCTCAAGAAATCCCTACGAATCCCTGAGCTTTCACGAAAGTACCTTGCAAGAATTCCCTTCTTTGAAATTTCTTTAAACTTCTTCTCTTGTCCTAATAACCTGTATCTCTTGACCCGTCACAAATTAAGCGGGAAATTTAATAAAATAAAACACAACTAAAATCGTTGTCGAGGAAACGCCGTGACGACAGGGTGAGCCGGGATCAATTTTAAAATGTCTTCCCGCATCTTACCAAAGAGACCACCACTAAACCTTATCAGGAAGATATGTGTAAGAAACTGTTCCGTTTGGAGTGAAATGGGACTCCTCCCGAGCAATTCCAACCTCCAGCAAGCGCAGAAATTCCCGGGCAGAACAGAGGAAAAAAGTACTCCATGGAAATTCCTCAAACATTATTAATACAGAATAAAGTGGTATTCTTCCCACCACTCCCAGACGAATGGATTTATTTGCCCCACCTGGTGTGCATTACTTCCTTCATAGTTTATTTCCAAAATAAAAAGATGGCGATAAACAATCGTCTTGAAAAAAAATGCAGACAAATGGACCTCAATTGTTTTAAGGTAATTCAGAAAACCGATCCAAGCTATGATACGTTGAATTTTTGCGATCAAAAATTTAATCAGCCGATTAGTAGACTTTGATTATACGGTGAGAAACTTATTCCAACCCCTTATCAATAACGATTCATACTTATTGATATCTGAAAGTAATAAAAGTGAAAACAGTAAACCCGAACGATTTTTTTCATATTATCGGTTACATAAATAAAGATTCTTTGAGCCTCACCCATTCTGCTCACTTCGTTCACATTTCCAAAAGATTTATTGACCACGACAGCTAGAGGTATAAGATTTTTAGCTCATATAAATATTGTGAATTGGTACAAAAATCAAGAAATGCAAAATATGAAACAACATGTATAATAAGTGTCTAAAAAGGTAGTATTAGGTGGCATCAAAAAAATAGAGTGCCATAATATTATTGAACGATTCCAGAGAGATAACCCAACAATCAACCAACATGAAACAGTGATGTTCGGCCAATTTTTTAACGAGAGAAGCTTTTACATTGAGATTTTTAGGTTCATGAATGATTTCCATCCTATTTCTTATATCTAGGGTTCTATCCTCAGAACAATATAACATAATATATGGTTCCCTCGTTATGCCATCATTAGTGGATACCTAATGGCATTTTGGAAAAAAATGACTGCTTCAGATCACTGCAATTACTGCTTCGGTTTCCGAGGGCCGAGAGTCCGACCCGTTGCAGGCTGATAGTAGGCCTATCACTTCGGGGAAATGGTTGATTGAAACATGAAAGGGAATTATGGGACCCTAAGGGCATCTCGCCCAGGCCGGTCGCTGAAGCGCTTTCGAGTGATTAACATTATTTGGATCGCCGCCATTAAACCAGAGGATCGCCCCGCGCTAATCGAGTCAGGGTTTATACCGCTGAGGTAGATGGTGATAGGCCATCAAACTGTAACCCGAAAACCAAGTAATCCACCATATTGCTTCCCCCTGTTCTTTCATTGTTCACCTTTAGATAGCACGGCGGAATGGCCTTATTAGTTATTAATCAGTTTTTTCTTGTTCAAGTAATCATCAATTACTTATTCTTATCCAACTGCTGTCTTGGGCATTTTCAAAGAGCCACAAAACTAGCCGCGCAGTTACTTCAACGGAGTCATCCGCTAGTGATCACGCAATTGTATGAAATTCACAGGGGAAAAATCATCCACCTCCGTTGAAGTAACTGCGCGGCTAGTTCCGTGGTTCTTTGAAAGTGTCCAAAGTAAACACCTTTGTGTTTAAAGTTGGGCTTTACCCCGTGGACTGTGGCGCTTAGCGCTCGCATAAGGGTACCTCTGGCATCATATGTACGGTACCTGTGAAGAAAACTAGCTCCTTAAAGCCCCCACGAGATTCACAGAGGACGCCTGGGTAGCTTATTTGGTTAGAGCACTCAGCGCGAAATCGATGGGTTTGGGTTCGGTTCCCAGTCCAGGCGAATGATTTTTCCACTATGATTTTCACACAATTGTGCCGTCTTGGATATTCTATTATTGAGACATGGTTTCACGTTCAATGCTATATATTCAACGCTCTTGGTCCAAGTAACTTTGAGTTATGTAAAACGGGATTCAGGCAAGCTGAAACCGGAAGAAATGAACTTCAGGGCTAAGAATATTTACCTCACGTAGACAAAGTTTGCAAGTAACTACTAAAACAAACATAGGTAACTTGGAAATATTGATATTACTCGAATTTATGGTTTATTGCTGGGAATATTTGAAATAATTAATTTAAATAAATGAAATATATACATTACGAGTGTATTTTAAAGGGGTAAATTCACGCTAACATCGAGTGAGTAATAAATGAAAAATATGGTAAAATCGCAAAATTAGTGCGTTAGCCCGTAAGAGCTAATGTTGATCTGTGGAAACAAAGATGGTGGCCTACGCAACAGCTTCAAGCGTTGAAGAATACAGCAAGCGCCCTCTTCATCTATCTCAATGGTTCAGACTTTCACCAGCCGACGGCACATCGACGCGTTTGTCGCCACGAGTAGTGGCGCTCTGCTCCTATCTCAGCACCCCTCTCATCAACGCAAACTAATATACATCTACATCTACATAAAACCCCGCTAGCCTCCGCATGGGCATGTGGCGGGGGGTGTTAGGTCACCAGCCCTGTTTGGTGTTTTTAGAGATGAAATAATGACATGTATTATTGGAGTGTATTTTGTGGAGCTTAATTTTTATTGTGGTCACTTATTGTTCGCGGAAAGAACGAGTTTTTGTACCTATCGATTCGGCAGTGTATCTCTCTTATTTTATCGCATCTGTCAGACCTAGAGATGTAGTGAGGATTCATGATAATATTCTCTATGTCGCTCTGAAAAATATCATTTATGAATTTCTCAAGCAACCTATGCCTAGCGTGTGGCCTCCAAGTCTCTAGGGGCTCCCATCTTAATCCCTCTAAAAGTTGTGAGACACTATTTGTACGCTCGTAGCAGTTTTAATGAAGCGCGCTGCTTTCTTTTGTATTTTATTAATTTTTTTGGTTAAATCTTTATGACCAGGGTCTCAAATGCTCGCGGCGTATTTGAGGTGTGGCCTAACTAGAGCAAAGTAGCATCTCTCTTTGACTTTTTCATCCGAGGACCTTCCTTTTATACGTTTAACAAAAACTAGTTTCTTTAATGCTGCGGCACATATGTTTTGTATGTGTAATCCCCACGATATATCACAATATAATATATGATTCGGCGGATAAAGAGATGACGCACGCTTTCGGCGTGAAAATCAACATTAATAGTACGAAGGTGATATTATTAACTAAATACTTCAAGAATCGTGGCATTGACAAGTAAATAAAATTAAAGAAAACTACAAATGGTCAATATTATTACTCAAGTAACATACCGATTAAAGGTTAGATTCATTTAGAGTCAGAGAAAATCCTCCAGATTTTGACACGCGAATGGCTCTATCACCTCGTATGTCCTACCCTCCGTCTATAAAATCTATTCTTTCGTCATCCCCTTCACCGTTTTTCCATATACTTTCCTCTATCACGGCCTTCAGAAACCCATCAACACTCATCTCCTCTTTCAGCCAACAACCCTGTCTCCACCTGATCTCATCCAAAAGCTCCCTCTCCTCACCGTTATGAGCACTTCCTTGTTTGTCTCCCGTCATTCGAACCTTCTCCATCCTCCTCTACACTCACATCTTGAAAGCCTGCAGTCTATGCTCGTCATCCATTCTCAGGTTTCACGTTTCTTCCCCATACAACCAAAGGTCACAGTCATCAGCTCCGGTCTGCTAATTGTCAATATATGCAAAGCAAATTAAACATTATTTTTTATACACGCATTTACACCCAAGTGACGTTCAGCTTCGGAGCATGAAAACTCAAGAGACACGTCCTTGTTTCCCAATGCTATAAGTCCAAGAGATCTGGGTGAATGAACTGTATGCATAAACCATTGGAGTCTAATTTCATTTTCTTCTATTGACAATTTTGATAATTATCAATCAAATTATCATCACTGTACAAGTAAAATGGTTCTGTCTGAGATAGAGTCAGCAAGCTGCAAGAAAGAAAAGCTCGTATGTTAGAGAGAATTCGGCTCTGAAGTCGGGATGGTAACATCATATGAGCCAATGAAAATGGAAACAACAAAAATGTGGTGTGATCGATAAGTTGAAAATGTATTTTAGTGTAGGCTATTCAATTATCCCACCGGGTTAATTATTCCATCGTTTCCGATGTTTCGATGAACAATCGGCCATCATATTCAGATGTAAGTGTCTTGATAGTTAATGAGATTAATTTGGCCTGCATATATACCAATCACCGCAAACCTGACCCCCAGCAATAGGTAATATATGACGGGCAATTATACTACTAGACTATCAAGATACTCATCCCTGAGTATGATGGTCAACTCGATCATTGACACGTCAGCAACGATATAGTCTCTGTTCAATCCACACGCCGAGAAAGCATAATATCATATTACAATTGAAAATGTGGTTCAAATGGACGAATACGATCACCAATATAACTTTAACTAAGATTTTATGTGATGATAGGCACTTTGTCCAATCAGAGTGGGAGGTTAATTGTTTAACTTGGAAAATTTTGCGAACCACGGACTGCTAAAAACAAAAAGGGAGGGACAGAAAATGGAAATACCTACGCAGGGAAGTACCTACATCCGTCAAATAGAACTATGTAGGGTGTCAAAGTGGATGCACATGTCCGAACGAAAAGGTTGAGCTGATAACAGAGTTGAGAGCTGCATTAAACAAAACAGCGATTTGATGACTGCTGATGATGAATATGGCGCACTAATTTTTGAGCAATGTTCTTAAACTTTTAAAGTCTTTACTTCAGAGGAGGCCATTCTGTGGTGGTTGGAAGATTCTCCAAAAGCAAAAGGATATTATAAGAGGGTCATTTAGAAGGATAAAAAGCGTTATTTAGTAAAAAGGTTTTAATAGACAGTTAATTAGGTTGAAAAGATGGACTGCATCAGCGCTTCACCCTCGTCTTAAGTGGTAATCATTGACGTTATTGTATATTTCGACGGCATTTTATCTAATTAGATTGTATTAATTAATAAGTTGATACAAAATAATTGATTAAGAGCTCTATGATTGTGAGAATATATCGCATATATCAAATATGTACATTTATTATGGGCAATAGTCAATGCCATCTGGCACATATATCGTACGGGCCCAACTAAATTAGCTCGTTAAAGACGAGGGTGCACACATCCTTTCATTTAGCCTATGTAGTTTGAAGACTTTTGTTATTTGTATAGAAAAAATATGAATGGTACAAAGACAATTTTCTTTTAGTGAAAAAAGATTTAACTCATATTTTAAACGACCTAAAAAACCTAATTTGAATGAAGGTCTGTATTGTCATTTTACTGTTCACCATAATCAACATCTACATAATACCCTGCGAGCCTCCACAAGGGCGTATGGCAGGGGATATTAGATCACCAGCCGAGTAAAGGTGTTAGTTTTTGGAGATGGAATGGTGACATGTATTATAGGAGTGTATTTAGTAGAGCTCATTTTTTACTGTGGTCGCTTATTGTTCGCGGAAAGAACGAGCTCTTGTACCTATCTGTTCGGCAGTGTATCTCTCTTATTTTATCGCATCTGTCAGACCTACACAAGTAGTGAGGAGTCATGATAATATTCTATGTGTCGCTCTGAAAAGTATCAATTCTGAATTCATCAAGAAAAATTAGCCTAGCGTGTAGCCTCCGAGTCTCCAGGGGCGCAAACCTAAATCCCTTTAAAAGGCTCGTACCACTTTTCAACGAACCGCATTGCTTTCCTTTGTATTTTATTGATTTTTTTGGTTAAATCTATTTGAACAGGGTCTCAAATGCTCGCGGCGTATTTGAGGTGAGGCCTAACCAGAGCGAAGTAGCATCTCTCTTTGACTTTTTCATCCGAGGACCTTCCCATTATACGTTAAACAAAACCAAATTTCTTTAATGCTGCGTCACATACGTTCTGTATGTGTAATCCCCACGATATATCAAATGTTAAGGTAATTCCAAGATGTTTTACTGTATCTGAAGATGTCATATTGCATTAGATATTGCATACATTGAATATGTACGTTTATTATAGTCAATATTTCATGTCACCTGTCACATATATCGTAGGGTCACAACCATATTAGCTCGTTAAAGATGAGGGTGCACAAATCCTTTCATTTAGCCTATGTAATTGGAAGACTTTTGTAATTCGTATAGAAAAAATATGAATGACACAAAGACTACATCTTTTGGTGAAAAAAGTATTAACTCGCATTTTAAACGACCTAAAAAAACCTAATGTGAAGGAAATACTGCTTTTAATTGGACTGTTCATCATAATGCAGCGTGTAAGAATTTTACGGAGGCAATACGCGGATAGCGGTTGATAGGGTTGAGGCATTTTCGTGGAGAGGTTAGGTTAGCCGGGGGTGGAAAAGGCTCGTCCTGAGATGGAGCTGGAATGGATTTCATTAGCAGGTGAGGCACACAGCCGCTCTTTGGGGTAGACTCAAGACGGGTGGCTTCATAATTCTGGCCTTCTGAGCTCGTCTCAAGGCCCTCCAGGGTGTGAGGCTTTAAGAACGCGAGGACTCGAGGAATGGTTTGTAAGGTGCGAATACGGAATGAGGAGAGATTTAGGAAAGGTAATAGGGTGACCTGGGAATTAAATGCGGCGTGCTCAGATGGGAATGTCTCTCCCAAGACGACGGCATTCCCCGGGAATCTTTTTGACGTTCTCAGATTTTTTCTTTCGTTTAGTCCAATTAAAAAATAATCTATGCCATTTTTCCTGTTTCTTAGTCGAGTATTTTTTATTAAGGCTCATGTTATTTATTACACTACATTTTATAAAGCAAGCTCTAGCTTTGGAAAGATTCTATTTTATTTTCCAAGGCAAGAAAAGGCGGTCACATTATATCCTAAATCTAAAGCGCCAATTATCTACTCTAATAAGGATATTACTTTTTTGGATTTCAGGGAATTCAGAAAAAAACTTGAGTGGAGGGTAGGTATTACAAAAAAAAGATTTAGAGGAATTCATGTTATTGAGCATCCAAAGTTCTAAAATAGAAATATTGGGAATCTGTTTAGCAACCACACCGAAGAAATCGATCCCCATAATGCATCCGGAAATTACTCTTTAGAGTGTAATGACTGCAGCACTATTTAGGCTGGTCTTACGAGTCGTATTTTAACAGTAATAACTTTACTTCTAAAGAACATATTTGGGCGTTCATACAATCACAGTCAGAAAACCTCATGTTCTAAAACACCTTATCAACGCAGGGCACCTGAGTGGTTACAGTTCTAGACCTCTTCACATGGAACGCAAGAGTACAAAAATGCGCGACTTGGAGCAATTAGAAATTCTTCATTTAAATTCTTACAACTTAGCTAAGGAAAACTTGTTCCCAATCCCACCCACCAACCCTGGAAGTTTAACTGCATTTTTCCCACCTTTGCTTCCCTCGCATTCCTTTCTTAGCTCAAGCTTACTTTGGCCCCACATGAAGTGAATCACCACCACCACAACTTTTCTTCCCTAAATATGATATTCCTATGCTCTTCTTGTATTCCCAATACCTCCCGCCTCACCCCCTCTACCTGAAAGTGAGTTGCACACTCATCAATTTGCCTTGAGGTTTAACATATTTATCGTACCTTATGATGCGCCCCAATAGTGTTCAATATCGATTAAATTGTTCCTTCAATATAGGTCTTTGCAACATAAGCAAGTCTGCCGTTAATGATCTTATTTTGATGCATTTTCCATAGGCATTACATACGCCATTCAAAGTTTTGGTTTATTTGGCAGTAGATTTCCATTCAAATTGACGACTTGTGTTGCGGATTGTATACAAAAAATGTGAATGACACAGAGACAACATTCTTTTGGTGAAAAAAGGATTAACTCACATTTTAAGCGACCTAAAAAAACCTAATGTGAATGAAGGACTGCATTTTCATTTGACTGTTCATCATAATGCAGCGTGTAAGAATTTTACGGAGGAAATACGCGGATAGCGGTTGATAGGGTTGAGGCATTTATTTGCTTTCCTTATGGCTAGTTATGATAAATTATTAGCTCAGTAAACACATTAATGGCGGCCGCGTGGTGAAAATGGTTGTGAAGACTCAAATCCAAGGAGCTACAGATATATCGAATGGAACAACCCTGTTTATGCCCTAACGGGAGAAGTCGGTCTTACTGTGTAAATAAACTGTTTTGGATTTTCATAAACTTAACATTTACATCATTTCAAAAGAAAAGTTTAATAGACATTTACCTTTTTCCAATATTTTCATTTGCCAATTTAAGAATGGAACTCTTCAATTATTCTTTCATTTATTTCTCAGAGAAAACGGAAAAAGGTAATTAATTGGACAATTATCAATCCTGAAAAAATATGGCACATGCTTACAGTGCAACAGTGCCGTCCAACCTGTTTCATCGCATTTTCGCAGTAAATTTACTCCGCCATCTTTCTTTTTTACTTGTGGTTGCTATGGCAATTCTCATGTTGTACCGTTTGTGAGATAGTGGCTCATAAGCGTTTTGCTACAAAAAGAATTTACACTGAATTCATTCACAAAATATAAAAGATTGATCAACAAAACATAAAATCTTTACCATTTTTTTCGCATACTTATTTTTTTAACTGCGCCTACAATGATTTCAAGTATCTAGTAATCCATAAATGATATCACGATTACATCAGATACTTGATTCCAACGTTCTTGCCAACATTCCTCCCTCGGACAAATTAGAAATTTTACTAATACAAATTTTAGACTCGCAGCGGCCCCACAAAGGCAAGCGGAGTTTGTTGATAAAAATGGAATTGTCTCAATACTGGAGAAAGGTCAATGGTTGCAAGAGAAGTCGATCGGATAAGAAACTTATGAATGAGTTTCAAGAGTAACTTGGTGGAAATATTCAGTATCCATACTGGTAAGAATGAAAAGACGATAGTGAATTTCCACACTGTTTAATAAGCATCGACAATGGTTTCGACAATTTATGTCGATCTTAAGGTACAAAAATTTAATTTCCAGTTCTATATATAGCCCTTAGCAAAACACAGATAGGTGGAGGGGGGAAGGAGGAGGGTGAAAAGGGAAGGGTAGGTTCTGACGGCAGAGAGGGTAAGGGAGGGGAACATACAGAGGTGGAGGAGTTCGGAGTGACGTAATAACCAGTAAACAATAGTGGGGGAAAACCAGCATAAAAAGGCGGGGAGGAAGAACAGGTGGAGTTGAAGGTAAAAAACAACAACCAGATTACTGGGTCCCAAGACATGTGGGGAGACTTAAATTCAAAAGAGGTGATTGAGTCATCAAAAACTACTTCATTACAAATATTATTCGGGCTATTCACAATTACATATTTTTCTTTCTTAGCAGTATGGATAAGATACAATCTTTGCTCTCTCGGAGATGCTCGTAGTGCGAGGAGCGAAATGTTGAGTTAGAAATGGACCATGCGAAGCAAACCCCAAAAGCATTTTTTATTCAGTTAACACTATCTTACTGCGCATAAAAGTTGCTACATTCGTATATACTCAAGAAGGCTGAAAGACGTCTCACTGTCGAGTTTCGGAGGAATCGGTCTCCCATGGAATTGCTCTCCTTACCCCCCACCCCTGCCTTGCACACATGCCCCATCGCACACTACTCTCTTCCTCGGACCTTTTGATTTTCAACTCCCTATTCCCACATCCACTCCCTTCTAGGCATGAACCCTTCAAATAGCAACCCCTTATCCGGAAGGGATCTTCCTCTTAAGAGGCCCTTTATCCCTTTTCAGAGCCAGCACCGTACGAGGAGGGAATAGACAGCGGAGAAAGCAAGCGAAGGACGTCGGGCCGTGGAAGAAGAGGAAGGAGGTAGGTGGAGAGAGAAGGGGCCTTTGAGAGAAGACGGCAGAGGATGCAAGTAAAGGACTGACTGAGTGATCGCGACTCCCGCTACGAATCCTTTGACCATGGATGTGTGATGAACTCCCACGACTCCTCTGGATACACCCTCTCACTCTCTACAACGCTTCTCCCATTTTCTTTAAGACGTTCCTCCACGTAGGCATCCACTCCCCGACAAAATTAAGATTGTTGAAACTACACCAATCAACAAATGGTAAGGATAAGGGCAGTTATGACTGGCATCGAAAATAAAAACTCCTGCACATAACACTCTGAATCTCCCGATCTTTTGTTCGATTCTTATTTATTACTCCGAAGAAAATGACTGAATTCAATGGAAAATGTGGACTCACTTTGGTTCTAAATAATGACTTGCCGCTCCGGACTTCTCTTTAGTGTCCCCTGCGGCATTTTCCAGTGACATCTAATTAACTCAGTCAGAATCTGGTTATTTCAGCCATTAAGCAGAGTGGCTACTGATTCCAATTTTCAAATTCCCTGACCTTCCTCTGACTTTCCCATGACGGGTTAACCAATTTCACTGACCAATCGCCAAAAGGACACCCATTATTGGAATATTTTTCTGCTGAATTGAATTTTCTACGGCAGCTTTGAATTTTCTAAATTTTATAATCATCGTCTCGTATTTTTAGAACTGCAAGCATGTATTTACTATAAGAGTGCTCCAGCTACTTCCTGACCTGAGTTTTGGAAGTTAAAAAAAATTCGAGGTAAAATTTTCTGAACAGCATAGTCTCGGATTCCTTCTGATGAGCATAGTGCATTTTTTGTGCATTGATCATTGATCATGATTTTTAACACAACTAGACAAATATCGCAATAAGGATATACAAAAGGGATATATTGTTCGTCTGATTCACAACTAAATAACTAAGATTCACAGCTGAATGAATACTCCACGAATTGATGGTGCTTATTCCATACACATCAGCTACGGACGTTAGTTTTAGCTGGTGAAGTTAAGGGCGGGAATGACTGACCGATAAACGTAATAGTAGAAAAATAACGATGATTCCTTTTTCAGTTTCTCCGAGACTGTTACGAGAATTCCCTGACTTTTCTATAAATTCAGAATTTCCTGACAATTCCAGGTTTTCCCGGTATTCCACGACGATTACCACCCTGTTAAGGACTAAGGTCACCTCTAGGGCCCCATTAGTGATGGGTCTGATTATTTCTACATTTACCTACCTGCTACCCTGAAGGCTGCCCCTGAGGTGAATGACAGGAGAGTTTTAGAACGCAAGCCATGAAGAATAGAGGAAAGAGGTAAAAAGTTGTTGGAAGAGCGAAAGAATCACGGTGACTTGAAAATTACACTATTCACTCACATATCA
This sequence comes from Ceriagrion tenellum, assembly GCA_963169105.1. Lineage (NCBI taxonomy): Eukaryota > Metazoa > Arthropoda > Insecta > Odonata > Coenagrionidae > Ceriagrion > Ceriagrion tenellum. Next base: position 11,108,551 of record OY720639.1, read on the forward strand.
AAAAAGAGGAAACTCCAAAGAAAAGAAAGTGAAATCATAACGGGGATTTGAAAAATTGAACTATTCGATTGCACGATTAATGGGTTACTTGCGCACATATTCAGCATTACATATTGTGTCCCGGGGGATGGTTACGACTGGCTTTGAAGCTAAAAACTTATGTCAACCAATTTCTTTCTTTGACTATTTTATTCTGCCTATTTGGCTCTAAGGAATACGTAAGATATAACTGTACATGTCGTGCTCTATTAATAGAGAAAATTGATAGAGTGAAACACAATCGTGATGTACTCAATGAGGACCATCAAGTAAAACTACACGGGATTTGTAATAAGCGCACTGTAGCGAAAGTGAAGTACGAAAAAGTAATTGAAATTATCATATAAAAAGTAAATATGTACAGGTTTTAGAAAAAATTCAAGAAAATTCCTTTCTTTGCTATTAAAGCGGCCCCAGTGGCGACGGGGTTAAGTCCTTGCTTGCCAGTCCGAGGGTCGCGGGTTCGAGTCCCGCCTAGGTGGTTTTTCACCACTCAGGACATGGGTATTGTGTTCATCTATTGTTAATTGTTGATTACCCGATGTAAAAGGCCTTTGTTGGGCTGTTTTCGGGAGTGTGAGTATAAATAAAAATTAAAAAAAAATAAAAATTAAAAAAAATAAAAATTAAAAAAAAACTAGGGTGTCCGGTAGTTAACAGATTTAGTCTCCATTTTCCTTCGTGACTGCCTAATTTTAGTTTAATCCTTAATACATAATCACTCCCACTGCATAAACATTCGACCTAGTTGTTATATATTTAATTCCCAATGAAATTGTTTCTGGCCCCAATCTCAAAACTAGTCCACTGAAATGAACAAAACCAGAAAACCAGCCTCCTTTCACGCGTATTCCTTCCGTTTTGTCATCTGCTGTTTCACACTAACCTCTGTTTCCAGTTTCCAGGAAAATCCTAATTCTCGTAACTAGGTCGAATATGTCCCGGGGCATCACACGTGTTTATCCGAAGGGTCCTTCGACGGTCAGCCTAGCCCTCTCCCTTCATTTTGTCCGAGGTGTCAGGTTAGTCGATAGAGAATTCATGTAAGACGAAATAGGAAAACTTTCTTTCGTCAGCAAACAACAATCGGTAGGAAATGAAAGAATAGTCTCTATATTCTCCGATCAAAATTTTTTTCCCAGCATCAATATTTTTCATTTAGCAGTTCCATCTTGTTATATAATACTAACTTTTTACGCTTCCAGTTGAGAAAACAACTTTTCCGCACAAGAAGACCAACCAAATACTTGTCTTAAAAATTAATGAGACATCAGTTAAATTTCCGAGTCCTTTTCAGCCCACGAGAAAATTAAAATTTATTTTGTCAATAAGTACTCAACTGTAGCAACGCATTAAATTTACTGGATAACGAAGAAGCTCAGTTTTGTTTCCGCTAAAATGTCTCGTTTAAAATTTACTTCTCATTCGGCTGAATACTAATCAATCCTAAGCATCAAGCTACAAATTTTTTTTCTGGAATTGATTGCATTAAGACATGACTAACAACAGTTTGAAATCCTTAATGGACCCTTGTGGTTCGAAGTTTTGGGATTTCCAGGATTGCTATGACACCACGCTGAATAATAAAAAACTAATTTCTTTTCGTCCGACGAGCGTGAGTCTATGTATGTAATCATACTTCACCAACTCTATTCTGCTATTGTTATTTATTTATGTTGCATATTTATACTTCATGAGTATATGTGTAATGAAAATGTATCGCAACGACAGTGATTTTCTTACACATCAAATGAAACGTCACACGTCAAAACTAACTGAAACGTCTAATGAAATGTCACAACTCTAAGAAAAATCCATATGAAATGAGGAGAGGATATTATAGCTAAAGGAGATTTTTAACCGTAACTGCTCATAGTACAGCAGATGAAAATTTCCATGAGCAAGTTTCAAAAAAATCTAGCATATTAGAAACAGGTAAAAGGAGAACTCAGGGTCCAATTTAAGAGGAAAGATAAGAAAATATGATGAAAAATGAATGGAAACAGGAATGCCTTTGCGTTACTTACAATAGTTGAAAAGGTGAATTTACAATAAATGACGCATTTCATTTCAGAAATATTTTTTTTAGTTTTGAAGAGCTTCAAATTATTTTCCCGATTTCTATGGAGGACCCTAAGTTAAATGGCTTACCTAATTTAAACCCTGCGTTGTTTCGAACGAGCATTTAGTCTTCCACCCCTAATACAAAAAACTTGCGATCAAAAAGTATTCAGAAAACCTACGTCGATATACACAATAATTTAATAAAAACAAACATACTGATCACTCTGAGCTTTCATGGCAGCAATTTGCCATGAGGAGCATTGGATTTTGCATACTTAACCACCCTCAAGCGTAGAGACTTTGGTCATCAGTTCAACCACTTTAAAGGCATCGTCATATTATTCACGCAACGACAGCTAACAACACGCGTTACACGGGTCAACAAAGATTTTGTTCTAGAGACGTGGTTAAGTGATCTTAGACGTATTTTCGTGCTGATTCCGAATCTGTGCTTAGATTCTTCCTATCACGTCTAGTTTCCTTAGGACAGCTGAATGTATTTTTTTGCTATAACGAAAGTAGTAATTTATTTCATTTATATATCGTGATAGCATGAGCAGGTGAAAGTAAAACTTTCCTGTCAAAACATGTTGTCCTACGATGTCATGCCTTCCTATCCTGTTCAATTATGTTCAATCAAAACATGTTCAAATATGCACTATCCTATCGTTTTTTTCAAAGCAATGCTGAATAAGCTGCCACTTCGCATCAGTAAGTGACTGTCGGCGCGTGAAGACGTTTGTTTTTTCTCTGAAGACGGTTTGAGAATGTTGTTGCTCGCAGGAAATTACAGCTTATTACATTGTAATCGTTGTGAAGTGGCTTAGCTTTCATCATGCCTAGACAGTGCGTGAACCACCCCGATAACTTTTGTTACGTGTGCAGTGAAATTACTTTCAAGGCTCAAAGGCGGAGCGGAGGAAAGGCGGGAACTCCCTTTTTGAGACAGTGTTGTAAACTTTATTTTGACTGTCCGTTGGGTGACCAGGATAAAGGATGGGCGCCCCATGTGGTGTGTAGCACCTGTGTAAGGCTTCTCACTGGTTGGACTGAAGGAAAACGTCATATGAAATTTGCCGTCCCCATGATTTGGCGGGAACCTAAGGATCATTTTTCAGACTGTTATTTTTGTTTAACAAACGTTAAAGGAATTACACCGAAGTCAAAACACACAGTAAAATATCCAAACAACCTGGAATCAGCGATACGACCGGTCCCTCACTCCGAAAATTTACCAGTGCCGGAACCACCGGAAAATGTTAATCTTAGCGAAGATTCAGAAATTAATCAAGAATGTGAGAATGAAGGATTCGAAAACTCGAAGGACCTAAATTTCGGACCGAGTACATCTGATGGACCTCATTTTATAACGCAAGAGGATTTAAATGATCTAAGGCGCGATTTAAATTTGTCCAAAAAGCAGAGTGAAATCTTAGGGTCACGATTAAAGGGTTGGAAATTGCTGGATCCAAATACGAAACTTTCGTATCGATGTATCGATCTCGTCATGATGAATTTAAACTATTTTTTTCTCAAGAAAACAACCTTATTTTTTGCAATGATGTTCTCTCTGTTATGGACACTCTTAATTTTGAATACAACAAAAATGATTGGCGTTTGTTCATTGATTCCTCCAAGGTCAGTTTAAAGGCTGTTCTCTTACATAATGGAAATGAACTCCTCTCGATACCGTTAGCTCATGGAACTGACATGAAAGAATCTTACGAGAATATGCAGTTACTTTTAGAAAAAATTCAATACGATAGATATAAGTGGAAAATTTGTGGCGACTTAAAATTAATTGCAATTTTACTAGGCTTACAGCTTCGTTACACGAAATATTGTTGCTTTATCTACGAGTGGGATAGCAGAGACAGAAAAAATCATTACTTGAAAGAAGATTGGCCAGAACGTAAAGCACTCGTTCCTGGATCCAAAAATGTCCTTTTTCAGCCTTTGGTCGATCCGAAAAATATTCTTCTGCCACCTCTACATATTAAATTACGACTTTTTAAAAATTTTGTGAAAGCCATGGACAAAAATGGTGCTGGTTTTACTTATTTGAAACAAAAAATCCCTAAAATCAGTGAGGCAAAGATCAAAGAAGGAATTTTTGTGAAGGCACAGATTAGGGACGTGCTGAAGGATTCGGAATTTCAACAGCAATTGAGTTCAACGGAAAAAAGCGCGTGGAATGTATTTAAAAATATAGTTGAACATTTTCTAGGAAATATCATGGCTGAAAATCATCGCGATCTGGTGGCTAATCTAATTAAATCGTACCAAAAAATGGGCTGCAAAATATCTTTAAAAATTCACTTCCTCGACTCACACCTGGACTTTTTTCCACCAAACCTTGGCGCCGTTAGTGATGAACACGGTGAGCGTTTCCACCAGGATATTTTACACATGGAAAAACGGTACCAAGGAAAGTTCAGCATCATGTTAGCAGATTACTGCTGGACACTGAAAAGGGACTTGCCAGATGCTAAATATGCGAGAAAATCCTAAGTACTCATTTTTTCACATTTTTTTAATTCACGATTTATTTTCTGAAACCCCCATGAACCCCCATTTAATCCGGTTGTCCTAAGGAAACTAAACGTGATAGAAAAAATCTGAGCCCAGATTCGGAATTAGCACGAAAAATATCCCTAGGATCACCTAACAACATGTCTAGGACAGAAAAAAAATTTTTTTGTTGACCAGTGTTATCAGAAGATTAATATACGATGGTCGAGTTTTTCGTCCAACTGATCACTTTTGCACTCACCTAAAAAGCATTTCAAAGATGTTACTTGATCGAGACGTAAATGAATCTCAGCTCATTTGAAGTCTTTAAACTTAGATGAGCGAAAACAGACGCGTGAAATACAGCGGTAGAAAAACTTAATGTCTCTTTGACTCGTACAAGCAACGGCATGCATTAATCATGTTTAATGACCATACAATTTACCATCAAGCCATAGAGTTAATTTTCTTTCACACAAAGGCGTTCAGTGGTTCAAACTTTTAGATATAGCATTTTATAAACGCCCAATTCATTGTAAACATACCACCAGAAATCTACATGCATAGGAACCATGACAACAACCATATCCAAACTTACTAATGGGGAAGCAAATGATGACGAAGGGTTGAGATGTAAAAGCTGTAAGCGCATTTTCAGCTGAGTACTCACCTGAAAAATGTAAGAAAGAAATTAAAGTAATCGATATTATTGATAATTAAATCATGGCTAAATATAATAATTGAATCATTAACTGCTCTTTACTAGTAAATAATTCAAGTAAGTAATAAAAATAATTAGTGAATAAGTATAATTTTCTTGTGCGTTTACGTTTAATCTATAACAATTAAGGAGAGCAAACATGAAAAAATATAAGTTGGTTTTTCACAGATATTAACTTTTGAAAAGCAAGCAAACATATAGTTTTATTTAATCATGAACATATTTGGTGTCAATCATCTTTTACGATAAGATAACTAGAGAATCGATGTTTATGAATAAGAGAGACATATAACCAATTTTTTGACCTGCTGACTGCATAACAGCAGAAGAGCAAAGGGTAAACGCAACTCCGTTCCATTTCTATGCATTGTTTATCTGCCACTCTTTTAGTACGCTTTTCGTTCATGCGTGGCTAATGAAACTTGATGATTACATAAATTAAACAAAAAAATTTAGTCAAATATTTATTACCTTCAACCTTCCTCAATAAGTTTGCTAAAATTCATGAACACGCTACATTTCAAAGTTTGACACGCTGAGCTGGATTCAAAATCCACCTCCAATTTCGAAGGGCTCGGTATTTTTTCATGTTTTTGGTATATTTAACGGGTGGCAGATGGATTCCCCGCCACTCGAAGCTTATGATAAATTTTTGTGTCCACTTCTCTGAAAAGCTGCCGAAGCACAAATAATTCCAAAACTTTTAATGACCGGTGATGAAAAAATATAAAGGTTCAAAACCGTCAAGCGTCGGAATCGAGTCAGAAAAATTTACGCTGAATCCATAATTAACGACTCCTGGACATTTTGTTTCCTTTAACATACGAATAATAAAAACTGAACATGTCTAAATTGAATATCAGGGGACAGTTTCAATTTTGACATGCTTCATGAAATGTAATCGTATATAAATTTTCACCGAATATCATGAATAAAGATTTATATTTAAAACATTTTATAAGAAAAATAATCAGTGAAAAATTCCAGAAATATGAAAAAATTTACAGTGTATCACGAAGCTACTAGCGGTCATAAGAGTACGAAAAATATTGGTGCTCCTAATTAACTCTTATGAAAGCTATTTTCTTTGACTTCTATCCTACTTCCACCATATAATAGATATTATAATACCAGTAAGGGTGGGTTAATGAGGTAGTCAGTAAAAACGTCAGGATTTTTTTGCAGTAAAGGACCCTAATACCGTATAATGTTTCATATTTACGTCAGTCTAATGCCCACCCCACCTTTATTACTTCCGTGAAATATAATACCATTTCATATCCTTCCCCGCTTGCTCAACATCCTTCTCTCTATCAAGGGCTTAAGCAACTCATAGCTCCCGATTTCTTCATCTAGCCACCATTGAGTAAGTATATATAGAGTGGCAAAGCAATGCTAAAAACTGGACATAAATTTTTGAGAGCTTTGGGAAGAATTTCTTAGGTGTCACCACCTTAGGGAAGGAATAATTTTGGCTTACGGAGAAGGCCACTTGGAGGCACTAGTGGTACTCGGTGAATTAGCATCAATATACAGAGGTGGATTTGCAATGGCTGATGTGTGCTTTTTATTGAGTATCAATTGTTTTGTCGTTGCTAAGATACATCGGTAAACAGTTGACTCCGTGTTTGGTAATCGCGTGTCTTATCATATTGACGTGAACTCGATTCATTATAAAGATAAAGATAAAGAAATATTTATTGTTCTTGGACCACTTGGTCCACTAAGAACATACAAAAGGTATACATTAATATTAGAGCTCGAGTACAAAGAGATATGCACAGAAAAAGTGGGTACAAGCAATAAATGAAATAATAATGGCAACAAAGAAAGCAAAAAACAAGCATATTGGTGAATTAACTTTTTTCCTGAAATAGAATTTTATTAAACAATATGTTTTTGAAAGCAATCAGCGAATTAGAATTTTTGATTAATTCAGGAGTACTGTTTCATATCCTTGTCTCTACAACAGAAAAAGATTTATTGAATGTAGTGGTTCGATGAAGTGGGACAATTAAAAAGCCTAGTGACATTCGGGTTGATACATACATACCCATCACGCCGTTCCCTTCCGGGGTAGGCACAGTCAAAATGTTTCACTCGTTGATACATAATTGTACACCTAACTCTGCTTCAATAATTTCATCCATTCTGACCTATCCTTGCAAACCTCTTTTGCCTCATTCACCCCCATACACTGTTTCATACACGCCACATTTCGGTTTTTCTCCTTAGGCTGAAAAAATTGCATAATATATTCAGGCTGTTGACATTTTTTTAAAGAGTTTATATAAAAAGGAGGCAAGCATGTATTCCCTCCTTGTTTTAACTTGAAGCCATTCTAATCTAGTAAAATAAGGAGATATATGATCATCTTTTTTTAGATCATAAATGAACCTGACACACATATTTAATTGCCGTTGCACCATGGTATTAATCTCTTCAGTTAGGTCATGATAAACAAGACAGCAGTAATCAATATGGGGGAATATTAGCGAGGATACAAGTTTCTTGCGGGCATAAGAGGGCAAAAGGTTTTTATGAGTTTTTAGCTGAAACAGGATCATATTATTCTTATCGCAGAGTTTGCATATGATATTTCCGCATCACCAACAATAATCTTTAGCATAATATCAAAGTCTACATGTCTGAGTAGTTTTGAGGTACCGAGTAACATCGACTTTGTTTTGCTAGGGTTAAGTACAAAGTTATTGTCTAAAGCCCATGAATTCATGGATTGAACATCCTGATTCACTTTGGAAACTGCATCATTCAGCTCATGCAAATGGCAGTGATAATAAATCTGTAGGTCGTCAGCATATAACAAGTATTTACAATTTATGATACACTTAGGCAGATCAAGGACATACAAGGAAAATAAGAGAGGACCAAGAACTGAGCCTTGCGGGACCCCGCAATGGACGGTGGTCCATTGCGATGTATTCCCATTCATGTCCTTGACTACCTGTTGACGATCTTTTAGATAGCAGTAAAACCAGTTAAGTGAGGAACAGGAAAAATTAAGGTTTTTCATCTTATGGAGAAGTTTGGCGTGATTGACAAGACAAAAAGCATTAGTGAAATCAAATAGGACCACAATTGTGACCATCCGTTTATCAACTGCTCGACGTGCATCATCCGTTAATTTGAGTAGCTCTGTTTGAATAGAGAAGTTTTTCCAAAATCCAGATTGATATGGATCATGCAAGTTGTTTTGGTTCAGATAATTCGTAACCTGCTGAAAAACAATCCTTTCTAAGTATTTAGAAAGAGAGCACAAAATAGAAATTGGCCGATAAGCAAGTGTAATAAGTGATAATTTCCATATAATCGGAAATTTAGATGACATCAAGGAAAATTAAAGATATCAAGTATGACAGGTAGAAGTACAGTTGACGAGGCCTTAATAAATTTAACTGAGATTTCATCGACCCCAATTGAGTTGGATTTAGTGAAAGATAAAGTTTTACGTAGGTTGTGAGGAGTTACGTGTTGGAGGAAGAAATTACTCTCGTTATGGGGTACGATTGATTCAAGGTTAGAGAGACCGAATATGTCTGCTATGCTATTTCCCTCAGAGGTAAAGGTGGGAGTGAAATTCTTGTTAAGTTCGTTTAGAGAGAATTCATGCATGGGCTGTTTGTCTCGCCGCTGCACGAGTCCAAGACTTCTAAATTCCCTCCAGACCTGGTTTGGCTCAGTTAAATTGGAAAAGGTGGTTACATAATATTTTGTTCTTGGCCTCCATGACAAGATGCTTCACCTGATTACGCAAAACGATACACTCAGTGTAAGCAGTCTGGCTTTTTGTCCGTGTGAAAATTCTTCGTGATACATCGCGCTCCTTCATTTTGTCTTAATATCATTAGCCAGCCAGGGGGCTGAGGATCGTCTAGGTGTGCATGTTCGCAGGGGAGCATGACGATTTATACACTCTAAGAATTTCAGATTAAATAATTATAATTTTTAATCGATGGACGAGGAACTAAATAGGTTGTTCCAGTCAAAAGTGAGCAGGTCATCCTGAAACTTGGCTGCATCGAAATTTTTAAGATCACGGTAGACAATTTTAGGTATAGGAAAGCAAGGGGAATTGAATGTGTAGGAAATTGAAATTTTGTCATGTGCGGCACAGGGGATTGTGAAAATGAAGAGACTTTTTCTGGGAAATCAACGATACAAAGATCCAGAAGAGTATGACTATGTTCTATATGATGTGTTGGCTGCGTTGAGGCAAGATAAAGATTATAATTAAAAATGAAATTCCTGATGAAGGAAGAATGATAGCTATCCTGTAGCAGATCAGCAATAAAGTCACCTACAATTACAATGTTTTTATAGTTTGGACTAAAAGTTGTATAGGCCTGTTCAATGTCAGTCAAGGACCCAACATTTGGAGGTCTATAAAAGACAAATAGAAGAAGTTTGGAAAAGTTTCTACCATGAACTTCAAGTACCATGAACTCAGGTCGGCATTCATTGGTCGCAGAAGTGGTCACCAGCACCAACCAACTCAGTCGATGATGAATGTAGGCACCAACCCCGTCACCACCTTTTCCAATCCGATCATGTCTGAGCAAGTAGTGTTCAGTAAGTTCAACCATGTTAATCAGGAATATTTGGTTTTAACCACGTTTCGGCCAATCAGATTATGTCACTTGCACTGGAAGAAAAATGGGCCCGAAATTCGTCGATATGACACAGTAAATATTGACAGTTAATAAGGGAGACGTTGATTTCACTGGCAATGGGTAGACCTGTGGGTGGTGAACAGGCCCCCGTATCTTATTTTAAAGTGTCAAGGTCAGTTTCACCAAGGATAGAGACGCGTTCACCACCATCACGGACACGAGCAAAGAAATTATTGACGATGCTCATTAAAGGCACATTAAAATACATCTTTAATTTGGTCTCTACGACTCAATAAGATATGTTTTCGTTGCTATTGGTCGATTAGTAAACATCCAGGCACCGAAATCATCATAAGAACATCATGTGAGTTATGCGACACTAAATGAAGTGGCCGTGTGCCAAAGCTCATTTGTTATGGCTTGTTGTGCAACTTCGATACACCTATGCCATCTATCAGCCAAATAATTATTTAAAAACTCATATCTGAATCTACCCATCTCTTTGCCACTCTATATTGTACTTACTCTATGTAACCACCAACTCTGCCTCCTCCTGATCTCATCAAGACTTTTCTTTCCTCGCACATCACGTTTGTCTTCCTTTCCACTCACTGCACCCTCTCAATCCTTCGAGATACCCGCATCACGGAAGCCAATTCTCTTATCCTTTTCTCAGAGTCTACATTTACGCACCATACATTTCCACACTCCATATCAAATCCTTCAGCAGCCTTTTCTTTATATCCTTACCCAACATCCCCGTCATCAGCTCCATCCTATTGCTCAACCCTATTCTACGCATAAGCAATGGCCATACTGAACGAAAATAGCTACAGCGAAGACAACTTCAAAAAAATTATCATGCAAATGTTTATAGAGGCTAGGTCAGTATACGATAAGGACTGCATCTTCTTTATTGCCACAGTTTCATGGCGGAATTGTTTCACTTTATGGAGGACCCTGCTCAATAAAGCACTGTTTACTTCACATACACAATATTTGCCGTAATTAGTAAATGTAGACTTATTTTGGCCATTTTTTTTGTTTCAATTAAATTTTCCTTCGGCATAAATCTTATAGGCCAAAACGTTAAACTAAAGCTTTAACCACGTAACAAAAACTAGTAATCACACTGACTCCGGCTTACACTGCTATTCGGCAGGATTTGATGTCCTGGCTATTAATGAACTGGGGGAAGTGGATGATTATCTTAAGGTTCATAATATTTAGCAACGTATATTAAATACCTAATTTTTTTATAAATTGAAAAATAGATTGGGTAAACAGCAGATGTTTCCCATGGCAACGTTACCTCATGCTTAGCAGTGTGAGGACTACGTACTCCGTCGAAAACCGAAGGTCTGTTATTTAAACCTAAGTACTCGTGCTACATTATCGATTTCCAAAGCTGAGAGAAATATATCAACTGTCTCAATACGTAGGGGATATATGCTTTTGAGCAATACTATTTCGGTGAATAGTGAGAGAAAAAATTCACGTGAAGAAATGCCATCGCAATGCCATTAAAGCCATTTATTTTAGCATTAAAATTCATCATTTTTCTACCAATATATTATATTTAAATTATAAAATACCTAGTAATATTTTAATGCTATTATATAATTGAAATATTACCTTATAATATATAATGAAGTAAGAGTTTGTCGTTGGGAATGCCTAAAATGAATAGCTTTCTTTGATGTAATCTAGGTTTTTGAGAACTTTCGTACAACACATAGGTATATACATGGTGCAAAAAACTGGTAAGAACAAGTACCTCATTCCATACAACTATATTAGTAATTGAAAAAAGTTACTCTCAGAAAACATAAGAAAATTAAGGGTGACAGATAGAACAGTTAGGCCGAAAAGCCCATGGAAGGGTCATAGTTAGGCCGTAAAGAATTCTCACGTAATAAAAAAGTGCTGTCGGAGGGAATTGTTCGTTCATTAATTTTCGTAGAATTAATTCCAGTAATAAACGTCGAATTTCTCTATTTCACCTAAAAACATCCTTTTATTATTTCAATACCATTAATGGCTGCTTGCACAACCGCCATTCTCAGCTGTGATTTGTCGCGGCACTTTGAGAGTAAATATGATCAAGTGAATCGATCGCATACTGAAATAACAACTGGAAAAGTTATTTCGGAAGTAGATTTAAAAATTAGCTCTACCAACCAGCTATAAATTTTTTCAAAATCACTCAACATGATTTTTATCGTTACTTCTCGAGTACTTTTTCTTTACATTATGTCCCACAAATTTCAAAGTTCATAAGGGAAAAGCTTAGAAATCAGTCACTTGTGAAACAGTTCTAATTTGACAGGATGAAGGATTAATCGGCCACTATTGAAATAAATTAAAATAGATTCAAGAAAGATAAATATTAGGGCTTACTTTGAGTAGCTAAATAAAAAAACTTTTATTTACCTGAGGTAGAACTGGTTCTAGATAAAAAGATCTTTCTCTCAATCGGAACTGCTAACTTAACATAGGAAGTTACGGCTATCTTAAGTCATAAACCTTAGGGAGTCCTTATCAGGCCGAACTTAAATGTTAAGACATAAGGTCTCGACTTTACGGCCAACATTAATAACTGCAATTTTTAACAGGTATTACGTTGCATGTCAGTAGTAATTACAACTTATTACAAAATTGCACGGGAAGGGTGTTTTACACCCTCGTTTAAAACATGATTTCGTAAACAACGCCTCGCAACTCAAAATTCATCTCTGGAACTTCATCGTCGACACTATTACAATGTAGTTTCTAATTACATTTCATTGCCCTGAGGGGTGTATTTGAAGGGTTTACGATGGCGGTCTGGTGAGAATTACGACAACTAAGTATACATTTACGGCTTTTAGGGTGACTTTAACGCACAATAAAATGTCTCTGAGTTATTTATTCTTCATTTTGCATTTTAACGCAATTAACGCAGAATGATTTTATAATGCCCCCTACCCTTCATCATACGAAAATTACCAAAAGCCCTGAAGATGGAGATCTGGTAGCATTTCCCATCAAGTAATGTTATAGACGAAAATGTAATAAAATTAGAAATAATTCGACTCTAGTGAAAATTTAAGCGATAGACGAAATAGAAATCAAGGGGAAATATTCAATAAAACTACCATTTATTCATACGAGATCAAACATGAAGTTTGTCTCAATTGAAGGTTATTGTGGATGAAGGAATTCACAGGGCCATCAAGCAAAACGTATTTTCTAGTGTAAAGGCAATAAAAGTGACAACCCTCGAAGCTTCAATGACACATGTGGAGAATTTAGAATCTAAATAACTTCAGTGTAGTAACAAACAGAAGGTATATTTCAACAGAATTTGTCAAGGTAACTAGTGCTACTATCATTGGATTTTTTGCTGTAGATACTCGAGCTCATGATTTATTTACAAGCTAATAAATGGGTACATTGCAAAATGAGTTATATTAATAATGTTTCCATTGTTTATTTATGCATTGGGATTTTTGAGAATTTTGTTTATTTTTATAACTTTTTATGGGTGACATTAGTGAAATATATCCGTTTTTGGTAGCTTTTTTAGGAATTGATAATAAAAAAATTATAACCGAGCAATTAGTAGTGTCATGGCGATGAATTTTTTAATTTTATCGGTACTCATATTTTTCATTAATAATACTTATGTCGATGTTTTAAATTACCCAAGAAACAACTCTTGGAAATTTTTCTAAGAAAACGTATTCCAAACCCAAGATATTGGTACAACAAGGTACTTGGGCTTATTTTAAAGCTTTTATTCGTGGAGTTTGGAAACCAAGAAAATAAATCCTAGTAGAAACGTACATTGTGTTTTTATACTTCAGTAACCATAGATTTTCACGTTGTTAAGCCTAATAATATCGAGCATAACTCAAATATCTGTTTAAAATGCTAATTAGGTAAGGGCTTGTCGTCAATCTGGATTCCTGTTAGCATACAGTCACTATTCCTATGAAGCTGTCCGCTGAACCAAAACCCTATCTGCATGATTGTTTCCGTGGTCAGCTCAATAATAATCTCTACTTTATTGAAACTTGGAATGTGTGAACATTGTCACCTCTAGTCACTTTCACTAACATGTATTAAAGCCAGTCTGTTTCTAAAGGTTAAGGTTGGAAGCCTACAGACACTTGGAGGCTTCATCCCAGGTTTAGGTTGAATGAAAAGTTCAGAATAAGTGTGCTTCAGAGTGATACAGACAATATAATTTTGAAGCCGCACTATCTTTAGGTCCGACAAAAGTGATAAAATACGAGAGACTTATTGCCAAATTGTCCGGTACAAAAATTGGCTCTTCCCACGGTCTATTAGTGACAGTTCTAAAGTTTGAGCTTCATTCAAAATACTTCCACAACACACTCCCAAATTTTTACCCTCCTATAACCTTATCCTTTATACCTTTTCACGGTTGCTGTCCTAACAACCCCTGCTAGCCACCTATCCGGCTCGCAGGGTAGTGTCTACATCTACATATTACCCCGCGAGCCTCCTCATGGGCTTGTGGCAGGGGGTGAAATTGTGACATGTACCATTGGAGTGTATTTTGAGGAGCTCAGATTTAATTAAGGTCGATTATTGTGCGCGGAAAGAACAATGTTTTGCACTTATATGATCGGCAGAGTATCTCTCTTATTTTATCGTATCTGTCAGACCTAGATATGTAGTGAGGAGTCATGATAATATTCTCTACGTCGCTCTGAAAAATATCAGTTCTGAATGTATCAAGCAGCCTAAGCCTAGCGTGCAGCCTCCGAGTCTCTAGGGCCTCCCACCTTAGTCCCTCTAACAGTTGTGTAACACTATATGTTCGTTCGTATTAGTTTTTAACGAAGCGTGCTGCTTTTCTTGACCTTCCTATTATACGCTTAACAAAACATAGTTGCTTTAATGCTGTGCCGCATATCTATGTATGTGTGTTCTCCACGATACATCAGAAGTTAAGGTAATTCCAAGATCTTTTACTGTATTTGAAGATTTTATGTTTACTCCACCCACAGTGTAGGTATTGCTTTTTTGTGGTGACTTTCACAGAAAGTGAACTGTGGTGCATTTACTAATATTTAGTTCTAAACCCCACTCCTGGCACCACGAATGAACGTTGTTGAGGTCAGATGACAGTACTTCTAAGTCCGCGTCTTCGTTTATTTCAAGGTATGTAACTGTATTGCCTGTAAATAATCTTAATATACTGCTAATTCGAGAACTTTGGTCATTAATATAAATAATGAATAAAAGAGGGCCAATCATGGTTCCTTGAGGAACACCGGATGTGACTTTGGCTAAAACCGTCAATAACTACTTTTTGTTTTCGAACACTGCGATATATAGATGTTAAGGATATCATTATTTTTAACCTACAAGCCGACTCTATAATTTGATTTGTAAATATCCTACGGTGAAAACTAGACGCCATACCACGCGAGCAGAGCGCACCACAGCACCACGTCTGATTCCCGTTGCGCGAGCGCCACTCCCAGTCAGCGCCGTGCTTTGGCGCCCGCGTATTGATTTGCAAACACGCATGCATGCAAGCGTGAGTTCTCTTGAGCCACTGCGGCCCTCTCGAAAAGATTCGAAGGCGAATAAGTGGATGCATGGAAGGGGAGGAGGGGTTGAAAGGGTGTGGCTTACGAGAGGAAGGATTATAGAGGTGGGGAAGAATGAGGCATCGAGATTCGGTGTTGCTTCCTTCGAGATGCTCGTTCCTCTCTTAGAATAACTCCATGTGCCCTAGAAACTTGAATTCTGCAGCAAAAAGATGATTCAACAGAAAGGGTTGTGTTTGTACCGTTCCAGATAATCTTTATTACGTAACTATGGAGTAATTTCAAGCAAACAGGAAGGGGAGATTTTTGCTGAGTTGGAGCCTCTGGTAAAAATCTCACGCAGCCTATCCGATCGAGATTTTTTCGAAGGATTATTATCGACTGAGTTCAATTTTATGATTTCAAACTCGGTTGGCCGAAAAATAGCCTAACAGAGCAGTTGATTTTCGCCCTAATGCTTGTCTGTTAATTCGTAACGCAGTACTAAAATCACGTTTCGCATTATTCCTGCATTACTCTTGTACCTCGGTCATTTAGTTGTAATATACGTTAGTAAAAATACTGTACATTGCATTGGTAGCATGCCTAAGGTGGAGTGCATGTTACTGAAAGTTACTGGCATATAAAATAGCATGTTGGCGAAAACTCACTCCCTGTCACACACGCTTTGGGAGGCTGATTGGGCAATACGTTGACGTAGATAGATACGCAATCAACGGTAGGTCAGAAAAATTAGTTATCCATCCAAGTGGTTACAAAACACTCCAAAATCTCGAACGATTTTTTGCTATACCACATGACAATGTAGTTACGTGAGCAGGATAACCTCGTACAATGCACATAGACGCTGCCCTTGATTGCGATTCGAACCCAGACCTCTCGATTCCACTTCGAGTGCTCTAACCCATTAAGCCACCACCAAAGCACCCTCATTCACAGGGTATCTCATGGAGGCATTTAAGAGGATCGAGCTGTTTTCACCAGTACCGTGCAAATTATGTCATGAAGTACCCACGTGCGAGCGCTAGGCGCCACACAGTCTACGAAGTTAAACCAAATTTTCATCACCATGGGCCTTAATTTGACACACTCAAAAAATTATGTGACATAAGTTCAAAGATTCCTCTTGGGTTTGGGCTCGCATTCCAGTCCAGGCGAATGTTATTTTCACACAAGTGTGTGCACATGTTCAGGTGATTCATTTAAGTTCTTTGAATTTCATAGAGATTACGGTACTCATGAACTGTAGGCATTATATGAGTGCAATAATAGAAGCTTGTTAGAGGTAACTATATGTTTCTCGGGTGATCTCGGTTCTTTTTTTCTAACTGCATAGTCGTGGGTTTTGAGTGCCGCATTGGTGTTTTTCTTTCAAAACCGAGACCATTAATGTCCATGTTTTCTCTTTGCTTACTAAAAATCGACTTATATTTTAGGTAATGTTTCCGGGGTAAATTAGGTACAAGTAAATGATTATGGCAAATAATGGACTCAATGAGCTCATCAAACATGGCAACTTCAAGGAGAATAAAATAGAGTGGGGAAGATAGAATTTTTGGAATGATTTAATAGGTGGATTGCAGACGAAGGAGAATATAAATAAAAATGGTGAATTCTGTTCAAGGCAAGAAAAGGATGAGCAGAAATATGGTTTTATCAATGAGAAAGGGCACAAGATATTAGAGGGAATCTGAGGTTATTAATGGAAGAGATTTTCTCGACATAAAAACATTCTCGTTCATATCTCCATAGCCAAACTCGAAATATTTTTTTTTAATTCCTCAAGTGAATATTATTAGCATAGTGAACATTATCAGTTTGATGACAGAAATTGATGCAAATTTAGTCCAAAGTTTGCACGAAACATTTTTACGACTCATATTTTTACATCGAAGATTTACCCTTGCACACCATCATTTGTTCTCTTAGTTCAGGTTCTTTAGGCTATATCCTCTTTTCTATTATTTTCGCAAAAAATTTGTCATTCTTCAGGATATTTAAGTCACAATAATCTCATTCTAAGTTATTAATTATGTTTTTTTATTGATTAGCCTTAATTCACTAAACATTTTATCACACAAATATTCCTTTCCGGCATCTTACCTTCCAGCCTTGGGTCCTATTTTAAAAAACATCATCCATGATGTCCTTATTCTATGAATTTTTTCCAGATAATTTCCATGTGTATGTCAGATTTCATTTTTGTTTGCCATGTTTTATGTATTCCTCTGTCATAAGTCTCTTCAACTTGACAGTTCAGCTGGATATTCGCTACATTACAATCCTTAATGTTCCCGGAGGACGCCGTAGATTTCAGCGTAGCATTTCAGATCCGGCAGCGAAACATTTAATCAGAATTTTTGCTATGTATCATTTAATATTAGAGTATATAGTCTCATTATTATTATTATGTATTCTACTGGTAAAGGTAGGTTTTGTTGAATGTCAGAGAATCCGCTCCCGGCCTTTTACACATTCCGGGGCCTACCTCCCTCTAATATATCCTTTTTCGCCTCTGCATAAGATCTACCCTTCTTCATCCCGTCCATGAAACCTATTCTCTTTCTTCCCCTTCCCCGTTTGCCCAACATCCTGCCCTCTATCACACTCTTCAGCAACCCATCACCCTTTATTACATCCTTCAGCTATTTACCCTGCCTATTCCGGATTTATTTCAAAAGTTTCCTTTCCTCGCCCACCATCTCAAGCACTTACTCGTTAGTCTTCCTTTCCGTCCATCTAAGCTTCTCCATCCTTCTCCACACACACATTTCAAATGCCTGCAGCCTATTCTCATCCTCCTTTCCCATGGTCCACGTTTCTGCCACATACAACGCTACGCTCCATATCAAACTCTTTACCAGCCTCTTCTTCACATCCTTACCCAGTGTCCCCGTCATCAGCTCTCTTCTATTACTAAACGCCTCCTTAGCTAGCGCTATTCTCTTCCGTATGTCTTTACTACTATGCCCATTTTCCTCCATTGTGCTATCTAAGTAATTAAAGTGCTCTACTTGCACTACTTTGTGTCCTCCAACTTTAATCACAAGCTTCGCTTTCTTCGTCCTAGAGAATCTCTTTACTTTTGTTTTCTTATGATTTAGCTTCATTCCGAATATCCCGCACTGCATATCTAAAACATCTACCAAAGCTTGTAGTCTCTTCGAAGATTCACTACCCAATGCCTGATCGTCCGCGAATCTAACCGATTTTATAAGATGCCCTCCCACTTTCACTCCAATCTCAACTTCTTCCCATGCCTGTCTTACCATTTCCTCAGCATAAATGTTGAAAAGCAATGGCGACAACGGACACCCTTGCCTTAACCCGCGTCCTAGAGTTGCCCATCCTGATTCACCATCAGCCACCCACACCTGCGCCCGTTGCGTCATATATAAGTTTCGAATTAGCCTCCTGTCTCGCCAATCTACTCCCATTTTCTCTAGTATCTCCGTTAGTTTATTCCAATTTACTCTATCAAAAGCCTTTTTCAAAATCAATAAAGCATGCAAAAACGTCCTGATTATACTCTATGTTTCTTTCTATAAGTGTTCTCATCACCGCTACCGCATTCCGAGTTGACCTTCCCTTCCTGAACCTAAACTGGTCATCGCCTAAGCAGTTTTTGGCCTTACTCCCCAACCTTCTATTGATAATTCGAAGTAAAACTTTGGCTGCGTGTGAAATTAAACTAATTGTTCTGTAGTCCTCGCATTCTGATGCATTCTTCTTTTTCAGGATAGGAATCAATACTGTTTTCACAAGTCCTCTGGCCATACTCCTTCTTCGTAGATCCTGCATATGAGTTCGAAAAAAGCTTGCCTACCTTTACTTCCTAGACTCTTTAGCAATTCCGAGGGTATGTTATCTACTCCTACAGCTTTTCTTACCTTCATCTCTTTTCATGCTCTCTCTATTTCACCGTCGAGAATGGCACCGTCGAGAAATTATTGGCCCGAGGTTATCTTCATCTAGGTTTCCCTCATCCTCTACATCTAAACAAGTTGGTCTACTATCGCTGTCATATAGCTTCTCCACGTTATATAGCCATCTTTCTAGGATATCTTCCTGCTCGGTTAACATTCTATCTCTCTTGTCCTTAATCTTTGGTACCGTTTGCCCTGTCTTACCTCCCGATAGCAATTTTACCCTAGCGCCAATAGCACCCACTTCCCCTTCATTTTGCAGTTTCTCCATTTCCTTGCATTGCCTTCTCCACCAATTTTCCTTCGCCCGATTGGTTATTCGCCGTAGTTGATTATTTAGCTCCTTGTATTTCGCCCTACCCTGGTCGGTGTTGACATTTTTCCAATTCCTTCTCTCCTCCACTTTCCTAATCATTTCTTCCGTAACCCACTACTTCTATACCCTCGTCAATTCCGCTGCTCCTATTGTTTTCTCAGCCGCTCTTACAATGCTTGTTTTTATATTCTCCCACTTTTCCTCGATTGTTCCTGCTTCTTTGGCTTCTCCTATGTTCTCATCCACTATCTCTTGGTATTCCTTCCTTTTCTTCCCCTTCAACGCTTCCAGATTCCATCTTTTCATCCTACTGCTTTTATTTAGCTTGTTGAATCTAACCTCACAATTCATCATCACTAAATTGTGATCCGAGTCTGCATCAGCCCTCGGATAACTCCGCGAGTTCTTCACGCTGTTCCTAAATCTTTGTCTAACCATGATAGAGTCAATTTGGTATTTCCCAGTGTCTCCCGGCATTTTCCATGTGTACCTCCTCCTGCGATGGTGTTTAAACCACGTTTTTGTAACTATTAATTTACTTCTCCTACAAAATTCAATTGCCTTCTCTCCGCGATCATTTCTTGTTCCTAATCCAAACCCTCCCACTTCATACCCACTCTCCCTTCCCCCACTACTGCGTTCCAGTCGCCCATTACTATTAGATTTTTCTTTCCCGGCACTTCTCTGATTATCTCCTCTATCTGTTCATACACCTCATCTACCTCTTCCTCCCTATGATTGCTCGTAGGCATGTACACCTGGACCAATACGAAATTTGTAGGGCGTGCTTTTATTTCTACCACTAGTATCCTGTCGCTCACCTGTTCAATTTTTACTATCCTCCTCCCCAATTTTGCGTTCGATACTATGGCTACCCCGCGTTGACTCTCAACCCCGCCACTATAGATTACTCTGTAACGATCACTCCATTAGTCCCCGCTGTCCTTCCATCTCGCACAGCCCCAAGGCATCCATTTTCCCTCTATCCATTTCCCGTTTAATGTTTTCCAGCTTCCCAGCCCTCATCATTGTCCTAATGTTCCAAGTTCCTATTTTTATCGGTACCTTCCTTTTCTTCATATCTTCCTTGGTCCTTGTATCCTGTGATGACTGTGCTGTGCAAGGATTTCGTGTGATGACGACCTCGGGGACCTTGCATCCCCCGATGCCGGGCCCGACACCCACCCTATTGGGCGGCGTCCCATAGTTGCCAGGATTTCTCTTTGTGCGACATTCATATTTCTGGGTAGTATAATAGTCGAGAGGGGACACCCACCCCCGCTTCCCAACAGTGTGTTTCACGTGACACTATCACGGGACTACCTTTCGTCTGGCTACTACCCTTCGACCTATCATGCATGGGTGGCCCTACCGGGAGCAATATGTATTGCTCCCGCTAGTCCAGCTCTAGGGGTCATTGGGACGCGCAAGCCCTTTCATCACGTCAAGGTTGTAGTCCGCGGAAAGGATATAGTCTCATAGATACAAAATAATGAATTGTAAATGAATTACAGAAATGAAAATGCCATAAAGGTCTACAAAGAGACTGAATAAATTTGTGTTTGGAAGACGTAAGTCGAAAAAATTCGAAAGTAGTTCATATTAAACAGAATTTGGCGAATATTTGAAGTTACCATAGATAAAGTTGCCATGAATGCTATGTAATTTTGATTTTTTTTAAACTAACAAAATCAGAGAAACGTAGAGATGAGACACGGTGAGGGATGATTAGCTGGCAATTATCTCAAATCACATCTGCGATTATTTTATATTCCTTCTTCAACTACGAAAATAATAAATCGGTATGTATTTATCGGCAATCTTTAATGTTGTTCAACTTCCCATTGCTCAGAAGAGCGTAGAAATTACAAAAACGCTTTTTTCAAATGGATGAAAGTACATTACAGGCAGCATCAGAGGCGCCAGTTGATTCGGGGTCGCGTGAGATGGCCGCTAAAGATAGCTGCCCTGCCGGGCGTCTGCATAAAGCACCCTCCAGGCCCCGGAGGCCGCTTTTCCGGCTATCTTCCGCACGCATCCCTGGTCTCGCAGAATCGCAAATCTGCCTCTTAATTGCAGAAATTCTGAGAAAGCGGCTGATGAGATTAAAACACGCAACACACGAAAGGCAGCGATGGCTGGGTTCCACCTCATGGAAATCCACTAAAACAAGTGCCGATGACCGTTTGAAAACTAAATGATAAAGGAAAACAAAAATAAGAAATGTTAAGTCAGCATTAATTGACCAGTACTGTATAACTAGCTCCTTAAATCTTCTCTCGGGAAGGATGAAACCATTGATTATAATAAATGCGCAACCCTATTCTACTCACATTAAAATACATGTGCTCTTATATTAAAACTTCCCGCCCGTATTTTGCTCGCTTTTTTATTACTCATACAATAAACTAGTTCGTAGATTAACTAAAAGACTAGTTCACCCGGCTGGAGCCAAATAAAGGCCGAGAAAAGGGACTCAAAAAGACTTTGATACGTAATTTCGCATTTTTGAATAATTATCATAGCTTCAAATAAACTTGAATTAATTTCATAATCAGAGACATTTACAAAATCCATTACTGTATACGTGTTGGAAGTGGAGTACACCAACAACTGAAATTTAGACTACGCCGCGGTTTTAAGTAAAACTATTAAATATGACACTCTAAGATATGACAAAATACATGAAATTCCAAAAACCCTCAAGAAGTTCATTGGGTATGTTCTAAAGGAAAATATAAGAATTATATTCAGATGATTTTTTAGAGTCCTATTTATATAATTATTATTTATTTCTGGATTTAAGGTCATCCTAGGCCGAGAAAAATAACAAATTTTTATCATGGCCGTAAAAAATGTATCAAGGCAAAATTTTTCTTGACTCCGAATCTCTGAGAGAATACTGTTCAATTTTATGAGCACTTAATTAAAAGGGAGATTTAATTTGTGTAAAAGATAAACATAGGACATTAAACGACTCATCACGCAGGACAATTGCTGGTTATTTGAATGTTTTGTAATGGCATTTAGAATGAGCTGAGTGTCTCTAACTTAGCCTCCATCCAACTGACCAAAGACCTGCGGTTTTGGTGAACCATTCAAGGAATTTCTATTGTTAATGTCAATGCAATTCAATAAGTAGGTGGCAATCGAGTGATAAAAAACACAGTGAAATAAATATTCTATGTTAAAAATGACATATAGAAGATACTGACTTATTACACTTATTAAATGTAATATTTGTACGTAAAACAGAAAAGAAAGTAGGAAGAAAAAATCAAAATCACCAAAGAGCAAGAATTCTTCTTTTTACTTACTTAGTACCTTTCTATTCACAAGCCTCTATGGAATTGTAGTCCCCAGTTATTAATGTTTTGATTTAGGTTGTTTACCGCCCTGTATGTCCATCCTCCTATCGTTTCTTTCATCACACCTAATTTCTTCCTTCCTTTTTCTTACTGTCTTTTCGTCGAACACGACATTATTCAAGTAATTTCTCCGTAATGTACCAAACACCCTTGTGGTGGCTTGCAGGGTAATACGTAGATAAATAAATAGGTTTAGTTTGTGGGCTATCCGATTTACGTTTCTCTTCTTTACACTTTACAATATAGTTAGCTTATCTCCAATCTCCAAAGGATGAATTACATTAAGCAACTTCTAATGGATAAGTAAATGAGGAGTCAAGAAAGAGAAAAGTCTGTAATAAATGTTCATGGCCCATAAAGTTTCAGCAAAAGAAATGTTCAAATCAAGAACCTCTACCGATGGTGATGGCGCGAAGCCAAAATATTGAATATCATTTTAAAAAACAATCAGAGCAAAGGAGCAGTTTTAAATAATAGATTTCGCTCCTTTGTACTGGATCATCTGTCACATCCATATTTAACACTAGGAGGACGGGAGTTTTGCGCTACCTATGACGGCTAGAGGTAATTTGACCCCAACTTCGTTTTATCAAATTAAAAAAAAAGTTTTCTTCCCATAGACTGTTTTCCTGTAGAAATGTCATGGCCATTCTTTAAAAACACATCTTAGCATTTAGTATGGTGTTCCGATTGTTAACAATACATAATTATCATTTCTAAAAATCATGAATTGAAAAATATTTAGTGGTCATGAGTCTCAAATTTTTAGTCGTTCCAATCACGAAATTGCATTTTTTGTTAGATAATGCAAAGAATTTGCTTCAAAATTTAACAATTCGTATAATGGTTTATCATATAGAGCAATTAAAAAAACAAAAATTATTAGCTTGTGGTGCATTTCAGAAAAATGGTTATTTTTTCGGCACTTTTTCCACAAAATATTTTTTGCATTGAAAACATACATCGGATGATTTATTTTGACAATCTGGAATTATTTGAAATATTTTCCTCTTTTTTGCTCTTAAGGATGTGGATGTGGTATTTCATGAAGATTTGTTTGTTTGATTTGAGAATGGTGGTGAGGGTTCCGTCAGAAATGAGATTCCCAATACTCGTTCGACTGATTTTTGGATAAATTTCTTGCGACCCACTCAACAACTTGCAGTTTACCAGTACAGCATCCAGCTATTTATCGAGTCCAGATCCAGTATATTGAACAATATATAAACAGGCTACCTCCTTGCAGCTGATCAGATGGAAACTTTCCGGTCCATACTGTCGATAACATCTACTCCCAATTTGTTTTTGTTTTAAAAGAGATTGATGTCTGGCTTCCTTTTATAAGAGTCAGAAACCTTGACATCTGAATGCAAGGTACTTAGTTAAAGAACATTATTCTTCTTTTCTTGATAATTTGTAAGAGTATGACCTTGGGTATTTTTGAATACTCTAGTTGAATAAATTTAATTATGAGGTAAGTCGCGCCTCTTTTTTTCTTTTAGTTTCGACGAGAAATTTTCTTTTTTTTCAAGTTTTCAGAAAGGTGAATCAATGTAAAATAATTGTTGCAGGTAATGTTTATGGCTGAATTCTTATACGGCTCAGTCAATCTCATTACAACATATTCACCCAATGCTTGATTTGATGGCCTCTCTTCATCATTCTAACAATATGGAAACTCATTTAGACAGTATTTAGATTTCAGGTCAGCCAAAACCCAGTACTTGATTACGAATTTGTCCGTTTTTTTGCCTTATACTGTACAAAAGACCACCTACATTTCAATGGATAGATCTGTTCATCGGCCGTTACGCTTTCACTTGGATTGTAGAAGGCTATGGAAATAGTGACAAAATTGTTCCAAAGTTCAAATGCCAAACTAAATGTATCTGCCCTTAGTGCTCGACTACGAGTCGCCCTTGAATTGAAGCGTAATTGTTTCATTATATTTATGAATCCATCCCTAAGCATTGCACTATGGATTATTTTTGAGCCGCAGGTTTTATTCTAGCAGCTTTCTATTGACATATGCCGCTGTCACAAGATGCCTCTTGCATATATGAATGCGATATATATAAGAAGTTCATCTCTCGACAAGCAACAATCAGAATTTTGAAGATTTCCGTGCTCAACAGTATAATTTATAATTTTGTCTGACAGGGTGTCGCTCACCAACAAGTGGAACGCGTTCAATATTGACGCCTCTTGAGTATTCCTTTTGGCATCCGGTATCTGGCTTTCACTTATAAGGCTGGTACTAAATGCAGAATATTTCGCCTCGAGAGTCTCTCTGCTGGGGTGCGGTCAGCCGAAATCTCAAACCACTGCGTTTCATCCCGAGCGATTTCCGTTGGTGTGGTAGATTCTTGGGTGTATGACTGTGACTATAGAAGAGGACGTGGGATCGACGGAAAATAATATTTCGCGCCGGTTCAAAACGACCTGTAAACCATGGCTGTATGACGCATGGCTGGATAAGGACACACACATCAACTTGATGATGACAACTTAAGTTTTGATATTGGTGTCAAGAGGCATCACCCGGCATTGAACCGGGTACCCTCAGGTTCACAACCAAGTACCGACTGGTTTACCATGCAACCGAGTTAAGAGACCTTCATTGGAAAAAAAACTAGTTGTGGGTCACATGACCCTCAGTCGTCCTTCTAGGCATAACCTCTTGTAAAAGATAACTTAAAAATATAAGAGATTTATTTATGTCAATTCATCAGATTTTAGGTAGACATGAATTAATTAAAACTTTTTAAAGAATTGAAAAAATATTTTTATAAAGAAAAATTAATTTGAATTCTGAAAATGGGTCAAATTACTACTGCCGTCCTTCTAGTGTTAATTTAGCACAAACTTTTTTTGCCAATATGTTGAATATTTTTGCTTTCATGGGTGATTACACTGCGTAATCTATGGCATTGGCCATAAAAAGTATTATTTTAAAGGAAATATTTAGAGCACTTGAGTTACTTTTGTGCCTGTTTCAGCTCAAGTAAATTTTTTCTGGGTTGAATAATTAACATCTCAACTAGCAGCAAATATAGATCATACTCGTAGCTACTTTAAGAAATATATAGGCTAGTTACGAAAAAGGTAAATTTGGTCAATTGCCAATGGGATAACTTCTTTTTTTATTTTTTTTGGACATGATTTTGAGAGAAAGACATTTATTGGTGGTGTAGACCAATTCTTTAGAGGCCAAGTAATTTAAGGAGGCAATCTAACCAAGAGCCATGAGGTGCCAAACATTTCTGGCCCACATCACGTCGTATCGTTTGGACAGATAAAGTAGCAGGTACTTTAGCAAAAGTATTTGTACTATTTTCCAAAATCATACTTCAGCAATAAAAGACATAAAAAACGCTAAAAATTAATCTGCTCTGAATCTTTTAAACGTTACTTAAAAGAGTTACAGAGGCAAGGTGCTGTGAAAAGACAGATATTGGACCTATTTAATTGGTATTTATTTGAAATTCGTCAATGATATGCCAAAGAGAATTCACTTATAAAACCTGAAATAGGTTTAAAAATGAAACAATCAATTAAAGAAAAATCTCCTTGTAAAAGTGACTATAAAACGTGATAATAAATTAAAAAAGGAAGAGGAGTTTCGTACCATTAGTTGCCAACATTAGAAATAAAGGATTATAATCATGAGCAACCTATGCATTTTCTCATTGACAAAAAACAATTTATCCAGTACTATTCTACTATTGCCACCACTGAAAAATTGGTCTAACCTTTTTATCAGTGAGTCCAGGCTCAAACCCAGGAAGTCTCATGCAGATTAATCATGATGATAATCATTTTAAGCGCGTAAGGATAAGAGTGTTAAGACGCAGTTTTCTGTCTTTTTCAAAAAGATTTGGATGCGTATTTTAGTCGCCAAAGATGCCTCTCTATTCCTGATTAATTACCCAAATACTCAAAAAATTGCTCTACTTCTGAGCAACAGAAAGAATTGCACGAATCATGTCAACTATTGGTCGCCTTCTATTATTACTGCTTATTACAGTTACCATGAATCCACAAAGTTTCAATTTTTTAGTACCACAATAGATGAAAATGCCCCAGCGTATTTAGGAAAAAAATAAAAGTTAAGGGTGGATGTGAAAACACGAGGAGTGAAACCAGGTCATTCATTTCAGACAAAATCCCATTAAGTACTGACGCATATAACCTATTGATTTCATTTAGATCTTCATCCATCTCGCGAGCAGCCATTCAGAATCATGGTGTACGGTATTTGTACAAAAGCAGTTTATGCGTCAGCGTTAGTTTAAATTATAAAAATTTTCCTTCGTTGGTATGTTATACCGCAGTTTAATTCCATCGTAGGTTGCTGGTTGATTGGGAATCATATGAATGTGTTGCCGCACGAATTAAGCCATTAGACTCGGCAGGCCACGCCACGTTCTAATTACACAGCAAAAATATCATTTCAATTTTTAAAATTGCTCTTTATAGATTGATGCACAAGGCCGTCGTTTTTTCGATTCTTGACTATCACAACACCCTATTCAAAATTAAATTCTAAGAATTACTTCAAATAGCTTAGCTTTAAAAAGGGTCATAAAACGTCTTTATGTGGTTTTACTTAAGTCTGAAAATTACTGTAGAGAATGGACCAAATGAAATTATTTTGTTAACTTTACTTTAGGTTTAGTTAAGTTTACTCGAGGAGTTAATTAACCTCAAGTGGAGTTCACAAAGTCATTTCATTTGGTCCATAATAGATAACATCCACAATTAAAGCCTGCAACCAATTCCTTAGAGCAGCAGATAAATTATAACAGTACATATTAACTCTAAAGGTCTATGTTATAAATAAGTGGTAGAATTATTTCGTATTTGTAAACAGTGATTGAAAAGATCTTACTCGTTAAATCATGCGTGAACATTCGCAATGTTTACATGACTAGCAAGCATCCGGATTATCACAATGATTATGCTCTTTACATCACTTCAAGCATTGGAAGCTACAGCGACTACATATCTCCCTTTTTGACGGATAACGTTATACAGACGGATGTAAGGAAACAGCTTGAATCATATCATAGAATTATCATAGAATATTTCCAGATATTATCTGCGCAGTCAAATTGTCCGTAGAGCATAAGGAATCTAACAAATCGTCGGCGTAAGAAGCAAACTGTGGGTCGACCAAAGGAGGAATGTTTAGCGCGTCACCTTCTTGATTTGCATCACGTACATTGAACTACGTTCCACTCCAGTTCCTCATGGTCTCGGGAGGACGAATAAACAGCGCCGAACATGAGTATGGAAACTCTGAAATCAAAAGACGACACAAAAATGGAAAGATGAAGCTTCCCCTTTCGTTACTACTACGAGGCGCGGAGCGGTAGCCGCGGGGTAACCGGCTCTCTGAAGAATTCTTCCACATATTATCTGCCCTGTCAAATTTTCTGTGGAGAACCAGGAATCTAACAAATTGTCGGTGTAAGAAACAGACTGTAGGTCAACCAGAAGGAGGAATATTTATTGTGTCACCTTCTTGATTTGCATCACATACAATGAACTACGTTCCACTCCAGTTCCTACGGACTCGGAAGATCGAATAAACAGGGCCAAACATGAGTATGAAAACTCTGAAATCAAAAGACGACACAAAAAGGGAAAGATGAAGCTTCCCCTTTCGTTACTACTACGAGGAGCCGTGAGGTAGCCGAGGGGGAAACCGGCTTGCCGAACGGCCACTAGGATACGCCGCGGCTCTGCAGCTCGTGGTCCCATTGGCGTAGCATGGGCGGAGTGAGGGAGATGGAGGGTGTGTGCGAAGGGACACGAGGGGGAGGAGGGGTGGAATCCGCAGTGCGGAGGGGAGGGGGCGCCTGGAGGGGGGGGGGCGCCCTGCGCGGGGGTGGGGTGGGGGTTAAACGACGCCAGACCGAATTCGGCAGAACTGGGTCGCCGAGGAAGGAGGGGTGGGTTGAGGGGAAGTGACGGCCAGGGGTATGTGGGGGAACGGGAAGGTGGGGGGGGAGATTTTTTTAAAGGGTCTCTGGCCATCTCCCACCCCCACTTACAAGGGTACGTGTGGAGAAGGGTTTTTTTTGGGGGTGGGGGCGAAGGGTTACGAGGGATCGGAATTCTTGAGAGGGGGGATCTACTTTTTTTTTCGGGGATCGTACATAGGGGGAGTGTCACAAGACAACATGGTAGCTGGCTATGTCTCATCATATTTATACTCTCGCACACATGCATTTCCTTCCTCCCCGCGTCACATTTTTTTCGCTCGTTGCCTTCGTGCGTCTCCGTGAAGCTTCGTATGTCTCCGGAAGTCAAAACACGATTATGGAATGAGGGGAGGGAGGACCAGGGGAGGGGGTAGGAAGAAAATTGTAGGAGGGGGGACCCTTGGACAGGGGTCGGAGGGAGAGGGGTGGCGAATAGCATGGAGTGCACAGAGCGAAGTCTGAGGAATAAAAGTGATGCCGCTCGCTGACTTCTGTTTTCAGATACTAAGTTTTAGACAACTAAAGAACATAGTTTGTTCAAATGAATCTTCCACCTTTCAAAAAGCACATCGGATTGGATTGGATATTTGGGATTGAATTGGGATATTGGCGACCCACGGCTTAGGTCATTTGCGCCATAGGGGATAGGTAAATGAGTAACGGTGGATAGAAACCCGGCGTCGGCATTAGCCTTCTCTTAACGAAAGGCTCCATGGGGACCACGGTTTAACGTCTCATCCGACGGACGGAGTACTGTACTTTAAGTACACTCAAGTAGGGATGGGGTTCCCTTTGAAAAACATCCGCCTCTGCAGGGATTTGAACACTGGCCACCCGTGTGGTAGGCGAGTACTCTAGCCACCACACCAACCCGATCCCCATCACATCCGAAATCAGACCACGGATTTCCAGCACTTCATACTTTCACTCTTCACTTATCCATCATGGACTAGCGGTCATTATTGAAAGCCAATATAAAAACATTTTTTATCAACAATGGTGGATTTTATACTCAAATACTGAAAATAACATCTAAAATTAACTCAAATCTTCGACTTATACTCAGAAGATATAACAAGTGAACCACAAGAAATTGGGTTGAAGGGAATTAAGGTTGACGGGGAAAAAAATAAACATGGTCGACTTCGCTTACGATATCGCAGTGATAGCCAGAAACTGACTTTCAAAGGCCGCCAAACGCAATGTTCCATGTTTTTACAATTGAAAATATAATAAGATAAAATATCACAAGAAACTATATAAGACGAAAACTAAAATCCTCGGATACATCAGAGAAATCTGAATGCAGAAGTCACCCTGAGAGGAGAGACATTAAAGATCCTTCACCTGTCTCGGAAGTATTATCAAGTGGGAAGAACGGAGTTAAATGGACATCAAGAAAAGAATTGTCCAAGCTAAGAACGCGTAAAACTGGTGTGCTCGAAGAAGAAAGGACAAAACCTAGTTATCTGACGAGAAGAGATCACAAATATAAGGTAGAACCTCCAAGGCAGCTCTCAAACACATTGAAACATTTTTTTCTGCTTCGGAGGATATAAAGGATTGGAATGAATCACCCAGAGAAGTATTAAAGCCCTTCCCAAATAAAACACTGACATTAATGACGATATAAAAGAAAATTGTACTGTGAGGGTATTTCCCCTCCTTATATTGTAATATCTTTGTTTTTTATATTTTGGCAAAGTCTTTGTTTATCTTTTTTACATACATGTATTTTGGGATATACTCGGTTCATACCGATCTAGGTTACCATCCGACCATATGGTTGACTGGTAACGATTTTTTCTTAATAATAATAATAATAAAATGAGGAGACACGGTATGTGAACACGTTTGCGCGGAGCGCGGCGCTCTCCAAATCGAAAGCGTAGACAATTGGGAAAACATAGACCAGTGACGAATGCAATAGTTTCAAACTTAAATTTGTGAAACTTCTCCATGCTCATGAATTAAAAAAATTTTTTAAGTTTTACTTAGAGTATTCATTGTACGACCGGTTTCGTCGAATAGTCGACATCATCAGGTATCGACGTCATTCGATCATCAGGATGAATTTTACTGAAGAGTATAATTAAGAGGAAAGGACAATATAAAACAGTATACTGAAAAGAATGTCCAGATGAATTTGACGCACCCTGAGGCACAATGGGTTTGTCAATCGCGTATCTGAAGGAATTATAGAGGGAAAAGTCCACAGAGGAAGATTAATGGATAAATACGTAGACCAAATAGAGAAATAGAAAAGAAAGAACATAGAAATCGCTTCCATGAAGTAAGGAAAATTGCATTTCATAGGGAAGGATCCTTAACAAATCTAAGGAAGGAACCAATCTTAGCATTGAAAGACCAACGTTAAAGATGAAACACGCAACAATTCATGTGAGGAATAATGTCTGTATAAGAAAAAAAATGCAAGAAATTACTTAAGTAAAATTTGTGAAGATTTTAATTAAAACTCCAGCTTCATTTCAAATGTCGCAAAAATTATTTTATCAACTATAATGCTAAATTTGAGTATTTTTAAATTGTGCACATGTTCATAAAAAAATTTCTCCAGCTGTAAAAGATCATATTATTAAAAAAGAAAATACACGAAAAATAAAAATAAAACCATGAACTTATTTTTACTGTATTTTCGTGGTAAAAGTTGCATAATGAAAACATTTACAATATGAAATATATATTTTAAAATAAAGTTCTGAGATGTTGACTCATTACATGCTTCCTTATTTAAGTGGAAAACGGTAAGGATGTTGTGGTTACATTAATTTATGACCTTATAATAAATGAAGAACTAGAAAAGGAAAAAGCTGGATGTTTAGCGTCGTTTATTCATCTAACTACTCAATTGAGGTTATGTAACGACATTTTTGATGGGAAAATAATTCAAGAACATTGTATGGACAGTTATACACATATTTTTATCTGAGACTTTGTAACTGCTGTGTAACAGATGAAACCCTGGTTAGTATTTTATGGACTATGCATAGAAATTCTCGTACCTCAATAATGACTAAATTATGTCGCCAGAGCTTCGATTAAATTTCTACATTGCTCACTCAAACGTTCAGAGTGTGATATCATAACTTAGGTTTGCCGGGTTCTTTAATTGAGTTTTTCCAAACTAAGGATGAGATCATTGTTTAGGCTATATACACATTGCTAAACACGATTTTGGCCGTAGAACATGGTAAAAATATTCTGAGCTTCTGAGAAAAATATCTTGAGCTAGAGAGATAGCTTTCCCATCACCTAATGCGGATTGAGCTCGTGCCCGGATTCCGGTGAGTGTTTATATGGTGCATATCGGAGCGGAAGTTTCGAGGTCAATCCGTTGCTGGTGCTCGATAATGCAGCGTGTTTTCATTTTGTGGCCTACCACGATTATTTATGATGTAAGAATCACTCTTGGTAAGCTACAAGAATTAGGCTGCGCGATGTTACAACATGAGTTTGTGATTTTCTTCCCGCAAGTCTAATTGCAAAACCAGCATTACAACTTGTATTGACCGTCCGTTGTACATCCATGGTTTCCGTCTTGAAACCCCAAACACTAAGGACGACGTTAAAGGGTTTGAAGACAATTGTCTGACCTGGAGGTGCACAGAGTGCAAATGTACACGCAGGAAGAGTTTAAATATATGACTAGACTTGGATTCGACCTGAGGTAAATCCTTTCAGGATATATACATACCATGATTTAAGAAACGAAAAGGGAATTAAATGCGACTGAAAATTTCGGTATTGCCATTGAAAAACTGAGTAAAAAGTTGGAGAATGGTATCAAATAAAACAAATCTTAGAGAAAAAGGTTAGATGACAGCCTGGAAGAAATTTGATCTAAAATATGAAAATTTAAGTAAAAAACAACAATGAGCTAAAATACTTGAGTGACCTTGAGCATCGCCTACGTGCTAATAATTTGTAATTTCATAGAATTATAAAGAGTCCCAACGAAAATATTAAAGCAATTGTTGGTATTGGTATTGGTATGGGTGTTGAAATAAATAAGAGCCATATTGATCAGTGCTGTCTATCTAAGCCAAAGTCAAATGGGAATTCTGGTGAGTTACACTTGCGTTTTGTTCGCCGATATATGATAGACAATCTTTTGGGCAAGTGCAGGTTAAATAGAAATTATTCAACATATTTGACTAATGATGTTGGCCTAAGGAACTTGTTAAACACCAAAATGCATTGTACACGATGCCTAAGAAGAATTGTACTCCATACGTTAATGGTTGGATTATAATTCCATAGAAATTAGAGAAAAAACAAAATTTATGTAGTTTGTTCACAGTAACTGCTATGTATAAAATTTTAAATTATTATACCATACTTCAGATCGCAGGAATAAGAACTGTGACTGCCTGTTAGTTGATCAAGTCAGTAGCGTACAATATTTGGGAGTAAGAAATGATAAATATTTGAAATGGTATTATAATATTAATGCTAAATTAAGAGTCATCCGTTACCATGTATCGAAAATTTATTTCATTATGCAGATATTCGAAGTGTTCCTTCTATTTTCAAAGAATTTTTTGCACCAAATTAACTGGCGTAAAATTTAACTACAGAGAGAGATGCTGAAGTGGAGGCCGCAAGATGACGCTGCACCCTGTAGTGGTAATTGGAAGAAAAAGATAATTAGAATTATTATTAGTCTATACACCTGATGAGCTCCTGAATTCAGATTAAAGGCACTAACAATTCATGTCAAATCATCGAGTTTCAATTCCTGTCCAATCATTGTGAATAGCATCAAATAAACAGACCTTTCAGGAAAATTAACGACATTAAAATAATGCTTTTTTAAGAAACTTTTCTCCTTTAAAGCTGATAGTACACTCAGTTAGCCTACACCACTAAAATGCAGATATTGAAACTAAAATTGGTTTTTAAGTCGTTATTTTTACAAAAATCAGATGATATTTGCTGCAGATTCAAAGACTTAATTTGGCAATGTTGGCGCAATTTGAAGGGATCGTGTTATTCATAAGTACGAAAAGTTACCTCAGAAAGAAAATTAACGAAGTCTTTAACCTTTACCTTCCTGAGTTTTTCTGTAGTCGTAAGCCTTGCTGGCCGGGGTTTTTTAAATGACCAGTGGTTTTTAAATGTCCATCAATGTGCCAAACGAACACGCTCGGCAGTCTAGGGACACAATTTTTGTGCCGGAGAGACACGCTCGGAAGATAAAGGTTAACAAGCAATGGAATGGATTTTCCAAATTGCCACGTGGATTTCTCGCACGTACTGCGCCATACATAAACTTTGAAAGATATTTTCATAAAAAGATGTTCTGATAATGTCCAGGTATTTGGGTGGAATAAACTCTCAGTTGGCGATTCTATTGAAGGAATACTCGTAATAGATATTGTAAATGAGTGTGACAAGAAGACATTTCGATTACGATGCCACTGTCGATCTCAAAGCAGATACTGCCGAAGAGGTGATAGTCGTCGTCCGTTTTACACTCCCAATGAAGCCTGTCACTCAGTCGATTGGTGTTTGCGACATCTGGGATCATAATTAAACATTACTTGAACTGGGGTGGAAGATAAACCCTGATGGTCAAAGTGTCAAATAAAAATAGGTTTCTTGAAATTAAATCGTAATAAAATTCAGGGAACACCATGCAGAGGAGGATGAAGTCGAACAGGAAAGTTCTCTTACACACACGGTTTTAGTTGATCATAATATAATTGGAGGGCATTGCTTCACGTAAAAAGTCATGGATATGAGCGGAAATCAAATGGAGGCGGAATCTATAGACAAAAATTAGCAGGTTGTGACAAATTAGAAATATTAGGAAAGAAAGTATGATTGTCGTCAGTCATTAAAGGCAGTGTAAAGCCGAAGCTAAACTGAATGTTTGCAATTTGATTGGTTTTCAGTGACATTGCTATTTCCTTCTGAGCTATCTTTCAAGGCGTTAGGTTGATTGGTGATCGATAAATGGGAGAGATAAAGCAATAATATTATACTTCATCAAATAGCTGCAGATTTTAGATTCAACGTCAACGGAGGGAAAAAAGAAAAAAAAACCATACAATGGTTCCGTTAATCAACCAACCAATTTTTAGGTTCATCATGCCTGGTCGGATGATGGTATAACGTGCCAAAAAATTGGTCAACGGATAAGCCTAAGTGTTGAACAATACCAACGTCTTTCTTCCTTTATCTTCTAAAGATGGCTGCTAAGAGCTTACACAAAGTCGGTGCCTGTACTCTCTCATATTTACCACTCTCGACTCTTCATATAGTTCTTTAGTTTGCAATAATTTCTATACGTTTTGTGAACACAAAAGGCATACAACCATCTCATTATACTTAAGGGGATAATGTTTCATAGGATCACCCAATGAGAGCAAATATGAAACAAGTAATATTGTTTAAAAGTAGATATGAACGCTCTTTTTCCTTGTTTTTAGATTTTGATAGAAGTGTTGCCAGTTAGACACTTGTATGTTTACACAGTTTTAAGTTGTTCCTCTGTTCGAAGTGGTTATTCACCATTGTTTACTCCAGAAAGGTGCTCGTATGATTTGAGGAGAAAATGTAATGCATATTTATGTACACCAAATTTAACCATATTTAAAAGATAATTTCTGTACAAGGGGAAAATATAAAAATGGAGAGCAATTCCCAAAAAATTCTGTGTTCTGCGAAATCATGGCTATTCACTCAGCACAATATTGAAAACTTATTTAAAAGTAATGCATGAAAGGATGCCGTACTTGTATCAATTTTTTATTGCATTGATTGTTTTGTATATTCTTTTATAACATTTCTAAGGTTATAGTTGACTTCACTAGTTTGTTTGTCAGGGTTTTAAGGTTAATTTCTTTCATCAATGTATATTTTTAGTTTTACTCTTTTCGAGAGCAATGTGTTTTTTTGTTTAAAAAGGTAATCTTTAAAAAGGTAATCTTCAAACAGGTAATGACTTTTAAAGGTTACCTAAGCATCCCAATTCATGTTGTTGCCAATATTTTTGTACCATTGTTGGATGCAATAAATATCAAAATATCTATCTAAAGAAGAACATTAATCGGACAACCGTCGTTGGAGAAATTGGGGTCCATCTCTACACAAATGTACCCGAATGCTGGAATGAGTGATCGGGAAAGGTGTCTGTGGTGGTGTTTTACAAATGGTTCCCTCTCCATCCGTCTCCTCGTGTACACTCTCCGCATCAACAGAAATCCGTCCCAAGGAGAGGCCACACCCCTTCTAACTCAGTCCTTTCCCCCTATCTCACCCCCTTGCCGCGCCCCCTTCAGTGCGGACGAGATAACATCTGCCAATCCGCCCTCGACGACTGCACACAGGAATGTCGAGACTTCAATACGATCTCTTTCCGCTCTGCATCCTTCCAAGACCACCGATCTTAAAATCCACCCCCGTCCAGGAACACGGCAAGGCGGCATTTTTGTTATTCGACTTCTACCAACCCTCCCCACTCACTCAGTCTTTTTCACAGATTTCCTCGTATTTGTGCTCAAATTCAGGAGCGCCCGTTTTTTACACAACTAGCTTCATCATGTACTGCCGACAATATGGAGAACATTCGTGCTTTAGGTAGTTTGACCGATATTTTTCCCCACTCATAATGGGGACCAAGTTAGAATATTAAGTTCTAATATCAGTAACTGTAGGAAGCATGAAGTGAACGTTGCCATGTAAATTGTGTAATAATACACTTTTTAGTTCAGCATAAGACATTAATCAGACTCATATGCTGAACATAATAACAACAATTTGTTAGTTTTTCATTTAAAAATAATATCTGTCTAAAGTAGGTACATAAAGTTACCATTTTCCATGTAAAATGGCCGGAATTTTTCTGCAGATATCTGCAAACCCTAGCAATAAGGGTCTGAAATATTGGTATTTTTGGAAGGGTGATATATTTTTCATTAAAATGAGATCCAATTCATTGAATTCTTTGTTAAATGATATCTAACTCAAACAAACTAAAAGTGGTCTCAAGATGCAGAGATTTGCGTAAGTGTTCTAATTCTTGATATATTTTTATTATTAGTATTTATTTAGTATTATTAGTATATATTATTAGTATATTAGAAGTATATTGTAAAAACATATTAAGTTTTTAATACTATTTTAACCTGTATCATAATAGCACATGCCATATATTTTATGATCAATTGATTAAATATGGAGAGATATTCTTTTAAATGCAAAAATCACATTATAAAATATTAAAACGGATGATTCTAAAACAAGTGTAATGGAGTTTACATCTATATTTAAAATACCACGCCGAAAATTGAAGTTATTATGTTTTGAGTTGAGGAAAAAGTGTAAACTGTAACTCTTGAATTATTTTCGTTACTGCATTAACGTAAGTTACGCCACATAAATAGATATACTAAAACATGATATGAGGACGCAGAATTTTTTTAACTTGAAAAATTATTTAAATATAAACTGAAAGACCTACGATTACCGCTCAAACCATCATAATTCCAAAACACGTGTATTTTGGTTCAATGTTTTATGCAAAAAGTGCAAAAACCCATCGTTTCTGAGCTAAGATTATCGTGCAAATAAGACATCATTTATTTTACTTGATGGCTTAAGAGCCTTCAATATCTAGGAGCTCCTTAAGATAATACACATGATGTGAGAGTTATCGCTGATGCCAAGGCTTCGGAGAATTCCATTATGGATGTTAAAAACGTCAACTGAAAATTATGACGGTACAAAATGCATTTAAATTACCTCAAATAGTTTGGCAAACAGCTGAGAAATATTTTGATTCTAGAATATGGTACGTTATACTGAAATTAAGAAAAATAATTGAATTCATAAAGAGAAATTGCAAAGAATTTATGGAACTTCTCCATTAACACGTTAGTTTAATGTCCAAGTTTATAAAGGTAAGTATTTTTTAATTCATAATTATTTCTTTTCACTTTTGTTAAAAATCGGACAATTTCATGAGGTGAGTGAAAAACGATGATCATAAGCTTCACACATCAAGGGTGTGGCCCAGTTAAAAAAAATCGTAAACAATCAGTTTACAGGATAACTGTTCCATCAATTTTCTTCGATGATAATGTCTTCTGTACAAAGGTGACAGATACTTCGTTGGGGAAAAGATGTAAGCTCTTCCGTTACAGACTATGATCACTAATATTTTGGAATACTTTCATCATACTCTAAATACATATATGTGCAATACAGTTTGCGAATAAGTTTCAAGAACTTTTCATCTGAACATTTTTACGGCCCTGACTTGGCCCTATCTTACTGCAGTGTAAGCAAAAAATACTAAAATATGTTCCTTATTATTAGGTGCGTAAGCACAATCGGGAAGTAAATGAGTTGAGATAAAAGAATAAAATGGAAGATAACAGAAAATAGAAATTTTCAGGTAAAGTTAGGATGAGAGAGAAGAGGTGGAGGGTAGGTGAGATGAAACTCGCTGAGAAATATAAGCTAAGTCAGAAAGGAGAAAGTTTGGTGATTTTATTTGTTGAAGGCAACATCACTTTATGTTGAACAATAAGAAATAATATTGGCAAGTATGAGGAAGAGAATAGAGGAAATAAAGCATGTGAAGGAGTTTTAGGATCATGAATTCATTGTTGGAACATCCGGCGTGCAACTAAAATAAAAATGTTCATAAGATTTGGTCAACCAATTACATGAGATTATAATAGAAGTATTAATAATTCTAATAATATTTTAAGGAACAACAATATGATCCCTTTCTCAAAAATTGCCTTCATTGTTTCGGCACGATCCATACTTTTATTCATCCATTCATTAATTACATTTTATTTCTTCTGCTTTTCTATTTATTCTCTCCTTAATAAATTCTCAGAGCAACTCTTTTACTCCTCATTATCTACTGCAAGCATTAATATTGCCACTTCCAAATCTCTTTCAGCAGCTTTCTTCATTCCCTCACACAATACACCGCAAATCTTTTACATTGGTAATCCTACGATTCCTCGTACTATCGCCTTTCTACTCCGAGCCCATATTTCATACTCATTCATTCTTTTCCTATCCTCTTTCTTACGTGACCGCTGGCAACGTTTCCACACCTTTCTGTATTAATTCTTTCACCAGTTTATTCTTTGACATCCTTGCTATGAGTCAAGGGTTTCTAAATATTGGTTAATATGTCACTTTCTAGCCTAATTCACTGGAGAGTAAGATGTTGTGTAAATGTCTTACTATTATGACAATTTTGCTCAGACAAAACAAACTAATTAAATTATTTAGCTCAGATAAAGTAGTCCGACTTTTTTTATTAACCTTGATTTGTTTATCCGTTTGGATTACATTTCTTTACGTTTTCTTAAAAATCAAATTTTATTTAATTTTTACTTATTTCTCACATCGATACAACATACTGTATTTCCCAAGTATTACTCCTTTTTTCTTACTTCATGCTGCCAAGAACCTCAACAGCGATGAATTCAAATGGATTGGCTTGGATTTTTGAGGAGGCGGGAAGGGTGGATAGAAACCCGGTGTCGGCATTAGCCTGCTCTTGAGGAAAGGCGCCTAGGGGACCACGGTTTTATGTCTCATACAACAGACGGAGTACTGTACTTGAAGTGCCCTCCACAAGACACTCAAGTAGGTCTCGGGTTTCCTCTGAAAAACATCTTCCTCTGCAGGCATTTGAACCCTGGCCGTCCGCACGATTAGCCAGTACTCTAGCCACCACAACAACATGAACCCCGAATTCAAATGGCTTCATCAGCTCTCATGCTAATCATATTCATGCATCTAGCCCTTCCATTAAATTTTATAGCTATTATCTTACTACATCTACATCCTTGAAATAAATTTGACCACGACAAGCGAAAAACGATGCAATGCAATCATAAATGATGAATCATTCAATGTATTTGAAAACTGGAAGGCGTGTTACAATGTTCCATGGACTGGTTGCGAGTGAGGAATTCACCGTCCGGTTCGTTGTGTTACCTGTACGCGCTTCTTCCAGATGGATGGAGATCACCGCAAGGGATTCCTCTGGAGAAAATGAAAAAGAGAAATAAGACGCAGAAGAGTTTCCGCAGCAATCTCTTAACCCGCATCTGGCTTCTTCAAGTCAAAAATAAAGCAACAAACTCTTTCGAGAAACCTTCAAGATTCGTTGCACAGTTTCCCGCATGCCAAAGTCACCTGGCTTCACGAATTGGAGAAATATGCTTCCCTCAGTGATATTTAGAGAATGACACTTCCATGCCTCAGGTACAATATCTCATAGTTATTCAATGCGTGTTCCACATTTTGAATTATCACATATTGCACCCTGAAAGAAAGCAAAAATTCACCCACCCTCACTTTTCTAAATCGCGGTGTACTTTTTGTACACACGTTTTCTTTCCTTTTTCAATTTTACTTTCCATTTTAAGGTAAAGATGTTGTGCAAAACATAGCAAACTTATCTTATTTGGTAGACAAATTTTCAAAAAAGGAAAATGACATAAATAAGAATCTGTCAAATTTTCAATTATGCTCCTTTCCCATACATACATACTATTCACAGACAATTCAATGAAAGCGTGAATTTTAAACTGAAAAATAATGACTCATTATGCCTTTTGCACTCTATCAATAAGACTGACATATTGAACACTTTTAAACTTATTAATAAACTCAATGTAGGCTTTTCAGGGTTGGATGGCTTCAATTCCAAAAAAAACTAGGGATCTTGAATACTTCCATAAAATTAAACTATGGATCGTATTATTTTTGGACAACGCCAGAGTATGGTATCCTATTTAGCAAGCATTTTTCCCTCTGAACAAACTTACTGCTTTTGGAATTTGTTGTCAGATATGAGTAGCAAGTTTTTCACACTTCAGACACTAATAAATATGTTTTATAAGACATTTTCTTCTAAGCAATATTAAAAAAAATTCATTCTATCAAGTTTACTTAGGGTTTAGTATACAAAATAACTGCATCCAACAAATATGCCAGAGATATCTAACGCATTTCATTATACTAAGCCTTAGTCATCTCCAGATATTCACTTGAGAGAAATATATTTCCGGCAGAGAAGAGTAAAATACATTCAGCAGTAAACACTCGCAAGAGAAGAGCAAAAGCAGTGGACGAGGCTATCTACACTCTCTGACTGCTTTGAACATATGCTCACATCCAGCTTTACTTAATTTGTGAGAAAAAAATATAACTCATATCCGGGAAAGAATATTGACATGTAATTAACATGATTTTAAAAGTTTTCAAATCAAAGTACAATCATTTAGAAAAATCGAACTTTAAGCTAATATTAAGTGATGAAAATGCTATTATGTATCTCATTTAACGTAAATAGCCTATTTGAAATCGAGCATTCATTTACAGGAGGAGAAAGAAAGGTAACATGCAACTATGGAATTAAATTTCCTCGATATCCCAATCGTTTGGGTATGAAAACATACCGTACACTCCATGTTACCACTCAGTTCTTAATGCTCAATTGAATGATATGACAGTAAAAACACTGACGTAGAGATTTGGACATAGATAAGTTATAATTTGCCATTAGATGTAGTTTTAGATAAGAGGGTGAGCGTTGATAAAATGTTTTACTGGAAACAGTAAAATAATTCAGGAAAAACTGTTAAATTCTATAGCAAAGAGCGTCAATCGAGTGACGGTAACGTTTTCCGCACGTATTAGAATAAGTGTGGAGTTTACTTGGATCAGATAATGTCCTGGGAAGTGAAACCTGTCGATATTTACAAAACTTTTGTGAAATTTGATGAAGATATAGTTTTGACTTTCTTTCTGCATGATGGAAGTCTAATAGGTGAAGTTGAATAACATTCATTTAATTAAGTGGAATCATATGAATCTCAATTACTATGACAAATGCAGAGAGTGGGAAGAAATACTAACAGATATTATATATGCAGACGGGAGATAGAATATATTGGTGTAGGATATTTTAGAAAAACAGAGGCAGTGGCTGGAGGATCCATTGATAGGAATATGCCGGCGTTTTTAAGAGAGTGATAAGTGGAATTATGCTTCAGTGGAATTTGATTTTTATACAACTTGTGAGGATGAAGGAATTTGAATATCTTAAGATGGATATGATAAAGATCCAACGCAATGTAACTCGAGATTAGAGGTCAAAGGAAACTAGACAATTAGAAGATCTTAAAAGTAAATGCAATCCAATGACTAATCAATATCAATACCCCTTCTCAAACTCGGTTGTTTGCCAGCAGCATAAATGCACTTTTTCTTACAACTACTAGTCTACTAATATAACCTACTTGATCGGAGTCCCTGAGATGCGCCAAAATATGTCTGTAAAGTGAAGAAAGAATCCTGACGTTTTCTAAGTCAAATATGCTTCATTGCTCTTACACAATGAGTTTATCTGAGAATAAAATTGCTCAAATAAAGGGTAACGAAAAGTGTATAGTGATTGAAATGGAAATAATAAGCTCTTTCGGAAAGGGGTAAAAAGGAAAATAAAGTAAAGGGTAGGAGAATTTATGCAATTAAAGACAAAGGTGGTGAGATCAGATATGATGATAGAAATGCCATGAGGGAGTATTTTGAATATTTATGGATTAGGAGACCAGGAGACGAAGAAAAGCCTAATAAATCAGGATGATAGAATTTCAATTGAGAAGATGAGACACGTGCGACTGTGTGCAAAGATATGTGCATGGTCTGATGGAAGACACAAAAATCAACTGTTTTCCCCTCAACAAGTACCAGTGGGTGTGTCTAAAGCCTAAATTTTGTTCAAAATAATAATCCTTTGAGATTACTTGTTGTTTCTAAAAGGCAAATACGTTGTCTCTAGGAAGTTACACACTAGAGTGACATAGGTTGCATGGGGTTTATCACACCCCGTCGCAATGCTGGAAAATCTCGAATTAATGGCTGCTCCTTTCCACATGGGACTTAACTCCCCCCTCTGATCAAATATTTGGGAAAAGCTTTCAAAGGTGAAAAAAAGAGGTTCTGCGTCTGCCCTGACTCCTGCGTCTTCGTCCAAACACCGACGCCCCTCTGAGTAAACTCCTTATCGCCCCCTACTTGCAGACAATCCGTGGGCCGCATTTTTACGGCCCCTTTACTAAAGTTCTCTCTGCCCTTCATGACCACGGAATGCTCGAGTGGCGAGCGCTGAAATATGGTAGTCTCTCAGTAACGGCGCTGGTGTTTGGCTGTTTGCGCTCCGCAAACTGTCTCCGTGGAGCCTTTCGATCTCACAGTCTATTTCCCGCTTCATCGTTATCGCTTCTTCCCCGATGCGGATACGTGTCGAGACGTTCTAATATAAATAACAAGATATGAGAATGAGAAGAGGGTTACCGATACATTTCCAGCTAGAAGCGCAAATGAGGAAGTATGAATTATTTTTAGATCTATATCTACATAATACCCCGCGAGCCGCCACTTGGGTGTGCAGCAAAGGGTGTTAGGCCACCAGCCGTGTAAAGGTATAAGTTTTTTGGAGATGAAATAGAGACATATATTATAGGAGTGTACTTAGTGGAGCTCAATTTTTATTGTGGTCGCTTATTGTTCGCGGAAAGAACGAGTTTTGTACCTATCTGTTCGGCAGTGTATCTCTCTTATTTTATCGCTTCTAACAGGCCTAGAGATGTACTGAGGCGTCACGATAATATTATCTGAGTCGTTCTGAATTTATGGTCTGACCAGATCTGAATTTGTCAAGCAAACTGATCCTAGAATGTAGCCTCCGTGTCTCCAGGGGCTTCCACCTTAATTCTTCTAAAAGTTTTGAGACACTATATGTACGCTCGTAGCAGTTTTTAACGAAGCGCGCTGCTTTCCTTTGTATTTTAGTAATTTTTTTGGTTAAATCTATTTAACCAGGGTCCCAAATGCCCGCGTCGTATTCGAGGTGTGGCCTAACCAGAGATAACTACATCGTAGATATTTTATCAACGTTCAACGATTAGACTTTACTATTCTTCATCCGTTTAAAAAATTCAAATAGATCAAAAACTTGCGAGAAAGGTGGTGGGAATGTGGGGATAACGTCTGGTTGTGATAAAATTGAGAGGAGAAAATAACTCGAAGAAGACATGATACATCAAATCTGACAGATAATGTCTGTTTTGTGCTAATATAGCTTAGGCGGAAATTGTGGGTCATTCAGGGCATACTTATATTATTTTAAATAAATGCGAAATAACCTACACATGGGCATCTGCTCATACATGGAAACTCAACAAATGGCTAGTCGTTGAAATGACATAGAATCACATTGAACCCTTTTTCCTTAGTTGTAAGTAAAAAGCATGTGACGTCTTGAGTTCACGGGACGAGAAATTCACGGGGCATAGAAATATGTTGTTTCTGAATATTAGACTCGGTGTGACACTCTAATACTTGTTTACAAAATTTATAATAAAAATTTATATTTTGCATTTAATAAAATATGATTAAATGCAGCAAAAATAATTCGAAGTATATGCCATGTGCCTCGAGGCTACGCTT
This sequence comes from Ceriagrion tenellum, assembly GCA_963169105.1. Lineage (NCBI taxonomy): Eukaryota > Metazoa > Arthropoda > Insecta > Odonata > Coenagrionidae > Ceriagrion > Ceriagrion tenellum. The sequence goes on from OY720639.1 coordinate 11,153,209, forward strand.
AAGTCTCATTAAATTGCCAGAATACCTGATCAGCATGATACAAGTTTTATTTATATCTTTGGATATCACTAATGAGAAAGGGCATGTAAATTTTTAGGCTAATTTGTGCGCAAAAATAACACTATGACAACATTAGTTGCGTTCAACGTCTTTTTCCGAGTATTGACCCAAAGAATACATTAAATGAAGTCAGGAGGTGGTGCCATGATTTCTGTCGGCTTCCATCCATTACATATTTGTGGCAGGCGACCTCATGGCTCTTGCGTTGAGTTTCTATCACTTAAGAAACATTTTGGAACGCCTTCTGGGTGGCATCACGGCTGATTAGTTACATTATTTGATTTTTAGCACCCTGTATCCTATTTCTGCATCAATTTACATTCTTATTCGAGAGAAAAGAGATATTTTCCATGAGGGACAAACCATCTTTGATACTTTACACCATGAAATTAGACGAAAAATTTTGTTTTGTTTTGGAGAGACCCCAATAGGGCATTAAGGTGTTGCTAGTTCCAGTGATGAAAATCCAACTTTGAAAAAAGTCTTATTCTAATCACAGAACGAGTATAGTTTAGTACTAACGCATTTGTGGCATTCAAAGAGGTAAACATTATTTTAAATATCCTAATTATAATCTCAAAACACCTAGGCATCACAAAATTATCTGTAACGTGAATCATACGTTCGATGTAATTAGACTTATTCTCCTAGGTGAAGCTAATATTCCACCACCCTTATCCTAACCTGTACTTTAATCTGCAACCATGCGTTATAGTTGGATGTGAAGTTCATTTTCACTATTACTATCATGTTATACATTATTCTTCAATTAACAGCCTAGAACTCTGTCTGTTATTTTAGTATCCCACTAAGGCACACAAATTTTACGTTCAGAGAGTAAGATTTTTCAAATTCACTGCAATGAATACCGGGAAATATAACGGAGGCACGTTAAGAATTCTGCGCAACAATTCGACGCGCGAGGAGATCCATTCAAAGCTAATCAGAAGCAACTTGCCTATTTTCGCAACGAAGTCAGTTTACGGATACTCTTTTTCTCCTAGCCTAAAGAAGAATATTTTCTTTTGAGTAATATCTCCCAGAATAAGGTCCATTGAGAGGCTAAATGATAGTAGAATGAGCGTGTGACTGAATGACTAGTTACTACTGTGGATCTCCAAAGAATTTATCAAGAATATATCCGATGTATGTCTCTTGAAGAGAATTCCTTAGACATAATAAGTAAAACTTTCCTTAATAGGATAACATATTCAATTTGGAAAATAAAATTTGAAGAGTAGGTAAAGGTAAAGATACCTAAGATAAGGAAAAAAGACGAATTTTAAAGTCAAAGACAGTATGCAATTTACAGTATATGCAAGTGTGAAAAAAACTCAAGATAGAGTCTCAAGATAAACAAAAACACTCTAGATAAGTATGATTTAGGCTTTTAATTAGGTGTGAATGCCAGTCAATCCAAGAATTTCAAAAAAATGTCACCGCAGAGCTATTCCATAGGGCTTAATAGCAAGTCGAATGTCGTCGAAGGTTTGGCAGAAATGGGAATGAAGGTGGGTATCTAACGGCAATGCTGCCTTTCGTGAGATTACATTGTATCATTTTTATGCGACAGGCAAATTGACATGGTTTCCTGAGATGCGACGTTACCAGGCGTTCATCTTCTCACTCAAACGGTCTGCGCAGCACTCGACGGTTTCTCAACCTTAACTCAGCCTTACCGTTTTCCAAACGACTCTGATTACCATTCGAATTCAACACTTGAGCTCGTGTACGATCGCTCGAGAAGTCGAGCAGTTTCCTGCGTGTACATACAGGTATGTATATATATCTCTGTGCCCCAGGGCAGGAGTGTTAAGATTCAAAACCAGAGACTCTCATGGGTTCCTGAAATGTATGCAATTTACGCTGCATTAAGTAAAACCAGTTGCGTCCTACAGGCGTCGACATTAATGCTTGCGTGTGGATTTTTCCCGTTTCAAAGGCACTGACTTTCTCTCGATTAATTGACTTCCCCAGGCTGTCCTCAAGCAACAAACTTCGTACCTAGTTGCTGAAATCTCGGCTAATAAAATAAGCTTTTTGATATCACTCTTTTCCATAAAAAAACTAAATGCATATTATATCGTGCTGCTCTATTTCATCCTGAGACAGCATTTTTTAACCAGCATCTAAAATATGTAGACATAGATGATAGATGTGAAATGACATTTAAAAAAATGTAAAATCCGAGGATTCTTGCAGAATTGTGTGGAAAATATGCATCATGCATAAAAGAAAAAACTTTGCAATTTTCCACGATATAAATTTTACTACGACCCAGGTTTCGATATTTTTACATCATCATCAGGTCTCCACCTGATCACCTGGTAATTAGATAACCTGATGATGATGTAAAAGCATCGAAACCTGGGTCGTAGTAAAATTTATTTTGTAGAAAATTGCAAAGTTTTTCATTTATGCATCACTTTTAAAAAATAGTTAAGAATATCGACAATTATACTCGTACTTTCCGTGAGCGTAAAAAAAATGCTAAGGTGACGGAAGGACAAAATTACTAATAATGATTACATCTAAATACACATCCTCGGCTAATAACTAGCTAAAAATATAACTTGACCCATATTTTTTTCACCTTTTTTTACTCGAGGTGACTATCTCCTTAAAAATTTACCACTTCATGTCGCTTAATTAAAAAAAATCCGTGTCAATGAACCAAATATTTACTTCGTATTCATTAATGGACTAATGGAGCTCAAAGTATAATTTAGGTAAATTTTCATTTATGATTTCTTACTTTTATATTTCACTACTATAATGTCCTCTATTATTTTCGATTGCAGTTCAGCTCCTAAGTTTGAATTATTCAATCCGACTCAGCAAATGACGACCAGCCTCGTGGCTTGGCATATTTATCCACGAATTCATTTTGTCATAGATCAGATTGGCGCTCTTCCAAGTCATTCCTCAATCACAATCTACCCATTGCGTGCCGGAGCAACAGAATCCGGTCAAAAAGTAGAATTACCCTCCCCACTTCGAGTCGAGAGCAGCGATGCTTGACTTAAAATAATCAAACGGGAAGTATTTTTTCTATTGTGCCCGACCACTGCCCCTGTATATTCTGAATCATCATCAATGAATTTAATCGATTTCCAGGATTATAGGGCACAAAATTCCTGCCACAAACGTACCATCTAATACAATGTACGAGCAGGGATAACAAAATACCAACTCTTTTTACAGAAAAAGTAAATTTCAAAGTGATAACACGTAATATGTCTACCCATTGTATGAGCTCCATTTTAATCCAAGTATGCTCCAACAAGTCTGGAGTAACCGTTCAGATTGCTTTCATAATTCTGGCACGGAAGTTGTTAAGGCCTCTAAATTTCGCAACAAAAACTGTCCGCTGAGTACTTCAACAAAAATAAATCTAAAAGATTGATTTCCAGGAGGCTTTCCATTGAATGATACTCCGTTGGCCTGTCATGTCCATTCAATACACAACTCTAAAAACGCTGCATCTAATGTTCGCCGTACAAAGAAAGACCGATGGTGTCGAGTATCATTCCGTTGCTATAGCACTTAGGGATCTTAGGGTACAGACGAGAGAAGCGGCAATTTAATGTCGGTAACAAAAACAAATACATAACATGAAATGAACACAACTGAGAAAAATTCAATCACCGATTTTCTAACACCGCTACGAAATTACGGAAACCTAGCATTTTACACATGATCCGAAAATATGTAGTGACAAGTGAAGTTGGCTGTCACGTTTCGTCACCGCATCATTATGAATTGTTTCTCATTTCGTTCACATGAGCTAAAACAAAACTTGGGTTCAGTTACAAAACACTGGGTGAACAAACGCATGGGTTTATACTCAGAGAACACTCCCGACCAGAGAGGAGAGGAGCAAATGAAACAACGGCTTATTGTCCAGTCGCAAGGAGGTCAACACGTCTGTCTGCTGCCCTCCCCTTTTCAAAGAGAGAGAAAAATCATCTCTTGCCCACTTGCCTTCGTGCCATGCAACCGACCTCCAGTCCAACTGACCCCTCCCCCCCTTATCCCGATGGTCTCCCTTCTACACCCCATATCACCCCCTAGAGGAATCCTTTAACACTCCTTCCCCCTCTAACCCTCCCCCTCGTCTCTATCCTCAGCAAGCAAAACCTCCATCCCCCCCAATCCTATTCCAGCTCCAGCGGAGAGGAGATATTCTCTCTTCCCCTCCAGCCACACTGTTACCCTCCCTTGTCCCCCTCCTTCCACCTCTTTATCTATCGATCCGGGGGGTCCTCGCCCCCCCGCTTTAGTACGCACCCTCCTCCTTCTCTGTCGAGGAGGCACAGGGGGGGGGGGAAGTCATATGGGGAGGTGGTGGGAGGGGGGGCGTTTTGACGCAATGGCGAATACTTCACCCACTCCCTCCCCTTCCCCCTGTTGTGCGCTGGCTACACTAGCCGCGCGCCACGCACACTACTCCTCGGAAAGATAACGCACTAATTATGTTGGTTCCACAATTAAAAAATACGCGGTTTAAATATTAGTTATATTCTGTATTCTTCTGACTGCCTGGAAAATATGACCTCTATTTATTATGAGCAATAAAGTTGTACTTCTCCCCACTTTGTTGCATGTAGTGAAACATGGGTATGTCAGGATAAACATAAGAGTAGACTAAACTCCGTGAGTATTAGTTATCTGAGGAGTGTTTGCGGCAAAATTAGGATGGATAGGGTCAGGAATGAGTGGGTGACAAATGAGAGTGGGTTAGATGCAGTCCGGTAATGGACATATACGAGAGGAGCGTGCTTCATTGGTTTGGCCATGTTAAGAGAATGGATGAGAGTTGAATTACGAAACAAACATATAAGAGTGAAATGAATGGTGTGAGAGGTAGAGGTAGGCCGAGAAAGTTGTGGCTGAGGAAATTACTGGGAAGAGGAATATTAAAAGTCTTAAAAAAAAGGACGGCAAGCATGAAGCAGTGTATGGGGGTAAATAAGGCAAAAGAGATTTGGAAGGATAGGTCAGTATGGAGAATATTATTGAAGCAGAGTTAGGTATAAAAATGTGTGTTTGTGAAACTCTGTGACTGTGCCTGCTCCAGAAGGGAACGGCGTGATTTGTATGCATGTATGTATAAAGTTGTACCTTGTCACGCTATTTTATTTAGTAATTTCTAGTTTGAATCAAAAAATTTTAAATGGGAGAATGGAAGAAACATGGGAAAAATAGTACCATTATATTCAATGCAAATTGCCACTTTACGGAAACTACTAATAAGAAGTAAACACACCCAAGAAATTTATTCTTTTTAAATGTGTCTCATCGCTTATCATTTTCAAGCCAATAACTTATTATTGCGATGTATTCAGTCAAAATATGTAATAACATATGAATAGCGCTGCAGTCGGCGCCTATGGCGACAAATAAGGGTAAATAAAAAAATATATACTCGTGGAAAAATATCTGCATATATTCTGATTTAGCTTAGCAAAACTTAGTAGGGATCCTGAATTGATTATGGAATTAGGATGGAAACATATATCTGATAGAAGGAAAAAATATAAATTGATTCTATTACGAAAGTTTTATAGAGAATACTTTTTGACGGAAGTACCACGTATTTCGCTTCAGCCATACTGTTAGAGTAGAAACGATCACACATATAAGATTAAGAAAATACCCTAACGAACCGATATATTTAGAATGTCATTTTTTTCACGCACAATAAGGAACCATAAGAGTGGCGACGGATCAGTTCTACGATATTTTGACCATCACTATACTATGTAGGGCTTGCACTTGAACTAAATATCTGAACATTATTATTTGTAACTAACCTCGTATAAAATTTCCGGCATGATATACATTTTGCCGGCATGATTTTGTAACTTGAAGTACAATTTATCAGTCGCACTAATAACACTAACTAGAAGTTTGTTCTTAAATAGTGTACTGCATGGTAGCATAATTGTCTAAGTAGTACCCTCCAAGTTCCTGGCCTCATCGCGCGTTGTTATCCTGACTGCTTTAGGCCACGCATCCGAGGAGACGAGCGCCGTTCTGATTTCAGCCGACATAAGTGCTGCATGCCTGATGTGGATCACCCCATTCCACAGACCCTAGTGATGGTAGGCACGGTATTTCGTAAATGGACCTCAGTTTTGGGAGCATGTTAGGGAAAGAACGGGTGGATAAAATGAAAAACGATGAATGTGGGACTACAAAATTAAATGTTGCAGGGAGTGAACTGAGAGAGACGTATAAGAGAACAATTGAAGCATAATCAGCGAGAAAGAGAATAAAAAGACATGCGATGAATACTGAGAGAGGAAGGATGATTGCTAAATCCTTGAGAAAGAAATAAAGGAAATTAAGCTTGCGGATGAAATTATCAATATGCAAACTGATATTTATGGCGTTACGCATCGTGAGGTTTGAGAAATGGATGTAATAAACTACAGAAATGGTGAGATCGCAGGGATAAAACCAACCTCAGGGACTATGGAAGGAAGTATTTGAATATTTATAAAATTCTTTAGAAGGCCGATGAGAACGAGTTTTGAGCATTAGTATGTGAACATCATTATGTAAAATGATATGATTGAAAAGGATGAGAGAGTCTCTGCAGTGAAAATATCGAAAAAGGTTAGGCTACTGGCGAGGATTGCATATCCAGTGACACACTGAAGTTTGGTTTTAAACTACTCATAATTTTCTCACGTGAATTCCATCATTTACGGTTAAAAGCTTATGTAATAACTACAAATTTGAAGAATGCGATATGGGCTCCATTGTACGATGGGAGAGATGGAGTAATACCGAATGTAAAAATCAAGGACTTATCAAGCAGTTAGTTTATTGGGTATTCCGGTAAAACTGTTTATCAAAATAATATCTAAAAGTGTGAGTAAGATTAGTATGGAGAGAATATGATACGCACACTATCGATTGATATCTGGGAGAGGGTGGGGTGATAAGTAGTTTGCGCTGGAAATTTGTCGATTTACAGAAGTATGACAGAGTAAATAGAAATTAGCCCTAGATGGTGTTGAAGTACCGTGGCGTGAATGATCAGCCATTTAATATAATGCAGGCAACGTATGATAATAATAATGCAAGTAGAAGATTAAATTGGATCTATATTAAATGATTTAATAAAAAATTCGAGGTGGAGAGAGGGAAGGCGTGATTTCACCTTGGCTATTCAATGTTTTATAGTTAAACATGTTAGAGATGTGGGTAGAGATGTTGAGTTTGCGCGAATTCCATAGGAATGATGGAGAACATATCTAGTAATTAGTGCCTCTCAAGGAAAGAGGGTATCGCAGTATGCAATTGTTCTCCTCCCAACGTTATTATACAAGTTGTTTCAGGAGGTAAGTTTGAAATTACTGGAGGAGGTTGGGGAGGTGATTTTAAGCATTTTTCATCATTGCAACATGGGGTCGTGACTCCTTGGTTTGCAAGCTACGGCAACGCAAACATTTTTACAGAATTCGGCTGTCAAAATGAAAGCACCCAGTTTCAATAACTCGTATAATTCAGATTTGCAACTTTTCACAGTGGTGCTTAAGATATGTAATGTTTTTGTTCTGTTATCAGCAATGCCAAGGGTATCTTATTTTCAAGATGGCTCTTGAATATTCGTGGAAATTTAATTCCTCAAAAACAAATAATGTACGATAGCTATCTTAATTTCAAGGATATAAAAAAAATGTAAGGATAAAACATTTAGTAAATTTTTTTGTTAATTCACTACAGTAAAACCACATCTCTATCTTATAAGAAAGATATGGTAACTTTAATTGTGTTATTAGCACGAGGTTATAAATATTCTTGTGGGTAAGAGATTTAATTTTCTTAGAAAACCTCGGCAATTAGTGACACTAATCAAAACTTTCCTTTGAGAAAAAGACCCGAGGAGAATATGCGACCGAGGTCATGGTCTGGTTGCTGAGAGTTAAAAGTTTACAGTCACAATGACAACAAACTGATTGTGATTGCAGAATACTTCTGGAAAAAATGCTTGCGTTACCACAACTCGTTTACTAATGAGTTGCGATCCCATGTTGCTATGTTCACAATGCTTTAAATCCCCTCCCCTACCTCCTCCAGAAGATTCAAAATGACCTCCTGAAATACCCTGTATAGCTGCAAAACTTAAAACAAGCCTATGAATAGGCTAGATAAAGCATTATCAAATTACAAAATACTTGCACGAGAATTATGACGGTCAAGTTAGGGAATGAGTGGGTGACCAGAGAATGTGATTTTGAAGCTCCAGTAATGAACATATGAGAAAAGAGTGTACTTATTCGGTTTGGCGATGACAAGATAATAAAATATAGTCGATTAACGAAACTGATATTTTATTGTTAAGTGAGTGATTTGAAATGAATAGGTAGACTGTAAAAATATGGGTGAATATGGTGATAGAGACACTAAAGAGGAGGAATATAAGGATTACTGAGGATTGGAGAGCGTGGGTGAAGGAATTTGTGAGTGTAAAGGAAGAAAAAGCGATTTCTCGTAGTGATGGCGATACGTAACCCGAAAGGGAATGCGATCGAAACACTTTACAGAGTAATGCACGGTTAATAAGCATGGTGAATTAAAAGTAGCAAACTAAAAATTTGAAAGACTACGCACAACGAAAACATTTTAAGCGTGAACGGCTCAAGAGTCACTTTTTCAAATGCAAGAGGCTCATATGAGTATTTCGTTTTGCTCTTCATAACTTTCTCCCAGGATTATTCGTTTAAAGCCACAGTGTGGGCAAATTCTTCTTTACGAAACATTCTCGTTTTCCATGAAACAATTTAGAATTTAGTTCACGCAACCTTTCTGTGCAACTAACTACCATGGTTGAACGAAAGTATCAGTGCACACCTATGAAACCTTTAACCCGAGTTTTTAATGCTTTGCTAAGATTAGCCATCAGATGGCATAGCCTTTACGTTAGCTTTAAAGTAACTGAGAGTAAAAAAGTTAACACATTATACTAGGCAGTTGATTAAGTGACTTGAGTGTTCAAGAAGTGACAACGCAATACTTTTAGCTTTCACATTAAAAAAAACTAATAAATAGGAGACTGAGAAGATAAAATTTCAAATGCACTGATGAGCCAGAAAAAAATTTATAGACTACACAAGATGCTCAAATAAAATTCGCATATTTGGTAGCGACAAGATGAAAATGAGCACATTTACACGATTATAAAATTGTACATTTGTATAAATGGACATATTTTCCCGCAAATTTAAGCATGATTAATCTAATTGATGATTGTTGTTAGTGAGAAGTAAGGTCCCTCATTTTCACGTACTAAAATTCATATTTACATTCTTATTTTAACATTTGGCAACGCGGAAGACAACATAACCACTTATACAGCTTTGTCTTATTGTCCTTTTTCCCCTACACCACCTATTGAAGGCTGACGCGTTGATAACTCCCTCCACACTCCCTTCACAGGTTCGAAGAGTAGAACGGGGATGCAAATGCTAATGAAGCATCAACCCTAAAGTGATAAACTTCAACCTAATAATTCTACGACCGTGTCCCAACTGATGTTAAGGAGTACTGGATGTGCCTGCATTTCCCAAAGTTGAAGTGATCTCGTCTCAATTGCATCCTTTGGACCAACTTCACGATTGCGAAAATGTCTGGTTCGGGTTGGTAAGAGAAAGGGCTCACTAGCTGACCATAAATGTCATACTGATCCATCATACCGTTTGCTATGCAAAAACTTGCGCACTTCGCTTGGGGTTAATTTTAATGTATATTGATTAACCCACTATTCATAAGTATAATGACCGTTATTATGTTCGTGTATGACCTGATGAACTTTTTTATATCTGTTAAAATTTCATTCCCAAAAGTTTTACGAGACTTTCAATGGTAACGGCCGCTGTAGCTCATTTGTTCGACGTATTTACCCTTCCACAAGTTTGTACACGGGCTAGTTGTCCGTTACACTTGGCGAGCATGGCCCAGGATTATGCTGAATTAAGTACCTGGTGTATACAAACGGGGTATTGCCACTGCACTGGAGCATGGCCCAAGTTTTCGTATCGTATCCTGTAATTCTTTTACGTTGTATTTTCAGGGCTCTCATGCTGACATGCTTACAATGATGAATAATGACTAACATAATAAGCAAAGTTTCTCTGTCTGTCTGTCGGTCCTCAAATTCCCTTCCCTAACGGAAATACGAGAGTTGTCTAAAAAAAGTAAGGGAACTTTTCTTAGGAAGTTTATCTTATTGAAATTATAATCCTTCCGCATATTACCATTGGAAAACAAAGGCACATTACGTATCATGTGGAAATATGAAGCAACTTTTACCAAAAGAAAAGTATTTTAAGGATAGTGCACTTCTTAGTTAGAGATATAGAATTTATTTGGGTGAAAAGTTAATAAATTAGCAGAAACACGGAGATAGTTTTTAAGATTAGAGTAACATATATATAAGGTTACACACCATTCGGAATTGTACATTGAAACATGAAATTATGACTGACCTTACTCAACAAGAACATGGTAACTTCGTGTCATCAGGTTTTTGACCCAAGTCGAAATCGCCAATTTCCAGGAGTCGCAAATATATCGACTTATAACGGTTGCTACTTGAGATTATTTAACCTCTGTCCACATGTAAACATCACTGTCCAAAAATCATTATCTACAAAACTTACTAGGTTTGCTTATTTAAAAATAAGTTTAAAAGGAAACGATAGCTATCATTCTTGGCATTAAATCACATTCCATCTTGCTTGACGGGAGAGTAACCGTAGTTCAACACTAAAAATCGCTATTGAAAAGCCTCCTATTCCTCAGCCGTAAAGCCAAACCTATCTCCAGGAATATTTTAAGAATGACCATTCGGAGGTCAGCGGCAAGACGCTGGAGATAAGGTCGCGTTTAAACGTCTTCCCGTTACGGTCTCCACTTACTCATCCACGCTGCACATAATCAGCTCCTGGGGTCACGAGGGCCGCGGTTCGATCGCTGGTAAGTGCCCTCTTGAACGCCCCAGGTGGCAGAGGGCCAAAAGTTTAGGGCCCTTGCCTCGCGAGGTTAACAGCGCTTCTTAACGTAGGGAGATAGGAACACTCAAGAGCACTCATTCTCGCCCGAGTGGAAATATTGCCACCGAGTTTCAGAGTCGTGTCTCCGGATTAAGGAGGCCGAATGAATCTGGCAAGCGCTACTTTAACGAGCTGTGCCCGTTCCGGACAAGAGCTTTGAAGAACAGACGTACCCATTTGAATCTGGACCCACTAGTTTCGATCTTGAGCTACATTACTCAAATGAAAAATAGTCTGTATTCCTCAAAGAACGATCTAATGAATATCTATGAAGAGATATTTTTGCTGTAGTTATTGCCATAATGTTACGAGAATAATACACATTAAAGATGATCAAGATAATCCTTTTCATCCCTTTTATAACCCAATAAGGAAAGGTGTAGCGTTCTTTGCACTCCAGAAAGAATGCCAGATGTAAAAAGTCACAGCAAATATTTTGTGACCGATCTCGAGCAGCACTGGACATTTATAATTTCAAAAGGATGTAAAATATTAAAAATATCAGATTAACTGTCATTCAAAACGGATTCTTAAGCAGTTTAAGACAAAGTAGGATAAATGCTTCCTAATTATGAGGATAGAAGAGATTTTTGCTCTTTAAAATTATGTATAGCATATTCTATATTTTTAATGTTTGCTTGTACCATAGTAGTCTACTATTTATCTATTACTAGCAAAGGTACCTGTTGAAATTCAACGGGGGATGAAAGAAATACAGAGCATAATAAAATAAATTAATTAATACCTCATCATTTGCTGCTAAGAAATGAACTGGCAGAAAGCTAGTAGATCAATACTCAAATATCTATTATACCTATCTTTATAATGGGCAAGAAACGTTAATAAATCTTTATCATGAATGCCATCATGAACGTTTCCAAGTAGCAAAAAAAGTAGAAGGGACATGCTAGAATCAGATACGTTGCAAACGATTACCCGTCTTCATTGGGGTTAGAAAGACATTTTTAACGGTTCTTAGCGTCACCCGAGAAACACCATGGGGAGGTGACCGATATAGTAACATTTCAGTATAGGGCCTAGATTTTCACTGTAATACCTATATCTAGATATAAAACCCAGCTGCCATTGTAAAGGTCCCATACTCTTCTTAAGCTTATACTAATTCCACGGTTACCAACAAAACATCCTATTGTTGACAGAAGTAAAATTCATGATTAGTTTTTTCATTCAAATACTCAATACCCGTGAGCAAAGAGTGCAAGCTAAGGCTTTGGATGCATGTTTTAGGGTTAATTGAAACACACCTCTTATTCCTCTGGAAAGAGAGAATTGCTACCATCAATGCTGTGTGTCAAAGTTTTGGATACCATTGTCCTTCGAATTGATTCGTTTACATTCGTTTAATTCGAATCGTTCGTTTAATTCGGCATTCAGCTTTTAGGACACATATATGGCTAAGATTTGAATGTAGTGTTAAAATATAGACTTATTATGGAATAATTGAAATACTTGGTTTAGTAAGGGAACGCCATGCGCCGATAAAAATACGTGAATCGAAGTGAAAAACTTATAACAGGCACTTTAAATTAGATCTATTTTAGAGTAGTAACGGTCTGAAAAAGATGATTGTAAATATAAAATGTTGAATTAGCCCTGCAAAGAGAGATCCACACTCGAGAGAAATTTACCTAACAGCTTTACGGAACCTAATAAAAATAAATTTTCACATAGAATTGGGATGTGAAACCATGCGAGTGAACAGTTAAAGACCCGAGATAACCAACTATTTTTAAAATTGTTATTCTTGTGAGATGGAAAACGATTTATATATCATAACTAGAATCAGGGCATTGTGTAAATAGAATATCCAATCATCCATTTGCATGGGTGTTGTAGGAAAATTTATCGCATTGGATAATCAACATTCTTACAAATAACAGCCATGAGAATTAATAAAAAAAGTGCCTATTACTTGAATTAACTGAATGATCAGCAGCCGATAAAGTGAAAATGTATTATTTTAAATATATCGATGAAAAAATCGACCTTTTAGTGAACAATAACCTGATAACATGCACGTTAGGCATATCATTTGGAAATAAATGTGTAAGCACGTCTGAACATTGGGGGAGACATTAACGTTCAGTGTTCTATGAAAAGTACTTAGGACGAAGATCTGTCAGAGAGTTTTAGACTAGAACTTTTTATAAGTAACTGAGCACATTTTTTATAAAAAACAAAAGGTATACGTGCAAAGTACCAAGAGGTAAATAAAATATTATCTATTCAACAAATTAGGGAGGGTTCCAATTAACTTATCCCCAACGGCACGAAACCACAATTAATATTACCGATCACTCGATAGCTTTGCATTAATACCGATTCGCATCATTTTTGATCCAACCGTTCCCTCTTCCGCCTGTATGATTCATCAGCTTAGGGTCTGCATTGAATTGTGCTTTTGAAATGATGAATGTAGATAAAACCAGGGATTCAGGAATTCAGCTGATAAAACTGATTTCTTTCAAAGTTGATTTGCAAATGAAAAGAGTAACTTGGCAATTGTACATTGATTGGTTAAAATAAAATAACCATGCTGTTACTTTCAATTACGATGTTGAGCTAATTCCACCAAGTAATGCCTGGGACAACGGAATTTCAACTATTTATTTTTTAAAACTTAAAAAAAGGTAATACATGAATTTACAGCAAAAAAACCATTATCATACAGACGTGAATACAACGCAGACAATGCAAAGCAATTGTGATAGTTGTTAATAGCAATAGCATTATAAGAACAAAAATACTATACTAACAATAAATATGAATTCCAGCTTAATCAAGTAAACCTGCAGTTATTCGCACGGAAGTATTTAAACTATGCCATTGTCTCAAGTTCAAATTCAAGTTCAATGGTGAAAACTTGGTTCTAGATATAGCCTCACAAAGGACTGATAAATGGCGCATGTACTTTCACATATATGTCCAGAAGCTGAGTTGATGATTTTCCACTCCACCAAGCATTGAGAATTCCTAATAATCAATGCGGCATGGCTCGAAAGCAGGAGAAATCGGTGCCCACGACCCGATAGAATTACTTCTAAATCCATTTTCGATCATTATCGGCAGTCTGTGGCCTTTCTCCGCACAAACGCTGCACATGGCTCGCCCCGCGCCGCATTCCGCATTCAAAAGACTGGGCGTGGAAACAATCAGGGATTCATGGGTGCATGAATTTACGACTGCACGCCGCTGGGGACATGCCGCGCGCGTAATGCCCTGGGGATCATTAGCCACGCCAGTAGAGATTATAACGGCAGGCAGAGACTCCTCCACCCCCCTTTTATGATTGCCGCCGCTCATACGCGACTCGCTCCCGGCATGCAAAGCGGCGCTTGTTATCTGTTCCAGCCGCACGTGCCCAAAGGGATGAGGGAATTATTCCGCGCGACTTCGATCGCGCGGGAGTTGAACGGCGGGGGAAATGTTACTGACCAAAATTCAGTGCATAATTATATTGTGCCTCTTAGTACCAAACAAAGCCATATGCGAAATAATGCATTTCTTGTTAGCACTGACATAAATAAATTATACTACGCAAATTTGGGCTTGAAACATGAGGTTAGAAAATGAAAAAATATTTTAATCATAATTAGTAAATGATCTACCGGTAAAGTTACGTATAATGGATGTTGAAAAATGCGTCATCTGAATTTTTACCGGTAGAAGTCCCTATTAAAGCATGATGTGTCTTTCTTCATTTAATTGCAAGTTCTCCCCTTCTCAATCTCGTCAATAAAACCCGATTCTCTTTCTTCCACTTTCCGCCTTGTCCAACATTCTTCCCTCCGATACGAACTTCAGCACCCCTTCACCCCTCATCACCTCATACAGCAACTTACCCTCTTTATCTCATTTTGAAGTTCCCTCCCCTCATCAATCATACCAAGCACTTTCATGTTTATCTTTCTTTTTGTTCAGTGCGTCTTCCTCCTCCATACCCTACCTACTACATACAAATCATTCTTTATTGGGTTCCTCATGGTTTGTTGTATGATGACATTGCTAATTTCTTTATATGAATGAATGGCTCTTTATTTGTTTTTTGATTGAGTATATGATTTATTTTCTTATTATTTGTCCTTGCTTATCACATTATGTACTACGTTGTCCTAAAGGAGTGCACTCCTAGAACAATAAAATGAATTTATTATTATTATACCCAAATTTCGAGAGCCAGCAGCTCATTACCGTCATCTTTTGTCAATAGTTCACGTTTATATTTATGAAAAAGCTACACTAATCATCAAATTTTCCTCCTACCTCTCTTTTTAAACGAAAGAAAGTTCATGCATGCCTATGAAATTTTTTAAAAAGAGGAGGAAAATCATGTTTCTCAAGAATGCTATCGAAACAAGGTATCGCTAGGTTTGGTCCTTAGAAATATCAAATCTTTTTCCTTATATGTTAAAATAGCACCACGATACAACTTTAGTGCTGGGTTATCTTATAATTGTGCTAATCAAAGACTCAAAAACTTACAAGAGAGAAAATAAGATGTATATACACTTGTTTCAAGACAGTGAGAGCAGTTACATCATAACGTTAAACTGGCAAATAGCATTGCGCTGACACAAAGCGCGGCCTTAATATACGATAGCCGGCGATAGAATTAAAGTAATCGCACATATGAGATATCTTTCCTCTAAGAGCACAAATGTGACGTAATATGAAGCAATACCAGGCAAAAATTCAAAACTCAGACGTGTGATTATCAACAAAGCCTGAGTAAAGCCGAGGCAAAATTCTAAACAGAGAAAAATCATGCTAAAATCTAGGAAATTTCCTCTCTTCTTTTGAAGGTACCAATTTCAAGAAGTTTCAGGGATTTTCTATGGACTTCAAAGAAGTAAGGCGAAATTATAAAATTTGGGAAGGAAAAATGACATTTTTGCACAAAATAAAGGTTTAGGCGCAGTAGGTACTAAGATCCTTTCATGAAATATTTAAATATACAAATGAAATGTTCATCTATGGGGATAACGGGTATCTCCCCTCTCTTCGTTCCTAGCTTGGCCATGCAATGGTCTAAGTTATGCCTCACGGCTGGGTGAAGGTAAGTAATGAGTTAGCCATAGCTAAAGGAGCAGTGTTAATAAAAAATTATCAGCAAATGTTAAGTGCGGAGAAAAAAAAAGGAATAAATTTTTAACTTTTGTTCGGAGAGTAATGAGTGCTATCATGATCACTGTCTGCCTAATAAACTCTGGAGAGTAGACATTGATAGCATCGGAGCAAGCAACCAGCAGTGAAGGTGTCTGGACAAAGTGACAAACGTTGATGTGGAAAATAGAGAAAGACATAAAGGAACGGGCATAAGATTGTACATGCAAGAATATTAAAGTAAACCAAGTAGCGCTGTAGGTGGCTTTTAGATCGGGAACGAGGTATGACGATTGAAACATTAACAGCTAGGGCCTCACAACCATTGTCAGGATGTTACCTCAAAGTTATCAATCATATTAATTAGTTAATTAGTATAGTATTTCTTCGACTTGCTAATTTATTGCCTTCGATGAATAATATCATCTAAGATGCAGGAGTGATCAACTTCACGATAGGACAATAAGTTAGTGGAAAACTCGAAGAAAAGCAGTAGGCATTTGCAATTTTTTGAAGTGGTTCACATGCCCGATTATTTCAAAGCCTCCATGTAATAACCAGATGACATAACAAGAATAGCTTGAATTTTACTTTATCAAGAAGTAATCTTAGTGCTTCAATTTATCATTTCTTTTACAATCTTAAACAAATAAGGATTGGTTTCCCTCGTAATAATGAAAATTTTGCCGTGCTTTGATCAATAGCCTCCTTGTAGACGTGACGATATCCATGCCCCTGATGTAGGGATTGGCTGAACATTAGCAACGTGCTACATCTCAGTTGCTATAAAAAATAAGCAGATAGCAACTGATAACCGTTGGTAAAAATAGTATCTACGCCTGCAACCGCCTAATACATTGTTTCTAAGTTCACCTCCACTCATTACCTCTCTGCAGAGTCTGTAACTATTATTCCGCTGAGCCAACAAAGACAATTTGTGTACCCCAGTGCGAATAAGTCGTAGCAATCAATTAAAATAATAAGCTAAATAACAGTGCTGGCGGTAAGAGAGGATAGCGCATACGTAGTAAAGTATTCACAGCAGCCCATTCAAACGCAAACCTATAATTGAATTGAATTAATGTTTATTCATTCACGGATAAATAACATTGGGTTATCGAATATCTTCCTTGCCGCAAGAAAACCCTGTTGGCAATTCATTTTCACGATTGCTCGGCGCTCTATGAGAACGCTTGATTTTAGTGTAATAAAATATCTTTTGTTTGTTTTTGTTTACATAACGTTTCGGTAATAATTGGAAATAACTTTTATGCTTTTCAGCTAACCTATCCTGATCCATCTAAAAACACGGTAAACGATTGCTTCTTTTCTTTATGCGTAGGCTTAGGTGACCTGAAAAGAAGCAATCGTTTACCGGGTTTTTAGATGGATCAGAATAGGTTAGCTGAAAAGCATAAAAGTTATTTCCAATTATTACCGAAACGTTATGTAAACAAAAGAAAACAAAAGATATTTTATTACACTAAAATCAAGCGTTCTCATAGAGCGCCGAGCAATCGTGAAAATGAATTGCCAACAGGGTTTTCTTGCGGCAACGAGGATGTCCAATGTCTTATGTCTAATTATCCTATTTACTTCCTATTAAAATGCTTTAGCAACAAATGGGCTATTTCTACGTTGAAGTTACAGATTAAGTGGGACATAGAACGAACTCTTACCGTGTGAGTACTGAATAAAGACACTTTTTAAATTTTCCTGTTTTTCTCTATTTTCTGTCAGTGCATACGTCCATTTTCTTTGTGATCAAAATATTTTAATGTGAGAGATTGTGCAAAATCATTCACGATTTAATGCGATGAAAGTCCATACAGTTAACAAAAGAAATGATTCAGTAGAGGTGGCATACTCATTTCGATAATCGAAATAAAATATAAGATATTTTTTTATAATACGACGAAAATAACTTTGAGAAATGTTCGCCTTATTTTTTGCTTCAAATACATGGAATAATGGAATTCCATATAACAAATTAAAACAATATTAATAAACATGCTATCATACATGGATTGAAGTGATATTTTAAAACTGTACCCCTTGTAAGCAGAGTTATATGCCATACAACATTCAAATATGACTCATAATGTAATTTTTCCTCTTCCTGAGTTTTTTATACTAGATAATCCGCCTTCTTTCCATATCGTGATCGTATTCTGTAAGCGTAAAATATATAAGACGAGGAGATAAAATTTATCAATATATATTTTTTTTAGTTTTTTCCCATTACCGTACGATCGTTTTAAGGTGTTCATGGTCTTCCATTAAAACGTTCAGTAATCATTTCGTATCAATGCTAATACGGCTCTCTGGTTTCCGTGATAATGCAAATTGGATGGCATATATAATTACAACAAAACTACAGTTGCAGATTTCTGGCGAGTTTTCTTTGACAAAGTAGAGATAACTGTATTCGAAGCAAAAACGTTTGCTGTAGATTACTGTTCGCGAGGGAAAGGGAGTTTATCACACGCCATCGAAGACGAAGCTACAACCTGTACTGTAATCACAACCTTGCCCACAAACCAGCTTCTAGCTTGTCTTCATCGTTCTCACTTGCATTCTTGCGTTGTGCTGATCGAGACAAGTGAATGTAGTGTTGCAAAAGTGTATTTGATGCAATGTATACTCCAATATTATTCATAAAAGAAGGCTATGCCAAGTTAAATTTAAAGCATCTACAATAAAGAAATGGTAGCATAAAACTTGGTTTTTAAACTTATTTGTAATTTTAAACTACAAATAAACAAAAGAGTGCAGTTCAGAGTTCTTGGAAAATTCAGATGCACATTTAAAAACCCCAGCTGATTTGATGAGCTTTATTTCGCGGAAATGAATGGAGAAAAATGACACGGAAGAGGTCAAGAGCAAACCAAATTAACTCGTCCACTGTCCCCACCTCTATTCCTAGGCCATATCACCATTATACGTAACTACATAACCCACTTTGAAGGCTTTGCTGCGGAGAGCTACGCAGTGAGGATCGGAAACATGGCCCCCGAGAAAGATAGGAGATAATTGAGTGGCCTTATACGTATAAATTTGGTTAATGAAGGTGGTAAAGTAAATCGACAAAATTTGCAAATTTGTATAAGCTATGGCAAAATAAAAAAAGTTACGGAAGGTATTTCGATGGCGGCTGTGACTGTGGCCAAAGGAAGAAAATCAAGGAGATAGAATGCTGTGAAGCACAGAAGAAAGTCGACAATGGATAAGTATTTTACATTAATTCCAATTATATCACATCAAAATCTTAGAAAGCTGAATAATATTTTTGTAAGGCAGAAGAAATTATAAGAGCCCAAAAAGATTATTAATGCTCGCAAATTATTTTATCGGATTCTTAACTTCAACAAAAATATAAATTAAGATTGGTATAAAACAACGGCTTCTATAAATCTAAGGATAATGTAGTTGTAAGTCTTCATTCAATTTTATTATGTTCATGGTAAAACAACGAATTCCTCATTAAGGGCAACGACTTAATACCTCTGGTTGGCGGAATGTATGCCTCCCACGCGCCGGATAAAACACGGCCAGTGATGCAGGGCCCCGAGTGGTTATAGAGACTCGCTGACTCACTGCGCCAAAGCAGGTTTGCCGGAGCGAAGGTCCTTTCACACTAGCGTGGAAAGCCACCCCTTAACCGGATACTTTACGAGGAAATGGACTCGGTGGAAAAACCTCATTCCTTAAATTACACTCAATCTATAAGATTGCATCAATCCCTTCACTTGCTATCTCTTGATTTTATTTGCAATCCGTCATTGGATGCAGGATATGTCAACCGAAAGGATGATAGTAAAATGAATTATCACAAACATCAACCACCTGTACTTTTGGAGTCAAAAAGTCATATTCTCCACAATGACTGGCCAATACTCGCTGATAGAACCATGAATATAATAGAACGGACACCACACTAATTAATAAACCATATAAAAGAGTATATGTCATTGATATAGCAGTTCAACCCACCAATAACATTTTATCCATCGAGAGAAGAAAAATAACCAAATAAAGAGACCTTGCTGATGAAATGAAAAACTAAGGAAAATAAAATAATGTCAGCATTCACACACTAATATTTTTTCAGATAGGATAATGTCTTATATGTTTTAAACAGATATAAAAAATCTGAAACTGAACATTTGTCCCGATTGCTTTTGGCCTACGCCTTGCGGCTAGGGGAATGCGCGAGGTTCTGATAATAATAGGAATAGTGAGGAAATTCCTATGCTGCAATATGCCAAGCCTTGAGGGCTAGAGTGAATTGTCGCACCTGATATCCAAGCCTTATCCCTTTTCATCAATAGGATATGTGAAAGTTTGCCAGTTAGTAGCAATACTAATTAAAAAAGAGCGAAAATCGAAAAATGATAATGATTCAGCTATTGACTACTCCTTACGCTAATTACTACCTATGTATTATTTGGACGATCTCACAAGACCGTGCTCTAGCAGGTTGTACATCCTACCGAGACGGGAATTGAACCCTCGGCCCTCGGGTTGGCAGGCAAGGACACTATCCCGCCTGGCCGATTACTAAATCACACTTTGTCACCCTTCTTTGATGCAATGAAAGAAAAATACATCATAAATCCGGGTGGTGCCAACAGTTACATGAAACTACCTCGTAGAAATGTATGTGGAAGAATGAAAGTTGGAAAAGAGAGACATGAGCGCAGTGCGATTCGCAAGCATGGAAGTCTTCTGCTCTTAAAACCTGATTCTTCACACGCTCAGCAATGGCTGGTTTTAGCACTATGTGTAGCCATGCGCAACGTTGAGTGGGTACAAAATATTCCCCCACAAGAAAGCGGCTATTAGGAAATAAACTCTTGGGGTCTTAAATAAAATACCACTAATTTTCATAAATTTATGTTTGATGAAAATGATCAGTTTCTACGAGAGATGTTGAATCACTTTTTGCATATCTCACGTAAAAATACTTTTTATGCAAAGAGATAATATTTTCATAATCGGTACATTTTTTAGATGCTGACAACGTATTGTTCATAATGGGATTGGGTTTTTGGGGAAGAGACCGACGGCTAAGGTCATTTGCGCCGTAAGGGACGGTGTAAGGGAGGAAGGGTGGATAGAAACCCGGCGTCGGCATTAGCCTGCTCTCTACGAAAGGCGACAAGGGGACCACGGCGTAACGTCTCATCCGACAGACGGAGTACTGTACTTGAAGTGCCCTCCACAAGGCGCTCAAGTAGGGATCGGGTTTCCTCTGAAAAACATCCTCCTCTGCTGGGATTTGAACCCTGGCCGCCCGTATAGTTAGTCAGTACTCTAGCCACCACACCAACCCGATCCCCTTGTCCATATTCAAGAAGGTATTTTTCACACAGGTGCATCCTTCAAGGCTAGCTAACCGTAACTTCTTATAATTACATTTTTATGTACTTTGAAAATTAATAATAAGGAAATAATAAACATATAATGCTTTTACTATCTCTTCAACAAAATTATCTACATCTGCCAGTGCCAAGAGCATGCCTATGTGGTTTTTATCCACTTTCATATCATGAATCGGCAATTGAAATCCTCGACGATACTTCCGAAAAGAGGTCAAGCATTAAGATAGTCCGAGTGAGATAGATTCCTTGTCATGATACAGACCATATTCGACTTATACGCTTTAGTTTCACCAGCTGTAGGACACATCAATTAAATATTGAATTATTAATGGTGCAATGATATAGTTTTATATGAATGTTATGACAGAAATTGAAAGTAATTAAATTAAAATATCTAAATTTGTCATTAACTTTACTCATTTTTTTCGCACAGTACGTTTGTAACTCCTTCAAAATGGAAGGTTATTTGCGATACCCAAGAACCAACTGCGGTGACAATATGGTTAATTTTCAAATTTAGTTGAGAAACCGCACAGACGACACGCTGTTAGTTTTTTTACGATATCTAAGTGTAAGAAATACCTCATTTTGTAAATAATTTCTCTCTGGAGAGCATAAACTTACCATTTCCCATGTAAAAGGGCTGGTATTATTTGGAAAATATCTCTGAAAGTAATGTGGTAGGGGTTGAATTTTTGGTGTCAATGGAAGGGTGATATATCTTTCTTTAAAATGAGATCAAATTCATTGATTTCTACGTAAATTGATATATTGCTCAAACTACCTTAACTCTAGTGAGCGACCGACATTGATTCATTGGAATCGGAAAGACAACGAAATAGCTAATAGATGTTACAACTCGTTAGTAACGCGCAGCGGCAGCAGCTTTCAGGGAACTTCGAAATGAAGCCCGCGCCACACGAAACACCGTCGCCATCCCTTTAAATTGGTGCCTCTCTCCACCTGGCGCGCGCAGCATGCGTTGGAATGCTGAGCGTATTAGCGAGAAGTGAGCACATATTTGCAACTCTGTTCATTCACGTTTCCCGCTTTGGGTTCGTCAATATTACGGTTCCATTGTATACTCCACACCCTATAATGGAGTCTTACATTTTTTTTTCCAGCCGCTGTTTCTCCAAATGAGTTCTATGTGGTGAAACAAAGGTGGCTGCTCGAGTACTTCCTCGTATATTCCAGCGACGGGATGTGTGTTCCCTTTCTATTTGCCCGCGAGAAACGTTTTTTTGTTCAGTGCACAAGCACTTTACGAAACAGAATGAATGACTAAAAGGGGACGAAGGGCAAAGTGGCCGAACGAGGGATCTGAAAGAATGCCTGGGAAATCTTACTCGAGCTTTAAAATGGTTTTCTCGGAGAATAGAGACACTCAAGTCAACTGAATGAGTAATGAAAGACACTAAAGAGTGATATAACGTTAGGAAAAATTGAAAACAAAAGATGAATATCAAAGTAGAACTTTCTTAAAACCATATACTAATAGGAAAGAGAGAATGCTAATTTGTGTGAACATTTGACAAGACTGTAACATAAAAAGTAAAAGTATAGGAATTACTGGCAGTCGTAATGTTTGCATACGAAATACATCTTCCGTAATGTGCACAACTAATACGCAACTTAACACAATCGAAATATCACAATATCCGTTAGCGGTACCCGGCGTACATTCAGACAATATTTTGTCTTTCTATTTCTAATACCCTGTTGTTAGAGTTAACGTGAACTCAAAAGTAGTCGTCGAAGTAAAAATAATTATTATATTTCATTTTCATAAATACAAAATACCTTCGCGTGACATGTGATCAGCGCAAATGAAAACTTTATAATTTAAACGATGAGCTATGAAAAACCAGATATTTATGCAAAGACATGAAGAATAAGAAAAATCTCTTATTGTTAGTAAATTTCACACTTAAAATTTTTTATTACCGACCTAAGTTTCGATTCCCTTGCAGTCATTTTCAAAGATACAAGGTACAGGGTTGCAATCATTTCCAAAGGTGTAAATTTTCAGGCAATCAAAAACTAGGTCAGTAATAAAAAACTTAAGAGTGAGGAATTTATTAAGAGATTTTTCTTTTTCGTCATGTCTGCGGTAACCTTCCACAAAGTTACGCTTTCAACCACTAATTTTATATAAACGAAAGCACGTAGTCTTGCAAACCATTTAAAAATAACTTAAACATCATTCATTGCATAGGACTATCTTGTGCCATTCAAGTAGCTGATATGCAACATTATTACAACTTCACACATAACTAATTGCACACATCTGAGCAGAATTTTCCACTCAAAATGCAAAGCGGTTTTACGTTCATTTACTCAATTGTTGCGTTGTTTTGTCAATCCATTTACGCTAACCTTGTGATTGCACGGAATGAGGAAGTTTCTGAAAAGCAAAACAATATTTTTTACTCGTTGGTCTCATAGCCTGTTAAAACAGTTACCATACAATGATACAACGGAGTTCAAAAATATTCTCAAATACATCGACCAATGCCCAATTGCAAATAAAATGGAGCACTCTATTGCCAGTCGTTTCATTTAGATAAAATCAGAATATTTTCCATCCAAGAGTTAATTATTTATATATTATAACTGGTATTGATGCTAGATAATCGGGAATATCCGTGAAAATGACTTGTGTTTTTGACGTTTTTAAGTAAATGTTAAGTAATAGTGACGGTTAAAGGTATACAAAGAGAGATCATAACGGTAGACATTATTTATAGGTTCATTTCAAGATACCTCTGATAAGTAAAACACCTATAATTACTGTGATGCCACGTCTTCATATATTTATCCGTTCAATGTAACTTTAAAAAAAGCTTTTCCCTGCATAAAATTAGCTCGAAATCACGATGTGTTATTTAACTGCAGGACCAAGAAGCATAGAAATGTATTAGTTCAATATTTACTCACGGAAAACAAATATTTAAATGCTCGGATTAAACGCTAGGTTAATATAACATAGGGATTAAGAATCGCTGATTGTAAATTCCAGCGTCATCACTCGACTCAACGCATACAAACACCATCAAGCAGCTCAGTACCCTGCATTTCCCCAGGGGATGTTATGGTGGGGGGAGGGGTATGGGTGCAAAAAAGAGAAAAAAAGGAAGATTGTGGGGGAGATTTGGGATGAAAGGCCTCCGACACCTGTGTTGGTTGGAATGCGCAGCCAATTAGGCGCACTAATTAATTGTCCTTAAGAGCGGGATGCCCGTGGTGCCGGTAAAAAGATGACAAGTGGCCCGCTCGACTGAATCCACCATGGGAAAATAAGACCCGATCCGCATTCCCCAAGGACGGGACACGCTTCGCCATCTTTCGGGTAAAATTCCATCCGAATCCATTTGACCTCTTCACCTCGCCACAGCCGGCCAGCCGCATGCAATGCACACAACATGGCTCACACACATACAAGGGGCGCCATGCGGAATGCGAAAAAGAATGATTTTTTTATAACTTTTCTCCGCGAAAAAAGGATCTGTGGAAGGTCAGAGAGCGGCATTGAGGGAAGAGAGGAGGGGGTTGGAACGAGACCGCAGGAGAGGAGGGTGGGGGTGTAAGGGGGAGAGGGAAAAATCATTTCCCCCCGTGAGCGTGGTTTCAGATAGTTCAGCAACCCGCCGTGCGGTGAAGTCACATCGCGGCCTCGACGACCGCAGCGTCTCCACACGGCAACCAAGTCGACTGCTTCCACGAGGTTTTTTTCCTCAAGCACTCACTGGATTTGTTAGATTCGGCACTGGCGTAAAATTTGAAGTCCCTTGGCGTCACTTAAAACGTATCACGTCTCCGCAATGCGTATGAGAACGAAAGATGGTGCTAAATTCTCCCCATGTGAATTGACAGCAATGTCCAGAGAAATGTCTCAAGATTCTGCTCATCGTCATACAAAGGATGATTCTTATTTTACAAATAATACATTTCTAAAGTTGTTTGGCGATGAGGGGGTTTTTACATTTTTCCGTCATAAATATAGTCTTATGATTGTATAGTAATTCTTTGTGTTGCCGATCTATTCTGACGATTAACATGATCAAAATCTAAAATACAGCAGTTTTAAAAATTAGATGATATGTAATCTATTGCTAAATATTAGGAACTGGTCCCTAGATAGCCTCTAAGTTCATTACGATTAGTCCTAACATTGAGGTACTAAAAATAAAACACTTCTACCGAAGTATTCTTTGTCTAAAAATAACATCAGATGAATGTTTATGCAAACAGGGTAGCATATCAAGTGGAATAATTTCTACCCTCAACTTAGGTTATTTAAAGTTAAGGAAGATTCACCTTGGGAAGCATACAATTACTAGGAAAATAAGCAAAAGCATGCGAGAGTTAATGTAATGCGAGTAAAGAGAAAAAAAGCATAGATAAAGAAAAATAATGGTCCTGTAAACATAATTTCCTGGAGCAATAGCAAATGATAATGGTAATGGCAAGTTTTCAAAAACACATTCACCAAAGTATCCATGACGTCGTGCATATAGCATTACTGCACGCTAACAGGGAAAAAAAATATCATTTTTATTTCCTTTCTACGGATAAGTTTTGTCATCTAAATGACTAATGATGATGCTCATTGAACGAACAAAATGCATTGCCTTTTTCACTTCATTACTTATGCATCAACAACTCTGCTGTGAAACTCTTAATTCTACCGGTAGGTATGAACAAAAGTATGTATTTAAGTGGATACCGTCATTGTTGCACTTTTTAATGTACTCGGATTAGGCAAGCTGCCACAAACAACTTATAAAGGGCGTGATGAAGATGAGTTCACGGAGAAATCGAAAATCGGTGAAAATATTGAAAATCTTACTAATGAGAGTTTTCCTACCAACAATATAAGAAATCCAAGGCGATTGACTGGATCATTTTGGCTCTGTTTCCTCAAAGCAAAGTCAAAAGTAAATTTCATCTGGGAAAAATGAGTAGTGAATTTTCAGAATGAAACTCGTTGGTTAAACACTTGCATGATTGGGTTAAAGTCGTCGTTAAAGTGGCTGTCACTTACTCCCCGCTGAGAAAACATGAAAATGATTGAGCGAATAATAATTTTGAGGATATTAAAAGGCACTGATAATAATAATAATAATTTATTCCTTAAGATGCAATTGAAAAAGAAGAGAACCATGTATAAAATAAGAAATTTAGTCACCCTTTTGAGACCTTAGTCTCGCTTTAGGGTTGCCGACTCACTCAACATTTAAACTGGTCTGTGTTACATTCATTTTGTAAATAGCACTTAAATACTGGAGAACAATTAAAAGACAGAACATACAAAAAATGAAAATTAACAGAGATAAAAATGTATAAACGAGGGAAATGTACAAAAAGGAAGATATACAACACTCCACACATAGACCTGCATCACCGTCATGGGTTGGCGGCAAGCATTTATTTCCCAAGAGCAAGCAAAAACTCAACCTCCCCATTTTGCAACGTTTTGCATTCCTTATTGATATATGCCTTGGATCCCCACAGAAATAATATATTGAGGGAAAATTCTTTTTCATTCTCTGAAGAGGAAACCTGAGCCGATTTCGGAAGACTGGACGCAATTACCAGCGATACCGAGAGGATAGCTTTAATTCTGGCCACTCGTGTAACACTGAATCTAAACATCAGCGAGCGCTTTTCAGGACTGCATTCCATAGGGGGACTCAAACCGACAATAGCGAGAGAGCGGAAATTGACCTCGACTGTAGTGTTTATTCAGGCAGAGCTAGTAGCATCGTCGGCCACTGATTATGTTGACCTTTGATCGCATAGCTAAGTGCATTATAGCCTGTGGCTCCGAACGCATTAATGATGATGGAGGCACAGGCAGCCGTGAATCGAGAAAGGGTAAACTGAATAAATCCGTGATAGATAGGGGTGAATGAAGCGGAGCGGACAAGCAAATGGTTCGCCTAAGTTCACCTTGTTTTGTGACTGCCTACGCAACGCCCAACCGTTTGCAATGGCGAACATGACGGAAAATGGAGCAATAGTAGTGAGTCATTGAGGCCACATTTTTATAACTCTACCAGAAAGTTGAAAAAAATTCTTGCGCAAACTTGACTTCAGGATATACAATTTTGCGGTGGAAATGAGCATGCATGCTGTCGGCAATATAAATTTAAAAAGCGCCATTTACACTTTTAATTAAAGCATTTTTATGACTTAAGTTTGAGGTGAAAAATTCGATATTTAAGCTAAAACTAAAAGTAATACGTATTTATTACTTGGAATCATACCTCGATATTTGTTAGCACCAGCACAATAACATGAAACGTTGGATTTTACATTTATTGGGTAATCTGTACACATAAAATAAAAAAAAACTTCGAAATGTGTGCCAACTACCACAATGCTACGTATGAAAATGACATTAAATTACCAACAAACTAAATTGGTCCAATGCAAATCTGTACATGCTACAAATAAATACACGAATGCAAAGTATCACGCTGCTATGTTCATTTAAGAAAATTGTCCCAACCACCTAAAAACACGCTATCGGGCGAAGAGAAAATTTGAACTCCCGACCCTGTAGAGAGAGAGCAACTCAAAACAACTCTACAACGTAAGTGTAATTTTACCAACAAAACTTTTAGAGAAAAGGACTATGATACATTTACGATGCACGCACAAGCCCCTGGGCTTATTTAAAACGATGTTTGTTCGTTTGATTAGTTAAATCCACATCTCTTTGTCAATAATAATCCATTATTCAAATAGAGGATTCATATGACTTTAATAAGGCAGTATATTTGTATCGATTCACCGCTCATTGTTGTTTAAAACTGGGTTGCAAAACCCTCTCAAATTCTCTGGCATATTTCCGGTCCTGTAAAAGGATTTTTGAAGTTTACAACCTCAAGGACAAATGGCCTTTTTCATATTTCTGGTTTAAAGAAAGGGCAAAAGATATTCCCCAATGACGAAAGTTTCTTATGATATCTTACTCAAATTTAATTACTTCAATAATAAAAAAATATACATGTTTTATCAGCGCTCCATCTTTCTTTTGATATGTAAAAGATCTTAGAAATGGTGTAAATTTACCTTAATGGAAACTGTAATTGGCAAAGGTAGTTCAGTTTCTCAAATTTTATAAATTATGCTACTAATTTAAAGAGAATGCATACTAATCCGAATTTTTAACAACGCTATGAAATTAATATCCCGGAAACTCCCGAATAACCTTATAGATGGACCAGAGTTTTCAGGTAGCCAACCCTTCAGGACTTGGGGAGCGTAGGAGATAATCCAGAATTGATGTCCACTGTGATCTTTGCTCTCTTTTCCCATCCTAAGTATGAGCTGCGCTATAATAGTCATATTTGCTACACTTGGTCAAAGCGAGCTCGGTGAATTCACCCAACCAATTTTCGAAGCAGTATTTGTCGGTAAATGGCGTTATGGCAGACTCATGGATGCTACTTCTTATGCAGAAGCCATTTCAGTCACATGCTAATACACCATCAATAAGTAGGCAGAAGTTTTTGAGCTTAAAAATGAATTTTCTAATCTACGACTACATCGATTGGTGAAAATCTGATTTTAAAACCATCTGCCTATAACAGCGATATTATAAAAAATACTGATTAATTTACTGTCAGAGGAGTCCGAGTAGGACTCATTGTATGATGTACATATTTATGCGCAGATCGAGATTTTTACTGATGCTATTAATCACTCAAAATAAAACAAATACAAATTATTATGCCTTTTACTAAAAAATAGTAGCGTAAAGCTTAAGCGCTTTATCCATGCTCGCTGTTTCTAAAGGTTAAAATAATTTTGTCACTCAGATAAGTCAGAAACTCAAAATTATCCACTCTTGACTGTGAGGCGCAGACGGGAACTCTCCTCTGCAGACGACGAATGAGACAACTGTACCATTGAGAGCGCTTGTGATTTCAATTCCATTTTAAACCTAAACGACGTTTTTCTTGAGAATTTCACGAAATAAAATACGACGCATTTTATAAATCATGAGAATTGACCTTTTGAATGGTAAGGTAATTTTTTTTAGTGGAAACGGGATATTTTGTTTTTTGAGGGTTGCGTCATTTTTCAAGATAGAGATGATCGTTTCGAGTATATCTTGGTATTTCATATGCGTTTGAATTAAAATTGACCCTACAGTGATCCCACACCAGTTAAAGTTACAGAGTCAACTTTGGAGAAACGATTTGGAATTCTCACATTGAGCATTCCTCACACAGTAATGTGGAAAGTTACGTCGCGATGCAATAATAAAAAGTGAGTGAAAATATAGCAAATTTTTGCCTTTTTGAGATCATGATACAATGTACCAATCTTCAAAAGGGATCGCCTGATTCGCTAAACCTAGTTGTAGTTGAAAATGACGGGAGATTGGTGAATAATGGATGATGATCTGATTAAGAACTGAGACTAATGGCGTCGACTTTCTGGCTAGGACTCGTGCCTATTTAGCTGCCTCATTCATATTAGTTTACATTTTTACTACTCATTATCCTTCTTTCTGAATTTTACTCCAACTTTCATGCAACTATTATCCAGCACGTAAAATTGTAGTCAGAGTGACTGAAATTATTTTCCTGCGATAAAAACACGCACGGGAATCTTTTTTAATTTCGCCCAATCTTTAATTCATGAAAAGAAATTATTATACAACGCAGTGAGAATAAGTTTCGCCTATCTTCGTTCGTTAAAATTTGTTGAAAAAAGTGTTTATTAAAAACTGCCATGAGTGAGCATATAATGTTTCACAGCTATTAGAGGGATTAAGGCGGGAGCCCCTAGAGACTCGTCGATTACACGCTAAGCTTAGGCTGCTTGAGAAATTCAGAACTAGTGTCTTTCGGGCGACGCAGAGAATATTATCATGACGCCTCACTACATCTATAGGTCTGACAGAAGCGATAAAATAAGGGGGATACAATGCCAAACAGACAGGTACAAAAAGTGGTTCTTTTCACGAAGAATCAGCAACCACAATAAAAAATGAGCTCCAATAAATACAATCCCATTATGAAAGTCACCATTTCACCACCCAAAACCTTATTTCTCGCATCTTTACACAGTTGTTGTCCGAACACCCCCTGCCACACGGCCATGCGGCGGCTTGCAGGGTAGTTTGAGTAGATGTGTATACCTAAGTCAGAAATCGGGCAATTTATAAAATGAAGATCCGCTGAGACAATATGCAAAAATACATCTATTTAAACTTTAAATTCAGGAAACCAAACAGATAAAAAAAGTGTGTTTAATGCTGATGGAGTGAGTAATTCTATATTATGATGAATGATCCTTTTGTTAGGAGAACACTCTGCCGGAAAATTGATAAAAAAAAGGCAATTGGTGAAGAGAATCGTCCCATCCAGCGTTGCGGCAAACCACTTCTCTTTGCAGTGACTTTTTTCGTTCTTTTGACTGGAGAGAGCACGGCACGGCCGTCTTTAAAATAATCCTCGTCGTGACCTAAATGAGCACGAAGGCGGGAAGGGTTAATTTACGTCCCAAATAAACGCTCGCAGTCCTCGAAGCAAAACTTTTATTTCTTTTAAACAGCGAAAGAATTAAAAAACAATAAAAGCACTGAGAAGAAACGCTACCGCTGAATTCACTGAATGAAGGTCACGGAGAGATAAATGCTTTGCGCGGATGTCTTTTGTCCGAGTGTTTCCATGGGAATGCATTTGGCTTCACATGCCATGCAGATAACCTGAGCGGAAGGGACAATCTGCGAACGTTGACCACTGAATTTAATTGGATGCCTTACCTTCACAGTGTACATGTAAGGTTTGTGAGTAGCCAAATAATTTATCATCATTGGCTGGGTATAACCTTATATGAAGGAAGAGGCGAAAGAGAGATTAAAATGAAAATAGATTTAACTGACGGAGTAATAGTTTTAATAAAATAACCATTAAGTTGGCTTAGCTCAACTAAAAAGCAAATTACTCTAACTAAAAATAAAACTGTACAATGTACTGTACCGGTGAAGAGCATTATCATTCCTGTTTGATGAATTCTTCAGAAAGTAATAAAGAATAAAATGATAGGAATATACTTCTGGAACAAGGACTAATTTTTCACTTAAGATTTATGTCAATAACTATGACAGGACAAATATAAAATATACATTTATCAGCCAAGTAATAGACAAGTACTAATTAGGTGTGTTTAGCTTGGTTATGGTCCATTATCTTGAAGTACTGAATTTCTTAGTTCACAAGCAGTATTTGTAAAATTTTCCCGGTAAATAATTCAAATTCAGTTTTTAAAAAAGTGGAAGCATGCGGATCACCATATGTAAATTATAAAAATGGATAAAGAATGGCTATTTTGTCGGAAAACCTATTGAAATGATTTTTAATTGCAGGTATTTCGACCGAAAATATTATTTGGAATAGATTATATACATCCAATGCGCTAATTTTACGGAAATTAGTCCCTTCTATCATATGATGATAGCTCAACTCAGTAAGCAGGTGCCTAGAGGGCCATACCCAAATTCTTAAAGTATAAAACCGTGCATTATACAAATATTCAACTGCATGAATATTTATTTGTAATAAGTATAAATACTTATTAATTATATCGCTGAGATTTCAACCAAAATTGAAGTCATAAGCGATTCAGTTACACCACCTCTGTCATTAATTCCTTATTTATATATCAAAATTATTTTATCTAATAATAGTTGAAGATGATATAAATTCCATTGCCAATAAAATACCACTCTTTGACTAACTCTACGCAACAAATAAAGAAGGGCTAGAAAATGCCGAACTGAAGCTAAAAAATCGCCTAAAAGTATATAAATCACAACAAGGTGTATTCGGCTAAAATCATTCTAGCTCTTATCTTTACTAGCGTGTTCTACAGTGCCATATATGGAAAACAAATCCCTATCTCTGCTCCGCATAAAGAGCAGCAATGCAAACAAAGCAGTTATTTTTAAATTTCAATTTTTGGCTACCATAACGTATCATTGATAATAAATTTACTTGTCACATAAGGTCTCCACTGACTTAAAATGAAAGGCATAAATATAAAACTACAAAAAAACAGATATACAGATAGCGGATACAGATACTTAGTTGGCATCCCGTGTCTCTGTTGAACCTTTTCTCCTCCAGCCTAATCCAAAGCTTATTTCGTGAGACACAGGATACCATCGAAGTACCGCCTGGAAACCGGTGCTCAGAAGGATCTGAGAGGTCAGAAAAAGGTTGAAAGATTCTAATCAATCAGGAGCCTACTTATCCGCCTGCCTGGCCTATAGGTATATTCTGGAACGAAGGAAGTCATGACATTCTGCCCTAAAGATGATGGACGACTCGGCCATCGAAGAGTCGGCTCCTATGGAGTCTCTCACCTGGTAAACTTCCCGAATAGAGCTTCTCCACATCTCACACCTGAAAAAACCTCAGATCTTATATCAGTTGACGTCATTTATAATCATTTTATTATTACTCGTCTGCCAACGTTTCGCATTTTAATAATTCACCATTGGGTCTCTGAAAGACTTCCTTTGGAAATTTGATTACTTATTTTGTTTTATGCATAGACCAGCATTGTATTTTAAAATATAACGTTAATATATTTATCAAATGACGGAATATTCTTATCATGATTAATTGAAAAGTGCCCTTCGAAAATTTAACTTATAATTCCACAGTCTCAAAGGGCGATGCATAGCCGAGGATTCATAATGGGAACTTTAATTCGAACGGAAAGTTAACCAAAATTTTAGTAAGTTATGTGATCCCTGATGCTTTTGGAAGGTTTGGACTGGGGTATGTTTACCAGGGAGTCCTCACAGAACATTTACAGATGATCTTGAGGACAAATAAATTTATCATTAACATATCAGCAAGAAGCTAACCAGAAATAACACTGAGAGGAGAGAAATCAGAGCAAGTGGATCTTCACCTATCTCGGAAATACGATCACGTGGAATGGAAGAAGTACAAGGAACATCAAGCGAAGAATAGCCCAGGCTAAGAAAGCGCAAATGATGAAAAGATAAACTCTGTGTTCAAAGAAGATAGGACTTAGAACTTTAAAAAAGTGTGCAAAAACATTCTTGTTAAGCGTGGCACTCTACGGGTCGGAAGCATGGATCATTGGAAAACAGACCAAAAAGACTAGAAGTTTTCGAAACTAAGTAATGGAGGAGAATGCTGAATACAAAATGAACAGATAAAATAAGACATCATGAAGTGTACATGGTAGGGTAGAGGAGATATGGATTTCAAGGATCTCTAAAGAGATAATGAGATGATTTGGACACACCCTGAGACACAATGGGTTTGTGAAGAACATAATTGGAGGTGAAATAGAAGGAAAAGTTCCCAAAGGAAAACCCATGAATAATTTTACGGAGAAAATGACGGAGAAAGTACATAGGATGAGCTACCGGGAAGTTACCTAAACATTAAAGAAACTAGGTTTTGCTGAGCGTATAATAGGAAGGTCCTCGGATGAAAAAGTCAAAGAGAGATACTACTTCGCTCTGATTAGGCCACACCTCGAATACGCCGCGAGTATTTGGGACCCTGGTCAAATAGTTTTAACGAAAAACATTAATACAATTCAAAGGAAAGCAGTGCGTTTCGTTAAAAACTGCTACGAGTGTACATATAGTGTCTCACAACTTTTAGAGGGATTAAGGTGGGAACCCCTATAGACTTGGAGGCTACACGCTAGGCTTAGGTTGCTTGATAAATTCAGAACTGATATTTTTCAGAGCGACATAGAGAATATTATCATGAATCCTCACTACATCTCTAGTCTGACAGATGCGATCAAATAAGAGAGATACACTGCCGAACAAATAGGTACAAAAACTCGTTATTTTTGCGAACAATAAGCGACCACAATAAATTTCATCTCCAAAGAACTCACACCTTTACACGGCTGGTGACCTAACACCCCCAGCCACACGCCCATGCGGCGGCTCACAGGGTATTGTGCACATGTAGATGTAGAAACCTAACATTAGATACGGAAGGGTTGAGGGCAGAAGTCAACTAATCTTAGGTTTGAACGACTAATAATGTCTGGCACTCTTAGGAAAAGTTCATTATTTTCTTCCTTTACACATTATAGGCATACCTTCATCCATCGAGGCATCGCCGTTATAAAGTAGATAGTGAGCAATGTGGCTACTTCTGGTGTAAGCGCCCGTGATTCTTCTTCTCATGACTAGGACGGCTCAGAACACGTTCGTTCGGTCGAAGTTCCCAAGACCCGTTTGTAAGTCGAGACACATCCCTGGTGCTTACGCTGCGTGCTTTGGTGATCTAATCGGCGTGCATTCCATTACGCCAAGTCGCTCTACGTGACCCGCTCAGCATAAATGGGATGCTCGAATGTCTAGCTTGCGTTTCAATTGTACCGAATCTTTGTAACTCCGCGAACGTGCCACGCCTCTCTCGCAATGGCATTCCAGAGACCTCGATAACATTGACGCCGGACATGAGCAACCAAATGTATGATATACCTCCATGGACACTCGAAAAAATCGCAATACCAGACTCATTCTACTCTCTACTCTCTCTCTCTCTCTCACACACACACACAAACACACATTCAGAAATACCTCTTCTTACTTTCGGTTTGAAACAATTCAAAAATAGCACGGTCGAAATTGTTGTTGAAATGTTATTTTTTTATTTATCCAATGTAATATTTGTTTGATCGTTTTGTTATTTTGAGAATTAGTCCGAGAATTGTAGTATTCTTCGCTTCTGATGACACGTGGGTATATTTAATGATGGGAGGCTCTATTGGAGACCCGAGGGAGGATTAAGAGCAGCCCGGCGTCGGCATAAGCCTGCTTTTAAAGACAAGTGCATTGATTGCAAGTGCATTAAAGACAAGTGCAAGACGGTTTCCACTCCCATCAAACTGAAGAAGTACTGCCTTTTCACGTTACGGAATATTTGTATTTTTCGCAACAGCTCCGCCCTTTCACGGAATATTCTTTAATTTTACCCCAAATAGTGCACAAGGGCGATACACTAAGAACACTAATGCGTCTGCTAGAACTCTGTATAGATTAACGACATTGTAGCGGTAGTACCAATTTTATGAGCCTCTAATCTGTGTTCAAGCACCACTTCACCCAGGAATTTGGGAGAACTTTCCTATTGGTAGAACAACTATGAGTTCTAAAAGTACACTGCTGAGTGGAATAAGTAAATGCAATTAAATGGCACATACAAACTTAAAAATGTATAAATAAAAACTATAAATAAACAATTATCAACTTTGTTTCATAGTTAATTGATGTCATAATTCCGTTGGTTTCTCTGGTCGTTTACTATCATAATTCAAACCATCCTTCCTATCCAGTTTACATTTCTGAATACACGCAAATTTTATAAAAAGCCAAATAAATGGATCCCGTCAAGCTTAATAAAGTTTATAGCATGTATCAGAATAAAGTTACACAAATAGCGTAATGGGTAAGTGCTGAAATTCGTAAGTAAGCTGTATGTGATTTGGTGCTTTAAAGGAATCCTTACTTAAGGAATAGTGTGATGTGCATGCATGTTAACATTCCTGGAGGAAAAATGTTTTAGGCAACCATACACATTCTGATTTTTTGTAAATAGCAAGACATTACGCAGATAATCATTTGCGTTCAAAGAAATTTTCGACAATAAGAGAAAAAAGGACGAAGTGTCATCCGACATCACTCGAGAGTGTAAACAAGATATCACAGTAATATATCACGTTTGATGAATATGTTAGTTGATCCAGTGGAAAGAGGTTGACAACTAAGAGGAAAAAGAGAGATGGTCAATCAATGCTCAGATATATGTATAGTCCCACATAAACCCGAACCAATTGTTTTATGACAACAATGGAATTATCCCTTTGTTATTTTAGTGCACAATAATTACATGTATGCACGTACTTATAAGTCTTTCTTACCCAAATAATTACTGAATATAGTCGACCAACAAAAATAAATTTTATATTTGGAATTACAATGCTATAAAAGAAATTTTACTGTCTTATTGTTTTATAAATCAAGGGATACACAAACTTAAAGGAAAGTGACTGAACCTGGGAGAGTGTGGAAATCTCTTCTGAAGAGTGGATTTGTGTAGGAGTCATTTTCACATATATCCAATTACTCGACGACTGAGTTTTTGACATACGGAAAAGCGAGGAATTGCTTGGGTTCTCTACCATTGCATACAAAGAGGCTAGTAACTGATTATTTTCAGTAGAGTTTGCAGAGCTCGCATAAATCCTAGCTCCCATGAGGTGAAAATAGAACAAATTAAGGTAATTTTTTCAATTTGTGAGCATTTATTAAAAACTACCATGGGTGGACTCAAAATTACGGAAAATTATTCAAAAAACTTGGATTTTAATGGGTAGAAAATGAGTGGTTTTTCAGTTTTTTTTAGCTAAAGGTTGCATTTTATAGTCGTAATCAGTTAAAATGGATGAAATAAGAGTCATTGTAAGGCGAATAATGTAAACCATAAGTAAGGGGCAAAGTGCCGACCACTTTGTGGCTCCCCAATTTTAGCTACTGTTATCAACAAGATTAAAGAGTTATTGTAGCAGTAATCTCAAACAAAGATATAGCATGAATCTTTAACTAGGCGGTGATGATAAAGGTTCGACAAATATTACCAGCATTTCCAATGCTTTCGAAAAGATGCGAATTTTCAAATACTTCGGAAAAGGAAACACGAAATAAAAATTATTGAAATGAAGTTAACGACAACGAGAAACGTGAAACTTGTACAAACATTTTAATTTGTTACAATCGGAAGTAATGCCTTGCAGAGTGATTTTTACTAACGTAAATTTCGTAAAATAGGCCTTGCCAGCCTAATTACTACATAATAATTATTTTATTTATTATTAAAAGTTTATATATATACCTATTAAAGCTTACTTTCCTAGGTAAAAAACATTTAATGATGCAGAAACATTTTTGTTACAATTTGAAACCAAGCGAAAATAAATAGCTCACATTAGCCAATTTTTACCGGAAGAAAGGAAGCAGCCGGTTATGATGACAATGCACCGGTAATGATTGCACTTAATAATGACATTGCGTAAATATGGCAATATGCATGAATGTTCACTCCACTCCTAACTTTTAATGAGTGGTTATTATGCTCTGCCTGCGCTGAACAGACCAGCTCCATTGAACATCGGTCAAATTAATTGATAACAGTCACTTTTTGAACATCGATGCATTTTCCAATTGCTTGCCCAATTATCAGTGTTTATGGAGAACGGAAACATTCAAATCAAATTCGAAAATGGAAATTATTGAAGAGAATTCATTAAATGGATTCGGTGCTTTACTAATATTATGCAAACCTTTGAGGCAATATCCAAAATTATTTACGAACGTGCCATAATGTGCACTTAATACCAGAACGTTATTCTTGAGATCAACCTAATTAGATAGCCCGTGACATGGCTAAAGCATCCACAACGTCACCCACCGTCAACCACCTACTTTCTGGTGTCATTTGTGTAATCCGATAAACCTTTTGATAACCAAGTGTTTTAGGTGGGTTCCATTTTTCTACAGTGAGCGTACAGTAGTTAAGATGACATCGATTATAGAATAAATCTGCCAATTTACAATCCGGGATACCCATTAATCCATTGGTAAGTTCAATACCAGTACTGTTTAGTGAAATACTTTTAAGTTCAATACAAACCGGAGGCTGGTCTCTGAAGTTTTATTTTACTTTATTTGCACATTTTTTTTATTTATTTATCCTTACTCAACCTTATACCTTCTAAAATAGAGTTCTGTTTTGGAATCATTTTTTCACTCAACACTATACTTTTAATGAGCATATTGAACAAAATATAATGCTCACACTTCCCGTATGGTAGCACACACTCAGAAAACCTGGCATAATAAGACGAACATGAAACTTTTACTTGCGATTCTTGCAATAAATCAAGACGAAAAATAGCATCCTGAATAGTATGAAAACTCTGGATATCATGATCTCAAAAATGGAAAGGTTTTTGTTCACTTTCCACAGAAATATCTCCGGATACTCTAAACTTAATATAAAAACCCTTCTGAGCAATGGAATTAAAGAAGGGGTTGAGACAGTACTAAAATAGCAAAGGTTGTGGTATTTTGAGTTTGACAGTTGCCAAGACTTTAATGGTGATACTATGCAAGCAAGTTTAACTGGGGACATCGTCGAATGACAAATGACGAAGGCGATATGATTCTCATATAAATTCACCTGCGCGGTCAATACCTGTACAATCTGACGTGGGTTAGTCTGCACACCTTTACATCAATTCCATTGAGAGAGCAATGTCTTGTGTTTCAGTTTCCTCTTCCTGTCACAGAATCCTCGCTTCGACGCAAAAAATTTACGCCCGGGCGCGTAAAACCGTGTCCGTTACGCCCCGCACATATTCGCTTGTTTACGACCCCCGGACGTGATGCCTCACGATCCATCACGGCCGTGCCGTTTTGCGCGTCTCTGACTGCCCAGTACTGCTGTGCCATGAATCATTTCCCTCGGTCGCCGGCAGAGGGACGTCGTTAACGGGACGAGACGGTATTAAATGAGAGAGGCCATACACAGAGGGCGCTCCCCATACACTAACTCGCCATCTTTCACTTTCGCCAGGGAATCACAAAATTCCATCAATCCAATCTCGACTGATTTTACGCGAGTAATACGTATCCCGTTTCGCCTTCCTACATTCCTTTACGTGCCTATGTATTCATTAAAACAAAGTACAAGAAAAATGAACATAACCCGTCTGCTAGCAAAAGTTAAGAAAAAAGCTAAGTATCTTGCGAATGCGAGACAAATAAATACCGCACGTATTTATTCTATCTAAACACTTAAGGTATTTCGAGCGAGATAGTTCCCTAATCATAATGGAGACCATATTCGAATTATACGTTTAAATTTCACCAGATTTAGGACACATAAATTACACATTGCATTATAATTGTTTCAAATAATAGTTTTGCATGACAGAATATGCAAGTAATTAAATACAAATATCATCATAAGTCTTCAATTTGACGCATTGTTTTTGCGCGGTGCGTTTGAAACTCCTTCAAAACGGAAGGTTTTTTTATGGTACCCAAAAACCTATTGCGGTGACAATATGATTAATTTTCGAAAATAGTGGAGAAAACATGCAAACTACACAGTGTTAGTTTTTTACGATATCTAAGTGTTAGAAATTCCTCCTTTTGTAAATAATGTCTCTCTGGAGTGCCTGCACGTACCATTTTCCATGTAAAAGGGCTGTTATATTTTGGAAAATATCTCCGAAAGTAATGTGGTGAGGGGTTAAATTTTTGATGTCATTAGAGGGGGAGAGATATTTTTCTTTAAAATGAGACCAAATTTATTAATTTCTAGGTAAAATAATTTTTCGCTCAAACTACCTTTATGCTCAATCAATAAAAGTATCACAGCAATGTTTTAAATAAGTAGAGATGAACGCTTCTGCAGTCAAGCTCTTAGTTACTCTAAAGAGCTAAGCCACGACAAACGTTTAATAATTTTTCATAATGAACAAGATTTAAAGAGTAAGTTGCGTCATCATCTTTATCTGACTATTTCCTTGAACGTATGCGTTTATGGGAGACTCCTGGCTTTACTGCTTCATGTTAAGGAGGCTTCGTTTCGGCAGACTCCATTACCTTATCTGTCTCATATATGATATACGAGTATTCGTATTTCAATATGCATGTATTTCTGTGCATATGTAAAAAAATAAAACATGTTTATTGGCTAGTGGTTGGTATTCCGTTACGTTTTGCATTTAATGGTTAACTTCTACAAAACCACAAATTAATAAAATACACCAACTAAATTTGACAATGAAGCATTGTAATTGATTGTTTCATTAATATGTGGTTTTGTGCATGTTAAATTTTGAATACTTTAATTAATGAATGATGTCACTATGTCATACTTTCTACTTAACTTTGGTAAAGCTAAAGTACTCGTCATATTTGATAGCAATCTTTTTTTCTCCATTGTGAGAAATTCCACAGAGGAAAAATCACCCGCCTTGACCGGGATGACCTGTGGGTGACTCCTCCTGGTCTAATCCGCAGCTAGTCCCGGATGACTCTTCTTTGACAGTCTTTTTTCATCTATCTCAGGTAGGTTTTTTATAGGTATTATATTTTATTTATTGTAATTACTATGCCCGCACGGTTAAAATGATGGTGGTCCCACAAAAGGCACACTTTCAAGGCTAGCTAATTTTCTCAAAACATGTTTTACTTGCTGTTAAAATTAGGAAGTAATAGTATATATTTATTTTCCATTTAATCCTCAGCGTTCAACTTAAGGGATATCCTTTCCACTGAATCGGCTTAATTATCAAATGTCTAAATACGCGCGAATAATTCTTTAACTTGACTACATTTTCCACACCCAGCGAGGATCATATTGGCAGGAGTTTTTTGCGATTCTGTAAAAACTTCTACGATAAACCATCGATTCCTTTAAAAATAGAGTCGATAAAACAAAAAAATGCTCACTGTAAAATTTCTGACGAGGTTTAAATGTAAAAAAATCCTCATTATCTAAAAAAAAGCCTTTCTGAAGTGCACGTTCCTGCCGTTCATACCATTTTCACGCAAAATGACTGTTTTTTGCTAGAAAATATTTCAATTTTGTTACCTCTGGGAGTGTGAGATACCTACGAATTTTTCTTTAAATTGAACCAAAATTTACTGTATTCTGTGTGAGGCGATACCTCGTTCAAACTATCTTAATAGGCAAAAAGCGCAATTATTTCGTACGCAAATTCAATTTTAACTTGTGAATTACATTCATCGATTCATAGACCATTCAAATGAAATCCCGAGTCCATCCCCCAGTACAGGCACGAACGGGCAATACCCTGAGCCCCAGTACACTATTCCCCTCCTCACTTAGGGGTGACAAGGGGTCAACATGCTACGACCCGCTCGTAAGCAAGCGATGCCGAGTGCCACCGGTGGCGCCGCATCTCGGTTCAACGTTTCCCCGTCGCCAGTCACAGCGCCATAAACATTGGACGAGCGGAGCGCGGGACTAAGTGCTATAGCTCCCACCAAAGCTCCTGAAGCAGACTTGCGCGGTTAGGAGGGGAGGTGAAAGCAGAGGGACTGGACGAAAGGACGGATAGAAAGAGAGGAAGGGAAGGCAACGAGATTGAGGCAGAGGATTCCAATGTACTTCGCGAGAAAAGCACGAGGCAAAGTATACATGCCTAAAAAGAAAATTCCACGCTTAAAACTTATATTCCCGACCTAGGTTTCGATTGCCTTGCAATCATTCTTAAAGGTGACGAAAAAGAAAAATCTCTTAGTAGAGTCCAAACTTAAAACTTTATTTAAATAC
This sequence comes from Ceriagrion tenellum, assembly GCA_963169105.1. Lineage (NCBI taxonomy): Eukaryota > Metazoa > Arthropoda > Insecta > Odonata > Coenagrionidae > Ceriagrion > Ceriagrion tenellum. The sequence goes on from OY720639.1 coordinate 11,195,257, forward strand.
TTTAATATTATTGAAACCTTTGAAAAGAAATGATTGCAAGGCAATCGAAACCTAGGTCGGGAATGAAAGTTTTAAGTGTGGAATTTACTAAGAGATTGTTCTTTTTCGTCATGTTTGCAGTAACATTACACAAAGTTACGTTTCAACCATTAACTTTATACTTACTAGCATGGTAATAGGTTTAAATCACCCGTCGATATGGCTTTACTTTGGACCCATGGCCCGTAGTATATATACTGGTTACCTTATTGCACGTAAACAATGCAAATCCCTAACCGCGCCACAATTGGCTACCTTTCGCTCAACGTCAATAACGTCGTAGTTTCAGCCGTCCAAAGTCTGTATTACTTAGAAAGAAGAAACAGAAGCAGTCACTGGCTTTCGACAATTAAACTCTTATTTGAACGGGAAATTTCAATTAAAAATTTTATATTGACTCTGAGACTCTAGGAAATGTAAATCTTTTCCCTCACATCCGCGCGGAATAAAATTATAATGCGGATTATCGCATTAAAATTTTATTCCGCGAGTCTTTCAAACAGAGTTTATGTAGTTATCATCATGGCTATTGTAATTATCAGAATAATGGTATTTTCAAAAGTTAATTGACCGAGCTTAATAAGAAAACGGAATCGTTTGTCATCCATATTTCAATATAATTCAATGCAGGATTGTCTGTGAAGACGCCAGTGACGTCACAGCAGCAGCGCAGGCGCTTAATAACCATTTCAGTAATTCCATTGAGGTGTGTGGAGAGCGCACTCGCTACGCTGGTCAGTGCTAGAAACTGAAGCCAGTCAGCCATTTTCGTAGAACCTCATTTTTCTATAGCGCTTATGAGCTAACGCACTAATTAGAAAATTTTGCGATGTTTTCCTTTGATAATTTACTAGAAAACAGCACGTACTTACTATTTTTTATGCATTCTCCTTACATACTTGGTTTTCTTTGCGCTGTGCGAATACTTCGAAATCGAATCGACTCGAATCAGGCTTAATTTGATTCGGTTTGCCTGCGAATTGGGATGCTTTAAAAGCGAATTTGATAGATTCGTCTTCGAATCGTAACATGCATTCAAACATGGCGCTCATCCCCAAATAGCGCGCCGTCCGTTTAGACGATGTTTTCCTCACGCGAAACGAAAATTTAAACGATCACATGTTATTCTGTGCTATTCTTTGTGCCAATATATAGATGTATAGGCTAATGAAAGTCCCTGAAATATAGTGAAAATCTATATAACATTAACTGTGCATAAAGTTTTGCATTTTATTTAGAGTTCAAATTCGATTCGTAAGCAATTTTTTTAAGGGTGATTTGATTCGCTAACGAATATTTCAAAAAATTCGTTTTGATTCGATTCGAAATATCTTTTGGGAAATTCAATTTGGTTCGATTCGAAGTGAAAATCCCTGATTCGCACAGCACTAGTTTTCTTATTAAAATCAATAAGCATCCGCATTCTCGGTGAAAACTACTTCAAAATCTAGCAGTATCCATAGCACTAAACAGCCAATGTGTTTCAAGAGCTTCTTGCCTTATTATACCCGTACACCACTAAGTGAGTGTAGGGCATATTGATTTTGTCACAGAAGAAATGGGACGCATTGAAGGAGGCGTGGCAAGAATATGGAATATATAGAAATGATCAGCATCAGCTTACGAGTCAATCGTTCGTCTGTCCGTCTGTCTGTCTCTTCGCACGATAACTGCCGTAAAAATTGAGATATCGAGCTGAAATTTGGGTCACTTAGTCCACAGATGGCACACTTCTTAAATGGATTGGATCGGACAAACGCTACGTTTTTTTATTGAAAGTGGTGTAGGATATTTAAGCTTCGGCAAGGCCGAAGACTATTTCTTTACGTAGAATGTATGGCTCTCGGGTTTCTAACCGGGTGATGGCGGTTTTTGGCACCAACGTTTCGAATACTTACTCAGGGTGATCTTCACCCTGAGGACGATGGCAGACTACGCCTTCGAAACGTTGGTGCCAAAAACCACCATCACCCGGTTGGAAACCCGAGAGCTATACGTTCTAAGTATTCGCCGGGAAAGCCTTAAGGAGGTTGGTCCAAAAACTGAAGTCCATGTCATTTTCTATATATTCGCAAGAATTATAGAATAAAATGCCCTCTATGGATTGGCTTAATTATAAATACACCTTTCCGTCCTGGTTTTTCCAATAATCGCATTTGAAAATAGCTATATTTACACTACGTAGTACAGTAGGTGCGGATCCTAGGTACATAAAATATAGATTTAGAGTGTTGAAACCCATGTCGTTTATACAAAAATCGGATATGACATAAACAAGGATTTAATAAACTGATTAGTTTAAAAATGAAGGTATGCCACTGACTTAGTTTTTGAGAAATTAAATGATTATTATCGAAATTTAATCCGAGAGACAGTAGTTAGCTGATCGGGGCGCTGGGGTCGGTCAAACATGTGGCAGCGTTGGAAGTGAACTTACACATACCGTGGGACTTCAAACAGAGAGGCACATTTCAGAAGCTGTATATTGTTTGTTTGAAAATATAGTACCACCTAGATCAATGACAAACATCGGTCAAAAAACGAAGGGCTTCATATAACCCGATCAGGCCCGGTAAATATTCCTAAAACATTTTGTTGACGCATAATAATTATTATCATCACTTAACAACAGCTGATAAATGCGGAACTTACAGCAAAAATGAACCCTTGATATTATAGATATTTATGAATAATTCAAACTACTTGTTTTTAAATCCTAATGTATAGCTTTGTGATTTTTAACTCATGTCTGCTCATTGTCTTAGGCAGAAGTAGGCATGAATTATGACCTTAGGTAACATTCCAATTCTTAATGCCATTATCCCATCATCTATATAAATTACTTTCTTTACTCATTTTTCCATATCATTTCTCACAATTTTGAGCTCTAGCGTCTGAACGTTGGATCTGATCGAAATTCTGAGTCAATTTTTTGTAGGCAACGAAACGTTCGTTCAAACGTAAAATTTTTATCTTTTTTGGGGGAAAAATATGTTAAAAGTAAGTTACGATGATGAAAACAAAATTTTTAAAAGATGTTAGTGAAAAAAATATGAAAAAAAGAAGAAAAATATATTCCGCTCCAAAGAAACGAACCTCACACCTTTCATATTCCTCTTCACAAGTCACTCACTACCTTTCCTCTCGTCCACCCCAGGGATGCAGGACAGTGTAGAGGCAATTAAATTATACAAAAACAATGTATAAAGTGCGTTACAGTACTGATCTCCACCATCCACCAATAACACTATTTAGTGATCAATTTATTCCTTAAAAGGATTATTATGTAGTATGAGAACTTCCAAAAAGAACTTATTCAATGTGTAGGAAAGTAGGAAAGCACTTCAGTTCACGCACATCAAACACCAGTCACCAAGGATATCAACAAAGTTCAGTACGGCGTTGCCAAAGTTTTTAGAAATTAATTAACCTTAAAATAAATGTAAATGTAGGTTTTACTTGAGAAATATTGTGATATAACAATCACATGAATTTTTAGATATTTCTGGTGATATATATTGTTGAAAAGGTTTCATAAATCTAATTACTTATTTAGGCATAATCGCTGCACGACTCCATTCTCGGCAGTCGATTAAAAAGTCTTTTCGTAGACTGGTCTTCCTAATATTCATGTTTAATGCGATATTTCAGCTTTCCTTTAAATTATACATATTACAAATCAAAGTAGTATTCTTTTAAAGGCTCATGTGCACAATTAAAACAATCGGGATGCCGCTAGAATTATGACTCATTCAGTCACGAACCAACCTCCTTAAATCTTACAATTTCTTTATTAGTTTGTTCAAACATATTGTTGATATTCTTACTCAAAACCCGATAATTTGTCTATTCCATCATGCTATCTAAAGAAAAGTAGGAAGAGAGCAGGGATGAACAATATGGCTGTTATTCCCGTTTTGTCAGGCATCAGTTTGATAATGTAAGTGCCCTTCCAGAGACCTCAATGGACAATTTGTAAACAACTCCGATTGAGGTAACCTGTTTATTCAACGGACATTGCTTAGGACCCTTTCTCGAAGTCTCACGGTGAAATGAGTTGAAATGGAACTACACGTAGTTGTGAATCATTCCACTTCATAAAGTGCTTGTGTTGATTGAAATTAGAAAACTCTTTCATTATGAACCTCCACACTAACTACCTTCCTCCCGCCCGCGTTTCACAGTTTTTTTGAAGTACCATAGAGCATACCTCAAACTCGTTCACTCTGCAAAGCCAGGAGCATTTATAAGAACTATAAACTTCACTTACTTCCAGCTCTATTGAAAATGCACAGAAACCACGAAAACAGACAACAAATACTTATGTAAAAAGCTCTTTTGGTGGCGGGGAATAAGCAATCACTCTTCTTTAAGAATGTGCTCATTAGATTCATACCGTCAAAGAATAATAAATAAGTTTCGGGAGAATCCATTAGTTCACCAAATCAAAGCATGAAAGATAATTAGGTATCATGGATTTAAAAGTAGTTGAAATAAACTTAAACACTAAACACGATGAGCATAAGTGGGTACAATTCAATATGATGAACTTGGCACAGTTGTGCACTGCGGGTGACTCAGTAAAGTTTAATCCGCGGCTAGTTCCGGTAGACTCAAAATGAGTCAATAGGGTAAGTCTATTGAGAGCGAGAAGGCAAAAAGGCTGACAGCGGCTGCTTACTTTTGGTTGAGTCAAAGCAGAACGAAAGGAAAAAAAAGGAACGTCATATTGCAGGAATCGGATTTCATTATTGGAAAACTGAACTATTTGCCTTCGATCATGACTTGGGATAATACATAACTTATTAATTGGTACTTATACATATATAATGGCATCAATTGATCATTTCAGCCATACTTAAGTGAGGGTTGAATAACAGTGGTGATGTGATACAACATTCATGGGATTAAATGGGGAGGCCAGATGAAATTTTATTTTTTTCTGTTCTAAACAATTTAAATAACTTTTTAAAGTTGCTTTTATTATTGTGGAGGTTTGAGAGTCCAAAAACAAAGTAAAGCTAATTCCAACTTCAAATTTCAATTGGCGAAATGGACAAAATAAAATCTTTACCAGGCATACGGAAATGTAATCACGAGATAACATTCAATCTGTACACCTCTACGGTTAGTTAAAAGAAATTAACTTGAAGGTGTCAATGGCACTAGAACCCTCTTGATCCCTTACATAATCATTTAAGGACTAAACTGAATGCAATTCAAATATGGAACTTACAACACTGGAACGTGCGCACAAGGGTTGAACAGAGATAGTGCAGAGTCCTTGATGGTAAACTTACCTGAAAAAAAGAAATAATGCTTGCATTACTTTCATAGAACTAGTGAAAAAGAGTAAAGAGAAGAATGAAGATATTTACCAAGACACAGCGAAATGCAAAAATGACTTTACAGGAAAACATGCGGGCGGGGGCAAAGATGTACACCAAGGGAATGAAATTTGCTAATAGGCTCAGAAATACACTTTACATCCCAACAGAGTCAAAGTATTTTTTCGTGACAAACATCGCCCTTAAGGTGTGCAAAGATAGTGAACACAAGAATCAAAGAACCTTACAATTACTTACTCAAATTGTAAAGGTAATACCGTTTTATATCAATTTGAGTTCATTTTTGCTTATTGGTGGCTCCTCACTATGCAAAACTTTGAAGGGAGATCACGGCAGCAAAAAATGTAGGTGTATCATCCTGCTGATGCATTAACAAGTGAGGGTTGTTATATTCAAAATACGACATGCAAAACGGTCACTACAATTTTATACAGCGAGTAGAGGACATATCTTCAGGCAACATTAAGATTTGAGGTGAGACAGAAAAAGATTAAAAGGGTAAGACAAAGCATATGAGCCTCTACATATTGGGCAATATTTTAATTTTGATACAAAATATATGATAAGGAAAGGCCAGCACTTATCCAAAAATTCTTTTTCTCAACCTTGGATATTAGGTCAACAAAAGCATATTGGATAATTACATAAACAGTGGAAAACTCCAATAGTGGATTTAAATCAGTATGAAAACAAATGAGAAATGCTGCCTCTTTGTAGTCAATTAATTTTCATTCAGAAATATTTTCGGAAAGTATATATCAGAGAAAAGTCTCAAAATGATAGTTGTATTGTTGTAGTGTTAGTCTTAACCTTTGCCTTGGCGTAGAAAATGGACGTTGGGGAATCAATGTGGAAGAATAGATAGGGAAAAGCATCTAGGAATCATGCATATTTATTTGGCAGTATATAATGGCGGTCTACCCTCTCGTTCACACTGGCTTTACTTTACTTTAAATTTTAGAAATAAGAAATACGGCTCTTACGTCGTGCAATAAACCTAGCCATTTCCGATAGCCAAGGTCACGAGGCAAAGCGGGAATTGCGCATTCCAGTGACCCCCAGTCACTGGACAGGCGGTGGAATTAATCCTTGTTTTCGGTTAGATGGCTCAAGGATAGTGAACGACACAAAAACTAAATTCCATTGTCAGGCAAGATGTTGTGGAACAGCATCTTGAGTGATAAACGAAAGATATTGTACTGCATACTCTGTTACCACATGGTCAACAATAAAAAAAAGAAAAGAGAATAAACGTGACTTTAGTGTGTTGTGGAAGTGGGGGCGAAAACGGGGAAGAACTTCTCAACTCGTGTGTTCGGTGAATAGAGACCCCAATTCTATTTTGCCAAAGTTGTAGTGGGTTGGATTGGATTTTTGGGGAGGCGACCGACGGCTAAGGTCATTTGCGCCTTATGGGATAGGTAAGGGAGGAAGGGTGGATAGAAACCTGGCGTCGGCATTAGCCTGCTCTTAACGAAAAGCATCAAGGGGACCACGGTATAACCTCTCATCCGACAGACGGAGTACTGTACTTGAAGTGCCCTCCACAAGACACTCAAGTAGAGATCGAGTTTCCTCTGAAAAACATCCTCCTCTGCAGGGATTTGAACCCTGGCCGCCGGTAAAAGTTATAATGGAGGAATCTCATAATACCAAATTATTGTTAAAATACTCCGTATTCACGATAAGGATGTCGTATAGATGTATCACAACGGTGGGAAATCGCAAAGAGGAAAAGGATGAAATCATAATTGTTAAATCGCAACGACTGTCACTCTCCTAAGCTGGACGTCATTACAATTTCATCTGATGTTGTCCAACCAAGACCCCACCATCCTCCCCCCCTCTCCCTTTCACCCATATTCATTGCAATTTTCCTGTCTTGTCTGTGATGCACTCCGTTTGATGGACGAACAAAGTTCTTAGTTAATATTTTCGATCTTAACCTCCTTCTCACCCTCACTCACCATTCTTCCCTCTCCATCCTTCCCCACCTCCAGAATTAAGTACAAACACGCCCGTTAAAGTTGGATTTCTGCTGTACTTGATAAAGATTTTGTGATAGTCGAAATCGTGTGGTACCAAGTGGTAACAAAGAGAAACTCCTCTAGAGAAGAGTGTGGAATCATATAAAAACAACTGACACCACCTATGCTCCTGCAGCTGCGCAAAGCATCATGCACAGTTCATTTACGTCTACAATTTTTAATAAATCAATGCAACTAATCCTTTGACTGGACACTGACATCAAGTCCAGGAGAACTTTTATATTTCATTTCAGAGTTTTGACGTCTTTCTGCTTGACCTTTACTTTTATCAGTTTTTATTTCAACCACGGTTGCAAAAAACTTTCCTTGATATTCATTTCAAATACAGGGCCTATCCAAGTGACTCTTACGTGGTAAACAATTTAACTAATGTTGGCGCTATCAAAATCACGAGTTGCAATTTGTACTAGCATTCGCGTAACAAGAATAGAAAACTGGCAATTTAGAGGGGGGATAATTAGAATAAATGGCCTGCGATAGAGTTAGAGAGGCTGAAATATTCTCCATAATGCAAAGTTATTGATAGCATTCGCCAATGGAAAGCTGAAGGTCAGGTTGGATAAAGGAAGCATGGATAACTCGACAGTTGAACAGAGGTTTCACGTGAGGGTCCTTCGGAAGGACTCTTTCTCATCATCCTCGTTCTCACGGCAAGCCTTGCGTAGGCAAATTCGACCAAGATTTTCGACTCTCATTAAACTAAAGTTCGGTAAGATTCCGGTAACTCAAGGGGATTGACGAGCGCGAAAGTCAAACCACAAGCAACCACGTCATACGTCAAGGGGAGCATCTCACGCTTAGCTTCGTAATTTCCGCTGACCATTTGAGAAAGCGAGCGACGCGAAGCAAGTGCAATAGAGAAAAGGCTTTTCGGATGAATAGGGTTGAGCCCCAAGAATTACGGGCACAGGGCGGGGACAATGGAGGAGGGCGAGGTAGGGGAGGGGTGAGGGGGAAGGAGTATTGGGCACAAGACCTTTCCTGCTCCCTATCTTGCCTTTCTGCTCCGCTATTCGAATGAGCAAAATGGCGGGTCAACGGAAACTCTAAATTGTGTTTGATTGGGATTAAGTTAGTCCGAGAGAGATAGTTCCCTAGTCATAATAGAGACCATATCCGAATTATACGATTTAATTTCACCAGCTGTAGGACACATGAATTAAATATTGCATTATTAACTGTGCAATTATATAGTTTTAAATGACAGAAATTGTCAGTAATTAAATGAAAATATCTAAATAAGTTTTTAACTTGACCCATTTTTTTCGCGCGGTGCGTTTGAAACACCTTCAAAACGGAAGGTTTTTTGTGATACCCAATAACCTACTGAGGTGACAATTTTCAAATATAGTTGAGAAAACATACAAACTACACGCTGTTAGTTTTTTTACGACATCTAAAAGCTATAAATACCTCATTTTGTAAACAATGTCTCTCTGGAGAAATATCTCCAAAAGTAATATGGTAGGTGGTTGAATTTAGAGTGGCATTGGGAGGGTGAGATATTTTTCTTTAAAATGAGACCAAATTCATTGATTTCTAACTAAAGTGATATTTCGCTCAGACTACCTTAAGAGAAATAGCGTCGTAAAGCTTTTGAAGTAAAAATTCTTTTTGAAGTAAAAATGGACGTGCATTCTTTACTCAAGCTCGCTCGATGCGGTGGCATAGCATGTTAGGCTGTTATTTTTTTGAGCCCCTGGCATGCAACTAATTTCAAATAACCAAAACTATGACATGAACTTAACAACCGACGAAGGATTTCAGGTGAACCTGATTTAAAAATACAGGCAAATAAGCGATGTTTCAATATTATATAAACACTTCACGCGCTAGTGCTTAGAGATTAAATGGGTTGGTATATAAAGTATTCACAGCATGAGGTTAAATGATAGGTCAAAAGTTTTGTAGACTAAAACAGGACGTTTTTTCTATGCTACGTGATTTACTTCTATCCTAAGACAACCTCGCTTTATAATTTCTTCATCTGCACCTATGAAAAACCGTGTAAGCCACCAATAGGGTATGTGGCAAGGAGCGATTCCTCATCTGGAATTAAGAAATCGTCTTAATTCAAATCAGAGACCCGTACGTTCCCCCGGCCACTTGGCGCAGACCAAAAAGAGAACAATGCGTGGTGAAACTAGGCGAATGTTTTATAGGGAAAAAAACTAATTGACAGCACTCTCGTTAGGACATAACTACCCGTTAGCATTCTTAATTCTATTACCACATATATATATATATATATATATATATATATATATATATATATATATATATATATATATATATATATATATATAATACAAGTTACAATATCTTGGAGTACGCTGCAAGTACATATATGAGGCCCTTAGGAATAGAACTAGAATTCGGTGGAGGGCAGCAAGAATTGTTAAAAATGTTTACAACAAACATTGTAGTGTTGCTGAATTGTTGAGGGAATTAGAATGGGAATCTCTATCCAATCGGAGGGAAAATATGGATTAAATCTTTTACAAAAGTTTGATGCAGACTATTTTTTGCCGGACGTTCAACATATTTTGCTGGAGCCAAACTATTTTGTTAGAAACGGTTACAGGCACAAGATTGAGAAAAAATAGACTGTAGATCCGATACACTAAAAGCGTCAATGTTCCACGTACAATAAGGGACCATAACAGTTAAGATAGATCAGTTCTAGGGTACTTTGTCTTCACTAAGTAAAGTAGATTTTGCACTTCTTAACACCATCATTTACAATAATCCTCGCAAGTGTTTCCGCCGTGATGTAGCTCTTTCATGATTAAACACCTTGTAGTGCTATTGATCTGTCGCATTAGTAATACTATCCAGGAGTCATCTCTTGAGTAGTGTAATGCATAATAGCATGTTTATCGGCGTAACACTCTCCTAGTTTATAGTCTGACCGCGCACTCTTATCCTGACTTCTTTTGGCCTGCGCCTGGCATCAGGGGGCGCGGTTCTGATTTGAACTGGGATGAGTGCTGCATGCCTGGTGAGGAATCATCCCGTGCCAAACACCTTAATGGTGACTTGCACGGTATTTTTTAGATACATTTAGTAAAGAAGTGACGTTATTTTTATTTTGTTAGACCTACTATATGTATGTCATTCAGAAAACAAAAATTAAATTAGGCTGGAAATGAAGCATAGCGAGTTGCTAACAATGGTAATAAATTATGAACACAAATCAACTCTACCTCAGGAGGGTCACCTTTTACAGAATTATTCTAACGCCCTACTTATAATGGTGTTAATTGTTGACGAAAAAAATGACATTTTAAATCCATTGTTTCTGCAGTATATTAACTTTAACGTATACGGGTGAGAATTTCTACCGTTATGGGTTGGATCAAAGAAAAATACGTTGAACGTCCGGCAAAAAATCGTCTGCTTCAAAAATGCGCGAGAGAGTTAGCAAAAATATTTTTCCACCTGATTAGTAAAACTCTAATTCCTCAGGATATGAAAGTAAACGGCGCAAAAGGAAGAGGTAGACCGCGAAATTCATGGAAAAATACGCCAGAGAAGACTCTAAAGAGGATTTTAAAGTCTTCAAAATAGAACAGCGTGTACAAAGTACCTTAAAAAATGTATAGTAACGCCTGGTTGTTTGGGAAGTGAAAGTGATTTGTAAGGAAAGGGTATTATGGAGGAACAATTTAAATCTACATCTATACATTAAGGAGCAAACCACCTCAAGGGTGTGTGGTGGGTGTGAGTTGCCACCAAATTATCCTATAGTGTTCCAGTAACTTTCACCAACATGTACTACACTATGGGTGCGCTGCCAATGCTACAGAAACTATTCGTGTGAATGTATAATGCAACTACGTAAACGAAATGCAAGAGCCATTCAGGGATAATGCGAAAAAGGGTGTTAGTACTACGTGGCATATTAAGAAACAAGCAATACAGATCAAATAGACTAATTGGAAACACGACTTGATGATTAATCTACTTCAAAGCCTAACTAACAGTCATTACGGTCTTGTATCGATCGCGAGAAAAATCGAAATTTAAAACCTGGCTTTTCTACAATATACGTCCTTGATTATTTTTGTATGATCTGTCATTCGGTGATTTGTCAAAATTTGCAAGATATTAACAACGTCGTCAGGAAAGAAACACATTTTGAATTTGCTGTTGTTAAAAGAGAGCCAGTTTCCTAGTCCCAAATGGAACAATTAAATTTTTCGTCTTCGCCCACCTCGAAAAGGAAGGGCACGTAAGTATGTTTGGAAGTTAATGGGCCTGAATGGTAAAGGAAGCGGCTAAAGATCGAAGACAGGTCCTCAGGCAGCAATACCTTGGTCGCGTCTGCTGCAACGTCGCGTCAAATATCAGTAGTTTGAGCCTAATGGGCAACTCCCGTTTGTTCTAATGCCCTGTGGTTGGCTTGTCTTCCTCTGTCGGCGTTTGAGGATCAAAATAGCCAAGAAAAAGTCATTACGCTCTCCACCTGCGCGATTAGGCGATTTATGTCTTGCAAGGATGGTAACGTGGGAACAAAGGTTTTGGTCTCATGGTACATGATGCAGAGTTCGGAGAAAAAGTACATTTGTAAATTAAAAACCACACTAATTATTAAGTTAGTTGAAAACTTGAAACTCCACAGGCGTACTTATAAACGTATGAGCCGTATAATATTGAAATATCGCTACTGTTGAACACTTTTATTTGCATTTTTTAAGCCAAAATACGCATTTCGCTCCTGCGGTAAGCAAATGGTATCTTCTGTTTTTGCTAAAACTGACAACAGTCCCAAATTTGAATAAAAAACACATCAGAAAAGAATAGACAAAAATATAATCATCTGAAAATGATGCCAAATAAATGAAAATCCTATTTCGTTTTTTCCCGGCGAAAATTACTGATGAAGAGTTCACGGGTTATCGGCCGGGTCAGGATAGTCATCCTGACCCGGCTGATAACCCGCGAGGACTTCATTAGAGATGAAAATCCGGTCAAACGTCTCGGAACTATTAAGGCTTATACTCAAGTCTACGAGATTTTGGCGCGGACAGTATCTTTTGCTGGATTTTGGGCTCTATCACTTTAAGTTACCCTTTCAATCATAGCAACCGGTTTGGAAGGAGTTAACCCTCTCCTTATGTTCCTGATACATTATTAGTAGATACTCCCAACAATCAACTAAATCTAACCGAAGAGACAATGCAGACATAAGCGATACAAGTTCCACGAGTTTCGTGATTCGCGAAAGAAGTACTGCATATCGAGAGACAAAAAAACAGATGAGGGGGAGAAGAGTTCAAATATACTGAAATCAATGAAATGGCATCGTTTTGTTTACAATTAGGATCACAGACTGAAAATAACTTAGGCCCTTCTGTTAGGTTCCGGGAACTATTTAAATAAGCTTTCCGTACTGATAGGTCGTCGGTTCACTCATTGGTATATCAATTCAATACCTGAAGTCATTTACGTCGAATTGAACGAATTAATAAAGACTTGAAAACCAACGGAAATTTCGACTAAGACATTTTGCCGTAAAAACTAATATTTTACTTTACTTATTCTGACCTTCACTGCTCAAAGGACACGTTATAGTGTATCGTTAGTGTAAATATTACTGTTGTTTAAAATTAAAAACCAGCAGTGGGCACGGACTCACAGACTTTCACTAAGTCCACCCCTTAAAAATATCTCTCGGATATAACTTTGGAGGAAGTATAATTTTCCGGTCCTTCATCGGAAATGGGCGCCCAAAAAAACTAATGTGAATAAAAAAAGAAGAACTGCGTTAACCAACTCTAAGATACGGCATCATAGGCCTCATCAATTTAGGATTGTAGCTCATTTGGCATAAGTTTCTGAAAGTATTTTTTTTAATGCCTAAGCAATGGAGTCAACTGAGATGGAGGATGTTTTCAAAGGTGAATGAATTTTATAGTAGTTAGCGCGGAGAAGGAATGAAATATACAGGCGTTTGAAATGCAGTAGAAGAAGGTAGAAGAAATTTAGATCAAACGAAGAGAAGTCGGGTAAAACATTGAGTAACTATATGGGAAAGGTAGGCTGCGATTCTACGATAGAGGGATATGTCACTTGGGAATATTGTAGGATTGATTTCTACCCTCGATGATGATATTTCGCACAACGCGATGATATTAAAATAGCATGAGCACATTCAAAAATATGATATTTTTATATTTTTCTGTAGACATATGCCCAATCATCTATGAATTAGAGTTTTCCTCTGATGCCGAAGTTACTCATGTTTAATATGCTTCATTAAGGCTACGATGGGATAAACTTTTCTTGTTATACAACATATGAACCAGGTTTATAAGAGATTTAATATAGTTAAACCTCGATTAAATGTTAATCTTCGGCATAAGGGGAATACAATAATTCATTGATGATATTTATCTCCAGAAATTATAATGATAAAAACAGGGGTTGTGAGATGGAATCATCTGAATAAAGAGATAGTAATGAGCACTGTTTGCATCAAGTTGTAATGACACTATTTACCAAAGAAAGAGCAATTAACGCAGCACGTACTACCCAGTGAAGGCAAAGGTAAAGGACTACAGTGATTTCTTCATTAGTCCGCAAGAATTGATGATAGGTTATCTCAGGCACGTCCACAACATTCCAAAAGATATCATTCACGGTGAGTGAGCACAGAAGGGCACTCAGATTGCCTTAGTTACTTGGCTCTAGTCAAAGGAACCACCCGTGTTCATAACCATATCCAAGAACTCGTGTGAGATCCACACAAAGGTGAGATAAGCCTGAGAAAGGTCAGAGAGATAGCAATTCGACTGAGTGTCAAACTCCATCTGTGGGCGTGACAGCTCTTCTACGGTCCTCCTCGATCTCACTTGTTTCCGAAAAATTATTCAAAAGAAGAGAAAACTAGTCTCACTATGGGTAGATCAAGGATCACCTACCGCCCTTCGACCAATAGGATTTATAGATTTATGCACGGAATACGCTCGTCTTTTCTTTCATAAGACGCACGTAAACGATTAGCGTGCGTAAGATCGTACTGCCTGGTTAATTTTAATAACAAAAAATCAGCTTCAAGTTGGTTACTACTAAAAAGGTAGTAAATATTTAATTGCAATTCAATTGGCCTCAACTAAGATGAGTCTCTCGGATAGTGACTGTGTGAACAAAACCTTTGAGTACGTTCAACTCAAGTAGGTAATCTCCACGTCTTCATCGAGGCCTCGCACGGATTATATTCACAGCATAGTGAGTCATTATACTACCGTATACTTAATATGAGTATGGTTGACTGGGTTGGATATTCTATTTCCAAAAATAAGAAGTTAGCTAATAAATCGGCGATCTTATAACATCGGAATGAGCCGATTCTTTAAAATGTAATAGAAATGCCTATTTTGGTAAGTATTTTTATTTTTAAAAATAATTTGAATGGACATGATAATTTCTATTTAAAAATTAAGAAATTACTGAAGAAATATTATTAACAGCGAAAAAAAACTTTAAACTCAACATTAAGACAAGAATTAAATTAATGCGGCCAACTAAGTAACTAAAATACTCATCAAAGGAAAAATTAGGTACAAATAGATCGCGTTGAATATCACGAAAAATAACATTCATTAGTGGTTAAAATTCCATCAAGGTGGAACTCAAACACGTGACTCTTGCTGATTAACAATTTAACCCGCTTCCATTCAGGTTGGCAGCACTGGGAAACGACACGAAAAATGGTATCTATGTGTCTTATTAAAGTGGAAATATTTGCAAAAAAAATCAGGAACGTGATTTGAGATACCAGCATGATATTCAAATTGGATTGTTCTCCTAGACTGTGGGGGCCTTGCAGCCAAATCAACATGCAGTATACGTATTTTTGCTCGTTTTTAAACTGAAGTCAGTATTTCATACGCCAAGAAAGGCAACGAAGACGTCAAATGCATGATACGGAGAGGCCATCCCTCAGGTGAAGAGGATTTCGTTCGGAGATTGACACCTAAGCTGAGGCCAAAGAGCACGAGACCGCTCTTCCCATGCCCGGCGTATGGAGTCCAAGCACCTCTCGCTTTAAAAGCGGGAACTGACGGGGTCAGCTCGAGAAATTTCACCACTGAAAAGGGACACCTGAGAATGTATTCATTCCCCCGAAAGAAAATAACCTACCTGAACACATTTCAACGCTTAACTGTCTAAATACCATGATAAATCTCTCACTATGTGCTAATTTAGAGAGAATGAGTGACATATTTGTTGCTTAACACAAAATACACTTGAAAATATTAAGATAATAAAGGATAGGTGTTTTTATGAGAAGATAATGATAGAGCGTTCTCTAATGATAGAGCATTTTTTCAATGTATAGTTGATACAACATTTTTTAATAATAAGGAATCTTATTCTTCACCTATTTAACTGGCAGATGATCAGCCACCTAATGACATTGATGCGAACGTCTTTTGGGAAATGCCTTGAATGCTGTTCTCAGAAAACACAATAACCTCTTCCCTAGTTGCGAAGAGTAAAACGCTATTTTAAGGGAACTAAAAAATATAGTAGATGTGCATAGATAATGATCTCAATCCCTCTTTTATATCCCGAGGACTACGAACTTAATAAGTTGAGGAAACCATTTTGAAAAGTCCTTAGTGTTCGAATATAACTACACAGATCACAGATAAGGTAATGCCAACTAAGCATATCAGTGAAAGAAAAAATACACTTGAAAAAATTAAAGAACACTTGGGCAAGCTACTTGCCTTTCAGGCAAACTTTAATATGTAATAAAGCTACCGGAACATTTACCACAAGTCTTTTATTTTCGATGTAAAAACCAAATATGCAGCTTAAAAGAATTACGCATGCAGTAAAGCCATGTTGAGTACTACCCCTCCATGAGTGCTCTGAGGATGTTATTATTTTAGGAACAAAAGAAACCAAATGTTATCGGAATACCTCGCATCGTGATAGTCCTAATCTTTCTTCTATAAAATCGTGATTGTTACATCGCAACCGTTACACTTGATAACAAAAATATTTAAGAGGCATGCACAAGGTCACTACTAAATCTTAAATAAGAAATAGCAACATGAAATTCCTAGGGAAACAGTATACATTCACTCCTCTTCCGTAGCAAGAAACACAAACCTGAATAAACTTGAGTTTGTATTACTTAGATAGTTCTTGTTCTAGATTATTATTTAAACCATTGTTCAAAAAAAATAAACGAAATTGAGTAATATCCTCTTATTCCGGGAAACTCATTTTTCTGAACACGCAGAAAATCCACGAGGAATTAATGAACTTAGCTATGAATAGTGTCTATAAAGTACACGATATTTTTTAAATCTTACAAAATGTGACTACGAATTCGCGCGAATTAGGTGAGCAAAATACTACAATTGAGAACTTTAATGATATCTTTATCTGCTATTATCTGCTGCATTGTCCCTGCTCTCAGTGGCGAATTCATTTCATATTTTTCTAATCCTACATTATCTTTGTATTTCATTATTCCCAAGCTGCATAAAATATTGTCATCTCAAACTTTCATTTTAATTGTAGTTTGATTATGTCTTATCATAATCTCGAAAACAGCACATCAAGGCCTATTACACCGGGAGATAAACGTTAACAGACGTACACCAGATTCATGTTTTAAGTGGTGAAAAAACCACCCAAGCAGGACTCGAACCCGCGACCCTCGTATGGGCATGCGAGGACTTTACCCCGTCGCCACTTGGGTCGACGTATTACAGCCCTAATATCCATGCAGAGTGCACGCACTGACCAAGTGAAGACGCGGCATAAATTTGAGTATGGAAAGAAACACTATCTTACCGTTATAGCACTATCCACGCGGAGTTGTAGAGCATCAATATATTTTTTCCATTCCTGCAGGCATTATTGATGAGTATTCCAAGATATGCACAGGTTATAAATCGGTTGAATCACCAAGTAAGCACCATTATCACAAAAAAACACAAACCAGCCACTTGCGAACAACTGGCGTTGAGTAAAATCCAGAGTTACTCAGGAAGAAGAATGTGGGTTCTGCATTACTGTTAATATCCATAATAATCCAGGGAGCTCATTAGAAAATCGGCACATTAAACCGTGGTTGAGACGTGTTTATCGAAGTTTGGAGGAAAGGGTGGTCACCAAAAGAATGTGAGATGGATCACTGAAGCAAGCTGGGTATGAACAGACGCCGTTATTGGCCGGAGATACACCCGAAACGTCAAAACTTCCTCTTTGCATTTATACAGGCAGGCATTTCACGGCCTGAATAGCGCACGATTGAATATAAGGCAAATATAATCCACTAGAGAGGGAAAAACCAATAATTTGGACCTATTTGCGCATATAATGAAACAAGACCCCCCCCAATCTCAGTGCTAGTACTGCATTAGATTCCACACGCCTATCGAATTCAATTTGCATTATTCCCGTTAATAATATATCTGTAATTATTATTTCTTAAACTTCAGTAAGGTATTATGTAATGCATTCTTCTAACAGTTCACCCCCTACCACACACCTCTGAGTTGGCTCGGAGATTATGATGTACACGGAAACGATCGAGTAACTAATTGGAGATCTTCATAGTGACAGTAAAGAACACGGATCATTTTCACTCGATCGATTCACTTTACTGATTACCACTTCCTTTGTCGCCTAACGCCATCGAGTCAACACTTCACTCTTTTTCAATTATAATTATAGCGAGCACGCATGGCACCGGAAGAATTTGTCCACGATCTAGCGTCAATGATGTCAATGGAATGGAGACGGACACACTCCGCTCATGTAGAAATGAGTACTCAAACAGAAAGTCACGAAATAGAGTCCACGTAATCCTTCGAGGAGTCCTAGTCGCTGATGTGCCTGTTCCACTTTCAGCGGCCGAGACGTGACTGACTTGCCGACGGAAGACCCGAGAGCTTCGCTTCTCGGACTCCCGTCTCGAGTGTGCCCTGCCCACTAACAATAATGAGAGCTCACACCGCGTGCATTCAAGGTGAGCTTTGGCCTCCTCGGTGTAGAGCGCCTCGTCCCAAAGCTAAGGGTTCGTAGCGAGACACCTCCCCATTGCAGCCCTCGCCCCAATAGTCCGTACAAATGACTGGATCAAGCCGTGAGATTATAAAAGCAGCGATTGCCGTCCTTGCCGTCCTTCTTAGCTTAGCCGCGAGCATTTGGGACCCTGGTCAAATACATTTAACCAAAAAAAATCAATAAAAAACAAAGGGAAGCAGCGTGCTTCGTAAACAACTGCTACGAGCGTACATGTAGTGTCTCACAACTTTTAGAGGGATTTAGGTGGGAGCCCCTAGAGACTCGGAGGCTACACGCGAGGCTTAGGATGCTTGATAAATTCAGAACTGATATTTTTCAGAGCGACTTAGAGAATATTACCATGACTCCTCACTACATCTCTAGGTCTGACAGGGGTGATAAAATAAGAGAGATACACTGCCGAACAGATAGGTATAAAAACTCGTTCTTTCCACGAACAATAAGCGACCACAATAAAAATTGAGCTCCACTAAATACACTCCTATAATACATGTCACCATTCCATCTCCAAAAACTTACACCTTTACACGGCTGGTGACCAAACACCCCCTGCCACATGCCCATGCGGCGGCTCGCAGGGTATTATGTAGATGTAGATTTAGCTCGGTGAACCAAAATTTTTCAAGTCTACCTATTACCCTGAAAGCCACTTCAAGAGTGTGTGGCATGGGGTGAGTTATCACCTATGTGCTCCAAAACGTAGGTAACCTTATAAATTTAACGAAACTACGGCTAATGATACATTAGGAGGAGCCTGAAAAAACTTGTCAATATGGCAGCTTTCATCAACATGCACTACACATTTGGTATTCAACCAATGCTACAGTAAATATTTGTATTATATTATATTTATATATTGCAACTACGTAAACGAGATACAAGAATTATGCAGGGATCATGCGATACGTGCTTTGGAACTACGTTGCAGATTTAGTAGCGAGCATTTGGGAACAAATCAACTAATCTACCACACTAACTGTCGACAAACCTAAATCAAAGTCTCATTGGCAGCCATCATGGTCGCTTATCAATTGCGGGAACAACGAAACTTAACGCCTGCTTGTCCTGCAGTCAATTTCCCTAATTTTATCCTCATTACGTGATCTGACGTATTATGTCGGAGTTCGAAATATATTAATAAGTTCTTAAGAAAATAAATTGGCTTCAACTTCACACAAGATTTACGCCTAAATTTTAATCGATGACCAGAAATCAATTCTCATCTTAGTTGTGGAAAAAGGACAGTAAAGCTAACCCGTTTATCATAACGGCCTCTCACGTAATTTGGCGATCTTTTCTGGTAGCCTCCTAACTCGATTTTTAAGCCTAACTCAAGAGTATTCCAAATAAAAATAAGCAACTGCAATAGAAAAGAGACGGTTTAGCACTAGCAAAAGCTTCTGACGATTATGAGACATCGAATACTAAACTTTCAGAGTCCTACCAGTCGGGGGAGGAAAGCTGTTCAGTGAATAGAGCTTTTATAATTTCTACCAACACAGGCGCTTCGAGAATTGGAATGACACCACAATCGCCGCCGTATATCCCGTTTTGACTCGTCTCACATTGAACATTTAGGATACGTTGCTTTGTATAGTCAAAGGCGACGGCCTGCACTTGCCTAACAGCTTCGCGTTCTAGCTTGTTTCGCGAAGTAGTTCGGTTCCCCTGCCTCTCTCTCTCTCCCACTCTCTTGTTGCCTCCTCCTCTTTCCCTCCTGCCTTTCCCCCCCCCACCCCAACACCACTAACTCCACCACTTTTCCGCGTAGAATTTCGCCAAGAGCTTTTTTGAGAGCTTATAACTTACAGCTGACGTCAGAGCTAGGTTGGGCGCCGCTAATGATTCGCATGCTTTTCGTTCTTAGCTCATATTACTCGTAGATTACAGATCAAGCGCATTAGCTCAAGTGCACTACGGGAGAAGTGGTAAAACGTCATCTCACATCAATTTAAACTACAAGTTTTTTTACAACCCACTTGTACTATTTATTACGACAACATCATACATAGTGAGTCGCCTCAAGGGTGTGTGGTAGAGGGTGACTTATTGTTAGCTTGTATTCAACTATACCCTATTTTAGTATATGTTGCTAAGAAAACTGATAAATCGAAAAAACACCTGCTAGATTTTTTCAGGAGGTAAAATTTCTCAAATACGCGCAAAGATAATGGGATAATATCAATACTAGACGGATTTTATAAATGATTTTCATAAATATACAAATGCACAGAGATACGAGACGTACAGGGATAAGTATAAAAATATTACATCGCATTTTAACATCCGAGCATCATCTTCAAGGACATTGTGCAGGAATTTATAAGGAGAAGCCTTTATATCATAAAGATTTAACCAAGAAATGATAAAATACAAAGAAGAGCAGCACGCTTCGTTAAAAACTGCTAAGAGTGAACATATAGTGTCTCACAACTTTTATAGGGATTAAGGTGGGAGCCCCTAGAGACTCGGAGGCTGCACGCTAGGCTTAGGTTGCTTGAGAAATTCAGAGCTGGTGTGCTTCAGTGCGACATAGAGAATATTATCATGACGCCTCACTACATCTCAAGGTCTGACAGAAACGATAAAATAAGAGAGAAATACTGCCGAACAGATAAGTACAAACACTCGTTCTTTCCACGCACAATAAGTGAGTACAATAAAAACTGAGCTCCACTAAATACATTCCCAACATACACGCCACCATTTCATCCCCCAAACACTTACATCTTTACACGGTTGGTGACCTAACATCCATGCCACTTGCCTATGCGGTGGCTCTCAGGGTTGCATGTAGATGTAGATATGCGAAACCCAACATGCGGGGTGGGGGTGAAGTGGAGGAATGCGGTCTTAAGAGGATGGGGGTGAGTTAGGGAATAGAATTAGTGATGGAGGTCGCCTGCCGCACCCAGGTTATTATGAGCAACCGAGAATTTTGATGATAAATAATCAAGCCTGCTTCTTCAGGGTGACTCGCAAGAATATTATTTTCACACCATATATCTTTAATAAGAATGAAAGGTTTTCACCATTGATATTCCCATCAAAATCAGCGACTCATTCCATCAACGTACATATAGCTTCCTGTCCTTTCTCTTTTTAATTTCTTTATCATACATTCCCTCCCCTCTTCATGGTCGGTGTCCTGATAACCCCTGCCACACTTCCCTGGGGAGCGTAGCGTTAGTGGGGGATAGCTAGCGGAGCTATCTCCCGAAATCTCAACAAAACAAGGAACAAGTACAACGGAAACACAATTGAAACTATACACATTACCAGCCAGAAGAATGCATTCCTCCCATACATTAATGGTACGACCGGCAAGATATGCAACGTTCTTCGTAAATATGAGATTAAGGCAAGTTATAAACCGCACGTGTAAGTAAAACACCTAAAGGGAATTACTTGCTACATGTCGAAGGGGCATACAAAATTCCCTATGGAACATGTGGTAAAAAATACATCGGCGAAGCTCGACGCTCAGTCAAAACTAGACTAGAAGGGCACAGACACGTCATTCGACTGGGGCAAACGACTAAATCTGCAGTAGCTGAGTACAAATCCTTAGGACACGCATTCGACTTTGAAAAATACAAAGCCATCAGAAAGGTGGAAAGAATTAAACCCCAGCTCATCAGCGAGGCCGTTGAGATAGAGAAAAATAAACACAATTTCAGTAAAGATGGTGGCTTCAAAATCAGCAGCACATGGAACCCAGTCATTGGCAATAATTCTCTTCCTCCACTTTCCTCCCCCCTGTCCTAACTTCCTTCCCCTTTCCAACTCTTTTATTTGACTCAATTATGTTGGGGCATATATATAAAAGCAAGCAGCAAGCAAGTCTTATTTCCATGAATAAGTGACCAGCAGTGGGCCACGAAACATCGTGCCAAAACCGATATGACACGCGGCACATACCCGTAATATTTTATTTTATCAATCAACATGAGCCACGAAAGTTTCAATCAAGATGTTGTATCCCTTTCTTGATAGTAAGATATGCATTCCCTACATTCTCACCATGCTTTGGACACGTATTTCGCTTCTGCGCAGGTAATCTGTTGTGTAGCTTAAGTCAGCCGGCTTTCAGTACAACAGAGAAAATTCTGTTCATATTACAACCATATCAAACATTGACGTAGGATTTCCAAAAGAAGAATGCAGCATTAGTAGCGCCGGATCTGCCTTGTTTGCTACGCAACCATAATATAACCAAACTAATTTTTAAAATGTAAGACTGTTGCCTGGAAAAAACCTTGCGATGAAGTACCGCATTGTAGTACAGCATGCATACAGTGTCTAATCCTTTAAGGTAAGTTAAGGACAATCATACGAATGCGAAAACAGTTCAAGAGATGATGGAATAATTCGAGAATTTTAAATTTGGAGCATGAAGAGCAGTTTGAATCTGAGTATACATAGATGAAGGCATTGCCACATGGGTGAAATTATGAATCATCGACTGTCACAAGATTTCGCCTCCAAAATTTCCGCAACTCGTGAAAACAACAGGTGAATACGTTTGTTGAGAGAAAACATTTTGATGTAAAAATTGAATCCATCACCCTGTATAAGAGTGTCGCATCGAACTTTATTTTCGAAAAAAATTCCAAACGCTAGAATGAGAGGCCTTCACCTTTACAAATTAACGCGTTCGCGTGTCCAACTCAGTAATCACCCGCTCTTCTGTGTGGTTCTCCAAATTTAACTCAAAAACGAAAAAAAATACACTCCAAAGAGTACAAAGTTCGCCTCATTTCGAGAAGGCCAAGGGTCACCAATTGATATTCAAACGATGCTCAGCTCACAAGGACAGTGATCACACGTGTTGAATATTTCCGCATTTTCACCCTGAGAAGAAGCACAAACAGTCTCTTTTTTTGCGACGCTCAGGTCTCATGAGTGAAATAAGCTGAGTTGAGTGAATTTTTATTCTTGTACATTTTACGCGAGACATTTCTAACGTGTGTTTCCTATTTATATCTATCGATATAACAGGAAAAAATACAAGTTACCGAATTGCTTCCTTAGGCATTCACCGCTATTTTAACTCGTAGCTTTAAGGCACATGAAATATTTAATTCGATTCTATTAGCGAATTTTGGCACAAAAAGCGAGACAATACATTTTACATTGTCATAATGATGACAAATAAACATCATGAATTATACCAAGTAATAAAGCTAGTTTACATACATTATTTTGGCTTTATTATCGGATTCAGCGCCTTATATCCGTGCAATAATGCTTAAATTTAGGCAAGTAAATCAAAACACATCTCCTTCATTATTTATTTTACTCCATGCGTGGTGACTTCCATTGAAAAACAGATGACGTTTAGTAAAATGGGCTCCAAAAATGCTTTCATATAACTTGTAAAGTTATAGAGCTCTGTACTCAATGTCTTACGATTACCGTTCCAGCCTCTCTTAAGTTTAGTCTATTTATTGCTCGTAAGGTAGAAACGGTAGCAACATTAAGCAGCGCAGTAATGTTGTCCCAAATGTATTTCGACACTGACTCCAAGTACTTACAGATTCTTCAGGTGAAGCAATAATAAATTGTCCCAGAACTTTAAAACCTTAAAGCACGATTAATTTCATCTATAACTGAGGCAAATTAACTAAACATAACTTATTTTGTAACTTTTAAATATTGGTTAAAACAGAAAAAGGATTCAGTTTCTATTTAGGTTAATAGATAATTGCTACAAAAACGGAACTCTAACATAATTAGCAGTTTTAATTAGAAGAAAATAACCAAACGAGAACTATGCCTCAATAGCATATTTTTGCCTAGTTCTAGAGCTTATGCCGCATAGTTCTCGTTCGGTTAAACTGCTCTTAAACCTTATATGAATGTCGTACTAACTCAATGGCCATAAATATCCAAGCCAAGAAAATCATATGACTAATTATCGAAATAAAATGAAAGTTTTATTTTTAAAATTTAAACAGCAAATCTATAGTGTGATATGCAACGAATTTCTTATTTATTTAATTTTGCCACTCCGTTCTTTATATGAGTAATCTAGCTCTGCGTTTGTAACAAGTGCGACTAAAATTGGTCATATTGCTGAAAGCAGACTACTTTATTCATATTAAAACAAAAAAATATATCAGGGACGCTTGTTAAATACCTCAATTTCTAACGTGAAATATATTAGTGGAAGAAAATCAAATGTGAGTGGGACGTACCCATAGCCGTCAATGGAAAATAATGAAAATAACTCAATCTCTTTTCAGTGATCATAAACCAACTCATAAAGGTGTTAAAGAACTACACGTTATTTTATTTCATTTTCTTCTCTGTTCATAAGAGAATTGATCGCTATTCCATACGTCGGATCGTATACATCAGACACTCTTCTTGTCAACACATTTAATGATTTTTGGGAAAATACTTTAATACCGCTTTTGGCGATAAAAATAGAAACTAGCCACACAGCCCTTACACATTTAGGTTCGTGATTTTTGTCGGCTGAAATCTCGCCTTTATAGTACATTCAGGTTCCTTCAGGTAAATTCTTAATAATAGCATACAGAGGACTTTCGCGAAAGAGAGAAGTGCATCCGTGTTTCGAAAGTAAAAAAGTTCAATGCATAAGGACGAAATGTCAACTCTACAATCCATTCAACTATTATCAAATAGGTAACAAGACAAATCGACGTCAAGTACTGGTTCCAAAGAATACTATCAATATACAAAATTGAAACAGACGCACCATGAAGATTGCACAGCGACAACTATGGAGGATATTTTGAGACGATAATTTTCGACTCGCTTTGATTCCCGAAGATGCCATCTTCGCTAAAAGATTCTCAAAGTCTATGTAGTGGACGCTGGATAAAAAAGAAAAATTTGGATATAAACTTTCAGTGCTTGAAGTTAAACGGGTTGAAATTTTTACTATCGGAAGGCAGAAGAGAAGGACTTTAAAAGTTAGTCATTGCGATCAGTAATGTGGTACGATATAAATTTGCTTAAAAATTACGTTTTCTATTCCAAAAAAATATAAATTTTTTTCTTCGATTTTAACAATAGAATATTTTCTTGGCAACATGAGCAATGCCTATGAACAGAAATTTTTGACTGGACCTATCATGGCTTATATCAATGTAAAAAGTACGAGCGGCTTCCCTCGTTTTGCCCTAAAACTTTTGAAAAACGCAGTACAATGTAGCCAAAAACAAGGGCAAGGATAGTTCACACGACAGGTAAAGCCAGGGATTGTATTTGCTTGGCACCTCCGAGGGTTGGCTATTACCCATCGTGCCAGCCATACTTTTGAATTTCGATTAAGCGGCGAGGATCGGCCCCCTTAGCCCCTTAGCCCCGAGGTCCAAGGGGCAAGCTGGACCATCAGCCGGGGCGGAATGGAATGTGGAGCGAGAGAATAAATGGGAGGGGGTCAGGCAAATGTGAAAGGGGAATACATAAAACACCAACATAATTACCCTTCAAGCAGCCGCAACGGCGTCTGGCAGGAGTTACTCGGTTATGAGCCTCAAAAATAGGGAATTACATGGAAATGGGTTTAATAAGTGATGTAGATGAGCCGGAGCCGCCAACCAGCGGTAAGTCGGATTAGCTATACGTACAAATATATCCAAGCGGAAGGCACGGGCTCTAACGCAGCCAGGGTGGAATTCTGCTCCCTCACAACTGCGTGAAGATTCGACTTTTGAACATCACTGAATAACACGTTGCTCTTCCGTCCGTTCATGGGAAGCGGAAAGCGTCATGCCCTGCAAGCCACTCAAAGGGTGTGTGGCAGGGGGTGCTTCTACACCAAGAATGCATGAATTATACGGCAGAACACCGAAACTACATTGAAACCAGCGAACCACACACGCAACGTGCAAATTGAAAATCTACTAACCAAGAAACATTCTATCGTCAATTGTTCCAACATCCAAAGGATACAAAGAATACTGCTACAGATTCAAAATATCATGTATAAATAAGAACATCAATATTTATATCATGCATAAATAAGAACGTAGAGAATATAAATAAAAAGATCTACAGTCTAGCTAATGTCAATATTCGCCCTATTCATGATGACGATCACAGCTGTTATGATCCCAAATGGTACGTGGAAAAAATTACATTTTACACCTGTCGGTTCTACAATCTATCTCTCTAATTTTATTGGCGCGATCTAATCTGCCGTCGTACGAGGGGGTTGATAATAAAGAATAAGAATATACGAAGAAATAATGGGAAATCATCGTGAATACCGAATGAAAGCGCTAAAAAGGGTTTAAGGGTATAAGGAGAAGGATGACGGCATGGGAGGAATTAGTGACTAAAATGTAGAAGAGAACTTTGTAATATGAAAAGAGGGGAGAGTGCAGAAATTACTTGAAGTTATCAATGAATTGGGACGGATCTGTAGGGTGGATAACGCCGCCTCGAAAGGAAACCGAAGGTGTTAAATTTAATGTGCAGATGAAGCACCGGAAGATAGTTTCCCTTCCATTACTGCTTATAATACACCTTCATCTTACCGCAGTGAACCCTTACCTATCAAAATCTACCAGGATGGTTTCTCACGTGTCTGCAAAAACACTGGCACCTGGAAATGGTAATTCATTTCCAAATGATCTACATCTACATAATAACCCGCAATCCGCTGCTTGGGCGTGTGGCAGAGGGTGTTGGTCACCAGCCTTGTAAAGGTGTACGTTTTTTGGAGACATGTATTATAGCAGTGTATTTAGAGGAGCTTAATTTTTATTGTGGTCGCTTATTGTGCGCGGTAAGAACGAGTTCTTGTACCAATCTGTTCGGCAGAGTATCTCTCTTATTTTATCGCATTTTATCAGACCTAGAAATGTAGTGAGGCGTCATGATAATATTCTTTGTGTCGCTCTGAAACACACCAGTTCTGAAGAACTAGGTGAACCAACAGAAAAACTATGAGCAAGTACGAAATGAAATCCATACAGAAATATAACTATTGGAAACGATTAAAACAAGAAAAGCAAAGCTCATTGAACACTTACTTAGGCAAGAAAATTTCATACAAAATATTATGGAAGGAAAAATTCTAGGCAAAAGACAGAGAGGAAGACCGAGAACTTTGTATATACCTAAAAGTATTGGCGATGGAAATGGGATGCACCTCGTACAATGAAGTAAAGAGGAAGGCTAAAAGAAGAAGTCGTCGCTGCAACAACACGGATAACCTTTAGAAGAGAAGAAGAAGAAAGCTTAAGTGCAAATGACGCGTATGATAAGGGTCCCACCTTATTCGAGAAAAGCGTGATAGACGAGGATCTTGGGTGAAACGGAGCATTTTCTACATAAAAAGGAGCATCACCTTTCGTGACGACAGGTGGCTAGATAATATCCTGATTGTCTGCTGTTGTATTCCTGCACGTTTACGTCATAATCAAAGGAACTATTTATTACTAGCCTTTCCATTTTGTGAGCAATGTCACCAAAGCAGATGTCCCGAGCTGACTCGACCAACGTGAGACCAGGCGCTTTCGCAAGTTCAACTAAAATAACTCACATCAACTTCAAGTTGCTCTTCCAGAAAGAAAATTCCACAGGAGTTCCCTCTGCATCTAACAAGCGGAATGAGAAAGGTAGGGAAAAGGAAAAAGAGGAGAATCTTGGAAAGTGACGGAAATGGAATGGAGCTAATGGGAAAGAATTTCACAACGGGAAGAATCAAGGAAAGACGACCCCAAAGATACGGGTCGTCCGATCGACTCAGTCCAGCCTCCTGAGCGAGCAGCAAAGGCTTTAAGTACCTACATAAGGAAGAGATTCCCAAAAGAGCGGGAGGAGAATGAAGCGTTTAATGGTGCGATTCGGGAAATGGAGAGGAGACCGATGAACAGGAGAAGAAAGAGAGAGGCAATAAACTCCGCCTCGTTGCCCTTCCTTCTTCTTCTCCCATCTAACCTTCCTCTGGCACGTGTATTGGGCCGAAGCCCACGTAGTTGCAGAACCCATTCGTTCTAATGTCCACGAAGCGGCTTTTGAAACCGTGAAAAAGTGAACCTTTAAAGATTTAATCATTTCCCCGATCGCTTTTCATTCACGGCTTCCCGAATAACTTCAACCAGAAGCGTGAACGCTTCAAGTGCAATTGATAAAAAATTGGATTGAGCGATCAAAATTTATCGTCTAACGTTCAAGCGCAAAGGGAGAGGTTGAAACTTTCTCCTCTCGTCCCCGGTTTCCTTTTTAACTTGAATCGAAGATAAAAACATTTAAGAAGGGAGCGGAGCAATGGGTATACATCTACATCTACATACTACCCCGCGAGCCGCCGCATGGGCGTGTGGTAGGGGGTGGTAGTTCACCAGCCGTGTAAAGATGTAAAATTTTCGGAGGTGAAATGGTGACATGCATTATAGGAGTGTATTCAGAGGACCTCAGTTTTTATTGTGGTCGCTTATTGTGCACGGAAAGAACGAGTTCTTGTACCAATCTGTTCGGCAGAGTATCTCTCTTATTTTATCGCATTTTATCAGACCTAGAAATGTAGGGAGGCGTCATGATAACATTCTTTGTGTCGCTCTGAAACACACCAGTTCTGAATATATCAAGCATTATGAGCCAAGCGTGCAGCCTCCGAGTCTCTAGGGACTTCCATCTTAATCCCTCTAACAGTTGTGAGACACTACATGTACGCTCGTAGCAGTTTTTAACGAAGCGCGCTGCTTTTCTTTGTATTTTGTCAATTTTTTTGGTTAAATCTATTTGATCAGGGTCCCATATACTCACATCGTATTCGAGGTGTGGCCTAACCAGAGCGAAGTAGCATATCTCTTTTACTTTTTCGTCCGAGGACCTTCCCATTATACGTTTAACAAAACTAGTTTCTATAATGCTGTGCCGTATATGTTTTGTAAGCGTGTTCCCCACGATATATCTGAAGAATCGTTGGACACCATCCACCTCTTCCTCTCCATAGTTACGTAAAGACAAGTACAGATGTGCCACGTTAAACTGTGCGATTTTACTCCAAAAAGTGCGTGTTAGTTCTATATCCTGTTATTCTGTATCTATCTCAGCTTGCTCAACCATATGATATCTGAATTCCCATTTGTTATATCTTGCTCATTATTTGTATGTTCCCTGCCCTCATCATTAACTTTACGTGCTAAGTTCTCTATTTGTCGCAGCCTCCCTTTTTCTTATCTTTTCGTTTGCGCACCTCTACAATCAACTGTTGTAGTTGCGCGGGGATATCTTGCGATAACCGACGCGGCCTAACGTCCCATACGAATGGGGTCACTACACATGCCTAGAGGGCCGAGTCCCGTTTTGTTCCAGAGTTCAATGATTGAGTTTCATGTTCATAGAGTATGCATAGGAATGGGGCAAATTCCATTTTTGTTGGTGATTTATACATAAAACTTCAAGCCATAGAGAGTTTGTTTATTGACTGTATTATCTAATTGTTTGGGAGATTTTGCTTTTTGTGTTTCTTTAAGAACGAATTTTGGAATTAGAAATTTCGTTTTTTATGTTGATGTGTTCCGAATTTTACAAGAAGCAAAGTATGTACTTAAGAGTTTCTGTCGCATAAAGCAATATATTTGCGCCATTGACATAGCACCATTTACTGCGTGACTCTTACTGCCTGCAGAAGTAAAACATATTCTAGAATATTCGATATTAAGATTTTTAAGCAATCCTGCTCAAACTTTCTGAACGTAGTTTGAGCGAAATATCATTTTACTTATAATTCAATGAATTTGGTCTCATTTTAAAGAAAAATATATCACCTATCCAATGACACAAAAAATTTTACCCCTTACCACATTACTTTCGGGGATATTTACTAAAAAATACCAGCCCTCTACATGGGAATTTGTACGTGCATGCACTCCAGAGAGACATTATTTACAAAATGAGGTATTTCTAACTCTTAGATGTCATTAAAAAAACTAACAGTCGGTGGTTTGTATGTTTTCTCAATTATTTTTGAAAATTAATCATATTGTCACCGCAGTAGGTTCTTGGGAATCACAAAAAACCTTCCGTTTTGAAGGAGATTCAAACGCACCGCGCGATAAAAATGAATCAAGTTAAAGATTTTGATATTTTCATTTGATTACTTACGATTTCTGTCATATAAAACTATATTGTTTTACTATTAATAGTGCCATATTTAATCCATGTGTCCTACAGTTGATAACATTTAAAAGTATAATTCGAATATGGTCTCTATTATGACTAGGGAACCATCTCGCTCGGACTACCTTCAGGCTCTCAAGTAATGTTCTGGATTTCAATTTGAATCAGAGTTTACAGAAGGGGTGAAGGAGCAGGGGAAGGTGATGCTGTTGCGAGGGCGGGGTCGGACTCTCTGCCATCTCCCGAAGCAAAATAGCCTCGCCCTCTCCACGCACGAAGACCCTGAAGGGGCAGTTTGCCACCGAGAGGGGGATTTGTATAGGAGCGGCCTCTCGCCTTGAGTTATTCACCAGGGAGGGGGTGAAGGGCCGACCCAGTCCTGAGTTGGAAGGCTTTTGAGCTCACACAAGAGAAAAGAAACGGCAGGATACAGGAACGGACTCAAAACTCAGGGGATGGAGAAGTTTCACGGTCCACAGCATATGAGTCTAGTCCCTAGAACTAGACTGATTCTTTCGCATATCAAGATTTGAATCTTCAGATATTAACAGTGAAAGGAGATTATTAATTCCATTCCGATTGTATATTGTCAGGACTTTTGTTCACCGTACACTGCTCACGGCACAAAACGGTGATATTGGGACGCCGAACTATGAAACTAGTCACCTGCATAGTCGCCTGCATAGATATTTTACCAAATAATGAAAAAAGAATATTTTCCCGAAAGTATTGTCTTCTATTCCTTTTTATGCGCAATAATACGCTTTTCTCCAAAATGTAATATTTTATAAAATTTAAAGCCCTAATAGCCAAAATGCCATTGATCCAGGATCTATTAAAATCCGACCATTAGGTCCTACAAAACCAAGTATAAGAGTTATTGACCCTTAATTTAAAGAGAAAAGCTTGAAGTAACTGGATTCATGGCATAAATCCTGTAGTGTGCAGCTACACTAGCTACTCTGAGACAATAATGATAGATTGCCTTTGAAAATTTTTATTGTCGGTGAATGTTAACGTCAGAAGAAGAGGGAAATTAGGGTATTTGAGGTAAAATACAGCCTACGACGACATGTGATTAACTATTACGAAACTTAATTAAAAGGAAATACGGAGGATTATGCAAGACCGGGAAGAAAAAGTTCGTTGCTTCAAAGTAAAAAAGAATGCAAAATATTAAAATAACATCTAAAACAGAATGTAACAGATATGAATCATCATGGGAATCGGATAGGTGTGGTAGCTAGAGTACTGGCAAACCATACGGACGGCCAGGGTTCAAATCCCTGCAGTTGAGATTGGTATTCAGAGGAAACCCGATCGCTACTTGAGTGTCTTGTGGAGGGCACTTCAAATACAGTACTCTGTCTGTCGGATGAGATGTTAAACCGTAGTCTCCTTGGCGCCTTTCGTTAAGAGCAGGCTAATGCCAACGCCAGGTTTCTATCCACCCTTTCTCCCTTACCTATCCCCTATGGCGCAAATGATCTTAGCTGTCGTTAGCGTCCCCAAACATCCAATTCAATCCGATATGAATCATATGATGGAAACAATAGACAATACTAAGGTACAAACATTAGTCAAGAAACACAAGATGAAAATATTATTTTCAATCTTCCGAAGCGAACTTGTGTGAGCAACTTAGACCAGTAACATAATAAAGAAACTTCCGTGTAAATTCACGCAGGTCTTCCCAAATTCCTCAGCAATCCCATGGAGAGTTTTCGTTCCTCTTGAGTGACCTGCATACACTTAGGAGGCCCTCCAAGAGGAGTTGGGCACACGCCAGTTCTGCCCTTCATAGACCCAAGGCATTCAACTCTTCCTCTCGACGATACAAGGAGCACCACTACCTGGTTTTAAGGTCATTTGAGGGAGATTTTCCCTCATTCCTAACGGAGACCGATTTCGAACTCAATTTCATTTCAGTAGCTGCACGAGGCATGAAGTAAACATTTTGTTACATCAACGGCGCAAAATATTGTTTCACAAAAGTGCAATTCTCAGTAATTAAATTTATATATTAGATATAAGTCTTTAACATAACGCATATTTCTCGCCGTTCGGTGAAAAATGCCCTCTCAACGGAAGGCTTTTTTTGCGACTTAGTAAACATTTACTGCGGCGATTTTGATATACATTTCAAAAAAGCATAGGAAACATACAAAATACACTCTGTTAGATATCTGATGATATCATGATGTTAGAAATTCCTCATTTTTCAATAAAAATCTCTCTGGAGCGCATACCAGCACTGCTTCCATACTGAAGTTACTTCATTTTTTTAGTCAAAGATTTCGAAATGTAATGCTATGAACGGCTGATCATTTGATATTTTTGGATAGATAGTTTTTCTTTAAATACAACCTAGTTCCAGTTTTTATTGATATCTCCCTTTAAACTTCTTAAACTGGGAGTAAAATCGCCCACTTTTGCTTAAAATGCCAAGGTATTTCCGATATTTGACGCATCTTGATTTAATTTCCTCTACTTCCTTTAGTCGCTATGATATATCATAATTAAATGGATTCACTAAGTTTTCCACTGACACTCAAATATTCCTTTTTGGATTGTAGATTCTTGGTCAACCACCAATCCCAAATTTAAAATTTAAAATGAAAATATATTTTTTTAGCCAATGACTCACTTTGGTTTCCTGGAAGAATTTCATTCCCTTAAATCCTAATAAAACTTTACTAATTTATTATTAGAGCAATTTTCTGGCTCCTCCTGTACATGGAAGTAAATTATGGCACATCAAATAACATTCCTTGAAAAATGAGTATCTCCTCATCAAACATAATGCTCATGTATAACGCATGAAAGAGTTTCAGGTGTAGCTTAGTGGAAATATTGTATATCCATATTAGTAACAATGAAAGAACTCGAGAGTCATTTAAGCACTGTTATAATGAATAATGACCACTGTTTCGACGTTTTATACTAAATACATCATTCTTCAATCTTGATAATGACATGACTTGTCGAAACCGTGGTCGGGTTTCATTAAAACAGTGCCGAGATTACTATCGAGATATTTCATTGTTACTCAAGTATAAGACAAAATATTCTCAAACATTATGTTCAAGGATTCTAGGTACAAAACTCCTCGGCCGTTTGGTTCTTCTTCTCTTTAAAAATATACATTGTGGAGTCGTAAATTTAGCGGTCAACCTTCCGTTAAAATATCCGAATCGGTAAATTTTAGACGTCGTCTTATTATGCTAGGGAAAGATGAATTAGCTAAGTCGACTGAGATATTCCTATACTTAGGAGATGAGAATTGCATCAGTAAAGGTTCAGAATTCATTACAACAGTGTTATTTCCTCATCCATGTCACATATATAGCTTTGCCGTAATAATATTCACAAACGTGTGAGGAATGTGTTTGCTAGAGGAAGATCAAACGTCTACTTGTCACGTAAAAAACGCTATCGAAAGGACGACGAGAGGAGTAAAACAGTGACGATAGCGTTGCGCGACGCACGATACAGAATTCTCTAACATACAACCAATCTCTCATCTCCTGCGAAAGGAATTTATTTACATCCTGGCCTCATTTCATGTGGCTCCCTTTCCATCGTTTCGGAAGTCATTTTTTTTTCAAAATTTTCTCCCTTTTGTATTCCAATGCCAGATTTCCACGTTTGCCACACCAGCACAATTCTCCTCGCGACGACAGACAAGAGTCACCAGAACCATTTTATTTCGCTCAAAGGTCCGGCGGTTATCCGGGTGGAAATTATTGACCTGTGAATACGGCGCTTCCCTTGCTTTTGTTCGACGGCAATTTTTTGTCCAGTTGGCATACGGTTTCGTTTCCTTCCGTTTGTCATAGCGAGGCGATGTTATTCCACTCTCCAAAGAATTCCTCTAGAGAGCCATCTTTCCACTTGTCCTCCACGTCAATAACGGAAAATGAGTTTAAATATTTGGAGTCACCATTATATTCAATCCTATATTTAAATGGAACCCATTGGTGTTCTACTTACTCTACTCTTACTTACTTTACTTACTTCTTACTTTACTCGTCAACTGAATATTTTAGAGTTTTTCGGGCGATGCAGATTTCCGCAACCATTTTTGCTCGCGTCGTTTTTTATCTCGTAAGTGAAAGGCATTCTTACATACCTTTTCATGGACTTCCGGAACAAACTTTACGTTAGACCTTTTGGAACATCGGCAGCTGGGCAGGGAATCATTAATGGTAGTCTAGAATTTCATCAGAGGAGCACCAGTATAAATTGACGATCACAAGACTAAAGACTCTGGCAAAGCCATCTCACAGAGGTATTAACCCAATTGAAAAATAAATGTTCCATTCTATCTCCACGGTTGCTATGGTTGAATTATTGTACCATGTCATTGTAAATATAGATTGTGGTATCAAAATGGATACGGAAAATATCTTTGATACTTAATTCTCATCGTCAGATTTCTTTCGACTTTAAGTACATTCATACTCGAAAATTTTATTTCAGTAATTTACATGAAATAGTGGTCATACTGTGGTATCGAAACCTTAGCCATCAAATTCAAATCAGCTCCAATTAACCGTGGAAATGAAAGGGGAAGCACAATTGGAATACCGAAAACGGCCATAATATATATCCGTTTTTATTTTCGTGATATTTGTGGCCTTGCATTCACCGCCTTACTTTCTCAAAGTCTTGCGGTCATCTTAATCGTTTTATCCGAACATTTCCTTTTTCCAGCGATTTTTCATTCTATTACATTTTCCGAAACATTTCACTAACAGAAAATAGTGTCTGTTGATTGGTGAGTTTTATTCTCAGCCGCGCAATGCCTCCAGCTTTTATCAACCTACATAACATTTGGCTAGCAGTAGAGATACGCATGGTGCTTAAATTTATTGGTTGGTAAGAAACTTAGCCAAATCATTAGTCACTAATTAATGCTTAAATAATAAATTTTAATAAAAATATATACATCTATGTCATTTCTATTGTCCATAAAAACTTTCTATGAAAACTATTTTCCATACATTGGTGTAGTATTATTAGATGGTTATTTATAATTTTTGATCGCTCATTTGATATTTATTAATATTGAGATTTTAGTTTTCATACTTATGAGGTCTCGATAAGTTTCATCAGATACTCATTTCGAGTTTATTATCGATACATTTTGATGATGAAGTCCTTAGATTGTTTGTTCTGTTGAAGCAGCAAATATCAGGTTGATTGTAGATCCTTAGGTATTAATGCCCTATCTAAACCGATATAATGTTCGGTATTAATCAAAACAGAATGTAAATGCCGGCCTTAAATTTATTCAGCTTCATGAATGTCTGTTTAATGTAAACGTTGATGGATCATGATGTACTACAGTTGAATAAAAAAGTGAATTTGAAGAAGAGGCGAAGAGGGAATGTGGCTAATGATTGCCGCAAAAATTAGAGAGAAGAATCTTATTGGGAACACAGTGGCACGATTGGATTGGATTTTTGGAGAGGCGACCGACGGCTGAGGTCATTTGCGCCATAGGGGAGAGGTAAGGGAGGAAGGGTGGATAGAAACCCGGCGTCGGCATTAGCCTGCTCTTAACGAAAGGCGCCAAGGGGACCACGGCTTAACGTCTCATCCGACAGACGGAGTACTCCCTGGCCGCCCGTGTGGTAGGCGAGTACTCTAACCACCACACCAACCCGATCCCCCCACAGCGGCACGACAGCATCTTGAAGGTAGAGAAGGAGAAATATTAGGAATACATTGGGGGAATGATGCTGGACGCCAATATGAAACCAGTGAAGGAGTGTAGTGGTCAGCTGACAGAAGAATGGACTGGAAAAAGAGCTGCAGCTAATAATATTTTTAATGGACGAGTACTGATGGTGATAATTAATTCAAAATCATTAAAGTTGTCTTCTGCCGTGGAATATATTCGCGTTGATTCCCTCCAAATCTGCTTCGTTTGTAGTTTATCTGCGCATTTAATTCTGACCTCCATTTCACCTCCGACACCTTCGTCAAGACAGTAAACTTCAGCCCGTACCCGTCACTATTTCCAGCCAGACAAAGCATACATCCCCTCTCACGTTCTGCTCAGCTGCCCCACAGTCTTCTCTTTACGACCAGAACCCTCTGCAACCCTTTAACAATCCCCTTCGATAAGATTCCAATCCGCAAGGTAATCCTCTGCTCCTCTCACCACTTCCCACCTTCTCTTCTCTGCCACGCTAACTCCCTCAAGTTTCCCTTTCCCGTCGTCACCTCTGGAAATAACACAAATGGCTTTCGTTCAGAAACGAAGACTCATGTCTCACAAAAAATATTTACCACAATTTAGGAAGATTATATCGTTTCACGATTTTGATGTAACTTTCCAGTGAGAGAATTATAGGATTAATTACAAAATTAAATAGGCTGGAAACATAAGATGAGCACAGAACAAGACTTGCTCAGAGCCAATAGGATAGCTAGAATAGAAGACAATGAATCATGATGCGATTTATCGTGGAGTCCTTACGATTCAAAAAGCGCATAGAGAATGAATTAATCGTTCTCGTAATTTCTTTGAGCCAGCAGTTTTAAAGCAGGCTCTGTGATGCTAATAAAAATGAAATATGCGAAGTTTCAACTCTTTCTTCTTTTTATATTAAGTGAATTGCGGGTGATGCCTCTGAAAGACAATGAGTCATGTCCATAGAAGAAGTTTAATTTTTTTTAGTGTAGCACTAGAGTTATAACTATGACAGACAAACTGGCAATGCATTAAAATTCATTTTAATTTTAAGAAATTTATTATTTGACAAGCATAGCATCCACATTTAACGTGGTATTTGAACGGTGATGATTCGTTTGATTAGTTCATTTACTTCCCAACCACCGCAATCTGCAATGCTTAGAGGCATTATTATATACGTCTAACATCAGAGTGCATTATGATTGATTCTTGAACAACAATTGAAAAAATTTAGGGCGTTTACAAATTTCTGAGTTGGAAAATTATCTCTCAGTTTATCACTTAGTCGATTTATTATTTAGGCAATGAATTTGGCCTGTATTTACAGGGTATATTCAATGGAAAAATTCAGACAGTATTAAAAGAAGCTGATTTTATCTAATAGTGAATTTATTTCAAAAGTCGGGAAAATTATTGGTAATTTCCAAATGTACTCAATTAATTTCCCTCTTTAAAAGTCGAAGTATTATTGATCCAGAAAACGAAAGTATATTAACTTTAATCCTGGCAATAGCTGAATGAGAGGAGGAGGAAAGTGACGTTTAAGGATGCGCCCCACTTGAATGAACCGTTAATCCTACTGCTTGCGGAAAGTTTCCTTCCCTTGCCTTGCTTGAGTAGCTTGGGCGTTTTAACTTCTTCCATAAATCTGCAGCTAATAGCCGAAACTTTGTCTTAATCGACCCAGCCCAAAGCTCCCGATTTTGCCTTACGCCTGCGTCCTGTCTTTCGAGTGGTCGTTGACGTTATTTGCCCATCAATTCTCACTTAAAACGTGCTTTGTTCCCGTCAACTATCCTCTTTTGTCGTTCTTGCATCGTCTTCTGCACACTTACTCCATTTAAATTTTTTTAAAGCCCCATCATCTTAGATTTACCCAAATTTCTCAGCCGTTCTCATTCTTATAGACTTTTTAATCATTTATTCTTTCTATAAAATAAGTAGAATGATCGAGGAACAGAGGCTGTTGAGCAGAAACATTTTTGGCCGATGAAGGGTTCAAAAATTTCTTTTCAGTTCATATAGGCTGTTTCTTTATAGGTACTTAGATTTGAACGTAAAATAAACCCTGAAAAATGATGTCCCTTTTCATTTCCCAAATAAAAAATCTACTGAGCCTAAGCAAAAAACGGCATTGGAGCCATTTTATTAACTTTCAATCGTAGATGTGCCTTGGTGAAGTCTAAACTATTCTAAAGCTAAATATATTCCATTTTCGACGCTAACCGTCTTGCATAGACCTGCTTTGGGCCTTCCTTCTATTCCCATTTAGCCAAACTTCTCCAAACTTCTGCGAGAAGAGCGCAAGCCCAGAGAGGCCCATATTGGAAAAAATCCCGAGTGAAAGAACCATAATTATCGTATTCCCCTGGACTTGACAGCAAAGATGCCCGGCATCCATCACACACCCACCTCACTCCCATATTCAAGCTCAAAAGCCAACCCTCTGCCCGTTATGTGCCGCACTCACTTTAACATTACCTCCCAAGGGTTTGACGTTGTCATTGATTCACGGTTACTGGTTACTACGACTTGTCATAAATGGGAAAAAAAGTTTCTAGTACTGAAACTGAGCCAAATAGTTGTTACCAAGACCAATACTGGTAGTGAGTTTGTGTTTCAGATTATCAATGTCTCTGACTAATTTAAGTATATCATGAAGGATAAATTAAAAAACAGCCTATTAAATGGAATCACCAGTAGTCGGATTAAGTATCTAACGTCTCTAAGGGAATTTTTGATATTCTCAACCAATACTTAAATTATCCCTCGCCAAAAACTATAATGATTTCAATTTTTTTCTAAATATCTGTAGTTCAATTGAATTATTCAATTGGATTGGGTATAATTAATTTTAACCCTTGAAATACTCTGGTAGACATCGTTTAGTTGATATAATGCAAGTGCCAAAATATTACTTTTCTAAGCGGAAAATTGAATGAAGCCTCAATTTTAAACCAGCCTCCTTTGATTTAGACTGCATACAGGAGTGCGTTTACACCAATGATTTTGAGCCACGGATGTGATCATTGCGATGATCTGATTTCTAAATGAATTAAATAATAAATGGATTCCATCAATCAGCTACTCCGTCAACCTCTTTCCCAATTCGGTTGTTTTAAGGATACTATATCTTTACCTTTTTCCTTTTCAATTCCGAACTTTACTCAAAGGTCCATTTCCTTACACGCCGAGTTTCACTCGACTTATTTTGTCTTCATGTAGATTTTACCACTATGCAAAAAAATATGTATAATAGCACACCAACATGTATGCAGTATAACGTTATTTGCACAAAAATTGACAGATTAAAGTCATTTATTCCCTAACCTTAAGACTGCACTTTGAGATTGCAGACCCCTTAGAGAAGTTTTGAAATAGCGGGGACAACAGTATAAGGACTAGGGAACGAACTACATGGACATGAACAGGTTAATAGCATTCGTGGTTCAACCGCTTGGACTTCAAATAGAATGCCTGTTGCAGAAGAAAACCACGATTATACTCGACAGGAAAAGAGAACTCGCTTTGTACTTTCCATTATGTTTTATTCTCTCCGACCATGGTTTCGATAAAGTTATGTCATTATCAAGGCCTTGATAATGACATAAATTTATCAACTAAAACAGAATCGGAGAAGAATATTGGAGAAAATAAAAGTGTGGAAAGTACAAATCGAGTTCTCTATTCATGTACCGCTGTTCCACAAAGTGAAGCCTGAAACTTTAACTTGTGTACGATTATACTCGCTGCACGAAAATCTATATATTCTGTAAACCATCAATACTCCGGTTTAATTTCTTGCTCCGAGAATTCAGCTCCGTTTTCACATCCTTCCTCGCGAAGGGATGGTGGGAATGGGCCCCAAAAAACATGGGGAAAAAAGAGGCTATCTTTTCCCCACTCATCGTACATTTCTCGACTCCTCCAACGCCGCCCCCTTCTCCCCCCCGCTATTGTTCTCACCACTCTCGCTGGACCCCTCTCCTCCCCGTCATCTTCTCATTGTGCTGACTCGGTGATGAATGCCATCCCTCCCCGCAACCCCCTCCCCCCGCCTACTCTGTACGCACTCTCTCGCGAGGGAGGGTGCTTCTCCCTCGCCCCGCCAGATGTCCGGGCGACGAGTAAGTGCTCCGCGATTTCATTTCGTTCGGCGATCAGAAGCGAGTGTTGGAGGGATGGCAGGGGTTGGTAGAGGGAGTAACGGGTAGAATTCCCACTTTCATTCGCTTTGCCATACGTCTCACCCATCGCTCTTCGACGCTCACACTCGCCGAGTTTCGACTCTGCGTTCGCAAAATATTCAACCACGGCACTTTCTTATATTCATCTACATGTACATCCACATACTACCCCGCGATCCGCCGCATGGATGTGTGGCAGGAGGTGGTAGGTCACCAGCCGTGTAACAAAGTAAAATTCTTGGAGGTGAAATGGTGACATGTACTATGGGAGTGTATTTAGAGGAGCTCAGTTTTTATTGTGGTCGCTTATTGTGCGCGGAAAGAACGAGTTTTTGTACCTATCTGTTTGGAAGTGTATTTCTCTTAATTTATCGCACCTGTCACACCTAGAGATTTAGTGAGGCGTAGTAATAATTCGTTATGTAACGGACTTATCGGCCAAAAGCTACTAAATTTATTGCTTTTTTATAACATAGGGGTTTTTACTTTTACTCTATTTCAAAGATTATGACTATTACGGGGCTGACAATGATGACTACTTTCCTTTTATTAGTGTCTATGTGTTTCAAATCAATGGTATCAAATTGGATATTGTTTATAGTGAAAACGATATTTTAAATTAGTCTACATCTGCATAATACCCCGCGATCCGTCACATGGGCGTGTGGCAGGGGGTGGTAGGTCATCAGCCGTGTGAAGCTGAAACATTTTTAGAGGTGAAATAGTGACATGTACTATGGGAGTGTATTTTGAGGAGCTCAGTTTTTATTGTGGTCGCATATTGTGCGCAGAAAGAAAGAGGTTTTTGAAATCTGTTTTGAAATCTGTTTGGCAGTGTATCTCTCTTATTTTATCGCATCTGTCAGACCTAGAAATGTTGTGAGGCGTCATGATAATACTCTCTGTGTCGCTCTGAAACACACCAGTTCTGAATATCTCAAGCAGCCTAAGCGTAGCGCGTAGCCTCCAAGTCTCTAGAGGATCCCACCTTAATCCCTCTAAAAGTTATGAGACACTATTTGTACGCTCGTAGCAGTTTTTAACGAAGCGCGTTGCTTTTCTTTGTATTTTGTTCATTTTTTTGGTGAAATCTATTAGACCAGGGTCTCAAATGCTCGAGGCGTACTCAAGGTGTGGCCTAACCAGAGCGAAGTAGTATCTCTCTTTAGTTTTTCATCTGAGGACCTTCCTATTATACGTTTAACAAAACCTAGTTTCTTTAATGCTATGCCGCATATGTTTTGTAAGTGTGTTCACCACAATAGATCAGAAGTTAAGGTAATTCTAAGACAGAAGGAAGTGGGGGGGTGTAGAGGGAGTAGCGGGTAAACTCCCACTTTCGTTCGATTTGCCATACGTCCCACCCATCGCTCTTCGACGCTCACTCGCCGAGTTTCGACTCTGCGTTCGCAAAATATTCAACCGCGGCACTTTGTTGAGCTTATTTTATTCGGGTTTTTTCCCCGTTGATACATATTAACGGACCACAGTTTTGCTAACGTTACAGCTAGCGTCATCGGGTCCTGAATGAGATAAGGAGATTCTTGTTCCTTTATTATACCTAACGCTTGAGCTAGTTAGGCGCACGTTGATTGGCTGGCTGGACCGTTGAATTTAATTGTTGTAAAAGACGTTTGAACGTTGAAAAGAGAGGATAACCGTCTTCCCTTGCGATTAAAATAGTCTAAAACAGAGAAAATTTCAACTGTTGTCCGTTAATATGTATCAACGCGGAAAAAAACGAATAACCTGACCTCAATAAATCACCGCCGAAGCCTCCGTACCAATTTTTGCGGCACTTTCTTACCTTTGATGTGGAATGGTTCCGAAATTTCTTCTTCCGAAGCTTCCGAAAGAGAGGAATGGAGATGCTTGTTCTCATCCAGAACATATCGTATATTACTTTACTGTTTGTTTGTTCAAACAGTGTTGTTCAAACCGAGAGCGCAGTTGGCAGATATGCAGCAAATCACTAAAGGTATCCGATGCCGTTTGGAGAAGGAAATCGTGTTACGAAAGAGTCCGCAATCGAGGTGTTTGTTTAAATCATGCGATCTTTAAAAAATGTTTTACTTTCATTTTCTTATTGGCCAAATCAGAGTATTTTAACTGCACAATAATTTCGAACGGACTCCATGCATGTATGATTGAAAGATAATAAAGGATTTCCGTAAGGAAACGTGAAAAAAACGGAGAAAGGAAGCTTTGTGAAAACTGCGACGCAGAAGAGAAAAAAATTAGTGCAGACATTTTGAAGAA
The DNA here is from genome assembly GCA_963169105.1 of Ceriagrion tenellum. Classification (NCBI taxonomy): domain Eukaryota; kingdom Metazoa; phylum Arthropoda; class Insecta; order Odonata; family Coenagrionidae; genus Ceriagrion; species Ceriagrion tenellum. The sequence continues at coordinate 11,238,017 of OY720639.1, forward strand.
TAACAGTCTCTTCGTAGTAATTAAAGGAGCAAATGATATGGAATATTTAGTATGGAAGACCAAGGACGAGAACCTTTGATCCTGCTACGAAGGGTGTTAATTTGAGGAGTAATAATAGGGTTTGACGAAATGAAAAGGGATAGGAAGGATCGGCCGAGAGTCACTGCAGTACTGGATCTAATCACGTGGAATAACACGCCTAAGTCATCTAAGTGCGGCAACTGCTTTTGAATTGAGTCAAGAGTTACAGTACAACCTCACATCTTATGCTGAGTACTGCTGCTGTTACAATGTTTGATGGATACATTAACATTATGAAAATCTTCATTGATTTACCTGCTATCTCTTAACATAGGATAAGCGAAATTAGGATAGATTCGATATTGTGCCTCCGGAGAACTTCACAAATTACGTCAAGATATAAGAGATTCTTCAAAAAGATACTAGTCATATGTTATTGAGGCCCAATCAAGATGAAAGAGCAGTTAAAGTAAAGTGAATTGTCGTATAATTAATTGAAATATAAATAAAATATTTTAGTGATCGTATGGTTGAAACATAGGCTACCATCGGGGATTATTTGGTCACGAGATCCCGTTCCCCCAAATGAATTGGACGAGTAGTAATCGCCTGCATTGCTGTCAGCTGCATTCTATCTTGGACGCACAATGTCACACGCCTAGGGAAAATTGTACATTTTAAAGTAAGTTTAAATCCAGCCTCTTTTCTGAAGACCCCTACATCCTCTGGCTGGTTAGGGACAAGATGAAAGATATAAGGCTGCTGAACAGGCGGGTTTACAATCTCATTCTTATCGTAAGCCATTATAGACCAAGATAAATACTATAGAGGCCTAACAAACTACTGTCAAGACTTCAAAGTTTCTCACACAGAGATTTCTAGTTCGGTTCTCATGGGTGGTGGAATATTATCAGCGGTGATCCGATCCCTATATGGATGCTATGGGGAGAGCAATTAAGTCGTCAAATGGGACGTTTCCCCGAGGTTCCCTTGCCATATCTCGTTAAGGGCAGATCAATGCGGACGAAAGGCTCTTATCTTCCTTTCTATATCTTCCTCTCACATCCTCATTCATTTTATTCCGGTCTGAAACGCAGATTCGTATGGAACAGATTCGGAAAGCAGATAAGAAGGCAAAGGCTGGCGGGTAGCCTAGTTCGTTAATTTGAAGAGTACAGCCTTTTCTTTTTTATACCAGCAAACGATAAGAGCATGATTCAAATCCCTTTCTTCCCTTTATGCAATGGGAAATCTCCATGAATGTATTCCGTTTCCTAAACTATGAGCATTTGTTGTTCCTATGCATTCCACACATGGCTTTGGAGAAGGATTATGAAGGTCAAATGAACGGATAAAATCAGAAATGAAGTTGTAAATATAATTGCAGAAGAGAAAAAAGCCAGGGGTAGTACCACAGAAAGGAAGAAACAGACGACATATTGAGGAAAATCTGGATTGTGAAGAATAGAATTAATGGTAAAATAAATAGAAACGTCCCTATAGGAAGGCCATAAGATAATCGTTTTCAAAGAACCACGGAACTAACCGCGTAATTATTTTAACGGAGTCACCCGCTAGAGATCACACAATCGTGTAAAAATCTCAGTGGAAAAACCATTCGCCTGGACTGGGAATCGAACCCAGATCCCTCGATTTTGCGCCGAATGCTCTAACCAACTAAGCTACCCAGGCGTCCACTGTGAGGACAATTTGCTCCTTAAAGGCCGCGTGAGATCCACAGTGGAAAAGGACGCCGGGGTAGCTTGATTGGTTAGAGCACTCGGCGCGAAATCGAGGGATCTGGGTTCGATTCCCAGTCCCGGCGAATGGTTTCTCCACTGAAAATTTCACTAAAAAATAAGATAAGTACATAGAAAAAATGATGAGGAAAGTAAAGTATATAAAGAAGGAGAACTACCACGAGTTAAGAGGACTAACAATAGATAGGAAAGGATGGAGAGCAGCATTCAATCAATCTTAGAATTGAACGACCAGGGATATCCCTAATATTGAGTACCATTTGGCACAGTAAATATTTGTATGGAATTAACCCCTAATTCTCACATCCCTGAGGTGACTATGACACTCACTGGAGGTTATGCATATGCCTATGACGAGGGTGATATCTGGCCTCTCTCGTCCTGATCAGGGATATTAAACGAAACTAAAGTCATGGTTCCGGAACGGTTCAGAGTGGGTTCAGATAGAGTTTCGGTTCGCGAAACCGAACCGAAAGAAGGAACGAAAATCTCGGAACGAAAGTGGATCCGGAACGAAAGTGGAACGAAAATATTTTGAACGAAAACCCGTAGGAACGAAAGAGAAACCGTTCCGATTTCGGTTCGGACTAGAAAAAGTTCCGTTCCCACCTTCCCCCCTATGGTTCTGGATTTCGTTCGGAGGAATTTTAAAAGTGTACATAGAATTTTCAAAATTACCTGCCGCCATGTCATGTACACCACTTTCGGTGTGGTTTGGGGTGCCAGTCAAGGTGTTTCATCGTATTTGGTAACAATGGAAGAAAATGGAAAGAAACCAGCATTTTTTATGCAATTAATGGAAATTGTGGGTTGTACTGTGTTCTGTACAGATCAATAAAGTCTCTCAAACGGTATTGAGGGGATGTACGACGGCTCGCTCGTGGCTGATCTCAATGAATCGTCGACGACTATCGACGTATAGTAGTGATAGTTACAAGAACTCGTTTTTTCCGCGAACGATAAGCGATCACAATAAAAATTAAGCTCACTAAATACACTCCTATAATTCATGTCACCATTTCATCTCCAAAAAACTTACATTTTACACGGCTGGTGACCTAACATCCCCTGCCACACGCCCATGCGGCGGCTCGCAGGGTATTATGTAGATGTAGATAGTAACGCAATCTAAACGGGCGCCATCTAATGAGTCGTCGACGGATGAGATACCAGTCTGGAAACGGACTCAATGGTATTCCGCGCCAAAAGGCTTTTTTTTCCCATCTCCCCTTTTTTAGCCTCAACCCTCCCTCCCCCCCTCCCTCGCCTATTGCCTCCCTTTATCCTTCTCCCGTTGAGAGAGTGAGTGCCCTCGGTTTCGAAGACTCTTCGCTGCCCGGGCAACAAAGTGGTCCCGTCATGCTCCTCGCCAACGGATTCCGTCGTGAGTGATGGCCTGCCATGACTAATGGACCTTCTTCCGTCGCGAACCTGAGACAGAAAATAAAGGCGAAGATAATAACGCCTGCGATTCTTCACTAAGTGCACAGTTGTGTGACTAATTATCTGAATTAGTTAGACTCAAGGCTACATAGTTTCCATCAAAGTCGGTACAGATGTACAGACAGATGTAAGTACAAGTGTAATTCAGTAACTATTTGGCGGAAAAAGATCGTTAGGTAATAAGCGAGTTCAAGCCGTTATGGTAATTTTTCATGTTAAATGTGGATTTGAAGGAGAGTAATGTTGAGATAGGGCTCCTCCACATCACGTTTCAATGCACCAAGGGTAGAAATTCGCAATGAAAAAAATCATTTGACTTGACCGGGATTCCAACCCGGATCTTCCAATTGCCCGTCAAGTGTGTTAGCCAGTTAGTGGCCGCCAATGAGGAGATCCGGGTTCGAATCCCGGTCAAGTCAAATGATTTTTTTCATTGCGAATTTCAACCCTTGGTGTATATACACCCGTGCGAGTGACTTCGTACCACATTATTTGTCAATGCAATGATTGGAAATTTGTCACACGTCAATGATTAAGCCTCATTAATTTCACGCTTATTTCTTTCCTCAGCACAGAATGCGTCCTACATATATTCATATCATCTCATATGTCTACCCTTTTGTTTCTCCTTCACCCTTTCCTCGCTTTCTTAGCACTCCATCTCATAACCACGGATATGAGCATTTCATGGCCTCGTCCGACTTCTGATTTTTTCAGCAACTTCTCTTTCTCCCATACCGAGACAAGGAGGCACTTCAACTGTTATCGTCGCAAGGGGAAAAGCGCATAATGCAAAATACCCTAGGGCAAAAAAAAATGAGCTCAAGGGTTATTACTACCTAGCATACACTTCCTCATGTCAGCCGTTGTCATGGATTCTGCCTCTTTCTATCTGCTCGCTGATTTTAGCCATTTTTTTCACAATTTTCAATGCTCAATGGCAGAAAAACTGTTTAACTAATAAAATTATCGCAAAATTTCTAGTTTCAGTCATTCACGCTCTATTTAACAGTATACTAATGTAACTTTTTACTACACCGGTATAAAATACACTACAGAGCATATCACCGGTGAATAGTTTGATATGTAGTGCAGCCTCTTAATGGGGTAGGAAAATAGACTGAGAAAGGGTGGTGAGATTAGGCTGCAGGCTTTCAAGTGAAAGATCGAAGGGTTAGGAGGATGAAGAAGGTGTGGTGGATGGAAAGGATGGAAAGGACAGACGTGGAAGTGTTGGTTTGATTGGTGAGAAAAGAAAACATGTGCATGACATGAGGAGGAGGCAGGGTAGGTGGCCTGAAGAAGTAATGGGTGGGCGAAGGGTTGCTCCAGGCCGTGGGAGAGGGAGGGACGTTGGGCAAACGGGGATGGTAAGAAAGGCAATAGGTTTCACGCACGCGATGAAAAGGGTCGAATACTTAGATGCGGAGATGGACGCTATACGTTTGAAGGGGCCTCAATTTCAATCTGTAAAAAAAGAGAATTTGAACTGCCTTCTACTGAAACCAACACTTACTCATTTATTACTACAGAATATTAAGTCTCTGTTTCCTCAAAATGAACATAGCGTTGGTATTTGACGCTATAATTATGAAATCGAAGGCTACAATCCATGCTGTATTATAATATGTGTATGCTATAATTGTAACTAACTGATGTGCTGACCTGAAAAATATCTACAATACTCGAAAATACTACGAGGCATCCTTCATGATGCCTCGGGGTATTGCACCCCAAATGAATTGAAAAGAGCGTGACACATTTCTGTTGGCCTTCATTTGTAAAAATCCAGAAGATATTTGCACACTTCCAAGGAAAGCAACCCTAACCAGCAGACCACTTAATAAATAAATATTGCCATTCACACTGAGAGTATTCATCTATAACATCGATTAGCAGCGGTAAAGTGTCTGTGTGATGCTCCCTCATTAAAACATGACGGTGTTCGTAGCGACAGCATGTCGCTTGATGTCTGTAAGCAATGACGCCATTCATGACGTCAAGGCGTCAATGCCTGGGACCAACGGCCACTGATGACTTACGCGTGGAGAGTGCGGCAGACAGCAATGAATCTCGATGACGGCGCTCTGAAATAGGATTTGCCGTCGAGGGGAGGAGGAATGTCAGTTTTTGTTACTGCGGATTGGTGACGCATTGAAATCTGCGCCATCTGCATGTTACGGCGGGGGTTTTCTTCATTTGGGTACTGCTGACGCTAGAATGGTTTGATAAAATAAAAAAAGGTAGATAGAAGTTTCAAACCCCACTCAAAATTCATTATTATTGCAAGGTAATCAAAATGAATGCCGTTAATTCCTGATACCAAGAATTTCTAAACATTATTTCAGAAAATAATGGGCATTTTAAGGCCATTAGTCCGTTACATAGTTCCCCCGTTCTAATGAGTAATTGTCAATGAATGTGCAAAATTAGTAGCTTTGACAAAAAAACTTTAGATGCACTAGAAATGTAAACAATTCTTGCATCGTTTATATTACCACATACATGTTTATTTAAAACGTATAATCAGATGCATTGAACAGCAAAATGCGGTCCAAGAGTTTTTTTTGGCTCACTTGAAAAGTTTTTGAAATGTGAAGACAATGACTCACCATTCACTCTCCTACCACTTAAATAGCTGTAAAGGTAGAGAAATGTATTTTCATAAACATGGAAGCAAATGAAACGAGACAGCATTAAATACTTCAAATTTTGAATGCTCGAAGGCGATTTTTCAAGGTGCGCTTTCACTTAGAACTTACTACACATTGTTATATCGTTGACCAAACATCTTGGTGAGTTAAAGTAAGTGTTTATATATATATATATGGCGTTTATGTTTTAGTTTTATGCAATTGAGAGTGAATTCCCTACAAGCACCAAAAATTAATAACGTGAGACTTTTATGCTGATTATACACTCAAGTCATTCATGTTATTGATATAATCCACAGTTAGCCGGTTAGCCGAGGAGGTATATCTATTAGCAAGTGCATACCGGTAATGACGAGTTTGATTCTAAATAATTACTACTATTTTTTAAATTTTAAACATACATATTACAATTGATCACGGGGAATTTTTCTTATTCCGTATATCTCTAAAAAAACAGGGACTTTTGTAAATTTTCTAAATATTATCTTTTGATAAAAGTCGTAGGAGAACGAGACAAGTGATTTGTTAGCGTTAGACATTCCAATTTGCACTTCCGTGGCTCTGTTTGCATTCTATTTGCCTTTCAAAAATTCTTCAATCACGTTTCGATCATTTCCCTGACAGGACGCTCCCTATGCGCTTTCTATTCAATAGAGTAAACCACAAGTTCCATTCCACAGTTGAACTAACTAATTTTGTCATAATGAATTGACAAAAAGAGAATAATGAATTAATTCATCATGAATTAAGTCCAAGTTATGCCTGAGGATATCGAGTTACGAGATTAATCTCACCATCATCACCAAGACAATGGCTTTCTTTGGGCACGCATTCAACTTTAGCAGAGAAGTTATATAAGTAAAACTAGAATGACATTAATTATGAATGAGTGGGTGATTAAAGAATGTGGGTTGGGTCTCCTAGTAATGGACTATATTTATGAAAGGAGATTGCATAGTTGGTTTAGCCATATCGAGAGAATGGAAGAGGGTCGAATAACCAAACAGGTATATGAAAGCAGAGTGAATGGTTTGAGAGGAAGAGGTAGGCTACGAAAACCAAGCGTGAATATGGTAGAAAATACTCTAAGAAGAACGATTATAAAGTCTTAAGAAAAGGAGAATGTGTATGAAGCCATAAATATGTATAATAGAATCGAAATCGGATTGTGAAGGAAGGGCATTATGGATTCAATATTAAAATGGAACGAGTTTTCTAATGATGACAGCGGTAATTAGATTCTTAGACTTACCTCGAATGAAAATCAAGTGGTGGGTATGTATGACTTTCACTTTTGCAAAACTTTTGGGGCTGTGATTGTATTCTAATGCAAATAAGAACGAAGAAAAAAGCGTGGGGAGAAAACAACGGTGGTTTATTTGGGTGAGAAAACGACAGGTACATGTATCTTCTCAATTACAGGCAGAAAAACATACGCTACCTTAAATATATACGCTACGTAAATATATACGTAAATACAAACATTAGTGTCTCTCAACTTTTAGAGGGATTAATGTGGGAGCCCCTAGAGACTCGGGGGCTAAACGCTAGCCTTAGATTGCTTGAGAAATTCAGAACTGATATTTTTCAGAGCGACTCAGAGAATATTATCGTGACTCCTCACTACATCTCTAGGTCTGAAAGATGCGATAAAATAAGAAAGATACACTGCCGAACGGATAGGTACAAAAACTCGTTCTTTCCGCGAACAATAAGCGACCACAATAAAAATTCAACTTCACTAAATACACTCCTATAATACATGTCACCATCTCATCTCCCAAAAACGTACACCTTTACTCAGCTGGTGACCTAACACCCCCTGCCACGCGCCCATGCGGCGGCTCGCAGGGTATTATGTAGATGTAGATGAAATATTTCTAAAATTACATAATGTGAAGTCGTTTGTGTTCCTTCACATTTTACCTAGGTGCTTACTCGCTCTCAATTTTTTTCTCCATTTTCGAACTTAAGCGTGCATTCAGAATGAGCAGCTGACTGTTTAACATATTCCATTGGTCCAATGAGATTTGAGAAAAGCACAAGGGTCCACATTTCTTCCTTTTGCTCATTCCGTTCGCTGCTCCCTCTCCCACCCTCTTCTCCATTCTCTCCCCAGTCACTTGATTTCATTCTGTATCCGTGTCCTCCCACTCAGCACTTCCTACAGCATCCTCACCATTCCTCCTCTCTCCCCCATATCCCCCCCTTTCCTCCCCTCCACCCTCCGCCATCCTTTATAGGGGTTGCGCCCCCGCCCCACCCCGCTGGCAACTCTCCAAGGACGCCCATGAGTGGGGAGTGGCAGGGAAGCACCCAGACCCGGCATCCACGGTTTTCAAGCACCGCCCTGCACCCGTCAGATAGCAGGATGGGCGCTGTTCTCCACGAAGCGAACTGGAAGAGGGGGGCAGAAGCTGGCCCATGTGGAGTGTTTATCCCTACGTTGAAATAATGCACAATAATAGCAACTTATCGTCTTCCTTGGGAATAAAATGCCCATGGGCTTCCTCGTCGTTTAAAAATAGCAAATTAGCAATTGATATTACAAATACACCACGTGGGCATTGGGTTGGTGTGGTGGCTAGAGTACTGGCTAACCGTACGGACGGCCAGGGTTCAAATCCTTGTGGAGGAAGAAAGTTTTTCAGAGGACACTCGATCCCTACTTGGGTGTCTAGTTGAGGGCACTTCAAGTACAGTACTCCGTCTGTCGGATGAGACCTTGTCGTGGTCCCCTAGGCGCCTTTCGTTAAGAGCAGGCTAATGCCGACGCCGGGTTTCCATCCACCCTTCCTCTCTTACCTATACCCTATGGCAAAAATTACCTTATCCGTCAGTCACCTCCCCAAATATCCAATCCAAATACTCCACGTGTAAAGGAGCAACTGATAAGAGAAAGTATTGGTGAGAAACTTTTTGCTGAAAATTGTTTGCTGGGGCCGCAGAAAATTTTACCCACTCTCGAAGTTCAATGGAAAGGTCGACCCTTATTTAGCTGGACACGAACTCGGAATCCGAGCCTCTGGTTTTTTTATCTTTTCTTACCCGCAACGGCTCGTGGTAAATACTGAGATAATGAAGCGAAGTCGAACGTTTATCGAACGAAAATAATGCATTGGTATACTCTTCTTTATTCTCGACCAGGGTGTCAGCCGGGCGACTCCCGAAGCGTCGAAGAAGGCGAATGAGGTGTTCCACTGGGTCTCCCTCATTGTGAGCCACACGATTTTCCCGGCTGAGAGATAGTAATATCGACACCGTTCAGCTAGATCCCCCAATCAATGGCAGTTCACCGTCTACCACCAGAGAAGGCCTTCGAACTGTTCCGCACTCGCGCCCCGCGCTAATGGCGCCAGCATCCTACAAATTTTATGACTGCCTCCTAGCCCCCCAGACATTTGAATTAGATTTAAGTGTTTATTTATTTCTCAGGCAACGTTTTTAAGCCTAACTCGATCGTAGAGGATAATTCTATTTCTTCATCTTAACTCCTTTAAAACCCATTGGTTTTTTTGTTTCCGCGTAGAACTTCTTAGAATTTATTGCAAAAAAAGTCTCCCTTTCAACCATATCTATTTATTTTTAATTGCAGAACTTTATGATAGCCATATGAGAAAAATATGGTAGTCGCTAACACACACGTCGAGCACCATCGGCGTATAAGTTACACATGGAAGATGCCAGGGGATAGAGCCAGATAGCAAGACTACATACTAGTGAGAGTCAGATACAAGAACCAAGCCAAGCAGTCCAAGAACTGTCCCGGTTCGGATATAAAAAGTGACCACAACCTAGTACTCATGAGCAGCCATCATCGATACAAAAATCAAGAAGATAAAACGCTAACCAAGATGGAATACAAAAATGCTGGACGAAGATGGAAACAGAGGAAGATTCGCCTCAGCCGTTTACAGGAAACTTGAAAATGAGGCAGAAATGGGCGTGAAAGAAAAATGGGATGAGCTGAAGTGGACAATCGCAGAACTAGCAGAGAAGCAACTGGTGAGTAATATGGCCAACACGAAGAAGCCATGGATAACAACAGAGATTAGGAATCTAATAGAAGAAAGTAGAAAATACAAAAATAGAAAATAAGGTGAGACAACACTCCACTAGAAGCGAAGCTACTACTACTTGAAAGGAAAATTGAAGGTAACCTCTCGGAAAACCAGTTTCGATTTAGAAGGAACAGGCATACTAGGGAGGCCATACTCTGCCTGAGAGTAATGGTAGAGAAAATAACACATGTGAACAAGCCATTCTATGTCGCATTCCTCGATCTGGAGAAAGCCTTTGACAATTTTGCGTGGAACAAGCTTTTCAGACTTCTGGAAAAACTCGGGATGGATTATTACAGCAGAAGAATAATCTACCAACTTTACGGGAAGGAAGTACATAGTCACAATGCGAATGAGAGACGGAAATCTGATAGAAGCTAAAATAAACAAAGGAGTAAGACAAGGATGCAACCTCTCACCAGTACTGTTCAACATGTATGTTCACGCAGAAGGCAGTTAGAGAAGCAGAATAAATTGGACTGAGCGGAATAAAGATAAACAGTGAAGAAATAAGCATGCTCCACTTCGCAGATAATATCACAGTTATAGTTGGAAATCACAGTGATCTTCAAAGGTCACTAAACATAATGGGTAAAGTTCTCCAAGAATACAACATGATAATAAATGATGCAATGACAAACATCCTAGTACGCGGAAGAAAGAAGCTGAATGAAGGTGTCACCCAGAGAGGAAAGAAATAAGAGCAAGTGGATTCCTTCACCTATCTCTGAAGTACCATTACGAGGTACGAAAGAAGTACTACGGACACGAAGTGGAGATTGGCCCAAGCTAAGAAGGTGTTCATGGGAAAAAGACAACTGCTGTGCTCAAAGACGAAAGGACTACAAACCAGGAACAGTTCATGAAAACATTCGTGTAGAGCGTGGCACTCTATGGCCCATGGACCACTGGAAAATTTGACCAGAAATGATTAAAAGCCTTTGAAACCTGGTGCTGGAGGAGGATGCTGAAGATAAAAGAGATGGAAAAAATAAGAAATAAGAAATGATAAAGTGTACAGAAGAGTAGAAGAGGAAATGACCATATGGTAAACCATACAGAAAAGAAGAAAAAGATGGATTGGACACAACCGGAGACACAATCGGTTGGTGAAGAACACAATTGAAGGTAAAAGAGAAGTAATTTCCCCAGAGGACATCCCAGGAATGAGTTTATGGGCCAAATAATGGGGAACGTACCTACAAAGAGATACCAAGAGGTATAAGTCCTTATCTCCTGTATCCTGGTATCCTCCTGGTAAGGGCATTAGATAGGGGCAAATAGAGGGTTGCAGTCAACCGGTCTTAGGATTGAACGACCAATGATGATGATAGCCACAGGTTAAAATTTGCTCTATTTTACCATTACGTGAAACAACACTTCCACCTCATCAGTCCAAAAACTCATTATTCGAATCCTTCCCTTACAAATCACCCCATATGTAACTTGTTTTAATTTTTAACCCTTTAACGTCAGGTGTGCCGAATTGGGCACATACCTCCAAAATCGTTGTGCCTCAGTAACCATGTAAGTTATTTCACTATAGCCCATTGGGACGTTTTCGTCACGCTCGAACCTAAATTCGAGGCTATTTTGAAAAAATGTTTAAAAAATGGATGGGCGTACTTTAAATTATCTCCCTTGATTGGGATTTAGAAGGATCAAATTGTTGTCCATGTAGGGTTAAGGGAACTTTTATAATGAAGTTTCCCGTTATAAAATCTGCTTCATTTCTATAAGTCGAGCACTTTCTTTTAATTAAACAGATTCAGGAATCTTTGTGAATGTGTAGAGTGGACAACATGAGCTAATTATCAAATGAACGAATACGTTATAACTAGATGAAAGCCTTAGATAAGCTTAAGCAAGTTTTTATTGAAGCAAAGACAGAAATGAACAGTGTGACCAAAACTTAGGGAGATGCTGAGATCGAATCGATATTTTTGTAAAACATGAAAAATGAATGTTCTGTGAGGAAGGCCAAGAGACAAATGTGTTCGTGAAATTGATAGAACCATAAGAAAGAAGGAATCTTCCAACAAATTTCAGGGGAATAATCGCTGGATAGGAAACACTGGGGTAGGCTTCGCGAAACTAATCTCCAGATTGAAGAACTAATGAATGGAGCGGAGGAAACGGTTGTGAGACAAATGAGGTGTGCTACAGGGCGATTCCGCTTCTTAGGGCGATTTGGCTGCGTCCAACGGTCGGTCCACAATAGGGGAAAGTTACGGCGGGATGGATGGCGGGGTGGGTTCAGGGAGAGAGGAAGGGATGGAAAGGGAGGGAGTGAAATAGGTGCTGGGTCACACTGTCCACCTACCGAGGGGTCGCCGTACGCATGGAAGACCCCCATCCCATGATACGAGTGTGGAATGGGGCCGGCGAATGCGATTGGCGGGAACAAATGACGACCTCTTTCCGCTTAACTTCAGAGTGCCCTCTCATACGTCCCCAGCATCTCGCCTCCGCAAGCCAGCCGCCCCTTCGGACAATCTGTTTAATTTCATACCCTCATCCCCTTAATTCCTCTTTTCCTACCCCCATTTCCTTTCTTTCTTATCCCTTCCCCTCCCTCCGAGCCCTTAAACTCCCAATGTTCAAGTTCTGTGACGTGAGCAATGAACGCTATTGTAACCACTGATGGTTTGAATCCCCTAACGCACTCAATAACTCACACCATATAAACAGGGACTGAAAGATTCCGTAGAATATTTTCTTTTGGGTACCCCCAAGTTTCTAATGCTAGCATTTCGAAAATTTTCAGAGAAATGTTGTTTTCTCAACCTTTCCCTGCTGTGAAAAGTGAGTGAGATTATAACACAATATATATTCCAATCAAAGTATTGGATGGAAGTGTGTAAATTTAAAATATAAAAATGCAGTTTCCTATTTGTACGAAGATGAATCGCAGATTCTAACAACTACACAGAATTTATAATTCCAGAATGGAGAGTCAGAGAGAGAACAAAGGAAGTTGAGAACTGTACCAATGGAATAAGTATGCAAAAACAACTGAATCAACGAACACTAAAATGTACCTACTTTTTCATAAATGTTAGAGTAGACAACGTTAACAATACGGAGGAAAATTTGTTTTGTTGATTACCATTATCACAGGATATCCAGCTCCAAAATTAATTTAGCCATTAAATTTTTGAAGCAATGAATGGAGATTTTGACCTAATTCAGGTTTCACATTTCATTTTACCAATTCATCGATTTTTCATGAAATAGATATCTGGATTCTTCCTTCTGCGGAAAAAATATGAATTATTTTTACTGCATTGATACTTCAATTATCTTCCATTATTTCGTGAAACTTAGCTTTCATATCCTCTTCATATCTCATAACTCCTTCTTCTTAGGTGTACTTTCCATTGGATTCATAATAAGTGATGTAACGTCGGCTTTGGGTAGCAGAAATTACTAATTCTGCATCAGCCCATATTTGAGAAGAGGATAATTTGTGTAAATTTAGTTTTTTGCCAAATAACATAGGAAAACGTATTTCGAGCAATTTATAATCCTGAAGATGATGGCGGAGGTAGCGAGCGAAACATCGGCAGAAAATTATTCAACCTTAAGTATGCCCCGAGAAGACTTTATCAACAGTAATATTTTAATTGGTCTTTTGCAGTGAAAATGCACTGGAGACCGTTATTTTTACCTTATTCGCCAAATGCTAATTGTATTTTCCAAGAATCGCAAGGTAACACTACGCTATGACGTCTATTAATGCCATTAGATGAAAAAAGAAGTACATACATAGCGATGAACACGATTTATCCGTTATAATTATTTCGCCGCGTTTGAAATGCTTTCAATTACCAGCCTGAGGTATAATAATATAGGCCATCAGGCCTTATACTCGTGGTTCTTCTGGGCGCTAGACCATTCAAAAATTTACATACTATAGGGAGAATTCCGTTTGCTACCTGCCGTAACAACACTTCCGCATTGGTTTTATTAACCTAAAGGTAGAGTATTTGAGGTTAGCTTTACTGCGTAATCAACTTAATACCTCTCTACAACTTGAATCATTTAAAAGAAAACCACTTAAATCAGTGATCATAACATTATCATAACATTCAACAAAGAAATGTAACTTTAATATTTGGCCAGGTCAAAATGCATGTTTTTCAGATAAATACACGCTGAATGAGTATGGAATTTGAGTCAGGATAGCAGGATGATAATTACACTGCAAGAATCACATCTGGCATTCCTCTTGTTTATCCCCATTCCTGGAAGAAAATAGTTCAAAAGAAACCACTAAAAACTTATACCTCACGTGATTTCCAACTTAAAGCCGTAACCATCCAACAGAGAATAAACTATAGCCATTGGAGAGGCTAAGCTAGGTTTGCGCTAAAAAAAGTTGGAGGCCAAACGCAAGGATAACGGTACTGGAAGCATTTAGGTCACGCGAGTACATGCGGCATGGGTGACAATAGATTTCTCCAACACTTTTCAGCAAGAACTGAAGCAAGGATCTAAGTAAGAAAGTTTCAACGTTGAGAGGAAAGCACCCAAATTGCCCTCTGTGCCATCAATTACCACAACAACCACGGAGCAAGACGCGAGTCTATCAAATAGCGTCTCTCTTATCGTCCTTTCCCTCCACCTTTTCCCTTGTCACTCATTTTTATGCCTAATGTATCCTAATACCCTTATCTCATGTCCTGGCATTGATTTGGATACAGATATACAGATGAAAATATATATTCATTATACTCTATTATTACAAAACTCAAAATTCTGCGGTAAATCAGATTATGAGAATAAAAATGGAGAACTAGACAACAAAACAGGTTAAAAAAGTCGTCTTTCTCGCAAACGGTGGGGGACCGTTGCGTTGCAGTATCCAGTGAGACTTTCATCTGATTTTTCCCATAGGTAGTGTAACAAACTAGTTGAATAACTCCTTAATCCTTCCATCCTTATACTCTATCAAGTACTAACATAACGCCGTAAATATTTTCGGAACATGCCCTGTATCTCTGACCATTGACTTAATTGTAAAGCACATTTGTTAGCCTGACTTTGGTGGCATGCCGGTGACATATCGCCTCCTGACAAGAATTTTAATGTAATGTTTTTAAATCATGAATCGTGGAAGCTTCGGTAACCTTATTTCGGGACAGCGGAGTACATTTTGGTGATAAGTCTCCTTCCGCTACATACCCTCGAGGTGGCTTTCAAACTATTGTATAGATGCAAATGGGCATACCCTGGGCCTTGACTCTTCGTGTTTGAAAAATTCGTGAGTGTACGAACAAGCATTTGGTTGGCATTCTTTCCTCTCAACAGGCATTTTTTCCTCGCATTCTTCCTCAGTTTCTTTCCATCGTAAAGAAAGGATTCCTTCTCTTGGAGGAAATAACAATCAGTGGGGACGGCCTCTGGCCATTATCGCAGGCGATTGGAGACCTCGTCCGACGCCATTACGACTCCCATTCAACTCAAAGAGGCGTCCTCCATTTAATGCCAGCGCAGGGAGCTCACAACTCGACTTTCAAACCCCACGGCTATCAAACATCATTTACGATTGCATTCGAAGCGAGTTGTGAGAGAGAATCGCCGGAAAGTACTTTGGAAGGGTCGGTCGCACTCATTTTATGCAACGGGAAGAAACACCTGCGCACAATTGCGACGTATTTTTTCCTATATCCTTTAACGGGAGAACACAATGGACCGCATCCAAAGGAACCAGCTGTAATACCACCAAATGAGGAGAAAATTTCTGCAATGCACCTGCGGAAGAAGAGTAACGTATGATAATGGTATGAAGACGAAACTGAATGTCACTTTGTAGACTAGACATTGTCCTGCTGTTTACTAAGATTTCAATACCGCTACTACATCATACCCCTTTATTCATCCTTCAAGATTTTATTTTCTGAATGAGTTTGAATCTTGTTGTACCCGTGACAAATTTTAATCCAAAATTGGTTCGATGGATGACGTCTTGAATTAAACGTGAAAAAAGGGGTGTCATATTTTACTGGGAAAGGAGCAACTCTCTTCATTAAAGCTATTGCAAACAGCAATGCCACTGAGAAAGTGCAAAATTAATATGCACATACTTCAGAGTGAAATTAATGAACTCCACAGGGGTAGCCACATTTTGGATACAACTGGGCAAGCTAATCAAAAAATGGGATTTGTTAAAATTTGTCAAAAAAGGACAATGCAAGTCCGAAGATGATATCAGGAAATCAGCCACACATGCCTTGTCAGACCCCACTTGGAATACTCTGACAGTGCTCGGGGTCCTTATGAATTAGTCATAAAATCCGATTTAGAATGTTAGCAGCTACGATGAAAAAGTTGAATTGAAGACCATCGTGATGATTTATAATCTAATTTTTCTTTTATTCGTTTTGGGCTTTCACAAAAGTTTTAAAATATCATTTTTACTGCAAATGATAAGAGACCACTACAGATGAAATGACTTTTAATAAGGTTTTTCAATCATAATGAAAAGATTAAACATGTTTAATTCCACACTGTAAGCGGCGCTGCGTCGCCACTTGCGTTTGTCGCCGGCTCACAGGACGTGAGACCGGATGGTCATTAAGACGTCTCATGGCACTTTAATGTGTTAATTACTACGTGGGAACCATGCTGCCGTCAGCACCTTTGCAGGAAGCTGGGTGGTCACGTGGGTAAGGCGGCGGCGGCATGACGCCGTGCGCAGGGAGTCAGTCGGTGATGTATACTTAAGTCCGAAGGGCGGGTTAAAGGAGGAGCGTGCGTTCCCGCGTCTCAATGTGTAACGGAATCACAATAAATATCTTCACTGAATGACTCGTTCCGCTAATCTTTTGGAGTGCCATCCCGAAGAAAACCCCGCGCTAACAACACTAATTTTTTTAAACCAGGGTTTTATAAATTATTGTGGAATTTACCAAGTTTGATCTTTTCATTATGAATATTAAAAACTTCCATAAAGTAACGCCTGAAACAATTTCGTTTGTTTTTCGATCAGTTGTCTTAAAATTCCACCAGAGCTTAGTTTTCTGACATCTTTGAACGATCCACTTAGACATATAACAACACGGAAACCAGCCACACATTCCTTCTCAGATCCCATTTGGAATAATTTGACAGTGCTCAGGGTCCTTATGAATTTTTCATAAAATCCGATTTAGAATGCTAGCAGCTACGATGGAAAAGTTGAATCGAAGACTATTGTGATGAAATATAATCAAATTTTTCTTTCATTCGTTTTGGGCTTTCACAAAAGGTTTGAAATGTCATTTTTTACTGCAAATGATAAGAGACTATTACGGATGAAATGACTAATAACAAGGTTTTATGATCAGTTGCCTTAAACTTCCACCAGAGCTTAGTTTCCTGACGTCTTTGAAGGATCAACTTAGACATATAAAAACATGGAAACCACTCTCCAGAAATTAGGCTTCTAGGGGGAATTGCACAATTATTCCCCGAGGCTGGTCCGCCGCGATGAAAAGCAGTTGAGGCACTTCAAAAAGTGCCCTTCAGATAAAAAGCCTCTTGGCCCTTTTAATCCCGTCGTCGCCTCTTTGTCCCGAGTAATGAGTGTCCGTACACGGCGTCAGTTTCCGTGCGCGAATACGTCACACCCACTTTCTCTAATTCGCGTTGAGCCGCGAGTGAACCGACCGAATGAGTACACGTGTAGTGAGGGCAGCCGAGAGGGTCCCCATGCTGGGGGAGGAGCGGGAGTCAAAGGGGGAGGAGAGGAGGAAGGAGATCCCATCGGGGCACTGACTGAACGTACGCGCCCGGACTGCACTAGGTCACGAGATCGCTTGGACAGGACTCGACACTCGGAGAAAGTACTACACGCTACGAAGAGGGTAATATTCAGTGCGACAACGAGAGAGGGCAATGCTTTCTCTTACGCCCTCTTTCGCTTAAACTCGCCTCTTACTATTTCTAGACTCGCTGAAAGCCACGCTTTCCGCACAACAAAGCGTATCCAATGGGTACGACCGTGAGCGTGATTCAGCAAAACAAACGCGGAGTCAGGTCATGAATATGCATTATGGATTCTCGACTCGGTTATGGATATTATGAGCTGACCCATACATTTCGTCACCGTAGTGATTACTTATTTTTAAATTACACCACATCTTTTCTCCAGGGAAATAAGGAACTTAAGCATGAATGTCTACATAATTTTCATTTAAAAAATTAGTTTGATAAGCTAGGAGATTGTGCCAGGTTGTGATCATATTTTGGTAGAAACTTAGGATAATTCAATCGAATTATCACTAAATTACATTATATTGTAGCTCTTTATTACCTATCAGTGGAACCTAGAATATATATCATTCTTCAAGTGGATGACAAGAGTGAAAATACGCATGATTACCCATAGCTTTATAAAGCGCGACTGAATCCATCGATCTGAGGAAAGGTAAGAGAGGTGTCACTGACATACTTGGGGATTAGATTAGAACCTGGGGATTGAGATTTTATCGATACATTTTATGTATTATTTTTAAATAGAATGGTCATTGATATTGTTCAGCCAAACTTGATAAACCTTTGAATGCATTTTATAATAAATTTTTAAAATCTTTTTAATAATGACCTAAATAGGTTCATTTGAAAATAAATAAGTTATAGAATTATTATTTTACAGTGATTGACAACTAAAATAATAGTCTATCGTTTTGGAGGTCTTCCACGGTGCATCTGAAGAAATATAATATACGAAGAGATAAATGAAGCGCGGATGCGGAGCCAAACAAAAGTAACCGAAGTAGTCTGTGCGTTTCTTATGGAGAGTTTGGTGCTTTTATTTCTGTATAAAACAGATTTTTTTGCAAATTTAGTACCAGTGCCTATCAATATCACGTACCACAACAACCTAAAATTCCAACATTCGACTAGATCGGATAACCAATTTCGATAAGTATTACATAGCGTATGAGTAGACACAATTATTGCTTGCTTCATGGTGAACGGGTAAAACCTTCGCGTCAGTAAGACACTTCCGTGCTACAGACTGGTTTCATTATTAGATTATTTCATTATTATTGGTTTTATTATAATTATGGTGAAGGGCAGTTATTACATAACTCCTCTTCACCATAATTATATTTATGTGATAATAGCTTCGTTTTTATAATGATTACAAAAATATTCGTCGATGCAAAATCCATAAGCATTTGATAATTTCTTAGCCAAATGAGAAACTTTCTCGGTAATTAAACGTGGACTAATGGAATCCTCATACCCTAAAACCCTAAATATCCACTCTCAGGAGAAAATGTTTGCATATCTAATAGTCTAAGTAGATACAGATTAATATGTGCAAATATTTCTCATGTAATTATATAAGAAAAACTGTAATACACATGGAAGAAATTCTATTAATGGCTAATGCTCAGGTGGCCAAGGAAATCTGAGAAAACTATTATTTTTGAAATCTGAGAAAAATTAATTATTTTGTCATTAATAACGTAATTTTTAAACGAAAACAAAGAAAAAACAATCGATGGTGAGAATCAAATAATCAATTTCCTTTGGCATGCGATAGTGAAAATTTGGACTTGAAAATCTTGATGGTCACCTCGAATCCGCCACAAGCAGTTGGGACCATGAACAGAAAGGTTTAACGCGAAAAATTTATAAGATACAAAGAAAAGCTAAGAGCTTTGTTAAATACTGCGTCTGATAAACATATAGTATTGAATAGCTTTTAGATGGACTAGATTGGGAGCTACTTTATACTCGGAGGCCACAAGCTAGGCATAGTTTTATTGAGGAATTCAGAACTGGTGTGTTTCAAAGCCACACAGAGAATATAATTTTGAAGCCACGCTACATTTTTACGTCCTACTGAAACGAAAAAATAAAAGAAATACATTGTAATACAGGTAGGTACAAAAATTTGTTTTTTTCCGCGCACATTAAGTGACCACTATAAAAACTGAGCTCCACTCAAATACTCCCGTAGTAAACTTCACCATATTACCTCCAATAAACTTATCTTTAACATTTTTACACTGCTGGTGTCCTATCAACCCCTGCCTCACGTCCATGCAGTGGCTCTCAGGGTAGCATCTAGATGTAGATGTCCGTGTTCTATTTTACTTAGTGTGACTGGTCTTAACTTAGCGATAAATATTCTCCTAAAATGAAGCGGTCATATTTCTCATGTCTTCCTTAAAATACAACCACAATACCATCATGGCAAAGATAACAAAGAGTTCGTAGAAATAGCGACATTTAAAGAAGTTGGAGCGATTTTTTAACGATGAAATAAACTAGAAAATTTATATACTTCAACTTATCAGTAATATTTTATACACATATGTGAAAGAACTGTATGTTACCAATTCATCAATTTGGTTTGTTGGTTAATTAATGCCAATATAACACGTAATATCATGGATTTAGATATATATTACAAAATAATTCAATTACAAATGGTGAGATTTTCTGCTGATTGCAAGTTATACGTTTCATTCAATAATAACGGTGTCTACAAAGTTATCATGCACGGAACAAAACACGTATTTACAAATGGTTATCGCTTAAATTTCGGATTCCTGGCCGTATAACCTAGTCAAATCGTGGATTTAAGTAAGATGAAATTTAAAAACTATATTTTAAATCATTTACATTGCTTTATGAATGGTGAATTCCACCGAAAAACAGATGTACCTACTTTAATAAAATGCAGCCCAGGAATTTTTGGCGAACTACTTGGAAAGTTATTAAAATTGGCTCTCAGTGTCTCACAATCACCGCTAGAGCCACCGTAAATAAAAAATGGAGTAGTAATGCAACGTGTTCCATGTTATTTCCACTAATAGACACGATTCATTCATTGAATGTTTCAAGCGTCATCGATTGAAATGATATTCGAATATTTTCTCCTGGTGACATCGATTTCTATTACGTTTTTGTACCAGAAACACTCCCCTGAAGCCATAACTACCAACATTAGAATATAATCATTTCAACTTCTATAAATAAAATAATCAGCGTTTAACTCTATTCGTGGGATTCAGTTCAATGGACTTCCAATGTTATATTATAAATCCATGTAAATGGCTTTCATTATTCTTAAATACGGAAGAAACTGTCGGCACGACAGTTATCCCCCCTAATCCTGCGAGGAGGTTAGAATAAATAATGCAAAATTCCGAAGGATAAACACTGCGAATATATGTATCCATTTTTACCCCTTTAGCAATTCCAAACTTCTCTCCCCGGATGAATTGGCTTAATTGTGCCGAGCGACCCGGGTCGTGAGTCCCCCAAAGACGCTCAATGGGGCCACGTGGATTTCCCTCTTTCTCTCTCGTGTGACGGAGGAGACCAGAGGGAGAAATGGGGGTGGGGGACAAAGCTTTCGACGCGTCATCTGCCGGAGGCCGGGCAAAACTCTCGCAACAGGCCCCGCCCCCCTCTCTCTCCCTCACTTCCACGTTTTATTCCACGTCGTCGTCCCACAACACTCCTTCCTTTCCACACCCCGATACCGCACCCGCCTCAAACGCCGAACGACCGAAAAACCCCACGACCCAGGGAAGGAGGACTCCTTCCGGCACCCCAGGGCCCCGCAACAATGGCTTCCTTCCCCGATTGTCGCCGCCCCTCCGGGCGACTCTCTTCGCCACCGTAAGAGGGCTGGGCTGCCGTCTCCTCATCCTACTCAACCCACCCCCCCTAGTTCACCCACCCCTGCTTGCCCGCAAAATCTCCTCGCTCCAATCCCTTTTCCCAGAATATTCCCTCGGGGACTCAACAATGGAAGGCTTTCAACTTTTCGTGTGACACCTCAATCGTATTTTTCCACCAATACATACTCGTGTACATATGTACACGTAAATACGGGATACATATTTACATACACAAACTCTTTTATATATCCCTGCCTTTTCTGGTTCGTGCAGAAATGTTTCTCCCGATAATAACATCCAATAGGGGGCGGGAGACCATTTTCGCCTAAAGCCACCTCGTTTTGACGGGCCTTTGATAAAAACTTCAATAGGTCTACTTCTCATTGCTGTAAAACTTTAAATTTATCGATTTTTATGTGAAGTAAGGCACATATCGTAGACATAACGCACGACTTGTAACAACAATTTAAAATTTACAATTCTTCAGAGCTGTGCCTTTAAGATAAATGAGGTCTTCTAAGAGATTAGTAACTGCATATAAACAAAAAACTGGCACTTGGGAGGAGTTTCCGGCCGAACCACTAACAATTTTTTATGAAAACGAGCAAATGGGAAAGAAGATGCAAATACTCCGCTGCTGGGAGAATAGAAAAACCGTTGTATTCCAAATGTTCCAAATACTAGAAAATAGTTATGACATATTTTTTACAGCACCCTTTTAATGTAGGTTCACTCGCGACTTGCAAATATGTATACATACCAAACCATTCATCGCGGTTCAAGATATTGTTACGCACAGAAGCTGTCAGCTTTCCATTCAATGATTCATCGGCTAAACTCCATCTGGAGAGAAGATACGAATACTCCGATGCTATGGGAAAAGAAAAACCGTCGAATTATAAATATTTAAATACTAAAAAATGGTTACGACATTTTATTCTGCGAAAGTATAAGAATTTGCAACGGTAAAAATACAACGGATATTTGCTCTGCATGTTATACTATCAGGTTATACTATCCTCTGCCAATATCGAAACACAATTATACCTTGAAATTTCCTCATCTGAAGAGAACCATTCAGTTTTTTTGCATCTATAAATAGCTAACTTGAGCCAACATACAGTGACATTCATTCATAATGTGGCGACTGATGAATAAAAGTGTCCTTTATCTTACATTAAAGCATAATGTGATAGTTCCAAGGTTTTTTCTCACGTATGAAATTTGAAACTACATAGAATTGAATACAATTTCTTACAAACAGTTTGCATTACAAATTTATACATGATTTCTCGTTGAAGTGGACTTTGTTTGCTGCAATCTGAGAACTCTACATAAGATTTCATGTAATAATTTCAATTTTCAAGTTTCAATCACGATAAAACTGACCTCGAAATGCTATTAAAAAACATGAAGTGTCGATGACTCGCATGTGTAAGTTTCGAGTGTATCCTGTATCGAGGGTCGGAAGACTCACGCAGTGATTCAAACATCGCAAACAATGGCCCTCAAAAACCTAGCTTACGAATGAATGAAAGATCAAGTCAGCACTGGAAGGGTTAATCTTAATAAACAAAATGCAATTCGAAATTGCAATATTTCGGTTTTTTTACTTTTGTAATAAGCGACCCTGAGATCAGAGCAACCTTGATGGAGAGTCAGTAAATAATACAAGGCAAAACGGTGACTAGGCCAAGGTAATTTCATAGTTCTTTACACCGAGGGTGATTCTGAAGACTAACGTCCGACCGCATTAAAATGGAAATAAACTGCGAGGATGACTCCCAATTGGCCGAACGACAGGTTTCCTGGCAGACGAAGACAGCTAATGCTCTGAAGACGACGAGTGAAATGCTAATGCAAATGGCTCTTCCTCCCGTCTTCTGTGGGGATTTTCTCGAAGTGAACATGACCACACACTCACTCCTTTCCCTCCCCTCTCACTTGCTTCACATCCGCGGCAATATGATGAAAGGGAGAGAGGAGAACGCTTCCGAACGAAGATGAAAATTAGAAAGCCAACATTAAAAGTCCTGCTCGCCTTCCCGAGGTCCGCGCAGCAGTCTCACTGAAATTAACGGTCCGCGAAAATTGGGAAACCACTTTAAAAGACAGCGGTGAAGACGGAGGAAGAGGGCCTGCACTTTGATCCACACGAGTGAATGCCTAACGGCGCCTAATAGCCGAGAGTTTAACGACGACTGGCATTAGCGTTTCCTCCAAGAAGTTATTTGGGTATTAGTTTTTTACTGGTTTTCATCGATTTCCAGTTTTTTTGGAATGCTATTAATGATCTGTTTCAAAACCTAACAAAGATATCTTCCAAGTTATTCAGCATTAACACTATCACATGTGGATGAATTTTAACACTTGCCTTACTACGTGTCTTTCCAGCGGGCTAAAGTAGGTAAAGAAAAAAAAACCAGGAAGATAGGATAATATTTAAAAATGCAAACTGAGAATCTGCAAACGATTGGTCATACTAAATTTCTCAAAAAAGTCATTCAGCCCACACATAATTATTTACAGATAAGTAATATAGGATGAGTTCCGTTTCTAACGCCTCTCACCTGTTCTCATAGCAGTGCAACTGGTACGTACAAGAGGTTTTGATTGTTATGAGTGCACGTTCATTGGTGTTATATTTCGTCACAATACGTCACATTTCTCGAGAAAATTTCATTTTTTGGCCACGAAAATTGGGCTCGAAGATTCGGCTCAAATTCTAAAATTGAAATAGTTGCACATTTTAAAAAAAAGACCGATTTTCTAAGGAGGGCACCGACATATTTTTTAACAAATGAAGAGAAAAATCATGACACAATCCCGTCTTAATTTTGAGCAATGATCTTGTTTCAGATAGTCGTAATCGCAGGAAGGAGATTAATTAGAATTTCAATAGATTAACAGTGACATAAAGAGGGACAAAAATGAAAATAAAATTCAGGGTAAAATTTTGGCGAGGATAATCGAAAAGGACCTTGGGGAAATAATGGGAGAGTTTAAGAAACGGGGATGAGAAGCTTTCTAAGAAACAAAAGGCATTATTTATGCCTCAAGAGTAAGGAAATGATAGACCGCGACGAAAATGATCAGAGGAAAGAGTGAAATTGAATTGAATTTCAGAGATGGAATTCTATTTGCTGATTTCCAAAACAAATACACCGGCTTTTCAATTTATACTCCACCATACACATACAGGACAGACTAGGCCATAGTGATGTATTCGTCTCAAACCCGCTATGAAATGCTAAGAAAAATTATTTGAATCTCACTTCACCAATTTGATCTTTTTGCGCGTATCATGAGAATGAGAAGAATATATCAAAAGAACACTAGTCTTACTACGTCGGAATTACATATATAATTGGTTTAATGCCCATGACAATCGATACTAGTCATTTCATTAAATCACGAGACACTTCGCAGTGGAAATAACCTTGAGTCTACCTACGGACGCGATGACGTAGCGATTGCTCTGCAGCTGTCTCTACATGTTAATCGATTGTAAATTATACGCAATAAAAAACATTTGAAGTAAATTTGTGCGACAAAATTTGTTGCAGCACATGAAATTTTCTCTGAAATAACGGATTGAACGTTGAGTCCGCAATGGAGCGATATTTTTCCTGTCAGGGTTTGAACTGGGAGTGCTTCCGGTGATTAATCCCATTCAGTTTAACCGTGGCGTGACGAATAACCACACCACTGCTTTCCTCTCTCGCCGCGGATCGCCACAGTCGGGCAAATTAGCGTCGAAATTCACGGAATGGCGCTAGAAGAAATGAACTCCCATTAAGTGAGGCGAGATGAAATACGGTGGCACGTTATTGGGCATGAGCAAGGGATGGAATGCGGAGGAGTTGGATGGAGAAATGTGCATGTGAAGGGGAGGTTAAGTTGTGGCGAGGTAGTATTTCGAAATGAGGACAATATAATGATCCTAAATAGTGCGTCAGAGAAGCGAATTCCTGAACACCTTTACTCAAGGTTCACTCACAGGTTCTACAACCTGGTCGGATGATACGGCGTGGAGCAAAGCGGTCTCAAGCATAAGCACACGATCAAGATACCCGCAATATAGTGATATCGAACAATAAAGGCAGCCACACACCCGGAATGCGACGCTAAGCACGCTATCAGCTTTCATCGCGTCTTAAAACTCCCAATAAAACGGTGTCCCACTATCTGTTTACACCGAATGTGAGCTCTGTGAACTCTCGTAGCGCCGCGCCGCTAAACCAAAAGCTCGACCAGCAATATTCTCTTCACTAAGCTTCCATGGAGCAAGCGTAATTCCTTTTGATACGGCATCATCTTCTCTTTCTCTGGATTCGAGGTCGAAAACTAATTAATATTAAATTATGATAAACGTGGGAAAAATCTTAAAGATTCATGAGTAAAGACAAAATTAAAATTTATAACTTTCGTAAACAACCACAAATTTACAAAAACATAACAAACGATAAATAGTAACAAACTAAACTTATCGTTTTTAATCTCAAGGAATTCACTCAGAAATAATGTGCAAAAACTTCTGTATGTACTATGATGTCTATAGGTAGAAAAATCTCCATCCTCGCTGTTTAGCACAGAATGTAAAATTTTGCCATTTCGTTTAAATATAGCGCGGAATGCACATCTTCAGACGTGAGAGCGCGCTTAGCGGACATCGGCTGCAAGACAACTGCTCTCGCGCATAGCATTGCCTACGGTGTGCGGTGACCATTGTATTCCATGAATCGTGCCGAAAGCGTTTATAAGCGCAGAATTTTAATGAAAATCTGCCACGACTATATAATTATCAATATGGAGCAAGCTACGATAAAATGATCGAGGTGTCGATTACTTTAATGAAACTAAAATATTGCATCGAAGGTCAGCGTAAGGAACAGATGACCCTGGTTAACCATGTCATGAAAACAAGAAGAATATCGCAATTTGCATGATTCTACGGATGTACGGATACAAAACCTACACTTTTGGGTGTTATACACTGTAATACTCCATAACATCCTAAAAGACAAAGCAAAAACACTAAGCATGCAAACATGATTAACCTCGCACAAAACTGGAGAGAGCATGCTTCTCTAAAGCTTGTTTGGGCGAGGTAACAGTTTCAAAGGTTAACTTGATAATGGTAGGGATCTATGTATTGAAACACTGGTCGGCAAATGGGTGTAAAAATAACACAACTAATGGAGGCTGTAAAAAAATAAGTAGCATTGATAATAACGTATAAATGTGAGGTTCACAGTGAAAAAAATCATTCGCCTGAATTGGAATTCGAATTCAGACATTGATTTCACGCCAAGTGCTCCGGCTAAAACATCTTATTTACTGAATAATGCAAAGAACTGCAGATAACGCAGTAACTTTGATGGAGTCACCCGCAAATTGTCCAACACTTGGTATACACTGAGTTTAACACACACATTGTAATTCTTGGAAATACACTGAGGAAAAATCATTTGCCTGGACTGGGGTTCGAAATTAACAGGTCATAGGGACATTATCCATGAAATGGGAAGGGAAAGGGAGTGGTCAGTGGTTAAGTGATGATGGTGGAAATAAATAAACTGTGTATAGTCCACACAAACATTTTCACACCTCGAGCCGGGTTTTATCTACACTGTAGACATCATCAAGGGTCCCTTGATGATGCCTACAGCGTAGATGAAACCCAGGTCGATGTGTTAAAATTTTTGTGTGGACTATACAAAGTTTATTTATTTCCATCAAAATGCAGCTCCACCAAGTCACGCCTGAAGCAGTTCAGTTAAGTGATGATGCTGTCATCGCCTTTTGTTCAACTGATTAAAGTAATCGGGGGTTTAAATAATAATACCCTCTGACTGTTGTTAAGTACTCAAGTAATTTAAGCCCAGCCTCAAAATCTATGAATATTTTCAAGCTAATCTTTTCATCGGCTGACGTCATTTATCTATAAGGTAAACATCCTTCAGTATCCGTTTTTTTTCCTTCTCAACTTTTGTAAGAACTCGAACTCCACCAATTTAAATAATTGCAACGTGCTTCCGAGGATATAGAAATTGAACAGTACTTAAACTATGATTTTCTCATAACAAAAGGGGGGTTTTTGAAGAAATTTCTATAAGAAAAATTCGGCCTGGACCGAGAATCAAACCACGAACCTTCGGTTTGCCGGACCAATGCGCAGACCACTACGCTATCCAAGCTTCCTAATTCCCATGGCAATTTTGGTGGGTACAAGTCTTAGGCCCTTGCGGTCCATGAAAGATGGCAACGCAAAGGAGAATAGGGCTTCAAAGATGCCACAACCAAAAAACAGTATCCTTCACCAGCACTTATGCCGTGCTTAGCCATTTGAAATTATTCAAACATGGCGGGTGAATATTTTGAAGAAATTGCCATAAGAAAAATTCGGCCTGAACCGGGAATTGAACCACGGACCTTTGGTTTGCCGGACCAATGCGCAGAGCACTACGCAATCCAGGCTACCTAATTCCTATAGCAATTTTGGTGGATACAAAAGGGGGGTTAATTGATTTTTCTCCTTTCATTTTAAATAATAGAGATGACATAATTGAGGAAAATGCCAGAGAAAAAATTCAGTCTTTCATCATAGTCCAATATTTCAGCCTACCCCCACTATCTTTCCATCGTAATACCCTTACCCCAGGCTTCAGGGCACACCTTAAGAGGTAATTAAAGACATTGAATCATCTCGCCTTCCAAGGCTGCCGCTGATGATGAAAGACTGAGAAAAAAGGAAAAGACTTAAAAAGGAGTGTAAATAAGTGATGAGCAACCCTTTTAAACACACACCCTTACGTTTGATATCTCTCTTGGCACATAAAA
The DNA here is from genome assembly GCA_963169105.1 of Ceriagrion tenellum. Lineage (NCBI taxonomy): Eukaryota > Metazoa > Arthropoda > Insecta > Odonata > Coenagrionidae > Ceriagrion > Ceriagrion tenellum. The sequence goes on from OY720639.1 coordinate 11,266,435, forward strand.
GGGAATGACGGACCAGCCCGGGACACATTCTGGATCTTTTTATCCAGTTTTTTTCTTGATTGATTTTCATTTGCAATCAAAAGGACTAAGGTCCCACCGTAACTTCGTTTTTGTACTAAAAGAGCCTTTTACGATGCTTTAAATTATGTGATCTAGCTGTCTACCAAATAGATTCCTGCCCAATATATGATTCTTAGAGCAACCAAGTAAACATTTTAATCATTTTTTAGAATAAAAACCCAGGATAGTCGTAGATTCACTTTGTCTACTTAACCGCAGTGGTATAGCCAGATGAATGGGAGATATATTACCCTCCAGTTCTCACTATAATCCAATAGCAACTCATTCTTTCACTTAAAGTTTAAGAATAATCCTTGCTAAAACCGAATCCTTAATTGAAAAAGTCACTCTTCGCAGAAAAATAGTTACGCAAAGTTAGGAATAATGACACATTCGTTTTAGGATTGGGATCATTGAGATCGTTTTACTATCGATGAGGATTCATAAGGTCAGATAAAAGTGTCCGAGGTGATAGAGAAATCCACCATTGACTATAGAACTTGGGGCTCTAATTTAAGTGGTACCTCTTAAAGCCTAAAAGACAACTTAAATATTTGCCTCACAGGGCTACATACCAATAGAATAATGGCAGCGTACACTGGGGCACTACAGATGTTAAATTGAAGAGTCACCATATACAATGATCTATTTCCACAAAGCGTTAACCTCAGTCATCGGGATAACTTTTGAGATAACTTTTTATAGAGATAAGGGAAAATTTGATGGTGAAAACCCCACTTCTGCCTGTGTGCACATTTCCTAGGTAAGGAACACATTTGCACGAAGAATATCAATCCAGAAGCTTAGACACAAAAGGCAACGTAAAAATAGTCTTAATTAAAAAATAAACTTGTAAAAAATCGTGAAATGAGTGCGACTGAGGGAAAGTTGCTTTTGAAGAATCAATTAATTAATTTCAAAATAAATTTAAATTTAAAAAATTTTAAAAATTAAAAAAAAAATAAAAAAAATTTAAAAAATAAAATAATTCATGCCAAAATATGTTGACGGAAAAGCTTATACGCAAAGTCATCGTTCCACGTACAATAATCCATGTCATTTGCTAATGATCCCATGAGAATTCACATTCCTCTTCCTACGCATGCAGAGGAGACAACATCACCGTGGGTACACCGGCTGCGTGGGCAACTCACTGAAAAAAATGAATGCGCACTCTGAGGCACTATCCACTCAACCCGAATCCAACCGGAGCGGCGCATTAATTACGCGCGCTGCCGCATCAAGGAACCCCACTAGGGAATGCGTTTTCGACGGATTACTTATCCGAAAGGAGATGAATACAAGTGTGGCGAATTTATAAGGGGTTCTGCTATTATTTATCACCGGTGGAGTTTGATACTAAAAATCATCTGAAAAAAAATAACACCAACAAGTCTGCCGTAAAAACTTCAGACTATTAGCATCAATTCCTGTAGAAGAACAAGCCAGCTCACACGATTCTCGTAAATCTCAGCCTCACATTTCGTTTTTTTCTCTCTCTTTCTTATGGTTTCACGTGTGAAATACCCACATGTCAATTCAAATTGTTACAGCCTAATGCTAACTGCATACTCATTCATACTACATTAGGGTACGGAATATTTTTTCCCACTCGCACAGACCAAAAATTAATCTGAAAATGACATTGAGATATTTTAAGTTTCAGATTACTCCTCAAACATAGCTCGAACATACCAACTGGTAATTAAAAAAATGGAGCATTTTTTGTTTCTTCGAGAGTAGCAAATGTAAGTAGGTCAGGTCGACAGTAAACTTGGATGGCTTTTGAACCGCGGAACATTTCCATGGAAAGTAGCAATGAGTAGGCTGTTTTTTGATGTCTCACAAAACTAAGACTTTTTCATAAATAATAATAATGCTGCACATTTGAAAAGCAACCTCCCATTCATTATTACAGAAATGATAAAAGCTTCATGAAATTGTAAATTGTAAGATATTAGCTACATTTTCACTACTGAAAGTATTTTATATTACGATTTATCCTAGGGCTTTTAAACTACCTTATCTCCATTGATATAATCATCTTTCGATATGCATAAGGTAGATAGATAGATAGATAATTTTATAAAACATTACAGAAAAAAGTTTAGTAATACAAAAGTGGGGCTTTGGGTAGATTCAACGGTTTACACCAGTGTAGAACCTACCAGCACTTATTTATGCGTTCAAAAATATCATTGAAAAAAAGCAATATCTTGTTTGACAAGACATGAGCAAAAAATGAAGAATAAACCAATAAACGAGAGCAATCAAGGATAAAAATTAGCTGCTTACAATGTTTTAAGAATGTTATAAATTTAGCAGTGGCAAAAACAGGAGAAATCACATGCACTTAATAAATAATATTTTTTATGGTTTTAACCTAGCGGTAAAATATGAAATTTATTCAGATTGGCAGGTCTAGAGGATGTTCAGGGTATCAAAAGAGCTGATGGAAAATAGCTCAAATGCTGTCCAATAAATTGACTGTATTACTCTTCAATGTTATTACAAAGATTAGATTAAACTCAAGTTTTAAGTAATTACACGTAAAGTGAATTAAAAACAGCTTTCAATGAAAGTTAGACGTATATGTAAATAGAAGTTTTTAGGCATTCCTCGAGAATATAATGCTAGAGGACTTTTTGGGTTTCCATCCGGGTCAATCTGCAGCAAACGTTGGTCATGGAGCCAATAACCGGGCAAGAAACCCGAGAAACAGCTCGCATTTGTTTAAATTAAAGTTCGGTAAAACCTCCATTAAATTGTTATAAAAGGGCTATTATTACGTTTAACATAATTTTACCGCATTATTTTAACTGTTTTAGGAGAGAATAGAATGTAACCAACATATATTCTTGACTGTTCCTTTTTTCGGGATTCATTCCGCGATACATGTTTTAAGAAAACAAAACACTTGTTTTCTTAAAACAGACATCGCGGAATGAATCCCGAAAAAAGGAACAGTCAACACTGCATCCGCGGAAGCCTACAAGCTAACATATATTCTTAATGATCAATGAAATATACACACAAACATTAACTGATCATTATTGGGATGAAGTCTTCCTTGACAGCTAGATAAAATTAACGAGTTAGTATACGTTTTCATTGATCAACTGAGTTTTAATTTACGATTTTCTGCGTCAGCCAAAAATGTTTCGCGAGAGCAAAGAAGTTACGAGATGAGAAAAAAGCAAATGCTCAATTTTGGATGTAAAATTGAATGTAGCAAATATAATAATATAAACAATGCAATATTCACAACAGAGTTACTTCATGATTGAGATGAATTGCAATGTGGCTTTAAAGAGTGTGCAGAGTAGCCCAAGGGCATTAAATGATTTAAAAATATTTATCCAGTTATAAGCAGAAAAAATACTCGTGAAAAGAAATGTAATAACTCAAGATGTATTCTTTTGCATCACACGTAAACCAATTACATAATTTTATCACCATATAATACACCTGACAAGAATGACGGATTTTGATTTAATGTAAAGAAAGATGTCTTGTTTTCTGTCCTCGTCCTGTCCTCGTCCATCATGTCCTCGTAGAAGTCCTTTATAATGCGCAATATTTCAAAGTTTCGTAACTTATGATTCTGGAACAGTAAGATTAATTATGGGAACTAAAAGATATCCTAGATTAGACACCGTGATCATAGCATTTGGATCTCCTATTCGGACATATAAAAATGGTATTCTCTGCGCCTAGTACGTATGTGAAAATCCTGATTACCCGAATTTCCAATGCTTCGGTTAAGAGTAGTCATTCAGATTTTCATGTCTGCCGTGTATATACAATGCCTAGTTGACTGTAATTCCATCCAGGAAACTCCTAAACTAGAGAATACCACCGTTTTACTGCTTGTTTGCCAATGTTTCATCCAACTGACTTCTTTGTCTGCATCTGAGAAACATGCTATAGTTAAAAATGCTTACCTTATAATAAAAGCTACTTAATATTCCCAGCTGATTTATAATGGATCATTTAATCCCGAAATAGATTGATGAGAGACTGGGCTTCGACGACATCGTCGGTCGACGTGGAAAAACTCACAGGAAGGGTTCAATTTGGAGCGATTTCACTTATTTATTCTTAATACGAACGACTTTGAAAGGAAAACAAAACAGCGCGGTAGTAGTCACCACTTTATTCTATTTACTTTTCTTTTTCTCTCGTATCGACATTGTGTATCTTATTTAATTATGCAAAAGGAAAATGAACTGCAAAAAAATGCGCTTAATACGATAGGCCGACAGGGAGAAAAACTGTGGTTTTCACAAGATTATACTTATTAATTGATTTAATGAGAATACCTTGGGCCTTTTTACGCGAAGAGATGGGGTATTAGTGATACCCTCACAGAAAAATAAGAGTTTTTAGAAGGTTTACAATAAGACTTCACAATCCAAATCGCAGGAAAACAAGCAAATAGACAGGAAGGACGAACAAGAGGACTCAGATGATGACCTCACAATCTCAATTCACAAATGGATCGGGTGCCTTCCATTAGGTCGATCCTGGATTATACATCTAGAGATCTGGAGTATACAATCCACCACTTGCTGCGGTTAGTTTTGGAAAACTTTATTGGAGTGCCTTTCGAGTGGGAAGAGAGATTCTTTGAAGGCGATGATTTTTTGAGGCCATTCAAAAGCACACGATCAAGGAACACCACTGCAGTTGGGCTGCTTCAAAAATAACTTATTGACTTCCAGCGTTGGATAAATATAAATATTTTTTTTTAATTCGAAATTTTTGGTTTCCCACTCACGGGGCTAGGATTTTGTGTGGGTGCTTTCCCAATTCTCTCGAGGGTGTCACTTCCGAAAGGAAAAGATTGAGAGAACAAAGAGAAGGAAAAGAATGAAGACAACGGCAAATCGCACGAGCTCCACTCCTTCCGTCAAGAGATTGCATTGAAATGCGCCCTCATTAAAAGTTGCGACGAGTCTCAAAACTCACTTCAGAACCGAGGTCCTCTTACAAAAAAAATGAGGCTCTATAGAAAAAAATACCGCTCCCACAGTCTAAACTATGACTTAGATCATTAGGGCACCACTGATGACGAAGATGTTTTGCTGATAGATTGTGAGATAGAACATAGTACTGCCAACGCTGCAAGAAAGACGGTAATTAAATAGTTACTCTGGAGACTTCGAGTTGAAAAATTGAGTCACATTACTTGTTTGTACATTAATTTGAAAGTGTACTTTTTGCTTTAGTCCCTCTTCGAGATAAATAATGTTGCAAAGCTAAGATTTCGCGTACTTGCAAAAATATTCTCTTACTCGTTGAATCCATAGGAAGGCTTACATGCAACGGCTCGGACGTGACCTGCCCCGGATTTAAAAGTGTCGTTTCCCTCCTCTGCACTTCGTGACGGGATAAACTGGTTCACCGGTAACTTTGAATGTAGTTAACAACGCATGAAAAGGTATAGGCTATGTATGAATGACCCTTTGATCCGATATTCTGCTACGATCTGAGGGCCAAAAATCGGGACGTTAGATAATTTCTGTCCGTGATGAACGCAGCCACCAAGTAGAATAAAGATGGTTATTGTCATGCAAAACTTTATTGATTCAAATCTTCAAAGTCAAAATACTTAGTTAAATAATTGAAGAGCTATCCTCTTACAGAGCTCTTAAATCCTATGAACCGATAGTTATAGTACAGCTGGAATCAACCAGTGCGTTCATCCATCAGTGATGATGGCGCCATTCCAAGGATACATTTCAGTGACTCATAATGAAAATTAAGTTAACAGTTCGTTTGAAGTAAGTATTCCCTGGTCAAAGTACCCTAAAACTGACAGAGCACTCAGCAAAACTGCTCAATTCACCCCAAGTCATGAGAAAAACTCACTACAGTCGCAGCTCAATAATTACTTCTTAATGTTCCGCATTACAGCAAATTCTCTTGGGTATGTGTATTGATGATTCAAAGTAGGATTTCAAGAGAGGGAAGAAACTAGAAAGCTTTACTCACGACAAAAGAAAATGTTTCCTTTTCATATTTACCGGAGCACTTATTACCTACAAGGCAGTGTATTGTCTATTTAAGACGACGCTACGAATATTTCATAAAAGAAAATGTATTCTTATTTCAAGTGAGCTTTCAACCTTCGTAAAATTGCATAATTTTTGCATCCGCCCGTGAGCGATAAGGTAAATATTGGGTGACAAAAAAGGCGGCTCACGCTTCAAGCAATCCCCACCACAGCCAACCCTTTTACCTCAGTGAATCGCTCAACCCCATACCCCCTAATTTTGCCCTTGAATCATTCATAGAATTGTCACTTTCATAAGTGGTCGGCATTCGCGTCCGTTACGGGGAACGGGAGTCGACAGGGGTATTGGTCTCCCTAAACGACTCACCTTCTCGTCGTCATGGTTAGGATACACGCTAGTGGTTAACAAGAAATTACGGCCTTCGACCCAAAGGGTTCGGGCATGTTTAAAGGGATGTTGCCCCTCTTTGTCGCGTGATGTCACCACTGCTTGGGCATCGCGATGCAAAACCGCTCCAGCACCGCACGACCAACTGCCTCACGCGGTGGAAACACGCTTGTTAACGGCCCCTTGTAATCGTCATCGGGACAGGTGGCGCCCTCGCCGTTGCGGTGGCCGCTCGAGGAGGCGACCGCCGTAAATTTCGGATTCATGACGCCATATCCCACATGGCCATCGCGTGCAATCTGAGTCCCTCTGGAAAGCAGCGCCGCCGCCTCCGGCCTTCAAGAGGAATCAACACGAGTTAAACTGGACGGTGATTTCGATCGCCTGTAAAATCACACTCTACGCAGTTTTCGAAGCCTCTGCGGACCCTGGGTGGTGGAGAACCACCACCACTTCATCGGATGCCATGCGTGGTTTTACAATGCATTTGATACAACCTGTATTCATTTGAGGTAGTCCGAGTGAGATAGTTCCCTAGTCCTATTAGAGATCATATTCGAATTATATATTTTTATTTCATTAGCTGTAAGACATCAATAAAATATTTCATTATTAATGGTGCAATAATTTAGTTTTATATGACAGAAATTGTAAGTAATTAAGGGAAAATATCTAAATAAGTCTTTAACTTGACTCATTTTTTTCGCGCGGTGCGTTTGAAACTCCTTCAAAACGGAAGGTTTTTTGTGATGCCGTAGAATTAACTGCGGTGACAATATGATTAATTTTCAAAAATAGTTGAGAAAACGCACAAAATACGCACTGTTGACTTTTTGACGAGATCTAAGTGCAGTAAATGCCTCATTTTTAATATGAGGTCTCTCTGGAGTGCATACACGTACCATTTCCCATGTAAAAGGGATGGTATTTTTTGGCAAATATCTCGGAAACTTATATTATAACGGAATATTTCGCTCAAACTAACTTAAAAAAATTTAATAATCTTTTCATCCGAAGTCAGGCATTTTATCATTTACTCCCTCATCATTTGATTGGGCTGAAGGTCATCATTAAAAGCAAGACAATATGCTGCTTCGTAACATTTCCAAGTGGCGGAGAGGAAAGGATAGCTTTCAAAATAACGAGTGATTTGGGTTGACACCTCTCTCAATTTACCAGGATGCTAATCGAGGAGCATAAATATTTTAATATTATCACCGCAGTAGATATTACAGCATCCACCTTAGATTATTTAGCAGTCAACCGGTGTCTCATCAAAGGGGAAACCATCCGAAGTCTTTGCGATGAAGCTGCTTGGCATCTTTGAAATCAATGGACGCATGTAATGCGAACGAATATAGTTTTCCAAAGCAACACAGAGCGCCGTCACTATGCTCTGGAAGGAAATCGGCTTCCCTTTTCAAGGTTTATAATTCCTGAGCCTCGGCCGAAAAACTAGCCACGAGTTACCTGATTACAATCTGTGGAGAAACAAATATTTTCTCTTACTTTGCATCAGATCCCAAAATATGACCGAAATGCTTATTTTGAGGACATATTTCTTGATAAGCACCAGTTAAAAGCTCAAATACCTCAATCAGGCAAACCCACGAAAACAGTCAACACACCAACAGGCATTGCCTAAAACACCGCCGCTCATTTTTTACTTTTAAAACCAAAGTCGAGGAAAATTCTCCATTCCTCATGATTTTTCCAGGTTTCTGAGACCCATTTTCAATTTTCATCACTATACCAAGTTTTCTAGGCCAGTTGCAACCTTGATTATATAATTTGGAATACTGCCATTATTTTTACTGAGACATTGACGCTTACAATAAAACACACAATAAAAAAGAAGACAAGAGTTACATGGTCAACCCTTTTTGATGAGTAAGGTATTAAATACATTGGTGGCCGATAGGACTAATATGATATTTTGACATTGTATTACTTCTTTGAAGTTACGAAAATGCTTCATATGGAGTAATGTACTATACGGATGCGAAACATGGACCTTGAAGAAGAGAGAAGAAAAGTACTTGGAAAGCTTTGAGATGTAGATAAAGTTGGGAATGATGAGGTGCTGAGGAGGACTGGAGAAGAAAGGAGTATTTTGAGATAAATTAAAAAGAGGAAGACTAATTGGATTGGGCATATTTTAAGGAGGGATAGTGTCCAGAAATTAATTACAGAAGGAAAGAGAGGAAGAGGAAGGAGGAGGCACGGAAAGCTGACAGAAATCAAAAAAGGAAGGAGCTATGAAGAGAGTGGCCCAGGACAGAATGCTGTGGCGGCAGTACCGTTGAAACCTGTCCGAGGACAGAATCACAATGGTGATGACGATAATTCTACTATTTTTGATTCATTTTTTCGTCTATCAATTACTATGAGTAATAACATCTAAAACTGTATGTATTTCTTTAAAATCCATTCTCAATATTTGTTTCTTTACTTTTGCAGTGTCATAGTAATCAAGGTAATTATTATACTTCTCAGTTACTTCTTGTCATGTGAATAAAAATCTTTTGAAACATTTTATTATCGGGAGCTGGATGTCAGCAGATGATTATCTTGACAAATTAAAATTGCGATATTTTTCTTAATTTTCAATAACTGAAGAGTAATACGTGTTCTACTGCATATAAGTCTTGAGATATCTTCCAAAGCATTAAATAATTTATAACAATTGTTGTACCGTCAGCTAATGTCATCTTCCTCTACTGAATATTACGCAAAATTACCCTAATTGACATATCCGGGATCATTTATTTCCACTGTAAATAACTTGATATTTCATAGCGCTCAATTGCCAAGAATGTAGATTGTGAATAACTGATGAGTCGAACTGGTTCTCTCGGATTTCTCCATTCATTGGAACGAGAACTTCCTTGAATCAACTTTCAGGAGTAGACTTCCCTGACTGGGATACTGAGTGAACCTCATGCAAAAAAGGGAAGCATTTGATGTAAAGGGAGAAATGTTTGTGGAAGTAAAGGAAGAGCGGAATATAATTTCTCCTAAATAATGAAGGAAGTAGTCGTCGATATGAGGGAGGAAGGCAATGCGTGATTCGTGCGCCATCTTATCGCACCTGCAGACTCGTCCCTCTTCGTTTAATTCCCAGCATCCCGCTCCCGCTCCCCGTTCCAATTCGCCTTTGGAAGCGAAAGAAAAGAAAAAGAAACAAACACTCCGCATTCTCGTGAACGAGGGGGTGAACGAAAGCACAAAAGCTTTTATTTTCCTCCACCACGACGACCGCCATCCCCTCTGCCATCGGAGATTGGAATCTCTCGCGGAAGAGTGAAGTCTTTTGTTTGCGATGGTGGCGGCCTCGCCTCCCCGCTGCGGGCCACATCGGAAGCATCCTCCCCTTTGGGGATGGAGGGAAGAAGAGGCAATGGTGATAAAGGAAGAAAAATGCAAGAGTTTTTGTCTTCCCTCGGCCCCCTTCCATTCTCCCTTTCTTTTAGGAAAGTGAAAGGACAAGGGTAAAGAAAATACGGGATAAGAATTTGAAGGAGAAAGGGAAGGAGTAATAAAGTGTGAGAGGGAGAGAAAATCGGGGAAAAAAAGGTTTTGGGAGAATTAAAAACAAATGTAAAGGAAAGCAAGGGAAAAGAGAAGATCCAGCAGGAGAAAAAAACTTGCACGTTGACCAGTAAACATCCGATGCCAAAGGAATGCAAATAAAATTGGAAGGAATTAATTGTTTTTCAAGAAGCCGAGCGTTTGATGTGGTCGCGATTGCTAGATGACCAAAAAAGCACTCTCCCTAGGGACGCATACCTCGACTCGAAATAACGATGGAGGGAAAAATCAAAGAGTGATGACAGGCAAGGACAGAGATTTAATTGAATATTCTGTTCTTCAAGAAGAGGTATCATTACGGGTAGTGGTTTGTAGGGTAAGGAATTCTGTAGTCAACTGGAATCTGGAAACGGTATCACTTTTATGGAGTCAACCGTACGTTGACGTAAATGGGAAATTCCAGAATTACAAAATCAGTGTCATGAGACAATGCAACCATTTCCACTGAGTAAAAAAACTAAGATAATAAACGGGAAGTCAGACTCTCTGGTGTATAAACAAAGCTGCTTTACTATTTCTTACTTTTCTCTTCCGTTGAGAATCAACAGATATTTGTGAACCGTATGAATTAATAACGTATTTGGATAGTTATTGGATTCGTCACGTTCATTTTTCAAACCTTGAGGCAATTATTTGCCAAATATAAACTTGGATAGTACGGCTGAAAATTCTCCCAATATGATTTCAACCACAATGCATCATTTTTTGGGCTCGTTCCAAAATTCAATGCCATTGCTGTCAAAGCGTTCCGTAATCAACTATCAGTCTGCCATAATCTATGGTGTCAGCCAATATTAAATGTTTACTCCCTGTAAAATCTACTACTTCTCACGGATTGCGGAGCCGTTGTTAAGATAAAGATGACGAAAATTTGGCACGAGAAGTCAAATAAATGGTAAAAAAAATGCACATTGCAGAGTCGCGAACAACTGCTTCGCACATTTTAATGTTTATGTCGGCCAGAGCGAAAAGGCCATCAGCGCTTAATTACCTAACAGCACCCAATCAGCAAATGCTTGTTCATAAAATGGTATTTTACTGTGAATTACTTTTAAGTATGATATGAAACGGAAGAGGTTGCGTTGCGACCGAATGATTAGAATGTAAATAATTTATAAAATTGCAAATTAAGTTCAAGCTAAATGTACAGGCGAAAGCGTTACTGTGATATAAGGGTAAATGAAATGAGGGGAATGGGGGAGCGATGAACATAAAAAAGATACATACATTAAAGAAACAATTATTTTCGAGAATGCGAGCGGCTAGTCAAAATAGTGAATATTTATTAAGTGCCTTTATCATTGTGGCACATGCAGTTACATAGTCGATTAACACAGCGATAAATTAGCATTCTAGCATGTAAAGTAATTCAGGAAACGAAGTTTGCTGAATAAACCTTACTTTTAGGGAAAATCAACTATTATGTAACCATCGATACCCCATACCTTTTACCCACGTTTTGCGATCACTCATAGAAATGCTGAGCGCAAGTGGCCACCAGAAAATAAAGTATCGATAAATTGGTTTGAAGAGTTGTTTATAAGCTTAAGTATGAAAGTTATTATGATAAATTCGATCATATAATTTAGAAGCAATGAAATTTTGTCATAAAACAGAGTTTTTCCACCATTTTCGCGCTTCTGACGTACATGTTTTTATTCTCATCAGAGAAAGTTCCAAATCAGTATCATGTAGTGCGAAAGCAACGTAATGAAAAAAAGCATATAAATGATCTTTTCAGAGTCATTTCATTGGCATTAAAGAGTTGAAAAATCACTAATTATACTATATAGCCATTACAGCTCGTATATTACACATCAGGTGGGCAGCGATGGCCGTTCCGAATTAAGATACAACTCCAGCAGTGGCAAAACTCATTCACTATCCGCATTATGGCAGCAGAGGCAGCACTGGCAGTAAATTCCGGAATAAAATGCCACTGTGGCCCACTTTAAGTGTTAAGACAAGAATACCTCACTTTCTGCCTTAGCTGCCAACCATGCAAAATAAAAATATTGACAGCCAAATTTTAGAAAATTTAAAATTAGAGAACTAACATTTGATATCTATGTTTAGCGATTCTTTTGTTTTCCTGAGAAAATATTCAGTACATCATCAGAAAAAACCGTGATCTTACGCCGGAATCATTAATAAGCTCTGGTAAATTGCAATTTGTGATTTTGCAGCAGCAAAGTGAGAGACATCGTATAATTTATTTTAGTCAGATCGGCCTTAGTCTCTTAAATGCAGTCATTTAAATGGCGAGTGAATTAATTGCACCTAGCGGAAGTGCATTAAAAAGGTCAACGAGGTGGCACTTTTGCAAATGCATCCCTGATTACTATCAGTCATCTGCATATGAGTGACCTGTGGACGTGAACTCCGGCCAAGCAGCAGTTTCCGCGTCGTCCGAGAATACGAATAACAAATGACAACGCCAGTGCTGCACCGACTGCAGAGCTAACACGCACGAGCTATTTCTCATTTCATATTTCACAAGGTCACCCGACTCGAGGGAGTAATGTCTCCTGGGTCAACTAGGTGCACGTTTGATTCATTAATTTCGCGGTAGAGGGAATCATTCAACATGGCAAGAGAAACTGGAACACAGGACGGACGTACTTCCTTTTTTGGACAATTGAAACGAATTGTGCTTACTTCATCATTATTGCAATGAATGATTGAATGTAGCATCAGGGAGCATAGACCTACTGGGTTTTTGCTTTGATAAATGGAGTCGAGACTACCAGTTACAGAGAAGTGGAAATGGACGTTATACGTGATTAATTTCATTAACATTTAAGCACGATGCGGAGGCTAGGATCCGAGATTCTTTCTTTTCGTTATAGCATGTCCGATAGAGATCAATTCTTACAGGTCTAATTTTGCCACAGATATTTTGAATTAAATAACAAAATCTTGAATTTCCTACAGAGTACCAATGCGACCATCTTGAATCATTAACTACTGAGCTAAATGAAAATGGATGCGCTGATAGAGTATTTTCTGAATGGCTTGCTTTCGGCTCCAGTTTTTCAGAAGCATGCAATTGATCTACATGCAATTGATCTTTTCTGTAGAGGAAATGGATATACATTTTGCATAGTCTGCTACAGCTATCTTGAGTTTACGTGAAAACGGTTTCAGTCGCTTTTTATTTGATTCTTCTTTTGGGACACATAAATTGTCAAATTGCGAAGCTTTATCATAAAAAAATTCCACCTAAGACAGCCAAGCAGTAAATATCACTAAGAATTTAACTTAAACTTAATTAGAAAAAAATGGGAGATTTGTGACTGATTTTCTCCTTCAGCGCGAGGAAAAGTTGCTGGAGAACTCATATCATGTTTATTGAGCGACAATATTACAGGCCTCCTCATTTTTGGTCGCTTAGTACCTAAAATCAGGTTATCACTGCATACGATATCCGTAAAGATATTAACGTGACATCTGACTTAGGCAGTGACCAGTGGACGAATTGGCGGAAATAAAATTCCAGTTACACCTGTGTGGAAGTGCAGCTTCTTCATTTCCAAGACTATATCTCAAGTTCTGCCTCTGGAATCAGTGTGTTACCAGTACAATTGGGTAGTCTACACTCCTTCGAGGAGGGTTAAGTCCACAGAGGAGGGGAAGCTATAAGCAAACGTTGTCTGATTCACGTAATTAGGGCGCAAAAATAGGACGCAATGTGAAGAGTAAACTCTTGAACATCTCCGGATTGAGATAGAGAGACGGACAAAAATGATTACATGCAAGGCTTCTGGTGACATAGATTTAAATGCCTGAAGTGTACCGGAATGAAGTTGAAGCCTTTGTTTACGGGAGTTGTACTTAAACGTTTTATCCGTTCACTGCGAGAAAACCGTACATCTAAATGCGTGTAACCGTCTCTCTATTCCCTATCCATGTATTATGATCGGAACATTTTAATAAAGGCCGAAATACTATCTCACTTTCTCGTCGTTTTCGAGTATAGTCACGGCCGTCTGACGGCCATGGTATAGTCCTCCATTCTAGGGCTATTGGGGAAGAGAACATGTTTTTTCGAACGAAACGTGAACCAAATGCGTCTTTATTTTATTAAGCATTGGCTGTAACACTGGAAGTATACGTACTTTTTTATGTTTTTTCATTTGAAAAACTGAAATTGAAAAGAATACGGAGTGCATACACGACTAAATTTCCATATAAAATACATCACTTCTCAACAATTCCATCTTTACTTATGACCGTTTCTCCATGCTTGTGGGGAAATTAAAACTCTAACTAAAGCGACTATGCGGTACTCCATAGTCAACATAAATGTATATTGACTAAATTTTACAAATACCAAACAATAAAATATTTACACGACCAGAAATTTTTTCAGTATAAACGTCACTGGGAAAAAGTCCAACTGGGGCGGTAAATGCCCATGACCCTAATAATGCTTTCGATCTCTTTTGCCAGCAAAAACATGGGAGAATATTTTGAACACACAGTGGTTATGCAAAAATGAAGCAACCGCACCAGATTTTGAATCCAATTTTCCTAAACAATTTTCCGTCTCGTATTGCTTTTTTTCTTTTGTCGACAAGACTACATTCCCAACATCCCCAAAAATGGTAATATATTTATAGCAAAGCGCGGGGTAAGAAGTTAAGAGGTTTGAGGCCAATGTAATATTTGTAGGATTAATTTTGACTTCATTTTTAACCAAAGTTACCCAACGGTACTTCATCTCGTCACTGAGAAATGTACTCAAGCTACCAAAGTGCAAATCTCATGACATCGTTTGGCTTTGGGAATTCATTCTATGTATAGTATTGAGGTAAATAGCACTTGAGATAAGAGGAATGTCATTCATTATTTTAAAGACATTTTGAAAAACGTCCATTATCTTACAGGAGGTCTACGATCTAATTCATGCTCATATTTTTAGTTTCACCTAGGTAAAGATCAATGACAAATGTAGCACACATTTAAGGTCGATATGCGGATATATTGCACTGCGACAGAAGGAATAAGACTTCCTAGAACAACCACGCAGGCTTTGATTCGCCACAGTAGATGGTCCACCACATATAGGATTAGCGTAATAACAACATACATACATACATACCAATCACGCCGTTCCCTTTCGGGGTAGGCAGAATCTCTAAATTTCACTCATAAATACATATTTGTACACCTAACCCTGCTTCAATAATGTCCTTCATACTGGCCTATCCTTGCAAAACTCTTTCGCCCCATTTACCCCCATACGCCTCACTTCTTACACGCCCTCCTGTTTTTATGACTCCTCATATCTCTCCTCCTGAAAATTTCCTCAACCACATTCAATCCCAACTTTCTCGGCCCACCTCTACCTCTCGCACCGTTCATTTCACTCTTATATATCTGTTTCGTTATTCAACTCTCATCCTTTCTCTCAACATGGCCAAACCAAAAAAGCACACTCCTTTCATATATGTCCATTACTGGAGCATCTAACCCATATTCATTTATTACGCACTCATTCCTGGCCTACTTTTGCCGCAAACACTCCTCAGATAACTCATACCCACGGCGTTTAGTCTACGCAATAACAATTGAACAAATAATTTGTCATCCATCAAAAAGCCTAAGATTGCACTCCAAAGGGCATGGAATCCTGATTGAGAAGAACTATTGATTGACTATGGCGTACCTTCATATCTCCTTCACTTACAACATATCTTATACAAAATATGTCAGCAATGATATCTGTTGCTGTGGTTCAACATGACAGTGCTCGTCAAATGCCCGACTGTGTAAGCTTTTAAAAGGATTGCAGCAGAACTTTTGCAGCAGAACTTTTGCAGCAGAAAAAAACTTATGCATTGGCCTGCTCTTGAAATTTGAAAGGCTTATACCTAGGTCTTTTGCTCCTTTTTACAACCACTATCTTTTTGATACTATTATTTTGGATTTTTATTTAAAGTCTGGTGAGAAAATAAGATTGAAAAAGGTCTAATATTTGAGAAATTTTATCATACATTTTGAAAATCACTTTGAAAAGATATATTTTATCATTTTCCTTATGGTGGAACCAAAGTGGCGACCTATCAAACAATAAAATTTAGCAGGTGTTGCATCATTCAGTGGAAAAACACGATTATTTGATAGCAGATGGAAAGTTACGCTGGCTAATGTTTCTATAGGCTGCTATTCTGAATCGGGCGACGCTATTTCTGGCTAACGCCTGCCCTCGCTCCAGAATAGCGTCGGAAGCGATTCTGAATACGACGCAGAAATTCAAGGCGTCGGGTATGCAACGCTATTATTAACCACGCCCATTGCTATATGAAAATCTTTCGGTGCAGCAAATGGAAATTTAAGCAGCCAATGACAAGCAATGTTTACGTTTTTCACAAACAGCTGAGACCTTCGCCATGGATTCCGTGAGTCTTGTGCACGAAAGAATGTTTTAAATAAATAATCCAGTAAAATTTTATTCAGTGCTGTCTTCGGACACTATTATTATACTTTATTTTGCTTTGAATTCATCAGGTGATAGATATTAACGCTCTGATTTTTTAAGATTTTGTGAAGGCGATTTCAGTTTTGGAAAGTCTGGCGTTGTTTGTAATGTCTACCTATGTAAACATATAACAGCTACTCGAGCTGGGAAAAAAATTTAATTCCTATAATGATTGTTCACCTCAACATTGTAAAAAAAAGCATATTGTTTTCATGTATCTGTTGGGTTTTTTATTTTATTTTCGCCACTAATACGACTGAGCAGACGACGTTTGGATGCATACGAACTGAGAATAATGATATATAAGTGTATCAAGGAAAGTGATGTGATGGCAAATTTCAATTATTTCATCACGGTTATTTGAAATATATTATTCTTAATAGTCCGTGGATTTAATAAGATGGTTAGACATTGCAATTAGCCTCTTAAAAATCTTGTGGTACCGCTGGGAATGTGTGGATGGAAGTGAATGTGAATAGGCGAGGTGAGTGAATATTTCGAGCCCACTTGTTTAAATAATACCACGGGAATGTTAGATACAATTCTTAACGGGGAGAGTGAATACTTAACCTTTGCTTTGCGCGTAGGTTTCTTCTATTTTACCTAAACTTGTTATCCCCGGCTGAGAGATGGGAAAAGTAATGCAATCAAGAACAAAGCAATGAGACTCGGTCGAAAAAAAATAACAGTCTACAATGAGAGGTACGGGAAAAGGAAATGCCAAGGAAGGCATTTATGCTTATATCATTCAATATACTTGAAAGCAATTGTTGAGTTTAAGCAGGAATATCCTATAATTCACGGACTTTAAACAAAGATTGACGCATACTATAAGCGGTCATTAACATAAGCGGCCCCAGAGAGACAATTTACCATTAAAGATTCAAATCGGAGTACGAATTTTGTTGTGTCAGGAGAAAAAAAGCGAGATGAAGTCCTATGGTAGGATATGTAACTCGGAGGAAAAATTTCTATCTGGTCGTGCAAATGATGAAGGAAAAAAATTAGGCAGCCAGCAACTGGGAACTACCACCTTTGCCAGCAAGAATACACGACGCTAACCACTACACCGTATGTATCATTGAGAATAAATGTTTTCCCAGCATTTTTATACTTAGGACGGATATTGCCGATTGCAAATGGATTAATTACAACAAAATTACGGCATATTTGACGAAGTCCAGGGTGAATTAGCGTTGCCTTTGACCTCATGCACGACAGAAAATATGGCTTTCAAATCGGCGAGTCAGGGTACGTAGGCGAGGCACATTTGCCTACTTTTTATGAGAAGAATTTTTTATGTTTACTTGAATATACGGCTCGACAAGTCAATCCTGCTATTATTTTAATGTTTTTAGGAACACTTCTCAGTGCATATTTTGCAGATCCTCGTTAGATAATGTGTGATAAAGAATCAGGTGGCCGTTTCATTCAAGAATAGCGTGATGCTTTAAAAGAGCGCGGTGATCAGATCGTCGCCTAAAACAGCGTCGCTCCCAAGCGTCAGTTTGGCGTTCAAAATCGCAAAAAGCGTCGTTGACGCTATTCTTCGGAACAAAAGCGTCACGAAAGGTATTTCTGGAGAATAGCAGCCATACTGCTGTTTGGAAAGTTTCAATAACGCCCTCTAAAACAAACGGAATTCCAGCTATACCAGACAATGTCAGCAACAAACAGGAATAGAACGTTTTTACGTTATTTGAAACAGCTGCTAATGCTATTTAATAATTTTGTTTAGAAATTTTAGAGAAGCTTCTTTGAGAATATGAAGTATACCAAAATTAAGAATCCGTTAAAGATCAACCAGAAGGAGATCTTCAATTCACTTTCTAATCTCTGAATTCTGATGAGATGGCTGACATATCACCACACGAATTTAACCTTAAAAGTATACAAAAACGATGCTTTAGAGAAACTTGGACGACCCAGAAGGGATGTTCAATGGAACTATATTGATTGTGATCGAATTATTTAGTGACATTATCAGAGCCAAGATTATCACAGGTGTAAATTTCTGCCGCGAAGTTTACGTACCATGAATTACATCAGATTCCAGCAAAAGTAGCTCCAATATTCTAAATATAGATTTCTATTTCAGTTTAGAGCAGCAGTTGCTCTGAGAATTCACCAGACTCCAGGAAAAACATTTAGTTGGTTGGTATTTACTTATTAACAGTGTCACTGCATGGTATGCAGTGCGTAGCATTTTCCCGAGGCAAAGTATAAGGGACCTAAAAGTTCTTTTACCATCATAATATCCTCGCCATACAATAAGCACAGCATGGAAAGAAGTATTAAATACTTTACATCTTAATATTAATGCTACACGCACCGAATGGCTTCTATGAAACATAAGTTATCAAAAAATGACTGGAGTGGATTCAAAGGTGAAAGGTTTTTGCGTGACGCATATTTTTTCTGGTTTCGTATCCCTTCCCATTAACAAATACTACACCGTTAAAAAGTGAAGGGTTCATTAGCCCATTTTATGATTTTTTTGCCTCCCAAAATCCATCCCCTCGTCCGCGTCGTGGGAGGTGGGCAACGGCAGGAAGTAGGGTACTGCTCAGCAGAACGAATACCAGTGGTGACTCCGTCCCTGTTACCTCCAAGGTTGCTGGTCCGGCCTGTTGAGAACCTTGAAAACTGACGGCTAATGGGACTCTGGTGAAGCTACGACCGGTCTATCAAGGCGGTACTGGATCTCAACTTGCTTTCAACCGAAAGACTAAGCCTCGGAATAGGACTGGAAACTTGACAAACGACCCATGGTGACCTCAAGGATTTAGAATAGGAAAACTGAACATAATCACTTTAAGAGGGTAAGGGATGAAATTATTGATGTAATGAAGGAAAGGAAAATAGACATTCTTGGTTTAATGGAAGAAACAAGAATGCCAAAAGTAATGCTAAGCACAATAGAGGAAGGTAAAAGACCGAGAGGAAGGCCGAGGAGACGTTGGATTGACGAAGTGAGTAGGGACATGGAGATAACATGGTACCACTGGAATGAAGTTGTCCGACTAGAGCTAGGGAACGATAGAGGGCAATTGCGAGGCTTAGTAAACTCCTAGACCAACGTCGAGTGGAACATGATTCGGATATGTATCTATGTATGATTTTTTCCCCTTTGGACGTCGGTATTGTGAACTACCTATTAAGGCAAACGTTAGTTTTATGTTTTTTTTTACTCGGCGAATGGTAAAAATAATATTTTTTCATCTATTATGACAGACCTTTGGCGATGAAATCCCCAGCGGTCTGAAAACGCTCCTTCTATCCTCTCGATCGCCATCGACCCTCCCCCCCCCACCTGAATGTCCCCCTCTGCACCTGAAATAGTTAAAAGCAGGGGAAGTAAAAGCATGGGATCACATTAACTCACATTGACTGCAGCGATGCCGAAGAGGGACACTCGCCGTAGAGTTGTTGCCTCTGCTCCCGCTGAAGCGCCTGTTGCTCTCGCTCCCTCTGCATCTCGCGCTGCTCCCGCATCTCCCTCCGCGCCTCCGCCCGCGCTTCTGCCCGCGCCTCCGCCCGCGCCTCGGCGGCCCTAGCCCTCTCGGCAGCCTCTTGCTTCTCTCGCTTCTCCTCGTCCGTCTGTCCCCTGCCGGTGGCTCCTTGCCCTTGCTGGTTGCCGCTCCCTTGCTGACTCGAGCTGCTACTGCCGCTCCCGGGCGGCGGGTATGAGAACCAGAACTGGTGCGCCATATTATACTCTTGTAACAATGTGAGTGCCCTTGGCAGCGGTGCACTCGACGAAAAGAAATCACTTAAGAAAACTTAAGAGGGAACTAAAATTGTTGGTATTCTTAGTTTGGAAAAGGGACCTTGGAAAATGTAGACGTATGTATTATTCCCTTGAACGAGGAAATTTCAACGAGTGTCACACAATTTGATTTATATTATTCAGTCTTTTAACATGAAAACTTTGCCTTGAAAGATACTGTAGCACTTCTTCCGGCTCCTCTTCAGTTACTCTACTTACACCTCCCACTTGAAATACAACTTTTCACTTTTTCTTCGTAAAACTGATGAACAATTATTCTTTTAAAAGTTGTTTTCCCTCCAACAGGCACGAGGTTAGAACTAAATTCCTAATATTTTATTGCCAAAGGTTAGTAGTGAGTTAATTTATGGAACGTCTTTCAAGTAGCAAAATTTTTGATCGTGATCAAATTAGAACGTCACCCGGAATATTAACAAATTGAAGGCGTGAATCACCAGGCGCTCTCAATAATTGACTGAGTGGATAGCATGAGAATATATTTGCTATCGATGAAAACCACGACATCAAATTAGACAATTCGAGTGAATGAGACAGCGAAGAGTCAAAAAAGCGTAATGGATGAGCCCGTATTTACTGGTAATATGATTCGTTTATCGAGGAAAGGCTCGGAGCAATAAATTTTATATCTGTAAATATATATTTTATTATATATTTTAAGATATTATTTCATGAGTCGAGATGTTTTATTAATTTTTAATTTGTTTGCATCTCAAAAGCAGAAGATCCTCAAGCTTTAATTTTACTAATATTGACTTAAAAACACGATAATCATGGGTATTATATGTCGAATTATATTTAATTTTATTTATATGAATGAGGTAAAGCTAGGAGTATGAATTGGGCTTGAACCTTGCGTCCTTGTAATACCCGTACACAGAAGCTGACCTACAATACCATTTCACCACTTCCGTCGTTCTGAACAATTCCACTACATACATTATCCTGCGTTGTGTTAAGGACCACAGATTGCGAGTGTTTGTTAATAAGAAAAATCAACTT
This sequence comes from Ceriagrion tenellum, assembly GCA_963169105.1. Taxonomy (NCBI): domain Eukaryota; kingdom Metazoa; phylum Arthropoda; class Insecta; order Odonata; family Coenagrionidae; genus Ceriagrion; species Ceriagrion tenellum. Next base: position 11,287,766 of record OY720639.1, read on the forward strand.
TTAAAATTTTCCATAGCGACTTCATAGGAAAGCGTTTCCTGGCAAGTAAGCCTGAGAAATTAGATACCAATTGCGATGTATATATTTCAAGCCAACGACAACATGAATCTGGTAATAAAAATTTGCGTATTCTTAGAATAAAGTGACAGATGTGATTATGAAATCGAATGTATGCTATGTAGCGCGAGAAAAGGGTTCGATTGTGCGGATTCAACCCAATTGCGAATTCAGAGCGCGAGGGAGTTGCAGTGCAGGTTTAAGTGACCAGCTGTCTTCCGAAAGGGGTGTCTTCATTCGCCCATTTCCCCAGGAGTCTCAAACTGCTGCGTCGGCGCAATCCTCCTCCTGAAGTCGGAGTCGAGGGTGAATAAGAAAAGGCACTCTCTTTGACTTTCCCCTATAGAGCCTCCGAAGGCGAACCTCGGGCCATTCCAGGAAATAAGGAGAGATTCCTTAAAGGAGCGGTGTTACGCCCGTCTTCCCATGCTGTCGACTTCCACACTTCCCGCTCTCTTGGGCTATTCCAGCACACTGGAACCTTTTTCAACGAGATGCCTTTTTAGAGTGAGACGAGAAAACACCCCCTGAAAAAAAAAGAGAAGACATTTGTTACTGAACGCTAATTTGAAAAAAAATGATTACTCCAAAAAACTCCTAGGACAAAAAAACTACTACTCAATCGAAAAAAATACGATAGTAGAACCTCTCTTCTCTCAAATAAAGGGGGTGGACCATTTTTGTACATATAATCAGTTATTCCAGATAATCGATGTTTGATATCCAAATGTTTATTCGGTGTAAACACATTAAACATTTTTTATTCAACATTTCTTTAATTACAATGTCAAAATAAATTATCCAGCATTAATCTATCATATTCTATTTCTTGAAATAATAAACAATTTTTGAAAACTTTTGAAATCAAAAAAACAAAAAACAAAGCAACGGGGCGGGCAGACATATTACTCCATCTCTCAATTAGAGTCTTATCAGCGGATGATGGATACTTTGTTGGTCGATAAATCCAAGGAAGTTCTGAAAAAACATTCCTATTTGTGCCTATGGCCATCAAAATGAGCCATTACATGACAATGTGTGTAAATAATGAATTCCCCCAAGTCACAAGGTAAGTGACCGCCTGAAGCGGCAATAAGGATCGTTCTGCTCTTTTTCATGCTCAGCTGCAGGTTTACGCAAATTTTGTTGATAGTTTCGGGGAGCCTGGGTTTTCGTTTAGTACAATTCTCTTAAACAGTATCGTTCCAATTAATGTAGAAAATAAATAAACGAAAAAAACAAATTGGAGGAGACCTTACAAAAAAAATGCCAAAAACATTTTCAAAATTGTAACAAAAAAAATATAAAAACATTGAAATCACATTTTGAGAAAAAAGTTTTTTCTACCTCTAGTTTAGTTAAAAATTTGCTTACCCTAAATATTTCTAAATTTTGCTTGTATAATTGTGCTTTGCTTGTATTTCCCTCTTCACACAAATAACTCATCACTCGATGCCATAAATTTTCCCCCGATATCTTTGTTCCTGTTTTATTACGAATGGTAGAGGCAAGTTCAGCCCACAGGTACTGCCCCCTGGGAGGCACCACTGATGCGTACACAACATGGGAATTTTGGTTTTTACTGGAAAGCGTCACTTTCTGCGACCACACTAACATTGTAAATAGCAACTAATTTCACTGCATAGGCTTTACAAATTCAGGAATTTTGTGGTGGATGTTCGTCATAATAAGATCATCAATCCTACTTCTGCATAGATTTTTAATACGATTACAACGAATTTCGAATCGCAGAGTCATCATCAATTAGTAGCTACCTGATGATTACTCCAAGAGTCAACACACGCTGTAATTTTTTTAATCCTCAACTGCTATCGTCGGGTCAGTGCGGGGGATGGTTGTTGTTTCCGAGCAATTGAAAAGTGTGTACTTGACCAAAAACCACGATAGTAGTTAAGGCAGATTTGAAGCTATCCGGGACTAGCAACGGAGTTCCACTTTTACGGAGTCACTCGCAATGCACAATTGTGCGAAATTCGTCAGAGAAAAAAATCATCCGCCATGACTGGGATTCGAACCCGGATACCTTGATTTCCAGCAGAGTGCTTTAGCCAGTTAACCTACCGATGCGTCCTCGAAGGGTTAAAAATCCGTTGAAAAATAGATTGTTGTTCTCATGTCAATTTCACAGAGCATAAAAGTGGTTATTCAACTGAGGTCGTTAATCCCACTAGGGAAGCCAATGGCCTCTTGAGCCGAGAGCACTATGGAAAATAAGGAGGTGGGTTGGTAACGGGAGGAAAATATTGACGGGTGACGGTATCGGCGTTTGGTAGCTTGCTAGTAGTGGTCATAAGGCAATTTCAGCAAGATATCGTTTCACCCATAATTCCATTTTTGTGGTCATATTTTAAAGATAAATATTAGGATTTTTTTAATAACCAAAATATCTGCTGCTGACCGCACTACTTTTTGGGATATTTTCCAAGAAATACCAGCCATTTTTCTTGGGAAATGGCACCCGTATGTACTCAAGAATGGTAGTAGAGAAAAATTGTGGAATTTATACACTTATGATCTGAAAAAAAATTTAACAATGTGAAACTTGCATGTTTTCTAAACTTTTTTAGAATATGAATCACTTGGTAACCCCAGAAACCTTTGCAGTATCACAAAAAACTTCCTGTTTGAAGATTTCACCGCACTGCGTGAAAAAAATAGTCAAGTTTAGAACTTAAACGAGCATATACAATTAGTTACTTTGTCATTCACGTGAAACAATACTTGCCATTAATATACAAATGTTTACCTCATGTTTCTTACAGCTTCTGAAATAATTAAAATATTATACGGATATAATGTCCATTATGACAGGAAAAATCTCGCTCAAACTACTTCATTGAAAGGCACCACGGTATTCCACGCTACATTCGTCAGAGGGCTTAATGCACCGTGCAGTAACATTTACAATATACACAAACCCAATGAATCCAATGAAAACCCCTTAGAACTGCAAGGGTTTGAACCTGAGCTCTCCTGGATATGATGCTAGAGCTCTGGCCTCTCAACCCCCATGAAACGTCCTAGTACAACACGAAAAATATATGCAATTTCAAGGGATTATAGGGAAAATATGTACCCAAGCTAACTTATTTTCAAGGGACATAATACTCACCACTTTGGACGTTACAAAAGGAATGGATACAATTAGGATGATAAGAATTTCTTTTTACTTAGATGTCAAGGTCAAAATCACATGACGGAAGAGAGGAAAGAACTCTCTATTGCAGCGATTGAATTCTATGTATTGGTTCACTGACTAAGCATGCATTTAGCTCAAGGAAATATTTCCATTGATGCAAATGTAAAATATTATCCTGAGACATGGAGATCTATATTTAGCCACGGTAGCCTCAAGTTTCTCTTTATAGGTGGTTGAATTTTACTCTTTCAAGTTGGCCTCTTGTTTGGACTGTATCATTTTTATGGGTCCAGAAACCTTTATTCTTGTATGAATTTATCACAAATTATCTTTCTACCCCTTCCCCGCTTACAAAATATCCTTCTTTTATCTATTATATATATTTCCTCTATCCCGGCCTTCAGTATTTCTTCGCCCCTCATCACCTATTTCTACCACTTCCTTCCACCCCCTCCTTATGTTCTCCAGGAGTCCCTTCTCCTCACCCTCCTTACCTACGCCTTTCTCACTTGTCTTCATTCCGTCCACCGAAACTTCTCAATCTTTCTCCAAATCCACATCTTAACGTTTCAGAGCGGCCATTTCGGCGCCTGCCTTTTCGGTACGAGGACATTTCTGCGCCGCCGTTCCAACGCGGGGACGATTCGGCGCAATGCCGGTTGGATATTGCGGACGACACTACGATGATATGCTCTCGTAAGTAACTATTCGTTCTGCATAAACATGATTATTTTCGAATGCTAAATTCGATTTTTTTCATCTTTTCTCATAGTCTTAAAAATATGATGGGTGGAAATTAGCGGAGCTCGTTCACCTCTTTTTAAGAATTTTCAGGTTTTATACCTGAAAATTCTTAAAATGAAGTTTCAAATTTAAATGTTTTTTTGCTAATTTTCAACTACCATCTACCCTTTGCTGATGAGCCTGCATTTTCCTGGATGAACATTTTGCTGCTATTTTAACACCATTACTGCATGAAAACAATAAAACAGTAATGAAATGCAGGAAAACATAACGTCGCACCGTCATCGGTAAATTTCAGTTAATCTTGCTCCGAAATGGCCGGCGAGGAAACGGTCGGCGCCGAAACATCCACGCACCGAGACGGTAGCACCGGGGTTTCGGGTTGGTGTGGTGGTTAGGGTACTGGCTAACCATACGGGCGACCATGGTTAAAATCCCTGCAGAGGAAACCCGGTCCCTACTTGAGTGCCTTGTGGATGGCACTTCAAGTATAGTACTCCGTCTGTCGGATGAGACGTTAAACCGTGGTCCCTTCGGCGCCTTTCGTTAAGAGCAGGGTAATGCCAGCGCTGGGTTTCCATCCATCCTTTCTCCCTTACCTATCCCCTGTGGCGCAAATCACCTCAGCTGTCGGTCGCCTCTTCAAAATCCAATCCAACCAATCCGGCAGCCGAAATGTCCCATTCCCGTATTAAACGCCAACTGCTCATTTTCCTTCATCAGAGTCCCCCTCGTGCATTTGCTAATTCTTTATCCTTCTGCTACTGTTCTTCCTACCTCTGAAAACATCTTGTGCCTGCGCAGTTCTCTTTCTGTTGTTGTTCCTAGTAACTTATTTCCTTCTTCTACAATCTCGACGCAATGGAAGACCTTCCAGGCACGTATTAATGACCACTAGAACTAGACTGCTGGGATTATTAATGATAAACGGTAAATTATTGCCCTTGAATAGAAACGTATACACGCGTGGCACGTGAATTAAAAAACTAAGCATAACTTAAATAAAATGAACATTCCGCATGCTTTGAATGAAGAATGGGCAACAAAAATTGAGCAATGAGAAATGCATTGCTCCTAAGTAGAATTAATCACATATCGGTCCGAGTAACAATTTCATAATTTAGCATAAAACAGAGTGATGAACTTAATGCGTTACCCTGTTCCTGACTTCAAAAAACTGTTCGCGCAGTATTTAGTCTCATGTTCAGGAAAGAGGTAATTCAAGGTGACCTCCACATTGACAAAATTTGCCGAAGCCTAGAGAACGGTTAAGGTGGCAATGGCCTCAGATCCTTTTATTCCAGATCCTCCGAATACTTAAGCATTGCATCTTTGAAGTGCATTTTATTAACCGAGATGGAAATGAAGTAGGGCTTGTCGGCTTGTTTCATTGTATTTCAACCCTATAAGTGGCGATTTAAACATGGACTCTAATGGAGATTGCGCAGATTACCGGAGAAAAACGTCAGTGTGAACAGGAAAGCATATTTAAGATTTAGTCAAAACCGTTGCTTACGGGACAAATGTGTGGAATATAAAATAAAAATAGGTATCTTTCCACGTATTTTGGAAAGTTATTAACTAATTTCTATCTTAAGTGATGTAAGTCAAAATGCGCTTTTTCCATACAAATGGCTATGGTGTCGGCCCCTATGGCTGGCAAAAAGTGGTCATTAAATATATATTCGTGTGATAATTTGCATAATTGGAACCATAATTCTTGTTGTCAATAGATAACCCTTTTCATCAGCGAAAACAGGATTTTTTTTTTTAAACTGTGCGAATGAAAATGTATAACTGAGAATCTGTCGTGACGCTTCTATTCAAGTCAGAGCCACCTTGAATATATTCAGTGTGACACTCTACAAACTTAGTTGTGACAATGTTATCAGTTAACTTCCACAAGTAACCCCAAGATACTTTAACTATATATTTCATGCAGGAAAGAATATAAGACTTATACAACTTATAAAACGCTATGAACACTCCCGTCCTTTGTTTATTGAGCTAAACATACTCCCGCTGAGATATATGTACTGATTCACGGTGTTAAAAATGTTCTATCTGCGTGGTGGATATAGCTCAAAATTATATGGGAGGAATAAGATGATTGATTTTCGCAGGGGTTTCTGTAACCCTATGCCTAAACCGAATTAAACGCTGTACAAAAGGAGTTTCTTGTATAGGGGACCAAAATTGTGCAACATCCTATCTAATAAAATCAAAGAAACTACTTGTTTTAATAAATTCACAAGGTTGATTTATATATGGATAGTAACTTCTGATAATATTGAAAAGTTATCATAAAAGGTCTGCGTATTGTATATATTATGCTTCAAGTCATATTTGTTGTTTATTCTATGCTGTAACGCCTATTTTTTAGCTACTACAATGGTATTTTTCTTTACATACCAAAATGCCTTTCAAAATTTTCTTTATGTATTTAGTAAATTTTGGTTCTATGAATGCTCATTTCCGCATATCAGAATTGGAAATATATAATAAAATAATAATAAAATATTCATGAATGGAAATAATTGTATCAATATACGTATGGAAGAATAAATATTTTTATATCCTAAATGGTCCAGGTTCTCTCAGTCAACGCTTAAGGTAATTTGATCGAAATATCACTTTACTTATAAATCATTAAATTTGCTCACATTTTAAAGAAAAATATCTCACCCTGCTAATGCCACCAAAAATTCAACCCCTTACCACATTACTTTCGGAGATACTTGCCAAGAAATACAAGCCCTTTTACTTGGGAAATGGTACATGTGTGCACTCCAGAGAGACATTATTTACAAAATGAGGTATATCTAATACTTTGATGTCGTCAAAAAACTACCAGCGTGTAGTTTGTATGCTTACTCAACTATATTTGAAAATTAATCATATGGTCACTACAGTAGGCTCTCGGGTATTACAAAAAACCTTCCGTTTTGAAGGAGTTTCAAACGCACCGTGCGAAAAAAATGAGTCAAGTTAAAGACTTATTTAGATATTTTCATTTGATTACTTGCAATTTCTGTCATATAAAACCATATTATTGCACAATTTATAATGCAATATTTAATTGATGTGCCCTTCAGCTGGTGAAATAAAAACATATAATTCGAATATGGTCTCTATTATGACTAGGTATCTATCTCGCTCGGACTACCTTAATTCTCTCAACGTCCGACCAGCTACAGATCCGAGGAGAGAGAGATTGGCCTGGGATGAATGCGTGACAGTTTCCTTCTCCATCTCCCCCCTCTATCTCTCACATTCAGACATCAATATTCCTACGTGCGCCGGCTAAGGAACGTCTCTTCTCTCAACATATCCGCATAAATGAGTGGAACAGGGGTCACATGACTGCTATTAACGTCCCAAAAGGCCGCGACCACGGAACATTTCGACGCGAACGGAAGACTCCAGATCATAAACTCCTCCCGCGAACCTTAGCGCATCTCCGCAGCCACACGCTAGTGAGCGTCGTTGATAATGAAATTTTACGGCTCGCTTGCCGCACAACTTAATCCTTTTTTACGGGGGAGATTAATCCGCGCGTGGCGACGGTCGGCGATGAATGCGAGGAGAGAGGGGAAGGGCAGTAAAAGCCAGCCATGATTTCACGTATCTCTCGTTCCCACTCTTACCGCGGTCATGACGACGAATAAATCCGCCGAATCGTCAGCCAACAAGCCTCAAAATTACACAGAATTCCGTAAATGTTGCTCGTTTTTGCGTGCTAAAATAAATACTTATTTTCACGTGGCCAAATTTCGTCTGAATACTTAAACTAGACTATTAAGATATAATGAAAAGGAAAAAAAAATTACGCACTCCGTTTCGCTCCCACTCCATATATACTATATCCACTATATTAAAATTCTCTATTTTTATTTTCAATATATTTTCAAGCAAGGCTCCTCAAATTTATATGAAATAATAATTGGCAACTTAAATTCTGACAGGGATGATAGGGCACGAAGACGCTTCAAAATACCTAAACGTAGAACCAACTCATTCCAGCAATCACCCTTAAGTACTGGAATGATAATTTGGAATGATATCCCTGACAAAATTTTCAATCCAAAAAATACACATCAGTTTAAAAGGGTCATGTCAGCTCACTTGTATAAAAAATATTTGTAAAAAGAATTTCTTGTGCGAACCTTAATGGGAAATGATTTGTCTTATCCATTTTCAGATGTGTATATTATTATTTTTGTACAAGTTTATAGATGCATTTATGCGCATGTGTATATTTGTATATTTTGTATGAGCATATATTTATACCTTTGTATAAATATGTAGGTGTTTCTATATGTTGTAAGGACATATCATATCCCAATTTATGTAAACCAACATTTCATCCTGCAATCTGAGGACACCTTTATTTCTGTAAATGTTATCGTTTCTAATGTATAGACTAATCTCGCCTTATTTAACTTTTTTTGTAACTGCACCAAAATATAACAAGACACATTGTATACTGTTTCATAGAAAAGCCGTCCTAGAACAATAAAAACCTATTCTATTCTATTATATATCCTAATACATATAACAGTACATATACCTAGCTCCCACGTTTGAGCGTATAAATATATTTTCAAAATCAGGCTTAAGAATAATACAACACTAAAATACAACGCAAATGCAATTGTTGGGACTCACAATTGGGTCACATGATAGTTAGCTGGCAAATCCAGCTCAACTTTACTGCGTCGGTAGTTCGTTTCATCGTTCGGATCATTAATTCAAATGAGAGCCATCTACATGAGGCCATAACAACTATCAAAAACTTGTTATCGCGGCATGTAGATGATTCCGATTCAAATATGACAAAGCGAGACGAAACACGTCCCGCATTTTTTTTCTACATCAACTTACTATCCCGAGAGCCACCGTTTGGGCGTGTGGCAGGGGGTTTAAGGGTTAAGCCGTGTTTAAAAATGCATTTCTTGAGCATGTCAAGGTATATAAGCTCATATGTGGTAAAGGTAGGAAGTGAAATGCGTTTTGCTGGTATCTAGGGTTGATTTAATGCTATATATTTGCAGCATTGTTCAACACAGTGACTCTGGAGAAGAACTGACTGCCTGAACAGGAGGCTGTTGAAATTCAGTGAGGACGGCTTACGGAGTACGTGGATCTTCGGCCAGCGCTCGGATCGTGCCGGGCTCTCCTAATCCGTTCTGTCGGAATTAGTCCTCCGAGGCGTCAGAGCGGTTGACCTATAAGATATTCTAGTACCGCAGGTTATTTTAGGTCAGTACGTTAGCCTATTAGTTTGATACATAATTTTAGAGTACAGTAAAAGCTCAAACGATTTCGTACTGTCTACTAGTTTTTATTTCACCTCTTGCTACACGTGTTTCAACTGAACAACAGTCATCCTCAGGCAAGACTATTTTTCCTAAGTTTAAGTAAATTTTTTAGACCTGTTAATTTGATTTCATTTCGTAAATTATATTTTTCAAATGCAGAATAATTGCCCGAGTATCTTCCGGAAGAGATTATCGTTGCCTGTGAATGAAATAGAGTACTCTGCACAGATGACTACATAAATAGTCACTCATTCTTGCAATTAACGTTTCATTCATACAAATTTCTAAACGCTCATAATGCTCAGCGTTAAACTAAGAAAATCAGGATTTCTTCCACCATTTAGAGAGAGCAAACATACAAACAAATAGAATCTATAAAACAGGCAGAAGGAACACTTGAACCATAATCTTATTATCCTCAGAACAATAACGCAAACAAAATACTTAATTCACAAAACGTGCAGAAATATACGATCATTTTTTTCAGCTTCAAATGTACGATAATAGATATGGCGAAGTAGAAGTCTTCCTCTTTTTTCATAACCATTCCCGTCCTTTTATTCCGCATTCATTTCAATTGCGAACAAGGGGATTCACAAAAAGGACACTCCCCAGGCCATGTATCCCCCCCTCTCCAGAAAAGGGTCGATTCTTGGCAAAGGGCCGCTATCCCAACGCAAGAAATGAAGGGACATTGAAGGGCGGGTATATGGAGAATCGAGGGTCCAGAGTTGCCAGAGTTGCCCGAGTTGCCAGCGGCAATTAGCGCTTGTCCTCGATGCAATAAACATAGTTTTCCTCGTTTGCGCTTAGCTCTGTATCTCTCGTAGCAATTATAATAGAGTAGTTTCCATTTTCAAAGAAAAAAGGAATCATAAATTGCGATTAGCGGCCCACCATAAACGTATTCAATGTGCGCAAATGTTTTTGAATTAAGATTATACCAATTTTTAAGATGGTAATTGTTAACTTAAAGTTCATTTGAATAAAAGCATAAATAATGGGTGCGAATATAGTCATACTGATCACAAGTATATAGTTTACATTGTAGGCAGAGGTTCAAATACATTCAACGCCTGAACTTACAATTTCATTTCAGTAATTGCAGTAAAAAATATATTGATTGCCACCAAGGAAAATTCTCAAAGTTCACCGAATCTTCTCCGTTGAAGATATTAAAATATGGTATAAAATTCGTTTTCTAGCTTAGTAAGCTCCCTGCTGGAGGAATCCTCTATTACCGCCATATTTCCATTAGTTTACTCTTGGGTGGACTTCAAAAGGTGGTGGTGGAGTCCCAGAAAGGTTTTATGATGATTAAAAAGCAATTTTAATGTAGTACTACCTCGGTTATTGTCAATATTCCATCCAAAAACAATCCAAAATTGTCAAAACTGAATATCCACATGGATCAATTTTTCCCCAATTTAGTCGTTCTAGCCACTCCAAAAGATCCATGGTAATACATTTGATAGAGAATGAAAACAGTTTTTAACACTTACCATATTGTTTCAATGTGTTGGAAGGAGTAATATGTTGTATCTCACGAAGATGAATAAGATGAGCATAGAAGACTACTGCATGAAAGACTGCAAGGAGGGCAGTGGTGCAGATATAATTGGCTGGACGGGAAATCCCCACTCTATAAGGACCGTAAGTATAAAGGCACTCACTATCAGAGGTTCCTTTCCTTCTAGATATTTTGACATTAGGACCAGCTATAGACTCAGTAGACCCATGTTGCCATAGAAATCTGTCCAAAAAGGTGTTTTTCTGCCGAGATGATGATCACACTACGAGAAACAACGCCACACAATGAGCAGGAGAACGCGTTGGTCGCCCTTTGTGTTCGTATAATCAGCAGCGAGGTCTGGTTAGCACGCCGACAAAATCCGAAGCAACCAACGAAAACCAAAATAGATTAATCGCGGAAGACATCGACAAAAATTGACAATGACCATAACCGACATTGAAGACAACTTAGGTATTAGTGTATTTGGAAATTTGCTTGATATTTTATCTTATTTAGAGTATTGTTTGTTTTTTTTTGGAAATAGGTCGGTGGCTGCATGAATTTAGACTTGTAATTAACTTAAAGAAATGTAGAAATAAGGTCGTTATCCCTTAAATTGATAAAAACTAATTTTTTGTGAAAATGCTGCGTGCTTTCACTTTAAAAGAACTCAACGTTTTGCTCCCTCTGTCTCCTGAGAAAAGCTCACAGCAAAAGGATCGAAACGCTGAGCTCATTTAGCAATATTCAGCAAACCCTGAAGGAATCATTTCTATTGATAAAAGAAGCAGGAGGAATCTTCATCACGAAATCTAAACATTTTTGACATATTTCTGAGGACAATAAAAGTGCCGTATGGTATGTCACTTGTGAACCACAATTGCATTGTTTAAGGATGAATTTCTTTAAATATTTTAGTGCTGTGATTTCAACGCCAATTTTTTTTTCTATCATGTGGCGAAAGGAGATTATGAGACTACTAGAGAAGAAATTTGAGCCACGAAATGAATGAAGTTTCCTCTCGAGCGATGGGGATGAAGAATGAATGAAATAATCAGAAATAAATGCGAATTTCAATCCCCTCAAGTATTGCACGGCTATGCCTTTCATTTTTGTATATATTTATCGTAACATATCGTATTTCATGAAATGAGATTTGATCGTCAGTTATAGGTTTTGATCATAGATAACAATTTTCATTCAATTTATTCGTACATACGTTTTAATATTATTATTCAATCACGTTAGAAGAATCAGAACTTCGCTTCCAATCGTCATTTGTTTTATCAGCAAAAAAATGGAATGAAAAATATGTTCTATAAACGCGACCCTCCGCTGAAAGGATGACGTAACCATAAGGCGTCAGGAATAGAAAGCAAACTGGAAGCGTATAAAAAGTACTGAGGACCAAGGTTGATTCCACCTTCTTGGCAATCTTAAACATGGGTGACCGCAGGTAACCATTTCGTTGGAAGGTGGCAATCAGGTGCTACCATTCGAGTTCGAGTGAATGTTCATCGGGGAAGACAAGCAGTTGAGGGCGCATGGATGACAAAGTAATTACCCTTACGCGAAGCGTGTGTTCAACGACAGAAGAGGGAAACCATTTAGTGATGTTCATTCATTCATTAGTCCATCAATTGTAAGACTGGTTGACTGCAGCCCACCATCGTTTCCTGTCTAATACTAGTTCCCTTACATCCCGGTAGCTCTTTCTTCTTTACTTGGTCAATGAACTTATACCACGGTCTTCCTCTGTAGACTTTTCCCTTATTTTTCCTTCCATTATATTCTTCCCATATTCATTGTGCTCCATTGGTGTATCCAATCCATCAGGTTTTTATTTCTGTAAAGTGTTCCATATGGTCTCTCCTCTTCAACTCTTTAGTGAACTTCATTGTTTTGCATTATTTCCGTCCATTTTATCTTCAGAACGCTCCTCCAGCTCCACATTTGGAAGGAATGTATTTTTCTCAGGTCTGTTTTACCATTGTTCCATATTTCCGATCCGTAGGATGCAACGCTCCACACGAATGTTTCTACATACATTTTCGTCGTTAATATTGCTATCTTGTTGAAAACAACATTTGTCTTTTTACCAGGAATACGTTCATAGCTAGGAATATTCTTTGCTTGATATCCGTCGTATTTCTTGAATCCCACGCGATAGTAATTCCGAGGTAGTTGAAAGAATCTACTTGTTCCATTTTTCTCCTCTAAGTGTTACTTCTGAATTCACCTTCCCTCTTCAACATACTAGGATTTCAGTCTTTGACTTTGAGTGTATTTTCATGTTGAATTCCTGGAAAAATTGATCAATTGCGTTTAGTATCCGTTGAAGGTAATTTCGATTTCCAACTACGACTGCGTTGATCTCCTTCATTTTTCGGGATCTACCGCGTATTTTTGTTGTGACAACAGTTTTGCTGGCACTAGTGTCAGCGTCTTCAGCATAATATAGGACCTATTTCCCGCCAGTTCTCGGTGCTGCTCTCTCATTGGTCCTTCTTAGGATTCTCCTCCATGTATATTCCAGGTGGTATCGTCTATCTCTGTTGAAGTTGTCCGTCCGTGCTATCTCGATGGATTCTATCAATTAGCCAAGGGTAATATCTGCTCTCTCTCACTATTACCTTGGCCTCGTCAAATTTTGTGTCATATCCCGGGGTCCAGACGTGCTCCGATACGGCTGACAGGTGAAATTGTCCATTTTTCGTTGCTCTCCGGTGATCCTGCATTCGTACCTTTAATGACCGGCAAGTCTCACCGATGTATGATTTCCCTCATGAACAAGGCACCTGGTCAACTATGGACAATACATGGAGGAGAATCCTATAAAGGACCAATGAGAGAGCAGCACCCACAATTGGCGGGAAATAGGTCCTATATTATGAGGGCCAAACTCATGAACCGGCAACCGAGAAACGAAGAAGAGAACGAAACCTGGAAGAGAAAAGAGAGAGAAGAGGAAGTCTTAACGAGACTCATCCTTTCCTCCTCAAGCAGCACAGAGGAGAGATGACCGGCCGGGAAACCCGTCTGCGTAGTCGTTCCCCGGACGACTACGTAGGCGTGTCATGGATGAAGACAGCAAGGAAGAAGAAGGCAGTGGTTAAGGGATTGGTTCTATCCACAATCCCGGAATCTCCGCCGGCCACCACCAAGACTGCAGCCAAATCAGCAGCCGGCACCAGCATAGGTCCACCTATACCCTCCCCTTCACCCACCACCCCCATCCAATCCACCCGTCCTACTCCTTCAAAGACCCCATCTCCCATACCCGCTCGCTCGCCAACTTCCAACCCCTCCTCCTCGGCGCAAACCTCCCTGCCCTCACCCATCCTTAGTAATGACACCAGGTGTTCATTACTTCCCTTCCCAGGAACATCACCCAAAAGATGTTCTACTTCCCGTCTCCTAACCACCCACCATTCCCTGTCCCGTGCCGAGGTGTCTGTCTTCTCGACAGAGAGGAGTGCCAGGCTCCCCATCCCCGCGTCGCTTGTTCAACTCTTTGAGGGGGAGGAGAAGAAGAAGTTGGATCACCGCCTGGGCGAAAGGTGCTGCGTCTCTGTACGCAGGCCTGCCGCCCAGAAAACCACTAAAAGACGCGATTCTTCTTCTTCCTTTTCAGTGGTGATCCGAGGCGTGGACATGGCCACCTCCGAGGACATCTGCGAAGGACTTCACTTCGCCGACCTCACTGCAATGTCCATAGACAAAGTCTATCGGATAACGGCGAGGAAGACCGGACGGCCCACGACCCTCATGCGGGTCATCACGAGGGGTGAGGCAACGGCGAGCCGTCTGCTGGTTGAGGGTATCGTTTCCTACGGGAAGCGATACCGGGTGGAGCCCTCCCGGCCGCCACGGACCCAGCCAGCTCAATGTCGCAGGTGCCTCGGGTTTGACCACGGGGCACGCGAGTGCAGGCGAGACCTCCGATGCGCACGATGCGGGACTAGCCACAGGACCGCGGAGTGCAAATCGGAGGCACTCAAATGCGCCAACTGCGGCGGCGAGCACCATGCCGGTGATTTTCGGTGCCCTCAGCGCCCTAAGGAGCCGGCAGGGCAGGGCAGGACCCAACTTGTTACCTCTTGCTCTTCTTCTCCTCCTCCTATAGGTTCAGAGCCAATAGCCCCAGAGGAGACGCTGACAAGGAAAGACTTCCTCCGCTTCCTGAGCCTACTGTTGGCCAACCTGCACCCGGCAGAGAGGGCGGCTGCTGCCGACATCCTGGACGCGATGGCCCGCGAGACCCTTGGGTACTCCAGGCGGTTTACTCATGGAATCAGCAGCTGACGGCCGTCGAGAGAGTGACGCTGGCCTAAAATAATGGCTAAGTTTATGCTTTGATTTTCGACTTGCCTCTCAGGCTATATTGACTAATCTAACAGCTAAAATATGCTTTCGTACGTAAATACTCATTATTAATTAACTCCTAACTGATATTTTGTGATATGCTTGGAATAAATATAGAGTAATAAGTTCACTTAATATAATTTCTCTTAATAATAAAAGTTCTAATAATGTAAATAATATCTCATGCTTATTATTGAATTGTACATATATATTTTAATATCTGACATATTTCAGTACATCACAGATAGCAGAAACATCCAGTGCACAAGAATCTCCGGCAGGAACATCCAAAGCACCAGATCCAAAGTCACCAGGAAAGAATCATCACAACAATCCATCACTCCAGCATTTAAAACAGCTGTTAACTACACGGCGGTCTACATGGGGTTTTGCCGGTTTCCCTCATGCCTCGGGTGAATGCCGGACCATTAGCCATCCCGGAAGAAAAGAGAATCACAAACCAATGTTAAACACTAAACTACTACACGCTTGTATATAGTAAGTAAATATGTATAAAATTCATACGACTAACCCTGAAGAGGAATTATTTCCTATAGCGGGGGCTATTGTGATGTATATATTAATGTATTTAATATTATTAATGAATGTATGTATATATTATTTTATGCAATGGCAATAAACATATTCAATTCAATTCATGAACCGGCATCTTCGACCCGAAGACGCTGACAGTAGTGTCAGCGAAATTGTTGTCACTTACAACAAAAATACGCAGTAGATGCCGAAAAATGAAGGAGATCAACGTAGAGCACCGCAAAAGACTTCGTTCTTACGACAGCCATACCGTCTGCGAAGCTGATTATTTATTTCTTCTCCGTTAGTCTTGGTTCCCTTCAATCCAATTTCTTGTGCTTCTCTTATCGCCTTCTCCAAGTGTATTCTCAATAGTGTTGGATTGACAGAGATTGCATGCTGGTCTAACTCCTTACTACTTATGATTAATGCACTTTTCCTATATTTCTCAGCACGGGGCTCCGTTTGATACGTCAATATTACAGCAAACCAGCTGATTTAATGACATTTTCAAATTGCAGGTCCTTTGTTCAAAAAGCTGATATATTAACAATGAAAAGAGCATTAAGTATGCACTGGAGGTGAAATGAAAACACGCTCTTAGGAATGATCCGATAGTAGGGTTATGGTGGAATATAATGATAGTGCGATAGGCACGGGAAATATGTCTTCAGAGACTTCGGCTGCTGCTGTTTGTCTTGTCCATGCACAACTCGAATTAAAGCTGAAATAATTAACCCTTGCTCTTTTGCTCAAAAGGTTATCATTTCACTATAAAAGCTTGTGATCTGCAACGAAATATCCATCCCTATTGAATGTAACTCTCTATTGTTATCAAATAATGGTATTTAAAAACATCTTCCATAACATACATTTAAATGGATTTCAAATGATGGGAAGATAAATGTAAAGAGGAGACTTTTGGATAATTGACACTCTGTAAATTACTTTTGTAAAATTTAAAATATTATAGTATTTTAAAGTTCCTACAGCTAACTTCCTCGGCCACAATACCTTTTTTATGCCAAAGTGGTAAAAAATGTTTCGGTAATACATACTACAGTCAAGTTTTTTCTTCTGAAAATATATAAGAATGACTAGAAACTGCATTTTATTTCCCAGTCGGTTTTTTAAGTCATAGTCTTCTTTTCGAAACTTTTCTTCTCCGTCGTAAGTATAAGGTATCTCTTTTTAGTTTAATTTTAATTCAAAGTTTTATGAAAGATATGGAGCGGAAGTAACGCTGTACTCTTTTGAAAAAACTCTTTGGGAAAGAAAACTTCATCCAGTACCCGGTAGAAGGAAAATTCAGCTTAAACTTTCAAAATAAAATAAATCTTCGACAGTCACTTGAGAACTTGAAGGACTCTCGCGAATTAGTTCATAATTGGTGGATACCAGAATATCTAAAAACTTTTAGACTGAAAAGTATCAAATGAATATTCATCGATTCTCAATATGCATACATTTTTCACCGCACATTAATTTTAAAATTAAATTTTAATTAGGGTGACGATAGTATAATTCAAAACTTTTGTTGCGATCCTTCAAAATGATGCAGTATTTCTTGTAAAGATTTTTGCATTCTTAAACAGTTAAGATCAACAAAAAAACTCAGCGTGGTAATCTTCTCCAAAGTTAAACGTTTAAGAAACCGGAAAAGTATCCTTGAGATGATTGAATAAACGAAAGAATATAAGTGGGTGTTAGCTAAATGGCCTCGGTCATTTTTATAAAACTTAAACAATGATGAGAGAAGAAAAATATCTCCGAAAAATCCGGTAAAATCAAATTAGGATTCTGATAAATACGTAAAAATTGACTTATGAGACAGGAAAATGGGAACAATCCAATCAAGATTTTACATTGAAGTAAGATTGAAAATGCTTCTCATGCATCTAAAGTATGAGTACCGTCTTAAATAACTTAACCTATTTAAATTAGATGGGTTTTTGCTGATGCGGTAGTTTCTCAAACCGGGATAATACGACGCTAGGACTCTTCTAAGCCCGTTTCGGAGGATTTTCATATCGTATGCAGGAAGAGAATGTGAATGGCGGTAGCAGTCATACTTACCAGCTAATATAACGCATTCAAGGAAATGCTGTGAACTATTTTAACTTGTTACACTAAGTCAGTTTGTTGTGATTAGCATCACCACTTTTCAACATCAATATGTCCATAATGTGTTCACAAAACATTTTGGTAGTCATATTGGAAAAATTTTGTGCCAGAGATTTTTCCGATTTGGCACGCACTCTCAAAAATCTGATCATGATCTAAACTGACAGCCGCAGTACTAGAAACAAGCCCTTAATAATTAGCACTATCAATAACAGCGACGTTTTTCAAAAAGAAACAAATATCAGCCCCTTACAAAATTGAATGCAAAGAAATTTCTCTCCAGAATGATCACCATTCCCCTCTTTCCCTAGTTCTCTTGCCCACCGCTGCCGTCTCGCGGCGCTATCTTTACTTCCGCGCCATTAAGCTCCAAGTGGATGAGCCACGTTTGCTACAGCCGCGGATTTGAATAGGGAGGGATTTCAAAATACAAAAGAGAAATGGGATAATGAAGAAGGGCGGGTGGAGAGATGAGAGGAATGCAAGAGGAGACCCTCTCAGATAAATTATGCCAGGGCCATTGATTATCAAACAAAACTGGAAACCAATGCGGCAGTCCTTATTAATTTTACAGCGTCTGCAAGAATCGGTTGAAAAGTCCCATCCAAAACATTTCAAACAGTAAACGATAAGCGTTCGATGGAAAAACTTTCAAAGCAATATAATTAAAAAATTTTCCCATTCAATGGAAACGCATTTTAAAAACGTTTCCTGAAAAATAAACTGTATTTATATTTGCAAAAGAAACGAGTAGAACTAACTATTTCCGTGTTTCCTCAACGTATAAAGGCCAGAGATTTTATTAAAATACTTGATTTTGAGATCCCTGTGCACAGGGTGACCTCGTTTTCATCTGAACCCATCCGCTATCTATAAATCCCTGTGTGTATACCTCTTGCCACTTAACCAATTTTACCTATTCTCGATGGGATAGTCATTTTTAAAATTTCTCTCAATTTATTCTCGATATCGCCATATGATATCAGAAAGAGTAGCAAAGGCTGCTGATATTTTGTTTTGTAATTATAATGGAAACACTTTTGAAATGAAATGTAAAAATGTTCCTGAGTAGCACATTAAAGGGCAGCAATTACACTAGCTCCATAAAAAACGACAACAATAAACGCAAAAGGTTTCTTCAAATTCATTCTTTGTAAGCACTTGTCCCATATATAACGAGTATAAAGAATTTTAGGCCTTACGCAGCATAAAATATTGCAAAGCTTCTCCAGAAACAAAACCTCTTTTAAGATATCCAACGCTTGCTGAGGCAGTATATTTTTGATTCAAATGCTCAATATTAGTCCAATGCTCAGTGAACTTTAACTATATTACGATGTTACCTCGAAAAACTAGGGAATGATCTTCTCTACTGCTATTATTAATACGGTCACTTACCTTAGTAATCGAATAAAAATCATACTAACTATGGATTACTCCCGATTTTCAATGTAAATAGAGAACATTAAACTCCTTTGCATACATTTATACCATTCGGGTGACCGTCTCGGTTTTGGTAATGAAAACTTAAAACAAAAATACTATTAAATAATGTGCCTTAATATAGATAAAACGATATCTTACGCATAAAATGAAGAGAGTATAGCGCAAAATGCAGTAAATAACAATGAGTAGAGATAATTAATTAAATAATACCTGGAGATACCAGAGGACTATGAAATTAAATTGTACGAGGATTGAGTTAAAGGTAGAGATTAATAACATGAAGTTTAATGGTTAAATGAGTAATAAAAAGATCAGAATATAAAAACAATACTTATGCCTGGTCTTCATAAAATTATAAACTCAATAATGAGTAACTTATTAAGTGGGAGAATCGGAAACCTGGCTCTCAGTTAAGTTAAAGTGTGACAGAGGGCTAAATATCTTTTTGTAATGAAAATTACTCTTTAATTTTATTTATTTTTAAACGCTTTGGTACTTAAAGTAAAACCTAAAGAAATTTCCCCAATTGGTCATACTCAGTTACTGTCAATAGGTACATTAGTATTCTCGAGGCTATAATGATGAGGATTACAGAATGGAGTGAAATATTGAAAATAAAACAAACAAACTTTATTTGGAAGGAGTGGAAACTGTATTTAACTTTATTTGGAAGAAGTGGAAAAAAGAACAAGAATTTTAAAGAAAGTAGTAAAAGCAAATCACAAATGCATTAGAAGTTAAGGGCGTAAAGAGACATAAGGAAAAGGTTTAATGGTAGATTATGGGGAAGAGAGAGAAAGGGTTACGAGTTTCAAAAGTGTGTAGGGAGGCAGAAGATGTGAAAAGATGCCCTTCATGAGGAGATGGAACTGGGGAGTGGTTAAAATGACCCTGAGATAAGGGATACAATGGGGAATGGCAATTCAAAACGAAGGTGAGTTACTAAAAGGGTAATGCAGAAAACTTAATCCCGTGACAGAGGGAAGAGAGTTATTCAAGAAAAGTAAGATGAAGGTAAAGAAAAGAGGCCGTTGAAATGAAAAGATGAGCAGAATGGCATATAAGAGCGAATTGGAAGGAAGAAAGAGATGCTAAATACTATCAAAACTGAATTTAAATGGCATAATTCATTCTAGGTGGAAGAAGAATAATATAGCCAGTTAGAATATTGATGAAGGAGGAAATGGCGTCATGACTACCACCTTGAAAAAAATTACGTGATTGCGTTAAAGCTTTGAGGATGTGAAGACGATTGAATGTGAAAGAGAGATGAATAAAAATGCAAAAAGAAGATGACGCAAACAAATGAAAAGAGGAAAGGTAGGAACGACAAGCGAATGGGGGGACATTAAATCGGACATCAGCGACAACGCCTCGAGAAAATCAGAAAACCCATTTGAAGACATGGTATGAGCGGAGCCCACAAAGTTAGGCCCAGCAAATTTCCTCACAGAAAAGGGTAACGATTGTGCAGAAGTAGATTGAGAACCGGTGCTAATGAGCCAAGTTCCCTCCATATGCCAGGATTCTGCCAAATATGAGAATGTTCAATTTCACAGATTTCACAAGAATGACTGCACCTATGTTCTTCAACAGCAGATAGTCAATTCGATTGTTGTGTTCATAAATAGTTGAAACAATAACCAAGGAACGCGTAATTACAAAGTTTTAGATATATTAGGCACTCTACTTGCCATAAGAGCAATGTCTAATAGTATAATGCCTTTGAGCGTTATAAAAAGACATGAAGCCACACTAATTAACTGATAATCCTTTCTCATCAGTAAGTATATAAATCTATAGACAAAAATCGATTATCGAGACTGAATTGAAATCATACTGTTTACATTTTTTGAATTCTGAATCTCACAGAACCTACAAATCACGAATACATTATAAAAATTTAATAATCTAAGTTTAATGTCATACGTGAAAAAATTACGAAAAAATACCGTCAAACATGATTAATTAAGTATTTAAAATAAAAATATCTAAACCATTACTTTAAATAATTAGGAAGGAAGGGTGACACTTCGTGTAACTGTATTTTGGTATAAATCTGATTTAATCAATAAATATTTATAATGGATTTTTTTATTTTTTATGAAATTATAACACAAAGTTCCCACGTGATTTTGAACTTAAGTTTTAGGGTATTTTATCGAAATATTTCATTCTGCATTGCATAATTTCTGCCCAAATTGACGCCACTCAAAAGATGCCAAACCATTTCACTTACATAAACACTGGCGCTACTCAACCCATGCCTATTCCTTCTCATTTCGCGACTCTCAAAATATCACAGCCTCTTTATCGCTTCTTCCTTTTTCCCTCCCTCAAATTCTCTCCAATATCTTCCTTTCTTCCTCCGCATCACCCCGAGAACATTCGTTTTCCTATATTCCGCAGACATTCAAGGCAGTTTTTATAAAAGTTTGCAAATTAGACGAATCCATTTGACAAAAATACAGCAAGAGATTTTCTAAAAACGTTTGCGGAGATTGATTAAAGTAATTCATTTATTTTAAGGAATAGTTGAGAGAAAGGCAGAAGGTTACCGACTGTTATATTTATGATGAAATCTGTGGATTATCCATAACTATTAGTCTTATAGAAATGGATGCCCTTTCCATTTCCCACACAAAAAAAGACTGCCATTTGTGGGCAAATATCTCAAGAAGTAATTCAATTAGGGGCAGATATTTATTCTCTTTGAAATGAAAATATGTTTTATTAAAAATGAGAAATAATTAATCAAACTCTAGGTTAAAAGATAGCTCTCTCATTATACCATAAGAATGGTGGTAAAAATGAAACTTTCTCAATGTATGCGCAAAGTGTGGATTGTGGAACCGTAGCGTCGTCTGTCAGTATCTGAAGAACGGTGCAAAGAGGTCAAAGTTGAGCGAGTCATCCGGCGGATCCACTTGATGTACTCAAAAGGGTATTCAGATTACACAACCATTCTCCAGCCGCTTCCGAAATATAAAAAGCCAGAGTATGAAAAGTGTGGTGCTCACAATGAATAAATAACTGCAGTGTTGAAATAAAATAGGATTATTTATACGATATCAGAACTTGAAAACACTCGTGTGTAGTGATGGACTATTACGTTCAGTTATCTTGTAGATTGAAAGAATAGGACAGAAGAGATTTGCTACTTTCGAAACGTTGTGCCGGTGGTAGGTTATGAAGATCAAATGGACGGATAGGTTTAAAAATAAGGGAATGCGCAAAAGTGTTAGTTAAGTGAGAGCGTTGAAAAGGAGAAACGATTGCACAGGGTAGAGTTGAGAGCCGCTGTAAGCCAATTTTAGGATTTGATTACCAGCGATCATGATGTTGGCCACTTAAGAGTAAGTTACAAAACAAAAAATATAAGCGAAAGGTAGTTGGAAGGATGTGAAGCAGAAACAAAACAGGGGTATAAGAGTAGTAAGGAGTACACAGGGTATAGTTGAGGATAAATGATTATGATGTTGGCCATTTGAAAGTATTTTAGAAGACCAGGTAGCTGGCAACGCATCGTGAGTAGCATCATGTTCTAAGGTGGGTTAGCGAAGGACCGAGAATAGGAGGAGAGATGGGAGTAGCACAAAAGGGGAGAGAGAAGAACAGAGAGGCTGGTAGGGAGAAGGACCCCTTCCCTCCTACCTCAGTGGTGCCCTCCTGCCCCCTCCCACCACGGGGCAAAAGGGGAATATCGACCCATGGAACCTCCCGCGACCTCCCTCCTTCCCTCCTAACACCCCCACCCTCCCTTCCCCTTCAGATTTCTACACACGGTCACGACGTTTAGGGAGCCATGTGAGAAAGAGGTCGATCTCTTCAGCGACCGCTGCCGCAACTACAACAGGCCTGAAAAATCTCACTTTGCCATTATGTAAGACTAGTAGCTGACTCTTAATGACTTACAACAACGAGGTAGCGTAAAAAGTGAAGAGTTTGGCTTGACTCTTAACCCGTTAAATGCGGCATGACGTGATATCACCTGGTAATCAGTACCAGAGTAAGCGTCATTCCGCACTCAAAGGGCTAATATAAGCAAGACAAAGTTCATGGTGATTTATAAAACACATCAGCAAGAACATCTTGTAATCAATAGAAAGAGAGTTCATCAAGTTCAGAAATAAGAATACTTAGACACTCTTGTAATCAAAGACAATGACAATTCAGATGAGTTCAAATAAGAATAGGTCAGGCCAGAAGCACCTTTAACAAAATGAAAAAGGCCCTCTGCTCAAGAGATCTTAGTTTGAGTGTAAAAAGTAGGCTGTTAATGTTTTATATATTTTCAACTCTTTTATATGGAATGAAAGCTTGGACTCTAAAGAAAAGAGAAATAAATTGACTAGAAGCATTTGAAATGTGGGCATACCGAAGAATCTTTCGTATCAGTCGGGTGTCGAAGACGACAAATGAAGACGTTCTAGCAAAAATGGGAAAAAGAAAAGAAGTGATAAATACAATAAAAGTAAGGAAGTTACAATACTTCGGGCACAATAAGAGAGGAGAAAAATATAACCGGTTGCAAATAATTCTACAGGGGAAGATTCGTGACAGAAGAAACAGAGGAAGAAGAGGTACATCCTGGTTGGACAACTTAAAATCATGGTACAGTTCTCAGCCATTGAGCTACTGAGGTCGACGCAGTCAAGATCTAGTGTGGCCATGATGACTGCCAACATTCTGAGAGGAGACGGCATATGAAGATGAAGTAGCTGAAAAGCCTGCAGGAGCAGGATAAAATATTGGCAAAATAGCAATTTCGTGATGAATAATATAAATTATAGAACGGAATTTGATGTTTTTTATTTTCAATTAAAACAATACACGTAACTATGGTAAACAATAAATAATACCTAAGTGTCAAATACTTCTTGGTATACAAAATGCATGTTGAAGCAGAGGGAGATGATTCTGAGCAGTTTCCAATATGATATGTGTATTTTGACAAAAGTATTCGCCATTGCTGAGTATGAGTTAGCGGAGAACGTATATGAGAGCTTGCTTGACATCTATATCTGAGTCACTACTCCTAGCAAGTGAATCATACGTACCTACGTTCGCGAAGCCATTTATATAGACGATGGAGAGAGTCATAGGCTTAGTGAGTGTTCCAAGAATTCAAGGTAGAAAAAGACCATTATTTTCGCACATGGTCATGAAATTCACGACATAAAAATGTGAAAGCCAACTGTTATTTGAAGCATTGGAGAAAATAGTGAACAGAATTCAAACTCATATCCAGGAAATATTACTGAGTCTATAGGAAAGGTCATACGTGTGCGTGAGAGTTGCTTTACGCAGGACCTGTCGACAAATTAGCATCTCTTAAAACGCATGTTTATAAATACGCATACATTTTAACCTACAATTTATAATATTAACGTATGCTGTTAATAATTAAGTGACAAAGACAAGTAGTATATATTTATTTATTTTCCTAATGGCGACGCTATTAATTTCAGACAGTTGTCCGCGTAGTCATGTAATATCCCTATTTAAGTTTTATCAGTTTCATAAGTACCATTATAAATCACCCTTTCTTAGACACCTATAATGACAGTTCATGGTGCTACAACGATGGTGATTCTTTTCAAAGATAACTGTAAAATAAGGTAATGCAACATGGTAATGATTAGCCATTGAAAACATGAGCCGTATTTATCGGACGCTTTTTATACATGTACCCATTTGAGGAAATATGAATTTTACATTTTCCGTAAACGAAGAAATGGAAATCCATTTCGAGGACAAAGTTACTTTTCCCGTGCTGAAGAAGGTAATATGTAAACATCTCTTTCTAACCCACTTGCACATAAGTAAAGATTTTTTCATGAAATATTGTTCAATCAGCATGCATGCAATTCAAATTAATGCCAATTCAAACTTAGACGCAGTGATTTTTTTACGGTAAACTAATTCGCTTCTGCTAAGAATGAGAATTTTGCCAGCTCATGCCACTATTTAACCTCGATGCCTTAATCATAAATTAAATCACACGTCCTCTTCTCCAGTTCTGGACTGAACAAATTTAAGTTGATTATGAACA
The DNA here is from genome assembly GCA_963169105.1 of Ceriagrion tenellum. Lineage (NCBI taxonomy): Eukaryota > Metazoa > Arthropoda > Insecta > Odonata > Coenagrionidae > Ceriagrion > Ceriagrion tenellum. The sequence continues at coordinate 11,313,085 of OY720639.1, forward strand.
AGTTGCCTCCAAGTTACGAGTTTAAATAGGAAAATAGTTATTCTACGACCATTCATTAGACGCCACTCCATCCGGCGAAACTCAGAAGAAATCTTATTATTATAGCAATTAACCCTCATATGGATTCTCGGCGCCTTAGCGGCGCTCGTGCTTTTAAAAATGATTTTAAAATTTTCCATTTGCATGGATCTTTCTGAAACTTTCAGTAGTCTACTTTTTCTGCATTATTCGGCTAAAAATATATTTTTGTATGTATAGTGCGCATAGTTTTCATTTTATTGGCCTCTAATGAAAAAAGTAACGTCGTTGGATTTACGGCGCCGCTGCGGCGCCGAGAGTTTCCTCGTCGCAATGTCGGGGACTGCACTCTCAATACTAATTTAAAAATCATTATGTTTCGTATGAAATGGTATCTTTTATTTATAATCATAATATTTAAATGTTTAAGCTGTATAAACAACATTTAATTGTTTAACAAAGTGAAAATTTTACTATGCCCATTTTTGCTTCGGTTTTTATCTAATAATCATAATTTTTGCCTGTTTATAATTTTCATTGGCAAAAATTCATCTATTTGCAAGAATAATTCTTAGAAACTCATGACTAGCCTAAGGGTGTTTTTTCCATGGCCTCCGGCATTATTTTTTTTGGGTACCTTCTCCGATCCGCGTCCCTCCCCCTCATCCGCGTACCTACTGTGGTGATGGTTACCTTTGGGGACATCCCAGGGTTACTATGCATAGAATTATACCAAGCAGTAATCCCAAGAAAATTTAACCACAATGTATTTTCAGAATTAATGAAATAATGCCTCTTTACCTACGTGTGGAAATTTCCCGGTGAATGAGTTGCTGAGGCTCGGGAGACGATTCAGAAGTTAGACTGACCACCGTGAAGAACACATCGCACGGTTGGTGTTATATGTCTTGTACCTCCCATTTGAAAATATTCCTTTGCGGCTTCGAGTCTTCACAAAATGCTGGCGATAATATTATTTCCCAGGACGTTACTGTTTACCTATGGATTTATATTGACAGTACTTACATGGTAAAAATCTGTTCATGATGAACAAATGCATAGACGAATTACCTCGTAGCGAAAATTTGTAAATATATTTCTCGTTACATTGTATACACAAATGCACTGGGGTTATAGTCCTCCAAATTTTATCAACGTGAAAGGATGAGTGAGGAGGAGAAAGGTGGGTAATTCCATGGAGGTTTTTTTGAGGTGAAGGGGTGGAGATACAAGGTGGTGGGTCGACTGCCAAGGATCAGGGAATACCGGAATAGTTAGGCCAGGTAAGCGTAGAAAATCCGTATCGTGAAGAAAGGTTGAGAGTGCAAGGAGGCAATTAGACACAATAGGCTATTCTTTCTTCATCCTTCCATCGCTGCGTGAGGGACAGGAAATCCGCGCCTTATCGCAAAGCGCCCCGGGGTGGCCCTCCCTCCACTCCGGGAAGGTCTAGTTCGGGTGGGTCGTTGGAGGTGAGGAGAAGTTCATTTTGTTTTTGTGGGGGGAAGAAAGTAGACGGAGGATGACAAATAAGGAAGCATAATGGGAAAGTACGGATGGTCTCAATGTTTGGGTCAGTGTAATGCTACGGAAAGAAAAGGTGATGGGGGTCCCCCCAGCATGAGGGTATTTTGGTCACCTCAGACAACTAGCTCCTCTTCCATCGGTCCCTCACGCAGCGCCGGACCGAAGAAACAACACGCCATCGTATTCCATGTTTTTTCCATTTCCTGCTCCTTCTTCCTTACCACCTAAATCCAAACTTCTTAGAAATAATTATTTTTGCCTTTCCCACCAATCCAGAAGCAAAACCTCATCTGCCGCACTCCCCCGCATCACATTTACCTGTCCATCTCTATGGAGACATCCTCAGTGAGGAAATGGGCTCCACTCTAGGCCTAAAATACCGGCTCTTCTAGCCCATCCTCCAATACGGAACTGAACTCTTTGACGCGTCGCTGATTGTCCCACATTCCTCATATTTCACAACTCATCTGACTTTAATCCTTTATTTTTTTAGAAATTGCAGGATATAAACTCCCAGAATGTCCGTTACATTTGCCTTGATCGTCAGAATATAGCCCTTAAAAATCACGACGGTATCACTCGTCTCTTCTCACTCCAGCTTCAATTTTTCAATTATTAACGTTTAAGAACTCAGGCTTCTGCGCACACTACAAAGATATAACATGTGGGTGGACGTAGTGAAGCAAAATTATTTTACATGGACCCATTTGACTTTTATTCGGTCCTCATTTTTAGTATTTGGATGAAGAAAAAGTAAAACAATGAGTACATGATAAAGCGGAGTTTTATCAGAAAAAATATTTAAAACAACCATTACACACGAAATTAAAACCTTCATTTGAAAATAACCGTCTAACGGACCAAAAAAAGAGAGTATTACGACAACAAACGGAAAAAATGCAGTGTTAAAGATTTTTAGCTATAACTTCTGTAATAATGGGTTAAATCTTGCAAAACACGGTTAAAAATAAATATGATAGAAGTCACTAGCATTATCAATCAGAAAACATACCAAAAAAGGCCAAGTTTGAAAGAAAATGACAAAATATAACGAAGCGCCGCTGCGGCGCCGTAAATCCAACGACGTAACTAAATTCGTAAATCCATATGAGGGTTTAGGTCAGATATATCAATAATGCGTGAAATAACTCCAAGTTACTAATTTATACATGAAGAACGGGATTTTGTTCTTAATACTTAATTCTCAAAAGCAAGTGTAATTTCAGCCACGAATTGTGGTGCAAACTCAATGGGTTGGCGGTAATATTGTTAATGAAGATTGCTAATCTAGCAACTTGTTCGTCCGTTGCTTTAATTCCGCCCTCGGATGAAGTTAGATATAAGCGTCCGTCACTTTTACGGTACACCGCAGAAGGCTATTTTGGACAAAAATACGTGCGGGAAGAAAGTAACATTTTCCGTTCTCCATATACTTGCCCCCATTTCACATAAATTGTTAATGTGCAGTTTTGCGGTCCCTTCGAATTGGCTCGTGGCTTAAGTCAACGTCTTGGGCCCGGTACCACCAAATTCACGGTCAATTAAATTATTTGATCAAATTAAATTAGAGGTACGACTACAGTGATTGCAGTGAGAGAAAAATATATTTGAATATCAATGCCGTTTAGACTGTGATGATTTGGGAGTAGTTACAAGTATGAAACACAAAAATTTGCGACATAAATAACTTGTTTCATCAATGAGAAAAATTTCAACTCTCCATACCGAATATAAAGCTTGTAAAATAAATAGGCTGGAAATAAAAAATGAGTGCTCTAAGCATTTCAAATGATAAAAGGAGGCTATCGCCGCGATTGCCTCAGTGAATGCGAGATCCCAAGCGAATGCGAGTTTTCGGGTAAACCTAACGTCATAAGACATAATCGTTTATTTCGTCGTATTCCTTGAAGGACGAGGTCTAAATACTAGTTATTGATAAACTTTACATTTCAATCTTGTTTATTTTTTTATATTTATTGAACCACTATAAATGACGTTACATCGTATTATTATAACGAAACTTCATGGTAACATACCGTATGTTGACATTAATAATATTTATCGTAACATACAACCCGTATTTCCTTTTATTAATGGTTATATTACTCAACAGAAACGAATTGATAAGTAGTTGTTTAGTGCTAACAAGTTAAAGAGAGTGAAACATTTAATTATCTTCTCTCGAGTGCTGTGTTGTCGTGAATTTTTCCATTTAAACAATTCACCACGCTCAAAATATACACAAGTCGACTTTCTTTTGAATAACAAATGAAGAATGACCTACGACGTACAAGACTCACTCAAGACTCATCCACCTTGTGAAAATAGTCACGTGACTTGCAACTTGTAGACTTGCAGCTCTTAGAAACAGCCCCCAGATTTTCTTGTGCTCCCCTATGTCTCCCCTATTCCACCCTAGATTAAGATTCCTTCACGGCGGAGGAGAGAGAAGAATTAGAAGGGGTGGGAAGTGCTCTCTTTAACGGAGAGCGAGACTGAACCAAGAATGGAAAACGTCCGTGAGGGATACAGAGAGAGGAGAGGTCGATGAATTTCCGAGGAGGAGGAATAAATGGAAATGCGGAGGAAGGTGGAGGTGGGCGATGGAGATCAAAGGACAATTACTTAGGGAGTAAATTGAGAGGGATGAGGTGTGTGTGAGAGAGTGCAAGACGGAGTGAGAGGGAGAGATATAGTGAGAGAGAGAGAGGGCAAATGGGGAAGCGTTCGAGTAATTAGTGTCGAGCCGAGAAGAATAGATGGCTTCGAGCCACGAGGATCTTCGGATTGAAAAAAAAATAAATGACGTCAGAGCCATCCAAAGAAATGATCAATCAATGCTTCTTGGAGCTTTCTCACCCTGAAACTTTTCCACGAACCGATGATCGGCATGTAGAACAAGGGCTTTTGAAAATTTCAACCCATCGAGAATGATTTTTTTCTTTGATTTTATGTCGCTCTAGTCACAGTGTGAGATATATTCCTCAGAAAATATGTCTTCAGAAAAAGTAACGTGATAGGATCAAAATACAGAACTAGAAAAAAATGGCCCTTGAGCCATTTTTGCTCACACAGGAGAAATCCTCACGCCGCTACAAAGATAAGAGTCGCGTCAAAATGAAGTTTTCAAAACCTGACTTCTCAGAACAGCATAAGAGCAGAAAATTGAATGCTAGCTAAATATTTAGGAATAACTAAAAGAAAAATTAATTTGGAATGATATTAAAACCTCAAAAAATCTTTTCACTGATAAATAAAATAATTTTCGGTAATCTGAACCAATTTTATAGGAAAAAATCTCCTGCTACACCAAGCTCAATACAGGAATTCGTTAATAACTACATTATCCATTTCTATAAATCAATTTTCCATGCAAAATAGTGTAGTATAGCTGTGCCAGTATGTTAATTACGTATGAGATTCACTGAATAAGAAGTCCAGACTTCTTATTCCGTTTTTCTACTGAAAAAAAGCCTAATGACAATTCAATGGGAAATTTCGGCATTATGAGGAGCACGATGGTACATGAATTTCTCCTGAATTCAGGGAGAAACAATGTATTTCACGAAATGAAATAATATTCCAGTCTAAGAGCAAAGACGGATCTTTAAGGTGCACTAAAATAGCCACTTACAATACTATTTCTTTAGTAAATTATAATAAAATATATATAGCCTCTTTTTAGTTGAAATAATATGCCCTCAGGCAGTCAAGTTGCTTCAAAAAATGTTTGTACCTAGTATTTTTAGTAATACCCTAAGATTTGTACTTGGTTATATAAAGCTTTGATTACGGCTAATAATTAATTGGAAGATAATTGTTTATAATAATGATATTATAAACTCAACTAATTTTATAGAGTAAGTCAAAACTGAAGGAAAACTATGCCCACATTTCCTTCCCCAATTAAAAATAAGTTTTGATGGAATGTATTTAGGTTCAAATGGAAAGAATCAACTTCAATCCTTTCTTACGAAAGGTATTGAAGCTATATATTAAATAAAAAGATGGTTACTTAAAGTATAATAGAAGGATTAACTATATTTTCTTGACCACATTATGCTATTCGTAGAAATACACGGCCGCGCTAATTCCGACGATGTCTTGAGATCTAATTATTATCCAGAAACGATAAAAAAAAGAATCTGTCGCAACGACAAGCGGACGGAGCCCCTTACAAACATTGATGCGTAGCAAGCACCTGTATCGTATCAGAATTCACGCAGGCGAAGCAGTGCACTTGATTCATCGCGATATTAACGAGCAGAAGGCTCCAAGTGCTTTCTGGAATGTAAGCGCGAGAAGGAGAGAGATTTAATGAGTCGCATCGTGTTGTGGATGCAAGAAATTTCGCTCAGGAATCCTCCCTCAGAATTACTCGGGTTTCTTTTAATTAAAAACCTGAGGCGTCCGTTGCACGTCCTGGGCGCACATATTCGTCATTATGACGGTTTCATTAAAGAGAGCTCCATTTTCTTCGTCTTTAATGATTACGGGTAATGCGATTAATTGGAGAAACTTTTCTTCGTGATTAATGTCTTGTGCGTACATTGGAAAAAGCTTTACGTGGATCAAGTAGTGATTCATCTGAAGATATGTATCATGGAAATGTGATAGGAATATGAATAATACGAGTAAGCTTGTCAAAAGCCGGTAGTTATATAATTTAGCGTGAAATGAGTCTAAACATTACTCTTTTTAATATCTGGTTTCATATAAATAATGGGGGATCAAGTTAATGTGGTGGCTAGAGTACTTGCTAACCATACGGGCGGCCAGGGTTCAAATCCCTGCAGAGGAGGATGTTTTTCAGAGGAAACGCGATCCCTACTTAAGTGTCCTGTAGAGGGCATTTCAATTACAGTACTCCATCAGTCGGATGAGACGTAAAACCGTGGTCCCCTAGGTGCCTTTCGTTAAGAGCATGCTAATGCCGATGCCGGGTTTCTATCCAACCTTCTTCCCTTACCTGTCCCCTATGGCGCAAATGACCTTAGCTGTCCGTCGCCTCCCCAAATATCCAATCCAATAAATAATGGGCAGCTAAGATGGAATAAATTCAACTATGTCCTTGGATCATCCTTAGTAAAAAAAATATTTGTGATAAGAAAACTTAATATCCTCCTAAATGTGTCTAATTTCGCGACCAATCGGTTAATTATCATTTTTAACTTTAGCAGAGTTTGGATTTACAATCAGGAAATCTACCGGTTGCAATTATTTCAAACAGCCTTACTCTATTCTACAATCCTTAGTCAAATGCCTGGGTGTCCGCGTGTTTCTTTAGGAGCCAACTGACTCATGTCTATTCTTATGGACCCGGAGGAGAGGGCCACCATCTCTCGACCATCTTAGCGAACTTTTTGGCTGCATGGGTCAGTACAAAAGCACCCATTGCACAACAGGCATAGTTAATACCACACCCGCGGTGCAATGAGTTCTTATTAAAGGAGTTGTTCTAAACTTAAAAACTATAAATAATAGCATTGAGAAGGTTGATAACTCGGTCACCAGAATGTACCACACACTGAGCAACTAAGAACTTTTTGGCACACGTAGTTGTAGTTACAACGGACGAAGTCGGGGTAAGTTGCCCTAAAATGTTGTGGTGATTTAGTAACATTCTGATTGCAGTTACGTTTAGGTCAAATAAATATAATATTTTGAAAAAATATTATCTGATTTGTTTCAAATTTTCCATGAGTATCATTTTATGGTAATTGCATGGATATTTTAATCTGAACATATGACATTTTTAATGAAATTTACGAAAGACGGGCGATCAAAACATTACAATTTATCTTATCTTGTCCACAACACATCACTTTTAAAGACTCATGATCGAGCTCCATTGCTGCGTATAAGGAGTGCAAGAGTTCCATTTAAGGGAACCAAGCGCCAAAGAAGTTATAGCAATAAGTATAAACTACAAATGATAGAAAATAAAGTATGTTGTTCCAAAAAATGGAAAAAGTAAAATATAATTTTAAGCTAATTTCATCGTTGAAAGTTTGGCACCATTTTTATGGAAAACAATTTATAGACAGCTATCTCTCGTGATAAAAGCTAAGAGCAATTTTACAGAGACATCACATATAGAAAAAATTAACCAGCGATTGTTGACATGGAAAAGGAAGCAAAAACAAAGAGAAATGAGTATAAATGTGTAAAATATGGAAAAGAAGATCGATTTGAGAAAGTACAAAGGAAGGAGGGAGGCCGGAAAAGTCAGTGTATGGACGTGTGTGACAGGGTGCAGAAAGAGAATGTTGGGCGAAGTTTGAAGGTAAACAGAGTTATGGATGTCTTAAAGATAGAAAGGGTATTTGAGTGCCTAAAAAGAGAAATAATAAAGGTAACATGTCGCAGTACTTCTTACAGAACAACTTTTGAATGATCCATCTTCTTAGATGTGTATTTAGGCCTAGGGAATTCAAGAAATAACCAATGCTGGTAACATACCTGCGGTAACAATATTTTACCTCAACTCTGCTGAACTACAGTCTGTAATGTGTGTATACTGTAGAGAGGTGAACAATAGTTTTCATTCATTGGTGATAGAGTAAAATAGACAATAACCGAAGGAGCATTTTATGGACGTTTATCAGTAACAAGAAATTTTAACTTAGGTTCACTGCCAATCACATCAGTTTTCTTCATTCCACGATTACTTTTACATTGCAGGTCAACACGGAAAAAGCCAATTTCTTAGGATGTCTCACTATGACATAAAAGCCCAATTAAGGTCTTCTTTGTACTTAATCTATATTTTCGGAATGAAAAATATTCAATAAACTTCCAGACCGTAAAATAAACACAAAAAAATATTTCAATTGGCTCAAATTTAATATTTGCTATGTAGGAACCCAATCACTTAACATGACATTACCCATTGATGGTGCGCATACAATTTTTTGATAATTTTAATCAAACTAGCCTCCATCCTGTTTTCTGATCAAATTGTAATTTCTTATGTGTATGACCTAGTCGTAAATTTTGTCGAGGTAAGCGTCAAGAAGTAAGCCCACAATATTTTCTGGTTGTAAGCAACCTTTATTGCACTTTTCGGCAGCCCCGTTTTTATGGAACTCCATTCTTGATTTATAAACGAGACATTTCTAACTAGAGGTCATGTTGAGCACTTGGAGTCCGTTAAGCATTACGTTACTCAAGTCCCTCTCTTCTTCAGAGGGAGGTCTGAGACACCTATCTTATCTCCACCACCGAAAGTTGGACGCAGAAAGCACTCAGGCCCTTTGAATACATCCGCTTCCTAATGCAAAAGAAACATTTTCACTCCAACGCTGTACAAATTTACTCGCTCAGCCTGCGTGGTGCATTAGTGACTCCGAGGATGATATTTCAATTCCACTGAAAGAGAAAAAAAAGAATAATAAATTTTGAAAAGATAGCCTTCAACTCCTGTTTTACGTTTCCTTTGCCTTTAAATGGAAAAATTTTTTGTCTTCATCTCATCACTCCTTCTTTATCCAGACTGCCAGCCTTTATAATGTCAATTTTTTAACATTTGCATTTTTGGAACGATCTTTGCCCTAATCTACTCCATCTATAATTCCAATAATAATAATAATAATATCTCTTTCCGAGATTAGATACATTCCCCTCCGTTAACCTCTCTAAATTCCGGTAGCCACCGATCTTTCCAGGTGGTCAGCCCGGCGTACTTTTATCGCATCCCATAACTACATTCCCTTGTACCGTGAGTAGCAGATGATTCCCATCTCATGATTTTACTACATATGAAATTCAAGTAATAAGCAAGGACTTGAAGATGATGCAGTCACATTGGGATCAGTCAAATGAAAACTCTTACTAATGGAAATCTGCAAGTGTTTTTTGTCATTTTGGAACGGATCCATCACATCAGACCTGAATTGGCATATTATATTTCATCGTATACGCCTACGCACATTGGAAAAAAGGCATTCTGTCGGGATACAAGCGAGGATTTGCAGCCTATGCCGACACTAGTCGTAATAAAATATCAAAGACCCAGGTCACTTCGTCTCGCGGACCAAGTGGAGGAAATGGAAGGAGAATTAAACGCGCAACCATCGACGAGGACGTGAAGAGACGTGGGGCGTAGAAAAAATGAATCTCTCCTCCATTAAGAGTCCTCGTCGCTCATTTGCATAGCATTCACATCCAAGGGAAAGGAACATCCAAGCAACGCGGAGAATAAGTCCTTGAGAGGAAGGGAGGATACAACTTTTTTTTTATTTTATATTATTTCGTTCCATCTTTCGGCAGTTTTTTATTCATTCTATTCCATGCCATCTCCCTTCGCTAGAATACGCAAGCAGCCTCACACACACAATCACGCACACACGCACAGCGAAACACACTGAGACCAAGAGGAGTCTGAAGAATAAAAAATGAAAATTCAAAGAAGGGAAACGCACACAACAACGGATCGGGTCCATTAATCTTCTTTCCCCTTTCTTCCTTCCCATCTTCCTCCACCATCTCCCACTTCCACCCGGCCTCAGGGTCCTCTAATAAATTACTTTTTTATGCATTCTTCCATCCACCCTCTTACACCCATTCTCCCTCTCCCTCTCTCTCTTCCTTTCTTTCTCTTTCTACATCTCCTCGCCTTCATCCACCTCTCCCGAACTGACCCTGCCTGGACGCGGGAATTTTAGAGAATAAAGGTAAGGATGGATAGTGTAATCGGTATAGAATAAACAATGCAGCATAGATTAGAGGAGTGCATGCGCCTAGATACTTATTAGTAATGAGAAAGAAAGGCACGGTCACGTTATAGAATAACTTACCGGAGAAACGGGAGGGAAAATATTTGGACAAACTCGCAGAAGAAAAGGATTAAAGGGCAAAATGAATCAAAGAAAACTAAAGATCACTAACTGCCTATGAAAGACAGAAAAAGGGCTGTAGATGACCGAGGGAACCACCAGGAGAAGAGGACCACTGATACAGCAGAGAACTTCTAAGAAGAAGCAAAGAGTTTGTGTGATTAGTAACCTCTAGAACAGCCATTTATGCAAAGTTATTAACACCAAAACTCGAGTAGAATGATAGTGAGATGGGAGAGATCAAAAGAGACTTGGAACTGAACCAGACATCAGGAGCCTTATTCAGTTAGGACAGGATGCGGTCAAACCTTGGGCAGTCCGTGGACATGATGTCACAATCCCAGAAAATCTCAAATTTTGAATTAATTCGTTTCAATATTCTATCAGCGGATTGCTAAGTTTATGGGACCGTACTTATTATCTAAATCCATTATCATTGGTAACAGCAAGATAGTATCGAATATAAATTTCACAGAACTGCCAATGATAATGGTCGAGGAAGTGAGCATACCGTTCAGTAACAGTGTGAAAAATTTGCGTCTGACATTAACCATGAATCTTTCCTGGAAAGAACACACGATGAGGGTATCCAACAAAATAAATGCTATTTTACATCAATTTAAAATCCATAGAAATCTACTGCCACTTCAGTTAAAAAAGAAACTTGTTACCTCACTCATTCTTCCTCACCTAGACTACTGTAGTCTCGTGTACAATGACTTAACTGAGGAGTTGAATATTAAGCTACAGCGTTTGTTGAACTCCTGTGTGAGATTCATCTTTAATCTACGGCGAGATGAACACATTACCCCTTATTTTAAAAGGCTCTCATGGCTTGATCTTAAATCAAGAAGAAAATATAACATGGCCTGCTTCATGTTCAACCTCCTCAAATATGGGAGCCCTCAGTACATAATGGATCTTTTTCTCCCAAGTAGTAAATACACTAATGTTGTTACTAGACAAAACCCCTGTTTTTTGTATCCCCCCCAGTTCCGGACAGCTACAGTCCAGAAATCGTTTACAGTTGTCGCCTCAAAGCTGTGGAATGACTTGCCTAAACTGTTAAAAGACAGTGCATCACTGGTAATATTTAAGAGAAAGATTATCACACACTTACTTACCGGAATGCTGACCATGAATACTGACCATGTAACTCATTTATCAGTTCATTGATGTGATTAATGTCCATTGTTGCGTAAGAAGAAGCAATTCAGTTCATTTTTTTTCTTTTCATTTGTTAAGCTAAATTTTCTTTTTAAAAGTTGTGTTATTTGTTTATTGATATGTTTAATGTTCATTTTTCTGTTAGAAGAAGAAATTCGGTTCTTTTTGTACATTGCTAAATGATAATGTTGTATATATCTATTGTTAGCAATTTATATGATAACTTCCCTTTTTTGTTTCCTGATTGGCTTATTCACATATTAATTGTCTTGCACATCACTGTATTTCATTTCTATGTTCCAAAGGAGTTCACTCCTAGAACAATAAACGAGTTTATTGTTATTATTATTGTAACGTTCTAATTTCTGGCATGTCGTCACGCTCTCTCTCCTATACGTGGTCAGCCATTAGATTTCTCTTAACCCTTTGAGTGCGGCATGACGTGATATCACGTCATGGTTGTTTTTACGCAGGTGCTGATCACGTGATAACACATCATGGGTACCGTGAGTGTTCCAGATTTCACTAGGAGGCCTAATTAAATCTGGAACACTCACGGTACCCATGACGTAATACCACGTCATCAACACCAGCGTAAAGACATTCATCACGTGATATCACGTCATGCCGCACTCAAAGGGTTAAAATCCGCATACCGTCTTCCTCCTCTTATTTGGTCAAAAATTGCTATCCTCTTCTTCCACCTGTCCCCAGTGTTCTCCCCTCTATTTCCCTCTTCATCGTTCCCTCTCTTTTCAAAACGTCCTCCATCCATATCATCCGCCTTCTTCCAACCTCCGCCAATGGCTTCTCCTCTCCATCCACATTCAAAACCTCCTCGTTCGTCCGTCCGTCACGCCATCCAGCTCACCCTCTCCACCCTTTTCCACACCAACATCTCGAACTCCTCAAATCATCTGCGTGCATCCTCTCTTTGCAATGGCCAAGTCTCCGACCCACATAGCTCCTCCAAAATGCTACAGAGATACGTTAACTGCTCGACTAGCTCTCTTTTGTGCCTTCCCACTCTGATATTCTGACTAGGGATGAGTCGATTCCACTGTTTTTCGATTCCGATTCTTTCAAATTGATTCCCGATTCTCGATTCCGATTCCATCGATTCTTATTCCTAATAACAGGTGGGATATTGATATACCAGTACCGTACGACTATTATTGAAATTCCAGTACTGGCTGAAATAAAATAACAAAGACAATTAAGTCGCTAAAAAAGTATATTTATTAACAAATATCAAATATATCCTCAAGCTTATTGAGCTAGATAAAAAGTACAAATTGATATCCGACACCCAAAATTACTGAGACAAATATGATGTGATAAATGAAATTTGATTTGAATATTTATCTATCTGGAATCGATGGAATCGGAATCGACTTTAGTCGATTGATTCTTGTTACCGATTCTAATCCTGAGAATCAGTGGAATCGAGAATCGACATTTGGATTAGACTCATCCTTAATTCTGACTCACCTTCTTGCTTCCAGAGAATCTAATCACTTTCGTCTTCTCATGGTTTATCTTCACCCCATACCTCTCGGGCTGTACCTGTAATGAATTAATCATTGACTGTAACCCCTTTGCTGACTGACAAACATATGCTTGGGCATCAGCAAATCTTACTGACTGTATCAGATCCCCACTTACCTTTATTCCTACCTCCATCACTCCTCATGCCTACCTCACCATTTCTTCTGAATACATGTTAAAAAGCGAAGGTGATAGAGGGCACCCTTAAAGATTGCGGACGAGACGTCTATCCATCCCATCGACTCCGAATGTCATCGAAGCTTCCATTACTTTAGCCATCTACCCTACTAAACGCCTTCCAGCAGTCTACTACGATCCTACAGCCGTCGCAAGTTTTTCCTTGCTCTTCTTTGGTATCGGAGTTAATGGTGGTGCCTGTGTAAAGTCTTCCGGCCACACTTGCTTCTCATTCACCCTTCAAATTAGTGCAAATTTCTTATTCCGTTCTGGACCATTCTCCTTAGGAACTCTGCAGTTATGTTATCTAATTTCCACTGCCTTACTCCTTTCTATGTCTCGCAATGTTCTTTCGATTCCTCGAGCAAGGATATCTTGTCCGATGCCTTCTCTATCGATGCCGTTCATCCTTTCCATATCCAACCTTCTGGTTTTATTTACTTGCCATAAAGGTCTTCGATGTTTTCCTCACTCCTTTTACTGGATATCTTTTGGCACCTCCGTTTTAAATTTTTGAGGCTTTGATGTCAAAAATACACCTCTGTTGAGGACCGGAAAGTTCAAAAATGGCAGAATAACATCCCGGGTACAAATTCAATAGCCTCTCTTTCTTTACTCGCCTTGAAGCTCCAACAAGTTATCGTAATCTCATGGGATCCGAGATCGCGGCTAGTCATGAATGGTGAAAAACCATCCCTTTTCCCCATTTCACCCACTCTGACAAAAGGGCCGGTCAGGAGGGATCTATTTGATGTAGCAGTATAGTAGCTTTCCATTCTGAGGGCCAAAGTTTGAATCCCCTTGGTGGTTAGGATTTATTAGGAGGAAAAAGCAGTATCCTCATCGGCCCTGAAAATTACCTGGCTCGAAACATCTTTCCTCGATTGATTTCCAAACATATGGATATAATAAAGAGATGCTAAGAGAAGCCATGCTAAAAGAATTCATCAGATTCTTTTATAACTGTTGAAAAAATCAATATCCACACCTGTGTACATTTTGAGTATTTTGATTTATTATGATGAATACTTTGGTCACCAATGGCGTTAGTTGGGTGACTATATACCTACGTTTGGGCAAAATACCGTAGAAATGGAAGGATCTGGTCGCAATAACAGAAATCATCTTGGATAATATCTCACGTAAGTAATGCAAAAGGGTAGACAAAGATATTCAAAATTTATGAAATAATTAGGAAATTCTCTCGTGAACCACATTTATACTGCCGTTAACATGGCCAACCTCGAGGCTAAATGAAGTTAGTTTTTTTTCTTCCGGGGGCCAATTAGAAGGAAAAACTGGCGTGTAAACATGCTCCCACAGAAACGGGGGAGTAAAATAGCGACGATCATAAAACATATATAATTTAACACGGTATCAGCACTGAATGAGTCATTACACCAACAACCGCAATATAAACACGAAATGGAACGTAATTTTGAGCTCGGCAGCCATCCACGGATACAGAATATTGAAGAAGAAAAATATTTTTCGATGAATTCAGGCATGAGAAAAATATTCTAGCGGGTTTTTTTGGGATCTGAACCAACCGTAGCCTCAGCATAAAGGACCAGCCATTTCTGAATCTGCAAATGGAAGTCGCCAATAATGTAAACGATATTGCTAAGGTTTCTTTCTCATATTCCAGCGGGGCTTCGATGTCGTCTTCTATTGGACTCTTGGCAAAAACTCCACGTTGGGATGTGTCTGATCAACCAAATATATCCAAACGAGAAAGAGAACACAAGAGTCAAAAAAGGATGTTAATGCAAAGGAAATATGCTGATGTAGAGAGGAGAGGGAGAAATTCGGGTGGACTGCATACATAGAGCGGGGAAACGGCGTTTCCATATTAGCCACCCAAGGTAAGAAATTGTAGAACAGTATTTCCATATGTATTGGATGATTCAATGACACCGCATGGATTGTAAATTTTTTCAAATTTTTTTCTTTTAAATCCATTTTAACACCAGAAAGAAACGGATGTTACACAACTCTGAGCGTGCTATTGTAGGTGTAAAGCAATCAACAGAAACAGTTCTACAAAGATACCTATCAAAAAGTTAAAAACTATTTCTGATACAAATAATATAAATATTACTTTCAGTAAATATTTAGAGTTGCTATTATATGAAGTAACTCCAAAAATTATTACTTAATTGTGTAACGGATGTTGCCAAATTTTTATCCTCTAAATAAATCAATATAAATTATTTAATTCATTATTCAATCACCAATGTATGTTTTATCACTACACAAAAAAGTCTTCCATTGCGTTTAATTTACATAAAATTCATGTTGTTATATAAATTATTAAATTCATTATTCAATCACCAATGTATGTTTTATCACTACACAAAAAAGTCTTCCATTGCGTTTAATTTACATAAAATTCATGTTGTTATTGAAAAAATTGCAGTAGATTATATATCTACTATCTGGTTTGTCAAAATTTATTCTGCCTGCGGAGGCATTTTCATAGTGAGTTTTCATAGTTTCAAAAAGTGACGTGGTCAGTAAAATCACAGTTAAGTCATACATATTCATAGTGTTTATTAATGCGTTGACGGACTCATTGATTACCCACTTATAAACGATATATTAATGAACTTGTAATGTTTAATTACGTTTTATCCTTCAACCTAACTTTTATATTGTACGGATAGGCTGATGACCAACTCTTTCACAGCAAACATATATGAAACACATTTGTCGAGATTTGACTGCCTCTGAAGATGAAATATGACTGCACTAGTTGTTATTATATCCATCAACATTTAAGAGAACACTCACTCTAGTGTTTAATTACTCCTTTTTATGATTTTTGCCTAATTATTTTTCCAGGTCTCCTTTGTCCATGTTTATACTTATGTATAAATCATGACGGGACTAATATGGAGAAAAGGCACGCCTATGAAAACTGATTAATTAAATAATACAAAAAAGTTTTTCGAAGAGCCATGGAACCAGCCGCGCAGTTACAATGATTTTTGCGCTGTGAATTTCACACAATTGTGTAATGCAAAAAAGGTTGGAATATTATATATCTTAGCAAGTTACTAACATTTACATAATATATTGATAGCTTTTTTAAAGCATCTAACTTTTTTCATATAACAAATTATAACTAGCAAACTATCAGTTGCCGAGTACTCTTTCAATGAAAATGTTCTCTTTTGAGCAAAGGTTTCATTTTTGTCAGATACATTAAGTATTTACTCTATTCTCAATTGCTCAATAGTTATGTGAAAACCTGAAATATGGTTTGGTTTTGTTCCCGGTGTATGATATTAATAAAGTCTTCTCGGGTTTTCCACCAGGTTTGGTAATTGATGGCCGACGTTTCGATAGCTGCCTCCGCCATCGTCTTCAGAACAAATCATGCCCTGAAGAAAATGGCGAAGGTAGCTATCGAAACATCAACCAACAATTACCTAACCTGGTGGAAAACCCTAGAAGACTTTATTAAGAGAAAAACTAAGTTTAAGAGTTTTAAGAAATACTGAATTTTAGTATCAACCAACATGAAACCGCAACGATGGAAACCTTATAACATAAAACTCTACTTTAGCTGTACATAGTGCTATAAAATGCCTGTAATAGGTATGATGGTTTTGCGAATGGGCGATTATTCACGGGGAAAGGAGAAAGTGGAAAAGGATATTCACATAAAAAAAGACCCCACAGCAATCTGCGGTGACAGAGGATAGGTTCAGGATGGTGTGTTGTCAATGGACGACAACATCAACATGGGCGGAGGGCAAAAAGATTGATAGATTGATGTCAGCCTGAAGTTTTGCGTTTTTTTAAATCACTATTCCCGTCCTTTTCCCTCGCAAGATATTGCGAGTGCCTCGCTCGCTCTGCGGCCATCGTAAATCACGCCCACCGCTCGAGAGCACGAATATGAGGGAATTCCCATTTCCGCTCGTTGAAAAGAAGAGTAAATGGAAAAGTCATTAGCGCGGGGATAAAGAGCGGCGGGTGCGAAAACTTTCCCCGACAAAACAGAGAAGCCCGCCCAACCACCTTGCTTTCAGTTCTCCGTGAGTTTCTCTTCTCATAATTAGGTACGTATTGGGAACAAAAAACGACTGTCACTTCACTCTAAATATGATGCGAACATTTCGACTGTACATTAATGAATCGGAAAGGCTTCAAAATTGGAACTCCCATAAAAACCCTGCGTATTGCAGAGAATCAAGAATAACTCCAGAAGATGATGGAATGAATATGGAATAAAAATAAAGAGTACGGAATGAGGATAAAAAGAAAAAAACTATGGTTATGAGGGTGGCGAAGATAGAAGGACCATTAAATATATGGCTGGAAAAAAAACTTAAAGTAAGTTCCTTTAAGTACCTGGAAAGTATGGTTACTCAGAACGGCAATTGTACAGAGGAAATTCAAAGTAGAATAGCGCAAGGAAAAGCAAGATTAAGGAACAAGTGACATCCAGGAATGTCAGGACAGATATAAGAAAAAGATTTGAAAAATGCTTCAAATGGAGTACAATACGGATGCGAAACATGGACCTTGAAGAAGAGAAAAGAGAAGTAGATGGAAAGTTTTGTGATGTGGGTGTGGCGACGAATGGAGGGAATTGGGAGGGAAGATAGAGTTGGGAATGATGAGGTGCTGAGGAGGATTGGAGATGAAAGGAGTATTTTGAGATAAATTAAAAAGAGGAAGACTAATTGGATAGGGCATATTTTAAGGAGGGATAGTGTTCAGAAATTAATTACAGAAGGGAAGAGAGGAAGAGGAAGGAGGAGGCACGGAATGCTGCCAGACATCAAAAAAGGAAGGAGCTATGAAGAGATGAAGAGAGAGGTCCAGGACAGAATGCTGTGGAAGCAGTATCGTTGAAACCTGTCCGAGGACAGAATCACAATTATGACGATGATGATTGCTACAAGGAAATGACGGAAAAACTTTTGCTTTTCCTGAAATATCGTCGTTCTGCCATTTATGAATAATAACTTTTGGTATATTAATGGGATCCGCGAGAAAGATAACATAGGTTCATGAAATCGTAATATCCATGAGAGTTTAATGATTTACGCGCAGAAAGAAACTAAATGATAAATTTAGTAATAATAATAACTTCGGATATAAATGGGGAAATGAAGGACGAGGAACGAGGGAAGGAGTTCCTGGGCGCTTGGACAGAATTGCGCTTGCTGCCGAAGGGACCCATCGTAGAGAGGATCTATTTGGGAATTATCCTTTTCGATTCGTAAATTATCAAAGAATAACAACGTGACATGAAAACTGGACCTCTATTAGCAAACTAAAACCGTGTTCTGAGCGCATGAATTTCGTGATGTGATGAGAAAATTCAATTTTCAAAACTTCCCATTCACACTTAAAAATCCTATTTACACATTTCGACAAGACAATTCAGGGATATAATACTAAATCTTGTTTTTATTTTCATTGAATGTTATAAAAGAACCTGGGAAAATTATTTACGACTTAGAAATGATAAAATTTATAGAAGAATAAGTACGTTAATAACAGTGTATGGGGAGGCTTTATACCTGACACTTATCGCTGAGAAACGGGCCGAAAGGTCTGAGGATAAGTAATGGGTCAAGACTGACGAAGAGATGTTAACTGATATAAATGGAGGTAATCCAAGTTGTTAGGAAGAGGTTTTCACTGAATGCAAACATATCACCTAGACATTAATGTATACAAAATTTAAACAATTCAATATTAATTTGACAACTCCATTGACTTAGGACCTTTCTTGCACAATTAAGATATTAAGACCTGCTGAGCAAGAATAACACGGAAAATCCAATACGCTCCGAATTCAAGAGGGACAAAAGTTTTCGCATCCAAAAAACCGTAGAGAATTTATCACTACAGGCAATAAAAATGTCATCGGGATTTATTATGCTTAGAGAATTAGAGATAATGATTGTGTGCTACAGAACATAGTGACTTTCTAGTTCATGGCTTGGCAGGGGAACTAGTGGTGGAATAGAGCGTTCGTAGCAAAAGGGCTGAAGCTACGACTATTTCCGGGCAGACAATTGTTTCAAATAGCTGCTTGATACAGTCGTTTGCTTCGTGATCGTGCCACAGTCGTGCTCTAGATACAAGATAGTTGAGGAGTTGACTTGGTGGAATTTCAGCATGATATAATAATAGTAACTTTGTAATATTCCACACTGTTTTATTACTAGTAAACAAGTCTGACCGGTTTCAATGTATACAAATCATCATCAGAGGCAAAATACAGCGTACAGAGGTGGTGGCTTGATATATGTATATATATACAGGGTACCACACGGGGAAGGAAGTAAGGAGGCGGTTGGGAGGGTGGGGGAGGATATTAGTAGAGAGGCGGGGGTTAACAAAGCGAAGACACGGGAAATGTAAAACCAACAGCGTCAAGAGTTAAAAGAGAAAGGGAGAGGAACAGTAAAAAAGGGGCGACAATTTGTCCGGAATAAAATCATTTAAAACCCTACGGCTAGATTTTTTAAAGGCTAAAACAATTTCAAAATACTCTAAAAAATCCAATTTAGCACCTTTATCACAAAAATATAAAAATATTAAGATTTAAATTAGACATGTGATTGATGCTGTGCAGCAGTCACTTAATGCTGAAGCTGACTGTTTTGTCTTTAATTCTCTTCCAGTACCATAAATCACGTGGCTACTTTGCTATTATAAATACCATTTGTGGAACTTCGATCTATTGCAGGCGGTTGCCAATTTATTCAGCCAACACTTATCTGACGGCACATTGTTACAGGTTGTTAACTAATAAAAGTATAAGTTTGAAGTGTAAAGAAGGGTATTTCATGAATCCTAATGAAATTGCTAACTTAATTTAATGAAAGATTTCGTATTACATAGAATAGAGCCAGCAAAATATTCTCACATCACCCATCGATCGCCCATTGTATGGTGTGCATCTAGCTGTCATCCGCAACAGGGCATTTCACGGAACTGTTTCGGTTGGGAAACAGTCGAGATGAAATTGCTGGGTTCCATTTGCCTGCTTTTGATGAAACTGCTGGTTCCTGCCATAACTAAGAAAGGTCTAAAGGGTTCTCGAGCACATTTACGGAAGAGCCACTGGTCTTCAAGCAGCAGCACGAAATACACACATCTCTCTCTTTCCCCCTTACGCGTTATGGATTCAAGGTTTGTCAAGCTGTTGACAGTATAATATGGAAGAAAGATGAAGAAGGTAGACATTTTTATGAACACGATAAAAGCCAGCATAATTCATGGCGAAGTCTTTCATGATAAACGCTTCAAGTGCAACAGGAATATTAATCATATCGCTCGCCTGATAAATAAGCCACATTTCTTTAAAAAACTATTTTGGGTTAATGGGATAATATTATTCGTTTATGATTCTTGAAAAGATGTATCACATCTTTTTAAAAAAAGATAAAAAATGAATGAAATGCTCAATTTCTATCGAAATTGAGAGATAAAACCTCCTTTCAGCTAAAAAAACGATTTTTCGCTTCTCACTTAAAGTAAGGAAATGTGAACGTTTGTAAACGTTTTGTTAATTAGGCCGGCGATATTTTAGAAAAGGATTTCAAATTATTTACTTTTCTTTGCCACACCAATGCGATATTTCTCCTTTGATGATGTTTCCATAAGACATTCGATCATCGACTTCAGGATGTTACTTATTGTCAGTGCTAGGTAGAAGATTTTTCAGAAATTTTATTTTTTACTTATACCAATCAAGTGGCCTCTGATCTGCGTTTCTTTGTTTTTTTCGTTTACATTGCATTTTTTCTTTTACAGGTTTGCAACATCATTGTTTTCCCGAGTCACGAATTATGAGGCTTCTTTAGGCTAATTTTCATAAAATCTATTTTTATTCCTGATCTCAATATCGGCGCAGAAGAATCAAATTATGCTAACACCTAAGGTATAGCTGGAGAAATGACTCGTTATTGCACTCGTATCTGGTTGATAGTGCATGACACGTCTCTTGCTATAAAAAAATCTTCAGCTTTGCTCCCAATTTCTGCCATGCGTAAGAATAATTATCTCGTCGAAATGTCGGTAGTTTGATGCTAGAAGTAGCACTAAACTTGAAAGAACTTAATCTAGATCAACCGTCGAGAGAATCTTCGGTCTTTTAGGAATACATTAGTATATGATGTAGTTCTTAACGGAATAACAATATAATTGAAAAACGGAAGAAATTAGGTCTCTGTGAAGTAAACTTAGAGTGCAAAATGCGCCGATCGCAGTGCTTATGTCCGCCTTGGAAATTATGTGTTTTCTTTTGTCTACTTGTGGGATGTTTTACTCGTTATTTTTACCGTAATGAATTGTATTTTTAAAGAATAATGTTTCAGAATCGCTCTACGGAACTGTTTTCCCAAATCAGGCATCCAGAAATTTGTCAGAAGTAGTTTTCCTTGAAAATTTAGGTAGACATGTAGTTTCCTCTCCATTCCGCGAATTGCTATTACAGTCGTCTCAGGCGACCAACCGCGCTAATTTATACCTTATTTCAAAGCTTAAGAATTCGAATTTAATAATATATTACATTTTTTACCTAAATTTTAGTACTTTTCTGGATCTTTCAGCTCAAAAATCACCATTTTCCCGATGCGCTTTACGCCATATTTCCATCTTCCCAACATTTCCACCAGAGAGACACCTATTTATTTCAGCTCTTACTTACGCATAGAGTCTCAAATCAGCTCGAGGGATTTTTTTTCTACAAAATACGCAATACTAGATGGCTGCAGCTGCTACATTTACGCATGCAATCACCAATCAGCTTGAGGGATTTTTCTCTAGAAAATACGCGATCCTACAGGACTGCAGCTGCTAGAATTCTCGATCACTGCGCCATCTCCTGGAAATCTCATTAAACTCCCCAAAATGGCCGCCGAAATCATCACCTCTTATCTTCAATTGTGGCTCAAAACAATATTTTATCACTTTTTTCAAAACTTTATTCACTTTAAACAATCCGGATTCATGCACTATCTTCCCTAAAAATTTCACCGAAAAACACCCATTTTTAGGGGCTGAAAAAATTATTCCCGAATGGAGTAGAAACTACATGTTTACCAACATTAAAAAATACTTCGTCAATACCGTTAATCGTTAATGTATTATACCTACTGCACGGATTCAAAGTAGTGATTCCAAGTAGCAAAAGGCATCCCTCAAGAACGCAAAAGGTGGTCTCTGCGACTGAAAACGCTCGCAGATGACGTTATCTCGAGGAAATGGTGGCGGTCAAATCATAACTCAAACTCCCGAGGCCGTATGTGCAGG
The DNA here is from genome assembly GCA_963169105.1 of Ceriagrion tenellum. Taxonomy (NCBI): domain Eukaryota; kingdom Metazoa; phylum Arthropoda; class Insecta; order Odonata; family Coenagrionidae; genus Ceriagrion; species Ceriagrion tenellum. The sequence continues at coordinate 11,335,650 of OY720639.1, forward strand.
TGACGTTGGCCCATCCGTTGCCATGACAACGCCTTGTCCCCCAGCCGTGGTTGTCACCTTGGCCGCTCACCGTGGGAATCTTTTGAATTTAATTTAACGCCCGGGCGATTCCTTCGACGTGGGGTGAGGGTCTCATAACGGAGGGACGTACAGCTGCCCCTGAACACTCTCTCTCTCTGGGGCTGAGGTGAGGAACGCATGGCCACGTCCATTGCTCTCCAAAAAAAGGTTCTTTTTTATTATTACATCAACCCTCTTTTTGTACATACACACTGTGGGTCCCACAGGGTCTATTCTTGGAACATCCTCTTCCTCCATTATATTTCTGACGTTCCCTGGACCAAAAAAAATAAACCTTCACTCTTCACGAAATTTTGCCCCGATTCCACCCTCGCCCTTTCGCGGCAACAATTTCATTTCTCCTCTTTCTCTCCTTCTCTGTGGACACTGCTATCGTCGAGAACATATATTAGATGGGCGAGAAATGTGAAGAGTGGAAGATGGCAGAGATCATGCTCTTTTGAATTTCTGCGCCCCGCGTTTGGGTCACCGTCCAATCCAAATTGGCCACTCTCGGGAAAAGTACCTCTCGTAATTCAATAACTTTGCCTTGGGAAGACCACCCTATGACGTGAGTCAACTACATATCGCCTAAGGACTTAGAATAGACTTCATTGACATAAATTCGTGCATGGAATACGTACCCTAGATTCATAACTCCTAAAAATTAGTAACATTTAAAAGCTGATGGGTTAATTTTTAGCATGAAAAGCAGCAATTCATTCAGTTTTCTATCATACAATTAATTAAATTAAGTGAGTTATAGATTATGATTAACAACGACTACGAACCTCATGCTTAGTTCCCAAAATATTGAAAAATGTTCCAGCGCAATGTTGAAAAGTAAAAATATCAAGGGGCTAAGAGAAAATTACATAATATAGGATTAGATTAGATAATATTGAAGTTGGGTGGAGTACCTCCAAGCAGGACCTGGGGCACCCAGACCTATTGGTCTTTTGTGCTAACCATCGCTACTGTATCACCCAAAGAGCCCAATGGCCTGAAGGCCAGCATGCCCTCTATGGGGAAACCCCTGACCTCGACTGGTTCCAGAAAAGGAGATGCCTGATTCTAGTCCTCATCAGAGCAGGACAATTGCAGAGAACGTGAGATGTTGTTTCGTCCTCTCCTTCGCATCATCTGCATCTGGCGGAGTCCGCAAACTACAAAAGATGGAGGAGCCTCATAACCGGGAATCATATTATCGTGCGTAACTGACTTCTGTTTAACAGTAGAAGTCTTCTTGACAGTTCCGGTTTGGGTCCTTCAATCAGGAGCGTGGCTTGCCTGAGCCCCAGTGTATACGGCCAGATCTCAGTGTGTCAGACAAAGCCCCACCTCTTGATCTCTTTTTTTCCCTGTTGAGGATGCGACATAATAGTGGAGGTAGAAATGTTTTCAAAAATCAACTGCGTGTGAGAATTTGCGCTGCTTAAAGTAATGGCGAAGGGAAAATGAGGCGCCAGCGGATGGCCCAGGGACAGTCTAACACACTTTAAATTCTACTTTTATTTGGGTCGGGCAATGATCCCCGTGGCACATACATGCAAATTATGATTAAAGGGATCTAACTCACTTTTATCATCAATTTCTATAATAAGTTACCTGATTTGGAATGAAAAACATTAAATGAAGGACTAGTTCAAATGGTTTTAACTGTAAAACAACTATAAAATCACTCATTCAGTTGGGTCTGTGTACAATTATTTCATCGCTGAGGTGCAATTGAAGTTCTGGTCACCTGCGCTTGCACTTTATTGCAGCCTAATACGATTAGATAGATGATTAATCCCCATCACAGATTCCTACAAGAATTGCGATATTGCAAATATCGGGAAGAAAAATAAGAAAAATATAAGCTCATACAAGATAGATATCTGATCAGTTACTTCTTCTTTGTTATACCTCACTTGGACTACGCTGCCACTATTTGGGATCATTATAATGTAGGCTTAAAATCGAGTTGCTACCAGTACAGATAAGATCTGTAGGAGAGGAAAAAGGGAAAAATGATAGTCTCGTTAGTGTTAAAGACCTCTCACAACAACTGGAATGGATATCACTTCCCATCTTCGTTAAAAACTGCTACGAACAAACATATAGTGTTACACAACTGATAGAGGCATTAAAGTGGGAGCCCTTTGAAACTCGGAGGCTGCACGCTAAGCTTAAGCTGCTTGAGATATTCAGGACTGATGTGTTTCAGAGCGACACAGAGAGTATTATCATGACGCCTCACTACATTTCTAGGTCGTTTTGCTCACAATTTGCTACCACAATAAAAACTGAGCTCCTAAAAATGCACTCCCATAGTACATGTCACTATTTCACCTCCAAAAATGTTTCAGATTTACACGGCTGGTGACCTACCACCCCCTGCCACACGTCCATGCGGCGGCTCGCGGGGTAGTATGTACATGAAGATAAAAAACTAGACTTGATCTTTTACATAACTTCCAAGCCAATAAATTGTCGACGCTATTTACATCATACGGACTCGAACATACTACGGTAGATCCGATCATAAGAATTAATTCGGGAAATAAACTGTGGAATAGAGACCTTTAAATGTCGCTTTTCCCACGATCAATTAGAGACATTAATGGCTACTAATTAGACTTAGAAGTTGGTTAGCCGCCAGATAGAGCAGCTTAGATTAGTTGATTTGACACCTAATATTGTTTTCATTCTGAAACGTAGTTATACAACTCATTTTGCATGGCTTAGGCATTAATCCTGTAATTTGTTTATGTACTTGCAATATGCAACAATAAAAATAGTTTCTACGGCATACCATTTGTGTAATGAATATTGGTTAAAACTCACCCCTTTCCATGCACCCATGAGGTGGCTTGCAGGGTAATATGTAATTGTAGATGTCGGTGAAAATGTATATTTAAATATGGAAGCAGATATATAGTGATAGATAGGATTATAAAAATTATCAGTAAAGATAGACGGTAAAATTAAATGTTACTTGAATTATATAGTACATCACGATACACAATATTACACGCTAGACGAGTCCAGGTTTCTATGTCCATATGCCAGGGTAAAGTAAAAATTCCAGCTTTCGTAAAATTTTATTATGTCAAGCTAACTTTATTATTAAATTCATTCACTGGGAAATGCTATTTTCTCATTTTAAGGGAATTTAAATTCATTCTTAACTTTCTGGCACATGGAATACTTATTGATGAAATAAATGAGTATGGCTAATATTATCTTTTAGTATTGACCTTTAACTTTAGCCCAAAACATACTTGTTGATTCGGGTAAATAAAGGAAGAGCGAAGTCCGTTAGAATGCAAAACTTCATAATGGACAACACGAAGATGGGAAAAAAGACCAAGATCCCTCAAGTTTTGAATGATGCTAAAAGTGGAGAAGATATGGCGTACAAATATTTGCGATTGATTCTAAACATGAATAAGGTGTCATTGTGAGAAATGAATACGAAGAAACGCAGGTGATCAGAGACCGTAGTTCGTAGGAGTGGTTTGTTGAATGAGTGGAGTAAAGACGGGAGTGTAATGCTTGAGCGTATTGGATGGAGGCAAAGGATAGCAGAAAGAGATCTAGAATGAAAGCAGAGCAGACACAGTGAGAAAACATTGTGATGCTTGTTTTTTGGAGGAACAGAACTTGCGAAACAACTGTGCTTTAACCACTTTAAAAGCAATCCAAAATCATTGTGAAGCTCTAAAAGATCGATAAATGAAGAAACAATAAGGTATACACTAATTCCACGATTTACTTCCCAGATGCAAGCAAGTGCGATGTAAATCAAAACGAAGCAAAACGAAACCAAATATTTTCCTCGCGACCACTTCCTTTCCATTATATTTCAAGGCGTTTCCTTGCAGGTTCTATCCTCCATTCATTCAAAAACAAAAAAGGCTATTTAAGATTGAAAAAAACATGTCTTAATTAATGATGACGCAAAGACAAGAACATTTATTTCATTTTATTAGGATTTAAGACCGAAATATTTTCCAACAGTATATTTTCCTTTTATGGACGTAACATCGAATCAGACGTAAATTGGAATGACATGAATCGAGAAATTTCGGTAATTATCGATTTATTTACTCTACCGTCTACAATGCATCCCAGTGATGATGACATCCTTGGTGGGAACCCTGATAAGAAACGCAGCGGTTGCGTCCACGGATATAATTCGCCAAGGATAATGGAAGAGCGATGGATAACTGAGCGAAGAAGTTACAAAGAGAGGAAGGGATTTAGGAAGCAGTAAAAAGGCGTCATTATTGTGAAAAATATCGAGAGAAAGACGGATTAAGAAAATATAGAATCATCTCAATAAACCTCAGGCGGCCAAGAGAATGTGATTGACTCCAAATCCCTGAAAATATGTTCTGAGCATAAAATTAAAATGTGTTTTAATATTGAAAGAAGAGTGATGTGCGGCTGATTTGAGTCTTATGTAAGGTAGCCAGATGGAGAAGTAAACTCAGGTCGAAGAAATGGTATTTTTTAAGTCTTATGGCATTCGTCACTTAAGTGAATTCCAATTTTTATCTCTTGAGGTAGATCTCTTTTTTGCGCAGTTAATTTGCCCAAACTTTTACCATTCCGAACTACAAAACATATCTTTAGCAATTTATTCAATATTTACCGGTTTACATCTATGATCCGTAAACATGTTGACTTGCGCTATGACAAGATTCGGCACCGTCTCTACCCAGCTTACATTTCCGGAAGTTTTAATGCACGTCAATATTCTGTGACCTAGGGAAGATTATAAATTATATCAGCCTGCAAATTACAGTGGAAATAAATTTATTTTCCTCCCTTATGCTTCTACGAGATTTTTGAACGTCTGTAGGTGTTTCAGTTTACTTACCTGGGAATCATATTAAATAATGAAAATAAAGTGTCTGATGAGATCAACCATAGAGTAATGGAGGGCAACAAAGCCTATTTTGCAAATGTACATCTCCTCAAATCCACTTTACTGTCAAGGAATAAAACTGAGGATTTATAAAACCCTGATAAGACCAGTAGTAACTTATGTGGCTGAGGCGTGGACTTCATTAAAACACGATGAATAAATCTTTAGTAAATTTGAAAAAGATATCATAAGGAGGATCTATGGCCCAATTAAAGAAGGAGAGAGATGGAGGATTAAAATGTACATGGAGACAAATGACATTCTAGAAGAAAAATACATAGTTAGATTCTCCAAAGCACTACGGCTGGCATGGTTGGGTTATGTAGAAAGAATGGGATTCGAAAGAATGCCAAAATAAATTCTAAATAGCAAGATGGAAGGACTCAGGAAGAGAGGCGGACTCTAAAAAAGATGGCTACAGGATGGCTACATTATGGCTACAGGATGCGGAAGAAGACTTGAAGGCAATGGGAGTCACGAGATGAAGGGAGAAAGCAAGAATAAGAACTGAACGGAGGCACACTCTAGAGGAAGCCAAGGTCCACCACGAGCTGTAGAGCTGTGGATGATGATGTAGGCGTTTCAGGCATAACTTGGTGTAAATTATAAATATCCATTATGATAAGAGAAAACATCTGCAGTAAATATCCAAAACTTGCATTTAATTTGCATCGACTACGGTTTATACACAGAGTTCAACACCGTGAAAATAACTCAATGAGTTAAAATTATGTTTAAAAAGTAGTAAATACGAGAGTAGAAATTAAGAAAAAAGTGTTTCTCTTACTATCATGGAGAGAGTTTTTCAAACAAGCAAAATAAGAAATCGAAAATAAGTGCTATGCAGTGGCCATTTATTATACGCACGAGTAGTTGGATGATGCCCTAGGTGGACATTCGTTTCGCACACCACTCATAGCTTGGAACACATAGCCTCAAATGGGTGTCCAATAAAGAACTCCCTAAATTACAAAAGTGACAATATAAAGATATCAGTGAAAGTAGAATCCTTATGTTTCTTCTCCGTTGTAGTACAGATGAGACAGTTTTATCTCGGTTAGTAGGTTGTAAGGAAGGGAAGATGTGATTGACCTTGAGGGCGAGTGATTCGCATACATATTAGACTGGATTGGATTTTGGGGAGGCGATCGACAGCTAAGGTCATTTGCGCCATGGGGTACAGGTAAGGGAGGAAGTGTGGATAGAAAACCGGCGTCGGCATTAGCCCACTCTTAACGAAAGGCGCCAAAGGGACCACGGTTCAACGTCTCATCCGACAGACTGTACTTGAAGTGCCCTCAACAAGACACTCAAGTAGGGATCGTATTTCTTCTGAAAAACATCTTCCTCTGCAGGTATTTGAACCCTGGCCGCCCGTATGCTTAGCCAGTGCTCTAGCCACCACACCAGCTCAATCCCCTTTGCATATCAATTACGCAGCGCTTCTGCCGGCTACTGTCAGAGCAATGGCTAATCTGCACCAGAAAGTACATCAGTGGAGCAACAAATGAAGGTGAGCTAGGAATAAAAAAATTGGCATAGTCATCTTTCATAAAATATATTTGTTTTAACGATTCTTTTAGGCTAAATTGAATGAAAGTCTTTTAAAATTAGGGAGGTATTTTTCGCACACCTTATATTACACCGGAACGGACGATAATGAAGGAACGAGGGTAAGCATAACAAGGGTCTCCTCCTCAAACGTAGATCAGACTTTTTCAGGAAAGGGTAGGAGAGGGGTGAGAGAGTCCTTTGGCGCACTCGTCCCTGTTACTCGAGGAAAAAAACCCTCTTCTTCCCTCCTTCCTTTCGGGAAGATTAAGGATTGGAAAAGGAGATGCTGTCCCACCAAACCAGCCCAACAGAAGGAAGGGAGGGAAAAAACCATCGTTTTTCTCTCTCCGCTTCCCTCCCCGCCCTCTTTATTAAAAACACGGCGAGATAAGAAATTTTCGGGGGTCGTGTTGGAGGAAAAGGAAAAAAAATGTGAGAGAAAGAGGGACGGATATTAAACGGGAAACCGGAGGAGAGGTAATGCAAAGGGGGTGGGGAGGAGGAAGAGAGAAAAGGGAAAGAGGAATATAAGAAGAAGGAATAATGGGAGTTGCCTCCTCTGCTCTTTCTCATGGGAAAGCGAACAATAGGGAGAACCTCCTCTCCTCCGAGTGAGATGCCCTTTTGCGGAATAGGGGTATTTGGGGAAGGGCGAAATTAAGATCACGAGCGACAAATGAAGGGAACAGCCGTTGGGAACACGTTTGTGAATATTTCATGGGATCCGAGAATGAGAATCAACTCGACATTGATATTACAAAGAATTGGGACATACCCAATCGGAAACAACAACTCCTTCGCAGGAAAATAAAGTTGCGAATCTGAGCGCAAATCACCTTGTATGCGCCATTTAAATGTAGTTTAGTGGATATGAACTCCAGTGAAATTGGAAATCAGTAAGGTTAACACTAGGTTAATATATTTTTTAAACTTGCACGCACAAAAGAAAAATTTCCATTGCTGAAAAGAGGATTGGGAATTTTTAAACAGAATTTTTATTTTGGTAAAACTAGTTACAACGCATAGGGTCATATTGAAATTAGTTGTACCAAATGATAAGAGTTGTGGAAATATTCCTGGGTTTTTTTCATCATGTAAAATGAATAACAAAGAAGTCGTGCCTGAATTAACCCAATTTAGGAAACTTGAAATTGTAGTATCAATGCAAACTACTCTTGAAACTCTAGTTTTATTTATCACACGGTATCATGCTTTATTTGTAACTCCTCACACAATGTCTTCGTATATTAATTGGGGTCCCTGCAGTGAGTCCCCTTCTAATATATGAGTGCTTCATAAGTTTTAAGACTGTGGCTATAAAATCGGTACTACCAGCGTCATATTTATGAAATTTTGGCAACTACTTTTCACAACTTTCTTCTTTCTTAATACAAAGTTTCAAGTCCATCGAAGCACATGCGCCTCTTCGGTAGCAGCTCGCGTGGCAGTATCAAAGTGGTCGCGGTCATAATTTCACGAAGAATGAAAACAACGAACGACGCGTTGCGATTAAATTTTGCTTTAAAGCTGATAAAAGGGCAACGGAAACGTTCAAAATGTTAAAATTGGCTAATGGTGGATCTGTTATGTCTCGTGCTACTGTTTTTTTGGCCGAAACGCCAAAGTGCTGAGTGGGTGGACCAAATTTCGCCGCGACCAAAATAATTCAAAAATCAAAATTTAAGACAATGTAGGTCATTCATTTTTGTTGACTCCAAAGGCATCGTTCACAAATAATTTGTTCCTCAAGGTGTGAATGCTTCATTCTACCAACAAGTGCTGTATTGCTTTTGCAAAAGAATTGCTCGTGTTAGACCCGAGTTGTGGAGAGCTCGTTATTTTTTCCTCTTGTACGATAACGCACCTGCGCATACCGCGGCGATTACCACTAATATTTTGGCAAAAATAATGGTTCCTGTGCTCAGCCACCCACCGTACTTGCCTGATTTGAGTCCCCCTGACTACTTCCTGTTCCCCGAAGTAAAGATGGACTTGAAAGGGAACCATTTTGCGTCGATAGACGAGATACAAGAATACGTGACAATAAAGTTACACGGTATTTCAAAAGAGAAGTTTTTGAAAGTCGTGAAAAGGCTGAAAGATCGTGCCAACATATGCATTACTTCCAATGGAGACTATTTTGAATAAAACATTTGTTGAAAATACTTTTGTAATTGTTTTGCGTCTTTTATAGTCACAGTCTTAAAACTTATGGAACACAATTTGTATATCATTTTCAATTACGAAAATCTACTACCAATCCCATAGCGCTGCAAAATGGTAGCTAAATATAAATATAAGTTTGTCGGTCAACTGGCTATATAACTTGCCAAATTTCTCTATTGATCAACCTGAACTTTCGCCTTTCCTACAATCTTGTCTCTAAATTTTCCTAACGACTGATCTACATCCTATTTAGTGGATTTAATGTAATATACCACTAGCTGTTATTCATACACGGGATTGGTCTTCTATCTCTACTGTATGACAGGTAGTAAGGTTGATTGTATCATAAAGTTCAGCTTTTTTCAACTACTCAATGTAATATGATAATTAAATCCTGAAATACACTAATAGAGAAATAGCTTCAGTCGAAAATGGATAAGGTCTCCATTAATCTTTGTTCCTTCATCATTAAGAAGTTGACGTGATCAAGTGTTTTAGTTTTTAATAGTATCATATACCAAGAGACTTAAGTATCGATTTCAATCTAAAACCTTCCAAAAGTTCAAAAAGCTCTCACGGGGTTTCGCATCACCCTGGCGCTTACTCAAGAGTTTTCACTCAGAGGGAAGGCCTCAATGCAACTAGGACCTTCGGTTAAAGGGAGGTTGGAGGTAAAGGAGTATCATTAATAATATATTGAACGTAATACCATTTCCATTTGCGAGGCGAACTCAATAATTATCACGACAAAAAAAGAAAAAAAATCTACTTTAAAATATATATTGTAGAGTTTCTATATTTTTAGCATAAAATATTATCAAATGCAACCAGGCTAAGAGTAAAAAAGAAAGAAAGCTTACGAGTGTTTTTTTTATAAAATTCACTTGGCATTATAGAATGAAATATTAGATGAAAAGAGAACTCGCTTTGTACTTTCCACACTGTTTTATTCTCTCCGACCATGGTTTCAACATAAGTATGTCATTATCGAGGTACAAGTTAACATTTTTGATTTCCAAAAAATTAAATAATATTTTACAAATTTTGACGAGAAATGGCTTTTTTTCTCTTTTCTTTTGTTCTTTTTCATGTGTCGCTTTTCCACAAAGTGAAGTTTGAACCTTTATATTGTGATGAAATGTTAGATTCAGGGTATTTTTTAAGACTGAAATATAAAAGAATCTATCAGGTAAAAGAGCGAAATAGCTTAGTTCTAACATATAATGCTAGAAGAAATTCCTTAAGAATTGGGCTTTGTAAAGAAGTGCTCGTAGGATCTTGGTAGTGGAGGGCAGGCTTAAACCCGTCAGCCTCCCGTCACCCTTCCCCCCCTCTCGGCTCACGCCTGCTTTTCCTTGATGAGTAACCTATCTCTTCAAATCTCTCGCCTCGCCATGGAGACGAAGAATGTCTCCCACATTAATCCCCTGATGCGATGCTTCCCCATCCAATTTTGACGCCCGTATCTCAACCCTGAAAGATGTGCCCACCCCGACCCCGTTATCAATTAGTTCCTCGCCTCAACCGACCCCACCACACTCTAGGTACCCTTCGCTCGCCTATCCCTCCCGAAAGAGGGCGAAAAATTAGCATGGATATCGGCGTGCGAGTTACCTTCCCCGTTTGATTTATCAATTTTAATTATGCGCTCCATTTTAACGCGCAGGCAAACGTTTGCTCCGAGCCTTAACCTTCCCGTTAAAACTCCGCCTCAAATATTTGACTTACGGAAGACTAATCCCCACTGCGCAGGACCTTATCTCATCTCCCGAGGGCTGGCTTATAAAACGTCCCTTTGCATTTGTCCCACGGCCTTCGCGTCATGCGCCCACTTCATTCCCCACGGAGACTTTTACGGTTCCTCCAGATTTCTCCACTCTCCGACGTGCGTTGGCATATTCGCTTCTTTTCTTTCACTCTTTATTAGGCATCTAACTCTCCAGATATCGTTCACAATAGCTTAAGTTCTCAGTATTACTGTGACATATATTCCAAATCACAAAAAGACGCTAAAATAAAATTAAACTAAATTTTTTTAAGGAAAAATTCGGAAATTCTTTCAATTCCTTAAGAATTATGTATATATGACTTATCCCGGTATAAAACAAGTAAGAATAAAATGATGTGGAATTTTGAAACTTAGATAATTATCTCTTTATTATTGGAAACACTAGTAATTATGAACTGTTTGGTTGCTATATCCTATAGACAGTCGAATTTGAAATGTAGATAGGCCGAAAGCACCTGAAAAGCCTTCAGCATGACTTTATATGTTTACAGAAACATAGAGATACAAATTCTTTATAGCGTGAAATCAAACAATTAATGAAAGGATGACTATTGCACTAAACCACCAAACGGCAGTAGAGCATAGCTTTAATGCAATCACAACGATCCAAAGGAATATATGCCTAGTTTACTATTTATGTGGCGCAAAAAAGAAAAAGCGAGAAATAGTTTACTTTTTATTTTTGAGTCAACCATTACACCTACAGTAGTAGAGCAAGGTGACTGCTTTTGCCACAGTTTGAATAATTCAAAATTGCAAACTATTGGATAACTTGAACTTGATTATCTCGTGCGAACTTTAAAAGCTTGCATACGAGCTGTATTACGCAAAATTTTAATGATACAATTTTGAACTACATAGTTAAATAAATAGTCGTGATGACTAGCATAGAAAGAATGGCAGAAAAAAATAATACTGATGCCATCTATTAAGGCATTAGTGTGATAAGTGAAGAAAAAAATCAAGATAAAGTAAAAGAAAAATCTTTCGCTGAAAACCTTTTTAAATATATTGCAATTGCCGTAAAAATCAAGATAAATATAAATCATTAATTGAAAATTTAAAAATTGAACTGCCTAATAGAATTGGATGGACTTATCTGAAAGTATTAATAGTATGTAAGCATTTTAATGGCAAAAAACGAAATTGATGGAAAAATTATCATCAATATTACTGCAGTAAGTCATTACTCTCAAAATATATGTACAACGTACTTTCACCATCATTTTGTTCACTTCCCAACATGAATATTCGTGTTTGCACTTGTACCGCAGCAGGATCGTCTTTAAACCTACCTCGTAATGCTTTACCTCCCCTTCTCATTTGAATTTACCGCTGGATTGCCACAGCTCCATAACTTAATAGTAAATATTTATGACTATCACAAGCAATTTAAAAGTTTTGGGGATTTTTGTCACTGAAAGAATCGGACTTGTCTCGAACTAATCCTTTCCCGGCGGGTAATGAATGTAAGCTATTCTCATGTAAAACACCTGATTAATATTACCATTTTCTCCAATGGACTAATAAGTGTCTCGCATAACATCATCAGGGCCATGGAAATTCCAGGAAAAATTATACGTCTTACAGATATTACATGTAGACTGACTTTTATTCTTTTCTGGGAGCTCAGGTGACCGTGATAGACTTGATTGTCGTCATCCTCCAGGGCTGAATTTCTTAAACTTTCTTAATGTCTCCAGAAATGAGCACTCTTATGGCGCGTAACTGAAAGCGAAAATCCCAGTTAACATTTCTCATGTTCCAAGGAATTTTCATATCCATAATGATGAAAAAAGGGGAATCTTTTTGAAACTTTGGTGCAAATGGAAATATTAACTCAGCGTATTTACAGAGAAGAATTTGCTTGCCTCGAACTACCTGTTGCGGACGTTCCGCTATTGTTTACAAGGGACAAAATATTTCCGTTCTTGTATTTCTCTGACTACTTTTACTGTCATCTCTTTTCAATTATTGAGGCCAAAATAAAGCTTTTTGAAATAAATATCGACTCAATCATTGCATGAATAGGTGAGATGCGCCAGCTAGTAACAGCGGACAGAGGAATTGGTCTCACAAAGGGATTATTTCAGTGATTCGCCTTCTCTTTCCCTAACTCTTCGATCACGTTTTCCTCTCCCTAACGTCACTTTCTATACAGGTGAGTGTCATTTTGGTCTCGTAAAATCTAAATCTACAATTAAATCAATCAAATTTATAATAAATGCATTTTAGACTAGCCAATTGAAACTGGCAAAAAACATTGGACGGGCATGAATTTTTGAAAAATAACTACCAACTTTAAAAAAATATTATTTCTCGGGTTATTTATTTTGTTCTTCTCTTTATCTCCATATCAACAAATATATCTCCCTAACTTATAATAGCAACTAATTGTACTGCCATACTTCATCCATGGACCGTAACTGGTTAAAGAAATACAATAGGTTAATAGCAACCACTGTTAGACTTAGAGAAGATAAAAACATACGTCCTTCTAGAACCAGGGTTCGAGTATTATCAACTCTTCTATTCTAAATAATGCTGCTATTAGGAGTGAACCATGGCTGCTGCCCACGATATCCATTAGGAATATGGTACCACTTAAGGGTCAAGATTTGATTTAATAACGGTGCTCGAATGGTTTATTTGAAGCACCCAAATCTCTACTCTAACTATCTCAATGCAATATAAATATACTACAATATAATTTAAAACAAAAAAAGAGAAATACTCATGACTAATACACTCTATTTATTCAATAATCCATTAAAATGTTAGCATGCGACACACGTTGTCACAATGGAGTATTTAAGCAAATTTAAGAAACGATGGAAAGCGTAATCTCAGTGCTTCCCTGACATTCCCTAATATTTAATAAATAATTAGCAACGTGAAATAATAGCTAAAGTATTATGCACAGGGGGGCCGCGACATTTTTCGAATTCTGTGAAGTTAAGTGTTAAGTTCCGTAAGGTTGGTTTGCATTTTCAAGGTTTGTATGTTTGCATGAGTTTATTTGTCCGCTTCAAACGGTGTATGTATGTACATTCAACGTAACAGGCTAAAGAGTGCGGAAAGATGCTACTTTGGTGCCAAAGTATTCCAATGGCAACCTAAGTGTGAAACAAAGGACTAGAATTGGATGATTGGAAAGTATATGAGTGAATGAAAACACTGCTGTTAATTATACCTTCGGAGAACGTCTTCAAGTACGACGTTCTCGGTCGTCCTCTCTGTCTTTTGCCTAGAATTTTTCCTTCCATAATATTTTGTATGAAATTGTCTTGCCTAAGTAAGTGTCCGATGAGCTTTGCTTTTCTTGTTTTAATTGTTTCCAATATTTCTCTTTCTGTATGTACTTCACTTAGTACTTGCTCATTGCGAAGCACTTATGTAATCATTTAATTAAACATCTCGAGCTGCGGATGAGACGTTTTTGTGGGTTGGTCGCTGGGTAGTGCAGGTAGCAAGTTGATTTTACTCCATTATGCCACTATCCTTATAGCAAAATAGCACTAACAGCACGTAGTGCATTTTTCGGCGAAACTCACGTATTTATATCGATTAATTCACCATAAAAATACATTTCATAAGTTTTTATACCTTAGAAGGCATAATAAACAAGATAAAAATTTGTGACAACCACAATTTATTGAACACTAGCGACCGATTTCGGCCGTTACACCATCATAAGGTGCCATGCTTATAGTGAATGTATGTGGTTTAAATGCTAGCTCTTGGAAAGTATTGGCATGATTTTTTCTACTACACCGGCAGAGGTAACTTCCATAAATTAATGGTGGTACATTATAATACATGAAGGCTCTAAGTCATCCCCTGCCTCATATCTTAGACGTGGCTTGCAGGTGATTGAACAGATGTAGGCATCACAAAAAATCATCAACCCCATCAACGGTTTCATTACAATTCACGTCGGACTTCTCTTTCATATCGTCGTAAATAGTCCTTTGTTGCCCTCTCTCTCTCGTATGATCTTTTAATCCAGAAGACACGATGGGAGACGACATGGAGTCTTCTCCATTTCTGGCGATGAGAATCCATTCGCCCATCAATTCCCCTTTGCATTTATACAGGGGGAAACGACATTGTTGAATCCTCAATTCTGCGATCTTGCTGGTAAATCTTCCCATTCACATCCTGGGAACACGGCGCTAAGTTCGTGCGGCTGATAAGAACGGGAGTGCCATTGATTCCCTTTCGGTTAATCGAACGTCACGCTTGATTTATCCCAAATCCATTCCTTCCTCTTAAAAAATACTGAAGATTTTTCCCAGCCCGCCGCCTCTCTCCCCTATCTTTCCCCTATCTCTCCTCTCCCATCGGAAATGCCCCCTTTAATCGGAAACTCTTAACCCTGTGTCACACACTCCTTCCCATTCATTCCCAGGGAGACGCCGGGACGGTCCTACTCTACCTAAAAAATATCAAATTTTTATGGCCAAAGAACTGTTTAAAAACATATTTCAGTATACATATTCATCTTCATGCCAACGATGTCCGAGGAATCCTAAATGTACATGCTATTCTGCCAGCCGCCACCTGGGAGTGTGGAAATGGATATGGACAACACCTGTGCAAAGGAGAGCGTTATAGGAAGGAGAAAGTAAAGAATATTGCAGGAGTGTCTTGAGTAGAGCTCAGTTTTTACCATGGTCATTTATTGCTTGCAAATAGAATAGATTTTTGTATCTATGTATTTGGCAATGAATATCTCTCGTTTTATCGCTTCTACATTTACATCTACATAATACCCCGCGAGCCGCCGCATCGGCGTGTGGCAGGGGGTGTTAGGTCACCAGCCGTGTAAAGGTGTTTTTGGAGATGAAATTGTGGCATGAATTATAGGAGAGTATTTAGTGGACCTTAACTTTTATTGTTGTCTCTTATTGTTCGTGGAAAGAACGAGTTTTTGTACCTATTTGCTCGGCAGTGTATCTGTCTGACGGCGGTGTATCAGTCTGACGGCAAAAAAATAGTGAGTGGGGGAGAAGGTAGAGGATGAGAATGTCCACCGGCAATGATAAAACTATGAAAGTACAACTCAAAGGTCGTTATATGGAAAATTAAAATTATGTTTGAACATTAACTCCCAGATTCCTCGAGGTTACGGCTAATGCGCCATTCGTCATAACAAAATCATTCAGAATGATCATTTCTTTGATCAAAATTTTGCAAAACTAGGCTTTCATTAAAAGAAATAAGGCAAAATATTATAGTTTTAAGTTTAAGAATGCACTTTAAAGAGCTAGGATCAATTTAAAGTGCTAGGAAAATCACACGCTCAGCAACAACCTGAAAGAGGTTAATGTACAAAAATCATCCCCAGGAGTATAGTTGTGACAGATTCCGTGACAAAAAGAGGAAATAAAGCCGGAGATCGCATATTTGGCCACATTACTGACAAACCACGCTCATTAAGATTTTACCAAGGAATTTAAATTTTATATCCAAATAATTTTTGCTTGTAAATCAAATTTCCTCAGAGTTTTCAAATTTTCACCGAAACTGTTCATTAAGGGCTGAAGAATTGTGCTGTTAAACATTAGCAACGCTGACCTGGAAAAATAAATAACCAAAAAGCCTAAAGAATGAAGGAGGGATTAATAGCGACTGAAATGAGACTTAAGTTCACATATCTCGGCACCTACAACTTACACACAGTTCTTAAGTACCAAATTATGGAGGGATATTAATTTTAGGGCCGAAAACGTGTATTCGAGGGCTTTAGTACATGATATTATCACGGAGTTTCTACAGTTATAGTATAATTACGCATGAACAGTAAATACTATAATATTAAAACAGAGTAAAGTTACCCGATAGAACGTGCATTTTTTGGCAGAGCTCACTTGGAACAACCAGTGGCAAATATGCCAGAATCACAGTGGCAGAATTGGTCGCGACAGGACCGTTGACGGAGAGATGGAATGTGGTCGTCACTCGCATATCTGCGACCCGAATAAATCTCTCCGAACTGAAAGACGATGTATCCGACGAGTTAAATGCCTCCGCGCCGGTATCTCGTGGAATCCTTTCGGAGGAGTGCCCGCCCCCGTTTTACAACTTCCCAACTTGAGTGAGCGACCCCTATCTTCACATCTCTGCGGGAGCGCCCCCTGACAACGAAATGAAAAAGGGTTTACTCACTTCTCAGCGTCGGCGAATGGGAGATTTATTCTCTGGCTGCGAGGAATCTTCGAGGTGGAAACTGACGTGAGCCCTCCAGGAAGATTACGGGTAATGAGAAGGGGAAAAGAAAAACAAATGATTCGAGGTGAGAAGCGAATGATAAAAGCGCCACGCTCGGATGGGCGCCGAAGTAACCGGGAGGGAGGATTCAACGTCTAGTTCAGTGAAGGAGGGAGGCAAAGGGCGATCAGTTTTCCTTTGAAAGGAAAGGAGTTCTGGGGGAAGGAAAATGATAGAAGCGGCGACTAAAGGGCTTCTACGAGAACCAAAGTCACCACAGCTGACGCTTAAGATTTAGTAGTAAGCTTACAAAAGAACGTTTGGAGTAATCGCTGTCTTAAAAAAATATTGTAGGTAGTGTTAAAAACTTTATAAACTTTGTTGCCAGTCAATAATTCAGAGAAAGTTTTCTTCCGTCTTATATTTCAGCCTTCCCATATACTCAACTCTCACCATTATGAAAAGGTTACAGCCTTTTACAGGAGCGCCATAAGAAAATTTATTCTTAATAACAAGAATGAGGCTACGAAATTATTAACCAAAAGGAAATTAAAATGTTAATTCACGAGATATGAAAGCAGTAATAGTCTGTCCTCAGTTTTCAGCCCATGAAAAAGAACAGTGGATTCTGTCCGCAAATTTAATCAGAGAAAATGAAATTAAATACGTCCAGAGAATGAGTCTAATAATCTCTTAAACGTAATTTGACTGTGATTAGATTACAGTGCAGTCATAAAATTTTAACGGTTTACATTTTGAATTTTTTATCAGCAAATATTCTGTCATTAACGACCAGCAAGGAAAAATAATCCAACCTGGCGGCTTCATTGTGACGAAATTCCATAAATTAAAATAAATATTCCCGCATAAGATTACAGCAGATAAATGAGTTTTTTATGACTAAATAATTAGATGATTGATCTTATAAATTGTTCCTAAACTAATAATCATTGACTATTTCAAATGTTACTATGAGTTGCATTACGACGCATATAAACATTTACTTACGAAGAGTTCATTTACAGAGAGCATTAAAAGCATAACATTAAGAACAGAATAAATTAACTTACACAAACGAATGATTAATCGAGCTAACTACTTTTTCAACCTCTTTTCCAAGCACTTGCAATATATGACACAGATCACTAGTCGGGTGAGCATTTAAAAACTTAAATCACACTAACTTGTACCCAGAAACAGTGTTATGAGTCACAATTCGCGTATTAGTCGGCCTATCGACTGAAATAAGTTTCGCGCATTGCCTAGGAAATAATATTAAGGAAATAATTTGGTTGAAATAAAATCACAAAGAAGATACCCAACTTAAAAATAAAGATAAAATTTCTTGACTTCCATTTACTAGGCTCTTCACTGTGGTGAAGACAAAATGAATTTTTCCATCAGGAGTTATTCATTTATCTATGGTACAACATGTTTAAATGTAACGGCGTCACCATCAGGTACCTGGTAATAATAATGGTGGTATATGCATTGCTTTTACTACAATGTAATGGATCTCCACATAGTTAATCCTAAAAACAGCGAATATACTAGATCTTTCATTGAGGATGTAATCACAACAGGGGTCGCTTACAAGCGTATGTAGTCGTACCATTACATGCACTTTATTGTAATTGCATAGCCCTCAACATCCTGTTTTAGCGCTGACTTGTGCATATGTCTCGCTAACTTAAGACACATTAATCTACTTGCACATATCTCCTACGATGCCATCAGGGCTCCAAGGATTTTCTTATCCAAAAATACACCTCTGGAAATGTTTTTCTTTTACGATTACATAAACCTAAGATAGGTTACACTAAGACTGGAGGTGCCGCAGAGGTCAATTATTGCAACCGGAAATAAACCTTTCGGTTTATTTCGAAATATGCAGTCACGACTTAAAAAAGTTTGCACACTCAAGAAAAGGGACGAAAATTTTTTCCCAAAATCAATTTTTAAAAATATTTGCCTTGATGTACGGAGACCCATCCTGACGTATTTACCAAATGCTTTTACACCGCCTTAGCCTCCCACAAGGTGACATTAGGAGTAAAGTTAATCGTCAACGACCTTACCTTGAGTAATTTTTCCATGGTTTGGAATGAAATAACTTTGTACTTTTCCACACCGTTAATTATACTCCACCGGTTTCAACGCAATAGCGTCATTTTCAAGAGTTTACTTAACGCTGAGGCTATCATTCTCACACATTTATACCCTAAGCCAGAGGAGGGGGGGATTAGGAAAAGAGGTTGGGGAAGGAAGGAAGGTGAATGTGTAGTAGGAGATTTAATGTACGAATTAGGGAGCATAAAAATTCATTGATTAATCTTGATTGTAAGCCTATGTTTGCAAAACATTTAATTGATAATGATCATGTTTCTAATTTTAATCTCAATGTGTTACATTTTGGAGGCAAAGGTGCCAAATTAGATTTTGTGGAAAACTATGAAACAAGGGCATATCACAGGTTGTACAAGGAGAAGATGGTAAACAAAGTTGTTCCTTTGAACTCACCTCTTTTGTCTGTAACAGTTCCCCCTCCTTCTACCGAATTATGCTTTCAAAACACTGACCTTGCTTCCTCCCAGTAAGCTTGCACATATTCACCTTACTTCCCTCCCCAACCTCTTTTCCCTAATTCCCCCCCATACTCCTCTGGCTCAGTGTGTAAATGTGTGAGACTGATTGTCTCGGCGTTTAGTAACCACTTGAATATGACGCTATTGCATTGAAACCGGTAGAGGATAATAAAAAACTTGAGGAAGAGTACAAAGTTATTTGATTCCAAACCATGACATTAGGAGCGCAAAAGTGTGTAATATGAATTGAGAGGGGATGTAGGGGACGGGGTGGTTAGAGGAAGGGGTAAAGAGGGTTGAGAGAAAGTGAGAATAATTGGAGTAGAAGTATGAGCGGGTCCGAATGAGAAAGGAGGGTGGATTGAGAAGGAGAGGGAGAGTGCCTTTTGGGACTGAGATTCCCTTTTTCAAGAGTGACGGGCAAGAATGGAATTTCGACGGCAGGAAATTTAAGAGCGCGTTGGATTGGAAAATGAAAAGTGAGGAAGAAGGACCGAGAAGGACAGGGAGTGAATACAAAGAGACAGGGAAATGTCGATGAACATGAAAAGGGAAATACTAATGAATGACAAGAGTGGAGAGGAGCGGTATCGGGTGGAATTCGAATGATAATGTCCATCCGTCCACTGCAAGTGGTCTTGGCTCAAAACGTCGAGGGACGGGAGTGAAAGTGTTTGACTTCTGAGAGTTCTTACTGTTAAAGCTATTATCCTTTAATGATTTGTGCGGTGACCTTGGTACCCATATTTTAGCATGAGAAGTTACGATGAGAGGAGAGAAATTAGAGCATGTTGATTCCTTCACCTATCTCAGAAGAACCATCACATGGGATGGAAGAAGTAAAACAAACATCAAGTGAAGCACAGCCAAAACTAAGAAAGCCCTCATGGTGAAAAGACAACTGCTGAGTTCAAAGAACATAGGACTACAAACGAGGAAGCAGTATGTGATAACATTGGAGTGGAGTGTGGCACTATAAGGATCGGAAGCATGGCCCATTGGAAAAGCAGATCCCAACAGACTGTAAGCTTTAGAAACCTGGTGTTGGAGTACAATGCTGAAGACGACATGGACAGATAAAACAAGTAATGTAGGAGTAAACATAAGAGGGTGGATCCATATGGAACACGACTCAGGTAAGAACTAGATGGGTTGGGCCCACCGTGAGGCATGCTGGGTTTGTGAAAAATGTTATCGATGGAAAAAATAGAGGAAAAGGTCCCAAGAGGAAGACGAAGGGATAAAAAGTAGGAAAAATAAATTAAATAGTACAAGAGAACCACTAGGAAGTAAACTAGCGTTAGATGGCCTGCAGAAAACAAGTACTATGGTTGAAGGACAATTTATGATGAACAGTCAGCATAAAATTATTTACTGGCATCCAGATTCAATGGCGAATCGTAGCTGACTGCCATAAGATATGTTAATATATTATAATGACTTTTTATGCTAGTAAACCAATAGTTGCGAAGTATTCTGAATTCATGTTTAGATAATTTATCACTTATGACACGATGGATGTTTTCTCGTGTTCACTCAATTCATTAGCAATATTTAACCACAGTATATTTCTTAGCGCTTTCGCAGCAAGCAATCCAGAGAATAATTGGTGAAAATTCAACCTTTAACACCATACAGGTAGCTGAAGTGGCATTATGTGATGAATGGACCATTTTGATTGATTCTCGTAAGCCTCAGCGTAATAGAGAGATAGAATTTAAAAAGAATAGAAAAAAAGAAAATAGAGAGGATAGAATTTAAAAAGAAGGGGATCATTAAAATGGAAGATGATTTAATTAAGAAGGGGCCAAAAGAAAAACTTTCCAAATTGATAACTCCAGGTGATGAATAAGTTTTCACTAAAACTTCACCCGTATGAAGACGTGCTAATTAACTCTTGTGTCGCATTAGCCCAAGTGTTATTGTTTTAACGAAATAATAGACTGAAAAGAAAATTCTTTGGGTAAGTAATGAAAATCATGCCATTTTGGAGCAGCAAAGAGGATACTCATTAACAGCGTCATTTTAAATTTCAATCTTTTCCCAAATGCAAGGTGTCCCATGATATTTCGGATTTAAGTCTCTAGTTTCTGGTGGGAATATAGTCATGGGCATAAACGACTCTTGGCGCAGGCAATGTAAGGGAAAGTGATTTAGAGACGCCGGGTTGGGTGCACGGCTGGGCCCTTAAGGATATGAAATACGGTTTCCCTCTCTTGGTCCCCTGACGGGGCAAAAGTGATGCAATGCAAAGTCAGGGGTATACGCGAGGAAAAAGGGGTCGATGAGGAGTGCTGAAGTCTTCCTTGCCGGCGAGAACATCTGTTACGTCGGAGAAGCCATCACAATCAGGCGGGCAGAGAGAAAGATGACTGAGGGCTGGATAAGAAAACTTTTTGATACATATAGGTATACATACGTGTATGTATGTAAGAAGAGGAAATGGTGGTGAAAACAGAGAGATTCTTAAAGGAAGACTTAGCGAGGAGAGGAAGGAGTTCAGAGAAAGTTAAAGGTTACTGAGCAAGTTTGCATAAAACATGAGAAGTTCTTCCTTCTTTTTTTAGTATCAGCTAACGCCAATTACCACCTTTATATTACACAGACGCACTCGCTCTGATACCATGCCCTGGATGGTGAAAAGCCACCTAGTCGGAATGCAAACCCATGATCTTCAGATTGGCATATTAATGAGAAAGAGGAAAAAAACCAATTTTACTGTAAAGACAGGGCCCACAAATAAGGAACCCCAAGGGTTTACAGATACATGATTTTCATTCCTCATACAGAGCATACAGGATGAAAATTCCAAGTAATAGATGGGATAAAAATCATCTGAAGCGACTGATAATAAAAGAAGGAAAGGATGGCTATTATTTCCACTGATTTGTTCTGAGACCGAAAATGTCATCCATTGTGGTTGATAAACATGAAAGTTTTTGAAATTTCCTGGGAAAAAATGTTGAAAACCAACAGTGCAGTATTTTTAAGTTTCAAAATCTATTCGATGAAAACTTTTTCCATAGTTCCTGTCAAAAGGGAACAGATATTTTTGTAAAAGGCTTTTAAAAGGATATTTTGATAATTCATTGACTTGATAGAAAACATTGAAACAACTAAAACCTTATTCCATTGATTTAATTTATTTTTACATTTTTAAAGAATAATCTCATATGTTCTATGCAACCTATCGCTATAAATACATGTCTCACTCATTTTCTCGCCAAATTTAGAATTAATCAGTTAAAGCTCTTCATTGTATAATACTTTCATATCTCCGATCTTTTGTCTTGCATTCTCCAGCACCCATCATTTAATATCTTTCAATGAAAAAACTTACACATTTTTTTTCAAACTGTCTAACACCACAAAGTGACTTAGACTGACCTAAGGAGCGTCTGATTAAGACCTTTTATCGGGGAAACGGAAACCTAAGCGTAAAGTCCATGAAATATTTTTGACACAAAGAAATGTGAAGAAGTCATCCAGAACATTGGAAGGGACAGGAGATTGAGAGGTGGCGAGATAGGGAACTACAAAGAATAAGGTTCAGCAAAATAAAAGCGTAAAAAGAAATCGCGGTTCCCCCAATATTGGAAAATGTCAAGTCAGATATGAATGGCGAGGAACCAAGGGATTGAGGGAGAGAGAGAGAGAGAGAGAAGTTCACAGGGTACCATAATCACGGTGCCTACAGTGAAGCAGATCAATAGATATGTTTGTTAAGTTCCATGAAGTTTTTCGCTACGCGTATACCATGCAATAGTTGCATGAGTAAGTTAAAACTTGTAAATACAGCCTATAAAGCAAGTATTTGATAACAGTGGGTGCTCAACTATAAAAGAAACACAAAGTGTACAAAGTCATATGCGTATTTCTAGCACAGTGAGCTTATCTATGGAAGTAAGGGTTATTATCATAATTATATTATTACAATTAAACAGTTACAAGTTGGCCTGCTGGTAATATTAAAAACAGCCAATTAAAAGAATAAACCTTGAAACCTTCTACTTCTTTAACCTATTTTTAACAATAAATAATATTTTTTGGAAGGGCTCAAATGTTTTTGCTGGTAGGTCGTTCCAGTCCCGTATCGTCCTGTTCAAGAAGGAGAACTGTTTTACATTTGTCCTTTGTGATCGGCACTTTATCTTGAACCGGTGATCATTTTTTTCCACAAAGTTTGGTCTTATTATGTCCTTCGCAAATTCATGCCATGCTCTTTCCTAACTCACTATTTTGTACATCCCACACAGCCTGCTCCTTTTCCTCCTCACCTGTAAACTCTCCTATCCCAGTGCTCTAAGCATTTCTGTTACACTCTCTGTTTCATTGTGCTTTCTTAGCACATACCTAGCCGCTTTTCTTTGCACCTTCACCAAGTTCATCACCTCTCCTTCCTTGCGTGGATCCCATACGTAGAGGTAAAACCAGCTATAATACTACTGTTGGTGTTTGACTATTCTGCCCGTGAGAGAAGAAAAATTAAGAGGCCCTTCAGGTATGTGTCAACAAATATGTCGCTGAATAAATGGTGAATTATTGAGTTTCCAAGGCTGCCTGAAATGAGATGCCTCAGCTCAAGGAGAGCGGCCGATGACTTCCTAGTAAGTGATGATCATGTTCACATTCAGCGTAGAGCGCCTATTGGTGCTAGAAACACGCTCTCTGAAACATTCACGTGATATGTTCTCGGGAGAGGGAATCATTTCAACTAGCGTAGCTCAGCTCACCTCTCACTCTGCCTGCCTCCTGTAAGGAGGGCCCCACCAAGGGAGAGGGACTTCAAAAGAAAGAAAGGGGGAGGGCCGCTGCCTCAGTTCATCCTTCCCAGAATTCATATTCATTTGGGGAGGGTGGGGGTTGTAGGAGAACTTTCAATACCTCAAATGGATACAGGGAGCAAGAGAATAATTGTGAACTATATCGTGCTGCGGGATATATTCACAATTATGGGTAATTTCTGTAAATTAGTTGTCCTTTGCTTAACATAATGTACTAAGGACCATTTCAATCAGTTAACATTTCCAGAAAAGCCGGGACTTAATATCTTCAAACATAAAGGACTTATACAGCAGTTGCATACAATCGTGGGGATTACACATACATATGTGGCGCAGCATTAATGAAACTAGGTTTTGTTAAACGTATAATAGGAAGTTCCTCGGATGAAAAAGTCAAAAGAGATGCTACTTCGCTCTGGTTAGGACACACCTAGTACACGCCGCGAGCATTTGGGACCCTGGTCATAAATACGAGGTGTGTTCAAAAAATACCCGGAATGTTTAAATTTCGCGCGTTTGGAGAGTCCGATTGTCAAAAAAAAATTTATTGTGTTGGTATACATGCCCCTGAAGTATGACACAATTTTCAGCTGTATTCATTGTTTACTTTATCTGTGGCAACCGCTAAGGTTAGACGTGTTTTCATGAGCTCAACGCATGAAGTCAACGTCGACTCAGATTTGCTCAAAAGAGTTATAACAGATGACGAAACTTTGTTACACTTTATTTCATTTTTTACGCAAAACTTAATACAAATTCTTTGATCCATTTTTTTTTAACAATCGAAAATCGCCGAGCTCATGAAAACACGTCTAACCTTAGCGGTTGCCACAGGTAAAGTAAACAATGAATACAGCTGAAAATGGTGTCATACTTCAGGGGCATGTATACCAACACAATAAATTTTTTTTTGACAATCGGACTCTCCAAACGCGCGAAATTTAAACATTCCGCGTATTTTTTGAACACACCTCGTATTTAACAAAAAAATTAATAGAATTCAAAGGAAAGCAGTGCGCTTCGTCAAAAACTGCTACGAGCGTACATATTGTGTCTCACAACTTTTAGAGGGATTAAGCTGGGAGCCCCTAAAGACTCGGAGGCTACACGCTAGGCTTAGGTTGCTTGGTAAATTCTGAATTGATATTTTTCAGAGCGACATACGGAATATAATCATGACTTCTCACTACATCTCTAGGTCTGACAGATGCGATAAAATAAGACAGATACACTGCCGAGCCAATAGGTACAAAAATTCGTTCTTTCCGCGAACAATATGCGACCACAATAAAATTTTAGCTCCACTAAATACACTTTTATTCATGTAACCATTTCATCCCCAAAAAACTTACACCTTTACACGGCTTGTGACCTAACACCCCCTGCCACATGCCCATGCGGTGGCTCGCGGGGTATTATGTAGATATAGATGTAGAATCCTTTTCAATCGCGAGACCAAGATGACCATTGACTCTTTTTCCACAAAAGTTTCATTTCTCCGTCAGTCAGGACTTCGACTTCAAGTCACTTCTCAATTGGAGTCGGCTTACGCTGATGTAGGACTTCTCTCCGACCTTCGTCTTGTCCTTATACAATTCATACTTTTCCGATCTGTCAATCTAGAATATTATCCTATCGATTGCTCAATCTACTGAAAATTACAGTGCTACCTCAGTTTTACTCGATGATTTGTCCGGAGACAAATGGCGAAATCCAAAACAGAAAAAACCGAGTCTATTGTTTCACTGTCTCAGTGCAAGTCCAACTTGCTCATACTAGATATTTCAGAATACATTTTTACCGAGGATTTTATTATATTCGTATATGGACTAAGTAAGGAGACTAGTATCTCCGTGAAGTTTGTGACTCAAGACAGAGCCGTCAGTTGACACTCTCCTACTTCTCACTAAAACCTGCACCTCCTTCCCCTTCCATCCCCTACTTCCGGCGGGAGAGGGAGGGCCAGCCCGGGTTCACCTCACTATCACGGCAGGCTATCATTCTACGCGTTGGTTTTCGCGATAATTCACGTTTCTGTACCGACTTTCTTTCAGCGGGCGTTGCTTTGAGAGTTGACTCAAAAATACAACCCAAAAACCCATTTTATACATAACTAATATAATTTTTCGTACTCAAAACATTAACAAATCAGTACAAAATACTAATATTTGGAACGCGGCATGAGGCGTATGTAAGACAGAGAGGGAAGAGAGTAAGATCGTATGTAAGAGAGAGGTGCAGATACGATATTATTGATTTGAAAAGGGAATCCGTCTCCATGAGGACCTCAGGTGTCAATATGCACTGACATGGGTAACTCTCTCCCTTGGTCTTTTGGCTCTAAGACTAGCTTCTGAGTCAGTGGATGGATGTCACTCAAGAAAGCTGTCGAAATAAGTCTATTTCTGTCGAATTTTTTAGCCGAACGCGCGGAGTGATTCACTACGTGAAACAACGTCACATTGCACAGGAGAACGCGTGGGTCGCCCTATTTTCCCCAAAGCTAGCAGCAATGTCACGGGTGTACACCATTGGCATCCGATGCAACCTATGGATACCGAGACAAATTTTTCACGTAATTAATTGACGAAAACTGAAATCGACGATGACAGAGGTATAAGAAAATCGAGTTATTACTGTACTTGTAATCGGGTATTTCCTTAGATGTCACGCATGATTGAAGTTTTCTTGCAGTTGTACGCAACAGCATAAACGCATATTGGTCTGCCAGTGGGATGGCATCGTTTTGTGGACACTTCTGTAAAAAACATTTTAATCTATTCTTTATTTTGTTCCACCAGAAGTATGGATGTAAATTCCATGTTAAGGAACATATTGATACACATACCGCTGTGCTGCTATGTATCTAATAATACTGTTCCAACATGTTCATCCATCATGTCAGGTAATACGGAGCTTTCAAACGTCCAAAGCGTTCACTTCATAGAATAACCGCTAAGAGGCTAGACTCGTCAGTATACTTGAGCAACATTCATTGTAGGAAGCATCTTTTAGAACGAGAAAATTACTTGCACGTTAATAACTTGATGTAGATTCACGGGATTGATTCCGTAGAGCAAGGTAAATTTAAATATGGAATGACTGGAGCAAATTTATCACCAGAAGGAAAAAAATCGCATTTTATTCGAATACCGGAAAATATACTCAAGTCGACAAAAAATGATCATAAATTTTCGGCGAGATTTCGTATAAAAAGCTGCTTCTTCCTGCCTTCCATTTGTTTTACACGGACCCACGGATTTCCATAAAATGGTCGGTCATAAATCGCATAAATTCATTCTGTTCCCTCTTTCTTCTACTACTTCCCAGAATCACCTTACTCTTTAAGGATACACACCGAAGAACACATTTAGGACTTGCTTTTCATACAGCAAAGACGGGTTATCCCGGATTTGGCGGGAAAATATTAATTTTTAGCTTTATTTACAGTTTTAAAAATACCCGACTTTCAGAAAACGGTCATAGTGAGACCTACAAAAATCCAATTCCTCTTTTTAATGGTTAGTCAATATTCTATGACGATCGCAGGTGACTGAAAGCTCTTCTTTGACAGGCCTTTGAATAACATGTTTCGAAAAGTCCTCGCAGGCGCTGGTAAAGGCTAATGGCTGCTATTCTGGATGAAATAGCGTGGACGATATATGCTAGAAACAGCTTTCGTTACGCTTTTGTTTCGAAGAGTAACATGCTATTTTTCGAAACAAAAGCGTAATGAAAGCTATTTCTGGCATAAAGCGTTCACGCTATTTCATTCAGAATAGCAGCCAATGTGTGGAGAAAGGGAAGCTGTAATACAAGGGTTGCCCAATAATTAGAGCCCCCCATTTTTTTCAGCCAAAACCAATGCTGGTCTCAGAACCTTCGGATATGTTTCACTACAAGGAGCAGCGTCTCCTGCGCGGCTTTTATGTGGCTTCAGTGACAAAACAATCCAAGGGACATTTTGATCCAGCACGTTAATACTCGTCCTCACACAAGTTGGAGGACTTCTAAACACATCAAAAAATTGGGTTGGACAATGTTACTCTATTCACCGAACAACCCTAATCGGACTTACTCAGACTACACTTAATCGGGGCACTTAAGGTAGTCCGAGCGAGATAGTTCCCTAGTCATAATAGAGACCATATTCGAATTGCACGTTTTAATTTCACCATCTGTAGGACACATCAGTTAAATATAACATTATAAATGGTGCAATAATATAGTTTTATATGACAGAAATGGTAAGTAATTAAATGAAAATATCTAAATAGTCTTTAACTTGACCCCTTTTTTTCGCGCGGTACGTTTGAAACTCCTTCAAAACGGAAGGCTTTTTGTGATACCCAAGAACCTACTGCGGTGAAAATATGTTTAATTTACAAATATAGTTGGGAAAACACACAAACTACACGCTGTTAGTTTTTCTACGACATATAAGTGTTAGAAATGCCTCATTTTGAAAATGATGTCTCTCTGGAGTGCATACACGTACCATTTCCCATGTAAAATGGCTGTAAAAAAATTTTTTTGGGCAAATATCTCTGAAAATAATGTGGTAAGAGGTAGAATTTTTGGTGTCATTGGATGGGTGAGATATTTTTCTTTAAAGTGAGACCAAATCCATTTATTTCTAAGTAAAATGATAATTCGCACGTACTATCTTAAATATAGCATTCTTTGGAAACATTTTGAAGACGACTAAGAGATGATTAGCGTAGTGAAAACCTGGCTCCATAACCAGAACAAGGACTTGTACCGACAGGCCATACACGCCATAGTGAATCACTGGAGGAAGGCAATAGAACTAAAAGGATATTAGGAGGTAAAATAGAGTGAGTAGATGATAAATATCATCCTTTCATATTCATTAATTTCATTCTTGTAGAAAATACAGTTTTTGAAGAAAAAAAAAGTGGGACATAACATTTTTGACAACCCTAGTATGTGATGAATGTTTCCAAACCAAATCGTGAACCTTTGCACATAAATGTAAGGTTTTTCTTCGACGCATGATATGTGTCATATGCTGCCATTTAAACTCCATAAATTACCGTTTTGTCTAACCCCTATTGGCAAACTGTTGTCAACGCAATTATAGAGGAGCTGTATCTTTATACCAACGCAAAAGTTATTTTTCATTCTTGAAGTGCTGGAAGAGTTTTCCTTTGTTACGTTAAATTTAGTTAAAGATTAGTGAGCTTTTGAGAGTGGTTAACTCTACTACTTGGTAGCGGATTTAATGTTGAATCAACGCCGGGTTGCTAATGAGAAGACAAGAAACCTCCTCGAATAGTGAAGAAAAAAGCCACGTCAGAAATAACGGCACCGCAGATGTCGCTCACCAAAGAGATAGGAAATGATCGTTGAATTGATGAGACAGCTGGTGCAGCGGAAAGCGACCGGTAACTAATGAAGAAGCAATCAATGTCCTCACATTTTATGGCACAACTCACCTCAGGTTCAATGTCGTCTGTCGATGATCACTTCCCGGACCCTGCGGAAGATAAGAAAGAGAGAAAATGAACGAGCTACTTCTCCAAACAAAAATCATTATGTGCGAAACGAACCTCTGAAACAATTCCACTCGCATCATGCCTTCTTTTATCAAAGACTATCATTAGGAATCCAAGGCAAAGAGTTTACAAAAGTTTGTAGGTTGGTTCTTCGCAACCGGCAGCAAATGGCATTTCTGGCATCACGGGTAGAAAGACAAGGTTAAAGGAAAAGCCGGAAGTTAGTATGCGCGTGCTCTTAGAGAAATGAGTTAAACGTTACAAGTTGAACGTCCCATCTGTCTGGCGAAGTCTTACCCTTACAGTGGCAGCAGTCAAGCACCCACCGGGATTTTAATAAAAACGCTCGCCCCGCCCAAGATGGACCCAGGACGTATAACCAACACGCCACTCCATTAGCTACCACACCAACTTAATCCCCTATTTAATATGTTTCTTTGCTACATTGCAGAATTCGGACTTGAGAAACGGGTCGCATTACAGAGTCTAAATGGGGAGTCGGTAAAATGTAATTATGAAAGCGTACCTTTGCAATCTTACCTTGATTTATTCAATTAGAACAGTTTCGTCGCAGAGTTACATTTCAGTATTTAGTTGATCCGAGTGAACATGCAAAATACATGTTAATTGTTATAAAATAACCATTCTATTCAGTAGCCCGTAGGTTACTATAACCAATAGGCTGGAGAAGTAATGCTATCCTCAAATACGAAATCAGTTCAAAATCTAGTCATCAAGGCGAATATATATCTAAATACAAACAAATTATCGAAAAATGTGTCAAATAAAAGTTTATGTATGAGTATCAGGTCTTCCATCCGGAGTTTTCTGAACTTTAAATCGCAAGATGAGCCCAATTCAATCAAATCTTATTTGCCTGAGGAGAGGCAGTCCAATAAGACCCATTTGTTTACCAAATGGACTTACTTGTCCTAAGCGGTAGAGTGATTGCGAATCACTAGCATAAGCCAAAACAATATTGTGCTTCGGTCAGGAATGTGATCTTGGTGGTGCTTAAGTTCTTTTCCAAGTATCTTTAAGGAGACTTGACTAAGAAAATTCATACTGACCTGTGAGGGAGTTCACCCCTGACTGTCAACCTCGCTTTTCCGCCCGTGACATTTTGAAGTTATCACAAAAGACTCAGGATAAGATAATAAGTTTTTATACAGTACAAATTACTGGTTTTAGCAGTTTTATATTATTTTCATTTTATTCTAGATAAATAGTTGGCTAATTAACCTACACCTGCAGTGAAAGTAAAAATGAGTATAGTTCTAGCAAAAGTTCCACGTCCTGCGCCGTGGACGAGTTTAAGATTCTGGCTACAGAACTTTCAAAAATCCAATGAAATGTAGGAAAAATGTTGTTTAATGAGATTGGTAACTTAGGAAACATTTTGAATTACCTCTAATATAATTGCTTCGTCGAGTTGGACGATTCTCAACTACTGACCATTCCGTTTTAACTCGTCTCACCATAAGACTTTAAGATAGAGTTCCTGGTAAAGTTGTCGTAATGGGTGATTTTAACCACTCACCTTGCGAGTTAGTACCTCGTGTCTTTAGCGAAGTAGTTTGGTTTCTTTGCATAGTTCTCTCTTGTCCTTCCCCTCGTCCTATCTTTGCCCCCGCCACTTTTCCCTCTCCTCATAGCAGTGCGGTTTCTGCCGGGAACCTTAGCGCAAGCTATACACAAAAAAATCCTATTGCAAATACTAATCTATTTTCACCTGAGAGAATGAGGTAATGAAGCATTTATTTTCTCTTTTACTTGGTTTATGTACTGCTATAATTGTAATTTATGATTTGCTATCTTCATTGTAGAGTTCGCGTTGAAATCATCAGGAGAATATACTACATTTTTGAGACTGAGCCGTTTCAATTTGAAGGAAATGCTTTGAGGCTGTTTGTTTAATATAAAAGTCGAGTTTTTTGCACATTTCCATTCCTAAGTTTGGAGTAGTCCCCGTTTCCTTCCATGACACAAAGTAATCCCTTCAATTTTCTTACAACCGCTGCGCTTATCTCACACCTCCCCTACCGTGGCCTCAAACATCCGATTGCTCCAAATTTTTCACCGTGTTACGCCCATTTTGCGGCCTTTAAACTTCCTGCGAAAGTCTTCTTCCTTCCTTCTTCAACATTTCTCACTATCGCCGCGGACGAAAACAAAATATGCTATCAAGCCATCGAACGATCCTATGCGTGAGGTAAAGGTGGATGTAGCGGTAATCGTGGGTCACTGAGTGCACAGTTAAATCACTTTTTATCAAAATAAAATAATATTCTTGGTCCACATTTCACAATTATACATATTTATTTGTGTTGTAACACACCATGCATGCAGTAATGGAAATTATGCAATTATTTTATTTTCTATTTTTCCCCTCGAACAAAACACGCCATGAATAGCTTTTTGGTGCAGTATTCAACTTTGGACGATAACCAATTGAAATATTGTTTCTGAATATTGTACTGGGTGACACCATGACATTTTTAGTAACAATTTTATAAAAAGAAATACATTACTGCGCGTTTAGGAAAAAATCAGTACGTATGCATCCAAATTGCTACGAAATTTGTGCTAACGGCAATGGGAAATTTCTCATTATGTCCAATGATCACTCACGAATGAGAACATATGCGCTAAATTTCACACACATCTGTGAGTAAACAGAAATTGCTCTAACCACCTTGAGCCATTTTTCCAAGAATTAAGACGATGATGGCTCAAAGAACTCAGCAGGAAGGATAATTATTCATGGAATAAACACGTACCAGCAGGTTAAGAGGTGAAAACTGGAAATCTAAACGAAAATTGAGAACTTGTTGCGGGAGTTTGCTTCCATCCACCGTTTTATCATTAATACCCTCAACAATGTTTAATCATATCATACCTTTAGCTCGGCTTCGCACACTAAGAAATCCCAATCCCAATAAGAAATTTAAAATAAAGGTGTTATATTGCAAGCCCATGGACAAGAATGCCACTGCAAGTGGCTCCAATAGTAATTGACAGAGGAAGAATGATATAACTGATCATGAGAAGAGATGAAGAATAAGTAACTAGGCAAGGCTGGAAATGAAATGGGTATTGTACTTGATACATTAACATTTCTTTCCACTAATGTTGGTAATATGGAATGCAATAATTATTCATCAAAAGGTCTATTCCTCTCTCTATCATTTTTCCTTTGTCCTATTAGACTCATTAGCAGAAACACAAGTACTCATATGCTGCTCGAGTCTGTCAGCCTGCAAATCTGTAAAATTAAAAATTGAAGTATCACAGAATTGAAATTGGAGTGAGACCAACAAACAAAACTAACTTGAGGCACGATTCTCATTCCTGCAAATGTTATTTTTAACGGGATCGAGAGCATTATATAATATTTTTAATGAATTGCTCGGATATTGAATTCGTTCATGAAGACGGAAAAAGAGTTATTGGAAGAAAACAAACTCTTGATTTACCAAATCTGTCAGAACTTAGGATGAACCCCTGCTCAACCAACATTATATGCCAGCATCAAATCAGCTCCACCTATCGCTATCAACCCACCAACAAAGGAAAAATAAGTATCACTGCGCCATTTGGTAAAATTAGGAAGGCAAGTTACCATATTGTGATGAACAGGACTTCTAGCTTTCAAATACATTGAGACTGTAGGCAAGGTGCTTTCTTCCCCCGCAGTCTCACACCACACACATCGCTTTTAATGTTCCAGCAAAGGCGCTCTATTCTCTATTTTCTTATTCTTAAAATTATATCAAACTCATCCACATAGCATCTGACCATTATGAACCCACTTGTTTGCTAAAACTCTTTATCTCACTGAGAAAATATAAAGTTAAAAGACATACCACATTATAAGAAATTGTATCAAATTAAACACACGAGGTCAATCAAACTAGAATCATATGAGGCTCAATAAGGTTGTGGAAGTAATCCTCAATTAGAACTATAATTCGTCAATAGGAGATTAATGTGAAAGAAATACAGGTTCAAAATGGAAACTTTAATGAATAAATTTTACTTCAGGTTTTATTTTTTACGGCTAGAAATTGTTTTTTTAATGTGACAGTAGCAATACAAAAAAAATTGCTTATCTAAAGCAATGCAGCGAGATAATTAGTCCCAAGGTCCTTATTTCATAATAGAGGCCTGGTATTGCTGACTCAGGATACATGCAATCAACCTTGTTGGGTGTGACACAACTAGAAGTCCATTGAATGTAAGAGAACAGGTGTCGCCAAGTGGCAACCAGCTTTCGAAGTAACATTCACCCAAGGTCTTTAAGTCGCTCCAACTTCACTAGCGTAGAAGAAAATCGCTGATTTTGTCGAGCTCAGCGAGATACATTGTAATGAAACGTCGGTAATTAAATGTTATTAGCCAAGTTTTCCCGCTAAAATATTCCTTAAAAAGGTTCCTATTTATGGATATTAAAAATGGTGAAATATTTAACTGCTTGGCTACACATTGGACTGCTTTAAAATTTAATTGAAATAAAACATTTGTTATTTCCACAGGTTTATTTGTTACCAAAGCGTGTTGATGTCTCACAATATCATCTTCAAATAAAGTAAGAAAAATGATATTCAGTCAGCCTGTGTCTGGATATTGGAGGGCGGAGGTGGTAGAAAGGGGGAGGGCGGGGTGGGGTGGAGTAATGGCTATGGTAGAATTGTGAGCCGTACTCAAGCGGTAATGTATTATTTGCGGAATTATGGGAGGGAAAAGAGAAGTCGAAAACACAAAGCCAACAATGACCCTTCATTTTATACAGCAACGTCCAAACCTATAAAAATTTGTGCCAAATACGTCACACGGCATATATTTACGTGCGTGCGTGGGAATTTGTGTAAATATGGACACGGCAACGAACGCATGATTTTATTTCACATTTACTGCGCACGATCCGGGTAGAGTCGGTTTCTTGAGAAGCCACAAGTGAATGCATTCAGGATCTCGATGTGGACGAGTCTACCGCACAATTGTTTGTCTGTCTTGAGCACTAAAACATGCCGCAAAGGGACAAATATTTGTGTGAAAATAATTTTCGCTGAAACTATCTGCCAAGAACGCTTTTGGCTCCAATTTTTATGTGTGGATGTGGCTTATGACATCAAAACACGTTTTTAACCTACAAACCTATGTAAAATTAAGAAAGTATTATTTAACCTCCATCGCAAACTTCCACGAATAAAGGTTGTTCGAGCGAAATATCATTTTACCAGGAAATCAATGAATTTGTTCTCCTTTTAAAGACAAATAAATCACCCTTCCATGGACACCAAAAATTCAATCCCTCACCATATTACATTCCGAGATATTTGCCAAAAAATATCACCCCTTTTAGATCGGAAATGGTACATGCATGCACTCCAGAGAGACATTATATTAAAAATGAGGCATTTTATACTCTTAGATCTCGTCAATAAATCAACAGTGTATAGTTTGTGTGTTTTCTAAACTATTTTCCTATTAAAATAAATCATAAGGTCACCGCAGTAAATTCTTCGGGATAACAGTAAACCTTTCGTTTTGATGGAGTTTCAGACGCACCGCGTAAAATAATGAGTCACGTTAAAGACTTATTTAGATATTTTCACTTAATTACTTACAATTTCTGTCAAGTAAAACTATATTATTGTACCATCAATAATGGAATATTTGATTCGCGTGTCTCACAGCTGGTGAAATTAAAACGTAAAAAAAAAATCGAATATGGTCTCTATGATGATTAGGGAACTATGTCGCTCGCACTACCCCCGGTCGCCCGAGCGGCTCACGGGCCGGCACCTTCGGCCGTCGCTATCGCACACCGACTGGTTATCCTCCCTGCCTTCAGCGATCGGCGACAAGCAGGTCAAAGTGTTGTATTCGAACTTCACCACGGTCACTCTCCCACGCATTCTCCCCCGGCTGACCGCCGTCCGCCCCGCGTTATCGAACAGGAAGACGCAATTGAAATCGTAGTCGTCCGGCTTGCGCAGCACCACCGTCAGCGAGGTCGCGTTCGCCAGCGGGAGTCTGGCGGGAGGGTTGACCGCTGCATCGCGGTTCGGTTGGCACCAGGAGCGGGAGTAGACGAGGCGCAGCGGTGACTCTTCGGGACGACCCTCGGGCACCAAGAACACGGCTTGGCATTCGGCATTCTGACGGCTGGAATCCTTGTAGCTCACGAGGAAGTCGTAGATGTCCGGGGCCGACCTCGTTTTCCACAGGTCGCTCGAGTAGAACGACCTTAGATCGCAGGAGAAGTCGTTGGGAAATTCACTGTCCGTGCAGAGGATCGCAGGCTTATCCGCAGGCGTCGGCTCGGGCCGGGTGCCGCTCGGGTACATCCAGGGCCGCGAACGAGTCCGTCCCCGGATAGGGCTTAAGTCCATGTGGACGACATCCGTGTTGGCGCCGAAGGAGAGACTCAGGTATGCCAACAAGGCGCCTGTTATGAGGATAGCGTGATGCGCCATGTCTCTAGAATCTCCTGTCCTCTCGAATCCAAAGCCTCCTGCCTTTTGACATGCTCTGCTCGTATGCAGCTATGTAGCCATCGTCTGTCGGCTCCCCAGGCGGATATACATATAACTTTTTTTCCTCCAAACTTCGCGGTGTTTGCGGTTTTTCCTATTGTCTCCACTCGCTTATAGGTGGCGTTTTCCTTTCCCGGAAACTTTTCCCGTCTTTTAATTATTTGCGTCGTCATGATGAAACCAAGATCGCTTATATGGAGAAGGTAATGACAAAGATCTGCTCATTAAGTCGAAATACGTCAAAGCATGAGATAAATTTTTGTGAAATACATGGAAAAATGTTGGATGGCTTTAGCAAATGAAACGCGAGGAAGAGACCGTTCTCTTGGAACAGAGAGCTATAAGGAAGAAGGAACATATTTTCAGTTATCATGGTGTGTACATTAATTTTCGCTGCGTTCTTGAATAATGCTTTCCACGAGTACTCTTGGAGTATACGGGGTGTTGTATGCATGAAATTATTCTCTACAGAATAAATTCTGCAACAATAACACTAAAACAGTAGCCTTTGCCTTTAATGTACCACTTTGTTGGAAATAATTTGTTGGAAACTGCCGAAAGCGAACGTATCTAATTAATTACGGAGAGGTCTACGCCTTCTCAGAAATTGAAAATCATCCAAAAGCTACATACTGGAGAGATTAGTTATTTAATCGACATTGTAATCAGTCAATAATGAGCCAGGTTAATTAATAAAAATTGACCATTGTATAACTCCCTCTTATGTCACACTAAAATTTTAAACGTCCCCTAGGCGCCACGACAAACAAGGTGTTCTTTTGTGGTAATACCCTATAGTCCATAACTCTCTCCAGTGAAAATTTTGTATTCAATCTGAATAGAAACCGTATTCACTCCGGAACACCATTTTTATTTGGGTTGTTTATTGAACAAAAGTGGCTTAGTACAACTTGTATCTGTTAGTGAAAGTCGATACCAATCCATAAAATGACATAACAACCAACAACACCATAAAATAACTTTACTGGTTGTTAACAATGTGGATATGGCCTGTACACAATTTTCAGATAGGCCGCAAGCAATTTCGCTTAATTTACACGGTTTGCGTGCAATATGTACATATTGTACTGATTAACTCTCGCATATTCTGTAACAAGCAATGCTATGTATCAAAGTGACTGATTATAAATGAATAGTTAGCATGCACGATTTTTTACATGCAATTTTTCAAAAATTAAAGCAATTTTCACTGATTATTCTAAAGATAGTTATTTTGATGATTTGACATTGAAAACCATCCAAATATCTATATATTGGTTCAATATCATTTCCTACCCTCGTCAAAATTTGCAAGTTCGTAATGTTCGTATAACCTTCGAGCCTGTCCGTTTGAGTAATAAATACAATAAAAATGAGGTGGGAAGAAGGTTGAGTTTAAATAGTGTCAAAACCCAAAGCGAAAAGTTACTTACAAATATTATAGATCGGTTATTATTTGGTAATATTTTGCATCTGGCAACAGCTGCTTCTCGGATTAAGTGATCATTATCCTATTGGAGTAAAAATATTTGAAATTCTGGAATCAACTAATGAGATGAGATTTATCATTTCCTCTGCAAGATACACATTTTATGCATTTCACAATATCTTCACAACTTTAATGCAACATGTACAAGCGTAATGCAGCGTTTACTGGCCGTATAAAATGTATACAGAGTTAATACATGGGTATGGTGCTGAATATATGTCATTAACGGGTTGCTCACAGGATGATACAGATATCATCACCTGTGTACACCTTCTATAGTGGTTTATAAAATGTTAAATAGGGGTTCCTGCACACATCTTAGTCCTAACTTAAGTGATGAGCACTCTATCTTGTCAGGATGGGAAACCAAAACCTATGGCTATGCAATGGACTTGCATTAAATCACCTAAGCCGTAAAAATATAACTGGTACAGAAAATGGTGCTGTTACCTGCTTTACACTCTCACCAGACTATTTCTAACTCATCAGTTTACTTATTCCTATGTCAATCTCATCTGCTGTATCACACTTCTTCTTTCAATGAATATCAAAAATTTTCATTTTCATCCATTTTTCATATTACATATGCCCGCGTTAAAATGGTTGGTCAAAACAAAGAGAGGTTTATGAAGTTTGATGTGTGTTACCTGCATCAAAAATTAGAGGTGTTAAGTATTTGACTATCTCTATTGTTTGTAATAGAACAATGATAGAAAGTTTTTAAACTCACAATATTCCCTAAGAAAGTGTTTCCGGGGATCGGGCTGGTGTGGTGCCTAGAGTTCTGGCCAACCATACGGGCGGCCAGGGTTCAAATCCCTGCAGATGAGGATGTTTTTCAGAGGAAACCCGATCCCTACTGGAGTGTTTTGTGGAGGGAACTTCAAGTACAGAATTCCGTCTGTCGGATGGGACGTTAAAAACCGTGGTCCCCTTGGCGCCTTTCGT
Source organism: Ceriagrion tenellum (assembly GCA_963169105.1). Lineage (NCBI taxonomy): Eukaryota > Metazoa > Arthropoda > Insecta > Odonata > Coenagrionidae > Ceriagrion > Ceriagrion tenellum. Next base: position 11,374,217 of record OY720639.1, read on the forward strand.
AAAGAGCAGGCTAGTGCCGACGCCGGGTTTCTATCCACCCTTCCTCCCTTACCTGTCCCCTATGGCGCAAATGACCTTAACTGTCGGTCGCCTCCCTAAATCTCCAATCCATTTCAAAGTGTTTTCATAAGAATAAACTATGATAAAATAAAAGAAAGTATTAATGTTGGAAAAAGTTCTTCATTTTTCTGCCAAGATTCCGGTCTTTCAGATTCTCAGAAGAATTAAAAGCGCAATATCATGCGAGTGAAATGAAACCACCAGACCACATGGGAATACCGGAAGTGTAGAAGAAGTGCTTCAAAAAAACTCCTAACGTGGTCTCATGATATGTCGTTGATGCAATTTCGGACGCTTGGCGTGTGCTTTAATTTAATGACGCAGGAAAAGATTTCCTGTGTTTTTCGCCTTCGTATTTCCTCTCACCTGGTGCTGTCAAAGGAAATGAGAAGGTTGCTTCTTGGAAACTTCTTCTCGGAAACTTTTAGCTCTCTCACTTCGTATTCATTCTAGAATAGTAAGTTACATTTTTAATTGTTTCAAAAAGCGGAGGTATGTAGATCCTTGAGGTAAAAATTTGACTCCCTAATTCTTTTTCTATACGCCTGTTGACTAGATGAATTGCCCAAAATAATAGAACTTTCATAAAAATCTCAAAAATCTCAAAAATCCTTTCATTTACGGCATGTTTTACAATCATTATCCACTTCATGCTCCATTTTTTAATAAAATCTATAAAATATCATTGTGACTTAGACGCATTTTATTTAATTTTTAAAGCCAGAGTGCTAATCATCATTGAATTTAAAATTTCCGTCATTGGATACATTTCCTGTCAAGCCTAATGTTATTTCATCGAACCCTTGACCAAAAAACACCCCATAGCACATCGTTTTCCATTTGTTTGTATAAAGTGGCACATGTTTACCTCAGGAGCTCAGCCAAAATCGCGGCAACATATTTGTTATTTTGTTAAATTTGAGCTGCAAATGAGAAAATGAAAACTGCTAATAAAACTATTTAGATATTTAATTTTGATGCAGCGTAACGTTTCAGAAATGGACGTAATAAGCCCCTATTTTTATCTAACGAAAAGGGGTAACGAGTACTACTTACATAGTTTTCATTTGTCTATGGCACTGGATAACGTGGTCCGAATACTTGTAGCTTCTTCTAATACAATTAACGGTTCAAATTCAGAAACCCACGGTTGGACATTTGGTTAAAAATATTAGCAATTAACTTTGAGTACCTTGACTGATGTTGAAGTTGATGTACGCTACTCAGAAAGATAATACCCTTTATTTTTACAGAACGTGTAAACAAACGGTCCCATAAAATTGAAAGGTATTTTAATTACTTAGCTAAGGATTTTGTAATGCATACAATAAAATTGCAATGCGGCCTCTTCTTCAGCTAATTTTTCCAAACCATCAACTATAATCGCATAATAAAAATCTTTTCGTAAACGCAAAACCCAAATTTAAGGTTTCACACCTGGAAATTGCTAGTTGCCATGGTTTCCGTTTGGATCCCTCGATCGATATTAAAACCTTTTCACACCATGCATGTTCTTCTGTTAGTTGACGCAAGACCAGTTATTCCTGTAAGAAATGTTCCTATTGTTTTGGAGACCAAATTTTTCTTTGAGATATGTTGTTACCCTTTTAACACCTGAACTTGGGCAAGTACATGAAAACAAGCCCACAAACAGTCCTTTCTAACGTTAAGCATGAGTTCCGGCAAATGCTCACTCATCTACACACGCATTTATGGGTATTGTGTAAACGGATCTCTGCTGCTACAGCTTGTATTACATTTCATAAAAGAAATGGGCGACAAATATTTTGCACTCGATAATTTTAGACTAATACATATTCACAGTGCTGAAACAGACATGAGTCCACCACTGGAATTGACCCTTCTGCTTATCTGTCCGTCCTAAACCCTACAGCCTCGAAATTAGGGCTCTTAGAGGATTAGGTTTCCGCGACATGGATGGCAGCCGGCAACTAAATATTCCCCTGGGGCGCTTGTCGACGGCAAAGCTGCTTTTACACGCCTGTCTTCACTCCTGCTTTCATACTCACAAGAACTGGAGGCCTTATTACAATAGAGCCAGGCGATAAGGTAAGCATCAATATGATAATTCAAACGCTAGCGAAAGTGAAAGTTTAACAGTCGCAAATGTGGAATGATTTCAACCATGCAACTTATCCAAAACTTTTGAAAGATTAATTATGGAATCCTATGTACTAATAACTATATCTTTTGTTCAATTCTTATTAATAAAATATTACAATTTCGGTATATTTATAATCTTCATATCTTTATGAGTTACGCTGTAGTTTCTCCTTAATGTATCATTATTTACGGGGCAAATATCTATATCAGCCTAATATTGTTGCAAATATGTTTTCATTGATAAGACAATTGTCCGCGCCAATAGGCACCGTACTTTTGTTGGGAGTTTACCATGATAAAATCATGAAATCACAGTAATTACTAATTTACCAAAATAAATAGCTTATGCAATTATAAAGTCTAGATGTCTGATGCTTTGCTTCTTCACTGGGGATTAATCGGAGAGGTTGCTAAGTCTGTATTCCATCAGGAGACTCAAATTTTACATACCTTATCATTTTTAGTGGTATAAATCGCTTGACCTAGAATTATAGCAAATTTCAAAGAGCTAAAATATATGTAACCCAGACATCCACATTAATTGTGTACAGAAAAGGGTGCTTAGCATACAGCATTGAGAGGTCACCTTAATGTCTTCCTGTCGTTTAGAATTTAAAGCCCACGCGTCGTTCTTTTATCGCGAATTGAAGGGCGAAAAGAGTTCTATGGGCTCAGTAAGTACTGGTTTCCGCACCAAAATCTTGTAGACTCATAATTAAAAATGTAAGATATTGTTTTTATGTTATACCGTTGCTTTCACTATCTTTATCCCGTTGAAAACTGAAAAATGTTCACAGCTGCAAATCAGTATGATATCAACTCCAATAGTCTTTTGTAAACTTGTTTATATTTCCTTGTAACTGCTGATCACTGCCTTTTCAAGTAATTGCAAACCTAACATTAACATTTTTCTTCAGGGGTGCCTAATTTTACTCTCTTTGTGGAATTTTTCCGCACAGTTTCCGGAATGGAATAACTGAGTGTTACATAAAAATACTCCAAGAATCAGGAAACCTAAAAATGGCTGAAAGTGATAATGCGCATGACTACGAAACTCAGAAAACAACGATTATAAAGGGGGATTTGGTTGGTGTTGTGGCTAGAGTACTGGCTAACCATACGGACGGCCAGGGTGCCAATCCCTGCAGATGAGGATGTATTTCAGAGGAAACCCGATCCCTACTTGAGTGTCTTGTGGATGGCACTTCAAGTACAGCACTCCGTCTGTCGGATGAGACGTTAAACCGTGGTCCCCTTGGCGCCTTTCGTTAAGATCAGGCTAATGCTGACGCCGGGTTTCTATCCACCCTTCCTCCCTTTCCTATCCCCTATGGAACTAATGACCTTGGCCGTCGGTCGCCTCCCCAAATATCCTTTCCTATCCTAACGATTATAAAAGAAGCTCAGCGCGCAACCAAAATAATATCGCCCCCACTTAGAAAATTCTCTTTCTTTTTGAGGCGCCAACTTTTACCCACCTTCAGCTTTGTCATTATCCTTTCTCCTTCCCTGTCTCACATCCGGATCATTTCCGCTGATTGCGCCGCTTCCCTTCCTCCATTATCCACTCTACTTTCTCGTCTCCCTGCCTCCCTTCTCCCCCTCCCCTCCCCTTGTCTCCACCCTCTCCGCTCTAAGCAAACCGCCTCATTTATTCGCCGAATCCCCTTCCGCGTAAAGTGTCCCTTCCGCTTTTCATTTGCACTTATCCTTTCCCTTTCGTGCCCTCGCCATTTTCACTCCAGTACAATCCTCGCGTTCCCTAATTTCTGCGAGCCCTTTGATATGGCAGCACTTCTCTCGTCGGAGAAAACTTGATATGAGTCTCGATAGACCACACTATAGGAGGGAAGGGAGTTTTCAAACAGCAAACAGTAATATTAATTAGCACCTTATATCCTTGAACTTTACCTGGGCCTAGAGGAAGGCCGCAAAACGTTGACTTGGGAATGAGATAACGCGTTATGCCTTCAAATTGCTTCATAATATGATGCATAGCCGAGAGAGTAAAAATCCCATGAAAAAACTGTTGATGGGGAGAAAGGCAAAAATTTGTTTAAAATAAAGAAAGAAGAATTATATTGTGATTTGTTTCGAGCGGAAAAGGTTATGGTGAATTTTTCTCGGTTCCCAGAGCGTTCTTATTGCAAAACTACAGACTAGTTTAGTTATGAAGAAATTCATACAGTTTTTAATTCTGAAAATAAAAAAATTGAGATAAAAGAGAATATATTGAAAGATCAACGGAGCAAGATAAACTTGAAAAGCCATATTCTACCAACATCTTTCGGCAGGCTAGCAAGAATGGGATGTACGCCACCAGAGAATGTAATGGCTCCCCTAATGGAGAATGTAATGGCTTGCTTAACAAAGCTTATATGGCGAAAGGGAGAAGGCATAAATGCTTCAACTGATCATTAATTTTTAATTCAAATAGGGTGCCATTCTTCTGATAAATATCGTGATGAACTCAATGTTTAAAATAGCATTATAGAACAATAATGAAGAGATGCATAAATGAAAATCACTCTCATAAACTTTCGGGCTATTGATTTGGAGAATAAGAAAGTCTTTTCTCTTAATGAGGGTCAAAATACTATCGTTAGCCGAGAGCAAAGCGCGAGAATCATTTCCTTGAACCATTCGCCAGGAGAGCCGAAAACCATTCATTCGGGAATGCATTTATCCAACTTTGAAAACTTATTCCCTCTGGCAAGTGGCTTACATAGCCACTTTAGTCTAGCATACCGTTTCTAGGTGGAGATTTCATTAATTATTTTCAATCATTCTTCAATTAATTCGGATTAAATTTTTCTATAAGCTTTGATCAAACTCAATTTCCTTAAGCTACTCCATTTAATCTAAAGGGTTCAGCTCCTTGTATATCTTTTTTTCGTTAAAATATCAGTCCCTGATCAAAAACTATACATACAGCTCTGCTGTATCTGAAGAAACAAGTTTGAACTAAACTTTGGATTCATTTTTTTGCAGGAATATCATTATTTGAAAATCAAATGCTGTAATTGCAACTATGCAAGATGCGATTGATGATGTAGTTTGTCTCATGGAGCGTTTACAGAGTCAAATAAATTGATACAACGAAACGCCTCTATTCAGAAAACAGAATCTCTCCTTATGGGAGATAAGTTCGAGCATTGCACTAGGTTTACAGAGCTTGATGATTCCTCGCACACTCTAGCTATTACGTTGAAATACATGCAGTACGCTGCCTTTCAGAACAAACACTCACATTTTAAGCTCTTTTGAATGACAGCTACCGCCGACTAAGCCACCTCCGTTCAGATCCTCCTTTTGCTGGACAAATGCATACTTTTCCGCGCTCGAGTGCTAAAGTCGGTGACCCCGAATCACTGAGATAAGTTAGCTCGCAAAAAATACGCCCTAGAGCATTCATCACGGTCCCCAAAGACACTCTGGCATTAGAAGTGTCATCAGTCGCTAACATAGCTTTTTTTGTGCTCCTGTGGTTATTTCTTCTCGTTGAACCCTCGAGAGATGCTCTACGCAGGCACACTTAAACCAAGGACTACGTCCACGCCAAGCCGAAGTCAGTTAGCAGCCGTGATCATGAGAGGCAATGACACACGTGAAGCAGAAATTCCGCCTCCTCGACGCTCTGGATAAAACAATTAAGAATGGGTGTATAAATTGTTGCATTAGATTGTAACAAAAAATTTCATGCCGTTAAAAGAGTGAATATTTGAGGGAATAGATATTTAAGAATATTTTACTTTATACTTGACACGAGCATTTTAATTTAACTCGGGGAATCTGTAAAAATTTTTGCACAGCTCACTTTTGCAAACATTTTCAATTTATTCCAAGGAAAGAAATATTATTAGCGATTCTTGAAGCGCAATATGAGTATAATGAAAACTATAATATAATGTTTTAAGACTTTATACACTTATATTAGTTGGGATAATGAATACATACCAATCACGTCATTTCCTTTCGGGGTAAGGCAAAGTCAATGAATTACTTGCCGTCACTTCTAAAACACTCGCTCCCCTTAAATAATTTCCTCCATGATGCCCCATCCTTACAAGCCTCATTTGCTTCTCTCGCGCTCATACATTGCTTCACATACGATCTCCTAGGCTCTAGAATCCCAATACTACTCCTCCTCCTTAAAGAGACATTTACGACATTCAACTGATGGCCCATTTTCTTCCAATTGTCAGCACAAAGATATCTAATGCTAATAACCACCTACAATAAATCAACAAATGAACTTAATCATTAGCAAATCAGACATTTCTTCAAGCTCAGCTTGGGTGCAGTGACTAGTAATAATTAATAAATCATTATGAAGGTGAAATTTTATTTCCCATTATCAAACAATACGCTTCATCGCTACTGATCGAGACTTGGTGATATAAATGTAAAACAATTAGTCATTCAGCTATAGTCAAGAAATTCATTATTTTCCAGTGCTTCTGGAAGTGCTATTTTTCATTACTTATACTTACTAACTAGCTATGAATTTAGTACAAATTGACCTGAAAAAATTTCATTTTCTTAAATTTTATATTCTCAGCCATCAGCTTCCACTTTGTCCAACTGTTGTAAAGCAGATATATTTATTAATAAATTTATATAAGGCTGCACAATTTTCATAGAATTTTAATTATTAGTACACCCATAATTATTATAAACGTTAATGCAAAAACAGCAAAAAATGAAATCCTCTTCTTACATCAATTCATTTCTGGTCGTGCAATCCTAAGATTGGTTGACTGCAACCCTCCACCCTTCGATATCTAAAGCAAGGTTCCTAACTTCCTGGTCTCTCTTTCTATGTATTTTCCTCTATGTACTGCCTTTTCAGGAGTCGGATTACTTTTGAATGTGCCTAAGGCCTTATTCAGTTATTACTTTCGAGGTCGAACCTCGAAAAATCCGTGGATGTGATGTCACAGCTCCTGACTCATTGTCAGAGGTAACCCCTCTGGTCTGCTGATAAATTTGACTTTTCATGTAGCCTTAACCAAGATAGTAGAGCCACAGTACTCTGAATCTTTTAAATTCATATATTATTTGAACATTAAGTGCTTAATGTTTATTTTGCATACACTCATTGTATTGAGAAGCACAATTACATGCAGTAATACATCCCAGCAGTCAGTTTACAGTGATATTAGTAAATTCTAAAAATCTTGACAATTAACCTTAAAGTGCTGTAACCACGGCATGCGAAACGTCTGAATCGACAAGATAAAATATCAATCCTCAGGCATATTGCATTTCGACGAGTTTTTTCGTTCGCTGTATGGCAATCCAAAGTTTTTCGATCCGGAATAAACCACCTGGCTTCAATAACAGTCCATTAAGGTCCAGAGGCTAAGCAAACGGCATTTCTGGCAGATAACTGAAAATAATTAAAGTTTTTTATTATTTCTTGTGACGAGTGATTGACGAGTATAAAGGTCAAAGCCGACTGGCGGCGTTTACATTGGCTCGCTCCAATGTTCTTTTTTGGTTTCCTCTTTACATGTAGTTCGCGCGCCATGTCGCCTGTCACTTGTTTAAAAAACAATCCGATTAAGTTGTCCCTCGGACCATGCGCGATAATGGTCGTTCGAGGGCACGGAGGGGGAATATGTGCCCAAAGAGATGCGAATGGTTGGAATTTGCGAAGCACTGATTCAACGGCTCGGCTAACGATTTAAGTGATAAAATTTGGCCAGTGTATATTCCTAGAGCGGTCGCATTGAGTGGATTACGCGACATCGGGCACCAAATCACTCTGGCACAAGATATTTTTTGCTCTTTTCATTCGCAAGGATACATCGACAGCGATTAAGTGTGTAATCATTATCCAGTTTGTAAAGCAATTCTCTTAAGACCCGGGAGCATACATTAGTTATCCAAGAGTGGAGAGATTCGTAGAACAATTCATTTATATTGAATCCACAGCTCATTGCATAACGCATACATTAGAATTGCGAGATATCTTTTGAAAGTGAGAGTCGTCAAATCTGCAAAGGAGGACTGGATTTCCGTCTAATTTTGGTAATATTTCGATGAGGATACTGATATGAAAATAGTGCGAAGAATACGACTCGTCTCCGCACACAGCCTTCGCATCGTCAGGAAGTTCGATCTCATTGGTAAGGGATTTGAAAAACCCAACTGCGTGGATGATTCGCGTAGTCGTAAATAAATTCCTTAATGTGGCGTACTCAAAACGTACCTCATACATAGCAGTCCACTTAAACACTACTCCACAGAGACTGGTGTATATGGACGCCCGAGATAAAACATCTTAATCATCTTAAATTAGTCACAGGAGACATAACCACAGCAAAAAACGCGGAGCTCTCAAATTTGTTCACCACCAAACCCATTCCCTTTCAAAGATACCAAAAGTGTTAATAGTGTCGTCAATTTATGAATGAAACAATACGATTTAAAATATCACTTTTTACTCGGGAATTGACGTTTTCGGCTGTATAAATGAAATGCGAACGAACTTGGAACGAGAAAAAGAACTTGGTCCTTTTATTTTCTCAAATCGATAGGAAAAATGTTAAGTAATACAAAATAAATATTTGGTGTACTTGAAAAAAGTGAAGACTTTGCCTTAAATTGTAATTCATGTGATGCTAGGTACGATTGACCGGACTGGGTGTAAAATTTGCTATAAGAATTAAGGAGGCCAGATAAGATTTTATGACCAGTAACGTTTCTCCAATGTTTGTAAAACATTTATTGGAGTGTAAATACATAAGTGATTTTAAACTGGACATTAACATGTACAGTGCTATGGAGAAAATTAATTTTTAGAACATTACGAGATCGTAAATTCTGTAAAATGTACCTGTAATCTTTATACGTTCAATGGTATCAGGCTCAACTATGTGGAAGTTGATATTCACAAATGAAAAAACGACTTCGTTTTCTTCCACTGATTTATTTTTTTGGTACGACATGTTTCGACACATAGAGGTCATTTTCAAGTATAAAAAATTTTAAAATTCAAACAAATATATACCTGGAAGGGTCTTGGGGGTGGTTGGAGAGGGGTGAAAGAATGGGTGTTAGGAGGGGGGAGAGGGGGAAACCCGGAGAGAGGTTAGGGGTGGCGGTTATGGTGAGAATTAGGGAAAACCCTTAGGAGAAAGGTTGGTGAGAAAGGTGGGGGCGGGGGATGGAAGGTAGAAGGAGGGGTGGGTTAACTTGGAAAGGGTCGTTAAGGTGGAGGTGGGTTATCAGCAGGTGTGGAGTTGGGCGGGAGGGATCTGGGTGTTCGTCTTTCGGTGAGGTTTAGAGAGACTTGTAGGAGGGGGGAAATTCTTTCAAAAAAGATGTCGTTTAGTAATTTACATTTACTCATATTCCTCCTTATTTCTAGCTCCTCCTTTTTGTCCATCTTCCTCCCTTTTATCTCAAAGTGTAGTATCTCCGGTATGAAGTCGCTCTCGTGGTTCTCTTCCCAGAGATGTTTGGCGAAATGGGACTGCGACAGATTGTACTTGAAAATGACCTCTATGTGTCGAAACATGTCGTACCAAAAAAATAAACCTGTAATCTTGTTTATGACCTCATACTTGAATCACATTCACCGTTGATGTCAATAACCTTTTCATGTTATTTACGTCATTTTCATGTATTTGTCTTACGTCATTACCTTGTCCTATTAATGTTTTTCCTCTCGCCCGGCCTTTTTATTCCTTGAAATATCAACCTTCCGAAATATAGGCACGACTTTCACCCCCTCTTCCTCCTTTCCTTCCTTATCAACCAATCCATACATTTTCTTCCCCCACCCGCTTTCCCTTGCCTCCCCCACCCACCATCGCTGTGTGCATGCATGGACAGTGAAAAAAAAAGAATTAATACCCCGATAATGGCATAATTATGTCGAAACTATGGTCGGTAGTGCTAAAACCGTCTGGAATATAAAATGCAACATTTTACTTCATCGTGAAACAATCATCTTGTGGCTCGTATCAGGTTTAACATGATTTTGATCTCAATAGGAGTCCACCCAGAATGGTATGGCAGTTAAAAATATACTGATTTGGCTTATAAAGAAATAAAAGCAAACGATTCTTCACGATCGCACGACTTTAACAAAGGCGGCCATCATGGATTCTTCGGTGACGTGGTTCCCTTCCCCAAGCTGCATTGGACGCGTTTACTGATTGGCTGCATTTCATTCAGTCTACTGCCCTATTATCACGGTCGAACTTCAAATGGAGATACTCCTACGGTGCAATTACGACCTATCATTTGGCGCCACGGATGCGCGAGGAGTGGTTGAGCGACTGGCGGCCATATTGTGCGAAGGCGAAAACTGCTGCGAAGCACGTTTCCAGACTCAGATTCGTCAGAGCAGATTTTGGTGATTGATATATGATAAGTTTTGTCACGATAATTCCAGGTAGGCCAAGAAATTAGCATTCTTTCCTCTTAGCTAAAAACAAGTGAAAACTTTAATATACACTTTTTTACATATTTCATAAATTTCAATTCAGATATTCAGAAATATGTAAAAAAGTGGGAATATTACCAGTGAAAAAACTGTATAAATATGTCATTATAATAAAAAATTATTTTAGTAATGTATATAAAATACAGGATATAAGAAAGAGTGAATTAGCACAAAGGGACAACATCAAATATGAGGCTAAAAAAATACCACAATTATCATGGAAATAGAAATTTGGAAATAGCTGTAACAATAATTTTTTATGAGCTTCCTAGGAGATTGAAATTATAGAAAACCCACAACGAGGTTTAAAGAGAAATTAGAAATCGGTTTTTTGCACAAAAATGAACAAAAAATAAAATGATGTCCACTGTTTAATTTTTGTGATTTTAAATGTGACTCCTAAATGTGTGATTAATATTTGACATTTTGATCCTGCTGACAAGCCTATTGTATAAGCTTAACAGAAGTACCAAAACGTTATAGTCAGCTGTGATTATATATTTTACATTTATGTAAAATCTTTTCCACTACTTTAATGCAATCAATTGTATATCATATTTGAATTGATGTATATTTATTTTATATTTAATCAGCAATATTAACTGCTTTAATGTGATGTACTACCATGATCTATATCTCTATATAATGTTTTTATTTGCTGTGTATTTATATCGTTTTTGCGCCATTTTAATATCAATGACAAATAAATTTCAAATAAAAAAAAATAAAAGGTTGTGATTCTTCAAGAAATATTTCATTTCTGTCTGTTCTCGAGGGACAGCTTTGATAAAAGCCAAGAGAACAAATTTTTCGGAAAATTTAATCAATTGGTAACTAATGTCATTCACCGTCGAGTAGATATCCACTATATAATGCCCAACCCACGGTTTTATAAATTATATAACCCAAGGTTTCGTCTCAGCATAGGTAAACCCGGCCTTGTGTTATCCCAACGGCCAACTGGCCCTGGTCTAAGGGTACGAAAGAAGATTTGCACAAGCCCGGTTAATCACGTGGTTAGTTTTGGTTAGCGGAGAGCGAGAATGAATTTTTCAACAATTCCCTTAGGCGGCGGTGCAACCCGTCCTTCGGCGTCTCAGAAAGCACAAGTATCTCGTTCTCTGTCTCGAACGGGGGAGCGCTTGTTCCGTCTAACGTCGGGTCGGGAGGCACTCCTGTATAATGCACGCAGGCCGAAGACCGTTTAAAGGATTGACGAGGCTTGAGCCGAGGCCAGGGAATTCCGGCACGATGAGGAAACGGAACAAAAGAAGGCCAAAAACGCGTTTCAGGGGAAAACTTGTGACTCTGTGCCAAGAGGAAGGGGATAAGCAAGATGTAATGTACAAATGGCCAGAAGGAGGGATAATGCTATAAGAAATGATGAAATGAAGCTTGAAGTAAAGGAGAGAAGTAACAGTGGATGATTTGTATCCGAAAAAATCCGGCAATATCGCCATTTTAAATTCATTAACAGCCGATTCTACGGTAAACGTCTTTGTACCGCCTATAACGCCCCATTGAATCACTCACAATAGGCTAGCCTGTTGCGTAACCTATAATCAATATATAATCTCAAGTTATTCAATTTTGAACATAGAGTTTACTTCTAGTGTTGCCAAAAAATTAATAAAGCCTGGATAGCGTAGTGTACTGAAGTCTCGACAAGCCCTAGGCCTGTGATTTGATCCTACAATATCAACTGCGTATTCCCTACTGCAATGAAGTATTTTCTAGTGGGTTCCTGATATTATTGCAAGTCAGTAATCATTGTTGAAGGTGGGCAAGGCTTGTTGAAAAACACTGTGAATTTACGCACTGTGCCGATTGGCTATTTGCATTATTTCCTGGATGCAACACAGTGAGTCGGATTTAATTTATAAGTATTTGTTTTTTGCAACACTTATACCGCACGCGTGAGGACTGCAAATTTTGCTTTATTTCCAGTATTTATCTATCTACTATACAAAAGATTTAGTGGTAAAACATATGCCCTGTTACCTTTTACTTTTTATGAAGTACTCCATATTGAAGCAAGGTAAAATGTCCAAATATGACCTGCGGTGTTATTGAGAGTTATCGGATCAGTTTTTCGATCAGCTGTAATTATCGCAATGAGCTCCTCAACTATCGCAATGCGGGGCCTTTGAGTCAATGACCTCTAGCGTGGTGCCTTACCAACGAGGTTGTTAGGGCTTATATAAGCAGTGTACACAATATTACCAAATCTCACAGGAAAAATGGAAAGGATTTATTTGTGCTAACTGAAGATGAGCGGAAAGCATTCATCGTTGTTATGTATGATTTAACACTTTCCCGGCGAATGAAATTAGTGTACATTTCTCGGGCTCGCCACCGGGTAAGATAGTCATAGGCAGCCAACGTTTCGGGTTCCGACTCGTTACCCATTCTCAAGGCTACTGATGCGAGCTTGAAAAGACCGTTTAATTTGACGCTAGGCGGGACGGGATTGGTCGAGCCCCGATTGTTGTGGTGGAGGACCGTTGACCAGCGGGGACTTAGCTCTGGCGTTCAGAATTCTTCTCAGAATTCTATTCCAAGAGTTGCTGATCGTGTAACCAGTATCCCGGTTGAAATTCTTCTTCTCCAACCTTATCTCTATCGCCTCTTTGGTTAAGCGATCCCAAAATTGGCCGGATCGCCAAAGAACAGTCGTGTCATCCCAAATGATCTTATGGTCCCGACTCAGGCTACGCTCAACTACTGCTGATTTTTCCGGTTGACCAAGCCGGAAATGCCAACGGTGTTCCTTCAGACGCGTGAATATAGTTCGCCTAGTCTCTCCCACGTAGACTTCACCACATTCGCATGGGATTCTATATACCCCTGGAGTCATGAGGCCAACTGGGTCCTTTGCCCTCACAAGGCGGTCTCTTAAATTGGCCATTGGCGAGTATTGGCGAGAGAGACTAATTAATGCTTTTCAGCCACTAACAACGCCATTTTTCTCAATCTTCTCTGAAAACACCAGTAAGGAAATAAAGTAACAATTCCGTACTTTTCCACAGATTGTACGAATTGTATGAACTGTACACAAGTATTGTGATAAGCTTTGCCTAATCATTATGTTACGGTATATTGAAACACGTCGATACTCGAAATAAATGCTAGAAAAATTGAAAAAGTCTTACTTTAATTCAGTATAAACCTCCACACAATGGAGAATTGGAAATCTGATTGGAAACTTATATCGTATTCGATGTCTCGGAGCCTACTTTTGCTCGTCACTGATGTCAGTGCGCAGTGGCGATGTCCCGACATTCGCTGAACTGCTCAATGTACATGAAATGCCATATTATTTTGCCATAGTTACCATGTTGGGTAAAGAGCATTCAAAACAATCCTCAGAAAACCAGTACTTCAGGCCTCAAGAAAACATTTTTCTGCTATTGTTCATATAACTCCCATGAGGGTTATTTAGGTAGACTACAGCCATCCATCCATCGCCGGTGTTTTTCCCTCGACCCGTATGACCCTTGACTCATCTGATAGGTTGTTTGATCCAAGAATCGTTTATAAAATAACTATCGTACTTTTTTTCTCTTTTTAAATGATCGTAATCGAATTTGATTCGAATTTCAATGCGATCACGCCATTAACACGGTAAGATATTAAATAAAGCTAAGTTCAGTTTTATTCTTATCCTTCTTAGTGGAATCTGTCTTCTGACAGGTTTCAACTGGATGCTCTCCATCGCAGTCGGTCATGAGCATCTTCTTTCATTTGCCTGTAACTTCCGCCATTTTTTATGTCGTCGAGCATTCCCATTCTTCTTCTTCCACTTCCTCGCTTTCCTTCTATTTTTCCTTCAATAATTCTTCTAAAAAGACAATTTTGGCGTAATATATGTCCCATCCAAGCTGTCTTCTTCTCTTTGATTTCCCTCAGCAGTTTTATTTATCTCCTATTGTCATTAGTACTTCCTCATTTCTCATTCTATCCGTCCACTTCACCTTAAACATTTTTCTCTACAACCACATATCGAAACTTTCTAAGTACTTTTCTTCTTTCTTTTTGACTGTCCACGTTTTGTCGCCGTAAGACACCACACTCCATGCAAAATATTTAGCAAATCTCTTTCTCATTTGTTATCAATACTAAAATAAGCATCGTATAAAACGGCCTTTATTTGCATCCCACTTCTCGAGTAAGTTCCGATGGAAGCTGACAATGCTCTCCGACGAATGCGCAAGGTAACTGGGCCGTGGGGAGTGACGGTGGACGAGTGCTCATAATTACAGCACGCTTGCTCCGTGAGCTGCCAATCTGTTGAGTGCTTGGACATCAATTACAATGAGAGACGGACAGTTCCAGGGTCCCATCGGCAGCGTTAGCACCAAGTATACCTCGCCATAGTGATTAACGGCGCCGCGAGAGTCATCTTCAGCCTGAAGGGACGGCTTCTGGGAAGTTGATAGATTGATTCCGCGGGAGATTGGCCGAGCGGATGTTTGATTGATCTGGCTGATTCAATGAATGATGTTAACGCCAATCAATCGGTGCTCTGGCGGAGGCAATTGGAGACAAGTAATGGGGGATGGCGGTGGAAGCATACACGGCACTCAGCTCTTGGCTTCGGACGAATGACACACGCCTGGTGTACACGATACGGTATTGACTGGCTGCTATAATGCTACAATTAGTCTCTCCTATCGCGTGAGAATCTTAAATTCATTAGAACCATCCTTCTACACCCGACCTAATGGTCGACAAAGTCCGTCAACATGTTGAGACTTCAATCAAAATCATTATCTCACTATTCATCACTATACGATTGTACACTATCAATATAATTCCTTAGTTTCTCCAAATTCATTTTTCTGTGCACTCCTATCTTCAAATTTTATTGTGAATTTAAACATGGTGACTAAATAAAAAACTTTCTTTCGTTACTTATTGGTAGTTCATTTTGAAAAATATTTAATTATGTAACTTTTACAAGTCCTATGCTTATACATCGTACGCGATTCAGGTTACATCCATACGACGTCTATAACCTAATAGTGGTGTTAAAACTTTGAAACCCTTTTGTTTGAGCTTTTTTATTTGTACTATCGTAAAAATCACACTAAGAGTACTTTCCATGGTGGCAAAAATCTGTAGAATAATATTTTTCATTCTACGTTTTGTATGCACGTAAATAAACCCTAGGAAGAAGATCGACTATAAATAAGTAAATTTTAAACATATTTTCTATAAATTTGGAACAACCGGATACTCCATAAAATGCCAGAAGACCTCTCCGGTTTGGTAGTCGTCCACCGAAAACCAAAGTTAACTCCTGGGTTGATCCAGCATCGACACTTCCTGCTTCCTTTCTCCACCTGGCAATCAATCAACTTATTTAACGATAGCTACCCACCACTTATAAAAAATATTAAAGCGTTGGAAACCTGAATCGACACATTACCCTACTACGATATCTGAAGATGTATGGAAGAGGGTAAGGACGAAGAGATAAATGGGAGTTAATGACGAGTGACTTGCATCGTGCAAAGCCATTCAAGTAGGTGGAGATGACTAGATGCTATCAAACTGTTACCATCTTATGTTGCTATCTCTTTGTTCTCTTCTTCATTGCCTTTGTTTAGCACGTATGAGAGGACACATTATCGGATAAAAAGCTAGAATATCTATCTTCTCTTGAAAATTTATGGCAAGTAACTCTTGAATGATATGTTAGTTACTTGGCGTAATGGACTGTATTCGATTTTAATTAGAGTTTTCGCTGGGAATATGGATATCGAATTTAGATTTATAAAAATGTGAGAAAAATGCATTTTCAAGAAATAAATTCGTGATTATTTCAAATGAGTTATCGACGGGAAATGACGAGTAATTTTAAAGTTAGTGAGTCGGCCGGTAATCAACAAAGTAGATATTTATTATTACATATAACTTGCCTCCCCTCACACCGAATCACAATCCTGATAATCTGTGGATCGAATGGGTACAATTCGTAACAGCAATCACAAACGGCAACTTGGCAAAGGAGTTCATGGGTATGAAGAGAGGTATACACTTACACATCACTAAGTATACATTCCGAAAAGAGCAAAATTGATGCCGATTAGAATACGGAATAGATGAAAGGTGCCGAGAATGATGACGGGGTTTTCTAATTTCAATGTTCCTGGTCAGATAGAATTTAAATTTCCAAACATTAAATAAATTACTTAAGCTGGTTCTATAATCAAACCCATACTTGTTCCCAAAGTAATGAAATGTCAACAACTACATCTACATACTCGAGCAGTCCTAGTATAGTCCTAGTAAAGTAGATCGGGGTACCATAAAACACGGACCAATCACGCCCACGTCACAGCTTCAAAGCATTGGCTTTCCTCTCCATCTGCCTCAATGTGCAAAGTGAATTCTAAATGTTAATTTGCCTCTGCCTCACAAATCTCTAAGTCTCCTTGTACTTTATCATATAAATCCATGCGTATGGTAAATTTGCAATAGAGTGAATTCCGAGGGACAGAGATGATTTGCTATCATATCTCACTATTTAACACTAGAACTCCCGTGAGGCATAATTTCGACTCCACCTGTAAGAAAGTTATTCTTTCAAATGATCCGACAAGAAGCATTTTATGCACACCCTTTATGTTTCTTAGGACATGGAACACTATGCCAATCATCGAAGAAAGGACATACTAATAAAATCTACTTAGTCTAGATACTAGAACTAAGTCGACTCTTTCCTTGATTGCTAATCGTTTCTCTCGTGCCGTCACCGGGATATGAGCATGATTTAGTTTCATGGAGGGCAGTCTGTTCCTGACAGGCTGACTGTACGTCTCTTTAGAATCAGATTTTCACCTCTCCAACGATCGTTGCCCCTCTAACAGTGTTTCACCGCACAACAGCGAGCCGCAGCAGCATTAGGCGGGTGGAGGATGAGGACGGAGGAAATGGAGTGAAAATGAGGCAGTTAGAAGTCCTCAAAATATTGAGCTTACATTATAAATATTCCTCCACGACATGCGTATCATTTAATTGCCCTCCGGAGAAGTAATCGCCGTCATTTGAGTTATATGTGTGGCGGAGTCAAGTTTTGACGCCTTTCGGGCGTCCTTGGTAAATCTATATTCATTTGAGCATTACTAAAACTTGGTGGTCTCACATTGTTACACGGTGTATAATAGAAAATTTGAGGAAAAGCCTTGAAAAAACTACCAAGAAAAGTAAAAAAACATTGACTATTTTTCCGAGTGGAAGAGACGAAATTACGCCTGCGGGCGTTATCGTGCTAATTATCTATGAACAAGCATTGTCATAACTGGATAAATAAATGAATGACCCTTACGATCTTTATCAAGTAATAGACAAATGAAGATATAATACTTAAATGTTTGTACAACGTTAAATAAGAAATGGAATATTACTCCTATGTTAATCAGTTTCAAAATGTGACTAGTCCAAGTGAGGTGGTTTTTCCATGGGAAGGAAGGCCGGAATGCTGGGGGACACACGCTTGAACACTTCCATGTCTCGGAGCGCAGGTGGTGCGGCTCGTCTAAAGTTTACGCAGCTACTGGCCGTGGTTGCAACCGATTTGGCCCCGATTTGGTTTTTTTCCAAGCACAGTAAGATAGAAGTGAGGTGCCATGATGTGGTAATCTACTTGCGGCGCCAAAATTCAATATATTTACGAAACAATATATTTACAACTTCTTCACCTTTAATATTCGTTCACGTGGGATTCTTTGTTCATAAATACCCTCTCCTTGAGAATATAAAGTGTTGCATAGCTGATGTAAGGAGCACTCGGATGCTAGACTTTGATTACTTGGAAAATCTACTACTTGTAGAGATATGGACGTAGTTGGGAATCTACTACTTGTTCTTCACTCTTCAAAGTATGTTTTTCATAACCAAACAAAATTCAGCTTGAACATTTTAAAATGGTAAAAGGCTGTGTTTTTATATTTAATGTAATTTTCAGCTTTTGTTTTACTAATTTGTAATTACATTATATCACTGCAGTTTATATGAAGGAAACATTATACAAATTGCTGGTGGCTCAGTTCAGGTTTCAACCACCTAGAGTCCACCTAGATCTTTCATTTCTTTGATAACTTTTATTGTATTTCTTAATTTACTGTCATTTAAGTTAAAGTGAAATAATTCTATTCTATTCTATAAAATTTTTATCAGATGAGTTTCAGTACAACAAAGGAGATGGTCAACAGACCGAACCCCATAGCTATTTTCAACTTATAGAAACGATGAATTAAGCAATGCCAAACTGATATTTATCAATTAATACACAAAAAAAAGCAAATAAAGCTTTTACATTGGGTTCAATAAGCAATATATAAAATAAAGATAACAGGAGTACAAAAACAAATATTATTTAACAAAAAACGAATAAATTTTAAAGAAGGGAAGATGAACTGGCAACAGTTCGTTTAAGTTGGGAGAAAGAGATCTTGTGTGAGGAGACAAGGTAGGGTGACTGTTGGCTATGGCATAGAAAAATGAAGGTAGGTGGTGAAGAAGGGATAGTTGGAAAGTGTAGAGACGGAATTTGGGTATGTGCGAAAGAGTTACGTTTCGGGTGGTGCGGTTGAGTAGGGGAGACCTACATTGGCGGTGATAGGCACAATAAGTCTAATTTTCCTCGCACCGTTAAATATTATAACAGAACATTTTGAAGATCAGTGACGGGAAATTTTCAAAAGAGGGCCAGCGTAACGGAGGTGATGAATGCACTGGGATGGGAATCACTCGAATCGAGGAAAGCGCGGCTAAAGGGCACTTTCACAGCATATATTGGTGATCCTGCGTGGAGGGACATCACAAATCGATTTTTAAAAACCACATTATTTGACAAGGAAAGACCATATAAACAAGATAGAGCCTCCGAGACAGCTATCAAATACAATAAATATTCTTTCCTGCATCGGGGGATATGGGGATTGGAACGGACTACCAGAGGTAATTCTCGAGCCCTTCCCGCAAAACTTAAAGACGTTCATGAGAAGGTTGAATAAAATTGAATTGTAAAGGGTTTTTTTCCTCTTTTTTTCTTTTATTCCTATGTATTTGGCATCTATTTGTGTTTTTCTATGGTAGTTTCTACGCATTATCTTGAGTAAAACCAATTTATGTCACCACCCGGCAAAATGGTCGAATTGTAACGCTATTTTATTGATAATAATAATAATAACAGCATGACACCGACACAAGACCCATCATTAAAAAAACTCACCACCGTCCTCTATACGTTTTTCATATTTCATCCACTTTAATGGCTTGCTTACTAACACCCCGTGCTATACATGTCTACGGCGGTTCGTAGCGATGCAGATTTAGATGCATTCTATGAGACCTCGAATAACCCAATTATACCCTTTTTAAACATGAATTTAAAGTATTTAGCGCCTAAGTACTTCAATACTTTCTATCTCTACACATCCGAAATACCTTCAATGGCCTTCTCTTTAGGTTTACCTTGCCTTTCTGCATCTTCTGCATGTCATTTCGTGCGAGTATGCACTATACTTCGTTAATTTTTGCAGCTACATTTAAGAGCGATTAATTTAATTGCTGCGCGTATGTGCAAAACTCATTATCTCACCAGTCCATCTGTTTCCCACTAGCTCGTATTTGCATTTTTTCCCACAAGACGGGATAACGCAGTCGGAGAGAAAACGGCTAAATTTCTGTTTGTGTTAATTTATTAATGGAACACGGAAATAAGAGTGGCACGTGTAAACATGCTAATTTTCCGGCCCTCAAACAGACTCTCTTGACACCCTCGAAAGCATGTATCACAAACTTTCCCTCACAATTATTCACGTTCCTCTTTCCAGCATTACTTTTTCAGACAGCCCCATTTAATGAGACGCTTTTCCCAGGCCAGGAAGCGGCTGGGGGATTCACACTGGCTTCGGGTTCGGTGGGTTTCATTTTCGCCTGGGAATAATGGCAGGGCAACTACATTAAGTGAAATGGAACATGAAAGAGGGCTTTCAATTCTCATGTGATATGTGTTTCAATTAAATAGACAAAAAAAAGCTATCCTTCAATTAAATGGAGGCAGTATCATTTGCTTCACATATGAAAGTAAGAATTAAAGCATTATATCGCAAAATATACCGGAAATGTAATATCGTTTAATATAAAATCATCTAAATGTAGCATCATTTGATAAATTATACAAAATAGCCAAGTTATGTTTCAAGGGTAACGGTAAAAGTGTTTCTGTCACTGAAATGTTGGACAATTTCAAGGAGAGTTCAGAATAAATCAAATCGCCTGCATTAAAATATTCATGAAAAATGGAACGTAGCCCAAGGAAATTTATTTATGAATTTATGAACATAAAATCAATCATCGACGGGCATATTTTGTGGAATTTTTCCATGGTTTGGAATGAAATAACTTTCTACATTTCCACACGGTTTATTATCCTCAACCGGTTTCAACGCAATAGCGTCATTATCAAGAGGTTACTAAAAGGTTTTAGTAAAAGGTTTTAGTAACCTCTTGAAAATGACGCTATTGCGTTAAAACCGGTTGAGAATAATAAACCGTGTGGAAAAGTATGAAGTTTTTTCATTCCGAATTTAAGCACTCCTGGAGTGAACTAAAATATTCAGACAAATATCGAAGTTAAATATCTTTCTGTCATCATAAACAATATAATTTAGCCCTTGAAATCATGAAAGTGAGATAAAGGGGTCAATTAGTCGACAAAGCTACAATGATGGTTACCCGCCGAAAGGTTGGATTCCTGGATATAACGGGTGAAAGGAGCAGCAGGAGCAACAGTTAACGTGACTTTTTATCACCATACAATATAGTCATTCTGCATTGAAACCCACATAAAATGCTTCCACTTGAAAATTATTTCTACTTTTTCCCAACATTTGCTGCTGGCTCTCACCATTGCGGAGAGTATTATCGAGACCCGGTGATGGAAAAGGTTAGATGTTGTCAAATTTTAGGGAAAGTTTCAGACCTGCTGAAGGGCAAAAGAAATAAGATAAGAAAATGGGTTTATTTAGGTGGAAAATTTTACTTTCAGCGTATAAATACGGCTTTTTTCCCA
Source organism: Ceriagrion tenellum (assembly GCA_963169105.1). Lineage (NCBI taxonomy): Eukaryota > Metazoa > Arthropoda > Insecta > Odonata > Coenagrionidae > Ceriagrion > Ceriagrion tenellum. Next base: position 11,395,948 of record OY720639.1, read on the forward strand.
TCACTGATTGAACTATTAGAAGACAGAGCCAGCTAATTAGCATAGAGGGAAGGATTTATACTAAAGTCTAATTACCTGAGACCTTTCATCAAAATTCTAGATCCAACGTAGGGAACTCTCCTGGCTTACATCTATGTCCGCACCGAAATTCATCGATATTGCGTTACAACTCATCTAAGAGAGACAGCTCAATAAAATTAAAGCGTGATTTGCCGTGGAAAATAGATACTTCCGTTCATAATACTGTGCATTGAGAATATCATCATTACATCTCTTGGTCTGACAGATGCGATAAAATAAGAAGGATACACTGCCGAACAGATAGGTACTAAAACTCGTTCTTTCCGCGCACAATAAGTGTCCACAGTAAAAATTGAGCTCCACTAAATACACTCCTATAATTCATGTCACCATTTCATCTCCAAAAAACTTACATCCTTTACACGGCTGGTGACCTAAAATCCCCTGCCACACGCCCATGCGGCGGCTCGCAGGGTATTGTGTAATGTAGTAGTTGGTTTTTGGGGTGCATCGACGGCTAGGGTCATATTGCGGCCTTCGTTATTAATAAATATGTGGCGCTCAGTGACGCTAGAGAAATCTCATGGAGCTTCATATATTCTTTTGTATAATATGGGAAAAAATGTCTCTATAGCTCACATTCCTCAGTCTAGATAGCACAAGAATGCATGCCAATGTGAGAGAGATGGTTACTTGGACTGTTGTGAAGGCTATATTGTACGCCATTTGTACTTGTATGGAATGTCACCTTGTAGAAAAGTATAAATTTTACAATCCGAGGCAGAATTACTACATTTTGACCAAGAATCGTCAGTATCGGCTTGTATCACTCTCATGGTCCCAAAAATTTGATGCTTGAAGCCATATCCCCTGCACCTCTGGGCTAGACGAGATTGAGATATGGGCTACGGAACTGTCTAAGAACACAGCGAAACGTAGGAGGAAGGTGGTTTGGTGAGAAGGAACAGTTTGAAAAACTCTCCAATGGCAACCAACATAAGCGCTTCGGAAACTTGGAAGAATCGCCACCACCTGCCTACTCGTCTCTAAACGCTTACCACATTACTTTCGGAGTTATTTGCCCAAAAATACCACTGCTTTAGCATGGGAAATGGTGCGTGTATGCTATCAAAAGATACATCATTTACAAAATGAGGAATTTCTAACACTTAGACGTCGTAAAAAAGCTAACAGCGTGTAGTTATTGGTTTCAGGATGCTTTATCAGTTAATTTTCGAAACCAGACGGAGTAATGCCTTAATTAGTAATTTTAAGTACCTTATTAATCAAGCTTCAGTAAAAGACGACTGCTCTATAAAGCACATATATTTCCACGGTAAAAGTTTGGAAAGCTTAACATTCACGCTTATTCTCCAGAAAGCTCTTTTATTCCTTCTTTTACTAAATCTTGCAATCGTCCTCAAGGAGTATAGAGAAAAAAATCCAAAGAATCTTCCTGAGATTACTGGAGTGAGGGCAAGCATGAAGATGCCATATTAAGGTAGTTTGAGCAAAATATCATTTTGCTTAGAAATCAATGAATTTTGTCTCATTTTGAATAAAAATATGTCACCCTTCTAATGACACAAAAAATGCAGCCCCTTACCACATCACTTTCGGAGATATTTGCCAGAAAATACCAGCCCTTTTACATGGGAAATGGTACGTGCATGCACTTCAGAGAGACATTCTTTACCAAATGAGGTATTTCTAACACTTAGATGTCGTAAAAATCTAGAAGCGTGTAGTTTGTAAGTTTCCTCAAATATTTTTTTAAATTAATCGTATTGTCACCGCAATAGATTCTTGGGTATCACAAAAACCGTTCCGTTTTTAAGGAGTTTTAAACGCACAGCGCGAAAAAAATGAGTCAAGTTAAAGACTTACTTAGCTTTTTTTCATTTAATTACTTACCATTTCTGTCGTGTTAAACTAAATTATTGCACGATTAATAATGCAATATTTAATTTATGTGTCCTATTTCTGCTAAAATTAAATTGTATAATTCGAATATGGTCTCTATTTAAACTAACCTCTTGTCTGGCGTGTGCATGTGACTTAAATTTTGCGCGAAGTCGTTGAGTTCCCTCACATCTCTCTCTATCTTTCTCTAGCATTTATTTCCTCATTTTCCCTTCGTCCTATCATATCTTCCCCACTTTTATCTCCCCTCCTTTTCGCGCAGGTCTAGGCCAGGAATTTTTGCGGGAAGTATACCGACCAATTAGAAACACCTATTTTTTCCCCTTCATTGCTGGTTAAACACGAGGGTATAACCTGGCATTGATGTGCAGCTCATTGCTTGTACCCTAGATAGCTGTTCTCTGCCGACTTTCTTGCGATATTTTGTAGAGTACTCTCGGATGTACTTCAAAGATCCCATCGAGGAAATGGAATTTATTGTTGCCTTCATCCCCAAGTCAACAGCCGCTCCGGAATACAAACGATGCACTCAATTGGAGATCGTTTTTTTCACCAGTTGGTTTTGCAGTTCGGCTCATTTGGCAGCAATAAGTTGTGCTCAATCAGTTTAGCAATTAACTGGATCAAGAGTTAGGCATCATAGTACGCTCAAGAGTGACAATCTTGTATCGCAGAAGCAAGAAAATCTTGTGCAAAAAAATACTTTCACTTAGTTACCATTCATGAGCAAAGGGCTTGGACGTGCATGGACCAGATGATTCCCGACATCTGCTCTCGGGAGAGAGAGAGAACGGAAGGGCAGGAAACATGGTGTGCAAAAGAGAGGATGCGTTAATATTTTAGTTCCTGAAAAAAATAGAAATGAATCCAAAATGGCGAAAAGTTGGAATGGATCCGGGACATGGGGTGGTAAGGGACTGAATTATAAATATCCGCAACATTTATATTTCCATTCATAAACTATGCACTTTTCCTCCGTTTGTCCAGAGCCATGGGGGTTCAAGGGGGTGAGTAAAGGAATAATAGTTATAATATAATGAAAACCAGAGATTCATGGGCAATATTTGCATGCATAACCACTCGGTAACTGGTGAAAAATGATGGTTTCATCGAGTTACACATACTTACAAATTTACAGAAAAAAATACATAACAATATGAAGCCAGTTATCGTTCTTTGTGATTTCGCACTGAAAAATTCACCGTGAGAAATGAAAAAGAGGAGTTAAATTTTCGGAGGGAGACGTGAGGTCTCTTTAAATGAAAGAGAAAGCTGTTTTCACCCATTCGTTGAAATAATAACCAAATACTTAAGAGGATATTCAACACGAGGCCAGTAAGCCACGAAACTATGAAAAACGACCATACAACTAGAAAGTAAAATTCCTTTGACTAGACAGGAAAATTTACATAACAAGGAATGGGAATCGGGTGCGGTGTAAGAAAAAAATTCCCGAACTTTTTGCAGATAATTGAAGATATTATTTAAATTATCTCTATTTATAAACAGGATTTACATAAAACCAACATAAAGTCCCAGATATACGACTGCTTGGATGAGTATAAGAGGAAAAGTCAACCAAGCAATAAAATCAAATGCTAGTAAAAATGATGAGAAGTCTGAATACATGGCAAAGTTATTATAGACTAAACCGAGCTGTTGTTCGGATAAACTTCTCAAGAATAATAATTCATTGCATGGAATAAAACCAATATTTAAATAGTAACACCGAACGCCATATTGAATATCATTTAATAGAACACTAAAAGCTACACTGAGCAGAAAAAATATTACAAAGCTGTATGAATCACTGTCGAATGGATCACAAAATATTTTATGATAACACAAAGAAACAGCAGTACTGTTGAGGTAATGTTGCGATTTTAAGGGGACATTTTTTTGTAAACTCATTTCAAAGGATGAGTGCTTTTGAGGCTATTTTAGCTGCAGTATTTCGTCCGTCAGATTGGATGTAAAATTGTGGTTCCCGGGGACGGATATCCAAAGATCTTGCCAACGCCGACTCAGGATTTCACTCTACACTTCATCCATTAAACTAGCAACCCACGATTGTCTTATTACACAATTAACCCCAACAGACCGAGGATGTAAAAGACCATGGAGTCGTCATTCCACTTGATTCTATAAGCAGATTCCGCCATTAGAGTAGGCACAGTACAACTATACTCAGGCTTACGTTTCTGGTGTGTGCGTTTCATATTTTTCAGATCTAAGTTATTATCTATTTGTAATGCGATATTTTTTTACTGTTATAGGCCACTCCTCCCCTGCTAAAAATCCTTTCCACGAGGCCCTGATCTTGCTTCACCTTCGCCAAAGAGGGGTCACGGTCATGCTTTCCCCATTTCATTTTAACATAATTGAAATTGACAGTCCCCTTCTCCAAATAATCAACCAAACAACCGGGTGATTAAAAGGTTACCTAGACGGAAAAAGAGACGCCAGAATTTGGATTTAGAATTGCTGGATGACGCCCAATGGGAACATCCAATAGACGAAAGGTCGCATGTGACGGAAGTTAACTTAATTGCAGCACGAAATGGCAATACTCAAAGAAGGCTCTCCTTCCGGTGCTTAACTAAATCTATTAGTCAAGGTAAATTTTCACCACCGCTTGGAATAGAATTCTGTTATCCTTCGTGGGAAATAAGTGATATGACATACTCACTAATACAATTCCCATACGCAAAAATCGGGAAAATACCGAAAGAATCTAGTCGCTTGGGTCTCATTCGGTTACATCCACAACGGAAGCTTTTAAGCACAAGAAGTAACAGATATGGTGAAATGACATTTTCGATTTTCGGGGGACTTTCTATGAAATTTGCTGTCGGGATATTCATAGCATTCTTGTAATAGTACTTCGAATATTTTTAAGATAATCACGTTAAAATGTATTCGCCGGCCTGCATTTTATGACTTCATTTAAGCATGAGTGAATATGATCACTCAAAATGTAATTTAACCTAATTTTAAAGAGAAATATGAAAAACTATCAATGAAACAACTCATTTTCTACTTCTGTTTAGTTGCATGATCTCATTACCCGACATTACCCTATGCTACTACATTCAATCTGAAACTCGTTCGAATACTGCACATGGAAATGTGATCCCATATTTCCCCTTCATTGCGAGTTCTTCCAAGTAAATGTCATCAAAAACTCTTCTATATTTGACACTCAAGATTTTACTAATGCTAATCAAAATTGGTGTGAAATGTAAAATTTGTGACTGCATGCAAGCGCTCAAAGATCAAGAACGACGATCTGACTGCGTGGAGAGACTGACGATACGGGCCTAAAGAAAGTCCGAGCGGGATAGTTCCCTAGTCATAATAGAGACCGTATTCGAATTATACGTTTTAATTTCACCAGTTGTAGAATGAATCAATTCAATCTTGCACTATTAATGGTGACATAATATAGTTTTATGTGACAGAAATTGTCAGTAATTAAATGAAAATATTTAAATAAGTCTTTAACTTGACTCATTTTTTCCGCGCGGTACGTTTGAAAATCCTTCAAAACGGAAGGTTTTTTTTGTGATACCCCAGAGCCTACCGCGGTGATAATATGATTAATTCTCAAAAATAGTCGAGTAAACATACAAACTACACATTATTAGTTTTTTATGACATCTAAGTGTTTCAAATACTTCATTTTGTAAATAATGTCACTCTGGAGAGCATACACGTACCATTTCCCACGTAAAAGGGCTGGTATTATTTGGCAAATATCTCGGAAAGTAATGTGGTAAGGGGTAGAATTTTTGGTGTCATTGGATAGGTGAGATATTTTTCTTTAATGTGAGACCAAATTCATTGATCTCTAAGTAAAATGATTTTCCACTCGAACTACCTTATCGATAGGCCCCGAATCATCACAAAAATCTGCGTATTTGGAGACTCTCGCGGGCCTCTTCGATTACCAAGTGCAACGCCCTGCTGCCCCCTATCGAACATTATCCCAAACACACGGGAGAGCGAAAAGGGTGCGAACGAGATGGGGACCCAGCATCACGCGAGAGCGTGCGCCACCGCCTGTTTTGATCTCGCACTCTCGTCTCGTTTCCCCCTCTTCCAATCCCAGACAAACCCTCTCCCCCTCCCACCCACCCCATTATCCCAACCACCCACCCTCTCTACCCCTCTCTACACACCCAGCCATTAAAATTTCACGCAGCGATGACGTCATCTCGAACTCCCTCTCTCCTTCCCCTTCACTCCAACTCAACCTTCCCCTCGCCCCCCCTCCCCCTTCACCCTCTTTCCACCCCCACTGCCCGCACCCCCTTTCACCCCCGTTGCAGACGGATACTCGCGCACACGAAGAGAAAGAGGGGTTAACGCCGAAAATTAGTGGAAAGTGGAGGAGAGAAAGGAAAGGCACGTATCCCTGCTCTTATTCTCCAAGTTTCATGTCCTTGAGAATTAAGAGAAAGCTCCGAAAAATTTTCTTAATGGTAATTTTTTGTCATTGAAGGAGTTCTGGCTTAAGTAACGTACCCTAATATTCTGACGTGTCCAGCGCAACGTTTCCTACGTCATAAAATCATTGAAATAAAGTATATACGTAGACTGAAGATACAAATCCGACAAAAACTAATAATCCCTTGAAATATATCGGTTACACTTAGAAATTTTTAGAGATATTTACATCAGTCTTTCACATATCAGGAGTAGTCGAGGTGGCTCTGAAAAGTGAGAAAAGTTGAAGGATAGGAAATGCATGCTCCAGTACTCTCGTTCTTCAAGATTCACGTCCTAGAGTATTATGAGAAAACGAGGAATGTCTTCTTAATAGATGGCACAGAATGGAGGTTGGCTTAAGTTATTTCCTTAGATATTCTGACTTCTGACCAGCGCCACGTTTTCGGTATTTGAGATACGAGGCATATCCAGAAAGCAAGTGCACTAGGGTTCTTACGGGCTGAGGAATTTTTTTTTGCTATGTTGGTCACACTGCCATGTAGGGTGAAACCATAAATGCTGCACGGTATTGTGAGACCTTAAAAATATTGCGGAGGGCGATTCAAAACAAAAATAGGGGAATGCTGCAGAAGGGAGTTTGCCTACTGCACGACAACGCCAGGCCCCACACGGCCAACGTCACGAACATTAATCTCTCGTCACACTACGCGCATCGAGAGGGATAGTGACTACGTGGAAAATATTTGACTTATATACTGATTTAATCCTGTAAAAAAAATGTTTTAAATAAATTTTTTGTAGCCTATAAAAATTTAGTACACTTACTTTCTGGAAATGCCTCGTAGTTACGATAAAATTCATACGTTCATTGCAGGTTAAAGTAAAGCTAAAATTGTCATTTTCGTATAATACTCCATTTTTGATAATACATTTTACAAGATAATCATAGCAAAATTGCACGTAGCTATGGTCAACACGCAATGGATGTGATCCTGAAATTAAGATGAGAGAGGTTGAAATAAAGGAAACTCATGTAACTTGAGTAGGACCGGTTGTATGTCCTTGAGTATTAAAAGAATGTCTGGTAATAATGGCGTAATTTTTTTTAGGAATATTCAATTCAGATTTATCTTTTCATAAGAAAATATAATCCATTTTTATTGAAATTAGAGACAGTTTTCATAAGCATAGCGTCAAATTAGCACATATAGTATTCTCACATAGGCTAGCTCAAAAATTGGGAAGAGGTAAAAAATAGGCATACACCTCAGGGCTCATATTTAAACATGCCACACCCTCTGCCGAATGCGAAAATCTATTTCCTTATCTCCGAATATATAAGTGCATTTTCCTAAATGGAAAAATAATTTTATTTTAAAATTGACCCGATTTTAGCCAAATTTCCCTCTCTATTAGGTATTTTAGCAAAATATATTTCATGAGGGAAGATGAAAATGAAGGATATTCCTATTTCGAGTCATAGTTTCTCTACAATGAAGTAATCACATGCATGATAAATTCATTAAGATATCACTTTTTTCATCTGCAAATGTTATTATTAAAACTTTTTCATGGAGTTACGGGGTAAAAAGTATCTTTTGGAATGAAAGGTCTATACAATGAATTACAGAGCAGAACCACAAGGTAACCTTCCCTGAAATTATTTGGTGAATGCTGAAACAAAAACCTTTATTAGTTGGTTTTCAAATTGAAATCCTACTAAAATTATTAATAAACTCGGAAGATCATTTCGCTGGCCCTAGAAAGACATTCAAGAATATTCCGCATAAAATATATCAACAGTAAATGAAGAACTAGCACCATAGATACGGCGAGGTTTCAAAATGTAACCATATTACGCGATTACTAAACCTCTGCTGTTTAACTTAACAGTGACAGGCGTCACTAAGCAGACGTATTGATGTTCTCAGCAAGGGTATCTCCCGATACGTTAGTTCATTCCTCTTACAATTATTCTATTCTCCAACTCAACAGAATGAAACACAACAGTCATCGGGTGAATTTTATGTGTAATGGTACACTTTTACATTTACATTGCTCAAAAAATAAATGTTCCCGTCCTACTCTAATTCAATTCTACTCCTCTTTCTCTTACAGAGTCGAGAAAATTTTTTTGTATAACTAAGATTGTAATTATCGATTTACTCACGTGGTAACATCATTCCCTTGGCCATTTGTAATGTCATATTTACTCCAAATCTAACAGATGGGGGACATCATCGGATAATTGGAAAGCAAAAAAATAAAGGGCGACTAGTAGCGTCGACCTTTTAGCATTTTCGAACCTCGCGACACACCCTCCCCAGCAATCAGTTTGAAATATGTCCATTTTTTAGATTTGAGTCCATTCCGCGCGACCGTCTTTTCATATTCCGTATGGTAGTCATAAACCTCATAGTAACTTTTTTATTTTTAGGGATTATACTAAGTCTTTCAGATTCCTTTAATCAGAAAGTAAGCATTCCAATATTAACACGAAGAAAAACTGAATTAATAAGCCAAAGACGTTTTTCCGAATATTAAACTACTCTCTTCAATTTAAAAAAATCAAGTTTAAACTTTAATATCTTTAAACACAATGAAATCGTAGTATCTCTGTTTTATGGAAACCTTTTCTGAGCATCCATTTGATTGATTTTGAGAAGAGTTATACTAAGTAAAAGCTTTCACTCACTTGACCAAATAAGAAAGAACGAACTCAAATTTATCTCATAATTTTTTGTTTCAATTTGTAAGAATTTTTCATTGCAATTCAAAACATCCTATCACAAAAGCAAAAGAGAGTTAATTTCCTGCAACCGATGTAAATTTTATTTTTTATAAATTTGAAATTTTAGCCGGCTACCGAGTGTAACACTGAAAAGAGAAAACGCTCATGTGGAGGGGAACAGCGTGAAGCAGTTCAAAATAGGTAATGTCATAGAGTAATAAAGTATGAAGAGTAATGTCACAGAGTAATGAATAAATAGAATAGGCAATGTCATAGAGTAATGAAGTATAATATTTACTCTATGGTTATGTGTAACTGAGGAAAAATCATTATGGAAACGATTACAGTAGCAGGTCTGGTAATAAAATATTACTGATCATGGCTAACGATTCTCTGTAAAAAAAAAACAAGGAAAGAGTTTGTCATTGGCCAGGGTGATGCGGTACACTGTAGGATAGAAAATTAGAATCTAAATTCAAGGTTTTTTGAGTACGCCATATAAAAAAATCGTGATTTGTTTCTTTCCACATGACAATTTATCAAAAATAAGACGGAAATATAGTGACTGAGATGAGGAGGTAGGCTTGGGAAATTGTGTAGATACGCTGAGTTAGAACGGAATGCTGTCAGATGTCATAACATGAAGAATGGACAGTGAAATAAGAACAGGAGAGAATCTTTGAGCAGCATGATGGGAGGAGAGAGATGAACGAATTTATGGAAAACTATCGCAGACTTTTTTTAACATAGAGGCAGAAGCTGTTTGAATTCCTCCAGTATGAAAAATGGGCGTTTAGTGCAATGAGTTATGATATAAGGATTAACCTGTGGAACTTTGTTACCATCAAAAATTCCACATTTTTCCGCTTAAAGAAAAATGTACATCATCAACAGCGAGACTAACATAGAGAAAAGTAATGCTAGGTGATTTTGATCGATAAATGAAGGGTATCGTGAGATCAGGGCGTGGTTCCATGCCTTTTTCACACCCCAATAATATTTTAAAATGTTCCAGCACCCCTTTAAATGACATCTCGCATCCCTTGAAAGCAAAATTGTTTTTATAATAAAAGCCAAAGTGGCCAAAACAAGTTTGTTCAATAATTTTTTTATTATATATGAATAAAAATAAATCATAAGGAAAAGTAATGACATTCCTTCCAATCACAAGTTGGGAAAGTACTATCAAAGTACCATTTCTTCTTCTTCCTCTCCTCAACCGTTGGTTTGGTGGGCAGCATTTTGGTCTCTTAAAGGTCGTCTTTCCATCGCCAAATCCTTAACCACTCCATAAGGTCTTCCATCCTTTATGTCCGTTAAGAACTCCTTTCTTGGCCTTTTCCCCCTTTTCTCTTTGCCTCCATCCTACCTTCAATTAAGCTGGTACGCCACTCCGAGCGTCTTAGCAGGTGCCCTATGAGCCATTCTTTTCTGCCGCTTATTATTCTCAACAGTTGACACTTCTTTATCATTTCTAGCACTTGCTCACTGGTCACTTTGCTTGTCCATTGTACTTTAAGCATCCTGCGCCAACACCACATTTCAAAGACCTGCAGTTTCTTTTGATCTCTCTCTAGGAGGGTCCAGCTTTCTGATTCGTAGAGAAAAGTATCATTTACCATAACCTTCCAGGGGTTGCGAGAGAATATTTAATTTTTTCGTTTTTATGAATGGTAAAAAAAAGTACCATTTATAAACACGAAGATATTAAATATTACATCGCAACCCCTGGAAGGCTATATCGACCCCTGTTTGGGAGACTAGGAATTAATAAGTGTGCTAATAGATATTCTAAGGGAAGAGCAGAGGTTTGCGTCAACGGGAAGTTTCGACAACATCCGACGCGGGGGGGAGGCAGTGAAAGTCGGACATTGTTAAAAAGGCAAAACCAATATCGGTAGCTATGAAGACACTGAATCGGATTTTCATAGATTTGGACGCAAATATCGCGACGCAGTCTTTTCGGAAGATGCTTGAACCGCAGGGCAGCGCATGACGCTGAGCGCGCAATATCCACGGAGGACCGCGAGATAACGACCCGCGTTGCGACGCAACCGAGAGTTCTAAAGTGCGTCTTCCTCCCTCTCTGTGCACCCTTCCCCTCTGCTCCCTCACCCTCCCTCCCCCACCAACCCTCTACTGGAGACAGGGAAACGTGTTTGCACTCGCTATTCCCCTTTACTCCTCATTCACCTCCCCTCTCCTGCTCTTCACTCCACTGCCGTTCCAATGGTGCCAACTGATGGGATAGGTATAACCCTTTCTTTACTACGTACTTACCTATTACACCGAGCCGAGAAGCCATATTCGTACGACTATAATAGGGTAGGTCGGTTCAGGTGACGGATATTGACTGAAAATCCTACACACATGTTACTTAAAAAAAGGGACTGTAAGAAGTCGTATTAGTTGTTATAATGCGTTAAATTTCATAAATAATGTTAATTTGTTGTATTTGTCAATGTAAGTGATCTGACTTTGGTGAATTTTGTTATTCATTTGTTGTTTGTCGTTGGAGGAAGTGAACGAAAAAACGCGCGCAATAAAAGAGTTAGTTCCGTTTCTATTTACCATCAGTTCGGTTCGTCATTGAACTTATATCCTTATATTCCTGTAATCCGATTCATCCGCTAGTTTAAAGAGGTAAAACTGCCGCGGATCACTGCATAATTGTAATATTTGTATCCTTAAGAACTAGTTTCCTCTCACCGTGTGTCGATTAAAACTTTGAATTATCTATTGTTTGAGAATTAAATCAATTCCAATGCAGACGACGCTAATTTTATCTTACAAACTTCGCCATGCTACAACAGATTAAATCATGGGAAAAAAATTATGGAAATAGAGTGCAGATCAGGAAGGTTTAAAGTGCCATTTATGCTGCCAACGACTAGAAACCATTACAACTACCAGGGAGACTCTTGATTAGGTCTTTCGATTGATAGTGTAGCTAGTCAATTCATTTAATACTTAATGCTTGCACACTTATCTGCTTACCATAACTAATAAAGGGCCATGCATTTTGGCTGTGTAACTGTGCTATCTATTTGCATTTGTGTGATTGTAAATCAAATTTACTAAACTAGTCTTTCATTGGCGATAACTCACCCACTGCCACACACCCTTCTGGTGACTCGCATGGTATTGCGTAGATTTAGATGAGCGTAATACGCAGTGACTCGAACAGGAGCAATGATATACACTAAGGAGAGAAAACTCGCCGTGTAGCTATCATATTAATTAACCCGGATTCGAACTCGGATCTCAGACTTGCCCGTCAGGTGCGTAAGTTAGCTACTTTACTAAGCCATCTCGATTCGAGGGTCATTAGGGTTATTGGGGGTATTCATTGCGACAGAGGCTAAGGGATCACGACCACGTTTTCATGCATAACAACATGGAATTGAGCCAAAAAAACTTAGTTTGCTAAAACCTCCACTAAAATTCTCCGTAATTGCTGCACTGTAGATTAAGAAACAAGCAATTCGAAGCAAGACAACTAATCAACCACACTCACCGTCAATTAACCTACTTCAAAGTCTTATTAGCAGCCATTACTGTCTTTTAACAATTTTGGAAAAAAATGACTTTTTTAATCTGTCTGTTTTGCAGCCGTTTTGACCAAATTTTCTCTCTATCTAAATTGATCTGATCTATCATTCATCGTATATCGATCGTTCTATGCCTGGTTTTGCAAGACGTAAATTAATGATGATAACTTGTAACTTTGCTTTTGCACATATTTTCACATAATATGTGCAATAACAAATTTTCTGCTTACCATTACTAATAACACGACACTCACGACATCGGTCGTGTATTTTTGCTGTGTGACTGTGCTATCCATTTGCATTTGTGTGATTGTAAAAAATATTTACAACACAACTCTTTCATTGGTCGCATGCCTTTATTTTTGCGCGTATTTGAGTAATTTTTACCCCATGACTAGTGTAAGTAGGCTTTATAGTGCCATGCACGTTGGTGATAACTCACCCATTGCTAAAATCCCCACCGAAATTGTTTATAATAGGTGATAACTCACCAATCGGGTGACGGACATTGGCTGAATATCCTACACACACATGTTACTTAGAAAAAGGGACTGTGAGAAGCCAAATAAGTATCCTTAAGCACTACTTTCCGTCTCACTGTCTGTCGATCAAAACTTTGAATTATCTATTATTTGAGAATTTTTACCCCTTGACTTATGTAAGTAGGCTTTATAGTTCCATGCACATTGGTAATAACTCACCCATTGCTAAAATCCCCACAGAAATTGTTTATAATTGGTAATAACTCACCAATCGGATGACGGACATTGGCTGAATATCCTACACACACATGTTACTTAGAAAAAGGGACTGTGAGAAGCCAAATAAGTATCCTTAAGCACTACTTTCCGTCTCACTGTCTGTCGATCAAAACTTTGAATTATCTATTATTTGAGAATTTTTACCCCTTGACTTATGTAAGTAGGCTTTATAGTTCCATGCACATTGGTGATAACGCACCCATTGCTAAAATCCCCACCGAAATTGTTTATAATTGGTAATAACTCACCAATCGGATGACGGACATTGGCTGAATATCCTACACACACATGTTACTTAGAAAAAGGGACTGTGAGAAGCCAAATAAGTATCCTTAAGCACTACTTTCCGTCTCACTGTCTGTCGATCAAAACTTTGAATTATCTATTATTTGAGAATTTTTACCCCTTGACTTATGTAAGTAGGCTTTATAGTTCCATGCACATTGGTGATAACTCACCCATTGCTAAAATCCCCACCGAAATTGTTTATAATTGGTAATAACTCACCAATCGGATGACGGACATTGGCTGAATATCCTACACACACATGTTACTTAGAAAAAGGGACTGTGAGAAGCCAAATAAGTATCCTTAAGCACTACTTTCCGTCTCACTGTCTGTCGATCAAAACTTTGAATTATCTATTATTTGAGAATTTTTACCCCTTGACTTATGTAAGTAGGCTTTATAGCTCCATGCACATTGGTGATAACTCACCCATTGCTAAAATCCCCACCGAAATTGTTTATAATTGGTAATAACTCACCAATCGGATGACGGACATTGGCTGAATATCCTACACACACATGTTACTTAGAAAAAGGGACTGTGAGAAGCCAAATAAGTATCCTTAAGCACTACTTTCCGTCTCACTGTCTGTCGATCAAAACTTTGAATTATCTATTATTTGAGAATTTTTACCCCTTGACTTATGTAAGTAGGCTTTATAGTTCCATGCACATTGGTGATAACTCACCCATTGCTAAAATCCCCACCGAAATTGTTTATAATTGGTAATAACTCACCAATCGGATGACGGACATTGGCTGAATATCCTACACACACATGTTACTTAGAAAAAGGGACTGTGAGAAGCCAAATAAGTATCCTTAAGCACTACTTTCCGTTTCACTGTCTGTCGATCAAAACTTTGAATTATCTATTATTTGAGAATTTACCCCTTGACTTATGTAAGTAGGCTTTATAGTTCCATGCACATTGGTGATAACTCACCCATTGCTAAAATCCCCACCGAAATTGTTTATAATTGGTAATAACTCACCAATCGGATGACGGACATTGGCTGAATATCCTACACACACATGTTACTTAGAAAAAGGGACTGTGAGAAGCCAAATAAGTATCCTTAAGCACTACTTTCCGTCTCACTGTCTGTCGATCAAAACTTTGAATTATCTATTATTTGAGAATTTTTACCCCTTGACTTATGTAAGTAGGCTTTATAGTTCCATGCACATTGGTGATAACTCACCCACTACCACATAACCTTCTGCTTCATACTAAGGTCATTTGAGCCATATTGACATATTTTCATATAATAACGAAGTTACAAGCTATCATCATTATGTTAAAAAATTCGTTTTAGTTACCCCTGAAACCACGAGTTATAGATGTAAATTAAACAAGTGATGTTTTTCCGTGAGATTTCGCATTTTCACCGTGTATCCGCAAAACCGCAATAGTGCAGGTGCTGAAAATAGTCCGGTAATAAAAGCTAGCTTTTCAAATGAGGGATATCAGAGATTCCACGAGAGAGAATCAAGGGTCGCAGGAAATTTTCCAAGCGGAGTGTCCCCTTGATATTTTGTAAATCCTGGTATCTCGCCTTCGCCACATTGCTTCCTCCTTCCTCTCCTCCATGAGACCGAAAGTAAACACATAATTACACATTTCCCATGCATGGGGGCGCATCTGCAAGAGGAGCGAATCTTTCGCTACCATTCCCGTCCAACCCATGCGCATCAACACAGGGTCCCCCGACCGCCGAGGCAAGGGCCTCGTTCCCCGCGAACGACTCGTTATGACACGCTAATTGGAGCGCTTAACGGAACACGCATCGCCTTTGAAAAGTTATTTATCTCCGTCCCTTCCTTTCTCCGTGCTCCGGGCAATAACAAAGCTTCCCCTTTTCTCACCCCGTGTTCACCCCCATTCCACATCCCCCCACTCTCCCAACATTCTCCAGTTATGCGCCTCTTCTCTTTTTCCCCGCGAATATGGGCGGAAATTCACGATCCATTGTTCCTCGGATTCATGTGCACAAGCCGGAAGAAAAAATAAAAGCGTATTCGTTTGGATTGGATTGAATATGTGGGGAGGCGACCGACATCTAAGGGTATTTGCGCCATAGGGGATAGGTAAGGGAGGAAGGGTGAATCCTGCTCCTAACGATAAGGTGACCACGGTTTAGTGTCTCATCTAACAGACAGAGTACTGTACCTTTAGTGCCCTCCACAAGACACTCAAGTTGGGATCAGGTTTCCTCTGAAAAACATCCGCCTCTTCCGCAGGGATTTGAACCCCGGCCGCCCGTGTGGTTTGCAGCTACTCTAGCCACCACACCAACCCGATCCCCAACATTGCTTGCTCATTGATCATTAGCACTAATACCCGCAGGCGTAATTTCCTCTCCACCACTTGGAACAATAGTCTCAGTTTTTTTTAATTTTCCAGGTGGTTTACTTTAAAGACTTTTCCTGAAATTTGCTATTATACACCGCGAAAAAATGTGACCACCAAGTTTTAACAATGTTCAAATGAATTTAAGATTTATCTAGGACGCTCGAAAGGCGTCAACTGGACTCCGTCACACACATAACTCGAATGACGGTGATTGCTTCTCCGGAGTTATTTCTGATGCAAGCTCAATATTTTGAGGACTTCTAACTGCCTTCAGTTAACTGTTATCGATCGCTCATTTCCACCAACTTTAGCCCGAAACATTTAATTCCATGAAACGTCTAAAGTATGGGTGGTTGACATTTTGAGAGGAGCAGGCAAAGTAAGATTCTTCGAGTGAATTTGATGGAGAAGAAAATAAAATTATTATTGTGGAATGGTGAATGTAATTTTAGAATAGTTGGTTTAAATAATTCATCTAATTAGGTTGGCGCACAAAAAGTTTCCAAATCATTAATTGGTGAATGCAGGAAAAGCAAATTGAATGCATGCAAGAAGTTCATCAAATACCAAACGGGCGACACATTTCGCTTTGGACTCTACTCGACTTGGACTCTTGGAACATGTGAATTTGCGACTCGTATGGTGCATATTGGCCAGAAGATATATTTTTTGTACGTTCGATCATCGCACGACGCTGATTTGATTTTTTGTAGGAATTTAGAAAGAGATCTAACGATGTGTTTCGCCACTTCGGACCACTACATAGCTAAAAAAATCGCCAAAAAATACTGAGTCTATTTTTTGGTACCTACTCAGAAGAATAACTACAGGTATCTCATCCCCACTACTTGGACAAAAAATCCAAAAGTATATCACGGTCTGGTTTTTTGTAAATCACCCACTGCGGACCATTACATGAGTATTTAAATTTGGCATATAACGAAGTTTACATTGTAATTAACTATAGCACAATCATATTTTGAAATTCGATTAGAATTTCATTTGAATTTGCATTAGAATTGTTATATTTTTGCGAAAAGTTAAGATATTCTCCAGGAACACAGAGCATTAAGCCTTAATGACTTCATTAAAATATTGCAAAATATGCTACGCCTTTCGTAGACGAACACATATTTTATTTGTCGTAGCCAAGAAGTGGACCTCATTAAAACAAAGAATGTGTTCAATGTCTAGGATTTTTTAATAATTAACATCAAATTTATCTACACCAAACGATGAAAATCCATTCTTAGACGTTAAAAGTTATTCATGAGATTTATGGAAGTCCTATGTCCTAGATTTGCGCTAGACCGCAGAGTGTTGACCCGCGGCCTCTTGCCTAGATAGTTGCCGGTCCAAACCGTTCCTTTGTTTTGTCCGACAATCGATATCATTAAATAGTTCACCGCTCTTTCGTTCACGACTCATCGGTGATGAAAATAAATATGCAAGAATAGGGATGAGAGAAATAAGACTTACTCGTGATTTTAAATGAGTGCGATTGCGACTGTTGCATGCAGGAGTCTTGCATGTGAACTTTGGTAAAATTAAGTTTTGTAGCCGAGCAGTTTTCTTTAACAGGTCTGACCTCATCTTAAACACCAATCAGAAAGCATAACTAATGTAAAGGCAATAAAAGATTAAATGTACAAAACAACAAAACGAGGGGTATACATTGGTGGTTATTCATTCTCAGACTCACATTATGGCTAGAAAATTATCCAAAAAAAAACAATTTACTCTATTACTTATAAAGGAATTCTATGAGGCAATATTTGCCAAGCGACCTTCTACTTCCAAATGATACATTATACATCGTACAGAGTTATTAAGCATTGGGGAAGGTAGCATTCAAATAATAAATGTATGCTCTTCAAAGAAGAAGAAGAAGTCTAATAAGGACTCAAAGGACTTGATAAATAAACTAAACTTGATATGTAAAAACTACATCCACTGCTTGGCAACAAAAACTTATTGA
Organism: Ceriagrion tenellum; assembly: GCA_963169105.1. Lineage (NCBI taxonomy): Eukaryota > Metazoa > Arthropoda > Insecta > Odonata > Coenagrionidae > Ceriagrion > Ceriagrion tenellum. The sequence goes on from OY720639.1 coordinate 11,414,008, forward strand.
CATCTGAGATTCAATCGCGAGAGAAAAACAGATAACTGTACAGGAAATGGCAGTTTTGACGAATGCTCGGGCACCAAAATTGCACCATAATTCCATGAAACATGGGGAATTTCCAGCTAGGTGCCCACTATCGCGGCATTGCTCGGTGGAGCGTCGGATGATAGCGGAAACGGTTTACGGGGTCCTGCGGGCGTAGCACAAATTCCCCGGACATAATAATGTATTTGGAGCCAGTTCTTGGGCAAACATATCGAAGATAGCACGTGAACACGGACGAAACAATTGTTTTAAGTGGCCCTCGAGGTTCGGCGGAGAGAGGAAACAACGAGGTAGGTACTCGTAGGTACTTCCGAACGGGCTCAATGTTTACGCGATGGGAAACCTAGCAAACGTAAGTCCCTAACGGCCCGATTGTATGCCCTGAAATGTAATTAGCTTTTATGGACCTGATCATTAAGCGTACCATCAGCAAATGGGCGTCGGTGGTTTATGTACAAAGGGAATTTGCATTATATACCAATGTCGTGTAAATATACGGTCGTCATCCGGCACTCACGTCCGCATACGCTCCCATGGCACCGCCGTTTCCTTTCGGGTAGGGCAGAGTCAAAACATTATAATTATTATAATTGATGGCCCAATAAACTGGCTCCATAGCAGTTATCTCCTCCATAATTTCAAAACATTACATTCCATTTTTGCCTCTGCTACATTCTCGAATTGTTTTTCTTACGCTACCACACGTTCATTAGATATTCATACACAAAATTCTATTTTTTTAGTATCTCACATCACATCCACCCATGGCTTCCTCTGTTTACCCCTTACTCTCAAACTCTTTGCTCATTTATCGTAATTTTTTTCTCTTTATGACTCTCAAAGAGGTACTTTCCTCACATGACCAAATTAGCAAAGCTCCGTTTTTTATGCACCCATTTCGCACTCTTTCATGACCCAGTCATTTGCGACTCTGTCTCTTCTACGTTCATCTCAAACGCTCCTAAGATATTTGCAGTAAAAGAGCAATGATGTGCCTTCGAAAAACTTTGAATATGAGATTTGCACGGGTATTTGTGGCAATTTATAAATATCAGTAAGTTCGATAGAGATCAGAAAAACTTTGAGTATCATCTATTGATGACGGAAAAGTGTAAAACTACTTTTCTCTTGCTCCTCTCAGTACGGTAGACAAAGGTACCATTTCCGTAAATATTTTGACTAACAGGTTGAGAAATTCTGCCACGCTGAATCATTTATGACGTGCGCTGCATGATCCCTCAGCTATAATACACACCACATCCTGCCACACCTGCTGACAAAACGGCACGATTCGTCTATGCCCACAGTGTCACGATCATGAGATTAGCATCGATGCTGATATCTGCCATAATTGCTTTGCTCAAGTCGCGATTATGTACGCAAGGTGTTTTGACCCAACTGAGAATGCAGAAGCAAAGCGGAAGTGAATTGGTTGATAACTTATCAGGAACGAATCCACAACATTTTGGCTGAGATGGTATATCACCAATCCAAAATCATTTACAACATCATAGGATGAGGACCATGAAAAGCCCCAATTCGTCTCTTCTTATTCGAATTTTCAAGCTTATTTTTCTTTGGACGACATTAAGGAAGATATATGAAAAAATATTTCTACAAGGATTTCATTTATGTTTTTTCCCGATACACTTTCAAATTTCTCTTTCCTCTCTCAATATTTCCCAAATCAGAAATATTTTCATAAACAAATTAATACCAGCAAATGCCAAACAAGCAAACAATTTTCAGACATCAAGCCACTCTAACGTTAGTGCGATGAAAATTTTAATGGGGATGGCTTCCCACTTTCGTTCTTCGCTCTTAGTAACCCTTGCGCGACTGTTTGCTCAGCGTCGAGGACCGCTTGGGAGAAAAAGAAAGAACGATCAAATATGCAAGGGGCAGGAGACCCTCGAAAATACCTCTTTAAACCCTTCTCTTCAATTGTCATTGCGTTGTGTGCCTCGCGCTTCGGGCGTCAAACCGTCGTATCCCAGATTTTTTCCCGGACTATTTGACGCACCGAGAAAAGGACGCAAACGACCTCGACCGAGATTCATGGCCGTGGTTGCTCGAATTTAAGCTCTGTTCCGCCGTGTTCTACAATCTTTATTCGGACAGGCCAAGATGCGCTGAAAACGGCTGAGGTTACTGAGAGTTTCAAGATTACAACGTGACCTAAGTCTTCCCGGCTAAATAAAATGTAAGTAATGAGAAGATCTGGACACTCCCTCGAAAGAATAGTTGCCGCAGTTTCCATAACAAAAACTCGCCTACAACTGAGTCGTCATATTAATGATTATATACGGCAAAAGAGGTAATCATAAAATACAATTTAGCTCTAATGAAACAAATGGTGACTTTGGGAACTCTAGAGCTAAAAGCACAGGGTATTGGGTCTAGATAAGGATATTAGGAAGAATTTTCTATCATCATCGGCTGTATATTTAAATTTCTTAGCATCATGATTATTTCAGCATTTCATTCCTCTGTCCCGCGGCTGTCACAGACTATTTTCACGTTAAATTGCTGGCGTGAATTCACATAATTTCACAAAAAAAAGTTTTTCTTGTCTTTTCCTCCCTCTCTCACGCACACCCTATATTCTACTGTCTGTTTCATTTCTTATTCCTTGTGTATTACCGATCACTTTTTCGTGACCATTAGATTTTCCCATAACAATATCCACAGTTCTGTTTGACTCTCGCTCCAAGGAAAGGGTAAATTTATTGTGATAAAAGAGAATTTAGAAAGATAGTGATCTTACGTCTGGAAAACCTAATAAGTCTTCAATCACCTCAGTACGTCCTCTGCAGCTATCTCTCACGTTCTGTTATCACCATAACCGCTGCCTACGTAAAAGACACAGCCGTTGAGAAATAAACTCCAATATGACAAGCGCGCAAGGAAATAAAATGCGGATAGGAATTCGACACGACGCTCCCTTTGGCAACGGTGCATTCCATCCATTCTAGACCCGTCCGGTATATAAATTCCTAGCGTTCTTTCTCTCTTCATTTGTTATTTTTTATTAATTTATCCCTTCATTCTTCCTCCTCCTCGGTTCGCGTGTAAAACTTGCTCGTCAAGATGCCCGCCGGGATGTTTTTAGGGATTCACTCAATGGTGGCGCCACCTGTTGTTTCTCTACGGCGGCACGGCGCCCTTTGCCTGGCTCGCAATGAATGCCTGTCACGTGATCTTGGGGGGGGGGGGGAGTTAGGGACCCCCTTCACTTGAAAGGGTGGACGCGACCAGCAAAATGGAGATGCCGACCGTGGGACGAGGACAAAACGGCAACAGAGGTAGGAAAAAGGTTGCCCCTGGCAACGTGCATTATTCTCGCTATCCCCAGCGATCACTTGCTTTAGTGGCGCCGCCACTTAGCGAAGAAACAGATTAGATGAAGGCAAAAACAGCCAAAAATAAGACATTCAAAATTCGGCCGGGAAGACATGACTAAATGGACGAACTGAAAAAAATTAGCAGTTACATTTATTCCGAACCACTATTATTTTTAACACTTTCACAGCGTATCTAGTTTTCAACAAGCGTTCTTAGAAAATGTCATTTTACAATGAAAAAACGGATGTCCAATTCCTATTACTTTATCAAAAATATCAATCTTATAATGTTATGAGGCAGCTGCAACATACTTTTATAATTAAAGTTATGCCATTTTTGTTGCTAAATATTAACTTTACAAAGATAATTTAAAATAATCACGTATTTTAAAAAATCTTTTTGAAATATTTTAGCTGCATTATTAGGTGGGGATAAGTGTAGCATGAGAGACTTCGGGCGTTTGTCGAGGCCAAAGAAAAAGCTTTTTCAGAGTCGTGGAATAAAGTCGATCATCGCAGTGAAGCACAAATATATGCAGATCGACTTTTGTCGGCTATCGCGGTGAAAGGGTTTATATACATGTCCCTTATTCAAGCATGAAACGCGTGACCGTTATCTTTCTTTTCAAAATGCCTTGGTATGGAAACTATTATTTTGCTTTTAGAAAATGTGGTGCTTTTGAAGAACACTTCCGAGTTAAAAGCACCGTGTTTGACTTTTCCAAGAATATTTACTCATTATAAGTTGATATCAATGTTTTATTCGTGTGTTGATATTAGCTTTTTCAAAATCCGTGTGCCCTGATTACAAAAATGGCAACAGCGGACAAGCAAAAACCTAACAAGACCACAGTTTCCTCATTGGGAAAGTGTGGACTTGTGGAGGTGGTTGGAATACATCTATATGGTTGCGGTAACCAGCCCGATCGAAGAACAGCATCTATGTGTCGTTAATTACTCTTATATCACATTCCATATGAAATAATTGTGAAGTCATTACAATAATTATACTCATTTTCAAAGAACCACGGAACTATCCGCGCAGTTACTTCAACAGAGTCACCCGCTAGTGATCACACAATTGTGTGAAATTCACAGTGGATAAGATCATTCGCCTGTACTGCTTGCGGACAACATGCCCCTTAAAGCCCCCATGAGATTCACAGTGGAAGAGGACTCCCGGGTAGCTTAATTGATTAGACCACTCGGCACGGAATCGAGGGATCTGGGTTCGACTCCCACTCCAGGTGAATGATTTTTCCACTGTGAATTTCACACAAATGTGCAATTATTATAATCATTCGGTCCACTGCATGGTGTGAGTATGCCTGCCTATTTTCGGTGACGCATGGTCAACAGACGAGATTGGCAAATATCACTTACAAAAAGTAGATTTACGCAATCACCATAAAACAATGTTAAGATTTTCAACATATAATTGTGAAGCTATTTAGAGTGCAAATTGATTAATTAAAGCCCGCAAGTATATCACACCAAACTAAAGGATCTGATAGGTAGCTTTAATTAAAACTAGAGCAAAATACTATTTGCCATCTCGGAGAACAATTAAAAATTATGTAAAGTTGCGTTAAGTCTTGCACGTTAAATAGAATTTTCGAAAAAGTATCTGCTTCTTACCTCTTATTTTTGCATTAGGTTAAAGGATTTTAATGAAAGCTAGAGACGGACTTTCGCAAGAATGAAGGTACAACCAATAGCCTCATTAAAAAGAGTTAAAACTTTTTGCAGCTTTTTGGAATCCTTTCTTCCATCGCTCCTTTAGTTTACTTGTTCTCAAGATAAGGGATCAAGTATTCAATATTGGATGGCTTTACAAATATGGTACTTAGCTTATTAATTCAATTTTGTTACGCGTCTTGGCTTTCCTATACTCTGCGTTTAATCATTCTTTGCTCTCTCGCTCCAGCCATAAAAATTCCTAGGGAAGTGTAAAAAGGCCTAAAGGTAGTCCGAGCGAGATAGTTCCCTAGTCACAATAGAGGCCATATTCGAATTATACGTTTTAATTTCACCGGCTGTAGGACAAATAATTTAAATATTGCATTATTAATGGTTCAATAATATAGTTTTATATGACAGATATTGTAAGTAATTAAATGAAAATATCTAAATAAGTCTTTAACTTGACTCATTTTTTTCGTGCGGTGCGTTTGAAACTCCTTCAAAACGAAAGGTTTTTTTGTGATACCCAAGAACCTACTGCGGTGACAATATGATTAATTTTCAAAAATAGTTGATAAAACGTACAAACTACATGCTGCTAGATTTTTACGACATCTAAGTGTTAGAAATACCTCATTTGGTAAATAATGTCTCTCTGAAGTGCATACACGTACCATTTCCCATGTAAAAGGGCTGGTATTTTCTGGCAAACATCTCCGAAAGTGATGTGGTAAGGGGATGAATTTTTTGTATCATTAGAAGGGTGACATATTTTTCTTCAAAATGAGACAAAATTCATTGATTTCTAAGCAAAATGATATTTCGCTCCAACTACCTTAATATGGCATCTTCATGCTTGTCCTCACTCCAGTAATCTCAAGAAGAGTCTTTGGATTTTTTTCTCTATACTCCTTGAGGACGACTGCAAGATTTAGGAAAAGAAGGGATATAAGAGATTTCTGGAGAAAAAGCGTGAATGTTAAGCTTTCCAAACTTTTACCGTGGAAATATATGTGCTTTATAGAGCAGTCGTCCTTTACTGAAGCTTGATTAATAAGGTACTTAAAATTACTAATTAAGGCATTACTCCGTCTGGTTTCGAAAATTAACTGATAAAGCATCCTGAAACCAATAATTCGACGATAAATTCTCTACATTGCCTTTCTAGTACATATAAAATGCTTAATATTTATTATATATTTATTATATACGGATAATGTCGTAGGAAATAAATATATTCCAGGTTTGTGTAATATTTGATTTCTACAGATTTGATGTTTATTTACAATATGGTCAACTGGAAGAATAATGAGTAAAATAGGAAATAATTGCTAAAGTTGAAGAGCACAGAAATGGGTTCTGCGTGTTGCTTTGGCACCAGGAGTCCATCATCCAACTTTTCATAACCGTTATTTGGGTAATATATGTGGCAATTTATTGATGTTTTCATCTAGCAAAAATTCCAAAGAGAAGAACACACCTATCAATGGCGTAACACATCGCCATTAACATATTGTATGGAATTTGAGAGAAATTTCTCACCCTTAAAAATGTAAGTTTTGGCACCCCTGGGGCACAGGTAGCCGGGGTTTGATAAAATCTATACTTCGAATACGTTATATTGGCATATAAATGAAAAAAATTAAGATTCAAGAGTCAATTAAAAATTAAAATTAAGAAATTTTTTCCCAACTAAATACACAAGTATCTATCAAAATCTGTCAGAGCATGTCTGTTGCTGATAAGAGAGTGGCAGTCATTACACCGAGGTAGTAATTCTCAGATGAAAGATACGTGAAATATGATGCACTAAGATATATGATTCGGGAGTAAATTAAAATCAAGTAGGAAGAACGCATGAGTAAAATGCTGAAAGATTTTCTTCTTCGCTTATTTATTTTAAAGCAGAGAAGAGCTCACAAATATTGGTTAGAATTTCATCAAAACCATTGTCACATTTATGCGAGGATTTGAGAGTGGAAGAGGCTTACTTTCCCATGGAAAGAGTGTAGAGAATGCATCGGCGGGAGACTAAAAGATATGCACTCCGGGTCTATGGAGTAAAGTTTCCTGCGGCATCAAAAAATAGCATTCTTGCAGCAAATATGTTGACAACATAATGCCAGTTTCTCCACTGTCTGTCATACTATGATGGTTTGCAAAACCCTAAAATTTTGATCAATTTTTGTAAATACCATGGTAGTTTGAACGAGATAGTTCAATGAAACAAGGCTTAAAGAAAAATTTAAAAGCATATCCAATGATGACAAAATAATTGCCCTTTAAACACTAATTTTCAAGATATTTACCAAAAAAAATAAATTTATCTTATGCGGGAAATGGTAAAAACGAAAATGTTGTCCTGAGAGGTTTCATTTGAAAAATGAGGTTAATCTAACCCTTAATGTTTTCAGATACTTAAAAGTGGGAAGTAGAATATAAGTTTTCGCAACTTATAATAAATTATATAGTCACGGATGAAAGAATTTTTCAGAAATATCCAAGAAACTTCCATTTCAAAGGAGTTTCAAATGAACCACGTGAAAAAATGAGTCAAGTTTAAAACTTATGTAAATATATTTATTCAAAAAATGAAAAATTCAATCATATATAAGTATATTATTGCTACATTGATATTAAAACATGTACTTTATGCTTTCCATAGCCGCTAAAATTTGAACGTAAAACTTAGATATAGTCTCCATTATGACAATGGGAGGATCTCGCTTAAACTATCTTAATGCTCAAGGAGTGGCGGACGCTTTGGTGGACCTCAGCTGGGAATCCATAATCTACGCGACGCAACTTATGACTCACTCCGAACTCGAGTCGCGTTGTCCCTTAAGCGCACAGCGCCGCCTCCGGTCTAGTTTGAAAAGTACAAAGCTGCCGTGCGGGTTTAGAGAGCGGCGTAAGCCGAGATAAATCCAAAGCCGCGAGGCGAGTTACCGTCCTTCGGCATTCCGGGCGCGTAGCAAGATATCTCCGGAGTATCCGTCCTTCTCTCCTCGGGGAGATTTCGTGAGGATTGCAGTCGACTCGGGAGTCCCTCTGTGTCCAGTGAGGATTCTCATATCGCTGAGAAGGGAAAGGAAAAAACAACACAAAAGCAATGGAAGGATAAATCCATATGCAAATGTTGCCGTGCTGAATACTAAGATCGGTGGAAACAAGACGGGGAACAATGCGATTTGAGGAATCAAATTGCATTTGTGTTGCATTGCACTGATATTAGTCTTTGTACCAGTAAAATCGACAAAACATTGCGAAGTGAATTTAAAAATCTGAAATTATTAATGCAAATAATTTGGAAAATATCGCTGAAACACAGAGGAAAGTTTGTCCATGACACACTTAATTTTTATCTTTTAACTAAGCACACTGATGTGTTCTATTTTTTAATGTCATGTTTTGGAACACACGTCTTTATTTTCCTTATTCTCCATGCAATTACAATTTGAACCTCTATGATTCTACCCTATAGCTGTAGGAAGAAAATTAAGCAGGATTTATTTCTCCAATTGAATAAATAGGGATTTTATGTAATTCAAACATGGCGGGTGAATTTTTCTGAAGAAATTACCATGAGAAAAAATCGGCCTGAACCGGGAATCGAACCACGGACCTTTGGTTTGCCGGACCAATGCGCAGACCACTACGCTATCCAGGCTTCCTAATTCCCATAGCAATTTTTGGTGGATACAAGGTAACTAGATCTTAGGCCCTTGCGGTCCATCAAAGATGGCAACGCAAGAGAGAAGAGGACTTCAAAGAAGCCACAACCAAGAGACAGTATCCTTCACCAGCACATATGCCGTGCTTAGCCAGTTGAAATTCAAACATGGCGGGTGAATTTTTCTGAAGAAATTGCCATGAGAAAAAATACGGCAAACCAAAGGTCCGTGGTTCGATTCCCGGTCCAGGCCGATTTTTTCTCATGGCAATTTCTTCAGGGATTTTATGATTCCGAGGACGCACATTTCTCAATCGTTTGTCATGTCTCACCATCTCATACTGATTCACTACAGCATGCATTGCAAGCAAACAGTCGGAAATAAAATGCAACTCAGAAAGCGGTGATGGTGCATATAATAATTGGGTTGGAAACGAGATGAAAGAGCAGTGAGAGGATAATTTTTAGTACTAACTAACTTCAATTTGTCCTAATGAAGTTAACTGAACTACGGCTGTTAATGAATAAGCAAAAACCAGAATATTATTGTCAAAAAGTTAAATTTAGTAAAATTTATTGCCAATGCCATGTCGCCATTTGAGTCGCATCTATTTCTATCAATGTACAGTGGCGGAAAAAATTAACGCAAAATTTTTCGCGCGCCAGAATGCGGCATTTTTGGGAACTTCTAGGAGCAGTACACACTCCAAAGACTGGCAACACTGAGGAAAACATCGTTTACCGCAAATATTTGAAATCCGCAATGGAGCTCACATTTGTCGGATCTTAGAACTTAGTCATCAATCGCCTTATTTTTGAGCTTTCGTCTCATATTATTCGCACATTCAGTCGCGGTGCATCGCTGTGTTTGCTTCAGCATGGTTATTACGTCGAATGATATCATTTATACAGAAAGACTGATTATAAAAAATATTCACTATCCCACCCAATTCAGTATACAATATGCTAAAATCTTCATCTTCTTCCACCAAGGGATATTTATTGTAGTCGACTTTCCGAGGACCTTTTTGAATGACGCGTACTGCGTCTGTTTCACCGAAATGATATTAATCGAGATTTATCCGCACCAAATGTCGATACAAAAAAGATTTAATTGAAATAAGTATAGTCTACGTGATGTAATTTGTCACGATTTTCCATTTGTAGATTGACGAAGTTCCTTTAACGGATATTTATTACATTCAAAACGGATATTTATTAAAGAATCGTTCTTGACCCAATATAAATATCGTCTTTAGTTCGTCAGAATGGGATTAAACTATGAAAACATACGTAAAATATAATTTCACGAAATAAAAATAAATGTGCTCGCATCGATACTGAATAATCTAGGCATATTTTCCCGATATTTCTTTCATCTTATCACAGGAAGCTTGGTGACAGGCTGTCCACTGTTACGCTTTATCTAGTAAATGCAGAATATACGAATAAACATTCAGAAAAGTTTGCCCAAATTAGGTGTAGTGATGGATAACATATGTATGATTGCATAATATCTTATGTGCTTAGCTATAAATTCACCGCGCATATGAAATTAACAGAAAGCCTTTTAAAAGACTTCCGTTTGGAGTAGAATATCATTAATGAAATACATTAATAGGTAACGTTAATGTTTTAGCTGTCAGATGTATTTGGCTAGCTAAAGAGTGGTCCATGTTCGATTTTTAATGAATGCATATGAGCTTTTATATAAATTTCCTCATATTGCTAATATGAATGAATGTAATGTGTAGCAGCAATGACTGGCCGATAATATGTCATTTTTTAAATACAAAAGAGATAAAATTTGCCAAATAAAAAAAATTTTAATTGATCAGAAATTGAATGAAAAACTCAAAAATGTCTCGCCCAGGGGTGGGATCACGGTATTTTTCTTCTTATGGTCATAATTGTCATCCAAACCGCATGGCAAGCCGCATTGGTAGGGCAATGCACAAGGTCCTGGGAGCGCACTCCACTGCTATATAGTACCCGATCTTTCTTGATGATGATCACGTTTTCGAAATCATGAGCGTACTCGAACAATGTTATTATGAAGAACCATGATTGCGATTCAGGTTTGCAACCCAGTAACAACTACTGAGCTTTCTTATGTCAAGGCGAATTTATGATGACGTTTCGTATCCTTTCGGTGAATTTATTTTCATCCGTATGCGTTACTGTGAACTAAGTTACCTTTTTATAATGAGTGGTGGTATTGTCTACGAACGTTAAAAATAACTTAAGGATAGGAAAAAGCATACTACTCTCCCGGGAATACAAACAGAAAGAAGTAGTTCTCAGATTTCACCTCATCAGCCCAGACCATTCCAATCAAATGCCATTAGTTCCCATTATTCATGGGTTTGGAGGCCAGCCATCTTTAGTCTGAGATAAAGCAACGAGCAATTTTTGAGGACTCTTGAGGATCCCTAGAGGTTTCCCCGTGTCGATACAAAGCTCCACCAATACTAATCCATTCAATACGGAATGTATGAAGGGCGCATTATATTGATTTGGAAAATAGTATGCCTTTAATGAGAGCTTACTTTCCCCTTGTATTGCGGGAAATACCTTTTCTGCCATAGATAATGTTTCGGACGCCAGGCGTTTAACTCACGGGAAAGAAGTGGTATTTGACTTCTCTTACGCCATTAAATGTATTCGACGGGGACTTCCAATTTTTTCGAAGCGCGACGAGCCTTTTCTTTCTGGTGCAGCAAATATTTGAAACCTGTGCGTTATTCACAACAACAAACCACCCCGACCATCACCACCCGGAACTTGGCCAAGGTTTACTGATGACTACTTCATTGAGACGAGAGTCGATAGACGAACAAGCAGAGCGGACAGCGCAAGCCGAGATATTTTTCAAAGTTTTAGCGGCCTCTCCCAAAATTCTTGGAGGAAAAAAAGATCTTATTAGCCTTTAAGTATGCCTCATTTTTTTCCCAGGTGGAGGAATCGGATGATAGGTTTGTAAAAGGCAAAAACATCTGTCGAAAAATTACCCGAAGGGGTGTTGCGCCGTTCACCCACTGAACTTTTATTTGGTGTTTAAAAGTAAAAAAAACCTATTTCTTACTACTATCAAATAAAATTCATTAAATTCATGTCCGCTATAATAAGAACTATGTTTAATCAAATGTATATCAATATTCATTTTTCGCCCGCAACTAGGAATACTTACGAGTTCACAAATGTCAAAATTCTAGGAGATGGTTCTAAACAAATCATGTAACATAGATGGAGCGGGCTGCACGGAGCGCAGCGTTCATTATGAGGACAATGCGAGAAATAAACGTTTTTCTACCCCCTCAAACGAAACAACCCCAAATTTAGATGCAATGAGGAAAATCGTGGAGGAAGAATGGAAAATGAACCCAGTAAGATGATACCAAAATATGGACAACTCCATGTCACAGAAACATGGTTAGGAAATCGAGAATGGAGGGGGATGGATTGATTATAAGGCTAATAAATATCCACATTCTTTATGTAAATACCAGCATATTTCTCAATGATCAATTACTGTGATCATGTGCGCACATTACTGAAATTGAGAGAATTACACATACATTTTACCTTTTTCCACTCGTTCTAAATAAAGCATTATAGTGTCCCATTTCAGCATCCGGTAAAATACTTTACCACTAAGAGATGAAATTTATGACCCTGTAAAAAGTCTGTTAATATCTTCATGTGGGGGCTCTCACAACTTTAACTTCCATTGAAGCAATAATATTACGACACATTTGAAGAGGAATAGATTCTTTAGGAACGTAGCAATCGTTTAATCTTTGATGGTGCACATTCCTAATTTGCACTCCATTGACTACTCTGGGGATTTATGAGGAGTATACAAATGACCATCGGGAAAATATCTAATCACTGCTTATTTGCTAAATGAAAAAGATGATTTTTAGTATTTTATCACTTTCATTGGGGAAGATACTCGATGAATTTTTGTCGTAGTATTACTTACGCATGGGTAAAAAAATGCTCCTCATAAAATTTAACTCCGTAATTTTAGACAAATATTTTTCACTGCAAATATGTCAAAAGGTATTTAAGTGATTCACTAATTTACCTTATCCTTTTAGTATTATTCTCCATCTTTAAGTTGAACTGTTGAACTACACGCTAAATGTATTACTCTTAGCAAACCTAGAAAACAATGCTGGGAAAGCTTCAAATACCGTTTTAAAGATATTTTGAAGAAAATTCCACCCTCTTTTGGTCTCTCACTCAGATAAGTAATCGGTATTTACAAGTTCGGCAGATAGAACCAAACTCTAATTCCTAATAAAAATAATTGCCCTCTTTACTAAATAATTCCAAAATAATTTAAAGGTGAATGTAGCACCAGGTAAGTTCACTAAATCGAGTAACTGACACAATCAGAGATCCGGTCTATTCCCTCCTTCATGAATAGCTTTTCATTGAGTGGTGAATTGGCGAATGAGTGGATATGAGCATCATACGACAGACAGGACGTAGAAATCAAGTGGGACCGAGTACCCGAGAATGGGAAGTAAACATCTCATTCGACGCCCAAGGAGACCGCTCTGATTCTTTTACAAAGCCCGAATATGTGTAAAACTCACACACTCATGATTGAGGTCAATGTCCATTCCCTGGGACTTCCGCGGATTCCTGCGAAGTTTTGGTTGCAATAAAGTCACATCGCGTAGATTAATCATAAAGGCACTAAAAGAAGCCACGCCAGGATTTGAACCCCAGGCATTCTTGGCCGCAGACGAACGCTCTCCCTCTAGGCTACTTCATCGATCAAGAGGAATCCGCGTCCAGTGGTTCTTACTACAAAACGAAAAAAGGGAATTCTAATGTTTCCTTTAAAAACTGAACCAAATAAAATGTTCTGGATAGTTGAAAGTAGTTTTCATACATTAAATAATATTACCTTAGGAGGAATTTAGAAATTTAAGTGTTTGAGACGACCTGTATGCACGGGGGCGGAAACTTACGTAGGGTTTTAAGTTATTGGGAATACTTTTAAAGAAAACTTTTCTCCACATGGAAACCATTCTATTCAACCGGATTTCCCATTCTTTAACGTGAAATTTTCAGGATATGACGCCAAAATGTTAATTGTAATGCATCATATTTCTCGGAAGTAGTTTGAGGCCTATTAAAACGATGTTCATTCACAGCTATTCCCTGCACGCGGAAATACGTTTTATTGTAAGTGAATTTGATCTGGAGAATAAAAAATTTTTATGTTCCAACAAATAATGCTTTCATCGTATTGTTTCTTAAGTTTCAACCAAGAAAATCTTTTTAAACGGTCCATAGCTCTAAAAAAATATGGTAATAATCTCTACATAATCAACTACGAATTTGTAACCTCGACTGAGTGCGGGTCGAAGCAAGCTCATCACATTTATAACTCCTAGACGATCTCGCGAACGTAAACCTTATTAGTATGACTATTTACATGACGGGTAAAATCGATATCTAATCATAGAGAGTTTGAATCTTCCCGGTTTCCATATCCTGTCTCATTGTTGTCAAGCTGTCGAAGGAAAAGCGATTTCAATTAGTTCCCGTGTACTCCGCATTCAGACGCCAATGAGTTTTGCGTTAATTTTTTCCGCCACTGTACTTAACAGCAACATGAACGAACTGAAGTTCACGAATCATGCAGTAAACAAGCAAATCGTGACGTTAGTACGACGTTGCAGATAAAAAAATGACCTCTAAGGGGAAAAATCAGGTAAATAGCTACAGTACCTTTCGACTAAGCTAGTGAAAAATCTTAACGGCAAGAATTATGCTTCCTTACAGATATCGGTAAATATGACATTTTTAGCTCGTCTGATCATTTTTAGCCTTAAAAGGGTTGTCAGATTTGACTTACATCGTATAAAAGCCCAGGCCTATTCGCCAAGAATCACAGATTCTTGTATTTCCGCCCAAACTTTTGCATCAATCAAATTTCACGATATAGCTTGATTTGAGCATTTCATCAGACGTTTAGTTGAGAGCTATAGCAATAATAATGCAATAGCACTAACCACAACTATTATGTACTATTAAAACCTATATCCACCGAATTCCAATGAAAATATTATAGTTTACTCACTAATCTCATGGGCCGGATAAAAGCTCCCAGATTTATTTAACCATTAGCTATTCTCATTGGATGTGATTTAACAAGATTTGAGGAGAAATTGCACAAAACATTTACATGACCATCCTATTAGCTGTTCGCAACGGTAATACCTCGTATACACAGACTCATCGAGTCAACCGATCACATGTACCTCTGTTTCACAGATTGTCACACGATATCAGCCTCCATATTTCCAATCTCCAAATGACTATCGCCCAAAAAACGTATTATCTGCTCGTGATATCGACAAAACTGCGACTGCCAGAGAATGTTGAAAATAAGTCGATATTCAAATGCTCATGTTGCCCAATCTGTAAAGAATCACCCTCTCAGGCAATCCAGAGTTGACTGAACCGCGAACTTAGACGTCAATACGTGAAAAGCTGCGGCTTTGTCCTCGAGCTTACGCTTCTTTTGAATGATTTAATGCTGTCAAAAAACAAATGGCGCAACGCATTTATTTTTATTTTATATTTATTGCAACGCACTACGGTGGGGATATTTGCGTATACACATACAAATTTAAATGATGCAAGGATTACATTTCCAAATTTTTGTCTTGAATATAGCGCGTATTAGATAGGTATTTAACTACCAAATGCACATGAAGCAAGTCGTCACAATGTGAATGACTGACGGAGACCAGATAGAAGCTAAAATTAATAAAGTAATAAGACAAGTATGCAACCTCTCACCAGCACTGTTCAATATTTACTTGTAGAAGGCCATAAGTGAAGCACGAGAAATCAGACTTAGCAGAATTAAGATAAACTGAGAAGGAATTAACACGCTCCGCTTCGCAGATAGTACCGCAGTCACAGCTGGAAACCGTTAATCGTAATGGACCAAGTTCTACAGGAATAAAACATTGAAATTAATAAGACGAAGACCAAAAGCCTAGTATGCGGAAGAAAGAAGTTGAATGTAGAAGTCACCATGAGAGGAGAGAAATTAAAGCAAATAGATTCCTCCACCTATCTCGGAAGTACCATCACGTGGGACGGAATAAGTGCAACGGATATCAAGCAGCCCAAGCTGAGAAGACATTCATGGGAAAAGACAACTGCTGAGCTCAAAAACGATAGGACTACACACTAGGAAAAATATGTGAAAACATTCGTATGGAGCGTAACACTCTATGGATCAGAAGCATGGACCATTGGAAAAACTGACCAGAAAATAATAGAAACCTTCGTAATCTGGTTCTGGAGAAAGATGCTGAGGATAAATTGATGGAAGACATAGGAAATGATGGAGTGTACAGAAAAGTAGAAGAGGAGATGACCATATGGTACATCATAGAAAAATGAAGAGCTTCATGGATTGGACACACCCTGAGACACAGTGAGTTTGTGAAGAACATAATTGGAGGCAAAATAGAGGACATTTCCGAGAGAATAGGGAGACCCAGGAATAAGTTCATAGATCAATTAAAGAGGAAAGTACATAGCAAGGGATACAAGGGAGTTAGTGAACTAACATTAGACAGGGAAGGGTGAAGGGCTGCAGTCAACCAATTTTTGGATTGAACAACCAATAAATGAAATTTGAAATCTTTCGAAAAGTATCGAAATTTAAGAGAAAGTCATTAGTAAATGTATGGCTTATTCAATATGTTGACTTTATATTTGTTAGAAACCACTATTTATTATTTGATGTGTTATTTCGCGTTAATATGAAAACCTATTCGTGCATAATTGGATTATTTCCAAATACACGTGGAGTTCTAAAAGACTAGGTGTTAAAATAGAAATTAATTGCCGAGAAATAAAATCGGAAACATTCATTTTTCATGTGCATCTATGCAGACTACTAATAAGTCACAGGTTTGCAAAGTTTCACACAAATCTTAACATAAACGAAAATCGTTCCATCCACCTCACATGCGATTTAACATTTTTTTATCGTGTAAAAACGTTTACTCAGCTATCGCTCCTATGCATGGAATAGGTGTACTTCTGTGGCAATGCCCATAATTTCCCAATCTAGAGCCGTCCCTTGCTCTACCATCTGGTAGTCAAAAGAGAGATTCGACGTGGCCGAATGGTTGATAACGCATCGGGCCGCAAGGAGGGGGTTGGGAGCGAAAGGATCAGAGCGCAAGGTGGCGGGTGAAATGAAGCCTAGATGGGGTACGGGGGGGGGAGTTTCCAGGGGAGGGTGGGGAGTGCAAAGCCAGGGTATTACGAAGGGGGAGAGGAATTTGAGAATATTCCCAACATCCGCGAGCTTAGATATCTCGAAGATTGCTCGGCCCCGTTCCAGAAATTGCTTCCGATCTTGCATCTTGCGAGCGCCTGTTCGCCCCTATCTACAGCATGGACGATATTATCGCTGCCAGCTTATTTACGCCTTCGTCCCCCATCGTAAATCTTCCCCATTCTCGCTTTTCTTCCTCACCTCCTTCCGCCCCAAAACAACGCGTGTACAAATGGCTCGATCATGTTTTAACCCCTTGAGTGCGGCCTAACGTGATATCACGTCATGCCGCACTCAAAGTGGTGCTGATGACGTGATATCACATCAAGGCTACCGTAAGTGTTCCAGCTTTCACTTGAAAACTTTCACTGACGTGATATCACGTCATACCGAACTCAAGGATTAAAGGTGTAGTTACAGACACAAGGTATAATGAGAAGAAAAACATTTGTTAACATTATAAGTATTCAGCCAAATATATCGCACAGCCACGGAAAGTCTCGTCTAAGATTTTCCCGGCCATAAGGATTTTTCCTAATCGTTCCTTTTACAAGCCGACAGCTCTTTGCGATGACAAAACCATAAAACCTCTTCATATCTCTTGCCTATGCTCTCAAGGATCCTTCCTCCACTTCACCCAACCCTTAACAACACTGCACTTCAAGCTATTGCACCCACAAAAGTTTCCATCGCAGACCAGCGCGGAGGGAAGAGAGTGGACTCAAAGTGGAGAGGTTGAAGGGAAAGGGCCGAGGGAAAGAGAGGAAGGCAAGGAGAGAGTGAGAGAAGCAGCGGAAATATACTGCTTCGCGTAATATGCTAGAGAACGAGGCAAGTGGCCAAAATCCCCCCTCGCCGTTGACTATACCAGGGACCGAATCGAGAGATCTCGTTGTGAGATGAGTTAAAACTGGACGGCGAGTCAGGTTTTGAGTTAGAGCACATTTCTCGAATCGCTTTTCCTGGCAGCAATTATCTAGGCTTCATACTGAACAACCTTCCTCCCATGTTTTACAGCACACTGAAAATTCTGTACCCCATGTCTCAAAACCATCCACTGAGAAGCTGGAGGCTGGAATGTAGCTGGAAGCAGAATCTGCACACACATATCCGGATACCACATTTAGTGAGCTTCTTTGAATCGTATGTCACGAAAGAAATCTTCCACTTGAAGCCAATATGAGACTCATTTACTGAAATATTTAAGCTAGGAAAGTATAGTAAGTATTTTCTGCATTGGTCAACTACGTAACTGAGGAAATTACTCACTTTTGAATTCTTGATTTCAAGTTGTTTGGGCTCGTGGTTTCTAAATTTTAGATTAAAAAATCTGGAAAATGTTCTTTCTAGTGAAAACTTCACTGAAAAAAGCAATATTTGACAAAACTCTTTGGATCATTAGACCATATTTCAATTTACGATCAGTCATGGATACCTCACAACAATCCCCCAAAATCTGACTTTATGAAAATGATACCCCACTTAATCACAGTAAAATTCCCGTTACGTCTCTACTATTGCACATATGGCCTTGAAAGTCGGCATGCATAAGCAGCATTACATGGTTATGAAGGCTGTTTAGTGAAATCACTGACTTTATATCTACAAATGGCTAGGGTGTCTGCTGGCTAGGTAGGCTAGGGTGTCTGCCGAAACAAAACTACCCGTCTTCCTTCGACCACGCAGTAGGCTAGGGGAACTACTAAAAAGAAACTCTACCGCCTTTAACGGTGGACCTGTTAAAACAACACCTATAATTCACCCATATTTTGCATTCAAGAGCTCGTATCGAAACGAATAATAAGAGTAACGACAATAAATCAAACACATTATAAAATTCAGTCTTTAATATACCTGAATTATGAAAAGCAACGGTGAAACCGGTGAAACAGGGAGCAAGAATAGAAAAACAGCGAAAAAAATTAGGGTAAAAAGCCAGAAAATTAATATATACCGATTTTGACGGCATATAACTCCGAAACTACGAAGCGTAGAAACAAAACAATATGGGTAAACGTTTAGACCGTATTGTTGCCTGACTAAAGTTGAGCGTAAGAATTTCGATCCGATCGACCGTTCAGTCGCTAGAGCTGGAAAACCGCCGAAAAGTCCCAAATTTCACCTAAATTTCGATATCTATGGCTCTTATCCAAGCGACCAATAACGATAATAACAAAAAGTCAACGATTTAATTAAGAACATTCACTCTTTAGCTAAACGTGAAAAACTGTAAACCCAGTCAGGCGGGTCAGGCGGGTCAGGCGGTAAACCCGGGACACAGAATGAAAAAAACACGAAATACGAGTAAATCCGCCATTTTTATTTTTTGGGGGGACATTTTTAAGGCGAGTTCCAATGATGGAAACAAAATTTTTTAAAGATATAAGTAAACAACACTAAGGAAAAGAAAAAAAACATTCCGCTGCATAGAATCGAACATCCAACCTTACACTTATCAGCCCAGAATCTCACCACTAGGCGAACGCTCTGTAGGAGGAATTGGCAGTGTACTGAATTTAAATGTCTTTCGTCTGATTTTTTCGAAATCATGAGTTCAAGCGATATCTGTGAGTTAACTGTTAGGAAAAGGAAGATGCAATAGGTATCGTTCTTTAGGCAATTTAAATAGTAATAAAATAAAATCGTCAAATAAGAATAGTTATCTACCGTTCAAAAGAAATAGACGGAAAAACACAGGCCTTCGCCGTCGGTTATTGCCGAAAAGTACGCATTATAAATTAGGACGTGAGTCCTAATTTTTGCTACTTATTCACAATGTGCATGTAAAGGCGCATACCAATGTCAACGTTCAAGGCCATATATGCACTAGTAAAGGCATGACGTACATTTCAGAGGGATTAAATGGGTTATCATTTTCATAAAATCCCATTTTGGGGGATTCTTGTGAGAAAAGCATCAGGGTTAGGAAATTGGTAATTGTGTAATCATATATACCATTTTAATAGCGACAACAGTAATTTTTAACATCGGTTAAATATTTAACCGTTCAGAAGCAACACACTTAAAACTAGAAACTTGCGCAGCAACCGAGCAAAAAATTCTCTATTTTTTTATTTTTTTTCGCAGTTAGTAATGTAAAATTCGGTGTTTTCACTATTAGTTCATAACGGGCATGTTAAGTAGCACATGCATGCCAAATTAGAGGGTCAAATATGCAGTAAGCGCGACAAAATGGGCATTTCACAGGTATAAAATGGGTTTTCATTTTCATAAAGTCAGAATTTGGGGGATTGTTGTGAGATAATCATAGATAATAAGAGAAAATAAATAATATTGAAATTTACGCCATTTTATTTTCTATAATAAAAATTTATAACATTGGTAAAATGTTTAACCATTCAGAGGCAACACACCGTAATCCAGAAGCCGGCGTCACAACTGAGCGAATATTCCGCCATTTTAAATTTTTTTCGGCCATTTGTAGATATAAAGTCGGTAATTTCACTAAACATCCTTCATAACAATGTAATGTTGCTTATGCTTGCCAACTTTCAAGGCCATATTTGCAATAGTAGAGACGTGACGGGCATTTTACCGTGATTAAATAGGGTATCATTTTCATTGGAATTCTTTGGAATTGTATGTTTCCAAAATGATCTGTGAAATTATTGCTTGTTTGTTATCTCTCTGTGATTGATACGATATTTCCCATTTATATATATTATATTTTCCATTGTATTTAGTGCTAATTATCTGTGACTGAAATTTTTGTTTTTGATCACTGTGAGATGTTGGCCAGGTATATATATTTTTTATTTTTTTCGTTCAAAGCAGAATATGATATGTATTTTCTTCGTTGTGCTCATACGGGGAAACCCAGAGCATAATAAAACTTATTCTATTGTATTCTAGTAGTTGTAGAAAATATTTTGCCCATTCTATGTTAGGAGTACACTAACTATTATTCTTTTCCATCTGTTTTCCTCGGAGCTCAACCTGCTAATCACAGTACCCCATTCATGACGCTGCATCACGATGGGAGCAATCACTGGGACCGTGCCTTGTCCATTTGCATGGGAATAAATACTTAATATCGGACCCGTGGCCCTTGCAAGCCAGCCAATAGCTATCGATTTACGGCCTGAAGCTTTAACGTCGAAGTGGAGGCGCGGGTGGTTCCCGCGTGAGGGAGTAACCGTCGCCGCTCTAACCGATGCGGATTCATTCCAAACCCTCCAACGCTCCTTCCTTTCACCGCCCTCCCCCTCCCCCCTCTTGTCTGTCTGTCTCTCGCCGTAGCCCCGTGGAAAAGATTGGCCGTAAAAAACAAAAAAGAAGTCTGCCCGAAAATCCGTCGGAAATTACGGCTGGCGATAAAAATGATCACGGTTTCACGAGGGTCGCAGGGAACGGACATTGGAAAATGGACGACAATGGAATATTTGCTCGGACTCTAACTGTACATTACACCCCGAATACTTGCCTTTCCGTCATCCTGTATCCGATTCCCCAATGTAGTCGCGAATTTTGCGCCATTTGTCCGACGCTGGCTCTATTTCCGACGGATTTCCACTTACGCCAGAAAGCCATGCACGACAGCCTATCGAATTAAATGATTACCACTCCAATTGTGCCAAGCGATGCTCGCTGGAACAGCACCTTGCATTGATAAAACCTTTAATCTCTACAGCCCTCTAGTTTTATGTATTAAAAGGAGTTTTCAACACCTGATCACCATCTTTAGAAACAACCTGAAGATGATACTCTGGCGTTGAAAAAATTGCACTTGATAATAGTGCTCAGGCAATGAAGAGTAATGCAATAGTAAATGTAGTAATTCTGAGCTCCGCTCAATACACTCGCATAACTCACGTCACCATTTCACCTTCCCAAGCCTAATCCCTTAAATCATTACACGTCTAGTGTCCTAACACCCCCTGCTACACACCCATGCGGTGGCTCCCGGGGTAGGAAGTAGATGTAGTTTTAGAATAAAAAAAATCAATTGACCAGTTGAACTTGCAGTTTTTGTCAGTAAATGGATTCAAACCATTGATTCATCGACACCGACAACGACATGGGCCGTTATGGACACCAATTTTATGTCTTACCCTTCCGGATACCGACCCTTTCAACTCAAGCATCGTAATTAATTGGCCCAATAAATAGAAAATGTCATATTTACTTCCTGAACCTCGTTCAATGCTCGATAGTCAGCCTTATTGACGCTAACTGTACCACTAAGGTACCCACATTTCATAAATGTTGAAAAAATTGCTCATAAAATTAAGTTCACGACATCAGGCAACACTTCGCAGAAGAATCTTACATCGGTATCCATATCGCAAAAGTGCTACCTCACATTGCAATACAGCTGTGAAACGAGTCGTACGAATTGAATAATTGTAGATAAGTACGAAGCACTTTTTGCAATATCGATATTGATACTCATTAAATGTTCATATTTTATGAATTTTGGGTTCCTCTCAGATTTTTAGGTTCTTAGGACAAAATCCATGATTTGGGTTACACAAAGAGTGCTAGGGTATTTACTAGAGAGAGTCTAATCACGTTTTCTTCAAAATTTAATCAAGGGTAATAGTGCTTTACGTAACAAGGGAGGGAAGAAGTGCTTAAGCCACCCTCACGTTCAGCTCGGGTCAAACTTCTTTCACGTATATGATGCACGATTTTTGCAGCAGAAGAATGGAAAGTTCACCCAAATATTCTTAATTTATAACCATAATGTGTCCACTTTTATTATTTACTTTTTCAATACTTCACATACGATGGAAACAAAATACGGTAATTTTTTACAGGTGCGGGATTTCTTCTTTCAGGAAACATTTTTTTTAAATATCTCCTAAATTTTGAACATTTGAAGAAAGGCTAAAAATATTTTATTTTGCAAATTAAGTCAATTATTAATTAAAAATCAAATGAAAGACTCACAAGGAAATCGGGTTGCTGCGGTGATTTTAAGGTACTATGATAGAGTGTTGGCCACTGCCATTGTGGAAACGATATGCTATATTCCTCTTGAAGATTAAGAAATACTGGTAACTAGAACTAGTTTTTTTAACTTTTCATAAGAATCTGACATTTTAAATATCATTCTCAACGTAGTAATGGCATAATTACTGAGCATTCATCTCTCCTGAACCTCAGCATTATATATTTCACCTATTTATCCAATTCCTACCCCACTGTTATAAAAGGCCGGAATATTTGTGACACTGTATCCTGTTGACAGCATAACAGTCTTAGATAAAATTTTGCAAATTTTACCAGTGTTCTCCATTCTTCAAGATGAATAAGAGTGCCACCTTGTAATGCCAAGAGCCAGAGCTTGAAACGATAAAGTGTTGGAGATCTAACAAGGTAACTCTATCCCACTTGGCCTCAATGAGAGAACTTTTAAAGATTTCTCCGTCACTTCTCCCATCGGATAGGACATAAAACTTTGGTCCACTTCGCATTACTCGACTTTATTACGAGTAAGCTAATTCCGAAAACAAGTAACTCAGGGTTTCTCTTTATCCTTTCTTCATTCTCCAGGTAATCGTCATTACAGTGGTCTCGGACAAAGCCGTCTATCAATCTACCAAAGCCATAATTTACTTCCACTGTCGGATAACCCTAGTTCTAGCGATTTTTTTAAAAAGCCCTTGGATCCACGACCGCAAATGCCGTCTGAATTATCAGAAATTCCGGTCTTCCCTCTTAGCCTTTCATTTATGCCCAACCTACCCCTTATATCCATAATCGTCCCTCCCACGTGCTCTACTCTTTGGGATTCCGGAAGGATTTTTTTCTATCATCAGATTCACGTGTAAGTTTTAAAGCATTGTATGCAGCCGATTTGTTTTATTGTACATTCTGTTTCCGATGTTTAAACATGTAGCATTGGAGTACATGACGTATATTTTGCAATAATTCCATTACATGTGCCTAGATTTCTTCCAAAAGTGAAAAAATAGATTTCTTAGAACCATATTTTCAGCTCTCAAATGTCATGGTATCACGCTCAGTCGGTTATTTAAAAAAACACATTTCAATATACGTTCGTCTTAATTTCGGAAGCTTCACCGAAAGCGTTGTCATGACGTATTTTAATTGTGGAAAAAATTGAAACACATTCATTGAATCATTTCCATTACTGCCTTCACACGTCATTTGAACGCACAAACTGTTGCAATGGATTGAAGAATGGTTCGGAATTATTTTTTTGACATGCTAATAAATTATTTAAATGTGTACATGATAGACTACGATTGCTGCTACATGTAGATATTGGCACCAGTTGTCGGTGGTCTCCTCATATATGTATGATTTATGTTTTAATCGCCACCAAAACACAATTCATAGTCTTTAACCCATAGCCCATCTTGCGCCACGATGGGTCTTATTTCATCATTTCTCCTCACATTGTACCCTAATGGATGGCATACAAACAACCAAACCACTCGCCTTTATATAAGCTCAATGCATAATGCGTATAAATAAGTGTACATGTACGAAAAACCCAAATACGCAACAAATGCAGGCATACCCGAATCGTAACGTGTTAAAAAGACAACCGATACAATTTGACTTACGCGAAACAAGCTTCTCGGCGATGAAAAGACCTTTTCCAATCTGAGGAATAACTCGGGCCCCTAGAAACCTCCAAAGATTTCTTTTCTGGCGCTCTCAATCAGAAAAATTCAACCAAAAAACTTGTAGAAGTTTCCGTAAAAAGCAGTGCAAAGGCCCTTAACGAAGGGAGAAATACTCCTTCATTGGGAGAGGACTACGGGAAACGTGGCCGGGGGATGAAAGTTTGAGATGAGAGGGAAGAAGCAGTTCTGCCGATGGAAGATCGTGACCAATTTGCTCCGTCTTTTCTTGCCAATATTTATGGATAGATTTCTACAAATGGTTTTCGATGAATGTAGTTTTTCCCAGCAAAATGGACACCAATGTTTTAGTCTATGTGAAGAAGTATTAAAATATTTAGAAATAGTCAAATTCAAGTTTTACTTAGAATTCTGTTCGATATCAGTCCTTGACTACCACGATTCTCCAAAAATTTAACCTGAATCTTAGAATAATAAAAACTAGATAAATTTCGTACTGATTTCATCAAGCACCTAGCACAACTAAACCATAATTTGTCATTCACGTGATCGTTGGATTGAATTGTACGAAAAGTAAAAGTGATTATGATAGCACATGAATTTATTTAGTTATAATTATAACTAAGTAGTTGATTTTTCATGAACTGGCCTCAGATAATATTAGGCCAAACACAACATTTCAATGATTGGAAAGTTTTAAATTACTTCCTATCGATAATTAATATTCCACTTGAAAATCCTATTCTAATGCATGAGTTTGAAAATTTTACGGTTAGCTTACACTATACAGAAAAATGCAAGCCAGTTTCTGTACTTAGCCAGATTTCTAATATATGAAAGAACTTTGATAAGACTAATCAAGATCTACTTTACCCAAAATCTTGAGGAAACCAATTACCATTCATACTCACAACAAGTAACCTCAAAGTACACTCTAGTTAGTAACACGTTCATATTAGTGTACAAAGAAAATAATATTTCCAAAAATGCTGTTCAATTGAAGTTTAATTACATTTAATTATTAGACAATGAGCTGACAGAGAATATCAACGACCCGAATATGCATAACTCTTCTCATTAGCATGCTTAACAAAGAACGAAGCAGAGTAAATTGAACAGAACGCTTCCATTTGGCGGTAGTTTAGGGATTTTCTACTGTTCATGATACTGAAATTACCACTCCATGCTCCGCTGTGGGTATTGGTGTATGACTAGCAGGTCCATCTCGTGGTCTACGACCAATGTCGTTTAATGTCGATTGTACTCTTCCTTCGACACAGATCTACTGGTTGAAAAATATTTCTGAGATTACAAATTCTCAACCTACTGGAAATTAAAAAGTTTTCGGCATAGGCTGTGGGCAGCGATTGTTCCGGGTTTCCATCCGCGTGTATCCATTATTTCGGACAATATTTCGCCAACGTTCCAGTTGGCTTCCTCAGGTCCACTGAAGTGACGATGCAGGAATTGGTCCTCTTAATATACACGTAGTTTGGCGCCAAATTTGTGGAGGTGTGCTCTCATTGGTTGGACTCTCTGAAGACCCGTTTCCACGCGCTGGCGAGGGTGTAGCCGTCTTCGCGGTTGAAATTCGCAGGTGTTTTTGCGATTTCAATTGCTTCCCTGATGACTCTTGGGTAATAGCGGCCTTCTTTATTCAATAATGAGGCGTTGTCAAAGTCAATGCTGTGGGTCGGTCCACTCCATTGATGTTCAGCCACCGCTGACTGGCTGAATTGCCTGTTTTTTGCGGCCCTTCGGTGTTCTTGCACTCGGCATTTCAGAGCTCTTGAAGTCTGGCCGATGTAGGAATTGCCGCAACTACATTTTATTTGGTATACTCCTCCATAGATGTCTTTAGGGTGGTGGTCTTTCGAGTTGACGAGGATACTCGCCATCTTGGTAACGCATTTAAATCTGGTCATGACGTTGTGTTTCTGGAGGGCTCTTGCGATTCTTTCCGTGGTCCCGGCGACGTAAGGTAAGATGGCGTGTGCCCTCGCCTTTTCTGTAGTACGGCTCTCTTCATAGGCCCTCTTTGGGGCCATCAGTTGCTGCTTCCGTTCCATCTTGCGGATTATCTTCAGGATGTTTTCTCGCCGGAAGCCGTTCATCTGGAAAGTTTCCATTAGATGTCGTTTCTCTTTTGCGATGGAAGCAGCGTCTGAGAGCGAGCATGCTCGGTGGAATAAAGTTTTAATTACTCCGGCTTTCTGTTGAGGGTGGTGATGGGAGTTCGCATGGAGGTATCGGTCCGTGTGGGTCTTTTTCCGAAAAACGGAGTGTCCTAAAGACCCATTTTTTCTTTTCTCGACGAGGACGTCTAAAAAAGGCAGGCAGTTGTCCGTTTCCGTCTCCATGGTGAATGTGATGGCTGCATTTTGTGCGTTCAGGTGGTGCAAGCCCAACCAGTCTTCGATCCCTCCAGAAGAAAGGAAATGGATCATCGAGTCGGCTCCCAAACCACCTAGATTATACGGCCTACCCAAGATCCATAAACAAGGGGTCCCTCTACGACCCATAGTGAGTGCCATAGACTCTCCAACGCATAAACTCGCCAAATATTTGGCCCAGCAACTCCTACCGTTCTCCGGTCAGACGCCGACGCATGTGAAAAACTCCGCTCACTTCATTGAGATTTTAAAAAAGACCGAAATCAGCAAGGACGATATTTTAGTGAGCTTCGACGTAGTTTCTCTCTTCACTAATATCCCTATTGGTGAAGCAGTAGAAATAATCAAGACTTTCACAAGTGACGGCCTCCCGGGAGACATTCCAAGGATGGTGGAATTTTGCCTCAGAAACGCCTACTTCACGTGGAACGGTAAATTCTACAAACAAACAAATGGAGCTGCAATGGGATCCCCTCTCTCACCGGTGGTCGCCAATCTTTTCATGGAAGATTTTGAACGGAAAGCCTTGCAGTCCTTCCACAAAAAGCCAAAACTCTTTGTGAGGTATGTGGACGACACATTTGTGGTATGGCCACATGGAACGGATGAACTCGAGAAGTTCTTGCACCACCTGAACGCACAAAATGCAGCCATCACATTCACCATGGAGACGGAAACGGACAACTGCCTGCCTTTTTTAGACGTCCTCGTCGAGAAAAGAAAAAATGGGTCTTTAGGACACTCCGTTTTTCGGAAAAAGACCCACACGGACCGATACCTCCATGCGAACTCCCATCACCACCCTCAACAGAAAGCCGGAGTAATTAAAACTTTATTCCACCGAGCATGCTCGCTCTCAGACGCTGCTTCCATCGCAAAAGAGAAACGACATCTAATGGAAACTTTCCAGATGAACGGCTTCCGGCGAGAAAACATCCTGAAGATAATCCGCAAGATGGAACGGAAGCAGCAACTGATGGCCCCAAAGAGGGCCTATGAAGAGAGCCGTACTACAGAAAAGGCGAGGGCACACGCCATCTTACCTTACGTCGCCGGGACCACGGAAAGAATCGCAAGAGCCCTCCAGAAACACAACGTCATGACCAGATTTAAATGCGTTACCAAGATGGCGAGTATCCTCGTCAACTCGAAAGACCACCACCCTAAAGACATCTATGGAGGAGTATACCAAATAAAATGTAGTTGCGGCAATTCCTACATCGGCCAGACTTCAAGAGCTCTGAAATGCCGAGTGCAAGAACACCGAAGGGCCGCAAAAAACAGGCAATTCAGCCAGTCAGCGGTGGCTGAACATCAATGGAGTGGACCGACCCACAGCATTGACTTTGACAACGCCTCATTATTGAATAAAGAAGGCCGCTATTACCCAAGAGTCATCAGGGAAGCAATTGAAATCGCAAAAACACCTGCGAATTTCAACCGCGAAGACGGCTACACCCTCGCCAGCGCGTGGAAACGGGTCTTCAGAGAGTCCAACCAATGAGAGCACACCTCCACAAATTTGGCGCCAAACTACGTGTATATTAAGAGGACCAATTCCTGCATCGTCACTTCAGTGGACCTGAGGAAGCCAACTGGAACGTTGGCGAAATATTGTCCGAAATAATGGATACACGCGGATGGAAACCCGGAACAATCGCTGCCCACAGTCAGAATCTCCGCGGAAGCCTACTGGGAAAGTTTTCGGCATACTCGTACTTTGCCTTAAAAATACTTAATCAGCTCGTCCCATTTCACTTCCTTAGGTAACTACATTCAATCTCTACATTTCAGCAGTATTTGCATTAATAGTTCCTGTTCTTGCACCATGAGTCACAAAGTCAGTTTCTTGGATTCCTGACAAGAAGCACAGGTATTCCCTACTGTCTGTGAGGTTGAGATAGCTTTCGAAAGCGGGTTTCGCTACCAAATCGTACCGGTGAAGAGTAAGAGGATAATAAGATTTTTGGGATTGGCTGATGGAGTATTATTTACTGTGGAGTAATCATGTTAGTCATTTTTCAGAAACCTATCTCGTAAATTCCACGCCATGATGAATGAATTGGCAATTTCCAGCAAATTTTCCTTTTGAAAGATTCTCAGGTTTTAATCGTATAAATGTTCTCCATTTACCCACATATTACAATGTGATACTCCTCCTCTTACAGAGCGTTAAAACCTCACCTGACATGAACCCTGTGGCTAACATTTTCACGCCCCGTCGATTGCTCACAGACATTAAAGTAAACTGTAAGCGTCCTACCCAAGGTTTTAGATTTTATGAAAAAATTGAAGCATCGGTGCGCGAACAATGCAAGAATGTCTTTGATACGTAATGAGTTTCAAGAATACCCGGAAAATGTCCGTCTACTTTCATAAAAAATCCACAAAACAGTTCTGCTAGACACATTTATTTATCCTGGGATGATATTATATTTGTTAGAGCAAAGCGACATTGAGACTTTGAAGCATTCCTTTTCAACCAGATGGCCATACGAAATTAGTGCACGATCTAACGATTAATTCAGGCTAAAAGAGCAAAGTTATATCATAAACGAAGTTTCTTGAGTATTCTAGCATATCGCTCTAAACTGTTTCGTATTAAAAAATGATCACCACTATCTCAAAAGAACTGACATGGACTTTCAATCCTGGAAACAGCAAAATGCAAGAAGAGCGCCCAAACCCAGTGGCCTGGGCCTTCCTTTCGTTTCCACGGTTTCCGGTAAAATCGCGAGCGTAAATCGCGAGGTAAAACAACTTAAAGGAGCTTTGGTGATAGGGCTACTCAGCATCATACTTTATTTAAATTTGAAGATATATTTTCAATATATAACATACTTCACAATTTATAATATATCACATTATTCATCACGTGCCATTAACTCCCATACCGGTTCCATCGATGCAGATAAAGCGAGCCACAGAATGAGATAATCGATTAGTCTTGTTAGCGGGAAAATAGCGAATTACGTCATTAATCCTCAAGCAAGGTGGGTAACAATAGCAAACATATTGTATTACTCGCATTTCCAGTGCATTTCGGCTATAATTTGCCAATTCAGGACAGACAAAAGTGAGTAGGTGCGATTTATTCGAAGCTTACTTTAGGGAGCGAATCAAGTCATGAATACAGCGAAGAGCTAGCGGGCCACAAGTTAATGTGGAAAGAAAAGGTCTTGCGGTCTTCTTGATGTACATTTAACCCAGAGTAAGTTTACAAACCCGAAAAAACCTTGAGGAAGAGAAGGATGTAAATTATATTGCCGACCGCAAAGTATATTTTCGAGAAAATGTAAAAATAAGGAGCAGTTGGGTGAGCACTACGAAGCAATTTTTTTATAAAAGATTTAAGTTTTTCCTGGTGAATGACATTTATAAACTCTTCTCGGGCTCTGCACCAGGTGACCGGCTTCATGCTTGCCGACGTTTCGGAAAACGACTTGCTTTCCATCATCTACATACACAGATAGTAAACTATCTGACACGGACAGAGTAACACGCCCTGATGATGGAAAGCAAGTCGTTTTCCGAAACGTCGGCAAGCATGAAGCCGGTCACCTGGTGCAGAGCCCGAGAAGAGTTTATAAATTTTTTTATATCAGTTTCAAAATGTGGTTTAATGAATGCATCAACTATAAAAACGTTCAAACGACTGCTCCAAATCAATTTTTCCACTCACCAAAAATTTTGTTACGGTTTTGATAATTATCAGCGGAAAAACGTCATTTTTCACCACTTGCAGATTTTTGTGATTGAGCAATGTTACAACCATGGAAATGCATATTTTATGTACGCGCGTCAGCTCCTAATAAATAGAATTGACATTTTAAAGCACACTGTAAACTTATTGATACATGATAGCGCTAATAATATTGTTGACGACCTATGTCAACCTCGAGACCGTTCCCGCTACAAATATTTGCGCGATCACCCGAGGGTTAAGGGATTGAAGGCTATTTAACGCCACTGATTTATCACAAAAAGTGTATGTTGATTGGGACATTAATTATGGAAAAAAATTGTGAGAGCTTACAAGCATGTTTCAATCCCATTTTAAGGAAATCTGTTTACCATTATGCAAATCATTCAGTTCACCGTTTATTCATCTATAATACTTAATCTAAAAAGCTATTATCAAATCCTTATGAACAGATTTAATTTTTCCATGGCTAACTAAACTAGTTTCGGTAGTAATTTTGGACCCGATATATCCCATGTAAACTACCGACCGTTATTTGAAATTGATTGAGCGCAAAATTAAAGTCAATGCGATTTTCAAAAGCTTTTCGTCAAGTAATAATTTGACCTGATAATTCTCAAAAACGACTGAAATACTACTAGAAACTCATTATACAGCTAAACGCAGCAAAAAAGTGGTCGCAATAGTTTTCCCCTGACTCGGTTCTTAAAAATTATTTCAAAGACTGTTTAAAATTAAACGAATTGCTCTTTAGCATAAGTTTTTGATAGTCCTCCACTCCCCTGCAAATAGAAACGCACAACACTTCTCCAGTGAGTGTATACCATCACCCTTTGGTATATCTAGAAGAATTACTGAACTAAAATATAAAAAATCTCCTCAATGAAATTTATTTTGTAAAATTGTGTCAAGTCTATTACATCTACTACTTCAGTTTGACTCTAAAAATCAACCAAGTAACCGCAGTAGTTTCCGGAGAAAGCACATTTCCAAAATATTACACATTGCTATCTGATGGGAGATGGTTTGGTCAGTGGGGCTGGTAATTTAATACATAAATGATGCCTCCTGTGAGTCACAGACAGATATGGAAATTATAGGCTCAAAAATGCATATGGGACATAGATAAGAGCACTTAAAGTCTGTACATGGCACAGAGATATCAACATTGGTGTCGAGACCACAAATATGCCAGGGGTGTTTGAAATAGGGGTTCTACGAAGAGTAAATGTACTACCAAGGGTGTGTGGAATGGAATGGACGCTGGAAGCGAATATACAGGAATTAGCAGCACCAATTATTCGGTGATGAAATCCTTCAAGCTTAAAAAAATCAACAGTCCACGGTGGGCAGATGCATGTACAGAGGACTCATGGCATTACAACAGGACAGAGGAAAGCCATCAGAGTCAAAGCGAAGGGAAAGATGGGCGGACACGGTGATTGATTGAACATCGGACAAATGTTATTGCTCTAGAGCACTACTCCGTAAGAACAATAACACGGAATTAAAATAAGGAACTCTCAATACAATTGAAGCATTTGGATTACTTAAGACATGATTTATTAATTTAAAGAAACAATTGAAGGTCAGGAAAAAAAAATACAGAGAAAAGCAAAAATGAACTATCATCAAAAATTAAAAGTCAACAATGTAACATTTAAGCTGCCATTAATATTTCTATATGATAGAGCAAAAAATTGAATAAATAAGTAAAACAGCAATAGTGAAGTATGATTTAGTTTTTTCCCGGCCAATAATATGGAGGAAGTCTTCTCGGGTCTTCAAACGGAATAAGTTTTTTACAGCCGACGTTTCGGAGTCCGACTCGTACTCCATTCAAAACGACAAAATGAGAATGCCATGAGAATGGAGCACGAGTCGGACTCCGAAACGTCGGCAGTAAAAACTTATCCCGGTGGAAGACCCGAGAAGACCACCTCCAACAGCAATAGTGACGCCATTTTTTATTTACACAGTCTAAGAAAATTGAACACAGAACACTCCCGATTAGAAGTTAACAAAGAGAAAGAGAGATCTCAGGTGAGTAAACATGTTTCTATCAACAGGACTTGTGAAGGAGGAGAGTGACGCAAGGGATATCCTTGAGATCACAACATGAAAGGAGGAAGCAGTGAATAGGAATGATTGAATGCAACTTTTTACAGCGGCCAAGGCCCGAATTGGGCCGTAGTGCCAAGGATGGGACTAGACGTAGCTTCAACCGCGCACAAGTATCCACGCACAAGTACCTTCGGTCACCTCCACGCGTGTTTACTTTTGCAGTTACATCCAAAGAGGGCATAAACTGCTTCTACATAGATGCAGAAAACATTTTGAAAGAAGAGCCTGGAATCTGTTTAAGAAGGTATCAGAGGAGGAGGAGAGAAATAGAAAAGAACTTTATCGGTCGGCGAGTTTTAAAGTTGAGAATTTTCGCAAACAAGCAAGAGGGAGAGTAACCAGGGAGACAGGTAAAAATGGAAAGGTAGCTCTCGGTCGTTAGGCAAAAGTTTCTTGGTCGGGAAATGATGGTTTTGAAAACGGTAGCGAAGGCGAGGGAAACTTTTCCACGGGACGGACAAGTGAAGCACGACGAAAAGTTTGCGCACCACGCCAAATATCACATTTCTTTTTTTTCCCCTCTCTCTTCTTCATCCCCCCCCCCCCCCCAACTCCGGCGCTGCGATATGAAAAATGAAGGCGAGAAAGCGCTAAGCAAAAGCTCTTACAGCGCCCTCGAAATTTTCGGGAGGCATCTCAGAGATCGGGAGATTTTGGAGAGTTCTAAAACTTCTGAGAGTCGCAGCTTGCACTTTTTAATGGGAAACTAAGGCGTACCACCATCAGGAGGTCTGAGGCTAATCCTTTGCCTAAGCGAATATTTTGGACAGATTTTAAAGGAGATAGCAGGATTACCACCAAAATAAGTTAAACGAGTGACATGTAATTTTGTGCTCATACCTAGATAATATTTGTATTTTACTGCAAAACTTTTAAAAGGTGGCCAAGGTATTGTAAGGTATATTGTGGCGCAAAAATCTTACAAACTAAGCACAGCTCCAAGCAGGTAATCTTAAGCGGCGCGTACATATAGAATGACTAAGCTGCTTACATCGCCCATAGGGCTACTCTCGATATAAGATGGAGAATATCAAAGGAAAAGTTTGCATCAGATAAATTATCTAATCTCTAATCGAATGAACAGTTCTCAAAGTAGATAAAACAACAAATCTTAAGTGTTAAAAATCCTTTGACAGAGCTAAAACATCCACACGTTCATATTTCAGTCTTATTTAGAGAAAATTTTTGCGCCAAAAATCTAAAACCAAGCAAGGACAAGAAAAACACATAATGAACAAACTCAGTCACTGAGGAGTGGCCTAAAACCTTTCTAAAGGGCCGTTGAATGCGA
The DNA here is from genome assembly GCA_963169105.1 of Ceriagrion tenellum. NCBI lineage: Eukaryota > Metazoa > Arthropoda > Insecta > Odonata > Coenagrionidae > Ceriagrion > Ceriagrion tenellum. The sequence goes on from OY720639.1 coordinate 11,448,173, forward strand.
ATCAATCATGTTAATACTAATATAATGGGGTATTGAAGATGCAATCTTGTATTCATCAGTTTCTAGGTCAACTCATAGAAACCATGGGATCTCGGTTTAATTCGGTTGGGAAAAATGACTCAACCATTAAGTTAGCTCGATGTGAGAGTTTCTGTATCACATGTTTGCAGTGCGGGACGTCTGTGAAAGACCACACTTTGCATCGCCCTCCATGTTGGGAAATTGTAAACAATATAACATAAGATAAGATAAGATAAATTTATTGCTCCTCTTGAAATACAAGTACAAATCTCTTAAGTACAAATAAATTGGAGCTTTAGGCAGCCTCAAAGGTACAAGCACCTGTATCGAGGCTGCCCTCCGTAAATAACTACATGCAATTGCTGGTTTATGTAATACATAAAAAAAACTAAATTTCTCCGAACATGTGTACAAATAAGGACCATATCATTTATGCTAATTAGTTAACAAAGAAAAATTACAATACACCAAGCTATATTTTATAAACACTTAACATGGTCAGTTACAATTTGGAACATAATACGAATTACCAATCTAATACAAAACTTCGATTTCATTTATGGATAGTATCCATTCCTTAAGCAGCTTTAGATTTTTTCTTTTGATTTTTGAAATTTTTAAATACTCTGGTATATCATTTAATAGTTTGGGTCCTAAGTAAACAAAGGACCTCTTAAATAATGTTAAGTTTGGTTTTGGAGTAATTGCACATCGCTTCCTTCTTAAATGGTATTCATCACTACCGGTACTAGCGGGAATATTGCCGCTCTTTAAATAAAGTAATTTTAGTACTTTAAAAATATACAGTTGTTTAATTGGCACAATCCGCAACCGTACAAATATGGGATATGTATGTTCGTACATTTTAATTTTGGTAACAATGCTTATTATCTTCTTCTGCAATAATACAACTGGCTGCAAGGAGTTATTGTAAGACGCTCCCCAACAGACTAGCCCATACCCCAATCTAGACATTACTAGGGCTTTATATTAGGTTATTAGGAAATTTACAGGACACCTGTTTCTAATGTAGAATAGTTTTGTCGTATAGTATTGGAGAATCTTGGAAAGTCCAGTAATGTGATCATTCCATTTCAAGTATTTATCAATAACAATTCCCAAATATAGTATACTATCAACTTGATCAATCTTTACACAACCGCAAGGCTGTTTTGAACAGTCAGAGTCGTGGTAAATTAGATAGGAATTACATTTATAACAATTTCTTTGATCAAAAAGCATAAGTTTGGTTTTGTCACTTATTTCTAAATTTTATTTCATAAAGCTAAACTTAATAGCCTTGATGGTATAAAGTAAACGAGAGTGAGAAATGAAAGTAAATCAAGGAAATAGAAGTTAAGAAAATATGAAATGGCACATCAATGATTAAAGTCAGCGTTCTGTCATAGTGTTTAAAGTAGTTTGAGCGAAATATCATTTTACTTAGAAATCAATGAATTTAGTCTCATTATAAAGAAAAATATCTCACCCATCTTAAAACACCAAAACTTCTACCCGTTACCACATTACTTTTGGAGATATTTGCCAAAAAATACCAGCCCTATTACATGGGAAACGGTACGTGTACGCATTACAAAGAAACATTATTTACAAAATGAGGTGTTTCTAACACTTATATGGTGTACAAAAACTAACAACGTGTAGATTGTATGTTTTCTCAACTATATTTAATAATTAATCATATTGTTACCGCAGTAGGTTCATAAAAAACCTTCCGTTTTGAAGGAGTTTGAAACGCATCGCGCAAAAAAATGAGTCAAGTTAAAGACTTATTTAGACATTTTCATTTAATTACTAACAATTTTTGTCATATAAAACTATATCATTGCACCATTAATAATGTAGTATTTAATTGATGTGTCTCACAGCTGGTGAAATTAAAACGTATAATTCGAAAATGTTCTCCATTGTGACTATGGAACAATTTCGCTCGGACTACCTTAATATTATTTACATATAAAGAATGATTTGTCTGATTGGAATCATATTTCACCGAGATTCACATTTCACCGTAGACAGTACAAAAATGGAATCGTTACCTACACAAGAAAAAGTATTCTGAATGCGCTAACGATGCGGAAGTAAGTTCAAGTAATTAGAATTTACGACTTGTAGAACAGAGACTCATCCGATCAACAGAAAACTTAAAAGCTGTACATTTTATTGTACAGGAGACTGTTCACGTAAAGATTTCCCACTGGATGAAACTCTCCATATCAACCAATGTTTCTTGGTATCCAGTCGTCCATCTTAATCATGCTCTGGTGATGTTGTACCTCTCGTTCATCGAAACGTCGGAAGAGATAGAGATTTGGGTCCGGTGGGAAATCCAAACGAAACTGAGGTGACAAAAGACTCCGGGAAAGCATTAGGTCTTTCTTCCGTAAACATGAACATTAATCAAGCTCATTATCACCTTTTTGCAGTAAAACATCGTACAACTTCAAATAACATAGCCCGTTGTGATAACTTCTTGAAGAATACAGACAAGAAAATAAAGGAAAACAAGTACCTATTGACAATATGCAAGATTTTTAGACCAGGAAATTCACTTATCATGTGATGACGGCAATTCATGCTTAAAAATGCAAACACTTGCTGCTAAATCAGCTTTAAAATGAGCCAAAATTTCAACTATTTTGAAAAATTGGACAGAACATGGCTTTTTGCGGCAGAAAACTTAGACCTCCATTGCTTTGATGTCAATAATGACGATTTATCTATATCGATCGAGCATGTGCTTTTTGTGCTGGCAGGTCACACTAGTAAAAGCATTCTTGATTCCACCTTATGACCATAGGGCACATTTAAGTCGCAGTTGGCAGAGATTCAACTAATTTCTAGTTACTTCCGAAAATGTAGGTTGATATCCAACTTCGCCAGTGCATCAAATAAGTTCGGACCAATAGCATTTTGGCGGGTTAATGAACTTATGCATGAGGTAAACCATTGTCCCGAGCCAATTCCATGCATGAATACGCTTTACTGAAACGTACACGAACTAGTGCAACGTGGGTAAACGGCTCAGTGTCATCACAAGGAATCGCTGACGGGATGCTGCGGCCTTGAAGCGCATTTTGTACCATTAATGAATTTCAGTGGACTGCGCCCACTGTTATTTTTTATTCATTCTTCATCATAATGTTTAACCACACCTCATCAGCGTTTCTAACCGGAATTTCAATGGGAATTGTTGAAAAAATCAGTTCCTTATTCAGCCAGTAAAATAGTTTTCCATATCTCGTATCCCTAACATTATAGCGGTCCGCTCGAATGAATCAACATAAAAAACTGGCAGATAAGTAAAAATATGCCATGGAGGCTCAGGAAAAAGTTTTCCCTGGAATAGATAATACCAACAGACGCAAAATAATAGAAAATAAACATTTAAATGTTTCAATGAGTGAAGCAGGGTCACACTTATCCTCTTCCATCCACGCGTAACATACATAATTCATCGTACATTCCATTAACACTTATGACGTAGGTATTGGATTTTAATGAGCGCAGTTGGATATCATTTTGTGTATTTGATGGATTTAGTTGTACTGTAATTGTTCAATAAACATTTCATTCATACCTAAAAATAAATGGGCCTTAAAATCAGTCATGCAAATTTCAGAAGATGGAGAGCCGCAGGACGAAAGAGGTTAAATTTAAAAGGATAAAATGAATTCGGGAATGAAAACTCTGGAAAGAGTGTTGGCTCAAAAGCCACAGGTCCGCGGTTCCCATCATTCCCAAATTATGTATTTTTCTCTTGTCAATGCATACCAATTCCACAGCCACATTTTCGACGTCTTTAGAATTCTACATCTACACCTATATAATATCCCGCGAGCCACTGCTTGGGCGTGTGGCAGGGGGGTGTTAGGTCACCAACCATGTAAAGGTGTACGTTTTTTGGAGATGAAATGGTGACGTGTATTATGAGAGTGTATGTAGTGGAGCTCGGTTTTTTATGAGGTCGCTTATTGTTTGCGGAAAGAACAAGTTCTTGTACCTATCTGTTCGGCAGTGTATCTCTCTTATTTTATCGCATCTGTCAGACCTAGAGATGAAATGAGGAGTCATGATTATATTATCTATATGGCTCTGATAATATCAGCTCTGAATTTATGAATCAACCTAAGCCTAGCATGTAGCCTCCGTGTCTCTAGGGGCTCCCATCTTAATCCCTCTAACAGTTGTGTAACACTATATGTTCGTTCGTAGCAGTTTTTAACGAAGCGTGCTGCTTTTCTTTGTAAATTATTATTATTATTATTTGGTTAAATCTTTATGACCAGGGTCCCAAATGCTCGCGGCGTATTCGATGTGTGGCCTAACCAGAGCGAAGTAGTATCTCTCTTTGACTTTTTCATCCGAGGACCTTCCTATAATACGTTAAACAAAGCCTAGTTTCTTTAATGCTGCACCACATATGTTCTGTATGTGTGTTCCCCACGATATATCTGATGCTAATGTAATTCCAAGATATTTTACTGTTTCTGAAGATTTTATGCTTACTCCACCCACAGTATAGGTATGGCATTTTGTGATGGCTTTCGCAGGAAGTGAACTATGGTGCATTTGCTAATATTTAATTCTAACCCCCACTCCTGACACCACGAATGATTTCACGAGCAATAACGGAGAACTTCCTTTTGTGAACCCCAACCCGCGACCCTTTCCTGTCGCCGCCACGCGTGGCGTGCTACGCTCTTTGTAGACAGCACCCGGTTGGCTTGAGGCGACTGCGGAAGTAACATCCGCGCCGAGGATCGATAGATGTGTCCGTAAAAACGGCAACAGCTGTTTAGAGGATGAGAAGCTAAGGCGTACGGATGAGAACACAGAGGGAGAGAATGTGAACGAAAAGGTGTATTGAGAACTCGTATAAAGCGAATACTGAGAAAATAGTGGACTACTTAAGACGACAAAGTAAAGAAAAATCACCTGCTTCTCCTTCGTTAGACCACTCTTGGTCCACTTGGACAATTCAGGGATCCTTAAAGGGTCACTGATAATAAAGATACTTGGTTTTATTCCACTTTATTTAATACAACTCAACTCGACCATGGTTCCGACACCGCGTGTCATCCTCAGTTGAGCTGTATCGAATAGTGAGGAATAAAACCAAGAATCTTTTATTATGATTGGTATAATAAATTTCCACCATGTAAAACTGGAAACTATGTCTTATATCCTTAAAGGTTTCGGAGAGATTTTCATATATACATTGATTCGCATCATTCAATGGAGTTATCATTAGTAATTTGTGTAGATAAAAGTGAAAAGAACAAAAATATTACCTATGTGGTTTTATGACAATTGAATGATATTTCAATTTGCCTTATGGTTTTACGAGACATATATATTTCCAAGTAATTCCTTTCCATCTGCACATATTTTCCATAAACGCGGAAAAAAAGTTTCATATTTTTACAACGATTGCCAAGAGATAATGAGGTAAAATGATGAGTAAGAAACGCGTACTTGCAGATGATTCTCCCTTTAATTTCGAATTCACCACCGCAAATAAGGCCTTACCGATACTTCAATTAAAGCGAAATCTTTAAAGAATATTTTTTTCAAATTCCATATTTATGCATTTATTATTGTTTATGCCACATAAAAAGACATACTTAGGTAAAGTTTTATTCGAGAACTACTTTTGACTTACTTGAAAAGTAATTAAAACGCGCACTCAATGATTGAAAATTACCGTTCGAGCCACCTTAAGACGTAGGGCTGAGATTAGAGTCAGAACGCATGCAGCATAGATCGGTAAGATAATAAAAGTACCCTTAAGATGATTTCAAAATTTCACTGACCTTTTGCAAAACTTTGGATGGGATTCGCCTTCAGATTGCCGGTTAAAGTTTAAATTTTTTATGCAAATTGATCCTTGTAAAAAGATGTTACATTTTTGGCGTTGTTTTGCTTTTTGGTGGAGATTGTTCGATTGTTGATGATACACGATATTTTAGAGACGTCCTTCACGAAAGGCCAAAAAAAAGGCTAAGAAAACGGTATAATGGTTCACGGAGAGTGGAGTAGAGAGAGTGTGGAGTCGATTAAGTATCTACATTTACATACTACAGTGCGAGCCGCCACGAGGGCGTATGGCAAGAGGTGTTAGGACACAGGCCGTGTAAAGGATAAGGTTTTGAGAGTTGTAATGGTGAAGGGTAATGTGGTAGTGTTTTGAGCGGACATCGGTTTTTATAACACGATAGTCACTTATTGTGTATGGAAAGAACGAATTTTTGTACATATATGTACGGCAATTTATCTCTCTTAAGTCATCGTCTCTGTAGCTTAATTATAAATGTAGTGTGGAATCAAAAAGTTATTTTCTGTGTCGCTAAAAATATAAATGGTCTGAAATCCCCAATAAAGAATAGGATGCGGAAGACCTATTCGGCGATTGAAACCAGAGCGGCGATGCCCGGAAAATCTTCAACGACCATTATAATACTCGTTTTAATGGCTGTTATGCCATTTACATGGGACTGTATTAAGCAATATATCAGCATCCAGAAAACCGCAATATGTAAAACGGCTTGAGATCATTATACTATCTGCAGTAGTTGGGATGAAAAAAAGACTCACTCACTGCCTCTAACTTTAATTCGTGATGGTTTTCAGGCAAGTATTTTATACGAACCAATAAGTAACTTCCATTCTGTAAGTAAACAATCAAAGTGAAACGTAAATCAGTGACGATTTTAGAGGTGTGTAATTAAACGGTTTTCAGAGTTACATAACAATTTTTTGTATTTTTTATCATTCCAGACAAACACAAGGACTTGAACGTGGTTAATTTTAAGGCCATCGTCTTACCAAAGGTTCATTACCAATCAGACTATCAGAAGCACCAAGAAACGTTTCAACATCTGTCATGATTTTCATTTTGGCAAAAAGCACACCTACGTTACCAACTGCAAGATTCTCAAATGTAACACTAAAGAAAACAATGTAAAACAGTGAGCAAAAATATTGTGTTTCTACTAAAAAATTTAAATTTTTATGCATATTTGTTAAAATTTCAATTTATTTCATGTTAAATCTATAAGATCGATATTCACTTTAAAATATGCAGTTTTCCGTCAACTTCCTTACAAGCCGTTCCCTTCCCGGGTAGGCACAGTCACAAGGGTTTACTCATAAACACATATTTGTACACCTAACTCTGCTTCAATAATTTCCTCTATACTGACCTATCCTTGCAAACCTCTTTTGCCTCATTTACCACCATACACTGCTTCATACACGCCCTCCTGTGTTTAAGACTCGTAATACTCCTCCTCCTAAGAAGTTCCTCAACCACATTCAACCACAACTTTCTCGGCCTACCTCTACCTCTCGCATCATTCATTTCACGCTTATATATCTGTTTCATTATTCAACTCTCATCCATTCTCTCCTATCCATCCTACTTTTGCTGCAAACACTCCTCAGATAACACATAACCACGGCGTTTAGTCTAATCTTACGCCTATCCGGACATACCCATGTTTCACTAACATACATAGCTAAGGATGAACCTTATGGTGTAGTGAGCGAGAATGTGAGAATGGAAAAGGATATCAGAGAGAATGGCTGTAAGAGTATTGAAAAATGGGAAGGCTGAAGGCGTAGATGGGATATGCAGTGAGATGTTGAAGTGTGGGTGTAACTTACTCATTTGTCGGCTGTGTGAACTATACAGTTTGTGCTTACAGGCTTCTGTTGTTCCAATGGATTGGAAGAAAGCAATCATCGTTCCATTGTACAAAGGGAAGGGAGGAAAGACAGAATATAATAATTATAGGGCCATTAGTTTATTGATCATTTCGGGTAGTGTTCAGCAAAATTTTAATCGAAAGAGTGAGGAATATTACTTCTGGCAGAATGTGGGGTATGCAGCGTGGGTTTATGCCTGGAAGGGGACGTAGTGACCAGCTTTTCGCGCTTCAGAAAGTGATAGAAAAATACATGGGCGTCTGAACGAAAGTGTACTGTGCATTTGTTGATTTAGAGAAGGCATACGACATGGTAAATTAAAATAAGTTGGAAAGTTTTGAAGGACTATAGAGAGAATGGGTAGTTATTTAATGTTATGATGGTGATGTATGATAATAGTAAGCCACGAGTGAGAGTTAACGGGACACTGAGTAATTGGTTTGCAATAAAACAGGGTGTAAAGCAAGGATACGAAATGTCACCAATGTTTAATGTATTTTTGGATAAATGCGTTAAAGACGCATGCAGTGAAAACGACGATATTCTGATTGGAAATGTAAACGTGCGAGTTCTACGGTATGCGGATGATGCTGTTTTGATCTCATAGAGCCAAGAGGGATTTAAGAAGCTTCTAGATGAGTTTTGTGAATCAACAGAGAGAATGGAATTGACCGTAAATGTGCGCAAGACAAAAGTAGTGGTTTTTTATAAGGAGAATGGGGAGAATAACTGTATGATGAGGGCGAATGGTGAAGTAATTGAACAAGTGGATTATTTTGTGAGCTTAGGTAAGATTTTTGCGAAAGATGGACGGATAGATGAGGAGATAAAGAAACGTGCCAATGCTGGAAGGAAAGTGGTAGGTAGTACGTGGAGCATATCAAGGAATGAGTGCCTGTCTGAACACCAGTTGCAAGAACGACACATATGTATTCTATAAAGTTTCTATGGGGTAGTATTCTATGGGACCCATAAGCCATGGCAACCATTCAATAATGTTTGCAAAAACATTCGATAACTTTATTGGTTTCATAACTTATGGCATGTTGTTACGAGTTCCCTAAGTAGCCAAGTTGGCCGATGCGCAATGAACCGCTTGAAAACTTAATTACTTGATTAAAGAGTTTTTTTGAGACAAATGACCAGTTAATTTACTCTAATTGACTAATTATTATCAACATTAGCAATTATTCATAAGTTAAAATGTCATAAACTTTATCCGGCGGTGGAAGATAGATCGAAATTCGAAGCTATTGACAACCGGTTAATAAGTTAAGTGATTAGTAGAAATGTGTTTCAGCAACCTGAATATATTTTGAGATCTTTAACTTAATGGATCTCACAACTCTCGATTCCATGACTAAATGTTCTTGCAACTGGCCATAAGGAAGCAAAAATTGCCGTGTACAAAAGTGTACTTTTCCCCACTTTGTTGTATGGTCAACTATATTTCTCCAAGATAAACCCTTCATGATTTCGGACTCGAGTGTTACATTTAGGTAAATATCGCTACACGGCTCGCTCTCAAATTCGAAACAAACGAGCGGAGCAGGTCAAGGAGGAAGCGAGGTCTACGCTTGTTTTGAGAGCTCTTCGCTCTTGTTTGGACACAGAATCATTCGCCGGCGTCCCTCCGATGCGCGCAATATTGGAATCTCCCGGCAGATAGGTCAAGTACACAACGGGCATGAGACTTTCGGGGTCATCCGTGGGACCGATCGGGTCGGCCCGGCCTCTCTGACCTCGCCTCCCGGAGGCTCACCGCGCACACCTGCTTGCCGCTTTCCCGGACTGCGAAAGATTCCCATTGAACCCCCTTCGCGAGTTCCGCCCTTCTCTTCCTCATTCCAATCCCCCCCTTGCCAACTCCTCCTTCCATCGCAATCCCTGACGTACGGGAGGGAAACAAAAATCACTTAAGGTTTAACGAGCGAGATAGTTCCCTAATCATAATAAAAACCATATTCGCATTATACGTTTTAATTTCACCAGCTGCGAGAAACACGAATTAAACATTGCATTATTAATGGTGACGTAATATAGAGTGACATGACAGAAATTGTAAGTAATCAAATGAAAATATCTTAATAAGCCTTTAACTTGACTCATTTTTTTACGCGATACATTTGCAACTCCATCAAAACGGAAGATTTATTGTCATTTCGAAGAGTTTACTGCGGTGACAAAATGATTAATTTTCAAAAATAACTGAGAAAACACACAAACTACACACTGTTGGTTTTTTGACGAGATCTAAGCGTTGAAAATGCCTCATTTATGATACAAGGTCTCCCTGGAGTGCATACACGTACCATTTCCCATGTAAAAGGACTGATATTTTCTTTCAAATATCTCGGAAAATAATGTGGTAAAGGGTTAAATTTTTCGTGTCAATGGAAGGGTGATATATTTCTCTTTAAAACGAGACCAAACTCATTGACTTCGAAGTAAAATAATATTTCGCTCAAACTACCTTAAGAAATCGGAGCAAGTAAGAGAGAGGATTTTTCGCAAGTCATAATGGGCATCGTTTTAGAAAGTTTGATTTTTTTATTTATCAGCTGTAAGACGCCAAAATCAAATTTTCTTAAATTAATGGCAAAAAAATATTGTTTTATGTGATTGAAATTCCCTCTTGTTAAATAAGAATGCATGCGTAATTCCTTAATGCGACTGATTCTTTCATGCCGTGAGGGATAAAGGAAATCACAAGACTAAAGGTGTAAAGGATAAGGTGTTGAGATTTAATATTGGAAAGTCTATAATGGGAGTGATAAATACTTTTAACTATCGATTACTGAGAAGTTTCCTTATCCAATTCCCAATTATTTATTATGCATCGCATGGTTGTAATTTGCTTAGGAGATTCTTGTGAGGAACCTCATCAAATACCTTCTTTAAATCATGGAATATCTCGAATGAAGTTTTCGAACATAGCTGTTTAATAATTTCATCACATTATACGATTATGTCCGCTATCGGCTCATTAATGTCAGGAATTTCTAATGTAATGTGTCATCCTTAGAGTGTATTATTCGAGGTAGAGGTTAAAAAAATAAGCTATGTCAACGCTGTTGGCGACTACTTTACCGTTTGTCTCCAATAAAGACTCTACTGTCAAATATTCGACCAAAATGACATGGGGCTTTTGTCTAGTATATCACCTAGTCGTGATAACGTTTCAAGTCCCTTTTTTATCGGTTCTTTCCTCCTACTCATATTTTTCGTCTTATTTGTCAAGATTCTTGTGTCCTGTTATTACGTTTTTGTGCATATCGTGAGGTGACGACCGCGGATACTTTGCCTCCCCCGCTGCCGGGCACGACACCCGCCCCAGGGGGCAGCTTCCCGTAGTTGTGAGAAATTATTTCTTATTCAATCACTTTCATATTCTAAATATTTGACAGTTGGGAGAGACTACAACCTCGGCTGCCCAAAAGTGTTTTTAACATGACACCATCTGGGGGCCACTTCTCACTTGACTCCAACCCTTTGACCTATCTGGTATACATTACCGTGCACGGTGCATTTGGTGTTCTCCCGCCATTCCAGCTCAAGGGGTCATTGGGTCACACAGGTCCTTTCGCCACATCAAGTGGTAATAAATATACTTGTCAATCATGCGTAACTTTTGGGTACAAATAATTGCTCTCATAATCATAATTCATGCCCTCACAGTCTCACATTTCTGCAGGTGTCATAGTTATGTGCGATCAGGCAATATAATCTTAATAATCGTCCTCAGATCATTAAAAGTTATGGCTATAAGTAGTTCTCGACTGTTTTCTTCGTTTTTTATTCGTATTTTGTGGAAAGTTTTGGCTGCAGGAAGTAGTGATCTTTTTTTAATGCCTATGAAGCATATTTTCACATTTTTAAACTTTACTTTTTTCATTTCTGTCGCCTTTTTGGGGGTTTATTTACAAATATGTTATACGGTCAATAGAACAATATGAAACACAGTATTCACTTTAAATAATACATGATCTTCTGGTGATAGTTTTTAACTTAAATAATAAATGTACTAAACTTATGTATAGGTATTCCCTATGATACTGAATACTATTCGAGATTTTATCCGTTGAAGTATGTAAAATACACCTTAATAAATCTCATACTTGTTAAACATTCAGACCCGGAAAAATTTAATACTGTAGAAAATCAACCTAAGTACGGTCTTTAAACTAAAATAATTCCGTCAATATAATGTGTATACATAAATAGAGCGAGGAAGTCAACGAAAACATGAAGAAGGGAAACACCGAAACAGCATACAAGCTAGTGAAGTGACACTTCGGAGAGAGGAACAAAAGAAGCAACAACATCAGAGATGCGAACGGGAATATATTGATTGAGGATGGAGACATTGGGAACACATGGAAGCATTTCATCAAAGAACTACCGAGTGCCGATGCCACTGGAAGAAAACCTAGCAAGTGACCTTAGTAATAAACCTGATCACAGCTTCTGCGGACTCTTCTTTATTCGTTCTTTGAAGTTCAGCATGAAAACACCATTCACAAAATAAATTCTATGATTTCCCACCTCAAGATGGCTTAAAGCGCAACGACAAGGGGTCGAAAGCGTTCATAGCTTGCCCCCTTCACTCGGGTCCATTCCAATGGGCCCTTCCCACGGCCCTAAACGTTTTGGACACCCTTTGTAAGATAGTCGCAATGGCCGAAGTGCCCTTTGCTGCCGTTTCGAGCACGGCTTTAGACTCTTGGTACTCCTACCAGGGGTCGTTGAAGCATTCTAAAAAAGGGCTATGTGGTGAACGTTGTGTACTTTCTCCTTCCAAAAGGTTATCCCATCGTAAAAAAACTTTATTATGATTCAATTCATATCCTGGGTGCTCACAAACGAAAGTACATAATCCAATATGAATAACAAAATGTCACCTTTTTGAATGAAAATGGAATTTTAAACAATGAGGAGTTACAAACGATAGTGGAAAAACGCGAGGAATGGTAAATATCATTTTCACAGATGATGGCGGTTAAAAATCAAAATCCCCAGGTAAATTGGAAAATAATAAGTTGAAAGCATTTTGGAGAATTAATTTTTTCGTTTTTGGTGAATTACTGCGTAGATTAAAGACAAAATATGGAAATATCATTGAAATGGCGAAATAGAAATGTTCTTAAAACATGCATTCTTGGATAAATCTGCATATTTTTATCTCAGTTTTGTTTTTTTTAGAGCTAATGGATGTCAATGGCGAAATAAGAATCTTTCCAACAAATTACAACATATACCTGAAATCTTGTATATGTTTTAACTCAAAGAGTCGCAGTGAAACCTAAACTTAATGGCAGTTTATATTTTGCATTATGGTTGCTATGCTCGTATTTGATGTCGATGTTTGATTTTTACAATGATTTGAGGTCGACATTGTAGAGAGATTTCAAAGGAAAAGAGACGTGAGATGGAACGATAAAATATTCTAATTATAATTCCCACTTCACCGTTCAAGGGAAAATAAAGCAAACTTAAAATCTGCTTGCCAGACATCATTTAGCACTACCAGGCAACGATAGGTTACGATGGGTTTTTACAATTTTAAAGAACCGTGCGGAGGCATAAGACTATTTAGAGATTTTTTCCTTACCTCTGATAACGCCATTGATTTTTATTGTCGTCAGACGAAAAATATCTCTTTTAGCACAGAAAGTAGTCCTGAGATTTCCCAACAGGCGCAGTCTCATCATATTTCACCATTCCTCCAATTCCTTAGAATAATTATATTTAACTAATTTTGACATTTTCTGGTAATGTTTAAGCATGGCGTCTATGCTCTTTTCAGTTCTGCGTCGCAATACGTCCTGCATAACATATTTTACCTAGCCTAAAGTTTTAAGTAGCACAACTATTTGTCATCATCTTTTCCAAAACGAATGTAATTTAAAACATAACGTTAAAAAGACAGGTACAAAAGTATAAATGGAAAAATTGAATCCTGTATTTTAAGCTCGAGTAATTTAAAAAAAATGCAAACATATTTCGCACTGAATGAAATGCTTTTTCAATGGGAGGAATACTTTGCAAATTCGGGGTAAATAGTGCCCTTTTTAATTTGTTTCAGAGGTGCTGCTATTTTTTTGGGCTATCTTCGACCTTTATTTTTAATAATTAATTATTTACTGCCAAGTATACGAGGAATTTCATATAAGCGGCCGGACTTTCAGACGGACAGACACTTGCGAATCAATGCGGCGTAAAAATACAATGAGGTGATAAAAAAGGGTAAGACTGATGATAAGGCTAAGGCTAAATGATAGATGGGAGAAGAGTTGTAAGCTAAGCAGAGCTGAAAGTTCATATAAGCGGCCGGACTTACAGACGGACAGACACTTGTGAATCGATGCAGCGTAAAAATACTATGAAAAATGCTAGACGGGAAAAGAGTGGTAAGCTAAGTAGAGCTGAAAATGCAATTGGTATAAAACTATGAGAGAGTTTTCTTTCCTTGGTTTTGAAGGACAAAAAAGATAAATAACTTTTTAAAATCTATTACTTAATTTGAACTTTATTACTTGAAACATTTATTCACGTCATGACCAACGTTTCAACTACATGAAAGATTTGATGCTCACCAAACAAAACGGATAGTCAACTTAATTGGCTCAATTGAAGTTAAAACCATTTAAAATCAAATTATCTCTCCCTAAATCAATCGTTAAAAATTGTCCACTCGGGTAAAGAAAACGTTGATCAATATAAAACAAACGTGTTACAAACTTATTAAGAGAGTCGGATAGTTTTTAAGTATTTAAATGAAATGAATTGATCGTTTAAAAAGAAAATTCACGGGTAACGTTCCACTGGCAATTATCTAGAGACCAGTTTCAACACCCAGTGTCATCATCTGGTTCTTTTTCCTTTTGCACTTTTATTTTGTCGACCATGAAAGAGTTCCATCATCTCTCACCTGTAACCATTGCAATGAATGACAAACGAGATGAGACAGACGGACTATAATGGCTTTGATGATTCAAGCTCAAAAATTTGAACTATTAATTATTAATTATTCAGGATCATATATTGTTTTGTATATGTTTCTCAAGATTCATCTCTAGAGCTACAAATATCCGAGTAGCCAAACAAGGTTAGCGCTCACTGTTCCATACTTACATCGTGCAGTCGCAAATAAAGCTAAGCACAGACACTAATACCCTTAAGGAAGTCCGAGCGAGATAGTTCCCTAGTCATAATAGAGGCCATATTCGAATTATATTTTTTAATTTCACCAGCTGAAGGGCACATCAATTAAATATTGCATTAATAATAGTGCAATAATATAGTTTTACATTACTGAAATGGTAATTAATTAAATGAAAATATCTAAATAAGCCTTTAACTTGACTCATTATTTTCGCGCGGTGCGTTTGAAGAACTTTCAAAACGGAAGATTTATTTGTGATACCCAAGAAATTAGGTACTGTGGTGACAATATGATTAATTTTCAAATATATTTGAGGAAACATACAAGCTACACTATGTT
Source organism: Ceriagrion tenellum (assembly GCA_963169105.1). Lineage (NCBI taxonomy): Eukaryota > Metazoa > Arthropoda > Insecta > Odonata > Coenagrionidae > Ceriagrion > Ceriagrion tenellum. The sequence continues at coordinate 11,463,429 of OY720639.1, forward strand.
AATTTTTTTACATCTAAGTGTTAGAAATGCCTCATTTTGTGAATAATGTCTCTCTGGAATGCATACACGAACCGTTTCTGATGTTAAAGGGCTTGTATTTTTTTAGCAAATATCCCCAAAAGTAATGTCGTAAGGTGTTGAATTTTTTGTGTCATTAGAAGGGTGAGATATTTTTCTTTTAAATGAGGCCAAATTCATTGACTTCCAAGTAAAATGATATTTCGCTCACACTACCTTAAATGGGTAGCGATTAGGTCGAATTTTCGATTCTTTTGCGGATTATCTCGTCCAAATAACCCCAGCTTCCGCAGCTGATTCGGAAATGGAAGGCATGAATGAGGATAACTTGCTATTCGCGAAATGGTCGAATGCAGGGACTTGATTAAACTGCCCGATTTCCTCCCCTCCCCCCCCCCCCCCCCATGTTCCTCCAATCCTCTCCCACAGTTGAATGCACCCTGATTGGATTCGAATTGGGCCGCAGAAACCGAGTGGCGGCGGAGCACCATCTATGCATAAAAGGAAGGCACTTGAGGATTCCGGACGCAGCCGCACCAAACCCAAAGAGGGAGCGATAGGGAGAGGACATCAATTAAAGCGCTTTAAGCGATCCAAGAGCATCATCCCCACAATATTAGCTACCAGTTAGCGATTGAAGTGGCGGGCGGGCTGGTGACCGCGAGGACCGCCTTCAGAGTAGCCACTCAAATGCGGATTAACGGATTCAGTCTCAATTCATTCCGGATTTGCAAAAGCGGGCCAATTAAGTGGCTTCAATACCAAATGAAGCGGATTCCGTGTTTTGGTCAGAACTGAATAGCGATGGACTCTCGCGCTATTCAAATGAAAGGTAAAAACATCAAAATCTACTCGATAAATCTTTCCCGCAGAGGGCCTGCTATGAGCTTTTTTGATCAGGGTAATGTGGCGATCGAAACTTTGAAGTGGTTTCTACTCCGATTTGATTGAATGCACATACATTAATACAGCAGGTAGTGGAAGTAAGATTTCATCAGTAAATAATAGCGACTCCGGAAATAATAGCGACTAGAATAACACAGGAAATAAAACTTGCAGTGTTCTACCAAGCAATCCAGTTCACCAGCATAGTGCATGTTGCACCATATTGATTTATTATTCTAATAGGCAAAATTAAGACAAGTGTAAAGGATTTAAGAGCGATTTGTCCTAATAACGGCATTGTTACGATAACCTGTCCAGATTTAAGTATTGTACAATAAATCATTATAATTTTCATTTAATTATAAATCAAGAGTACAAAAAGAGAGATCAGAGGTTCACAAAAGTCTTTGAGTCCAGTTTCTCTTCACTCTAACCGTCTACCAATAACCATTCAGCAAATCCGTTGTATGAATTGTGATCATCATTGAATTTGTTGAAGTACAACAACGGTCTCACCATTTGGTTTTTGCATCGTCGTACTCAGAAATACTTAGCTCCGAAGTATATGGGGGTTTTTAATAGAATTTTGACAAGAATTCTACGTCATACGACAAATGATTATCTGACATACAACTTTTAATCCGGCAGATTTAGGTTTTCAAAAGGATCTTTAAGTATGGACGGTAACATGGCAATCGAGGGTCGTACAAAGTACCCAGCTAATAAGAGAAGAATGGAGGATATGCTGAAGACAGTGTGATTGCCATAGTTTTGCACAAAACTAGAATTTGATCACTTTCGTAACTTAAGAGTGATAATGCGCGGAGAAAACCGAACCATTTTGATTCCATATAAAATTATAGTTAAAGAGAGATGATCCTTTGACAAAATGTTAATTACATGAGAAGGTTCGTCAGCCAATGATCTACAGAAATGCAAGAGGTAACACAAGAACTTATGGATGGATGAATAGGATAAATTAACCAAAATACCAATCCATAAATATATTTTGCGTTTCCCACGTCTTTGTGCAAATTTTCGCATGAATTACATGACCGAGGACTGTGGACTTTGAAGAGCAGCAACGTGATGCATGGACAAGAGAGAAGAGACTAAAAATACATACGCGAGTAAGGACGTCTAAAAAAAATAGTACTCATCAGCGTGTCTACCCTTATGATTACAAAATATTTTAAACGGAGGAGCGTCTTCCTGTTTCAAAGAAAATGAGAAGACCCATCAACCGTGAAATGCGGACATTCTGCAAAGCGCTGCTTTTGGGAAGCGCGAATATATTCTCATTTCCCTTCATCTTATTCTTCCACGGTGAAAAAGGCAAGCAAAATATGAGGAAGGCACCGGGAATGGAGAGGGAGAGGACGACGTTGAAGGCTAGATGCGAAATGCTCTTCCCAGGCAACGAGCAAACGCAAAAAATAACAATAATAAAAGAATGATGACGTATAAAGATCCTAGTGTTCACTTCCAGCAAATTTTATTCCGCGCTTCGCTGAGCGTATCCCAGGCGTTCGTCTTGGTGGATTTTCCCTTTCTCGCGAGAGAGGAGAGCGTAATATCCTGCGCCAGGGTTTTAGAGCCGAAAAAAGGGTTTGCGATTTTGGAGAATTTACAGCCCAAGCCTTCAACCCTGCCACACTTCTCTCGCCCATCGTTTGCGAGGCGCAAGGCAATCCGTCTCCATGTGGTGGCGCAAAAGAAGGCGCAAAAGCAGCTCAGGTTATTGCGCAGGTTATAAACACATTCAGGATAAAATATTAGTGCCAAACCGGTAGAAAAACATTTTAAAAGATACATTTTACTCTTTGTTAATACATAAACGTGTGACACAAATCATCATTATCTACTTTGAAGTCCATGGTTTCTTAGCCTTTTAAAATTTACTCAAAGAGCCGAAGATAAAAGTCAAACCTTGAGCAAATAATAAGACTTTTTTCAAATTTTCTATAAAAAACTCGCACTATGGCAACTACGGTTACTGAAGAAATCTTACACTTTGTTAACACATAAACGCGTGACAAAATCATCACAATTCTACTCTGAAGTACATGGTTTATAAACATTTTAACATTTGCTCAAAGAGCAGAAGATAAAAGTTAAATCTTGAGTAAATTGTGAGGATTTTTTTTTTGAAATTTCAAACAAACTGGCACTATGAATTCTTACATCAGTGTTTCAGTTCTTGAAGGCATCATAAAAATACTAGTAATCAGCACTATAACTATAGAATTCATTTAATCTCGTGATTATACGTGATGTTTAATGCAGGATGTGAGGATGTTATCGCGGAATTTAATGGAAAAATTAAGTATGCCCTGTAACGTCTGATTATTGTTTATTTTTATTGTTTTTTATTATTGTATATTTTTTATTTTGTTTTAATTTGAAGTATTTTGTTTTAATTTGAAGTATTTTGTTTTTATGTTTTCATTTATTTTAATATGGAAATGTATGCTTGATTGGTACGGAGGCTTCCGCGGTCATTTAATGACCGTATTATCTTCGGGTTTATGCCGCGTCGATCCATTTTTTGGGGGACAACAGTTTCGCCTGCCTTCCAGCTGGCTTCGTCAGGTTCTAAATGAAATTCAGATCATTTTCTTAACGGTATTAGTCAGGTTCGCGCTCATTGGCCGGATGGGAGTTCGAAATCGATTGTTGGAAGAGCCGTTTAAACGTTGAAGCTAGCGGATAGCCGTCTTCTCTATTAAAGTTCCGTGTGTTCTTCGCTATTTTGATAGCTTCCCTTATTAGCCGAGGGAAATACTTATTTTCCCTGGCGATGATCTTACACCTGTTAAAATTAATTACGTGGCCAGGTTCCGAAAATGTGTGCTCTGCGACTGCGGAAAGGCGAAAATTTTTCTTTCCGGTTGCCCTTAGATGTCCCTCCAACCTGCATTTCAGGGATCTAGATGTTTGCCCGATGTACAATTTTCCACATTTTCAAATTCTTCGGCTGATAGCCGTACGAGTGCTGATACAGTAAATGATAAGAAATTAACCTCTTTGATGACTTCCGTTGCTGTTTCACGAGAAGAATCGACAGCCATTTCGCCCTTCGTGGGACAGCAGCACAAAATAAATCAATTTTGTTGGCAACCACTTTAGTTCGTTTAACCACACCCACTGGTTTTTCTCATGTTGTACGAGGAATATTGGACTCAGCCGCTCAATGCAGCTTCATTTCCGAACGCTGCGCTCAACTTTTAAACGTTCCGCACCGACGAGTCGCCAATGGTATTAGTGGAATTTCACAATCTCAAGTTAAATCTCATGGTGTTAGGAGACTTAGGTTGACATCAGTTTCCGGCACTGTGCTCGCTCAGTCGCATCCACTGGTGATTCTGCAAACGATTACTTCTAATTTACCCCTAGCAACTGTCTCACCTGGAGTAAGAGAAAAAATGAAATCATTTATCCTGGCTGACCCTACGTTTGACGTGCCCTCTCCTGTTGATGTCCTCATCGGAGCCGACCTTTCTCCGCATGTATTTACTGGACTACGCTGCTCCCTTGGAGACAACCTTCCGGTGGCTTTGGGTACGATTTTCGGATTTGTTCTCCTGGGCTCAACTCCGATCGTCGCAACTTCTCACAGCGACCAGCAGTCAGTAGCCTCCTAGCCAAGCCTAAGTCCTAGCCAAAGGGTTTAGCTTCGCTGTAGCTCCCAGAAATGTACCCAAGGAGGAAATTATTACTGAGGTAGAACATGCTATACGCAAACTATGGAAACCAGAGGCCGATGAAATCCGGGAAGAAATCAGCCAAGTTGTAAAGAAAGCGAGACCTCCGAAACCTAATTTGACGAAGGCAGAAAAACAGGCTATCGGTGATCTGAGGAGGAATAATGGTTTACTAATATTATCAGCTGATAAAGGGGACCCAACTGTAATCTTACCTAAGGATGTTATCAGAGGTAGATTAGCAGTTTGCTAGACGACTCTACCTATAAAGAACTCAAGTCAGATCCTGCACGGAATATTCAGAGGAACATCAAAGAACTTATGAAACACTCATCAATACCTCAAGAGGAGAGACGGTCTCTGATCCAGTCGGCCCCTAAACCTCCAAGATTATACGGCCTTCCCAAAATACATAAGGATGGGATACCACTCCGTCCAATTGTGAGTGCCATTGATTCCCCAACACATAAGCTAGCGAGATATCTAGCCCAGATCCTGCGGCTATTCTCAGGCCTAACTGCGACATATGTGAAGAACTCGCATTACATTGAAATTATAAAGAAGACCACCGTTGAAAAAGAAGATCTACTCGTCAGTTTTGACGTAGTGTCTTTATTCACAAAAATTCCCATTGAAGATGCCATCCAAATTACAAAGGCGCTGACGGAAAAAAGGTCTCCCAAAAGATATTCCGAAAATGGTGGAATTTTGTCTCACGGTTGGAACTGTTACTTTTCGTGGAATGGGAAATTATACGAGCAGTGTGAAGGAGCAGCAATGGGTTCCACCTCACCCCCTGTTACACACCTTTACGCTGATTCGCACGGTATCATGTAGATACAAATGCTCGTTTAACGTTTGCATTTCCGTTTAATGTTTGCATTATGACTTCTTTTCAATGTTCATTAGCTGCTTTTTCTGGGTTTCACGAGGTTTTTCTTCCATTCTTACACAGCTCCTACGACCTACAAATGCTAAGCAGTCCGAGAAGCCCAAAAATATTCTTTCAGAAAGGAGAAATCCTTCGGAATAGGGGCGAAGGAGAAAAAATATCTCAGTCGACGGATCCAAAATTCTAGCGCCGTCCGATTTAAGAGCGCGGCCTGTCCATAGTTATGCAAGGGCCCAGTTCCGGCCCCAAGGGCCCTGCTTCAAAGGCGAAGCGGCAGCTCTGGCGCGCACCAGATACCCCCCGGGTGTAATCACGCATTCCGAAGTTGCCAAGGGGCTCGTAGTCCCAGAGGCGCCGGCGCCAAAGGCACGCTGTAAAGTGGCGCCTCAATCTCGTTCATCCCGTGTGCTTGATTTCCTTCGCCCTGGTCCTCTACTCTGACAACCTTCTCTCAACACCGACGTTATACTCTGGAAGCCTTTGCATGGAAGTTCGCTAAGGCGCATTAGGCCACAGGGCATGGAAAACGAAGATGACGCGGGAATAAAATGAAGAGAAAATTCTAAGGACAGATAAATATATTAAATTATTTCTCTTCTTGTCTTGAATACATTTTTGGATTCCCATTTTTCGACTTCTACGATACAAGTTTTCAGGATTCAGACGTTTTTCTCAGTTTTTATTTTTCACAAATTGGTATTCACATTTATCTTCAATCCAAGAATAATGTCCTTATATTTTAAAAATTTCCGTAAATTTTAATATTATGGAATAATTGTCTCAGTTTAACCAATTCAATGCTTCTTCTTCCTTAATAATCCCACAAGAATTCATCACAGCTCCTCCACAGTTCATCTTACCGGTCTCTTTTCATTTTGTTACGTGAAATGAAATGCTTACGAGGGTTTACGAAAATTGACGTTTGAAAAAAAACGGATGATTAATTCATCACATTAATTACTCGACTGCACCATTAGTTATTTTTTTAAAAATATTTGGAGTTTCCGAGAACCTTGGCAACGAAGGTAAATCAAAAAGGGGTGGATTATGAAAGAAATAATTGTGAATTTCGTAACTAAAGAGCCTGCAAATGGGGTACAAACTGGAAAGGTTGCCATTACAATGTTATAAATATATCGACTATAGTAAATCATACGACGCACGCGAATAATGAAAACCAATTTAAAAAAAATCAAACAGCCAAACCATAGCTACTTGTGTAATCGAAAGCCTTTGGAATGAGAAATTGCTTGATCATGAGATTACAATGATCGACGATTACAAAATAAGGTCGACCTCACATAGATCAGTTTGAGATTAATGAATAAAGATCTCCAGATGACTTGCGATTATTTATAAAAGCTTCTTCCTCCACAGTCACCGACAGAAACTTTTAAAGCCTGTTGTATCTCTTGTCTTATGTCAATATTTCCCAACCTCTTTTATCCTCTTCTACCCTAAAAGTTTTAAGGCTCTTAAACATTTGAAAGTACAAATTAATTTAAGAACAAAAGCGAAAGTCACCTAAACAAATTTTCCAAGCAAATTTTTGGTGACAAAAGAACAGAAATGATTAATGTGGATTGGAAAATATACCAAAACAAAGTAAAAGTTGCGTGAATCATAAAAAACTACCCATGATTTTAAAAAAACTAAAGTATTATCTCGCACACCGCTGAATGCTTTTTCGCTCCCCAAAGGAGTGTGAGCACTGAGCAATCCAGGATGGGAATGTTTGTCTTAATCAATGGGTGCTCAAAATACTGTTGATAAATTTTGGACTAAATGCAATGACGGTAGTCCTAGCGAGATACTTCCCTAGTCATAATAGAGACCATATCCAAATTATACGTTTTAATTTCACCAGCTGTAGGACACATCAGTTAAATATTACATTAAAAATGGTGCAATAAGAGAGTTTTATATGACAGAAATTGTAAGTAATCAAATCGAAATAGCTAAATAGTCTTTAATTTGACTCATTTTTTTCGCTAGGTGCATTTGAAACTCCTTCAAAACGGAAGGATTTTTGTGATACCCAAAAACCTACTGCGGTGAAAATATGTTTAATGTTCAAATATCGTTGAGAAAACATACAAACTACACGCTGTTAGTTTTTCTACCACATCTAAGTGTTAGAAATACCTCATTTTGTAAATGATGTCTCTCTGAAGTGCATGCACGTACCATTTCCCATGTAAAAGGGCTGGTATTTTTGGCAAATATCTCAGAAAGTAATGTGGTAAGGGGTAGAATTTTTGGTGTCATTGGAAAGGTGAGATATTTTTCTTTAAAATGAGACCAAATTCATCAATCTAAGTAAAGATATCTAAGTAAAATGATATTTCGCTCAAACTGCCTTAAACAGTTAATTCTGACGAAGGAATAGAATTGATCTTTGAGAATGAATAGAATGCCAGTTGCACATACTACCAAACTGTTTGACTAAGATGCACACAACTATTTACCTCAGTTACTTAAAACTTCTTCGGGTACATTTTTGCTCGAGAAATTTCCGTCCGCCAGAAATTTGCAAGGGAATAATAGAGTGGTCATGTTAGCACGACGAGGGCGGTCGAGAGCAGAGAAACTCTTCCCTAAAGAAGTCAGACGTATTGTCTCCCCTTTGTGTATACCCGGAAGAACTTTTGCATTACTTATTCATCCACTTCCATTAGGGCGAGGTGAAAGATAAAAGAGTGCAAGTCGAATCGAGGGGGATCCCTTTCTCGGGGACAGCTTTCTTATTCCACATTCGAGCTCCGTTTCCGCTTAAAAATCCTCAAGAGCTCACTTTTCCTCATGCGTGCATAAAACCGCTCAAGACATCACTCGCATAATTTGCTCTGAATAAGCCTGGAGGAGTAGCTTTGCTCTACTCCATTGAACAAAACTTGATGGCAGGCCTATTTCTCAAGGCGTAGTTCACCATGCCCTCATCAAAATATACACCAAGTGAAGGAAATTTGCCATGAAAAAAATCACGTGCATTGATCGGGATTCGAACTCGGCTGCCAGTCATTTTTGTAAGCCAGTTACACAACAAAACCGTCTAAAGTGAAGATGAATTTTAACGGGGGTTTAAGAAAAACTCGGTCGCATGTCCACATCGTGGCCATGTGGCAAAGACGGGGTCATAACTTTACTTCGGCTATTCATGACGACGATCACAGCTGTTATGGTCCCGAATGGTACGAGGAAAAAATGACACTTTATACCTCGCGGTTCTACAATCTATCTCTCTAATTTTATTGGCGCGATCTAATCTGCCATAGTACGAGGGGGTTAATAGTATGTTTTTTACGTCGTCAGAAAATTTTTTTTCCTGAACTTTAATAAAGAGGTTAAGCCTATAATTTAATCTACGCTGTGATAGCGATTCCCATCCCAATTCTTCTCACAATCCAGACACACTACTAAACTTATCGTGGCATCGTTTTACAAACCTACCTCCTCTTCGCTGCACGCGATCTAATTCCAATCTAATTTTAGGACACGCATGCGTGAGTGCTAAAGAATAACAGGAGAGGAGTGAACAGAGTAACGATCCAACCTGGACTCCCCACTTGCTTTTCTTTTCCGTGTGTTTCAGAGCGACATAGAGAATATTATCATGACTCCTTACCACATCTCTAGGTCTGACAGATGCGATAAAATAAGATTCTCCGCCAAGCAGATAAGTACAAAAACTCGTTCTTTCCGCGAACAATAAGCGACAACAATAAAAACTGAGCTCCACTTAATACACTCCCATAATACATGTCACCTTTTCATCTCCAAAAAAGTACACCTTTACACGGCTGGTGACCTAACACCCACTGTCACATACCCAAGCGGCGGCTCAGGGGTTATATGTAGATGTAGATGAATTCTCCCAATCTCAACATTTTTTAGAGAAAGCATTTTAGGTCACGCATGCGTGCGTGCTTAAGAATAACAGGAGATGAGAGAACGGAATAACGATCCAACTTGGACTCCCCACTTGATTCTCCTTTCCTCTTCCTCCTTAGCATTCCCTGCACTCCTCCTTATCCTCCTCTCCTTCCAATCTCTCTCTTTTATCCTTTTTTTCAGTGAGTTTACCGAAAGGAGACGCGTGACAAAGGGACGAAACGATCCAGCATCCTTGCCCTTCGGGGAACGCAATTGCGTATGTTAAGTGAGGACATCCGGATAGGGAGGGTCGAAAGGGCTCTTCCTCCCCTTTCCAGTAGAATAATAAAATAGTGCGTCTTTATTGGGGTGAGATTGAGACTAAAGATCTCCCTTCTTCCACCTAACCCTTCGTCAGATAAATACATGAGAAGAGTGTGAAGAAAGGTGTATAAATTTGTGGGAAAAACGTAAGGAAGTAAGGAAGAGAATATCCTTGACGAAAAAACCCACTGCAGGAAATAACCACACATGAAGGGGAGTGCGAAAAACCTGCGAAAATCTACAGACATATCAAGCTCATGCAATACAAACAAAAAATAAAAAATGAGAAAGGAAAGAGGAGAAGGGAAAAAAGAAAAGATTAGACAAAGAAGAGCGAGGAGTCATGCAAACAAACAGGCAGACGGACAGACTCGCCGCTCTCGCCAATTCCTTTCCCCTAAAAAAAAAAAAAATAGAGGCACTCCGGGAGTGCCGACAGAAGTGAAAACTTGAAATAACGTGAGTATTTTTGAATGTAGGGAATAATTTCTAATAAAGTGTTTTATTAATCAGTAGAAAGTAGTTTCATGTATATAATAAATTAAATATTCATTTATTGAGCTATTGTACACAATTATTTTACATAAAAATTGTACACCTCAGAATAATCAACTTTCATCCATTATTTCAACAACTATGTCATCATCACCGCCATCATCATCGGCAATATCTAAAACTGATACAATAGGCTTATGGTAACTAAAGTAAGAAACGAATAATTTTGATTCGAATTTGCTTAAATGTCTTGTAAATACTGCATCAATAGTAGTTTTATATTTCGTTGTGCCAAGATTGCGATCATTAGGCATCGTTAAACCAAACTCACTATTTAAAAATTCAATCAATGGTAGATTTTTATCGTCTGCAAAGTTTATGTTGAAATCTCCACTCAAAATCATTGGCAAATCATCAAATATTTTCCCAATTTTTTGTTCAAGCAATGCAGATGCATCATGAGAATAAATGAATAAATTTTCATACAAGAAGTCTCGTATCGCCCTCAGTGACTTATCCGGAGAAATATAAATGGCAACCATAATAATGAACTGATTATTCTCAGAGTGGCAACGACATATACACATATTGCCAATATGAGAAGGAGTAGTATTAAACATGCTGGTGAATTTCGCATGCACATCCATATAATTTGAGCAATAATGAACTGTGTTCATATTTTGATAAATAGCTACTCCTCCTGCTGGACGATTATTTCTTCTGAAACTTGCAACAAAGTTAAAATTTTGAATGTCAATTATTTCATCATTACTCGCGTCATAACTCGCGTCACTCATATGGGTAATGATGAAATAATTGACATTGAAACAAGAAATGGGTGACGGTGACGCGAGTCCAATGGTTTTTACCCATCCACAAGTACTGTGTATATAGCGAGTATACTGTGTATATAATGAATATACAATTATACATATATTTAGCAGCAGTGACGGTGACGGTGACGCGAGTCCAATGGCTTTTATCCATCCACAAAAGTGTATATACAGAATGTACAATTACACATATATTTAGTAGCGGTGATGGTGATGGTGACGGTGATGCGAGTCCAATGGTTTGTACCCATCCACAAGTACTGTGTATATAGCGAGTATACTGCGTATATACAGAATATACATAATTATACATATATGTAGTAGCGGTGACGGTGACGGTGACGCGAGTCCAATGTCTTTTACCCATCTACAAAAGTGCTCAACGCGACATAAGAAGTTTTCACTTCAAAAATCCTCTCTTCAATCCCAGCCTCTCCTTCGATCCTCTGTCCTCACGCATGTCCCTAAGGACGGCTCTACCTCACGAAGGACAGGTAATGACTGTACATATCTGCGAAGGGGGCGAATCCACTACATGTACCTTAACTGTCTAAGAATTAACAGAGGGAGCACGCCCACCATATCATCTTGTACTCTAATTCCTTTACATTATTCAAGGGTTTATTTCTTCGCCACATACCTCCGCATCGTACATCTACTTGGTACAAGATATGTGAAGTGATACATCGTTTCAAACAGAATTCGATGAAGTTGACTGGACTTATTCAAAATATCTCAAAATTCTAAAAAATACCACAATAGGGTGATTCCACGCAAACTCAAGCAAATGATTATGCATTCGTGGCTCCGTGCACAATATATGGTAAATCTTTATTCGGATAGAAGTAGAGGTTAGAAGAAATTACTTTCGTATCACTGCTTCACTTGGATATTCGACGCAGGGCGCATGCGCTGACCACCCGCATATCTCACCAACGTGTCATTTTCAAAGCGGGCGCGGGCGTAGCAAGACATTATGTTCTCCCCATATTTTGTAAGTTTGACGAAATTACCCACCAATTTTATTTCGTAATTCAAAAGATAATGGTTGAAAATATTGTAATATATATTTTCAACCAAAACTGAGTTGTCAAACATCGCTTTTTATAAGCGCCTAAAGTAGCAACGTTTTCATTTTTCCGTTTTTGTTGTTCCATTGTGCCGTGGTTGCGCGCGCCACAAATCAATTTTTATGCTCTTTAAGTACCGTCCTGTGCCCTTGATGTTATAAAAAATTAAATTTGACAATATTTTAATATTTATTAAGGAGATATGGGCCCTAAACATGGATCAGAATCCTAAAAAAATAGGGAAAAGTTAAAGTTATCCAGGAGCTCCGAGTATATGTTTAGGAAGCCAAATGTAGATAGAAAACAGAGATTAATGATTTTAATTAAGAAAATATCATTATATTTAAAATATAACCGCTATATTTTCATTTATTGGAGATAGAATTCGGAGCTGCGGGGCGTCAATTTGAACTAGTTTGTTATATTTGAATTGTCAGAACATTTACATTTATTACTACATAAGACTAATGTTTGTCAAATCGTCATTCTTTATTGCATTCTTCCTCCGTGCCAAAAATCGTGAAAATCAGAAATGGTCTAGCCACGGCCTTGGTTGAGTTTGCGTGGAATCGCCCAATAGCAACCTCTCTAAACATACTACTTTTTGAGACACTTCCCAAATAATAACATCCGTTTTTCTTGGGAAATAGTACGAGTGTGAACTTCGAAGAGACTTTTTATAAAATGAAGTACCTACTGATCTCTTCATAGATATCCTCAGAAATTTTTCAGAATACCATTCGCATACTTTATTAATTATATTCAAATAAATCAACTACTAACGGCAGTAATTTTTACATAGTCGCAAAAAAATCTTCCGATGTAAAGGCCATTTCCCCGCGCGATGAGTAAAAAATGAGAGATCTTTAAGACTTTTGCATACATCCGAGACTTTCCGTCATTTCAAACATCTTTGTTTCATTGATGGTAGCTTCAAAATATGCTTCATGTTTCATACTTCTCCAGGAATTCAAATAATAAAGTTCAAATACGATCTCTATAATGACTAAGAAAAGAATGCCTCTGAAACCATCTAATTTGCCAAGTAATTCTGAATTCACCGGCTGCACCCACTACACCTGAGGAGATTGTGCATAGATGGCAGATAGGAGTAGAAAGTACCAATTTAATGAGGGAGAGAAAGAATTTCAAGAGAAAGTGCAGACTGTGTCATTCTCCTGTCAGAGCCCTACAGTCTATCAGAATAACCTTCCATTCATCATCGTCATAGCCAATCTGACCCTTTTTATCTGAAAGTATTTTCGATCATCGATTAATCAAAAAAACCTTTTAACCTCCTTCCAAATGAAATGTAATTCGTTAAAATAAAATAAAACTCTTTCCGGTTGGATATTGTAGAAGTTACCAAAATTATTGCTAAATAAAATACATGAGTAATCTTAGGAAAATTTGAAGTTTTTATCATGAAACTTATGAATTAGTACTATGGTGTCTTTCATTATATTTTAGCTGGGCATCGAGCTGGGTATTCGAATATTCAAAAATGTAAATCTCCCTATATTCTAACATTTGCCTCCGAGTTGAGAAAATATTTGCTGATGATATTTCCATTAAAAGACATTTTACATCAATATGTTTCCTGAAAATATGCCAAATTTTTGGACCAACTAAAGAAGGCTACACATGCAGGATAAAACTCAATCAGGAAATCAGAAGTCTTTTCAAGGAGCCAGATATCGTGGCGGAAGCTGAAAGCAGAAGGCTAAGATGGACCGGCCACATCATCAGAAGGGAATAATCAAGCACCCTATACCAGATATGGGAAGGAAACCAGAATGGAAGACGACCACGTGGCAGGCCTAAACTGCGGTGGAAAGTCCACGTGAAGAAAGACATGGCTAAGATAAGAACAAAAGAGGAGCATGCAAAAGACAGGAAGCAATGGAGGCACTGCGTTGGTGAAGCCAAGTACCACCTTGGGTACACATGGTCATGGGAGTGAGAGTAAATATATTTCCTGAAAGTTAATGAGACAACATGCCATAAACTAGGAAGAATCCGCTGGCACACTCTAAAATGATTTGAACCGACGTGCACAGGAAAAGCATGCAGGCATAGAAAAAGTGAAATAACATTGAGAAGTCCTTTAAATAAATTTAATTACTGATAAATGTAAGCTGTTTAAAGGTACGCAACTCAATAGCACTATTCTTTTCCAAAAAATTTTATTAAATGCACTGGGTGACTGAATGAAAATGAAGCGTCGAAAAAGAGACGGAAAAGGACCGAAAAAATTCTCTCTGGAGAACTCGGGAAAAGAGCTACGGGACAAAAAAGTTAATGAAGAGCATTGATAAAACTGCATAATAGAATTTGGATGACACAGTAGGGAGTAAAATAAAAACCTTTGCAATTAAAACGATATTGTGAGCGTCTTTTCACCACAAAATCCCCACCCACGCTGGGCAACGGAACCAACAACGAGAGATTATTAAATTCTTGCTGCCCAGAATATAAACTTATTTAATCTTAGATTTCTGGAAATTTGATTAGCAGTTTTTTTAGATAGATATTGCTTGGTACAGCCATTTTTTGATAAAAATAGCCTGAAAGCACGGTGAATAGAGCTGAATTTGACGCCCTCCAGATTGATTATCACGAACATGATAGGAAAAATTTTCGAAGGAGAAAAAGGATGTACAGTAACGCAATTTATTCACGATGTATGAATATAGTAATTAATTATTACGTCAGCCTGCTCATTTAATATTGTGTAAGAGGCAGAAAATCATTTTCACGGGGTTTACATAAAAAATAGATCATTGAAAATTGGGGATGAGTCGATTCCACTTTTTTTCGATTCCGATTCTTTCAAATCGATTCCCGATTCTCGATTCCATCGATTCTTATTCCTATAAAATAGGTGGGATATTGTTATACCAGTGGCGTACGACTATTACTTAAATTCAAGTACTGGCTGAAATAAAATAACAAAGACAATTAAATCGCTCAAAAAGTATATTTATTAACAAATAGCAAATATATCCTCATCTTATTGAGGTAAGTAAAAAGTACAAAGTGATATCCGACACCCAAATTTACTGACACAAATATGATGTGACAAATGAAATTTAATTTGAATATTTATCTCTCTGGAATCGATGGAATCATAACCGACTTTAGTCGATTGATTCTTGATACCGATTCTAATCCTGAGAATCAGTGGAATCGAGAATCGACATTTGGATTCGACTCGTCCTTATTGAAACTCTTAAGTTCAAGCTTACATTGATATGAAAATAACGATATAGTATCTAAAATGTGGAGGGATAAAGTGTGACAAAATCTGGTCATATCCAACTCTAGCATACATGTAGGTTTTGGGGTTCGCCCTTAAACTCCAAGTAACGCACATTATTTAGCGACTACAGGTTTCTCTGAGGAAGAGATGAGGTACCCGTTAGGGAAGAAACCTCACCCTAGTGTGCGTGGAGCTCGATCTATTTGCAATGCCAAGCACTTGACTCGGTTTGAAAACCCATGAAAAACTTCAAATTTGTCATTCGCCGGTAAAGCACCAGATCTGTCGAGTTGATTTCAGTTTGAGGTCCAATGCGAGGAATGTCTCACGGGTCAGTGGGTGAAGCAAAATATTGCACCATAGAGTATGTACATATAGAATGGCGAAGAGATAGGAAGATTCGGATATGAGTTTTTAAATAATACTTTGGCCGATAGACGGAACAGGTGTATCGAAGTTGCACGACAAGTCATAACAAATGAGCTTTGGCAAACGGCCAATTCATTTAGTGTCGCATAACTCACATGACGTTCTTATGATGATTTCGATGCCTGGATGTTTACTAATCGTCCCATAGCAACGGAAATAAATCTTATTGAGTCGTAGATTTCAAATTAAACATGTATTTTAATGTTCCTTTAATGAGCATCGTCTATAATGAATCGAATTCACGTCAATATGATAAGACGCGATTACCAAACACGGAGTCAACTGTTTACCGATGTATCATAGCAACAGCGAAACAATTGACAGTCGGTTAAAAGCACACATCAGCCATAGTAAATCCACCTCTGTATGTTGATGCAAAATCACCGAGTACCACTAGCGCCTCCAAGTGGCTTTCTCCGTAAGCCAAAATTCTTCCTTTCCTAGGATGGCGGCACCTGATAAATTCTTCCCAAAGCTCTCAAAAATTTATGTCCAGTTTATAGCCTTGCTTTGCCACTCTATATATACTTTCTCCATGATTGCACGCAATCGATGGCTGATGCAGGTAACTGACGTGTGCGTCCCCTTTTCGATGATTCGGCATCATCGCACCAACCCATGTATCGATTTCCACGGCAGTGCACGCCACGAGAACGAACGCACAACACAAACACAAGCGAAAACACACACGCGGGGTCTAATTGTAGATGGCGGTTGCCGCTCCGGGGAGGGAGTGCTTTAGCCTCCTACCGGAGCGGACCGTAATTAACGTGGGAATACAGCGGTCCAAACCGCAGCAGGTGCACCGTCGCTCCCAAGTGAAAGGGAGAATGAATCGCCAACGTTAATTCTGATTGAGTTTATTTTCACGAGCGTTTATCCGTAATATTTCACTGTATTGAGAATATGTATGTAAAGGCTACTGTTGCCCATGTAACTTGAAACACTTAAGGTTTTTTTCAAATTTTATTAAAGAGTAAGCTGTATTTAAATATATACATACTCGACCAGGTGATTGGACGTTTTTGAACGAAGCACCTTGCTATCACTACCAAAGGAAAACTCTTCAACTCATGCATGTGTTCTCTTTAGTGAAAAAGAATAAATATCAGCTTAGGTAATGAAATTTCCCCAACACTTTTCTTTGAAAATGTGCAGCTCAATTTTACCACAGTTTGCGGACAGGAGCCAGGCTATTTTCAGAGCGCAATCAATTACAACTGACAACTCTTACCACATGAGCCTTTTCTATGCATTGTCTAATCAAATATTGTTATTTCTAGTGTAAAATATAACAAAATTAAGCGTTTCTCAGAAAATAGCTCTAGGTACTTTTGCATCCATTACATCTAACTGTACCAATATTTGGAAAGCAGAAGCTTAATATGTATGTGCAGCAGTATTGTAAGCTATTTGAGGATATGTATGAGAGAGATTCTTGCCATCTACGATCATGAACCGTAATACCAATGAATGCTCCATTGAATTGGATTGGGTATTTGGGGAGGTGACAGATTGTTAAGGACACTTTTGCCATAGGGGAGAGGTAAGGGAAGAAGGGTGGATAGAAACTCGGCGTCGGCATTAGCCTGCTCTTCACGAAAGGCGCCAAGATGAAAGACGGAGTACTGCAGGTAAGTGCCCACCGCAAAACACTTAAGTTAAGATCGGTTTTCTTCTGAAAAACATCCTCCTGTGCAGGGATTTGAACCCTGGCCGTCCGTATAGCTAGCCACTACTCTGGGAACCGCACTAACCCGATCCCCAAGAATGCTCCATGGATGGTTTGAAACAATAACGCATAACAATCAATCGGCTTAAGAAGTTTGGTCCATATTTGCACGCACCTCCAATGAGGTTTGAATAGTTATTGGATCAAAAGAAAAGTAAAGGTGGAATACTGGTCCCCGAAGGCTGCAAGTGGAACATATTACTGCAGCTAATGCCCGTGGGTGACACACTCACTACTCAAAGAAACGCATTTTAACCGAAATCAACAAGTCCCTGAAAAATATAAATACACATTTCTGGAAATTGTGAAAACTTTCCGCCACTAAAGTGACATAATACTTACTAACAAAAATTTGGAATTCCCGTTACGTGACCGAAATCTTCAAGGTAAGTCAAAGGTCGGTTCATACAAGAAGAAATACCGGGGGACAGCTAGCATCTTAAATTGGTCCCAGACTTGGTCGGACTTCACAGCTTACCTAGGAGAGAAAGAGAGAAAAAAAGGATTACTTTTCACACAAAAATTGAAAGTATCTGGAGTATAAAGCGAAGAAAAATTGGGTTGGCTGATATAGAAGCTTCCAACCTTGAAAGGCTCGGCTTCGATCCGCAACAAATACTGAGTATCTTGCCAAAGAACCTCGACCCCTGCCAGTTTAGTTCCTATGGGATAGCACTTTCATATTAGAACTTATTTTACCGTCGGATAAGACCTTAAACTGTCGACGCTTTGGTGCCTTTTTAAGGGTATTCCAACACCAGATTTTCTTCTGCCCTTCCTTCGTTCGCCAGATAATATTTCCCACAACAACTTACTTTCCTATCCACGATGGCGCAAATAACCTCATTTACTATAGTCCTGCAAAATTACCAACTAGCAAACAAGAAGAACTGAAATAAATCATAAGCATTTATTGAGCAATTCTTAATTCTGGAAATTTGGGCCTCAATGCGATATTCATTTTTCCCATGAGTAACCGTTGAATTTCAATGGAAAATGAAATATATATGATTGTTGCGCAGGAGTAATAGTATATTTCCACAGTGACGTTTAAAATACATGCACTATGTTCCCTACGCCAGAAGAGATTTCGCGAAAAAAACAATAAAAAATGGTGCCTAAGTAGTCTTTTCTCGGATATATGAAAGAAATATTTGTCATTGCTCTCTAAGAATTGTAAGATCCGGCTGAAGTAAGCCTGAAATAAAATTTAAGCGAAATTAATTCAATTTTAATTTAGAATAGTTAATAATAGGAAAATGCTGAGAAAATTCTACTGTGTATAAATGTATAAAATCCCCGACTGACTAGAAGGTCTGAATGCCATTTTCAAGAGTTGAGACCAGTCATACAGTAAAATAGTTAAAAAATTGTATCGAGTAAGCTGCGTCAACTTTCCACAAAGTATATCCGCAAACCAATATAGTTCTCCTCATGGCTTCTGCACAGTATTAAGTCTTTCATGGTGCAGTCTCAAGGAAGGATTTAGTTAATTCACGGAAAACATTCGCGCTGGTGTGGAGAGGAACGATGGAGAATAAGTGTCTCACTCCACCTTCTTTCTCACGTCTCTCTCCCCATTCCATCGCATCCTTATTCGTTCTTTTACTCACTTCTCCTCTTTGCCTTCCTTCTGCCCTATCTCACTTCTGTTCCCCGTGTGCACATCCAGGGGAGCGCTTGAACCCACTTCTTCTCCTCCTTCATTCTCTTCCCTACTTGAACCCAAGAGGGTGAGCCATCTCCACCACTTGAAACTCAACTCTCTCCTTCCTCGCGAGTAATAATTTTTCCCAGCACTCCATTACAGGACGTCAAGCCCTCCGTCGGCGCAACAATATGGCTTTTCCCTTCCCCACCTCATTTCCTCCTTCCTCTAAAAACGCTGCAAGCCGTCAGGGTTGCCAACACTCCTGGGACCTCATTCGGTAAGGTCTCGGGCTTTCCGAACCTCGACTGTGATGAAATTTTGCTGTCAGGGCTTCGATTACATCAAGTAGAGCCATTGAGAAACTGATAAATGTCGGGGGCTTTGACACCACATCCACGACATTGTCAAGGACAAATAAAATTTAAGCCAAGCCATTCAATTTCGATTTAAGAATAGTTGATCAAAGGAAAATGCTGAGAAAGTTATACTGTGCATAAATGTGCAAATCTCCGACTGACTGCAAGGCCTGAATGCCATTTTCAAGAGTAGAAACCGGTCGTACATTAAAATAGTAAGGAGTTAAAAAATAAAGCCCTTGACTTATCAGCTAGGCCTCTGAATTCTTTCGGAATCACCAAAACTTAGACAAGGACATCCTTGCCTAACGGATCAAGTAATATGTTTTAGTTAGTTTTAAACAGATTTATCTAAAAATATTTTGATCATTTTTAGCCCTTGTTTTGATTTATAATGTTTCTCATGTATGTTACAGCTTTTTCATCGACACTTCGCCGGCACTACCATAAAAGTAGAATTTTGGTCCCCTATATGTGCATTTTCTAGTGTCCGAAGACACATTTTTATCCGAGAGATAATCATCGGTCATTCATAAAAGTTAAGCCTTCGCAAGTGCTGTTTCTCCGAATGCGATATTGCCTGACCACGATGTAAAAGACTAAAAGATATTAATTCTCAAAATAATATGAGTTTCTTCTTTATTTTCTAGGAATCTAAAAATATGAACTATCCTGAAAGCTTTTGTGACCCAATTGCGCTAGTTTCCATGACTTTAAATTACATGAATCCATTTTCTTCGGATTTTTTCGAGTCAACGGTGACCCCCAAGTATTTGAATTACGTGTATCTTTTAAGCCAATAACTTTCAACATCTAGAGCACTTTGTAGGAGCGTGCTAACTGAAACAATCGAATAATGGGCATTGGGAAAACTAGGTCGAATATATACTAAGGTTTGAGTGGACATCTATGAAAATATGTCTTTAGTTGCCAAATTATGGCACCGAATATGCTCAAATATCTCAATATTTCGAGGTATAAACGGTTGTTTTATAATGGTAAATATATGGTTCGTATTAACTATTTATGGAATTTAATCACATTAAAACAAAATATTGGAAGAATTATTCCAATGATGGCGTAATTTCCGTCCATTTAATGGTAAAACTCATTCAATAGCAGTAGTTATAGCAGAGAAATAGATGCAATAACAAAGTTAAGAGAAACTGAATGGTTAACCTTCAATTTTTCGTAGCTCAACCAGAGAAAAGGAAAGGGTTTGAACATATAACATAAACTGATTTGAAAGGTCACGTGCATCGTCCAAAATAATCGCTACAATGCTCTCCCGTATCGTCTCAGTCGTACCGTATAAAGTGGATCGTGTACAATCACAAATATATCACCCGTTAAATCCTCTTGGTGAATGCTTCTATTGCATTATATGTCAAAATATGCATTAACTGCTTTGTTACGTATTACATCTGATCTCATTTATTCATTCGGACATGATCTGAATACGTGGCCAGCATTGCTCACGAGATGGCATCAGCAAGATAACGCAACGCAGTGAAACCCGGAAGCAATGAGATTGCCTGCATTACAGCGCTGCAAAAGCCTCAAGCAGAAATTTAGACTATTACTATTACTGTACTCAGATGCATCTTATCATATCTGCAACCTACAACTACGCTACACTTGGATCCCTCGGAATCTCCCAAAATTTCTTACTCTTGTTTTGGACTTCTAATAGAATCAGATCTCCTTGAGTTGGCAGCCCTGCATCACCCTACCCACTCAACCCTACCTTTCCAGCCCCCTGCCCCTATCCTGGCCTCCATCATTCACTTAACAATTGCATCCTCATCCCCTAAACACACTCAACACCCTCCATCCCCCTCTCCACCCTCTCTCTCTCTCTGTCCTTCGCACCCACCGCTCAAAACCACCAGCTCCACCTTCCGACGGGACGTTTTGTCGGCGAAAGCCCAACGATGTATCAACGAGGCTATTTTCCAGAAAAAAAGGAACACTGTTAAGCGGTTAGATGGGGAAGATCGAGTGCGTCTTCCCAAGGAGAGGAGAGAAGACAAGAGCCTCCCGCTCCAGCGTACTTTGCAAAACTCAAATCAATTTATCAAGGTTCCCTTTCTTCCTCCTTTCACCGTTCTCATTTCACCTTTCCTTCACCTGCATGAGTGAGTGGTACTGATTAGGGTATTGCACGTACGAAGATGATGCGACCACATAATTTCGACTTCATTGCCAGCTTCAGCTCCTAAAGGTAGTTCGAGCAATATATCAGTTTACTTATAAATCAATGAATTTGGTCTCATTTTGAAGAAAAATATCTCACCCTTCTAATGACACCAAAAACTCCTTACCAGATTACTTCCGGAGATATTTGCCCAAAAATACTAGCCCTTTTACAAGGAAAATATTATGTATGCACTCCAGAGAGACATAAATTACAAAATGAGGTATTTATAACACTTAGACGTAAAAAAATCTAACAGCATGTATTTTGTATGTTTTCTCCATTACATTTGAAAATTAATCATATTTTCACCGCAGTAGGTTCTTGGATATCACCAAAAACCGTCCGTTTTTCAAGGAATTTCAAACGCACCGCCTGAAAAAAATGAGTCAAGTTAAAAACTTATTTAGATATTTTCATTTAATTACTTCCAATTTCTGTCATAGAACACTATATTATTGCACCATTAATAATTCAATATTTTATGCATGTGTCCTACAGCTGGCGAAATTAAAACGTATAATTCGAATATGGTCTCTATAATGACTAGGGAACTATCTCGCTCTGACTACCTTAAGGTGGTTGAGTAGATTTTAATCCTTGATCAGACATGTGTGTACTACATGTGTCAATTATTAATACGTAGGGATAAAAATTAGGAAATTGCATCTTCTCCATTTGCTTCCTTGGGTATTACACGCTATTTTAATACGTATCCTTATTACTACTTTGCGTAAAACACTAAATACTTCGATTACAAATGCACGAATTTAATCCTAAACACGAAATATTACGTTTTAATACTAATATTATGGTGGCTACTAAATTTCAATGTATAAAGCCGAGAAAATAACACGTATTTACAAATTATTTTAGCTAACATATCGATAATCGCTCATTAAACACAAATCATAATACTGCTTACACTCAAACGAAATTTTTAAAATATTATTCTCGCGTCATTTATATTACTTCATGAATGGTTATTTCCTCTGAAAAACAGATGCAGTGAATCAAAGTGATTTTCAAGAATTTTATACGACTTTCTTCAACATTTATTAAAATGTGCACTCATCGACACCCGATTACCACTCCAGCTTCCCTGTGACTTTCTAGTCATTCACATTTAGTGCGCTGCATCCCATATTCCAAAAATAACCTCCAACTGACCACAAGCTCTGATACTCCTATCACCATATATTAAGAATAAGGATCTCGAATCGGAAGGTAGATATGCTAAAAATATGCCTGCAAACATAAGCATAGTTTTCTTCAACGCAATCACCTGTAATAATAAGTGACCGAGTGATAAGGTTTATCTCAGGCTTTTGCCACACCCATATTTTCATTTATATTCTCAATGTCCAAATTTTGAGGTTTTTGAGTCGTTTTGAAGTACAAACTTGGAGTAGAAGGAACAGGACGTTTTCAAAATATACCTGCCGGTAAAATCGATTAACTTATTGTCAAAATATCGACTTGTTATGCTTCAAAAAGTTTTTCCGTGTTGAAAGACCCAGCGCACTACAAACTAAGTGGCATGCTTTGTTGTCTACTTCATCCATTTTGTCTTCTTCGATTCCTCGGCCTGACACATTTTCGATAATTACTTTCCTTTCGAAACTCGCCAAAAGAGTTTTTCGGTGGAGAGTTAAAAGTATTGCGAATACGTCACTCTAGGTCTTCACCATTTCTTCATTGACAAGCGCACATTTCTCGCGACCCACGAACATCATTTTTCGCATCTTATGGAACCGATTTCCAGTTTTGATTAACTGGGTAAGGGGGCAAAATATTTCCACTTAGCTGCAATATCTAAGTCATACCTTACATATTGCACCATCATTTTCAGTCAACTCTCCGTAATAGTAGACTGAACCATTGCAACGTTAGCGGTGGGACAACACATAAACGTGAGTAAACTTCAGTTTACATTTTGCCACTCCGATGCTGCATTCGATGCAATCAGTGTACGTTCGTTGCCCTTCGATGATAGACACGCAAAGCAGTTGATACGACCATGATATTCAATCGAGGGTGATCGTCTTCAGTCAGTCGTGGGAATATTACTGACATTCACAAATACCCATAGAGTCGCTCCCTTTTGGAATAGAAATAGTAGGCGTAATTCTCGGATAGACTTGCTGGTTTAAGGCGTCATTATGTGGTACCGCGTCTTCTGCTTTACCATGGAGGTCGATATAGTGAACAATGAGATTAATCATAGTGTCAACTCAATAGATTCTTGGGTATCACCAAAAAATCTTCCATTTTGAAGGAGTTTCAAAAGCGCCGCGCGAAAAAAATGAATCAAGTCGAAGACTTATTTAGATATTTTCATTTAACTGCTTACCATTCCTGTCATGTAAAACTACATTATTGTACGATTAATAATGCTATATTTAATGTATGTGTCCTACTGCTGGTGAAATTAAAACGTATAGTTCGAATATGGTCTCTATTGTGACTACGGAATTATTTCTCTCGGACTACCTTAAATTTAAATAATTTCTTCCAAAATGCTCTATCCTTGCATGCTCTCTTTTGCTCATGCCATATTCATATTCTCCTTCATACGTGCTCCCCTATGCTTTAGAGGTTTGATTATAGTCAAATAACTGAAAAAATATGAATTATATATAAAAGTGTATCAGGCTCAACTTAGTGGAATCGGTAGATATCCATTTCAAAATGAAAAAAAATTTGTACCTTTCCACACAGAATTTTCAATCTTTGCCGACCATGGTTTCAGCACCTAGTGCCATTTCAATTATACCTTGGTAATGGCACTAGGTGCTGAAACCATGGTCGGCAAAGATTAAAAATTCTGTGTGGAAAGTTACAATTGTTTTTCATTTTGAAGATGAATTATATTGGGATGATAGGAAAGGACATGCCGCGAAATTCAAGGGTGCTTTCGATGCGAGAAACGGAGGTAAGTTCCAGAGGGAAGAATAGTTGGAGTCTAAAGAATGGTAAAAACTTTGGGAAAATGCTAAGTTTGATAAATTTAAACAGCCACGGCTTCCTTTTACATCTGAGAGTTGCTGGAGAGGAATGAAAATTAACTAATGACACTCATGATAATATTACAAAAAAGAACGCGGATGTTTTTGCAATGACTAAATAAAATCGTAACTCCTAGTGAGTACTATATGTTTATTCATGAATTTATTTTTATCGTTTTTAATGTTAAAGCAACACTTAAATATAATTAAAGGGTAAACAATGAACAAACGAAAAATAAAAATATTATTAACATTATTGATAGCTGTTCAAATAACATCAAATGGTTCAATAAACATATGCGTTATTTAGTCTACAAACCAACGACATTATTTCGCTATTTTATTTAAATTGTCTCTTTTATAAATTTGTTCTATTCTCGATACATATTAAGGCCGTTGGAGTATTTGTTATGTGGAATATGAAATCTGTTAATTAAGAGAATTTTCACAGTGATAACTATTTACATTCATTACATAACATGTCATCATATTTATACCTCATTTCGATGGAAAGTCAAAACATAATCGATTCAGCAGCGTGCCACATACTCCTTTATTGATTCAACCATGTAATAATAGAAGATTATACATTTATTATTATTTTTATTTTATCTTGACTATCCTGAATACAGCACAATGTGCCAATTTACGTCGAGTGGATAACAGTCACAACGGACGAGACACAAACACACATGTCCTGAGCAGATAATATTCTACCCCTGGCGGGACTCGAACCTGCGAGGACTTTACTCCGCCGCCACCGGGGCAAACAGTTTTAGTATTCAATATTCTCCGAAAGAAACATGTATGGAAATTAAACATTTCCAAAAAGGCCTCGTATTTCATATGATTCTCTATCATGGGATGAACGTGATACCAAATATATTCATATATGTACCTTAAAAACCTTTTTTTGAATTATCTCAATAATTTTATAATAATATATTGCATCATAACGGTCTTCAGGCTTAAATTCATCAGATATGATAATACTATTAAAAGTCAAGTCTAATTTCTTGTGCAGCGGATTTGAAAAAATGTCTCGGAAATCGATGATCAATAACAATAATGATTTTGAAATTTAATTTAAGTTACTACGTACATGCTGATATTAATGATTAATTTGAAATTTCATTTCTATATTCAATCTCTGGTAAAGGTGCAAATTGCATATGGGGATATACATGACTTAAGTATATTTTCAGATTCTTATATTCATCTACATCTATATACTACCCCGCGAGCCGCCGCATGGGCGTGCGGCAGGGGGTGGTAGGTCACCAGCCGTGAAAAAATGTAAAAGTTTGAGAGGTGAAACGGTGACATGCCTATGAGAGTGTATTTAGAGGAGCTCAGTTTTTATTGTGGTCGCTTATTGTGCGCGGAAAAAACGAGTGTTTGTACCTATCTGTTCAGCAGAGTATCTCTCTTATTTTATCGCATCTGTCAGACCTAGGAATGTAGTGAGGCAATAATATTCTGTGTCGCTCTAAAACACATCAGTCTGAAAATCTCAAGCAGCCTAAGCTTATTAAGTAAAGGTAACCTTCTCGTAAGCCAACCTTCTCGTAAGCCGGTTTTGCTAAGAAGGACTTGGTTTTATGCATACATAAAGCCATAATTATTTATGAAATGTCGTGCAAGAAATCATAGTAGCGGGTCGATGAAGACGCAAATTTCCACTGAACGTTTCCTGAAACGTTACGAGCGGAGTTGGTTACCTGCTGAAGGAAATGGGGTCTTGCCATCGCCAATCTCTGACCTCGAATGTGAGAGCACTGTAATTGGCATAAGAAGGGTGAAGGTCCATTCATTCGACCACAACACATCTCCATCTGGCGTATCGACTCCATTGCCTCACAAAGACCCTCAAACGTCACCTGGCGATTGGGTTCACAGTGCGTGGCATTCGGATCTATTCGTGTCGATACCTTATAACTGTCGTCAAAAAGGAAATTCCGAAATGAACCAAGAAGCATAATAAAGATAATTTAACATACATGTTTGCAAAACATAGGTAACTTACTAATATTGAACCTATAGTCGTGAAAACGAAGGTCAAATCATCGAACCGTGGAAAAAAAGCTGTGTTGAAAGTTTTCTATAATTGCATGCGAAGGGACACATATTTGCATTGCGGGAAAGAAGACTGCGGAGGACTCTTCGTTTTGAACATATAGGGAACGTATGATTGCTAATTAACAATTAAAATTATATTTTTCCTCTTCTTTATTTAACACCTCATAACTTCCGAGTAATCGTTCTGTTCCGCCACTTATTCATAAAATAAGAGAATTTGACCTTTACATTACCTTAATAGGTAAATACGACCTATAATTTACTTATTTTATGCTCTTAACCAGCAGTTCCCAGCGAACGAGGCGATTTAAGACTCTTGCTAAGCAACTTCAAACCGACGTTGAGAAATTGGTATCATCTCATCAAGCCCATCTATTGCATTAACACTTTATTTGACTAGAATTTGTTATGAAATACCGTTCCAAAACTTTTCACTAATGGCTTTAAGAACTTAAAAACTATAATAAATTGTCGCACAAGTTGTTAAACTAATTTAAATAAAACATTTATTGGTTACTGTTTCAATAAATTGCAAATATTCATAGGACCATGGTAAGATAAAGTTATATTATAGGGAGAAAATGTAATGTCAATTTTTTCAATTTATGTATTAAATTAATGTTTTCAGATAGTATAATAGGTATATTATCTATTACTCTTGGGTTGGCAGGCCTTGCAATATAAACAATGCCATGGGAACGGAGAGTTTGTTGAAGGGGGAGTGTGTGTGGTGGCAATGTCGGGCCAGGAGGTAAAAAGTGTGCACTAATCTACCTGTGTGTGGAAGGAAAAGGAAGTGTAATACAGTGTTGAGTGAGTTGAATGTGAGTTGTTGTAAAAGAAAGTGTGTTTACTAAATAGGTATAAAAAAGGAGGGAGCAAAACGAGTGTAACATTACTAACAAAAAAAATCGAGTGTTACAATAGTTTATTTTTACTGAATGTATATAATCGCAGTTCCTTTATTTCTATGTAAATCCAACCATGTCTATCTATGTGCATACAAGTCCTGAAATAAATATCAGATTAATCATCATTTTATTTTATTTACTCCCTAATTTGTTCATGTAGCCTATGATTTTTATTACAGTTTTTAGGATTACGGGTCGGGGGACGTTGGGTATAGTTCTGTGGAACCAAGAGGCGGTGGCTCGAAAAAGTTTGGGAAACACTGCTCTAAACGAAGAATCTACCATAGTTTCCAATGGTGCCACAACATAGGCGTTTGGAATGCATCCTTATAAGAAACGATTCTAAACTTCATTCTCTCCAAAATTCGATGATTTCACCTTATTTTGTAAGATCAAATGTTCGATATTTGTAAGTCACATTAATTTTTCAATTTTTTGTTTCTAATTACTTAATAGTGCTTTCTGGATCATCTTCTTATCCCATCTCTAAAATCAGTAATTAGGTGTTGGAACAAAAAAGTGCCACAATATGCGGGGGAGTAGACGGCTTGCTCAGGCGGCCGATCAATCGCACCCCAAGCAATCTCTATCAAAGGCGGATTTACACATGGAAGATACTTCAATGACAGTAGCCTTGCAAGTCGCTTACAAACGACACCTTGATGTGATGTGTGTAATCACGGACTTTGATGTTGCAATGAAAGTAGGTGTCAATAATGGTAGTAATCGACATAGTGTTGTACTTGCAAGGAAACTAGACTGGCTTCTCCTTTTCCAGCTAGAAGCACATCGATTCTGCGATAAAACGCTACGCATCCGGTGAAATCTTTTTCGTATGACTGCGAACGGATATTAAAAATGAAAACAAATAAGTGGGTGGAGGACTCGTTGTTGCATATTTCAATCAATATTGTTCTTAAAAATGTTCTAAATGCTATGGAACGCAACAAGAAGCTCTATGACCATCATGTCATTAGATATGCAATAATAATTGTATCACAATTCTAATCCTTGATGCGATGTTGTAATTCACGATTTAGTTTATACAAATTAATTAAGGCCAACAATTCCAGCGGGACCCAAAAATAGCAGAGTACGATATAAATAAATGTCAAATTTATTTAATTTTCCAAGCTACCACAGGCATTATTAGCTTAATTCATCCATTAAGCAAATCCTTTGGCAAAAACTTGTATTGCTATGTAAGTAAGAACTATGCCATACAAGCAGCGATGCAATTCAAGACGTTTCTGCGCTCGCTACTTTCTGAGAAGTCGACTTCAATGTGTTAAACCGACCTGAGCCGACTCAGAAAGCGCAGCGGAAGTATCTCCGTCCTACTTGCCCAGCCATTTTCTCTATCCCAGCACTACTTCTGGCGACTCGTCCTCCGGCTCTCGTTCTCTCGCTAGGAAAAGGCGAGGAGGAGGAGCACTCAATGAAAGGAGCCAATCTCTCAGGACCCTTGGGGCCATAACTTCCGCTCCCTTATTCCTCCTCCGACACAATGACCCCTCTCCCCGCGAGGCACTGGATAGGCGAAAAGGCAGCCAATCGGCTTAGCGCTCGTTCTTTGGGCGTTCTTTTCGCCGAATACTCGGCTACCTATTCTCTGACCTCATAAATAGGTACCTCTTATCACGACGGTCTTCACGTGAAGTAGTTGAGGAGAGATTGACGTCGTCCAGCAATGAATTTCGACCCTCACCTGGATTCCTGAATTTCGTAACAAAAAAAGATTATCGGCACCGCTACGGCGATCGATCGTCATGACGTAAATGTTGGCTGATTTTAGGGAAAAATTGGTTATTTTTTATATGTTTTATGTTGTAATGTACTCATATTCTGGTTCTGGACATGCCAAGAATGCCAGACTGCCGGGAGCGCGTCGAACTGCATGTTCGACGCGTTCTTGGCAGTTGAGTGCTTTGGTTCCCTACAATGTTGCGTATTTTCGTTTAGCAGATGTTTTGTTCATGTCAAGATATATTTTCAATAGTTTCATGCTGTATTCCAAGCATATTTTAGTACATTATATAGGGCGCATTCCCTCATTTTTGACCTCAAATTCTGACCACATGTACACCCGCGCGATTAATTTATTTATATTATGTAAGGTTAACAATAGAAACGTACGTTACGTAGAAATCTCGAACACACTAGGAAATTTCGAGAAGAATGACAATAGGTCGCAGCGAGTAACTTGAAAAGGAGGGGCGGACGAGCCGATGGGTTTTTCATTATCGATATGGCTTGCAAAGAATAACCACGCTGAGATAGGAATTGGACGGGGGGCTTTGTGTCGACCACTTGCCACGAGTAACAATGCTAATCCGAATATTGGAGGACGATTATCGACGGACAGTTTCCTTACTGAGTGTTTTGTTGGAGTTAATAGTGAGGGTGGAACAGCATCGATAGGTCCGAGGTCGCGAGAGTAAGCACGGGGTGTCGCCACGACGCACGAGGTGCCGTGTAGTACAGCAGAGATGGTCCGGACGTGTCAGAGGAGAGGAGGAGCATGCACGGAGCCTTGCACGTTGCATCCACCACAAGCAGATTTGCTGGTTGTAAAATTGTTTGGTGGACTGGTTGTTTCAACCTGAAGGACTGGGGGTTGTGGTTGTTTACATTTCACATGTGGGGAAGACACATACAAAACATATGCGGCACAGCATTAAAGAAACTAGGCTTTCTTGATTGACGTGATTCAATCGTGCCCGACACGTTGCGGCGCCAAAAATGTAAAATATTAACAATGCAACCCGATAGCCCCACGTTTTGGGTCGGAAAAGGAAACAATCTCGATTATCGTTAACTCAAAATGCCCACGTGGTGAGTATCAAAAATGTAAAATAAATGTGAGATAAATTAACCACGGTCTCCTACCTTTTTCAATTGCCCCAGCCTTCTCTGCGGTAGATAACATGAGAAACACAAAACAACATGCGATACGTGATAACTAGCAATTTAATTTATCAGACAAAATCATATCATTGAATCAAGACACACAAAAACAAAGTATATAATATCTTCACCTTTAACTTAAGGTCATGACCCATACAATTGTAATATTCTGCACCTCATACAGTTACTTCAAATGATTTACTTATCTTTAAACATTTTATGATAATCAACTTCTTTGAATTAAGCCATATATCTTCTTTAAACATTCATTACTCCAATGTAAATAAAACAAAACTAGCATCAACCTCTAATCCGGGTTGTACCCAACTGGGTTGTATGGCTTATTTAAAATACAGAATTAAAGTCCATATTTACGCTCTTGTTGACAATACAGGTTGATACGTGGCTGGTGACACTCTAGCTTTACAGCCTCCGGAACCCGTAGTCCTGGCGTAATGTGATCACAGCATCTGCACGAATGGCAGTCCTGTATCAGGGTCTCTCTCTCTCTCTGGCCCCAGTATCGCGGCTGAATGTCCGCTTCCTCCGGAATATGGCACAGAACCCCCACCACACGTCCGTTCCTTTCAAGAACTCTGCTGTCAATCCCCGCTCGTGCTTTTCTATTCGTCCCCCTCCCCAATTCTTCATTGTCGGCTATGGTTCTGCCCTCCGTTTCCCTATTGTTTCACCGCGAAAAGTTAAACATGGCGGGTGTTTAATTGTTATTTCTCCCAAGCGGTGGGAAAAGAATATGGAGGCCCGCGTTGTGTAACACTCTTATTTTATCGCATCTTTCAGACCTAGAAATGTAGTGAGGCGTAATGATAATATTCTCTGTGTCGCTCTGAAACACACCAGCTCTGAATATCTCAAGAAGCCTAAGCCTAGCGTGCAGCCTCCGAGTCTCTAGGGCCTCCCACCATAATCCCTCTAACAGTAATGTAACCCTATATGTTCGTTCGTAGCAGTTTTATAACGAAGCGTGCTGCTTTTCTATGTATTTTGTTAATGTTTTTGGTTAAATCTTTATGGACAGGGTTCCAAATGCTCACCGCGTATTCGAGGTGTGGCCTAACCAGAGCGAAGTAGTATCTTCCTTTCACTTTTTCATCCGAGGACCTTCTTATTGTACGCTTAACAAAGCCTAGTTTCTTTAATGCTGTGCCGCATATGTTTTGTATGTGTCTTCCCCACATGTGAAATGTGAACAACCACAACCCCCAGTCCTTCAGGTTGAAACAACCAGTCCACCAAACAATTTTACAACCAGCAAATCTGCTTTCTCTTTACTTGAAAGCTCCGGGATCTTCTCAATGCTGTTCTTTATCTCCTCTGAAGAAACCACTTCTTCTCTCTCACGCGTTGCATATCTTTTTTTCATCTGCCTTTCTTCTATGTGTATCACCAGCCGCTGTGAAGGTATTCCTGTCCCTTTGAACGGACATCTCACCGTCTCCTTGCGTTATAATAACAGCGCGATCTCTATAGTCAATTTCAGCCTCCCACAAATCTAAAGTGTCCGTACCCAGAATTATTGTTTTTATTAACCCCGGGACTACGGTACAATTCAAATCAACACAAATATCTCCGATTTTCATCGTGGGAAATATTTGTTTTTTAATCCTACCGCTCTTCCATCCAATGGCTCCCATTAGTTGAATTCCTCTTACAGGTAACTCCATCACTTCCTTAAAATATTCTTTGTTTTCATCGTAATATTCTTCTCTTATACAGGTAATCTCCGACCCGGTGTCTACAAGCGCACTCATTATTAACCCGTTAATTTCTATCTCTATTTCCGGGCATCTGGTTTCCGGAGTTCCGTCTTCTTTCTCCTCTTCCAGTAGTTCTTGCGGCGACTTTATTAAACTCCTAACTATCTTCTTCTTCCTCCTCTTCTCCTCCGTATTCGCCTTCTCGACCGTCCCTTTCTCTTCGGTCTTCGATGCGTCGGGACATGGAGTACAACGAGACCTCTCTAGTTTTCCGGTTTTCTTCCCGCAACATTCTTACCGTCGTTCTTCTCAAAAATGAGGGTATTCACGCGATCAGCTGTTCGGCGATAATCCATATCTCCCGACCTATACGGATTGTTTGTATCTCGTCGGCGGTCACGTTCCTCATTCCATGGTTGGCGTCGGTCTTCTTGTGGGCGGTATGGCATTCCGTTTCTCCTTCTGTTATCGCTCCATACTCCATATCTCGCCAACTCTTGTTGCTCTCGTTGTCCCACCTCCGGTCTGGTCTCTCGGTGTTGCTCTAGTACGGCATTGTCATATCATCCCAACAGTGCCAAGAATTGCGGTAATGCCGTAATATGCTGCGTAATAACGGCTGTGTTTACTTCTGGCCCAAAATGATGCTCGAGCCTATAAATGATTTCGTCGTCCTCCATGGCAGGTTGCAACTCCTTTGCTGCACTAATCCTTTTCGTGGCATACTCCATCCTACTCATATTTCCTCTCCTGTTGTATTGGCCGGAATCAAGCATCCTCCTCACCTCCATCTGTTGTTGCTTTCCCCAAAGCTGCGCCAAGAATAATTGTTTGAAATTTCCCATATCAGCGTGCAAATGATACGTGGCAGTCATCCATTCCCCAGCCAGTCCTACCATGCCTTGTCGAATGATTTTCAACATATCACCATCCGTCAGCTGATATAATTCTTGATATTCCTCCAATTCATGAATATATCTCATCGGTCTCGCTCCTTTCCGTCCATCAAACTGTGGAATCTTCATGCTGATTGCAGGTATCTGCGATACTGTCATTCCTTTGTTACCCTGCAATCTTAGTAACTCCGTCTCCTTTCGGGCGATTAATTGCAACCGTTTGTCAACCATTGCCGCTTCCGCGCTTGCTCTCTTCGACATCTGATCTATTTTTACGTCGCATTCTTGTAATCTTTCGCTGACCATATCGAATTTTCTCTTCGTTTCTTCATCAATGGTTTCAATCTCCCGCATTGTTCTTTCTTGTAGATCTTTTAATTCTGCGCGAACTTCAATCTTCTCTTGTCGTGCGTCTGCTTTTAATTCTCTGATTTCTTCACTAAGCTCCTTCTGCCCCTTCTCCATGTCTTCTTTGTGTGCAGTTAGCTTTTGATTCCATTCTTCTCTTACCTCTTCTACTTTCTCTTCAATATGTTGCTTCATTGCCTGTTGAGTTTCTGCAATTCCGTCTGCTTGTTTATTTATTATTTCTCTAAAGAATCCTTCTTGTAATCTCTCTTTCTCCTCCTGTTCCCTATTCTCTCTCTCTCTCTGCTCTTCTTCTTCCCTTTTCTCTCTCTCTCTCTCTGGTCTTCTTGTTCCCTTTTGAATTCCTTCAGCCACGTAACTATGTCGGGTTCTGTTGTCTGTACTACTTTTAATTTAAATTGATACGTGTTGATATCAATTCCCTTTTTCTCAAAAGCGGTTCTCAGTCTATCCATCAGTTCTTGTTTTACCCCGACGGTATTCAAACCCAGCTCTCTTTATTCCTCTTGGATCTCCGCCTTCTTCAATTCCTTAAAACATTTTTCTATCGTCGCCATTTTGTCCAAGTCCACGTGTTCTCGGTCGAGAGTTCACTAATTGTTAGCTTGTGTAATTGTTGATGATGATTGACATATACTTTGTTTTTGTGTGTCTTGATTCAATGATATGATTTTGTCTGATAAATTAAATTGCTAGTTATCACGTATCGCATGTTGTTTTGTGTTTCTCATGTTATCTACCGCAGAGAAGGCTGGGGCAATTGAAAAAGGTAGGAGACCGTGGTTAATTTATCTCACATTTATTTTACATTTTTGATACTCACCACGTGGGCATTTTGAGTTAACGATAATCGAGATTGTTTCCTTTTCCGACCCACAACGTGGGGCTATCGGGTTGCATTGTTAATATTTTACAAGAGAGATACTCTTCCGAACAGATAGGTACAAAAACTCGTTCTTTCCGCGCTCAATAAGGGACCACAATAAAAACTGAGTTCCTCTAAATACACTCCCATAGTACATGTCTCCAAAACTGTTACATCTTTACACGGCTGGTCACCTACAGTCTTACACATAGTCTTATTTCGTCGAGGGTTAGAAACCGCAATGACATGGTTCTCATCAGAAAGAATCCTAGGAAAAGTAACAACGTGTAGGCAATAATTCCTTCCGAGAAAAATATTTCTAAAGCCATAATCGGTTACCACTACCATCCACAATGGGTTACTATTTTCATAAATGATTTAAAAGCTGGGTATTTTTGGCGAAATATTCCATAGTACTTTGGTGAAAAACGCCAATATAAAAAGTCGCTAAGTCTATTCTAAGTTCGCTCAAATTCCTGGAGAAATACTAACTTTCAGGGCGACTCAATTAGGAGAAATCTGTGAAAACCCTCTACTAGGGTCCTACCCAGTTCGCCCTTGACGTAAATACTCACGAAAATACCAAACCCATTACCCAGCCTCCACAACACCGCCATTCACCGTCTTTCTTTCCTCCTCCCAAAGCAAAAAACAGTGAAGTATTGAAAAAACTCCAAATGATTTCCCAACGAACGGGATCTCTTTCCAGCCAACTGCTTCGTCGAACAAAGCAGAGAAATTTGCTCACATTCCAAAATTTAAACAAATAATTGCTTGTTATGCAGACTATCTCGTGGTATTGATAAGCACTGATGATTAAAATGTGCTATGCGTGACTCATATCTTGCAAAACCACGTTTCTCACTTCAAAAATATTTCAAACGTTTTGCAATCGTATCAATGTAAACCTTTGGATTAAATTCAGTAACGCTTAATTGCTGTTAAAATAAATCATATTCCCTGCATTAACTAGAAAAGTTTTGTAAATCGTTAGAATGTGATCCATTCAGTAGTTTTAGATACTCATAAGTATTCAAAACAGCATTCAATATCCCAGCGTACTGACGGCGGGAAAAACATCGGGATAGCTGTTTTGTTAAAATTTAGCCCAGAATTCACCAGAAAAATCATGAGGAATTCATTTTTTAATGCTCTAAATCTAATTTCTCAACTGTTTCCTTGAAAAAAAGGCAGTGTCGCAGAGGGAATTGAATTGAAAAAGCTACCACAATTATTATTTTCCTTCATAAGATAGTATGAGTAGTATACCATTTCGCGTATAAATCAATAAAGTTAGGATAATTTCAAGAAAAGAACTATTTTCCCAAATATGCGAAAATTTCAGGCACTGGAAAAGTTTTTCCAAAAAAAGAGAAGCCATTTTTATGGGACATGGTGCGCATATGCACTCCAGTTCGACCATATTTGAAAAATGAGGAATTTCTAAGGCCTAGATATCGCCAGAAATTAACACTATGAAATTATTACATTTTTTCAACTATTAAAAAAAATAAATTTCTCTCTTACCACATAGATTTATACAGAAAGAATAAAAAACCATATTTTCGAGGCGTTTTTACCATGTACCGCCTAAAAATGATCCGATTTAAAGAGAAATTTAGATATATTTCATTAACTACTGATCGTTTTTGCTCCCTAAAGCTGTATCTTTGCGCCATTTATGTTAAAATTTCAACTTCATTCCCTTTATGGCTGCGGAACTCAAAATATAAAATTGTTATATTGTCTCCATTATGACCAGGGAAAAATCTCGCTTAAACTATCTGACAGTGTCCCTCTGATGAAGACCAATAAGTTAAGACAGAAAATAAATTGGGCACAGAAATTTGATGACCAGTAGAGGGAACGCAGCGACACGAAGGAGAAAAAAGTGTATTTTTCTCATTCCAAAAAAATAGGACGAAGAAGTCCTTTAGGGGTGGAAAAATGAAATCTTCGCCGTCGGAAGAACGAGTCCGCTACGCAAGGCTAATTACTTCGGGAGAGTAGGTCGCCGAGCTAGATGGCAAAAAAATAAATCCAAAAATATTAAACGAAATATAAAAATCCATTTGACCGCCACCCTGTTGAACTCGCTCGCCCGAGGCTTCATTAACGGCGCTTTAGAGGGCGCGAGGCTCTCGCATAAAGCGATCGGTTAAAAATTTATTCCCGCATGTTAGAAAAAAATGCACCCAGCAGACATCTCCTGAAAAGGGCTGGCGCATACTCACAACACAGCACTCTTCTGGCTTCATAATTAGGTGCGAGTAATTAAGCTTGAAGGCCTATTTTTTATAATTACTTGTTGAACTACGGTAGCGGAATGATACTACAACCTGTAAAAACAAGACAATAACTGGGGTGATGATGAAGAAAAGGGAATTTATTACCAAAATGGATAATTTAAATCTTCAGTGGAATAATCAACCTAGAGAGTTGGCAAGCTGAAGAGCCCTCGGAATTGACATATTGTACCGTTGCCAACGTTTCTATGGCGTAGTACATGAACTACAACACCTAGTGAGAGACCTGAGAACTCTAATTAAGAGGGTAGTTGGAGTGATTCACGTTTAAGAACAGATTTGCGTGGAACATTGTTCACGTGCTCTCATTAGTGACATCTCTAGATAGAAGTGAGAAAAGTTTCCGCCACCGATTTAGTTTGGTAGCAATTGAATTCTATTTTTACACGTAGTAAAATATCACATGACCTATTTTGAAATAGTTTGATTAAAGATGAACATAATTTCTTCTAAACGTGAAATATCACATTTCATACCATTATATTTTTTTTTAAAGAAATATTCAGGCAACACACTATAGTGTTACAAAACTGTTAGAGGGATTAAGGAGGGAGCCCCTAGAGACTCGGAGGCTGCACGCTAGGCTTAGACTGCTTGAGATATTCAGAACTGGCGTGTTTCGGCGCGACATAGAGAATATTATCATGACGCCTTACTACATTTCTAGGTCTGACAGATGCGATGAAATAAGAGAGATACTTTGCCGAACAGATAGGTACAATAACTCGCTCTTTCCGCGCACAATAAGCGATCACAGTAATAACTGAGCTCCTCAAAATACACTCCTATAGTTCACATTTCACCTCCAAAAATTTTTCACCTATACACGGCAGGTAATTAACCACCCCCTGTCACATGCGCATGCGGCGGCTCACGGGGTAGTATGTAGATGTAGATGTACGCTTAAATTTCGAAAAAATTCAGTCTTCACAAGCTTTACCTTTGTAAAATATTAAAAAATATAATTTTTCAATAATTGATATGGCTATCTGTATGGTGAGGTCAAACAGAAACTGAAGCACTTAAGTGCAATATGTTTCAAGAATTTATTTTAGATTTGCATGCAACAATATTAAAATATGCACTCCATGACCAAAGATAATGTAATCACCAATCCATCCACCCAGCGTTTTCATTGAAGTAACACCAATTATTTCACCGGATACGTAGCATTCGCGCTCAAGCAATAAAATATCCCGTTCCATAGATTGAAGGTTAGTGAGAAAAAGAAATGGTAATATAGGAAATTATGCCATGAGATGACATATGTTCTTTCTGAAAAATAGAGGAAAATCACAAGAAGGTTCTCTAAAATGTGACTTTTTACTCAGGCATTGAAAGAGAAAAGAATAAGCTCTAATACCCATTAAAAACGAGATATATTCATATAATATGGCATAAAAGATTCCGGAAGAGTGATTTCAAAATTATGAAATAACTGTCAAACCGAAAACACCTTAATATAAAAAGACTCGTTTGAGTACCATCTTAGTAAAAAAAACTAATTAAGCATGAATATGAAGAAAGAGACAAAATATTATGGTTCACAGACAATAAAATGCCTTCATCGTTAAGTCAACATCATTGCCTAATAGTTGAATAAATAGGTGTTTAAAAAGTAGAAAGTTTTTTCGGATTCCGAAGGTTTGCATTCTTTTCAACGCATTATATAAACTAGCCATACAGTGAAGACAAGCTTCACAAGTGTTCAATTGTAGGATTCTCTAATTTTGAACATAAAACAGTCAACGATAGTTCAAAGGAAAAACGAAGAGACTAATAATGGATGACTTGTGAAAAAAATAACATTTGGCAGATAGAAAATGGAATGGAGTACAAGGTGCGGGAGGATTCAAAAACAGGTGGATGGGGAAGTAGATGAAAAAGAGGTTGAGGGTATCGAAGGTTGAGACATTCGGAAAACGCTGGATAGTAGGTTTAGAGGAATAGAAACTTCTGATAAAATGATAATCAGAGGTTGTGTGCAAGGAGGAAGTGGCAAATATTGCAAAGAAAAAGTAATAGAAGATGGAATATAAGATGAAAAAAATTATCTCGGATTTCGGTCCGGGTGAAAGGTTTCATTTTCTTCAAGGTTTCGAGGTCAGACACTGTCCTCGTCATCAGAGAAGCTAAGGAAACGTAAGAATATATGACCCTTTATGTTACCAATGCAAAGGACCTTTATATCTTTGATGTAAGATGAGTTTTTAAGTACTTTTACGAATGGTTCATTCACCATAAACACGCATCCGCTGATTATTTTAAATATAGTTGCTGCTAGACAGAAAAAAAATTTATTTTATATCATTATAAAAACGTACTGCGTGAATCATGCAAATTATTTATAATTTTTCACTGCACATTTATGCAAAAGTGTCCCTACATCAGACTTTTTACGGATGAATACAGCCGAACAGTTTCTGAGGCACATGATTGAGAAAATAGAATACTTCTCTTCAAACCTTGAAACTAAAAGTACACGAACTACACATCTTTATATATATGACTCCATCATTTCATCAGAACTTCATTTTGCAAATTTTCGATCTTCAAATGTACAAAGTATAGAATAACGACTTGCATTTTTATAAAGGTAAAGAGAGAGCGATTTCAACGAAGACTTTTGCGTCGAGGAGCTGAAATTTTGGCACCACTGGAAATTTAAGATAGACTTATTTTTTAATGGGTCCAAATTCATTGACTTACTTATATGCGAAAAGTTTTTTGGGAGTCCACCGACAAAGAGGTCATTTTCGCCATTTATGACATGTTGAGAGAAGCTTGGTGAAAAACCCGGCGTCGGAAGTAGCAGACCATTAGTGGACCACAATTTAACCGCCACCTCCTACCAACGAAGTACCGCGTCTGGAAGCGATCTCCACATGGCACTCATGCAGGGATTGGAACGTAACTGATATATCTCCAAGACTACTCTCTATTATAGATTCATAGCAAATTTCATGTGGACTATCTTTATATTTTGTTGAGCAAAGAAAATACAAACTTTACCAATATTACTTCGCTTGATTCATCTACCGTGCTTCCTCCCATCATTTCTTTTTTATCATGTTCCATGGGAATTATTTTCCTCGAACAATACATATTCAATTCCATTCTATTCTACCGTGAGGTAGTCACTAAGCTACTTCTTACGCGATTGGATTGGATATTTGGGGAGGCGACCGACGGCCAAGGTCATTTGCGCCATAGGGGATAAGTAAGGGAGGAAGAGTAGATAGAAACCCGGCGTCGGCATTAGCCTGCTCTTAACGGAAGGCGCCAAGGGGACCACAGCTTAACGTCTCATCCGACAGACGGAGTACTTCACTTAATGTGCCCTCCACAAGAAAGTTAAGTAGGGATCGGGTTCCTCTGAAAAACATCCGCCTCTACAGGGATTTGAACCCTGGCCGACCGTGTGGTAGGCGAGTACTCTAGCCACTACAACAACCCGATCCCCTCCTTGTTACGCGAGTGATCGAGTTTTTCTCACTCTGATTTATAGCAATTATGCTCAATTTCATTCAATACAAAGATTTTCACAGTGTAAACGTTCTAATACATGTGCGCATTGATTACTACACATATTATCCAGTGAATTAATAAAAAATTATCTATTCTGCTTTCTGTGAGTGTTCAATTAGCCGGCTCCTTCCCTCGGCTGATGATACCAAATAAATATCTTTGATTTCTTACTTCTGTCTCACTATTCTACGTAATAAATACATCCTTGATCACACGCTACTAGAGTAACACGCATCTGAGAGTTGCAAAAACTGACTTCAGTGGTCGCACGATGAGCAAAAGTCTCACAAATTGAACACATGGTATAAGAAAATAAATCACATGGCCTCGGATGCTTCCTTGATATTTTGTTGAATGGCAGGTCATTAAGAAGAGTTAAAAACTCAGCTAGAAGGAAAGGAAAACTATTCTAATCTATGATTACCATGTAAACACGACTTTAAATTTGACTTGAGAGAAAATCTAACAGAGCAACCAATGGTGAGTTAATAAAGACTTAAAATTTTTAAGGACACAGATTCAATCTATGCCCACAAGCGGTCTGTTAAGCTTACATACTATTCCAGTGGAACTAAGAACTTATACGAACAGAGAAGATAATAAATGGCAGATTAAACGAATTAAGTCATGTACTTAAAAAATATTCTCTACAACCTGTATGAAGGGCCAATCATACAAAAAATATGCATTGAGCAAGAATTTGGCTAGTAACACTCATGAATAACTTTCATGTATTTAATAAATCGAGCCCTTGAGAGACCGGTGGTGTTTCACATGTCCGTTGAAAGGGGATGAACTCCATCTGCCCATACTACTTAAATATAGCAATAGGTATGGGCCTAGCCACGTTGACTCACCGGTTCCTGACAGATCACCGAATCAACGTTGGGCCCAGACGGGGGTTGGATGGGGCACCCTTTGTCTATGCCTCTACCGTGGTGCTCTTCTCTCCTGTCTGAAAGTGGTGGGCAGGTTAAATGGGGGACGGTACAATGGACTCAATGGGGTCTGAGTGCCATGAGAGCTTCAGAAGGCTCTCGCCCACCCATACAATCTACGATCCTAAAACAGCAATTCTAATTCCCGCCGTAGAAGCTTCGCTTACCCAAGCTCGTATAAAATGTGCCTTTTACCTTACATGAGATGGTTATATGCCAAATTTGTTTAGTAAAATAAATGGGTAATTTTCCATTTATCTTCCTCTTAAATTTATAGATTCCCTACACAATACTCTCCTTTCTCTGGACTTATTTCATTTGCCTATTGTACCATCCAAAATCCTGATTTGCCTACCTCCAACCCCGTTGTCCAGCATTGTCTCAAATCTTTAATACCTCTCAGTCTTCTTTTTGATTCCCCAGCCACTTGCACCTCCTCCTAATTTCTAGAGTAGAATCATTTTCACGTCTACATCTCCCCGTTGCGTCCTTGAAATATTTTTTTTCAGCGCCCTCCTCTGAATCCACTATCATATTACAAATCAAATAGCCTTCAATCTAATCTCATCCTTTGTCCTTGCTTTTCCGGCACCAGATGCAAATAAATCTGAGATCAATGCAAACACGAAGTTCTTTCAATCTCTGCTCACTGCCGCTGCAGAAGTTCTTCCCTACTATCAAAATTTCTTTTTGTTGAATATTTGATGCCTGATCATGGAAATTAGGGCGGTGATGCATCAATCTACTGAATGAAACGTTTACGGAACTGTTCTCATCTCTGACGGAGAAATAAAGAGAAACTAAGAAATATGTGCCAAGGGTATTCGGAGGGTAATGGCCTCATCAGTGGTACGAAGGACCTAATAAAACAAAAGTCCTCCATCGCTAGTGACCAAGCTTAATGCGGAAGGATCACAAGTTTACTCGAGTATTTTTCGCCATCTATTACGGACGGATCACGAGAGAAGTCTCGTTTTCTTCACGCTGTCCTTATATGCCACCTGCTGTGATAAATCGAAACTACTGCTGCGAAGCTATATACATCAACTATTTACAATGTATTTGGCTCTTATTTCTCGTGCCATTTCCTCACTCGTCGTTTTTTATTTCATTTTGGCATTTCGAAGGGGCACTGTTTAGGAAAGCTTTTTGTTCTAGGTGTTAGGGATAAGGCACTTTGCAGCACATCACCGAAATCCAGTACTCACGCGCAACATTGAATGGAAGGATGCGCGCGCTGGCGAAATACTTCGTAACCCGCCGGTAGTTAGAAATTCAATCGGAGGGCAACAGTGGTGGCCGATGGTTTTGTATAGACTTGTTCCATTCGCTCAAAATATGTATTTAAAAAAGCTATACTTTTACCGCAGAGTGATAAAAAACCTCTCAAATGCAAGCTTGACGCCTTCACTGCAAATTGCCAGACTCGACAGAAAATGAGGATGCCATAGTCGACGTTTTTTGTTCTTTAGCGCACATCAACTTTGCTCCCGATCTATTTCAAAGAGCACAGCGTTTGAATTAAATGGATTGCAAGTGCTCCGTTGTGTTGCGAAGTAATTTTCGCACTGGGGCCAATGAAACGCACCCATTTGTCTTAAAAAAATAAATTCACCGCAACTGCGACAAGTTGGTGGAATAATGTCTCAAACGTGTTAAGGCGGGTGAAGAATTTTTGTCTATGCACAGATTTTTCTGAAACTTCGCATAGTTTTTTAAATACCATGTAGAGATAAAATTGAAAAAATATCATGCTATATATTTGGTTTCTTGGCATTGCAACTCATAGCCTTATAACTCTTTACATATATTAAAATCAATGATAATCTTATCTCCAGACAACTGCTACGAAAAATAAATTAACATATAGCTTCAGGTAACAGATAATTGTCTGAAGAGTTGATAACCTTGTATTTTTGGCAGAGGGTAGATATTCTTGATATATATCCGCTAATTCGTCCAATCTCTGTTAGAAGGCATTTCAAAGTTTGAAGGTTTTCGCAGCGACTCTTTACTATATTAAAGTTATTATCCTCGACTAATCTAAACTAAGCAATCGAGATAGCCAAACGACCATCCAATTTTAATAGGGAAGATGGCTCTCGCCTTAATAGTGTATGGAAAAGACACCTTCTTCTTCCTCTTAGTGGCTCGACAGCCCTATGTGGGCCTTGGCCTGCTGCACTATTGCCCTCCAGTCATTCCTGTCGGAGGTTCTGTCTCACCATCAACGAATTTCCATCTTATCAAGGTCTCACACTGCACTTGATCCATCCATCTATTTTTAGGACGTCCCTGTCTTCTTCCTTTGTACAGACTTCCTTTTAGAATGCGTTTTGGGATTTACTCCCCTGGCATTCTCACTATGTGACCCAACCAGCGTATCCTCTGGGACTTAATGAACCTTACTACATTTTTCCCTGCAATTAACTGATCTATTTCTTTATTATACCATTTATCTTTATATACTTTATCATCCTCCATTCTCCTTAGTCGCATAATGGCCCATATATTCTACGGAGGATCTGTCTTTCAAAGGTACTGAGTGCTCTCTCGTCTGCCAGAGTCATTGTCCAGGTTTCTGATCCATATGTTGATGATATCCATATGATCCATATCCACTGGCCGCACTAGTTTCATGTAAAGTTTCATCTTCAGAGTTCTACTTATTAATCTATTCCTGAATAATTTTATACTTGCAAAGTAGGCTCTGTATGCATACGCATGGAAAAGATACCTAACCACCTAATATCTTCAATGGTACGCATTATTTTTTAAATTTAAAACCGTTAAAAATGGTCAACCATTTCGACGAAGAACCTATATATAGAGGCAAAACAAATAAACTCTTAAATTCTCCTGGAGACATTTTCAGTATGCAGAACGAAACGCTGGGTAAATTTAAAATTGCTCAATACGCAGCGGGATACCACGAATAACTTAAATATTGTCCAATCTCTCCTCCGTGCTATTCAAGGCAAGTTGGGGGGCGTTAATGAGGAAGCAATGAGTTAGATAGTTGGGTTGCTTGCGTACATTTTAATGTCGTCATGCCCTCTCCACCCTATTCAATGGCTGGGAGAGTTTTTTTATGAGCTACGAAATATATGCATTCCCTCACTTTGATGCTCACGTTCGTCATTCTCTGGAA
This sequence comes from Ceriagrion tenellum, assembly GCA_963169105.1. Taxonomy (NCBI): domain Eukaryota; kingdom Metazoa; phylum Arthropoda; class Insecta; order Odonata; family Coenagrionidae; genus Ceriagrion; species Ceriagrion tenellum. The sequence continues at coordinate 11,507,826 of OY720639.1, forward strand.
TAACTCCATTACTTTCCGATGGATTTGGATACCGAAAAAAATGGCCCTCATTCGACGTTTTCCGCTCCATTAGAAAAGCCGATGTGGTCCCAATTCTTAAATTCTTAAACTCCCTCCACTATTGCGTGTCTTCTCGTTCGAATTTCGATTCTTTCGCCCCGCTTTACCCACTCCTCCACCCCACCCACTTCATCGGAATCCACTCTTCGATCGAAATCTCCGAATTGGAAAAGTAACTAGAGGCGAAGCCAATTTACTTTTCCTCCAGTAGAATTTTAGCACTCGAAAAAAATGGGATTCCGAAAGAGCGTCAATTTATTGTAAGATCGTGAAGACGCGAGACAGAGAGCTCTTTTCTGATACACTAAAAGTAGACCCAGAGAATTCCTCCTTGGAATAAAAAATTACCCTCAGCTACGCTCGCAGCTTCCTCTTTATTTTTTTAAAAATTCAGCGTGACGTTTGGTTCTGCGTCTTTATGTCTTTTATGCTTGTTCATAATATTTTATTACTTCAAAAAAGTAGTTTTTTTCTTAGTCTTTGGGATATTTTTCTCCTTTAGTTGCTTGTGAGAGGTTTGTTTATGGATCAGAGGCGAGAGTAGAGAGCTAAAATGGTTGAGACTAACGTGGGATGCGATGCGGACTACCATATGAAAATATTGACATTTCATTACATAGAAAATTAATTATTTGATAGATAGAGGAGGGAAGAATGCCTTGAAAGCATTAATCATGAAACACGAAGTTATTTATCATTAAATACTATTTTTATGTGAATGATTAAGACACCGACAGGATTTTCTGTCCAACGGACATGCACTACTCCAGGTATTTACTTTTACATTACCTACTCAGATGGAACGAACACCTAATGTTCTTCCATAGGACAGTATTTTCATTTGCGATTTGTCAATCATAGTTTTTGTCATACCACTGTCAAAAGTATAATCTAATTTATAACGTGGTTTGGATCGCAACATCTTAAAAAACGCCCAAAATATTTTCTATGGAGGATTATACACAGTATGAAAATTTAAAGTCAAATAACACCCGTTTTGCCTTAGTGGATACACTATGAAAGGGAAAATAGATTTATATAAGAGGAGATATTGCTTACCTTCAGGGCAATATCAGTTTTATAAGTTACAAAGAGTAATAGGAAATAGAACACGTATATAAACATATCCATAAGTCAGGGAACTTGGTATCAATACGAAGGTAAAAGCGCACAGGTTTGTACGTACATCCCTGAAGGAAACGGTAGAGTTCCAGGAAAGTACGAATCGTATGCGTATATTTCATCTAGATAAAAAATAAAAGAAAACTTTCAACTGCATTAAAGTATAAGCTAAGTATAGTTTTATAACATTCATGAGTCTAGATAATCAATGTGTCAAATGAGGAGTCTAAATTAGGTTGAAATAATAAAAGCGCGAATTGATCGCTGTCGGCTCTAAAATTCTTTCAGTTGGCTCCTCATTTATTATAACTTGTGGCGATTGGGAATTCTGATTTCGAACGTCCTGTGTTTTCTTCCATTTATGTAATGTTTCAGATCAGAAACTGAACTATTTACACTTGAGTCTCAAGTACAGGCAAGTAATAAAAAATCACGGAAATGAATACCTGCTTTAAAACATAATTAGTGCACACCTAAGATTTTATACCGACTCTCATCACAAATTACCACTTCAAAATCAGTCAACATATTTCTAGGAAAAAAATATATTGCTATTTTATGTAAGCAATATTGAAATTTCAAATTATTATAAATAACCAAGTTTATAATTAATAGTTCATACTATTATAGGCGTTTAATACCATGGTTCCATACCCCAACGAGAAAAGAGGAAAATTTGTTCTCCTAACAAAAATATAGCAGATGCTAGTTTCGCTTCTCTTCCAAAGTTTCAAGTTTTAAGACCTTATTTTAGATATGCATTGAATTTAGAATCACATGTAAAGTTTATTGGTTGTATTTATTTACTGTTAGGCGTCACCGGTCAGCTACGTGTTACACCTAAATAATGCCAATTTAAAAAATAGTTTTTCCCCAGGGTTGCCTTCGTTCCACTAATTTGAATTAGTATATACATTAGAATTGATATTTTTGTTGGCTGAACAAATACTATTATTATATAAACCTGGCTTGTCTCGTCTGATTTGACCTAGTTCCTAGAGTTTTCTTTTCTCTAGAATGGTTGGAGAATTCAGTTTGGCACCTGTCATTGAAGGCTGATTTATGGCTTTTCGCTGCAGTTGCGCTCCCATTCGAAAGTGTGCACGGGCGAGCCTGGGATCGTTTGACTCGAAAGGGAAGTTGCCCTTCATAGCAACGCATGTAAATCGGGAATTATTTGCACAGATATGGGCCTTGAGGTAGACTATGGACACTGTAACATGTTTTCACCAAGATATTGAATGAGCTATGACTTGAGAGGAATTTCTTCCAAAAAGGAATGGATGACAAGTTCCACCAGACGATTCTGAAGCATTTATGCTTTTAAATATGATTAGGAGATCGCTATTCTCAAAGGCACGATAAAAATAATGCAAAAGAATGATCTTAAATTCTCCAAGAACTTTTGCAGTCGTGGTCTGATACTAAAGTAACTTTCGAATATTTCCGCGTCGGAAGGAAATCCGCTCGTTGTAACACGAGAGAAACGTTTAGACAAATTTTCTTCCAACGCAGGAAAACTAGAAAAAGGCATCAGACAAGTAACGAGTTTCATAGCAGTGGCATATTGCTTCATTTTTATTATTTTGGCAAAGCTTAAATCACTCGCCTTCTATAATTTGAGATATAATTTTAACCGGAAACTTCTTTCCTCTGGCCAGGTAGCTAAAACATTAACCCGGAAATAACGACACTTTAAAGAGACTTCTGTTTCAATGTTTAAACATCAACCTCAGCCTTCAAATATCGGTGTTTCCGTTCATTGACAGCTGATATTACTAATATCTTTCATACTCACAGAAAATAAGACAGCACTGGTTTTTATAGGTATAATTTTAACAAGTATATATTTAATATCAGCGAATGGAAAATCCAACAATTGTTGGGCTGCAAATTATAGAACCAAAATATTTCTTTGAGTCTTAGGCTTATAAAATAATTACTGAGGTAGCAATATATTTTCCATATTGCGCTCAATTTTGATAGAGAAATAAGGAAGGGATCTCCATTGAACTTTAAGCCCATTTTAACGCGTTAGAAATATCAGTGTACAGGCCAAGAGATTCTCACGGGAGACCAAAAAACAGCATTGAAGTAAAACTTTCGCAAGTGTCCAAATATTCATAGAATAAATGTAAGTAAAGACGTTAATTAATAAAAGACATTGGAACGCGTTGATTTTCAATTTACCTGCAGTAAAGCATAAAATTTTTCTTGTAATTCTATCGTGAGCTTCAACAATTTAACACCTGTATCCGTGATTTAAGAGCAATAAACACCATCGCTCGGAAGAGGATGAAGTTATTGATAAGGGTCAACCAAGATAAGACTGGCGCCGACAGCATAAATAGTGGTTAATAACAAGTGATTAAAAGCAAGCAGTCTCATTCAAGACATTAATAGAAGTGAATTAACTTGACGACATCAGGTGTCACTTTGTATAAGAACTCAACATTATTATCCATATTGAAAACAATGCTTCGTACTTCTTTACAATTATTAAATATGCACGCATTTAACAGTTTTACAGCATTTTCTGGTACAGTTGTGAATGAATTGATAGAAATGGGTTTCTTATACAGGTTGGCAGTTACATTTCAGAAAAATCAATGATAAAGCGCGAAAGGGAATATTTCCCACTGAAGACCTTAAGAAGCAGGAAGAATGCAATTGAATCACTAAAAACAGTGAAGTCATCATAGAAGATTTCAAAAAAGTTACGAACTAAAGGCGACATACATTCGCTGGGCGGTAAGGTAGTAAAAGCAAAATATCAATTTACCTAGAAATCGATGAATTTGGTCTCATTTTAAATAAATATATCTCACCCATCCAAAGACACCAAAAATTCAACCCCTTACCACATTACTTTCCGAGATATTTGCCAAAAAATACCAGCCCTTTTACATGGGAAATGGTACGTGTGTGCACTCCAGATAGAGATAGTTTGCAAAATGAGGTATGTCTAACACTTTGATATCGTCAAAAAACTAACAGCGTGTAGTTTTGTATGTTTTCTCGACTAGTTTTGAAAATTAATCACATTGTCACCGCAATAGGTTCTTGGGTATCACAAAAACCATCCGTTTTGAAGGAGTTTCAAACCGCACCGCGCGAAAAAAATGAGTCAATTTTAAGACTTATTTAGATATTTTCATTTAATTACTTACCATTTCTATCATATAAAACTATATTATTGCACCATTAATAATGCAATATTTACTTCATGTGTCCTACAGCTGGTGAAATTAAAACGTATAATTTGGATATGGTCTCTATTATGACATGGGAACTATCTCGGGAATATCTAAGGGATTAACTTAATAGCCAAGAGTATATTTAGTTGCCTCGCTAATAATGCAAATACCTTTTCGTGGTACCTTACACTCACCTACCTAATCTCAATGCGTACTGCCATGACGAAGAATGAAAATATTAGTCATGTGTACTTATGATGATAGAGAAATAATAATTAGCATTTATCCTTTCACCCGAAATAAGTTGTGACTGAGTTTTGCAGCTGTAGTAGTTAACACTCTAAACTTAATAGTAACGATTGGCGATGCAAATCACGCAGGTATGTACCGCCCGGAAACTATGGCGAATGTGCAGAAAACATTTACTTAATCCCAAAATAGTTTAGAAAAAATTATTAAGAGTAAGCTAAAGGCCGTTTCGCACGATACGTGATCCACCGCAAGACCTAACACACTACCCGGAACTAGATATTACGAGGACGGAATCCAGGGTGATCGGTGTCACCCCAGGTTTCCCACGACTATTTCAGGTGGGGAAACTGTATTTTCATTCATAACGCATTCATTTCATATCTCAACGCATGTCTATTAAAATGTTAAATTAGTCAGTCAATGACAGCAGACGATCAAAGCAACAGGCTCAATTTTTCCTTATGGTTTATCTCGTAGTCTGGTGTTTACTGATATCCAAAAGGTGGTATAGTTGGCGCTGATTCCAGAAAGTGAAGAATGTAGAGCGTTTGTATAATCCATCACGATTAATCAGGGGCTAATTAGTCCTACTGGAATCCAGTAGCCAACTAGTACCGCATCAATTGCGAAATCAAGTAGTTCATTCAATATGATAATGATTATTCTTGTTAGCCGGCATACTGGTTCTGCATCACAAAACACAGGAAAGCAATTGCATAAGCTAGTATCTGCGAAGTGGCGCTGGATCGTGTATCGTGTGAAAGAGGCTTACGATACACTGAAAACCAGATGATCGCTATGTTTGCAGCGATATTTTCTCAGCGATTTTTCAATTCTAGCTGAACATGGGTAACGTTGAGACTTAACGCATTTCTCGCGCTCCACTGAGTATCATCTGGAGGAAGGAATCAAAATGTGAATTCGAGAAATAATGGCATAATATATACTTGGGAAACCCTGAGGTGATAACGCATTCTTTCTGAGTAATACTTCACACACAGAATCTAGGGATCCATATCTCTCGCCTTTCTTGCAGTCGCTTAGACCCAAGAGACTTGAGAATCCCATACGTCTGCATCCAATGGCATCTCGTGGGAGAAGACTATATTATAATAATGGACCCAGAGGGAAGAATTTGGGAGGCAGGGTTTGTTCGGGGGAAGGGCGGGAAAATGGTCGGGTGGAAACCCTGACTCACTGTGAGACGCATGGAAAGGGGTGTGTGACGAGGGGAAATGCAGGCACGCGTAGAAGAATGAAGTGGAAAAGAGGTTTTGGGTGAGCAGGTTGGGGAAATGCGATGTGGATCGCACCGACGGGACGATCCCATTTGGGAGGCGCAGGAGCAGCACGCGGGTGCGGAAGGCGCGGTCTCATCGGCGCAGGGGAGCGGCAAAAATCCATTGGCTGCGTGATCCGAGGAAATGAAGTTTAAGGAGGGAACGGCGGTCGGGTGCGTGTGAGAGACGGTAAGAATGCGGGTCTTCTGAAGGAACGACGAACGCCTATAGGGAGGAAATGCTCCTGGGAGAAATAGATGGCGGAGCGAGAGATCATTTGAGAGAGCCAGAAAAAAACAGCATTTGGGGTGAACCTATAATAAAAATTGATGGACGGCTATCTATATATTCATCAAATCTACATATTGGACTGAAAGAACCGCCAGAAAAAGAGTGCGGCCGGGGTAGGTGGGTCAAAATCCATCGGAAAGGGGAGAGGAAGTAGATGAAGAAATCGATAAGAAATGAAGACCTAGGAGTCTATTTTCCTATGCTTCTATTGACAACTTGGAATCATCTATACTTTAATTCAATTATGTACTTTATTTTCATTAGTCGTCTGCTTTCGCAGATCCTTGGTGCCTCCATCTCTCTCTGTCCTCTGCTCTCCTCTTCAATTCTCTGTAACTCCCTCCATCCTTCAGGTCATCAATCATCTTTCTTTTCTTTCTTCCTCTTTTAGCGGTTTCCATCCACCATTCCTTCTAGTACATCTCGTAACAAACATTTTTTTCTCAGCACATGTCCCATCCAGCTCTTCTTTCTATCTTCATTGGCCTTTAAGAGCTTTCTTCCTTATTTTATTCTCTCCAACACCTCTTCATTCCTAACCCTATCAGACCACTTGATGTTGAGGACTTTCCTCCAAATCAACATTTCTAAACTCTTTATCCTTTTTCTATCCTTTTCTGTCATCGTCCATGTTTCCCCACCATACTTAACGAAGTAAAGTAAATACAATCGACCGCGTGAAAAAAAATCTTGCGTTGACATCTATTTGAAGCATAAATTTTGTCGTGGCCAATCTGTTGTACCCTCATCGGACTTTCATGACTTTGATTTCATAAAAAGAGCTGCAGAGACGGTGTTTAATAGAACACATTTAGTCTTGTTATTTTTATTTCCTTAGGATTTTAGTCCTAAGAATGAAACCAGACTTATTCCGTTGACTGTATTAAGCTACAATCTTTAAACTTCATCATCAGAGTCTATAAATAACATTTCTTATACTATATAGTTTGGAATCTTAATTTTTAGATATTTTACCATTATAGCCACACATAAAGTAAGGGATAATCTAAAGGCAGTTAGTTTCCATGATTTTTTTGACAGATGCAAAAGCGCGAAGGTTCGTTCAGGATAATAGCGAAACTGATAGTTAAAAATACACCCAATAAGATACCCTTACTACGCCATTTGAGGAATGGAATTATGCTACCGAGGAATTCATGATGAAGGCCTTGGATTACATCATATGATCGAGAAAAAATTGATCGCTTTCCACTATCATATAAGTCAAATTCGTATGTATCAAATTCACTATTATCTTTGACGCATTCTTGTTTTATGTTTGCTTATCACAGAGGTCTGAGCTTATTTCTCATACAAAAAGCAAACCTCCCAACGCTAAAGAAAATTAAAGAAAATACAAACAGATCTTAATATGAAACATTTTAATGATGATGTATAGGCTGAGAATTCTTTGCAAGGAAACGTTCAAATTTCAACAATGATGCCCACTATTTAAATTTAATTTATGTAAAGTTCTCTAAAAAATTGTCATTTAATATCAGATCATCCTAATGACATGAACAGGCATGCCGATGCAATTTCAAAATAATCTAATGAGGAAGTGATAATGCATCTACACCGACTAGTGCAGGTCATTATAATGGCAATCTCTATGATATTTGAAACAGGAAATAAAAAATATAAAATTCTGTAATAAGAAAGCTGGCGATAGCGATTTTTTTCAACGGTAAAAGGAGAAAAAGTTTTAACTCAAAGCATGTAGTATATTCAAAGAACTGCAGAATCAGCCGCGCAGTTACTTTTGTGTGGTATACCACTGAATTTCACATGATTCTTTTACTATTATTACCCGTAAATTCGCTAAATAAAGGTTAACGAACGATCCAGAAAAATTGAAAAAACAAAGAGGAAAGGATGTGAAGAAGGAACCGGGGAAAACTAATGGCATGAATTGTTCTTGATACGCAAGCAGTGCTACCTGTTCGTGTTTCGGAAGATAATGGCTTGGCCATTCACTCTTTTCATTTCCCTCCATTATTTCAACCCGTAAAATCAATTTGATTCAATATCATACAATCACCACTGCAACAAAAGTCACACTTTTGACATATTTGTCAAAAGGGTGTTATGGAATAATATCTTGACGCCTCGAGTCACATTCGAGGGATAGGGATTCACCACGTATTTATCCCAGGCAATACCGAGATAGCATATAGAACACTGAATGATTTACGACTGCGCGCCAGTTTCGTGGGAATACAAGCACTTTTGGAGCTGGCCAGATAATGGTGGGCCAAAGTGGTTGATGACCGATTGGTGAGTGGAGCTTTTTCACGATGTTTAATCATTCAGGCCGTGTGAAAGCCAACTTCTTCCCGTCCAGCACGTGAATTTTCCCAAGGGGATTCAAGGGCTCAGGAAATTGTTTTCGGCTAAGGTTTTCCCCGGACATTCTTTCTTCGATTTCCCCTGCAGAAAGTCTCCAGTCAACAACGGCCAACTATTCCCGTTGGAGTCGCGACACAATCTCCCACCACTTGCTCCTCATGCCAAATTCCATCCACCCGCTATTGGATTGAATCTTTGCCTGATTGACTGCTGCAGTCTACTAGTGTTCAAAAACATCTCGTGGGCCTCATTTTAAAAATCTACATCCAAAATCTGCAAGCTACTGCGGTACAAGAGACAGGGGAGTACATCTTGTTCTTTGGAGTCACTTTTGGCCCCGGACGAACGTGTTTAATGTCAATAAATGATTTAAGATTTTCCCGGTGTATTACGTTCAAAAATCTTTCTCGGGCTTCGCACCGGGTAATGTTATCAAAATCCGCCGACGTTTCGGAAAACGACTTGTTTTCCATTTTCAAGGCACGTGTTATTTCCGCCGTGACCACTATAACGCTAAAATTAAACAAGCTGTTGATGCCCCAACAATGAAGGTTGCGATCCCTATGATTGGCTGACGTGTTCCACTGGCCGTTGAACCATTTTCTCGTGTTTTTAATACATTTCATCAATGGCCACCAGGTATTACTCAGTTAGAATTCGGTGTCTCTATTAAAATTATGCGGATTCAATCGAGACATTATCAAAGAGGCCATCAAGATACGATTCATCCGCATAATTTTAACAGGGACACCGGATTCCAACTGAGTAATAACTGGTGGCCAGTGATCAAATGTATTAAAAAGACGAGAAAATGGTTCAACGGCCAGTGGAACACGTCAGCCAATCATAGGGATCGCAACCTTCATTGTTGGGGCATCAACAGATTGTTTAATTTTAGTGTAACAGTGGTCACGGCGGAAATAACACGTGCCTTGAAAATGGAAAACAAGACGTTTTCCAAAACGTCGGCGGATTTTGAAAACATTACCAGGTGTTTAATGTCATTTGGAGTGTTATTTCCTCTGCTGCTATTGACAATTTGGGAAAATCTTTGAATTAATCCAATCATCTACTTATAAAAGTGATTCAAATATTACCAATCGGGCAAAGATAATCTAAAGTTAACTTCTACTTAAAACATGAATTTTTCTGTTTTATCTGAAGTTTATTCATCGGACCTCCATGAATTTAGTTTCAGGGAAAGAGCTACAGACACGTTGCCTAATATTGAATGTCATGCTTAGTTATAGTTTTTGCTCAATGACTAACGTTTCATTTTGCTCAACGGATTGGGGTGGAAACCAGTAACTGATCGAAGGGGAAAAAATTTGGTGAAATCTTTCACGCAAGTTTGTGGCAGACCATTTTATGCCAGACGTTCAACATATTGTGCTAGAGCGAAACTAATACGATAGATACAATCACAACCATTAAGGACATAAACTGCTAAACAGAAAGGAAAAAATGTCCTTTTTTCCACGAACAATAAGGACCATTTTAAAGGGGATAAACTCTCTAACTCTTGAAGGGTACCTTAGATCGATTCGATGAAACTACGACCCTTACTTGGTACCTGTAATTAATATTTACATTATTTACAACTTTCCATACGAGATATCCAGCATGACTTTGTTTTCTGATGATTCAGTTTTTTACAGTATTACCTATAAAAAACATCAACAATATTAACCAGATAATATATCCTACGACAGTATTACCTTTTAGAATGTTCGTCCACGTTGCACTCGCCTAGTTCCTGGTCTGACCGCACATTGCCCTCCTGATTACATTTCGGTTAGCGCCTTGGGGCCGGGAGAACGCATGAGTTTCAGATTTGAACTGCAATGAGTGTCTTACAAACTGGTGTGGGATCACTTCGTGCCACATACCATAGTGGTGTACGATACTTCGTAGGAGCATGCGTTTCTATTTGAATGGTATTCACTGTTGCGATATGGCATGGATTGCGATATTCAATATGCAGGACATTGCACTATGGCATGGCAATAATATGGTGGCCAGTAACGAAATGCCTATCAAATGAAACTGTTTCAGGAGTTACTTATGGAAGCTTTGGATATTCATGATCTAGATAATTCTTCATCGTGACATCTTTTTTTAATATGAAATTATTTTCCTGGAGATTGTAGGTCATAATTCAAAAGCCCTCAAAAGCTCTCTGAGCCCTGATGAAGCATAAATAAAGATGTGAAACGTTGGCTAGAGATTAACAGTTTAAACATGAATTATGACCTACAATCACCAGGAAAATAACTTGATATTCATGATGAAAAAAAACAACTTGGTTAATTCCACAATAATTCATTAAAACCGACCCGGGTTTCAGCAACTGATTGCCATTTTCAAGGTTTCAAGTTTTTCTCTTCACCTCGGCACTCAGTGGCTGAAACCCGGGTCGGTTTTAATAAATTTGTGTGGAATTAACCAAGTTAACTAAGTTGTAACTTTTCACCATGAAATGCTTATCTCCTAAACCTTTAACAGAGAAGTGAGTATCAAACATTTGAGGAAATTTCTCCCCCAACATCACCGAAATTCGAAGTAGATTGCAGTCTAACATGCAAACTAAGACCTTAAATTAAATCTGCTTTTTCAAAGTCCTGGGGCCAAAGAGAGGAAAAGCTGGGAAAACGTATGTTAGCACTCACTACCTCAAACTTGCAGAATGAGGACCGAATCCTGATTTCCGGACATGGGGAATGACTTTTTGCTCACGTTTGCTGCCGTTGACGTCTCGGGCCATATATTCAGCCCAAGATGCCAGACCGACCCCTTTTGCTGCGCGCGGAGGCCAGCGGGTGGAAAGGAATTTTCGGGTTCATATATTTTTGTGTTTCGATCTCCGTGTTATGGGGACACGGGTGGCCAGGGGTCGGACGGAATAAAAAAGCGGAGATGCATGGAGTCCGGAGCAGATGTCACCTACATTCATAAATTATCACCACTATTTCGTGTTTCAGTTTCTATGATTCGTCTGTCTCCGCCCTCTCAGTGCATAATTTAAAAATAAGTCGCTGGCGACACGATAGGGATGCGGATCGGTTATTTCCGGGAATTATTCCACCAAATATAGAGAATTGTAAGGTAATAGCTCCTCATCTAAGGCTATAGCATATTCACAACATATTTTGCGGCGTGTGGTGTTATTAGGCACTATTACAATGTAAATTTTAAAGTCCAAACGAATGAGTAATAGAAAACACAAGCCAATGCGAAAATGTATAACTATCTAAATGGAATCAGAACATATTTTCCGTTTAGACATTCAGAAAATGATGAAAGCTTTCAAACAATGCCAATTTACACGGTAAAATTGCCCTCTTGCAAGAGCTTGTGCAAACCAATGTATCGCGTAAAACTACATTTTTCCTATTATTTTCAATTTACCTATCTTTTCGAATTATTTTAAGCAAGGAATGGGCAGAAGAAGTAGATGAATGAAAAACTAGCTTCTTTTCTATATACGTTTTCTACGTTCTTCAACGGGTCCTCATTATATACAAGGACCCGCTGAAATTTTAAACTTTGTGTCGACGTTAGGAATCATTTTTATTTTCAAATATGGAGAGCGCACGAAGCGACGTGAAGTTCTTTGAAAGAAAATTGAGAGATTTGAAATTAGGACGCAGCGTATAATACTCCTCTTCTAGATTTCTACTGCGCGTACAATTCAAGAAACACAAAAGTGTACGATAGGAAAGCGTAAAAACTGTACAATTTAAGGTATACTAAAGTCAAGTTGCCTGGGCCGTGATTTTTCCGCAGAATAACGTACTCTATGTGGCACAGGGGTGTAAAATGAAGTTTTATTTACTCTACTATTCTTAGGAGTGTGATTTTAAGCGCTGCCCTTCCATTGTGAAGAAAACTGACTCTCACGTTACATCAATGGCACATGTGAGATGGCAGCTCGTGGCGTTTAGAATGCCTGCGAGAATCATGTGTTGGAAAGAGTTCCTTACTACAAAATTGCCCATAACTGGCTAAATCTTCATAAAAAGTGGTGCTTTTCTATCCGGGAAACGTAAATTAATGAACTAAGTTTCCGGTCTAGGGAACATAAATTCATAGTCAGCCAAAGAATAATTGAAGTGCCAGTTTGCAGCCAAGCAAGCAACTTAAGTTGAAACGCTCAACATGTCCCAAAACTGTAAAAATCCATGGGCATGCAGGAAAAGAGTAAAATTTGTGACGTAAGGCCATAAAACTGGGTTTAAAGGCTAATGCAGAATTGCTGCGAAGTGGCTGGGATTCCATCGAAGGAAAGGTTGAATGTGCCACAGAGGTTCGTATTACAAAGTGGAAAGCCCTGGTAGCATTTCGTAAATAGGGAGACGCGTGCCCTTAGAATATTATACCAATCAATTATAACTAACCAACGCATTGGTACGGAGGCTTCCGCGGTTATTTAATGACCGTATTCTCTTCGGTTATGTGTTTCGGGAAACTGTTGTCCCTCCCTCCCCAAAAAAAAATGGATCGACGCGGCAAAAACCCGAAGAGAATACGGTAACCAACGCATTTTTGACTAACATGAATTTCACTCACTAATCATCAATAACCCGTTTGTTACTCTAAACAACAGTTTCATTGAACTCCCCTCTCTATCACTTTATTACCCGGTAGTTCCGTGATTTGATGTCCTCATAATTAGTTTATCTCAATAGATGATGGTTTGGAATACTCACATGAATGGAATAATGCCTTTTTTACCATTTAGTTTGTTTACAAATAAAATTTTCCAATATGGGTAATACGAATTGCGTTTTCTGTGAAATACAACGCTTTCAGCGATCGAAAAATATGAAGAATACTAATACAGATAACGCCTGTTTACACAACTAGGTTAAAAAAATACTTCATTCATCAGCATTGTCTCCATTATCATGAAAGTCCTCGAACGATCTACGGCGTCCCGGAATGATTCGAAGTCAAGTGAAACGATGGGCCATGAGCTTAAAAACTGGGCCACGCCCGAAATACAGAGCAAAGAGTGCACACAGTCATTAAAAATACCGGATACATGTCGAAAGCGGGCGAAGAAAGCGCACACGTGGCCTGGTATCGCTTTGATGGCTTACAAGGCATTTGGACCACGTGTTACCCATCCGCAAATGGGGAAGAGGCACGGGAAGGGAGGAGAAATGATGGTTGTGGATGATGGGAGATACCTGTGGGCGATATTGGGGTCGGAAAAGCAGGAGGAATGCCGTGTGGAATGAAAGGAGGGAGTGAATGATGGGCGGAAGGCGAAATGTGCGATCCACATAACGGGCCAAAGGAACGAGGTCGGCGCGAAGAAATGCCCTTGGGGGACACGCTTGGAAAAAATTCCAGGATAATCTACGAATCCACTCTGCCTTGGTGAAGGCAGAAAGCACCTATTTCTAGGTGACCTGCTACAATCACCCTGCTTGTGGAAGCATCGTGCTTACCTTCTGGTACAAAGAACTCTATGTTGGACTAGACCACAATACACTGATTAATATTAACCTAAACCAATAACTTATTGCAATAATAAAATATAAGTAATAATCTAGATATGAAAGGATATGACCTGTATTAATTTTGATCATTTATTATGCAATCCGTACGTAGCTCCGGAGAGGTATTCATTCATAAATTCATAATCGGGGGAATGGGTTGGTGTGGTGGCTAGAGTACTGGCTAACCATACGGGTGGCCAGAGTTCAAATCCCTAAAGAGGAGGATGTTTTCAGAGGCCATTCGATCTCTACTTGAGTGTCTTGTAGAGGGCACTTCAAGTACAGCACTCCGTCTGTCGGATGAGACGTTAAACCGTGGTCTCCTTGGCGCCTTTCGATAAGAACAGGCTAATGCCGACGCCGGGTTTCTATCCACCCTTCCTTCCTTACCTATCCCCTTTGGCGCAAATGACCTTAGCCGTCGGTCGCCTCCCCAAATATCCAATCCAATAATTCATATTTATGGTTAACAGGTAGATTGAGCGGGATATTTCCCTAATCATCATAGAGAACAATTTAAAATTGTTTATTTAAGATGAATGAAGGAAATAGTAAAATATAAATGGTGAAATAATATAATTTCCACTGTGATCAAATATACAGATACATAAAAGTATTGGACTTGACCCATTTTTTCACGCGAGACGAAGAAAACGCAGCAACAAGTTGTTTTTTGCGACTTGGTAAAAATTACTGCAGCGAGGAACTCATTTATTTTCAACAATAGTCGAGAATGCATACCGAGTACACGATAAATTTTTGAAGATGTCTGGGCGTAAGAAATTCCTCTTTATCTCTTTTTTAAGTCTCTCTCGAGTGCACACGCGTAACATGCGTATGCCATGGGAAACGGCAGCTATTCTTTTTTCAAACATCTTGAAAAGCAGCGCGGAAGCGGATGATATTTGGGCATTTTCGAAAAGGAGAGCTACATCCTTTAAAATAGGCCTAATTTATTCATTACTATCTGAAATGCTAATTGGCTCTAACAATTTAGTCCTCATTTGCCTCTACTCTATCACTATTTACTATTTGCTACACGTATTCATCCTCGGTTCTCATTGTTATTTTTTTCAATTTTTTACCATCCATTCGCCATTATCAAGAGGCCGTTGTGCCGCTGAATATGTCAAAAGAGTTTACATTTCCCTTCAATCAGTTTTCATAAAACATCACTTGACGCCAAATGTTCGTACCACTGCTCCATTGGTTATTCAATCCGCCCATTTAATCTACACCGTTCTTCAAATACCTACATTTCATTTCATTCAACTCCAATCTCCCATGCTCATTCATTCGATAATTTCAATTCTTCATTAGCAGTAAAAGTGTGCTACAAATACATGCGTTAATTAAGTGCTTATTAACTTCTGTGGTTATGTTTTTTAAGCTGTCAGCAAGACTCTTCTTCTAATAAAATGTTTTCTCTTCCAGGGCTATTCTTCTTACCTTAAACCTCTTGCTAGTTTCATCACTGGTGTTCTTATTTTCTAGAGCGCAAAATTCTTCCGCATTCTGTACTTTTTCTAGTCAAAGTCGGATTGGCTCTGCACCTACGATTCCGGGATCACGGGACACAACCTGCTGGTATTCCTACACAAATCATTACTTTAATTAACTTTTATTAATCATCGCGTTGGATTTCCCCATAAATTCATATGCAAAAACTAAGCGACCCACGATCACTTCACTCCGTTTGATCTCGATGGATATTAAAGGAGTCGACTGGTGGGTCATTTACTCGCTATTATCGAGTTCAGTGATTGCGGACTCGGCGCAAGCGAGTAAGTACGTACTCTATTGTTGATCCAGGCACTCGAGTGTGCAGCACTCTATTGATTCGGTCGCCTGGTGATAGTGGCCTCAGCCGACGGCCATTCTGCAAAACTCTACTCCATTACCCTCCCATCATTAGCCTTTGCGGTTCACCCACTTGCGCTTAACAAAGAATACGATACGTAAAGAACTCGCCTGGTTCTAATCGATACCTAACCCTGAATATTAACCATTTTTGCTGGATAAAAAAAATGTAACCCTTTCTAAAACGATGTATCCCCATTGCATACGAGAGAGAGAGGCACAATGCCAGGATATGTAGCATTAATATTGAGGAAGCGCTGACGATAGACCTAAAAAAGATTCGAGCATGGTGGGATGCATGGCAGCAGGAATTATTTTTTTTTAATTCGTAGAAATGAACTTCTAGAAAAGATAAAACTCCCCTCAACACAATTACTACACACAACTTACCCAATTAGAGACTAGAGTATCAGTAAAATACCTCGGAAATAAACTAAAAAATGATCTTCTCCCGTGGATAAAATAAAGAGTGCGAGATAACTGGTCAACCTAATCGTAAATTGGGATTATTTACAAGAGTACTAGGATCGGGCGATGATAAAGTCAGAGTGTAAGCAACTTCTCCCTTGTTAGATACCACTTGGAATACGCTGCCAGAGTGTGGGGTTCTCATGAGGGAGGCTTAAAAACAGAGTTATATCGCGTGCAGAGAAGTTCAGCAAGATACGTGAAAGGCCTTTACGACATATGAAATCGTTTCAGGCTTAACTTGGTGGAAATGCGATATATCCATGATAAAATATAACAACAATAGTAATATCCACACTCTAAAGTGTGGATATTACTATTGTTGTTATATTTTTATCATGCCTTTACGACAGTCTCGTTATTGTTACTGACCTCTTGCAACAACTTGGTTGGAAATTGATTTCAGAACATCGATTGGAAGTTAGACCAAATCTTGATGTAAATCCAAAGCTCGTTTATTTTTCGACGAAGTTACGAACTCCAACATACGGTAGATCAGATTATGAAAATAAAATAAGGGAAGTAGACAGTAGAAAAAATGTCGTTTTTCCCACAGTCGATAAGAGACCATAATATATGCGTTAAGACTATGAAGTAGTTTAGTTGACAGGTAGTGCAGCTGAGTAATCGATGTGCTCCCTAATGTATGTTTCTAAATCTGCCGAGTAGTGCTAACACCATGTTTTTCATGTTTCCTGCATGACTTTCGTGTCACGTTTATATAGTTACATATTAGATAAGTTTAGTAGATTCTATAGCATATGTGGCTTGAGTATAGTGTGGTTCATGTCGGTGAAAGTTAATGTCTACACTGTAGTGCATGTTGACGATCAGTAACTTCCTGTCAATAATCCTTGAGGGGGCTTACAAGGCAGTGTGTAGATGCAGGTGTAGATGTTGCAGTAGACTGTAAGCATAAAACTTTATTCATATATTACTAGAGAGTTATTACAAATACACGGAAATTTGTCAACCTATTATACAGGTTCAATTGAATTTAGTGGTTTTACATAAAACCTATTAATTTGTTATGTAACTGTCATGACAGTTTGAATTCAATTATCGAAGGTCTTTCCATGAGAATCGCACTGAAGGTAGTTCCCTAGTCACAACAGAGACCATTTTCGATATTTACGTTGTAATTTCACCAACTGTGAGACACAAGAATTAAATATTGCATTATTAATGGTGCAATTAAATAGTTTTACATGACATAAATTGTAAGTAATCAAATGATAATATCTAAACAAGTCTTCAACCTAACTCATTTTTTTCGCGCGGTACGTTTGAAACTCCATCAAAACGGAAGGTTTATTGTAATCCCGAAAAATTTACTGCAGGGACAATGTGATTAATTTTCAAAAATAGTTGAGAAAACACACAAACTACACACTGTTGATTTTTTGACGAGATGTGTAGCGTAGGAAATGCCTCATTTTTAATATAAAGTCTCTATGGAGTGCATACACGTACCATTTGAAATTTTTCTGTCAATGGAAGGGTGATAAATTGTTCTTTAAAATGAGACCAAATTCATCGATTTATAGGTAAAATGATTTTTCGCTCAAACTGCCTTAAACTGAGCACATCAACGAAACTCTCGATTTGCCTTGAAGTGTGCTTTTCCGTGCGTAGTGTCTGATAAACAAACGGAAAGAAGAAAGGAGAGCCTCTGGGTGCAGAGACAATTGCCGGGAGCATGCCGCGGAGGCGAGAGCCCGGGAAATTGACGCCCACCGACCCTCCGGCGTGGAATGGAATGCGAGAGGCGATAGCGGAGGGGATCCAGAAGAGAAGAGATAGTTTGTCGCAGCTGCAGAAGCATCTCGGTCGCAGCACCATGGTGCACGCCAGGAATTCCATAGCGGAACAAGGGGGCGGTAACGGAACAATCCCGCCAGGGGAAGGTTGTTTCTAAACCTTTCGAGATTATCTCGAGCGCGTAACTGAAGTGTCACGTGGTGCAACTACGGACAGTTGGAGATTTTGGTTAATTTTACACATTGAATTTGAACTAGTGGGCAATACGTCATCAAACTGTAGCTTAAACTAATGTGGCTGACACTGTAGCTGTAAACTAATAACCGAAATATCCACTATTCCATTTGCTTTCCCCTACTTTCCAACATACTGATTCCCCCTGTTTTTCTTCCTGGCCCGTTCTTGGGTAGTGCGGAAATGTAGACCTACAAGCGGATAAAAACAAGATTATCTACCTTCAGCCGTTTAAGATTGAAGTTGTGAAGTCTTTGCTTGGTGGAAGGCTGACATTGTATTACACAAAACTTTGTTCCTTCCACAGATTTATTATTACAAACACGACCGGTTTCGGCAGTTACGCCATCATCAGGTACACTAAAAAGCAATCATGCATATATGCATGTATTCCGATTGCTTTTTAGAGTACCAGATGATGGCGTAACTGCCGAAACCGGTCGTGTTTGTAATAATAAATCTGTGGAAGCAACAAAGTTTTGTTTAATACAATTCAGTCAATAGTTCATAGCCAGCAGCTTTTAAAATTACATGAGTTAAAGTTACATGAGTTACTTGAAAAAATTACATGACTGTATTGACTCTATTTGATTTGTCTATTGCATTTGCTCAGTATATGGAATGTAATTTAAATAAAAATATTTCAAGAAGATTGCTTTAAAAAATTGAATGGATGCTAATTTCATGTGCGTTATCAAAGGAAAACGTGGTCAAATAGGAAATATAGTGCTTCAGCCAGTGAACACTGGGGTGAGTCGGGGGGAACAAAAACGCCGCCCCATTACAGCAAGCGCCCTCTTCATCTAATTTAACCCTTTCACTCCTGGTGTGAAGTACTTTGTACACAAATAAATGCTGCTTAATTTAGATGAATTTGGGCGGAATGCACTCAAAAGATACACATATTTAGTAAAAAGTGTATCGTCCACCTGTGCAAAAAGAGAAGATACATTTAAAAAAATAAAACAGAGAAAGTCTCCTAAAGCCGTAAACAATTGGCACCCTTTGTCAACAAACACCAAAATTACTGTGTTGGTATCCTGGGAAACCAAAGCAGCGACCAACCACAGCGTCTCAACCAAGAATACCCCCCTGTGATGGTTTACGGGAATGTTACTTCCTCGACAGGGACCAACACAGACGCACACACACAACCCAAATAGGATCCTTTGCAAGGGCTAATGGGACCCCGCTAAGGATGTTTGTGTCATAGCCTGGGATCCTTCACAGGGCTAATGAGACCCCGCTAAGGATGCCCGGTTATTTACGCAAGCACACAAAATCACACAACTTCTGGGAGAATCAGCTCAAAAAGAGCGTGGTCAAATCTACACAATAGGACGAGGGTGGGGGTCGAATACGCGTATTTCGGCTACAAAGTACGCGAACCGAAGGTAACGCGTCACGTCAACGCAAGGTTTAAGTGAGGAAGGTTCAAGACATCCGAGTTGTAAATAAAGGTAAACTGAGGAGGAGGGGGGGAAAGAGACATCATCCAATAGGGAAAGAGGGAGGGGGAAGGGCGATAAGCAATACGCGAATGGAAACAACCAAAGAAAATGATTGGGAAGGGATGAGAAGTGAAGGGGGAGGTGTAAAAGGGAGTGGGGGTTGCAACGGACGTAAAGTTGAACGTTAGAGGGAGGGGGAGGGGGAGGAAAGGGAAAGGAAGTGAGCGGTTAACGGCGTCCGTTAAGAGAGGTAACGAATTATTTAAAGTTCAAAACTGAGTAGAGGGAGGAATGAGGGATGGGTCCAGCGTCGCTGTTTAGGAGTTTGGCTTTATTTTTTTTAAATAAAGATACTCTCGTAAGCGTCTAATAGATTACTACTTCTATGCTTTACGAGTTTCAAATTATCTTTTGCTACGTCGTGCCCGGTCATGATTAGATGCTGCGCTACACTAGACTTTTCGGGATTGTGATTTCTGAAGTGAGAGTAGTGTTCTTTGAATCTGGCTTGTAAAGTACGTCGTGTCTGTCCTATGTTGGCTAAATGGCAAGTGTTACAGTTGAATTTATAAATGCCTAATTTTTCTAATGCCGGAATTTTATCTTTAGCGATTCCTAACAAGTTTTTAAGCTTGTTTTGGGTAGAGTAGGCGATTTTAGTTTTAACTGCTTTGAAGATTTTATCGATCCCTTTCGTTAAACGGGGATAATAAGGCAATTTAATGTACTTCTCGGCTTCATCTTTCTTGTGTGTGGTGGAGTTAGAAATGAAATGTTTAAATTTATACTTCTTCACAATGTTTTCGACTGTTGAATCTTGAAAACCATGCCGTTTATTAATAACTTTGATAAAATTTAATTCTTTACTAAATGCCGATCTATCGAGAGGGACGTAAAAAAGTCTATAAACAAGAGAGCGAAAGACGGCCAGTTTATGGTTGGCATGGTCGAATGAAAGATTGTGGATGTAGTTGGTGGTGTGTGTTGGTTTTCGATAAATATCAAAAGATATCTTGTCTCCAGATCTAGTGAGGCAGAGATCAAGGAAGGGAAGACGGTTTTCTTTCTCTATTTCTACTGTAAATTTGATGGATGGAAACAGGCTGTTAAGATCACTGACAAAATTATCCAGGTTATATTTCGTGGTATCAAAAACTGCAAATATGTTGTCTACGTAGCGTAAGTATACAGAGGGGAAGTAAGTAAATTTTTCTATAAAAAGATTTTCAAAGTGAGACATTAATACGTTGGCTAGAAAGGGTGAAAGCGAGTTACCCATGGCAGTTCCGAAATCCTGTTTGAAAAATTTACCTTGGAAAGTAAAATAATTTTGGTTCATGACCAAATTGGTAAGTCTAATGTACTCCTCGATTGTTTTTGAGTCCAAAGAGAGTGACTTCAACCAAACCTCTAGTGCTTGGATAGCAATATCAACAGGTACACTAGGAAATAGATTAGTCACATCAAATGAGACCATTATTTCACCCTCAAGGAAAATGTAATTTTTAGTTTTTTTAATGGATTCAAATTTATTTTTAATGAAATGAGGGCTTTTAAAGTCGAGGCTTGTGAACTGGAAAACTAACCATTTTGATAGTATGAGGGAGAATCAATTCCAGATACAATGAGTCTCATTGGGCAGTCAATTTTATGGACTTTAGGTAGGCGATACATTCTTGGTAAAGTGGGATTGGTTGCATAGAGTTTGAACTTCAATTTATTATCAAAAAGAATAGTGCAGTATTTAAGGACGGATTAGAACTGTGAAGTCAGTTTATTAATTGGGTTCATATTTACTTCTGTATAAGGCCCGTTAGACAGTAAGATATTGACTTTAAGTAAGAAATCTTCTTTGTCAAGAATGACATTGATTTCCCTTGTCTGCCTTCATGTAAAAACAATTTTTACTTTTTGATTGTTTGACTATTTTCAAATTTTTGTTACAGTTAGGAGAAAAATTTGGATCACTGTTTCTGGCAAGAGTTCGATAGGAAAGTCCAGGTTGTTGTGCAGAAGAAAATAGAGAGCCATGAGAATGGGTAACGAGTCGGAACCCGAAACGTTGGCTGCCTATGAATTTCTTACCCGGTGGCAAGCCCGAGAAATTTACACAAATTAAGAATAATCTCCTCAATTCCAAACTTAATTTTTCTTCTAACTTTTATGTGTGTTTTTTTATGGATAAGTAAAAGTTATCATATGTCTGTTGAATCCTGCATGCATTTTTTATTTGGTTTCCATCTTCATGTATCCAAAAAATGCAACAATTGATTCCGTATGTATAGTACACTCTACATCCCCTAACTTGGTTATTTATAACGGAAAATGTATTACACTTTCAGTAAATCTTCCAAGGAGACCTTATAGTTCGAATATGAAAAAACTCAAATAACTAAGGCTTGAATAGGTTAATGGTTTTACCCAATGGGATAGGTTACGTATTTCATGTGTCGTTTATTGCGTCTCATATCGCAATATTGAACTCCATCAAGAATATTTCCGCGAGATAAACTCGATCAGGAAGTCTGCGTGAAATTTTTACGAGTGGTTTTACATACACCATGATCTCGACCTATTTGCAATCGATCCGCGTGACTCCTCGTTCAGTCGATGGAAAATATCTCGGTCGGCTCGAACTCACCCTCCCAGGGGAGAGGGACGAGATTACTCCGACGGGGACTGATAAGAGGGTATGGAGGGCAATA
The DNA here is from genome assembly GCA_963169105.1 of Ceriagrion tenellum. Classification (NCBI taxonomy): domain Eukaryota; kingdom Metazoa; phylum Arthropoda; class Insecta; order Odonata; family Coenagrionidae; genus Ceriagrion; species Ceriagrion tenellum. Next base: position 11,530,363 of record OY720639.1, read on the forward strand.
CTCAAAACGCAGCGAGGATCAAAGGACGCACACAAAGAGTGAGGCGTCGTTTACATAATCGTAAGCTATATACCCAATTGATATAAGTAGTTTATCAAACTTGATATAAGTATTAATGGTATTTTCTGGTTGGGTGGAGCTTATTTAAACTCCTTAAAATCAGCCGTATTTCTTAAAAGAAATATATTTGAGTAATTTTGAAAAAGAGCCGTTTCGAAAGCTCCTTTTCACTTTTTCTTCAACTACGGTTGCTCCCATTGAGACATTTATACATTTATAAGGTCCTACGACATTTTTATGTAAGAAGTGGAATGACTGGGTTACTACTGTATTCGCCTTTTCCCTTAACCTTCGAAAATCTCGTGTACCCTCACCCAAAACAAACCTAACGTTATTCAAACGATGTTTTTTGTATGTGCTAAATCCAAATCTGCTAATACAATATTATAATATATATAATCTTGGTTATTTACTCAAGAAAGAATAGAGGATACCTTGTTATAATTGTATGTGATAAACTTGATAATTCCACTATAAGTACTGATAACCTCATGTAATATTGTGTATCTATTTCCATGTTCAATTATGTAAAAGAGTAACCAATTGACCAAATGATGTTAGTCTTAATACAGGTCCTACTTTTAGGCTACCTAATATTACTCATGTTGTAAAGGTTAATGTATGTCTGATTGTGTTGAGTAATAAATATTATTATTATTACTATATGCATGAACCGTGAATTACTTATTATTTGCGCACAGGATGCTAAGTCTCAATTATATTGTACGCATAAATAAATATGTTTTTTATTATTTACACTGATCATAGAAAAAGGATCTAGAACAGATGTAATCAAACACGCCTTAATTAAAAGTAATGAAAGGTGTCGTTTTGAGTTTAGCAAGCAACACAGTCACTTCATATTTGCCATGAACTGTTTGGTTACCGTTTGCGCACGTGGTACGAAGTCTCTTTAATACTGAATCGACGAAGATGAACATAAACCTGTTATTTTTTTTCAAATCTACTTTTAACATCAATCCCTAAAAATGGGCATCGGGCAGTCGGAAACAAACATGGGGTAGAATCATCATTCTTGCAGCATTCGCGACGAAGGAAAGCCCGATGTTGGTCAACAAATATGTCCAGATTCTTGAACCGGGCAACCTGGATCGTATGGTAGTGTCTCAGGATGGCAAATTCCACGCTGAGGGGACGATAGTCCATCAGATAGGGACAAAAATCATTCAGCAAATCATACCTTAAAAATACACCAGGCAAAAAACACTTCCATTAACTTTCTCTATTCTTTAGTTGTGCACCCATGATGTGGAAGTTTTGATGAGACAGGAATGTGAACAAAAACTGGAATTAAAAATGCTACGTTGTCGCTGCTGGGTTGAACTTTCTGTTTAATTTTCTGTTAAGGTAGTTTCAGAATAATTTATATCTTATAATAATTATGAGACTATTCTCCAATTTTACGTTCAGATGTTAGTAGCGATAAGATGCAGAAAAAAGATAAATATTGCAATATTATAAAAGAATTGACTTTTTATACGACTTAAATTCTTTGAAATAAAGTCTTTAATTTTACTTATTTTTCAGGCGGTTTGTTTAAATCGCCTCTACAACATAAATATTCCAGTGATTCTGAAAAAATACTGAAGTGAGTATATGATTATTTTTTTAATGGTCAAAAATACAAACGACGTACAAACGGTTTCTTTTCTCACGAGATCTCGGTGCCACAAGTCTTTAACTTTTTAATAATGCCCCATTAGTCCAGAGTTTTACCATATTTCGTAAAAATGGTCGATATATTTCCCAAATACCTCAAGAAATGTATGGTAAGTGATATTGATACTTTGACATGTTTGGCAAGGTGATAATTTTGTATATGAAACCAAATCCATTGATTTTAAGTGGAATTATATTTATTTATTTATTTCACCACCAAAAACGGCACAAAGGCTATTACATTGGCTGAAATAATCAAAAAATAAATAAAAATTTCAAACAAAAACATAATAATCACTAAATAAAACAATAATGAGGCAAGCGTAAGAAAGGACTTAGGGATTGGAGAAGGATGGATCATTTAAGTGGCGTTTCAGGGAGAATTTGAAAATGGTGGCAGAGGAGAAAAGGTCAAAGGAAGGATATTTCGAGTCCAAGGAGTTAAATAAGGAGGGGATTCGGAAGAAGAGAGAGCGCTGGGAGATGGAAAGACGGAATCGGGGAGTATGCAGTAGACAGTGACTGTGTAATGGACGGGGAGGAACATGAATACTAAAGAGAGGGAGTATTTCACTGGTCCGTAGAGAGTCACTGAAGATTCTTTGTAGGAACATCATATCTGATAGGACACGACGGTAAGTTAAATGATAAATGCCAAGAGAGGAAAGGATGAGGTCACGGGATGATCTTCTGAAGATGGATACTCGATGGCGAACTATGGCGAGAAAGAAGCTGACTGGACGGTTGAGCAAATCCAAGGTAGTGGGGCAGGCGGTAGACCTAATTGGTGCATAGTATTCTAAGATGGGGAGAATACAACCGAAAAAGACAGTTTTCAGAGCCGTAGGATCCTGAACGTCAGTGAGGCGGTAAAGCATGCCAACTACAGCCATCGCCTTCCGCACAATCATTCTAATGTGGCCATTAAAGTTGAGTTTCGAATCAAGAATGACTCCTAAGTCGCAGTGGGAAGTCACAGGGAGGATAGGATTATTTAAGAGATTGTAAGAATGTGAATGGGGTTTGCTTTTTAATGAAAAGGTCATAAGAGCTGGTTTTAAGGGGTTGATTTGCAGCTGCCAAGTTGAGCACCATTCGGAAACAAAGTTGATGGCGGATTGAAGGAAATGTGAGTCGGAGGGGCGATCAACCTGCTTGAAAATTTTGCAATCGTCCGCGTACAGCAGAATATTGCAGCCGAGAGGGATTATGCCCTCTGTGATGTCATCCACATAGAGTGAAAACAGAAGAGGGCCAAGGACGCTACCCTGTGGCACACCAGACACAACAGGTAGGTAAGAGGATGAGGTGCCATCAATGGATACACGTTGGAAACGGGAGCTGAGGAAGCTGTGAATTAAAGACAGGAAATTTGCGTGGATGTTGTACCGGTGTTGGAGTTTATGTAGAAGTAAGGAGTGATTTACGGTGTCGAAGGCTTTGGAGAAGTCGATATAGCAAACATCAAGTTGAGAGTTTGATTCGAAAGATTGTGTGATGTGGTGGTGCAATACAGCGAGGTTAGAGAGGCACGATCCACCAGGAAGGAAACCATGCTGATGAGGCGAGATGTGGGGGAGGGTAAAGTGAAGAAGATGACTATGTATAATACGCTCAAAAATTATGGATAGAACAGGTAAAATGGATATTGGGCGATAATTCTCAATGACACTTTTGGGGCCATTTTTTAAAACTGGGGTGACATTAGCGTTTTTCCAGTGTGCAGGAAAAGAACCAATGGAGAAGAACCTATTGAAGAGGATGGAGATGGAGACGCAAAGAGAGGTAGCGGTGCGAGAAAGAAAGAGAGAACCAATATTGTCGGATCCTGTGACCTTTGACGTGGGTAGTACGGTTAGATAGGATAAAACTATGTTGATCAAACTACTTTAATACGCGTGAACAGAAAAAATCTGAAGTAAATTTATTCCTAAAAAAACTGCTAAAATTCCTCTATTGCGACTGAACCGGGTTTCATCAACTCAAGAAATTGCGATCCAGAAAATCTTTAATCTTACACGTAACGTAGGAGAGGTAGCGCATTGAGAAAGTTTCACTGAACTCACAAAATAGCCATTTTATCATTCCGATTTCACATTGAAATGAGTCGCAATGCGCTGGCGTAACCGAACACTAAACGTTTACACTAAATCAGAAAACATACAAATTCATGTCGGAGAGATTCAAACCGTCAATTTAAATTCTCCCCAGCGGTACATACAAGCTAAAATGCAACACCGGAATATATTTTCAATGCTCTTCCGCCACATTATCGAAAGGAACATCAGACACATTTACTGTCCGATGCCACAAGCACTGTATAAGAAAATAGATGCATTGAGCTTAACGCAAACCCTTCAAATCACAGATTGTACTAAAATTATATATTCATTCACTCGTAAATTTTCCTTCGGTAACAGGGTGCAGGAAGAACATTAAAATACCTACTTATATCATCTGAAGGAGTGCCTGAATATCCAGGAAGGGGAAAATTAAATCAATTCAAAGAGGTTAGCACGAGTTTGAAATGGGAACCAATAAAACGATGAATCCTCGTCAACGCTCCATTCTAGATGGAGTTTGATTTTCAAATACCTTATATATAACAACAGTACAATTTTCGATTAACTTATATTGTTTTATTTGCGAATCTGTTTCTATGAGTTAAGCTGTATTGGACTGGTTCAATTTTGGACCCATCTCTCATTTGCTCTCGCACCCATTTTTCCTGCAATCTCTCGACAAAACAACAGTCGTAAAGGTTCTTTCTACGAGTCCTCGAGTAATCTGGCCGTATAACAATGGAGAAGTATCAGCGAAGGACTTTCATTAATGGTTAAGGAAATACTATTTTTGGAAAAAGTCTGAGCGCTCCTATTTTGGCTCCCAATGGGAAAAAGCGGAAAGATCGCAGCTGGATAGAAGCTCAATACGGAGGATTGTAAAGAGGTGTTATACCGCGGCTCAATTCCGTTTCTGACGCTTCAGTTACTGCACTGGAGATGGATAAAACTCTTCTAGCTTCTATGCCCTCGGCACCGCAGCCCTGGTTACGACTCAGAAAAAGAACGTCCCTGTGATTGGAATCCAGGATTGCAATTGGAAGCGGATGAAAACTCCAATACCATTCTCGGATTAAAGTGTATTCCCCGGAAGAGGATTTTGGTTTCTTCATTTATCATAGATCAAGGCGGGTTTACGGATGGATAAAATCACCAGAAAATCAGGCACGATCTCGATATTGGAAAGATTTTTTCAACTATCCAAATAAACCATAAGGAAAAATATCTACCACACAGAATACAATGATTAGGTCTTCCAAACTAATTTTTAAAAATACATTACGTCCTAAAGACACAAGTCTCAATTTATAGGAAAGGAGTAAATGGGTGCTTGCAATTTGCAAGCAAGGGGGGGAGTGTAATATGATGATACTCTTTTAATAAGGAAAAAAATGAAAGCTCTCAAGTCTGCGTGCTACAATCAAGCAAAGAAAAGTATAATTCTCGAAAATGAAATATGTGCCTCATGAGGTATGGATACCAGACAGTTCTAGTACAAACTTATATTGTATGTCATCCGGTTATTAACGACTTTTCAAATATCAGTATATCACGAACGTGGAACCACTGGAAGATCATCATGACCTCATTTGATGGCATATAAGACGCTCTTCTACGTTCGATATTTCATTTCAATACAGCATACTTAATAAGAGCACACATGAAGAATTTTACTCTATAAATTAGATCGGAATCGAGATTTTTTATATATTAATTTTCATATTCCATTTTTATCATCCAATCTTCTATATGGACTGCATATTATTTTAATGATAACTACAATATCATGAAGCTTGGTTGTTTAAAATTGGCCATCAAAGCTACGGTAGAGGTTAGGAAAAAGTTGAAGATATTATACTCAGTAGTTAGCAGCGCAAAAAATGGTATAAAGAAGACTAAATAACATACACTTAGTGTACCTAACTCATATATGTAAAGCTATTGATTGCAATAACTTGAAGCCTAATCGATTTTTTTAACTTTTATACAATATCGACACATAAATCTAACCCTCCCCTGAAACTGGCCCGCTTCGCTGAGTTCCATACCTCGAATCGACACTTGGCCCGGCGACAATGGAGAAATATATCCATAGCAACGAAAGTGAAAACATTTCTAAAATCCCGAAAAAAAGTTTAAAAATATCAGTTTTACGGTAGAGAGGAAAGAATCGTTTGCAAGAATAAGATTTTTCCAACATTTAGCCTCGTATTTGTGAAAGAATCATTCTTGTAGCTCAATTATTTCATATTTTAATGAACGAAAGAAAAAAGGTCCACACAAAAATTTTTCATTTTTCCCATACAATCCCATGTAAAGCTAATAAATCTAAGCCTAATCGACTATTTTAACTTTTTCAATTTTTTCCCAACTCCACCCTGAAAATTTCACCCACCTAGCTCGTTTAAAAATGCCCCAGGAGTTTTGATGAGTCAGTCAGTCAGTCAGTTTTGTAGCTTTATATATAGTAATAATTAATTAATATATTAATCACAGGGTTGTTACAAGATTCCCAAATTCAAATTCCCTGACTTTTCCCTGACTAAAATCTTCATTTCCCCTGACTTTTTCATACTCTCCTTTCGATCATTACATGACATTTTTGAAGGGTAAGAGTCAATAAAATACTAAATTCTATATTAAACTCTTTGAGAGCCCGGCCTGTAATCTATTGGGCACAATTAACTTCCTCCCAGGCCTCTGCATATTGGATTAACAATTTACAAACAGTGAACAGTAATTGTTTATACGGCTTCCCTCCCTTCTTTGGAATAGACCTCCATCCCTATGCACCAGCAGTCACCATAGTGTCCTGAAACTCTTTGTATCCGCGCCGTGACCACATTTCTCCCGCTTTTTATCATAACCCTTCCGCCATACACTCTTCTTAACCTTTTCAATAAGGTCAATGTCCTAAAGCTTAGCTTAGCACTCAGCCTCTTCGCCTGGGAAAATCCCTCACGCTTTGGATTTAGAAACCAACAAGGCTGACCGCCAAACCCTTGGCGGAGAATCCCTGCCAATTGGGGGGGGGGAACTCTTCCTCCCCTACCCTTTAACCAGGTGAAGGAGAGAAGGTGGGGAGTTTAGGCAATGGGAAGAGTAGACACTCTTAAGTTAACAAACATAAGATGCTACGACAAAATATTATCGAGGATCAATCTCTTGTTACTCATAATTAGTTGGAGTTTCTAAGCAAAATAATTTCCAACAGCATCCACATGGGCATGGGACATCAAACTTAAAAATTTTCTAGGTCTTCCAGACTCAAGTGAGTGCGGAAACATTATTCGAATGCAATAGTCATCTTAGAGAAGGCATTTTCACAATCCTCTAAAATCTTCCATAACCTAAATGTTCTTACAAATGAAGCAAAACTATTAAATTTGATAACCACCTAGTCATAGCTTAAATTGTGCACCATATTGTAATATACAGGAATAACAAATTGATGGAGTAATCTTAGTATTTAAAAGCAAAAAAACACATGTTCAATACCGTCAAAAGTATTTTTTCAGTGTTTTAGGCAGGTGGGTGGTCAAAATTCCAGTGTCTGCCTTTTAATTTCTAAAAATTGACGTCTATTCTAAAGAAGCGATCTCACCAATTGTGGAGTCCAGCAGAGACAAGACCTATTTTACGTCCATTCTGAATATCATATGTCCAAATTCACGCCGTATTATTTCCGTTTTCCGTTCATATTTATCCTGGTGACCCATTTAATGCAAATGCGTTTCACATCCGTTATTGCTCATTAACTTCTCAAAAGAATCCTCCACCAGAATCAAATTTCTTGTATCGCAAATTTCCAACATCAATTCCCATTTCTACTAAGGTGCTACATTACATCTACTTATTACCCTGCATGCCATCTTAATGGTGTTCGGCACGGGGTGACTTTTAAAAAACATGAACTAGGGTGAAGAAATTAACTTTCACCAACATGCACCACACTGTGGGTATGCTACAGAACCTACTAAAGTAATATATTATGAAACTATGTTAACGTGACACAAGATTCATGCAGGAAAAATGCATAACATGTTGCTAGCACAACTCGGCAGGTTTAGAAACATGTATTAGCGAGTATATGAATAAATCTGCTTAACTACCTGCCAGCAAACACACTACAAAGTCTAAAATCAGCCATTACGATTTCTTATCGATCATGGGCAAAACAACATTTTGAACCTCTCTGTTCTACAATCTATTTCCCTTATTTTATTTTCACGATATGATTTAATTACACGTATCTTCTTATATTTTCATGATCTGATTTAATCACTAGCATCTTCTACATTCCCATTTCTAGCCTAGCTGAAGTTTGGCTTATAGGTATGCGGGTACGTCACGCATGGAATGGGTATTGGATGGAGCTTGCAAAGAAACTACACAGGTGAGTGAAATGAGAAGTGGGACAAAACGCTAGAAGTCACCACGAAAGAAACTCAGAAAAATAGATTTTTCAACTCCATGGAGATGACAGAAGATATAAAACGGGAAATGGCGAAGCCTATGGATTCCATTTATGATTTAACAAAACGTTCTTTGTTAGAAGAACAGAGAACAGTAAATGTGCGATACTCCGTCAAAAAGTTTGACCATTTCCCTGATTAACATTGAGAACTGATTCTGAACAGCTAACCACTTAGCTAATATTAACTGAAATAATAAAGCTTACATGCTTACTGCATGGGAATGAAATTTGCTTTGGAGTTCCAGAACCGGACATACCTGCAAAAAAAAGAAAATACATTAATTTGACTTCTATTCAATAACTTTAATGTTAATAAGTTAATTATTATCTATGAGATAAATAGATATGCTCTCAATAATACGTTTCTGGAAAATATTCTACTCTAAATTTATTTTGTGAGGTATTTTTGCTGGTATAATCTAAAAATCATGAAAAATAGAATCAAATGACCAATTGAGCTAACATAAAGGGTCTCAGTGACAAAACGTAGTACTTCGTAATGCCGAGCTCTATAGGAATTGATTTAACATTAACGATCACTGAAACACAATGCACGAATATAATTCTGTTTATAAAAAAGCATAATGAGGGCAAGAGTAATGAAATACAGCACTCGTTAAACACTGCGTACCAATAGTAGTTCAGAAAATCGTCTACAAAACCTTAATTCCAAACTAGAATAAAATTATTCAGTTTATCTTAGCAGAAGCCCAAGTCTTCTATTGCGACGACTCACTAATGTTTGTAATGGAGCCCAGAAATAGTAATCGGCCCAAAGTACATCGCTGGGAACAGTACTCTGAAAGCCCGAGAAAACATCCAGGTCACGAACAATTATCTCTCAAGGGAAAATATTTATCGTGACTGGAACGCCCGTTAAGTGGAAGTCCACGGTTATCGCAAGAAACACTAGCATATTATTCTTTCACAGAGGTTGTGAAAACTTTACGACCACTATCAGATGCAAGTAGGTACTTTGAAAATAAAATTTGCACTCTGTTGAAATCTCCACCGGCCGTGGGGAGGTCGCCTCTACGACGCTTATATACGTTGGGTGCGCATGCCTTGAGTGACGGGAGAAAAACAGATGAAGGGGCAATAAAAGTCGTGTGCGCTGCAGAGAAATGACTAGAGGCACTCCATCAACAATCGCTCCGGAAGTGCATCCACGAAAGGCTCGTCACAATAAGAAAGCAATGCAAATACACCCAGGGACTCATAAAACCCCAATTTTTATGGGCCGCGGCAGCAAGCTTGACTGCAGAGCAGAAGCTGGGTGAATGTTCGACGTGCAGGCACACGACCACGGAACGTCAGCTTCAGACGCCATCCAATTTCCATAGAAGAAGATAGATGGTGCCCTATGAAAAGATGCATTTGTGAAGAGATCATCGTGGATGCATGGAGGCCCTTTCTTGGAGGGCATATTTTTAAGCATAAGAATAGTGCAACATTACATCTCTAAGTGCACCAGATCAGTGTTTACATTGCTTTGCCCTGACACAATCAAATGCGACGTAAAGGTTAATATGGATGACTAACAAAGGAGCATAACGTAATTTGTGTTATTACCAGTCATAATTTTATACATTCTATCGAGCTCATCAAAGCCTAATGACTTTCAAAAATACCTGAAGCCTTTACAAATTTTAAAATACGTTTCAAATCAGGTACATCTTAGATTACAATCATAATTAAGTCACAAATTCCAAAAATGAAGGTTGTTGCATATCAATCAAGAAATAATGGATAATAATGGCAAAGAAAAGAAAACGTATGAATTTTTTTTATTTTTATGATCCGATTCAAAAAACAAGAATATTCAGTTAATTGTGTGTGAATAAAGAGGGGAGGAAAAGAAAACATACCAAAAAGGGTATGGTAGACTATCTTTTATATTCAACCTGTTCCGTAGTAAGCTCAGGATAATAGGTAATATGTATATAATCAACAGAATGTTACAGTAAAGAAAGCTCTGGACCGGAACAAAAGTGAATAACGAAGGGACTGGGATTTAATCCAGAAAGTAAAAACCAGAAACCCTGCAAAGCACAATAAAATAATATGACTCACCTTCTATGGTCGCAAAATGCAGATGGCAATTGATCCGCCTCTGCCAAATGTCTATAATCATTATCATCAACCAATAGGACTGGAAATATATAAAACAAGTGGCAGATTTTTGTGACATGAATATCCTCTTTCGGAAATGAAAACTTTCTAGGCAATCCCGCCGTATCGCATTCTCTCTCAAATCAAATAAAGTACACTGTTTAAAATGCTGCTTCCGCTAATTAAATACATGAAATGAAACAATAAGTATAGGCTACAACGGTGGAGTGATAAATCAATGTATATCGAAACGTTTCGGTGAATTTTTCAGTATTTTAGTTACAGCTCACTCTAGTGACGACTGCTATTCACCGAGCGGAATTTTTACGAAGTCCAGAACAAAATAGCAAATTGATGCATCGTTTCGACGCAAACACTTCGAAACTTGTGAGTGATGCAATGAAGGAGGAAGGTCTTACACAACCAACTCATGACCCAAAATGTATGAGAAACACGTTCCTAAACTACCCCAAGCGCCAAAACCCCATTCAATTGAAGTTCCGGCATCCAAGAATGCACCTCGGGTAATCTCTTGGTAATCGCTTCCAAAAAAAAAAATAACCGTGGAACTTGAGCAAGTTCGACAATAGTATGCATTATGGAATGCCTCAAGCTGCAATGCGACAAAAAGAAAAAAGGGTAAATTGACAGAAAGTTCTGGGTTAGGGAGAGATAACGATGGAAGAAGGGGTCGGTGGGTGGGACCAATTTCTTAAAGAATGGAGAAAGAAAGGCGATGCACGAGCAGTGACTTCGAACTATGGATCCGATGTTCCTCATTAGGTTATTAGACGGAGGCATTGAAAGGCACGTCGCGTAAGGGAATGATTATTTTTCGGTCGGTTGGGCGATTATCTGGCAAGTATTTGATAAGGGCAGCGTATTTTTTCATTTAAGATTGTTTTGGCCGATGCGCACTATTATTTGGCTGCCGTCCTTGAAGAAAAGTCAGTTTCGCCAGACTTTTTGCACATTTGGAGGTGTTAAGGTAGTTTGAGCCAAATTACATTTTACTTAGAAATCAATGAAATTGGTCTCATTTTAAAGAAAAATATCTCACCCTTCTAATGATCCCAAAAATTCAACACCTTACCGCATTACTTTGGGAGATATTTGAAAAAAATATCAGCCCTTGTACGTGGAAAATGAACCGTGTCTGCTCTCCAGAGAGACATTATTTACAAAATGAGGAATTTTTAACAGTTAGATGTCGTAAAAAACTAACAGCGTGTAGTTTGTATGTTTGCTCAAATATTTTTAAAAATTAATCACATTTTCACCGCAGTAAATTCTTCGGAATCACAATAAACTTTTCGTTTTGAAGGAGTTTCAAACGCACCGCGCGATAAAGTGAGTTGATTAAATGTTTTCATTGAATTACTTACAATTTCTGTCCTATAACACTATAGTATTGCCCCATTAATAATGCAATATTTAATTGATGTGTCCTACAGCTGGTGAAATTAAAACGTATACTTTGAATATGGTCTCGATTAAGATTAGGGATTATCTCGCTCGGACTACCTTAAGGAGTCCAACTGTCTATAGTAGAAACGTCATAGCAATTGGTCAAGATCTTCTTCACCAACTTTTGAAGTTAGATATAAGTTGAAGGAGAAAATCTAGTCCAAGCGTACCTGGCCATATTAAAATTCGCCATCTGTACCCGGCGAACTTCAATTTCATCTCAACCATTTTACGAGTATTATCCAGCGGTGTTTAGCATCAGTAGCCTAGATCAGCAGAATTTAATAATTTATTCACAGCACGGCGTGAGTGCCTCAGAACATCAGTTCCAATTTCCAACTATCTTGCCCCTCAAAATCCGTCTATTCTTTAGCGCGTCATAAACGATGAAACCCCTGGCAGGGAGGGAGTACCAGTACTTCCGGGACAATCAGTATGATTCAGGTTGTCTCGTGAGCTCAGAAATTCCGGTCTGAATATTTATTTTGCATTTTCCCTCGTTTGACAACATTTTAATGTATGTATATTTAAATAAATTTGAAGTTACGCTGCACAGTTGATTCTTGGCTGTAAAAGTCCTTATTTTCAAACTTTGGAAGAAGAACGGATGTTGCTTTAAAATATTTTATTTCTCTGTCTCGGCTACCATATATGTCGTTGTGCAATATCGCTATGATTCTTTAACTTTTGCCGTAGCGTTAATCGAAAGTATAAACATTGTAAAAACGGAAATTTTTGATGACTCTTTGTGTAAAAATTCAATTTAATTAATAACCACGAAATTATATCAATTTTTAATGTTTCAACGTAGCCGGGCATGTTTTTATTTAAGCCCACTCAACTTGTTTGCGAGCACTTTAAAAAGTAATGACAATGCAGGTCCGTGTTACTTTCGTGCATTACCCTGGAGTAAACTTGGAGCACAACTAGATGAGGAAAGATTTCTCCCGTTGAATCATCCGAGTTGAGTGGGTCGTACATAACCAAGACGAGTTGATACTACTCAGGCAACGGTCATTCTGTCGACGGCGCGGAACGAAATAGCTTATTCAGGAGCAATAAAAATCCACCTCCCAGAAGGGCCATATGCGGAGTATCCTCTGCTCCTCCTACGCAATCAATTGGCGAGGACTGATGGAGTGGCCAAAGGGGAGGAAGGGGTTGAGGAGGAGAAATGTCCGTTACGTAAGAAGGAGGATCCCAGTACAGACTTCTGGACGCCACGCCACCGGTCGTAAATGGAGGAGGCATATTGTGGGACACTCCTCCGCGGACGGGGAATTTTTGGCAGCCAACATCACTGATAAGATGAGTGTGGCTGCTGCATTCGATTGTGATTTAAAATGCAGCTTGGCACTTGTGAGCAAGAGCTAATGATCGCATGAAAAGAAGGGAGACATTCGTGAAGCGGCAGGAAGGAATGAACCAGATTGTTCCGAGCAAACAAAATGGATAAAATCCTTTTCGCTAGCCAACAGCAAATGGGACGGCTTAAATGGGTCTTCCTTACTGCATGAGAGCTGCCAGAATCAAAAATTTATTAAAAAAGGGCACGATGGGCCGATTATAAAATGGTTGCAAAAAGACACATCCCTAAACATCGTTAGAATATTATTGACGACTAAATTTCACGTTCTGCGCTAGAGTTGACATTTCTAGAGATTTCGTTCGCTGCAATACTTAAACTTTTTTTCATTAACTGATGAGACACAATGTACTCATTTGGTCTGAAATACTCAAATCAACCTTCTGATATGACTTTAATTTTAGATGTATGATGATATTTCAGGGGGATATCACGGGTATCGAGTGTACCACAAAATCTATAGTAGGTAATTAAGAAACAAAGGTGCTACAAACACCTAGATGATAAAACTTAGGTACCAAGTGGAAGAAGATATATGAAAGTAATTATCTCTCGTAAATATCGACGCACTCCACAACTTAATAATCTAATTCAAAAGAAATTTTACAAATGTTCACAATAGTAATTTTTAATTCCCTAAGACCTGAAATGTCAAGTGTTTCCTAGAGTAGTTCCCATTCCCAAAATATATTAAGTCAATTAAATTTTAGTTTCCAACAATGTGGTATAAATATAAAAAATAATAGTGCAATATTGCAGTCATAACTGGTTGTTACTATTAAATTCTACGTGTCGAATGAAAAATGATAATAATCAGAATAACATCAATTCGTATATTTTTGTGCGCAAATTAATTCTCACTCCGCGGAACAGCAAACAAAATTATTTGACAGCACATTATACACAAAAATCACATAATTTTATACACCCAGATCTCTTGTTATTAGTATTGAAATGGGGACTCTGTGCAAAATGCTGGCAAAATCGAAGGAAAATCATGGGGACAGTTGGGCAGGTATTGGATAAAAATTCCCTGACGTAACCACATAACAAGGAATGATTATCCCCATCCTCTAGGGAATTTGGTAATAAAACAGCCCTGAGAATATTTTAAACATTAATTAAAATTAAATATTCCTGTAAATACTTAAATCTATAACTGATACATAACATTTAATGGAAGTTGGATATAGTTTAAAGAATTTTCCATTAAAAGAGTACTGAGGTCAAGAGGCTTAAATAGACTATTTTATAAATGACGAGTGGCTGGGGAATTCAGGCGTAAAGATGCATTAAATAACCTATGTTGTAAAACACACTGTTTTGCTCGTTTTTAAGACCTGACTTCAGCAGTAGAAACATAATTCATCAAGAAAAAAGTATACGGAAGTACACGGCCATTTTGCACGTGTAGATATAGCATTAGAGTGTATTTATTTATTCTCAAACACACAAATATGGTCTTAAAAAGGCAAGCGCTTAACGGTTAAGTATCGATAACGCGCAGCCAGCCTTCAAAAGACCCAAAAGGCTCCATCGCGTTCACGCTTCATTTCCTTCCTAGTCCGCCGTTCGGCTCACTTATAAAACACACTGCGCCTCGTTCCCTTCCCCCACGTATCCTTCCGCCTGGAAAAATAATCCTTCTCTCTCCCTCGCTCTCTGCGGTTCGAGCCAGCGTCTCTTCCTAATGCACCCTTACTTAACCCTCGGCCTCTCCTTCCACCCTCCACCTCCCACCCTCGCCGCCTTTAATTCATTTCTCCCCAAACCACCCTTCCTCGCCTTCATCCCTTCCAATGGGGGAAGAGGAGGATATCCTCCCCTTCCTTCCCTCTCCCTACATACCCTCTTCTTTCTCCTCGCATTTACGGGGATAGTTCTTTCCCTTTTTAAAGGCCTGCCTTCCTGTCTCTCTTCACCCTACGAAAATCTCTTCCTCCCGTATCCTTAACTCTTTTTGAAGGGACCGCGTCCACTCCCGAGACTAATCGACCAGAAGATTTCTGCTCCTCTATTCTCTACACTTTTTCTTGCTTAGGCTCTTAAGGTAGTTTGAGCGAAATGTCATTTTACTTAGAAATCAATGAATTTGGTCTCATTTCAAAGAGAAATATCTTACCTATCCAATGACATCAAAAATTCTACCCTTTATCACATTACTTTCCGAGATATTTGCCAGAAAATACCAGTGCTTTTACATGGGAAATGATGCGTGTATGCACTACTGAGATACATTACTTACAAAATGAGGTATTTATAATACTTAGATGTCGTAAAAAAACTAACAGCGTATAATTTGTATTATTTCTCAACTATATTTGAAAATTAATCATATTGTCACCCCATAGGTTCTTGGGTATCACAAAAAACCTTCCATTTTGAAGGAGTTTCAAACGCACCGCGCGAAAAAATGAGTCAAGTTAAAGACTTATTTAGATATTTACATTTAATTACTAACAATTTCTGTCATATAAAACTATATAACTGCACCATTAATAATGCAATATTTAATGCGTGTGTCCTACAGCTGGTGAAATTAAAACGTAAATTCGAATATGGTCACTATTATGACTAGGGAACTATCTCGTTCGCTTAGATTATTAGTGATTTATGCGCATTCACTGAGACGAATTGAAAATAAAATTTTACTTGGGCAAATGTTATGCAGTATTCGGATGCTCAAGGCTTAAGTTCTGAAAAGCTTAGCAACATATGAAACAAAATATGCAGTTCTGATACGACATATTTAAAAAAATTGCAAAATGGCTTATTTATTGAGTAAAATATATGATTTTCCCTGATAACAGTAGGATTGGGTATCATGAGGACCAGAGTAGATATTTGTATGTTTTAAAGAATGTCAAAGCTGTCGGTTTAAAATCAAAGGCTGCATCGAGAAATAAGCGTGGTTTATTACCAACATCAAGCGGTTATCCAATACATAACCCTGCACATGGCTCGACGCTTCAGCCGCAACAAGCACAGTAAAGCGCGCCAAAAATAACGAACACACGACATCTAGTGGTTGATTAAAAAAAAACGAAAGAACAATAAAAACATAGAACACCAACATTCAAAATACTTCATTCCCAACAAAAGCTATACACCTACTACAAGAGTAACAATCGTAAGAAATGGAGGAAAATACCAAGAAAGCACCATTAATTGGTCAAACATAAGATTGCTCAAGAGTACTTGACTTAGTACTATTAACTAGAAAAGCTACCAAACATATAAATCGTTAGCATTTTGATGAGCCAGCTAGAATACAAGGGTCATGTGCGTCGTCTTCACTGCTTTTTAATTACACTACTATAATCGGATACACGCAACTCAGGAGCGCAAGTAAGTTCAGACAAATCTCTGTTATATTTGAGTAAAATAATGATCCAGAAAGTTTGACGAGTCCCTAAGACCAATAAAATCAATTAAAATTAAACGACAACGGATCGTTTTTCTTATTCTTTCATGTAAATTCATAACACATGTGAGAACGAAAGGTGTCCGACTTTTCCAAAGAGGGAAAAAATACTCATCTTAATAAGCACTTAAGTGCAACTTCTTTAGATAAAAATTGGCAAAAATTTTCAACAACAATCTGTTCGTTAATTAGTTTATCTCCAAGAAATAAAAAAATATGAGTGGTCATATTTCTTTCCCACGAGATTACTCTTATATACCTACTACACATGCTGAGTAGAGAAGACTTGTCATGATGATTTAAGATACTCTTTTAGATAAAAAAGTCCATATATTACGTAGTGATAAAAGAATCACACAAAGGAAAAGTGCCGAATTGTAAAGAGCATAACCTATTTCCTTCCTAAGTACATTGCTCATAGATGTAGACACAAAAGTATTAGGGTCCTCACGCAATAAATATACAAAATGCAATAGAAATAACCTCTCCTGTATTTTTCTATCGTGATCAATGAACAGCAAATACCATAAGCTGAATTATATTTTGTTTCGGTTAGTAACGAATCATTTGCATTACATATCTTGTTTATAAGCCGGTTGAAAATTTAAAAAACTTATTAGAGTGAGGGAAATTTTACAAACCACAGAAAATACCACTTCACCATGATCAGGGTTTCAGTGCATGAGAATCATCGTCAGATCATATGATAAGATGATCTGAGAGTAATTGATCATACATTGAAACCCAGGTTGTGGAGAAGTGGTATTATCTGTGGCTTATAAAAGCTACCTCAATGAGATACATTTAGTGACGAAATACCACGCAGTTCACTAAGAACGTGTTTCCTTTTTTTTAATTAATCTTTGTAGGGGATCAATTACACTAACCGCACCCTACATCTAAGGCAAAAATCCCAAGTTTTAAGGAATGCATGGAGAGTCCCTGTCTTACTGAACTCATTCAGTCATTGCCTACAATAGATGAACATGCTTCACACAACATAAGGAGCCTAACCTGGTGGAAAACTAGCTATCAGAACAAACCTTAAAAAATCCCAAAGGTTTGCAGGTGAATTCCCCCAGCATGTTGCGTTTGGTTTGCACTTATTAGCTAATATCTGGAGCTAAACTCAGCATTGCCATCATTATGTTGGTGTGAGTACCAGCCACTTTTTGATAATAAAACCCGTCATACTAAATCATTCCTTCGCCCACGAAAACTAAAAACTATTTCAGAAGCTTGTCTTAGAAGAACATCAAATGCCAACTTATTTTTCGACTAAATTTTATTTCTTGAAATAATTATGCCAGGGAACGAGTCGAATCTCAAATTACACTGGGAAGAAGCTCACGTGGCAATTAAATGAAACAACCTGTTTCAATCTCTTAATAGGAAAATTTAATAAACTTTTTGTGAAATTTTTATTCATGAGGCTTTGCTTTTCATTTTTATCGATTTGGGAAACAAAAGTTGCCCCATAGATAGTTTCAGAAATCTCGCAACTCCGCCCCCTGGAGTCACAACTAAGGCCCAGTAATTGGATTTTGATTGGGGTAACCTTCCGAGAGGTGTCTCCACTACAGCAGCCTTCGGCTCCATACTTACCAACCTTCCTCACGATCACAGCCTTTACTCATCTCTCTCCCTCCCCTTCCTTCTTCTTACCCCCCTCCCCCCCGCAGCCATTCCTTCCCTTCCCCACTTTCCCCGTCTCCGAGCACTCGGCCCCCATTAATGATTCCACCCTCGGGGGGTAGAAACTCCTTAAACCACCTCCGGAGACAGTGAGACGCCCTCCCCCAACCCTCCCCTTCCCCCGTCAAGACCCGCGACGCTAAGCCACCTCAAGGAATTGATTCCTAGCATCCCTCCCAAACTCCTCCCCCCCCTCCCCAACCATTCCCCCCGCCCATTCAATACCGCCCGGTTGACGAAACGATTTCCCTGGGCGCTAAACTTTTCGTTTCTCCGCGCGCCCACTTGGTTTTTTTTTAATACTATTATTTACAAATTCAATTCATATATTAAATAGGAAAATCATGTGAAATGTAAAATATAATAACAAAATATCAATTTAGATATAATGCTTTCACATCATATGTCACATCACATCACATCACATCACACATAGGTCCTGCTAAGCCATACTTGGCTTATCTTTTGTAATTTAACCCTCTTAGGCTGGCGGGCCGATAGTGCTTTGTCATCTCGGGCAAAAAGTCCGGCGGGCCGATATCTCGGTTCATAGGTAAAAAATTGTTTAACTTTAGCGCACAAATATAATTACAATTATTTTTTGGATGATGTACAAGTCTTTTTTGATTATTACCTAATTTAATGTATACACAACAATAAAAACCGCGTGTGGATATTTTAAACAATAACTTTATAATATTTATTTACCTAGAGTGATTTATTTCATTAAGTTAGCACTAAGAGGATTACTTAGAGAGTTAAAAGATAAAAGGGAGTCTTGTCACAAAGAGGGTCAAATTTACCTATCTCCATGTGGTGTCATATACTGAATTCTCCTCATACGTTTTGCAAGTACAGGTAGTTACAAATACGCCTCGAATTCACGGCATCAGCGAGTGGGTCGTTTGGCTCCGCGTCTCCACATAAAAACTATCGCGCAATGTTAATTTTCAAAGTTCCCGACAGCAGAGATACATTCGATTTCAAAAAAGTTCCATTCACGCGGGAATTTACAGCGTGTATCACTCCATTGGTGTATTATTTCGCTTCAAAAAACATTTTTTATTAATATTTCCACAAAAAAGTCTATATATATGCCTGTAATAAAAACAACTTGTACATGTTTTCCAGTATTTACAACATGACTTGTTTTTTTACGACAATGATAATAAATTTCACTAAGTTGAGCCTAACACATTGAAATACATCAATTTATGCCTTAACTTCGCTGAAATTCCCTGAGGTTGGAGGGAAATATCTGTGAAAATTCCAAATCTCGAATGAATCACTAACACACGTGCCTAAGACCTCAGACACACACTTGACTCAAGGCAAGGCACTTCTCAACTGCTACCACACACGAAGGGCTGAGGTATAAAAGGAGGAATTTCAACATAACCAGATATAAGCACTGAGTACACTAAGAGACAGCCATCTCAAAAGGATGAGTAAGGACGGCGTTGAATTATAGGGGACCGAGGCTCATACATTGATGCTACAGTATACTGAAATTTTCAATGGCTCACTTCTAAGTTTTCAGCCTCTAACGCATCTTCCTTAACGCTGTTTCTCTGTTCAGTCCAGGATTCTTGCGTCTAATTCCTGATGGAAATAATTTTCCTCTGGTTCATGATCTTATTTCTTTTATTTTTGACCTTCAGTATCCCATAGCTCCCTATCTCCATTCACCTGATAGACCGCCGACTTTTTTTCTTCCACTTATAATACGAGAGAATATTGGATATATTAATTCGTCTAACACAGACTTCTTGAAAAAATTAATAAGTACGAGAAAGAACCAGTCAGTAGGACCAGATGGCGTATTGAGCGACATATTGCAATTGGGCATTAAACATACGGTACGGAGGCTTCCACGGTGATTTATTGAGGAAAGTTGACTCTGGTTTTTCCCGCGTTGGTTCATATTAACGGAAATTGGTTTCGCTAACGTTACAGCTAGCGTCATCAGGTCCTGAATGAGCTGCAGACTAGTCGCTTGAGCTAGTCAAGCGCACGTTGATTGGCCGACTGGACCGTTGAATTCAACTGTAGGAAAAGACGTTTAAACGTTGAGGAGAGAGGATAACCGTCTTCCCTGTTGAATTTTCTTTGAAACAGAATAATAATTAATTATCTGTTCAATTATTGGAAGACGGCAAAATTTCTCTCATATGAGAGGAGAGAAAACAGTAACTAAAAATTACAGGCCACTGCATCTTAAGTCTGTGATTTGGAAAGTGGTGTATAAGTTGATGGCGCATCACATATGAAATGGTTGATCAAGAATCACTGGTGATTCAAAATGCAGAGCGAGTTTGGACCAGAATATTTATGTGACTTGCAGCTTTTAGTGCTATGTCGAGACATTGGAGACGCCATAGTTGAGAGGATAAGAGTAGTTGCTGTGTTCCGTGATCTCTCTACAGCTTCGGATACAGTGCCACGCTAACAATTCTTATCAAGTAACGTTACATGTTTCCATTTATTCAGAGGTCATCCACAAATTCAGAGCAAATATTTTATCACGTTATGTTCCACGTCAACAAATAAAATAGTCCATGAATTTGACGAGTTAGTTGTCTTCAATGTGTACAATGTCGAATAGAAAGCTGATTTATTTCAATGTATGATATCTGTTTCCCTCTGTGATAACGAGAGAGGATATATCTCAAGCCATTCAGCATTTGGAAAAATTCTGGTTGTAGCAATGCCATCGTTAAAGAACTCGACAATCTTGAGCCATCGCCACATCATTGACCTTCACCACCACAAGCCATCGGTATCTCTCACCCTCACCGATTTGTAAGTGGCTTCAGGTTAAAATAAAGGCCTCTTCAAAAGGAGGAGGAGGCTAGAGCGAGTTTGTGCGACGGAAATTGTAAGTGCCCTCTGTGTAGACGATGGTGTTCAACCGTCGCCTCTTCCTTTCACGCGCACCGAAAAGAAAGAGATAAGAACGACCTCTCCACATTGGAGAGATTCAACACTCCTTGAAGTTCGATTTCCGCCCAAACAACGGTTGGAAGAGGGTGGTTTCCGAGTGGTGGAGGAGAAGACAAACGTGGGGAGGAGGGTGAACGGAAAAGTGGGGGTTCTCACCCCCTCCCAAATGGGGGTGCGTACACTCCCTTTGCCTCGCATCCCTTCCCCCGCATGGCCCACCCTCCACTTTCTCCAAACACCCCTAATTGAAATTCAATTGATTCCGACCGCGTTTCTGCGGAGAGCTGGACCAAGGGTGTGGGGAAACCCAGGAGAAGGAGGGAGAGGGTGGGGCGTCTTAAAAAGGAGGCAAGTGACGTGGATAGATGGGCCCAAAAGGTGGAACAGAGGAATCGGCAGTCTCTGGAGTGGAGGCGTGGAGGAGTGGGGTTGTCCGGGAAACGGCCATTCGACCAATCACCTCCTCCGAACCCGCTGAAGAGGTCAGGGACGCGTGACGAGCGAGGGAGGCGAAACGCCCCCGAACCTCTGGATAAAGGTATCAATTAATGGATGGCTATGGACGAAGGTACTACTAGGTGTGCAAAGCTATGAGCCAGCGGAACAATGCCTTCATATAATTTTACCAGCCTTTATCGTGCCGGTTAGAAGCTGAAAGAGAATAGGAAACATTGACAAGGAACCTACCTGGTGTTATTTTTAAGATTCATTTAGGCGATAAACATTGATATTGCCATACACTCTACAATTTCAGGCTTCACGTCGTTGAAGGTAATAGTATCCATGATAAGAGAATACACTTTCGTACTTGATACCTGATGATGCCGCAAGTTGGTGAAACGCGTTGTACCACACAAAATAAAATTCTGTGGAAAAGTACGAAAGTGTATTCTCTAATAATGGATTGAAATTGGCATTTATCCACATATATAGCGTAAGTTCGTCTTAAAATTCATTCATTTAAGTGTTCTACCGGTTAAAGGTAGGCCTTATAGAGAGTCGGGGAAAATCCTCCAAGTTTTTCACATTTTCAGGGCCTCTCTACCCATATCGTTTCCTTTTTCACCCGCGGCATACGATCTACCCTTCTTCATCCCATCCACAAAACATATTCTCTTTCATCCCCTTCCCCTCTTGCCCAACATCCTTCAGTCAATCATGGCCTTCAGCAACCCTTCACCCATCATTGCATCTCCCAACCACACGCTTTGCTTCCTCATAACCTCATCCAGAAGGTTCCTATCTTCATCGACCATACTAAGTACTACCTCAATGGTCTTATTCCCATCTGCCGCACTATATCCTTCTCCATTCCCATTTTTTCGAACGCATTCAGCCTGTTCTCACCCTCCTTTATCTACCCCATACGACGCTACACTCCATATCAAGCTCTTCCCCAGCCTACTCTTTGTATCCTCACCCATGGTTCCCGTCATTAGCTGCCATTTAATACTAAACCACCTCTTCGCTAACGCCATCCTTCTCCTCGTGTCTTTACAACCATTCCCGTTTTCTCTAACTGTACAACAAAAGTAATGACATTTTCTCCACTTTTTATACATTTGCTATACTTTATAATGTCAGTCTTCAATTGACAAAACTCTCAAGCCCAGCAATAATCACTGCTCTATTTTTAAATTAAGAAATGCCAGCTGCAATTGCTGCTTTTATCCCTTTACTCGCATTAACCAATTCTTTTCCCATCATTCCCTACACATTGCGACGAATTCCAAAAGATTTCGTCTCCCGAGCGTTCTTCGTCATTTGAGTCCATATATTTGTCTCTTTGCGCCACCAACCCATAAAAATTTGAGAGACCGTAAAACTGGGCTACCTGGAACAATGAATTCTCCGTGGTGCATTTCTATCTGACAAATTTTACCTCATTCTCTTCAATTTTTACCTGCTTCTCGCTGAATGTACAAATCTTGTCTAGCTAATACAAACTTATAATTGCCAAGTTTTGGACTTAAATAATAAATAATTGTATTGAAAGCCGTATCGTTTAAAAGATTTTAATTCAGGGACATGTATGAATGAACGCAATAGAGCTGGGAAACTTATACCGTGTAGCAGAATTCGCTTTATGGGAAAAATTCTACATTAAGAAAAACTACGTGGAAGGAATATTGAGCAAATTCAAACTCAATACATCTCCCTGGTCGATTTTTAAATGGTGAAGACTGGCAATTGGTTTCTTTCTTAATGCTCATACTTTGAAATTATGAGAGATGCTACATCATATAATGCATGGTGTAAGGCTCGATTGTCAGCTAGATGCATCGTCCTCCTAATGCATCTGCAGCATGCAACTCATTACGGAAAGCCGGTCATGAACCTCGGATGATATTACAAATGATTTTGGTGCTTATCACATGGAAACATAGAAAAACATGGGATATATAAGAAAAGGCACGACAATGGGAGTTCGAAGATTCAATACAAAACGTGGATTCAACGTTAATTCGAAGTTGGTTAATGATTGTGTTTCAGCAGTCGGTGATATCTATAATGTTTATCCGATGAAAATACAGCAATGGCGCAATTTTGCATTAGATTTCCATTGCCTGATACCGAAAGATAAGGCTGAAAACAAGTATTAAATACGTTTATAATAATTGAATTGAAATAACAACCTCAAATAACAAAAATATACGTTAGATGCCAGTAAATCTTGTAGATTTGTAACTGGGTTACATGTTTGAATTAGAATGTTATTATTGGAAAACCAGTTAAAGAGTCAAAATCCGTTACCATGCCTCGTATATATGTCCTCTTATTCTCTTGGAACATGAAGCAATTTTCTTGCTATGCTCAATAAAGAAATGTATATTTGAAATTATGATCAATAAAGAAATGTATATTTGAAATTTTGTAAACTTTATTTATATACAAAACTCATATGGTTGGCAAAACCCTTTAGTAGTTCTATTCAACAGGAAATCGATTAATGAGTCTTTTGTTAGCTCTAAGGTTTTATATATCCAGTATAAACAACATATACATTAAATATTAAACCAATTCGATTAAACCAACCATCATGGAATATAAGAAACGTTCCATCACGAACTACATGAATTATAAAACATGATATAAACTGTAATTTATTCTTTAACGGGAAAAATGTCATATTTTTCTCTAGCTCCAGAGAGAGGAAACCAAGTTTCTCCATTTCAGAAAAAACTAAGATTGAAAGCAGTATAATATCTGGGACTTAACTCATAAAAAAGACAATTATAAAAGATTCGTGAGTAACTGTGAGTTTTTCCCACATGTTCCACCAGTAAGCAGTTGAAGGAAGTATTTATATAAGCAATAAAATAGTCATTGCTACTGTCGGAGCGACTCTGAAGTGAATTCCCGTTCTACGGATAGTGATTCAATTTTAAGACTAATACTTCCTAATGAAATTGGATACGAGTTGATAAAAATGAATTCGCATTTTAACTGGAAGAAGAATCTCACCAACTTAATTCCCGATTAAAAATACATACGCTATGCGTTATCCTAAATCCAACTTAATCCGGGTGATCCTCGGAGTAAGATACCTTATTTTAGACCCTTGAAGGCAAATTGCGCATCCGAGAACATTTTCATATAGAACGATGCAATAACTATCCCTACTCTTCACTATTCAAACAGTTGGTGAACTGGCCACATAGCTCTCGCGGAGTGATGGGAGGAGTAGAATTGAGAACGTATCTCCAGCGATTTGGACGCCGAGGACCCATTAGCAAGCGCGGCTAGCCAGTGAAGTGGTTACCGTAGACTGGACTGAGAGTTCCCGCGCCTGAGGTTCTCCGGAAGGGCCTCGTAAAAATGGCCGCAGGGCCAAAATCCCGCTCCCAGAGTTACGACCTCCCTCGTGAGAGCCAGCCTCGACGCCAACGCCCTCGGAGTCCCCCAGGTGGCAGCAGTATACGTCACATAAATACGCTCGGAGCAGCCGAGGGCCAGTAGGCAGGGAGGGAGCAGAAAAATCACACGCGAGCAGAGACCAGCTGCGACGACCGGAACCATTGCTCTGTCCTCGGAGTCTAACCTAAACCCTTCGTACATTCTCTCCCTCCCTCTAGGACCTTCATTCCAGTGGTCTGGATATAACCTGTTACCTCATCCACTGTGTCAACAGGTCGTGAAAAACCTGGGACGGGGTGAAGTAAACATATTTACGTTTTGTGTATTTAACTTCTCGTCTAAATAGACCGTGCATTCAACAATAAGATTTGAGGGTCTGAACAATGCCTATTCTACCGAAGTAATTCCTCAAAGGAGAAAGAAGCAAAAGCTTCGGTCAATGAGGTCGAGCTACATGTTGTTAACATCGAGAAGTTTTGTACTCATATGTATGTGCAAGTGACTCCGTAAAGGAAATACCGAGTCTAGTCTATGTACACCCTAAATTTATATATATGCCATTTTGAGATCACGAAGAGAAAAAGGTGTTTCCATGTACTTATGGATGCGAATTTGCCTAGGGCAATGTAATTTTTCTAAGGAGCCTGCCATAAAAAGTTGCCAAGCCATCTCTCTTTCAATGCATTCAAAGCTCAAGTCAGTATTCAAAATTATTTTGCTAATAACTCAAACAATTAGTGCTCACTCAAATTTGAATATATAGGCATAAAATATTAGTTTAAGTGCATCATGATTATATTTCTCATTTTGATTACGGTTATTTGGATGAGTTACGGGCCTGAATCCGCAATTTTTGATGGAATGTCTCAGCCTAGAAAGTAAAATATATATTTCTAACTTTCTTTCTCACTCTTCTCCCTCCATGTTAAAGCTAGTTTTTCACTAATAGGCCCATGTAAAATTGCATAGCTCTACTACTTTATTTTTAATTATAAACACCCGGAAACAGACTCGTGCGTCTTCAAATGGAGCGTTTTTCGACTAAAAAATAGTGGATATATAGGATAGGATATATTTAGGGAGGCGTCCAACAGCTAAGGTCATTTGCGCAATAGGGGACAGGTAAGAGAGGAAGAGTGGATAGAAACCCGGCATCGGCATTAGCCTGCTCATAACGAAAAGCGCTAAGGGGACCACGGTTTAACGTTTAATCCGACAGACAGAGTACTGCACTTGAAGTGCCCTCCACAAGACACTCAAGTAGGGATCGGGTGTCCTCTGGAAAACTTTCCCCTCCACAAGGATTTGAACCCTGGCCGTCCGTATGGTTAGCCAGTACTCTAGCCACCACACCAACCTGATCCCAAAATAATGGAAATACACAAACAATCATAAGCTGGGTGTGGAAATATTCACCAAGGCGGGACTTTAAGCTGCAACCCTAGGAATGGTAGGTGAGATCCCTACTCGACTAAATCTGGAGCGTATAATAACGTCGACAAATCTTGTATAAAGCTCATATATGTTTTCACTCAATGATTGAAGTATACAGGTTAAAGAGGAGATCTCATCGGCACCACGACCGGTGATTTATCTGTGATTTCAAAACTGCGGAAATCCTCCACTTAGCGGAGCCTCTTTGTTGAGGCTCTTCCAGTAGATTAACCAACCGCATTTATGACTAGCCAGCTATAATTTGGATTTAAAAACCTCTTCGCGAGTATCATTATTACTCAAATTTTCAATGCAGGCGCAGAATTTTCATCTCCCATTATTACAAGAGATGCAATTGGCTGTCTTAGAACGCAGATAGATGGGTCCATAGAAGTTAACAGAGATATGTTTTATAGACTGGAAAAGGGCCTTCAACGGGGTGAACTGGAGTATTATATGAAGATCATGACAAACTTGGGAATAGAGTATAAAGAGCAAAGAGCAGTGGTACGAGTGGATATAGAAGAGACAGAGGAAATCAGCATAGGGTAAGTAGGACAAGGCTGTTGCACATCTCCATTTCTATTTACCATCTACAGCGAAGAATTAATGGAAGATGACATTGGTGATGTAGGTGGCATCCTTGTGGGAGGAGAAGGGTGAATATTATAAAATATGCATATAATCAGGCGGTAATAACAGAGAGTGAGAAGCAGTTACAGGAAATGGTGAATAAATGGAGAGGGTAGGAAAGTATTTTGGAAGGAAGGCAAACATCGGGAAAACTAAAGTAATGAAGGCAGGGAAAGAGAGGGCAGTTCTAAATGTGACCACTATTGGGAAAACGCTCGAAGAAATACCACCGTTTAGATACCTTGAAAATTTCATATCATGAAATGGAAGTTGTACGGAGGAAAATGTAGAATATCACAGGGAAAGGCAGCCTTCAGTAAAGTCAGCCACCTCTCTCAGTCAAATCATTCAAGATAGACTTAAGGGATGGATTTACAAAATGTTTTATTCGGATTGTTGTGCCTCATGGAGCAGAAACATGGAAAGCCAGGAGAAAAGTGGAGAAGTATGAAGAGGGTTTTGAAATGTGGCTATGGAGAAGGCTGGAAAGATAAAAATGGGTGTGATAAAGTGAGAAACGTGCAAGTGCTGACATGGATGAATTTGAAAAGGAATATGTTTAGATCAGTTAGAAAGAGGAAGGCGGACTGGATGGGACACGTCCTGAGGATAGATTACCCTCTGAAAAAAATATTAGAAGGAAAGACGGAAAGTAAAAGGCGGAAGGGAGGCGAATAAATAGTAAGCTGACGGATACTATGAACGGGAGGAGGAGAATTGAAGAAGGAGGCAGAACGGGATAGACGATCATGGAGAGAGCAGTTCAATTGAAACCTGTCTGAGGACAGATTCACCTTAAAAGACGAAGAAATATTAATCTACAATTTTAATGGATGAAAAAAATTACTGATTTCTTTTTAGACTTCTGAAGAGACGATCATGTCATTAGCGAAGTACTTTTTTCTTTTTTTTTTCTGCAATACATTTTAATGCATAAATAAATAAATAATTTAACCCAGAATAATTTTCCGACGGCCCTTGCTAGCAAGGACGCGGATCAAATCAGACGCAAACTTGAATTATGTAAATCAAGGACACACTCCATTATAAAGCACATGTACGAGACAAAAAGCAGAAACTTTGAGAACACTTCAGCGGAAGAAAAAGAGTTTAACGGTAAAAGTTGGGCTCCACCAGGACTCCACTCTATGCCCATATCTTTTAAACTTGATGCTAGACGCTATCAAAGAAAATATGTAAGATGAGATTCCGTGGACAAAATTGTTCACTGACGATATTGCCGATGAGTGTCAGTGCTGAAGAGGCGCAATCCAAGCTCTCATTTAGGCGTTAAAGCCTCGATGACTATTGGCTGAAAAATGATATGGATTAAGACCGAATTCTGGCATTTTAAGTAAGAAGAAGAGGGACAGTGAAACCTTAAAATAAATGGCCAAAGCACCCCAGATTCTTAAAATATTAAAAATTCATGTCAGTGGTCAAGAGGTAATGAGGCAGGGATATAAATATGAAGGTACACGGAACTGGTATAGCATAGTACAAAGACAAAAGGGGGAACTGTGATATTTTGAAGTCAATTTAACTCAATATTTAAGTATGTAGAGTGTTATAAGATCAGTCTTACTTACACGTATCCAAATGCTGGGTCACCAAAGAAAAGAACGCCTGATGAGAACGAAATAAAATTCTTAGATGGAAGTGTGGTATTACGAGAAGAGATTACGAGAGTAAAAAATGAGAATGCTATGGGAAGCTTGAAACTTTCACCAATTGCAGTAAAACAATTAAAATGAAATTGAGCTGATTTCAACTTGTGAACAGGAGCATATGGTGATGAACCGGATGCTATTATGTCAAAAAAAGTAGAAATAGACCTATGATAAGGTGAGAAGATTGCATGTCAAGGAACATGGAAGAGAACGGAAAGGGTTAAAGAATATGTGCAAGATTGGCCAAAATGGTGTAGTCTGCCGAGAAATATTTACTCCAGCAAGGGGGAAAATGGCTGGGCAGAGGGAGGGTTTTGGAATTGCCTTTCTTCTCTTACCTTGACCACATGCCACCCGTGGGCTGAAAGAAACCTGGTCTGTAGAATATTGCAAAGTTTGCCAAAAACTTATAGCACTCCCCAGAGGCAACACAGGATACCCAACATATTGTCAGCCTTATTCGCTGGCTTGCATGAACTGCTAGTGCATGCATATTTTCAAATGGCGAAAACAGAGTATGCTAGAATCCATCCAAGGTAACAGAGCAGTTAAAATGCATTGATTTTGCTTCTAGCGAAATGGAATGTAAACAATTATTTCACCATCGTGTGGTTTGAACCAAAGCTATTGTTATGGACTATTCGGTTGTTTGATTTCCTTCCCCGAACGGCACTGGAGGCAAGTAAATCCTTCCAGGTTTGCACACCAGTTTAACGTTTCCATAATTGACAACGTTTTGGAATTCTTGACAAAGCAAACGCTTGTCCTCATGAGGGCTGATGATGGCAAGTGGGACACTTACAGAAGAATTAACTTAAACCATTCGCCGAGAAAGAATTGGGATTGGACGTGTTTCCCCTTTGGCTACCAGCTAAAAAATTCCATAGAAGCTGTTCCGTAAAACGTAAGGAATTCTACAGAAATTGACTCTTTCTCTTCAGAACTTGTTCCTTTTCTAAGGATCTATACGGAGCATGAGAGCCTGACTCTATGTTCTGTAGAATTATTTTCTGCAGAGCAAAATAACTCCTTACAAGCTGTTCTGTAGAACTTCAGCAACTCTACGAAAATATGTGAGGTTTCTGTTGACCCAATTCCTTTTCTAAGGACCTATATGGAGAGTCGTAGGGAATTCCACCGAAAGTCCTAAGGAATTCTGCAGAGCCTCCTAAGGTATTTTACATAACATCCGAAAGAATTTTGTAGGACGCCGTCGTGAATTCCGTAAAATGGCGTTTCAATACTTTAAGGATTATCTACAAAACTTTTTAAGAAATTCTTCTTTTTCTTCTAAGTGGAATCTGTCTTCTGACAGGATTCAACTGGATGCCATCCATTGCAGTCGGTGCTGTGCATCTTCTTTCATTTGCCTGTAACTTCGGCCATTTTTTGTCATCGAACATTCCCATTCTTCTTCTTCTCCTTTCTCGCTTTCCTTCAATTTTTACTTCAATAATTCTTCTAAAAAGACAATTTTGGCGTAATATATGTCCCATCTAAGCTGTCTTCCTCTTTTTTATTTCCCTTAGCAGTTTTATTTCTTTTCCTATTGTCATTAGTACTTCCTCATTTCTCATTCTATCCGTCCACTTCACCTTAAGTATTTTTCTCCACAACCACATTTCCAAACTTTCTAAGTACTTTTCTTCTTTCTTTTTGACCGTCCATGTTTCGCTGCCGTAAGTCACGACACTCCATATAAAACATTTAGCAAATCTCTTTCTCAGTTCTATTGGAATTCTAAATGCTGTTAGAAGTTCTTTCGCCTTCTCAAATGCATTTTTACCCATAGCTACCCATAGCAATAAGACAGGAATTTCTATAGCAATAGCTATTCCTCTGTCTTACTTCCTGGAAATTCTGTGGAAGTATTTATTAGGAAACTATACCGAATTTAGCAGAGCTGCATTTATTAACTGTCAACTGCTCTATTACATTGGACGATCTCTAATATAAAAAAATAAACTGTAGTCCGCAACCACGTGAGTGACGACATCCAATCCTGATGAAGTCTATATGGGGAAGGTGGGGAGGTTAGGAGGAGGACAAGGAGTAGGTCTAGTAGGGGACAGAGGGTTTCAAGAGGGTTTTATATTTGGCACGGACTCTTTCTGTTCCGCCCCTCCCACCCCTCTCCGTTCCCCCAGCAACCGCCCCCAGCCCCCCCCCCTCCCCTCCGTTCATCCAATTCAGAGAGAGTGCTTTGACAAACGATCTCTCCGGGCGGTAAACCCTTCAGCGCCCGCCATTCACATATACCTACGCGCGCACACACTCCCGAGGTGCCGCTGCCGCTTCTGCTCGTAAGTGCCGCACACTTGGACGAGATTCGATAGGTCAACCACTCTTAACGTATAGGCTATCCTCCCGACTCCTCCTCCCCTACTCCACTAATGCCGACACGTCCACCGCACACCATTCACATCCATCCGCAGCTTTGCATTAAGCAATCAACCATCAATTACTCTACGTGACAATAAACCATCAATTTGAAGCAATGCTAGTGTGGTGTTGTCGAAGAATGTCAACTGCGCTGGCTTTTATTTTAGTAAACTCTTATAGGTTTTCAAAAGACGAGAATGGCGCATGCCAGAATCCGTACAAGGAAATAGAGCAGTTAAAATGCATTGATTTTGGTTTTAACAAAACGGAATGTAAACAAACCATAATTGCGTTAAATAAATTTAATAATTTTTAAAAATGACAAAAAATAAGGAATATCAGCGGAATGAATTACCAATCAAGTAGCCGTGCGAAGAGCTGGAGAGAAAAGGTGTTCAAAGAAAACTCAGGAGGTAAAATTTGTTCGCATATTATCATATGATGTAATTTTTTTGTTATTTTGTTAATAGCTATACGTAAGTATATGATTTTCTAGTTTTTTGCTGAAAATTGGCTATACATTTGTCAAATGAATGGCAGCTTCTACAGAGATTCGTGACATTTGACGCTGCCTTAGCTCCCGATATCTAATTAAAGACATAGCAAACAAATGAGTGATTGGAAAACAAATGAGCAGCCGAAAGTGGTGTTGTATTTGAAATTTGATCAGTAGTGCTTGAACGAAAAATACTCGTTTTTGGACGGTGAGTTAATGTAAAATACTGATTTAAATGTGATGAGTTGGAACCGTTACATAATGACAGACGAAAAACAAGCGTAGTTTTTACATAATAAATTGTGTTAAAATTATGTTAAGAAGCAAAACTATAGCTATAAATGCAAATATTCGATTTCAGTCATTCCTTTAAATAAATTTTAGGTGAATAACAGCAATTTTTTTCGTTTTACATTGCGTTGAATTGTTAAATGCGGTTGGAAATCTCAATTGACTTGCAAGTGAATGGCTCGAATCCTTAATAACCTGGCCGAAAATATATGGTCAAGTTTCAGACGAGCATCGCCATAAAGTGAAAGGACAGTCAGCCACGTGCGTCCAATGCATTGCACCAGAGACGGTATGAAAAAAATTGATTTGAGACGAGAGCACCAAGTTCGTGTACAACCAAAAGTGGCTGCTGACCGGATATTGAGGCAATTGGTCAATTTGGAATGAATGGCGGGCAAGTTTCATGACGAATTGCAGAAAATAAAAATGCACACACGTTATTAATAATCACCTATTATTTGATAAATGTATTCTCCTTATACAGAAAAATACCTCACGTTTCCAAAGACACCAAATTATCCGCCAGATACTGCACTACCATTCGAGATATTCATCAACAAACACCGGCCATCTTGCTTGGAAAATGGTATGGGTATGCAGTCCAAGGGAGACTTAATTTGAAAATTGAGGCATTTCCGACAATTAAACTTCGTCAGAATTTTTAACGTGGGTACCGACCTCACATGTTTTCTCAACTAATTTTTTTAAATAAATCTATTGCGTTCTGCAAATATTTTTACAGAATGACAAAAGAAAGCCTGCCGTCGCGAAGGCTTTTTCTTCATACATTGAAAAAAATGAGTCACATTAAAGACTTGGATATGCATATTTAGTAAAATACTGGAGAAACTAGTCATATACTAAGACAATATTTTTTTTAAACAATACTATAAAAATATATATATTCCATGCTTCTTACAGTAACCAAAATGAAAAAGATGAAATTCGAATACGGTCTCTATAATGACTTGGGAAGAATCTCGCTTTTTCTGGCTTAATGGTCCACGTGGCTTCAGCTATTAGAAGACTTTAGGCAGTTTGAGCGAAATATCATTTTACCAATAAATCAATGAATTTCGTCTCCTTTTAAAGAAAATATCTCACCCTTCTTATGACACCAAAAATTCAACCCCTTACCACATTACTTTCCGAGATATTTGCCAGGGAATACCAACCCTTTCTTATGGCAAATGGTACGTGTATGCACTCTTAGAGAGACATTATATAAAAAATGAGGCATTTCCTACACTTAGATCTCGTCTAAAAATCAACAATGTGTAGTTTGTGGGTTTTCTCAACTATTTTTGAAAATTAATCATATTGTAATCGCAGTAAATTCTTCGGGATCACAATGAAACTTCCGTCATGTAGGAGTATCAAACGCACCGCGCGAAAAAAATCAGTCAAGTTAAAGACTTAGTTAGATATCTTCATTAATTACTAACAATTTCTGTCATATAAAACTATATTATTGCACCACTAATAAGGCAATATTTTGTTGATGTGTTCCACAACTGGCGAAATTTAAACGTTTAATTCGAATATGGTGTCTATTATGACTAGGGAACTATCTCGTTCTGACTACCTTAACCAAAACAACCAATCTCAAACAAGAAGTTGTGTGTGGTAAGACAAGTGGATGAAAAAAGGAAGAGGCTATAATGATATTTGCGGAAGATTCTGAAACGGTGCACGTGTGCATCTCTCAAGGGACGGATACAACTGGAAGAGGGGACATCCCACAGTGTCCACGTAGTCCGCCGTGTGTGTTGATGTAGCTGTGGAGGGGGGGAGGGATAGAGGCCGCTTGAGATGACGGCAGGGGGAGGGTGTTGGGGGTGGAGAATGGAGTGGCGTGGTGGCCATGGGAACGCGGTCAGGAGGGAGTCTGGGTCGGGTGAAGTGCATCTGTGTGTGACGGAGAGGAGGGAGGGGATGGGAGGGGAATCGGGGGTTGTAAAATCACACCGAAGGGTTGATGGAGGGATAGGGAGGGAGAGAATGGAAGAGATGGAGAGGCAGGCGAGGGGTGGGCGAAGAAATTTCTCGCGCGGAAGGCTTTTCGATAATGATCAATCGATTTAAAGCAGCCGTCGCCATCGTGCCTCGTCCAGAATACTGTATTATGTACCATCTCATCGCGGCAACACTGCACGAATCCGCACTACTATCGAAATAACGAATGGGAGTAAAGTCAATTTTCCACTTTGATAAATTTTTATTCAACCTAGATTTCGATGTACTACATCATCATTCGGCTACGAGAACTGAGATTACTCGATAGTGCTAAAATACATTCTAAATAATAATTATAATAATAAATATATAATAAAAAAATAAATAAAATAAATAAATAAATAAATAAATAAAATAAAATAAAAAATAAAATAAAGTGCTAAGATAGATAGAGAATAAAATGCTAAAAGTGGTAACTTTGTGGAATTCCATGTTTTTAAAATGGATTAATTAAACAACTTTTACGATTCACAATGGCCAAAATCAATGGCACGATCCGGATTTCGACGCTAAAGCATCATCATCAGGTGCTAAATGACCAGGTAATCAAATGATCAGGTGCGAAATGATGGTCTTACCCGTCATTTTGCACCTGATTATCACGCTTTAGCGTCGAAATCCGGATCGTGCCATTGCTTTTGACCATTTTGGATTGTAAAAGTTGTTTCATAAATCCATTTTAAAAATCTGAGATGACTCATCATTAGCTCTCTATTCATTTCGATGCGTGCCACTTTGGAACTTCGATATAGGGACCTTGATAAAGTAGTAGCGATGGGTTATTTTATCCGATTGCCGTAACTATTTGTGCCAATGTGGCTTTGTTCGCGAAGTAGATTATCGTCTCCTCCTCTTTTTTCCGCCACCTACTTGGAGGTCGAGGTTGATTAAGATCCTTTGTGTGTGATGCCCCGTTCACACGTGCATTGTGCGTACGTTATCCGAGCAATTATTTTCCGAAATAGTAGTCGGACCATGGCAATCCATGGTTCCTTAACCTGTCACTTTACGGAGTTAAAGTGCTGGTGTCTCTAGCGAAAACCAGGTTTGAATAACGACATTAAAAATCTATCATTAAGTGAAGCAAATGACGTTACTTTAATGAATGAGCATATGTATGTGTCAATGGCGTTGAAAAAAATCAGCAGTCTCTAAACGCCACTGGAAGCCATGGAGATCAAGTCGATCTCCGAAACGTCGGGACCTGTGGACTCTCTTACCCGGTTCAAAACCCGAGAAACATTTATCCCGCCACTGGATTATGGTATTCTTATTTCGTTCGTTTGCTCTATACTTGTTCGTCAGGATCCCCTGGTGAGGGGATGAGGGGAACGCTGAGTTTACGATAGTAGAAAAAAGAAAAGTATCAGGCTAGATGTGGTGGGAAAAATTCATCATAATGAATGAGAGTAAATGACATTTTCCATTTTGATAAATTTTCATTTGACCAAGGTTTCGACGTACCTACTACTTCATCATCAGGCCTCTGTGAAGTAACAGCGCTAGGAACTATAGATTGTCATGATCTGGAAACGCATTTACACAACAATTTTAGACAGTAAAAGCACGGACAATCGGGCGCACGATACCCGTGTGGGCATCACACACACACGGCGAGCACGATCAGCCTTGACCTCTAAGCAGGCGGCGGAAAACAGAGGAGGAGTTGATGAAAGCTATTTTTTTTAAAACTGCAAACGGGAAAAATCCGCTAATTTTTTCAACTACATCAGGCGAAATATACGATTCCACGATTAGAGGTTCTAGCGGGGAGGAGAGGGAGGCAACGAGAGAGAGAGAGAGAGGTAGGGGAGCCAACCTACGTCGCGAAAAAAGCCACACTGGCACAGATAGTTACGGCAAGTGGATAAAATAACCCATAGCTATGAATTTAGCTAGGTCCCTATATCAAAGTTCCGCACTGACACGCATCGAAATGAATTGCTACGTAGAAATGAGTCATCTCATAGAGCTTCGTTGTATTCGTAGCATTCCCCTATCTATTGCCTTGGCTGTGATACGAAAGATTTTCTGAAGCACACTCTGTACTAAACAACCTTCCTCCCCCATTTCGCAAAATTTTGAGAGTTCTGCACGTTACGTATAAAAACCCTTCCTCTACTCTGAGGATATTTTGTCTTGTCTCATAAATTAATTTTTCACAATCGGTGAGTGATACAATGCCGCTGACAAAGCCATTTTTCCATTTAATATGAGGTGAGAATCCCTTTCGACTATTCTATCTTCAAAAGTCATGATTACGTCACTCAAAATCTCACAGTGGCCTCCAGTTTGCTTTAAAAAATTATTTACCCTTTTTAAACGTCATGGAGAATTCAATACTAGTCCAATGAGCAGCGTGACATTTGTTTCACTGACGGATTGAAATGTTTAAGGTTCCTGCAGCTAATGTAGCATTGGTAGCCCTAAGGATGTTGGAACATTGTTTAATACAAAATCTGCTCTTTCTTACTGGTTACATCTAAATATTGCGCTCTCTCTGGATGAATTCCGTGTCTTTTGAGGAGTATCAATGTGCTAAAGATAAAGTATTCTTCAATTCACAAATGAGCGGATTTGATGGAAAGGGGTTTCGTTTGGACTATAATCCGCCGAATTCATGTCAAGTGCTTCAACCAATTGAGTTACTCAGACGAGATTTTTCCAGGTTGAATCTCAAAGATGATTCGAAGGAGGCAGGGGTTCGTCCGATATAACATACATATCTTTTTGAGACTATTGTACAACGGTCTGCGAAATCTAAGGCCATTATAAATGCATGGGAGCATGATTTAACGTTTTGTCAAGTCATTTAACTTTTAACTAAGAAAACCACCCCAGATTTGCCAAGCCTAATTTGCCTCACACGTAACTTCCTCGTTCTTCATCAGCAAATATTCACTTTAAATGCACCCATTGTTATTTTGAAGAAGTTGATGCGTTGCAGGATGTGTCCTCTGAGGTTTTCTCTTCTTCCTCGCACTC
This sequence comes from Ceriagrion tenellum, assembly GCA_963169105.1. NCBI lineage: Eukaryota > Metazoa > Arthropoda > Insecta > Odonata > Coenagrionidae > Ceriagrion > Ceriagrion tenellum. Next base: position 11,567,415 of record OY720639.1, read on the forward strand.
TTTGCATTCAATTTATCGAAAACACTTCATACTATCTCGTCTACGGTTGTTTTTTCCGTCAGGACATTCTCACATATGACCAAATTCTTACTTTAGAAAATCACTTTCGAACACGTATAGTCTGCTCACATATGTTTTTGTGAAGTGCTTTCCAATCTTCATCCGTGTATTTATAGCAAACAGAAGGTGTTTCCTATAAAAAATGACTTCTTTTGATTTTTGTTTATTATATCTTTTTCGCTTCTGGTATCGCTGGTTTATTTACTCACAAACAATATTCATTCTCTTGTTCTAGTATTTTAGCTCGCCCTTTATCTAACCATACACCCTTAATTGTTAGATATTTCACGGGGATATAAGTGGATTATGGATGGAGAAAAGCAGGGCTTTGACTGTAGGTAGACTAAGAAAAGTCATTTTTATAAACTTAGAAATGATCTCCATTAGAACGCAACTTCCTCCTCCAACCATCAGCAAAAAGAGCGCGGCAAGCAGTAGAGGTGTAATTCGGGGAGAATGAGTGGAAACGCAAGAAGTCAGTGACCCGTTTGCCGGGATAAAGTTTCCCGCGACTCCAAAGCGCTGTTCCCTCTCATCTCGTCGCCGCTTTGGCACTCTACCATCGTCTCGGGTACAATGCACACGAGTCCGGAATGACGAGCGATGGAAATGCATCTTTTACGATTTTTTTCCCATCATCCTCCGTGAATGCAGTTTCCTCCGATCAACCCAATTCCATTTTTACATTGCTCCTTTCTCTTTGATCACCTCTATTGATCCAGCATCTTTCAGGGAATTCTTTTTTGTCTCCGATAGTGTTTGAGCTTCTGTCTCCCTGCTCAACAATACATCCCACAAGAGCAACCCGGCAAATAAAAAAAACTGATAGCGACCCAAACATACTTCAGAACATGCCGCAGTTTAATAGGTGTTTTTTAAGTGTCAGAGATTTTAAAAAGGGGAAGTTGAAACTACTAAAGCATGCGCTTATTACATAGCTAGTGGAGTGACTCTTAAAGTATAATAATAAAAAGTGATTTCACAATAAGAACACCAAATTATATATGTTCGACTGTAATGTAGCTGGCCAATAGTTGAGAACTGCATTATTCAAACAAAAAGGTAATTACTTGGCACTTAAAATATTACAAAAACACAAAAGCTATTTCTATCGAAAAAAATCTAATCATGCAGAGTGCAGCATAATCAAATAATTTTGTATTTAACGTAAACAACAGCTAATCCTTATCCACAATTATGGTATATTATCGACCACGGTTACAGGAATGTATTTCCATTGTCAAGAATGAAAATGTGCATACTGTGCATTGAAATGCCAACCTATTTAGAAAGGTGAGAGTCATTTAAGAGTTTAGGAGAAGCAGATGCATTTTTGAACTCGTGAACTTCATAAGAAGAGAGATTTATCTTAAGGAATTAAAGAAATCGATGACCTACTAAACTATTTCTTTTACGAAGTGGCTTAATTCATAACCAATTTAAAAAAACATTAACGCACAATGATAAATAAAGACTTTGCCGAACACATACCGTGTCCTACGAACATACATACATACCGAACCATACGCTATCGCTTTTAGATCAAAATGACTCTATGATGCAAGTGTTAGATGTTGCTCCTTGAATTATATGTCATTTCATGTAAACCACCACTTTATGAATCCCCAGAAAATGTAGCCTTGCACTCTATTAATGATATGACAGGATAAGCTACGTGGAATGAAGGGAATTGGCAATTGATAGGGAAGGGTAAAGAACTGAGTCAACCAATCTTAGGATGAAACAACCAATACACATCTACATAATACCCCGCGAAGCGCCGCATGCGCATGTGGCACGGGGTGTATAGTCACAAGCCGTGGAAATATGTAAGTTTTTGGAAGATAATATGGTGACATGTATTATAGGAGTGTATTTAGTGGAGCTCAATCTTTATTGTGGTCACTTACTGTGCGTGGAAAGAACGAGTTCTTGTATCTATCTGTTCAGCAGTATATCTCTCTTATTTTGTCTCATCTGTCAGACCTAGAGATGTAGTGAGGAGTCATGATAATATTCTCTGTGTCGCTCATAAAAATATCAGTTCTGAATTTATCAAGCAACCTAAGCCTAGCGTGCAGCCTCCGAGTCTCTAAGGACTACCACATTAATCCCTCTAAAAGTAGTGAGACACTACATGTACGCTCGTAGCAGATTTAACGAAGCGCGCTGCTTTTCTTTGTACTTTTTTAATTTTTTTTATGATGACCAATGATGGTAATGGTGTTCCATGTTTGACAACGAGCGGAAGAATACCAATCCGATCGTTTACTGAAGCGTTCTTCCGCCTTGTACATCTAACTTTGAAGGAATATTTTATCATAACAAATATAAATAGGTACATGCCCATGTATTTATATTTGTGATGCCATCAAAGCAGACTTTGGCTCACATTAAGGAGGGGAACGAGTGATCAGGCGCACATGCTATACTCAGTCAAATATACATTTTTCCCTAAATGGCTGAGTTCTATATTCATTATACTCGACGGTTCGAGAATTCACCCAGTTCCTTGCACGTGCAGCGCTGAGATTGGGGCCGCTTTCCTCCGGCCGAAATCAGACCGCTCCTCATGAACTCAAAGAGGAAATTTGCGAGATTATTAATCCCTTCGCTGCCCACCGTGGCCTCTCCGAGCGCATTCGATCGTCAGAACCCGCCGCGCACACAACTGCTACCTTGGGCCGTCCACCTCAGGGCGTCCATGAAATCAGTCCGAACGGAAAACTAGTAAATACATTATTTTCGGCCGAAGCTTAAATACTCAACTCCACTTTCAATTTTGTTATAAAAAAGCGTGGTTTTGGTCCGATCCAACCCATTTGATAGCTGTGCCGTCTTTATACTACTATTTTTTATTTTTCTTTGGACTTATATTATATTTATGTTCCATCAGACCGTATAGTCTGTCGACGGGACATACATGGCAATTGTGTAGAACACAATAATTTATAATAGGTTGTAAATATGCAGCTCAGGCTCGTTATGACTGCCTAGGTACACAGAATTGTAAACAATCAACAACGAATTCAGAAGAATATAACATAGTACAGCATTAAACCATAGAAACTCAATTTCCATTTGAAGATAAAATAAAGTGTTATCTGAAGTAAATAAACAGAGTAAATCAGGTGTTAAAAGGTTACAGTTTTAAGTAAGTGACATATCATGAAGCATTATGTGATTGTGTGTGATTTTTTTGACAGCAGTTTTAAGATTGCATGTGCTGTCTTGGCAAAAATATTCGATGTCTATAGAGTATTTATTTATAACTTTGGGGATTAAGTATTGATTTTAATCTCCCATCGTAATCAGTATACGCTTTTGGTACACATAAAAAATTTCATCTCGAACAATATTTGACATTCAGGACTTACTAGAGGCTTAAGATCCAAATTTCAGCTCGATATCTCAACTTTTACGGCAGTTATCGTGCGAAGAGACAGACAGACCGACATAGCTAGAGAGATTCGTAAGGTATTGCTGATCATTTCTATATAGTACACTTTTGCATACCTGCCACGCCTAGGGATGAGCATCGCTGGTCGATTATTCAGATAAATCGATGATTGGTGTCCGATGGTCAATGTTTTCCCCATCTATAGTTTGCCCTCGATGTTATCAAACTATCGATGGTCTCAGTCGATGGTAACCGTCGATGTTTTCCTCCAGTATATCCATTGAATGTCTTGCTAAAATTTTCCTAAACGATATGTTTAAAGGGTTAACTTACATAAAGATTTGTTGTTGTAGAAGAACATAGATGATTTTAACTTAAATTTGTTGTAACATTGACCTCGAAACCATTCCGTAATAAAACGTTCAATATCATTGATGGTGTCGTCATTCATAGTCAGACATCGATGGTTCATAATCGATATTCCCTCAACATCGATGATGCAGCTCCGATGGACCATCGATGGCATATATCGATGGTTTCCTATCGATGCTCATCCTTAGCCACGCCTCCTTCAATGCGATACATTTCCGCTATGACAAATATCAATACACCCTCAACACGTGGTGGTGAAGGATATTATGAGTGGAGCGGGTGACTGCCGATCGACTGGGAGGATATAAAAGAGTGAAATAGACAGAGTGAAACGACAATCCCTGGAATTCCTGAGCACCTCCGTGTGGATCGCACTGCGTGGAAGTGCGACATATAGCGTCTCACGACTTTTAGAGGGATTAAGGCGGGAGCCCCTAGAGACTCGGTGGCTACACGCTAGGCTTCGGTTGCTTGATAAATTCAGGACTGATATTTTTCAGACGAATAAGGAATATTATTATGACTCCTCACCACATCTCTAGGTCTGACAGATGCGATAAAATAAGAGAGGTACACTGCCGAACAGATATGTACATAAACTCGTCCTTTCCGCGAACAATAAGCGACCACAATAAAAATTGAGCTCCACTAAATAAACTTCTATAACACATGTAACCATTTCATCTCCAAAAAACGTACACCTTTACACGGCTGGTGAACTAATACCCCATGCCACACGCCCATTTGGCGGTTCACAGGGTATGTAGATGAAGTAACACATGAAGCGAACGCCAAAGAACGGCCAAGATTCTCCATACGGCGGGTAAGGTATATCCATGAAGAACAAACGTGGGAGGCACGGCATCTAGAGGAGCGTAAGAAAAGAAAAGGTCATTTTAAAGATGCTTAGATCATCACTGAAATTAGCGCCAAAAACTCGGAACCAAAGTCGGAGAATCGAATTCAATGCCGTGGAGCCTGTATTAATACGATGCTGATATGAGCGCGCAAAGGTGCGGTCTAGGCATTTACTGGGCTAAAGGGCAACATTGTTAATTAAATGAGCCACAGTTTTTTGGAAAAGCTACTGTTTTTCTTAAAAGTACTCCCAAGGAAGTTCAAAAAACCAGTCTTAGAGGTCTCAAGAAAACATTTTCTCGATTATCAGCTTCCACGAAGATTATTCAGGTAGAATACAGCTCCGTCAGCGATATTCTCTCAAAACCATTTGATTGGCCAACTTGCCTGTAATTTGGCATTTTATACAAGAATACGGTGAAAAATATGTACCGTAATTAATTCAATTTTAACAGTACAGATAATCTATTTCGATTCCGTGAGCAGATGCGATCACAGCTTTTAAACGGGGCGATTTTAAGCATTTAAATTTCAGTTCGATTTTAAGTACTGAAACAAGCAGTGTATGAAACGGCCTTATGGCCTTAAGGTCCTTATACTGTGGTAACGGAGTGATATTGAAGGAGTGTTCTTGCCTCGCTTGTTGTTTATTTGTAATGACCAGTATGATGACAACCAATCCTCCATCTCCCATTCGATTTGGGGAGCCGGAGGACTGGCAACTCCGAGATATAGGGTACGTTCAGCCAAGCAAGCGCTATGCTATTCAAGCGAGCAGCGCTGATGTATTCATGCTAGGTTTGGGTGAACGCTCTGCTGCAGCCACGGGAACGACATCATAACACCGCGAATATTTGAAAACAGTTTCACGTGGATCAAAGATATCTTCGTCTGTTCCTTCACGACAGAATTCAAGGTAATTTAACTATTCTTCTGTCAGTATGCATTAACTAGATGCCTTTGGAGTTGATTTTAAATACTTAAAAACGAACTCGTCTGCTCTAAACACACCTTAACAACCAATCAGGGATCACCGCTGAATCCGCGAGCATAGAAAAATTTTGCTGTTAACGATGGCGTTCGCTGGATCCAGCGAACTCGTTAGCGGAGCGGTCACTGCCGAGTAGCGCTTTTTGCTAGCTTAGTGCTTGCTTGGCTGAGCGCACCCATAGAGAAGGTTTGCTTTGTTTGCTTGGCGACGCTGAGGAAATAATACTGCCTTTAGTCGAAAATTCAAGACTAATTGAAAAAGAGAAAGACTTAAGAGTAAGGCAGTGTGAGATCAGGCGATCAAACTTTAAGCTCTCTTGCGTATTAGGAAACCAAGTCCTTTTCAATAACCAGCGTATTCTTTCAAAGGCACTTCTACCATTTGATACAAATTACGTATTTGATTTTTTTCACTACATACTCACCAATGCCGCTAGCTGTAGCAAGGAGTAACCAAGAGTCAAGCGAGGCAGGGTTTGTGCTGGTAAACTCTGATGCTGGTAAATTCTAATGCATATTTCGCCGTAATTAATGAAATGGCACTTCATTCCTCGATCAAGTCACTCACATCTAAATGAATTGAATGCATTTAAAAAATCTCTGATGAGGAGCTTATTCAATTTGTTTTATTGGCAAAAATTCCCCCAAAGACTTGCATGCATGTGCCAATGATTTGTGACGTGTGCATTGGATGTCAATAGATTACTTGTAGATCGTTAGGAGATGTATGAAGAGCCTAATCCGCGAGTTTCACTAACTATGACATCATACTATACTTTACACCTTATTATATTTACTATGAAATTGTTTCCTTCGCCTGTTACATGAAATCCAAAATACGTGTAAATTTTGTTTTTCTTCCATTGGTCAACGTAGTCCTCTCCTCGATTGAAATCTCGCAACATTCAACATTCCATTACCGCTAATTGCCTCCTCTAATTATAATTTCTGCTGCTCGTTTTAAGTCCTTCTCGCAACTTATTCCATTACATCGTCCAATACTCCTCGTCAATTTCCACTACATTCCTCATGAACTCACCACCAAATGCACGTCTTCGACCGATTATCGCTCTGTTTTCTTTAAGATACATTCTACGATTGGTTTGTATGAGAATGTAGAAAGGGGCATACATTTTTACTCTATCACGCAAACTGAAAACTTTGAAAAATATTTTAGAGCACATTTTGGTAAAAAAAGGAAATTTTACAAAGAAAGTGTCATAATTCATTCTCTCAAAATCATTAAAATCCCGGGGATTCCTTCTCATGACTTCTTTTGACCTCTTGGACTGATTTTACCCCGATGGGTCAAATCATTAATGACTTGCAGCTTTCCTCTTATACCAACGTTTCGCCTATATGCTATGCTTCCAAAATGATGAGAGTTAGTTTTGAAATTGTTTTCACGATTAACTTGGACGAAATTCAGGGCTAAAATTAAAAATCGTATTACATCAATTAGATTAGATTAGAATGAAGTGGAGTTCCTCCAAGGTGGACCTGGGGCACCTAGACCTATTGATCCTTTGTGCTAACCATCATTGCTGTATCACTGAGTCAAATGGCCTTGCTGAAGGCCAGCATGTCCTCTATGGTGGTTCGACTGGTTCCAGAAAAGGAGACCCCAGGTGCCTGATTCTAGTCCTCATCAGAGCAGGACAATAATAGAGAACGTTAGATGTTGTTTCGTCCTCTTCTTCCAACCATCTACATCTGGCGGAGTCCACAAGCTTCAAAAGTTGGAGGTGCCTCATAACCTGTTAGTGCTCAGTAAGGAATCCCACTATCGTGCGTAATTGACTTTTGTTTAACAGTAAAAGTCTTCTTGCCAGTCCAGGTTTGTGTCCTTCAGTCCAGATCTCTGAGTGCCGGGCAAGGCCCCACCTCTTGGTCTCAGTTATCCCTGTTGAGGGGTAATGTATCAATAGTATAATCATAAATTAAGTTAGTTAACCGTTAATTAAGAATAGTGTGTACCATTAGTTTTAGTATGATGAAACAGGAGCAAAAACTTCTCGGAGCAGATTGATCATTCTAATAAAACGCATGTCTGTTCAATGCTGGCAGTGATTGTACTCATACGGGGAAGCTCCGACTTTTCAAGCGTATCGCATTACGTGGTCCCGCGTGCGATGGATTGTATATCGATCCGTTTGAATTCAACAATTGGGGGACGTATGGGGTGAAGGGGGTGAGGGATTCAATGGGGGAAGGGGGACGGGTGAAGCGAGAGGGGGGAAATCGGTCACGTGACACTAATGCACTTCAGACATGTGACCCAGCGCCCAGGGAAACGATCCGAAGTCCAGAGAGGCAAGCAGGGGGGCAAAGAGAACCCTCAAAACCCATCCCTCCTCGTGAGCAGTCATCCGTCATGGGTCTTCCATTACACTCTGCGAGGGAAGGAAAGGAACAAATTAATGGACTTTGAATGCAACAGCAAAAGATGTAAACAACAATTTCTTGTCAGCGTAAAAAAATACAAAGAAAAAATGTTGGATGTTTAGGGCTTAGTTTTAAGAAATTTTTCCACGAAAGGAAAAAAAATAGAATACTCTTATCCCACCCCACCATCTTTAAATCCTTGCTTCCTCATAGACCCAATTCGGTGCCTATCTCAAACTATAGATCACATTCAACAGTCATATGCAAAAGACAAGTGAATACAAAGGCTGCACTAAAGTGAAGCCATAGTGTTAAGTTGTTGGTAAATACTATCCGAGAAGACACTTTTCCCGTACATGTGCCTGGTATGACAGGGCAATTTTTCCCTAACCATTTTAGAGATGATTTCAAATTTTATTTCAGCAGCTAATAGGAGCTAGAAGTTTATATTTTTACATTAATAGAGCAAAAATATTGTTCTACATGAATGAAATTCCCGTTAATTTAATAAATATGCACATATAAATCTTTAATTTGACTCATTTTTTTCACGCCGATTGGGGAAAAAGTCTTCACATTGGTAAGATCTTTTTTGCGATTCTGTTTACATTTCTGCAGAGAGTAATAAGAGAATTTAAAAATTGCCTGATAAAACATAAAAACTACCCGCTCAAAAAGTTCTGACGAATTCCAGATGCTAGAAGTTCTTCACTTTAAAAAACCCCTCTGGAGACCATTCCCCAACCATTTCCTTTGTAAAATGGCTGTTAGTAGTTGGAAAATATTTTAACAAATAGAGCAGTAAAAGGCAAATATTCAAAAATCTATTGAAAGGCGAGATACTTTTATTTAAAATGAGACCAAATTCACTGAATTCCGGATGAAATGATACATCGCTCAAACTACCTTAAGTGCCTCAGGGAAAGGATGAAAGAAGAAGCCATATTACGTTGCTGGAATGTTTCGTTCGAAATTACGAGCAGAATTGAAGGTAAGGATTATAAACAATTCTTCTACGATCAAAATAATTCTGGTATTTTTAAAGAATCATCATTCACCTAGAAAACTTTTATTTGGATGTCGTCCTGCATATAAAATTTGGTAGCAGAATCAATGATATTTATTTAAAAATAAATACTGATAGTAAAGTATTTCCACACATTCTTCTCGGCATTTTTTTACCTCTATGGTGCAGAGATGAAGTCCATAGAACTTAAAAATATTGACAAAAATGCAATTCAAAATATCTGATTTATTTTCTCTTTGTTGTGATATAAAAATAAGGTGAGCGATCACTTGACAGAGATACCGACTTCAAAACCGGGTAAAGCCTTTTCAGGAGCGCCCGATAAAGCCCTAATGTCTACAATATCAACTAAATTGGATTATTTTAAAGGTAACTAACTGTTCAAGGCAGGTGATGTAGGTGGTATAACGATTCTGGTTCATGCATTTTATATTCCCTTAAGGTTGAAAAATGGTGAACTAATTATCAAAAAAACAGCATCAGCGTTAAATAAAGTATTTTTCGACCAAATAATATCGAGGGAAATTTCATCCAATTTGAGATAAAAGAGGACACATTGCATTCTATTACATTTTGGTCATCAGTCACTGTATAAACTGCAGTCAATGCAAAAAGTAGACAATCGTCATATTGATATTGCAGTCATTGCAAACGACAGATTCAAGGGAAAGTAAACATTGCATCGTGATTTTCATTGGAAAATAGTGGAACCAGGAAAATGTTTTTAGTTAGACAAGCTGAGGCTAAAAAATTAATGATGCTCCCATAGCTTGCTTTATCTCATTTTACTCAGAGCTTTTAATCCTTTTGTCCCCTCCGCAGAATCAGCAGTAGATAAACCATTTGAGCTCAGTATGCGTGTGGATTTTTAGTAAACCGCTTCTGTGAATAAAATACAGATAAATCTGTTAAATAATTTATTCATTCATGCAAGTAGTATACAAATTGAAGGAAAATGTCTTCCGAAACTTATTTATACGTTTTATCGGTTACTAGATGTTCACATTAGCCGCTACAGTAGTTACTTCACTCACAAGATAGTAGAGTGTGTAATTAATGAGTTCATTGCAATAAAATGTCTCTAAATATCTTTGGAATGATTTCTTTCATATTTCGAAGCAGATCCTCGGTTGTTGCGATAACAAGAACCTGCCCGCAGCAAATGCATCTCTAGAGAAATTTATGAATTTTCAAAAAGTAATGCCTGGGTGGCGAAATAATACAAAGGAATACGTCCGTTCTTGATTAAGACCGAATTAAGTTCCAAGTGAGATATTCTTGATCAATAAGAGATGGAAAATCGGAGCTAACTCTTTCTAATGACTTGATATGGTGATAGAGAAAGCTAGAGCACACACACATTCCCCCTATGTGAGGATAGGTAAAGGGTAGATATACAAAGCTAACCTTACAGAACACGAGGATTGTTTTAATATGGATTCAAGTATAAAATACTTCCACGAGGTGAAGCCTGAGGATTTAAAGTTTATAGAAATAAACGAACAATATCTGTACGTGAGTTGGAATTTTTCGTTCGATAACGACTGTCAGGGATTTTGATGCAATGTTGGAATGTTCTATTTCGGATGAGAAAATAAAATTGAGAGAGGTCTCTTAATTGGGAAAACTCATTTTATACTTTAAAATTGCATCAAAAAGTCAAATTTTTTACATTGCCCTCATGGGTAACCAAGATGGAAACATAAATCTATAAAAGTAAACAAAAATCAGATAAAACATAATGCAAATAGACTTGTTGATAAGCGAATGGAAAGCTAGAGTAATTTATGCATTTATTGAAAGTTTTCATACAGATACTTAAAATATTTAATTAACGTCCTCCGAAAAAAGCAGTATTTCAGCTTTACCGGGCAATCTCAGGCATATTCAGAAGAAGGTCTTTTTTATGTTACTAGAAGGTAGTACTTCTTTCAGAGTAAATATATTACTATTGTTTTATGTACGTATCGTATAAACACCTATTTTATAAGAATTACATCCCATTTATAGGTAAAGTATTGTCTGATTTCTTAAATTCACATTTTGTCGACAAGCAGAGCTCGGTCACCCGGTATCTTTTACTACTAAGCGAACTATTTATTTCATGTAATATTTTAAGTTTTCTTCGAAAATGAACCTAAAGTGTTTGATAAAATGTCGTAATAATTTTTGCGATTTAATAAGATTGATTGATGATGTTTGGAAATATTTATCATAAGTTTTAAAAAATTACTTAAAACAATTTAAACTTGGGTTTCATTGGTACTAAAGGTCCTTAAGAAAACAAAATGCAAATGTAACTGAATACAAAGAGCAACAAGATATGTTGAATGAAGTCTTGGACATCTATGAAGGACAGTGGAATGGAGTGAGGTTGATGGACTAAATTGTGCGATAAATTTATTCGAGCCAAGTTTATCAAAGGTGAACATTCTGGCTTCAAAGTTGTCATTCCAAGAATTGTAATTGATTCTAGCAAAAGTCAGCTCGGATACTTGTACTATACTAGACACCAATTTCCTAAAAGAGCAGCTTTTTGTATGAGCATTAATAAGATTCAACGCCAAACATGAATCGTTTGGCAATTAATTACTTAAGACTGCAGTGTTTACGTAAGGCATGTTACTCATAGCATTTTCCAGAGTCAAAAGACGAGGCTTAAAACTTCTTTCGCCACCTTCAAAAACCTTAAAAGGCTTAAAACTTCTTTCACCACCAGAATATTCTTGCCATACAATAAGAGCAGTATGGAATGAAGTATTAAATAATAAAATCGCTATTAAAAACGTTACACCTGTGATTTACGACAGTGAAGAAGACATCCAAAATACTAATATTCCCGATAACTCAGAATATTGCGATATTAAATCATAATAAATTTTGTTCACCATTTCCGTTTGATGGTTTTTAATTCAACAAATAATGATTGTTTCATTCTTTAAATACACATTTTTCTGTCGAGAGATGCTCGATCACCTGATGCTGTGAAGTAAATAGCATAATATGACCACGGAATACAATACGACAATTATTGGAATACAATATGACACTGATAAGAGAACGAATTGGATGAAGAAAGCGAACATCTATTCATAGAAAACAGTGGTTTCAGAGAAATATTTTCGCCGAATAATTCATAGGAAGATGCGATGAGAGGTATTCAATCAAACATGTGAACATTTAATGTGAGGAGATTCATGTAAGTCTGCATTCGAAGCAAGAAAGCATTCACGAATGGATGAGTGTCAGAAACAGAACATGTCATTCAAGTTACAGATATAAGCGGATTGATATGAAAATTGTTGTTAAAACGCAGTCAGTTCCTATGGTCTCAGCATTGAGACTATTTTAGGCCCCATCACTAATCAGGGAGATTCTATCACCCAGATGAAATAAGGTAGTCTGGGCTCTCTCACAAAAGTCTTAGACAAATCAAACATGTGGCCATACCCGAATGAATTAAAAGAGAATTATATTAATATCATTTACTCGGTAATAAAAGATTGGTGCTGCAGCACTTCCATTCAAGCGACCTTGCGGTGATTCGCTGAGTGAGACATAGAGATAAATACTTCAAGGAAGTCCCAGTGAGAAAGTTCCCTAGTCATAATAGAGACCATATTCAAATTAGACGTTTTAATTTCACCAGCTGTAGGACACATCTATTAAATATTGCATTATTAGTGGTGCAATTAAATAGTAAATACGTCTTTAAATTGACTCATTTTATTCGCGCGGTGAGTTTGAAACTCCTTCAAAAGGGAAGGTTTTTCGCGATACACAAGAACCTACTGTGGTGACAATATGATTAATTTTCAAATATATTTGAGAAAACATACAAGCGACACAAGGTTAGTTTTTTACGACATCTAAGTGTTAGAAATTCCTCATTTTGTAAATAATGTCCCTCTGGAGTGCATACACGTACCATTTCCCATGTAAAAGGGCTGGTATATTTTGGAAAATATCTCCGAAAGTAATGTGGTAAGGGGTAAAATGTTTTATGTCATTGGATAGGTGAGATATTTTTCTTTAAAATGAGACCAAATTCATTGATTTCTAAGTAAAATAATTTTTGCTCAAACTAACTTAAATACTCACTTAAACCTACCCCGAAAGAGACAGCGGATTGGACACGCGATAATGTTTAGGAATAGAACCGGAGACACTTTCGAGTGTGGAATGTATACATCTCATTATTTCTGCGTGAGTTTCTCTAGTCTTCCTCTACAGGACAGATCATTACTACCGGGTGGCGGGTCTCAGACGACAGACAAGACACGAGATCGCCTAGTCGGCCTGAATCCTTAGCTGATGACGGGAATACTCGACTATTATATTCTTTCCCCATTTTCATCTCTTTACCGCGTTCCGAGCGCCATTCCTGGAAGAATAGAGGCGTACGCTCCCTCGCATCAATCCGTGACGGCTGCTCTTCGTCCAATACGTAAGCTTGCTTTCCCATTCGACTGTCTCCAAGAACTTGTCCCTTTCTCCCCTTCTGCTCACCTCCACTGTATCGCTGCGAAGGACATCGAGAAGAGGGAGCGAGAGAGAGAGAGAGAGGTGGGAAAAGGGTCGCTAGGGTTCCTGGTTCCCTCTGGGGATGGTATTGAGGTCGTCAAGGGTGAAGAAAGGAAGCGGCCGACCGACGGTTGTTCGACTGACTTGAGGAGGAGAGCGAAAAGTAGAGGTAAATAAAAGATGAAGACAATGCAAAGATGTGGAAGTGAAAATGACTTCCGTTAAACGACTTCCCCGAGCTTTAACGTAGTCAGAGCGAAATATCATTTTACATAGAAATAAATGAATTTGATCTCATTTTAAAGATAAGTATCTCACCCATCCAATGACACCAAAAATCTACCCCTTACCTCATTACTTTCCGAGATATTTGCCAAAAAATACCAGCCCTTCTACATGGGAAATGGTACATGTATGCACTCCAGAGAGACATTATTTACAAAATGAGGTATTTCTAACACTTAGATGTCGTCAAAAAAATAAGTTTGTAGTTTGTACGTTTTTCAGCTATTTTTGAAAATTGATCATATTGTCACCGCAATAGGTTCTTGGATATCACAAAAAACCTTCCGTTTTGAATGAGTTTCAAACGCACCGCGCGAAAAAAAATTAGTCGAGTTGAAGACTTATGTAGATATTTCCTATAAATTAATTACAATTTCTGTCATTTAAACTATATAATTGCACCATAAATAATGCAATATTTAATTGACGTGCCCTTCACCTGGTGTAATTAAAACGTATAGTTCGAATATGGTCTCTATAATGACTAGGGTACTATCTCACTTGGGCTGCCTTACTTTGGGCGAGATTTTTTTCTTAGTCATAATGGAGACCACATCTGAGTTCCATTTTTAATTTTAGCAGCTGTGGGGATTATGGAGTAAATATTTTAGTATTAATGGTTCACAAACATTGTTTCATGAGACTGAAATACTCATTTATTGAATAAATAAACATCCTCGTAAGTCACGAACTCAACTCTTTTTTTCATACTGCATTGTTTTAACGCCTCTTCAACGGATGGATTTTCTGTGATTATGAGAAAATTACTGAAGTGAATGCATTATTTATTTTGAAAAAAGTTAGGAAACATTTTAATAAAAAACTGTTAAACTTATGACGGTATCTAAGAGTTAGACATTACATATTTAAAAAAAAATAATGTTCCTCTGGAGCGCATACGGGAACTACAACTCAAGGGAAACGTCTTCATCTTTTTATCAATTATTTCAAAACGTATTGCAGTACGTGGCTGATATTTTGGTACCTATCCTTAGAAAGGTGATATAACTGTCTTGATAATAAGGTCAAATTCATTGAATTGATGAGGTTAAATTCATTTAAAGGTGGTCATAGCTTAAAATTCCCGCGATATTCACTGTGTGAACAAATCATTCGGCTGGACAGGGTATCGATGATACCCCCAAAAACCCCGAATTTTATTTAGCCAATTGAAAAACTGTGGCGTCATCTCATAGTGTGAATTTATGTAGATCCTAACCACGATCTGTGAAACCATGTTAAGGTGAAGGACTAGATACAAATTCGGGAGATCTGGCTACGCTTTACACTTCAAGACACTGATTTTATCATTTTGAATTCCCCACATTTATGTATTTTTAAAGTGTGAGATTGTGTTAAAGTTCTGGAAATCCGCAATGCGTCTTTCGCTCGTCATATGTCAATTCGGGTGTTAGTATTTCATGATACGTCACACTTCAAAAACCTTCGCAGGGCATAGAGATACAATAAATTCACCAGGGGTCCACAAATTTATCAGGGAGCCATGACCAGAAATTTCTTTACTCAATGTTTTTAATGGCTTAAAAGTACTGTATTCATGTATTTACTGCATGCATCTTTAACAAGTGACGAGTAACAGCTCACAAAAAGCTGGGTCATACTTGACGGATTCCTAAAGTTTATATATTTTTATTACAGTTACACTCAGTTTCCAAACGCTTCCATCAAACGCCCGGATCCTCACACATTTTGCATTCAACTCTTCATCTTTCTTCTCAATAAAAATTCTGTTTTTTCCAGCAGCCCTGTATTCTACCAGCTAAATCAGACTTTGATTGTTGAATGACTCTACTTTATTTCTCTACGTACTTTGAGGTCCACTTCTTTTACTTCTTATCCACAGTGTCTTGAGCTTCTCTTATGGTTTTTTTCTGATTGGCCTTACCTTCACATGAAATTGAGGTCCGCGTGAAACGTTGTATTAGTATTTTTATTAGTACAACGCGTAGATTAAAGGGAAAAAATCGATTTAATCTATTAAAAATTTAATAGTATTTGAACACGTGATCTTATGGCATATGACACATTTCGAAATAATTCGACGATGAATGCTCAGATTCCTCATGAGCGCCAAATATTACGTCTCATATAAATGTAAGAGTGACTAACAAGCATCTACATCAACATAATACCCCACTAGCCGCCGCTTGGGCATGTGGCAGCGGATGTTACGTCACCAGTCGTGTAAAGGTGTAAGTTTTTTGGAGATGAAATGGTGACATGTATTATAGGAATGTGAAGAGTGGAATTCCATTTTTATTGTGGTTGCTTATTGTTCGCGGAAAAAATTAGTTTTTGCACCTATCTGTTAGGCAGTGTATCTTTCTTATTTTATCGAATCTGTCATACCTAGAGATGTAGTGAGGAGTCATGATAATACTCTCTGTGTCGCTCTGAAAAATATCAGTTCTGAATTTATCAAGGAACCTAAGCCTTGCGTGTAGCCTTCAAGTCTCTAGGGGCTCTCACCTAAATCCCTGTAAAAGTTGTGAGACACTATATGTACGCTCGTAGCAGTTTTTAACGAAATGCGCTGCTTTCCTTTGTATTTTATTAATTTTTTTGGTTAAATTTATTTGACCAGGGTCCTAAATGCTCGCGGTATATTCGAGATGTGGTCTAACCAGAGCGAAGTAGCATCTCTCTTTGACTTTTTCACTCGAAGACCTTCCTATTATACGTTTAGCAAAACCTAGTTTCTTAAATGCTGCGCCACATATGTTTTGTATGTGTACGATATGTTACGATATATCTGAAAATATCAAGGTATGGTGCCAAGGAAAACATCTTGTGCTCACATACGAATTCATATTACTACACTGTTAGCTATTTCCCTCAAATATACAGATTAACATAAGTGGAACGTGACCCGCGTATTTTAATTTTCGATTTCCTTCAAAACTTATCCATATGAGCGCTCAATGATTCAAGATCGCAGCCTTGCAGGGAGGGTGAGTTAGGGATATGGAGGTCAAGCAGCCTTAAGGAGGAGGGAGAGGGAAGTGAGAAGGGTGGCGAGGCAGAGAATAAATGGGGCGATGGAAAGCCAAGATCGAAGGTACTTTTAAGGTGGAAGAGCGGACGAGGCGACGACAAAAGACGATCGACCGGCGCATAGTTCGGTTCTACACCGAAGAATTCGGGGTGAGAGGAAAGGGTGGGAGGGAGGTGGGAGGAGTTTGGAGGCCACACATTCACAGCAACAAGTAGTCCTTTCACTTTGAAAAGGAGGTAAATTCTTCTTAGTCAATCGTTTAAATACAAACTTCTGCCATGAAAGTTCTTTGCTTCAATGAAATATCGATTGGTTTCCATGAGATTTAACTTAACATGACATGAATGACGTTCGAAGTTGTATATTCCAACTTGTCCAAAGTTTGGTGAAATGTCACAAGCTGCATAGATCTAATAGCGATATTATCGTCAACATTGCCGATCCAATGAATCTAAACCTCAGCCATGCGAAATAAATACTAGGTTCCCCACGCTCTACTACTTTTGCTTCACCAAATTCTTATACTCTCAAATACCACGACAGAAATACCTGCCTTTTTCTGAACTATTCATGAGGTTTCTCCATAGTTTTCTGAAGGCTCAAATCAATTATTTTTCTCCCAGAATCTATACTATTGATGAGCTTAATATGCTCGAAAGAAGAGTGACCTTACTTTATGTAAATATCAAACCACGCACGAATAAAGCTAACAACTATAACACCACGGAAATCTTATTTGGTCTTCGCCCCTTTTTACTTCATTTGTACTTCATCTCGGTATCGTAGAAAATGTTTGGGTTAAAATTTTTTCACATATTTTCTAATTAACTTTGATCACTAAAGCTACAAATAAGGTGGTAAATAGTGGATATCTCACATTACTGTTACAATCACGACGTTGGTTGGTTGATTTTTTCAACAAAACACCCGTATCTGCGTAAATGAGTGCTGGGCATTGGCGCTTCCACCCAAGTTGAAGGACCATTCTGGAGCATACAGTATCCAATAGACTTTTTATCTAATATGAATGGTGCAGTGATAAATAAACTTTGGGAGGAAAGTGGAATCCAATCGAACACAGAGGTAGTACAGACCCTTCAGTTTCAGGTAAATTCCGTTTTGCGGGGCGATTAATCTAAAATATAGACATTCAAAAAAATATACCATCTTCATTTTAATTAGTAACATACACGGCCTCGTTGTAAGAAAAATATTTTAAGAACCCATCGCCATTTGATTCAATATCAAAATATTCCGGATCTCGGCATTAACTCATCAACGTGGTCAACTCTTTGAGAAGTATCTAAATAAAATATCAGAAATTTTCTCGGTATGTAATTAAAAAAAGAAATAAAATGAATCCCCAGCTGTTTACCAATTGAAACCATAGAGAGCAATTGACTTTGGCCGAAATACGATTTGTGTAGCAATAAAATTATCTCTAAGCTTCACCCATTAGGTAACTTAGGTAGAGTTTCAAAGAGAACTCATGGTATATTTCTTGTGATGCACTATACTTTATGAGATCCTATCGCATATTTCAGGAGAAAAAGGACAACTCGTGGGATGTTGACACGCAATCAGGCTGAATCCGTCTGTCTCTATTGTTTCATTGAGATTTATATTACCATTATATGAGTGCAAGAATAAGAAACAAGCCAAATTTTTATGCGTACGGTTATAAAATTATAACTTCATATATCAATGTTATTAAGCCAAAGTAAAATCAAAACAATTCCCAGAAGAAGCAGATTAGTTAAATATTTAATGGGCAGCTTTCTAACCGTACAGCACTGATGCGATCGTTGTAGCCAAGTCAACTAAAGCGCTGGCTCGGTAGGTAAATGCTTGACAGCTACCAAAACCATCTTTAAATAAAACAATCTTTGTAATGAGGCATTTGTGTAGACCGTGAGAAATTACTTTAGACTTAAGCGCAAATAAAAAAAAGTTCCAAGGTAAGAGTGGACAGCAGCGCGGAAACAACATTTTCATGAAATAGTTAAAGGAAGTTGCGGTCACAGAAAAGAGAAAAAATGGAGACGGATTGATAAAAATAAATTTTTCTTAAAAAGCGAGCTTGTGCAACATTTACTCTCCCCACAGGAACAGCATGACTGCATGGGTAAATAAATAATATCGCGTAAATACTTCACATTATAAGTAAGCAGCTCATGGGGTAAACTTGATAAAATGAATGAGAAAAGATAAGCTCAAGAAATGCTCTTATCGGCGTAAAATGATAACAGACATTGGAGGTGGCTAGAGTGGTAACTTTTCAAGTAAATCGAAGAAAAACCTGACCCACATTTCCCTTATGTGTATCTTATTATAAAGAAGAATGAAAGCGATGCTACATTTATGTTTTTAAAATTTCGCCCAAATAAATTTAGTTAAAGCAAGGCTATTACATAGGTTCAGGAAGCGGAATTCTAAATATAAGCGAAAATTATATACAAATACATGTTTTTCACTGGGTATTATACCATGATAATGGTAAACCACCATAATAATATCATGAAACATACAATTTTGCGTTTAAGGGAAAATATTTTTGCTTGAAATCGAATTAGTTCAAAATATATGACGAGTGCTCTAGGCATAGGGGTTAAAATACAATTAAACTGTCAACAGATCCAATTAGTTTCGGGCTATTTCACTCTACAGATCCAGGCTTCACTTCGTGAAAGTTAATATAATCCATAATAAAAGAATACCTACAGTTTTATACTTTTCGCTTCCATCCATTGCAGGGTATTTTTTTTACTTCTATCAATGTATATTACAACTGAGTACACGTTAGCATAGTTTCAAGTAATTCTGCTCATAAACTAGAATCGCTCCGATCACACTTAAATGTTGACAGCCCCAATCGTTACTTGTGAAGAATCAGTTGAGAAATGATAAAATGATGTGAGAAATGATAGGAGACAGTCATACCAAGACGTATTTTGAATATGAAGAAACAAAGGAATGACTTTTACTTACCAATGCAACCTCCATAAGGTAGTCCGAGCGAGATAGTTCCCTAGTCGTAATAGATACCGTATTCGAATTATACGTTTTAATTTCACCACCTGTAGGACACATCAATTAAATATTGCATTATTAATGGTGCAATTATATAGTTTAAATGACAGAAATTGTTATTAATTTATAGGAAATATCTACATAAGTCTTCAACTTGACTAATTTTTTTTCGCGCGGTGCGTTTGAAACTACTTCAAAATGGAAGGTTTTTGTGTGATACCCAAGAACCAACTGCGGTGACAATATGATTAATTTTCAAAAATAGTTGATAAAACATACAAACTACACGCTGTTAGTTTTTTTTACGACATCTAAGTGTTAGAAATACCTCATTTTGCAAATAATGTCTCTCTGGAGTGCATGCACGTACCATTTCCCATGCAAAAGGACTGGTATTTTCTGGCAAATATCTCGGAAAGAAATGAGGTAAGGGGTAGAATTTTTGGTGTCATTGGATAGGTGAGATATCTCTCTTTAAAATGAAATCAAATTCATTGATTTATAAGTAAAATGATTTTTCGCTCAAACTACCTTAAGGAGTCGAGTGCAATGGGAGAGGAAAGAGAAGGTACAAACTTGGGAGAATCGCGGCAGGCGAAAAATGGAAAGAAGCGAGGGTGAGTTGGGGATAGGAGTAAACAAAGGAATACGACAAACTTTCGATTCTACATTCAGAGACGGCGACACCGGTGCTCTGTTCCATTTTTCCGGCGGTGACTTTCTACCCTGGGGTAGGAGAAGGATGGGTTATTGGGGGGAAGGTCGCAGGTACATTTGAAGGGGGGAGGGTGCGGACTTGGAAAGAAAGACCACGGGCAGAGTAGGGTATGGGAGGAGGCAACCAAATAGTCTTTTTCACCATAAAGGGGTCGTGTCGCACGGAGAAGATGGAGTGCGGTTGGAATCACTTATCGACGAAGCTGCCGGGACAATGGGAGGCGCCTCCCGAAACTCTCTCTGCCTCCCACAAAACTTGCAAATGCTCGTTCTCTTTGTCCCCACTGGCATCATTGTGCGAAATTTTCCTTAAAACTCAATGCCCAAATACTACCTCAGGGCCTAAAATCCAAGCGGACCTGTATTCATGTCAAACAATGCCTAGATCGAGGATGGAATAGGACGTCTGCGGTGGAATGAAAAGCATTCTTCTGGAAGGAATGCCGTAGTCACTTAACTCTGATATCAGCGGACAGGCAATGAGCTCTTTGTTCAAATTTCTTACCTAATTCAACTAAATACACACCCTGTTGATACCCTTGCCAAGTCATTGTCCTTCCATATTGCATGAATAAGTTTAAATTTCCTAAGAAAGATACAGCGGGATTTTAGGAATATGTATATATGTCTATTTTTTTGTTCATTCTCACAATCCAGAAAACAGCACATAAAAGGCCTTTTGCATCGGTACATTAACAGACGAACACATTTTTAAAAGTCAAAGACAGCATTTACGGTGGTCAGTACCGTTAAAAATACGTTCAATTGATATAAAATGGATGGAAAACTTTTCAGAGAAATTAGGTTCTCACAGAAAAAGGAAACAATGAAAGCAACCCTGTAGAAATAGTTTGAACAGTGGGTGGTAATATGTGGTTAGTTGATAGAATAGTGGATTTGACAGCTTCAGCAAAGCATTAATCGGATTGACAGCTGTTGATAATCAAAGCAGTAGTTGGATATGGATGCATTGAGCCATGGTCAAATGTCACATTTTATGACTCCACTCAGATAAATATTTATTACATATTCATTTTCCTTTACACGCCTGTATTCAGAACAAAAACAGGGTACAAGCATCAACTACTAGGACATAAAATGCTTTCACAGCTTCAGAGTAAATTATAAATTTATATCGAAAATATCCTTGAAATCTGACATGCGTTAATCGGGAACCCACTGGTTTAAGCTTTTTTATTCCACGATTATTTAATGCCTCCCAATACAAATTTCAACTCTCTATGCAATTATTTCACTATTGTATTGAATTGCACAACCTGAGTATGGCCCTCAAGTTAACCTCGTGGCACAAATTATCCACAAAGAATGAAATGAATAAACAATGTTTAGCATCTCCTGTTTTAGAGTAGTCCTATTTTTTAATATATTCACTACCAAGAAGTTCAAGGCTCAGACATAAATGTATTAGATTTTAATTTGAAGTTCAAAATGAACTGCAAGTTGCCTCTTCTAAACCCTTTCCAGAAACTTCTCTATTCTTCACATGAGTGAATGGACACCATAGCATTGATTTAAGAAGACGAGATTACGCAGAGGAGTCATATCCCTGTCATTACTTGGGTTTTAATTTCCCCGCTTGGCATTCCTCAGGGCATTCATTGTGCGGCCACGGGATGGAGTGAAATGGCGAGAAAGAGGTCGAGAGACACGTAGCAATCCGACGGCGAATCCATTAACTGATGAGATGGATGGAGCTCAGAGCGGTTCATTTCTCGTAACAACGTACGTCCCTCAAAAACACCCGAGAAACTGCTCTACTTTCACAGAATGGTCTTCTATCTGAAAAAATAACGGCTTTTCCTGGTATTTAATTGCTAATATATGGAAAAAATGATACCACTAGAAAAGAACAACATTATGACGCAACTCTCGCGCATTAGAGTAATTATAAATGCACACGAACTGCGTATTCACCGTTAACAGACTGAAGCTTGCGGAACTTGCATATAATTCAACTACAAAAAGTTGGTATTTCCGCGATGTTGTTTTATTCAATAGACAGCAGATTAAGCCTTTTGAGTCTGTTTTAAGACAGCCAAATAAATGCATGTAATGGTTGTAGCGAGAAAATTACAAGACAGCTTTAATACCGGATTCCACCTGGATAACTTACTGTAGATCATCTTTTACTGTCACTATTATCGTGGGGTATCACCATCGGAATTTAACAAAAAAGCCTATTGCTATGAAGACTCGTGACAAATTAACACGTTTTCCATGTACAAAGATAGCAATTAGAAGAATAAGTTTGTTATGCTCTGGATTTCCCGATAAGAGCAAAAAAAGAAAATACATCATATTCTCCTTTGAACGAATAAATAACACAAAATATATACCTGGCCAATGTCTCACAGTGATGAAAGACAAAAAAAAATGCAGTCACAGATAATTAACGCTAAATACAATGGAAAATATAATATATAACAATGGAAAATATAATACCAATCACAGAGAGATAACAAGCAAACAATAATTTCTCAAATCATTTTGAAAACATACAATTTACTAACTGCTGATCACCTTTTACTAGCACTATTTTGGCTTGGGGTATCACCACCGACATTTAACTAAATAGCCAATTGCTACGAAGACTCCTGTCAAATTAATACATATTTTCCACATGTAAAGATAGCAATTGTCTCATATCATACTATATTATTAATACATATTTTCAAATAACAACCTAATCGTTTCTAATTTATGCTATATTTAGCCCTTCAATTCTACGATATTTGTCTATTATTTCCACATAAACTCTCTTCGTAGCCCCAAGACTTTTCATAACGGAGAACGAGGAATAATAGTTCTTTCATCTTTGCAATCGATAGTGAATTTTTCATTTTTTTTGTTAATGTTCGTCCAAATGAGGTGTGAAGCAAAAATAAGAATAAAATGTGTCCACCGGGTTGGCATTCTGGAAACTCGAATTGTTTTCGTAACCTCAGTCCAGCGTTGAATAATCTAAGAGTTATATTCGGTAGCTATAGTACATGGCATTTTCATTCAAAGCGCTTCGACAGCTGCGGTCATTTCGCTCATACTACCTGCTACTGACAGGCAAAGGCAACAGCATTTGGCCGAATTGGAGGATCATCCCATTGTATTCAGGACTTCCAACGAAATATTTCTAATCATTTTGTCAAGATACTACTTCTTTAATTAAAAGTGAGGGCTCTTTTTGGTGATTGGTGAGCTACCAATTCAATCTTTCCCAAAGGCTTGAGATAATTTAACTCTTAGATCTATGGACCTAGCGGCATATTTGAGATGTGCTCTAAAGAGGGTCAGATTTACTTTATCGTCGGTAGTTTGACCAATTATTCGATTGTTTTTATTCGTCGGCACGTGTCAATGTAGAATGAGGACCTTCCGCGGCAACTCCCAGCGATAGGCCACGGATATTGAAACCCGCCGTGCCTAACACTCGATCAGATAGCGGCGAGCAATCGGAACAGCTCTGAATTCGTTATGGCGAATCAACATGGGACGGAAACATTTACGGATCGATTTGAAAATATATGGAATTCGAAGAGTGAGCAGCGCTTACTATATATTCACTTCACTGTTGAACGAGGAAGACGGGAGAGAATTGTGTACACATGCGAGCGGTGTGACCAATCTATTTATCACCCGAGCACCTATTATTAATGGAACCCTACTGACCCGTGGATAAAGGGCAGATTATTATTTTTCCAGCAAGATATCTGAGATTAAAATGGTGCTTTTGCAAATTTCGCGAAGTTGTACTTCTTGCACTTACAATTCCACGACTTCATACCACCGAAAAAATCAGCACCATGCATTGCGTAGAGTAAATAAAAGAGCCATGCATAATTATGCATATAAGTTTTTACTCAACAATAAATTTTTTCGGCCTTTTCATTATAGACGAGTCAATTTGCAATAATCCCTAAACCCGTATCAATAAAATGAATACACTTATCAAACGCATATTTTTAGAAAATTACATAATAATCCAATATATTATTGACCATTCCGAGAAATCATGAACGGAATTACAAATCAAAGTTAGGAACGAGGGAAACCACACTTCTACTGGGCTAGCTTTTGACCAAGACACCATAAAATATCGGACATTTTGGTACAAGTTTAAGCACCAAGCGGAAATACATATTTAGAACGAGGAAACTTACATACAATTCAAAATCTAAATTAATAAGCTATTTACAAATGATATGAGGGAAATATTAATAATGAGACGCATGGTCCCATTGCAGTTTATTAAAAAAAAAATAAAAGATCTAAATTATACATCAAAAATTTTATTCTTCTCGCACAAAATTAATAGATTTGAGAGACGCAACGTGTGGTGGAAGAGTGTCCAATGTCTCATCAAATTTTCTCCAGTTGCCTTAAATGGACGATCGGATACAGCTCGTTCTTTTAAGGGGAGAAAGTTCCCGGTCCTTTGCTACCTTTCAAAGCCAATAAAAACAGGAAAACCATATGCATTTGAAGGATAAATGGTAAATCTCTATAAATAGGGGTGCGATTTCCGTGAAAACGGCCCGGCCGCCGCAAGACGGCGTTCGCTCGACTGATCGCTTCGACGCCTCCTTCAAAGAAACAGAGGGACGGGAGCGAACGCAATTACCGATATCCGACGAAGCGAAATTAATCTCTCGTTATTAAGAAACTTTGAAATCTCTCGAGCGGCACGGAGGTTTCCTTTGTGTTGCTATTAAATAAAAAGAGCAGAGAGACTCTCTTTCTTTTCTCCCTCTGCTCAGGAAACGGCCAAGTGGAGATGTGCGGGGGAAGAGTTGGGGAAAAAAGGTGTAAGGCGGAAAGGAAAAAGGGAAAAGATGGAATATCGGGAATTCGAGAAAAGGTGTTCGCATCCTTCAAACTCTCTAACAGAGTCAGCAAAGGGCTGAAAGAATAATATCTCCTGCCCAACTCCCGTGCTCATGTTTCTTTATTTTATACCCCGGAAATACTTCCAATTAGTCGGCCAAAGTTAATATTATTGTCTCTTCACCCTTTCACTAAGTAAACCGATTTCATTTTGAATTAAAATGGGTAAAATATGTTAAAATATGAAATTGAAAGCTTCATCGAATAAAAATAGTTATAATTTAGTATTTTTGGGATTTTGTAGCGATATATATTACCACTATCAGCCATTTTCCAGTTTTCCTGTTGCGTAGAGTAATTGTTTATATAAAGGGAACATATCGTTCTTCTTACCGATATGGTCACTAGATCAATGAAGAATTCTGTTATATTTGTGTTTTCTGCTTTCTGAAGGACTGATCATTGTTGATGACAATAAAAATACAAATATAAATAAAAAATTTAAGGGTTGGTTGCAAACATATAAGTGGAAAGATATTTTTCACAGACTCTGCTTATGCGGCAACTGTTCTCCATATAAAATGTTTGATGTACGCTTGGCTGTTTCGATGGCTTCTCGGATCAACTGGGAATAATATGAAGCAGTTTTATCCAATCTCTTGATGACATTCTAGGTAAAAGGAGGAAACGTAGAGTGTAAGTAAATAATTACTCTACACGGCAAGAAAATCCGAAAGTGGTTGATAGTAGTAATTATAAATCATATACCCAAACTGACTAATTTTTCCTTCCATTTCACGTAGATTTACTGTGGTATTTTTCACGTAAATGGGTATATATTCGACCTTGATATTTAATTAAGAAATAGTTTTGTATACTGTGGTGGGAAGATTCCCTTAATCAAGGGAGTCAATGGCTGATAATACTCATCGTTTTTATCCAAACCTCGCAGGAAATGGATTGAGTGGTATTTAAAAGGTCCGCTTTATAATAAGCCACGGATTAAAAATAGTGGAATTAATTAGCGCCACTCTATGTGGCATTGTATGAGTGACCTCATTAATACGTTTTCCTGAAAAGAGTCAAACAAGTGACATTCTTCCTTATTAATCACGATAGCTGACCAATTTTCTTCACTTCAATTGCACTAACTTGTAATTAGTTCACCATTTTCACCACGTCAAGCTGAATGTTAGGAAAGATTTTACGGAATACAGTCAATAGAGATACAATTAGTTTTTTTCGAACTCATCCCTACAGTCATTCGACTAAATCATTGAAGGTCTTTAACCAGTTCGCGCACCAGTGGTCTCAAATACTAAATAAAATTTACCACAGCCAAATTCATCCTAACATTGAAGCCTCAGCTCCAACATTGATGACATACCATGAGAATGAACGTTTACCTTACTTAAACTACGTCTTTATGCATCAGAAAGTGAGAGTATAGTTGCAATATTTTAAGGGTAAATATCAAATTATCTTCTCGTAGACTTTCTTTGATATTAATATTCCCGTCTCTTGCCACTTGATACTCAACAGTATAGCGTCTCAAAGAGCTTGTAGGCATTAAAAAAAATAACACAAATAACAGGAGAATATTTTTACACCAAATATAAATGCATACCCAAGACAAAAAATAGCTAAAGCTATTATTTTCAATAGATTTAAAAATTTCTTTCTCTCGAAATAGCTATTTGCACTTTTTGTCAGACATCTCTCGGGAGTTCCTCCGCGTGGTATCATTTGGAGAAAACAGTTTCCACATGAGTCCACACTATGACCAGGCCCTAATATATTGCGCTCAACGACGGCGGAGGGCCGGAACGGTTACTTTTCGTTGTTCCTTTCGGGTTCCCGCATTGCACATTTGATGGATCGACCTGTCTGCCCAACATAAGATTCTCTGCAGATGCAGTGAAGTTGGTACACTCCCTCGAAAAGCGTGCGAGGGAGCCTGTCCTTGGATTTATGCAGGTGGTCGGCTGAATTTCTGCAACACGTGAATCTGGACTTAATGCTTACTTTGATAGAATCCACGTAATCCTCTCGGCGGTGCCGGAAACATACGGTATAGTGGCATTTTCAGATGGCTTTTCTCTCGTATATTCTTCCTCAGTAGTGTCATCCATTTTCCTAAATACCCTTCTGAGGGCCACCTTCTTGGGGTAGCCATTATTTTGTAGCGTCTTGACTACGTAATCTTTTTGTATTTTGAGTGAATCTTCATCGGAGATAGTGATCGTGTAATGAATCAACTTTCTCACCAATCCGACCTGAATTGGGTGTGGTGAGGAGGCGTTCACAGTCCGAGTTCGGTCACGGGACTGAGACCATACGAATGAGAATGTGAACAATTAATTACTTTGAGGGAATGGGTCGTACATGACAAGATAAATAAATGTATAAAGGGAAAGACCAGGGGGACGTAAGTCACGGGACAAGGAAAGGCACTCACTAACTTATACATTCCTCCGACATGTCTCCAACGATGTTCCCGGACCCGGGATTCATTGCGATGGTGAATCGTAGCGTAGCCTACGCCGTAAGTAACGAACCGTCCTACCCAATTGTTATGTTTTCTAAAAGAACTACCAAACATACGATGGCTACTAGAACTGAACCTAGTAACCTTCTACTTCCGACCCACCGAACCACTACGTTTTACAAATCGTTAGCCGTGGCCGCCTCACAACTTTGGAATTCTATTCCAATTGATGTGAGGATCTCGCTCGTTGGCAATTTTTCAATCTGAATTGTATGAAATTTTATTGAATGAATGTTTTCAAGAATTGTTTAGCCTGGTCAGTATTTAATTCGCATTGCCAATTATTTTTTATTTGAAAAAAAATGTTTTTTTCCCTCACGGTCTGTTTTTTTTAATCTTATATTATATATCTATATACATATCTTGCATTCATACCTATCTCTGAGTTCAGCTGTATAACACGTACAGTTATTGCTTTTCAATGAGAGTAGATGTTTTTGTCTTTTTCTCTATACATTGAATGTTAATAAGCTCTATATACTTTTTGATTTGAAATGAATAATATGTTAATTTGTTTATTACCTCGCTGCTATTTTATCTTATTGTATCGTTGCTCTAAGGGACCTGTCCCAGAGTCAAAGTCGAAGTAGGGCGCTCCCACCTCTTAGGAGCGCACTTTACAAAAAAAGAAGACTACGCCAACTGGCGACATGTGCTAAAACTAGGCAAGGTGAGCACCAGAAAGGAAAAAGGAGGGAAAATTCACACTTAAGAAATTTTAATGGGGATTACTACATCCCGGCTCGAAGAGTCAGTTTGTGGACCTGTAGACCGAGAGCCCAATGCTACCGTCTTTTTTCTTTTGAACCAACACATCCGGGAATGGAAATCTTCCGTTCAGCTCGGTCTAAATGTGAATTGAACGATGTTATGTTGTGCATTCAGATGCAACATGAACTTTTCTAGGCGCTGTTTGCCATTCACCCAAATGACAAACGTGTCGTCTACGTCTTGGAATGTATCTTGGGACTGCAGCAAAGTGCTTTGTGTTCGAAGTCTTCCGTGTAGATGCTCGCCATGGCAGGAGATAGTAGATATCCCATGGCCGAGCCGTACATAATAGCGTCCATTCCAGAGAAAGCGCGAGTTTCTAAGGCAGAATTCCGCTAGGATGGAAAAGTCCTTGGGTAAGCCTAGGTCACAGGGTCGTCTAATGATGGGTGATGGGTTCCTCCATCGGGGTGTTCGTGAAGATAGATATAACGCCAAAGCATACGAGCATGCCACTTCCTCCAACCGGGGTTGATTTGAGTGACTCTGTGAAGTGGGCAGAATTCTTAACAATTGAGGAAGTTCGCCTAGAGAATTGGAGTAGGTTCCGAACAAGGTATAGTGCCAGCTTGTAGGTTAGAGCGCAGATTGCGCTAACTATTGGTTGGAGTGGCACTCCTTCTATGTGAACCTAAGGCAACCCATAGAGGGAGGTAAGAACTGCACATGATCGGAAAATTCCGCATCTGCCGCCCGATTCTTCCCGTTTGGTCTGCCTTCAACTCCCTTTACGTGCCCTCTTTCAGGGGTTCAGTTATTTTGTCAATGCAGGTTTCTAATGACAGCATGACCGTAGCGTATCCTTTGTCATCCTGCAAGATAATTAGTTGTTCGTTCGCACTCAGAGCCTTTAGTCCTCGTCGCTCAACCGCAGTCGTTTTCGATTTCGGAGATTTAGTATGGCAACGGACACGGGTAATAAACTACATCGACATCTACATAATACCCCAAGAGCCGCCGCATGGACGTGTGGCAGGGGGTGTTAGGTCACCAGCCGTGTAAAGGTGTAAGTTTTTTGAGATGAAATGGTGACATAATTATAGGAGGGTATTTAGTGGAGCTTAAATTTTATTAAGGTCGCTTATTGTTCGCGGAAAGAACGAGTTTTTGTACCTATCCGTTCGGCAAAGTATCTCTCTTATTTTATCGCATCTGTCATACCTAGAGATGTAGTGAGGAATCATGATAATATTCTCTATGTCGCTCTGAAAAACATAAGTTCTGAATTTCTCAAGCAACCTAAGCCTAGCGTGTAGCCTCCGAGCCTCTAGAGGCTCCCACCTTAATCCCTCTAAAAGTTGTGAGACACTATAGGTACGCTCGCAGCAGCTTTTAACGAAGCGCGTTGCTTTCCATTGTATTTTATTATTTTTTTGGATAAATCTATTTGACCAGGGTTCCAAATGCTTGCGGCGTATTCGAGGTGTGGCCTAACCAAAGCGAAGTAGCATCTCTTTTTTACTTTTTCATTCGAGGACCTTCCTATTATACGTTTAACTAAATCTAGTTTCTTTCATGCTTCTCTCTCTCTCTATAATCCCTCTCACTTCGTCTGCATTCACCTTTGGCAGATTCCTCACAGCAGTTCCCACGGTGGCCACGATATCCTCCTTCGAGATAGTGAGTAGAGCCACTGATAAGAACAAACCTTTGGCCAGTATGGAAACCGCCGCATCACTCTATTGAAAATCGGAGGGGTTGATAATATTATTCTTCTTCTCAGGACACGTAGGTTGCGCGTCATCGTCGTACTTTTGGCCACGAAGATCCACGGCAGGTCAAGAAGAGGAGTCCTTCTCAGGCCCATATGAACCCTCAGTCATATGTGTTTATGAACATCCTAGAGCTGACTTATAAAACGCTAAATACTGCGGAGACCTTTGTATCAGCTCTTTGCATAGCATATTTAGTTCAAACGTGTAAGTCACAGGAACACTGATGGCTTATAAAACATGAAAAGGACCCTTTTATTAAACTTCAATACCCACTTATGATTGCTATTGTACCAAAATAATAATGTGAAAGGTATTGTATCGTGTTTAGGGACAACTCTGTGGCAAAGGGTCTTTTTAGTATGGTGTGATTTTATGGGCGCAAGGCGTATTCCTCAGGAGCAAGAAGCATCATTACGCTTGGGACAGGTGCGTTTGCTGCCTGCCCATGTGCACGGGGCGAGAGGTTGAATGTGGAGGGGGGGGGGCATAAAATGGGCGGTTAGCAGCCAGGAGGGATCGGGGGGGAGCTCTTATCGCCGCCCCTTACGCTCGATTGCCCCCGCCAAGTCGGCAATGCGAGGCGGCTGGATGCGGCCCGCCGGGCGGGGTCGGGTCCCAGGTCGCGATGGCGCATAATGCAGTGCAAGCGATGGCCCTGAGCACCACTGCTCCCAAATCCCTTCACTTTCACTGTTTTGGAGCGACATTCGAGTCAAACGAGGCGGCACTGATTCCTCCAAACCAAAATGGAATACACGCAAACGAAGTCTTCAGGTACATATACGTGGTTGCCAAACTTGCGATGCGTCGTGTGGATTTCTGCCAGAGCCACTTTTTAGGCCAAATGAACTCCTTGACAAAAAGAAGCTTATGCTTATTGTAAGGTAATAAGTTTACATTTTTTAGCCTAATGATACACTGATGCTTCCTATCCTCATACATTTATTTTCATTGCTCTCCGCACAATACCAACTTAACCATTGTAAACAAAGAAGATTCAAAATTCTTTTAACCGGCACGATGTTATTGTGCCGCATCACGGATTATTTATTTGAGTATTAATTTTAATAGCTGAAGATCTGGAAATGTCATCTACATATTCATTTTCACCTAATTGACGTTATTGTTCGTGTTTTAGTCAATCATCTACTTTTACATAACTTCCTATTATTCAGAGCTCAGCATTTGTTTTGTAATGGCCATTTTTCCTTGAATAAAAATTTAAAAATGTTTATTTTTGAGTGAGCTTGAAGGTTCTACTGCCATTTTCCCCGCTAAACTTGTTGTTATTACTTCAGCTAAAGTCTATGCATAATAGAGACAAAGATGCTAAAAATAATGATGATTGATAATGAATTTTATGCCGGAAAATAGTCTTTGCATAAGTACAAGGAGAAAACGCTGAAATAATTTCTCACTTTGTACATTCTAAACTTTTTTTATTTTCACCGACCATGGTTTTGACATACAACGTCAATTTCCTTGACAATGTCAATGAGGGAAAGGAAATTCAAGGAAAATTATTTGAAAATGAACTCATATGTCGAAACCATGGTCGGTGAAAATAACAAAGTGTGAAATGTACAAAGTGAGAAATTATTTCATGTGTCGCGTTTCCTCAAAGTTAAGCCTGAAACTGTAACATATATGAGAAGCACGATGTTGAGTTGACGAAACAATATAATACACCAGACTGCTGTAGTTCTCTGAGAAAAATCACGATATAATTAATATTATGAACACGAAAATACAACCCAAAAAATCGAAAAATTTAATGGCATCAACAGCCACCCCTTGTCTTCGGAAGCTCGTGGAAGCGGAAAAGAAAATAAATAAGCTAGAAGAACCAGAAGAATAAACTAAAAGAATAAACTAAAAGAATAAACTAAAAGAATAAACTTCGCGTTGTCACTTAAAACTGTAGATTACTTAAAGTCGTTGAAAAGACACAAATAAACCTTTCAAATCAAGGAGAAAATTCAAGCCAAATAATAATTTTGGTCTATTTCCCATATCGATGCATACTGTACACGCACTCACACGAAATTTACAAAGCTTTAAAGTCTGATGCGTGTTGGATATAGCTCAAGGTCTTTAATTTCACTGCAATGGTGTAACATTGGAATCATTCTCTTATAATGAACATTGTAGAAGGAAAAATGTCATTAACTCAGAGAAATGGAGAAGAAAATATATTAAAGATTCGTCTTAAAGACGTGGAAAAGAGCAACATTAAGATAATTTTCTCGTGTTCATGAGTTTAGAATGTGCTCGTCTGCAGAGCGGAGCGAGCGGAGCCAACGCTGGAGAAACACTCCAGTTTCCCCCCCTCTCCAAGCGATCCAGCTGCCACGGGATAATTTACTCAAGACTTTCTTCCATAAGAGCAGCATCTGCTAGGCCCGCCCACCCGACTCCGGATTCCGCTGCACGCGAAATGAAACGAGAAATGGAAGCCTAGAGGGATCAAATCGTAAACCCCCAACCGATCCTTGGGAGATCTCGTCCTTAATCCTTCCATTACTACATACGTATCCCTCTCGGGATTCTCCTGTCTTATCTGTCTTTCATTTTAATCGATCGTGCGACTAATGCCAAAGTCTCACTCCTTTAAATCCCTTGCGTGCGTCTTCCCTTGCTTCCCGCCATCACCCCCCACTATCCATCAGCAAACACTATCTCGTTGAGTGACCTCCGGCACCCTCACAAGGGAGGAAACATGCGCGGCAACTAGCATAGGATGTGGTCACCGGAATTGTGATCCCTTTCCTACAACGTATTAAGGTAGTCCGAGCGAGATAGTTCTCTAGTCATAATAGACACCATATTCGAATTATAAGTTTTTATTTCACCAGCTGTATGACACATCAATTAAATATTGCATTACTAAAGGTGCAATAATATAGTTTTATATGACAGAAATTGTGAGTAATCAAATGAAAATATCTAAATAAATCATTAACTTGACCCAAATTTTTCACGCGGTACGTTTGAAACTGCATCAAAACGGAAGGGTTATTGTGATCCCGAAGAATTTACTGCTGTGACAATATAGTTAATTTTCAAAATTAGTTAAGAAAACATAGAAACTACACACTGTTGATTTTTGACGATATCTAAGTGTAGGAAATACCTCATTTTTAATGTAAGGTCTCTCTGGAGTGGATACACGTACCATTTCCCATGTAAAAGGGCTGGTATTTTTTGGCAAATATCTCCAAACGTAATGTGGTAAGGGGTTGAATTTTTGGTGTCGTTGGAAGAAAGAGATATTTTTCTTTAAAATGAGACAAAATTCATTGATTTCTAGTTAAAATGAAATTTCGATCAAACTACCTTTAGAAGCATTCTCGTTTCCCATAAGCTACTTGCAAGAAAATTACTCTGAATCCGGAAATATTCTGCTTCCTACGTTGAATTCAACTTTTTAAGAATGTAGAGAAATTAATCTCTATAGAAGGTTTGAAGAGAGGCATGTATTTTCTGTGGATGGATAATGATTTACGAATCAATAATTTTGTAACTATAGCTATAGGATTGCAAAAGTTACTGAAATATTTTTGCTGTAATAAATGCCGGTATATAGGTGCCATTTTCTCCAGGAACAAACGTCATTTTGTCATAAAAATAAATCATTTGCCTCCGTGACTAATAGTTTTGTCCCCAACGTAAATACTGAGCCACAATTTTTTCCCGTAGTGAGAGGTTGGGTTTTAAGATGTGTGGACGTTTTTTGTCCTCAGAATAATGTTGCTAACCTGATCCGCTGACGTGAAACAATTAAGCAGAACCAGAATTAAGCATTAAGCAGAATTAAGAATTAAGTGTATATAAATATCGGGTTCTGCTTTACCCTTCCAAAATTTCCAATAAAATTTTGCATCTTGACCATCTCGTAAAACCACTGAACTATATATTCTCAAGGTAGTTATAGGCACTTCAACGAGATCCTGGTTCATACATTCAAAAGGTTAAAATAAATTGTTATAACTTCATTAAAACCAAGCGCTTTTTCTTACAACCCGTTTCAACAGCAGTCGTAATATTTTGAATTGATAACTTACCAGTTTCTTTGACGAACTTCATAGTTTACGCACTCTATCATGAAATAGTGGAGTCCCATACATGAAGTTTTGAGGTTTTTCATTTGCTGTCCTTCAGCATTTATTTCAACAATGGTTTACGATTGGCTAGATCCTAGGGTAAATTACTCAATCTCAAGTTGTTTGTCATTGGTACTGAGTGCGATTGTGTTGACATCCCCTTCCATCATCTACTACAACATTTTACGCGCGTGGAAATATTCAAACCATAGCTGGTTAAATTAGCTAAAATTTCTGCAATAAAAATTCGTGAAGTGGACTATGCACTGGTCCGGCAAACTAAAGGTCCGTGTTTCGATTCTGGGTCCAGGCCGAACTTTTCTCGTGGTAATTTCAACGTGCATTTTATCCTGCAAGCTCCCTCAAGGGTGTGTGGCAGGGGGGTGAGTTAACACCAACCTGCACTACAAACTACCAGTAACTATCATCGACATGTGCTAAATTATAGGTTTGCTATTTCTTCTTCTTCTTCTTGATTCCGTATACTATTCAATGCGTTGGGTGCTCATTCATCGCTCTCTTGCCTGTCGAAACAGGTCTCCAGTATCTCTAATCGCTGTCCACTCTTTGATGTTTTGTGTCCATGAACTTATTCTTCTCCCTCTTGGGCGCTTCCCTTCAACTCTCCCTTCCAAGATCAGACTGAGGATTTCGTAAGTTTTCCCTCTCAGGATGTGCCCAAGATATGAGATTTTCCTCTTCTCAATTAACTTCCTCAGCGAACGATCAAGGCCTGCTCTTTACAGGACCTCAGTGTTTGAAACTCTCTTGATCCATGAAATTTTGAGAAGCCTTTCAGTTGCTTCAGTTCTTTCAGTTGCTTCCAGTCTTTGCATTGATGTTTTCTTTATCGTCCAAGTTTCCACTCCATACAATAAGACGGGTATTAAGGTAGCACTGCACCACTTTTATTCTGAGAGCCAAGGGAGTGTCTTTATGGATCAATACATTATTTATCTACCGGAATATGGTTTTAGGTGTACCACATCGAATTTTGATTTCTCCGTCACAATCAAGTAATGAATTAACCATTGTGCCAAGATACTTGAATTTTGAAACTTTTTTTATTTCGTTCTGATCAATACTGAGTCTTTTATTCTGCTTTGGTGCTCTGCATACACACATCCATTTTGTTTTTGCGACGTTAATCCGGATACCAAATGTAAGCCCTGTACTATGGATATTGCCTAGTATATTCTGGAGGTCGTTTAAGCTTGAAGCAATCAGAGCAGTATCATCCGCATATCGGATATTCCATAGCCGCACACCATTAACCTTAGCACCAAAATTCTCTGTTATCAATGGTCTGGAACACCCTTTCAAGGTATAGGTTGAAAAGAAGTGGAGAGAGAATGCATACCTGCCATACTCCTTTGATGTAGCTATATTTTTTGTTTTCAGATGTTTGTCAATTCTCATTTCTGCCCTTTGGTTCCACTAGTCTTTGTATAATCCTACAACTAATGCCGCAGAAATTATTCGTACCGATGTGTACAACAGCCATATAAACAGGTGCAAGAGTCACGCAGGAATGCGAAACGTCATGTTTGCACAAAGATGCAGTTGGATTAACAAGAATTAAGGATAAAATAAACTATTCAGCAACACTACATTTCGAAAAAAAACTATTTAAAAATCTCATTGGCAGCCATTATGGCCTCCAATCGATCGCGAGAAAAACAACATTTAAAAAACCTCTCTGTTTTGTAGTCGCATGTATTAGGGTGGACAAAAATTTAAAAGTTTCGAAAATTTAAGGCCTTGAAGTTCAACTGGTTTTCAATTGATGCAAACGTAACGCAGTCTAAATTTGGAGTACTCCCGGAATCCTGTGACGTAGGGGTGCCAAACTTTCAATTTTTACAGGTTTGCATTGTTTTTTCTTTCAAATCCGATAAGAAAATGGTAAATATCTATATGTTACCTCTGTGATGAGAATATCCATCCTTAATGGACATTCATGAGATTAATAATTTATAAATTGCCGTTTATGTCCGCTAAATTATTGTTATTGACGGTCTCCGGTGGCTAGGCAACACGTGGATAAACAGCGCGCTCTTCCGTATTCTTCAACATTAACAGCTATTTTCCTACTCTCTCATTATCCATCGGGTTTACCATGTTGTAAATTAACAGTAGAACAGATTTAAATTGAACTATAGAAATATTGCCCACATATGCTACATTTTAATGATATTCTCCTCCCATTTAAGTATAAACAATATATTGTGATGGAAGAAAGTCAAAAAGGTTTCGATGAACTAAAATGTTGGTTTTTCATCCATGGTGGCGGTTACCCTACCAAACATTTGCTCGCCAAAGCAAACTTCCCACGCTTCCAAAATTACACTCCAACAGTTACTGAGGTAATTTTTGCGCACTCAGATCGACTGAGGTAATTTTTGAGCAGTCATTTCAGTTTCATTTCTTATCAATTCGACTTTCTGACTCCGTCGCCTATCACTGATCTATCTGATGATTTCTACTTCAAATAGCTTGCCGGTCTGTCTCATATGCATCATCAGCCGTTATCATATGTCTCGCTTTGTTTTAAAATCAGTGTATAAAGTATCTGTGAGACCTTTCTCTGGTACAGACGAATCCCTTTTCATGCTGTGTAAGAATCAGTTAACCCTTAATGAACATTAATCATAATGAAGAAATTAAACGTGCACTTTTCTACAAAAAAATTTGCAGTCAAATTTACTGCTATTAATACTGGAAAATTGAAAGAAATATATATCTTCATTGTGTATAATTTACACACGATATCACAAGAATCTTTGGATTTCATGAACTATAAAAACCAAGTTGAGACCGGGCTAATTTATTCTAAAATATCCTTTCCTTTGAAAGGCAAGCTTACGACAAAAATTGGTGTCATATAGGTAAATAAGTAGTTGAGTACCCGGTACATAGTTAGACTTAATATAACGAGTGGTTATCATTAAAATATTAAAATTTTAACCTAAAATTTTTAAGTAGGCTCAGCCCTTAATGGTTACCTTGAATTCTGTATAAATATATTTTTTGGCATGATCTCCTAAAAAGGATAGAAATCTTGGCAAAAGGTGCTATTTATTTAGGTTCTGTTCAGCTTAAAAGTCTATACGTGGGAGGCCACCTATTTTAAAGCATAGAGATGGTTGTATCTCCAGATTGTACGTAGGTATTTGTAATCCTTCATTCCGTACAAACTTGCTTTCTGCTTTTGCAGCTCCAATGTCGGAATTAACTTCACCAATTGTTTTTTTTCCTTCTTAGCATTCTCTCATCCAGAGCAGGGTGAGCAGATCGAAAATTTACGGGTTACGTGACCACAACGGTTGAGGAGGATATAGGAAAAAACTGCAATTCGCTTGCGACCGAATTCTCCAAGAGCGAGCTCAAGCATTAGCATTAACATTGCGATGGCTCCTTTAAGAGTATTATTGACATCTGTATCCACGAAGTACCGTGCATGGCACCACCAGGGTGTGTGGCATGGTGAGACGCCAAGCATCCGGCAGTCTTCCCGGTCCAAATCGGAACCTCACACGTTCCCCCCGGCCGCTGGGCGAAGACCAAAAAGCAGTCAGAAGAGAATTGCGCGATCATATCAGAAACCTGGAGAGTAAAGCATTCAGTGAAGTAATATCGTGAAATAAAAAAATAAATAAAAGTTAGTATTTCAGGAAGCAATACGGTCTATCGGGATTTCTTGAAGGTCACATAAACTCAAGATGGAACTTAAAGACAAACATGAATCAAACTGTCATAAGACCTGTGGTTATGTACGGTTCAAACACTTAGACCACAACTACTGTAGATGAAAAGTCAATGAAAAATATTGGAAATGGTATTGCTAAGTAGGTTATTTGTTTCATCAAGGAAAGCGGGTAGAGGTATTAATCGGGAGGAACGGAGAATTGGAGGAATTCTACGATCACATTAATATCGTATCTGAAGTTACGAGTAGCAGGTGAAGGCGTTCCTGGTATGTTGAGAGAACGCCTGAAGAGAAAACGGTCAAAAAGGTATATCAAGGACATCTATATGTTAGAATGATGAGGGAAATGCTACGTATATTATGGTTGGATGGTGTAGAGAAGACTCTGAGGAAGATGACACTAAGAAGATGGAGAATGCTTGCAGAAAATTGTGAAGACTATACTAACATTGTCGGAGATGCCCAGGTCAGTTATCTAGGTATCAATGCTCTAACATAAGTTTTGTTTTCCTTTCGATTTCATGCCTTTTATACGACTCAATACAGGTTTCTCGAATACAGAGGCGTTTTCACGGAATAGATCCCCATAACAGAGTGGAGAAACCCTACGGTGGTGGTCGCTTTGATTGGCTCGACATTAGGGTATTGTACGCCTGTCCATTTGGCAACTCGAAGAGAAAAATTCGATAGCAAAAAAAAGAATACCGGTAAATTGGACTTTCATATGCTTTCCCACCTTCCACATTTCCCATTAAAACATTTTTCATCTCCTCTCTCGTAGACTCAGCCCCTGGAGAATTCCTCCTTATACCTGAGGTGTGGGGAGGAATTTGCGGCGAGATTGACGTCACATGGGAATTTAATAAGGGTGATTTATTGCTAGGGCGACGCGGTGAACACTAAATCGTCCGCGCCTACTTATAACATCCCCTTTACGAGAAGCCATCTGAAATTCCTGCAGAAATAATAGTTAAGTAAAATACAAGTGGTGCATAATAGTAGAAAGAACGGAGCAAGAGGAAAGGGCTAACTGAGATAATTAAGGGTAAGCGTAATAGAAGATACACTAAAGGAATATAAGGAGGTTTAAGAATCGGACAATGTGTGTGAAGCAATGCACAAGAGTTAGGAGGGCGAAAGTGGTTTTCAAGGATGAGGATTTTATGGAAGATAATATCAAAAGGGAGCTAATATTGCAGGGCTACGGGCCGTTACCCGGGTTGAAGCCAGCACATTTGTTGGGTTTTTTTAGGTCTTCCGCACTGACTTTTTTTTATTCAATGAAATTTTTACTGAAGAAACATCTCTCTCAACTAATCGTTTGACGTAATCCAGCCAACCACAATGGACAATCTAAACCACTAACAGCTCAGAAAAAAGAGCTGAATTTGTACCCTCTTCACACCGCAAAGTAGGGTGAAAATAGTATACCAACGTTTTTCGTTGAAAACTCGCACACATTGCTTCTATTTCAACTCAACTCCATTAGTGTAATTCTTGAACACTTCCTGCAAATTCTGCGCACTTGGGGAATCCCTCACCAGCTTAATGCTTATTAGATTTTACCGTATCATAGGACATTTCTCAAATCCATTTTTATCTTAATTGAGTCTTTTGGTGGCGATCGACCTCATTGTCTCCTCAAAAAGTCCTTGCTCTTCGGCCACGGGCGTACATCGAGCATCTTAATGATAGGCACGAGATTACAGGAGGTCCCGGGTGGATAGGTAGATTTTTAAGGCTTTTGAGAGAAATTTGCGACCGAAAAATTATTGCTAATATTGTCTATTTTGCTTTTAATGTTCAATTTACTCACTATATGAATTCATTTAAATAAATTTAGCAGAGTAATGAAAATCGTTCCTGTAAACTTAAACATTAACCCGAAAGTAAATGGCACAAGGGGTATATCTGTAAAAGTACGCTAACAACACAACTAAACTTTAACTCACAATTGTGGACTTGTGCCCATGGATGCCCTGCAGGCGCGCAATATGAAACAAATATGAACTAATATCATTCCTCCACCGCACCTCCAAAATGTTTAATTGGCACAAATATTGTCTTTTTTATGACCCGGTGTTGCGTGAAATGGTTTCATAGGTAGGCGCTCGAAACCTAACTTTTATCGTTTTCACACTGGGAAAAGTGTCCAGACTAATTAAAATAACCTTTTGATTTAACAAATGTGTACAAATGTAAAATATTTACATACTATAAATTGATTTAATAGAGTCTTCACCGATATAGGTGCCTCTACGTAACCTATTAAAATATAAAATGCTGCACGACATTTTACGCGCACTTCTTTGAAGAAGCTACCGATGATGGAATAACCTGCCCCTGCTAGCGAGCCATCTATCGGGTAAAATGAAAACTAAATTCTTGTTCATTAGTCTTTCACAGCAGCGCGTGAGAAACATGAAAGCACTGGTCACTCATAACGAGAATGAGACACAGAACTTAAACGATTCGTCAAATGAAACATTGCTTATTATACTAAAATGTAGAAATAAATTCCGTATATTGAAGTCGCTTCCGCCAGGCTCTCACTTACATTAAAAACAAGAACTGAAAGAAATTGTCAACATAAAAAAGCCTAGAAAAAATGGCTGACTTGTTGAGTAGGAGCAAAATGCAAAAGAAATATTTCCACTCACTAATATTTTCTTCAAAAGGCTCGCGGGATACGCCCTAAGTAATTCCAAACGCATGAAACAAAGAAGTCGCCACCGCTAATACAT
Source organism: Ceriagrion tenellum (assembly GCA_963169105.1). Taxonomy (NCBI): domain Eukaryota; kingdom Metazoa; phylum Arthropoda; class Insecta; order Odonata; family Coenagrionidae; genus Ceriagrion; species Ceriagrion tenellum. The sequence goes on from OY720639.1 coordinate 11,608,508, forward strand.
GGTTGATGATAACATTAGTTTATATTTACAAAATGATGAATGCCTAATTTTCATGGCTTACGATCATATTCACCCATATTCTGGCAGTAATTTGACAGGTTTGTTTTTTAAGATAGTTAGCGTTTTAAGGTAGTAGCGAGCGAGATAGTTCCCGAATCATATTAGATATCGTATTCGAATTATACGTTTTAATTTCACCAGCTGTGAGATACATGAGTGAAATATTGGTGCAATAAGGGAAATTAATGGTGCAATAATATGGTTTTACATGACAAAAATTGTAAGTAATCAAATGAAAATATCTAAATAAGTCATTAACTTGACTCATTTTTTTCACTCGGTACGTTTGAAACTCCATCAAAACGGAAGGTTTTTTGTGAAACCGTAGAATTTACTGCGGTGACAATATGATTAATTTTTGAAATTGGTGAGAAGACACACAAACAACACACTGTTGTTTTTTGACGAGATCTAAGAGCAGGAAAGGTCTCATTTGTTAAATGAGATCTCTCGGGCGTGAATACACATACCATTTCCCATGTAAATGGGCTGGTATTTTCTGGCAAATATCTCGGAAAGTAATGTGGTAAGGGGTTAAATTTTGGTGTCAATGGAAGGGTGATATATTTATCTTTAAAATGAGGCCAAATTCATTATTTCGAAGTAAAATGATATTTCGCTCAAACAACCTTAAATAGTCACAATCCCTTGGCATTTTTCTGCGAATGATGCTGGAGCGTGAACCAAAAGCTCTTTCCGATATAGACATCTAAAACCGCGTCTTACTGAGAGGAACTGTCGCGTCTTGTAATATCGTGTACAAAACTCAGACCACATCCTATCGAAATCGTGTTCTGTGAGATCACGCTGTTTCATGGTTTACTGTAAGCATATAAGTCGCGGGTGTAAAGGAGAGCTGTTGGGGGAGAAGCCCTATAGATGCCTCTTCTTTCTTTCACTTTCTGTCACACAACCGTCAACCATTACGACGCGGGGCATTCTGCTCATCACTTTGTCCGGGGTCCCTCCGCCATCCCCCCCTCATTCCGACCCTCTAGCCTGTGACGAAGAGAATGTACGGCCCTTCCAGTGGTGCCCTTCCAGTCAGCCCCATTGTGCTGCAGCAGCTCCTCTGCTTTCGCGAGATCCACGCGCGCCATTGTGCCGGGTGACGTCACACCATACCACTCGCCCGACACCCAATTAGTCAGGCGTTTATCGCGCCGCCACACTGCAGATGGCAGCACGGTTTCGTGTCGCACCGACCGACCACACCCTCCCAGTGTACCTGTCTCCAACATCACACACCACACTCCCTCTCTCTCTCTCGACTATCCAGCCCAACCCATACCACCAAACGATAAGGCCGAATGAATGGAGAAGCCGTAAGGTTTTATTTTTTCTCGGTCAACTGCCGTTTTACGGTCGCTGTCGAGTTTAGGGAAAATAACATCACTGGATGGAGGGGATTATGGCCGATTATGTAATGCCCTCCGGTATAATGCGGTCGAGTGAGAAATGGGTCGGGATGTGTAAAGTAAATCCGAATAGACTTTGTAAAAGAAAACGTATGTACATCGACAGTGCGACTTGGTGGCTCTCACCTGAACGACGTGTGACGTTAGGAAAAGTGGGGCCGGGAAAAAGAGCTGAGACAGTCAACGGTAAACACTGCTGCCAGCAAAACTAATCGTAAAATGACAAGAGAAGTTTTTCGTACGGTTATCCTTTATTACAACTTCGTACAGCACAGGTCTCAAGTTTCAAGCAGTCATTACTCTGCTTGATAGCATAAATTCAACCGTATCGTGCTGAGTTTCAAGGTGGTATAACCAATAAATGTGTGTGTTTATCAGTACCAAAGCAGGGAAGGAGACCAAAAAACATGTATGTGGGAAAAAAATGTGGGTTTATACTTTTGAACCTCTAATTCGAAAAAATTTCTTGGACCGCATTTAACTTGAGTACATATGTTTATTCGGCGGTAATCACCAAGCATGCGGTAATGAAAACGATGCAAGAGAGGAATTTTAAAGAGTTCACCTTAAGGTAGTGCGAGCGAGATAGTTCCCTAATCATAATAAATACCATATTCGAATTATACTTCTCAATACCACCAGCTGTAAGACACACGAATTAAATATTGCATTATTAATGGTGCAAAAATAAAGTTTTACATAACAGATATTGTAAATAATCAAAAGAAAATATCTACATAAATCTTTAACTTGACTCTTTTTTTCGCGCGGTGCGTTTGAAACTCCTCCAAAGGGGAAGGTTTTTTGTGATCCCGAAGAATTTAATGCGGTGACAATATGATTTTAAAGTAGTTGATAAAACACACAAACTACACACTGTTGATTTTTTTGCGAGGTCTAGGTGTTACAAATTCCTCATTTTTTTAATAAGGTCTCTCTGGAGTGCATACACGTACCATTTCCCACGTAAAAAGGCAGGCATTTTCTGGCAAGTATCTCGGAAGGTTGTAACGAGGAGTACTGTAAGAGACCTTATTGGCCACATTTGAATGTGGCGGTCGCCTACTAGCGCCGCCTCAGGGAGTCTCGACGCTCAGTCGGGACGGTCGGAGGCAGTCGGAGGAGGCACCGCAGAAAGAGGGGAGCGAGTTGCCGTGACCTACCTCGACGTGCGGGAGTGGACCGTGACTCAAGTTTGGTTTTTTGGTGTACCTCCAGAGAGTGGAAACATTAAAGATTATTTGGAAAGATTCCCGGCCTTTCCTCTTTTCCTTTTGGCCCACCTACCCGTCACGTTACAAAGTAATGTAGTATGAGGTTGAATTTTTGGTGTCAATGGAAGTGTGATGTATTTTTCTTTAAAATGAGACGAAATTCATTGATTTCTAGGTAAAATGGTATTTCGCTCAAACTATCTTAAGTATATCATAATTATGAATTTAATTTACGTCGCGGAATCCCAAATTTAAGCAAAATCACGGTAACATTCGTGTATATCACTTGGCATAATACCTTGATATTTGTTGCCCACCAATTTAATATGATGGAACATATCATTCTGCGCTTTGGAAGTAATCGGTGCATATTTAGTGATGTCTTTTTTTAAAATGTTACAAGTGATGTAAGGCTACACGATAAAAGTGCGTTTAATTGCAAAGTTTCATGCAAATCCGTACATAAGCAAGCTTAAACCACCTTAATGACGCGAAAAAACTGCCATAAAAGCGCCAGTTTGTTGGTAGAAAATCAGATAAGTCAATTTAAACTACTTAATTCAAATTCATTCATATGGTTATAGTAGATGATAGAAGCAGGTTGAGCATTTTGAAGCTGGCAATAACGGATTGAGAAATGGTGGGGATCGGGTTGGTGTGCTGGTTAGAGTACTTGCCTACCACACGGGCGGCCACGGTTCAAATCCCTGCAGAGAAGGATGTTTTTCAGAGGAAACCCGATCCCTACTTGAATGTCTTGTGGAGGGCATTTCAAGTACAGTACTCAGTCTGTCGGATGAGACGTTAAACCGTGGTCCCCTTGGCGCCTTTCGTTAAGAGCAGGTTAATGCCGACGCCGGATCTGTATCCACCCTTCCTCTCTCACCTATCCCCTATGGCGCAAATGACCTTATATCCCCTAATATCCAATACAATTCAATTTTGAAATGGGCAACCATTGTTTCTAACGCAAAGACTGTCTTGTTGACCCGCGAGAAGCCACGTCAACATCTAAATAATACCCAGTGCTCGCTTCAGAGGCGTGTCTCTGAGGTCCCATGACAGAGCTTCCAATGCGCATTAGCGGAAATATCTCGGTGAATGACCGATTCCTCAGAAAAAATATATAACTTTGCCACTAACTATATATTAAACTTCTTTTGTAAGAACGAGTAATAATAAGGGGTCTGACATTCTTATTTCTGCATCTACATCTACGAAATACTGTGCAAGCTACCACCACGGGATGATTCCACATCAGGCATGCAACAGTTAACCCAGTTGAAATAAGATCCGCGTACGCTCCCCCGAATGCCAGGCGCAGGCCAAAAGCAGTCAAGACAACGGTACGCAGTCAGACCAGAAACTAGGAGTGATACTTAGAACATACCACCATGCAGTACACTACTCAAGCTATAACTACTGTGTAGTATTATTATTGCGACAAATACATAGCACTACAAGGTATTAAAATATGCAAGAGTATATCATGCCGGAGATTGCATGCGAGGTTAGAATAATAATGTTAAGATACTTAGCACTACTGAAAAATTTTACCTATTAAACCTAGTCCTTATCCTAGAACTGACCTATCACAACTATTATGATCCCTTATTCTGCGTGGACAAATGACATTTTATATCTATCTGTACTGCAGTATATTTCTTTAATCCTTCCTATCCTATTCGTATCCTTCCAATCCTATTTGTAGGATACGGGAGGCCACTTTAATTGGTACTATACGTTGAATTTAGTGCTGTTGGTAACTACTTTTTTGGGTAAAATATGTTAAAAAGTCATGAAATAAATTATCACCTGATTTTAGAATACCATGGAGGAAGATCTCAAGCTGAGTTTCGCATGATCTACTCTTCCGAAAGTCGTGCTGACTGCTTTGATGGAAGTTTTGACCACCGAGGAAAGTCATGATGTCTGCAGAAATTAGAGGCGCGAGAATTTTGCATCATTATAATGATAAGGATATAGGCCGACAATTTTCTCCCTTGTTTGCCTCCTATTTTAAACATTAAGTCGAAAACGTCAATTTACAAGTCGTACGGCACTCTTCATTCGCAATATGACTCGCTAAATATGGTTTCCATAAATGTGGTGATGTGAGGGGACAACTACTTAAGGACACATCTGGATATTTCTTCCTTAACCGAGGGATTTGGGACATTTGATTGAGAATAATCCATTAATAATACCAACGCGAAGAGTAATCATGACACCGACTGGTCCACTGATGACGAGGATATTTGCGCCATGCAGTCTTTCGCGATTAATGTTTACATATTTTTTCAAAGTAGTAATTCAATTTTTTAGCTGTGTAGATACAGTTAGTGAAAACTTGCAATCATTCTCCCTCAAAATCAAGCAAGAACGATATGTGAAAAGAGATTGAGTTTAATTTCGTGGAGTTCCATTTCATAACTTGAATATTTCAACTTTTATAATACCGTCTGTGGTCAAAAATATAAACTGTACAATCCGAGTTTCAATGCCTTTGAATTATTAACAGGTTATTGTCATTATAACAACTAATTACGATGTTGTTTACTGAAATCTGGAAAGTGAGGTTAATTTTTTCACAATTATTTTCAACATTTCACAATTGAGTTGTTTGTTTTTCACAATTTCACAACAACACAATTTTTCACAATTTCACAATTTTCACAATAGAATTTCACAATTATAAAATTTGACATTTCTGAGTAATGACAAGCTTCTAAACTAAAGTTCTACAGTTAAACATCAAAATGATTATGGCATACTACATTATGATTTTATCTAGTTATTCACTCTTCAGTTCTATCTAGAAGTTTTGTATTACAGTACGCATTATTTCTATAGTTTCGAGTGTTAGATAATGGAATGTTCTCCAGCCTCGTGCTTCTTCACTTAGTCATCATAATTTGCAGTATTGCTTTAGAATATTGTTGATATAATTTAGTCATAAGTCGCCACCTTATTTTGTATCTGTCTGAACAATAAGAAAGGACTTAGCTGCTGTCTTCGCCAATTACAAAGATCACGTATAGTGTATAACAATCTGATATCCAAATATAAGCCGTATAATTTAGATGTCATCAGGGAGGAAACACGCCAACACTATCATCACTTATCAATATAAAAAATTATTTCCGATCGGGACCGGTAACTATTTGGATATTATCAAGGCCAATTAACTCAACGTTACGAAGTATAAAGCATGAATTATTTGCTAAAAATGGCTAAATGAAATAAAAAGTGAGGTGAGTTTTTCATAATATCAAAAATCAATAATTTTGCAATCTTGGGGGAATTTTTTTCATAAAATTTTAACGAACATTTAAAAAACTGCATGAGTGTACCCAGAATATGCGAGGTACGAAAGGTAGAACAAATACCGTACAAAATAGTTGTAATTGGAAAGTGAATTCATTCTTCCTTTCGGTAAACACAAGCTGATAGGGAAAAACTACATTCCCAGTGTCTGCACTGTCTGAGTTGACTCAGAATTACAAAGCGAGAGAGCTCATCCACGGGCAAAAATATTGCGAACGGGCCATTTCCCGGGAATAAAAAATGATTAATTCAATGCATAAAACCGCTTCCCCGCCTCCTTTCCGAATAAAAAGCAAAACAACGGGTGACATAACGTGCCCGTCCACTCAGTTTCACGGCCCGATGACAAAACCAACTCCGCCCAATAGCGAATACAACAATGCGGAGAGCCGACAAAAAAATAAAAGGCCTCTCTCTTTGTCCCTTCCCCTGTCTTCCTCATCCTCCACACTCCACACCCTTCTCCTCCCCTCACACCGCTCCACAGCGAGAGACGTCAGTTTGCAGTTTTGGAAAAAACCCAGCCGACGACTATGGGTCGTGAGTCTTCTTCAATGCGTCATCTTTCGTGTCGAAAGCAAGAGGGGAACAGAATTTATCGAGAGCTGCGAGTAAAACAACGCATTTCAAATACACAATCTTCGAGAGTGCGTCTCAGATAATGGCGCAGTGTATCAGAAACGGAGTCAATTTGTAAACACGTCCTATTCTGTTAAGGAAAGGGTAACATTTGAATGAAGAATCCACGACGCTGGCTTTTGTTTGACTCATACGATCGTGAAAAATATGTCTAATTCTCATTTATTTCAAAGTCAAATCTAAGTATTTCAATTTCACTACCAACTTCTTTTAGCCTCGTTTTCCATTTCAAGAAATAGAGAGAGCTAACATTCTCGCCTCGCTCAGAATTTTGAGCATCCAACATTTCTACGTCAATTGAGTTTCCTTCTGATGCCAACGCTCCAGTCATCATAGGTGTTCATAACTTTATTAAACGGTGCCATGAACTTCAATAAAAGACTTGCATTTACTTGTAGACCGGAAATATGCCGGTGAAATTACAATAGTATTTACTACCTAATGCTTGCAAAAAGTCAGAGCCGTAAATTTACAATCAAATATATTCATTTGACATGAAATGACTCATAGAGGCCGCATCAACTTAGTTTCAGGGAAGGTCGTATGAAGATTACGAGTACTATAAGCGGGTGCAATTCAGATCTGCTTCAGAGACATGAAAAATGGAGGAACCATGAAAACACGGACGGGTACGCAAGACGAAATCGCCGACCCACTTAAAGTGTGTTAACAGAAAAATTAACAAACGCATTTCCTATAAATTTTTGAAGGCACATTTAGAATTAAAAAAAAAAATTTTCAATGGGAGAGCCATGCATTTATGATTGACTGCTTAGGCCCAAAGTAGCAAAATATAATGCACAAAGCAAAGACACTGAATTCGTGAATCTCGCCACAAATTTAAGCACGAGGTTAAATTATAATACAAACTAAAAGTAAGGTAACAATTCCATGAATCACGATTTCCCATTTCTACGCCTATGCAATCTTTTTCGTAGTAAAAACTCAAAGACAGAGTCATTGAAAACTCTTGCTGTATCTTTATCAATGTAAAATAAGATTGGAGAAAAAATAATGGATTTAATAAGCATTAAGAGGGAAAATACTATATTTAATAGGAAAATTCTATAGCGTCGGCAAGTACGAATTTTTAAGGTCAGCTCAGTCCATCTAACTGACTAATAGCCCAGATAATTTTGTACCATCAATTGTCGATAAAATTAAGGTAAAGTATGGAAGGTAAAGGTGCCTAGTAACTCTTTCAGAAGAATTTTTTATTGCGTGCGTAATTTCAGAGGAATTGTGTGTGATGATAGTGCGAGGGAAGGAGGATACAGAAAATTACCTTTTTATTTTATCTTTTCTTAGCGTCAATCCCAGCATTTAACAATCATTTCATCACCAAGGCATGCCAGTGTTTTGAAAGCATCGAGAGATGGATGCATTTGACATACCTGCAAAGGAAAAATGAAGGAAAGATGTTAGATTTTTTATATAATATTCGTGTTCTCATTGTAATTTTCCATTAACTACTGTATGAGGTTAATAACAAACATAAATTTTCAAGAGTAAAGAAGTTTCCGGACGGTATTGACTGCCCATTTACAATGTATAGGCCACAACTGGCTAGATTCGGTTAACCGGATTAACCAATTGGTGGCTTTAAAATGCTCCCAGAATCTACTTTCCTTGTTCTTCCGTATTTAAATCAGTCAAGTACGGCCATTAAAATTCGCCGTTACATAGTAATTACACTCTCCCTATTCGGTCGTTGTAACCCAAGACAGAAACTGAAAATATTCTCAGCACCTAGATTCATAGAAAGGGAATATTTAGCGAAATAATTCAGAGGAAGTGTCAGACGACTCAGGGAATATCATTTTTACACCTCACTACATGTCTAGGACCGACAGAAGCGATAAAATAAGTGAGATACATTGCGGAAAAAAAGAGATATAATAATTCGTTATTTCCACGCAGAATAAGTGACCACAGGAAAAACTGAGCTCCAATCAAATCACAGCCATAATACAAGTCACCATTTCACCTCTAATTAACCTATACACCCCTTGCTGAGATAACATCCCCTGCCATATGCCCATGTGGCGGCTTGCAGGGTTTGCAAAAAATAATTCTGTTAAAATATTGTATACGCAAATGCAGATAGTGTTCGGCATTGTTTTAACGTATCGGTGACCTGAATATATTCACCATTTCTGTTTGGCGATTTTGAATCACACATTATAATGATTCATTCAATGGATTCGTCCCCATTCCTCTAATGCGGATGAAATTATAACGCAATTTAAACCCACTCTGTGTTTTGTCATGTAACTATGAGGTTGGAAAAATATCAAAAATATTTGAGCAATTTAGCACTTTACAAAGACTTTGGTCGTAAAAAAATTAGAAAAATGCACATTCATAGAAATGAGACACAATTTGGAAAAATAATGGGCACCAAAAATAACCCATTTGATTCACTTCATCCTCAACTTTTTAACTCTTAGCCACAGTACACCGTTAATTATACAACTTACTCTTGAAACTTGAGTAAAGATTTTCGAAGAAATCGGTTCACCGCGTGGAGTAATTAAAGTGAAAATAAAAAGGGAGTGATTTTTGCAAAATATTCAAGATTGAAAACAAATTTTGGTGAGTGATCTACTTTTTAACAACAGTCGAGGCACTGATCAGCCTCATTATTCAAATAACATGGAAATTGAATCACTGGCTATAGCCAAAATATTTCAGTACAACATAAACGGCGCTTACTCACCCTTGTATGTGTCGATTTCGTCCTCCTATCATGCTCAGAAATGTTTTCTATGATGGGAGCATTATTATAAATATCAAAATCTGATTCTTATTTGCATATAATCATACTATGCTAATCAACTAAAGAGAAAATAGCCATGCAGGCTGAGGCCCTAATCTCCCGAAAGACCCGAACTCACTCCTCATTTCCCTTTTCACCCACTTCCTCTTATTCCTAATGCCTTATATATCCCTTATGTTTGGAGCACAAATACTCCACGCCAATCACTATTGAAGAAAAAAATTCGATGTAAAAAACCTCAGTCCTTGAATGATTGTGCTTCAAACAGCATTATATATTTATTCAACTCCTTATTTCAAAGTATAATCACTAGGCCACCCCACAATACATCCGTTGCGGTAAATACATACTGCCGGAGAAAGTTACCACCCATTGATATGTGTACTCAAGGGAGAGAAAACTTGCTTATGCCGCAAATTTCTAAACAATCATTAGACCTTGAAGAAACACCTGCCATCTTGTAAAAGGAATTGGCTTCAAAAATAGCCTCAAATAATATATTATAAACCCATCAACGAACACGTGGTTCCCAAGGACTGGAAAACAGCAAATGTTACGTCCATATTTCAGAGGAGTGACTATAAACAGCCAACGAATTACTCCATTCTACATCACTAACTTCCATTTCGTGTTAAATCCCTAAACGTTGAGGCGTAAATTCATATATCTACATCAAAACAAAGATCTTCAAGTCACCTGTACTGGTGAGTTAGCACCAATTATGCCCTGTTTAAGTAAGCGTAGGAACAATTACGGATTCATAAGCAAAACCCTCAGAAAATGTGTCAAAAAGCTAAATATTACATACGTACACTGAACTAAAAGCATGACACCAATGTTAAATAGTTTGTATTAATGTTTTCTGCAACTATACAAACACTTAGAAATACAAGAGTTCTCCGCCACTGCATACAGGCCATTAGAGAGTTCTCATTTGAATTGACGTGAGTGTTCTATGCCTGGTGAGGAGTTGCCTTGTGCCACTTTCTATAACGGTGATTTCAACGGTATTTTGTATATGAAGATGTAGAATGTAGATGCTAAATTTTACAATTAATTAAATACTTTAAAGTTGCGGTGGAATTAAGTGTGTAGAAGCAAAGCGGCTGCAGCAGCAACAGTTTCGGTCAGACAACTCTTTCGAATCGCTCTCGCAAACTGGACCATTTTATTGATCGTAACGCAACCGCACTGTAGGGCCCCTTTATTCTGCAACAGCCAATGATAGTTAAGGTTGTTTTATTTTCCATTCAGTATAAGTTGTAAGGCAAGTGAACCTGCGTTGCAATAATAAGAAACAAGTTTTTTGCATTACATTTCCTTCCAAGAATTTTTTATGATTATAGTTGAGTATTTCATGGAAAACGCACCTCTCCATATTTTATGAAATATGGTTTTAGTAATTTTAAAATAATTCCCAAACAAAGCCATGCGGTTGCCTGATGTTCCGTATTCCTGTAGCTGTAGTTTTTAAAAACAGTAAGCTTCACTGTGAGCTCTTTTGTTACCACCACTACTTTATAGTTTCACATCTCTCAATCTCAAACTTCCAAACACAGGAAAAAAATCTGATAAATTTTCCCAATATACCAATTTAACTGCTTCGCTTAAATTCCTGAACACTTCTCCTCTCACAGTAATGTTGGTGCTCCGTGGCAGATTGTATTTTAAAACGAGTTTTCTGAGGAAATATTTTTATCAAGATGAAAATATTAACGCCAACCAACTGCGTTTAATCAGTATTAAATCGACTCCTGCATACACGTTGCTAAGCAAGCGAAAGCGAGCTTAACAAAGTATGAAAAATTGAGTATTTCAATTTTCCTCTGTATGATGAGAAGAGGCACAATGGTAATTCATATTAGCTGAAGCAGAGAAGACAACACAAGGGTTACGAAAAAAATTTATGGATGCGAATATAGAGTGAAGATATAAAAAATAATGAAAACGGATCCAATATCGCAAATCTAACTAAAGAATGAATGAAACTACAGAATGAATGAAACATGAAACAGGGATGAAAAAGTAAAGATTCATGGGATAATACATTCAGCCATTTCCTTCCTTATTTGAAACAAAACAAATCCGAAAAACCAATCTTTTCACTGTGAAACCCATTCCCATACAGAACATCCCTGGATTTGCGCTTCCGAATGGCAAAGCGAATTCAACTTCATAATTCTTACTAATGATTTTAAATCTAATCTTGTCTGTGTTACGCAATCACAAAAAAAACGACTGAGCTGATCGAACCCAAACTTGACTTGCTGATACCTGCTGTATCTGATTCAGCTGTAGTACTGAGTTTGATTCTGTTTTAAAATTCCTAACCGTAAGGATTTAAATTAATATGAAATTTTTCCATTATTTTGCACGGAATTTCACTTATGTAGCCTGGCCCCCAAAAATAGGCCCTTTTAAAGCACTGAGATGAATGCAGATGTTTCTTATTTTGCTTTTTTAAAGTAGTTTAAGCCAAGATATCGGGTTGAAATTTTCACCAGCAGATGACTAGAAGAATGTAAAATTCGTTTTACGCTCCATATTTGATTTTAAAAACTATATTTTTACTTCAAAAATCCTTTATTTTCTTCCGATTTCAACAATAGCGTATTTTCTGGGTAACCTGAGCAATTACTTTAATAGAAAAATTTCTGAAATCTGATTTGATATTTTCCCGGCGAATAATACTAATAATCTTTTCGGGTTTTTCACCAGGTTAGGTCATTTTCCACCAGGTTTACAACATGGCTTTCACACAGTATTTATACTTAGAACATCACAAGGATTCTTATAGATAGGGCCTATCGGTATGCGTTGTATATCACGAACTATGTAGAATTTTGCACACTGCTAAAGACCTATTTACGCACCTTTATAACTGAAGTCGTACCATTGAAGGGGGATAGAAGCGGTTCCAACGTCTCTAGATTGCGGATTTAAGTCCAGTAATTATGCTTACTAAATCACTGTAGATACATGATAATTATCCATATAAATATATAAAAATGTACAGTGACTGTTAGTGTTAGGGTAAGTTTGCTACTATTATCGTTGAACAAAATTGAGCCGATTGGCCTTAAATTTTGCATGATTCTATAGTACATAATAGGAAACGATTTTAAACTGCTGGCATATTAAAGATTTTAACGGATATGACCTAAAACAGGCCAAAGTGTTCTTATAAAAAATTAATTTTAAAGTTATTTATTCAACTTTCAGGCTTTCTTACTATTACAAAGTTGAATAAAAAATGATTGCCTAGCAACATAAGCTTTTAAATTTTAGTTTTTAATTTGAAAAATTAACAATTTCATAAAATTAGCTTTAAGAGACAAAGCGGGCAATTATCACTCGGTAAAAAAATTAAGATCATGAATGGGAAGTAAAATTTACTGCTGCTTGCATAGAACTACTTGGAAAATTTTGCTCAATTTTATCCTCCCGTTGAGAATCAAAGTGTGAATTTATTAGTGGGATAAAATAAATTTGTAAAATCATTGTTTGAAAGAATCAGGAATTTCATTAACTTCTTTTTTAAACTTGCAGTGTAATTTCATTAAATGTAGACCTTCCACCAACGCTAAAATATCTTATAGTGAATTGATGCCAAATACGAGGGAAATATACGCCAAATTTAATGCCAAAAAGGGTGTCAGATAACTATTCAGAAAATGCAACAGAAAGCTTTGCTGAATACCACTGTGGATGTAAAGTTATTATTATAAATTTCAGCAGGGGAGAAAAATCATACAAACACTTACAAGGTTTCACGTCTCCTTTCACCGCCAAACAAACAACCTGCAAAAGAGCCACAGTGCGAGAATCGGACACAAAGAAAGACCTTCTAGGCATGCGTCCTAGAGATGACTAATAGCATAATATTATGCGGATGGAAGACCTGAATTGAGTAACAATGGGAAACAGACATTAAACGGAGTATAGGAAGTGCAACAATGGAAGGAGGTACTTGAAGGAGGAAGGAAAGAAGAAGATAAAGATGAGAAAAAAGCATCCAATACGAGAGAAACTTATTATTTACAACGGGAGTGCTTCTTTGGCAATATTGGAGCAAGGTGATAGTGAGAAAAGAATACAAAGACAAGAGTGGGTGGGAGAATATCAAGTACACGACGTCGGATTGGGCCGAAGACTTAATTAAGGACACGAGTTTTTATCCTTAGGAACACGTTCCCACTGATAGGGTAAATTTCACTCCTTCATTGTTTCCACTGAACTTTTTTCTTGCATCGCTTTCCCAGCCTAATGGTATGCGACAATGCTCACGACAGGAACTGTTTAAATAGGTTAAATTACAATGAAAACATAGAAAGATCCACAATCAAGTTTTCACCCATAAGTTTTCGCTGGAAAAGCTTTAAGGCCGCCACTAATGAAATGTGGTGCTATGCGAGAGAGCAGTTGTCTCGCAGCCGACGTCACGACCTCCGTTAGGCGCACATTCAAACCGGAAGCTATACATTCTGTGCTATGTGACAAGACGACGAAATGTTAACTTTCTACAACGATCAGCGCAATGGAACTAATTCTTCTTTATACTTCGTAGTATATATAGGTGCATTTTTTACATTGCTTATGAGAGAGTGCCATCTAAATGTTTATCATACCATGTCCATTTCGCTGTATAAGTCGGAGACTTGATAATAGCGAAGGGGGGATGTGCGCAGACTCGAGGAGTTTCAGACGTGAGAGTTGAGAAGAATGTATAATGTGAGCTGGGTGGCGAGAAGGACAAACGAGGAGGTATTGGATATTGGTTGGAGAGGAGAGGAAGGTAGTGACTGAGGTTTGGAGGAGGCAGAAGAGATGGATAGATGAAGCATTAACTGGACAGAGAATGTTGAAGAAAATGACAGAGGTGGGACAAGGGGGAAGAAGGGAAGAGGAAGGATGGGGGTAGGAATTTTAGACGTAATAAGAAGAGGGAGGCAATATGAGGAATTTAAGAGGGACCTAATGGAGGATCATTCATAGGAGCCAATACGAAACTATCTACCAGTAGGATAAAAGCTGTCAAAAAAACCGACCAATCAGCAGGTAGAATGCATAAATGAAATACTTTAAAAATTTGAAACAGAAAAGAGAGAGAAAATTCCCAAGACAAAAACTAAGGCGTGAATGGATAAACGAAATAAAGTAAAAAATACATTAAAATAACCAGCTAAGGGAGTAAGAGAATTTCTATTAGATACCGACCAATGGAGAGCTGCAGTTAACTTGTCTCAGAATTAAACGACCAATGAAAGATTTTCAGGCGTAGCTTGGTGGGAACATTCAAAATCTGTACTGGTAAGAATGAAAAGATGACAGTAAATTTGTACACTGTTTAATAAGTACCGACCATTGTTTCGACACTTTATGTCATACTCAAGAATGAAAGAATGAGAATGACATAAAGTGTCGAAACCGTGGTCGATGCTTATTAAACAGAGTAAAAATTTACTGTTGTCTTTTCATTCTTACCAGTATGGACCAATGAATGATTATATTCAAAAGCTTTACATACCACCTGATGCAATTCCAGTATTTTTAAAACTTGGAAATCTTTGTATTTCCACAGTAAAATGAATAAAAACCATAGTTTTGATGATCTAGCGTCATTATACAAGAAAAACATTTCTCAGCTCTGAATAGTGATGTATACTGGGTGAAGCAATAAGGTACGACGAAACTTTTAGGACACATTCCTCGCCCGTAAAAGAAGAAAATATGTCAAATAGATATGGATCAGGAAACGATTTATTTCCATGCTAGAACTCATTTTCTAAAATAATTCATGTTACATCAGTCATTGGAAATGCACAGGAATAGAACGCACCAGAATTTCACTAGGCTTTTATTTGTGAGAGCATTTAAAAGCTCTTGTTCGTCGATTCCGGTACAAGTCGTAAAGATTCTTCGTTCCCATATTGTGGAAGGTTGCGAAACTACATGCATTACTCCATGGGGACACTTAAGCGCATACGGTATTCAGCAGGA
The DNA here is from genome assembly GCA_963169105.1 of Ceriagrion tenellum. Lineage (NCBI taxonomy): Eukaryota > Metazoa > Arthropoda > Insecta > Odonata > Coenagrionidae > Ceriagrion > Ceriagrion tenellum. The sequence continues at coordinate 11,623,945 of OY720639.1, forward strand.
CGGTGGGTTGATGCCTGTATCCATGCTTTAGGAGAGTATTTAGAATTTTTAATGTACGATAGTTGTTTAATTGGCACAGCGGTATGTTCTGCTCGCGTGTTTTACCCATGGTAAATGCACTGTTGAGAGTTTTCGAAAATGAGTTCTAAAATGGAAATAAAGTGTTTCCAGATCCTTATGCATGAAAACTAATTTCTTCTTCCATGAGTGAGGAATGTGTCCTGATATTCAGGAGTTTTCCGATTCTTCCCGCGTTTAAGCAGAGTGCTGGACAACCGTTTCGCCAACATTCCAGACGGCATCATCAGGCCCTTAAGTGCAAGAGTCCAGACTAGATCAAGCTCAATATATAGCATACCAAGAGCCCTTTACAGCGGCCAAAAATCTCTTGAACTTTCGGACCTAATGACGTCGACTGGAATACCGGCAAAACGGTCGTCCACTAAAAAGATGAAACGCGGAAAGAATGCGAACAATTTTTAATTACTACACAAAACCGTGTAAATCTTCATAAAAAAGTGATATGAAAATTTGGCAAAACCTTTTTGTTACACTCTGATCAATACGCGTCGGTGAAATTGTAAGGGGAGGGATAGGGTGGCGATAGGATCTGTTAAAGGTGAGATATGACTGGACGTGAGATCAAGTGCAGTTTTCACTGGGACTGAGAATTGAATGGTGAAATCAAGGACAAAACAAGTGAAGACCTGACATTATTAATGCCATAAAGGAGGGTTGTGGCGAGGATATTATCTCGGAAGAAGCATAAATACTGCTCCAATTCATCGCATTTGACCATAAGTAAAATGGCAGGGCAAAAAATTACGTTCGAGCCCCCTCCCATTCATACGTTAGCGGAATTGGATTTGATTAATTGGCCATAAGGTAGTCCGAAATTGTTACCCATTTTAATGCCAAGTACAAGAAAACATTCGAGAAGCATTTAAAATAATTTTCTAAAAACTATAGCTCACTATTTTTTTGTCAAAAAGAATACTATAATCCAAGCGACGAATAAAATTGCTAGTAGGAAGTGTATTGTCCTAATGTACCGAGGGACGGTTATCAGTTTCCTTGAGTTACGTTAATTACTGAGTAATTTTATTGGCAAAAGAACCAAGTACATTGTTTGACCGATAAAACCAGGCTATAGCCATTGTTTCCGCAAGGTTCTAAAGATGACGTAGTCTTGTGACTAAAAAATTTCCAATTGACTGAAACCAATTAGAATGAGCCTGCAAATTGGTAATTTATGAGTTATCTTTCGTTTCTATTGGAGAGTGAGCGGATATCACAGTTCGTGTACTCGTCATTAAACCGGATCAATGTCGCGCCTTTATCTGAAACGCAAATTGGTGCATCGACCAATTTGCAAGGTTTATCGGACTCATTTTCAGTTTCCGCAATATAAAGCGAGCATTTTTCCTCGCTGAGGTCAAAAGTAAATGCCACCAATCATTTAGCATCACTCATTTCTGTCCATGTCATTTTAGCAAATATAAAACCTGGTAATTAAGTATGCACGTAACTATATTAGGAATGTCAATTCTTTGAATGTTTTTGCTTATTAACACCAAGCCAAGGTCAATACACTTAAATTTTTAAGACTGATAATATGTATGCAACGGATGCTAATGTGGAGCACAAAATTTAAAATTTTACCTCAATGAAACTGGTAACCGTCCCTCAGTATACTTGTAATAAACACTTCTAGTCTTAAGTTTGCGATAGTCTGTAGTACATTGAAACTTCCTCGAACGCGACTTTCCGATACGCGGATTCTAATTTACGCTGTTGCTTAATCGGCACCAAGCTTCACAGAACGCGGTATGAAGCTTCAGTTTTACACGGTTTCCGTCGGAGGACATTTTTTCCATTTTTTTCCTGGTAAGATCGAGGCCAAATAAAACTTAATGACCGACATTAACAATTGATTATATTTCACCTCGGAGATTTCAGTTTTATACTTCACGCTAGAAAAAAGCCGCAACCTCCAGCACGGCAATACATTATTTCTATGCTTTACTCATCCCAATCAAATTTTCTCTTCGATGCAGAAACAAAGGAACTTCATCGCATTCAATCAGTTTTTCGGCGCAACATTTACCATTTTTATCAGTATAAAGTATTTTATCGCAACCACCGGTGTTACACTGATTGTTTTTCGGAACAATGAATACAGAATTTGGGGTACCTGGTAGGTTATACATACAAAGAGCATTTCCCCGCTAAGATCTACCTTCGTCACGACGTAAAGGAAATTGTAGCGGAGGCATCCAAAGGTGTCTATCATTGGCCATAGGCAAAGTGGACGGTCAGCCGATGACGGGATACATCCTTCTTTGCATACTTTGTATTCGGGAAATACAATTTAAGCACAGTCTTTCCCAAGATTCTCTCGTTCTCCTTACTCTCACTACTATTCCAAGAAGGAATCTCGTTTTTCTACCCTCTTCCTTAAGGCAGTCCGAGCGAAATATCATTTTACTTAGAAATCAATGAATTTGGTCTTATTTTAAAGAGAAATATCTCACCTGTCCAATGACATCAAAAATTCTACCCCTTACCACATTACTTTCCGAGATATTTGCCAAAATATACCAGCTCTTTCACATGGGAAATGGTACGTGTATGCACTCTAGAGAGACATTATTCACAAAATTAGGCAATTCTAACACTTAGATGTCGTAAAAAAACTAACAGTGAGTAGTTTGTTTGCGTTCTCAACTATATTTGAAAAAAATCATACTGTCACCGTAATAGGTCCTTGGGTATGGCAAAAAACCTTCCGCTTTGAAGGAGTTTCATTAAATACTTATTTAGATATTTTCATTTAATTACTTACAATTTCTGTCGTATAAGACTATATTATTGCACCATTAATAATGCAATATTTAATTGATGTGTTCTACAGCTGGTGAAATTAAAACGTATACCCAATTCGAATATGGTCTCTATTAGAACTAGGGAACTATCTCACTCGGACTACCTTGAAGGAAGGGATTGATTGACGAAATCTATACTGGAAGGTCAAGCTTAGGAGATATGCTTGTTTTGACGCGGCGCTTGACAGCAAATTTCACTTTTCACGAGAGACAATGAGTGCCACCTGAAAGTCTTTGAATTTAGCGCTCGCGAACATTGAAGAGATATAGCAATTTTTGCAGCTTGAAGAACATAAATAAAGCTTATTTTTATTCTGATTTTCCCTGTAATTATTATTTTTTCAATGGAATGCGTAATCCATTGAGAAATAGATGAGGTCGGCGCTCTTCACGGCCAGACGAGAACCAGTGTGTCCCACAGGTGTCATCGAAGCGAGAAACGAGCCAGACTGACTGAGGGACGTGGAAAAGGCTCTTGAAAAGCAAACCAGACATGTGGAGAAGGATAAAATAAAATTTAGCCGAATATTTCGTTTGCGAGAATGTGGTCATTTCTCGCCGAGTTTCAGTGTTGCAGGAGTTCATTGTGAGGGCGGCCTACACCACACATTCGTCGAAGCAACGTGCAAACTCCTTGATTTCCTTCCTCTCTAATTGAATAGGTTTATAAATCTTGAGCACTGAGTGCTTGAAAGGGTTAAACTACTGAGATATCCTCCACCCCCCTGTGGATTTTTGTGGAGCTTAAAATAGTACGAGCAAAATATCATTATGCCTAAAAATCAATGCATTTGGTTTCATTTTAAAGAAAAATATATCACCCTTCCTTTGACATCGAAAATTCATCCTTTTACCACATTACGTTCGAAGATATTTGCCAAAAAATACCATCCCGTTCACATGGGAAATGGTACGTGTATGCACTCCAGCGAGACCTTATAATAAAAATGAGGTATTCCCTACACTAAGATCTCGTCAATGATCAACAGTGTGTAGTTTATGTGTTTTCTTAAGTATTGTTGAAAATTAATCATATTGTCACCGCAGTAAATTCTTCGGGATCACAATAAACCTTCCCTTCCGTTTTGATGGTTTCAAACGTACCGTGTGAAAATAATGATTCAAGATAAAGACTTATTTAGATATTTTCCTTTGAATACTTACAATTTCTGTCTTGTAAAACTATAATACTGCACCATTTATAACGCAATATATAATTCGTGTGTCTCACAGTTGGTGAAGTAAAAACGCATGTATCGAATATGGTCTCTATGGTGATTGGGGAACTATCTCGCTCTCACTATCTTAAATTAGCTCTGGCCTACCAATGTGAGTCCAATACTGAAATACATAATTTTATTTATTTAGCTTAAAAAATCTCGCTTTTGTTGATGAAATGGGTGACATGTTGAAAATCAAAATCAAAGTACGATATACTGATTGTAACATGGCGAATCGACGCCATGTTATCTTGCCTTAGTGCAAGTGGACTCAAATTGAGGTGGGGGAACCAGATAGCTTAGGCATGGTTGCTGTCGCTAGCCATTGGTAGCGCACTAAAGGACATGCAAGCAAGGGCATTTAGGCGAGAACAATAAAGGCCCAAATTGTGACGAGAAATATTTTTTCATGTCAACCGAGAGCTTAACAATAACGGCGAGTGTAGAAAGGCAATTAGGGTAAGGGCACTCGCTCTCCCGGTTTCGCACAGGAAGGTCGCGGAAATCCTTCTCTCTGCATTTTAGTGGGACGACCGAAAGAGACAAAAAGTCCTGCTATCCTGTAAAGTTCTTGGTGTAAGGAAAGGGAATTAGAGTCTAGGATGGCTGACATCTACGTATGACGTAAAACCAAAGGAACAGGTGGGCAACCCAATATAGCAACCCAGCCTTGTCTTCGAGTATTGAGATCCTGTATATGTGTGTCGTACAGTCCGGAAGAGACGCGTGTAATTAGAATTATTCACTGGTTATTCGAGGGTATTTATCTCAACTTATTAAGCGTAATGTAGACAGTGATAGATGAAAATTATCAGTTTGAGAGATGGAGTCCTTTGTATTGACTAACATGTACTGGTAAACCTATTAATTAGTTTTGTGAAAAAATGGTCATGGTTGGTAATTTGGGAGTTCCCAATAACAAGTAACGTGAGTAATTTATTTCAAATATTTGCAAGAGCTAATCTATTTAACATTTGTACAAGGGTATTTTTTTATTCTTTAAATTGAATTCTTATAAAAGGAATTTTATGTGCTCGTCAATGAGTGCCTGTCTAAGGGAGCTAAAATTGCCGTGTAAAAAAGTGTACTTCTTCCCACCTTGTTGCATGGTAGTGAAACATGGGTATGTCAGGATAAACATGTGAGTAGACTAAACGCCGTGGGTACGAGTTATCTGAGGAGTGTTTGCGGCAAAAGAAGGATGGATAGGGTCAGGAATGAGTGGGTAATGAATGAATGTGGGTTAGATGCTCCAGTAATGGACATACATAAAAGGAATGTGCTTCGTTGGTTTGGCCATGTTGGGAGAATGGATGAGAGTCGAATAACGAAACAGATTTATAAGAGTGAAATGAATGGTGCGAGAGGTAGAGGTAGGCCGAGAAGTTGTGGTTGAATGTGGTTGAGGAAATTCTTAGGAGGAGGAATATTAGGAGTCTTAAAAACAGGAGGGCGTGTATGAAGCAGTGTATGGGGGTAAATGAATCAAAAGAGGTTTGAAAGGATAGGTCAGTATGGAGGAAATTATTGAAGCAGAGTTAGGTGTACAAATATGTATTTATGAGTGAAACTCTGTGACTCTACCTACCCCGGAAGGGAAGGGCGTGATTGGCATGTATGCTTAATACTTTACTCCCGATTACCCAGGGCAAGGTAAGAAAGAGAGAGCGGAATTTAGCGGATCATAATTGATGTTATTTTACGTGCGGGCAGCAGAATTAAGCAGCAGGACCACCAATTACGTGGTGCATTATTTAGTAATATTCTATTGAGAATTCGCATGAAGTTAGAAGAAGGTATTTTAAAAAACAGTATAGTTCAAGATAATCCCACGAATATATTTTTAATGGCCACATTTTTACAGTCGTAGGACCCGACTGCAGCGCCATGGTCAGCGTCATTTGTATAAAGCGGCCGCATTCTGAGGTCTTTTACGGCAGTTTTTTGCTAATAAATTAAAGAAATATGTAAGAGGCTCTTCAATTTTTTTATTATAATTTAAAGAAACTTATTGTTCCAAGGCTTCTCGCAACTTAATCACAGTTTTATTATAATTCCTAAATGCGCTAAATCATTCAATTACGTCTCCTCTCACAAGGCTAAATTGCAGTAAAACTAACCAGGAATCGTATTTTATCATTTCTCAGTTTATAAAATGCACATAAAAGATTCCGTATGAATTTTTTTTAGAATATCTGGAATAAGTAACCCTGAGGCCAGGGCTACCTTAAAGAAAAAAGATATTCCATACCATCGGATGCACAATGTACGGAGTGGTCAAAAGTGTGCGCTATGCGCCACAGTCCGCGAGGATAACATTTTGTCAAAATGAGTGAATGTATCATTGTGTTCAAAGTTTGGCTGGCAAACCGTGCTCGATTCCATCGTCAATCTAAAATCGACTGACTTTAGCCAGTAATATTCACGACCGGAAGTGAACCCGACGTCGGATGTTGTAGTCATAGGTTCCCTTTTCTATAAAAAGAAAGAAAATCAAATTTTATATCTTTCCAAATACTTTTAATTTTAGACTTACTGTCAGGTTTTGAGGTAATTCTGGTTCAGTTAGTTTGGCCACTGTGAACCTAGACAAGCTGAGAAATTGCACAAATTCATTCCGAACCAAATCACCGAAGAAAATCTTATCGACGCCATCCCAAACTAATGATGACTATCTGCTTCAGTCTACACGCGGTGCCGTAATCACAATAAAAACATTATGTGTTACACATGATCCGAGTAAATCAGGCGAGTTATTCGCGTCAGCAAGGTCATTTTGATGAGTACGACGTGCACAATGGGGATTATTATTTGTACGCAACAACTTCTGCTCCTCACGAAATATTCTGCTGTCTAAAATAGCTCTTTTTAACTACGTAATTTGTAACCAAAGAACCAGCCCGGGAATGACGTCGACAATGACGCACGACTTTTTCTGATCCTAATGTCATAGAAGAGAAGTATTTTGACTTGAGACAATTAAAATAAATTCGAATAACAACGTAGTGGTACGTTATTCCGCCTTGGGAGAGTAAAATGCATAACTTTCAAAGACCATTGGATAAAAAGCTTCCATAATGTGACTGCAAAACAAAAACTAGTCTTAAAAAGAAAGAGTAAGTAATACCCTTTTTGAAGAAGATCATCTTCTAACCATGAACAGTATGGATACACATTTTTTCCGAGGCAAATTTTTCTAGTCTCATTTCGGAAGCAAACATACATGAACGAGACATTTAATTTAACATAAAGTAAACACTCCACAATTGGATATTTTTAGAATATATGAAAGGTTATCTCACAAATTTCCTGACAATAAACTAAAACTATCAGTCTTGCTAAGATTTCTCAGACAAAATTTCCATTTAAAAATAAACATGCTAGCAGTTGGCTACCAATGCCGACAAATGAATTCTTTAAGAAGCATATTCGTCATCATCAACCTGCCTCTTTCATATCTTTATTTTAACTTTACTTAGTGAAGTCTGGAGAAGTATTTTTTTTATGGCGTGAAGAAAAAAAATTTAACCATTCATTTCACTTACATAACAAAAAATGACCGCGCGCTTCGAGAGATATGCTGATCGTATAAAACCTGCTCTCTCGAAATAACTGAGAATTAAATGTGGAACAGTGAGTAGGTGAAAATACTAAATCTCAACAGTGAAGCCCACGGACATTCTCTTCCAATGAGGCGACGCTTCCGCCGGAAACCAAGACTGTGGCGGCTGATCTGCTTAATGGAACCTCGCAAAGACGCGAGACTTAATGTCTGTTGCGAGGCAACGTGGCGTTGAGGGGAAAACAATCAGATGACGCTCGACGCGGCTGAACTAATCCCAGGCCTTCACACACACCCTCACCCGCCTCCAACTCCTTCTTGTCTCCATCCCTTCCAATCCCCAACTCCTCCCCCTCTCCGCCAACCCGTTACACAATCCGAAACCAAAATAACTGAGAGAGGATCCCACGAACATTTCGGCAGAGAGAAAACCGAAATGTTGGTTCCTTATTTCCCAACATCTTCGCGGGGATTGAGCGCCTTTGGGGAGTGAGAAAGAGAGAGAAAGGTGCGTTGTCTATGCATCAGGCAACTTTAGCTTCCATTAGGGGGGATGAAAGATAATCCTCAACTTACTACTATTTCCATCCGCAAACAGAATCATCTTTCGTAAGCGATGCGCATTTATTTAACAAAGGTAATATTTCTCTTAACGCCATATAATCCTGTTAGGTCGGCGTCACAGAGGCAAATTGTACATGGTCGAGACTGGCTGTTTGAAGGCGAAGTCGTTCAATATATATTGTGTTCTTCCTTCGATGCAGGTCTTTATATTCGTAATATAAAGGCCACCATTGTGGTGCTTATTTTGGTGTGCTCTCCATACGCAAAGCATAGAAATATCAACGGTTTTGATGAATTGGCTAGGCACTTTTTTCTAAACGGCGACTTTCGCCTCTGTTTATATCGAATCGAAATGGCCTGGTAGAGGGAACATGAAAGAGAAAGCCGGTTGGACTTACTCAGAAAAATTAGCTGTGGGGGAGCAAAATGTAACCCAAGAAAATGCCATCACTTTTGACCACGCCGGATTTATTATTTCCAGGGTAAACACATACTGGGACCGGCTGACAAAGGAGGTATTAGACCGACCGGCTAAACCGTGAAAATTTCAACCGGGACCCAGGAAACGGCCCCTGCCGAATAAGGAACCTCTTACACCGAAAAATAATGGCAAAAAATGGAGATAAATTGAGAGCTAGTGACACAATGCGAGAGAATGGTACACATGGCGACAACAAAGCATCCCCCAGCATAAACGTTCCAAGGGAGATGGCATTGCCATCCATCGATAAATCGGAACCAGCCGCACACCTAACCCGCTGGAAATCCTGTGAAAAAGTTGATGCATTTCTTATTTTCGGATTTCAGCCGCGTCGCTGCTTTTCACGATGAATTTTATCCTTCTATCCTGAAGGCGTCTTCTGTTCTAAGATGTGTGCGATGTTTTATGGCTGGATAATGAGGTAGAGTCCTGTCTGATTGACGGCAAAATCTTGGTGCCAAATGAACTTTTGACGCCACTTTTCTGACACTCCCTCTATGTCAAAACTCTCTTCTAGGTAGTTACCATATTTTCTGTTGAGGGTGTTGGAACACTTTGTTATTTCGATAGCCTCGTGTATCAATTGGGGTATCGGCTTTCTCTGTCCAGAACTTTGGTCTCTTGGAAGGAAATGAAGAGGCCAGGTCTAGATCAATCATGCTCGGCGTTTTTTCAGAGGTCCGAAAGAAGAAATAGAGCAAGTACTTTTTTACCGAGGAAACCTTAGAGCGAACATGAAGATCCCATTTTTCATCGCTGTATGCATGGGTAAATAGTACAAAGGCCAGGCCTAGACTACATGTACACACCTGAATCCACGTACCACCCTTCGAGATCTGCAAGAGTGTACGGCATGGGATGCTTCGACTCGATCCTCAACCTCCAATCCACTATTCTGTCTGTTAATCTCATTTTCAACGACACTATAAGCACCAATGTTTTTATTACCAGTTCTCATTATCAACCTAAGACTAATGTGCGTTACGTCGTAGAGCAAGATGATATTACAATAGTGTGCCGTACTCCAGCGTTTATGAGACTTCTTCAAAGGCTGCGCCAGTTCTCTGGAGTACTGCTCCAGAGGCATTGGAGAATACACCATGATTGCAAGGTCTTCCTAATGAGTATGACCACCTTAGGTTATCGGATCTCATCGCCTTGGCAGTTTTCTCAGCCGCCCAACCAATGTAGTTTCATCTAGAACCAGCGTGGCAAACTCAGACATTAAGTTTGAGAATTAATCCGTATGGGATTTATAGCCGCTGAAAATTAGCGGAAATTTTACTCAAATAATATGCTGTCAATACCATTCTGATTGTAATTTTAACAAATGCGTTCATCTGGTAGATCAAATAAAATAGTGTGCCAGCCATACACTTTACTTCAAGTTTCTTCTACTTCACATCTGCTATAAATCTCGCACGCATACGGCTTCATATTTTGAAAATATGCTGCACTCCTGCATAAATTTCTAATCTGTAAGGAACACATGTTTAATATCTCCCCAAATGAAGAAAACTAATTCCAAAAATGGTGGATTCAGAGCATCAAGCTAGTTCAGAACTTACGAGTAAAATCGGAAACTTTTAATTTTAAGTCTTAATAGTACTTTTAACTATCTTTATATTCTTGTGGTAACTTACATTAAATAGCGCCTCTAACGAAGAAAATGAAGTATGAATATGATTGATTTCGAGCAGAAAGATATGCTGATAAGGGTTGGTTCCACACGCATAGCTGCAAATAAGAATATTCTTTTTATTATCACTGGAAGAATTTCCCTTCTTTGTAGAGTTTTCTAGAGTCGGAAATTAATTTTTTAAGGGACGAATATAAATCTCATGGTCTATTTCAACAATGAAATAATGTACAAGAAAAAATAAAAAATAAAGGAATTGTTTGGAATGGATTGGACTTTTAGGGAGGCGACCGACAGCTAAGTTCATTTGCGTCATAGGGGATAGGTCAGGGATGAAGGGTGGATAGAAAATCGGCTTCGGCATTAGCCAGCTCTTCACGAAAGGCGCCAAGGGGACCACGGTTTGACGTCTCATCCGACAGACGGAGTACTGTACTTGAAGTGCCCTCCACAAGACACTCAAGCAAAGATCAGGTTTCCTCTGAAAAACACCCTCCTCTGCAGGGATTTGAACCCTGGCCGCCCGTATGGTTAGCCAAGGAAATGCATTCCATTATATTTAAAATAGTACGTCTTCTAGTTTTCAGTATCCCTCCTCTGTATTAGTTAGTTTTTAAAGTAATAAAAATGGAGTAAACATCACTATTATCAAAAATTTGCATTTTCCATCTTGGAAATATGGTTTCCGCAAAAAAAGAGGTAGAAAATATTTTTTTAATATCGCATTCACCTGCCGATGAGTAAACAGAAAATGGGTTTTTGTAATACAACCACGCAAGTAATTAAATTTTTGCTTGGTTATTTCGCATGGAATGGCCCCTTCGGTATATTTACCGTTATTCTTTTTTGTTAGTTTAATGAGACAAAACAAAATACATTACGCAATGACATAATATGATATGTGGGTACATTTTAAAGTGAACAATTCCAAACTTATGCATCGAAACTCTGCAGTGGCTTTATCGAGGTAACTCTGAACTTTTTTGCGTACTGTCCGAAAGAATGCAATTTTTCTCCATTTTGCTGGACTTTCCACAGAAAACCTCATGTGAAATCATCGATCACCTAGAGACAGTGATTACGCTTTGCCATTCTGTAATTTTTTTGCAAGCGTCCCGATTCACCATCGCGACCACAGGGTTTGTTCGAGTACCAAGCAATCTCTTCTCACCCTCTCACATTCCTCAATTCGCCACGTGAGGGATTTTTCACTCGGTACTACAAGGTTCGGTTCCAAGAGTTAACTCTTTCTGCTACTTTGAAACTTCGATATGATGAATGGGACGAATAAGCCACACGAATGGGTCGCAATTTTTTTCGTGTCGTTTCCATGGATTCGGAGTTCCCGGACTGAATATCCATCGCATCTTCTTCGAAAGTGGATTTGGCAGAATCGATTTATTAGAATAGTGCATTCTCATCTCCCTACGAGCGTTGAATACATAAATGGTATTTTTTATTAAATATATCTCATTTTGACCCCACCAAATAATAAAGGGTCATTGATCTGCAAGTACCATAAGTTAACCATACAAGGTACACAGTCACGGACAAAAATGAAAATACTTGTATTTTGAAAAACCACTTTACGATTTACAGTGACAGCTAAAGTCATTATTCAGTAAGAGAGTCTAGCAATGATGAAAATAAATAAATATGGCCATCAAAAGTAGATTACGTAATAATCAAGATATTATACTCCGTCCAATATTATAGCGCAAGTTGGCAGAAATGAAACCAATCCGTAAAAATGTCTAATTCCGTTTGGGGACGGGAATCACGGTATCTAATAATCCGTGATGATAGGCTTCGTTTAAAAAACAAGATCGTGAAAAAGTTGTAAACTCTTCAATTCTTTGTAAGCCGAATCCGAATAGATCGACTTCGCACGAACGAACTTCGCTGCGCACGTTGAACGAAAAATAGCAAGAAGTGATGCACGACGGACTATCACTAAAGCGTATAGTACCCCAAGTTATCATCAATGGGTTTGCGCAGTGGTCTTACCAGCGATAAGTCAACTTACCGACATGGATGTCGGTATGCAATTAAGGTGAGGGATGAAGAATGAAATTTTAGCCCGTGAAAAAGATAAAATGATAACCAAGAAAGGGGCATAAAGGCTTAATAAAGCCGTCGTTCCGGTCATTACATGCAAGAATGAATGCGACGAGTTCACTAGAACAGAAGAACATACTAAGCAGTACCAGTGTATATGGTTAGAATGAATTAAAGGAGCTTAACACCTCAGTATCATAAAATTGGCGAATTATTACATCTGAAATAAAAAGTTACGACTGAGTGTAGGAGGAATATAAAGGTTATATGCGTGTACTTGGTGAGGGTGATGATTGAGTTGAGTCGCAGTGGCAAGGATTTTTAATCGAACAATAACGCCTAGTTTTCACAGCATCCTAAATTAGATCACCAGCATAAAATCGGATGTATGATATAGTAATAGCTTCTTGAGAGAGCTTGGTGAAGTTTTCATCTGAGCAATGCGAATCTGTAACCAAAGAGGGTTTCTCACACAATATGATTCCTATCGAACGTCTTCTAGTTAGCTCAGGGTACGTATCCTTATGAAAGCAAAGAAGTTTGTTTACCAATCATATCGTAATGATGACATTTAGAAACAATAAAATAAACGGAATATATTAGGGGTTTTATCACATCTTATTCTTTCATTCAAATAATTATTAAACATTAAAAGTGATCGAATAGTACTTTCCACAAATTTTAAGGTATAATTTACGGAAGGTTTCAACCAACAGAGTTATCTTTAGGTACAAAACTACACTAAATAACATTGATTACTCACAAGTCAAGACCAAGTATTCTTTCTCACGAAAGCAATATGCATAATAATCGATAGTGCTCTCTTGCTAAATAATAGATCTTTCTTTCCCTCTTGATGCTTTAAGGTGTGAAATCTGAATAGGCATCAGATTGTGACCGTAATTCCTCAACAATCAAAAACAATGATTAGACAGCAACCCCAACAATTCTCCATTATACCCGTTGCCACCGAAATGTTGCTTATATTTTGAGGTCGTAGGGCTTCAGTATTTATAATGGTGGCATAGTACGCCACTTTACTTGCATGTAATATTTTTCAGCTATGCGAAAGGTAAGTTACTTTTTCACTATGCCAGTGAAATACAAAGTAATAATTTCAGTCTATTCGCAGTTGCACTTGCAGGCAATTCAATGGTTTTGCTGAAATGCACCGACATGATACTTCACTTATTTTAACTCTCTCTCCCCATGAGCAATTTGATAGGCTTATCATCACATTTATTATATGCTAAAGGTATTACATATTATGATGGTGAAGGTTTATTAGCAATAACACACGTTTATGATAATCCAATTCTTTTTAAGTACCGAATTAAAATAATCAATGTTAATCATCTTGATTAAAGGAAGAATAGAAATGAGACAACTCCCTATTTTACAAGACCCACGTCTATAAATCGTTTATAAGATACAGTTAAGTACATTCATACCGGATATTGTGAACAAATTGCATTTTCCTCTTCATAGATGATTAATTAATTGATTGCAGAAATGTCAGCAAACTCGTTTTGCATTTACTTTGATGATATACTCTTTTAATCAAGGAGTAAAACACCCATAAAATAAGGAAACATTGATCAAATACCTTTAATTATCACGCTTTCTATTAGTAATGAAATATTTAACTACGCGAGAATTATGGTGGTTGAATACAAAGAGTATTCTGTCGCGCAGAGAGCTACAGATCTTTCCCAGATCTTTGACGGCAAGAGTTCAGTTTTATTCGCTCCTCGGGAAATGCACCGGGTGCCTCTCGGGCACCAGGTGCACGCGGAAACAAGACACAAAATTCGCGCAGGTATTTCCCTGCATCGCTTTTACTCTCCAAAGGATCGATAAGTCGATTGGAATCCTATCGAGGACGAGTGCATGCCGTTTCATGCCTCGTTGAGCGGAGGACGGAGGCAGGGGGGGCGGGAATGGGAGGAAGGAGAGAGGTGGAGTGGATAATACTTCCGGTTTCCTCCTCCTTCAATCCCTTCCCCACTCCCATCCTCTCTCGCGGGCGTCTGGGAACCCTGAGTTGAGCCCTAGAAAGGGTATCACAGATGGACGGGAAGGAGAGGGATGGCTTCAAAAGGGTCGAGTCGAGGAGGAGGTCAGGAGAGGGTTCCCCGAGGGAGGGGCAGAGGAGAAGAGGAGGGCATCGCCGTGTGGCGGAGATCGAAGGGTTTCCGAGAAATACGATTGGAGATCACAAAGGATTAGACGACACGAAAAAAAACAAAAAAGAGGGGAGTTTCGGAGGAGACGAGAGGGAGATAGTCTTTTAAGGTAGTTTGAGCGAAAAATCACTTTACTTAGAAATCAACTTGGTCTCATTTTAAAGAGAAATATCTCACCTATCCAATGACATCTAAAATTCTACCCCTTACCAAATTACTTTCCGAGATATTTTCCAGAAAATACCAGCCCTTTTACATGGGAAATGGTACGTGTATGCACTCCAGAGAGACATTATTTACAAAATGACGAATTTCTTACACTTAGATGTCGTGAAAAGAACTAACAGTTTGTAATTTGTATGTTTTCTCAAATATATTTGAAAATTAATCATATGTACAACGAAATAAGTTCTTGGGTATCACAAAAACCTTCTGTTTGAAGGAGTTTCAAATGCACCGCGCGAAAATAATGAGTCAAGTTAAAGACTTATTTAGATATTTTCATTTAATTACTTACAATTTCTGTCATATAACACTATATTATCGCACAATTAATAATGCATTATTTAATTGATGCGTCATACAGCTGGTGAGTTTGAAACGTATAATTCTAATATGGTGTCTATTATGACTAGGGAACTATCTCGCTCAGATTACCTTAAGGAAACGTTTTTCCGTGAGAATGCCTGGATTCGAATCTGTTTAATTCATAATAGTAGAAATAGACGTTTATTCAAATTCAAAATTTTTAGGTTAAAAATTCAATGGGATGCTAACAATATTACGTAAGGCAATATTTGGCAATATTGTTTCAATATTTTTTGTCCTATTACGCCAAGACTGTCTGAATGAGATTTATGTTGATGCTGCACGCTAGGCTCAGGCTGCTTGAGATATTCAGAACTTGTGTGTTTCCGAGCGACACAGAGAATATTATCATGACGCCTCACTAGATATCTAGGTCTGACAGATGTGATAAAATAAGTGAAATACTCTACCGAACAGATAGATACAAAAAATCGTTCTTTCCGCGCACAATAAGCGACCACAGTAAAAACTGTGCTCCTCAAAATATACTACCATAGTACATGTCACCATTTCACCTCCACAAATTTTACATCTATAGACGGCTGGTGACCTACCACCACCTACTACACGCCCATGCAGCGGCTCGCGGGGTATTATGTAGATGAATGATTTTGGTCCTACTAAACCAAGACTGTATGAATGAGATTTCTATTCATGGTTCAGCAGTACCCAGAAAACTACTAAAATTTAAAGCTAAGAAATTTCCCACTAGTCTGAAGTTCACAGTGATAGAAGCCATTCTCCCTGAACTGGAATTCGAACCCAGAAACCTCGTTTTTGAGTGCTCCAACTAACTTCGATACCCAGGCGTCGTTTTCCTCACTGAATCTCATGGAGGCAGTACGATTTACCTCCAAGGAGGATAGTCATTAGCTAATGGAACTCTCATTTGGGGTTAGCGTTACTTTTGTTATCATTTGAGGCAGATGTTTGTTAATGCGATCACACATATCTTTAAACTTCGCGCGATCGTAGTGGCGATATTTGGACTTCTTTACAATTTTTAATGAATATTTCTGAAAGCACGTAAACGAGTTTGATGGTTATAATTAAATTACTCATAACCATCCGTGTTACGAGTATTTCAATTATAAGGCGCTGCAAGTTTGAGGAGTTGGAAGAAAACCTTTGATGGTTCAAACACCGTTGCGAGATCCCAAACTGAAGCCTGTTATGTACAATCACGCGAAGCTAAAAATATGCAATAAAACTTCGCGTATATAGAACATACATTTTGTTGTTAGTTTATACTTGTAGAAGAACTTAGACATAATTATGTATTCACAAAAACCCGTATGAGATAGCATTCACAATCGTAGTAAATCAAGCATTAAATGCATTATCAACAGGCATGCAATGAAACATCATCCGAGGATATTGCTTTGCAATGAAACCATGGTTACAGACAGTAAAAAAATTACTGGAACGTTCAGTGCTTCTCTTTTGTCTTTCACTTCAACTTCCCACTCCTCAAATAACTGTCGCCTACGGTTAAAATCTCCACTGTCTTGTTGTTAATCCAATCACTCATTATGTTGTGTCTGTTATATTCATTCCCAAGCCGTTAAATACTGTAACAATATAAAATAAATAATAACTCTTCTTATCACACTCATCAACAAAGGCTCATCCCTCCGCAAGGCACATGGAAACGAGAGATTTCTTAACCCAGGGCCCTTCAAAATTTTATCAATACGCCTAAACCTATGATTTACTCCTCACTCACTCACAGGGATTTTTACTCCTCACACAGATTCATTAAAATATATAATTAGGTACCTTCCAAAAAAAATAACTACCTCATTTTTTCTTTTCTTTATTTTTAATTCCCGTAACAATTATCGTTCACAACTGAGTAGAAATTATTTTATCCGACAAATCTAACATTTATAAATATTTTTACTTAATTAAAGATCCAGACCAGACGATTTATCCCAAAATCATTCCTTTGCTACCCGTTGGCAGACAAATATTAATTATTGCTCAATCAAGATAATAATTGTCATTCCAAAATGCTCAAATGGAACAATTGTACTAATTAATAAATATTAATTACAGGGAGAAAAAAGCCTGAAAAAGCTACTAATACCGTGAATTACATTAAATTACTGACAAAAATTGAAATTTTGATACTACTCTTGGAAAAATTTGTGACAAAAATTTGAGTAACTACTTAAGGAAAAAAATTGACCAATCCCGAAAATTGAAAATTTCATCACATCTTGTAACTGGAATCCATGGCAGTTTGGAGATGTGACTGCGGACACACGAACAGCTTTATGGATCGTAATTCATTTAAAAAAAAAGAGGAGGCGCTATAAATTAACGACATGGAGGACGAAAGTTTCATTTATTCCGGAATTACAAAAAAAAAGAAAAAACATGACAACCTAGAGTTATTGAATGGTTTATCTTCATGTTTCGTGCCTCATGAGACGGTTACCAGGAGACTCAACACGATTCATCGATATAACGGTGGTTTATTTGGCTTTTTGATTCCGCTGCAAATAAAGAAACCTGCTACCCTTGCGAAGAGAGGCTATTTATTTTTTCTTCGAATAAATCAATCGCTCGCTAATTAAAACAGGGCTCTTAAATTACGCCCGCCAATCGCCTCTATCCCCAAACTCTGTAGATCCCGCACCAAATATTTTTTCTCATGATTGGAGAAAAAAGGAAATTAGGAATTAAGCATGCAGCTTAATCCAGAGTGGGCGCCACCAGCGATAGGTGTTTTTCGTCAAATTAGCACCTTTTGAGAACACTACCCTATTGAAAATTGCAAAAAAAAGCTTATATAAATATTTTAATGCCCCATGTTTTTAAGTGCTAATTGATCGTTGTCTCTTTTTCGGAAAAAAGGTTGCGACAGATTTTTAATGGCATTCATAAAAAAAAACTTCATTCTGTTACACGTTAATAGACTCTTCAAGCATGTTTGATATTATCATGAGCGGCATTTTTTAATGTCCGAAAAATTGCTTAAAGGAAGGGAAATAAAGTTTTAGACGGTAAGAACGGTGGTAAAATACACGACAAACTTCTTAGTGGAATGACCAATATGGTTAAAACAATTAGTTTCATGACTCGGAGCTTTGAGTGACAGCGGTTCTCTGACTGAGGTATCAAGGGCAAGAACATTAAAACATGAGTATGTGAAACACTTGAATATCGCTAGTGACGATAGAGAGTTATTCATTAAAGGAAAATAAAAAACAAAGACCTGAAAGCCTTGAAAATGGTCATTTAAGTCAAAACCTTGGGCGGCAAACTCAATAAAATCTTTTTGTAGACTATACAAAATGTTTTCTTTCCTTTACTGGATAACAGAAAATTACCACAAAGTGACGCATGAAATCTATTCAAGTCTATATTATGATGTATATTGGTGAAACATATTATTGTTAAGAAAATATTGAAACAACTGTTACAATCCCACCAGTCCCCTGTTTAGGGACTCTGAATTGGATCTAATCTACTCTTTTCACAAATAATCTCTCTTGTTTGTGCACTGTTTTCATTCTATAGACCACTTGGATACACCACCGGGAAATATTTTAGAGCATCACGAAAAAGATGTACATTATTAACGGGTATATTTTGGGTACCTACTCATGAAATATAAAGTAATGTCGAAAGTCATTGAGAAATTGGTTCAGTAATGTTAAAAAGGTAGCTTCGATCGTGAATGCTATGATGGGATTGTGTAAACATAAAATCAACAATAAATAATGCAATCATTGTTTTGAAACATCTCCCTGATCTTTGTTCTGAGTTGAGCGTTTTACTTCCTCATTTTATGATTCTTAATCATGTCTAAAGAGTAAGTGGGGATTACAAAGACTTTTCCGCCATTTTCGGATTTTTTTTCATACAATTATGAATTCGTTCGACTAAGCTTCAGTGACACTCTGATATGGAGCGTGGATCTAAATATGGTGAAGACCAGGTCATAGTGATGAGAGGATGTACGTAGACTTGAGGAGTTAGAGATGTGGGTGTGGAAAAGAATGGATGGGGTGAGCTGGATGGCAAAATGGACAAATGAGGAGATGTTAGATATGGTTGAAGAGGAGAGGAAGTTAGTAGTGAAGGTTCGCAGGAGACAGAAGTGATAGATGAATAACGTTTTAAAAAGAGAGGGAATGTTGAAGACGGGAATAGAGGGGAGAAGATCGGGGAAGCGTGGAAGAGGACAGTAAATCTTGACGATATGAGTAGACTATTTGAGGAATTCAAGAGAGATCTAAATGCGGATTACAAGTAGGAGAGAAAGCAGAACAAAATGTATTTATTTATTTAACTTAACTACCCTGAATACAGCACCAACGGCCAATTTATATCAGGGGAATATCTGTAGCATCAGATAAACACAAACACCCATGCCCTGGGCAGATAATATTCTACCAAGGCTTGACTCGATCCCGCGACCCTCGGGTAAGCAGGCGAGGACTTTACCCCTTCGCCACCGGGGCCGACAAAATGCGAGAAATTTAAAATGTTTGAATAAGTGCTGTCCAAAATCTTACCAATCAGCTGGTAGGACATTCAAATAAAATGAAGCTCTAGTAATGCTCCAGAGGAAGCAGTTTAAGTTTATTTCTTTAACATAGTTTGGTTCTGATTTAACTTCTGACCTCCTTCTACTGGTCCTGGAAATTAGACTCGTAGATAACCAGCTATGAGAGCCCTCTGAAATCACTTTCTCGGTTTGACAGCAGTTAAAATTGATCTACGTGCATGCTCATCATTTGCTGTAAAACTTAAGGATCTAAATGTAAGTGGCTGTCAAACCGTTACCTCAAGGGGTTACCAGACCTCTAGAGGAGGCAGTTATATGGGAAAAACAAAAGAAGAAACGCTCCCAATATTGCGTACCTTTTGCACGTATCTCGCAGATGGCGTCACGCGTTCCACGTTAACTGAGCTGAAAAAAGACATCCAAGGCCTGGATTTCTTTTCTTCCCACAACGCGGACGGACTCCATGAGAGAGAGGGATGTCGTCATTCAACCGAGAGAGGGAACAGAGAGTATTGGGTGGAGGATAGCCATCCTTCATTTCCACCATCTCTCCCCATTCCAATCCAGCGAAACCCTTAACTATTCCGACGCTACGAAACATATAGAAAGCGTTACACATTTAGATGACAAAGTGGACTCATACGTCGATTTGATTTCCCTGTAAATCTTTGTGAGGCCGGATGCGCGGTGTTGCCAATAGGGATGCGGTATCGCACCAAAAGTATCGATAAAATTACTCACAATTAGTCTTGAATGGAATTCACCGATGCACTTAAGGTAGTGCGAGCGAGATGGCTCCCTAATCATAATAGAGACCATATTCAAATTATACGTTTTAATTTCACCAGTTGTGAGTAATGAGTAATACGAATTAAATATTGCATTATTAATGGTGCAATAATATAATTTTACATGATAAAAATTGAAAGTAATCTAATGAAAATATCAAAATAAATCTTTAACTTGACTCATTTCTTGCACACGGTACGTTTGAAACTCCATTAAAACGGAAAGTTCATTGTGATTCTGAAGAATTTGCTAAGGTGACAATAAGATTAATTTGAAAAACTTTTTGAGAAAACAGAAACTACACACTTGATTTTTCGACGAGATCTAGGTGTTAGATATTCCTAATTGTTAAATAATATCTCTCTGGAGTACATACACGTACCATTTCCCATGTAAAAGGGCTGGTATTTTCTGGCAAATATCTCGGAAAGTAATGTGGTAAGGGGTTGAACTTTTTAAGTCAATGGAAGGGTGATATATTTTTCTTTAAAATGAGACCAAATTCATTGATTTCTAAGTCAAGTGATATTTCGCTCAAACTACCTACAAAGTATTGAAACAAGAATCGTTAAATTAGTAAGTATCGAATCAACACATAATTAAAATAATTAACTACCGAATTAAACCTGCGTTATTGCCTGACAAAGAGTTCCCACAGAACATTTCCCAGTAGCACAAAAATTATGCTAGTTAGTTTATTAATTGATAGTGACTAACCCTTTCTGTGTTGATTAGCTAGTTTTCCCTCCAACCTATTGGTTGTTATACATTGCTCGGATCTACTAAATGCAAATATCAAACGTATGTACGTAAAAGCGGGATGTGAGGCGCGTCCGAGGATAAAATCTACCAATCAGATATTAATATTTTTTGGCTGAAATATTTTGGAGAAGTTCATGAAATAAATGATCATCCGCAAAAGGAAGACATGAGCGAACGAAGGCTTTCGCGGTGCTCTACGTTGATCTCCTTCATTTTTCGGGATCTATCGCGTATTTTTGTTGTAAGTGACAACAGTTTTGCTGACACAACTGTCAGTGTCTTCAGGTCGAAGATGCCGGTTCATCAAGTCAAAATAGGTTTATTTCCACACTAAACAAATACAAGTATAACAAAAAACAAAAACAACAGTGTGGACCCCGCTTTAGGCTGTCGCCTCTTCAGGGTATTCACTGGAATATCTTTCACTGGTACGGGAGAATACTGGCCCGGCATTCACCCTAGGACGGTGGAAAACCCGTAAAACCACCGTCAGGCCACCAGCATGAGTTTGGCCCTCGTAATGTAGGACCTATTTCCCGACAATTTTTGGTGCTGCTCTCTCATTGGTCCTTTTCAGGATTCTACTCCATGTATCGTCCACGTGGTATCCTGTCTCTGTTGATGCTGTATGAATGTTCATGCTGTATGTCCGTGCTATCTCGATCGATTCTCTAATTAGCCTAGGGTAACATCTGCTTTCTCTCACTATTACCTTGGCCTCGTCAAATACCACCTGGACGATACATGGAGGAGAATCCTGAAAAGGACCAATGAGAGAACAGCACCAACAATTGGCGGGAAATAGGTTCTTAATTATGAGGGCCAAATTCATGAACCGGCATCTTCGATCTGAAGATGATGTCAGTATTGTCAGGAAAACTGTAGTCACTTACAACAAAAATACGCGGTAGATCCCGAAAAATCAAGAGGAAAAATGAGCATTTAAAAGCGAGATTTGCAGAATAAATCGAGAGATCATGGCACTGAAATCAAGGCCACAATATCCATGAAAATGAACAAGATCATGGATTATTATCCGTCACTTTCGGTAATCCGATTTAGCCGATTTCCCTTTCATCAGCACGGTAAATCGGCGCACTACTGCATTCGATACCTAAGGTTTCAAGTTTATATGAGTACCCCTTCCAGTAAATCATCGAAAGAAAGGCATCCAGCACAAAAGTACTCATGATAAAAAGAAATCCATCGATAACAGCGAGGTATTGATACTTTTTCCTTAATTCTACCTAGAGGTGAACGCAGGGAACTAAACTTTGGGGACAGTCTTTTTCTTAACTTAATAGTGTCAACTAAAATAGGAATGCTCTATAAATCTGTTGGCTTCGATTTCTTCTTTTTAATCCTCCAAAGACCTAATCAGTGTCCTTTTCTTCCCTCTGCTCACCTTGTACTATTTTCTTCCGGTTTCATTTAGTAATCTCACCAAAATTTGTCATCATTGAAATTTTTTCATATATCCGCACTGCTGGTACAAACAATGATCTATTGTCCTCGATCTCTTAAATCAGCGATAAATTTAGGATTTTTTTGTTTCAACCTATTAGTCATTAAGTGACATGGTTCTGCCACACTAACACGCCGCTAAGTAACAGCATGTTGTCAGTTAGTTGATTTGCGCGAACATGTTATTGCCTCTTTTCTTAATATATTATTCATTATCAACATATGCCCTGGCGGGAGGGGATAAAATATCAAGTAACTCTGGTTAATTAAAGCTATTGATAATTATCATTTTCAAGAGAGGTTCAGTATTAGAAAAAAATTCAACGCTGTTTGTAAGTGACGTATTCTATAGGTTTCCTTAAAATTAGATCAGTCTTTGAGATCTTTGGCCTACCCCATTAATAACCATTAAAAGTTAGGGAAGTCTAATCTGTCTGTATTCCTACCCTTCCCACACTGCATCCTCTCCTCATATCTAACCCTGTCCTTTTTTCTTTTGTCTCTTTTTCTTAACCAAGCCACACTTTTTACAGCCGTCCTGGACCACACGCACCCTGAACACAAGCAATTACATCGACCCGTGGACTCTGCCGTATCCTTCCCCTTGCAGGCCCTTCTAGGGTCTCACCTCCCTAAAAAGGAGCGACATTGACATCATCGCTTTATCCCTCGGATTCTAGCCTCGCACGCAGGCGTGGATTACACGGGCGCAAGAGCCGCTTTAATTGGGAGTGTAGTCAGCTGAGAGGTAAAAAAAATAAAGAAATCACCAGAATTAATCTTCCCACTATCCCTCTCCTTCAACTCTTTCCGTAAGAGGACGTTGAGTTATTGCGAAGCTGTATTTTACTTAATCGCACGGATATCTGGAATGAAAGACCGGCAAAATTTCACAGCGAGAAAATTATGCCTCGACCCAAACATAGGGTGATATTTCTTGGATTTTTGCGTAAAGACCACGATCACGACGGTGTTAGTACCTCAATATGATCGATGAACGCAACATTTGAATTGAAATAATAAAAAATGCAATTTTTCACAAAAATAACATTTACATCCGATCCGGGTCTCAATATTGACCAATCATTTTCAGCTCCAGGTTTCAATGTTAATACATATCATCTGAAAATAACATATCAGTATTAAAACCCGAATCACAATTAAATTTTTTATAGGTACATTGCAAGATTTACGATTTCAATATGTACCAATTCCACTCAATTTGTATAAATCTTCGGAATTTATAAGCAATTTTTAAAGTGTTTATTGCTGTTTACAACGTGTGCAACTACCGAGGAAAAATATTCATGAAAATATTGAAGATTACCTATTTTTGCATGATATGCTGATGAGATAAGTGTGAATTGTCTCGAGAAAAAATACATCTAGAACGATAATGAAACTTATCTTTTACTTGCTGGTCCAAAGCGCGGACTACCAAAACATTCGCTTAGTGATTCTGTAGCCGAAAGGATATTATGGAGCTTGATTCGCGTGAACTTAGTAAAAGGCTCGGAAAGCTAAACGCACGAGGTTCGATTCCCAGTGCGGGTAATTTATTTCTTGTAGCAACCGATGTGTACTGTCAAAATCGTTTCCGGGACGCACGAACAAAATTATTTGTGAAATGTGCGCACGGTATTAACCCTTATTTTCTAGTCAATAAATCGAGCCTTATGTTTCACAAAGAAGCATGATCTTATTCTTTCGCATTTTTTGCCCTTCCTGTAATAGTCTCGATTTTTGGCGCAAGCATACTGTCCAAGGTTAAATAATAGCTAATTGAACGACCATATTCACTTAATAGTAGGATAGTCAACGAGGAAATTTTACGCTAGCCGTAACCGGGACTAAAGCTATTACACGTTGTCTGACCTCTAATATAGGCTGTCGTCGATTAGGATAACGGAAGTCACGGAATGCTACCATTCATTTACCGGGGAAGCACCTTTTCATAACTGCAATTAGCCTACAAGCTTGAGATATTGATTCACTCACTTGTTAAAATATTAAGCACTATCCGTGCGTCATTTTTCCCCCGATTTTTGTGGGGAATAATAAGAGTTTTCACTATTATTTGCTCTCTCTCTCATCTTCATTAGCGTGCGCATTATTCTAATACTCATTTTTGGGAAAGTAAGACATTCCTATTTTACGTCTTAATATTTGAACGGAAAATGTAAAATTAATTTTTTTCACTAGCTCACATTACGGTAAACATTACTTTTCCCAATAAATAAATAGGTTTATTCGGGACTGCTTGTGTCTTTTCCGACCTTGAATTCGAGAAAAAGATGAAATAGTATTTTTAATTCTAAATTCCATCAGAAAACATCTGTCTTGATGACACAATGGCCTACAATGAGAGTAGATTACAACTTCATAAAACGTTGACGTGGGTCCAAAATAAAAAGTATCCATTTCTTAACCCTCACACGGATTACTGAAGTTCGTAACGAAAACGGATCCTCGGCCCCACTGCGGTAATCGTACGTAATGGAGGTTATCTTGGCTGTTTGAAATGAAAAATCGAGTATTTTCCATATGTTTTAAGTTTATTTTAATATTTTATAACACCGAAAAACAACTTAAAGAGTATTGAAGGACAAGATAAATTCGATAGCAAAGGGTTTTTCGAAATAATTGCAAATAATAACTTTTTTAGCATTTGTTGGAGGTTGCACTACAAATTACGTGGATATTATTTTAATTACAAAAGTCAGATTTCGCATTTTCATGGCGTACGAGGGAAATTGTGCTCGATTGAGTTTCTTTTTTTGCTCAGGTTTCCTGCACACTTGTGGTTTCCCGGTGGTATACTCTGAATATTAGAAATGCACCTTTTTGCCATTTCCGAACGCTCTTCGTCCATCCGTCCCAGTGTAAGTTATCTCACTACATTTTCTGCCTCCCTAATAAAACCTAATGGCTTCTTTATTAGTGAACATGGCAACAATTATATCCAGAATTTACTGTTGACAAAGAAGCTAAAGGAATCAATCGGCCTCTCAATAATTATACCTGGAATGTGAAACCAATTCCGGGAAGCTATGCCGACTATCCTGCTAATTTACTGCCCACTGAAAATTTGGTTCAGAAAAAATGGAATAGGGACAGGCAAATTTGCTTTCTCTTGCTAGTGTAGAACTAAATAATTTGATACGTCTTCCACGTGATACACTTAGTGGAAATATAGTATAACATAATGTATTATTTCCTTTTTACTAAAAACAATTATTTTTTACTAAAAACAAACTTTCCAGAATGCCTTGAAAAGGATACCCTGTAAAATAATTGTTTGTTCAAAAATTCTTTATCCCGTACTTTCCTGACTTGTAATAAATTGTCGAAAAGGATAATGGCTTAAAATCCCCATTTAAATTGCCAGCGCTATCGACAGCGATGAACACACCATGAAGATAGTATTTCCCTAATTGAAATTTATTGCATTCCTTGGGAACCAAATTTGTGCGAGGCTTATCAGACCTCTTTTTTTCCTACCTAGTCTCTTAATCGTCCGACAAAAACATTTAAGAATATTTCAGGTGAAATACAGATATACCTAAGCTGACCTAAAATAATTGGTTACAGTTAATTAGTCAACAATCGAGGAACACATTTTTGGAGGACCTCAAACATCTGGAAACAATCAGGAGTTCAAAGTCATTGCATTGACACCATTTAGTACAGATTGGCAGGTACGTTTAGTGAGATTACTTTTGGAAATGAAGGAAGGATATAGAGAAATCCAAAGTCGTCCCTAGCCTACTCTCAATAAAAACCTCCAAGGGAACCACAGTGTACATTTCAAATGGACAGACGAAATACTCCCCTCGTAGGTACCAAGCACGGATCAGATTTTCTCTGAAAAATGTAATCCACTGCCAAGACCCTGACTTACAGCCAAAACCACTGGGATTGTAAAACAGGACTCTAGCCACCACACCAAATCCTTTCCCAAAACTTTTGATGTAAGGCAGTTACATCGTTATACATGATTTAAGTAAACACTTAATTTTTAACTTCGCTTAGCTAATAATAATGATATATGCTTTTGTGGTATTTGAAGGAAATACGTAGGTACATCTTATTTAGTTACATTAATTTCCTGATATATCGTAGGGATTATAAATACAGAACATATGTGGTGCAGCATTAAATAAACTAGGTTTTGTTAAACGTATAATAGGAAGGTCATCGGATGAAAAAGTCAAAGAGAGTGTGCTACTTCACTCTGGTTAGGCAACACCTCGAATACGCCGCGAGCATTTGGGATCCTGGTCAAATAGATTGAACCAAAAAAAATAATAAAATACAAAGGTAAGCAGCACGCTTTGTTAAAAACTGCTACTAGCGTACATATATTGTCTCACAACTTTTAGGGAGATTAAGGCTTAGGTTGCTTGATAAATTCCTAACTCATATTTTTCACAGCGACTTAGAGAATATTATCATGACTCCTCACTAGATCTCTAGGTGTCACAGATGCGATAAAATAAGAGAGATACACTGCCAAACAGATAGGTACAAAAAGTCGTTCTTTCCGTGAACAATGAGCGACCACAATAAAAATTGAGCTCCACTAAATACACTCCTATAATTCATGTCACCATTTCATCTCCAAAAAACTTACACCTTTACACGGCTGGTGACCTAACACCTCCTGCCACACGCCCATGCGGCGGCTCGCAGGGTATTATTTAGATGTAGATGTAGTTGGATACCTTGGTACCTGTTGCCCCTGTCTTCATGAATGTAACCCGGCTCGATTAGCGGGTGCCTCGTATCCTCGAACAAATTAAGTGTCTGAAGCTCCCTCACCTTGCCCGCAAACTTCTCGCATAAAATAGATATATCTTGACACTCGGTATTTTTTCCTCAGGTTATTTTCTACGGTTCAACTAGTTTTTACGCATAGTTGTCATCTTCAGGTACCCGAAGACGACGCCTTTGCTTTGAAATTAGTTGAGCCGTAGAAAATAAACTGAGGAAAACATATCGAGTGTTCTCTTTGCATAATGATTAATTTCCACGAAGTCACGCCTGAACTCACCGAATTTAGATATATTCCTTTGAGTTTGGAGTTACAGGCTAAGGAGAAATGTCCCGTCCTTAGATATGATACCTGATATGAGTAAAAGATCTTGCTTCGAGTTCGCATCAAGCATCGAGTTTTCGTGGGCTCAATTCATTGTGGCAAAACGTAACCCAGCAGGAGCCCACAATTCGCTTGAGAGACGCATGAGAAGGGGACTTTCCATCTTCACCTGAATTGGATAAATCAGTTTAATTAATCCAAATTGATGAGTACCAAACACTAGAAGCTCGAAAGAGAAGCTTGCCATCGAGTATATGAAAGCATTCCTCTTTTATAGCAAGTTTCATTCGTATTAAGGTAGTTTGAGCGAAATACCATTTTACCAAGAAATCAATTAATTTGGTCTCATTTTAAAGAAAAATATATCACCCTTCCATTGACACCAAAAATTTAACCGTTAATCGAATTACTTTCCGAGATGTTTGCCACAAAATACAAGCCCTTTTACAAGGGAAATGATACGTGAATGCACTCCAGAGAGACCTAATTAAACAAATGAGGAATTTCTAACACCTAGATCTCTTCACAAAATCAACAGTGTGTAGTTTGTGTGTTTTCTCAACTATTTTTGAAAATAATCATATTGTCACCGCAGGAAATTCGTTGGGATCACAATAAACCTTCCTTTTTGATGGAGTTTTAAACGTACCGCGTGAAAAAAAGAGTCAAGTTAAAGATTTATTTGCATGTTTTCATTTGATTACTTACAATTTCTGTCATGTAAGACTATATTATTGCACCATTAATAATACAATATTTAATTCGTGCAACTCACAGCAGGTGAAATTAAAACATATAATTCGAAAATGGTCTCTATTATGATTAGGGAACTATCTCGCTCGCACTACCTAAATTGCAAGTGTAATGTTGAATACCCGGATGCGTATCGGAGAAAATACGAATTATGGCCATTTTATGTACCTTAGATTTATATGAGGTTGATCTTCTCTGACTAAACTTTTTTTGGGATGATTTTTTGTGGTTAGTCACTCAATTTTCTAGCTCAAGCGTGACTCAACCTAATACAACACTACTGTGGCTCTATCCTATTTCATTGTGTTAAAAAAAAGTGTATTTTTAAATGCCCCCTCAAAAGTCGCGAGTTTTTTTGTTTGCCGAATTTCCCCACCAGAGGACGGAGGTTCGTGGCCCAACTGCAGCAGAGTCCGCACTGTGATCTCGTGCAGTGAAGTATGAACTGTGATCTCGTTCTTTTTGTACAGTACCCTCGAGTGAGATAGTTCAAGATGACTGAGGACTAGTTGAGCACAACTTTAAGTTGTAGAAGGTTTCTCCTGCTCTGGTATTATATTTCAGGGATGCGTGCCATCCATCTTTGACCTGTAGGCCTGATGCAGAATAACCCCGGTGGAGTGCATGAGTCTCCCTTCGAGAATTGCCAATATTTTACGGCCATTTCGTTTTATTTTTATCTTTTGTGATTCTAAGGCCGTAGAGCTCCACCCATTTCATTTCTTTTTCACTGAGTTAGTGTCTTGGTACTTAAAATTCTAAACTACAATTACATTTGTAAAACATGTCCTCAATTCTTTCCTCACAAAATTTTAGAATTGGCATTTAAAATTTGAGTTGTACCATCAGAAGGTGATTTCCTCAGGATTCCTTGATTTTGGAAGCAAAGCAAAGTTAGGTCAAAGGAAAGAGGACGAGACGAAGTCTGCCAAAGGTTTTGATACGTAAGAGGAGTTAAGCATTACTAATAGAATACTTTCATTTTTATTTTTATTTTTTATTTATAGAATAGCAGTATTTCACCATTTGTATTCATCCAATCGATTTTGGACATTTTTGCGTCATTCTAGAAGTACATAGTTCTATGTTCCCAGAGAATGACGCAAAGATGTCCAAATCGCAAGGGGAAATAAAAGAGTGTAAAATGCTAATAAGTTTTCTGTAAATAATGTTTAATATTCCGATCTTCTACCCGTGACCATCTTATTCCATCAGTATGAGAATATAGACAGTGCGCTGAATAGAAAGAAAAACGAACAAACAAGTACTTTGTAAATTGGACGAAAAGAGATATCTTCTAGAAGAGGCAGTGAAGGAGATTAAGGGCGGTAATGACAGATGAAAAGCGGCTTTAAGGCGAGATGGAGGGGAGGGTGTTGGGCAAGCAGGGAAGAAGAAATATAGCTTTTTAAGATGGGAAGATGAAAAGTATACCAAGCTGAAGAATAAAATGGCATGGTACATCATCCCAAATAGTATAAGATATGAGTAGGCTGCGCTGCAGAATTTAAACCAGGATGTACCGTGACCTAACAGTGTCCGTTTGAACTTTATGCCTTTTTTTAAGTGAGATGACGTTTATGGCAAAAGGCAGCGATGTAACTTCGCAACTTTCTTTCTTCTGTAAGGGATGAATGAATGAAATTGCTTCCCTGGTCTCCCATCTTAAAATTAGATTTTTAAAAGTTTCAACACCGACCCTCGAGGCATCTTCAGGGTAAAGATCGATAAATGCTTTTCACCTGATGATGACACCGGTACGGATAGCAAAATTCACGTAACTTAAGACGAGATTGCCACTCACGGAGGATTTTGAGTGAATGAGGCGTTACGTATTCCAACTCCAATTTCAAGCGAGGTTACTGGAGAAAATTAAATATTCGCCAATAAAACTCCCGGTCAACACACTCAGAGAAACGACACAACAGTTATCTACTTCATGATCTCCTTCAATATTGCTCCGTCTGTCTCTGTGGAAAAAGGTATCAAAGCGAATTCTAAATTCAAGCTAGGATTTGAGATAATAACTACACTGAGAAAACGCGACAGTTATCGCACTCATACACATACATTCCGGAAGTAAAAACCCGTCTCCAAAAGATAAAAAATGGCCAAAGCGAGGAAGCATTTCCTTACTTTCGATTATTTATTCTCCGTTGATTTTTATTCCTCTATTCTTTCGTTTTGTTTTGAGTCCGTGGAAATGAATTCTTTCCGTGAGTGAGGCCATAAATAAAGGGATTTTTACTCGGAGAGGAAGGAACGGGCGGAGGTAAAAGAAAAGCAAAAAGAGAGAAATTGACGAAGCGGGCAAACGAACGGGTTAAACCGTTATCCTCCCCCCACCCCCCAACTTCCCCTCGACTTACGAGGAGGACACGGGGGTGAGGAGGGAAGGCGAGCAAGGGTGCAAGATTGCCACGGGGAACACAGGAAAGGTGTCGGAAGGAGTTCTCTGGAGAACAGAGTGTCGGAGAGTGGAAAATTCTACCTTAAAGTATTGGCTCACCGCCTCCTCCACAGAAGGTGGTTGGAGCGATTTCCGTTTACACACTAATTTCTGCGAAATTTTCTTACGTGTACCTATTAGTAACAGGCATAGATAAACATGCTGAAAAATTGCATTTTACCGATTAATATTGCACGTAAGTTTCGCACTGCTATTTTTCATCGTAGCCTTATGGTATCTGACATATATTTCGAAATAATTCGATTGAAAATATGCACAGATACAATACATTTCATAAAATAATAACGGTTAATAAAAAATTTGAGGACATCATGCCGAGTAAAATACACGTATTTATCAATGAATTTTGCTCAAATTTTAAATTCCGCAAACCAAATCATAGCAATAATAAAATTAGCAGAAATATTTTAATATAATGCGCCAGTTTAATTTATATCACTACATGCGTGGTTATTTATATCGTAAAAATACACGCAATTAAGAGATTGGTACAAGAATTACTTTTCTACTTTCCTGAGATGTTATAAAAATGTGCACTCAATGGATTATGCCTTCCCTTCCAGCCACCTTCAACTGTCCTTCCACCGCCAACAATCCTTCGACTCGGAGCAGGGGTCGGGGTGTAGAGGTGGAATTGCCAAGGGGTGCAAAGGGAAGGTGTAGGAATGGGTTTTGAATTGGAGAATGGAATGTGGAATGTTTCCTTATATATATATATATAAGTATTGGCTCATCGCCCCCTCCGCTTAAGGTAGTTTGTGCGAAATATCATTTTATTTAGAAACCAATTAATTTGTTCTCATTTTAAAGAAAAATATATCACCCTTTCATTGACACCAAAAATTCAACCTCTTGCCACTTTACTTTCCGAGATATTTGCCAGAAAATACCAGCCCTTTTACGTGGGAAATGGTACGTGTATGAACTCCAGAGAGACCTTACCTTTAAAATGAGGCATTCCCTACATCTCGTCAAAAAATCAACAGTTTGTAGTTTGTGTGTTTTCTCAACTATTTGTGCAAATTAACCATACTGTCACCACGGCTAATTAATCATGCCGTCATGGATCACAATAAACCTTCCGTTTTTATGGAGGTTCAAAAGTACCGTGTGAAAAAAATGAGTCAAGTAAAAGACTTATTTAGATATTTTCACTTGATTACTTAGAATCTCAGTCGTATGATAGTATATTATTGCATCATATTTATTTCTATGTGTATGAAATATTTAATTGATGTGACCTACAGCTGGTGAAATTAAAACAAAATTCGAATATGGTCTCTATTATGATTAGGGAACTATCTAGCTCGGACTGCATTAAACCCTTAAGGTGGCTGGAGCGGTAATCTTGAGTCATCGAGGAAACATTTTAACAGCTTCACAAATAAGTTTAAAAAATTCTTGATCCACGCTTCACTTAAGTGCATCTGTTAAATTGTTGCAAATAGCTTAGTGTACAGCAATGAAAATCATGCTATAAAAATATTTTAGAAATCTATTTATAAAATCATATATCTGCGGCGAAACATTTCAAATTCAAGCAAAAATCGTATGTAAACGCATGTTTTTTCACAGTACGACACCTTAATATTTGTCAGTAATCTTTATAATATTATGAAGAGTATTATTTAGCGTTCTTGGTAAAATATGTTGGAATAAAATCAAATTATTACCAAATATATATCAAGTATCATAAGGCTATGTGTAAAAACGGCACTAAATTGCTAATGACCCGTTTGCAATACCAGGGTTAGAATGTTAGTTAATATTGCACCTTAACTAACTTGCGTTCACACGGCATTCTTTAACCCTTGTTAACATGCTGGTGGCCTCTGGTGGAGAATCAAAAAGGTGATGTAGCCCATAGCCCAACAAGCATCGCAAGTCACTTTTCATTTGTTTCCTGGGCTATATTCACGAAACTTGTATGGGCGAGAAAAAGGATTGAATATGCAAATGTTTCGCGCGGTTACACTTCTCATTCATTAGTATTCAACCATACACTTATCATTTTATGTCTAAACATTACTTTATTCACTGAAAGATGAAAATTGAGAGAGTAAATTTCCTTTATAGAACGACTTATCACTATGCTATACTTTGCCATTAATATACGCCGAGAATATTACGCTATTTAGTCGTTTACACTCCTTCATGTCAGATAGAAATAGTTCAAGATGTTATCTTGACATGCAAGAATTATAAATTACTTTCATTTTGAGTTCTTTCCTCAATATATGCAGCGGAATAAACGACTTTTTCGTCCAAGTTCAGTCCATGACCCCTCCTCGTATGCGCCGTTAAGGTAAATTTTGAACTGAAAATACGGTCCATCATTCACTCATGCATTTAAATACATCAAGCAACTTTGCATTCACGCATGGATACGGAATATGACAATAGAAACTCGCTTAATACATTGTACGCTTCAAGTAAAAGCTACGTGTGGATTGGATCAATTAACTACTATTCCAACTAACCTGCGTTCACACGAGTTAGAAATGATGGTAACCACCGCCAACCCTAGTAACGCCATAGTGGTGAAAAAGTTGACTACGACTAGCGACAACCTGCGCTTAAACGGCGAACTTTTACTAGGGTTAAGAGTTAACCTGGTTAGGAAGCTAGTAATGCAAACAGGTCATAAGAAAATAAATCAACAACCTTTAATTTTTTTTATTATTATTACAACAATTAATAATTTTATCACCTTCATCTATGCATGTTACTAATAACCACAGGTACGCAAAGCGATACGCAAATCTTCACGTAAGTAAAAAATCACTCCAACCAACTTTAAAAAAAAACCCTTTCTCCACCCTTTCAGGAATACACATACCGTTCCTCATGTGTTAATTTTTTTCATTTTTTTCCTTCTTTATCTCCCGGCTAAAAATGGCATTAGTCCCCCGGGTAGAATGGGAATATTTCAATTCTTTCACCCGGACGCTTCACCTAACAGTGTGTCTCAGTACATAGCTTTACACTCTCCTCCTTCGATATCATATTCAACGTTAGTCACGAAGTTCAAGAAGATCGCAAAACACTGTGGAAAATGGCGGAAGAGATGGAGCCATTAGCGAGATAAAACCAGGATAGGTAGAACTGCTCACGGAATACAAGTTGTCTCGGTATGGATTTTCCAGTGAGCACAGTGGTCGTGTTCCTTTCAATTGCCACACCTCCAGATAAATGATCCAGATGGAAAAAATTGACTAAATTCACAATTGCGAACAAGATTGCCCACGTGCTGTGTTGAAAGCACACATCATAGCGGCTCAAGTTGAACGCCAGGAGTTACAAGAAAATACAAGAATTATATACGGTTTTGAAACAAGGCTATGCTACGACAATAATTATGGCATGGACAGGAATTATTGGAATCGTAAGGTAAGGACAACTTTTTCATATTTGCGGCCATGCATTTTGAATTGGCTGAAAACTAAACCCACAAGAACTTGAACAATTTGGATAATTTATTCAGCATGAATTGTAAACTCCTTATTTAAAAATATAATATTTTTATTACTCAACACAAATAAACATACATTAATATTTACAACATGAGTAATATTAGGTAGCCCGAAAGGAGGACCTGTATTAAGACTACCATCATTTGGTCAATAGTTATGCGTTAGTTTTTTACATAATTGAACATGGAAATAGATACACAATATAACATGAGGTTACCGGTTCTGTAAGTGGATTAGCAAGTTTATTATATATAATTATAACAAGGCATCCTCTTTATTTCTTGAGTAAATAGCCAAGATTGTATATTTTTCAATACTGTATTAACAGATTTGGATTTAACACATGAAGTAGGCAATAGATTGAACACTTCAGGTCCGACATACAAAAAACATCGTTTAAATAACGTTGAGTTTGTTTTACACGAGATTTTCGACGGTTTAAGGGAGAAGAGAAGTACAGTAGTGACCCAGCATTTCCACCTCTTATATAAAAACGTCGTAGGACATTATAAATGTACAAATGTCTCAATGGGAGCAACCGTAGTTGAAGGAAAAGTGGAAAAGGGATTTCAAAACGGTTCTATAGCTCTGTATCTCAATATAGCTCTGTATACTCAATTTCGGCAAGGAGATTTTTTAGTGAGTAAGCGTGTATTAATACACCTTTCAATTATATTGAAATAAAATTTGATAATTAAATAACTTACTAGATAGATGTACCATAAGTTGGTGGATTTCGTGGATTAAGAACGCCGCTATTATCTGAAACGGTACTTTTTCAAGAAAAATAAATCTTGAAAGGAGATTAAACGAGAGCTTGAGCACATGAATCCAATTAATTTACGGCGATAGCTAAAACGGTAGCAGCAACGGCATTATTTAAGAAGAAAAAGTAAAGCCTGAGGATAATTTCGCCGTAAAATTGGGAGATAGCGTTGAAGAAAAATAGCGTAAAACGGCTCAAAACAGACATGTAATCAAAATGACCGATTCTAATGAAAACTAAAAGCTTTGACGCTCTGGCTTGTATAAAAAAGTGAGAACAAATTAAATGATGAGATATAAACGTACAAAAATATTGCATGAGGTTTCCTCAGCCATTTAAAATTTCCATTATAGAACGTCTATTCTTGGCCGAAACAATTCGCGAGCGTAAGGATACCCACCATTCCGTACCTGAAGGAAAGACCGTTCCGAGAAAGAAAAGCGAAAAATATTTTATTTCTAAATTCCCGTTTGTTTGATAACCGAATGGCCTTCCCAACGGCGGGCGTTTCCATGACGACACGAAATGCTACGGAGCTGCAAATGCAAGGGCTGGGAGAAGGGGAGGCACGCATAATCTGGGTCCATCATTTCAAATTAAACGTACGACTGAATTTCCAAGTGGAATTAAAAACATAAACAGGCTCAGAAGTTTTCATTCCATTTTCCACAGCCGGCAGAGAAGAGAGATGTAGTAGAAAACAAAGGACGAAAGATTTCCGTACAGAGGGAGGGAAGGTGCTGAAAAAGGTAAGTTTAAAGGGAAGGGAAGTACAGAAGTTGTCAATTGGATACTATCTACTATTCACTATGACCGTTCCTACTTATTCCTGGTAAGCTCTTAAAGTAACTAATGACAGTATTTTTGCATTGCTTACAGAATTCCATTCGCTATTTTTAATTATACTCAATGTTTAGAGTGCGAAATATTCCATTTTGGCAACAGTTTTATTGAATATTTCAATGGTTTATTAAGCTCCACCACCATGAGTAGGCATAAAAACGCCTCTATTCATGGAAAAAAATCAGCAAACAAACACAGTTTCCATTCCACACAAATTCCATTTTTAAATCGAATATAAAACCTCAATCAGGACCAATTTTACCCAAAAATAACTTTCAGATCATAGCGTCTAGACTGACATTCCAAAATGAACTATGCCATTAATTTTGACAACGTCCATAGAAAACATCACAGGGGTGATCACTTCATTTCAAGTACCCCTCAACGTGGACTCAACAGCTTTTAAAAAGTAAGAGTTGCGATGTTTTTTGGCCAAGGGTCCATTAACTCTGCATGCAGCTGAACTCTGAATGGAATTATGAAAGGCGTGCATTGAAATTGCACTGATGAATATTGAACGTATACAGAGGACTGAGAGGGAAAAATACGCAGAAGACTACGAGCGCGAACCAGACGAGAGACTCAAGATCATATGTACATACATAAGACACTTGAGATCATTGAAGCGTCTACAGACACAGCTATTTTAATAAAAGAAAACATTTTCCCAGAATTCCATAAGACAGCTGGTGACGTTTTACTTAACCTCATAAAAACGTTTTTATTCCCAGGTTGGACCTATTCATTAAAAATCGTTAGTAAGTTATATTTACTGGAGAAGGACCGCGGGACCACCAGACGTATTGGTAGAAAGTTCTCCTTGAAAACAAGCAAAATTGAAGTGCAGTCACAATTGCTTAAAAGAATGAAAACTAGTTCTGTCATCTCTTAGAATGGCTTTTTTTGTTTTCGCCAAAATTCAACTTGAAACGTTGATTTCCTTAGGAGGAGTAAAAGCGCCAAAATAAATAAATCTCCAAAGTACACCATTCACTATCTAATAATTGCTTAATGGTAGCATTATTTTACAACTTGTATAAAAAAAACTTGATTGAATGGGTTTTAAAGGCTCAGCTATGTCTCATTGCAATACGATAGTCACAAAATACTTGCCACCACAATAAAAAAGTGCTTCTGCTCATAGTCTTGCTTGCCGTTCTCCCATTCACTACATGGTATTAAATAGTCAACGGGTTCTGCCTTTGTTTACAAATACAATTTACTTGCTACACACACTCAAACACATAATTTAAGATAGTTCTTTCGGAAATATCGTAATAAGAACTGTGAAGCAAAGACTGGCAAGTTATGCAGAAAAACCTCTACAATAATCTCATAAGCATCATAGGACAAATCTTTAAACTTGGAAAAAAATTTTATTGAAAGGTATGCACCTAATATTTTACGTCAATAACTTATTTAAGCGATTTACCAGAGAACACAGATCAACCAATCCTTTCGTAGTGTATAACTCAAATCCTATTTTAGCGAATATTCACTCCCACTTAAAAAGGCTAGAAGGGCAGCTATTCGCAATACGGGATTGTAAATTGAGTTCAGAAGGTATCATATAAATTACTGTCTTCCAAGACCTGTCTTCCGATCACTTGCTGTAACTCCACATAAAAGAGCAATATAGAAATGGGAAGACTTGCGAACATAAAATTACGAACAGGTGCACGAATAATTTCCCAAAATAAAGAACATGAAACGGGCCCAGGTGGCGAGTGGTGCAAAGAGCGGAGGGCGTTCCCTCTTTCGATATGAATGAGACGTGGATAATTAAGATGGATAGCAGGTGACTCGGCAAATTCAATATCGATTATTATCGAAGCGGAGGCGACGCTCGACTCATCGAAGATCAACACGCAGTAAAGGTGGGTTCAAATATGACTGCCTGCTGCCGTAAGGCAGTCAGCAAAAGAAAAAAATTAACAGTTGTAATATGGTAATATACGAAATTTGACCCCTTTAAGGCAATAGACGACACCATCACACCCCTGACAGCGTTCACTATTTTATGACGTGGGTAGCCCTTTAACTAGTCCACTGAATCGGACAAGTAATTTCTTTAGCTAACATATTCACAATTCTCGAAATTCAGCTAGTAATCTAGTTCCCCATCAGTCAGAAATTTCTAAATTCATTAAGACACTGAGACTGTCCCAAAAGATGTTTTTAAAATGTAGCCGGTTGAAGAAATATGGCATGACC
The DNA here is from genome assembly GCA_963169105.1 of Ceriagrion tenellum. Lineage (NCBI taxonomy): Eukaryota > Metazoa > Arthropoda > Insecta > Odonata > Coenagrionidae > Ceriagrion > Ceriagrion tenellum. Next base: position 11,662,282 of record OY720639.1, read on the forward strand.
TCTGTCTCAATCAACTCTGAAAAGCAAAGCACACTATCGGTTCGACAACCATACGCAAGTTGCCTAAGGCTGAGAAGACTGCGAAAATTATTTTACGTCAGAGTTTTTTCTTGTCACAAAAAAGGGACCGAATACTCCAGGAATGCAGAGTAGCTAAAAAAACAATAAATAAATTGTATCATGGTCATGCATTAGCTAACAGCCACTTTGCCATGGGTTGATTTCCACATGTCCACAGCTAAATTTCTTCAATTGGTAGCAGCTAATAATAGAATCTCAGCACCAACTTCGGCCCCAATTACTGCCTCTAATCGTATTCAGAGGATATTTCCTGAGAGTACACGAGTCTCCAACAGTTACCTCCACGATCAATGAATAGCTAATTCCTTAAATTTGCGCGCATGGTGAGAAAAATTGGCCCTGTGCGCGAATTTCGCTAGCTAGAGGAAAAATTTGACATATCGAATGGGTCTCCAAATGAAGCCATTAATTAGGGAGTGAAACGCTGATCTGCGTGACCGAATCGGTTGTAAAGAATATAGCAGCATTAGACGTAGCTGCTTTGTGCAAAATAAATGAAGAGTGTCATTATTGAATGGGAATATTTCTGAATACCAGGAGAAAAAAATCAATCGTGAAAAATTTGCCTTCTTTGAAGTCATAATTGAGTAAGAGTTCAAAAACGACGAGGAAATAAGGCGGGAACTATAACGTAGACCCTGGTATTTATAGACTTGCATTACAAAATTTCGAACCTGATCCATAAATGTCGAATGGAGGGAGTCCTCAAATCGAGAGTTTTGAAAGAGCGTTCGGGAAATGAAAAAATAAAATAATGTAAAAGAAATGAAAGGACAGAAGGCCTTTTACAAATAAAGTGATAGATAATTTCAAAATACATTTTGAAAAAGATAAATAAATTCCATACTTGCTCAATTCTTTCAGTTATGGAAGGAGAATGGGGGAGGACCCGGAGCAGCTACTAGACCCGGCCTCCTCAGACAGCGAGACGACCGAGATGAGTGAGGCAGAGTCCGACAGCCAGGACTATGCGACTCACCCCCATCTGACATCAGGTCGGTATGTACAGAACCTCCATCAGACTTTAATGAGGACTATATTTCCAACTTTTTTGTGGCCTTCCCCGGGGTACAACCCAGTAAACACCTCCTGCCTCGCGTGCACACGCCTGAAGGAGATCCGCTTGAAGCCGATGACATCGCAGAGCCGGCAGACACCAACCAGGGCGCGTCCACAGCCGAGACAGCCCACCTGAGAGACGATCCAGCAGACGAGATACCATACTTTCACCCTGCGAGAAAGTTCCCTTACAGTTCCGAGTCCGTGCGCGATAGATTCCAGTTTGGTGCAAACGTTCCCGTCCGCGGAAAGCCCCCAATGTTTTCCTTCCCACGAAACCTTCCATACAGGTTTCACAGGTGGATACAAAAATCGGTGCCTAGTAGTTAAAAAGCCTGTATTCGCCTTCCCGCTCGTGATTATACCCAAGGCGTCGGGAAGCTCTCACTAAATTCAGGACCTGTCAGCATGGATGAGTTACTACATTCAACCAAAGTTTACACTGAAAGACGCCGCCAAGGCACTCGAGACCGCTCCTTGCCAATCTCTTCTAGTTAAAGTGGACCCTGTAGATGCCTTATGGCAAATACCAATTAATCCCCTACACCAAAAACTTTATGGCATTTATTGTGACAGTGAATATTATTGCTGGGCCAGACCGCCCATGGGGAACGCCCTGGCACCGGCAATCATGCAAAGGTGGGCGCATGCCGACTCTTATGAAGTGGATAAACGTTTTCAAACAGTTGTGATAGCGTATCTCAATGACTGGCTCCTGATACGCCCAAGGAGGATACTGATATCATTAACAACATCATACAATGCCTTAAAAAAGGCTTAGGGATCAGTATTAACAAAAGAAAAAGCCAACTAATATATAAACAATCCATTAAGTACTTAGGGGTTCACATAGACACAGTGTCATTGCAACTACGGTTAACTCCAAACTCCCTGCAGAGGTTACATTATATATTTTCAGTCATTAAAAAGATTAGACCCAAGGATATACCCAAGGCAATCAAGTATGTATCCTGGTGTATACATAAATAAATTACCCAATTTTCTCATGAACGATTTGGCCAAAAGGGAAAGAAAATGGTGTTACATCTGTGGAGTGAAGGCGTGTGGCAGGCGCCTAGAAATTTTTCCAGCTACAAATATGTTTTTGAGGTATATAGTGATGCTACATCTTTCCAAATATCCTGGGTGTTCCCGGCGATGGACATGACCACCGAAATATGAACATTAGCCGAAGAAAAACCGATCACCGACGCGGAAGCGCTGGCGGCCCTGATGGCCGCGACTCATGCCTGCGCAGTTACACCAGATTTTCCTGAAATACGTGTTTATTGTGATAATCTAGCTGCAATCTACATCCTTATGAAAGGGAAAGGAGTTATATTTTTGCTTGATGATGTAAAAACCATGTATATGAATATAATAAAAGAACCGTCACACACAGTGACCTGGTGGTACATTCCGACCGAACACAATCTTGCCGACCGTCCTACCTCCATATGCCAGCTCGGCCGTTGATTCGCTCACGATTCGCTCACGGTTTATGTGTAGGTGGAACGACGCCTGAGAAGGGCAGTCCTCTGAATTGTAAGTAAGTGAGATGTGCCACCAGACTCTCTCCGCTATTCTTTGTGTCAACTTTGTGTTTGTTTTCCAAGTTCAATATTTTTGCCCTCTTACTTTTAATAAGCTTTTGAATCTAACATCATATTTTATCATCAATAGATTTCGATTCATGTCCGCATCCGCCACCGGATAGCTCCGCGAGTCCTTGACACTGCTCCTTAATCTTTGCCTCACCAAAATGTCATCAATTTGATATATGTCTGCGTCTCCCGGTATTTTTCGAATATAACTCAACCTGGGATGACGTTTAAACCAAGTGCAGTAACCACTCATTGATTTACCCAACAAAATTCAACTGCCTTCTCACCGCGATCATTTCTCGCTCATAATCCATACCCTCTCACTTCATATCCATCTTACTCTTCCCCCAATACTGCATTCAAATCGCCCAACACCATCGAATTTTTCTTTTTCGGGACTTTTCTGATTATCTCCTTTAGCTGTTAATATACCCAATCCAACTCTTCCTCCCTGAGATTACTTGTGAGCATGTGCACCTGAACCAATATGAAAATTGTCGGGCATGCTTTTATTTCTGCCACTAGTATCCTGTCGCTCATCATCTCAATATTTACGACCCTGATCCCTGTTAGTACGTTCTATACCCTAGCTACCCCATGCTGACTCTCATATCCACCAGTAAGAAGAAATAAGAACAAAACAATTACTAGCTATTTTAAGAAAAAGGGTCGACAAGTGGGATAAATGGAGATACTTCAATAAGATTCCTCCTTAGCAAAATCTTCTCGGGTTTGGCACCGGATAAGGCTATTAAAGGCCAACGTTTCGACGAGAAACTCTCTCATCGTTATCAGGGCTAAGACTGATTACGATGACGATGAGAGAGTTTCTCACCGAAACGTTGGCCTTTAATAGCCTTATCCGGTGCCAAACCCGAGAAGATTTTGCTAATATTATTCGCCGGGAAAGCCTACGATCTTTTAAGATTCCTTCTTGTTTTACATTTCCAATTAAAAATTCCTACATTCCGTCAGAATTATTTGCCTACATTGGAATAAGCATCGAAGGAGATGGAACGAGCAATGTCACCTTACATGTCAAGCAGGCATGGAAGACAAAAAAGAAACCATAATTTTTCTTCAAGAAGATACAGAAATGAGAAAGTAATGTGAGAAAAACGTATTTATGAATTTCGGTATTTAAGGGGATAAAGAACGAATGAATAAGAGCATTTGAAAGATAGCATATTCCAAAGGAAGCTCATTAAGTTTACTAAATACCTAGAAATGTGCATGGCTGAAGCTCGATGCTTTGGGATTCCATCTCGAAGAAGAGTCTACTTTGGCAATGGTAATGTACCTGGATTCAAATGCTTAAAAACCAAGTGTCTACCAAATATGTATAAGTTTAAAAAGGTATTGTGACGAATAAAATAAATATAGCTAAAAGAATGGTAGATCCTCGGGCGGAAGCTAATGTAATAACCAAAGACAAGGAGGCGAAGAAGAAGCATAAAGATTGGACGTGATAGTATATACCTCGGATTGGTAAGGGAATAGATGCAGTTAAAAACGAAGGGAAGATTATTAATTGAAATCGAGAGAAGCCTCACTGGGAACTTCGTTTAAATATAAAAGGAGATATGACGAAAGGAAGAATTGCCTGGATTTTTCCATGAAGGCTTCTGCGGAGTTTTTTTATGTAGAGAATGGTTTTCCGAGTCTCTTTCCACGTTTATCCATTTAATGGACTATATTTTGCCAGCATTCCGGCTGGCTTCTTCAGGTCCGCTAAAGTGTCGATACAGGGTTTGGTCTGTCTTTTATGTTATTCCGTTTTCACCGTTTTTCCATTACGTACGGACCAATCACGACACACATCCACCCGAAGGCGCGAAAACGGAAAAACATAAAAGGACGGACCAAACCTTGCATCCACACTTCAGCGGACCTGAAGAAGCCAGCTGGAACGCTGGCGAAATATTGTCCATCAAAGATGGATAAACACGGAAGGAGACCCAGAAAATCATGCCCTGAAGACGATGAGCAACTCGGTCATCGAAACGTCGGCAGACATGGACAACCTGACCCGGTGGAAAACCCGCATTGACTTCCTCGTTCCCAGAAAATCATTCTTTACACAATTTCCTGCATATAATTTAGCTCCAAAAGGGAGAAAAATCCAACTCTGTTCTCTGGTTCACATATTTGCAGTTAGGTAGACTTCACATATAAACTGACTAATATATATTAAAATACAAAAATATGGAAGAACTATCTTAAGTTGACATACAGTAGTGATTTACTGGCATGGTACAATGGTTGCAACTTGTCTAATTCAAAGTTTGGTGATATCTATCAAGTATACATTGTATATATTATGAAATTATATATTGTTTAATATAACTACACGTGATTTTCCGCGATTATTTGTCGCGTCCTTTCAAAATTGATTCAATTTTTTGGTGGCCAAGAGAGCGGACTAATCATTTGCGAATTATCAGTGAACAGTTAGCAAATACATTATTTGTGTGATAATAATGAGTAAAGTTTGCAATTGATTATATCTGCTGGCAATACTCATATCCTTTCATGGTTATAACAGCATTAGATTTGAGAGAACTTGGATCGTGATTCTAATAAAATGGCTCTTTGCATTAATTGAATGGTAATGATCTATAAATAACTTACTCGGTACGCGGTATTACGAGGGTCTCGTTGGGCATGAGTGGTACACTAACTACGTAAGGGAATATTTACATAAGTACGGCCAAACCTAAATGAAGAAAGCGTTTTACATAAATTAATATCACATAAAATACATAAATATATGGATATCTAACCTCATTTGGAGTACTCTATGGCCTCATCTAATGCTGAAAATTACGTGTGTGTCTGTACTTGGCCGGACGGCTCATCGTATAATGACCGAAGGTAATGACGTCAGCAGCGTTGCTCGAAAGCTTCCACTTCCAGAAGATGTTGATGATGGCCCATGGTTTCTATTCGAGCACATAAAATAATTTCTACTCCGAAAGTATTGAACGCAGCCTACGCCGTTCGACGTGGAAATCCAGAAAAAAACTTGTAAAAAAATGGTGCATGAATCAAGCCAACTTTGACGGCTTTAATCCCTCGAATTTATATTTTATTCGACAGATATACTATGCCTCCATTCTCATCCTATTTTCATTCCTCCAGGCCTCCGAGAGGCCATCTCGACTCCACTAAATAACTCCAACACGGCACGATGACAATGCCACGGTCGGCTTACACAATTGCGCGAATGGCGATTACAGGACCGCGCGACGCTAATCCTCCTACTAGTGAAATCTCGAAATGCGGTTTCCGAGCACACGTCACAAAAGAGAGAAATTCTGTCCCCCTGACTCGCTCAACAAATGCTGCGCTATCTTTCCCTGTCTCGAGCCGCTTAGCATTCTGATAAATCGTTCCACCTGCTCCTTCCACACGCCATCTGAACTCAAAAATCCTCTATAAAACCTGCAAATGACCGATCTAGAGGCTGAAAACTGCCGGGTGACAATCGTTCTCGAAAAGGGCCGTCACTTTTCAATTGTTTTTTCACCGAAACGAGTGGAACATAATTAATCGGAGAAACGTCATATGACTTCGTCGAACTTCATAAAAACTGCTATCTTTATGCTTGTTGAATTTTTCATACTTCATCATTGTTAAATTATTTATTTGTTTAATTACTTATTTATTCAGCCATTTATTTATTTATGGTCACGTCACGACCGATTTTGCGGGTTCCCCGCCATTCTTTAGGCAAATGAGAGGCCTAAACCTTCCAGCAGGTTAAATACTAAATGATGACAGAGAGCTCACGAAAGGCTCAACTACGCCCTCACAAGACCAAGGTCAAGCTAAACCTGCTTACACTATTTTTTTTTATTTTGTGGCGGCAAATTCTTTTTTCCGATATACTCAGCGAAAATAAACAGATTTTAAACTTACCGCTTCTTCATTTGGAGACCAATAAACTTATAAATAATAAATATATTTCACCTTATGAATGACGTTCCAATCGCCTTCATCTAAAAATCAGACGTTTCAGAAAATTTTGCATACGTTGGAACATAAAAATTTATGAATGCTTGCCAAATGACTCCATTTATCAAACGTTGACGGATAATTGAACCCACATCCACATCGTTTTGAACATGGCAATGAGGGGAAGATAATTGCGAATGAAATTGCGCCATTATTATTGTTTAAATGTATAGTTAAGACACACAAGTATATCCTTACACTCGGAACATCATAGTATCCACTACTTTTAGAGCCATTTAAAATTCAGGCTCTACCTCTCAATTCCAATATATTAAACTGAAAGTCTGCCTTTTTATTAAGGTTGCAATGTCGTATTACCCCTGTTGGTCAGAAACGTCTCTCTAGAAAGGGCCTAACAGTAAATTATTATGGTGAATAATCTAGGTCCATATTTAGCAGTTTTGTTAAGACCACGTGGGGCTGAATTGAAAGCAATAGGAAAACCACAGGTGATCTCTGACGTAATTACCATCGAAAATATGCAATTGGTAACGATTCAATAATGAAGATTGATGACTACCAAGGCCATTATGTAACCATGTCCAGATGCGGCCAGCGCTGAGGGGAATTACAATGATGAAGACAAAAAACTGAGTTCCCCAATTAGGACTAAGCGTGTATACGAACATGTGGAGAACTCAAGCAAATAGAAGAAGATATCCCAATACCACGATTGATCCTACATTTATGTGAAGACAGAAGACTGATAATTGTGGCAAATGATGATTAAAGCGAAGAAAAGGATATAATAGAGTGGAAAAGAAAAATTGACAACATTAGGGACATGCAGATTATATCATTTGTTGTCTTACGTGGAGAAAGAATGCGATAACCTTTGAAAATAATTAATTTTCAAATTTACGGCTTATTTTAGAATAAATGATAATTCACGGGTTAAACCCCAAGTTGAAAATAGCTCAAAGAACTCAAAGCCCTAGGTATATATAAGGACGTATTCCAACTACCAGCGCATTTTTAAAGCAAGTTTATTCATTCTTTTTCTTTAAAAGTCAATTACTTTACACTCCTTATATGGGTTTCAATTTACATGAGTATTAGTGCATTTGAAAATACATATTGTTGTGAAAGCAGAATTTTTTTTAAATCACATAAAACCTTCAGTAGTGAAGCAGTTTTAAACGTACCGCACGAAAAAAATAGTTAAGTTAAAGATTTATAGAGATATTTTTATTGAATTTATACCTATCATACCATCTACCATCTCGGACAGATTGGAACTGCCGATAAAACTTCAGTTTCTTTGGATATTCCAGAAAATCTCTCTGAAAATACTGAAGGTGCAGCATCAGTGCCATGCCGAACATATTACAAGGAAGATGAGAAAAGTGATATCGCCCAAATGATGCAGTCACAGATAACGGACGAAAACTGACCCATGTTATAATTTAAATTCGTCGTTCAATAGCTAAGCAAAACCGATCCTGTGGGGTAGTATTTCTGAATTGAGAACCTATGCTATTAGGCTAAATTAATCAAGGGATAAATGCCCGAGTCCAGCCCTATGTCAAAGAGGAATGCTCAATTTGCCCTAAGTCTCAATTATCTCCGGTATAGTCTCAACAGTTCTGATGAGATATGATATAGAAGCTGTCCACAAATCTTTGGCTAAATTAAGTGATCACCTTTTGAAGTTAAAAAACCCAATCGGCCTGATGAAAGAGGGGTCGACAAAATTTCCTGTGAATGCGGTGTAGTCTACGTGGGTGAGACAGGGAGAACCATTGCCTCGAGGTTAAGGGAACATCGCAGATATTTCAGGCATTGTCAACCTGAAAAATCGGCAGTTGTGGAACACAGCATTAATCGAGGCCTTCGGATCTTAACAGGACGACACTTCTTGGCGTACAGGAAACTTTTGGGATTGACTCACCAAAGAGGCGATTGAAATTGAAATGAAAGATAAAAAATCAATCGTGATACAGGGTATAACATCAGCCCGAGTTGAAATTCCATTTTTAAAAGAATTAAGGATGAAAGAACTCAGCCTCCATATCCTAACGGCCTCCGGAGCCAACAATCTGCCTCCAGCCAATCAAGAGTGACTTATCTTAGGCTATATAAGCCAGCGGTAATTCGAAATCTAGCGACATTCTTGCCTTGAGAATGGGTGACGAGTCGTTGCTCTAACTTTCGGCAGTATCAACTTATTTAAACTGGTGTGAAGCCCGAGAGAAATTTTCAAAATGAATGCTCATAATTAACGCTTTCAAGGCTAAGCTCAAAAAAAACAACAAAAAGTAGAACGAACGCAATGCGTGAAGCCCATTGCCCGAGTAATCACATGAAAACTGCAAAGTGGAGAAGTAGTGATGACTACATTTACATACTACCCGCTAGCCGCCGCATGGGCGTGTGGCAGGGGGTGGTAGGTCACCAGCCGTGTAAAGATGTAAACATTTTGGAGGTGAAATTGTGACGTACTATGAGAGTGTATTTAGTGGAGCTTAACTTTTATTGTGGTCGCTTATTGTGCGCGGAAAGAACGAGTTTTTGTACCTATCTGTTCGGCAGTGTACCTCTCTTATTGTATCGCATCTGTCAGAGCTAGAAATGTAGTGAGGCGTCATGATAATATTCTCTGTGTCGCTCTGAAACACACCAGTTCTGAATATCTCAAGCAGCTTAAGCCTAGTGTGCAGCCTCCGAGTCTCTAGGGGCTCCCACTTTAATCCCTTTAACAATTGTGTGACACTATATGTTCGTTCGTAGCAGTTTTTTAACGAAGCGTGCTGCTTTTCTTTGTATTTTGTTAATTTAATTGATTAAAAAACCCTTCGATGACAAAGAAGACGTCGGTCACGCTATGAGGGGATGAGCACAAACAGCATTGGACCGAATCACTACAGTCCATTGCGCATGGAATTGATAGCAATGTGGCAATTCCAACATCATATATTGTAGCGAGGGCAATGTGTTTAGGATGAAGAGAAAGCTTGCAGGTACTCTAGCATTACCCTAGAAAGGGAAGGAAAGATCCCTTGCGTAAGGGTTCCATAGTTACCCCTCACATACCTCTATTTCTCTCTCTCTCTCTCTTTCTCATCGATCCACGCCACTTTTGTCTCGAAAAGAGAAATGCTGTTCGCCAAGCGCATTAAAAAACTTGAAAGCGTCACTTTCCCACATAATGGAAGTGGGCTTACTCATGGCCCGTGAGATGTATTTCCACATCATAAACGAATATTAAGTCAGATAATTTAAAAATGTAAAGCTAGAGCTTTGGGCTGTAGCTTCCGTCACTGCCTCCCGACGATCTTTCCTCGCAGTTGATGCATATTCTCATCAATGCCATGATATGGTGCATAATGATAAAAATATTTCAAAGTCACGTTTGTTACATAAAGCCGTAAAAATTGAATTATCACCAATGTGAGAATATAAGTCCCTAGCTAGGACAATTCAATACTCCATACAAGTTGTATTTAAAAAAAATGATTTCCCTCAGCATGAAAATATTTATTTGACTTGTTAAAATATAACCATGGATAATAGAATAGTGAAAAATTTGGCAGCGCCATAGTGTTTCTATCAGTCACCTCACACCTTCCCCGCTCTCTAGTGGGAAACAACTCCCTCAAAGTCACCGCGGACGTGGAGGAAAAAAACTACTGGCTATATCATACATGATGAAATACTGACAAAATCCATGAATTCCATACTCGCTTAGATATTTAACTTCACAATCACGATGTAACGACAAAATAACCCTGCTCTCCGCTCATTCCAGCAAACGGTCCAAGAGTTTGACGTGGACGATGGGTATTCTGGATTGGAAGGGTCTCTTAGAAAGGAGAATAAGCAATAGGCCATGTGTAATGTACAAAATATGGAGCAATGAAAAAGCATGCTAGGGTGAAACTAAACGGTAAAAATAGAGAAAAGAACGTTCTTTGGAAAGAAAACAAAGAATGCAAAAAGGATAAAATAATAAATATTCATTTACAAAACAGAACAGATACAAATGGAATTAAATACACGAGAGGTATTTAATCCCTTCCCAACTAGCTTGAATATATTTAAGAAAGGATATAAAGATGCATTTTCTTATTAATTCAGTTTGACCCTGATCCTAGCACTGAAAAATATTATTGTGATTTAAATTTTATGACATTTTGATTTTAACTTCACCATATTATGTCAATAACAGAAAAATCAAAGTTAAATCATCAGACCCAGTTTACTTACACTTAACGAGCTACTAAATAAATGAGAGCTAATTGCTTTCACCGCCGTTTCCATAAACACAAGCGACAATGTGTCGTTGTTATTCTTCTCAGACATGTAACAATGCAGTTGATAATTACAAGTACTTACAATTATGAGCACAACCCATTAGTATCGAAACAGGGAGTCAATAATGGGATAAAATGTCACTTGGCAAAAACTTGTTCTCCGGCGCATTTGACGCTATCGTCTTTAAATACGTTCTCTGCACTGTTGAGCTCACAATTCTCCGAGGTCGACAGGGTGGAGGGATATTTTAAAGCTTAGATTTCTATTCCACGCGAAAAAATTCAACCACTGTAATTTAAGATACGACACATTTTTGTAGTTTTTGAATAGGATTGTAAGCTTCAAAATCCCCCCTTCCAACTATTGTAATTAAATATGATGGATGTGAGGACAAATGCACCAAAGACAAAATAAGTCGCTTTTGATACGGGAAGGGGTAACAATGATAGTACAATGAGGGAAAACGATGAATTAATAGAACAGGTAGACGACTTTGTTTATCTTGACCGAATGGTTGCGAAAGATGGAAGGACAGACTGTATGTGAATGCCGGTATGAAAGTCAGAGAGGGTACGTTGGGAATATTTAGTGACGAGTGCTGGTCTGGGGAAGCGAAAATTGTGCCGTACGAATTTGTTCTCTTTCCGACATTATTGTACTGCAGCGAAACCAGGCTATGTCAGGATAAGCAAAACACTAGGCTAAATGAAGTTAAAATGGCGCACCTGAGAAGTGTTTGAGGGAAAAGTGGGATGGTTGTAATTTGAAACGAGTGGGTCCTGAAATAATATAGGTTGAATACTCCAGCAATGGACCCATATGTACGAAAGGAACGTGCTCCGTTTTTTTCGCCAAGTCGACGGAATGGGATAGGATCGAACGAGTATACGGGTATAAGATAGCCAACTGAACGCTTTAAGAGGAATAGGTCGGTAACCAATAAATTTTAATATAAGTATACCTAAATTTCGAATTCCATAATGAAAATCTCAGCCATAATGTGTATTAATTAAAGAATACATTTTAAAATGTAATTTTTAATCATTTCCATTACAGGCTCTAAGATGAGTTATGTTGTATATATAGATGCACCTAAATTAAATGCGGCCCAAGATTTGAAATAGTCGAAATTTGTACGTGCATTTTGTCCCCAAACTAAGTCTGGAGTTGAATTTTAAGATTTAGATCTCGAAAACTTCCTAATTGTACCCAGGAGTGAATTAAAAACTTCCCAGAATTAAGGAACGTAATCAGTTCCACACTCTTGGAGCTAAAAAAACACGATAGATAATGGAGAAATTCCTCTCTTTGCAATCCCTCCGCCTAACATTATCTATCAGGGATTTGTACCGATGGTCTCAATACGGGATAAACAAATGTGCTGGGTTACGAAGCGGGTCGCTATGGATTAAAGCAAAATAACTCAGAAAATTTTCATGCTGTTATGCTCAATTATTTTGATATGATCAGAATGGATCCATACAGAGCTAAGCCTGATACTATGGAAATGCTTCGAGTTGAAATCTGACTGAAGGACACAAGAGTCGACCAAATGATACTCCTTCAATACGCAAACCTATTTAACAGAAATTTTACATGATTCATATGAAATAGTTGTCTATCGGGAAGACAGGAATTTCAAATACTTACACTACTTATCGGCAAAATTTATTCCTCAATAACCCTCTATTTTGACTGAGATGCTGTTCAGTTTGGTGACATTGTCTCATTAAAATAAAGTCATCATCAATGGCCGCACATAATGAAAACTATTTGAGATCGGATATGAAAACACTTATTTTTACAATACATATACCTAAAATATTATTTGCTGAAAACAAAACAGCGTCTATAACCTAAGAATTCAAAAATAAGTCAAAGGAAAAATTCATGAACGAAGCGGAATTTGAATCTGCAACCTTTGGAATACAATTTTTCATATTCAAGAAGGCCCAAGAATTTCCAAATTTCGAAAATGAATAAATTCTAACGTCGCAACCACAAAAAATTCAAATAACTTTACTTGAAAAGTTAATACTTTTCTTGGTTAGATATGAGCAACCTTTGGCGCGCGCTTTACGTGGCACGTCGATTATTTTTTTCTGGCACGTGAAACAAGTTCACTAGCCAAATTAATTTTCAAATTTTTAGGGGACTACTTTTTGCGTTTATGATAGTCATTCTGTCATTGCTTCAATTAGAAATAAATATAAAAGACCACTCAGCAGGAGGCAATGAACGACTAGAGTTTACCTTTTGAAATCCGAAGGTTTTAGAGAAATTGAGTGGAATTCGTACATAATGAAATAATAAATCGTGCAATTTTTCTCATAAATTATATTTAATTTCGACCCCAGCTTAAATGTTGACATACCATCTTCACCGAAAGGTGAGTAAGTGCTGTTAAATATTGGCACATTTCCTGAAGATTATGTACCAACATTGAAGCCTGGGTCAAAAATAAATTCTCTTAATCACCAAATACTGCCCAGGATGGTCGTCAACGCTTTCGGAGCTTCCACAGTCGACCAATCGAACCGCTAGTGGAGTGTGTCGCGATTCTTTATTAAGTGACTGTACGTGTGGATGAAACACTTCGATTGGCGGACTGCCACGGCGTGCACCACCGCCAACGGGAGAGTGGAATGACCCGATCAGCCTGACCCCGTCTCCACATGACCCGCAGGTCAACGTGCGGCGCACCGAGGCCGTGAACGGATCGGGTGGGTGTGTGCGGCAGAGTATAGTGTAAAAAAATGTGGGGTTGTGATAGGGTCAAGGGCCAAAGGGAGGCGGTGGGGAGGGAGGGATTCGTAAGGGGTCGAGAGGTCACACGCCCCTGCAAGGACGAGGGAATTTTTAGAGGGAGGGGGTTGGAAGAGAAGCGTCCTTTAAAACGAGAGCCGGGACGCGTGCGGTTTGGGAAGAGGGGGGTTTTCGATATCGATTAATTGAACACTCTCTCTCTCTCGACTTCCTCTCCCTTCGACCCCTCCACTTCGGCCGCTTCCCCCCTTTCATCTGTTTGCCCTCCGGGACAAAGAGCGAGTGCAAAAGAAAAGCAGAAGAGGAGGAGGAGGAGGCCAAAGGTGCGCGAGCAGAGTACAGAGCAGAGCGAGCCTTTCTAAGTACGGCGATACGCGAACCCACCCACTTCCCTTCGTTTCCCTTTGCTCAGACAGCGGGGCCGAAGAGCCGGCTTCATTCTTGACTCAGCCACGTGTGCTGAAGCAGGCAGTAATTTTGAGACTCCTTGCCGTCAGTCTGCCGGCCACTGCGTGAAATTACAGCATGGCCCCAGACTACGTGAGTCAAATAATTTGGATCGAGATAGGCGATACTTTGTGCGCAGTGGAAGCGTACTGGGCCCATAACCTTTTAGAAGTCTTTATTCTATTCCTTTCATGAGATAACTTTATTTTACGATTTCTTAAAGTTGGTGATTTCCGGCGATACTTTATGGAATTTACTAAACATTTTGAATGAATAGAGTAAACTTTGTTTTTCCACGGTGAATTTAATAACTTGCGACCATGGTTTCGACGATTTACTTCATCATCAAGTCTTGATGATGACGTTAATCGTCGAAACCATGGTCGCAAGTTATTAAATTCATTGTGGAATAACAAAGTTTACTCTATTCATTCAAAATGTTCACGACTTCTTATAATTGTACACTACTTGATAATAAAAATCAACAATTATCTTCTTTTTAATAAATAAACTGTCGCTTACCCATAGGTGAATAAACAATTCCAACAGTGACATGGTAAAATAAAAGTTAAACGATGTATTTTTCAAACTTTATTTGGAATACCAATCCCTACCGGTTTCTACACTCTCGTGTCATTTTCGAGGGCACTCTGAAATTGACACGAAGAGAGCGTCGAAACCGGTAGGGTTTGGTATTCCAAATAAAGGGTGAAAAATACATCGTTTAACTTTTATTTTGATACGTGAGTCAAAACTAGCAGAAAACTACACAGTTTTACTTATTTTATCTAAATCCTGCTTTCCCTAATGTAATGGGTGCAAATTGAAAATATTCAAATGAAATATTTAAAACCAAAATCAAGGTGCAAAATATGGAGGACAATCCACGATTAAATGATTAATGAACGCTTTTTCAAAGAGTTATCACTGCATGATTTCAATTACGGCAGTGATTGAATTGAAAATAAGATAAATGCTGTCAATAACTGAGTTCAATTCCGTAATATTTTTAAGAAATTGGCAGTAAGATCCTTATATTTAATCTCTATTCAATTTACCAGGGCCTTCTGCTTCTAATAAGCAGTTTCAATTAAAAGATCAACTTAATCCTCTATTGTTCAAATCGATGTTTTTTTCGGTAATCTGATCAATCTCCATTAGTGGCCACGTTAACATATTCACTTTCAAGGCTGAATTTCAGCAAAACTGGACTGGGAACGCTGTTTTTAATTTCAGGCTGAGTCGCACTTCAATGTGCTGTATTTGAATTTTCAAAATTTTAGGAAGAAATCAGAGCCTCAGCTATCTTAAGGATTTTTTTCGTCATTTGAAGTTCAAACGGGTTTCATGTAAAATAGATGGTTTCAAGCGTGACTGCTTGGAAATTATCTTTCGTCAATGAAAATGAACACAATGTATTCTCTGAAGAATTTTATTTTGGCACTAATATTTTTTACATTCGGGTATAAAACGTTTTAGGCAAAATGAGATATATATACATTTATAAATGTTCAAACATAAAGGTAGAAAGAAAATGGTTAGGAACACATTAAATTGACGAACACAATGGTGGTTTGATGGTGAAAACTTTTGTATATCTCGTCCATATGTAGGTGCGGAATATATTAATAAATTATACAGCTTCAAAAGTATTACAGGCATGCCTATGAGCTTCCCCTGTTAGTGACAATTTGCCCCCTAACATATATGTATTTTCATTTATAATGTGCCAATGTAGCTTCTATTTTATTATGTAATATTTTATTGAAAGTGAAACTTAAAATAAACATCAAGAAAACAAAAATCATGATGGTAGATAGAAAGAGAAGTGGAAAGATAACGAATATACGTATAGACGGAGCGAGACAGGAGGAAGTTCTGCTACTTGGGTAGCTTGGGTAGCCAAGAAAGCCGTTCAATTAAAGAAAACTCTCCTAGTAAATAAAATCATTAGTATTGAGACTAGGAAAAAATTCCTGAAAAGCTTTGTATGGAGTGTGCTAACATATGGATGCGAGACATGGACACTAAGGAAGAGTGAAATGACCAAACTTGAAGCTGCAGAAATGTGGTTTTGGAGGAGGGTTACAAGAACTAGTTAGATCGACAGAAAAACTAATGAGCAAGTACCAAATGAAGTCCATACAGAAAGAGAACTATTGGAAACGATTATAATAAGAAAAGCAAAGCTCATCGGACACTTACTTAGGCACGACAACTTCATACAAAATATTATGAAAGGAAAGATTCTAGGCAAAAGACAGAGGACGACCGAGAACGTCGTATCTAAAAGTATTGGCGATGGAAATGGGAAGCACCTCGTACAATGAAATGAAGAGGAAGGCTGAAAAAAGAGATTGTTGGAAGTCGTGGCTGCAACTACGAGGTTAACCTTTGGAAGAGAAGAAGAACGTAGCTTCATTAATTTTACTGCGATAAAGTGCAGTACAGGTTCAAGACAAATAACCCCCTGACATACGCCTTTGAGGTAGTTTGCAGGACTATATGTGAGGATCACACTGAGTGCAAAAGAAGTCCAGGAATCGAGTCCGGGTGAAGGCGGACAATTTGTTTCTTTTATTGAACTCTCTTACAAATATGAGGTCTACCAGTATCTCTATGTTTTAACCTACGGAAACTAATACAATCTCAATTTCCTCTCGAATTCTGGATCAAATCTAAATTCTTATGCCGTTCATTAATTAAAACCGACATCTTTCACTCTTCTTGTGTTTTAACTGCGCTACGTGGCGAGGAAAGTTAAAAAAAAAGGATTCTATATATTTAAGACTATTACTCTGCTCACATTATCATCGGTGGAAAATAATACCCCCTAAAAATCATTGAATAGCTTGAGCCGGTAGCGAATAGGTGCAGTGTGAAGGGGTATTATTATGAATGCTTGAGTATGAGGCACTATAGTGGATAACACTCTTCTACCAATTTTGATTTGACAAATAACTGGAAAAGTAGTGAAGAAAGAACACATCAAATTGCGACATTACTGCTCACACGGAAATTCACAGAGCGGAAATTGAATAGTGATTAAAAAAAAATTGCTGTAAGGCTTCTTTGCAAAATTTGAAGTTGCATCTATTTCCAAAATATTAGAATCGTGTTTAACATGATACTTGCATGACTTTTGTGACTCACTTACGAAGCTAGATACATGAGTCATGCACGTATTCATTCAATAGCTTCCGTAGCATTAGTGTACTACACCTATAGAGTAGTTCATGTTGGTGATAAATTACCCCCTGCTAAACACCGTAGGCATGGCTTGCAGTGTAATACATTGATATACAATACATACTCGAAATTAAAAGGGGCTATTTTTCCATCTCTCTTTCATGCATGTGCGCATTCATTCCGGAAATTTACCGTTTTACAAGACGCAATTTTCGTTGCACATCATTCAATCATCAGATTGTGCAATAAAGTGCATCGTGTAAAACGTTCTTAAAAAGAAGCAATGCAGCTACTCACTTCATGGCTTACCGTTAAAGCAGTAGATGTCACTGTCCTCCTGACTGTGGAGCAGGTGTCAAGCACTTATGATTCATTTGATGCCCAAGCAGAGCCAGTGTCGTGCGGTTGTCTCAGCATCACTCACGGCTTTAAGCCGGAAGTTCCGAGTTCCCCACCGCATGTGTCGTGTCAAACTACCAAGCGGACAACTCAAGCTTAAGAAGGGGTGCGGCTCAAGAAGAGGACTTCCTGCGTACGAACAGGCAAGCGAGCGGGGTTCTTGCGTCACTTTGAGAGTCCACTCCTCTCAAGACTACGTCCATTACACACCCATTTGCCCAGTGAAGCGGTAACCGTGAGACAAGGAGTTCTTAACAATTGCTGATAATGTCTCAAGTAGGTAAAAAACAATTCTTCGATCACACATTATTTTAGAGCAAATACGTTTCTGCGGCGTAATATATTATATAGGCAGTAACTGTGCAATACATTATGTGTTCAGTGTAGCATATAAGGAGCGTATTACACCGTATTAGCATGAATTAACAATTCTTGAAATTGAACAAAGAAAAAAATTACAAATGGGTTTATTTATGCATGAACTAATAAAAACTGAAACTCCTTCCTACATTTTTCAGCCTTATTTAGGTGATTTGGTTATAAAAGAAGAAATACCAGAAGTAAAAACAAATTAATTGTACCTTGTCACGGAAACACTATTTACAATAACTCATTCCATGTAAAATCTTGTAATGTACTGAATTCGATTCCGCAAGAGTTGAAAAATCTCAAGTCAAAAGAAGAAAAGAAAGATTTAAAAAATGTTGGTTTCTCTTTTTATCTCAACAAAACTTGATATTTAGGAAAAATTCTTGAATTTATTTAGGAATATACTGTCTCTTTGATCGCTACAATGTAATGAGCTTGAAATTGAGAATATTTACTGTGAGCAAGTGCTGTGATGTGATAACATTTTTGCAATTGAGTATCATGTTTTGAATGTGAGTTTTATAATTTTTTGTCTGAGTTGTAATTACCTATTCTTGTTCCAAAGGAAATTATTCCTAGAGCCAATAAATATCACTATTATTATTATTTATCGTCATGTGGCAGCAATCGAAATAGGCAGTATGTTCTCCCAAAATTATTAAATAAATATTTTGGAGAGTTGGAGAAAGAAAAGGAAGAAAATATAATTAGTTTTTTTTTAAATTGTACAAAGGGTTCTACAGAGACAAATAATAATGGAATTGTAAAAGGCTATTTTTTATCAAGGTGCATTTCTATTGTTGTTGTTTTTTGCCGTTATTTTTGCTATTATTTTTTAGCAAGGTGCATTTCTGCTGATGTTTTCTTAAGTATATGAGCCTGAGCTGCAATAGTTTGTTGGTAGAAAAAGAAAAAAAATTATATTATCACATTTAATTTTTCACATGTCCCGTCGACAGGTATATTCCTGACGGAACATCGATATTAAATTGTTGAAAAATAAATTAAATGAAATTAAATTTATCGAAATTATAGAAGGATAATATTATAAAACTTTACTTAAATTGCAGTTCGTTAATAATTTATCCGTCATTTAAATCATTTGACATGACCGGGATTCGAACCCGGATATCCTGATTGCCGTTCAGGTAGTGTTAACCAGTTAGACGTTACCAGCGTATATCTTCGCAACCATGAGCGTGACCTCCAAGTCCCTCATTTTTTTAATGTCATAATTGGGATATTTCACCCTTTATGAGAATAACTTTCCGGTTCATCACTAAGGCGTATTACCGGAGGTTTACCAAAAAGTTTACCTTAATTTCACTCATATCTCTCTCTTCTCTTCCGAATATAGTATCTTCTATTTCTTCTTTGGACGTTCACACCCACCAACGTGTTCCCGCGGATCACAACAATTCCACTTCTATTAAAACCACTTACCTATCTTTAATTCCTTTTCGGAAACGAATTTTTTTATCCACTCACACCACCAATACTAATATATAGAAATGTAATGGTTTCTGCGCATGTCTGTAAATAGATGACGACAAAGCAACAAATGTAATGATCAAAAACTCTGCATAAACATAGCAAATATACCTGACTCAACCATAGGCACTTTGAAATCTTCACCATATTGACATTACGGTCATATCAAACTTTTTCGCGGAGAAGAGACTATTGTCGCTTTGTACATATTTGTTTTGACGTGGAAAAATGTTTTTTTTCTCGTAAATGTGACTTATGGAATTAAGACTTTTTAAGGTTCTTATTGGGAAACATTGAAAGAAATGAAAATATTCTAGTATTGGTCCGCTAAAGAGATTTATTCTTTATGACCGGGATCTCGTCACATAATGACTTCTTCAGGACCTGAAGATGTCATTATGTGAAACGAATTTTTTCATAGTCATTATGTCATGATTTCATTATGTGACGAAACCCGGGTGGTAAAGAATAAATCTATTTAGTGGACCAATACTAGAATATTTTTATTTCCGATAAGGAGAGGTTCCACAAAGTGAAGCCTGAATTTATTAGTTATATTTTAAATCATTGAACTAAGTGAGATTTTTACTCACAATTGTTTTGAAACAAATAGTTTTAGTACGCAACTGTTATGGACGAGAATAGATAAATCTTTCCCAATGATCTGCTAAGGTAAGCGTGCACCAAAAATGTCCTTTTTGCGAAAAAATGAACGAATATCAAGAAAAACGAGAACAATGATTATAGTTGGACGCTGATAAACAATCAAAGCGTCCTTAGGAAGCCCCTGAAGAGAGGCATCCGTCGACATTAGAAGTTAATATCAACAAGACTTCCTCCAAGCATCCTAATGAAATTCCAAATGGATACCGATCGTGATTACACACACCATTCGTTTGAAACGCTAAAAACACTGAAATCAATACTTCACTTCATACAGATGATGGATAACAAGTAAGCATTCGATGAAATTACGTATATTAGGTTCCCAAAGAATGCAAAGAAGAGAAAAAGAAATTTGCGTCTTTTGTTGGAAATTATAAATGTAATTCAATAAAGATACACTCGCATCTGACCATTTTGTTGCATTTGCAACCCATACATTCGAATATTATATTAATCTGTAGAGTTTGCATACTTCTAAGATTCAGTTGAGTTTCAATTGTTTTCTGTGGTTTCCAATAATGAAGGACGTACACATTTACGCAAACAGGTGCCTAATGCAGTGCTCTGCCGAAATAAATATAAATTTATAACCATTTTATACGCAAATTTAGGCACGTACCAATGTAAAACATATTTTACGCCATACCGGAGGCCTATAGGTATTTAGAGATCGAGAGTTCGTTTTGAGAACGACATATGTGCCCAGGTGAAGAGAAAGATGTGAGCGGAGACCTATGGGAACGGCGTGACGTCAACGGAGGAGGGCAATGGGGTTGTGAGGGGAAAGGAGACGGAAGGAGGAGGTCCAAGTTAGTTAAATTAGGGGAGCAAATGCGGAGGGGTAGGAGAGAGGGAGAGAGAGAGATGAGGGCGAAGTTTCACGGGTGGATGTGGAAGATGGGGAGGGGTGGGGGTGTCGCACGATGAAGAGCGAGTTTTCTCAAAGAGGCAGGATAGTGAATAAATCAATCGATAGAAGTGAGATGATATGGCTGCCAGCGCTAGAGGGTAGGCACGCTCGTGAAGAAATCGATTTCTCCCCCACGAAATTTGTTCAAAGAAGCTTGACTTGGCTAGAAGCTAGAGCCCCAAGCTAGCTTCAACTTTGAGATTATTTATTTCTGTAATTCTGCTCTCATAAAACCAGCTGCCTAGATCTTATATAGTATATTTAAACAATAATACCTACGGATGACGGCTAGACAATTGAAAAGATATTTGGGAAACCATAATATTTAGTTCTTTCTCGGCAAATCATATTTACAAATAATTCTCGGGATTCAAGCCGAGTTAGAATTTTGACTGCTAACGCTTCAATGGAACACACTTCCATCGCCCTGAGAGCAATAATTATTGCTCTGTAACAACCGATACACACTTATCCGATGCGATCGAAAACCCAATACACACGTAAGAAGTCACAGTCCCGTTAATTTCAAAGGTATTTGCGAAATAAACTGATAATGTTACAAAACTTTAAGAGAGCAATAAATATTACTCTGAGGACGATGGAAGAGTGTTCCACTGAAAATTTAGCAGCCAAAATTCCAACTCGGCTTGAATCCCGAGAATTATTTATAAAAACAATTTGGGAAACTAGTTACAAATTTGGCGAATAAAATCTCTCTAGTGCTGACTGTGAATACATTTATATTGGTGAAACTGAGCATATCCTCAAAACTATGGCCAAGGAGCCTTATCATTCGTTAGACAATAAAAAACGACTCGTCAGACTTCGCCAGACACCCGACAAAGTTAGGCCATTGAGGTAATTTTCACCCCGAAGCTACGTTTTGCTTAAAAAGAGGCAAGAAATTTGTCAATTCAGAGCAAAGAATGTTCAGCCTCCAAAAGAGTTTTAGCTTCCTTCTCAATGCTGCAACTTTCCATTATCTCTTCCCCTTGTCACCAGTCACCCTCCAACCCATTAACTTGAAACACGATGATGTGCTGACTTACCTCTCAACTGTCTAAATTGCACTATCAATCCCCTTCCTCCCCTCTGACCAAATAACCCGTACCATTTCCTAGCAGACTGAAAAATGTTTGCCCAAAAAATCATATATCACAGTGTACCTGAAGACTATGTAACTGCTGACACCGGTTGCAGATACATTCCAGTATAAACTGAGGAAATCAAAATATTCTAGTATTGGTCCACTAAATAGATTTATTCTTTACGACCCGGGTTTCGTCTCTAAACCTGAAGATGTCATTATTTAAAGGATTAGAGGATAATTACTTGAATATTTTGATTTCCGATATGGTGAGGTTCCACAAAGTAAAGCCTGAATTTATTAGTTCTTTAAACAGAGGAAGTTGACAATTTCGTCTTATAACTGTTTCGACCTAGTGACAAATATTTTTACATAATTCCATATGTTTTTATCGGCTTCAATTTCGCGTACCAAGATTTCATATTCTTATTTTTTAGATTTTTGCTCTTGTAGGTTTAATAATACCATCATACTGTTCCCTTCTTTATTTTCTGTGTATCGTTCATTTGATTCTTTATCGTATTAGTTTGTTTTTTCCGTATGCCGTTTTCGAGCTCTATTAATAACTTTTTTAATATTATCAGTTTATTTCGCAAATACATTTGAAAGTAACGGGACTCTGAACTCTTTCGTTTTCATTGGGTTTTCGATAGCATTGCATCTTTTGCATCGCATTATCGTATTTTTTGATAGAAGAATACTGTATAACAATAAGTTCATTCTCCCTATCGCTCTCTATTCTCTGCTCTATCCGATGGAAATAACGAGTCGAAAGACGGCTTTCCATTCCTCCAACTATGGAGCGATGGCAAATATAACATATCCCGAAGGATTTCAGCGGTTGGCCGTATCCGGACGAAGGCGTCTCGCTTTCACCGCGTGACAGATCGCGCGTCTGGCATTTTATCGCGAGTGACAGAAGGCGAGGCAACGACGAAGATCCGGACGCCCAGAGAGCCAGCAACGGGGGATGAAAGGGAGGGATGGTGTGGGGGGTGGAGAGTGGTGAAGAGGGGTCGTCTCCGGGTATCAGTTTCCAATGATGTCGACGGTTGGAGTCCCACATGGGTGCGACACAGCTGCGGACCATGATGGGTTTCTTCGACGCGGGTCTCACAAGCTGGAAGACGCTCGTCTCCGAAGGGAGAGAGAGATATCTAATACAGTCGAGATTTTTGTCCGCTCCGTGTAGAGAACTGCGCCAGGAAAAATTCGCAAGCTGGCAGATAATTCGGATCCGGACATGTGGTTCGAGTTATGACCTCCTCGGATCCGGAGCGGTGACTTGGAGGGATTTCGCAAATACTTTGCTTTAGAGAATGCGGAGGCGGCATAATACATGTGTGACACACGGAAGCGTATTCTCTCAAATATCAGAGAGGACATAATTTTATGAATAAAAAACTATATGCATGCTTATTGGCTACTTAATGAACACCATATCAACATTGATGTTCAAGAAAATGTACGAGAAAAGTCATGTCATCATCTTTAGGTCAATGGAGCTCTAATCGCGAGTCATTGAAAAAACATTTTTAAATTTATTCCAGCGAGTCAAAAAAGTTATTTGGCTGCACTCCACCTAATCACATTAGGAAATTATGGTAGATATAGCCATATATTGAGTAATATAAATGATTTAATAATTATGTTTCAAAATTTCGTTCGATTAAAGCACTTGAGTTAACGACGCGGTGTTCAGTTTTCAAGAATATATTTCATGACGATATGAGTTTTTTACTCTGCATCGTGTCATGATATTTGTTAGAAACCATTGTTATAAAATAAAATATATCATTTCGCGTTCGTGGGAAATCCTGTACATGAAGAATTGAACTATTTCGAAATATATGTTACGTATCATGAGGTTACGTGCTAAAATAGCATTAAATTGCCCAGAAATCATATCAGTTATAGTTTTTTTTAACTTTTACCAATACCGTAAACCGGGCCAAATACTTTGTGACATTAAGGACCACTTTATGACAGAGAAATATATACCCCACAAAACTATTTTAGATTCTCTGGGATTTCCAAAGTGCTTGAGATAGGAAATATGTCATCAGCGTGTTCCCATGGGCTTCTCCCATTTGTTGGCGACTCTCGGAAGTACATTCACAGGGGCGGGAACACACCCGTTTCGTTCTTTAGGTTTTGCACACTGAGTGGTGTTCAGGAATGTGTTGAAAATTCGTACTGGAAAGCGTAATATAGGGCAGATTTGAGTTACGAAGTGATTTTATGCATTATGCAATTGATTATGCATCATTCATCATTACAATTCAGAGAAATGAGTGTTTTTGCACGTAAAAAATTTTGTTGCATTTTTCAACTTAAATGTGAAATTTGCAGAAATATGGTTCAATATTGTTAAATGACTGTGCCCATTGATATCGTGCCATACTTATTTTAAAATTTAGGGTTCAAAATGCCTAGAATAAATGAAAGGAAGATTGTATCTCCTCGGCGTTAAAAATAAACAAACTATCTAAAGTAGTAAGGGCCAAAAAGAACTAATCTTTTACGCAAGAGTTATGAGTCCGTTGTGTATAAGGGAACAGAAGTCTGTTAGTAGGCAACACTCTCTGAATCAGAAGGAAATGTAATTTTTGTGGTTGCGGAGTAAAATAAACAAAATAGAGAGACTCTATTTTCGTAGTTTTTAGGGTAAATATTTTCCAGGAATGATTTAAAAAATTCACTAAATTACGTGGAAAACTATGTAATTCAGTGAATGTAACGTAGCGATCAGGCAAACGCTGGATATGACTCAATGAGAAGGACCAAATCTGATACCCTTCTTATCTGATACCCAGAGGAGTGTGTGGAGGAAGACAAAGAATTAGTGAGAAGTGTACAAATAAACCAAAAAAGAAACAAAACCCATATTCCGCTTAAATTACTGAATATTTGTTTTTCGGAATTCGGTTCCTCGGAAAACTGTTTGTGAATAGTTTTCCCAGGAGCTGGCATTTGAAATCCTAATTTACCCCGGTATTCGCCGTTTTCTCTCAGAACATAACGTAATTCAAGTTCAATTTTCGAAAAAAATCAGGTGGAAAGGTAGCATTTTGTTTTAATAACAGAAAAAGAATGAGTTATTCTCAAAGTAGCCAGAAAGTCTGTAAAATGAAATTTAAGTAATGCAACCGTGGAACCACTATTGTTACAACTGTACTCAGCATATAAGTAAAATTTAGTATATCCAAACAGTACTTTGTTTCTAAATTGCTATGTAATATTTAAGTACTATTTCCCATATTTCTACCTGTAATGACATCAATATAATTGATCTCTACAAGCTTTAATTATTCCTCACAGTTGTCAATAGAAACCACTCTCCAAGAAATTTTGAGTCTTTCATGACAAAATATTAAAAAGTATATAATACTTTGTCTAGATAAATTTCAGAGCATGCAATGTTTAAACATAGAAGTATCTGGATATCATTTAACTTAATTTAGAAGTACATAAAAATAGCAATATAATATTGTATTACCACTGGGATTACGTCTCCATACCAAATTTTTTCCTTGTGCGACGCCTGGTTGAGAGTTAAATCAAGGTCGCAAGATAATTTACAAACGATAGATGAAATATGTAATGGAGTACTGTATTATCGACTGAAAGACGTCGCTTTGAAAATTTTCATCTTAGTTTGGCATCAAAAATGAGTTAAATAGAGGATACTATTTTTTAAGACAGGAATTAAGCATGTTTGTTATAGAAGAGCAGGTAAAAATCGTAATAACTGAAATAATTTAAAAAGCAGGTTACTCTGCGGAGCCACATTAATCCCTGGAAGTCCACCTGATTTAGAAATCTTGCGCATCAATGCCAGCATCTCTCTGAAGCTGAACTGCCGAATTAGTCTTATTCAAAGCAATATAGCAATATAGCAAAGAAGAAATTACACCCTAGAAAATTCCAACCCGTATTGCCCGAGCTAAATCATGCCCAGGGACCCTGGTTAGCTTAGCTAGCAAAGGAGGTAAAAAAAAGATTTTTATTTCCACACTCTACAGCCTACCTTAAGCGGCACTTTGGAGCGCTTAAAAGCAAAGTTACTCAAAGAAAACCGAGGCCAATGCATATTTTTTGTCATTTTCTCTCACATCATTTGTCCAGTCCAAGAAGCCAGGCCCAAACGAATTGAGATCCAGGCACATAATATTTTATTTTCACTGGAACTACCCTACGGGGACTGAATACCTCGACCGAAAACGTCCTTTAATTCTGGCTTTTCCAGCAGCCTAAGAGAGATCTCCGCCTTCCCTTCTATTACTTTTTCCTGATGCGCCAATGATCAGAGGCACTGATGCCACTGTGGAAAATACGTCGCATAGGTTCACGGGCATGAGAATGTTTGCTCTGACATTATAATACGCAATTCGTAACATACTGATGATCAAACTTGAAGTTGGATGACTACCATTGATGGTTTGAGCATAGAGTTGTAGAAAAATACGATGTACGCATCATGGCTATTACCTGGTTTTCGACAAATTTACTTCCGCGGTCGAAATAATTATGTAGAAAGAAAATATCAAAAACTTACTTATCTCACCATCGAGTTAACCCTATTCCAATTGCCTGGGAGAACAGATTTGATATGTGTAGCAGCGCAGAGCCGAAATATAATAGCACATTGACGTCTGCGGAAGCGTTTTATGCAGCTCCTTTTAGCAATAGAATTACCGAGCTAATACCAATAGCTAAACACTTATAGTCATAATAATAATAAATCTAAATAGGGTGTATGGAGAAGGATTGTACAATAATAAACCAGTATTACCACATCTTAAGTAAAAACGACACAATACTTTATAAACAAATAAGCGTCTTAAGGGCAGCAACCCAAGACGACAAAATAGGGAAAAGGGACGGTCAAAGCGAGTCTTTTTGAAGATCACTCTAACTATTCTTTTTTGTAGAAAAGCGATGGATCTTATAGAGTTTTGATAAGCTCCACCCCAACAAAATACGCCGTAGCTTAGTCTAGAGTCTAAAAAGGGCGTTACATACTGATTTCAGAAAATATACTGCACATTTATTCCGAATAAAATAAAAATTGGCTATGGCCATAATAGGGTACCTATAGCAAAAATAAGGGTAGGTACCTATGAAAATATAGATAAGATAGATAGAGGGCCCTGAAAGTTTTGCTTACGGCCACACGAGGCGTTCTCCGTCACCTTTCGCCATGGAGCCGCGGTCGCGCTGAATCTAAACTCGACGGGACCAACCAAGAAGGGGGCGGCAATCTCGTCTAAGACGGGACCGCCAAAGGGTTATATTTCAACGGCGCTTCTCGGGAAGACAGGCGTAATCCAGCGGGCAAGACTTCGCTCCCAGACCGAGATGACATTAACGGGGAGGCGAGGAGACGCGTGTGAAAAACTCAAAAGAGAGCGAAAGAGAGAGAGAGAGATGGAGAAAGAGAGGAAAGAGTGGAGTGAGGGAGTGGACACGTTCCAAGTCACGCCACGAGCAACCAAAACACGGAAACGGGGCACTGGACCGCGCTGCGAGAGAAAAGAGAGCGGGAATTTCTTTAAGAAGGTTAGAATACGCTTAAGGGGGTGATATAGGTCCCGAGCATTGCGTAAAGTCGTTGCAGGAATCGAGGTGCTTGGGTAAGAATGGCCACGCCTTACTTTGACCTAAATATTGATATATGCATACGAAACAAAGATAAACATTTAGTAAAACTTCAGACAAAAACTCTTAAATATACCAAATGATACTATTTATTCTTGCGGAAACGATATCATTCAAATAATTGGGTATTTTCCAAGACTTTAATTGTAAGAATACGGATCTCAATACGTTACTTTTACTCCCACAAACTTACGGAGTAAAGATATTTTTGAAAATTATCCATTATTTACTGAGATATTAAATATGAAAATAGTCGGAATTTCATATTTTTTCACGTGACAGCGAAACAAAATCTAATTGGTGTGACGCCATTTTCGCTGAGCGAGGATCAAAATCAAATAGAGCACGGGTAGAACAGTAGAAGACACATATTTTAAGGAGATAAATTATCGCAAACCACGAATATTGCGCGCAGTAGTTTTACTAAAACCACATCAGACAATATACCCTAAGTGGGTTCGTTTATGGTAGCACTTTTATGGAGGACGACCGATTTAATACTCCCGAAATTCGTGTAGCAATAGTCCATAAAATATAAATACACAGTTTGCCTGTTAAGACCTCATTTTACGTTGTTCATTATTTTTGGTTTACATCACTTTAGGTACTGTCATCTTTAATTTAGGTAGGTTTGTTCCATAATTATGAACCCGCGAAACTTTTTTATCTCGTTTTATTATATTTTAAACTCGTTTTATTCGTGAAACTTTCCTGTGACTTTAGCAGAGAACACTCTGCTATGTGAATAAACCAAATTTTGTCCGAATTCTTGCCGACGTTTGAAGGTTTTTCATTTTACACTGTTACGACTAATGTAATAAAGTCTCATTTTGTTTTGTAATACTCTACCTCCGAATTTTAAGCTATATTCCTTATATATTCATCACTCGTTAATAAATCGGATATCTGAAGTTCATCGGAATTGTCAACAATGACATTAAATCTAAAAAACATTGGCAATAACTTTCAACTTGATTAATCTTTAATTTTAGTGTTATGTTGTTCACTTGAGGTTTTAATCAGAGATTACCTGTTGAGGAGGTTTCAAAGTTTATTCTCAGCCATGAGACTGCCGAAAAAAGGATATTTATCTCCATTTATGGATATTCAAGGTTAATATAAAGTTTATTTCATTCAATAGAGCTAATGAGAGTTATAGCGATACTACTATAGGAAACGTCCTAGTGAAGAGAGAAGGACCACTGTGCAAAGTCATTCCAAAAATATGCCAAGAACACAAAGTGAGCAGTAAAGCATACTTAGTACAAGTGAATATCGAAGATTTAGATTTTAATTTAGTCGGACTACCAATCATCGACACATTCATGAAATTAGCCGAATCTTCCGGCAACTATATTGAATTCGTTTGCATAAATGTACTATTCAGAATTTTAAGATGAAAAGATTTATTTATTTATATGTAATCACAAAGTTCGTCATACCTTGGTACATACAAGTGGTTTCAAAACAGTAGAAATTTGTTTTGCTGAGGACGAAATTCCGGCGTGCTGCTCAAAACTAGAGTTTCTTTCTTCTTCCGTCGTTTGGAAGCTAAATAAATTTCTTGTCCGGTGTTTTTACCAATGTATTTGAACAAAGTGGCACAAAACACTATGTATATTCCTTAAAACTCATTTCAAAGGCACATCAAATAACAGGAAAGTATCCAAGAGGAAATTAATTGCGCTTGATTCCACTGTAAGCTCCAGAAAACATTTGGGTCTGCATGGAAGCAGCGAAAATTACGTAACAGGTCATTCGGTTGTTTCGGAGCGAGCTCGGGAACCTTCGTAACCTTCAACTTTCTTTAGCCCTTAAAAACTAAACTAATAACATTTGATGAGGAAAATGTTAACCAATTGAATAAGTTTAAGTTAGAGAAACAAAATATCAAAAGATTAAAATGCGTGTAAAATACCCAATTAATACCGAATATCTTTTTTCCGGTGTAAATTCCGCTGGAATATCTTATAATTACGTGGAACAATGTGTCCACTTTAATAGTAGATTCAACCTCAAAAAGTGTAACTTTATAGTTCCAGATTTAATAATATCATGCACATCCAGAAATTTCAATGCAGTATTAGCAAAAGAAAAGTGAAATTTCAAGAAAGTAATGAAGAAGTTATAATAAAATCACTGTGAACAAAACAACCACAAATCAGTCATATCATTATGACGAAATGCTGTCTAATTCAAATGCGGGCAACGTGATCGTTATTAGCTCAACAGTAAGCAGCACCAGAAAACAAAGCGCAAGGTATCACGAGGAAAGTTATCAGTTAGCGCAGTATGAAAGAAGCCCGGAAGATTATACACTAAGATGACGGAATTTTGACCACACTAAAAAATCGTAAATAGTCCATCTATGTTCCAACCTCCTCGGACAGACTCTATTTCCTCCTACTTCGACTGTCACCAGCGGAAGGGCATGGAATTGCTAAAAGTTGCACTTCCTCGGAGACGGCGCCATTGACCACGGCGAGGGAGGCAATTCGCCACACGTGTGATATTCTCAATTAGTACTTCGTCTCAATATTCTGGCGACATTTGGCTGCAAAATCCATTACTTTTGTCTCTTTGGCCATTTTTGGGTGCTTCATTTCACTCAACTATAGTGTGCAACAAACGTCATTCAAGAGTTGACATCTACATTAACGAAGTACCACCATAAGAACCACCACAAGGGTGTGTGGCACGGGGAGATGCCACACCACGTATCCGGCAGTTGTCCCAGTTGAAGTCAGAACCTCGCATGTCCCTCGACCACTATGCGCGGACAAAAAAAGCAGTCAAGAGAACAAAGCGCGCTAAAATCAGAAACTAGGAGAGCACGACGTAGACGAACATGCTAACATGCCGTACATTTGTTAAGATACAACAACTGGTTAGTATTACGACTTCAATTCATAAAAAGAACAGGAGGATACTTGATTCTTAATTACGCCGGGCATTTCTTGTGGGGTGGGTTATCAATAATGGTTTTTTTAAGTCATTAAGAGCAAATACAAAGTATTTTTCTCTCTTGTTAGGGTCTAGTGATGTAGATCTGATCTATCGTAACTATTATGGTCCATAAATGTACGCAGAAAACATTACACTTTTAAATATATCGTTTCTGCATTCCAGTTCCTTAATGTTATGATGCGATATTTCCTGACGTAATAGTTTGGCACTAGCAAAGTGTGTTGCAAATCTGGTTAAAATTTGTCTGCATCAAACTTGCATAAAAGATTAAACCTATATTTTTATTTACTTTGTACTCTTCAGTTCTAGGATAGAGTTTTAGATTATCGCGAAGTTGTAATGTAATTATTTGGTTTTGAAAGAAATGGATATTAAACAGTTTTTTATTAATCATGCAACTTAAACAAAGGCAAACATGATGGATTCGTCGTTTACGTGATTCTCTTCCCCAAATGACAGGTGGATGGGTTAATAAGTAGGGAGAATTTCTATCAAATTCCCTATTTTCTTGGACTTTTAGGCATATGGATTATTTATTTTCATTATCAATTTATTTACCCTCACTGTAGCACAGCCAACTAAAACACAATCTTAAGAACCCAAAAACGCTACCCAAACTGCTCTGCACTAGACTCGGACTAAGAATCTGCAATATTTTCTCTCGTTCATCTCGAGGTCACCCAATTTGAGGGCTGTAATACGATAAGGCCCGCGAGGGCAGGATAAAATATATGGGTAGCCTGTGTAAATATTTTTGACAGTAAAATAATTGTGGTTCAAAATTTCAAAAGAGGAGACCATGCGAACGTCTTAAAGTGGATGGAGCGGAAATTGTGGGTTATTGTGCGCAGATTTTAAATATTTTATAAGGTATTCGGGTTTTTCCCGCGTTGATTATTATTAACGGACAACAGTTTCACTAACGTTACTGCTAGCGAACCGAACTAGTCGATCCGAAAAATATCGACACCCGTCTGGCATTTACGAAGGAGTGTACGGGGTAACGTGTAGCTGCGGAAAATCATACATCGGCCAAACATCGAGATCCTTGAAATGTAGAATGGAGGAACACCAAAGGCCGACCGAAAAGAAAAATTTTCGCCATTCCGCGGTGGCAGAGCACGCCTGGTCGGAACCCAGCCACATCATAAACTTTGAAAATTGTAAGATCATCGCCAGAGAAAATAAATGTTTCCCCCGGCTAATACGAGAGGCGATTAAAATAGCCAAAAACAAAGAAAATTTCAAAAGGCATGACGGTTATCCTCTCTTCTCAACGTTCAAACGTCTTTTCCAACAATCGAATTCATAGGTCCAGCCGGCCAATCAACGTGTACCTGACTACCTCAAGCGTTAGGTATATGTAAAGGAACAAGAATTTCTGCACCTCATTCAGGACCTGACGACGCTAGCTGTAACGTTAGCGAAACTGTTGTCCGTTAATATGAATCAACGCGGGAAAAACCCGAATAAACTGACCTAGATAGATCACCGCGGAAGCCTCTGTACCTATTTTACAAGGTAGTCGAAAAAAGTTTTTTGGCCATACTTTAATGAAAAGTGACCAAAAAACTTTTTTTCGACTACCTACGTTATGGTCTCCCCCTAACTTCTATTTTTAATGTATTTCATCGGAAGACTATTGGATAATAGCCTAATTATTAGAGCTTCCGGCAGAGAAGGGGGAAAATGGTATTTCAAATCTTTCTGGCGTAATTAAGATTAATTACTATGTTGTGAAAGGGTTCGACATTTTCCTGGAGCAATCCAGCAAATAGAACACCGATTTCCTCAACAGATATTGAATTTTTGAACAATATAACGAAGAAGGAAGTGCGGCGGGTACATGAATTATTTTTAAATATTTTTTCACTTAATTATGGAATTTTCGGAGATGCATTCGAAATTTAGGCGAAATCCTATTGAAAAAAAATGTCTTAAAACATTAGACCCTCAAAAACTCCGCAAAAACATTTTGAACAATATTTCACCTGAATGTATCTGTTAACACGTTTCATTTCGCCATGCAGACAGTAATGGAAATGATACAAAAGTTACATTTTACATATTTTGTCTTAGTTACAGCATGTCAAGACTGGAATTTTAGGCGCGGCGTCCTAGGTGCAAATAAAATTATATTGATATAAGTCGTTTTTTAATACTTGACTTGACGTGATACATCGATAATTGTCAGCAAAAATTATTATAATATGGAATACATTATTTCGCGATTAGAAGAACTTCTGTTAGTGTCTAATCGAAATATTGTGTCATATGTATATTAAAATAAGGTTGAAAAATCAATGAATCACATCGATTAGGTGTGCATATTTTTTCATGACTGTGTCTGTCGATATCACTAATAGGAACACGGACACAAAGCTTCATCCATATCTGTACAAAATAAAGATACGCGCCAACCATCGTGAATTTATTTTTCCTTCACCCACCGCGCTCACGCAAACAAAGATACGCCATCTTGGATTCGTCTCCATCCGGAACGATGAAGGGGAAGAGAGGCGTCGCCATGGAAGCGTCGCGTATCTTATAATTAAGTCGCGTCACTAAATATAGACTCTTACACATTCCGAAATGACTTCGGCCGCCCTAGAATAAACTAGGACGAAATATAAGAAGAGAAGCGATGAATGGAGCGAAAGGGCCTTGTCAAATGATAACGAACAAAAGTATGAAGAAAAAGGTAATTCGACATAAGCGTGGAGACTGAGCAGAAACAATACATTGCCATTCTATTTATGCATTCTCCTATATCAGGTGCATACTTTAATCGCTTTTTGCAGTTTAACAAATTTGTTGGGTTTTGAAGGAATTAAACCACTCGAGAAGAATCTTACTTGGGAACGGCTATAGCAAGTAGAGTATTTCCATGACCCTGAGGATGGCCTTTGAGCCAGCTGGGATTTGCATACCAGAGCCGTCTGGTGGCCAAGGCCTTCCTACCATATGTGTCTACCATATTGGGGAAAAAATTCAGCGCATTTCACGGCGCTACGACATCAAGACCATACATTTACCACCGCCTAAATTAAAAGATACGCTGGTTAAGGCAAAGGATCCAGTCGGCTTAAGGACACCGGGGGTCTACCAAATTCCTTGTGAGTGCGGGAAGGTGTACATTGGTGAGACTGGCCTCACAATAGAAAGAAGGCTGAATGAATACCGGAGACATATCCGATTGGCTCAACTACAGAAGTCGGCCGTAGCTGAGCATAGCAATTATGAGCACCATCCGATACAGTGGGAAGGGACAAAAATTCTCAAACGCACGCGAGGCTATTGGGATCGACTTGCCAAGGAAGCCATTGAGATCCGTCTGCAGCCAAAAAACTTCAAAAGAGACGCTGGTTTCCATTTAAGTAACTCCTGGAGTCCTATCATGAACACCCTTGAATACATAGGGGAACGCGCGAAAACTCGCACACGCCATAACCAATCAGATGGCACCTGAGCATAGTGCAAAGGGCATATTGTCGTGTCACGACTTTCGCCTTCCACAAAGTTCGCCCGATTTCATTTTCTTTTCGACTCTCGCTTTCGCGCTTCTAAAGTTCAAGGACGATTAGCGAAGCCAATTACCATCAAGTCAATGGTGGTCACGAGCCTACGAAATCCATACCGGCCAAAATGAAAAATACGTCATCTAACCCCTGAAGATGGAGATCAAGTCGATCTCCGAAACGTCGGGACCTGTGGACCCTCTTACCCGGTGCAACACCCGAGAAACATTTATCTTGTAGGGTTTCATTCACCTTTCTTAAGGATTTTGAGAACAGTGAAGAAAGGATTAGCAGGAAAAAGTTACTCATGCATTTTTTCCTCGGTAATCCTCTCCTAGACTATCTGTTACTCTTAAAGTAAGCCCAGTTTACACTCTCCAAAAATCAAACAGAGCAATATGAAGCCCAAATGGAATAATAAATGGTGAAGTTAACTACAAAAGCAGCTGAGAAAATCGTAAGAAATATAAATGCCATTAAGAAATATTTACCAATGGCTGACCAACATTGCGTAAAATTTAAATATTCAGAGCAAGTGCAGACAATAAAAGGAGAATTTCAAGGAAGAGTTAATAAAGATACATTTGGATGGAAGGAAGATTCAAACGAAAACGTAATCATAGCCTTGCCCTTTGAAGAATCCGACTCCCATTTTTGGATAGCGCTAGGCAACGACCTCAAATACGAGCCACAACAACTGTCCTTGGGGGAAGTGGAAATAATCTTGGAGATAACTTCAAAATAACAATCTATGATAAACAAAGGCAGCAGTGTAAGCGTGGTCGTCCCCTGTGAGAGAGAACCGATTACATTTAGTAGATACCACTCGACTTCGGATGGCCGATGGATTTGTTTTTACGTCCATTCAGTAGCTTCAGTGAAAATGGAACGACAAAGTTTCCAAAAGAGCAAGGTCACTTACGAGATTCCACCATATTATTGCATATATAACTAGAATTAACTCACAAGTAACCACGGACGGCAATGAATGACTCGGACGCAGGGGCTGCTTACCTTTATCTGTAAAGGAAAAGAGAAAAATGTCAGGAAATTCGTTACTCTATTAATATGGGCTGAGTTCCCAAAAAATTGAAACATAAATAACATTTTTTCACACAAAAAGTGAAGTAATGAACTATTGCCAACCACGCAATTTATTTCCTGCACTCGCACTATTCATAGTATAAGGTATTAAGTACTTCTCGAAGAACCTTTCATGATGATTATCCATAAACCCGATTTAATGGAAGATTCGGAATCGTTTTTAGCATATCTGAATCCCTGAAATTTAAGGGTACCCTGAGAAAACGTATTTGAGTCCTACCTCAATCTTTGATGCGTGCGTGAGAACGGAATCGGATACAACATCACAACTATCACAGCTGGAAATACATTAGTGCATATTTTAGTTTCTACCCGATCCAAATTTTCTGTCAATCAGAACATACCGCACTTATAAAGCACAGGTATATATGAATCAATAATTACCCTAAACGTTTAGGTACTATAGGAAGAATTTTTTTGCGTTTGGTTTTAAGAATCAAGGGAAAAGATCAAAGGTGTACAGACTGATTATTTTATCATCGGAGGTAATTTTTAGGAAAAATCACGAAATTTATCGGTGTTACTCTGGACTGTAATGAAAATATAATTCAGAATATTATTCAATTGAGTAAAAGGAAAGGTTTTGCGTAGATTTACGAAATGAGACGAAGGGGAGGTGATAAAATAAGGCTGCAAAAGCCGTGCAGATGGCTCTCATTGAAAATTTCCGCGGACCACCGAATGGGAGAGAAAATTAAGCAGCTCTCAAAGGGTGTATTGTTTTTGTCCCGACATGCCTTTTTAATTAAGGAGAAATGCGATGCTAAAAATCTTAATCCCGTCGCTTTTTATAAATTGACTGTCCTTGAGGTGCAGTCCCTCACAGTCCAACGTTATAAAACCGCAGAGATTTTGACTCAAAACACAAATGGCTACCGTTACTCAAACCAGGAGATCAGTGCTACCCTTAATAAGGAAAATTTATATAACAATATTTTCAAAAACCGTCGGCCATACACAGAAAATAATTTACTAGTTAAAATATAATCTCTCACCTCCATATTCCCCTTCTTCAACGAGACAACGACCTGATTGCAAAAGATAAGGATGAAGTGTTAATTGCAATTTAAGAAAACAATAAATTCAATGAAAGTAAAGGAAATATTTGTTAAGTGGACATACTACACGCACGACTCTTAGCAGATCAGGTGAATAACTGTAAAACACATGCGCTCATTTCCAGAAAATTTCAAAACAATGCGTATTTAACTCATGTGCATTTCGACTCAAGAGAGTTTCAATCCTGAATTGAAGTTTGATTAAGATTTTGTTTGCTAGACACGTCATAAATAAATTTTAATTTAGTGGAACAAGAATTTTGGCAGTATTAATGGTATCTCAGGAAACACTCAGATACAAAGGCAATGCAAAGAAAAATGATTACTTAAATCCGAATTGAATTTATTTTTATAACTGTATTATTTTACTTAGGTTTACCCATACCTTAGGCATTACAATAAACGCAATTTTTATAGTAATGTTTTTCATACTGAAAACGAAGACAACTTTGTGAACAACTCAATCAATTTTCTCTTTCATGACGAGAATAAGAGATTATTTAAATGTAAAGAAGTGAGGTTACTGTAATTACAAAATTACACTCGAAATAATTGATGGATAAATTAATTAAACATGTTTAAAATATGAGCATAAAAATCACGACGCATAGCATTATCGCGAGCTCACAAGTACTATTAGTGCGCCGTGCTTGTTTGCGGCGTAACTCTCGTATCTCTGTGCAGCTGTATAGTTGTAAAAGTAATTGATACAGTTTTTAATTGATAATATACTCATTATATAAAAAATTTAGTGAAAGTTCGCCTCTTGCAAATTTCAGCAGGTTTTCGCTAATGCATCATTAATCCATGGTTACAGTGTCAGAGTATGGTGAAATGCATTCAGTTGATAACCCACTCCTCTGCCACTCAGGATTTGGTCACGTACCAAAAGCATCGATAATGTACTTAAGATGAGTATCGAATGAAGTTAATCAATACCACGTTAGTATTGAAACAAAGTTCAGTCTTGAATCAACGATTAACAATAATAATACGTAGCTTTTGACTTAAATCTACATTATTCGCTGGAAAATAGTTTTCATAGAATATTTTTCTGAAGAATAAAAAAATACTCTCATTAGTTAACTCATTCACAGTAACAAACGCTTTCTGTGTTCAATTAGCTGGCTTTATCATCACCGTAATTGATTGAAAGTTGATTGATGCTTAGCTCTACTGAAAGCAAATGCTCTACGTAGGGAGGTGAAAATAGGACTCACTGCTCGTGAATAAAATCACCAATCAACAGATACTACTTTTCGCTGTTGAAATATTTCGGAGAAGTTAATGGGATGAACTATTGTCCGGTAGAGAAAATGGTAGAAATGAACGAGTTTTTCAAACGAAAATGCGCGGAAGACTTTGAACTGTGCTGAAACCAAGGCCAATACTACCACAAAATTGAACATGAGTGCATTATCCATCATTTGCGGCTATCCGATAGGGCTGAACACCTATAGTAGCACGGATTATTAGCCCTCTGCTATATTTGAGACCCAAGTTTTCTTACCACAGTTAGATTTCTCATTCAAGTAAATTGTAGAAGGAAAAGGATCAAGAACGGAAGTGCTTGGGATCGAAAGAAATCTCTCGACAAGAGTATAGAGATTTTTTTCTGTACCCTTGCCTGCAATTCACCGTTGAGGTGGATTGCAAGGCATTATTTAGGTGTACAGATTATAAGCTTTTACCAATGAGGCGAGAATTCTGTAGGCGGCGGCGGCGATATCCATTTTCTGTATATCTAAAAACACACCTTGACCCAGAAAATTAGGCATGTAAATGCTTCAATTTTTTCCTGAAGTGGATGAAGTCAACGTACCTCTCGAAAGTTGTGCTCGCTACACGACAAGGTGAACGTTAGCCATTTTTACTCGAATAAATCTTGCAGAATTTGAGAGCCTCCAATTTTTGTAACCCCACTGAGTAGTATGATAAAAAAACTGAATACTTAGTGAGTGTGAGAGAGTGAAATTGAAATAATAAGGGAGTCCATTTGGTCGTCAATCACTGCCAAAAGTAAAGTGGTTGCCTTTCAGATCGACTGACTTCCATCTCTCTTTCCGCTATTTCCACTCAAGAGCCAGACGCGGCCGGGAAAGGGGTTGAGTACACATTAAAAGAAAAAAAATCAGTTGATATTTACTCGAAGGACCAATTTCCATTCTGATCCGTGATGACTACTACGGGTGTGTGGTGCGAACCTCATTTAACATTTTCTCATCACTTTCAGCTTTTTTCGGATTACTTAATGAGAAATTTATTCAGGCAGTCATCCAGATGTAAACACATTTTTTTGTGTTTCCAAATCTATGTCTCTCGATTTTGAAAGCCAAATTGATTTCCTCTCCAGACAGAATTAAAATTCTACCTCTGGCATTGAAAACAATTTGTTTCACGGCTATTCTTATGTGACGGAATGTAAGATGTAAATAACCATTTTCAAATGTTTATTCACACATTAAATCAACTCAACTTTCAAAGCACTATTGACAATAGGGGATTTTCCAAAAAAAATTTCCATCCATGATATATAAGTGCTCT
Source organism: Ceriagrion tenellum (assembly GCA_963169105.1). Lineage (NCBI taxonomy): Eukaryota > Metazoa > Arthropoda > Insecta > Odonata > Coenagrionidae > Ceriagrion > Ceriagrion tenellum. The sequence goes on from OY720639.1 coordinate 11,701,473, forward strand.
CGCTTAAAATGATAATTCAGCAAACCCTCGTTTCCTCACTTGTAGCACACAGGAATAATTTAATGTCATAAACACTTTGACCAGCTTGCGCTCAAAACGGCTAGTCACCATTTTTGATGAGCGTGGCAACCAGATTGCATATGTAAGCATGAAGCGACAATTCAAAAACGAATTGTCAGAGTAATATTGTTTAAAAAGAGATATGAACGCTCTTTTACCTTATTTTTTAGATTTGAAAGTGTTGCCAGTTAGACACTTGTACATTTGCAAAGTTTCAAGACCTCTCTATGCTCGAAGTGGCAATTCACCATTGTCTACTCCAGAAAGGTACTCGTATGATATGAATAGAACATGTAATGTATATCTATGTAAACCAGATTTAACCATATCTAACAGATCATTTCTATTAATTATTCTATCGATCTAAAATATTCAATGTTTTGCCAGAAAATATAAAAATGGAGAGTAATTCCCGAAATTTTCGGTGTTACGAGAAATCATTGCTATTCACTCTGCACAATATTGAAAACGTCTTTAAAAACAATACATGAAAGGTTGCCGTAAGTACTAGTATTTATTTTTTACTGCATTGATCGTTTTTTATATCCTTATATATCACTGCCAAGGTTATTGTTGACTTCACTAGTTTGTTTGTCAGGGTTTCAAGGTTAATTTCTTTGATCAATATATATTTTTGGTTTTACTCTTTCCGAGAGCAATGCGTGTTTTTGTTGTTTAAGAAGATAATCTTTAAACAAGTGATAACCTTTTAAGATTACCTAAACATCTCAATTCATGTTGCTGCCAATATTTTTGTACCATTGTTGGATGCAATAAATATCTATCTATCTATTAAAGAATGTCTCTCAAGCGCATCTAGCTGGGAGAAATATTTTTCCTTGCTACGATTTTTTCATACATGTTGTACGTAGATACCCGGATATTTATGTTATTCACTAACGTAGATAAATCCTGGATTTGATATTAGGGTTAACTAGGGTAGCCTTTTGTTGAATTTTATCTTCTTACAACTTCAAACGGTCAGTATTTTCAAAACTTTTAGGTTGTTTTGATAATTTAATCATTGCAGGGATTCAAAGGGTTGCAGATAACGCTAATTTAATCTTGTATACCTAAAAAATACGGAAGAAAAGCTATGTAAAATTTTACAGCTGAAATACACATTGACTATCAGGATCGTGTTCATAAGAAAGACATGACGTCCGGAAAATTTCTGTTAGTACCACTTATTTTCAATGTAATTCCAACCCGTTAATATTAATCGCAAATTAAAAATCGGTGATATTTGTGAACATTGTAAACACAATGATTTGTCCATTATTTCCTGCAGATGGACTTACGAAGAAGAAAGTTGCAATAGAACGCCGGATTCGAAATGGTGAGCCGATTTGTAATATACTTGAGAGTGAAAATTCAGAATATCGTGGCCACTCTCAGGAAGAAGACGTGGATGAATTGAGCGTCCCCGGTCTGGGTCCATATGATTACGAAACCCTCGTGCTTAGCCTTGATCATTTTTTACATCGGTAACATGCTTATAGTGACGTGTATGTTTGTGATTTATCGCCTCTCGACAAGTTGGATTGGGTTTTTGTTAATGCATTAGTATTCATAGTTAAATTAACGTTAAAGGATGCTGAGTAATGCATACTGTGATCACTTACTCCCAGCTATACATCCTTGAGGTTGCTCTCAGGGTATTGTGTAGGGGTGGACGAAATTTAGTAATGCACGACCACTTATAATGGAAGGAAGGGTGAAAGATGTGGTTTACTTATAGAGATGGCGATGTAAGTACAAGCAAATGACAGTAAATAGTGGACGGTCGCATGACGACGGAGGACACGTCTTCAAAGTATTTCATTGACCTTGTGACATAAAGTACCTTCGACCGAAAGGACCTCTGTCGACGGACGTGGCATTTTTAAGCCGGCCGAGAGGAGAAGAAGGGGCAGAAATAGCTGGCCAAGGGGTGAAGGGAATAAGAGGGGCAGAGAGGGAAGTCGGATGAATATATAAGAGAACAAGGGTGACCACAGGGGATGATAGCACCAGGGAATAACGAAGCCATTAAATTGCGCAATTATGTCTTGGTCACCAGCAGAATGGACTTATATTCAATGCACACAATAAGCAATGCAAGTATGTTCTCATTTCTAAAGATAGCTTGAGCGAGATATTTCCCTAGGCTTAATGGAAGTCATATTCGAATTTTACGTTTTAATTTCTGCATCTGTAGGAAGCTTGAAGTAAATGTTGTAATATTAATATTGGAAACGGTGGCATAAATTCAAGTTTATAACACTGTAATTCTCAGTAATTAAGGAAAAATATCCAACCATGAACGTCTTTAACTAGACTTCTTCAACGAACTACGTGTATACTTCCACCACAACCTATGGTTTTACAAATAATTCAGAATAAAATTACTGGGATGAGAGAGTGGTTTATATTTAAACATTGTTAATAAAATATACAAACGATAAATAGTTTATTTTTGACGAGATATACGAGTTATGAATCTCATTTTGTAAAATCATGTGTCTCTCAAGAGCACACTTGTACCATTTCTCATGTAAAATGGCTGTTAATTGATGGCAATTATTCCGGAAAGTAGTGCGGTTAAGGGGCTGATAATTTTATACCATTGGAAGAGTGAGGTTTTTTTCTCAACAATCAGACAATTATTACTGATTTCTAGGTGAAATTTTATCTCGCTCAGATTATATTAATTGGGATACAAAAGATTGAAACCATGCACAAGATGAAGTGCAAGAGTTCTTCCATAAATAGGTAAGATCTTTAAAAAGAGAGTATGTTCAACATGTTAGACAATAAATTATTCAAGATGAATTATTTGTGTCAATTGCTTCGTAATGACTTTGTTTTGTTATTTTTTTTATTGCCACCCTGTTTGCATTGATACCTGTAAATAAATAAATGCACGCCATGGCATTACTAAAGACCACCCAATCTATTCTGATGACAGTGGCTATTTCTTACTAGATTACAGCTTACGTCAATTACAACATATGTATTTATTATAAATACGAACACACACATGCCGGCCCAAGGAGGAGTAAATCCTACACAGATGGTATTCGAACCCGCGAGCCTTCTGTTGACAGGAATGATCTTTGCCCCGCCGCCGAAAAGGCTAGCTCAATTCTAGCACAGCTTGCTTCACTGCTGAGTCATAATTATCCCCTCATTACTACAATTAAATATGTCCGGCAGCCTTCAAGTAACATTTTAGACATGAAAACTCACCTAAGTATGTAAGCATGAACAGAAAGTGATTTGGAGAAAATAGAGCCCTTCATGAGGTTAAAGCACGAATCTCATGCGAAAACAATACGGGGAGGATCTCTCTTATCAGTTTTGCGAAGAAAAATCCTTTGCTTTCGAGCGTCAAGATGCCTCGCACTGATCGTTGAGAGAGACAAAGGAGAGAAGGAGAGGATTTGAGACATGAGAGAGAAGAGCGACTCACAAGAGAAGGGCAGGGAGAAGACGACAGCAGGAGGAAAAGATGGGGAGAGTTAATGAAGCACTTCATATCGTCCATTGGAAACTGCGATGGACAAGTGAACAATGTGTCAGAACAATTGTGATTCGACCGAGGATGTTTGAACACACTGAAGAGGGCATTAAATGTCCCTAGCACGGAGTGAATTTGAGGAAGGAATTGGAGCACTTGGGAAAGATAGGCCACGCCTACTTTCACCAAAACATTTGAACTTGCCCAACAATCAATGGTAAAGTTTTAGTAGAACTTCAAATAATAACTAGAAAATCCCACGGTCACGGTGAACAACTTGGTCAGCAAAAAATAATGTTCAAACTCGATATGAGCAATTTCTGGTTCCACTTCATTTAATAAGTTGCACCCTCACTGGCATTTCATACAATAATATCTAAATAAAATTTACCGTTCGCAAAATTTACCCAGTAATTTAAATAAAATATCTATGAACAAAACAACCACATATTAGTCAGCTAATTCTGAAAAAATACTGGCAAATCCACAGAGGGCCTCGTGACCGTAATTAGCTGAGTAGCATGCAGCACGAAAATTCAGATCAAATGGTTTCACGAGGCAGGAACAGTCTGATAGCGCAGAAAATAAGAAGTACAGAAGTTTAAAATAAAAAATTTGGACCATATTGAAAAATCATGAATAGCGCTTCCAAGGAAATTCCAAGCTCCTCGGGTTAGATCACTCACCGTGGGTTTGGTCTATTATGATTGTCGTTGGAAACAAAAGCATTGGAAAGCACCGATGAGGAAGAAAAATTTATGACATCACGGGGCATGGAAAATTAAATAATGCACAGATTTTATTCTAGCTGCGATAATTAACTCAACTTTTATTGTTTCAACGAATTAAAAAGCTCGCCTTTCGTTTGGGCAAAAGAATATTGTAATTGGTCGATGTTTTCCAAAATCTTTGAGGTCTCGTGACATATGAAAACTGGGAAAAATTCATCTATCCATCCACTGGAAAAATTTTCCACATGGCCTTTTGTCCGACTATGAGACAAAAAAACCGCATATCTTTAAGGCTCTAATTGAAAAAACAGCATTCGACGATGCAAAGGTTTCCTGTGGCACAGGAAAACCATTGACCAATGAGATCATTTGAAGATGTCGTGTGCAAAAACAGCCCTTCAGTTTTGATTGACGTCTAAATTATGGAACTAACATAGTGGAGAGGGATGAAATTCTTGAGACCAAATTAGTCCCCAAGTTTTGCAGTTATATCGGACCGTCTTTACAGCACTGAGGTATATTTTCTTATCTCATGTCACCGTTACCCTGGCATAATTGGCCGCAACATTCTAATCATGGCATATTTTTCAAATTCACACATAATGAAATTTAAGGAGAAGAAAACAAACTTTTGGAATGGGAATAGATAACGTTTTACCGAGTGAGCTCAGGTTTTTTTTTAATATTGCTTTTGATAGGACTATCATCCTGGCAAGTCACAGCGATGAAAACGGAATAAGTTGACTTCAGAATGTACAAATATTTTATCTGGTGAAAATTCTCGTACAGGTGCCTATACCGTTATACTCTCCAGTGTTACAAGTCAAATCGTAGAATTCCATGCTATGTCGATAACAATTAATGGTAGCCCGAAACCGAATTTCACCCAGACCACTCTAGCGGTGAGACGCTGTCAACGGTATATGCGCAACGTGGACCATTCGATTGAATATCATACAGAATTAAGTGCTTCGTTACCCCCTTTTTTATCTGAGAAAACTGAAAAAGGTAATTTTATAATCAACTCTTCATCCTAAAAAGTTTCCTCCCCCTAACTTGCAGCGCCATAACACCGTCGTCGGTCTTATCTTCGCGTTTTCGCAGTAAACATGCTCGGCCATCTTTCTTGTTTACTTACGGTTGCGGTGGCGATTCTAATATTTTCCAATGCCTATTTGAGATGGATGCTGAGAAACGTTTAAAACAAAAAAGTATTATCACTGCACTTCTTCACAAAATCAAAAGATTTATTACTTTAACATAGAATGTTTATCTTTTTAACGTGGCATACTTGTTTTTCCATTTCACCTGAAATAACTGGCGCTAGTAGTAGTCCAATTAAGACTTTGGAATCCTGTCAGTCCCTTGTCTGAGGATATCTACTCCTTCATGAAGAACGATAAACCTACAACCTGGTGGAATAACTCCTCCAACCCCAAGCAGTAGAAGAAGACAATGCCTGATATCTTTATCCTAAACCACCTCATCCGCTCCAAGTTAGAGGTTGAATTTTTGGCTCTTGCTGAAACAATATACTGATGCAAAGGAAGTGGAAAAACTGGAAAAATACAAAAACCTGCTATTTTAACTTCAGAAAATTTACCTAAGGCATTAGGTACAACTGGTAGTCCTCATTACAGGTATGCTCAGTGGAATGAGAGCCCTCGCTGCTAAATGGCACCACCTGAATTCCTGCCTCCGTGGCAAAGGCGGAATCACTCGCTGGACGCATGCAGACTTCCGTAATCCTAGGTCCACAGCGTCTATTGCGTGCTCATTGCGTGCTCATGACCCGAATACAGCATCCGATGAGCATCGGTTATGGCCGACAAAATTGCCCAACTCCGTCCGAGTTAGCGACTATTATCACGGCGGTGGAAACTGATGCTCGTCGAGGGCTTGGAGGGTAATGTTACAAAATTTTAAAAAAATATTATTTTTTTAAATACCGTCAGGTGTCCTACCCTATTACATATAATTCATACAAATAAATTGTAAATCGCCCGTTAATGAACACAAACAACTATGCCCTGATTGGAATTAGGTTTGACAAAGCGGGGCTCGGATCTGCCACCCTACAATTTGTGGCACAGAATCCAACTCCGCAATCACCAGGGCTGCCAACTATCAAATAACAACCAGCAATTCACCTAGACGGTAGGTGCGTAACGAAAGATTATGCATTACCGATGAAAACAAATTCAGCGATTACCTTCTTCCAGTTCTAGACACTAACTGCAGAGCCATTACTGTTAAAGCAGTGAGTTTCTTCGATATTGATTGATGCATTTTGCTGACGGCTGAGGAACCCAAGGCAGGCCTTTGTCTTTTTCTTGGAATTTTTTAAATTCCATGTAACATATGCTTCTATCATAACCATTCATTCATTATTCGCCAAATCTGATTAAATCTTTTTGAATCAGTACACTTGGAGGGAGTAGTTATTGAAGGTAACGTAAAGAGTTAACTTTTTTTGCAATGACATGAATATTTCGAGTACCTGGCTCCCGACTAACGATGGAATTTTCGCTCGTGCAACACGATAAATCCTAATAAAAACACGCTGGTCGGAGGCAAGGACATGGGGTGGTCTTATGGTCTTCGCGAATTGGACACGTGGAATGTGCCGCACAACGCACATTTCCCATCAGACTATAACGATAGATTCTAATTCAAGGTTCCTTCTGGGAACAAAGAAGGGTCGTTTATCTCAAGCGAGAAGTCGCCAACGATTTATCGTGCACCGCTTTTAGCCGCGGGGAAATACGAAAAAACTACCTCCGTCCACGGCGACCGCAACGCGACGGAGGTAATTTGAGAAGGGACGCAAGGCGAGGGCGGAAAGTTAATCGATTGCAGAGTAATGGCGATTGGGAGAAATACAATTCACCCCGAGCGGGTAGCACAAGTTTGCACGCATATAACAAATGTCTGAAAAGAAAGCTCTTGCCTGCTATAATTCCAAGAGGGTCTAAGTAAAATAGTATTATTTTTAAACCACATAATTATAATAACACTGAAAATGTTGACGTAACCCCATTTTGATCGTGCCTTTATTCCTCAATAAAATTTATTCTGAATAATCAATTTTCGTGTTTTTCTGTTTGTAGTAGTTCCACATAAAAAATAAGTACTTGTGGCACATCGATTTTTTTTAAAGATGAGCTCCCTTATAATAGTTTGTGATCCATGCAAAACTTAGATCTCAAATACTAAAGCAAATATACTTTTCAGAAATAAATTGAAATAGGAAAAACTGTTATAAGAATTTAACACATGTTTTTTTAACTTGATACATATTTTGGAATAAATCCGATACAGCATTGCTTTTAACTATGGACGGATAACAAGCTTTTTTACGCTCACAGGCATTTATATTCCGCGGATTAGGTTTCACTCTTCTTTATTCAAGCTTCAAACACCTCACCTCTACATACACGGTATTATTTCATCGTCCGCAAACCCCTTTTACGGAAGTATCAAGTATTTAAGCTAAATCCTTTTAACTTTGAACATAAGCACCGATATTTTTAGGGATATATAGCATTTAAGAGCAGCACTACTCTCCCTCTCCATTTAAAATTATCTAAGCTACAAATTCCAAGATATATTGAGCACTGATTATAAATTAAAAATCGCGAGTCGCTCGAACAACAGAATTCATCTTTCTTGACATAATGACCAGTAAAAGTGCAAATCAAGTCGGTCAATTGTTGCCATCGAGGTAACCATGATATTCGATAAGATGTACGCTTACACTGTTGGGCACTGCCTACTAACAAGGACATGCATTTATTCCTCTCATTGAAAAATGTCAACTCGTCCATAATTTACAGAGCGTCCACTTGCCCCTCAACAGAGAGATCACTAACTTTTTAAAGCTAAAATTAAGGTTTTCAGTGTATTATCTAACACTGTAGCCAAAAAAATTTTACCGAAATATACTTTTCAGATGACTTTTTTTTTCTTAATGGATGGATCTCTAAATGAGCTGTACAATGCTCATCTTTCCGACTAATTGCAGCAGCTTAATTCTATGATTTTATCTTGAATCCGATGGAAAAACTGGAACGCCTTAAACTCTATTCCCTTTTAAAACTTTAGCAAGCTCTAAAGGCTGCGAATCCAACTATTTACATGATATTTAATTATTTCTATAAAAATATTAATAAAATTAAATTGGATACACCTGATTCTTTCTACGGACAGACTTAGTGCAATGCAGACCGTCAATTATTTACAGCATGATATAAGTGCATTGAATGAACGATACTTTTTCCATATTTTCCAAAAAACTACCAGAATGGCAAAGCTTCCTTTATCAAAGAACTTGCGTAACAATTTTTCTTTGACCCACCCACGTAGCTATTAAACTACCCGGCATTGATCGATGTTTTCACATACATCAACATGTCACCCTTCAGGCCGCCACTAGTGGTATGAAATAGTTCACTCAGTAACCCTTAAAACGAGAGAGAGACGGAAAAAGGAATTGGAAGAAAGAATTTTTAAGTAAATCGCACGCAATACATTGTCTGATGGATTCGGCTCTTTTTTTGTAGTTTTACTAAAAAAAATACGAGAAAAAGTTTTTGTACCACTCAGTAGAGTAGTCTCTATGTGTTATTTTGTAACTACGACTGATTGTAGAGTTATCGTACGGGGTTGATATAATATTCGCAAATAACACTCCTCGCGTAAGTGTTCCAGTCCTGAGTGCTTTTTAATAAAACATACAGTGCGTTCGTCTCTCCGCAACTGTAGAGAGTTCTTGGCTCGTCCATAATACCCGAAGTACTCACATCCCAGTATAAAATGGTCGATCGCTCAAATTTCATGTCATTTTTATGAGCGAGGACAAATGGGAGTTCATCTTTCCACGGGTGTGAGTCAAGACTCCCTTCTGAAAAGAGATATCCTCGTGCCTTTGACAAAGCGGACCGCGTGGAAAGGTTTGCGTCTTTTTTCCGCTTCGTCTCAAAGGCTCGGTTCCCATCCGCCACATGCATTTCAAGAGGATGCAACATCCACCTCAGCGTCTTAACCCCATCTCCAGGCCTCGATAAAAAAAGAGGTGTGACGTAACCTTCAATAACGGCTCACATTCATGAGCCGAGAGGAGAGAGACACAACGACCATGTGATCGAAAATCGATTAATCTCGCCATCGACGATGGGAATATTCCTCCATCGGGATGAATAATTTAAAAAAAGAAGCGGGACATTTTTTCTCAACTTCCCCGAGCATGCATTGCATAACCGCGACCGAGGGCGTTCACACATCGAGAATTTCAAAGAAGGACGAAAAACTAGAATGACTCACCTGTTCTTTTCTCAAGCAAGGAATTCTCTTATCCGAAAAATGACTTCGAATTTCGCAAGGCCCCAATCGGTTGCGAGGTGATATGTTTTTAATTTTACTTTGAAATACGACAACAACCGAATATTTTCATATAAATATGTAATGGATACTGACAAACCGCCAGTTGTTCTACAGATAGTAACTGCTTTCATTCTGATTCAAGAACAACACTTAAATTAGAGGGTGAAATAATATTTAATCATATGTTTAATATATCGGAGCCTGGAATTCAACTACAAGGAAGAAACGAAGAAAAATCAACTCTCTACACCTCAGATGTAACATTTTTTATATAAAAAATGGCACGCCAGGATAAAGTTAACGTTTTCACGACATGGAAACCCCGAAGGATTATGGGCAAGTTAGTGTGCAGCCGAGAAAGCTAGATAACACATCATGCCAACATCAAATTCAAGTGTAGTTATCTCATCCACATCAATATAATCTGCTACAGACCTAAAAACGTAGACCAGAACCATTTGTATCAAATGCCGAATCAGTTGCCTCATTTTTTCCTGAGTTCTTTTCCAGCACCACGCTCTAATTCATGTCAGTCAAGAAATTTAATGCCGCTCGCCTTTCAGCCCTTGACCTTTCGTAGCAGTCACTAAAACAGATTACAGTTCTTAATTTTAGTCCGAGCAATTTCCAGATCAAGTAAAGTCTAAGGACGTTGAAAAGACAAACACTAAGTTAGCCAAGGTGGACCGCAACTAGCATCAGTGACTAATCTGCAGAACAAGAGTTGGAATGAGGAAATACCAGTGTGAGCAGACAGGGGAAGAGAAGAGTCATTAACGACTGCAGAAGACAGTTAATGTGTCTTGGCGCAAGACGCAAGTGGCGCAAGCAGAGCACTTACATCGGACGCCCTCCAAGAGGGACTCTCCAGCCAGATTACCAGTTTTATTTTGCAAGTAACTCCCTGCCATAGCATTCAGACACCAATATTAGCAGACTTGCCCGGCTATTAGCTAATCTTGCTATCCAAAGATATTCATAAACTACACTTTCATCCAAATCTTCCCATTTTTTAGCCCATTTTTCACATAAGCAAAAAACATTTATCACCCGGCATGAATTTTCAAAACACCACAATTAAGGAGCGTCAGTCACAAACATGTGCTCATAGCTCAGATACTCGGCGGAACGTTAATGGTTTCTCAAAGACTTCATCAGCTCTTAGTTATGGTTTAATTGATAGCCAAGGATATTCTGACTCAAAATTTAATGATGAGAAATCCGTAAGTACCGAGACCATTGTAAGTTAATGAGTGGTGGAAACGTTTAAAGAAATTTTGAAAGGTGCCAAGAGTAATACTGGTGAAAATGTATTTCAATCTTTAATTATAATGGCACAACTATTTTGGTGAGGAAAGCAACGCCGTCTGCTTCAAAAGCGGGGCTAATAACCCATTACAATAATTAACACTGCAATAAAATGAAATTGGTAATTTCTTTTTTATACCTTTTGTTTCCGACAGTGAGTTTGCAATCCTGACGACGCAATGTATCTTCAGATGTTAATTGCATCAGGAAAAAACGATTCTTATCACAAAAATACAAATAACAAGGTCTTTGAAACTGCATTTTACACAGTTTACAAAATTGCACAATTTAAAACAATGTTTTACTCAATCTGGCTTGCAACAAGTTATTGAAATAGAGCGATGGCTATTTTTCCATCTCGTGTTCATGTATTCACAGATGCGTTATGGCAATTCAGCGCTTAACAAGACACAATTTGAAATACACGTTCGTACATGCACTAGAATGTAGAAATACGTGCTCTCTGCAAAACTGGCTTAATTCACCGAGAAAGAGAAACAAACAATTAGGAAAAATCACTTCCCAGTCCACCGTTTTCCTCTTTCAATCGCTTTTTCCTTCCAAATCGCTTTTCAGAGGTTCACATTAAACACGCTATGTCAAAACTCCGTTGCGCATTTTGAATTTTTGCATTTATGGAAACGAATTTTCGGCGGCATAAAAACAAAGGAATTAGCCGGATAAATACATGGCAAGCAGTAGCATTCCTAATGCCCTAATATCAATTTTCACTAACATATGCACTTATATTACTCCAGTAAATGCCACAGGTAAGCATATTTGTACATGTTGAAACATTTATTTCAGTGACGACAACCATTTGACCTTCATCATCCTCCGTTTACAACATGTCTCCATTGTTTTTAAAAACTTTTGTACAGCAGCAGTTATTTTCCAGGATTCACTGTCACATAAGAGCATGCTCTAAGCATATATTTAAAAGAGAAGGTTTCCTTAAGTACGAAAATTTGAAATGTTTTAGTAAAAAAATTTACGGAAGAGGCTCATCTACGTAATGTATATACCCAACAGCTACTACCAGTCCGCTCTCATTCAGTAAACAGCGAGGAGTTACAGGACTACTTCTCGTTGGTTTTTTTTGCTGCCAGCTCTTCGCCAGGATCGAGCAACATTTTTAAGAGAGCGAGCTAAGATTAGCTAGCTATTTCTTTTACGAAAATATTTGAAACATTATTTTTATCTTGATAATTTAAAGTGAAAAATTAATTCATGAAAAACTGATCGCATAAAAATATAGGACAAGTTTTGTGTAAAATGTTTTTTGAAGGATATTCTTAATAAATCCGTAAGTATAACTGCAACTGTCAATCATATTCTCCATATAAAGGGTTCCTTTATATTTTTTACAAGTTATTTATTTCAAAGGAGGATCACAAGTTTGAATGAGGCCCAGGGAAAACCTCAAAGTGAAGAAGCTTAAAACCAACTGACCGTTACCAATTCATACGGCCGCTTTTATAGATCATTCGATAAAAAATTGACTTTTTTCCGGAGTAGACTGACTTGCACTCATCAGGACGGTTCCCCCGAGTAAAAAAAGTTCTTTCAAAGAATGGAAAATTAATTTGGCGAGGATTTGTTTCACGGGTCAAAAAAACTCTCCAGCGTGCCACGTTTGGTATGCGTGCCAAAGGTTACTCACTCCTGGTCAAAGCAAAAAATAAAAAAAGAACAAATAAACCACAATGAAATATTTTACGCTGAAAGAAACTATTTACTAAATACATTGTCTTTTCAATCAAATCCCTTTAACTTAAGAGTTCTAACGCAGGAGAACGAGGGGCATTGGCTTAAATTATGATGATGATAACGGCTTCCGGAATCAAAATCATCTCCACTATAAAATGAGGTTCACGCGGAAAATGCAAAAAATACAGACAGAAATACCGAATCCGCCCGCCAGGTGCCAGCAGAATCGAAAGCAAAGCGTGACGCCTGGAGCGGATGTGGTAGCCAAATCCCACAATTGATATTTGCTGAGAAAACAAAAGAAAAATATGCAGTTAAATTTCTAACGATATTTACAAATTAGGAGTTCCTCGCTTATTTCAATAAAGTCTCTCTGGGGTACATGGATATCCTATGGAAAATGCTTGTTATCCAATGACAAATATCTCAAAAATAATAAGAGGTTGAATTATTTTCTTCCGAAGGGTAAGATATTTTCTCATGAAGCTAAATTCGTTGAGTTCTAATTGAAATAATATCTCGCTCAAACTAACTCAACATAACTAATTCGACATAGAATATCCATCACCGGTGGAGAGGGGTAGCGTAGCACTGGCTTAATTAAAGGTGATGATAATGGCCTTCGGAATGAAATCATCTCCATTTTAAAATGAGATCCACGGGCATGTGGGTATAATTTTGATGTGTCACAGAAACAACCGAATCCATCCGCCAGGTGTAAGCAGGATGGGATCCAAAGAGCGACGGTGGGGATGGTGACCCACAATCCTCCCTCATAAAGTTCGACTTTCGAGAGAGAGGGGATATTTTGGTGGATGGAGGGGGATGCTCGTCATTTAGAGTAGATGAAGGGGCACTTTATTTCAACGCTAATTAAGGGCGCGCCCCACAAATACGAATACGAATATACCCGTCCCATCCACACCAGAGGACTTTTTTCATCCCTCGAGTTACGACACGCGCAAATAATCCGTGTTCCTATTTATTTTATGCGTGTCCAAATTCATTCAGAAACAAGGAAAAATACTACTACAGTAGGTCCTTTCCGATAAACGTCTGATTAGATGTTGCTCCCACGGACTACCCTCCTAGCTAGGGCCGCCAAAAAAACTTTCCCGCTTGAATACCACTAAATGGAACTAGTGGGTACATGTGTGACTGTTTTGATAGTTAATGTATACCAGTTTTGTCATCTCGAGGTCAGGTCATGTGGAAATAAAACTATATCTCCTTGCCTACGTTTCGGCGTATAATGTACACCATTACCAGGGCTATATAAAAGAATACAATGACCATGTACAACAACATTACATAAAAATTAAAGGAGGATCACCATATGGCAATTGTAAGATAAATATCAATACAAAGTTACCTTGGAATTATAGATTAATTGAACATCATCAGTTGTTACATATTATTGCACATACAGCCTTTTGGTACTTGTAGAAAAACATTGGAAAATACCCCATTCTCGGAACTACGACAATATAACACATTAAAGGTAAATACAATTTATGTATATTTATGGTACCACAAAGAGTCATTTAAATTGATTATTTTTTAATTAAGGGCAAAAAACGATCTAAGAAAACAACGCATTAGTAAATAATTGAATTAAATCAGTCACGAATATCTGGTTCCACTTTACGTCGCATCGGTTTACGTCGCGCTTCTTAATTCACGCATCTACGACGCTTTTTGAGGACTTACTGCACCCATAATCCTCTACTACTCACGGCAGACACTCGGCAAGAATCAAAGACATCAAGTTGAACTCAACTCGTTCACTGAACGAAAGTTTTGAGTAACGCTTCTAATATTTCTGGGATGAGAATTAGCTGGTCCGTAAACGACTGTTATCAACTTTACTTCTGAATGGAAGTTCCTTGGGCACTCTATACTTTAAAACACATAATTTAGAAGCACCTTGGAATTGTTTTTTAAAACACTGGAGAAGAGGCTATACAAATATGAATGAGACTATATAAATATTGTAAGAGTATTATAATAAATCCTAAATATTATATGAACCCGTGAATTGTACTTTACGTTAAGAAAATTTAAAAATGCTCTCCAAAATAAAACGCCAGATGTTGTCGTCGTAATATCTACTACATCCAACATTTCTAATTACATCTCTTCAGCAACTTTCAGCAGCTGCAAGTATTACACATACAAAACATATGTGGCACAGCATTAAAAAAACTAGGTTTTGTTAAACGTATTATAGGAAGGTCCTCGGATGAAAAAGTCAAAGAGAGATAGTACTTCGCTCTGGTTATGCCACACCTCGAATACACCGCGAGCATTTAGGACCCTGGTCATAGAGATTTGACCAAAAAAAATTTTAAAAATACAAAGTAAAGCAGCGTGCTTCGTTAAAAACTGGTACGAGCGTACATATAGTTGCTTGAGAAATTCAGAACTGATATTTTAAGAGCGACACAGAGAATATTATCATGACGCCTCACTACATCTCTAGGTCTGATAGATGCGATAAAATAAAAGAGATGCCGAACAGATAGGTACAAATACTCGTTCTTTCTGCGAACAATGAGCGACCACAATAAAAACTGAGCTCCACTAAATACATTCCTATAATACATGTCACCATTTCATTTCCCAAAAACTTACATCTTTACACGGCTGGTGACCTACACCCCCTACCACACACCCATGTGGCGGCTCACAGGGAGGTATGTAGATGTAGATCTCTACGCCACTTTGGAAACTAAAACCAGTAAAAAATAAAAAATGAAGAAAAGCATGTCTATAGCGGAAAATAATTGAACAACACCAGGATTCAATCCCGGCATGCATCAGCATCGCGTCGAGCACTTTCTACAATTACGGTAATTTGAGCGAGATTTTTCGTTGGCATAGCAGGGAATATATTCGAGTTTATTTTTTAATTTCAGTTGCAGCGAGAGGCATGGAGCAAATATTTTAACATAAACCGCGCAAAATCAAAGTCTGATGTGACTGAAATTCCCCATAATTAACTAAATTAGCATGCGCAAGCTTTAAGTGTGACTCATTTATTTCACGTCTTAATGGGAAACAGCCTTCTCATCAAAAGGTCTATTTTGCAATTCTGCAACAATATCTGCGGCGAGTAATTAATTTATTCTTAAAATAAATTGTTTTAAAATATACAAGGTACAAACTCATATTGATGATAAGATCTAGCTGTTAGAAATGTCTTATTTTTTAAATAAAGGCTATGTTTTTTTCAGTACCATTTTCCGTGTCGAATGTCTGGTTAGTTGGAAAATATCTCATATTGTAATATGTTCGGAATATTTAGGCGTCTTTGGAAAGGTGAGATATTTTATTAAAAACGAATCTAAATTCGTTTAATTCTAGAAGCAATGATAAAACGCTCATATGACCTTTTCCCATAAAGACGTCCTCCTCCCATACTGATTTTTGAGGCCTTTAAAGAAACTAAATGTTCAAGACCCCTGGTAATATGATGTCTCGGAAGTTATCCATAGCGTGTTCTATAAATAATACTTATATCCTACTGCAGTAGAATCAGTGAAGAATAACAGTGGCTAGTCCAATTCTCAAAATGTGGGTAATAAAGATTTTCTGGTTGAAAATTTTCACAAAAACATTATGCTGCTTATATTGTGTCCAATTAGCTCAAAAATGGTAGCACGACCAGAAAAAATCTATTCATATCCACACTGAGTTAGTGATAGGCGATGTGTCACTGACAGTATGACAGAGCGACATGAGTCAGTGAAGGGCAATGACCTCTGAGAAACATGGTATTTCGCCAACAAAAAACAAGACTATACACGAATCCTCTAAAACAATTATCGATCAGTGTCTTGCTGTGCTGAATCAAGACGTAGCTGAACTTTAAGGCAAGAAATGCCGTTTTTTAGCTGCTTTTAGAGGAACAACGAGAAATCATAGTACATCGTAACCTCAGGTCAAACCAAGTAAACAGGAGTGCAAGGAAATTCATTAACGTGATGGCCTCATGTAAGTTACAGTTTCGACAATTTTCACGTCCCTTGTTTTTATATTGACCGCTTTCCTTTTACCCTCTCCACTTTTATAGGCCTAAAAACATCCCAGTTGTATTTAGATATGAATGTGACTGGTAAAGCTTAGTTAAAATTCTTGATCAGTGGTTTAATGAATACTAACTCAAGTATAAGAGTAGATTTAGTTAAAGAATGCTATAGAAAAAAACCTAGGTCCACAGCAAATAATATTTTGAAGGTCCATCATTTTTTAGCACATACAAATGTCTCAACGAATTTCTGTTTCATTGCGACTAATATTAAAATAAAACCTCAGACCCACCATTTAGTCAGCATATGTTGCATCTCTAGAGTTGGATGGAAAAGATGAAGGAGGGGAAAAGAAGTAAATAACATAAGAGAGGCATATTTTTTTTGATACAAATGTATTTTCCGACTGCAATTGTAGAATAATGGCCAATAAAAACTTGTGCCATTAACTGCTTCTCAAGCAACTGACTAATACTTTCTCTAAATATGCCTTATTTGTTCAGACAACCGGTGAAGCGTTGATACAATTTTTTTCTTGATTCCATGAAGTAATTCAGACCATTGGTATATTTTAATGACACATTGTAATAACCAATGACAAATTATCGGACTGTGCTTTGTGACGGCACCGTAGCAACGAGGAAGCTCTACCGTGCGGTGACGTCAAACCAATGAGGAAGGGTTTCAGATCACGTGACTTTCGTCAATTTTCGGGAATATTTTAATAGAATATAATAGACTTTGTGGTTGGCATAGATACTTTTAGCTTACATATTTGTCTTTGTGGGAAAATCAAGTATACTACCATCACACGTGATACAAATTTCATTCATATTCCCCATTGGTCATTGAATGGTAAAATACCTGCCACTTTGAGATGATATTTTGCTACTAATATTGAATGAAGAACAGTTATTACGATCAGAAGTTTTTGCGCCCCTCTGAAGCGGATGATGTACACTCGCGTCACCATTACTGGCAGGACTAGGAAGTGAAGTTGAAGCAGCGTGGACCTTGCTGTATTGATTACATTGAAGGGATCGTTGAAATAGAGGTCATCACTTACGCTCCAGTAACAATCTGGTGACCGATCCTAAGTACCACACAACATGCACAGTTATGGCCATCAAAACGGGTGCATTACCGAGTTCATTTATCGATGACTGATCAAAGGCTTTCCTTACACGGGACAATCGTACTGTATATAACATGAAAAACGCACATGAAAGAAAAATATGGAATTTTCTTCGATTGAAAAACTTGTTCCTTGAAAATGTATGATTAATGAATTTAAGAAACTATCCATTTCAAAACCGAAATACCATATCTAGTAGAAATTAGGGGTAGTGAAAGGCTGGTAAATCCATATGCAGAGGCGAGGTGCATTTTTGATGAATTACAAAGGAAAATTGTTTAACATAGATTCCTGATTTCAAAGTAATATTCAAAAGGCATATCATAAAAATCTTCCACCTTTGATTTCCTTACATCGAAGGTAGAGGCATAGAGAAAAAGAATCTACGTAATACAGAGCTGTGTGGACAGATGCGCCCTGGATATCCTTTAAACTGGACAAAAGGGTAGCGGTAAGTTGAAAGACGAAGTCCACACTAGCGCAACGAATAAATTCAGTCGAAATCCCAATGAGGTAAGGGAGACGAGGAATGGTAATTAGGATTCGAATGGACAAAAGGATGCCATACCACTGGAAATGTTAAAAATAAGACCTTCCTTAATTCTCATAGGATGAGAACCGATTGCATAAAACTCAAATGGCTTTCATTGGTTCCTTAATTATAAAATTGTGCTAAAGCATAATTTAAATTAACATTCGGGACCTTGGCCCGCACTTTGAATAGATAATTTAAATATAGACCTATTTAATAGTTGCTACTTGCTAAACGATAAATAAAACTATTCTTATGGAGCGGGTACGTTACTCAAATTCGTCTCGCAACCGCCTTTTCCAGCATCTCTACCCTAGGAATGACATCCCAGATAAGACTAAAAGAGGATAAAAAAAGAAAATACAGTATTTATTATATATTTCCTTCCTATAGTACAAAGAAAAGATGAATGGAAAGGCTAGAATTGTGTTCAATAAAATTGGGAAAATGTGCCGCAGAAATCCTCTACCTAACGAGTTACGACTGGTGAGCAAGGGTTATTTAGACGAAATACTATTTCTACAGGAGCTTATACATGGATTTTTAACGATTAATTCATTTTTAAAGCAAGAGATCTAATGATGCAAATGCAGGCTTATTTTTCAATGCAAGGCTTATAGAAGCAAGAAAGCTGGTAAGTTATCCTAGACAAAGGAATTGAGGACCTAACTCGACACATGAAAATACTTCCATGTCGGAACACAATTTACACAAAAATAGGGCGACATGATGGGTATTAAATAAAACTGAACTTGGCGCAGCAATAGAGCGCATCTTTGCTATAAATGACAATGATATCAACTACTCTTCAGTCTCGTATCACAAAGACAGACGAAATGTACTGAATTTAATTTTTAAAATTTATTTTATCAAGAAAAACCACCCATTTAATGCTTTTTATCGTACAAGATACATAGCTCCTAAATAAAATTATTATCAAGTAATTTTGAAGACTAGTTCTCAACCATATCACCAAAACTGGGAACGCGGTTGATAGGCATTCAAATGGAATTAGATTTAGGAAAGAGAACAGGATTCAACGTTGTTAACTGAATGGACGATTCGTTATTTGGGGTGGCGGCGAAAACTTAGGTCATATTTGTCGCAAATATGGAGGGTATCATCCCGCGGGTAGCATACAAAATGAATTTGGAGGCGAAGATTATCGCGTAAGAGGCCCGGTACATACCCAGATTAATTAGATGGCTATTGGAATTTCCAAAACACCTAATGATGTTAATAAAGAAGATAGTTACACTATTCACCAGTTGGAAGCGTGTCTTCCAGAAAAACACGGGAAAATGCTCAAAAAAGGCGGCAAAAAATCACGCTTGACCCTCCAACGGGCGATAAACTTCGGCCAAAAATGCATCGTGAGCACTTCGACCTAAAGAAGCAAGCTGGAACGATCGTGAAACTGTCGTCAAAAAAATGACACAACGTGGAAGAAATCCCGTAAGCGATCACGATTTATATTCTAAATCTGTGTAATTTGAAAAATGTCAGTGAAATAACGAAGAGGCAATTTGTATATTAAAAAAGAACCTAGAAAACATGAAAGCACACGAAAAATACCACGGGTGTAAAAATCCCAGACTAGGCGGAATATGATGCAAATAATTTCAGGATCAGCAGGGCAGGAATATACACTTAGGCTAGCAAGAAGTTGAGGCATTAACCCAGAAGTTGCCGTCATCCATTCTACTTCATTATCTTGTCCCAAATACTTCCCCATCCAACAGATTACACAATGTTTTTGTTTACACACTGACGGCCGCAGATGGGGGTGTTTCGTAATTTTGCTCTTCCAAAAGTCGTTCCGTTGAGTCACAGGTCCCATCGATTATCTGAGTGAAGCAACATAGATGCTCTGAGAGCAAGTTTACTCTATGTATATTTATCAATTCCCAAATTAACGGTGTTTTTAACTCGTAGTCACCGTATATTTCACTCAGAGCACGAGCATGCCAGTAAATTAGCCGCCTATGATCCATTATAATGGTCTGGTTGAAACTGCTCTCTCAGGAAAACCTTGGATATGAAGACCAAAGGTGCCAAAATTCTACTTTATGTTTACGCATGGTCAGACTCTAGATTGCGTTCAAGTCTAACCCTTTACTTTCTTCGTGTCCAAGCAAAACCTGAGTCAGGGTGATATAAAATAAGGACATTACATCTAGGATGCACATTCTCCGCACTGTAGTATTTAATTATTATGCCCCAATCGGTTAAAAATCATATTCCATGGCATTTCCTTCCGAGGTGACAAACTCAATAGGTTTGAATGCAGCAGGGGCTTACAAACTTCAAAACCACAAAACTTCTCGCAGCTAAGTGATCATGTATTCTGACTGGAATATACATTCCAATGGAAATTGGGTATTCACCTTTGCTGTAAGCAGGGAGTCGTCATCCAATGGCTTGAGATCAGAGAAAACCTAGATTGTTCAAACGATTTCGTGCTTGTGTTTAAAATATTTTAGCGAGCAAAAGGCCAATAAGGCAAAGATTTTATTCAAATAAATTTGGCTACTTAAGAGTCTCATTCCTCAAGTAGTCCTTTCCATATAGGGTAAATGGGGTTGAATCGGACCAGCGGGTGAATAGGAACGATTTTCAAAAAGTGCACCTAAACCCGAAATGGTTGTGCTGAGACTGACAGAATTAAACACAGTACTTCTGTGTAACCATATTCTGCTATTTGAGTCGAAACGAGAACATTTTCTCAGCATTTCTTTTTTTGATACACTGTCGTGTGTAGGCCTTCTACAAGAGAGAGGTAGGAAATTGGATCTTTATAAAACTTTGTATAGTTTCCAAATATGGTGAGAAGGTAGCTATTGCTTGGATTTTATTTCTTTCTTTACTGAAAGTGAAATGAATACCATAGCTATTAAATTTCGTTCCTTTTTTATACATTGTCTCGCATTTGGTGTTGCAATACACCCTAGAAAAACAGAATACTCAGTCGGGTGAAAGGGACCAGCGTTCGCGGGTGCTCATTTCCGAGCCGTGGGTCGCATGCGAGGCATTACTCCACTTCTTACTCTACTGAGACCTGGAAAAGCTTCTCTGCAATTGAAACGTGAGTATATATACAACCAATATAATTCAATTAATTGCCTACACCTTAGTTTTAAAAGTGATAACACAAAATACGTTTAAGAACATTTGAATGAGAGTTTCTAATCATTACATTTTTAAGTTCAAATGAATTATTGTACGACTCAAATTTATAAGAAATTAAGTGGAAATAACCTATTTTTACACAATTTATTATCACACTAGAGGTATTTGCTTAGTCCAATGCCTTTGAATCCAGTCAAGAGGTTTAAGAGGAGCGAGGCTTCCACACACTACTAAAAATGTTGCAAGTATTAATATAAATATAATAATATTAAAATTTAACTTTTCATGGAATAAAATTTCAGAGAATGTACTAACATTTGCATTATTTTATTGGTCCCATTCAGCCTCTTATCTGGTCGTCCAGTCGTCGGGCGAATAGGTCCTTGCAGTCACTTCAAGAAATCGTTCCAGCACCGTACTCTTCCGAGCAATCGGGTGGCAAATTAAATTTAAAGCTAGACAGGTAACAGGTCTTCCTTTGGTTTTGACTTTAAAATTTTCTTACTCACATGAATGGTGAAATCGATGCTTTTCCTTTGTGTGGTCCGATTCACCCCTTTACCCTCTACATATTTTTATACGATTGAATTTTGTATTGAATAAAAGCTCGGGTGGTGAATGTACTAACGAGTATTTGTCTACCATGGTTATTTCAGCCGCCTACCTTTCACAAGGCTCAAATCTATAAATATTTACATAAAAGTTTCTAGGGTGTATTGCAACACCGAATACGATACAATGTATGAAAAAGGAACGAAATTTAATAGCTATGGTATTCATTTCACTTTCAGTAAAGAAAGAAATAAAATCCAAGCAATAGCTACCTTCTCACCATATTTGGAAACTATACAAAGTTTTATAAAGATCCAATTTCCTACCTCTCTCTTGTAGAAGGCCTACACAAGACAGGGTATCAAAAAATGAAATGCTGTGAAAATGTTCTCGTTTCAACTCAACTAGCAGAATATGGTTTTAAAGAAGCACTGTGTTTAATTCTGTCAGTCTCAGCACAACCATTTCGGGTTTAGGTGCACTTTTTGAAAATCGTTCCTATTCACCCGCTG
The DNA here is from genome assembly GCA_963169105.1 of Ceriagrion tenellum. Taxonomy (NCBI): domain Eukaryota; kingdom Metazoa; phylum Arthropoda; class Insecta; order Odonata; family Coenagrionidae; genus Ceriagrion; species Ceriagrion tenellum. The sequence continues at coordinate 11,724,057 of OY720639.1, forward strand.
GTCCGATTCACCCCCCTCTACCTTATATAATTAAGGAATCGAGACGAATTGGGACATAGCAAAGTTTGAGAACATGAAATGTTCGAAATATATCAGGAAATATAATTCGAGGTCACGTATAAAAGAATACAAAAATAAGTTAAAGCAAATTTTAACTGGGATAAACTAAAGATCTGGGCCTAGTAAAATGATTTAAAACAACTCAGAGTATAAATCAATCAAAAAATTAGGTTGAGCATTCATATTTTTAATTACCCCTATTTCCTTGAAAATATGTGCATCACTATTATTTTAAAAGGTCACTAAACGTAGACAACCAAGTTTTTCGAAAATAAAACATTAAAATAACTAGCTCAGAGACTAAAATCCTATTATACGGATGAGGGAAGCTCAATTTAGAAGTCATCCTGAGAGGAGAGAAATTAGAGCAAGTGGATTTCTTCACCTATCTAGGTATTACTAACTTGTGGGACGACAGAAGTGCAACGGACATCAAGCGAAGAATATCCCTAGTTAAGAAGGAATTCATGGAAAATAGACAACTGCTGTGCTCAGAGAAGATTGGACAACAGACGAAGAAACAAAATGTAAAAACATTTGAGTGGAGCGTGGCTCTCTATGGATCGGTAGCATGAATCATTGGAAAAACTGACCAGAAAAGTTCATGAGCTGTTGAAACCTGGTGCTGGAGGAGGATGCTGAAGATTAAATGGACGGGCAAAATAAGAAATGATGAAATTAACCGATAGGTAGAGGAAAAGAGAAGCATATGGAGCACTATACAGAAAAGAAATACTAGATGGATTGGACACAACCCGAGGCTCAATGAGTTTATGACTAGCATAGTTGAAGGAAAAACAGGGAGAATTCTACAGAGGACGACCTAAAAAAGTACATAGACCAAGTAAAGAGGAAAGAGATACCAGGAGGTAAGGGAACAAGAATTTCACTGGGAAGGTTGGAGGGCTACAGTCAACCAATCTTAAGATTGAACGGCCAATGATGATGATGTGAGCTAGTGATATGTAACGACTGAACGTAAAGCAGGCTTTGTATGAACAAAGGGCGTTAACTGGACTTTTCATAACAGCTTAAAATTGTGCATTGCTACACTAAACTTTGAAATGACCATATGTTTCCCTCCCATTCTCCTCTCTTTTACGTCACACCACCATCCCTCGCGACTCTCAATCTTGATTCCTTTAACCTTAAAATGCTCACGTTTCCACCTTAATCTCCTCATGTCTTTTAACCTTAACGGTAGTCTATTCCTTTACCCTCCTCCCCCATGGTTTGGTTTTTTTACTTTTCTACCGCAAACACCCTCAAGGTCAGCCCATTCTACAACCCCCCCTTCACAAACAGATTAGTCCATTACTCCTATGCTCCCCATCCTACTTGTTATCTAATTCCTCCCCTCCCCAGTTGGTTACCTATGTAAGTGTAAGCCCCCCAACTGCCAGTACATGATGATGCCATAATATGCCGAAACCTAGGTTGTGTTGCTTTAAATAAAGTGTAGAATCATAACCAGGAACTTGTTTTTTCATTCATTATGAAGTAGTTCCACCGAGTAACGCCAGAGACAGTGTCTTATAAAAAGCAGGCTTCATTGCGCGAAAACGGTATCATTCCTTTATAAGGTATGTAGAGAATCTTAAAACCACATTCTAGCTTAACGGGGATCGGGTTGGTGTGGTGACAAGAGTACTGGCCAACCATACGGGCGTCCAGGGGTCAAATCCCTGCAGAGGAGGATATTTTTCAGCGGAAGCCCGGTCCCTACTTGAGTGTCTTGTGGAGGACTACTTAAAGGATAATACTCCGTCTATCGGATGAGACGTTAAACCGTGGTCCCATTGGCGCCTTTCGTTAAGAGCAGGCTAATGCCGACGCCGGGTTTCTATCCACCCTTCCCAATCCCCTATGGCGCAAATGACCTTAGCTGTCAGTCACCAACCCAAAAATCCATTCAAATCCAATCCAATCGAGCTTAACCAAGATCATGTGCCACAAGCTTTCGACAAAAAGACGTTGCGTGATCTAGGGATTGGGAACTGGGGTGAGTGGAGGCATGGGGATGGGAATAGGGCACATGGTCACTGCGGCAGCGGAGTGACGATCCTTTCTTCCTCGTAGGGATACGGAAAATGTCTTGATAGTTCACTCATATCGACATGAATCTTTTGATCCCAAATATTTTTTACTACATACTTTTTTTTCGATTAATTACTTGAAATAGTGCAGATGCTGTGCTATCAAAACCTTATTTATCGAGCACGAATGTCGATTGACCGTGCTAATGGGAGGGAAAGCCCAATCGGGTTATCAAATATGAATGATAATTCATTCACGGTCACTTTATTCTGTAAGTTTTGGCCTTGGTTTCGCAGGAATACTTTTATGAAGCCTTCCTCGCATCTCGCGTTAAAACACTTGTTTCTTTCTACCACTTTCCTTCGCGGACGATCGTTCATTCAATTTATTTATTCAAAGTGTATCACTAGCGTAAATGAACATCAGTTGATTGGTGAATTTTTTCTCAGACTTGTAAAAAGTCCAATTTCTACCTCTATACGTATCGTATTTGCCTTTAATCACAGCTTCACAAGATGTTACAAGCAATGTTATTGAGATAAAAATAGTTTAAAAAAGCAGAAAGTAATTTTCATTATCCATGAGCAAACTAAGAAGCGTCGCGTTTATGTTCCTCTGAAAAATTATCAACGGAAATTTTCAAGAACATTTCCAGGCAATAATTTAGATTTGATACGACAGCTACTTGTAATTGTCTTTCGACTTGATTCATACTAATTTCAAGGTATTTGGTTAAATATTTACGAGGCATCAATAGATTAAATTCGAAACTCATTGCGTGCGCTGTAACCTAACCTCCTCCTTCCGTCTAACTTCTTACCCCTTCCTGACGGCGTCGCTGGCCATACGTTAATACCACTGATGTAGCCCCACTTACGTCCTTGAAGAAGGGAACACCTTAATTATCCAACAACACATGCGAAAAACACATTTAGCATATCAAACACATGCAAATGACACACTTAACACATATTCGGCTCAAAAATAGTACATTTATTGTAAAATCATGCTTCCTCAAATCAACAAAAGCAATCAATCAAGAGTTGAAGTGATATTACGCCCAATTTATAATGCAGTCATATATTTATTATAATTATCAAGAAATTTTTAGCCTTTGATTATTCAAAAGAGATCAATTAGTTACTGTACAACGTTTTTTAAGAGACATAGTGCACTTAGTACGAGATTTTACAGAAATTGGACTTATGACTCTTTCCTTGTGAGCTAAGACGGTTAATTGGGCGTGAGAGTTCTTTTATTTTCAATTACTTTTGTATCACTAGTCGAATTTTCACTTATCCTTCCGAGTGTTTATGTTCCACCGTGTGACGTTTTTTCCCGGTTTTCGCCTCTCTATCGCCCGTCACGTGCGCTTCCATTCCTAACCCCTTTTGTTATCTATACCGCGTTGGATAAATAGTTCTCGGGTTTGGCACCGGGTAAGGCTGTTTAAGGCCAACGTTTCGATGAGAAACTCACTCATCGTCATCAGGGCTAAGACTGACCTTAAACAGCCTTACCCGGTGCCAAACCCGAGAACTATTTATCTATAGTATTCGCCGGGAAAGCCTACGATCTTTTATACCGCGTTGTTTGATAATCTTGTTTGGCGTCATTAGTTACGTATTGTTAACTGTTTAATTTTTTTAGCGATCCTATTTCCATGGTGTAAATATTTATTTCTCTTGCGCATTTGTAATTTCTTACCGTTGGTCAATAGTTTTAAATTTTATTTAATAATTATTCTGATTTAACTGATTTCACGGACCTCTGGATAGTCGTTTTGTTACAGAGTGAAGGTGTAAACTGAGAGCTACATAAAAGAGCAGATGCCTGGCAGGAAGATGGAACAGCAAGGACAACTATATGACAGCTACAGTTACAATTGAGTCTCTCGAATGACAACCAAGAGGAATTTCACACGGCGAGCACATATCACCCAGACGCTGAATACGTTCACTGGGAGCTCAGTGATCCTGAATTTATTTTCCTTGTGCATCTGTAGTTTCTCATTGTCGGTCAATTGTTTTGAATTTTAATTTAATATTATTTCAGATTTAACTAATTTCCCGGACCTCTGGATAGTCGTTTTGTAACAGCGCATTGTCGATTCTTCCGTTACGACAACACATCCCTACTTGCCACTCTGTCTCTTCTCACTTGGCGCAATGGGATATCTCTCGAGGGGTGAGAAGACGAGGTTAAGGCGGGCGGGACAGAGAGAAACAGCCTCCCTCCTCCCCCGGACCCTTTGCGAACAAAATGTGTTCACCAGAGAGTGCATTATGTAGTCGGAGGAATGACTGAAAGGATATGAGGGGGGTGCGTTGGAATGAGGACAAGAAAGTAGAGTGGAAGAGAGGAGGATGGGGTGGGGGTAGAAACGGGATATATATCGCGGGGGTGTGTAGGGAGTGGAAAGGAGCAGCGGGGAGGGGCGGGTAGGTTGTTTGGTAGATCGCTGCCTGTGGGAGCGGGCGGCGTCGTGCGTTCTTGGGCGCCGCTCAAAATGTTCCGGCGCCAGGAGTTTTCCGGAGCGCCGGCCAAGAGCCGGAAAGGGGCGAAGGGAGGCGTTTCATGGAGGGAGAAGAACAGCAGCATTGGGGAGAAGGAAGGAAAGGGGGGAGATGGATATATGGGGTTATGAAGCCGATCCGCAGTGGCGGTCCCTTTGGCGGCGACAGCAAACGGGACGGGAGGAAGGCAGAGCATAGCGGATCCATACTCGAGAGTAACTCTCTGCCCTTCGCCATGATACCATTCCTGCAATTCCACGATGGGTAGACGAGGAGTATTGAGTTGAAGGCTGTACCCACAATTTGACCAGAATTGGTCCGAATTGACCCTCCATGATTCGAGGACGTACTCCGGCAGACCGCACGGCGTCTACCCGGAAAGGGAGCCAGGTGGACACCTAATCCCAATTATTTGGGCAACGGGCTTCTCCCGTTCTCAAAGATGTGCGGAAAGTTTTCGCAAAAGCGAGACTGACGGCTATTTGCCTTACATTGTTTGGGTAACCTAACTAATACGAGCACTTCGGGGAGGCGGAGGCCCGATTGAGGTCCTTTTGACCTCAATCCGCCTCATTGGTGTCGGCCTTGAAGGAGTTGTGGCTCGCAAACTTTCCCTTTCCTTTCCCCTTTTTCCCACTGCCACCCTGACTTGGCGATAAGCGAGAGCTCCGGACGAGCGGGAGGCAATTACCCTGCGTGGAGACCCGAATCCTCTGCTTCGATTCCACGACGAGTGCCGCCAGTTTTGCGCGAAACTACGCCTGAAATTATTAAACTTATTATCAACATTGGTCGTTTAATCCTATGATTGGTTGGCTGCATCCCTCTAACACCATATCTATTAGCAGAACATAAACTACAGCGTCTCCTAAATTCTAGCGTTCGATATGCATATATGTATCTTTAATCTTCGTAAAGATGAGCATCTTGCCCCCAATTATAAGAAACTTGGTTGGTTGAATACCAGATTCCGTCACAAATACCTGCTTGGAATATGTCTTTCTTCTATCTTTGCCATTAACGAACCGTCCTACCTATTTCATATGTTTTATAAAAGAACTACCAATCATACAATGGTTACTAGAACAGAACCAAGTACTCTTCTACTTCCGGCCCACCGAACCACTACCTTTCATAAGTCGTTTGTCGTGGCCGCCTCACAACTTTGGACTTCTATTCCAAATGATGTGAGGAAATCTCGCTTGTTGGCAATGTTTCGATCTAAATTGCATAAAATTGTATTGAATTAATGTTTTCCAGAATAGTTTAGCCTGGTCATTATAAAATTCGCACTGTTAATTTTTTTAATGACAAAAATTGTTTTTTTTCCCTCATGGTCTGTTTATGTTTTTTATCTAGTATCATATATCTATATATATCTTGTATTTACACCTGTCTCCGATTTCAGCTGTATAACATGTACAGTTTTTGCTTTTCAATGAGAGTAGATGTTTTTGTTTTTTCCTCTATACATTGTGTGTTATTAAGTTCTATTTATTTTTTGATTTGAACAAAATAATATATATAAATCTGTTCATTACCTCGCTGCTATTTTATTTTATCGCATCGTTGCTCTAAAGGACCTGTCCCAGTGTAAAATATACGTTTATTCTATTCTATTATTTCTCATGCTAACTCCCTTTCTCCCAGGTAGCGATTTCTATGTACTTTCCTCTTAATTTGGTCCATGCACTTATTTCTAGGTCGTCCTCTGTAGACTTTTCTCTATTTTTTTCCTTCAGCTATGCTAGTCATAAACCCGAGCCTCGGGTTGTATCCAATCTATCTGGTAGTTCTTTTCTGTACAGTGTTCCATATGGTCCTCTATTTTTCTACCATTCTGTAAAGTTCATCATTTCTTATTTTGCCCTTCAATTTAATCTTCAGCATCCTCCTCCAGCACCAGGTTTCAACAGCTCATGACGTTTTCTGGTCAGTTTTTCCAATGATTCATACTACCGATCCATAGAGAGCCACGCTCCACTCAAATGTTTTCACATATTGTTTCTTCGTCTGTTTTCCTATCTTCTCTGAGCACAGTAGTAGTCTATTTTTCATGTACGCCTTCTTAGTTAGGACTATTCTCCGCTTGATGTCCGTTGCACTTCCACCGCCCCACGTGATAATACTACCAAATAGGTAAAGGAATCCACTTGCTCTAATTTCTTTCCTCTCAGTGTGGCTTCGGTATTTAGCTTCTTTCCTCCTTCTACAATCTACTAATACTAGAATTATCTAGAATTTATGTCGAACTCATGATCGCATCATCGCTGACATTTGGGGATATCTTTGCATCTGTGGTCATCAGCATAACAGCAGGAGATCTCCATACTCACCGATAAATATATCTATTTAGACGCATGGAAACAGCACAAGTGTTAACCATTGCGGTGTGTCAGCTCGGAGACTATGTCTTATCTGGCGAATGTTAATCATCCACCGCGACCCAATCCCTCCCCCATGGTAAAGTTGAGACTACGAAAACAAATGAAAGGTTAGCGCGCATGAAATGTTTTTTAAGTGTTTTCCTCGCACTGCAGAGCTGAAGAGAGACGAGCCAAATCGGAGCAGGGGATTCTATGCGGGCTAGGTCGGGAATAGCATTTGGCATTTAGGCGACGCAACTGCCATGAGGACAATTTTTACACATAAAAAGCAAAGAGGCGAGAAAGCTGGATGACATTTCAATTGTATGAACGATTGTGTACAGTTCAAAAGTTCGACAATTAGCCTGCAATTGGGCAAAAAGATTCTATTCTTTCCCTAATTTTATTCATTCTTCTTTTCCCCTGTCTGACTCCAATTCCTCATTCATCCCTTTACTTTTTTCTTACTAAGAGAATTTTTATGAGAGAAGCAAACAGCTAATTTTTGCCTTGTTTTGTCAAATTAAAAAAAAAACTTTAATTTCTCTTGAGGCCATTTTTGGAATTTCTTGCCAAAAATGAGGCTGATTACACTCCATTTACCCTAAGGTCAGGGAATTTTTTTATCAAAATTTTCTTAAGCAAAGTGACTTGGAATTTATCTACGGCAATTTGGCGGGCCATAGCGTTGGCCACCGTGCTACTCAGGGTTTTTGATGCACGCAGTAGTCTTTGGGGGACTTCAGGTGACGAAATGTAAATGTTTATCCCCAACGCTCATTCAAAATGTCAATCATGAAGCAGGCAAGGGCAACAACATTCTACAATTCGTGAGAATCAATTTTATTCCCAATCCCTTCCTTTTGAGTAGACTATGCAATTTTAAATACTCCACTGTTCCAAAAACTAAGTGAAATAAATACGTAAAAATATCCGGGAGAACAACCACACATGAACCGGTAAACAAACCAAGGATCTAAGTATAAGTAATGGTAGTGGGCGTGACTTCGTGGAAATCCTTCATATTAGGAGCGTCTGATGAAATTACAACTTGGCTGTTTCCAGTTGTAATTTCATCAGACGCTCCTAAAACCAAGGATCGTTTGCTTACCGCACGCTCGGTGTTTTCTTCACTGCAATTTTTATATATTTTATTGCTCAAATTCCTCACATCCATCGACAGAGCAGGCAGAATTTTGGCTCGCAACTTTACTTGCAATCTTCAAATCAATGAGATTAGCAGAATCACTGGCAATACTGCTGTCCGTTGATGAACTCAGAAAGAGAACTGAGCGATACAGACGAAAGTACATAATTCTGGGTGCCATCCATTCGCTCTAGTGCGCTAATCACTTCACAAAACAACAGCGCATTTGCCTACCATTCGTTTCTCTGACCATCTGCACAAGGAAACGTACTTCAAATCAGATCGCGAGAAACTTCACTGATCGCGAAACAACAAAAGAACGTCGACATGGCATCCATGATTGTTGTCAAATCTGTTGATTTTTATCAGCTGATATTGTAAAATTTTTAAATATTCTAGGACAAAAATCTTGGGGTTTATAATACTTATTTTGTAGCAAGTCAATGATTTCACATAAACCATTCGGCCGTTTCTCACCAATCGAATGCAACCTACCTGCGATTTTCTTCCAGTTTTTAAGCATTTTCTCAGCGCAGATCTACCGTTGCAAAGGAAACGTGCTGAAGAAATTCTCCGATTATTTTAAGAAAAAATTACTCCTTATGTAAAGCTATTGATTTTGACTATAAATCAAAGTAAGGCTAAAAAATAACAGTTGCTAGTATTTACGTAAAATTAACCTCTGAATGTCATCCGTTAATTTTCTGAAAAAAAACGGGTAATACTAAACGGTTCCATCCCTTTGATTCAGTAATGCATGGTTCGACTGTAAATTATATTAATATCTTTTTCCTTCAAATGCCGTGCTAGACATTTAGTTCCTGCTTTTTAAGAGGATTATATTATATAAATATGAAAATTATATATGCAAATATATAAGACATATTGCAGCTCGAAAAGTTACAAAACAATCCAGTCGCAAATTTCAGGAAATTGTTTTACTGCCCATAGGGTCGACATTTGCTTCATGAAATGGCTGATTGGCTGATTTTAAGGTCCTGAAGGTAATAAAAAGTATTAAATAAAACGTCTGAATAAAAATATGAAATAATTTTTGAAAATATTAAATTGATTAATAATTATTTCATTACATATTGATGGTGGTGGCGGGGTAAAGTTTTCACCTGCTCACCCGAGGGTCGCGGGTTCGAGTCCCACCTGGGTCTACTACGTCCTACGTCGTACTATCTTCCCAGGACTAGGGTGTTTATGTATGTAAAAATTTTAATTGTAAGAAATATGTAATCAAGAACAGTAATGCTCGTTTAAGTTCCAAAAAAAAAAATAAATAAATATTGAAATTATTTGATACTTTGGAGAGCTGCAGTGGAGTGATTTCGGGAAATGCGATATTTCCATGAGTCAGTTTTCTAATAGCATTACAAAATGGTCATCATTATTTGTCATCGTGTTTGCGTAATATAAAGTTTAGCATGAGCTTGATGTATAGTTTTAAAGACTTGTATGAGGGTATTGGAAATTTTAACTCTTTACAGCTGCTGGTACTTAAACATGCCGTCATTGAAGCTGTAAAACAATACTCTATCGATTTTTTTATATTTATTCATTCAACGGGACCTAGCATTTTGGTCTGACACCTAATTTCTATCGGAAACTGCACTTTGCAGGGTTAAAATTTTGTGTTCTGGCCTATGACCTTCGTAAGTAGAATTTTCTGTGAATACGTTATCTCTTTTTTTTGAGTTTTCATTTAAAAATTAAGCTAAAAAAATTTCACGAGAAAAATTCTCAATGCATAATTGTACCATAAAAAATACTGCAAACGAATCAAAAAATTTGAAGATTTTTTATGCATTATAGATTGAAAATGCTCAAATATAACCAAGGATAAAAAATGAACAGACTCTAATCCGCACAGAAGTTAATGTTCCACATTTAGTTCGTTCACTTTTTATTCTAAGACCACATGAACTATTTCTGAGTTACTTTTTTCCATTAGGTATACATACTTTTCAACAGCTGAAATTATGAATAGAGGAATTCTTGGAATATGCGGTTTCCATTGGTTGCATCAAACTTTGCCTACAGAATTTCAATCTTGGGTTAGGGAGCCGACGAGTTGGCGAAATTAACGAGGGATCAGTTCTCACCCGCCGCCGAATCTGAGCTCTAAGAACGAAGAGGGAGAGAGCAAAACGAAATTCTTGTGAAACCAATACCAAATATTGGCGGCGGAATCCGGCGGGGTAACTAAATGACTCGATTCATCACGAAGTTTGAGAGAAGAACGCTTCCAAGTTTCCTTTCTGGCACGCGGTTGGAAGGCATTCTTAAAAGGGCCTGACCATGGGAGTGTAAGGGGGTCAGCTCCTATTCTCCAGACTGCTAGTTTATTTTTGCTTCAAATTAGATCACATGTTCGAAAATAGGCACGATAAAAATATGCTCAACATCTTTCCAAAATCTATATATTGCTTCGAATATCGCCGGGCTGGAACTCTATAGGGTGATATCAATGCCAACGATAAGAAACAATAGACAAGTAACTTACAAAACTAAACCTAATTATACAAGTGAATAACTTAGCACTCGATGCATTTCTCAAAACATTGATTACAGTTTCATATAAGTATATGGGCAAATGTCTCAGCATTAATGAGGACAGGTTAGATAGAGCTACATAGAAAAGGCTCAGAACAGAATGAAAACGAAAAGGATAGAAGGAAAAAATAAAATACAAGTTTCAGTGGCATAATAGCCATACAAAAAGGTAACATAGGCTCTCAATTGTTGGCTTTCAAGAGAGCTATATATTATTGAAGCACATTCGGCCTCAAACTAGTACAACATTATTCATAAACGAAAAAATAAGTTGTGTTTTTACGGACGTAAGTCACTACGCATGTGAATACTTGTATTACCAGTGCCCTAATAGAGTATATGTAACATTTCGGTCAACAACCACTTTAGTGAATCACAGTTTAACAATTTTGAAAAGTAAGATTCAGAGATGAAATTCACAGTCAAAATATCTCTCAGTCCAGAAGGAACGACTTTTATCTTGAGACGTGATCTACATCTACACACTAGACCGCGAGCCTCCGCATGGGCGAGTCGTAAGGAGTGATAGGTCACCAGCCGTGTTAATACGTAAACTTTTGAAGGTGAAATGGTGACATGTACTACGGGAGTGTACTTAAAGGAGATCAGTTTTTATTGTGGTCGCTTATTGTTCGCGGAAAGAACGAGTTTTTGTACATATCTGTTCGGCAGTGTATCTCACTTATTTTATCGCTTCTGTCACACCTTGAAATGTAGTGAGGTGTCATGATAATATTTTCTGTGTCGCTCTAAAACACACCAGTTCTGAATATCTCAAGCAGCTTAAGTCTAGCGTGCAACCTTCGAGTCTATAGGGGCTCCCACCTTCATCCCTCTAACAGTTGCATAACACTATATGTTCGTTCGTAGCAGTTTTAAACGAAGCTTGCTGCTTTTCTTTGTATTTTGTTAACTTTTTGGCTAAATCTTTATGACCAGGGTCCCAAATGCTCGCGGCGTATTTGAGGTGTGGCCTGAGAAGAGCGAAGTAGCGTCTCTCTTTGATTTTTCCATCCGAGGACCTTCCTATTATACGCTTAACAAATCCTAGCTGCTTTAATGCTCTGCCGTATATGTTTTGTATGCTTGTTCCCCACGATATATCTGAAGTTAAGGTAATTCCAAGATATTTTACTGTATTTGAAGATTTTTTTCCTCCACCCACGTTGTAAGTATGGCTTTTGTGTGGTGACTTTCGCAGAAAGTGAACAGTGATGTATTTATTAATATTTAGTTCTAGCAATGAAGAGCTCTTGACCGAGACATAACTTTTTCTCTAAGTAATTGCGATTAAAATATAACTTGTGAATGTGCATTCTGTGACAACGCTTGAGCTTCAGTTTTATGCAAGAAAATAGGGGAAAACTTTCCATGAGGGTATTAAATTGTACGTGTGTGCATGTCCATAAATATTTTTTCCGTGATTGACACAACTTCAATTTTCCCTTTGGCTTAATCTTCGTCGAACTAAAAAACCAAACCGCCAAGGGCTCTAACAAGTGTATCCAAGATTGTAAAATAAATTTATAGAACTAAAAAAGGAAAATCGCTTTCATCGTAGATGTTCAAGATAAAATATTTAGTAGAGAATGGGTCTGGTGAGTATAGAGTAGGATCCAATCCGACATGTTTTTTTTCCTGCGGAAGAGACTAGTCGTGCCAAGCTACACAAATGCAAGACTGCCTGAAGGGCAAGTCTCTCGCCGTGGCCTTTTCAAGAGTGGCCAGAGGATACGCACTACGTTGGGACACCCGAGTTGATCCCTCTGGAGGGTAAGTATATCTCGGACCAGCCGCAAGCGATGGCCAGCTGCAGACACACTTCCCTTGGCACGCGAAAGGAAAACTTTTACTTCCTCAAGGGCAAAAGCTTTCCTGTGTTTTCTTCTCCCTGCGAAGCGCGATCCACTCGTAGATTTCCCTAAGCACGAGAAATAAATAGAAAAAAAACTACATTTTCCAAACTGTGGTCTCCATTTACCTTTCATTACAATAAATCAGATGGAATTAATGATACACAATTTGCTCCAAAACGCGTTACGCTATATTTCGGTAGCTATATTTCGATGCTATGATTCGCTGCTATAAAATATGGTGGAATCTTGGCACCCCTGTGGTAAACAACCAGTGTTGGAGTTGCTATCATATAAAGTTATCTTGACGAGAAAGAAAAAAAATTCCCTGAATAATAAAAAAATATTACACCCCGGAAGACAACAGCATACTTGAAGTAAGTATATTTCCGCTTCCGGAGATTGATTGATTGATAATAATAAAAGATAAAATAATAAATTTCTATGAACAAGTTATAATCAAATACCTTTATAAAATATCCTTTCTTTAATAAATTCTATTTATTATTATTCTAGCGCTGAAGAAAATGAAGAAGTATAGAAAATTTACATCAAAATAACGAGTCAGGATGAAGATAAGTGCATTATGTTTTATTATTATTATGTTTTATTGAAGTGATAAGGTTTCTTGGCCAGGAGGAAATTCTGAGGTTCCATGTTTACCTAAATTGCAAATTTTTATTTCAATAAACACAAAGGACTTCATTAGTTCTTCGCACTCAGCCAGTTAGTTACTGGCATAATACCCGTTGTCAATATGCTATTGAGAATGTATTTCTTGGCGCCGTGATAGCTGATTCTCTGACAACTTTTACAAGTATTATAGCATTCATTTTGATTTTTTCTTGCTGAAACATCTCATATATTTTCACTCTCAGGCTCTTAAATCATTAATTAACTTCCCAATTTTGACTGTCCCCACCAACGCAAGCCCTTCATCAGCATTTTTCAAACATTCTATCACATTTTCATTTTAGGAAAAAAAAATAAGAGCAATTATATCCGGCTTCAATAAACTCTTGCGTCCTTTGTTAAGAGCATTCACAAGCCTTTATCCAATAAACGACTATTTAATCCATAAATGCTTCCCTTACTAGTGTAAACCCATTTAAAACAGAGAAACTGTGCATTAAAAATGATCGGAAATCTTGATATACTCCGCATGTGCAATTTATTTTTCCCATTTAATACATCTTAGTATCAGAGAAAGACCGAAAAGTACTCATCAGTATTAATCAAAGGCGCCCCGGTATTTTATCATAAAAAAGGGTTTTAATTTTCTTCTGTAACATCCACTTCAAACAAATCTGCCATTGTATAGGTGTTTAGCTATTTATCCTAAAAATTATTGCTTTCTTATGTAATTAAAATCCTTGAAGTACGTGGGCCACAGAATTTATTTAAATAATTAATTTTGATCTTTTGATAAATACTGGAAGATTCCGCTTGAAATTTTAAATACCATAAGAAAAAATCGTGTATTCCATTTACACAATGGTCAACTGTAAAGATAAAATGAGTGATTAGTGGCAACCCAAAACCTTTTAATACCATTTCATGCAAAAAATGAAACTTACGGGATAATTCTCACAGTAAATAAGTATTTTCAAATCCACTTACTGGCTTCACAATTTTATTGAAAAATACCGTATAAAAACTTCGTTTTTATAGCATTCAGATAAACAACTTTCAAGTGATAAAAAGTGTTCTATCTTCAAAATCATGTCTCCAGACCAAGTGCAGTTGACAAGTCACGTCGGTGTGGTGGTGAGAGTCGGTATTTTATTGAGTGCGGAAAGCCATAAACTTTCCTCGGCGGGAAAACTTATCCCCGCAGACAACGGACAAAGAGTTCCGTCCTTCATTACCAGCGACTTCCCGCGAAAACACGAAGGCATGCGATTCAGAATCCCCAAACGGAAGGAGGATAAAGGCAAAGCCCTCGTGGAAGCTCATTTTTTAGTGACTTTTAAAGAAAATTTCCCCTTACACCCGCTGCCGACCGCAATCCTCAAAACTTTTCTCCGGCATCAGGTGCACGCATGGCATAGGCACTCTTTTAAGGGCATTTAAAGGGGAATGAAATTGCTTGGCGTAGGAGAACTTCAACATGCGCATTGTCAAAACGACACTTTCAAACTCGCTTTTATTAGGCACAAAAACTTTTATTTGCCATTCTAAAATCACTCGGTAATGTGCTGCAGTCAAATATTAACTCATATTGCTTTTCTGAAACTTTCAAGACCCGGATTTCTTTAGAGAACGCCTAGATCATAAAAAGACAACTGGGTAACCCGTTCGATGAATCTTATTATCATTTAGATTTTATCGTGAAATCACATGATCATCACTTCTACCAACACGTTCAATAGCATGTGATCGCAAATATTTTCACACATTTTATTCTTCACGATATGAACAAAATTATAACTCAGATATGCCTAATAATATTATGATTGTTTAGTCAATTCAGAGTTGGCCTTCAGTGCTTCTTTGCAAATCTTTCTGTCTTTCAGCTCTCCACAACTATACTGGGCTTTTAATAGCAACAACACGCCATTTCTCTTTAATTTTGTGCTAAATTTCTTTAGTGAACTAGACTCAAATTCCAAATCATTGGATGACCGATTTTAATTCCATCCTTGGGTATACACAAGTGCTAAACAACCCACTATTTTAAGAAGGTAGAAGGCATATTGTTTTTAAGTATGAATAGCAATAACTTGATATTCAGGATTAATGAGATGCTAAGAAAGAATTTCAAAAATGGTCATAATTTTACCCTTAAAATAATATGACTGAGCAGTGGAAATAACTTCGTACACACAACCTCTGTAAAATCTCAGCGATGTTGTAAAAAGATCTAGCGGCACCATCCTATGCAAGAAACCCAATGCAAACTGGGGGTTGTAAGATAATTCGGGTGGTGCCCCAGGATGATAAATGAGAGGTTGGCAATTATTTTTCAATTCATAGATGTATAAAGAAATATTCGGAATAAAGATTAGATGAACGGCTGTTCAGTATCGTAAATCTTTTGCGTCGGCGACTTTGCGAATGGGGCCATGGGGTCGCAATTGACTGGACTTCCTGTCGGCCAAATTCGGGACTTAAAGGCAAGATAAGTCAGAAGTTGTATTATATTTGAAAATTCCCTCGCAGCATGAAATTATCTACTTTACAAAAGACTACGCGTACGTACGTAAGATTCAGTAGATATGCGTAGTGATTAGAATGTGCCATAAATAGCTCCCATATACGTCCTCCACTAATAGACACATGGCACTGGCGTATCAAAGTATTTTTCAAAACACATGTATCACGAGAGAAATACCTTACACTAAAATTTTTGTAAACAAAGAAACCTTTGACATATAGATATTGTATATTGTTTACCATGGTGACATACATTGTGTCGTTAAAAATAAAAAACATGCATTAACTGCTATTTTATTATTTATTTGATTCATCACTTTTTTGGCCTATTCACCAAAACTGACGCCTGTTTCTGCATTCTTTTCAACAAGTATATATGAAGGAGACGGGCACGAATTCCTCTAGGGATTCCTCTAAGGATTAAATACAAATTTCCCCTGTTGATTAGACCATGATATGTGCTTTTAGGTTCTGTAAATTGCCTATATGTCGAGGCGCACATTGGGGCAGTACAAGAAATGATCCGAGATGTCATAAGGGTAAGGAAATCCATTTCCATCTCGTCCACTAAGAGATCGAAATACTTATATGCCACGCAAGCAATGGAAGAGTACAACTGAAAGTAAAGTCTCGAATAACCTTTCAGGCGACTCACTGCCAAATTATCACGGCTTAACCCTTACGTCTTCCACCGTAAATTGGTCGCCTGCGAAATTCAAAAGGATATCATAGTATGAAACGTTCTGGAAATTTTTTGAATCTCGTACCACTCAATGATGACAAAATTAAGGTAACAATGCTGGTCTAACGCAAAATTTCAATATATTTTGTTCCAAATCAAAATTTAAAAAATTGTGGACCATGATGTAACATTCTATTACACAATATCTTGAAGACAAGCTCTTTTTTAGTAAAAGATTTGATTATTTCCGGAGGGTAAATCGTATGAAGTTTCGACTTTGATTTTATGCCGGGTTGAATATTTGGCTTCTGATAACGATTCAAAAGAATACTCTCATTGCCATATCATAGAGCATAATCATAGAGATGATGGAAGAGAATTTTGTGGAAACTTTGGCATCAGCTAAATATTTAACTATTTGTGATACCCAATAATAGTTCACACATGGAATAATGTCCAGTAAACTGTTGAAAAATCAGCTCTGTATTATTCCTTGACTAAAATTAAGGGCATTATTTTCCAAATTCTTAAATCATTTTGGCACAAATCTCTAATAATATAGATAAATACGGGTGGAAAATTAACATTTTGTCTTATGAATGCATTGGAAAACTTCTAATAGGTAACGATTTTACATGAGCTAGAAACGAAAATTTACTACGGAGAACAATAGACTTTAATGATTAAATATAAAATAAGGATAAAAAAATGAACAGACCGGAAATAATCAATCACTCGGGCACTTAAGCAAAATGAATTCAGTTACCATACATTGAAATAGAAGGTTATCCCAAGGAAATTTAAAAATAGGATTTTCAATTCCCACATTTTGGACTTCTTTTTCCACGAAAATCATTTACAAAGAATTAATCTCTTAAGAATATTACTTTTTTTGAATGAACAGACTAAACTTTGTTTTTCCACAATGAATTCAATGGCCTACGACCATGGTTTCGACGATTAACGTCATCATCAAGTTAAACATCAGGAAAAACAAAGTTTAGTCTATTCATTCAAAACGTTTGGAAAATTCCATTAGGAAACGCCGGAAACCACCAAAATATAACATTTCTAGGTTTTACATAACATTAAATTAACTATTCAACTGATAATCCGTTATAGATTCGCATGATTACCGAGAGCCGCAAGTAGAAATCGTAAAAAACAATATTAGTTATCAGGAAATGTATCATTTCAAGTAACCTCTTAGAAACTTGTTTGACGGTAAGCCTTTTGCGTGGACAATAATATGGGACGAATCACCAAAGTAAGTTAGAGATTCCATCAAATCACAATGTAAAACTTGAATTACTTATAAGCAAAACTTACTTATACTAAATATCGAAGAGCTTTTAACTGGCTCACAAAACCATAAACATGAACCTATGGGCTACTAAAATGATCTACGTCTTGCTTAACGCTCACACCTGTGATAAAAAAAGTCTTAATTTTACAAAAGCAGGCAAGAAAAATACATGACACTTAGCAAAAATAAAAATTTATTGTCACTCACTACTTCGATTTCCTTATTTCTTCCTTATTGAGCAAATATTGATGACACAAACTAGGTTACTTGGTACAGTAACAGGAAAAATATAAACGTGAATGCCACAAAAATGTACCTGTTGGCATTAAGCAACAAAAAAAATTATTACCTCAGCAAATGTGTGCAGAAGACCACTAGCACACACTGCATCAAACTTAGTTTGATTTTTTTACAAATCAGACCAAGGCCAAGAAAATAAATAAATTTGCCTATGGAGTGTAAAATAAATGAAGTTTTTTCGAATACTGGAAAGGTATAGACTCGGGCCACCTAACCCTGGATGCGCTGAAGACAACCAAGATCATTGAACATTAATGGAACATTGACCCATTATAGATTATTAGATAGATGGTCCAAGGTTTATCACATTTTTATGAATACATGATGCTGAGACATGCCAAAAGATAGATGTGCAATTTATCAAAACATCCAGCTCCAAACCAATTAAGGGGGGAGAATAAAAAGACTGACTACTCGGGTCAACTCCAACGACGGCATAAACTCGCTTTAAACATTCACGGAGATAATACCATGATGAATCATTTATGTCGCCGTAATGGGAGGTCGCTGAGATAAGAGCGATTCCGTTTTCCTTCCGAGAAAACTGAAGAGAGTGTCGAGGGTGTTTACAATCACTTAACTGACAAGGAGGTAGGGAGGGGGTGGGGTAAAGATCCGTTAAAAAATCAATTCCCCCTTCGGACACGGTTACCCGGGAGAATAATTAAGAAATAACACTCCACACTCGGCTCATTTATGTGGGTTTGTTTTTTTTAGCCCTACCTTTTCTAAAGTGCCAATAAAAAGGAAAAATGAAATATAAAACGCCCTCGCCGCTTTGGGGTAAACAGCGGAAGGGAAGCGTTTTCCGCAGAATGGAAGTGAAAGAGGAGGGCATTGTGGGAAGCACATCAGGGCATTGGAAACCGGCGACGCATAAATCCTTCTTTCCTCGCATTCATTGCGATTAAGAAGCTGCAAAGAGGTGAATAAGGGAAATCCGAGATGAAAGGGAACAATTCAGAATATCTTTGGCATAATTTCAGAGAAGAAAATTCCTTGCAAATCGCTACACTTTTAAAGTTACCTGAACATACTACGGTAAAAAGTTCTATCGAGTAAAAGGGATAAGATTGCAGAGCTAAGAAATTTTAAACGTCATTTCTTTATATGGACAGTAAAGTACCATAACAATTGAAGTGGAAAAGCTAAAGAGATTGAGTTCAGTTTATTCGGGTTTTTCCCGCGTTGATTCATTTTAACGGACAACAGTTTCGCTAAAGTTATAGCTAGCGTCATCAGGTCCTGAATGAGCTGCAGAGATTCTTGTTCCTCTATATATATCTTGCGCTTGAGCTAGTCAGGCGCATGTTGATTGGCGTCTTGAACCTTGAAATTGGCCTGTTGAAGAATCTCTGCAGCTCATTCAGGACCTGACGACGCTAGCTGTAACGTTAGCGAAACTGTTGTCCGTTAATATGAATCAACGCGGGAAAACCCCGAATAAACTGACCTCAATAAATCATCGCGGAAGCCTCCGTACCACCAAAGAGATTATCACTCAGCCTAAATAGATTAGACTCTAGCTTCTAATGATTTATTACAGGTTACCCGGCATTAAATTTTGTCCAACATCAATAGATGCCTGTTATCAATTAGTGCCCCTTAGTAACTTAACATGCGTAATGTATGCAATCATGTTTCATTACGTAGCACGAGTAATTTATGTCAAGCCTTGCAGGGACTACGCTAAAGATTCTTACTTACCGGCCAGCGGAACACTAGAGAGTTTACCACAAACAGGGCTCATTATTAATTCCTGACGCAAAATTACCCTCTGCCACACACCTATCATAGTATCCTTCGTATCCTAGTAGCCTAGAGATAATTTGTCTCGTTCATCGAATACGTGAACGTAGGGTCCCATCCGCAGAGCACCATTCACCCCTTCACATCCTCAACGTATAAGGTTGCTTTCAAGAGTAAAAACCCGCAACCCCACCTTGGAAGAGGGAATTTTCAGTGATTATTATTGCCCACCTGATCCGTTTGTTAAGCTCTCATTCTAAGTTGTTGCCATCGTTTTATTTCCCGCCATCAAGATATGGCAAGAGAATAGGATACGCAGCAAGAACCTTATTTTAGCTTCAACCGATTAATCAATAAAGTTAAGCACGAGGTTTTTCTGTTTATTCCGCCATCATCCTTGTGAGGGTAACGCTTAATGTGAGGAAAAAAAGTGCTCAAAAAACTCATTCATTAAAAGTACTCGAGATTAATTTGAGTGACACATTGCTTCACATTTATTTCACTTAATAAGGCTCCGAAATAAAAAATACTTATTTTTCTACGCACTAAAGTTTATAATGATGCTGGGCTGACGCCCTCATACCACGCCCCTTTTTGAGAGAGATGAAAGAATATGAAGAGAACAGCTGTACACTCGATAGAGAGGTCATTCAAGAATGAGAAAGGTCTGATCGTTTTTAGGAACTAGAGGTCTTATTGGGATGAGAATTTCCTATAATCCAATCTAATAACCAGTTACGACGAAAACAAAATTTCCACAAAGTTACGCCTTCAACCATCAATTTCACTAAAAACCAGTGTTGATTCTCCATTAATATTGAGCTCCTGCTTTTTACAACTCCACAGTTAGTCTAGCTCTAACAGACTTCGTATCCTAATGCCCTCACAAATATCCCACAGACTAATCTAAGTAACCAATTACATTTCAACAGTTTCACTCACTCAAACGATTACTAACGCGAATATTTTACCAATAATTTTTAAATTAAATATTTTATCAAACGGGACACTTCCATAAAATCCTAAAAATCTCTGGCTCTGAGGACATTTCCATTGTATGGCTTGAATTAAATCCACCAAGTAGATAAGTCTAAATAAAAGTATATAATAAATGTAAACATAAGCCTAAAATGTGTGTATTTCGAGAACGGTGATGCATAATTTACATGCCTCTGGTTACAGGCAACAATAATAATTGCTATAGGCAACCAAAATAATTGCTGCCTGTAACCAGATGATTATTGTTCTTGAAAATGGTGCAAAGTTACTCTAATTGGATTTCATTAGGACTAGAACTTCTAGCTCAATTATATACAGTTGTAGTGGTCCAGCTGGTTATCGAACTATAGTGCGTCTAATTAAATTACGCAATACACTTTGACAAATGCAGCTAGATTTTAGTCACGGCCAATGCCGTTAGAGGAATGAAATCATTGACCGAAGAGACTATGGCGGTAGCCACAGTTTAAACCACATGATCCCTAAAAAATTAATTTTCTTTCACTTCTAAGACAAATCAGAGTATTTTAACAGGACTATCGTCTTGAAGAAATAATTGTTTTCGTCAATTTTTTCACCATCACGATTTTAACGCTTCTTATGGCTGCTGGAATTTGGGGTGAAATTCTAACATGTTTTATACTGTGTCAAGAGAAAAATCTACTTTGCACTATTAAATAATGGTAATTATCCTTTCTTTCAAGTGAAGCTTCCCTTTTCTCCTACACTCACACTATTTCTTCCCCCCCTCTATTCCCGGAAAATATCATCGTCCCTCTCTCTCCTTTCCTTTCCCAAGAAGGTCACAATTGGATGACCTTGAGTGGGAGAGTGGCTGGGAGGTCGTTGTGGCACAAAAGGAGGGAGAGAAGCCGCAAAATAATAAATCGCAGCATAAATATTCAGAAGGGGTGTTTGGAGGCTCCAGGGCCAAGCCTCCAGCGAGCGCGAAGGCCGGCCCTGGCGATGGAAGGGGTGCCAAGAGTAACAATGGCAGGGTTTGGCGGAGAAAGTCTTGGCAAGAGCTAAGGGAGTCCACACCACTCAATGCATTATGCTGCGGAAACAACTCAATGCTGTCAACAGAGAAAATCAGCGAGGCTTAAAAAATAAATAGTCATCAAAAGAACGTAGGCGCCACACTGGATGTGTGCTTAACTGCAAAGGCGTATTGATCGTTTTTGTAAGAGTCGAAAAAAGTAATACAGCACACTTTCCACCAATGTAATTAAGAAATACAGCTTCCTTTAATAGCAATCCCTAGCACCAGGGGTCATTTGGTAATTATCTGCATCGAAATCTTGGGGCTTATTGGAATTGGGGCTTGGGAATTATTGGAATATGAACAGAGACTCATCTTTGATGCCAATACCTCGAAAATTGCAATGGGGACATTCAAAATTAGAAATTTGTCGGGGGCTCTGTCGTCATATTCATGGATTTCCCAAAGTTTGACCGTATCGCGTCCTTACTTAATAAGTTTTCTCATAATCAATACAATGAAAACTACCTCCATGGTTACATCCTATAAGGAGTCACCTCTCTGAGCAGTCGATTTTCCGAAAATGGAATGGATTTCCCATACATACAAGCATTTTATATTTTCCCTCTCTTCAACGGTCATTTTTTTTTAGGTAGACATTTTCTCATGGGCTCAGTGGTGGACGCTTAGTACAGGTTTCGCAGTACATGACTAAAATAATTGGCGGTCAAGTTTAGACGAAAATACGATTTTATTTAGTCTCTTTATCTGAGTCATGTCTATCGATAACATTAAGCAGCTTAACGATCACTTTGCATACAACTGTCAGTTATTAAAACAATGCACTCTGTCACCCGTTGAAATTCAACAGGAATAAATAAAACTAAATGTTTATTTTAGGATTATGATGTGCAAAATGTATATACCTTTGAAAATACCATTATCACCCACGTGATTAGTGGTGGTAGTGAATGATACTCACATTAAAATCGCACTTAAATTCTCAAATCGAACACAAAACCTAAGTAATGAAGATCTCCGATATAGGTTTCCATTTAATGCCCATGATACGGTTTCCAAGGAGATTAAAAACTTAATGTATCTTAAGCAGTAAAGAAATGGACGATTTTGGAACCAAAATAAAATTTCAGACAAGAGAAAGAGTAAACGAATATCGAGCGTAAGAATAAGAAACTGTATATTTTTTTTACTATTCCACACTGAGAGTTTCAACCTTACCTCTATACGATAAGTAATTTTAAAAAGCAAAAAATAGACCTCTGCAATGAGGTTAATGCTTTCCCGATGCGGTAAAAAGTTAAAATATCAGCAGTACGGACATAGAATATACATCAGGATTAAAAAGAACTCCTCTAAAATTTAGTTTGATATATTTTTTATATTTTTGACCGGTTTTGCTCTATTTCATTTATCAGATAATTGAATTTTAACCCTATATCTTCAAGTCAAGTAATTAGAAAATTTTAAAAACATATGATCCGATTTTTTTCCTACTTAAGTGATTTAAAGTTAACAAATGCCAGGTAAAAACTAGAAAACCAGGCCTCTAAGAATGTTTTCGGGATTATTACTATTTATTTTGATCGTTTCTGATCACGAGCTGTGTTTTTTTGTTAAAAATAAACTATCTAGTTCTGCAAGAAGTCCATAAAATAGGCTCACTTTCAATGAAATTTTGATAGTTTGATAGTACCACCCTAGGCAGCTTTACCGAATCACAGACATACCAAAGTAATTATGTCTACCGATCTTGATACTCCCTCATGTAAATACATTATTTGTTGGAATAATAACAATTTTTACCCGATACTGCATTTTTTTCATTATAAAATATTTTTCACACAAACCCATTCAAATTACATCTACTGTGGGAAAAGCTAAAAAAAATTGATAAAATGTGAATTTCATTAATCAAAATGTTGCTTTCTCCTAGATGAACAGTAGAATCGTTGAAGCTAAATCTAGTAAGCGAATACAGGGACATAATGGCCCATAAAGGCTCATCTGGGATTGATGAAAAACTTTCGACATTTGGATAGCATTTTTTGAGCAATGGAAAATTAATATAGGACGCTCTAAGATGAAAGTAAGACGTGGAATGTAGTAGCTTGTATGATAAGCATACAGGCACTTGAGCAGTAGGATTATGTAGACCTGTAGTATCCAAGTTTTGATTGAGGACGACTTGGAATAGTAAGTTTTACATCTGGAGTAACGTACAAATCGATTTTCTACCAACTGAGGCAAAAGATTAGCGTTTTGAATGCATGTACAAAAATTGAAAATTCCGAAATGTAAAGCATATTTATATAAATGCAGTATGACTACAAAATATGTTCTATTATTATCGACTTAGCGCAAAATTTAAACATTTTCGTAACGCATTTCCAGGGATTTTTCAATTGTAGTTATATGGTTGTGATCAAACAATGGAATTTAGTTTTTCTTATATGCCTAATGTCTATATACCATTTAATAAAAGTCATAGAACATATATTATTTCGAAATAATAGAGATAATATCCTATTTTCTCATCCAAAGTTAAATAGTTGTGAACAATGATTCCTTTTGCATAATGTTTTAGAGTTAACATCGGTTCCCATAACATTAACTGACAGACGTAAGCAAAATCTTGTACTTAATAAACTAGGGAGTCATTTTGAATAAGGGCAATGATTTCCCATTGCAGGAAACAGTTCATTGTTATCACATGCTTCATTTGGTTCATTCTTACTGTACAACCTCAAGGGAAGACTACTGCCTTTACTCAATTAACATCAGATTAAAACATTACAAACCATATATTGCCAGACAGAACGGAGGACAAAATATAGGAGCATGATGTAACGCCATAATCTCGGAATTTCGGACAGATCACGAATTTCTAGACCATCAATATAATTCAGAATAAAAAATCACTTGCCTGCCTCCTAAAGCTCATCATCTCCAAAACCAATGAACTAGGAGCAGGAGAACGACACTTACCTGAAAGAGAAAGAAAATATTATTTAGAACATTAAATACACGGTGATAGTGAATTTTTACAGACATTCAAGCAAATTTGATAGATGACAATACATGAGTAGGTAGCGAAGAAGTTTAATACCTTTATTAGTCATTCGCATACACTAATCGCTTTCAACTGGTGGAACACTTAATATTAAAAAAAACAATCCAATGCAATTATCGATTCCTGATAGGTTTCAAATGATCGATTGCATTATTTGTCAAATAAAAGGAATTGTCAATCTTGGAATATAGTCATGAATCAAATTGTAAAGGTATCACAAAGGATAACAAACCAGAAATACAAATCTTGAGTAAGCATAAATCAAGGTTCATGCCATTACTAACAATGAAATCCATGGCCTTTTAGAGATTTCTTGGCAACTAGAGAATTCTACATATGTATAAATGTTTTGCGTTTCTATAGATAGGTAACTAAGGTTTTCGACCTCACGTTCATAAGCTACTTACCTCCCTTATTACTCCCTTATGATATGAAGATAAATTATCCAGCATGCTTCACTAAAAAGCATATAATACAGCCTTGTATAATGTTTATGTTGCAGTACATGAAGAGTGGGATATGATACGACAGCAATACCTACATTAAGATATATATTCCTGTGAGGACACACTTTGCCTTTGTAAGCTAACAGTAACTGCATCCTTGCTAGTTGGTTGATTGAGTTATTGCATACTAAGGTTTTCATCATCGATTACTCATCTAGTCAACCTTCGAAGAGATTAAAAACTTTAGTTATTAATTAATTAAATTAAATTTTTGTCAGTGTGGGAAATACGGAGTGAAGATAAATTATAATGGAACAAATGTAATGAGATTCTCTGGGAGAAAGACTTGCAGCCACTGACATCTGGCCGAGCAAACTGACATTTATAATGTAGATACGGTGAAAACAGATCGTGATACATGGCAAACTGCTACACATACTCTTTTTTTTATTTTTTGAGATGTTCAAGGAAAGAAAACAAAAAAAAACTCTGATATCATAATTTGTAATTTTGTCAGTTACTGACATTTGGCTTAGCAGGACTGGCGTGCTTAGATTGAGATAAGGGGGATTTGCTGGGATTTGCGGGGAAATATTCGGAATCCTAAACGTTTAACGCAATCAAATAAGATCTGACTCAGGTAATAACTGCAAATCAAAGAAGTCGCATCGTTTCTATTTTATTAAAATGTTTCAAAAATTTTAAAGAGGTTTCACCACTGTACGCCAACGCCACTGTACTGTAACGCAACTGTCACTGCCACCACTTAATTGCAGTTTTAGTGTGATTGCTTCATAAATACTGCTTTCCCTGATTAAACGCATTAGAATTGAATTCAAAACTAAGGTAAAAAATACAATGCAAGTTAGACAATTCATATGCATTTCATATGTATTCATTTTTTGCACATAAAGTATTTTAAAATGAAAATGAAGAATTTTTTAATATGAAATTACAATATTTTGACTTCAGTAATCGAAGTAATCACTTAATATGTCGAAAAAAGAGGTTTTTAGATGAATTAATGAAATTGTTATTCAATATAACAGGAACATTCCTTCATATTAACAGTTTTTCTCGAAAATGGTACGCACTTTAAACAGATAAATACTATTTTATCCGTATTTCCCCCATTGACGCAGATGTTCTTTGATAAATTTGCGAAAAATTAGAGTGGGAAATTAGAATTTTGTTGTTCACATCTAATAGAGGTACCTACCTTTTATGTCAGGAGCTAGAATATGAATCAAATGACATTTTAAACATTTTTACGGTGGGATACGTCAATAATCTATGTGATCAGAAGATCTTAAATTGTTTTTCTATGGTTTATCTTAAAGTATTTGCCTTCCCTAGTTCTAGCACCCATTAATGTGACTTTCTTTTCACGCGATACCAATTTATTGATTTCATCAAAAAAAATTGCAATAGTACAAGAATGCATAGTATAGATACGTTGTAAACCACACAGAGCTAAATTAAATCACCTGTTTGTAGGTCTACCAACTTAATATTAGCTTATCATTAAAATAAAATCTCTTATTTAACTAAATAAAAACTTATACAAGTTAGATATGAATATTATTAAAATCAAATTTACCAATTTGAAAATTCATTCTTCCATCTCCTCTTCTACATCTCTGTTTCCCACTTGAAGCCCGTAGTTTCAGATCAAAATCGAATTGCTAGGAACTTTAAAAAAAATATTTGCCCTCTGTGGTGTTTTACTTCCCATTATTTAGGGCACGAAATTTTCGCTAATATACCAGTAACCACCAATCAGTAACGCGGTCCGTTGGGAAATGTAGCGGATGGGTTGAAAATTTTCGTCTTCCAGATATAAATTTCAATTTTCAATCATTGGCAATAAATGTTTTCCAGTGATAATTATTTTAGACATCCATTTCTGAATTCCCTCTTCTCAAACAATCCCTCTTCTACCAACACAAAACTATGGAGCAAAGAACCCCAAATAAGAACTATAAAAATAGACTGAAATTATGTTATGAATAAATAAAAAAGCGTGAAAAATGTGTTAACTTGTTAAATTAATGTAAAATGATGAGTTATTTATAAATGAAACAAGCAATAAAGGTGATTTGAGATATCAACCGAAGACCTCTACTTGCTTGACATGCAATAACATTCAGCGATCCAACGTACGCATGGAGATGCCTTTCGAGACAGTAAACCAGAGAAATGGTTGAAAACAAATATTATAGACCTACTCTCCGAGTCGAATGAGTAAGGAAGAAAAACAAGACGGGGGAAAAGGAAAAGCGTGGGATGGAGGAGGTTGAAAGGGTGTCGACAGAACAGAAGGACCTCGGGAAACGGACCATGCATTTGGTGAGGGGAACAAAATGCCTCGTCTTGATGCGCAGAAGGTCTCTGTCGCGTGAAATAGGAAGAATGAGAACAGTAGAATGAAGGGAGTGGATGGAGGAAAGGGAAGTGGTGGGAGGATGGAGGAGGAAGGGAAAGAGATGAGAGAAAGAAACAAAAGACGCTGACAGTCCGAAAGGAAAAAAATGTTCGCCCGTGAGAGGGAGAAGACCCGACATTCCGAAGGGCGATGAGACGGGGAAGGCATTCTCGAGGGCCTGTTTGCAGTTTAAACTGCCATTTTCTACCCATCTTCTAACTTGAGTTGAATAAAATTAAAGTCCACTTCATGTTTCCGAAGCATAGGAAAAGTTTCCTCATAATCTATTGGTGAAAGTTAATCACTCATTATCCATCTATATCTACATAATACCCTGCGAGCCGCCACGTGGGCGTGTGACAAGGGGTGTTTGGTCTCAGGCCGTGTCAAGGTGTAAGTTTTTAAAAGATGAAATGGTGACATGTATTATAGGAGTGTATTTAGTGGAGCTAAATTTGTATTGTGGTCGCTTATTGTTCGCGGAAAGAACGAGTTTTTGTACCTATCTATACGGCAATATGTCTCTCTTATTTAATCGCATCTGTTATACCTAAGGATGTAGTGAGGAGTCATGATAATATTCTCTGTGTCGCTCTGAAAAATATCAGTTCTGAATTTCTCAAGCAACCTAAGCCTAAGTGCATGTTGGTGATGACTCACCCCCTCCCATACACCTTTGAGGTGGTCGTTCAATCCTAAGACTGGTTGACTGCAGCCCTCTAGCCTTCTCTATCTAATGCTAGTTTCCTTGGCATTCCTGGTATCTCTTTCCTCCTATGTACTTTCCTCTTTATTTGGTCCATGAGCTTATTTCTGGGTCTTCCTCTGGGGACTTTTCCTCTATTTTGCCTTTAATTATGTTCTTCACAAATCCGTTGTGTCTCAGGGTGTGTCCAATCCATCTTGTTCTTCTTTTCTCTATCGTGATCCATATGGCCCTTTTCTCTCCTATCCTTCTGTACAGTTCATCGTTTGCTGCGGAGTAATATGTAAATGTAATTAAATCTGGAATTTTTTGGGATTTTTTTAGTAGAATGAGAGCTTTGACGTAACGTCTCACGGTAAAGTTGCATGAAAGCAAACATGCATCGCAAAACTGCCAAAAATCAAGTTTAATTTTCTTTTGGAGGCTGCTATTTAAATATTTTAAATCCGTTGCCAAATTTATAGATTGGTGAATCCCCTGGAGGTTGTTTATCCAAAAATATTATAGCAATATAAGTCACTTTGTATAGACCGGAAAAACGTATTTTCAGGTTAGCAAATTCAATGCTAGGTACACTACGCAGACTAGAGTCGCGCGACGCAGGAAGTGCCTCATGCAGCGATCTGAAATTGATTCGCGGCGGCCTCGCGTTCGACCGAGCAGGATCCGCAATGGTCTACGTACAGTGGTAATACGCCACGTAAATCTGTCCCGTGCAAATTCAGCTTACGCTCTCGCGTCCCACGCCGGTGTGTGCAGAACTTAACACTATATGATAAGTTATATCTACACTCGTCTAAAAATATAATAATAAAAATAAATATTCATTACACTCCAACAAGAAATATAAAAATAATAAATAAAACAGAAGAGTGAAATTAGGCACCCCTAATGGAAAGTTCCTGTGATGGGGTTGCTGTTCCTTGGATATGGTGTTTTTCGGTAGTTGCATAAAAATATAACAAAATAAAATACACAAAGGGTTATTCAACTAAACATGTAAGCAGTGTCCTTACACAAATTTTTAATATATAATAATAAATTTATTTACAAATAGTTTACACGCTGTAATTTCCCTTTGGATGGGTCACAATAAATTTACCACAACAAGGAATATTTGTACTTATTTTTGGTCATAAATCATTCATAAATATAATAATTACAAATGAAAATATATGTTTACCTTCAAACAAATATTACTTTTTTATATTATAATATAATAATAATTTAATTCCTTTTCAGGAATTACAGAGTGGTGGTACAATAGATAGCCCCTAAGGAATAACCTGTGTTGGGGCTACTGACAAATAAACCATGCAAAAAACGATAGCAAAAAACAAAATGGTTTACAATTTTTGATAAAACGTTTACAATACAGTGAAGAAACTAATTCAAAATAGAAAAAGACTCAGAGATATACATAATTAAATAGTGGTTACAAAAAAGAGACACATAAATACAAGATCGGGCGAACTTACTTCAACAATGATATTATAATATCACTTAATTCATTACATTTAATTGGATAAATATTTCATGTAAATTACGAAACAAAATGTCGATATTTTTTATAATTAATAAACAAGTTTTTACTTTCTTAAGAAATTTTCTTACGTTTTTTTCTTCCTTAATGTGGTTTGGAAGGACGTTAAATATTTTTCGGGATATATACACAAAGCATCTTTGAAACAAAGTCAAATTAGGCTTGGGTAGAGAAATCGAATTTCTTTCTCGCAAGGTCAAGACTTGAGGCCTGAGTAACAGATTTGCTTCGTCGCCACTTCTTAGATAGAAATTCTTTAACATTTTATAAAAATACATATACCTGATAGGCAATATGTTCAGTTCTAAGAAGAGTGGGAATGCATGAGAGAAACGGTTTTTGTGCATTATCACACGTACTACCCTCTTTTGCAGAAATAGTACGGGGTTTATTGTATTTCTGTAAGCTCCTCCCCAGCAAATTAAACCATAACTTAATTTTGACTGAACCAGTGCCAAGTAGATAAGTTTTAGAAAATACAATGGACATTTGTTTCGTACGAAGTATAAATTTGAGATACAATGCCGTAGTGTTTTAGTTAGGCAATTTACATGGTGTTTCCATTTTAATTTATTGTCCAGGATAACCCCCAAATATTTAAATTCAGTTATATTTCCAATCGTGATGCAATTTAAACAGTTTCCTACTGAACAGCCCGGAGAATGCTATATTACTTCCCAGTCAATTTTATACCTGTTACATAAATCATACACCATGTATTTGGTCTTGGAACTTAAAGAGAGTTTGTTAAAGAGAAACCATTGCTTAAGAACTGTTAAATCTTCTTCCAGCTTTCTTTTAACAATGTCCCAGGATGCATTTGCATAGTTTAGTGCAACGTTATCAGCGTAAGCTGTGACATGTCCATTAAAATTATGATTACAAAGATCGTTTATATAAACCAGAAAAAGTATCGGTCCCAGTACTGAGCCTTGTGGAACGCCAGCCTTTATTTCTATATAATTACTATAACAGCCATTCACTCGAACACACTGTGAGCGCATAAATATATAGCTATTGAAACACTGAAGGACATTTCCTCTGACTCCGGCTTGATGAAGTTTTTTGAATAAAATGTCGTGGTCAAGGGTGTCAAAAGCCTTATGGATATCGATGAATAAGGTAGCTGTGCGTTTATTATGATTGAGTGCATTATAAACATTTTGCATATGATGCATTAAGGCATCTTCGGTTCCCAATTTACTTCTAAAACCAAATTGTTTCGGGCTGAAAAAATGAGTTTTATTAAGGAAATTTAATAACCTTTTCTTCACGAGTTTTTCAAATATTTTTGAGAATGTCGAAAGGAGCGATATCGGTCTGTAATTTTCCAATTTTTTTGGATCACCTTTTTTGAATAGCGGAATGACGACTGCATTTTCCTTTTATTATAAAACTATGGTTTTTTTCTCAGCATAGTAGTGATAGACCAGGGTTTATTTTTGTATCCTCCGCGATTATGGAAAATTCTTGAAACTTTGTACACCTATAAGTGCCTAACTGGTAGAACTTTTACCCTTAAAGACAATGGATATGAAGACTCCATCCGAGGTGAACACATTTTTTAGGCTTTCCCGTTGAGAGGAGAAAATAAATTTATATCCTTAAATTGACGGATTTGAAATTTCAAATTAAAATTTGCCCCAAGTTTTGTATTTATAACCCTTCAGCAAAAGTATTAATATGTTATGAGGCTTTCCCAGTGGATACTAGGAGACCGAGGGTTTCCATCCGATTGTTGTCAGTTTAAGATTTCGAAAGCGTAGTCTGCCATCGTACACACGGTTAGTGTTGGAGCCTGAAGAACGTCAAACATTTGTATCATTTCATGAGGATCAAGTTTGCTTTGATTGGTTATACCTTAAAAATTCTTTTCAGGTTGTCTTTGGGCTGACTCCAATTCTGAATTCCACAGTCTCTCATTCCAACATGTTCCAGCAGACTTTAGCAAGACCAAAAAGTTTGATTTTTATGCAGTTGATGTAGTGACCATTCTTGAGGTGGTATTCTGCCACCCCCGATTCTTCGCGATGGAACATACATCTGGAGAAACCATCCGCCCTGAAAACGATGGTAAAATGCTTTTGGTGATGGTGATGGTGATATGAAAAGCTTCTGATATGTGTCACCCAACAACATCACACGGTTAGAAATCCAATAGCCCAATATTCTCACTCACATAAAGTTATACCATTTTTACTAGCACCAGATATTCATTTTAGGACAGTGATACCTCAGTATTCTACGATAATCCGTCCGAAAACGATCGATAAAATCCGAAATTGACAAAATTCGAGGCAATTACTTCTGTATCAATCTATGTAAATTCAATTAATTCGTCCAAAATACGAACATAAACACATTTTATGGAGAATAAATAAAATTTCAATACTTGAAATGATAAAAATTAATATAAAAGACTAATTTATCCAAGTATGGGGCAGAAACGTGGACCCTGAGAAAGGAGGACGAGAATAGGCTGCAGGCATTTGAGATGTAGGTGTGGAGAAGGATGGATAAGGTTAGTTGGACGTAAAGGAAGACTAACGAGGAAGTGCTTGAGATGGTGGGCGAGGAAAGGAAACTTTTGAATGGAATCCGGGTTAGGCAGGGTAGGCGGCTGAAGGATGTAATAAAGGGTGATGTGTTGCTTAAGAGTGTGATAGAGGGAAGGATGTTGGGCAAGCGGGGAAGGGGAAGAAAGAGAATAGGTTTCATGAACGGGATGAAGAAGGGCAGATCTTATGCAGAGGCGAAAAAGGATATATCAGAGGGAGATAGGCCCCGGGATGTGTAAAAGGCCGGGAGCGGATTCTCTGGCAATCAAAAAACCTACCTTTACCAGTAGAATACATAATAATAATAATAATCAATCATTCACGGTGTTCTTCCAATGAATATTTTTGATTTTATGGTTTCAATGTCACTGCTAGCCTTCAAAGTACTTTATTCTGTTGTCGGCAACCCGCGGCCCGCGATTCAACTTAATGCGGCCTGTGCTTTGAACTGATCGCTTCATAATCTTCAACTACGTTTCATGGACGGGATGAAGCAGGGAAGAGCTTTTAAAGAGGCGAAAAGGGAGGGAGATACTAGAAAGGGAGGGACTAGAGGGAGATAGGCCCCTGAATGTGTGAAAGACCGGGAGAAGATCCTCTGACATTCAACAAAACCTACCTTAACCGGTAGAATACATTATTAGTAAAAAATGTATGCAAGACGGCGAATGGCAATTGTGAGTCGGCGATGAGAGGAGAGAATCATTTGGATAATCGCGCGGGGTGATGTCAATACAACGATATTGTCACACAGAGAAGGAGACCGCGTGGGTCACCCTTTTGTTTCTGCAAAATTTGCACCAAGGTCACGTGGATACACCGAATAAAATCGAGAGACTTTTCACCGAAAATATCGACGAAAACCGAAACTGAAGATAAACGAAGTCAAAGAAAACTGAGATATCACTGATTTTATATCTCCAACCAGGGAGTTTTCCTTACAAAGAAAACTCGTATAATCATCAAGTTAAGAGAATTTACGGAAAATTCTACTTAAAATTACAAAACGCCTCTGAGAAAATAACTTTCACGGCGTTAAATTCTTTCATCCGTCAAAAATAGGGATTCACGGACAGTTTATCAAAATTATAAGTTAAATAGACGCGATGTTTTATGTCACCACTAGCGCGCCCCGCTTTACAAATTGCCATAAAATTGGGCTAATGGAATACTTTCGAAATTGGACGCTGCATCGCATGAAACTTTATTACGGAGGCGCCGCCGATTGTGTATTTGAGGGTGGGGCAAAAAAATAACCTGGAATTCAGACTGACTAAAATAAGCTGGCCATTTTTGAGTTTCTGCCACCGACGAGGAAAAAAAAGGCAGGGACTTTAAGACGGGCTCCAGGGAATGATGGGACGAGGGTGGGGCGAAACACAACAGAGGGGTGGGGGATTCAAATTCTAAACACGATCGCCTCCCAGCGTTACCATGGCGACCGCACTCTTTCTTGCCGCACCGAACAATGGGACAACTGCGCCCCGACCTCTTGGTCCCATTTCGTTCCCTCTTTTTTTCTTATTTATTTGTACATTTTCTTCAGCGATCCGTTCTGAAAAAGAAGAGGGCGATCACGCCAAAGTTGGCGGCGTCCGTGCACTTTAAGAAATTGCATTTAGCCGACGGCGGAGTGAAGACTAGTGAGGAGATGAAGAGGATAGAGATAGAGGGAGAAGACGGAACGCTGAGAACGAGGAGAGGAAAAGACGGATCGAATCACTTAGTGGATGGAAATTGTGACACAAGCAGGCAACGCCACGCCCTCTCTCCAACATTCAACTCCTGTGCTCACATCGAAAAAACCAACCCCAATTTTACCCGAACAAAAAGTCTCTCGTGACGGTGCAATTTTCGTCCTCTGAAGAAGTTTTAGAGTTTCTATTCTCACAGTAGATCCAATCAAGACGTTAGAGTACCTTAATAAGCAGACTGGTTAGAGAAAAAGGTTCCACTGAAGGATGGATAGGTACTCCCTCTGGATATCAGAAAGAAACCTGTTCACTCACAAATCATCCATCATCTGGAATACTACAGCTTATTTTATAATGATATTACTGAAGAGAATAATTTTAAACTCCTACAACTGATGGATTCATGAAAAAATATGAGGATATCAGTTTCTACCTCTCTGAACTTGGGAGGGTTCCAGCGACTTTCATGGCATAATCTCTGGAAATGTTTTTGCTAAGGATATTTCTCAACAAAAGGCCAAACCATCGAAAGACCACAAGGGGAATGTAACTTGGAGACATGATGTTACTGTGAAAGATAATTTTGTTGATATGATGATAAGTAATGATGACGTGAACGTCTTTTCTTGTCAACGACACAAAATTATGTCACTCATTGCCGAGGAGTGAGAATAACGGATATACCATGCCCATGTTTGAATTAAAATGATGCTAATATCTAGCAGAAAAAATGCCGTCATTCTTTAAACAATGCCCAAATATCCATATTCATCAATATTAACATTTAGCTAGTAATAAATCAAAACCAATGTCTCCGGTATGAAAAATTGGCACACTTTTGTACAAAAAAACGCCTTTAATTGTAAAATATGCTTATAAAGGCAAGCTGTTTGCAGTATAAAGGCTGTGATAGCTTAAAGTATATAAAAAATAAAAGATGATGAAGAGAAAGTTATTGGATGTCCTAGTTTGAACATTGAAAGGATCACAATCTTCAATAAACTTAGACCTTCATGCTGAAACTGAAAACAATCTTGTAGTAAAATAAATATCAAAATTGTATTTAAACGTACGATTATTAATTTAACTAAAATTTGAACTTGAACAATTTTATGATTCACGTGAAATTATAGAAATCTGAATCAGATTCTCTTGAATCGCATACCGCGTACTCTTCGGCTGAGCAAACACCACCTGGACAGAAAAGCCTACAAACATTTTTAACATAGATGAAACAAATAAGAACTACAAACTAGGGTATATATCGTTTAATGTTGGTCTTACATGCAATATTTATATTCCAGCGTACTTCGCATGATTTCTCTTCTAGAAGGTGTTGGCTGAATCGAGGATTCTTGATTAGGCACCTTGGCGACTTATCTAGGGCCGAGTTATGAACCAGGGCTTTGAAGAGACATTCCAAGGAAAAACCGATTCGTAATTGGGTGCGTTGCGGAAAGACTTCAAGAGTGGTATTCTCTCGTCGTAACGCTACGGCAAACTGATTGTGATAAGAAAACTAATTGCATATTTTTGGTGACTAAAGGTAAAATATTAAAATCAAACTAGCAATATAGATGCAGAGAGTAGGTGAAAGTATTCCACCATCGTGGGAATATGCCGATATTGGACTTATTATATCGTCGCACTGTAAGAAGAGGGGCAGTAGTGGTACAAGAAAATTTTCAAAGAAAAAGGACGTAATTCTTGCGACCATTGAAAATAGAGCTGAGAAAGTAGACTGATTACGAGCCAAAAAAGTTACGTAGAGCTGTTTATAACAATTTTATAAATGATGCAATCCTTAGTGTCTGGCTAAATAAGGTGGAATTCAACCCGAATTGAATAAAAACTGTCTAATTTATATTATGGTAATTTGCACGGTTTGATGTTCGTTACTTCAGTGAATATTTAAATTAAAGAAGTCGATTCCGATCACCTACATTGAATGCAATATTATAAAAAGCAAAAAGACATAAGCATTCTGTATTGAGAACAAAGAGTGAGTAAAAGGTCGAGGAGATGTGAATATGTGGAGCGATGGCGAGGGTGACCAGGAAGTATGGAGTGAGGAGTTGAGAAGGGGTATACTCGGGTGGAAACGATCAAAAGATTAAGTAAATCGGACGCTTATGAAGAGATTTGCTCGTTTGACGAGTGATAAGAGATGGAAACCTGGAGGAAAATGGGAAGGATTAATTAAACGAGTTAATGGGTTAAATTTCCAGCTGCTATCTCCGGATGAAAAACATGAAGATTGCAAGATTCGATTATTTCGACTTTTTCACCAGATTTCATGCTTTCAATACACATTTGAACTCGATTTTTCCGGTGGATTTGTTCCTTTTCATGTATTTGTATGAAAATTACAGCGGAAAAATCACACTGCCTGGATTCTGATTCCAGACCAGGACCATCGATTTCGCGCCGAGTGCTCTAAACCAATTCAGTCATCCAGGCGTCCACATTCATTGTGAAGCTCATTGGGGTTTGCGAGGTGCGGGTTGTCCTCTCAGGTATCGTGCATATAAATTTCCTGGAGTACCCACGCACGAATGCTAAGCGCTACTGTCCTCGAGACAAAGCCCAGCTTTAAGCGCGTCGGTGTTTACTTGGACAAATTCACAGGATCGCGGAAATGACCGCGCAGTATCTAGAACCAAACCACTCGCTAATGGTCACATAAAAATCAGTAATTTGCAGTGGAAAAATCTCCGATTGATTAAAAGAATCGAATGATTTTAATCAATCAGAATTTCACATAATTATGCGACCACTAGCGGGTGACTCCGCTAAACATACTGCGCAGCCAGTTTCGCAGTTCTTTGAATTTCTTTTCTCATAATCAATTCGCAACTCTCCCGAGAATCTAAAGGCATAAAAGCAGCCAAACTATACGTTTCAATTTCCCGAAGGCAATTTTAATAAGGAAATCACGGCAGCTCGTACCTCGTGGTGGATTGTAGCCTCAGTCCCAAAGCAAGTAGAGACTACATGACGATGGTGATAAAATCCCAAGAAAAAGCTTCTAAAATCTGAGATTATTTCGCATACTCATGATATAAACTACTTTGTTTCAATCCACACAATTTATTATAAATACAACCCAGATTTCAGCAACTTTGTGCCATCATCAGAATTGATGATGGCGCGAAGTTTCTGAAACTCAGGTCGTATTTATAACAAATTGTGTGGATTGAAACAAAGTAGTTTTTATCATGGATATTACTCACTTCCACAAAGTGAAGCCGGAGACGATTACTTATTTCGCATAATCTCATATTTTCATTGTTATCTCCTCGTTGATGTCTGCATCCACGTACCCCAACCATACTCGCCTTTCTTTCTCCAACATATTCTACGCTGCAAATTCTGCAAGCATGGGGGGGGGGGTTGGTGAAGGAGATTTTAGCACTGCCTTGGAACCTATATCAGAGTGCCGAGGACACATTTTCCATCATGCTTTATCTATGTTTCTTTTTTCTTTCCTCTAAACTATTGTACAGATCGTGCGTGGTACACTCTTCTAAAACATAGGTTTGAAGCAGAAAGGCAGGAAGTACGTGCAGACTTGCTGCACATCAGCTTAAGTAGCAAAAACGGCGAGGGGCATTTGTTTTCGTGACCCAGGATGGCAGAAATTATTTGCCCGCCATTGCACGCTCCATCCCACTTGCGTGCTGAACAAACGACTATGGCTGCGTGTGAGGAGCCTGAAGTAATAAGATGGCACGTAGCAAGGGGGCAGAGAGACTATCGGATGACTAAACATAAAATATACACCCAGTCAAAGATAAAAGCACACGATATAGGGAGCTGAGTGGGATAGAAAAATATATGCCGAAAAAATACATAGATTATAAGCTCTAGCTTCTCCATTAGTTAAAAGATACGGACAGAAAAGCATAAATTTACAAACAATTGTCACCAAGATATTTCTTTCCTCTTATGTCTTTAATCACTTTGAAATATGTAGCAGTATGTTGCGTTGATATTCATTTGCAGTCAGGAATTTTCCATGCCAATGATGACAAACTTAGGCGATTATGCTTCATGATCATGAATTGTTACAACCATAAAAATTGCCTCTCAAGGTTAACACAGTATCTGATTGGCTAATTGACAATGAGATACGTGTTTTGGTAGCATTCATGTTGCTAAAAAGTTGCGACATTTTTCGGGTCCAGTTCCGAGCTTTTGGTTGAATCAATTGTGGACCATTGCGAAGAACGCCACGCAAGAAGAATATTACGGCACCCGAGAGCAATGATGCAGGATCCAAAGCCGTGAGACTAACGGTGGAAGCCTGGTTACGAAAACGTCCTTTGTCAAAGTTCCACGTGATGAACCAAATTGTTTCCAAAGGTATTCTATTCCGTCAAACGCGTTTTGGTGACGGTGCCTTCATGGCTAACACCCTCTCAAATGCTTCGCTGCTAAACCGCAGTAGGCGAGATGAAGGAAAGAGGCAAATGCCGCATACTACACCACAAGCGGTCTCATATTGATGTGAATCTTAACCTTGAGACGATTTGCATATTCCAGCTAAGCTGACCTTTTGATGTAAAAGGTGAATCAAATTATTCATGGGACGATTTCTCTCACTGTTGCGTGAAACGGCATCGGCAATTTTGTATTACTGACAGGGAAAATGAAAATGAATTTTTAGAAGAAATTATTTCCATGATTTTCAAGTGAAATATTTCTATCATTTTCCGCGTTCTTTTAATTCCTCACTTGTAGCTCAAATTTTATTATTTAAATCATACAGCCCTCTATAAGCGCTTCCGGTTTGGTGAGTGATTTTAGATTCATGATTTTAAAAATTGTTTTCTCTCCCATAACATCCAAATAATGGAGAACTAAGCCATTAATTTTGCATTTTACCCAATAAATCAACTCCTTTGCTTCGAGAAAAGACATGGCACCCATGATAGTTAACATAATCATCGTGTAACACTGAAATGAAATAAACCCTCACACGTTTTTCCTTATTTTCATTGCCTGAAAGTCACATTTTCAATTTTTCAGATAGAAATACGCATTGATAAATATGAATATCAGTTTTTCAACTACACAATACCATTCAAATTAGACCCACAGGTTACAAAATATGCACAGGTTTACGTCAAACATGCAAACCTGTTGTCTCATAAGAAAGATGTGACCCTGTTTTATCAATTTGAGGGCGTGTTCGCCAAATGAGATTCTATCCGTGTATACGATAGGTAAAATTAATAAAAAGCAATAGGTTGTAAGGTAGGCAGCACTCTTACATCTGAATAAATTCTCTTTTCGGGAGGAGGCGTGATTTAGGTACTTCCTTTTGAGCAAATTCACCGAACAATAGCAGTGGCTTTAGCAACGTTAAATCATATTTTGAAACATGCTAATAAAATATTTCTCAATATGGCAATATCATACTCAAATTTGATAAAAATGAGGGTAAAGCTTTGAGGTCTGCGATAGGGTACATAATCTTATCGAAGGTGAGGAGGAATCCAGATACAAAGCCTTAAGCAGCCATTATGGTTACTTGTTGATCGCAAGAGAAACGAATTTAAAACCTAATTGTTCTACAGATCATGGCCTTAATTTATTCTAAGCCAAACCATCTGGCCAACCGAAGCATGTTTGAGTTCGTATGATGTTAATAATGTCATCAGAAAATGTTTTGGTTTGGAATCAACATAAAAGATTGTCTCATTTTTAATCGACAATCTGAAAGCGATTTCCATCCCAATTATTACAAAAGGCGAGTAGTAAGAACAGGTTAATCTACTAAGTAACTAAGTACTACATAGAGTAATTTAGTAAAGTAAAGTAAAACGCGACGACTTGCAAGTAAACATCATTTACCTTTTTATCGACTTTTGATTATTTTAAACCGAATTTTGACTTTTTCCTGACTTTTTTCCGATTTCTGGAATTTTCTCGACTCTGAGACTGCATTGATTACACCGAAGAGGCTTTAGATACTGAATTTGTAAATTCAACATAAGCACAAAGCAATCATCAAAACAAGGAAAATGGCAAATACTTTTTCCGATGCAGCATAAAAGCGAAAACGTACTTGAAAAGGGCTAAATAAGCTTCAATCATTGAGGCTCATTTAAGGATTTAAAATTTCCCAACCATACTGCAGTAGATTTTCTGACGCGACTGCGTCATTTTGCGTTAAATCTGAAAATAAACTAAATAATGAGAATTGTGGAAAACAAATCCTATCGTTATCACAGCCATTCGCTATCTAGGGTGAAAGAATGAATAGTGGACGTAACGAAATTCCTGGAGGCTTTTCTTTCAACGGAGCCAGCTGAGGAATAAGCACCAAACGTGTCTACGTTAGCAAAACTATGCTTCATTTAGAGAAAACTCGTTAAGTTGAAAAAACAAAGTTAAGGATAAACTTTATTTAAGTCATTTCTGTCAAAAACAACAGTTGTTGAGACTAGCCACATTATGGATATTAATTGTAAGTACTGCTGTTACACCACCAAGCCTTGATGGTGTAACTGGCTAACACTGGCTGACACCCGTGCGAGTGACTACGTACTACATCATTTATTAATGTAATGATTGGAAATACATCAAGGATGTATGGCAGTGGATGAACGAACATCAACATGCAATACTCTGTGCCCCATTTAATTTAATGTAACTACGGCTATCGATGCAGTAGATACAACCAGCCAAAACTTATAAAGAGGTGATATTTCACAAATACGCGATGCGCTCGATGCGAGCAACTGGCGAAGGAAAGTTTGTATGAATGATTCTACAACCACACAAATGCACAAAAACACAAGAGTCACACAAAGAATATGCAATACGTGCTCTCAGAACTAAATAGTTCAAGAAATGCTGCAGGAAGTCATGGAAAAATAACCACTTTAGGTTAAATGTCAATTTTAAAAGGTGAAATAATCACCAATAAGTAGTCAGCGATAGTGTATTCCCAAAAAATGACTGTGTTGACTTGCACGCATTCATGCTTCAGTAAGTGTGGTAGTATCATATGTGGGCAGGAATGAGACATTGCCCCATCAGTAGCAAAGAATATAAAATCTGGACTTTCTGGGGAATTTACAAACTCTCGAAGATTTTCGGCGATCACCAGGGAGGGAAACAAATGCTTTATTCATATTTCAAAGGCTAAGTGCAAACTTAGAAGATTTAAAAGCCTTGAGTGCAGCGTGGAAATCTGATGCTAAGCTCATCCGAAGGATTGAAATTCATGAGTGCTCACATTTCCCATAGTTCTCGACTAAGTAATTTTCGGTAAGCACGAAAATGGATATGAAAATCTCGCACCATACCCAAGATATTCTCCCGAGGACTGGAAGTTAAACCATTAATATCGGAGAACGTACTTGGGAGGAGAGTGGAAGTTCGACTATTGACAAACCGCACCGACGCTGCTCCGAAACTCTTTCAAAAACGCTGAGGTACTTACGGAAAGGGTTTTGAAAGAGTTTTCACCCATCCCGATTCCAAACAAAACGATTTCCATTCTAAAATTAAAGACACAGTACCGGGGATAGGAAAAACTGGATACGGACGGCCAGGGTTCAAATCCCTGCAGTGGAGGAAAGTTATTCAGTAGACACCCGATCCCTACTTGAGTGTCTTGTGGAGGACACTTCAATTTCATTACTCAGTCTGTCGGATGAGACGTTAAACCGTGGTCCCCTTGGTGCCTTTCGTTAAGAGCAGGCTAATGCCGATGCCAGGTTTCTATCCACCCTTCCTCCCTTACCTATCCCCGATGGCGCAAATGACCATAGCCGTCGGTCGCCTCCCCAAAATATATAATCCATTCCAAAAACTGGAGTCCGCCTGTCAGCAAGCAATGGTTTCACTTGAGCCTCAGCTGAAAGAATTATAGTTCAAAAGAGATGTAAAAATGTTACTAAGAGAAGCCACGAATCACTCAAGCAAGAGAAATAGTTTCTAAATCTCACATAATAATATCGAACTAAGCTATGGTTTTTCTTTAAATGGATCAATATAGAAAAAATGTTAAAATTAGTTCCACTAGATTAAACGGAAAACGAAAAGCTAATCAGATAATCCAAAACTCATATTTCGTCACTTGTGATATGTTTTTAGTATTAAAAGTTTCGTAAAACTGAAAGTCAATATAAACTATGAACAATTTCACTCCAACTGTGAATTATATGTTTGCATATAATATAGCTGCGGAGATAACGCATTAGCAGGTACAGAATTATGGTCATTGATACGAAATTAAGTGCCTACTTCACGCAGTTGACTCATCTAATAGCCAGGGATGGAATTAGAGTTGAATTACGATGGAAAGTATTAAAATAATTATTTGGGGCAAAACGTTGACTCAATTAATGATAAAATATGTGAAGTGTACTCAGTTTAATCATTTTAGTTCAGTTTAATCATTTTAGCTCGAACTTGTTCCAGTGGAAACTTCTTCATAACATTTATGTAATTCCCATCAACAGGAGCGAATAGTAAAAACAAAATTTTCAAAAAAATTAAATGGATTACAATGAAATTATTCATAAAATAAATATCTTTTTAGCCATTAGACCAAGTAGGGCTAAACAACAGAAGAGTGCTCAAGAGTAGGATCCGATCCGTCTACAAAACTTCAGTCCAAGAGCTGATACAGACTCTGTATAATACATTCACCCGTTGCATAAAATTAATCATAAAACGTGAAATTAATTTTGAAAATGCTTTCTTGACTCAAAAGGGAGTGACTCAATAATGCAATCAAGTCACAATTTATTTAAACCATCTGTCAACTTGCTTTGAAGAATGATGGGCATATTTCACTAAGGATATTTCTATTGTCTCTCTTCCGGCATAAAGTCTTGATAACTGACGGCTCATTCAGCATTCAAATTTATAACTCATATTTTTACTCAAACTAACTTCAAACGAGTAACATCAAACTAAAACACACGGATGAGATGAAAATATTTAGAACAGCTTTAGACCCGGTATAGCTTTTGATTCCCTTGAATGCATAATATAAAGAAGACGAAATCTACCTCAGCTAACTTTAACTTTTCACGCCAAATCCTTTCTGCAAAGTTAGTTATTCAAGGATAGAGCTCCCATCCACTAATTTATGTAGGATCAGGTCGGTGCGAACTAGATCTCCGAAGTTGTAGAGGCTTTCCGAGTTGAACCTCCATGGGTGAACATGCAGGGGTGTTGAATGTTGGGGAGGTAAAAACTTTTGCGTGATATTTACGATTCTCATGTCTATCCACCGAAGTGGTTGCGATTCGCAACATTCATGTGAACAAAAACAGTAAGGAAGAGCTTTTAGCATTTGCAAAACGATTAAAAATTCAAATACAAAGTAATCTTGGAACCAAAATTAGGTAATTTTGAAATTACACAGTCGCAATTCCTGTAGAATGTCGCACATGTGTGTATTTCGGGTGACCCCGTATAGTTATCCGTGGCTAGTCCGGGTGTAGCAAAAATCGAACTTAAACAAATAGCATGCTGAATATTAATACAACAACACGGAGTTAATTACAGTAATACCTAAATTATGTAGTTGAAAATTAGAAGAAAATAAATACGGGTCCTAAAGGATATTTCACAAAAACTTTGCATTTTTCCTAATTTCGCTGCCATCATTTTCCTAGTTATCTGAAAACCACAAAAATCCATTCTTTTTTATAATCACTTCACAATTCTGTCAATTAAATAATCAACAGACATCTTTGTAATGTTAAATAACGATATTAGTACCCATTGTAAAAATGAGAGGCAAAAATTTGGCAATTGTTAGTATAAGTACTTACGTGGGTTAGTTTGCACTTTGCGTCCAACGTAAAAGTGTATTTGACAGAAATGCATCCAACTTATAAAACCTGCCCAACACCGTTTGGAGTGGGGGGGATTCACAAGACCGAAGGGTTCATTACAATGGCCTTTGCTTTGATCATACGATCGTGAAATAAGGTCCACTTTTCATTTCTTTCTAATCCAAATCAGCGCATTTTTAAACGCACGATTATCTTTGATGGACTATAGTGAGTGACAGCTATGCTCCACTCCAATG
Source organism: Ceriagrion tenellum (assembly GCA_963169105.1). Classification (NCBI taxonomy): domain Eukaryota; kingdom Metazoa; phylum Arthropoda; class Insecta; order Odonata; family Coenagrionidae; genus Ceriagrion; species Ceriagrion tenellum. The sequence goes on from OY720639.1 coordinate 11,768,301, forward strand.
AAAACTGAAAATTGGTGACGAAAAATCACTAAATAAGTTTTAAATGAAGTTTTCTCTGTCTTTAGAATAGAGCATTTAGTATTTCAAGGCAGCATTCAATAACACACTCATTTTTGATTACAATAAAGAGGTCAGCCACCTCACTCTTTCTCTTGTTCCAATTCCACATCACAAAATTCTTTTTGCGAGGCGAATTAATGCACCGCAGCGGAGGGATATCCGCGAGCAAAAGTTTGAGGCCGATTCACCAAAAACGTAGTCCCGCGGAGGAGTTTTGCGGAAAGCGCCGGAAATGGCTCGTAAAGGGCTTACATTGCGTGCGCTCCGCTCTAACTTTGGATTAATGGCCTTTCTTCTGAAATTAGGGTGCGGGCTGTGGAAGGCCCCGAAACAGCATCGGCGCTCGCTCGCTAAAAGAAAATTCCCGTCATGCTCAGCTTATCATTATTTTTTTTCTCGTTTAAGGACAAAGGCTGCGGCTGACTGAGACAATATTTTACAATTCGCGCGAGATTCGTTACGTGTATTTGACGCGTCATTTTCCAATTTGCTGAGATCGTATTTAGATTTATTTTCATTCACACATCATATTGTACTTAAAATTCCCTTTGTTATACGTAAAAGACGACAGGAAACCAAAAATCGAGCGGAATTGTACGTATGATTTGTCAGTTAAAAAACAATTCTATGATAAACAGAAGCATGGCAGCCATCCAATAATCGAAAGGCAATACTTGAAAATGCTGGGCAAAGTAACCAAAACAAGTTTCAACGACACATAGCCAAAATTCATATTTTAGCTAAACGCGTAAAGAAAACCTCATCTTTGAGAGAAAAAGCGAATTAAGAGTGTGTATGGTTTTAAATAAAAGTCGTACTGCCTTAAAAACACTGAATTCAACGAGATGAGAGAAGTAGGTAACAGTATATACTTAGATAGAATTATGGCGACAATCAACAAATAATATTAGACACATGCGGCTTACTTTCAATTCTCAACAAAATTCCAAACCGCACTATATGTTTTTAACTAAAAACCACAGTTATTAGTTTATAATAAAAGTATTAGTTTCTAAGTGAAACAATCTTCTTCTCTTCCAAAGTTATCCTTGTTGTTACGGCCACGACTTCCATAAATCTCTTTTTTCAGCCTTCCTCTTCATTTCATTGTACGAGGCGCATCCCAATTTCCATCGCCAATACTTTTAGGTACGATGTTCTCGGTCGTCCTCTCTGTCTTTTGCCTAGAATTTTTCCTTCCATAATATTTTATATGAGGTTGTCGTGCCTGAGTAAGTGTCCGATGAGCTTTGCTTTTCTTGTTTTGATCGTTTCCAATAGTTCTCTTTCTGTATGGACTTCATTTGGTACTTGCTCATTAGTTTTTCTGTCGGTCTACCTAGTTCTTGTAACCCTCCTCCAAAGCCACATTTCTGCAGCTTCAAGTTTGGTCATTTCATTCTTCCTTAGTGCCCATGTCTCGCACCCATATGTCAGCACACTCCATACAAAGCTTTTCAGGAATTTCTTCCTAGTTTCAATACGAATGCTGTTATTTACTAGGAGACATTTTTTTAATTGTAAGTATTTCTTGGCTAACGTTATTCTTCTTTTTACCTCAGAGCAGCAGTTGTCATGATTCTCTAATATGCTACCCATATATGATGCAAGAAACGTGAAACGTTTACCTTCACGTTTCACGTAGCCATGTTTTCTATAGCCATGTTTCAGGTAGCCACTGTTTCACGTAGCCATGATGACTACGTGAAACATTAAGGCGAGTGATTTCTCGCAAGTTGAGCCACTCGCAAGCTACTACTCGAACCTATCCCTTTATCTCAAGGAAACAGGATTTCTTGGTAGTAATTCCTTTTTACAATCGGTGTTTCTCTTAAACAAATTTTGATGAGGGAATATACGCCAGAAAAAATTTCTCCCAATTTAGGCCATACCACACACATTTAAAATGTTTTGAAAAATGAACATTAACTAAATTTGCGACAGAAACATTTCTAGGAAAGCTATGATAAACATAACTTTCCGGTTACTCAGAATTTCATTTCTGCCGACTCCAGCAAGTCATGAACCTTAGGGTACAGGATCATAAATTAAATTATCCAAAATTTATCATAAACATTTCTGGGAATTCTATGGATTCCAACGATCGAAGACGTTTACTACTTTCGATATTGTTGACCACATCCAAACATAAACTGTAACATGACATGACTCTCCATACGAAAGATAAAATGGGTCGTATAAGATACTGATTCAAGCTTTAATAAGGGTAGCTGTGGCGTTTTGTGGCGAAGGCTCTTTCCCCGGTTATGAGATCTTAAAGCGAGCAATATGGCAGAAAACTGAATCAACCTCCTATGAAAACACTCTTTACTGTACTAGGAAAAGAAATTCCCAAATAAAGTGACGTGTTAATGAGGACAAACCATCGCGCGGCCAACGTTCAGATGCCTACCAACCAAAGTTCAGATTAAAACCCATAGAAGTTCAATTTTAAATAGAAAATAAAACTATCAACTGAATTCGATGAATCAAATTCATAATTTGTGTGCTTCATGAACGTGACAGTTGATTTGCTAGTTTATCAAAACGCTTTTGAAAGAAGATCTAGCTTCTTGACTGTTTAGGGAAGTGGATTTATTAAGCGTTTTTTAAATGTAGTCCGAGCGAGACTTTTTTTTACCCCACTTAGTAATAGGTGAGACATATTGGAATTTTTTTTTTTAAATTGGAAATTGGAAATTGGAAGTTTCAGTGGCAGTTAGAATTATGGCGTGAATATTTTTACGTTAATGGCGAAAAAACATTGTTTTGTAGGAGTGTAATTCTCAGTAATTAAATAATTATATCAATAAAAGTCTTAAACTTAACTTACTTTTTTCACGCCGTTCGGTGAAAGCGCCTTTAAAACTAGATTTTAATTGTAGTTCAATGAAAATTACGACGGAAAGTAGTTGAGAGAGAGGTAAAATTGATGAAAAAGCATCAAAACTATTCAATGCTAAATTCATGACGAGATCATAGCGGCAGAAATTCCTTACTTTTTTAAGAGTCTATTGGGAGTGCTTTTCCGTGCCTTTTTCTATGGAAAATATTTTTCTGAAATTGAATCAAAAAGAGTAGTGGTTAATGACAGATATTCTAAAATAATTATCAACAGAAATATAAGGTGTATTTTTTTGCAACGAAGCCGAATTCATTAAATATTATGTGAAAATGATATCTCCCTCTAAATGCATTTAGGGCACATTTCCTCCAGGGTTAGCCACTCCCATCTGCCCACCGCCTCCAGTCTGGCTCAAAAAAAACGAAAGAAGAATTATGGCGCCCGTCAAAATACAGCGGTTCTGTCCTTATTCCCAAGCCCAGGGCGTGGTCTCGCCTGCGGGCCTTGGTCACCCGTGAAAGAAACGAGAGAGAAAAATCGAGAACGAGAAGAAGCGAGATTGAGAAATTAAAAGAAAAATCGGTGAATGAGTATATGAGCCATATGAATGACACACACTATCTTACCAGTGGATACCCTTGGCCATTCCTCACAGCTGGTACAGACTCTGGGAAATGGCGCCACAGCGTGAGACATAATAAGAGTGATTGAGAACGTTAATAATGAGAGAAACTGAAAGCGTGAACTGCGAAATGAGAGAAACATTTGAGGAATTCGAAAGCGAAGATTATGTTTGTCGGAGCGAATTTGTTAGTGCTTAGATATAGGCGAAAATTTGTACACGTGCTCCGCTCAGCGATATCTACAGATAAAAGAAAAGTGATGCGTCATTTTAATTTGGTTTCCTTATAATTCAATGGAATTTTAACTCGTAGCATTATGGCACATGGCAATTATTTCGTAGTAATGCGGCAAAACACACACAGAAACTCTCCCATACAAGAAACCATATATTTTTTCTAATTATACATATAGCTAAGATACAATGACAGGTTTCGCATAATCTAATATCCGGAAAAAAACATATCTTAATATAATATCGTCAATATTTTGAGCATCGCGCCGAAAAGTACAATTATAACATGGTTCAATTTTTGGAAAAAAACCAAAATTAAATTCGTGTACAGTTTCCAATTCTCCTATTTGGTGATTTTTTAACGCATTAACACATGTACTAAAGTTAACTGACGCCCATGACATTTTGTTGACGTATTTTAAAGTTATTATGATGTGCCCTCGATGAACCGCAATTACCGCTCCTGTAACCTTAGTATAGTCCTCTTCGCGAAAGTAATAAACGCCAAATGAACGTCGGGGTGGGCCTCTATTGTGACGGAGAAAGGCAAAAGCAACGCTCGGGGAAAGACCCAATTAAAACCGTTCAACCCTACGAAAATAACATGGAGTTTGAAGTAACGCTGATCTACCAGAGGTAATCCTGGAAAGTTTTAGAAAAAGCCTGATGCTCAGGGATTACTGCTGTTATTTGAGGGATCACCAGCTTGCTGAGCTCATATTAATAAAGTTTCAATTGAATACGAGGAAAATTAACTAGAATACTTTGAAGTGCCGTTTTACCAGTAATTTCGCAACTTAAAATTTACAACTCATCTGAATGAAAGTTCTTCAAAGCTCATGTGTACTACCCAAGGGAAGAATTGTCGTGGCTAATGGCGCCAAAATCTTGCAGTAAGCTACATGGATCTATGTAGATGAAATTACAACACTTTTTCATATTTTTTGTTCAAACCTTCGAAAATACTGCAAAAGGGGGGAGGAAGTGTTTTAAGCGCGAAGGGTCAGTAGGAAAGCCTCTCATTGTGGCTGCCAACTCAAACGCTTCGAAACCCAGGTTTTCTCACCGCAATGAGATCTCTAGATAGGGCCCCAAGTAAGACATAACGATGGGCGACTTTAATCACAGAGAGTAAAATAGTCTCATGAATTCCACACAGTATGTTGCTTAACACCCACCGGTTTCAAAAGTTGCGTGTTAATTATCAAGTGATCGTACTCATCCTCATGCACGCCTATGAAAATTTATCGCAACGACACAACGACGCATGATTTTTAGTAGGAGATTCACGTGAATGTGGACGTGACAACATCCGCAAGAGTTTTTCCAAATTAAAAGCACACACTCAGGATGGAATCGTTTCATTAATGAACAGCAATGGATTTGCGGCGCATTCAGGTTCTCAAAGTGGACGTTTTTGTCGCGCGAATGATAATGAAAATATTTAAAAAATAATTTTTCTAAGTAATTTTAGATAAAACATTGACAAATGCATCTCCTTTTTAAGATATAGTAATTTATTTTCTAATTAAAATGAAGATGGGCCAAAATAACCCCTTGGCGGTCGGAGGGGTAGTAAAACCTACGGCGGTTCTAGTGTTAAGATATCGCTTGGTAATATACGATGATAATTATTAACCCTTGATAATGACGCGAAAGTGTTGAAACCGGTCGGAGTTTACCAATTAGCCGTTTTGAAGTGATATTTTTTCACCCTTACCAATGTGAACTCTGAATTCCATATAGTCAGCTCGCGAAAAAAGTGAAGATTAATCACAAACCTTAGTGAAATTTGTAAAATGTGAAGGTCCCGTAAGAAAACCGGTCAAATTGCCGCAAACACAAGCGCTTCGAGAAGTTGGATTACTTACCACTATCTGCATTATAATGGATAAAGAGTCGTTCACAATAATACTCGGTTGTCTATGTTGCACGAGAAGAAATTTTATCGATGTCAATGCGAGATAATTGATGACTTGGTTTGTGGTGATGGCAATATTGTTTGTCATTCGAACTTATACCGCTTGCTTGTTGTCTTATAGAAGTAAAAACAAATAGTGCAATCCGAAACAGTCTCACTACAATGCAAACAAAAGCTAACAGCAGAAAGGCTTGTATCACTCACATTACCCCCAAAAAGTATTGCACTTATAGCCAAAGCTCCTGTTGCTGCGCTGGAGATGAGTTTGGGACATGGGCCACGGAACTTTTAGAAGTACTGCGACGCGGGGGAGGAAGGTTGTTTAGAGCAAATGATCAATCACAAAAGCTTTCAAATTTCGGCCAAAACCAGACATTTGAAAATTTAGATAAATAACTACTGCCCACCCTCTTGTTTCGACTCGTCTTACTATGGGGCTTCAAGTAAAAGCATAAATTGAGTTCTCAGGTGAAAAAACTGCAATCAGTGATATAAACCGTTTCCTTCGCATTTTAGTTCCTCGTGCTTTTTTCGCGAAGAAGCTGGGTCTCCCTTCCTCACTCTCTCTCTCTCTCTCATCTCCTCTTCCGTCCTTTCACTTCACCCTCTCCACCATGAATATATTTATATATTATGGATTGTTATCTCGTCGCCAAAAATTGTTGTCTAGAATTCCGTAAACAAACAATTTTTTGGACTGTAGTGCCGCCTAGTGATGAAAGACGGAAGTTCAAATGTAAATACAATCGATATTTTGTAAATAAACACGTCTTACCGGTTTTACTTACAAGTAATATAATGCAGTGGATAAAAAATGTAGGACAACACGCGGGACGTAATTATACACTTTTTTAATATCGTTTTTATGTGGTATCTTCGTGAGTATTACCAATGGCCATCATTGCAGTGTAGGTAAAAAGGAATGCACTTGAACCCTTGCCTCCTTGAACAGATTTTTATTTTTCAATCCAAGTCCCCTATTTTGGGTCCTCGTAGACGCATACCCTGTTTTGAAGCCTGGTGCGAAGCAAGTTCTGTTTAAACAAGGCATTCTAAATTCTTTATTTAAGCCGAAAGGGCTTAATGCATTCAAATTAGAATCAGATTCTGGCAAACATCGTCGTCGACTATGGACGTTCCATAAACCTCTTACACATTTCCTGTAATAGATATTTCCTCTCTATCATTTACAAATTAACTTTTAGGTCCCAAAAATAAAAGATATTATTCAAAGCATCAAGTAATTCATATTTCCTCGATCGTTATTGAATATTCACCACAGTCCCAACTTGACAAAAATTAACTACGTCTATTAACGAGTCGACTGAAAAGACTTTTTTCGAAGTGGCGCCAAGAACTGAGTGAATTAAAAGTGGAAATTTAGGTAACACGTAGCCTAGGCAATAATTCCAAACATTTAAACCCATAATATATATTCACTCTCTCCACCTTAACCTCCCCTTCTTTCCCAAGCAAGCAGCATATTTTGCGGGAATACACTCCCAGGAAATATGTTAGTATGGCCACTGAATATCCGAGTCTCGGGAGTGACAACATTTTGACGTCACTTCCTCGCAAAATTCAACTAGCACAAAGTCGCTTCTACTTCTACTTCGCTTTGGTTAGTCCACACCTCGAATACGCTGCGAGCATTTGGGACCCTGATCAAATAGATTTAACCAAGAGCATTCATAAAATACAAAGAAAAGCGGCGGGCTTCGTTAAAAACTGCTACGAGCGTACATATACTGTCTCACAACTTTTGGAGGAATTAAGGTGGGAGTCCCTAGAGACTCGGAGGCTTAGGTTGCTAGATAAATTCAGAACTGATATTTTTCAGAGAGACATAGAGAATATTATCATGACTCCTCACTACATCTCTAGGTCTGACAGATGCGATAAAATAAGAGAGATACACTGCCGAACAGATAGGTACAAAAACTAGTTCTTTCCGCGCACAATAAGCGATCACAATAAATACTGAGCTCCACTAAATACACTCCTATAATATATGTCACCATTCCATCTCCAAAACTTACACTCTTCCACGGCTGGTGACCTAACACCCCCTGCCATACGCCAATGCGGTGGCTCGCAAAGTATTATGTAGAAGTAGATGAAGCCATCGGTTGAGATTGGCCGGGAGATGTGACGCAACATCAACGAATTTTCCGGGGTTCAACCGCGTCGACTCGTGAAAACGGAATCTGGCCTTCAAGATTTACATGCTCGACATTATTTTGTACATAGGTATAAAAAAGGTAAAATGAAATGAGAGAAATAAAACACGTCTAAATAGATTTTTTAAATAAAAGGGGGCGGTTGAATTCGCGGACGCGAGCGGGCTGAAAAACACACACGGGCCTGTTCGTCCTTTCGCTTATTTTTCGCTCTCTCGTCTCAAGGACGGTCCCTAGAGTTTAAAAGGCATTCACTGGAGCGCGGAAACTGAGTGAATGCGAACGTTGGATTCTAAAAACGCGAGAGCTGCAGCTTTGGAGAAGGAAAGTGAACGTAGTGAGAGGGAGATAGAGAGAAAGAGGGCAGAAAGAAGATAAGAAAAGAGAAAGGAACGAATGACGAGGGGAAATGGAATTGAAGGGATTCTCGTTTCCATGAAATTTGATTAAAAGGAAAAAAAATTAGTGCACCAAATGGCCGTCGACTTGAATGTTGCCGGTGCGCGGTGCTTTGCTGTCTTATCCGCCAAACGAGAGGTCCTTTGTAAGATTTAGGGAGGCTGCATGCCTCAGCCGAAAGCGCCCTTCCACTTCAGGCTACCACCGCTGTCGATGAGAGATCTTCGCCATCTCCTCCAATCCCCGCTAAGATAGCAGAGCCACGCACGGCACAGTAGAAAATACGTTGCAAGAATTTTCGTTATGAAGTATAAATACGAAAGTCACAACAACATGATGGTCCGGCATGGAGGTAAACAAAATCCATTTATAGTAAATGCAAATATTTTTAAGGAATATTCTTCAAAAGCTTAATGGCGATCGCCTGACTTTCGAAAATTGTACGTATCTTCCGCGGTCGAAATGATTAAGTAGAAAGGAACAAGGCGGAAAGTTACAAAACTTATACTGAATATTAATCCCTATTCCAGAGGATGTTTTTCAGAGGAAACCCGATCCCTACTTGAGTGTCTTGTGGAGGGCACTTTGAGTGAAGTACTCCGTCTGTCGGATGAGACGTTAAACCGTGGTCCCTTTAGCGCCTTTCTTTAAGAACAGGCTAATGCCGACGCCGCGTTTCTATCCACCCTTCCTCCCTTACCTGTCCCCTATGGCGCAAATGGCCTTAGCCGTCGGTCGCCTCCCCAAATATTCAATCCAATCCAGAGGCTTAAGTGTATAAACTTCCCATTTGTTTGCACGCACTTTATAGTTCACGTAAAGTGGGCGACTAATTTTTGGTACTTCGTGAAGAAAGTATTTCTTAGGCAATGAGCTTATTTTTGACTATTTTTAGTTCCATGATCTATGAAATTTGATGATCATATTTACCTTGTTAATTTCTGGTTAGGGCTAAAGTTTTTAAGTGAGTCAAAGAAAGGCATGAAACTCAAATTACCGCGACAAAAGTGCGTACACTGTAATGGCATATTTGCAGTCAAGGCATGCTTGGCATTATACTAGCATTTTCTGATGACGTCGAAATAAGTAACGGTTGTGCGGATAAATACTCATCGTATCATTGACTGAGTTACAGCAGTACAAAACTTAAAGACTAAATCTTTATATTTTGAAATGCTATTGGATAAAAATTAGACGGAATGAAAACAGAATTAAAGGGAACATGCAGGACACTCGAGTTACCTTAAGACTGCAAGAAGTTCATCACCGCTACAAGTTACGGAATCTGCGCTAAAAAGCACAGTGGTACTCAAATCTCTAGCAATTCTTCAAAAAGTTACGTACAACAATAAAGGTAAACGTTTGTCTTAATTCCTGAGGCCTACAAAAGCAATTCCGCTTTTAGCAGAGCGATAAAAGCGCTTAGACGTCTGTGGAAATGTTTTTTGCCGTTATATAGAGCCCCGATAAGGCGGATACATATGAATGTGGAGCTCCCCGGTTTCCGACCAGATTATGCTGGAGACAGGCTCCGAAGTATGAAAGGCGCTATCTACCGTCTTCCTTAGGATGAATGTCTTGGCTGTTAGGAAGTCATTTATTTTTACTATTTCATTGATTTTGATTGGTCATCGCTTTCTCGGTGTCCCTACTGGTTTCCACGCACCAATAATATGGAAATCATTGTATCTGTTCATGGAAAAAAAGCGACTGAAAGAGCAAAGCATGACCACATTATTGATTTCGAACTAACCTTACGTTTCCGCCATGGCTGAGGTTTGTGAAAGAGACCGTGGATATCAATATCGAGATAAAGAGCGTGAAATCCCGCTGGTCAAACCGTTCACTATGAGCACGATGGCAGACTACGGCTTAAAAAAGTTTCGGTTTCCTCTCTCCAATATCATTCGTTTGGAATCCCCAGAGATCGGCATTCGAGAGGTTCATTTGACTCACCGCTAGGATAAAGATGATGGTTTCCGGCGTGACTTTGTGGAACTATCACTGCTAAGACTTGCTCGAGTTCGCCTCCTCCGTCTTAAGGCGACTTGAGCGAGAATTTTCCCGTCGTAAAAGAGACTTCATTCAATTTTTTTATTATTTTTGCTGCTGTAAGAAGCATGAAGTAAATATGTTTATGTAAATAGTGAAAAGTTACTGTTTTATATGATTGTATTGTCCCGTAATTAACTAAATTTGCTTGGATAATTCTTTAATTTGACTCATTTTTTCACGCCAAAAAGGTAAAAAGCCTTCAAATTGGAATGATTTTTTGTTATTCTGTAAACATTTCTGCGGTAAGTAATCGATTCAATTTTTAAATAGTTGAGAAAACATACAAGGCACCCGATTTTTTTATATTATAGGCATAATAATAATTTCCTCATTTTTTTAAAACAAAGTCCATCTGGAGTACGTACCCGTTTAATTTCCCATGTAAAATGATTGGTACTTGTCGGCAAATACCTCAAAAATTAGTTCAGTTAGTCAAGACTATTGCACTTTTGGAAAGATGATACATTTTTCTTTAAGATGAGATCAAATTCATGGAATTCTAGGTGAAATATTTGCTCAAACGAACTTAATACTGGACGGCTTTGAGAGGAAAAAAATTCTCAAACCCTCCTGTATCACTCTTATTTCAACGCTTTTGAATTTTTGCGCATGTATATACCATGTTGAAAAAATGAATAACCTTGTGGGCCAATAATTTTAATCAATACGATGGCTTCCGATAATTAGCAACGAAATTTTACATCTGATGATTCTGCCCCAATACCGGTTTGCAAGGTATGTTCGAGGATCATCCCAGCGGAATCAAGGTTTCTAATACAGGCCTAGTGTCTGATCCCCTCACCTAGGGCATGAACGCCAGGGTCTCAGGGTTATGGTATTTGGTTAGACGGTATGGTATATGCTCCTCGACTATCCCTGGATATGAGTGTCATCTGTGGAAGTTTTCTTTACTTTACGAGACTGTCTTCTATTCACAAATTTGCGCATTATTCCATAAAACAGAGTAAACCAATATTAGTGAAGGATAGAGTAGTTGATAAACGTTGGTTAAGTAATAATGGTTCAGATTTAAGTGAATGAATTAAAAAGAGGTAGGGTGAAAGAAAGGCACAACAGCCTCTCCTTACCCCGTTTACGAACACAGAATCGAAGTACTATTCACTTAAAGTCTCTTTAATAGATATATTGCTATCCACAGCAAAATTAAAATGATCACTCAAGGCTTTTCATTTCCCATCTAATACGGAGTTCGACCGCTCATTCCGCAAAACTGTGACTATGGATACGGAATAAAGTCTCGATACTTTACTCTTGTCGATATATTTCTTTCAATTCAAAGTATTTTTGCATAAATACTTTTTTCCATCATTTACTCGAAAAAGTACTCTTACCGAGGGATTGAAACCTTAAAGTGTCTAATATAGCAGAGCGCCGATTATCCGTGCTAGCGGTAGGGGAAGTCCAAGTTGATTATTGAAAGTGACGGATAATCCATTCGTGTTAAATTTCCCGGAGGCTGTGGCCTTGGTATCGGCGCTATGCTTCCTCAAAGTCTCCTGCACATCTTACATTAAGCTGTTTTTTCCTTTTATTTCCATTGCTGGGCAATCGTTCTTTCCATTAACTTCTCCAAAGCATACAAGCAATGGATATTATCATTTGTAGATTGGAGAATTTAATTATTCCCAGACACGTCCCGTTTTTCCAACCAACGTAAGGCCTTCAGTACTGCTACACATATTATTATAACCAACAGGCAGGAGTCAAAGATATAATAAACACAATAAGCGAAAGTCACAATCAATGAGGTATCTAATCGGCATATTTTTATCATTCTTCAGAAAAATGTTGCAAAAAACTATTATTCAAGTAATAATGTAAGATTTCATTGGGTAGCAACTTATTATAATAATTTGTCGATTCGATCCTGGAAAATATCAAAACCTTTGCTTTGATACTTGAGTGGCATCGATTAATTTTATTCGATACCCATTGTGAGTCCATTATCGACATTATTGTTTCGATATCACATCCCAGAATAACAAAAAATAAGTCTACCGCGGCTCCGAATCTTTTTAATGTTCATAAATAAATGCTGTAACAAGGATACGCTTAAGTTAAAAAAGAAACGACGTCGCAGTCACCTTATCCATGTAGTTGCAGTGGCGGACGACGACGCGAGAATGACTAAACTCGAACATTAGCCCCCGACACGACTTTCCTTTTCCAGCGGACGGCTGGCTCCTCTGAAGGGAGGCGAGAGACATCCGCGCCATCATTTGCGCCATTTGGGACCGGGATGTTTAATGGCCGTGATCCAGTGGGCGTCAAGGTGGACAGCGTGCTTCCTCACCCTTTTTCCGGGCAAAGATAGCACCCCTGAAGAAGTCTTCAACAACTATCCTAACTAATCTACATTCTCCAAACTCGAAGACACTGTTTGCGACCGAATTTAGGTGAGGAACCTGACACCTCTAAGTAGAATATTCAAGCCTCGTGAACAAGCAAAATCCTTAGTTTTTTCCCAATAGTTGGGCACTTTAAAAGATGAGTTCTTTAAATTAAATGTGTCAAGAAGGTAAAAACAATTATGAATAAAACAAGCTTAGTGTGCTTCTATTGTTAAGAAAAAGACCTTTGATGAAGATTCTGAATACTACGAACACATTATATTAGAAAGAGTGCCATTCTATACTCAAAGTGAATGTCAAAAGAGCATTAGTAACAGACACGGGTAAGAGGAATCTCAGTATCTTAAAAGATTGATGGAGTCGTTAGTGAACAGCACTATGACACCACTAATATCCTATTCATCTCCTACAACTCCATAAACATAACGTATAGGAAATCATGTGTACTAGAAAAATAAATTTTATTTTATAACATCTTTTTTCCTGTCTTCGCACACGGCAAATATCTTTAAAGCGTATTTCGTGTCAACAAGAAGGAACCTTCAAATATGCTAGAGGTTAACATTTCAGTAGTGTGATAAAACATGACACTCAGGCCAAACAAAATATCGTTTATCGGATAGTTGAAGCACCATAGTGGTCATATTAAAATGGCTTACAAGGAGTTTTACCAAAGTTTAGTTCATAAAATGTGCTTATTGGATTATTATTTAGTGAAATTATATGTGTTTTGCAGATTCTCAAGATCACCTCTATTGTTACTTTGTGGAGGAGGAGCCATGAAAAAAAGAGATAGAGATTTCTCAGATAGCAAAGGAACCACATATATATATATTGAGTGATAGTGCACTCGCACACTATTACGAGAATACACCCAATACAATGCAATTGTTTAAAAATCATACAAGTTCCCTCATAGTATATAGCTTACTAATATAACCTCCATCCTTAAACTTTGCCGCCCCCTACTGCAGAGAATCACCTCAATGTGGGCATTAGGGTGGCATTAATATTTCATAATTGAGAAAAGTAATGTTTTCCACCACTAAAATTATTGTTGTGCGGGTTAAATAAATGTATAAAAAATTCGTCACACCCATCTATTGGGAACCTATGACCCAAAGGTACTAAATTCTTCAAAACTGAATAGGTATGCGTCTTTCTCGCGGGAAAAAATATCTTCCCATGAAAAATACAACACTAAAGCCCCACCAGACCAACATTTCGTCAGTTTTTCGTGGTTATAAGAATGCAGAGAGATACATGAAATCCTATGAAAGGTTGGCACAACTGATCTCCACTACTGTATTTCGCGTAGAAAGAGAGCTTTACCGTCCCGAAAATCGTATGTTGAAGTATTTAGCGCTCTTGGGGCACGGGTTACCGATAACTAGCTTCGTCAAAAACTGCTACGAGCGTACATATAGTGTCTCACAACTTTTAGAGGAATTAAGGTGGGAGCCCCTAGAGATTCGGAGGCTTCGCGCTAGGTTTAGCATGCTTGATAAATTCAGTACTGATATTTTTCAGAGCAACATAGAGAATATTATCATGACTCCTAACTACAACTCTAGGTCTGAAAGATGCGATAAAATAAGAGGAATGCGCTGCCGAACAGATAGGTGCAAAAACTCGTTCTTTCCGCGAACAATTAGTGACCACAATAAAAATTGGGCTCCACTAAATACACTCCGATAATACATGTCACCATTCCATCTCCAAAAAACTTACACCTTTACACGGCTGGTGTCCTAACACCCCCTTATGCCACACACCCATGCGGCGGCTCGCGGGGTATTATGTAGATGTAGATGTAACTAAGATTGACGAAACTTTGTCACACATATTTACAATCCCCAACAATCAGTTTTTGAGGCGGAAAATATCACTTTTCTCAAGTCTGACAAATAAGCACAATCCTAGTGGGCACGTTGATTGTCGGTGTAAAGTTGATTTTAATGCAATTAGTTTTTGGGAGGACAAGAAAATTACGAACAAGAGTAAAGGGAGAGGTTGGGGCGCAGGGAAAGCGAGAAAGGAGGCAGAGGTTCGCTGGACGGTGAGGCACGATGGATAATGAAGGGCAAAAGGGGGTGAATGAGGGGTAGGAATTTTGGGATGAGAGATACAAAGAGAAAAGAGGGGGAATATTAAAGGGAAGAGTGGTGGGGGTAAAGTGAAACATGTAAGGAGCAAAGGTAGGGAAAGAAGACAAGATGGAGATGGAGGGGACGCCAATAAAAGGAAGAAAGAGGAGGAGGATAGAAAGAGGAGGGAAAAGGAAGTGAAAGGAAAAAGGACAAATATATAGAGAGAGAGAGAGAGAGATTAGAATAGCATAAACATTTATTTTACACTGGGTCAGGTCCCTTAGAGCAAGAATATAATGAAATAAAATAGCAGTGAGGTAATAAACAAATTAACATATTATTTAGTTCAAATCAAAAAATAAGTAGAGCTTAATAACATACGATGCATAAAGAAAAAGATTACAAGATAAAACATATGACACAAGATAAAAAACATAAACGGATCACGAGGGGGAAAAAAACAATTTTTGTCGAATAAAAAGAAAAAATTGGCAATGCGAATTAAATACTGATCAGGCTTAACTACTCTGGAAAACATTCATTTAATAAAATTTCATACAATTTAGATCGAAAAATTGCCAACGAGCGAAATTTCCTCACATCAGAGAGAGGGAGAATGGGATTTTATATGCGACGCGGCAACAATGGATGACGTCACTTTGCGCATTCTGAGGAGAGAAAGCCTTTTACCCTGCCACCCCCAACCCCTCGTTTCCCTTCCCCCTCACCCTAACGACCCCTCCCCCCACTCCGCCCCGTGGGAACAACAATACGACGGGCTAAAAGGGGGAATATGGAGGATTAACGTCTCTCCGACCGAAGGAAGAAGATCCATCTCCGTCCACGTCATACCCCGTGACTCCACCCCGATCCTCTCCTCCCTCCCTCGACAAACGCATGGACCAAAAGAAAGTGAGCGGCTTCGCTCGGATGCGGCGGCATCCATCTAATGGATCCAGCAGGGCAGTTTACTTACGTGCAGACTCAGAACGCGTCCCTAATCGTGCCCTTCCTTAAGCCTTAATCACACGATACTTGACCTTGTACAAGTCCGAGGATGCTGGCGAGTACTGGATTTCTAGTACGAAACCTAGCATGCTTGAAACCTTCCTAGGAGCTATCACATGATACTTGAACTTGCACAAGTCCGAGGATTCTAGCGAGTACTGGATTTCTAGTACGAAACCTAGCATGCTTGAAACCTTTCCATGAGCTATCACACGATACTTAAAGTTGCACAAGGTTTGCTTAGTAGATCTTTGATCTAGTATAGCCGCGGAAGGAGTTTGACGAGCGAAATGGATTATAAAGGCACGAGTGCCTACCATAATTATCAATTAAACCTAAATAGCCTCAGGTACCCAAACCATTGTGTATTGTTGTTAGGCTTGAGTTTTTCATTTGATCGCGGGAAATTGTAATTGTCACGAGGGGCTATGGAGGCGCTGACATCAAAAATTGACCAGAGTCATCTACATGCCACCACAACAATTATCAATTAGTTGTTGTGGCGGCATGTAGATGACTCTGAAATTGACGACCGCATAGCAAAGAGCAAAGGTTGGTCGGCGGCTACTAGGTCCTACAAGGAGCAAGTATCAAACTAGTACCGCACCAATTACGCAAACAAGGATACCAGCAAGTATGCTAGTGTTCATGCAGGATTTCCAGCATTCTTGGTCTGTATCACACGACACTTGACATTGCACAAGTCCCAGTATGCTAGCTAGCATCCTCAGACTTGTCAAGGTCAACTATCGTGTGATTCAGGCTTTAGACACAGCTCTCTAGTTGGCATTCTTTTGTCTCTAGGTCTCTCGCATCTCCCCCATCGCCGGCTGATTTCCGACCTTAAATTCCTACCCTCTGTCATGAACGAGTCCCTCCGCTCTGATCATCTTCTCTCCTGTTTTTCACTCCGCATCCCTGCCCGCACCACTCGCGATGTAAGTCTGTTCCACACGCCCAAATTCCGTCTCTCCGTCTCCCAACGTTCCATTTCCTACCTCCTACCTTCATTTTTCGATACCCTTGCCAACAGTCACCCAACCCTTGACCTTTTCTCCTCACGCTACATCTTTTCTTCCCAACTTAAACGCATTGTGTCCTCCTCTTCTTCCTTCTCTCCCCACAACAATTGACTATTCTTTTTCTTGTCGTTCATTATTGTTCTCATTGTTTTTACTGTATATTTTTGTTTTATTTCTTAACTTTTTTTGTTTAGTTAAACCCGTTTAAAGGCCCCAGTTGCTGTTATTGGCGTTCTAATGAATAAATAAATATGACCGCGTCACACACTCAGAGGGAAGAATCTCAGAGACGGAGAACGAAATTGACTGCGAAAGACTTTTCTGCGAGCTATTAATATCTAGCAAACGAAAAAATTGCTCCAGCTAAAAGCCAACTTTGCAGCGGTAAAAGCGTAAAATCCTGGTTTTCATATGTGATAAGGATAAACATAACCAAAATTTGGAGTGATGATGCTCTGAGGCAAAATGAAGAAAAGGGGCTAAACAAGAAAAGCCCATTGATTCATCGATTCTTCAGACAGATTCACACGGTCGAGGATGAGAATATATAAAAATAAAGATAAAGAACTATTCATTGTTCTTGGACCACTTGGTCCACTAAGAACATACAAAAGGTATACATTTATATTAGAGCTAGAGTACAAAGAGAGATACATAGAAAAAGTGGGTACAAGCAATAAATGAAATTATAACAATGACAACAAAGAAAGCAAAAAACAAGCATATTGGTGAATTAAATTTTTTTTCCTGCAATAGCATTTCATTAAACAATATGTTTTTGAAAGCCATCCGCGAATTAGAATTTTTGATTAATTCAGGAGTACTGTTCCATATCCTTGTCCCTACAACAGAAAAAGATTTATTGAATGTAGTGGTTCGATGAAGTGGGACAATAAAAATGCCTGGTGACATTCGGGTTGCTACATTTCGGTTTTTCTCCTTAGGCTGAAAAAATTGCATAATATATTCAGGCTGTTGACATTTGAAGAGTTTATATAAAAAAGAGGTAAGCATGTATTCCCTCCTTGTTTTAACTTTAAGCCATTCTAATCTAGTAAAATAAGGAGATATATGATCATCTTTTTTAGATCATAAATGAACCTGATACACATATTTAATTGCCGTTGAATCATGGTATTAATCTCTTCAGTTAGGTCATGATAAACAAGACAGCAGTAATCAATATGGGGGAATATTAGCGAGGATACAAGTTGCTTGCGGGTATGAGAGGGCAAAAGGTTTTTATGAGTTTTTAGCTGAAACAGGATCATATTATTCTTATCGCAGATGACTTGAACATGGTTTTGCCAAGACAAATTGGGCATCAATGTGACTCCAAGATTTTTAACAGAGTTTGCATATGATATTTCCGCATCACCAACTATAATCTTTGGCATAATATCAAAGTTAACATGTCTGAGTAGTTTTGAGGTACCGAGTAACATCGACTTTGTTTTGCTAGGGTTAAGTACAAAGTTATTGTCTACAGCCCATGAATTGATGGCTTGAACATCCTGATTCACTTTGGAAACTGCATCATTCAGCTCATGCAAATGGCAGTGATAATAAATCTGTAGGTCATCAGCATATAACAAGTATTTACAAATTATGATACACTTAGGCAGATCAAGGATATACAAGGAAAATAAGAGAACACCAAGAACTGAGCCTTGCGGGACCCCGCAATGGACAGTGGTCCATTGCGATGTATTCCCATTCACGTCCTTGACTGCCTGTTGACGATCTTTTAGATAGGAGTAAAACCAGTTAAGTGAGGAACAGGAAAAGTTAAGCTTTTTCATCTTATGGAGAAGTTTGGCGTGATTAACAAGACAAAAAGCATTGGTGAAATCAAATAGGACCACAATTGTGACCATCCGTTTATCAACTGCTCGACGTGTTTGAGTAGCGCTGTTTGCGTAGAGAAGTTTTTCCAAAATCCAGATTGATATGGATCATGCAAGTTGTTTTGGTTCAGATAATTCGTAACCTGCTGAAAAAAATCCTTTCTAAGCATTTAGAAAGAGAGCACAAAATATAGATTGGCCGATAATCACGGGGAGTAGTTGGTTTTTTAACCTTTTGAATTGGTGTAATCAGTGATGATTTCCATATAATCGGAAATTCAGACATCAAGGAAAAATTAAAGACATCAAGTATGACAGGTAGAGGTACAGTTGACGAGGCCTTAATAAATTTAACTGAGATTTCATCGACCCCAATTGAGTTGGATTTAGAGAAAAATAACGTTTTACGTAGGTTGTGAGGAGTTACGTGTTGGAAGAAGAAATTATTCTCGTTATAGGGTACGAGTGATACAAGGTTAGAGAGACCGAATATGTCTGCTATACTATTTCCCTCATAGGTAAAGGTGGGAGTGAAGTGCTTGTTAAGTTCGTTTAGAGAGAATTCATGCATGGGCTGTTTGTCTCGCCGCTGCACGAGTCTAAGACTTCTAAGTTCCCTCCAGACCTGGTTTGGCTCAATCAAATTGGAAAAGGTGGTCACATAATATTTTTTCTTTGCCTCCATGACAAGATGCTTCACCTGATTACGCAAAACGATAAACTCAGTGTAAGCAGTCTGGCTCTTTGTGCGTGTGAAAATTCTTCGTGATACATCGCGCTCCTTCATTTTGTCTTAATATCATTAGTCAGCCAGGGGGCTGAGGGTCGTCTAGGTGTGCATGTTTGCAGGGGAGCATGACGATTTATACACTCTAAGAATTTAAGATTATATAATTCTAATTTTGAATCGATGGACGAGGAACTAAATAGGTTGTTCCAGTCAAAAGTGAGCAGGTCATCCTGAAACTTGGCTGCATTGAAATTTTTAAGATCACGGTAGAAAATTTTAGGTATAGGAAAGCAAGGGAATTGGATGTGTAGGAAATTGAAATTTTGTCATGTGCGGAAAGAAAGGGCACAGGGGATTGCGAAAATGAAGAGACTTTTTCAGGGGAATTAACGATACAAAGATCCAGAAGAGTATGACTATGTTCTGTATGATGTGTTGGCTGCGTTGAGGCAAGATAAAGATTATAATTAATAATGAAATTCCTCATGAAGGAAGAATGATAGCATTCCCGTAGCAGATCAGCGTCAAAGTCACCTACAATTACAATATTTTTATAGTTTGGACTAAAATTTGTATAGGCCTGTTCAATGTCAGCCAAGGACCCAACATTTGGAGGTCTCTAAAAAACAAATAGAAGAAGTTTGGAAAAGTTTGTACCATGAACTTCAAGTACCAGGAACTCAGGTCGGCATTCAGAAGGTCGCAGAAGAGGTCGCCAGCACCGACGAACTCAGTCGATGATGTATGTAGGGACCAACCCCGCCACCGCCTGTCCCAATCCGATCATGTCTGAGCAAGTAGTGTTCACCAAGTTCAACCATGCTATCAGGAATATTTGGTTTTAATCACGTTTCGGTCAAGCATATTATGTCACTTGCACTGGAAGAAAAATGGGCCCGGAATTCGTCGATATTACACAGTAAAGATTGACAGTTAATGAGGGAGATGTTGATTTCACTGGCAATGGGTAGATCTGTAGGTGGTGAACAGGCCCCCGTATCATACTTTAAAGTATCAAGGTCAATTTCACCTAGGATGGAGATGCGTTCACCACCTTCACGGACACTAGGAAACACACGGCCATTACGAATCCACACGTATTTGATTTTACCTTCTTTTTTTAGTCCTTTGGCCATTGCATAAAGTTTTCAGTTTAAGAATGTCAAGGATTCATTAATATAGACAGGTGGGTTGGTGGGGTTCCGGTCGGCAACGATGTCGTTGAGTTTCAGGTCCCTTTTTGTGCGCCTACCGTTTAAAAATGCAGCAGCAGTGCTGGATCGTAAAAAACGGACAATAATAGGGGAAGGTCTAGGTGAAGGGTGAGAGTTTGCAGAACGGTTGGAACCACCCCGATAGGCGTAATCAATTTCACTGGTATCCACTTTAAACCTCAGGGCAATTCCAACTTGACAAATCAGGGCCCCAGCTATCTCGCCTTCGGAGTAAGGAATCCCATGGATCTTAATCACGTTCCGGAGTTGCTCTTGCTCAACACGATTAAGGCGAGCTTCAGTTTCAAGTAGTTGTTTCTTAAGGCTGATATTTTCACTTAAGGATGATTCAGGGAATCATTTTTTTTTACTAGGGAGGCATTAATTAGCTCGATAGACTTTGCATACCCCCCGACCAACTCTTCCCAGCGAGACATCGATTTGCGAATTTCACCCTGATCCATCCGGATTTCATTCACATTAATAGATAAATCTTTCAAGATTTCACTCACACGATCAGGAGACCAACAAGGACTTGCGGACTCGTTCTCAGGAGCTTTTCTGGTTTGCTCTCCATCACTGACACAGCCGATCTTGGCCCGACAAGCGTCGCAATACCATGATCTACGTTGGTCACTAAGCACCTTAAAATCGACTTCAGATATTGAAAGGCACACTGGATAAGCCTTACACTCAAAGCAAGTGAGCGACTTTTGGTCGCGCTTGATGGATTTGACACATGCACTGCAGTTGGGCATTGCGTAACACAGGAGAGAGCCGGAGAGAACGATCCGAACCACACGAGAGCTGAGCTCTGACTGGTGGCGAGAAAATGAAGGTGAATTAATGGTGCGAAGTGAAAATATATACTTTGATACACAGATGAACAGCGGAAAGATTTCAGCGGACAATATAGCTTACTCAAGAAACAGCGACTCCACCAAAAATGGCAACAATGAACAAGAAATTTTGCTGGACTGGTACAACTAAGGGTAGAGTTACGATAAACAAAGGAATGAATGCAGATGAACGTAATTAACCTTGTGAATTGAAGTGCTAATCACAATGCAAAACTCGAAAGCTTTCCCAGCATCACTAAGTGTATGCAGAAATTAGCGGAGACAGCCGGGTATGCTTAAGCTGCAAGTACGATCTGAATCAAGCATTTTTGTGATTGCCTCTAAGATACTATACTATGGCTGATTGTCATAAATACACTTGATGAGAAACAATAATTATTTAAAAATTAAAAATATGATAAATTTTCTCGATAAGTCACGGATAATTTCTCAGAGAGTACTATGGTTGTTATTATTTCTGGATTTGAATTGTCAATGAAAGGTAGAGGTAGGCCGAGAAAGTCGTGGTTGAATTTGGTTAAGGAAATTCTTAGGAGGAGGAATATTAGGAGTCTTAAAAACCAGAGGGCGTGTATGAAGCAGTGTATGGGGGTAAATGAGGCAAAAGAGGTTTGCAAGGATAGGTCAGTGTGGAGGAAATTATTGAAGCAGAGTTAGGTGTACAATTATGTATTAATGAGTGAAACATTTTGACTGTGCCTACCCCGAAAGGGAACGGCGTGATGGGTATGTATGTAATACCAGAGATTACAAAAACTTTAACATTTTCAAAAATATACATACATACCTTCCAATGGTTAATTATTTGACTTGAAAATGAAGTCCTAAATTTGCCAAAAGCCACTTTGTTTCCTTACGTGAGAAATAGTTATGGAGAACTTAATTTTATCAAATGGTTAAACACAATCAACGAAAACGAACTCAAGGCACAAAGACGTGAAGTTAAATATGCAGCCGCAACTTATTAAGGGCCATCGCATTACCCTTCCCAGAGGGCAAATATTTATTCGTGACCTGCCAATTAAGTGTCTCGTTATTAAGTATAAAAAAATGTCTTCATTAAAATCATGCAGTGGGTGAAGGCTATTGAAAATGGTTGCCACGTAGTATTCTGGCTACTCAACTTGGCATTAAAAAAGTATTCTTCATTTGTCGCACCCCGATTATCATAGAGATTTTATCACAATGGACATAAACTTTTTACTGCAGTCATTACGTTGATCATAGCTTCTACTGCAAGGCTTCTGACTTTACTATGCCTTAACGAAGCAAATGAGGTTCCACTCACCTCTGCAAAGGCTAACTATCAATATTATTTCAAATATATCTACCCACTACCCAGCGAGACGCCGCATTGGCGTAATGCAAGGGGTTTTAGGACATAAGCCATGTAAAAGTTAAGGTTTTTGGAGGTGAATAGATCAAGTGTATTTTGTGTCTTGATTGAAGGTCAGCTTGTATTATGGTCTATTATTGCGAGTGAAAAGAACCAATTTTTGTACCCAACTGTTCGGCAATGAATTTCTCAAACTATATAAAATACAGAAAGAATGCTCAAATTAGGAATCAAAAAATTCTTGCGAAGTTTTAAAATAAATGCAATCCACAGATAACAGGTACCAAACAATTATCCAAGTAGCCAAAGAAGTTCTTTCTTCAGAACCATTCTTTTTTCCCACAGTTACGCTTTCCGCAATCTTTCCCTTTCAACTGATTTCAAGAAAATATAACAAATACCCACTTTTCCTCAGATATATGCTCTAACCACTTCTCTCGCGTATTCCGTGGTGTAACAGCAACTGAAACATAGTCAGTGACATATCAAAATTTGAACTAAGGAAGGATATTATCGGTCAGCAGCTTTTTCCAGCATTTTCTCAGGAATGCCATGAAAACATATATACGGGGGTATTAAAAAAAGAACTTCCAAATGCATGTCACAAAAACAATGTAAAATACCATATATCGTGTGAATGTTTTATAGAATTCCCAAAATTGCAATGCAATATTTTTTACCGTAAATACATAAAAAGCTCTACATGAATGAAGTCACGAGGCACAAAACCACCCTCCCACCTCTGAACAATCATTCCAAGTGTAAACACCTCCGTTCCACTCAAATAGCAAAAATTGAATAAATCATTTTTGAGGTAAGATCTGAGGCTCTTCCGGCGTCACATGTTAAGTAGCTCTATTTGGGAAGTCCACCGGGTGAGAGACTCCATATGTGTCCGAAGTTTCGATGGATGGATGGATGGCTTTCGAAACGTTGGCAATTATGTAGTCTCTCACCCGGTGGACTTCCCGAATAGAGCTACTTTTCATATTTGAGGTGATAACTTGCTCATCCGGTGTCTAATATTCTGTTGAATAGACCAAACAGACTACCCGTTTCCAACATTACGCTTACGCGGTCCTTGGGCCCCTGGCTGTCAGTCTAGCGGTACCTTGGGATAGTCATAGAGTTCCATTGATGTGTTACCCTTTGAAAGATACAACAACTTATTACCAGCATACTTGATGCGCTGCATCTAATCGTTTCTCCTAGACTATTTCAATACAAAGATGTTGCGACGAATGTTTCTAAGGCTACGCACACTACGAGGAACTTATTCATTGTAACGTTTTTATTGATTTATCAAGTTATCAACAATCTTCTCTCAATTATCAATCATCTTGGAGTCATTTCCACCCCCCTTGTTTTTTTACTGCTTTTCTACCACCTGTGTCCGCTTATCCTCACGTTTCATGAATTTAGCAGATATTTTTCATAATAAGGTTTAAAAAATGATTTTTATTATCTAATAGGTTTCATCTCATATTGTCATACTACTAGCATTTTTATAAAAAAATTAAGATATTGAATTTTAGTAAGGTTTGCTACGTACGAAATGAATCGAATCTTTATACAATAAAAGCGTAAGTATATATATATATGTCAAAAATATCTTTTTCCATTCTAAGAAAAATTTGTAAATGATAATTATAACTTAGTTTTTCCACATAAATTTCTTATAACATGACGACCTAGGTTGCGACGAACCTTGTCATCACCCGATGATGACGAGCTTCGTCGCAACCTAGGTCGTCATGTTATGATAAATCCATGAGGAAAAACTAAGCTCTGCTTATCATTTACAATGCTAAGTAAATTCCACGAAGTCACGCCCAATACAACGGATTATAATAAAAACAACTTTCGGGCCTATGACAGATATCAATTTTCTTGTGTGAATTTCGAAAAAGACGGATTATGTTGAAGATTTATTCATGAAATATATCTAAGGGAAAAATGTCATGTAACTTGGTATTCCGCAAGGCTTTCAGTCATTCAGGCACTGTTGAAAGAGTAATAATGTGGAACTTGAAACATGAGATGTAAGTATAGGGCGCTCCGATAGAAGCAACAATTTTGTTGTTACGAAACAAAGCGAAGATGAATATTATCTGAGCAATTTACGAGAAGCCTAAGTGAGATTCAGAAAAAAAACGAAGCCCTCCGTGGGGCATCACTACGCTTATGAAACGTCTTAAATACCAATTGTTTCTTGGGCACTCTTGCGTGATAAGGGGCCATAAAAGCCATCGATCGTTGGCGAGAATTGAATATTTGATAGCTGAACGCCGCCTCTAAGGGTTAGCAGAGCATAATCGGAGCGACAGGAAGAACGGAGAGGCGCCAAGTTCAAAGAAAAACGGACGAGAGAGGAGAAGGAGAATACATTACAGCTCAAGCTGCGAATTGCGAGACAAACAGCGGGTCGCTCACTCCATTGCAATTTCCCTTCGTCCGCCTCGGAGTTTGCGTGCAAAACGAGGCATGGGTCACCGTAATTAAGTGCACAACTTGCGAACAAAGAAAACTCAGAACGGCCTCAAACCATGAGCTCGATGAGCCTCGCCCTTTCGAAAGAAATTATCACGTAAAAAATACGTACATAATTTTTACATTATTCAGACGATAACGTGAAAGAGATACATACTTTTTTATCAGGTACCACTCAACTAGAATCGGCGAGAGCATTTGTGGTCGAGCTAAGAATATTTTAACTCATTCGCTACGTGGGTTATTTCATTCGTAATGCATATCTTTTTCAGTTTAAGGTTTACTCTTCTGTCATTATTCTAGTTGCTGGTATTAGTCCTCCTTCCCAGTCCTTTTTGATGACTGCGTTCTAACGTCTCAGAAGTTGTACTATTCCATTGCTGGTCGGCCAATCCGAATTTAAAATGAACTTTGGTAAAAACATATTAAGCCATTAAAGATTATAAAATAACTAAGATCTCGTTTAAAGATGGTTTAATATTAAAACTTTCAGTACGTAAATTTATTATTATATAAACGATTTAACTATGATTTAATTAACTACCCTTCTCTTTATGAATTCCACAATTTAGACGGCTTAGAAGGCATAGCAGGAATATGAAAAACCAGAAAACAGCAATAAATTTAAAATAACTCTTTTATTTACAGAATGCACGCAATGTTGATAAAATACAATGAAATTTTATTAAATAAATAAAAACATAGCATAGCTTTGTTTAAGGGATTAAAACTTCGTGATTTCCGTTACAAATAAATTAAACATTCGTTACAAAACTAAATAAATTTTTTCAGGTTAACTTTTTATGATATATTTTTTATCATTGACTATGAATAATATTTACACTGAATAAAACAACAAGAAAGAAGACAATATATTACATTGAGTAAAAAGTAAAATACGTTTCACACCTGTTGAAAGGCAGTCGTATTTATTTTGTTCAGTTGGCGAATAGCTTCCGTACCACCAGCTATTCCAGCGAGGGAGAACGACGTCCAAGCATGGTCTCCATCAACTTTTTCCAACTGAACGAGTATTGTAGATCAGGATGGGTAGTCCTAACTCGACGAACTACGATATATTTTTCAGCATCCTTCTGAGGGAAATTTCGGTAGGATAATAAGGCAATAAGAAGCTGAGACACTTAGTTTTTCCTTGTATTAAGATGACCTTTTCATTCATGACTTCCTATTTAGAATGCCTAAAAATATGTACCACTTATAGATTATATTATATATATTGTAATATTATATTATTTAGTGTAGTATATTATATTAAATATATTATAAAGTACATTATATATCATTTAAAATGAAACTGTAGTTGGAATTAAGGAAATGTTGGCTTCATCGCATTCAATTTTTTTTTAATTTCGGATTTTTTCATTGTTTCCAGTAATTTTTTTATTCTTCCAGAGAGCTAAGCATGCTAACTTGTTATTCTCATTCTGCCTCGAATATTTTCGATTTCTTAGCAGTAAACACCGAACTACAGCCCCGAGAGTTTGATCCATCCATTGAGCCATCCAATCGAATGTAAAATTCCTTCGGTAAGAGTCGTATTGTCTTTTCTCACACTCTTAACTGTCTAGTACAGGTACAGTGATTCCCCAACTTTTTCAGCCACGGGGCCTTTTTGGAAGCTAAAGGTTCTCGCATAGCTCTGAGGAATAGCTCGTGTATAGTTCTATCCATGCTCAATGAGGAGGTTCACACATTATACGCACACGGAAGGATTAATTACGAAGTATAAATATTAACAAAGAAAAAAAAGCAAAATAGAAGTAGCGATATCACTTTTGTAATTTTTTTAAACCTTCACAACTGCCACAAAATCACTCTTTTGTGTCCAGGGAATCACTTCGCGGAAGGACTCCGTGGATAACTATTTGGGAAACGCGGCTCTGGTAATCCTCCAAACACAGATGAATCACATACATTTAAATATCTAATGGCCGAATGCTAATGGTGTTTTTGTAACTTAGAGTCAGCACATTAATACTAATTGTGACTGATCATGTACATTCGGTCGGCATTATTATTTAATTCAACAATTGTATATATCTAACGCTCATAAGTAAATCCCCATAAGTAAAGTTCCCTGTTTAAATCTCCCGATATAGGGTGCGTAGATAGGTAAAGCTCTGTCATCAAATCATTTAAAAAATATAAGTACTAAAAATTAAGCCTTACTTATTTGAATAATGTGAACGCAGGCCTTTTATAGTGGAGGTGAGTTTTGCATCAAATCATTTTCGTCATATTATTCCAAAATATTACGTACACCTCACCACAAGCCTCGACTACCTCTTAAGATTGATCCACTATTCATAGAGGAGTAGGCAATTTACTTATATAAACAGTACAAGTTTCCTGGTAACTTTGTGGCATTCCATTTTTCAGAAAACTTAATAGTAAAATTTACAATACCACAGACTTAATTCCTAGAGGAGATGACGAAGTATGTGGTATTGAAAATGTTACCATTAAATTCTCTGAATTTGCTTTTATGTCAACAATACTCTAAAAATGACGCTTAGACGCTGAAATCGACCTGCAAATATGCAGTTTCAGCGTAAGGGTATAATATTATTTCTGTCCGTTATTGTAACTGTAGCAATAATCCACCAAATATCATCAAGTTTATACTGATCTCCCGCATAACATATTCTGTTCTAATTTCCAAATGTTAAAGTAAATGAAAAGAGGAAATCTCAGCAATTATTTCCCTTTGGAATGCTGACGAGAGAATCAACTTTATTTAACACATGAATGCAAATAATCACTATGTTAATTTGTTATTTAGAATGTGCCCATAAATTATTTAACCATATTACCCAACCGTATTTTTCCACTCCCACCATCAAATTAGTATGGAAGTAATTGGAGAATTATAAGTGACAGAAGCAATTCATTACGGCATTCATTAAAAGCTTATGCTTTTCGCACGCCCAGCACAGATCTCAATCCTCATTATAATGGATTTGAATCCATCATTTATTTTTAGTATCACTAACTCGGTGATAAATATTTATATAAATACAAATAGAATACGTATAATGCGACGCAAAAGGGAAAAAAGGGTCCAAAGCTTTTCATTATTATTTGATGAAGAAAGGGTAATCCACAAAATGAAGTTTTGAATAAACAATTAAAATACCCTAAACTTTTTGTAATAAGCAATGATTATTTTTAAAGTTTTGATGCCCCTTGTGTATCCCAGGGTATTTGCAAGTTCAAAGCCAATTGGATGTTACTGATGGCATAAATCACTTGATGACATAGAAAACTAAATAAGATCACGAAATATTACGAGGTGACATTTGAATTTAAAACAGATTTTCATGCAAGGTCATGTACAAAACATTTTAATGATCTAAGGCTGAAAATATGGCGTTCTGAACATAACTCCTGCAAAAAAAATAGAAACGAAAGGGAATTTATGCTTCGAAAATGCTCTTTGGCAAATTTCTAGAATTTCATTTGGGAATAAAAATATATTTTAAAAATATATTTTTATAAATTAAAAATTTGGCAACAGAAGAAGATTGGTCAGCGAAAATGCATCGAGAGGATCATGGCTAAAAGATGGCAGGAACAACGAGCGGGAGGAATAACAATTGCGGATGGGTAAATATCCAGCTTGAATGAAACACAAAATTGAGAATTATTGAAGAAAAAATTAACCATAAAAAGATTAGTGAACAGTTTTAACGGCAGAAGTCAAGACAAGTATGAAAAACAGGATAGAGAGTATAGGACAGATATAGGAGTGATATATATATATATATATATATATATATATATATATATATATATATATATATATATATATATATATATAATCAACTACGAAAAATTAAAAAAAACTCAGGAAAAAATGAAGTACTCTCACAGTGAAGATATACTAGTAGATTCCTTACACATGTAAGGTATGAGTTTTCCAATCAGGTTTTGGTAATTACTATAATGCATTTGAGAATTGAATAAGAATTTTTGGCATTTTCCGATATATTTCAAAGTCTAATACTTTGGCAAATGCCTCGATTTTAAAGATAAACATTTTTTGCTAAAATTTTCCCATACCAGGCCAATATTTTCTTTAAGTTCAGTATAAAACACGGCTATAGTTGAACTCAGATGTCATCCTACTCTCCCATAATCGCCAATAAAAACTAGGAGGAACGTATATTTCATGCAATGAATGCAAAGGACTTATTCCACAGCCCGTGGATGAAATACATAAAATAAACATTATGCACTTGCGGAGTAAATAGAAACTACTTTGTTTTGTAAACGGCGGAAATTTTTTAATGAATATGAATATAAAATTGTGAAATCCTCTCTCAAACTAGGGTATGTACGAAAAATTTGGAGTGTCAAATGAGCAGAAGAAAGCAAATATTGATTTTATTTAAAGCTCCATGACGAAACACGAAGGCCCGCAAAAAATTTCAATCTTCCTCTCAATAAACCCCACGCTGCCGTGTGCGAATTAGCCATTCTCTCCTCCCAGGAAAAAAAAACTCTCGTGCTCATCAAAAAAATAAACATTTATTTTTTTCGCATCAATCATCGGTCTGTACGGCAAGGCCCTCGTACCAACCAGCTATCAGCTTCCTCATCAGCCCACCCTCTAACGCCATACCCTAAATCACAAAAACCCTTCCAATGAGGTAACAAAGGGTCTTTCTATGCCGAGGAATTCCTCGTCACCGTAACGAACTATCCCGGCGATAACAGGCTCATCTGCATGCGTCATTCTTGGAAAAGAAAATATTTGCCTATGAGATTTCGGCAAATCCTTCTTAATTACCATCAGAGTGGATTATAGAAACGCGTGGCTTTGGCGATCTGGTGCGCGTGTGAAACATGTCATGAAGGCTCTGCGT
Organism: Ceriagrion tenellum; assembly: GCA_963169105.1. Taxonomy (NCBI): domain Eukaryota; kingdom Metazoa; phylum Arthropoda; class Insecta; order Odonata; family Coenagrionidae; genus Ceriagrion; species Ceriagrion tenellum. The sequence continues at coordinate 11,798,475 of OY720639.1, forward strand.
TGTCCTCGCCTGGCAGCGAACGAGCGGTCCCAGGGAGTGATCTTGATACTATTGAAGCGACAATATTTGTCATCGCTTAACAAGTTTTTCAAAATGCCACAACAGATCGAGCTGAAAATTCGAAATTAGAAGTGTAAATTTATTAATTGGATTGGAATCATAAAAGCTTCTTGTTTGCCTTAAGGATGTTTGCGCGCGATTCTTCCCTATTCACAATGGAGACAATATTAGAGTTTCATTATTTATTACAGCGGTAGTAAGAACCAAGAAGTACAATTAATTATTTTAATATGGCTGAAACTCTCAATAATTAATCAGAAAATGCATGCATTACACTTCCATTTAATTGGTTTTTGTCACAACCAACGGGGAAATAACTTTCACAAGTTAACGTTTCCTTGGCGATTCTGAAAAAAATTCTGCGACAAGTAATCAATTAATTTAAAAATTGAGAAAAAATAGAGAATACCCTATGTTTACATTTTTAACAAGATAAAGGTAATATAAATTCCTCATTTTTTAAATACAGCCTCTCTCGACTGCTTACTCGCACCATTTTCCATGTAAAATGGTTTTTAATTGTTGTAAAATATCTTGAAAAGTACAGCAGTGAATGACTAGTATTTTGGTATTCATAGAAAGGAAAAATACTTTTCTTTAAAATAAGACCAAATTTATCCAATTCTAGGGCAAATAATATCTCGCCCAAGAAACCTTAATAAATCTCGTTTCCTTTAACATTAAAGGAATCTTAATATTCATAGCATGTAAAAAACTGTGCGTATGTTAAATCTGATACATATCCACGGCGCGTTCTTGTATCTATCCCTGCATCATGGCTCTGAAAAAGATACATCTTTTTCAAGCATCAAATGCTTTTTTATTACAAGTCACACCCTTTGTTCAGTGATATCTATCTGGCAAGCAAGATAATACTTTCTCTTATGCAGTTTCACGGGTCTCACTTTATTAGAGAGCATAAAATGTATTTCTTTAAATATTAGCCTAAGCATTTCAAAAGAACAAAAATAGCTTTAGATAAACTTCCATTCAGAACAAAGGAGATAAATATACGCATTAAGAATGAAAATGTTTTGCTAGGGTCCCAAATTTTCCACTCTAAGGTTCCCAATTCAAGTTGATATGTTCAGCCACAACCAAAGTGAAAAATAGCGAGGATGTTTTCAGTTATATCATCTTAGCACAAGTATATACTGACTGCATATCAGTTGCTGAAGGAATGATCTGGATGCCTGTATGATTACAACAAAGTATGGTATAATACCACCGCAACAATAAACTTGAAACTGAATTCACGACTTGGTATCTTAAAAATGTCAGAGATTGGATGTGATTTATATATCTCCTTTCTAACTCCCCCAAACTCCTGCTGAAGCATGTAGACTCACTGTCAGCCTGTTAAGCTGTTTGTTCGATAGAATGTCAGTAGAAGTATGGCTACGGTACGAATTGTATAGCCATAGATGAACCATGAAAAAGCCACAGATATTTATTCTAGTAATAACACATTTTAAAGAATTTATGCTCATTTTTTTACCATACATAAACTTTTCAACATGAGAATCCTCTAAAAAAACTGAGGAAGGTATAAGAACTTGCTAGAGGCTACTTACCGCTTAAAAGCCTATATCTGTGGTGCTATATTCAAGTCAGGTCTGATTTATCTCTGATATCATCTCTCGACCTCATTTCTTCTAAGCTTTCGTGTTTCTTTTTGCGATTTTCACGTGCCGAGAAAAATAAAGAGGAAAACTTCGCACTCATTATTTCCCATTCTTCCTTACGACTATAATAAGCTGCTATGCTCAACTCACTTATTCAACTCCATCAAGAATGTTCAGTTCTCTCTCCCATTTTTCCTGACCAAGTTTCGCCGCGCGTAACTACTTTAGAAGCCTTACGCTTACCGTTTGGGACCAAAGTTTTTCCTTGGGCGGCGTGCAACCAAGAGTCTTAAAACATCAGCGCTCGGTTGAGCCTCGACGATGTCGGCAGTCGTCATAGCGACGAACGATCAGACGCTCCCTCCCAACCGTGCCTAGTTATCACCTTTCCCCGCACCGGAATCATATTTCCGGTACTGTGTTAACCACCCACTTGCTAGCTAAACTCCCATCCCCTGGCCGCAAGGCCTGGCGTTCAAGGTAGTGCGAGCAAGATAGTTCCCTAGTCAGAATAGAGACTATATCCGAATTAAGCGTTTTAATCTCACCAGCTGTATGACATCAATTAAATATTGCATTATTAATGGTGCGTTAATATAGTTTTACATTACAGAAATTGTGAATATGTAGTCAAATGAAAATATCTAAATAAATATTTAACCTGACTCATTTTTTTCGTGCGACGCGTTTGAAACTCCTTCAAAACGGAAGGTTTATCGTGATACCCAAGAACCGACTGCGGTGACAATATGATTAATTTTCAAATATTGTTATGAAAACATACAAACTACACGCTGTTAGTTTTATTACAACATCTAAGTGTTAGAAAGACCTCATTTGTAAATAATGTCTCTCTGGAGTTCATACACGTACCATTTCCCAAGTAAAAGGGGTGGTATATTTTGGCAAATAACTCCTAAAGTAATGTGGTACGGGGTTTAATTTTTGGTGTCACTAGAAGGGTGAGATATCTGTCCAAATGAGACCAAAGTCCATTGATTTCTAGGTAAATTAATTTTTAGCTCAAACTACCTTAGACTATTTTGGCGCGAAAAGAGAGAAAGCGAAACTGGGAAAGAAATGGCGGGCAAAAAGGAATTTTTCTTTGAAAAGTTATTAACCAATCCTCTACTGACCTGATTCCTGCCTTATTAGCTCCTCAGCATTTTGATGAAAACTGGGAGTTTATTTCATTCCCGCGGAATTCTACTCGGTACGTTAACGGAATGGGAGCGCAAGTGACCGTGAACCCCGATGTTCCGAGAAAGACAAGGTGATGCTTTTTCGAGGAAATGAGAAAACTTCGAGAGAGAATTTTCAGAAGCCATTTTAAGGAAGAATTTCAACGCCAGAGATTTTTGATGAATTAAATAAACCACAGCAATCAGTATCTCCTACCCATATCGTCTAACATCAACGAGAAGAAATGAACTTCACTTAAAAATGAAATATTCAAAGAAAAAAATTTCATAATTTCAGACAATCCTAAAATAAAGAAAATATATAAAAGAAGACATAGTCATTGGATGATTTTTTAAACGAAACCTATTCTTAAACATTTTATGCATTTACTCTGAAACTTTATAAATTAGTTTTGCAAAGCAGCAGTCTTTAAAGCAATTAAGAGAATGAACGATAGCATATTTATTTTTTCTAACTTAAGATTGTATTGGATTTTTTGGGGAGGCGACCGATTGCTAAGGTGATTTGCGCCAAAGATGAGAGGTAAGGGAGGAAGGGTAGATAGAAACCCGGCGTCGGCATTAGCCTGCTCATAGCGAAAGGCTCCAAGGGGACCACGGTTTAACGTCTCATCCGACAGACGAAGTACTGTACTTGAAGTTCCACAAGGCACTCAATTCGGGATCGCGTTTCCTCTGAAAAACATCCACCTCTGCAGGGATTTGAACCCTGGCCGCCCGTATGGTTAGCCAGTACTCTAACCACCGCACCAACCCGATCCCCTTTTCTAACTCAACGGTTATTTGGATATACTTATAATGGTTGAGCTTAAATTAAATGGATTGAATAAATATTTCCAATTAACTTATATCAATTACATTTAAAGGCATTTAGTTATTTTATTTACTGTTTTACCAGACTGAGTGCTCTGATTTCTCTCATCAAGTCAATAATGTTTTGAACGACCCTTTGAAATTCATCAATTTTTAAGATTTATGGGAATAAAAATTTTGATAGCGTACAGAAACGCATTAACCCATTGAATGCGGCATGACGTGATATTACGTCATGGTTGTCTTTACGCAGGTGCCGATGAGGTGACAACACTTCATGAGTACTACCGTAAGTGTTCCGGCTTTCACTACCAGGGGGCCCTCGAGTGAATGTTCCCTAGTGAAAGCCGGGACACTCACGGTAGTACCCATGAAGGCGATATCACGTGATCAGCACCTGCGTAAAGACAACCATGACATATATACAAGATAGTTGAAGAGGTCACTTGGTGGAATTTCGACATGGTATAATAATAATAACTTTGTAATATTCCACACTGATTTATTACATGTAAACAAGCCACAAGTAAAACAGTATGGAATATTACAAAGTTATTATTATAAACCATTACGTAATACCACGTCATGCCGCACTCAAAGGGATAATCGAATCCAGAATAATTTAATGTAGGAAACTACCCAGATTTATTTTTCGATGAATAAAACAAAAGAAGGAATTTAAGACGGGAAGAGTAAGGAGACTGGCGGAGGGTGGCGAGGACTATTTTGGGGGTGGACAGACGAGGGAGGGGGGAAGAAGGCGGGGGAGGTGGATGTTGTTGGCGGTGCTGGGAGGGGGACAGAATTCTGTTCGCCGCAGTGCGCCTGTTTCACTCAAAAAGCCCAACCCCTCACCCCATTCCTCCTCCTACCACACTCCCCATCTCCCTCTTGACCCTCCCCCTCCCCCACTTCCCAGGACAATTCTCAACCCTCCCCTTCTTCAAACACCCCCTTCCTTCTCTCACATTCCTCCCACGCCTTCTTCCGTCGCCCCTCGTGTCGCCCAGAACGACACAGAGGAAAAAAAAAAACAGAGAGAAACAAAAGGATCCCAAAAACACTTTTCCCCTCGACGGAATCCTAATTCCTCCCCGACCATCTCCCGAATACGGAATAAGAAAAGGAAACGACCACGGAAGACAACTTCACAGTTCGTGAACCACCGAAAGACAATTCAAAAAGGGGAGGGAAAATAGCTCTCAGTTTATTTTTTTTAAATATCGATATTACTGTCTTCTTCCTCTCCTCTTGGATGAAATTTTTCTACAATAAAAAATGAAAGAAATTCCCACGAGAGCATATTATGGATGCCATAGAGATATTTGGAGGCAGACGATACAGTTATCTACGGTGAAATGAGCGAAGAAGACGCGGACTTGCCGCTCTGTCGTCGGACATTAACAACATTTATTCATGGTGCCAGGAGTGGGGGTTAGAATTAAATATCAACAAATGCACCACAGTTCACTCCCAGCGAAAGTCATCACAAAAATGCCATGCCTATACTGTGGGTGGAGTAAACATAAAATCTTCAGATGCAGTAAAATATCCTGGAATTATCTAAACTTCTGATATATCGTAGGTATTACACACACAGAACATATGTGGCGCAGCATTAAAGAAACTAAGTTTTGTTAAATGTTTAATAGTCCTCGGATTAAATATTTAAGGGTCCTCGAATGAAAAAGTCAAAGAGAGATAAAACTTCGCTCTGGTTATGCCACACCTCGAATACGCCGCGAGCATTTGGTAATAGAGATTTAACCAAACAAATTTAATAAAATACAAAGGAAAGCAGCACGCTTCGTTAAAACTGCTACAAGCACACATAAAGTGTCTCAGAACTTTTAGAGGGAATAAGGTGGGAGCCCCTAGAGACTCGTAGGATACACGCTAGTTGCTTGAGATATTCAGAGCTGGTGTGTTTCAGAGCAACATAGAGAATATTATCATGACTTCTCACTACATCTCTAGGTCTGACAGATGCGATAAAATAATAGAGAGACTCTGCCGAACAGATATACAAGAACTTGTTCTTTCCGCGAACAATAAGCGACTGCAATAAAAATTTTTCTCCACTAAATACACTCCTATAATACATGTCACCATTCCATCCCCAAAAACTTACACCTTTACACGGCTGGTGACCTAACACCCTCTGCCACACGCCCATGCGGCGGCTAGCAGGGTATTATGTAGATGTAGATGCAAATTTGGTTCTGGTGTTTCTGCTTACTTTGCGCATATTTTTGAATGCGTTCTATATAATAAGGCGGCTGACACGAAGGTCTCCAGTTTTGTAATACGTCCAATACCGCTTGTGCAAGGAAATCACGTGACTAATGAATATACGACGGTGGACTTCATTGTTAAAAATATAAAAATCGAACGTTACCGAAAAAACTGCGTGCTTTCTATTTCTTTTTAAGCCAAATCAGTATACTTTAACTGCGCTAAGAAATAGGACTGACTTCTTCTTTCAGAAAAAATTATGCAGGGAAATCTTCGTAGACGTTAGTCTCATTTCCCATTGAGCTTACTATAATTAATTATTACAGTCGCAGAAAAGATTGAAGCATTTTTACCCATTAATCGCATATTTTCCTACCTTTAGTTTTTGCTAGTCATCTAAAAGGAAAAGACATGGATTCTCAGTACGATGAAAGATGTGTAACGTTATGGGAAATGGATTAACCAGTTATTTCGCGGTATTTTTGTGGACTTAAAAGGAATGAAAAATTAAAGACTGCCCAGCAGACAATGCAACGAAGCCGTCAAATGCGTATGCTAGGCGCCATGTCCACGAGGTTAAAGTTGAACTTCGAACACAATAGGGTGTTCGCTCTTTTAGACAAATTTTTCGGATACTGGGACAAGCTTAGGTATTTCCTTTGAACATGAGTGCGTAATTTCATAGAGGAAAAATCATTCACCGGTCAAGGGTTCCAAGTTTGAGTTCCTATCTAGGTGAATTATTTTTTTCTCTGTGGAATTACACACTCATTGGAACTTGCGAGTGACAGTGTAAAGATAATACCGTGGCTAGTCCTGGCATTCTCAAAAATTCTGAAATTGTTGGTCAGAGACTCAGGCCTGTATTTTGTTCACTTAGTGGGGAGGAATATTAGTAAACGGACGTATGAGGTGAAAAAATGCTACAAGAGAAACAATAGGTTACTTAAGTGCTAGGGTAAACAGGAAGATATGTAGCAGTGTTTCCAAAATAGCGAGGGTATGGCAGGGAAACTTTTGGAAAGTGAACCGGGAGTTTCACAAAAATTTTTCTAAAACTCTGGCGGCCATACTCAACCTCCCTTTGTCCTCCACCCCTGCCTCAAAACACTCGCACTTAATAACAAATTCCTATCAGTGTATTTACACTGGTGTCACTGAAATGAAGGTCTATCAATTCCAAGAAGCCATGACTGAAACACTCCAATTTACTCCTTTGAGTATGCTGCGCATTTAGTTCAAATCGGATATGCAACTTCTCCACATTGCTTCCAAATTCTAAGGTTTTTTTGATGCGAAGTTACGCTTCAGAACGTATGATTTCCGCAAATTGTAACGAACGTCAATGGATCCACGAATGTCATTACCATGGTAACATTCGGAGGACGTATAGATCCTCCGCAAAGAAATTTTGTAAGAGTTTACTAATCCGCAACGGTCTTAATAAACAATCACGAAGAAAAAGCAGGTAAATATTTGAGATCGTTTCAGAATACAAGAGTGCGTTACATAGTCTATGTGAACCTGTAATTATCATGTAAAATTATATTGATAAGCAATCAGAAACAGACCTGTTTACATTCCTTCTTTTAACTCTCCAGTGGTATTCATCTTCGGAATAACCGTGGTCTAAGTTCCACACACACTTCCTGAGTTGGAAAAAAAAATTTATATCCGCACATTTCCCCCCATGTTTACCACAATTCTTATCCTCTTCCACCCCCTTCAGCACAACATTCGACTATTTATCGTGGCACTCAAAAGACTCTCGTCCCTTATCACCCTCTGTTCCCTTTCCCCGTCCCCCTCGGAATTGAATGAAATTACAAACAACCCTTAGGTCCTATGGCTACATTTCACAAATTAAATGAGAGGAATTTCCCCGACTAAATGTCATTTAACTTCAGCAATGTAAAATGTCCCTACGCGCACATTATTTTCAATCCATCTCGAGCGGTTTTAGTTTATAGCAATGACTTTTCCTCTCATGTGAGACCAAAAGGGATCGGTTCCGAAATCAAAGCAGGTTAGCAAGAAGTTAAATACGTGAAGGAATAATAATTTGTCGAGTGAAGGTAGAATTTCATCAGCACTCACAATGGCGGGAACAGATTGAATCTTTGGGACCGCATTGACAGAATCATCAAGCCTTTTCTTTGCAATAAGCACCAAGGAATCCACAGTTTTATGTTCCTTCAGAAGAACGAAGCTATAAAGATGAAATGCCCACCAAAAAATTAACTGATTAATATTCATCGTTAAGGCCTATTGATTGTTTATTGTTCATATTACGTGTTATACAGTAGTTGGTATGGAATTTCAGTGAAAAATATCCACTAAAACATTTATTCAAGCCTTAAATGAGTGGTTTGCAACCGTTTTCATGTCCCACGTCCCAAAATAATACTTTTAACGGTCTCGAACCCTTTAGTATAATATCGCGCAACTAGTGATAATTTTTTTAAATTAAAAGTGAATGTGTTCAAAACTAAATAGATTTAATGATATTGGAGTAAAAATATAACAGGGAAAGGAAAGTATTACAAAAAAAGCCCTACTAAAAAGTTTCCCGATCATAAAAAAATACAAAAATGTTACCTAGCATCCCCTGGAATCCTCAAGAGGAGTGATGACCCCTAACTGAGAAACCCCGCCTTAAAACTTGAAATAAGAATTGTATCCACTCCACCGTGACAACCACATTTCCAGGAACAACTTCTTCTGTTTGCGTGAAGATTTACACAATTTTCCACATGCAAAAATTTTCCAATTTAAGATTAGTAAAACTTCTTCATTCCTTTTAACTTCAGACATATTTTGCACATCTACCTATGTATCGTCTCCACCATCCCTTCTCGGTCTAGTTTTTCTCTTCCATCCTTCTCCTAATCCAAATATCCTAGCGTCCAATGAAAATGCTCCAGTGCTTCACACGATAGGGAACGCCATGGGGTCCCTCTCTCTTCCGCACTCTCGTGCCCCATTCCTTTCGCCAAACCTCCCGAGAGTGTCGTTCCACTCCTTGCCTCCGCCGATGGCCCAAGATTGTGCCCGGAGAGTGTTTGCCGGAGGAGATAGAAGAGAGAGGAGGATGAGGAAGGGGGTGTACCCGAAGGGCAAGAGTCGGGAGAAAGTAGTCTGCCTCCCCAGGACGGTTACCACCCCCCACTCCCACCCTCCACCCCCCTTTGTTCCCATCCCCTCCCTGCCCTCTTATCTCCCGACGGTCTTATTCCCTTCCTCAATCTTCTTTTCGTGTCCTTCCATTTCCTTACTGCATTCTCAATGGGAGGCAAAGAACAACAAATGGCGGGAGCAGACTCACCCTCTTTCGGTATCCCACTCATTATTAGGCAGTGGTTTCAACCTTTTCTATGCACAGACCCTCTAAACAAATTATAAAACTTTCTTGTACACTAAAGGTTAACAATTTATTTAACAATGCAATTTAAGATGACCAAATTAGATTTGTAGGATTGGATTCTTTGGGAGGCGACCGACGGCTAAGGTCATTTGCGTCATAGGGGATAGGTAAGGGAAGAGGGGTGGATAGAAACCCGGCGTCGGCATTAGCCTGCTCTTAACGAAAGGCGCTAAAGGGACCACGGTTTAACGCCTCATCCGACAGACGGAGTACTGTACTCAAAGTGCCCTCCACCAGACACTCAAGTAGGGATCGGGTTTCCTCCGAAAAACATCCTCCTCCCCGGGGATTTGAACCCTGGCCTCCCTTGAGGTAGGCGAGTACTCGAACAATCACACCAATCCGATCCCCGAGGGATCCAACTCATTAAGGCAGTAGTTCCAACCTTTTCCATACTAAGACTCCCTAAAAAAATTGTAAAACTTTCTCGCACGCTAAAGGTTAGCAATTTATTTCAAAATTTAAAGTTAAGGTGACCAGTTTTAATTGTATATCACCAAATTTGATAAATATACAAACAAAAATGAAATAATTGAAGAAGAAAAAAATAAATCAAATTAAGGTAGTCCGAGCGAGATAGTTCACTAGTCATAATAGACACCATAGTCGAATTATACGTTTTAATTTCACCAGCTGTAGGACACATCAATTAAAAATTACATTATTAATGGTGCAATAATATAGTTTTATTTAATTGATTTTGTTTTATAATTTATAATTTATTTTATGACGGAAATACTAAGTATTTAAAAGATAATATCTAAATAAGTTTTTCACTTGACTCATTTTTTTCGCGCGGTTCGCTTGAAACTCCTTGAAAACGGACAGTACTTTGTGATGCCCAAAAACCTACTGCGGTAACAATATGATTAAGTTTCAAATATAGTGGAGAAAACATACAAACTACACGCTTTTAATTTTTTTACGATATCTAAGTGTTAGAAATGCCTCATTTTTTATATAAGGTCTCTCTGGAGTGCATACACGTACCATTTCCCATGTAAATGGGCTGTTATATTTTTTGGCAAATATCTCGGAAAGTAATGTGGTAAGGGGTTGAATTTTTGATGCCATTAGGAGGGCGAGAATATTTTTCTTTAAAATGAAACCACATTCATTGATTTCTAAGTAAAATGATTTTTCGATCAAACCACCTTAAATGGTGCATAAACTCATCAAAAAATTTAAAAATCATATGAAAAGAGAACTCGCTTTGTACTTTCCACACTTTTATTCTCTCCGACCATGGTTTCGACAAAGTTATGTCATTATCAAGGTACAAATTAACATTTCCGCTGTCCATATATACCAGACAGAGGACGGGTGGAGGAGACGTAGGAGGGAGGGAGGGTGGAGAGAAAGGAAAAGGGGGTGGGGGGAGGGAAAGAAAAGGTTGTTTGAAAGGAGAATGACGTCAATGGGGATGGGTAGGAGATAAACAACACACAACAGCAAGGTTGAATGGCAACAAAAATGTTAATTTTAATTTTAATGTTAATAAGGTAACTTGATAATGACATAACTGTGTCGAAACCATAGTCGGAGAGAATAAAACAGTGTGGAAAGTACAAAGCGAGTTCTCTTTTCATGTGCCGCTTTTCCACAAAGTGAAGCCTGAAACTTTTACTTGTTTTAAATATTATATCTTTACAAAACATTTTTTTAAATACATATAAATTAAATAAATAAATATGTCACTATAATGAAAAGACAATAACGAGGAGATTGCTATCTTTAATAAGCAATTTCAAAAATCGATATTTTGTCTTGAATGGAAATTAACCCATTAATGCACATAATTCCCCAGTGGTAATATTTGCACTATTTTTTTACATAAAGGTCTTAAGAGGGTTTTAAGCAACATATACTAAAGTTAACACCTCATCATAATTTTTTCATAGTTTTCTGAAGTGGCAAGTAGATTTGCCGACGGGCACTCGTAGAGTCAAAATCGGCAAAATTCACTAAAACTTCACCGTTTTCCATTTACTCTGCAGTTTGTTGTAGTTTCCTTTTTTAAATTAATATTATACTACCATTGCAATGTTTTAATGGGAGTATGAGGAATTTACATTCAGGCACAATAATTTCATATAATGCTTACCATTCCCATGCACGCGGATGGGTTATCATGAATGCAAGTTAGATAATAATTTTCTTTGAATTCAATAAACACTCGCAAATACTTGTTTTTAATTTTCACTTGAAAGTTATTAACATAACACTATTGTTTATGTTGCTCATAAACGTTGAAAAAATCACATAATCATAGGTAGTCGGCCGTCTTCCTGCAGCAAATAAATCTCGATTTTATGTTTACCTTGGAGAGAATCCCAGCGATTCTCTGTGTGGTACCGGAAACATAAGGAAGAGTGGCGTAGGCCGTTGGCTTTTCCTCCGTAGAATCCTGCACTGTAGTGTCCTCCTTCTTCCAATCGGAAGAGAATCGGAGAGACGGAGAGAATCACTAGGATACCCTCCAAGGTAGACATAAAATCGAGATTTACTTGCTGCAGGAAGACGGCCGACTAACTGCCTAAACCTAAGGAAAATCTGCCTATCACACAGGACGATCCATCAAATGCAGAATAAGGGAACATGAACGGGCCAAGGAAAAGAAGCAGTTCTGACTCTCCGCCGTCGCCAAACACGTATGGCCGGAGCCTGGCCAGAGCATAAGTTTTAATGAGCCAACAATCACCAGCAGTGAAAGACGATATTTTCCCAGAATCATTGGGGAAACCATTGAGATTACAATACACCCGAATAATTGCAACCGGGAAGACAGCTATAAACTATCAAATGTATGGAAGCGAGTTCTCGTATGAAAAACCGCGGTAAACCAGGTCGCTCCGATCGACCCGACAGGTATATAAAAACGGACCATGAGATTTGTCGCCACTTCGACCGGAAGACGCCAGCAGGATGGTTGGAGAAACTTTCCTCACATAAGACAACACGTGGAAGGAAACCCGAAAAGTGATCTCAAAATGCTGAAACGCTGTGGAAACCTTCATATTGAGATTTTACATGTTCGCGCAAATAACCCTCTGCATTGGGCCGATAATGTGGCAATGCATTTTCAATTTTGGTGGTAAAATCGTGAAAGTTTTTTTTCCAACATCGCGTAGGGTAGGAACGCTTACACTTCTTGGTTTTCTTGAGGGGTGATGTTTTTGAGGACTCACATGTTTCACCTTAATTTCCTCTTCCACTTTTGAATAACCTTTCTTCAGCCTCCACTGAGAAGTTGGCAAGAGATTCCGATTGCAATCAATATGCGAGTAGGAAGATGACTGAAGTCTCCTTCTACCTCCTCGTCTGAAAGATCGGAATCTTTATTGCTAATCATTCCCTTTTTTTAATAGCAATGCTGTCGGGAGAAATATCTTCCTCCGCTAAGGCATCTAGAATCCCGTTAAGGCGTAGGCATCTTTCAATGAGATTTCCTCATCCTAAAAGCGAATTTATACACCTTTTTAGATGTGTAATAAAGTAAATTAAACTAACATTGGATATTTGAATTCAAGGATGAAATTCCAAATCGGTATCACGGAAGTATTCCCTCGAGTTATGAATTATACCATGTTTCGCATACTTCTCGGGCTTGTAAAATCAGAATTACGGCCAGCGACTGTGTAAATAGCATGACAATTGAAGAACGAAAGTACTCACTAATGTTTAAAAAAAACTACTCTTCGATTACTAATAGTATTTAAAATTTGAATTAAATCTGAGAAATGGCGTTTTCTCCCAATATTTGACGACGCAAGTGCCCGTCGGCAACTTAAGTTGCCATCAACTTTAACATCGGCACAGGAAAATAATAAAAGCACATTTATATGTAATATTTTGAATAATAACTTATTAAAGTATTCACTAGAAATTGACATGAAAATATTGGTGAATCAAACACAATAATTGGCTCCAACTTACATTTCATAGGTTGTCACCAGTCATCAACACAACACCTGGAGGGACTGCAGTAATCCGACTAGCACGCGAAAGACAATCAAACTGACGAGCAACCAGTTATGCCAGTCAACAATGCAAGATCTTGCAAAGTCACACGCGAAGAAGTTAATGAAGAGGTTACAAAGTGAACGCTATGTAAGACAAAATGTAGTGTCAACCTAAGTTGCCGACGGACAGTAATGGGTTAAGGGCACGATCCTTTCTGCACCAAAAACTGAAATGTTATCAAGGTGTGCGAGCACCCTTGGTTGGGAAGCCCTGTATGAAGGATATGCCCTTAGGCATAAAATAATCAAGAGCTAAAATATAGCGTATTTTGTCCATTTGTTGGGCTAAATGAGGCACACAATAAGGTTATTATAGAAACCCCCACATTACTGCAGTATTCTAACAAAAAAGAAGGGTATTTTCACCAAAATAAAAAAATTCATTGTAATTGAGGTTACCAAACACGTACTCTACTCAAAAAGTGATTAGATGACTAAAGACTCGATTAAAATAAATTTTACCACGAAATATTATGAACACCTCTTCTTAGATAAAGTGTTACGTAAGAATTGAAGGGATGAAATACCTTATGAAACATAAAAAGTTGAAGAAACCTATTCATCTTTACGATTTTTAGTTTAAGCTCTTCAAACACCCTCCGAAGATCAGTATGAATGTTATACCCGAGCTTCTTCTTCGATAATAAAGGCCATTTGAAAGAAAGGCATTTTCATGTCCTAAATCTCCGTCCTCTTCCCTAGTTGGGCGACCTATGGGAGAAGTTACCACCGTATAAAAAAGCATTTCTTGGATAGTGGGCGAAGGAGATTGGGGAGTGAAGACGTTCCAGCAAGATGAATTTCTGATGATCTCCTTATAAGAGCACAATGCCTCAGTGGCAAACTTCTCGACCGCGCAAAGAGAAATGGAAGCAGTCCCTAGAAAACCCTCCTGGGACTATTTGTGAGATGACCACGGTGTGGCTGGCACAATAGGACCCCAGAGCTCTCCAAAAGCATCTTCCCTTTAGTTTGTAATTGGCCCCAAAGGTCTTACTCTTAAATAAAACATCAGCACGAGACAGTGGCCTGCATATACGGCTGGCCCGATCCAAGAATATTGCTCACGGTGTTTGAAGATCCAATGAGCCAAACGGATATAAATGAGTCACCAGCACTTAGATATGGATAGCTGGAAGACTGGTCTTCCCCTTAAACCTTCTATGCATTAAAGGTAACTTGCCTATTCATTCTTCGTCCTCCGTCTTTCATTATCATTCCACGGTAAGGTTTTCAAAATATCGGTTTTTGGTCATCATAAACTTCTTTTTTCCAACAGTAACTTATCAAGAGCTAATTTCGTAGATTTTCGCAGCTCATGATGTATATCTGGTAATCTTTGGGTTCTGCGAGTATTTTTGTATTAATTTTGCGAGTTTCGCCGTGCTCTGCTGCCGGCTTCGTCGGGATTTCTAAACAACAATGGTCTTCTATTTTATAAATAAACAAATTCGGCAGCTGATGAATTTAGAATTATTTGAAAATACAAAATTAATTCCAAAGAAGTGATTTCCATATATAAGAGAGTTTATAGCCATCCTCTGTATTTATATTTTGGGGTCTCTTTTCAGTTTCAATTGCCTCCCTTATAAGCCGCGGAAAGTAACTGCTTTATTTGAGTAACACTTTTGAAGCCTCGACGTTAATGGCGTGACCTTCCTCTAACGTAGTGCCGTGGCTGAGCACACTTCGTTAGAGCATTGTTTTTTAAAACGCCCGACGTAGCCGGCAGCAGAGCACAGCGAAACTGTCGTAAAAATAATACAAAAACTACTAGCAGAACCCAAAGATTACCAGATATTATTAAGAGCTACTTTTACTGTCTTTTTCACTGGAGATTTCTGTCCTAGGTCCACTCAGTGACTTTTTTGTTCATACACTTGTCGTAAATTGTCATTTCGTTCTCGATCCAGTCGTTTATACTCCATTATTTTCCGCCCTATCATCTCCAGTAGCCTCCTTGTTCTTGCCTGGCCGAGTCTTTGCAACATAGGTTACTTTATACGTATTAATAAGGCTCATTCATATTTTACGGGTTATGCTTCTATCCTTAAATATTTGTCCATCCATATTTCTTTAATTTAAGCACCTACCTAACCTAAAACCTCTCGCAGTTCGTCGTCTTACTTCTGAATCCAAATCATTATATTCAGGCAGCTCTTTGCCAAGGTACTTCTGTATCTACTTCCTATTTTATGAATTTTGTTCTCTCGTCTTCGGAAGATAACTGTATGCTTGCATCGAACAAATTGTTTAGCCGTTCTCACACATTTTTTTGAGGAAGATATTTTTAACTTTCTTGTGTTTACCTATGTTATTATACCTATGCAGCAACCTCTATAAGTCATCTAAGTTTTCCACCACTAGCATGATAACTGCCAGGGGCAACACGTAGGACATTGCTTTCAAATACTGAAACTAAGCAATCTACGATAATGATTATTTTATCTAATAAGCAAGCTATGTAATGACTCTTTTAAGACTGATTGATTTTTTTCAGTTCTTATTGTAAAATATTTATAGAGTTATACCACGCTCAGAAAGTTACGTATCGTGAAACAACAAATGCCATAAGTTTTGGCCTCGATAGGTATTTTTGACTTTCTTTTAGTACAGCATCACCCAATTTATATTAACAAGGCCAAAAAATGGTACCCAATTTCTATACACGCTGGAATGGTGTGTTTCAATGAAGAGAGAATCTTTGCACTGACTCAGTTGGATATAGTCTTCGAAATCTTTATCAACTGCGATGGATATGTGGACTCCAGAGAAAGTTTCAAAGTGAAGTACATCAAAGAAACCTTTGAAATCCGAAGCCTGATTCAGAGTAAACCAATGAAATGTTTCATTCCACTTCATTTTATCTCAGTCTGAATATCCTCAATATCATTGACTGAGAGTATCAAATAAATCAAAGGGTGCTAGAGGAGATTCTTTACCTTCCTGTTGAGAAAATATATAGGTATGTTGCTAAAAAGATACATTTTGTGCATCCACCATGACTGACATAAAAACTTCTTGAACCCTTTGATTTTTGCTTCAATTGCTATCGTAGAAATGACACAAAACGCTTAAGAAATGAACAATATTGAGTGAATTTGCGATATTTACCATTCTATTAAAAAGGCCACCTTGTGTCAATAATTATGCATAGACCCTATTTCCTTAAAATGGTTATGGTTACCTTGAGATGTATTTTAGGTGAACTCTGAGATGCAATTAGCACCTTGAGTACCTTCAGCAAAAAGAACACCCCTGTGCAAATCCCTTGCAATAACAAGCCAATGGCATTTAGCAGAGGTCTAGATTTACCATCAAATCTATTTACAAAAAACTCAATTTTTGGTAGTCCAGGGAAATACATGCATCGCACTCATGGGAAGTACTTCCATAGCGCAGAAAAAAACAAAAATTTGTGGACTGGATCTTCGACAGGAAATTATTTTGGAGATATCGTACATTCATAACGTCATAATTTATTTTGTGGACCACAATGCATTTCAACGTTATTTTTATGAGCATCAATAAAAATCTGTGTATTTTTTTACTTAGGAAAAAGTACAAACGATTACAGTGATAGATACACAAGGAAGTACAGATATTTATAGCTGAAAACGTGATTAATTACTGAAAAAATTAACTATTAACTTGAAACTGCGATAATAAGGGATTTTAACTATTTACTGTGAATATAATACCAAATTTTCATTATCTTATAATTCATTCTTGGGTGCAAAGGCTTTGATTTTTCGTAGAGTTTTTTACGGGATTTGAAAGATCCAATTTATGGTATGAGAAGCATCACAATATCATGTAAAAAATATGCTAAATGGAGATATTTAATTGATTTTTCGAGCCATAAAAAGTATTATAATCCAGTCCAAAGTAAATTTAGAGAAACTATGATTTTCCCTTTCCAAGTATGCGGAGGTGTTCCAGGGCAGCGTCAAGTTTGAAAGAAAAAAAACTAGTTCTGTCCCGAGGGCATTTATCATATGTATATCACTCTCGGTGAGCCTATAACTCTTCAAACCCCCACCATTGTATGTTTTACACCACAAAGATATTCAGCAAGGGAAAAAATATAACGAAAACTTGTCAAGGGTCCATCGCAATGTTTACAAGAGTAAACTTCAAATGCTTTCACAACACAGGGTGATTTTTTTACATCTCATGTGAGTGAAACTGTACAACTCCAAGCAGTAAAAAATTAATGGTTTTTGAGACTGTGACGAGATATAATTTTCAACGACTTCTCAGACCTGCTAAGCAACGCTTTTGAATTCGTTGAGGTCGTTTCAACCTCGCACGACAAGTCTTCACATCTCCTCATCAAGAAGGAGCGGTGACCATCTCTACGTTCGGATTTGGCATTCTCCGCGATAATAAAGAACCCACCCTCCCTTTTCATCCCCAAAAAGACAGAAAGTGGGGTGGGTCTCCATTGTGAGAGGCCAATTCATTTTCCCCTTCTCTCAAGCGTGTTCGGGAGGAAGGATAAGATGAGGTTTGGGTTGTTCCCTCGGCAGAGGAGATATCTTGTAAGAGGAGACAGAGTAATGCGCAAGAGGACCAATTTTCTGGCTATGGGATCGTTTACCCGAACAAAAACTTACCATTCTATCCATGAAATTGCTGGATGGACATAAAAATTAATATGGGAAAGTTGCTTTTAATTCTTATATTATTAAATTACTACGAAAGTTATAGCTAATAAAATAGGCGAATTTACGTGTAAAAATCCAGAAAATTCTCACTCTCTCCCATTATCATTTTACTAAAAAATCAATGAACTTGGTCTCATTTTTAAGAAAAATATGTCACCCTTCTAATAACACCAAATATTCAACCCCTTACAGATTTTAAGCTATCCAGAACTAGCCATGGAGTTCCACTTTTACGGAGTCACCCACAAGTCCGCAAGACCGCATCCCGTTCAAGGCGGATGATTTTTACCCTGTGGAAGTTCGCTTCATTCAACCCCTTATTACATTACTTACGGAGATCTTTGCCAGAAAATACATTTACAGGTAACGGACGAGATCGCGTACACATTAAGAACAAAGGATATCTCAGAGTCGGAGGCGACGTAGGAACGGGTAGATTTATGGTTGGGAACGACGCAGAAAGGGGGGATAGGAGGGTGAATCTGGAAAGGGAATCACTTGCAATCATGGGCCTCACATAGATTGAAAAAATTTAATATTTCAACTAAAAAAACACGACAGGCACAAGAAAAAAAAACGGCGATGGGGAAGAAGCACTCGGGAAAGGGAGTTAGTGGGGATGGAAAACAGAAGGACAAACGAGAATATAATACATTAAAAAAATACGATTCTTACATGAAATGGGATCCTAGGGACCTCTAAACCTGAGCAAACACAATATTTTGAATTTACGATGGGTTATGCGATCGTTGCACCAAGAGTCCCTCAACGTCGATTGAACACTTGATGGAGGGATGAATGGTCTAGCAGCGGCGAATAAGGGGCAATGGGCGGGGGTGGAGAGGCAGTGGCTTACGTGACCGGTTTTGTCGACTGATGAGGATGAGATGCTGGTTGCATACAGCTCGAGAGCTGCACAGGAGCTGGCAGCAAGCCGAATGAGCAACGTCGCGAGGATTCGCGACGGCAATCATTAATGATCGGCCGATTACTCAGGCCAACGTAATGGGTAGCGATGCTTGAGGTGCGCACAGCAGCGTCAGGTCTCGACAGCGTTGTCTCTCTGCAGTGGCCACGTGCGTGGGCCACTGGGGCGCACGCCGGAAATCCTGGGTTGTTGCGGCACGATGTCACGTATCAGGTCTAGTCAGCTGAACAGGAGCCTTTTTGTCGTCGGGCGGTGTCAGCCAGATTCTCTCTCTCGGTAGCCGGCCGGTGTCAGAGTCATTCTCTCTCTCTCTCTCTCCGTCCAACACCTGTCAGTCTCGTAGGTTCCGCCGGGAGAGGGGAAGGGAGGGGAGGGCAATGGTTTTTTTGTAACAGTACACTCAAGCGGGCTGGTGACGCACTCGTTCTTAGCTCGGCGCGCGGGGTTTAAACACTTCGCGCACAAAGACATCGGCACTTTCACAAATTATAAACAAGTAAACAACACTCAAAAACTCAAAAAGGGGGGAGGGACAAACGAGGGTGAGTGCTTCTCACCAACGGGAAAAAAGGGGGGAAGCGCTGCCGTTACACATTACTTACGGAGATCTTTGCCAGAAAATACATTTACAGTACAGCCCTACAGTGCAGCCCTTTTACATGGGAAACGGTACGTGTACGCACTCCACAGAGACATTATTTTCAAAATGAGGTATTTCTAACACTTAGATGTCGTAATAAAACTAACAGCATGTAGTTTGAATGTTTTCTCAACAATATTTGAAAATTAATCATATTGTCACCGCAGTCGGTTCTTAGGTATCACGCTAAACCTTCCGTTTTGAAGGAGTTTCCAACGCACCGCACGAAAAAAATGAGCCAAGTTAAAGATTTATTTAGATATTTTCATTTGACTACATATTCACAATTTCTGTGATGTAAAACTATATTAACGCACCATTAATAATGCAATATTTAATTGATGTGTCATACAGCTGGTGAAATGAAAACGTATAATTCGAATATGATCTCTATTATGACAAGAGAACTATCTCGTTCGGACTACCTTAACACATTACTTAAACTGTAGAAAACCATAATAAAGATAGTAACCATTCCTTCAACATAAGAAATAAGTAGAAGTTGAACATGGTATTCAGAAAATTAGGATTCGTCCAAGAAAATAGCTCAATTGGTAATTATCAATGCAGTAAACATGCCCGATGCATTTTGGGTAAGGAAATAACATGGCCGAGGAATCCATTACGGCCTTTGTAAAAATCATACAAACGTGAAACAATTTGTTTAATTTTCTTTTCAATCTTGCCAAATAAGTACATTTCAACTGCGCGATTAACTTGGAAGGACCTTCACGGCATTTCTTCGCTAAGTTTATTTTCACATGAAAACTCTCATAATCCAGAGGAGTGACAAAAAAGAACTTCTGGAAAATCTATTAAACCAGAGACCGCAGGAAACATTTAAATGTGATTGTACTGCATCTCACTGGCAACCGACGTGAGTTCAAAGCTTCATAAGAACACGGGTTATGAAGAGAAGTAACCCTGGAGTAAATCTCTTTAGAGGGTGCCAGTACCATAGACTGAACGACCAATGATTGAATGAGAAGTAGAAAAATATTTTCAATTTCCCCACTACTTCACACCCCAGCCAGTTTCCTTCTATCTCTCCCACAAATACACACTGAATGGTATAGGGGGAAATTTATGTATGCTTTCAAGGACACGGAAGTGATGCTAAAAAATTGAAACTTTTTAACGTCTGCTATTCTTTAAAGCTGGGTCTGGACTGGATTGGATTGGATATTTGGGGAGGCGGCCGACAGCTAAGGTCATTTGCGCCAAAGATGAGAGTTAAGGGAGGAAGGGTGGAGGGAAACCCGGCGTCGGCATTAGCCTGCTCTCAACGAAAGGCACCAATGGGACCACGGCTTAACGTCCAATCCAACTGACGGAGTGCTGTACTTGAAGTGTCCTCCACAAGACACTCAAGTTGGGATCGGGTTCCCTCAGAAAAGCATCCACCTCTGCAGGGATTTGAACCCTGACCGCCCGTATGGCCAGTACTCTAGCCAGCACACAAACCAGATCCCCCATTTTTAAAGCTAATATAATAACAATGCAAATAAAATAAATAAAGAAAAAAATTGCTAGCAACACCGAGTTAATTAAAAATTTAAATGCAGTTATCGAAGTGACCCTCACCCTTGAAAAATTCACTGAGCGAGCGTATCACGGGCAATATTGTAAATGAGACAAATATCTTTACCGTTTTGGTGCACCATTTTCTTAGGTAATCAATTTTGGCGAAGTATATTATATAGGCCGACTACCATTGTAATTTTTTACAGAACGATCCAATTAGGACTCGGAGTAAAGTCTCATAGACAGAGATATTTATAGGAATGAGTTTCGCAGGAGACGTGGATAGTGTTACGAAAGTATTAGATTCTTTTAATGCCAGGGCAGGTCGAATATGCCCATTTCAAAACGCTACTATGCTCCATTGCCTATAGCATGAGAACAGAGAGACAGAATAAATAACGGAAGACTGTGTTCTTGGACTTTTTCAGATTTTAGAATTGGCAATTTTAAATAGCCTAATGAGAATAAATTGCGGGCAGAGAGATACCCGGTCAAGTTGGTTCCTCGATAATAAAACAGGGATGAAATGTACGCAGCAAAATCAAACAGTTGGTAGCATTGCCCACTTCATCGCCACACAAACACTTTTCTCCTATTGCTTTTACACAATCAACGACCACACACACACAAGTGCAAATAAAACCGTCCAATCTTCACCAGCCACGGATGGACGCAGCATCCCAACTTCCTTCAGGGAAGTGGGATTAGCTCCGTGGACCCTTTTCCTTTTTTTCTAACCCTCTTATTACATTTTCCCTTTCCTTATTTCCCCTCGCTTTCAACTCCCCCATCCCCGAGGAGCAGGAATCCTTTGGAATCACATCTCCACGAAATTAGCGCTCCATTCCGGCGATGGTCTGTGGAGTCCCGCATGGTCAGCAGCTAGGACCTCCGATAATTTCCAAACTGGCCCTTTCCCACCAAAACGTCTACACGGATTACGAAAAATGATAACGCAAACGAGGGGAGAAAAGATGGGTCAAATGAGCTTTCCATTCGCTCCTGTGAGCTAATCACAATGCAACATAACAGCTCACTTTCCTACCATTCGCTACAGATCTTGCGCGCTTCAAAATAGATTGTTAGCAAAGTTTATAATATTTAAACAACAAAAGAGGTCGATGGCATTTTTGTCATCCATGAGTGTTGTCATTTTTGTTTATTTTCAGTAAAAACGACATAAATGCATATGGTTATGTCTTGATGATATGATAACATGATAACAAGATTATGGTTTTTAAATATTAATTTTGAACAACCCCATCAAAAACAAGGTCGTAACTGCTTTTCAACCACTGAGTATTGTCTACCTGTGGATTACACAACATTTCGCCAGCGCACGTACTTCCATTCAATGTTTCTACATGGGCGTGTGGCAGGGGGTGTTAGGTCACCAGCCGTGTAAAGATGTAAAGTTTTGGGAGGAGAAATGGTGACAAGAATTATGGGAGTGTATTTGGAGGAGCTTGATTTTTATTGTGGTCGCTAATTGTGCGCGAAAAGAACGAGTTTGTGTACCTATCTGTTCGGAAGAGTATCTCTCTTATTTTATCGTATCTGTCAGACCTAGAAATGCATTGTGGCGTCATGATAATATTCTCTGTGTCGCTCTGAAACACACCAGTTCTGAATATTGCAAGCAGCCTTAGAGTCTCCAGGGGCTCCCACCCTAATCCTTTTAACAGTTTTGTAACACTTTATGTTCACTTGCGCAATGTTGTTCGTTTGAGCAAAATAACGCTGTATTCCGGTGTACTCTAAATTCAACGCCTTGAATGGAAAGCTCATTTGGGCAAAATAAATGAAGAAAAGGAGAACAATATAACATTTTCACCTAGCATTCCTTCGTTTATTAATAACAGCACGAAAAAAAGATTTAAAGACGGTTTTACAGAGCATTTCCAGGATTCGAGCGCTCCGGTTGCATTTTATGAGTAAGGTAGAAAGATCGAATGCGTGAATTGAATGAAAAGCGAATAAAATTTAATAAAAAAACAGAAATTGCATAAAACTTCCGCATTAAATCATCAGGTGAGTAAAAAGCGACAAAATATAAGCGGGATAAAAAGCGGGATAACTGAAATGTAAAAGTATTTCTTATGGCCAAGCAGCATTTGTGGTTAAAAAATACAGTAAAAAAACTGTAAACTCATGTTATAAGATTTCCTGAGCAATGGGAGAATATTCGCCCGTGTTACATACATAGTGGCTAAAATAAGCCCCCTGAAATAGGGCAGAGCGATGTCTTTCACTTTAAAACATTTATTAGACATTTTTCGGCAGCCTCAAACAATATTCTATGGGTTGGAGAAAATTATTAAACAAATTTCCTTTCAAGCATTTCAGTGTAATCTCAAGAACGCAAAATAATTACCACTTAGTAACAAGTGCTTTCCTTTGCCCCTAAAACGCTTTCAATATGCGCCATTAAGAGATTAGACAGAAAAGGACGTTGATTAAAGATGAATTATATCGGAAATTGAGAAAGAGCGGAGAGAAACCTGGTTTCGGCATTAGCTTTTGTAGAAGGGCGCCAAGGTGTGAACATACCGACGTTCGATCCGACGGAAGGTGTACCACTCTTAGTATATTCTACACACAGGAGGCTACGAAACCGCCGTAAAATCTCCTCGATGGTTGGGATTCAAATCCGGGACCTTCATGATGGGAATCCAATATTCTGGCCACCACACCAACCTGCCCCCCACCGTAACCTTTCCATCACATGCTATTATTATATTTACGAGAAAGGAAGAGCAGTTTAATTAAACATTGATTCATACCGATACTCATTGAAAGTTAAAAACGCAAATGCTATAGTTCTTGATTACATAGAATGATCCTTTCCAAGCTCAATTCGAATATATATCAAGATTATAAACCAACCAACTGCCAACTCACTTCCAAATTCACTTCCAACCGATCTGGAAAACATTTTTCCAACGCTTTTTGTACTGCTGGTCCGACACTCAAAGGCTAGTACCATGAGTCGCGTATTTTAAATCGCCCTTCTGTAGTTAACCGGTGACTTCCGACTAGCAAAAGCGTAGATGGTCATAAACACCTGACTTCCGGTTCCGAGATTGACGGAGTCTTTCACCAAGCGATAAAGAAAGGAATTTTTTCATCAAGCGTTAAAAAAAGGAATTTTTTTCACCAAGCGTTAAAGCATAGATTTTTTTGGAATAGCACCTCCTCGGCTGCTTTCACAAATTATTATGCACAAGAATGCGTGTGTGGCTAGATAGGGTTGCAATGTTTTTTATTCGTCCTCGGACGTGGAAGTTAAGCGCATTACACGGGTATCTACTGAGGTGCAAAAAGTTAAATGGGTTATTTTGGAGGATATAATAAGCCGCGTTTGGAGAAGATAACGTTACCATAATAATGAATAGGGAAACACTGGAAGAGGTCAATGAATTTACTTATCAGGGAAGCATAATAACTAAAGATAGTAGAAGCAAAAGGGAGATAAGAAGTAGAGTAAGACAAGCAACGATAGCTCTTAACAAGAAAAAACGCCTCTTTACTACAAGCAGTATCAAGGTGTGTACGAGGAAGAGATTATTAAAAGCGTACGTCTGGAGTGTTGCCTTATGGGTGTGAAACCTGGACAATAGGGAAAGAAGAGTAAAGGAGACTTGAGTCCTTTAAAAACTGGTGCTACAGGAGGATACTCAAGATCAGTTAAAAAGATAAAATAACAAATGAAGAAGTTTGTCAGAAAATAGGAGAAAAGAATGACATATGGAAGGGTATAATGGAACAGGAGGACATGACTTTCCTGGCACACTCTGAGGCACGACAGCATGATAAAGACAATACTAGATGGAATGACTGAAGGAAAAAGATGTAGAGAAAGACCTCGACTTGATTATACGAAGCAGTTATTGGAGGATTTGAACTGCACCAGCTATCAGGAACTGAAAAGAAGAGCCGAAAAGAGAGCCGACTGGAGGACTGCTATCGCAGACAAATCTAAATATTTAATACCTCAGAAGAAGAAGAAATTAAGCCGCGAACAGTCAATGAGGGGAAAAACGCTTTCATGGCTTTCAACTGACATGACTCCGATCTAGAGTTAATCAGCAGAGGAGGAGACTAAGAGCGAAATAAAAAGGTCAGGAGCTCTAAACGCTTAAATAATTGTCGACGCTTTGTCGCATTGAGCAAAACGGGTACATCTACATCTACATAATACCCTGCAATCCGCCGCATGGGCGTGTGGCAGCGTGTGTTAGGTCACCAGCCGTGTAAAGGTGTAAGTTTATGGAGATGAAATGGTGACATGAATCATAGGAGTTTATTTAGTGGAAGTTAAATTTTAATGTGGTCGCTTATTGTTCGCGGAAAGAACGAGTTTTTGTACCTATCACTTCGGCAGTGTATCTCTCTTCTTTTATCGCATCTGTCAGACCTACACATGTAGTGAGGAGTCATGATAATATTCTCTATGTCGCTCTGAAAAATATCAGTTCTGAATTTATCAAAAAAGCTAAGCCTAGCGTGTAGCCTCCGAGTCCCTATGGGTTCCCACCTTAATTCCTCTTAAGTGTTTAGCAATATGAAATATACCACCAGGACGAAACTGACAGTTCAAAATTCACAGAACGTAAACTCACAGAAAGTATACTCACAAAAAGCCTCTCGACACCGCCAACAGCATTAGATTTTAAGTAATTATCGAATTCTCCTCGACTAACTACTAAATAACTGCAGAGTTGTCTTGAAATTGGAGATGAATGAAAGACGACAGCGATTCTTCAAGAAAGCAATACTTATAACAACGATATTAGTCCTCAAAGCTACGTCACCAACTTTAAGTCTTCAGCCGCTTAATACATGAAATTCGAAAACCATTGAAAATAATTTCCAATAATAATTACATTCGCAAATAAAAACTACCGGTAATTACGCACAACACAATGTTAGCACGTTCATTGATTACTGTAGGATGTCTTTAGCCACTGGAAAAAGGATAAGAGTGGAATTTAACATCAGAAAATTGAATAGAGGTTTCATTATCTTCCTTTCATTTCATCTGGATCAAAGAGGGATGATCAGTTTCAATGAACGGTCTTCTTACATTCCCGGGATCATAACATCCATTCGCAACTCCATTAGCGTGATTACGATGCAAAACTAAAGCGTGTGAAAAGCAAGCTGATTTTTATTTTAGGTTATGGAGTCGGATTGACGGATAGTGTCTTTCTGAGGCTTTACTCAAGTTCATTGTGCTGCAGATATTAGTGCGCAATGAAGATATCTTCGGTCGACCTCATCTTTGGGCACCAATGCGGATGAAACAAAAAATAACCGTGCACAGTGGGGTTACCTGGATTTTCCAATTGAATAAAAACGAAAACATTCCATTTTTCACAATGTCGTAACGTAATTGTGAGGTGAAAAATACGCCAGTCAACGGAGAACTGCGCGGTGAAATATTCTAGACCAGTGTAATCCAAACTTTTTCGAGCCACTTTTTCCACAAATCATTACCCAGCGCCCCCAACCATAAGCTAAGCATAAACAAAGTCATGGACTACATGAACAAAGTAAGATGTTTATAAAAATAAATCTAATACAATTGCGATTAATCTATTGTGTATTTCAAGTCCAGCAGAGAAATGGTTTACTCCTCCCCGGCCATGTATGTTCGGTGTGGGCCCAGCCTCCAGTGCCCCTTTGCAGCCCCCTAAGATGAAAGTACCGCCCTCCAGGGGGCGGTAGCGCCCACTTTGCGAACCACTGTTCTAGACGAACGACGATGGCGTGCGACGATTTCCGAGTGGTAGTTTATTCCTCTTTAGCTGTATAGCTGTATAGTATAACTGTACTTGGAAATATAAACCATTTTATTGACATATTTAAGTATGGCACCACTGAAACATTACAGT
Source organism: Ceriagrion tenellum (assembly GCA_963169105.1). NCBI lineage: Eukaryota > Metazoa > Arthropoda > Insecta > Odonata > Coenagrionidae > Ceriagrion > Ceriagrion tenellum. The sequence continues at coordinate 11,825,515 of OY720639.1, forward strand.
GAATTAACCATTATATGATCCGTAGTTGCATTCCAGTGCGTAATGCTACTCTGAATGTCTGTAAAAATAGGCACACCCAGGTACTACTGGTTATATTGGGGAAAAGAAATTTTACTATTGTGGTAACCTCTGGCATGTCAAGAGTAAACAGAGACACTCAATAACATGTTAAGAATAATTCAATTAAAATACTTCCAATTGAAATAGAGGTACCTTATCAATTACGCATTAACAAACGATTCTTGAAGCACAAGAAGTCAGGACTTAAAGGACCGCCAACGTTGTTGCCTCTATTCACAAATCACATAAAAAAGCACTTTAACAACGTTTTTCTTATGAATAGCGTGAAAAAATGGCTATGAATACCATGTGTCCATGAGCAAAGGGATATTCTTATGTTAATTAGCATTTAAACTTAAATATTTGTGTTTAGGGCAAATGATGTAGCACAATTAAGTGATTAGGCAAGAAAAAGGGTATGAGTAAGATTTTTCCCCTATTCTGATTTCTCGGACAAAAAATCAACGATTGGGCTTTCTTTTGTCCCTTCTTACCATAGAAAAGGAATCGCTTCTATTGGAAAGTACGCAAGCACATATTTTAACTTACCAACGAAGTCAACCTCTGAGCTTTTCCGTGGTTAAACGATAGGAACTGTAGCTAATTATCTGATTAGCTCCCAAATGTTTGCTTTCTAAACTGCACAAACACTTAATTTCTGCAAGTGTAATATCTCATCAAAGTTATGCAGTTAAAATTTACATTAATGAAAATAATTTTGCTGCCATTAATGGCATGCATAGAGAGTAAAGTATGCAGCAAAAATTCACTTCCTGAATAGTAAGTATAGGTTTTTTGTTACTTCGTTAATGGTTGGGGTTTCGTTAACGCTGTTAGGTTGCATTTTAATGCCTGCTGATGTGTATATATATATATATATATATATATATATATATATATATATATATATATATATATATATATATATATATATATATAGAAAATAACGACTCACATAATTCACACTAAAAAATGTTGTATTTTTTCTCCATCTATGCAAATTCCCGCTCGATCGGAGGTACTTTTTACTATTTATTGAAAACTGGGACAACGCTACTTTGGTATCGGCTAATTGAGCCATCAATGGAACAGCTCAAACGTCATCCAATCCCGGAAGGATACTAATGAGATAAAAAAGGCGAAAGAAAAATTAAGCATCCCTTTCTATAAATACACTGTCCTCGTCATTCTGGGTGGACTATTAAATTCGTCGGAGGGTGAGATATTTTTTCCCAGCTTGACATTTTATTTGTCCCCGCAGCTCCACATAATTTATCCTCCCGCCCTTAACCCTCTTCCACCCCCTCCGCACTCCGCTGCGCACTAATCTCCGCCCCGGAGGACAAGACTCACCCCCTCCAACCTCACCATTTTTTTCTTCATCGCGTGAAAATCTCCGACGAGCGAACGGCTGAGAGGACGTCGCCGTATCTCAACCTAGAGCGATGGAGCCACTCCAAGATCTCGCCTCCACTCACACGAACATGGAGCGGTCTTCGTGTAATATATAACCCATTGGAGAAGACGGGAAGGGATTCCTCTCCGCGGTGGCAAACACTCGCAAAAAAATTGCACTCAACCACTTCCACTTTAAGAGCAACTGAAGTCTACTACGTGATTCATACCGTCCACTAATGGTGATGAGAGTTGCGCTAGTGAATTAGTTTTTGTATCACGAAATGACTTAGCTTCAACAACTCACTCCAGGTCAATTGGCTTTTTGCATAAAAACGGAATAGGCTTTCGAGAATTTGCTGAATCGTCATAATTAAATTCATTACCACATAAATTTATTTATTGATTTTTAATTCGAGCATGAAGATAGAAAAAGAAGGCAATTCAATTCCAAATAGACTTTTATTTTACGACCCGTGTTTTGCCACAGTGCAGCATCATCAGGTACAGTATTCAAAGAAAAGGTCACTATATATACAAAAAGTTAGCCCGCCCCTCCAGCCCCAACTTGTTTTTATATATAGTGACCTTTTTTTGAATACTGTACCTGATGATGCTGCACTGTGGCAAAACACGGGTCGTAAAATAAAAGTTTATGTGGAATCGCAGAACCTTATTTTCCTATCTTAATGATCGATAAATTCCACCAAGTGACGCCGGAAACCGTTGCCTTTCAATTTGTTTTTTGTTAAGCCCCAAGCAGTATGGAAATGATTTGCAGCAGTATGAAAAGCAATAAGTAGAAACAATAAATTACCTAGATTCTCTCAGAGGGATTGTAATAAAACATCAGTATATACTTTTTATCCTATTTTTGCGTCCACGATTCAATAACTAAAATGTAAACCTGAACTGGTTGAGTATCTTGATAAAAGAGCAATTTCGATTATCAAGCAGCCCTGATGATAAAGAAATGACTGACAAAAATTCTATACGTAGACATATGAGAAAAAATGAAATTATTATTCTTCCATATAAACTCCATGGGGTAAATAATAATTATACAGTCACGAAAAAATAATCTAGTAAATATAAAAGTAATCTAATTTTCCACCGTCAACATTTTCAATAATTGAAGGGGTTGGGGGGAAAAAGTGCCCAACATAATGTGTGTAGTTTGAAGGGAGAGCAGAGAAAAAGTTTGTTAAAATCGGGAAATAGAACCATTAATGGGAATAATGTAAGTATTTATAGATTTCGAAGATCCTTTCATAGATTGAACCCAGAATCCTGGCAGGCCTTCTTTTGGACTCGATTAAAATTAACATATGGTACAGACAGCTCAGTGTCACAAAGAATGTTGCTTGTTGCTCTTTTTCCCCCGATCCCTTCAATTAGTATATTTTTACGGTTAGATTTTTGAGTGACCGGCTGATTTTTGAAGAAAATCGATTTTAACCAAAATTACTTCATATAACTCAAGCAAACGTAATTTAAGCCGGATGGATAGAGGTTATTTAAAGTTTCTGACCAAAGACCTCCAATAAAATAGGTCATTTCAAAACGGCAACCTACTCTCTTTTCCATAATCAAGTAAAAAATGTTTATTTAAGCCAGCTTTGAGAGGTTGTCTCCCTTACCTGTACCCACTTATTCAGCTGGACTTGCAAAGGCATATATTAACAGTAACGTCATATGCTTCCTTAGCTACACATTCACGTCTCATAGATAGGTCACCTACATAAGTAAACATCGCCATTGCCCTGCCATATATATCAACCCACATAAGACCCCTTTGGAAGATCCAAAACACCATCGGTTCCACTCTCTTATTACAATCGTTGCACTGAGAGTTTTACAAAGTCACGCACACTGATACAAAGATATACAGCAACGGTTTGGGTGGCGTACTCGGCTAACGTACTTGATAGGCAGTTCGGAGATCTGTGTTTGGCGATTGGAGCGAGATTCCAATGATCACGGGAAGGTAACCTAAACAATTTACAGTAGGATATTAATTGATCTCTCTAAAACAATATTTGAAACAATGGAACTCATAGTTACGTTATATTTCCCCAAATTGAAATCCGTGAGGTTAATCCAATTACTAGTATCGTCAAATTAAGGCATTAACCAGCAATTTTGTAATTACATGACCTCTAATTACGGATAATTGCAACTTCATTAGATGTATACAATTCACCTTATTCTTTACCAAAAATTGTCTTTGTAGCCGATAAATGAAGAGACACAATCTAGTTTGATCCAAGTTATCACTAGTCTCACACAGCCAGGGATTTTCCATCTCCAGAACTTATGACGCAAAAACAAAGAACGTTATCAAAACCCAATATCTGCGGCTGAACATCTAGAATGAAGGCGTGGGTGAATTGAAGAGAAGGTCTCTTTTTCTCATTCACCAAGGTTTAATGCCAAAACTGTAGAATGGATTCGATGGGAACACCGATCGTATCGTGAACCAGTATTTTACCTGATCATGAACGGCACTAAGTGCTAGGATCAGAGAGGCGGAAATTGAATCTAGTTAACGGATAAGAATGGACATAAAAAGAAACGGAGAAAAGCCACTCTCGTTTCGACTGTTGCGTGGGATGGGAAAGGGATCGAAAGGGAAATCTATTCGGGAAAAGTTCCTGAATGGGGATATACGAACAAATTGCGTCCGGAATTAAAAAGGCAGGAACCCGTTTTTGGACGTTTGATTCAATATCCGGGCCTGTCAGGGTCACCAAACTTTCACTCGCTACAAACGGCAAGCTGGAACCCTAAAGGTCATGGTGATTTCCTTCGTCGTCGCGCCAAAACTTTTTCATCCCTAATCTCTCACGAAAAAAATTCAGATAAAACAGCTGCACCTATTCAGTGCCCCTAGAAAAATCTCAAGGGTGAGTACGGCACGGAGTTATTTTCACAAAACATGCTCCGAACTGCACATGCTATAGAATTTTAGGAATTGCAATATACAAATTATTTGTCAAATAAGCGCATGAACAGAGATATACGAGTCATAAGGCGGGTATGCAAGGCAAGATATTCGGAATCGATAGCCCATTCATGACAAGTGGTACAGAAATATGCCATCATTAAATAACCACTCTGACAATCAAACAATCTAATTATTGATTATAAATAGCACGTTGCATGGCTACCCATAGTTCAAGAAAATATTTCACTCAAACCATGAGCTTTCTTCAGAGTTATTCGACATACCACAGAGAAAAAAATCATCCGCCTTGACCGGCGGATGATTTTTTTCACTGTGGAATCACGCACAATTGTGCATTGCGGGTGACTCCGTAAAAGTGGAACTCCGTGGCTAGTCCCGGATAGCTCAAAATCTGTTATTCGTCACAATTTTAATTCTCTTGATCTCATTAACGTAATCAGTCGATATTCGCAAAATATTTTCCAGTAGTCAGAAATGAGACTGGATTCGAATGCCTTAATTAAATGTAATCTTAATTATGACCGATGCAACGACCTGACATGGCAATTCCCACATGCTAAGAGACTTTCGCTCGAATCTTATATCCCACAACGTATCCCTACTTTCCATGGCATTCTATGGATTTTTGCTTTATATGATCCGTCGGTTGTAGTATCTGCAACAATGAACACACAATTCTTGATTCAACACGTTTTTCATGAAAAAAGTGCTTGAATGAATAGCAGATAATAACAGGTTTAGCGTGATAGGGGGAAAATAGGCGCCCCTTTAAAAATGAAAGTGAAGAATAATAAGATCTACCGAATGATTGCTTGGAAATATAACGATTTCATTCATCCGAAACCGTTGCATGAACTTAAAGTAAAACTTATAAACAGGAAAACATTTTGCTACGATTTTAACTATCGAAATCTATTAACTGACTATTTATATTTAGTTTTTGCTCGTCTCTAATCCGTCTAACTTTTGAGAAGGATCTTAAATAATTTATATCAAATACAAGAACATCGAAAATTCAATGACCAAATGGCCACTCTATTAGTTTATTCAAATATTCCAATGCAACAAGCAGCCATCAAAAGCAACCATTAGTCGGGATCATATCCCCATTAATCGGGATGTTTTCTGCGTTAAGATTTACTGAAACGTTTAACCTCTGTTGGTGTATCTGATCATACCAAGGCAGTTTTTATTATACATAAAATTTACAAGCATATTGGATAATCAAAAGGAGTAACGTACATGTTGGTCACTTTTGCTACAGAATTTCGTCAGTCGTTCGTGTTTTGATTTTAGCTCTAGGCATGAATTTTTTCGTTCGTAAAAATAGTAATTGAGGATTAATAATAAGTCAATCATATTGACTTTTAAGAAAAAAAATTCTGCAGAAGTATGAAAGAGTTTAAAAAATTAACTTAATTTGATACTTTTACTTGTGTGAGAAAGAGAAAATGTGAAACTTTCTCATTGAAATATTTCATGATTTTTCCTCACTGTAATCTTCATTTTTAAAAAGTTTAAAGTCTAAAACATTGTTTACAGAAAGATTCGACATCAGACAAGAACCAAGCAATAAAATATTATATATTAAATTAATATTGTCCAAAACAACCCATGCATCCGCTTCTCCATATGATTGTCTATGGCATTGTTCAACAGAGCAATCTCTTTTCATATTCTCATATAACTCAGACTAGGGTCATTGTACTTTGGCTCGCATTGGTATTAAATACTCCGGGATTCATATCCCCTCTCTCATACAAGAAATGCGGGTTAATCTGGTGTAATTCTTTCCGAGTAAGAGGATAAGCATAACTGGATGCAATAGGGCTTAGCTGTGGTGGGATGGAATACTCCTCGTCCAATTCTCTATAAGAATAGAAGCCATACATAGAACCTCGCGGTCATCACGCGAGTCGAATGGGATTTAAATACTGACATGATAGCAAATAGAGCGAGATGGATTCTAGTTCTGATTCCATGGAGAGCTTAATCAAATTTTTACATATTAGTATGTAGATCAGGAATTTTTGCCGGCAGTTTTCACTTGATCAAACTCTTCACAAGACCATGGCGCACATTTCTATGTAACCACTCCGCTATAGACAGTGCATGAACGGGGTGAGGGGAAATGATTTTGCACATATTCCCATTTTCAGTCGCGGGAAATTTATTGATATTGTCTTCTCTGGAATCAAGGATCTATATTACTGCTCCAATTCAGACATGAACCCTTCCTTTAAATTTTTTTAACAAAACAGCATGGAAATGTACTCATTATTATATACAATGACTCACGCCTTTATTTGCAAGCCCTTGGAAACCATTAGAGGTTACTTATTCGGAATTCAAATATGGACTCTTAACATGTATTCCCAGGCTACATCAATTTAGGTAAATGTGAAAGACAACGGTGATGCTCACTGAATCAAATGCGAGGTTATTGGTAAAAATATTTAGTAATTCTTAGAGGCCATTCTAAATTCTTTGAGAGATAAATAATACGGTGACTAGTTATTCTGCAGGTATTCTAACTTAGGGATAAATTTTCAATGGCTTCATAAAATTTGTCTTGCATATAAGTTTTAAGATTGAAAACCCTATTTCCCATTCTTAACCTTTATCTATTTTATAACCTTTTCTAGAGGAAGGAATCCGACTTCTTGATGCGCTTATAGATAACTCCTTTGGAAAAGTTCTTTTTAAAGAGTTGAATACATCAAAATAGACGAATTTAAAAGCCGTTTCCTACTTTTTCAACGTTAATATATAGAGTTCATTATTGCTCAGGATTTTGCACACTTCTTGACAATATCTATCTTGGAATTTGCTTTTATTTTTGCAGAACAGAAACGTTAGCTAAAAGTAAGATCAAGGGGAAAACAGACCTGAATTATGGTAAACGGGGTCTATTTCAAGACCGTCGAGCGTTTGACATCTTAAAGATAATGAATTCCAGGCTCGATCAAGACAGGGTGAACACCAGCGCGATGAAAAACGCACCATCATTTAACCCACGAGGCTGATATCGACAGCGGCCTTATCTCCACCACCTGACCTCTCCGGAATGAGGGCACCGATATTCACATATCGCATTTAAGAACATATATATCGAGAGACCATATACTGGAGAAAAGATTTTATCTACTCCTAAAGAGGGGCGGTGAATACTGAATGAGGATAAATTACTTTAAAACAACGGTAGTGAGATTCTATAGGATATAGACAGTGGAGCTGGTCATAAAAATAGGAGGGCACCAACCGGAGCAAATAGAACAGACAAATTACTTGGGTTGCAGGTACGTTAGAAGAAAATAGGTATTGCAGCGTACACTTGAGGAGAAGAATAACGTTAGAGAAGGAACCGTTTAGTCATTGTAGACATCTGGCGATGGGAAGTAAGGATAAAATAAGAGACCGAGGAAGAGAAATCAATGACTTGTGTGAATCATCTAAATTGTATTGCTAAAAGGAGCATGTGTATACTTGGCAATATTATGAGAAATACTCAAAATTTTAATAGTATAACGGCAATGAAGTATTTATACTGTGCTCTTGTACGTTCTCATTTGGAATACGCATCAGTTATATGGAACCCATTGTATCAATCCCACATTGCAACTTTGGAACGCGTTCAGCACAAGTTCTTGAGGTATATAGCATATATGTGTAATTTAAACTATATGGATGTAAATTATATTAAGATACAAAACATGTTGAACATAGATTCCCTGAATTTCAGACGCAAAATTGCAGATCTTTTGTTTTTGGACAAGATTATTAATAGTCATACAACTTGCGAGGAAATTTTTAATATGGTTAGTTTAACTGTTCCAGCATAAAGGGTGAGAGAACTTCCTATATTTTATTGCAGTTACCGAATTATGAAAAAACTCTACTGTACAAAGATTACATAGAACGGGCAATGAATATTCAGGAGTGATTGATATTTTTTATCATACACAATTGAAATAAAGTAAACTTCGTGAAGAAATTTTTATTTAACACCTACATTTTACTGTTTTCGTGTAATGTATTAGTAATGCTATATAATTATGTTTCAACCTAAATGTTTCGAGAAATTTTAAATGTATTGGTGTGAGGAGGAGCGTTAAATGTATGCAGATGTTTGGTTCATAGGTACAAGTACCTACTGGGTCTCCATTTATATTTTGAATTGTGTAAAAAAATGTAAAAATGTGTTGGATAATCCTATTTTTGTGAATGGGAGAACTCCCGTGAGTGTTTAAGTAAATAAATAAATATATTTTGAGTGTGGCGTTGTATGGAGCGGAAACATGAACTCTGGCAAAGGAGAGCGAGAATAGTCTACACGCGTTAGAGGTGAGGTCGTGGAGAAGGATGAAGAAGGTGCGGTGAGCAGAAAGGAAGCCAAGCGAGAATGTTCTTGGCATGGTGAGCGAGGAAAGGAGGCTTCTGGATTTAATCAAGGATAGGCAAGCAAGGTGAGTTTGAAGCAGTGATCTGAGGTGATGAGTTGCTCTAGACTGCGATAGAGGGAAGGGTGCTGGGCAAGCGAGGAAGAAAGGAAATAAGAAGAAAGGTGCGGTGAGCAGAAGCGGAAGCCAAACGAGGATGTTCTTGGCATGGTGGCATAAACTTAAGGATTTCCTCCGACTTCAATAAAACCTAACATAACCTGGAATATTATTTTAATAATAACATGAATATATCGAATGTGCATATTGCAGCAAGAGATCGAGTCCAAATCACTCCTCCCTTCCTCCGCGAAAAATTTCCTTCACACGAACACTGTTTGAGGATATTAATCTACTATCTTAACCGTGCAGCCAATGGATTCTCTCATGGTGCTGAATATTTTGATAAATATCTAGACTTAAATTCATGAATATACTGCCTCTGTGATTACTACAATGTATTGTAATATTTGCTGAAAAAAACTGCTGTAATTTGATAACTTTCAAGTAAATGAGTGACATGTTTTCAATGTGATTGTTATTATAATTTTTGTCTGAGTTGTAAATACTTATTCCTGCTCCAAAGGAATTTATTCCTAGAGCAAATAAAGGTTATTATTAATGTTGCTCTTTTCAGGTATTTCCGTCGCGTGTTTGGTTTTTTTGACAACAGTTTCTCCCCTCTTCCTGGGGGCGTCTTCAGGTCCGTTGGACATTTTTGTAATTGTTACAAAAATTGGAACAATTACAAAAATGTCCAACGGACCTGAAGACGCCCCCAGGAAGAGGGGAGAAAATGTTGTCAAAAAAACCAAACACGCGACCGAAATACCTGAAAAGAGCAACATTAATAATTATAAGAGTCGCGGAAGCCTTCAAAGAAATTTCAAAGGTTATTATTATTAACTTATAAAACCAATAAATTTATCAAATGGTATCAAATGTTTATTGAATGGACACTAAATAATATAAATACACTTTTAACCACATACAGTGCTCCACTCTAATGAATGGCATGCACTGGTTATAATTATTTGGTTGTTATTTTTTCGATTGCATTTTCTACTGCTTTAAGGATTCTTGATTATTTATACTGCAAGCAATACCTTAAGGAACTCGATAATACAGTAGTACTTTGATGAACCGGTATAAAGGGGGTGGAAGCGTTTCCTGTAAACAGTTATTTCGGATAATCGACGGTTAACATTCAAAGGTTAACTTAGGGAAAATACGTACAACTGACTCGATAGTTTAGAGTGTTATTTTATTCCTTTAGGATAATAATTTCACCGACATTTCAGTCGGCAGCTACAGGTATTTGTATACCGGATTTTTCGGCATATCTCAAGGAAGGAAAATTGCGGGAAAAACCCAAAAATCTACGAGTAATATAATCACCGCGGAAGCCTGCGTATCAATACGTTCAACGATTTGTTTTTCAGCGTTACTCCAATTAAACTTAATGGCCATTTTAAGAAACGACTCAGCAGTATTCAATTACGTAATCGATAAGCCATTGCAACCATTCAACAAATGTTTAAGAAACGTTCGATTATTTTATTCCGTATTCATAACATATGGAACGAGTTCCATAAGAGCCAAGATGGCGGACGCATAATTAACAGCTTGGACACTTTAATTTTTTTATTAAAGAGATATTATGAGACGAATTACGGGTATTTTTACTCATGTCGACAGATTAATATTTGCATTATCAACTTTACAAAGAATAAATCTTTTCAATTTTATTCCATCAGTAGAAAAATGAAACCTATATCCAAATCAAATAACTATCGGTATATAAGTTACGAAACTGATAGAGATGTTCCTGCAATCCGAATATTTCTATGAGGTTTTTTCTTGTTCTATGAGACTTCATTGATCTCAAATCCATTGATTCCATAACTAAATGATCTTGTAACTGGTCAACTAATCAATGCTTACACATTAAAAATAATCTTTCGTTTCAAATGATCAAAAATGTTCTCCTGCACTTAGTCTTTGCTACGGTTGTGGGGTAGCCTTCTTTCTACATCCTTTGCCACTTTAGGCAATTGTTTCCATTAACCCTCATTTCCGTTTAACGTTTATTTTCGTTTCCTTTTCCGTTTATTCCGGTTCTTCCGTAGAAAATATTTTGCTAGAGCAAAACTATAGGAGGAACGATCACAGAATAAAGATTAAGGAAATAGACTGCAGAACTGATAGATTTAAGATGATATTTGTTGTGATATATTAGTTCTAGGATACTGACTAGGTTAAATAGACTTTTTCAGTTGTGCTAAATATCTTAACATTAATTGTAGATACTAACCTCGCATGCAATCTCCGGCATGATATACTCCGGCATGCCTTAGTACCTTGTAGTGCTATTTATTTGTCGCATTAATAATATTAGCCAGTAGTTATATCTTGAGTAGTGTGCTACATGGTAGCATGTTCTTCTACGTATCACTCTCCTATTTTGTGGTCTGACTACGCACCGTTGCCCTGACTGCTTCGGCCTGCGCCTGGCATTCGGAGGAACGCGCGCGGTTCTGATTTTAACTGGGATGAGTGCTGCATGCCTGGTGTGGAATCACTCCGTGCCACACACCCTAGTGGTGGCTTGTACGGTATTTCGTAGATATAGATGTACATGTAGATTTTAATGTTTCAGGCACCAAACTATGCCTATCTTGAGCATCACATTGCCACCCATCGGAAGTTCAGGAAAAAAGCCTATCAACCAATTACCCTTTATTTAAGCAAAAGACGATCGGGAAGTGCAGACAGGTATAGTACCGCTTCCATCATACTGTGTTCTTAGACCCTCCGGTGAAAATTGCCACAATCTGGCAACTTCGCACCTGGTGGGTGAAATAAAAAACAGAAAACAGAAGAAGGCAGAAAAAAATTGGGGATGTGAGTGGAGGGAGGGAGCGTGAGGTGTTCCCTGCTGTGGCGGACTGAGTCTTTGGGGGCAGGTGTGTCTTGAGCAGAAGATTGAAATGGTATCGCACCGGAGGAAGGGATGAGGAGGAGGAGGGGAAAGAGGTTTTTTGGGAGGGTGGGGGGGTGGGTGGGAGGGGTGTTAGACTTGCCAAAGTGGGGGTGGAATAAGGGGGTGGGCAGGCGTGGGAGCGAGGTGATTCGCCCGTTTATTCCGTCGCCACGGGGAAACGACTTGCGTCTCTCCATTCCAACTCCTCCTCCACAGAAAACTATTCAAAGACGAGCGAATTTCGCGAACCGACCATCCAATCCACTTTAGGGTACTTTGATGAGATGCTTAATTTCCCGCAAAATTCGATGAACCCGGCCTCACCATAAGTAAATGTACCTCATCTTTTCAATAGTAACTTCAATAGTTTCAATAGTAATCAGCCACTTACCAACATAATTTTCCAGTTATTTGACAAAAAACACGTGGAAAATTGTATATGCAAACTTTACGTACTCAGATACTTCATTTTTAAGAATGAGGAATTTTAACGCATAAAATTACTCAGAAATTTCATTAGCGAGTAATTTCCATTAATATTCTAATATTTTGTAAAATTGACCAAATTTCCACTGCGATAATTTATTCATAATAAAAAACACCCTTGGATTGCAATAGTATTTTCAGCGTACGGCGTGAAAGCAATGGCATATATGTGAGCATTTTTTGTTAATTACTGGGAGCATCAGACAGACAAAACAATATTTTTGCACGGTAATAACATTATAATATTTAATTTATAATTCTCACTGCTGCTGAAAAAAAAATTCGCATATGGACTCCATTATGACGGAAAAATAATCCCACTCAAACCACATGAAAAAGCCACTTTGATCTGCGACGTATTTTCTGGTCTCTATACTCCAGCTAATGGTCAATTACACGATCCAAAAAATATACACAGGGAGATATTTGTAGCAAAATACACCGTTGCCGGTCCCGGTGGCGGAATCCAAATTTGTGTACGTTTTATTTGTTAATTTCCAAACAGAAGTTGACGAAAAGACTGACAAGTCTCACGGATAACATTAACAAGGTATAATGCTTAGGAATTTACAAAAACTTTTCAAATTTACGAATAATTTTAATTAGACGATCAGTTACGTTGAATAGCCAACATCTTCAGGTACATAATATAGAGCTCTCAAACAATGTATTCAAAGGTAGTGGGAGGGGGGAAACTTTCTCGGTTTACTTTTTCAAGCCCCACCGCCCATTACGTAAGAATATTTATGCCAGAGAGCTCTTAATAATGTCAGTAAAGATGTCAAATATTAGAAGAAACGTATCGTCTAATGAAAATTCTAAAAATAAAATTTACAAAGTTTTGGTCAATTCCTAAGCGTTGTGGAAAAATTTTACAAAGCTAAGGCGGAAACTGTAATGTTTAAACACCATTCAGGCAAGACATTTTTATTTCAGGCATCCGGACGACTATCAATAATCCAAATATAAACAATAACCTGGAAACAGGTTCTAAGGTAAACATATCATACGTAACAGAAACTATTGAATTGGTGAACAAGGTATAATATATCCGGAACTTCATGTAATCTTCTCACTCTCAAGCACTATTTGGGATTCCACTGAAAAATCTTTGCCTCTCCCGGTATTAGAACCCGAGGCGACGGCATGAGGAGTCAGTTCTCTAGCTTCCTCTCCAACTTGATCCCCACCTTCAACTTATTAGATGGTATTTAATGTATCCATCTTGAAGAGCTCAAGAAAGCATGCTGATAAGAAAATATTGGTGACAAATGCTCTCTCACGTAACAATTAAGCTTAGACAGTAGTAATCGTAGATCAGACAAGATCGAAAGTCATGAAAATGCAGTTCATATATAATTTCCATGGGCAACTTCATTTACCGGATAATTGCAATTTATTTTTCAAAGGTTATTGAAATCTACATATCTTTCAATGCAGGAGAAAAACAGGAAGATATTTACTTTATTTTTGTTTCATTTCTTAATAGTAGTCCTTAAAATAATTATTTAACCTTAGGAGAATACATGGAATGCGTAGTTAATTTTGACATGTTTATTTGGTCATGTGATTCACGTCATTTTAAAGAGAACAGTTGGTAAAATACGCACTTCCCCACGCAACATGATCACAGTGCTACCTTTCTGCACTTCTTTCACCCAAACAAACCATTGAAATTACAAAAGGATAATGTTAGTCTAATTTAGAAGCAAACTCAATGCAGTGGAAATATTCTTCCATTATTTGCGACCAGCCTATTATAGGTGGGGCTCATTTTCCTTTTTAATAAATTAATAATCAGATTTCACTTAATCCAAATACCGTAGAGCTCTACTAGAGGACGCTGAGAAAATCAGTCGCATACGCGTTTCATATAGCACCATTGACAGAGTGGTCAGGTTCAAATAAGAGATTAATATCAGGTATAGCAAGTTTAGGAGACGGGTATGATTGAGTACTTATGAGTCAGTCATAGGTAATATTTGGAAGAAATTCGTGAGGAATATGAGGCACAGAAAATCTGCAAAAGAGGAAAAGACAATATTAAGAACGACCGTTCCTGATGTCACTTCGACTGGAGCAAAAAAATACATCTCAATTTTCAGAAAAGTCAATTTTAAATATATGATAGAGTCGGTCTATGAGAATATATTTCAATCACAAGCCGATTTTAAAACCATCTTTCACTGATACTGGCGGTTATAGAGGAAAATATCAATAAAATATTTAGTTAGTCTAAAACATACGGCTACTTTACAAGTTTCGGGGATGTATAATTTTCAGAGTAAAACAATTAAAATATGTAACTGAATATGCAGTTCCACAATATCTCGCCAGAAACTGTTGACTCAATTTGAATTCTGCAGGTAATAGCTGTCATTCAGGCAAAAACTGTTAGATGGTCAGACAAATACCAAAAAACCTGTCTCTCATATCCATTGTTTTTCAATCTAAAAACGCGAGGCAATCTTGCTTGTTTAAAAAAAATTGAAAAATAGGCTGACTTAAACGGACATCATTAGTTTTTATGCCATATTTCACTGAGACACACCAAGAAAACGCCACATGGATATGTGCCAGTTCAGGAGACCGGTGAGAAAACTAACTACGCTAACGTTCCATTCCCTGGGGGTTCGTGGCCGACTCTCATTTATTCATCAAAAAGCTTTAACCACGGCTGTTCCTCCCACTCCCAAAAATCTATCTCAATGAAGAAGAAATGGCGTGGGGATATTTGTCCTTAAGGTAACGCTGACCTCTGGGTCACTCTTTCCAGTTATTCCGGAAATTAAAATACAGCATCCTTGACGCGTGGTATTATGCATTAAAATGAAAAATATAGAATTTACAGGCTATTTTTACTTTATAATTGAGCTTTGAAAGACGAGATTTTCACATTGACTCTTTCGGAAATCGCTCAGATTACAGAAAAAAACGTCAATGTAGACGAGAAAACATGAACAAGCTTTTAATTAAAACTGTTCAAAAGAAACAAAATAGCCTGGGAAATTGAATTAAATATATATTATGGCAATATTACCACCACTTTCTTTTTTTTATTTATCAGCGAATTACAGCCGTAATTGAAGTCAGAATGCGGTAGTTCCATACAAATGGCGCTGCATTCGACTCCTATGGAATTGATAAATGTAATCATTTAAAATGTATGAGTGTTATAATCTGCATATTTTTTACTTTTATTTAAGTTTTCAATACAGATTATCTTTTCCACGGGCAAAAACGGTTTTTTTTCAAAACCAAATAAATTACATGGTATAATTAAGCATTCCTACAGACTTGGAGAGTCAGCGTAGAGACACCTTAAAGCTAATAATCTCAACTTCCTTTCCTATTCCGTATCCTTGGAGGGATGAATTAATTTTCTCCGCCGCGGTACGAATACGATTAGCACTTGTTGTTCCTCTGCGGTCGACTTCCTCGCCCATCGAAGGCCTGCCCTAACTGAATTTAAGTTAAAACATTAAAGTGCCAACCGATAAGAAAGAACAAAAACTGAAAATGAAAAAGGTTTCTTTTTATCACCGGCTCGCTTCATGCTCATGCATGCACGAAGGAGGTATTTTTCTCGTGTTGGCCGCAGCATTTGAGTCGTCAGCTGCCTGTAGCACGCAAACACGTCCAGTGAGTGACTGATTTAAGAGTCGTGGGTGCACGAGTTGTGTTGGGAACGCCACCTCACGGCGCGAGAAAGCACCGTAAAAAAACGAGAGCCAAATCGCTTTTTTATTTTTCTGTCTCAAATTTATAGAAGTGGCAGAAAGAAATTTTTATTTTTCGCATATCTACGATAAAGTACTGCCCCGTAAGCCGCCTCAGAGGCGCGTGACTAAGGCACAAAGAAAGAAGGAAATTAGGGTTTGAAAAGGACGGAAAATAATTTTTCACAGAGTGAGTCACCTCCTCGGTCTGTTTTTGTTCAAGTCCTTTTTGCAGTGTGGTTTGGGTAGTGGGAGTCTTTTCTCCAATTGGTCCGGCTGTTCATCCATTATTTTCACAGGACCATCAGCTCTCAAGATTGTGGCATCTAGGGATGGGTCAAAATAATATACATAATATCGCCGTGACACTCGGGTTTTATGGATTTTTAAGACATCTTTTCCTGGCCCGTGGTCCCCGATTCCCCCGTGGCTATCTTCCAAGTCCGTTACTCCACTTTAGTGCGCTCAACTCATTGGCAGCAATTTTTAGATAAGTGTGCGGCTTTTAATTGTATTTTCTTCATTTTCTTCAATTCTTCCTGTTCCGGATGCCTATGCCATCATGCAATGTAGTCGAAATGCCTGGTGCGGGTATATGAAAAGTTTTCGCGAAAAATCTTCTCGGATTTAAAATTTTTTTTATAAATTGAAAAAGCTTAGTGTTCAACATACACACGCATTTTATTTTCAAATAATTACACTCTTGAAACTTAAATGCTTTTATTTTCTGTTTTTTTTTTAGTTATTCCAATCAGTTTTGGTGGAACGCTAAGCTTTTTAAATAAATTATCTAAATGACACGTATAGTCTCTGGGTCGGTCACTCGATAAAATATTATCCGTTTATCATTAGCTTAGCTTTCATTTCAAAATCATAAATATTAATCATTTTAATGAGCAAGGCTGGTGATACGATAAAAACAGTCGAACTCATAGTTTTCCTGATGAATGCGTAACTTTATCAAAAACAATATTTGGGATAATGCAGAGTACCTGAGGCGGAAAATTAACAATTACACTACTAATACTTTGCAGGGTTCGCGACCCAATAATCAGTCAGTATAGTAACAAAAACCATGTTTATCAGCAGCTTTGCTTTCATTTCAAAATCAGAAATATTAATTAATTAATGAGTAAGGCTGGTGAAATGATAAAAAAACAGTCGAACGGATAGTTCACCTGATGAATACGTAACTTCATCAAAAACAATATTTGGTATAATGTAGAGTAAATAAAGGCGGAAGATTAACAATCACACCACCAATGCTTTGCAAGGTTTGCGAGTCATTAATCAGTCAGTATAATAAAAAAAACCATTTGGTCCGGAAATCCTACCATGGAAATTGAACATGTCCAGGCCGAAGCGCATTCAGCTTCGCTTCATCGAGGATGGTGGCGAATGGGAAATGAGGACCTCAAGGAAGTTTCTGCCCATGAGACCAAATTCCATGACAATAGTAAGCTTAAAAATACTACGCAGCTGAGTTCATCACTTTTTGCAAAAATTTCGGGGACGAAATAATGCGGCCGAGAAGATGGTATTTATCCACAAGGGCCAGGATGACCAACACGTAAGGTTCGGTTTCAGGTGCAGATGGAATTATTTCTCAACGTTTCATCACTGAGATTTCGTCAAAACAACTTTAGTTCGGAATTCTATATTTAAGAGGATTCGGGTTCGACTCCCAGTCAAGGTGAATGATTTTTCTCCTCTGTACAATTCCGCAGATTTGTAAAGTTACGAGTGATTCCGTAAAGGTTATTCCGTACCTAGCCATCGTATCCTGAAAAAAGAATAACTTCAACTAATTTGAAGTCATTAGAACTACGTAATCAAACTTTTCCACAAGCATTAATTTACAATTCACTACGCGTTTTGACTCACAGGATAACCATCCGACACAAGACAACTTTGTAAATGGAGACTAGGCTACTACCTTCCACCTTACCTCTCGCTAATGCCCGCTCTTGCCTCTGCCTCTTCTCTCCCCTCTTTCTGCCATTAAGTTTTCCTTCTCCGTCTCATTGGTGACAAAATATATGTGGCGCAGAATTAAAGAAACTAGGTATTGTTAAACGTATAATAGAAAGGTCCTCGGATGAAAAAGTCAAAGAGAGATGCTTCGCTATGGTTAGGCCACATCTCGAAGACGCCACGAGCATTTGGGACCCTGGTCAAATAAATTTAACCAAAAAAATTAACAAAATACAATGAAAAGCAGCGCACTTCGTTAAAAACTGCCATGAGCATACATATAGTGTCTCACAACTTTTAGAGGGATTAAAGTGGGAGCCCTTAGAGACTCGGAGGCTACACGCTAGGCTTAGGTTGCTTGAGAAATTTAGAACTGGTATTTTTCAGAGCGACGAACAGAATTTTATCATGACTCCTCACTACATCTCTAGGATTGACAGATGCGATAAAATAAGAGAGATACACTGCCAAACAGATAGGTACAAAAAATTGTTCTTTCCGCGAAAAATAAGCGACCACAACAAACATTGAGCTCCACTAAATACACTCCTATAATATATGTCACAATTTCATCTCCAAAAAACTTACACCTTCACACGGCTAACCTAACACCCCCTGCCACACGCCCATGCGGTGGCTCGCGGGGCATTATGTAGATGTAGATTGGTCTCCCACGTTCCCTCATTCCCACTTCTCAGCTCCTCGGTTTAACCGATATTTTCCCGTCTTAGTTTTTCCATCATAACCCTCCACCTTCTCTCTTCCCCTTACCTAATTCCTGTTTTCTCAGCACTCTCCTCCTTAATGGTATATATAAATATGATTTCCCGATTTGTAAAATCGTTGTACTTCATGATGATACAGCGAGTCAAATCGCGTAGTGTTGAAAATTAAAGTTTGTGGAAAAGTGCGATTCTTTTGTTTTCATCATGATGAACTTCAACGATATTACACCTGAATTCGTTGAATCCATTCATTTGGAGTGTCCGGAAGAGAAATCACGCTGAAGTTGATAAATAAAGCGGTAATTCAACGTGAATAAATGATAGCAAGACTGCTTGTCACAGTTTCGATGAATCGATAGCGATCGACAAACGTACCGACGCCCTTAAGTCGCTGCCTCCACAGATTCAATCGCGACCTGCCAATCAAAGTCGATCCGTTCAAGTGCATTCCGATGTCAATGTGACTCTCGACTTGGCTCCAACGGTGATAGTCCTTTGAAGTGAGACTTCGGTACCGACACCACGACCGAAAAGCCCCAATCAATGACAGAAAATTCGACGCCAGAAACGAGTAAGAATGGGACTCAGGTATCCGTCTTCTTATCCGACAAACCACGATTGGCCAAAAACATCCTTTGTCGGCGAATGCATTGATTAACATCGGGAGGGAATCAATTGTAGAAGCCCGATTGCCACGAGGATATTATGCATCAAAGTATTCCTTCCCATTCGCTACCCAAAGGGAACTTAAACGCTCCCATATAAGAAACCTCCTTCTCTTTGTTAGATATCTTCTTACCAAATATTGTGATCGTTATATTGTTTATTTATACTGGACTTTATGATGCGAGACCACCAACTCTTCCCCAAGCTAGTTTACTCAAACACCCAAGCCCTGAGAGGTGAAAATTACACCCAAGCATGACTCGAACTCGCGACCCTCGTGTAAGCAGGCAAAGACATTACCCCTTCATCACCGGGGCCGATCTATTAGGTCTACGTATGAAACATGGCATAAAAGGTGATATGCCTTACAACTTGGGAAAAAACGTACAAAAATTGACAATGAAATGCAGTTTTTATGAAGTCTTTCTCTTGCTTACGTTTTAGGTGTCTTTCCGTGGAAATTAAACTATATTCATTATGAAATGTACAGAAAATTAGGCACTATTTTCACATTTATTAAATGCAAACAGACCTATATTCATAATCAATTGCGACATAACATCAAGGTGCATAACGAGACATGCTCTCATAAGACTACGCAAGGTGTCTCACTTCTCTCCAATTTTCCCTACCTCCTATACGACCGCCAACAGTATTTTGGTCTTCTCCTTAAACTGTACGGCACAAAATATTTCCCCAACGTTGGTCATATAACGTATCGCCGTGCTTTACTTAGCACCTATGATAAACAGATGAATACTCACAATTAAAACGGGAGTGAATAAGTCTAAAGGGAATTTAATCTATTCATACGCATCCCTAAGGTGAAAAGTGGAAAATGATGAGGGCAACGTGATCAACACAGAGGGATGGTCGACTGAGTTTATACAGAAGTATCAACAGCAGAAAGGCTGGACAAAGACATTTTGTGAGGGAGATATCTTGTAACTTATCAATTCCAAAGGTAATTTGGTTGACTATTAGACTTGAACAACTAAAAATCCATTAATATGACTCGAATCTCAATTAAACAACAGCATCTCATCAATAGTCGTCGATTACAATGATATTTATATCATAAGAACAACTTAGCTACCACAGTGAAGACGTCAACGATATTCGGAGGAGTAAAACAATTGTAGAATAATATTTTACTTCACCTTGAGTTTCAAGCGAAGTTATTCATAAATAAATTGTATCTTTCTCTATTAATGAAACGAAACAATTACTAATCACTTCAACCTATACTTCAGAGGAACAAAAATAATAATAGTTCTACGAGGTCAAGAAAAAGGATCACCTGGATTTGGATAGAACAAGAAAGACGCTACGGCATAAAATGGAATTGATTCAGTATTCATTTACATGGAAATAAACATCGACATACAACGTCATTACAACCGAGACACAGGCATTATTAATCGCCACCATGGTCGGCGAGAGAGCTCAGAAAATAAAGAGTTGTAAATCATTTCATGTTACTCAGTTCCACTAAGTCAAGCCTGGAACTTGTATAAGAAAATAATGGTTTCGTAAGAAATAATAAATCGCAGAGGCGTCACATGTGATCGAGAGTATCGGAAATCATGAGAGGGAAAGGAATCAGGAGAGGGTGAGGATTTAAGAGAATATAAGAGTCAGTGATATCGAATGAATTGTTAAAATGTTGAAAATATCGTTCCGCATAAACGCCATTCTCAGTAATTTATTTAATACTTGGCATAATCTATAAATCGATCCATTTTTTCACCTCGTGCGGTGAAAACGCCTACGCAACAGGTTTTCTTTGCGACTCTGTAAATATTACTGCGGTAAGTAACTGATATTTATTTTGAAAACTATTTGGTAAACATAAGAGTTACTCACCGTTAAACTTTTGCCGAGATGTAGACGTTAGAAAGATTTCATTGCTTTTAGTTCAATCTTCCTCTCGGGAGCATATTTGCACCATTTTTTCATTCAACATTACTTTAATTTTTACACAAAAATCTCGAATAGTTGTGCGGTGGAAGGCTGATGTTTTGATGGCAAGATGAGATGTGTTGCTTCATTATGAGGCCAAATTAATTGAATTTTTTGGAGAAATGAAGAATTTTTTTAAGAACATCTCCATTTAACTAGCGTAACGCGGGATTTCAGAGGATAAGGACGAGAGCGAAGAAGGGCCGGCGGCGTTCGCCTTTCGCGCCGCAGGGCACAGAGAGAAGGGTGCGCTGCGCCGAGGATCCGGAGGGACGATCGATGGCCGAGAACCCTTTCGGTCGGACGGATAACATAAATAGGCGAGGTCGGCGCGGAGTGGCGAGCGAGGCTTGGTCATCGGTCAGTCGGTCCCACGGTGGAGCAGATGTGCGCGCTCGGTCAAGCAGGGCCGGCCGGCTTAAGGTGGTGGGAGCGATTTTCGTCTAGTAATGTGTAGTATCGATAAGAGCGAAAGAATAACATGCTATCGAATTGGTTTCTTGGGGAATAAATGATATTTTAACTCGTATCTCAAGGCACTTGTCATATATTTCAATATAATTTCATGACATCTACATCAACATATTACTTTGCGAGCCGCCGCATGATCGTGTGGCAGGGGTTGTTCAGTAATCAGCCGTATAAGTCTAAAGATGTAAGGTTTTGGGAGGAGAAATGGTGACGTGAATTGTGAGAGTGTATTTCTCACTCAGGGACTCAGTTTTCATAGTGGTCGCTTATTGTGCGCGGAAAGAACGAATTTTTGTACCTATATGTTCGGCAGTGTATTTCTCTCATTTTATCGCTTCAGTCAGACCTTGAGATGTATGGAGGAGTCATGATAATATTTTCTGTGTCGCTCTGAAACACACCAGTTTGGAATTTCTCAAGTAACCTAAGCCTAGCGTGCAGCCTTTGAGTCTCTACGGGCTCCACTTTAATCCCTTTAAAGTGAGACATCATATGTTCGCTCGTAGCTGTTTTTAACGAAGTTTAATTGTTTTAGTCAAATTTTTATGGTCCATGACCATGGTCCCAAATGCTCACGGCGTATTCAAGGTGTGGCCTAACCAGAGCGAAGTAGCATCTCTCTTTTACTTTTTCATCCGAGGACCTTCCTACTATACGCTTAAAAAAATCCTAGTTTCTTTAATGCTGTGCCGCATATGTATACTCCCTACAATATATCAGAAGTTAAGGTACTTCCAAGATATTTTAATTTGTGAAGAATTTCTACAGAACGCAAAAACATAGTTTCATAATATGATGTAATATTATGATGGTTCCGCATAACTATCGAGGCGTCAGGCCGAATTAACACATGAGGTTTCAGAGCACTAGCCTTATAGGACACACAGTAAAGCAGGGTCACTTGGATCACGACGCAATTTTTTTTAATAAAGCTGAATTACTAATTAAAAATTAAGTCAATTAATCAATTTAGTTCCAACTTATGCAATAAAGATACTATGCATAGGGCATAACTCGAGGCGTATTGTTATCATGCTTTTGCCAAATGTTTCTACGAGTTCTTGCAACCAGAGTCTGCACACAATGCTTCAGATATTTATCGTTTTCAGAACCTCTATCAAGTTTCTATTGTAGCTTAGAAATTTTTTCATTGAATCCAATTATTTCCTTTTTTATATTGTCAGTGGTTGTATCTCATGAGAATAATGGATTTAAAAGAATGCTTTCGTGCCGTCAAGTTGTTCATCAATTGTTCCCTCCAGTACTGAATTATTGTACCCTCAAGTTTCTCGAAAGTATCCCCTACGAAGTACCCTCTTATTATTAAACCCTCAAGTTGTTTATTAAGGAAATTTATTTACTAGGGGATATTATTGGCTAGGACGGAACAAAAACTGGAGATTTGGCGATGTAGTAGTGATAACGTGATAACACTGAATAAAAATAGGATGTAATCAACTTGTGATGAAACTCGGAATCGTAATTTAAGCTCAGACTTATTTCCCAAAATAGTCTCTGGTATATGGACGAACCACCGTCGTCTACCTTCTTCTTCCGATAGTCCGCTAATTCCTTCTAGATCTGAAATTTCTTCACCACGTTTCACCACGAAATAACCTCACCACGGTTAACTGTAGTTAAAATTATGTACTCATAGTCTCAGCAAAACAATGAAAAAAGGATGAAAAAAATGATCAAATTTCAATGAAGAGACATTCAAGTGGAGAGCCCGCCAAGAGTAGCATTCTTTCCTCCAGATGGATTCTTAAGAACCTACGGACACTTCGGTGGATTTCGAAGCGGCCTTATCAACGACGTGATGCCAAGGGTACGGCAACTGAGATGCCGAGTCCTCCGTTTCTGATTATCACAATTATCCGATCACCACACTTACACCAACACCGCACTTACGGTAGTTTAAGAAAAATGTCATTTTACTTAGAAATCAATGAATTTGGTATCATTTTAAAGAAAAATATCTCACTCTTCTAATAACACCAAATATTTAACCCATTATCAAATAGCTTACGGAGATATTTGCCAATATATACCAGCCCTTTTACATGGGAAATGGTACGTGTATGCACTCCACTATGACATTATTTACAAAATGAGGCATTTCTAACACTTAGATGTCGTAATCAACTAACAGCGTGTACTTTGTTTTTTTTTCTCAACTATTTTTGAAAATTAATCACACTGTCACCGCAATTGGTTCTTGGGTATCATAAAAAAACGTCCGTTTTGAAGGAGTTTCAAACGCACCGCGCGAAAAAAATGAGTCAATTTAAAGACTTTCTTTTCATCTGATATTTTCATTTTATTACTCACAATTTCTATTTAATAAAAATATATTATTTCACGATTAATAATGCAATACTTAATTGATGTGTCCTACAGTTGGTGAAATTAAAACGTAAAATTCGAATATGGTCTCTATTATGACTAGGGAACTATCTCGCTCGCACTACCTTAATGGCGCAAATAGCCTCAAGTGGTCGGTCGCCCCCTCGGAGCATGCATTACAAAATTCTGACACTGGCGGTAGAGTAACTTGTTTGTAGAACCTTCCCAGGCACCGCAACGTTAGACAAGACTGTCGATAATACAAATACATTTGAAACTATTATAAAAATTTATTTTTAACACCCCCAGTATGAACATACATTTTTATTGCTCAAATATTTGTAATCTCATAATTTGATTTATATAAGAAAATTTGAAATTTTTAGCAAATTTTGCGATGTATGAGCGATAATTCCTGACGGATAGGGCATAGTAAGCGATTAATTATGTCACACCCCTATTCTTAGCTTTTTCAGGATAATTAAAAGCAAAATGGTAATACGGAAATATTTTCTTCAACAAAAATTTTCAATCGTATAAGCGATTCCTTTTAGTTTATTACGTAGAAGCGTGTATACATATCAGTTAGTGTCAATGTCTGATAGCACATGTACCAGCTTGCTCTGCCTTCACTAACAATACATTTCGAAGGAGTACCACGCCACTTCCACTGTACATGCTAAAAGGTACATGCTCGTGCTCATATAACCAAACGACAAATGGAAAAATCAATCATGGAAAATAAATGCAAGACGCATTATCTGTAGCGGTAGGTGAACATTTTCAACCCGTTAGACAATGCTTAGGATTGCCTTAACCCTTGCTTATATCTATGGGCTATTTTCAGCATAATTAAAAAAATTCAGCATAAGTAAAATGTTTCGGCGCTAGAGCCACCCGGAAAAAAGAGAATCATCGTTTTGTCATATCTTTACAAGATGTCAAAAGATGTCAAAGAAGCGACCCCCCATTTGACTTTGAATCATTCGATAAAACTCCCATTAGACGATATCTATTTCGATTTGGAAGTCATCCGACGAGGAGCACGTTAAATATCACGAGACTCGTGCTTTACGTGCAGTTGAGAGTCGTCGGAGCGCCAGGTAAGGCTGTTTTTACGCGCCAACATCGAGCAGAATGGAGATCGTATCATGCCCTACAATCCCCCCATCCCTCTCCCTCTTGCATGCGCCCGCAAGTCCTTTTTACGATGGAAAGACAACGAGAAGGCAGTTGAACCTTTTTTTTTCGTTTTTTTTTAGCATGGAGGCAAACAAGTTCCCTTTTTTATAGCATTCGGGGGATGTTTTTTTTCCGACGGGGGTTAAAGAGATCAAAGTCCATTTAACTCGAAGCAAGCGGGCGGGCTGGGCGATAAATCGGATCGCCCCATCAATACAAGCACTCGTAAGCACTTTATCCTGCGGTGTTTAACGCCCGAAATTCGAAGTTAAAACGATGACAACTCATCAACACAAGTAGAATAAGATTGACATGAGAAACAAGAATCCACGAACTTAAAAACTGATATTATCGAAGGTGAGCTCAACACAGCTACTCGGAGCATTTATCTTTATTCACTCACTCAGCCGATTGGTAACTTAAGGTAGTCCGAGTGAGACTCGGACTGTGAATATAGGACACATCAATTAAATATTGTACTATTAATGGTGCAATAATATAGTTTTATTTAATAGAAATTGTAATTAATTAAACGAAAATATCAGCATAAGTCTTTAACTTGACTCATTTTTTTCGCGCGGTGCGTTTGAAACTCCTTCAAAACGGAAGGTTTTTTATGATACCCAAGAACCAATTGCGGTGACAGTGTGATTAATTTTCAAAAATAGTTGAGAAAAAATACAAACTACACGCTGTTAGTTGATTACGACATCTAAGTGTTAGAAATGCCTCATTTTGTAAATAATGTCTCTGTGGAGTGCATACACGTACCATTTCCCATGTCAAAGGGGTGGTATATCCTGGAAAATATATCGGAAAGTAAAGAGGTAAGGAAAAGTAAAAGTAAAGAAAACTTTAACCGGGATACGAGCTACGCGCTAAGCGAGGCTTGGAACCCAGTCCTTCGCGGAATAAAGGCGGAGAGAAAGAAAATCAGCGCTAACTAGTCAGAGCCGACCTGACCATTTTGGCGCGGAAACGGCCAGGCATATAAGGAGGCACCATTTTCGACACTGACATGCCTTGAGGACGATGGCGGTGGTAGCTATCGAAACGTCGGCCCACAACGACCTGACCCAGTGGAAAACCCGAGATGAAATATATATATATCCATATTAGTCTTAAACTTGAATCATTTTCTTCACGCAGTAAGATTTTTTAAGATCATGAAAAACCACCGCGGTAACGATATGATATATTTACAATAATAGTTTAGAAAACATACATTTTGCACACAAAATTTTTATACCTACGTTTTCGAAAATCCTCATTTTTTTAAATAATGCGTCTCTGTGGTGCATACGTGCACGTTAAATGGCTGGTCTATTTCGTCAAAAATCTCGGGCAGTAGTTTGGTAAAGGGCTGATATTTTGGAGTTTTGAAAAGGTGAGATATTTTTATTGGAAATGAGACTGAATTTATTGATTTTTTGGTGAAATGATATTTCGCTCAAACTACCTTTAGCAGCATAGTGACGGCCTGCTTAAAAATTCGTTTCTACTCTTCAGTTGAAAATATCAGCCTCATTTTTAGTATTAATACTATTTGTTCTTTCCCATTCCACGGAATATATTTAAAATTCCGATATTATTTTTTACTGATATTTTACCATGCGGCTGGAAAGAAACCTGTCGAACGTGAAACTTGTGGCTGTTTGTGCCTGACATCATCATACTCACCCGTTCATATGCCGTAAAATAGGTTAAACCCTATAAGGTCATTTAATGATACTAAGTTGCAGAAGGAATACAGTATTTTAAAAGTGAAGTGTTTCACCAGAAAGTGCAGTGGTCAATGGGCATTGGCCATGTCTCAGGGAAGATATTAATCAAATGATTGGGCGTAGTTTCCAAAATTCTGGGGTTTTTTCGAAGAGATCAAATAAGTATTATAAAAAAGCTACAGAATCTGATTCTTAACCAAGATAGGTGAGTTGGGTGATGGATATAGTCAGCCAAAAACTCCAATGGACAACTTAAATTCCATAAAGTAGCACTGAAAACTTCGACGATGTTTGCAAAAAAATGTACAATTGTACACACATATGTAGTCATTTTGAAAACTAATTTAATTTCAATACACTTTATTCCAGACCTTATTGACTACCGTAAGAGACTTTTTGTTAAAATTGGGTGATCATTACTTTTAAATAGTATAAAAACGACCTCCACATTTTTATTAATGAAACGAGGCAAACTGAGAATTTAGAAACTGGATAGTGATAATATCCGCCACCGAGGGCACGGTTTTATCAACCCTTTCGCAGATAAATGCTCTCAAGATTAGAATGAAGGCTAAAAACCCGCTCACTCTTTCATATCGGCATCAAATTATTACGTATACACGGGTATTGAACTCGGTCTTTGCATTAAGCTCGCGAGAATAACCCATTCTCCGCTTGAAGCATTCTGTGAATCGAGTGACCCACGAAATTCCTGTCCAAGAGCTTGTGGAATCCTGATAATAAACAGCCGCCATTCTATGGCCACGGATTCGATAAAAAAATATCCCAACAGTTGGCGGTCGATTGCGGTGACAGTCGGGTTTTGTTTCACCGAAAAAAATAATACATTGCCGTTTGGAGAGCCAGACGACCTCAATATTCACATTCACATCGACGAGTGGAGCTAATGTTTCAAGTGCTCTTTTTTTCTGGAATTCCCCTCTCTCACGCGACACCGACACACGACAACAGGAAGAGACTAAATGAGAGAGAGGGGTCTGAATCGAAAAATGTGGTTCACCTCTCAATGGGCAATTAGTTTGATTCAAAAAAAGAGGGAGACTTCAAATAAAACCTTTTAAAGGATTCTCCCGTTAAAACAGTGATGATAACATTGTCCGCGAGTCACTTTATTCTCTCTGCATATCCTTCATTTCCCATTTCCCCCTCGATGTGACGCTGCATGATGACTTTACGTCAACAGTTTGTCCATATTGATCCCCATTTCTTAGCAGGAAGAAATGGAGCGCAGTTTGATGGATAAAGCGAAATTATATCACCAAAATGATGCCAAATGATATATCTGCCATTGGTAGGCGTCCCAAGATAGTCTTAATTCTTTTTTAATGTATCCCATTCACTGTTCGTTAATTTGTATAATGGCATCCATTCCCATCTGGAGTTGTGGAGAGGGAAATAATTACATTTATGGACCACAGTTCATGATATTACATACGATAATCGGCTACACTAGACTAAAAATTATCATCTTACTAATGGCAAAATTTGGATATGGTTTTAATCATATTCGGTCAAAATATGTGCATAGGTCCTACATACCTACAACTACCAATTGCCCGTGTGAATCTATTTTAAATCAAGTTAAAAAATATCGAACATTTCTAAAGGAACTTTTACCTTCAATAACATTTTATTATTATAACATTTTCATTAATCGCGGTGCATAATGTGATAGAATATTTATAACCTCGCTCCTGACGAAGTTTGCTGAAGAGCAAAGAAAACGTTTAAGCCTTAGTAGGTTCTATAAGATGCCAAACCTTAAGGACAAGACTTCATGATTTTGTCAACCAATGTAGCAATGATAAATTCCATGATATATCTTCGTCGAGGGAAGGTCATATTTTACCAATCCCCTTCAAACTTAAGGTAGTTTGAGCGAGATTTATCCCCAATCATTAAGGGAATCACGTTTAAATTTTAAGTATAAATTTCAGCAGCCGTAGCAAATGTGAAGTTAACGTTGCAATATTAACGGAGAAATTATATACTTAAACACAACTGAAATACTCAGTATATAAATATATTAACCTACATAAGTCTTTAACTTGGCAAACCTTTTCACGATGTACGTTTACAATTCTTTCACAAAAGAAACGAAAGGTTTTCTTCGTGATTCTGTAAAAATTAATGCGGTGAATAGATGGTACGTTTCAAAATAATTGGTAAGACAAACCAGACACTCATTTTCAAATTTCAGACAAGTTCTAGGGGATAGAAATTCCTCATGAAAAAGCCTCTTTAAAGAGCATACCTTAAACGCAAAATAGATTGATTTTTTGGCAAATATATCGGAAAATATGCGGTAAGGGGTTGATGTTTTGTTTTCTATGAAAAGGTGAGAGGTTTTCATTAAAATGAGGACAAAACCATCAATTACTAGTTGAAGTAATACTCCACTCAAGCTACCTTATATTTCCTCTCAGGTCAAAATTCTGAGTTTGAGCGAAACATCAGCTCACATACAAATTCACGATTTCGGCCAAATCATAAGAAAAATATTCTCACCTTTCCATTTATGTTAAAATATCAGCAACTCACCAGACTACATTACGAGATATTTTCAAAATACATCCACCTTTTCCAGTGTAAAATGACTCACGTATGACCTCCAGGGAGACTTTATTTAAAAGCATTAGGAATTACAAACGCATAGCCTTCGCCACAAATTTATCAGAGTGTAATATGTATCTTTTCTCAAATTTTTGTAAAATATATATAAATAAGCCACATCAGTAATGTTTAAAAATATGCAGAAAGAAAACTTCAGTTGTGAAGCAATATTCAGTGTACGTCGTGGAAAAAAATAAGTCAAGGGCTCATGAACTCATAATTAGTTAATTATAAAGAACTTTAGTGATCTAAAACCTCATTTTGGCGTCTTTATTATAACAGAATTTATTTTTAATATCTTGAAGAGGCAGATTTCAAAAGGAAAATTCGAATATGGTCTTTTTTATTACTTAGTAAAAATGTCAATCAAACCACCTCGGGAGGCTTACATAAAGACGAAGTTAATTGATATCAACTCACAAAAATCACCTTACAGACTTCTTCAAATACGATTCAACACCAAAATGTAATTTTGGCCATGCCTTAATATTTCAACCCGTCCTAGTATGACGGTTCTCTATGCTATAGGCCGGGTCTTAGGCCACTCCTAATCGTCTCCAAATCAGGCCTTCCGCAAGTCCTTTTGGCAGGCATCAATGGTACGAAGAAGGTTTGTCGCAGACATGACGAAAAAGAAAAACCTCTTAGTAAATTCCACACTTAAAACTTTTCTTACCGACCAAGGTTTTCAAACCCTTTGAAAACGATTGCAAGACAATCGAAACCTAGGTCGGCAATAAAAGTTTTAAGTGTGAAATTTACTAAGAGGTTTTTCTTTTTCGTCATTTCTGCGACAAACATTCATCCAACCAAACCAAACCTTCATCCAACCAACAACATTATTTTAAAACCTTTGAAAATGATTGAAAGGAATCCAAAACCCAGGTCGGTAAAAAAAGTTTTAAGTGTGGAATTTACAGAGACTTTTCTTTTCCGTCATGCCTGCGGTAACCTTCCACAAAGTTACGCCTTCAACCATTAAGTTTATAAGGTTTGTCGGTTTGTAGGTGGGTGGTCAGTTAGTGAGAAGGAAGGGATTTCCACGTTTCGGAGCGTGGACGTTTCGGAGCTGTCCATTCCGGCGTTGAGCATTTTATATCTCCATTACAAACTTCCGCCACTCTATCATTTTCCTCTTCACTTGACTGGAAGCAATGAGCATCGTCACAAAAACATAGAATGAAAGATAAATCGATTAATCGCAAAAAAAAAGAAAAAAATGTCCAGAATCATTGCGGTCGTGGTTATATTCAATGTAGTCGCAAATAATGTTATGCCTAACAATTCACGAAAAAAATTGAATTGCTAAACGAAAATTTAAATAAACAGCAAGACCAGAGCTTGTGTGCATGTACAGAAAATTGGAATCCAGTAGACATTCAATTTTGTAAAGTATTAAGTTCTACAGACGAATGAGAACGGATGCTGGATTGAATTGATAATGCAGATGAGTATAGAAATGGAGGTGAATGACGGAAAACTCTCTTTGCACCGTATCATTTTACAGTTAATCGCATTTAGATCGTAACGTTGCTGAATTTGAATTCTCAATCACTCGGTTATAGAAAAATAAACCCTACAGAGTCAACAGCATGCACTACACCGCGATTGACAAAGTAAATAGTATTTTACCCAAACTATTTGTGCATAAGTCATAATCAGTGGGAATATCATCAATCACCAATCACCAATTTGATGAGACATTGAGTTCAGAATGCTTTTTTCAAGCTTTGATTTCAACACCATCCGTCAGCAATCATAATTTACTTAGAACAGGTCAATCAATAGGTCTGAAGAAGTCCTTTATCACCATTTTCGAACCAGTCTTCTCAGTGTTGTTTCAGTACTTGATGTTGGTCGCCAGAATGGTGGAGTTAGGATAAAGTTAAACTTACGACATTATAGGTAGCATTATAGGAGAAAAATCGTGTCTGAACAAGATATGAACTCTTAATAACATTGCAATTTTCCTGTAGACCAAAACTAAGAATGTAGAAACTACGCACGCATATTACCGAACCTCAGACTGCCACGCTTACTTCCGAGGCAATTTTTGGGAATTCCCTTTATATGGGAAATGGTAGACGTAACACTCCAGTGAGACCTTATGTCAAAAATGAGGCATTTCCTACTCATAGATCTCGTCGAAAAATCAACAGTGTGTAGTTCGTGTATTTTCTCAACTTATTCTTTTCGCGCGGTGCGTTTGAAACTCTTTCTGAATAAGAATTTACTGCGGTGACAATGTGATTAGTTTTCAAATATAGTTGAGAGACATAGAAGCTACATGTCGTTAGTTTTTCTACGACATCTTAGTGTTAGAAATACTTCATTTTGTAAATAATGTCTCTCTGGAGTGCATACACGCACCATTTCCCAAGTAAAAGGGCTGGGATTTTTTTGGCAAATATCTCCGAAAGTTATGAGGCAAGGGGTTGAATTTTTAAAGTCATTAGAAGGGTGATATATTTTTCTTTAAAATGAGACCAAATTCATTGATTTCTAAGTAAAATGATATTTCGCTCAAACTACCTTAAGGGGCGAAATTAGCAATTTTAACGTTCATGTAAAAATTAAGGCTAGATTTATATTTAATGCGCTCAGGCATAACTATGAGGATATCTGTTATCATTTTCGAAATTAATCAAGATATATATTTCCACCAAGATTCATTTTGACACAACTATTATCGTCACAAACGTGTCATCATCACCAAATTAATCATATTTGTACCTAAATAAATCAAAATGGAAAATTTGGATTGTCTTCTTCCCACAATGAGGCCAGATGCAATCTACTTTGGCACATCTCTTGTTGTTTTAGTTCAAATATCAATCATCTGCGAAAATTTTCTTCCGAATAATTTCGTCATTTCTTGGCCTTCTTTTTAGATAACTTGCAAAATACTTGAAGATCGTCCTCTAATTTCGCCGAAAGGAGTCTCAATCTAGGAATATCCTCGCTCAAATTCGTACTCGGATGTTAATTTCACGACGGGTCTCTCCAGCCCGGAAATTACTGCGCCTGGAATCATCGTTTGGGGGCCATTGAGGCGCACGGTTTTGCCCGAAAGCGATCGTTTATTTTTCGTTCCACGGGAACGCGAGGAGAAAAGTTCGCCGAGGAGGGTAATATAAACATCATTCTTGTCTCTCCGACGTTATCAACTCGACCCGTAATGCATCTCCCTGGATACCATTGCAGGCAGCGCCCTCGGACGCTTATTCGCGTAATTAATTGCGCCCCGCGAGATATTTCTCATGAGAGAGGAGGGGGACAAGAAAGCAAGGATGGGGCGTTTCCCTGGGTCACGACTTGAACCAACGTCTGCGCTGAAAGAAGAATAAAAAAAATCACCTCTTATTTATCAGCGAAGTTACTAATTAAGGGTTTCCTTTTTAATTCTGCCCAAATATATGCCTTCGTCGCAAGTACCTGCCCATGGTCATTAATATGTTTTCCTACACCATCATTAGTCATTCATTACCGGGATCCGTTGACTGTAGCTCTCCCCCTTCCATCTTTCCTCTTCCAATTTCTTCGTGCCCCTCACTGTTCTTACTTCTAATTCTCCCTCCTTCCAAGTTTTTATTTTCAAGTAACGTCCTCTATTTCCCTCTTCATTCAGCATTTTATTTGCAACGCTCTTTTTAAGTAAGCTGCAAAGAATGATTGAATACAAAAGAGCTTGATCCCATGCAATGAGAAAGATAGGATAAGTCATCTCTTTTCGATGATGAACGGAGTACTGCTGCAGGCCAGCCAATTGACTCAGCAAACAACAAACGAGCCGACGTAGAAATGTGTCTGCTATAGTTAGGGGAGTTTACGTATCTGAACGAATGTATTATTTTAATGCCAAAATTAGCCCGGATGTATAGTCTTTTTAGTCATGGAGAGAATAATTATGTGATGAAATACGGTGGTGAAATGCATGGAATTAGTCACGTGAAAATGTCGGTCTGGACCGGGTAAAGAACCACAGATCAATTTATTTATTTATTGATTTATCAGGTCAATGCCTTGCTTTCCTGGCATTATAATTTGCTCGCATTTCATTGCCGTATTTCGGAAAACGTGAATATCTTCTTACGTAGCTGAGCACGGCATTTGGGTTGGTATAGGATGGAAATATTAACCAACTTGCCGGTACATTGAGTTCAGAATGCTTCTCTGCAACCTTGATTGTAAAACCTTCCGTCAGAAATCATAATTTGCGACTTCATTGAATGTGAGGATTTGGTTGTGGCTTCTATAAAGTCACACAGGAAATTTCCACCTTACTGTCTCTATGTGTATCGCAAAATTACTTTTTATTCAACAACTGTTTTTACCAACAGACTGACGGCTTAGCGATGGGTTCGCCAATTTCTCCGCTTCTCGCGGAAATCTTTCTGGATAATTTCGAAAAAAAACTTTTTAAATCGAAAAACAAATTTTAACACTCAATTGTCTACTGGTACTGATACGTAGATGACATCATAGTTCTTTGGAAAGGCACTGACAGGCAAGTAGATAATTTCACCAATTTTTTAAATAGCCTCCACCCAAAAATTTCATTCTCATGCGAAAAGGACTCCAACCGGACCATTAACTTTCTTGATCTCTGTATTTCCATCACCGATGGCCAGCACCATTTTTCCATCTACCGAAAACCGACCTACACTGATCATATCATTCCGGCAGTTTCCAGGCTGATGGCCTTCCACTCCCTTATTCATCGCCTATTCAAATCCCTCTCAGTCACCTCGAGTTCAACAAAGAAGTCCGAATTATTAAACAAATAGCGCAAAGCAATGGATACCCATCTCACCTTATAGATAAACTAGTGATTAAAAAGTCCAAAAAAGCGGCCATAAATCTAATATTCTCCGTTGATCTTTCCTCCAAAACAGTTCAAAATTGGTGTTCTCTGAGATACTTAGGTCCGATCAGTGAAAAGATCGCCAAAGTTTTCCCACGAGAAAAATATCGTGTGTCATTTAGACCCCCAAGAAACTTAAAAACTCTATTCGACAAGAGCAAAGACCCGTTCAATCCTAAGAAGAGAAGAGACATATATGCTTTAAAGTGTGGTGACTGCCAAGGTGTATATGTGGGTCAAACTGCCCGTAACTTTAATGTAAGAGTCAAAGAACACCAGCTAGCCTATTTTAATAATTGAGAACTTAAGAGCAATTTTGCGAAACACCTTTTAAACCAAGACCACCACAGTGATTTTACCTTGATATTTTATGTTTTGCAACCCATAGACGTGTGCTTGACTCATTTGAGCAGCTGGAAATTATAAGGACATTGCATGACCCTGACTCGAAGATTTTAAACGAGTATTTGTACCCGTCCTCATCTCCCATTCTCACAGCCACCTCCCGAATTTCCCTCCCCCCTCACTCGCTAAACTCCCCGCCAATCACTGCTCCTGACCAACCCGCATCCACACTACCCTAATCACTCACCTCCACCCCCCTCCTACCAAGCATATATATAAGACTTTGTAAACCCGGAAAAAGCACCTGAAGATGACGCTTAAGCGATGAAACCCGGGTCGTGTGAGTTTTTAAGTATGTGGTTTTGTAAATGTAACCATTAAATCCTCTGAAAAAATGGAATACCACAAATTTACCGAGGAACTTGTATTATTTATAAATGATGAAGTTTTCAGAAGAGTAGAAGAGGAAAGGGTTACATGAAACTCCATGCAGAAAAAAGAACCAGACGGAGTGAACATACCGCGAGGCACAATGGGTTGGCGAAGAACGTAGATGAGGGTAAATTGGAGGGAAAAATCCCCAGAGGAATAATTTCATGGACAAAATTGAAGAGGAAAGTATATAGGGAACACTACCAAGAAGAAAAGGAACTGTAATAAGATATAGAAGGGTGGATGGTTGGAGTCAACAATTCTTTGAATTGAGCTACCAATATTTACTGCGCTAGCGACGTAAGGTTGAATTTGCCACTGTCCGATAGCTAAACAAGACAGGTTTTAATTCTCGCCTTTTCTTTCCGCTGCACTTCACATTTGTCTTAAATATCCATTTTAGGCACCAAAATCTTCCATATTTACCATTTCAGCTCTTCAAATTTTATTTTCTCCGGAATCTGCAGCATGGGCACGTTAGCATGAGGACTACATGGTTTAGGATAAGTGATCTACATAAGGACTACCTTGAGAGTTTAGTTTGGAGAATTGACAACTCCAATCCCTCCATGAATGGTTAATGGCTCCTACCTGGTATAATCATTTCCTAGACTACATTATGGGGATTCCTATGCAACTATCTATAGTTCCCTCTTCCATTGAATTACAACAGGCAACCTGTCCTTGTATCATTTTAATGCCATCCCCCTTAACTGACACACTTATCTGGGAGTCACCTCAAGAAAGAACAGAAAAGAATTTTAGCTATCACCTCAAACTCTTTTGATTTCCACTATATAATTGCCCACGTAGCTCCTTGTATAATATATTATGATATAAATTACGGAATTATTTATCAATGGTGTATTTTACTACAATTATGATGTTTTTTTTTAAGTTTAATCAAAGTTTAATAAATAATTCCGCGAGGACGAGAGACTCAAAAGATGATTTCCAACATGGAATATCAGGGTTTACAAAAATTCGATAGTGCGAGCAACAATCTCACAGATTGCGAAAATGTTAGCATAATGTTGCAAAGAAAAGAACTTATCCCTTTTGTACGTATTTTGTTTAAGGAAGACACTTGGAGATTGACAGTGTCAGCAAAATAACAATTCAGCAAGTATTGAGGAATGATGACACGCACAAAATGAGAGTATTGGAAAGCCTTCGATGATGATAGCTGCGTTTCACGACTCGGAAACGTCATCGTCGAAGTAAGAGGATGAACGCAGATTGGAGATTTTCGGGAAGACGAGGGTTTGGAGACGGATTAAGAAAACACAATGGTCACGAGGAGGGGATACCTTCCGATCGAAAGCAGAGGCCAAAGAGGGAAAAGAAAATACGGAGAAGAAGGCAAACGGAAATTGCTCCGTGGAGGTCGAGTTGAGAATCAGTTGATAACAGGATCAGTATAAGATGGAAAATTGGATGTATGAAGGAAAAAGGTAAATATAGAAACAATTTTGAAATAGATATATAAAAGATAATTTGTGATATTTTGAGCGAGACATCATTTCACCAAGAAATCAAATAATTCCGTCTCATTTTGAAGAAAAACATCTCACCTTTTCAGAGAAACGAAAATATCTCCCCCACACTTATCAAGATATTTGCGAACAAATGCCAGCCATTTGACATTGAATAAGGTCCATTTATGCACTCCGGAGGGATTTTATTAAAAAAATGAATAACTTGCTACTACTAGATTTCGTTACAAAGAGTGTAGTTTATGTGTTTCCTCATCAATTTTTGAAAAATAAGATATTTAGACACCACAGAATTTTTTTTAACCATTTTTTTCTTTTATGAAGGTGTTTTAAACGTACTGCGATGAAAAATTAGTCAAGTGGAAGACATTAATTTAATTACTGAGTACTTTTATCATATAATATGAAATTACTGCACTATTTATATATGTGCTAATAATAAAATGTTTATTTCATGCTTCCAACAGCCGCTAAAACTTTCAAGTAGAGGTCGAGTGTGGTCCCCATTATGGCTCGTGAGAAATATATCGCTCTTACTATCTTGATAGGCTTAAGGAAAAATGTTTCACGTGCATTAATTGGCTCATTTTTCCAATCAAACCCCGCCCCTCTCCCCTCCCCCCCCCGAAATTCGCCTTGAAGGAAGATGGCTAGGTGGTGTAACTGGCTAACACACCTGACCAGCAACTGGGAGATCCGGGTTCGAATTCCGGTCAAGTCAAATGATTTTTTCATGGTGAATTTCAACCCTAGTGTATTAATTGGCTCCATTCTACTATTCACACAGGTTAGGAAGTACAGCTTACTACACGGTATTACGCCTAGATAAAACCTACCTCAGGAAAACTGACTCTTTCACAGGTATTCTCCATTAAGTCCCATTTCTAACCTGTATATCTCATAAAAATATCGTCATTATATAATTATATTAATTCAATATTAATAAACACAATAATATTCTTTGGGCTCCCATGAATCATTCTAATATGAGGATTTTATCCAATTCGTTCATTTGCAGTTTCCACAGTCCACTAAGCCTCTCGGATTTTCATTGTATACCGTCCCACGCGTTTCGTTATTTGATTGAATCCATTGTCTTCTGGCCACAGAATTGACAGAGCACACTTCATTCAGGAAATTACGCTGCAACACTCTGGAGGATATCAATTACCTATACAACTCACAGTTTCACTTCATGCAATGTATAAACCCAGAATGAAATGGATATGTGATTATCCTGGTTACAATCTTTGTTCCAACGCTATGAGACCGCAAGAAATGTTGCATTATATTTTCATTTATCCTCATCAGTTTAACATTTGAACCTCTCATTTCCATTTCGGACTCTCACAAGCAGATCTAAACAAAAAAATAAACAATAGCATCGTACATTTCAACAAGTTCTATTCAATACGAAAATAAATTTTAAAAATGCTGAAACATGAAATTTACATAGATTCAGTTGACCATCAATAATTCATGAATGGATCACAGACTGACATCCGTTACATCAGTTAAGGGCGTTATACTTGAGGTATTTTAGTAAACAAAGTGGAGGGTGCATGGATGAACCATAATAATTGCGTCCATGTATAGCGGTGAATTACTAGAATGCATGGGCATATCCATGAACAAGTGATGGAAAAATATCCCCTGCTCTAATTCCGATTCTGCTTCCTCGCAATGCGAAAACAGATGTCACTTCACATTGTACGATACAGTTCCTCGAGTAAAACGGCCGGAAGAGTTTCAAAATATTCTCAGCTCAAGGGTGGGCTACGTTTTTTAGAATGTGTGCGTAGAACATGAAATTTTCCCACGAATCAAGTACAATTTTTCAGAACATTTTATTTGATATTTGATTAGTAAGTGAATTAGTATATCATTTAAGGTAGTTTGAGCGAAATATCATTTTACCTATAAATCTATGAATTTGGTCAAATTTTAAAGAAAATATCTCATCCTTCTAATGACGACAAAAATTCAACTCTTTACCGCATTACTTTCCGAGATATTAGCCAAAAATTACCAACCCTTTGGGAAATGGTATGTGTATTTACTCCAGAGAGACATAATTTACAAAATGAGGAATTTCTAACACTTAAGATGCCGTCAAAAAAACTAACAGCGTGTAGTTTTTATGTTTTCTCAACTATTTTTGAAAATAAATCATGTGGTCACCGCAGTAGGTTCTTGGGTCTCACAAAAAACCTTCTATTTTGAAGGAGTTTCATACGCACCGCGCAAAAAAATGAGTCAAATTAAAGGCTTATTCAGATGTTTACATTTAATTTCTTACCATTTCTGTCATATAATACTATATTATTGCACCATTTATAATGCAACATTTTATTATGTGCCCTACAACTGGTGAAATTAAAATGTATAATTCGAATATGGTCTTCATTATGAATAGGGAACTATTTCGCTCGAACTGCCTTAATAGAGAATGATCGAAATAAAAATTACGATATATTTTACGAATGATTTTGTGGTTATTTTCTCTTAACCAGAAAGAATTACTTCTGTTGCCGTACATACTCACTTTTATCAGATGGACGCAGACTTTTTCATAATTTAGAACTAGAATTTGACTTCGATTTTTCTCCTTAAGTAGGCTGGCTAGCACCCGCCGGGATGGCCCCTTCCGCTGATAGGCGTCCACTAAATATCAAAAATTAAATTAACGAGGAATAGTTTCGCGAGCCATAAACAAATCATCCGTGTGCCATGTTAGACACGCGTGTCAAGTGTCTCCCCACCCCTGCCCTTTGGCGAATTGAATACTCTACATTGACTATCGTAACGCACTATGAGAAACATTTGATCCGTACCGAAAATAAGGCGCGCCCATACGTGAAATGAACGCAAGCGACTAGCACGAGAGGGACGGAGTCAAACTGGCCTCGTCTTCAGGCAAGACAGAGAGCCTACATCTCACCGCCGAAGGAGGAGTGGATGAATCGCACGTCATTCGGAAACCTGAGCCGGGTATTCTGTTCCAACGCTCTTTGGCTCGCGCCCAGGCTCCCTGGGGCTCCACCTCCACGGCCGTCAGGCGACGCGGATTACGAATCCGTTTTCCGCGGTGCCAGTCGCTACTTCGCATGACCTAGAAACGCAGAGCTGGGGTAGCAAGGATTATGGCATAAATCATACCTGCATCTCCATGAAGACTCGTCACAATAAGTTATCTTGCCACGGAATGTGCAAAATGTAATTCTGTATCTCTTCATAAAAAAGAGCATTATGGTAACCTAGAAAGAACAATTGCCGAACTGACAACCCAAGTATCGTGGGCTCGAATTCCGAATTGAGCTTTGGATATGTGATTGTCTCCCGGTTGGCTTAGTAAAACTATACCTGTATTTACAACTAATTCTTCAATGCGGTAATGATTCTAATTTCCTTGGGTTCATTACAAATTAAACGAATGGCAATAAAACCAATGGCAAGATAAAGTATGTCGCATTTTAAGGGTGTTTTTTCGAGCCTCATTGCCGTTTAAGAACAAAAGAATCCATATTTTTCAAAGTATTCAGATAACTATCTTTTCACGTCATACAACAGGGAATCACGGATTAATTTCACTGAATCTTTATACAAACAACGGCAAGTTATACCTCTCAGTGTTTCTAACAAAAAAGAACTCTACATTATAATGCAATAAATAAATTATCTATCATCAAAGTAGGTTAACGAGAGTCACATAAAGCATTAAAAATTGTAACTTTATAGTTAAATAATTAATTTTGACGGCAATTACACGTTTCAAAATTGTCCTTATTTTATGGTTATTCCTAATACGTGACGAATAATTGTATTTTATGGATAAGCAAGATATTTACGCAAATAAATGAATTCGTTGAAATTCTCTATGGATAAGAGTGAAAGAGAAAAAAGGCATATCATATGGAAGTAAGTAAATATATCTACTCAATTTTCAATTAATTAACTCGAGTAAATAGGATTCTAAAAATAACAACATCCAAAGAGGAATTTTTTTCGTATTTCACAACTGAAAGTGTAATCAATTCTTGTACCTATTCTTAATGGCAGTTACTACTCTCAAATTCCTGATAGCATATTTTATATCCAATAAATTGATACAAATATCACATATTCAATGAAAAATGTCTGATTGTACATTACACACCTGAAAACTCTACTATGTTTGCTTCACAACTAGTCATTTTAACCATTTGTGGTGAATATTGAGGTTCAACAAGAAAAACAAACTCTTCACCACCAGCAAAATTAATTTAAGGATTAGGAAATTGCAATTGAGGACTTTTGCATGGATTGTTTTGCTCTATGGTAAAGAAACCTGGACAGTTGGAAAGAGAGAGAGAAAGAAAGAATGGAAGCATTCGAGGTGTGGTGCAATAGGAAGATTCTGAAAATACCCTGGGTGGCAAGAGTCACGATCGACGAGGTGTTTAAGAGGATAGGGGAAAGACGGTGTCTGCTCAAAATGCTAAATAAGAGAAGGAACACCTGGATTAGCCATATTCTCCGACACGAAAGCTTGGTTAATAAAATACTAGAAGGTACATTAGAGGGAAAAAAACCAGAGGGGCAGACCTAGACTGGACTATATGGGACAGTTGATGAAGGAAATAGGTTGCCAATCGTACAGTGAAGTGAAAAGATTGGCCCAAGATCGAATAAAGTGGAAGACTGTTGCAGATAAATCTTAGGATTGTAACCAGAGAAGAAGATTGAGGAAATAGGCATGCGTTTTCACCAAATTTTTACTGGTTTACGAATTATCGATTGAAATTAATTTATCATTATTGATGTATTGCAACATAACAGTCTTAGGTGAGCATTAAATCACGCTGTTAAGCAAGCTTAAATTGAAATAATTGCTTTAATTACAAAGAAGACAGTTGATGCTGTGAAAGAATCAATTAATTCTTGTTTCACGTAGTCACAACAGTCGGCTTCCTTTCCGAAAAAGGAGCCAAACGATCTCACGAAAGACGCGAGGAGCGAAGTGATGAAATAGTGACACAGTTTCGCAGTCGCTACTCCTTTGTTTTTCTTACGTAAAGGAAATGAGTCGAAATTTCGAAACTTTCCGCATCCGAGTCCCAAGCCTCCAACACCGCAACTTCCTCTTGTTTATTGTCTCTCGTCTGTTTCCTGGTTTCGCCTTCCGGCTTTCAATTTTTCCGTCTCTTCCCCCCCCCCCTTCTTTCAGGAAACTTTTTCTTCCCAATCTTCTTCTCGTGTTCGCCTCCCTAACACCTCCAAGGCCATTTCCCGACTTCATATTCCTCCCCCTCTCCCCTCCCCACAAAGTCTTCAGAGGGAAGCATTTCTTTCCCAGATCCTCTCAGCATCGGAAGCGGCTTCCTCAATTTTG
Organism: Ceriagrion tenellum; assembly: GCA_963169105.1. Lineage (NCBI taxonomy): Eukaryota > Metazoa > Arthropoda > Insecta > Odonata > Coenagrionidae > Ceriagrion > Ceriagrion tenellum. The sequence continues at coordinate 11,867,757 of OY720639.1, forward strand.
GCAAATGTTTCGTTCACCCGAGATGACGCCTTTGGAAACACGATTTTGACTCGCAATTCCCTGTACGAACGAACAATGCATCCCTTCTCAAGTTTTCCTGGCGGGAGGTATAAAAAAATAAACTTCTAAGAGTATATCCGCCACACAATATCGTCCTCTTCAAATCCTGTTCTTTTCCTGTTTTTTTTCTCATTTTGATCCTGAAAGATGTCCTGCTCGAATTTTTCGCCCTTCGCCCTCTCTTTACACCTTGGGATGCTTCCCAATCGCCTCGAGTAGATTAGCGCACATCGCAACAGATTGTAAACAGAAGGGGAACGCTGAAACAGGCGATGGAGAGGCAACTGCCATTGTGTATCCAAGATGGCAGAACAATCGCCATGAAGAGTACTTTTAATGCACATTCATGTCTTTAACCGTGTATTTAAACCCGTTTTGTTCCATGTATGTAGATTAATATAACATAAAATATTTATAAAGATTAATTTTTGAGTCAAATTTATCCACAGTTGTCTATGGCTTGAATATGAATTTGTAGCTGAAGAGGACAATCGAAGAAGTGACAGAAAAGCAACTGGTAAACAAGAGGGGAAACACGAAAAAGTAACAGAAAAGCAACTGGTAAACAAGAGGGGAAACACGAAGAAGCCTAGGATAACGATGGAGATCAGAAATCTAATAGAAGACCGAAGAAAATACAAGAATACGTTCAATGGTATCAGGCTCAACTATGTGGAAGTTGATATTCACAAATGAAAAAACGACTTCGTTTCCTTCCACTGATTTATTTTCTTGGTACCAGGAAAATAAATCAGTGGAAGGAAACGAAGTCGTTTTTTCATTTGTGAAAATACAAGAACCCCAGAAACGAAGGTGAGGCAACCCTCAACAAGAAGCTAAGGAACCAACTCAATCGAGAATGCAAGAAGGCTAGGAAGGATTGGATCGAAATCTGCTGCGAAAAAGTCAACGAAAATATTAAGAAGGGAAACACCAAAAAAACGTACTAGCTAGTGAAGAAACGCCTTGAAGAGAAGAAAACCAGAAGTAACAACACTAGAGATTCGAACGGGAATATACTGATGGAGGATGAAGACATTGGGAATAGATAGAAGCAATGCGTCGTATAAGTCTACCAAGAGACGAAACCACTGGAAGGAAACCTAGTGAATCACGAGAGCAAGGTTGAAAAAGAAGACCGGGGTCAACACATGCTGAGAACTGAATTCGATAGAGCAGAAGAAGATCTCAATAAAAACAAAGCACCTGGAGATGACAACATCAATGGAGAAATCATCAAAGCGCTCGAAAGTAAAGCCAAGGACAGCCTGTACGAAATAATCAAGAATAGTTACAAAAGCAGAACACTTCCTCAGGACTTTCAAAGAAGCGTAATGACAGTGATACCGAAGAAGACAAGGACTGAGAGATGTAAAGAGCACCGAAACTTGACCCTAGTGCCACGCACATTAAAAATACTCACACGAAGAATAAGCCGAGGGTGGAAAGGGCAATTCAAGGTAACTTCTCGAAAACCAATTTGGATTTTGGAAGAATAGATGTAACAGGAAGGCCCGGTCTTTCCTTTGAATGTATTCAGCCTGAGAGTAACAAGAAAAAACAATGCATGTGAACAAGCCCTTGTTTGCCGCATTCGTGGACCTGGAGAAAGCCTTCGACAACATTGAGAGGAACAATATGTTCCCACAGCTGGAAAAACTCGAGATGCATGACAAAAACAGAAAAGTTATCTACCAACTTTACAAGAAGGAATTTGCCACAATGCGAATGAGAGACGGAAGTCTGGTGGAAGCTAAAATCAATAAAGTTTTAAGACAAGGATGGAACTTCTCACCAGCAATGTTCAACCTGCACTTGAAGGAAGCAACTAGAGAAGCAAAAGAAATCGGACAGGGAGGAATGAAGATAAACAGGGAAGAAATAAACATGCTTCACTTCACAGACGACATCACACATAACAGGAAATCGCGTTGATCCCCAAAGATCACAAATTACAAAGGACCAAGTTCTGCAAGGTAAAACATGAAAATTAATGTGACGAATACTAAGACTAAGAAGACTAGAATCTTCGTACGCGGATGAGAAAAAACGCACAAAATTTGTAAATTTCATAATATTATACAATATTTTATTGCTATGGCAAAATATTAAACTCACAAAGTTTGCGTCAATTTTTCTTGTTCACTACATTATAAACCTTTTTTGCAATATTAATGTCTCCTTTTTCGATGCATATCATACCCATCGTTTTTTTCTACAAATCGTACATAGGCCGAAAACCTGGGACCCAAATTCCCTACGATGTCGTCTGCTATCCCATACGAAATACCACAAAACAACAAAATACTTTTTAAAAAATACAAAATGCCGTCATCCTGCTTGTTTAATAATCTTTCATCCAACACATCTCCATTTAATAAAAGTGCTTTACTAAGAAGCCCCTTGTCAACCATGACGGATTTTGATTTAATGTATAGAAAGATACCTATCATTTACTTTTACAGACGTATTTTACGATTTGCAAAAGTTTTAAGCCCCGCAGTTAGCGGTTCTTGGTCTGAAATATTTTAACAAAGAAAAATATATATATTCCCAATAGTAAAACCGTTTCTATAATATTTGAATCTCCTGTTGGGACGTATTTGAATGAATAAAATTTTTTACGACCCGCGCGTGAGTCGAATAACTAATGAAACGAATATGCAATGATTCGGATGAGAGGAGTATCAAATAATTTCAACCGACGAATTGCAATCCTGAGTTGCCTGTAACCCATGTGTTACATTGTCTAAACTCACCAAATACTATATTTGAATTGCTTGTTTGGAAATCGAAGTTAGTTTTATTACGACATCTAAGTGTTAGAAATATCTCATTTTGTAAATAATGTCTCTCTGGAGTGCATACACGTACCGTTTCCCATGTAAAACGGCTGGTATTTTCTGCCAAATATCTCGGAAAGTAATCAGGTTAGGGGTTAAATTTTTGGTGTCATTGGATAGGTGAGATATTTCTCTTTAAAATGAGACCAAAATTATTGATTTCTAAGTAAAATGATATTTCGCCCAAACTTCATTAAATTCTGCCTCCATCGAAGAAGCACGCTATTCTCAATCATCCTTCCCATATGATAAAAGCTACTTTAACCTCACAATTAAGAAGTAATGGACCTTTATTCGCCCTACATTTATTCATTACGGCCTCGGCTTCAAAATGAATGAAAAACGTTATAATATGTTCTTTAGTTTGGCGTTTGTTTTGACTTTCCATGAACAGTAACTCAAACTTACATGTACCAAAAAAGAAGACTATAATGGAATATCATGAACTGAATGCGTGTATTTCCTAATTGAATTCGAATGCGCGGGCAGAGAGACAGTGAAACTTTGCTTTTATATTAATTACTAGCGTAACCCCCATTATGCACGACCGTATTTGATTTAATGCATTGAAAGATAACTATCATTTCCTCAAGGATGTATTTTTTAATTTGCAAAATTTGAAAGTATCTTAAATTGCGATTCTCGGACGCTAATGTTTTATCATGGAAAAATATAACGATTCCCTGGAGTAGAAATCCTTAAAATACAATTCGAATCGCCACTTCGGGCATATCCCCGTTTCGGTAACTCGTACCTAGGTCAGAGACCTGAGGATACAAACTTCCTAAAATTTTGACTGACATTGCTTACGGAATACTCAATATTATAAAAATACCTTCGATTACTGGCTTGTTTGATAATCAAAATAAATACTTTCCCTGCAGCTAATAAGCGTGCTTAACTCAGAAATCAACTCCCCTCCCTTTCAACCTGGACGAAAATTTGTTAAGCGCATTAAAATATGCCTATTATTTCCAAAAAGTATTATTAGATAATTCACTAAGTCGTAAAATTTATAATTGTCACAATTTATGATTTTAGGGAAATTATGATTACGTACCGAAAAATATATAATTCCTTAGAGCCCAAACCGCTATAATATGTGAGTCTCCTGTTCGGACACCACTCATTATGTCAGTGTCATCATTAGATACGATGACGAAGGACGATTCCTTGTCATTTTCTTAAACATGATACTTCACATGAATGAAATTAATTGAATCCATAGTTTTTACTAGACCTACGCTAGTTGACTTTCAAGCAATATGCGAGAAAAAGTCACCACCTGATTTCACCGGGTCTTTTACTTTCATTTTCTAGCGACAGTCAACTCGAGTAAAGTTTTCAGCGCGAATCGATTGGCACAACAGGGATTTAAGAAAAGAACAAGAGCTTTGATGAGGCGGCAGCCCGGGGATATATGAAATAACTTGGATAAAAAAGTTATAACAAGCGTCAACGATAAAAATAACAGGCACACACACTTTCTGTCTATCGAATTTGCTACGGATGTCGAGGAAGGAATACAAAAAATATTTTTCTTGTTCACTTGTAGAGACAAAAAATGGGTTGCCGAAATTGGAGAAAGTTTCGCTCAGGGACAAAAAAAAAGAAAATACAACGCGAACTACGTGAGGAAGGAAGATGGATTAAAGGGGCATTTCTTTCAAGAAAGTCATACTTCTGGACCTTTCAAAAGATATAAGCATCAAATGTATGAATATAATAGGTACGTGTTGAGTAAATTTACGGGCGCACTTCGTGTATCGCAGCTGTCAGTCAATGCCATCATTCATCAACAACATGGAAAGGATTATATTTATACATGCAGCTAACTAATGGCGCTGAATGAAGGCCTTAAATTTCTCCACTTTTTATGAAATTGCGAGAAGTACAAACCAAATTTATATAGAAATTTCAGATGAATTATTGAAATTATACCAATTACACTACCGATAAATGATTTTTTACGGTGATTGTGAATGGTGATATAATCCTTTTCTGTTTCCTTGGAAAATTGGAATAGCTTAGAGATAACAAAGACATAAGCTGGATTGAGAAGGAAAGATGATGGCTAGTTTTAGCTTAAACTGAAGGCAGCCATTGGCCAAGTATGGTACTTTATGGAGAGGGAAGTAACAAACTAGAAAGCTGAAGGTGGTTTATATTTTACCGAGAATACGGTGATGATATCATGAGAAACTACCACGAGAATTATTCCACCTGGGCCAAAAGTCAAGCCACGCCCCTTAGAAGAGTAAGATTAGGGTTCAATATCCGATCCAACAAGATTGTTTAGTCTCAAGGCAGTATTCTTATATCCGAACAAGGTGGGAAAATGACAGAGGTACAAAACCTGGCGATGGGCAAGTTAGAAAAATGGAAGGATTATGAACGAAAAGCTGTAGAGCTTTGATCGCTTGAATTTATTGATTTCCGTGCGGTGATGTTTTGTACTTACATTTGAATATTGGATTAGCTAAGGGAGCAAAGGAAACTATACTGTATTGAATTGAAAATGCGGGAGCGGTTGACTTAAGTTAAGAACTTTTACACTGGTATTTATAACTAGATTCCTTCCACTCATAGTGAAAATTAAGTATTTATTGCGACAGAATCAGTGAAATGGTAATTTTTATTTTCGAATGGCGAACCGGAATGGCTGATAGGTTCAACAATTTCTGTCTGTGACGCTTGGTCCTATAGATGGCGATAGCTGCAAAATGAAAACTAATCTTCAATTACAGAAGAAATGTTATTATATTACACGGCGTTATACTCCATTTCATGAATTATTTATATTAATATCCTGAAATAAGTCTTTTTCTCCTCCAATTGATTTCATCTCGTTATAAACGAGTAGGATGGACCAACTGGATTTGGCAAGCCTGGGGCCCAATATATTTTCCTGTAATTTTCAGTACTCGCTAACTTCACAATAGACAGTTCATTTACCTGGATTATGTTTTGAACCCAGAACCCCCATCGTCGTGTCAATTCTTTAAATAATTGAGGTTGACCATTTACACAGCAAATTTTCACAAGACAATCAATTAAGATGCTATGACGGAGAACGGGCAATTATCTTAGGAATACTCGGGATAGCGGTGACACAGTCCGCATATGCTTTTCGCTCATTTTTTGTGGGTGTCTTCCACAATCTAATTTAAAGCATTAAACTTCAAATGTAGGAATGCCTGAAATTTGAAGAGAAAATGTTTTATCAAATTCATTTTACAGACTGGTGTTTGATCCCGTACAGGAAAAGAGACGACGACTCAGCCAAGAATGAATTCAAAATGAGGCATACAATTTGGATAAAATTAAAGTACCAAAAGGCTGTAAAATAGACTAAAATAATTTCCTCATAATGGGCACAGTTGGAAATCTGCAGTCGATCAGTTATCGAAATGGAAGGATTGTGAAATTTTTTCACATTTAAGCTCAATTCATGAAGCTGCTCATTTGATTACATGTTTCCAAGAACTCGTTTTGTGTTTTTTAGCTCGTTTTTCTTTCTCCCTGGATGACTGGATCTTAAATCGACAAAAGAAAGTCCTCCAGAAATTTCCTCCGAAAGAAAACGACTCGGGAGCACAATAACGCAAATTGCCCTCGTGTTCAAATTTACTCATCGTACCCCTCTATGACTACATTTCTCCGTCGCTATGACGACGGATGCGAGCAATACCGGCGCCCCCCACCCGCGCGTTCTCCGCTCCCTGTGAACGCCGTTATCAAAATCGGTTCCCTCGCTGTGAAAACGAAAAGCTATGAAATTTAATAACGCGATCATTCCACCGTCGCCGCAGAAAAAGAAGATGGCCGACTTCGGTCTCGAGCTTACAAAAAGGAGAAAAAAAGGAGACGCACACCGAACTCTCATAAAGTTCTTCCTCGTAGAGAATATCTATTCTCCCTCATAAGTAGTTCGCTAGACGATGTGCTTGTCGTTCTCCTTTATATGATATGACGGAAGGTTGGAGATGGATGTTCGAGATGAACAAACAAGCTCCGCTGCAGGAATTTCTGTATCGCTTGTGTTAGAGATTTGAAAAAAACAATCACTTGGCGAGGTACCTTCAACAATGCTCGACCCGTTATCGTTCCTTACTTTCCTATAGCAAAAATTACGACTCTTCCTTAGTACCCATGTCTTTGTTGACGCTGCTTCAGAGGAAATAACAATGGGTACAACGGAACCGAAAAATGCCCGGGAGGGGTTGTGTTTGGACCGTCGAGGTGATTCCGATCGCGTAACTAATGAGTCACGTGGTGCAATTACGAAGGGTGGTAGAATGAAAAATAAACTATAATCCAACCCAATTTATTATCACAGCCGAATCCATAACAGTGTTACACCTTCTGATGGACACGCCAAGTCACATCACCAGGAGAAGACCCTTGAAGATGTAACTCTGTAACTAAACCGGTCATATTAATACATTTATGAGGAATTTTAGAAGTTTGGATTTTCAATGGGACACAATGGAATAATTCCATTACGTAGAGATAAGGGTGATTAGGAAGGGATCGACAGTTTGGTGCGTTTGTACCGCACGCAAAATTTTCACGCAGCCTTTACGAATGAGTTTCACTTACGGGAATAATGCCCATATAAACAGAAATTACAAAGTAACTATGGTACTGTGAACACAAAATAACGATCAGAGTAAAGTAAAAATATGTCGGGATTTTTTTCTGGGAGTTGAAGTTGGTGCAAATTGGAACACAGCAGTGCACTTGAAAGTAAAGGAACAACAATGAACGAACCGTTCCGCGCAGACGAAACGTTCGCTATCCTGCCGGCAGGTGGCATTCTGAAGACACACATTAGCATAGTCGTTCAATACCGATATTATTCTCCATTTTATATCAGTCGTATTCTTCCTACGCTATAGGTCTTCGCAGCGAAAACAAGTTCCCCATCAATGCGCTTATTATTCTGATTTCTCCATAAGCATAGCTTTGGTTGTTGAAACGTTTCTGCTGATCTAGCAGAGCATTAGTATTCAAAATGACGAATTTCGCCGCATATTCGCAGATCTTTGGCGAGCTCTGGCAGCAAATGCTCAATAATGGCGGCCGTGAGATGGAAATAGTTGCAAAAATCAATATCGATATACCTACGGATATTTCGAGTCAAACGACCACGACACAGTAGTCATGGTAGAATGATTTTCAAGCGGTGAACAAATTTCTCCACATTACATGATTTAAAAGTAAGACTTTTACCGCACATAAAATGAGAAAATTTATACATGCCGATTTTGAGGCCTTAATTGAAAATCAACACAGCCTACACGTGAGGCGTCGTCTCGGAGACTACTTCATGGAATTCTTCCACTGAAACACAAGGAAAAATATACTTTGCAAATCCCGCATAAAATTTATTTTCACAACCGATTTTGTAACTCCTGAGTATTTAACGTTATGTGTAATTTGCAAAGTATATGTATTCTTCGTTTCCCATAACCTGCAATCAAGGATTCGTTCATCGACGTTTTTTTCTTTGCGTGCTCTCTGTTGCGAATAGCAACGGTACTCCTCATCAATTTCGAAGAGCGCAGCGTCTAAAAACGAATAGAAATCTATAAGTTGCAGTGAGTGAACAGAGCGGACTGAAACAAATGGAAAGCATTCGATGGCTTCATTGATGGAGCTCCCATCTCGATCGGCCTTCTCATTAAGATGGGACGTATTTGATGACAGTCTAATCCCTTTTACCGACGGGCATTGCTCCGCACGCAACCTAGTTGGCTTCAGAAGAAGTATTCGCATCCCAGGGAAGGAGAAGGCCAGAGCAGGTGAACAAGAGATGAGATTTGAGACCAAACAAAATTCACTAGCGCAATGAAAATAATTAAGAGAGAAGAATAAGCCAGCTCTCACGAGAGAAAAATTCCGGAGTACACAGCAACGAGAGAATAGAAGGAAAAATTAGTGATGAATAATAACAATTTCACCGTAAACAATCATTCCGAAAGGAGTGTTGATGCATCAATAGTTGAACAACTATATTTTAAGACTGAAACTTAAATCCATTGAAAACGTCAATGCAATAAATCAACAAAGGATAAAGCTTAGTAAAAAACCTCATCATTTGGTTCCTTTTCAATAACGAGGATTAAGTTTTCATTGTGATTTAGGGAAGGCTGGTCTTATGCGACGTAACTTAGTTCGATGACTTGAGTAAGAGGCAAACGCCGAAGAATACAAGCGATACACTTTCAGAGAATACCTCGAGTCTCCATCCCACAACTCGAATACAATCTATCTATACATATTAATTTTGTAGCGTGTCAGTCATTCTGTATCCGTTTTGTTTCTTTCTCTGTCAATTTTTGAGCTAGAATAGTGAGGTTTGGTGCGTTGAACGTGGAATCTCTGCCTTCATGATTTGGCAGTGGTTTTGGATCTTTATAGCTTGGGCGTGTGACAGGGGGTGTTAGGTCACCAGCCGTGCAAAGGTGTAATATATTCGCAAATGAATGAATTAAAAGGAGTGTATTTATTTAGTTTAAATAAGATCCAAACGAGCGGCTGCTTGGGCGTGTGGAAGTGGCAGGGGGTGTTAAGTCACCAGCCGTGCAAATGTGTAAGTTATTTGGAGATGAAATGGAGACATGAAGTAAAAGGAAAGTATTTAGCTAGTTTAAATAAGACCCAAAAGAGCGGCTGCTTCGGCGTGTGGCAGGGGGTGTTAGGTCACCAGCCGTGCAAAGGTGTAAGTTATTTGGAGATGAAATGGATCATTTTTGGGTTGTGGTTGCAACAACCAGATGCTGGGAAACACAGTGACAAGGGAGAAAGGCCAAAAAGGAGAGTGGAAGAGTGTAAAGGTTGATACAAAAGAAACCCACAGTGCTCTCTTATTCAAATGGCTATAAAAACAACAAAGGAGAACGGTGAATGAAATAAAAAACATTGCCACCAAGGAGCTATTTTTAGACTGGGACACTTACCCCCTGCGAGTACACACTGCTGCCTGCCAGTCGAATCATTAAAATACTCTCCATAAACGACGCATATCAGTGGAAGAAAAACAAAAAACTCGATGACCACGGGGTAAACACTGAAGGCATACTGGTCCAGAAAAGTGTTGCAGTCACGGTGATCTGCTGTTCAACATATCTGAGGACAAAATGGTTGAAAAAAGTTTGAAAGGGATTGGCGGCATGGTCTGTGAAGCAAATCCAGGGAAGATTCCTAAATATGCAGACGACGAGGCCGAGGAAGCAGAGAGTGAAGAGAAATAACGAATATTGGTACAAGATATCATGAGGAAATGAGAAAAGCATGGAGGGAAAATTAATATCGGCAAATCGAAGGTAATGAGGATCTTTTAATAGAACCAGGAAATAATAATCAATTTTACATGAAGTAAATTGAGAGATTAAGGTCATTGAAGTATTCACATAATTTCTTGGAATGGGTGATGCACAGAAAAATTGAGAGGAAATTGCTCAGGGAAAAATAGCATGCGGGAAAGTTAGGGAACTCCTCACAACCATGAGAAGCAAAGAGAATTTAAGAAAATGATCAGCAAAGAGTTTTATATGAAGTATAGTTTTGTATGGACCAGAAACGTGGGCCATTAGCAAAAGGGAAGCATACATTTAAAGCTTTGAGATGTGGCAATGGTGAAAGATGAAGAAGACGTGATAGACAGATAAGGTTATAAATAAGATATGGCTAAAAAGTCCAGTTTAAAACCAAAGGTTTTAAACTGGACATTTTAGAGACTTTTGAAATTAGTATGAGACAAGGTGTCCCTGATGCTGTGCTTTTAAATGACTGTTCTGTTTTTAAATATTCTCCGTTCACCTCTGTGCTATACCCACAGCCCCTTCCCTCACCTTGACGGTTGCTTCCTCGCAATACCCTCACCCTCCCTCCCTATCCATCCCCCCTCCCTTTTTACTTAACCTCCCCTCCCCCCCTTTGAGAATTGGATATATATGTGGCGCACCTCCTAAGAACTTTGAGAATTGTACCCTTGAAAATGACGCGTCAGCGTTGAAACCGGTTAGGAAAATAAATGTTTGTGGAATATTACTAAGTGTTTTAAATTCTCCCACGACTAACTTCATGACAAATTCACACACAACGAAGAATTCATAAAGACTGAGACCGATTAGGATTAGATTTAAACCAATGTTATCGATAATTGAATGCTTCTTCCATAACATACACCAAAAACTGTAATTTATATGAGAGGTAGGTCCAAAAAAAACTTAGCAAAACTTGTCGACGACAATATATGCTCTTTTTAAGTGCTTAACATAGAGGAAAGCAGAAATGTTCTTGAACCTATCTTTTTATCGACTTCGACAAAGTATTTCTCACTGCGTTAGAGTCATAAAGTTCAAACAACCCTTCGGATCACTGGAATGGACACTAAGAAAAATAAATAGTTACAATTAATAGACGCCCATGTCTCATGAAGAAAAAAGCTGATTATCCAAAGGATGAGCAAAATGAGAAGATGAGAAGTTAACTCAGATTTAGGTATTTTGTAAAGCTAAGGAAATTGCGATAACGCAGTATTTTAATAAACGCATGGCGAAAAAATATTTTCGCAAACAGCAGTAGCAGTATAGAGGCTTGTAGTTAAGCACACAAATATAATAAAATATTTAATAAACCTTCTATTGAATACTTACAACAGCATAACAGCAAAGCCCAGTTTTTCAGCTCCAAGAAATAATCCAAAAATGCTCACCTGTAAAAGAAAAGAAATTTGCTCATTAAAATTCTTAAAAACAGCAATTTAAAGAAGTATCCTAAGACTCATGCTCTTTTTATTTTGAATTTTAATAGAAAGATGGAATTTTATCGTCTAAGGCGTCAAAATTTATAATAAATACAGAGAGATTGGTGCCTACCAGGAGACACATTTAAAATTCAAAGAGAGAATTAAAGAAATTAGCATACTTAAGTTCGTCTTAAAATAGTTACTAGGAAAAATCTTTAACAGCATCTCATGAATAGTCTTTTATCTCCAAGTCGCGCAACATTCTGATTTACATGAACAATAATAATACAAATATTTTTTTCGCTTCGAGATAGGGGTAGGTAATTCTTTTCACGGAAGAAAAACCCAGTATTCGCCGATGAGCATTAATAAAAGATAGAATCCACGTTATCCAAAGTCAATATTAGCCATGAAGGCGCGCCAGGTTGACGATATGAAATAAATGTATCGAGGATATACGTATTCCAAAGCGTAAAGAGATCCGTCAACATTTCTTCTCCCTCAATTTGGTTCCATTCCATCACATAAACACGAAGGCTAAAAAGAAATACTTAAAGAGATACAAGCGTCTACTCTTGCAGAATTGATAGCAGGCAATGTCAAGTCACCCACGCTCTGACAAGCTGAGACATTCGGTGGCGTCTGGTGCGATAATACTTTCAATTTACAAGCCCTTTTCCCATTTATGTCGGCTCTTGGAAGCTCCCTCAACTATAAGACCATCGAAATGTGAAGCAAAAAAGTCCAATGGCTCGAGAGAAAATTAATAATTCATAATACGTATCCATACTCCACTCTCGTGAGAAATTCGCTCGTAACGATATATCATTTCTAAACCACCCTATCAACTAATAAAAAATTGTGACAAAAACTAAACAGAACTAATTTTCATATTACTTCAACTTAAAATTTACTGAATACTCAATATGATAGTATAAAATAACACCTTTATTAACATCAGAAAACAAAAGTAATGAGATTTTCTAGGACAAAAAAATCGAAGTTCGTGATTAAAGTAGGAGGACACAAACTAAAGCAAGTAGAACAGTAGGTAGCACGCTGGAGGAAAACGTACATAGTAGCAAAGACATACGGAAGAGAACAGCGCTAGCTGAGGAGGCGTTTAGTAATAGAAGAAAGTTGATGGCGGGGATCTTGGGTAAGGATGTGAATAAGAGGCTGGTGAAGAGTTTGATATGGAGCGTAGCGTTGTATGGGGCAGAAACGTGGACCCTGAGAAAGGAAGACGAGAATAGGCTGCAGGCGTTAGAGATGTGGGTGTGGAGAAGGATGGAGAAGGTTGGGTGGACGGAAAGGAAGACTAACGGGGAAGTGCTTGAGATGGTGGGCGAGGAAAGAAAACTTTTGAATGAAATCCGGGAAAGGCAGAGTAGATGGCTCAAGGATGTAATAAAGGGTGATAGGTTGCTGAAGAGTCTGATAGAGGGAAGGATGTTGGGCAAGCGGGGAAGGAGAAGAATGAGAATAGGTTTCATGGACGAGATGAAGAAGGGTAGATCTTATGCAGGGGCGAAAAAGGATATACTAGAGGGAGATAGGCCCCTGAATGTGTAAAAGACCGGAAGGAGATTCTCTGACATTCAATAAAACCTACCTTTACCGGAAGAATGCATAATAATAATTAACATCATCAGTTTATTGTGAGCGTATGTATGTAAACATAAATTTCAGAATCGTTCTATAGTGTCACAATCATGGATTCGACACCCAAAAACGCCTTTTAGTCATAAGGAGGTAAAGTACATCGCATGGTTAGCACAAAGGTAAAAAATAACTTCATTTAGTTTGAGCAGCAGAGCATTTCGCTACATTGTTTACGATCCAAAATAATCTGGATTAAAATTTTCGAATACAATTCATAACCCCTCAGCGAACCCCACCAAAATAATTTGAATTCACGGAGAGGCGAAAGATGAGGCTCCTACAGTCAATTAAACCACCATCTGTAGAGTGCTGACTCGAAAAAGTGGTATTTGCAGCAGAAATTCAATGCGATTTTGTTGCTACTGATCCACAAGCTCGACGTCCACATCAGTGTCAGAATGTATTTCCAATGGTTATGTAGCACACAGTGTTACATAACCGTCGGTGGGGGCTAACAGCATTCCAGTGAAGTTGCCCTGAAGACCCTATGACTGCAAAATACTTAGGATGGAAGTTCATCAAGGCATGGAGACATGGAAGTATATCCAGATCTTCTGGTGATTCAAGAAGAATATACTGTAGTTCAGAGAGATGGTTACTTAAACACAAATGCATACCTGAAGAGCTCAATCAGGTTATCAAATTTCAGAAAGGATATTAGTAAAAAATTTGGAGAGAACAACAGATGGCGTATTATCTAACTGGCTATGAAGGTTTGTGACCTTTATGAATCCTGGTAACAGTTGTAGAGACTTTATTCCAGCACACGGTAGAGCAAGTTTTCCCAGGGGCTCATCTTCTAATAATTGCCATCTTTGCAACTACTAATATGTTTCTATACTACTATAACTGGCACACTTGGACATGATTGCAAAATGATATGTTATTTTTAAGAAGTCCGCACACGGTCGAGAATGCTCGGTGAGCATTTTGGTAAAAGTAGTTGGCAGCGTGTTCGGCAAGGAAACTCGACCGTATGTGGATTGAACAAACTAGGATGGCGGTCGGCGTACTCGGCTTGGTGCTCGATTGGACGATCCCTTCGAGCAAAAACCGCACGCCAGACATGTCTAAACGTGTGTGGGTCACAGTCGAGCACACTCGCCACATTTACTTGCTTCCGAGTCGTATGCAGTGTCGATTGGCCACGGCGGTCAGTGACAACCAAAAATTTTCGATTGAATTCATTACATTGTATCCAGAGCACAGGTCTCTTTGAGATTTATAGCGCAAGGAGTACTTCAATAAACATGTAAAAAGAAGTAGCATCATCACTCTCGTTGAAAAGGCCAAGGAGATTTTTCCTGAAGCAGACGCAAACTGAGTGAAGGGAAAAATAGAACTCCTGCTAGCATCCTATCTACATCTACACAATACCCCGCGAGCCGCTGCATGGGCGTGTGGCAGGGGGTGTTAGGTCACCAGCCGTGTAAAGGTGTAATTTTTTGGAGACGAAATGGTGAAATGAATTATAGGAGTGTATTTAGTGAGCTTAATTTTTATCGTAATCGCTTATTGTTCGCGAAAAGAACGAGTTCTTGTGCATATCTGTTCGGCAGTATATCTCTCTTATTTTATCGCGTCTGTCAGATCTAGAGATGTAGTAAGGAGTCATGATAATATCCTCTATGTCGCTCTGAAAAATATCAGTTCTGAATTTATCCAGCAACCTAAGCCGAGCGTGTAGCCTCCGAGTCTCTAGGGGCTCCCACCTTAATCCCTCTAAAAGTTGTGAGACACTATATGTACGCTAGTAGCAGTTTGAACGAAGCGCGCTGCTTTCCTTTGTATTTTATTATTTTTTTGGTTAAATCTATTTGACCAGGGTCCCAAATGTTCAAGGCGTATTCGATGTGTGGCCTAGTCAGAGCGAAGTAGCATCTCTCTTTGACTTTTTTATCCGAGGACCTTCCTATTATACGTTTAACAAAACCTAGTTTTTTTAATGCTGCGCCACATGTTTTGTATGTGTAATCCTCACGATATATCCAAATATAGAAGTATCCAAAAGACGTTTACTGATAAAAGATATTTACAACACCCAAAATCGCTAGTATCATTTCGATATCCATCAAAATGCGCGGATCACGGCTACAGATACTAAACTACAGTGCGTCAATTTGGCTCGGACGTGTATGGGCAACGACGAGCACGGTCGGTTTGGAGTTGGGCTAAAGGAACTTTCTCTTGAGCCGAGCATACTCGACCGTGTGTAGCCTGCTCGCTTCATCAGCCGGAAATCTAATAGGATCGATCAGTTGAAACCATTGAGGGAGTCGGTAATTCATCAAACTGTAGCCTACAAATCCAGTTATCAGCCATATTGCTTCTTTCTGTTCTCACTTTGCCTGTTTATGGATATGACGGAGTAGGCGAATTAGCTGATAAGAAGCAATATCATCGGCATACCGTTTATAATTTAAAGTTAGAAAAATTTTAACATATATTAGTTACTTGAAGGTTACCAAGGATTATAATACTGAATTTTACTACGGTTTTAGCGATAACAAACAATTTTACTAATGGACAAAAAATATTACTAATAGAATACATTTCAAGCAGGAAATATATGGCGATTTTAAGCGGGTTGTCGAAGTAAAATATTGTGAAATTGCAAAAGTTTTACTATTGCTTTTACCGGGAATACGGAACAGTATGAATTTAAATCAATGAAAAGTATGAAAGGAGAATGAATATTAAGGTAGCTTGAGCGAAATATCATTTTACCTAGAAATCAATGAATTTAATCAAATTTTACAGAAAAATTTCCTACCTATCCAATGACACCAAAAATTCTACCCCATACCACATTACTATCTGAGATATTTGCCAGAAAATACCAGCCCTTTTACATGGGAACCGGTACGTGTATGCACTCCAGAGAGACATAATTTACAAAATGAGGAATTTCTAACACTTAGATGTCGTAACAAAACTAGCAGCGTGTAGTTAATATGTTTTCTTGTCGCCGGAAAAGTGAGACGAGAATTTGTCTTGGTGTAAAAGGAAAAAAAGTGAAAAATAAAACGTGTGCACAATAAAACGTGTCTTACAACCTTTCCTTTCTAACTATATTTCCTCAGGATTGGATCTCTCAATCATCAACTCCTCTATTACACCACCACTTCAAAATGGCATACACTATGGATAACACAGTTCATAATTTGTGCATTTCTGAATTTAATCATCCGATGGCTGACCTAACTATTCAACGTGATGAAATAACAGGTGCCCCAAGACTGGAAAATAGCCAACGTCACACCAATATTAAAAAAAGGAAACAAATGCGACCCAGGAAATTACCGATTAATATTGTTTATATCATTTTTATGCAAGATCCTCGAACACATTGTTTTTAGCTAGAGAATGACATTCCTGGATAATCGTAACTCCTTACATGGCAGCCAGCACGGCTTCAGTAAGGACAGGTTCCGCGAAACACAGCTCATGCTCTTCCTTCACTATATCCTAAAATCTGATGAATCGAAAAAGCAATTTGACGCGATATTCTTTGATCTCAAGAAAGCATTGAAGAAGGTTCCTCACAAAAACTCATATATAAATTGCAATCATGCGGAGTAAATGAAAATAAAAAGAATTGGATACAGGACTATCTCACTGATCGAAAACAAAAAGTTGCTATTGATAGTATTATGTACAGACATGGTTAGCGTCAATTCCGGTATTCCTCAAGAAAGCGTGGATGGGCATCATTTATTCACATGTTTCAATAAATGACCTAACTTCTCAAGTTAGCGGTGAACGAAGACAATTTCCAGACGATACGGTCATTTACTCCGAAAAAAGTGAAGACGCGGACTTTGATGCTCTGTCATCGGACCTAAATAACGCTCATTCGTGGTGCCAGAAGTGGGGGCTAAAACTAAATTCTAGTCAATGCACCACAGTGCCCTTCTTGAGGAAGTCATCTCACGATCGCCATGTATTTACTGCGGGAGGAGTAAACATGAAGTCTCTAGAAAAAGTCAAATACCTTGGAATTACCTTCACTTCAGACATATCGTGGAAAATAAGAATACAAAACACGTGCGGCACAGCATTGAAGAAACTAAATTTTGTTAAGCGTATAATAGGAAGGTCTTTGGATGAAAAAGTAAAAGAGGCATACTACTTCGCCCTGGTTAGACCACACCTCGAACACGCCGCGAGTATTTGGGACCCTGGTTAAAAAGACAACCAAAAAAAAATAATAAAATACAAAGGAAAGCTGCGCGCTTCGTTAAAGATTGATACGAACGACCAAATTGCGTTTCACAGCTTTTTGAGTGATTGAGGTGGGAGACCTTAGAGACTCGGAGGCTGCACGCTAGGCTTAGGTTGATTGAGAAATAGAGAACTGGTGTGTTTCAGAGCGACACAGAGAATATTGTCCTGACGTCACACTACATCTCTAGCTCTGACTGAAGCGATAAAATAAGAGAGATACATTGCCGTACAGATAGGTACAAACATTCGTTCTTTCTACGCACAATAGGTGACAAAAATTGCTCCACTAAAAACACTCCAATAATACACGTCACCATATCACCTCCCAAAACTTAATCCCTTCAATTCTCATACGACTGGTGTACTAACACCCCTGCCACCCTCCCGTAAGATGGCTCAGAGTGTAGTATGTAGATGTATTCATAGTCTCATTAACTCTATTCCTAATCTCAACCATTTATCAACAATATTCTCTTAAAACCAACATAAATATTGTTAATAATAACGTAGTATTACCACACTTCTCCCAATCAAATGATACGAAAACCAATAAATTATTAAAATCTATTTCCCAAAGCACGAACATAACTGAAAATATCTTAAAATAACATCAAAATGAAGCATATTTGTTGCATTATAATAACTCTCCCTATGTAAGAAATTTCTAGAATTAGAAAGATGATTTCACCTGACATCCTCCCTTATCTTTGACATGACAAGCTACTAATAGGCGGAATGGAAAAAATCAATACGTAATGCCGAGAACGGCATCAGAATAGCATTGAGACAACATTTGAACATTAGATGGAGTTGCTAAGCAATTACGTGTAATACTTAAAATATATGTTCACATTTTAGATGATGTCAACATATTTATTTACAACCTAGATAATGAAGCGTCGGCATACTAAGAACTGCGGCTTGACGAACTCCTTATATGAGTCTTGTGTGAATTTACTCTCATTCAAATTTATGAGAAATGACTACACATTTTTGTGAATTCTCTTCCTTCTCATAACTTAAAAGCCTGTTATTAAGTGAGATCCAGCATTCTTGGCCATCTGATCAATTTCCAATACATATAACGCCATCTAATTGGACTAAAATAAAACATCGAAACAGACTCCGCTAGAAAAGGAGAAAGGCATTTCTTTTCGTTGCATACAATAGGTATTCAACATATTGAATCTTCCACTGGATCACTATTCTGCTATTATCTGTGTCTTAGACTGCTCAGAGTTATGAAATAAGGAAGAGAAAAGATTTTGAGCAACTTTTGTACTCATGTGATGGTGATCTCTAAAAAATTACAATTTTTAGGACAATCTATTAGTATTTTCACTAAAAACAACTGTGAACTTAGTAGAACATTTAAAAATAATTCAGTTCAAGGAAAAATAAGTCGTATAAAACTGAGACATAATGCCAATTCTACGAAAACATCGAAGAATGTTCCTCTCAACATTAGAATGATCATTTTTACCCTCAAGTAGGCTGGAGTCATGCATTATGAATGTTCCTAAACAAGAATAAAACACTATTTAAAATTTATCGCTCGAAAATGATTTCATACTATATCCAACACAGTTTACGAATATTTGCACCTCAATAGAACCATTTACTGCTTCATATTCCTTCCTTGGGGCCATAAGAGCGCATACGAGATTTGGCGTCCCTAATATGAATTAAAGACGACCAGAAAAAACACGAGGGATCGAAAACACCTTGAGGAGCCTTTAACAGTGCAGGAGGAATCGTAAGACGTTACCTTCATAACCATAGCTGGGTTTTCCCAGGCGGAAATGCCCCTCTGTCCTTAGATCAACCTTGTGCCTTGTGAATGAGTACGAATTGGAATTTCCGGAACGAAAACTATTCTTCGACAAAACTTTATCAAAAGATCTGGCCATGTTCCAACCCACGGAAGGGTTTATAAGCCGTACTAAATTGACCAAAATTCAGTAAAGAAGGCGTCTTAATTTTTATCTTCATCCACTTCATGACAACGAAAGGAATATAATGGCCATAGCCTTCCCGTACGAGCAGACGTACTAGGTCAGCAACGTGTCCGCATACAGATAGGGTAGCTAACTTCGCGAGGGCTAATTATAATGCAAATTAATTACTCTCATCATTGGTTATCATTGGTCGCTCCCAACGTTCCATTTTCTACCGCATACCTTCATTTTTTAATACCTTTGCCAACAGTCACCCAACCCTTAACCTTTTCTCCTCACGCAACATCTTTTCTTCCCAACTTAAACGCATCTTGTCCTCCTCTTCTTCCTTCCCTCCTGCCACAACAATTGACTTTTTCTATTTCTTGTCGTTGATTATTGTTCTTATTGTTTTTACTATATATTTTTCTTTTATTTCTTAAATTATTTTTTGTTTATTTAAACCCATTGTAAAGGCCCTAGTTGCTGTTTTTGGCGTTTTAATAAATAAATAAATTTTAAGATTGGCTGACTGCACCCTTCCATCCTTTCCTCACTAATGCTGGTTTCTTTCCCTCCATTTGTCCTCTCATACTGATATTCACCCACCCGAAGTCCGATTGGCGGACTATTTTACCTACCACATATTTAACCCAGAGAAATAGCATCATGTCATACATATTTCGAATGTAATACATATAGATCATATATAGTTCTGCTTCATCTAGTGAGACTAATACGGTGGTGTCCTGTCGCCACCCACGTCGCAAACTGATTCCGAGAACTTAAATCTTGCCCGAAGTCGAGACTGTCATTGCCAGTCCAATCTTTTGACCTGCGTCCATTAATGTATTTATCTGAGACTGCTGTCTCTCAAAAAAAATAATTTTTAGGTATCATTAATTAATCGGTCATTATTTATTTTAAGGACAGTTTTTATGCTTTTAATTCGAACTAAATTATAATTTCTCGGTGTATTCATGAGACATTCCAATGTGACAGCAGCTGTCACTTATTTTTTTCCGTATTTTTCGGCGGAAAGTGTTAATATTGATTTTATAATGAGATGTAAATGATTAATTTTACCAGCAGATGATTTTGTTCACTTCGGATGACTTTTGAGAAAGAGGGGAGGATATACGTATAGACAACCGGGCGTGAGAATGCCGGTAGGCAAGCCATAGGTAGTATGTGGAGCATACCTACCATAGGAATGATGTCTAAAGAAGCGAAAATCGCAGCACACAAAATTGTTCTCTTTCCAACATAATTATACGGAGTGAAACCTGGATATGTCGGTAAATGCATTGGGAATGGCATTTCTTGAGAAGTGTAATTGCGAAAAAATTAGGATAGACATGGTTAGAGATGAGTAGGCGATTTTTGAAACATTGTGGGATTATGTGCTTCTGTAATGGACGTAGGTATATGAAAGAAGTGTGCTTCGCTTGTTTGGCCATGACGAGAGAATTAATGAGAGACAAATGGCTTTTGAATTGAATGGGATTTGGAAGAGAGGAGGAATATCAGAAATCTCAAGAATAGGAGGGCATGTATGAAGCAACGCATAAGATTAAGGGAAGAGAAAGTGGTTGGTTATTTTAAGAAAATTATGGAGAGAATTGAGAAAATGGAACTGGTTGTGTAGAGCCAGCAGCATATTAAATTATTTGAGAAATCTTATTACAAAAGGGAATGACGAAACTTAGGTACGAATGTTACATTTAAAAAGGTATAGCGGTCCTCGTGACCACTGTTTGACGGGCACCACGGGTTCTCTTAGCTTCCTAGGCATGAGGACAGAGATGTGATATCGCAACTAAAGGGTCGATAATGCACCCACATTAAGTATTGAATAAAATTTATCGATGTCAAATAGGCAATGAAACAAAGATATGAAAGTATCTAATCAACAAATAATACCTGATAGTAAGTAACTACCGAATTAAATCTGAATTATTGCCGGAATAATAGTTCCTGCAGAATATATGTTTTTTGAAGAAAAAAACGTAGCATGGATAGGGTCGGGAATGATTGGGTAATAAATGAATGTGGGTTAGATGCTCCAGTAATGGGCATATATATGAAAGGAGTGTGCTCCCTTGGTATGGCCATGTAGAGAGAATGGATGAGAGTCAATAACGAAACAGATATATAAGAGTGAAATGAATGGTGTGAGAGGTAGAGGTAGGCCGATAAAATTGTGGTTGGATGAAGTTGAGGAAATTCTTCGGAAGAGGAATATTAGGAGTCTTAAAAACAGGAGGGCGTGTATGAAGCAGTGTATGGGGGAGAGGGGCAAGGATAGGTCAGTATGGAGGAAATTATTAAAGCAGAGTTAGGTGTATAAATATGTATTCATGAGTGAAACTTGTGTATGTATGACATACATAAGTGTACATTATGTATGAGTGACTCTGCCTACCCCGGAAGGGAATGGCGTGATTGGTATGTAAACTATACTATTTTGGCCGCCGGATGCGAAAATGAACGCGGTTTCTAGCTAGCATTCCGTGCAAGTCTCCTCCGTACTTATAAAAAGGTCCGTCTTGCACCCTCTCCCAAAAACAGGAGCGAAGCGGCGCGCAGCAGCGTCCTTCTTTTGTTTTTTCCACCGCCGAGTCGCCTTTCGCAGCCAAACAGAGTCGACGGCTACGCCCATACCACACAACTCTCGTTCCCCTCGACACTCCCGTGCATATGTATTAAAATACATATGTACACAAATATGAGTGTATGGCGCTCTACTGCAGTCGATACCTATGACTTGGATTGGATATTTGGGGAGGCGACCGACAGCTAAGGTCATTTGCGTCATTGGGGACAGGTAAGGGAACAAGGGTGGATAGAAACCCGGCGTCAGAATTAGCCTGCTCTTAACGAAAGGCGCCAAGGGAACCATGGTTTAACGTCTCATCCGACAGACGGAGTACTGTACTTGAAGTGCCCTCCACAAGGCATTCAAGTAGAGATCGGGTATCCTCTGAAAAACATTCTCCTCTGTAGGGATTTGAACCCTGGGGCCTTATTCAATAAGGAATCGACGCGGTCGAACCTCGGTAAATCCGCGGATGTGACGTCGACTTCTTCGACAAATCTCAACTTTCGAATGCTCCCCTTTGAATTTTACGTGGCTCCGACGTAAACATTTCGTCACTGTCGAGACACGGAAATTCCGAGGATATACAGAATAGACCCCCTGGCCGCCCGTATGGTTAGCCAGTACTATAGCCACCTGTCTAACCCGACCCCATTATTAGATAATTACATCGAGTGCACTATCGGAAGACATGTATCGAGTACGAAAGTACTCGGAAATACGAATTACGACTCGGCAATACGAAATACACGACTCGGAAATACGAAAGTACTCGGAGGGTACGAAAGTACTCGGAATCGAAAGAAATATATCGATTACTGTGAAATATCGAGATCCTTACCGTATAACCCTCGAAGGGGGTCAACGGGAGCATTGCATGCCATTCTGACCCTGCAAACCCTGAATCTCATCCCTTATCCACTTTTAAGATGCGCGCGCAGACTGTCCAGCGCCCGACGAAGCGGCGGCGAGGGAATGAAGCGAAGGAAAAACAATGGAAGGGCGAGGAGCGCACTTCCAACACCACCTCCACCCCACCCAACCTTTTTCCACTTTCCTTCCTCTCGCGTTTTTCCTTCATTATACACTCCCCTTCTCTCTCTCTCTCTCTCCCTCTCTCTCTCTCTCTCCCTCTCTCTCTCTCCCCACCTCTCCCCCCTTTCTTCTTTTGTTCCATCGTCCTTCCCACTTCCGTTCCTTCGCAAAGGGTGTCGGGATAGCACGCTTCAATTATGAGTGCGCGTGAGTGTGCGCTGCAAATGGAGTCAAAGATTTTTCCCGTCACACCCCGCGACACGACGACACGGCTTCCGTCGACTTAATGAAGCCATCCTGTTCGCAGAACTGGAGAGCGAATGTGTGTGTGTGTCTGTCTGCACACGTGAGTAATTGTGTATGTACATGAAAAAGGAGAGGGGCGCAGAGAGGAAGACAAAGGAAGACGAAGGAGCGGAAATAAAAAGGGGAAAGGAATAATTTCGCGACCGAACTCAACATTGGGAAACATGAAGACACGGGTGAGGATGACGTGTAAAACTAAATTAAAGTAATTACAAAAATCTCTTGTGCTCAGAGCCATTATTTCCTTCATTCACGTGTGAATCACCTCTTTGTGAGTGAGCATCCCGCTAAAAAGGACTAGGAGACCAACACTCATATTTCCACGTATTACACTAAACCTTTTAATTTTTCCACGAAGAATAATTTATTATTTTTGAGCATGGTCACTTCATTCCTCACTCAGAGTCCTCAAAAACGAAAATCATAGGCAAAGTGCGAATACGTTCGACATAGATTTTTTTATTTCCGTCCCTGGATGTGAAAGTGGTAGATTTCTGGCGCTTTCGAGGTGAAACAGGTTGAAGCAGTTGACGGACCAAAATTTATGCGGATACTTTTTTATGGTAGATGGTTAGAATGTCTGACAATCAGGAGCAGAAACCAGACGCCGGTCCAGGAGACGCTGGGTCCGAATACATTTGAGTTGAGAGTCGTCGGAAATGATTCTAACAAAATTCATTTCAGAGTCAAAATGACAACCCAAATGGGCAAATTAAAATAAGTCAAACAATGAACGCATTGGAGTTCCTATTACGTCTTTAAGGTTCTTGTTTGATGGTCGGAGAATTAACGACGATGAAACTCCTAAGCAGCTCAAAATGGAAAACGACGATGTCATTGAAGTGTACCAGGAACTAACGGGAGGAAATGAATGAATTTTTTATAACCACCCTTGAGATTTGCAGCCGGAATTTTTCATGATCTGAGTGTTGTAGTAGTGACTTCAGTAATCGTTCACGAACTCTGAATTCATCGTTCAAAATAGTGTTTAATTTAGGAAGTCGCTTACAATCAATAACATTCCTGTTTATCGCGTGTCGAGCAATTCAAGGAATTTGCAGGATATTTTCATCCATTGGTTCATTGAAGAAATACTCGCTCATGAAGCATATTTGTCCTGTATTTAAGAAAGTAATTTTTTGTTTAAAGGTAAATATATAAATTCATTTGTGATTATTGTATCTATGAATGATTGTGACAGTTGTTTGTGTATAATTTTCATAATTAAGAATATTTAATAAATAAGAAAAGGCGAGGAAACAAAGCCACTTATCATACCCGGAAAAAATTTCACAGTCCACTTCTCCATCCAGCTGACTTAATATGTCAAGGGACTTTTAAAAAGACGCATTTGCAAGTGAACATAATCAGATATCTTCACAAAGCGGTACTTCGCTTTGCATTATTCACTCAAGTCTTGCAGAACTATAATTGTCGTGTTAAATATCTACGTGAAGATGCATATGATATACATTAACTATCTTACAGGTTAAAAAAATACTCTAATTTTATAAGAACTAAAGGCCACATTTTACTAGTTTTAGACGTACAAAAACGTATATAAATGTACACCCTAATATCTGTTTTCATTGTATACCGAGTTAGATATATTACTACTATTCTGCCGAGGCACTTCACATTAATATGATTAAATGTGATGAGAAAATATTTTTTTGTTCTGGCTACAAAAAAGCAATCTCTGTAACGGAAAGAGCAGAATTGTCGCTTTGTACTGAAATAATGTAAAATATCCAATCACTGTCCCTTCATATTTCTACGGAAAGATGAAATCGTTTCCTTTCATTCTTTATATCTCAGGAGTCAAGATTAAGCCAAGTGTTGGTGTGGATCCCAACTGATAGCCCAAAACATTAGTGGCAATGAGGCACAACATCAGCTGCACAGAAAAAACTGGGTTTGTTGAGTTCATTAGCGGGAGTCCGATAACCTTTTCCCGATTTCCTTTCCTCTTGAATGCCACCCCAGATCCTGGCACAACAACATTGGCAAAGGAAGACACGATGTGTCAGGTACAACGGAAGAGATATTGTTGTACGATATGTCCTGTAAATCCTACTTCAATGAGGCTTGGTTAAGCCTCGGGTTTTGCCAAGGCCATTCTCCAGGATCCAAATTACGAGGCCAGAGATCACGAATGCCAGTGTGTGCTTAATTAAAGCATGTGAACTTTGATAAATGTCCTCGTTTTTTGAGCAAAATTTAGCAGGCCTTGAATATGAATAAATAATTTTATTTTCAGGGAACTTGTTTCGCAAAAATAGTGTGACTATCTTACTAGAAACTTTTGTATACGCATCAAGATTGGAATGAATTTGAGAAATTCACCGCAATAAAACACTATGTTCAGACTTGAAATCGAAAACATTACCAACGATTCTTCGTTCAATGTTCCTTCGAATTGTCACACCACTCAATTGCCCTCTAGGTCATTGTATCACAGTATTTTTCCAATCATAGCTTCAAACAAATGAAGACCTACACACTCCAGCGCACCGGTGTACAAACATATACATCCGTCTTATTTCGTCATCAATGAAGGTGGCTTGCTGTTGTAACTAACACACCTGACCTGAAATAGGGAGATCCAGGTTTGTATTCCAATCAAATATAATATTTTTTTGGTAAATATACCGTGTATTTCATAATAGCTTTCCGAGGGATTTTTATCTATGGGCATCGTGCCTGCACTATTTCACAAAGAACCATTGTGCGCTCCTTGCGGCACAGTCCACATGGTTAAATGACTCATTCAAAACTTAAATGTTTTTGAAAGTAAAAAGACAGAGGTGAGAACTTTTGTGACAACAACCAGAACACTCAGTAATATTCCATGTCTAATTGCTGTAAAGCATCGGTAGAGGCATTAGGGGCCGTTGAAGTATTACGTGAGGCGATTTATGCCATTTTTGACCCCACCCCCTCCCCTTATGTAAGACAATGTAAGATTTTCCCTACCCTCCTCCCTCTCAGTCTTGCGTAAGATGTTAGATATTTGAATCTACTCTTTATTAAATGCTCGCCATGGCTGAGCATGAAGGTAATGCAGCTATCCAGTCAGGCGACAGATAGGAGCTTTGGTGCAGCGGTGAAATTACGGGAAATACGCCATTAACGACTCCATGCTCCATGTCGATGCTGAATTTTATTCGGAAACGATACAATATTTCAAGACGGACAAAAATCTTACGTAAATTGGTTCCAGACCCCCTGCTCCTCCCCCTACCTAAGAATATAAGATGAGCCCAACAACCATCACTCCCAAAAACGTCTTACGTAATACTTGGAAGGCACCAAACATGAGTGTGGAATGGCTTCCATTGATATATTTTGCATCACAAAATCCATAGTACAACTAACCTTACTGGCAACTTTTGTTCAGTCAGTTAAAATTTGGCTGTAGTTGACAGAAGCAAAGAATGCTGAAATATAATCCTTTAACGCTCAAAGTGCAATAAAATGGCAGAAATGGCCTCTTCCCACCTGTAGTAGGGAATTATCAAATCATTCTAACACTCCCATGATTCCCACTTTATCACCGCTGACGTAAATTTTTTATTCAGAAAACAGCTAATAAAATTAAATAAATATAATGACTACTTCCCACCACCGAAAGATAAGAAGAAAAAACTTCTCCACTGGATTTCATTAGCATTACGAAATATTACCCTGAAAAAATCTTTATGTGAACTTTATGCACACAGTGTGTCAGTTTGTAGAATTTGTTACATTAGAGAGCCCTAAAAGAAAAAAAATACTTCAAATATTCTCCTCGAAATGGAATACGGAATGATATATCCGTGATATGGCACATCCGAGCGGCTGAAGATCGCCGTCATTGTCAACGCATGCTAAATAAATTTCCTTTCATAGCCATACGATAGTCACATACGCAGGGTAGTGAAAAACTTAATTTTGACATTCCATATATCTTTATTTTCTACGACCCGGGTTTCGACGTCTTCAGCTGGACCTGAAAAATTGAAAATAAAGATATGTGGAATATCAAAGTTAAGTAATTAATTAATTAAATAACAAAGTTAAGTGTTATCATTATAATGTTAACAGATTCCACAAAGTTACGCCTGATACTACCAATTACATAGGCAGGGTTATTATTAATGTAAATTATTGTTTGCATAACATTGTTTTTCAATAAAACCAGTGACGCAAAAAATGAAATTTTATTGGTCAATTCGGCGCATACTCGAATTCTAATTGACAGTTAGGGGACGAAGCTTCGATAATAAAGGGAAAAAACCTATGGTAGAAAAATCTATATAATAACACTTTTGAAAATCATATGATAAATGTGGCGATAAAAATAATTTGGCGACATTGTAGCAGCTGATTTGCTCTTAAGGGGATATCTGATTTGATAACACCAGATATTTGGCCTTGCGTATAACACAAAACTTGGATAGTTGTAGAAATATATGATACGCAATTCGCTCAAACTTAAGTATAAGTACCTGAAAAACTGAGTCATCAAATTATCTTAGAACAACCCAAACATGTTTCTTAACCGGCGGTTCCAGCACAAATAAAAAATTATAGGGGAAACATTTACTGAAAATCACTGCATTTACAGGCATGGGCTTTCATCTCTTTAAAGCCTGACAAAGAATTCACCACGCAAGGAAACTAAAATTCCCAGATATTTGCGTCCCAATTTGCTATGCCTTAGCGTGACTGCTTAAAACGTACTCTCAGGGCTGCACTGAATTCAATTTTCATAATTAGAGAGCGTTCCATGATTTTCTGGGGGAAGTCATGTTTTTCAAGTAGTTTTTTCTGCATTTCATGATTTCTCTCACGTGTTAAAAATTATCTCACCTGTTTTTCAGAAAATTCTAAGTACAAATAACAAATTTCAGACATCAAATCGGGTCGGTTAAAAAAATATTTATGCGCATGTCATTAAAGTCTGCCATGCATGAAATTAACGGCAATTTTTATTTTTACTTGGAAGGTAGAGGACAAATATGAATTATGGATAGGGCGCTATTAGAAAATTGGTAAAATTTTCTTTGACAGTTTAATAAGATTTCATAACATAGCTTACTTGCTTTCCATACAACTTCTGGCACACACTATGCTCCTAAAAATTGGAGCTGAATATTAAACGAAAAAAATAATGACAATTTGATGAGTCAAAGGGAATTCATCAGAGGCAAGGGTCTTCAAAGGCCATCTCTAAGAACGAGAAAATTTCGAAAAAAATCGTCTCGAAAAGGATTGACAGTATTCACCCTGCTACCGAATTTAAAATAGTTAATATTCTTCACCACTAAACACGCTCTTGGATATAGTAATGGAAGAAAAATGAATATGAATAATTGCCGAGGCGGCCTATGGATAGAAATCGCGAGGCAAATTAGTAGGTGATGAAAGAATTATGCGAAAAGATACATCTCGCACAAACCAGAAGAAAAAACGATGAAGGACGCTAAAGCGAAAACTTGTAGAGGAATGAAACGTTTAGCCCGGTGAAGAAAGGATTGGAGGGATGCAGAAAACAAAATGTATGATTAATGACAGCTGATGATTATATTCCACGAAATACTTGGCCAGTGACAACTTGAACGATCCCTCAAATCCCTAGATTGCACCCTAATTTGTGGGACACCTAGCGGTATAAACATGTAGTTGCCTCAATTTCACCAACATCACTCAGTTTATGTGATCACGCAAAAGCATACAAATGCCCTGGGTTGGGAACCCCAGAACAAGATGAACTGCCTCTTTGAAGAAGACCTTTCTCTTTAGCCTTTACTCGAAGGAATGTCATAATTCAATTTTGTATGATTAATTATCACAACTTACAAGTTTAAGAGCGGTTTCAGTGTGAACTAAATTTTTCCTTGAGGATTGTAAGTGGGCCTTTCCTCGTAGTTTAAGAAAAACCAAACCAAAGCCTTCGTAGACAAAATAATTTATGAGAAAATGACGTGTGAATTAAAACCAGAAGTCAACAAGAGGTAATTACATGGACTTATCTCCTGCGTGCGGTATTAGCTAAGTTGCGTTGCTATGGTTGCGACAATTCTAAACCATGAGGGATAGATCTGGTCAATTTTTTAAGCTAGTTGAAAAAAATCTTGGACCACATTTTCCTCAAGAGCACCAGTTTATGCAATGGAACTCATTACACCGTCGACAATGGAAATGACACGATAATTACATTTCATTGATTTATCAATTAATACAGGCTATCACTAGAGTTTTCGGCAGAATATTTTAAGTTTAGACAAACTTGCATTGGAATATGATGTTGTCAAATAATGGACTCGGCGTGAAAATTAGATGTTTGTTTTCAGCAATAATAATGATATGATGATAATGATATGAGATGCATTTTTTTTGCTAAAAGAATAAGAACTTAGTATATATAATCGAGGAATTACGAAATATATGTCACGTAAAATAATGGCGCGTATTCACATAGCATTGAATTGTGAAAAAACCAAAGCGGCATGACCCAATTTTTTACTCGTTAGAGTATTACTCTTACTCCCAGGGCCATTTATAGCCAAGTTGATATTTAGCCGCACCAACATATCCCCTCCATCTCTTTCGGTCCATTGCATCCTACTCTGCAGCTCCAACCCTCTCCAGATCTAACTTTACTTGGTTCCACCATCTTTGTCGCTGTCTTCCCCGGGGTCGTCTTCCTTCTGGGTTTCCTCTCATAACCTCCTTGGTCACTCATCCATCCTCCTTTCTTAGGAGATGTCCTGCCCATCTCATTCTTCTGCATTCAATCTCACTTATGATGCATGCATTACTGTAAAGGTCCCTTATTTCCTTATTGTATTTTCTTCTCCACCTTCCTTGTTCATTTCTAGGACCGTAGATCGTTCTTAACTTCTTGTTTTCAAATGCAATCAATTTCTTATCCTCTCTCTTATTAATTTTCCACATTTCGAATCCACAGAGCAGTATTGGGCAGATTATTGTTTTTTACAGTCTAATTTTTGTTTTATTTGACAGGGATTTCGAAGTTAGAAGTCTGTGGCATGCATGAGAGCATCTATTGGCTAGATTTAATCTGTTTTGTATCTCAAATTCTTCTCTAGTATCATTTGACAGAATGACTCCTAAGTATTTTAAATAGTCAACTTTTTCAAACTCGTGCATCTCTATGTGTAGGGAACCAATATTTTCCTTGGTTGCTCTTGAGAAATGCTTATAACTACTTTGTTTTCGAGTCATTTATCTGTAATCCTATTCTCACCGTTTCTTCCATATTTATTATTGGTGGGGGATCGGGTTGGTGTGGTGGCTAGAGTACTCGCCTACCACACGGGCGGCCAGGGTTCTAATCCATGAAGAGGAGGATGTATTTCAGAGGATGCCCGATCCCTAATTGAGTGTCTTGTGGAGGGCACTGCAAGTAGAGTACTCCGTCTGTCGGATGAGACGTTAAACACCATGGTTCCCTTGGCGCCTTTCGTTAAGAGCAGGCTAATTCCGACGCCGGGTTTCCATCCACCCTTCCTCCCTTACCTTTCCCCTATGGCGCAAATGATCTTAGCCGTCGGTCGCCTCCCCAAATATCCAATCCAATCCCTATTATTAGTGTAGTAAGTGTATTGATATTACAAATATTAATACGCAAACTATGTTTCGCGCAAATCTGTAGGCAAGCAAAAATCGCACCAATCATATGCAAGAGGTCGCACCAAGAATGGAAGAGGGCGTCGACGACCGTCAGTCTGTCCGTCTCTGGGCGGTCGCGCCTCGCGTGCGGCGGCAAAAGAGGGAGAGGGAGAAGTGGAAAACAAGTGACGACACACGTTGCCCACGCGGAGGCACTCCCATTAATGAAGGCGACGAACACATACATGTATGTACCGCGACACTCATATTGGTGTACATATGTATTTGAATACATATACACGGGAGTGTCGAGGAGAACGAGAGTTGAGTGGTATGGGCGTAGCCGTCGACTCTGGTTGGCTGCGAAAGGCGACTCGGCGGTGGACAAAACAAAAGAAGGACGCTGCCGCGCGCCGCTTCGCTCCTGTTTTTGGGAGAGTGTGCAAGACAGACCTTTTTATAAGTACGGAGGAGACTTGCACGGAATGCTAGCTAGAAACCGCCTTCATTTTCGCATCCGGCGGCCAAAAAGGTATAGTTTGCATACCAATCACGCCGTTCCCTTCCGGGGTAGGCAGACTCACTAAGTTTCACTCATAAATACATATTTGTACACCTCTGTGTCTACCTCTGCCTCAAAAATTTCCTCCATACTGACCTATCCTTGCCCCCCCCATACACTGCTTCATACACGCCCTTCTGTTTTTAAGACTCCTAATATTCCTCTTCCTAAGAATTTCCTCAACTTCATTCAACCACAATTTTCTCGGCCTACCTCTACCTCTCGCACCATTCATTTCACTCTTATATATCTGTTTCGTTATTTGACTCTCATCCATTCTCTCTACATGGCCAAACCAACGGAACAAACTCATTTTACATATGTCCATTACTGGAGCATCTAACCCACATTCATTTATTGCCCACTCATTCCTGACCCTATCCATCCTAATTTTGCTGCCATCACTCCTCAGATAACTCATACCCACGGCGTTTTGTCTACTCTAATGTCTATCCTGACATACTCATGTTTCACTACCATACAACAAAGTGGGAAGAGGTACACTCTTGTATACGACGATTTTCGCTTCCTTAGACAGGCATTCATTCGCTGATATGCTTCACATGCCACCTACCACTTTCCTTCCAGCATTCGCACGTCTATTTATCTCCTCATCTATCCGTACATCTTTCGCAAACATCTTACCTATGTACACAAAATCATCCACTCCTGACGGCGGAATAGAGAACATATTTCAATGCCACGATCTGTCATAGCTCAAGAAATTATGACTTAAAATGCTGATTTTTTTCTGGCATTTAGCGAAGATTCTGATTATGGAATCTAATCTTTCCTCCCTTCAAGCACATTGAGACATAACCAGATGTGATTTTTACAGTCAAACTTTGAAACAGATTGAACATCATACGTGTTTGACCTTCATGAAAAATATCATCACGTCCTGGGAAAAATTTGCTCGAAAAATATATGATTGCAATCAAAAATCACGAAATTGCGAAGATTTTTGTCACATCATCGTAAACCACGCTTCGAATCACGGCAGCTAACCTTGTAGGGGGAGGTGGGAGATCAACAAGAAGCGGGATGTCATGACTGAAAAAGCGAACAAGGATCAACACTAGGTCTTATCCAAAATACATATGGCCAAGCACATATTTCTATGATGACCGATAACATTCAAAACGGAAGGGCAGCACATAAATAACTATTTCTAAGTGTTATAACTCCAAATGTCTCTCCGTGCCTCGATGGTAGAGCAAGGGGTACTTTGGCTTTGTATTTTTCAGGGCGCCAGGTGATTTTGAAAAATATCGCCACCCAAGTTCCCAGGACACTAAGAATGATAAAAATAAGAAAATGAACCAAAAATAAATACCAAACAATATCTTTATTATTCCTCAAAACTCTTCCAGGATCAAAACATGTCTACTCTGGACCAGCAAGACAATAAAACTCCCTCATGCATATTCATAAACTACCGTTACCAAGCAAATAAAACCGATAAAATCCAGCCAAGGCCCTAAAATTTTATTTAAAAAATTAAAAGTAAATTCAAAATTTAACATTAATGGTCACAGTGTAAATAAAAAGGATGACCCAAATCACTCAAAGAAGGTCCATGTGAATCTAATCTAATCCAGTGACCATGAAGGCGAGCCAGATTAAAAGGAGACAAAAGAGCTGACCATAATCCTCTCCAGCAGACCAATAGTAAAATTCATTAAAGATATAGATATAGGTCAAGGAATATTAGGTGGCACTGCTTAGTACTTTCTAGCGGAGAGTAATATCTGCCAGCAACACAAAAGTAAAACACTGCAACATTTCAGAGGTGAATGCAGGATTTTCTTCGCCTTCAAACGAAAAACATCCAACCCAATTTAATTTTTAAATCTCAGTCCTACTCCAGTAATCTAAATGTTGATAAAACAATCGACAATAGATTCATTAATACAGATCTCGGCGATCGATAAATATTTTGTATAAATTATCCCAATTCACGTCACTATGTTGCACACTCTTAGAGCAATATCCATTTTCTTCGCTTTCATCGAGACACATCGTCCAGAATGACTCGAAAATCGGACTATGCAACAAAATTCTGCAACATAGTAATAATAACTATTATGAAATTGTCTCGTGCGAGCAGTAAGTTTTCCAATCATTCGAAAAAAGTGACAACAGTCAGCTGTATCCATTGTCTAAACCATCAGCACCAAAAATATCCAGTGGAGTTGACAGAAAAATGAATCGACAGGGATACAAAATATAAAAATCAACTAAGTTCCAGAGACAAACTTCACTGAAGTGTCAGCAAGCAAAGGCAAATAGAAAATGATTATGTTCCAATGAATAACAATAAGAAATTGCACCGATGAATAACAGTTGGGTGATTAAAACATTAAATCCATAGGGACACTCAAAAGAAACAGACCCCTTGGCAAATGCACTATAAGTAGCTTAAGATAGGAGTTATCTAGAGGTTTAAGGAAGTGTTGTATTTTTTCTGTCTTAACGACCCACTTCAGTCCAAACTTAAGAGTATTCCTTTATGGAGGTGATTAATTTAAGTGTCGGCGAAGCAAGGCAGGAACCGATCGATAAGTGGCAATATCTATTTTATTGGTTTTAAACTGTGGCTATCCGGTAGTCTGGTGGCTAATGGATTTATATTAATCAATCAACATTGAAGTAATAGATAAATTATACAATAAGTGTAAAAGAGTTTAGCTTCAGCTTATTCAAAGCTAATTAGTAAAACAGGTATGAACTAACTTTGTTCAATGATCACACAAAACGCTCCCACTACAAGGAGATGGCCATTGGCTATGGTGTTTACAAGACTTATTTTCGGAAGAATGGAGGGAGAATGAAAGATCAGGGGGATCGGGTTGGTGTGGTGATTTCAGTACACGCCTACCACACGGGCGGCCAGGGTTCAAATCCCTGCAGAGGCGGATGTTTTTCAGAGGAACCCGATCCCCACTTGAGTGTCTTGTGGAGGACACTTCAAGTACAGTACTCCATCTGTCGGATGAGACGTTAAGCCGTGGTCCCTTATCGTTAAGAGTAGGCTAATGCCGACACCGGGTTTCTATCCACTCTTCCTCCCT
This sequence comes from Ceriagrion tenellum, assembly GCA_963169105.1. Lineage (NCBI taxonomy): Eukaryota > Metazoa > Arthropoda > Insecta > Odonata > Coenagrionidae > Ceriagrion > Ceriagrion tenellum. Next base: position 11,902,443 of record OY720639.1, read on the forward strand.
TACCTATCCCCTATGGCGCAAATGACATTAGCCATCGGTCGTCTCCCCAAAAATCCTATCCTATGAAAGATCAGATGAAGAATATATGGGTAAATGATGTCCCGACTGTGGAAAAAAATTAAGCAAAAGTGCCCCTTTTCGTTCATTCTGCTATAATTGATATGAGATAAGCAAACGTTCGACAGGGATGAAGCGGCTAAAAGAGGCGGAAGAACTCTTAAGCGAACTAGGAAGAAGGATTGCTTGAAAAGATGAAGGCGATACGATATATGAGAAAAAGACAGCACGCACGAAGCCAAGCATGAATGAAACAAAAGAGGGATGTGTAAACTGAGATTGGGCAACTGGAATAATTATGTTAAATGTACCCCGCATCCATGACTTGCAATAACGAACATTTAGGTTTTCGACTTTAAAGACTTAAAAATTCCCTGGTGTTCATAAATGACAGGCTTGTAAAGTTCTTGTTTACGAATATATATCATAACATCATTTTTAAGTCAATTTGCAAGAAAAATTATTATGCTTTTAAGAAAGCTTAAACTGAAGTAAAAAGGACCCAAGAAAATAGATTTATTCAGTGAAATATGTTTTCACAAGACAATCAACATTATGATTCAAAGATCATCAATTATGATCAAGATTATGAGACAAAGAATTTGTCTTCTTAGTCGCGTCGTTTTCTCCTGAGATTGATGTCGGGTAATGTAAGAGTCACTCAAACGTTGAATTTTACCGACACAGTGATGCCTGCATACCTTCAGAGCATTGAGGCAGATGGAGAGGGCATGACGTCATCAAAACTGAAGCCTGGCAACCGAAATAACAACCAAATTGATTATCTATGCTCTTTCCGTACTTTCTTTTGGATCTGACGACAAAATAGACGAATAAGCAGATGTGTAGCAAGAACGTTCATCATTTGTTTGCAATTTTCAATTCAACAAGAACAAGACTAAAGTGACGGTGGTAAGCAGACACGGGACGAGAGTAGAGCTGGTTCTAGAAGGAGAAGCACTAGAGACGGTGGACGAGTTTGTTTAGTTTGGAATCAAAATAACATCAGATGGGCGGAGCAAGAAGAAAATAGTAAGCCGCATAAGCCAGGCCAAGTTAGCTTTCAACAAGAAAAACAAACTCTTCACCGCCAGCAACATTAATTTAAGGATTAGGGAATTGCAATTGAGGACTTACGTATGGAGCGTTCTGCTCTATGGTGGTGGGGCCTCGACAGTTGGAAAGAGAGAGAAGGAAAGAATGGAGGCATTTGAAGTGTGGTGCTAGAGGAAAATGCCCTGGGTGTCAAGAGTTACGAACGAGGTGTTTAAGAGGATAGGGGATTAGTGGAGACCTAGACTGGACTACATGGGACAGTTGATGGAGGAACTAGGTTGTCAATCGTACAGTGAAGTGAAAATATTGGCCCAAGATCAGATAAAGTGGAAGACTGTTGCAGACCAATCCTAGGATTGTAACCAGAGAAGAGTTTGCAATTTAAGGCGAGTCACATTTGAAACGTATATTGACTACTTAGAGCTGTGGATTATACTCGATTCAATTATAACTTTCACCAAGAATGTGAGTTATTATTAATACAAATGGAAAGAATATGCAAAGAGACTGCGCATTAAAGAAGTAAAGTCATGTTAATTTGTAGAATGTCTTCGATGGAAAACATAGTAAAATTACAAATCAGGGCGTCATTCCGTAAGTGCTGCACATTGGTTTTAAAATGATGATGGTCAGGCTGCGCCCGATTTACTTCGAGCTTCGAGCATTCAGCATAGCAGTAAGCGCCCTCAATTCTACATCAATGCTTCTGAGCCTTAGGTATCATTTCTTTTTCGGCTACTTTCCTCAACTTACACATTCAATTACTCACTTATAGAGTAAAGACATGAGTCATCATACTTAATTTTTTAAGCCAATTACAAATTTTGGATGGGATAACCTGAAGCGCGATCCGATTAATAAAAAGTATAAATAAATTATCACAATCAAAGAACCAAACCGGCTTTGGGGTTTCCGACAGATTACACTTGTGACTTTTACATATTATAGCTAAAAAATGTTTTGCAAATATGATTACGTCAATACGCGCTCGGTCTACTGGGGCTGAGAAGAAGTACTGCCGAGAATAGATACGTAATCTTCCTAATTCCCGTCCGATGGTATATTTCTCTAGTTACTTATAATACCTAACTGCAGCAAAATTCGATGGTTTTTGCATTTAATTTGTGAAAATTCATTATTAATAACAAGGAAATTTTTTTACCATTTTAATTGGAATGATTGTATTTCATCGCATTGGTGACATCTTCACTGGAAGATGTCGCTTAAGCGATCAAATCGGACGTTCAAAGTAAAACTGCGTGAAAAAATTTCCAAGTTATTTTGATTTTTCTTAAGCTTTTGTGGCTTTTGTAGCTTTTGTGAGCCCCGGTATGCAGCTTTTTTCTTTGAAACAGCATACAGAATAGTTGAAATTTCCATTCTATTTTAACTCACAGCAGCGAGCATAATTCCTTCAAAATTGTCACAAACCATATTCGCGATAAGACTCACTCGGCAGTGAGGGACAATCCCACCAAAAAGAAAATAACAATAAACTGTCCATGTGAGACTCAATGGACTCGGTTACGGAGACTCTCACAACTCAATCGGAAGCGGTCGACAAAGAGGCACGAGAAAAAAATGCTGCCCACCGAGATTTAGTTCCGAGAGGGGTCACGTGACACGATTAGCAGCCGCCACGCCCCCTTACCCCCCCCCCCCATTTACACCCGGAGGGCCGTTATTCGGGAACCGCAGCCAGGGTTGAACCATCCATTCGGTATTTGGTCGGACCCCATTGAGGTTCGACTAAAAGTGAACATACGATCCCAGTTAACGACGCAATGGGCATTCGCAGGGCGGGCGAAGGCTTAGACCATTTCGAGTCCTCGACCGCAGTCAATCAAGGTGGGCTCTGTGGAAACCAAATGAGGATAGGAATACGTTATCACCTGCGAGGAAGAACGCCCACTATCCCTATAAATACCTAGTTGGACGGAAATCCACAAGATAATCGGGGATAGGCTATCGAAAAACAGAGAGAAAAAATAGACTAACCATTCGAAAAACGATCAAAGAAACCAATTACAAACGCTGAAAAATGTATTTCGTCCTTTTCAAATGCTCAAAACTATTATGAACAAATTTGACTCGAGTTTAGAATACGCATTCTCATTTGTGATACCTGAAGACAAAAATGAAAAATGCACAATTCCGATTAATTTCTTATTTTCAATTAAATGCCATTAAAACAAGCAGCCTTAAGGCACATGACACATTTCGTAATTATCTGATTACTTATGCACAGACTTTGTTCATAACGCGAAAAAATATATCTCGATTAGTTATATTGTCTAATTTTAATACACTTTTGATTTTTTAGAGTTGTTAGCTGTCTAACTTTAGTATACATCTCGCCAAAAAATCTGGTTATAGTATGCACAAATTAAGGAATTAAAATATAATTCTCAAGGCACTTTGATCGTAGCCTGTAACTGTGGTCAGTTACATGGCAATGATAGGTGCACTTGGAGAATGTGGTCCAAGAATTGTTGTCAGCAAATTTGAAAAGTAATTAAAATTTGCACTAAAAAACCAACGATTTCTACCCCAGCCATCTGAATGACGAGGTTGTGATCGACAGAAAATAGATATTCTAGGGAGCGATACGCCATAAAAATATGCTTTTATTTTATTCTAACAAATGCGATTGCTGCCTCAAAAATTTGGCGATTACTGCTCCAGCCACATTATTAGTCGAAATAAGCCTTTTTCTTTTAAATTCAGACAAAGAACTACATGCGAGTAACAATTAATGGATTCAAATTCGTAATTATCGCTGATTACAGGTCACGAGGGACTTGTGTAACATGATGAAATGACCATAGCGATTATTTCGCTGAGCATCTCTGAGTTAACGACTTTGCCACAAAAATATCTACATGTTGAGGAGAAGAAATAGAGATCGGACATTTATAATGAGTACAAGGAGAGGACTTATGTAAAATAAACGACAACCAGTCAACTTATATGTGACTGAGAGGTGGATTACTGAATTAGTAATGGACAAATTTAGTAAAAACTCACAGAAAATCTATAAATTGTCAATGTATTTATATCGCAGTGTATTTATATCGCAATATATTATTCCTTTATTACAGAAATTATCACATGTAATCGATTTTTGAATGATTATTTATTTAAACAAATACTCGGAAATACGGTCCATTGACTGTATGCCAACTTTTTTACGATAAAACTATATTAAAATACTTTTAGTGTGAACCTTGCATGCGTTTCAAGTTTAAATATAATCTAATTATAATTTAAACATGGTAAATGTAAGGACTCCTATACACTAGCCCAGCATCAAGGGTATTCACATATGTATTTCCTGTAGCATTAGACGAATCAGTTTAGAAACACACTCAAAGCTTCAGTCCGACTAATAATTTGATAGGTTAAGGAATAGATCATCTCGTAACAACGCAAAAAAGATATAAATAAGGAGTTTTATGAGAAAAAGTTGCCTTCCATGGGGCCCTTGCAGTATCCAGCGTTATTATATTGATCTGAAAATTGAATCGACAGCACTATTTGTGAGAATTGTTATAGAGTAGAAACCCTAACTTGAACCATGAACCCTCCACTCAATATGTGTTTGGTCAAGCTATGTGGTTCGTCCACGGCTCAAGCAACAGATTATACTCGCAGCCCACGTGTAGACCAAATGGCACCTCACCAACACAAGGATTGCTCCATAACTCACAGAATGTTTTCGGACACTCGAGTCTATAACTTAAAACCCACAGGTTACGGGCTCAGTTCAGAAAGCAAAAATTGAAATAAAATTCGGGGTATCGGATTCAAAATGCTCGCTTTAAATTTATGTTGTCTGCAGAGCCCAGAAAAAAAAACAAATCGAGCGAACGGCAAGCTAATCGATTACGACACGAGAATACATCTGTCTTCATTCTTGCTTCACTTTTTTCTCGATGAAAGGGTCGAATAAATCTTTCAAATCGCCACTTCAATCGCTCCATTCATATCTGCTGACCACAATCTTCGACACAACGAGTCGGAAGGAAGATTTTCAGACTGATATCAAATGCTTGTGGCAACATTTTTCTATCAAATATTCTCTCCCGTTCTTGGCAAAATTATACTAAAATTTGCATATTTTATATAGAATCTAAAAAGAAGAAAACAATAGGCAAAATAAAACTTTAATCCGTATATTTTGAGAACTAACAAACAAGACACTGAGCTAGAGGCATAATATATTCAATGCATGAAAATTCAGAAAAGGTGACGGTAAAGGTAGAAAGCCGAGGTCGTCATTTCTCTACACTGCGAACGACTTCTACGTCTCGTCTCTTTATATTCATATATCAGAAGCGATAATCCTTACTTTAATACTCTTACCAGATTTGTGCTCTTGACCTCAGTTTTTCTTTAACGCTTTGAGTCTCACGCGTCGAAATATCGTTGGAAGCCAAATCACTCAAAGTGCCAAGTAAGATATATCATCGTCTGGTAGATAGAAAATTATACTTGAAGAATTTTGCAGAAACAAAAATATAAACACATTTTATTTTTATTAACTAATAAGAGAGTTCGAATTCAGAAAAATGCAGCATATGTAGTATATAAGCAGAGAGTGAATTTTTTAAAAAAGGTATGCAAAGCTCCCTATTTACCCACGGCAATTTCGGGAAAATACAACGAAAAATCGCTGAGTCTAAAAGGGCTAGATTTCCCACATATCTTTATTTATTAACTACATTTTCCGCTTAAATTTATTATTGGAATAACTAGAAGCAATCCATTCATTTACGAAGGAGGAATTATTTTGGGAAATTAACCCTTTTTGATATCACTTACAAAATAAAGCAAATTCCACCATATCACGCCTGAGACAACTGAGTATTTCCCACGTGTATTCTATTCTTAGCCTCCAGTCCCTCCAACTTTCTTTGGTCCCCGTAATATTCTTCATGAGAATTTTCTGATTCGAAATGTGCCAAACAATACTGCCTCTTCTATTTGTTAAAGTTTTTGATCAAGATACGTTTGCACCTTAACTCTTTTCAAGACTTTTTGAACATCACCTCACCAGGTATTTTAATCTTCACCACTCTTCTAAATCCTCATATTTATTCCTAAGAATATTTTTTGGTTTGCCGTTGTTCTTATAGACAACTCCATCATTCCTTAACTAAATACGTCCATCTATCAACCTGAACTGATCATCTGTGATAAAAGTGACTAGTCGCTTAGATATGCCATTTCAGCCCAAGACCTCACAGATAATGGCTCAGAAAAAACCAATGAAATGTCACTGGCACTGAGTGACCTCTAAAGTATTTACTAAATCTTATGGAGGATGAAACAAAGCTCTTATGCCAAATTTCTCTGGTCTTTGATATTTAGGTCTAGGTGAGTAGACGGGATATCATAGCATATCGATGAGGATTTGGTTTCAACTTTGTGTAAAACCCTTAACTGGGGCTCATAATGTATCAATTGAGAGCCGAACTGGACTTCAGATTTAAACTCGTATACTAATGAAAAAAAATCCGATATTTCGGGTGGAAACGATAAAATTCTGTGGAATATTATATCACAGCAGGATTCCGATATTCCACCCGAATTCATTGACCATCTTGACTTAAAGACACAAAAAATGAGAACTGTTGTGTACTTTCATTGGGGCTTAGTGAGATTTTAGAAGTCATCGTTTCATAAAAACTATTGTAAATGATGATTTTACTGATGATGGAATGAACCTGGGGCGATTGTTAATTTACACACAATATATATCACGAATTAGGTAATTAGGTTTCAATCATCGTCATCAAGTGACCAAATGATGTAAGTATACAACTTGTAACTTGGGTTGCAAATAGAGTTTTATGCATAATTGGGAAATTGCACAGAGTTCATTATCTATATAACGTTTAAAGTCCACGCCATATCGCCGATATCTTCTCAATTAGACGATTTCATTGTTAACAATCACCATGTAATGAAAGCGCCGATTTTAAATCTTATTATGAAGTAATAGTCTTCTATTTATTTTTATTCCTAATATTTTATGGGATGTATCATTTTTTATCACGATAATAAGATAACTGACGCAGATGCCTGTCATAAGCGCAGGGTTACTCAATACCGATTGTGTTCTTCCTTCGATACAGATCTTTGCAACGTAAGCAAATTCACTATAAATATGTTTATTTTGCTGCGTTCTCCACAAGCATATCACAGATTGTATAATTTTTTGTTGATTTGTCAGTGTATTTGTACTCGAAATGACAACTTATATATTCGCAGATTTTCTTCGGTGTACTAAGGCGGTGAATGCGCATCGATGACAGCCATGAGTTGGAAATTGCTGCAAAGACACATACCAATGGAAGTACATTGAATCGAATGATCCTGACGTGAGCGAAGAAAACGGTACCATCTAGGGGCTAACGAGCGCACTAAGAAGCAATACAGCCAACTTAAGGTGGATTACTATAAAAGTGACTTACCCTCGCACATATCGTATGAAATTACGACTCGTATATGAATAGAACGTTTATCTGAAGAGGAGAGAATTTCAAACCAAATCATCGGATTGATGAACGCCGATGATGATACACCTCCCGCACTTCACGAAAGAGAAGATCCCTTCAGACATGCGAGAGAATTGCTTTGCATATATGCTGTTAAATTTGTCAGTTTAAGGTCTCGTATTTCAGTTTTACTAGAGTTTCTGATGTCTTCCTATAGAATTTGACGCTTATATATCCTGAGCAGATAACTCCAACATAATTTCGCGCGATTTTCACAGTACCTGAAAGCTTTCGGTTTTTAATGGACTCAAACGCGAATAAAGACATATTTCCGTCGTGAATCTGGAGGAATTAATTCCGTCCCGTTGGAACATTTGATACACTTAAGAATTCTACTCGGTTCTAACAAGCATTACACTGGTTTATTCTTTCCAATACTTCTTCTTAGGGCTTCTGCTGGGTAATCATTATAAAGTTAAGACTGAATTAATAGTTGTATCAAAAAATAGGAATATTTACACGTTATCAAAATGTTCCAGAACTTTTATAGACTTTATTAAATAAAATTTAAATGAGCATAAACTGGATTCACAAGGAAATTCGATATTTTCCCAGCGATTTAAATTATGCTCGTCGATGCCATTAACCATTCGTTGAGCTAGGGTTAAACAATGTCGAGTACGTTAATGGAAAAACTTTTGGAAACCAATTAAAACAGCGAGGACCAACTCTAACCAAGTCGTTCCCCGCAACTCATTCTTTGGTTAGCGACGCAGCGACCTTCGTGAGGACTGCGAGTACTAAAATAGATGACCGATCGAAATAAAACACACAAACAACTATTCGGAGAGAGAGAGAACTGCATTTCTTCATAACAATAAAGATTATTAGCAAATGGATCTAAATTGTTAGCCTTAGGAATTTATTCATTCCCACTCAATCTCCACTTCCCCTTTTCTCTACTATTGCAATATTATCTGAATCCTAAAATTGCCAACATTTTCCGCGTTATACCGACAATAAAATTTCATTGGTCGAAGGCAGCCTCATTAATGCGCTAAATTTCACGGAATAATAAGCTTTTTAAGGATCTTACCGTCGTCAGCTTTCTTTATTAGTTCTAAATTTCATTTGAATCGGAAATAAATTCACATCAAGCCGTAGGAAAAATTTACTGGCTACAATAAAAATGGTTCAAAGTTAACGTTTAAGGTCCATTATATTTTACTACTTCTAAAATATGTAACATGAAAAAATAATTTAAAATTTGGTCCAAAATATCCTCCAACACTTTATTTTTGGTTCCAAAATATTCCAACACGTAGCCAGAAGAGATGGATAGATGAATTATCCCCTTTACCCTCACATGGCTGCATGCAAGTTCTGTGGCAGACTTTTTCACACACGCCAAGCATTTTACTATTTTACACGAAGCAAAATTACTAGCGTTTTAAATGTATTTGTATCGATTTTACGAGCTCAAAAATGAAGATAGTGCTGAAATAAGATGCATTACACAGCCTTAAGATTTTGTTTTCCGATTATTTTTTTTAGATTAAACCCACGTTGAAAAAAGAGAAATTGTTTGTAGTAAGCATGTGCTAAGTGCTTGTGTTTGCAGTGACTTACATCCTCGGTAAATTGTGAGACGTCAATGTGAAAAGCCTTTCCACTTCCTTCCTTCGAACACAAATTGCGATCAAAGTTTCAACTCCACCACACTATGTACGTTATTTCCTTACCGATAAAGATTTGTCTATCTTCCTTTAGGAACCAAAATAACCTTATGTCTTAAGGGGCCGTGGGAAATAGCTGTTTTTCAACCTATTTTTCACAGCAGATTGATCCAACAGGAATCCAGGTATTTGTATGCGGTTTTCTGCATTTACAAGAGAAAGAATCAAAATATTATTTTATCATCTAGGAATTTAAATAATAAACCTAGTTTAAAATATATATTGATGCAAAAATAGACCTTTATGTATCAATTATTGAGAGACCAGACCAGAGAGAGGGGTCATTTTTTCAATTTTATTTATGCTAGGATACAAGTTTCATGTTTAGTCTGTTGAATCCTTGAAAATGACAAGTTTTGATTGAAAGACACGCTGTTGGGAAACTCTGAAAGTAATTGATATTTTTGGCTGACTTCTGCCCATGGATACGCATCGAGCACTGTGCAAATCACTTAACAGTTCACAACTTCTCCGCCTACTGCGCTACTCGAAAAGCGGCAAGGTCCCTCTACTCTATCACGTAAAACGGTACACTTGAGGAAGAGGGGGTGATGAAGGCTTGGGGGAGGGGGAAGTAAAGGCGGGCGGGAAGAAGGGGCGATTGACCGACAAGGAGCACAAAGAGTGAGTCTGATTTACTGACTGGCAGTTTCTTGAGTCTCTGTTTAGGTTGTCGCGCCCGGGGTGTCTCCAGAAGTCTCAAAATGTCATCGAAAGCGTACTGATATCGGAAAATGAAAGTAGGCGGTTGGCTGACATTATCGGCGGCTAAGAAAAAAATAAGTGGTGAATCTTTAGCCACGTGAAGGAAAGAAAAAAGGTAAATATTTTCATTATTTGTGAAAACTTTATTTTCATCTTCATGTAATGATATATTCATATGTATATATGCAAATTTCTATAATCCGAAACAGGCGTCTCAAAATAATGGGAACAGAGTCGCACGTAGGAGCAACTTCTTGCGCTATTGAAGAAAATCCGTCCACTATTGATGACTCATTGCCAGTAGTAGATGAAGATTTGGGTGATTCATTTGACGATATGGCAATTGCTAAAGAAGGAAAAACCCAAAGCATATCCCGTGGAGTAACGGGAAGAAGAATTATCGACTTAAAATATTTTATATAACAAATACAATCCATCAATCATTCTCCTTTTTCCTGTGCCTTTAAAGACTTGAAACTGTTGAGGAAGCGTAGTCTTGGTTTGAGGTCGGTATTTGGTTGGTTGGTATTTGTATGCAAATTTGTCAAGTAACAGAAAAATTTGGACAGATAACTTGGACTCCAACAAGGCAAACGTGAATTTTTCGGCCGCTTCTGATGTTATGTCATATGGTGGGGGCCAGTCTCAGCTTGAAGATATACTGACAGCCATGAATATACCTACAATGACAGCAAAATCGTTTCAAAAAGACCATGATAAAGTTTGTGACGTTTGTGTTTACTGGGTAACTAGGAACATTTCCTGAAAATTTCAAATACCTAACTCGTTTGAAAATGCTCATTAATGTGTATCAGTGAATCGTGATGGTACGGCGACGCAAACTCGCAGACTTTTTCCCATCCAAAAAATTCTACCCATGTCGCTAAAGAACTTTTCACTCCAAAAAAAGGAATCACACGTGTTGTACTTAAAAACTCAGCAAGGAAAACCACTTCAAGTTCTTCATTTCTCAGGTATGTGAACTACGGCGACCCTCAAGAGACTCAAACACAAACATTCAAAGGTTTAAAAGGGAGTTAACCTTGTGCCAGGTGCAGTCCCCCACACAAGGGAGTAAAAGATAACGCTTTATCCCTATGGAAGCTAACAATCGAATACATACGAAATAGGTTGCTATGAGGAAAGACGCCACTAGTTCATGGAACCCTTACGAGGTAGGACTGGTTTCAGATATAGATCGAATACTGCGGAGGGCAGCTAGATTTGTTAAAAGTTGTGATAAATATAATAGTATTACAAAATTGTTGAGGGAATTAGGATGGCAACCTCTATCCGATCGAAGGGAGAAATATAGGTTAAATTTTTTACGAAAGTTTGATGTAGACTAAGTTTTGCTAGACGATCAAAATATTTTGCTAAAGCCAAACTATTATGGTAGGAACGATCACAGGAATAAGATTAAGGAAATAGACTGCAGAACCGATAGCTTTAAGGTGTCATTTTTTTCCACGAACAATAAGGCACCATAATAGTTTTGATAGATCAGTTCTAGGATACTGACCAGGTTAAATAGGATTTCTCAGTAATGCTCAGTATCTTAACATGAATTGTAGATACTAACCTCGCATGCAATCTCCGGCATGATAAACTTCTGCATGTCTTAGTACCTTGTAGTGCTATTTATTTGTCGCATTAATGATACTAACCGGTACTTGTATCTTGAGTAGTGTACTGCATGGTAGCATGTTCCTCTGAGTATCACTCTCCTGGTTTGTGGTCTGACTGCGTACCGTTGCCCTGACTGCTTTTGGCCTGCGCCTGGCATTCGGGGGAACGTGTGAGGTTCTGATTGGAACTGGGATGAGTACTGCATGCCTGGTGTGGAATCACCCCGTGCCACACACCCTAGTGCTGGCTTGCACGGTATTTCGTTGATGTAGATGTAGGTGAACTGGGTATATTATGGAAAAGTCCCGTAAAATATGAAACCAGGTATTTAGCCATTCTCTCTCCTTGAACTGACGCCTAAAATTCTCCTCCTTGAAGAATTCTTCCAAACCAACCCGAATCCCAAAATTATCGTGATTCAAGGAAAGCGAGGGAAAAACACTTAAAATGTTCGCGACACTGAATAATGTGAGGCAAGATGATTTATTATATGGATATTGGGAGTGTAATTGCATGGTAAAATGTTATTGCATGGTAAAATGTTATTTCGTTGAGGCTACTTCGGCCCAATCCTGGAGGAAAAAATTTTTAGCCCAACCGCATCAAGAATTCTCTTTCACAAAGTATGATTGAATTATAAACTGACATCGTTAAAGTAGCTCAGATTCGTTCGGAACCATTTATCATTGCCAGGAGATTTAATACACAATTTTAAAATAATCGTTCATTACAATATAATATCCTTAATGTGAACTTCTCAGATACCTCATTTTAATTTACTATTAAGATCTAAATGTTGATGAGAACGCGGGTAACATAATTCCATCCATGTTATTGAGACATTTTACCTCAGTCATACACCCTAAAGACAAAGGCGAGGTCAATCAATAAAATGCCGATGAATGAACTTCTCACTTCTGGGGAAATCTGTAAATAATTTAATCGATAATATTTTACTTATTTCAATGCAAAATTCTGAGGTAAAACGTTACAACTCATGAACAACCAATACTGAAAATTTGAAACCACAGTCATATTAGTTGCTATTTCCATTATCAAAAGAACTAGTTTCCCTTTCATGAAACGATAGTCAGTAATCAGAACATCCGAAAACATGAAAAAATTATGTGACATTTTTGGAAATAAAATGAACTTACTGAAAAAGGACACGTGAATGATACTATTTGTGCCAAAGTAGCAAGGTATGAAGAGATTCAAATAAAATCATCCATCTCGTTTATGCAATTTAATGACCTATAAGCGTTTTTCCTCGTAAAATTACTATTCAAAAAGTCACGAGCAATACCCGGAATAATTTATAATTCAATCTCGTTCCTCTTCAGTCATTTTATCAATTGATTATCAACTGTTTCATCTTCGTCATCATTCCCAGAAACCTAGTTATGAGCTTAATAAATTCAGTATATGCATGAAATGTAGATTAAGTCAGTACAGCCTCAAGATTTGCTACTCAATGTCACTCATCTCGAAGGTAGCACTCCTTCATTGCTCCGTTTGTCGATGAAGCATTCCTCAGAAAGAGCGAGTTGACTGAAGTTTCCTCTTTCTTACTTGTGAAGGCAAGTCCTACTTAAACACTATTTTATCACTGAACTCCGATTTTTTTCTCTTCACTCCCATATGCATTCAGCTTTAAGTTAAAGCTAATTATCAATTATAAATACAATTCCTTCATCCCCCATTGACCAAATGGTCAAGTCCATGGCTTAAAAAAGCTGTCTTTCATTCAAAAAATAGACTTTGAAGCAGATTACTCTGAATTATGCACAAATTCAAAGAAAGCAACGTGTTTAGAAAATACCTTAGCCATTTAATAAAATGTTGAACATATTGGAAAACACCCAAAGGCACGGCGCAATTTTTTTCACAAATCATTTCAATAAATAAACAAGAGAAACTACTAATTCATTTTCTAAGTAATACTCAATGTAAATCGACAAATGGTGATGAATATACTTAATGCCTTTATTGAAGCGTTCATAGATTCAGCGTTGGAGTGATACACAATGCATAAATGCATTTTAAAGACAACAACTATAAATATGTTTTTCTTTTCCCTTGGCTTTCTTCGGAAATTCTTCTCTTACAATCAAACATTTACCGCGGATTTAACCAGAGCCCAAGCAAGGGCCATTTCTATATAAATAAGTATTTATACCAAATTTTACTGCAAATTGTTCAATATTTCAATATTTTCATAAAAACATTTCAAAAATTGCAGAAAACATTGTAAAATGTCCTTAATAAAATCGTTACATAGCAATTTTAAGCTCAAAAATTGAACTACCAATGTATCGCTCAGCAAGAAAAAGTTAAAAGTCCGAGCGTTTTATTTACGGCTAACGAGCAGTCAGCCAAAGCATTAATGGCGCAGTAACGAGGCAGCATCGTAAACATGAAACCCTGGATTACTATTCGGGGAACGCCTTTGAATCGGTCACTCGACGAATGTTTTCTTTTCCTCTCCATTGTTCTCGCAGTTCAGTGGTTTCCCATTTCATAATTAGTGCATGGTTCACGCATAAAATATTTACTGCCTCAAAGTATTCAAAAGGGCGATCATAATTCATTTGTAGAAGGAGGAAATAATTAAGGAGTAAAAAAGTAAGTGTTGGTCAACAGCGCCGAAGTTTAATGCGTGGTGCAAAAGGGAATACAATGAACGCTTCCGATATTTTTTTTAAATTCATCTCAAAACGTCCGCTTCACCGAGGATTCATATTTCTCATGGAAATAAAACGAAATAGCCCAAACCATTGCTAACAGAACCGGAGGTATATACAATCACCCTTCCGCTCTATTTCAGTAGTATTATTCAGCGTAATTAAAACTCTAATTCACTTGAATAAACATGTAACGAAAGTTAAAAATCCATGAAAAATGCTAATGGAAATCTTATTACTTTAGCACAAACGGCGTTGAGGAAATTATCATATTTAAAAAATAACGCCCGTACTTATTGAGAGTTAAGATCGTCATAGTGCCTATAAAAATCGCCTCTGCCTAATGATTACGTCGCTGATAGAGTTATAACAATTGGCGTTTCCAAGATATTATAATGCGTAAATTCAAGAGCAAATCGTCTTTCAGCTAAAAAGAGATCTGCTTCTACTTAAGTACATATAAAGTAGATTGCCGCGAAAAAAGGTGTTCATTTATATAATCAAGTCATATTTTACGGTGAATACACACTGTGTACATTTTTTTATTCCCGATGAATGTATTTTAATGACATAACATAGCCATATTACCGTATGGAAGCTCAGTTCAAATTAAATTATAATTACCGTATTTTCCTGAATATAAGACCCGCTTTTTTTCCCGAAAAATATGTTTCAAAAGTCTTATAGGGGGAGGATAACCAAGACCCACACTGATATTTAAAGTTATGAAACGCGACTATTCGAATTCTAAGCGCGTTCAAACTCATCGCAAAATAAATTTGAATTTAATAACGAAATTACACACTCAAAGCATCACACATTCTTTCCAAACTGGCTGGGTACTTCCTTGAGGAATCTCCCACCTGTTTTATATTTTTCCTGCAATTTGAGCCTCAAAAGTTGAGGGGTCTTATATTCAGGTAAATACGGTACAATAAAAAAAATTACCTTTTCGAAATCATGCTCATATTAACTACCGTATTTTGGTCTACCCCTTACACTTTTTAATCAAAATTTGACAACTACAATAAACATTCGTGTATCATAATCAAGATTCCTAACAGCTTCCTCTGACGACAAAATTGAGTTTAACAAATGACACGGGTTAAAGTATGTTTAGGTGATAGGGATGAGCTCAAATAGGGCAATATGCCTTCACGAAATCGTTCATCTGCCCATGATAGACAGACTAGGCGTTGGTCAATGGCTAGAAGTTGGACGTCATATGGTTGATTGTCGACGTATTTGTTCACTTAATGGAAAGCAGACCATCAAAATGAGGACAAATGTTTGTCTGCTACAGAGGCTTCACTGCAATTGTGAGTAAAAATATTGAAGGAATTCCACCATTTTTAATTACTTTAAAGAAAATGCTATAAATAAGACCGTCCCGTAAAAAAAACTAATGGTATAATCAATGCAGATTATTCAACGCGAGTGTTTTCAACCATGAATATACGTAATGGATTTAAATGTTTGGAATTGTTGCCTAGGCTACTACGAGTTACCTAAATTTCCACATTTAGTTCACCCAGTCCTTGGTGCTACTCAGAAAAAAGTCTTTTCAGTTGAATCATAAATAGCCGTTGTTAATTGTTGCTAACGTGAGAAAAGATGTAATAACATCCCGCGTACGGTACTACATTTTTTATCCACTGCATTATGATTACTGGTAAGTAAAACCGGTAAGACGAGTTTATTTGCAATCTGTCGACTGTATTTACATTTGAACTGCCGTCTTTCATCACTAGGCAGCGCCAAAATCCAAAAATTTGTTTGTTTACGGAATTTTAGACAACAGTTTTTTGGCGAAGAGTGGAGAATCCATAAGGTATATTCATGTTTTCAACATACATTTTTCCCAGGAAGAGATGTCAAATGTAACGCCAACGCTACCGATCAGATACATTTTGGATTCAATGCCTGTAGCAATTGTGTAATAAACTAAAACCTAAGGTGGATTCGTACCTTAACGCAATCTTTGTTCGATTTCTTGGGAGGAATCAGTTTTTAATTTTTGACGTAAACTGAAAGTTTATTTGGCAGAAACATTCTATTCTAATGTAACATACTTTCTTCCCATGAGTAGCCATTCCAATATTTAATGACTCATCAATTCAATCACAGCGTGCGTGAAAATAGTTCATGTAGATTTATTATTCTCTAGTTCATATAAAAAAAGGACAAGCAATTATTTCAATAGCCGGAATATGAATAAAATTTCGTCACTAAAATAAAGAGGCGTTAACCTTTTCTTCAAACGGTTAAAACCATTAGGTAATTGTTTTATGTTTTTTAAGGAAGAAATCCACATACAGCAAAGGTGCCACTTTATGGTGGCCATGTAACAATGCAAGAACTTAAGGGCATGTACAAGTAAATTTAACAATAGGATATACGCAGAAATTTTACAAATATTAAAAAAAAACGAAAATTGGGGGAACATCTTATTGGGTGAGAGATACGAACGATGAGGGCTTATAAAGGATTCAGATGAAAGAGCGTAAGGATCGATGTGAGGATGGAGGGATTTCAATGGAGGAAGGAGAGGCGGAAGAAAAGAGAACGTTTTGTGATCCAAAGTCTGGAAATGGGTATATTGGAGTATAGGGTGAGAACGGGTGAGGCGGGATGGAACTTGAAAATTGATAAAGGAGAGCAATTCAGGGCAGTCGATAGTGAAACTCGAAATGGTGGAATTTAGAATATTATAAATAAATTTTAAGTCTACGGTGAGTCTAAGGATGGGGAGATTAGGTATGGAGAGAGAGGCGAGAAAAGCCTTGGTTGACATCATACTACACTGTGGTTATCTATTCTTAATCATTTTAGCAAAGGAATTGTAGACACAATCCAGCGATGAAAGATTATTTTGAGGAGAGAAAGACTAGATGGAGCAGGATTTGGTGATGATTGGAAGTATAATTGAAGAAGAGAGAGTTCGAAATACTCGGAGGTCATTAATTTCGGTAAAACGATAGGGGAGGCCTAAGATGGGCATTGATTCAGACTTGATTTTTTGCTATGACTAGTCAAAGCAACCGATAATTCATCCTCAAAAACGTGAACTATAAAACACAAATTCTGTTCGATGATATCACGCTCTCATCAATTTTATGCTCTGAATGAAAATGTCCTAATCGTTATCTAGAACTATGTTCGGACAAAAATGTTTCACGCTCTTGTCTTTTTTCAGATAAAATATTTCATTTGCAAACAAATTCAATGAAAAATGGAATTTTTTTTCCAGAGAGATGCTACCTTGATAAGCGGGTTCATTGACACCTGCCCGCTAGGAAGCGTTGACTGTTAATGGTTTTTGCTACGTCGGTCGTGGAATGATTGATGCGATAAAAGTTATGCGAAGAGATATTCAGCTCTGTATCATCGATAATATCGCGGCGGAGCTTTATGATACACCAGATAAATCATTCTTCGGTAAAACAGAATTTAAACTCAATCTCCAGAGAAAAATAAATAATGGGAGTGCGAAGCGGAGGAATTGAATTACCCTAAATCAATACACACCTCTATAAAGGAAATACTCTGAACAGTTTCTCTTTCATAAGACACACCGTTCGTAATCAGGTTCAAGAGCTTCAAGACCTCTCAGCTCATGGAAGTTTACGACCATAGAACTGTGAAGTTAGCTCCATCGCCAAGTGAACTGCTTATTTATGGGAATCGTTCTATTTACAAACAATTGCCGTTTTTCCCAAGCAAATAAATGGCAAGAAATAAAATTTTATCCTAAATTTCTGTGTCTTTTTCCAGCAGTTAAATTAGTTGTTTGTATATTTCAAACCCTTATACAGTTATGTGATCATCGATATAATGCACACATCTTGATTTCGCAGAACCTAAATGCTGCCTACATGCAAACAAGTAGTCTATGTTCAATGCATGAGCAACGCGTGGACTTAAGTAAACTCATTAATACCACTATCAGATCTTTCTGTCCAAGACGCCAATGATTACACGCGGAAAAGCTACGTGCATCTGAGTTATGGGGTGACGGCTAAAGACGCTATTTTAATGTGTATTGTGACCTTTTTTCTCCATTTTATGTCAAAAACTGCTTAAAATGTCCCCAAAAAGACTGGCAACAATAGCTCAAGTGCTCTATAAAAGATTCAAATTTTTAAGTAAGAAAAATCCAGAATGGAAGAGAGGGCAAAGAAGAAACAATGTTGAGGTGAAGAGTCTAGGTCTAAGGGTGGCAAAGGGTGGTTATTGCGGGATCGGCCAAAGGAATTGGCTACTGAGAGAAGATTTCAGAACTTAAAATTACTAGGAATCCAAATAAACAGTTTCTCACTCAATTAGTAGCATCACAGGAGCCCAAGACAGAAAAACACTAGAATCTATCAATTTAATGATTCTTGGAGCTAAGTTTCGGATTATTTTAAATGTATACGTCCATGCTGGTCGCTATTCAATATATACTATATCCTTTGTTGGCACACCAATGCATTTTACTTGCCTCAGTCTTCTTCTCGGTACTTAAATATCGTAATCCTGATGCAAAGAATAAAAACTGAAGTTATATCAAGGTTCTATATGTGAAACCCCGACCCCATGAAAACGCACACGCAATTCATATGTCTCCTATTGACCTCGAAATTATTTCTGCTCAAATCTCTCTCCCATACTACTTTCCCCGGATTTAGTATTAAAATTTGGCAACAGGCCAGAGGCAATTGAGCAAATTTTTACCCAGTATTTCTTGCAAGGCAAGTTCAAAACAGTCTTATCGCGAATGTGCATCCAGATTGACTCTCTTGAATTTGAAATTAAAAGTTGAGTCAAATGAGAGTGAAGCTGTGTGTAGCATCTTCTTTGAATGTTTTTTTATGCGTTTGTATGCTAGTCAAACTTTCTCAGATAATGGTAACTCATAAAAGAGTTCAAGAGTAAATGCGTTGAGACTCATTCCTCCGAACAGAAGGAGTGGGGGAGCGACGGACAATTCGCCGGAACAGGGAGAGAAAAAAGGAGTAGAGTCACGAAGGGAAGGGAATGGTGCGGAATATTCCACAGTGGTGCAGCGGTGCTGGGTGGCACTCATTGGCGGTGACACGAACCTCACAGTATCATATCTTGGAAATGCAGAAAGATGCACACAAAAACCGACGATATATTGACCCTTAAGCATCACTCAATAAATAGCATTTTACGAAGGAAAATACCTTTTCCGCCCGCAAAAAGCACATTTAGTTGCTGAGTACTCAGGGCCCATGGGGCACGGGTTTCCTAAAACTATAAGCGACGAAACTTGTACACGTTACTTGACACTCAAAAAGGATCATTTGAAGAGATGGAAAACATTTCTTTTCTCAATCCTGAGCTATAATTTCCGCGCTAATACGCCTACGTTGAGCCCCTAGAAACTCGAAGGCTACACGCTAGGCTTAGGTTGCTTGATAAATTCAGAGTTGGTGTGTTTCAGACCGACATGGAGAATATAATCATGACGCCTCACTACATCTCTAGGTCTGACAGATGCGATAAAATAAGAGAGATACACTGCCGAACAGATAAGTACAAAAACTCGTTCTTTCCGCGAACAATAAGCGATCACAGTAAAAATCAAGCTCCACTAAATACACTCCAATTATACCTGCCACCATTTCACCTCCCAAAACCTTACATCTTTACACGGCTGGTGACCTAACACCCCCTGTCACACGCCCAAGCGTTGACTCATTGGGCAGTATGTAAATGTAGATATAGAACATCAATGACCCTAAGGGACCGTCGTTGTTGAAATTAATATGGAATAATCTATGTACGTAAGGAGAAACATATTCTCGACATAAAAAAGAAAGCCATCGGATTAATTGATTGTAGTTGTGAGAACCAGCCAATATGTTGGGGAAAATGACGCAAGCAAACGGTCGAAGAATTTAACTCATAATATCTATTTGTTTTTTATCTTTTGTTTTTCGGCAAGCCAGCCAATAATCTTTAAGGACTTTCGAGGACACTAAGTCCTTGAATAAAGCCTAATTTTTGCATTCACTATCTTCGAGGCATTATCTTTCATTTTTCATTTTTATCCAAAGCTCCCAGATACGTTATGACCATCGGCTAATAAGCATTTGCCCATGAAATCGCGCTGAAAATTGCGCGATAAATAAAGGAACAAAATGCTATCCATTACGAACCTAACAACGGACAGCCAATTAGTGCGCACGATTTCGAGACGTAAAATAAACATACCACTCTCCGTATGTTTCTGACGACTGCCAAACAATTACCTCGAAGGATTTTGACGAGCTGCTGGTTGTGTAACTCAAACGAAGCTAATGACGGCTAGTATTGATGTTGGAAACGATTTCTTGGACATGTGCCACGTTCATATCGTATATTAAAAATGGGTAAAGAATAGCGCTTGTGAAAAACAGAGGCTATAAAGAATACGCCTTGGAATAAGAGTATATGTTATAACTTATCCTGTCGATATAATATTATTTATTATAACTCCAAAAGCAGCACAATGGCCTTTTACGCTGGTTGATATTATGCATAAATGTAAAATATTTACAGAATCAAATGATAGAATACAGAATAATATGCAGAATGAATAATTTACAGAATAAGAGTAACAAGAGTAGGGACAGTAATAGGACAATCACTATGACTCACTTGAAACAACGGAGGAGCACCTATAAACTTGAAGACATGTTTACATCGTTATAAACCATTATAAATTTGCATGCATGTAGAAAAATGTGGTATACTGTCAATAGCCCACACCACACGCCCAAGAGGAAACGCACGGGATAAAAACATGAACAAAACGTAGAACGAGGTACTGCACTTTTATTCAACAAAGCAGATGAAAGAACTATGACTGTTGAAATATCTGCATAGCTTTACTGTTAACTAGATGACCCGGTGAACTTTTTACCACCTACAATTCATCTATCTATATATTTAAAAATGAATTGCTGTTCGTTAGTCTCGCTAAAATTATAAAATAGCTTGACCGTTTGTCTTTGTTTGTTTTGGAACTTTAGCTATACCTAATCAATCCTAATTAACCTTCCAACTTCAATTCATTGAGATCAATAACACTGGCTACATCTTATACGGTTTGAATTTCGTTTGGTAATTAAATGAAAATTGCTTACAATTCAAATGAATTCAATGACTTTTATTCGCATGAAAGATAAATACAGTTAACCAATGTAAAGCTTTTTGATAAACTATGTTTTTTGTTATGTCTTGCGGTGCGTAAATACATAAAGATGATGGCTTTACGACGCGCGAACACGCGACATATAGTTGTCCATGAGCGAAGCACGGTAACTCCAAGTTAATTCCGCAAACTTCCAACGACTGGCCTTGGGATTTATTTATGGCCATCGCAAAGGCCAGACGCACGGGAAGTTGTAGCCGCTTAAAATCGAAGGGCAAATCCGTTGGAATCATCGGTATACGTGGAATAAAAACATCTTCTCCTCTGCATTTTCCCCTGATGATCGTTGACTCGATAAAGGTTATTCATTAGCCAGTCTCGTTCTATTGCATAGTCGAGGTTGATTAATGTTATGCAACATGATGATAACTGAACCTACTTTTCATAGCAAATTGTGAGGTGGTAGTCCGGGCAATTCCAGCGAATTCAAAAATTCTGTGGGATAGTCGACTACGTCATCCTGGTTGATAACTGCGTCAACTGATTTTAAGGAAAACAACTGTCCCGGAAGAAAAATTTGAATGGTCGCGTTGAGATCATCGACATCTTTGTTTTTCGCCGCCAATATTGCCTGTTTGCTCAGCCAATTACGGTTTTTGAATTGTTGCGCTACGTCCGGAAAAACACACTGTATAAGCTCCTCTTTCGAGTCTGTCAAGTGACAGAAATCTGTGGGTAATGTGATGAATCCGGTCAAGGAGTCAACAGCGACTTTCCCATTACCAATGTCTATCAATTACTTCTAAAACACATCTGCACTTTGATCTTGTTGCAAAAACACTCGCATGTTAGTCGTCCATTGGAGTGTCTTCACATGCCGCCACAAATTTGATGATTTTAAGCGGGCGTTTAGTTCGTCAACTACAGTTGATCGGGGAATAACTGGAAGAGTCTGACGAAAATCACCGGACAACAGAATCATGGCTCCACCAAAAATGTTTTGGTTGTCACGAAGATCTTGCAACATTCTGTCCAGCGCCTCCAGTGAACTCTAGTGGGCCATCGTGCATTCGTCCCAAACGATCAATTTGCTAACCTGTAGAATCTTCGCCATTGCGCTGTTTTTGGCGATGTTGCAAGTTGATGTTTCGTTGATTTGCATGTTCAGCGGCAATTTCAAGGCGGAATGTGCAGTTCGTCCGCCTTCTAACAAAGTCACTGCTATTACAGATGAAGCCAATGCTAGGGAAACTTCATTCTGCGATCTGATCCTCGCCAAAATCAATGAAATTAGGAACGTTTTTCCAGTCCCTCCGGGAGCATCGAGGAAGTAAATTCCACCAGTTCCATTGTTCACATCTTCTATCAAAGAATCGTACGCAATCCTTTGTTGTTGATTCAACTGAGGAACATTTGTACTAACTGCTTCGGCTAATGCTTCAGTGTCGTATTGTTGTTCTCTTTGTAACTCGTGGTTAATGCATCGTGCTTTGGACGATTGGGTGATATCGTGCCCAAACACGACAATACTTTATTCGCCAACAATAAACACATGTCTTCTATCATGATCATTGTCTCATTGTAAATTTTTGCAGTCACCTGTAGTGTGGGATTTAAAGTTCCACAGCGCATGCGATGCAAAACATCCTCAGATATGTCGTTCCTATATTTCACCCACAAATCTTTCGGATTCGAGGGGAAGCATGTGGATATGATAATCGCAAACAATGTGCCAACTTGATGCGGCGATGAGGATATGACAGAATCCTTGAGCGTAATATCCCAATGCGAATCGTTCTCGAGCAACTGTTTGACACGCCTCACGGGAAGTCTCACACACATGTCCATTAACGGTTCCCAGTTGTTGAAACGACGTCGGACCACGAACATTCACCAACAACAATCGAAGATAATAACATTCGTCGTTATTTGGATGCTCAGTGTAGATGCGACCCAGAGCGTCTGAAGCAAATACATTTGGATGTCCTTCAACTAGGATTCCTTGTTTCCGACGTTGAAACGATTTCGATGATACGTTCCATGTGTAGTAGCGTGGAATTTCAGCAAACAGAAAAGTGCGAGCGAAAGCATCTGTATGAAAAACTAAGAAGAAGCTTGCTAATGTTGTAGACGGTGGCCGTGCCGCTCTGTCCGCCGCGTTCTCTCGATTGAAATACACTTGTTGTCCATTTTCTAGATGAACTGCCAAATGGACTACTGTAGGTTGTCTTTCGTGGATGGCAAATGAAAAGATGCGCCAAATTGTCTCGTTGCTGCTTACATAGCGACCCATCTGATATTAAGATACTTCGTCATTTGCATTTGTTACAGCAAAAATGGCCATATCGCTGCCTTTGTTTACACATTTACATAAGTACTTGAACGACTTGACGGAGTTACAGTATTCCACATTGATATGAGCCTCAAAAGCTTTGGACAATATTGGCGAGAATGGCACAATCCAACGAATGTCCACATGAACATCTTGTCCTATGACCTAAACAACTACCGATCGCCCATTTTCCGCAAATGATCGCCGACAACACAATAGGTATCCATCATTGCCTGTGATGGTGTCAGCAATCAAGTCTCTCTGGTATCGCTTCGAATACTTACCGTCGATCATACAGGGTGAGTTGTTGAAAACTCCGCAAGGTCCATGTATGATGTTTTGAGTCATAACTGCATGCAATTTTGGGTCAACTGTTTCATCGGGGATTTCAGCTGAAATGATGGAATCAATTTCATCTGGCCTGACTTAGTCAACTAACCAAACTAAAATGTGTGCATGTGGCAGACCACGTTTTTGCCATTCAACAGAATAGGTCTAAAAATTAACTTGGCCCTACACACGGTGCTTTATAATGAAATTCATAAGGGATTTTAATTCTAATCTAAAAACTCTGGCAGTGATGTCGTCTATCAACTGGTGTTTGGCTGGGTAGCAGTTCCTTCTTCATTTCAATCCATTGAGTGTTACAGGTGAATGTTATGAATAGATCTGGGTGGCCAAATTGTCAAACATACCACTCCTCGTGAATTTTCAGTCACTCTCGAACGCGATTCGGACATACCAATCAATACAACTATTATCAATATCTGTCGCTCGCTGGTCATCATTGCGGTTATCACGTGAGGTAGCTCGTCGAACATTTGATTGACTTCGACGACCTATGTCAGCTCGTCTTCTCCTCGGCATTGGAAAGAATAAAAGTAAAGAGAGTCCTCGAGTCACGCTAAAATTTGTGGTTAAATATAATGGCACATCAAAATAAATAACCGCAAAGTGCACCTAAATTCACCAAGTATTTCCTTAAAAATACAAAGAAATGAAGAAATGACAATATAGCACGTCAGTTAGACGACAGGTCTGCCCAAAGAGTATACAAACACGTTACGCTACGCCAAATGGCCACAAACACAATAATAGATGAAACTTACAGGGGGGTAAAAAGACGAGAGTAAAAAGAAAGTCTTACTGAAAACGTTTCGGGTGTTAGCCCTTCCTCAGTCACAGAGAGAACAATGAGCTTGGGAAATAAGGAACTTGGAGAGTTAGCCCTTCCTCAGTCACAGAGAGAGAGAAGAGAGTATATAGAGGCCCAAGCACAGTCATACCATAGACATTTCCTGGCTGGCAATGCTTAAGTATCCATTACTCTCGAATTATTTTATTTGGTCCGCAGAAGTGAAGAATTGATCCAAATCTATGATCAAGAGGTAGCAGAACCACTCATGTGACGATAGCGAAATCACACTAATCTGTTGAAATACCAAAATATATCGGTTATCCGTTTATCGTTTTCCGAATCAAAATCCCTTATGCCTTCTGAAATGACTTTTTTATTTTTTTGTCAGTGCATTTTAGAGTTCATCAAATTAGGTTAATAATCTCAACGTTTAGAATATGTCAATAAATTAATTACTGAATTTGATACTTGTTACCACATTCGATATTATCTTATCAATCTTGTATTAATTTATGCTTAACGCAGATTGGACCAGGAAAAAGTCCAAAAATATAAATAGAAAATAGTCGAGAGTCCAGAGATCGAGCAGACCGAAGGAAAACCAAAGCACTCCTATGCATTTTATACGATTTTTTAAATTAATCTCCGTGTTATTATTACTTTTCAAGGTTTTTTTTACTAAGCCAGATGCTTCAAAGGAACCTTTTTGACTTACTCTAGTCACCATTAGCAAAATTCTCTTTTAGCACGTAGTTTGGTAAAAAAAAAACTCGAAAACCATTTTTTAAAAATCGTATTACATACATGATAGTTACTTGGATTTCCTTTGGGGTGCTCTGCCTCTAAACTTTCGATTATCACTATTTCCTGGGGCACACTGAATATTCACGAGCACCGTTGAATTACAAAAACATCCTCTGCAGCTGGGATTCAAACAAGAGCACTCGGGAAGAGACATCGGCACAAAGGCAATCACACCGGCATATGTCCACATAGAATGGGCCAATTCCCATAAAATTAGCTCCGATTTTGTTCCACACGAAATCGAACGGTTATGTTGCACGGTCCCTTCCCATTGAAAATAGTACTATATCGATCAGTTTTAAGCGAATAGAAAAAGATTATTTAGGAGCACCCTTCAGCGGACCGAAGGTTTTTCACCGCAGGGAATTCACAACAAAAAAAACAATCATCATTTCCCAGCACCCTACAACTATGTGACAAAAAAAACCCTTCGCGTGTGCAAAATGAAAATTGAATGGAAAAATAACCTATCCTCAGAATATACATTCTAATATAAAATGCAATTTAGGATCAGATTTATATTTTATTGCTTTTCTTCAAATTTATTTGAAACAAATTCGCGTTTCCATTTGTTAATACATCATGATTACATGTATGGATACATGTTCATGTATGATACATGCCTGGTACAGGCAGTTCAGACATGTAAGTAATGTTCAGGCATAGTACTGCCGTCCTTTGCAATGAGATACGCATTACTTGATGATGACGTCATAACGAATCAAAATGCGTCGTTGTTCTAAATAAATTTGAGGAAAATAAAGAAATTATTACTTCTAATTACAGTGCGAACCTCAAAAATTATCACCTGAATACGGATATTACATTTTTGCTAGTAAAGCCAACTTAAGTAAATGTAAACAACCACAGGACTGAATTTGGAAAAAAAGATTATGGCTCATATTTTATCCGGTTTGGTGACTGATTAAGAATAGATGACCGTGTGATTTTAAGTACAATTCATATTGGTGTATAAAAAGGCAAAGGCCTTTAGATCTTACGAAGCGGGAACGGTTTAAGCTTGAAACACTTGACGCCGAGCCAAAAGGAGACACACCTCGCCCGAAGGCAACGCGCGCCTAACCACTCCGGATTTGGAAACAAAAGCCTATCGTAAAAGCGTTTGGCGCGTCCAGCGACTCGTGTCCTGGAATAGTATAGTTGGCTCCCAAGGCAGCGTCACAGCAGCACACTGCACTTTATGTGTATTTCGCCTCAAGCCGTTCCCTAGCCAACGAGGCCCCGCAGCGGCTAAGGAGAGACTGGATCGGGAAGAGCTATCTTTGATCCACCAGGCCGAGAAACACCTCGGGTGAGGGGACAGAGAAGCAGACACCAAACGTTGGAAGGTAATTTAGACCCCGCTTTTGGACACGGGCACTCAAAATCCCCACACGAAGAAAGCCTATTTTTTCTCTGTAAAGCCCCGCTCCAAAATAAGAAGCTGTAACCGTAAAAGTGATAGAATCGTTCCTACGAGTAGCCAGCTGCTCTTTGTTTTGTGGTTTCTCCTCGTTTTGTACCAGCACTCTTCATGGCACAGATGGCGCAAATGTTTTAAAAGTCTCTCTCGAAGGGTGCAACATGAAAAATAAAATAAGCAGGGTCGTTCTCTTCGATGTCTCTCCGTTTCCTTACCGACATGGGACATCTCCGCAACCATTTCCACCATATGCGGACACTATTAATGTGCTCACCGAGCATTTACTCTCACAGCACATACGAGGAAATTGGGGAACACGCAATGCAAGTCGTCATTTTGAATAAAAATGCAATACCAAGTCAACTAAAACGTTACATAGGTGAACTATGCCATGCTTATGGAGAATACACTAATATAAGAACATAAAATAGCGGATTTTTACGCAGAAATGACCAGTATCGAAGGATGAACACAACCGATATTGAACGACCTAGGGGAAATGGTAACCGAGAATAACTCTACGCTTTATTTCTGACACCGTCCCAGGTTTCGGCACATCATGCTTTTTCTTTCTCAAGGTTTCATTCCTTGAAAATGGCATAATATGCCAAAACCAGTGCTGGTTTCAGAAATAAAGTGATGAATCATACTCTGTTACTTTTTTAAATTATAAATAATATCAAAGGTTTCCACAGAGTCACGTGCAAGAGAGTGCTTATATACACGATTAAAAGTTGAACTACGGTGGGTAACTCGCAAATTAGAACACATAAGTACCAACAATAATCCCATATATGTATACGCGAGTGTCTGATTATATTGCGTCATTTACATTATGGATGAAGTTTTTCGTCGGAATAGAAGAAAAAAATAAAATATCACAAAATGTTGCATGGAAACTCCAACAAACCGTTAAACGCCAGAATTTGAAATGAGTGATCCACGGTTACAGAGAAAATGGAAGTTTACAATCAAGTCACAAATGTATTGGAGCACACTTTTACAAATATTTATGGAATTTCCATGATGTAGGTCACCACTTGAATTAATTAATGCCATTACAAAAATGTTAATGGAATGTTCGAGAGATTTTAAAACAAAAAGCAGCTCTTAATTGATACCACATGCAATCCATCTAACTTGGAAAAGTCATAAGAAGGGGACTTAGGATAGAAACTCTAACCAATCATCGAAAACATAGACTTGTGTGAGTTGTCCTATCGCCGATTGCCTCTGCTCTACTTTCACGGCGTTTCACGGGGATGGTGTAAGATTATGATATAAAACGGAAAAAGGATTCCTGCAGTCTATCAGTTACGTTCTACGTTTAAGTGAAAAGCTATCTAAACAACCAAAGTTACCAGAGAAGATTGCATCGCTGAGATACGTGCTATGGAGTAAAACCACGCACTCTATATATAGCTATCATATAAGAAAACAGATTGACTGTTTCTTTTTTCGGGATTCATTCCGCGATGCATGTTTTGAGAAAATAATATTTCGCTGGTCCTCTTGCCAGCTTCGTCAGATTAACTGAACTGACTTCTTAGTCTTGCTCGTCTTGAGAGTGGACTCCCGTGGTTGCCGGAATTTAAATTTGAAAAAATTCGTTTTAGACTGCTACTCAACGTGTAACCTTCTCCTCGGTTGACGTTCTTCGGTCTCTTCGCAATTTCTATAGCCTCCCTGATTAATCTTGGGTAATAGCGTATTTCCCTAGACATTAGTCTTGTCTCCTCAAAGTTGAAATTATGAGTGTTTTATGATGAGGTGGTGTTCGGCTATTGCAGAAATGCGGTAATTGTTATTTTTAATTGCCCGTTGATACTCTTGGAGGCGTATTTTTAGGGCTCTGCATGTCTGGCCTACATATGAATGTGGTGGTTAGACCGTCAACTTATATAAAATCCATTTAATTAATATTAGGGTTAAGGGTAATATTAATACTAGGGTAAGATCTAGTTCCCTTGTATTTGCAAAATTGTCACAATAATTAGGCAGTCTGGATAGTGGGGTGCTCTACGCATTGGTACGGCAGACATAAAGTCCCTGGTTCGATTCCGGGGACAGTCCAAGCTTATGTACATAAAGGAAAACATGTCATCTGAAAAGGACAACAAAAATCTTAAAGTGCCATGTTATTATTCTTGAAAATTGAATTAAAATTACGTGGTGTCATCTTTGTTTGAAGGTTTTTGCAGCGACTCTTTACTATATTTAAGTTATTCGGGGTATCCCGATGCGTATTGAGATTTTAAATTGGCTCAACGTTTCGTTTTGTATACTGAGAACGTCGTCAGGAGAATGTCAGAGTTTGTTTGTTTCGCCTTTATATATATAGGTTCTTCTGGTAAACCAAACGGCCAATTAAGATCAGGCTAAAAGAGCAGAAAAGAGCATAAAAGAGCGCTAGAGACAAGGCAGTGGATGACTTCAGCCGTCGCAGAGCACATTATGTCACATCCAGGACAAAAGATACTCTTCGATTAGGCTAAAGTTCTGGCCAAAATTAGTCTTCATTATACTCGACTAATAAGGGAAGCAATCGAGATATCCAAACGACCATCAAATTTTAATAGGGAAGACGGCTATCGCCTGAGCAGTGTATGGAAAACACACCTAACCACCGAAGATCTCTACCGGCACGCATCATTTTTGGACTTTAAACCGTTAACAATGATCAACCGTCTCGGCGAAGAACCTATATACAGAGGCGAAAGAAATAAACTCTTTCATTCTCCTGACGACGTTCTCAGTATGCAAAACGAAACTTTAAGTCGATTTAAAATGCTCCATACGCAGCGGGACACCCCGAATAACTTTAATATAGAACGTGGTGTCATACTTCATACCTATGCGACACCAGGAAAAACACCGGGAAATAGTATACCACCATTTAACAGCCATTTATGTGGAAAATTGTTCATTAGAGGTTAAAGAAGAAACTCCAATAAAATTGAAAAGATAAAACACGGTATTCTTACCATCTAATTTTCTAACTGTGGTAATTCTAGAGAAATGACGCTGCAGTCGGCAACAATGGCTGGAAAAAGTGCACATTTAAATATATTCACGTAATAAGGAGCATATTTTGCTACTCAATTTTGTTTTCAAATAATTAACGCATGTCATAGACGAAAGTATGATATTATAAAGAACAAACTATTTTCCTCGTATTTCTCCCATTCTCCTGTAGAAAACTGTAATTTCCAGTCCTATCTGTAAAAAAAGTGCGGAAAGGTAAAATTTTGCAGTTCACTTAAAAAATGGAACACCTCTTTCTATTTGAATTCAGAGTATGAATAATGTGACAATAATGTCAGATCGTCTCGCGGTGGAATAAACCCAAAGGGGGGGGATGGATACATACTCATTAGAATCGACTGTTACCAAGTTGGGGGTGGTAGGAAAAGATGCCTTAGGGTGGCAATAGCTTCACTAGGAGAGTCAAAACAAATGTTACATACATACCAATCAAGCCGTTCCCTTCGGGAGGAGGCAGAGTCATTAAGTTTCACTCATAAATTGCATATTTGTACAACTAACTCTGCTTCAATAATTTCCTCCATACTGACCAATCTTTGCATACCTATTCTGTTACATTTACACCAATAAACTGCTTCATACACGCCTGTTTTTAAGACTCTTAATATTCCTCCTCCCAATAATTTTCCTCGACCACATTCAAAAACAACTTTCTCGGCCTACCTCGGCGAGAGGTCGCTCTCGCACCCTTCATTTCACTCTTATGTATCTGCCTCGTTATTCGACTCTCATCCAAAAAATGTTAAGTTGCATTATGAATTTTTTAAAAAGTTCCATTGTTGATTTTAAAAAATATTTTTTTAATCGACTTTAATTGATGAAATGAATAATCCACTGATAATAAAAACTAAGATACAAAATATGCTGATTATTTCATAAAATAAGATTGCAATGACCTAATTTGTGTAGGCATAGGAGTCAACTGCAGCGCCATTAGCATGAAACTACCGCATTTTGACTTCAAGTACGACAGTAATTAGCATATTACTTTTAAAATAGTCGGTAAAATGCATTTCATTTTTATTCAATTTATGAGATATTTTTGTTTCTCAAAGACTGTTTTTATTAAAACTCATATTTCACTTTCACAATTTCATTTTTCTTGGTGTAATTTGAGCAATTTTCGTGAGAGCTCATGCTGAAGCCTCCAATTTCAACGCTGTATTGTAGTAAAACTGGCGAAGAAGGACTATTTACTTTCATCTCAATTTATAAGACGCACTTAAAAGATGCTACTATAGCTGTGCGAATGCTTCGAAATCGATTCGAATCGACTCGAATCCGGCTTAATTCGATTCAATTCGTCTGCGAATCGGGATGCTTCGAAACCGAATGATTCTCAATATTCGAATCTGATAGATTCGTCTTCGAATCGTTGCAGGCATTCAAACATGGCGCTCATTCCAAAAATGGTGCGCCGTCCGTTTAGACGATGTTTTTCTCACGCGAAACGAAAATTTACACGACCACATGTTATTCTGAGTTATTTTTTGTGCCACTATAGATATATAAGTTAATGTAAGGCCATGAAATATTGTGAAAATCTTTATTACTTTAACTGCGCATAAGCTTTCGCGTTTTATTTAGATTCGTATTCGATTCGCAAGCGAATTTTGTCTGGAGTGATTCGATTCGCTACCAAAATTTTTAACAATTCGTTTCGATTCGATTCGAAATAACTTTTGAGAGATTCGATTCGGTTCGATTCGAAATGAAAATTCCTGATCCGCACAGCACTACATGCTACATTAGAATTTTCAGATAATCTGGACGTAAGTGACACATAAGGCCAGAGCAACCTTTAAAATGTCTCCAATCGACGAACAGCCGATGATCTCTGAATAGGGTGACGACAGAGTGACGCGACTCGAGTGCGGAATGCGAGAGCGAATCGCACGACGACAAGTAGAAGAGCGAATTGGAAGGGGACGGGGCGAGGACAGAAACGGAAACCAACACTTAGTCAAAGGGGTGAAGCACATTTCTACCGCAAGGCTACTAAGACGAACAGACAATGTGTTTTTGATTCTAACCCATCCATTTAGGAACGGAATTTTACTTTCGAAAATTATTAATCGAATGAAGGTGTGCTCTCCATTAGTACTTGATTTATGGAATTTCTCCATGAAAGGTGGAATATTACTATTTTTGGCTATGAGAGTAGGATGGATAGCGTCAGGAAAGAGTGGGTAATAAATGAATGTAGGTTAGATGCTCCAGTGATGGACATATATGAAAGGAGTGTGCTTCGTTGTTTTGGCCATGTTGAGAGAATGGATGAGAGTCGAATAATGAACCAGATATATAAAAGTGAAATGAATGGTGCGAGAGGTAGAGGTAGGCCGAGAAAGTTGTGGTTGCATGCGGTTCAGAAAATTCTTAGGAGGAGGAATATTAGGAGTCTGAAAAACATGAGGGCGTGTATTAAGCAGTGTATGATGGGGTAAATTAAGCACAAGAGGTTAGCAAGGATGGGTCAGTTTGGAGGAAATTATTGAAGCAGAGTTAGGTGTACAAATATGCAATTTATGAGTGAAAATTAGTGACTCTGCCTACCCCGGAAGGGAACGGCGAGGTTGGTATGTATTTATTTAAAAATCAATATTTTCTAGAAAGAACAGACGATGCAGTTTGGACTCTCACCCATTCATTTTGGAGCGGAATTTCATGTTCGAAAATTAATAGACGAACGAAGATGAATTCTCTACTATTATTTTGTCGACGCACAGCATCTATAAAATGCAGAATATCCGAATTTGTTACAAAGCAATTTAAATATTTGGTGTCAATTTTTCTACTTGCCTTAAGTTTCAGGTATTCCCTCAAAGAGGACAATCAACTATTCAGATATACTAAACGGTATCTGGCGAGATGTTGTGGAACATATTTCTGAATAATGAAAGACATTCTGTAATCTTCACTTAGTTTTTTTATTAGCATTACGCGTTGAAACTATTACATCGTCATCATCAGCTACAAACTCAGAAATATGACTCTGAAAAGTGAGATTAACTACATAACTCGAAAATTGTAACCTGATCCGTCTGAACATTTGGTTTGTAGCTGATGATGACGCTGTAATCGTTGAAACGCGTAGTACTAATAAAAAAATAAGTGGGAATTACAAAATATCTCATAATTCGTCAACTAGTCAGATACGGCAGTGACTATTTGTCAGGCATAGCTCGTAGAAATTGTCACGAGAAAAAATCGGCCAGGGCCGGAAATCAGAACGTGGACTTATGCCTTTCTGGGTCAGTTCGGAGATTACTACACCATCCAGGCTTCCGAATTCCGAGCCAAAGGTCTACATCTAGAGGCAGGGGGTGGTAGGTCACCAGCCGTGTAAAGATGTAAAATATTTTGGAGGTGAAATGGTGACATGTATTATAGGAGTGTATTTAGTGGAGCTTAATTTTTATTGTGGTTGCTCATTGTTCGCGGAAAGAACGAGTTTTTGTACTTATCTGTTCGGCAGAGTATCTCCCTTATTTTATCGCATCTGTCAGACCTAGATATGTAGTGAGGCGCCATGATAACATTCTCTGTATCGCTCTGAAATACACCAGTTCTGAATATCTCAAGCAGCTTAAGCCTAGCGTGCAACCTCCCGAGTATCTAGGGGCTCCCACCTTAATCCCTCTAACAGTTGTGCAACAACATGTTTGTTAGTAGCAGTTTTTAACGAAGCGTCGTAGTTTAATAACCGGTACAGACCGATTTTTGGGGGGGGGGGGGTTGGGGGGTAAATGCCTGCGAATTTAATCGCCGTATTTGCGCCAGGCATGTAAGTTTATATCTTCGCACTCCGGCATAATATTTGAGGCAGCATGACTTATCTTTGAACCAATCAGTGCAAAGCACATAAGCCTTTTGCCAAAAAGATATGAAATATTGAATTAATTTTATTATTCAGAAATAAAAAAGGGAAGTGAAATTATAGGGCGAGGCCATATTTTCAAATAAATTAGCGAGGTAAGTCAACTCGGAGCCATTATTTGGAATTCCCCGTTCCAAGGGTAACAATGCTCGCCCACAAGTTTGTTTCCAGGGAGCCAAGTTTCCCAAACGACGAATTCGAGCAAAGCCACGGAACTTGAGCGGTTGATGATCGATAACAATGGCCGTAGGCGGCGGCAACAATGGACGCGCAAGAGAGATACGGCGGCAGTCTAAGTTTGGCACCGTTTACACCCACCCTCCCGCCATTTGCCTCCCTCCCCCCTAGATCCACCCTGCCCCCACTTCCACTCCTTCCCGCGGCTACGTCCTCTCGACACCTAAAGAGCCGAGTAACCGATGCGAAGCCCGCGATCCGCGTCCCGAACAATCTCTAACAATCCCGAACGGTCACGCCCTGCCAACATTCCCGGCGTTGCAGACAGCTGCTGCAATCAGTTAGGCAAGATGGCGGTGGCCAACGCGGCCGGAAGAGTAATGGCCCACTGTTGGAGCCTTGAGGCACCCCTACCCGCCAAAGAAGTGTGTTTCGCGAGTTTGCGTAAGGGGACCGCGGCTGCTCACTCGCCCGGACAGACGAGTCGATTTTCACCAGCTGGGAGGAGAATGGCTCATCCAGAGGGCACTCACGATTCTTTCAGAGAGACCATGTCCCACGGCTCAAGTTTATCTGATACTTTCTCTGCAACAAGTGATATCACATGATTTCCCGTACATCAAATCTAGTGCATTCCCTGGGAGCGAGGAACTGTGGGAGGATATCATAGTCATCTTCATAGCAGAACGGGTTTGACCAACAGAATGAACATGGTAATTTATTATTAGTTCCTTATAATGATTGCTGCTACAGAAGATGGAAGCGCAAAATATTACTGATAAACGTCTACAAAGAGGACTTATCTAAGCAAAAGTCAAGTGACAAGGAATATAAGCACCAAGGATGAAGGATAAAAACGGCGACTACTGCTATCTGTTAGCAAAATAAATTGGTCGTAGCCCGTAAAATGGAAGAGCCGATCCTAAATTCAAATATTCAGTCAATTGCAAACAAAGAATCGTGAGATTCCTATGTCATAGTATTAAAAATTAATAATGTAGAGGAGGAATCCTCAGCGATACATGAGTCGTGAGGCTTGATTTGCAGAGGGAACACCGTACGGCCGGTGACTAACATCCGATGGTCGCCACCTGATACCATGAGATCACTGATGACTCCGCACACGTGATAGGCACTACAACTGGACTGCAGTACCCTCAAAATCATTCCGAATGTTGGTTTGCTACACAACCCCAATTAATTCACTTTTAAGCCAACCACTTCACTCCTACATTATAGAAACTCTCTAAATGATTGACTTATCCTTGATCACTGAACCTTCATGGCATTTCATCCCATCTGTTTTCCTTCCATCACTTTTTTCGGAAAATGTCAAGTGTCTTCAAATGCGTCAAGAAGGATTTTCTCAGCAAATTTACAGTGACTGCCTTAACACTGCTTTCTCTCCCCTTGCAAAATAGGGGAAATTCGAGATACTTAATCATTCTTCCAGGGAACCAAATTCATTCATTATGATAACGTAACAGATATTAAAATTAAGTAAAGTTAATTGAAGTGGTCGAGATCAGCGTTTGTTTAGCTTCAATATTGCAATCGTAAAATGTTTCTTTGCGCTGCAATGAGATCAAAGGTTGGATTCAGTAAAATAACTGTGATTTTCAGCCGTCCTCCTTTGCTGACGATTGCATTACACTTTATGCAAACTCTTGCTTCGCAAAATACTTATTTGAATTGCAACTATTGCATGCTCTCAGTGAAAATTATTTACAAAAAATACACGAAGCAAAATATAATGGATGTATCAACAAGCACAGAGCTGCAACATCAGTAAATGATAAACATTCCAATAACAGCATGATCTGAAGCCATAAATATTTTACATCGTTATTGATACAGCTTCCAGCTCATGTGAGAAAATCGTTCGTGTATTTCCTTGTCCGCAATAAGGAGATGTTTCCCTTGGAAGAATTCTCATTGGCATGTAAGCATTGAGCCCACTTCAATACAGCTAACCGTTTAATCTTGATTTTCAAAGCAAAGAAATATATGCAGCTGAGTTCTATGTCGCGTTGAGGGTAACTTCGTAAAAATTAAGATAGTACCATCAACTAGTTCAACCTTTCTCTTCGCGTAGTGTTGTTTTTACTTAAATGGCATTTTGCAATGTTTTCAACTTGCACACAAAATATTTCGTGAGCGCAAAAAGAACTGAATTAGGTGGATTTTATCGAGTCATTTTCTAGATGACATCACAGTGTAACGCACTCTTTACGCCGACCCTGATACCAACAATTCCGGTGGCAAAATGGCGAATTCCATTCATCCGAAACCCATTTATCGAGGCATTGTATCCTCAGGATAGCATTCTAGAACTACATTATTGATTTTGGGCACGGATACTGCTTTAATAAGCATATAATTGTACTTAGTTGATATTCAAAACCATATTCCTTACCAAAAATGATTTCAACCTCACAATTTAAAAACAAAACTTTAAATTTTATGAAAATGCACAATTTTTTAACACAGAAAATCAATCCGCCCATTAATAAACCGGGCGTCAATAATTGAAGACGACAAGTGCGCTCTGAATAAGTATAATGCCTGATAGGTATGCTTTTACAGATAATGATAATTGTGAAGCAGATGTATTATTAAAGCTTTAAACACCATATATTTTTTAGAAGGAAGTAAGGAGGCATGTATCTAAATTATTGAATGTAATTTTGTTTACTTTTTTCGAAAATAGAACGTTATTTATGCATCTCCCACGGCTACGCAATCGATTACTGGACAAAAGAAAATAATACTGTTTAAACGAACCTTAGGGTACCACTACCGCAAAGCGTAATAGAGGATTTTATATTCATCGAAAAATTAACGTACCATGCAAAATAACCATATTTTCCTCACTATGCTCTCGTGACATGATTCACAAAATTATTGGCCTAAAAAACCGAACGTGCACTTTCAGCGCTGAAAGAACTAGCTTTTTAGCATGCGTTCAATATTTACTGGGACACATTTGTCTGCATTTAATTATTACCCCAAACGGCCATTCACCGCTCAGCCAATTAGCGTAAAAAGCGATTATGGTGAACGCCACAGTCGGCCTGTGAAAGGGTAATACATTAAATTAGAGCAGTCATTCTCAGAATGTGAAATGCAGAGAGAAAATTATTATTCCCTTCAGTTAGCTAAGCGAGACTGCAGATTGTTAAAACACGGATGATTAGCTCGCAAAATTGGCTCAGTAATGAACTTACCGTAGTATGCCATTAACCAACGTCGTATACCAACACTTCATTACACTTAGGTGAGCTAAATGCACCTGAGATGAAGATAATTAGCCAACTACTATTTAGGTTGGACAGAAATAACTTCCAATTGCATTGCACAACCAAGATATGAGGTTCAAAATAGCTTACAAGCAAATAAATTACCAATCATAGAATGAGGGTTTCAGATAAAATAAATACAAATGTCAAATCCATTCATCTCCAATGCTGAGATCTCCACTGAAAGTCCACTGGCACAACAATTTGATTTGCATAGCTTCTAGCTGAGTGTTGCCTACTGTTTCAACGTTAATCACTCACTTAAAGTAGACCTAGCGAAAAATTATTTTACTTAGAAATCAATGAATTTCGTCTCATTTTAAAGAAAAATATCTCACTTATCCAATGACACCAAAAATTCTACCCCTTACCACATTGCTTTCGGAGATATTTGCCAAAAAATGCCAGCCCTTTTACATGGGAGATGGTACGTGTATGCACTCCAGAGAGACATTATTTACAAAATGAGGTATTTCTAACACTTAGATACCGTAAAAAAACTAACAGTGCGTATCTTGTATGTTTTATCAACTATTTTTGAAAATTAATCATATTGTCACCACAGTAGATTCTTGGGTATCGCAAAAAACCTCCCGTTTTGAAGG
This sequence comes from Ceriagrion tenellum, assembly GCA_963169105.1. Lineage (NCBI taxonomy): Eukaryota > Metazoa > Arthropoda > Insecta > Odonata > Coenagrionidae > Ceriagrion > Ceriagrion tenellum. Next base: position 11,940,660 of record OY720639.1, read on the forward strand.
AATTTCAAACGCACCACGCGAAAAAAATTAGTCAAGTTAAAGACTTATTTAGATATTTTCATTTAATTTCTTACAAATTCTGTCGTATACCATTAATAATGCAATATTTAATTGATGTGTCCTACTGCTGGTGAGATTAAAACGTATAATTCGAATATGGTCTCTATTATGACTAGGGAACTATCTCCCTCGGGCTACCTTAAGCTAGTTTTAACTTCCCTCGGTTAACGCCAACTATGAGATGACGTAGCTCTGACGCCAAAGCGATGTTAACTGAGAGTTTGAAGTCTATAAAGTTCATTTCAGTGTCGGTTGGCTAACGTTAACGATAAGTGATCTTGACGGTATGAGATACTTAACCGAGGTAATGATAAACATAGAAATCGTAATATTGGTGTTTAAACTAACAAAATAAAAATCAATTAACTTTTTTAACTTTTGGTCAAGTTCTAATAACCCAGAGAGTGCAGATAAAACATTGTCACCGAGGATGTAAACGAATACTACAATATCCAATGACAAATTTAGCATTACCACCTGGGGATCTCAAAACCGAAGAGAATTTTGTCACTGCTCGGTTTTGGGAAATTAAATTTCTTAAGTGTTTATAAATGATTGAGTATTTTAGTTTTCACACCCGTGCCATAATTTTTAACATATTTTTCACGTTCAAACATGCCATCATTTGGAGTTCACCCCTTAGATTAAAAACATAAGTACCTAAATAACTATGGACCATAAAAAGTCGAGAGTTACATTAATTTCCAATTAGTATTTAACAAGAAGTGCTAAATATTCTTCAAATCTTTTAGGTAGTCGTGGCCTTCAAAGAGGACTTAAATAAGGCTAGCGTTGTAATTTCTCGCTTTCCACGTAAATCTCCCGCATGGATTCTCGAATAGCTGTGTAGATTTTGTCCTTTTTTTCCCCGCATTCGTTAGCGGTAAAATCCTTAAACGTAAGCCGATTAACATCATCTCCTGAGGGGCCGTAATTACAGTTAATTAATACTGCGTACCACACAGAGGATAGCTGGGTAACCTGAATTCGCGGTCGATAGTGCACTCGTCTTCAGTGCAAATAAACGATCTGCGTACTCCATTATGGCTTCGGAATGAGGCGAATTCCTACGCTTTCAATTACAAACAGTGTGTCATCCCTACCAGCTTTCGAAATAGCATCCCATTTACAAAGTCCAAAACAAACATATGAAAATGCGGATTGTAATTACTATAACTTAACAACACAAACAAAATGTTGGAAGCAGTCGAAATGAAAATTACCGTGAAGTGAGTAACCACGAGGTAGAACTATAATAGCTCATTCTTTCGACTGCATTGCACTCAAATGGTATTGGGCCGGAACCAATTATTGCGGAACAAACCTCGGCTTCCATTATTGAATCCCGGCAGCCAAGCATATCGTAATTCTGTGCTACTCAATCATAGTCCCTTCCCAGCTGATACAATTTCACCATCAAAATTCTCTTTTTGTATCCCGTTTGTTACATAAACATTGGTGCACGTATCCATTAGATTTTATGAAAGCAATAGTGGACTGTTGATTATAACACACAGGTGAAATATGTACAGGGTATTAATTTATCATCAGATGATAGGAAGACATGATCGGATATTTCACCATGATACCTAATGATGGGACTAGGCTACGATTCGCCAATTATCCAGCTTTCACAAAATTCTCCGGCTAAAAAAATATGGCATAATTTCCCGCTTACATATTTTAAAATTTACTTGTGCACTTCAATGTGACGTACACATCGGGATTTCTATAAAATAATCAGCGTCTTAAAGCTTCAAACACCTTCATTTTTGAGTTATCAAAACTTGAGAGCATGGTGTGGTAAGCATAGAAGTGCAGAGAAGTAGAACGGTGCTTACGTTTAAGGTAGTTTAAGCGGAAAATCATTTTACTTAGAATCAATGACTTTAGCCTCACAAATGAAAAAACGACTTCGTTTTCTTCCACGTTCTGGTTCAGGGAACCACGAGAGCGACTTCATACCGGAGATACTACACTTAGAGATAAAATGGAGGAAGATGGACAAAAAGGAGGAGCTAGAAATAAGGAGGAATATGAGTAAATGTAAATTACTCAACGACATCCTTTTTGAAAGAATTTCCCCCCTCCTACAAGTCTCTCTAAACCTCACGGAAAGACGAAGACCCAGATCCCTCCCACCCAACTCCACACCTGCTGATACTCACCTCCACCTTAACGACCCTTTCCAAGTTAACCCACCCTTCCCTCTACCTTCCATCCCCCGCCCCCACCTTTCTCACCAACGCGGTCCTCTCACGGGTTTATCCCCAATTCTCACCATAACCGCCACCCCTCACCTCTCTCCGGGTTTCTCCCCTCCTAACACCCACTTCTTCCACCCCTCTCCAACCTCCCCCAAGTCCCTTCCAGGTATATATATTTGCTTGAAATTCAAAAATTTTTGTACTTGAAAATGACCTCTATGTGTCGAAACATGTCGTACCAAAAAAATAAATCAGTGGAAGAAAACGAAGCAGTTTTTTCATTTGTGAATATCAACTTCCACATAGTTGAGCCTGATACCATTGAACGGACTTTAGTCTCATTTTAAAGAAATATATCTCACTTATCCAATGGCACCAAAAATTCAACCCCTTACCGAATTACTTTCGGGGATATTTTCCAAAAAATACCAGCCCTTTTACATGGGAAATGGTACATGTATGCACTCCGGAGAGACATTATTCACAACATAAGGTATTTCTAACACTTAGGTGTCATAGAAAAAACTGAGAGTGTTTAGTTCGAATGTTTTCTCAACTATTTTTGGAAATTAATCATATTGTCACCACAGTAGGTTCTTGGGTATCACAAAAAAACCTTCCGTTTAGGAGTTTCAAACGCACTGCGCGAAATAAATGAGCCAAGTTAAAGGCTTATTTAGAAATTTTCATTTAATTACTTACAATTTATCTCATATAAAACTATATTTTTCACTATTTATAATGCAATACGTAATTGTTGTGTCCTACAGCTGGTGCAATTAAAACGTATAATTTGAATATGGTCTCTATTATGACTAGAGAACTATCTCGCTCGGACAACCTTAAGAGTGATGGAATGAGTTACATCGGAACTATTGTCCGAAAAATCTCTCTCCGAATACAACCACAAAAGTATCCTTATTTTCAGATCCGATCATTTTTCCCACCACTTTCAGCGGAAAATTCGGTAAGGTTCGGCTCTTTTGTACAATTTTTGTCATTAAATATTATTGATTTTTCATATATTATTGATATTTCACCGATTCAGTCATAAAGAATGCAGTTATTATTTTTGAAGATTCTGAAATTTATGGGCGTATTTCTAACACTTAGGTGTTAAAAATACGCCCATAAATGAAAAAAATATACCGTAATATTTCGTATGTACGCATTTTTTCCACGAAAATTCGTCAAAAAAGTAGGGTGTGTATTATACATGGTTACAAACTTATCACGTTAATTATTCGGACCATAGGTCACATTTGAAGTAATCTCAAAGTACTTATAGGTATTCGATTTTACAATTTTTAATAAAAAACAATGCAATGACTCAATTAAATTTATTTATTAAAACTAAAATTTACACGCAGTTCCTCTTGCCTTTAACACTGTAATTTCCGACTGTATATTATACATGGTGATAAGTAAATTCTTACATTGTGCTCGCCATAAAGCGGATGCGTGTTATAGTAGCGGTGCGTATTATAATCGGAAAATTACGGTAGGATCCGAAAATAGCAGAGGAATTTGAAACAGTTAAATCGGTTAAAAAAACGAGCCTTCGATGCGCAGGTCGGTCTAAAGAATCAATTGCGTGTTAAGTTCCCATTTTCGACGTAATAAGTGGGTCATTTCCCCTCTCCCGGTCGCTCTGCAGGGCATCTGATATCAAGATAATCGCACAGTTGGAGTTAACAACTTGGATAAGGTGACGAAAAGTTGAAACCTAAAGTAGTAACAAACATACTAATGGTCCGTGACGGAAGTAAATATGTCCACACGAAAGTCTGAGGAATCAAATGCTACAAGTTGATTTTTTTTTCATGAAGGAAGCAAGATCACAGTCAATGGAAAACGCAACGATACTTGATTACGCCTTCAACAAAGAGAACAATTCTCGACAAGGTACAAGCTCAATAAGAAAATCTTCTACTAACTATGGAAATGAGAATGAAATTGTTTCACAACAGAAACAAAATATACTTTATGGAAATAAATCAATAAATTTGATTCTGATTAATATCCTTCGTGTAAGGACCAAGAGGCAGGAAATTCAACGGGTAGAATTGGATAAGTGAATGAGGGAGGCAGAAATGAATGGAATGAAGTTTAACGGATAGAAGAGTAATTTTATGATAACATTAGGAAACAAAGGAAGGAAAACCACTGATGAAAAGGGAAGGCGGAATCACACCCGCCTTCCATTTTCATTAGGATATGCGTTTTGGGAAAACATCTGCGAAACGTTAACAAATGGCTTTTGGTGAGCGAGAGTGAAATAAGAAAACGAAGTTCAACGAAAACGATTTATTCTGGAGGTAAGAAATGGCGCGTCCTAAGTGCATTAACAATCGCGTCGTGTCTCTTGTTTATTTACGTCGTTCCCTGGTGATCTCTGCCAGCATCCTCAGGTCGATCCTCTGTCGTGGTGCTCCAACCAGCTAGCAGCAGACAGCCGCCATAGGCTTGTTATTATGACTCAACAAATCTTGCTTAGCCAAATATTAAAATCAAGAGCACACCCGGCATTTTTGATCAAATTATTCCACACGTCTCTTAAAAGGGTATTGTGAAGCAAACAACCACTTTTTTTCAAATAGACAACATTTAATTGGCCAAAACACATGACAATAAATATGATAGCAATTTTGCGGCGACCGAAGGGCCAGAGAATTCTTTGCTGGGGGGATTGATTTCGGGTGGCGCACAGTAGTCCCAGTATATGGAAAAATGGGACATGGTAAGAAAAATAAAAGTATTCAGGTAAATCTTTTATGCAGTACGTTTGGATAGAGTAAGTGATGACGCATCAGAATTCGAAGATCCTGAACCGGTATCATGCACCTTTACTGTTAGAGGTAATATGAGAGAATGCTCAAGTAAGGTATGCATTCTACTAATAATCGAAAGTCAAATTCGCGTTAACTTTGGAGTTGCTTACATAGAATACTGTTGCATCGATTGTAATTCAAAGAACTAGATTCATCTCCGGAAAGTATGTACTATATATATATTTAAGTAAAAATTTATTGCTAATTTGTTATTATATGCGATTTCAAAATTGAAAATCATGAAAATTAGAGAACTTTAATCCGCAAAATAGAATGAAAACTAGTGAAAAGTTCATTCATTCCATGAGATTCCATTAAAAAATCTTTGGGAAGTGTAACTAACATCACTAAGTATACAACAAACTCATAATTTTCAGCCGACATTGGCCGATAATAATTCTATTTGTTAATTTGGTCCTATTTGCACTAAATAAAATCTATTCGCACAAATATTGCAAAAAATGAAATCCGCAAGTTTTCACATTTAATAGAAAAATTCAATTGTCTTGGCATCATATTTGTATTCGGCGACCCCGAAAACCTATGAACACCAAACTTCATCTCGATTTGAGAAAATCTTTTCATGTCCCAGAAATACATGGGCCGAGGACCACTGTGTGGCGGTGCGAACGTCAATGGCTTTCTGCAACAGGCAGGAGAGTGCAGCGGAGAGCGAGGGGGACACGACTTCTCAGCATACGGACACGAGGAGGAGAAGAAGAGATAGAGCAGCTGTTGGATACTCAGGAAAACATCTGAAGCCGCAATTGTCGCATACGGGGAAACTTTATCGATAGGTGGCAGCACTATTACTCGCCCTTTGTCAAGGACCTTATACCCAGGTCATGACACGCACTTGTCTAGTGTAATCTACTATCTTGGATCGAATTTTTGGCGGGGTTCAAATTTTGCATGCAGATGAATAGGTGTAACCGGTACAAAGATCCACGAATATTTCCCTGAATAATTTAGCCTTTGCTATAAAACTTTTTGAGTTGATAAACAATGATAAGAGGCTTTAGAACCCGTTAGGATTTCCGGTCTGAGACCTCCCGTTCGACTCCAGGAAAGTCTTAAACATTGCTTCCGACTCCGTAATTGAACACTGGCCAGAGGCACAAAGATTCACGAATATCTCCCTGAATAATTTAGTCTATGCTATGAACTTTTTGAGTTGATAAGCAATGCTAAGCGGCTTTAGAACCCATTTGGATTTCTGGCTAAAATCTTACGTTCAACTCCAGGAAAGTGGTAAACAATGGTTCTGAAACCATAATTCAAACGTGGTCATAGGGACAAAGATCCACGTATATTTCCCATAATAATTTAGATAATGCCATGTAAATGTTGGATCTGACCGACAATGTGGCCGACTGAATGACCGATAAGTGGCTTTAGGATTCCTTTAGATTTTTGGTCTGACGCCTCCCGTTCGACTAAAGGAAAATGGCAAACAGTGGTTCCGACTCCATAATTCAAACATGATCATAGGGACAAAGATCCACGTATATTTCCAAGAATAATTTAGATAATGCCATGAAAATGTTTTAGCTGACCTGGGTATAAGGACCTTGCCCTTGGTGTGCGTTGGTGACAACGAGGCTTTGGAAAGTTTTTGCGTTTGCGTCCATATTTTTGCGGTGTTTAGCACATTTTCGCTTACAAAAATAGTACAAGTATTGTGTCAGGCTGAACCTCCGGGTACTAAAGTAACAACGAGAAGGTGCATTTCTTTCTGGTGCCAGGTGACGAAGAATCTTAGATAAAACTAATCATCTTATAAAAAAACTTCTTTAATAAAACTTTTTTATTGGGATTTCTCTTTGCATTCTAATTATACTGTTTTCACGAGGGAGCTTCACTTTTCTTATTTCAGATATTTCTTCTTTCGAAAAATTATGCTGCATAAGAATCAGTTATGTAATGTATAATGATTTTTTGTGCCTACTTCAGTTACTTCGTTTTTGTACCGTTGTTGCGCAGCAGACGACGTCTTTCAATACAACTTCTTTCTTAGTGCGACCCAAGGTTCGATTTCTGTAGTTTACCGGGAAAACCGTCAATTATGCTGTACAAAAGAGGAATTTTATTGCTTCTCCATCTCATTTCTGTGAATATTTTTGCTTATTCTGTAGCGTGTACTTCATTTCATTGAGTACGATGTTGGCTCATGTTCTGAGGGTAACTGTCAAGTATTATTTGGTTTACTTACTGTCCGTTGATTTCTTGATTCTTAACTTGAAATAAAATCGAATTCTAAATTGAATATTTTACAAATTTAAACATCTCTAACACCATAAAAGGTGTCAATATTGCATTTTTTTTCTACTTCGCTTCATCTGTCACAACGCAATCCATGGGCGGGTTATGATGCTGCCATCTAGCGGCAGTTTATTTCGGTAGGCGACAATAAGGGCCTCAGGCCGCAACACGGCCGAGATGGGGGAAGATCGTGGGCATGAGAGAGAGGTAACCTCCGAGGCCTCACTCATCCTGTCCTTAAAGAGGGGAAGAGCGATGATAGCTCCACCACAAACACATTAGGAAAAAAATTAATACTCTGGGCGGCCAACATAAACACCAAACGATACCAGACTTAATGAAAATTCATGGAATTGACATTTTTTTCAAATAGAATCAAATACATAAACCGACCAAATTTCTTTCTCCGCTCCGCCCTTCATAACCAGTCCATTGTCTGATACGCCAATATCACTTTACTTTTTCCATTTATTTATTAGTTAATCACTCACTTATTATTCTATCATTCCTTAATTATTTAATGTTTATAACTACTAATTAACTGAACGCCAATTGATTTCCCTCTCCATTTATTAATATATTAAAATATGGACTTTTCTTTTATGTTAATTTACTTGAAGATGATACACGACATCGAAACAATTGTCGATTAAATGTGTAATTATGTGGAAGTACAGTGTTTCCCTTAACTGGAGCAAGCAGAGCATTTTGATTACTTTCGCAGAGCACGAAAGGGAAAATGAACTAGCTGGTATAGTAGCGAATAGTTGAGAATAGTAGCGTTAGCTAAGGAAATGTTCAGTATAAAATGAAATGAAGGGAGTAGTGGACGGGGACCTTGGGTAAGGATGTGAAGAAGAGGCTGTTGAAGAGCTTCATAAGAAGCGTAGCGTCTTAGGGTGCTGAAATGTGGACTCTGAACAAGTAGGAAGTGAATAGGCTAAAGGCATTAGGGATATGGGAGTAGAGAAGGATGAGGAAGTTGCGGTAAACAGAAAGGAAGACGAGTGAGGAAGAGCTAAGTTTGGTGGCTGAGGATAGGAAACTTAAAAATGAAATCTATCAATCGTTGCATGTGCAAATGATGCGGAAAAGAGTCACTCGTACTGGATCCTATGCGCCATAGAATGAAATGCGTCACGAAAAAAATAATTTGACTTGACCGTAAATCGAACCCGGATCTCCGGATTGCCGGCCACGTGTGTTAACTAGTTATACCATCAAGCCACCTTCCTGGAATTTTAACTCGACCGGAATTCGAACCAAGAGATCCCTACCAAATTTCATGCCTTATCACTGATTGCACAGAGGTTGTCAATATCTCAGTAATACAATGTCAATGTCTCACTATAACGGCTACCGCAACAATGAGGAATTTTAGGGTGGCGTATGAACGACGGCATCCTCGCACCGACACTCATTATCCTAATGACGACGGCTGAGTCAGCAAAACGTTGATATTTTTCAAAAATCTAATCCGGTGAGAAACCCGAGAAATTTTCACTGAGTAATTCGCCGGGAAAACCTTTAATCCTTTATTATAAAAATATATTCAGTAGTCGTCACGGAAAATGCGTTCGTCTTCACGACGATTACAACACACGAAGGCGGAAAGCGAGAAATAAAGAAGAAAGTCGGTGCTTTCTTTCTTTCCCCCAAACGGTCCAACCGCTCACCGTTTGAACGAAGGAGGAGCTTGGAAGATTTCAAGGGAAAGAGAGAGAGAGAGAGATGCAGGGCCGAGGGCGAGCTTAGGAGCTCGAGGTGAATAATTCATGGGGAAGAGCGAAATACCTTGAGAGAGGGGGACAGACAGACAGAAAGGCAGCGGAATTTTCGCTGGGTGTCGGCCTGGTAGGGAGGGGTCGGAAAACTGCGGGTGATGAAACTCGCGAAAGAAAAAATATGGGAAAAATGGGAAAGGAACCTTTTCACTAACGGGTAGCGCGCAGCATTCTTCAACTTTTTTTTATTCTCTCGGAAGAAGACGGGGGAGCGTTCCTTGGGAAGATATCTTGAGAGGATTACGCGGAAGAAAAGGAATACTCGGTCCCTTTATTTATCTCTTAAACGCCCGCTCAACGTAAGAAATCACGGACGTAACTTAAGGTGGTTGAGCTTGATCAAACTAAAGGTCCGTTCACAACAACTTAACTTGACTTCACTTAGCTTAACTTGGCGCGACTTAGGAGTTGAGTCCGTGAGAAATCAACACACTGGTTCACAACGACTTAAAGTGGCTTAACTCGACTTGGCGTAGTCTTGGAGTTGAGCATTTCTCAACTTTCTCTTAATTCTAGCCAATAGCAAGGCCTGGTTTACTATCGATAGTGCGGAAGTAATCGATTGCTACTATCGCTATAGGATACCTTGGTTATGCTGTTTGTGTTGTATGAGGAGGATGAAAGTGGCGTGCTGTGATTGGTTGGAAATTTCAGGCCCCGATTTTCACTCGGGAACAGCTTAAGCCAAGTTAAGTTGCTGTGTTAAGTCAGGAGAAGAGCGCAAACATCACGCCCTATGGATATTAATTACTCTGTGCAGGAGAGAGTTCTCACTCATTTCTAACTCGTTTCTTTCTTTGAGTTAACCAATCAACAAAGGAGATTTCTCAGTCTTTCCAATCATAATCAAGAGTATTAAGTGATAAAATTTACAAAAGAAATGACTCTTCTTATCCTTTATTTAAATTATTGGATATATTGCCTCTTATATATTCATATGCATACAGAGTACTACGCATGTTCTATATCAGAGGTGTTAATGCAGCTGGCTATGATAATGTCTCCTACCATGGATTGAGGTCACAGAATAGAGTACCTGTTCCAAAACCTACCAATGAAGCATTTAGAAGGTCTTACCTGTATTGTGCATCTACAATGTTTAATCGCCTACCATTCCACGTTGTCTCTGCAAAGCATGTTAAATTGTTTCTACGACACTTAAAAGCATGGTTATTTTCTCTAGACAATATTGAAAAAGATTTCTAAATATTGAGCTACAAAGTGAAGTGAATAACGTATATTTTGTTAATTTGTTTGTATGTTAATACTCTGGTTCACGACCATTTGTAATCAATGTTTTTGTTCTGGTAAAGAACACATGATTTTTTAAAAAATTACTGTTTCTTGACTTTATAAAAAAATCAAAGTTGGCATGTTCTGTTTTTGGCTGCACCAGCCAGCTGTTTCTTTTTCTTCGTTAAGATAACTTTGTATGCTGGCAACTCCAACACTGGTTGTTCACCACAGGGGTGCCTATATTCCACCATATGCTAATCTAGTGTCAAAATTATTCGTAGAAAAATTTAGTGTAATAAATATTATCTATCTATCTATTTACAATACCACGGACTTAAAAATACACGACCCGGGTTCCAAAGCTTATGCGTCATCCTCAGATGACGCATAAGAAGACGCATAAGAAGAAGACGAAGAAGAATGACGCTTATGCGTCATCTGAGGATGACGCATAAGCTTTGGAACCCGGGCCGCGTGGAACCCGGGCCGCGTGGAACCCGGGCCGAACCTGGATGGTGACATCTTCAGATATCTGAAGATGACGCTTAAGCGTTGGAACCCGGGTCGTGTGGAACCCGGGCCGTGTGGAACCCGGGTCGCGTGGAACCCGGGCCGAACCTGGATAGTGACATCTTCAGATATCTGAAGATAACGCTTAAGCGTTGGAACTCGGGTCGTGTGAAACCCGGGCCGTGTGGAACCCGGGCCGAACCTGGATGGTGACATCTTCAGATATCTTCATCTGGCGCGACTTAGGAGAGGACCCAGATATCTGAAGATGACGCTTAAGCATTGAAACCCGGGTCGTGTGCTTAGAAGTCTGCGGTATTGTAAATGTTACCATCGAATTTTCTGAAATATGGAATACCACCACGTTACTAAGGAACTTGAATTATTCAATCATAATTAATCTTTATATATAGACTAGGATCAACAGCGACGATAAAGTGCATCGCCGACATCAACGCTAGGTATTTTACATGTATTTGCTTCTCACTGGTAACAAGGTAGTCCTCTTGTGACTAAGATCTCTTCTACATATTCACCGGAGGTAGATGGCACGGAGAGATACAAAGGGGAGGATTCTTTAACCACTGAAAACACTAGAACCTCGAACAGGAAACCATGTCAAAAAAATGGAGAAGGCATCTCCCAAGATGGAAAGAGGATTAATGATCTTATCGCAAGATCCAGTACGAACAAACGTAAAGTGAATGGGGGAAGAGAAAGATTCACAGAAAATTGAGGAGCCGAATTGATAGATATCGAGAGACGGAAGGTGGAGCTACTCGAGAGGGAGATCAACGCCGAAGAGGACCCAGGTCTTTTGTTTTTCAAAAGTCTGCTCCGGTATATGCGGCAATTGACCTCAATACAAAAACTGAAAGTCCGGTCAAAGATTCAGAATTTTATTCTGGAAGAGAATGAAGCAGCGCAGCAGTGCTCGAGTGCAATGAAGGACTTCCCCAGCAATCCAGTAGAAATGACTGAACTGTCTGATAAGTCATTGTACTATAGTTTACCCTCTGCATCATCCGTGTCAACTGATAATGCTCCGTATCATACTTCATCCACTTCATCTCCTTACTCAGGTTCAGCAACTACAAATTTATGGAAGCTCTAATGTGAGCAGCTGCTGAATACTAGCATTCTCCTTGTAACAATTTTATATACAATATGAACTCATTATTACAATAAATGCCATGCTTTGATACTTAATTGCTTGTCCATTGAAAAACCTCGGGTTTCTTTTAGAAATCCTCGATTCTCTACCTAGTTTTACTAAACGTGGTACGGTAAACTTCATAGAAATAGAATGTAGTGATTAGATTAAAGAGAATATAACTCACCTCACTGTGAGAATCAAACGTTGCTCTGCAGAAATTGCCTCTCTAAAATTCGTAGACGACCTCTCTATCTTTCGTTGCACTTTGCTTGGAAGGTGATCGAAAGACTCCACACTCATCCTTGCGTAGTTGAAAAATTTAATAAGGTATTTTCTCATCTTCTTATACACTCAGAGAAATTTGCCGTCATAGTCTCTGTCTAAACTGTATTCGTGAACCCACAATCTTCTTTCGTTGCCTAAATTTAAGTATTTATGTCAGGAGCTATCAGAGAGAAGAAGTCTTCTGGAGAGTTTAGAGGGAGCCATGTTATACGGATGACCGGCAGTGCTATACTGTATACTAAATTGACACGTACCTTATTCCACCGCGTAGTGAAGCGTGATTGCATCCACCCGTGACCCACTGGCGTCCACCTTCTACCCTCCAGAGGTTTGTCTATTAACATACCAATCGTACTCTTTATTTACATTGTGTGACTTAGATTCAATATTTTGCGATTTAATTTTAAAAAGATATAATCTTGCACGAACGGTGCCTCTATTTGTATATTAAAGCTTCATACGACAGTACTGCAGAGCTACAAATCAAACAGTATTAGTTTTATTGATAGTATTTGGAATTAGATGTTACCATTCTGCTTCAAAGCCAAGCTATTACCAAGAAAAAATACTATTTTGACGGTGCTTACCCTGAAAGGGAACGGCATGACGGCGGCCGTTGGTAATTGTTGCCATATAATCGGTACGAAAAGTAGTGAATGCTCGCACTTCAGAATTAGCCACATATAATTCCTCTGCCAATCATGTAAAATAAGACTGCTAGCCATAACTTTCCGGTGACGCAAGTATTTACTGTCGACCGTATATTTTTTATTGAGCAAACTCAGACAACTGTGTGAAAATATGCAACGAGACCCGCGAACGAGTCGAATGAATTACATGATAATATTATATTATCATTCTAAGGAGACAACTTTCCAGAAGAAATAAAAGCATTAAAATATTTAGTTATTGGAACTATAAAAGAGAAGTCTTTTGGAAAAGTTAGAGGCGCCCATGTTCAACAATTTTACCCTGGATTCTAAACTAACACCTACTGCCCGCACCAAAATCTTGTAGACTCGAGTTTAAACCTAGATACATCCAAATGGTACATTGGATTTTCACATTTACCTGTATCCATTAAAATATTTTTTTTTCTATTCAATCCGTTTCTAGAATCATTTTAAAATCCAGTTTTGTACCAATATTAGGTGTAAGAGTAAAAAAGGTCCCATTTGTTTATCGATACGGCGTCATGAGCAACTTTGAAGTCCAATAACTGCATAGCACATTGTTTAAAAATGACGAAAGTTTAATATAATGTGAGTGATATCTTTATTGTAAGGGCTACTTTCAAATGTTTTACTTTTGTACTTATTGGTATGCTGTTCAATTTAGAAACCTACTTTTTCTCGGCAACCATACATCATGGCGTCATGAGACCAAAACTGTCATCTTCCTCTTTAAATTCCCTGAGCGAATCAGACGTTATCATTCTGCTGAAGTCAGTACCTTATTTTATATCAAATTATATATTTTCTGAAAAAGCGCACGAACCCAAAGCTGGACAAAGCTGACAATCGCCGAACCATATCGTTATAAATAATATTTAAAAATTATTCATGCAAAAATGAAACACGAAAAACTATAATTTATAATAAATAAAAAGTCGCTCTATATCAGCACAAAAAGTACCATAAATGGAAATAAAACTCTGAAATGTTATCTCGCATCGCTGCCATCTGCGAGCTCCCTTCGAAGGGTTTCCTAACACAGGGTTAGGAAACCCTTTGATACACTATTTGTTAGCTAGATGGTAGATGACGAAGCGTGCGCATTCAATTCTTTTTGGACATGGCTTTAAATTCCAACAGCGAATGGGACCTAACCAGAGATAAATCTTATCCTCTTAGATCGTAGACGTAGTCCTTCCGGGGCTCATGTGAACAGAACGATCTCAGATTCAGTCAACACAGTCGCTCAAGGGCACTGCCGTGTTCACTAAGCTCTGTGTTCTCTGGATAGCATTCTCAACACTAATCCTTCACCAAGAGGTTATACTACCCATGAATATATATTATGGATTTAAATGTTTGGAATTGTTGCCTAGGCTACGTGTTGCCTAAATTTCCACTTTTAGTTCACCCAGCCCTTGGCGCCACTTCGATTGAGTCTTTTCAGTTGTATCGTAAAAGGACGTAGTTAATTGTTGCTAACGTGAAACTGTGGTTAATATTCAATAGCGATCGAGGAGATATGAATTACTTGATGCTTTGAATAATATCTTGATATTTTTTTATCTAAAAGTTACTTTGTAAATGCTAGAGAGAAATATCTATAACAGGAAATGTTTAAGAGGTTAATGAAACGTCCATTGCAATCCCTTATCCATACATGATATTTTCGTTTCTTGGTTTTGAAATCTTGTATCCTTCTTCTGATACATTCCAACTTTTTCACCTCACATTATTATAAAATTTCTGTAGAGCGATATTCACGAAGAACTAAGACGTTTATTGTGCATTTATTTAATTAAATTTTGGAGAGATCTTATCAAATCTTATCCACCAACATAACGACTAGTGATTTTTCAATTTAGTGACGTGAGGTCTCACAGACCGCTCATTAAATCAAATGCCATTTCACAGAAATAAAGTATATATTTATAAAATTTGAGGAGGCTACATCCCTAGAAGATAAAAATACGAAGGTAACAAGAACTACAGATGTTTTGAAAGTAACTGTTTGAAAATATTCATAATTTAAAAATAGCAACAGTCTGTGAAACCGCACGTCTCCAGTTAAGGTATTTCAGGACGGATACATTAAGTTCAGAGGCCCATTGCTTATTAATGGCAGTTAAACCCGGTTAAAGCCGAGATACGCCGACAACAAGCCATGACACACGCCGCCAGTTAACGTTTAAGGCGGATAGAACAATGCTGTTCAAATATAGATTTGCGTTAAACTTGGAGTACGCGTTTTAATTGTTGATGCCTGCAAATAAAATTGAAAAAAGATGCAACGCACCGACTCGTATTTTGGGAATTCAATGCGATTTTAAAATGAGCCTTGTGACGCGCAGTATATATTTCGATAAAATAGATTAAATGTATACATATTTTTTTCCGAACATGAAATCACGCATTTATCATCATCATAATGATTTCTAGAAAATATTCAGTATTCACGCCGATACAAAAATAACATTTAGATATAATATAGTCGAATACCGTTCCAAAAACTTTGCATGCTTGTAACTGCTTTGAGCCAAAGGGAATATATTGACACAATAATTCTTGAATATTTTCATAACAACATATATGGCGAGATCCAACACAAAAACATATGAAGTTATTAAATAATGTGTGGTCGTAAAAATATTTTCGACCCACTTGAAACATTAATTTATACACACACTGACCCAGTATTACCGCTCCACCCACCTTAAACGATGCCGTGACTATGTATTGTTCTGGACAAAGCCGGATTTAGTTCCTTTTTGGCCTGCTATAGAACTGGTCTGAAATGTTACTAATATAGAACGGAGAATTATTAGAGCTGCTTCAAAATAAAAAGAGTACCATTTTTACCAGAATAGATACCACACTCAAACAGGGCGATAATGCTTATCGAAGGACTGATTTTGCTCAGGCGAAAGATAAGACGGTTTTCATGAAATTCCTTCGATGGTCTCAGCGAGAGGAGGAAGGCAGGGCAGGTGCAATCGCGCCTACTTAAAGGGAAGAGTGAGAGGGGACGGAATCAATGCCTTGGCGTGACCGCGTCGAAACGAAAACGCCGTCGATGCTGACAAGTCCATCAAACTCGGCAACACGTAGTCGAGATAGCACGGTCATTGGGGATGGGGCGAATGAGTCGGGGGCGGGGGGCGACTGCCCCTTCCCCTAATGGTCAAGGGCACGCGACCTAATGGGGTTCAAATTGCCCTCGTCAAGGCGATCGCGGCTCCATACACGGCGGCGACCCTGTGGAAACGGAGGCGAATTTATAACCAGGAAAAAAGAGCGACGGGAATTATCCTGAATTTATTTTCGTGGTCCTTCCGGTTGGCGTGTGTTTTCAATGACTGGATCCGAAAGCCCCCTCTTAACAAGATGCATTTTTCCTTTTTATTGTGAGCCAACGAGATATGTTGCATGTTGGAAAACAGGGTAAATTCTCGAAGCGTCGAGGATAATGAAGCCATTTAGGGAAACTAGTATATTTTACAAAATATAACGAAAGCACCTGATCTCACGTTTCCCGTGTCAGTGCGGGCCAACGTCTGCCGTGGCGATATCGCAAGTAGAAGTATATATACGTCTACATCTACATACTACCCCGCAAGCCACCTCAAAAGGCGTGTAGCGTGGGGTGTTAGGACACCAACCGTAAAAAAATAAATAAATAAATATAAATAAAAATAAAAATTTAACAAAAATATATAAATTTTCCGCCTAGCATTTATTAAAGTCCTTAATTGTTTGGGGGAAAAACGAATTCCCATACCTATCCGTTTGGCAAAATATCCCTCTTAATTTATCGATTCTGTCGGACCTGGAAATATAATGTGGTTCTAATATGATGTTCTCCGTGTCGCTCTGAAAGATATCCATTCTCAATTGCTCAAGCAATCTTAGCCTAGCACGTAGCCTCCGAGTCTCTAGCGGCTCCCACCCTAAATCGTTCAAAATCCGTGTAACGCTTTCTGTTCGGCCGTAGCAGTTTTTGACGAATCGCGCAGCTTTCCTTTGTATTTTATTAAGTTCATGGACTAGGTCTTTCTCCGCCGGATCCCATATGCTCGCTGCATATTCAAGGTGTGGCCGGACGAGTGCGAAATAGCACCTCTCTTTCACTTTCTCATCCGAAAATCTTCCCACAACACGCTTGACAAATCCTAGCTTCTTCAGGGCTCTGCCACAAATATTTCTTATATGTGTCCCCCACGATAGGTTCGAAGTTATTGTAACTCCCAGGTATTTAAACATGAACAGGTATCAAATAGTCCTTCACAATTAGAGGACCAAGGCGGACGAGCACTTCAGTAAAAGATCGAATAGGTATCCAGCCGCTCGTTATAACACATGAAACTCCATTGAACACTAGGAGCTCCTTACAGCACATACGATAGACTGAGTTCCGTTGAATTGAATGGCGTTCCATGAATGATTTTGAGCGGACCTGTCTTATCGTCGATTGTAGTGGTCTTAGGCCTGGGAAGTCTAATTGTGAAGGTCTATTGGATACAAATTCTTTTAAGCCTCTAATAGCGATATCGCCAGGTCCGACGTAGCCTCGCAATGGCACGGGGAGCGTGTGATCAATCGCATCCGCTATGCTCCGTTGAAATTCATGAATATAATAATAATAGTTACTCCAAAAGTCGTGAACAATACCATTCAAGGACAAAGAAAGAGGAGTTTGGTAGATGAGCAGTTTACGGGATATCAACCCACACCTGGGATTCACTGTACAAGTAAGAAACACGCAATCACACAAACAAACGATATGGTATTAACCCATTCAACCGACTTGTATTTTTTCTGACGTAGAGGTGAACTATAGTCCAAGAGAAATACTTATCGGACACAAAAGGAAGTGGTTTACTGAGATTACTCCGCCGCTGGTGACCGACTTGCAATATGTGCTCTCCGCTACACTAAGTGGCTCGCGGGGTTGTTAAACCGGCTCACTGACTCCGAAAAGGGAACACACACACGCACATTCACTTGGAAAAAGTAAAAGGCTTAAGCCAGAAGTTAAGATAGTCCGAGCGAGATAGATACCTAACCATAATAGAGACCATATTCGAATTACACGTTTTAATTTCACCAGCTGTGAGGAACATGAATTAAATATTGCATTATTAATGGTGCAATAATATAGTTTTACATGAAAGAAATCGTTAGTTATCAAATGAAAATATCTAAATACGGCTTTAACTTGACTCATTTTTTTCACGCGGTAAGCTTGAAACTCCATCCAAACGGATGGTTTATTGTGATCCCGAAGATTTTACTGCGGTGACAATATGATTAATTTTCAAAAATAGTAGAGATGACACAAACTACACACTGTTAATTTTTTGACGAGATCTAGGTGTTAGAAATTCCTCATTTGTTAAATAAGGTCTCTCTGGAATGCATACACGTACCTTTTCCCATGTAAAACGGCTGGTGTTTTTTTGGCAAATATCTCGGAAAGTAATGAGATGAGGGGTTTAATTTTTGGTGTCAATGGAAGGGTGATATATTTTTCTTTAAAATGAGACCAAATTCATTGATTTCTAGGTAAACATTTCGCTCAAACTACCTTAATGGTAAATTAAAGGTCAAATGAGTGAGTAAAGGGTTGAATGAGTGCATACCAATTCGGTTTGTGAGATTGTGTGTTTCCCATATTGTTGACTGAAACCCAGGCGCGGGTTGATTTCCCATAAATTGGTCAACGACCCAACCTTCCCTTTCACGTTCCGGAAAAGCCATTGTTTACGGCTTATGGAGTCACCGTATTTATTATCTAGATCAAACCTTAAGAGCTCACGTCTTTATCAAAATACACGAAATTTCCCTTGATGGTAGAGTTTTATCTCCTTTTCATTCGACACTTCGAGGCCACCCTTCTACATCTACATAATACCCCGCGAGCCGCCGCATGGGCGTGAGGCAGGAGGTGTTATGTCACCGGCCGTGTAAAGGTTTAAGTTTTTTGAAGATGAGATGGTGACATGTATTATAGGAGAGTATTTTGTAGAGCTCAATTTTTATTGTGGTCGCTTACTGTTCGCGTAAAATACGAGTATTTGTACCAATCTGATATTCGGCAGTGTATCTCTCTTGTTTTATCGCAGCTGTAAGACCTAGAGATGTAGTGAGGGGTCATGATAATATTCTTTATGTCGCTCTGAAAAATATCAGTTCTGACTTTCTCAAGTAACCTAAGCCTAGCGTGTAGCCTCCGAGTCTCTAGGAGATCCCACCTTATTCCCTCTAAAAGTTGTGAGACTGCATGTACGCTCGTAGCAGTTTTTAACGAAGCGCGCTGCTTTCCATTGTATTTTATTCATGTTTTTGGTTAAATATATTTGAACAGGGTCCCAAATGCTCGCGGCGTATTCGAGGTGTGGCCTAACCAGAGCGAAGTAGCGTCTGTCTTTCACTTTTTCATCCGAGGACCTTCCTATTGTACGTTTAACAAAACCTGCTCTATGGGTAAAATCATGTTCTCATTGAATCATATTAGCGTCGTTTTACTGACGCAATATATGTCTCTCGCACGCCCGTACTCAAAGTAGCGAAAGTTTCAAATGAAAAAAGATGGCGGTGGTAAACCGTCTTCAGCTTGACACAAATATAAGCGTTTAAGTCTGTGCTGGTGATAACCGTTTAAGACGACATTTGGAAAACGCCATTCGTTTAAGACGGCATTATTCTTATATAAGAAGTAAATTGGAATATTGCTAAGTGATTTGGAACCCTCATCTTAAGAAATATGATGAAATGATTGAGAGAGTTCAAAAGAGATTTTTGAACCATTTGCATTACGCTCGCTACCATATTTATCCTATGTTTGAAAATTATGTAGATTATAACACGTTATTAGATTTATTTAAACTCCAAACACTGGGTGACAGGAAAGTGTTGATGAATTGCTATTTTTGCATGATATCTTTATCAAAGGCGAGTGTGAGGAATCATTAAGCAAAGTTAAACTTTATTGTCCCAACAAATAAGGGGAGGCAAAAGAGGACTTTTTATATTAGAATTGTGAAGAGTAACTATATGAAAAATGCTATCTTAAATAGAATATGTATTAGTTATAACAACTATTGCAAAAAATTAATATTTTTCAAGGTTAAGAAGCATTTTAATGAGGAAGTTGTGGAAAGGTTATCCAAAGCTCACAATGTTTTCATTAATTTTAGATAATGTGCATGCATATTTATTGTAACAACGTAATTGATAATGTTTATGCACATTTCAGCCAGCTTTACTGCTATTTTTTGTAATTTCATCTATTTTTTTCACCCTGTAATTATGGTTTTCATGTCGGGTCATTTAAACACAATAAATAAATAAAAAATACTGACGAAGACAGCGACGGACGACATAGTGCATCTCAATGTTTCACGTTCCGGGTGTCACACGTGCGAAGATCGTACTGAGGAATTCGTTCATTACTTTTTTTAAATTATTTTCAAGACACGATTCAGCCTAAATTGAATTATCCTTGACGGAAATTCCTCATTTCTGTGTCAGCCGCTACCTATCTTTTGAACATCGTTTATCACCAATCTCAAATTTTTACTTCATCCGTTATCCATGTACAGGCTCTCTTTTTTGCCATGTGTTAGTACGGGTTCTTTTGTGCTTCTTTCCTAATATCATCCACATCTACGAAAAACCGTGCAAGCCACCGCTAGAGTGTGTGGCACAGGGTTACTCCACGTCAGGTTTGCAGCACTCATCCCAGTTCAAATCAAAACCGTACACTTCCCATGGCCGCTCGGCGCAGGCCAAAAGCTGTCAGGATAACAATGGACGGTTAGACCATAAACTAGAAACAGAATATCCGGTCGCTCGGAAAAGCAGCGTAGAACTAAGAAAATCGACACGAAAACCCAAAGTTGAGGCTATTTTCCACAAATGCAGGCTTTCCCGGATAGAAATGCATTATGTTCCCTTCGTGTTCCTTAATTCTTTTTTCGCTGTCTCCCCGACATAAGCTATACCGCATTTGCAAGGTATGCGGAATACCGTGGATTTTTTCAAGCCCAGATTGTCCTTCATTTTAGTAAGAATTTATTTACTGGTAATAAACATTATTCGAAAGATTAGTAACGGCTGCCACAGCAACGGTGAATTTTAGGCTTTACATAACCGCCAGTATCCCTGCTCTCCGCTCTCATTATTCCAGCTCGCGAAACTGTCGTCAGAATTCAAATCGTCACGTCACTTCACGTCAAATTTCCGGAGAGCTGGTCACCAAAATATTGAATCTACTGTATGGACACAAGGACCAATTACCGGAGGGCTCTCAAGGAGGAGCTTACGAAGTGAAATGTGCATGCGGGAATTCGTTCATTAGCCAAACCTCCCGAGCGCTGAAGTCCCGCATCTCCGAGCACCAAAGAGCCACCAAGAATGGACAGTTGAACCGGTCTTCCATCGCGAAGCACACTTGGAGCGGACCAACACAACATGAATTTGGAGGAGGCGAAAATTATCGCGAAAGAGATCCGGTACTTCCCCAGATTTATTAGGGAGGCTATTGAAGTTTCCAAAACACCTAATAATGTCCAGAGAGCAGATGGTTACACGCTATCCACCAGTTGGAAGCGTGTCTTCCACAAGACGCGGGAAAAGACTCAAAAAAAGGCGGCAAAAATCGCGCTTGACTCTCCGCCGGACTATATAATCCGGCCAAAAACGCATCGTGAGCACTTAGACCTGAAGAAGCGAGCTGGAACGCTCGCGAAACTGTCGTCAAAAAAATGACACAACGCGGAAGCAATCTCGTGAGCCACCATGATTCAAGACCGCTCTGCGGAAGCTTGCATAAAATCTCATTATCCTGATGATTTTGGCTGATCTACCGTCCAAACGTTTTTAGGTTTTCAACGGCACAATACTTACCGTGAAACCCGAGAAATGTCCACTCAAACGACGAAGATGATGGTGGTTTGAGACGGCTACGAGGCCATTTCTCCCGAGCAATGATAATAAAGGCGGCCAAAGGGTATTGGAGCAGGTGCAGATTCTCATTGCGTATTCTTCGACCTACCCCAACTTAACCGGGGGGGAGGGAGGCCTTCAGAGAGTGGAGAAGCCGTGGCGCATCCATTTCCCCGGGATCCAATGATGCCTCTTCCCTCCCTCCTCCCTTCCTCACTTCCCCCCCTCCTCCTATATCTCTCTCCCGTCTCTTCCCTCTCAGCATACACCTATCCTCTCTCTCTTTCTCTTCCACCTTCTTCCCCGCCCTTTCTTTATTTTCCAATTGCACTGCACCGTGCGTGCGGACTCCAGAGGGCGCCAACCTGGATCCGGGGGCTTCCTCCTCCTCCTTCTCCCGGGTGCAAGATCGATTTGGTCGTCAAGGGGAGGGGAGGGGGGCGCGCACCCATACCCCCCTCTTCGCCACCCCCCACCCCCACTCTATCTCCGCCTCCTGCGAGCGAACACAGAAAACGAACAACCCTCGATACCCTACCCCCCCCTCCCACCTCACAATCCTCATTTTGCGCCCCTTGCCACCCTTCCTATCCCACTCCCTGCCGCAATGAATCCTACCCGCGAAAACCCTGACTTCTTCCGCAAATACTGGAGATACTCATAAAATCATCATTCATTGGTCGTACATACAATCCTAACATTGGTTGACGGCAACCATCCACCCTTAACTGTACTGGGTATAACAATACGGTAATCATCATCATCCGTATATATTATTTCTCAAAGATGTTTTTTGTTGTGGATAGGCCATATCTCTCATAATATTTAATCAAAATTAATGATTTAGTCGTCATTTTAAAGCTTAGATTCTCCACTTTTGACGAAAAATAAAAAAGTTTATAAATAATGTATTTGTTTAAAAAAATGATAATCATATATATTATTTCGATCCTGGAGGTTCGGCAACTAACGCATCTGTATTGATGGGTGGGTTGCGTGAGCCAAAGGGTAGTCGTTCCTCCAGAATCCAGATATATTATTTCTCAAAGGTGTTTTTTTGTCGCAACGCCATAACTCCCACAATTATTCATCAAAATTAATGATTCAAACATCGTTTTAAAGCTAATGTTCCCCGATATTGATGAAAAATAGATAAATTGTTTAAAATTAAAGTTGTTAAAAAATGATAGAACGCCATCAGCTGACAACATAATCAACTAATATGTTGCCTATGGTTACGGCGCCATCGATTAAAATATCGCTTAGTTAGATTGTTTACATACTACATGCAATCAGTGTGACCGTTTACGTTATGTATCTTTAATACAAACATAAATAACATATAATAGTCCATGGGAAGAAACAGGTAAAAAAACAGGGAGAAAGAAGGAAGAAACGGGAAGAAGCTGCATACTGTGCGAATTATTCAACAGGTAGAAGAACAGGAAGAAAGAAGGAAGAAACAGGAAGAAGCTGCACATTGTGCGAAATATTCGACAGGTAGAAGAACGGAAAGAAAAAAGGAAGAAACAGGAAGGTGCAGCATACTTTGCGAAATATTCGCACGGGTCAGCAAGTAATAATAATAATAAAGTGTATGGCTCCGGGAACAATACCCCTACAAGCACCAATAATACAATTAGTGGTGAGCACATTGACACGTGAAAATACAATACAACGAGATAGAATGAAATATAACCAAGTATTTCCATAAATTTTTAACAACAAAACTTCAATAAATTGGTTCAACATAGTATTAATAATATATTACAAATGTTACGCAAGTTTAAATTTAAAAAATAATAAAGATATTTTAACACACTTAGATATTACAAAGCAGTTATAAACACTACACAAATCATTGAACTTTGTCATAGAATATGTAACAGTGATATACATTGACAATGCGAATTAGAATTTGATTTCTGTGAATTGAAGGCAGTGATCAAGTTTGAGTTTGAATGATTGTAGGTTATGAATGTTCTTCAGATCTTTGGGGAGGAGATTCCATAATTTTGTCGATCTAACCAAAAAAAGAGTTACAATACTTAGTAGTTCGGTGGGCGGGACAGTAGTAATTGGATGCTTCACTTCATGTGTTCATAATTCGGGAGTTGTTTTGTAAACAGGCCCAGCAAATATTACGGTATTTTCAGGAAACATTCCTCACACGTCATCATCATGCATCATTGTGATTCTGTCCTGGGACAGGTTTCAACGGTACTGCCTCCACAGAATTCAGTCCTGGGCCTCTTTCTTCATCTCTTCATAGCTCCTTCCTTTTTTAATGTCTGTCAGCATTCCGTGCCTCCACTTTCCTCTTCCTCTCTTCCCTTCTATAAATAATTTCTGAACACTATTCCTCCCTAAAATATGCCCAATCCAATTAGTCTTCCTCTTTTTTATTTCTCTCAAAATACTCCTTTCTTCTCCGATCCCCCTCAGCACCTCATCGTTCCCAAATCTATCTTCCCACCCAAATCTCTCCATTCGTCGCCACAGCCAAAAGAGTGAATGAAGGAGCAGTGTAATGAAATTGAAAAGTTAGAAAAAGAAGGAAAGATGGAGAGAATGTACAAAATAGTTAGAAGGTTGACAATGAAAAACCAAGAGCCATTTCGAAGAAAGGAATGAGAGATAAGTATGGAAGAGGTACTACAGATAACAAGGAGGCGAAGGAGATACGGGAGGAATATATAAAAGAACTGTACTGCACAAAAGAAAGAGGAAGAGAAATATAATTGAATCGGTCATTTGAGAAAGGTGATGAGTCCACTCATTCCTGTTTTGAGATAATTGATAGAAACATTTTACGCAGCATATCCTAATGGATCTGATACTTTTATCATCGGGTATATTTGTACATTTGGACCGTACATTACCGGTACATTTGGAACAAGAGGTACAGTTAAATGTATATAATTACCCAGAAGCCAATAAGTACAGCACAAAATACATGTTGGACTCATGGCCTTTCTCAAATGACCAATTCAATTGGAGAATGACATGAATGTGGAGAGGGACAATATAGGTCCAAAAATAATGAAAGGGGAGATAGAAAAGGCTATAAAAGGAATGAAGATTAGGAAGACAGTCGGCGGAGACCAAACACCCGTAGAGATTCTCAAGACCTTCGCGAAGAATGGGTTGGATCGACTAACAGATCTGGTTAATAAAATAGATGATACTGGAGAGTGGCCAGAAGATCTTATCAAAACGATAATGGTGCCGATACCAAAGAAGGGTAATGCACATGAATGTAAAGACTACAGACCCATTAGTCTTATCTCCCATGCGGGCAAAGTTATAGCCTCACACGTAGAGGAAGAAAATTTAGCATGTGGAAACTGGCCCGGAAACGCATTATTTCCATGTTAGAAGTCATTTTCTCCTACTCTGAACAGTGGAGTAATTACATGGAAGACACGAAAATAGAAATTACCTGCTTACCACATGAAACTCTTTCTTACATGAAAGACACGAGAATAGAAATTACCTGCTTACCACATGAAACTCTTTCTTACATGAAACGTTCAAAATGCTCCACTTTGGCGTTGATACACCCGCATCCACCCGCCGTCACACTGAGCTCCAGATTAGCTGATGCATCCCCATGGAATACTGCGAATTATTTCGCAGCCTTCCACAAAACGGGCACGAAGAACCTCTGCTTCTTGTACTTGAGTCAGATAAACGAGATCTTTCAAACGGTTCCTAGACATTAAAGTCTAGTGGGTTTTGATTCGAATATTCGAATTCGTGGACGCCACGAATTGGTCGACCTCTACCTATCCATCCGTTACCGAATCCGTTATTTGAAAAGGAGTTGCAACTGTTTTCAAATTAACTCTCTCTAAATATATGAAAGTATTTTGAAAGGCATTTTAAATAAATAGAGCCAAAAAAGATAAATTATGATCGCTATTTTTGGAAGGGTTACTAAATTAACGCGAACACTGACTAAAAGGAAATGAAACATACCTCTCCATTTACTGAGTCCACTACAGGTAAATTATATTCTACCAAAAATTCAATGGGGAAAATTAAGGCAAAAACAAAATTTTATGGAGAAATATATTCGCTACATTACGTACATAACGTTTGATTGATAGCTGGAAATGCCTCTGGATGAGTTACCAAAACCTGATAGAAAGTTGTAACCGAGTCCATAATAACAGACCACTTGCGTCTACATTGAACAGCATAAGATGGTGGCATAGTTGGCATGCTTTCTCGCAACCTCCTCCAATAAATATTTCAACTTGATGGCTTGTTTAGACCAATAGCTGACTAGAAGAGTGGCTAGTGGCATAACAGTGGAAATTAGCCTCCTTTCTAACCTCCATTTCCAAACATTTTGACAGCAGCGCGACTCCACGAGTCATATGAAAGAGCTAGATTTAATACAATTCGACCACTTCAGGTCAAAGCCTGGCCAATAACAT
The DNA here is from genome assembly GCA_963169105.1 of Ceriagrion tenellum. Taxonomy (NCBI): domain Eukaryota; kingdom Metazoa; phylum Arthropoda; class Insecta; order Odonata; family Coenagrionidae; genus Ceriagrion; species Ceriagrion tenellum. The sequence goes on from OY720639.1 coordinate 11,967,056, forward strand.
TTAGCTACTAGTTGATTGAACTAAAACTTGAGGCTATAGCTTTGAGTGAAAAACATACCTTTCAATGACAAAAGACTTAACTAATTCAGAGTAGATACTCAGAGGTTACTTCAGTTCAGAGAAGTTACTTCAGTAAAAACTCTTTGCATGTTTCCACAAGTTTTTATTTTGGTACCTTATTTAGTATAGTACAATAGTAAATACTGACGGAAATGTTCACTTTTTGCTGCTGTTATAATAGATTTCCGCATAATTCAGCTTGAGAACATCATATTCAGATAGACAGATGTATAATTTGTAGTTATCAGGCAAGCCCATTAGGAATAAGATGAATTCAATGAAAATATCAGCTAACATAATTATGTAACTTTTTACCAAATTTAGAATAAACAATAACTTATGAGTAATCATAAAAAATGTAGGAGCACGGAAAGGTTTAGTGTTCAATGAAAAATAAACAGGGCCGGGGGTGGGGGGTGGTTCATTTCAAGGCTTCGGGTGGTTCCCTAAGATGTATTGGGTGAGCCTAATTGTAGCATCGGTAATATTTCCTGCGAAAGAGGTCATGAAGACTACTCACCCGGATTTGAATTTGAAATACGCTAGCATTAAAACAAACTTCCTACCGACTGGGGTATCACGACCCCTAATGGTCAAAGCCAGGGTTTCAAGAATGACGGACAGGATGGCATTGAAATTGTCGGAAAACATTTTCGAGGACATTTTATTTCGTTTTCACAACTGCGTACCGGGAAATTGCGTGGAGAATTTCCAGTCGGTCCCTCCCGTCCAAGAGGCAAAATCCATTCCCTTCTCGGTTAAATCGAACTCCCGCATTTTTTGCGGGGTGAGGAGGAGGGGGAAAAAAATATATATAATACAAAGGAAAGCAGCGCGCTTCGTTCAAAACTGCTACGAGCGTACATCTAGTGTCTCACAACTTTTAGAGGGATTAAGGTGGGAGCCCCTAGAGACTCGGAGGCTACACGCTAGCCTTGAGTTGCTTGAGAAATTCAGATATTTTTCAGAGCGACACAGAGAATATTATCATGACTCCTCACTACATCTCTAGGTCAGACGGATGCGATAAAATGGCAGAGATACTCTGCCGTAGAGATAGGTACAAAAACTCGTTCTTTCCGCGAGCAATAAGCACAGTAAAAATTGAGCTCCAAAAAATACACTCCTACAATACATGTCACCATTTCATCTCCAAAAAGGTATACCTTTAACACGGCTGTTGACGTAACACCCGATGCCACACGCCCAAGCGGCGGCTCGCGGGGTATTATGTAGATGTAGATGTAGAAAAACAACCGCAAAATGAAACGATGGAAAGGAATGAGGGAGCACAGGAGGGCGAAAAAGAAATGGAGAAAAAGGAAGGGCTTAGGATGGAGGAAGCCATATCCTCCGAGATTAGGTCCCGGCAGAAGCCTTGTCAACTCATCTGTTTCATTCGATTCCTTGCGATCCCCCCGGCCAATTGGGTCAGGGGGGGAACAGTTGCAGGGGCAGGGAAGAAGTGGACCAACAAACTACACTCATGCACTTCCCCTCTCCACAAATTCCACGCAGCAATCCTCAAACATGTAATAAATATTCCCAATTCATTGATCCCAATCTATCGTATTTCCGATGTCATCGCACTACTGTTTATAATAAGTCATTTCTTGTAACAGCTTGCCACGAATGGAACAACATGCCTACTCAAATTAAAAACTACACATCTGTTAAAACATTTAAAATGAAATACCATGATTATTTACTTTCCCGGGAATAACATAATTTACTCTTCTTTTTTTTGTCAAATTCGTTTTCATGTTATTATGGTTTCTATGTTATTGTAATATTTTGTTATTTGTAAAATATTGAACACATCAGTTTTTGTGCTGTATTTTAACTCGCTTGATATATACCTCTACTTGTCATTTTACTATAAATACGTTTCACATATCATGTAACGAGAAGACATTATTCTATAGACATCATTATAACAATTTTATTGTAATAATTATGAGCTTGTTAACTGTATTATTATTATTTTTTTCTTATGGATTTATTCCTGAAAAATAAATGTTTTTCTTTCTTTCTTTCTTTCTCCTTTCTCAAAGTGGTGGAGAGCGATGTTTGGGCATGTGCTGACTTGCGTGAAAATGCCTGCTTTTTTTTCGTAAGTAATACCTAGAGATGAGAGTGAACAACTTCTTCGCGCAGATTCGATTTTTTGGCAATTTTCACACGTTCTCATATGACACATGAAATGAATTTTTTAATAATTCGATATGGGAACAGATTTTTTGATCGACGCAAAATAACACATTTCTCATGATTATGATCGTTGATAACAAATATCAAGGTTTCACAGTGAGTCCAATACTCGGAAACAACATATTTTCGTTTATACTTCGAAGAGAGAGCCCAAAACTTCAGCCATAAAATGCTTTGAGGAAAAAATGTGAAATATGATTATTTTTTCGCATTTATTTCTGCATCTACGGTGAGTTCCAACATATAAGCAGATGCACCACGGTGAAATGTTATCCAAGAATATTTATCGGCTTACTTCAAAAATTATTAACATGAACGCTCAATGACCCATGAATACCGATCCATCATCCACCTCAATGCCAGTTTAAACTCGTTAAATAACATGAATTAGCGGAACGTATATTAAGCTTATGCTGAAGTTGGTCTCCTCTCTCTTCACATCAAGTGAGAAATCATACTTTTTGACTCTTCCCACCACCACACCCACATACTCGATGCTTTTAGAACCATGGTCTATAGACTAGTCAATGTACCCTTATCCACTGAAAAATTTAGTCAGGAATCGAATGTAGTAAAATCATTGTCTAGTCGGAATGGGTTCGACGAAAACTATATACACAAGTTATTACACCGTTGTCGCCAAAGAAAAGCCATTCAACTACTAATATCCCTGCCTGTCAATAACTCCCTCCTAAATCTCTGGGCTAAACTTCCTGTTATTGGTAACTTGTCATATAAATTGCAGAAAATTGTACCAGCCGATAGGTTTTATGTTTCACTTTATAGCCCTGTGACAATCGGAAGAATTTTATCCAATTTTAAAGACCGGTATGACCCTATAGGCAGGAGTGGTGTATACAAATTAAAATGTGATGATTGTGATATTAGTTACATTGGTCAAACAGGCAGAAAATTTAAGGACAGAGTGACGGAGCATAGGTCAAGTTTTTTTAATGGTGACGATAAATCCTGTTTTGCTAAACATTTATGTGATTTTAATCATTTTAGTAATTTTGACGTGACTGTTTTACACCATTTTGACATAGGGGCTAAGTTGGATTTCTTTGAGCAATATGAAATTGCTCATAGCCCAGCTAAGTTATGTAATGATTTGGTTTTTAATGATTGATCACCTCTATTGAACCTTGTTCTTCCTTGCATCCGACAACCCCATGATCATGCTGGCTGACCTTCACCATCAACGGCTTTTCTTCGTTTCACTTCCCTCCCCATACCCAACCTCCCCCTGATCTCTCTGACCTACTACCCCTTCGTTCCTGGGTATATATGGTGGATTTTTTAGAAAATATGTACCTCAATAATGGCACTAGGTGGTGAAACCATGCTCGCGTGTAATTCAAATTTGTGTGGAAAGTTACCATCGTGTTTTATTTTGAAATGGATATCAATTACTTCCACAAAGTTAATCCTGATACGCTTTTTTATATTTATAAAAACTTAGTGATGAGGTCTCACGGTATAACATTACATTAATGAAAATCTGCAGAAGCTGTAAACGATATTACCTTTTCTAACTTTTAAGATGAGAGGGACTAGGGCTGGTTTTGAGTGATTTACGGGTATCAACCCGTATCAGAGATGAACCAAAAGGATGGGAGCTCTAATTTATTTTTAACTGAAAAATCTTTCTTCTAAAGTTGAGCGATGATTTTTTTTATCTCTTCTATATTCAAATTTGTATTAGCCAAGACGACTAGACGACGATTTAAGCTACTTGTTTTAGGCATAACGCATAAGTAGGCGCTAAGTTCGGTTTATGTTGAGCGCAGAACTTATCAGAAAAACATCATGTCGTTTAGCAAGAGACTGACATCGTTCATATCCACAAACCAGTCAATAAAAGTACTACTTTTTCTCCCTCAATTGACGTTAATTAATTTGGTAATCAATAAGATGCCTTCTACATATTTTTTTAGTAAGTACGGTTTTAAAATAAATAAGAGACAAGTATACTTCTCTGAAAAAATTTTTACGTGAAAACCAGTACCTTAATCTATTTTTGTACACAATTTTCACTAATATTATGGCACATATTGCATCGTAGATCCCGCTTTTGACTCCTATCCTCATAGAAGTCTGCCGCCTAATTTGACAACCACTGCAACACGGTCGTATTGACCTCATCATCGTTGTCGTGGCTCCGACGACCACCAGATGCATCTTTAAATGCAAAAACAAGTGGTAGTCACTGGGTGCTAGATTGGGACTGTCCAGAGGGTAAGCATATTGTTCCCTGCCTAATGATACGATGGGAATTTGAGTTTGATTAGCGGAGTGTGGACAGGCACTGTCATGGAACAAAATGATCCCCTTACTCAGCGTGCCACGCCTTTTGTTTTGCATTCTCTAAGAGTTATAACCCATTTCCGTACCATTCCAACGCTCATAATTTTCTTTCCATAAACTTCACTGAACTGACAATGAATTTCAGACGATTTAACCACTTTAGCACTAAGAAAACGAATCCGCGTATTTCACCGTCGGCGGGGTTCTCAATCGGCGGAAGAAATTTTAAATACTCAATAGCGTCTGTGGCTTACTAACAGAAGTAGGTACTCGGCGCTTATGCGCCAAATGCCGACACCCACACTGCAATGGCCGAATTTCAAAACGGTACTTACTTAAAAAATACGCCTCGTACAAAATTCCGATGCTCGTGATTGGTTTCAACGTTGAACATTGTGATCTACTTTGTTATAAAAGTAAAAATTTCTCGCGAGCATTGTCGGTAAGTAATGTATACTCTTAAGACTCACGATTAGTTAGTTCTCCAATAACCTTAATGCACCATTCAAGATATTGAGATGAGTTATCTCCTATATTATGTAGTTATTATGACTAGCTATGAACGCCCTCAACCGAGCGAATATATCTTAACTAGCACCCTAAAAAGAACTGGAAAAATAAGACGAGTTCTACAACAGACTTGAAACTTCAGGCACATTAAAGGATTTAAAGTTTTTAAGGAATTACAGTCTCACCTGAATAAATGAAAACTGGATTAATGAGACAACTCTATTAAGGAGGCTAATCGCCATTTTGTGCCATTTTCAGTCCCAAAAACTTCTATAAAAGAGAATATGAAGCTCTCTATAAACAAGAGTCGTGGTGTCCGTCTGAACCTCTCTCATTGAGACCGCCTCTCGCCCTACACCTCAATCAGAGGGAGTGTCACCCAGGAAGAGCAACACAATTTTTCGCGTCTTGCCAGGTTACAGAAGTAAATGCTAGACCTGGATATGTGAAAAAAACCCTTAATACAGTGAATACCTCCTGAATCTACATAAGTGAGAATCCCTGAAATAAGAAAAAATCTCCGGCCCCTTGGAGTCTCGCTTACTTAAGTTCCACCGTATTACAAAGTTATTCAAAGCCACACTTTAATTGGAAACGATTATATAAAATGGATATTATGCTGTCAATTACTCTTAACTCAAGTCCTTATAATATGCTTTTGCTTTAAAATAAGAAATGAACTGACGAGCGAATATTAAAAAGAGCATGGAGTTAACCCAGGATAAAGACCGAGAAAGAAAAGGACTCCTGCAGAATGGTAGACGCTCAGAGCGTCTGCATGGAGATAGAAAGAACGTAAAAATTGTGTTCAAAAACATTATATAGATATCATTTAATTTTTGTGATCATGATTACATTACATCTGACATGGAATTCTTAAAAAGGGCAGCTGGCTGTATGAGACACAGATAGAAAACAAAATACAGATACAAGGCAAGAACTCAGCGTGAAAGGTATCAAGGAAACGGTACGAGACAACAGAAATAGATGGAGAGAAATTTAGAAAGAGCGGATAAAGAGAGAATACCAATAGTATAGAGGAAATATAGAGCGGGAGGCAGAAAATCCTAGAGATAACTAGTGTTGCCGCGAGACGAGACCGCCTTTTGACGAGACGAGACGATACCACTTCCGCGAGACTCTCGAAAGTCTTGAAATAGAGAAATATGTAATTAATTGGTGTTTAGTTTAAAATTATCCCGAAAACTACGTTCTTCTACTAACAATGATTGTACATGAACTTTGATGTGTTCGGTGTCCAATTTAATATATATTTTAAATTCTTATAAATGTAATTACTATTCGGAGTGTACCGATTCCACGATAACGTACGCAAGGGAAACTGGGCTTTTTATGTTACTTAAGTTTTGGGGAAAACGAGATGAGACGAGAGTCTCGTCCGAGACGAGACTGGGGTTCACGAGACGAGACTCGAGACGATACCCAAGCTCAGAAAACGAGACTGAGACGAGACTGGCTGAAGATTCGTCTCGTCTCGTCTCGCGGCAACGCTAGAGATAACCACGTAAGAGATGGAGAGACCAGGACTAAAGAAGGTCATGACAGGCTCAATGTCTAAGATATGCAGAGAGAATTTTTTTTAAAGTATTCTAATGGTTAAGGTAGGTTTTGCTGAATGTCAGAGAATCACCTCCCGGATTTTTACACTTTCCGGGGCCTATCTATCTCTATTATTCCCATGTTCGCCTCAGCATACGATCTATCCTTCTTAATCCCGTCCTTTAAACCTATTCTCTTTCCTCCGCTTCCCTGCTTGCCCAACATCCTTCCCTCCATCACACTCTTGAGCAACCCATCGCCCTTTATTACATCCTTGAGCCATCTACTCTGCCGATTTCGAATTTCATTCAGAAGTTTCCTATCCTCGCCCACCATCTCAAGCACTTCCTCAAGAAGTAAAAAATCCATAATGATAGAGAGATGCCACTAGAGTATAATTCAAAATAAACTATTATGATAGTATAGTTATGCAAATTACGGGATCAAATTGAGAACTATTTAGCACTATGTTGGAAGAAACTAGAGACAAAGAGGTGATTTTCTAGGCTAAGTACATATGCCAATGCTAATTAATAAACCAATTATGAGGAGGTAGCTCGTTGAAAGACTGCGCTTACAATCCTCAAATGCCTGGAAAAGCTCCGGCGTCCATACATCGGGGTGCAATCCCTTGACCTAAGGGCCTGAGAGGACGTCATGCAGTGGTGTTTGATGCTCAGTTGCATTGGGGAGGAACCTGCGGAAGAAATTCTAAATGCCCAGAAAACGTCGTCATTGCTTCACAGTTTTGGGAGGGAAAAACTCGTTCTTTCCGCGAACAATAAGCGACCACAATAAAAATTGAGCTCCACTAAATACGCTCCTATAATACATGTCACCATTCCATCTCCAAAAACTTACACCTTTACAAGGCTGGTGACCGAACACCCCCTGCCACACGCCCATGCGGCGGCTTGCGGGGTGTTATGTAGATGTAGATATAATTAGTCAGAAAGGATAAAGAAATTCGTCATTCGTCATGCATTAGTTCTTTAATCGAGTAATTAAGTATTCAAGCGGTTCATTGCGCGTCCACCATATTGGTTAAGTATGGAACTCATGACTCCATTCTGTAACCTATGAGACCACTATGAAACCAATAAATTAATCGAATTTTTTTGTGACAACTATTGAATGGCTGCTATGTCCAATAGGTTACATAAATTTATGGAATATATATGTGCCGTTCCCTCAACCGGCCATCAATAAAGCAAACGCCTCGCATTGGAGGCAAGCTTTGATTTTGGGAAGAATTCAATAGGGAGAGTATTAGGCATCTCACCAACAGCTCCTTTCTTCCTTTTTCATCTGATTCACATCCTCACCCGTACCCTCGCGTCAAGACCACTGAAGCGCTAAAAGAGTCGGCTGTTTATCGTCCGCGAAGCGTGATTGGAATGTGAACCGAGGACTTTCCTCGTCTGACAGGAAACAAGTGAAATAGGCTTTCCTTTTAATCGCCCGGAATACAAGAATCGGCAGCAACAAATCCGGACTGCCAACAGAGTCCAATGCTGAAAAAAGAAAATAAGGTAACTTGACGTTTACCGCGACCGTAAATTTGAGCACCGAAATCCCGTAACGAAAGTTCACCTGGAGATGTGCCAATAGGAATCGCTACTTCGTGGAACGATGCGATTGTAAAATGGAAAGGATGCGAAGCTAGAATAATGGTGCGGCTGCGGTCTTAAATGAGCCGAGTCAAAATTTTCGGTCAATCCTTTTCGTGAATGTCTGTACACATTCCTATTTCCCGCACGCAAACTAATCTGCCTCTTTAGTTCCTGACTCATGAATGTGTCACATAGTTGTCGGCGACTCTAAGACAACCATCTTCATCTCGCTTCGTTATCTCTAGCAAAACTAAAATGCGGTAACATGACGGTGAATCGATAAATTTGTATTTCGATTTTTGTGATCGATTATTTGAACTTGAAAAGCAAATCGCTTTCCTCATTTTTAAACAAATGAAAAAAGGCCTGTATTCCGATTTTTTGTCGAATGAGTCGATATTCATTCACACTAGTGCTGTGCGAATCAGGGATTATCATTTCGAATCGAACCGAATCGAATCTCCCAAAAGATATTTCGAATCGAAACGAACTTTTTTTTTAATTTTGGTAGCGAATCGAGTCACCCCAAAACATTTGCTTGCGAATCGTTTTTGAATCTAAATAAAATGCAAAATCTTATGCGCAGTTTAAGTTATAAAGATTTGCACAATATTTCAGGGCCTTATATTAGCTGATATATCTATAGTGACACAAAGAATAGCACAGAACAACATGTGATCGTTTAAATTTTCGTTTCGCGTGAGGAAAACATCGTCTAAGCGGACGGCGCGCCGTTTTTGAAATGAGCGCCATGTTTGAATGCATGCAACGATTCGAAGAGGACTCTAACAGATTCGATAATTACGAGTCATTCGGTTTCGAAGCATCACAATTTGCAGGCGAATCGAATCGAATGAAGCCTGATTCGAGTCGATTTAGTGCATTAGAGTTCGCATTGATTTCGAAGCATTTGCACAGCTTTAATTCACACAAATGGCATATCGACAAAATCTATTCCCTATCTCATGCATACAAAAAACTAATAGATAGAGGAGCAGAGAGAGGGAAGACGCTTTCGTCTCCGTCTCCGGACATTGTAGCGATACTTGTTTGTGTACAGGTTTACGTGAAACTTTCCTAGCTCGTTCTCATTTATGATATCTATAGATAAACGTGAAAAAATGCACCATACTGATATGGTTTTTCTGGCATTTAAATGTTGTTTTAGCACGTTGCCCCATGGTACTTGGCATATATTTCGTATTAGTTTGATAATACGAGAAAACATTTTCTTCTGAGGGCGAAATAATACATTTCTTATCAATATAAGTGTTTCTGACATATATCAAGTTGTCACGCTGATTCCAATATTTGCAAACAACATATTTTACTGCAATTCCGTCTAAGTTTTGAATACCGTGCCGAAAATTAGTCACAGCATGCTTAAATGTAGGAAATAACTAAAATAAAAGGCTTGCATTATTTCCACTGCTGCATGCATGGTAAGTTTCAGCGCATAGATGGTCTCAGTTTCCTGAAATGTGTTCCAAGAATTTTTTCCAGTAATACGTAAAACAATATTAAAATGTGCACCCAATGCTGCACGATTGTCGCTCCAGCCACCTTGAGGACAGGCGATAGTCATTCGAGAGGCGTTACCACGTATCGGCCGGGAATACCTAATAACCGTTTCCAGGGGTGATGGGAGGAGACGGGGAAAGAGGAAGGGGAACATGAGGGGAGAGGAAGATGGAAGGGGGTCGATGGGGATTGAAGGGGAAAGAGTAAACCGAAAACACTCCACCTAGCTCACCACAGTAAAATTGATGAAGGAGGGATCCAGACAGCCGACGAGGGGCTACTAATTACATACATACCATTTATACCGTTCCCTTCCGGGGTAGGCACAGCCACTATGTTTCACTCATAAATAAATATTTGTACACCTAACTCTGCTTTCAATAATTTCCTCCATACTGACCTATCCTTGCAAACCTTGTTTGCTTCATTTACCCCCATACACTGCTAAGACTCCTAAGATTCCTCCTCCTAAGAATTTCCGGAACCACATTCAACCACAACTTTATCGGCCTACCTCTACCTCTTGCACCTTCACTTCATTCTCATATATCTGTTTCGTTATCCATCCTCTCAACATGGCCAAATTAACGAAGCACACTCCTTTCATATGTCCATTACTGGACTGCATCTAACCCACATTCATTTATTACCCACTCATTCCTGACCTAATCCATCCTACTTCTGCTGCAAACACTCCTCAGATAACTCATACCCACGGTGTTTAGTCTACTCTTATGTCTATCCTGACATACTACGATACAACAAAGTGGGGAGAAGTACACTTTTGTACACGGCGATTTTCGCTTTCTTAGACAGGCACTCATTCCTTGACATGCTCCACATGCTACCCACCACTTTCCTTCCAGCAGTCGCACGTCTCTTCATCTCCTCATCTATTTTATATTCACTAATTTCTATTGCTATTTTATTTACCTACTCTACTTTCTCAGTTATCCCTCGAACTACTGTAACACCTTGCTCTTAAGGTAGTCTAAGCGAGATACTCTTCACCAAGAATCTCAGAAATTTTGTCTCGATTAAAATTAAAATATGTCACCTTTTCAAAAATATCAAAATATCTGCCACTTTTATCCCCACAACTTTTCGCGATATTTTTCCACGAAAACCAGGCATCTTACATGGGTAATGGTACAGGTATTCACTCCTGAGAGACCTCATTTAAAAAATGAGGCATCATTACTACCTAGATATCGTAAAAAAATTAGTAGTGGCTTACTTGTATTTTTTTCATCTAATCATAAAATTAAAGAAAGTACTTAACGCAAAATTTTCTGCTGAATAAAAAAGAACATACCAGTGTAAAGGCTTTTTTCACAACAGAACAGCGTGAAAAATGAGTCAAGTTTAAGACTGAAGCATGAATATTCATTTCATTACTGGGATTTCAAGTAGTGACACAATATTTTCACACAAATGATATGAAAATATTAACCTTATGCTTCCTAAGGCTGCTGAAATTAAAAAATAAATAAAATTTGGATATAAACTCAATAATGAATAGGGAAAAATCTCGCTCAAACAACCTAAAAAGAAATATATTTTATGTTTTGTATTATCTTTATCGATAAGTGACGTTTCGCATTCTGAACCGATCATGACCCGATTACTTGTCATCAGTCAGTCGCCAGTAGTAACCCCAGATTAAAGAGGAATGCCTTAATGTTACAGTAAAATAATTATTCTATTTAACAAAGAAAGTGCCGGGAAAATCAAAATGCGTATAGTTTGTGCACAATGTAGTAGGACACTGCCATTAACATGGAGCCGGTGCTGGACTCGGGCACTTGCATCTAAGACCAACCCATGGACTTATCCCTAAGGTAGTCCGAGCGAGATAGTTCCCTAGTCATAATAGAGACCATATTCGAATTAAGCGTTTTAATTTAACCTGCTGTAGGGCACATAAATTAAATATTGCATTATTAATGGTGCAATAATATAGATTTAAATGACAGAAATTTTAAGTAATTAAATGAAAATATCTAAATAAGGCTTTAACTTAACTCATTTTTTCGCGTGGAGCATTTGAAACTCCTTCAAAACGGAAGGTTTTTGTGATACCCAAGAACTTATTGCGGTGACAATATGATTAATTTTCAGAAATAGTTGAGAAAATACACAAACTACACGCTATTAGTTTTTTTTACGACAACTAAGAGTTAGAAATACCTCATTTTGTAAATAATGTCTCTCTGAAGTGCATACACGTCCCTATTCCCATGTAACTGGGCTGGTATTTTTTGGCAAATATCTCCAAAAGTAATGCAGTAAGGGGTTAAATTTTTGGTGTCATTAGAAGGGTGAGATATTTTTCTTTAAAATGAGACCAAATTCATTGATTTATAAGAAAAATGATTTTTCGCTCAAACTACCCAAAGAAAGCTCTCACTTAAGGGTTAAGAAGGCTGTCACGCCTCGCTTCTTAAACAAACGGCAGTTTGTTTTTTAATTATGGTTTCCACATATTTTCTGCTTATATTTGGTTTTTTTTTAATGATTTTGGGAGATTTTTATTGTTGAGGGAGCACGATGGAGACGAAATATGTGGAATAAGGAAAATAAATTAAATAATATAATCTTGGCACCATCGCTTAGGAGAAAATAAAGCAAGCCTTTTTTAATTTGTTTACCGATAACATATAATGCTACCAAATGAAAAGAAGTTATTCTCCTTATATAAAGGATAAAAGGAGAAGGAGATGAAGAGGGACTAGGAAGTGAAGATAAGAGAAAAAGGAATCGGAAGTAGTATTGGACTAGAACCTAACTTTACTAAAGTCTCCGTCCACGTCCACCGAACGCAGTGGAATTAAAAGAATCCAAGGCTAAGGTGATGAAACCAAATGCTTAAAACTCAGCCATTGGAACAGGGTAGGAGCTGGGAAAAATGGTGCCAGCGGGTCTAGCCCCATGAACACAATAACTCAAGGGTAAGGAGGCGACATAGCCAACGATTCAACTGCTTGCATGCATGTCTACTAATAGTTGATGCCTACTTCTGGCTCCGTTTAATTAATTTCTTCCGCAATAGAGATTCCTTTCACAACTGTTTTGCATTTCATATTAATTTACCGCCTTACAATCCACGTCTGGTTCCTAAGACTACAGCGATTACCATTTATTTCCCACTCCGCCTCGTTCATCTGCGGCTCTTGATTCGAATATACATACAGGTAAATAGGTTAGCTTTGGAACCTTGAAATCGGATACCTATGTATGCAGAAGGCGCACTTGGTTCCAGTCACCCTTCCGGATAAGATTAAACCTTTCCTTTTCGACGAGGCCCATTCCCTCAATTTGACGAGATGGCACTGCGTTCAAGTGAGCTGCCGACATTGAAGATTCATGCCCATTTCGTGTTCTCCATAATCTCCGAACTAACTCAAGTCGCCAAGGAGATCCGGGCATTAGCCAACCCAGCCAACTTTCCGCAAGTATATCAAAACCTTTCTTCCTGTCAACACGTCCTACGCTTCCCTTTCATGGATTATGTCGCAACTCAATGCGAGCTCTTAGAATTAAATCTGAAATCAATTAAAAGACGTCCAATCGAGGTTCATGGGGTTCGGCACCTTCAGTGCTCATCTTCACATTCCGCATCACTGTTCTGCAACATCTAGCGAAAAACTACTGGCGTCTGTCAGATTTTTAAAAATCATTTGTTAGGACTTATCGGCAAAAATTACCACTCATAAAGGATTAGTCAACGATTCTCACCGCTTAAATCATCGGTTGAAGCAACGGCCTTCGGCACACCGTCACTTGAAAGATATAAATTTCCTTAGCTTTTTTCCACTTATCCTTTCAGCAACTGATTTTACAGGTTACCTTAATGAGAGCTGATCATTTAGAAAATTAGTTTTTCGTCCCTAAAAACCGAAAAGTCACTACAATTACCGCAAATGCCTCTTGTTAAGCTACAGAACAGAATGGTGGTGAAGTGTGAAGATTAAAATCATCGTGTGTATAATTTTAGTTTAAAATGCACCAATAAAAAGTGCTGAAAAATAAAATAAAATCTCTATTGAGCCATTTTCACTTAATCCTGTTATAATTTCAACTATTTTTAGCAAGAACAATAATTCCACGACTTATGTCCACCAATTTTTACTGATTAATCGTGGGTAGGAAATGATTTCCCGAGTCAGACTGTAGCCAACAAAATTAGTGACTCTGATACCACAGAAAGGTCGCGTAATTCGCCATTAACTGCCCACTATATCAAATTTACGTGCCCATATATCAAAGTCGGGTTTACTTCGCGAACTGATGCATATAAGCATTACTTCACTTAGCACTCCGCAAAGGCTTTTCCTGATTGATAAAAAATTCTTCCATATATGCGAAGAGCTAATTACAATTGATGCACCAATGTCAGGTCAGGAACCGATAATTCTCGGAGACAAAGGAAGTTAGTCATCTAGTTAGTCTTGCCGCATAGAGAAATAAATATAGTGGCGTGAAGAGAGACCTACATCTACATACTAACCTGTAAATGTCCGCATGGGGTGTTTTGCCAGAGGGTATTTCCGAGTAAGATCAACTAAAACCAAGGGTTCCCAATATGGATATTCTTAATTTTTTGCTTACATTAGCATAGATTAACTGTTTCAATTTTTTTCAGAATTATTGACGAAATATGGACTCATTTCAATTTTGTGCATGATTTTTTGATAACACACATTTGCCTGCGAAATCCAAGCGTCCAATTTTTGGAGCTATTTGATAAAATTTATCACTTTTTTCCTGAGTCAGTACATGGAATATATTCAGTTCGTAGAAGGGTGCAGATTTATTTTTTTTATTTTTTCCAAGGTTTCAATTTACTGTCCTGAGTCCATATGTATTGTAGTATAAAGTAAATCGGTGTCATGGGTTGGTTTTCTATGCCTATGGGCTCACGGTGGTTTGAACAAGATCTACTCTGGCTAAATATCAGAGATAATATTTTAATGATACCAAAAGTCTATAACATGACTTATTTTTTACGTCTTATGCAGATAAAGACTCTACATGTGCATCATAGTTGAAGATTTTTTGCGATTCTACAAAAATTACTGCGATGAGTAATTAATTTGTTTTAAATAAATAGTGCTGAAAACATGCAAAACACACGCAGCAAAATTTTTCACAATAATTAGGCGTTATAAACTGCGCAGTGTTTTGCCAAATTCTCTCTGGATTTTTTATATGAAACTAATCCCGTAGAAAAATGCCTTCAATTATTTCCAAGTATCCATCATGTAGCGTATAAAATGGTACGATTATAAAGTTAGAAAGGTAAAATATTTTTCATTAACATGAGGTCAAATTTCTTCAATTCCATGCGAAATGATATTTCGCTCAAAGCACCGTAGGCTCGTATCATCATGCAGAACATACAGAACATATGTGGTGCAGAATTAAAGAAACTAGGTTTTGTTAAACGTATAATAGGAAGTTCCTCGGATGAAAAAGTCAAAGAGAGATACTACTTCGCTCTGGTTAGGCCACACCTCGAATACGCCGCGAGCATTTGGGACCCTGGTCAAATTGATTTAACCAATAACATTAATAAAATACAAAGGAAAGCAGCGCGCTTCGTTAAAAACTGCTACGAACGTACATATAGTGTCTCACAACTTTTTGAGGGATTAAGGTGGGATCACCTAGAGACTCGGAGGCTACACGCTAGGCTTTGTGTGCTTGATAAATTCAGAACTGATATTTTTCAGAGCGACATAGAGAATATTATCATGACTCCTCACTACACCACTAGGTCTGAATGATGCGATAAAACAAGAGAGATATACTACTGAACAGGTAGGTACAAAAACTCGTTCTTTCCGTGAACAATAAGCGACCACAATAAAAATTAAGCCCCACTAAATACACTCCTATAATACATGTCACCATTTCATTTCTAAAAACACTAACAAGTGGCCGCTCGCGGGGCATTATGTAGATGTAGATGTGTAACAGGATCAAACAAGAATCCGAGGTTGCTTTGAAGTTTGATAATTTATGACAACCGTAGGACACTGTGTCGTGAAACCGAGTCGCGATCATCCTCACATGGAGCAGAGAGAGGGAGAGGGGTCCAGTCACTCGCACGAACGATATCACGCATGCGCGCACGTGCCTAACCCTTTCGGAGTGGATGCCAAGGGGGAGTCCCTTAACGGGGACCGTATATTACGCCATTAAAGGAGGCATGAATCATTGATTGGGTGTTCCCGGTGGATGTTCCCGGAACCGTAATCAAACTCGGAAGGCAATTTCCAGGGAAGGTCTTAGAGTTTAAGAGGGGCGTGCGATCTTTTGACTCTGCGATTTGCGAAAGCGGTTAACCTCTTCTTCTGCGGGAACGTACTCGGGAAGGGAAGGATAAGAGATGTTTGGGGCCCGAGCCGGGGTATTTCCCTCAGGAGCGAGACAAGGAAGATACAGGGAGCAGGGTTTCCCAAGTAAAGAAGACTTTCTACCAAAAAAAGAAACAACTAGCAAAGCTAGCAGATAGGAAAGCAAGTACTTCACTTGAGATGACTAACATGACCGGAGTGTTAACAAATTGAGATGAATAGGGGTTGACGTGATGGCAAGAGCACTGGCTAACCATTCGGACGGCCAGGGTTCAAATCCCTGCAGAGGAGGATGTTTTTCAGAGGGAACCCGATCCCTACTTGAGTGCTTTGTGGAGGGCACTTCGAGTACAAGTACTCCGTCTGTCGGATGAGACGTTAAACCGTGGTCCCTTTGGCACCTATCGTTAAGAGCATACTAATGCCGGCACCGGGTTTCTATCCACCCTTCCTCCCTAACCTATACCCTATGGCGCAAATGACCTTAGCTGTCGGTCGCCTCCACTAATATTCGATCCAATCCAATGAGATGAAGAGGTAAACCGCGGATATCATGGGTAAATGTAGAAAAAGAGACTGAAAATTTGGGATTCTAAAGAATAGGAGATGTGAATGAAGCGATACATGAGCGTAAGAGAAGCGGACATGGTTTGTGAGGATTGAGCATCATTTGGGATACTTTATGCAGGGAGACAGTTCAAGGACTAACGGCAATAAAGCAATTATTTGAACTAATTTACCTCGAAAGGGAACTTAGGGAATGGGGGTGTGTGTAGTTGTGCATAAAATTGGCGCTCAAATGTTAGATACAGGTCGCAGAAGTTCGAGTCGAGAAGTCATTTAACCGGAAGAAACGAAAAGCCTGAAATACAATCTTAGAAGTAAAGAAGCGCCTCATTAAGACACATATTTGGGGCAAGTTCTTAGATATAATGTGGGCTTTGAAGATGGCAGCAGCAGAAAATATCATTTAGAAAGCAACGCAAGGCTTTTGTGATATGCAAGTACGGTGAATTTAAGGTAGTCCGAGCGAGATAGTTCCCTAGTCACAATAGAGACCATATTCGAATTATACGTTTTGATTTCACTAGCTGTAAGACGCATCAATAACATATTGCATTATTAAAGGTGCAAAATATAGTTTTATTTGACAGAAATTGTAAGTAATCAAATGAAAATATCTAAATAAGTCTTTAACTTGACTCATTTTTATCGCGTGGTAAGTTTGAAACTCCTTCAAAACAGAAGGTTTTTTTGTGATACCCCTACTGCGGTGACAACATGATAAATTATCAAATATATTTGAGAAAGCATACAAACTACACGCTGCTAGTTTTTTACGACATCTAAGTGTAAGAAATACTTACCTCATTTTGTAAATAATGTCTCTCTAGAGTGCATGCACGTACCATTTCCCATGTAAAAGGGACGGTATTTTTTGGCAAATAACTCCGAGAGTAATGTGGCAAGGGATAGAAGTTTTGGTGTCATTAGAAGGATGAGATACTTTTCTTTAAAATGAGACCAAACTCATTGATTTCTAAGTAAAATAATTTTTCGCTCAAACTAACTTAAACGAATTAAAATGATTGATAGTGAAGGAATCCGCCTCAGGTTCGGGGGAAACGACTATTTACTAATTAAAAGAGACCTCGTTATCAGGCATATTGGGAGCTTGTACGATCTCTCGAAGCAATGCTGAGATGAGAAATAACTGAGTAGATGTATCGAGAAAGACAAGAGATAGAATAAACCACGATAAAAAGGAGTACATAACGAAAGAAAATAATCTGTTATTTGACAGAAACATTGATTAAAGAATGCAGAAAACCAACCTAAAGATTGATGACTTCAGTAGTCGAGAAACAAGGTCAATAATATCAAAACCATGTTAATATAGTAGCCTCGATAAATTCAACGCAGTAAACTCGAGCATTTAGCCGACATGTGCTACTGAAATTAAGGAAATGAGTAGGTAACTGCCCTTAACAGAGCATTTTGTCCACATATTAGTCACTTGAATCAGAAACGCTGGCGAAGAGTCCTGGAAAATCCTATAAATGTGCGTCCAGCAAAAATGTTTTCCCATCCCAGAACGGTAACTAGATCTCTAGACTCCTAAAAATGCATTTGCTTAGTTTCGGGGGAATGGCAAAGCATCTATAACTAATTAGGAGGCGCCCAACAAATGACTTTGACGTCTCTCATTAAAAAAATAATAACTTCCATGGAATATAAGTTGAACTATCTATAATCCAAGTCCAAAGTCACAAAGATAGCGGGAAAACACAAAATAATAGTCGAAAACAACTCTGCCACACCAAAGAAAAAAGTCTCGAAAACATCTATTTGACATCTCATGGCGAAAGGTATTTTTTTGAAATCGAGCAAATAGATGCGCCAACTATACATTCTGAATAGACAGGAAGGATATTGAATTGAGGATACGACCTAAGAGCGTAGAGTGATTACCGGTAATAGCAATAATGTGTGAACTAACGCTATAAAAGTGTTTTTCACAGGAATTGGCACGCAAGCTAAGCTGAAATCTACGCGAATGGTCCACAGCAGACTTGAACAAGGGCCAACAACAATAAATTTCGAGGAAAACAGCCATAAATTTGAAGTCTACGCCGACCTTTTTCGCATTTTTTGAAAACAATTATTCTTCCAAAGAGAAGATGAAAACACATGGGCCAGGATCGCATCGATTCAAGAACGAACGGTGTGGGATGAGCAAAGAAAAGGGATTAGACCCTCCATACACGAGAAAACAAATTCATTCCGCGTTTAAAACCCCACAGGTACTCCCTTACTCCGAAGAAGTAGGTTGTTCGATAATGGTTCTCAGCTCACATCCGCATGTAGCTCTCGCAAAAGTACCTGGCGTAGACCTGCGCGTTAAAAAAAGGGGTGGCAGAAGTAGAGAAGGGAAAAGATGAAAAAGGACGGAGAGAAAGAGAGGCAAGCGACGAGAGAGAGAGAGATGGTTTGGAATGAAATAACTTTGCACTTTTCCACACCTTTTTATTATCTTCAACCGGTTTCAACGCAATAGGGTCATTTTCACGAGGTTACTAAAGGACGAGGCCATCAGTCTCACACATTTTTACCCTGAGACAGAGGAGGGCGAGGGGGGGATTAGGGAAAAGAGGTTGGGGAGGGAAGTAAGGTGAATACGTGCAAGCTTACTGGGAGGAAGCAAGGTCAGTGTTGTGAAAACATAAATTGGTAGAAGGAGGAACTCTTTCAGACAAAAGAGGTGAGTTCATAGGAACAACTTCCTTTACCATCTTCTCCTTGTACAACCTGTGATATGCCCTTATTTTAAAGTTTTCCAAAATATCTAATTTAGCACCATTGTCCCCAAAATGTAACACATTCAGATTGAAATTAGAAACTTGATCATTATCAATTAAATGTTTTGCAAACATAGAATTACAATCAAGACTAATCAATGAATTTTTATGCTCCCTAATTCGTACATTAAATCTCCTACCAGTTTGTCCTAAATAAAAACAATTACAGTTCGGCGTATTGCATTGTAGCATATAAATACCACTTTTTTCCAAAACAGGGCAAAAATGTACAAATTATGGCAAAAAAGACGCGGTTAATTCTTAAATTATCTATCAAATATCGACGTCGTTTAGTAACCTCTTGAAAATAACGCTATTGCGTTGAAACCGGTTGAGGATAATAAACCGTGTGGAAAAGTACAAAGTTATTTCATTCCAACCATTGGAAAAAATTCCACAAAGTAAGTCCGTCGACGATCAATTTTATGAGAGATAGAGCTATTGAGTCAGGGGAACAAACTTCTTAGAGAAAAAGCCAAGAGGCACTCACAAGAAACGTGTGAGGCAAAAATAACAAATTGCTATGACTTATGTACAATACGAATTCTCTTGAGGCGCCATTGTCTTCATCAGAGTAAACTATCATATTAATTACAGTTCGACTAATTTTGCTCTGGCAAAAAAGATAAGGGGTAATTTCATTCCTCTGTCTTTGTTTTTATTGCGAACTATACACTTTTATGAGCTTGAGGTAGTGCGAGCGAGATAGTTCCCTAATCATAACAGTGACCATATTCGAATTATACGTTTTAACTTCACCAGCTGTGAGAAATACGAATGAAATATTGCATTATTAATGGTGCAATAATATAGTTTTACATGACAGAAATTCTAAGTGCTCAAATGAAAATATCCAAATAAGTCTTTAACTTGACTCATTTATTAACGCGGTACGTTTGAAACTCCATCAAAACGGAAGGTTTATGGTGATCCCGAAGAATTTACTGCCGTGACAATATGATTAATTTTCAAAAATAGTTGAGAAAACACATAAACTAAATACTGTTGATTTCATGACGAGATCTAGGGGGTATAAATTCCTCATTTGATAAATAAGGTATCTCTGGAGTGCACACACGTACCATTTCCCATGTGAAAGGGCTGGTATTTTTTGGCAAATATCTCGGAAAGTAATGCAGTAAGGGTTTGGACTTTTGGGATCAATGGAAGGGTGATATCTTTTTCTTTAAAATGAGACCAAATTCATTGATTTATAGGTAAAATAATATCCTTAATTCGCTCTAACTACTTAAATTAGAGACTCGAATCTATAATCTTCACGGCTGGCAGTAAGGTTGACTGGCTGGCTGTAAGGTATAACTTCATTTATCCTCTTCACTTATTTGATTGCTATCATTTCACAGGTTTTGACTTTTGTTGAAGGTAAGCGCAGTAAAGGCCCCTCACTTACACAAACTTTTCTACCAACGCAGACTTACACCAAGCAACTAGCGAAGTTGTCCAACAGATACTCATTTGCATTTTGATACATAAAACATTCATTTTGTCATAAAGATTAAAGATGTCAACCTTTCCGGCATAATGTGGTGGAATCGCCTTTTCTAGAGGTGAAAATCAATAGCTACGATACTTTCAACTTTTCCAATATATAGAACACGTATTTCGTAATATTATATAGCCATCAATAGATATTACATAGCCACCATTTGAAGGATGAATCTGATGATTGCTATTTAATATGCCGAAACACGTGTTGTTTACATAAATATAGTGTGGAGCACCTTACGGGTTTTCTTTTTAAATTTTTATGGGTTGACTATGGTGATTTTTTTTACATTTATTTGCCAACAGTTTCAAAAAAAAAGTTCTAGTTTATGTTATTGGGAAATACTAAAAAAAGTTACTTCATAAAATAGATAGCACATTTTGTTGGCCAATGAGAAATAACTAGAAATGAGGCTTACGTGAGGGAATCTTTATACAGGGGCCAGTTTTCATTTTTAGAAATCTGAACAAATTAATTTGATCATACTGATGCCTTGGGAGTAGCCAGTGAAAAGCTGGGAGCGGGGGGGAAGCTGGTCCCCATGGACGAGATATTTAATGTTAAATCTTCTATATGGAGCCAGACAGGATGATGCCCTGCCCTCTATAACGTAAGTCCTGGCTAAGCCAATGCAAATTGAATAATATCATTATTAAGACGGCACATAAATTTAGATGATCCCACCTTGAATAGCCCAACAGCAGCACTTTTTCTCTCTCAGTAGTCCATTTCCCCCATTCCCCATCCCCCTGCTGGTGTCCTATTCAACCCACTCCCAGAAGGTTGCAGGATAGAATGCGAATGTAGATCTTTCTTCTCGACGTTTCATTTGTGTGTCTGTGTAACAGGCCTAAATGACTAGCTATCTGTGACTAAAAAGTTCAAAAAATACAAAAAATACATAACTTTTTGTTCTCATCGCGATAAAAATGGCAGATGAATTGAGAAGATAATAAGTAAACATGATTCAACACACGATTAAATCGCAATGCGACCTGCATTCCTGTATGTGTGCTAATCGATTCTTAATCGGTATCGAAACTCGACCAATTTTATCAACAACGGTCAACTAACTTCCATAGCTCCTGCAAAAGTTTCTGGTAGGGATGAATCGATTCCACTTATTTTCGATTCCGATTTCGATTCTTTCAAATCGATTCCCGATTCTCGATTCCGATTCCATCGATTCTTATTCACTAATAACATGTGGGATATTGATATACCAGTAGCGTACGACTATTATTTAAATTCAAGGATTGACTGAAATAAAATAACAAAGACAATTAAGTCTCTCAAAAAGTATATTTATTAATAAATAGCAAATATATCCCCAGCTTAATGAAGTAGGTAAAAAGTACAAATTGATAGCCTACACCCAAAATTACTGAGACAAATAGGACGTGATAAATGAAATTTGATTTGAATATTTATGTATCTGGAATCGATGGAATCGGAATCCACTTTAGGCGATCGATTCTCGACACCGATTCTAATCCTGAGAATCGGTGAAGTCGAGAATCGACATTTGGATTCGACTCATCCTTAGTCTCTGGCGAACACCTCCGCGGTAAGGAGAGGAGATAGAAGAGGAGAGGGTGAAGTGAGAGGACGGAGGAGAAGAGAGGAAAGCGACGAGAGAAGAGAACCAAACTACTTCGCGAAGAAACACAAGTTTATACGGAAGACAAGCGGTTAAATTCATCACTCATCACAATGACTTAACCCGGAACCTTATCGTGTTGTGTAATTGTGAAACGAGTTGAAACGGTACGGCAGTAGGGCGGGTCGATTTTTTTTAACTTTCTTTTTCCAAAAATGAGGGGGGCCAAAAAGTTGTGTTTTGGTTAGCTATTCA
The DNA here is from genome assembly GCA_963169105.1 of Ceriagrion tenellum. Taxonomy (NCBI): domain Eukaryota; kingdom Metazoa; phylum Arthropoda; class Insecta; order Odonata; family Coenagrionidae; genus Ceriagrion; species Ceriagrion tenellum. Next base: position 11,989,921 of record OY720639.1, read on the forward strand.
CAATTCTATTAACAAGAAATGGCAATTACACTGGTTTTCTTGGTGAATAGCTACTTCAAATTCGTGTTATTTTCACGTTTCGTGTAAAATTCGCAGCACAAGATAGAAGAAAACTGGAAAAAGGCCAAATACACATCACTTGGCTGAGGATAACTGGAAGTGAAAGAGGCTTTCATTGCAACGTTAGACGAGCTCTTCGACATCCTCAAATCCAAGTGTGAGACTAAGCTATGTTCAGAATTTGAGGGTCCATGTCCAGGTGGTGCTGACTGTAAACACGAAGTGCACATCTCCCGCTCTAGTTCTAAGGATATGAAGTTCCCTGTCAAAGAACTAGTGTTTATTAAGAGTCAAAGACAGAAGGTTGGGTCTGTTGTACAGTTTCAAATTGGATTACCAGATCTACCTGAGCACGGAAGACAAACTAAAAAGCAGAAGAGGAAAGAAGATGATTTAAGAAGAATTTCTGAATACAAGCAGAAAAGGAAGGAAGAGTTAACATTACAACCAAATGAAGTACTTTTCTCCGACGAAGATGAAGAGCCATCTGATGTTTGGGTTTAAGTATCAGAAGATCCTTTGCAGATTCCATGTGATGATTCTGATGTACCTTCCTCGTCAATTACAAGTCATTATAATAAATTACAATTGCGCAATGTTGCATTGCAAAGTATTAGGTATGGTGTCGGTCTACGTGCTACAGCTGCATTTTTGTATGCTGGATTAATTACTGAAGGAGACAGGAGACTTGTGGTTGATCACAGTAAAGTTAAAAGGGCACAAGAAAAAGTCATCAAATCACTTGATGAAGAATTATGCCGGATAGGTAATATTGAATATATCTTCTTTGATGGACGCAAAGATTCCACAGAAGTTCTGTTACAAGCAGATAACTCAAGTCATCAGTTTCCAAGTATTGTGAAAGAATCGCATTACACTGTGTGCAGTGAGCCAGGTGGAAGGTATCTCTGCCATTTTACTCCATAGAAAGACTTAACGAAAAGGAAACCTGTTGAAGTTATTGCTAACCATCTTGTGGATTTCTTAAAGAAAAACAGCATTGATAATAGTTTGCAAGCTATCGGTGGTGACTCAACGAATGTTAACACTGGTTGGTAAGGAGGAGTCGGGCATTGGGTTGAGGCAAAGCTGATTCGTAAACTCATATGGTTGGTTTGTGCTCTTCGTACTAATGAGCTACTTTTGTGGCACTAGATCACAGATTTGGATGGAAAAACTTTGTCCAACAAGAAGTGGAGTGGTACGATTGACAACATGCTTAATACTGCAACCGAACATGAAATCAATGCCTCATTTGTCAGAATATCCTTTCCAGAGCCTTCGGTTCCATTGAGTGACACTGTTGTCAAAGATCTCTCTACGGATCAGGCTTATGGTTACAGAATTACTCAGGCCATAAGGACAGGTGTACTTCCAACTGACCTGGCATTATTATAAATTGGTCCCGTAAGCCACTCTCGGTGGTTAAACTCTGTAAATAAGATTTGTCGCATATGGGTTTCAAAACACGACCTTAAAGGCAAAAAATTGAAGGCGATAAAACTGCTTGTGGAATACATTGTTGGCGTTTACTATCCCTGCTGGTTTAAAATCAAATAGAAATTCTCTTTGGTGGAAGGACCTCGCCACATTCTTCATCAATTGAAGCTCCTAAAATCTAAGAAGAAGGCAGTAGCAGATATTGTTTTGCCAATAATTCAACGTGCATCGTGGTTCGCATTTAGTTAAATGGTGCTTCAAACACTTTGATGCTCGGAAAACCAAGAAGAAAGGAAGCAGGGGTCCAGAAGATAATTGAATTAAGGAATGAAGATGATGATACACCAGGAGACCTACATGTTCGGCCTAGGATAACACCTGTAGTAAATCCAAATGCCACCTCCCTTTTGGAACTGATAGACTGGTCAGAAAAAGTATATGAACCTCCACTTACTTGTAAACTCAAAATATCAGAAATAAAAAAGTTTGTTGAGAAGCCAATGAAAGTCTTAAAGTGGCCATGTCATGGACAGTCCATAGAGATATGCGTGAAGCAAGTAACAGAGGCTTCTGGCAAAGTGTATACTCATGAGAAACGAAAGGGATTCATTAGAGGCCAGGAAGCAAGCAGAAGATCGATGTCTAGGAATGAAACGAAGCAAGATTTGATGAAAATTGTTGGTTGAAACTATTTATATTTTTTATGTGTTTTTAATGTTTAATAATAGAGATAATATATATATCAAAGTGTTTGATTTCATTAAACCACTTTTGAGCAAATTTTGTTGGAGTTTTTATTGAATTATCCCGTTTTTTCGGAAATTTCAGTATAAATTATAATAAAGTGCAAATTTACCGAGGTAAATGTTAATAAATATGAAAAAATCTTTTCTTTGGGGATATTTTACATCAAAAGCCAAATTTTTAGACCCCCTCATTCACAAAAAATCAGGAATTTTTATTTTTGCCCTCCAAATTGACACGCCCCATTACGGCAGGTAGTGGTGAGTCATCTCACTTCTCGAAGCGCTTTTGTTAGCAGCGATTAGAATTTTTTCTGGCCGACCCTCCACAATAACACATACAGAACATATGTGGCGCAGCATTAAAAAAACTAGGTTTTGTTGAACGTATAATAGGAAGGTCCGCGGATGAAAAAGTCAAAGAGAGATGCTACTTCGCTCTGGTTAGGCCACACCTCGAATACGCCGCGAGCTTTTGGGACCCTGGTAATAAATATTTAACCCATAAATTTAATAAAATACAAAGGAAAGCAGCGCGCTTCGTTAAATAATGCTACGGGCGTACATATAGTGTCTCGCAACTTTTAGAGGGATTAAGGTGGGAGCCCCTAGATACTCTGAGGCTACACGCTAGGCTTTGACTGCTTGAGAAATTCAGAACTGATATTTTTTTAGAGCGACATGGAGAATATTATCATGATTACTCACTACATCTCTAGGTCTGAAAGATGCGATAAAATAAGAGAGATACTCTGCCGAACAGATAGGTACAAAAACTCGTTCTTTCCGCGAACAATAAGCGACCACAATAAAAATTGAGCTCCATTTAATACACTCCTATAATTCATGTCACCATTTCATCTCCAAAAAACTTACACCTTTACACGGCTGGTGACCTAACACCTCCTGCCACACGTCCATGAGTCGGCTCGCAGGGTAATATGTTGATGTAGATGTAGAATAAGCAAGCAACCGGTAAATAACCTTTCTCCCTCCTTTCGCAGTATTTTCTGAGCCCCTTCTTTCAGTCGTCTCCTTGTGAAGCGCAAGAAACATTTTCCAGAACTATACCAGTGCACTACCACAAGTTGTAATAAAACCACGCTTATTTTTTTCTAAACAGAGGAGTAAAATTTGAACCAACTTTATATTTGGTCACAACTACTGAACACTGCAGTAATACGTGCTCGGTTAGAATAACTACAGTGTCTGGTAATAGCAGCATGACGCTCTGGTAAAAAAATGCCGCTTGTTTGGAAAATGCAACATGCCAGTCTAATAAGAATCACTGGGCTAGTAAAAACAGACACGCTTGTCCCGTAATAATAATAATAATTGAGGCTAAAGCAGTCCCTTCTTCCATCTAACCCTTCGTCAGATAAATACATGAAATAAGTGTGAAGAAAGATGTATACATTTGTGGGAAAAACGTAAGGAAGTAAGGAAGAGAAAATCCTTGACGACAAAACCCAGTGCAGGAAAACACCCACGCATGAAGGGGAGTGTGAAAAACCTGCGAAAACCTACAGACAGATTAAGCCTATGTAACACAAACAAAACAAAAAAATCCACGAAATACACATGAATGATAATATTAATGAAAATGGTAATTTATGAATAACTACAAATTCAGAAATAACTAAATAAGTAATAAGAGGATCATAATAAATAAATTATAAGAGAGTAAAAGTAAATTTTTTTAAATATTATGTAAATGAAGAAATAAAGTAAAGATCAATGTTTAAATAAAACAAAGATGGCTCAAGAAAATGTAATAAATATGCATAAATACTAATAAATAAATCATAAACAGCAAATCTAAAATTACAAATGTGAGTCTCCATAAACGCAATAAAATGAGAAAAAGTTACTTTTAACAAAAAAAGTTTAATCCACATTAAAATTATATTTAAATAATTTAATTAATTAAATAAATGAATGAATACTTGTAAGGGATACTGGAGTGCGTAGAGTCTCAACCTGAACTTTGTTGTTGGTCTACCTATTTAATTACGATACTACTGGGAGGGATTCAGTGGCTGTAAGAGCACAAGGTAATGCTTCGTGAAAAACATTTTATTAAAAGGCACACTTTCCCCGTTATTCTCACCAGTTGACCATATCCAGTCTGGTAATTTCAGCCGCTCTTATTTTCCGTGCAGTCAGCCGGTAGATACACTTCCCTCCCACTCGAATTCACTCTTGGCTTCGTCAACTGACATACCTCATTTCATTCCCCTTCACCTCATGACGCGAAGTGCTTCACTTTTGAGACTCCACGCACTCCACATGTGAAAGCGACTGAGAGAGAGAGTAGTAAAGGAAGCATTCGGCCGACCATACTTGATCGTACATACAAACAAGCAAACGCGCGAGGGTGACATCTGGAGGCTCGAGGGGGAATGCACAAGAATCATAGTGGGCGAATTTGGAACACACATGCATTACGCAACGTGCGTCGGACGCGAAGTCTAGTCTACATCTACATAATACCCAGCGAGCCGCAGAGCGAGAGGTAAGGGGTGTTAGGTCACCAGCCGCGTAAAGATGTACGTTTTTTGAAGATGAAATGGTGACATGAATTATAGGAGTGTATTTAGTAGAGCTCAATTTTTATTGTGGTTGCTTATTGTTCGCGGAAAGAACGAGTTTTTCCCTCCCAAAACTGTGATGCAATTACGACGTTTTCTGGGCATTTAGAATTTCTTACACAGGTTCCTCCCCAATGCAACTGAGCATCAAACACCACTGCATGACGTCCTCTCAGGCCCTTAGGTCAAGGGATTGCACCCCGTTGTAAGGACGCCGGAGCTTCTCCAGGCATTTGAGGATGAGGATTTGTTCGGCAGAATATCTCACTTATTCATCGCATCTTTCAGACCTAGAGATGTAGTGAGGAATCATGATAATATTCTCCATGTCGCTCTGAAAAATATCAGTTCTGAATTTCTCAAGCAGTCTAAGCCTAGCGTGTAGCCTCCGAGTCTCTAGGGGCTCCCACCTTAATCCCTCTAAAATTTGCGAGACACTATATGTACGCCCGTAGCAGTATTTAACGAAGCCCGCTGCTTTCCTTTGTATTTTATTAAATTTATGGGTTAAATCTTTATTACCAGGGTCCCAAATGCTCGCGGCGTATTCGAGGTGTGGCCTAACCAGAGCGAAGTAGCATCTCTCTTTGACTTTTTCATCCGAGGACCTTCCTATTATACGTTTAACAAAACCTAGTTTTTTTAATGCTGCGCCACATATGTTCTGTATGTGTAATCCCCACGATATATTGTTGGGGTAAGAATAGGGGTCCACAGAATTTGGATGAAAACGTTCTAAGGTCTGGAAAATTCATGTAGAGGACAGAGCTAAGATGCTGCCTCGCCTCTGATGTGAATGTGGAATGAGAAGTATATGGCGTACCGTTTAAAAAATCATCGCCATGATAAGTAATCTACCCGTGCAAAGAGAATTAAAAGACGATCCACGTACAATGTGCCAAGAACTGGGTGACACTGTAAAGGTTTTTGGGACATATGAAAATTTAAATTGTTATATTTAACCCTCGGGTGCCCACGATTGCGTATACGCAACCGACGTTACAATGTTATTCGTAAACAGAACGTTATTCTTATCGGTTTATGAAACTGCTACATTGTGCTCAGGTTTTCAATCTACGTGTTCCAATGCCTTTTTTTCCATCAGTCGAGCATTCGGCAGAAAATGTGGCAGACGTAACACGTGGCACAGCTCACGATCAATAATGACGTACGGCTCGTGTACGTAGAAGTCTAATTGTTATTCCTTGCATTTTTCGGCACATGTATTGCATGATTTCATTGACCGATACTATAATGTAACTAGCTACATCCATTTTAAGTGAATTGATTCCTTTATTATTATGATAATTGGTCATGACACCTGTGGTTGCGTATACGCAAAAACGAGCAGTACGAGGTAGCAATAGGACTTTCTCTCAAATCTCGGCGATTTGGTTTGTTGGTGACTAAACAACAAATTGGCGGTTAAACGATTAATTGGTAACTGAAATCCATTGGTTGAAAACAAGCAACGCTCCTTGGTTATAATACCAACTATACTCTCATAAAAAATACGAAAAATAAGCATATTCTCCGATTTCACGTGATTAAACTCGTTCATTTGTTTGTTAAACTTGTTTCACTAAAGCATCCCATCACATGGATGTCCTAAGGCCTCAATTTTAACTCGTATAATCGTCATCAGGTGGCCAACTTAACGCCTTCCATCATTGCATCATCATCTGTCATTTTGCCATCGAATCTGATAACAATGACAGGTTTCAAACAAGGGTTTAACACGTAATTGAAAACTTTAGTTTTCCGCATAAAATCCATGTTGATCTTTTCGAAACGTTTGCTCTTACATCAGGAAATTTTTTGCATCTAGCTATTACTTAGGCAAAACTCGGCGCAGTTCTAACGAAAACTGAGGAAGAACTCAGACTCTGAAAGATGCCTTTAAAAGCAGGAAAGAGGTTAAACAAAATGTAGCGAAGTATTTTGTACGAGAGTGCATCGGTTCGATGGCTGTGATACCAGAGAAATAATAAGAGAGCATGCATACAATTGCGAGGGTTAGGATGTCACTTTAGGAGTTGACTGATGAAGGGAGAGGCTGAATTAGGCGCAATGAAGGCTTGTAACATAAGCGGATATTTTGGGGTTTGCAGGGAGGAAGTAAAGCTGTTAGTTATTCCGCAACGAATAATAAGAAGAAATAAGAAATCGTAGAAGATACAGCCAATGATGGAATAAATAAGCTTTCATTACTATCTCAAAACGCTATAAAATACCTAATGGTTGAACACCTCTTCATAAGCCTCTTTATTGATTCCGTATGCATATACGTCGTTCCCTCCCAGTAATTCTTACCTGAAGTGGAAACAACTGGAAAATAATGACAACAGGACTGTAACTGAAGGTATAACATAGATAGCAACATCAACATGGCTTAGACGGTTTTCCATAGAAAGACTACCAACCACATTTCACTCATCACAGAGCTCTAGTATTTCACTTATTACAAAAATATTGCAATTACATTGAGAGCAGGTAGTGCAGGGATTTGTTACGAGTATTGGCTTTAATAGCTAATATTGTTCGAGAGGAATATCAGATTTCCAAGAAATCAAACGTTAGTTTTGAGGAAAAAAGAAATCAACATTTTTTTATGCCTTAAAAAAGCATTAAATGAAACCATGTCATTTCCATTGTTTTTCATTTTCCATTCAGTTTTTCACTTTTTCACACAAGTATTGTTGTATCCATTACATCTAAATTCTCCAATCAGAAGAATATACGCTACTGCATTGGTACAAGTTGTGGTCTTGTGAATCGATAATCAAAAGAAATACTGGAAAAGTACGTGAAGTGTGAATTATAGCTAAGCGTTATACTTTTTTAAAATTTTTAAGGAAAAGAATTAAAATACCCAACGTATTTTCCTTGAATATTATTTGAAAACTACAGTTCCATGTGAAATGATCACAAAATTGCTTTTAGCTATATGATAAAAACTTTCTCGGCATTAAAACTTAACTCATCGCCTCGATGGATCATAAACTTCAAAAATGTGATCTTATGATTACCCATTGAGTTTAGGTGGTCCGAGCGAGATAGTTCCCTAGTCAGAATAGAGACCATATTCGAATTATACGTTTTAATTACACCAGATGTAGGATACATCAACTGAATATTGCATTTTAATGGTGCAATAATATAGTTTTATATGACAGAAATTGTTGGTAATTAAATGAAAATATCTTAAATAAGTCTTTAAGTCGATTCATTTTTTTCGCGCGGTACGTTTGAAACTCCTTCAAAACGGGAGGTTTTTTGTGATACCCAAGAACCTACTGCGGCGACAATATGATTAATTTTCAAATGTAGTTGAGAAAAAATACATACTACACGCTGTTAGTTTTTTACATCTAAGTGTTATAAATACATCATTTTGTAAATAATGTCTCTCTGGAGTGCATGCACGTACTATTTCCCATGTAAAAGGGCTGGTATATTTTGGCAAATATCTTGGAAAATAATGTGGTAAGGAGTCAAATGTTTGGTGTCCTTAGAAGGGTGAGATATTTCCCTTTAGAAGGAGACCAAATCGAAGTGCAGTGCGCCCTGGATGGGCACGGCACAGCGGCGCTCTACATGAGATCGCCAACGTAGAAACCACTCCTGAGTTTCATGCAACGACTGACAACCCAGATCTTCATGAAGACCCCATCCTCCAGCTTTGAAGAGCTCCGGCGAATTGCGGTGCAAACTGTCTCAGAATGGGGCCGACATCCTCCAGCCAGGGCCGGCGAGGTGGACCCCGAGGACCTCGCACCATCAAGACGTCCCTGTCGCCGGTAATCCGGAGTAAACCTCTTCGCACAAAAGGCCTCTTTAAGCGTTGGACGTTCCCTAAGCAATGTCGGCAAAGGATTGAAGGGGCGTGAAGACCCCGGAAGAGATTTGCACCGTATGAAGCACACATTCTAGGAGTATTCAAGATTTGGAGGGATGAATACTGCCACCGTTAACGGAGACAGTCACCACGCGGTGTTGCTGCCGACCGGCAGGATGATTGATTATTCTCCACAGTCTGCGAAAGCCGCGTGTGACACTATGAATTTACTGTGCCAGCACCAACTTATGGGCGATACCCGAAAATACTATGGAACGGAGAGTTTACGAATATCACCAGCCAGAGATTATTAAAGAGTTTCTCTGATTATTGTCGGAAGGGGGTGTGAAATCATCAATAATAGGAGGAGGTAAGGAAAGGATAAAGTATTCAAGTAGAAAAACGAACAAAACCTTTCTATTATACAATAAACAAACATGACGACAGATCGAATAATAAATAGTTAACAAATCTCCCTAAATATCCACAGTAAAGCCACGAACGGCTATCTAAAGTAATATTCGAGGAATAAAATGGAGCAATTTTCCTTCCAGCTCAAATCATGATGCATTAATGAAATTTTGTAAGTTTTTGACCAAAAAAGGCAGCATCGCCACTCATTATCAAAAGATGACTTGATTCATAAAGTTTGAGAGCATCGATGCAGCTCAAAAATGGCGAAAATAAGACGTACTTAATTGGAAATATTGGACCCCTTAATGGTAAGCAATAAAATTGAGGCAAGTGATGGAGAAATGTGCCGGAGCTTTCATCGAACATCCGCGCAATCCTGAGTATCGCAGTGATGTGGGCCTAAAACAATTCCCTGCGGAATGGTAGGGGGTCCGAAAGGGAATACGTGACTGAATCGCAGGATTTTTTAAGGAAGGGTACAGAGGTTGGAAAGGGTCATGGGAGGGACCGGAAAAGGGGGGGGGTTGTATTCGGAGGGGAAGGGAAGACTCGGGAGGTCGTAGTCATGGCAACGGCCTGCATATCAACTCATGACGCATTCAACAACGCCGGAGAGAGCGTGTTTACGGCAGTCTCCTCCACTCAAAAGAGCCCGTTTGCAACTTCAGGACACAGATAGCGCCACGAGTTCCCATCCTTTGTGGGATGAGGGGAAGGGGATATGGGGTCCATCTGCGTAAATAATTTGCCCGTTTGTCACCCGGGGGACGTGTCACCGAGGGGCACAAGCTTTGACATCACGCACGCCTGGCCCGACAGGGGGAATCCGAGAAAGGGTTGGCTGGCTAGCTCGAAACCCCTATCGGCACTGGAGTGGGATTCCGAGGGACAGAGGAGAGGGTTTGCTCGGATACATCGGAAATTCTCGAGGTAGGGTTAGGGCGTGAGACAGACACGCAACTTAAAAGAGTCCCAACGGAGGAATGGGGCGCGGAGTTGGGAGAGCATCAAACCTGTTATCATGATTACATGAGGGGAGAATATTTCAATCAATAAATAAGAAATAAACCCTCGAGCTTACGGAGTTATCTCACTAACAAAAAAAGGCATGCAGCTAAAACGAAAAATTTATATTATTAAGCAGTAAACTGAGGCATTGCTATACAATGATAAAGTCAAAGAGCATCAGTTTATTCCAATGTCTCGCATTAAACATTACCTACTGTTATTTATTCATCGTTAATTTTTTATTGATTTATCTTTATTTTATTTTATTATTGATCGCTATTTACATACATACATACCAACCACGCTGTTTCCTTCCGTGGTAGGCACAGTCACAGTAATACTCACAAACACACATTCGTACATCTAACCCTGCTTCAATAATTTCCTCCATACTGACCTATCCTTGCAAACCTCTTTTGCTTCATTTACCCCCATACACTGCTTCATACACGCAATCCTGAGAATTTGAGCAAGATATCATTTTATAGAGAAATCTGTTAATTTCGTGTACTTTTAAAAAATAAGTATTTTATCTTTCCAAAGATGCCCGAGCATTATTCACTTACCACAATACCTGCGTCAAAAACGTAGTATATTTGTCTCGATACTTTTCTTGCAAATTAGCATACCATAAACGAACTTGATATTTGAAAGCAATATATCACCTCCCTTCATATACCATGAAGTTGAAAACAGAATGGACTATATTCGTCATCCTCGCTACCTTTTTCCTGGAAAGTATCTGTGAACAATGTTTTCCATAGAACCAATCTTTACCAACGCTGTGAAATGGCCCATTGGGTCGCGTCAGGGAGGTTTGTTTACTAATCGCGGCTTTACAAGGAAAACGGTGCGTAAAAAAAGGTTGTAACATTTTAATTCCACTCTAGTATAAAATATGGCATTCCTAATACGACTCACAACAATTTGTAAATGGCAGCCAAGCAACGCACAACAATATGTTAATGGCAGCTAGGCGACGCCTAACAATTTGTTAATGGCAGCTAAGCAACGCATAACAGAGGGCAGAGAAAGGGTATTTAAGGAGGCACGCTGAAGGGCACAGGGGTAGTCTAACAATAATCTGATAATAATCTGACCATAGTCTGACAATAATCAAAGACTCCTGTGGAATTGAGTAGACGTGAGCAGTCACCAATGAACTCAGAAAGGCAGAGCAGATGAAGTTATTTTCGTGCATCAACGGGGACAAGCTGCTATAGGAGGAGCCGTATTTCAACGCAGGGTGTATCCGGGAATTTAGCTGGCAAGCAGTACATCATCCACCTGTGCGGATATCGATAAGGAAATTGTATGTACGATTTTAATTTTTTTTGTATGTTCTGTGATGTGAAGAAGAAGAAACGTGAAGTGGCTCAAGTGAGAAAAAGTGCATGGCCTGTTCAATTTTATGAGCCTGAAGAGAAGTGATACAGTGAAGGGCAAAATGCATGTTGTGTATTTTAATGGTATAACATATTTATTGTGATTGGTAATCATTTGTGTAAAGGGATATTAATTTTCTTTCTCGTAATATTTTGTGAATAAAATTCATCGTTCAAACTGAGAAGGAGAATCCGGGCAATTTATTAGTAAACACGTTGAGTGCGGCATGACGTGATATCCCGTCATGGTTGTATTTATGCTGATGCTGAAGACGTTATATCACGTCATGGGTACCGTGAGTGTTCCAGCTTTTATTATGGGGCCTAGTGAAAGTTCCCTAGTGAAAGCTGGAACACTAACGGTAACCTTGACGTGACTTAACGTCATCAGCATCAGCGTAAAGACAACCATGACGTGATATCACGTCATGTCGCACTCAAAGAGTTAAGTGGGGTTTGCTGGAGAGTTCGGAAGGAGAAGACAAAATCAGAGTCGCGCACACTTGAGAGAGAAAATTTTTATTTTGTTACAAGGTGACAGATTAATTCTGCAAACGGATCGAAGTCTGCGATAAAAAAATGCACAGAATACATCTATGAGACCAAGAAAATCTTTGTTACCATAACCCATATTAACTTTGCTGCTATCATCAACTTCATTATAATTCGACTATACTATAATTTTGAGTGCACAAATGTGAAATATAAGATACAGATTATGGAAACAATAGCTTTTCTGGGCGTCACAGTTGTATTCTATACATTTTTCAACGCAGACTTCGAATCCGTTTGCAGAATTAATCTATTAGTTAGAATTAATCTATCTATTATAAATTACCTTTGGTTCATGAGATATTTCTTCTCAAAAAGACCTGAAAATTGCCATTTAGACCCCTTAAGGTCAGAATATCTCAAAATCCTGACGTGATAGCGAATTTTCGTGAGCAGATTCGGATTCAGCGCACAGAAGGAAGTCAGAAATGGCCCATAGCATCAAAAAAGCATACCCTAGTAGTATGTGTAACCAATTATCCTTTTTCCATAACAAGGCCCACCTGTCGCTTCTTATCAAATGGCCAACATGGAAGATGAATCCACTGTGAAGACGTCCTAACATACACTGATGTTCATGACACAGAAACCAAATTATCACAATCTGTTAATCTAAATGCTATTGCCATACATGTATAATTAACTGGCATTTCAATTATTAGCACCAGCCCAATTCTGCATCTTTCAGCAATAAATTTTCATCGCATACGCCACGTGTATTTCATGTTTGCTCGATATTATCATAGTAAAATCCACTCTTAATAATTACATCACATTTGTGATGGTACGGCAGTCATTACTATAGAAGATTCCAAGGACGGATCCAGAGTCTAAAAAGGAGCGATATCGTTAATGCTGGTGATCTCGTCGCCTTGGATACTATTATTTACATGATGAAATTTCACGAGGAATGCATAATGAAGGTTTTCACCGGGTTGATTGGGTGCAGTATAGAAAAATAGCTATAAAACCATTAAGAACTGCTGGCGCGCTGCAGTGGAAGCTCAAATACTTGCGCGAAGACTTTTAATTGCTTTAACGTGGAGTACTTACGAAAGAGACTAACTAGATGGGCCCGCAGAATTTCAACGAGAGTTGGGTACCACAGAGAACGGTAAAACGCCTGCTTAGATATTCCATTAAACTCAAGGTTCCGACGCGACGTCACCCGTGCATCGTAACTTAACTTCCCCTCCTTCGCCTCGCATTCCCTTACCGCCCTCCGCATCCACTCTCATGACGTCAAGTCGTCACTACCTACAAACTTGACTCTGCCCATTACTCGGCTTCCGCAGTAAAATCCAATCACCTCAGAAATTGGCCTTTACCTCCAAAAACTTCCATTCTATGAGATCAGCGATCTTGACCCTTAAAACTGACTATTGGTTTAACCTTGAGAATTTGAAATGCTGCAAGAATAAGTAAACAAACATCAATTTGAATGGAGAACGGTCGGTGCGGAAAAAAAGGAAAAAAGTATCTGGCAAGAGAAAATCGAGTCGCGATTTGAACGAACCAGCTGAAAAAACGCGTAAAATGTGGAATCGGACGGGTTCATTTGGTAACAATAATTAAAGAAGAAATGAATAGAAGGAGCACAGAGGAAGAACAGGATGGAGAATATAAAGCAAAGTATGATGGACCTCAAAATTATAAATTACCAAGGAATCGATGTATCAGATGAAAAATGTACAGAATGAACGCTGTAGATGATTGTTTAGGATTGATGACCGCTTATCTAAAGTTTTATTGACGGAGGAAACAAAACTTTTTCCGCCCAAAAGTTTTTCACTGTTAATCATATGAGCAAGATTAACGCTGTTTTTTTTACATTTAACCTACAAGAGGAGCTAAGTTGGATTGCTCTTGATAATTTGAAATCGTTAATAGTCCTGCTAATAATTTTCATGGTAGTATTTTTGCTTCGCTATCCCCTCTCTTAAATTTAATCCTCCCCCTCCTCCCCCCCACAGACCTGCGACCCTCTGATAAGCATGTATATTGGCAAAATAAATGATTTTGTACTTTCCCGGCGAATTTTGTGTGTGAAATTGTCTCCGAATTCACACTGGGTTAAATTTTTGGCTGCTGCCAACGTTTCGATGGATAACACTTCCATCGTCGTCATGGTAATGATGCCCGGGGCCGCCTGCGTTCTCCCTTATATATAGGGTCTTGGACGGTTACATCTGACTGACTATTGTTGTTACTTCTTTCCGTTATTATCTTTGTAATTAACGGTTTCCACCGTCGATTTATCAAATCATTGGTTTGGTGAAATATGTCATACAATTGAAACACGCTTAAAAGAACACAGGAGAAGTATTAGGTTGTATCATCCTGTTAAATCCGCCGTGGCGGAGCATAGCCTAAAGGAGGACCATCTCATCTCCTTTAGTGATGCGGAAGTCATATGCAAGGCTATGGTTATTGGGAAAGGCTATTTAAGGAAGCCAGAGAAATACATTTTCAGCCCAATAACTTAAATAGGACACGGGGTAATCGATAAATCAAGGGTGGAAACCGTTCATTACAAAAATAATAACGGAAAGAAGTAACAACAATGGTCAGTCAGACGTAACCGTCCAAGACCCTATAAAAGGAAGAACACAGGCGGCCCTGGCATCATTACCCTGATGACGATGGAAGTGTTATCCATCGAAACGTTGGCAGCAGCCAAAAATTTAACCCGGTGGGAATCCCGAGAGAATTTCACACATGTATCTTGACCTTCATCTCTACCAGTTCTTTCCTTTCTACCGTCCTCTTCCTCACATTCTGCTGCACTCTGAATAACCCACCCCCCTTCCTCCATCCAATAACCTCACCTTCAACAGCCAATCCCCTCTTCCTTCCCTTCTGACTCGTGATAGATACAGAATAAAATACCGATTGTTTATTACTTTGAAAATTACATTGTGTTGTAACCATGGTCAATGCAAAGGAGATAAGAATGAATAAATAGTTTTCTCTCGCCATTATGGAAGCTTTGCGAAAAACATTCAAAGTATTTTATGGAAATGCATACTTTTTACTGCAACACACAATTTGAAACAATGTGGGTGGTCTGCGCATGCGCCGTGCGTCGAATATCCAAGGCAAGCATTGCTACCTAAGTAATTCCCTCTAACCTCCACTTCTGCCCATAAAGGAGGCTGGGAGGAGAAATGTATCTTCTGCACATCATCTGCTGTTTGAGTCCGCAAAGACAAAACCTCGTAAATTTATAGATCTGTTACTTAATATTAACGTTGGGTTCCAAACATAGACTAACAGACCTATAAATGTAAGACGTTTTTTTTCTTTGCGGACTCGAACAGCAGATGATGGGTAGAAGATACATTTCTCCTCTCAACCTCCTATTACAACACATGGTAAATCTTCATATGGGTAGAAGTGGAGTTTAGAAGGAATTACACAAGTCCTCACTTGGATATTCGACGCACGGCGCATGCGCAGGCCACCCGTATATCTCCCCAACGCGTCATTTTCAAAGCGGGCGCGCGTGTAGCAGGACATTTTGTTCGCCCTATCTTTCGTGTGCTTGACGAAATAACCCACCAATTTTCTTTTTGTTATCGAAATATAAACATTTATGTTATCGTGAAGTACATTTTTCAACCAAAAATGAGTTGTCAAACACGGCTTTTTTTGAGAGCCCAAAGTAGAAACTTGTTCATCATTCCGTTTTCGTTGCTCCATTGTGCCGTGGTTGCGCGCCACAAATTAATGTTTTTGCTCTTAACCTCCTCGTTCTTGGCGTATTGTATACAATACACAGAGGTTTGAATTTTTTCCCGCTCAGCAACGCAAAATATTGGCAACGCCACTAGTTCAGCGCTTGCCGATAAGTGGCAGCATCATTAAGAACCTTGATTCACAGAGATATTAACTCTGCAAACACGGCTTACAACGCAAAACGTAAGTTTGAAGAATTTTCCAAAAATAATGCTGGATATGTATCGGGACTGAGGAGGTTAAAGTACAGTCCTGTGTACTTGCTGTTCGAAAAAATTAAATTTGACCACATGTTATTCCTTATTTAGGAGATATTAGGCCCTAAACATAGATCAAAATTTTTAAAAATAGGAAACATTAGTCTTCTAGGAGCACAGAGTATAGGTCTAGAAAGCCAAACGTTGATAAAAAAACACATAATAATGTCTATTAATTACAAAAATATCATTATATTTTAAATATGACAGCGTGATCTTCATTTGTTGGAGATAGAATTTGGAGCTACGGCCAATTTGCGCTAATTTTTGACACTTGGATTGTCATAACATTGATACTTATAATTAAAGAAGGCTAATATTTGGCAAATCGTCATTCCTCATTTTCGTCTTGCTATGTGCCGAAAACCATGAAAATCTGAGATGGTCGAGCCGCGAGTGCATGGCCATTCGGTTGAGTTTGCGTGGAATCGCCCAACAGTTAAAGTAATTAATTAATAGCCATAAACCACCAAGTAATGGAATAATTCATATTATTATCGAGGGTCATTGTAACCAAATTAAAATGAAAATTCAAATAATGTATTATAAATCTCATCTGAAAAGGAAATTTCAACACATTCAGCCACATATTCGCTACTTTAGTAAAGACAACGGGCAGCCAAGTGGGCCAACAAGTGATCCCAAGTTAAGTTACTAAAAAATAGTACACGCAAAGAAGGAAAAACCGCATTTGCAATGACAGAAATTGTATGGGCTTTTTTTACGACACAATCAATCGACTGGTTAGAATCACGTGAGCACATTCACCCCTGGAATGATGGGATCATTGGCAACATTTCCACCGATAATTATATTAATTCAACAGACTATAATCCACAAGCAAAAAAATCGACGGAAATTCCCACCGAAATAATGCTGAGATGAGCACATTAAATGGCACGCTCCCATTTCACTCACAGATCGCTCAGTTTCGCTGAAGAAGCTTCCTCAATTCCTGCCGCCATCGCGCCCAAATGAACGCCTATTCAAAGCGCCGATGATCTCGCAGAGTACGTATCAGCACTTCTCATCTCATCTCATCTCTCTCTCTCCCCGCACCACCACTACGCTGCTAAGCGGCGTCGTTCTACATTCGCTCCATTAAGCACCGCCATCGATAGTTAAACCCAGTCAGCGGAAAAGGCGGCTCAATAATAGCCGATAAACCGACGCTAAAATCGCGACTACTAGACTCTTAAAACTCAATGGCGCACGCTCGAAGCATGCATCGAGGACAAAATGAAGGCATGCAAAGATGCATGCACGCAATCCAATGCAAAAGCATAAAAACATTAAGAATAGCCTTTTCTCTTCCAATTCGTCAATCAGATGTCGAACCTTTGCGTTTAGGATTATGCGACGCCACAGTGTGAATTAAACCAAATACTTAATTCCGCTTTTTTTGTTCACTCAGTCTAAAACCCTGCCTCCGGTGGTAACCTGCGTTATCTTTTGAAAATCAAAATAAAGGTGCAAAATACATAATATATTATGAGAATAGGTATTTTTATAATGAGAACTTTTTTTCCAGCCATTAAAGTCATATTCGGGTTAAGGCAAGAGTGTCCGTTGCAGCCATTGCTTTTCAACATTTACGCTGAGAAAATGGTAAGACAGGCATGGGAAGAACTTGAGGAGGGAGTCAAAGTGGGAGGGCATCTTATAAAATCGGTTAGATTCGCGGATAGTGGATCTTCGAAGAGACTACAAGCTTTGGTAGATGCTTCATAAATGCAGTGCGGGATATTCGGAATGAAGATAAATCATAAGAAAACAAAAGTACTGAAATTTTCTAGGACGAAGAAAGCGAAGCTTGTGATTAAAAATGGAGGACACAAAGTAGAGCAAGTAGAGCACTTTAATTACTTAGGTAGCACACTAGAGGAAAATGGACATAGTAGTAAAGACAAACGGAAGAGAATAGCGCTATCTAAGGAGCCGTTTAGTAATAGAAGAGAGCTGATGACGGGGACACTGGGTAAGGATGTGAAGAAGAGGCTGGTGAAGAGTTTGATATGGAGCGTAGCGTTGTTTGGGACAGAAACGTGGACCCTGAGAAAGGTGGACGAGAATAGGCTGCAGGCATTTGAGATGTGGGTGTGGAGAAGGTTAGGTGGACGGAAAGGAAGACTAACGAGGAAGTGCTTGAGATGGTGGGCGAGGAAAGGAAACTTTTGAATGAAATCCGGGATAGGCAGGGTAGATGGCTGAAGGAGGTAATAAAGGGTGATGGGTTGCTGAATAGTGTGATAGAGGGAAGGATGTTAGGCAAGCGGGGTAGGGTAAGAAAGAGAATAGGTTTCATGAACGGAATGAAGAAGGGTAGATCGTATGCAGAGGCAAAAAGGATATACTAGAGGGAGATAGGCCCCTGAATGTGTAAAAGGCCGGGAGCGGATTCTCTGACATTCAACAAATCCTGTCTTTACCGGTAGAATACATTATAATAAATAACAAAATTCATATTCAGCGTCATTTCTAAGGAGCCTCCACAACTTGACTTCAAATATCGTAGTAATTGCTAATAACTTGCAAAATAAGGTATTGAGACGATGTTTCACTTTAATCCATTTTCTCGGGATATTTTCCTTCTCACTGACAGTTTTCTGTAAATGGAACTTACATTAAATATAAAAGTACAATTTCTTCCGAGTTTCTCTCATCCTCCCATTGAAAACAATGTTTTTTAAGATTAATATAATTTCCAAGTTTCAGGAAGTTTTAGCGTGGAAAGATAATGAACTGCCGTTAATATTAGGAGGAGGACAATTTTCCCTATATGTAGACAGAACATGAATAAAGTGATATTCAAGTCACTTCACGGCAAAATCGCCTCGGGTAATTTGTGTAGACAGGAGTCTATTGATAGTGGGCAAAGATAGGGAGCTGATGAGTGCAGACATCCCATGTTGCTTTCGCCTACGCGAGGAGCAAGTACTTTTTAGCGCCATATCATGTTGGAATTCATAAAAATGACATAATTATACTACGTAAACGTTTTGAAAATTTTAACATCGCGAACAGATAGCATGTGAATGGAATAAAAGTCCCACAAGAAACGAAAGAAGAGAGCCATTTTTTCCATAAATTCCTCAACGATGGCTTCACATATAAAGCGAAAATACTGAGGCTTCGTAATTCCTCGTGAAATTCAAAGACGTTTCGAAGTCATAAGATGTTCTCGTAAGGCGCCGCGAACATAACTCCCCGTGAAATTCGAATGCACACGATGAAACAGCTGGCCCCATGTCCATGGAGCCGGGTTTGAAACTGCATACTGCTCGAAACTGTTCGAAACTGGGTTCGAGTTTCGGCAACTCATCCAAGTAAATCCGTGGAATCCTAGCATATAATATCCTCTTGAGCGGGCAACATAGGTGAAGTCACTGCAATATAATGATTTCTCACCTAGTTACGCACAAAATATCTTTGTGTCCGTCTGACACTTCGACACAATTCGTACGTTTCACCACGATAAACCGCTATCACGTCTAATTGTAATAAATTAAATCTTAAACCTCTCCTAATGACTTAATAAACGGACAATACATAACCGCAACATTGGGAACATGCAACTTGTTATTTGCAAGTAATTTAACGGGCATATTAGCTGACGGACACTGTCAAAACGCAAGTTTGGTCGAAAGTTGACAATCATATGGAGAGGAGTATGTATACTTCCACGGCATATTTCCGAACGGCTAATTAAAATTGTATCCGTTTCTTTCATCCCGCTCCAGCAATTCGAAATTGCAAGGTATTTTCCCTAAGAAAAATTGAAAAGTTAAATGGCAGAAAAATGAATCGCAAAACTTTGAGTGTTGATGGCCACAATCAATTTCATACACATTCAACATAACAGTGAGGGAGTGGAATTTCACGATCCAAGAGCAGTAAGGGTTATGGTGTAAAAATATTAAACCGCTGATATCTCGAGTAATGAATCTCCAATAGACACTCCGCAAACGGCACCCAGCAAGTACACGCTTTGCTTTGAACTGCGTGAAAGGATACAACACCCTCTCTCGACTGCTAAGTGAGGACCAAAAGGCATTCCAGAGAACAGTACAGAGATAGGCCAGAAAAATAGTAAAGTATTATTAAGGTAGTTTGAGCGTAATGTCATTTTACTTAGAAATCAATGAATTTGGTCTCAATTTTACAGAAAATTATCTCGCCCTTCTAATGACACCAAAAATTCAATCCCTCACCACATTACTTTTGGAGATATTTGTCATAATATACCAGCCCTTTTACATGGGAAATAATACGTGAATGCACTTCATAGAGACATTATTGACAAATAAGGTATTTCTTAACACTTAAATGTCGTAAAAAAAACAAACAGCGTGTAGTTTGTATGTTTTCTCAACTATATTTGAAAATCAATCATATTGTCACCGCAGTAGGTTCTTGGGTATCATAAAGAAACCTTCCGTTTGAAGGATTTTCAAAAGCACCGCAGTATGTTCTTGGGTATCACAAAAAAACCTTCCGTTTTAAAGGAGTTTCACACGCACCGCGCGAAAGAAATCAGTCAAGTTACACATTATTTAGATATTTTCATTTAATTACTTAAAATTTCTGTAATAAAAAAACTGTATTATTACACCATTAATAATGCAATATTTAATTCAAGTGTCTCACATCTGGTAAAATTAAAACGTATCATTCGAATATAGTCTCTATTATGACTAGGAAACTAACTCGCTCGGACTACCTTAAATAGGAGTAAAAATGATAAACGCCAAATTTTATGGATGCTTAAGGATAACTGTAAAAAGGCAGTCTTTTAGTTAACTAGCTCTAAATAATGAGTGGGAGTCATTCCAGCAGACTTTCGGTTAGTTAACCAGAATATTATCGACGACACAGCGTGCTAACGCTGGTTTTCGTAACGAGAAAATGTTTCCCCGGATATTGCAAAAGAGGACATGAAAAACGATTAAGACACTACAGTGTACTCTGTCTGCAATAAAATGAACAAATTCGTCCCAATGTGACGGAAATAATATAATTTTTGACGCATCACATCGCGAGGAAGCGATAAAATAAGAGAGAAAGTACATTGCTGAAGAGATTAGGTACAGAAATTCCTTCCATCCACGCGTAATATAAATTACCGCAGTAAAAATTGAGCTCCACTCAATACACTCCCTTTCTCAACTTCTCCTCCTCTCAAAACACTCCCAACATACAGTTCAACCCTTCATCTCCCCATCACTTTTTCCGTCTCCACCTTTCCACGGCTTCCTTAACACCCTTTACCACACGCCCATAAAGCCTTTACCATATTATGGTAATTACAAAAATTCGTATGTCTGGAAGGACACACGCACAAAATGCTAACACAAAATAGACTGTCTATCGTGGTTGTACTTAAGAAGAGGACTGACAGCCAAAGGGATTGACAGCCGCCGCTGAGGAACCGCGGGGGTCGGTTAAGCCTGAATCGCACGATACTTGACCTTGTACAAGTTCCAGGATGCTAGCTAGCCACACTGAACTCAACCATTGACTGCCCAGACATTGTTTCATTGATACATTTCAGAATACCCTCCCGACACACCAGAACTCACCTATTGCTCCATATATCCCTACTCCCAGACAATCACTCAACAAACGCTCCCTCATTTTTCGCCTCTCTTCTCTTGTTAATTCCCTTCCTGTGAACATTGACCCTTTCACCCTACCCTCCACCGTCTTCGCCAGCCTAGCCATTTGCCATTCCCAAAATAAGTAATTTTTACCATCTCCCCATGTTGCATTATTATCTGTTACCTTCTTCCTGTTATGTTTTTACGTTTGCGACCTTATTTGTTTGTTATATGTACACTGTAAAATGATTTTATGCTGTATGTGATACTTTTGTCAAATAAATAAATAAACAAATATTATTGTAAAACACTCAAAAACCCTGGTCTTCTGGAAAATGGTAATTAAATAGGCCAGGGGCTGAAAGTGTTAATAAATGCCACCGCTGAACGGACTCACGGAAAGCGTTTGTCCTGGAAAACTAAAAAATCCTGCCTAGTCTTGTGCCGCCGTCTCTCTGCTTGACGATACTATTTTTTAAACCTGTATTCCATCCAAGACTTCAACCAACTTGCGTTCAAACAAATTTGAAACGCCGGTAACCAACGATTAATTCTTGCGTGATTAAAAAGCTTAATATGGCAGGAGTTAACTTTAGTTCACGCAGCAAAATTCTCACCAGCATCCGAGTTACTAGCGTCGAAAGCTAGTAATGTAAACTGGTCAAAAGAAACAAAAGAGAGTACACTACTCACCCTCGTGCGTTGCCCGGAATTCTTTCCCAAGTTCCACCGCTCCTGCTCCAAGTTCCAACGACTCCGTTCCAGGCGCCGAAGCGACACCCACACAAGATCCCTCCAAAGCACTGCTCCTCCTGGGATATAAGATCCTCTCCTTCCGGGAGAGACACTTTATTTTCTTCTTTTTACCGCCACGGCCTGAAGGACACTGGGTATCCCGGATCGGAGCACAATTTTTTCGCCGAAGACACTCCACCAATATCAACGCCTTCTCCTCCCACTCGAGTTAACAACTGAAAGACGCAAGAGAGGATTCTGGTTCGGAAGAGACCCGAAATTTCACTTTTCCTCAAGATATCGACGCACTTTTAACTTCATTTATTTTTAAAAATATTTTTTGAAGTAAGCGAGAGGAAATTCAAACTGGGAATTGAAACAAACCACGGGGAATTGCGCACACACTGAATTTTGCTAGAAATAATTAGATTCACAAACACTTTCAGATGTAAAAAACAATAAAAGCAGAATATTGAGAGATGTGGTTATCGAAGAACTTTTAATATATCACCGAGATAAGAAAAAAATTAAGCCGATCTTCCACTGCATAGTACCGCCACACTCTTAAAAACTTCTTTCTCGGCTTCACGAAAGAAAGAATAAATACGTCTTGAGCCTGAATATTCTTCCACAGATGCAAATTAAATTCCCTCAAGTGGAATCAATCCTCACGGAACTTTCCTCACTTCTTGAGGCGACGTTCTAATGCGATGTGGATCCAACTGCGGCTTCCTTTGGGCACCACAGTGAAAAGACTGGTTCCTTTTCACAACCCCTCTTCCTTTGCACAAGGTTGCCCGAAAAAGACGCGATGCTATTAGTCCACAGCCCACATCACGTGCCGATGTCCGAAAGGATTATGACGATGCGGATAGGACAAACGGCCGGCGAATAAAAGAGGGGATGGGGGCTTCAGGAGGGGGATGGGTCAACGTAGGGGTAGATGGGGGTGAAATTAAGAGACGGGTGGCTATGCAATATAACGATTTGTCCAAGAAAGTGCAGATTAATCGTATAAAAATAATTTCGTTTGTCCTGAGACTAAGTGATGAATTAAGCGGTCGTTGTGGCGGTCAGCTGGTCGACTAGTGCACGACAACAAACCTCGGAGGTAAAATGCAGTATATTCTTCACAAGGCACTCCACTTTCTTCCCACGACAAGAACTATCTCCGAAATTCCTTTTTCTCCGATCACTCTTCCTCTAGTTCCTCCTCTTTCTTTCGTGATCACTTTTTCCTCTTCACATGCGCTGCCTTCCTACACTTAACCCGTCTGTAAGCCGTATGCTGGGGGACTTTTTCTTCCTTCCAACGGCAGTTTCACGACGACACGACCAAAATGGACGCGGACGGCCTCTCTCAAAAGCTTTCCCCTGACAGAGGCGAAGGGACGGAAGGCGAAAGTAGGATAGTCGGGGAAGGGAAATCCTGGAGTCAAAAGAATCCTCAAGGGATATGTGAGAGCGTATATGTGCGGAAGAATTCAAACGGCCACGGGGAATACGGGAAGGCCTAAGGGACTCAGGACATCGAACGCATGCACGGCTTCGTGGCACCGAGGTGAGAGGACGAGGAATAGGGAGACGAGTGACTTGCTGGCTTAGTCTGGAGTGCGTGGAGTGTGATTGGGAGGAATAAGAAGAGATATGCTACCTTTATTCTTTGTAATGTTCACACGATCTTTGCTTAAGCGCTAAAGAGCGCCCTCAAGAATGTCTGAGTTATTTTAATTGATCGTGAGCAAATAATAACACCGCGTGCAGATACAAATGCGGAGCTCGGGGGTAACTGCGACTCAGGCGATGTGCGTTTCTAGGTCGTCAATTCACCTTGCATGAGAGCTCTACCATCCACTGACATTTTCACCATGGCGGTCGCTTCGCCGTTTTTTCTCTCAGTTTCGAGGAAAGCCGTCGACCATTCAGCGTGCGCGCCGAGTCCAAACGAAAGATCAGGACGAGAGGTGAAAAAGAGGTGTCTCGTCTGTTTTCGATTCTAATGCGTCCCGTATTCCTGCGGACTGCGACGCACGCCGGCGCCGATTTCGATCGAGACCTCCCGGAGTTGGAGATGGAGGTGAGTTGAGTGCCGGAGGGAGGGAAACGAAGGACTCCGGGAGGGAGGCGCGTTTTTTAATTCCCCCAAGAACAGAGAGAGAGAGAGAGACAAAAAAACGAGAAATTCGTGCCGCACGTACACGAAGTGTGTTCTTTTTAATATCTGTCCACTCCTCCGCTCCCCTAATCTCCTCTTGATATTTTAAAGGGGAACTGCCCTTTTGCTCACGAAAGTAAACCGGCTTTCAAAGGATCGCATCCTATTCCATCAAACATTCCCCTTGTCGGAACCTTTCCCCATCGGGGTCGAGAATCGGAGAGAAGTTTCGCGTTAGAAAAATGGAAATTAGGTTGAAGAATTAGACGTTCGAAAAACTTGACTTAAAAAAAACCGGAGAGGTATAATATGTATATATATATATATATAATACGTGGGTGTGTATTCGTTGTCCTTCCTTTCTCCACCTTCCTCTTCGAAAATAAAGTAAAGGAGCTGAAGAGGTGTCGTTCCTCGATGGCGGGGAAGATAAACGGAAAACTTGGGAAACAACACGTCCTCACGTAGGAACCCTAAACCTTTCTCGTCTCACCAGCGTAGAGACGTGAACGAACGAAGACATCGGCGTTTCACGAAGGAAAGCCGTGGAGTTGAAATGAGACAAAAGAAGGACGTGTGTGCGTAGATAGATGCTTTCTCTCTTGCTCTTCCCCTTCCAGATCCTTTATTTGTTTTTTTTCCAGTTCAAGAAACTCGTTATTTCACCTTCCAAATCTTATTTCACATGAGTCGTTCGCGCAAGAGGCTCGAAGAATTCCCGCGAACCCTAAAAAGACTTCCGTTCTTATGTTTACCGCGGCGGCGTCTAACCCCTACGGGTGCCGTCGCAATTCCTCTTAAAAATAAACAACGGACGATCCACTCAATGCATTATTGCTTCACCGAAAACATTTTAAAAAAATAAACGAAAGAAATTTGGCGAAGAGTACACTGGAAGGGGTTGGGGGATAAAATAAATGACTTCCGACTGCGAATAAGATGGGATAACAGCGAAATGTAAGGAGGTAGAAAAAAAACAGGAGACACTCGGAACTCGTCGAGGAAGACGGTCTCAAGAAAACGCTCTCTTCACCAGAGAGAGAGTGAGAGAGACTTTTCTTCGCCGTCAGTCTAAGACAACACTTCCACGCGTAAAAGTTGAGGAAAAAAATGCCGGGGGAGTTATTCAGTTCCGACGCGTCAACTCCACACTGCGGTCCCTTCACACTCTTCCGTAGGGCTTTTCTTTCATCTAGAATTCGCCAGTTTTCACGCACTGGGATCAACGCTGCGAAAACCTCTCGGCCTCAACTTACATACTCATTATTGCAAGACTCCGCAGAGATGCTCGAATAAGATGAATAAACTATGATCACCTATCTTTACCCTGAAGTTTTTTTCGGAGTATTCCTTTCCCGAGGTTAGAAAGGAAAGGACCTTTTAGAGCCACACGAGATACGTACTTGGCCCCCGCTGCGCACAAATCCAGGATATGACGACTGAAATCACGTTGATGCCCTATTGAATCCTTGTTCTCGGATAAAGAACCTGCAAAATCCTACTATTTGCGTCAAAACCTCAGTCCTCTTACGTTCAGCGGAGTGCTTAATTACTTGGGCAAACTTCTCTAAGCGATGACTCACACTTCCCGGAGTAGAAATTACTCTCTCAGTATTTCAAAGTAAATGCAGAATTTAATAATCACGTGCAACCCTTCCTCGTAGCGAATATATATATGTATCAGCACCAATAACTCCCTTTTGACTGGAAAAACACACGGAACTGTGAGATGGTAGTACGTGGATTTTTTTAAATATCTGCAAATATGGTAGAAGGAAAAAACCTCACTCACGCAAACACTTCACACTTGTTTAAACAAAATCACTGCAACTTGGGATTCGGGAGAAAAAATTAATTTCACACGCGAGGGTTAATTCACTTTCCAAAAATTCTTTCAGTCGTCTAAACACTCCTTTTGAACTCACTCCTGGGAAAGGCGGGTGGAGAGGACTTTGAAGGAATTAAACAAACCACAAATGCTTCACCATAATGCTCGAGTCCAATATGATCGAAATGACGAAGATGCTAAATGACACCAAAGTGAAAATCCTTATCCAAAGTTAGTCCCTTCATTCACACGCAACCCTTGGGTAATTCACAACGTCTCGGAAGAAACAATATCCAACAAGATGAAACGTTCCCTTCACAATTGTTGAGGCAAAGAAAAAAAACAAACAGGTTATTTCCAATGATAATCCGGATTGGGATGAACCTTTCAGTTTCTACAGAAACACCCGTGAGATTTTTTTCCGCTAAGGACTCACTTCCTAAGTGGACGAGACGCACCGATGTTCCGGTCGGAGGGTTGGGACAATCCGGGGGAGAGAAATGTGGTCGGACGAATGTGAAGATTGTGGACCAGCGGTAGGAAAAAGGGGGAGTCGCAGGAGAACCTCCCTCACGAGGAATAAAAAATAATGATGATGAGGATAATATAAAAAATAACACGCCTCCTCAGGGCTTCCGCGAAAGAAAAGTTCTCTTTTTTGTTATTTCTCACAGGGCCCTTTTCCTCGAGGTGCGTCAGTCAGGGGTGCCTATCTTCTCCCCCCCTCCACGATGAAGATTGGTTGAAGGAAGGATGAATCGACCAGTGAAGGGGTCTTGTGTCGCTCGGGCAAGATGGTACACACAGCTTCCGAGACGGCGGCGCCCGCCCGGCGGAGGTGAGAAAGGCAAAGAAAATTTTTGCCCGTCTTGAAGAGGCGAGGAGGTATTTTTTAAATATTTTTTCGTAACGAGGTTTCACGTGTTTCTTTTATGTATCTTCCTCCTCGACGGAGGGCGATCTTCTTTCTTTTTAGTTATTTTTTCTAAAGAGTAGGAGAGAGGAAGAGGGGGTGTGAAGGCTTGCGCTGCGGGTGGGTGGGCCTGAAGAGGGCGGGGGGATCTTCCCTGTGTCCGCGAAAGCGCGCCCTCGTGGGGAGCGTTGAAGGATCAGGAGGACGTGTTGAAGGCTGAAAAATGATGAAGATTATCTCGGGAGTTGGTCGGGCAGGGAGGTCAGTAGGTCAAGGCCGCTGTCTCCTCGGTGACCCCAGAAACACTCGACAACAAACACTGGAAGGGCAGACTCACTTCGTCTTGCTCTTGCTGAGGTTGTCGCCCGACTGACAACTCCTTAAAAGACACCACAGCACATGACACAATCTGCTGCAACTCCACTTCCTCGGCCTCCGTTCTTCAATACGACCACCAAGTCCAAGCGAAGACGTTCTTCACCTTCAGTCAATGCGGAAGGGGAAAAGATGTCTCTCTTCAACTTCCCAACGCCCGGCGGACTTGATTGCGATAACTATAGATCACTCGCTACCGCTATAAGAGAGAAAGAAATACAGAAATTGGTTGAGTTACATGATCACCGCTTAATCAATCTACATCGATTAAGTTTTTACAAATACCCAACGAGAAAACTTAATTCCCACTGGTTGCACTCAAAAATTCAAATAAACTTTGTATCAGAAACGCAGTCATAAACGCTCAGAACCACTCTAAATGTACCAAGTACTGCAATCAAAAAGATATAGCCCACTGAACGGCATATTTAGGTGGATAGTAGAAATGGCAAGACGGACAACTGAATATTCGATTTGGGCATTAATTTCTCGAATGAGTTCCAAGCCTTTGCTTTCATTATTTACTCCTACTTCACCAATCCTGGCCCCTTTGTATCCGAATGAAACAAACAGCGAACAAGAGTGAAGTACGACTCCTTTCAGACGGGGGTAAAAAGTTTCTGTAGAAATTGAAAGGCCCGGTAACCGATAGACTTGCAACCCGAAAGTTTCGGGTTCTAATCACGCGTGCCGCAAGGATGTTGGGCTTATCCTATGGTGAGCGTCACAAATGAGACGGCGAGATATAACCATAACAAGTAATGTAATGACTTCCCGTTTGTTCATAATGTTTTTGGTGAATTCAATGTGAACAGAAGTGAACAACTAATTTTGATACATTCTTAGGTACGCCTATAATACTATAATGACTATCGTAGACACTTTTTTATCTTCGGATAAGTTTCACCAAAAATGAATTTGCTACTAATTAAATCAAAGGTATGAAATAAAAAACTGTGGAGAGATACCAGCTTTTCCAAACACGTTAATTACTAATTTATTTTACAGAGAATTAAAAATATTCCAAGTACCGCTAATGCTAACAAGGAAGATGAACGAAATTTTTCAGCAAGACATTAAAAAGTGACGGTTCTCACTCGAACATAAAGGGATCAAGAGACAGGATATAAAACAACATGAATATATGTATTTTGAACTTCAACCGCCATGATAACTTGTATGAAACGTACACAAATGCGTACTGCACGAAACAAAACACCAAGGTCAGACGATTCTCCTCTTACTGAATTTTGAAAGTTGATGCGTAGGTATACCATAAAGTAAAGAATTGCCTTTGAAATTATCCTCGACAACCAACAAAAACCAGCACCTCTCAACACAGACACCCAAGAAATGAGATTTGGGGTGTCATATTGAGAGAAGCACACGGGGACAGTAAAACACACGGACAGTCAACACGACTGAAGAGAACACGGAACAAGTACCAAGGAAAAAACACTGACGAGAGAGTCCAATGACTTCACGTCCGATCGCAATCAAAAGAAGTGAAATCTTCTGTCGTCAATTCAGGGAGGATTTGGTCCGTCAGGCAACGAAACTACCATTTACACCCGAACGGAAAAAAGGTGCCGAAAAGATACGAAATCAAGGGCGATTCTGTACCCTCACGTCCCAGCGCAATCGAGTGAAACTGTGTCTACTGTTGTCTTGTTTACAAACACGACATTCGGGTGACTACAAGTATGATTACAAGAGGTACGAAGTTACGACGACAGTTAAGTCCTTTGCATCAATCAACGTTTACGATGCCGGGAGGTTTGGGGAAAAGAAACTTTATGGGATCACGGCTACGAAAGGCAAAGATCACGCACAGCCTAGTCGGACGAATGGACAGGAGAGACAAGTGACTCACGAATCGCGCGACCACGAGAGGACGGAAGTCGGGGGAAGATCGGGTGGGAGAATACCTCGGTGGCACGACTTCTCTTCCTCCTCCCGGCGCGAACCAACCCACTCGAGACGAGAGACGAACGCGATCTTAGTCCGTACGTACGGCGAACGAAGACGCGACTATTTCGGATCCACCTTTAGCACGCGTGCTCGGGACGACACGAGCGGCCGACCGACTTCCTAGTGACGTAGCCGAGGGAAAGGAGGGGTGGGGGTGTGGTGTGGGAGGACCAGGGGGGAGCGGGGAGTATTTTGGCTAACCGGGAGAAAAGGGGGTGGGGGAGAGGAAGTAAGATATAGATACAGTCACAAATGGGGGAGAGGGGGTGAACTTTCTGGCTGCGGCGGCGGCATCCTTACGAGAAAGGGAGCAACTTTACCCCCCCTCCATTTCCATTCCCTTTTCTGCCTCCCACAACCCCCCTCCCCTTCCTCTACTCTACTCGAATCTAGGCTGAGGCGGGTCGACCAATCAACGACGGCGAAATAATCCAAATAAGCCTTCTTCCATGGTGCCGTCTCAATATTATCGGATTCAAGGTAGTTTGAGCGAAATATCATCTTACTTAGAAATCAATGAATTTGGTCTCATTTTATATAAAAATATATAACCCTTCTAATGACACCAAAAGTTCAACCCCTTACTAAATTACTTTCCGAGATATTTTCCAAAAAATTCCAGCCGTTTTACATGGGAAATCGTCCGTGTATGCAATCAAGAGAGACATTATTTACAAAATGGGATATTTCTAACACTTGGATGTCGTAAAAAAACTAACAGCGTGTAGTTTGTATGTTTTCTCAACTATATTTGAAAATTAATCACATTGTCACCGCAGTAGGTTCTTGGGTATCGCAAAAAACCTTCCGGTTTTGAAGGAGTTTCAAACGCGCCACGCGAAACAAATGAGTCAAGTTAAAGACTTATTTAGATATTTTCAATTAATT
Organism: Ceriagrion tenellum; assembly: GCA_963169105.1. Classification (NCBI taxonomy): domain Eukaryota; kingdom Metazoa; phylum Arthropoda; class Insecta; order Odonata; family Coenagrionidae; genus Ceriagrion; species Ceriagrion tenellum. The sequence continues at coordinate 12,020,409 of OY720639.1, forward strand.
ACTTACAATTTATGCCATATAAAACTATATAATTGTACCATTTATAATGCAATATTCAATTGATGTGTCCTACAGCTGGTGAAATTAAAGCGTGTAATTCGAATATGGTCTCTACTATGATTAGGGAACTATCCTACTCGGACTATCTTTAGTGAAATCCTTTACCTTGTTACACTAAATTTTGGATGCTTTTCATTCGCTCTTTTGCACGCTTTTCTTCGCAACACACCAGCGCACTTGTTAGAAGGAGTTCTCTAAGTTAAATGGAGTTCTACGCGTGACATCATGCGGAGGGATATCTATTCGATCGTTTACTGAAAAATTTTGTCCACTTTGGTCAAATAATTTTGAAGGACTATATTATGCCTGTTCGTCTAGATATACCTCCACTAGCGATATCGCCACGGCAGACGTCCCGCTTTAACATGGGGGAACGAGTAACCAGGCGATTTCGTAAATTTTTTGTAAAATAAAAAAGTTTCCCTATACGGCTGAGTTCTATCTGCATCATACTCGACGCTTTGGGGGTTCACCATTTTACTTACCCACTTGCCTCCCATTCGTCGAACAAACCCTGCGCTCGAGGTTAGGCACTTTATAACAGGTTGTTATCAATGTTGAAGAGCGCGAAGCAATAAAAGAAAATCGAAAATGGCTACCATGTTGGTTGTCAAGTTTGTTGATGTTCATTGAAAGCGTCAAGCATGCAGATTATTAAGATTTTAATCACCCTGAGATGAAAGTTTTAGACTTTAAAATACTTATCTATTCTGAACGAAGCAAAGTTGGTGTGACAATGAACTAAACAACAAATGAATTCCGATAATGGCAGCCATGATTGTTTTCAAGTTTGTTGATTTTCAATAAGTGTACAAACATGCATACTTTGAGGTTTCAAATTTTTCTGCATTAAAAATCATACGATTTTAACCACTTTATTGGAACACATTCACGAAAAAATTATGGCGTGACTATTGTTCAGCCACAATAATGCATCCCACCCGCAGGTTAGAAAACATTCCGCCTGCGGACGTCGCTCAACTCGACGCTTTCCGTGTGCACAAGAGTGCTCTGATGTTTTCCGACGTGCGCAAACTTCAACACGATACATGTGAAAGCCCCCTTCCCTACCCGTGTAGAACTGACGAATTTGACCCATCAAGTGTTAAAATACCACATGGTTCCAAGTACACTGTCTTTAAGAGTAACGAACCGAACAGCTCAGCGATTAGAAACTTTTCACGGGCATCCAGACCATATACTTCTTTTTTAAAAAATGTTATTTGTACGATAAATAAATTCTTTTAGCACGTTTAATTTAAGCATGCCTGTTTATGGCAATGCTCTCCGTATATTCAGGAATATAAATCATATATATAATACTTTTACATAATAATAGTATCTTATGGTTTGAGTTTAGGGCGCGGTATTCGAATGTGGACTAAATGTATTAAAAAATGTTGTTTTCGAAAATTGTAATCAGCACAGGAAGTATTTCCTGAGTAATATACAGCGATAACAATAATATCGCTTGATTAAGAAGGTTTCAGTGGCTTCAGTTAAAAGGACAACTGTGCCACAGTAATAAGGCGGTACTTGACTAATAATATGAAGTCCACTCAAGTCCCTTTATCAATTAAGTCTCCCATAGAGCACACGCAATTATATACAACGATAACAACTGGCAATGAACCAGTCAATTTCACCTATCCAGCTAAAACCCCTCTTCAATAAGAGTAAGCTACTGGAATTGATTCCGCATCTTGTATGCTAAATAATATTCAATGCTCAACGTAAGTTAATCAAGCACTCTTTCTTCTCTCATGAGAAGAAATGTGAGTGGAGAACATAGTATTAAAAGTGCCCCAATTTGAACCCTTTAACATGAAGTAACTCATCTATCATCCAGAACAAAACTCATGTTTTCATCGTTAATATGCTTCGCAATTCATTATATTAAGTAAAATATTTCCATAAAATTTCCTAAGTACAATTTCCACAGTTGAGAGGAAAAAATCAAGCGACGAAAAGCACCAAGTAATCAATGGCTGCTTCCATACGAAAAGCTCAAGCGGACTTAAGCGGAGACTTGACCCAAGTGTACTGAAGCGAAGGGTTGACCCAAGGAGTGACTGGCTTCGTGAAATAGATGTAATGAGTAGGATTCAATTGCGAGAGCAGTCATTAAGCATGACTACGTGTAAGTTACAGTAATTGTAACACGGTACCATATATATACAGTGCCCTAGATTACAATTAAACGTGAGACTTGAATGAAATTAATTCATTCGCATCTGACGTTCCAACATTTAAGAGAGGAAAACATTTCACACTTTTCGAATATCATGTCTTATTCATATTTTATTTTCTTGATGAAATTTTGCTTTTCCCTCCGCGATATATCGCTTACCACGGTAAGTTTGCGTTGCCATCAACGACAAGTTATACCGGTTTGGATCTAACTACAAGTCATCTCGGCCTAAACGGCAGCCGTGGAAATGAGGTTCTAAACGCACCAGCTCGGGGATCCAATGGTCAACGGCTCGAGTTCCAAAAATGATGTGGAAATTCCATTTGACAGAAGTAAGAGTCGATGCTGTTTGACCGGACGTCTATTTTATTTTGTGATGACTTCCTTCTAGCACATTCTTCCACTCCCCCGCTATGCACCCAGACCTTCCTCATCGCGGTGGTTGGCCTCATAGCATTCGCCAAAAGGGATGAGGTATTGCCCACGCCACCTGGGCGGCCGTCCGCTGCACCTCGGGCGAACGGGCTGGGGGAGGAGCGGATGGCACGGGTCCCGGGCGCCGACGCCGCGTCGCGGGTGCAGGGAGTACGATGCGACTCGAGAAGCACGATGGCCGAACGAACCCTCTCAGGCTAGAGCGGCACATCGGAGTCTACGCTCAGAGTCGCACGCTCATCGCTAATCGCTAACGAAAAGAGAGTGGATACGGAGAAAGATTCTACAGGCTCTTTTCCAGACGCAGGTGAACCAAAACACAGCGATCAGTGTCGAACGATGCACTCGCACAGGAAGGTTTTCCTCAACAGGTGAATATTGCCACCATATCGAATGGAAAGAATGGCAACGTCAATTTCCTACATCGTGTTTAAAATATTGAAGGCACTGCCTGAAACTATACAAGATGAAACCTCGTAAACGCATAAAACAGAAAAAAAAGAAACGGTAAATGAAAGAAACTGAAGTATTTTCAAGGAGTCACAAGATTGCCATTCACATTTAAAATGGAGCGGACACGAACAAGATTAGGTAGGCGTTTTCTTAGAATCAAGTAAGTAAGAACAAAACACGATCTTCACTAACTTTGTAGTACACCATCAGTAATGTTTCCCCGCGGAATTTAAAACGAGGTAACTAATTTGCAATCCAATACAGACATAAGCACATCAACTAGACGTTTTGCACGAAATGTATCAACGTGACGGAATTTCATTGAGTAAAGATGCAGATAGCAACGCCAGCATAATAGGAATATTTAGTCATTAAGCAGAGAATACTAACTCCTCATGATTCATTGTTGAGAAAGTATACTAATTTCTAGGTGGAAGAATATTTCCCCCTAAATATTTGCTCTGCTCATCTAACAGAATGAGTAAGAACGTTTTCCACGCGTATTAGTAAGTGAAATCTTCCCAAAGTAACAAAAGAAAAACGAATTCAACCCCGATACCGGAAACCTTCTTGACCACGTGCTTGTACACCTGTATCTTAAGAAATATTAGCGTGTTTCTTCAAAGGCTGTATTCCAACTCAATCCCACACGCGAAAGATGAAAAATAGATGGTTAAAAACCTCAGTTCTTAAGAGTTCATTCATCGCTGGAGGAAAATTTGCTCAGTTATTTTCCACACATTTTATTTGGTCGCATCAAGGATTTAGACAAATATTTATTGTATCCATTTACCCCGAAGAGAAAGGTTTTCGTCGTGTAAAGAACACGAAAAAGAAAAAATCCATTTCTGTTGTTTCTCACGCACACTTGTATATTTTCCCATTAATACCGTTCATACCCGAAAAAATTTTTCACCCAAGAATTTCTTCCCCTTCATCGAGATAGATAATCTTTCATTCCAGTAGGGTGCCTTTTAATACTTATTTACCACAAAGTGATCGATCCTATGACTACATCTGGCAAATTCGCATGGACGTAATAAATAGCCCCAAACGAGAGCTACTACTGCTGCTTAAACAACTTTGAGTTTGAGTTTTTAAGTTGCCTTTGGTAAATATCACATAAAAGAGGAATGAAAGACTATCAGAGCGTTTTCAAGCGTTAACAGAAATGATTTTTTGGCAGTCTAATAACTTCGAAAACGTTTCACGGTAATTCGGAAGGCGTCTAACTATTCTATAGAAGTATTCATACATAGACAGAAGCACAAAACAAAAATCGTAAGCAGAACAAGGACAATTCAAATTTCGATGCCCTGACACAATATAATGTACTTTAATTAATACAAGACCAAGATTTTTCTCCAAGAAATAAATATTTGTAGTTCTGCCCAATACAATTTGCTACTTTTTGAGCTTACTAATTCAATTTTGGAAAATTTTCCTTTCGAAGATTTGAAAAATGCAATATGCTCATCTTAGCTCTGGATAAAAATTATCCCTGCCGGGTAATCTTCAATGGCATGAGCGAAACAAGTTCTGAAAAGATGCTTAATCAGAGATGACCTTCCAGAAAATTCCGCAAATTCCAGATGCAGAAATTAAACTCCATCGCACAAACCGATTTGATGATTGCTCTGCACTACCAAGTCAATTACTTTCATTCAGCGCAACTTCTCTAACTCTAATTTATTTTCTAACTGAATGACATTCCATTGACCTCATCTTTCTAATCACTAAGCCGAATGGAGAACAAGTTTATTGTTTCCTAGTGCATAGTCTCAAAATAGATTACGGACGAACAATTTCCTTCGCATTCACTCGCCCCTCGAAGTACACGCATGTGCTCAATCTGACCACAACATCATCTTACCTTATGGCAAGTCCAGTTTAGCGTTTTTTTTGTAAAGTAAATACCATACGAGAGCATTAACATTAGTGTTTACAAATATAGTACAGCGTTCACTTACCCAATTGAAGCCGCTCTCCTTCAATAGAAGAACCAAACCAGGTCCAGGAATTCTGGGAAGAGACGAAACACAATAAGCGATCCCGAATCGCAGGAACACACGTGGCCTCAAACAGAACCGTAGCGGACGCAAAAAGAAACGCGAAACGACGGAGACGCACTTTTAATTTCGCGGAAGCGCGGGAACTGAGAGAAAAAAAACACAAAAGATCGAACCGGAACGGAAACAAAACTAACCCGGGATTTTTTACCGAAATGGCACCGAACCACGGAAGGGATTAACACATCCACAGTCACCCTTGATGCATTGGAAAAGAACGAACCATAAAAGGGATATGAAAAGGTGAGACAGGGAGCAGGCCTTGGCTAGTTAATTGTTGAACACAGCAGTTTATACCACTAACATCACTTATGCCTGGCTCACATTCATGGACGACTTGGAGTCAACAGCACGCGGGTTCTAAATTTTGAACGGCGTTCTTGAATATTCTTTCTCGGTGAAAAAAAATGCTGAGGATATTCGCCACGGGAGCGGGAATTCTGTGCACTTTCTTTTTTTAATCTTTCCCCACACTGGCTGCAGCTCAAGATGCGAGTTCCCGCGGCCACCTGTTCACGAGTCCTGGGAGGATAAGCAGTGCACGTCCCGTTCACAGCTCGCAGCAGTTCCGCACTCGAGAAAGAAAAATATTTCTCCTCGCGCACACTACTTTCTGCTTCATGTTAAAACGGCACCGTTGCTCACGAGACACCCTTGGCGGTCGAATGGGACCAAACGCAGCCCCAGGAACGGGAAACTGGACTGAGATAAATGGAAGTTCACTTCACTCTTTTATTTGGCACTCACGTGTGGGCGATATGATGAGCTTCTGGAGGTGGGATGCACTCGCGATGCCCGACTTCTTATTTCACACATTCTAATCCGAAGGATAGAGGATTTTTATCTTCTTTTTCACACAACGAACGATCGCTCTTTCTCCTGTGATTGACAACGTTTAAGCGATTGTTCGAGCAACAGTTCGCAATTTGACACTAGGAGAAGCCGAAGAGAACAGGTCTCAAATCAACAACGACCCCCGCATCGGTTAGCCAAACGTGCCGATGTGTGCCCAGGGAACAGTGCTTGCCTCGCGAGGTTCAATCGCGGACGGGTTGGTCGCCGGGGGGAACGTGGAACGGGAAAGATTGGTTCGGAAACTTGGGTCTTTGGTGGGTGGAGGGAAGGGAGGAGAGGACGGAGGAGGAGAGAAGAGCCGGGAGGAGGGAAGGGGGGAAGAGAGAGAGAGAGAAGAGGGGAAGTTGCGATCCTCTTCTCTTTCCTCGTTATCGCGGTTCCTCTTTTCCGGTTGGCCGTGGTTCGGGCGGTTCGCGACCTGGCCACGCCGAAGGACTCCGTTCGACTGACTGCCCGAGTCTCCGGCAGGGCCGCGAGAGGGGCAGGGCCGGCGGTTAGAGGGGCTAGAGGGGAAGGCGAGGGCGGCCGGAGGGATGGAGGGTGGGGTGGAAGGGTCGCGAGCGAGGTGGAGGGGAGTGGAAGGAGAGGGGAGGCATGATAAAGAAAGAGGGGGTGGAGTAAGGGAGCCTCCTGTTGAGGTCGCTGGGCAGGAGAGGGAAGGGGTTGGTGGAGGAGGAAGGGAGGAATAAGAAACAAGGGAAGGGCGCGACGCGAGAGCGTATTAGTACAATGCCCCCGCCCCGAGGCTCGCAGCAGCTACAAGTTGACAAGCTCCGTATTTACACACACTCACTCTGTGGTATGGGTGACTGTGCATGCATGCATCTGAAAACTGCATCCCCTACCCTGGGAGCCGGCTGATGCTCAGCAGGGGTTCGGGAATATTTAAAGGTGGATGTATCACGATACCACGGAGAAGCTTAAGGTAGTTTGAGCGAAATATCATTTTACTAAGAAATCAATGAATTTGGTCTCATTTTGAAGAAAACATCTCACCTATCCAAAGATACTATAAATTCAACCCCTTACCACATTACTTCCCGAGATAGTTGCCAATATATACCAGTCCTTTTACGTGAGAAATGGTACGTGTGTGCACTTCAGAGAGACACTATTTACAAAATGAGGAATTTCTAACACTTAGATGTCATAAAATAACCAACAGCGTGTAGTTTGTATGTTTTCTCAACTATATTTGAAAAGAAATCATATCGTCACCGCAGTAGGTTCTTGGGTATCACAAAAAACCTTCCATTTGGAAGGAGTTTCAAACGCACCTCGTGAAAAAAATGGATCAAGTTAAAGACTAACTTAGATATTTGTATTTAATTACTTACAATCTCTATCATATAAAGCTATATTATCGCACCATTAATAATGCAATTTTGAATCCATGTGTCCAAAAGCTGGTGAAATTGAAACGTATGATTCGAATATGGTCTCTATTGTGATTAGGGAACAATCTCGCTCGGACTACCTTAAATTACAAGATTCCCCGAGGAAAGTAGTCTGGAGTAACACAGGACTGGGAGGGAAATAATCTCGGGTAGAATGGGGACAATGATAATGGAAGAGAAAAACGGAAAGCATGCACAGGATACTCCTTTGAAACAAGATATATGCCAAGTAATATTTAAACCCTTTAAAAACATTGATTTTGTCTAATTTTTGGCTAGAATGACGTCAAAAATATTGTTGATTTTCATACAAGCATTAAAAATCACCCAGAGGGAAATGGGATGTTAAAGCTTTTGCTGTAATGGGATGAAGGTGGAGGTAAAATAAAACAGTATCTTTGTTAACTTTGTGGTATGTTTCCATTAATGGGTACGTTTACTATAACCAGGGTGGCAGGGTGGTAGTGGTAGAAAAATGTATGGGCGTCCGGAAGAAGGTGTAGCGTGCGTTTGTTGATTTAGAGAAGGCAAATAGAAGCAAAATTTAAGCAGGGTAAATAAAATGTAGTTGTGGAAGGTTTTGAAGAACTATGGAGTGAATGGGCAGTTATTGAATGTTATGATGGCAATGTATGATAATAGTAAGGCAAGTGTGAGAGTTAAGGGGGTTTTGAGTGATTGGTTTGCAATAAAACAAGGCGTAAAGTGAGGATGCGTAATGTCACCATGGCTGTTTAATGTATTTATGGATAAATGTGTTTGAGATGCATGTAGTGAAAACGACGTTATTCTGATTGGAAATGAAAACGTGCGAGTTCTACGGTATGCGGATGATGCTGTTTTGATCTCAGAGAACCAATAGAGATTACACAAGCTTCTTGATAAGTTTTGCGAATCAACAGAGAGAATGGAATTGAAGGTAAATACGTGCAAGACTGAGGAAGTAATTTTTGATGAGGAGAATGGGGAGAATAATTGTATGATGAGGCGAATGGTGAAGTAATTGAACAAATGGATGATTTTGCTTACTTAGGTAAGATGTTTGCGAAATGTGGACGGTTAGATAAGGAGATAAAGAGACGTGCGAATGCTGGAAGGAAAGTGGTAGGTAGAATATGGAGCATATCAAGGAATGAGTGCCTGTCTGAGGAACCGAAAATCGCCGTGTACAAAAGTATACTTTTATCCGCTTTGTTGTATGGTAGAGAAACCTGGGTACGTCAGGATAGACATTAGAGTAGACTAAACGCCGTGGGTATGAGTTATCTGAAGAGTGTTTGTTACAAAATTAGGATGGATAGGGTCAGGAATGAGTGGGTAATAAATGAATGTGGGTCAGATGCAGTCCAGTAATGGACATATATGAAAGGAGTGTGCTTCGTTGGTTTGGACATGTTGTGAGAATGGATGAGAGTCGAATAACGAAACAGATATATAAGAGTGAATTGAATGGTGCGAGAGGTCGAGGTAGGCCGAGAAAGTTGTGGTTGAATGTGGTTGAGGAAATTCTTAGGAGGAATGTTGGGAGTCATAAAAACAGGAGAGCGTGTATAAAGCAGTGTATGGGGGTAAATGAAGCAAATGAGGTTTGCAAGGATAGGTCAGTATAGAGGAAAATATTGAAGCATAGTTAGGTGTACAAATATGTATTTATGAGTGAAACTCTGTGACTCTACCTACCCCGGAAGGCAACGGCGAGATTAGTATGCATATATGTTAAAACACAAAAACTCGAGCCAGGGTTCAATACATAAGCATCATCATCAGATGCATTCCAAGTTCGTAAACTCTTTAATAGTACATAAACCATAAAAGAAGTAATAGGAACTCCAACGCGTTCACTGTATGACTTTTTTTTAATTTGCCCATTTGGTTTGTCATTTTTACTCTGAAATGAAGTTCGTTAGAATCATTTCGACTTAATGTATTCGGACTTTCGACTTAATGTATTCCCAGCGTCTCCTTGAACGGCGTCTCGTTTCTGCTCCTGACTGTCAGACATTCTCACCATCTACCATAACAAAGTATCCGTATAAATTTTGTTCTCCAACTGCTTCAACCAGTTTCACCTCGAAAGCGCCAAAAATCCGGAACACGGGCACACACACACACACACATCCGGGCACTGGGAAAGAAGGAAGGAGGAGGGCGGAAGAAAGGAGAAGAGGAAGGGGAAGGAAGAGAGAGAGAGAGATGGAAGGGGCAGTGTATAACTGCCTTAATAATAGGGGAGGGGGAAGGGAACAAGTATTCACTAACAAAACATACATCAGGGTCATGCAATCTTCTCAAAATTTCTAGTCGATCAAGAACATCGAGCTCATGTGGACTGTTGTTACAATGTGGAGTTTTGGTTACAAATTCACTGCCATGACTGCGGCACAATAAGTGCTCGGAGAAGTTACTTCTATTTTAACAATTGTTTTTAAAAGCACTGCAATGTTCCTTGATCCTAATATTCACAGGCGCGCAATAAGCGACCACAATAAAAACTGAGCTCCTCTAAATACACTCCCAGAGTACATGTCACCATTTCATCTCCAAACCTTTTACATCTTTACACGGCTGGTGACCTACCACCCCCTGCCACACGCCTATTCGGCGGCTCGCGGGGTAGTTTGTAGATGTAGATGTAGATACCCTGCCAAAAAATTCTGTATAGTTTCCTTACAAATACTTCTAGAGAATTCCTTAAAGTTCTGTAGATATTCCTTAAAGTATTGAAACGCCATTTTACGGAATTCCCTACGACGTTCTGCAGAATACCTTAGGACGTTCTGCAGAATTCCCAACGACGTTCTACAGAAGTCCTTTGACGCTCTGTATAACTCCTTACACGCTCAAGGAAACCTCATATATTTCCGTAGAGTAGCTTAAGTTCTACAGAACAGCTTGTAAGGAGATATTTTTCTCGACAGAAAATAACTCTACAGAACATGCGTTCTGTAGAGTCAGGCTCTCATGTTCCGTACAGATCCTTAGAAAAGGAACTAGTTCTGAAGAAAAAGGAGTCCATTTTTGTAGAATTCCTTACGTTCTACAGAACAGTTTCTACGGAAATTAGCAGGGTAGAGATGTCATATTAAAATTTCTTTGAGTTTACCCAATGTATGTACACACAATTACAGACATTACAATTTAGGGCATACACACCACTTTTCTTGTTTTAGTCTATTTGATCCCTACACTTAACTAGCATGTTCTTAAAATTACAAGGGATCTTAAAGATACAGGAAATTTGTCTTTGGGGGAAAATTTAACAATTAGGTTGGAGATGGAACCTAAAAATTGGATGGAACACCAATATTTCTTCTTTATATCCCCTTCACCCGAGTATATTAATTTCTCAGTGAGGTTCCTCTGCCTTTCAAGAATCAATTTGCCAATTAAGTAGGATTATATCCATTGACACGGGCTATTTGTTTGATGATATTGGTTTCTATAGTGAAATTTTCAGTTGACAATGGTACCTTGTAGAGGCGGAGTATTAGGGAATTGAAGACATATTTTATATGGGTAAGGGTGTCTCGAATCGAACGGAATAACGTGGTCGATATACTTGCCCTTACGGTACATGGAAAATGCATTACGGTCTTTTATGAGGGAAATATTAAGGTCGAGAAAATTCAAAGAATGACCAGAATCAAGTACACGGGAGAAGGAAATGTCCGGGTGGATTTGATTTAAAAACTTGTTAAAATTGGCCAGTTGGTGTATATTGTTAATGAATTGAGCATAAATTGAAAATGAAAGCAGATTTAACGAAACTAGGTTTAGTTAAACTTATAATAGGAAGGTCCTCGGATGAAAAAGTCAAAGAGAGATGATACTTCGCTCTGGTTAGGCCACACCTCGAATACGCAGCGAGCATTTGGGACCCTGGTCAAAAAATTTAACAAAAAAAATAATAAAATACAAAGGAAAGCAGCGCGCTTCGTTAAAAACTACTACGAGCGTACATACGTAGTGTCTTACAACTTTTAGAGGGATTAAGGTGGGAGCCCTTAGAGACTCGGAGGCTACACGCTAGGCTTAGGCTGCTTAAGAAATTCAGAACGTATTTTTCAGAGCGACATAAAAAATATTATCTAGACTTCTCACTACATCTCTAGATCTGGCAGATGCGATAAAATAAGACAGATATACTGCCGAACAGATAGGTGCAAAAACTCATTCTTTCCGCGAACAATAGGCGATCACAATAATAATAAAGCTCCACTAAATACACTCCTATAATATTCCATTTCACCACCACCAATGTCACCATTTCACATCCAAACATTTTACACCTTTACACGGCTGGTGACCTACCGTCCCCTGCCACACGCCCTTGCGGCGGCTCGCGGTGTATTATGTAGATGTAGAAGGGTGCTTGTTCCCTTCCTCCTCCCCAATCCTTGAGGCAGTTATACACTGCCCTGTCCATCTCCCTCTCTTCCTCCCCTTTCCTCTTCTCCTTTCTTCCGCCCTCCTCCTTCCTTTTTCCTTTTTTCCCCAATATATATAAAAGTTCCCGAACTTGTTCTGCACCTGAAGTTAATACTTATGTATTGAAACCCGGGTCGAGTTTTCGTGTTTTAAGTATGTGGCTACAGCAAAAGTTACCATTTATAATGACGAAGATGGAGTACTTATGGGATGAATAATGATGTCTACATCTACATCTACATTTACGAAATACCGTGCAATCCACCACTAGGGTGTATGGCACGGGGTGATTCCACACCAGGCATGCAGCACTCGTCCCAGTTCAAATCAGAACCGCACACGTTCCCCCGAATGCCAGGCGCAGGTCAAAAGCAGTCAGGGCAACGTTACGCAGTCAGACCACAAACCAGGAGAGTGATACGTAGAGGAACATGCTACCATGCAGTGCACTACTCACGATATAACAACTGGTTAGTATTATTAATGCGACAAATAAATAGCACTACAAGGTACTAAGACATGCAGGAGTATATCATACCGGAGATTGCATGCGAGGTTAGTATCTCCAATTCATGTTAAGATACTGAACACTACTGAAAATATCTATTTAACCTAGTCAGTATCCTAGATCTGATCTATCACAACTATTATGGTCCCTTATTGTACGTGGAAAAAATGACATCTTAAATCTATCGGTTCTGCAGTCTATTTCCTCAATCTTATTCCTGTGATCGTTCCTACAATAAAAATTTGGCTCTAGCAAAATATTTTGAACGTCTGGCAAATAATAGTCTACGTCAAACTTTCGTAAAAGATTAAACCTATATTTCTCCCTTAGATCGGATAGATGTATCCACCCCAATTCTCTCAACAATTTTGTAACACTACTATGTTTATCATAACAATTTTTAACAAATCTAGCTGCCCTCCGCTGAATTCTATCTATATTTGAAACTAGTCCTACTTCGTATGGGTCCCAAATACTAGCGGCGTGCTCCAAGTGGGGTCTCACGAGAGAAAAATAACATCGCTCCATTACCTTCTCGTCACATTTTCCTAGTATTCTTTTAATAAACCCTAATTTACGACTTGCCTGTTCAAAAATGTCTCGTATATGCTTCCCACACGACAAATCCTGAGTTAGGGTCACTCCTGAGTACTTAACTGACTCTACTTTTATTAGTTCGCCTTGGTTAATTGTGTACGTCTCGTTGGTTAAGATACTCTACCTCCAAAAATTCATAACAACGCACTTAAAAAATTCAATTCTGACTGCCAAGTGTCACACAATCCGCTTATAGCTTCTAGGTATTTCTTCAACGCAATTCTATCAGACTCTGTGTTAATATCCCTGTACAATAATGCGTCGTCCGCAAAATGACGATTGAATGCGGAACTTTTTCGAAAGCTTTTTTGAAATCTAAAAATAACGCATCTACCTGGGTGAGCTTTTCTCCTGAGGAAAGAACGTCGAGCAGAAAAAGGGCTAGCTGGGTTTCACAGGACCTGCCTTTTCGGAATCCATGTTGGTTTTGAATTAACAAGTTCTGACTATCTAAATACCTCATAATTGTGCTGATGATTATATGTTCTATTATTTTGCATGAGATGGACGTGAGGGAGATAGGTCTATAGTTACTAGGATCTTCCTTATCGCCGCTCTTAAAGATAGGAGTAACGTTCGCGATTTTCCAATAGCAATCACGCTGCTAGTATATGGGACCCTTGCGAAGAAGGACTAGTTTCAGATGTGAGGCACTGCATGTCCCTGAGCCCAGAGCATAATAGTGAATGAATGAAAATAGGGTTTTAGGAGGAAATAAGTTTGATAATTATAATTAGAGAAAGGAGGAGAACTTCCAATGGACAGGTAATAAGACTAGCGTAGACGTAATAAGCATTATCCAACTTGTAAATGTACACTAGGATTTAGAAATAAGAGCTGAAATTGCCGATAATGTGTAACCTGTGCAACAATAAGGGAAGGTGTAAAGCTAAGGGGGTGAAGTGAGGGGAAGAAATGGATGAGAAGAATACGATGAGAGAGTGATGCGGGGAAATCAAACCACTTCGCGAATTAAGCACACGGCACCCACCAGGCAAGTGGTTAGTTCAAATCACCCATCGCCATTACGTTGTCCAGGATCTTTAAGTCTCACACTGAAACGAGACGGCGGGTAGTGGTGAGTACTCCAACTTCTCGAGATGCTGGGGTTGGCAGCGATTAGAAAGGTTTTCTAACTCACCCTCCACGATTAACAACCTTCCTCCTCAGTTTCGCAGTAACTCCGAAAATGCCGCTGCCTACGACTCAAATTCGTCCCCGGCGCAGAGCCAGAATTCATGCAAGAACTATACTCCGTCCATTGGTCGAGGCGTTTAACTACAGTTTACTTGGTACTTTCCGCTAAGAACTGGATGTCGACGCCGATGTTCTCTCAACCCTTCCTCAGTTACCTTTAACTTAATTTCTTAGCCCATCTCTCCTCTATGGCATAAATAAACTTAGCTGTCGATAATACCTATCAAATATAGTAAACCAACTCACGATTAGAAATTATAAATGGGATGAACATAGGTAGGACTAACAGAGCAACAACTGCAAATGAAAAGGTTCTCTTGAAGTTTATAAGAGGAGCATAAGAAAGTCTTCCATACAAAGCGTTGAATTTAGCGCACCGCTGCTCACATGGACGATGCATAATGGAACGATGTGCAATGCAAGAATTATTGTTGGTCATTCGAACGATGAACAATGAATCACAGGTAATTATATGCTGAAACGAACCCGAAACACTTGTAACAGACTCAGCTATCCTCCATAATCAACTAAAAGCAAATATTTTCTACGATTATAAAACTAAGATAAAGGGAACACACCTTATTTTGTTTTTAATTTGAAACATCATATTTCATTAGTGAAATTGGGAGCTCTCAAAATCCTACGAAGATTCACGTAATCGCTCCAATGAGCCTCAATCAAACGCTGCATTTAAAACACTTTCAGCACGCTGCTTCCAGAAAGTAATGGTACCACTAAAGCATAATCGATCAAATGAGAATTATTTTCTTTCAGCCACACTGTTTCCTAATGACGGCGTTTTTAATCCAAACCCTGAATATTATTCTTTATTACATACAGAGCATCAATCACTTTAAAACACTCCTCAAGATCAAACAGATGTAGCCCCAAATCCAGCAATGTCTTACGGGCATGACACTTTAAACTCTAGTCAACACTCAATACCGGCGAGATGAAACCCCTTCGGGTAGAATACTTCTAATATTCGGGTAGGACACTTCTTATGGTGTAAAAGAGATTTCTAAAATTATTTGAAGACCAAGTATTCACTTCATACATTCACTCTAGGCCACCATTCTATCCCTTCTGTTAAATTAACGAGTAAGAAATAGGGATAACGTCAAAATTAATGCAAAGACACCGAGTTTATGCGCCAACAAAGAAAGGTATTCTTATAAAGGAAGAAATTATATACAGCACCAGCCCTGAAAAAAGACAGGCAAGAAAGAACCCTTAATTTCCAGTTTAGAAAACTTAATGTCATTGTTTCATCAGATAATAGCTATGTATACGTGTATGTAAGGTGAATATGAATTGAATATGAAATGTATACGTGTATGTAAGGTGAATATGGTACCAGTAAGTAGTCCATTAAGCAGTTCTATATTTTCTATTCGCGACTCACTGTTAGGTGTCACCGACCTAAGAGTACCATTTATTGGCCACAAATACGCAAACAGAGAAGACAGTTTTCATCATTAATACATACAATTCCATCACATCATTCCCTTTCGGGGTGAGCCTAGTCAAAGAATTTAGAAATTGCCGCCAGAAGTAGAAAACTAGTTTCCTCTTCATATTGTTCTGCGACAAAGCATTATTGAACAGGGATATTGACACCAAGGCAGGTCCTGGATAACCCAACTAGCTCTCTTTCCTCTGGAAACAGGCTCGTCCAGGTAGACGCGATATTTTTAGATTTCGAAAAGCTTTTGATAAATTTCCACATTCTAAATTACTTGCAAAGCTAAAAGCCTATGGTGTACATGACAATAAAGTATATTGGATAAAAGATTTCTTTGATAACCGAGAACAGAGGATAGTTCTAGATGGCGTTAGTTCAGATGCAGTTAAAGTAACATCGGGTGTACCCCAAGGAAGTATCATTGGTCCTTAATTATTCCTTTTGTGTATTAATGATATCACCACTGTCGTAAGGAGCAAAATTCGCATTTTCGTCTAAAAACGTCTTGTTGTACAGTGATATAAACACCGAGTCTAACAGCAACAGGTCAGAATTCAGCGGCCTCAACGTTTGTCGGCAATTCGCCTTTGCCACCAGGGGCAAGAAGAGTAGAAGAGACCGTATGAAAGACAATCCGGAATAAAAGAACCAGCATAATGGGTGTGTTAAGAATGTGATAGAGGGAAAACTTAACGAAATGGTCCCCGGAGGAAGGATGAGGGAAACATTCATTGGACAAATAAGGAACCAAGTACATAGGAGGAACAACCTGGGAGTGAGGGAAAAAGCATTAGATATGGATGCGTGGAGGACCGCACGTGATTAGAGGGTCAACCCCCGCGCCCGCCTCCACTCCATGTTGGACTCAAGCTCTCGCTTATATGCTGCGGATCAGCGAACAAAATAGGAGGCCGACACCATGAGGCGGATTGCCGTCAAAAGGACGACAACGGGCCCCCGTCTCCCCGTAGTCCTCGTAGCTGTTGGGTTCCCCCGACAAAGTTAGACGAGTCGCCGCCAGTCTCGCTTGCGCGAAAACTTACCGCTTATCTGCTGAGAACCGGCGAAGCCCATTGCCCAAATTCTTGGGATAGGGTGTCCGCCTACTCCCTTTATGGGTGGACGTCGTGTGGTCTGTAGGAAATCGTCATCGGATCGAGAACCTACCGGACCAATGATGGTTAAACCGGACCAATTATGGTCAAAATGTTAGTCCCTTCACCTCAGAACTCCCCGCCCACCCATGGAGGACTGCAGTCAAACAACTTAGGATTGATCGACCAATGAAGATAACACTAGCCTTGCCAGCCGCGGATGTGAGGAGTGGATGTTTGGGGAGTGACCATGCATAGGGAAAAGGAGGGGGAAGGACAGACGTGCCTTGGATGTTAAAGATATGTCATATGTTCGTGTCACGATGCTAACGTAATAATCATTAATCGCACGAGAGATACTGACGGCTTCATGATTATATGCTCTATTTGTGAATAAAGTTTTACTAATCTTTAATCAACCATTGTTGTTCCACAATGTCGTAAACTTAACCAAGTCGTGAAGTTGGGCGATTTTTCCGTGTTTTCACACGCTTTATTATGACTAACATCAAGCAGGTGTATCTTAACTCTAGCAAAGAATTTTAATATATAATAATAATAAATACTTATTCCATTCCAACAAGAAATGCAAAAATAATAAATTAAACAGAAGAGTGAAATTAGGCACCCCTGATGGAAAGTTCCTGTGATAGGGTTACCATTCCTTGGATATGGCGTTTTTCGGCAGTTACATGAAAATATAACAAAAGAAAATATACAAAGGGCTATTCAACTGCAAATACAAGAAGTGTCCTTTCACAATACGAAACATCATCTTATCACACAGGTGTTACAATTTATCTACAGATAGTAGTACCTATCTCGGTTGATTACAATTAATAGAATGCAGTGCATATGGAGCAACTCCACATAAACTATGTGGAATCCGTGAACATGGTCAATAGAAGCCAATAGTCAATATGCTTCAAGTCATCATTGAAACAAATCAAAATCGTGAGAATTGGCCGCTCTTTTAGTCTAAAAGAGACATTTTGTAATCTGTGGAAATGTCAGAAAGTCTTAAAATTAAAACTTTGTTGCCACACTGCAAAGCAATACAAAAAAAAAACGTTGGGAGGTTTTGACTTGCTCACAATCAGTCGCGGTTGGGCATCATTTTTCTCGCCGCGTTCGAGAATATAATAATGGACATTCGGCCGCGGTTAATCTTTCCAAGCACGAAGGGAATTATTATCTCGGACGAGCAGTGATTTTGTTTCGTTCGCTCTCACCTGTTGGATTAATCTTTGATTGCTCGCAGGGAATTTCTCGGTCAGGGAGAGCTCGGAAATTATTTAATCGAGCCTCTATCCCGAAGAGGATCGCGAAGTGACACTCAATTTAATACAAAGGGCTGACACCTGTCGCTCATACTATATCCTTGAAGTAAGAGTCTAAAATTATGTTGCATAATTTTCGTGACAATTTCGTGACATTCTACTGAATATTTAAGCCCCGTTCACAACAACTTAACGTGGCTTAACTTGCGCGATTTAGGAGTTGAGTCCGTGAGAAAGCAACACACTTGTTCACAACGACTTAAAGTGGCTTAACTCGACTTGGCGTAGTCTTGGAGTTGAGAATTTCTCCATTTTCTCCTAATTCTAGCCAATAGCAAGGCCTGGTTTACTCTCGAAAGGCTAGGGAAAAGGGGACTACGATATCGATAAGGCCCATCAATCGACTGTAATATCGAATTTGAAAGTGGCGTGCTGTGATTGGTTGGAAATTTCAGGCCCCGATTGGCACTCGGTTAAGCCAAGTTTAGTTGCTGTGAACGGGGGTTTACTCTTTACCACAAGTATTTTCATTTTTTCACCGGCTCAAATGAACAAAATATTCAAAATTATCATTATCTGTGATTTACCAGATATCTGTGCTATACTCAGTGTGAAGTAAGGATAGCTAATTCAGTTATCAGGTAGAGGGTAGAATTGTAGGTCTACAAATTAAATCATTCGAAGAGAATTTCAAACCGATGCGATGCAGCGAGCTAAAAAACGATTAGATCCTCATTCGATTCCAGAAATATGTCAGTCTCAATCAATCCCTTGGTGAATGGGCATTTTCCCACCCGATAGCCAATTTAATTTGTGGGACCACTCCTTTTTCCTTGCCTCTCCTGTCCTCTGCGGCGCGCGGCAGATGTGGAGGGCATATTCTTCTCCCTGGGACATAGATGTATTCCAAGAAAGCGTTGGCCGCCATAAGATTCTTAAGGAAGTGCGAGCGAGATTGTTCCCTCATCATAATATAGACCATATTCGATATATACGTTTTAATTTCACCAACTGTGAGACACACGAATTAAATATTGCATTATTAACGGTGCAATAATATAGTTTTATACGACAGATATTGTAAGTAATTAAATGAAAATATCCAAGTAAGTCTTTAGCTTGACTCATATTTTTCGCGGGGTTCGTTTGAAACTCCTTTTAAACGGAAGGTTTTTTGTGATACCCAAGAACCTATTGCGCTGACAATATGACTTATTGACAAAAGTAGTGAAGAAAACATACATACTACACGCTGTTAGTTTTTTACGACAACTAAGTGTTAGAAATACCTCATTTTGTAAATAATGTCTCTCTGGAGTGCATACACGTACCATTTCCCATGTAAAAGGGCTGGTATTTTTTGGCAAAAATCTCCGAAAGTAATGTAGGAAGGGGTTGAATTTTTGGTGTCATTAGAGGGGTGAGATATTTTTATTTAAAATGAGACCATATTCATTGATTTCTAGATAAAATGATATTTCGCTCAAACTATTTTAAGTTGGTTACACATGGGATTTGACCTCAGGACTCAACAATCTTCAGCTGCCCCCTGAGGGTTTTAACCGAGTTCGTGGGATGACATTTCGAGGACTTTTCCAGCATTCCCCAAGCAAGCACATAAATGGAGTGTGCAGACCTCGCATCCTAGAGGAACTACCATGCATTTGAGCAGAAAATACCACCAATATTTTCCAAACGAACAAACTTCAAGCCCAAGAGATGACTCAGTCCTTAGGAATGCCACTTGGGGCGACTCAATAAGTAGTCGGAAGTAAGTATTGGGAGTAAAAGCCAAAAAGCTGTTTACTTAAGAAGTTTGAGCAAGATGCCGTTTCTCGTAAAATTTTATATAACTCGCCTCATTGTGAAGAGAAATGTCCCATATTTTCAATGATAACAAAATATTAGCCACATGCCGTTATGCTTTCCGAGTTATTAAAAAAAACACCAGCCATTTGCCGTGGTAAATTGCATGGGTAATCACTCCAGAGGGACTTTTGTTAAAAAATGTGGGACCCCAGAGGTATGCATTTTCGCTGATATTTATCAATGTGATTTGAGAATACGTTCTCCATTTTTTAAATTATAAATCATTATTTCGACACTGTGATTATTACAGAAACGCAAAAAAACTTTCGGTTGTTGAGGTGTTCGCAACGTACGATACGAAAAGTGAGTCATGTTAACACCTTGAATAAGAATATTTATATATTGTTAATCTCTTTAAGTGATTTAAAACAAAGGTTTTGTTTCACTGATACTACAATGCTTACTTCTCATTTCTTACAGTGGCTGAAAGTTGACAGTAAAATTTCGCTTTGGTTTTAATATGAACAGAGAAACATCTCACACAAACGAAATTTTATCGGAAGATTCCCCCTTATTAAAGCTATCCAGAGAAAGAGTGGGAATTCTCATTCTTTACCCAAGCCCGCACAAAGGGCGAGATTTATTGTCAGAAAAGCCACGCTGCAATAAAGAACCATTTGAGAATTAAAAAAAGCGGAAACACCATTAATACCCATCTCCTAACCCTGCTGCGTCTACCCACACTTTGAATCCTATTGATTTACTAACCGTTTCTTGACTATTTACAAGGTGTTAATAAATTGATAATAACCAGTACAAATATTTCCTATGGCTTTATAAGGCTTGAATTGGTAGTGTCATTTCAAAAACGAAAGCTTTTTCATGACGGATGGCTGAGGCAACATCTTGGAAGTCCTGTCTTGGACAAAATAAGTTCGCCATAGTGATATAATGTTTTGGTGTACACATAGGAGTGCAAGATTTGCAGTGCTTCCAAGATAATAGCGTAGTTGACAGAAATTCAGCCAATCAGAAAACACGTCCAATACCGATTGGAGAAGTTAATCACGAGACCGAAGAACCCCTGATGGTGGCTATTTTCTAAACTATACGACATTTAAAAATTGTTTATATTCCATTTATTTTCCAGTCACATAAGTCTATTTCAAGAGCACTATTGCGTTTGGCGGACTCCAGTTTTGTGGTACACGACTTATATTCCATTATGACTCGATTAAATATGCACAGATTTCCTTCTTAATGCGAAACAAATCATTCCTGGTTATAATTATAATGATTGCTGCAAAAAATGCCAAAGCTTCACTCCAAGGGCTATAAACGAAAAAAAAAACGCATCTCAATATAAGTTCGTCTAAATATCGAAAACAGCGCCGAAAATTCTACTTCAAATTCGACATTGTATGTGACAGAAGTTGAGTTTTGTGCAATATCACAGCATCAGCTTTACTTGGGCATGTCCTTCGCAGTGTTAAGGCTTAACATAAAAACAAATCTTAGAAAAACATCTTATAGTATTCTTTCCTATGAAGGTAGGTTTCGTTGAAAGTCAGATAAGCTCCTCCCGATTTTCTACATTTATAGAGCCCTATCCACTTTTTGTATTTCCGTTTCCGCCTCAGAATACGTTCTAACCTTCTTCATCCTGTCCATAAAACCTGTTTTCCTTCTTCCCCTTCCCCGCTTTCCCAACATCCTTCCCTCTATTATAGTTTAGAGCAACCCCACATAACTTCCTCTAGCCACCTACCCTGCCTCTCCCGGATATAATTCAAAAGTTTCCTTTCCTCATCCATTGCACTACGAAAATCTTCCTTTATCGGGGATATCCATGGTTTCCGGGTGTCGCTGCGTATCGTTATCTAGACAATGGCGTTTCCTGGCCATTGCTAGCCACATCTTCTGAAGCCCATGAATATCCCTGAACTTGAATGATCCATGGATATCCCTGCACTACAGCATTGCGAAAGCCTCAAGCAGAAATCTTCCTTTGTCATCCTTTCCGTCCTCCTCACCATCTCCATCCTTCTCCACACCCACTTCTCAAACGCCTGCAGCTCATTCACGTCCTTCCTTCTTCTGGTCCACGTTTCAGCATCATACAACGCTGCGCTCCTAATCAAGCTCTTCATCAGCCTCTTCTTTGTTTATACAAAAAAATGAGAACAGTTTTGCTGGCGTATAATATTCCTGTTTTTTTTCTGCACCGCAATGAGATAAAAGACGATATTCGTCGGGGCTTCATGTGCTATTTGAGTACGCAAGTTGAAATGAGTGCCTCTACGGCCAAGGACATTCCAGCCCCTTCCCCCTCGCCAGTTAGCAAGCTGTCCTTGGTTGAGTGAGTGTGTTGCGAATGAAGGGCTGACGGAGATGATTGGGGGGGAGGGGGGCGTGGTTGGGGGTTGGCGGGGAGTTGGGCGGCAGGATTATTGTACTCGGAAGGGGTAGATTATGTCGGTGCTTTAAAGTGGCTCTGGCCTGATTACTTGAGTCAAAACAAATACTAAAGGACCCATTTTTAATTATTCGGCGTGAAAATGCCCGCTTTTTCTGATGAAATGGGTTATCTAATGAAAACCAAAATTAAGGCCCAACACATGCATACTGTTCCACGAAATGATCTTTTTAATGATCACATTCGTCCAGCCATAGGTGCCGACTAAAGCGCCATTTGTGTGGAACTGCCGCATATTAGATTGGATATTTGAGGAGGCGACCAACGGCTAAGGTCATTTGCACCATAGGGAAAGGGAGGAAGGGTGGATAGAAACCCGGTGTCGGCACTAGCCTGCTCTTAACGATATGTGCCAAGGGGACCACGGTTTAACATCTCATCCGACAGACAGAGTACTGTATTTGAAGTGCCCTCCACAAGACAATCAAGTAGGGATCGGGTTTCCTCTGAAAAACATCCTCCTCTGCAGGGATTTGAATCCTGGCCGTCCGTATGGTTAGCCAGTACTCTAGACACCACACCAACCCGATCCCCTACTGCCTCATATTAACAGGAGTAATTTGCAGATAAAATACAAAAGCAGAGGGGAATACTCCTATTTTTTATTTTTAATTAATTTCTCAGGACTTTTCGCATCTTATTAACACTTAAAATAAAAAAGATTAAAAAATGCTTTCTAGTTTAAATTGACATTCTTTTACTATAATCAGAGCAATCTCCATAAGAGTCCCTGTCAAAATCTCCGATTTCAAGGCTAAATCAGGGTGAAATTAGCTTGAAAACCTCATCACCTTTTCATCCCATATAATAAAACGCACCTCACAGAGGCTTCTTTTCAAAGTTTCCGGAATATCAGGAATAAGTGACCCGTAGGCGACCTTAGAAAGGGGGATAATGGAAAAAATTTAAGGATGCGCCCGACGCCTGGGAAGAATGGAATCGTCGCTGAGAATGGCACAACTTTCGCGTTTCCTGAAGTTATAAAAGGAGAAGGCTTCCGTAAATTGTGGGAATTTGAGAATTTGGAGGGAATTCGGAGAAGCACTTGGTGGCGGGTTTACTGCTTAGCGGCCTCTGTACAACAGTAAGCCCCTCCCCATTCTCAAAGCACAGCCTTGGAAATAATCGCAATAAAATTGTTCTCGCGCAAGTGCGCTGCTAGATGGACGATTTTCCAGAAATGTCCTTTCACGCGTACATTCACCAACAGTGAATGCAGTTTGCTTACGTTGTTTTGAGTGCGATGTCACTTCACCCAGTGTCAAATGATTTATCTCGAGTTGTGTGCTGCATGGTAGTATGTTCCTCTACGTATTATCCTCCTGGTTTGTGGTCTGACTGCGTAACGTTGCCCTGACTGCTTTTGACCTGCGCCTGGCATTCGGGGGAACTTGCGCGGTTCTGATTTGAACAATTTGGATGAGTGCTGCATGCCTGGTGTGGAAACACCCCGTGCCACATACCCTAGTGGAGGCCTGCGCGGTATTTTGTAGATGTAGATGAGAAGTGAATTTGGTCTATATCTCACCTTTACAAAAATGTCGAAATATAAACCCATCACCGCACTTATTTTCGAAATATTTGGCGACAAATGCCAGGCCATTTCACTCGGAAAATGGCGTGAATGTGCCCTCCCAAGAGATTTAATTCTAAAAATGAACAATTTTCAAGTCCTATATCTCTTCAGAAATTTTACGACGTGTAATTTGATTTTTTCCTCAACTATTCCAATAAATAAATCAGGTAAAACACTTCAGTAAATCAGTGAAATTGATTATCAAAATCACAAAAATATTTTCGCTGCGAAGGGGCGCAAAGGTACCACGCAAAAAAAATTAGTAAAGTGGAAGCTTATGAAGATATATTAATTTATTATTGAGAAAATCAGTCATTTAAAAAGAACGTTACAGCGCCATTAATATTGCAATATAAACTTCATGTTCCCGAAAGCTGCTGCAATTTAACTGAAAAATTCGAATACTATCTATTATTATCATTATTATTACTATTATATAATCTATTATCGAATCTATTATGACTGGGGAAAAATCACGCTCAAGCTACTTTAAGGAGGATCCAGCGCGACTGCGTGAGACAGTAACCAAATTCCACCCTCTTTTGTTTTTTTTTTCGGATTTAAACAATTTGCTTCAAGTGAGTGCATGCGAAACCTGTTGAGAACCAAAATTAAGATAGAGAAAATGTGAATTATTCTGCAAATATATCTTTAAAGAGCGCATTCTTCGAACGACATGAGCGAGGCCATGGATAGTAATATTTGACATCAATTGGTTCAAAATCTTGGTCATAAGTTAAGTTTCCCCAATGTAGTGACAGGTAATTTTTTGCGACTGGCTCCTTGATTCTATCTCTGTGGCTGCCCACCCGTCCATGAAACCTATTCTCTTTCTTCCCCTACCTCGCTTGCCCAACATCCTACCCTCTATCACACTCTTCAGTAACCCATCACCCTTCATTACATCCTTCAGCCATCTACCCTGCCTATCCCGGATTTCATTCAAAAGTTTCCTTTCCTCGCCCACCATCTCAAGCACTTCCTCGTTAGTCTTCCTTTCCATCCACCTCACCTTCTCCATCCTTCTCCACACCCACATCTCAAATGCCTGCAGCCTATTCTCGTCCTCCTTTCTCAGGGTCCACGTTTCTGCCCCATACAACGCTACGCTCCATATCAAACTCTTCACCAGCCTCTTCTTCACATCCTTATCCAATGTTCCCGTCATCAACTATCTTCTATTACTAAACGACTCCTTAGCTAGCACTATCCTCTCCCGTGTCTTCGCTACTATGCCCGTTTTCCTCTAGCGTGCTACCTAAGTAATAAAACTGTTCTACTTGCTCTAGGTTGTGTCCTCCAACATTAATCACAAGCTTCGCTTTCTTCGTCCTAGAGAATCTCATTACTTTTGTTTTCTTATGATTTATCATCATTCCGAATTAAGCAAAGAAATATGGTATCTAAATTATTTCCAAATTTATTAGTTTCGAAGACTATAGTCAATTACTCGCTTAATGTTTAATAGAGAAATATAATGGGGGCTGTCATGACACCGCCGAACACGCTTCCGCGAACGTCAGCGCGCTGTGATTTTACGAATCCGCATTGCTGCTTTGAAAAAAACTTGATTGTGCAGGTCTCCGGAATTAGGATAAAATTTGGAATGAGAAATCCATGCTAAATGAGCAATCCATTGAAATCAATAGAAACGGAAAATGTTTAAAAATATATAGAGTGCTTAGAGTGCAAACTAAATTATGCTGTGTGACACTGCTTGAAATCAATCTATATCGTGAAATATAGCACAGTATTTCACCATCGAAAATGTGTTGCAAAAATACGACCGTTCCTACACCTATATCTATGTATTACTAGTGTCTAAAACACCACAAGAACTTGGAGACTAGTACTTGATTAATTGTGTATCATCATCATCATTATCTTTGTGATTCTGTCCTTGGACAGGTTTCAACGGCACAGCCTCCACAGCATTCTGTCCTGGGCCACTCTCTTCATCTCTTCATAGCTCCTTCCTTTTTTGTTGTCTGTCAGCATTCCGTGCCTCCTCCTTCCTCTTCCTCTCTTCCCTTCTCTATTTTCTCTTTTATAATTAATTTCTGAACACTATTCCTCCTTAAAATATGCCAAATCCAATTAGTCTTCCTCTTTTTAATTTTCCTCAAGATACTCCTTTCTTCTCCAATCCTCCTCAGCACCTCATCATTCCCAACTCTATCTTTCCACCCAATTCTCTCCATTCGTCGCCACAGCCACATCTTCAAAGCTTTCCACGCACTTTTCTTCTCTCTTTTTCAAGGTCCATGTTTCGCATCCGTAATTAAATTGGGTCTAATATAAATGAAGTTACTATAGACCATTCTCCTGCAAACAATCCTTGGTCGCGTTATATACATATTGTTTAAAGTAAAATAATATGTATGGTCATAAAATGACAAAATGTTTACTTACATAGTTGATCCAATTCAAGACAGTAATGTCAGAGTAATATATCGACCGTGGACTGAAAAATATGTCAACCGTTTACGTTCATCAACATCAGAGTACCGTCGCGCACTTCAAGAACCAACTCACTACTACATATCACAAGATTATCATTAATTAAACGCTCGCTTTTATTCCGTCTCTCCTCCCAAATAAATTCACTTCCCTATGATATCGATCCCTTTTCCCTCTCACCAAAAAACTTAATCAACTTGGCCTCCACACATCTTTCCACAAATAAAAAGCGCTCCTAGACTGAAACAAACGTGAACGACAACACCAGATTTGTCTAAATCAAGTTTCTTTGCTGTTGTTATTGTTCTGTTTCTTTTTACTGTTAGTTTTGTTAATTTGTCTGTGTGTCTTTTGTGTTTGTTTCAAGTACACTTTAAATTGGCAATTTTTCTGTATTCGATATATGATTTTGTACTTTCCCGGCGAATATTATGTGTGAAATTCTCTCTGGGTTCTCACCGGGATAAATTTTTGGTTGCTGCCAACGTTTCGATGGATAACACTTCCATCGTCATCAGGGTAATGAATGCTAGAGTAAAATGACGTTACCCTGATGACGATGGAAGTGTTGTCCATCGAAACGTTGGCAGCAGCCAAAAATGTAACCCAGTGGGAACCCCGAGAGAATTTCACACATTGCTGTATGTGGACTATTATTCTTTAAATAAATGAATAAATACAAAGAAAACCGTCCATCTCTTATGGCTGGTGACCGAGAGTAGAAAAGAGGTTATTAACGTAAAAAAAGGAACGAGAATCATTTTGTGCAACCGATCAGCACGCTCAATTCGCTCCCTCACCCAGCATTTCAACCGAACGGTGGTTCTTCACTCGGGGGACATCTCGCCGCGACGAAAAAAGATGGCGCCGAGCGAAGACACGCGAGTTAGAACCAGGGGAGAAAGGAAAGGGCGAGGGGAGGGGGGTAGGAGAAAGGGGGAGGAGAGCGTGTGGAGAAAGCGGGGAGGGGAGGGGAGGAAGCTGGAAGCGATGACGTCAATACGAAAGGGGGGGAATCGGGAGTGTGTCGTATGCACATCATTCGAATATTTTTCGAACTCCTCTTTTTTTCCGCGGCGAAATTTTTTTCTCTCCCTCCGCTTTTCGTCCGTCAATTTTTTTTCAACCACTGTTGAGAGAGGAGAAAGAGAGAGAGAATGGGAGTGTTCCTCCGTATTTTTTGTGTTCTTTTTTTAATTTGCGTTTTTTTCTTACACTCCTTCACTCTTCTCCCCTCCTCATCCTCCCGCCTCAATACATCTCTCTTTCTCCATCCCTCCACGCCACTCGTACCAACTGTGTGCACACACACCAAGTAAAAAAAAAAACACATACACCCTTCCCTCGAACCCCCTTATGGAAACCCTTTCTCATTCAATTCCCTTTCTTCTTCACTCGCTCCAACCCTCCCCCTCTCCACCCCCCACTCCTCCTCCATACCCATCCATCCATCTCCTTCGCCCTCTAGTGAGCTCCACGCAAAGTGAGCCTTCTATATATAAGGATCAGCAGCGGCGGCGGCGGTAGCGCCGCGGAGCGGAAGCCATCGCAAACAAAAGAGCTGGCGGTGAGGTTAGAACGGGGAGGAGGGTGGGAGGGGGGGTGGAACGAAAAGACAATGACGGAGGATGGGGGAGGATAAAAATAAAAGAAACATTTAAATTAAGGAACTCTTAAGGTGGCTACGGCCAGACTAAATGACTCAAAACATACACTATATTACACATATCTATTTATTTGGTTATTAAAATAATTCTTTTGTTGATTAGAGTAAAATGAGCGAGATATCATTTCACAGAGTTCCTTCAATTTGGCCGAATGTTGAGGAAAAATATATCACCTCTCCAAAGTTGTTAAAATGTGAGCCAACGACTTATCGAGATATAAACTAAAGCCTGTATCACACGATATTTGACCTTGTACAAGTCCAAGGATTCTAGCTAGCATACTAGGACTTGTGCAAGGCCAAGTATCGTGTGATACAGACCAAGCATTCTGAAAATCCTGCATGATCGCTAGCATACTAGCTGGTATCCTTGTTTTCGTAATTGGTGCGGTACTAGTTTGATACTTGCTCCTAGTAGGACCTAGTAGCCGCCGACCAATCACCTTTGCTCTTTGCAATGCGATCGTCAATTTTTGATGTCAGAGCCTCCATAGTCACAATTGACAACTACGATTTCCCGCGACCAAATAAACAACTCAAACCTCAAAACAAGACAAAATGGCTTGGGTACCTGAGGCAATTGAGGTTGGGGAGCTGCAGCAGCTAAAAGCCATCGTCTTCGTTCGAAATCATCCTTTTCGGTCGTCAAACTCCTGTGACTGTACTAGATCAAAGATCTACTAAACAGACCTTGTGCAAGTTCAAGTACCGTGTGATAGCTCCTAGAAAGATTTCAAGCATGCTAGGTTTCGTACTAGAAATCCAATACTGGCTAGCATCGTCGGACTGGTACAAGGTCAAGTATCGTGTCATTCAGGCTTAAGAAACATAAGCCATTTTCCATGGAGCAAGGTATGGGTATGTATTCCAGAAAGAATTTCTTAAAATAAGGAATAATTAACACACCTAGATCTCGTCAAATATTTAAATGTGTAATTTTCATAATTTTAAAACTATTTTTCAAAATGAATCGATGGCTCAACGCAGTAATTATTACCAAAAGGCCAAAACAAACTTCAGTTTTGGTGTGACTTTCACCGCACTGCGTGAAAAAATGAGTAATTTTAATGTCTTTAAGTGAGTACAGAAGGGCGACGATAATCCAGATCAATTGTTGCCGGATTGTTAAAAAGTCCGGATTTTCGAACGGAACCAAAGAATGCCTTGATTGAATGTTTGATGCCTTAAACATCAAGAAACTTCGATAAAAACCATAAAAACAGTAATTCACTTTATTACCGTAGTTAAATAATTAGATCAAATAAATAAAACCATTAGTTAACATGAAATGATTTCTTATTGTTAGTATTATAATGAAATACATTGCACAATACGTCTTTCAATGATGCTTTTGACAAATACGTACTGTATTGTATTCACTTCAGATTATTTTTCGCCGAATGGGAATCCGGATTTTCGACGGTCCGGATTTTTGTCGTCCGGATCATTGAGTAGGAAGAACCCGAGTAGGAACTCCATTTTAAAAAGAATTAAGCATGCAAGATATCAGCCTCCATATCCTAACGGTCTCCGGAGCCAACAATCCGCCTCCGGCCAATCAGGAGTGACTTAGCTAAGGCTATATAAGCCAGCGGCATTTCAAAATTTAGCGTAATTCTTGACTCTAGGATGGGTGACGAGTCGTTGCCCGAAACGTCGGCAGTACTAACTAATCTAAACCGGTGTGAAGCCAGAGAAAAATTTACCAAAAATAATACAATATTTACTTCATGCTGCATTGAGGCTGCTGACAATTGAAAGTGAAATTTCGAATGTTTCCTAAATATAGACGAGCGGAAAATCTCGCTCCAACTGCATTAAATGGGTAACCTTTTGAAGATAAAATTAAGGAACAACATATGCATATTATTTTACGAATATTTTCTTAATAACTACATTTTTCAAGCCACAGAAGCCCACTGTAGCGCCATTACTCTGGAACTATTGCATTTTGGCTTAAACTACGGCAGTAATACTTTAATAACATTAAGAAATGTCGGGTAAGATTCCTACATTTTGATTTTATTCAACTTCCCAGGATTTATGACCTCTTATAAACAGTTTTCGTCAAACACTTATTCATGCTTTCTCGTTCCAAAACTGACGATTTTCTGCTGTAAACTCAGCGATATACGTAAGAGCCCGTGTTAAAATCTCCGCTTTCAAGGCCGGATTGCAGTCAATATAGCCAGGAAACCCAATTTTTACCATCTAAAATGCACTGCAAAGACACCAAATATAAGTATATGAAGGAATACGTAACCTTCAGCCGGGAACGCGTGCGGTGGTTGGTACTTGGCCGCACAGAGAGGCTATAAAGTGTGAGCTTGAAATAAGGAAGAGAGTTTACTAGGACGGCACAGTTTACTATTACTATTTTTATGCATCATTACATTCCTAGTGGATCCTTTTCCTAACCTCTCTCCCGCACACAACAAGCTAATCCCCCAGTTCTCTCCCACAATAACAGACACACACTCCGCTCCATTTCATCCTTTATGACGTTTACAAAGCGAGGAACACTCGGCAGTTGAGTTTGTTCCGGGGCCCAGCGCGGAATAAAACCACGCGAAACGGTACAAGAATGAGTTCTTTCATCCGTCCACTGAATGGATACATCCGCGGCGTGTTGCGTCTAAAATAAAATCTTTGTCAGCAGTTCAAATATGTTGCTATGCTACCTGCCACATTTCAAAACCAAATGTAATTTCGACGTAAATATATATAGATACTTAAATTTTCTCGGAGGTCTCATCACTAACGTATGAAAAAAATTAATGTTTTATTCCATCCTTATATTTATTCGGTTAAAAAAACCCCGATTTCGGTGCACGCTATGGTACATTGAGGACCAAAATTAGGATACACAATATGCACATTATCGAACGAATTTTAAACATTACATTAATTTTTTAAAGATGATTTAATAAAATATATATTTATGTGTTCTTATCCAATTTCTTTCTACCTTTCTGTTTGAACGTTTATTTGAATTTATTTGCCGCTGAGCGGTCTGAGTGAATGAACGAGTGATTTTATATACATGTGTATATATACTATAGGTAGGACGAGAAAGTAGTGGTTGAATATGGTTGAGGACATTCTTAGGAGGAGAAATGTTAGGAGTCTTAAAAACAGGAGGGCGTGTATGAAGCAGTGTTATGGGAGTAAATGAAGCAAAAGAGGTTTGCAAGGATAGGTCAGTATGGAGGAAATTATTGAAGCAGAGTTAGGTGATTAAAATAAGACAAAGAAAGTCTCCAAAAGCCATAAACAATTGGCACCCTTCGTCAGAAAGCACCAAACTTACTGTGTTGGTATGCTGGGAGACCACATCAGCGACCAACCACAGCCTCTCTACCAAGAATCTCCCCTTTGTGATGATTTACGGGAATATTACTTCCTCGACAGGGACCAACACAGACGTACACACACAACCCAAATAGGATCCTTTGCAAGGGCTAATGAGACCCCACTAAGGATGCCCGATATGGTGTATCAGAGTTAGGTGTACAAATATGTATTTATGAGTGAAACTTAGTGACTCTGCCTACCCCGGAAGGGAACACCGTGATTGGTAGGTATGTATGCATGTATACATTTTAAAATAACACATTTCTCCAGCAAAAGGATCCAACTGCAGCGCAATTCCTTAGAGACTTATATTTTCACAGTAATAAGTTCATAGTTCATAATTTTATGCGGTACGATTCGAATAATTAGAATATTTTTATTCTACACCTCGGTAGTTTTTCTTTCTATTAAACAACGTCCCGCGAAAAAGGCATTAATGCAACAGGGAAAAACTCTCTTCGTCCTCGCGTTTCCTCCATTGTCGCATCAACAGCATGTACTCGCAAGTTCTAATTTTGAGGGAAATTACTGGGAAGAGTAACATTTTGTAGTCGATAAAAGAGGGACAAAACATTGTTCTAAAGGTAGACAAGTTTATAGCACGGAGTGTAACGTCATTCTTGGCATAGAAAGTTGACTGACAGACGATATTTTAGAGAGTGAAATCTTCCCAAAATCGTTCACGATTTATATGAAAGATAGAATAAACCAAGCCGGAGGAGAAGAATTTATACCTGTTTGGAATACAATCATCAGCCAAGCGGAAATCGTTCCAGAGACCATCCTTGAATCTGTATGGTGTTAAATCAATCAATGTTTTAATCCAAAACAATATTTGTGTGCTTGTACTACAGTCCACAGGCCACCAAACACTGACGTCACTTACATATTAGAACTAGAAACACAAATAGTAACATCCAGGAAATCCGAAAGAAATTTTATAATAGGTGGAGATTTCAATGTCCACTCTACGGATTGGTTGATCTACAGTTTTATAACCGGAGGGGAAGATAAAGATATTTGCGAATCCCTGCCGTACACTTTCTTATTAAATACACCACTTCAGCTACCTACGGCACCTAAAAGAGGAGACAGTATATTTGAATTATTGGCGACAAATATACCACATCAAGTGATCAAGGGACACTTCGAGGAAATTAGAGATCAGAAGGTAGTTAGAGCTAATTTTTCCTTAAGCATCCATTAAAAGTTTCAACTGTTGAGAAAATCCATATTTATAAAGCAGCTGATTTTGATGAGTTCAAATGTAATCTAAAAAATTCGTTTCCTGTCTTCCAAAAAACAATATTTAAGTTAGACGCCGATGGAGCTCGGAAATCTTTTCTCTCGATCGTACATTCAGGAGTCCAAAATTATATTCCATGTAAAGTAAAAAAAAAGAACAAGCAGCAGACCAAGATGGTACGACGCGGAAGTGAGAAAGTCGCTGAAGTGACAGAGAGCATGCCACGCCAAGATTTAAAAGAACACGTGCAGATTTATCTGCTGATTATCACCGAGTCAAATATTGAGAAATAAAATTTGTATAAAGCCACTACAAAGGAAGCGTTTAGGAATGAATTCGTGGATTTCAAGAGGAAAAACACTACTAGAACAGATACAGGATAACCTAAAAGCATTTCAGCCATGCGTAAAGGAAGTTCAAGGCAGAAGATCTACAGTTAATCCACTGAGAAACGGAAGACAGTTCGGAAAAAGTTCATCCATAAAACTCCTACCTCCAAAGCGTGTTCATCAAGTCTTCACAGAATACATCCGTGACGGCTAACAATAGTTACCGGCAGACGAATCCGCCTATTGATATTTGTGCTCGCGGAATAGAAAATTTGTTAAAATCGCTCAGTCCAATTAAGTCACCCGGTCCTGAAGAAATTCCTTCCCGCGTGTATAGAGAACAAGCTTCAGAAATAGCCCCCAACACTCGATAATATTTTTTAAACTCACCAAGGAACACGTAGTACCCAAAGACTGGAAAATTTCCAATGAAACGCCCATATTTTAAGTGGTGATAAGGAACAGCCATCGAATGACAGACCGATATCCTTAACATCTATCTCATGCAAAGTCGTTGAACATAAAATAGTATGCTCAGTCATGAAACGCCTAGATACGCAGAAATTGCTGAAAAAGCACAACACGTATTAAGGAAAGCAAGATACTGCGAAACTCAATTAGCACTGTTTGCCCACAATATTTTAGTCTCCGATTAAGTTCATTTTTTTAAAAATTTTTCTTGAACTTTAAGAAGCAAGTGATGAATGTCCCACAGAAAATTACTAATTAAGATAAGATCTCACGGCTTAGATGATGATGTAATTTCCTGGATTAGAAAATTCCTTATCGATCGCGAACAGAGGTTAATATTAGACGACGGCATCTCTAATGAGGTTAAAGTTACTTCAGGTATCATAGGTCCACTTCTATTCCTCTTCTTTACTAACGATATAAGTGAAATAATTGACAGTTGACTCCGACCATTTGCAGACGATGCTGTTCTGTACAGAAAAATCCGTAACGATAATGATAAAGATGCGCTAACGAAGTCCCTCAAGGCAATTTAAGAGTGGTGAGATGCATGGCACCTTGAATTAAATTTGATAAAATGGGTTTTAATGAACATTTGGAAAAGAAAAAAACTCCTCTCAATACAGCAATTACATACAGCATACCCACTTAGAGACTATAGAATATGTAAAATACTTCGAAGTTAAATTAACTACTGACCTTTCGTGAAGTAAATATATTCGGGAAATAACTGGTTAAGCGAATAGATGATTGGGATTTGTTAAAAGATTACTTGGAAAGTACGGTGATAAATTTAGAGAAATCAGCTACATCTCCTTACTTAGATCCCACTTGGAATACTCTACCAGGGTTCTCCTGAATCCTCATGAGGTAGGCTTAAAAACTGAGAATACATGCAGAGAAATTCAACAAGACATGCGAAAGGCCGTTATGATAGTCTTGTTTGTGTTATTGAGTTCTGGCAACAACTGGGCAGGGAATCGCTTTCAGATCGTCGATTGAAAATTAAACTCAATGTTTTATGTAAACTTAAAACCAATTTACTTTCCAACGAAGCTATTGATATCATACGAAATCGAACACCACGGTAGATCACACCATCAGGATATAATAAGGGAAATAGATTGTACAACAGACTGGTTTAAAATTTCATATTTCCCGAGAAGGATAAGAGACCATAATTGCTGCGTTAAAACTTTGAAGTAGGTTAGTGTACAGGTATTGTAGCTGATTAATTGATGAGTATTCCCAATACATATTTATAAATCTGCCGAGTAGTGTTGCGTTGCATGTTTTGTTGTTCCATGTTTTGCATGTTCCCACCATGACTCTTGAATCACGTTCAAATAATTTTATTATAGGTTAATTTAGTAGTTTCAATAGCATTTGTAGTATTTCATATAGTGTGGTACGTTATGATAAGTTAATTTATACAATGTAGTGCATATTGGTGACAAGTCACCCCCTACCAAACACCCCTGAGGTGACTTTCAGGATGATATGCATTGTAGATGAATATGAATAAAATAAAATTGAAGGCGGTTTACGGCAGAAAAACCTTGAATGGATTGTACGAAACTACAATAATTGGACACTCATTAAATATTGCAACATTAAAGTACTTATATATGCACACATATAGTGTCTCACAACTTTTAGAGGGATTAAAGTGGGAGCCCCTAGAGACTCGGAGACTACACGCTAGGCTTAGATTGATTGAGAAATTCAGAACTGATATTTTTCAGAGCGACAAAGAGAATATTATCATGACTCCTCACTACATCTCTAGGTCTGAATGATGCAATAAAATTAGAGAGATACACTGCCGAAGAGATAGGTACAAAAACTCGTTCTTTCCGCGAACAATAAGCGATCACAATAAAAATTGAGCTCCACTAAATACACTCCTATAATACATGTCACCATTTCATCCCCAACAAACTTACACCTTTACACGGCTGGTGACCTAACACCCCCTGCCACACGCCCATGCGGCGGCTCGCGGGGTATCACGTATATGTAGATATCTAAGGAATCTTGCAAGCGATCGGTAAGTCATTAGATCTTTCAATTTCACGGAGGAATAATTTGGATATTCTAGTACCGAAAGCTAGCTTATGAGAAATAGCCTTCGCTCAGGACTTGAAATGAAGCAAGCCTTATTTCTTAAACCTTGGAAACACGATTTCAGACTGTCAAACCGTTCTCGGACCCAAAAAACCAAATCCACACGATTTATTTCTTAAGGCGTTTTCAAGAATAAGGACTCTCATCAGTTGCGCTTTTTAGCGAAAGCTACACGGGCAAATAAATCAAAAGACCCGAAAAAAAACTCTTTAAATCTGCTCAGTAGAATATTTTCCCACGCAGAGGTTAATGAAACGATGCTCCCTCAATTACGCCGGTAATTTCAACGTCTCCGGCAAAACTTTCAATAAAAGGATCATTTCCTATCAAATAATTTCTCACTTGATTGATACACAAATTTTCATTACACGTTGATCTTGAATTATGGCTCCAAACCAAGAATAACTCATTATTTTCCTCCTTAAACAACCCGTATTGGAAGATCGATTTCCGACTCACTTCATTGCAATACTTGAGACAGGTTCGCCTCCCAAATCAATTGTTCTTTTCGTAATCTAGCTGTCATTTTAATTTTTTCCCACCCTTCATTATGTCCCAGTGTAGTACAAATTTCAAGCTACGAAGAGAAACAAACCACTCCAAGCTAAAAAGGTCTGGATAGGCAAACGAAGAATATCTGATGACGACGAACGATTCATATCGAGCCTGCAGGGGCAGGAATTTTAAATATGGAATACTTTAGGTGTCTCTGGCCTCAGAGTCACTTATCCAAACTAATCTGAAAACCTTAAAATAGCTTTTGAATAGGGTTTTCACGTATTTTTAGATGTAATTACGTCTCGAAAGTGGAAATTTTTACAAAGGTCTTTATTATGATTGCTCCGATTACAACAAAAAATGTCAATTTCAATACGAAATCTCGTGAAAGCCTCTGATAAGAATTGTTAAACAGGAGCGAAAAGTCCTAGGGAATTGAATGCAAATAAAATATAGATATCGTGGTTCCAATTTTTAAAGTAGTTAGCGAGTTACTGCCATAATTGTCTGTACCGAGGTCTAAATGCGGTAGATTCATGCAAATGGCGCTGCGATCGGTTCCTATGGCCGGAAAAATGTGGTCATTACAAATATATTCGTGGAATAATCTGCACATTCTGAACCTAAATTATGGCGTTAAAGAGACATCCCGTTCCATCAGCGAAACCAGGATTTTAAACTGAAGAAATGAAAATATTAACAATTAATATTTGCTTTGACTCACATAATCGAGCAACCTTAATGGAGGAGGTATTTAGTGGGAACTAAAAATATCTAATAATAAGGCGTTGGGGCCTTATGACAATAATTGGGGCGAGACTGAGACTAAGGCAGTCCCTTCTTCCATCCAACCCCTCGTCAGCAAAATACATGAAATAAGTGTAAAGAAAGATGTATACATTTTGTGGGAAAAACGTGAGGAAATAAGGAGGTGACATCTTCCATTACGACGCCTTTTCAAGCGATGCGTCGTTTCAATCGACGATCGCCACCCGACTCGAATTCTTTCCGAGAACGACCGTCGGAACTGCCTCTCTCCTCCTATTCAGCATCAATTCCTTTCGCGTTGGTGAAACGTATCTTATGAATGTGCTGGAAAAGTACGAGGGCCTGAGACCTCCTCCTCCTCGTGTTTCTGCGCCACCAGATGATTCGCATGATAATTTTTCAAAATGTATCGCACGCCAACGAAATCTGCGATGGAGCATTTGAGAAGTTAATTAACAATTTTTTTAAACAATTTATATCAAACAAAAATAGGAAATGAAATGAAACCAATTTTAAATGATATCACTATCTTTGCACAATAATAATGCTCTCGGAGAAATGAACGTGACCCCACGCGTGTGCCCTGGGGTGGGGACACGTATGTACATTTATCCGAGAACAACCTCCAAATCACCAGTCCGCTTGAGCAGCACGATGTTCAGACTTTAATACAAATATAGCAAAACCATGTCGCATCGAAAAAGGCGCGTCGAATTACACAATAATGTAATAATATTATTATTAATTATTCTACCGGTAAAGGTAGGTTTTGTCGAATGTCAGAGAATCTCCTCCTGGTCTTTTACACATTCAGGGGCCTATCTCCCTCTAATATATCCTTTTTCGCCTCTGCATAAGATCTACCCTTCTTCATCCCGTCCATGGAACATATTCTCTTTCTTCCCCTACCCCGCTTGCCCAACATCCTTCCCTCTATCACACTCTTCGGCAACCCATCACCCTTTATTGCATCCTTCAGCCATCAACCCTGCCTATCCCGGATTTCATTCAAAGGTTTCTTTCCGTCCATCTAACCTTCTCCACACCCACATCTCAAATGCCTGCAGCCTACTCTCGTCCTCCTTTCTCAGGGTCCACGTTTCTGCCCCGTACAACGCTACGTTCCATATCCTAAATTCCTATTCCAACTCCTAAGTTCCATATCATAAATGATAACCCTGAACACTTTGAATCATCATCATAATGTATTCTGCCGGTAAAGGTAGGTTTTGTTGAATGTCAGAGAATCTCCTTCCGGTCTTTTACAATTTTAGGGGCCTATCTCCCTCTAGTATATCCTTTTTCGCCTCTGCATAAGATCTACCCTTCTTCGTCCCGTCCATGAAACCTATTCTCTTTCTTCGCCTTCCCCACTTACCCAACATCCTTCCCTCTATCACACTATTCAGCAACCCATCACCCTTTATTACATCCTTCGGCCATCTACCCTGCCTATCCCGGATTTCATTCAAAAGTTTCTTTTCCTCGCCCACCACCTCAAGCACTTCCTCGTTAGTCTTCCTTTCCGTCCATCCCACCTTCTCCACACCCACATCTCATATGACTGCAGCCTATTCTCGTCCTCCTTCCGTAATGTAATATGGAATACAAAAATAAAACGAACGAGTACGAAGAAAAGCCGTGCGCTTCGTTTTAAACTGCTACGAGCGAACAAAGTGTGTTTCCAAGCTTTTAGAGGCATTAGGCAGGGAACCGCAAGAGAGTCGGACGCTGAACGGTAAGCTTAGATTGCTTTAATGATTCAGTAAAGGTGTGCCTCAGTGCGACACAGAGGATACACGTACCATTTCTCATATTAAAGGGCTGGTATTTTTTTTGGCAAATATCTCGGAAAGGAATGTGGTAAGGGGTTGAATTCGGAAGCTGAACTCTCTGAAGATGGAGGACAAGTCGTTCTCCGAAACGTTGGGCCCCATGGACCTGCTCAAGCGGTGGAAACCTTTATCCTACGGTTAAATATCTTGAAATTACCTTAACTTCAGATATATCGTGGGGAACACGCATACAAAACATATGCGGCACAGCATTAAAGAAACTAGGCTTTGTTAAGCCTATAATAGGAAGGTCGTCGGATGAAAAAGTAAAAGGGAGATGCTACTTCGCTCTGGTTAGGCCACACTCGAATAGACTGTAAGCATTTGGGACCCTGGTCATAAAGATTTAACCAAAAAAATTAACAAAATACAAAGAAAAGCAGCACGCTTCGTTAAAACTGCTACGAGCAAACATATAGTGTTACACAACTGTTAGAGGTGGGAGCCCCTAGATTCTCGGAGGCTGCACGCTAGGCTTAGTCTGCTTGAGATATTCAGAACTGGTGTGTTTCAGAGTGACACACACAATATTATCATGACTCCTCATTATATCTCTAGGTGTGACAGATGCGATAAAATAAGAAAGATGCATTGCCGAACAGATAGGAACAAAAACTCATTCTTTCCACACACAATAAGTGACCACAATAAAAACTGAGCTCCTCCAAATACACTCCTATAATACATGTCAACATTTCACCTCCAAAACTTTTACATCTTTACACGGTTAGTGACCTACCACCCCCTGCCACACGCCCATGTGGGGGCTCGCGGGGTAGTATGTTGACGTAGATGAAACTAAATAACTTTGCAACTTTTCTCCCTGTTGTACACTTAGATGAGTGGTTTCATTGCATTGGTGACACATCCAGATATGTACTTATTTTCAGTGTGGCACAGAATATATCTGATTTGAGAGGGGGGAGGATTGAAACAAGAGGGAGAGAAACGTGAAGGTAGGCAGAATACCATCTTTGCTGAAGCGGTAGACGACGGAAATAAGTATTAAGGTAGTGTGAGCAGGATAGTCCCCTAATCATAAGAGAGACCATATTAGATATATACGTTTTAATTTCACCAGCTGAGAGAGACACGAATTAAATATTGCATTATTAATTGTGCAATAATATAGTTTTACATGACAGAAATTGTAAGTAATCAAATGAAAACATCTAAATAAGCCTATAACTTGACTCATTTTTCTCGTGTAGTACATTTGAAATTCCATCAAAACAGTAGGTTTATTGTGATCCTGAAGAATTTACTGTGGTGACTATATGATTGATTTTCAAAAATAGTTGACAATGAGAAAACATACAAACTACATTCTGTTGATTTTTTGACGAGATCTAAGTGTATGGAATGCCTCAATTTTAATATTAGGTCTCTATGAAGTGCATACACGTACCATTTCCCATGTAAAAGAGCTGGTATTCATTGGCAATCATCTCAGAAAGTAATATGGTAGGGTGTTGAATTTTTGGTGTCAATGGAAGGTTGATTTATTTTTCTTTAAAATGAGACCAAATTCACTCTACAGGTTCAGGCTTCACTTCGTGGAAGTTAATAGTATCCATACTTAGAGAATACAATGTTGTACTTTTAGTTTAGCAATTTTTATAAGTATGAAAAAGTATTCTCTAAGTATGGAGACCAAATTCATTGATTTCTAGGAAAAATGATATTTCGCTCAAACTACCTTAAAACCTAATTCATACAATCCAAAAGCACCACATTTGATCAGAGGTCACTAGATTGGTTCGCATAACCTTCATGGAGAGATGGGGTGAAGGGGCAGTTCAGATGCAGTCAAGCCTGTTGCAGTGAGAAAGCTCTCTTTTGATCAATGCCCAACATTAGAGAAACATACACACTGACAACTCAATTCATGCTTCTTCTGGGAACCAGAATTAAAGTTATCTATCCATGAGCATTGATAGATGTCTACTCATTTAAAATAAGATTTTGTTGTTTAAGTGGGCTATTGATAATTATATACATTTTCTCTCACTTGGTGCATAGTTCCGTTTATTGAACCCCCCCATTAACTCAGTCACAGATTGAAGTCTTAAAGTGACCGTCAATGCAAATGCCATAATAGCCTTGATATCACCATTGTATCCTTATGGTTATATTTGAACTTTGACTAGGAAGGACTAAATACTTTGTAATGCAAATGCATTAAAGAAAAAATACAAAATTGCATTGAAATCCTTACCGTGGATATTAAATCTAAATACCAACATTAGTCTGTACTTGGTATCTGAAAGCAACATCAAAATATTGGCAAGTAAGATATGCTACTGATATCCAATTTTCAAATTTCCTCACCTTTCCCAGACTTTTCCCTGCTGAATTTACCAATTTCCCGATCGCCAAAAGGTCACCTATTATTGGAATATTTTTTCTGCCAAATTAAATTTTCTAAGGCAGCTTTACATTTTCTAATCATCGTCTCGTGTTTTTAGAACTACAAGCAAGTATATACTAGATTGCTCCAACTACTTACTTCTCGACCTGAGTTTCGGAAGTTAAAAAAAAAGATAGAGGTAAAATTTCCCGAACAACATAGCCTCGGATTCCTTGTGATGAGTGTAATACATTGTGATCATGATTTTAACACAACTAGACAAATATCGCAATCAGGATATACAAAAGGGATACATTGTATATGTGATTTACAACTAAATAACTAAGAATCACAACTAATAAGATTCACAACTGAATACTCCACGAATTGATGGTGCTTATTTCATGCACGTCAGCGATGTACATTAGTTTTAGTTGGTGAAACAAAGGGCTGGAAAGACTGGCCGATAAACGCAATGGTAGGAAAAGAACGAGGATTCCTATTCCAGTTTCTCGCTGACTGTTATGAGAATTCCCAGACTTTTCCTGAAATTCAAAGTTCCCTGACCATTTCAGGTTTTCCCTGACGAGCGCCATCCTGATATAGGTAAGCATGGGACTTGTGAGTAAAACTGTTGGAAAGGCAGCTCAAATTTTTAAACTAGATTTCACTTGATTTGATTGGAGAAAATAGAACAAACTGACAGAACCAGAGCTTTCACCAAAAAAATAAGGACCAATGCATTTTTTCAATTGATTTGCTTTTATTATTTTCCTCGACATCATTTTTAAGCATAAGTTAAACATCACAAAGAAAAATGCACAAGTATGAATATTATGTACAAAAAAGTTAACATGGGTAAAATCCAATCAGGCACAATGTGCTAAAAAGAACCCCTTTCACAGCCTCGACACAACACTGA
This sequence comes from Ceriagrion tenellum, assembly GCA_963169105.1. Lineage (NCBI taxonomy): Eukaryota > Metazoa > Arthropoda > Insecta > Odonata > Coenagrionidae > Ceriagrion > Ceriagrion tenellum. Next base: position 12,062,325 of record OY720639.1, read on the forward strand.
TGAAGACAGGCCAGAGGCAATTTTTACATGTATGTATATTTTCCATATATATATATATATATTTTTGTGTATATATATAGCATATGCATTGCGACTGGGGTAAGACAAAGTTAGAGAGACAGAATGCATATGTTGATAAGGTAATAATGGCAGGGTCCACCATTCACCACAAGGTGAACGGAGATACGCAAGTCAGGATGAGAGAGGGGGGTAAGATGGAAATGAAACGGTGACTCGGGACCAGTGTATGGATAAATAGCATGAGTTAGTTCGAAAGTAATGCTCAAGGTAAAAACAAAGGCAGGATTTTGGCACATGTACCATAGCCCAGTATGGGGAATTCAAGGGGGTGAACGCAAGGGCAATGAGCTGGAATATGTCATGATTGTATCTCTCAAGTCACTAGGCCCACCCCCCACACAGAGCCCATGCTCCACACCAGGGCCTACCTCAGCCCAAAGAAAACTGAGAAATAAAATATAAACTACCGTCGGCAAGTGAATGGTGGAAAAATGCCTACAAACTATCACTAGCTTTTGATCCGATTCATCACCATCTGGGATGATTTTTCCATCCCCACTCCCTCTTCCCCTTCAGCTCCAAAATCATTTCGCTGGTATCTTTAAAAAAGCTTTTTCTGGAACAGAAAAGCTGATTCTGCAGTGACTGACCAAAATTATCCTCTGATTGACTGATGTGCCAGTCCTGTTTTAGATTTTAAAAATTCAAATTTGGAAGGCTGCTATAAAAAATGCTGCAGTAAAAAGAGCCGCAGTTTTGGCTCCCTAACAATAAATTTTCAGCATGAAAACTATAACTGCACTCACAACAAACATTCTCTCACTATCAAACACATACTTAAATCACCAATCATACACCTCACTCACGCTGAATGAGCCTTAGCTGGCCACTGGCAAGGATAGTTTTAATGATTGAAAAACAATAACCCACAGAGAAATGCATCAAATCCCACAGAAGTTAAACTCAGTCCTTTCAGATGTTTCTGCATTTTTAAGTGCGTACCTGATTAAGAAAGGTGGGCTTAGTTAAAATAAAAGAACACTTTTCACATATGTAATGGAATAGGAACGATCAAAGCGCAGGACAGAGAACCCATGGCATTAATCAAAAATGGTTTCTCCCATGCTGATTACTTGCATCAACAGTCCAAGAAGCAGGAATGGCACAACAGTCACAACAGCAGAGGCTCTCAGGGTTTTGAAAAAGAGAACCTTTACCCTTAATTCATATGGCCATGAGAAAATGTTATTTCAAAAATCCTCATGGTAATCCCCTAAGAACAAACCCTAATCCCTTTTGCACACACTATGTCAAAAGGGCAGGGAACAATTAGGTATGAACATACTATATGGTGCATTCACTGGAATAAAGAGCCATCGGTCAACTGTGGAAGCAAAAACTCTCACATGCACACTGGTACTCAAATATGACAATAAAATCATTTGGGACAATATGCAAAAATTTTAATCCTCTGATTCAAATCTTCATACCGTGCAAGCCCTCTGCAAATATTCTTCTGTCGGTGATTAGGGAAGAAAATATGCAAGAGGACCACTGTGATGAGCCTCACTAATGAAGGCTTCACCATGACATCGTGGATAGTTTGAGTAGTCAGTAATCCATTTGTTCAAGGCAACAACAGCAATATTTTTCAGAGGCACCACGAAAATTTGTTCAGAAAGGATTCAGGAAATGAGACAAAAGACATTTCCAAAGATGATGTTCTTGAGATAAGGATGACTAAGCGATAGAGAGAATACGGTAGTACATACATAGTACATACAACATCAGTTTTGAAATGAAAATGCACCAGTAAAATTTGTTCCACCTATTACATTCCTCAACAAACTGAGAAATAGTTCCAAAAAATCAAATAAGATCTGCCATCGTTTAATGCAGAAACATACTGTCAAAGAGTTAAACAACAAGGAGTTCAAGAAATCCTTACAAATAATTTTCACTGGAACCAACATGGCAAGTCTTGTCATGAGGATTTCTTTACAGAGAGGTTCATTATATCAAAGCTTTACCACATAATTAAAAATAACAAAAGCCGTTAAGTTTACAAAATGCCTAAATTGGACTAGAAGTTAGTTTCCTCTTTCATCCATCCTCATATTTTTTCAATGAACTTTTCTCACCACCATTTTGAACAGAGGCTATCTTCTCTCGTTCATTACGTTCTTGCATCACTCCCAACCTCACAGTGGGGAGGACAAAGGCACAATATCAGTCTGTGGGATTACTGCTCGCAGAGTGACACACAACTAATTATACAAAATGGCCACAGTGTGTCCAGGAGCCTGCTATGCAACCCCCAGGGTGTGCCCCAACGGTTATTGATTAAAAAAACTAGTTTTAAAGTACATTTACAGAACAAGGTAAAAAAAATCATCTGATTGCACACATTATATACGACGAAAAAGATAATGGCAACATTTCCAAGGATTTTACACTTTGCAATTACTCCCTCCCATCCATATCTTGGGAAAAAATTATCAATTTGTTTGAAAAGAATGTCATCGAGGAAGGAGGGAAGCAAAGCTATTAAAAAAAAAAAAATAAGATATGACGTAGATGCACATTTACGTAAGTATATATATTAAAATTTCTTTTGCAATTCATTCACTCGGCAGGAACAGCCATGCATAAACGCATGTGAGGCCTCTCGATGCCAGAGAGCCGTTAAACCACATGGCAGTCTGCCACGCAAGTCTCGAACAAAATGGAGCACAAGAGCTCACATTGACGGCATCCCCACACCTCGCGGTCATATGATTCGATTCTTCCGCATCCTTTTATCATTGTGAGCATGAAATCACAAGCACAATAAACCACTGAATACATCTCACCAACCAATGTTTACAATCAATTATTCTCACTTTGAAAAAAATCACAGTCATTTAACATGAAATATGAGTCATTATTAAAATATATATATATGTATATGTATGTATGTATATGCAGAGAGATATTCACACAAAGAGCTGTAACAATGACTGGAAAAACATGCAGTCAGTACAGGAAAGGCCACTAATATATTTATATATATATATTTAGAAAAAGAGTGGTAGAATTTTTGTTTTCTTGGCTTTTTCCTTCTTTCTTATCAAAAAAATGCATTTCAAATTATTACGTTGCTTTATCGTTCAAAAAATAATTACAGCCATGTCGTTAAGCAGATAAAAAGATTGATAGTCAAAGTTTCATTTCCTTTTTTTACGTTAAAAATAATTCATGACAATTGCAGACTTCTCTTTTCAGCTTTATCTACCATTTCTAGCAATTCGTAAAAAATTGTACAAGATTAAAATGTATCCTTGAGCTTTTATTCTTTTTTCCAAACGGGAAAGTCTGCCTCATGATGAGAGTTTTGAGCAATATAATGAGACCTCGGCGATGAAATGCTGCTGCTGGTCACATTACATTACACAAAACACAAACACAACATGCCCACAACATCAAGAGAGATAAAAACTTGGGTAGGGGTTGAATCATCATGTACTACATCGGAACCGAGACTGCCCTCAGTCGGCCAATCTTCCTTCCTTCTGTAAGGGTTTGAGGTGTGAGGGCAAGGGTGTGGGACAGGGCTCAGTGTTTGGCGGGGTCAGAAGAGACCCACCTCCTTCTTCATATTTGTCTGTTTCCAAGGTGGGAGCTCGGAGAAGTCTTCCTTCGACATTCCCAGCAGCTCCTGGAAGAAAGGCAATGGGAGGAAATTAATTTTTGGGGATAATGAAGGAGTTACCACATCATCAGACCAATTATGGGGTGACCAAACTCAGAAAAATTGTAGGACAACGTTAAAGAGACACGACATTCATCAAGAGAATGGCTGAAAGCACTTCAGACAAAAAAAAGAGGAAAAATCACTAGCATTGACAGTAATGACAAAATTATAGAAATACATGGTGAAATAAAGAGGCACAAATATCCCCATGGATATTACTTACTAAAAATAAAACAAGACACTCATTATAACATATTGCAAATTTCCCCCTTTTCTCATTTCTACACTTCCATTCCTTTTCCAACTCTGTCATCTTCTTGGCTTGCGTAATAACACCCTCTGAGCCTCACATCACTGTTGCAGCTTTCACTCTTTTAAAATTAATGAAATTATGAGTTTAAGTTTATGTCAATGCATTCCACAGAGTTCAAAAATGGACAAACTGAGCTAAAAGTTATTGGTGAAGGAAATCAATCACACTATATTACTATCGAATGCCATGACAGACAAATTAACACTTAGTATTTGGCTAGCCAAATGCTTTGCTTTAGCTTAGTGTAACCAACATTTAACGTGCTATGGATACTTTTACATTATATTGATAATTAGTACAATCACATCATACTTTACTTGTGCACATTCATGTTCATGTAACTGAGTTCCCTAGCAATATCTTCTGAGTGTGGTAATACTTAATGATACAATCAGCCCATGAGTTTTAAGCAAAGTGAAATATATGTCATTCCCTGATAGTCAGGGGTGCTTGTGAGTCCACTTCAAACCTAAAAAAACCATGCACAAAATATTCATAATATAAATTTTCTTGAGTCCAACAGCATCTAAAGAAAAACTGAATACTTCATCAAATACAATATGTTGAAGACCACCCATGTGCCATCAGTGAGGAAGAATTACGTGAAGTGAATATGAGCCCCTTACAACTGGTCAAGTTGCAACTATGAGTGAAACATTTCCTGGAGAATACACAGCAGTGCCTGTATTTAGCCTTTCTGCAGTGTGCCTGTAGCTCTTTGAAAAATGCAACTGCTTACATTTCGGAATCTGAAATATGTTCCAAAAAGATTATGGTGCATCTTTTTTCAAGGTGTACTTCACTAACATTGATTAAAAAAATGTGGATATTTATCCATTGAGTGGTATATATTTCCAAAAAATACAAAAGTATAAAGTTTAGAATTATTTGTACAATTATTCAAGAGTCTATTTTATTTAAAATGGTAATGCTGACTGCTGAATTTTTGTATCCATCTTTTTTTTTCTTTTTAAGAGAATTAGAAATCTAGATCATCACATTTTTCACAAATATAGCATAGTTTTCTATCTCATGATGCAGCAAATGTCATGATCCTATGGATCCATTAGGTGGAGCAAACTTGATGCATTGTTCGAGATGAGCACAATAAACAAACAGAAAATTTTCCTGCCACAGAAAATCGAGTGATACAATTTAAGTGCTAAATTAAGAACTGCAACTGAGAACCAAAGCAAAGAACAAAACTGGATTAAAAAAATGGATCTGATCCATCCCAAAACAAAAGGTAAATTTTATGATTATGACCAATGGTGTTGTAATAGACCAATGGTTATGTAAAATCACATTACCAACAACCTTCAAGTTGCAATTTTATAGGGCGGGGTGGGTAAATGCCCAATTGAATCAGCAGGAGTGATTGGGGTTATGTACAAGGTTCATTCATTCCCAGACTCTGAGTACACAAGAGAACCATATCACAAGAGTCACTCTACATCATAAATGAGAGCTGAATTCTGGCACCAGCAGCAAGTAGGGCTACTGTCCTAGTCACTAGCCCAAGGAAAATGAGCTCAAAGATTATATCTAGCTCAAGTTGATTGAAATAACATAACAGCTTAATGCCCTACGATTTCACTAAGCCTCTGCAATAGTTGAGCCACTGGATAAGTTGGTCTTGTTAGACGCAAAAGTTCTTGCTCCACTGGAAGCGACTCCCCTCCTCCTCAAATTAAAAAAAGCTCTCTTCATCTTCATTGACATTTTCTACAGCCCATTTTCTCAATGACTTGATGAGAGAGTGACACCATAGAGTAAGTACATATAGAGTGGCAAAGAGATAGGGAGATTGGGATATGAGTTTTTAAATAATACTTTGGCCGATAGATGGAACAGGTGTATCGAAGTTGCACGACAAGCCATAACAAATGAGATTGGGCACACGGCCACTTCATTCAGTGTCGCATAACTCACATGATGTTCTTATGATGATTTCGGTGCCTGGATGTTAACTAATTGACCCATAGTAACGGAAACAAATCTTATTGAGTCGTCAAGTCCAAATTAAACATGTATTTTAAGGTGCCTTCAATGAGCATCGTCTATAATGAATCGAATTCATGTCAATATGATAAGACACGCGGTTACCAAACACGGAGTGAACTGTTTACCGATGTAGCATAGGAACAACAAAACAATTGATACTCAAAAAAAGCACACAGCAGCCATGGTAAATCCACCTCTGTATGTTGATGCAAAATAACCAAGTAGCACTAGCGCCTACAAGTGACCTTCTCCGTGAGCCAAAATTCTTCCTTCCTTAGGGTGGTGGCATCTGAGGAATTGTTCCCAAAGTTCACAAAAATTTATGTTCAGTTTTTAGCATTGCTTTGCCACTCTATATATACCTACTTACTCCATGGTGACACTCATAGTACTAAACTTTACACGCTCACTGATCAAACCTTTCCTCAACAGTCTTTGGGCACACAGTATTTACATTACTTCCACAGCCAATGAGAGGCTCTTCAAACTCTCCCATAGTACTCAATTTCATAGCTCTCAGAAGTGAGATTTTTCATTTAGACATACATTATGAGGCCAAATTTCCTGATTTTTATACGGTCGAGATAAATATATAAACACTTCCAACTTTGTCAAACTTCTGGAAAAACTTAACCTCATTGATTAATGGACTCCTTACCTGAAAATGCTGGGGAGAAAGATAAAGCTCTAAGCGTGTTGGGTCCACGCCATCTGGTAAAGGCCTCTGCAATAATTGAGCCACTGGATAAGTTGATCTTGTGAGACGTGCAAGTTCTTGCTCCACTGGAAGTGACTCCCCTCCCTTGCCCTCCTGCACAGCGAAGAATGGGTAAACAAAGTTCACAGATTAACGATGGAAAAGCAAGGATTTACTTTAAAAATATACACCATTCTAAACAATCAATCTATTTCTAATATTCAAAACAACAATTGATTTTTAAGGAGGGTGGCATTTATAAATATTCACGTCATAATTTTAAATTATCATTAGTCGGTCCAGTCCAACCATTACTAATGTAGCTTAATGCCAGCACATCTTGAGAAGCTACCTGGGATGCCAACTACAAGGAGGAGACAAGCATGCCAAATTCAGTTCTAACCATAAAAACATAACCTGGTTGTAAATATCTTCACAGTAAAGTAATCCATTAATTTACAAGATTTATAGGAATAAATATGTACAAATTTGTACAAAAAAAGCTTCCAGACAATTTTGGCAAGGAAGATGAAGAGGAGAAAGCCCACATGAAAGAATATACTAGATATGTACCCTAGTCAGTCTATAAGATTGAGTCCATTTTCTAAATGATACTCTAGTGAAAGCAGCAATCACCACGCCTAATTAATTTTTTCCTTCTCCATGAAGATCACATTCCTTACATTTTCCCTCCAGCAATTTTCCCAAACATCATCTTAGAATGTATTCAAGGGTATTCCATGAATATTACAATTCAACTGGATGAACTGGACTGTTCAATTATGAACAGTCCAGCTTTTTAAGACCTTTTCAGTGGTTGGATTATGTCTAAATTAATTGTCATCTTAATTATGAAAACTGTAAGTCTTAAGATAGCCAGAGGCTTTGACACCTACACCAACTCATGGGAACTGATAACATATACTGTAATTTTCCGTATATAGTACACATTTTTTTCCACGAAAATTCGTCAGAAAAGTTGGCTGTGTATTATACATGGTTACAAACGTGCACACATTTTTCACAGCGGAAATTCATTAAGTAAGCGGATGCGTTTTATTCATGGATACAAAAATGAATTTCAGATTATCACTTTTTATTGACTGACGTTCACATTTAACACAATATAAACAAAACTAAAAATTTTCCTACCATTTCATAGCTGAAACCTTGAAATTCAAAGTCACTATCATCACTAGATTCGAAAAGTTCAGGCGATACATTGACATCACAAGCCGGATATACTGCGTCGCTGAAAACATCGTCTAATTCCTCCTCATCATCAACTTCACGGTCTTCGTCCAAACAGAAATATTTCCCCTTGTTGTTACTAATGTAAGCATTATTTCTCCGGCGAACAGAACAGACGGTGAGGGAATCTCACGCCAAGGGAAATTGAGGAGAGAAAAAGAACACGCAACACTAGTATTTGCAACAATGTTGCGATCCAGTCAAAAGGTGCCTAGCACGGCGGCTGAACACCAGTGGCAGAAATCAGCCAATGAGAATGCATATTTGGTCATGGCATGCAACTCATTGGCGGCGCTCACCTCACATTCTGCCGCCGCGAATATTCTCCCGTAGCGGCAAACAGACGAAATCCCGTTGAAGTGCACAACAAAGATAGGAAGCCAGGTTACATAGTAAACCATGTTATGTGTAGCTGTTTGCACATATTTCCATAGACACACACGGAGGGGAAGGAAAGAACCTGCGACAGATTGAGCATCACAGAGGTGCGGGGGATGGCGCGTAACTCGCAGGCACTGAGGCCATTCACTCTTCCCGCTTGGGCGATGTTTTCTCGAGCGCTGAACAGCGGATGACCAATAAATTGGCAATTGCTGTCCTCTCAAAATTAGATGCGTATTATACGAAAATTCTCATATTTTGCTCATTAAAACTTGGGTGCGTATTATACACGGAAAATTATGGTACCCAATGAAAATCATCATCTAATCTTTTTCAACAATATCTTATCTACACGAATGATTCACAGCTGATTACATACTTCAATGCAGACTTTAAGTACAGTGAAACCCCTCATTCACTTTTTCGAGGAGAACAGAGGAAAAAAGAGTAAATCGAGATGTCAAGAATTGAGATAGAAGGGAAAATGTAAAACAAGAGAAATCATAATTTGCAGACAAATGATGCAAAAACATACCTAATCCATACCATACTAATTTACTTTTCCTCCATTTCAAGTTTACAGAATGTGCAGTGCACTATAACAATAACAAAATCATTTTACTGATTTGACCTCCAGTGTTTGCATCTAGGACATACATTTGTTCTTCAAAAACACTAATTGCCGATCATGCCTTTGTGTTGGCTGCATAAGTTATAGGCAAGGTCCTTATATTTTATTAAGTGGATTAAAGATTTTCCTAAACAAAGAGTTTGAGTCTCTCGCTGCCATCTGGGCTCTGGGCTCCTAGCAAAACAATAATGTGAGCGTTGCCATGTTTGTTTCATGCCAAGCATTCCCTTTGAAGTCTTGGGTCTTGTGTGGCAGTATATCCTAATAAGTACTGGTCTCGTCTCGTACACAGTAAAATTGTTTATAAGAGCATAGCCATCATAGTGATTGTGCAATATTGGATAATTCCATTGAGTAATTGGGTGAGAAACTTTCAGGATCTACACCTTAAGATTCACCACAGATGGATGCTCTTATAGACAATATCACATTTACTTTGTAACAGTCTATCCAGCCATGTGATGTTTTGAAGTCATCATAACTACTCTTGCCTCTTCAGAAAATGCTTTTTCTTTTATAATAACTCAACTAATGGGCATATCAACTAATGGGCATACAACATGGGACTTGCAGGGTGCACTTTGCAGAATGCAGGCATAATCCTAGATAAAATGAGATATAAATAAAAATGTATATCAATTTTTCCATTGGCTTCAAGTTTCCATGAGTACTGGGATCATAATACTGAATTCAAGAAGAAGAGAAGAAGGCAACAGTTTCACCATCAGGTCCCTACGACCTGTACGAAAGGGAATGAAGTTGTTTTGAACTGAATTAGCAACAGCTCAATAACAAATAAAGTTAAAAATTGGAACTAACAGAAAGTACTTACAAAGGTTGAGAAAATATTCAATTCTGATGGCATACAAACAAAAAGTAATTATGCAAATATCTGTCAAATTTGAGAATTTCCGCTTTAGACTCTTAGAATAGGCTCTTTTTAATTGTCACACAAGAAACAATATTTTGACAGCAAAGAAAAAATTGTACTTACAACTGTTCAACAGAAAATAAAACAGTCTAAGGGTGGACCACTGTTTCAATACGACTGCTCCAGGCATTCTCTTCATATTTGGCCATAAACTCAGGGTCCTATGATTTTTGCACCAATGTAGGTCATCAGTTGTTATATGTCAAGCAAGCTGGCCACCATCTTATTCCTTGTGAAGCGTCATAAACCAAGGGATATTTCAAATTTTGAAGGTGTAAGTACTGGCCTAAGATTGCATTTTGAGGATTCAAAAACTCTAAGAACCAGAAGATAATTTTGCAAACCATGGTAATATGTTTTTGAGGTGGTTTCACACTATTAGGTAGTCAAAATTTTCACTTGGGGATTTCAAAAGTGGGAAGACCAATGATCCTTCCTGCATTCCATGTGGTCAGTCTAAAGACTCCTGAATCTATGTATGTTAGCTTCTTGATTGATTTTATGAATATGTTTTTAACTAAAAACTATGTTAGTTTCTTCATACATCTCTCTCATATCAATGAGACATAAATATATATTAACACTGCCATTTTATGCTGTTATATTATGTAGAGAAGTGGCACTGATTCATAAGCATTTTGACTGCATTAAAAATACATTTGTAACTAATTCTATAAAAGATTTTGAGTAATAATGTTCCTTGCCTTCAAATGAACTCCCTAAGCAATTGTGGTCCAGGTTTAATATAAAAATTCATCATTTCATTTCAGTATGCCAAACCTTTGGCATGATAAGAGACCCAGTAATCTTTTAGGCATTAACTATAATACATTCTACTCACCCTAATGTTTATTTCAGCCACATCATCTCGATCTGTCCACTCTGGAAACAGATTGGTGAAAGCCAAAGGCTCCAGACCAGCCCAGACCAGCCAGGCTCGAGTCTTAGACCCCAGCTTCCCATTCTGCTCAGCCTTGAGGTTTGCATAGTCGAGGGCAGTCTGCATTGCAGCTCGGCGCTCGGCCTGCCACCGGATGGCACCAGAGCCCCTGATATGACCATCACCAAGCACACGATTCTCCTCTTCACCACCAGAGTCCCCTGGTGAAGCATCCTCCTCTGGCCACCATCCCTGCCACAGCCAGATCTCATGATTGTTGTCCAGCAGGAACAAAGCTGTTAATTTTACACAAAAGGAAGGGAGGAAACAAAGTTTAGAAATTTTATTTTCATTTAGTAATATCTTGGGGATAACTAATAGAAACTCACAAATCAATTATGATATTTCAAGGAAAAAAGTGAAAAGAGCCACCTAATTCAACCAACTGCATGAAAGTAAATCCTGTTCCGCAGCCAGCAAAACCATGTACATATTTGGGCACCATATAAATATGAATTTGTGAATCCTGAGGCTACAGCTCGTGAAGTATCAGTGTACACAAATTATAGACCATGGGCACTATAGGGGAACCTCAGTTGCTTAGAAAATAGTTTTCAAATACATGACGTGTATAATCAAGGGCCAGGGTAGAAAAAAAACCAAGGTTGAAAAGGAAAACCTACATTTCAATCATGAATATATTTGGTGTCATTAATTAATCAAATATTTAAAAGGTATATATTTTATTTTTGGTATAAAAAAGTTCTAAAATGAAGGAGGAACCAGAAGATCTAGTTGATCAGATATCTTATTCTCTCATAATCAATGTCGTGAATGAATTGGATAGATCAAAGAATAAAGGATGCTCATAATGCATCCATATTAGAGAGAGCAAACTGCTATTTTTAACATAATAACTGCCAATGATATTTTGCAAGCCTTAAGATACTTTAGAACAAATTCATTCTAAATAAATACTCCTCATGGGTGCTGTCTTTGACAAATTGATTACTGGAATAATGGTGTTTGATATAGACACCATAACATGTTAAGTTGGCAGTAAAATGCTGTAAACAACACAAAGAAGTCAGGCAAGCTATATTTAAAAATGACTGGAGGAGGGGGGTAAAATGCAATATCATAGTCGGTCATTTTTCTCTCTTCAAATAATTATTCACTCAATAAAAAGTTAAGTCAATTTATGAGAAAAACTGTTATAGTAACCCATGATAGAACACTCACTTGGCTGGCTTGCAGAGTAGAGTTCAGACTGTAGGAATGGGAAGGCTTGAGGGGCCACATTCTGGGACCACGGAACACCGCCTGGGGCCAGAGATCCACAGCGCCATGGCCCAAGCACTTCAGTCGCAGAAAATGTCCCTGATGAGACACTCGAGAGATGGAAGAGTCTTGGCGTGTGATCACAAGGCAGGGAGCTTCCATGAAGAGATGAGTACAGCTGACGGTTGCCACCACCCAATGCTATAGTCCAACATAACAATTAGCCTCAGAATATTCAACAAATGGAATAACTAGAGTACTAGAATTCAGCTAAATTCAAATAAAAAAAAGGACATGGTGTCTTCAAATTATGAATGAATTTTGAATCAGAAATCTACACTTAATTCGACAACACAGAGTACTTCAATAATTTTATCGGTTGATAACGTAGAAATGAGAGCGGTGAAGAAAAAAGGCAAGCCCAGAAGACAGAATCATCCAATACAGGTAAAAACATGATAACTAGAGAGAAAGTAAAAACCCATGCTGATTTTGATGATTAAATAAAAAGAGAAACAGAAATAGGACACAAAATGTTATTAACTAACCAATATAGATCAGAGAAAAAAATCAAAACATAACTAGCAACACCAACTCACCATCAAAGAAATCCTTTGATTCTGATCCTTCTTCAAACTCCTTGACAGTCAGCTTAACACCATTTGGGAAGGAGAAATCAGGAGGCATATTGCTCTTCAGGTTGCTTACGGCTGCCAAGGCAATCTGGAAAAAGTACCAAAATTATCGTCACTAAAAACAGACTTATTGAGCAACTAAAGAATGCCATCTCCACAGCTTTTGAAGCATGTTGGTAAATTCCTTCTCAGAGTAAAGATTTTATATAATTGAAAAGAGTTTCATTTCACAATATATCTTCATGAGGCTATTGCTGTAAAATAACTGAGCAAAACAAGAAAATAAGATGATATTCTAAAACCTCCCATTTAAAAATAATTTTCAAAGAGACTAAAGGAATATTGACCTTTCTGGTTTTCTGGTGTGACTTGGCTCCATGCCACACATAAACGGTACCAGATGCAGAATGAATGAGAACGAATGATGCTCGGCTCCTTAAATGCCTTGTGCCACACAAAACTTCCTCAAGAACAGCTTCTGCCTCCTCAAAGGCACCTCGGCAGATATACAGCCGCCAGCCTACCAAAGCAAAAGATGACATAGATTATAGCACCAAAAATACACCAAGACTTCTTGAACCCTCAAAAATCTAAACAGTACAGAGAGGGAGAGTGAGTACACAAGGCAAAAAGTTCAAAGGGGGTAGAAGCAAATAAAATGCTCATGCTTATAGTTCACAAAAGGACTCTGGGCTACACAGAAGTCATGATTGAGCTTGAAATGCCATGCTCGTGATAGGAATACCACAACATTGTAAAAGTCATCAATGGAACAATAGGGCCACAAGCTAAGGAACAAAACCAAATTAATGGTTTCAAACATTTTAAGATAAATCACTTCTCTCCACAACTATTACATTTTACCAGGTGTTCTCATATCGGCACACTTTCTACTACATTTTATAACCTAAGTTTTATATCTAGTATCATTCTGCAATATTGGAAAAAACATCAATGGAGTTGAAGCATTTTTTCTCAGCATTACCAGCATTCTTTGTCTAACATTATGTCAACACTATCAACAGTTAGCACCAAAGTTCACTCTGAGGAAAAATCAGAATCTTATAGGATAAGCACTCCTCAAGTTTAGAATTCAATCTGGTGAGTCAAATGTACACCTGCTATAAATAATACTCTGTTGCCTTTCATTAAAAGAAGTTGTATGAAAATGACAGCTTTCTCTACCTTCTCCTGCAACTTCCCAATCTATTCTTCAATCAACGACCAACTCTCCAATTATTCATGGAGGAAATCACCTCAGTTTATCCCACTCAGGCCAACAGATATACATTATTACCAGATTATCACCATCATCATTTTTATCTTAGGATCTCTCCTTCCCACCTCTATACACTACATTTCCCTCTCTTCCTGCCGAATTCCACGTTTCAGACCAATACAAAACCACTGGACTTAATATAATTAAATTTGTTGTTATATGACAGATTTCATGGAACTTGATCTTCTTTTTGAGGCTCTGCTAATTATCTTAGATTTGAATTCCTGTGGTGGGATAAAGTATGTTCAGTTCCCTGCAGCTAAGCATTCTTCTTTTAACGCAAGCAAGAGAAATTTGCTGTCACAAATGAACCTAGATATGACTCCTTTCAATTTTTTTATTCTCAAGTGTTATCACATTAAACCTTCCTCCTTAACTTTCTCATGATATTTTCACAATTTGGTGCCAAACATTAAGACAGGGTCTGTGCCTCATACAGCTGTTCCTAATTTGTCATCCCCCAAAAATGAACCCATCAGAAAGCCTTGCACCTCCATTACCAAGTCCAAAGCCACATACACCAATACTATGCAATACTAAATACACCATTAACACATTTCAGACTTGGTGCAGGCCATGCTCACAGTCTCTGGATTTAAATGGAGGACAAATTTAGGTAGACCCCATAGTCACTTATAAAAATTTGTAGATAGAGAAAGATGGACTTCACTCACATTTTGCATGATGAACTACGTACATGATTATGTTATTTGTATGAAAACTAAAACCTTTGATGAAAAAACTGGCTTGAATTAAAATAGATCAATCATCACAATATTAACAAAGCCCACCAAACACCCCAGTCCGGCATGCCCTTAAAACCTCTGACTGGAATGAGTTTAAAGGATCAAGCAAGACAAGAGTAGGGTGACTCACCACTTCTCCGACGGCCAGACTTCAGCCCTGAACTCGAGAGTGCCTCTGCCTCGCCTCTGCGTCCCCTATGCACCACCATGCACCCTTTGAAGATGCGTAGGAATGCAGGCGGCTCCGAGCCCTGCGTCAAGCGGACCTGAGGGCCCTTCTCCTTGTCCAGCTCAACCGTCAGAAGGGCAGCTGCACCCTTCTCATTCAGCGAAGCATCTCTCCCCTGCCAGCAGAAGTATGCACAGCGCTCACGGCCCGCAAGTGCATGCTTGGATTTGCCACCACTGAGCTCTCGGCCTAGAGTGAGGCAGAGGAGAGCATTAGCAAGGAGTAGCCTCAGCCTTCATGCAGTGATGTGAAAAAAAAGTCATGTAAATGCAGAAGTAAGTCTCACAGACTGCTATTTAATACACTGTTATTCCATCACTAAATTTTAGTTTAAAAAAATGTACATCATCATTAATATGCCATGAGCCATTTCAGACTTTACTTTGTCTCAAAATCTCAGTAATTATGCCCAAAACTGATTCTCCAGTAAGGCACGCTGTGCAACACTTAATAATAGTAACTAAAAAGAGTGATAATAGGCCTACAGCTTTTGGATTTGAGAATTTTGCGCAGTTATCTAAAATACTTCAATAAAAAATAATTAGACAGCAGAATGAGAATAGAATTACCTGACACTGTGACTTGGTAATGCCAGCGTATCACGTATGTGCCACCAGAATGAAACTGTCCAAGGGACTCTTCGTCCATTTCCTCGTGCTCAAACTCAGACACATGCCACATGGTTACACCAAGGGTTGATATCTCATACATACGCCTCCCCTATGGATAGATGTGAAGGTTAAAAAACTTCAAAGATACTATCTTTAAAAAATTAAAACAGAGAGAGTAAAGTAATGCAAGAAAACTTTGAATCCAAAATACCACAGCAATCAGGCAGACAAAAAATCACACCAAAAAAGGTCCATTCCCAGATACATATCAACTCATCCTTTTTAATATTATTGGAGCATACCACACCAGAAAAATAAAATTGCCAAGGTTGAGTCATGCATTTGCTTAGAAGATAACAGAGACATCTTAATTACCTCCTTACGTTCATGTTCTAAAACTTTAAACAAGGAGTGGAAATAAGTTAATGCAAATGACATTAATAGCCAAGGCATCATTTTCACATGCAAGAGAGGGCCAGCAAGAATAGCATGAAAGCCATACAGAGGATCAGAAATGATACACTGCTTTTGGTCAGCAGACTCACCAGCTCATTACTTGTAGTATCTTCAAGTGACATTTCTAACCTTCTAAAATGGATATAATATTCGTTGCTTGCTCCTCATGACTGGAATAGTGGTAGCACTGGGTGACTTAAAATAATCTAATGTAACACAGTAATAGGGCAATCAAGCAACTTAGCGTTTGATGATTATACAAATATTCCATCTGACACTATGCTATTAGATGCATTTCACAGATAGGAGGGGGAGCACCACTCAAGAATATAAGCGAAGGACTTCGAGTATTACAAGTCCATAAGTTTAATATGATTCACTTAATATCAAAGGAAAGACTGACTACCAGAGAAATAATCAATTTGGGTTTAATACACAAATGGGACTACATGACATTATAGGTGTGATGCAAAGGTAATGATGCAAAGAGAAATAAATGAAGAATGTGGTCAAGGCATTTTGCCTCACTAAAATAGAATAGATGAAGGCAACTGATTTTGCAAATAATAAATAAAATCTGAAATTGGAGAGGAGCATTAAATAGTGTGGAAAATTGGTCCCAGCAAAAGAGCATGCTCATGAGGCTTAAGAGATGTATGGAGATGAATAATTGAGGGAATAAGCTGAGTCAACATGCGAGAAATGGTTGGAAAAGGTGGGAAAGGAAGCTGTAGTCAAAGATGATACAAGGAATGCATAAATAGATGGATCTGATAGCAAGAGGAAGTGGCAAATTTAATAGTGAATGATAAGGGGGAGAATATTGGTTCAACACAGACGACGAAGATAAAGATTAAGAACTTTGCATGGCAAAAGAGGCCATACTATCCAGAGTAACGCATCATTCATGCTTGGAGAAGTGGTTGCAATACTCTAACTACTTCAGGCAATCAGAAAATTCTTCCACAACCACAAAAATGGCAAGTCAAGTGCAGTATCGACATTTAAGAAAACCAATCTCCATAAAATAAATTTTTGTATTTACCCTTTTCAACTGAGCAATTATTTCCGAAAGCTATAAAAAAAAAGAAAAGCAGACATTATGAGCACAGTTGTTAGTAGCACACAGGATACAAAAACACACAAAAACAAAAAAAATTGTTTGGATAAAAACTGTCAAACTTGGGGTTAAGCAATAATCGAAATCAACACAGCAGAAGTTTGTAATTAATGATATTTATTAAAAGTGAGTTAAGCAAAACGAAACAGCCTTGATATGAAAATCTTGAAGTTAAATATGTAGTATAAGCTTCACCATTAAATGAGAAGTTTCTTGCAGTAAAATAATGTTGATTCAAAGCACTAAGCAAAGCTTAGAAGCTAACTATGTGCACCTTCATTTCTTCTCACTGCATACAAAGTGAAGCTCCAAGTTAGTTTGACATTGCGTGACTATAATCTCATTTTCTATTTGAGGAGAACCAGCAGCAGATTCAAAGAGCTACCACATAAACTGTTCAACAGGCACCCCTGTTTGAAGGCACCTTGAATGTACTTCCTCACAGATATGTATCAAAACATAAATGCTGGTAAGTTTACAAGGGGACAAACACACTTCAAAATCTTAACCACTGCAAACAGAGAGAACCCTAAAATAATAAGGCTAAGACAAAACTAAACCAGTCGTTTTAAAAAGGCACATCAAAACAGACCTTGTTGCATACTTGATAAGAAGTCTGAATACAACTAATAGCTAACACAGAATGCTAAATAAATTTTACTAGGGCTAGTATGAACTAGGAATGTAAGTAAAGTTGAATTGACTATTTGTAGCACAAATGTACCCTTAAATGTTAATAAGGTAATTTAAAATTGAATGAAAATAAATATTACTGTAGCATGTAGGCAAACTAGTGGATATTGAAGCTATACTCCTTCTTAAAGACATGTTACATTACCAGACCCATTCAATTGTCTCACCAGCTCAAGAAACTTAACCCAATCTAGTTATACAAAAAATATGCAGGGCTCACTTCCCTCAAATAGTTAATAAAACATTGATAATTTCCAGGTGAATTCTTTTCCATGGCCATTTCCACTATTTTACTAACTACACAGCTCTTTAGACACATTCAATAAATATGTTTTCACAAGATATGATGGTCAACTCACTTTTCAAAACCAATAGAGGGGATCAAAGTATGATAAATCCTGCTCCAATTATTTGACAGCATTTGAGCGAAAATTGATCTAAAACGAGGGAAAAGAAGACTGCACCACACATATTCTAATTATAAGCTTGGCCTTAAAATACTAAAAGTGTGGTGGTCATATCATCAAAGTATCTATGGCCAATTTCACATGAAATTCACCATAACATCCATAAATAAGAGAAAAATGTGGTAAAACCTGTCCCTATCCTGTTCAGTGCAGATGCAACATCTAAAAAAAAGTTGACTCAATGCAAAAACCTACAACCTAACTCAGTTCTATTATTTCCAGTTGTCCCCAAAATTCCCAATCCCAAAAATTCACCATGCTCCACCAAAATGCACCACATCTTGGTAAGCTCCATTGTTTGAAATTCACTAAAGAATAAAAAATGCTGGCAAGGACATTGTTACACGTTCAATGGTATCAGACTCAACTATGTGGAAGTTGATATTCACAAATGAAAAAACGACTTCGTTTTCTTCCACTGATTAATTTTTTTGGTACGACATGTTTCGACACACAGAGGTCATTTTCAAGTACAAAAAATTTTAAAATTCAAGCAAATATATACCCGGAAGGTATTTTGGGGGAGGTTTGAGAGGGGTGGAAGAAGTGGGTGTTAGGAGGGGGGGGAAACCCGGAGAGAGGTGAGGGGTGGCAGTTATGGTGAGAAGACCAAGTGCAACCTTTTGAAAGAAGTGGCATATACAAATTGAAGTGCAACGACTGTGGTGCTGCATATGTTGGGCAGACAGGGCGTACATTCGAGAGAAGAATCGAGGAACATAAGAGATGTTACCGGAATTGCAATCTGTCACAGTCCCATTTCGCCAAACATCTCTGGGAAGAGAACCACGAGAGCGACTTCATACCGGAGATACTACACTTAGAGATAAAAGGGAGGAAGATGGACAAAAAGGAGAAGCTAAAAATAAGGAGGAATATGAGTAAATGTAAATTACTAAACGACATCCTTTTTGAAAGAATTTCCCCCCTCCTACAAGTCTCTCTAAACCTCACCGAAAGACGAACACCCAGATCCCTCCCGCCCAACTCCACACCCGCTGATAACCCACCTCCACCTTAACGACCCTTTCCAAGTTAACCCACCCCTCCCTCTACCTTCCATCCCCCACCCCCACCTTTCTCACCAACGCAGTCCTCCTACGGGTTTTCCCCAATTCTCACCATAACCGCCACCCCTCACCTCTCTCCGGGTTTCCCCCCCCCTCCTAACACCCACTTCTTCCACCCCTCTCCAACCTCCCCCAAAATCCCTTCCAGGTATATATTTGCTTGAATTTTAAAATTTTTTGTACTTGAAAATGACCTCTATGTGTCGAAACATGTCGTACCAAAAAAATAAATCAGTGGAAGAAAATGAAGTCGTTTTTTCATTTGTGACATTGTTACACTTCAGAAATGTTAATATGTAATCTGCAAACAATTTTCATATGGTACTCACATAAGAAAAAGTATAATAATAATTAGTTATGTATTGTTTCAATAAGGAATTTGAAACATTGCGCAAGTTTACACTACTCTCATAGCCTCCCATTGCATCATGATGCACTGCAATTACAAAACCAATGTACATAACAAGGACCATTAAGCTTAATGTTTTTATTAGGAGATAAACTGATAAGCCAAAATATCTTATATTTTTTTTATGAAGTTTTGAGTGGCAGATTAATGCACACACAACCAAGAAAACCATGTCAAATACTTTTTCACGCTGAAAAAGTTGCAAAATATTCACCAAACCATTGTGTTTCATACATCATGCACTGATATACAATCCCAAACATACATAGTAAATGCATTTTCAGCAGGTTTTATACATCCCGACTTTTTAGGAGAATTAGGCCTTGTCCTTTCTAAAAATTAATCAAGTAGTAATAAGACTCAAAACATGGATAATTTTTCCTCATTGGTTTAAATTAAAGAGCCCAGAGAGAGAGAGGAGTTTACGCTGTATGGTCCAGTACCAGAATTTTGGAGTCATGGAAACAGCATTGTATATGAATGACAAATGTCAATGATAACATCATAACGGACATAATTAGCAGCAATACTGTATCCCAAACAGGTTTTTCCAAAGTCAATTATCTCCTATGGATGACTGTAAAAAAGAATTCAATTTCAGTTCCTGAAACAACAGAAGCCTGAAAATTAACGCTTTAACGAAAATTAACCCAAAAGGCTGTGGAATGCTTTGCTAGATAACACCATTTCACTGTTTGAGCAATGGTATTTTCAAGGAGAGCACTCAGCACAATGAGCTGTTTGAAAAGAAATGACGCAAGAATGAGAGGAAAAGAAAGAAATAATTTTATATGGATGCCATCTCACGGCCCCTTGAAACACCACTGACACTACATGCCAGTGGACTGTCCAGACTAAGTGGGAATTTGGATAACACAGGTCTGGATCAGTGAGTGTCTAATGCCTATGAATGTACACTGAGAAAAAACTGGGGGGTCATAGTTTGGTGAAAACTAGGAATTTGAGGCTCATTTAAAAACAAAAGGTTCCAGTAAATTTTGGATTTGACCCTTCATATATAAACATCAGCAAAACTTTTAAATTAAGAAGTACCCACAAATATTGACATTTATAATAGTTTTTACTCCCTTTGCTATTAAAATCCTCAATATAAAAATGAAAAAAAAAAACTTTTAGTACAATAATTGCAACAATTTAGTACATTAATAATAATTAATGTTAGTAAAAAAGACAAGTCATTTCCCTCATGCGATTTAATACCCATTTACACTCTTCAGCATGCTGGCACAATGTATATTATTTTTTCTTTAAGGATCAACATGAGCTCAAAATATTCTCAACTGAAGATATTACCGATGAAATTTGATTGATATCAACGAAAATCATTAAGGGTTAAGTTAATGAGTTCTCTGGAATATCACACCCCACAAAGACAACCTGTTGAGAAACATTGAGCAACAGAATGACAACACCAATCAAGAGAGCATCAGCGTGCATCATTTCTCTCACCTCCTCATCAGCATAACAATCGCCACGGCCAAGGTGACTCCCTTCCAGCTCCAGATCGGCTGTTGAGCCTTCCGATTCCAGCATCTCCTTGGCATTGCACGGCACAACCTCCAGGTAGCCGGTCCCAACCTTCCCTCCCTTCGTCTCATCATCATCCTCAGAGCCCTTGACCCTTATGACCCGAGAGAAATCGGGCCAGTCGAGGAATTTCTCCCGAAACAAGACTGTCTCCATGTGTTGGTTGACCTTGCCCAGCAATGCCCACGTTGGACGATGGCAACCTCCCTTGCCCTCATCCTTACCAACCGAGCCACAGTCCCCATTCGGGCTAGCATTCGGCCGAAACAACTCCAGGGGATTGGCATCACATATGGAGTAATCGTTGCAGTTTTCCCACAGTTCCTTGACAAGTTTTGCACCAAGTTTCCGCATCGGTGGGGAAGCATTTTTTCCGTTCCACACGTAAAGCTCTGATCCAAAGTCAAACACTAATACCTGATAGGATTGAAAAAGGTTATTCCATTACTGAAATCCCATTCACTTCAGAAATACTATTCTGGCTAAAATTTGCATAAGTCACAACTTGTGGTTAGAATTTTAATGCAAATTAAATGAGTGCATTCTAGAGAAAAACATTATTTATTTTCATGTTTTAAAACTCCAAAGAAGAGACTCCACCTTTTGCCATCCATTTCCACTCAGCTTCAAGGTTTAGAACCTAGGGTATATTACAACCATTTACCAGGAATTGAAACACCATCTTGAAGATGCACTGAATTTCATAATTGATTCAAATCACTAATAAAGAGTTCTGGAAGATAAATCAACTTTAAATCAAATCTTCCTTTGGCATTACAGTAAATCGAGGTCATTTAAATAGCAATGCACAAAGGAGCTGTTTAAGCTATCTGAGTGAATAATAGTGCAAGTTGTGGGACATGTGACTGCCACCACCTATCATATTGGGGACATGAACAGAAGTAAATTATACCATATGACAGTAGTTTCAATCCAAAAGTTTTAGGGGACATTTACTCTGCTTTATATTTACCATTCTAGGTTTTAAGGGTAAATAAAATACTGATAAAACAACGAGCATTTCCACACTCCATGACCTTCAGAAGTATCATGTGATAATAGAGCAAATATCATACATTACATAAACTATACATATATTACATGACTTTTGAGTTGCAAGAAAGCTTGGTGCTACATTAGGAGGAGTGGTGGATATAAAACATATCAATAAAAATAAATTTCTAATGAGAATAGTATCCATACTATCACTGTCAAACTAACTCCACCTTTAAACAAAGAAAGCCAAATATGTTCAGCATGAACAAGGATTGTTGGAAACATTAAATTCATATTATCTAAAATAAGATGCAGCATCTCGAATACTATATCAGTTTTCTGAAGAGATTTTAATATAGGTACTCTAAAAGTTCTATTCATAAGTTCAAAAATTGAGTTTCCAGCTACAAACAAATCATTATTGCTATTGTTCCAAAATTTTCAAATCATAAAGGAATATATAACATGGACCATAATTTACCCCTAATTAGTGTAAAATGCATATAAAACATTAAATTGATGAAGCACAACATGTGAAACATACCTTCGATGGATCTAATACTTGTATCCTGGGTATGCACCCCCAGTATTCTTCTAATGGTACAAGCTCTTCACCTTTCACCTCGTACGCCATGTTGGTGTCCACTATTGAAGCTTCATAGAGCTCATCTTCATCTGGATCACCAGCCTCTGAAGCTAAAATTTAACAATGATAAGTTTTAAAAAAATGACTAATGTAGGCTACATTTACTAATTCTTAGTACTGAGGGATCAAGCTTCATGCAGTACATTTTATGCATTATTAATTTCTTTCATTTAATGGACACTTACTTCAATAAAATGGATTACTACATTTTTCAAACCACTTTGCGTCATTTTATATATTTGACAATAAATTTACAAGATCTCATCAAAAATGGTACAAAGAGGTTTACTTATAAATAAAAATGTTATAGAATTATTATTTTATCATGATTTTTGGCTAAAATAATAGTATTCCTACTGCACAGGTTTTTCATAGAGTATCTGAAGAGGTAAAATTGATCAATAAATAAATAAAGCCTGGCTGCTAACCTAAACAAAAGTAATTGAAGTAGCTGTCAATGAATTACTCAGGGGGAAGGATGGCTCTTTCATTTCTGCATACAACAGATTTTCTGTTGATATGGGACTCATATCTATTGTTATCTTGTACAAAAAAAAATCCAAGAATGCAAACATTTAGGTTGATCTGATAAATAGATTCAATTATATCATCACACAACACTTACGAATATACAATTGTCACTTGTTTTATCACATATGAGAAACACCCCCATGTTAACAAAATGGCTCATTATCAATATAGCCTATTTTGACCACATGAGCTATTAAATCAGCTCCCAGCATTTTTTTGCTTGAGAAGCTGTCACTGATATAGAGGATCGTGATACTAAGATGGTTCAGGCAAACATACGACTACATTCATCAGGATTAATTTAGTTTCTAAGAATAAACATTCAAATATCTCACCCAGAGGGGAGCCATCTTCTGACCCTAATATCTTCCAAAACTTGGCCACCTGTGACGAGGTGTATGAGAGCTTGCCTGCAGTCCCACCACCAATGGTTATCACCTGTGATGCACCAGAGCATCCCAGGTCCTTCTTCTGCTGGATCATAACAGCTATTTCAGCAGACCTTGACCTCTCAATCACATTGGAGTATTCCCCAACCCAGTTGTAGACCTTCAAAACAGAGAGGACAAATGCAGTCATCAAATTATTAACCACACACACACAACTTAAGTACAGTGAGAATACAAAGAATAAAACATAGCTTCAGAATTTTTCAACATCACTCATAGAAACCCCACAAAAATTCAAAATTCGAAGAGCCCAAAAGTGCATCTATTAAATTAGCCCTAAAAAATATAAGATAAAATAAATTTTGTGAATGTGTGAGAATTAGGAAAATGAAATACATACAAAGGACCAAGTGAATGGGAAGACATTCATTGTATTAGACATAAACGTTTCTCCACTAAAGCTTGAAATTGACATTTCAATACGCAGATATTTTCTATTTCCAATTGTTTTGGTGAGTCTTAAGACAAATCTGCCCAAAACAAGATTCACTCCTTAAATGAAATTAACAAGGATTTTTGCAGACAATAAAAGTGGAGTTTGAGAGCACAAGTGAAAACTGGGTAGCAGTAGTAATTGAGTCTTCAAAGAGCACAAGGATTAGTCAAAACTAACGAGTGGGCAGTATGCAGAAGTTTTACCTCACTCTGAGTGACGAGGATGTATGTGTCCCCATGGTTTATGGACTTGGCAACCGGCTCCACCAATCGTGTCTGCACATGGCGCCTTCCCTTGATCTGCAGCAACATTGGGTGCTTGTATGGCAGCATTGATGCATTCACAGGTGATGAATTAGCTTTCCTTAGGGATACAGCTGTGAAGTCTTCCTTGCTAGCAAGTCCAGCCAATGCCTCAATTGCCAAGGTTGAATTCAGAGACACTGCATTCAAAATAATTTTGATAATCCACAGTCAATGATTCACTAATACATGCAAAAGCCCTTAAACATCACTATTTCATTTTTTTCTGATCTAAGACCTTTGATTTTAATGCCTATATGCTTATGAGTAATCATTTAAGACTTAAAACTATCATATTTCATCAGCTCCTTGATGTTGACTATGGGGATTACAGTAGCAACTCGATAATACAAATTTGGCCATACCAGAAAATTGGCACTTCGTATTTTCAATTTTCATATTTTTGAACCTTTTCAATACATCGCAAAAAAATATTTCCCCTTCCCCCGACTTATCTGGTCTTTGGAAATGTTTTAAATGATTTATAGTCATTATTCATAAAACCATTCAAAATAATGCAAAAGCTAAATATTAGAAACGTTTGTGAAATAACTATCACCTCTTGGTTCCCTGTGCAAATGATCTTTAGTTGGCGATCATTTTCTTTGCAAAATTTTTGCCCAATTTAGATGACGTATATAAAGCAAGTTCTGCATTTTGTAAGAAACTCAAGCTTTTTTAATCAGGGGCTAATCAGGACGTGCAAATGGTATGAGCAGTTAAAGGAGGCATTTGTTTGTAACATAGGTTTGTAACATAGTTATCTACGCATTTTAGACCGTAGATGGCCTGACCTCGCCTCCAATCACCCTTTCTTTATCGCTCAATCATAGGTAAAATGAGCAAAGGACTCAGTCCATTTAAAATATTCTCAACTGCTTGTACAAAAAACTATATTACTTGCCACAATATCTTTCATATCGCCAGAAAACAACTTCAGTCATGAAGGCAATTTTAGCATACGATGTATAAGTCAAAGCTTCAAATTAGAATATTCAGAGAATTATTGAGAAGATAAATACAGAAAAGAATGTTTTGCATCCATAGTATTTCCATCTCTGCTTCATGCGTTTTACAACTGCATAGACTTGAAATAAAATGGAAAGAGTTTCAACTGAGATGAGAGATAAAATCTCACTCCAATTACATTACACTAGCATATTCTTCCTAAACAGGGAGTCCTCCACCCTTATACAATTTGCACTTTCGTATATTCCAAAATGACAACTATTACTTGACTTTTGTACTCTAAATTTTGACTTTTGAACATCTGTCGGCGAACAAAAATTTTGAACTTCACTCCATAATGCCTAGGATTGCGATGAATGGTGAATAAGGCACATTCACACTCCTATTGGCAGGATACGTTTTGCCAGAGCATTGAGAGAAGGCTTTTATGGTTCTATGTAATTTCAAATTTAAGAGCCCAATAATTAAATTAGGTTATGCTTCTTGGTGTATGTCTTTTGTGATAATGTGAACATTATCAGTGGAACGCTAACTTCAGCTTGGTAAAAATTACAAATGAGCATGTATTTTGTGTCAAGGTTTCACTCAGAGCATAAAGAAACTTTTGAATTTTAATTAAGACGTATCAGCATACTCTTAACCGCAATAATGTATTGTATGATAAATCTAAACATATTCATCAAAAATTCATTCATTTAAAAAAATCACAAAATATACTTGGGTAATTGGAAATAAAATTCCCATACAATTTATAAGATTTAACCAAATATTTTCAGCTCTCTAGGAACGCAACCCCTAATTAGTTTGGCACTGAATTGTTCAAATTTTCTACATTTTGACTTTCATATACATCATAGGAAGGTATTTTGTATGAAAGTCAAGGATCGCTGGTACCTTAGTGGACACGATTCATGACTATGGAATTAGGAAAATTTTTCACACTGGTTACATAAAGCCATAAATTGTTATGTGATAATGCACAAATTTATGTTTGATGACTCAAAAACTGTGAACTTTTAAGGGTAAAAATGAATTGGCAAATGCCTAGACAGCTTATAGATTCTGCTCTTTTCATGCTTGTGCAAAAGTAAACTAGTAGAGGAGTGAATGAATCCACTCACATTTCTCAACTTTCATCCTTCGAAGTTCTCTTTCTGCAACACCAGTCGACTTGATCTCCAAGTACTCTTCCCTGAGGTCGCCTCGGGCTGCCAAAGCCCTCACAGGATTCCGAGACGTGGCTAGCCTCCGCTGCTGCTTCCTCACGGTTCTCTTTTGAACCAAACTAGAGATGGGAGGGGAGGGGAACATTAGAGAAAATAAATTTAGCAGTAACTTTTTTTTTAACCATTTATAGGGTGAGTTGGACCAACATCAAGAGAGACAAAATTTTCTAACATCAGGGTGAAACACTATCATGGAAATAATTAGCAAGGTGTTCTCATACTGGTTCCCAAACATACAATATGGTAGGTGTTGAGCAGTATATCTAATTCTAGCAATGTCTTTCTCGATAGTGATCATCATTCTCATCACACAAATGAAAAGCATGATACAGGAATACTATGACAAAACATTAAAAGCAAGGCCCGAATGGGAAATGGGCATAAAAAATAATTGTTGCTTCATTAGAATCTACCATTGACAGGACACCACTGGCAATACTCACAGCTCCCTGGATTGAGTTGTCAGACAGTCAAAATCGTCCACCTCGAGATCCAGGTGCTCCTCCCAAGCCTTCTCCACAGACAAACCCTTGTAGAACTCTGTGAATGTTTCATCGTCTGCACGAGGAACTCCCACTTTGCAAGCCCCAGCCAGTCCCTGAACTGAAAGCACAAACACAAAGGAATGAAGGTTATCCTTACAAGTTTGAGATACCACAAGATCATACAGCAAAATGAACACAGATTTTGCCTAATTCAATAATAAAAAAAATAAGTATCCACTCCAAAGGTAAGTTCTTATGAGACTTATAGAAATCAATACATCTTACAGAGATTCTTTTAAGGAGTTTGTAAATAATTTAAGAAAATCTCTGAAATTAAAATGAAATTAATGTGTTGATTAAACGTGTTCATTACTTCATTCATTTTAAGATCAAATTATTGGGCTCAATTAATGTGTGTTGTGCGAAGTTCCTATGGAAAATATATTCTTAACTTGATTACCATTTTTGCGACTATATGAAGTTTGGCCCCGCTTCCAAGATAAAATGTTGTAAACAAATTTCTTGAATGACATGTGCCCAATTCCTGATTGAATTTTCTTAAAGTAAATTTCCATTTGGGTGATTTATCCCATAATACCATCCCCATAGTCAGCAATGAGTGCCCCAACTTTTCCATCATACTATGTTCTCAAAAATTGTAACAGAAAGAAAAATGTTGAAAAATGGGTCACTCAATCCCATACCAATAACATCAAATTCAAACATGAACCCTTTTTCGTGGTAATCAGACTTTCTTGTTGAAAATGAACAACCAACACACAACTCTAGTTTTCAACCATGATGGGGAGCTCAAGAAACAGACAGGAGAGAGCCTTATTTAGATCAAGGCAATAGAATAATTGATTACTGACATAAGATTTCACTTGACATGTGACTGAGATAACAGAAAGCTCCATGGCAAAAAGTGGAGACTGCCACAATATCATCGAAAACTGAGCTCAGTTATTTGCATATAAATAAGATTTTGCCATACTATGTATCATGAAATCATCATAACTGTGAAGGAACAATATTACTCTAAAGTTCTAAATTAGGAAAATAATGACTGACTTACGCAAGTCTCCATCTTCACACCCGGGTGCTGATATGCTTCTCTTCAGAGAGTAAGGGAAATCCTCTGGTGACTCAGTTGATGAAGCTGCAAGGCTAGCAGCTTCTGATGCCAAGTTAGAAGCTGAAAAAGAGAAGAATAACTGAGTTAGGAGATCACATTTAAGTCCCATATATAGTACTTAGACAATTGACTACATAAAAAGGACCAAGGACCAGAATCTAAGAATTTCTAAAGTTTTGGAATAGGATATTTACTGAAATACATGTCCACAAATATACCTTCCAAAGGCATAATTGACTAACTTTAAATTTATCCTCTAATACTAGCTTTAAAACTGCTAGCCATCGAATTTAGAAACGGTTCAAGCATCAAAACTGTGACAAACACATTAAAAGTTGTGAATGATCACCTATTCATACAGCTTGGTCATATGGTCATTTGTTAACAGCAGCCCCTCTTGTGAATCAATTCCACTTAAAAGAAATCTGTATATGGCAGCCACCCATCCCCATTCTCAAGTATACCCATTTTTTTCTCCATTCTGCAGGAGGAATTCATATAATGCCCAGAATACAGCAATTGAAATTGCAAACGAAATTGAAAACCAAATGAAAGAAGTCTGAACAATGAGGAACTGGATATAGTTGGAGAGGAGAGGAAGCTAGTACCCGAGGTTTGTAGAAGGCAGAAGAGATAGATGGAGGATGTATTTAAAAGAGATGGAATGATGAAGAGGGTAATAGAGGGGAGAACACTTGGGAAATGCAGTACAAGAAGGAAGAGGATATGAATTCTCGGCGATAAAACAAGCAGGAGACAATATGAGGAATTCAAGAGGCACCTAAATGGCGGGCCATCCATAGTAGTGAAAATGGTTTAAGAAAAGTACTGACCAAAATCCAACCAGTCAGCTGATAGAATACTTAATGAATGAATGAGTTTCTTAACAGAGTGCAAACTTAAAAAAATGACTTATAAGATAACACATTGTTTTCTGGCTGTAAAGGATGGGACTACTGGAGAAGAAATAAAGGAATGCTGAAATTAGATTAAAAGGCAAAAACATACAAAGAAGCATGCAAAAAAGGAAATATATAAGGAGGGAAGAAGCATAAGTTGAAATTTAAGTATATTTAAGGATGTTAAGTTGAAGTTCAATCAAGAACTATAGGTAGCAAGAGAGAAAGTAAAAAACGACCAAAGGGGTGAGTGAAACAAGTAGACTCATATATTCAAAATAGATAGATGGAAGAAGAACTGGAGTGGAGGCATGAAGGGACTTAGAGAATAGAACGCAAGACAGTGCCCCAAGCTTAGTAAACTTGCTAGAAAAAAATAACCATATCACAATCACCAACATTAGTACTTTGAGCCCATAGAGATGTAACAGACAGAGGGTCAGAAAGAGCGTACCTCAATAGCACTATGGAAGCACAGGCATAAATTTCAATCGCTAGGCAATGGTTTTAGACTGAAGAAATGAGCGACTTACAGGTCTTGCTTCTGAACCTGGCTGGCTTTGGTGTCTTCTTGGTTCGTCGCTGAGGCAATGGGGACGTGGAGGGTGGTGTGGTCGATAGTGCTGCCGCTGCCGGAGGAAGCAATGAGGCAGAGTTGGGCACAGACTTGGCCATCCTGCCAGCCACCGAGAACCCAATGGCATCCGAGGGCCCCACCCGGTTCCTCCATTCCTCGGCCGCCTCCACCAGCTTGCCCTTCCGCTCGGCCAGCAGGCTCTTCGAACCCTTTGGACTGCCGACATCTTCTTCCCTTTCCGAGGACTCTGTTGACCTCTCTGACTTACTCCTCACCTACAAAGGGGCACAGAAAAATTTTCCACATTTAGTTTAAGGAAACAATGCTGGAACTAGTCAATAAATTCTTAATGTCAGCACACTCTAGGGCTTCGCGTAAAATGGACAAGCCTAAACTGAAAGCTTTCAAGAAGTGAGTAATGGGAGGATTGGAGAAATCAGGTTTGCTGGAGAGGAAGACAAATGGAAAAGAGTTTCATTTACATACATACATATATACCAATCACGCCATTCCCATCCGGGGTATGGTACAGTCACAATGTTAATTAATTCTTTTTGTTTTTCTCCATTTAAATTAAATTCCATGACTCTGTCACTCTCTCTCAACAGTCACAGAGTTTAATATAATTGGAGAAAAACAAAAAAATGACAGAATGAGTTCAAAGAAGTGAGAAAAAGCTGATGGTGGTCACACTAACGGACAAAGGAATGATGAAAACATTATTGGATTGGAAAATGCTGGGAAGATTGGAAGAGAGAAGAAAGAAAATGATTTTGAATGGGTTATCATTCAAAAATTTTTCATTAAATTCCATTAAAACTTTTAAGGCACAGGCATTCAATATTGGATGCTTTTCTCTATCTTCCAATGAACATACCTTATAATGCACAGTTAACATGGGCCACTATACCATAATGCCAATTTAGTATATTGAAAGTAACTGAAGAGCTCAGGGATATTTTTACAATCTCATTTCCAGTTAGCTAATGTGAGCACTACTGATGCGAGGTATTATCATCAGCTTGTAATGCTAATGTATTTTGCCAGAGATTAAAAAAATAGGATAATGAGAGTTAAATGAATAAATCAATTACCCTAATCTCTACTTGTATACCAATTGGATATCACTTTATGTGAAGTGTCCATTACATGGGACACTAATAAATTGTTCTAGTTCAGAGTGATTAATGAAGAGGAGGCTAACATGATGCCTGATTTCAATCCAGCTTCTCAACCTATCTGAAAGAATTTTCTCCTTAACGATTTCCCTGCCAGTCCAAAAATGCAAAAAACCTTAGTTCTCTGTCACCTCCCCAAATAACTACCACCAAGGACCAAATGAGTCTAAAATAAAAAACTCTCCCAAATTTGAGATGCACAATTATTTGAGAGGATATTTTAATGAGCACCCGTATAAACAGTTGGTATTCCTACAAAATTTTCCACATATACAGACCATGTGAAATTTTTGACTGGAGAAAAGAGGCAGAAGGTATGAAGAGTTTTATATTTCACAAACTTGTACTGAAAATGTAAACGAGCTAAAGGTAATTGTCAAAGGTGCATGTGAGGAAAGAGAGTGTTAAGAAGTCATAATCCTGTATTCTTATCTTAATAAATGCTTTACAAAAAATGGAAAAATCAACAATAAGAATTCAACCGGCTGCATTTGACACGATACATTCTGATCCCAAACGGACGGATTGCATTAGAATTTCAAGTCTCCCCTTACAAAATTATTGCATATACTTTTCCTAAATG
The DNA here is from genome assembly GCA_963169105.1 of Ceriagrion tenellum. Lineage (NCBI taxonomy): Eukaryota > Metazoa > Arthropoda > Insecta > Odonata > Coenagrionidae > Ceriagrion > Ceriagrion tenellum. Next base: position 12,094,123 of record OY720639.1, read on the forward strand.
ATCCAAGGGCAACAATTACAGTGAAAATCGTCAACCTGTCAGTGAGACTTGCAGTTTATGCAGATATTCCTTTAAAACTACAGTTAAAATATGTCTTCCAATTTTATTGAGATCTCTATTCTGTTCATGGGCGTAGCCAGGATTTATGTTGGGGGGGAGGGGTGGAAAGAGGTTATGCTAAGGTAAGCAACTAAGAAAAAAAGGTCATTACTAGTTCTTCAATCTGTATGGTGCTTTTTGTTGAACCACTCCCAATGAAAAATTAGACCAGAAGATGCAGACCCATTCTACATGGCTTGAAGGGCAAGATAGTAATTTACTTAAACTGCAACACGATGTTGCCAGGTTCATATATTTAGCAAAATACATAAAATAGACAAAATCGATCACGTTTCCTCAATCATTCAGCATGGAATTCCCCGAAGTGCTGCGATTAAATTATCTCATGATTTCGCGGTGGCGTTGTCACATGAAATTGACTGCACAAGGCAAATGCATAGATAAAAATTACAAATTTACGATCACAAGCATACCAATGCGATGGAAAATATAAAGGTAAGGGATTTGAAAGTGAATTCGCTCGTATTGATAAGAGCGTATATTTCTACCTTGGTTATATCCTCCAGTTCTCCAGAATTGAACGCGTAGCAGGCGTATTTTTGGCTCCATATTCCCTCCCTTCCCCGCATCCCTCCCAAGGCATCCTATGAGCAGAAGGACGCTTAGTAGGGGATCACCTTGGCTCGCGTTCGTGCACGACGCGTCCTTCCCCCAAAAAGTCATAATTAAACCTTCCACTCATCTAATTGCCATAGTACATCCGCCCGGAGTGCGACACTTGCGCGAGAAACTGCGTGCAAAAGCGCGTTGCCAGGATAAACGCGATGGAAAAGCACCCAACTGCGCAATTCCATCACGGCAGAAATACTGTCGGTGCAAAAATTATGAAGACTGAGTACATGAGTCAGGGGATACGCCTGCGACGTTGCAGCACCGAGTTACACCACTCGATCAGTGGCCACCTCGCTAAGTGGCGCTAAGTTAGCCAAAATACTCAATTGCTTACTATTTGCAAAAAATCAATTTCGTAACACGGGTTAGTGAAGGCGAATGGTTTGATACTGCTACTACAACGGTTTGATACTACGTACTGCCACGACCAAGGCCGTGTTTTTTGAGAAACCCATTGCTAAGAAAATGTTATTTCATAAAATTGATGATTATTTCATGGAAAATAAGAAAGAGCATAAATTGGAGAATTCAAATCAGTACATTAATGCTTGTACTGTATAAAACATTCATAGCGATTTAACATCAAGTTTCTTCGCTATGAGGAGTTAAATAGAGCGGTCCGTTAGAAGACGCCAAAAAAACTGGCAATTTTTCGCGCTCATCACGATAAAAAATCGTGTTTATTTAAAGAGTAAATGGTTAGCACGGTGAAACGCTAACTAAAACAGGCTAAAATTCTACGTAACTTTCAGTGTTTAGGTAGAGGGTAGGGAGGGAGATTTTCCATCGGTATGCAAACTCGAGCCTAGATACTTTTTGCTCCAATGGTTGGCACTAATGCGTAAATCACTACATTCGATAACTCGCATTCACCTGGCGCGATCAAAGATAGAATGGCATTACTTTGACTGCTTTCCAATTGCGGTAATAGACGGCAATTGCCTCGCCACTGAAAACTTCACTTTCGTTTTCGGAGGCGAAAATAGACACAGAAAGTCTCTTTGGATTCGCTTTCTGAAGGCTTTGAAAAATATCAATATAATGTGAATAACTCGGTGTGTGTCTGTGTATATCTAAACTATTTAACTGCTTAAATAAAAAAATGGGTTAAAATTGTCGGCCACTTTGATTAACAGTAAACGTAAATATAACGCAGGTGACAGACATCACATTTATTAATACAAAAATAAGTAGTGAAATGGAATAAAACTGATTTTTGTTAATCCCATGAGCAAATTTCAATGGGTTCGGCAGTATTCAGAATTCGGAGGTTTACAGATAAAATCGAAGACAGGCGTTTTTCACCAAAATTGATGAACATTGAGCTACTGATAATTGTTTATACGTGAAAGCTAAGAAACATTATATATGACATCACGTGCAACAATAAATTGGGAACGAAAATATTAAGTTTCAACGTCCGGACTGAAAACAAGCTTACTTGGAATGTTGGCCAGCTTTTTTTCATTCCAACCAACTTGTAGCCGAGGTGCTTTTGATTTCACCAAGGTGAGCCGAACTTTTGGAGAGCAACATACACATTTCTTCTCAGCTATCCACGTACGTGAGGCGGATTGCGAATTCACTGCGTTGACATCCGCTCTCAGCTGTTTTCTTTCATTAGGTAGCCTGGCGATCGCTAATCGCTGCCGTCGACACCCGGCTTTCGCCAATCTAAATCACGCTAATAATGCAAGTACGCGCCAGTGTCATCAACAAAGGATGGACATCAGATGGTAAGAAATAAACCATTATTGCTTTGTAAACTAGGTGTGATGAGGGAAAAGGAAACAATGTAAAATCATAACATCATAAATTAAACGACCATGGCTTCGGGTGAGATGCAGAGCATTATTTAAATATATATTTTTGTGGAGTGTTTTCTTCACTCTCATCACGTACGAATTCCACTCAGTTAGGCCCGAGATTGTCATCCACTTACCACCTGCGTCCGCAGGTTAGCAAGAGTTGTTTTGATGCCAAAATAGCCGACTAAATATCACGCAAGAATACTGGAAAACTTAAATGGCGCTGTTCACTCACCTAAATTAAAACTAAAACCACAAGAAAGTGAAATCAAAAGATGAAAACAGAACAAGGTCGAGACACAACAGCAAAAGATCGGTATCACCAGCACCGAAATACGCTCTCGACGCAATCAATACCTCAAATTGTTTAGGAAGCGCATCGGCCAAACTTGGAAGAACCGCGAAGAGGCCATACGTGCCCCACTAACGACATCCAATCACAGCCTCCGTTTCGGGACATTCCACTGTCCGGCTTCGTGAAAAAATTTACCACCATGGGTTAAATATAGAGGAAGAAACATCAAAAGTAGGTACTCCAGCATTTAAAGAAATGAAAGCTCTTCCTAGACATTCTATTGCGTGAAAGACGCAATGCGCGTTGTGTTAGGTAGATGATCCTTCCAGATGTTATACACGAAGGCTTAAGAAATACGAATCGCTTATCCAAGACATCAAGACCTTGTCCAGTTCTGCACAATAAAACATTTAAAAATAGTACAATGCTATTGACTGGCAACACGATAATATCATTCCAATTCACGAAAGAAAAGTTTTCAACTCTATAATTTCACCGCTGACGCGTGATATACTTCCACGTTCGAAATCATTAACAAATATGACACAATAAAAACTGATTTAGGCATATATGAGAAAGGTATCCTAGACCCTATCCTATTCACATATATAATGCACTTTATACCATCATACCACCTTAAGGTAGTAAGAGCGAGATAGTTCCCTAATCATAATAGAGACCATATTCGAATGATAAGTTTTCATTTCACCAGCTGTGAGACACACGATTAAATATTGCGTTATTAATGGTGCAATAATATAGTTTTATATGACAAAGATTGTAAGTAATTAAATGAAAATATTTAAGTAAGTCATTAACTTGACTAATTTTTTTCGCGCGGTGCGTTTGAAACTCCTTCAAAATGGAAGGTTTTTTGTGATCCTGAAGAATTTACTACGGCGACAATATGATTTATTGTAAAAAATAGCAGTGGAAACATAAAAACTACATGCTGTTAGTTTTTTACGACATCTAAGTGTTAAAATTACTCATTTTGTAAATAATGTCTCTCTGGAGTGCATACACGTACCATTTCACATGTAAAAGGACTGGGATTTTTTGGCAAATATCTCCAAAAGTAATGAGGTAAGGGGTTGAATTTTTGGTTTCATTAGAAGGGTGATATATTTTTCTTTAAAATGAGATCAAATCCATTGATTTCTAGGTAAAATGATATTTCGCTCGGACTACCGTAAGCACACTTCCCGACCTTAACAACACCATCGTACGCCTTAATACACTGACCCAATCTGCCTCTATTTCTGTATTCATGTTACCCAGTAAAATATTCCAGCAGGAGACGTTCAAGTCTCGTTCAGGCTATCAACCAACAGTAAAGCAATTCCCGCCCAAAGTATTCTAAATCACATCTTCCCAGCTATTACACAAACTGTGACCCGACAACACTCACGCATTTGTCCTCGAAAACTTTCAACAGCCATGATGATTAAAATACAGCCTTGTTTCGCTCCCTATTCCAATATAAACCAATCACTAGAAGTTTAACTCACTTTTATGCAGGACTCAATGTTCTCATAGTTCGCCTATACAACTATCCAAATATAGCAATTCATGCGCACGCTACCTAAAAAAATTGTATAGGTTGCCAATCCAATGCATGTCATACAACTCCGCAAATGCACAAAGTGAAATCTACTATGCATGAGACATACCTGAGGAAAAAAGCGTTCCTTCATGAAAATTATCCCCATGCCTCATCTTCCACTCTCGAACACCATGGACGTGAGGTGCTGCTGTTTCAAATGCGCCCAAAAGACGAAAAATTACGACGGGAGCATTTTTGATTCCTTCGCCAAAAGTTGACGCTCGGTAACAGATAACACCGACAAAGAGATGGCTATTGATGGCTTGAGTGTATCACAAAAGGTGAAAAGAAAGACATGCCTGGACAGCTCAAGAGCCACGTTCGTCCAGTGACCTCAAAACATTCTCTAAGACTCCGTTTCCCTCCACATCCAGGATGCAAATCCGACAACACGGGAAATAATTTCAGACGAGAGGATCAACCACACGAATGAATAAAATTTCGCAAGGGGCAAACCGCGGAACACTTCCTCGGTTGGGTACGGCAACCGGAAAATGCAAGGAGGAAAACAACTGCGGTCGCGGGAAGCGAAAGAAGAGGTATCGTTCTATTTGAAACAGTCTCACATGACCATAGTATCGAGCCTAAAATTGCAAACAGAGAAAAAAAACAAAAGATATCACGCACAGACGTAAAATATTAATGGCTCTTTCGATCAATAATTGCGTGTTTTTCAGGCTGACTGAAAGCTTCTAAGGCGTTCCTGAAATTAGCTCGCCCTTAACGGAGCAAAATCTGTTCACTTCCACACAGAACACACGATTACGCCATCAAGTCTATCTTAGGCCCGGTTTTTTCTCCTCCCGACAACTTCAGCTATCCGGCAGATCCAATTATTCGCCGCATAACTCTTACGCTACCGTTTTTCAATCTCCCGACAAGTCATATATAGCTGACAAATTTCCCGGTAACTTGTTCGAGCCATTTGCCGAGTGATCGCTAACTATTGGGATTATAAGTCCTAACATTGGTGATTCAGTGTTTAAGAACGAAGCACATAGGCATCCTACACCACAGACTTTCGTCAACAATGGTTATCCTTTTAATTTTGATTTAAAAAAAAGCAAGCACATGAAGTACTACATTTACATAGGTAGTTGTACAGGCGACCTGTGAAAACAGTGAGTCTAGTGTGGTAAATTTCGCATTATCACTTCGGACCTGAAGACGCCGATTGGAATATCGGCGAAACTATTGTCCTCACGTCGGGAAAGCAGACGATGATTGTGCGTACATTGGCCGAACTGGAAGCACGTTTTCGAAGCGGGTGAAAGAGCATAGAACAGCTTTTTCTTCAACGGTGACGAAACATCTAATTTAGCCAAATATCAGTGTGACAATAATCACTAGAGTAACTTCGAACCAATACCTTAACGTTGCGAGCAGAAGAGGAGGCAGTACCTGGAACGATTTGAAATAGTTTAAGCCCCCGCTCACTTTAAATTTTGTAATGTCCAAGTGTTCAGATCCTATTCACCTCTCCAAAACACTAGCCTGCCCTTCCACTTCCCTCGCCCCGCTTCCCCTTGACGCAGCCAAACCTTGACCTCTCCTTGTCCAATCCTTCCGTCCCGCTGACCTCTAAATTAACACTCCCCGCCACCCCATTTCCCAACCGAGCTACACAGTGTGATATATGTAGATCTGCCCACCAAAATTGAAAAAAAAACGTGGATTATGGTATACAGGTGCTGAAACCATGGTCAGTGGTGAAATGAAATAAAAGTGTAGAACTAAATGTGGTTATTATTCAAGAATGTTTAACAGCTTGCTAAATGGAGTCTCAAAACCAATAAAACTGAGGCCCTTGAAATAAAGTCTAGGTAAATGTTTACCAGCAATGCGAAAACCATCGTGGGTATCTTGATAATAATTATGATGTTGACACTTAAGTTAACGCCTCGAGAGTTTAGCGCTCTTAGCCAAGAGCTGCATGCATTGTCCTAGAGCTGCATCAACTTTCCATCCACGTCAACTAAAAAAGAATGAGCCGTATGAATACCTTGGGAATTCGAGAATGGACGCACCTAGGCCTGTTAAACACGAAGTATTTCATTCACAGAATTGTACAAAAATAACAGCTCGGGAAAAAACTCAAGTCCTTAAGTGATGTATGAAAAAATGGAAACGTTTATATTCAAATATTATTGAGCCTCACAAGCCTTCCACTACGGGTATCACACAAGCCTTGCACTGATTTTATTTTCTGAACTGAGACATATTTAAGCCGAATTAAAACATGCCTACAAGTTGGTGACTTGATTCAATGAAAGTGGGTGAAGGCTGATAACTTGAACTTTGTTTAGTATCCACTTGACATTTGACTCAATCTAGAAAATTCAAAGAGGTAAAAAATACAAATAGAAGTAGGTTACCGTCCTCGATGTCTGCCGAGAGATCTCGAGAAACGGTTGAAATACTGCTAAGTAAGTCGTATTTTCTTAAATAAATGAACAAACAAGGATAAGGACGAGTGGAAACTTTTGAATCCACAAAAACATTGAAGTGGCTGTAGCGGTAATCGTGGGTCACTGAATGGGCATTTTAATAATTTAAGTCAGTCGAAAAAAAATCACATGATCAAATTACTCTCGAGTTAGCGCTATATATATGTGCTGGGACTCTTCATTCGCTTCTCATCTTTGATACGCGGGATTTCCAGAGTAAATAGTTTCAAGTTTCCAGTAAGCAAGGATGTCCAAACCCGCGAAGACGATTTTTCTACAAGTTCATCTTTCGATTACTTTTTTCTTTATCTCTATCGTCTCAGGCTTAACTTTGTGGAAGTTCATTTTATTTTTTTCTTATTTCTTCCACGTTCTCCTGTGAACAACTATACGCGGCTACGAATACCACTTTGTAAGTTCCGAGAAAAAAAATGAATGCTTTAATTACCAAAATGGCATGACAAAAACTTAGCTGATGGAGAGTCATTTTTTATGCCGATCCATTTTTTTATGCCAGTCACCTTGCACGAGTGCACTGAGGGAGCAAAATAAATTTCCGGCAGACTGCAGAGGAAAACGAAAAAAGATGAGACATCGTTTGGACGCGGGGGAACGCTGGCCTGAAAGACTTTTACGAGTCACGGATGTAAGAAATAATGAAGCGTCACGCCGCACTTACTAGAGCACTGATTACTATGGCAATCATTAGCTGTAAACAGAAAAAAAAGTCGTCAGACGATCGCATTAGGCTATTTGGTGACCACGAACTTCTGCCTCTACGTTTTATATTTCAAACGTTTTTTTACTAAGAAGTGGTAAAAACCTCACCATACATGGTGGAACGTTATTTAAATTGAACTCTTATGTAATTCGATGATAGCCGAATGTAATTTTAAATTATGATACAATTTTATTAAGGTGCTCAACATTGGTTTTCCAACTAAGATCATAAAATTTTCAATGGCAGGCCGACATCATACATTCATGATGGGCCTACACTCCCAATGCTTGATGGAAATTTTGCTAGAAAATAGAGAAGGTTTGGATCATAATAATACTGCCCAATTTCATGTACGATTTCATTTAATTCAACCATATTTTCAACCAACATGTCTGTCTGACCTAGGAGCGTCCAAAATCACATTGCTATTGTTCAAGATATGCTTTCCTTGGGAATAATGCTATTCATTCCGTTCTGGGCCTTTTTACCTTTATATACTTGCTAACACGACTTGTCTACAGCATTGTCATCGATCGTCAAGGGGACGGTTAAACAAAAACTAAACATTTGAGCGACCTAACCAATAAAAAGAAAACCGATTTTTTAATGATTTCACGAGAATTAAACGAAATTCGCATCAAAGAATGAGGTTCTTTACTATATTTCCAATCACCTGGGGTTCGTTTTGGCTGGGTACTCGTGGTTCTAATAAAATCACGCAAAAGAAAAAAGACAGCCAGCGAATAAAATGCTACGAGTACTGACTTGTGGGAATTCACGAACAGACAGCAATACGGAGAAACTTTGCTATTTATAATGCTACTAGAGAAAGCGTCAACACCGTCCATCAATCATGACGGGAGTTGGATCAAACTCATAAAACGATCATTTTCTCATAAAGGCATTTTATAATAAGCAAAATTTGTAAGTTCCATAATTTATGATTCATGGACAAGAAAGCTTCAGCATGGAAAAATATAATATTCCCCAGAGCATAAATAGTTAATATAATAATTTAATATCTTGTTCGGACAAAGTTATGAAAACTATTTGCTACGACTAGTATACGTAGGACGAAAACCTGAAGATCCGAATTTCCAATGAAGTCGTCTGCAATCCCTTAAAAAAATCACTTTCTACTAGCTTGCCTGATAGTCTTTCATTCAGCTAAGTTCTATGTTTTCAACCAAGAAGTGAGACATTCTCAAAAATGACTCCTTCATGATAAAAGCTACTCTTTGATTGATGTGAACTCAGTCGGCCGATTTAATTCCGCTGGAGCCATCTGGGACGAGAGGTTTTCTGACGTAATTATTTGAAATCTTGTTCTCGTTCTGTTTTGCGGCTTTGGTCGTTTGTGCGTTTGGAAATTCTCCGTGACGCACCCGCGACCTTCCTTTTTTATTTATCTTTCTAGCGAGCCGCACATATTCAGACGGGTAAAATGCTCTGGCGCTCCGTTCGCGGCGAAATTGATGTGAACGCCGTTTAAGGAAGCGCCCCAATTGCGTCTCCGTCGCCGTCCATGTGTGCGATGGCGAAGAAATAGAATTAAATCGACTGGGAAGGAAAGCACGCTTCGCCCATTATATCCTTGTAAGGTGTGTAGGCAAGAGGAAAATATGTCCTCTCTCAGTCTTTCGCTCAGTTTAAATTTTGCTCCATCCAATGGTCGATACGACCTCTGCTCTCATTTTTTTTTTTTCAATTTTATCAACATTAAAAAGCAAACCCTCTTTGTCTGTCGGTCACTCCCGACCATTGAAGGGTAGTGCGAGCGAGATATTTCCCATGTCATTAAGAGCACTGTTTTCGAATTTTATGTTTTGATTGCATCAGCTGCAGGAATCATGAAGTAAATTTTGCAAAATGAATGGTGTCATAATTTACTTTTATTTGTCTGAAATTATCTGTTATTAAATGAAAATATAAATAAAAGTCTTTAACTTGACTCACTTTTTTCACGCCTCTCCTTCAATGCGGAAAGTTTTTTTTTGTGATTCTGAAAAAAAAATACTGCGGCGACTTCACGATGTATTCTTGATAACACAAGAAAAACACGCGAACTTACACATCGTCAGTTTTTTACGAGATCGAGGTGTTACGAATTCCTTATTTTGTTAAAATACGGTCTCTCAGTTGGCCCTACCCGTACCAATTCCCATCTAAAATGGCTGGTATTATTTGAAAAATATTTCGGAAAGTTGTGCGGTAAGGGGCCAATATTTTGGTATCTTTGGGAGGGTGAGATGTTTTCATTAAAAGGAAACCAAATTTATATATTTCTGGGTGAAATGATAACGAACTCAAACTGCTGTAACATTTTAATTCCACCAAAGCATAAAACATCAGAAACTACAGGGCATTCCGAAAACTACTCACAACAATTTTAAGTGGCAGTTAAATAACGCACAACAATTTGTTAATGGCAGCTAAGCAACGCATAACAGAGGGCAGAGAAAGGGTATTTACGGAGGCACGCTGAAGGGCACGAGGGGCAGTCTGACAATAATCAAGGATTCTTGTGGAACTGAGCAGAAGTGAGCAGTAACCAATGAACTCCGTAAGGCAGACCAGATGAAGTTATTTCATTTTTGTGCATCAACGGGGATAAGCTGCAAGAGGAGCAACCGTATTTCAACGCAAGGTGAATTTAGGGAGCAACGGGAATATCACTAGAGGAGGAGCCGTATTTCAACTCAGGGTGTATTCGGGAATTTAGCTGGCAAGGAACACAGCATCGATAAGGAAATTGTACGTATGATTTTCATTTTCGTATGTTCAGTGATGTGAAGAAGAAGAAACGTGAAGTGGCTCAAGTGAGAAAAAGTGCATGGCCTGTTCAATTTTATGAGCCTGAAGAGAAGTGATACAGGGAAGGGCAAAATACATGTTGTGTATTTTAATGGTATAACATATTTATGATGATTGGTAATCATTTGTGTAAAGGGATATTAATTTTCTTTCTCGTAATATTTTGTGAATAAAATTCATCGTTCAAACTGAGAAGGAGAGTCCGGGCAATTCATTAGTTAAGTGAGGTTTTCTGGATAGTTCAGAAGGAGAAGAAAGAATCAAAGTCGCGCACACGTGAGAGTGAAATGTTTATTTTGTAACACTACCTTAAGAATCTTCCAACACACAACTGTCATTCAAGGAAGTATGTAAATCCAGCGTGGAGTATGTAACGGTTGCCAGCGCAGTTTCGAGAAATACGAAGCGTAAGCATGGAAACAACGATCATCATTAACGCACACACTGCCTACAATATGTGGGACCGTTTAAAGCTAGCAACAAAGATTGGTGTTTGTCAAAATTTTCCACAACACCGCTATCTTAAATAAATTACCAACAACAAATGAATGTCAAGTAATCAAAATTATGACTGCTTAATAATCCTTAAAATTTAAGTCATGTTGTACACACACGGCTTTCATTTCAATTAAACTGTCTTAAAGCATAATCATTCTCCCTTGACTGCTTGAACCCTCTCTCAGCCCATGAAAAATATTAAAACTAAAAGGCACCCTGCCCAATGTTATAGCCACAAGTAATAAATAGCAATAAAATTAACCTTCTAACTAAGAACTTATATTTACTTCAGCAGACAAGCCTTCTTACAACTACACATCACTTAATTTATTTATTACACTTTCAAAAAACTTCAACAAATGTGAGTATACACACGCCTTCAAGGAAAAGGGTTTAAGTTCACCCCAAACCTCAAAATTAGCACCAAAGGCTTTGGAAAACCGGTCAACGCTACTGAAGTATAACTATGCTCAATAAAAATATCTTAAATTCAATCGTTAAGCCAATTAACGGAGTCTTACCGCATTGTAAAGACGTGGTTACTAAGAAAAGACTTATCAGGACTTTTTTTATCTCGCCAGCTGAATTATGATAAGCGTAAGATTTAAAGAAAAATGATAAGGATCCTTCGACGCTCTTAAGCGACTAAGCTCAGAAAGAGATTTTCCACAGCATATCCATAATTACTCACATTATTTAGACATGATATATATATTCATATAGCACACACGCATAATGTTATCTAGGAAAGATAATACATTCCTGCGACAACAAAGGTGTAAATTCACAGGGAACAATGCATCGCTTTCAACTTCCCACAATTCAGTCGCGCGACCGGTTCCAAACTTCAAATACGACGACATACCCACAATGCTCACTGCATCTTCCGATGAAACAACCAATGTTCCAAGAGAGAAACAAAAAAATGTTTGGCTTCAACGTCGACCGCAAAATAAGCTCATAACAGGATAGTGGACGCGTTAATTAGCTGTTCACCGACACACTTTGCCGGCCGATATTGATTTTAAGATCTCCTTAATACCCCTCGGGGGACGTGTTTGAACTGCTTGAGATGGTTCCGAGAACGTAACCAAGGAGTCACGCGGTACAATCGCGAAGGATTTGAGATTAAGGTAGAACGACCGAGATAGTTCCCTAGTCATAACAGAGACCATATTCGAATTATACGTTTTAATTTCACCAGCTGTGAGACGCACGAATTAAATATGGCATAAGTAATGGTGCAGTAATATAGTTTTATATGACAGAAATTTCAAATAATCAAATAAAAATATCTAAATTAATCTTTACCTTGACCTATTTTTTTCGCGTGGTGCGTTTGAAACTCCATCAAAACGGAAGGTTTTTTTTGTGATCCCGAAGAATTGACTGCGGTGGCAATATGATTAATTTTCAAAAATAGTTGAGAAAACATAAAAACTACACACTGTTCATTTTTTGACGAGATCTAAGTGTTAGAAATTCCCCATTTGTTACATGAGGTCTCTCTGGTGTGCATACACGTACCATTTCCCATGTAAAAGGACTGATATTTTCTTTCAAACATCTCGGAAAGTAATGTGGTAAGGGGTTGAATTTTTTGTGTCGATGGAAGGGTGGTATTTTTTTCTTTAAAATGAGACCAAATTCATTGATTTCTAGGTAAAATGATATTTCGCTCGAACTACCTTAAGGTGCATTTGAACCGCTTTTACAAATCTCACGCAGCCTTTTCAAATCGTTTATTTCTCGGAGTAATATTATTAACGGATTTTTATATCCCTATTGGAGACACAGTAAACATCTCCTCAGATGCCCAAGGCAGCCATCCGAGTTGGCAAAGCTTCGAAAAATCTTAAACCGCTCGTTGCTGTATATTCTAAGAGACTCATTAGTTACGAGATCGCGATTATCTGGAGTGGAGCTCAAACTCCCCCCCCCCCACTTGAATGATAGAACAAAGGTCCTCCCATAACGCAGGTTTCAGGGATTCGTCCGCGTTGACATCTTGAAAGATGGCGACGTTTCGCCTACTCTGCTGTCGGCGAAACGTCGCCTCTTACTTATAATCTTATACTCTACTATGAGGAGCGAAAAAAAAACAAATCATATTCATGAACGCATAATACTTTCGATTCAGAAATCCTCGCAAGAGATCGCAAGACAGGGAAAATAGTAATCCAATCTCTCACAAGCTGAGCTCAGAGAAATACGAACTTCTCCTTTTGTTTCGATAATTCTAATGGCTGACTGTTAGGATTTTGGACAGTCCTCATCCTACAAATCCCGATTTCTGGTACATTGGCCTTGGTATTTGGTAGTTGGAAGAAGTACTGACCTCTGCATAAACTATGTATTGCTGAATTCATTAAGTTAATGTCCCCGAAGAAATAGTATGTATTCTTCACAACTACGTCCCGCTCTATCTGATGCGTACATGCGATCACAAACAACATTAAGGTTTCGTTCATGTGAAATGAAATGCAATTACCTCCTGATAAATTCTCTACCGTGCCCTAGCCGTCGAATATTTCATCAAACAAATATAAACATGCAGGAACCTCGAGCAGTGTATTATACGTATTCGTAGTACCATGGAATCTGTTAATATTGCCATGAAATACATTGACGGTACCAAGTTTTAGAGGCATGAGTAAACTCACCTCCACAGTCAAACGATTCAGGGACAAGATGAATGAGCCAAGGGCGAAGATGAAGAGCGCCACGTTGAGAGACACGGTCCAGGAGATGAGGAATATCGCCACGGCGGCTCCAGGGAGGGCAAACGAGCCCAAATTAAGGCCGGCCGGCACCTCCTCCATATCCGCGACGGATATTTTGCTTCCTGACTTTTTTTTTAAAGTGATTCAAACTACGAGTTAAAACTTGACGCAAAAGGACGATCGTTCACTGAGAATCACTGGCGTAAATGAAATCACTGGTCCTTTTCCAAAATTTGTTCTTCTGCTGGAGAAGGATTAAAACTGGAAGGATTATGGCGTCCAAATTACAGCATACAACTGCTGCTAGGGTGGTTTAAAAAAATCTTTCCTTTCAGATAAAAATATCGGTAACACTAGGGCGTTAAGTTTCCGCCACTTTCCAGCTGACGACTCACAGTCAGATAGGAACTTAGGAGCACTTCCAACCTTACTGAATCGATGGGACGCCTTTCATTACACCGCGATCACGAAAAAGAAACTGTAGACCGTCAGAGGCGCTTTAAGGTAGCCTAAATTAAACGGAGACTATTACGGAAGGAACCGTGAGAGTGAAAAAAAAAGCTAGGCTAGCTGCGATGGGTTTCGTTCTGCCCTGATACATCCCGGGTCAAAGGCTTCATAGAGATTGTCATCTATGGAAGTTCCCAAATGTGTGATGACCCGCACAAAAAAAACTGCAAAGGGGATATTCTTTCCACACACGAATTTATGGCGGTCGAGATCCCGGCATTATTAATTTCCGGAATGGAGAAAATAATTTTGTTTCGGGTCCAATATATATATCGATCACCTTCACCTCGATGAAGAGGAAAACGAGTGCAATGGCGCGTGGTCTAATCGCAGTTATCACGTTCACTCCGAGCAGAAACACCGAGATAAGACGGTGGCGTCAACATTCACGTTCACGACAACACCGGTAAGTACGAGAGTTCCGCTCGACATCAGGAATCATTAGTCAGACTCCTCACACTTCACGTCGAAACTTATATCCCCCACAGATTTCCTCACGTTAGAAGTAATCCAATCCGAAGAGCTGCTCACAGAACGAGACGTGCAAATCCATTCCAGTAACTAAGGTTGTTTTACCACAGCAGACACAAATCTCGAAAGGATCTCCAAATAGAAGTCATTGTCGCTCGCAATGAACCACAAGGGACTCCAATTCATCCTTGGGGCACCTTCAAGGGCAGACGGTTGCATTGTTCTCTCGATGGAGAGAGGTCGGACCCGACACTTGACCCCTTTCATCCAATCCAAGGAGGTCGTGGTCACTAACAAAGCACAATCACGCGGAATGGTCCAATGAAAGGCAGCTATAAATGCACGTTCCTCTACTTTTTTTTGAACTCCAAGGAACCAAGATCGGCCCCTGCGGTACCTCTTTTGTGAAATATAAACACTTTCCTCATTCAAGCACACTGTCTGGTCACAAAATGATGAGTGGATTGATCAAGTATTGCTCCATTAAATAATTATTAGGTCAAGCGATTATAAAAATAAAATTACTTGCACGAGAGAAAGAAAGATTGTACAGTTTTTCCTAAGAAACTCCAATACATCAGTAGAAAAAGAAATAAAAATTTCCGGTAAACTTAATAAATATTATTCAACTGCTAGTATTGTACGGAAAGCCCCGCGGATTTCCCCATTTTCACCACTGTGTTAGGAAACAACTCGGCCATAAGCAGGATACTTGAATCAAAACGAAAAAATCGGTTCAACAAAATGTGCGCTCTAAGAACGAAACAATGAAACCGTTCGGAGCACGGAGATAATTATAATCCAGAGTCCCCGAGCACTCGAAGTGAGGAAGTATCCTTCTTTCACTGGCGATAGCGGTGCGCCTTAGGGGTGTGGAGCACACTACCGTGAGAGGATGAAACCTTTGCCCTCTTTCGGGAGAAGTCAGTCAAGCACCAGGGGATTTAAAAAAGGGTCTATATTCCTCCTCCTTTCCTCAAACAGTTGGAGGGGGAAAATGCGGCAGGAGATCCCGAAAAACCACTGTCCCGAGGAGAATCGGCACGCGATGCAGAGGAGCCTTCCGTTTGGAATAAAGGCGAGAGCAGAGGGGACGTGTGCACACGCGAAGGAATATAAAAAAAACGAAACACACTTAGCGCAGCACTTCGTCCTTCCTCGTCGACCAACTCCGCGTATATGTGGAGAAGTGGAGGAAGAAGCCACAGCCGGACGCATAGACTCCCTTCTTCTGTTTCCTCAACCTCCCCCACCCACCCCCTCCTCCCATTCGCCTTTCCTTAACCCACCCCTCCTCAGAAGCATATTTACCGCGCCACCCCATCGTGTCGTCACAGTCGTGCGAATTCGAGCGCTGAGTTCGCTCGAACGAAGCGGAAGGAAGCGATTAGATTTCGCACCACCGGACCCGAGGGTCAAGGGGTCACGTTTCGGGCGTAAGAAAAAGCACACGTGAATGCAGTCACTCATTACAATTAAGATTTTTCGATCGGTGAAGACTCTCACGTACAGGCGGGTTTCTATAGCCCGCTACGGGGCACGAAATTGCATAATCCGATGCGGCACGAACATGCGTTCAAATTGCTTCGCGTAAAGCGGTAAATTGCAAGAAAGAATGCATGAATGCATAGATGCGATACGGCAAAATAGCCTCTGCTCTATATTCAATTAATATTGCAAGCCAGATTAATAATTGAATGAAGTTTAAAATTGTGCAATTTCGTGCACCGTTTGGAATGGGCTTAAGACTCTTCCAGACGACACAAAAGATTAACCAGTAAGTGTACATAATTACGGTTAAGTTTTGTCGATCCCTAAGAGGCTCGAGCGTACAAGTAGGTGTCTAGGGCTTCTTCAACTTCACGAGCATATGTGCATTTAATGATGAGAAAATTCAACAGTCACGAAAGAGCAATTCTTCATCATTGAAGAGTTCCACGCACCGGTTCGCTTCCACGGTTCTTCCAGACGATGCATCCTCTTCTCAATCAAACTTCGACAAGTATCCGATTACAGTCCTTGGTGATTCGCACTTAAGCTCCTTTAACTTTCATTCTTCGCAATCATAATTCAGTACTAAATGTATTTCCTTCACTTCCCCCTTATCCAACATTTTCATTTCGAAATCTTTGAAAACATTATTTCTTCCGAAAATATCTTTACAATAAAATATTTTCCGCCAATTCATGTTCTCCACCGACTTCCTCTCATCCATTGTCGTTTATAAGAGTTACTAAGTCTTCCTTTCTCACGAAATATTTTCCCTAATCTCTCCGCATTTACATTCAACAGTCTACAGTAAAAAGTTACAGTTGCATCGTAAAGTAAACAACACCATATTGAGACGAGTTATTATCATTATGTATTCTACCGGTAAAGGTAGGTTTTGTTGAATGTCAGAGAATCTCCTCTCGGTTTTCTACACATTCAGGGGCCTATCTCACTCTAATATATCCTTTTTCGCCTCTGCATAAGATCTAACCTTCTTCATTCCGTTCATGAAATCTATTCTCTTTCTTCCCCTACCCCGCTTGCCCAACATCCTTCCCTCTATCACACTCTTCAGCAACCCATCACCCATTTATTACCTCTTTCAGCCATCTACCCTGCCTATCCAGGATTTCATTCAAAAGTTTCCTTTCCTCGCCCACCATCTCAAGCACTTCCTCGTTAGTCTTCCTTTCCGTCCATTTGACCGTCTCCATCCTTCTCCACACCCACATTACAAATGCCTGCAGCCTATTCTCATCCTCCTTTCTCGGGGTCCACCTTTCTGCCCCATAAAACGTTACGCTCCATATCAAGCTCTTCACCAGCCATTTAGACGAATAATATTACATAATTAATTTGACAAAATAACGATAAAACATAAGGCTTGATATATTTACGAAAGTATGAGCGAAATTACAATCGTGGGCAAACGAACTCAAAGGGCACTTAATGCACACAGTTCCAAGGGGAAGCTGTCAGAAAAGTGGTACACACTCGAACTAATTCAGAATACAGGTCGTGGAAAAATACACACAACACATTAAACAACTCAAATCACACAATTGGAAAAAAATTTTGCTTTCATGCTTTCATCCGGTTACCGGAAGATCAATGTGCAGTGCCATACGCCACAACGCACCGAATCGTAAGCTCAGTATGCTTTTAACCACCTCACTTCAGACACCTTTCGATCAGCGAGTATTTCTGGCAGTTAAATTTTCCACCTAACAGTCACAATACGATGGATTTCCGATCTCCAAGCGATGAAAGAAGTTTCGTTCACCGGATGTAAGAGCACGAATGAATACAGCAAAATTTATGGTTCAAATTTCAAGATGACACCAAAGAACCTTACATTTTTTTACGTAATACTCACTCAATTCTCAAAACGATGATTATGTTTTCCATTCCACACTCCATTACCGACGAAGAACAAGGATGGAATGCATGCGATAAATCATTAATGGCGTACGACTTATGACGATAGTGTAGCCATGAAAAGATTATCTGATGAGAAAGCCAAGCGAATAGAAGCCGTAAACAAGTGTCCAGATTTAAGACTGCCGATTGTAACACTTAAAAGAGAATGCAATATTTTATTAACGTTTCGTTACTAGTTTTAGTTTTCGCATCCCTCAGATTTGCGCTTTTCCAGATTATTCACAAGATTAAACCTCTTATTTGGGGAAATAAAATGCGCCAGGAAACTTAAAGCGATTTGCGCCACCTATTTTAGTCTGCTTTAGATGAACGTTAAAGATTAGAAAAAAATATTTGATACCTAACATGAGGCATTTAAAAAGAGTTATCTAAAAATTAAATCACGAAACCGATTTCCTGAACAGATAAGAACCAACCAGAGAATCTGAATTCCCTTTCGCAAGTTTTAGGCAAAAAACTAGAAAGTATGACAATCAGAAATAATCGCTTCCGTACGAGGCGACGTTTGATGAATCACTTCGTGACGAATAATTATTACAGCAATCTCCAACTGACTCAAAGTCTCGAGACTTCATGAGAAATTGCCGAGGGTGAGACATTGAATGTGCGGCAGCCGAGTGGGCACAGGGATTGTTATCGCGTGTTCCCAGTTCAACTCCCGGAGAGGACTATCTGTCTTTTACACATAAGTCTAATACGAGTCACATTTTTGGCGCCAGACCTTACTCAGCATACTCTGCTTATCTCTGTGGTATCTTATCTTTTATCAGTAAATAAAACAACTGAATAACTCAAAGAGCAATCATTAAATTTAAATTGAAAACATTTATTCAAACGTAAAACTTGAAGCACAACCAATACAATAAATATACACGTAGATTTGACTTGTCAAACGCTTAAGCAGTCATGTTCTTAATTACTTCTTAGAGCTACACCACAATATATGACTTATAATAATGTATAACAATAAAAACTAGTTTAAGCACAGATTTTTTATTTTCGTGACTATTTCCTTGAATATACACGCATGGTAGAGAATGCTGGCTTTACTGCTTTACACTAATTCTTCTTTCTTAGGCTTCCTTTTATTAGACACATTTAGCTTCACTTTTTAGGTTTTAATACAAGATTGACATAAGGTATATACAGCACTCTAATCGGCATCTATTTCCACCTGACTATATAATTATTACAATTAAAGAATTACAAGTAGGCCATTGGCCGGGTGGCAACAAAAAAAAACATTCGAGTAAAAGAATAAACCTAGAAACCCTCTACTTCTTTAACTTATACTTAAAAATTTTTTTGGGAAGGCCTCGAATATTTTTGCTGGTAGGTCGTTCCAGTCCCGTATGGTCCTGTTCAAGAATGAGGACTGTTTTACATTTTCCCTTTGTGATCGGCACTTTATCTTGAACTGGTGATCATTTTTTCCCACAAAGTTTGGTCTTATTATGTCCTTCGCAAATTCATGCCATGCTCTTTCCTAACTCACTATTTTGTACATCCCACATAGCCTGCTCCTTTTCCTCCTCACCTGTAAACTCCCCCATCCCAGTGCACTAAGCATGTCTGTTACGCTCTCTGTTTTATTGTGTTTCCATAGCACATACCTAGCCGCTTTTCTTTGCACCTTCTCCAAGTTCATCACCTCTCCTTTCTTGTGTGGGTCCCATACAAGAGATGCGCACTCTAGTGCTGGTCAAACCAGGGTTTCATAGGCCTTTTCTTCAGTGGTCGTACTGCTCCCTTTGGGGTTTCTCATTACCCAATGTAACATTTTGAAAGCCTTTTTAACAACGTGTACCACGTTTAAACCCCATCCTAAATTCTTTGTAAAACAGACGACAAAATATTTACAGCTGTCTGTATCATTTGTATTGTCAAAATATTTTTAAGTCCTCATGGCTACAAAAAATAAGTCCGAGCAACAGCATATCGCAGAAAAAAGAGGTAGGCAAATCTTATCGATATTAAATGAGTTCTTTCCATAATTGTTGACTGTAATATGGTATGAAATGTAAACCATCGCAGGACTTGGAGTTCCGCAGTTTCATCGCCCAAAAATTAACCACAAAATTAAATGAACTCATTCTCTGAACCAATGGAAATACTAGAAGGAAACGGAAATAAACATATATATAGCGATCAGCTACAGATACAGTTATACGTAAAAACAAAAATAATAAATGATCTAGAAATAAGTATTAAAAAAACCGATTATCCTGTATCTAATGGTTCCTCTCGGATAAACTACGCAGAAAAAGAGTTTTTCGGACTACAAGACAGTAAACTCATACACTAATACGGAATTAAAAGTAGGGATGAGTCGATTCCACTTTTTTTCGATTCCGATTCTTTCTAATCGATTCCAGATTCTCGATTCCGATTCCATCGATTCTTATTCCTAATAACAGGTGGGATGTTGATATACCAGTAGCGTACGACTACTATTTAAATTCAAGTATTGGCTGAAATAAAATAACAAAGACAATTAAGTCGCTCAAAAAGTATATTTATTAACAAATAGCAAATATATCCTCAACTTACTGAGGTAGATAAAAAGTAAAAATTGATAGCCTACATCCAAAATTACTGAGACAAATATGATGTGATAAATGAAATTTGATTTAAATGTTTATCTATCTAGAACCGATGGAATCGGAATCGACTTTAGGCGATCGATTCTCGATACCGATTCTGATCCTGAGAATCGGTGGAATCGAGAATCGACATTTTGATTCGACTCATCCTTAATTAAAAGGATGGCACACAAACGAACAAAGCAGTTTATCTCCCGCGAGTTAGACGAATTGCGGATACGATTTGAGGCGGCTGGCGCAATTTTCATTCATGAACGGATAAGCGTGAAACCATTCACACGTGTCCTCTTCCATAAAATGTATGATGAAGTGAAAAAATTGTATCACAACGATGTGTTTTTTTAGCAATCTCATGCAATTTTAACAAGCATCCTTAAGGCCTATCTCATCTATTTTGTAATAATCCAATATCATATACATACTGATCTTCATCTAAACGTGAAGCATAACATTTATATTGCGTACAACTACTGCTGCTAACAAAAACCTAGGAGTCGTGTCTTGTACAACGCTTGAAAAAAAATATTTTTCAATATAATTTCGTCTACATTCTGAACACTGCGTCTAAAACTCTATTCATCACATGCTATAATTATATAAAAAATGTAATTCTAGTACATATAATTGACGTCACCGCCTTCGTGGTGAATTCTAACGCATCCCTGTTACAAAATTCTATGTAGTTTCCTTATAAATATTTCAACAAATTTTCTTACAAAGTTCTGTAGATATTCCTTAAAAGTATTGAAACGCCATTTGACGGAATTCCCTGCGACGTTCTGCAGAATACCTTAGGATGTTCTGCAGAATACCTTAGGACGTTCTGCAGAATTCCTTAGGACGTTCTGTGGAATTCCCTACGACTCTCCATATCGGTCCTTAGAAAAGGAACTGGGTCAACGGAAACCTCACATATTTCCGTAGAGTTGCTGAAGTTCTACAGAACAGCTTGTAAGGAGTTATTTTGCTCTGCAGAAAATAACTCTACAGAACACATGTTCTGTAGAGTCAGGCTGTCATGTTCCGTACAGATCCTAAGAAAAGGAACTAGTTTTGAAGAAAAAGAGTCAATTTCTGTAGAATTCCTTACGTTCTACAGAACAGCTTCTAAGGAATTGTTTGCAGGGATAAACAAATGCGCACAGGTGATAGGTTGCCCAAGAAATATTTTTCGCTTTATTTCCCAAAAAAGCGTCAAAATGTGCATCCACTGAGCGAATGGTTGCCGCTGCAGCCATCTTAGAAAGGCATATTCGCTAAAACAATAAATACATATGCGCCAAAACCGGGAGACTCTTTAAATAAAGAGCCCTTTTGGGGCAGGGGTCGTAGGGACAGGGGAGGAGGGCTGAAAGCACTCCCGGACCGTTTCTCCAGGGGAGGACTCCCGCTGAGATCAGACTGCCTACCGTAAGAATGGGACATCGTCCCCACCATATTCCGCCTGACTGACGATGACGGGCAAGAGAGAATCTATTATTACAGACCTCAAGACCAGCGCCAGACAATGAAAATTTAAAAAAAAACAAGTCTTAATAGGGTAATCAGTGAAGTAGACACACTGAGCCATTCGCAAGGAAAATAGTCCTTGCTCTCTAAGTTTATCATCCTGTTATCTATTGGGGATGTTCACCCACTACCGTATCTGAAGATTTTGTTTACTACAGGCACAGTATAGGTATGGTATTTTTGTGATGAATTTCGCAGGAAGTGAACTGCGGTGCATTTGTTGATATTTAATTCTAATAACTTCTGATATAACGTGGGGAATACACATACAGAACATATGCGGCACAGGATTAAAGAAACTAGGTTTTGTTAAACGTATAATAGGAAGGTCCTAGGATGAAAAAGTCAAAGCGAGATTCTACTTCGCTCTGGTTAGGCCACACATCGAATACGCCGCGAGACTTTGGGACCCTGGTCTAACAGAGTTAACGAAAAACATTAATAAAATACAAAGGAAAGCGGTGTTCTTCATAAAAAACTGCTACGACCGTACATAGTGTCTCACAACTTTTAGAGGGATCAAAGTGGGAGCCTCTATAGACTCGGAGGCTACACGCTAGGCTGAGGTTGCTTGATAAATTCTCAACTGATATTTTTCAGAGCGACATAGAGAAAATTATCATGGCTCCTCACTACATCTCTAGGTCTGACAGATGCAATAAAATAAGAGAGATACACTGCCGAACTCAAATGATACAAGAACTCGTTCACTCCGCGAACAATAAGCGACCACAATAAAAATTGAGCTCCACTAAATACACTTATATAATACATGTCACCATTTCATCTCCAAAAACTTACACCTTTACACGGCTGGTGACCTAACACCCCCAGCCACACGCCCGTGCGGCGGCTCGCAGGGTGTTATGTAGATGTAGATGAATGAACAGCGGTATTCGAAATGAAGACGAAATGAATAATAAATACGTTTTATTCGAATATTGGACTCGGGGTGACAAAATGATAAGTGTTACTTTCAGTTATTGCAATAGAAAGTTCATTATCTCGCGTTTCAGAGGAAAATTCTCACGCACGCAATAAGATTATCACGAATTTGATGTCGTGCCACAAGACTACATGCTAGAATAGCATGGGACTGACAAAAAACCGACTCATTTTGTTGTAATTTTCTTCAATTTTATAAATGGCAATCATAAATGAAAACATGTTACGTAAAGTTAATCGCAAACCGCTTCAGTCACCGAAAGGTGGTTAAAGCGATTTTTAACCATGCACAAATTTGCATTAAAATTTTGCATACGAGTACTAATTTGTAACATAAATAGATAAAAGTGTAAAAAAACAGCTTTTTTCCAAATTGGATTCCAAGTAATTTAATGCTGTTTTAACACGTAGCCTTACGGCACTTGACAAATAATTCGAAATTATGCCATTACACAAGAATAGATTTTCTTCTCAACGCGACATAATACGTTTCAAATTATCACATCGGTGTTAAATAAATATCAAGGTATCGTACTGAGTAAAAAACACGTATTTACCTTACCGCTTAGTTGATTTTTGCTCACATGTCGCATTCCCCGCCGTAAACCCAAGAAATGATACTTCAATTAAAACAAATTGAAAAACTATAACTATTGCATCACTCATAATACTACATGTGAGGTTATTTCCGACAGTTAATTATGTTTACTTGAGTGAAGTGTGGTTCGAAAATATTCCTTCGACTTCGTTGAAAAGTTAGTAAAATAAGTACTCATCGACTCACGATCACCGCTCTAGCCACGTTGAAGGGTGATAACGGATATCCAACGGCTTGGAACGGTCGTATCGGAAGAAAAAGTCACTAGTTGATGCGGAAACATTATCGAGAGAGTGTGACGGTATTTGAGTCAACAAAACACATTGGCCGCGCCAAATTACACGCAACACTGAGAATCTTCTCTAGAGATGTCGGCGGGCAAGGACGCATATACTTTCGGCGGTAATGTACAGATCATGAATATACATTACGGACTGTCATCTAGGCGCCAAAAACTGTTGTCTAGAATTCCATAAACAAACAACTTTTTGGAATGTGGTGCCGCCTAGTGATGAAAGACAGAAGTTCAAATTTAAATTCCTACAGTCGATAGTTTGTAAATAAACACGTCTTACTGGTTTTACTAACCAGTAATCACAATGCAGTGAATAAAAAATGTAATAGTACACGCGGGACGTAATTATACACTTTTTTAATATCGTCCGATCTACATATATTTAATTCCTCTCCAAAATTTTATTAAATAAATGCACAATTAACTTCTTAGTGCTTCGTGTATATCGCTCTGCGGAAATTTAATAATAATGCTAGGTGAAAAAGGTGGAATGAATCAGAAGATGGATAAAAGATTTCAAAACAAAGAACCGAAAATATCATCGATGGATAAAGACTTACCGTCGCCTTGAACAGATTCTTATTTTTCAATCCAAGTCTCATATTTTGGGTCCTCGTAGACGCATACCCTGTTTTGCAGCCTGTTACGAAGCAAGTTCTGTTTAAACATGGCATTCTAAAGTCTTTAATTAATCCGAACGGGCTTAATGCATTCAAATTAGAATCAGAGTCTGGAAAACATCGTCGCCGGCACACGATGGACGTTTCATGAACCTTTTCCCCTTTTTCTGTAATAGATATTTCCTCTCTAGCATTTACAAAGTAACATTTAGATCACAAAAATAGCAAGATATTATTCAAAGCATCAAGTAATTTATATCTCCTCGATCGTTATGGATATTCACACAGTCTCAAGTTAGCAACAATTAACTACGTCCTTTTACGATTCAACTGAAAAGACTTTTTTCGAAGTGGCTCCAAGGACTGGGTGAACTAAAAGTGGAAATTTAGGCAACACGTAGCCTAGGCAACAATTCCAAACGTTTAAATCTATAATATATATTCATGGCACCGGCGCTCAAAGGGGAAGGGGGAGTGGTCGGTGATATGTTTGTGGCGCGCGCCCCAACAACTATCCTTGGGCCGAAGGGGTGAGGGAGTTACTCGAACAGCTGACTGGGACACAGCGGGCGCCTTTCCGTCGAACAGATTTGCTCATGGCGCCGCCCCTGCAGCAGGAGCAATGGCGATGAAGATCGATTCGATACATCAGTAACTCTACCGATTTGGGTCTTAGCAACCAGTTCCAAGGCACGGCCACCATTGATGTGCTTACTGAGCATAAACTGTCATAGCAAATACCAAGGAAATCCGCAAATATGAGGCGCAAGTCGTCATTCGTAGCACAAATGCCCTGCCAATTCAATGAAAATGTAGAACAACATACGCTATGCTAACGGAGTAAACACAAAAATAAACACATTTAAGGCGGAGTCGCTTACGCTGCGAACACCTGTATTGAAGCAAGAATGCAATCAAGTTATATTAATAACACAGCACCGTACTCGCTGCGTCAAATAAACCTAATATGCCAGGAGCGTTAATTAAAAAAGACACGAAGAGCAAAGAGATCGTTCAGAAGTGTATATGTGGGTTTTCGGAAGACCCAACTACTAATGCATTGAATGAAATTTTTCAGTTATTGTACGATTTGTCTCCATTTCATGAGCAACAGCCCATCGATTGATCACGTGCGCTATGGTGAAATAGAGACTAAATTTCATATCCCGTATTCGAGATCACCAACGTAAATTATTGAATGTTTTAAAGAGAAAATTTCGATAAAAGAAATGAGACAAAAGACCTTATTTAAGGTAGTACGAGCGAAAAGTAATTTTACTTAGAAATCAATGAATTTAATATAAAAACAATATCTCACCTTTCCAATGACACCAAAAATTCTACCCCTTACCACATTACTTTCGAAGATATCTGCCAAAAAACACCAGCCCTTTTACGTGGGAAATGGTACGTGTACGCACTCCAGAGAGGCATTATTGACAAAATGGGGAATTTCTTACACTTAGATGTCGTAAAAAAACTAACAGCGAGTAATTTGTATGTTTTCTCCACTACATTTGAAAATTAATCATATTGTCACCGCAGTAAGTTCTTGGGTATCACAAATAACCTTCCGTTTTGAAGGAGTTTCAAACGCACCGCGCGAAAAAAATTATTCAAGTTAAAGACTTATTTAGATATTTTCATTTAATTACTTACAATTTCTGTCATATAAAACTATATTATTGAACCATTAATAATGAAATATTTAATTCATGAGTCGTACATCTGGTGAAATAAAAACATATAATTTTCATATGGTCTCTATTATGACTTGGGAACTATCTCGCTCGGATAACCTTAATCAATCATAATAAATACAAACCCCGTAGTAGCTCAAGTTAAGAAGGCGTTCATGATGAAAAGGCAACAACAATGCTCAGAGAAGAAAACACATCAAACGAAAAAACAGTACTTGAGCGCATTGCAGTGGAGCTTGGTAAACTATGGATCGGAAGAAGGGGTCATAGGTAAAGCAGACTAGAAGATAATAAGAAGCTTTTAAAACCTGGTTATCGAGGAAGATGCGGGAGATAAAATGGACGGATGAAATGTAAAAACTAAGGATTTTATAGAAGGATAGAACAGGATAGGACCATATGGATTACTATAGAGAAAAGAAAAACCGCCTCGATTAGACATACCCTAAGGCACAATGGACTTGTGAAGAGCATAATTGAATGGAGAATTAGATGGAAAAGTCTTGAAAAAGAGGGAAGGCCAAGGAATAAGAAAATAAGACCCAAAAATGAGGAAAGTAGATAAGAAGAACTAGAGGAAGTAAAGAAATCAGCAATGCATATGGAAAGTTAAGAGGGCTGTAGTCAGCCAATCTTACGATTGAACTAGCAATGAAGATGATCGCATATGAAATTAGATGATTCTCTTCGTAGCAAACTGTATAAATAATAGTGTAACTTGTATATGCTTACGCTAACCTCGGATATCTCGAGCAAAACTGCAACATTTCATCGCAAAGACATAGGAGGTGCCATTGGGGAAGAGGTGCGGGTTTCTGAATCACATATTCGGAAGACGCGCGATAATCTTGGGCACAATCGCAGGCGATGGACGTAGTTCGTACACGCGCCGGTAGGAGGCGACGGCTTTCTGTGTTCAAGTGAGGGGGGCCTGCACCAGAGCGCTACGTGCGAGGGGAGCAGTAATCTTTGGCGGGAGGCGAGAACAACAACTCGCCAGTATCTATTTCGGCGCATTTTGTTTTTTTTCAGCAGTAGAACGAAAGATTCCCAACGCGATGCAAACACCGCCTTGGACAATGAACATCCCAAAATGCAGCAGCTACATCCCGATACACTTCTTTTCTACTAAATATAATAACAAAGAATAACTATTACCCCATGCAACAAAAGTGAATCACATACTATCCATCATATTTGAACTAAACGCAGGGGTTCAAAGAAATATTTGGACACGTTTATAATTTATATTTTCCAAAGCGATTTCAGAATCTCGAATTTCGTTACCTATCAATGAAGGAGTCAAATGTCTCTCAATTAGTATCACGTGAGCACGATGGGCGAACGTCGTTATCAAGATTTTATTAAGCCTGTAATTATTCTTTAATTTTTCATTTTCTTTTAAATACTTCATGTTCCGATGGGATTTCACTTCTGATTAATCGAATAACCACTTAAATGGTTTAAAGTCCACATGGAGGTCTCATCTTATATCCTTCTCCAGAATAAAAATAAAAATAGAAGTACTCACTATAATTTAGAGTGGAGTTTCAGAATGTGAGTTGACTTTATATGAAGCCACGAAATCAATGCAAACTGAGATAAACTGAGAAAACAGGTATTTTATCGAGAAAATTCTAATCTTTTTTCCTCTTGAGGAAACAATTATACATTTCAGTTGCCTATAAATATTAGGGTCAAAATGAAATATGTGACTAATACTACATTTGATTTATGCGAACTCCAAATGCCCAAGCACGGCGATGCTGCAGGGCAATTTGACGCAAGTGTGCGATTAATACATTTGAAAACTTTAATTGGATTACCAAAGCAAAGATAGAATGACCGCAGCTTTACTTCCATACTCGTCTACAGTTAACCTTCCACTAATACAATAATACACATTTGGCATTTACAAGAAAAATGGAACATGAGGAGGGGATTTAAATGCGAAGAATGAAACAAACTTTCGCACTAATTGTAATATAGCCACCATTTTACACTTCAAATAAAAACACATCACATTCTTTGACGGAGATAAAGATAATGTAGTAGTAATGACGACATTGATAAAATCAGCCTTCCGAACCAAAATAAAATCCGAACGATCACACTGAAAGATTAAACCTGGGTGGTACACAAGCCTAATCTTGTTCGCACTCACGAGACAAAGAAGAATAAAACATATATCCCCGTAAAATAGCGCGTAAATAACGAAGCTGGAATAGATCACCATCAAAAGGTTCTTTTTTCCGCTTCCAACCGGGTTTCCAATTATCTGAAACCGATTTCTTTGGCGTTTCCACGTTAGAAAAATCTTCTTCCTGGAGCACTCTTACCCGGGGGGTAGTACGATGATATCGCGATTATGGACAGCGTTACCTGAAAGAGGTTGACAAGCAACTTTGAACTACAGCCTCGATTCATAAGCACAAGTATCCTGAAACGAGTTGGTAAAATCTATCGGCGAATAAATCTCACAAATTGCATCTTAATGACATAGTCTCTACTATGCATGGCCGCGCTAAATCTTCGTCCCTCAAATGGCTGAGATTCAGTAAGAGGCAAGAGCAAAATCACGAAGAGTAATTTAGAGCAGGGATACTGCAACACTTAAATGAATGAAATAGCAATAAAAGAGACATAATATTTCGTAATTTTCAGGATTTATCAATCGAAACATCACTTGGATTATTCTTTCTCTTTATCTACTTGCAATCAATTTCTGATGCCCTATTTAGACCACGGAGGTTGGAGAATGCTGGGTAACCGTCGCCCGTTCCAGGAGGGAAGATATGAACCATTTAACGAATGGCCGACTTGTAGCCAATATAATTACTTTCAATTTAAAAAACCTTTCGCGTAATCGTAGCCCAGTC
Organism: Ceriagrion tenellum; assembly: GCA_963169105.1. Lineage (NCBI taxonomy): Eukaryota > Metazoa > Arthropoda > Insecta > Odonata > Coenagrionidae > Ceriagrion > Ceriagrion tenellum. Next base: position 12,123,329 of record OY720639.1, read on the forward strand.
CAAGTGTGAAATGCATTCGTCACTTGTCGATAGAAGCAATACTAGCGTTTCAAATACAATTTCTGACCTGCGTTACCGGCAAGGTGGGGTCAGCCAACCATGGTAAGAAATTCAACCACAGTTGGCGCAAACTGGCGTTTTCATTACCAAATATAACCAGCATGAGGTCAACTAGCGTAGTGGATTATATTGGATTTTGGGGAGGCGGCCGACAGCTAAGGTCATTTGCGCCATAGGGTGTAGGTAAGGGAGGTAGGGTGGATGGAAATACGGCGTCGGCATTATCCTGCTCTTAACGAAAGTCGCCAAAGGGACCACGGTTTAACGTCTCATCCGACAGACGGAGTACTGTACCTGAAGTGCCCTCCACAAGACACTCTAGTAGGGATCGGGTTTCCTCTGAAAAACATCCTCCTCTACAAGGATTCTAACCCTGGTAGCGTAATGGAAATAGGGTAAGAGACGTACTCCTAGGTTGGGTGGCAGACCAAGTTGGCCAAAACACAACATTCCGTGAATAAACAGATAATCTAGACAGTAGTAAACTATGATAAACTCGATGGTTTCGGGCTTCCCTTTGTGAAAATCCATTCTAATGAATTCTTAAAAGATATGGTACTTTTTTCACAGTTTTTTATATCAAGTCGACCGATTTACATCTGATGATGTCGCCTATGCGACGAAACCGGTTGTTTTGGAATAAAAAAACTGTGAAAAAAGTACCATATCTTTTTTGAATTCATTGGTAGTAAACTGTGATAATCGGCACCTCCATATCGGCTTCTTTAAGTTGCTTCTTTTTGTTGTTTTAATGTGTAAGCCTTATTTAGCATTTTCGAAAAGTGCACTTCAAATTCGTAATGTTGCTGTAAGTATGTGGACTATTTTCTTTAACATTAAAAAAAATGCAATCAGAACACCAAAGTCCGTGCAAGATATGTATCCAGGAGATTGTTGCGAGGGTCGAACTGGTCGGCTGGGCAACGCGAGCGAGGCAATTCGCGGCAGAAGAGGAGGAGGGTGGGGTGATACGTGGGACTCAATGTCACGTGGGAGGTGTGACGCGAAAAGGAAACACCGGTAAACTGAAAGTGGGAAAGAATTTGACCCGGGGGGGGGGCGGTACGAGGGGGGGAGGGAGCAGAGCGATAAGGAAAGGCGTGGGATGGCCGTGGGCCGGATATTTGGGAGGACGGAAGAGAAAATGAAGTAAGCACCGCCGCACCACTCTCCCACCAAAATCCGCTTAACCCTCTTATCACGCTGAGTGACCTAGGGGTAACATACAGAAGAGTTCTTTTTTAGTCTCTTTTCAGGTTTCTTTATATCTCATCGAGGGGTGCGCAACTTCAAAAAACAAGTGTACACCGCATTTCTATTTCAGCCATTTCTAACAATTTCCATCCATTTCTGTCCACTTCCGACCATTTCTATCCATTTCTGTCCATTTCTGTCTATTTCCGTCCATTTCTGTCCATTTAGTCCATTTCTAACCATTTCTAACCATTTCGGTCCATTTCTGTCCATCTCTATCCATTTCTAACCATTTCTGTCCATTTCTATCCATTTCTAACCATTTCTGTCCATTTCGCAACCATTTCTTAAGAAGCGTACACCATTTCTCAGAGTTGCATACCCCTCGTATCTCATATGCCTTTGTGACATCAATTTTACAGCTTGGCAACGAAAATATCTCTCATTCGTGACTTTTAGTTACTAATTCTCGCAATAATGGTTATAAATAACTAATAATAATAATAAATAACTAATAAAAATATAAATAACACATGAAATAACTGCTCGTAGTGGACAAAGAAATCGGTGTTTAGAAAGTTAAAAAAAAAATTTTAAAACCCGCGGAAAATTACATCACAGCTGCTGGACCTCAGTGACCTCGTCTTATCCCAAGATTCATCCTGTTCCTTAAAATCTACGCTCACTTGATACAAATCAGCTGAGAAGAGATGGACAGAATCTCTGCACTGAACCGGTATAATGAATTATTTCGCAAATTTGCAATTCTATCGAAGTTAGTTAGAGCGAGACGTCATCTCTCCCAGAATTCAATGAATTTGATATCATCTGAATGAAAGATATCTTACCTTTCCAAATACAACGAAGCGTCAGGCACTAATAGCACTACTTTTCGATATCTTTGCGAACGAATTGTGCGAGAGGTAGAGGGAGGCCAAGAAAGTTGTGGTTGGATGTGGTTGAGGAAATTCTTCGGAGGAGGAATATTAGGAGTCATAAAAACAGGAGGGCGTGTATGAAGCAGTGTATGGGGGTAAATGAAGCAAAAGAGGTTTGCGAGGAAATTATTGAAGCAGAATTATGATGTGCACCAATATGTATTTATGAGTGAAACTTCGTGGCTGTGCCTACCCCGGAAGGGAACGGCTTGATTGGTATGTATGTGTGTATGTAAATACCAGCCATTTTACTGGGAAATGGTAACGGTAGGCACGCCAGAGATACTTTACTTTTAAAAGATAAGGAATCCATGACGCCTCGATCTCGGCAGAAAGCGGAAAATGGGTACCTTGTTTGTTTTATACATTGAGTTTTCAAAATGGATCATTTACTGCCCACAGTAATTTTTCCAAATTTGAAAAAAAAATTTCAAACTATTCACCGCAAACATTCAAAATATTTTAATTATAATTAAAGAAAGAGATATAGTAAAAAAAGTTCTTCCTCATCATTGGGAATTATTCATCATTGCCGAAAATTTTCAAAAATTTTGGAAAATACTCTTAATAAGACACCAATCGCCTAATCTCCCAAATATGTATATATGTACAACACAGAATCGCAAGCAGAACAAGAGCTGGCCATGACTGACCCTCGACTCATCGAAACGATCAAAAAAGCCTAAAACTTACAACGTAACTGACATTATTTCGTTGAAAAGACGAGTTATTAACTCTCGCTGGTCCCGATTCGACAATGCTTGCGTATTGCAAAAGGGAAACGGATATTCAGCAGAAGAGCACTTTCCACAGCAATCTCATTAGCGAGGGAAGACAGAAGACAGAAGAGGCAGGAAGTGGGAAGGCACTGTTTAATCGTCCGTATAACGCGACATTTCCTCGCTCGGGAAATAGGAAGGGATAGCCGAGGGTGCTCCCGACACATTGGAAAGATCGATTCCGTGATGAGACTGGGGCTCAACTATACGGCTGCTTTCCTCTGGTGACGATTGTAAAGAGAACCGCTTCCTTCAGCCATTCGCGGTGCCACAGCTCACTGCTGGGCAATTGGGAATGAAATTGATCGAAAACCAACCGCAATAGGGATTTCATGTGTTAAGTCCCATCACAAATGTGAGAGTCAGGACTAACACCATATCAAACGTTTATACTTATTCTTTTTTAATGCTGGTTTTGATTATGACAAGAGATAGAACAAAACATGAGGAATGGAATATGCATATTAATCAACGGATATGGTTCAAACAACGCTTTTTTATAACCAGAAGAGCTGACTGCAGCGATACTCCATAGAATTGCAGTATTTTTACTAAAATATGGCTTTATATATCTAATAACAAAAAATAATGACGTTGAATGCGTAAATTTTATTTTAATTCGAATGTCCGGGAGATTTTCATTCTAATAAACAGTTTTTCGCGAAAATGGGAATTATGTTAGGTAGTCAGTTAGGTTACACAGTTACTATTTTTCCTCTTGATCTCACCGTTCTACCATAGGTATAACCTCATGCCATCCAAGTTAGATTTGCGAGAAAAACAGGGTGGATTAGTAACATCTAGCTGTCCATATCAGATTAGGGACAGGTCTTTCTATAATAATATGGATCAAATTATATTTATGCCATCATACGGCGGAATTAACTACGTGTACTAAAGCCTCGTTGACTCCAACATTCTCCTTGACAGAATTTAATCAGAGGGGAACGTAAGCGGAAGATGAAAATGATTTCCACTTTGGTAGGTAGTTACAAATATGGATCATCCACATTTCTTTAGATTACCCATCGAGTCAAATTAAACTTGAATCAGTAGGGGAAATATTCATCGAGAATGATATGAGGAAGGTTACTCTGTGATCAATGCGAAGAAAAGCGTGATGCCCATCTGAAAGAATTGACATTCAACACGATTAAGAACACTAGATTTGTCTGATATACAAACCAGCTTACTGCCGATCGGGCGCCTTAAAGAATTACGCAACCTAGCCACCTTAGTTCAAGGCGTATTTCCGGATTTAATGCGATCGAATCCCAGTCCATTGTAACGAATATAACGGCGAAATTCGACCCTTCGCGGCATATATATCTTAGCACCCATGCACTTCATTGCGTTCCAGAACCCTTTTCATTTTTTTCAACTCGGATGCCTCAAAAAGTTAGCCGTCTAAGAGCAGCCGTCGCCATTCTTGATCAATTTTAAGCAAATTTGAAGAGAAGTTCCAAAAGTTCTTGACGTACTTCAAACAGAAAAAAACGCAAGAGACGAAATTCAACTCACCCTGGAAACGGGCGTGGATCCATTGCAGCTCTGCGTCACTTCCGTCAGTTCTTCCTCGGGATTCAGTCGTGATATTCGCTTCCTCCAGTCAGACTGACCGCTCTTCTGCAAGGCAGCCAACCTGCAACGCGCACAAAACACAAGCATTTCAAATAATTGTCACAAAAAAAACAAACCCATTGCACAAGAAACCAGAGAGATTAAACCAATGAGTAGGCCAATGAGTAGGGTAACAGAAAAGTTTCAGACCACCCACGAAAAACGAGAGATAAAGGTAGTTTGAGCGAAATATCATTTTACATAGAAATCAATGAATTTGGTCTCATTTTAAAGAAAAATACCTCAACTATCCAATGACACCAAATATTCAACCTCTTACCACATCACTATCGGAGATATTTGCCAAAAATAGCTGCCCTTTTACATAGGAAACGGTACGTGTATGCACTCCAGACAGACATTATTTACAAAATGAGGAATGTATACCACTTGGATGACGTAAAAAGACTAACAGTGTGTAGTTTGCATGTTTTCTCAACTATTTTTGAAAATTAATCATATTACCACCGCAATAAGTTCTTGGGTATCACAAATACCCTTCCGTTTTGAAGGAGCTTCAAACGCACCGCGCGAAAAAAATTAGTCAAGTTAAAACTTATTTAGATATTTTCATTTAATTACCTACAATTTCTGTCATATAAAACAATATTATCCCACCATTTATAATGTAATGTTCCATTGATGTGTCCGACCGATTGTGAAATTAAAAGGTAGGATTCGAATATTGTCGCTTTTATGACTAGGGAACTATCTCGCTCGGACTACCTAAAGGTTACCAAGCTCAACAATACGTCAGCATTCGGAAAGCGCTGCGCTTCGTGTACCACAACCTTCGGGTAGAGAAAATTATTCCCAACTTAAAGAAAAAGAAAAGGCTACTTAGCGGTGGTAATCCAGTGGTTCCCAGACTTGATTCGCGTGCCCTCAGGAGCAAGTTCATATAGCTTTACGGGATAGTTAAATAAAGTTTAGATTGATAGGATCCAAAGTTACCCTACCTAGAAAGTAGAAGCAGAATCGCTAATGCCAGATTACGTCAATCTGCTGCCTTTATCTGTAAGCTCGCCGTGTTTGTCAGAAGCTTACTTTCTGTATCTATGAGCATTTGTGTAGCTGTAAGAAGCAGCAATACGAGCAGCGTCACATTACTAGCATGCCTTTATTACCCCTGCTAAAAAATTCTGTATAGTTTCCTTACAAATACTTCAACAGAATTTCTTAAAAAGTTCTGTGGATATTCCTTAAAGTATTGAAACGCCATTTTACGGAATTCCCTATGACGTTCTACAGAATACCTTAGGATGTTCTGCAGAATACCTTAGGACGTTCTGTGGAATTCCCTACGTCACGTGGAAATCCCAACGGAAACCTCACATATTTCCGCAGAGTTGCTGAAGTTCTACAGAACAGCTTGTAGAGTCATTTTGCTCCGCAGAAAATAACTCTACAGAACATGAGTTCTGTAGAGTTATTTTCTGAGAGCCTGACTCTACAGAACATGACATCAGAACATGAGTTTTGTGGAGTCAGGCTCTCATTTTCCGTACAGATCCTTAGAAAAGGAACTATTTCTGAAGAAAAAGAGTCAATTTCTGTAGAATTCCTTACGTTCTACAGAACGGCTTCTAAGGATTTTTTTTAGCAGGGACAACACGTATTTGAGTAATTTCGCCTGCCTAAAAATTTTAGCAAGTTTTCGCCAAAACATCAGTAGCCGCAGTTACATTAACTTTAGTAGTGTACTGTGTAGCGCATGTAGGTGGTAACTCACCCCCTGCCACACGAACTTAAGGTGGCTGGCGGGGAAATGTGTATTTGTGGTTGCTGAGACACTTGGATGCCTCCAGAGTGGGTATTTGACTTGGCAGACGATAAATTCGAACGGAAGGGAAGGAAACAACAAGGCACATGTCAGCCCCCGCAGGTTATCCGCAATGGCCATATCAGACGGCAAAAAGAGAACCGGTCCAGACACAGACTCCCACGCAAATCAATTTCCGTCCCTTGCGCGCGCCCGTGGAAGAGCGTGAAAATCGCCGCTATACGAACGAACCCACACTCTCGACACACGGGCATTCATATTCATGAAGAGAGGAGCGCTTTAAAGCGTCGGCGGGAACGTGAATAAAGAAGAAACAATGGAAATACCTGTCAAACAGACGAGAAATCACATTACTCTGAGACGAATTAAAATGACACTGTAGATAAACACTACACCGATACTGAAATTAGGGAACGCACACAAAAGTGATCGTTTTCAAGCAAAATGTATTCCTCAAAGCAGCCGAAGGTAAGCATACGAGACACCATTAAAATGAGAAAATCGATACCTCTTCCTTAATTTCTAATAAGAAAAAAAGAGCATTTCGCCGAAGCACATATCTTCAAGAAAATATACAACACTTAACGCAGGTCTTCAGGTGAAGATGTTGCCTATGCAACGAAACCGGTCGTACAAATAACAATACCAGAGAAAAGTTACCAAGTGGTTTTCATTATTGATTTCATAATGGATTTTCACAAAGTTAAGCCCGAAACCATCGAACTTAACTTTGAGATGACTTAAAATGACACTGTTAATAAACACTACACCGATAATGAAATTTGGGAGCGCACAGAAATTTGATTGTTTTCAAGTAAAAATTATTCCTCACAGAAACCAAAGGTAACCATACATAATATTTAAAACATGTTTTTTTTTACACCAGGGGCCGAAATTATACAGTCAACTGTCAAATAAAATGAAAGGGATCACAAATTGTAAAATATTTCTTAGATTAGTAAAACAATGGTTAATGTCTCGTAATAACACTGAAAGTGTGCTTCTTTAAGATTGCTGTTATTTTTGCTACCAGAGTTAAGTTGTTTGTTAAAGAAAATTTGCTTTTATGTTAACAACTATTTTTTATTATATACGCTTATGCCATGATTTGTATGTAATGTGTATCTCATATTTTTATGTTTATCTGGGCAGTGTATGTGAAAAAATACTGACGGTACCATAAAAATAGGCCTAATGCCTATAGTAGGGCACCTGACTTCCTTGTATGTAAATGAAATGTATGAATCCATTAGTCTTTTGGAAGAAATAAATTATTATTATTATTATTATACAAGACACCATTAAAATGGGAAAACCGATACCTCTGCCTTAATTTCTAATAGGAAAAAAGAGCGTTTTACCGAAGCATATATCTTCAAGAAAATATACAACGCCAAACGCAGTTACGATTTTTTTTGGCTAAGCCCACATAGTATAACCATAGTCCCGTTACGTTATCGTCAGCTAATTATCCGGTCCCATACGGAATCAACTTACTAAAATACTGTAAAATAGCAGTTTAATAATTTTTCCAACTCCGTGCTTTACGCACACCGTAATGGCACGCCAGAATGCATTATGCAGTTTTTCATGTAATATATTTCCGTATATACCTTTCTCTCCGACCAAAATGTAAGACTAAATTTAAAATTTAACAACACGTCAACTGCAAATATGATTCATACATTATCTTACAGATATATAAAAATCTAGTGGTGTCTGTCTGTCTGTTACTCAATCACTCATAAACCACTGAATCGATTGAAAAAAATTTGACAGAAAGATACTTGATATATCTGGTTCACGCATAGGCTCTAGAACAAGGGCTTTGGGGCCCCATAAGGCCCTCAAGTGGGCCCTTTCATCGCCAAAAATTGGCCCTGGAAGATAATCCTCGCCTGTATTATAAACACGTAAAATATACCTATACTGAATGTACAACAATCATGGGGTCGTAAGTCACGCTGGGGCCCCAGAGGGCCTAAGGTTTCAAATTAATGATTTCTTAAAAGCCTCATAGAAGCCGCATAAAAGCCTCAAGTATTGAACGAGTGAACCGATTTTGGTGAAATTTTCACACATGGGATCAGTAAAGCTTTTTTAAAGAAACTGGGACTATATGGAAGGCCTCTGGGCCCCATGGGCAGCGGGCAGTGACGATACGAAGTTTGATAGCGATGAGTCTTTTACGAAGAGCATTCTCTAATTCCTCACCGTCTCTATGTTCTTCGCGAAAGACCTGTGGACAAAATCAAAGGTGTCATCATCACACTGATTTGAGAGAAAGAGAACGCAAAAATTAACCTTTTCGTGCGAATTTTATTTCAACTCAGTGGCTCTACACACTGTCCACGCGTAGAAAATGTTAAAAAAGGAATATAGTATCAAGTATTCATACATTAAAAAGTGCCCGCCATTAAAACATCAGAATCAGTTGATTTGTGAATAAACCAGATATTTCAATTAATGAATCATGGCAAGTACTGGTAACTGTGAAGTGACCCGACGGAAATTTCTGATAATTATTAAACCTGAGCAATCCGAATGATGGTTCACATAATCATGAGTCATTATATTGGAGATCGTTTTACTGCAGCCCTCTGCCACACCCTACACCCTGCTAACTCCATTGCGTCATGGGTCTTATGTCATATGTACTCTTTAAACTGGATTACGAATTTCGTGGGACTCAATGTTCTGTTTTCCCTTCTATTAGGATCTTTACAAATTCCACGCGTCTCACGGGTACCTAGCTATTATTTCAGTGCCTCGTCTTCCAGATAGTGCTTCATTAGGGAGTTTCCTTTCAATTCCTCTATTGACTCCCTCGTTCCCAATATCATCCACCTATTTGGTCCTCAGCATCCGTCCTCTACACCATGTTTCGAAAACATCTATTCTGCACCAGCTTTCGAGTTGTCTATATCTATGAACTCAGCAGTTGCTGAGTGCAGCACTCCACACAACTGTCAACATTTACTGCCTGATCAATGGTTCTCCTATTTCATTTCACACGATGGTTTTTTTTTCATTCATCAAGAATGCCAACTTGGATTCAGTTTTATGTCCTTCATACTTCTCCTACCCGATGTGTTGCAGTTTCTAAGGCAGGTGAAGAATGCTACGGGTTAAAAAAATTCTAGCTGTAGCGATCTTGTGGCTTTAGATTCCCTTCCACTCAATTCATGCAATCTTACATCCTCCTTGCGTTTACGCTTCATTTCATACACTTTTCTTAATCCCTTGGCTTTCCTTGCGGGGCCTTTTTTTCGTTTTCGTTTCCTAAACGTTTCCGTAGACGTCTACGCACATTAATTTTACGACACTGCTTTTCTGTTTAAAGCAAATCTGTTCGCGCAGACCTGCGGAATAAGGAATAATAATTCCCTTGACTGATATAACTTCCAAGAAGCACAACATAGTCATATATAAGACAGTGCTAAGACCTGTTGTCCTTCATACCTCCGAAACATGGACACTAGCCGTAACACAAGAAGATATAATCATAAAATGGGAAAGAAAGATTCTCAGAATAATGTTCAGTGCCATAATAGATGCAGGAATATGGAGAATAAAGACAAATGCTGAAGTCCATGAACTGTATGGAGGACCAAACATCATATCGATTACGAAGCAAGGAAGACTTCGTTGGGCTGGTCATGTACAACGCATGGAGGAAAGCAGGGCAGTCAAAAAGGTTTTTATTGGCACTCCAGGAGGGAGGAGGAGCAGAAGAAGACCACGAAAGCGACGGCTTGATGATGTAGAAGCCGACTTGAGAAGACTGGGGCTCAGGAGATGGAGGAGAGTTGCGGTAGATAGAGATGAATGGAAGCAGATCGTTCTGGAGGCCACAGCCCTACATGGGCTGTAGCGTCAAGGATGACGGTATAACTTTCTCTTGTTGCTTTCTTCACAAATATTTAGACCAAGGAAGAAACGCAAATTTGTCAAAAATCATTTGATAGCCACTATGCGTAAGACGTTATTTTTTTTAAACCTTAGTATTTCTCCGGAATGGGAATCCCTCATCTCCATGTAAGTTCATTGCATTTTTGCATGTTGCGTATTATAACATCTCAGAGCCTCGTGAACCGAGGCGACGCATTTTCCGAAGAGCCATCGATGGCGCTGTTTTCCGTAGCGGGGAACGAATGGGAAGGAGAAGACTTCTCATCGGTAGCGAAAGAATCCGAAACGAGAACGAAAGTGCTTTCGGACGAGGTATACAGCCCTCATTAAGGTGTTATTAGCGGTTTTCGCTCACGTACAGATTTTCGCAAAACTTCGGATACATGCACTTAATAGTAATACGTTAGATAAAGGTGAAGAAATTGTATGGTACCGATTTGGCAATTTTATGCCATTTTTACAGGCAGCCCAATGCCACTTGATACGATTCTTGCTTTATTATGTTACTACATATATGGTTACTACCACCGTAAAAATAGATTTACTGAATTGAATTGCGGTCCAAGATTTTTATTTCGACTATCTTGAAATGTAATTAAAATGAGCACTCAATGTCTCACGATCTAGCCACCTTAATCCATTTCACAAAACGGTGTACCCCAGAATCCACATCACACGGAGCATATGTAACAGGATTATGATGGAAAGAACTGATGAGCTCCATCTACTTCTAGAAAAACAGCAAAATGAATGGTTTCGTGCGAAAAGACATGGCGTGCGAGGCCACTTCCCGGGCCACGACTGAGTTCCTGAAGTTCTCAACCACTCATGGTCGACCCGTTCCAAGTTCCCTCCTAATTCAATTATCCACGAAATGGACGCCCTCTACGCACAGTTATCCGCATTCCCTTCCTCTTTGCTGCCCAATTCCTTCTTCCTGCTCATTTGCATATTTCCCAAAGTAGCTCACAAACCTTTTTTCCTCCCAAACCCTCACGATTCAATCCCTGGCGCACTTTCACACTACGAATCATTCCGGTCGACGGCCAGCCGACCGCGTCAAAACTGTTACCACATCTTGAAGCCTCTTAAATCCCCGTTCTAATCGCGTTTAACGCTATCTCAGTCCATTCTTAATTCCGAGAACTAAAAGGGGCCCATAAAAATTTATAAATCCCCCTCTCATTAAGATTAGAGGAAAATTACGCCCATTCCCGCAATCATACAAACGACTAACGTAATTGGGCGATGTGATTACGTCAAGTGTGAGCCATCACGTCACGAAACTACGTGCGCATGGAACTTCATACACTTTGTGTAGGTAGCTCCCGAGGACGACAATGTATCCACTGCTATTACGTACGCCAGAGGACAAACCGCGGCGGTTCATTTCAAACGGAGCCCGGAATTTCCACGCAAGTGGACGTGTTCGCTTTGTTTGTGTCCAAAAGGTAGTACCAAGGCAGCGAGCCTATTGTCAACTTACAGCATACTGAAAGAAAATCATTGAGTATCCATTTCAAAATCGGAAATGACATATCAAATTCAAAAGAAAGGAGAAGTGGCATTTCACCCCAGTTAAAACGTCTTCAGACACCGTTAAGAACAATGAACTAATTCAACTACGCATTCATCGATTTGCTTCATATTTCAGGGAATATTGGGAAAATCAACCTTACATGTAAATAATAAGTGATCTTGATAATTGATTTGGAAAATTGACTAACATACCCATCACGCAATTCCCCTTCGGGGAATGCGAAGTTTATTTCCTGCTGGAAGCTGACTTTTCCACTGGAAATGGACAACAAATGAAAATAAATTAATTACTACTTTTAAGCTATATGCACGAATATGTGAACATGGATTTTTTAAATGCAAAAAAATGCTTTGATGACCAGGAAATGTGAGTGTTCGTATTATTCAAGTTTGCGGATTATAGAAACATAAATTAAAGCCTATTCGATAAATAACGATTATTCAAAAGAAATTTCTTAAAAGAATTCGAGAAATAGAAAAATTAACGAAATTAAAATGGACACCCCATTGTCTAAGTTGAAGTGAAATTTTTGAGCCAGTGAGAATATATTTGCTCACATATGAATTACGGGGTTTGAATCATAATTATGAATTAGTACAATGCGCGTACGTTATTCGTAACAGCATTCGTAACAGCGTTAGAGATGATCCCTACTAGATGACGCGGGAATAACACATTACCTACAATCAAAACTGCCTCGTTCTAGTCGAGTTTGAGTCCCTGGAGTAATCAACCATGACGGTAACTCAGTGATAACGTTGAAAGTTAAGAATTTAGTAAAATTAAATAATAACGGGGATGTTACAAAAAGGAATTCATCGACAGATATTAACTGTTGTATTGCAATAATTGCATCAAAATACACAGAATAGCTTTGGTATACATCTTCAGGGCTTCACCACATACCATTAATAACAACAAAATCTTTGGGAATGTAGCATATGATTTATCTTTGTAGACTCACTAGGATTTCATGAGTAAGCTCATTTGTAAAAAACCCCGTTAGACATTTACGACTAAATTAATAACAATGAAACTTGTAGGGATTTGACGATAAGATTTATCGTTATAAAATAAAATTTAAATAAATAGAACTTTGATGTCCCAATGTAAGAAAAGTTTATTTATAAATAATTACAACTTTTCTTACATTGGGACATTAAAGAGAAGTACTCTTCTAGGCCTAGTATTTTTTTCCTTCAACGGAGATTCCGTTCCAAAAGTTTTAAACAAGATCGTTAGTTAGTTTTACAAATACAAAACCGAAAACAACTGAGGTCATAAAGAGCCATATTGCAGATGAGGGGAAATAGGTGGGGGATGGGTAATTTAAGGAAATTAAGAAGGACATAGAGAAACTCGGAGTTATCTTGACTTAAAACGTTAAGAGAGGTGCCAATGCGACCAGTTTCGCTTATTTACCATCCAATAGTCCGAAATACCGACCACCTTTAAAATACTCTCCACATAGCAACCAAGTTGGAGTTAGATCCTGATTATAAAAATCTTCGCCGCTGTCGAGATTCAAACCCAGACCATCGACTTGAGAATCCCGCACTCCGGCCACTAAACACACCCGATCCACTCAAAGTATTAGTTTCCAGGGAAGAGAATCATTTTGCGGCCGAATTTCGCAACTCACGACCACTTAAAAAAACATACCCTGACATAAAGTGCCAAGTAAAAATGAGAATAAAAATCCAAGCTCTCAAGAAAGTTGTCTCAACTTCCAACTAGTTCAGGAACACGGATTTCGAACTACTTACTACTTTCACATATACGATTTACGGAAGCAATAAACTACGGCGCGCGACGAATTCCACCGTAAGTAAGCAGTTAAACTCTCCATAACTTCCATATTGAAGAGTGGAGTTGTGGGTTGCTAAAAACCGATCTTAGAATTGACGAATTCAGAGGATGAAGCATTTTATAAGAAAATACATTCAAAAAAATCAAAATGAGATTATAGCAAAATTAGTGAACTGATTTTTTTTCTAAGTAATCTAGGAAGTTCCTCCCACGTTGTTCCCACTAAGAGGTGATTCCACTTAATCAGCAATTTCTATCCTGAGGCGTAATAAGTTATCCTGTATTAAATAGACAGACTTGAATTTTTAGCAATAGACAGACTTGTAGTCTGTTTGACATAAATATTCTTCTCATGCTAAATCAGAAAATCAACTCATTCTAGTAAATCACTCCATCTTTCCAAATTTTCTTTCTTCGTTTACGCATGCTTATTCCATTTCATTCAAAACCGGAAAGCAAATTGAACACTAAGCTGGAGGGTCTTTTTTATAAACTGCAAATGCTCTAAATACGGATATAACTCGTGAAGCACGTGCATTTACAGAATATATAGCAACCCTCCGAATAATCGGCAGGGCGTCTGACCGTTGGAGTATGTACTCATCAAACTATTCCCAAAAATTTGCATGGCCACGGTTTCGTTTGCCAGATGTCTCCATAGTAGGGTTCATTCACGGAGATCGCTAGAGATTATTACGAGGCAAAAAATTAAGTCCAGAGCAAACATCGACAGATGCACGACTTGCTTATCCACTCCTTTCCACGCGTCACCATGATTAGACGCTGTTCCCCGCCGTGGAACAGTGACAAAGACAGCGCATGCTAACACTGCGTTACTCAACTGTAAAAACCACTTAAGTGGAGAGCGTGAGGTTAGATCGCGCCCAAAAGCGCAGAGAAATTCGGGCAACAGAGACGATGGCGGAAAGACACTATTCGGTGATAAGCATATCATTCCGGGAATGTTTAAGGAAACAAAAAACTTTCTTTCCTGTGTACTCCACAACAGTACATCTACATACTACGCCGCGAGCCGCCACATGGGCGTGTGGCAGAGGGTGGTAGGTCACCAGTCGTGTAAAGATGAAAAGTTTTTGGAGGTGAAATGGTGACACGTACTATGGGAGTGTATTTGGAGGAGCTCAGTTTGTATTGTGGTCGCTTATTGTGGGCAGAAAGAACGAGTTTTTAAACCTGTTCGGTAGAGTATCTCTCTTATTTTATCGAATCTGTCAGACCTAGAAATATAGTGAGGTGTCATGATAATAGTCTCTGTGTCGCTCTGAAAAATATCAGTTCTGAATTTATCAAGCAGCCTAAGGTTAGCGTAAAGCCTCCGAGTCTCTAGGGGCTCCCATCTCAATCCCTCTAACAGTTGTGTAACACTATATGTTCGTTCGTAGCAGTTTTTAACGAAGCCTGCCGCTTTTCTTTGTATTTTGTTAATTTTTTTGGTTAAATCTTTATGACCAGGGTACCAAATGCTCGCAACGTATTCGAGGTGTGGCCTAACCAGAGCGAAGTAGCATCTCTCTTTGACTTTTTAACCCGAGGACTTTCCTATTATACGCTTAACAAAACCTAGTTTCTATAATGATGTACCGTATATGTTTTTTATGTGTGTTCCCCACGATATATCTGAAGTTAAAGTAATTCCAAGATATTTTACTGTCTGGTACCTGAGGATGACACCGCTGTGTCGAAACATGTTGTACCAAGAAAATAAATCTGTGGAAGAAAACCAAGTTAGTTTTTCATTTGAGAAATTCAACTTCCACATAGTTGAGCCTCAAACTATGGAACGTATATTTCACTGTATTTGAAGATTTTTTGTTTACTCCACCCACGGTGTAAGTATGCCTTTTGTGCGATGATTTCGCAGGCAGTAATGGCGATAAAATAGTAGATCAACTTCTAATGTGCATCCACGATAATAGACTAGTTGACAATTAGTAATATCGCCAATCAGTAAAAGCGTCTATTGCCGTTTGGGAAAGGGAATCGCGTTGCCAAACAATCCATGTTGATGCCTTGGTTTGAAACACACGGTCGGGAAAAAATTCATTGCATTTCATTTCCTTCCGAGCCAGTAAATTTAAATAGTGCAATTACATTGGACGGACTCTACCGCAGATAAAGGAATCACTTTATTACACAGCACTACTTCGAGCAGATATTATACCCTAACATTAAACGATACCGAATAGTATCATTGTAAACCTCCGCAGGGTTCTCCCAGACCAACAGACGTCGACTGCGATACACAATTAATTCAGTGTGTCAAGGACTCGCTTAAATGTTACCTAAAAAAATGCCTTAACTTCTCATATATCGTGGGGATTATACATACAGAACATATGTGGCGCAGCATTGAAGAAACTAGGTTTTTTTAGACGTATAATAGGAATGTCCTCGGATTAAAAAGTCAATATGAGATACTATTTCGCTCTGGTTAGGCCACATCTCGAATACGCCGCGAGCATTTGGGACCCTGGTCAAATAGATTTAACCAAAAAAATTAATAAAATACAAAGGAAAGCAGCGCGGTTCGTTAAAAACTGCTACGAGAGTACATATAGCGACTCACAACTTCTAGAGGGATTGAGGTGGGAGCCCCGAGAGGCTCGGAGGCTAAACGCTAGGGCTAGTTTGCTTGATAAATTCAGAACTGATATTTTAAGAGCGACATAGAGAATATTATCATGACTCCTCACTACATCTCTAGGTCTGAGAGATGCGATAAAATAAGAGAGATACACTGCCGAACAGATAGGAACAAAAGCTCGTTCTCTCCGCGAACAATAAGCGACCACAATAAAAATTTATCTCCACTAAATACACTCCTATAATGCATGTCACAATTCCATCTCCAAAAAAACTTACACCTTTACCTGGCTGGTGACCTAACATCTCCTCCCACACGCTCATGCGGCGGCTCGCAGGGTATTATGTAGATGTAGATGAATATTTGCCAAGCAACGTGCATTTGACCATCTTTTGTGACTCTCCCCAGGAGAAACATCTTAAATTTTGTGAGGTCAATGAAGATACATTATTATGAGGCAATAAATAATCATCAAAAGTCAGCGCCTATAGTGAGGCAGAAAAAGTAAAATCATCTCCATAAAACGAGAAACGTTTGAATTCCGTCACTTATATACTGAAATGCATACGTTAAAAATTCAATAAACTTTAGTTCACCAACGGTGGAATCGTAAATCTGCAGCGTCATTGAATTATAATAATGGGGTGAAAATTGAATTTTAGTCGGTGAACATCTGTCTCAGCGTGCGAGGTGGTGTCCCTGAACTTTCTAGAGCACCCCACCACTTAGTTAAAGAATGGAGTGAACTTTCTGCATCATCACGGCAAACACAAGAAAGAAACCTCAAGTTGGCAAACTCAACGGAGCACCAATAAGCATTCCCTCCAACCTACTACTCCACTCATGCCTCGTCGCAATTTATGGAACTCCTCGCTCTGAATATCAAAGTTGGTCATACTTGCGTTACCCTTGTCGTACACGCTAGGATTTTTTCGTAAAACCCAAGATGAAGTGATTCGTAAACTCAAAGATTTCGAGCAAAAAATGCTCAGTCAAGATTAAAAGCAGGTAACATGAAATTCTAAATAAAATGAGTAATAATTTCCTAAACACTCAACGAATAATACTAACAGTCAAAGGGGCCTACGCAACGAAGCACATGACTACAATACGAAAAGACTTAAGCTACTGTAAATACGGTGGAAAATACGGAAGAGTGATTTGATTCACTCAATAAATGAAGACAAATAGCGGTAAGTTTAAGTAGATTACTCACCAAGCAGAACCTACATAACAGAAAACAATGTATGATGCTATACGCAGATACCAATTACTAAATAAAAAAGTTTTAAAAAATACCGTAAACGTAGGATGAGAGGTAATTTAAACAATTTAGTGGAGGAAGCAAATGCGATTTTTTTCATTGTTCCCAACAATTGCGACGAAAAACATTAAATAAGTATTTCACGGAGAAATCTACGCATAAAAAATATATTGCCGAAATTAGGAATAATGAGATAACATACAAGTGGTTTTCTTAATTTCTTTACCCGAACGACATATTATTCCGTAAGTGTTGATCGATGAAAAGAGAAATGAATCTCTCGTTTCCCTTGCAAGCCCAAAACTGGTTGTAGGACGTATTTCCAAGTTATAAGCAAGCGTCCGACGCGAAAGTTTACCGAGTAAAATCGGTTTCACGGGTCAAAATAAATGATGCTTCACTCGGTGAAAGCGTGACAGTAATTACTCAGACTGGTAATAACTAATAACAAGATGCAATTGGCCCCATCTCGTTTGCCTTCCCATCACATTGGATCCAACACGGAAATACTGAATTCAAGAGTTGAATGAAACAAAAGTACCATGGAAAGCCGCACGACTAGGGGCGCCGTGAAAAATAATACAAACAAGGACAACCTACACATGATATCCTAACACACGCGCCCTGTCATTTCCCAAAGCTTGTACTATGAATATACATACATATGGATTGTTGACTAGTCGCCAGAGACCGTTGCCTAGAATTCCGTAAGGAAACAACTTTTTGGACAGTGCCGAGCGATGAAAGACGGCAGTTCAAACGTAAATACAGTCGACAGATCGTAAATAAACACATCATACCGGTTTTAATTGCCAGCAATCATAATGCAGAATATAAAAATGCAGTACCATACGCGGGATGTAATTACACACTTTTTGAATATCGCCCGGTCTCCTATTTTGGGTCCTCGTAGACGCATACCCTGTTTTGCAGTCTAGTACGAAGCAATTACTATCTAAATAAGGCATTCTAAATTATTTAATTAAGCCGAACGGGCAGAATGCTTTCAAATTAGAATCAGAGTCTGGCAACCGTCGGCGTCTGCTCACGATGGGAGTTTCATAACCCTCTACCACACTTCCTGTAGTAGATATTAACTCTCTAGCATTCACAAAGTAACTGTTAGGTCTCAAAAATAGCCAGCTATTATTCACAGCATCAAGTAGTTCATATCTCCTCGATCGTTATTTAATATCCACTAGCCTCAAATTAACCACAATTAACAACGGCCATTTACGAGTCCACTGAGAAGACTTTTTTCTAAGTAGCGCCAAGGACTGGGTGAACTAATGGGGAAAATTTAGGCAACACGTAGCCGAGGCAACGATTCCAAACATTTTACTCCATTCTGTATACTCATGGTTTGTACTATTATTATCTTCTACCTAGTACGAACAGCACGTATGCATTGCATGCTTGCGGTGTAACTCTTCTACATAAGTTGTTAAAACATTATCACAAACTGACTCACAAAGGTATCATTCTGACACTGCACCGTTTATTGGAGAAAATTTTCCTCTCAACATGTTATACCTGGTTTGTGCCTACATATTAGCAGTCTAAGTAACATCAACTGAAATAGTGTAAAAAGAAACGCATGTCGGTGTTAACTGACGCCCCGACCACACACTGTTGAGGCAGCTCGAAGGGTACTATGTATATGTTCGTCCGTTCTCCTTCGTCATCCTTTCTCTTTCCAAGATATTACATACAAAAACATGCCTTAGCACACGAAGTGAAGCAGCCAAGTGTATAAGGAATTAATTGGCATTCCATTTTTGGGTATTGGATTCGAATCAGAATGAATAGAGAAAAAGATCTAACCTTCTAGACATAAAATCCTACGCGGTATGTGCGCCGAAAGTGCCCAAAGCGGGACTTTAAACCCGTGATCTGTGTGGTTCGCTATATTGTCGCTATACCTACCTGGCAACCGCGGCAGACGTGGTACTCATGATCTAATTTCACATCGGTGAGCGGTGAAACGAGAGAAGTCCAGGTAGCAGTCGAAATGTCTCCGCGAAGCAGCGACTCACGTGGAACGATTCCGAATTCGTTCACCAGAGACAGAAAAGTTTAATATGGCGCGCAAAATGCCTCCAATATTCCTCGAGCTCCCTCGCTGACACTCCAATTGTCGGGGGCTCAAATTGCTTCGTCGTTGCTGGGCAACGAGGGCACGAAACCGAGGGGAACCCGCGCATTGCCAACAATGACTAACATTTCCCGATCACCTCACCGAGCCCTCGCAATTGGCACGCATGGCGGCGACAGCGACGAACGATGCGACTGTTTGAAGCGTAACTGAAGAGTTCATTTTTTCGATGCATCTCCCTCCATTGGTATGAAAGAACGAAACCTCACGGGCAGTTAAAGCTAGTTAAAATGAGATAGTATATCCATAGTCGCGAAACAGGATACATAAAAAACTATATTTAATAATTACAGCAACTGTGAGATATGAAACAAATAGTAAAGCATACACACAAAACATTTTCTTTAATTTATTGAAATGATCAGTAATTAACTAATAATGCAATTAATAGAATTCAACTTTCCACATTTTTTCACACCTTGAGCTGAAAAATACCAACAAAACCAAGTATTTTTTTGCAATACTGTAGCATTGCGGTGAATACTGACTATGAGTGATTTATTTTTTTTAATAGTCGAGAATGATAACAAACTGCAATATGTCCAATTTAAGACCAGATCTAAACGTTATAAATTCCTCGTATATTGAATAAGATATCTCTGGAGCGCATGCCCTTCACATTCCTGCTGGGTAATGGCTGGTACATTAAGGCCATACTTTGAAAATTATAGGGGCAGGTGCCAAATATTTTGATATCCATGGAAGGACAAGATTTTTTCTGTACGACGAGGTCAGATTCATTGAATTTAAAGTGTAACGCCATCTCGCTCAAATTACCTTAAATCGCCAAAAGTCCAAAAAAAGAGGAGGAATTACGACTCTCAATTCAAATCCGTGTCGTTAATACCCACATTTTATCCTAAATCCAATCCTTCAAGAACAGTATGATTTCTACAGCGCAAAAGTTTCATTTTCAAGTTAATGACGAGCGAAAGAGTTACAGAACCGACGATCATTTGTGGCTCAGACTGCCGGAAAATGGCACATTAAATTTTATAAAATGGTAAAATAGATTTTTTCTAAGAATGCCCGATGCAGTAAACCCGATCCACAAGACGTGAATAAGCCAGACACGTGACGCTTGCGAAATACAAGCATCTTTAAAATTACATAACACATACGGTGACAACGCCAAGGCAATGAGAGAAAAATTTCCAGAGATGTTTCCAAGGAAGTTTAATACTTTGAACGTGCAGAGACAACAATGATGACTACACAATCACTCAGAAAAAAGGAACTTAGTCGGTCATAGAAGAATGATAATCAGAAAATACAATTTATTTAGCCCACTGTGATTTAAGTTTCGGGTATATGTAAGGAATAGGTATTGAGCAAGTCGAATTCCTGAGGTAAATGCAAGTTTAAAAATAAAATATCTATTCCTCGAGCATGTTCTATTATCAACAACATACACGAAATCAAAATGATCGTCAAATACTCTACGTCTAATAACCTACGTTACCTTTGATCGCAAAATTCACAGATTCAGTAGGCAGAACATCTGAAACTTGTATCCACCAATTTAAAATAAAATCAACTAATAATGTAGAGCAGAAATTGAAAATATAGTCCCACAAGTTTAGGTAAGAGTCAATCGAAATCTCACCAGAAATATAACTTATACGTAATATGATAGGGACCTCTTAAAAATGATCTGAGTAAAATGTGTTAATCGGTCGACGTTCAACATAAATGCGTGGAATGACAGAAAGTATAATCTAAATTATCATACAGTGAAGACTTTATTTTTCATAGAGTAAAGAATTCATTGAAGGTTTACTCACAGTGGGGCGAGGAGAAATGTAAGTTGTGCAAGTTATGGGGATGAAAATTGGCAACTAATCACCCTGAGGACGGCAGCAAAGTCTGCAGCAGAAACGACGGTATTTAATATACACTACTACTCGCTTCATATCATTATTTAATAGTCAATACCTCTGGGAAAATTAAACTTGTTGGTCACTTAGTAAGACATGACGAGTTCATAAAGAACATAATCGAAAGAAAAGTATTGGGAAAGAAAAGAAGAGGACGACCTGGAATATCCTTACTTCACAATGTGATGTCAATCATGAACTGCAACTCTTACGGGGAAATGAAAAAAAACATCCTTAAAAAGAGACAATTGGCAACAAAGACGGCGAAAAGGCCTGGCCTTTCGGGTGACGACGACGGCTTCTGGGAGAAGTATTAACTATTAAAAGTGTAAAACCAGTCAGATATTTTTTCAAATATTTTTTAGTTATAAGGTAGGTTTCGTTCGAATTCAGGTAAACTCCACCCCATTTTCTCACTCGCAGTTCTCCTCCTTGATAATCACAAATATATGTACACGAAAAATGACCAAAGTGGGTTATAAGTACGGCACTGACCTCTCGGCGATGCTGCCGCCGACCAGCATCTCGGCGCCGTCCCCGCTGCCCTCGGCCGCTGACCTGGGGATGGGCTGCGTGTGGCTGTGAACGAGGCCCCCTGCGGGGGGGCGGGTAGTGGCGGCCGCCAGAGCGGCCACAGGGTCGAACTGTTGCCCCCCGAAGGGACCGCCGCCGAACCTTCGCGCGCCGAACGGCGAGCCGCCCGGCCGATGAGGCGGCCCTCCGGCCTGCTGCTCCCGCGGCGCCGCCTCGCTCCCCTTGTAGGGCGCCGCGGAGGCAGAGGGAGGTGGTAGGACGCCGACGCTGCGACTCTTGGCGACGCTCGAGACGCCCAGGAGACTGCGAAAGGAATAAAGAGAGATGAAGAAATAAGTACGGATAAAAAATACTAAAGAATTAATTGAGAGGGGGGAATGTTTATTTCAATAACACATGACACAGGCTAAACAGATGTTAAGAGAAGGATCACCCTGGCCAAACAAGGTTTCCAAAGGAAGCGTAACCTCTTGGTAAACAACCACCTCTCAATTGAAACGAGGAAGAGATTTGTAAAGACGTTCGTGTGGAGTATACTCACCTATGGTCGTGAAACATGTACGTTAAATAGGCAGGAAAAAGACAGACTCCAGGCAGTCGAAATGTGGTTCTGGAGGAGAATGACTAAAACAAGTTGGGTCATGAGGAAGACAAATGAGCAAGTCTTGAAAGAAGTTGCCGAAAAAAGAACGCTTCTCCAAGCAATTCACTCCAGGAAAATTAAACTTGTTGGTCACTTAGTAAGACATAACGAGTTCATCGAGAACATAATTGAAGGAGAAGTGGTGGGGAAGAAAAGGAGAGGACGACCTAGAATATCCTTACGCCACAGTGTGATGTCAATCATGAACTGCAACTCCTACGGAGAATTGAAATACTGCCTTGGAAAGAGACCATTGGTTACAAAGACAGCGACAAGGCCTAACCTTTTGAGTGACGACGACGAACACATGATTAGCCCTAGGTCTGTAGGAGGATAGAGAAAGTTCGGTGACCGGATAGGAAGACAAACGAGGAAGTGCTCGGTGTGGTGGGTGATGGAAGGAAGCTTTCGGATGATACCAAGACGCGACAGGGTGGGTGGTTGCGAGTGGTGATGAGAGACGATGGGCATCCCAAGGCCGTAGCTGAGGGAAGGAAGGTGGACAAGTTGGGAATGAGAAAAAAGAGAATATGCTTTAATGAGGAGACGAAGAAGGCCAGGACATACGCGGAGGTAAAGAAGGAAATAGTAGACAAAGATTAGGCCCTTCACGTGTGAAAACCTTTGGTTTGTCTCTGATTTTAAATAAAACCTACCTTTAACCGGTAATTACTTTCATAAAACATTTAACATAACGCTCAAAATTTAAGAGAATTCTTCAAACCTAGGCTCAAGGGTGAACACTCATTTAAAATCGAATGGCGAAAAATTTATTAGCAATGCGCGCGTAATCAGATCCAGGGTTAAAATATCAACACCATAGGCAGTAGGCATAAAGATTTGATCAAAAACCTCAAAAAGAATTATTTGCGCACATATTATGTAAAATGGTCTCTATTATGTAACGTCAAAGATAATAGCGCAGTTCGAAGAAATACAGTCTCCGGGTAAGCACGCCAAAGGCCGTTTGGGGAGAGGGTCAAGCGACCGAAGCATTCATGACGGCGGCCTTCGTTTCAATCATACGATGGAGGAATTTGTTTAATTTTTTTCTGAGCCTAATCAGTGTATTTCTACCGCGATATTATCTTGGAAGGACTGAACATGAAGAGCGATCAGTTATTGGGCCCGTAAGTTATAACTACCTCAGTCAAGCTTGTTGACGATACGTTTACAGAAGCACTGAAAGGATACTGCTTCCACATTCTATTCGATGCAAAGCTAACACCATAATTGTTACCTTTATCTACTCGATCTTTCTGAGATACTCGATATCGAGTTTTTTTTATCGATGATTTTCCCGCGGGTCAAGGGGACATATGTTGGTGCGGCGAGCGGAGCTACATTATTCTTGCATAATCTATTAAACATACTCTTCTAGCAAAATTAACAACGGCCGAGCGGACAGACAGGGCGAACGGGCGGGTGTTTCCCCAAGAGTAAAATAGAAGACAATATTTATCAGGATTACGAGGGGATATTTTATTCTGTTGACGAAATGAATCCACGTTGCGGTTTGTGAACCATATATTTCGGGAGTGGCTGATAAGATGGAAAGGATCAGCGAGACTTTATGGGGTCCACAGAAACCCACGCCAGTCGTTCGCAAGAGCAAAGGGTGTGGTCTGTTCCATCTACGGCAAATGTCAAGATGTCGCCCCTCTGCCGTTCAATGTGGTTCACTGACTTCCTTCCTCCCTTTAAATTATCCTTTCCTCTCCCTCTTCCATCTGTTTTGTTTACTCTCCTCTCACTATCCTTCGTCATGGCAGCGACACAAACAGAGGAGCAAAACTCACCGATATTTGTCGGATCTTAAGGACTTCTTTCGTATTTTCCCCAATTGTGATAACAAGTTTGCAACTCCTAGCCCCTTCCACTCATTGTATCTACTCACCATGAAGAACTTGAAAATTTTTGCTGATGTACATTTAAAAGAACAAAGGGATGAATCTGAAAATAAGAAAGGGAGGTTCACGCGAAAAACAAACATGGAAGGAAGAATGTAATAATGGACTATTGGATGGGTTAATAAATAATCCATGTTTTAGCACGCTGAAAAAGTGCGTAGAAGAACACAGACGAATGAAGAGTATCTGACGGAAAAAGGGGGAGAGTTTCTTAAGTTGAATATAGGAGGGAAAGGAGCAGGGGAGAAGGGGTAGAGAGAGAGAGAGAAAGGGAGTAATGAATGCAAATGGGAGCTTTCCCTAAAAGGTGTTGAAGTTAGCACACATCGAAACACAATAGAAAAAAAATTTACGCACACAAATGAGGTCGTACGGAACGATGTGCGCAGGAGTAATGGTTTGTAATCTGCCGGTTGTAAGAATTCTATTAGGTGGAGGGCAATCGCGGACAAATGTTTGGTATGAAGATATTGAATTCCTTCAAATTAAGTATTAAAAATCGTAAGCTTTTTATATCGTAAAAAAAACCTTAAAATCCTCATATTCGACGTCTTTCCGGAAAATCGGCCAGCTCGACAACAATCACGGATACATTAAAGACTTTCTTTTGTTGGTTAGCGCGCATCAACTCTGCTTCCGATCCGTTTTGAAGTGCGCCAATCAGTGCGCAGGATCTGTTAGACGAATGGACGGCAAGTGAGAAGTTGAGCTGCGACTTAACTATCGCAATGGAGCCGATGGAAAACACCGAATGAATGACACCTGGTCTGCCGTACGCAGCCTACCAATATTGCTCTGAATAAGACGTTCTTAACTTATCAATCTCCACCTCGAAGACCGCGAAACAGAAAATCAAAGCTCTAGATTAGAGGAGCACGGACAACGTTTGCCCTTGACAAATACTGACAACCGTGGCAACTGGGTAAGATGTTTGGCATTAAAGCTTTGCAGTATTATACCAAACTTCACTATTGATGGCGCCACATGACTCAAACTCGCATAAATGCTTGGCGATAACTTAAATTTCCCGTACAATCATTTTCACTCGCTGTCTTTCCCAAGTGCTGTACTGGTTATAGTTTTTTGTTGAGGCTACCTTGTCCACCATTTCCAAATCTAGAGCTTTCGAGACAATGAGTCCGTAGCGCCCACATCTCGCCTTCCCTTAACGTCATCCCTTGGAAAAATTCCCCTCTTCGCCGAAGCGGTCCACACACGACCTCCACCGCCTCCCTGGTATCGTTTCTCGTGTCCCACGGCTTCCGGTCCCCCAAGCAGACCCCCAGCGACGCAAGTGCAAGGAGAAGGAAAGACTAATGGTCTCTCCCGGTTCACTCAAAATTTAAACGCGATACAACACATTTAAGTTAATTTAACGTAGAGCTGTGCGAATGTTTCGAAATCGATTCGAATCGACTAGAATCCGGCGTAATTCGATTCGATTCGTCTTCGAAACCGAATGATTTGAAATATTCAAATCTGATAGATTCGTCTTCGAATCGTTACACGCATTTAAACATGGCGCCCATTCTAAAAACGGCGCGCCGTCCGTTTAGACGATGTTTTCCTCACGCGAAACGAAAATTTAAACGACCACATGTTGTTATGTGCTATTCTTTGTGCAACTATAGCTGTATAAGCTAATGTAAGGCCCTTAAATATTGTGAAAATCTTCATTACTTTAATTGCGCCTAATCTTTTGCATTTTATTTAGATTCGAATTCGACTCGCAAGCAAATTTTTTAGGGTGATTCGATTCGCTACCAAAGTGTAAAAAAAAGTTCGTTTCGATTCGGTTCGAATAGAAATATCTTTTGGGATATTCGATTCGGTTCGATTCGAAATGAAAATCCCTGAATCGCTCAGCACTAATTTAATGACAGTAGCCTTCCAGGTGCAACTTCGATGTGTTAACACGGACTTCCATGACAGTAGGGGTCGATAGCGGCAGTAATCGACCTCTGTTAGCAATTGCTAGGAAAATATACTGGCTCCTATTTTATCAGCAAGAAGCACTTTCACTCAGCAATAATATTGCAGCGCACTTTGTAAAACAATACTCATTTTAATTGAGAATTATTAATCAACAAAGGACTTAATCGGTTCCATTGGTCTTCACCGCACTTCGGGAAGTTCAAAAGGAGTACCAACAAACATACATACATACATACATACCAATCACGCCGTTCCCTTCCGCGGTAGGCAAAAGGATTACCTACTGCAATAAAAATTTAACTAACAGAGCTGTTTTACAATTTTACATTAATGATTGCACTTATATACAAATTCAGGTTCCATTGAGTTAGTATCAAAATAAGAAGTACGGGAATTTTCTATGCTTCACATGTTTAAAAGATTTCCATTCATAGCCGAACATCGCTCATCGCCCTTGGTTGATCTATAGAGAACACCATCTACGAACTTGTAATGAACCAAAATCCGAGATTTAAACAGGTGGGCTACATAATTTCATCTACCACATACACTCAAAAATATACCGAAAGAATTCAATAGTTGTTATGGTATATACTAGATAGTAAAGTTTTT
Organism: Ceriagrion tenellum; assembly: GCA_963169105.1. Taxonomy (NCBI): domain Eukaryota; kingdom Metazoa; phylum Arthropoda; class Insecta; order Odonata; family Coenagrionidae; genus Ceriagrion; species Ceriagrion tenellum. Next base: position 12,150,499 of record OY720639.1, read on the forward strand.
AATAATTTCACGATTCTAATGTATGCCTGTTGGTTGGAATTTATGTGTAAACAGAACGATGCCCAGCGATAGTAGCGATATTAAACAAAAGAAAGCTGATTAGTACGCCGGGTTTCCCTCCATCCTTCCTCCATTCCCCAGTTAATCTTTCCATGACAAACCTACCCATCCACTCTTGATGATGCAAATGAATTCAACGGCCAGTCGCCCACCGCAATATGTAGAGGAAAAGGGTCTAAGCATCTTTTGCTTCGAAGAGGCCGATTCTGACGCCAGGTATCACTCCACTCATCTACAATTTATCCAAATAATCACTGATAATCTACCCATCGTCCCTTAATGCAGCAAATAAAAGCTATGCTTTTACATAGTAAACTTCTCTTGATCTCCATCGAAGTTGACGGTTGAAGGTTCAGGTACCTCGAGATTGGTCAGTACGGGAAGTGGGAATCAGTGAGCCATTTACTGTGTTAAGGTAGTTTGAGCGAAATATCATTTTACTTAGAAATCGATGAATTTGGTCTCATTTTTAAAGAAAAATATATCACCCTTCCATTGTCATAACAAATTCAACCCCTCACCACATAACTATCCGAGACATTTGCAGGAAAATACCAGCCCTTTTATATGGGAAACGGAACATGAATGCACTCCAGAGAGACCTTCTATTAAAAATGAGGCATTTCCTACACCTAGAGCTCGTAAAAAAATCAACAGTGTGTAGTTTGTGTGTTTTCTCAACTATTTTTGACAATTAATCATATTGTCACCGCAGTAAAGTCTTCGGGATCACAATAAACCTGCCGTTTTGATGGGGTTTCAAACGTGCCGCGTGAAAAAAATGAGTCAGGTTGAAGATTTATTTAGATATTTTCACTTGATTACTTACAATTTCTGTCATGTAAAACTATTTTATTGCACCATTAATAATGCAATATTTAATTCCTGTGTCTCGCAGCTGGTGAAATTAAAACTTATACATCGAATATGGTCTCCATTATGATTAGGGAACTATCTCGCTCGCACTACCTTAAGTTCTTTGCGTTGCTGTTTTATAATTTTCAAGACTGGATTATGGACATTTCTCGGCAAAAGTTCGGAGTAGTGGCAACGAAACTGTATTTTGCGACGAATGTCAACATAAAAGGAGAGTAGGAACGCGATCGAAAAAGGTAACAGAGGAGAGAGACAATGGGAGTAGGAGGACCAAAGGGAAGGAGGGCGGGGGAAGGGAATGGGGTGCTTCGAGAGCGCAGGGATAAGACGTGGGAAGGAAGAGGTGAGTTCCTCGCCCCCTCCAAAGACGGAATAAAAAAAGAAGATGAGCGCGAGTCGCGATACATCCATTCATGAAATCCAGCCAGCCGGCATTCTCCGCGCTCTCCTCCTCCGGATGTCGTCCGTTTCCTCAAAAGGAAGGAAATCGTAGGCACGGCCGACGAGCGGCCTACGCCATGGAAACGAGCTTTTCGCGTCGCTTTTGTTTCTTCATTTCTTTTTTGAGGTGGAAAGTTTTCTTAGCAGGGAGGACGCGTGGGCTTTCGGCTAGACAGATGAAGATCGGATGCGCCATTTGCGGAGTCGTGTGGCAGTTGAAATGCATCATGAACATCGTAAACTACTATCAGGCGATTTACTACACTGAGATATTTTTCGAGGAAAACTGGAACCGAACTACGGGAATTCTTACGAGACATACGTCAACAGGTTGACGCGCGAAGATTACTGGTGTTGAACGAGATATGTTCACCCTCACTCCACTTGAGGTTCTCCATAGTATTGGAAGGCTACTGTATTTACGGGAATCTTAGCCGGTTACAGTAGGATACACAGTAATTGGAATAAAAATACTGATGTTCAACGAGATATGTTCACCCTCACTCCACTTGAGGTTCTCCATACTATTTTGTTTTCGATGGGACCGGGGGTCTGGTGGTGTGCATGAATACCTAAATGATCAGAAGCAGTATTTAAACCCGTGTACTGTAAATTAGCTTTTTCCACGTCTCATTATTCAAACCAACGAATACCATCTTGAAAGAGCAGTCGACAGCATCACGGACATTTTTTATGCTCATTTGAAGGATTGATAAAACAAAAGAGAAGTTTTCAAACCGTTTACTACATAAATTTCCGCCCCCTGATTACACGCCTGGGATGAAATCTATCTTGTTACTCTGCACGTAATCACCAGAGCGCTCAGCAGGCACCCATTTTCCCCCGGAAAAATTGATCACCCCTTCATGCAATCCTGCCCCTGTGTGTCTCACATTTCCGAAACAGGAGACAGGATTGGATATTAGGGGATGTGACCGACTGCTAAGGTCATTTGCGCCATAGGGCGTAGGTAAGGGAGGAAGGGTGGATAGAAACCCGGCGTCGGCATTAGCCTGCTCTTAACGAAAGGCGCCAAGGGGACGACGGTTTAACGTCTCATCCGACAAACGGAGTACTGTACTTGAAGTGCCCTCCATAAGACACCCAAGTAGGGATCGGGTTTCCTCTGAAAAACATCCCCCTCTGCCGGGATTTAAACCCTAGCCGTCTGTATGGTTAATCAGTTCTCTAGCCACCACAGAAACGGGAGACGAGACACACGAGAGAAGAATGGTGGTTGTTGCTTATAAGCACTACGCGCATATTTTGAAGGGTCCCGAATACGAGTTATATCGGCGGATTGGATTTCGAAGTAAAAGGTTGAGGGGAGAGGATGGGGGTGGCAGGAAATGAGCTGGGGGAGGGGGTGGGTTGGAGTTTCCCGTCCTGACCCCTTCTCAAGCGGGGCAGTGCAAGGAGGGGTCGTGGGAAGAGGGAGGTGACTTTCGGGAGGGTTGTGTCGAGGAACAACAGGTGGCCCAAGGAGGGAAAAAGACGCTCCTCTTCGCTTCCTCGCCCGTCAACTCGAGTAAGGACTTGATTCGTCGCACTTCTTCACACAACACTCAAAAGTCTCTCGCTTCCTTCTAGAAGACGAGAAAAAGCCTCCCTGGACGAAAAAAAACCCACGATGGGGAAACTAACGCAAGAAGAATTTCCGACACGCAGTGTAATCTCCGCTGAAATCGATCACGTGTGCCAAGAGAAGCGAGAGATACTAATTGTTTACATCTATTCCGTGGAACCAATAAAGAAAAAGCGCCACTTACACTGCAACTGAACAAATATTGATTATTTCCCGGTTTGTCTGACAACATGACAGTTACGATTACTAAAACAGCATTTTTTATTAGATGGTCAATTACAGTTTAAAACTCAAGACGAGATTTTTGTAAATATGTACTAGCGGTAACATTCACCACAAGATTTTATAAACCACATTGTTAGTTTAAATTAATTATTACCTTCATCGAGTACACATGATTTATGATTCGTAATTCCTCTCAGTTTATTCACATATTCAACGTAATCTGCAACTGCAATTTTGAGATTTTCCAGACACAGGCAATGCCTGAAGTAGGTACCAGAAACATCCACTTACATGTGCAATGGAAAGGTTCACTCTTCGCAGTTCCAGCGGATAATGAAATTATAAATTACCATAATGAGCAGTGAGTTTCTCCCTACCACCGGAAGATTAAACCGGCAGGTTATTGAAGGTTATCGGAAGGGATCCGCTACTTTATCGGAGACCATACAGGGCAAAGGTCACCATAAAAATGCATAAGGCCTTAGTTTGAAACAGCCAACGAATATATCATATCTTTAGGTTAAACAAAGTAAAAGACATGGACGACAGCACGGATCTTGGAATTCTCTAAATGCAGTAGCCGTTCACGGCGACAACGGAGGAAATATGAATCCACTAAAAAATCACTTTTCACACACTTCCTCATCCTTCATTCGCCTCCCCGATTACTTCTTCCATTCCTTGTTCAAATTTTCGGAGGCAGATGCCTCACACACCGCATCGACAGCTGGCGGAATATTACGGAGACGGAGAGATACGGTGGTTCAAATCTGCGAGAAAATTATTTTTAGTCGGAAGAAACTCACCTTTGAAACCCATTCTATCGATAAACGGGAACAGAAAAATTGGCACATAAATTGCTTACCACTCGCGTTGGAATTCACACCTCTATTTTATTGAAATATGTTTGTTTCCAAAATAGGACCCTCGTGACACCTATGGTGGCAACATTTCTGATCAAAACAGATGAATTACCGCGTTTATAAGAAGATCTGTACATAGACAATGGAATTATTTATAACAAAATAAATGTCACATGCCGTAAGGATCCGTGTTAAAACAGCAATTAATTCCAAGTAAACGGTATTACCCCATTGTTGTTAACTTTTACCCAGAGATACGACTGATGAGCATACGCGCAAAGTTTCAAGCAAATATTTTCATGAATAGGCACCACTCCAACCACCATAATAACCAACGGGCGAGGCCGACGCCGGGTTTTTCTCCGTTCCATATGAAATAATCGCGACTCTTAAAAGGCCTAATAACCCGTCCTGAATGGTGCAAATGATCTCCGTTGCCGGTCTCCTTCCTTAATGACGACTGCTATCACTCTCTCGGGAGCTGGAAACATTTCACGGCGCATTAAGCACACAAGCTGGCATATTTCTCTTTCACTTGCACTTTTTTTCATCCGCCCGCGACGAGGGAAAAAGCACGGAAGCCAAAAAGATTGCCTTGGATGTATTAACATGTTGAAACTAGCGCGGGAAGTAGTTCGTACGTTCGAGAAGTTCCGCTCCTGGGGCGGATGCATCGACAAACGAGAAAAACACTATCGTTAATATGCAGGAGTTGCGCCTTCCGTCTCATGTTCGCTCATCGCTAAGCAAAACAATTACACGGGAAATCAAGCGGTTGGACAATTAGACGGAGACTTTTTTCCGCGTCGTTTACCTCGCATTTCCGCAATCGAGACGCTTTCACTGCCATTTCTCTTGTGCCATGCAAAACGAAAGAAACCGCTTCAAGATGTACAAATATGGAATTCTTAATTGAACCGCGCCATTGTCACACCCGAACGCATCACTACGGCCCGACATCGCAAGCGGCGATTTTTACCCAAGCCTCTCAACTGCCTTCAACGGATAAGTTTTTTCGTTCGACCACATTAGATGCACTTACTTCGCCGAGCGATCATGAAGTAAATAATGAGGGGTTATTAGAAATTAGTCAAGCCCCATTAAGAACTATCCTCAAGAATTTAGGACGCTTTTAAGGAGAGAGTTTTAATTAGATTACCATTAGAGTATTTGACGAACCCGAGGAAAAAATTAAACGTATTTGAGAAGAATAGCGGCGAGAAGAAAGTGTGATTTCTTGGATAAGGGAGAAACTTAAAGATTGGAGTCCCTTCAGTCACGTAGCCAACAAGATGCTCAGATGCCTGCGAAGAGATAGAATCAACTATAGTTGCCTACAAAAACTCCAGCGAAGGAAATACGAGACATCGAGCTCCATTACTGAGAGCTTTTACTTTATATCTTCCCTACCACAGCTTGAAGTCACAACAAATAGAAAATAAAGTACAAAAATTGAAATCCAAGCACTTTGGTTGTCGTTCACGCAACCAAACAACGCAGATTTTGTTGAACATGACCTACATGCGTGGAAGACTCGAACCTTAAAAGCGTCAAAGAGTTTTCGCAAGGAGCGTACATGTAGGCTCAAGAAAAATATTTTTAATGCGATGAGGCGTTACGTAAGAGATAAAAAATCAGGTTTTGCTCTCCACTAACTGCAGACAATAAAGTTCCCCCGGACAGAGGAATTGCATTTATCTCATCAGCTGATGGACAGCTGAAGTTTGTGTAACCTGCTCAGTATAAGATACTCTCAGGCAACTTGCGGATCTCATAGGGATCCATAGCGAAAAAATGAAAGTAAACGGTTAAAATTTAGGCCATAAATGTAAATATTCGTGCCTATTCTAAAATTATGAGCCAGGGTCAGCACTTTAACAGGAGCCATAAATAAACATACCAGACGTCTACTTCAGAAAATAGAGCCGACAATGATATTCTGAGATGCCATGTATAGGTTGAATTTAGCTTTTCCAATATTTATAATAATAATTTCATCAGAAATTTATCCTGCAAGACTATAATAAAGTATAACTCCGAAAAGTACTTTTCTCACAAGATTTCTTAGGGTAACTTGGGAATTTTATATTTTAAACGTTATCCAGAACTAGAGGTTCATTATCACTCCTTTTATAAAAACAAGGGAAAGAGTGGTTAGTACTCAAATTATCTATCACTAAAATTGTACATATAATAACTTTATAATAATGTATCATGTACAGTAATCACATATCACAGTATCAGTAATATGACGAATAAAACGATAGGTTATCAGCACTGTATTCACTCAGCAATGGACATTCTATTGGATCTGTACGTTGCTTTACTCCCAAACCACGGAATGAGGACAATTTTTTCTTGAATCAGTGGTTCTCAGCCTTCATATTTCCCACACTCAAAAATGTTTCTACTTCCTCACTCCCCTTAAAGAAATATCTCTCAACCCTTGAAGTAATAATGTACTCATGAGTAAAAGCCTTATCCTTAATACTTAAAAAAAATCAGAATATTTATCTCGCATACCCTAGGATGCCAACTCGCACCCCTGGTTGTCATTACTTATCGAGCAACACAAGTTAATAACGATGATCTATTTTCGCACAAGAGCAGATATCAAAGCACTCTCAAGAAACAGCTGAGGAGAGAAAATGCGTATTAATGCGACTAAATGGAGTGGGGAGTGGAAAAACCATCTCGATCAAAAACCAGCAATCATCCGCCCACGTTTCTCTGCACTTTCCGAGAAATGATGGCCACGTTTGGTTCTACCGACGGAGAGTCTCTCCAGCATCTCTCACGTTCGACAAAAAAAGAACGACTTCAATCCGCATCGGGTTCTCAAAACCACGTTCGACCAGGGGACTTTATGATTTTCATCGTGACTGCGGATTACGGAACAAAAAAACCACGACCCGCATCTCTCTTGGCGACGGGGCCGACAAACCACGTAGCAACACACGCTTGATGCGTGAACCCTCTCCGCTTGGGGAAACGCGAGCGAGGTTGAGGTGGCCAGGTAAAAAAAAAGGAAATCGGTTGAAAAAAAATATTATAAAAGTTCCCTTCCTGGTCGAGAAAGAGAGAGAGGGAGGGAGGGAGAGAGGGAGAGAGAGAGAGAGATATTTATTTAATCAATGTACAATAGGACTCACAGTCCTACGAGAGTACAAAAAAAAACGTTGGAATTTATAAAAAAGTAGAGTAAGTTCAGTTCCATCATCAAATGACAAAAATTAGTCAAAAATCAATTGCACCATCATGAAAACAGAAAAATAATCAAAAATATTAGAAAAACATAATCAACAGGAACCCAGAGACATAAAATATTTTCGAGCATGGTGTTGGATGGTTTTGACAGAGATGCAGTGAGTGACTGTGGATGGGAAACTGTTCCACAAAATGACAACAAATATCCAGAAAGCACTTCTTTCTTTATCAGTTCGGTGTTGAGGGACTCTTAGCATATCTGGATTCCTCAGAGGGCGACTGTGAATGGTGTGAACAAAAGAAAGCTAATTGCGCAGATAAGAAGGCGTCTTAGTATACCCACATAATCTTTTTTAAGAGTAGAACAGCCTGATAATCACGTCTGGGGTTTATTTTCATCCAGTTTAAGGCAGCAAGGTGTCCAGAAATGTGGCAATCACGAGGCAGGTCAAGGACAAATCGATCGCAAGCATTTTGGAGGCGCTGGATACGATTTACACATACAACTAACATGCCATCACAGACCAAAGCCCCATAATCAACAATAGGAAATACGAGACTCTCAATCAGATATTAGAAGGACAGAATCAGACAAGGGAGAGATGGAGAGAAAGAAACTATGTCCGTTCATTTAGATCAAGAATTTCGTTTATAATACGTAGTTACGTTTCGATTGCACAGAACGAGCTTTAGTCGACGACTTGGGCCCGTGAAGTAGCGGAATGAATAACGAGCAACTGCAATTCTCGCAAAGAAAAGTGAAATCCGATGAAAAATAAATAAACCACGCCCGTAATCGCGCAAAAAAATATGACGAATGATAACCGCACCGCGAGCGTCACCGGTTTTTCTGCGGCGGGGGAGTTCAACAACCGACTCGTAATCCGAATCCCCCGATTTCGATTCTTTTATTTCTCTCCAAGCGCAATTCCAATGATTGAGGGAATGCCTACGCGATCTACTTTGGGAATTTTGTGCCTAGGAAAAAATGAAATACGAATTGCCGGGCTTTCCTTTAGGAGTAGTAAAAAAAACTGCAGCAGAGTTGGAAGGGAGCACGGGAGTTCTGGAATTTAAATTACCTCTCGTGGTATTTCGCTGCACGACAACGACAGCGGCCACAGAAGCGGATACGCGGGAATAAATCATAACAAACCCAGTAAAATTAAGAGCGACCATTTTTGCTCGCTCGCCTAAGCAATCGCTGGGAACACCAATACTATTTCGATGCTAATTCGAAAAAAAACCCGCATACTGCAGCAATTTGTGCATTCTTCAGCGTATACGAAACTAAGAGACTTTTCAAGTATCTAAGGATCGCAAGTATTTTAAATTTACGACGTGCACGCAATCGCTCTTAATTTCATAAAATGTAAAAAATTGCTCACAAAGTATTTTTTCCCTCGGATGGAATTCAGGCTTACATCGGTTCATGATGCACTATTTATAACCTTTTATTTAAAAAGCAAGAGAAATGCGGCCCCTAAATTATTTTTTTAAAGGATACAAATTTCTCTTTAAGGCTACCAAAATAATCGGTACAAAACGCTTTTAGAAAGTGCGAATTCCGGTACGCACACTTCCCAGCGAATAAAAAAAAGAGGTCTCGAATTCGGGTGATTCGATCCATATCTCGTCTTCTTTTTATTGGTTTTGTTCGCGTTTCCCGACCTAGCTTGTTTTTTTCTACACTTCCACTTTTTTTTCTTCGTTCCGTCAAAGGACAGAGCGCCACAATGTCCAGCGAAGCGTGTGGAGTTCTCGTGTTGGTCCGCCACCGGCAAGAGGCTGGGGGTGAGGTGGGGGGGGGGGCTAACAGGGTGGACACAGGGAGAGGGTGGGTGGGAAGCGAGGCGGAAGGATATGGATTCCCTTTGAGAGAGAGAGGGGATTTTGGTGCACGACATGGCAAACTGATACCGCACTCCTGCCTCAGTGAGGATTGAGAGGATCTTCATCACCGGGAACGTTTCACCGGCAGATTGGCAGATTTTTTTATCGGCAGCCCTAACCGCAACTTCCAATTCTAGGGTTCACCTTTTAACTTTGCCGCCAATAAGGCCGGTTAATCACTGCCAAGATTCCATCAGCATCGTAGGATTTGTAATTATTCTTCTTCTTAGATATTCAATCCTTAGATTGGTCTGCAGCAGTCCTCCAGTCGACTCTCTTTTCGGCTCTTCTTTTCAGTTCCTGTTAGCTGGTGCAGTTCAAATCCTTCAAATAACTGCTTCGTATAATTACGTCGAAGTCTTCCTCTACATCTTTTTCCTTCAGTCATACCTTCTGGTATCGTCTTTATCATGCTCTCGTGCCTCAGAATGTGCACGGCAAGTCCTGTCCTCCTGTTCCTTATATTTCTCCATAAATCATTCTTATCTCCTATTTTCTGATAAACTTCTTTATTTGTTATTTTATCTTTTCAACTGATCTTGAGCATCCTCCAGTAGCACCAGTTTTCAAAGGACTCAAGTCTCCTTTTCTCTTCTTTCCCTATTGTCCAGGTTTCACACCCATGTAAGGCAACACTCAACACGTGCGCTTTTAATAATCTCTTCCCAGTACACAACTTGACACTGTTTGTAGTAAAGAGGCGTTTTTTCTTGTTAAGAGCTATCGTTGCTTGTCATATTCTACTTCTTATCTCCCTTTTACTCCTACCATCTTCAGTTATTATGCTTCACAGATAATTAAATTCATCTACCTCTTCCACTGTTTCCTCATTCATTATCACGGTAACATTAGCGTTTCTTTGCCTGTCATCTTTGTCACGATTTGTGATTACGGCGTATAAACGTCAGATGCCATAAACACCACCCTTAGAAAACTTAACTATTGCAATCAAAGCACTGTTTTCAATTATTAAGACATTTTGACTAGCATAGGTCGTTAAAAACTGGAAAAATCAAAATTCACTCTGAAGCTAGGATGAACGCAACGTTCCCATCATGCCACTAACATAAGTTGTCTATTGGCCGGTGGAGTACCTGACGCGAGGCGGGACGGCACCCGCAATGAGCACCATGACGGAGGGGGTGAAGCGGAGTTTATTTCAGATGAATTGAAAAAAATGTTCGTTTTTTACCAATTCCACAAAAAAGTAAAAATAAATAAATAGAAAGTGGGAGGTAGCACGTGGAGCATCTCAAGGAATGAGAGCCTGTCTAAGGAAGCGAAAATCGCCGTGTAGAAAATTGTCCTTCTCCCCACTTTGTTGTATGGTAGTGAAACAAGGGTATGTCAGGATAGACTTAAGAGTACACTAAACGCCATGGGTATGATTTATCTGTAGTGTGTTTGCGGCAAAAGTAGGATGGATAGGGTCAGGAATGAGTGGGCAATAAATGGATGTGGGTTAGATTCTCCAGCAATGGACATATATGAAGGGAGTGTGCTTCGTTGGTTTGGTCATGTTGAGAGAATGGATGAGAGCCGAATAACGAAATAGATATATAAGAGTGAAATGAATGGTGGGAGAGGTAGAGGTAGGCCGAGAAAGTTGTGGTTGAATGTGGTTGAGGAAATTCTTCGGAGGAATACTAGGAGTCTTAAAAACTGGAGGGCGTGTATGGAGCAGTGTATGGGGGTAAATGAGGCAAATGAGGTTTGCAAGGATAGGTCTGTGTGGAGGAAATTATTGAAGCAGAGTTAGGTGTACAAATATGTATTTATGAGTGAAACTTAGTAGAAACTTACGCTGCTTGTAGAAAAGAGAATGAAGAAGAACAAAACAACGTTCATCGCGTTTGTATACTTGGAGAAGGTTTTTGATACCGTGGATTGGAATGCAATGCTTGCAACCCTGAAAAAAATTGGGAGTGTTCTATAATGATAGGAGAATTATCCACAATTTATATAAAAACCAAGTAGCTGTGATTAAATTTGGACCCAGATATGAAGAAGCAAAAATAAGAAAAGGAGTGAGACAAAGATGCGTTCTGTCCCCCGTAATTTTCGATGTTTTCATTGAGAAAGCTATCGACGAAATCAAAGAGGAAGCGCCAGGAGTGAAAATCCTCGGTGAAAAAATTAGCATGTTGCGATTTGCCGACGACATAGCAGTCAAAGCAGACACAGAGAGGGATCTGAAGGAAATTCTAATAAATATGGAAAAGACAATGGCTAGCTATATAGCTGAAAATCAATGACAAGAAAACCGAGATATTCGTTTGCAATAAAAGAGAATAGGCCAAGACCAACCTTAAAATTGGAAACCATAAACTTGAGGAGGTGAAAGAGTTCTGCTACCTGGGTAGTCGAGTGACCAGCGATGGACGATGCAAGAAAGAAATTGTCAGTAGAATAGTCCAAGCGAAGAGGGCATTCCTTAAAAAGAGAAGTCTCTTAACTGCTGGGAATATAAGCGTGGAAGTAAGGAAGCAATTCATTAGGACTTACATTTGGAGCATGCTTCTTTATGGTAGTGAGGCATGGACGATGACAGCATCAGAGAAATCAAGGTTGGAAGCTTTCGAAATGTGGTGTCACAGACGAATGATGAAGATCAAATGGATAGATCGTGTGAGTAACGTGGAAGTTTTAAGAAGAGTTGAAGAGAAGTCTTTTGAAAACCTTGGGAAGAAGACGAGACAACTTAATCGGCCACAGCATGAGACACGATGGTCTGATGAGAATAATCGTTGAGGGACTGGTGGAAGGGAAGAACGGCAGAGGAAAGCCTCGGATGAGATAGACTGAGCAGGTGATGAAGGATGTAAAACAGAAGAACTATGTAGGCGTTAAAAGACTAGCTGATAGGAGAATTGGTGGAGAGCTGCGTCAAACCAATCTTCGGATTGCTGACTGATGATGATGACGAGTGAAACTTTCAATGCGCCGATATACGACAGTGAAATATGAAACAAAAAGCAAGAAGAGAAAACTCGAGGGGCGCACGCTTAAAGCATTGTGGCAAAAAATAGAAATATATCTGTCGCATTGAAATGAGGAACAATCAGCGCAGGTATCATTGGTTACTAGAGCGGGAATTATATTTAGTAGGACACCGGGAAAGCGAAGCATAAGCTGCGTCGCGAAGATGACGACAATCCTTGTTGTTTGTCCACAGGCATCTTAGGGAAAAGCTCGGCTATATGCAGGCGCTGTGCTAAGAATATTGACGGGGCGGGGGTGAAGCAAATTCCTCGAAGCGAATCGGGACCGCTCGAGTAAAAAAATGTAAGACGAAAGAAAAACAAGGGAGCGACGGCGCCCGAAAGCGCACGCAACAATAAAGCTGCGTCCCAATTCGCCATTTAGGCAGCTAAATCGGCAGATTTAGGGAGGACGCCATCTTGAAGTGTGTCCCAATTCGTTAGGCATCATGGGGGAGCGGATTTAGGTGCCTTTCTCGGGGGTGAAATTTAGGGTAGATGGAGTTTATCCTAAATCCGCCTCCATATTGAATTTCCCATCATGCAAAGCGCTCCATGCGTCGTACAAGGAAACTCGTACACAAGGAAGTAGCTGAAAAGTGGCAAACATGGCCTGCAAGTATTTTGTCTGTAATTGAAAGAATTCTCTAATATTTCGCAACCCAACACCCCACTACAAAAGAAAAATTCTACTTAGTACACTAAAAAAAATGAATCTGAATCCCAGAACACCTACACAAACTTAAATACCCTGAAAACTAAAAACTAACGAATCTCCAAACAACGAAATGGATGAAAAAAATGTTATTTCACTTTCCAAATCTCACATCGCATACGAAGGTAGCCACAGGCGCCAAAAATGACTTAATTTCAGGTTTCATTTGTTTCGTTCAATTCTTTATTCATTACTCGTATGTTTTTCATTCCTTTCCAGCACGGTAGATGGCAACACTAGCGAAGGATGTCCCAAATCAAGGTCCCTTAGCGAAAGGCCTCTAAATATTTAGGTAGCTAACCTCATCCTCCCTAATGCCTAACGAATTGGGACACGGCTTTCAGCGAGACACGAGAATCACCGGGCGACCAAATCCGTCGCCAGCACCGAATACGCGGCACCGCAATTGATTCACGAAATAAGTAGACTTCCTCCAAAATTGAAAATAAACTTTCCTATTGTGTCTCTACGAATGGTTTGTATTTTCGACGAAACATCAGACCCCAACGACTGTTCCCACCAGTAAATTGGAAGACACCAGAATATTGCTTTCGCGAAGTTATCTTAAAAAATGTCGCTCAATGTGCTATTACCACAACACTAGTAATTTACTTTACCAGTTACACAAATTATTCCAGTGACACTCGCTTAAATTCCTCGCGAATTTTCTCTTTTGCTGGGAAATTTGCCAGTATATCATAAGCTGTATAAGTATGTATGCAACTCAAGTGTAGCACATATAAAAGGTGAACTTATTCATTTATCTTATGGTAATATTTGAGAATGTCTACATTACAATTTTTAGAAATATAAACCCAAAATTTTTATGAACAACTTTAATTGAGTGGGATACGGTTAAATAAATCGATTGCGCAGTCGTATACAATATGCTACATGTAATCCACCTCCCGCGCCCACTTATTCAGTTTCCTTCCATCGACATTCTCACTCGCTAAGGATCACACCGAGGCCGTCTAGATGAAATGCGTCAATCTTTTTAAAAAAATTTGTGCATGTAAAAGTTGTTGAATTTGATGGCCCAATCATTTCCAATGACATTAACCTCAACAACAAATGTCCTAGCTAGCGTAGTTCTCAGATCAATATGAAAACACACACTCCCCAAAGGTACTTTCTTCACTCCTACATATTAAGTATGACTACTCGGTTCCTCGATGCTATTAACATGAACACTTCCTCTTCAGAACACCTACTGCTCGCTCTTGAATGTAATGACAAGTGCAGTTGTCAATTCACCCCCTCCCACTTTGAATGTAGTCAATTCACTGAAATTTCATTAGAACAAGCGGGACGATTACACACAGTATGTTTGCTTAATTGACTTTCTGCGTTTGTGAAACACGTTACGCCTTTTAGAAAATCATGATATGAATCAAATTTTTCCGATACAAGGAAAGAAATATCGTGAGTCTCCGACTCACAGCCCTCCAAAGAACAACAGTAAGACATGGAAAGATACGCTTCGGTGAACCCGGAATCTGAAGAAAACCAGTCTTCAACTTCACATCAGATCGACAGTTGTGGTCGGAGCTCATCTCGAATTAAATGTTACGACGTGTGAAATTCCCACACATGGGAGTAAGATGGGTGGGGGGGCAGTTGATTTTCCTTCTGCCGCTGGCGTCTTTCCAAGGAAGATTTGGAACTAGGAAGAACAACATCACAGAGTGAGGCGAGAATTTCCAAGGGTGAACGTAGGGAGTCCGTTGGCATTGTGTATTTTCACTTGAACGTTAAATATTTTTTCCGGGAGACAATATCTGAACCTTTGGATTGGCGTATCAAAACGTACATCTCAGTACCACAGGGCTATATGCGTAACAGAGGCGGCGCTACATATTATCGGCCGGGAACGCGGTTCAGGAGAGTACATAGTTCTGTAAACTGTTCAATACTAGCAAAACAGATGAAGTTACAGATTTGTAGATTCATATGAGTTACTTGCAATGGCTTTAGTTTTACAAAGTTTATGCAGGAAAGTTAGTAGCATTTTTTAAATTCGTAATAATGAAGCACCAAACATGGTGCATTCGTTAAGAAGCTCGAGATATCGACAGTTTTTTCCCATTCTTTACATAACAACATGAAAGAAATTCCACATTTATCATAAAGCGATTGCTATCTATAAACGGAGAAAAGTGTAATAAATTTAATTTGATGGGCAAGTGACATGAATACCTCATTCGTATTTCGAGATATCTATCTTCAAACTCAGGATACGCAATTTTGAAACGGACTATTGGAGCTGGAATTGAACTCCTCACTTCAGCCTGAAACTCATTATCATTTTTATTAATAATGAGAAAATTATTGGTAAGGGTTCGTTTAATTAGAAGTAAGGAAATATCTTCATTTTTACTAAATATGAGTCAAATCCAAATGTCGCTTCTCGATTCCAGCGATTCTCAGGAATAGAATCGGTATCGAGAATTGATCGCCTAAAGTCGGTTCCGATTCCATCGATTCCAGATAGATAACTATTCAAATCAAATTTCATGTATCACATCATATTTGTCTCAGTAATTTTGGGTGTAGGATATCAATGTGTACTTTTTATCTACCTCGATAAGCTGAGAGTATATTTGCTATTTGTTCATAAATATACATTTTGAGCGGCTTAATTGTCTTTGTTATTTTATTTCAGCCAATACTTGAATTCAAATAATAGTCGTGCACCACTGGTATATCAATATCCCACCTGTAATTAGGAATAAGAATCGATGGAATCGAGAATCGGGAATCGATTTGAAGGAATCGGAATCGAAAAAAGTGGAATCGACTCATCCCTAATTTTTACAAATGAAGGGCCCAATTAACGTATAATGTTTCATTCTTCATCTCAGCGTAAAACCTACCCTTCTTCATCGTGTCCGTGAAATATATTCTCTTCCTTCCCCTTCCGTGCATGTCCAACATCCATCCCTCAATTACGGAGCTATCCCTCGCCCCCCATTGCCTCTTCAAACCACCTAATTTTCCTAGCCTTGATTTTCCCCAGAAGTTCCCTGTTTTCACCAGACTTTCGACACACTTCTGCGTTTGTCTTCCTTTCCGTCCACCTAACTTTCTCTACCCTCCCCCACAACCGATTCCAAATATCTTAGTCTATTCTAGTCATCTTTTTGAAACGAATGCAATCTCAAATTTACCGGTGACTTCGTGGCGGTGCGCATCCTCCGAATAGTCATGAA
Organism: Ceriagrion tenellum; assembly: GCA_963169105.1. Taxonomy (NCBI): domain Eukaryota; kingdom Metazoa; phylum Arthropoda; class Insecta; order Odonata; family Coenagrionidae; genus Ceriagrion; species Ceriagrion tenellum. The sequence continues at coordinate 12,166,557 of OY720639.1, forward strand.
GCAGCTCCTCGTTGCGTCCCGGGAGGGGTTGTTTTGGAGCCGTTTGAGATAGATCCGATCAGGTTACTAAGGAGTCACGCGGTACCAACACAAGGGGTTTGGGATTTCGGTGCATTTAAACCTATTCGTTAATATCTCACGCAGTCTCTGGATAGGATAGGATTGGATATTTGGGGAGGCGACCGACAGCTAAGGTCATTTGTGCCATAAGGGATAGGGAGGAAGGTAATGGAGGAAGGGTGGATAGAAACCCGGCGTCAAGACACTCAAGTAGGGATCGGGTTCCCTCAGAAAAACATTCTCCTCAGCAGGGATTTGAACCCTGGCCGCCCGTGTGGTAGGTGAGTACTCTAGCCACCACACCAACCCGATCCCCACGCAGTCCCTCCAGATCGAGTTGTTCTCGCAGGAATATTATTGGTAGAGTTGAAAATCAGAATTAGAGACGTCGCGAACGGCATATCAGACAATTTAAGTTATCCGTCCGAGAGGTTTAAAGTCACTAAATCCACGAACCGTTCATTGTTGTACCCCGCGAATCCTTAATTACGATATCGATATTATCTCGAACGGTTCAGCCACAACCCCCAAGAGCTGGCTGCCCCTTGTAGGAATGGCTATCGCGGCGTCTTGCAAGGGGGCGCCTCAGCAGACCATTCTTCCCTTACACGGGTCCATTTATAGCCCCTGGCGACGGCGGTGGTGTTAAGGATGAGAGGAGGCCAGGGAATAACGGAGGGGGAGAGCAAGAGGAGAGGGTTAAATCGGGGCGGAGATATCAGGGGTTGAGGAGCGACAAGGGAAAACACAAGCGAAGGGATGAAGGAAGGAGGGGTGGGTGGGTGGAGGGGGAGGGATGAGGTTGGTGCTGTTCACCTCCTCAAGGAACGAGGGAGGATCCTCGAGGCTTTAAGGACCCTCTCCCCTTAGCAGACGCATTTAGACTGCGGGTCCTACTTCTCTCACACACCGTACTTCTCGAGATTTCCGAACGCGGAAGAACCGGCACGGGAGAGAATTTTTAAATACGTATTCTTCATCGATTAATTTATAGCTTTTTTCCGAGTCTCAGCAGAAATGTGGGTGATGAATGAGTTTAGAAGAAACCATTGTAGCCCAACACTACTTAACTATAATAGGTATCGTACTTAATACCTAACTACTAGAAGCTACCAGTGTCTGCTAAAACGAAGCCTTCTTAAAGTGAAACAGTAAAGCCAGAAAAATCTCTCATACGTAATAATATGAAACGAATACGATAGATATCGTTTCCATGTTTAAAATGTTTTACGGATATGACCTTAATTTCATCCCAGAACGATTCCAGTTTTGCAAATCAGTTGTTAACATTGAAAATGTCTCCTGCTCATGCAGGGAAGTTCGGTCGGCGATGAAAATAACGTTATCGTCTCACAACAATAACTAAAATGCGTCATGGTTTTCATGTTACAGAATATTGCAAGTGACTGATAATCTAACGGCCTGGTTTCTTCAATTCCTGCAATACAAGATAACAAATAAATAATTACCATACCAACCACGTTGAAATCCACAGAGTTCTTTATTGGTACAACTAGTTTCAATGCTACTGCGTCATCTTCAGGTACCTTAAGATGACTCAGTAGCGTTGTATCTAGTTGTACCAATAAAGACCTTTGTGGATTTCAACGTGGTTGGTATTGTAATTATTTATTTAATAATGGATTTCCACAAGATTACGCCTGAAAGGATTTAATATTGTTGAATATGATTGATAACACTGTTCAACTTCACGGGATCATTACAAGGTATGACTGACGTGACATTGAAATAATTTTGTGCGTCTATTACCTACGGTGGAGGTAGATAAGATGTACAGGGATATAGTGTGTCGTCATTCACATCAGAAGATATTTACTTGTTTCATGTAGGAATAAAACAATCATGACCTTAAGTTATTCACAGGATTATTCCAATTAATGCAGTTCTTGATTTTAGTATTTTCTCACAGAATACGTACTGTAGGTGAATGCCTGTACTTGTCTGATCAATAATTCAGCCACTAAAATTTATTAATTGATTTTAAGCTTGATACTATATTTACCGTTTTAAGCAGACGGAGTATGCTAATTTCTCTAGATCATGAAAACGGTTCACCAAACTAATTTTTCAAATATAATAGCTATTTTGGGTTAGAAAACCCCATCTTGGGCACAAATCTTTGAACGGAAAGACTGGCATTCATCGCCATCATCACATACGTCTCCACGGCTGGAGAACTCTCGTCTTCGTTTTCCTACGCCACGGATGAGAGGGGTGGTCCAAGAGACTCGAGAATGGAGTGAATGGACGAAGGAAAAGGAGCGCAACTCCATGGAATGAACTTTCCTTGGGGTGGTCGGTTGTCTCAAGGGAAGCAACACCGTCAGCGGTGGCTTTGGGGGCGTGAATTATGGCCTCCGAGGGCCGAGGAAGAGGATCCGACCCGTAGGGGGTGGGCCACCAAAAGGGGAGGGTTAGAGAAGGGTCCGTGGGACCGGAAGGAGTCGCCGCAAAGGCCTCCGGGGGCAGAGGGGGACCACACGATGATAGGGAGAGGCTGCGGTCGGACCTTACAAGCGTCGAGGAGGCTAGAATCAGACTAACCCCTAGGTTCATCGAATCATTTCTAACGAAACAATGCGGAGAACCGATTGAAAATTTTCAAAAATTGAATAAAAACATCGCTATGGGACAATATAAAAAAATTCAAGGATTCTTCTTCTTAATAAATGTCTTTAACCATTTAATCCTTTTCCGACTTTTTAGTTCTGGTCTTACCGCTCTATGATCTTCTACCTCTCGCTCTATATTTCCAAATTGGTTTTGGTAATCTCTCTTCATCCACTCTTTCTTGTGTTCTCTATCTATATCTCTAATCTTGTATATCTTGTGTCGTTTCATTTGGTACTTTTACGCAACGACTTCTCGGCCTTAGATCGGAATTTCGTTTTATACCTGTTCGTGTACAGCCAGTAGTTCTTCTTAAGAATTTCACTTCTAATGTCTATCATCCTTGTTCATTTACTTTCTTAAGAGTCTATTTCTCGTTAGAAGAATCCATCCTCTAAAAATCCCAGAAAACGTTTTAGCTCCCTTCTGTGAGTGAGCACCTTCTACATCTACATAATTCCCCGCAAGCCGCCGCATGGGCGTGTGGCAGGGGGCGTTAAGTCACCAGCGGTGTAACGGTTAAGTTTTTTGGAGATGAAATTAGTGGAGTGTATTTAGTGGAGCTCAATTTTTACTGTGGTCGCTTATTGTTCGCGGAAAGAACGAGTTTTGTACATATCTGTTCGACAGAGTATCTATCTTATTTTATCGCATCTGTCAGACCCAAGGATGTAGTGAGGAGTCATGATAATATTCTCTGTGTCACTATGAAAAACATCAGTTCTGAATTTATGTAGCAAACTAAGCCTAGCGTGCAGCCTCCGAGTAACTTAGGGCTCCCACTTAATCCCCCTAAAAGTTGTCTCCAACCATCCTCTAAAAATCCTAGAATACATTTTTGCCCCCTTCAATTTGTGAACACCTTATATAACGCCATCATATTCCCTACACATTTACTACTATGCCAATTATACTTCAATATATTACACAAATAATTTAATTGTTTTCCATTCTCCAATGTTTTCCCTAGAGGTAATAAAAGTTCTACATACTTCGACGGCAAAAGACATTTCGCTCTTAATATCGGCAAATTATAGACAGGGGCAACAGCACCAGAGGACGGATAGGAGGACCACCCCTTACGAATTGAGTCGAATTATTGGATACTTGACCTCGGCGATCAAGTGAAAACCAAAGCATCCATCGCAGCAGGCCATGGCCATTTTTCTCTAGAATGCTTCATACTTAAGCTAGCCTTGTTTAATCAAGAAGACCTGACAGCTCATAGTACTTCAAAAGGCAAATACTTTGAATGGCTAAATAAGCATCCGACGGTCATCAGTAAATGGCTAAATAAGCATCCGACGGTCATCAGTAAATCCAACAGCCGAGTTCTCTAGGAAATCTAACAGTCCAATTTCTTTTCCTTTCCCACGCGTGAGTTGGACCAAAGACCGAGTCGGGGCCACTTTTTTTGTTAAGCTCTGAAAAAAAATAAAAAACGACGCACAATAACCACCTTCAGTCCCATCGAGTAAAATTTCACCCAGAGCCCCAATAAATATTAGACCGTGAAAATAAGTCCTCCAAAATGACACACTCAACAGTGAACATCACCCAAGAAAATATCGAAAGAATCCTTTTCGAGCATTAGGTCCCGGTAGTTATAATGACTCAGCAACAGAATTCAAGAACAGTGGAACTCTCTCCATTCTGTTCACTCAAAGATGACCATAAACGCAACCGTAAACAATACATACAGTGGTAAATAACAAACCCAACCCAAATTTACAATGCCTCTACGCAACCGTGTGTAAGTGCCTATTAGTCAGAATATCACATACAGACTAGGATTGGATATTTGGGGAGGCGACCGACGGTTAAGGTCATTTGCGCCATAGGGGATGGGTAGAGTGAGGAAGGGTGGATAGAAAGCCGGCGTCGGCATTAGCCTACTCTCAACGGAAGGCGCCAAGGGGACCACAGCTTAACGTCTCATCCGACAGACGGAGTACTTCACTTAATGTGCCCTCCACGAGACACTCAAGTAGGGATCGGGTTCCTCTGAAAAACATCCTCCTCTGCATGGATTTGAACCCTAGCCGCCCGTTCGGTAGGCGAGTACACTAGACACCACACTAACCCGATCCCCAACAGACCAGGAACCGTGCTAAAAAATTTTAGCTCAATTATTTCTATCACTTTTTTTTCACAATGAAATTCACATAACTCATTTTTCGAAAAAATCTAGGCTATACGATTAATTCTTAAAACGAAATCCGGAGGTGATATTAAAACAGGATCGATCATTCAATTCTTCAATTTCGACTGCACATAAATTACAGGAAATCCTCCCACTGTCTCATTGCGAGAGTATTCTTTTCGTACTATAAGACTCAAGGTAGTTGAAGCGAATGTCTTGTAGGAACAGGTTTGCGTGAAATTTTGTGGGTGTGTACGTTTTTGTAATACGTAAATAAAAAAGTTTAAAAAAAAACAGGTTACTGATACGGTTTCCTGGCAATTAAATGCTTTTTTAACACGAAGCCTAATGATACATGACATATATTACTAGATGATTATAATTTTTAAATCCAGATTAACCCAAAAACGTGAAATAATACTTTTACAAAAATGGTACCTAATAAATATCGAGGTGCCATTGTAAAAATAACGTATTTACAAAATATTTTCTCTTAAATTTCGGATTCTGCGTCGTAGAGCCAATTCATGTCAATACTCGAATATTTACAGACATTAAAAAATATAATTCTTGCATCATTTATTATATCATAAATACGGTTATTTCCGACATTTAAAGCAGTCCAAGCGAGATAGTTCCCAAATAATAATAGAGACCATATTCGAATTACACTTTTTAATTTCACCAGCTCTAGGACACATGACTTCAATATTGCATTACTAATGGTGCAATAATATAGTTTTGTATGACAGAAATGGTAAGTAATTAAACGAAAATATCTAAATAAGTCAGTAACTTGGATCATTGTTTTCGCGTGGTGCGTTTGAAACTCCTTCAAAACGGAAGGTATTTTGTGATACCAAGAACCTACTGCGGTGATAATATGATTAATTTTCAAATATAGTTGAGAAAACATAAAAACTACACGCTGTTAGTTTTTTTCGACATCTAAGTGTTATAAATACCTCATTTTGTAAATAATGTCTCTTAGGAGTGCATAAACGTACCATTTCCCATGTAAAAGGGCTGGTATATTTTGGCAAAAATATCGGAAAGTAATGTGGTAAGGGGTTGAATTTTTGGTGTCATTAGAAGGGTGAGATATCTGTCTTAAAAATGAGACCAAATTCTTTGATTTATAAGTAAAATGATATTTCGCTCAAACTACCTTAAATAGACTGTAATCAAGTGAAATGAGATCCAAAAATTTTCTTTCTGACTCACTTGGAAATATATTAAAATGTGCACTCAATGACTCACGATTGCCGCTCCATTCACCTTAAGTCCCTTCTCGTCTGAGGACCCTATCCTTCCCCGAGTATCTCCCCATTGCCCCATGACATCTGCCATTCATTCCCTCTCATACGTTCCCACTGCGCTAAGAGCGTCAACGCCTTTCCTTTTCAACTTTCTCCGTGATGGTGTCCCCCATATGAAACCAGCCCTCCACGAGTCTTTTGACGCATTCGCCTCCACCAGCAACATATCCGCCTCTTCACGGCCTCACGTAAATCGTAGCTTTCCCACTTCACAGCCTTGTATGGAAGAAACATCTTTCCGATGCCGGTGACCTCCCACCTCCACATAGCATCACCTCCAGGTTTACACTCGAGAAATAATGAGAGACCTCAAGATACTCAACGACCAAAAAGAGACAGCCAGAGAATAAATTAATATTTGAAAAATTAAGAATTGCCGATCGCGAAACACCCGGCTGACTTTAGGAGAAATCATTAAGTCGAAAGCTGTCTTTCACAGAGCACCAAAGCTCAGTTTCTAAGAATTAACATTTGGACAGATCGTATAAATAATTAAATTGAAGGTGCGAGCTTTGGACTTCAAATTTCGAGAATCTATAACAGAGCATAACCCATTTTTTTCTTTCAACTGGGCATAAATTTAAGAAGGAAAAAAATGATCATTGGAGACGTATACAAGGATACGACTTGACGAAATAAAGAGCGTAATAGAACAGAAAGGAAATGGATTTTGGTGAAATAGAGAATGTAACTCAATCCCCACCGGAAAATCTAAGCTCCTACGAAATAACAATACGTAGTAACATCAATAATGTGTAATTACAATAAGTTTTGTCACAGAGAATACACAAATAACTTTCTATAAGGTAACCAACGATGATAGGAACTTCCATGATTTAGCTAAGAAATACTCTTTTATCGCATATTTATTACTTTATATTTACATTTTAAGGGATTTATAATACTTTCAGTCCAAATGATGAAGAATATTTTCGGCTTCTCTGTGCTTCTTTACTTTAATCCTACGTCTCGCGTCCTCAGCAGGGGACTTAGTTTATAGTACTGAAGATCAAAGCACAGGATACCAAACGTTAAACGAAAGCTCCCAAAACCGCAGAAAATCCGAATATACTCTTCAGAATATGACCAAATAACATTCTGCTTAATTACTCTTTCTTGTGAAGTGTTTTTGCTGGGTAGGATTAACGATTGTAATTTAACACTGTATCATATCGATACAATTTCTATTGAGAGTAATAACCACTTTGGAGTACAATAATGCAGCACCAGTCGGGGTATTTCATGTCGCACACCGCTCGAAGCATCATGCAGCCACTTCACGAAGTATCGCGACACACTACGCTAGCGGTTCGTATAGGTCGGATGTCGAAGCTCGAAATACGTTGGCTATCCTGAACTATCTCTGGTGGCTATGTCCCTCTTGACTTTCAATAAATATCATACTGTACCTGGAAACTCTCTGCTCATAGTCAACAGAGACGGCTCAGGATAGCCAACGTACTTCCAGCTTCGAAAGCCCACCTATACAAACCTATACTAGCATAGCTAGCAAACTAGCATAGTGTGTCGCGATACTTTATGAAGTGACCGTACGTTACAACAAGTCTCATCATCATTAGCGACTCATTAGTCGATGTTCATCATTCACGCAGACTCCTATGAATTTGAAAAACGGAGGCTTCAGGCGGAGAGAGGCTCGATTTCTCGTCGCAAAGAGGCGGAGAAGGAGCTTTCTCTATCTCTCGGGACTATTTCAGGGTTCGCCCATTCCCCTGAGCACAACCACACTCCCTTCCAGCCCGTGGAAGAACCATCGGAAATGCAGGAGTGAGGGAAGGAGGAGAAAAAGGAGATGAAAAAACAAGCTTCTCCTTTCAAGAAAAGGAGGAGACATCCCACTCCCAAGACACCAACACGCATCCCGTGTCCTCTTGTAGGGATTCCAGTCAATGAGACGGGAAGGACGACGGAATGGGAGGAGAAGACGAGGGGAGGCGGAAGGTGTGGCTGAAGGAGGAGGATATGCATCCCTTCGGGAGAGGAAGAAGAGAAAAAAAGACACTACGACGACCAGCAGAAGAGAAGAAACGACGTCTCGGAGGACACGCGGGCGACTAGAGACTCCCTGAGGCACAACACACGGTGCTTCGCTATGTTATTCAGAGCGCCAGACTTGGATACAAAACCATATAGCTATAGGTACATACATACCAATCACGCTGTTCCCTTCCGGGGTAGGCAAAGTCACTAAATGTCACCCATAAATACATATTTGTACACCTAACTCTGCTTCAATAATTTCCTCCACACTGACCTATTCTTGCAAATCTCTTTTGACTCATTTACCCCCATACACTGCTTCATACACACCCTCCTGTTTTTAAGACTCCTAATATTCCTCCTCCTAAGAATTTCCTCAATCACAACTTTCTCGGCCTACCTCTGCCTATCGCACCATTCATTTCACTCTTATATATCTGTCTCGTTATTCGACTCTCATCCATTTTCTCGACATGACCAAACCAACGAAGCACACTCCATTCATATAAGTCCATTACTGGAGCATCTAACCCACATTCATTTATTACCCACTCATTCTTCACCCTATCCATCCTACTCTTGCCGCAAACACTCCTCAGATAACTCATACCCACGGCGTTTAGACTCCTCTTATGTCGATCCTGACATACCCATGTTTGACTACCATACAATACAGTGAGGAGAAGTACACTTTTGTACACGGCGATTTTCGCTTCCTTAAACAGGCACTCATAAATCAAATAATTATAATAAGTAAATTATATTATTTATTTTTTTGGAGGCAAATACCCAATAATGAAATTATCACGGTAATAATGGTTTGCCAACGTTTCGGATTTATTTTGCCACTCCACGGCTCAGAGTACGTACCTTCCGAGTTCTTCATTCTTTGAGACAATAAAATTTAAAAAATTAAAGGCCGACTTGTTCTAAGGATTTTCACGGGTCAATGAAAGCTCGGATGAAAATCTAACGAGCTATTCATCTTCTTTTGTTTCTCATTACCTCACTACAACGATGAGAAAAATAATGAAGCCTTTAATTTTTCAAAAGAAATTAAGATATTGCATTTAATTTCTTTTCGTGTTAAACTACACCTCCAATTAAACAAGTAAGTAATAATGAATGGTATCATATCGCTTGTCGCAAGGGTCAAAATCCATTTAAGATTCGTCATCAAACAAAGCAAACAAAACAAAAGAAGCCATTTCTATACGCAAAGATAATATTTCTCGCCGTTTTCCACGCATACTCTGCCAACAGAATATTGCAGTTGGCAGTTATATAAAAGGGAGGAAATATTTATGAAACTGAATTAACTGTCGGAGATCCTGAACCTATGTTATTAATACCGTTCCTACGCTAAACCGTACAACATGTCGAGTGTTTTTAGTGAAATATTCAGTCTCTAAGCATAACTTATTAATATTAGTGTAACGATAGCAAAATATTCATATATTTTCTTATCCTCATGATCCGTTCATCGACAGATAAATAGACGGTCGTAAACGCAACTCGAGAACCGAATATATATTCGGGTTCAAAAATTTGAACCACGCCTATTAGAAAAAAATATAAGGTAATCTGTGAAATTGACCCACTTGACATAAGACTCTCTACGAATTCAGTAAGATTGTCCTTACGTATGTAACTTCTGGCAATACTGGGGTCCTGCTTAAATGACTAAACCGGCCGTATATTTTGACCGCGCGAGGAAAGTTAGGCCCCCGTGAAATTAACAGCATTGTAAATCTATAACGGAGCGGCTGTAAGAATAAATTGAGCAGTGCCGAGATAGGAATTACCAATTAATGAATATGCATCTGCCGAAACTACCGCGATCAATATTGTTAACCGACACTGGACCAATCGACGGAGCTCTCCGATCCATCGGAAACATCCAATCTGGTCTTCGATAATTTGGCATCAATTTAGCCTCGGCATCGATAGGGAGACTGAAGGCTTTAAAGGACTATAATTTCACCTCACAGTAATTTAAGCCTAGCAAGATAACGCAAAGTAGTGACATTATCTCTGTGGCTGATCACATGCAGAACATATAAGCCTAATTCCTCTCGCAATAGCAGATAATTATGAAACTAACTCCTCACAGGTTAAGAATAGACTCCGGGAATTTAAGAGGAAAACGGAAATACATAAAGTGTACATATTTAGCAGAACTTTTTACGTCTCCTTTTTCAAGAGTATTATACATTGCATACAATCAAAGATTTAATTTTTTGTCATATGGTACGAATTTCGAAGATTGTACACTTGAATTGTGGTCACATTTTACCGCGAAAATTTAAAAGTAGAGTAAAAACTATTTTGTACCAAATGGCATCGATCAAGAGGCATTCCAATGTAACCAAAGGCTCTAACTCTAGGATCCACAGACTTTCTGTGCCAGTGAAAGCTTTAAGGTTGAGCGAAATATCATTTTACTCAGAAATCAATGAATTTGGTCTCATTTTAAAGAAAAATATCTCACCCTTCTAGTGACACCAAAAATGTAACCCCTTACCACATTACTTTCGAAGACATTTGCCAAAAGATACCAGCCATTTTAAATGGTAAATCGTTCGTGTATGCACTCCAGAGAAACATTATTTAAAAAATGAGGTATTTCTAACACTCATATGCCGTAAAAAACTAACAGCGTGTGTTTTGTATGTTTTCTTGACTATTTTTAAAAATTAATCACATTGTCACCGCAGTAGGTTCTTGGGTATCACAAAAAACCTTCAGTTTTGAAGGAATTTCAAACGCACCGCGCGAAAAAAAATGAGTAAATTAAAGACTTATTTAGATATTTTCATTTGATTACTTACAATTCCCGTCAATTAAAACTATATTATTACACCATTAATAATGCAATATTTAATTGGTGTCCACAGCTGGTGAAATTAAAACGTATAATTCGAATATGGTCTCTATTATGACTAGGGAACTACTTCACTCGGACTATCTTGAAAGTACATAAAATGTGGCATTTTGCACTATCCTAATTTCCTCAATTCCAAAACATTTGTAAGTAAGCGTGAGGTCAACACCCTTCACTTTTCGAAGCCCTCGAGAGTGTTAATATATCCCCTCTGCAAGAAGATGCCACAAGACTGCAGGCCGGGGAGGACGGAGGATAAATTGGGGAACAGTTTAAAATATCGTTTTACAGGAGCTGTGTGGCAGCTCCGCGTAAGAGGGGGAGCGACACGAGGGAAGGAAGGGAAGGGTCCACTAAACAGCGGTAATTCTATTCTTCGTGGCGGTAATGCACACCACCCCAATGGGGTGGGGAAAGGTTATGGGGAAGAACGTAAAGAGTAGTGTGAGGGGAGGAAGGAACGAGAAAAGAGGGAGGGACAAGAAAAAAGCGAAAATGAGTACCTTAGTTTTTTTTCAGGAATCCGTTTGCGAAGAACCCGTTTCGGGTGCTCTACTCGAGTGCTCGCTCGACTGGAGCGACAGAGAAAACTTTCCTCGAGAAAGATAGAGAGACAGATGCGGGAAAAAACTGCGAAGAACTAACGGGAATCCGCACCCTTCAAATATACTGAAGGATTTTCATGCGATGATTATTAATGGTCGCGCTGTGAAATGCTACGGATGATATGCGCACGAAATCACTCACTTTTCTCTGATCAGAAAGTTAGAGAAATTAATCTCACTTTCAAGATCTCACTGAAAAATTCAAGAGAAAATGTTTTACTTCAAGTTATCAGGACACCCAATGCTAATCATTACATTTAAAATACAGGTGATTTTCAAGTCTAACCACGGCTGCATTTAAAGCAGAAGCACGTATTTTAATAGAACGCACTGAAAACAAGTCATAAATGAAATATATTCTTTCCTTTTTGACGTTGAGTGCCATCGATTTTTGACTATATTGTAAAATTCCTAAACGCATCAGTAAACTCAATTATCCCAAAGCAAATCTGCCCATGACCAGCAATTATCAACATTATCATACATACTGTTGTCTTACTTGATCGACAGTTATCAACATAAAAGCACATTCTCTCTAACCTAGATAATTTCCCAAACTTATATCGTTTTTTACCTGCTTCATCACTTGGTATTTTTTCTGGGATCTTCCCTTCCAAGTTTTCTAGAAAAAAAAGTTAAGACTCTGATACCTCAAAAGTACTAAGTACAACCATAACCGTTAGGGATACGAAAGGAATAATACATTACTTACGTAAAGAGAGAAAATTTAATTAGAGGCTTCATTTGAATGACTGGTTAACAGACACGTACGCAAAATTAAGATAGCTACTCAGCTACCAGTGAACAACAGCAGAAAAATTGAACAGCAAAATGGATGGCAGAATTAATTCTGTATAAGAAACTTGTCCAAAAATGAAGAAAAGAGGAAAGGACATCACAACCAACATATTTGTTCCGCTTACGCAGCACAGCATGGAATGAAGGTGGGGCACTGAATGAAAAAATTATCGGAGAAGAATAAAAAAATGTCGCAATCTGTCTACCAATATTTATCGACGTATTTCCTGGCAGGCTGTCGACCATTTAGCGAACGTTTAAATTGACGATCGCGACTCGCACCAAAGCTCTCCACGGTAAAGCACGCACGGCAACAACAGGCCTCGTATATTCGCTCCGCTATTTCAGGAAAAAGAGAGAAAAGAGATTAACGGCTCCTTTGCCAAGGACGAAAATTCCTCCGTCGATCAGCATTGAATACAGAGAGGGGCTCAGGGAAATAGAGGTGGAACAAAAAAACTGTTCTTTGGCTCGTAGACAGCGTAAGAGGCGAACGAGGCCGCGGGTAATCTTACTTTCGTTGGCGGAAGACGTTCATAGACGGGAATGCGATCTGGATTTCACGCCGTTTAGCAACCAACTCCGCCCTCGGCACCATCACCAACAGCAATGATGTCTCTGAAATATCCTTGGAGATAAAACTGCGCCCTCTTTGAGCTGAGAGTCGACAGCCTCGTCGCTTACTTGATCGACTGCATGAGAATGGGCGCTTGATCACGAGTCAACTTTATCTTCCTTTCCTATATACCATGCTCTCCATTTCCATTGTTCTTATCCATTCGTCCATTAATTATCATGTCTCATACGTTGAGTTAGAAGCGCAAGAGCCATTAATAGTCAGTATCACCGTCCTTTGGAAATATTTTGGTCACAAGAAATAGAATAGAACAACAGCTATGCCAGAAATTAAAGCCATCGATGATACGAGTTAAAAAAGTTACATTAAAGAGGGACGACATTTTAATGTCGTTAATGATAAAATTGGACACATCCTGGGTTTAAGAAGACTATTATTAAAGGAAAAATAGATGAATAAGTCCCCAGAGGAAGACACAGGAATAAAAACGTAGTCCAAATAAAGAGGAGAGAACAAGAAGAACTACCAGGAAGTAAGAGAATAGGGAAGGATATAGGGCTGAAGTCAAACAACATTAGGATTTAACGAGAAATGATGGAAAATTACAGAAAAATATTAAATTCCAGGCGAACAAGAAAACTAATTATGGAAAGCATTAAACAGGCAAAGTTCTAGCGACTTTCAAGAGGCTTGAAAGTAATTTTTATTTCAAAGAGACCAGCATCCCGAACTTATAACAACTTAAGGATGATGAGCAACACTATTGCACTTCATAAGACTCTCTCTCGAGTGGTAACCAATTTGGGCATCATACATATACCAGCAAAAGTTAAACTTGTGCTTAAATTTAGAAGCACAATACATTCCTACGGTTTTAGAATGCTTAGAAGCATGAGCGAATTTTCTTCAACGATCTATTTTCACTTCATCGAAAGCTAGACGACAAAAGCATCAACAAACATCGGACTATTACTAGCCAATAGTATTTCTCATCTAATACCAAGCAAAATAAAAACTGAAGGTTGACTCCAAGATATAGAAGGGTTGTTAGCGAATCATAACATTACCTGGCATTTCGAATGTACGCATGCCAATACATGCATGATGCCCATTACACTGATAAATTATAACGCCTCAATAATTTTTTAACCAATCACAAGTTTTACATTCTGCAAAAGTAGGAACAATATGTTTTTTTCAGTGCCGAGTAATAACGATGTGGGACTGATATGCGAAATTATTTTACAGCTTCAAAAGTAGGGTAAGACAGGATTAGCATAGGAGTAGGTTAAATACAGTAGGAATTCAGTATCTGAGAATTTTTAGCGGGAAAAGTAGAATGAATAGGGTTAGACATGAGTGAGTGACGAAAGAAAGTAAGGAGCTCCATTAAATAAAACATATGAGATGAGTTTACTTGTTGGGGTGGCTAATATGTTTCGAATATTCGGCCTTTACGTATGATACGAAATAAAATAATACGCATTATTCTCAGTGCAGCGAGCACGGCTTCCTCCTTTCCGTTATATCTACAATTAAAATTTTTACCACTAAGACACTTATTTGTCTATAAGGTTCTCCGTGTCTTTTATAATCGAGGAGGTCAATGTAATAAACCGTGCAAGTACAAATCAATGCTCAGAAGTAGCGCTAATATTAGAATTCCAAGACCTTATGTTGAAGCATTTAGAAACTCATACCTTTATATTGGACCTAAAGTTTTTGTCCAGTTACCTAGAGAAATGTATTCTGTTAGGAGGGAAGTCAAATTTCTAACCTTGTTGAGAAAATGGTTGTTTGCTCGAAAGTACATCGAAAATATCTTGCACAATTATGCACCATCCACCCAATTATGAGCTCCTTCTCACTTTTCTGTATATTTAAATATCAAATTTCATATATTCTTCACTTGCTTGTTCTTGCCATGCCATTTTCTTATGATATTCAATGTGCCTTGTTTCTGCATATTTTCGCCATATTGCTTCTTCTGTAAAGTGTAGCATAAAAATGTATTTTGTTTTTGTTACCCTGAACACTCATGTTTTGTCAATTTGTTAGCTATGCTTAAACTTTTTGTTTGCACACACATAATATGCCGAGCGCAAATTATTCATTTTATGGCAACCCCAACACAAGGATTCTTTTGGGGTGCCTAATTTCGCGAAATTGAGGTAATAATTAATTGTATACTCAAATGTCGTTTTGTGAAATATTAAATATTATTATTATTATTCGTTGGTCCGGCTTCGTCGAGAGAATGGAATAGAGTCGAACAGCTGGACAGGTGTATTGATAGAGGGGAGAACGGCGTGAGTGGAAGAGGTGGACCACGAAAATCGTGGGTGAGTGCGGAAGAAGAGACTCTATAGAGGGGATATTTGAAATATTAAGAATACGTAGACCTTGTACGGAGGGATATATGAGCATAAAGGAAAAGACAGTGGTTGGTAAGGATAGTCATTGTGGGGGAAACAATTAAAAGGGATCCAGTCGTCTAGGTCTAAGAGGAATATTCAAATTCTATGACTTCGTATGCCCAGAAAGATAATACCCCGAGGGAAGTAAGATCAAAGCAGAAATGAATGAAAGAGTCGGAGGAAGGAAAACGGGAGGAAACGAAGGGAGAGCAGCAAAGGAGGAAAAAAAAAGATTGGAGTGGAGGGAAGGAAGCCGACCAAGCTGTCACATTCGAAGATTAATGAGCAAGCCAGTCCTTTTAACACGCAAGCTTACACATAAAGATCAAGAAATGGCTTCCGTGGGACTTGCGGAAACTCGTGACGTCTGAGGACAAGAACTTCGGGACCCGCCCATGTCAGCCGTCAGACTTCCCCACTGCGTGCCGTAAAAAAAAGCGGAAAATCGTAACGATGCTGAAAGCTGACCGTATTCTCTTCGGGGTTTTGCCGCGTCGATCCATTTTTGGGGGACAACAGTTTCGCCTGCCTTCCAGCTGGCTTCGTCGACGCGGCAAAAACCCCGAAGAGAATATGGTCATTAAATAACCGCGGAAGCCTCCGTACCAATGCTGAAAGCTGCCACTAATACAGAGGAGTTTTGATAGCCATAACGTGATATCAAGTGAAGGGCAGGCACACACCAACCGATTCTCAAGAAATCTTAAAAGAGAGTCCATTTGAAAAGCGGCAATACGACTACATAAGTCGAATTTCCCACGATAACTGATATATAATCATAAACCATAAGTACATCCTGTGTTAAATAATTAAAGTCTTAAGCAACTTTCCTACAGATTCGTGCAAGCATTACCATAATTTATGCTGTCCGGATATCGGCTGAAAGAGTGTAAATTCGTGGATTCGGGCGATAGAGTTTGTAATTCTTCCAAAATGGGATTGGTACAACTTTCCAGAAACAAATAAGCATTAAAACGCGACCCGGTATTCGATATGTTACACCATCATCTTGAGTTTTGCCTTTTCTTCTTTGGACCATTACCACCTGAAATTGCATAGAAGAATAACATCCAAACCCGGGTGGTGTACTGAAGTTTATCTGTCTGCGGAAAATTGGACCAGTCCAAGCTATCCATAATAATTAAATTGTTTGGCTGCATTTGCTTTCCAGCAAATTTCACGGACAGACTTAAAAACTCTGGCAAGTTTACGCAGGGTGACAAGGAAATAAATCGCAAAATAAATTAACAGTGGGCATGGAAGTGAGGGATTTGTAGCAGAGCGTACACAGCTGAGCGTCAAGAGCGTCAGAGAAAACTGAAGGCGGTCTGCCGTGGCTGTTCTCATGGTAGTACGAATACTTTATAGGAAATATTTAATTGGATCATTTATCTTCACTCTCTTCTGCAATAAATATCCAGTCTATCTCTTTTCCATGTTCAATCCAAATCGGTCCCTGTCCTTAGAACCACTTGAACTGACCCCTCCTACTTCTTCCGCCCAATACCTCGGACAAATACATACCTTTAATCATTTCTCATGTCTGGTTCTAATCTCCGGAATCCCTAGCCATTATCCATAAAAAATTCTTCCTCGCTCTCTGTTTTTAAGGAGAAACTTTTTAATTATTACTATAAGCAACATATAGTATACCAATAATTAAAACTTGTATCCTAATATAGAACTGTATGTTTTCAAAATGATCTGAGAAATTATTGTTTGTCATCTCTCTGTGATTGATATTATATTTTCAATTGTTATATATATATGATATTTTCCATGGTATTTAGTGTTAATAACATATACATCTGAGACTGTGAGTTTTTTGTTTTTCAACACTGTGAGATGTTGGTCAGGTGTATATATTTTTGTGCTATTTTTTCGTTCAAAGCAGAATTCGATATTTATTTTCGTTTTTGCTCTTATGGGGAAACCCAGAGCATAATGAAACTTATTCTATTCTAATACAGTCTTCGCACAACCATGGCTGTTCTAGCGATGGGCGGTCCCGCTCTCTTCCACGAGATTCGTTCCTAATGTACTATTGGTGGAGGACTCGAGTGTGGGCGGGCGAGGAATGACAGGTTGTCCATCAGCTGGGCATTTGAAAATTCCCTGAGATTTCCAGGTTTTCCACACATAATATGTATTTTTCAGTTGGAAATATTGATTTTTTTTTCTTCGTCAATTAAAAAAGAATGTTCGGTATGTTTTTTTGGGTGATTAAACGTAAGGATTATTTTTAAACCTGCATATTTGTAGGAAAATGAGCACAAAACTATAAAAGTTTGAGAGAAAGTCACATCACCACCCTTTCTTAAATTTAAACATTGTCATGCAGGTGCTTAGGAACAAGGTTATATTACAGCCTGACTTTGCTACGTATAGCATTGATATAAAATGATCAACAATTTAAAAAACTGAAGGAATTGACTTTTTTTCCTTATTTTGAAAAATGCGACAACGCAAGGGAAATTTGACTTCACTACTTGCCAGTAACGGCACGTTCTTTACGCCACTGATTTACAGACTGTGACCAGTAAGAACACAATGTACCTATATAGAAAACATTGTACCTATTTTCGGTGATTAAAGGAATGCAAAATGCGACAACGAAAGGGAAATTTGACTTAGCAACTTAAAATTCCCTGAGATTTTCCGGTTTTCTAGAGTGCTGGACACCCTGAATGAGAGCACACGAGGCAACAACTTCGAGGTGGCATCCCCTGATGCACGGACGGACGGGACACGACAGAAGTTCACAGATGCAACGATCGACATGGAAGAGGGTTTAACGGCCAAGCCGCCGGAGGGCGCAGATGATGGTTTGGGGGTGGGGGGGGACAGGGGACACCCTGAAGTGCGCGATGACAACAGGTGGCGCTGATAACGGGACTGCGCCCGGAGCGGTGGGTAGGGAGACTGCGGCTTATTCGCCGCGAGTTTCGCAAAAAGGCGCTCGGTCATTATTAATGCAACACTTCAAAGCGAATGGAGTGTCTCCTCGGCTTTTCTGAACACAGACGCAGAGGTTCCACTCCTTCAGACCTCGTCGGCTCAGTAGGAGATTCCGGATGACTTCATTCAGTTTAAAGAACGGAAAAGCACCAGATCCTTCATTACTTATAAACGCTTTTCATTCGAGTATTCTACTAGCTGGTTGGTAGATATTTGGACAGTTCTTAAGATAAAGTCCCAAATCCAGGCAAATTGATCCGTTTTCCTTCCTAAATATGATTTGCCATTAGGCCCCTCTTCAATTCCCCATATTGTCTACCTCTCCTTATTTCGTCCAGTATTCCTATCCTCTTCCTACCGTCATTCTACTAAATCGTCTTCCTCGCTTCCCCAATTTTCTCTTCTCCATTACCCTCTTGATATTACCCCTGCTTTCAAAACGTCCTTCACCCAACTCTTCTGCCTCCTCCGAACCTCCGCCACCAGTTTACTCTCCTCTCCAACCATTTTCAATACATCCTCGCCCGTCCATCTAAGCACCCACCAAACCCTCTCCATATTTCTCCACACCCACATCTCAAATGCCTCAAGTCTACGTACATCCTCCTTCTCCTCCTCATCCTTCCTTCTCATCATCCTTCTCTCCTCTCATCTCATCTCCTCCGCATCATCCTTCGCAATAACTAAGCCTCCGACTCATGCAACAGAACGCTCCATATTGGGAGTTTTGCAGTTCTCCACCCAAAACTAAAACAAATGGTACGGAAATACATCCTTTCAAAAAAAGAAAATAGATTTTGCCATTAAAAATAAAAAAATAAAAAATAATGGGACTTCACCGCAGCCATCTGGTTCACCCATAGAACACAAAACAAATAACCCATTAAGACATGTTGTACTTTTACAAATAGTCCAGCCTATGAATGTGACAAATGTGTCTGAGGTTAAAACCTGCAACTGACGACATAGGCCTCCATGTACCTCTCAACTAAAAGTTTACAAGCAGTCCATGGATTTGAGATGATTCAACAGCATACGCCAAATGACATCGTCAACGGTCCATACAGCATTACACTAACACGAAAACAAGTTCGTTCACCAAGGTTAATCCGTTGAAAGAATTCTCGTTAAAGGCAGCGTTACTTCCAACAAATAAGTAGGGATTCCACATCGTGGTATTCGTACAAAATGCAGGTCCAAAACTCTCAGCTTCTACGACCTTCTTCTTCGCTTGTTTTAGATCGTATCGCGTGATCTCTGCCAATAGCAAGCTCCTTCGGATCGTCGATCGAAGCGCAGTATAAATAGTATTGACGTGAAGCCATATTTGGACCAGAGTAATTATAATTAACACGCGTCAACATTCGGGTTTATTTTTTTAGCAAGTGAAAATGGGACTTTGGCACCATTACAACTACGTAAATAGAACGACTTGGCTCCGAATCAATCAAGAATCACTTTAAAGAGTCATTCGGTCCAGATTGAACTATTAGGTTTCCCAACTACTGTCATTCAGACTTAGACCAGTAGCTTAGTACTGACTTAATTATACAAAAGAAATGTCAATTCCAAGCTATGTTATTTTATTTGGGCATAGTTGACTAAAGTAACCAATACATATCTTAATGCAAGGCTAAAGACACCGGTGCTACGTCATCATAAACACATTCCAAGCTCGATGTCAACAACCGATTCTTAACATTAGGGCGCATCACGGCAAGAGAGAACTAACGGCTTTAAGACCTTCCAGGACAGTGATTGGAAACAAGGAGTATAAATAAGTATTATTGAGCTAATATTTTTGGCGTTGATCAACGACGCAATTCAAACCCACATAATAACTCACACATGAACTTGAGATTGGCCTATCGCCAAAATGGAGGGGTTTGAACAGGTGAGCCAAGCGGAAAACGCCTCAAATTTTGAGGAATCCAACTTAGTGATGGCACTGACAGAGGTTGGGGGGATCCAGTGGTGAAGTTTACAGTAAGAGGTGTTAGAAACGTAGCCTCCTCATTAGCAGAGAACTAAGCCTAATTCAATCTCCCAATCGACCAGCACACCACTGCTGAAGAAGTTTAAAGAGACAGGAGCGATTATTTTTTATGCGCAAAATGGAGCGAAAAATTGCTTACAAGTCTAATCGGTGATATCTGAAGATAAAACTTAAAAAATAGCATCTTTCCAATTTTAGTTACTGGGAAATTCAAAGCTATTTTAACACTTAAGTTTTATAGCATATTACACATGTATCTGTTGCATAATAATTCGATAGCATACGGACAAGCTTCCTTCTAACAGCAATATAATACGTTTCTCATAATCACAATTGTTACTAACAAATATTTTTGTTTCAGGTGCCACACCGAGTCGAGTATTCGATAATAATATACTTCAATTGATTTCTTCCAAATTCTGAATACTGAGCGGAAAACTATGGTCAAAGAAAATTTTAATTAAGGTAAAAAAAGAAAATGTAATTCCTGCATCATTACGAGTGCCTAAACGGCGAGTTCCAACCTATAAACAGATAAATTCAAGTCAAATATAGTTCACGAATTTTTTTACGAATTCCTAAAAAATATAAAATATGCATACATTACCCCAAGATAGTCAGGCAGGCTGGATAGACTAGCAAGCAGGATAGGCTGCAGCCAGCTGAACGCTGTTTAAAGCGGCGGAAAATGGTTGGAATTGTGGATTTAACTTTTAAAGGTCAACCAAGAATATAGTTCCGGGTTCATCTAATCATAGGGAAGAGGTCTCGTGCTTTATACAACGAAATGCTAGAAACTGTAGCCACTAAACGCTATAAGCTAGCTAAAATACTTACAATGACCCCCTTTAAACACGCTCACTAGCCATAAAAGCACAACCTAAATTTATGAACTATTCATAGAATTCGCAAAGACACAACGACGTTAGCAACAAGCATATCAAATGACGACTGCAAATTTTCATTAATTAATGGAATAAAATATGATAGGACACAGCTCCGTCAAGTTTTAATGAACTTGGACCCATTTTATGACCAGCAATTAAAATATTTTCACCAACCAGCGATAATAATATATCATTCGGCTAAAACTGGAAAGTTACCTGAAACAATGTTTCTCTCAACCGTGCACTCTTTCCATGCCTTTAGAATTGGTCTAATTAAAAGCATTTCCTAGGGGCAATGCCACTTAAATACGTCGCCGCTCATATTTTTAGTGTCTCATCTTTCGCGTAGCCAGGGTGAACGCGTTAGAACGGGAAACAATAGACTCCGAAGATGTCATTGTTGCACATGCTGGGTGGCGACGTGCCAAGCGAGTCATGGAGGCCGGTGCAACCGCGACAGGCATTGCATGGGGTTTCAGCCTCGGCCAGGCGTTAGTCACCAGACGGGAGCCAGCGCAGGCATTTACAAAGTTCGCATCTCAGAAAAAGAACTAGCACACCTTGGAAAGGAGACACGTTGTCTCGTCGCCTTCTCCCGACGCATTGTCCCAGTCCCTCCATCCTGCCCTCTTTCTGTTCAAAGTTTATTTTTTTACTTATGCTCGGCAAATGTACAGCACCGCACGCCACTTGAAAAAATGCAAGCAGCAACACAAGTGAACACGTAAACGATAAATGTAAAACATACACGACTCCGAGGGAAACAAGACAAAATAATGAGAGGCTATTCATTCGAAAACAAAAGCAAAACAATTTCATTACCAATTAATTTCTAAGGAGTTGAGGAGAAACGCAGTTGCTAACATTTAAGACCATTACCTTCGACATCTTACGGAAACATCCGCCAAACTTAGAGACGAAATTTACAACAAATTTTGACGCAACAAATACGCAAAAAAACAATTTTCAATATATCTATGCGAAAGCTCATATCGCCCAATGCAATCAAATTAACGGTTATCGAATCGAACACAGACATCATGAATCTACCATTCACATTTACCATGAGAAACCAATCATTGTCACACTGAAACTAGTACTTTATTGAGATATTCATAAACAACTGCAGCAGATGTTAAATGTACATTTCTAGTCCATACGAGCGATGGTCTGTCCTCACCTCCAACTTTCAAATGCGACTTATAACGGCGAACAACACTAGCCGCTGGGCTAATCTCTAGATCGGGGATGGCGAACTTATGGCACGCGTGCCGTAAGTGGCATACGGAGCAATTATTCCGCACGCTGAGCTGAGAAGGCGCTAAGGGATACCACTATCTCACTCGATGGGTTGGCACGCGGTTCGAGCAAGTACACTCTTATTTAATAATTTTTTTGGCACTCAATCGCCAAAAGGTTCGCCACCCCTGATCTAGACTATGTTTGGGCAACCGATGGCACGTGTGTCAAACATGGCACGCCGATGACTTGCCTCTGGCACGCGATACGCACGCACGCGACGTGAGTCCTTACCTATTCTACTATAAATTTTTAGAGTACACCAGTAAACAGCAGGGACAATCTCGGCGTGTGGAAGCCAGCCTACTCCCGAAAAAACTAAGTGGAGTCCTCGTACTAGGCTAAAAAAGCGGCGGTGCGTATCAGAAGCGATCAGTTGGCTAGCCTTGCCATAATTTTTTTCATTACGTCAGTTTTTCATGATTAATGTGACAACTTTTCAATCAAATATCACGAAATCAAATAAAAATTCTCATAAAATTTTAGTTGGCACTTGGAAAATTTTTTTCCAGGGAGTTGGCCAATTTTGGAACGCACTTTTAGAAAAATTGCCCACCTAAGCCTGGAGAGAATCGAGAGCAAGATGCGTACTAAAATGCTCGAAGAGGCGAATCCGAATTGCCCCTCACTCAAAGAGGCGTTAATTGGCGGCTCAAAGATTTGAGCATGGCTCACCACGGCCTTGATGGACCTTTACCAAAAGGTCCTTTCCACTTTGTAGGGCCTTGACCTTCCGAGTCGACACTTATAAGGGTCAACTTGGCGATTGGGATGGCATACAACGTGGATCCATTGGGAGAAGGAGCGATTTAACAACCCCGCAGTTTTGACGCGCTTAAAGCAGACTCCTAAGCAAATGACCTTGGGCCTCGAATTAACGGCACATCCTTTTACTTTTAAGTTTCCTTCGGTGGACACGTGCAACCCGGATACTCGCGGCGAGGCCGTCAGCTCGCGCTATTCATTGAAATATCAACGCTGAAGTTTACTTTCCGAAGCGGCCATGTGACAGCACAATCTATAAATTCTCACATGGGAAAACAAACATCCTCGAGTGAAAAGAGTTTCCAGATCTTGGAGGGAATTCGGCACGCCTTTTGGAATGTCCGACTCTCGACAGAGACGACATTTAGACGTCACAGCCGTGAAAGTTTCAAATAGGCCCAATTCAGAATCAAAGATTCGTCGGGTGTTCTGCCGTCACATCCACAGACTTACCGAGGGTCGACCGCGTCGAGACCTTACTGAAATAGTCCCCCAATTCCGTACAATCTTCGAGTCTCCTGTCTCCAGGGACACGCGTTCGCAAAAATCAAATGGAAAAAGGCCAAAAACAAACAAAAACACTTTTAAGGTAGTCCGAGCGAGATAGTACTCTAGTCCTAATAGAGACCATATTCGAATAATACGTTTAAATTTCACCAGCTGTAGGACACATCAATTAAATATTACCTTATTAATGGTGCAATAATATAGTTTTGTATGACAGAAATGGTAAGTAATTAAACGAAAATATCTAAATAAGTCTTAAAATTGACTCATTTTTTTCGCGTAGTGCGTTTGAAACTCCTTCAAAACGGAAGGGTTTTTTTTGGTACCCAAGAACCTACTGTGGTGACAATATGATTAATTTTCAAAAATGGATGAGAAAACATAGAAACTACACGCTGTTAGTTTTTTTTACGATATCCAAGTGTTAGATATTCCTCATTTTGTAAATAATGTCTCTCTGGAGTGCGTAAACGTGCCATTTCCCATGTAAAAGGACTGGCATTTTCTGGAAAATTTCTCGGAAAGTAATGTGGTAAGGGGTTATTTTTTGGTGTCATTAGAAGGGTGAGATATTTTTCGATTTTTATTTTCGTTGAATTACTTACAATTTGTGTCATATAAAACTATATTATTACACCATTAATATTGCAATATTTAACTGATATGTCCTACAGCTGGTGAAACTAAAACGTATAATTCGAATATGGTCTCTATTATGACTAGAGAACTATCTCGCTCGGACTACCTTAATGGCGAGTCACGGCAAAGCACGCGAGAGGAAGCCTTATTCGCGACAGTTGGCAATTGGTGGGGGGGGAGGGGGGCGACTTCAGAACAGCGCAAAAGAGAAAGGAAAGGATTCTTCCGTCTCGGAAAGTGAATGCTCACTCCGTGACTTCAAAGAAGCTTCAGTGACTAAGAACATCTCCTCATATCGAAAAAAAACTCGCACTTAAGGCAGCTGGAGCGGTAATTGTGTGTCATCAAAAGTGTATTTCAATATTTCTTTTAAAAATACGTCTAAAACAATTCTATGACCTCATTCCTTTTAAAGGCATCTGTTTATGCATGGGAACATACTGGCAGTGATGGAAAAGTGACAATAATATCCTTTCACAAATTTTCACCTAAACTGAAACTTGCTTTGACTTTTTTCCGGCGCAGTTTTCGAAATTGATACGAAATTATTAGATGAAAAAATATTAATTGATCCCATTTCCTTACTTCTTTCCCTAATCCATGGTAATAGTCCCAACACCCACTGCCACACGCCATTGTGACTGCTCACAGGATAGTATTTGGAATCACTCGTGGATTCTCCCTTACATCAGTGGTCTATAGGCCCCATACCTGCACTCCGCCCTCACACTTATTTTCTACAGCTACAACCCCACCAAGGTATTAGCTTCACTGTCTGTATGCACAACGCCTTTTTCCCTGCACACTCCACCAAAGGATCCACGCCTCAAGAGTCTCCGATGAGAGAATATCGCGTACGTACGCTTTGATGTCTTCATTTGGAACAGGCTCGGGCCGGGTTCAGTTAACGCCTTTCACGGACGACTTGGCAATACTGCGCCCACGTTGCTACTGTCGGCGTCAAAATGATATGCCGCTGTACTTTGAAAATTTATATCTTTGTCCCAGTAAATGCAAGTGCAATACTTTATACACCAATTCAAAGATAATTTTATTGCAATTTCAGCAGTATTTTTTATTAAATGATAAAACCAAAAATGGAGACACATTACTGCAATAATCGACACCGCGCTCCCTAAATTTGGCAGTTTTGTCAACTTCATGAACTTTGTAACTCAGCATATGGAAAACTACGCAATCTACAGCATTGACTTTCCACGAAAAGTTGCGAGAATTAATAAAGATACACAAAATGGCAAGCGCAAATTTTTATAACGCACATTTTGTTGTTAAAGAAGGAAAATAGGATGGTAGGTTACGATCGTAGCTATATCCATGGAGAAATGTCTCCCCCGACGATTACGGCCGAGAATTATCTTTATATATATAATTCTTCTGTACGTGTGTATGTCACTGAACTCCTCCTAAACGGCAGGACCGATTTTGATGAAATTTTTTATGTGTTTGAGCGGGTTCCTGGATGGTTTAGATTCACTGATGGACCCGGTAGGTGGCGCTGCGATCGGCATCTAGGAAATTTTTTGACATTTTTTTTTCATATTTTTATTAGATTTTTTCGCATATCAGAAAATATAACCCCAAAATTTCACACCCCCACAATCCCCCCAATATTTTTTATGAAATGAAAAAAAGATCATAAGTTTATGAATTATTGACCGTTAAAACCTTCTGAGAATCCATGAATAAATGATCATCTGATAATCATTTATAGTTATGGTTGTGTACCATAGGTGGCGCTGATGTCGAATTCTGTGGTATTCGAAGTACACATCAATACATGCGCTAGTCGACGCACTTGCGTCATAGCTTGGCGTTGTTTTGACGAAACGAAACGATTGAAATGTCAAACTCAATGTCAAATGTCACTTAGCATATAGTTTATCGAAAATTCGAGTATCGAAAAAACCTTTGCTGAACCCGCTAACAGCAGGCAAGCCAAAGTTTGGGCAAGACAACGTCTGTCGGGTCCGCTAGTAGTGTATAAATATCCAAGGAAGGGCTCCAATTCGGGACGAATTAATGGCCACAGTGAGCTAAACCCACGTCAGACGAAGCGTCCACGCGGGGAGCCTATTGCAATGTGTGAGTGTGAGGCTTTTGCCAAAAGGGCGAATAACGCCATCTGCGGACACGGCAAGGTCCCTAAGTTAATACGTACGTACGCGCTCGAAAGGAGAGTTGCTTCCCCTTGTATGGCCAGAATTCGACAGATTTATTTTATATTTTTTTACAGTTTTCAATGTCGGCATGGAGTGATAACTGGTTTCATGCTTGATATTATTGTGATATTCTCAATAAATCACGAACATAGCCTTCATCCTTTTTCAAAGTTTCTCATGCAAAGAAGCGTCCTTTGCTAACTTAAGAACGACAGGAATGCAAGCTATTTGGTTCTGGCAACTAGTAAACTATCTTTCAATAGAAACCATAGCACCATAAATAATGTCCGTCAATTTGCGATTGTTTTTTCAGTACTAGCTAACCTGCCGAAGTAAAAAGACGAAACTGGCCCGGTCTCATTCTGTATGGCTGAATTTTTTCACGGCATGAGAACCGCAGAGGATTTATATGTTAATGTCCAAGCCAATTAAACTAATCGTGATAATGATATGTTTTAAGTACCTCGATAACCTCAATATTAAGACGTCTAGACAAGCTATCAGTTAACATTAACCATACATCACAAAACTGGACGTTAGCTACAAGGTATAATAGACTCAGTACCCATGCTCAATAACTCATCATATTTTTCCAACTTTAAGTGCCCGCATGATTTTATTTCCTAGATCGAATCAGCACCTCGTGCAGCACACGCATTTATGTCATATTTTACACTTATCAATGGTAGTATTATAACCCGTTCACATGTTAGTACGTTTACCCACGTATCACTCTCAGTACCAGCAAGTATCACCTAATAAGCCAACGAGCTCCTTTATTGTGTAGTGTTTTCTTTGTCCCTCATTTATTCATCATCAATCAATGCCGAGAAAGGCATTTAAAATCTTTAGAATGCTCATGAGGGTATCTACGATAAAACACACTCACTGCAGATTACCTATATATATCTATCGAAAGAAAGAACTAATAACGGTCGTAGTAGAGGGATACAATTTCCTTGACGATCAATCTAGCACCAGGAAGATTTTTTTCACATCCATTTTCGCCACTCCTCCAGGTTTTTTTTTCATGCGTAGGCAGAGAGATTACTTGTCCCGACAGATGGAGGCCTTGCATATCTAACCCACTGTAATTGTGAAATATACGAGGAAAGTCTCTATGTGAGAAAATAAAACGTAAAGGCCTCACGCCAGGATGCCTCGTTTACGCAATAAATGCCTAGGAGTGGTTAGTGGGTGATTTACCGGCTATTAACGGGTATTTATGGCATTCGCGAGGAATGCACACCCATCACGTACGCAGGTAAAAAAAAGTGCCGTGGCATTATGGGCCACGTTCTCATCAACAATAGCAAACACGGGTTATCTCATAGAGACCAAGACGAATTGTAGAAAGGTCGTCGGAATGCGAGTCACGCAGTCGACACATATTGCCAGGGCAAGATTCACATGGAGTGCAAGAAGACACATTTACGGGAAATTTTAATAGGTGCGCAAAAGAGTAACGCTCTCCAGGAATCAGAAAATTTCACTATGGCGACCTCCAAAGAGGCTGAATGCTTTTAACAACTCACCGCAGGCGGTTTAAGTCACTCAATTATGACATATCGAAAAACAGTAATGGAAAATGTAGACCGTAACGTTTGGATGAACGTGATAAGTAGTTAACATTATCATCTCAAACAGACCTAATTAAATAGGTTGATTGTATGCTGGTAACAACAGGTAGATTGTATGCTTAGGTGATAATAAACAGGTAGATTGTGTGCTGAGGTGAAAAAGGAAACTAAATAGGTAGAGAGGATCCTGAAAGTGTAGATAATCGGGAGGTGTTTCTCTGACTTTCAACGAAAACTACCATTAACTGATACAATACTTTTACAAACTTATTCGACTTGGCCCTGAAAGCGTAGAAAATCTAGAAGATTTTCTGTAGATTTCAATTAAAACTACCTGCAACCGGTAGAATAATTTGTTGAACGAATTTTATGTCCCGAATCGAGTTGTTTTCGTTTCAGCGGTCTGAACTTCGCAAACCACGACTTGTGGACGCACCTACTTATTTCCCAACCTCTTCCCCAGTTGGGCAAACTTCCCCAGTTGGGCGCCGGATTCCGACTTGCTTTGCATGAAGTGGAAACTTACGGTTTCCGCACGATGCGCTCACTTGCCCTTTCGGCTTCACTCGCTCGAAACGACGTGAGGAAGGAAAATAAAGCAAAACAACAGACACGACTCCCCGTTGGTTCGAGTGCGGAACGCATGAATATTTTTTTGAGGATGTCTATCTCCGACCCACAAGCCGAGCATCCACCACAAAACGAAAGCGCGAAAACTTCGTCGATTTTTGCGTTGCCACTCCAGTACATCGAAGCAAACATCCACCGAGCTATTCGGAGATGTCACAAATAATCCACTACAGTTTGAACTTTCCGCATCACTTCAACTGTGATGGAATTACCAGCTCAGTCTAAGGTAATGGGGACAGTGCAGCTCGCCCGAAAACGCCCTTTTAATTCTGGCCTCTGCCGCACCCGATCTTTGCCTTCCCCTCTTCACCGATCCGGACAACAGTGCACAATGCGTTGCATGGATTCACGATAAAGTTCGCCGTTACGTTGTAATTCGCAATTAGCAATATTTTGATGATCCTTGATGGAGATGATGGATTCCCATTGATTGTAAGTGCATAAGTGAAATATACGTCGTAAGCGTCATGGTAACAACCTGATTGTTTCCATAATTTACTCCTGAGGTCGAAATAATTATAAAAAAGAAAGAAAAAACCAAAATGCTGCAACACTTATTCTCCATAATAGCCATTTTTCCATAGGCCGGACCAAATAGGTTCGCATTAAGAAGCAAAGCAGAATCTAAAATAAAATCGCGAAGACGTTTACGGCCGAGGTAGTATACAGCTCTCTTAACTGTACACCACTCGAATTTTACGACCGAGCATTTCACCTAAATTTGGGAGGAAAAATGTGGTAAGAAAACGCACAGGAACTCTATATTACTTGCTAATATTTTCCATTAAGGGATTTAAATTTTGCGGCGTAAATGAAACGTATTTCCATTGCTAGATTGGACCTTACTCTGTAACCTGCTGGAGCGAATAAAAAATCCCAGATAGCTTTCAACTCGTTGCTCGTGCACTAACGACATTGGTCAAAATACTTCACTACAGTATGCATAGCTAGCCAATTGTCTCTGTTAATAATTCGTTAACACGATCTCGCCGGATCGACCGACCAATTGTATCCGTGTCCTAAAGATCGCCACACAAAGTCAACTCCTATGCTTCCAATCTTCAAATGACTCTCACCCAAAAAACGTATCATTTATCATTCAAAAGTGCTTTAATTGACACAGTCGCAGATTGTTGAAATTTGGTACTATTTGTAGAGTGTCGGGTCGTCTAATCTACATCTACATAATACCCCGCGAGCCGCCGCATGGGCGTGTGGCAGGGGGTGTTAGGTCACCAGATGTGTAATGGTGTAAGTTTTTGGAGATGAAATGGTGACATGTATTATAGAAGTGTGTTTAGTGGAGCTCAATTTTTATTGTGGTCGCTTATTGTTCGCGGAGTGAACGAGTTCTTGTACCTATCTGTTGGGCAGTGTATCTCTCTCATTTATCGCATTTGTCAGACCTAGAGATGTAGTGAGGAGTCATGATAATATTCTCTATGTCGCTCTGAAAAATATCAGTTCTGAATGTATCTAGCAAGTTAAGCCTAGGGTGTAGCCTCCGAGTCTCCAGGGGCTCCCACCTTGGTTCCTCTAAATTGTGAGACACTATATGTACGCTGGTAGCAGTTTTTAACGAAGCGCGCTGCTTTCCTTTGTATTTTGTTAATTTTTTGGTGAAATCTATTTGACCAGGGTCCCAAATGCTAGCAGCGAATTCGAGGTGTGGCCTTACCAGAGCGAAGTTGCATCTCTCTTTGACTTTTTCATCCGAGGACCTTCATATTATACGTTTAACAAAACCTAGTTTCCTTAATGCTCCGCCACATTCATCTGGCAAGCCTGGCCGAGTTCCTGCCAAATCTCTGACATGGAACCCTCCATCTTCACGCCCCCTTCACGCCTACCCATATCTCTCCTTTTTTCTTAATTTTCACTATTGTTTTCATCACAATTTTCACTAATTCACTCCAAAGAAAATAGAATACTTTCACTCTCTTCAACCTTAACACACATGGGAGCCATACGGTTAATAAGGCCGTCCTCACAACGGGTCGTTCCGGTCGCTAATCCATCTATTCTTTGGAGGATGGCGTATCGCGGCATCGGAACGACACGCTTCCCGACCATTGCCCACGTAACCACTTACACACGTAAACAAGAAAACTATTACGGAAGTGCACGCAACACATCTCGCAAAAGATTGATCTGGAGATTGTACATGGTTGAGATTTTCGCGGATGAAATGTTATCTTTGGAAACTTTGTGGAATTCCATTTTAAATCGAAATATTATACTAACTTTTACAATCCAGTGTGGTCAAAAGAGACATGCACGATCCGGAGTTCGAATGCTAAAGCGTCATCATTAGGCCATTTAGCATCTGATGATGATGCGTTAGCATTCGAAATCCGGATCATGCATGTTGCTTTTGAACACACTGGATTGTAAAAGTTATTACAAATATCCATTCTGAGATTTTCGATCGGAGGAACGAAGATGCGTGGCGCTACCGAACATTGGCGCATATAACTTCTCTAGCACTGGTGGTTTGCCTGTAATGAGGAACATATTGGTGAGCTGTCATTATTTGATAAGTATCTGCGTGCTTTTTCCAACGCATAAATAGTGGTAGCTTCCTCAACTTCATTTTGGTACAATTAAGAACATTTTGGTGACGAGTGAGTCCCTGCCAATCACCCTCGCGGTGACTTTCACGGTATTTTGCTGATGCAGGTACACACCTTGGCTCGGAAGTGCTCACACAACCATCAGCCCTTGATATCTGATTCGATTTTGTATCATCACCCGTCCAAATTTTTAAGACAAGAATTTTAGATGAATATCGGAAATATGCGCTAGTAAAAATCCTACGTTCTCATGGCGAAACTAGGAGTGCCACCCCAGTGATAGGAATTGTAGCTCCTCAGCTTACGACTCGAGCATATGGACCTGTTATCAAAAGATCAATGACAATGATACAAACAAAAAGATCAGGAAAATAAACAAAAGAAAAAACAAACATCTAGGGTAAAGCCACTTCCTGCCACACATTATAACGAATGGCAATAAGTATTGTTTGTATATACAACGAGTGTAAGGTCTTGCGAGTGACAAAGATAATTAAATTCTTAGCACTCGTGTGCTGATTACGGAAAATGATCGAGAAAATATGTTTTCAGTCGAAGAAAATCGTTTCCACGTGCTGAAAAAGCTACCATTCTAAACAATGTGAAGCAGAGTAAGGAGGGGTTTTGTTATGATTCAAAAACATTAGTTCAGGTCCACAAAATCAACCACGAAATAAACCGCTAAATATTTTATAACAGAAAATATCTCGCCCACAAAAAACGATAACGTTCACCAGAGAATTTGGTACTTGCGATTGAAACCAGAATACCTAACTACCTCGCGTTCCAATCTAAATTTGCCATTTAAAGCAAGTAGTTTCGCAAGATTGTAGGCATTCGACACGAGCAAAAATATTAACAAGAAATAAGCGCATAATTGAATTCATAGCCCCGTTTCTTACATCAGAGCTGTCCTTTTCTCATCGTCTGGAAAATCCTCGGACACTACAATAGGGATCAACACTAAAAGCAAACTGGTGTCCAGAAGAATGATGAAAGGCTTTCCCGGCGTATGGTGTCGTGGAAGGTAACTCGGGCTTTCCAGCGGGTCAGGTTCTCCATTTCTGCCGACGTTTCAATGAACGAGTCGTCCATCTCGATGTCCTCAGGACGATGGACGAGACGTCGGCGGAAATGGATAACCTGACCCTCTGGAAAGCCCTAGTAACCTTCCATGGTGTCCAAAAGACAGGGCATTTAATAAAGCACTCGGCGCGAAATCGAGGGATCTGGGTGCGATTCCCAGTCCAGGTGAATGATTTTTCCACTATGAATTTCACACAATTGTAAATAGGGAAGAGTCATAAAGAAATGAGAAGTCTTTTATCGAATACGACAAGCTAACTATTAAAAAACTAAGAATAGAAGAATTTCGATCAATTCACTTCGTATCATGGATTTATTTATTTACAAGTTACATAGCTACAAGGAATCTGCAGGGTGACAATGGTAAGAACAATAAGAGGGTAAAGCAGTAATAAAAATTAATTGACACTTGTTATTACACTTCAAAGATAAATTCTGGCAGATGTGTTTTAAACATGTACTCCTACAAGATCTTAGATTTATACAAGGACTCAGAGTTCATAACGAAGCCGGTTCCAATATTTTATACCCCTTTAAAGAAACGAAAACCTGGTAGTGGTGTACCTACAAGGCGCATTAATTCCTTCTACGTAAAAAAGTTTTTTTTTCACTTAATCTCATTCTTCCCAGAAACATACAATCTGCATAGCTCTTTTTTAAAGGCTTAAACCTTTACAAAGATACATATTTCCTGGATACGGAATCAGAATACTTAAATCCAGATTCCTGCTAATTGAACTTCAAGTTTTCGTCATCCATCTCTTTCGAAATTTGATCTTCTGCTAGCAGGAGGTGGAAAAAAATAGATTCGGATCTTCGCCTTCAGAGGGAACATCATGACGAGGATGGAGAGAGATAAGAAGCAGGCTAAGAAGTGGTGGCGAAAGGGATGTCTTCCGTGCGACGGGTAAAACTAAAATTAAAAAAATGGATAGACGGGAGGAGGCGATTCATCAGCCGAGCGGGGGCCGGCTCAGGCGAGAGAGATTAGTAAGGTAAACAAAAGGCGGGCGACCTAGTCGGACGGGTGAAGAGGATTTGGGCCGCGTGGGCCAATATCGAAACCCACATCGATCAAAGCTCGGAAGGCACAAAATGGAAAGCGTATCGGAGATTTAATTACACCGACAACCCATTGACATGCTCAGGGTTGGATTGGATATTTGGGGAGGCGACCGACGGATAAGGTCATTTGCTCCATTGGGGATATGTAAGGGAGGAAGGGTGGGTAGAAACCCGGCGTCGGCATTAGCCAACTCTTAACGAAAGGCGCCAAGGGGACCACGGCTCAACGTATCATCCGACAGACGGAGTACTCTACTTGAAGTGCCCTCCACAAGACACTCAAGTAGAGATCGGGTTCCTCTGAAAAACATCCGCCTCTGCAGGGATTTGAACCCTGGTAGCGTACAAGAAATGGGGAGACGAACACCTAGGCTGGATGTCAGACCAAGCTGCTCACACGCCGCGAGTACCCAAGCCACCACACCAACCCGATCCCCTGACATGCTCAGGGTACTCCAAACATATTACATATTTCTGAAATCGGAGAATAAATCAGTAGATATTGCATCCTATGGAAGCACGCGCGAAAACTGAACAGTTTCAGAAAGTATTTCACCTTCAGATATTAACGGACTTCCATTTGCTTGATGTGAAGTGAAAAAAAAACAAGTTATATACAAGTGGTGCTGCATGGAGTTCTATTTGCGGTGAGGGAAACTCTTTTTATCTTTACAATTCTTCTAAATTTTCACAATTCCCTATGTTTACTTAATAAACGTATATAACGCGAAAAAACAACCTTAAACGGTAATTCAGAACGAATTCAAAAACTTAATCAAAAAAATTCGGCCATGACTGTTTTATACTTACAGACTCTTATCAACGGGGAGGTTACAAAACATTTCGCCCGCGCAAATCGTTCCAATAAACGTCGTTCTTGTGCTCTAATAATGTGTGATTGTGCTGTATAATAATGAATGTTATAATAATAATGTGTAATAATAATTGTGCTGATGTATTCCGATGTGTGCTAGCTTCAACACCTTGGATAAAAAGCTACCCGTGCATCCATTGGCGAGTCCAAGCAATGTAATCCCTACCAACTCTCGCTCGAGCAAAAGCATTTTGTTTTTATATTATGTATCACACATCTTCATAAGGATGAACAATTCAATCGGACTCCAAAACTCACATCTACATATACGTGATACCCTGCGAGCCACCACGAGGGTGTGTGGCAGGGGGTGAAGATCACCAAACATGCACTATTGACATGCAAGTAGGATATTTAAGGGAGATATGCTAGATAATAGGGTCACATGCAGCTAGGTGGTTAGTATCTACATAATAAGGAATGGATTATTGGTTGTTATTACATGCATCATGCACTACAGACTACTCTAACTATATTTCACATACCTAACCCTTTGCTACGCTGCCTATTGTTCTCTCTTATAGTACGAGGGAAAAATGACATTTTAAATCTATCGGTACGACAATCTATCTCTCTAATCTTGTTAATATGATCAAACCTAGCATAATACGCAGGGGTTCTCAATATATGTCTAACGTCATCTGTGAACAACTCTGTTTTGAATTTACTTAAAAGGTTTTACCTATATTTTAACCTGCGTTCTGAGAATATTCACTCACAGAATATTTTGCGTTCCAAATAGCTACGGTGGTTACCAGTTCAGGAGCAAAATTAAAACGGCGAAAATAGAAGCAAAAGTAGGTTCCAATTCAACCCAAAAATCCAATTCCAGCACTTTTAAGCCGATATTCGCATACAGGGTCCAAAATACGGTGCGGTGCAGGCATTCAGCCAAAGAGAATGGAACGCGTCAATACGGCCGCAGGGTTTAAAATGTATGAACCGCGCAGCGGAGAAGATTAAAAACGGGAATGTAAAAAAACAAAATTGCACGCGAGCAGTTTGTGCAGGGAAGTAAAAAATTCATGACGGTAGGAAATTTAATTTCGGACCAGCGCCGTTTCCAATACATTTCCATTCCCGAAAGTACCATAATGGAATAACGGGAGCCCAAATTGCTCAGCAAGAGACCACGTTCGCACGTTTTACAGCCACACCGTAAATTTTGACGTGACTAGAAACAAGATTGGCTTCTATAGAAGCCACAAACATCGACAGAAAATTCACGTTAACAATACCGAGTTTCCGGTGAAACGATAAGTCGAGAGCAATATGCATTTTTCCCAGTAATTGAATGCGAACAAAAAAAATGCTTTGAATAAAGCACCGAAACGCGTTTAATCCCACCTTACATATCGGCACATTGCACTTAGGTCCATATAGATTATAATACTCCCGAAATATCTTAATACGTTTTTCCCACGAATATTTCTCATTTAAAGGCCAAAAAATAGAGGAATAGCTTTCCTCTAATAGGCAAAGCCTTAAAAACAATTTCATTTTCGTTTATTTTGATTAATGCCATGTAAGTTACGTTATGACATCTCACAAACAGGTTACTATTAAAATTAAAAACTATTATTATTAATAAAAAGCATGCCAAAATTATTACACATTATTGAGCTTCAATCAGCAAAAAAATACCCTCCGACAAGGAATCAGGACATAGAAAGTCACCGCTAAAATTGGATTTAATTAACTGATTGAGGGCAGTGGCATAACCATGAGGGGACATCCTTCCCAATCGCGCAGGGTCAGGGGCGCAAAATTGATGTTTCATAGTTTCGAATGTCTTTTAGAATGAATTCTTTTCCCTCTTAAATGCACCATAGCTTACCCTGGCGCTGAGAACACCGCCTACGCCTCTGAATGAGGGAACATATATCTGCCACTAGCCCCTATTTTGTTCAATCTAGTTATGATGCGTGAGAAGAAAGAATTAAGCAAACTTCTCCAAATTAACTCTCTACTTCAAGAGCTTCATTCAGTCTTGGAATTGTTAATTGGAATACCTACGTTTCATCAGCATGCATTTGATGAAAGAGTATCACAGATGTACCTAGCCACCAGGCCATAGATTTAAACTCAAACACTCCTTAGCATCATTTATTGAAGGAGCGAAATCCTACGCTGGAAGCGGGAAATTACCACATGAGATGTAAATTACTCAACAACGGCGGATAGGAAGGGAAGAGACGACGGAGGGAGATATTTATTCAGAACAGTTAAAAGGAGAGAGGAAAATAAAAAAAGACAGGGTTCGCTGCGTTCTCGGACGCAGGGGGATATTTCCTCTCCCTCGCTCCACCCCCACCTCCCCCACGGTTACTTCCTCTTCCCCGAGGGGACCCCTGTTGCGAAACCACAAAACGCCAAGGCGCCGCATCGCCCGTGAAACTGGCCCAGATGCACACATCCACCCTCCGGAGAGTTAGCTGCCAATCCTGCTGGCGCAGCACCCGAGGAACGGGGGAGATCGAATACGGGCCTGAACAGCTATCTTAAATCTCGCTTCCATCGGCGAAAAACAATCAGGAATATCTCCAGCACTTTTGAAGAACTTCAACTGGGGCGGGAGTAGTGAGGGAAAATTTGAATTGGCAAGGGGCTGTTTAAGATGTGAAAAGAAAATTCGCTGAAACACCTTGTACTTGTTTTGTTCCAGTTCAACTGAGCATAATGTGGAGGTGTTAAGAAACTAGAGAAGTACCAACGATTGAGAAAATATGTACATCAGAAAAAACGAAAAGCATTTTGAAACTACCTTCGATGAGGTAGCTATGCATGTCGTAGGGGCCAAGCACGACTGCCTGTGTGCAAATTTGGGCGAAAAATACCTTCTAAAAAGCAAAAGCAAGCACAAGCAACACTGTTATATAAGAGAAGACGGCTAAAAGGAGATCTGAGTGGGACAATATTGCCCCGAAAGCTTTGATTGGACATTATTTTCCGGTTTATCAAAATTATTCCGACAATATTACACGTCGTAATGAAAACTATGAGAAATTCGCAAATTATACAAATATCCAGGAGGAACCAAGGATGCTTCAAGGATGTTTAACTTTAATAGAGTCTTGCTGTTTTTCAAGGATTTAACGGAGGGATGGCCACCTTCATTCGGTGGTAGGGTTGAATTCTCCACCAGGCTGCATGCGAGTGGGAAGAAGAATAGCGTTTGGGGCGAGGAGCACCAAAGACGGATGCATTACATTTAAACTCTCGCACAGCCGAGTAGTCGCGGAATCTCAAAAAAGGAAGACGTGGCGAGATGGATGGAAAGACCACTCCACTCAATTAGGAAAAAAAGGAAGAATGAGAAGTCTTCCTTCTATAAAAGAGCATCAATTAAACACCCACGGCGCATTGCACACTTTTCCTTTTAATTGAACCCGACGCGCCACCAACGCGTTACGAAATGAATTGATGCTAATTGAGAGAGGCTCATAAGAGGAAGGGGCGAGGGAAAAGAAGTAGAGTGACCACCCATTCTCAAGACGGCTCAGGGAGGCGTCTTTCGACACTCGTTGGCCCGGCCGCGTGGAACGCTCTTACGCAGTCACCTCGACTTGGATATTCCTCATTTTTTTAGGAGATAACACAAGTCTGAAAGAAAGAAATCACTTATTGTTATTTGGGAGGCAGGAACACCAGCGACGGAAGAAGCAAGAAGGATATTTCGAGCAGAATAGTCCGAGTAAAGAAAGAATTCTATCTGAAGAGAAGTCTGCTGACAGCTGTTAACACAAGCCTTGCATTAAGGTAGTACGAGCGAGATGGTTCCGTAATCATAATTAAGACCATATTCCATACATACGTTTTAATTTCACCAACAGTGAGACACACGAATTAAATATTTCATTATTAATGGTGCAATAAAATAGTTTTACAGGACAGAAATTGAAAGTAATCAAATGAAAATATCTAAATAAATCTTTAACTTATCTTATTTTTTCACGCGATACGTTTGAAACTCCATCAAAACAGAAGGTTTATTGTGATCCCGAAGAATTAACTTCGAAGACAATACGATTAATTATCAGAAATAGTTGAGAACACATACAAACTACATACTGTTGATTTTTTTACGACATCTCAGTGTTATAAATTCCTCATTTTGTAAATAATGTCTCTCTGGAGTGCATACACGTACCATTTCCCATGTAAAAGGGCTGGTATATTTTGACAAATATCTCCGAAAGTAATGTGGCAAGGTGTTTTATTTTTTATGTCAATGGAAGGGTGATATATTTTTCTTTAATATGAGACCAAATTCATTGATTTCTAATTGTAAGTAAAATGATATTTCGTTCAAACTACCTTAATGAAGAACTTTCTCAAAAAGTATAACTGGAGCATGATCCTACAGAGCAGTGGAACCTGCACAGTAACGACAGCTAAGGAAAAGAGATTGAAGGCAATGGAGATGGGGTTTTTTTCCGATGAATGATGAAGATTAAATGGACAGAGAGAATCACTAATGAACGAATCAAAAGAAGACCTGGAGAGAAAAAAAGCATTGTGAACATTCTGCAAAGAATGCAAGAGAAAATTTTGGGCACATTTCCCGACACAAAAGCGGAATGAAGACCACATTGGAAGGAGAAATACATGTAATTCATTTTAGACGAAGACTCAGAAAGGAAAATATCAAGCAAGTCGCGAAGTACGACAAAGTGAATAATGATAAAGGGGATTAAGCAATTGGCAGAGAGGAGTGGAGGGATGCTGCAAAATCAACCTCCGACAACTGATTGATGATGATAAGGCATATTTTTTGACGAGCGGAAGAATTTTTTATCTTGAGGGATTTGTGATGCCACTTGCGATGAAAGAAGCATAAGAGTTGTAGTGAGACGAGTAACCAAAGAAAATAAGGCAATCCTTGCAAAGAAATGTATTCAGACAGAAGGCACAACCAGCGGGCTTTACTAAAGTTTTCTGATCCATCGGCAGGTGAAAGCATCTAAGAGAACAGGAGAATGGACCAAAAGATCACGCAATTTGGGTGAAAGAACTTCAGCGCTTTCCTCTACGACAGAAAACGAGGAGTTGCTGAAGAAATATTGAGGAAAGATTCAAGTTTATTTTTAAAAAATCAATGCACTCAAATACACTTTTACTATAACTTTTAAACAGAGAATTATTAAACAATTCAATTCAAGGCTCCTTTTGAAAAAGCCAAGAGTAGGACAATCCTGGCGTTACCAAGGCGGAGTCAAATTTGCACACGTCAGAAAATAC
Organism: Ceriagrion tenellum; assembly: GCA_963169105.1. Taxonomy (NCBI): domain Eukaryota; kingdom Metazoa; phylum Arthropoda; class Insecta; order Odonata; family Coenagrionidae; genus Ceriagrion; species Ceriagrion tenellum. The sequence goes on from OY720639.1 coordinate 12,206,272, forward strand.
TGACGTATCCGGTGGATGAGCTGAAGGCGCAGGCTAAAAAAATAAGACACTCCATTAAAACCATTCGCATCCTCTCATTGAGACGTGGAACGTCACAGTTTAAAAGATGGGCGCGGGGGTGGACAGAGTCACTCAAGAGCGAATGTCAAGAGCAAGTCTTCATGACCTCGAGTGCATCCCCATTTTATACTCTTGCGTATCCGCTTGAGTTCGCTTCGGTGATAAAAAAAATACAAAGCAACCCTCACATAAATGGAGGAAAAAATTGTTTCATCCAGCCGGCGGAGAAATGAAAGGGCACGGCGAAAAATAGAATCGAGCGCCAAGGAAAAAGCGAACGGTTTGCGAAACGAGCACCACCTTCCATCTCGACCGAACCGCCGATGCGCTGCCTCGGTGATGCACTCCCATCAGAAAAGAGTTGGTCGCGCTCCAGCGAGTCACGAGGAGGCCTCTTCGGCGTCATTTTTGACTCTCAACCTTCGTCCAAGATGCAGCGGATTTTCTTGCGAATGCAACTCACCTCCGGTCTTTACTAATGTAGTCGCGCACGCATTTAGATTAAAATGCCAAAAAGAAATGAGGCGATCATGATTCTTTGATGCACACCCTGACTTCGTTTAAGACGCCTAACTGAAGAATTCGACTCATCAACTCACTAATTATCCAGGAAAAAATGCGATCAATTAGAGAAAAACAAATGCGATGGGAAAAAGCCGCGCGACTTCCAGAGATCGTACAAAGAAAGGGTAATGTCCAACACTCCGTTTAGCCATTCATATCGAAGTAAGTTTCGGAGTGGAAAAACAACGAGGAAATGCAGGGAGCAAGGGAATCAAGATGCATAGAGACTCCTACTTGCAGGTTGATTAGATTTAGGAAAGGCATGCATATGAAGCAGTGCACTGACCTAAGAGACATTTGAGGAACATTAAGGGGTAAGGCGAGGTAGAAAACATAATTAACCGGAGAATTTACCTATTAACACGGGATCCACGCCACCTCGCAAGGTGAGGTGACAGCGACCAAGGAAGATGTTGGGAATTTCCCAGAAATTGTAACAAATATAGTTTCACCTCATCAAGCAACCAAAATATGAAAGTGTAAAATACAGATTTAGGTGTGACGTAGTGGAACCGTTCCATAGTGTCTGAAGCAAAACCCTTCCAGTTTCCCACCAATAAAAGTTTCATTCGCCTAGCTTCGATCTCGCTACATCGTCTTCAAGTCACTCGAGGATGAAGTATCGAAACTGGAAAGGAGTAATATGCGAGCAAGTCAAATCGGAGCAAGTTCTCCTGACTTATCTGTAAATCTACCCCAATAGTAAAGTATATATTTTATTAAATCAATATACCGGTTAACGGCAGGCTTAATCGAAAGTCAGATAAAATTCTCCCGGTTTTCTACACTTTCAGGGGCCTAACTACCTCTAGGATTTCTTTTTTCGCCTCTGCATAAGATCTACTCTCCTTCATCACGTCCATGAAGCATATTCTCTTTCTTCCCCTTCCCCGCTTGACCAACATCCCTCCCTCTACCACACTCCTCAGCAACCCATCGCTCCTTGTTACAGTATTTCACCGCATAATCGTCACAGATTTTATGCCAATTTTTTTCGCCAAAAAGTACGGTGCGACCATTATGAGGGGAAATAAAAAAAATAAAATTGCGCCGGTATTAGGTATACATAGCTCATTTATTACGCACTTAACTGCCTTTATTGCAAAGCTAGGATCTCATGAATGGTAAGCCTACATTAAATACAATCCATTAAAATTTAAGACTATAAATCGACACTATTTTCTTCCTGTTTAGCGTATACCGTACTTTTCCCGGCCTGAAATGAACAGTTAACATTATTAGTACCGATACATTATGGAAAACATTACAACACTTGAGAAAATTCATCTACTGCAGTTGTAAAAATTATGGACCCGGTCTACCCTACTCTGTATTTGTGAATGGCAGGTAGAAATTTATGTCAGGTAAAGTACAAAATTAGACATTTTTTTCTCTTACAGCAAGTGTCGTGACGAACAGAATTAGCATGCGACGATTATGCGGTGAAATACGGTACTTCCTCCAGCTACCTAACCCTGCCTACCCCGGATTTCATCCAGGACTTTCTTCTCCTCGCCCACCATCTCAAGTACTTCCTCATTTGTCATCCTTTTTTTTCCATCGCACCTCCCTTATCCTCCGTCCACACTACGGAAGCCTGCAGCCTTCACTCGTCTTCCTATCACAAGAGTCAACGTTTCTACTCCACGCAACGTTACCCTCCACACCGAGCTCTTCAAGCGCATATGAGTAAACAGGTTCACTGCAGAAGAGGATAGGCGGGAGATTAGCAGCCGAAGGACAGATAATTGGGCGAGGAGTTGTGACGTTAGGAACGGAAAGACGTGAATCTGTGCATCGCTCAAAGAACAAATACAACAAAAGCGGGAAAAGTGCCTCAGGGGCTCTCTTCCGATGCCAATCGGTTGCAACGCTTTGTGAGCGCAACGAAGCGAACGCACTAACACGTGACCTCTCGGCGCACACATCCCCCGCGCGTATGTAACCCATTCGCATTGCGCCGCTGACTGCCGCGCGGTTACGTCACACTTTCAAAACGAGTCGGGCAAGTTCCCGATGCGCAGCCACCCATAGCGCATACACACACACACGTAGGGCCAGACCAGCACCACAATCGCAAAGATGCAAGGGCTAGAGCTGGACCGCTAAGCAACAAGAGGGAAAAGATCCGACGCATACCGATGCCATAAATTTATTATACCAAGAAAGTAGAAATGGTAACCCAATGAAATAAAGGTCATTGGAGTTAAATTTACCTGACAACTACTATAATGTTTTGGATGACGAAAAAGTTCTGCAGCCGCATGAAGGGAACCAGAGTTAAGAACAAAACAATGGAAAGAGTTACATGAACTTATAAGGACTGACTGACCAAAACAATAGTGAGTCATGCAAAACAGACCGATTTGGCTCATGAAAAGGGAACGACTCAGGTACTTCGGAGCGATTTATTTCCGATAGGACAATCTAAGGCAAAAAGCTTCAGAATAGCAGCTGGTTACTATACCGGCTGAGATTAGACAAATTTATTTTACAGTAATATAATACTGTAAAAGCCTTGTAAGGCTGAAAAATGTATTAGTAGAAAATATCAGAGATCTAAGTCCTCCTAAGGAAAAACATAAGGCTCCTATTTGAAAGAACACAGCCTCCGAAGGTTGCTGATCACTTGAGCGATTGATTTTAGATACATTTCTATCCTTGAAATTAGACCTCAAACACTATATTCAGAAAATATTAGAGATCTAAGTACTTAGTGTCCAATTAGGAGAATAAAAACGCGATTACGTTACCACCGAACATTTTCTTCATCCACGAAGCCGATCTAACTCAACCTACGCCGTTGAGGGCTCGCTGTATGAAACGATTCAGGGCTTGGAATACTCCAACTAAAGGGAGGAAGATCCAAATCAGGAAGGAGGATCGTGTAATGGTGCAGGTAACATGGGAAAGATAGGCACAACGCAAGAGGGAAAGAAAGTAATCCAGAGAAAGCGACACAAGTAACTAACATGCAAACGGAATGATCTTATCCGAGAAATCAGGAAGTCGCTCATCGAAAACATGTAAGTGGAAAACAGATCCTCCTTCCGGGCAGAATTTTCCACAATCGAGAACTCATTGGGCAATGAAAGAGAGGAATTTTAATTGGAATTGGGGGGAGGGTTGGATTGCTGAGGAGGAAACGATGGAAAATTCACAAGAGTTGGATAGAGGAAGATCGATTTGAGCAACGCCAGAATGCGGAGCCTTGCAATGAAAAGAAATGGATGTGTTACATAATGCAGTATGAGAGAGGACGACCATATATATTCGAAACCATTACGTAAAGGCACATGGAATATCCGGAATAAAATTACTGCAGGGAAGTGTGACGAGAAATTGCGTAAAGTTTTCGACAGGTTAAAATTTTCTTTCTCGTATCCACGTGATCTGAATAAAGGCAGGATGACAGTGGTCGATGATCAATTGCGAATCAATGAAAACGATGACTCGATTCTGAGACGGCTTGTGCAATATTGTTTCACTGAAATGACGGTACCTAACGGGCTGTTTCTTCTATCTAGCAGCTATTTTGACAGCTGTAGGCGCATCAATGTGAAATACTAACTTCAACCAAGCCTATTTTATTTACAATTTCAAACTTTTTGAAGCGCATTCATGATGCATCATTTGTCTTCAACATTTTCAGATCTTTTCATAGTTCAATTATGATTAAACATATCGTGATTCCCTTATTTTTTAACCACCCAACGTAAAATTTTGACCTTGAAGTGGGTCCTAAAAATGAACGAATTATAGAAATAGTACGTGATATAATCAGCGCCATAAACGATTGCTACAAACAACTCAATTTCATTGAATATTCAAGCAATATACAATCGGAAATCATTTATTGCGATGACGGAAGTCATTTACAAATTAATTAGCAGTCTGATAGTGAAAACTTGACGTTGAATCTATAAACCCAGTGAATGATGATTACTATGACGGACTGGTGATCATGTACCACATCTTCATAAATTACTATTTAAAGATCTTAACGGTGACAGTTTTCATGCAACACAAATCATTATCACCAACCAATGTATATCTTTATTTTTTTATTTTTTCGTAGATTTTAAAATTGTGACAAAGACAAGGCTAAGAAAATACATGACGTCCAGATTTACCTTGACGGATCGATTCAGATGCGAATAATAGTGAGAAATGTCCAAACAGACAGCAGGCGATGATGTCGCCGTTATAACTTCTCATCCGTAAGAGGACTTAAATTCTCTTCCCCCAGGATCACATCCTCTCGCTCGTCAGACGCAACAATCCCCGATTTCCCCGGAGACGTACGTCCCTTCAACCCTCTCCCCTTCCCGCAACCCACCTCCCGCCCTTTCCATCTTCCCCACAAATCCCCGTTTTCCAAAACAAATGATGCGAAGCTCGGAGCGAGGCTTCCGGGGGGAGTCAGTCCCAGTCTGAGTGATGAATGCAGCGACGACTGCGGCGAAGGGCGAGTCGCATCCTCGGGGCGAACGTAACGATATTTAATATCGATCGGTCGACGGGAAAAACAAAACACACAAAAAACAGAGAACGATTGCGAAGGCGCGGAAACGAGTGAGCAAAGACTCTTCCTCACATTTCAACGATCGCTAGAGCGCAAATGACGCAGTTGTCATGCAACCGGGACGCACGCGAAAACTATTTTTAATGTAGTCCGAGAGAAATAGTTCCCTAGTCATAAGAGAGACCATATTATAATTACACGTTTTAATTTGACCAGCTGTAGGATACATCAATTAAATATTGCATTATTAATGGTGCAATTAGATAGATTTATGTGACAGAAATGAAATGATAATATCTAAATAAGTCTTTCACTTGACTCATTTTTTTCACGCGGTGCGTTTGAAACTCCTTCAAAACTGAAGGTTTTGTGTGATACCCAAAAGCCTACTGCGGTGACAATATAATTAATTTTCAAAAATAGTTGAGAAAACATACAAAATACACACTTTTAGTTTTTTGACGACATCCAAGTGTTAGAAATACCTCATTTTGTAAATAATGTCTCCTTGGAGTGCATGCACGTATCGGTTCCCATGAAAAAGGGCTGGTATTTTTTGGCAACTATCTCCGAAAGTAATGTGGTACGGGGTATAATTTTTGGTGTCATTGGATAGGTGAGATATTTTTATTTAAAATGAGATCAAATTGTCGGTAAAATACAACGCTCGCGGAGACAATTCAAATTCCAATCGCCGTGAGCGAATTTTGAATTGGCCGGTCAACAATGGGTCTCAAGTATAAAAACCCGGCATGGGCCTAACTCGGCATATCAATCTTAGCCCTGATGACGATGAGAGAGTTTCTCGTTGAAACGTTGGCCTTTAATAGCCTTACCCGGTGCCAAACCCGAGAAGATTTTACTCATTCTCGAGTTCTTCCTCGGATGAGCAGCATTGAGGAGATGTGATGACGTGCGGAAAATGAGGGCCAACAAAACAAAGGGCTCCATTTTTAACGAACGATGAGACTTGACAACTGGCGCAAAGATAGAGAGAGAGAGGAAGAGAATGACAGAGAGGGAGAGCGCCGACATCATTTTGATGGCGGCCAGATTGAGTTTCAACGAAGCCTCTCTATCACCAAACTTTGTCACAGCGGCGTGACAAGAGCATAACCATAAATCATAAAGTTTTTATGAGAAAAGGAAAACTTATAACAATTAACATACTGTGTTACCTCTTTTCTGTTGTTCGACACACAGCAAATATCTCATGTAAGTATTGTACAAAGAAGAAAAAACAATAGATTAAACAGAACAAAATTATTACTTGATTCCTTTGAACATCCCCGCAATAATGTTAAGTATAAAGTCATCCAAATGATATATATACATATGTAATAATTCAAACGATAACTATGGTATACAGACTTATAGTATTATACACCTACATACTACCCCGCGAGCCACCGCGTGGGCGTGTGGCAGGGGGTGGTAGGTCACCAGCCGTGTAAAGATGTAAAATTTTTGGAGGTGAAATGGTGACATGTATTATAGGAGTGTATTTAGTGGAACTCAATTTTTATTGTGGTCGCTTATTGTGCGCGGAAAGAACTTGTTTTTGCACCTATCTGTTCGGCAGAGTATCTCTCTTATTTTATCGCATCTGTCAGACCCAGAAATGTCGTGAGGCGTCATGATAATATTCTCTATGTCGCTCTGAAACACACCAGTCCTGAATATCTCAAGAAGCCTAAGCCTAGCGTGCAGCCTCCGAGTCTCTAGAGGCTCCCACCTTAATCCCTCTAACAGTTGCGTAGCACTATATTTTCGTCCGTAGCAGTTTTTAACGAAGCGTGCTGCTTTTCTTTGTATTTTGTTAATCTTTTGGTTAAATCTTTATGACCAGGGTCCCATTCCCATACATTATCATACTTTCCAGTAATCATACATTCCCATAATTCTACTTAAAAGAACTCTACTTCCGCAAGTGACTTGCAGCAGGGTGACTAAATAATGTGATTCTGAGAAAGAATGAGAGAGCGATCACAAAGTGACTTGAGAACATGACGTCATGCGGGAATTGGCCCTCTTTATTCTCTTCCGTTAAATCGTCAGGCCCGCTAATGACGAAGACGAGTGACCTCTGTAGCTTTTAACAATCAGAAGCCGGTAGAAATGGCACATCAGCGGCGAGATAGTGCAATCCAGAGTTGAAATTTAGTAAATATTTCTGTTCACTTGTGATTTCTGGGTGTATAACTGACAGAGTGAAGTCATTACAGCAATGAAGAGAGAATACAGTCGACGAGAATAAATAATTTTATGAAGGGGCTTTACGTCTTAATCCGATACAATATTCACCGTCTATTGATTTCAAATTCTTAGCTATAAATTGCGGCATGCACTTTCCAAATTAGCGTGAAATTCGTCCTAGAATCACGTTTTACAGTTTATTTGACGCATTACAAATTACCACTGATTCCAATCCGAACTTATTTTCCAATATGAACTCTCGATGGCATAAATATTTGTTAATAGCAAAAAACCCTACTCAAGAGACTTTTAACGATGTTGGCCAACAGCCGGGGTAACTCTTTAATCTTATCTCTTTGCACACTTGTATTCGTCAAAAAAATTAATACACACAGCCTAACATTGATCGAATTGCAAGTGTAACACATGTTTGTGAAATTTAGCCAAATGACACATGTTGCTTTTCCCTAATGCATCAGTAGCGGTAGAAACATTGATCATAACAGGGTACAGTTTAGTGCGTGTTGATGATTCCTCACTTCCTGCCACCCCATGGAGTTGACTTATTGAGCATCACGCAGATGTATTGAGATGGTGCACGGGAGGTCAATTCCTTGCAACAAAACGGATTTCAATTATAAAAAATTAGAAACATCCTCTGGTATTGGACAAAGAAAAGTAAAAAATTCCATAATCCACTTTATAAAGGTAACGGTTTCCGGTGTCACTTGGTGGAATTTATCCCTCATGAAGATAGGAAAAGAAGGTACTGCAATTCCACAATTAAGTTTATTTTACGACCCAAATTTCGCCACACTGCAGCATCATCAGGTGTTGCTGATGGTGCTGTCGATGATGATCCTGATGTTGATGAGGTGCACCTGATGATGCTGCAATGGGGCGAAACCCGGGTCGTAAAATAAAATTTTATGTGGAATTGCAGCACCTTCTTTTCCTATCTTCATAATCTACTTTAGGCGAAAAGAGTGCCGGTAAGCCTCACCGATCGGATATAAGACGGGGGCGAAGGTCAAAAGATATTAATATCTGAAGCCATACCAATGAGATGGCTGCTTTATTATAAGCGGCGTGGCGAAGAGTCGAGCGCTCGGTGGTCCGGTGGGAAAATTTTAGCGACCGCCAGCGCCGCGTGGGTCTCATGAGGAGAAAATGAAAAATAAAAAAACACCACGTGTTCGCGAGTCTCAGCATGCGTCACCGCGATTCTTGACAGAGAGTGAGAGAACAGTGAACTCCTTTCGGGAGAGAAATGTTACGACACCATAACAAGACTCTGCGCAGCTTAAAGAAAGACACTGGCTGTAATATGCCGCCAAATGAAGATCGAATGATTCACTCGATAACATCACAACTGTAAGCAAACTATACTAAGGGCTGCGTCCGTTGAATAGCGCGTTATTATAAAATCACTTTTGAAAGTTATGTTTCACATGAAGAATTATTGTCAATGTTTCATTTTTATAAGCTTAGTGATAGAAAAATACTAATTGATTTGTTGTTCCTACATAATGTAATAAATAAAGGTGAGAGCTCTATCTCGTTGTATAAACTAAACATGTTTGCTTCAAATAATAAATGTAGACACAAAAGGACATTTTATATATTGAATATAAGTAGTAACTATCGTAAAAATGCTTCCATAAATAAAATACGCGCTACACTTAATACACTGTGTAATGACCTGGATTTATTTGAGGACAAGAACACCTACTACAGAAAAGTGTGTAATACGTTGTTAGCACAAATTGTAAATCGTAAATTGTAAATGATAATGTATATGTATTTAATTGGCCATCTTGACTACTTGTAATTATAGAAATTGTAAATATCTGTATTTGTTATTGTTCACTCTATAAGTATAGCTATATGTTGGGTGAACGTTAAACTCAATAAATTCAATTCAATTCAACGCACGGCTGGTCAAGCAAAAGATGATTTTCCACCCAAATGAAAAGTACGGATCCGACACACTTGCTAGATTCTGACTCAGTGATATGACGGCGCCAGTGATCATGTCCCTTCAAGAACTCAAAAAAGTATCGAGCATTTCGTTTATACGGTCATCCTCGTTTCGACTTCATATAATTAAATTTTCAATCTCTATAGCAAAACAGAAACGATTTGATCTTTTCCGATGAAGCCCTTCTAAAGACATTTCTATTCACAAATAAACATTCGGCATTCCAGCTCCATAAAAAACGTTCTAGTTTCTACACACAATCGACACTACATCTCAAATGTACCGGGATTATCCAATTTGCTAGCACTTCAAAGAGCCGGAGGTAGGTTTTCGACACACAATCGCAAAAAAAATGTTAAGGCATTGATGATGGAAATAAAAAATGGTTAATTAATTCCAAGGCAGTTAAAATGTTAGCACCAAACGTAATTGGTATCATTAAGCTACAACACGAAGTAAACGAATTTACTGGATTAATCAAGATTCATCCTTTCATTAGACTAGTTTTGGAAGGATTTTTGGATAAATATGATTCGATAACACCCGCTGTATGCACAGAGGGAAGCCATAAGGGAGAAACCAAAAGAGTGCCGAAGGCCCCGCGCCGATAGTCGCGAACACTCTTCCCCCATTTATCCTCCTCACTTTCTCAGGAACGAGAGATAATCCCGGACGAGTCGAAGGTCGACGCTCCAAAGACTTCATAGCCAACGAACGAAATCTCAACATCGTATCAAACCGGGTGAATGAGAACCGCAATCTAGATGCGACCACTATAACACGAACACAATGGGCAGCCTACCTCCTACAATACGAATAAACAGAATGCTTTGCATTTAATCTCCACATTTTTTCCAAGAGGACGGCTTCATAGGGTATTAGGAGCGATTTTTGTTTACATTCAGGTTTGCGTGGGAATTTTCAAACGAGTTCTGTTAAGTGGCATCTACAGATAAAAATGAGAAAAGTTGCATCACACAGATTTGGTTTTTTATCAATTTTATGTTGACACGTTACGTTATGGCATATAAGTACTTACCTAGAGATAATTTAATTAAATAAGAACCAATTTGCTTCTAAAGGCGAAATACATTTCATATTATTACAATTATTTCCATCAAATATCAACGCCGATTCGGAAATCGTGTTTTGAAAGAAATTATGCCTAAACGTACAATATCGCGCAGAAAATTCAAGTTATAACCTACTTTGATTTTAAAAAATGCTATATAATTCTTCTAACATTTCCATTATTGCCTGTACGGTGAGGTCTACCGCAAAACAGATTTGCTTTGAAAAAGATGAGGTCATATAAATGTTTCCAACAAGCTTGAACCATTATTAAATATATGCACTCAAATACCCACAATTTCCGTTCCAGCCACGTTAATTGACTGCTTATTATTTCTAGAACATGTTGGCAAAGATGAATCCTTCATCATGCCTACACAATACTGGTTCAAACAAAAAAGGGAAAGGAATATTACGCGATAATACACCGTGTATAATGCAGAAAAATCTCACCGCATGGGGATAGGGCGAACTCCTAGCAGAAATTTATTATGTTCAAGTAAAACATAGGAAATCGCATCCGAATTAAACAAGACCATATTTCCACTCGGATATTTCCAGTTAATAACATAAACAAACAGCTAAGTTCAAGACAGAAGGAACGCACTTTCATCACGGAGATTACACACGATATTCCCAGAAAAAAATTAACTAGCTGACTGGACTAACCAGGAGGAACATGCAGGCAGAGATAAAACTTTTAACTCTTCACAATTTGATCGCTAGAAGCAGTAACTACAACTTGTCAAATTTTTCTAGAGTAACAGATACAAATTTCTAGATACAAATATCCAATATTTGAGATTGAAAATATTATTAAGAAGCAAAGTAAATTTCTTTTATTGCTTGGACGATGCATTAAATATGGAAACAACGTAATTAATAAGCAAGGCTGCCGTTAATCTCAGCTGTAGGTGATCCTGTTCGAGAGAAATCAATTTATGAACAATTCAAGGATTAACTTATTTTCTTCCCGAATTTTTGAACGTATCATTGATTTACTCAAGAAGCTGACGACTTAAGATTATCTGTATAAAGGTGCGTTACGTTCACCGCCCATTTCTCCAATACGGGTAGAATAAGCGGACAATTAGCTCTATCTTCCAAAGAGGAAAAACAAAACGATAGCGCCCCTCCAAGCCTTAATTAATCAAGCGACCATGGATTCGGCACATTGAACCATCATCAGGATGCGGAAACCATGAGGAGTGAAAGTGAGGAAGTGCACACCTTTGGTTTTCTTTTTTCCTCCTTTGACGCAGTATACTAACCCTTTCACTACTAGAGGTACATTTATGTACTTCTCGATCTTTTTTGAGTACCCAAGCCCTTCTTTTGCGTATGAAATAAAAATCCAGAGGTACTTCCCTGGCACATATTACTACCTGTCTAGTTAAAAGTCTCCTCAAAAGAGTACGCTGGGCGCAAAAATTTCCATTTCATATTCCGAAGCTCCTTTGAAAATTTTGGCCGACATGCAACTCGTTTTCAAAAAATTTCCATCGACTAAGTATTTGAAAATAAGTGTTCTCCCATTTCACATATAATTTATTATGCATTAATATTTATGCGAGTATAGCAAACGATTTTCTTGAATACTATCGGTGTTACGAGACATAAGTAGTAACGTGAAACGAGTTTCAGCGAAATATCTTAAAATTAAAATGGAGTAGGACTGAAAGGGTGTAGAGCATCCACATAGTTGGTGGCAGCACTGTTTCATGCGACCAAGTAGTTCTAAAGAATCTGGGAGTTTTTTTATATTATTACTAGAGATGAGTCGATTCCACTTATTTCCGATTCCGATTCTTTCAAATCGATTCCCGATTCTCGATTCCGATTCCATCGATTCTTATTCCTGATGAGAGGTGGGATATTGATATACCAGTAGCGTACGACTATTATTTAATTTAAAGTATTGGCTGAAATAAAATAACAAAGACAATTAAGTCGCACAAAAAGTATACTTATTAACAAATAGCAAATACATCATCAGCTTATTGTGGAAGATAAAAAGTACAAATTGATAGCCTACACCCAAAATTACTGAGACAAATATGATGTGATACATGAAATTTGATTTAAATGTTTATCTATCTGGACTCGATGGAATCGAAGTCTGCTTTAGGCGATCGATTCTAGATACCTATTGTAATCCTGAGAATCGGTGGAATCGAGAATCGACATTCGGATTCGACCCATCCTTAATTATTACGTCCTTGATGATGCAAGCGACACCTAACTCTATCTGAGAGAGCCCTCTTGGCATTCAACAGCGCACACGAGCCACGCCTTTCTCGTCGCTGTCTTCGGATGAACATAAATCCTCTCATCTCCGAAGAGAAGCAAACAGGGGACGAGGAGTCTTCGAGCAATTAGCACGAGGTGGCACGGGAGTACGCACACGCCGTATTTAGCGAGCGCGTAAAAAAAAGACCCGCGAAAGAGAGCCCGCGTCGCACCTTTCTTTCTCCCTACCTTCACGGACGAAGGACTTACAGGATGAATCGCTCCGACGGAACGCACACACGGTTACGAGGAGGAAGATGAGACGCCATGGCGACGGACGGGGGAGTGGAAGTGGGGGGGGGGGGGGGGATGAGGAGGAGGGAAGGGAAGGAAGGCGGAATATGGCGTCCGATAGGAGCGACACGCGAGTCAAGAGAAGCAAAACTGAGCGATAATCGAGAGATTCAACATCGCATTCCATCATACCTATATAAATCACTAGAAGCACTTAAGTAAGGAGCGAAATATCATTTCACTTAGAAATCAATGAATTTGATCTCATTTTAAAGAAAAATATCTAACCCTTCTAATGACAACAAAAATTCAACCCCTTACCACATTACTTTCCGAGATATTTGACGAAAAATATTTCATATTTCCAGCCGTATTTCATGGGAAATGGTACGTGTATGCACTCCACAGTGACATTACTTACAAAATGAGGGATTTCTACAACTTAGATGTCGTAAAAAAACTAACAGCGTGAAGTTTGTATGTTTTTTCAACTATATTAGAAAATGAATCATATTGTCACCGCAGTAGGTTTTTGGGTTTCACAAAAAACCTTCCGTTTTTAAGTAGTTGCAAACTCACCCTCGCGATAAAAATGAGTCAAGTTAAAGACTTATTCAGATATTTTCATTTATTTACTTCCAATTTCTGTCAAATAAAACTATATTATTGCACCATTAATAATACAATATTGAATTGATGTGTCTCACTGCTGGTGAAATTAAAACGTATAATTCGAATATGGTCTCTGTGACAATATGACTAGGGAACTATCTCGCTCGGACTACCTTAAGAAGTGCAGAATACGCGTCACGCTCCATTATAGAGTGCATACAATATGTCCCGGCAATATCGATGTTTCTGTACCCAATCGTAATTTTTCTCAGTATCCACCACTGATTCTGCTAAAGTCGTGTAACCAATACGTGGCGCAGAGGCACACTTTTGTTGTCCTCTATTTTGATGTATTTTCGTAAATGAGCCACAAGTGTTTGAAAATAACAATGGAAGGAGAAATGAATGACATAAGTCATAAGGAGGTCGAATGACGGAATGCAATTAGGCATTGGGCATGTACTACTGCGATTTAACGATTTATATGACGTCATTTTCAATGCCCATCCGATCTAACACCAGAGTGCCAAGAAGTGCCTCGTGCAAAACAGCCATCACACCGAATTCAACGGTTCACAACAGAGGAGAGCCACGGATAGCGTAGCGTGGCACACTGGCATTATCAAGTGGCAGGGTGGGAAGGCTTGACTTACATCAGAGAGTGAGAGATAGAGAGATGGAGGGGGGGCGTGGGGTTGAGTCAAGGCCAAATGTGACAGGAGGGATGAGGACGCCGGTGTTTGTAAGCTCGGGTGTTGGGGAGTCATAGGGAGGGGGGCAGTGGCGAGGGGCGAAGGTCAGAGCCGCTGGGAAGAGAATAAAAGAACAAGACACGGATGAGCTTCTTCCTCAAGAGGTGTGAATTAAGACGGAATGAGGAAAGGAGACACGAGACCCACCAAGCCGAGGAATAGGGGAGACATACATATATAAACGACTGCCATTCTTAAGGTAGTCCGAGCGAAATATCATTTTACCTAGAAACCAATGAATTTGGTCTCATTTTAAAGAAAAATATCTCACCCTTCTAATGACACAAAAAATTCAACCCCTTACCACATTACTTTCGGAGTTAATTGCCAAAAAATAACAGCCGTTTAACATGGGAAATGGTACGTGCATGCACCCCAGAGAGACATTATTTACAAAATGAGGTATTTCTGACACTTGAATGTCAAAAAAAAACTAACAGCATGTAGTTTGTATCTTTTCTCAACTATTTTTGAAAATTAATCATATTGTCACCGCAGTAAATTCTTCGGGATCAAAACCTTCCGTTTTGATGGAGTTTCAAACGTACCGAGTGAAAAAAATGAGTCAAGTTAAAGACTTATTTAGATATTTTCATTAAATAACTTACAATTTCTGTCATGTAAAGCTATTTCACTGCACCATTAATAATGCAATATTTAATTTGTGTGTCTCACAGCTGGTGAAATTAAAACGTATATATCGAATACGGTTTCTACTGTGATTAGGGAACTATCTCGCTCGCCCTACCTTAACAGAGTCGTATTTCTAATCACAGAGTTCGTAAGCCATTAGGGGTCCAAAAAAGAATCAAAGATTTACTCAAAATAGGTAATCGTAACACACCAAAATATTTTTAGGGTTTTTTTCTAAATTCACCAGGTGAAACTCTGATATGGAGAGGTCAGATATTGGGAAGTTAGGATTAGAACTCTCCAAAAACATTTCAATCCTCTGGTAGAAAGCTCATATGAATGAAACAAAGAAGCTACGAAAGCTTTGGGTGGCCTGAAGGAATTAATTGATTCGCGTATACTGCTTCAAATATCTTCAGAGAAAACAAATGCAAAAGGAGCAATGTACTATTGTAATTATAAAAATTATTAATTAGTCAAAATAAGAAGCAAAAACAACTTTATTCGACAATACTAAAGAGATATTTAGCATTTCGGTGAATGAATAACAATCCAAACTATTTGTGTAAACTAGTTCTTTTAATATTTGTATCCAGTGGTAGAATATTACTTATATAATTTTGGACCCGATGTATGGAACGCATCATATAGCGATAGTTTTGTAGGGTTTTATTGAAGCAACACTTCAAGTTACGTTTTCCAAACAGGGAACCACTGAGTTTTTTATATTTGAGCAATAAAAAAATCAGCGCAAAAATGTTACCCGAAAATAATAACATTGGTTTACACTTCAATAATCATTAGAGATACCTGAACGAAAGACAGCAATCCTTGTTGAATATAAATTATCAGTAATTACCGAAATGAACATACGTAAGCATTTGCGGCACGCAGCAGTTGATAAATAAATGAATGAGCATGGCCACAGAAATAGGCGAACAAATATCAAACACTGAAATAACCATTAAAATTGTACGTATATGCAGCGCATACTCATGCACTTTAACCGTAGGCTAAGTTGAATATCCTATAGAGGAATAAATAAGTCTTGAATTTCAAATACTACAGCAGGTCAATGCCTGTCAGGGATCCTTTGGCCCACACGAACGATTGATGCTTAACACGGATAGCGCCCCCCCACGGATATAAATGCTGGGAAAAACACACCAACAAGGCCAAATTGAACCGCAAAATGAGACCTCCTTTTCGTAGACTTTGTGATTAAGTTGGAGTTAGGGTTTTGTTTATCACATCAGACTGTCGCGAGCGCTGTCCATGGGAGAAAGTATAAGCACGGGATTTCACACCGAGAAATTACTCCAGATGGTTGAAGCTATATTTATATTTCTGCGTAGACATGCGTGAAATTTCGCATGCATGTCCTTATTGGTAATATCATTGTATAAGGGTGAGAACAATGCATCCTACCGATTCGATCTTTCGGCTTTTCAATGCATTTTCAACACGTAGCACCACAGCACACGGCATATATTTCGATAACATGTTCACAAATTTTCTTCTAAACATGAAATGATACGATATGTAACTACACGCAATTATTATTGTTATTATACTATCGTCATTGTAATTATACACAATTATTACAGTCGTATATATAATATCAATGAACAATTCTAAGCAAAGAAAGTAATTCGATTCTGCCTTCACGCAAATTTAAAATACCGCGCCGAACATCTAAGTCATATCATGCTTCAATTCGAGCAACAAATTTAAAATATAATTCTTGTATCATTGACAATACTGCCTCTTGGTGATTGGTTGGTGATATAGCGATAGCAAATGCACAAATAACTGTACTTTAGGAATATACTCATGATATAATGTAATTGACTAAAAAACGCATAACGTAAAGTAGTCACAGAAAAATCTTTCGACTTAACTCGAAGAGTTACTAAAAATGTGCATTCAACGGTTCACGATTAAACCTCCGGCTGACTTGACCAGACATCGTAAAACAAGGCCTAAGAATTAAATGTAAGTGCGCTGGTACAAGGATAACGCACCTCGATGACAAGTGAAGGAGTTGTGGTGCGCAACGGATACGCGCATGCAGCATGACAAACGCGATAATTATGGGGCACACACAGGCACGGCGATACTCGCATGAATTTTATAGCTCAATGCAAATGAAGGCGCCTCTTCCGCGGGTAACAACAAGAGACGTAGATCGCGCGGCAAGAATGCCGTTAAAGTAAATAAAAGCAGTCGCTGTCCTAGCAGCGATGTGCATGGTTGTTTTTCTATGCTCTCCTTTCCTAGAATTGTTCCCCCGGCAAAATTTAAAGAAGAGACGGAAAAACTCTAAATATTGATATCCGCTAGCCCTTCACTAAATAGAAACGGGAATTAATGAAACAATGCTCCCTAATCATCAGTAAAATTTGCGAAAGCACGGGAGTGAGAGCTTTCGGCATCAGCAGGCATCGAATGAAATACGTATAACACTTGCCTATATCTCTATAACCCCAAGCAAGAAGAGTTCTGCGCCAGATTTTCCATTGTACCTTTTAACTACTTCCGGAAACCTAGAGATAGAAAAGGAAGTACTGTTACCTCATTTGAATCCATATTAAAAGATTCTTCGTACTTTTCCACAATTGGTTATCGAGTACAACGCGTTTCGCTCCTTGCAACATCGTCGAGTACACTAATTTGCATAAGATTTATTTATGAATAATTTTTTACAAATATTTTACAAATGGATTTTATTATAATTATTAAAAAAAACGTGTGTCAACAAGTGTACCTGACGATGCAGCAAGCTACGAAACGCGTTGTGCTCAATAAATGGTTGAGGAAAAGTACGAAGCATCTTCTCAATATGGATTCTAGGATTCTTCCACGAAATGACACCTCAACGTGTAAAGTTTACTGCGACTGCTGCAATCGCCGGAGTCACCTAAAACAAATTAATAAATGACAACCACCATGAATCCTTGCCAATCACCCCAAAGCACGAGGTGATTGCACGATACGCTGAGATCATCTAATCGTAAAGTGGCGACTACAAAGATATTTAATACTGCGGTAGATGAGATCCTAAGAATAAAATTAGGCAGATGGACTGCATAACAGGGTGGATAAAATTTCTTTCCCCGCGATCGACATGAGATCGTATTGTCTGCCAATGAGACTTTGAAGTAGGTGAGTTAATATGAAGTGAAGCTGATGAGTTGATTTGATCTCTAATACTAGGTTTTTAACCTGTCACGTAATATTAATATCACGTTTAACATGTTCCCTTCATTAGTCTTATATTTCGTTCAAGCAGCCGCATTATACATTAATTAAATAATGTTTTTGGTATTGAAGGCATACCTATCGTGTGGTGCATGTTGGTGCAAGTTACTTGTGGATTAGAGCGCAATTGGTGATAACTCACCCCCTGATAAACACTTGTAGGGTAATATGTGGATGAGTACAAATAAATTCCAATATTTAATTAAACGGCGCTTTGGCAATGGAACCTAGATTTGGAGTTAATTGTATTGCCGTTTTTATGTATGTTAGTTCATTCTTCATGTAATGTCTTGTTGTCGTTCTGTTTCTCAGCATGCTGATGACAATTCACCCCCTGCCAAACACTCTTGAGGTACCATCCAGGGTAATATGTACATGTAAACTTACGGGGGTTAAAATGGTGGTGCGCACGAGTTTTTCACATTAATGCGCGAGCCACGGGCCAAATTCTTTTTCACAGCAAAAAGTTGCCGAGGAAATAACACGTCACACCCACGGGTCATAAAATTTGAGACGAACCCAAGTCTTTTATCGCACTTTTCCGACACGTGTCTCGGGAGTAGCGGTTCATTTCAAACGGACGGTTTACCTTCAAAAAAAAGAAAAAACAAAAGACGAGTTTGGGTGAGGAACAGGAAATGGGTGACTTTAATGCCGCCTCGTTAAAAATAAACAGGGAGCATGCCACTGGATTCGGGCTCCATCGGCAAATTCAAGAGAGGTAAAGGATAATGGCGAATGGGATGGAAATGGTCCAACTGGGAAGGCCCACCCTCAAAGCAGAATACTCTTCCAGAAGGCTCGAAGGCGTACATGTATACGTCATCAACGTAGATAACCATAGTTTTTCTTACTGAAACGAAATCTACATTTCTGTAACACCACGCCAAGTAATTGATATCAATAGGATGACTCAATGTCATTCACCGAACGACGGCTGTTGTACATTATTTTATTCAGCACTGAAATACTAGCATGTACTGATGGTTGAATGGAACATTTCACATACAAGTTTACCTAAACATTTTGAAGTCGGAAGAATAACTTAGTAATTTCACATGAATTCATCGAACACTCCACCTCGGTTTTGACATTGTACGTCATCATCGTCTGCATTTTTTAATAAGATTTGAGAGCATATAACCAGCAATTATATAGGTATAATCAAATAATAGTAACTGGTCATAACTTAATGTTGTCTCATGAAATGACGACCTACAACGTCAGAATCTAGATCTCGTGTTCAAGAAATAATGTGAAGTTACTATTCTATTCAAATTCTCGATTCAAAATCTCGATTCAAAATCTTCAGCAAACTCCAATAATTTACGTCAGAGACTGCAGAAGAGGAAAATGGTGAACCGGAAATACTGCAAAGGAGACAGCGGATGAGGAACAGAGAATAGCTGCATGTTAATGCAAGACGTGAAAATATGTGAATACACCCAGAGGTCAAGGACTGGGCAGCTACAAGGCAGTAGCCATATCCAGCAGATTACTCGTATTAACAAGTCCCACTCACCCCTCTTCGTTTTACACTCACGACAGCCTCCAAAGGCAATAGAGAAATGTGACAAAATAATTATTTCAACACCAAATAAAATCTGCTTTTTGCGAAAATTAGGTAATGAGTAAAACTTCAAGCTTAAATAAGTTATTTGTACAGCTCCCGGAAGCTATTGAGTCAACTAAGTTATAAGCCATTTTAAATGTAATCCATAATAAAAAAATTATCTCTGATCACTCCAATATTCGTAAAAAAAGAATGCAAATGCTAATGTTGCTAGTTTAATTAAAGATAACATAATTGTGCCCAAGCTAAGAGGACGTTCATAGTGTTTGATACGCATAGTGATTGACGCCATTATATATTTATTAAAATAACCAAAAATATTCTTAAATCTCTTCAAAAAAATGTTTTAAATCATTTTTGGACAACCACAAAGCCTCTGCTCCTTTCTCCCCCGACCCTGGTTGCCCCATCCCTCTAGCAAGGGCAGCATTTCAATTTCCAAATAAGAGATAATATTGAACGATTAACAGAGGCAGCAGAACAAAGAACACCGAAATCGAAGGAAATGAGTAGCTATGAAAAATGATGAAGATCAAATGGATGGACCAAATGACAAGGAAGATGGATGGAGAGAGAGAAATGTTTCACGAAACCTGTAATGGCAGCATATCATATGGGTCGCGTTATGCCACTCAAGAGACCCTTGAAAATAACAACCGAGGGAGAAATAAACGGGAGAAAATATTAAGGAACATCATGGACAGAATAAATAAGGCATATGGACGCTTAAGGTAGTCCGAGCGAGATAGTTCCCTAGCCATAGTAGAGACCACGTTGGGATTATACGTCATAATTTCACCAGCTGTGGAACACATCAATCAAATATTGCATTATTAATGGTGAAATAATATAGATTTGTGAGACAAACTGTAAGTAATTAAATGAAAATATCTAAATTAATCTTAAACTTAAACTCATATTTTTCGCGCGGTGCGTTTGAAACTTCTTCAAAACGGAAGGATTTTTGCGATACTCAAGAACCTACTGCGGTGACAATAATATTAATTTTCTAATATAGTCGATAAATCATACGAACTACACGCTGTTAGTTTTTTTACGACATCTAAGTGTAAGAAATGCCTCATTTTGTAAATAATGTCTCTCTGGAGAGCATACATGTACCATTCCCCATGTATAAGGGCTGGTATTTTTTGGCAAATATCTCCGAAAGTAATGAGATGTGGGGTTGAATTTTTGGTGTCATTGGATAAGTGAGATATTTTTCTTTAAAATGAGACCAAATTCATTGATTTCTAAGTAAAATGATTTTTCGCTCAAACTACCTTAAGTGGACTTGAGAAGAAATGAAGGTTTTTTTCTGAGATGAGAGAGGAGTGAAGAGCTGTAGTAAAATATCTTCGAATTAATAAGTAGTGATGATTGTGATTGAGACCAAAATTTCTACCACAGCATGGTTTACTATCAGTATATTTTTCAACAAAAGTGATGTGTAAAATCTTTCAAGAACCAAATCAATTTCAGTCCGTGTTCCATCTGGCTGAAAAACATCAAATAAACAAAATAATCAGACGGTCAAGATAAGTTAAGTGGGAGGCACGATGAGAGTTTGAAGCATGGGAAAGGAAACGGGTGAAAAAAGTCGGATCGTGAGAAGATATCGTGAGAGGATTCATGACTTCGGAGGGAGGCGTTGATAGGGCGAGGTGACGCAGCGGGGAATGCGGAAAGAGGAGAGGATGGGCACTCGAGTGCTTGGGAGGAAAACACGTAGCGGAGGGAAAAAAGAATGAGAAAGGGCGAAAGTAGGGACCTAAAGATGTCAAAGGTGATGATTTTAAATGAATTCACTTTTTAATATTCCACAATGGTTGTAGTATTCCATAACCATTGTGGAATATTGGAAAGTGAATTCATTTTAAATCATCGAAATGTTGTTACACCAAGTGAAGAGAGAAAATTTATTATTTTCGTCAATGGTGGCTTGGACGGTAATCGTGGTTCAGTGATAGCATATTTTAAATATGCTTTTTAAGTTGTGCCAAATTTTCCCCCCTCCCACTCTGCAAACACCACTCTGCCAGAAAAACCACTCGCCAAAAACTCGCCAACGCCGTTCGCGACTATCCCTCGCGCATTGTGGCCTGGCGATTCGCTGTCTCGCGTTCGCTGTCCGCGATGGAACAATCAACTCACTTTTACACTGAAAGTGATAGTGGCGCACTCTTTTCTGACCGACTCAACGCTAGCGCCATTTCCTCCGCCAATCAACGGCCTACGGATAAGGATTCCCTTACACCCCCAACTCCTGCGTTGGTCAGCTGACTCCCCTCAATCGCCAGCCGCATTGTCTTCACGCTGGGCCCGTCCTCTTTTGAAACTGACCGCGGACGAGAAAAGACCTGCTGGAGTGGTGACTCGTGACCGTCTTCTATAGATCAAGTTTACGATATTTGGCCCACGGGATTGTTTCCAATTGTAACACTTGTTTGTTGTACAAATGTTCTTCCTTGAAGTTAATCAAAATGGCTAAGGTGGTTGTTATTTTCTCTCTTCTCCGCCCACCATTAGCAGTCAATTCACTCGCGACGTCAAGTTTAGTAATGTGCGTTGCAATGTGAGTCGAAAAAAATTCCAGGATCATATTTCATTTACGTTAACCTGTTTATGCGTGGGAATGCACAAGGCAGGTGGTATTCGAAATGATTCAAGACTTGTATTTTACAATTATCTTCCTTAACTAAAGCATTTTATGGCAAGACTTTTAGGCGTAGTTTTCAAATTCTAGGCGAAAATATCCCGAAATATGTTGTTTTTTTAAATAACGGACTCGGTAGGGCACCTGGATACTCGCCACCTACCATGTTCATAAACAGAAATGTGGCATTTCGCGTTTGAAGGAAAGTCGTACAAATATTATCGAATTATTACGAAATATAAGTAACGTACCGTAAGTCTAAGTGTTAAAATAGCCACTAAACGCTAAACATCTAAAGCGGTATGATACATTTTTTTCAGTCTTATACAGTGATATCTGTAGTTAAGACATGTAGGCATATTTTTATGAAAATCAGAACATAAATAGAAGTTGCCCTAAACAAAGTCTCTACCCCGAGAAGCTTCTTAGGATGCCAAGATGGTGATAACAGGTTTCCCGGTGACCACTCATGACAAAGCCCCAAACAGAATTATACAGTCTGGCATTAAAAACCAATTATTATCAATTAAGGGCCATCGACACACACAAGAATGGGAGTAACCTCATAAAAAAGGCTCCAAAAATATGACAGCGAATTTTTAATTGACACTCGGGAGCCATAAAGAAAGGAATGTATATTAATTATCCCAGTCGAACGTTAAAAGAAAAGGGAAACGACTGATATGGAACGCATACAAACGATGAATACATTCGACCTTGGGGACGAGGGTGCCCATACAAGTGCCCTAGGCCCGCTCGATCTCCCCTTAATTCTCCAAACCAAGCATTCCCACCTCTCCAAACCCTCCATCCCTTCGAAAGCGATGGCCGAAAACGTTTCCTGCGACTCGTAATCTTCTTCCCCGCAAGCGAAAATTTTCACTCGAGATTATGAGCATGGCTCACGGTGTGGCTTCCTCGCCAGCGAACACAACAGCCAAACACACACACATGAGCCCAGAACGTTGAAGCATTCCTCAAAGCAAACGAGATGGAAAGGATAAGATGATGGAAAAATGAATCGTGGAAGGGACTGCAAAAAACATAAGCCTTCGAGGGATAGGGCGGCCATAAAGGTTTGCAAACAATAGTTAACTGTCGTGGTAACAACACGCATGAAGCCCACGCTCAAGAATTTTCCAACCAAGCCAACTCTTCCAAGGATAAAAATGCGCTTCGTTCAAAATTCACTAAGGTCGAAGGGGCGCAGTAAAAGTCATTCGCCTAAAGACTGACTCCAGAGGAAAGCGTATTGGAGAATTTACATGGGCAGCGGTGAATATTGGATCTTTTTTGTAGTGAACAGGAGACTTCAGGTACTGAGTCTTTTTCAGTAATCATTACAAAAATGGAACAGATGGCTATGACTCCAAATCACATTTCCCTTTGAAGCAGACCCACTGCAGTAGGGGGAATTACAACAGCCGTAAGTAGTAAAAGTAGACTGGAAAGTTAGATAACTGCACGTTAGGAACATTGCACAGGTATAAGAAATGTAAAATTGGATTTAGTTTTTTATTATCTACATGGTTATGACACACACTTCCTGCGGTTGTCCACTGGATCCCACCCCCCAAATAATCTTATACCAACATGAAACAGAGAGGTGACACTTCAAAGGGACTAAAAATGTAACCAAACAGTGCGCAGGCCAAAAATGCAGGTATTCTAGTCTATCATTTAGATCTAACGGACGGAAACAGGAGTAAACACCACACAAATCCATCACTTTATACGTTATATGAGACGATGGATACTGATTTCATCTATTTTTTTCTCCTTAAGATAGCTGAAGGGAATATCGCAGGAAATTGCGTTCATGTTTTGACAACCTTAACCCTTTGAGTGCGGCATGACGTCATATCACGTCATGGGTATCGTGAGTGTTCCAGCTTTCTTTGGGGAGCCTAGTGAAAGTTCCCTAGTGAAAGCTGAAACACTCACAGTACCCTTGACGTGATATCACGTCATCAGCACTAGCGTAAAGACAACCTTGACGTGATATCACGTCATGGTTGTTTATACGCTCGTGAAAGCTGGAACATTCACGGTACTCATAACGCGATATGACGTCATCAGCACTAACTACAAGACAACCATGACGTGATATCACGTCATGCCGCACTCAAAGGGTTATGTCAGTCGAACAAAAATTCTCCGGCCACACATTATTTAAGCACATCGGTTTTTAAAGTGGGGCTCACCTTTCGGGCGGTAATGGAAACTGTAGAAGAATTATCTTTCGTTCGATTCCCCAGGTTGACTTCAATTTTCGTCGTGGTATTGGAAATTTAATTTGTTTTTCTAAACGGCGCGCATCGTAAGATATCATTATAACAATACGAAACGTGTTATATCATCTTAAGAAGAAATTCTGTGCATTTTTAAGTAATTTACCACGAAAATATCGCGGGCCATAAAGTTACGCCTTAAAATAGCTATGTATAGTTGAAAACAAAACTCGGTAGGGGCCTATTTTTTTTAACTTTTTTCAATTGACATTACTAATGAGAAATAGTATGCAAAGTTTCACTCAACTCTGTAGATTAAAAAAAAAGGTCCCTTCAATCTTCAAGCACCTTCAAGGTTAAGCCTTTCAGTTCGAACAAGGCGAGAAGTACATCGATGAACGCCGTTGGGATTCAGAACGACGCGACACAGCAGCGAGGAATACGTTCAGGAAAAAACGAAGTTTACTTATTTTGAAGAATAAAAAAAGCCGCTTCCGCCTCGGGTTGTCGAGATGAAGAAAAAAAAAAGAGTTTGATGCTATGGGTTGGTTCTCCCCGGTATCGTGACGCGGTGATTTTTTGCGCTCCACGCGTCTCCTTGGACGGGAAGATACAGCGAGAGAGAAAAAAATAAGAACACGAGATGAAATGTGAAGGGAAAGACTCGAAGCCAACGACCAGGACCAATCGGCGATTAGCAGCTGAGTGAAGAGCGTGATTCCGAGTGAAGTACGACCGAGAATTCGGGAATAAATTCGGGAGAAATAAAATAAATTCGGGCACGCGGAAATCTTCAAATGACCTCAGAGATTGAAAGTAATAAACACGCGGAACAGAAATAAATAACGCGCTTAGATAGGGGAAAGAGAGACTGCTATTAAAGTGGGATGGGTGATACTTTTTCATGCACTGATTTACGGAAAACTTTGCATTCGTAATTCTCATTAGAGACATCTAACTATATAATTGAAAAAAATAGCACCATATCGGTTTATTTTTTTGGTTTTTCAATGCTATTTTCACACGAAGCCTTTTGGCATGGGTTCGGAATAATTCGATTAAATACACACAATCCTTCTAAACGCGAAATAAAATATAACTATAATTGTTGCTAACTAATATCAAGGAGCCACGCAAAGTCAAGTTTTCTAAAACACATTTCAAAATATTCAAACATAGCAAGTGAAATTACACACTTTGTAATGTTTTTATTTCTTACAAGAACATTATCAATGTTGCTTCTTGTGTTTGCTCATTATAAATTCCACAATTATTCATGACAGAGGTATTCTGAAGTCTAATGGATATGCTTAGTATCTTATGTGCCATTTTTTTGCAACATTTTGAGTGACAATGAATTCTGCTTATGAAATAATTCCATAAATTGTTTATATTAACATAATTCCAACATAAATGTACAAAGGTAAATATGTTTTTCGGCAAAAACAAAAAAAATATTCATCTCTTATCTCACAAAATATTTATTAAATGAAATCAGCATTAACTTCACCTTACGAAGCCTGAATTTTAACAAAGAGGAATCTGAAATATATCGAATAAACACACTCTATGGTTGGAAAAAGCAAAATTCACTTCTCCTCATCGCATAATAAACGCGGTATAATTTTTAATATTCCACTTAAGCGTAGTTACCACGCATCTTACCGTGCTAAGGTAAATTTGGCAACGTGGAAGTGCTGCTGGAAGGGGGGCGTGGAAGCGGAAGGCGATTTCCCATGGGGCTTATGGGAGTGAGGTGACTGTTTATTTAGAGCGTAGTAATGCATTGCAGACATAGCAATGCAAACGGGAGGACAAGTATGATCTCAGGTTTTCCCGGTGTATCAGTTGCAGGAAGGTTTCTCGGGTTTTCCACCGGTTGATATTCTGCATCTCTCCCGACGTTTCGAACAGCGACTTGCTGTTCATCCTCAGGGGATCTTCTGAATCAATTCATTCTGAAATTCAGAAGATCCCCTGAGGATGAACAGCAAGTCGCTGTTCGAAACGTCGGGAGAGATGCAGAATATCAACCGGTGGAAAACCCGAGAAACCTTCCTGCGGGAGGACAAGTATTCCACTGCTTGAATTTGGGCCAACGTTTTTGTCATAAACAAGGAAATATGCTGAATTACGGAAAAAAAATAGCAATTTTGAATCTGCGGGAAGGTCAAAGTTGACCGGACGGAGCAATTTCGCCAAGGACAGAAAACGGCAGGTACTAGATGGAGTGATGGTACGGATGATGGGGCTTGATTATAGATTTCGGTGAACAATTTTTCGATAAGGCTCGTTTTCTGCGGGCTATCAGCAGCAAAATCACGAAAGAGATGAGCAAAAAAAAACTTTGGGGTTTATTTTAAGGACCATTAGGGTTATGTTCGCTGAGATTTTCCCCGTCATCCAAGGGAACTTTCAAGGGCGCATTATTGGCTGGTACAGGGGTCAGGGTGCCTGGTGGCGATGTGCCCTTGCACCACCACTGCCGGCGGCTGGTACGGCAGCCACTGTCGCGACCTATTGCGGTCTAAATCGGTCGAAATAGCAGCAGCAGCAGCGGGCTGCGGGGCTCACAGCGGCGGTGTGTCGCTGCGAGAATACCAGTCACTCGAGAGGGAGACTGAATATATTATGGGGACGAATTGAGCGGAGAATTACTCATTATGTATGTGCGGGTACATTACAGCCCCACCCTTCACGAAGGTCGCCCTCTTGTTCACTTCCTCGATGCGGCTAACCTCTATGTCCCAAACCGCTACAACGATTTTTCAACCTAAGGGTATTAAGGAGGCTGGAGCGGAAATCATGAGTCATTTGAGTATTTTTTATAACAAACTTTCCAAGTTAAACTAAAGTCTAAAAAAATTCTTAGACCACAATTCACTTCGGTACGTCAGCTAATACGGCAGAACTCTTAAAACACTTAGCAATTTAAATGATGCAGGAATTATGTCATAACATGTTCGCCTTGCTGAGAACATTGTTCCGACTTGGATTTACGGCTCAAAATTCGAAATTTACGTGAAAATCATACGTAAATACACGTATTTCACTGGGAATGATACCTAAATAATTGTTAGCAACTATTACAATAATCTGGAAAGCATTCTTTTTCGTTTACGGGAAATGCTGTACATATGTAATAGACTCAAAGAGCCATACGACTACAAGTTAATATGGCATTACGATAATACAGCTTGTTAACATTGCATTAAATTGCCTAAAAACTTAATCAGAAACGGAATTTTTCGTCTTTATTTATACATATAAGTACACGCATGCAAATTTTCACTCAAATCGGTGCATAAACGAAAACTGTTTCAACTTCATTAAGCTAAGCAAACGAGAGTCGGAATAGGAATTCGAATATTGGAGACACGTCACCCTCTTGGACAACTTAGTGTGCATTTCCGGCGACAGACGGATTCCGATCTCAACGAATTTAATATCCATAAAAAGCAGTTTTGAATGTTCAGTACATTATAGATTACCTGGTATGAAAATTAGATCGATCATATTTAACATTCTGTGGAACTCACCCATTCAGGATTATTCTTGTCACTGGGAGCTAAGAAACGGCACTCACCTGTAAGGAAAAAAACGTGGGCATTAGCACATGACCAAAACACAATACAAACAATTTTAAGACATATTATTCATTAATTTTGAACCATAATAATATTCACTTCCCACCAAAGAGGTAACGGAGTAACCAAAGAGATACAAGGGGCGGCATAGTATCACCTAACGGCCTAAAAACACGCATAAAAACCCGCATATGAAAAAATGGACATTGAAACAAGGGAATTAATCATAGACGCTAATTTTCGAATGGGTCGTAGGAAGAGCATTAGTAAATACTCAGTAAAGAAACGGAGTTGATACTCCATTATAACAGTAGGAGTCAGAGTGATTGTCACCACTTACCTGCCACTAACGACACAAGAGATATTTGGCCATGGAAATATCGAAACTACTAAAATAGCAGTTCCATTTTACTCTTTATCTAAAAATATTTCTCTTCGTCAAAGAATGCGGCAGGACCTTGTGATAGAGAAAATTTTGTAGGCGTTGGTACCGCATCACCCTCAGTATTGTCGCAGGCGCATTGCGGTAGGAGTCGGCTAAAATTCTGACTGGCAGTGGGATGTTTGACATTGCAAAAAGAGACGCATGGAAACGTAATAAGGGGATCAATCAAAACCAACCAGCGTCAGGAGTGTCAAAGACTCGAGGAAGATAAATACAAGGATTAAAACGGGAGCACAATTGAGGGCTTAGTAGAGTAACTCATACGAAGAAATTAAGCGTCTCAGAGAATTGATCTTCCGAAAGAAAAACCGATCTAATGGTTACGGTAAGTCTTCTCAGTTAACACACCGGGTTAATATTTCCAATTTTCCTACGCATTGACGAGCGTCTCACTAATCATCATCAGGGCTACGAAGATTACAAATTCCCCTCCTTGTGTAGAATTTGGTTTTTAAAAAAATGTGACCACTAATATTCTCTCATCGGAGTTCAGGTCACATTTGATTGGCTAATTGTTGCCATCCTGCCGAGCTGTTTTTCCCTAACTCTATCAATTACACCTAGAATAATTCGGCCAATTTTTACTTGTTCATAGCGCTGATAAGCAAGCGATAGCAAGCAATCAAGCAAGCGAAGCCTGGTGATAAGCAAGCGAAGCTATCATAAGCAAGACGCTTAGCAAAACGTTGGAGAATTTGGAAAAATTAACCCGGTGTGTTGCTCGAGAAGTTTCCTTACATATTTCGAAGGGAAAGAATTACCTCTTACATAGACCAATTGTTCCAGGCAAGATTTCGAGGTATTTATTTTTTTTGTTTGACGATTTTTTTACACAGAGTCACAGCCGCACCTTTCTAAATACACGGTTCCTTCCACATGCAAAATAAAGAAAGGAATTTTTAAAATTGGACGAAAAAGAATACGAGACACACGGTGTTGGCTGAAAAAGGAGCCGACTGTGCGCGCATAAGCGTGTACAACCCATCCGTCCAACTCTTAAATCCGCGCAGCTGCCGACGAGTGAAAGATGGTCCCTTTAATCACCGCAGCCAACCCCACTCCCTTTCCACTGCCCACATACGCTTATCGCTCCATCTTTTTTTTTCTTTCCAAGCTCACAGCTCACTCTATCTCTTCATCTTTCTCGCTCCCATCTCAACGCCATCTTCAGGAGGCGGGTCCAAGCGGTTTTATTCTTAAATTTCTTTTTTACTTCTAGCGAGGAAGAGCGCTATGGATGGCGGTGTAGGATGTATTAGAAGGATGGGAGTCGTCACAAGAGACCGCCCTTGTGCGAGTCTGTGGGCCAACGTCACGTCCCGGCCATCATCATCCTCCACGGACAGATACAGCGACGGAGACTAACGTAAGAGAAGGAGCTCCTGCTGCGGATGAGAAGTGGGGAGCGGCGAATCTCGCGATAGATGCGCACCTACGATTCGCTCTCGTTTTTCTCCTTCATCCCCCGGTGATGAAAACGGCCGCCAGATGGCGAAGCAACGGATGTCCTATTTTTCTCCATCCACGCCTGCCAACAAGTACAGATGATCGAATAATGTCAACTCTTTTCAATAGAGAGCCGATCCTTCATGCCCGTATTCATAGCCGAATTCCTAGGAGTTACCTGGGTATCCCCTAGCCAGGTAACATCTAGGGGTCCCCTACGCTGAGCGATTCATAAACCTTACCTGGGTAACATCCAGCCAGGGGACGCCTGAGTAAGAGATTTGGCAACAATCCCGCGGAAAAATACATATGAACGGTTCAGCTGAATGGTTCACGATTTTTCGAGGCTCATTTTTCACCGTAACCAAGAACGCTATAAATAATAATATAGTACACTGTTACACGACGTTGCTGAAAAATAATTGAAGGAATGTGAGAGAATTTTTACAATATTACTTAAATATTTATGTCATATGAATGGTGAGGAATACGAAGGTGGTTCAATAAGTACCCGTGTTTGTCAACAGAAGACGTCACTATGGAAAGTTGTTGATATCATCGTATACTGCCATTAGTACAGTAGTATCAAATCGTCCCACGCGTTGGCAGCAGTACTGCGTTGGGGGAGCTTTGGGTAAGCTTCATGCCTTACCCAGGAAATCGACGGCCTGGGGGAGGGTTAAGGGACGGCATTCCCCTGGGCAACGACTATGAATACCATTTCTGAGCCAAGGGGTTCCCCCACACCTGGGGGACACCAAGGTAACGACTATGTATACGGCCCTTGGTCTTCACGCGGCTTTACACGGGGCTTATATGGATGTGGTGAGAGTAGCGACATCTCGAACCGTATCGCTAATTGCAAGGCATCATACTGCTTACACACAACTTCCAGTTTTTTTCCAACGAAATGAATTACGAAAGTGATCAATGAATAAGGTGATTTCGAAATTTGCCAAAATTGGGCTATAAATTGACAAGTTTGTGCACTGCTCTGTTCGATTCCCACGGGCAGTCTTGGACTTAAGGAATCTTCATAAATTAAATCAATTGTCCATGATTACATCATATTCAGAAATGTGGCAATCATCATTATTACCGAATATTGGAAAAGTTAATAAGCTTACCTTTGCATTCTTTAGCATTTAAAACATTATCATGATCAAATAAATATTGACAAATGCAACAATGGGTTCTATTCGTAATAATTTATTCGTTTTTTAATAAATTTTTTAACCTCTACTTGTAGTCGCGCGGCCAAGATTCACCAGATGCGATGTCATGTTATCGATATGCTACTTGGAGGCAAAACAGATGTCAGTCTATTTTCCTCGCAAGCGTGAATCGACCCCTACACACCCATTGAAAGTCTTACATATCATAGTGCCATTTTCGGTTTGCAAGGCTACGGTCGTGTTAGTAACTACCGTTAGCAAGGCCATTTTCCAATTTTAAATTCCAATTTTCCAATTTAAAACTAAATGATTCCTTAAAAAAAATAGTTAAGAAAAAATTCAATCTATACACAGTTAATTTTTTAGAGATATCGGCACTTGACATTCAACATTGTTTAAATTATGTCTCTCAAGATGACACAAACGTAAGTACCATTTCCCGTGTGAAATGGCTGGTGTTTTTTGGCATGCATATACCTCGGAAAGTAGCGCGGTAAGGGGATAATATTTTGGTGTCTTTGGAAGGGTGAGGTATTTTTTTTAAATGGGACCAAATTCATTTATCTCTAAATGAAATAACATATTGCTCAAAGTATCTTTAAAAAAATGGATGAGAACCCTAAACAAGAGCAGCTAAATTCTCCAACGCTTAGGGCGACAGCGGATGCTGGCAGATAAACTTGGACACGTGACTCACGATAAGAGCCTTATCGTTACATCCCTTTTCTCGAGTTTTTCAACGTCATTTATTTCAGTATGACGTCTTATGGCCAGTAAGAGCTGAAGATACACTTCCAGATTTAAGATGGTCGAAGCGGCTATCGTGGGTCCTTGGACGTCATTTTTATAATTTTTCAAAGTAAGTCGACGAATAAATTCTAGGACCACGTTTCATTTATAGCCCTTTGAGTGCGGTACGACGTCATATCACGTCATGGTATTTTAACGCTGCTTCTGACGACGTGTTATCACGTCAAGGGTACCTGAGTGTTCCAGCTTTCACTAGGGGGCCTAGTGAAAGTTCCTTAGTGTAAGAAGGAACACTTACGGTACTCTTGACGTCATATCACGTCATCAGAACCAGCATTAAGACACCCATGACGTGCTATCACGTCATACCACATTCAAAGGGTTAAGCATATGATTTTGTGGTAGAGCTCATCATATACACAGTGAATTGCATTACAAAAGCATTACATATTATTTTTTTTAATTTAAAGTATGTTATAGCTAGATTTTTTGATGCTGTACCAAAAATTTAGACGAAGTTACATTGAAATATGTGGTATCATACGAGTAAAATTGGCCTATGGGTGGCACCTTGATATGTGTCAGCAAAAATTACAACAATCAAAGATATATTGCGTTCATAAAAAATCTATACGTAATATTAATAATATAAATCGTCGACGGGCTTACTTTGTGGAATTTTTTTCCATGGTTTGGAATGAAATAACTTGGTTATTTTCCACACGGTTTATTATCCTCAACCGGTTTCATTTTCAAGAGGTTACTAAAGGACGAGGCCATCAGTCTCACACATTAATACCCTGAGCCAGAGGAATATGGGGGGGGGTTAGGAAAAGAGGTTGGAGAGGGAAGTAAGGTGAATATGTGTAAGCATACTGGGAGGAAGCAAGGTCCGTGTTTTGAATACATAATTCGGTAGAAGGAGGAGGGGGAACTCTAACAAACAAAAGAGGTGAGTTCTTAGGAACAACTTCGTTTACCTTCTTTATTTCTCCTAGTACAACCTATGATATGCCCTTATTTCAAAGTTTCTAAATCTAATTTCAAATCTAATTTGGCTCCTTTGTCCCCAAAATGTAACACATTCGGATTAAAATTAGAAACACGATCATTATCAATTAAATGTTTTGCAAACATAGACTTACAATCATGATTAATCAAGGAATTTTTATGCTCCCTAATTCGTATGTTAAACCTCCTACCGGTTTGTCCTAAATAAAAACAATTACAGATAGGCGTATTATATTGTGGCATATAAATACCACTCATTACCCAATATTTCATTCCAAAAAAAAGTTATACATATTTAATAGAAGAAATACGAAAAATGTCACGTACTACAATAGCATTACTTTGCCAAAAAAATACATCTGGCTTTGTAGGCTGAAATCAAACCAATTATAGAAGAAAAAAAAGAACACGTTCGCCTCCTCCATTTTCACATGAAGAGATATTGAAAACCCATCGAATCCATCGTCCGTTTCAAATCCGGAGAAGAAGAAGAACGTGAACTGGATGCGACCGACTGACTAAGCGTTCCGTCGCACGCGACTTGTGGCACATGTTCGGAATTCGCGATCGACTCCATTGTCGCAAGCGGTGCCATGCCAGCCTCAAATGCCATTATACAACCCCTTCCTCGAATTTACCCTCCGTCAACTCCGTCCCTGGCTGTACCACATTCCCTCCCACCGCCTAGTAAGAACAAAGAACACACCCCAGTCCTACCGAATCATAAAAAAATGACAAAATTCAATCGGACAGACGCCAGGAGGCGAAAGAGACGGAACCTACCCGCACCCCATCATATCCAGCGGGAGACAGGATGCACGAGGGCAGCAAGGAAGATGGAAGACGAAGCGAAGGGATTTTATAATGAGGTGGTTTGAGCGAGATTTCATTTCGCCCAGAA
Organism: Ceriagrion tenellum; assembly: GCA_963169105.1. Lineage (NCBI taxonomy): Eukaryota > Metazoa > Arthropoda > Insecta > Odonata > Coenagrionidae > Ceriagrion > Ceriagrion tenellum. Next base: position 12,240,225 of record OY720639.1, read on the forward strand.
ATCACTGAATTTGGTACTATTTTAAAGAAATACATCTCAAAGATACCAAAGATATCTCTCAACAGATATCAAAGACGCGAAAGATCTTCCAAAGATATCAAACTATCAGCCTCTTCCTCCTCTTGTAGTCAATCCGAAGATTGGTTGGCAGCAGCTTGACTGGTTGGCACTCTCCATTCCTCACGTCTCTCCGCCTTCCTTTTCATGTTCTCGTAGCTCTTACATCCGACATCCTTCATTATCTGGTCTATAAACTGGAGCCGTGGTCTTCCTCTGGGCCTTTTTCCGTTAACATGCCCCTCTAGGATTGTCAATAGGATCTCATTATATGTCCTATAAGTTGGACTCTTCTGTCAACGATCGATTGCCATAGGCTTTTTTTCTCCTTCATTTCATTTAGTATTTCTTCGTTTGATATTCTATTAGTCCACTTAATTTTAAGCATACGTCTATAACACCATCGTTCAAATGAGCTCAGTCTCTTCTTATCCTCCTGCCCCAGAGTCCATGTATCACAGCCATAGAATGCCACAATCCATATGTAAGCTTTGAGAAACCTTTTCCTAATTTTCTCGCCTCACAATAATAAAATCAGCCACGTACAACACTACTTTTCTACACAGAATACAAGCCGTTTTCCGTGGGATATAGTACGCGAAGGATCCCCAGAGCGACATTAAATAACTGAGGAATTTCAAACGCATCAGAAAAACAGTGAGTAGTTTTAATGTTTCAAAATCTATTTTTAAAAATAAACCACAAACAGATAGCAGTAATTTTTTCAGAATCGCAAAATATCCTTCCGCTTGGAAAGGAATTCTACACGTACCGCGAGAAAGACTTATGCATGTGTATTTATTTAACCACGGAGAATTTCAGTCACATAGAAGTATACCATTTGACCAGTGGTAGCACAATATATACGGGATGCTTTCCACAGCAGCAGAAATTAAAACGTTAAAATTCTAACATAGTCTCGATTATGACTTCGGGAAAAATCTCGCTCGAGCCACCTTAATTGGTACACGCCACTGATGGATAGCAGTGAGTATTTCTAATGCACCTTTAAGCATCCACCTTTAAGCATCTCTTATCCAACGACGTACCTCTTTTCACCTTTTTAAGCCTCCTTGTCGATCGATTATTCTCTAGGCATTTGAGAGCAACCCGACTGGGGATGGAAGTTCTGTCGATTGGACAACGAGAGTACGGACGAGAAACAACGAGCCACAGAAGGTCGCGTGTGGTCCGTCTCCCGTGATTTCCGATTCAGACCGCAGAGCCACCAAGTCCCCTCCTCCTCTCTGCGCATTAATTCCCTCGCTCTTGGCGTCTTCTCGTTTTGCTCTCCCCTCCGCGATAGCTCACAAAACGCCGCTCGTCGACTGTTTCCGTTTCCGAAGGAGTGATGCGCTCCAAGGACGGACGTCCGACGGAGAGTGGAATCGTCAGCCACAACAATGCTATGTAATGGTGGTCGCCCCGGGAGACGTAGGGGGAGATACAGAAGCGCCCGACCAATGAGATCACTCCATTCGGGTCGGAGGATGCCGCCACAGTTGTGGAAATGAATGTACTCGGACCACCAGACGGAATATATATATATATATATATATATAAATGTGGGCACGTATTGGAGCAAACCGGCTCGAAAATCCCGACGCTCTACACACGCGAGCACTCTCGAAAATATTAAGTCCACGAACTTTTTTGCGATCGAAAACTCGAACAAAGGATGTGAGAGTAAAGGGGGAGGGGTCCATTGTTCGTCCACGGTCGAATGGAGACGTGGACGAGGGAAGAATACAAGCGAACGGATGGGAAATAAAATAAAATGAAAAAAAAAAACAAAATAATGGCGAGAAGCGGTCCATTCATGTCCACATCGATATCCACATCGACCACATGCAGCGAAGTAGAGAGAGGGAGAAATGAAGATGATACCAGAGTCTGGAGGAATGGAATCCGCAACGCGAATGAAAAGTTTTCTCCGACTGGGAGCATCTTGATGGATGGAGAGGACAAAGCAATCCTTTTTGAGAAATATTTCAGAATAGGGCACCATAGAGTAAAGCAAGTCCTCGATGCACGCCGGAGACTCGTGCTGAAGAATTGCGAAGTAAATCGAAACGACGTAAAACGGATCCAGATATTCGAGACCACTTTAATTCGATTATTTACCAAATTGTAAATTTTTAAGTTCGTGTTTACCTTTATTGAAAAAGAAATTAATTTCCATGGCTATTTGAGATAGGATAAATATGTCTAAATTATCAAAAATGTAAACATGCGCACATGTGATCCTATTTATTTGTATTGAACCGAAAAAAAGTATAAATACGACCCATGAATCGAACTTAACATCGAATAAGACGTTTATCGAAACGACGCTAATCAAGGACTTATTGCGATGCATTATTATGATATTCGTCGCCATCAAGCTCACCAGAACTCAGGATGAAGAGAGTAGACGTTCTAGGCTGACTGCAATACACAGTGTTATTGAATTATGGGGGACATTTCAGCACAATTTCCTCCGATTGTTGATAATATCGGTTTGGTCATAATTATTTTCAGCTGCCAATTCATCAAAAATGCTTCAAATCACAACCGTTTCCCTTATTCTCCACATAAGACGAAGATTCTACACACTTATCACTCATTTTCTTACGAAAGTGTCGGAGATGAAGGTGGATGCAGCCTTCTCTCCACGGATCCCTTCGCGAACAAGCCATTTACGGCGATGCAGTCGACCTCTAAACGTGCCGTGACTCCTAGCTTCGTCACCTCTCCGCTGTCGTTGCATCCTATCGCCTTCTTTAATCAAATACCTCACCAAACCCGAAAAGCCACCCGTCCATCCTCGTGCTGAAGACTATATTTCTTCATTAAACAATACTTCATGAAACATTTAGTCCTTTACCAATCTCTCAAACAGCTTTTACGAAGAGATCGTCATCTTTATCTTATTCTTTTTTTTAATGCCTTTCGCGGCCGACGAAATTCTCTTCGGGTCCCACCCATTGGTGCCATTAAAAAAAAAATAAGGCTGCTCCTATACCAACAGCTGACCAATAGTCTTAATGTCTTCCCGTGAAATGTAATCAGTAAGGCGACTCTCGAAATAAGACATTCTAAAGCCAATCTTCCATGGGACACTTTAGGCTCTCCATCGGAAAGTTTTTGAGAAAATTTGTGGTCAAGGCATGTTAATCATTCTCCTTTTAATAACAAGTTAAAGTTAGTTTCAGATTTAACTTGGTGGAAATGTATATCTACAAGTGAGTGTAATGTGACACGTCATAATTATTCAGTTTGAACATTCACATTTGTTTACTGGTGCATACTTTTGCTTCCCGCAATTAATTACCTTGATAATGATATTGCATGTCGAAACCATGGTCAGCAGCAATGAAAAAAAGTTGAATTTGCAAAGCGAAAACTTCACATTGACATCCATTTCAAAATGAAAGATAATGGTAACTTTCCGCACAGATTATATTAATTGCTAACCATGGTTTCAGCACCAAGTGCCATTATCAAGATCAGCTTGATAATGGCACTAGATCCTGAAACCATGGTCGGTAACAATAAAAATCTGCGCGGAAAGTTACCATTATCTTTCATTTTGAAACGGATATCAATATCAATTACTTTCACAAGTTAAGCCTGATACGCTTTTATATACAGCAGAGCGTCAATAATCCGGACGTCAAAAATCCGAACCGTCGATAATCCGGATTCACATTCGGCGAAAAATAAGTTGAAGTGAATAAAAAACAGTACATATTTGTCAAAAGCATCGATGCGAGACTCGGAGGGGTCATCGACCGCTACAATGTTTTTATTTATCTTCTCTAATTATTAAAAAACAGTACGTATTTGTCAAAAGCATCGATGCGAGACTCGGAGGGGTCATCGACCGCTACAATGTTTTTATTTATCTTCTCTAATTATTTAACTACAGCACTAAATTGAACTACGGTTTTTACTGTTTTCAGCTAAGTTTCTTTATGTTTAAGGCATCAAACGGCCATTTTATGGTTCTTTTCGAAAATCTGGACTTCTTGATAATTCGGACTGGGTCCGGTAACATTTGATCCGGATTATCGACGCTCCACTGTATACGGAAACTTCATTTCTACTTTTAACTCTGTGCATGCTAAAGAGGAGATAGTAGTATTTTAGGATTGAAGCGGATTATTCGCAGGAGAGATGCAGTTGAGATGCACATCGGGGCGGGAGGGAGACGAATGAGTACGGGGAGGTGGGGGCGAAGTAGGAGATGGAATACGCCTTTCACTCGGATCTGCCTTCGTGCGGCAGCCGGAGGACCCTCTCGCACAAGGGAGAGTATATGAAAGACGAGCTCAGGTATTCCGATGCGGCAACAGACTGTGCAGAAGAGGGCGAGGAGGGGGCGGGGCTGTTACGAAACTCGGGTAGGGGAGGCGGAGTGCGGGGCTAGAAGGGTTGGTGTCATCACCAAGGAGAGACGACACCAAACTCCTTACCCGTCCACCGCCGCGGGCGCCACCTGCATGCAAGGAGGATGACGAAGGTTGCGAAGGGGGGAGGGAGATTGGAGAGGAGGAATGCTGGAGGCTGCACACGGAGGGAAGGATGCTGAGGATTGGGAGAGAGGATGGTGGGGAGAGAGGAAACGTGAGCAGAGTGGAAACCGCGGGTTGATGCAGTGGGAGTCGAAGCGCGACCCTCCCATTTCAAGGATGCTTCAAACACAATCTCCAACTGAAATGAAACAGTTGGTAAAAATTCCACACTGAACATTTATTAACTACCGACAATGGTTTCGACACAAAGTGCCATCTTCAAGGTGAATATATAACGAAACTTTGTGTCGAAACCATTGTCGGTAGTTAATAAATGTTCGGTGTGAAATTTTTACCAACTGTTTCATAGCAATATGGAGATACATAAGTTCCACAAAATACAGCCTGAAATGATTTTATACAATCTCCAAAATTCCACTCCGGACTTAGGTTTACTTTCATCCCGTTTCTCCCGAGGCATCTGTCCTTTTTTCCATTTAAATACATTGAATTATTTCGAAAAGTCACAAATTTCTACGTGTAATTATTTGGCTGTCTACTAGCCGAGATAGGTTTTTAAAGGAACATGGCTACTCCACTGCAACTCCTCTGCATCTACCAACTACCGCACAGGCCACCACCAGGGTGTGTGGCACGTGGAAATGCCGCACCAGACATACAGCACTGGTCCCAGTCCAATCAGAGCGTCGCACGTTCCCCCCGCCGCTCAGCGCAGACCAAATGCCAGTCAGGAGAACAATGTGCGGTCAAACCAGACACTAGCAGAGTGCTACGTAGACGAACATGCTAACAGCTACTGCACTCGCTAAGATACAACCACTGGAAAAATTAATTAATGCCTATAAGGTACAAAAACTCGTTCTTTCCGCACACAATAAGCGACCACAATAACAAATAAGCTCCTCTAAATACACTCCCATAGTACATGTCACCATTTCACCTCCAAAAATTTTACATCTTTACACGGCTGGTGACCTACCACCCCCTGCCACACGCCCATACGGCGGCTCGCGGGGTAATATGTAGATTTAGATGTATAATATACGAAAGCTAAAAGCTACAGTATCATACAGAAAACATGTAATGATGAATCATCCCACTTCTCGAAGCATTTGTGTTGGCAGCAAAGGGACACACTTCCTGACAAACCCCCCACACTTAACAGCATACCTTCCACATTTCGCTGGCGGCACAAAGTTCCGTAGCCAATGTCTCATATTCAACCACTAAGTAGCGCCAGGAAATTTTGCGAAATCTCATGAACAGTAGGCTAATGCCGTCGCCTAATTTTCCTCCACTCTTCCTCTGCTTCCTAAAACAATCTGCCCCTTACACGGATTTATCTACATGATCCTTAAACAGCGAAAATGACCTCAGTTATCGGTCACCACCGTAAACCAACCATTACCACTAATAACTGAAGGTAGGCGCATTACGGCGCATGTGTCGGCAAGCCACAGCGAACGGACGTGACGTCAGTCGGTTGACGAGTGTCAAATGGCAGCCACATTTATTGTATCGGAGAACAAGATTAAACGTTGTTGTAAACGTTTTGATCAGTTTTCGAAGTGTGTTTCAGCCAAAACGCATGTGCACTGTATTTGGATGTAACAACAACCAGGGAAATCAAAAGGGGAAGGTGAAATTCTTCCTGTTTCCACCGGAATCCGGTAGCCAAAAACAGAGGATAAGGACATGCCGAAGACGCAATACAATTAGCGTTAACACAGGTGAGCAATGGAATGTTTCTGATGATTGCAATTTAGAATTTAAAAGTATCACTGTAAATATTGCACTGATCGGTAACATAGAATTAAGTAATGGCAATGTTCATAAGGTTCATAGTAGATGTAACGAGTTAATCTTTGGATATCGCTAATATTTTCGCTAATTTTTACCACTAATTAACGAATATTCTAAAAAAAATATTTTATTATTATTTATCGGCAGTACCATGAACCATTCAATCAACGCGTTGCATTAGAGGCGAAAGCGCGTCAAGTACACGATTAGCATCTTAGTATCAACTTAATGGTTGAAGGCGTAACTTTGTGGAATGTTACCGTAGACATGACAAGAAAAATCTTTTAGTATATTCCACTCTTAAAACTTTTATTCCTGACCTAGGTTTCGACTGCCTTGCAAAATGATTTGAAAAAAAAATGCAAGCAATTGCCTTTGAAAATGATTGCAAGGCAATCGAAACCTAGGTCAGGAATAAAAGGTTTGGGTGCGGAATATACAAAAAGATTTTTCTTATTTGTCAATTCAATTAGCATCTTACTTCTTCAATCCCAGGAAATGACGGATCTGGGATTGCGGTCGCAAGTGATTCCTCCCCTATCTCACGGAAGGAGCAGAACGGGGAGATGCTGGAGGCTGACAAAGAAGAGAGGGCAAACCGCAAATCGCGCCCAGCGGCAGAAGACTAAGAGACGTCGAGGTGCGATGATACGAAAGCCGTGGTTTCAACCGGAAATGACGTCTTGAGTAGCCGAGGGGATTAGAATTTCTAAAGGTGGCTGCGATGGGCGATTTAATCGGGAGATGGATGGGTGAACGACGGGACCAGCCAGCGGGGATCAGAAACGTCATGAGAGGAACGAGAAGACACCGAACTAAGGCCGAAGCCTCATGCGGTCGCTCCGCAACCCACGCCACGGCTATCGGTTTCCAAATAGATAGCAATGTTCCATTTGGCAAAACAGACTATTTAAATTTTTAGCATTAATATTTATCATGGATTTAAATGTTTGGAATCGTTGCCTAGGTAATGTGTAGCCTCAATTTCCACATTTAGTTCAATCAGTCCTTGGCGCCACTTAAAAAGAGTCTTCTCAGTCGAATCGTAAATAGCCGTTGTTAATTGTTATTATCGTGGAACTGTGGTGAAAATTCAATAACGATTGAAAAGATATGAACTACTTGATGCTGTGAATAACAGCTGGCTATTTTTGAGACCTAACAGTTACTTTGTAAATGCTAGAGAGGAAATATCAACTGCAGGAAGTGTGTAAGAGGTATATGTAACTCCCATCCCGAGTCTTTTGTCTGCAGTGTGGATCTTTGACTGTAAATTTAGAGCTAAACTTTTTTGGATCATTAACTATTGAGAGCCATAGGAATCAGAAGGTATGAAGGTATAGGTATGATCTAGATAGATTGAAGTGGATGTTAATGTGTAACCTACTATTCATGTGTGGCCTCGGAGTAGGTTCAACAATCTTTCCTTTATTTGTTATTAAAATGATAGTTATTGGCGCAATTCCTCATCCATAGATGATATTGTCGGATCTTGGTTTTGCAATACTTATAGTACTTGTATCCGTCTTCTAATTCATTCCACTTTTTTCACCTCGTATCATTATTAAATTGCCGTAGAACGATATTCACGAATGATAAGAAGTTAATTGTGTATTAGTGCAATTAAATTTGGAGAGGAATTAAATATATCTGTAGACCGGGCAGTATTAAAAAAAAAGAGTGTAATAACGTCCCGCGTGTAGTACTACATTTTTTATTCACTGCATTATGATTACTGGTAAGTAAAACCGGTAAGTCGTGATTATATACGATCTGTAGACTGTATTTAGATTTGAACTGCCGTCTTTCATCACTAGACGGCGACTCAATCGAAAAAGTTGTTTTTTACGAAATTCAAGGCAACAGTTTCTGGCGACGAGTCAACAATCCATAATATCGTATATATTCATGATTTTAAGTATGATCCAAGGGCATCGGCTAAGATCGTATATATTCATGATTTTAAGTATGATTCAAGGGCATCGGCTAAGATATGACACTTATAACAATAATTTATTTTTGAGTGAATATTTTCATAAAATAATCATGAATGTACCATACTCAAGCATCTGTATGTTTTGTATGTACCAAAAGTCTTTTTTTGTGTTTTTGGCTACTATCGCGTTGGGATGAATAATACGATAAATTAGCGATTTTTTCGGTTTTTTTTCCCGTCACAATTGAATAATCTGAAACGGCCATTTTTGAACATTTGACCTGATGAAACTACATAAATACGTAGAAGGGTATTAAAGGCATACTATGGAACTTATAATGAACAAAATTCTCATTATGAACGTAATGCGTATTTAACGTTTTACATATCCAAATATATAATACAAAGAAATAATAAATACATTTTTAACAAATAAAAATTTTCACATGCAACTTTGTAAGTCACAGAGAAATAATCTTTAACGCGCCGGATTCGCCATACGGGTAGGAAACATATTCCAGTCGACTCCTAAGGTCATCGAAAAACTCTCCTACCGCTAATCACAATGTGCCCGTCATCCTGGCCTTCTCTACCGTAAGCGACGGCAAAATTCACTTCGGGTCCCTCCAAACAGTACCACTTAATTAAAGTAATGGCTGCTTAGAAACTTACACTGGAGTTCGTCGAAGATTAAAGGCAGGTTGACTGAAAATGGAGCCAATCAGTAAGGAGGCCGTTTGGGGAAGGCAATCAAGTAACCGAATAATGCATGATGGTGGCCTAATACCGTAATTAAATTATCGTAATAAAATAAAACAAATAAATACGCCACAAGAGGTAAACGCTTACGCCAATTACTGTGTATCACAGAGGCGAACACGCACAAACATGCCTTGGGAGGAACATCGGTTACAGTCTGAAGTAATGGTGGAATAGTGTTATTGGAGCGAAAAGGGTGCAGCTGCAACTGTTTCAAATAACTTTTGCAATTAACAGGCCAGTTTCACGGTTGTGCCGTAGTCGCGCCGTTGCGCACAGTTCTGTGCAGTGGCAACTAATCGCTGAAGCTGACTGCTTCGTCTTCTATTGCGTTACAGTTGCGCAGCGCGTGTGGGTGTGTAACGGTAATAAGACAATCTGTTGGGTCACAATCTGTTTCAGGCGGTAGCTGAATTATTCAGCCAACACTTACCTGTCAGTATTACGTTGAAGATAGAATTAAAACTACGAAGTATTTACCATGAATGTAAACGAAACGTTACTTTATTGAAGAGAAACATCTCCTATTACATAGAATACAGAACTACCCAGCAATGTTCTAACAGCGCCGATCATTCGCTTGTTGTTAGGTGTGCCACTAGCTGCTGTCCGCAACAGGGTGTTTCACAGAACTGTTTCGTTTGGAAACTGTTTCGGTAACGAAACTGTAGCAATGAAACTGTGGTCTTCTTTTAGTGCCACAACTATTCTGAGGGCAATTCTTTCACTACTCGAGAAAACTTGTATCCGTGAATCAATACGTCTTATGAATGTGTACTGTCAATGTCATCGTAAATTATGCTTATGCCAATCTATGGTCATATTTATGTTGGTACCGAGGGACGACATTTTAAATTGGTGGCCCATGTCTCAAGCAACCACAGGTTGTTCGGTTTTTTTTTAATAACGAGGTCGACCTTTATTATACGTGCTGATGAAAATTAATATTAAATTGTCACGGAAATAGGTTAAAGAGAGCTCTGTCGTCGTCCACCAGACCATCTGCCAGCGCGTCTTGAAATCCGCCCCGGTGACATTCTCTTCCGTAACCTTAAGATGACGAAGTGGGGCTCTTCTTGTCATCCTTCCGACCTCGCAACTGAGCAAGGGCAAGATGGAGGGAGGGTTGACAAGCACGGCATATCACCGTGCCCTCGTTTCGCATATCGCGAACACTCCCGACTGGAGTGCATACGAAATTTCCATAGCGAGGCAAATCTCTACACGCCTTTTCTCGACTCAAGATGCATCTTCCGTGTGGGGTCGAATGCTGAGGGCATAAAAGAATTCACTCAATTACCACCGCGAAAGTCGAAAGACTTCACCGTTATAAAAAAGAAATAAGCAGCATGGCGTAAAAATAATTTCGGACTATTCACGAAATTAGAGTTTCAACAGACCAAGGTATTCCAAGAAAAACCTTAAGGAAGTTCGGGCGAAATATCATTTCACGTAGATTTCGATGAATTTAACCTCATTTTAATGAAATATATCAAACCTGTAGAAAGATAGCAAAAATATGCCACTTGCTGCACTACATCTCGAGTTATTTGCCAAAATATGGAAGCCATTTTCCGTGGGATATGGTACACGTATGCGCTTCAGAGACACTTCATCTAAAAATATGAGGTATTTTGAACTCCTAGACTTCATCATAAATTTAACAGTATAATTTTTGTATGATTTAAAAATTACTTTGAAAAATGAATCAATTGCTCGCCGCAGTAATTTTAAAGCATCTCAAAAAAAAACTTTGTTATGAAGGCACTTCCATCGTATGGAGTGAAAAAATCAGTTCCATATTAGATTTACATAAATATACTTCTTTAATTTCAAAAATTTCCAGCAAAAAAACTATATTTTTGCGCCATTAACATGACACTAATAACTCCATGCTCCTCACCTCAGTATAAATTAAATTTAAAATTCAAATAGTCTCCATTATGGCTAGGAAAACTCTCACTCATACAACCTTAAACGGAAAATATGACAAACGAGGAAGTTCTAGGACGTGTGAGTGAGGAGACGGAACTACTGAAAGAAATCCGGGATAGGCAGGGTTGGTGACTGGAGGAGGTAATTAGGGGCTCGAGAGTGTGATAGAGGGAAGGATGTTGAGCAAGCGGGAAATAGGAAGAAATAAAAGGGTTTTATGGACGGGATGAAGACGGGTGGATCTTATTCAGAGACAAAAAAAGATATATTAGAGGTAGCTGGTAAATGGAAGAAAATTTGGAGGAGTTTCATCACCTCTCAACATAAGCATAAGAGGGTGTCCAGCAGCTGGGCATCTGAAAATTCCCCGCGATTTCCAGATATGATTTTTATTTTTCCAGAGGAAATATTGATTTTTTCTCGTTAATTATAAGAGAATGTTCGGCATGTTTTTGGGTGATTAAACGTAAGGATAGTTTTTAAACTTGCATATTTGGAGGAAAATAAACGCAAAACTATAACATAGTTTGAGAGAAATTCACATCACCACCCTTTCTTAGATTTAAAATTGTCATGTTGGTGATCAAGGAACAAGGTTATATTACAGTCAGACCTTGCTATGAATAGCATTGGTATAAAATGATAAACAACTTAAAAAATGAAGTAAATGACTTTTTTCCTTACTTTGCTAAATGCGACAATGCAAGGGAAATTTGACTTCGCAACTTGCCAATTAAGGCACGTTCTTTACGCCACTGATTTTCAGACTATGACCAATAAGAACGCAAGTTACCTATACATATAGAAAACATTGTACCTACTTTCGGTGATTACAGTAATTCAAAATACGACAAAGCAAGGAAAATTTGACTTAGCAACTTGCCGAAAAAGGCACATCGCTTCCATTGCTGTTTTATATATTGACATTATAGAAAATTCCGGAGTCAATTCGATATTTCCCTGAGATTTCCCTGATATTTCCACTGAAAATAAAATTCCCTGAGATTTCCCGGTCTCCCCGGTTTTCCAGAGTGCGTGACACTGCATGTTTTCTATCGGTAGAATACTTAATGGAAAAAAACAACTACTCCAGCATAAAAATAGCTTCCATCCTCTCCCTCTGACAATTCCTTCTTTCCAAATCCCTGACCTTTTCATGGCTTGGGGGTCTTAGCAGTCCCCGCCGCACGCCCCTCGCGTGCTCCGATCGCAGGGCAGTATGCAGATAGAAGCATCGGGTGGCATCTGTCCCGTTTCGTCTGCGATCAGTCCCCCATCTAGGGATACCATCTCAGGGTTCCTGTCGCCCTACCCAATATCCCCCGCGCCCTCGAACACAGCTGTTGCCGTCCAATCGAGCAAATTGAACCCGTGAGAGGAGAGAGAACGGACGGCAACTGACCCCATGTTGCAACCGACAGCTAACCGATACGGGCGGCGGCGGCGTTGAAGGAGAATAAATGACGAGCGGAGAGGGTGACCTGGATGAGGGTCTCCACACATAACCACTCCATCAATGAAAACCACATTCGGGCGAAGCAACTTCCGTACCTTCATCTACATCTACATAATACCCTGCGAGCCGTCGGTTGGGCGTGTGGCAAGGGGTGTTAGGTCACCAGCCATGTAAAGGTGTAAGTTTTTGGAGATGAAATGGTGACATGTATTATAGGACTGTATTTAGTGGAGCTCAATTTTTCTTTTGGTCGCTTATTGTTCGCGGAAAGAACGAGTTCTTGTACCTATTTGTTCGGCAGTGTCTCTCTCTTATTTTATCGCGTCTGTCGGACCTAGAGATGTAGTGAGGAGTCATGATAATATTCTCTATGTCGCTCTGAAAAATATCAGTTGAGAATTCATCAAGCAACCTAAACCTAGCGTGCAGCCTCCGAGTCCCTAGGTGCTCCTACCTGAAAATGAAGGTAAAGTCATCCCAGTTTCGTCAAAATATAGTTCTTATAGTTTTTTTCCATGTTTTGCTTTTAGATGCATGTAAGACAAACATATTTAAATATAAATCAGGCATAATGTATTGCTGGTTATTTGCAATGTATGAGTAGCTGTAGTGTAGTGTAGTGTGCTGTAGCTGCGAAGTACGGCCGAAGACTTTTCTTAATAACTTGAAAAGCTATAAAAATGTGCACTCAATGACTCACGATTACCGTTCCAGCCTCCAAAATGTTCAAGCCATCGGAACCGCGAGAGCGTGGTGCGAAAGAGCAAAGGAATGCAAGGGGAGGAGGACCGGCAAAGGATATTCGTTCTCACTTGGGCAAGAGTCGTGGGCTCTCGTCCGCTGGGACGTCCGTTGGGTGGTCCAGCAGCATCCAGCATCCCGAGCGGACGAGGAGAGAGAGATATATGCTGATGAGATGAAGGGACAGGAGCACGCGTGACCGCTGGGGCGTCCGATTAGTGCGAGTGCGGAGGGATGGGAGATGGGCCGGACAGACAGACAGACAGACAGACTGGACATCCCTCTCACGCGAATCATTGGCCTTGTTTCGTCCACCGGGCGATTGCGAGGCAGATCATGTCCGCGGCGAATGCGAAAGACGACTGCACCCGAGGAGGAAACGGCGAGGATCAGAAGCGGGGTGAGCGGAAACACTATTTGGCAACTTTCGAAGAACCGACGATTCTTTCTGAGAGCCACCAGGTCAATCCTTAAACAGGACTCAATATGTAGACGATTGGGCATCATCATTGGTCATTCAGTCCTATGATTGGTCGACTGCAGCCCTATAATCCTTCCCTATCAGCTATTTCCCTTGCTCCCGGGTAGTTGTTCTTACGGACTACCCTCGTCATTAGGTATCAGAGAGTATCCCTTTGCCTGATTCTGGGAACATTCATCTATAGAGTAATTAGATATCTTTTAAAGTACGCATCTTTTTCGCCTCAGTTCTGAGATCCGATCTTATTCATCCACTGGAAAAGCAGATCAGAATATAAGTAGCTTTCGAAACAAGGTTTTGGCGGAGGATACAGGAGATGAAATACACGGATAAAATAAGGCTGTTACAGAAGAGTTAAAGGGGAAAGGATCATATAAAACAATGAAGGAAAAAGAAGAACTCTATGGATTGGACACACCATGAGGCACAATGGGTTTACGAAATATCTGATTGAAGAAATTATGAGGGAAGAAGTCCCAAGAGGAGGACCAAGGGATTGATACAGATACCATAATAAGAGAAAAGTGCATAAGAAGAACTTCCATGGAGTAAGGAAACTAGCATTAGATGGTAAGGAGGGAGGGCTGCAGTCAACTAGTCACAGAATTGAACGAGCAATGATGATAATGTTTAGACACGGTAGTTAAATGGCCTGGGTAAAGATAAATTTAAACAATAAAATACCACGAGTCCACACACAATTTTCTTCTTCAACTCGGCATAAGTCCTACGTTTCTTCATTCGATCTATTAAGTCTATTCTCTTGCTTTCCATCCTTTGCTTAACGAACAAACCTTCTCTCATATAACGCACCCTTCAGCATTCTCTCGCCTGCTAAATATTTCCTGCTACAGAGATCTCCTCAGCTTCCTCATCTCCACCAACAGCCTCCTCTCCTAGCGATGTGAAATAAAAACAACCACCCTTAAATTCGTAGCAAGAGACTTCTTCAATTCAAGAGAGAAAGTCAATCCTACCCCTCATTATCCCCTAAAGTTACCACCCACCCTTCCAGCGTTAGCAGCACATTAGTCAGTCCAAGGCATAGGCGTTACGGACACGCGAAGCACAAAACACAAGGGACAGCGATGGATTTATGAGCACTGCCGACTTCTCAGTTTTCACACCAAATTGGCAATTACGAAGATCGAAATGAGAGCGGCTGGCCAAGTTGTGAGACTATTATAAGAACGGCTCAATGAAGGAAGCGAGTATTAATAGGAGCAGCATATTCCACTACCCTATCATCCAGATCATCTGAGTTTGATTTCCGGTGGCGGCAGAGATATTTTTTCATAGGAATTTTATCACACTGGAGCTAGACTCCTGCATGTCTTAGTACCTTGTAGAGCTATTTATTTGTCACATTAATAATACTAACCAGCAGTTATATCTTGAGTAGTATGCTGCATGGTAGCATGTTTTTCTTCGCATCACTCTACTAGTTTCTAGTCTGACTGCGTACCGTTGTCCTGACTGCTTTGGCTTGTGCCTGGCATGCCGGGGAACGCGCGCGGTTCTGATTGGACTGGGATGAGTGCTGCATGACCGGTGTGGAATCACCCCATGCCACACACCCTAGTGGTGGCTTGCACGGTATTTCGTAGATGTAGAAGATTATCACACTGGAGCTATCAGGAGAGCACATTAAGTGTAGCCCTCGTTCAGTAGGATGGGACGTTAAAATGCGGAACCATTGACTGAGGCCTTTCGCTAATGGGGTGTCGACCCCGGGTTTCTCTCCATCCATACTCCGTTTCCATAAAAATACTATTAATTGAATCTACCTCGAACCAGTGCCCTTTAAATCTCAATAGCAAAAGTGACAGCAGTACTCGTTTGCCTCCCCAAAATAACCAATTACACCGCAAAGAGAGGTAACGTTCACATGCACTCCCGAACGCCCAATTTCTACGTTTTACATTTGCCGTCTTAATGCATTCCTAACATATAAGTTACCTTAGATTGTTCTCCGAAAATTAAACTTTTGAGAATGAAACGAGTTGGTCGAGTTGGCGAGCATCGTGGCACACAAAGCCCAAACGCATCAGTCCAGATTACACAATCTGAGTATCGATTCGGTCAGTAAACATCCGGCTGGAACCAAGTTGAATTAAAGCCATTTTATTGACAAAGGCGGCTGTCATTGCTTCTGGGTCATGGTAACTAAGGAGTAAAATCGTGACGACATTTTTTTTACAAGGTATTTTCAAACGACACGAGTGTCAAAGAATAAAATGAACACTCATTCTGTTTCCGATCAAGGCTGAATACCTCCATTCCATGTGTCTTCTGAGCTTCAGTTGCTGTTTTTTAGCCACAAGCTCAGGACACGAATCCAAGACTACAGCAAAAACAACGATGATAGGAGATTCAAGAGTATGTTATGTAACTTACCGACTATTTGTTCCTTCGGGTGAGAATCGAGATCTCAGTCATAACCGAGCGAATATTGAATACATATTGTCTTTCCGTAATCAAAAAGTTACGTTTCCAGTGAAAGAACAAACTATGCAGTTTCCGAAAAATTGCTCTTTTGATACAAATGCAGCCCTTGTTATTACCAATGCAAGCCTGAAGGGAATGGGTCATAATGGAACTGGAATGGAATGAATTCTTCCAATTTTAAAAAAAGTTAGGACTAGTTGCGGACTAGGGTGACTACTCTTTGGGAGTATAAAAGACCAGAGTTGGTGCTGGTACCCCGGAAATACCACTGGCAAAATTCGAAATACACGTTCAAATGTGACGTATTTCGTTAAATCTTTCGGAAACGATTGGTGAGCAACTAGAAAAATAAACCGCTTCCATTGACATAAACTAAAACTCCCTCTTCCCAAGAAGCATTAACGAATAAAACAAAGAAAAACACAAATTCTTCATGGCACAAATATATTTTCGACCCCATTTCATCTCCCATTCATTTCTCGTTATTCATTCTCATCTCATTAGCTGGTATTCTAACACCCCCTACCACATGCCAATGCGGTAGATCACAAAGCGATACATGAATAGATTTGAACTCGTGACGCATCGTATACGTGCGGTAGCGCTCTATCCACTGGATTAACCTAAAATGAACTCAAATATGAAGTTTGCAAATACTGAGAAAAGACATTTGAGGTAGTCCGAGTGAAATATCATTTTACTTAGAAATCAATTAATTTGGTCTCATTAAAAAAAAATATCTCACCTATCCTATGACACCAAAAATTCTACCCCTTACCGCATGACTTTTGGAGATATTTGCCAAAAAATACCAGCCCTTTTACATGGGAAACGGTACGTGCATGCACTCCAGAGAGACATTATTTACAAAATGAGGTATTTCTTACACTTAGATGTCGTATAAAAACTAACAGTGTGTAGTTTGTACGTTTTCTCAACTATATTTGAAAATTAATCATATTGTCACCGCAATAGGATCTCAGGTATCACAAAAAACCTTCCGTTTTGAAGGAGTTTCAAACGTACCGCGCGAAAAAAAGGGGTCAAGTTAAAGACTTATTTAGATATTCTCATTTAATTACTGACAATTGCTTTCATATAAAACTATATAATTGCACCATTAATAATGCAATATTTAATTGATGTGTCCAACAGCTGTTGTAATTAAAACGAATAATTGGAATATGGTCTCTATTATGACTACGGAACTATCTCGCTCGGACTACCTTAAAACCCACGCACTGAGACAGGAAAAGGTCCCATTCACAAGTGATCATTCCGAGTGAAGACGACGTAGACGAGAGACCATCGATTTTCACTGGGGTCACCGCCCTACGGCCATCTCTAGACAACGGAGAGGGCCCACAATTCTTACGTTTATTATTCATCCGTTAAAACTGGGCATTACGGCATTCTTTCGGTGCAACACGATAAATGCAGTCTCCCTGTCTCAAAATATACGAGCACTGAATCTGAAGTTGACTTGAACTAACACAGAAATAAGTCAAACAAAATGAAACCTTTAATTAGAGGTCTGAAACACACCTAAATTGAAATTGAAGCGTAGGTAATAATAGTAGCAGAATGAGACAGCTTTCTGGCCACGAAAAGATGTTATACAATAAACACAAAGATGAAATGGGCTAAGGAAATAACCTATGCAGAAATGCTACAAATGTTTGGAGAGACAATTAATATGCAATAAAAACTCACAAAGGAAGAGATTAATTTTCTGGGCACATTTTTCATCGTAGACTCTTTGAGAACAAAACTGGGAGGAAAAAATATAGAAAAAAATAATAGAGAATGACCAAGGACTGAAAATAACAGACAGAAGATTGAGAGCACCACGGCGAATGCAAATGAGTATAAAAGTGCACGTAAAACAGTTATCTAAGACGGGAGTCCATTGAAGAGCTCGAGCAAAACAATCTCAGCAATGTTAACAAAATAAAGGTATAGAGCTCCAATGGCCGTAAAACTATTATCTCCACACGTCAGAATAGGCACGTGCCACACACCAAAACAATAATATAATAGCCTAGCGGTAATTTTTAAGGTAGTGAGAGCGAGACAGTTCCCTAATCATAATAGATACCATATTCGAATTATATGTTATAATTTCACCAGCTGTGAGACACATGAATTAAATATTTCATTATTAATGGTGCAATAAACGAGTTTTACAGGACAAAAATTTTAAGTAATCAAATGAAAATATCTAAATAAGCCTTTAACTTGAATCATTTTTTTCACGCGGTACGTTTGAAAATCCATCTAAACGGAAGGTTTATTGTGATCCCACGGAATTTACTGCGGTGTCAGTATGATTACTTTTCAAAAATAGTTGATAAGACACGCAAACTAAACACTCTTGATTTTTTGACGAGATCTAAGTGTAGGAAATGCCTCATTTTTAATATAGGGTATCTCTGGAGTGCATACACGTACCACTTCCTAGATAAAAGGGCTGGTATTTTTTTGTCAAATATCTCGGAAAGGAATGTGGTGAGGGGTTGAACTTTTTATGTCACTGGAATGGTGATATATTTTTCTTTAAAAGGAGACCAAATTCAGTGATTTCTAGGTAAAATGATATTTCGCTCGAAGTACCTTAAGGGAAGAAGCTAGAAGAGGCTAGTTTTGTCTCTGTCGCCGAGTTATCTCTTGATCGAGCGTATGAGCGTTCTATAGGGTGTTAGAGAACTTTGATTTCTCCGTGATCGTCCAATGTGTGGCACCCCCTTACCGTAATCAATCACAGATAGAATCCATAAATGGTGATCATAGCCATATTAGCCTCCTTTAAGCCCATTGAAGGATCCCATTGTTGGATTGTGCATATTTTCTGTATAAACCTTCCCGAAAACCACCAGTGAGGGTTTTCTGGTATATTTTTTGTTGTTTGACTTGTGCCAATTTTGACGGGTGGTGCTGATCATTTTAACGCCATTGGGACTTTGTTACTTCACTTAGTTACACGCATCTAGGACGTAGAACTCCACCCTTCCATACTTAAACTTCGGAATGATTCGGAATGACTAATGATCGAGTAATCCAAACAAAAGCTCCACAAAATCCATAATGAAAAACCACTATGTATCGAATGACCCCTAGAGGAAATTTTTCCGAGCACTCCAGTCACCGTGTCGATGTGAAGTCATCACCCGAGTGAAAGCACACTTTGGGTGGAGCGACATTTTTTTGTAGAAATGGACAGAAATGGTCGGAAATGGACAGAAATGGATGGAAATGGTTATAAATGGAAATGCGGTGTACACTAGTTTTTGAAGTTGCGTACTCGTATGCATACATTTACATCATGCATATATATATACATAAATTCCACTCAATTTCGCGAGAATCTTCGGATTTTGCATTTTTTTAAGTTTCCACGAGAACAAACGAGCAGAGGGAGGCGTAGGAAGGGCAACGCCGCCTGCGTTGGGAGAGGTCACTGATGACCCCGTCTCGTGGCCTTTTTTCCCTCCATCGCCCGCAACGTCGTCTACCGTTCCGTGCTGCCGCAATCGATCGAGCCAACAGCGGCAGTCGCTGCTGCTGCCCGTGTTTGCCCCGGGTGGGTGCCGTTCACACACCTCCTACACCCGGCAGTCCACTGAACCCTTCGTACCCATACGTATGCCCAGACAGGCGTCCGCGCTGCCGACCTACTGCGCACAATGGTACGATAAGCAAAAAGGTTTTATTTCTCATATAAAATCCAAAGATTTCTGCGACATTGTGAGGAGCTTATGCATGATGCATAAATTAAAAACTTTGCAATTTGTACACCAGGTGTACCTGATGATTGTGTAAAACACATCGAAACCTGGGTGATATTAAAATTTATATTGTGGAAAATTGAAAAGTTTTTCATTTATGCATCGTTTTATTTCCCAATAAAATGCAAAAAAAATAACAATATTTTTTCAGCTATAACCATAATATGACGATCAAAGTTTGTGGAATCTTACCATAGTGAAAAGAAGGACAATTTTGTGTCATACCGATTTCTCATACTCGATACGAGCGGTTTCGGGTGTTGCACCATCATCTGGTAAAATTACCGCCCGGTACAACCATCCGGTTCTGAGCGCAACTAATAGTTAAACCTTTTGGCGTTACATTTTAATCCCACTAATAGACTGATGAAACTGAAAAAGGATGCCATAAGGAACGAAGATATTTGCAATTAATAATCTGGATAGCAATAAGTGGTGACTGGTTCAAAATTGGCGCAATGTCGTAGTTTAAACATATGACTACAACCAGTGTTTCATAAACTCTGTTGTCACGCGACTAACCATCAAGAGGTAAACATTTTTGGCGAAATACCACTCAAATATTCAACACCGACCTCGTTCGAAACCCAGAAGTGAGTAGCGACCCATAGTTTAGGCACTGCAGGGCTACAAATATTACGATCCCATTGTAACATATCATTTGAAGCCTGTACATTTATGCTCACAGAAATCATTAATTTAATAAAGTTTAAATTAAGCACCCAAATGTATAATTTTAAGTGGCACACCGAACCGGGAGGGTGGAGATCGGGTAGGTGTGGTGGCTAGAGTACTGGCTAACCATACGGGCGGCCAGGGTTCAAATCCCTGCAGAGGAGGATGTTTTACAGAGGAAACTCTATCCCTATTTGACTGTCATGTGGAGGGCACTTCATGTACAGTACTCCGTCTGTCGGATGAGACGTTAAACCGTGGTCCCCTTGGCGCCTTTCGTTTAGAGCAGGGTAATGCCGACGCCAGGTTTCTATGCACCCTTCATCCCTGACCTATCCCCTATGGCACAAATGACCTTAGCTGTCGGTCGCCTCCACAAAATCCAATCCAACCGGGAGGGTGAGTGAAAAAGCTTTTTTTAAACTTCTTTATTGCGTTTTAAACAGCATTAAAACATTTTGCATAAAAATTCTTTTCTTTTACTCTACGAATGCTTGCGCCCCGTCCGCGTTGCACTCCGCGCGCACCCCGGCGTGTTCGCGAACACTTTTTCGCCGCTTTTCCCAAGGGGCGTGAACCCTCGCGCTCAGGGTATCGCCTCCTCAGGGTCAAGGGGCAAAGGACTGAGCTCCTCGTCTCCCATCGTCGAGCCAGACGACGCAAAACGAATCCGAGGAGAGCTCGTAGTCAAACAGACGCACGCAGGCTCACCCGCTTCCTGGAACGCCGAAGAGGAATGAATATTCGACTCGCTCTTGTTTTGGGGAGGGATTCCGATTCACGGATTGAGTCATGACGCTCGATTTCTCATTAAAGCATTTACACGTACAAGCAGCTATTATGGGTACTGTATCGAGCATATCATAAAAAAGGTGGTCAAATTCATCTGACATAAAAGATTAAAGAATATCTAAATCTAAATCTACATAATACCTTGCGAGCCGTCGCATGGGCGTGTGGCATGGGGTGTTAGGTCACCAGCTGTGGAAACATGTAAAAGTTTTGGAGGTGAAATTGTGGCATGTATTATAGGAGTGTATTTAGTGGAGGTCAATTTTTATTGTGGTAGCTTATTGTTCGCGGAAGGAACGAGTTTTTGCACCTATCTATTCGGCAGTGTATCCCTATTATTTTATCGCATCTGTCAGACCTAGAGATGTAGTGAGGAGTCATGATAATATTCTCTATGTCGCTCTTAAAAATATCAGTTCTGAATTTATCAAACAACCTAAGCCTAGCGAGTAGCCTCCGAGTCTCTAGGTACTCCCACCTTAATCCCTCTAAAAGTTCTGAGGCACTCTATGTTTGCTCGTAGCAGTGTGTAACGAAGTGCACTGGTTTCCTTTGTATTTTATTGATTTTATTTGGTTAAATCTTTATGACCAGGGTCCCAAATGCTCGCGGCGTATTCGAGGTGTGGCCTAAGCAGAACGAAGCAGCATCTCTCTTTGACTTTTTTATCCGAGGACCTCCCTATTACACGTTTAACAACACCTAGTTTCTTTAATACTGCGCCACACATGTTCTGTATGTGTAATCCCCATGATATATCAGAAGTTAAGGTAATTCCAAGATATTTCACTGTATCTGAAGATTTTATGTTTACTCCACCCACAGTGTATATATAGCATTTTTGTGATGACTTTCGCAGGAAGTGAACTGTGGTGCATTTGATACGCGATTTTGCATAACTGGCTTATAGCACAATAATATAGAAAGTTCGCGACATAAAACCGAACTGCTATTTACACGACTTATTTTTCACAGACTTGTGTTATATCTGTCGACAAGAAATATTAAAATCGTTAATGTTCACATCTGTCCACAAAACAAAAAAAATTAAATATGGCGATGATTCGCGCCAAAATATGTTGGCGATTGTTTAAAAAAGAGAGACGTACCTTTTTATATGAAATGTGGTTTCACCTGATGAGCTCTTCACTTGATTTCGTTTTCGTTGACGTGAGGATGCACACTATATGGCACGAAAGTGATACAAAGTAAATTGGCTATTCATATGACTGAGATTTAAAAAATGAAACAAATGATCTCATGCAACAAAATCAACGTCGTCTCACCACAGGAATATGCCATAAATTACCAAAATTTGAAAGTATCTCTCATAAACTACACGGTAATTTGACAGAAAAGAGATTGAAATGCTGGATTACAAACTGGAAACACATTTACGACGGATAGGGGAAAGTATAAGTGAATCTTATGGTATAAATTTCAAAAATGTTTTTTTTTAGTTATTTAAACAACTTGAATTTTTAGTACACTGTCGTTGAATTCGACTGGGTGTCGCCAGATGTGGCATCATACCTACACAATTGTGCAAAATTCGCTATAAAAAACTCCTGAACTGAGATTCGAACCAAGTATCCCCCAACTTCGCACCTTGTGCATCAACTAATAATGCAAAGTGGAGAAGGATTTCAGAACAGCTTATCAGGCAAAAAGCACCAGTTACACATTTCTGGACCTGGGTTCGAATCCCTGACCAGGCGAATTACATTTTCGAGGTGAATTGTTATTAAATTTTACAGTATAAATTATATCAAAAGAGCAACAAAAAGCACGATAATTTACAGGATGAAAAATTATTTTTTGCCATTATCAGAGTGTTAATTAAGATGCCGTAATATACGTTTACCTAGTTCAATAAGTACTTACAAACATTTAAACGTCAAAATCCATCGCGGTATTCGAATGACTCACAAATTTAATTTTTGAATTTTTCAAATTATTCATCTTACAAAACACACTGCAGCTTCCGATCCTTCCCCAAATTCCGTGGCCATAATGACGCATTGCCATACAAGGTATGCTGCTCACTTTCAGGGAAATTTGAACGTCTAGTACGCCTAGTTTACGAAAAAATCTAGAAATTTCCAACGATATCAACGAGGAAACCAAAATAAGTTTGAAAACAACAAGTCTTGCATATGCTTCCTTCCCTATCTTTTGTTCCACAAAACACTATAACAAGCCAAATAGCAAACACGCCTCAAGCAGGGGTGCTTAATAATAATAATAATAATGACATTACGTGAGCTTCCGAGTCTAAATAATTCGACAATCCTACTTCTATAAACATTATGCTTACTGAATGCGACTTGTTTTACACATTCAGCGACTTGTTAACAACGCTATGAACGATAACAGCTGAATTATTGCCGCTGAGCTGCTAAGGATGAATTATAATTGACAAGGAAAAATCTTAGCGGAAAGCACTTAGTGGCTGTCTAAGTAGACAAAGGTGAGCATAAAAGACGGTCTGGCTAAAAGAGGCCTGTGAAATTATCATCAGCATTGCTTTCTCTAATACCCGAGGGCACCCTTCCCTGTTCGTACTTGACCCTAATTTCGGACTTGAAGAAGACAACGCTGCATCAAGAACTATGCAAGAGGTAAATAACACGAGGCTACTACAACCTCTTACTGGGAAATGAAAATAAAAAATAAGCAAGAAATGAATTTTGAGGAGGTGATTTTTTCCTGATCCAAGCCATTATCTCGACGACAAACTTGAGTTTATCCAAGATTAAGGTTTAGTCGACGGAAATGTCGCCAATCAGTAGACACATCTGATGGCGTTTGGGGAGAGGAATCATTGACTTAAACATCCATGATGGTTGCCTTTGTTTAAATCGTGAAAGAATTTTTAATGTTGCATTTCTTTCAAAGCCAAATGGGAATATATTTCAACAGTGCTATAGTCTAGGACGGACTTTGACCCATGATCAGTCTGGACGTCCGGGATAGGACTGATATGTTCACAAGGAAGGCGTCTCGCAGCAAATCAAGACGACCATCTAGGATACACGATACACAGGACACAAATCAGTCCACGGATCAATATTTCACGGCACGCTGGAGCTAGGGGCCGTGGACATTGGACGTGGTTGCCAAGCACAGTCGAGAGCGTTCTCGATCCCTCGTTGTTAAGGAAGCTGCCCAACAGCTGCCCCCACTAACTCAAAGCGGTGGTTGCCCACTTCCCCACACGCCCCTCAATCGCAAACGCGTAGGCCCTCGTGTGACCCTGGAAGGAGTCGGGGTAATTGCTAAGGGTACAGAAGAGGGGAGATATAGTGGGGCGTGGCGAAGGCCAACGTGACAGCGCCGAATCCCATAGGGCGTTGATTTCGTTCGATGGGGCGAAAGGGTCAGGGTACGGAGTTTTCATCAGGGCACAAGGCGGATATACCCCGTATAGGACCTCAGTCATAATGGATGGTTGATATGTGATAATAAAATGCATCAATATTTTTCAAATTATTCATAAAGTTACTTCCATTTTTAATTCGTAATCACCACCAAACAGATGGATTCAACTGTATCGGGGGTGGTGAGGCGGAGTAGCATAGGTATATGAAGAGGAATCTTCATTCTCACCACTAATATTATTTTAATAGTACTACACGTTTTCTAAAGTATAAAGCGAGATATGGATAGTCTCGGCGTCGTTGGAAATATACCCGAGGGTAAAAGTTTGAAATTCAAAATTAAATATTAAATACAAATATTAAAAAACTTTCAGTGATGGCCGAATGAAGAGTTTCATTCTTTCTTTACAACCAAATGGAGTATCCCGGGCCATGATGTACGAGAAATATGATGAATAAGAGCAAATTGATGCAAAGAAGTGGAAACACACCCACAGGCGGGACTCGAGCCCGTGACCCCTGGACTGGAAGATAATCTACAGATCACGGTTTCAGGTGACGCTGGGTTACCCCGCCGCCAAAGAGGCCTGCATATAGAAAATATTGCCCCCATCAGAATCTGTATCTCTTCTTTTAGAATCGTCTTTGCATTTTGGATTTGGATTTTCTTTTCTTACCGTTACGGTCGTCCCAGTAACATGGACGACCACGGAAGGCATCACAAAAAACATGCATTTTCGAGCTTGAATAATGCTTTTACGACGGATCCACTATAACCATTACAACATAGGGTAAACTGCACAAAGTAAAATTATATACATACACAAATTAATCTGAATGCCTGACTGGGTTGAGAGAACGATCGTTTGTTCAATTTAATATACAGTATTATTATTACAATTATTCCCAGATGTAACATCTTAAGAGCTGGAGCCTTGACCCATAGCCTATCGGTTAGGCTCAAAAACTGCAGTCGAACAAACCGTTTTAATAGCAAGTTGCTAGCATAACCACGCAATCAGTGCCGGGAAAATGCGCTGGCACAAAAGAAGAGGAGATGCAGGCTGCTATTCGTAGATTCAAGTCGAGAAAATACTTTGGCTATTAGCAAATCAAAAAAGGAAATACAAATATAAACGGCAATGTTGTTTTGGTAAAAAAAACATTGCTTTCATTAGCATAATTTCTTATTAAGAGCCTCGCCTTAACTTTTCAGTAGCGAAGGTCAGCCAGTATTGAAAGCAAATTTATGTAAGCGGGATTTTTCATTCGTCTCTTCTAAAGCGGTAAACAGCAAACCTCACAACACTCTGAACCATGAATATATATTGTGGATTGGGATATCGTTGCCAAAAACTGTTGTCTAGAATTCCGTAAACAAATAACTTTTTTGGAAAGTGATGAAAGACGGAAGTTCAAATGTAAATACAGTCAACATATTGTATATAAACACGTCTTACCGATTTTGCCATGAATATACATTGGTTTTTACTTAAAAGTAATCATAATGTAGTGGATAAAAATGTAGTAATACACGCGGGACGTAATTATACACTTTTTTAATATCGTCCGGTGTACATATGTATTTAATTCCTCTACAACTTTAATTACAAATGCACAATTAACTTCTTAGCACTTCCTGAATATCGCTATACGGAAATTTAATAATAATGCGAGGTGAATTCATGAGTATTCCCAGTGGCCATCATTACAGTGTAGGTCAAAAGGAATGCACTTACCGCCGCCTTGAATAGATTCTTATTTTTCAATCCAAGTCTCCTATTTTGGGTCCTCGTAGACGCATACCCTGTTTTGCAGCCTGGTGCAATGCAAGTTCTGTTCAGACAAGGCATTCTGAATTCTTTATTTAAGCAAAACAGGCTTAATGCATTCCAATTTCAATCGGATTCTGGCAATCAACGCAGTCCGCACTTGATGAAAAACGTTTCATTAACCTCTTACTGATTTCCTTTAATAAATATTTCCTCTCTAGCATTTAATAAGTAAATTTTAGATAGCAAAATATATTCTAAGCATCGATTAATTCGTATCTCCTCGATCGTTATTGAATATTCACCACAGTCTCTCTTTAGCAACAATCAACTACGTCTATTTACAATAACAACAGAAAAGACTCAAATCGAAGAAGCGCCAAAGACTGGGTGAACTAAAAGTGGAAATTTAGGCAACACGTAGCCTAGGCAACAATGCCAAACATCCGAATCCATAATATATATTCAAGCTCTGATTCCTCACACCGAATGGGCATCTCCGGGTGTAGAGGGCCATCCAATCGCGTTGTGGGGTCCCAAGGAATATTGGGGCGGTTTTTGAGTCACAATAGGGGTCAAGACCCTTCATATAAAAGGCCGCCCCGTCCCCTGTCCCCGTGAACAGTAATAGAGAGAGCGAGAGGTCGAGATAAAGGAAGAGAAAGGACGTAAGGAGGAAAATCGAAATGAAAAAGGACACACAAGGAAGGATGGGGGAGACGAATAGGGTCAGGTCTCAGCGTTGCGAGCGTATTCTGGACGAACATCCATTAAACAATCATTACATACTTTCCCTGCCAAGGACTAGCGTCTTTCTTAAGAGAACCGTATTAAATTAACTTCAACTAGCGTAACTTTATAAAAATTTATTTATATGAAAATAAAATTTTCAATAGTGATAGGGAGAAAAGATTAACACGGAAAACCAAGGAGAACTATACGTTCCTCCTTTCCGTTCAAATATATATGGCAGATCCTTCTATGTGACTTCATGCAAACTGTGAAACACGCTCCCTGAGGAAGTGAAATCCATTAAGAACTTTGCACAGTTCAAACATAGGGTAACTATGTGGATACATTCCCTGTACAATGAATAAAAATTTAATTTATAGACTTAATATTCTGCTAATGCCGTTGTTCTTTTTATAACATTGTATTCTGTAGATATTTTCGGTATTTTTCTCTTTTTTAATGTCGTATGTATGCAGTGTATTCTTCTAATAATCAAGTGCTATGAAATTGTAATTGTAATCTGGTGTAACAAAAATAATGCTAGTGACGTTGGAAAGCTTGTTATGGCTCGATTTTTACTACTGTAATTATTGCTTTTTTATCATGTTCCATGAGAATTATTTTCCCCGAACGATAAACTTTCTATTCTATTCCAACTTTCGGCTGAAAACAGCAAAAGTTTTCACGGCAGTCAGCGATGAGTGCGTAAGAGGTAAATAGTGTGTGAATATTTATCATAAGAAGACGAAGGTAATGAGATTTCCCGCCAATGTAAAGGCGGGGCAGAATATAAGGGTGGGATGACAAACGATGGAGCAAAAGAGCGAAAAACTTCATCTATTATTAGAGATATTAGGAGATGAATGAGCCCAGCAGAGTGAGCATCAGACACAGAAATTGCCACGGCCATGGAATCATTTTAGAAAATAAGGGACTTTATAATGGGGGCTCAGGACAAAGACTTAAGAAGATTGAAAGAAAAGATATGAGGAGAAAAACGTGGAACGTGGCGATGTGAAGACAAAGATAACTCGATAACACAAAAGAGACAGAGACCAAGAAGATTAAGAATAAGACTTAACTCTTGATCCTTGTGAAAGGAAGATGCGCGAAAGCTTAGGGTTGGAAGAAAGGTTTGCTGCTAGCAAGGGCGACGAACGCAGATGATGTTGTTGCAAACGATGGGGAAGGTAAGCGCATTGATAAGAAGATACTCAAAGTAAGGAGAAAAAGTGCACGGAGGAGGAGGTGAGAGGTGATGGTATTCAGAAGAGGGTAACAGCGGGAAGAACTATGGGTTAGAGTGGAAGAGGATAAATATTTTGGAAGACATAGAAAGAGCTGAAAGTATGAAGAACTTAGAGACACTTCATGGTGGGTAACTTAAGTTTCCCGTACATAGATTTAAGATGACCCTGAAACGCGAGAATTTAGATAAGGGCTCCGTTTTGTAAACCTACCAATCAACTAATAGGACACACTATGACGTAGCCCACGGTAAAGAGGCATATGATTCAAAGTCATCACGCAGTAATGTTTACCTAATCAATATTAAAATATAAATAATTATAGAAGTAGAGATTTAATTATGACACTCAACCGCCAGAAAGAATTAAATGTTACGAAGAGGAATACCACATTACTCAAAATACCTACCCTTATTCAAGTTCACAACGCCCACTGCTTTATCACAAAAAACTTAACCTGCAAAAGCAGCAGGAATATCTCAGTGACGATAGGAAATCGTTTACCAAATCGGTCAATTGGTACTTCAAGAGAAGAGCGCAAGACAATCTAAACTCACCGTAACAGATAGCCCTGAGGAGTAAAATTAAGAAAAAATAATCTTACAGAAGCATCCAGGGATTAAGTTAGGCGAGCAAGTGAAAAACCAAGTCGGTAGCTTACACTGCAATCTGGGGGTCACGCTCCTTTTAAACGCATAATTTTTATAAGAGAGGAGGGTTTGTTCTTCCTTATAAAGAACCAGCCATTAGATATTCATAGACCTTCCATTTGTCACTAGGAGTACGAGAATACAGTGGCAAAACAAATACCATATGAGTCATGTAGCGACTGTAACAAGCGACCCAATTTTCTTGCGCGCGGAAAGGCATCACCCGCGTAAGAGAAAAAGTCAAAGGCCAAGAGACTGGGATTCGTCAGGAATCCAACTCGGGAGGATTTTTAGATCATGGTTGACTTGATAGGAAAATAAAATAAAAAGGAATTTCAATATTGTGAAATGAATTGA
This sequence comes from Ceriagrion tenellum, assembly GCA_963169105.1. NCBI lineage: Eukaryota > Metazoa > Arthropoda > Insecta > Odonata > Coenagrionidae > Ceriagrion > Ceriagrion tenellum. The sequence continues at coordinate 12,269,748 of OY720639.1, forward strand.
ATGTATATCTTATGTATACAATAAAATGCAAGTAAATTCAGTATCCAACAAGGGTCTGACGAAGATTTTTGTGGTATCAGCATAACAATAATTAGTAGAATAACTATCGAGATAGACTGGATGCATTATCTCAGAATCACATAATTGCAACCAGTACTATCAGAGTCTGAAGAATCTATTACATGATCGGTTCTCTTAAAAAGTGCTTGAAGTCAGCGACTTCACACTTATGATAAACAATCAAGATGCATTCATCAATCGAGGCCTCATATTTAGTCTGCATATTGGAAAGGGTCACGAAAAATGATGAGACGATGGTGCCGATAAGGCATATTCTCAACTCTCATAACTGTGTTTACTAAATGATAGGTTAGCCGAAATAAGTGAGGAATATAATCCTTTCAATATACTCAAATTAACGGCGCCACTTGCAACGAGGGTGAGTGAGGACTTAGGTAAATGAGGCAAGGAAGTCTGTGAATCACCGTTTGGAGATATGGTATTTGAGCATTACTAACATTAGTAAGTGATCTACCAGTTAAGGTTTAGATAGAAGTAATTTTGTATAAATCCTCCAGATTTTTACATATGGTAGGCCCTGCATACACAATTTTCTTTCATCATCTTAAGTATGCTTCCTTATCTTCTTCATCCCGTCCGCAAAAATCAAGATACTTTCTTCAACTTTCCCGTTTGCCCAACATCCTTCCTCAATACGTTCAATGGTATCGGGCTCAACTATGTGGAAGTTGATATTCACAAATGAAAAAACGACTTTGTTTTCTTCCACTGATTTATTTCTTTGGTACAACATGTTTCGACACATAGAGGTCATTTTCAAGTACTTGAAAATGACCTCTATGTGTCGAAACATGTTGTACCAAAGAAATAAATCAGTGGAAGAAAACGAAGTCGTTTTTTCATTTGTGATCCTTCCTCAATCACGCGACTCGAGCGAGCGAGCGACGCGACATCGATCCCCATTATATTTTCCAACTATGCCCCCTCTTAACTATATATTGCACCTACTATGCATTCTCCTAATCTTATCTAAAACATTTCCTTCCTCTTCCACCAACCAAGCACTTCCTCGTTTGCCTTTCTTTCCGTTCACCACTCCCCATCCATCCACATCAACATCTCCAAAGCATTCAGCCTCTTTTCGTCTCATTTTCCCACAGTCCACGTTTCCGCTTCATTAGGCGCGGCACTCCATATCAAGCTCTTCACTAGCCTCTTCTTCACATCCTTGCCCATGATTCCCCGTGGTCAGCTATACCTATTAAGAAATGCTTCCTCCGCTACATTATTCTCCTCCATATATATATTTGTCACTACGCCCATTTTCTCCTAGCGTACTGCCCAGGTATTTCATACGTCCTATTTTCTGCAGTTCGTGCCCTTCTACGCTCACGACTTTAATACCTTCTCCGTCCAGCAGAATCTCGGTACTTTGACTGGTGTAAGATTTTAGGCTTTCCCAAGAAATGCTTAGAATGTAGAGTTCTCAGGTTTCCAACCGGAGCACGTTGATCAGTGGCATCGACGTTTCGAAGGCGAAGTCTACTATCATTCTCAGGGTGAATGCTTTGGCCACTACACCTTCGAAACGTCGGTGCCACTAATCAACGTGGTCCGGTTGGAAATCTGAGAGCTCTACATTCTAATTTTATTGGTGGTTGTAGCGGCGTAAAACGACGAGACGACGATGCCGATAAAGCATGAACAACCCCCTGAACTGTGCTCGCTAATTGAGCGGGCTTGCATACGGAAATCGGGGGGGAAAATGAGTTCGTCCATATTCGCAAATTATCGATGCCTCATGCGCCGAAAATGGCGAGCGCAGACTTCAATAAATGAAGCACGGGAAGGCTGGGCATCGCCGGTCGGAGAGATGGGATTTGTGTATGAAGCTGGGAAGATATGACGGAATGGGAATGGGGGGGAAGTGTGGTCGAAGATGAATTGGCGGGAAGAGAAAAGGGAGGGGGAAGAAGGGAGGATATCCAATTTAACGGACCAAATCCCTCCAAGTACGATGCTGGTCACGTCACAGCGCCGACGAGTCTCGCCTTCAAAGCGCACACGTGCACCGCCGCTGCGACACGCACGTGTCCACGAAACACTCGGAGAAAGAAGCTTAAGGAAAAAGAAGAGGGAGAGAGAGAAAGAGGAAGGAGTATGTAGATGGTAAATATATGAGAAAAGGGAAGGAAAGAGGAAGCGCCGAGAACGATTCAAGAAAGAATACAGAGGACTCCTCGTGGCGGCGATACGAATGACAAACGAGCATGATATACGACCGGGAGGAGAAGAGTCATTTCCAGCAAAATGAACGATTTACCACTACTTAGTCCCTCTATTGATTCTCGGAAAAAATATATAAATTTTTCGTGGCAAGAGGAGACTCCCGCTATCACTGGTCGTTGTGCATAATGCTATCGCGGAAAGAGCTCCGCTGTTAACTGTTGACGAATACAGAATCGAATCTTCGGACTTGTTAGATCCCGAATCATAACAAGCAGACATAAAAGAAGATTCAATTCACTCATTGATGTATTCTACCAGCTGATCGACAGATTTCTGAACAGTATTTATCCTGATGTCCTAATATCTGGGAGATAGTTCCGTTTCCCCTACTACGCGTGATTCGCCAATAGACCCCTCTTGAATTTCTCACATTGTCTCCCTCTTGTTATTTCATCCAGATTTCCAATCCTCTTCCTACTTCTTCCACCCTTTGCCTGCGTTCTCCCCTTCTATAACCCTCTTTAACATTCCCTCTCCTTTGAATACGTCCTCCGTTCATCTCTACCTTCTCTGAACCTTCGCCAATAGCTTCATCTCCTCTCAAGCCGAATGCAATATCTCCTCGTTAGATCCTCTCGCGACTAAGCTCATCCTTAGCATCCTTCTTCAAACCCACGTTTCACACGCCTCAACTCTACGTTCATTCTCCCTTCGCAATATTCAACAATAGTTGAAAATTAACTGCAAAAGTTGCCGTTTCATTTAAAAATGGATAAGGAAAGAATGGGTGAAATAGGCGGATATATGCGAGGAAACATGTTTATCGAACATGATGAATGCACTTCAATTACAACACTTGTGATAGAAACAATAATCTAATGCGAGACTTTTGTCATAAAAAATGAGTTTAAAATAAAAATCAGCGAACCAATAGGAGAAAAAAGTAAACCAAAATTTTATTAGCCCTGGGTAAACGAAAGAATCGCGCTGAAATAAAGACAAATGGAAATATAAAACGCATTCCTTAGATTATAAAACATATATTTAAGATCAGTATGTTGAATGCATTAAAAAAGACAATAAATTAAGTTTAGAGCATCCGACGATATTTTGTGGAAATGCACTACAGATGTCATGATCTCACAAATGAAAAGGTTTTTGTTCACTTCCCACAGAAATAATTTTATACCTTTTATAACTTTATACCTTGTAAATGACATAACTAATGTCGAAACCAAGTCGGAAAATAACATTATTTCTGAGGAAAGTGAACAAAAACCTTTTCATTTGTGAGATCATGATATCTGAAGGCAATAAAGATCGATTTGAAGTAGAATACCGAGATAAAATGAGAACTTTAAGCTAGCGGTTGTGAGTAAGTAATTGCACGGGCGTTGTACGATGAACAAACGAATGAATAATAAGTATTTCAACCCTTGATAGAAAGTTATCGCAGCGATATGTATTACCACAATTAACCACTCCCTCCTGATGAGATCTTCAGTAGAAAGAACGAATCACGGAGTTTAATACATATAACAAAATAAGTCTAGCAGCTGAAAATCCCGAAAATGGTTCATAGAAGTAAGTATTTCAGTTATCACGCGGGACTTCACATGTTTTTTATTCAGATAAAATATACAGCATATTCCTAATCGCCACTTCCACCGGCACAGCTTAAGCCAGGAGGTAACCCGCACGCACTTTTCGCAGAAGAACAGGGGCTGTTCTCGCAGAGGCCTGAAAATCACTCCCATATATAACAAATAAGCCAACAGGCATTGATCAAACTCCATAAACAACGTCACCCGCTGAAGCATTTCGAGAGATAAGCGAGGAAATGGTCCTCTATTGGTTTCCGAGCGTGAATCGCCAATTTGTCGACAAGAGGAACGCTGTCCGACGGATAAAACATCGCCGTGCCTTGTCAACTCTCAAAACACACATAGCGTTCGGCGCAGTTAATGGGGGAAGATAACAATCGGCAAAGGAGCGGAGCAAAAACACGGAAACGACCTACGCACACAGATGGTATTGGACGGGATAATTTCTATGTTAAACCCTATCCTTTATGCATCACCAACAGGCGGATGGTGATGTGTAACACAACTGATTATTTCAAAACTTTTATTTCTGACGAAATGAATTTTTTTAGCGATAAGATATGTAACTCCGTAAGTCCCTCATTCCGTATTTTTGAAGAGAAGCAAATTTGTGATGTTGAGCAAAGACGAATAGTAAGAACTAGCGAAATATCTGTCACGGAACGGTTGGACAAGAGGATTTTGCGAAAGGAGGAAATAGGCAGGCCGGAGGATTAAGAAACGTGGGTTGGAGAAATAGTGAATGGAGATGTGAGCTGGGAAGAGAAAAAGGCGAACGAGGAAATACAAGCCTAGATTAAGCGATGGGGGCTGAAGTGGGCGAGAGGGGTTTAGCCCTCGGGCCTCGCTTCCTCAGGGTCTCATCGTAGGCCTCGTAAGGTTTTTTTTTTCATTATTAAAGATTAATTTTTTCCGACTTCGCTCTCAGCCAAAGTATTAAGTTATGACAGAAAGACGTAAGGACGTACTAAACTTTTCGTTAAAAACTACTACAAGCGTAAATATAGTGTCTCACAACTTTTTGGGGGATTTAGGTGGGAGCCCCTAGAGACTCGGAGGCTACACGCTTGGCTTAGGTTGCTTGATAAATTCAAACCTGACACTTTATAGGAGCGACAGAGAATATTATCATGACTCCTCACTATATCTCTAGGTCTGACAGATGCGACGAAATAAGGGAGATACACTGCCGAACAGATAGGTAGGAAAACTCTTCTTTCCGCGAACAATAAGCGACCACAATAAAAATTGATCTCCACTAAATAAACTGTCACCATTTCATCTTCAAAAAAACTTACACCTTTACACAGCTGGTGACCTAACTCCCTCTGCCACACGCCCATGCGGCGGCGCCCATCGCGGGGTATTATGTAGATGTAGATGAAACCTAGCTTTTAAGCTAAAAAGATTTCAAATAAAGTTTTGTCTTTTTTTGGGGTATGTGAAGAAAAAAAACCTCTCGTATTTTTTTTATTGTTGATTAACAGTTTTTTCTCTCAACGTTCATTAGCAAAAAAAGAAGAAAAGTTTTCAAACGTTTACATTTTTCAACGTGCGCTAAAACAAGAAGGGGCGAGAGACACGTTGCTGCGGGCATATCAGATACGGGAGTACAACCCTTATCTCTGCCCTCCACACGTTTCATCCGAGAAAAAACACCCCCAAGGGCCATATTCTCTGCGTGCCACCCTCAAACCCCCCCCCCCCCGCCCACGCGGTACGCTCAGTCAGAGGCAAAATTAACGCACAACTCGTGCGCAAAAATTCCTCACGCAGCAGAGACGAAAATACTGCACACCGAAAGAATAGCTGCCGGAATAAGCCAAAGATCCCTTCGCTTTTCCAATCATATCAAAACATCGGTGGTTTCCATTTCGTCACTACGAATCCTAGAAACAAGTTGGCGCAAATATAATCTAGTGTATCAACACATTTGTCCATATAATTGTTCCAATGTCGACCTCCTTGCATACGACACTTTCGTAATTTCCGACAAGTACCGATACAGAGCGTTCAGATATGAATGATTGGTCATTAAAAGTCTAGCAACGTTTACGACATCAAATAGCCGTCGCTTTCTACACTTTCATTGGCACCTTGCATGTAAATCAAGAGAAATAAAACGCCAATTATTATAAAATACTCATAGACCACTCAATCTAGTAGAGACTGCATCAAATTGAAGAACACGAGTATTTTACAACACAAATCGTACTGAATTCACGAATATTTTACTCCCCCGGGACAATAGCTCTGACTCAATTCGTACGACAAGTAAGGTGAGTTATAGCATACTAATACAATACGTGCAGTGGGATAGCACTTCAAGCCACGATCAAGAAATTAGGAGACTTGGTCAACAAATGCATACCAGGACGAATGACCACGCAAGAATCGTGTCCAAGAGCTTAACGTTCGAAAACGCATATTATCTTGCTAAGCCTATGAATGAAGCATTAATATATTCATTCCGAGAAATCTTTAATTACCACTATATGAAAATGGCTGGCGCTGCGCAGCGGTTACAGAGTAAGTGACTCATATTTTTTTACGCACTTTTTCCGCCACTAACCTCGATCAAATTTGTAAAAACAGAGGGCAATCGAGGGTAACACTGTAGTCATAGATTTCATTGAGTAGGTTTACGTGCTTTATGTGCGGTGACGCCTGGATGCGCATTCTTTTCTCCAACCCAGGAGCCTAAAAGTTGGCAAGCCGTAGGTTATCGACGTCCCGGGTTCGCGTCTCGTCGCCCGCGACGGGAGAGAGGGGACGGGTGGAGGGCGATGGGACTTTCGCGGACAAAATTGCAACGAGGGATTGTGGCTCGACACTTTTTTTTCTCACAAAGAGGAAGGGTTGATGATGAGCGCTAGAGAGGCGTGGCGAGAGGAGGTGGCTCTGGCGTCGCATGAAAAAAAAGGAGGGCGCTTCGAAACTTTTTTTCTCACCTCAAAAAAGTCAGTCAAAAATAAAACAAAAAAAGAACTGGAACTGGTAACATACGAGGCAAGGGTTGGGGTAGCGTCACTTACTTTAGCGCCACGTCTCAGGCGCCCCCCATCCCTGCACTAAAGTACTCGTGGGGACTCCACCAGAAAAGGGACCACTTAAGAGCGACACAATGTGCAACGCACCCCCTGCCAACAGCCCGTAACCCAGCACGCACCCTCGCCACCGAATGCAGCGGCACGGCTCGGTGCTTACAGTGGGACCAACATCGAGAGTGAAACCCTCTTTTGGGGGAAACGCATTGAGCAGGCCCTTTCGTCACCCTGGCAACGAGAGAGATTCAATTAGGATAAGGCACGGATACATCAAGTTTACCGAAAGGCAGCTAGGGTCAGAGGAAATTATCGATAGGGACAATATGGGGTCTTTCATTAATCAAAGATTACGTTATTTAGAGATCTACTTAAAGAAACTCGAAGTATTTCCTCCTCTCTAATAGATTTTTTTACCTAGACACACTAAATATTTCTTTTTCATCCCAAATAGTAATAAATTCCAAACCACAAAAGTATTTACGTTTAAGGACAGTACAATGTACACAAAAAATACAGATTAGAAGACTTTGGTCATCGTTGATATAGCTTAACTTTATTTGGAACTAATCGAAAAATCACAGCGTCGGTTTGATTTGTACTTAGCTTTCACTCAACTTAAATTCATTCATTTAACTCTCAAAGCAGTTCTTTTATTATGGACAGATTCCACTTAGTCGAGGGTGAAGTTGATACAATGATTTGTTAAAATTGTTCGTGGCGAAAATTTTGTAGAGCAGCAAGGAAAATTATCATGAGTTGAGTACATAATTTTAGCGTTTCGTCAGCCGCTATCTCATATTCGCAGTTAAGAAAAATACCTGGCAAAACAAAGCAATTCAGAATTTTGAAATACAATTATCCAACAGCCTTTTCTTCTTCGCACAGATTCAAACTTTTGAATGTTTACCGCAGATTTTCTCTCAAATAACATCAGATTTCAAGATTTTCAAGCAGAGATGATTTTCGGATAAAGCAAAATTCAAAGGGATTACAAGAGACTCACACAAAAGGCAGCGAGCGTGTGCAGAACGGAGTTCAATGTAAATTTTTCATTCGCTTCCAGCGCCACAGGCGATAGAATTAAAACGAGCGATAAAAGGAAAGGCAAACAGCTGAAGGGAAGCATAGCGAGCTCCAAAGGCAGACAGAGGCACTCTTGAGGAGTGAGACGATAAGAGGACCATCACTTCATTGACTCAGAAACCGGCTGAGAGATACAATTGGACAAGCATAACACAAAGTCGACTCTTAGGCGATTAAACGAGGAGTTTACGACACCAACCGGCAGCCTCTTAAACGGAATGATTCATCGATTTATTTTTATGCCTAATTTTTTGTGCACACGAATCAAACGAATTAAAAAAAATATTGGGAAGAGCATACGATTTCATCACACGAAAGTAACATGATGAAAGTTTCATATGGTAAAAAAATCGTCAATATTGACTGCCTATTCTTTATAAAAAATTACCATAGGCATGAAATTTTCGGCATCAGGATCTGTGAGGCCATTTTTAAAGCTTTATATCCATGTATCATAGATTCTTCAGGCGAAGCTTGGAGAGCAGTCGCAGTAGAGCAAAGATAATCAAAAGCGTAGTGAATGTGGCGTAAACGAAGTATGGTGAAGATCTAATGAAAGGAGAAAATCACCAAGTATGAACTCCTTCGAAGATTTCGAGAGGAGAGAAGCTTTAAGAAGACACTAATAAGAAGTCTGACACCCGGTACGCACAATCTGCGACACAACAGCATCATAAAAAATGCAGATGAAGGAGGCATAAATTGAAAGAATTATCCAGGAATACCGAAGAAGGAAGCACACCAGGAAAGTTACAAAGGACACCATAATGAAGTCTTTACGTTGAAATGAAACAGTTAGTTGTCAAGTAGAATGGAGTACAGAGATTCCACATATCATTCTCCGCAATGATGATCGCTGACGTGTCACAGACCTTTTCCCCTAAATGCAAGAGAACGGAGCATTGGAAGAGCAGAGCAGACAAAACGATAAGTCTTCTAAACCTGGTGCTGGAGGAGGATGCTGGATACAAAATGGTCGGACAAAATATGAAATGATGAGGTTTACAGAAGAGTAGAAGAGGAAAGGACAATATGGAACACCATACAGAGAAGAATAAGCCAGATTAGACACACTGACGCACAATGGGTTTGTGAAGAGCATAATTGAAGGTACATTTCCCCAGAGGGAGATGCAGGAATAGTATTAGATAGGGAAGGGTGGAGGACTGCAGTCAACCAATCTTAGGATTGAATGACCAACGATGATCATGGTGATGATGCAAGAGTAGTCACCCGCGCTCTCCTTGCTACTTCCTTAATTAGAAAGTATTATTTTTCAGGTCGTAACATATAATAAAAATAGTATTGATGAACTCTACATCAAATAAATATTATGTGGATTAAATTTTCCACTTTGGTCACAGCTGCTGAGTCACCGCCAGAAAACTTCAAGGAAAGGATTTAAAAAATCGATCTCCACCCCCCCCCCCCCCAATGTAGGCGGATAGTCATTGGCGTCACTATGGAGAGGCGAAAACGTACGAAAACAAACAAAAACATTCGCATCTTTACCGTTCGCCGCGAGTCGGCGTTTTTAGAAGAATTTCCATGCACAGTTTATTGTCGTCAGTTGACGTTTTAGTCGCCAAAATCCAGGTCTTGATGATAACAGACACGTTGGGAAATATTTCTTATGTTATTCCAGAAATTTTTACCGATAAAATAACCAACACAAACGTTATGAAGGTAGATAAGCCAATTTAAGATTTGATGCCGTCGTAAATCTGCGGTGAATTATAAAGACAATAGTCCTTTTGAAAAATTTCCGCTTCCTCATGATTCATCTCGGTTTTTCCGTGAATAAGCCACCTATAATAAACCTCAACTTCCGAGTGTATATAACCCTAAATTAAGTTCACAGCGAACACTGATGAGATCTAGATACGGAATAACACATTACAACACCCGCCAAATCGCCACCATTGGTCTAAAAAAGGACGCGAGGTGATCTGATTCCCACAAATCATTGACGATATAAAAACACAGGATGATTATGAATCGCGTACACGATATAAACGAGGAAATACTTCCTATCTTGGGAGCCCTAAGCGCTTTCTCTCGCCTTCGTCTGCTTCCTTCCGCTAGAGAGAGTGAACACCACTCTAAAATCTCTTTTGATCGGATTGTTCCCTTCAGTGCACGATCCTGACGTCATTTTCATCAAAGATATTCTAACGTATCTCAGACCAGAATCAGAAGAGGAGCTACAGTATATGTTTGAGAGTATTGAAAGAGTGGGGAAAGAATACGGAATGAAAATAAATGTTGGTATGACAAAAGTGCTGAGAGTAAGTAGGAATGAAGCAATCATTAATATATCCGTAGAAGGAAAAATTGTTGAGCAAGTGAAATCATTTCAATACTTGGGGGGTTTAGTGCCTAAGAATGGGAGCTGTACCCAGGAAGTAAAACAGAGAATAGCTCTGGGTAAAAAAGCATTTGAGAAGGTGAAAGAACTTCTGACAGCATTTAGCATTCCAATAGAACTGAGAAAGAGATTTGCTACACGTTTGGTATGGAGTGTGGTGACTTACGGCAGTGAAACATGGACAGTCAAAAAGAAAGATGAAACGTTCTTAGAGAGTTTCGAAATGTGGTTGTGGAGAAAAATGCTTAAGGTGATGTGGACGGATAGAATGAGAAATGAGGAAGTACTAATGACAATAGGAGATAAAGAAAACTGCTGAGGGAAATCAGAGAAAAGAATACAGCTTGGATGAGACATATATTACGCCAAAATTGTCTTTTAGAATCATTATTGAAGGAAAAATAGAAGGAAAGCGAGGAAGTGGAAGAAGAAGAATGGGAATGCTCGATGACATAAAAAATGGCGGAAGTTACAGGCAAATGAAAGAAGATTCTCAGGACCGACTGCGATGGAGGGCATCCAGTTGAAACCTGTCAGAAGATGGATTCCACTAAGAAGACGAAGAAGATCCTAACGTGGGAAGAATATTTTCATTGAGAGCCCCGTCTCCAATCACCAACGCAGTGGAGGATCTTAAAAGTAGAACGGTAATTGCGAGTCAATAAGCTTACATTTTCAATACATTTTCAAGAAAGTCGAAAGAAATTCCAGGAACATACTTCGCTTAATTACGTCTATTAACATTATGGTATTCACTGTAGATGTAGTAATATAAGGGATGAAATAATCTGGTTTTAAAATTTTTGTCTTCATCATTCTTTTGATATTCCTTCTAATGACTTGGGTCAACGGGGCGAAATTCGAAATTTAGGCATAAATCATTGAAATAATCATTGTTTACTTGAAATTTGTAATCAACAATTATATCAAAATGAAACATTGATTCACACTCGAAGGAAAAATTGAACAAATGCAATGGAGTAACTCCAAAATACTTGTCAAGTTCCGTACGGCAGCAGGTTAAAACAGCATTAAATTGTCCAGAAACCAAATCGGTAACATGCAATTTTTTTCCTCTATATATATCACAAGTAAGAACACGAAAGCAGAACCACGAAAATCAGAACATAAACAAAAATCGCACCAACCAGCTTTAATCCTTTCCTACTCTTTAATGCATTTATTCATGAAATATTGGCTTGGTTTCCAGGTAGCCACGATTACCTGCATTGCAGTCTCGGCTACGTAAATATATCTACATCTGCCCTATCATATTTTTATAACTTCCAAATGATATCCTTATTCATTTCGACCATTTCACTACGAATCTAACCTATGCCCTGCAAATCTTACCTCTATCTGCATTATGTCTCCAAAGCTACTTTTTGCAGTGAATTACTACGCTGTCCTGGGTAACATGACCATGTCGACGTCATTTTCATCCTCAGAAGAGCACACGGGGATTTATCGTTCAAATTTCACATTTATTGCCGAGATGATGAAGAACACTTAGCCAACAGAAACATCTGCCATGACTTTATTCTTGAAGCACAAGGAAATTAATCTAGACGAATTTAGCCGACAAAACTTCAATACGGTGTACCGCATTGAGGTGAATGGAGAGGGCAGAACGTCATAAAACGGTAGTCCGAGACCGAAATAGCAACCTTTGTATAGTCTCCGCTCTCTCTTTACTTTCTAGTGGATAGTACGAGGTAATGATCAAACTATAGGGTGTGCAGCATGAAAACGCACTATTTACTCGGAATTTAAGTCAAGTCACTCTAAAAACATTCTTTTGTTTGCCGGACGATTCTGTTAGCCCGTATGTCCCTGGAATCTCGACAGTCTACTAAGTCTGTCATAAGGTTTTCCAGGGACTGGACCAAAGAACTTGACATACATCCATACCCTGGGTGATGAAAAACCCACCCAGGCGGGACTCGAACCGGCGACCCTCAGTTTAGCTGGCGAGGACTTAACCCCGCCGCTTGGTTGGTTTACTTAACCCCGCTTCATTAGTTACTTATTGCTATGGATTCTACTCCATTTTATCGTAGTTTAATCGGCAATGCGGATTATAAACCATCAAAATAATTTTAAAAAATTAAGTTGTGAGAATTCATATTAAAGAGGTTAATGCATGATGAATTCAAGAACGTAATCGAAGGAGAACCTCGTAATGTTGCAACATAAGCTCGTCAGTCCGTGAGCGCCAAAGTAAAATCGGAGTACATAGTGACGTGGCGGGCAGGCCACGCACACGTCACAGTTCCCAATAGCATTGGCATAAGAGAAAAGCGCCCTCCATCGCCAGCACCGCCTCCTCCATCTCTAGCCCATCCATCTCTAGCCCAATGGTGTCCAGTTAAACCAAGCCAGAATATGTGACAGGAGCAGTTTCCAAGCATGGAAGAAATACCGAGGGGATTTTATCCAAAACCATCTCTCCTTTGCGAAAAGCTCCCAATGTCTAATAAAAGTTGACTCGCTACAAATTGAAACGTTACTAAAAATGCTGGTAATACGCCATTTCGATAGCAGTAAATGGGAGAATTCGCACACTAACGGTAAAATTATATAAAAAAACAGACAAACAGCGCATTCTGGGAACTTAAGGGAAGATGTAATTAAAAGACACGAGAATTGCGCCGTAAAAGGGAGCTTGCGCTGTGTATTTCAGGCGAGCAGATATGAGAGGATTTTCAAAAAGTCCTCCGGCTGGGAAATATAGGTCGACGTGTACAAAGCCAGCGCACGTGTCGCAGTCATGCAAGTGGAAAAAAAATACATTCCGAGAAGGCCTTCAAGCAAAAAAAAATTCAGTCTTGGCGCTAAAGATACCCTTTGTAATTAGAGAAAAATATTTGGAAATGCACACGAACATGCGAGTCTTATCCTCAAGAGATTGTTTTCACGGGCGGATGCAGCATCCGGGATAATAGCAGGAGTTGGAGAGAAGAGAAATGAAAATGTGTTAATGAAAAATTATGAAGGTCAAACGGACGGATCGAATAATTAAGGAAGATGTTCTACGAAAGATTTCTCGGTCAAGAAAGACGTCAGGGATTGACTTGAAAAGGAAACAACCACAGAGTTTGATACACAAAAACAGAGGACAAGTGATGCGAAAATTCGCGAGAAGATTATCGCAAAACTGGGTGCAATTTGTGCATCATGAAATAATATACATTTATCCACAGAATATAATTTAATTTCGACCATATTTCCAATGCCGATACAAAATCCTCATTGGTATATAACGTATCCAGATCCTATGGATGCATCACATTTGAAGATGATGAATCCATTGAGTGGAATTCAGAGTGGAAAAATTATTCGCCTCGACTGGGATAGCTTGGACTGGAATCCCAGTCTAGGCAGTCCCTGTTTTTCCGCTGTGAATTTCACACAATAGTGCGAACATTAGATTGCGACCCTTTACTTTTACCGCGGCCAGTTCCGCAGTTCTTAGAATTTGTCCAAGTAAACACCTTTGTGTTAAAGTAGGGTTATAACTCGTGGACAGCAGCGCTTAGCGTTTGTACGCAAGTACTCCATGGCATTGCATGCACAGTACCCATGAGGTCATATCGCCATTTAAATACCTCAATGAGATCCGCAGTAGAAAACGACGTCTGGGTGGCCTTAATTGGTAAGAGAACTCGGAACGAATTAGAGGGGTCTGGGTTCGAATCCTAGTCTACGCGAATGATTTTACCACATTGTGACCATTGTGTGGAGCCACCGTTGAAGTTACGACATGGCCAGCTCCGCAGTTCTTGGATATATCAAATTTGAAACTCGCGTCGAAAGTAAATTTTACACCGCGTAAAAGAACCGCTTATTATTTCATGCCAAGATAAGGAAATTAAGCTACTCTTAGGGAATTTAAATAGGTGACAGGTAGATCATAGGACGATCCCCTACCTCACTTCCCCTTTTCCGGGGTCACCTAGGCACTTTCCCACACAGTTATTGTCAACCTTCAGGTAAGTCTCCATTGAGGTACTCATACTTCATCCCTTATCGTACGTCATAGTTCAACGAATATGTATACAATATTTCTTTTTCTTCCACGCTTACGACACCTTCTCTTTCCTACACAGTCCATCTGCCATACTCTCACCTCCCAGCACGTCTTCCAAGAAAAATTTCCTGCCTTCTCCGAATCTCCGCAACTGATATTTTTCCTCCTCTCCCAAGACAGCCAGCACTTTCTAGTTTGTCTTCCTCATGTAATCCTCTCAATTTTTCTCCACGCCCAAATTACTAACGCCACCAGCCATTTTCTTTCTGAAATGACCAAAATCCCGAGCCAACCAAACTTAAGCTACACGTTAGATTCTTCACCAATTTTTTCTCTCAACCTCTGCTAACAGCCTCCAAACCATTTCCCTTCTCTCGTTTCACCATTATTAGTCCCAAAATCCACCGCAAAAGCTCCAAGCAGGTGCCACAAGGCCTTCAAACACGATGGTGCGAAGAAAGAAATTATTATAACAAAGAACGTGTCCTCTATCTATTGGGACGTACCACTCTACCTTTGGGCGGGTGATGGGATCTTGGATAGGTAGTTATTTACAGATATCAAACATAGTCAAATGATACAACACGTTTTATTCCCCACACAATTTCACTCAACATCGCTCGACATGTTGAGAAAAATAAAGAGTGGGATAAAAAGAGAAGTTTCAGGCTTGATGTGGTGGAAGGGTTCCAACATAAAGAATTAAAGTAATGCAAATTTCCACTTAGATAAATTTTAATCGACATAGGTTCCGATGTAATACATCATCATCAGCCTGATGGTGATGGAGTACATCTAAACGTAGGAGGATTCAAATTTATCGATGTGAAAATTTACATTCCTTTAATTCTTTATGAAAAAAGAGTGGGATATAACATGGCGTATTATTTAACAATGAATTTAGCTTACGTTTCCCACTAAGTTACGACTATGACTTTCGCTAATAATTACATTTATCCGCTAGGACATTCGTCAAGGGATCAAGTGGAAGATGGGGCCTCATCCTCCACTATTATCCAGTATTAAGCCACTATCCCTTATTAAGACTCATCTTTGCCTCAATAAAGGAATCAACCACCTTAATTCCCCCTTTTATTTTCCCCCTTCATTCACATCTGGACATCCGATAATCCGCACAAAATGGCCTCACGGAGGGTATCCGAGCAATATTTATATGGACGAATAAAGTCGATTGCAGGCCTCATCTGAAAAATGCAATGGTGACCCAACCGTCTGCGCATCTCGCGTTGCGCACCCCGAAGCAATGACGCACTACGCTTCAGGATGCAACGGGCTGAGGGCTGACTGCAGCGGAGGGCGAGGGGGAGTGGCCTCTAAATACAGCCAGGCGATAACTACGTCGAAATTCCCAGGGTTCTCCTCCCCCCTGCTCGTCCCACCCACCTAACTCCCTCACTCCCCCCTCTTCCCTCACCGCGGCAAAACGACCGCCGACCCTAGGGGACCCCCCCCCCGCTCACTGCACTGATTTACCCAAAGAGAGATGTGAAAGAGAATGGAGCCGCACGTGCACTATTACGGTCCATTATAAAGCTCGAAGCTCAAATTTCAAAGTCTCTAAATGTGATGTAAATTTTGCACTGAAAAAATTAGAAGGTTTTAAGAGATAATTAGAAGAAGGGCGTTTTATCGCAATAAAAATGTTGAATCATATGCTGCTATTAATGCTGCTATGCTGCAATGCTATAATAATTGCCAACAAAGTGAAAACTACGGAAAATGAAATATGACATCACGGGCAATAATCAGTCGGGAAAGATCATGCAACACTTTTTAACTTCCGGATTGAATAATAAAAGCACGTTTAGAATTTTGTGCGGCTTTATTTTTTTTAGAATTCAGTACTGTACGCCGCCTCTGATTCGAGAAGAAAGCAAAAGGAGAGGATTTCATTCGCGAAAATGGAAAAAAATGAATGAAGACGGCGCAATTTTTAAAAACTTTTTCCTCCCGTCTGTCATTATTTTCTTCTTTCATGCTCGTCGTTTTTTTTTCGCTCGCTTATTCCCGCGAGGCACGCGGCATATCCCATCATGCACCGCTCATTTCCCGGCCGCCACAACACGCCCGACCTCCCCATCCTCATCACCCCCTCCACCTCGCACACCCCACTCCCCGCTCCGCTCCTGCTCCCGCACCCAACACCACGCCATTCGGAGGACAGGGCCGCGATGCGATGTCATGCATTGACTCGAGATTTGCTTTTTCGGCGCCTGAATCGCATTTGCTGCATCGATGCCCAGGGTCCTGTGATATCTACATCTACGTGATCCCCTGAAAGCCACCCTAAGGGTGCGTGGTCAGAGGTGAGTTATGGCCTGCCTCCACAACGATGCACCCCAACACAGTTACCAAACTACGACTATATTAATAGTGCCTGACTCGATCATCGAAACGTCGGCAATTATGGAGAATGTAACCCCGAGCAAATAACAAATGTAGAAGTTTACCAGAAAATAGGAGAAAATAATGACATGTGGAGAAGTATAAGAAACAGGAGGACAGGACATGTGGGGCACATTCTGATGCACGAGAGTATGATAAAGACGATATTAGAAGATAAGACTGAAGGAAAAAGATGTAGAGGAAGACCTCGACTTGATTATACGAAGCAGTTATTTGAAGGATTTGAACTGCACCAGCTAACAGGAACTGAAAAGAAGAGCCGAAAAGAGAGCCGACTGTGAGGACTGCTGCTGCAGACCAATCTAAGGATTGAATACCTAAGAAGAAGATACCTCGAGCGTAAAACCCGAGAAGATATACTGCATACAGTTGGCCGGGAAAGTCTTTAATCACACATTCTCTCTAAATGATCACAGCTTTTCCTGAAAGCGTGATTGCCTGAAGTATTTCTCTCAGATTTCAGCGGGGATCCTCCTGTGCTGTCGCAGGTGTTTTAACGTCCCGCATACGGATGATATTGCCGGCCGCACCGTGGCCAAACATTCGCCTCCGAATGTAGTCGGAGGCTATCAACCCTATGTCTGAAACTAACGGTTATGTATTGACACAAGAAAAATGAGAGTTTTATCGCATGTTCATGCAGTTTGATATCAAAAAGCAAGTTGAGACACTGCATACAGATATAAATACGTCGAAGGTAAAGGAAGGAAAATACGTCGAGACCAGAAAACCTGCTACAAAAAATTCCACAAAAATACTCTCGCGACGAATTTGCTGGCTTTAAAGTCATGAGTTAAAAAAAAATAGGTTCTACTACACATAAAATATAGCTTTTCAAAAAACGAAGATGTAATTAGCAGGTTCGGCTTTAACAGCTATTTTGTTCCGAAGGCGTATGGTAATTACAATGATTAAAAATTCTTTTCAACGGAATTCCCAAAAGAATGGGCCTAGCTAATGCCTTAGCAAATCAGGAAAATAAAATTCTAGCAAAATATTTATTACTCCCTTGAAATAAAGATACGTGTCTTAGAGATTCAGCAGAAAGAAAATAGTTCAACAAATATTGTTTTTCGCATTCGGCTTAGAGGATTTGGAATTTAAAAGACTTGCTCATATGAAGGAGTCGCTCACCAAACGGCCAAAAAGAATAGTTCAGGATAATGAATTCTCATATTCTCACAGATTCGACTTGATGCACGACCAATGATGTATTTCATCGCAGTGGATGAATTTCTATGTCGTTTGTGATTCTTTAAAATCGTAAAATTTCTGCTTTCCCTTTAGGAAAATGCTTGTTCGTTACAAAACTTGCTACCTCCATCTATTCTCCTACAGCCATTGTCCTTGCTATCTTCGGTAACACCTGTTTTTAACAGTGTTCACGCAGCTAAGTCACTGTACAAGATACATCCGAACTAGGGCTATCTTCTTTTCAGGTAACCATTCCGATAACGGATACGATTGCTATTGACAAGGAGAAGTTTTAATGTGTCATTGGACGAAACCTACTTAAAGCATCGTTACATGTGAGTAGTATAGCAGCTAATAGGCAGGTTTTTCGGGAAGTCTTCTTCCGAACATGTCTCAATTCCTGGTTTTCTCTCCTATAGTAGGCTTCGACGATAGATCCCTCTAAAATTCCTCGTTTCGTCTCCCTCCTCTTATTTATTCCAAAAATCCTATCCTCTTCCTTCCTTTTCCACGCTTCCCCAGTGTTCTCCCCTCTATTGCCCACTTCAACATTCCCTCTCTCCTCAATAAGTCATCACACAAAAGCCATACCTACATCGTGGGTGGAGTAAACATAAAATCTTCAAATACCTATAGTAAAATATCTTGGAATTACCTTAAATTCAGATATATCGTGGGGAACACACACACAAAACATATGCGGCACAGCATTAAAGAAACTAGGTTTTGTTAAGCGTATAAAAGGAAGGTCCTCGGATGATAAAGTCAAAGAGAGATACTACTTCGCTCTGGCTAGGCCACACCTCGAATACGCCGCGAGCATTTGGGACCCCAGTCATAAAGATTTAACCAAAAAGATTCATAACATACAAAGAAAAACAGCACGCTTCGTTAAAAACTGCTACGAGCGTACATATAGGGTCTTACAACTTTTAGAGGGATTAAGGTGGGAGCCCCTAGAGACTCGGAGGCTGCACGCTAGGCTAAGGCTGCTTCAGACATTCAGAACTGATATTTTTCAGAGCGACACACAGAATGTGATCATGATGCCCCACTACATTTCTAGGTCTGACAGATGCGATAAAATAAAAAAGATACTCTGCCGAACAGATAGGTTTCAAAAACTCGTTCTTTCCGCGCACGATAAGCGACCACAATAAAAACTGAGTTCCTCTAAATACACTCCCATAGTACATGTCACCATTTCACCTCCAAAAATGTTACATCTTTACACGGCTGGTGACCTACCACCCCCTGCCACACGCGGGGTAGTATGTAGATGTGGATGAATAAGTCCTCCATCCATCTCTTCTGCCGTCTCCGAACCAATCCCCGCCACCAACTTACTCTCATCTCCAACCATATCCATGCAGAGCGAAAACAGAATTTTTTTTACCAGTACACGATAATTTCAATGCCGGAATGAGCTGACTCTCAGCCCTTATTCCAGCACACAGAAATTGTCGTCCGTCCCTCATAACCCTCGCGGGTACACTCAACCATTGACGTCGGGTCCATCCCTCTCCAACCGTTCGTACATTGTTCCGCTCCCATCTCTCCTTTTCGCGGCTCTCCTCGCCGCCGCTGCGTCTCCATGGCGACCACCCCTCCCCCCCCCCCCCCCGCCCACACTTCAATAGGAAGATACATCCTCAGAAGGGCCGTGCGGTCTCGCCGCCGGAGATGGAGGAGGAGAGGCGTTTACAAACAAACACCGACAGTTCTCGTAGCCTCATATCTGCTCACTTCCTCTCCCACTCCCCACCGCCTCAGTAACACGGAAATAAGAGCGCGCGGACACGACCAACCTCATTTATATCATCCTCCCCGCCTCCTTGAAATAGTTGGAGCGAGATTTTTCCCGGGTAATTATAGAGATCATATTAGAATAGTTTTTTTTTCACTTCAGCAGCTTTAGAAATCACAAGGTAACTATTCTAATTTTAATGCCCAAAAGCGATGGTTCTAAATGAATGAAATACTGAGCAATCAAATATATGCATCTATATATAAGTCTTTAACCCTCTTTACACCGATTTTATAACCCAACATGTGCAGTCATTTCACATGTTACCCCACTCGTGGGAGAATCGGAAACTAAAAGTTACGAATGAGATATATTTGTTCGCTGCCAAGATGTAAAATTTGAAATCACAAAGGCAGAGAGATGTAATGAAACCTAATCAGAGACAAAAATAAAACTCTTCTATATGTTACCTCTAAGGTCACACTGCGTGATAGAGGGTTAACGTAACTTATTATTTTTCGACCTGCGGTGAAAAATTCTTTACGATAGGTCTTTTTTCAGTAACAATTACATCGGTGAGTAATTATTATTTTTAAATAGATGGAAAAACATACAAGGTACCCGTTGTCAAATTTATGGCAATATCCAGGCGTTATGTATTCCTCATATTTTCAAATTAAAGTCTCTCAAGAGTGCATGCGCGAACCGCATCCTATGGAAAACCGCTTCCTTTTTTTTTGGCAAATATCTGTAAAAGTAGAGCGGTAAAGGGCGGATATTTTGGTATCTTTGGACAAGCAAGATGTTTCCCCTCAAAAAGGAGACCAAACTTATCGAATTTTAAGAGGCGAAATGAGAAAGGAAACAAACGTCCAACTTCTTGGCACGACCACTCTCGATCCAACTGGCACGCCAAACAAACTTCGAAATACGACTTCAAAACTTCAATGGTATCGTGCGAAATGAGAGACTCTTCTATGAAATGCACAACAGGGAAATGCACTGACTAAGTTTCACTTTTATCGATTTCGTTCCCGGTTTCGTCACAAGGGCTAAATATGATACCTTGCATCGAAACCGGTTTTCAAATACATAAGTATATCTATGGAACTTTGCCATCGCATTTCCTTTTTGAACACTGGTTTGTTAATGCAAAGGTATGGAGAGGTCAGGGCAAGCTTTTATTGAAAACTCGCAAGGGCATGGTACGGAGCTAATGAAAAAATTTAACCTATATCCGAGCAGATCCACTGCTTTCAAATAAACAAAGGTCATGAGAAAAAACTAACACAGCAACCAGATATGCGAGTTTAGGAGTCGAACCAAAGTTAAGAAAACAATGTCAGAATAAAAAATTTTAGAAAAAGAATCTAGGGCCTCAATTTGCTTCTGAAATTACCGATATGTCTATAGCGTTCTATGTAACTTCGCTCAGCACTGTGAATGTGGCATAGAAATACCGGATTCCATCGGCAAGCTGTTTCTACTCCAATGTTTTCAAACTTAATGATGCAGTTATAATATAAAAACAGGGTACTGTATTTAAAATACAGCAGTAAATCATCAAGTGGCTTATTCTTTTACTATCCTTCAACAAGATAGAATATCCGTAATAGAAACCGGCTTACATGATAGAGTACGTATATACCCAGAATCTAACGAAGACTCACCACAAGGGAAATAAATCGCAGCGCCGGATTGCTTTCCACGACGCATATTTAGCATTAACAGTATAGTTTTTTTTGTAATTTTCCACACTTCTTAACAATTCGGCACTCTTGCATCCTGCAACCTCTCTCCGCAGGCATGCACTTTCTTATAATAGAGATGTTCCGTATTTAAGGAGACATGCACAAATTTTCAGGGGCTACGTTCTCACTTTTTTATCCTTTGAT
The DNA here is from genome assembly GCA_963169105.1 of Ceriagrion tenellum. Lineage (NCBI taxonomy): Eukaryota > Metazoa > Arthropoda > Insecta > Odonata > Coenagrionidae > Ceriagrion > Ceriagrion tenellum. Next base: position 12,291,393 of record OY720639.1, read on the forward strand.
AATTCTGTGGATATATCATATGTAAAAATCAAAATACAATAGAATGAACCAAAATATTTTCAAAACACAGTCAGGCATAAAAAAATTAATGGAATAACAGAACGAGGAATTTGGACAGTTTTTTTTCTACTAAAATACTCAAACGCGAGGGATACGCAACTTCAAAATCGAGTGTACACCGCATTTCTATCCATTCCTGTCCATTTCTGTCCCGCAAACATTTCTCAACAAGCGTACACCATTTCTCAAGAGTTGCATACCCCTCGCTCAAAAGGTACCCTGTCCTGACAAGCCCTTCCCGCAGAATACAGTGAGAGAATGGAGAAGACAAAGAGGGGCAATGGACGCATGTTTCACCCACTTCTCCTCGTACGCCTCCTTGTGGAATGGATAAGACGTCAACAAAGCGGAAGACGCCCGGCGAACTAATACTGGCTCAAGTGCTCGCGATTCGCCAGTCACTGCCACTGTAGCTCACGGACCCACTCAGACGGAACACTGTGTCAAGGGTCCCCCGATTGAGGCGGATAATTACACTCCGGCACTCAATGATGAACCTACTTTGGCCGTATAGGCAATTGGTGCGGTGAATCAGTCTTAATTTTGCGGGCGAGTCTTACGATGCAATAAATGAAGAGACTTCGTAATGATCTCCACCATAGACTCTTGGCGGTTCTCGGGTTGTATCAATAATGATAGAAGCATCCCCCTGCCTCAGACAATAATAGCCCCTGCCACTCTGATTAGCCCCTCTCCCTGAATAATAGCCCCAGCACTCTGATTTTGCTGAAAGCACCCAACTGCAGGCTAGTCAGAACTCAAGTGAAGGCCGCAGTTATTACTCGCAATGGTTAAAAGGATAGCAATGATCGAGAGATATTAATCACGTTCATTTCCCCGGCAAAAGCGTTCGTGGAGCGAGGATAAAATGGCAGGGGCATAAATAATAAGGAGAAACATTAACATGTTATTCCATTCATTTAATAATGAATCATTTCCGCCAAGTTAAGCAGCGTGCTTCATAATTACGAGGGGACGAGGGTGATACCAGTACGGCAGAAAAAGCGCTCGAATTAAGAATGCAGAACTTTTAAACGTGAGAACGAAGAGCGTTTTTTTTACGTAACATCTCTCAACTCAAGAGAAGTTTCCCAAGAGGAAAATTAGTGTTTCTGCAGCTTATGCTAGTGGAACCCCAACATGCCCTGTAATGCCTAGGTGTTTTCTTTTGGCAGCGCTTTATTTTCGGTTTTCTAATACACCTTCCATCTCCTCTCTCTCCTCGCCAACAATCCCCCCTCTCCAACTTCAACAACTCCCACACAACCAAAAACGACAATACGAAATGCACAAATTAAACATTAAAACACAAAAATAAGATATAAGAGAAAATAAAACACAAAATAAAAAATGAACTTATTAAACATTAAAACACACAAAGCAAACTATAACTCAAGGAGCGCGGTGTTACAGCCTCAAAACAACAGGAATTACGTACCTCTCAAATGAGCGGAATTTCAACGGAGGAAGATTGACGTGAAGGTATTTCTCCTTGACCAAGGGATTCTTCCAGGTCGCACTGAATCACAAACACGCCCCCTCAACCAGATAAGTTCCGTCAAAAGACTCGTCAACGTACGGCGGTGACGAAATTGAGTCCAGCTGTGGAGGGACCAGCCTGTCACAGGACTGACTGACCACCGCAATATCCAATACACTGTGTCCACCCGTCAGAACACTCTCGAAAAACAAAAACGGGGTTTGTTCCTAGGCTACTACTCCACGATCCACTGATAGCCAAAACTACATGGTATAACTGCTCTATTTTCACTAGGATCCAGAAGAAGCTATAGACAATGTGTTCCTAGTCCCAATGTAGAGTGTCCAGATCTGTTCTAAAATGACGGTGCACCGCGAAAGCAACAAACAAACAACCCCACCGACAACGATACCGGAAGATTGAGTGCTACTCTTCAATGCAACATCCAGAGGTTTCCACTAATTATCCTTCAACGTTTAGAAATTCACTCGGAATAGATTTCAGGGTTACTTGGACGACTCCTTCCTCGTCCATGAGCCCCGCCGATGACACTTCCAGTCCCTCGATCACTCCCTCTTTCAAGTCCTCAATAAACAGCTCTCAAGCACACAAGAAAGCCACCCGATTGAGGAGGTGGCAATGCGTAAACACGAGAGACGAAAAACCGGTTCGATCAACCGACTCCGGGTCGGGCAGGACTCCCGATGCCGGAGTTTCCGTCGTCACCTCGCCGCCGAGACGATGCGTGAAGCGCCCGCCGAAGGCGACGCCCGGCCGCCTTCAACGCCAAACTGTCTCCCGGGATACTGCCAGACTACTCTTGTACTGAAGGATGTGTCAACATGGTAAAGTTTCGACGTAAAACCGAATGAGAAGGGTCGGACCTTCCGCACGAGAGACAAGAGGAACAGCCGACGCACGCCCACGGCCGCACTCCTCGCCGCTGTCGCGTCCGAAAGCGAACTGAGAGCCAAGGGAGAGAGAAACAAGAGAGAGACGGGCCCCGCTACTCTCGCTGGGAATGAGCCGCCTCTACGTTTCGGGCGACTCCAGCGCCTCCTCGGGACGAGCGCGGGAACGAACGCGTAAATCCTCTCTCACCCTCCCGATACCCCTTTTACCAGCGCTCACTCGGCTCCCTCCCCCTCCCACCTATTCCCTCTCCCCCTTCCCCCACCAGTGGCTCCAGCTGGTGTGTGACGAAGTGGGAAGAGGCGTCGGGGGAAGGGGGGACGATCTTCACGGAGAGTGAATGAAAAGAGATTGGGAGGGAGGGAGAATAAAAAGAGGCGGGAAACACACGAGCACATCACTTTCTCACCTGAGGTGCGCTTCCCGCGGCCAATTTACAAATTCTCAAAAGCCAGAGCGAAGGATGAAAAGAACACATCGATAACAGCTGCCAATGGGACTTTAAACTTATGGAAAGATTAAGGAAATAGACTGCAGAACCGATAGATTTAAGATGTCTTTTTTCCACGTACAATAAGGAACCATAACAGTTGTGATAGATCAGTTCTAGGATACTGACTAGATTAAATAGGTTTTTGTCAGTAGTGCTCAGTATCTTAATATGAATTGCAGATACTAACCTCGCATGCAATCTACGGCATGATATACTCTTGCATATCTTAGTACCTTGTAGTACTATTTATGTGTCGCATTAATAATAATAACCAGTAGTTATATCTTGAGTGGTATGCTGCATGGTAGCATGTTCTTCTACACATCACTCTCCTAGTTTGTGGTCTGAGTGCGTACCTTTGCCCTGATTGCTTTGGCCTGCGCCTGACATCCGTGGGAACGTGCGCGGTTCTGATTGAACTGGGATGAGAGCTGCATGCCTGGTGTGGAATCACCCCGTGCCACACACCCTAGTGGTGGCTTGCACGGTATTTCGTAGATGTAGATGTAAACCAGGCTAGTCTATAAGCAGTGGAGTTATTTCTTCAATTGCCCCCGAAAACCTCAATCTATGCGCTGCATAGAACTAGCATACCATTTGGAGCCATAATTGTTACGATAGATCAATTATATACACTTCAACTCTAACTCAGTACACTTTATACTCGTGTTCAATAATATATCCCCTTTGTTAACGACTCACTCCTCTTGAAATGTTCGGCATGATTCTATTGGTATCTAGCTTAATGCTTCCATCCTTATGTGCTGTCAAGTACTAACGGCACGCCGCGGCAGGCGTTCGAATATTTTGTCTTAACGCACCAAGAGTAGTAGTTTCATTAATTTTAGTGTGTTTCAGCGTGGTGCATGTTGGTGAAAAGTCACCCTCCTCTCCCATCATACACCATTGTCACCGCAATAGGATCTGGGGAATCATAAAAAAATCTTCCGTTCTGAAGGAGTTTCAAATGCACCGCGCGAAAAAAATGAGTCAAGTTAAAGACTTATTTAGATATTTTCATTTAATTACTTATAGCTTCTATCATCTAAAACTATATAATTGCACCATTAATCATGCTACATTAAATTCATGTATCCTAAAGCTGGTGAAATTAAAACGTATAATTCGAATATGTTCTCTTTTATGACTAGGGAACTATCTCGCTCATACAACCTTAAAGAGAAAACATCCTCTCAAAAGGTTTTTTTGTGATACTGTTGAAATTAACGCGTAGAGTATTTGCTTATTAAAAGAAGTGAGAAAATATACAAACTTCGCATTGCTTAAATTCTGACGCAACCTATAATAAATAATAATAAAACGTTTAATGTCGTAGGCTTTTACATCGACCTTTCAGACTTTTTGGTTCAAAAGATTAATTTTTACATCTACATCTACATAATACCCTGCAAGCCGCCGCATGCGCGTGTGGCAGGGGGACATAAGAGAGAAGTCAAATAATATAAATAGTTAAAAGACACAAATAATGTTTACGAAGGAAAATTTAAAAAAATAATAATTTCATGATACGTGATACACAAAAAAACCTACTAATGAGATAACTAAATGACTGAATACCCTACTAATTTCAAATGTACAATAACTCAGTTGAAAGTCATTGGAAATGGCATATGCGTACCATTTTCCGTACAAAACGGGTGGTAAATTTTGGCAAACATCTCGAAAAAAGTCCGTTAGTGGCTGATATGTTATTATCCCTGAAAAGGGGAGATATTTCTGTTTAAAATGAGACTATTCCTTGAATTCTATAGGAAATGACATCCCACTTACCCTATCTAAGCTGTAAAAAACATTAAGACAGATTTCTCAGTACACGCGGGCACCTGTCAAAGTAAAAATAAATGCTTGCAGGGTTCAGAGTAGACGCAGATAGATACAGTCAATTAAGAACCTCGAGTGATCCACTCCGTCTTCATATGAAATTAGGTCAGAGTTCACGGGTATGAGGCAAAATAAGGGAAGGGGGAGGGAAACGAGCATGGGAACTGCTACACCCGTGCAGGCAGGCCCGTCCCCCGTGACCTCCACCTGCTCGCACTGCATTCTGGTCCCACTCCGTGACGTAAAGGAACGGGGCGACGTGGGGCGGAGGGCGGATCACGTGGTCTCGCCACCCGGAGAAGCGGAATCGCAAGGGAAACCAGTTTCAACCCCCACCCACCCCCATGATCACCCTTCCCTCCGGCTCGGTCGCATCTTAAGGATGCCACTTCCTCCTGACCACACGACCAGACCTCTCCTTGACGGCACCCAAACCCTTTCGCACGGGACAAAAGGAAGAGCACTGACGCGAAGAACGGGACCGAGTTCAGGCGAAAGGTGACAGCACGAGTGAGCGTCCATGCAACGCCTTGGTGAATGTCTGTTACAGGGTTGCTACAGCTTACAGAGATTAAGGGAGTGCGAGCGAGATAGTTCCCTAATCATAATAGAGACCATAATCGATGCATTCGTTTAAATTTCACCAGCTGTGAGACACATGAATTAAATATTGCATTATAAATTGTGCAAAAAAATAGTTTTACATGGCAGAAATTGTAAGTAATCAAATGAAAACATCTTAAGAAGTCCTCAACTTGACTCATTTTTTTCACGCGGTACGTTTGAAACTCCATCAAAACGGAAGGTTTATTGCGATCGCGAAGAATTTGCTGCGGTGACAATATGATTAATTTTCAAAAACAGTTGAGAAAACACACAAACTACACACTGTTGATTTTTGACGAGATATAAGTGTGGGAAATGCCTCATTTTGTAAATAATGTCTCCCTGGAGTGCATACACGTATCATTTCCCATATAAAAGGGCTGGTATTTTTTGGCAAATATCTCGGAAAGTAATGTGGTAAGGGGTTGAATTTTTGGTGTCATTAGAAGGGTGAGATATTTTTCTTTAAAATGAGGACAAATCCATTGATTTCTAGGTAAAAGAATATTTCGCTCAAACTACCTTAAGATGCAGGTGATTCCGTTGTTTCCGGATTTCTCTGCGTTGCGTTTTCTTGTTGATGACGTTTCATGGCCGGTGCTGACCACAAATCGTCATCAACAGGATAACGCAACGCAGTGAAACTTGGAAACAACGGAGTCGCCCGCACTACAGCTCTGCAAAAGCCTCAAGCAGACATCAAGACATTCCTGGTCCTTTGCAGGTTTCTCATTCCAGAGTTTTCATTTTTTGCAGTTGAAAGTACCTGTCCTTCGGTAAAGTGTGCATTACATAAAAAGCACATGTTTAGAAAAACCATCACACATTAACGCTCGTTCCATGTGGGAATGATCAAGCTTTCTCAATAATCGGAACGCCGCCCCTATCGCTCAGGAGGATAATCAGCTTCCTCTCCAATGGCATGTTAGTCTTAGGTCTCGACCACGATGAGGGAGAGGAATTACTTGAACAAAACCTGAGCAGAAATAACGTTCCAACTTCCTCGGCATTAATATAAGGACCTGAAAGTTTATTTTAGGAAGACAATGAACAGCTTAGCCCCTAAAAAGAGCTTCACTGCCTCGATCAGCCAAGTTACTGAAAATCACCGACAATATCGCCCCTGATTCATTGAAAACAATCACATTTTGACTAGGGAAAGCGAATTTACCCACAAATTTATCATTATCCAAAATTTTCAAGCTTTCTAGGCAATTTCCCTACTTCAATGAGATTTCCAGGTTTTCCGCACATGAAAAAACCCCGAGTTGGTTATGAAGTAGAGTAATTATGCTGCGATTACCGAGTATTTTGTGACGTATCAACAGAAGAGTCATACGGCGTTTTGCCAGTATCGATTTTTGTCGGACTGCGAGCAGCAAAGATCGGCATTCATGTGAAATGTCAATACGATAACATAATGTGAGTTATGAGCCTACCACAAAAACTAGGATGGGAATTGCTACCCGACTTAATGTTCAAATTAACACAATCGCTTCAGTTCCAAACTATGTAATTCATCAAATGTCATGAAAATTAGGAGCCAAGAAATTAAGCTAAAGTACAAATTATTTTTTTTTAAACCTACAGCAAAGTTTGTTTCTTTTACGATGAATTTGTGAACTGAATGAGACTATCTAGAGCACGCCGAATACATGAGTGACCCAGCACAGACGTGTAGCTCTTGTATCGAGCATAATACGACCATTCTTTTCTTCTAATGAAACGCCACCGTCCTCATACGGGCTAAGTTTTTGATTGATTGACAGCTTAGGCTTATCTACGATCGGCACGAAAACCTCAACCTATTTCTTATTAAGGTCGGATCAGGAAATCACCGACGTATTTGGTCCTAAACCATGCATCGCGATGTCTTATTCATACATTTACCCCAAAACGGAGAGAGATTACGGAAAAAAAACTTCACAAAATGAGTTTTTTTGTTGAGCAGGCACAAAATTTTAGTTTCCTAAACACTAGATTTACTTCGTCGTCAATGTATCGGAGGTAACTGGGAACAAGAAAAAAGAGTGCTTATCTTATCAAAGATGATACTGATGAAATCAAAATCATGAACGGCAGTGATAGCTTATTCGGGAGAAGATTTTTTGTAGACCAACAATTCCCTTTCTGTAAGGTATGTCTTTTCATATTAAGCCATAGAAAAATTAGATTAAATATCGAAAATAAGCACGTGTCTCCATAATGTTCAGCAAACCAGCACATCCCTCTCCCATCAAAAACTAGTACGTCTGACTCACACTGACCACAGCAGACACTCAAGTCAAAGTTGGAGCGTAGGGAATTTCTCCATTGTACTAAAAGTGTACAAGGAAAGATTTGTTAAATATTTCGGGGAAATAAAGATGTGTACGACTGGTTGCAAGAAGTACGATTTAGATAGCGGGGTGTTATTGAAAACAGAGATGGAATTTAAATGGTGCATTAAAAATAAGTAAATATGCCAATCGTGTTAGAGAAAACTGATATGATAGGGTGATCATGCTCATGAACTCCCAACGACCTTAATACAAGGGTATATTGGATACCTTTAGCAGTTCACTAGCTCAGGCGTCTACAGTGACAGTTGTAGGAGAGGTCGCAGGTGGAGAAATCTGGGCAACCCTAAAAACAAACGCACATTCACTATCAATATAGAGAGTACATCTACATCTGCACACTACCCTGCGAGCCGCCGCACGGGCGAGTGGCAGGGGGTACTAGGACACCAGCCGTATAAATATGTAAGGGATAAGGTTTTGGGAGGAAAAATGGTGACGTGTATTATGGGAGTGTATTTAGTGGAGCGCAATTTTTACTGTGGTCGCTTATTGTGCGCGGAAATAACGAGTTTTTGTACCCATCTGTTTTGAAATGTATTTCCCGTATTTTATCGCTTCTGTCAGACCTAAAGATTGAGCCCAGCGGATGCTGCAGTACGCGCATCTGAAGGTTATACATGCGTCTCAGTAGGTGGTCATTTCGTACCGCTCAGAATACGTACCTGGATGCTTATAAAGAAAATAATATGAATTCGTTCTTGAAACCTATTCATTATGAATAAAATCACTATAAATAACCTACTGTAAAAAAGATAGGAGGAATTTCGAAGAACCTGTTCTCTTCCCCTGAACGGCTGGAGTATGCAGTGTAGAAGTGCACGAATGTCCCCACTCCTATACGCCTTGAGTTCATCTTTGTCAATATATTCCTCTAGTATGGATCTTGGTCGATGCCGAGGAATCAATGATGGGCCCCCATAATGTCAGGGTTTCCCCGCTCTGTCACAGCACGGAGGGATGCGTTGGTATGTCATGGGCGAGACTCGTCTCCATTCAGAGAGTCTTCCCATATAAGTGCTTCCCTTTAAGCGACCACGCCCACAAGATATCCTCCTTCATGAACCGAGAGAAAATAAGATTCCTTCGGCAAATACGTTATGCCAACACTCCTCTTTCAGACGGACTCCGATAACGGCGAATCCGCAGGGTAAGTTAGCCCACAACCATTCAAGAACTGACCAAAGACTACCCGGATCAAATTCAAGTGATGACTTATGATTCACCACTCACATTCACCTTTACATCACACATCACAAGTAACGATACATTTTTTGACCATAACCAAAGACTAGAAATCGGAATACATCAGTGTCCGAAGCACTTAAAAAGATACTTGCACACGGATTGGAGAATTTATGGAACCGAATAGGGGATATTTGGTCGATACTGAATTATGAGTCGAATTGAATACAAATGTGGAACTGATTCCCACTGAGAAAGGGATTTCTTCAGCCATTACACGGTTTCTCTTCCTCGCCACATGAAAAATAGAGCTAAGATAGGATTCGTGAATGGGGACATTAGACGTCCTAGAAAATGATACCATTAATACTCTAGTCAGTGTTAAACTCAAGAATCGCTACTTCTTACTTGAAAGTGACTGGGTTGGTACGAGCACCGAGGAACACCACTTTGTCCCACTTTTGGGTAAATAGCGATGCATTTCATAAGGAGCCTTTAAATACACAACTTCAATGCGTAGTATTTTGGAGTAGAATGGGCTGATTGGTGGGGATATAAGATGTAGAATTGCCCTGTCAACAGAGGCATTTTCGAAGAGGAGGGAATTGACGAGTGGTGTTCTGAGAAGAGACTTAAATAAAATCCTGGCGAAAAGTTTAAATCTAGAGCTTGGCACGCTATGGGTCGGAAACTTGGTAGGGTTTCCAGCACTCCGGAAAACCGGGAAGACCGGGAAATCTCAGGGAAATATCGAATTTACTCTGGAATTTTCTGTGGTGTTAATATATAAAACAGCAACGAAAGCAATGTGCCTTTTTCGGTAAGTTGCTAAGTCAAATTTTCCTTGCGCTGTCGTATTTTGCATTCCTGTAATCACTGAAAGTAGGTACAATGTTTTATATATAGGTACATTGTGTTCTTATTGGCCGGAGTCTGTGAATCAGTGGCGTACAGAACGTGCCTTTATCGTCAAGTTGCGCAGTCAAATTTCCCTTGCGTTGTCACATTTAGCTAAATAAGGATAAAAGTCAGTTCCTTCAGTTTGTTTAAGTAGTTGATCATTTTATATCAATACTATACGTAGCAAAGTCTGGCTGTAATACATATAACCTTGTTCCTGAGCACCAACATGACAATGTTGAAATCTAAGAAAGGGTGGTGATGTGATTTTCTCTCAAACTATTTTAATATTTTGTGTTTATCTTCCTCCAAATATGCAAGTTTAAAAATAATCCTTACGTTTAATGACCCGAAAAACATACCGAACATTCTTTTATGACTAACGAAAAAAATCAATATTTCCTCTGGAAAAATAAAAATTATGCCTGGAAAAACTGGAAATCTCAAGGAATTTTCAAATGCCCGGCTGCTGGACACCATGCTTGGTATAACGCAAAGGGAGGTGGTACATTTGAGAAGTTTTAGATGTGGGTGTGGAGAAGGATGGAAAATGTTAGCTAGGTGGCGAGAAGGAAATACGAGGATGCATTGGACACTGGAATTGAGAGGAGGGCCATCTCTAGGTCTGACAGATGCGATAAAATAAGAGAGATACTCTGCCGTGCAGATAGGTACAAAACTCGGTCTTTCCGCGAACAATAAGCGACCACAATAAAAATTGAGCTCCATTAAGTACACTCTTATAATACATATCACCATTTCATTTCCAAAAAACGTACACTATTACACGGCTGGTGACCTAACACCCCCTGCCACACGCCCAAGCGGCGGCTCGTGGGGCATTATGTAGATGTAGAACTGCAACACAGTAGTTTAGATACACGTGATTCGTCACCTACGGTCAATTCTCACTTGCTTCCAGGCAGGGAACCGGTGTTCCCTTTGCATGACGCTGTTTCCTTACTTCAACAAAATTTCGCACGAAAGCATGGAAACGCCCCCACCACGCTGATTTCCCCTCTCGTTCCAAAAGCGAGCTGAGATAACCATATCTGGGATGGTGAGTTCCTTTTCTGAGGGAGCGCCCGCGGCGAGAAAATTGAGAACTATGACGACAGAGCTAGCTGTGATGGACGCCCATAACTGCGCTCGTGTTTACCAAAACTCATATTTGCTTTTCCTAATGTATACATTTGGTAAAATTCTTCTTTGGATACATGCACATCAAACAGCAGAAAATTAAATCCAGTGGGCGATTTAGCATAAAAGGAGGTACTTATGAATCGGCATTCCATAATACTTCAAGCAAAAACGTCGATGATTGTTGCATCATCTTCCGATTCATAATGGAATAAGGAAAATTAAAAAAACAGCCATTTCCTTCCATAAACCAAAATTATACATCGATGCACATACAAGCCTGCAAAATGTGGAGACACCGCGTCCTCTTAAGAGGCTTCTTTTTATTAAAATTCAGGTGAGGGCACTACAAACTGAACGTAAAATATTCACTGATTCATCGATTTTATTGGTACTCGTAATGACCCTTTAATCAATACCCCAGCAACAGTGGACACCAGAAAGCAATGAAACCTGCTCTACATCTGCTAGCCGGCTCGCGCTTCAAGATTTTCTGTTGTCGGATGAGACTATGAACCGTCGGCATGCTTTTCTCTAGAGTAAACAGTCCAGATTCTCCGCCGGCCGCTGAGTTTTTAACGTAAACACGCTTTCCATGCAAACATGCATATCCGAGGCCTATGTTTGAGCAGCGATAGTAATACCCACGCCGCCGACACTGAGAGGCCTCGCGATAAAAGACGGTAGCACCACTGAATGCATGGATACAAGCTAATCCAGGGTTCAAACATATTTTTAAAACATGTATAAGCATTATAAATGAGATTTTTCCGTAAATTAGACGCTTTAACTGACCAAGGGCTCTCGTAGTTCTTTAGTTAAAGGATACCACATACTTGTATTTCGTTGTTTGCCATATAACGTGGCATAAAAAAGATCGATTTTAATTAGCAAAATATCGCCAATCGAGAGGTAAATCGATCTCAAATTTAACCCTGAGACTTGTACTCATATGAATATGACTTGTACTCGTTTAATGTGTTCAAATATTGTTGCTGTTCTTTGTTCTTCACTCTTAAAAGTCCGTTATTCATAACCAAACAAAATACAGCTTGAAATTTTATAAATGGTCAAAGGCTGTGTTTATATGTTTATACTTAATGTAATTTTCTGATTTTCTATTACTAATTTTTAATTACATCATATCACTGCAGTTTATAGGAAGGTAACATTATACCAATTTCTGGTGGCTCAGTTCAGGTTTCAACCTTGGAGCCCACCTGAAGCTTTCATTTATATGTTAAATTTTATTATATTTCTTAATTTATTGTAATTTAAATGAAAGTAATAAAATACATTCCAAAAATTCTAAATACATTTTACCCACACTTTCATTAATTTCTTGAATACATTTATATGAATGAATAGTACCTTGACCCTACCGCCACTGATAAGGCTTGGAAGATCAGTTAAACACAAATTGATAAGGAAGGCTGATCGCCATTCATCGCAAAGTCTATCGATTCCGCCCTTAACGTCATCATCATTAGTTGTCTGCTTTCGCAGGTCCTTGGTGCCCTTAACTTGCATCACTCAAATTCCACGACTTAGGTTCGTTATCGCATTTCATCAGGCTTTGTATGGAATGTAGTAGACAAACCAACTAGTACTTACTACCACTGACCCATATTTTTAATTATGGAATCGCAACTAAGCAACCTAACTCCACCGAAAGGCTATCTTTAAATTTGGCCTAAATGACCTCCCGGTGTGAATGAAAAATCGAAGACAACTCTAATCCCATTGGAACTACTTTAACGGAATTTGCTGCTAAATATTCACTTCTGAGAGCTGAGTACAGTAAAAATATTCACTGCCAGCCTATAAGTTATTATCGCTGTTAATGTGTAGTTAGCACAAGCTCACCGGGTCAACCGATCACTTGTAACTCCGTTCTGAAGATCGCCGCATTATGTCAGCACCAATGCTTCCATCTCCAAATGACTATCGCCAAAAAAAACGCACGATCAGTTCTTGAAATCGCTAAAACTAAAACTCGCCGGAGGATGCTGAAATTTCCCGTTTTTAGTGCTCAAGAAATAGCCACATTAAAGTGGAAGGCAATCAGCAAAGCGCGGGATGTTCAAATATCGATGATATATACCTATGCGTAAGAGGTTGAAGAAAAAAATCACCATTTGACTTTTACGACAAGATGATTTTTCCAGATTTATTTTTAATTTTCCCTGACATTCCATGACTTTCCAGACACAATGAAATGCCCTGACTTTTCAGGTTTTCCAGAAGTGAGGCCACTATGCTTCGCTGCCTCCTCCTCGTTTAGCCCACGACGACTCCTTCCATCTCACGTTTTTCACATCTCCATACTTGATATTCTGCCCGTATAAAAGACACAATTTAACCCCCCCCCCCCCACCATTCGGAGGACTCTGCAGGTGAAACACGAACACGCTAACGTGCTTATTCCGCGGCGTTCCCTTCTCGGGAGCCGTTATAAGACGTAGGGCAGGGGATGTAAATAATTATAAGGGGATCTAATGCCCCCTCCATACGCACGCATATACATACATCGGCTCCGAATTGCGGGCGGGCGGGAAAACCTAATTTGTGGCGGTGAGGGAGATGGGGGAGAGGGAGTAGAGGGGGACGGAAAAAGCCCGAAAGCTGCGGGTGCGTAAAAGTTCCGTAGGGTCGGATTAAGGGTAATGGATGGATGGAGGGATGAGAAGATAGAGAAGGGGAAGGGGGGCAGGAGGAAGGGAGCGGGGTGGGTTGAGAGTGGGGGGCGTGGTCGAGAGGGAAGAAAATCGAAGACGTCCGTCGCGTGATGCGAATCCGGGAAATCCCCAGGATACATCACCCGACCACACGATGCCGTCCACGCGATCACTCGCCGAACACAGCCGTCGAAGACGATGCAGACGAAGAGACATAAGACCGTAAGATCCGCAGAGCGGAAAAACAGAGGAAGTCAACGGCAAGAACACGTAAAACACGTAATATAGGTTAACTTGTTACCGCAAGTTCCATGCAGACTATTTTTGGCCGGATATTCAACATACTTCGCAAGAGCCAACGAATTAGGGCAAAAAAGCCAACGATAATGGAAATGGGGAACCGATAAATTAAAAACCTAATTTTTTTCACTTGAGAGCCGATCCATATTAACAGATGCAAATCACTATGTCAGTCAGTTTCCCACTTAAAGAATCACGTTTGACCAAGATATCATCTCACAAAAAATTAAATGAATTTGGTTTCATCATAAAGAAATATACCACACGGTTCCAAAGACATCAAAACATCTTCCACTTACAAAACAACTTTAAGAGATGAATGTCGAAAAATGCCAGCCATTGTACACGGGAAATAATGCAGGATTGTACCCCGGAGACCTTATCTAAAAAATGAATAATTTCTGTCGCATGATCTCGTCATAATATCAGCGGTGTGTAGTATGCATAAATTCTCAACTATTTCCACAAATCAATCAACAAAAATCTATAAAGACATCAAAAGATGCACAACTATGCATATCAACGAGGAGAGCAAAAGAACAATCTACGATATCAGAGATGGATAAAAATATGTTAAGGTAGTCCGAGCGAGATAGTCATAATAGATACCACATTCGAATTATACGTTTTAATATCACCAGCAGTATGACACAACAATTAAATGTTGCATTATTAATGATGCAATAATACAGTTGTATACGACAGAATTTGTAAGAAATTAAATGAAAATATCTAATTAAGTCTTTAACTTGACTCATTTTTTTCGCGCGGTACGTTTGAAATTCCTTCACAACGGAGGGTTTATTGTGATCCCAAAGAATTTACTGCGGTGACAATATGATTAATTTTCAAAATAGTTGAGAAATCATAAAAACTAAACACTGTTAGTTTTTTTACGATATCTAAGTGTTAGAAACTACCTCATTTTGTAAATTATGTCTCTCTGGAGTGCATAGGTACACGTATCATTTCCCAAGTAAAAGGGCTGGTATTTTTCAGCAAATATCTCCGAAAGTAATGTGGTAAGGGGTTGAATTTTTAGTGTCAGTAGAAAGGTGAGATATTTTTCTTGAAAATGAGGCCAAATTCATTGATTTCTAAGTAAAATGATATTTCGCTCAAACTACCTTAAGTCATTAGGAAACTAGCGATTCCAGTCGACAGCCAATCAGAAGACCAAAGTCGTGAAGAGTATTGACCCTGGTTCCCAGTTGACGTTAGATGTCGACACCAATCGCAGAGCGAGTAATACTTAAAGAGCTCAGCCCATTTCCTCTCCACTCAAGCGGAGAACGCTGTTCACCGAATAACGACCAAAAGCTTTCGAATCCTTCCGAAATATCCCAAGATTATCGCGCCCAAATCTGTTTGCCAAAGAGTCTAAACATTTGTCGAACGTTCAAGCTAAGCGTCGAGAGAAAATGTCTCAGGGTTAAGCAAACTGAAAGAACGGAGCAAGACAACGAATAATCATAGAAATGACTGACTGAAAAAACCCACACCGCTGGAAGGATAAAGCTATTCCGTTCGTACATCAACACGCTAAATGCTACTTTTTCCATTGGACGGAGGAAGAAATGGAGTACTTACTGCGAAATAAAGAGATATTGAGAGGATATTTGGGAATCAAGAAGAACAAAAAGGAAAGAAATGCATAAATACTGAATTTAACAACATGCGGTCCTACTGACATGATGTAAGCTCAGCAAAATTTATACATAAGAGTTTTCATTAAAACATGGCGGAAATAAATATCGTTATTTTATTCTTACCAATATGATAAGACATATCACCCGAATGCACTACGATTGGAGCGATCGTTTTCAGACGTCTATTAAAATTATGCAATCGTTTATGACAGTTCCAAACCGATCATTTTCTGACGACGTAAGTAACACTTACGCAACCGGACACGCAACGATTGATTATGAGAATAAAATTATGGAAATAGAGAGCAGAAAATAACAGATTAAAAATGTACTTTTCCCAAGAACGATAATAGACCATGATAGCAGCTGAAGACACTAACTGGTTTTATACGCTAGGGGCATGCCACCGACGTTAAAGATGCTATGCGTTTTATACGTACTCTGCAACTACATAAATGGACAGATAAAGTGAAAATATACCAACCGGAAACAAGCACGACGTGCCGTAAGTACTAGTTTGCCTGCAAGGAAAGAATTATTTAGAACTGAATCAACTGACTATTTTTGTCAATCGGTTGGGTAGCTAGCATAGGTAGACTAGGTAGTCTAGATCTTCTCGTGTCCGTCACAAGTGCACTTTATAATCGCAATGTTGATGTACGTGCATTAACTTCTATAAAAAAATAACATGTAAATTTAGTTTTAGTAAACATAACAGTGAAGACCATGATGCACGTGAAGACCATGATGCACTACATTTTCTTCAATGTCTCCAGATGCCTACGAATTGAGTTATTACAAGACTCAAATTTAAAGATCCTTGATGACAAACATTTTGTATAGGTAACATAAAACGCAATGCACGGTGTATCGCGCGTAGTAAGCGACGCATAATATCGTTAGGAGAATTATGACACAGTGCAGAGAATTAATACTGCAATGCATTGTGATTTAGCATGGATATCCCTTAAGGCCGCTTTACACGGTACATTTTATTGTGCAAACGAATGTATCATAGAATGTACAAGAAACTGAATGGAATAAGAGCAGATTCTATTTCCCGTTAAGTCATTCAGACAATCATACAATTTGCCGCTTCACACGGTAAATTTTCCTTCATGAAGGAATTCGTACATTCGTTTGTAAAATAAAATATAACGTGTAAAGTGGCCTTAATAGTAGATGATACATTTATGTTTGTCTACAAGCGTGTAGGTACAAGGGGTGTGGGGTGGGGTTACCAGGGGGATCATTAGCCCACCCCTTTGGCCAGAGTGTTTTTTTCTTGTATGTCAGGAGTGACCGAAAATAATCGTTTTCCGGCTCTTTTTTTGGGGAATTACAACCAAACCATTGGTTCTACATACATGAGTAATTATAGCGCTAGAATCACACTCAATAAAATCCATTACATCCGCCGTATTATTTGTATGGATATGTCTACATGACTGCTAATTACATTCGCTCCTAAAAACAGCAATTCTAATAGCCATCCAGCTATGGAGGCGCGGCTCATACAAATTAGAGCCGCAGTGTTCAGAACGACGCGTTCACTTGATAGGACATAGACATAGCCAGAAAACCGTTTACTGGGCGGAAGGGCATATGACGAGTACAAGCATCGGAGACGCGTAAAAACTAAAGACAATTAGGAGCTAAATTGCGAGCTAAGGTAATTGATAGTTTTATGGCCACTGAAGCGTATCCGTTGATTTTTTGTAGAAAATTTTCAAATTTCTGATTGAATTTCCAATCCAAATTTCTAATAGACTACAATACCCACGGTTCTTCATGTCTGAAAATTATACATTTTCTTGTGAACACTTTCACTGCCCCCGTAAAACAGGCAAATCAATACGTGAAAAACATCGATCGATCTCCCACCAAGCAAAAATCCGCATCAACGTCAATGTGTGTGTATCACATCCTTTGGTGTTCAAGACGCATTGGGATCCCCTGGTGACCAATGAGAAGAGACGCACGAGCAGAGTAGTTGACGGTGCTGGTGCGGAAGGGGTAGGATACACATGCACCACGCCATTCTGGACGGGACGTTTTTTCCATGAGGGGCAATAGCAGTTCAGGGGCGCGTGGCAGAGGGTGCAACGTGACGATCGACCCGTCACACGCAACCACCCCTGAATGTAAGAGAAAACTCAGGGTAAGAGAATGAGGAACAAGGGGTGAAAACCGACCACTCTTAGGTCGTCGGGCACAAGGGGAAGGGAAGGGTTTCAGCTCGGAGGCCAGGCCAGGGAGAGGGGGTGAAGAGGGAGATACTACGAGGGGTAGGAGAAGGGCGCGTTTTGGACGCCGGAGGGGGGGGGGGGATGACTGGAGGAGGTGCAGTGAATAAGGGGTGCAGTTGCGTGGAACGAACCCCACCGCTACCTTTCGCAACACATATTCTTCTCTAAAACACAGACACACACAAGGGTAGTGTTCTCAGTTTTCTCCCCAGGGAGAGCCAACCCTGTATTATGTCGCGGGAACAGACGGCGCACAGGGTGGCCAAACCCTCCTTTTGACGGAAAAAAGTCCAAAAATGAAAGTTAAATTTAGAATTTCTAAAATAGAACAGGGTGGCTACTGATATCCCATTTTCAAATTCCCTGACTTCTCCCTGATGTTTTTACTAATTTCCCTGACCGGTCGCCAAAAATTCGACTATTATTGGAATATTTTTTCTGCTGAATTTAATTTTCTACGGGAGCTTTAAATGTTCAAAATTTCTAATCATCGTCTCGTATTAAAAAATAAAACTAAATTTAGAGCTGCTTCGCCGAGCAAAAAAATACACCTCATGAGTGACTCCAACCTACAACCTATATTCTTACTTTCAGGGAAAAGTCTTTCTTTCATCCCCCGTTGAATTTCAACGGGTACCTTTGCTAGTAATTTTTAATACAACTAGGCAAATATTGTAATAAGGATATACAAAAGGGATACATTGTACGTCTGATTCACAACTAAATAACTAATATTCACAACTAATAAGATTCACAACTGAATATTCCACGAATTGATGGTGCTTGTTCCATGCATGTCAGCGACGGACGTTAGTTTTAGTTGGTGTAATAAAGGGCGGGAAAGACTGGCCGATAAACGTAATGGAGAAAAATAACGAGGATTCCTATTCCAGTTTCTCCCAGACTGTTACGAGAATTCACTGGCTTTTCCAGAAATTCAAAATTCCCTGACAATTCCAGGTTTTCCCTGACGATCGCCACCCTGTAGAAGGTAAACAGTAATCATTGCGAATGAAATTTTTTCGATTATTTTCCCATGAAAAACATTAAACAAATATTGAAACGATACATAATCTGATGGAGTCGTACCGCGATCATGAAGTATGTTACAGAGTAAAGCATGCGAGAGCGATTTTGAAATTTTTGTTACAAATCGACTGCCATCGAGTTGCAGTAGGGGTTTTGCGTTCAAATAGTTATATAAGTGGATGTATATATAAGTTCAGCCGCCATACCCGCATGGTAACACGCAGACAAATGTAATAAACAATGCAGAGCATGGAAAAGAAATGTAATTAAAATTCTGTTAAATATATCGGTTTTCTAAGTAATTACTAGTTTATTCACTACTATTTTATCAGTGGGCTAAATACTTTTTATCATACATACCTTGACAAAGTATTGAAAACGCCCCTAAGGTTAGTTTTACTCAAAAGTCAGTAAAACAAAAAATTCACCTTAGGGTTGATTGACCTGCCGCAAACTTCTAGGTTCCATTCCCCCAAAAAATAAAATTGGCGAAATTTCACTGAAATCGCTCTGCGTTCTCGTTTGAAAATATTTAATTTGCATTTAAACGAGTAAACATTAATAATTACCCTATTAATGATGTAAGAGCTGTGCGAATGCTTCGAAATCGATTTAAATCGACTCGAATCGGGCTTAATTCGATTCACTTGCCTGCGAATCGGGATGCTTTGAGACCGAATGATTCGAAATATTCGAATCTGATAGATTCGTCTGCGAATCGTTGCATTAATTCAAATATGGCGCTCATTCCAAAAATGGTGCGCCGTCCGTTTGGACGATGTTTTCCTCGCGCGAAACGAAAATTTAAACGACCACATGTAATTCTGTGATATTCTTTGTGCCACTATATAGATGTATAAGCTAATGTAAGGCCCTGAAATATTGTAAAAATCTCTATTACTTTAACTGCGCATAAGCTTTTGCATTTTATTTAGATTCGAATTCGATTCGCAAGCGAATGCTTTTAGGGTGATTCGATTCGCTACCAAAATAGAAAAAATCGTTTCGATTCGATTCGAAGTATCTTTTGGGATTAAAAAATAAAGAGGATAACTTTTACTAAAACCACTAGCTTCATTAAAAACGACCCAGGTTTCGATGTGCATTCACATCATCTTCAGGGCCTTCCATTTTACTAATGACAGACGCAAGCCGAATGCTTTAGAACAGCTATAGATTTTTACAAACAAAGTTGACTGAGATAAATTCCTTGTAAATGAATGTATGCTCCCTGCCTATTCCCCCGTCCTCAAAGCTTTAATCCCCTCCTCTTCGTCCTCCAAGTCCTTCGTCCCCCCCGCGACCACCCTCCTCCTGTTGGTCGTCTCCTCCCCCCTTCCCCTCACCTGATGTTTACTATATTAGGCCTGCACATCGGCCTTCATTTACCTGAAGATGATGTGAATGCACATCGAAACCTGGGTCTTTAATAGACCGTGACGATGATGTGAATTCACATCGAAACCAGGGTCGTTTTTAATAAATCTAGTGGTTTTAGTCAAAGTTGTCCTCTTTATTTTTTAATGAAGGAATACCACCAAGTGAGACTGACTAAAGTGAGTGATCTTTTGGGATATTCGATTCGGTTCGATTCGGAAAGAAAAACCCCTGATTCGCATAGCACTAGTCAAAAGCGACATAAAAAACGCAAACCTGATTATGTTGTAGCTGGTTGTTTCTTTTTTCTGGACATGTGTCCGCCTGAAAGGCAGGGTTTGGCCCCACTGTGCAGCGGGAGGGAGTGTGGAGGAGGAGTGGGGGTGGGAGGGTCTTAAGAGGGCGAGCTAGCGAGCGAGTGAGTGAGGAGCAGAGCCTAAAAAGGGTACGTAATTCACCCTTTTGGAGCGACACAATATCCCCCCCTCTCCGCCTCGTAGCGAGGGTTTCGCGAGCGGCGAAGGAGGGCGCCTCAAGTGGCAATGCACGGGACGGGTGCAGTAAATAGCATCAACCGGCCAAAAAAAAAACCGTCTGCGCAGGACAGGGAACGATAGTTCACAGTGTGCACTCACAGCCATTCACTCCCGGAGCGGTTTCTTCTCTACCGGGAGCCTCGGCTTGAGACATGCGTGGAGATTACTACGTAAAGTGTACATAAAGGGGATGGGCACGACTGAATACACGACCCACCCTCCCCACTTTATATCCGCGGACTTCGTGGTACATGCCTACGAAGCATCGTTTAACCCTCTGAGTGCGGAATGACGTGATATCACGTCATAGTTGACTTTACGCTGGTAATGATGACGTGATATCACGTCATGGGTACTGTGAGTATTCCAGCTTTCACTAGGGGGCCTAGTGAAAGTTTCCAAGTGAAAGCTGGAATACTTACGGTACTCACGACGTGATATACCGTCATCAGCACCAGCGTAAAGACAACCGTGACGTGATATCACGTCATGCCGCACTCAAAGGGTTAAGGTAGTGCGAGCGAGATAGTTCCCTAATCATAATAGAGACTATATCATTATAAGTTTATTATACGTTTTAATTTTACCAGCTGTGAGACACACGAATTAAGCGTTGCAATATTAATGGTGACATAATATAGTTTTACATGACAGAATTTGTAAGTAATTAAATCAAAATATCTAAATAAGTCTTTAACTTTTTTTTCACGCAGTACTTTTGAAACTCCATCAAAACAGAAGTCTTTTTTGTGATCCCGAAGAATTTACTGCGGTGACAATATGATTAATTTTTAAAAATAGTTGAGAAAACACACAAACTACACACTTGATTTTTTGACGAGATCTAAGTGTAGGCGATTCCTCATTTTGTAAACCATGTCTCTCTGGAGTGCATATTCGTACCATATGTAAAAGGGCTGGTATTTTTTGGTAAATAACTCCGAAAGTAATGTGGTAATGGGTTGAATTTTTGCTGTCAATGGAAGGGTGATATATTTTTCTTTAAAATTAGACCAAATTCATTGATTTCTTGGTAAAATGATATTTCGCTCAAACTACCTTAAGAGGTTCCAGAAACTTACGAGAAAAAAATTTCCGTAAAACTTTGCATACGTGTTCTCATTACTGGTACATCTCGTGGCACAGGTCCACCGAATAAACAGATGCACTCTAGTGAAATGTGGACAAAATGTCTTAGGACTAACTTGATAAGTAATTCAAATGTGCACTCAAAGACTCAGGATTACCGAATCAGCCACCTCAATAATCGCATATTCTCGAGGTTTTCCTGAAGATACAAATCTCAGTTTGAATGGGCGGATGCACTGGAGGGGTGGGTGGCAGGAAATGAGTGTAAGCCACCCTATGAGCCCAGAACTCGAGCATGCGGGAAGGCAAGATGAGGAAGACAGGGAGGTGGGAGGGGGGGGGGGCAGAGAGGACATACATGGGGGAAGGGAAGAATAAGAAATCGCTTCCTTGCAGGGGACTTGAACCACTCGTTTTCGCAGTTAAATTATTCAGCGGGGGTGAGGGAGAGATATGTGCGGGGGGAAGGAGTGGGGGATAGCGGCGCACGTAACGTCATGGAACACGTTGGAAAAATGGGAGGGGCAAGATGGCGGAGAGAGGGTTTCAGAAATGACGCGCCTCAATCACGCGAAACCTTCTTAGTCCGAGTCTCTCGTAATCCGGGAATACGAGAGGAAAGGGGGAGGAAAAAGGGCAAAATGAGTTTAGGATACACACGAGTTTTTGAGGAAAGGGATCGGAAGGAATAGACAAGAAAAATGTTAGCATAAGCCCGAGCAATCAATGGAGTTGTGGCAAAGAAGCCACCAAGTTACGTTGAAGAACATTTGACGAAATGACGCGTCACACATACTTATTTTTTTAAATTTAGTTATCTCCCGTTAAGGATACGTTTAAGTGGTAGTCAGTAAAAATCCACTGAATCCTCTGAACTTTTTCCCACTTCCACTGCACATATAATGTTTAAGTCTTCATTGAAGCGTAAGTCCTACCGTTCTTCATCCTATAGCTAATAAATTCAGGCTTCACTTTGTGGAACACCTCCATATTGGAAATCAAAGATTTTCAAGTAATGGTCCACTAATATTTTTTGTTGTTTACGACCCGGGTTTCGTCAAGTAATGAAGATGTCGTTGAAGTAGTAGTTGAGAAAACGAACGAGGTACCCACTGACGAGAACTAGGTGTCCGAAATTTCTCATTTTTAAAATGAAATATCTCTGAAGTGTATAACAGTACCCTTAACCATTTAAAATGGCTCGTATTTTTTAGCACTTATCTCGTTAAGTAGCAAGGTAAGAGGCAGCTATTTTGACATCTAAAGAGGAGTGAGATACTTTCCTCTAAAAAGAAACCAAATTCAATTTATTCTGGGTGAGACGATAGCTCGCTCAAACCACCAAAAAATCGATCGACCCCCACTCTATTAACTATTTCTGAAAAGAGCACCACTCGTCTTACGAGGCAAGAATCTCAAGAGAATAATTATGTCGGGAAGCGTCAACAACACACAGATTAATGAACTTAGCACATGCATTGCAAAATGAGGTGTTTTGAACTCACCCAAACGAAGGCACAACTCCAGAGATAAAGGTATAGAAGATAAGCACTCACCTGTAAAAGTAAAGAAAAAATTACATGTAAACAACGCATTATAAAATTAAACAAATATGCAGGCAACATTATAATAAATAATTTAATTGGATAAAGGTTAACTCTCTTTTAACTCTCGTTTAACAGATGCTATTCCGACGCAACACGGGAGTGTAAATATATTTTAAGGTAGTGCGGTCGAGATTGTTCTCTAATCATGATGGAGACCATAATCTGTACATTCGTTTAAATTTCACCAACTATGGGACACATCAATTAAATATTTAATTATTAATGGTGCAATTATATAGTTTTATATGACATTAATGGTAAGTAATTACATGAAAATATCAAAATAAGTCTTTAACTTGACTCGTTTTCGCGCGGTGCGTTTGAAACTCCTTCAAAACGGAAGGTTTTTGTGATACCCAAGAACCTACTGCGGTGACAATGTGATTAATTTTCAAAAATAGCTGAGAAAACACACAAAACTACACACTGTTGATATTTTGACGAGATTTAAGTGAATTAAATGCCTCATTTTAAATATGAAGTCTCTCAGGAGAGCATACACGTACCATTTCCAATGTAAAAGGGCTGGAATTTTATGGCAAATATCTGGGAAAGTTATGAGGTAAGGAGTTGGATTTTTTATGTCAATGGAAGGGTGATATATTTTTCTTTAAAATGAGACCAAATTCATTGCTTTCTAGGTAAAATGATATTTTGCTCTAACTACCTTAAAGACGGGAAACCGATATAGAATACCCGCAGAGCAACCATAATTTACCTCTAAGCCTACGATGACTCGTATACAACACTCCGACGTTCAAATAACTTGACCCTCAGCCAAGATATTCCTCAGATTCGGGTATTCGAACATGCATCGTAATCTACTTTGCAAAATGACAAAAAAATACACCGATCAATTAAAACATTCACTCTAATTTTACTGCTCGTACAAAAATAAATACTAGCTCGCTATGCACAAGGAAGCTATTGAGGGCAATGTTACGCTTCCCCGAATAGTCTGAGCCGCTCCAAATAGTCACCATTGTGCCATCGAAACAGTCTTCTGTTTGGATCGATGACTTGAACACTAATTTGTTAAAAGCATAACGGAGCACGCGAGAAATTTTTATTTATTTATTTTTAAGTCATAAACACTTTTGCGAGACCTGGAATGGAACACCTTCATTAGCGTGTAACTCATGGCATTTACTCCTGGAGGTCCATGTGAATGG
Organism: Ceriagrion tenellum; assembly: GCA_963169105.1. Classification (NCBI taxonomy): domain Eukaryota; kingdom Metazoa; phylum Arthropoda; class Insecta; order Odonata; family Coenagrionidae; genus Ceriagrion; species Ceriagrion tenellum. Next base: position 12,316,036 of record OY720639.1, read on the forward strand.
AAATTGGTTTTCACATGATGCTGCGTGAACAGTGCCCATTAATCACACGCTACAGTACAAAAAAGTAGAATGTTTGAGAAAAATATTAAAACATGTAGAAAGTGAGAAAACAAACTGAATTTTGGAGTAAATGAGTAAATAATTATAAGATATGTAAAATTATATTGAAAAAGTTTCATTGCTGTATTTAATTTCCCACATGGTGAATCTGCCAGTGGAATATCGGTGAAATAATCGATTTTTTAAAGCTGGAGCCCTGTTTGTACCGCCATAAATTCTCAATAAAGATCTTTATAGTGCCCAATTTCCTATTGTTGATGGTCCTGTTATTAAACATAAAGAAATATAGCCTCAATAACCTGTTAGTAATGAGTCTATGTGGATAATGGGACTCCTGAAAAATGATTTTTGTAGTTTCGCCAGCGAAAAGATACACAATTTAAATGCCTTCAAAAACTAAAAAAGAAAAGATTTTTCTGAAGACAGGTAATGAAAGCCTGAGTACAAATTACCTTGTAGAGAAATATTTAGCCAGAAAGCGTATTTCATCGTGAAGATATTGGCATCCAAACATGGGCGCACAAGAATACGCGCAATCCGCGAGTGTCCAAAATGAGCATGACACCCTTTTTTTGAAAGGCCCTATTACAAAAACCCTTCAGATTTATGACCTTAAATTTTGCATGTGAGCATTATATTAGTAAAGGTAACAATACCTATTTAATTAGTCAAATCCATGTAGGTGACCATACAAAATGTATGGAATTTGGTTGAATTCAAATGGAATGACCCTTTAGAGTTCAAGCCTTTCCAGCACAAATCGATATTAATACAATTTTTCACATCTAATCCAATGATTTACGAAGGAAATCATTCATTCAATAATGGAAATTTCCCACTGAATCTTTTCGCAAATTCAAGTCAAAAGCAAAATTTTCACAGTGATTTTCCCAATCAAGTCAATAAATATTAGGTGACATTTGGTACACTTCGTTGAGCACCTATCGGAGACACTACCACGTGGCTCTACTCCGCAGAAATGGCACGGACAAAGCAAAAGCGGGGCAGGTGCCAAACAGGCGAACCGTGGAAAAAAGAGAAAGACGGATTGCGCGGCGGGACAGGATTGGGATCAAAAGACGGAGTCATGCGCGAAGCGTTTACATTCCGTGTAGGTCACCGTCACAGCTTCACCCTCATGTATGTGAGGAGGAGGGGGTTATAGGTTGCTTGGGAAGGGGGATGAAAAAGAAGGAAAAACTCACCCACCCCCCTCTCTTTTGAAGACAACAGTGCCACGACTCGGTGGAGGGAAGGAAGAGAAATAAAAAAGAAAGAGAAATGAGAAACGGGAGCGAGCGGGAGGATAATGAAACGAGAACAGATGACGACGCGAGTGCGTCATGCGAAAGAAAGCCATGGCCAGAGAATCGGGACTGCCGCCTAGCAGCCTCCTCGCGACCAGCTGTTTGCTGCTCCTTTCCACTGAGAGACGAGAGAAAGCGTTCTTTGTATACAAACACACGGGCATGCATATGTGAGCGGCGAAGGAGCGTAACTCTTTACGATCGCTCATAATGAACGTCAGAGCCTCCCGTTAGCATGTGAGACTAAGTCCATCCAAAGCTTTACACCATGAATCAATCAAAAATTAATTCGCTGAAGACTTTCAAAAACAGATTGTTTAACAAAATGCTATTGTAGGAAAAATTTTAATACATCAATATGCTTGTTTTTTTGCTTTCTTTGTTGCCATTGTTAGTTCATTTTATGCTTGTACCCACTTTTTCTATGTATATCTCTCTGTACTCGAGCTCTACTATTAATGTATACTTTTCGTACGTTCTTAGTGGACCAAGTGGTCCAAGAACAATAAATATTTCTTTATCTTTATATTATGTACTTTTATCTCGTCGCCAAAAACTGATGTCTAGAATTCCGTAAACAAACAACTTTTTGGAATGTGGTACCGCCTAGTGATGAAAGACGGAAGCTCAAATGTAAATACAGTCGATAATTTGTAAATAAACGTCTTACCGGTTTTACTTCCAAGTAATCATAATGCAGTGGAAAAAAATGTAGTATTACACGCGGGACGTAATTATACACCTTTTAATATCGTCCGGTCTCCAGATATATTTAATTACTCTCCAAAATTTAATTAAACAAATGCACAACTAACTTCTTAGTATATCGTGAATATCGCTAAACGGAAATTTAATAATAATGCGAGGTGAATACGTTTCATGAACCTCTTAAATATTTCCTGTAATAGATATTTCCTCTCTAGTATTTACAGATTGACTTTTGGGTCACAAAAATAGCAAGATTTTATTCAAAGCATCAAGCAATTCATCTCTCCTCGATCGTTATTGGATATTCACCACAGTGTCACGTTAACCATAATTAACTACGTCTATTTACGATTCAACTGTAAAGACTTATATTAGAGTGGCGCCAAGGACTGGGTGAACTAAAAATGGAAATTTGGGAACAACGTAGCCAAGGCAACAATTCCAAACGTATAAATCCATAATATATGAGGACCCCAGAAGTCAAGGGGTCTAAGTAACAAAACCATTGTTTAGAGAAAACTTAAGTCAAAGTTGAAAACGTTCAGTACAACCCACTAAGTAGTTAAGAGGCATTACCCTAGATCGCAGCACCTGTCAAGAAAATCACTTGGATCTCTTTACCACCTAAGAGATTAATATTTTCACTTCCCATTCATGTGCCTAACTTATTTTTTTCAAAAATGTCACTTAGACCCCTTGACTTCTGGGGTCCACATATATATTCATGCTTTACAGCATGCCTAGATTATCACGAAACATTAGGCAGGATTACAATAAACATGTAAGCATACCTAAGTAATTCAAAGAATCTAAAGGTAAATACAAATTCTGCAAATAACATCACCTAAAAATGCCACTTAAGGTAGATCGAGCAAGACTTTTTCCTAGTTAAAACAAAGACAATATTCAAATTAATATCTAAATATTACCTACGGTAAAAAGCATGAGGTAAATAGCATAACATTTATGATCCTAAAACTATTTTTTTTAATCACAGAAATTCTCAGTGGTCAACTAAGTACACGCAAGGATTTAATTTGATTCACTTTTATCTTGCCGTACAACAACGGAGAGGTTTTTCACTACGGAAGAATTTTTTTGTAATTCTTAAAAAATTACCGCGGTCAGTGATTTATTTTTTAGAACAGTTGAGAAAATGCATACACTAGACATTACGGGTTTCTGACGAGATTTAGGCTTTAGAAATTCCTCATTTTTTTCATAACGTCTCTCTGGAGTGCAGACGCGCACCGTATCCTTTGAAAAACGGCATTTATTTGTAGCAAATAACTCAGGCAGTAGAGTAACTAGTGGCAGGTATTATGATATATTTGGACATGCGCGATATTACTCTTTAAAATGACGAAAATGGATTGAATCCAATATAAACGATACCTAACTTAAATTACCTTTCGGCCAGTTTCCGTTCAAAATTTCCGTTTCTGTTAGATCATGGTACATGAAAAGGTGCCCGCATTATCACGCAACCTGAGGCAGGATTACAACGAACATTGTAGCACAGCAAAAGGATACAAAGAATCCCAAGACCAATTTGAATTCAGCAAAGAGCATAAACTAATTACGACTCTAAAGACGGTTGAACTAAATCAGAAGATCCTGACGGAGAGCATTCACGTCGTGCCATGAACTTTTGACGCCACGGGTGTCAAATCCGTGGCGTTCAAAAACTTACAAATTTCAAAATAAAATATTTTATCAGTTTTTATTTTTTTATGTAACCTCAATGATAACGAGCTAGAAACCCTCATTAAATAACATTTTGGCCCTGAAAGGTTTAATCGAACTTCGAACATGGCTCTCGCTCAGCTCTTACGTTATGCCCTCGAGTTGGCCAAAAGCGAAAAGAATGGATTTCGATGAGTTGAACGATCAGAAGTTAACTTTATGCGCAGATATGCGTAAATGCTTCAGTAAAAATACATTGCTTAAGGCAGTTTCACCTCCCATTGTGGTCTCTGCGAGTAATTGGAAAAAATTCTCGCAATTACCATTTATTCGAGATTAAACCCGAAACTTGGCGAAAAATTTTAATATTTCTTTGATGAGTAACATCATAGAGAAAAACTTCCATGAGTAAACTTAATGCCTACCCTTCTACTGTGCCGTACCTTAGTCTAGTACTAGAAAATGCCAAGAAAAATTGGGATTGTGCAGTGTATACTGTCATTTCTTTATAATTCCTTTCTCGCCAACCCAGCGTAATATATTTTTAGCACATCTTCTGATCTTCGGCGATAATAGTCAAAGGGGTTTGATTTAGGAATGGCTGAATCGTTTTGTACTTAGGAATAACTATCCTGGAGTTCCATTTTGTAATTTTCTGCTTTGGTTTCCTATAGCCTCCATAATATTATTAATTATTGTTTTTTTATTGACGTTCACATTTTTTATGGAACGTAACGTAAAGCTGGACCTTGGGTGTTTTTTTATTGTTTCACGTTCATAGAGATTTATTTTGTTAAAAATAACAAGCCATGCCGGTGTGGCATAAAAAACATAAAATAGAAATGGAAGGTTAAAGTACCGATTTTTAGGTAATAAATATCAGTATTCTTCCGAATAAGTAGTTGGTTTTACGACACGGGGGAACGAGGCCTGACCTTAGGTAAGCCGTGTCATCAAGTTACGTTCCAGGGTTTGAAAAAAACCGGGCTTGACTTTTTTGCCCCCCAGTGTGGGTCGAGGAGGAAAAATGGAGTTTCGAGGGATAAAAAAAAGTACGCGAATGTCAACGGGTCGAGGACCTCAAGGTCGGCATCGCTGTGATATCGACACGGCCGGGGCAGCGGCGACCAAATAAAAGAAGACGACAATTCAACAGAGGAACGGAAGACACTCCCAAGGCACTAAAGGTCAGAAAGGGCCGGAGAGGAAAAATGTCTCGGATGGTGCCGTCACAGCATGTTGACGAGGAAAATTGGCAAGGCTCACGTTGAACGAGAGGAAAAACGATGGCATCTCAAAAACGGATGTAAAGAAGATTTTAAAAAACACGAACTAACGAAACGACTAAAAGTAGATCATCCAACAGAATGACGCTATGACACACTATTGATTACCTATAACATGGGTGGCGAACCTTTTGGCGATTGAGTGCCAAAGAAATAAGAGTATACTCACTCGACTCGCGTGCCAACTCATCGAGTGAGATAGAGGTATCCCTTAACGCCCTCCCAGCTCCGCGTGCCGAAATGATTGTTCCGCGTGCCACTTAGGGCACGCGTGCCATAGGTTCGCCACCCCCGATCTATACCAAGGGTGGACAATATTTAAGTCTATGAGTGCCATATGAGGCCAGTTCTCGGATACAAAATTTTCAAACATTTTTTGAGATGATATTTGACATCATGAAATTTTATTCGCGTATGATAATGTTAATCGTGCAAAACCGACGGAATAAAACAATAATGACAAGTTTCTTCTAAAAGGTTTTTGTGGTTACTTTGAATAGTAATTGAAGTGTAACTGCAACTCCTATAAATTCTACCACAATTCAATGACACTATCATTTGCAATAACGTAACACAAAGTTGGTTAACACCAACTTGTTTTTTCAATTGAGCCTAAGAAGTCATTTCTTCCCGCAATATATTTTTTACGAGTAAAACACAGTAAAAAGATACACGCGCAGCCCAAAGCCAACAGACCACTCCAACGGCGCGCAGCCACGTTTATAGCCTGATGAGAAATACGATTATTTTCGAACGTAGACTGGCTTGCAGGCGTCGGTACTGTCCCGCCGCTCAAAGGACCCATAAATATTGTGAATAAATTTGTCAAGTACTCACTTCACGGGCCAGAAACAGGTCATCCGCATGGCACCTTTGGCACGCGTGCGAAAGGTCACCCGACTTGATCTCTGTTCTCAAAATATGTGAGAGATATATTGAATAAACACAGTAAACTCCAACAGATGGGAAGATACAAAATATCGAAAGTAGAATCATGCTCCGAAATAGCACCGAAGCATCGATCATCAAGTCGGCCACAATCAAGAGTGTATAACGTGTACCTTACCGCTATGGCCAGGTTTTCAGACTACCAGATCCATTCCGGATTAGGGTTAGAGGATATGGGAATTATAATAGATTCAACACGTCTTCCGCGTGATTAGAAGTGGCTAAAGCGGTAATAGTGGAACATTAAGTGCACAATGTAATAATTTGTATCAGTCGAAAAATAATCTTTGACCAAATAAACTTTACGTGCATCGGTCAATGCAATGTAATTCACCGTAGAGGGAATAATGTAAATTATATAAGAATTCTATTTTTAAAATTTTCCTCATCAGAGCAAGTTATAACTTAAGTTTGCAGCCCAGAATTAAAAATGCTGGCAAAAACATATCGAAATACATTATGTTCGAAAATTGGATTCCTCCAGACACCCATGTATTTTTTGCAGAAGGTTACAATTGCAAGAAATGCAAATTTCGCGTTTGGAAGAAAAATGTAACAGCATTATTATAAAATGTAAGTCACGCGCCCCTAATGCTAGGCATTCAAATGCAATTGAACAACAAAAAAAGTGGCTAAGATGTATTTTTTTACATTTATCTATGGATATAACAGAGAACAAATACGCAAAATTTTACAAAAATCTATACACAAGCAAAAATCTCCCCCTGAACGAAGGACTATGATCTACAACGCAGTTCTAGGATCATCTGCAGGTACATCTACGTACTACCCCGTGAACAGCCGTATGGGCGTGTGGCAGGGGGTGGTAGGTCACCAGCCGTGTAAAGATGTAAGATTTGGGAGGTGAAATGGTGAATGTATTATGGGAGTGTATTTAGTGGAGCTCAATTTTTATTGTGGTCGCTTACTGTTCGCGGAAAGAACGAGTTTTTGTATCTATCTGTTCGGCAGAGTATCTCTCTTATTTTAACGAACATGTCAGGCCTAGAAATGTAGTAAGGCGCCATGATAATATTCTCGGTATCTCTCTGAAACACACCAGTTCTGAATATCTCAAGCAGCCTAAGCCTAGCGTGCAGCCTCCGAGTCTCTATGGGCTCCCACCTTAATCCCTCTAACAGTTGTGTAACACTATATGTTCGTTCGTAGCAGTTTATAACGAATCGTGCTGCTTTTCTTTGCATTTTATTAATTTTTTTGGTTATATCTTTATGACCAGGGTCCCAAATGCTCTCGGCGTATTCTAGGTGTGGCCTAGCCAGAGCGAGAGTATCCTAGAAGAGCGAAGTAGCATCTCTCTTGTTAGGTTAGGTACAAGCAACTATTTCTTATTAACTCGAGCACAATGAGGGAGGCTAGAAATTTCGGGCACAGGCTTTCTAGCGTGTCTAGGTCAGTGCCAACGATGCCATTTTGTCGATAAGACACGGGTCTAGAGTACCTACAGATAGTACAAGGAATCGGGGTATCACGAGAGGGAGGGGCCAGGCGCTTTGGAAGGAAGGAAGTGGGACAAGCGTGACGCCCACGACACACGATCGCCAGCCACTCCATCAGGCACACACAATATCTATCTCCTCTCCCTCCTCCCTCGGATGCGTCCATCAAAAAGTCGGCCTCGGAACCGGAAGTCGTACGACCTAAGACATTCGCAGAGCGACCACCAAGAAAAAGCTCACCATCTGATGAAAACGAGACGTCTCTGTCCGCGCCAGGATCACAGTCACCGAGGCTGTAATTACTGAGTGAAAGGGACAAAAGTCAACATTAAAGATATCAAAGATCTACGTCACGAAAAAACATCCGAAGACATAGGTAAAATCATTAACAGAAGTACCAACTCCGCAATCTACATCTACATACTAACCCGCGAGCCGACGCATGGGCGTGTGGCAGGGGGTGTTAGGTCACCAGCCGTTTAAAGATGTAAAATTTTTGGAGGAGAAATGGTGACATGGTCACCATTGTCACTATATATATATATATATATATATATATATATATATATATATATATATATATATATATATATATATATATATATATATATATATATAAAGGTCACAGGCGTGACTAGCAGTTACATATAGAGCACAAAAAAAGGTAAAACTCACAGAAATTTTGATATATTTCGGCGGACACAACCGCCTTCGTCAGAATGTTAGAAGGTAGTGTTCTAACATTCTGACGAAGGCGGTTGTGTCCGCCGAAATATATCAAAATTTCTGTGAGTTTTACCTTTTTTTGTGCTCTATATGTAACTGCTAGTCACGCCTGTGACCTTTTTTTATATCTGTGCACTACAAGTGTTTTTCGCCAAGTGGATATATATATATATATATATATATATATATATATATATATATATATATATATATATATATATATATATATATATTATGGGAGTGTATTTAGATGTGCTCAATTTTTACTGTGGTCGTTTATTGTGCGTGGAAAGAACGAGTTCTTGTACCTATCTGTTCGGCAGAGTATCTCTCTTATTTTATCGCATCTTTCAGACCCTGAAATGTAAAGAGGCGTCATGATAATATTCTCTGTGTCGCTCTGAAACACACTAGTTCTGAATCTAGCTAAAACCTTTGCATTGCTGACACGAGTTTGACTTTACAGCTTTACTGAATCATTATCGGTACATAAGTAATACCAGAGCACGTCTTAAAGAGATCATAAATTGATTTAAAAACGCTACAGAAAATAATAAAATTATATCCCGACACGGAAGAATCATTCTCAATCAAAAGCAAACTTAATAGACAGCGTTATTGCGGTCAGAAGGCATCGCTCACCTGCGCATAAACAAAGGACAGGATAGAGAATGAAAGAACAAAACTGGTTAAAACTTGGCAATTTCTACTGGATTTATTGTAGGTACTACGCGTTTCGACGCTTGCCAGGTTTTAACCAGTTTTATTCTTTTATTCTCTTTACAAAATGTCCCCCACAACATCTCGCCGGACTTCGTTGAGTTGAAAGGACAGGATTTTAGTCGTGTACTCAAATTTTGTTAAAGAAAGGTTTTAAGAGCGTAGTGTTAACTACAGATTTGTATCGAAGAAAAGGTAAGCAGACAATCTTGGTGCATAAAAATATTCTTCAGTGCTTCACTGAAGGTTTTTGTTATTTGGACGGAAAGTGTTTTTTAAAAACAAGGTTATTTAAATGTATTCCACGGAAGACCTGAGTCACCGATTAGAAAATAGGGTACTTTCAGGCGGTGACGAAAAGGATAATACTTATGCAGTGGTTAAAACATTGTAGAAATTATAGAAACTCCAAAACTTAACAATGATAAAAACACGAGCTTTCCAAATTATCTTCGTCTAGAATGGAACTGAAAATTGGAAGACCGTAAGAATGACTTAGGCCCGTATCGTCAGATTCTCCTTGAAGGCGACCTTCACCTCCTAACTCTCCTTAAGGAGAGATTTCAGTTCAAGAGACTCTCCTCTCCTCCTATTAGGAGTCGAAGGAGGCCTTCTAATCGAAGGTTACCATGGCCAATGCTTCTATTAGAAGGTCTCCTCCTAATTGTTTACAAATGGCTGCGGACTGGAAGTACCAGACGACCATCTCGATGATTTATTGGAATATATTTGCAACAATTTCCATGATTTTATACCGTTGCAGCGCTTGATAGGTGGTAGAATGTGGTGGAATCATCTTCCGATATATTTTTTAGGCCTGTGACCAGGTTTTACAAGTGACAATTACTGATATACGTATGCTAATGTTGTCGCTAGCAAACAGCAATAGACGTATTATGTACGCCACCGATCATGAAGACATGGACAGCCCTGTGGTTTTTCCGCTTCCAGCAGCTCTCAGGTAGGAGAAACTTTTTTCACTTTCAATATTATCGAGAAAAATTAATGATGACATGAATATAATGTGACCTCTACGCTGTGTACGAATGTTATCAAACGCTAATGCTGCCAACAAGTTTTTGACATTTTGCTTTATTTTTATAATCCGACCGTGACAGTGTTTTGTGCCAAACTTCACGTAAATATTTGATGTATTGATTAAAATATGATTGATTCGCATGATTTCAAATTAGATAATGACGTCCTATGAATTATTCTGCGAAAGTGCTAACCAAATCGCGAGAACGAATACCTAAATATCACTGTTTTCCAGTAAAAGATAGTTTCTATTAGCTTATCATAGTACCCTAAGTTCATTCTACGTAATGCATTGTTCATAGTATTTAATTTCAATAAAGTGACTTTTCAAGATTATCTTTGTATTAAATACATGATTATTTTGTTTACAGATTGCCAACGCTGACTAATAACAGTTGACGATGTGCATTGGGCGCAGAAAATCACGGTGTTGGTGGTATGAAATCATGAATTGTCTTCATAAACATGTCAGTGCATATATGTTCTATCATTATTTGGCTATGTTGATTGAAATAACTCCTTACCAATTTCAATTGGATCTACGAAGGCTGAAGTGATACCTCCTGATGTAATTCATATTTTTATTGCCAAACTAATAAAGTGTTAAAATAGTTAAAACTGCATTTATTGAAACAACATCCTATGCAAATGCGAACGACATTGGCGAGTGGAGCTAATAGCGGTTGCAAAATGGTAAGATTTCAATATTCACGCACTAATAAGTTGAACCACTGTCATTTACTGTTACGGAAAATCATACCTACATCAATTAATTTATCATGAACATTCTTTTAAGGCACTATTCGCTAGAAAGTAATGGATCACAAATCTAATTACCTGCAGGTCATCATAACTTGCAGCATCATGTTTCCGCAACCAGTTAGCATCGAAGCAGGCTCTTTATTAACGGTGCTATTGTACCTGGAACAAAGTTCTTAAATAGCCGTAGCATCAAATGAAAGGGAAACATATCGGGACAAATTAAATTTTATTCGCAGAAATTAGAATTTTCTTGTAGAATCACAGGTATAATGATGTTCACAAAGTTCAAAACAAGAACGGCACTCCAACAATTCAGTGAGAATACAATGCAAGGTAAATTAACTGGAGACTTCTCCGGAACTCATGGGAAGAACATTCGGACGAAAGGAAATCCAAAGGACATCAATAAAGAACTCGGGACAGCCTTGATATACAGTAGCACCATAGAACTCTAGAAAGAGTGATTGGAGAGTAATCAGCGGTTTGGATTTTTTATATGCATTGGCTATGTAAAGCACAGTTGTTCATATAAAATGCCGGTATTTATGATATCGCGATAAGGTCATTAGGTTTGACATGTACGCGATCGCGTACTCTAACCGTATATTAATATCCCACGATACACCACTCGTCGGACAAGAGAAAACAATTCACCGTCGAGATATTCTTCTAATGTAATGCTAACTACTTTGATTAACCTGTAGCACATTACATACACCGGTACTTCATAGCCAATGCAATCACAAATACATCATCACCAATATGCCAGACCAATAAACTAATGTATAATTACCTCGTTCATGTTCCCGTTTCCATTGAATTCATCTTGCAGCTTCACCCAGTACTTTCCGTTGGTCGACAAAGTAACAGAGTTGGTTCTAATCTTCAATTATATTAATATATTTTACGAAAAAGCATACCAGCTAAACTTCCTCGTTTCAGTGATTTCGCTCCACAATGAAAATTGTTGACTGTTATGTTAGTAACGCTGCGTCTTTGTTTGATGAACTGAGCGGATCTCGGAACGGATCAGTCTGTGAACGACAACAATCCCTCCTTCTATTGGAAGGTGAAGGCGACCTTCGTTAAGGTCGATCTCTTGATCATAATATCGACCTCCCAATAGGAGGCCGCCTTCCTGAAGGAGAGATTAGGAGGAGAGACTGACAATATGGCCCTTATATTCCCATCATAAACCACACGTGCCATTTTCAACAGCGCCAAAAAAACCAGAACGGCGAATGGAGAAAGGCCGACTTCCAATTTTTATTTCAATTTTCAAAAAATTAGAAAAGGATGGAACTGGGGTGTTAGTCAATTTCAGAGATGAGGGAACATTTCTTACCGCTCTCTCGAGAAGGAAAGGAGTTTCGAAACGAGGCGAAAGAATATGTCGTGATTCCAAGGAGCAGCTGAGCGCTGGAAGCTCTCTTCGCGCGTGTACAGCAAAGAGGAGTACCACAAAAAAAGTTATTTTCCACAGTCTCGATTTCCAACTCGTTCGCTCACCGTTCCCATAAGATCATAATTGAAGAGACCATAGTGGCTTCTAGTGAGGCTGCGAAGTAGGTTAGTCGTCAGGTCGCGTAGCTGATTAATTGATTTGCTCCCAAATGCTTTTTTCTTAACCGTTCTGTGACGGTAGTACTACCATCAAGTTTCGCATGATCCCTGCATAACTATTATTTTGTTTACGTAGTTGCAATACATTGATACCGATGGTTTCCGTAGCATTGGTGGCATACCTATAGTGTAGTGTATGTTGATGAAAGTTATTACTAGTACATATTAGGGCGTGTTGGAGATAACTTAGCCCTTGTCACACACCCTTGAGGAAGCTGTTAGGGTAAAGTGTAGATTTAGATGATAAAGACAAAGAATAGAGCTCTATTAGCGATTAGATCAAGAGGATAAAGTAAGGAAAATAGACAGCAGAACAGACAGGTTGTGAAATGTCATTTTGACGTAATTCCAAAATTCCATGCCTCCGATACGGTTCCTACCAAATCCAAAACCTTAAAATCGCTGTCACATTCCAATACAGACATGTTACTTCTCTCTCGTTAGTCCACAACACAAATAAGCCCCAAGCATTTTGGTCTGACCGCGGAAGGATTTAATTCGTCAAAAAAAAATATCAGCGAAAATCGCCTGCTTAGTCCCAAACGACTGGGAATGTAAAGGCACCGGCTTCCACACCGAAGAAATAGCAATATACATGTATAACGTAGCCTAAATCACAAATGGCTCGCGACATTGTGTACGTAGCAATTCGCGCAAATTACTTAAAGCACCCATATTCAGGAATAAAACGGCACGGTCTACCTACCAACGGAAAATCCGTAGATGTGACGTCAAAGCCCCCGAAAAACCTCAACGGCCCTTTAAAAATTCTCGACCCAATGAAGTCAAAATTTCGTCACACGCGAGCTCGGATATTCTCTCAGGCTTGACAGTGACCAAATAACACCCCTCCCGTTCCTTCTCCCCGGTGCGTTACTTCAGAGACTTACATGACCTTCTTTCTTGCTTTTAAGGTACTCCGAGCAAAATATCATTTTACTTAGAAATCAATGAATTTGGTCTCATTTTAAAGAAAAATATCTCACCCATCCAATTCTACCCATTACCACATTTCTTTCGGAGATATTTCACAAAAAATACCAGCCCTTTTACATGGGAAAAGGTACGTGCATGCACTCCAGAGAGACATAATTTACAAAATGAGGCATTTCTAACACTTGTGAGTCGTAAAAAAACTAAGAGCGTGTATTTTGTATGTTTCCTCAACTATATTTGAAAATTAATCATCATCACCGCAGTAGGTTCTTGGGTGTCACAAAAACCCTTCCGTCTTGAAGGAGTTTCAAACGCACCGCGCGAAAAAAATGAGTCAAGTTAAAGACTTATTTAGATATTTTCATTTGATTACTAACAATTTCAGCCATATAAACGGATATTATTACACCATTAATAATGCAATATTTAATTTGTGTGCCTCACAGCTGGTGAAATTAAAACGTATAATTCGAATATGGTCTCTATTATGATTAGGGAACTATCTCGCTCGTACTACCTAAAGGTGATATAACATCGATCTCTATCAACATGTCATTTACACCACATGTAGGAAAAGGTTCCATCAATTATGTTTATAACTGCTCATGTTAACCATTTTCGCCCAAATAAACGGTACTCCGGAACTGCTTTGCAGCGGTGGAGACAAGGGAATGTGAGTGGTGTTTTGGTCGCCGTGGCAACGCTAATGGACGATAAGCATCCTCTTTTTCGATCCGTTATACAAGTTGAGCACACAGACAACCGACTCCGGGAATGGCTTCGCCACTTGGAGCGCCGTGTTTGCGTAACTAAGTTGTCGCCCACCAAAATGGCCTTCCGTGTCCACAAACGAGTTAGTGAACATACGCTAGCCTAAAATAGCAACGCACTCCATAGTCACACGTCATCAGACATACTCTCGCTTTCCTATCTCCGAGAAACGTGGAGGATTCCGGGAAGATACGACCATCCCTCTTTCCCTGCTTGAAAAGGATAAGTTCTCCTTTCGGGAAAAATCCCAATCGAAAGGAAAGTGATTTTCTCGTTGCATCACAGACGCTAACCCTCCAGCGTGTCGCTGATTCACTTGGAAAAGGTTTAGGAGCACCTGTTCCCATATTGCAGTCCAAATCACAATTTGATCATGTCTTCCACGTACGGTTACCAAGGTGACCGAGTGTCAACAGATTCATTGTCGCTTTCATCAGTATGCTCAAGAGTTTCAACTTTTTTGTCTTGAAAAGCCAAGATGTCCCTGCTCCCATTTATATAAATAGGTTATGGAGACTTTTGTATGCGCAAAAGTAATATTTTTGAAACAAAGGGGAACGTACCTATTGTCATGGTTATAAAAAGGTCTTAATAAATTAATATGGGTGAGACTATCTAAGTTAACTTATCTAAGACCATCTATATCAACGGAATATATATAACTTCTCTAATGCAACAACCACGCAACTCAGTCTTCATGTTACCCAGGTCATTCAATTTTCAAATTTGATCGCTAAATCTTGAACAGTTTACCTCTTGTGTATTTCGAAAGCAATTACTTCACAATTCTCACACTTACAGATAAGGCAAGCGTCGTATTCATTTCACTCCGAGGTGGATTTTATGGAGAGGGATCCTAGATGAAAATAGCAAGCATAGAGAAAAAGGCTTTATACACGCCGTGAGCACGCCAGTGACACTATTGTGAAGAATGACGACTTAAAAAAGCCACGGTGACGTTTCCAACAGGAATTAATGTGATTTCCAGATTGACCTGAGAAGGTTTTCAGCACACCGGAAAAAAACTCAAGAGAATATGCAACAAAGAAATTGTTAAAGGCATTGGCTATCAGGCCGCTAGAGTTGACAAAATGATGGCAATGAACTTAATAGTACTACAGTATATTAACTTTATCCACACACTGGTTTCGTCACCGAGATACTGCCAGTTTTGGTAAACGTCAGTAAAATTAAGGAGATAATCAGCATGGCCTTAAGATTATCCAGCCGATCTTCGTTGTATGATAATATGTATGTATAATTGAATTTCAAATTAAATATGCATACACATACATACATACCAATCACGCCGTTCCCTTCAGACACAGTCACTAAGTTTCATTCATAAATACATATTTGTACATACATCTAACTCTGCTTCAATAATTTCCTCCATACTGACCTATCCTTGCAAACCTCTTTTGCTGCATTTACCCCTATACACTGCTTCATACACGCCCTCCTGTTTTTAAGACTCCTAATATTCCTCCTCCTAAGAGTTTCCTCAAACCACATTCAACCACAACTTTCGCGACCTAACTCTACATCTCGCACCATTCATTTCACTCTTATATATCTGATTCGTTTTTCGACTCTCATCCATTCTCTCAACATGGCCAAACCGACGAAACACACTCTTTTCATATAGCATCTAACCCACATTCACTTATTACCCACTCATTCCTGACCCTATCCATCCTACTTTTGCCGCAAACACTCCGAAAATAACTCATACCCACGGCGTTTAGTCTACTCTTATGTCTATCCTGACATACCCATGTTTCACTACCATACAACAAAGTGGGGAGAAGTACACTTTTATACACGGCGATTTTCGCTTCCTTAGATAGGCACTCTTTCCTATAAATTAAATATTTTTTTTAAATAAATAAATTTAAATTCCTTTAAATTAAATATGAATAAAAATAAATAATTATAGCATTTAAAGCAAGATAATTGTAATGCCTATTTTAGAATACGGTTACGGTTTTAGAATACGAATAGTTAGTTTGGGATCCTAATTTGGGGCAGGACATAAAACAACTTTCAAAAGTTCAGTTTCTAGACGCTAAATTTGAGTCGGGAAATTTTAAAAAGAGGGCCAGCGTAACGAAGATAATGAATGCACTGGGATGGGAATCACTCGAATCGAGGAGGAGGAAAGCGCGGCTATAGGGCATTTTCGAAGCATATATTGGTGATCCTGCGTGGAGGGACATCACAAATCGATTTAAAAAACAGCATTATTTGGCAAGGAAAGACCATGTAACAACATAGAGCCTCCGATACAGCTGTCAAGTACAATAAAATACTCATTCCTGCATCGGGGGATAGAGGATTGGAACGGTCTACCAGAGGTAGTTCTCGAGCCCTTCCCGCAAAACTTAAATACGTTCATGAGAAGGTTGAACAAAAGGAATTGTAAGGGTTTTTCCTCTAATTTCTTTTATTTCTATTTATTTCTATTTATTTGGCATGTATCTTTGTTTTTCTATGGCAATTTTTATGTATTAACCCTCTATACATAGATTTTATTTTCCAACATGCGCCGTCATTCCACATGTTACCCCACTTGTGGGAGGATGAGGAACTCAAAGTTACAAATGAGGGATATTTTCGTTGCCAAGATGTAAAATTTGATGTCACAAAACCACACAAACGTTAAGAAACCTAATCAGAGACAGGTATAAAATTCTTCTAAATGTTACCTCTACGTCACACTGCGTGATAGAGGGTTAACTTGGGTAAAACCAATGTATGTTACCACCCGACCAAATGGTCAACTTTAACGCTATTTTATCAATAATCATAATTAGTCAATTCAAGAGGCAAGGTGCATAATTCCGCTTCGAGTATCTGAACACCATCTCGCGCAGACAGACGGAGGGGGGCGTGGCCCTCTTACTCGAGGCTGTTGCGATTCCGAACCGCAGGGAAAGGACATCGTCGTGAGGAGTCGAGGGGGGAGGTAGGGGAAGGGTAAGGGGGGATCATCCCTTAAGAAGGCGGAGAGTCTCCCGTCTGGCACGTGAGCCACGGGAAGCTAGACGGGGCGGGCCCTTCACTGGCACCAATCACTCTCCTCCAATCGACAATCTCCCTTAAAAGGTCCAAACGGCACTCCTCAACCTCACGTCGTCTTTCAACTTCCTACTGCTGTATCGACACCGTGAATGTCTCGTCCAGAGATTTCAGCGAAAGGGAAAAACTTAAATCATTCGATCCCCCTTCGAGACTGATGCACTTAAGGCAGTTCGAGCGCAATATCATTTTACTTAGAAATCAATAAATTTGATATCATTTTAAAGAGAAATATCTCACCCTTCTTATGACACCAAAACTTCTACCCCTTACCACATTACTTTCCGAGATATTTGCCAAAAAATAACAGCCATTTCACAGGGGAAATGGTACGCGTATGAACTCCAGAGAGACATTACTAACAAAATTAGGTACTTCTAACAATTAAATGTCGTAAAAAAACTAACAGCGTGAAATTTGTATGTTTTCTCAACTATATTTGAAAATTAATCATATTTTCACCGCAGTAGGTTCTTGGGTGTCAAAATGAACCTTCCGTTTTGAGGGAGTTTCAAACGCACCGCGCGAAAAAAATGAGTCAAGTTAAAGACTTATTTAGTTATTTTCATTTGATTTCTAACAATTTCAGCCATATAAACGGATATTATTGCACCATTAATAATGCAATATTTAATTGATGCGTCATACAGCTGGTGAAATGAAAACGTATAATTCAAATATGGTCTCCACTATGATTAGGGAACTATCTCGCTCATATTACCTTAAGGGGACTCTATACCATGAGATTTGCTCGGTATTCGTTCGATCTTTTTATACTATCTTAGAGACCGTGGCGCCATTGTTCAACCGATTCATTTTTTTAAAGAACCCCGGGATAAACAACACGCATCAAATTCCAAAATTATTTTAATGGATAAAAACTGCAAGAGTCTTCACTCTAAACTGAGGGTTCCTCTTCTTCCATTGTTTTCTTGAAAATGTTGCGAATTAGCTTAAAAATTACCATGCTATAAAGTTAACTTAATTAACACATATACTTGGAGAATACTCTTATATTGCAGTGATGCCTTGGGTACAAAATCTGCAGAGCAGAGATGAATCGGAAGCAATATAAATGCGTTATTGACGAATAATGCGGATCAGATTGACGCAGAGTATCGCCAATGACCAAATCCCCCGAAGAGTTGAGAGAAGGGATTTGCAGTTAAAATCCTACATAGGTAATAGAAGAAGCAATCCTAGTGGACGCATTTTTACAACAGAACTGACTCTTGGTAACAGAACTAAAATAGAAAAAAATAGAAAAATTAATGAGGGTCACGGGATTCCAATGCACGAACGCAGATCAAGAGGGACGGTGCAAACACAGTTGAGGGAGTCCATCAGTTGGCAGAGAGGAGATTAGAGTGAAGAACTGCAGTAAACCAATCTTCACATTGACGAAATCTGCGGATGATGGTTAAGACGATGAACTTTCCTCATCAACAGGCGCAACGGAGGGCGTCATTTCCATCCATCACATGACTTTCATTTCTCTCGACTTCCATCAACACGCTAAAAAACCTAGAGAGCTGAGACGGGTTGGAGCCATCTCTTTTTCTAGAGGAAAATGGATCATTGAACTTTTTCTCTCAAAAACGAAACATGAATTTAATGATTCATATTGCAAATATGAATCATTAAACTTATTAAAGGACACTCCTGCTCTCTATCGCCTCCTATGAAACAATCTACTATGTCTCACTTTCCGCCCACGTCATCAATCCGATAGGGATGCGCCTTTTGACGTAGTTCGAGCGAAATATCGCTGCCCATAGAATTCAAATAATTTGGACCCACTTTCAAAGGAAAATATATCATCTTTCCATTGGCACCAAAATATCTGCTCCTTACCGCATTATTTTCGAGATTATTGCCTACAAATACCAGCTATTTTACATGGGAAATAGAACGGGTATGCACTTGAGATAGATTTTCTTTAAAAAATTAGGCATTTATAACACTTAGACGTCGTCAGAAATTTAACAGTGGGTACCTGTCATGTTTTATCAACTATTTCCAAAAATAAATCAATTACTCAGCGCTGGAATTTTTAATGCATCGCAAAAAGAACCTTCCGTAATGTAAAGGAATTTTCCCCGACGGTGTGAAAAAGTGAGCCAAATCTCAAACTTCCGCACGCATATTTAGTTGATTACTGGAATTTTCAGTCACTGAAAAATACACGTTCGCACCATTGATACAAAAATATTTACATAATGCATCTTAGAGAATAGAGATGCTGAAATTTAAGGTAGTTTGAGCGAAATATCATTTTACTTAGAAACCAATGAATTTGGTCTCAAATATTTCACCTATACAATGATACTAAGCATTCTACCCCTTACCACTTTAACTTCCGAGATATTTGCCAAAAAA
Source organism: Ceriagrion tenellum (assembly GCA_963169105.1). Lineage (NCBI taxonomy): Eukaryota > Metazoa > Arthropoda > Insecta > Odonata > Coenagrionidae > Ceriagrion > Ceriagrion tenellum. Next base: position 12,335,527 of record OY720639.1, read on the forward strand.
TCCAAGCCCTTATACATGGAAAATGGTACGTGTATGCACTCCAGAGAGACTATATTTACAAAAGGAGGTCTTTCTAACACTTAGATGTCGTAAAAAAAAACTAACAGTACGCCGCAGTAGGTTCTTTGGGATCACAAAAAAACCTTCCGTTTTGTAGGAGTTTCAAACGCACCGCGCGAAAAACAAGAGTCAAGATAAAGACTTATTTGGATATTTTCATAAAATCACTTACAATTTCTGCTATATTATTGCACCATTAATAATGCAATATTTAATTCGTGTGTCCAACAGATGGTGAAATAAAAACTTAAAATTTGAATGTGGTCTCTATTATGACTAGGGAACTATCTCGCTCGGACTACCTTAAAAAATGAAATAAGAATATGGCCCCCATTATGCCAAGAGAAACATCTCGCTCGAACCACATAAATAAAGACGAATCGAATGGAATTCTGGCCCTCAGTGGCAGCCTCCTCGACTCGACTGGTCGTCGTCTCGTCCGCCTACATCCCTTCACTCGCGATCCTTTCAGCCACGCGCCGTCGCCCACGTGTCATTCCCACTCGAAGGAGGCGAGATAAGGAAAGATGAGGAGGGAGGAGTCGAATGAAGAGAAGGCGACCTTTCCCACGCGAAGAGAGAAGGAAGCCCGACGAGTGAGAGGGCCATTGGGACCAAACACGGCACGTGCACCTAGATAACTCGCTAAATTTCCTGGCGCTGCACAGAGGATGATTTTCGAACGTGGGCCACGGAACTTTTGACATCCCGCAATACGAGGTACACAGGCTGTTTAGAGAGCAAGGACGGACAGAAAACATTTCCAATAGCTGACGACACTAGCGTTTTGATTATTGGGATGACTCACCATCACCTAGCGTTCCGTTTTGACTTGTCTCACAATAAGACATCACCACAAAGTCCCTGGTTAAATCTACATCTACATCTACATACTAACCTACAAGCCTCCGCGTGGGCGTATAGCAGGGGGTGTTAGGTCACCAGCTGCGTAAAGATGTAAGTGATAAGGTTTTGGGAGGAGAAATAGTGACGTGTATTATGAGAGTGTGGAGGAAATGATTGAAGCAGAGTTAGGTGTAAAAATCTGTACTTATGAGTGAAACTTGGTGACTCTGCCTACCCCGGAAGGGAAAAGGGCGTGATTAACATGTATATATGTAGCATGAAATAGTTGAGAAAAAGTAAAAACTACATACTCTTTAAATTTATGACGAGGTATATGCATATACCAAATTTAAGTAAACTTTTGTCCTTAGAGGGCGACAGGAGTGTCAAAGATATTGTTGACAAGCAATGGCAGTACACGCTATGATACCGAGGAGAGAATGCAGAGATTAACCTGACCCTAAAAAGGGTGGTATCTCACCTCTTTCTCTACTTCCTAGCATGCGGATGTGAGGGAAGGACGGTCGAGGCCGGGAGGTAACGGAGACGGGGAGCGACAGAAATGTGTCAAAACATACGGATGATGATGATTAATTATACAACCAAATAACTTTATAACACTCTACACAAGAAATGGGAACATTTATTAACCAATAGAGACAATAAGCCATTTTTCGGCAACATTTTCAAATGTCAGAATGAACATGACCATCCGCGAATCAACTGAGTTCGACTTTACGTCACAAACAACATAAGTCCAACATTAGACCTTCTACTAATGACGTAAACTAACAAGGTTTATCACTGTCCAATGCTTCTTTAAAATATGAGGAGATCGTAATGTGCTCACAATGTGTCAGGAAGATTGGAGGAGGCTGGTGGATGAGGTCGGAAACGCGGCTTAGAATACTAACAATAAGGGACTATAATAGTTGCAATAGATCAATACAATGAAACTCCCACCCTCTCTAGGTAGAAGGAACTTCGCACTTGTTTTTATAGCTTACCACACTAATTAACATCTCACCCCACTTGAAATGCCCGGCATGATTTTGTTTTCTGCATGACTTCTTGTATGCATCTTTTAGTAATCATACGTTATTAGTACTAGAAGAACTGACCAGCAGTTGCGTCTTAACGAGTGCACTGCGTGCCAGCGCGCTCGTCTGTGAAACAGTCTCCTAGTTTCTGTTTTAACCGCGCCTTTATCTCCCGACTGCATTTTGGTCTGTGCCAAGCGGGCGGGGGAACGTGCCAGGTTCTGATTTGAACCGGGACGGGTTTTCAATGCGTGGTGTGGAATCATCCCGTGCGATACACCCAAACGTTGGCTAGCAAGGTACTTCGTGGATGCCGATGAAGGAAACAAGTTGTTTGTCGCCTACCAAAACTTAGCAATTAACCCACAGTTCCAAGATGGGCCTAGTGATCATGATGCGACGAAGGAGCACATCTCCTTGTCCTTTATTGTCCATTCTGAATGATTTAATCTTCCCAGAATCTCCAACCGCAGATCCGATTCGGGGACTATTTCACCGGGAGCAATGCAATCACGCAAAGTTCGAATGCACCTTCTAGGTAGGCAAATGCGGTGGTTTTCCCTAGCCTACCACACCACAGCACTCCGTCGGATTCCATAAACTTCGCCCTCGCTCGAGGCTAAGAAGAAGGGCTCGTATGTCTCAGTCGTTGAAATTTGATGTTCACAAGTCGACTTATCGTCTCCCAGTTAAAAATCGCGAGACATTTTGCATGTATACGTAGCTCATCATTGCACTTAAGTAAGAGAAACTATTTGGGTTGACATTCTTTGGAGAACAATCAGTCTTATGGGAACTACCACCACATTAATGGTGGGTTCGTGTCCGTTGGTAATGGTACATGGCTCGGATAGTTAAAAATCATTTGGTCTTACAGATGTTGATATATTTTGTCCATAGATGCTTTTATTCTTGTGAGAACTGGTTAATGTTACGATCGATAATTGATGTGTAGTCAAAATTAATCGGCCTATAGGAAGAAGCGAAACAAAGGAGGGACGAGGGAAGAAGAAGGCTGATACCCGACCGATCATCTAGATCTGCGCCATCAGAGCCTTCTGCTGAGACAGCCTCTTGAGGTCTCCTCAGAAAGAGCACGGGCCGGCATCAAAATATATCTAAAAAGGTACTCAGAGCCATCCGGGTCAAAAGTCGATCCTGCCCACGTGAGGAGAGGCCGACCCGGACCTATCAACCAAATATCTACATCTACATACTACCCCGCGAGCCGCCGCATGGGGTGGTAGGTCACCAGCCGTGTAAAGATGTAAGATTTGGAAGGTGAAATGGTGAATGTATTATGGGAGTGTATTTAGTGGAGCTCAATTTTTATTGTGGTCGCTTATTGTTCGCGGAAAGAACGAGTTCTTGTACCTATCAGTTCGCCAGTGTATCTCTATTATTTTATCGCATCTGTCAGGCCTAGAGATGTAGTGAGGAGTCATGATAATATTCTCTATGTCGCTGTGAAAAATAACAGTTCTGAATTTCTCAAACAACCTAAGCCTAGCATGTAGCCTCCGAGTCTCTAGGGGCTCCCACCTTAATCCCTCTAAAAGTTGTGAGACACTATATGTACGCGCGTAGCAGTTTTATACGAAGCGCGCTGCTCCTAAGAAAGAGCACTGGCCTGCATCAAAATATATAATAAGGTGCTCAGAGCCATCCGAGACAAAAGTCGATCCTGCCCACGTGAGGAGAGGCCGCCCCCGTAACTATCGACCAAATATCCCGACGCGGAAAGTGATAGCGGAGGTTGGGAAGGCCCGCAGGTCATGCGGCGAGTGGGAAGATGCGCAGTAGGAGGGTGAGGAGAGGGAGAAAGACAACGGTACATGGTGAGTCCCGGCTATCAAACACGAGGCGGAGACGACTATCCTCATCCTCCAGCATCAATAGGTATACCTCCTCCATCATCCCACAAAACCTCACAAATGGCACTTTCCCGCCAACCGCCAAGATTAACGCCCTCGAAAAAAGCGGGACGAAACTTTTCCCTCTTCCCACGAGAGGTCACGACGAGCAATGCGATTCGCACGACCTCTCACCCGATACGAAAAACACTCCCTCCCGAGATAAACCATGAAGCACGCCTCCAGAACTGCGATCGAATCTTCAAAGTTCGCAAACGCAGTTTGTTTCTCAGACATATCTCGTTGTCAATGGAACAAGCCTTTACCCTGGTTGACTCGCGCTTCTTCCAATAGGCCGATTAATTTTGACTACATATTAATCGTCGATCGTAACATTCACCAGTTCTCACAAGAATAAAAGCATCAATAGACAAAATATATCAAAATCTTCAAAACCAAATGAATTTTAACCATTCGAGCCATTTACCAAATCTCACTATATTTTGGGAAGATTTTGATTCCATCTCCATGACAATTCCAATCGAAAGTGTAGAGACGAGAGAGATAATGGCACCATCAAAAAATTAAAACCGAAAACTAAACGAACAATCTCCACAAAGGGTCTCCGCGGCAAGGACTAGAGTGCTCACATGAAAACACACACAATCATTCACAAAAATCGCGCGATAATCTGTGGGTCAGTTTTCAGGCTTCTTGCCACTGGAGCAGCTCCGTCAATCGTTTCTAATGGAAAGGAAGGGAACGTTTCAGGAAATCCCCAGAGGTAAATAATGTCACAGGCAACGGACACGAACCCACCATTAATGTGGTAGTTCCCATGAGGCTGATTATTCTCCAAAGAATGTCAACCCAAATAGTTTCTCTAACGTAAGTAAGTGCAATGGTGAGCTTCGTATACATGCAAAATGTCTCAGGATTTTTAACTGGGAGACGATAAGTCGACTTAAAAACATCAAATTTCAACAACTGAGACATGCGAGAATACTTGTTCATAGGTATAAAAAAGACGTCGGCGGTGAAAGCTATGAACAATGTTGAAAACACTGGTCACTTCACGACCTAACTACCTTCGAAACAAAAGAGAGGTAATTATAAGTATATACATACATTCCAATCACGCCGTTCCCTTCCGGGGTAGGCAGAATCACTAGGTTTCAATCATAAATTCATATATGTACACCTAACTCTGCTTCAATAATTTCCTCCATACTGACCTATCCTTGCAAACCTCTTTTGCCTCATTTACCCCCATACACTGTTTCATACACACCCTCCTCTTTTTAAGACTCCTGATATTCCTCCTCCGAAGAATTTCCTGAACCACATTCAACCACAACTTTCTCGGCCTATCTCTACCTCTCGCATCATTCATTTCACTCATATATCTGTTTCATTATTCGACTCTCATCGATTCTCTCAACATGGCCAAACCAACGAAGTGCATACTCCTTTGTTTTATGTCCATTAAAAGTTTATACTCGAGGTAAATTAATTATGAGATAAAAATAAAAGCTATGTAAACATAGGAATGAAGGGCATTTATTCTCCCCTTATATGCGACTTCAAAGATAAGAACGCATGTTTAATACACATTTAAGTACAGCTTACATGGTTTTGAAGATTCGCCACGCTTGATTTACTTTCACTCTGAACGTAAAAACATTTTTTTTTAGAAAGAAAGACCCACACATGTCGAGTAGTTTATCCAATATTCAATTCTTAAAATCTCAAAAAATCAATAATGGCATCTATTTCTAAGATCCTCAATAAATTTTTCAACGGAATCCCATGGGAAAAATTACCGCTAACATTTTTGGGAAAGGCAGACATGACATTTACGAAATTATTGAGGGAAAAGAGACATTCCTACATTGAGCTCGTAGGTCATTCACACGAGTAGAACGTTGGAAAGAAAAATCAATGGGATAACTGAGGTGCCGAATGATCGATTAGATTGGAGGGGATTCTGATATGAGCTCCGATTTTCAAGTTCATTAGTGAACAAAAAAGGATGTAAATACATGCGTGAAGGCAGGAAAAAAATAATTAAGCTGATCTGTCACTCCTGAAACGAGCGAAAATACTTATCGGTGATGTAACCAATACGGCCACCTTCCGATGACAGCTAAGTAATGAATGTAGAGTGCCTTGTTTGATTAACGTCCAGGATAGGAATATTATTCAACAAATCATTTCATGAAAAGTTTTTTCTTGGCCCCACGGCTTCACTCACCAAGTACTTTTAAGTGCGTGTAAAAAATGGGATCAATCATATTATAAAAATTAACGAGGGAAAATATTTCATTAATACAAGATGTAAACATCAATGCGTAATACACTCAAGAGAACAAAAACTCCATCAATTTTTTTAACGAAAAATCAATGGGACCGAGATCTGATAGTAATATCTAGCAAATGATGGATTTTTCGAGGGCCCGGGGGCGCTATGCTCACTTGTTTACGTCCCTATAACGGGGAAAAACCTGGTTCAGAGTCATGAACGAATAAGTCTATCAACAATGGAGTTGAAAAGAAAGATAAAAAGAGCAACTTCGAAAAAATCGAGGGATTGAACGCTTTTCTCGTAAGGTACGCGAAGCGAACTTCACTAAAGATGAAGTCCAAAAGGAGAAGAAACTTTTATTCACCAATTTAAGCATAAAACGGCATAGCCAAATTCACTACATTAGTTTGAAACTAACCAATAGATTGATCGATGGAGCCCAGCGAGTGTAGAGAACCTGGAGGATTTTGAATAAGATTCGGTTTTACTTCGTGAAATTCCATTTCGTACTACAAAAACGTCAACGCTAACAATCCACAGAGGTCAAAAATTTAATCCACAATCTGGATTTCAATGCCAATGCGACATCATCAGGTCTTCAATGGTCAGACGATGACGCATAGGCATTGAAAACCAGATGGTGGATTAAATTTTTGACCCCTGTGGATTCAAAAAGTTGACATTTTTGTTATTTTTCATACTGGAGGGTTTTCTCAGACTTTCACTAACATTAATCTCTAGCTGGCATAATAGCGAATTGGTAGCAGGCAGGGAAGAGCACACTTCGGCGTAGGGACCGTAACAATTGGCAGGCAATGGGGAAACGACATTTTTCATTCCATTCAAATACTTGAATGCCTTCGACAAAAAAAGATGAAAATTAAATTTTAAATGAGTAATTTAAACGCACGGGCAATCATGGTCCTAATTACTTCAAAGAAATTCAACAGAACAAATAATGTATATTAATTCCAAGTAAACACTGTTTAAAGGACTTGTTATTTTAAAAAATCTTCCTCTGACAATTTCACTGAATATATGCGTACGGGTTCTTAGAAATTAGTTTTCAAAGACCGGTAGCTTCATTATGTACGAGAAAATGTGGTATAACACATCTATAAAGAACTATTATTCTTTCACAAAATAAATTTGCATACGCTGTTGTAGATCACATGCGACATATACGCCAATAACGCGTACTAGATTACCCAACAACGTTCTTTTCAATCCAAAAATAAAGCCCACATCTACATGTACATAATACCCCGCGAGCCGCCGTATGGGCGTGACAGGGGGTATTAGGTTACCAGCTGTGTAATGGTGTAAGTTTTTCGGAGATGAAATGGTGACATGAATTATAGGAGTGTATTTAGTGGAGCTTAATTTTGATTGTGGTCGCTTATTGTTCGCGGAAAAAACGAGTCTTTTCACCAATCTGTTCGGCAGTGTATCTCTCTTATTTTATCGCATCTGTCAGACCTAGAGATGTAGAGAGGAGTCATGATAATATTCTCTGTGTCGCTCTGAAAAATATCAGTTCTGAATTTCTCAAGCAACCTATGCCTAGCGTGTGGCCTCCGAGTCTCTAGGGGCTCCCACCTTAATACCTCTAAAAGTTGTGAGACACTATACGTACGCTCGTAGCAGTTTTTAACGAAGCGCGCTGCTTTCCTTTGTATTTTGTTAATTTTTTGGTGAAATCTATTTGACCAGGGTCCCAAATGCTAGCAGCGAATTTGAGGTGTGGCCTTACCAGAGCGAAGTTGCATCTCTCTTTGACTTTTTCATCCGAGGACCTTCATATTATACGCTTAACAAAACCTAGTTTCTTAAGTGCTGCGCCACATTTGTTTCGTATGTGTAATCCCCATGACATATCAGAAGTTAAGGTGATTCAAAGATATTTTACTGTATCTGAAGATTTTATGTTTACTCCACCCAGTGTATAGGTGTAGCATTTTTGTGAAGACTTTCGCAGGAAGTGGACTGTGTTGCATACTAAAGGAAGCAGGCTGGAAAGCGGAGCGTAGGGACCGTTACGCTTGGCGGGCGACAGGAGAACGCACAAGGCACGAGTTCGGATCGTGGAAACGGCGAGGAGAAAATTGGGAGGATGCTGAACACCCTGGGGCAAATCCTTTGGACCGACCGCGTCACAGGGTTACGCGAGGGCGCGGTCCTTTCGCCAACACTAACGAGTCGCTCTTCCAACGCCCGGAAATTGGCGGTTCCCTCGAGTTATTTCGTCGGAACACAATGACTGACTTTCGCGGGAAAATAACGATGACCCCACAGAGGTAGAGAGGTCACTTCCTTCGCTGGGTGGATGGGGAAGGGGTACTTTTGCTGACCCGGATGAAGAATATAAAAAAAAAATTCGTTGATTTACTCAAGCTTCCTGTCGAGATGAGAAAATTGCGAGCTTTCACGATGAGCAAATTGATACACCAAGGCACGCACGGAGCCGCGGGATTATTTACTTCTTCTCAAAGGACACTCATTAGAAAGTGCACTCAAGTTCGCACAAACTGCGTCGAATGGCATTTTTCGAAACTCAGGAAGCGTAATGGGGTGTACTTCTTGGATTTGAGAAGCAAGGGATTCTCTACAGTAACAAATATTACATTAAAATGGGTCCTAGGATCTCTAACTTATCACAAAGTCCTGAATAAATCCTTACTCAATTAGCAGAGGCACATAGAAGAAGAAGAGCATTACAGCCACGAGCTGTAGCACTAACCGTCTCTAAGAAAAAGTGATCTACTCTCACAACTGAAAAATCATATATGTGAAGTTTCCTTATATCTGCCATCATGAGCAATAGCCTCAACCATAGCCAATCAAAATTATCCTAATCCATTAATATTGATTTGAATACCAAATATAAATCGGTTATTAATTACTCTGAAATAGTCCCCAGTTCCTTTTGCCTGGAATCAATAAATACACTACTGCAAATGGTGGCGGGGCAAGAAGTCATGAGAGGCCCAAAAACATCACTTTGCTTGCATGATATACCCTCTACAGAGATTCCTGAAAGTGGTTCATATTCACCAGTAATAAACAAAGAAGAATGAATTTAGCTCTTCACTATAAAGATCTTAGAAACTGAAGAAACAAATACAGAAACTGAGGTAATCAGGCGGCGAGAAAATTTTCATTGTAATTGATAGAAAAGATTGACTTCCTTCTGAGAGTAATTGCCACCATAATCTTTCCCGCAACACTCCTTTAATTTGACAATGTCCCAATAAGGGACATGTAAGGCCACTATGCCCGATCCACATTGAACCTAACTTAATTGTTCCCAAATTCAGGAGGTGATGTCACAATTTCAACCTCTGAATCAATATCTCAACCAGGAAAGGGCTCGTAGATGCCACTGGATAGTGAGAGAAAAGGCATACTAGCCGGCAATGCCAGACACAATAATTCTTCATGACATCTGCAATGGCATGGACAGTAAACTAGTGAGGGCTAATTTGAATGCATGTGAATTAATTTTCCATTACTAAGTTTAAAAACCACTATTATGTTCCCAAGTGACTTGATGAACTTTAATTTTGCAGTTAAATTTCAGTTCGAGACATTTCATGAGACATGCCGAGGTGACAGCTGCTGTCAAATATTTGTTTGGTGAGTTTTTCGACCAGAAGTTCAAACAAGCAACAAAATCTTCAAAAGAATCTTCCAAAGCACAGGTAGGGCCCAGGCTTGTACTGTATGTGGTACAAAGCATATTCTAAAGGAGTACCTACATCTGAATTGAAACACAGTCTACGTCAGCATTGTAATCATCATCCTTCTCACCTTCGTTTAGTGATATAAATGATAGTACCATGAATTCTACACCATTTGAACTTTAAATTCTTTATGAGAAACTAAGAGTTAACTTTTGCTCATTTGAGTACCAATTACCCAACTAGCAGACAAACCATGCCATTCCCCCCTCCTTTCAACTCTGAAATTCAATAATATTCCAATTGTAAAGATAAATATGAATGCATTGCGATTTTGATATACTTCAAATAAGTTTGCGAATCCCTCCATTTTCTTAAGGTTTCAAATTTTGACACAAAATCGAGAAAATTCTAAAATATATCTATAAGTTAGCTATACTGATTGCTTTGGAGGCTATTTACTTCCGTAATTCACTATAGCCCTTAAAACCTAAACTTCAATCATTGCACAGGATGAAACTATGCACAATGAATGCCACGGTCATTTGTTTCTGTATAAGTTTGCACTTACTTTAAAGCTGACAAAAGTATTTAATCTTATGATTGAAACATTTTGTATTATCATTTCCTTCATTTTATTGTTTTCTGCATCCACTAGCCCAGACAATTCCCAGTTCGTGTCTCACCTAAAATGAGCAATTTTTTAAATGGATAACGTAAATGCTATGCAAACGTTAAATTATACAAAATAAAAGTCACTTATTAACTCATTGCATTACTTGAATCTGGATCAAATGATGAATAAGAGTCAGTAGCAGGGATCCTTAGCCAATATTCATCACTGGCAGGTTAGTAGTTTTGTCCCTGGCTTCATTGCAATTTTGGAAATATGACTAAATGTTCGACTATGTAAATGCTAAATTCGCAGTGTAACCACCCCAACAAAAATGGAAAAAGTATACTTCCTATTGCTTAAACAATCAATTGATCAATTGAGGGATGAGAAAGGACAGTCTCCACTTTGATTGGCAAAAGAATATAATGCCAGAATGCAAACAGTTCAGGTTATAATTTTTATAAGAGCTGAAGATGTTCCCTGCAGTTTACAAGGTTATTCTAAAGCTTCTTCTGAGTGGCTTATGACTCGAACAGTGACCAGGGATTTGCAAAATAGCACAACAACTGTAGACTTTAAGTAACAATGATCCAATGATTCTTTTCTGTTGGATTTTCAAAATTTGTTAGTGAAGAAAAGAAAACACCTGTTCAGACATGAAATTCTACGGTGACAAATTTGTACAGGAAATAAATTCTGACCGAGAGAACTTTGGCATTATGTAAAGGAAATTTTCCCCCTGTTGTTGTTGTCCACAAGGATAATCACAGCATCACATCATGAGATTGTGGCTGTGAGCAAATTAAGTCTTTTGTTACCATCTTGCAACTCAATTTATCCCTCTAGAAGTAAAAGCAATCATCCAGCCGATGTATCCAGGTTTAATCTCCTTGACCGATCAATCTAAGGTATTTATAATACAGAACTTATTTAACATTATAATTTGACCAATATGACTCCCATGGTTGTTATGGTTTGCATCTCACCTATGCACACTCACGGGGTAAGCTGCCTTCTTCCAGCTGGATTTATGTAAAATAGAATGTCATATCCACCAAAACCAATCAATCCTTTGGTTGGATTTCTAATCACTCTATGATTCACAAATATTGGGAAAAAATTTAGACTCACCTAGTGTTCCTCGGCTCCTCCTTTTGCTGTTGCTGTTGACTTCTGAGGATGCCCGCTTGTCGCCTCCTGGCCACCGCTTCATTGCGAATTATTCGACGCACTTCCCGGCCACCCGAAGAGGAAGACGAACCCCCTCCACCACCACCCTCCTCCCCCCCATCCTCCGACGACTGCCTCGACGACTCCGCCTCCACACTCCTCAGGATGCTGGCGATGTTGGCCGTGCCCTTCTTGCACATTCTCACCTCTACATTGTCATCTTCCTCCCTCAGCGTCCTGTCGCCATCATCATCGTCCATCTCTCCAGAGCTCTCGCTCTCCGAGGAGGATGACTCCGAGGACTCTGTGTCTGTTGATGAAGACCCAGAGCTCGACGCAGTTCTCTCGCGCTCGCTCCACTCTGACTCCGGCTTCAGGATCGAACGGACCGGGTGGGTGTCATGGTAACCCCTCCCCCCAATCCCTGGACCACTCATTCCCCCCGTAGATGACTCCTTCTTCAGGACACCCTTCTGTGGGAGGTCAGATGGTCCTTCGAGGGAGCCCAGGGTGCTCACTGAGGACTCGGAGTGATTGACCTTGAGAATGCTCCTGACCACTTCGCCCCCTTCCGAGTCAGAGCTCCCGAGTTTCCCCTCTGGCACACCCTCCTGGGATGCCTCTCGGCTGTTCTTCAGTATGCCTGTTGATGTTACATTAAAGCAGAAATTAAAATACTATGCCCCTTAAACCATAAATAAGTTAACAATAAAACTGCTATTAGTCCCATGTGGTCAGGTGGCATGGACATTTGGCTTTCACCCAGAAGGCCCCAGTGAAATTTCCAACAAGGAAGCATTGTGGTGGCTAGACTGAGTCATTGCCATTTTTCTCTAAGATAATTTAAGTTTTATGCCCCACTGGCATAGTTTCCCTTTTATCAATAACAACTGGAAATAATGACCAAGTCGTTTGTGACTAACAACTTTGCTGTTCCTAATATTTTTTTTAACTTTAATATTTCAATTAAATATGCTGAATTTGATGGTAAAACATTGAGGGAATTTTGCACAGATGGGCAACTCCATAAAGGTAATATACAGGCGCTAGTTGAAACATACTAGATATTTTCACCCACTAATCCAAAATTAAATTTTTTTTGACGTGCTCATTAGGGTAACTTAGAAAAATAAGTGTTTGGAAACATCCAAATGATGACACATTCAATATCATTTCACACTAAAGGCAAATTAACGGTGAAACATTGTGTGTGATCCGGGCCAAGGTGGGGGGCCGAGAGATGTGCACACAGGGCTGAACACCCCTGGTTATACAGGGTGGGGCAGATTGGACTTTTTTTTTAAATGACTTCCCATCTTTAATTCAATGCCTGTGGGAAGAAACAAATATATATTTGCTCTTGTCTGAAAAAGGATTATTATTTGTTTGGGAAAACACATTTTTGACATGCAAAAATTGATTTTAGTACCTGGAGATAAATAATAATATTTCAAATCAGGGAGTCCATTCTGCCCAACCCTGTAATAAAGGAAGTGTGCAAGAAAAATGTTCACAAACTGCTGTATCTATTTGATGCAGGGTAATTTACTCCACAACCCCACAGTCCAGGCTCCCAAGATACACTGCCTGAACATGCCAAGAGGTCTTGGATAACAAAGGATCATTGCACCCTCAGTAAATGGTTCTTTAACTGCCAACGAGTTCTCACTCCAAAGGGGTAGGAGGGAATTTCCCTTGCTAGTAGTAACAGGGAAAAGTCAAACTGCAAGCATAAAGCAAGTATAAAGGTGACACTTGCTGCTAAACTCGAAAAAAGGGGGGAAACCCAACACATAGTTTTCTATGCATTCTTGTGAAACACTATTTCACAAGGGTGAATAAAATTTTTACAAGGGCATGAAGCCACATGGTTTACACTAACTCTAACCAAAGATAATCAGTGAAGCACAAATAGAATCATGCCTTACCTTTAGGTCTTGCTTCAGTGTCTGAGGCCTTTACTACAACTACTACATTTGCTGTATTACTATCAAAACTATTTCCATTCAATGGGGAGCCAGTTCCTGAAAAGTCGAATAAAATTGAAATTGAACTATAAATGATATTCACTTCATATTTTACATATGATTTTTCTTTCATTTCATCAGTCAAAAATTATTCAGAAATAATGCAAATATTATAAAAGAATGAAGAATATGATAAGCACTTCATATCAAAATACAGCTTGAGGAGCAAATGAGGCAGGAATGCATGCTGAACTAACACAAAGGCTAGTATTTCGGCCTGCAATAGCTTAGAAGAGACTGAAGCAATATCAATAAATAGATGCATGAGATAAGACTAAATGGTACAAAAAGAAGTGGCAGACAAGAGGTTCCAGAATTGAGTGACCAAACAAATGAGAAGTGATGATTGAACATGACAGTGGTTCAGCTATACAAGAGAAGTATAATGATAAATAAATAGAAAAAACATGGATTGAAATGATAGATAGAATAGCAGTGATATATAAGTAGGAATAGAAAACACTTTTGTAAAACTAGGAACTATACCCTATCGACTTTGCTACTCCCATGAAAGCTGAATAAAATATGTGTATCCAAATATGCATGCAAGAAGCCAGTTGGCATTATCATGTGTGCCAGAAAGCCTAGCTTATGGCAGCATCGCAGATCAGTGCATATTACTTTAGCCTTGGCACAAGAGAAAAATCTCACATCAGCAAAAATTTTCATCTAAGTTTATAAAAAAATCTTTTGAAGCATTACGGACCACTAGGTTCATATCATGACTTTTAAGGTGGATATTTTAAAAGATTTTCATATGAAAACTTTGAAAAGTAAGGGCTAATATCACATTGACAGGTATGTTACTGGTATTTATAGCTATGCACTGCACATGGATAAATATAACCATAATACCATAGAGTAAGCACTTGTTGCTCACTTAAGCACTTGTTGTTGTAAGCTGTTGTTGTATGATATTATATTTTTTATCTTGTTATTTCATTAGTGAGAGGCATTTTTTATCTTGTTATTTCATAAGTGCAGTTATCATGGGACATAACTGGGAGAAATAAACAGAAAAAATCTTGGGCCAAGGCTGAGACTGGAACCTTGACCTATGAGTTGATCATTCCTCTAATCTCTGTTTTCCAAAGCCAATGTTTCCATTAAAGGTGAGGTATCACCTTTAATAGTTTCAATTCCACTAATACGAGGCGTGTTTTTAAGTAAACTAATACGAGGCGTGTTTTTTAAGTAAGTAGTTTTGAAATTCGGCCACTGCAGTTCTGCAGTCAGTATTTGATGCATACGTGTTGTGTACCTACATCATTTAAGAAGTCGCTGACGCCATTACATAAACATTTGACCACATTTACATTTGTTTGTGAGTATTAAAAATGCCTCCGCCGATTGAGAATCCCACTGATTGTGAAATACGCTCTGTGATTTGTTTTTTTAGGGCTATAGGCAAGAAATCGGCTGAAAATCATCGTCAGATCAGTGAAGATTATGGAAAGAACAATGGATTGGTGTGGAAATGGGTTAGAGCTTTTAGAGAATCCAAAACAAAAGGAGTTGCATGCTGAGAAAGGGGATCGTTTTGCTCCATGACAATGCCCGTCCACACACGGCTAATCAAACTCTCAAGATCTCATCGGATCATTTGGCTGGGAACAACATGATCACCCTTCATACAATCCCAATCTAGTGCCCAATGACTGCCGCCTGTTTTTGCATTTGAATATGCAACTGGGTGGTCAGCACCACAATGACGATGATGAGGCCAAAACGACCGTGTTGCAGTGGTTGTCAAATCAGGGAACAGACATCTATGAGGATGGGCTCTACGATGCAATGAGTGCCATAATATGAGTGAAAATCATGTAGGAAAGCAGATTAAGGTACTTACAGGTTTTTATGTAAAAATAAAATATTTAAGAAAAGTATGATTGTTTCTTTTTGATTTCAAAACGGTACTTACTTAAAAAACATGCCTCGTACATACCAAGAATCAAGCTGTTAGAATTAATTATGGCAGTCTCATGGGTATATGAGTTAAAATATTTCATAGCCAGATAATAGGCTGGTTTTTTGTCTTCATGAATTCCACTAGTCACACTGAATCCTCATAGGTCCAACCAATCAGCACAAAAAATTTCCGTTCTTCCCCATACTCTTCAGAAATTCTGCAGATATCTAATCCCAATGTCCTATTTCTTTTCATTCTCCCAGAGGTCTTTCAGTTTCACTATCAAGGATATCAGGTCCAATGCAATCTCTGTCACGGGCATAATTTGAGCATTTTGATTAAGGGAGGGTGGGGGGCAGATATTATGGGGGGCAGATATTATGAGGGGCACACATAGGAAGTTAGATTTCAAAGCCTATTGAGAGCAATTAGCTATGGCAGAATTACTGCCAAATTTCTCGACCATTCCTTTAATATTTCATTTAATGACTTTAATAGCTCCAACGGGATAAAATTTCGCAAATTAACAAAAATGTGCTGGAAAACTGCCACTCTGGGCCACCTCCAACTTATGCTCATGATCACTGTAGATGTAGTTGTAGTTTTCCCTTGGGCTTAGAAAGGGCATATGCAGAAATGACGTTATAAATACTCAAGGCAGATAGGACCCTTTATCAGTAAAAATCTGGAAGATTTTCTCAAACTTTCAACAAAACTAACCACTAATCAGTTGATTAATTTACTGTTGGTAATGTAATACAGGATTACAGAGCAGTATTTAGGGTTGTAAAGCATCACAACAAAAGTTTTAAAATATTAATTCAATTGATCAATATTCACCTGGTATAAAAATTAACCAAAATACTAATATGACAATCCAAATATTTAGACAAAAATCCATTTTAATTCAATGCTCCTCTCCTAGTCTAAAAAGCAATAATATTCCTGAGCAAAATACTCTTCCAATGCAATGGATCCTAATGGAGCACATAAATAACTTTTGGCTATTTTTGAAAGGGGTACTGATTATGCACTGCTAATAAGAAGATACTTAGTATTAAAACTTGACGTATACAGCTTCATGATGGGGAAGTCTTCAATGTGAAACAATCATTGTATTGATCTGCTTTCAATACCATTAACTGCAAAACAGTCAGCATCTTCATTTGAATATATTTTCAGCAATGCCACAGCTAAATTACTATCATATTTATTACAAGGAAAGGTATGGGAAGAGATAGACGGGGCAAAGAAAGAAAGCAGGGGGCATATGAAGCCGTAAAGAGTTGCAGATACTAAGGCAAATGAAATCCATGAGTAAGTCAAGGAACTGCAGTCAAAGTCATGAGCATGTGAGAAATATTGGGAAAGGGATGCAATGAAAGGTTGAATGAAAGAGAGGGGAATTTCCTGACGTAAAAAGACTGAAATTCAAACGATGGTGTGGTACCAAAAAATTGGGCAGGTTTAACAGGTTAAATGGAGTGTACATGAGTATAAGGAGTTCAAACTGATTTATTAGCACAGATATGAGAGTTATGAAGATATAAGCACAGATATAAGAGAATGAACATGGACCAAAGGTTTTTACGCAGTGGGAGTTTACATGAAAGTAGGGGATATGCATAGCATTGAGGAAAACAAAAGAAATGTTAGATTAGGATAAGTAAGAAAGGATATAAGTGGCATCATAGAGAGGTACTAGAAGCAGGTTGATGGCATAATAACATTTTGAGTGCTAACAATGTAATATTACATTACATACAGGCAATATGAACCAAGTCTGAAAACTCCAAAATTTAAAAATAATTGAATAAATGAGAAGCAAATTTCACAATTTGAGGAAAATATGGGGAAAAGAAAATTTCTCAATCCATCATCTCGTAAACTACATTAAGTTATAAAGAGGAAATGTGATTTCAATGCAATGAATAATTTACCGTTTTCAAAATAACTAATTTTTACCAATTAAACTCTTTATTGAAAGGTCTGGCCACAGTTCATATTTGATTATACAGATATATTACTCAGCTTACATAGAGGTTAATTAAAAAGAGACTATTGCAGTTATCTGAGAAAAGGAAGTATAACATACCCCTCATTACTATAGCTATTCTTTTGTTATAATTATGAAAGGCACCCACCTGTGCTCCGAGTTTCCGAAGTTGATTTGGAGTGAGACAAATGAGGATTGACAAACAAGGCCTCGCGAACCTCTTCCGTTGTGACAGGCTGGGTGCGAAACCTTGAATCCCCACCAGCTGCAAGTTGACTCAGTCTTCTACTTCCTCCACTACGACGTCTATCTGATATGGCAGCTGAATTATTGCTGTTGGCACTGGGTAACCTTTCATCTAAGATTTTCTGGTTGAATAAACGAACACGCTCGGCTAAACTCAACTTGGCAGGATCATTTTCATCTAGCTCTGGACCAGAAGCACCTACAATAAAGCACATTGCAATAATTTTATTATTTCAAAGGAAAATTCTATGCTTTGTACCAGCCATAAAATACAACACCACCAAATATAAATGTGTATGCTCTTATGGGCATAAAACTGAGGTACTTGGTCAATTAATTTTCAACTAAACAAGCCTTGCTGCCTATGCTTCAGGTTCTTTATAAATCTTCTTCAGAGCCTAAATCTTCTCAAGGACTCATAGAATACATATTGACAAGCAAACATATGACCTTCAGAATGTTGATAAATGTTAAAGGTTTATCAGAACAATTAAAAATGGTAATAAAGAATAAATCGGAGTGCCAATTAGTTAGCACAGATGGAACAATCTTCAAAATTTATTTTAAGTTTAAAAGTCCTATAAAAAATATGCACATACATAGAGTATTAACTCATAAGAAATAACAGGGAAACATTATTAACCCATTTCCACCCACCATATTCATATGGCTACACCCTGATGCACCGAGTGTATGATGCTCTGTAGGAGGAACTGCAAACTTTATCGTAATCAACTTGCAAACATTGTGTCGTTCCAGGTCACGATCACCTAAATATTTTGCACGATTACTTTTGGTGACCATATGAGTAAAATACCATAAATTCATCAAAACTGCACACAAAAACTTTTCTGGGTGGAAATGGGTTAATGAATGCATTAACACTAGAACCACAGGACCCATAACAATACCTAAAACAGGCACCACAGTCATTTTGACTGCTGCTAAGTTTCTACTCCGGCTTGATGCTGGATTGAATCGTAAAAATACATGGCAATGTTAAAGACAAGTAGCTGTCTCTATTAATGATTTATATTACATTGACCTCTCTAATTATAAGAAAATGACTTTGTTTAACCCATTTGTAACATTTACGTTCCACTTAGAAAAAAATTGCAAATATACTTTGAGCTTACTTAACTGGTTCTTATATTAACTGGTTTACACGTTCGATATACTAGAAAAAGAAAACTGTAAATGATATTTTTACATTATATAATTAGTTAAAATTATAATATTAATTACACCAATTCATTATTAATTTTGGAGAACACTGTACACATTTAGGTTTAACAGTTTTGCTGTGTTTGCCTGATAAGGGCTACTCGCACCTTGTACAGAGCTGTTTAGTTTCATTGCTACATTTTTAAAATGACACTGCCTGCATTTGTGTAATTCCTTTACTTCCGACTTTTCTTCAATATCACTATTAGGGACTTGAGTACTTGGACGAGATGCCATGTAAATTGATCTCATTGCTCATCTACAAGCTTAAGTAGGAAGTTTCTTCTTGAAATGCTCTCTTTCGTAACTTCTTTATAGAGAATCCACACACTTATGTCACATAGATCTAGAATATTTGGAAAAATATGTTATGGCCAGCACCTCCTGGCAGATCTTGTTGAGTATTTTCGTGCCATATAGTCCACTACATCAACACCACATTTTGTTGTGTTGTAAAACTTTGCTGACTCTGGGAGTTTCTTCTCTCCTGGCAAAGAGTCAAAGGGTGAAGAGTACTCAGGACCACCTTTTCTTTAACTTTCCCCCAATGAACTGTCAAAGTCATAACATCCTTCTTAAGAAGTATTGTTGTCATACAACTGAAAATTGGAATTTTTGGCAGCTCCTGGTTATTCTCGTCGTACTCTGTTTATTGTCCCAACAAGACTTGTGCCTGCCTCCTTTAATCTTTAGGGTAGTTTGACGGATGTGAAAAAGTTGTCAGTGGAAATGCTCCACCCTATTTTTAAGAATGGCTCTGCCAGCTTCATCGCCATATTTTATGACAGAGAAATATCACCAGGGAGCGTGTCATCTATATCTAGGTATGGAAAACCATTGCAAAGGTACTTTGACTCTACATCTGCGAGAGGCCAAAATTTGAACCCAAACTTATCCGGCTTACTAGCCATGTATTGAGTAAACTTACACATTGCCTTCGATGGAAACAACTGTTCGTCAACAGTAAGATATGGCCCAGGTACATAACATAATTTACCATTTTCATTGAAGCCATTCCATATTTCTGATGCTAGGGCAAAATTATCTGATAGGATGCGACTAGCTCTCGCTGATTTCATATCGAACCTCATAAATCTCGTTATTTCTTTAAGTCTGTTTCTGCCCACAGTGGTATAAGTTTGTCAGGGTACACAGGCACCTAAGGTCATTTTGTACCATGGTATGTTGCTATTCGAAAATTCGAAAAATAAAAAAATAAAAGTGCTACTGAAAAAATTTATAAGACTCGCTTCATTAGCTTTTTATAATAATATTATATAATAATTTATTATTTCCTTCCAGGCAAAAATCTAATGTATATGTATTGCTAAATAACTAAGAATATCACTGAAACAAACTCACCACTCTCAGCTTGACGAGTTGCTTCCGTAACTTCCTCAGAGGTAATGGGCTGAGTCGAGAACCTTCCTCCACAGGACCTCCTCTCTTTGCGGTCTCGGAATCTTCCCGCATTGGTCGATGCGCTTGTGGCACCCCCCTTGCGCTCCTCAGCCATTTGAGCAAACAATAGGGCGCGTGCTGATACACTGCCACACGACCCACTATCCCCTTCTTGTCCACCTTCAAGAGCACCTGCGCTCCCGCTGCTATCCCCCTCCCGAGGGGCGCAGCCCAGCGATGCACGACCTCTCTCCAACAACACCTTCTTCACCTCAGCTTGCTGCTCCTCGGGTGGCGATGGAGCCCTGGGTGTCGGGGGTGAGGGAGGCAAGGGCTCCGATTGCTGTGCTTTGGGGGACTCTAAGATGGTTGGGCCAGTCGCGCCAGGAGAGGGGCTCGTCTCCGGGTGCACGGGCAGTGGCTCCAAGGGATCTCCTCTCCTCAGTCGCAGGACGCCCTTCTCCCATGCCTCCGAGAGACGCCTCGTCAGCGACCTCCCCCCACTGACAGCAGAGTCACTCAGCTCACCAAACTGGAGCAATGGAGCTGTGGTACTGCCTCGGTATGCCTTCACTGTCTCCAATCTGTGTAAAAATCCAAGTAGAAACTCTTTCAATGAGTCTCATTCTCAACAAACATTAAGAATAAGTAAAATAAGAATAAATTTTTTCAATATAATTTGATTTCTGTTGGTTATCAAGTAACATAGATATTGTCAAATGGTATACACATTGAGAAAACAATGGGCAATTAATAAATAAACAAAATATAGTATATAATAATAAACATAACAATGAGGACAAGTAAACATCACATGGGTTGCATTTAGAGTGTCCAGTGATTTAAACAAAGGAATACATTAAAAAAATCATAGCGAAAGAGAAGTTGCACTGGTAAAGGGTTTCACAGCATGGAAGGAAGAGAGAAGTAAGAGAAGAATTGCAGTGGCTAATAGAGAATGTAAACACAGGTCAAAATTGAAGAAGTCTCAGATAAACAATGAGAATGACTGGTTAGGCAAAACATTAATCTGGAGTGTATTAGTATAGTATTTAGTTTAAATTGATATACATTGCAGAAAGTGATATTTCCTAAACTCACTCTATCTGAGAGAAACTCAAAAATTAGCTGAACAATCACAATAAGAGGATGTAACCTTGCTGAAAGTGTTCAATTCAGTCGTGGATTGAAGAATACTTGAGATTCTGCCAGCATTGCAAGAGATTCAGTTATTTTTTCAATAATTTATAGGAAGATGGCAGTATCATCTCTGCTGTGGTTTAACTCATCAATGATATGCAATCACAAAATTTCAATCACCTGCCAAAGTGCACTCAATGTTTCCACTTTAATATCATCTCATATGGTATAAACATTACCATGTGCAAACAAAGGGCATTTCAAGTGCAGCATTGCTATACACTACATAATTTGAATCTTCTTACCTAAAACACTATTCCTTCAGGAGAGAAGGAATCTTTTCGAACCACAGACAAAAATAATGCCATCATCAAAGAAGAAGAGCCCCATCTTAATGCAGTGCATTGGAGGGCAAGCGCTCACAATGGTAAATCATAATAGGTGTTGCGAGAAAGAGAACCTAATAATTCATCCCTGCAGGAGTTAATTCAAGAGATTATAGCACTGACATGGTTAATGGAGATGCCAAAGAACATGGAACATACCACAGGGACACATCTGAGCCCAAATGAGGAAAGGAGTTATGCAATGAAAACAATCATGACCACTCAAGCAGAGAGGAGTCCACAACAAATAAAACAGTTCCTTTCATGGAGTCAAATTATACAAAAGTAGAGCACCAAAGTGATGAAAAAATTACACATGTCACATCAAAAAAATTTGCAAATTACCATTTCCTCCAAGCAGAGGGAATCTTATACGACTGAGAACCAAAGCATTCAACTAGGGAGAGGAATGAGCAGAAGACTATGGAGTAATCCTAAGACCAGTGGCCAACTCACAGCGACAGACCATCATTAAGTAATGAGAGCAAGATTACCAAGTACATAACCATGGGCCTTTAATTGCAACAGAATGGGGAATTAGTGGGGAAGGTGCAAAAGATAACTGAACATGGAATGGGGACGTAACTGAACCCATCAGATGAATGAAGAAACAAAAAGAACGTATGAGTGACTGACATAACTAAGGCAGTTGGGAGTGAGTGATAAACAAAGAAATTTCCTCTATTGGAGTCATGTTGAACACAAATAGAGCAGAAAAGTGATAGGAAAATGAGATGATTGAATTTGTAGAAACTTTTGCCATGACATACAATTTCTGCAGTGCTGGCAGGCTAATTATGTTCAAAATGAGGACGATACCAGCGTCAGTGTATGTGAAACTGAATGCAGTAAACAAAAGGGAGAATACTCACAAAGATGGTCCATTGCTGAGAGTTTCAAGAAAGATAACCTAATCTAT
The DNA here is from genome assembly GCA_963169105.1 of Ceriagrion tenellum. Taxonomy (NCBI): domain Eukaryota; kingdom Metazoa; phylum Arthropoda; class Insecta; order Odonata; family Coenagrionidae; genus Ceriagrion; species Ceriagrion tenellum. The sequence goes on from OY720639.1 coordinate 12,358,345, forward strand.
CACACAGAGGGGATGAGACGGAGCAGATTCTTGTTCACAGATTAGGTGAGGGAGGAGGCAGAAATGTTGGGAGCATAGAATGGGGGCACAACGGAGCCCAACTGACGAAAGGAGTGGTCCACGATGAGAGAAAGGGGTAGAGGGGAGGGAGAGGGCTAGTCACTCGAGGGATAAACCCAGAGGGAGTGGAGTAGATATTGTGGAAATGGCAAGAGGGGAAATGTGATTGGCTATTCCCCCTCTCTCCTACACCCAACTCCCCCCCCCCTCCCCCCCCCCCCAACTTCACCTCCACGGAGGAAGGGGGATTGCCAAAAGGCAACTCTCTGGAGTTTCCAGAGATGATGGTGAGTGAGGAAGTGTGGCCAGCAGCATGGGCTAACTATAGACTTGGCATGCAAGCCAACTTCCCTGTCCAAAATGGTGAGGGATTGGGGGGAGGTGGGGGTGGGTGGGTGGGGGAGGAAGAAGGGATGGGTTGGGGGACGAAATGGGGGCATCGTGTCTGTGGCTGCAGTATAGCAGTGGGTGGGGAGGGGATTCCAGAGGGGGGGGAGAGAGAGAGAGAAAGAGAGAGAGAAAGAGAGAGAATAGGGAGATAAATAGAGCATAAGGGTTTATATCAAGATCCTCTGGCATTCTGTACTTCCCCCTGCATGTAAACAGCAGCCATCACACAGCAAAAATTGAATAATTGCGATGATTATCTGTTAACACATTAACTCACAGCAGACTTAAAATTTATTTATAATATTTTAAATTCCACCATAGACTGCCCTGAATTCTCCTTGATCAATTTCAAAGTTCCATCCCGCCCCACCCATTCTCACCCTTTACTCCACATATGCTTCCCATTCCCAGACTTTCGATCACTAAACGTTCTCTTTTCTTCCGTCTCTCCACTCTATTGAATTCCCTCCCTTCTCACATCAATCCTTTCGCACTTTCATCTAAATCCTTTATAAGCCTTTTTCTTCCGTATCTCTCACCTAAGTATTTATTCCTCTATTTTTTTACACATATATATTACCAAACTTTCTGCCAGTAACCTGTTGTTAAGTTTGTTTGTATATGTCCTCAAGTTTGTGTATGGTTACATGGCCACTATAAAATGACACCATAGCTGTATGTGGTTTTCTTTCTTTAAATAAATACAAAAATAAATAAACTGTCTATAAGTGTGACATTTTTAATTGTTTATAGTATGTACATATACAGACATTTGATATATGTATGTAAAATAAAAGCATCATCTGTTCCCTACAAGGTGTGCAACACACAATAACAGCACAAGAAAAAATAATCTCACTCTTTCAACAATGCAGATTAAGGAAAATAAAATATTTTCAGCCTTATCTAGGTATCAGACTATTTAATTACCTACCTCTGTAGGATAAAAGGACTAGGTAGTATAATTCAAGAGCATAATTCACTCTACACTTGCCTCTCATGCATTATATTCCGTGGACAAGTTTTATTATGAATACCTCTTGTGATTTTCTTTTGGGACAAGTATAGCAAACCATAATTTGATGTACTTCTTAACGAGGTCTATGTATTTTCTGAAGACTAGTAGTATGTATTTTCTGAAGATTAATAGTAAAAATATCACTCATAATAATCATTATTAGAAGCATAAAAGTTCAAAATTACACCCTATTGATTTCATTATAGGATAGTCAAACAATTTTATTTATTTCTCTCTCAAAGCTTGAAATGCACGCAGTCCACAGCTCTCACAGCCATTTTATTAAAATGCACCTGTCTGAGCCAACAAAAAAACTAAAAATGGCCATAAATCAATAACATCTAATTATGAACATGAAAAGTAAATGATAATTCATCCTCTGAGCTTCATCTAAGTGAGAATGTCCATAAATAATTCCTTTGAAGACTAAAACATATGAAAAATACTGTGAATGTGATATTAGAATTCCATGTAGGGTCCAATGGAGGTTCAAGGACATCAGCAAGGTTTCTGGCTTACTTCCACAAAACTTAATTTCAAGTTTTTTCTTTCAATTTCACCACTTTCAGTCAGCAACATCCAACCTGAAGATGCAGACTGGAAACAATCATCATTCAAGATGAACGCATGCGGGAGTTAACCAGAAACCTTGCACGAAATATTGGGTTCAAATATTGAATTTACATTTTCGATCTCTCAACCAGACAGATGAATGCTATTATTATTGGTTTAATAATTTGGTTAAGATATTTTAAAGAAGACATTTTATAATGAAAAAATATTAAAATAAGAGGAAATGCTGAAACATGCATTCCAATTATTAGAAAAATAAATTCACACGGGGCACTTCTTCAACACTATTTTTTCTGAAGCAGCATTAGGATACTGAAGGCAATGCCAAGTATTGAGCCATCATTCATGTATCACATAAATTTAAAAAAATAGTAATAATGGCTTGAATTATAGTTTTGTGACCAGCGTGCTCCCAGTGGTAAGCTGTGAACATGAGTAATTGAAGGAGATAATGGGTGATACATTTGGATTCTAACATTGACAAAAAGTTCAGAAAGAATATGCTAATAGAAATGTGCACGACAAAATGCACATTAGGAGTTCCTGTGGTAAGAGGTGGATAATTCTTCATTGCATGAATGTCATGTTGACACAATGAAAATCTGCTCGATAAGCAAAAAGAGATAAAGAAAAGAATATGGCATAAAAGAAAGAGGGAGACCAAGAAATTCATGGGTGCATGAAGAGTATTTAGATTGTGTGTTGACAACTCTGTAAGCAGCATTAATACTAATGCATTTTAAGTATAGTAGTTTGATGTTTACAGGGCCTAATCTCTCTTTCATTTGATCCTCAAATAAGCAACTCTTTTGCACATTCATGAACATGCATAAATTTTATGCAATGAATAAATAGGTTCTTTAATTTTGGGCACAATTTTTCATGAAAGCTCAGAACTGTCTTGTTTTCATGTCCAAGTAAAATCATTTAAGCTTTCCAGATGTAGGGACAGTAGTCTAACTGTGTTTACATGAGTGGTAAGAATATGTTCGAATGAGGGACTCATGCCACGAGTCAGCTCCTTGGTTTCAACTAAAGGTCATGCTTGCATCATTTGTGAACACCCAAAAGAATTTGACAATGCATATTTCAGTCATACCTTGGAGTAAACACAGGTAGATGCACCCATAGAACTCCCAAAAGATAGCATGCATTCTGTTTCTCAAATCGACCACTTAAAAGCACCACCTCATCATCGGATATTCATTTCATTTGAGAGCATTAAAAAAAATTGGTATGATGAATAAAATGGAATGGCATTAGAGGAGATTTGAATAAAATAGCAATGGCAAAGGTCATTAACAGCTGTTGATTAAATAGTGCAAATAATGATATCACTGCATCAAGAGGGTATATTGAAGTCTTACACAGAAAAAAAACCAACGACATGGATGGAAAATCACAAGCAATTCTTTGCTAAACTTTCTGCCTCAAACTGTTAATTGGAAAATGGAACCAAGGAAAAACGCAATCACCACTTTTTCATCTAGATTTTCAAAAAATGACTTCATAATTGCTTCCTGGCACACTTCAAGAGCCTGATGACTTCACTAAATCTGTTTTTAACAGCTTCCAATTGAGGTGACTAGTGCAAGAAATTATGATTGATTAGGGACCCATTAAAAACGAGTGAAAACCAGCACATGGCAATGTGCGAAATGCCTGATTCTAGTATCACAAAATGCTCACAGCGCTTGCCATACCAGCCGTTAAATAACAGGATCTACATAGTCAGTGATTTTTTAAATAATAATGAGTGCTCAATGGAGTGAGTGATTTTTAGAAACTGGAGGTACTCATAATATAAAGATTTCACTGAACTGAAAGATAGGTAAGAAACGTGATTTTCCAGATTTAAGAATGTTCATTCTGAGGCTGAGCCAAACATTTACAATTTAAATAAATCTAATTATCAGTCTTCGCTTCTATCTGCTATCAAATATTCCCAATAATTATTCATACACTTTTAACTTCTATCCACCATAAAATATTTCCTCCACCAAATAAAAATCTTGAGACTTGAGGTTTTTGTTCCACATTTCAAGTGACACACTAGTGGGTGTTTCTGTCAGCTTCTGCAAGCAAGTAGAGTTACATTCTAACCAGTATAAGCAAACAAGTTTCAAAGGATCAAGAATACCAGCCAGTTAGAGGAGACTAATTAGACATGGTTATCCATAAACAGGCTGTCATGATGCATCAAAACAGTTCCAAGCAGCAGTAGATCACTATTCCTAGTGAAGCAATTGTGCCAGAAATACAGAAGAAAACCCAGCCAAACTCAAGTCACTCTGCTTAAGTCTTGACTTCAGCAATTAAATTCTTTCCCGACTCACCTTGCCAACTCTCTCAGTTCGCCCAACGTGACTGGCTGCGTGAGGAAGCGTGAAGACTCCCTCCCTCCCGAAGACATCCTCCCACTTCCACTCCCCCTGGCACCTCTTGGGCGGTCCATGTCTGACAAACTGTCGTTCCCTGACGTGGCCCTGGAGGTTGACGCGAGCACCGATGGCGACATCCTTCCCACAGCTACCGGAGACTCCCTCTCACCCTCCGATGGAGACTTGTCCACCCAGACGACAGCCGAAGGTGGTGGGGTGTGAGGGCGTGAGCCAGAGCGAGCAATACAGTCCCCAGGGGGAGCAGAGTCGCTCCTGCGACCCCTGGGTGAGGCCCCCAAGATGCCCTCAGGCCTCACGTCCAGTGGCCCCACTCCAGATGTGTCCATGGAGCCCCAGAGTGTATCTGAGGAATCTCGGAGGCGCAGAATCCCTGGTGGTCTCTCCTCACTCCTCTGTCGCCTCTGCATCCCACCTATCCGGCTGCTGTGGAAGATGCGGTCCTCTTCTGTGTCAAAACCTGGGCGCCACCTCTCACAAGTGGCCTCGTCCAGCGATCTCCTCTGGAGGGGAGGGGGAAAAGTCCTGCAAGCAAAGAAGATTACATAACCGATAAAATGTAAATAGTTTCCAATGCCATAGTTTTTGTGTTTATAAAAACCAAGAAATATATTTTAGCTATTTTTTTAATTTACTGAAGGATGATAGATAAACCTTATAGCAGAACAAGGTTTAATGATGTTGGATACTGCCTCTGAAAGTGATGCAGTAGGAATAATATTGAAACAAGAAGCTTTCACTACGTGGAAGGACGTCATAATGAACAAAATAAAATTTGTGACTTCCACAATTTATTTAAAACTTACAACCAGTTTCCACTGCTAACCTGAAGATGGTTTGACAGCCGAAACTGGTCATAAGTTTTAAATATATTGTCACAGTCACACATTGGAAGTCACAAATTTTATCCTGTTCATGATGCAGTAGGCTCTTTTTCTGAAAACCTACAGGGTGTACAGAAAGAGACAAATGATTTGTTTCCACAGCCATGTAGACAAAGAAATGAATTTGGAAGTTTTTTCAATAATTCAATAATACTTATGAGTCCTTAACAATGATTAGAAATTCACTAAAACTGGTCAAATACCATCAATATTCAATGCATACTGAATCAGCTTGATTCAAATAAGGAATATTCTCAAAACAGATACATAGTTCCATCATTTACCTATTGATTAAAGAAGTCAACAAAACTTTGCACTGAGTATAAACTCTAAAATTGTGTCAAATGTGGATTGTATTGTGCATTTAACTAGGAGCAAGATAATAAAACCGGTTCATGTCCAACATAATTTTAGTCTTTTATTATTCCAGACTCATCTAAGAGTTGAAATTTCATGTGGAGTATATTGAATTCAGTTCAACTTTCAGAAATTTGAATATGCATAGCACAACAGCACCCACCTGGAAGACGAAGAGGAAGATGAGGAGGCAGAGGAGGAAGATGACTTGAGGATTGGCCTTGGATGAGGAGGCTTTTCGTCTGACGAAGCCGTGTGATGGCCACCCGTCTCCTCCTCGGAGCCCGCACGCCTCTTCAAGATGGGCCTGGGGGGGACCTCGGAGAGCAAGGCCACCCCTGCTGCACCACAAGACCCTTCTGACGTCTCCTCTGAGCCACTTCGGCGCTTCAGAATAGGCCTCGGTTCCTGGGGTGGGCAGCCAGCATCGAAAAGAGGAGGGGGGATGCCGGGGACTCGGCTGGCCAGTCCACCTGGTATGAATGAGGGTGAAGGGGGGAGGGCCTCGTCTTCGTCTCGATGGTTGGCACGTGATTGCTTGAGGATGCTCGTAGTGGTACTGTTGTTCTCCTCCAAGGAAAGTCTCCTCTCGGGACGTGCCGGCTGCTTGAGGATGGGTCTGAACTCGGTCCCATGCTCTACTTCTAGAGGGGAATGACTTCTTCTTGACTGAGATGAGATAAAATGATATGCCCAAAGTAAAACATTTTTTTGAAAGTTTGCATGAACAGCAAAACTTAACATATAAAGGAAAGAACACTAGTTTAATCCAGTACAACACGTTAAGAACAGATAATCTGCATTTTCTGCCTGCCATCTTTAGATGCTGTCTATTGTACCTACTTCTGTTATTTTCATATTTACATCTGTAATCATTGCATTTTCTCTATTTATAACACATTTAAAGTAAATATCTCATGAAGTTGATGAGGTGTACGTTCATTTTTGCTTGGCTACAAAAAAGAACCTGCCATACAAAATCCCCACCCACTGGGTAAGTAGGAACAAACATATCTGTCTTTAGGACGTCAATAAAAGCCAAGCTTAAGTTTCTACATGTGCTGGGTACAATGGCAATACAATGGAAGAGCAGGCACATTCTAATGATTTCAAAACTGGAGTAGACAGGAGCAAGAAATTTTACTCAGCTTCTAGATTTACTATAGCCACATATTTTTAAACTAAGGCACCTGACCAAAGGTAGACTAAACAGGGTTTTTATCATTGCCAAGACACTGTTGAGGACTGCATTCAGTAGCTACATTAGTGAGGGAATACACCTTTTACATATCTCTAGTTTTATTTGTTAGTAGAAGGAAAATAGGAGATGCATTTATTTCAAGAAATGATTTCGAAGAAAAAAAGACTGAGTTATGTAAAAAGTACACAAACAAAAATGCAGTCTGCCAGCTCAGTTTACACAACAAGTATTGTAGAAATATATCAGCATTTAAATGGGAGCTATATTTGGACGAGTACAGCAGTACATTTGGGAAAAAATTTATCATTACGAGCCAGAGGATGACACACAGTATCAAAATCCTCCATGGAGAAAAAAATGTATCCAACTCAGGAGCATGAAAAGATTTCCATTGTAATCATCAGCCTTGAAAACACAGGTTTCACTTGAATTATATGAAGAAAGAGGTGAGTTAGTGGACCACATGTAGACTACGAATAGGCTTCACTCACCTCTGACTCGTCCAGACTAGGTCTCTTCTTCAAAATACCCTGAGGTGCGTGCTCGGAGCACAGGGGCGGAGTGGCCCTGCCGAGGACGGAATGATTGGCAGAGACTATGATCACCTCGTCTTGGGGTGGTGGGGCCTTCCTCTTCAGAATGGAGACTGGAGGGGGTCTGGAGGGCGAGGAGGACCCGGATCCCGAAGAAGAGGCAGCTTCCTCACCACTGCCGGACCTCCTCTTCAGGATGGACGAGGGGTGATGCCTGTGATGGTGCCCAAAGACCAGGGGCGGCGAAGGAGTCCCTACGTTCCTCTCCCTCGAGCCGTCCCTGCCGTTGACCACCCCAGGGTCTTCGGCTGGAGCCTCCTCCTCATCTCCGTTCTCCTCCGCTATCACCACTTCCTCGATGATGCACTCCTGTGATGGGGGCGGAGACGGAGCAGCCGCCGCGATCGCGGACCCGGCCCTCGGCTCCACACCGCCTCCTCCCTCCGCAGGCCGGGCCGACCTTAGGTGGACGGCAGTCGGCCTCCCGAAATCGGCCCCGAAGCTCCCTCCGCTCTGGGCCCTCTTCAGGGGGGCCCTAGAGGTCGCCGTTGAGTCTTCGGGCCCGTTCGGGGTCACCCCTGAGCAGTACGAGGCCGGTCTGGGCAACCTCCTGGTGGGCAGAGCGGCAGTGACGGGTTTTCGCCTCATGGTGACCCCGGCCGTGGGTGACGACCTCTCGGCGGCAGCGCTGGGCGCCTTGCCGTTGCTATTCACGACGGCGACCGGTTCCGGGGTCCTCCTGCTGGTGAAGTACGACGAGGCTGGACGTGTTGCTGATGAGACCAAGACGCCGTTGGTCTTGTCGGCCGGAAGGTAAGTCAGTCGGCCGCTGGGACTCCTGAGGTTTCCCAGGGGTGCGTGGGACGAGCCCAGGGGCGGCGGAGTTGTACTGTTCGGAGCGGCTTCGCCCGCCTTCGGCTGGATGAGGTTGAAGACTCGGCGATCCTCCTTTATGGCACCTGTGGATTCACGTTTCAAGAGTGTGGTGAAACTGCCATGGCGATTTCCACAATTAATCGTAACACAAAAAAGACGTTACTATCGGCCTCAAAAACTTGCGGACTCGATTTGAAACCTTAATAATTCTGAGACGGAACTTAGAAGTTTCACGATATAATGGGGGGTCACGAATGGGACGCTACAGAGGATAGCAGAGGGTAAAAAAGCATTTGAGAAGGTGAAAGAACTTCTGACAGCATTAAGCATTCCAATAGAACTGAGAAAGAGGTTTGCTAAATGTTTTGTATGGAGTGTGGTGACTTACGGCAGCGAAACATGGACAGTCAAAAAGAAAGATGAAACGTTCTCAGAAAGTTTCGAAATGTGGTTGTGGAGAAAAATACTCAAGGTGAATATAGAATGAGAAAATAGAATGAGAAATGAGGAAGTACTAATGTCAATAGGAAAAGAAAGAAAACTGCAGAGGGAAATCAAAAAGAAGAAGACGGCCTAGATGGAACATACATTACGCCAAAACTGTCTTTTTAGAAGAATTATTGAAGGAAAAATAGAAGGAAAGCGAGAAAGGGGAAGAAGAAGAATGGGGATGCTCGATGACATAAAAATGGCCGAAGTTACAGGAAAATGAAAGAAGATGCTTAGGACCGCATGCGATGTAGGGCATCCAGTTGAAACCTGTCAGAATACAGATTCTACTAAGAAGATGAAAGGGACGGAAAACGTGACGATGCGCCAGATATAGTGACGTTAGGATAAGATCTGTCCAAAAACCTACAAAGCAGCTGATAGAAGACTCAAGCGGAAAAATGTACATCATCGTTAGTACTATTTTTTCTTCTATTCAAATCATGAGAAGAATAATTTTTAAATTAAAATTTTAGACTTGTTTTTGGCGTTAGAGCAAAAAGAAGTTCCATTTTTTTAGCGCCACGGCAACACGCGTTAACTTTCATGTCCAGTAACTGCAAAGGAAACTATCACAAACGAAATATTTATTCAATACGACTCACATCTTTATGATTACATCCACGAGTTAAAAATTTATAACTGTAGTTATTGTCGGTATTCTGTTCAAATTATCAACGAACGAAAAATGATGCTCCGAAATTTTTTACGTCCCTAATAACAGAAATCATTGCGTGGAAACGGTCATCGGGAGACGCATCTCCATTGGACGCAAAGTCATATCATATTATCACGACGATATTGTTTCATACAGCCGAGAACTCTGACCAATAGTGTGGATTATGCTGAGGACAGACTGCAACATTAGACTTGCAAATACCAGTCTGGCACAAACTAATGGCGTGAAATGATGAAAATTTCTTCATAATTCTCTCCTTTTTTCCAATGCATGAGGCCAAACAAGGGATTAGCCGTGAAACCTCGCTCAAACTACTTCAAGTCAAACATCGACGCTTGAGCAATGCATGCCTCTCAACTTTTACCACAGATATGCGAACTTACCACCACGCAAATTTCTAAAAACACGAATAACCCGAAAAAGTTTTGCACACGAGTGCACTTGAAAATCGCTTGAAGATTGCAGCCGGGTTGTTTTGTCCAAAAAGCTTAGCTCAGAAAAAAAATAGTTTACGTTTATGCTCAGCAAAAAACAGTTTAAGTTTAAACAATTTATACCACACTCGAAAGATTTTCGTGTGACCTACGCTTTTTAAAATTATGTAAAACCTTTCCATCACTTAATCCTAGAGGCTACCTCCCAGAATGAACTAGATTATACCACTTTCACGACATAAGAGGCAATAAATATGCTACTACCATCATTCTGATGGATGACAGACATCATGTCAACGGCTTCTGGAAAAAAATCCAGAAACCGCAAGAGGTGTCGACGCTATCCATATAACGATACAAAGCTTATGAGACCAACTCGTGAGAATGAATGACCGTATTGGCCTCGTGACTCCTGGGGTTAAACAGATTCCATGTGAACGTGGCTAAGTTTAGAGGCTTTCTTCAGCAACGGACAACTTTTCAGAACTCCACGAACTTTTTTATTTTAACGAAATTAGGCTGGAAAAGGAAAATGGAGAGAGATGAGGCTAACAGCCGTAGAAATCGATCTTCATGATTGCAAAAGAGTGTGACACAGCTTTAAGTCGTCATGCATTCGTCAGCACGGTGAATGCGACTGATTTCCACAAAATTGGGCCCAAATGTTTGCATTTAAGTGACCGAAGTGATTATAGTGGGTAAGTGCGCTTTTTAATAACTTTTTTACTGGCCGAAAAAATCTAGGACCACATTTCACTTTAAAGCAACAGATCCTTCGTTCCAACTCACTATACAGGCATAAAAGGAAGATAATGTCGTACTTCTAAATGTTGCCTAATTATTTTATCTCAATTTCTAATGTTAGATTTTCCTCTGAAGTTAAGGTTGAATAATAATTATTCTATTTCTTCATTATTAGCTTAAGTTTCACTTCTTTTATCAATTCATGTTCAAGTCCACATTGAAACTTAATTTGGTATGTAAATGAGACATTCATCCACTTCAGGTGTACGTATATAACAGCAATCGCCAGACTGGGAAAAATTTATTATAATTTGATAGGTCTAAACATAACTCACATTTTATAATATTTTTTTTTCTGCAAACACCTTACATGCGCAGCAATAATACAAACGACAAAAACAAATAGCATAGAAATCAATATTGTCTAATAAAAATACTTTATATACTTTTTAACCTATTTTTGTACTTCTGCATCCAAAGTTAAAAACACAAATGCAAACCTGAATTGCTCAATAACATGACCAATTAATTTTTTAAGTAGCGCGAAATGTCGGCTGATGAGATAGACCTTAGGTATATAATAATTTTCTGACCTTAACTCCAGAGGAAACATTTAATGATTAAATTAAGAGTTCTTAAAAAAGAATAATTTTTATTTTAAATGTCGAAGATGGCCGATGCCCAAGATTGTCTCTCACCAGTAGTTTGATGGCTGGGGGCGTATGGCCTGACCCCATCGACGGGGGTCCTCACGTGGTTGCTAGGGGATGGGGAGAGGTCATTGGAGGTCTTCCGGTTCGCGCCCAGACCCGCCCCCAGTTCCTTGTAGAAGTCCGGGCTCTTCCTCACGGGGACGTCCGCCTGCTTCAACGTCCAATTGTCCGAGTTGCGGTAGTTGAAGGACGTGTCGGAGGTCTTCCGGACGGCCCTGCCCGGCACCACTTCCGCTCCGCCGCCCCTGCCACACGACAGGTCGGCCACGCTGTGGGACGTGGGTTCGGGACTGCGCCGCCTGGGGGAAGCACCTTCCAAGTACGCGGACACCACTCTTCGGCGCCGCCGGCGGCCAGCCGCCCCATCATCTGAGAGAGGGAAAGCAAACGAAAGGCGAATTCATTAAAAAAATATATACATATACGTATAATGAGGCATGCATGACGATGAAGCGATAGCCATCACTATTCGCACGATGACGCCACCTATGAATGACACGAGGGGTTGCGTTCAAACCGTTCGGGATGATTCCGATCACATTACTGAGGAGTCACGTGGTCCAACAACGACTGTTTCGAGACTTGGTTGGACTGTTACCGTTCGTAGAAACCTTGTCCAGCTTTGACGATCGTTCTTTTCTCACTGGGATATTTCTGGTGTAGTCCAACAACTCGCTTATGCCTTGTCTACACTACAGGCTTACCTAAAGTGACTTCACTTAACGCTTACTTTAACGTTTTGGTATGGTCTCTACAATGGCACTTTAGATGAACCTTAAATCAACGGCAGCGACGCGAAACAGGAACTAAAAACAAAGTAAATAAACAATTGATGATTAGCACGGCGAGCTTGATAGAATTCTTATCAAGGAGTATAACAAGCAGAAAAGGACATTTTTTAAGATCCTTGGCGCTGATGGGTGACTTTTACCCCTTAGGAAATCAATCATAAAGGTATTCTTCAGCATTTGAGGAGTACGCGATCATTTTAGTCGAATTCTGTGTGGGGGATTATGATGAATGAAGCCGGTTAACGTTCATTTGGCTCCCCTGTCAGAATGAAATTAATGGAAGTATGTCTTGGAGATGATTTCATTCTGAAACGGAACATCGTATACAATACATTGTTCGTTTTCATCCAGAAGCTGTATGCTTCGTTAGGCATACGTTGGGTGTTATGCCTAGCATACTTAGCATATGCTAGGTGGGAAGTCTCTTTGACCGTATCGTCTGTGGAGGCTGTAAATGGATTCATTATAAATGCATAGTCACAATTTTACTGAGCGAAATGAACTCTCCACTTAAGCACTAAATTGCCTTCCCGAGAATTATTAATTACATTCTTAATACTTATATTTGGTTAAAAATTGCTAATATTCATTGCTTTATTAGAATGTATTCCCAATGAACGCTGGATATTTCTGGATAAATATGTAAATTGACGATTGAAAATTATTTGTAACTAGCTGAATTACCCGGCGTTGCTCGGGATCATACTTCCTTCAAAACTCTTTATACAAGAGGTGAGGAGTTAGTAAGTAGTTGTGATAACAGACTACAATTCAAGTAATTGTTTTATTAAATTAATATTTTCTTCTGCAGAGCATCTATACAATTGTGAGACAATAGTAAGTAAACAATGTGACAATATCTCCCATGAACAATAAGAATTATAAGTCAAATGACTGAAAAATTGACAGAATGATAAAAAATAACATGGTAAAATAAAAACAATGAAATTTGTAAAACTTGTTTAACAAAGAGTAGAGAGACAATTTTTTTTAACCCTTTACTGTAATCATACTACCTGCACAGCCAGGCTAAAAGAACATTATAGTTAAGTACATAATTCGAGTACTTACTTGTTGAGTACCTATTCAGAATTCCATTTTCGTTAATTAAGATTTGATTTAATGTTTATTTTTGTTTGTTTATTTGGTTGTCAAGGAAAATGCGTAAAAGAAAATCGATTGAAAAAGAGAGAAACTTCATTATTTCGGGGCAAGATACCACTAATTTTAGTAGTATCATGCTTTCGGGTATGCGATAAAATTAATTTCATTTCTCTATCTTTAGTTAAAGTTGTTTTAAAAAGCGAAATAATTAACCGCTGCACAAATCCCAATGCTTAGCGTTCCTAATCGGATCAACTAAGCAATATGAATTCCAACAGCAATGACCGAAATCTGGTTGTCAAGCGAATATGGTATTGTTGATTTCACAGAAAAATGTGTTTCTGCAGCTAAAAACGCAATTTTCAGTCAATTACGAAGTGAAAAGGATAATTAATTGAAAGAATTAAAAACTTCATTCTTTCAGTCATTTAATAAAAAAATTTCAACTCTCTATCTTGAGCTGAAATAATTTAAAAAAGTAAAAAATGAAACCACTGCACAAAACCCGATACGTACCGCGAACCACCTAAGGGCCCTTTTTTGGGACCTTTATGGGCCCTGAGATCATTTTAAAGTAGCCTACAACTTTCCTCCTGCCTTGAGCTATTACTCGGAAAAATTTCAGCACGATAGGATTATAACTGTAGTAATGCACTTACCCGTCGGGCGTTGTTGCGCGAAAAGTATTCGAAAGATTAAGAGGATCTTGGGGGGAGGGGGGCGAAATTTAAAAAATTTTTATACCTAAAACCTTTGAAACCTTCGCAAGAGTGTACTCAACAACTTCTTAAAGTTTCTTGGCGATCGGATCAACGGTGTAGTAATGCATACAGGACACACAGACATACATTCGTTTTTATATATATAGACTAGCCAAACTAGATTGTGTCAGATGACTAATGGCCAAACGTGTGAGCTGCATTCCGCCAAAACGACTTACAACAGGCATAATGAAAAAATCTATTACAAATCGCGAAATACTAAATTTTTAAAACTTTGCATGTTCACTGTGTTACACTTATCTAGGTATATATTGAAGTTACAAATGGCGCTCGCATTTCATACAAAATATAAATTTTGGAAGTTCTTTTATTGACGACATTTAAAGGCAATATGATTGATCCAATTTTTTAGTATATATCGTGGAGTACCATGAATGAATAATTAATTCTCTACAGATGAATGAGTCCAAAGAGTCACAATTTACACAATATTCTTACCTTTCATGCAATAGTGTCGTTGAGAAATCCTTATTAGCATGTTATATCGAGTTAACAGTAAGCAGAAATGTAGACCACATTGCGCTTGATGACAAGTTTCATGGAAACAATTGACTACAGAGCCTTAAGTAGGGGGTCTTGGTCTCCTAACTCTTAATGGAAGCTGCTGACGCCTACATTACCACCTTAAAGAGACTTCTCACTTAAGGTGGACCTTAAGGCGTTAGTGTAGACCCGGCATCAAGGCTGCAATAAACTACATCCCAGGCACTTGAGTTTACCAACCGAGTGATCCAAAAACACCGAAATCTCGTGCCGTTCGTAGCGCTGTCATGTGCTGCTAAATTGCGCAGTCGGAGTTCTCTCGAGCGGTCCAAGAACAAACCGTCAGGAAAAAATGATAAAGAATGAACACGACGCTATACCACGCAAGAGTCCATTTATAAAAAGCGCAGTTGAAACATATTCAAGTAAACATTTTTTTAACTGTCGTATGATTTAAACCATCAAGGACTCCTTGGTCACGCAATTACCTTCCACGAACGGTATTCGACGTGTCTACTGATTGGTTGAATAGTTTCTAATTGCAAAATAATCTTGGATGCTCTCTATGCCATCTTACATCATCAGTCATTCAGTCCATTGAGGGCAGCCCTCGATTCCGCCCTATTCACAGGTAACTCTATTGAGGTAGTTTGAGCAAAATATTATTTTACCTAAACATCAATGAATGTGATCTCATTTTAAAGAAAAATATATCACCCTTCCAACGACACCAAAAAATCAACCCCTTACCACATTACTTTCCGAGATATTTGCCAGAAAATGCCAGCCCTTATGTATGGGAAATGGTACGTGTATGCACTCCAGAGAGACCTTATATAAAAAAATGAGACATTCCCTACACTTAGTTTCGTCAAAAAATCAACAGTGTGTAGTTTGTGTGTTTTCTCAACTATTTTTGAAAATTAATCATGTTGTCACCGCAGTAAATTCTTTGGGATCACAAAAAACCTTCCTTTTTTATGGAGTTACACGCGTACCGCATGTCACCGAGCGTCACGTTAAAGGCTTTAGATATTTTCATTTGATTACTTACAATTTCTGTCATATAAAACTATATTATTGCACCATTAAAAATACGAAATTTAATTCGTGTGTCTCACAGCTGGTGAAATTAAAACGTATAATTCGAATATGGTCTCTATTATGAATGGGGAACTATCTCGCTCGGATTACCTTAAGTCCCAACAGTTTTTGTTTCGTATCACGTTTTAGTAAGCCTGAGCATTTTCCGCTCCCGGTTCCTCTTGGAGATTTCCCTCACATGAATGTCTGATAGATTATCCAAGATCTAAGCGAGATTTAGTGAATTGTATAATTCCCCACCAGAATTCATTACACGTGTATTTTTTCGTGTAATTCGCAGTGTTGTTTTATTATTAATAATCACTATTCGCACGACAAAATTCAATATTATTTTATTTCTCTACCCACATTTCAAGAAAACAATACTAATAAAGGTCGAGCGAAGGAATAATCTGGATAAAACTCAATAACCTAATTGAAAGACTCAGTAAACTGAGAGCAATGCTGTGAGGCTTCTACTTGGTTGGCTAGTGATTAGGGGAGGATATTTGACGTCAACGAAATATATTAAGGTAGTTTGAGAGAAATATCATTTTACCTAGAAATCAATGAATTTTGTTTCATTTAGAAGAAAAATATCTCACCCTTCAAATGACACCAAAAATTCAACTCCTTACCGCATTACTTTCCGAGATATTTGCCAATAAATACCAGCCCTTTTACATAGGAAATGGTTCGTGTATGCACTCCAGAGACAGTTTATTTACAAAATGAGGAATTTCTAACACTTAGATGTAGTCAAAAAACTAACAGCATGGATTTCGTAAGTTTTCTCGACTATATTTGAAAATGAATCATACTGTCACCGCAATAGGTTCCTGGGTTTCACAAAAAACCTTCCGTTTTGAAAGAGTTTCAAACGCACCGCACAATAAAAATGAGTCAAGTTAAAGACTTATTTAGACATTTTCATTTTATTACATACCATTTCTGTCATATAAAACTATATTATTGAACCATTAATAATGCAATATTTAATTGATGTGTCCTACAGGTGGTGAAATTTAAATGTATAATTCGAATATGGTCTCTATTATGACTGGGGAGCTATCTCGATCGGACTACCTTAAGTACGTTTTGAAGTGCTATTAGAAGCATGGGCATCTTGCATGTCAGCTGTATCATAAAAGTGTCAAGCAGAAGACTAGGCAGTTGTCGTCACGGCAACTCTTGGAAGAGGTTCCGATACTTTGAGCTCGCTCGAAGCAGTTTCAAAAGGGCGTCAAATTGATTCACGGGGTGGTGAGAGAGCGGAGGGAAAAAATGAAAAACGCATCATGAAATCGAGAACAGCGCACAAGGGCAGCGGCCTCAGCAGCCCAGCAGTTGGACACCATTTGTCATCGTTGCTGCGCTCCCGCATTCCCTTTTAAAGGCATCGATCACGGCCGATGAAGACCACGTGTGTCGAAAGAGGGGTGCGCGTACAAACGGTAAATTAGCCTCATTCCAGTCCAGATCATCTCCATGGCAAATATGATTGGCTGAAGAGAAGTCATTAAAAGACGATTAAATTAAAATAAGGCGATGCAAAATTTAAAAAGCAATCAGATAAAAATATAAATGCAAAGAAAGAAATTAAAACACGAGAGGAAAGAATTTCCAGAAAAGGACAAGTAAGGAAAAAAAACAGAAAAGGCACGTTGGATCAAGTGCGTTCAGGAATTTACTTGGGCAAGAGGTCGAATTTAATTAACGGCAGCTCCGAAAGAAAAAAAATTCCATGGCTAGAGCAAATCGAAAGTAGACACACAGCTGTTTAGGGTATTCGTGCCATCGCCGCGGCATGCTACACACGACTCTAGCAAGAACCCAGAGAGAGAGAGAGAGAGAGAGAGAGAGAGAGAGAGAGAGAGAGAGAGAGAGAGAGAGAGAGAGAGAAAAGTAAATTATACAGGAGATGAATTAAGAGAGGTGAAGCAATACACAACCACACGGAGGCACGACAAGTCACGATTTTTTCTGTAAATACGGCGAAATTAAAGGTGGTTCCATCGGAAAAGGACTCAAATGCCAATTACTTCATATTCTGGGCAATTACAGAAAACAAGACCTCTCACTGATATGAACAACAAAATGCCATCTTTTCAAAACTATTTATCTCGAAAATTAAACCAGATATCATATGGCATTCAGGAGAAAGGGAGAAACACAGGGAAAAACAGTTTGTTTTCTATCAATTGCCATTTCACGGAAAAGTGTGCAAAAGAAGCAGAATTCTCCGGCAATATTAATGAAACAAATGCATCTTACCGGATTATGTTATTTAGTCATTAGGTTATTGCTCGGATATCTAAGGCTAAATCATGGCAATTCCACAGTAATGGCGCTGCAGTCGCCGTCAATGGCTATAAATAGTGTCCATTAAAATCGCATCCGTGGATTATTTTGAACCTTAATTTTGATCGTCAATAGCTAACGCATGAAATTAGCGAAAATAGAATTGATTTTAACCATTTACTGAAAAAAATGAAAATATACGTCTTGACTCAAACAGCAGCGGTAGTAGGCTACTCAATGCATATGTAATAATTTTCATCCCAAATGAATGAACTTACAAGGCTCTTATGTACTAAAACAAGCAAAAAAATGTGAATGCAAGAGGCATACATTGGCGATCCTGTGTGGAGGGACATATCCGAACGATTAAAAAAACCTAGTTATCTGGCGAGAAAAGATCACAAATATAAGATAGAGCCTCCAAGGCAGCTCTCAAACACATTGAAATATTCCTTCCTGCATCGGGGGATAAGGGATTGGAATGAGTTACCCAAAGAAGTATTAGAGCCCTTCCCAAATAAGACACTGACGTTAATGACGAGATTGAGGGGAGTTGTACTATGAGGGTTTTCCCCCCATATTTTTCTAAGGTAATAACTTTGCATTTTTTTGTATTTTGGCAATGTCTTTGTTTTAATTTTTACATGTATGTATATTGGTATTTTCTCTTATCTGTGTTACCACCGTTTCTAAAGAGAGAACCACCGGAAGAGAGAACATATGGTCTACTTGTAGCAATTTCTTAATAATAATAATGATAATGTGTAAGAAATCCCTAAGTAATGACATTCTCCGGGGAACAAGAAAGCGATGCTAGACAAAAAAAGCTTGATATGAAGCGTAGCAACGTACGGGGCGGGAACAGTAGACCCAGGGAAAGGTGGACAAGAATAGGCCGCAGGCGTTTAGGATGTGGTGGTGTTTAGGTGTTTAAGATGCGGTGGACGAAAAGGAAGACAAACGATGAAGTTCGTATACAAGGAGGCTAATCAAACTTCCGGATGAGGTTAGGTACTAGGAGGAAAAGTCGGTCGTTGGAAGAGGTAATGAGGGGCGAATGGTTCTCAAGGCCGTGATGGAGAGGATGTTGGACAAGCATGGAAGGAGAAGAAAGAGAATAGGTTTTAGGCACGGGATGACGGAGGATAGGACATACTGTGAGATGCACAAAGAAACAAAAAAATACAGGATTCTTACTGCTTTCCAATTAAGGTAGTTTGAGCAAAATATTATTTTACCTAAAAATCAATGAATGTGATCTCACTTTAAAGAAAAATATATCACCCTTCCAACGACACCAAAAATTCAACTCCTTACCACATTACTTTCCGAGATAATTGCCAGAAAATGCCAGCTCTTATAAATGTCAAATGGTACGTGTATGCACTCCAGAGAGAACTTAAATAAAAAAATGAGGCATTTTCTACACTTCGATCTCGTCAAAAAGTCAACAGTGCGCAGTTTGTATGTTTTCTCAACTACATTTGAAAATTAATCATATTTTCACCGCAGTAGGTTCTTGGGTACCACAAAAAACCTTCCGTTTTGAAGGAGTTTCAAACGCACCACGCGAAAATAGCGCGCACCACGCGTGAGTCAAGTCAATGACTTATTTACATATTTTAATTTGATTACTAACAATTTCTGTCATGTCAAACTATATTATGTCACCATTAATAATGCAATGTTTAATTGATGTGTCTCACAGCTGGTGAAATTAAAACGTATAATTCGAATATGGTCTCTATTATGATTGGGGAACCATCTCGCTCGCACTACCTTTACCAGTAGAAAAAATTAATGAATAAATGAAAATTGCCGTGACCATATCAATTTCCGCCTTCAATGCACAGAGTCGTGAGGAATACAAGAGAGAGAAAAAGCCGATTTAAATGGTTCATCACTAAAATTAAGACATCCTGTTTTCGACCGCTCACCCCGGAAGGGAACAGTATGACGCCTATGTAGAGTGTTAAAAAAATCGAGAGCGATTCAAAATCTCACCCACTTTATAGAGCACTAGTTATTTAGGTCAGGAGCCGAGCGTCGGAACCAAAGTCCTCCACAATGAGCCCAGCGCCCTTCATCTCCCTCCCTCTCTTCTGTTAGTCGAAAATCTCCCGGAACTAACCACTCGTCACGCGGGTGGTGGCGATCCGAACGGTGCCAGGCGAGAGAGGCGCGCGAGCGAAGCCGAGAGGCGACGACGCCGGGAAGGAAAAATGGGTCGCCGGGCGTTCTTCGCTTGTTTTTCCTCATGCCGCGGGCGAAAGAGTGGGGGGGAGGGGACGCTCGCGGTTATGGGAGGGGGCTTAGTTCGAGGTTCACGACCTGTGGAGCATTTGTTAATAGATTTTCTCGCGAAAGCGGGTGGTGGCGCCAGGTGTCTCACGTTCTCTCCGCAGAGGTGGAAAAAAGATGACGAGCGATCCCCGCGGAAACAAAACGAATCCCCACTTATGCACTAGAAGAGGTTCCATCGTAAAATGGCTTCGCTTCCATTTTTTCACATGGTATTTTTCATAGAAGTACGTGTCCTCGACTATCCATCCTCCGTCCGTCGCAATAGCGCAGATGTCAGTTAGAACTGCAATCTATCAAAGGACACCTTTCATGTCCGTCAGGATAACAAATCCGGAGATAGACGAAGCCAGAATGGTGACTTATGTATTACATGGCTGAGAATCGCCGACTGAGACTACACAGAAATTACATGGGCGCCTGGATAATTTCTGAGAAGTGACAAGGAGAGGGCAAATACGTCAAAGATCTAAGAAACTATTTTTGACAAGGAGAGTGATTAGAATGACAGTATTACGGGGGTAAATTGTGAAATAATTGAAGAAATCAGACGATATTAGGTAGTGGGATTCGGAGTATAGGATATAGAAAATGTAATAACATTCTTCGACCACAGAAACATTGTTAAAAAATCTGATATAATGCATAAAACGTACAGAGAGTTGAATAGCAGAAAAACGTAGTTGCTCAACTATCTTAGTTTTTGAGTAGTTAGCTAATGTACCGAAAGTTTATAGGAAAGAATAAAAAAATTAAGGAAGAATTAAAGCGATTAGATGAACGTGGGATTGAGAGAAGAGCGGAGGAAAGCAAATCTTCGAATTTAAGGAAGTTCGAGCGAAATATCATTTTACTTAGAAATCAATGAATTTGGTCTCATTTTAAAGAAAAATATCTCACCCTTCTAATGACACCAAAAATTCAACCCCTTACAACATCACTTTCTGAGATATTTGCCAAAAAAATACCAGCCCTTTTACATGGGAAATGGTACGTTTACGCACTCCAGAGAGGCATTATTTACAAAATGAGGAATTTATACCCTTAGATATCGTAAATAAACTAACAGCGTGCAGTTTGTATGTTTTCTCAACTAAATTTGAAAATAAATCAAACTGTCACCGCAGTAGGTTCTTGGGTATCACAAAAAACCTTCCGTTTTGAAGGAGTTTCAAACGCACCGCGTGAAAAAATGAGTCAAGTTAAAGACTTATGCAGATATTTTCATTTAATTACTTACAATTTCTGTCATGTAAAACTATATTATTGCACCGTAAATAATGCAATATTTAATTGATGTGTGCTACAGCTGGTGAAATGAAAACGTATAATTCGAATATGCCAAGTCCAAAGGCGCTACTTTTGAAATGGAACTACAGTCGGCGACGAAGGCCGGCTCTGGAAAAAGTTCTCATTAAAAACATACATTCATCAATAATTCTTGAAATATAGTTCCATGATACATATTTTCAGCAGTAAAGGCACACCATCAACGAAAAAAGTTTAATTTCAAAAGAAATAAAAAAGAAACTATGAGAAAAAGAAAATATGAGATTTCCCTCTTACACTGAGTCACGCATCCGCGAAAGAAAATCTCCGTGTGAAGTGTCGCGGAAGAGAAGGATTTGAAATGGCTGAACTCTGAAATGCATCCGCGAATTTAATTTCGACGGGCGGCTGAGTGGAGCGGTTGAAGCCGAAACATCTTGACCGAAATCCGAAAAGGAGCCGTTGCGAGGAAAATCCCACCTCTTTAAAGACTCACCGCGACGCCGGTGGAAATGAAACTGGGACCGAATCCTCTTAAATGATTTCATTTATTTAATGACGTCTGCTTGACACTACGTGAGCCAAAACAAACAGGAAATCTTACCTTTTTGTGTGTTACAATATTTAAATGTACAATATTATTTTTTTCCTTGAAAATTTAAACACGGCCACTGTTAACAGTTTCAAGATTCCTAGAAGCAAAGGCAATGAAGACACAGATTAATAGAAAACTACAGATTTGGTGAAACTTGATACGACACAGGACATTATTGTTTACTAATGTTGAACCGTTAAGAATCACACCGAGTGAATCCCCAGCCAATTTAAATAACTGCAATCCACTGATGAAAACTTTTAAATTTAGAAAGAGAAATGTATCGTTGACAAAAGATTTTCGCTTTCATGTTTCACCGTTAAATATTTCTATGGATGTATATGAAGAGCGTCCATGGATGTTAAGAAATATATCACCATGAAGCACTTGAATATCGCAATTTAATAACGGATTCGTATAAAAGATGCCCACAGTAATGGCAACAGAGATAGATTCAAGGAAAACATGAAATTCCTTGAATGAGGAAGTAATTTTCCTTGGATGAAGTAATTTTGTACGAGGAAATTTTTGGATTTTCCATCAGTTTGAATATTTTTAGAAAACATTAATACGCCACATATTTGCCGATGCTGCTGAATTGAATTCGCACGTGAAATGGAATTTAAAAGGAAAATATATTTCCTTACCGAATGTTTAACAGAGAACCGCAAATGTAAATGAAATATAACGAGATTAGAGGCATTAAAAGGTATCACATTTACAGCTTCTGCAGATTTCCGATGGCATACATTCGCAGAACGACGGTTACATGGAAATACCTCGAGGAGTGATCGCCATAAGGGAAAAAACTTAACGAAATAATGAGAAAAAACAGAGCTCACGCATCGCCAACATTAGTGAAAGGGAGCCTTTTGAAGAGCGAAATTATTACGAAAAAGTTCCTAGAGAACTGAGCTAGAAAAACTGTCAATGGCGTAGAAAGAGGACAAGAGCTAGTTTGTGAGTGGGAGCGTGAGAGGTACTTTCATTAAATTATCCAAGAGACGGAGCAGCGATTAAAAAATTTATTCTGATAATAAATTTTTGAATAAAAAATTTGTACCTCTCACGGCAGAACTGAAGCGAGATTTTAACGACTAAGTTGGGAGATGTTGAATATACTTTATTTTTGATGCTCTTTCTTCATTCAGAGTCACGGACAGTCAATAAAAACTCATTCTATAATATAATATCTATCTCAGAAGCACCATGAAGTGGGACGGAAGGAGTACAACAGACATCAAGCGGAGAATAGTCCAAGCTAAGAAGACGTTCATGGGAAAAAGGCAACTGCTGAGCTCAAAGAAGATAGGACTACAAACCAGAAAACAGTATATGAAAACCTTCGTGTGGAGTGTAGCACTCTACGGACCGGAGGCATAGATCATTGGAAAAGCTAACCAGAAAGGAAAAGAAGCCTTCGAAACCTGGTAATGAAGGAGGATGCTGAAGATAAAATGGAAGGACAAAAAAAATAATGAAGAGAACAGAAGAGTAGAAGAGGAGAGGACCATATGAAACACGATAGAGAAAAGAGGAACAAGATGGCGTGGACACACCCTGGGGCGCAATGGATTTATGGAGAACATAATTGAAGACAAAATGGTGGGAAAATCCCCCTGAGGAAGACCAAGGAATAAGTTCATGGACCAAATAAAGAGAAAAGTACATAGGAAGAGATACCTGGAGTTCCAAGGGATTTAGCATTAGAATAGCGAAGGGAGGAGGGCTTAAGTCAACCAATCCTAGGATAGAACAACCAATGAATGAATGATAATATAATACATCTCAAGTATTCTATGAATTGGCGCCTCACTCGTTCAACATGTGTATTTCCGGAACACCAAAGTCCTCAATCCACATTTCCAATGCTCTCATTTCCCTTTAATCAAGTTCCATAGTGATGTCGAAGGTTACTCTGGCCTCCCATCGGTTCAAACTCTCCATCTCGGACGACGTTTCGCTGTACGAGTCGTCCGTCGAAATGTCGGCCGAGATGAATAGTTAATCCCGGTGGGAAACCTGAGTAACCCTCAGCGCCACCATAGGAAACACGCCGGGAAAGCCTTGGATCTTTCTTCACGGACCACAGTGCTTCCCATACCCTACCAAGGGATATAACATCCACCGTCCAAAACTTTCATTGACACGCTAAGCAATAGGAGAACCATCAAGATTTATTACGTATTTCCGTAATTAATAGAAGGGAGGTTAAATTCAATTTATAACTCCAATCAGTGGGATTATGAAAAGCAATTACCTTATGCCCTAATTATTCGCACACAAATAAACGCAAAATAATTGCAATCAGGTATTCAAGGGAGACTGAAAAACAGAGAACCGGGAGAAGATCAAGTGTGTTCTATTTCTGTATGTTTCAAATTGAAACTTTATTTCCGTCGACTAATGGTCATCTAAAATCCTGCTTGGAACCTGGCCCGCTGGACAATAGCGCAGAAAGACCATTTGAAGAGAGAAGGCAAGAAAATTTTAAATTTCGTGACATCATTCATTGACGATGAATTACATCATAACGCATATTGCAATGACGCAGTTGATGACTTGGCTGCCCAAAAGCATGAAGGCTAGTGGTAAATAACAGTTTCACTGCACCCACGGGAGCCACACGGACTGACAGCAACGCCAACCGCGTGTAAAAATACAGCAGTTTACTCATATCTCCAGTTTTCAAGACCTTTCCAACGTGGAGGCATGCAGCAAAAAAATTGACATAATTAGAACGTGGTAAGTTTTAAACTGTTCTATTAGTCATCTATTTTCTCATTCCAGTGATAGCATCCTTCACTTGTAGCCACTTGAGGGCCCTTAATTTGCAATGTCAAAGCAAGTATGAATTTGCCGGCAATGACTAGACCTTAGGCAAAAATAAAAACGACTTAAAATATTCTCATTTTCTTCCCAGTATCTGCCCAGTTATTTCCCAGTAACTGCCAACATCGTTGATATCTTGGTTGGCCAGGGTGTCCAGCAGCTGGGCATTAGAAAATTCCCTGAGATCTCCCGGTATATAGAGGAAATATTGATTTGTTCTCACTAATTATAAGAGAATGTTCGATATGCTTTTTGGGTGATAAAACGTAAGGATTATTTTTAAACTTGCATATTTGGAGGAAAACAAACACAAAGCTTTAAAATAGTTTGAGAGAAAATAACATCACCACCTTTCTTAGATTTAAACTTTGTCATGCTGGTGCTCAGGAACAAGGTTATATGTATTACAGCCAGACTTTGCTATGAATACCATTGATATAAAATGATCTACAACTAAAAAAACAGAAGGAATTGACCTATTTCCTTATTTTGCTAAATGCGAAAACGCAAGGGAAATTTGATTTTGCAAATTTCCAAATAAGGCGCTTTCTACACACCACTGATTTACAGACTATGACCAATAAAAACACAATGTACCTATATAGAAAACATTGTACCTAATTTCGGTGATTACAGGAATGCAAAATGCGACAACGCGAGGGAAATTTGACTTAGCAACTTACCGAAAAAGGCACATTGCTTCCGTTGCTGTTTTATATATTGACACCACAGAAAATTCCAGAGTAAATTCGATATTTCGCTGAGATTTCCCTGATATTTCCAGTGAAAATAAAATTCCCTGAGATTTCCCGGTCTACCCGGTTTTCCAGAGTGCTGGACACCCTGTTGGTCTCTAATCTACAATGTGAAAGCAAGTATGAATTTGCCGGCAATGACTAGACCTTAGGCAAAAATAAAAACGATTTAAAATATTCTCATTTTCTGGAAAATTTCAAACTACTCCTTTAACGGCAAAACGGCGAGATCGAAATCACAATCACCAAAAGGCTATGCGACAGTTAAAATAAATGAGTTATTTAACTTCTCTCTCATAATCTTTCTGGGAAATAACACAGCTTGTTTTTCCTGGCATCATGACAAAACTTCTTGGGATTCTTGCGCATAAGCAGCAGCTAGAATTCTACCATTGATAAAGAAACATGAAAAAGTGATCTAGCAATAGGTAATCACGGGGCTAAGAAATAAAAGACAGAAAATCTCCAAAAGCCGTAAACAATTGGCACCCTTCGTCAATAAACACCAAAATTTGCTATTATTAATAGATCCACAGGGGGTATTCTTGGTTGAGAGGCTGTGGTTGGTCTCTGCTGTGGTTTTCCCAGCATACCAAGACAGCAAATTTGGTGTTTATTGACGAAGGGTGCCAATTGTTTACGGCTTTTGGAGATTTTCTGTCTTTTTTATTTCATTGTCTAGCCGTAAGAAGGTCACCCCATCTTTGTGATGGCTTTCCACGGGGCTTAGAGCTTTCAGGGGCGAAAAAACTCTGCTCGATCAAGTTGAATGGATATATAAAAATTTATACATAGAATAATAATGTTGAGTGAAAAGTATTCCGTAGAAATTAGGTAAACAAAGATCATTCAAGGAAAATATAATTTTGGTCCCTATTTACAACGAAAAAGATTAAATTTGGGGAAAAATACTACAAACGCAAGGCCAAGTGATTAAGAAACACTAATTTAGCCACAATATTCAATCTATCACTGGAACTTATGGAATTACGCTAAATTATGGAATTTTGCTAAAATAAGTTTCACCACTAAAACTTTTAACTGACAAGGGAATGTCACTAATACCAACATGACTATGCTATAATACCACAAATGCTATCACTGCACCAATAATGTAAAAGCATTGAAATTTTTAGGGCGAAAAAAACACTCCCGAAGCACTACTGCTAATGTTTCGCTCGCATATATGATTTAGAATCTCGAGAGCCGATGAACACTAACACTGATTAATTCATACTCTGAAGGTGACGATTCACCAGCCAATTATATTACTTCGTTGCACAATGGTTAACAAAATAATTTTTTCCAAAGCCGTAAAATAGGACTGTAATTTGTGATTCAATACGCGACCATAAGCAGCGCATTATGGGAGGAAAATCGCGTCATAAACCAGCTACGGCGATGCAGGTCACCATCTAACGTGGATCATTCTTCTCGCGTGGAGTTTAAATCCATATTAGGAATATGTAGTCACGCGGACATTTTTTTATCTGAGGTAATTAAAGCCACTTGTTGCGCGAGGAAGTGAGGCAATGCCAAAAATATAGCAACACAGCACTGGGTAACAAAAAATTAGATATTAACACAGAGGCTAGAACATTTTCCAATTAATCGCATGAGTATTTGTACACACTTTATTTTACCCCAACGTTTCTCAGATAATAAATTAAGGATTGCCGCTGATTAACTAACGCTACATTATATTTATGTCAGCAGAAGTGGACAGAATATCCAAAAATGAGACTGAAACATTTCAATCAATCAAAACACAAGTAAATTTTTTACGTATCACTTTTCGGAAAAGCAATAATACCAACCTTATAATGATAACGTATCCCACATTCCCGCAAAGGCGGATCTCTGGAGAATCAAAGCCGGGAAATCACGTTTCTCATTTCGCCGAAATCATCTTCTGTCGTTTAATTTTACAGATCATCATTGATAATTACAATGACAGGGACTATATATTCCCCACATTCTACTTCTTGTAAGAGTGGAGCAACCAGAGCACTAAGCCAAAGGGCTTCAATCGCGCAGTCTTGCACTATGGCGATGGTGTTCTTGAATTGAAGTTTGTCCCCAAAATGAAGCACCGCGAATGACAACTTTCCGCAGCGATGTCGACTGGAAAATGACGACTTTTAAAGAAACCTCTTATTCAACGAGACGGGTTCCGACATGCATTGCCATTTTGGCTGGATATCCATTACGAGGACCAATCGTTAAACCTCCGGTTATGTAATCTTTTAATTGAGTGGTGTTCGTAAAAGTTGACGATAAATACGTTGAGTATTCTGTGACTTTATACCCTTAACAATAAGGCGCGTGACATGTCACGCGACCCCATTTTAGGCGTTTCATTTCAATGGTATGAGAGTGGACTGTCTCTTCGCATCCTTCATCACCCTAGGCGATTCGACGCACAAGGATTCTCCTCCGGTGCGTGCTCGAGACCTCGTATAATGGAAGGCCGACGCCCACCGCCGTTCGTCTGTCTTTCAATGAGAGCAACACGCGAGGAGGACTCAAAGGGGTGTGTCAGCAGGGGAAAGAAAATCGTTTTCAGAGGAGGATTTGGTTGTGGCAAGCCCGCCGGCTTCCCGACGCCAGAACGTCGAAATTGCGACGCAGAAAACCACAGCCCACGCTTGAACAATAAATATTTGAGGAAAGGAACGCGAAGACGAGAGCTGCTTAATTTCTCACGCGGATTCTTCAAACCATAGGTGCACAAACCTTATGTCCGGCGGACCGCATTTCGCATTTAATTTCGTGGGCTGCAAATCACATCGACCACTTAAATGAAGGATGAGCAAGTTCAACTGTTGAAGGCTCTACTTTGTGGAATAACATTCTGGTGGAAGAAAATAAAATACTTTGCAATATTCCACTGCGATATGATCGCTGTGGAACATTACACAGTATTTTATTTTCTCCCACCGAAAGACGAGCATTTACAATAATTTGGGTAGTCCGTCAAAGATAATTGTTCAGTTGAAACATATTGATATTGCTTGGAAAGAAACAAAAAATATGCCTTTCTCACGATTTCGTATGATTTAAACACAGGCCGCCAACATGGTTTCTGTGGTCACGAGATTTCCTTCCCCAAACGGCAATTGACGTGTTTATTGAATGGCTGCATTCCTGTCAACTGCGCTATCATACTGGAAAAACTAGTTTTTCGACGAGATAATGGCTAGGAATAGAAAAAAAAAAACACTTCCTAAAACGCATTGGTGACTGATTTTTTTGTTAATCATTTCCCAGCCAACTGCCAACATCGCTGTTATCTTGGTTGGCCAGGGTGTCCAGCAGCTGGGCATTAGAAAATTCCCTGAGATTTCCCGGTATATAGAGGAAATATTGATTTGTTCTCACGAATTATAAGAGAATGTTCGGTGTGCTTTTTGGGTGATAAAACGAAAGGATTATTTTTAAACTTGCATATTTGGAGGAAAACAAACACAAAGCTTTAAAATAGTTAGAGAGAAAATAACATCACCACCTTTCTTAGATTTAAACTTTGTCATGCTGGTGCTCAGGAACAAGGTTATATGTAAAGAAACTAGGTTGTGTCAAACGTATAATAGGAAGGTCCTCGGATGAAAAAGTCAAAGAGAGATGCTACTTCGCTCTGGTTAGGCCACACCTCGAATACACCATGAGCATTTGGGACCCTGGTCATAAAGATTGAACCAAAAAAAAATACAAAAAGCAGCGTGCTTCGTTAAAAACTGCTACGAGCGTACATATTGTGTCTTACAACTTCTAGAGGGATTAAGGTGGGAGCCCCTAGAGACTCGGAGGCTACACGCAAGGCTTAGGTTGTCTGAGAAATTCAGAACTGATATTTTTCAGAGCGACATAGAGAATAGTATCATGAATCATCACTACATCTCTAGGTCTGACAGATGCGATAAAATAAGAGAGATACACTGCCGAACAGATAGGTACAAAAAATCGTTCTTTCCGCGAACAATAAGCGACCACAATAAAAATTGAGCTCCACTAAATACACTCCTATAATTCATGTCACCATTTCATCTCCGAAAACTTACACCCTTGCACGGCTGGTGACCTAACACACCCTACCACACGCCCATGCGGCGGCTCGTAGGGTATTATGCACATGTAGATGTAGAGGAGCCTCTTTCCCGAGAGTCCACTTTTCTACACTATACAACGCTACATGAAAAGTATTACTGGTATCACTTTTCACATGGCAGATTTTACTGCTAATACACCTTTATTTACGTTAGAATGTGAAAGGTAACTTGAAGGAGAAAAGAAGAATTAATGAACTATTTTAATGCCTGGTAAATATTTGCTTTCAGTCGATAAAAATAATCAGCTCCAACATGACATTATAGAATATCTATTTGATGCGTAGGTTTATCAAAAATTCAGGCAGGCGTTAAGTAAAGAAATGTGCTTTCATTCGCTTTTCGGTTTGAATAGGACTCTCTTGTTGGGATAACTTTCGCGAGAGCACACACTAAGAAGGAGAACAAGAGGCTATTTCATGGAAATGCGTTCGCGCTGGTTGGAAGAATTTGCACGCTGGAATTTTGAAGCGACATTTCTTCGCGCATTTAACAAGATGAAATCCTGAATATTAATTCAAACAGTACTTAAGAGGTTAGCCTATTTCGTCTAATCCCGAAATAACATTTAGTTTATGTTGCGTTTTCTCAAATGTAAGATACGATAGTAAATGATTCTATAACGTTTTTAGACAAACCTGGAATTAGGCTGATGGGTCTATAACCATAACTGTCCTTCTTGTAACCTTTTCTCAATCGAGGTAAGACTTTTCAAATCTTAAGCTGCTCTGGAAATACATCCCCAGCATTTTAAAAATTACCCAAATGAGTGAGTGGTTCGATTATGAAAGGATAAGGGTACTTAAATAACCAACTATCAAGTATCCTATTCCTCATTCAAGATTCACGTCACGCGTCTACTCCAACAAGTATCATCTGTAGTGTAACACTCGCTTTATTTCTTTGTACTGTTACACTCGTTTTTCTCCCTCCTTCTTTTACATATGTTCAGTAAAACACACTAACTTTTACACCGTCTCACATTCGACTCACTCAACACTGTATCACACTTCCTTTTCCTTACACACAATTTCACTACTCCACACTTTGACCTCCTCGCTCGACACAGTTCCCAACGCGTTCTCCCCCTTTTTCAACAAACTACTCGTTGCCATGGCATTAATTATACTGCAAGGGCTGCCAACCCAAGAGTAATGAATATGATACCCATTACAGTACTGTAGCATCAAAATTAGAATTTGGAATTGATTTAATACGTAATGAAGTAATTTAAGAGCTATATTACGTCGTGATGAAGGTTAGAGCGATGCAAGTGAGACCTCTCTATTATTTCTCTCATATTCCATTGGCCTCTCTTGGCACCGTGCTGGCTGAGGTTCATTAAACAATCAGAGTTCAGGGTAACGAGGTTACGTCCACATTGGCCGGACAAGTTTAAGGTTTGACCAAATCTAAAAATTATCTCTGGTATGGGCGTCAATTTGTGGCGGCGATTTCAAACGCTTTGTAATCGACTGTTAACGAAAAACAACATCAGCATGCAACTCTAACACGCCGTTCTCTGTCGGAGGATATGTAGTCTGGTAAATCCTATGCTTAGAAAATGACCGAGAAACGCATGTCTTTAATTTATTACCATCTCTTAAAAACCCGACCGTCTTCGCATGCTTTTACTGCATCTGCTGCGATTTTGTTTTCTTTACAAACTAATATCCCCCTGTTCCCACGTCTTATGATATCTCACCTACTGAGTACTATATACACCACACTCATGGACGACTCTATCCCCCTAAACTTTTACCTTTTGTACCAATTCAGTACCTCTCCATTCAGATATCTATTTCGTTATTAGGCTCTTAAGCATGTTCCCAACACATTAGGCTAGAATTTGCCTAAAAATATCCATTCTGCTTCACATCGAAACATTGATATATTAGGAAGTCCTGGGTCTAAGATTAGAAGACTATAGCAACGGTACCTTCAAAATACACTCACAAAGGGAGAAGCAGCATTGATAATCCAGGCATCATGTGCTAAAAAAGACCTTGAATGGTGATCTTCCAAACAAAGTGCCTGAAGAAATTTGATTTTTGGAAAACAGCCATGTCTTATTTAGGCATAATCGAAGTAAGGAGAATTCTGACACCAAGACACCTCAAAATTACAACATATTAAGGGCATCAATTAAAATTATTTCCACAATAAGAGTCGATTAACATCAATATGACTGAACAAAACTTATCGCTAAGCTTGAAAAAAATCCAGCAGGAGATACCTACTACAGTACTAAATCACGTTAAGAAAATATTGTCTTTTCCTCACAAGCACATTCTACAGTCTTAACGCTCTTAATTCATATTTCCGCGCCTTAATTACGACACAAGACGAAACTCCGCGATCATTTTAATTCTCCACTGCGTCTTTAAATTCTCCTTCGCATCAAGAAAAAAAGGCCTTTTTTATCCCTTCCATCGTTGAACTACTTTCATCTGACAAGCGGAGTCTTTTCCCGCGAGACTCTCCTCCCGTTTCTATCCCGCATTTAAAAAAAATTTGTACTCACAAAAATCTGTTTCCCTTCATAATAATAATCCAAGAGATTTACGCCGCTGGAAGTTCTAACAAACATCATTCTCTCGAGTTTATTATTCGCAAAAGACGCAAAACAAAATCTTCTACGACGGGAATAATAGCACGCCTAGGGCAGGTGCCTATTAAAATCTTCCACAGACATTCCTTGGAAGGCTCTACCAACAGCCATATCAACACTTGTAACTTATTAATTAATGCTAAATCAGTCAAGCCGAATTGTTTACCGTAGCTGACGTAGTAACTCTAGCTTTAAAGGCCTCAATTCATATAAACAGCAGTGAAGCTGAAAATTTATCACCGAAATCGCATGTTTTGAAAAGATAGAAAAATATGTCGATGAATAACGATTGCTTACGTTGAAAGATAATCTAAATACAATTATTTTCTCTTTAAGATATCGTAATTTTCTTACCTTAAAAGGCATTGATTTAACGTAACCAAAGTAACGTCCGCATTTCATGAGCATCAACTGATGGACGGAAATAATGCCAGAATGCAAGCGCGGCAGTGGAAAAAGGGCGGCATGCGCCTGAAATCTCTATCACCAGCGTGTATCCGTGTAATTTGATCAGAAGGTAGAATATTGATTTCGATGGACATACAACTAATATTCTAAGGCAATCTTATCCTTTAATTTGCATACACTGGCTTCGGGGCTAAATGATTCAAGGTATCAGATGAAACGTAAGACAGAAAGCACCTACATACGAGTTCTTCAATAGTAAACCTCGATGTATATGACGTAGAAGTTGGAATGAATGTCACGAGGTTACGATCACAATTATGGATTTTTATCCTAAAAAGAAGTAAAACACATAATATTAGTTTTTCCGGAGACACAGGTCTAATCATAAATTAATCATGGTTTTGCACTTTTACCGTCGTTTCATACATCGCTTATGCTTATCCAGGGCTATGTAATGATTAATATTACATGCTACACAACAATATTCAACCAGTTATGCATATATTATAAAAAATTATGTTTCCGTGTTTTTAAACATTACCCTAATAGTTCCTCAGGATCGATAGAAGAAATTATCCAGAACTAAACAATGTTGGACGTACTGTTTATTCCAACCATGCTCTACAAAGATGGGACATGACACAGAGAAAGACTTCGTATTAATCTCTTGCTCAGGCATAAATTACTGTCATTTCTGCCAATTCGAAAAGAGGGAATTTTTCGTTTCAAGATGACCTCTTCTAAAGAAGGTTTGCATTTATTTTCTCGTCTTGAAAACCTGTCGAAAGAAAATCACTCGGCTGAGTGTACGAAAGACGACCACACTCCAGCTATGGTACTTAATAGAACCCGGAATTGAAAAAAAGGGCGAAATATAGTTCCTTAAGTCCATCCCACCTATTATGTCACGTTACTCTTTCGCGTTGCGTTCAAACGTAAAAAAAACGTGAAAATGTGTACATAATCCCTGGGGACTCACCCTTCCCTTCTCCTAACCCTTGATGAGTAATCCTAGACCCACTGAACTGAGGTGGGCGGGGCAACTCTTGGCGTGTCTATTAATGACATTAAGGATTGCAGCGAAACGAAGGAGAGGGGGGAGGGGAAATGAAAACAAAAGACTGACGACGGGCGGAAGTATAAACAACGCGTCCCCACGTCTCGGTGTCAATGCCCCCGAAAGATGACGGAGAGTGGTGGAAGACTCGCGAGAGGGAACAAAAAAAACAAAAGGGAAAAAAGGAGCGAAGACTGAGCCCAGGACTACTCTCGGGCACGCGAAACTCTTCCTCATCGTGGCCAAATAAAGACAAGAGAGAGATGGAGGGACGACATTTAGAAAAAATAAAAGAAGCACGAAAATGGCGCTGGGATGAGCAAGCGAGAGAAAGAGAGAAAGACTGAGATCTCTCTCTCCTTTGCGCCGACAAGCGGGAGTGTCCCACATTCCATCTTGGAATGCATCCATCCATCCATCCTTGGGTATACTCCCCCTTCCTCCCCCCCCCTCCATAGCCTTAGGCAAGGCTCGTCAATATGGCAGGCTCCCGCAACGCGGTTCCCCCCCCCCCCCCCTCAGCGTCGATAAACACATAGCCTACCTGCACCGCGCCTTCGAACTATCGAGAATTCTTTTCTCTCCACATACCCATGGAGTTTAATTTACAGTCCACTTGAACCCCCTGCCATAGCGATACGGCACTTTGTTGCGTCACAAGTCAGTCGGCCGCAACAATGACGGCAGGTGGACTGGAAAGGACTCTCCTCAACAATGGTTATTGTTTTCAGAAGCACTCTTATTTTCAACCACATTCAATTCTATTGCAACATATTTTCTTTTTTGAGGATTGTGGTCCAAATACGGTGGTCAGTTGTCAAAGATAACTTGATAAATTATTTGCATAAATCCTAAAAAAATTTAAAACATTTTGCATTGTTAATAATTTCCGCAGGCCTTTTTAATACACCAATGCGGAGAAAATCTATTAAGCATCATCTCAGAATACTAAGCGTTATCAAAGGGGAAATCTTATGCAACATTTATGGACCTTGTAAAATCATTTCTATGTACCTCTATAAACCGCAAAGCAGATAGAAATATTATTTGCAAAATTGGGCTCTTTTCAAGCAATGTGATGAAGTTAGAGTACACAGGAACACATCACTGTGCAACAACG
This sequence comes from Ceriagrion tenellum, assembly GCA_963169105.1. Classification (NCBI taxonomy): domain Eukaryota; kingdom Metazoa; phylum Arthropoda; class Insecta; order Odonata; family Coenagrionidae; genus Ceriagrion; species Ceriagrion tenellum. Next base: position 12,393,293 of record OY720639.1, read on the forward strand.
CACACGAAATAAGATGAATGATACGAAGCGTGCAGACTTAAAGTTCGGTAAACTGCTGGCTTTCTCAAGGGTACACAAAAATCACGGACTAATGCTTCGCAAATATCCTAGAAAATTTTTCAAACTACCAAAAGAGGAAAACGTTATCTTAATACCGGAGAGTAATTGAAAACTATTCATATTATCGCTTGACGCATTTACCGATAATCAACACATGAACAGCAATCTAATGCGATTATCGCCAGTGTTTTCCTCCCGAGTTTCCAACAAGAATATTCCCTTCAACTGTTTTGAAGTGGAGTGAGAATCGCATGGTAAACTCCATATGTCACTTGCTGCTTAATTAAATGTTTTAAATTCCAAACTTTCCCGTCCTCTCCTCATCTCCTTACTAATACGGCCATCGTTAATCTTCTCTCTTCCAATCCACCACCTGGTGGCCCGGTTTGAGAGGTAAAAAAAATCATCAAAATCTTTGGAAAAATTTAAAAAAATAAATAATGAATATCTGGTGAAGAGAACTCTCTAAAAATCAATACGTGGTGCTCTTAAGGATTTCCTACTTTGGTCCCTCGATTGTGAAGCGGTCAAAACATTTATCTCAACACCAGAAGTCATTCATTAGCCGAAGCAACAGGTTAAATATATACGGTAACTTAACTACCATCACCATCCCCGAGCGATAGCAAGCAATAGACATAATTGAGCAATAATCATCACCGGATATTTAACGGCGTCTGCTCCAATGACATGAGCGGGACCGCTCACTCGGCAACTAAAAGTGCAGAGATGGGGAGAAAGTAGCTTGCATGTCCAAATGCCGCTCCGGGTGATTCAACACTTTGTGAGTCACCGCGACGTCACCCAAAGACAACAAGTTTGTTTTTCTTCGACAAATTGCACCACGCTCAATGCCATACTGGTCCGACGAACGCCTTTGAGGCATTAAGGCAAACGGAAGAAAAAGAAATACCTCACTCAAGTGATTATGAGCATAAGCGGAGGAAAGCATTTCTGCGAGGTGTGGAAAACTAAGCTATGGTGAAGAAATACATCAAAAGACAAGTGAAAGGACAAATTAACAGAGGTAAAAATACGCGCGTTGAAAAAGGATTTTATGTATGACTCTACAGGGAATAAAATGTAAAGTTTGAACCCCTGAACTGAAGGCAAAATGTAAAATAAGATTAGATAATGGCAGGAGTAAAAAAGAAAGCAATGAAGCCATCAGGAAATTAAGAAATTACGCCTCATTAAAATCGAGACTTGACAAAGAGAAAATTAAGGAGAGCACACAAGGACATACTGTGTAATTTGTAGAATAATATTTCCCTATGACTTTTTATTACTCAACAATTCCGGTGCCGTGACAACGTTCCATAGATTAACTGTGCGCAAGCAAGAGATTGAAGAACGAAGCATAATTTTACACATTTTAAATATCCAGGGTTCACGGCAATAAAATAATTATTCAACTGAAAACCGTTAAGTGGGCAGGATACTAGGACAGATTCGGACGGATTTGTACGGTAAGGATTATAGGAGAAAAGGACGGAGGGTGGAGAAAAACCCGGCGTCGACTTTATTTGTCTAAACTAGACAAATACGCGACCGCAGTTCAATGTCCCTTCCTACGGAAGAAGAAGTGCAATCGGAGAGTTCTCCGAGAAGGACCGATGTAAGGATCAGAATTCCATCGAAAAATTTCCAACCTTGTTCCTTGGAGCAGGGGGGCAGTAATGCAGCCGCTATTAGAACCAATTTCCCATCAAAATCATGCTCGCAAAAGATTAATTAAGGGAAACGAGAAAGTAAACATAACAAAAAATAAATAGATGAAGCTTACATTGACAGGTATTGAGAAAATGAGATATTACGTGGACGCTAAGCGTATTGAGATCTGATCCCACGGCGGCGTCCCAACATCAGCAAACGGACACCAACGATACTCTAATGCTATTCACCAGAGGTGAACGCGACGGTGGACCCGTTTCGATGAAATTACTATCTCATCTGAAGTCCCGTCTCACACGCACAACTCATGGAGGCACTATATGTATTGTTCAAATTTGTTTGAACTAATAGAATGCACAATTTATCAGTATATTCCCTCAATAAGTAATCATCAACGATGCAAGAAAGTAAAATATTCACAAAAAATCTGTTAAAAGCAGGTGAGTCTCGAGAAATAGAGATGTCAGCTCTTCCCAGTTTTCTCTCATAGCATCGCCTCGTTGACCGCTACATCGTGGCATTAGTCGAAGATGCTTTTCCAGAGTAGCGAAGACTGAACAATAACAGCGAAAGGACTAAAGGGACTGGAAGCTTTATAAATGTGGCGCCATTCAAGAATGCTAAAGATCAAACGGACAAGGACAATCACCAAAGAAGACCCACAAAGAATTAAAGAGAACAGAAAAAGTATGAATAATCTTATGAAAAAGAATACATGACTAAAATGGAAAAACTTTGCGATACATTAAGGGCGGAATTCCATTAAGGAAAAATAATTCGCCTAAACCGGGTCTCGAAACGGAATGCTTCTTGATATCGCGCCGAAAGCTCAAGCCAGTTCAAGTTCCAGTCAGGGCGAACAGCTTGTAACACTCGCTTTGTTTTATTGTAATGTTACACTCGTTTTTCTCCCTCTTTTTTTTATATATTTAGTAAACACACTTCCTTTTACAACATATCACATTCAACTCACTCAACACTGTATTACACTTCCTTTTCCTTCCACTCAGGTTCACTACGCCACTTTTTTACCTCATGGCCCGACACTGTCCCCCCCACACTCTCCCCTTTTTCAACAAACTCCCCGTTCCCATGGCATTGTTCATACTCCCAGGACTGCCGACCAAAGAGTGATGATATGATATCCTTTACAAGCTTTGCCTCATGGAATTTAGAATTTCGCGCACAAATGGATTTCTCACGATACCCTACAAATCTGAGGCGATATAATAGTCCATTAAAGAAAATAATGGAAGGAGAAAAAAATATGAAGAACTACAAAGAAAAACCAAGAATGGACTACATCAGGCCAATCATGAAGGGAGACAAAGTCAAGAATTACATTCAAACGAAGCGGTTTGCAGAAGGTAGAGTGAAGTGGAAAGCTTAAGCAAGCCAATCTTCGGATTGATGGCTCTAGTTGATGTTGATAGAAGAGTAAAATCGTCAGTATAACATGAATAAATACTCATCACGCCATCCCCTTTCAGGACAGGCTAAGTCAATGAATTTAATTGGTGCAGTTAGTCCCATAAAACGGGCTCCCTTTTTGTAATCTCCTGCATAATAGCCTATCTTTAAAAAGCAATTAAGCTTGTATTACACTTATGCATCTTCTAACCTACTCTCCTATTTTTAAAAGCTCGTAAACAACAACGTAACTCGGTGTAACTTGGCTCATTCTCGCTCTGAAAGCGAGCCAGAGCTCGAACTTTCTAACAAATCAAAGCGACCCACCGACGAAGTCGACCTTACAATCGATCGAGGAGACCGATCGATAGTGGAGGTTTCGAGAGTTGTCGTAAGCTCTCCCGAAACAGCTCGGTTGTGGCGTAGATGAATATTAGAGAGTTCGTAGAAATACAGAAGAACTTAAATGGGAGTGATGAATTCTTCTCAGGTTTTCCACCGGGTCAGGTCGTTATGGGTCGAGGTTTCATTTATTAAATGGGAGGGCGACTGGCGGCTAAAACATATATTAAATGGGAGGTTTGCCGTACATGCAAGGGTATTTTTTTCAATAACTTGATCAGACAAGGGCCATCTTAAGACTCCGGACATACCACTCTTTTAAGAGTCTTTACACTATTCAACCATGATTTTTTCGGTATTTCTCTCTCCCTCTCTCACACACAATTCGATCCACTAATACTTATCTGTTTCGTGGTTCGACCCATTTAATTCTCTTGACATGGCAGAACCAACATGGCACACTCCTTTTATACATATGCATTATTGGAGCTTTCTGGATAATTCTTTCACCCAGTCAATTTCAAATCATATCCATCCTGCTTTATATTTTTTTACGTACCTTATAAATTACGAATCAAAATTCACAGAGCAAGCTATAAATTTTAACAATCTTTTGGCAAATTCACGTGAGAATTTACGTAAGGTGGCTCTGGCCTCAAGAGTAACGTATTCCAGGTTTTTCTGAAAATTTGAATATACCATCTTTGAAGCGCGTATAATAAACTGAAATGAAATAAAAATAATGTTTCCTTAGGCCAGTTTATCTTAAATTCATCCTTGAACGTGGAGATTTTAACATGAGCTCTCATGAAGATTGCTCAGATTACAGCCGAAAAAAAAGTCAATTTGAACGAGAAGGCTAATTCCAGCATTTGATCAAAACTGTTTATAAGAGGCGAATGGTACTGGAAAATGAAATAAAAATACAATGTAGGCAAATTGCCACGTATTTTTTTTAGTTTTTAGCGAAAAACTGTCGTAATAAATGACTGAATACGGTAGTTTCATGCAAATAGCGCTGATGTCGGATTCTATGGCTATAGAAATATGGTTATTAAAAACATATCAGTGAAGTAATCCGCATATTTAGCAACTTAATTTAGGTTTTAAATAGGTAATCCATTTTATCAGCGAAAGCAAGATTTATAAAACACAAAATAATAATTTTTAACTCAGTATATTTGACTCACACAGTAAAGCCATAGCCACCTTACGTGAGCAATCTCTTCGACACACATTTAGCTAAGGGACGGTGGAAGAAAAGACAGGTGTAGAGGGTTATGGGATTGATGAATGAAAATATTAAAGACCAGATGAAGCGTGTGTCTTGGTGTAGGGAGGGACATTTTTATCCTCAACGCCACCGACCACCCAAACACTGCCCTCACTACTCAGCCGCTCCAATATGTGAATGCAAATCCAAGAAAAGACACCTCAAGGAGCGAACAATAGCCCAATCTGCTCAAACAATAGAGACCATACACAGCGGAGCTCCCAAAGTGCTTCCAGTTTTAACTTACCCATTAGTTTGCTGACACAAAAAGGCGATGAGAAAAAATATCATTCCTCGTGGCAAAAAAATCAGCTAAAGAAATAAATAAACAGAATACATGGAAGCAAAAGTAACCCAAGGTTACAACAAAGATAAGATATAAGAACTTGTCATTTAGCGAGCATATAAAATAAAAACTGCTAAAACCTAGCACAACAACAAAAATCCGCATTAGATTTTGATTGATGGGAAAAGATCGGAAACGCAAAATTAATTCCACGTCAAAAAGTGACTGGGTTTTCCGGCACGCACGCGGTCGCTTCAACGGATGGTTTGATTTTTCTCCGTCTTCACCTCAACGATGCAGTCAGAATGGATTGATTGAAAAAAGGCAAATACAAAAAAAGTAAAGAAGTCGGCAGGGGCCTCGAAAATTCGATTTTACGGAATCACGCAAATCGAAAACCGGCGATGCGTCTTCGACGAACGCCCTGGCGCTTAAAGTGTCCGCGGCGTAAAATTGAAGATAAAAAAAGAAAGTCTATTTCCGAAATTTCGAGATTACTGCCCGTAACGGGGGCGGAGGGGGGGAGGAAGAGCGTCCAATCGGCACGAGCTCTTCACCGTCGACGTCCGTAATGCGATAAAGTCGACGGGTTTATTTTTTTCCATTCCTCTTTTTAAGATCAGCAGATGAAGTAGAGTTCGTTCTCTCTCTCACAGGATCGTCTGGTTCAAATTTTTTCCAGCCCCCAAAAACGATTTTCTCTTCGAGCCAAGATGGCACCGTTTGAGAATCTGTCTGCCTTCAGCCTTCGTTCCCCCGAGCAAGGAAGCCACGACCATTTCATTCTTTTGTTTCTTTAATTTCAAAAACGAGATCACGATTAATTTTCCGCTGTGACATCGTTGAGGGAGGGTGAAAGGAATGGAAAAATTGAAAGAACATCAAAACCGTCGAGTTTGGTAAAAATTTTAGCGCGTACATCAACAGAAAACCACGGATTTATCAAATTACACACAAAATTCAATCCAATGGACGGATGGGTACGAATACAAAGGCTGAAAAAGAGTGAAATACAGTGGTTTCCGGCGTGATTCGGTGGAAGAGAATTTCATTAAAAATTAATATCATTAAATAAAAATTTATTTCCCATTCAATGATTCCATCTTCACCCAATTAACATCCTTGGGCGTTGAAGAACCCCCAGCGACAGGCGAGTAAAGAAGTAATAACACTTATTCCAGGAAGGGCCACCGATGCAACATTAGAAGAGGGCAATGAGTCAGACGAACGAACGATAATTTGTGACACTTTTGAAGTGCAGTTGTGAAATTGTGTGATGTAAAAAGCAAGGGGCATTAAGTACAACACCAGAAAACCACCTCCAACAAACCACGAAATAAGGGCAAGACATCCAATCCATTGACCACTTCTGCCTCAGGCATGACTTGGAGGAAATCAATGTCCAAAAAATATCGATAATTTAAAATTATCTTTCATATATAAATTCTATCCAACCTCGACTATCCTTCATGACAATCTGCTTGCATTACATTTCACTCATAGCAAAAATAACAAATAAATTGATATTAACTTGCCCGACAGCGGAATAAATAACTTTCCACATTCTGGATATCTAAAATGTACGGCTAACACCGACAAAAGAGTCGAGAAAATAGCTTAAATCACAATCAGGCAATGATAAATAACAATGGCAAAGAAAAGCATCTCTTGCATCCTGAAATCCAGGCTTCCCGAACTACTCCAGTGCATTCTCCCGTTGTGGTCATCTAACTCCGATGATTAGCTGCGTCACAACGCCCGTCGCCAAGCGACACGTGCGAGCACGTACAAACATAGCCTCTCAAACGACGCCCCAAATCACTTTCCACCAACATGAGATTGAAACTGTCGCAAACCGCGGCATATTTCAACCAGGCTGCACATTAGGGCAATTCATGACTATTGCGAGCATATTATACATACCAGATGACGATCTCCCCAAAAGCGATTGAAGGTACATTAGTACTAAGTGAATTGTCCTGGGCAACCACAAATATTAGTCATTAGAATATGCCAAATGATTCATGATAGACTAAGGAACCTGCATATGCCACATCAACATTGACGAAAAGATACACATTCGAAAAAGTTCGTAACTGCAATGGCTTTCGTAAATACTATCATCATAAATGATTGAAAAACATCGCAGCGATATAAACAAATGAGAACGCGTTCCAGCAATGCACGAGCCAAGATGTATTCTTAATGGATTTTGGCATACTTATACTTTATTTTAAACTCTAGAGTCAAATTAATGACGTAATACCAAAGCTACGACTTAAATAATCACATGCCTTCCCTAAGGAACTCTGAGGCAAATAATGGTCGCTATGCCGACATGTTTGAGTTAACTTCCTTGACGAAGTCCTAACAATTTTAAGGATGCGTGCCCCAGCAGTTAGTTGCGATAAGATGATAGGAGATTTTTCTGATAGGGTAACATCAGTTTCAAATGACTGGTATATTTTCAATTCCAAACACAGCTAATACCATACATTAAAGATTACTGCACATGTCAAGAGAAGCAGAGGAGATGAGACTGCTATGAAAGCATTTCGGGAATCCAGGTAACCATCTACTCTAAGTAAGGTCGGTAGAATTTAATCCGGTAAAAGAGTGTTACAGAAGAATCCTCTATTTTTCCAGGTTCGAATTACATGTAAGATATGGTATTAAAGTAGGCGTATTCCATTCCAAAGCTAAATAATGAAAATTAATGGAACGCAGAGTGTGTATTGAACACTCTTTAACATAGTAATGATAGATTGTACGCACATTCATTGTATAAAAATAAAGGCTACCCAATCACTTACTCGAATGGAATACAAACTTCCAAATACCACACAGATGTACACTACAAAAAATTGTAAAACACTGTTAGGTTACTAGAGAAATAAATTATGAAATAACAAAAGTTATTCACAAATTCATTGAAAGGAATTGTAGGTATGTCTCCCAAAACTATTAAGTAAATTGAAATGATATAGAGACATTTTACAAAGACAGAATGTGTATAGCTATAAACATTTTCATAAAGGAGTGTTCCACAGAGATATTTCATTGCAAATGTAAATCTAATATTTCCTGTAACTACTGGTGCATGTTTATTTTAATAATGGACCTTAGCTGCACGATCTGAATTTTGTACTAAAATAACAAGTATGATTAAGTATGGAAATTAGTCCAGTCGACCGGATTTGCCCAGTGGGAGCTGTAATGTACGATTTTTTTCAAATAAAGATAAAAAATACGTGCGCGTGGGTATCAATTATGCGTAAACTTGGATGACTCGGGTACCACACAAGTGTTAACAAGACAAACACTTTTTACCACCAGATGGCCACCTGGATGACCGATATCCATTCACGGGAATCTGATTTCCTCAACTTCTGTCAGAAATTTGGAGTTAACTATCATTTAAAATGAAGATCAGCGAGATTTTCCTCTAGTCATAACGAAGACCATAATCGAATTGTACGTGTTAATTTTAGCATGAGTAGTAAATATGAAGTAAATACTGTAATATTAATTGAGGACTAACAACCTTGAAGATAAATGAAATAATCAGTAATTGAATGTCAATATGAATTTCTACCTTGACTCAAATTTTTAAATGGTACATTCAAAAATCCCTCACTACGGAAGTATTTTTTGTGAATCTGACAAAAAAAATTGCGGAGACTACTGGCTAATTTTGTTTTTAATTGATCAGAAAACATACCAACTACATGCTGATCTAGGATTAGGAAATTCCTCATTTTTTTAGTGAAGTTTCTCCAGAGTTCAAATACGCACCATTTCCCAAGTAAAACGACTGGTATTTAACTGGCAAATATTTCGGAAAGTAGTGCGGTATAAGTTGCAGATATTACAGTACCTTTTGAGGGGCGAGATATTTTTATTTAAAATGAAACTTTTAAAAGACAGTTAAACTGAATTTCTGGGTGACATGACATCTCGCTCAAACTACCTTCATTTACCTGTCCATAGCAGTATTCTTACATTACAAACTTACATTTCTGAGATCGCGCGTTTGTATTTTAATTATACGGCATTCGTAAGTACGGGAATGCGAAGGAAAGGAGGGTTGTAACTTTCGCTCAATGAGAGAGAGGAACAAGCGACGAAACGGGAAAGCATTCTAGGGGACTCCAATCCAAAAAAGTGCAGTTTTCGGAGAGCGGATATGATGAAAATATATTTCAGCCATCACGGAAATGAATTCCAGAGTGGGCGCGCAGTTTGCATCAAGGAAAAATGCTCTTCTGAAGTCCGAGGAAAGTGGTCCAAATGCGAACGGACGCAGCCAGCGACGGATACCCCAAACAAAAAAATACATAAATAAAACTTATGAAGCCTTGTCGTCCTACCACTCCCCCAGCCACCTCCTGCTCAAGCCGAGTTGCATCCGTCTCGGGCGATGACACGGCCATCGTCGAGAGATGAGGAAGTACCGACACAAAAATACATGAGAACATGCAATTCCATTCGACATGCATTGACAAGAAAAAAGAAGAAGGCTAAGTGTTGGAAAACTCAACTTATCATGATATTTTTGAAAAGCGTAAAGAGGATTGAGCTACGAACACAGCGGTGGACGGCATTGGTTAAGCAGTATATATTCATGGATACTAGATGGTAGTGATGCGCTATTTTTGTTCCAAAGACAAACGCAAGTGTTTCAAAAACCGAACAAACTGAAAAGTAACTCAGCACGTTACGGGAGGTGCGGTTGAAAATGAAACATACAGTTCCCCGACACCACGTTGCTACGCCACCTCTATAATCCAATATCTTCCAAAATTTCCAACCATTGAAATCCCAAAGTGTCTGCATTTCTTCATTCCCATTCTGCGTTTTCCTTTCTTCTAGCAACTTCATTTCCCAGAACTAAATTCTCAATGTTCAGTGTTTTGCTTTCATATCAACGTACAAGCTATAATCATATTATATTTCAACCTTAATGGTTATTTTCTGTCTTCGTCGATAAACGGTTTTCAAACGAACAACAATAAAAAAATCTACGAAAAATTGATCTCCTGATTTAATACGATACGTTCAGTTTTGGAAGATCACACAGAAGAAATGAAATACAGATATGACCGAATTTTACCACAGCAAAAGAGTCCGTATACCGCCTATATCAACTGCACCAGTCCAGAGAATCATTAGCAGACCTGGTTTCAAAGGAAAAAAAACAATTGTTCACGACCATTTCGCACATCTTAACCTACTGGGGTATATCGCGCAAGACCAATTTAAATAAACTTTTTCAAACAAATTGCCTATACTTAATAAACAACTGAGAATACTGGAAATGAACGTAATGACTTTTGTTTAAAGTAAAGGCGATCAGGATAGTCTCCTTAGATTGTAGACCAAATCGTCGATGATTATGTCTAACCGCTAGAGGGATGTTCTAAAAAGCAAAGAAAGAGGAAGCTTCGGAGAGCTACGCCATATAATAGAGAAACCAACGTTCTTGGAAAAGAAATAACACGCCTACAGGGCAGTTGGCTGGAGGATGTAATAATGGGTGATGGGTTGCTGAAGATTGTAATAGAGGGAAGGATGTTGGGCAAGCGGGGTAGGTAGAAAGAAAGAGAATAGATTTCATGAACGGAATGAAGAAGGGTAAATCTTATGCAGAGGCGGAAAAGGATATACTAGAGGGAGATAGGCCCCGGAATGTGTAAAAGACCGGAAGGAGACTCTCCGACATTCAAAAAACCTACCTTTACCGGTAGAATGCATAATAATAATAATAATAATAATTAGAAGGGTGAGATATTTTTATTTGAAATGAGACCAGATTCATTGATTTAAAAGTAAAATGGTATTTCGCTCAAACTACTCTAAATATTACCTAAATTATTCACACTAAGTTACAATGTTTTAAAGGCACGACAGGGAGAAAAATAGTGAATTAAATTTTTAAAATCCACTCGAGCAACTCGAGTCTTGCCTTATTCCACTTCGTTCCATTTATACGCGAGGGACTCGCCCACCGTCTGATACCGCCATCTGTTGCGTCGTTCACTCACGCGAATCGGAAATAAAAGAGTAAATAAATAAAAGGAGCCCTGAGTGCGTCAATTTTGCCGATTATCTAAACCAAGAGTGTTTTATTGAATACGGAGAAGGTCTGGCTTAATTCACGACGACTGTTCGATGGAGTCCACGCAAGCGACATCGATCGCCAGAAGTCGACTCCCATCTATGGACAAGCGACGATCACCAGAATCAGATAAAAAGCCAGTGAAATCTCAAGTGGGGATCCGACACAATCTAAAAAGATTTGTGGAAAAAAATAAAGTTATCGAGAAAAACAGGCAGAGCGAGTAATGTGATAGTTGTTAACTAATTGCATAACACACACCCGAAACCATAACATAACACAGTACCGTATAAGAAGAGAAGTTTCAGGCTTAATGTAGTGGAAGAATTCCATGACAGTAATGTAATTTTCCACATCGATAAATTTTAATCGACCTAGGTTTCGATGCACTACATCATCATCAGCCTGTTGATGATGTACTACATCGAAACCTAGGCCGATTACAATTTATCGATGCGGAAATTTACATTACTTTCGTTCTTTATGACACAGTACCATATTTAAAATATTCCCCAAATGTTTTATTTCATCCATTTCAAACGTATAATAAAACGATAGAGCAAGGGAATTGCGTTATGAATGCTCTTAACTTTATCGCGATAAATTTTTATTTCAATCACATTGAATTAGACAGACGATTCAGGAAAATTAATTTATTTGGAGATATATAGTGATATCAATAACTTCAGAGTATGTATTTTCTTTCGAATATATTACGTCAAGGATTTTTTCTCGGGAACATCAGGCAAGACTAAGCATGTAAATTAATGATACAAAAACAACATCAGTAGAAAGGAGAAATGCATCACTGAAAACTAAAGGAAAAAAGTGGTTGGAAAAATTAGAAGAAAAATATGAGTTCTAGCACAGACACTTCAAGTTCTCCCTCATTTTTCGCGTGGTGACGTGATGTAGCGGAGATACGGGAGAGACTGGGTGAAATGTAATGGGTGGAAGTGCATATTTCAGACATTAGGGCAGAGCTCACTGAGGGGGACAGTTCATGGGGAGAGGGCTTGACAAACCAGCATTCTGACAAATACCTGCCCTAAAGAATGCAACGAAGTTAATGACGATTTGAAAACTGCAGAGACACACTCAGCCATCACTTGAAAAACAGTTCTCCGCTTGATATACACGAAGCACTAAATGAAGGACTGTAAGGGGGAAAATGTAACAATAAATAATTTAGAAGAGGTAGCAAATTATTATAATGAGAACGTCGTTCTGATATTTTCATCCAATCAAACGTTGATATTTTTTTTAAATTTAGCATTGTTGAAGGAGACAATTGCTGAGTATTGACAAAGTTCTGGAAAGTCCGGAATCCGTCCAAAATAAGAGCGTAATTGAAATATTTGGCCTCGAAGGATATGATAAGTAAACAATTTTTTTCACGATCGTATGATTTAAATAAGGGCCACCATAATGGATTTTCCGATCACTTGATTTTCTTCCCTAAATGTAACATAATTTACTTTCTTTTTTTGTCAAATTTGTTTTCATGTTATTATGGTTTCTTTATTATTGTTTAATTTTGTAACTTGTAAAGTATAGAACACATAAGTTTTTGTGCTGTGATAGATATCATTAATTTTTTGGAAATAATTATTTCGCCTGTAAACTGTATTCACTATAATTGTTTGTTCTGACGGATTTTTTTCATGAAAAATAAATGTTTCTTTCTTTCTTTCTTCTTCCTTTCTTTCTTCTTTCTTTCTTTCATTCTTCTTTCTTTCTTTCTTCTTTCTTTCTTTCATTCTTCTTTCTTTCTTTCTTCTTTCTTTCTTTTCTATCTTTCTTCAAATGGCACTGGACTTGTTCAAAGGTAGGCAGAATATCTAACTGCCAAATGGATATTTGTCTCTGACGCACCCTAGAATATCTCATCCAAGAAAAGTCTAATTAACTGAAGTGGTAACTAATTTATTTGCAGGCTGAACTAGGTCCACGGAAATCCGCAAAATCAAACACTCGTATAGCAGCTCACCAACAAACGCGAGCAGAGCGGGCCACGTCGAGCGAAAATTGGATGGCCGACACACATTAGCTTTGGATTCATACTACGCAGCAATCGGCTGGGAAGCTAATTCACTCAGATGGGACCTCAATACTTGCCACACCCAAGCTGTAGAGGGGAAAGTGTCACGTCAGATTACCGTGCGTGAAAAAAAAACAGTTGCCTTGGTGGATTATGCAGAAGGTACAATTACCAGTGAAACAAGAATTAACTTGAATCACTCGGCGATAAAAGCATGCCACTTCATAAAATACACGTTGAAGATGCACAGCTACCGTAAAAAAAAAGAGATACGCCGAAGGAAATACGTCACGCAGCTCTGTAACCAGGGTCACGCCAATTCCTTCCAACGGAAAGACTAGAAAACATGAAAGGTGGGATCTGAGAATGATATCTCGTAATACACTTCCTAAGTGGACCGTTAGTGACGGATTATCTGACCCTGAAGTTATCCAATTTAAATTTAAATTGGATTTTAGAAGATGATTCGTGCTCGAACTCGGGGTTCAATTCGATAGCTCGAAAAAGACCATTGAAATTTCAGCCACGTCCGCGATCAACGTGATAAGAGGCGAGGATGATGGGAATTAGAGGAAAAAAGTTGCTAGCGGATGAACTCCAATGATGAATCTTTAAAAAAATTACTCCAACTGAAGTTTCTGCGAGGTATTTTAACAGATAGCCCGTAACTGCTCTCCATTACTAAACTGGAGATAATAGAACGCGACCCCAACGAGGCTTGAATAAAACACTGTCCATCAAACGTTAGATGGAAAAGTTTGATTACTCGCCCATCGAGCCACGAACTGTGCTCCAATTTTGACCCAATTACAACTTATCCAACGGCTGAGAAATAATGGCTCCATCTCAATAGAAAAATAAAGAGCAAGTTGAAGGAAAGCTAAAGACAAATAGCGCACACGATAGCGGTAATTTGTAGGACGTAAAAGGGCAAAATAAAATCAAAAGACACTGAAGAGTATCATAACCTTGAGAAGCGCATGGAAAAATCTTAATGGACACTCACGCTACTTGAATGCTTCAGGTGAAGTATTCACCCAGCATCCAATGCACATCCTCTCAAGAAATAAACGTCAATTTTCCACAAAATAAGAACTGACGGTACCCAACGTAATGCGATGAGTTCGGTAGGATTAATACCTACACTCGTTAGCTTACGCATCCTTCACTAAGAGTAGGCAACAACTTCTTCATATTCGATATATTTAATGATAACGTTTACTTAACCACAAAAACACATAAAAACAAGACCCAGGTTTCAATATTCATATATCTATTTAAACATACCACCAAGTAAACAAAGTTACTGTTTAATTTGTTCTTCATACTACCTTCTAAATAACAGTTTGTCTAATTTTGTTTGCCATGGAAAGCTCATGTTGATGTTACAATACGCTATTCGCAACATCTTGATGATTCTCAACAGATATGAAGGATTCCTACTGATAATAAATTCAAAGATTTTTCATAAATATACGTTCTACGAGTCAAGTCGATCACCTGGTTTTTCGACGATTTCACGTACCTTTTGCGTACGAAATAACAAAGTAGAAAGCGGAAAACGGAAAATTACAACATCTTTTATCAATATTAAGCCTCATCCCTCCTGCCTGCGCAGACAGATTTGCTTTAAGTAGATTTGCAGGGTCGTAAAAGAAATGCGCGTAAAAGTCTGAGGAAGCATATTCAAGTAATAAAAAGTGAAATTTTCCAAGATCTACTTCCGACCCGGGTTTCAATTTTCGTACATTATCCTAAGGAGAAAAACTGCACACGTTTTATTACTTGAATACGTACAAATTCCACTCGATTGCGCAGAAATCACCAGATTTGATCGATGAGGGAAAGCGATTTCGGCCGTGGTATAAACCCGTTGAACTTCTACTCTATAGTATTCAAGGTGTTTCCTCTCTCTCCCATGCTCAGGGCTAAGAACAGTGGCAGAATATTCAGGTTAATGCGATGACGGTTGGGCCCGCTTGGGTGGAATGGAGAGGGCAGATCGTCATCAAACCGTAGCCTGGCAACCGAAATAACAACCATATTGGTTCCCCCTGCTCTTTTCCTTATTTACTTTGGATAGCACGGAATGGGCCAATTATCGGATGCGCAGCAAGGATATTCAACATCGGTTCCAATTTTAAAGCAACCAAGTCTTGAAGCATACATGGGTCACTTAGTGCTATGGATTCCACTCGATAGTACCATAGTTTTCACCTAGAATGCGGATTGTTATTAATTCAAATAAATAAATCATATATTTGAGGGGGAGTTGTTATGAAAGTTTCCGCTCGCGAAGCTGTCGTCACAAAATGACACAACGCGGAAGCAATCCCGTAAGCCATCATGATATGTGAGGGGAATACAAACTAAAGAAGGATATGCATGCTGATAAACAGTAGTTAACGTTGGAAAACATAGTTAAATTGCAAAATTAGCGCGATAGCCCGCAACTGCTAAAAGGCAAATCGGGGTAAACGTAGATGACGGACGGTGACCACGCCCACGTCACAGCTGCGTCTAGCATTGACCACACAGTAGCAATCGCCCTCTCCATCTACCTCAATAGTTAGGCCACTCGTAAACACAGTTTCGAAAAGGATATATGCACATTTCATGAGAGAAACCCTCAAAGCTCTAGCAGAAATAGAAATAACAGGCAACCATAATATAATTAAACATAACGTAAAGGATAAAATTAACTTAGTATTCCTCCGAAGCCTAGTGATCGAAATGTTCTCTTTTGGGCGAGATCGATTTTGAAGGAGTCATTTTCAAGAATGTTCCTCCGGAATTTTACTTTTAAATGGAAGGTTGTATTTCAACTTGCAAAAGACAGCGCAAAGAATGAAGCGGATTCGGTTGACAGGAAAAAATGGAACTTTACGAAATTCGGGGCCGAAACCCATTAACCAATTTAATCACTCCCGTGGAATTTCATTCCTCGATTTCTTTTCGAAACGACACTTAAAACGAACAACTCATAATCAGATTATATATCAACTCCCTGAATAATCTGCGAGGGAGAACATAATCAATAGCTTTCGTCAGGTCTTCGCCTAAGTTGAATGTCATTGAACTCCGAGTCTGGAAAGAAGCAACGAGTTCTACTGGTTCCGGAGACTTAAGTAATACACTTGTTTCTCAAAAACATATTTAGCCATTTCTTTGAAGGCTTCCGCGACTCATATACTTGTTAATATTGCTGTTTTCAGGTATTCTCGTCGCGTGTTTAGTTTTTTTTACTACAGTTTCTCCCCTCTTCCCGGGGGCGTTTTCAGGTCCGTTGGACATTTTGTAATTATTGTTATTATTTTTATTTCCCGTATATATTTAGCTATTGTTAGGAAATTATTTCCCCCTTTCTTATAAAAATTACTCGCCAAGGTTACCATAAAAAATATTTTCTTGTTTACTTGGCCCCATCAAGCGCCTTTTCTGCTGAAACGATAGAATAACAGGTGAGCCGTTTACTAAAATAAGAGCAAACGGACAATTAATGGTTTATTTAAAAACGCAACAAAAAAAAGATTTGAAATTTAATAATAAGTTAGTTATTTTCCAAAAACGGCTTCAAGTTTTTATAAACAAATTATTAATTTTTTTTTCTTAAAATGAAGTCCACATTCAGCACTGACTACCAAAGCCAATACTGACCAGTAATCAAAAAGGATGAAGAAGAATAAAGGTCCACATAAATTATTACTGACCATTTTTACAGCATATTACCCATGGAGTGACACGCATACATGCGAACAAAACAAGACCAACAATACGAGGGAAAATATTAATACTAAATACGCTAAAGAGCCCACATGATACTGTCAGAGAGATGACACAGAACTCGTAAACAAAATCAATCGAAAGATAGCGAGAATATTTCAACAAGGTTCGGAAGTGAATTAATGACGGGGGAGAGGTAGAATAGACAAAGCGAAAAGATGAGAAATTTCATTTTTTTCCAGAGGAGAGTCGAGCGACAAAAAAAGCATTAAAGTAGGGCATGAGAGGTTAACGAAGATGCTTGAAGTAGTAGTAGTGTTTTCATATAAAGGGTGCTTCGACAGCAGCGGTCATTTCGCACCACTTACTCTACTATAATGAGTACCATTATATGAAAATACTGTATGTTATGTTAACTCGTATTTTTTAATGCAAATCGGTAGTTCGGAGATATATCATCATTTTATTGATGTTTTCATGGTTGTTACCTGAAACTTTATCGATTTCACCTAGAATGAGTAGTTTTCTCTAATTGACCGGTACTTGTCGCACTCCGTCAGGAGATGTTTGACACTGAGGGCTGAGTTGCATTCCTCACATTTGGGTGGGACTTTCTCCGCTGTAAAGAGATACGAGTGCGTCAGTGCACATTCGGCCCCGGTGGCGGGTTAAGTCCTCACCTGCTATCCCAAGGGTTGCGGGTTCGAAATCCGCCTGGGTGGATTATTCACCTCCCAGGACATGGATGTTTGTGATCGTCAAATGAGTTAATTGTAAGAGAAGACTGTCTAGTCCTAAATTCGCCCACAATCTCGTCGATGGACCACGCCAATGTATCAGATTTAATTGCACGTAATTTGTAGTTAACTGTGCTGGTCCATATATCCTTCCACTTTTTTAGGGCTTCATTCCGTAAGGTAGACATAATATCATACAGAGGTACACGGGCATAGGCTAAATCAGTTTCATTCAATGATTCTTCGGCTGCTTTCTCGTTCCCACTGATAAAGATGCTTGAAGAAATCACTACAAGACGAAGTAGATGGAAGGGGATATTGAATCCAGTTTGGAAGAATGAAAGCCAGTTTGAGCGGGAGAGACGCAGACGAAAAGATGTACAGGAAGGAGACGGTTATGCATTGTGAACGTAGTGGAGGGAGGCAGGAAACGCACTGTCCTGAAGAAAGAAGCCTAGCAGGACAGTGCTACGAACGTAGAAACGGTAGCAGAAGAGTAGACGAGCTCCATCACAATTTAACTTGATCGGTAGAACATACAACAAAATTAATGTAAGAGATTTACAAAAGCCCCGAGTGTAATCTCGTGCAAAACTTTGACATTGAACAATGTTAAATAATACATACACTCAATACAGTCCACACATAATTCCACAAAACAAAGACCTTGGTTCCGGCTCTACGAACGATTATAAAGTATCTTGATCAAAAGGTATCTTAAAAATGACAAGTAGTGCAAATACCTTCGTCAGTTTCGAGTAGAATGAAGTGCGAGCCATAGCAGGGTGCATGATTTAACTATGTTTGACAATTCAAGAGAAAATGCTCATTAAAGTTACATCAGAACAGCTTAACTAAACACAAACAGTGATGACGACAAGCCGCAGAATGTCACACATATACAAAGCCATCACTTCGCTCCCTTGCGGAGTCGACACAGTCAATGGACGTGAACCATCGTTGCTATGACGAGGGAACAGCCTCGATACTAACCCATTCACGTTATACCTCATTCTCGACATCCACATTCAAGAATTGCTGCCTACACCCTCCCTTGTTCGCAAGACGCTTAGGGTTCCTCCACAAATGAATCACTTTCACTGAATTCACACATGAAAATCTCTATTCAACCCTCCCTCTCAAATAATTCACTCCACTATCGTAAATCTGCTTCTCTATTCAAATCTCATCATTCTCTCTCAACAGGACTAGACCAACGAAGCATGATGCGAAATAAATAGGTTACCAGTTTCTGTTTGAATAGAAATGAGAAATGGCTAAAATATTTCATCCTCTTCATCTGAACTAAGGCGCAGGACTAACGTTGAAACACTGGAGTACGAAATAGAAAGATTTAAACAACTAGGAAAACGCAGGCGACGGAAAGGAATTGTTTCCAGGCACGTTATTCCTTGCGGAAATGGGGTTGGCGAGCAAGGAAAGCCATTAACGATAAAATTAAACTTCCAACAGATGGATGTGATTATTAAGGAGTACTCACTAAGTTTGACGTCACGGTCTTTTGTCAGGTCTTAAGGAAGATCCTATTACTGAATAAAAGACGTTAATAGAGTCCGCGGTAAGAAAGAAACACGGTCAAACTCTTGGCACATATGTCGATCACTGTCTCAAACTTGTATCCGATACGATTTAAGTGGATATACCTCTCTCAATTTTCAATATCCCCCACATCGCGTGACCGATTATTATAAAGAAACGCAAAACCACAAGCTTTATGACAGCAGTCGTTGTATTAAAGACAGCTACCTTTTAAAAGACTTCTTAAGATATTATTACATATGTTTTTTTAACATATCATAATAACGTCAAATAAGAAATTCAATCAATCATCTCAAAGGAAATGGGACACCATGAGAAAGGGAAACTTTTAGGACAGATATCGATGATGTATCCAGGAGACGCTCATTTAAGAAAAATTCCTTCCGGACGTTTTTCTAGTCCGAAGAAAAGGAAGTACTCCGTCCTCCGAGAAAATTTGCCATCCTTTCGAGCCTTCAAAAAAATAATGGCAGAAGACTTTGATTCCAGCCCAGAGTTCTTGAAATTGAAAGAAACAGGCTTCTGACGCATGGCTTGGAACAGAGTTTCTCGTAACTGACTCGAGTCTGCGTTCCACATCTGATGCATACCACGGTAGAAAAAGTGGTTTGAATGATAAAATTCCCGAGCCTCAGAAAAGGAGAATCTAGAAGGTGAAGATGATAGCATGGTCGTTGGAAAGACTATTAATTAATGGTTAACATTTTTCACCCCATCACGTCGACTGCAGCGCTAATTAAAATAGACTACTTAGCTAACTTATAGCAATGCTTGATAGTAACTGATTAAATTAGTTGAATTGCTCTTTGAATTGTTACTATTTCCCTGATTAAATCACAAATATAATTTTACACTGCTGTAACGGAAATTCGCTATTTAAACTAGCTTTCTAATTTTCTAAGCATATAACAATCTAAGGATGGCTAAAAAGCCCACACCTTGCCAACAGTCATTTGTGGATTAAAGAAAGGAATACGGAAAGGAAGAAATGTTTACTAGAATGGATAATGGCCATTTTTTTCTCGAAAAATACGAAATAATATGAAAGATTTCGGACTGCCTTCATTTAACGATTCAGGGCTGAAAATAAGAGTCGGAGATCAGTTGAGATAGCCGGCCATACTTCGAAGTCCGCTCGTTCAGCTATTTATTTCATTTGGCTTATTAGAAGGATGACGAAAAAAAAACGAACATTGCCTTGCACTGGATTGAGTTACTCATTTTCCGAGGTTCAGGCATCGAAGCGATCAACCCTTCCATTGATAGAGCCCCACTAGTTAGAAGGCGCCATCATCAGTAGTCATGGATGGTATAAGCAACCATAACAGGAGAGACAGCGCATTCGGAACCTAGTTTATCACTTAGCGGGCTAGTTTGTCACTCATATCCTCACGTATTGAGAGAAAAATACTTATCACAGACGATTCGAATGTTTTATTAGTAAAATTGCCATTAGGCTAAATTACAGAATTTTAGATTAGCTCCTTTGCCATATTGTTCAGAGGCTTAAAAAAAAGAATTCGCAACCACGTTCTTTTCCAAATAAACCGTCTAAAATGTAAATCACCATATTTACGAATTGTAGACTACGCTTGATCAAATGCACTTGCGCAAGATCTCACATCGTTCATCGTTGAGATTGAAATTTTCTGATTTCAAACCATCGATTCCAAAGGCCGAAAATTAGCAAATTCCGTTCATCCGCAACTTGCAAAGAGTCGAAAAAAAAATACTAAATGCAAACTTCTCGTTTAGTTGGATTAATTAAACCTGCATTCTTTGATGCCATACTTAACACAATAAAAACCACAAACGAGGCATGCATATTATTTCACAAATATTTTATTAATGAACACTTTAAATAGCCATGGACGTCGACAGAAGAACCATTTATGTGTAATTAAGCCACATTGACTTAATTACAGCAGTAATTTGTTATCACTTCGAAAAATCAGGCGGTAAGTTTCACACACTATTTAATCAAATTCCGGAAAGTTTTTGCTTCTCATGAGCATTTTCAAGTGACAAATCCGTGAGTTTTAGCAATGTGATGCCATAATTTGAGATGTTTTCTATAATACCATAGAGTAAGCATACATAGAGTGGCAAAGCAATGCTAAAAACTGGACGTATATTTTTGAGAGCTTTGGGAAGTATTTCTCAGGTGCCACCACCTTAGGGGAGGAAGAATTTTTGCTTACGGAGATGGCCACTTGGAGGAGCTAGTGGCACTCGGTGATTTTGCATCAACTTACAGAGGAGGATTTTCCATGGTTGTTGTGTGCTTTTTATTGAGTTTCAATTGTTATGTCGTTGCTATGATACATCGGTAAACAGTTGACTTCGTATTTGGTAATGGCGTGTCTTATCATATTGACGTGAATTCGATTCATTATGGACGATGCTCATTGAAGGCACATTAAAATACATGTTTTATTTGGTTTCTATGACTCATTAAGATTTGTTTTTATTGCTGTGGATCGATTAGTAAACATCCAGGCACCGAAATCATCAGAAGAACATCATGTGAGTTATGCGACCCTAAATGAAGTGGCCGTGAGCCAAAGCTCATTTGTTAAGGCTTGTCGTGCAACTTCGATACACCTGTTCCATCTATCGGCCAAAGTATTATTTCAAAACTAAAATCCAAATCTCCCTATCTCTTTGCCACTCTATACTGTACCTACTCTATGATAATACTGCAATGCTTCAATGAAACATATCCTCCCCAACTGCCAAGGTTCTCCGTATCTGACGAGGAAAAACGTGGTCCGTGCTTTTATAATCGAGAGCTCTCCTTTCGGCGACAAAACCAAATTACATCGACGGGAACAGCAGGTCAAAAACAAAAAAGAGCGCAGAGAACACAAACGCCCAGCCACCCACACATGCTGTGTTTGTGTGAGCGTTTTCGAAGCCTTAACCCAGTTGCTCAGAGTCTCAAGTGGGGCATTTCAAAATGAAAAGAGGAGAATGAAAAACATACGCGCCAAACGTCGCCGCGAAATAAAAAAAGAAAGCAAAATAGATTAAAAAAAAAGACTGTCGCGTCGCACAAAGCGGGGACCCAAAGAGATTGGCTGCGATCGAGAGGAAGGAAGGACAGGGGACGAGGGATTAGGGGGTGGGGGGGGGAAGAGAAAAATAACCAATCGGGCGAGCAGACACGAGTACGACGAGAGAGAAAAAAACTCAAACATAGAAAATGGGGATGAGATGGCAGATTGGAAAAGAGAGATTAAAAAATAAACGCGCACAAACACAAACAAAAATGGAAAATTCGAGGTGTCGCGCATGGTGCATGGTGATGAAGACACCTTTATTGAAATTCTCCCTGGGCACATCTACGCCTACAAGAGGAATGCAGGAGGGGGGGCAACAAGCCACCCGTGCGCTCAGGTCGAAACGTTCAAAAGAATTGAGAAGCGCTATCGACTTCCGTTTTTCATCTCTTTTTTTTTAAATAAATCCTTCATTTTTTTCGAGGCGAATAAATAGAGACGATGCAGCCTGACCTTGAACCAGTTTCCATGGAGACCCCGGGATAGGATTGGAGGGGGGTAAAGGGGAGTAGAGGAGGGGTAGGGGGACAGTGGTCGGACAAGCATATGGATGGGAGAGGGTATTCGTGGATCCTCATTAAAAGTCTTCACATTAATTCTTATTTTTTTCAATACAGCCCGTTTACGAAAAACGAATCAAAACCGCCGAAATCTCATTCATCCGGCTTGGAGACACGAGACTTCGCGGGAAGAAACACACCTGGCTATTTATACAATGAAAGAAAAATTCTTTTTATTTGCCTTCTTTCTTGTTCTCACATCGCCCGCCTATCTTGAGTAATGATTATTCCTCTCTCATGTGATTACATGTGTCTAGGAATCTTATTTCCTGCGGAAACTGATTAATGAATATCCTCTCCCAACTCTCAACGTCTTCCATTCCCTCCATACGCGCATTACACTCAATCTTTCTATTCCCAACTGTTGTGCTGCATTTTTACGACTCACCTTCACCTGCACCTACATATTACCCAGCAAGCCGCCCGAAGGGTGTGTGGCAGGGAGTAGGTTATCAGCAACATGTTCTATAACAAACCAGTAACTTTCACAAATATGCACGACACTATAGATATGCTTTCAACGCTACATAAAGTACACATTTGTATTATTGTATATTGTAGCTACATAAAATAGATACAAGATAAATGCAGGATTCATACGTAAAGTGATGTTAGTACCATGTTGCAGATGACGAAAAAAGCATCAGGGAGATTATCAACGAATCAGCAATACTGGCTGTCGACCAACCTACTCCAAGGTATCGTTGGCAGTATCATTACGGCCTATCATCGATCGCGGGGAATACGGCATTTAAAGCCTTTCCGACAACGGTGTTTCCCTAATTTAATTCGAATGACCTGATCCACAGTGGCACATAGTAGTTCGTAAGATTTTATCAACCTCGTAAAAAAAAACATTTTTTTGGACCTGCCTTAAATTGCCTGCCTTAAACTGCCGCGTGACAATATAGGCGCATCATTTTTCGGCATTTTACTCAAAAAAAAAGCGAATATTTTATACTGTATCAGTAAAATTGCACGATATTCGAACTCATTCGATACGAAATGATATTCGTGACCTATTAAATTAATAAAAATAATAATTTGATCCCATTCACTTTTTTCATTGTTCAGTGACACAAAATGAAAATTAACCTTTCAACACCAGGGTTGAAATTCGCCATGAAAAAACCATTTGACTTTACCGGGATTCGAAACCCGATCTCCCAATTGTCGGTCAGGTGTGTTAGCCAGTTACACCTATCAAAGTAACTTGACTCTACAAACGCTGTTATTGCATCCAATTACTCAATTATTAGCCAATCGTTTCAGCCAAAACGTCATCTCAATAAACCTTCAGTGTATCAATGCAACGAAAGAAAATGAAACGCACCCATAAAAGCACAACATTCATCAAGAACTGCCATCATTTATGCATCGAAAGATCGTTAAACCTTAAAAATTCAATTCATAGTTAAGTCCGAAGCGCCAGACGGCGTGCATGGAGAAGGCAACAGGTGCAGCTGCACGAATGAGCGTTCGTCTCTCCCATATTTCAATCTCATCGCCCTCAACTTGAAGGAATTAAAATTGTTAAGGTAGTCTGAGCGAAATATCATTTTACTTAGAAATCAATGAATTTGATCTCATTTTAAAGAAAAATATCTCACCCTTCCATTGACACCAAAAATTCAACCCCTTACAAGATTACTTTCGGAGATATTTGCCAAAAATACCAGCCCTTTTGCCTTTACCTTTGGGAAATGGTACGTGTATGCACTCCAGAGAGACATTATTTACAAAATGAGGTATTTCTAACACTTTGATGTCGTAAAAAAACTAACAGTGTGTAGTTTGTACATTTTCTTAACTATTTGTGAAAATTAATCATATTGTCACCGCAGTAGGTTCTTGGGTATCACAAAAAGCCTTCCGTTATGAAGGAGTTTCAAACGTACCGCGCGAAAAAAATTAGTCAAGTTAAAGACTAATTTAGATATTGTCATTTGATTACTTACAATTTCTGTCATATAAAACTATATAATCGCACCATTAATAATGGTTCATTACACGTCAGATCAGCAGTGAGTTGACCCTTGGTGTCTCCGATTCGAACCAAAAATTTTGTTCCGTCTTGCGGTAAATGAAGAATTGTAGAAGCGACTTTGGAAAAAAATTTTTTGGCAGATCTAGAGACGATCAAAGTTTCGACCATTTTGCGCTTAGACCTTTTTTATTTTTGCTATGCATCCCAAACGCAAATAGCTACAGAAACGCTTGATGTCTTCTTTTGTTTGCAAAGAAATTTACAGCAACAGTGTGTTATCATTTTTGTAAATAAACTAAATTTTATGGAAATTGTTTAAATTTTAAATGTTTAAAGTTTAATAACAAAAATATAGACATGTTTATTTTTGAATTTTTGTTCTAGTTTAACACTTTAGTCTTCTGTATTACCTCAGAAACAAATTTTGTTGTGGGCAGTGCATAAACAACGGAGATATTTAACTTCAAAGATTGGACTTCGCCCTCGTTCGCCACGAGGGTCGGCGTTAAAATGATGTGCCGCTGTACTTTGAGAATTTATATCTTGGTCTGTGTCAATGCTAGTGCAATACTTTACACACCAATTTAAAGATAATTTTATTTTAATTTCATCAATATTTTTTATTATATAATATAACAAAAAATGGAGACACGTTACTGCAATAAGCGACACCGCACTACCTAAACTTAGCAGTTTTGTCAACTTCATGAACTTTGTAACTCAGCCTAGGAAAAACTGCGAAATCTACAGCATTGACTTCTCACCAAGGGTTGCGTGAGTTTATAAAGATACAAAGTGGAAATTTAAAAACATGCATATTTTTTTGTTAATGAATGAAAATGTATAAACATTATCTAGTCCTACAATTTGCACAGAATCAAAAAATCAAAGCTGAGGAAAAACTTATTTAATTATTTGTAACTTTTCTGTGATTCATAATATGTAAAAATGTCATTATATGTTGATGTTTATTATTTCAATTGATGCCGCGTAGCCAAACTGGACGGTGCCGCACGGCGACCGAAAGTCCGTTCAGCATAAGGCAGCATTTAGCAGAGGCAAGCATTTGGCAGAAGGCGACAAAGCCCGTCGACTCCTCTTGTCATATTGCAGCGCAAGCAAATATAATGGACAGAACCAACTCCGTGTGTATTTCTGTGCGTTCGTTCATTACATTGACGTTAAAACCATGATACACGCAAAAAAAGTTTGTTTCTCAGATTTGTATCATTTCACGCATTCCACGCACTTACCTGTAACATTTATAAGTATTGATTGTATCGTCATACATGTTAATAACACGAAATATATCATAGGAAAATTGATTAAAAATCAAGTTGAAAATCGGGGAAAACAAAAGAATAATCAATTTAATTGACTGAGATGTGAATTCCACACCTTTCCCAAGCTAATCAGAATTCGTAATAATGACAGGAAATACGTGCGTGAAGACCACACTACTTTGCGAGACACCGCATTCATGATTCTTTATTTTTACTTCTTTATGTAACTACCGATTCTTATATCTATTTGTATAGCTCAATAACACTGACCTTGCTTCCTCCCAGTAAGCTTAAACATATTCACCTTACTTCCCTCCACAACCTCTTTTCCTAATTCCCCCCCCCCTCCCCCATACTCCTCTGGCTCAGGGTATTAATGTGTCAGACTGATGGCCTCGTCGCTTAGTAACCTCTTGAAAATGACGCTCTTGCGTTGAAACCGGTTGAGGATAATAAACCGTGTGGAAGAGTACAAAGTTGTTTCATTCCAAACCATGGAAAAATTCCACTAAGTAAGCCAGTCGACGATTAATTTTAGCTCAATAACAATTGAAAATGAAAAATAATTACCTCTCATTTTTTCTTCCGAAATTATGAATCGGACGATTTCCGGCACTTGGTCGTTGCTTCTTTGTTCCTATGCGACACAAAACAGAACAGGTAGACTATCATCCGGCGAAAGTATTAGAACTTGCATTTCACATGCTCTTGTACGCACACCGCCACTTTTCCTCGACGACAGTGGTCTTTCATTCACCAGTTCGACCAATTCACAGAAGGAACGGCTCTCCGTCCGATGCTCTATGCCTTCACGCGGATTTATTTCAGTTTTGCACAAATAAGAGATATTGAGCCAACTATTATTTAGTCTTTGGCTAAAACAAATCACGCACGCTAAACGGAATGACCGTACGTATGGCAGGATACACTGGAGGAAGAGAAGTGGCTCCGAAAAATCGGGAAAAATCTTTCATTCAACGCGGGACGTCGCAGGCGACGAGTGCTTTGAACGGCGCTGCGCTAGGCGCGCAAAGCCCAGCCATGGCGTGGGGGGCACCCGACATATATCGACTGGCTGCTGGCTCGAATGCAACCCGCGCGCACACCCCCAGGGACTGGACCGGTGGCGGGCCGGGGAGAGGAGAGGAGGCAGTCGGGGTGAGAGGAGGCGGTCGGGGTGTGAGTGGAGGGGGGTGCCAAAGGGAACTCGACGACGAAGTAGGTGGTGAGAAGGGGGAGGGGGGAAGTTTTAAAGGGGTCAGGAATTGGGCCGTGGCATACTTCCTTATTCAACAGGGTTACGCGGGCTAGGGATCTGCTGCTGCTGCGGGAGAGGGGTTACCCTTTTTCCCGCGAAGGGCGAGAGCACGGGAGGGAGAGGTCCAGGGGCCTAAATAACTAATTGTCGCCTAGGTCAGGGACGAGAGTTTTCAGGGCCGGCTGGATGGAATGGAGACCCTGACCTCATTTCGGAATCCCGACCTACCCTATTTCACGTGTTGGCGGAAGTGGGACGAACCGGGGCTAGGGTGTAAGGGGTGGGGGGGAAAAGCCAGTAGAGGACCCCCCCCCCCTTTTCCAGCGTCCCCCATGTGAATCCCCCTCTTTCGGTTAAGAGCGCACTCCTCCACCAACAATGCCAGGAAGATTGTTCGAGGAATTAACGAGCGGTCACAAATTGGAACGCTTAATGGGACGAGTGTCATCTAGGAGCGTTCCAGAACATAGAATGATCTCATTCGAGGAAATATAAGTGTGAGAGATGGAAAATTTCAGGTTCATTCAGGTGGAATGGCTCATGAGCATCAAGAATTAATGATGGGTTTCCCCGTAACGTAGATTTCCACGACCAATCATCCGTAATTACGGTGGAATAGATACTAGATGCACCGAAGAATCCCACAAGAAATCAAGTCAACACCACAGAAAAATCACTAATAGTTGAACTGGAGGGCTTTATATGACACACCTAAGCAGTAGGCCAAATGAAATAATGCAAACAAATACAGGCTGAAACTCAAGGCGGATTATATAAAATATATTTTCGGTTATGGAAAATTTCAGGATAGTTCACATGAATTGTCACATGAACATGGCGAATTTAAGCAGTTTCTCCAAGGCAATGAATTCCACTGGCAACTATCGTTAATTATGATGGAAACAGATGACATAATCATATTAATCAACAGCAGATGCACCGAAATATCTAGCCAGCACTAAAAAAACTCACGACTAGAAGAGATGAACTTGAGGACTTTACAAAATACATCAATTCAAAGGACTAAACGAAATAGAGTAGAGAAATGAAAGCCAAAATATATGGCGGATTACACAAAATTTATTCTCGGTATTCTGTGGAATCATCGATTAATTACTAAAATTATCACGATCATTAATGATACAAAGTTGAACAGAAAGCTATTGAGGCCTGAAAGTAATGCTAATTATCAATGACAGCAGCGGAAAACCCGCACACTTTAAATACATCAGAGAACCTTAGATCCGACCGTAACCAGCCAAATGCATCCCTAAACCCAAGTACGCTATTTACGGGAGACATTTAAAGAAAGGAAAAGAGAGAAGGATGAGGGACTATATTCTGTCCGAGATAAGTGATTTGACTTAGAAAGAGAATTAGAAATAAATGTAATGTAAACAATTTGTCCATGATCTTATGAAATAAACTAAGCTACCATAATGCATTCTTCGTATACGTGATTCCTTTCCTCAAACGGCATTGTACGTGCTTACCGATTTTGTAAACGGAATTACATGCGCCTCGGAATTGTGCGCAGTAGACTTGAAATTATGAATGACTCGACTTCAGCGATTCATTGGAAATTCACGTCATCGGGTTTTCTATGTAGCTTACAAGTCGCTATATAGTCGATATATATGGCCAAACAGATGGTTGAATATAATTATTGAATATATTTGGTATTTTTTAATATGTTAGATCAAATTCATTCATTCCATGTTAGTGTATAAATTAAAGTGAAAATAATTTCCTGTCACCGCCTTAGTTTCTTGGCTAATTAATATTATTTAACACGTAGCCTTACAATACTTGAGTTGTAAGTATATACATTTCCAATATTTCGATCACATATCTACAGATTTTGTCAAAAACGCAAAATGATACGTTTCATATTACTTAAATGGTGCGTAACAAATATCAAGGTTTAGTGTATCAAGGTATCAAGTAAATCAAAGTCACAAAAATGCTATAATTAAGGCGAAATTAAAAAAAAAATACTTGCATGATTCAAATTACTGCATGTACGGTTTGTTCCTCCGAGTTTACAGACGTAATGCAGTGAAATATGGTCCAATAATCGCCTTAAACTCACTTGAACGGTTTTTGAAGTGTGAACGCAACGACACGCAATTACCGCCACAGCCACCTCCACTAATTGTAAACCTAAATGTAATGTAAATGTAAATTTAAATGTAATATAAAGTGTTGATGAAATTAAATGAATTTCTTCTCATAAAAACATTGATTTCATTGAGTTAGAGCAAAAGGAAATCTCCACTTAAGAGAGAGTATTGAGAGGATTTTAATGTGACCTGGGTGGGAGGTTCGTTGAGTGGGTGGCTAGGAGTGGGGAGAGGGTGGAGCAAAGGTCACGGGCAGCCAATAGGATGCTCGTAAATGTAGGCCATCTAAGAGGAAGTGGCGAGGCGTGTGCGAAGGGCACCCATTGGCTGGCAGTGGACAACGGCTTCACCACTAAAGCTGAAAGCGCCGTTGAGGAAGAAGAGAATAAAATAGGATAAAAAAATCTATGAGGAGGAAATGAGCTGCCCTCGTCGGAATTGTGGGACAAAACTTAATTAGAGGAAGAAGAGACCAATCGAAACAAAGGAATCTTATCATCATTTTCGGATGGTTTCCCAATTGATCGTTTTTTTTTTTAATCGAACCGAACCATGGCATATTGTGTTCGACGAATCTCTTCCTGAGGAAAAAAAACCAAATGAAGTCGAAAGAGAAAAAGTAAAAAAATGGAAACTTCATTTCACGTGGTCATTTTTTTTCCATCACCACTGGAAACAAGGAAGTCTATCAGTTGGTACGACATATTTGAGCAGTTTCTTTTATTTCTGGTATTATAATTACTAAGGATTGAAAATTTCTCCTGCCTCCACTAGCATGACAAGTTCCTTGGACAAGTAATGAGTTTTTGAATTCGATGGTAACATTCAACCGAGTACCACTTGACCTCTTTCCACTGTGGGAAGGAATTCATAACGATTGGGTGAACAGATACGTGACACTCATTTGAATGAGGAGCGAAAAATTTTTGTATTAAAAATACGAATTATAGTCATAATTTCTGTCGATTATGAGGACGTACACATAGAGGAATAGATAAAACACATAGGACGTACCCATAGAGGAATAGATAAAACAGAAAAATAGTAGTTAATAGGAGATTCTTAAAGTTAATCAAACGAGTTTCATCACAAACGTACCCTAAGGATGGGGACATCTACTTCAGCATGTTCAATCCCGCAGTAAATTCAACCAAGCGTCTGCGTATCCTTGAATGGTCGTTTCAGAATCGGCGAACTTCGCCCACTTATCAAAGTTGGACGTAACACTTTAAGAATTTTCTTAAGGTTAATTTTTAGAAGTATAACCATTTCCCGCCAATCATTTTCCAGATAACATGGAGAAAGCAGCATCCACTTTGATTTGCCGAAAAGTTTATGGCTTATTTCAAGCATTATTTCGCGAGATATGCAAATATTAAAACCAGCAGTGATGGAAGACATAGAAAATGTGTAGGCATTAGAAGTAATTACAATATGTATCGGCTAGGGTTGGTGGTTTCCGGCGACACTTAGTGGAATTTGCTAAACATTTTGAATGAATAGGATAAACTTTGTATTTCCACAGTGAATTTAATGACTTGGTTTCTACGGTTAACCTGATGATGACGTCAACCGTCGAAACCATGGTCGTAAGTCATTAAATTCATTGTGGAAAAACCAAGTTTACTCTAATCATTCAAAATACATAGGCTAGTAAACTGAAAGTTGTCAAGGAATATCCGTAGACCAGAGAAGACGATGGTTAAATGAGCCATGAAGACGTCTCAAGCTGCGTCAGATACGAATACTATGATATGAATAAGCGAAATAAACAGTAGAAACTACAATGATGAGATGAGCTCTTACGGCTGGGGAAATAACAAAATAATGGGAGTCTCCACAAACAAATTGTTTACGGCTCTTGGAGACTCCCCTTATTTGTTAAACAGTAGAAATACCATCAGATGCGTTTCAGAAAGCAGAACGGTTAGGAAAAATATTGTCATCCCCTTGAGAGGGACTAGGCACTTGAATGTGGAGAAGCTCAGAGAGAGAATGATTGTAAGCCAACGGAAGCAATCAGTGGGAGAAATCGGTTTTTCCACAACACAGATGTAACACTTGCCTCCCCCCCCCCCCAATAAAGCAAATCAAAATCTACTAGGATAAATTTCACTCAAATACATCATTGACGTCTGCGAATTCAGAAACTCAAGTGCTTTTGTTGTGGTCAAATTACTCTCACGAGAGGAGCTGAGTGACAATTGAACAAGGGGACTTCTAATAAAGAGATTGAAGGCGACTCAAAGGAGTGGATTCCATTTGTCCTCGCGGCAACATTAGCATGGCATTACGACAATACGAATCCAAGATAAGTATCGAAAGGGTTGAGGTTGAGAGATAAAACCAATTTTGACACTAGAGACGCAAAAAACATATCTTCCCCCATTCAGAATGTCACTAATTATATTTAATGCGTGATTCCTCCATTATTGTTTGCTTGATAGCACTGAAATAAGATGTAGAATTACAGGGGGAGCATTAATAATGAGAAGGAAGTGGAGTGTTAATATGAAACTTTATCTTCTCGAAACAACCTTACCGTCGAGTTGGGAATTTACTGTGGATTACGGGTAATATAAGTTTATATGGTGTTAAATAAACAGAAATTTCGTAGAATTAAAAAGAAAATCGCCTTAATCGTCCAAAGATACCGGAGGAGCGAGATACACCTAGTGACGTCATTTACCTATAACCTAGGCGGCAGGCCCCGCGGACATGCAGCGCGAATTCAGCTTTACGGAGAGGAATATCGAGGGGTATGAGCAAATGACGACACGAACTTTTTAATTAGGGTGGCCAT
The DNA here is from genome assembly GCA_963169105.1 of Ceriagrion tenellum. Taxonomy (NCBI): domain Eukaryota; kingdom Metazoa; phylum Arthropoda; class Insecta; order Odonata; family Coenagrionidae; genus Ceriagrion; species Ceriagrion tenellum. The sequence goes on from OY720639.1 coordinate 12,425,593, forward strand.
GGTAAAGCCATCTTTAAGCAGCAATAAATAACGAAAACACATTCACATGAAATTCAAACACATGTTTTCGTGTCCACACAAAAAACACATCTTCTTCTTAGTGCAAGTCTTACGTTTTCAGCCCGTTACGACCTTCTTTAGTCCTGGTCTGTCCGTCTCTTGCGAAGTTTTGCAACGCAGATTACAACACACTTGACGTCGCGAGTGAATTGACTGCGAATGGTAGGCGGAGACGAGAGAAAAGAACAACAACCTTAGCCAGTTTGATTAACTTCAAGCAGGAACATTTATATAACAAACAATTATTACAATTGAATATAATCCCGTAGGGTAAATACCGTAAACTTGATCGATAGAAGACGATCACAATTCACCACTCAGCAGATCCTTTCTCGTCCGCAGTCAGTTTCAAAAGAGGCCGGGCCCAGCGTGGAGACGATGGGGCTGGCGATTGAGGGGAGACAGCTGACCAACGCAGGAGTTGGGGGTGTAGGGGAATCCTTATCCTTATAAAGGTGTAGGGGGCCGTTGATTGCCGGAGGAAATGGCGCTAGCGTTGAGTCGGTCAGAAAAGAGTGCGCCACTATCACTTTCAGTATAGAAGTGAGTTGATTGTTCCATCGCGGACAGCGAACGCGAGACAGCGAATCGCGAGGCCACAATGCGCGCGAGGGGATAGTCGCGAACGGCGTTGGTGAGTTATTGGAGTTCGCGAGTTTGTTATCGATGAGTGGTTTTCATGGCAGAGTGGTTTTTGCAAAGTGGGAGGGAGAGAAATTTTGGCACAGTTTGGTATAGTATTCTCTCTTCATCCATTATTTCTAAGTGCTCCCTCTACACCTATCTGGATCGGTGCACACCTGCTCGTGCATAGTTAGCCGTTAATCTCGAGAATTTTATTTCTGATGATGGTAACCTTACGGCATTAGCTATTGTAATCATCCAGCTCTAGCTACCGTATATCCCAAAGCATTCCATTCCACTGGAAATGCCAATGCTTTTTTAAAAAAACTTCCTTTCGGCGTCTTTCCTTACTTTATTTTTCAAAGTATTTTCCTTTTTTTGTTTTTTTTGTCCTATTTAATAATATAGTTTAGTAATATATTTGTCAATTTTAAAGTAATTAAAAATAGTTATTTACCATTTTAAATTTGTTTTCCTTATTCATTTTTTCATTTTATCACTCAGGCATTGATCAAAGGAAAAAACACGACGTCCTAATGGTTTGTGGGGCTCCGAGGATACACAATAGTTTTGCGATGCATGTCTCCGAAACTTAGTCTCTGCGGAAGAGATTGTGAATCATGTGCTGAGAAGGTAAATCAGATGAGGTGAATAATCAGGTGCTTCACGAAAAGAATCAAGGGTACCCTCGGCCGATTAGAAACAATTTTCAAAATTCACTGAGTAGCCAATCAGTGGTATTTTATAATTGATTTACTTCATTTCTTACGATACCCATCACAGAGTCTTTCTTATCAAAGGTTTATCGTTCCACCGGAAAAAAAATATATCACACTGAGTACTTTTAACTTGAAGGTTGGCCTTCTAATTGCATTTCATCCCCGAAAATATCACAAAACACATGCGTCAACGGACGAAAAGAAAGAATTCACTTCCTGCGAAAGTCATCACTCAAAAGCCATACCTACACTGTGAATGGAGTAAACCTAAAATCTTCAAATACAGTAAAATATCTTGGAATTGCCTTAACTTCAGATGTATTGTGGGGAAAACTCATAAAAAACTATGCGGAACAGCATTAAAGAAACTTAGGTTTTGTTAAGCGTATAATAGGAAGGTCCTCGGATGAAAAAGTGAAAGGGAGATGCTACTTCGCTCTGGTTAGGCCACACCTCGAATACGCCGCGAGCATTTGGGACCCTGTTCAAATATATTTAACCAAAAAATTAACAAAATACAATGCAAAGCTGGACCCTTCGTTAAAAACTGCTACGAACGAACATATAGTGTTACACAACACTTCGAGGGATTAAGGTGGGAGCCCCTAGTGACTCGGAGGCTGCACGCTAGGCGTAGGCTGCTTGAGATATTCAGAACTGGTGAGTTTCAGAGCGACACAAAGAATATTATCATGACGACTCACATCTCTAGGTCTGACAGAATCGTTAAAATAAGAGAGACACTTTGTCGAACAGATAGGTACAAGAACTCGTTCTTTCAGCGCACAATAAGCGACCACAATAAAAATTAAGCTCTACTAAATACACTCCCATAATATATGTCACCATTTCACCTCCCAAAACCTTACATCTTTTCACGGCTGGTGACCTAACACCCCCTGCCACACGCCCATGCTGCGGCTCGCGGGGTAGTATGTAGATGTAGATGTATAATCTAAGCAAAACACTATCACTAAGTGTTTCAATTCTCAAGATCACAATCGAGAGACAGTTCATTGAAATGCCTGAACCTCAAGAGCTTTTTTGTCTTCTGTCAGTCCACCTGATTGCCACGTGAACCTTCACCCTGTTCCCATCGCCACACACGAGCCCACTTCAAGAGCGATGACGTCACAATGGCGCGCACCCCATTACGTCACGAGGATCGGTCGGTTCCGCAAAGCCGCGGCGCCCGCGGCTTCCAAGTTCAAAGTCGCCGTCGGCACTTCCAACTCCATCTGACAGAACACCGCTCGAGAGATCATTAATTCAAGAAGATGGAAGCGAGTGCATGGATACATAAGGAAGGCGCGATATGAAGAGAGGCATACACACAAGATTCTACCTTTAAAGAGAACTGAAAGACTTTAAGGTAGTCCGAGCGAAAAAGTTTCCTAGTCATAATAGAGACCATATTCGAATCATACGTTTTAATTACACCAGGAGTAGGATACATCAATTAAGTATTGCATTATTAATGGTGCAATTATATAGTTTTATATGACAGAAATTGTAAGTAATTAAATGAAAATATCTAAATAAGTCTTTAACTTGACTCATTTTTTACGCGCGGTGCGTTTGAAACTCCTTCAAAACGGAAGGTTATTTGTGATACCCAAGAACCTATTGCGGTGACAATATGATTAACTTTCAAATATAGTTGAGAATACATACAAACTAAACACTGTTAGTTTTTTACGACATCTAACTGCTAGAAATACCTCACTTTATAAATGATGTCTCTCTGGAGTACATACCTGTACCATTTCCCATGTAAGAGGGCTGTTATTCCTAGGCAAATACCTCCGAAAGTAACGTGGTAAGGGGAAAGTAATTTTTGGTGTCATAAGAAGGGTGAGATATTTTTCTTTAAAACGAGACCAAATTTATTGACTTCTACGTAAAGTAATATTTCGCTCAAACTACCTTAAAGGAAGTCTCTCGGCTCCCTTTATGCAGTTAAAAAGTCTCTTGAACTTTCAAGACCTGATGATGCACACTGAAATGCTGGCGAAACGGTTGTCCACGACTTTGCTGGTGCGTGGGAAGAAACTTACGAGTCAGACTTAAAGATAATTTGAGCGAGATAAAATTTCAGCAACGATTCCAATGAATTTAATTTAATTTTGAAGAAAAAAATCTCACATTTCAAAATACACCAAAACATCACCCCCAGATCTCATTACTCTTCGAGATATTTGACAAATTATAGGGAGGCGTTTTCTGGAAGATGGAATGGAGAACGCGCCACACTCCAGACAGGCTTCACTTACAAAAAATTAGTTATTTCCAATGCTAAGATCTCGCCGGAAATTTAAGAGAGAGAGTAGTTTTCAAGTTTTTTCAACTCATTTTGAAAATATATTTCTCACTCATCACTGCATTAATCGCTGTTACAGAATCGCTAATAACAGCCTCATACAAACTATCGACCACATAATATCGAACACGAACAAAAACAATACATCGACCACAAACACTGATGGCGTACTCGAAGAATCAAGTCCCGGAGTGAGAGGTCATACATCCGTAACATATTTAATACAAAGAATAAGGAGTATAGACAACGGCTGAAACGAAAGCCTAAAATACCCACTCAACAATACAAAAATGATCAAGAACAAGGGGAAAAGGCACCGCTAAGCAATGCAGACCATTACAATGTCTACAGCCAGACTTTTTCACAAGGCTCTGGTAGGCTTCTTCAGCACATGGCTGTCATTTATGCTGACGTATATCGTAACTAAAATCATCTATGGAAGTCGCAAATAAAGTCTGCAAGTACTGAAGTTTATGATTAATATTAAAGAGGAAGCGGTCGGTGCAGCAGAGTTATCAGGTAATCTGGACTGCAAAACTAGGGCACTTCCAGTCCAGAAAGAGAGCGAGCACGATTAATTAATTAAAGAGCTTTAGGAACGGGCAAGGATTCCGAGAAGTTTAGCTCCGATGCCAGAGGAGGAATTATAAAGACGCAAACACTAAATGATTTCAAAGTAACTCCTCTTTAGCTTCCAAATCAGCACTTCCAAGTAATGAAGAAGCTATTTAGCAACGGGAGACCGCGTTTCAAATACACAAGTTTTCCTGAGAAAATATTCATTTCACCGTTTAATAAAAACTAGAAACATGAAGACTTCAACGCCATTAGTCACCAGTCCGAGGGTTTCACTCCACTCCACTACCCATTCAGCTAACGGTTTTATTCCTTTATTTTTATGCCTTTCATTTACTGAGTTTCCTCTGCGACCGTGAGAGGCAACATAAATACTTTAGTCCGACTTTCTGCTTAACCGATTTAAAAAATCTGCTTCCAAAGTTGAGATGCGTTAACTACTTAAACCATAATTTAGGTAAAAAAACAGGCTTATTATTCTACGAATGTAGTTTTGAAGAACAGTCTTTTATAGTCAGAGTACCCGAAAGCAACGCCAATTCTATGGAATTGCAACATTTGGACTTCATATATCGCAGTGAGTAGCTAAGCTTAATAACTCGTAAAATAAGGCGGTAAATGCACCTATGTTTACTTAAATGGATTACCGGAAAGTTTCTGTTTCTCATCCTAGTCCAGACTCCGATCTCATAAAACAGCACGCTTCAAATACAATTTAATTAAGGGTTTTCTTATTTCCAAGCATGCGTTGCTGACAAATTCTTCGGCCATTAAAAAAATACTAGATAACTATACATAAATACTTTCCAATAGATGTCAAATTAACACTCCCAGCTGTTGCATGCAATTAATTTACTTTTTTTGTACAAATCTCCACACTCCCACTGAAATCAGATCACATAATCTGAGGCAGGGTCCAGATTTTCAAAAGAAGTATTCATCAGGACTTAAAGTACTATTAAATAAAATACTACTAGTTGGCCAAAATCGGTGTATTAAGGTCGAATGAAACAGTCAAAATGTTTCACCAGATATATTCACATGTGCCAGTAAAAGAAAAATGACTTCGTATTTTCCACACTTTTTATTACAATACCTAACCGGTTTCGATGTTACGACATCATCTCAGAGGTCACGCGTTAAGTACAGATGCGATGGATTTATTTATATATATATATATACGGGGAGGATATGGGAGAATGGTTGGGGGAGGATATGGGAGAAGGATCAAACTAACAAGATTCAACTAATACTTTCCAAAAGGCGGTAAAATCTGCCTTGGAAAGTTGTCCGCACCTGGGGTCTTATTCTGTGAGAAATCGACACGGTCGAATCTCGGTACATACGCGAATGTGAAGTCAAAGTCCCCGACAAATCCGACACATTTGAATGCTCCCCTTTGAATTTTACGTGGCTCTGACGTCAACATTTCGTCTTTGTCGAGACTCGGAAAGTCCGAGGATGTACAGAATACCCCCCCTGATCTCCGTTCGCTCTACGGTCTCCCCGAAACCCACAAGCATCTCTATTCCCGTTCTTCCAGTGGTCGCCCATCATACGGCACCGAAATTTAACCAAGTTCCTGATAAGTTAAAAGTCGGAAATTTTGTCTGCTGACCCACTTCCGGCAAAATGAGGTAATCAAATAGGGTAATGGTCGCCCATTATACTGCACCGTGTCATGCTTACGCTTTTAAGCTTAATTCACTGATACGGAATTACTCCAGCTTCAATTCGACCCATGGAATCTAACACTCTAGAATTAACACAAAAACTATCCGTGATAAAACCCCCTTCCAATGGGAAGCTCGAGTCCTTTGACATGAATAACCTCTTTCCTTCAGTCCCGGCCACCGAAGCAGTGAAACTTTCCGTTGAGCTTTTGTCCAAGGCGAGAATCTCGGACCTAATTGCCATTGAATTCATATGGCTTTTAAACCTTCGCATCAAACAAAATTCCTTAAATTTTAACGGGTCCTTCTACAGCCAAATACTTGGCTTATCAGTGGGTGCTCTATTATCGCCTATTCTGGCCGACATTTGTATGGAAAATTTTGAGAAAAACTATTTACCGCAAACAGCCCCCTACTGAAGTATTTCTTTTACTATTTTAGACATGTGGATGACGCAATTTGCCTTTGGACAGATACCGACAGACAATTAGATTGATCTCTTGCTCTGCTAAACCCCATTCATCAATATCTTTCTCGGTGGAAAGCGGCGGTAAGATAATATTTTTTTTAGACCTTACCATCTCCATCTCGGAGAATAAACATTCCTTTTCAATTTTCCGTAAGCCGTCCTTCAGTGATGCCATCATCCCTAACGATTCTTACCACCACCACCGCCATAAACTCGCGGCATTCCATTCTCTCCTCCATCGACTCTCCAATGTCCCCCTTAGTGTCCCTCACTTTACAACGGAACTTATGATTATTAAACGCATCGCCTCATTCAACGGCCATAAGGATGAATTTATTGATTAGCTGTGATTGCGACACTAACGCATAAAGCCATATTAAATTCCACTCACCTCACCCCTATTTCGCCGACAAACCCATGAGATGGTGCAAGTTACACTGTGTGAAGCAATTAAGCTATAAACTTAGTTGTGTATTACCTAAGGACAATTTTAAATTGCGTTTTTATAACCCTGTACCAATTGGAAAACTTGTTTTTAATTCTAAAGACGGTTATGACAATCTGGTGAGAAGCGGGATGTTCTCCCTTAATTGTGATCCTCCCTGATGTAATTGTTTATATATATCGGCCAAACTGGCCGGAATTTTAAGATAAGTATGACTGAACATTTACAAAATTTTACAAATCAGGACTATAACTCGTTGTTTTCAAAACATCTGCTTGTTTCGAATCACTTCTCTAGTTTTAACCCCTCTATTTTATACTTCTGTAACAAACGTATTAAACTGGACTATTTAGAAAATTTTTAAATATTTTCGCCATTTAAAACATGTACTCATAGGGTTATAAACGATTTTATTCCTGACAAATTGTGCCCCTTTTTATTGTGCCTTATAACATTTGCCGCTCTGGTTTTTTCGCTTTCCTCTGGTAGTGTCCTCGCTTTGTTAACCAACCTAATTCTGTTCCCCCTAACTCTTCCCCCATATCCTACCTACACGTATGTAAAGTCATTGCATCGGTACTTAACACGCGTCATCTGAAGATGATGTTGTAACATCGAAACCTGTTCGGTATTTTAATAAAAAGCGTGGAAAATTTGATGTCATTTTTATTTTACCATGCCTCAATTCCACCAAGTACAATCGCCTACGATCACGTATAATCACACGTGTTATAATAAAACATGTGAAGATGGGAGAAAATATTTAGTTACATGACCACCATGTTAAAGTTCTAGTGACATTTTCGAAGATAATGATAAAACACGTCTTCACGGACATGTTCCACATGGACTTACGCAGAGTGATCAGGTATAACCTAAATAACTGATGGTCGACAAAGTTGATTTGTCTAAATTTCAATTCAGTGGGCCTCACTTGCATCTGGATCGATTTTCTGGTACGCACTGTCTGACCATTATAACTTTCCTCAGATGCAGAAATGCTCCCTACAGCTCAATTCCAAAACTTATTAATGCCACACAAATAAAGCCATTCGAAAGCAACCTGACCAACTAAGATTTAACCCTGACAGCAACACTCCCTGACTACTATACAAATAGAATACTCCAGGGTTGCGATGCAATGAGCGAAGATCGTGTTGAATGCCTAAATCTTAACAAGAAGCACGACCTCTATTCAAGCAGCAACGACTGGGCGTCTTCAAGGGCAAAAAACTCACCAAAAGGCATCTGTTATCAGCAGAAAGGCTCGCCGATATTGGCTTTTAACTTGGAAACACCCAATACGGAATTCCACTTACCTGTAAATGAAAAGAGATAATATAAATTAGAGCACTGGGATATCTCAAAACACAAAAATCACAAAGATGGAGGGAAATGACACCCAATTTTTTCACAGACACATTATTTAGCACGAAAGATAGATCAAGAATTAAGAAACTCAGTGCTATGAAAACGGGCATCAAAGTTGACGCCATACCTTGTAGGGACTTCGATATTTTCTTCAGAAATAAAATCGAATTACATGAAATCACGATGGCACCAAAATAATGACAAAAAAATCTTTTTCCGTTTGCGTAGATATACAATTAAAGGATTCCATAAAAAAATAGATAAATATTAATTGCACAAATCCAAACGAAATCGACGAAATCTGTATAACCAGTTGTAGAAGACAGCGTTAAGGCCACTTTACACGGTACAATTTATAGTACAAACGAATGCATGAGCTCTTGCATGAGGAAAGTTGTACCGTGTAAAGCGGCAAATTGTATGATTGTCTGAACGACTTCTCGGGAAATAGAACCTGCTCTATTTCCACTCAGTTTCTCGTATAGTCATTCTATGACACATTCGTTCGTACGATAAAATGTACCGTGTAAAGCGGCCTTTAATTCTCTGCACTCGTAGTTAGAGTCATGGATTACGGCAACATTAGCAGTGGATGTGTTATTGAGCGGCAAGCAATATTTCCTTAAAGCATAAATGCGGTTACCTTGAAGACACGGTATTATTCCGAAAATACTGCCTCTAAAGTTGTATGAATATGGCAGTGATGCAGCGAAAATAAGTCTGTTTAATGCTTTTCAAATTTAATGTGATCGCCGCTATTTAATTATACACTTGAAAATTGAAGAACGGCATTCATGCTTTGAAATAGTCTCGTTAAGGGCGATTCAGAGAATGATATTGAAAATTTATTGTTGATTTAGTGTTTATTTAAAGTTAAAGATGAACTAGTGAAATTTATATTGAAAAGGATTATATAAGATGTCTTATCGTGAAGAAAATTTAATTTCAGGCTCAAAATAATAATTTTCAAGTAGGTACCTATTATTGTTAGCACTTAATAGCTGACTACCCATCATTTTACGCTTATATATTCTGCAATAGATATATTATGAAAATTCTAAGTCGATTTATTTACTAACATAACTATAGTACATCTACATCTACATACTACCCTACGAGCCGCCACATGGGCGTGTGGCAGAGGGTGTCAGGACACTGCGTAAGGATTTAAGGGGTAATATTTTTGGAGATAAAACGGTGACGAGTACACAATGGAAATATACTTACAATTAGTGGAGCTCAGTTTTTATAGTGATCGCTAATTGTACGCGTAAAAAAACGAGTTCTTGTACCTATCTGTTCTGCAATGTTTCCCACTTATTTTATCGCTTCCGCCAGACCTAGAGATGTAGTAACGCGTCATGATAATATTCTCTGTATCGCTAATAATGCATTAGATCACGAGAAAAAAATCTGTGGTAAAGACTGCAGAACATACAGGCTTTAAATGTCATTTTTCCTGTTATTTCCGCGACTTAATAGACCATATTATAAGCAACAGACAATTAAAAACTAAGTTAGTCGATAGGTTGTGTTGCTAATTAGTTGATTTGTCCCTAACGTGTTTCTCGATGCGCAACGCAGTACTAACATGACGTTTTATATTATTCCGGCTTGACTCTTGTATCTCTTGAGTGTTTATGCAGTTGTAAAATATATTAACACAAAGATATCCCGACTTATTGGTAGCAAACCCATTATGTATAGCAAGCTGGTGAAAGATCACCTTTCGACAAGTTGTTCAGGGTCATTAAATGCAAATTTAATAATAGTCTTGAGCTACATTAGGGTATATTGTGGCGCATTTTGGTGATAACTCACCCCCAGCTACACCCTTCAAGGGCTGGCAGGGTATATTGTAGATTAAGGTAGTTTGAGCGAAATATCATTTTACCTAGAAATCCATGAATCTATGAATCATTTTGAGGAAAAATATATCACCCTTCCATTGACTCCCATTCTTATTCAACCCCTTACCACATTACTTTCCGATATATTTGCCGGAAAATACCAGCCCTCTTATATGGGAAATGGTATGTGCATGCACTCCAGAGAGACATTATTTGACAAATGATGGCGTTCTCACACTTAGATCTCGTAAAAAAAATCAACAATGAGAAGTTTGTGTGTTTCCTCAAATATTTTTCCTCAAATACAGTACCAAAGAGTACAGTATGATTAATTTTCAAAAATATTTTAGGAAACACACACTATTTGGTACTCTCCAAAGTAAATTTGGACAGAAAGTGGGTGCCAAGGAAGAATGTTGCGCGTAAGCAGTTGAGAGTAAAACTGGAAAGGTTGCTGGACAGCGAGGTAAGAATGCGGTATGGTTGCATGCTTGAGGATGCTCTATCGTTGAAGCAGAGAGAATGGGACGAGCATATCAGAAACGAGAACGTAAATGATGCGTGGGAGCGTTTAAAAGGAGCGATTGAGGAATGTGCTGAAAGTGTATGTGGAAAAGGAGTGGTAGGAAGATTGAAAGGTATTGCTTGGTGGAATGAAGAAGTGAAAATTGCAGTCAGAGAAAAGAAAGAGGTGTACAAGAATATGATTGCTGCCAAATCTGAGGAAGAGCGTACTAAGGCATGTGAGATTTATAGAAAGAAAAAGAATGAATGCAAAATCGTTCTGACAGAGAGCAAAGAAAGAATGCGTGAGGATGAAGCTAACAAAATCCAGAGTGATTTTGAAGGTAGTAAAAAGCTGTTTTGGAAGTGGGTAAAAAGGGCTATGATTGGTGAAGGTAGGGGAATGAATGCGGTAAAGAACAAAAGTGGAGAGATCATATGGGACGAGAGCAATATCAAGGACTGCTGGAGGGAGTATTTTGAAGAATTGTACAATAATATAGCAGGCGTTGAGGATGAGCCTTGTGAAGTGGTATGTGAGAATGTGAGGATGGAAAAGGATATCAGTGAGAAGGAGGTCACAACGGCTTTGAGAATATTGAAAAATGGGAAGGCAGTAGTCATGGATGGGATATCCAGTGAAATGTTGAAGTGTGGGTGTAAATTACTAATTTGTAGGCTGCGTGAACTATACAATCTATGCTTACAGGTTTCTCTTGTTCCAGCGGATTGGAAGAATGTTATCATCGTTCCGTTCTACAAAGGGAAGGGAGGAAAGACCGAATGTAATGATTATCGGGCCATTAGTTTATTGAGTATCCCGGGAAAAGTGTTTAGTAAAATATTAATCGAAAGAGTGAGGAATATTACTTCCGAAAGAATATGGGGTGTACAGTGTGGGTTTATGCCTGGGAGAGGATGTAGTGACCAGATTTTTGCACTTCAGTAAGTGATAGAAAAATGTATGAGTGTCCGAAAGAAAGTGTACTGTGCGATTGTCGATTTAGAGAAGGCATATGACAGAGTAAATAGAAAGAAGTTGTGGAAGGTTTTGAGAGACTATGGAGTGCATGGGCAGTTATTGAATGTTATGATGGCGATGTATGACAATAGTAAGGCAAGTGTGAGAATTAATGGAGCTCTGAGTGATTGGTTTGTAATAAATCGGGGTGTAAAGCAAGGATGCTAATGTCTCCATGGCTGTTTAATGTATTTATGGATAAATATGTTAGAGACGCATGTAGTGATAACGACGATATTTTGATTGGTAATGTAAACGTGCGAGTTCTTCTACATGCGGATGATGCTGTTTTGATCTCAGACAGTCAACAGGGATTGCAGAAGCCCCTAGATAGGTTTTGTGAATCAACGTAGAGAATGGAATTGGAGGTAAATGCGTGAAGGACTAAAGTAGTAGTTTTTTATAAGGAGAATGGGGAGAATAACTGTGTGATGAGGGCGAATGGTGAAGTAATTGAACTGGAGAATGATTTTGTGTACTTAGGTAAGATGTATGCGAAAGATGGAAGAATATGGAGATAAAAATATAATGAGGAGATAAAGAGACGTGCGAATGCTGGAAGGAAAGTGGTTGGTAGTACGTGGGGCATATCAAGGAATGAGTGCTTGTCTAAGGAAGCGAAAATTGCCGTGTACAAAAGTGTACTTCTTCCCTCTTTGCTATATGGTAGCGAAACTTGGGTATGTCAGGAAGACATAAGAGTAGGCTAAACGCCATGGGTATGAGTTATCTAAGGAGTATTTGCGGCAAAAGTAGGATGGATAGGGTAAGGAATGAGTGGGCCATGAATAAATGTGGGTTAAATACTCCAGTAATGGACGTGTATGAAAGGAATGTGCTTCGTTGGTTTGGCCATGTTGAGAGATTGGATGAGAGTCGAATAACGATACAGATATATAAGAGTGAAGTCAATGGTGCGAGAGGTAGTGGTAGGCCGAGAAAGTTGTGGTTGAATGTGGTTGAGGAAATTCTTAGGAGGAGGAATATTAGGAGTCTTAAAAACAGGAGGGCGTGTATGAAACAGTGTATGGGGGTAAATGAGGCAAAAGAGGTTTGCAAGGATAGGTCAGTATGGAGGAAATTCTTGAAGCAGAGTTAGGAGTACAATTATTTATTAATGAGTGAAACATTTTGAATGTGCCTACCCCGAAAGGGAACGGCGTGATGGGTATGTATGTATGTATGTAATCATACTGTCACTGCAGTAAATTCTTCGGGATCGCAATAAACCTTCAGTTTTGATGTAGTTTCGAATGTACCGCGTGAGAAAAATGAGCCAAGTTAAAGATTTACTTGGATATTTTCATTTGATTACTTACAAGTTTAGTCATATAAAAGGATATTATTGCACCATTAATAATGCAATATTTAATTCGTGTGTCTCACACCTAGTAAAATTAAAAGGTGTAATTCGAATATGTTCTCTATAGTGATTAGGGAACTATCTCGCTCGCACTACCTTATGATGAAAAATCAGAACACATTGTTGGCAGTGCGTGTAATAGAAGTTTTACCTTGATTTACATCGAAGAATGGCGCAGAAATGCTCAAAATTCATGTAACGATTAAAGGGTTTCTTAGACCTGGGAACTCATCAGGAACAATCCTCGCAGCAAGGCGTGGATCGAAAATGAAACAAATGAATTCTCAAGCTCCGTGTTAAAATGAACCAAGGGGAAAAAACAGAATTTCGATCTTTTAAAGAGCTAGCGCTTATTCAAGACACGAAATCCACGTTTAAGATTCGACCTTCCGGAAAATTACAAATCTAACAATTTTAATGCCGAGGCACCGAAGGATTGAAGTCTTTCCCCACACAGCGTCTCCACAGAAAGGCGACAAAACATCACGACGGGATTCAATGGATTACATTCAGTCACCAGAGATTCCAGAGTTTTCGAAAAAAAACGTAAATTAATGATGATTTTTTGGGAGTAAGAATTTTCTTTTTTCCTTTAACGCTATCATCGACACTGAAATGCCCAAAGCACCATTAACAACGAATGAACGGCAAGCTGCTTTTTAGAAAAAAAAACACGAACAACTTATTACAATGAAATATTTACATATATTCCAACAATGTTGTCCTAGCAGTGCATTTTTGAGGCTAAATAATCATTTCCAAATCTCTAGAGGAAAATCTCCCGGGAAATCCTTAATGAGAAGCACGAAAATACGAATGAATGCTTTTTTATTTTCGTTTCCTCGGAAACGAAGCTCATTTAAGGAAATAGAAGAGCAACTGAAGGAATAAAAAAACGCAAACTTCCACCATTCGAACATATGGTGATACTAAAGGCCATACCTCTTACAGTCTCCGAAGAGTAAAAAGCCTACAGAAACAGATAAGATGGCATATTTATTTTTCATGACCTATATTTCGCAGCTGGAGAAGCCCATCCTCTCCTTCGAAATAAACACACACTCATTTATCACATTAATTCACTAGATGACGAAAAGTAAAAGAGTATCTGCCCCGTTTTTGGATGTATAATTTCGTTACTTGGAAAAGAATTAATTTTTTTGTCTATTTGAAAAAAATTAGATTAGGTAATTAGTGAACAGCGTTACTTATAACTGAGGTCCATTTACCTTCCTTCTGACATCACACGCGATCGTGACTTCTCGGAACGAAAACCATTGCCATCAGTTACAGTTACTATTGCCCAAGTCTTCTACTCTTACGAATTGACAACAATTCATCGCCATACGGATCATCGCGGAAATCGAAAATACATCGAATTATGTCTTACCTGTAGAAATAAATTTTATCTCATTCATCGCTGTCATTCAATGGATCACAAACAATAAATTAGTTCCACTTTTACATAACGAGTATATTTTTTGAATAATATTATCCATTACGTCTGCTTGAGAAAATGACATAGGGTAGTTAGAGAGCAAATCGATTGCCTTTTAAGTTACGCCTATTAATCTTTCTCCTGACTTCACTCAGACTACTCGGATCAAAAACTAATTCCACTCGATCCTTTTACTGTTTCCCAGACACCCACATGATTATTATAAGAAGAAAACATTGCATCGCCGTGCGATAAAGCGAAAATACACCCATCGATATCACTAGACGATCAATCGAGAAACAATTAGGAGAAAGTCGATATCATAACCTGCCAATGAGTCAACGACTGTAAAATCCCCTACCTCCAGTCGACATTCCCGATTGGGAAAAGGATCTTGAATGTTGATGGAAAACTCACAAAGTGAACACCAAGTGGGTCAGGAGATATGGATAGGGACGATGTTTGCCAACTGCGTTCACATGAAGAGAGAGTTTGGCCGTAATGCGACGACGAGGCATTAAATAATTCATTCGCGGAGCAAACTGGATTAATTGAGTGCTCCGATGGCGAAACCCTGGGAAGATGCCTCTCCCCTTTGCCGGGAAGTTTCGCTTCGCAAACTTCTTCTTGCACGGAAGGAGCGCAAGACGAGAGGATTTCGAAGCGGTGAGAGAATTGAAACGGATCATACCGAGATCTTGATGGCGACAGGATTCCATGGCGACGAAATATGGAGAGCTAATGCTCCCATTCTTCTCCTCCTGCCGAAGGAAATGGAAACTCCAAGCAGTTCAGCGTTCCAGGGAAACCTGGATTGGAGTTATTCGACCGAATAAGGAAATTATCCGCCCTGAATGGAAAATCTTTCGTCTTGGAAATACATAGTACATACGAACTTTCCAAACTAGGACGCGAGGTAAACTTTCATCTTTTATTTTCGTACCAGATCGGAGACTTAATTAAGAAATAGTCGGAGATGGGATTTGTGAGCAATGGCAGAAGTAAACAAAAACGAACGGCGGGGAATCACCATGAGTCAACGGAAGGATTCAGAAACATCGGGCGAGATGATGTGGACAACCATGTTTATAGATAGGAACGTAATGAAAAACATGAAAAATAAATGGTGTCCTTCTTGTGAGGAAGTTGGCGTTCATAAGGCATTAATTTCATTCAACACAATTTACTTCACAGAAAGATTCATCCCCTGAGATGTGAAAATACCATACACGCGAGGCTCAAACCCGTGACCTACGGTAGGGAAGACGAGAATATTGCTTCTCGGACAACGAGGCCAGCAAATATATTATCAGAAGGAGAAAGTGAAAAGTATCTCGTAAACGGAACATTAATTAAGTTTTGTCCCCTTTACTCTTCCTCCCGCTATTAAACTATTCCCATCAACAACCCACCCCCTTCCTATTAAATTGAAAAATTCCGACGAGTCGTGTTTCAGGGTGACAATAGAATATCATTTTGATGCTGCACTGCACCAATAGGACCGACAAAAGCGATAAAATAATATAATGCATAGACGAACAATTAAGTACAAAAAGTAGTTCTTCTCCCTCACGATAAGTGACCACAGTTAAAACCGTGGAAACTGAGCGGCACTTCAAACACTCAAAACTCCCAAAATACATTTTTTTACTTTCTTCACTATACATACTTGGTCAAAAGAAGCGCTCACATCTTCCACCTTAAGAAGCCTCCAGGATAAGAGGAGAAACGCCGTCAGAAATACAACGACGCGGCAGAATCCCGAAAGAAGAAATAGAGCCAGCACCTACTCGCCCAGGAAATATTATACAAAACTTCATTCGCCTCTCTGGGAAGGTGATACACAGGAAAACCATGAGATGTGAGGAGCTGAGGACGAAGGACGAGAGACTTCTGGCGCCATTTGCGTTCCTCGAGCGCTGTAGATAGCCGGACACGTGTCCAAACTGTGTCTTGGTGAAGCACCACGTACGGACTAGTAAAGCCCGCGGAGTCATTCGCACGGCCAGTTTCTCTCTCCTTCGTGAGCGGGTCCATGACGTTAGATAACGGATATCGGAGGAAGCGGAAAGAATAACAGTTTTGGCGCCAAAATGGACAGCCAATCAGAAGCGACCGACCCCTCTATCAACACCTGGCCGAAAGAAGCGCTCGCATCTTCGACCTGAAGACGCCTCCAGGATAGGAGGAGAAACGTTTTCGGAGAAACAACGACGCGGTCGAATCCCGAAAGAATAAATGGAACCAACTCCCAAAATTCCCTTATTTATGTATTTATTCATTCATTTCATCACCAAAAACGGCACCAAGGCTATTACATTGGCTGACATAATCAATAAATAAATAAAATTTTAAAACAAAAATATAATTACATTAAATCAAACAATAATGAGGCAAACGTAAGAACGGGGCTTAGGGATTGGAGAGGGGTGAATCATTCAAGTGGCGTTTCAGGGAGGATTTGAAAACGGTGGCAGAGGAGAAAAGGACCTAGGAAGGATATTTCGAGGCCAAGGAGCTGAACAAGGAGGGGATTCGGAAGATGAGAGAGCGCTGAGAGATGGAAAGACGGAATCGGGGGAGTACGTAGTACACAGTTACTGCGTAATGGACGGGGAGGAACATGAATACGAAAGAGAGGGAGTATTTCATTGGTCCGTAGAGATCCGCTGAAGATTCTGTAGAAACATCATATCTGATAGGACACGGCGGTGAGTTATGTGAGAAATGCCAAGGGAGGAAAGGATGAGGTCACGGGTTGAGGTCATGAAGGTGGGGACTCGATGGCGGACTATGGCGAGAAAAGTTGCCCGGACGGTTGAGCAAATCCAAGGTAGTGGGGCAGGCGGTAGACCCAAATTGGTGCACAGTATTCTACTTCATCATTTCACCACCCTATTACCTTCACCTTTACACGGCTTGTGTCCTAATATCCCCTCGCCCATTCTGCGGCTCGCTGGCTAGTATGTAGATGTAATTACACACGAGTCTTTTTCCTTTCCAGAGCCTCCATCTCCTTGACACCACCCACCCATCTCCATTCCACTTTGAATACAATTGGGCATTTGTATCATTGCTGCGAGACTAAATGATTATGTCGATGTACTGAAACGCGTGGTACTACTACAAAAAGTTTGGTGACAGTTCGAAGTTTCTCCAAAATTATTTCATAAGCTTTGAGGAGCTGCACAGGGTTCTCCTACGAACACCAAAAGGAAAACAGTTCCTTTTCAAACAAGCGGCGGTTTCTTGCATCAAGAAATGATGCGGCGCCCAAAACCGAGCCACCGAGTATTACAAAACCATCCTAGATTCTTCAAATTATAATTATCATTCCCTCCACACTCAACACCGGAATAATGGAACATTTTCGGAGTACGTTGTGACATGATCGTGAAAATAATAACATCATATTTTTTAAATTGTGTGTAGCACCAATGTAATCACACTAATGGGACTCCATTCCTTAGTCAAATGCGCGCGAATCACTGAACATTTCAAATAGATTACTTCGCACAAAAAACACATACTTCGACGATGACTTCTTTCACGACGGAAACACTAAGGGATTACACATCGAAAGTTGACATGTATTTCTGAGAAACATGCATACCAGTGATATTTTCTTTAGGCATTTCCCATCGATGTTTTTCATAATAGACCCCATTTCATTTCCATCGTTCCCTGAAGACCATGGTCAATTTCATGGTCATGCAGGGGAGATGATTTTACTCAGCATTTTAGACAGGTAAGTGTGGGTGCTTCCCGGTACCACAACTGTGGGTCGCTCTATCCTTACATCCTGGCCTTCCATTTGCAATGACCGGGCTCGAATTCTCACGGTGGTGGATCGGATTTATATCGGTGGTATCATGACGCCTATCTGATGGCGATGGGGAGAGAACTTTGAATGCGATATCCGCTGCGTCCCTCCGGGTTGTACGTCAAACTTACTTAGTCGCCTCACCCGCTTACGTCTTGGGAAAAGCCAGGCACTGAACAGATGTCCAGATACACTGAAAAGTAGACCAACATAAAAAAGTCGTTCAATCGATACCATATTCGATTCACAGATTTTTTGGTCGTTGATCACGAATCTTAAGTAGAAATTTGCGATGCACGAATAAGATTACAAATAGCTATAACAATTTCCAAGTAACTGGTTAACATGCCTAGGACACCCACCACTCTGTAGACCTAAAATATTTTTCGGTCTAGAGGTAACTTTATAGAGTACCTGGACTACTGTTCGTCGGTGGAATTCATTTCACCGGCCACTCAATTCCCACAATCCTCTCGCTGTTATGCTAAACCTACTTATCGATTGCGGGCGGGATCCATTTGAAACACTCAATTCCTCGTCATGCCACAAAATAGGAACTTCGATTCACATCACGTACCAGAGACTCTTCACCGCATTGCTCAAGTTTGGATTCACGAGGTCCCGTGAGCTCTTCCATTGCAGCATGCCGTATTATACACGAAGTCAAATAAGCCGTCTGCTTCATGGACTATTTCTGAATCGTACGCTATAAAATTATCAGGGATAAACGCTATCACACTCGCATGACCAAACCTCTTCTTTCACTTCCAATCCTCCCTTATTCCTCCCCGCCTTATATTCAAAAGGTTAGCCACCTGACATCTCTCCGACACAGGTCCATGAGAGGATTTACAGGAATCATGAGTTAGCACATGTTCCATAATTCATAATTTACGTTTTTTGGTTGGTTGTAAGAAGAGGAAAGCGATAACTGAGGTGAATGGCGCCTTTGAGGATATTGGATAAGTAATAAGGTTTGTGAATGGAGGAAAGCTAAGAAAACTCGACTTCTGTGTATAAATCGTGCTCCTGTTTATAAGCGTGCTCTTATCTAGGTTCCCTCAGCTTAATGTGCAATCCAAAGAGATGTAATGGTACAGTTTACAATATAAGTGGTGTAGCCGATGTAGGCGATGAGAGCGACGTTGTTCCCTGGGTCATTATCTACACCTTTATCGACTTTAATCATTTTTTTTTTCAATTTAAGCCACTTCTTGAAGGAGTCTTCTTTTTAGGCGGATCTGTCCTCAGAAAGGTTTCAATTGAAGTGCTCCCTCCATGCTCGTCCATCCTGTGCTGCCACCCTCAGCTCTTCCTAATTCCTTCCATTCATATCATCCGTCAACATATTATTTCTTCGCCTTCCTCTCACTCTCTTTCCCTCAATCCTTCCTTTTTAATACTCTTTTCAGCAGGGAATCTTTCCTCAGGAAGTGTCCCATCCAGTGTGTCTTCCTCTTTCTTATTGATTTTAAAATATATCTTTTCTCATTCATCTTTGCCAGCGTGTCCTCGTTTCTCACTCTGTTTTGAACCTTGAACTCCTGGGATAGTGTCCACCCGGAGATCCCATCCTGGAAATATTTCACCTCTGGAAAATTTCTTCCCAGGATCATTTATGTAGCGAGCAGTCCATTTCAACTTGATAAATCAAACATTAAATTGAAGCATTAAATTAATATTTTTCTATTGATGGCACAAAAATAATTTATATAAGACTGATTTTTTGAGCAATTTACTAAATATCTACGCGCATAATAAGTCTTTTCATTGACTCCCTTTTTCACGGCAGACGATGAACAATCTTTCACACGGGGAGTGATTCTTTAAAAATAAAGCGGAGAATAATCGATTTATTTTTTAAACCCATTGGGAAAATATAAAATCACACTGTTAAATTTCAGACGAGATCTACGCGTAAGAAATTCCACATTCCACGAATCGAAAAGTATTGAGGTAAAAGGCAGATATTTTGGTATCACTGGAAAGGTGAGATATTTTTCTTTAAGCCAAATTCACTATGAGAAATGACATCCCGCTCAAGCTACCTTAAGTTCTCTGCTTCCAACAGGGACAAGAAACGGATATTCCGCATCGCAAGAGAACATGAATCCCAATGCTAGCGGGAAAAGAAATCGTTCGAAATTAAAAATAGTAACCTTACTTGAAAGCAGTATTTTATTTAGTAAGTAATCTGCCAGTTAAAGGTTGGATTTAAAAGGTAGGTTCTTTCCCAATGGCGATTTTTACATAACTAGCGAGAAATCTCGCTAAAACTATCTTTAGAGGCATAAAAAAGGCGAGCGAAAATACGCGTCGGCTTAGCAAACCCACTACGAGAGCTATTGTCCGCTGAGAAACACAAGGAGCACGGGGCCAGCTGTAACGGTAGTGGTTTAAGCCTGGCAGACATAAACAAGGATTTACCCATTGCGCGAGCCGAGGTCACGGCCATTAGACACAAGGCACCCGTTCGGGACTAGAACGGAAAATTTCATTTTACCTCCAGTCGACGAGAATGGCTTCCCTTTCCCTACAGTTTCAGGAAACGTTCGAGAGTTTCGCCTCCGCCAGGAGGCCATGGAACAAAGTTTCCCGATTGACTTGCCCGCGGAGAGGTATTTACACAGCGCAGTCCGTCGGAAGGACTCGAGCCGACAAATATTTCAACCCTCTATGAGATAAATGCGTCTTAACTTCCACAGAGATCTTTGAAACGCAATGACGAGTTTTTACAGAAAGTGCGTCGCTTCCAAGACTATTATCATTTGCCATAAAGAACCATTTTGCAACCAAAATTACTACAAGTTGACGTCGCGCGTGAATTGACTGCGAATGGTAGGCGGAGACAAGAGAGAATAGCAACAACCATAGCCATTTTGATTAACTTCACGCAGGAACATTTATAGAACAAACAAGTATTACAAATGAAAACAAGACCGTAGGCTAAATACCGTAAACTTGATCTATAGAACACGATCACATGTCACTGCCCCAACAATACACCGAAAAGTACACTTTTACCACAAAAAAGTCGTCCAGTTTACAAATGAGTGAATAAGAAATATGATGGGAGTCACAAACAGACACAATTATCGATGACATTAAATAAAAACAGCATGTGAGGTATGGTCACATACAAAGTATGAAGAACGAAAGGTTAGAGATAGAGAGATAATTAGAGAAAGAGACAGGAAAATTTTAAGATGGAATCCACAGGATAGAAAAAAGAGGAGCCCCCAAAATGTGTGGCAGAGAAGGGATAGAAAAGCCAATCAGATAAAAGCAGTCGCCATAAGGCCTGTGGGTGGACAGTGAGCAATGACTGTTAGGCATCGGATAACCTCGTATTACGTTAAAAAAAACGATATTATAGAGAGATTGTGCACGTAGACATTTAGACACTGAGGAGTTTTCTCAATACGACACAGCAGGTAAAAAGACTTTTTTTTTCAAAAATTTATCATGATGAATCTTGTAAAAATACCTCCTGTCCAGAGAAAAAATTTGGCAGTGCAGAATAATCACTACATAACAATGATCTGTATCGTCATGGCTGCTCGTTTTGTAATGACATGCTCACTAGTATTTTTTCTCCAAATGAGTGCCTCCGACAAAATCAGAGGAATGCAAAAGGAAGCTAGAATGACAAAATAACCAGCCACTAAAATATTAGAAAAAGTAAAACACCATTTGTAAAATTTTATAAACCTCAATTATAGTCCGTCTAATCTCACCAATGTGAGTTATTTACTTCCTCATAACTAGTGGAAAAAAGGAAAAATAAGAAACTGTTCCACAGGACTAATAAAACCGACTATCAAAAAATCTGATTCATTTCGAGCCACATACCAACGCATTAATAGATCCAACTATAACGTTTTTCTTGAAGAAAGGACTGGATGTTTCTTTTTGCACCAGATCTTGATAAATAATTAACGCAGCTATTACATAAGATACACCAAAAATATATCAGATCAAATGAACACCTAACATCAATGCAGAACGACATACCCCGTTAGGAAAAAAATGACGATCATTAAAAAACTGGGAGAAAACCTAAACATAGAATACAGCAACGAATTGAATTTTTCTTAAGATCAGAGGGTGTGTGACATGAGCAGCGGTCTCCAAAATGCAAGCGGGAGACATTACAGGGGAGGTCACCATCACCTTATGAACCCGTTAAATTTCAAGTCCTTTAATTTAACTATCGCCTAATCAGCAACCTTCCCATAAAAGTTACAATATCTCATCATAGAAGACAAGACGAGAGCCACGCTTGATGCCTGTCTACACGGCGGGAAAGTTAGAACCCGAGAACAATGAACGATAAAGACAAAAGAAGCATGGCCAGAAGGGCCCCGTTTTCATTAATGGGAGTAAATTACAGGGAGCGGAAAATAAGTTCGGTAAGGCGTAGAGGGCCAACGCTGTCGTATCTCTCACGCGACGGGTATAGCTCTCGCCAATAATAAATTTGAATTATAATATGAGGAAAAATACCCCAACTTTCCAACCAAATGCTACCATACTAAGTTCCGATTCCATTAGATTACATTAGACTGCAAATTATTTCGTGTATATCACTAAATATTCCTTAAGAGAGTTTTATGTGGAGTGTAGCGTTGAATGGTTATGTCCTATGGCTTCTTTCCTCCAAACCCTTCGTGCGCTCTATCAATTCCTAAAATTTTCCATCGATGATTTAGTTACCTATTCATGGGCGCACTTGAGTATTTATTTGTGGGAAAATGACTAATTTTGCTATCTTCAAAAAAAATTATAACACCCCTGCTTAGGAAACTACACCCTCCGGTGGAGTGAACCAGGCTTAAGCTTAATAAAATGCAATAAAATTTGCCCGACTGGCATTGTACAGAACTAGATTGCGCCGTAGACAGTAGTTCAGTGGATAATTACAAATATAGCCAGTTTGTAAACACGTCCAACGGCATTTGGGGCTGGGAATCAAATGACCGAAGAGTCCATGATGGTGGAATTAGCGTCAATCACTAGATCGTTAGAAATATTGATTTTTTAAAGTTTTAGTTTATACTTTTTTCATTTTTTATACTGATTACTTTTTTAAAAGCCAAATCAGCATTTTTCGCCGACGCTATTATCATAGATAGACACTATCACTAACAAGCCTCTGGTTTTCCATTGTATATTCTCTAATCCCTAAGTATTTTATTATTTTCTTAAGACTAAGAGAGCGTGTGTGAAGCAATGCATGATTGCATGAGAAGTGAAAGTGGTATTTTAAGGAGAGGGAATAACGGAGGAAAATGCCTGAGAGGAGCCAGTTTTCTTAGGTTGAACAGAAATAACTAATTTCTTTAACTTTTCCCAAACGGAAAGGGAATGGCGTTATAGGTATGTATTTGTGGATCTTTTATTTATTTCACGAATTAAGTCTTTCTTTCACCGAGGAAAATTGAAAATAAAGATGATATGATTATGTATGTCGCGTACCCTTTCCCATACTTCTTCAATAAGTTGCGCCTTTCGCTAAGAAACTTAAATTCCATAGCACAAGTGAAAAGAAAGTTAAAAAAATATTTTGTACGAATAAGTGACTATAGGTAATGATGTTTAATCAATATTAACATTGAATAGGGAAATAATATTTTGTGATTTTGTATAATCGATAGAATATATATTTTAGGCACCACCTGATGAGTTCCGCTCGTGAACTCAGGAGGACCTTAAGGAGTTTCTTATTGTTCTTTTCTGTCTCATTTATGTACTCCTGTTTATATCTTTCCCCTTGTTGACAGCTGTATTTTTTCAAAATTTATCATTCTCAGTTCATTTTATGTATCCTGTAACTAACAAATTGAAAAATAAATCTGTATTTGCTAAAAAAAATGCTACTTTTCCAGAATTCCCTGACCCGAAGTTATTCCAGAAGAGAGAATCGGTCTCCACTCGTGTACTATATCGATTGTGCGGCCACTTGGCCGAGGGCTTGCTTGTGTGCATACCCACCTTGGTTGGAAGGCGCACTTTTGGTGGGTAAGCTATTTCCTCGAGCATGTGAGCCATCCCCGGATTAATTTTATTTTTTCGTATTCCCCGCGATCTTCATTTTTTTCGGCTCGTAATCACGGCCGGAGGAGGAGCACGCTCCGCGGAAGGCACTTGTGCGATCAACGGCCGGCCGACCAACACAGCAAGCCCACCGCCTCCCCTTCCTCCCGCTTCGCCCGCTCGACCCTCGCCTGTCCCCCACACGCTCCTCTGCTGAAAGAGCTGTGACCTCATTTCACCCTCTTCCTCATTTCCTCCTCTCCTCTCTTCTCTTCCGTCTCTTCAATGACCCCTCCCTCTCCATACGACCCCCACCCCTTACTTCCTCCGTGCCTTGTTTTTGCGATCGCTGCATATCGATTCGTTACGGAAGTGGCGTGCGGATTTTGTTTCAAAAGACCCGCTAACATTTGAGTGAGTGAGGCAGTGTGGGCACTAGGGTTGCCGGGTCTCCCGTATTTCCCCGGTGTTCACGTATTTTGACCATATTTTTACCAGTCTCCCGTCTCACGTATTTAAGAACATTTCTCCTCAAATTTCAACTTAAGCTGTAAGGAATTTTTCAAATATAAGAAAGATGATATTACGTTTCTCTCAGAATGTAACTCCAAATTTTAAATATTTGTAACCATGTTTGTGCATTCAAGTGTGTTTTGTATTTTAAGTGTATGAGGATTAAAATCCCATTGTACTCATCAAAGCTAATATTTGAAATACTATAGAAAACATCCGATAGTATAGTGTTACATCCTACATCGTATAACGTGGTAGCAAAATTCATTCTCTCCCTTATTTTCAGTTAGAAAACCTGAGTCTCCCTTATTTTCAGTTATAAAACCTGGCAACCCTAGTGTAGCTGGTACTACGTCAAAACATACCCCGAAAAAATGTTTCGCCGGTTGAAAAAAAGCACTCTCTTACCCTCCCCCACCTCTCTCCCTCTCAACAGATTTTAATTATTTCCGCTCCGCCCGGAAGTTTTTGTCGTTGTGAATTTGAAAGTTGGAACTTGAAGCATTTTTCTTTTTCTTCTCAAGCTTATATTGCTACATGTACGATGCATCGGAAGCAAGTCAAAGTAGTACCTACTTCTTACGATTAGAGAGAAAGGTCATTTGCCTCGCTAAGATTTGGTGAGGTTGGTGAGACGATGGATCACTCTGTGAATGGAGAAAGGAAATGAACTTTCAGTGGAAGGCAACAAAGGACCAACTATTTATTGTCCAAACTGTAGACGAAGTACGGCATTTGAAGTGCTCTCCTTATAACTTACAAATTGGGAACGGGATGAAAAATCGTCACCTCTTCTGGGATCCGAAACCGGGAATTCGGGATGAGGTACCAGTTTCCGAGCCACTTTGCTGCCCCGATACCTATCTTATATTGTATTGTGAAATATTTTATGAACCGTTTTGATCCCTTTCACTGACACCTATGAGAGGCCTATAAATCCGCGAAGTGCAGAAATCAGAAGGGATACTGATATAAGTGTATCGGTTTAAAGTAAACTATTCTGGACGAGCTTCAAAGAGCACATAAACAGATTGATGCCTTCATATGCGGACGATCAGCATGCAATGCGTCGATCTCCTTCCAATCCTACGTCTCTAGGACAAATTGTATTAGTTTCAACCCTCTGGAATGTTTACACGAGAGAAGATATTAAATAATTTTGTTGATCCTCACATTTTAATTAATGCTCATTGTTTTGTGTTGATTCTTCCTTCATGAGATGGACAAGTCAGTTATTTTATCTGAATAATGGCTGGTTGACAAAGTTCAAGCGTCAATCGGTATAATTTATTTACGCTCGTTAGTATTACGTGAAGACTACAACTTGGGACTGCGATGTTGTCGCGTCGTCGCTTAAAAAAAACCTTATGAATAATGAAGCCATTTTCATCAGCCTGGTTCTCCAGCCAATGACACGGAACGTTATATTTTTAAAATCCCGACTCGGGTAATACCAAAAGAACAATGCATCTCAAACTGATGAAATGGTTTAAGAAAAACATTTTGCTAATATTTACAAGATTGGTATAATTCTATCCGATAGGTAACTATCCAATGAAGACCCTCGCAGATGAGAATAAAATGATATCAGTACATACCTAACTTGTATTTTGTATGCCTTATCTGATTATTATGTCTTATCTATATAATTATTGATTGTGGTGCCTACGCGTTTTTTTGTGAAAATTCCACTTCTGGGCATGATTTCAAACGGTCGTGATGTATCGAAGTACTGTGGATGATCTTATATCTGCACAATTGACCATGAAAGGACCTTAATTGCTGTTATTATTTAGTAAGCGAGCGACTCAGGAAAGAGGCTTTGAACGCCCTCGCTCATGGCGTCATGATTCCAACGATATAAAAATATCGTTCAGGCAATTTCGATAATTGCGAAAGATGGATCAATTATCCCTGTTGGAGCGAATATAGCGTAAGACTTTACGTTTTTATTAGCCTAATTAGTCCCTGGACATGTCTCTACCTTACCATAGCAGTCGAGCGCCGCAGTTTTATCTTGATGCAGTTTTTGGCCTGTCTGGTTCAAAAGCTTTCATTTAGAGAAAATGGATCATAAAATCGTGACATAACTACTGACCCCACTTTAAGTGAGTTTTTTATGGAGCAACTCCGCTAATTTGGCCCTTGTTTATGAGGACGCGTGGGGCAGAGTTCATTGGACCTGAGTCGCTCAACTGCGTCGTACATATATATCCATGCAGTTTTTCTGGAGTCGCGTTGGCGCCAAAACAAGTTCTCCTTGCTCCCTGCATCGTTTCGGAGTCCACGCATCGATTTCCACCCGGTGAGAATTTAATAATTTCGTGTCACCTGCATTTTTTAAAAATATTTATTTGTACAAATATCCCATCCGTATTTTTTAGTAATTTTAAGTGATCGACGAGTTAAGGCTGTATTCGATACAAAAGGACTCTCTCCTCTGTTAATGATTTCAGAGATTGTTGTTTATCTCAGCTTTCGACCTATGTTTCCGTGTTCTACATCACCAGGTGCTTCCAAAACCGAAGCCCAGTTTGAAATCAATCTGTTACAAAACTGCATTTTCTCTTTTCATTACGCCGAAATTCCACCAAATCACGGTAGGTGCTTCTGTTTTTGGCATGTATGCATATTGATATTGTATACCCGCGAGCCCATGTTCTTTGGCGAGATTTTCTTCTTCAGCTTACCTTTTCCCTTACTCTCTTCGTCCCATCTATAAAGCATATTCTCGTTCCTCCCCTTTCATTGCTTACTCGACAATCTCCCTTTTACCACGCCAATTAGCTCCTCCAGCTTACCGTTACCTCCTTCAATCACTCACTTTGCCTCCTCCCAATACTCTCCGGCAGTTTCCTCACTCATATCAAATATAACCTCGTTCGAAAGTGTTTCAGCCCTCAGAATGTGGAAATCAATTTTTTAATAGAGAGGCAATGAACGTAACTACGTTATACTAATTTCATGACGCAGCCAGTTTCGACACAAAGCCGTCACCATCATGAGCGAAGTATGTTGTTTTTTAATTAATAACGAACCGAAGAAGAACGAGGAGAGTAGAGGAAGTAGAGTGAAGGGCGTTTTAAAGAAGACAAGTTTCAAATTGCAAGTGTTGTGGAAGTTTTGGCCTTAAGTCATTTAGTATAGTTAATTTTTTCATGATACACCCTACGAAAGTCATTCATTTTGTAAATATATAATTTTATTTTAATGAAGCCTGCTGACTGTCAGTTCTCAGCCTCCATGGGTCATGATCCAGGTAGCATACGTGTTTTTTTTCGCTTTATTTGGAGCTGTTTTGTTGGCTGTTAGGTAAGCTTTCTTTTTTTAGGATTACTCGAAAACTTAGGGTTTTGGTGGAATACAATATAACTGTGGAGAGGATTTAGTCGGACGAATTGGGTCATGGGCGACTCTGCATGCATTTAAATTGAAGGCATTGGGTGACGCTCTATTCCTGGAAAAATAAAATTCATGAAATTTCATTGATTAGCGGAGAGATCTATCTGTTCTCGTCTTTTATTATAATTCAATGAACTGTTTTTACTAGATTTACTTTTAGAGGATCACGTTGCATCTTAATTTATCAATTAAAATTTAAGTTTACCTTGTAGGTACCAGTTACGCAGTTAGCTGAGGATATTATGGCATAACACATTTTAACGTTGGACTTCCTTATTACTGTGGAAAATTTGAGGTGTCACTCGCACAGTCTCCGATTAAAAATAAAAAATAACGGTTTAAATAGTTGACTAATCCAAAGGTAAGGGTAGGTTTAAGTGGAAGTCAGTAGATCTCCTCTGGGTTTATGCGAATGGTGGGCCCTATTAACGTATCATGTTTTATTATTCATCGTAGAGTTTGTCCTGGTCTTCTTGATGCCGTCCATAAAGCCTGTTCTCTTACATCCCATTCCCCGCTTGCTCAGCCTCCTTCCCTCTATCACGGCTTTCAGCAATCTTAAGTCCCCGATTACACCTTGCAGCCGCACATTTATTCTCCTATTATGATCCAGAAGTTGCCTCACAAACCATACCGAGCACTTTCACGTTTGTCTTCCTTTCCGTCCACCTCTTAATGTTCTCCATTCTCCTCCGCATCCACATCTCAAAAGCTTGCTGCCCATTCCAGACTTATTTTCTCAGAGTCCATTGAGCCCACTTTAAGCTTATCCCGACATACCAACGGTTCGCTGCCGTATAGTATTGTGAGAACTAATTTGGTGGAAAAAAACATGAATGCCTGATCCAGATATTTCCGACCATCAATACAGAGAAATACCACCCATACTCGGAGAAACATCATGGTCAAATGATACCAACTTCAAATTCCACTCAACTCTGTTCCGGTAAATTCCGTTTCACTCTTTACCTTCACCGACAATCGAAATAATCTCGATTTTACAAGGGTGGATTGAGGACATTGGGTATGGAATATGTCGGCGGGGCAAAAATTTCAATGAGCAATTCTTAACGTTCACTTGATAATATGTAATCCCATTGCTCACTCATTCGGCGCGCGTTAAATGGGCATCTACGGAAATCATAATCACAGCATTTACGTTTTCCCTTTGGTGCTACAACTATTTCATTTTCATGGACCAAAATATTCAATTCATGGGTGAAAGACAATGCGGCAAACTTGCAAACTGTCCATTAGAAGAGACATCCTCGTATTAAACCGAATCTAATCAAATCATTGACGGTCGCCCTAAGACGGCCAATGATATATAATACATTAAGATGAAAAGTGATCTTTCAGTAACTCTTTGATACTATAAACAGGTAACGTCTACAACGCCTTGGGGGCGTAAGGTGAGGAATGTAAGGGCAACAGCCATTGAAAAAAATCTAATAAGAAAAAGGAATAGTGGGAGGATAAGGCAGAATGTCAACTTATGTTAATGAAATGTCCACTGTGAGCGTTTTCATAGGAATACATGTTTAAATAAAATATTTATTTAAATAAAATTTAAAAAAAAATTATAAAATTAAAAAAACAAATTTAAATAAAATAAATAAAATTAAAAATAATAAATAAAAAAAGTTTAAAACATCCCGGCTATCCCAGTCTTAAGGTCGTAGTTGACTGACAATATTTCTGTCAAAGCTGAGAAAATTGCAGTGTACTGAAGGTGCAACGCCGATCATAACAAGGGCGCAGTTCCGGAGATAATGCAGCTCCATGAATCGTCTGATAACAGCAAAACGGATAGCTTTTATGGCGAGTTATTTCATGCAAGTTCTTCAAGGACTTAAGCCACAAATTGTAGTCCAGAAGATTTTCCCACTTCCCTAGCTTTGTTTTACTGGAGCACCTAACATGCTGCACTAATCTAGGAGAACGAAAAATGGACGGTTTTTCCGCTAACCAAAAATGCCAATCAAAATCAGAACTTAAAACGAAAGTGATTAGAATCAACCAACTCAGGATTTTAACATACTTGTATTTGAAGTGGAAGTAATAGAAATAATCGTTCCTGATTATAGAATTATTACGCTGCAAAATCAGATTACAAATTTTTAACGGACAGTTACACATTTTACTCGTCTCACTCTTTTTATTGTAGTCAGTACTAGTACGAGGAAACCCACTTACCTAGTTTTGTTTTACTGGAGCGCCTAACATGCTTACTGCATTATTACATGCATGACGTAATTTTTACAAATACACCGGATCGACAGGCTACTTCTCCAATCTTTCGCTCAAATATATCATTTATAATGATAAAGAGTGCAGATTCCAGCAACTATGCCCAATTCATCCTGAAGCTCGTCTGAACTGTACGTTTTAAGTCATCTAAATTTAGCGGTTTGCCTCCGAGGATAGCGCCTCACAAGAGAGTTCTTCCATCACTTGTGTTACGCACGCGGTTTTTATCGAAGCGTCCACATTTCCTTTGCATTAAAACAGAAACAACAATTGCACTATTCCACAAGTTAATTATTACATACGACGCGTTTCAACTCACAGAGCCATAATCAGGTACAAGACAATCTGTCAGAGAGCACATCACATTTATATATTTTTTAACAGTTTGAGAAAAGGGGAGGGGGTAAGGAACAGAAATAAGGCGGGGAAGTGGCGTTTAAACGGAAAAACCAAGGGAAAGAGGGGGAAACCAGTGAATCCTCGGGGAATAAAGAAGTGGGGAAGACCAAGGAAACGGGAAGGCAATTAAGGGACGGGGAATAAGAAGGGGTCGCGGGAGAAGAAAAGTAAGCATGGTCATCGATGTCGATGTAAAAAATATATAAATGTGATGTGCTCTCTAACAGATTGTCTTGTACCTGATGATGGCTCTGTGAGTTGAAACGCGTCGTACGTAATAAATAACCTGTGAAATAGTGCAATTGTTGTTTCTGTTTTAATATGACGAACTTCCACGATATCTCGCCTGAATCTGTAGATTTCCTTCGCATTTTCTCTCTCAGGATTATCCTTTGTTTCAGGGCCAAACACGGATTCACGGGCTGACGAAGCATTTTGTCCGAACCATGTCGTTCATTCCGTTGTAAAATGGCCAATTATGACCACGAAATCGGATTAAACATTCAGGTAAAGGATGTTAGGTCAACAGAAATTGAATAAAATGAAACGAGAAAAAGGAAGAGGGGGAGGATAAGGAAGAATGTTAACAATGTTAACGAAATGTCTACTATGAGCGTTTTCACAGGAATAAATGTTTAATACAGAAAACACCCCAGGGCACCAAAGGTCGTCCGTTATAAATTGGCGCGAGACTGCGGGTAGGATAAAAAGGTACTTTCGGGCGGGCTTCAGTTTCAATGATTTATTTTAGACTTCCGAGGAAATAATGTCTCAATGTTACTGCGTGAAACATATGGGTGTGCACAGGAAAACTCCGAAAGCACCCTTTGCGATGCACATAGCACCAAGACATACGAAAGGGTGCGAAAAAATTGCGAGGGTTTGATTTTATTACCTTGACCGCCATCCCGTGCGCCAAAAGGCTTCCATTTTATGGCGTCCCTGAAGATGCAGCCCGAAACTTCAAAACCTTTATCGCAGAATGCGATCCTCCTCGTCCAGGATTTTTTTTATCGGGAGTGACCCATTTCTTTGTCTTGGCCACCGCTATTGGCCTTCGGAATGTTGCGCAAAAAAATAAAGCCTAGATCTCGTTTCCGTTATCGCTATACTCACGAAGTAACTATCGGAACAAAACATGGGGATACACATACAGAATAGTGTTTAATGTGTGGGCGTAGACCATCGGAATGAATTTAACAGCAACGCAATCAGCAGTTCTTTCCACAGCAATTCATCGAGCTATATTCTGCGATAACACATAAGCGCCAGTAAGAGGCGCAATCAATCGATGGCTCCAAAGTCAAGGGCAATTTAACAGTTTTTCTTAGTTTAGAAAGCGATTTACTCCAATATTTCTCATGCGTTCAAATTGAAGTTACGAAAAAATAGTTTAAATGTGTGTTACAGTAGATAACATAAAAAATTACGCCCTAAAATGTTGTAACAATTTTTTAAAGTTTTAATCTGAAGAGGTAAGTTTATATAAAAATGACCTTGTATCTTTCACATATACCCGCTCATGGAGGCTGGCACTAAAAAGATATTGATAAAGGCGAGGAAAAAAGCTGACACTTAAAAGTTGGTGACAATTTATTTTATGAAATCATAAGATGCGATGAATCACCAAAGGTGATATCAAGCATCGTATGAAACTCATCGCCATTTAAAGGAGAAAGATCAATCGATAAATCAACGACCTCGAAAATATACAAAGAACGTCGCCGAAAAGCTCGAGGGATTGAATTAAAAGTATCTCTGATTCTGAACAAAACAGTCGTGGAGGAAGGAAGAATTATTTTTGAAGGGTTATTCACGTTCAACTCGCCGTGTTCTCCGAAGCTATCAGGTGTGCACGGATATTAAATTGAATTCAAGGTTGAATGCGCCGGTAGCGATGGTTTAATCTGCAAGGTAAAACTAAACCTCGTTGAACGGCAAAGGGAGATGAAGTTGGCTTTTTCCGATCCTTTTATTTCCGATAAACAGGCTGGCAAATTCAAAAAAATTTAGGCCATCGTACATTTGGAGTGAGTATCAAGTGCCACGTCGATTAAGGTACCTTCATGGAACCTCTTCACTTGAAAGCCGAGCAAATTAACGGAAATAAAATAAGTGCGGGATTCAGACAGTTTTGGACTCGAGTGAAAATCAACTTACGGGTACAGATCAGTATTTTTAGGGGTATTTATCAGTCATTTGGAAAATACTTGGGTTTATTACGGCAGGAAATCCTATCATAAAGATGAAGTAGTGAGGCCAAGTAAAGCAAATAACAGCTTTTCAGATAAACTCGGGAGTAACAAGCAGAATTTTCCATTAAAGTGGTTTGAGGCAGAAATCACTTCACATTAAATTTCGATGAGATCTCTTACCAAGAGATTTTATACATAAAAAGGGGAGTTTCTCGGGCACATAGTTCGCTATAAATTTAACAGGTCGTAAATTATATGTTTTATCAACGGTTTAAACAAATCAATAATTCACCGCAGTAATTTTTACAGTATCGCAAAGGAACCTGCGGTAATGAAGGCGCTTTCAGCGAAAGGGGAGAAAATATGAGTCCAGCTTGTCTGATACACGTATATATTGAGTTAGTACCTGAAATTTAAAGTAATGCAAAGCCAAGTCCTGAGGTAATTAGCGTTGCAGAATTCACCTCATGCTTTTTACTGCTGCTTCAATTTATAAATGAAATTTGGATATGGTCTTCAAGGAGGGACTAGGGGTGAAAATCTCGCACAAACAACCATATTATAAAAAGCGAACGGCGGGTGGCGTCCATTCCGCGAATATGTTTCCCATGAACGCTCTAAAGTCGGCATTTTTTTAATGGAGTATCTTCATGAATGGGGTATTGATTTTCATCTATTCAATATGGTAGAAGGAGTATCCATGATATTAAAATTGATTTTCCAGTATATAATATTGCCTAATTTTTTCCAATACATCACGATTTTCGATCGGTATCTCATAAACGATATCTTTTTTCACAATATTAAGAATGTTTATTACATTACATGGGATAATTACACGGAATTTACAAAAAATGTATGAATT
Source organism: Ceriagrion tenellum (assembly GCA_963169105.1). Lineage (NCBI taxonomy): Eukaryota > Metazoa > Arthropoda > Insecta > Odonata > Coenagrionidae > Ceriagrion > Ceriagrion tenellum. The sequence goes on from OY720639.1 coordinate 12,459,509, forward strand.
CAATACATAAAATATAAAACCAAACTCATATAAAGGCAATATAATATAATAAATATTGTATAATGCACGCTATTTAATCAACTATACAACTTTATGGTCCTACTAAGCCATTCGCGGCTTATCAGCAGGTGCCTTTTATAATTTTTCAGATGGGTTTTTATTTAGCACTAGCAAAAAAAGTGCACAAAATTTTATATATAAATAACACTCGAGAATATACAAATTAAACAAACATAACTTACGTGCATAGCAGCCATTCCTTTGTCCTTCTCTTAACTTCCCTTATATCTTTTACACAGAGACGTAATCTCCTCAACGTGGACAGCTGAGACTTGTTTCTAATGTCCCATCCACACTACTATTGTATATTATACGATCGTCCGACCGTCATGACGCGTCGGTAGACTGAACTAGTAGAGCATGCACGTTGCAAGTTCCGACCACGGTAATTCATAGTTCCTAACCCTGTCAATTTGCAGTGAAAAAGCGCTCGTGTCACGAGCGGAAACCGGGAAAATTGAATTACGAAGATATAAAGGTCAATTATTGTAGTGAAGCACATGATGTTACTTCGATGAATAAGAAATAGAAATGAGTCATTTGCTTAAAAAAAGCATTTCTAAATCCTCAAAACGTCACAGGAGTAGCAATTTATAGACGATAAGATATCGCTTAGCTACCAGGGTTGAAATTCGCCAAGAAAAAAATCATTTGACTTGACCGGAATTCGAAGGAACATGGTGGTGTATCTGGCTAACACACCTGACCGGAAATTGAGAGATCCGGGTTCGAATTCCGGTCAAGTCAAATGATTTTTTCATAGCTCTTGCAGGGAATTTCAATCAGAGTGTATATGCATCCGTGCGAGTGACTTCGTACCACATCATTTGTTAATGCAATGATTGGAAATATCGCTTAGCTAGTTAATTATATCTACTCCAATAGATTGAATTTTAGCTTGCCATCTATGCTCCATTTCTATGGAAAATGGGGGCTAGAGAGAGGGGTAGGGAGGCAAGTCGTCGAGGAGAATAGGTGGGGAGAATAAGCGGACGGATAAAGAAGGGGGTGCGGTTACGATACGGAAGCACTGCGTTAGATCGACACGCGGTTTGGGCTCATACACTCGGAGGGAAGAGAGGGGAATGGAGAGTAGCGGGAGAGAATGGAGAAGACAAAACACGGCGACAAGGCGAAGGTCAAGTTCACGGCGGGTGGTGTCGGCACGAGGCGCGAAGAGACGTGTTCACAGTTCACAAATTTACGCCTCATTAACGCTTAGCGGGCACAAGAGGCCCGTTTACTTTAAACGTAAGAAGATAACTCGCGGAAGGTTGAATAAAAGTTAGACGAAAAGCGAAATTAAAGAAGCCAGAAGAACAAAACGCAGGAGACTGCTCTCGTTCATCTCTTCCGGCAGTTGATGTCACTTTTATTTCTGCTCAGATTTGAGTGAAACTTAGCATACACGTGCTCCATAGAGACATTTATCATTGAAATTGGGAAAAACCTACATCTTACGGATATTGTTTTTTTGGCAATACAAGACGTTTAATGGCACATAGCGGAAATTTCCAGCTAATCTGATTACATAGGCACAGATTTTCTTTTAAACGCGTAATAATAATGATAATTAATTCATTTCATTATTATAGGAGTGCACTCCTTTAAAACAAAATAGTACATAATTTGACGTGCAAGTAAAAATAATAAGAAAATCATATATATTATTACAGAAAGGTCTTTTTTCTGTCATTCCGTATATGCTCCGTTAATACTGCACCTACAGTGATAAATGAGGTATTTTAAACGTTGAATCACCGGCTTCTGACGACAAATACAATCTCAATCTCAAATTTCACTATTTACCCATTAATTTGACTTAAAAGTTTCGATTTTTCCATGTCGATTACTCGCTCGAGGTATATCGACTCCACACATTTTTTTGTTCTAAACTTCAAAAAAAGGTTTAAAATGAAAATAGTACGAAATGCACAGAGTGATTGTACATGGGTGAATGGTCATCTGGTAAGTCAATGCAATTAAAACTTTTTGATTTCATATTTATCATCATCCGCATATATTATTTCTTAAATGTGTTTTTTTGTCGCTACGCCGTAACTCTCATTCATCAATACTAATGATTCAAACATCGTTTTAAAGCTTTTATTCCCCGAAATTGATGAAAAATAGATAAATTGTATGAAATTAAAGTTTTTGTAAAAAAAATGATACAACGCCATCTGCTGACAATATAATCAAATAATATGTTGGCAATGGTTGCGTGCTTAAAAGACTGTAGGAGGCGCCATCTATCAATACATCGTTTAGTTAGATTGTTTGCATTCTACACGCAATCAGTGTGACCATTTACTGTTTACGTATACGTTATGTATCTCTAACACAAACATAAATAACATATAACTGTCCATGGGAAGAAACAGGTAGAAGAACAGGAAGAAAGAAGGAAGAAACAGGAAGAAGCTGCATACTGTGCGAAACATTCGCACATTCGCACTTCTAGTTAATCATATACTCCATCAAGAAACAAATAAAGAATAATTCGTTCATACAAAATTAGCAATTTCATCATACAACAAACCATGAGGAACCCAATAAAGAATGATTTGTACATATTAAAATTAACAATGGAATCGTATAACAACCAGAGTAAAAAAGAAAACTAAATTACTTCTTCAAACACATAAATTTACCACAGACATATCAATGAACAAAATACTATACTCCATAATAATCCCGTAAAAATATATTCCTTATTTTTAATTGGTTGCTAACAAATATCACGATGTGACGCCATGTCTAGTATCCTAAAACAACAAATTTGAGTACGATTCCGACAAAATTCCGAAAGCAGATCCGAAAAGTCGAGTCATGAAAAGCTTTAATAAAGTAAACACATTTAAATCTGATTGTTGCATCACTTCCATTACTTCCTGCGTGAAATTCCAATGCATAAACAAACATATATGCGCGCAAAGGGGTCCAAAAAAATTTTTCCACTTCATTAAAAAAAATGTTACAAGTACTTTGATGACCCACTTTTACCGCTACAGCCATTTTAAAAATTATCTCGCTGATTCAAGACGAAAGCAATTGAAAATAAAATTTAAATGAAAGAAGGATAAAAATTGTAAATAGAGAAATGAATTTTGACTCCTAAATATGGATTCCGAGTACAACACGTGCAACGCGAACGTGCGAACGAGATTTTAACTTTCCACGTCCAGGACGACCGAAAACCAAGCATTGGCGTCAGAATTCCTTTGCTTTTTCTCATTAATTTCGTCATACTGGTCATTCAGATAAAAATCCGCCACAAGCGACGAGAGAATGAACTTAAACAAAACAAACAAACCGAAGTTTACCAAGGCCCGGTTGGTTTAACTGAGCCTTGGCTCGTATAACGTTAACCGGAAATGCTAAATAATAATTACAAATTAACAAATATACGTAGCCACTACGTATATTTGAAGCTAAATGAGAAATCAGGTTTCGATTATTACTTAAGACTGTCGGCTAGTTCACGAGAACGCCGTCATTGGAATTGCTTTTCCACACCGTTTTGTCATACTGAGAAAATGCATTTTACAACCGTAATATACCGTACATTATACAGCCTGGTTCAAGAATAAGTTACTTATCACTATCAAATTATTGAAAAAAAGAAGCATCGCATCGGTTGCATCGGTGCGAAGGAAGCATCGGTTGAAGGCTTCAATTTCTCACAGTTCACAAGTGCCAGCCTTTACAAGTATAGGAGTATGTATGGAATATGGAGATTGGGGCCAAACTTAACAAGCATAGGAGCATGTAAACTGTGAGAAGCCTTCAACCCAACCTATTGCGATAGATTCTTTCAGCTGATAAAATGGAATACAGTATGATGATCCTCGTAATTTGTATAACATGAAAAATGAAGTCGGATTGAAGAATATGTAATACATATAACGTCCGTCAGATGGCCATAATGATCAATCTTAGCCTCACTCTTTCCATTCAAACGTAAATCGGCCGCGCAGATGAGATTGCGTCAGCTTCCAGGTTCACATACGCGACCGGCGAAACTGGATTACAGTTTGTCCATCAAATCCGGTCCTCCCCCGAAAGCAAAAGACTGAGAGGAGCGATGCCAGACGAATTGAAACCGCACTCGAAGGTAATGGATCCGGAAACTCAATCCCATTAACGCGCATAATGGGCTTCAAGCCCTTTTCTACTCATCCACATGGTACACAACAGGGTTCCACGGTTAGAAAGGTATCCGTGGAAACGGCGATGCATCTGACGCGAAATGGAAGAGTTGGGAGCATCCACGTGCGCCGATAGTAACACACGTGGCGGCCTCGGAGGGGCGACTCTGGAAAAAATAGACAAATGAAACGCGGGCGCAACCCGTCCGAGTGCCTGTTCTACATGCAGCACAACAACAATTAAATCATTCGCAATTTGTGAGGCAATTTAGGTTCTCCTGCCATGGGAAATCGACGGAAAAATGGGATAATCTCATATTCGCAGCTCCGCATTTTCACATCGACATTTCAATCTGCGGGACGCCGCAGGAAAAGGCAATAGGAAAATTTAGGAACCGGGGAAATGAATTAGGAAGAGAGCGAAAAAGAATCGCAATATAGCATAATGGCTAAGCGTCACCCTCTCTTTTTATAAGTCACTCGCGGTGCTAAGCACGAAGGAATTTATAGTCCCGTCTACCCAGTTAACTTTTTAAGTCCCCGACCACTTTCATATGTTCTTCTGTATTTATTCTGTTTTCTGTCATTACTTCTGTTATCACTTTATATTTTGTTACTGCCTATAATTTATTTTTTTGGTAGTCACCCTTAGTTAAAATCCTTTATGCCGTTTTTGGGACTTTTTTCAAATAAATAAATACATCAGTTCGACAGTGTTCCACACTCTTACATTGTCGCTCCTACAGGTTCTCAGTATACGGTGGTAAGGTGGTTGGAGCGAATTTTGCTTACGTACAGATTCACGTAAAACTTTCAATGTTATCCATTTTGTTCCTCAGCAATTATGGAATTGCTATTTCAACTCGTAGTCTTGAGGATACCTACATGCGTTTCGAGATATTTCAATTCTATTCGAACAGAGTTTTTCACAAACGTGAATCTATAATGCTTATATCATTATAATGATTACAGATATCATGCCCTGTAAAAAACACAAATTAATATACGATTTTCTCTTAAATTCGAATTCCGTGTCGTAAATGTAAGAATATAAATGCTTTAAATGAGACAAAATGCTGAAAATATTATTCCTTCATTATTTTATAACAACACCTTAAGTTTAAATATCTTTCTCGGGATTTGCACATGGTAATATTTTCTCATTGCGCGGACGTTTTGGAAAACGACTTGTCTTCCATTCTCAAGGCGGGTGTTATTTCTGTCATGTCCGCTGTAACACTGATTTTAAACTGGCCGTTGATACCCCAACAATGGAGGTTACGAACCGTCTGATTGGCTGACGTGTCCAGCTGGCCGTTGAATTATTTTCCCATCTTTTTAATATATTTGATTACAGGCCTCCAGGTTAGTTGGAATCCGGTGTCTCTATTATAACTATTGGGATGTAATCGCATCTCGATGGCTTCTTTGAAAATGCGTTCCAAGTAACGATGTGCGCGGCAAAGAATTTTTGCATAGGCCCATATAATGGCATGGTCTTCGTTGATGCTGAGTTCCGCCACTGCCGACTTCTCTGGTTGCGCCAATCTGAAGTGCCTACGATGCTCTTTAAGCCTTGTTTCAATTGTTCGGCCGGTCTTCCCCATATACCCAATGCGAATTTAAACATATTACACCGGAAAAATCTTAAATCTTTAAAACACCTTAGGTTATTTCATCCGTATAAACAGATGTACTTAAGAGGAGTGAGGTCCAAGATTTTTTTCAAGACTTACTTACAAATTATAAAATGTGGACTCATTGACTCACAATTACCTCCCCAGCCACATCATCGCGAGAATACCCTTAGAGTCACTTCGAAACTCTCAAGAACTGAAGTTTTCAAGTAATCTCTGCCGAGAGATCAACCGTCCCTGGGTCTCAGCGACCCCTAACTAACTCCTTTCATCAATCGTTTTACACATAACGTTCGCCTGTAGCATTTTTTTACGTATGGTGCGGTTTTCCGTTTTTTATTTTATTTCTTAATTTAAATTTTTCGCATTTTACATTCCATACATTTTTGTTCGTACAATTCAACAAATTAACATAAAGCACAACAAATCCTTGTCTACTTATCGCCCGAGGATCATTTTTGTCCAGCTCCCTGTTAATTGTTTCATTACTATCCATCCATCTCCATGAGGCTCTAGCAAATTTCCGCTTGATACCATCTCCATAAAAATAATTGTCTAAATCCACAGATCCTGTGCTTAAAAATAATGTACGAAATCCAAAAAAAAAATACAACCATCATTTGGGGACCAGAAGCCTTAGCCAGTTTCTCCACAGTCACCAAATCTAACGTGACAACATAGGGGGAGGGATTTTTTTTCCAACAGTTAAATTCGAGTTTGATCAACATTAAAGCAGTCAAAAAAACTCAAGAGATTATCTAAGATTAAGGACGTTCGAGCGAAATATTATTTTACTTAGAAATCAATGAATTTCGTCTCATTTTAAAGATAAATATCTTGCCCTTCTAATGGCACCAAAAATTCAACCCCTTACCACATTACTTTCGGAGATATTTGCCAAAAAATATCAGCCCTTTTACACTTTGGGAAATTATACGTGTATGCACTCCAGAGAAATCTTATATTAAAAATGAGGCATTTCTAACACTTAGATGTCGTAAAAACTAACAGCGTGTAGTTTGTATGTTTTCTCAACTATATTTGAAAATTAATCACATTGCCACCGCAGTAGGTTCTTGGGTATCACAAAAAAACCTTCCGTTTTGAAGGAGTTTCAAACGCACCGCACAATAAAAATGAGTCAAGTTAAAGACTTATTTAGATATTTTCATTTAAGTACTTACAATTTCTGTCATATTAAACTATATTATTGCACCATTAATAATGCAATACTTAATTGATGTGTCCTACGACTGGTGAAATTGAAACGTATGATTCGAATATGGTCTCCATTATGATTAGGGAACTATCTCACTCGGACTACCTTAAATCAAAGAGTGTCAGTTAAAACAAAAAATTAAAATTTACTTACTTCAATCCAGTGAAAGAAAAGAACATGGAAATTCAGCTTCCTTCATGGTAATCGAAATTCATCCGTCTCGGAAACTTTATATTTAGCCTACATATTTTTTTTAATTTCCAGCATAACCTCCCAATCCAATATCTTGCTCTCCTGTCAAAACGCTTCCGTCAAACCGCTCGGATAAGATGGCAATAAGAAGACAATCGGGTACTCGGCGGGCGTGGATCTGGGACGGACCCCACATCCAACAGCGTGCCGGGAATATAGTATCCCTTAAGTCTCTTATGACCCGAATGTTTTCTATCGTATTATCAGACAAAGAGGAATGAACAAATGACCCCTCTATACCGGGAAATGAGAACAGGGGTAAGTACGTCGCTCTGTGTCGCTTCTCCACACGCGCCCAGATATATATTTTTCAAGATTTTTTTCCGGCTCTTGGCACGGGGGGAACTCAATGGGCCTCGTCACTTTGACCCCAGTGGTCGCCAACAGCGCCGACAGTCAATATATAAATCGCGCACGTGTCTGGCTCACCACGACGCTGCCACAGCTTGATATCTGCCCGCGAATAAACCCACCGCCTTCCCTCTGCCCACACAAACATACAATGGGCTCGAAAGAAAAAAAAGCATCCGACGGGAAAAAATTGGAAATCGCAGAAAGAGGAGCACCTGATGACCTGAAAATTGCTTTAAGACCATCTGCATTTAGCATTTGGAATTGATCACCGACGTAAAGTTTACAACAGATCTACTTTTTGACGACTTAAAAAAATCATTCCACGAAGCCCAACATTTTTCGGTACACTAGATCAAGATCAAATTATGGCATTAGATCGCAGAAAGGCGCGTTTCAATGTTCATTTCCGTGAACGAAAATCCAAATAGTAGCTACTGCGACTAGATAAGTCACCCGATACAAACTTAACTTATTTTCTCCGTCATAACGCGAGTCTAGGATTCCGAGCTAGGGTCCAGCTAAATGAGGGTCGACCCTTTCCACGGGGCCTCGAGAGCAGGTAAAATTTTCTGCGACCCCAGCAAACGGATTTAAGTCTTTCCTCCTTTACTTTACCATTGCTTGATCTTGCTGCATGTGACCCTATTATCTAGCATGTCTCCATTAAATATCCTAGTTGCATGTTAATAGTGCACGTTTGGTGATCTTCACCCCGTGCCACACACCCTCGTGGTGGCTCGCAGGGTATGATGCAGATGCAGATAATAAAATCTAAGAGAATGACTAGTATGCATCCTGTATCACTCGCGTTTCTAAACCTGGTGTCCTTTCAGTCGCAGGCTGGAATCCAGTATTACATCCACCAATCCGAATCCAATATTCTGTGGACTCTGAGATTGTCTTAAGATTCCAGTCTTACAATTGCAAAACAAATACGTCATTACTTCAGCAATTGGGGCTCTAGTGCCGTATTTACCTAAATATAAGACCCCTCCACTTCTGAGGTTCAAATTCCAGGAAAAATATGAAACAGGTGGGAGAGCCCTAAAGGAAGTACCCCGCTAGTTCGGAAAGAATGTGTGATGCTTTGATTGTGTAATCGGTATGAAGTTCAAATTCATTTAGCGATGAGTTTGAACGCGCTTAGAAATTCGAATAGTCGTGTCACAACTTTAAATATCAGTATGGGTACCCCCTCTGGCTTATCCTCCCCGTATTAGACCCCCCTCCCACATTTGAAGTTTCTTTGACTTTCAACAGACTTTCTAGTTTCTTTGACTTTCAGCAAAACTAAGGATGAGTCGAATCCAAATATCGATTCTCGATTCCACCGATTTTCAAGATTTGAATCGGTCAATTCCGAACATATTTTTCGGGAAAAAAGAGGGGTCTTATATTCAGGTAAATACGATAGACACAAGCCAATTCGAACATATAAGAATTGGAATGGTAATGCGTGATTACCTTTGCATGTACGGGTCTGCGGTCACCTTGTGCCTATAAAGGTCGCTTTTCACGGTACATTTATTGTACAAACGAATGCATGAACTCTTGCATGAGGAAAATTGTATGATAGTCTGAATGACTTAACGGGAAATAGAACCTGCACTATTTCCATTCAGTTTCTTGAACATTCTATGATACATTCGTTTGTACAATAAAATGTACCGTGTAAAGCGGCCTTAAAACTTTCGCTAGGAAAACACCCATACAGTTTTCTCAGCAACGTCATGTTCTATAATAGCAAACGACTCTGTTGTGTAATCAGCGAGAGGACGCGTGAAGCGGAACTCGATTCAAAAAAGTACAGACGCCCAAAGTGGAGAGAGGAAGAAAGAGAAGAAGACCAGCGAGACGACCGCTCATTTTCATTCTCGGCACGGGTGCGGCTCCTTGACATGCAGGTCTCGGGTTCGAAGGACGACGAGGCCCGCCGTCGGCGGCGCTTCCAAACGGGAACACCCTTTCCGCCGGGGACCCAAATATGGGCGCGAGCGCGCACGCCGCCTAGCGAGAATCCCACGCAACGACGCGACGGCGCGTGCCGATGGAAGGCACCACAACCAGTTGCTCCGTCTGCATCAGCCTCGAGTGGAAGTGGTTCCATCGTGAACTAACTCGAATGTCATATTTTTCCTATTCCGGTAACTTTCAGAAAAAACTTGGCCACTACTGATGTCTAAAAAAGAATTCTACCAGCTAGAGGTAAGTTTTGTTTAGGGATGAGTCGATTCCACTTTTTTCGATTCCGATTCTTTCAAATCGATTCCCGATTATCGATTCCGATTCCACAGATCCTCATTCCTACCAACAGGTGGGATATTGATGTACCAGTAACGTACGACTATTATTTAAATTCAAGTACTGGCTGAAATTAAATAACAAAGACAATTGAGTCGCTCAAAAAGTATATTTATTAACAAATAGCAAATATATCCTCAGCTTATTGAGGTAGATAAAAACTACAAATTGATAGCCTACACCCAAAATTACTGAGACAAATATTATGTGATAAATAAAATTTGATTTGAATATTTATCCATCCGAAATTGATGGAATCGGAATTGACTTTAGGCGATCGATTGTCGATACCGATTCAAATCCTGAGAATCGGTGGAATCGAGAATCGACATTTGGATTCGACTCATCCTTAGTTTTGTTGAAAGTCAAAGAAACTTGAAAGTCTGTTGAAAGTGAAAGAAACTTCAGCTTTTTTGCAGGGCCCTGTCTGACTCTTATGTATCTTTCTTCATCACCGCACAATATCTACCCTGCTTCATCATTTTCAGTGATTGCAGAATGTTTACTGAACATACACGTGCCATTTCCCATGTAAAGAGGCTGGTATTTTTCGGCAAATACCTCCGAAAGTAAAGAGGTAAGGGGTTGGATTTTTGGTGTCATAAGAAGGGTGAGATATTTCTCTTTAAAATGAGACTAAATTCATTGACTTTAAGTAAAATGATATTTCGCTCGAACAACCTTAAGGAGTGAGAGATATAACTAAAAGAGGTGCCAGATTATATTAAAATTTTTAAAAGTATGGAGCATAGAGAAGGTTTAGAACCACCGATTTAAGCGACGGCTCTCTCCTCAGCCGCACATTTTCACCCATCGTTCAATTAGGGCGCCAGAGCAAAAAAAAGCAAACTGTCTCTTCCGGATCGAATTTTCAGCCAGGTCGACCAACCAGAGTGGAAACATGGCGCTCCGCTCGTTCCAAATAGAAGGACAGCAATTATGGAATTAGATGCGCAGGCAAGAAGTGCGCGCGTTGCATGGGTGCGCAGCATGACGCCTGACTACGTAATCGCACCGAGCGTGACATTTACCGTAATATTTTGAAGAAGACCGAGTGGCCGAATTACATTTAAAAAGTGGGCAACGCGACCGCCGCATAACAGCCATAGGGTCGCAAAATAAGAAAGACGTCGCCACAGAGTAACGATGTACAGAGAGGACAGATGGCGCTGAAAGTGGTAATCTCATTGCGCATTCCGCTATGTTCTAAATAAGAGAATTGCGACCACTGTGACTTAAGTTGTAGCAGTACGAGATTGGCTGAGAGAAGAAGTTTTATTAAAGAATAATTTCTCTTCCGGATATCCTGTAGCTAATTTAATGAACATGATTTTTTTAAAATGCTTTAGTTTAACTTATATTCTTATTCACTGCATATCTAGTTCAGGTCAACAGCAGGTGTAGCAATTTATTCCATTTTTCTTTCACATGGCTTGGCAGTTTCATAATAGAAAGTTGACATCTCAAATTTTTGGTAATCTTCCCTTGCATGATGCACACGCTAATTTTATGGTTTCCATTGGATTGTGAGGATATCTCCAGGTATCTGAGTTAAACACTAATATCAATATGGAATACATCAAGTCGCCTCTTGATTTGAGAAAAATCTCTCGGAAGTCATGGAAAGACAGAATATGTCAATAGTCAACCTACAGAGGCGCTATGCATTAAATTTAACTAGATGTTTCCTTCATGTTATGAAGCCATACCATAAAGCCAATTAGCTATTACTCTATCATTGTAATTACTGTCATAATTAATGTAATTTGAAGGTTAAAACACCTAGTTTAAGTGAATGGCAAGTCATAGGCACTGGACTAGCTTTGAATTTACGGCATATTTTCACTTATTTTCAATATGGCCGCTGGTGCGCATTTTCCATTACAGAGAATACAATGGTGAAGCCACCTAGTGTCCTCTCTGCATATGCTTACTCTGTGACGTCCCTCATTCCGACCACATAGTTTCCCGTTCCTGACGCCGACCTGCAGGGAAAGGAGGGGAGGTAAAAGCGTGGGGTGATGATGGGAAAGGAAAGAGGGAAAGAGGAGACAACGAGAGAGAGAATGAGAGGCAGGAGAACAAAACTACTTCGCGATAAAGACGCGAGGCGCGCACACGCAAGACAAGTGGTTCGTTCAAATCACTCATCGCAATGACTAAAGGTAGTTCGAGCGGAATATCATTTTACTTAGAAATCAAATGAATTTGGTCTCCTTTTAAAGAAAATTATCTCACCCTTCTAATGACACCAAAAATTCAACCCCTTACCACATTACTTTCTAAGATATTTGCCAAAAAATATCAGCCCTTTTACATGGGAAATGGTGCTTGTATGCACTCCAGAGAGACATCATTTACAAAATGAGGTATTTTTTACACTTGGATGTCGTAAAAAAAACTAACAGCGTGTAGTTTGTATGTTTTCTCAGCTATTTTTGAAAATAAATCATATTGTCTCCGCAGTAGGCTTTTGGGTATCACAAAAAAACCTTCCGTTTTGAAGGAGTTTCAAATGCATCGCGCGAAAAAAATGAATCAAATTGAAGACTTATTTAGATATTTTCATTTAATCACTTACCATTTATCATATAGAACTATATCCCTGCACCATTAACAATACAATATTTAATTCATGGGTGCTACAGCTGGTGAATTTAAAACGTATAATTCGAATATGGTCTCTATCATAACTAGGGAACTATCTCGCTCGGATAATTTAAAACTATATTTTTGCGCCATTAATATTACAGTATCTACTTAATGCTTCTACCATTGCAGAAATTAAAACAATTAAATCGGAATATGGTTTCCATTATGATTGGGGAAAATCTCGCTCGAAACACCGCACAGCAAGAGGCCTGTCTCCTCGATGAACCAATGGAAATGGAGAAGGTGGGGGGGAGGGGTTGAGAGCCGAGGGAAGGAGAGTTGGGTTATAGGGGTCTGAAGGGCACTTGTTGCGTTTCGCACCGTCTCGTACGCTACTACCCCTCCCCCGCAACTTCCTGCGAAGCGACGTGCCGGCAAACGAACATGGCAGAGCGAAAAGACCAGTTCCGGGACCGATGCAATGCGAATCATAACACGAAACCTCAAAACAAAGAGCAGAGCTTCAAATTTCAAAACGCGCGTCCTCTCTGTATAACTGCCAAACACGTCGACGTCACCCCAATCGCGAAGGCATCCGAGAGGCCGAAGCTCATAAATATGTCGGGGGAACAGCGGGCGTTTGTTATTTTTTTGTTCGGTCGTCGTGCTCCGCTGAATGTCGGCGACATCCTCAAAACGTAAGTCCATTCCGAGAAGTTCTCGGCCTCGGGACGCGAGTGGTTAACACAAAGACGGTCTGCAGTGTCTTCTCGTTTGACATTAACTGGCACAAAATCGACAGCATAGTCAGCATCCGAAATGCGTTTCTGGCGGAGACGAGGCAAGGTTAATCGGCGCGAGGTTGAAAAATGAAAATTATAATATAAAGCACGACAATTTAGTAGAACTCAGCCTAAATTTCATTCAACCATTGAGGTGTCGAAGGAGGGGGGTTTGGTATTTGGGCCAATGCTAGAACCAGTTACATGGGCGCGGCTGGTTCATCACCTTGGTTCCCCCAAATTAAGGTAGTCCGAGCGACATAGTTCCCTAGTCATAATAGAGAGCATATTCTAATTACACGTTTTAATTCCACCAGCTTTAGGAGATAACAATTAAATAATGCATTATTAATGGTGCAATAATATAGTTTCATGTGACAGAAATTGTAAGTAATTAAATGAAAAAATATAAATAAGTATTTAACACGATTAATTTTTTCGCGCGGTGCGTTTGAAACTCCAACAAAACTAAAGGTTTATTGTGATCCCGAAGAATTTACTGCGGTGACAGTATGATTAATTTTCAATAATTGTTGAGAAAACACACCAACTACACACTATGGATTTTTTGAAGAGACCTCAGTGTTAGAAATACCTCATTTTGTAAATTATGTCTCTCTGGAGTGCATACACGTACCATTTCCCATTTGAAGGACTGGTATTTTTCGACAAATATCTTCGAAAGCAATGTGGTAAGGGGTTGAATTTTTGGTGTCATTAGAAGGGTGAGATATTTTTCTTTAAAATGAGTCCAAAGTCATTGCTTTCTAAGTTAAATGATATTTCACTCAAACTACCTTAAGCGCATATGGGCTGACGCACTAATTTTGCAATATTACGATATTTTCTATCGATAACTCACTTAATATAAGCATGCATTCACTTATTTGGAATGCATTCCCCTTATATATGTTTCTTTATTACATTTAAATCATTAGTAATTCTAAGTCGCCGAAAATCCTATCGTAAAATGGGGTAGAATCCATAGCACTGAGTAGCCAATATATCTTTCAAGAGTTACTGGCATTTAATTTCTAAAAAACAAATATTCTTGCTGTACATCCGCAAATTCGTCCATTCGTTCTAACTATCCATTGAAAAGCAAGAAAAGAGCAGGGAGAAACAATATGGAGATTATTTAGGTTGACAGGCTACAGTCAGATATGGTAATGCCCTCCAGACAGACCTCGATGCCATCAGACAATAAGGAGCGGAGTTGTCACCCGGTTGTCCATTGAGACTTGGAAGTTAGAAGGTTAGATGACAGGTAGTGTAGCTGATTAATTATGCCTCCTAATGCATGTTTCAAAATCTGCCGAGTAGTGCTAACGCAAGGTTTTGCATTTTCCCTGCATGACTCTTGTGTCACGTTTACGTAGTTACAATATAGACTAATTTAGTAGTTCCTGTAGCATTTGTAGCATACCCATTATGTGGTGCATGTTGGTATAAGTAAATTTCTTCACTGTAGTTCATGTTGGTGACACGTCACCCCTTCCAAACACCCTTGTGGTGGCTTACAGGGTAATAAGAAGATGTAGATGACGGCAAATACAAAGATAATAATCTAACAGTAATAAAGTCATTACCTTATTATGTTCCACAACTGTAACCAATGTTTTTTTTTCTAGGCTTGAAATAGCAGCTTGTCGCTAAAACCAATATCGGTTATAAATTATAAAAGAGAGTAAGTACTTGAAAATTGAAAATATTATAATGACTAAGCTAAGTTCATCCTGATTCAGTATTTAATAAGAGATAGTTCCATTAGCAAAGCCGGTAACAAATTTGTCTAGCCTTTGGTCTAGTCTAGCCTTTTGGAGCATCGAAAAATTGAAATCAACGGCTAAAATCATTCCATAGAGAATTCTGATAGAATTAAGTCGTAGAGTATCAGGGCATTTAAATTAGCTCACTGATTAAATAGGAAACAATGCAAAATACACATTCGAAGAACCTTCGATCCATTAAATACGTTCCAGCAAATTGCAGAATTCACTGATCAGATTTCCAATCGCTGAACCAGGAAGGCAATTTCGATGTGATTCTTCAATCCCCGACCTCACGCAACATCAGTTTACGCCAGCCCGTCACTTGTCGATGACGCGAATATTTAATGAAAATGTTCCCTCCGTCAAACCTTCGGATGCCAAATAATCCTCTCGCCCGTTTCATTGTAATCCGGACGGAGATTGAATCGCATGCGCGCCCTCGTATTCTCCGTTCAGTGCACTATGTGATAGGAGGATGGGCGAATCCATCGCATTGGCTGATCCATGAATAAGTATATATTATGGTTTAGATGTTTGGAATTGTTGCCTAGGTTGCTACGTGTTGCCTAAATATCCACTTTTAGTTTACCCAGTCCTTGGCGCCACTTCAATTTGAGTCTTTTCTGTTGTTATTGTAAATATAAGTAGTAAATTGTTGCTAACGTGAGACTGGTGAATATTCAATACCGATCGAGGAGATATGAATTACTTGATGCTTTGAATAATATCTTGCCATTTTTGTGATCTAAAAGTTACTTTGTAAATACTAGAGAGGAAGTATCTATCACAGAAAATATGTAAGAGGTTTATGAAACGTCCATCATGTGCCGAGGACGACGTTTGCCAGACTCTGATTCTAATTCACATGCATTAAGCCCGTTCGGCTGTATTAAATAATTTAGAATGCCTTGTTTAAACAGAACTTACTTCGTACCAGGCTGTAAAACAGGGTATGCGTTTACGCGGACCCAAAATAGGAGACTTGGATTGAAAAATAAGAATCTGTTCAAGGCGGCGGTGAGTGCATTCCTTTTTACTCACCTCGCATTATCATTCAATTTCTGTATAGCGATATTCACGAAGTGCTAAGAAGTTAATTGTACATTTGTGTAATTAAATTTGGAAGAGAATTAAATATATCTGTACACCGGACGAAATTAAAAAAGTGTATAATTACGTCCCGCGTGTAGTACTACATTTTTTAACCACTGCATTATGATCAATTGTACGGAAAACCCATGTATATCCATGGTAAAACCAGTACGACGTGTTTACTTACAAACTATCGACTGTATTTACGTTTGAACTTCCGTCTTTCATCACTTGGCGGCACCACATTCGTAGATTTACTCGTAGATCGTAGGCTTTCCCGGCGAATAATATAAGTAAAATCTTCTCGGGTTTGGCACCGGGTAAGGCTATTAAAGGTCAACGTTTCGACGAGAAACTCTCTCATAGTCATCAGGGCTAAGACTGATCTCGTCGAAACGTTGGCCTTTAATAGCCTTACCCGGTGCCAAACCCGAGAAGATTTTACTAATGCTAGATTATTGTTATAATAAGATTGAAGATACTAGCCAACCGAGATACCCCTTACGATGCCATTTACCCGTATCCACAGCGGCAGGCCCCGCGGACATGCCCGACAACAGATGAACAGGGTTAATGGTGGTGGTGCTGTCACGACCGTAACTGGCAACTGCGCAAAGCTCTCTACCGAAGGATATATAATGTGAACGGCTTTGAAAAAGATAGACTCGATCTTAAAATTTATTGTACTAATGGTGTTTCTCCGAAAATAAAACTGCCTTTTATTCCATGTCAGCTGCATGGGTATTATAGGTTTACCAGTAAAACGACACGAGATGAGTCCATTATACTTTTATGTTTACAAATCTTTGAAGAATCTTTCCAATGGAGGACGAGAATTAAGCTTTAGCGATGGGGAATTTCTTGAAATGCGAGCGACTAACCTCACGACCATTAGGAGGGCGGCCTGAATTAAAGCTAATTTGAGACAAATATATATCACCCTATAGCTAATGCAGATGAAGCCCAGATGAAATTCCAACACACATTTTTGTTTCCTGAACATCATGTAGTTTCAGTTATTGGGGATCAGGAAAACTCACCCAAACACACCATGATAAAGTTTCACTACAACCGCCAGCAGACTAATACTCCCGGGAAATCACTTTCCACAAAATACAGCCATGGGAATGAACGTGGATGACTTTAACCATGATTAACACGGCAATTTATTCAAGTACCAGATCATTTCATTTTTCAGTCACAGGGTAAGTGATGTCCCGAACCACCATTTCCCTTCAGGGGGTTCGAGCGAACTTTTTCCTCAGTAGTCAATGCTACAACACTTACGTCATTCTTCCTACTTACTATGGGGAGGCTATGCGAAATTTTTTACTAGTCATAAGGGAGACCACATTTGAATTTCATGTTCACATTTGAGCAGCAAGAAAAAACTTTATGTAAATATTATAACACAGATATCGCCAAAATAGAGTTTTATATAACTGAATTTCTCAGTTATTAATTAAGTATGCTTTCATCAGTCTCTGATTTGACTCATTTATTGTACCCTGCGGCGAAAAAGGCTTCACATTAGACAGTTTTTTTTCACGGTTCTGAAAAAATACTACGGTGTGTGATTAATCGGTCTTAAAAAAATAGTCGAGAGAAAGTACGAAGTACTGACTATTGAATTTCTAACACACTGTGCGACCGAAACAGAACCAATAGCCTAAATAAAACGTGATGATAATATACAGTGAGAAAATTTTCGTCTTCCACAACACACAACTAATGGCTGGTGTCTAAACACTCACTCATCCGTGTGATGGCTCGAAGGATATTCCGCAGATGTAGATTGTCGGCAGACGAGGAAGTCCAGGTGACACCATAGCGTAATGCTCCTTGGGATATGCAGTTTCTCTTTCACAAATACCATGCAATGGCATTCCTGTCGATAAAATACTAAGTTCCTATACAAAATCGGATCTCCAAGAAGACACCAAGGGAACAGACAAATCAACACCTATTAGAACAAAGGTAAGGTACGAACACTTCAATTACATGGTACGGAAGTATTAATGATAGCAGAAGAACAGATGTTGATAGTTGAAGCTGTGAAATGTGACTTTATGGAACACTGGAGGAAAATAAATGGACGGAGATATTCAACGATGAAGAAACACTTGGAAGAGAAGGCGAGAGAAGTTATTGAAGTCTATGAAAACACTGCGAAGTGGAAGAGAGAAACTTATTACACTTTTTCTAATTATTACACTAAACATCCTCCTGACAAAGTACTTGAAGGAGAAACGAATGGTAGGAATAACTGAGCAAATCCGAGAATGAAGTATACTTATCTAGGAAATGTACAAGGGATGAGTAAATAAGGAATTTCGAATGGGTAAGCAAATAATCTGGCAGGAGAATGAAGTGGAGAGCTAAGGAAAACCAGTTTTTGGAATAATGACAGCTGATTGTTAGGAAATGTTTCAGTAGCATCTACATAATACCCACTAAGCCATATCAAGGGTATGTTGCAGGGGATGAGCTTCGCCAAATTGCACTGCAATGAACCCTACGACCATTAACGCATTAGCAAAACCTTGAAACTACGTATCAAAGGGTAACATTTCCCCAACATTATCTACACTCTATGTGCGCTAACAATGCTGCAGAAACTTCACGCTTTGACGTATTTAGCAGCAGAGAAAACGAGCAGAGAAACAAGAGGTATGTATGCAGGAGCAATCGATACGTGATCATAATACTACGTTGCAGAAACGAGCATTACGGGGAAAACCAACTAATCAGTAACACTAGCTATCTGTTTTTAAACGAACATGACTATAATTGTACGAACATGGCCAAGACACGATTTCTGCGAACATTACTAAAGAGAGTGGTTGTTACCCAGAAAGCTGAGCGAAAAATGCAATGCAACCCATAATGCAAAAAACCACTAACACAAGCATACAAAGATGAGCATTCATTCGTAGCTCAAAGAAAAAAGAATAATACGCTCATCAACATACGTGAACAACTGTGGGCACACTTTTGCAGGCCAAGTGCTTCATCCACGAGTTGACTCCTCCTCCGAAAATAGTTCACTCCAAAGCGGGTCATTCCGAAAGCTGTGAAACTTGCCGACAGACGATTTATTCCAGTTTTTCGAGGTCCCTGTCGCTTATAAGAGTAAACACACTGCGGAAGAGGCTCGACTAGATGCACACGGCCCGAGCGACAACGACGAACAAGGACAGGAAAAAGCATTAGACAAGCCCTCTCGTTGTCTCCCCACGAGAGGGCCCGGATTAGCGATTACGTGTTTCAACTTCTCGCCGCACTGCACAGCAGTTGCATTCTCAAAATCCCTTAAAGTGCGCCAAACCCTCAAATCGGGTTAGAAGCGACAGGAGAGGAGAGGGAATTCAATCACAAGAGGAAGATCGATATTCAAGTTCGTCGGGAGTTAGGCGCGGCGAGGGGAAGGCGTTTGCAATGGCACAACCCTGGTACAGCCACTGGACGGGGCTTCCTTTGGAGACGTGGTCAGCAACGAAATGTAAATGAAATCTTTAAAAAAGAATACAACATAAATTAGCCTCGTTAAAGGTCTAGTTATTTTCGCTTCTATTGATAATTTGGATAATCCCTTAATTTTATTTACTATTCAATGGCTCGCTTCGTGAATAAAATATGAAGCTGAAGATGGTGCATGAATTGCTATTGTTTCACCAAAAAAACACCAACGATCACGTAAAGAAATTGTATGAGATGAGTTCAGTATGCTTCGGTTATATTAAACTATTTACCACATCACGGATATCTTTTCAGACGCAAATATTTCATTGATCTACACATACATAAACTACATCTCTTCATTCTTATTCAATCAATATTGACTCTCTAACTTCAATATATATTTCTGCATTTATGTAATTGTTCTTAGGGCATTTTTCTTTGCTTCTCTGAGGAATTTTTAAATTCAGTTTCCCACTCCCTTGAGTTCATAATGAATAAACGATCACATAAAGCACAAAGAAAAGTCTCAAGTTTGAACTACAAGCGATTGAAATTGAAAAATGCATAGGGAAGACAAAATTTAAAAAAAACTACGGGCGTGAGGGCAGAAAAGAGGTTACGCTAAGTCGAAAATGTGTCGGCGTTAAAAGGGGTAGAACGGAAGATTAGCGCAAACATGTATAGAGATATAACGCCATGCTTGACAGTCAACTCCCTAAGTGTTTCTGAGTAAGTGGTGTGCAATCTATTTACATAACTTACGCTTTAAGATACATTTGCTTCTTAAGCAAATTAATGTAAGTGAAAATTATCAATTCTAGCACGTCCATATGGCCATAATAGAGCTGAATCCGTCCAGAATGAAGGACTACAACGTAAAATTGATTTCCTGATTGGCCTAAAGTATGGATCGTATTGCCTTAATAGTAATACTATCGGTTTAAAAATAGTTCATAAATTGGTCATAAAGTATGAGCTTCCCTCACTAGTTTTGCCAGACAACCTTACGAAACAATGTCAAGGGTTTGAAGCTGGGCATGGACGATAAAAGCGACGAGACAATATCGCAGCGAGGAATAACCTTCAAAGAAGTATCAAGCGATGTCGCGATGCTGGGGGATCATCAATTGTGTCCAAGCGAGCGAAAAACAATCGGAAAGCGACGCCACTCCATCCCCTTCGCTTCGTACCTGGCACATGGGGCCAGCGACCAATATAAAGACAGGTTGCTGCATGATAAACTTTGGCTAAGGGCTAAAAGGAAGCCTTTTCAGGACGCAGCGAATACATAGGCTAGAGAAAATACGGGAAAACTGTTTCATGGAGGGAAGGCTTGCATTCCTACACGCAAGCCGATGAAAAATCATTACAGGTTCGTTTTCAACCGAGACAGACGCAACCATTGGACAAATAAGATTTTGAAGACTTTCTATTCCTTTAACTGTCCTTCTACGATTTCCTCGCCTTTCTTTCCCAAATACCCCACCTACTAAACGCAAGGCTAAGGTTCGTGTAATTATGATCTGTACCCAGCCTCAAACAGTCCTCGGCTACACAAACCATCCTACAATATGAGTAAAAAATTTCTCGTTCTACCCCAGTTTTCTTACTCCCGCTAGCTTTCATCGCGCCCCTTCTTGAGTCAACACTCCAATTTTCCACTGCATTTCTCCGCTGATAATCATGAAATTCTGTGAATGCCTTACGGATCCCCTTAAAAGCCCCAATCGCCACACGTTTCTCCCCTTTCCATTGAGTGAAAAAAAGAAGAACGAAACAAAAATATAAAGAAAAACAAATACGTATAACAGAAATAACAAAAATAACACAATAAAAAACAAGTTTCTTGATTATTAATTTCCCTAGGCCATATGGTTGAAGCTTCACAATGTGCCAGAAGAAGGTGGCAAGATTCAAGGTGAAACCGGTACCAGTCCTTATTAAAGTGTGGATAATTACAGCCAATCCGCGTAAAATAGAAATTTAGGTAAAAGGATTAACCATCATTTAACATTATCAAATAGGATCAAAAGGATATAGTTTAAACCTAGTTTATAAAGTAAGCTCTCATTGCATACTTAAAAATTACTTTTATGACTAAACTATGCTTTATCCACTATTCTACATATGAAATCCAAAAGTAGGATGATTCAGCAGGCAGAACAAATAATGAAAAACCAGAAAACAGTAAAAAAAAAATTTAGTACAATTTCCTGTGAGCATCGTGCAAGTCCTGTTTATTTTGAGCAATGGAATTGTTTGTAGTGCATTAACAAAACATAACATAAGGGATTAGATAATGTTATTAATAATTTAGAGTGCTTTAAATAAAGGATGAATATTTTGTATCACACGTTACAAAAACTGAGTATCATCAAATCAAATTTTCAGAATAATTTCTCATAAAATCAAATCAAATTATTGACTAAAATAATATTAATATTACGATTAGCAGAAAGAGATTTTACTTTTTTGATAGGCATCTTTAAGGATCAGCGTTTTTTTAAAGTGCGCTGTAACCACAAGAGAAAATAATTATGAAAGTACTAGTAATGCCACTAAACTTGCCATGTTTACTGAGAAAATACCTTTTATCCCACCTCTGGTCTTAACATGGATATAACAAAATATTTTAAAGAAAATATACGCCCAAAAATGTAAAAAGAAAACATCCGTTTAATATGGACTGGTTGAGTGCTGAGTGGAATAATTAAAAGTAGATAGCAATTATCATATTGGTAAGCAATTAGAGGTAGGCATCATAAAGCATTCCTATGCACTCACAAACCCAACGCGTCCCTCCCTTTCAAGGTAGGCACGGTCAGAAGTACAATCATTGGTGTTACGTCAGAGATACCTCCTTTTCTCGTCTAACTTCATCCAAATTGTCCCATTTTTGCAAGTCACTATTGTTTCGGTTACATCAATTCTTAGTTCTACACCCATATGTTCTAGATAAAATGCATAGATACGAAACAACTTAATCAAAAAAAATGCTACCTCCGTTGATCAAAACGCTTACTACACCAAACAAAGCAGAACAGGTAAAGCAACTGAACTGAATAAAAATCCTCGAGTTGAAGAAATTTTAAAAATTCTCAACTGCGGACCACAACTACTACATGCTGAGCCCACGGACAGCTGGCAATTCAATATTTTAGTCAGAAGTGACTAAGGCCCATTAAAAGTGCTTGCAGGTGGTAAGTACTCATTTTAATAAAGTTGTTCACTTGGCGTGTCAGAGAGGCAAGCCTCCATTGACGTGGAAGCCTGAAAGTGTCAGTGAAGCGAGAATAAGGAAAAGAATCTCTAGAAGTTCTCAAGTGAAAACGAATTTCGCTCAAATTACGGCGAAAACATCCTTCTCGCTCAACTTTATTCAATAATACTTTTGTCGCCTGAGAAACCGAAGCAGAAGTTTTCGTTGCTGGTCGAAAAATAAAGAATTAAGCAAACGAGCACGACGTTTACTTTCAAAGAGGGAATTTTCATCAATTCGTACACGCCGCTTTTAAAAAAAACCCAAGTTCCCTTTACGGTGCGTTGAACTTCATAGCGAGGCAACACGAAGAAAGAGAGTTATTCAGTTATTCACGAAAGAGAAGAGAAAAGCACGAAGGGAAAGAAAAAAACAAGAGAGGAGCGAGATGCGGAGGTTCGCTCGTCGTTCGAGCGTCGTCGCCATGACAATGGGTCGACGGCAGACTTACGATTTCGTCCGAGCTGTCGTTTTCGTCCTGTTCGAGGCTTCCCAGAGATTTTTATGCTCTCATCTGTTTTTTATTTTCGCTTTCCTTCGCTTCTCCGTCACGGATGGCTCTTAACAAGAGAAAGAAATAAAGACCGAAATGCCTTTCCCGGAGCGGCCGAATGGAGGAAGAGAGGAGGAGAGCGAAAGCGGAGGAAATGAGAAAAGGAAGAAGATGGTAAAGGAATGAAAGGAAGAAAAAAATACAAGAAATGCTGCGGGTAAGCGGAAAGAGAGGAAAGAGATGAGGTGAGTGCACTCTTTCCCAATGTCTCGATGCATGCGGCTCGGACTCTGGGAGGGGCGCGCGGGAGGGGTTCCGGAAACGATTTCGAGACTCGATATAATCGATAGTGTCGAGATGGTGGCGCAACATGCATTTTTAAGTCACTGCATTCAGGCAGAGTTATCCCTGCACGGCTCATACACCAACCGCTATGGGGCTGGACTAACGGCTAAGGAATATATCTGTGTCAGTTGTGCATAGTAGGTGTGTGTCGTTCATGAATGAATCGTTCAGAATGAACGATTCAATGGCATGAACCGAATGAATTGAATCTACGCTTTCCACTTGAATCGTCCAAAATGAACGATTTGATGGAAGATTCAATTCCGCCGAACCAAATCGTTCAATATGAACGATTTGTGTGGAAGATTCTGCTGGCAATTCTCCGAATCCGCCAAATCCAAATCGTTCTATAAGAACCCTGTAAATACCCTTGAAACACCTTGTCAAATGTCTTGTGTTTCCGAATTGGAGCATCAAATTTCACCTTTTTGTTTGTTATTTCGCACACTAATATTTGAAATGCAGTAAGTCGACAGATTCACATGGATTCGAGATTCAGTTGGATTCGAGGTTCACATGGATTCGAGATTCACACGGATTCGAGATTCATATGGATTCGAGATTCACTCGTGGATTTGGTTCATTCGGTTCATTATGAACGATTTAAAGAACCGAATCATTGCCACGAATCAAATCCCATGAACCGAATCCACAAAATGAACCGAAATTCCCACCTCTAGTGCATAGGGTGTTCCGTCCAAAATGGGCTAAAATGAGATCTCATCTTTGGCAGGCTACGCTATTTCGATTCTTAATACACGTTGTTATCTATACCTACTGTCATATCTTTGTGTTAGCTGCGAAAAGGGTTGTATGTCCAAAATTGTCATTAACGTGTTACCATCTTTAGTATGCTAGAAAAACTGATGCTGATGAGTTCCCTGTACCATCCAGTAGCTCTTTCGTAGTGTTCAAATTTTTCCAGCCTACCGAAGATGAGATCTCATTTTAACCCATTTTGGACAGAACACCCTTTACACCACTGAGACAGATATATTCTCTCAAGTAATTATTTCGTGAAAATATCAGGTCATTGTTACTCAAACTCGAACAGGTATGCGGCTTTCCAGACATTCATTAAATCCAAAAAATCATCGTCCTGAAAAATATCATCGTTTGAGTATGGCATATATAGCGGACGAACTTCTGAATTGAGTTACCATTTCTTGTTTATCAATTGTTAATATTCCATTATATTCCGAGGATAAAGAACATGTTCTTGGTGCACCAATGATATAAATATATCAAATGCAGTACGCATACAAAACTCACCATTTCGACATTTCAAGATGTTGTTGTGGGACACGGCAACGGATTAGCACTTACCTAGAACAAAAAGAAAAACATTATTAGTAGAAACCAAACGGAAAAATGTCACAATACTCGTCATATGCCACCAGATAACAGTCTTCCAACCATCGAGCCGTGAGTGGATTTTTTTTTAAAGTTCGTAAAAACCAGCTTAATGCCGTTATTCAGAGGAGCTTACATTAAGAGAGTGAAAGACTCCACCGGAAAATCGATAAACTTTAAATGAAAATGGAAGAGAATATTGTTTTTGAAAGAAGACACATCTACTCATTAAGAACATTAATCATTCATGACATCCATATTGGGTCAAAATAAGCGAAGCAATATCAATTTTATAGAACTGACGTAGAAAGGAGTTCTGGCGAATATTTGCCGCTCTCTGGAATTCAATAAAAATAGTCTTTTACAGAAGAGAGTGATGCCACCAAATCCTGATGAGGGAAAACATCATTTTACCACTGCTATACTCCGAGTGGTGATGACACGTTCTGGAGACAACGGAAGAAGCGACATGAAAACAGTTCAATTTTTGCATGAAACATTTTGAGGCGATGACAAACACTTATTTTATGCCACAGGGTCGAAAAAACAAGAAACCTTGAATCGAACAGAAATATTCAGGACCCAAATCACGCCCAACGAAATAAGTACTCATGGTAGTTTGAATGAGATTCTTCCCTCGTCAATAATGGATACCAAATTCCAAAATTATTTTATTCCCGCAATTCTACATATGCATACTACCCCGCGAGCCGCCGCATGGGTGTGTGGCAGGGAGTGTTAGGTCACCAGCCGTATAATGGTATAATTTTTTTGGAGATGAAATGGTGACATGTATTATAGGAGTGTATTTAGTGGAGCTCAATTTTTATTGTGATCGCTTATTGTGCGCGGAAAGAACGAGTTTTTGTACCTATCTTTTCGACAGTGTATCTCTCTTATTTTATCGCATCTGTCAGACCTAGAGATGTAGTGAGGAGCCATGATAATAATATTCTCTATGTATCTCTGAAAAATATCAGTTCTGAATTTATCAAGCAACCTAAGCCTAGCGTGTAGCCTCCGAGTCTCTAGGGGCTCCCACCTAAATCCCTCTAAAAGTTGCGAGACACTATATGTACGCTCGTAGCAGGTTTTAAGGAAGCGCGCTGCTTTCCTTTATATTTTATTAATTTTTTTGGTAAAATATATTAGACCAGGGGTCCCAAATGCTCGCGGTGTATTCGAGGTGTGACCTAACCTGAGCGAAGTAGCATCTCTCTTAGACTTTTTCATTCGAGGACATTTCTTTCATACGTTTATCAAAACCTGGTTTCTTTAATACTGTGCCGCATATGTTTTGTACGTGTAATCCCCACGATATATCAGAAGTTAAGGTAATTCCAAGATATTATTTTGAATCTAAAGATTTCGTTTACTCCACCCACAATGTAGGTACGGAAATTAGCTCGAAGTACATATTTTTTGCTAATGACGCAAAAATACTTTTCATATGATTAGAATACCAATTAAATACATCTTTATATACTATATAGATATAGATAAATATAGAATATAAAACTAAGAATAGATAAAGTATATCTGTATCAGTCTTTGAATAGACTAATTTTTCACGCTGTGAGGGGAAAAAGCCTTTGCATCAGGAGATTTTTTCGCGATTGAGTAAATATTTCAGCAGTAAGTAATTATCTTATTTTTAAGAATAATCAATAAAACATAAGCGGATACTACGGTTAAACTTTTAAGAGACCAAGATGGAGAAATTTATCATTTTTTAATTCCGCCTCTTTGAAATATATACCCATACCATTTCCCACTCAAATATTCTTGGTGTCTCTCGAAAGATGAGATATTTTTCTTTAAAATAACACCAATTTCATTCAAGTTCAGGTGAGATGAAATCTCGCTCGTACAACCTTAAATATAAATGGAGGTTAAATGAAACGGCACCATACCAATTGGGGTCTGTCGAGAAACACTCCTGATATCATTGAATTCATCACTAACAAATTGAGCCATTTCTTCACCAACGATTTTTTCAGTAATAAATAATAACCATCATCCAACAACAATAAGCCTTTTTCTAGGAAATACAAAAAACAACCAATTTTGCTCATAATTTGAATTTTTAATTCATCACCGATGCAATAAATAATCCACCGTCCACATGGAGTTATTGTTCATAAACGAATTTTCGGGTGGACATGATCTGTTAAACTATCATTTACTCAAAAAAGACTAAGAATACGTACGCACACTTCCGTTTTTTATGGCCACAGAGTCACTACGCCTCATGTCGATAAATTTCAACCAAATCGATAAAAAAATGACCTAAGGAATTCCTCGTACCAGCCAGTTCAAAGCCACGAACAACTACGAACAAAAAGAACATTCCGGTCGTATAAGTCGGATGTCTTCGAAAGTTGACATATTTCACGAGTAGTTGGAAAATATATTACGAGGAAACGTTCTTAAAACGGTCACGACAAACTGTCTTAAGAGTATTATATACGTATTGTCGCGTTAGAGAAACTGCATCAACAGACGACTTTTACTCTGGCGATTCCATACGTAAATCTTCAATAAAACAACTCCGAAAACCATGGTTTTCCGAACAATTTTCCAACATAATCTTTACAGCTCAGCGAAGGTTAAAAGTGAAATTAAATGATTATCGCCTTCATGACATTTAAGCACTATTATAGGACCACCATGCCGACCAACTAGCAAATTTAGAGATTGATTACCAACTGGAAGACTGATACCAAATCCAAGGAAACATTTAGAGAATGTCAAGCTATAACCGTAATCACAAAAACAATCGAATTCACTTGAGCGCTTTGATTTAAAGCCTTAGCGATGAAGACTTACACGGACTTGCGGAGAAACACGAAATTCTTGCTTTTCTCGAATTTTCATACCATTTGATTTCTTCAAGGAGTTCAACCAAATAGAAATGTCTTTTAGCACTGATTCGTAACTTTCGTGAAGTTTCAATAGCGGCTGCGCCCAATTCAAGTTAAAGTCCGCTCTTTCGGAGAAACTTGATGAATTTTAATTCTCACTGAAAATGTCTAAAGAGTGCAATCAATTCATCAGGAAACTGAAACTCTAGGCGTTGAAACGTGTTGAAATAAATAAAACACATAGACGGTAAAACTTATAGTTTTTAATCGATAAAAGCTACTGTGTTCCACCACATCTCGCCTAGTACAGTTCAGCTTAAGCATCCTCGCTACCTGTTTAGTGATACAACCCGTTTCCTATTTATCTATTTGTTTACAATTTTACAGGTAGAAGATAAGTCTACGGGAATTACTAACACAATTTTATAAAATTAACAGTGGAAAAATCCTTTGCCTGGAGTGGGAATCGAACCCAGATCCCACGATTTCGCGCCGAGTGCTCAAACAATTTAAGCTACCCAGGCATCCTCTTACACTGTGAACCTCACCGTTGAAGGCGGAAGAGCGAAATGCAATAACAGTGACATTCGCAGTACTTATGGCTGAATCAGCTCTAAAAGGAAAAAGGACCGTTTTCACAGCTTACATTGTGTAAGAGATCACCACGGCGAGCTAAGTTATATTTATCTTCGAGATTTGGTCGAAACGCAGGGAAAAATACCCAACATCCATTCAGTCAAATATAGCTTAACCGCCCGCACAGAAAGCTCTCTCAAAGTCAATCAAGGAACCCGCTAAAGATTTGTGAAGTCTATTCGGGTTTCTCAATGAGTCAAACTCTCTTCCCCTGTCGACCTTTTTTCACGGCACTTTAGCCCTGCTGACGATGGACAGAAATATCAGTATAGACGGAGATTTTGACCCAGATGAGAAACCGAAAACTCTTCACAAATATCATATGCCGAAAAAGTATTACATTTTGATTCACTGAAGGTTAGATTGTAGAGGCCTCTTGTTTATGCAAGAAGATGGTGACCAATTGTGGCCCATTTCTACCGTACACGCGTGAAGGAGAGACGCGAACACTGCGCGATTGATTAAGTAAATCAAGAGGCTAAATAAAACATTCCCAAATCGTATCGACGGAGAAAGGGAAACACTCTACCACTGCCAGAAAACTCACTTTCAAAGAGCAGCCGTCGTATCAGCGTATGTATAAACAGAATATCATAACACGGTGATAAAATAACGTTTGCTGTCGCTAGCGAGGCGCATATCTGTTTCTTCCGACGTTACGATCATTAAGACAATACAATAAATAAGCGTTGCAAGAACTAAAATGGCGCAGATTTGCATTGTCGCGGGGCTGCTCACTATTTGACCGCATGGTCGCGGCGCTATGGCGCTATGAAGAAACAGAATCGCACACCTGGCATGCATATACGTACGCATTAGGTATTACTGCGAGTGAGCTGTTTGAGAATATTAAGAGAGGGACGACAGGTAGAGAGGAGTGGTAATCTTACTGAGCTCTGCCTTTTGATAAGGGCGATCAGAGGAGATCGCGTCGAAGGACGGAAAGAGAGGTCGCGGAGTTCCCCCTTGGGGTCAACAGTTGTTGAAGGGGAGCGCTCAGGATATGAGGAACATCGGCATTCATCCGGCCGTGTGGAGGGGGTAGGAACAGCATATGAAGGGTGACGCATACTTTCGCCGAATACAAGAGGAAAGCGCAATTAAGGTAGTTTGAGCGAAATATCATGTCACTTAGAAATCAATGAATTTGGTCTCATTCAAAAAAAATATTTCACCCTTTTAAATAAACCAAAAATTCAACCCCTTACCACATTACTTTCGGAGATATTTGCCAAAAAATACCAGCCCTTTTACATGAGAAATGGTACGTGTATGCACTCCGGAGACCTTATATTAAAAAAAGAGGCATTTCCTACACTTAGATCTCGTCAAAAAATCAACAGTGTGTAGTCTGTGTGTTTTCTCAACTAGTTTTGAAAATTAATCATATTGTCACCGCAATAGGTTCTTGGGTATCACAAAAAACATTTCGTTTTGAAGGAGTTTCAAACGCACAGCGCGAAAAATATGAGTCAAGTTAAAGACTTATTTAGATGTGTTCATTTAATTACTTACAATTTCAGCCATATAAACGGATATTATTACACCATTAATAATGCAATATTTAATTGATGTGTCTTACAGCCGGTGAAATTAAAACGCCTAATTCGAATATGGTCTCTATTATGACTTGGGAACCATCTCGCTCGGACTACCTTAATAAAAAAAGGAATATTCTCGCTTATCAATTATCATGGCAAAAGCAATCAGGGATGAAAATATTAATTGCCATTTCCGTCAAGTTTCACTAGCTGAGGGTATTGTTTTACCGCTAGGAAGCAAGAATGGATGAAACAATGCAAATCCGAAATTCCACGATCTTCATACCCACGGTTGTAATTGCAATGAGACCAGGCAAGAAAGTTAATTCTTCGAAATGACCACACAATACGATGACATACAATGAGCAAAACTCACTTTAAAGTTGACTTCTCCAAAATGCTCACATAATCAGAGGATGTATAATTTGCCACATTTACAATGAAAAAACAGAAGTCTCCAATATCAGGATGATTTCCATTTTCAAAATTAATTTCGCATATTCGTGTTCCACTAAATGAACCTACTGAGCACGGCAACAAACAAGTTTCTCACAGCACAAAAAATTATGAGTTACAATATATTTTCACCACTCACTGGGAGTTACTATTTTCAAGCAGACGCACGTAAATCAATACGGACTATTCGAATACCTGTTATTGAAAAACAGGAAGCCAATATTATTTCGTAGCGCAGGTCCAGGGGAACTCGTTTAGAAGTACCGGATAATATTCTCGTTTGCAGCCTCGGGAGCATTTCAAAGGGAACTTGTTTTTCATTAATCAGCAGGAAGACATGCGACGTTGTGATTAAAAGGGCGGATATTTTCAGAGTAATAATTTCTCGTAAGGAAAGCCACGGCAGCTCCTGAATCCTGTCACGGAAAGAACGGGTCAATGGATTCATAAATGAAAATCTTTGAAAAGCAGAGCTCTCCCGACTGGTGGAAAATATTTTCACAGCGTAGTGTAGTGGGGTCGGAAACACTTAAATAAATCCCTGCGCAGGTAACCACTTGATGAATGAAGACTGTGTTAATAATTACAATACGAGTTACGGTTAGCAATCCTCATTCTTCGCCCATCCCGACAAATTAAAACGCTAGGTATAACGTGCAGGAGATGAATGTTTATTTCAGCAGCTTTTTGTGCCTATACACATCTTTCCCACAGTAAATAAAAATACCCGCATAGGAATCTCGAAGGGAAATATAATTCTCCGAGGAAAGCAAAAGATGGAAATGAAGCATGTAAAGACTGGGTTTCCAGTGGGAATCTCCAGCATCTGAACTCATCGCTCGATGGTTCTTCATTCCCTGGTGGGGAAAAAAGGCTTCACGCAACTTAAGGTAGTCCGAGCGAGATAGTTCCCTAATCATAATAGACCATATTCGAATTATACATTTCGATTTCACCAGCTGTAGGACACATTAATTAAATATTTTTGTATTATAAATGGTGCAATAATATTGTTTTGTAAGCCAGAAATTGTAAGTAATTAAGTGAAAATATTGTAAATAAGTCTTTGACTCATTTTTTCACGCGGTGCGTTTGAAACCTCTTCAAAACGGAAGGTTTTTTGTGATACTTAAGAACCTACTGCGGTGACAATATGATTAATTTTCAAAAATAGTTAATAAAACATACTAACTACACGCTGTTAGTTTTTTTTATGACATCTAAGAGTTAGAAATACCTATTTTGGAAATTATGTCTCTCTGGAGTGCATATACGTACCATTTCCCATGTAAAAGGGCTGGTATTTATTGACAAATATATCCGAAAGTAATGTGGTTAGGGGTTGAATTTTTTGTGTCATTAGAAGGGTGATATACTTTTTTTTAATATGGGACGAAATTCATTGACTTCTGGGTAAAATAATATTACGCTCAAACTACCTTAAGATGAGAAATATTTTTTTAATGTCTGTTATTTTAAAATCATGAGATCCAACACTACAGAAAAGCCAACCAGCTCAGCACCTTTTTCACGATTCAGTTGCAAAACAGCT
Source organism: Ceriagrion tenellum (assembly GCA_963169105.1). NCBI lineage: Eukaryota > Metazoa > Arthropoda > Insecta > Odonata > Coenagrionidae > Ceriagrion > Ceriagrion tenellum. The sequence goes on from OY720639.1 coordinate 12,491,682, forward strand.
GCTGCATCCATAGAGCGAACTGACATTTTAACACGATAGGCGTGTATATTAATGGACGCCAGAATTCTTCAATGCGTTTTGTTATATCTACATCTACATACTACCCCGTGAGCCGCCGCATGGGCGTGTGGCAGGGGGTGTTAGGTCACCAGCCGTATAAAGGTGTAATTTTTTTGGAGATGAAATGGTGACATGGATTATGGGAGAGTATTTAAAGGTGCTCAATTTTTATTGTGATCGCTTACTGTGCGCGGAAAGAACGAGTTTTTGTACCTATCTGTTCGGCAGTGTATCTCTCTTATTTTATCGCATCTGTCAGACCTAGAGATGTAGTGAGGAGTCATGATAATATATTGTCAAAGATGAAATGAGGCGTGCAAAATGCTCAGAAAACTCGAGAGTGGAATTCAACTTAATTCAATGGGAACCAGCTGAGATTCAAACTTGTTTCAGTTTCACGTTGCGGAAGAAAACTCGCTATTTCCGCGACATAATGGACAATTCGGGTTCGCTCGAAATTTTAAAATAAATTTAATTTTGCCCCAATTTTGCAGGACTTTCAAAAAACATACATGCCAAACGAAATCCACGTACGCTCGTAAACTCCATGAAACGAAGAGGATTCAAAGACTCAAATTAGCTTCAAAGTTTCGTTCCTTTACGTGATTTATAAAATTAAGACTGGAACTTTAATCCACGCATAGGAAAACAGGTCAGCCTGGATTTTAATATAAAGTACGGAAATTGTTGAAACATATTACAGAATCAGTTAAAAAATGTTTCAGTAAATATTATTGGATAAAAGTCTCCACATTTATCTCAAGACATTCATTCTCAATGATATTATTCTCGAACTCAAGATATTCCCAATGACCGGAAAATCGAAATATGGGTAAGAAACCGCAAATTTTACACAAATATTTGAAAATTCTACAATTGAGCAGTAAGCTTATTTCATTAATGGCGGAAAGTAACTATTTTGAAGGATTGAATAGCAAAGAGATTGAACAGCTTAGCCTGTAGTCGAGAATATTGGAATATGAACGTAAGAACCAGACGCATAGTCCAAAAGAATAATTCTCTCAAACCCGGATAGACAAAACCATTTGCCAACTTTCGGGGAAATTTTCATGTAAAGTGGACGAATTAGTAAGTATTTATAGAATTAAAATACAGCATAAACAATTACGAGATAAAATATTTTTCACTAAAGAAAATAACCTTCCTAGCGAATTGGACATTTCAAGTTATCAATTCACTTCTATGAATTAATAAACTATGTCAACTAATGTCTTTGGCAAGTCCACCGATAGAGTCGGGGTAAAGAGGCAGTTCACTTTTGAAATCACAGAAAAATATTTTTCTAAAATATCCTAAATAACTTATTTTGTCGGTTTATTTTCGAGTTATTGATAATAACGATAACTTATACGCAAGAATTCCTACAGTAAAACGTGCACTCATTCAACTTCGCAAACGTTGGCGATACATAGTAGCTTGGAGCCTTCAATTCATCGGTAGTCCTGGGCCTCTACAACCCATTATTCAGAGCTTTCCCGCCCCCCAGAGTAATGCTACGCCCAACCGTTCAAACTGGAAAGACGTTATGCCTTGGGAAACCGATAAGGGAATGTAGTTCTCAAACACATTTCCAAGGTCGGTCCAAACCGATCGAAGAGGTATAAGTTTATCAGATTCAGCGGAGGCAAATAGCTCACGCATTCCACAAGTTTATAAGGCTCTCTTTAATGAAGCCATCAACATAAAATGCATAGGCAGGATGCCATTGGCGAAAGCGGAAATGTTAAATCGATCGGCAGAAGTAAATATGGAGGTAGTCGAGCGTAACAACTACTGTTACCAACTAATGACACGATACAAACATTTTAATCGACTTTCCAATATCACACCTCTCTCCCTTTGCCACTCTTTGCCGACACATTACATCCAAGTCGTTGGCGATACAGATTGAAGCAATCCGCGCTTCCCACACCCACGGGCGTTACCATCGCAACAGCGATTCCACATTAATGCGAGGGACAGAAAATGAAAAGGGATCTAATTTGAATTCCCGAGGGGTTCTGATTGAACATCCCTTCAAATATGTCTCCAGAGGAAGGCCATTGCACGAAGCAATTAACGATATCGTACTGTGGGAGGAATTTTGCAAAGTGGTATCACGCGGGACATCTGACAAACGACGGGAAATCAATCTAAAGGAAAAGTTCCACGAGGCATTCCTCACCAATTCCGGAAAATTAAGCGAAACACTTTCGGTCAGTCCACCGTGAGGCTGTTGTTCTAAATGGAAAAACTTGGGGAAAAAAAGAGAAAATATGGGAATGAAAAGACACCTGGGAGACGGACAAATGCACAAATTAGCGCGTTGGTAGCAAAATTGAATTAGAACGCAAGATGTTCGTGCATCAGCCGGCAAATTCCGAGCCATTTGACGAAATAACCGGATGACGAGGAAAACGATGAAAATTGTTCCCACAACACGTCACAAGAAAGGATACATTTTATAAGCTATTTTCACCAAACTGCCGATAAGATTATAAAAAAGGAAGGACTTTTACGTTCTCCAAACATTTCAAGGACGCGTTCTTGAGCATTTATGGTGGTGTCTTAATACTACACTTCTCCTGAAGATGAGACATTTAAGTGTCGATATTATTTCATGGCGGCACGATACGACGAAAGAAGAACGCACGACGCATTCGCCAAGCAGTAAAACTTACGCGGAAGTCACCCGTTAGTGACTGACGCGTACGGTAAACAAACAACTAAGCAAGTGAAAGATACTAAGAACGATTATCGCCAGTTCAGAAACGTGCAGCAAAACTCACTCACTGAATCGCCTCTTTAAATCCTAAAATATATTCAACTCGATCTTTTTTTTTCAAATCTAACTCAATTTTCATGAACGGGTTCAGTTCTGCTAATGCCTTTATTTGACGAATTACTTCCCGCGATTCGGCGACGGATTATTATGCTATGATCATATGCAACATCATTGGATAAGAGCTTAAACGTTACCAGCTCAGAGCCCACGCATGAGCAACTGTGGAAGTAAAGTGGTGGAATCGTGGCTTCCCAAGCTTTAAGATAACAAATGTCAAACGTTTCCCACACAAATATTGATTACTAGACCATACACCGAAATAAACTTTTTTCTAACACGTTTCCTACCCTCCCAGTTACATATATCCGGCCAGCCCCCTAAATCTTTAAGCATCGCGGTACGTACGACGCTGTTGCTACTGGATTTCGCAAAGATTCTTCCCGCTATGGCGGTGGTGTTCTCAATAATTTGTGCCTCTCTCGTCGTAAATGGTCGGTGTTGTTGGGGATAAACGTGAGCTTGAGACATAAATTCCCTAATAGTGGAGTAACTACTAACTTTACGTGGTGTATCGTAAAGACAGTTCATTTCCGGCTTCATCAAGTTATAGCATAGCTGTTAGCGCTTTAATATCTACAACAGGGAGTGAGCATTCGTTAAGTTCTGTTTCGGTGTTGTTACGTTTTGTTTGATAGAGTCACAGTCTAGGCTGCGATAGTGCTTTACGATAAATTTTGCCACGCGTGGTGAAGTGTGCTAGAGGTAGTGCATCGCTCGTGTATGAAGGATACGATATCATTTTATGCCATGGATGTGATGGCTTTGGTAGTTATTACAATTTTAAAGTTGTATTCACCATTACCCTCGTCATACATGCTCTTCACAGGGTTTAAATATTTCGTTTGAATACTTTATATAAAAGAATTAGTAAAAACAAATAAATTAAACAATAATATCACTGAAGTCCCAGTGTTTACTTCTTTACTGTGTTTCTACACCGGCTGAAATTATCCTTTTACCATGTGTATTTCAATAAAATTCACTGATAGCACGAGCCAAGAAATAGTTTCGTCATTATTAGATCATTTACAACTACTCTTGGATTATCTTCCACGGCGGCATTTATTTATTAAGGATTGGGGTGAGTGAATAACCATTCTTCTTGTCTCATGTTCCTTGATTATGCTGTTTGTTTTGGGTGCAAAATCTCATTACAAGAAGATATATTTTGTAACGCCGGTATAGTGGATATATTCGTTCACGAGAACTGGTTTTCTAACTTGCTTTCTGGCAAATACTTCAAATACTTAAATGTTACTACAGTATTGTATAAGTTGGAGAGATTACTTAATAATACTAGAAAACAGTTGGAGCTCGTGGCGATCAATCTCCGGACCTTCAGCAGTGCTTTCACCACATGAATGCGTTGCAAGCAAAACCCATCAATAGCTAACTCCGACATTATTAAGTTCTGTGAGCATTGGCCATTGTTTTAAAAAAAATATGAACTTGCCGAAGGGGATATTCACGAATTCATTTTCTTCCCACAATGTAATACTTTTTAATTACCGTAAAATACCAGTTTCTCATAAAAAATGATCACTTCCATGATTTAATAGTCTTACCTATAGTATTATTTGCTATGAAGGGTCGCATGCGGTACTCCATTAATCACTCGAAAGGAAAAAAAAATCCAAGAACAGAAAATTATTTTGAGCGGAGTTGCACCAAACGGCCTTTAGAGCAGTATAAAATATGTAGCGGAAAATAGTCTATACCATGTAAGAACACAGTGAACGTGTTACGCGAGTACTTCGCGGCGTGTTTAAATTTTGTCGGAGATAATCTACGATTAAAGCAATTCGCATTCGTAAGGCATGAGAGGACAAAAATACTTTCTTTTTTCCATTTTATCGCGATACATTCACCGGAATTTTCCTTTTTGAGAGCTTTTCATGAATTATATTTATGCCTTCACCAGCCTTTCATCATTAGTATGTACCATCTTCTCTTGAATGTAGGCGCCGCCACCCACTCACATGAAATATGGACGGGGCGAGTGGTAAACGCAGCACCCCTAGCGAGGATATTACAGTCCAGTTTAGATATTCATACATCCGAATATGGCGTACACTACAGTACAACAATGAAGTTGAGTTTGAAGTCCGTTTACCACAAAGTACACTCCAGAAAAATATGAACGAAAACTTAACACCAGCAGTTGAGTTCCTGGAAATGAGTGAGGACTAGGTATCTATCATTCATACATGAACTTCGATCACCCATTTAAAGACACCAAGAATACACACGGATTGAAATGACCAAAGTACACACCATTTGACTTCCGTGGAGAGACATTCACACGATACCCGCGATGTATCAGCTGTAAAATTTATCTAAATCTAAAATTCAAAATATTTATATTCTTTGAAAAAAAGTAAAATGCACAACACCAGAATTGAGAGAAAACTTAAAATTTTAACATGAATCCAAAACTATAAAGAACCTTTATTCATTTAGCAATACCTCGCCATAATATCAAAGCTGAAATACTGGTATGAGTCTCAAGAACTTGTACCGGAAGATGACTGATGATGATCCGACAGTGAGTTGTTACGCATTGTAGCATTGAAGTAGTCAGTGGAAAAGTTCAATTGTGTGCGAATTAATAAGAGCTTTCATTTAGCTAATGACTGGTATTCTACTCAAAGATGACAGAGCTTATCTTGACGCAATTTTTCAATTTTATTTGCGCTCCAAACACGATCGAAACAACTTTTAAAATCATTGGTATTTTAAATGAAAATATGGAATTTCCTTAATTACTGTCAAACCCAAATCAACAAAGACTACAGTACTTCATTACGAAACGTTAAACCTTTTTCAAGTCTTATTATTTTCACCAGTTAAACAAATTGTTCCCACTTAAACGTCTCCATTACCTTTACTGCTAGGCAGTATTTTCTCTTGATAGTCAAAATGTATTCATGCGACAGCAACTTTTAACACATCAATCCTCTACCAGAGTAAAACTATCGAGGCCTTCCCGCTTGAATTCGTCACTCGTTACCTGTATTTGCATCTGATATATTGAGTTATACACCCTACAATGACCTTATTTTACATCTCACTCATCCCAAAACATAGTGGACTAAGCGAAAAGCTCTATCGGTAAAAAATATTGCAACGCAGAGAATTTAACGAAAGTTGGCGTAGAAGGACGCCTCATATTAACCATACGGGAGTGGTGCCACATGGGCCACACCGCGACCTTCGCCGATATATCAAACCTTATTTCCGCTCGACGTTCTAAAAATTTTCGAGTGAAAATTTCACTCGTCCCATTAACGAAGCATGAACACTCGAAGCTGGTCGATCGGAGTTTGCTAACGTTTACTAACTCGACGCAGCGCTGGGCCTCCAGGTATAAAAAAAATACCTTCCACTCCGCCTCGAAAAGTAAATATGAGCTAGAATAGGCGGTCCGACCTATTTCAAAGTGCGCTGCATTTTCACGGTCTCTACTAAAGAGATAGCACGCCGAACAGAGAGACGGAAAAATAAGTCACTTACCGAAGCACTTGGGGGGAGGCAAAGAAAGAATTTCGCTCCTAAGAAGGTTGGAGAGATTTTTGTTTTAGCATACATTTACGAGAAACATTGCATAGTTCTTGTCTGTTATATCCCAATCTAACAATGTTATTAAAAAATATTAGTCACATTGACTTGGTTCTCTGGCAATACGATACTACTTCAACACGTAGTCAAGTGACATTTGAAAAACACTTGGTCATAATTCAAATAAATATTTATAGATTTCCATCTGAACGCGGGGTAAAACATTTCCAACCATTACAAATGTTGCTAGCAAATATCAAGGTTTCCAACATTCTAAAATATCATATTTCAATGCAAGTTCGTCTAAATTTTGGATACCACGCCGAAAACTCTGGTGATAGTGTGCTTTGATCAAGGGAAAAATGAAATATAATGCTTGTATTGTTTCCATCATTGCCCGCATGGTGAATTCAACGCATAACCAGAAGCACATACGTGGATTGTAGCCCAAGAAATCTTTTTCGACTTATAAAACTATTAACAAATGCACTCAAAGACCCACGATTACCGCTCCCGCCACATTTAAGGGAGGCCGCTAAAATTAGCTGATGCCATACTATTTATCCAAAACAGCTACCGCCGCCTGAGGAGGGTTCTCTTAGTTCTGGTCAAATTGTATAAGAGGATTCAAATGAGTTCAAAAGTAATAAACGCACGTCTTAATGTAGACTAGCTGTCCCTCTTAAAGACCACCCTAAGCTTAACAATGAGTAACCATGTTTGGAAATAAATAATTTTATCTTTGATGTCTGCTGCACGCACTAGTCTAAAAGAACGAAGGACTGAGTCGGAATGCCCCTCTGTTCCGGCGATGACGCTTTCTTGGATAAAATTCGCCCCTGTGATTGAGCAGTTCCCAGCCTTTACTAACTTGCAAACCCCTTGGAAGTCCATTTACACTTTGTGTGTCTCTTGATACCTCCATCACTTGATTCCTCTCCCCTCTCTTTAATCCTCCCGTCCGCAAGTAAATGTGCCCGCCTCTCTTACGCCATTAATCGGCTGTTTTGCGTACACTTAAATCAACGTTCTCGTCTAGTATGTTGCTTTATCAGGGTGTCCAGACAAACAAACCATTCTTTCAACACGAGAATGAACCATGGACCACTCAAGGTCTAGGTGCCCGAGCTCCTATCGAAGACTCCCCCTACTAACAATCTAATCCACGAAGTTAAACAATATTGGAATAACGAACACATGTGGTTATCCGATTATGCTTCTTATTCCATTAGTACAGTCAATCGGCGCTCTACAGCATTCGATACCCAAGGCTGTGATACGAGTACCCAATCGAGTAAAATATTGAAAGAAAAGTATCGAGTAAGAAATAACTTGGCATCAAAATTAATATATCGATCAGTGTGAAGTATCGACTTTTTTCCACATCCCCAAGCGGCAGAGATCGACGCATAGGACGCACACGGAAGGAAAGCAGAGGGACGATATAAGGTTGGAGCGAGTTGGATCTTTCACTTACCTCGCAAGCAGCATAACATGGAATAGAAGGAATGCCGACGGACATCAAGCGAGGAATAGGCGGGCTATCGGGGAGAGGCGGGCGATCGTGAGGCAGCAACCGCCGCCTCAAAAGAGACGACACGGTTATACAGAGGAGGAAGCAGCACGTGAAGAAGGTTCGCCTCGACTGTGTGCTGGTGGTGGGGCACATTCTCTTGGGGATCCGAGACATGGACCATTGGAAAAGAAGGCCAGGTGGGAGAGAGAGAAAGGGAATAGGTGTGTATGAAACCAATTGTCGGAGGCGAAGGCTTAAAATGCAACGGCCGCATGGCGGCAGTCCTCAAAAGAGGATATTTAAGTTCATACATGGGCTCCCATGCTGGATTGGCAACAATAGCGCAATTTCTAAGACTAGTATCTCAAGGCCGCGGATTCCCCAATTTTCGACATTAATAGACCTTATTCAGATGAAAACGCAGCCACCCTACCATTCAGAATAACAGCCATGGATTAAGTCGTAAGTAAGAAGAGTCGATACAGAAAATCCTCCAAGGATAACATTTATTTTTTGCGAAAGGGTTGTGGCCTTGAGGATCATACGTTGAACATCGAATTTATAACAATAATTACAGGAGAAAACAAATATCCATACGATTGCGCGTTGATCGAAAACCACTGCATAGGAAAATATTAAATTTCCCGAATTATGGTAGGAAAACTGATCGGAAACAATTGAAAGCAGAAATACTTCGCGAGAGGGACAACATATGAAGGTGAGATTGAAGACGGACTGAGGCGTGGGCCAAACGAACAAATTAGAGGCCAGAAGGAAGAATCTTTAGGGAGTCCGGGCATAGACATGGGTGAGGAAGAATTGAGGGCAGTAATCCAGACAATCTTCGGATTGAAAAGATGATGACTGAATTAATGGAAATAAGGCATTCTCACGACGAGAGTTTCCACGAAATGGCGAAATGAATGGGAAGAATTATCAAGGAAAACCAAAGATGGTACACTCGTGGCGAATTACGAAAGGTGCGAAAATAGTTACCTAAGTAGGAGTGAATCGGTTTGCTTTGAGGAGTGGGCAAGAGGACTGCAGTAAATTAATCTTCGGATTTGATGATGAATTCCTAACTCCAACGTCGTCATAGGGTGTCTCAGCAAAACAAATGCGGGTAGCGAATATATCAGAATGTTATACTCACGTCAATCAACATCGGAAAAAAATAAGAGTCTAGAAACAGTGATTCGTTAGCTAATAGAGTTTTTTCAGGTGTTTGTTCAAGATAGATTTTAGGCCCTCAACGATTTTCACCGGTTACATTAATTCAACTCCGCTGATAACACTTCTCGTGCAACTCATTAGCAACTGCAAAGTAGTGTCATCCGCTAATGGATGAAAAAAGAGCAAAACAGGAAGAGGAATGCACTCATTCTCAACTCACAACTCAATTCACAACCGAATTTTTATAGGAGAACATCTACTTTAAAGATCTTAAGCAAAAGAACAAATTTCTCACGAATGTTCCTTCGCTCGTTCTTCTCACAATTTCTCTGCATGGCTCTGATGAGTCACGGCCAACAAACAGAGCGCCAAGAGTCGTTCACCACACATTAGTATGACGTTACCAGACATTAGTATGCTCAGCTCTCGAACGCGAAAGAATTCCGCATCACATAGGCAACCTCCGAGGGACTAGATATGGAGTGATTTATGCTATTATCCCGCACAGCCAATATTGTAACAAATGTTAACCCCCTACGTTTACCATGCTTGAAATATTTTGTTTTACGAAGCAAATTTAATTAACACAGAAAATAGGATGATTTCTAGCAGTTAGAGGTTGAGCTGCATTGAGTGGCGCTAATATGAAACTCGTATTACTAAGTTCTCGGCTTAAATGTAAAATATGGTCATCTGTTAAAATTTTTACAAGTAATTTACTTACAATTCACCGAGAGTATATTCTACCCAATAAAATAATATTCCCATCTCAAAATGTCATTGATTGGCGAAATATAATTGATTTGACTAGCTAGAAATAATACAATTCATCGACTGACCGACCATTCCATTGAAAAAAAGAAACGCATACTTCAAATTCATCAGCCATGAAGAGATTCGAGAATTATTATCCGGTGATCTACCGGTTTAGGTAGGATTAAGTAGAATTAATTGAGTAAAAATTCTCTATATTTGACAAGTTAAGGGCCGTGTCTGCCATTAATTTTATTTTTTCATCTCTGCCTACTTCATGAACTTTTTATTTCGTGCATAAAACCCATTCTCTTCCTTCCCCATTCCCGCTTAACCAATACCATACCCAATATTACAAACTGAAGTAACCCTTTATCCCTCATTACCCCCTCCAATCAACTATTTTCTTCTTCCTAATCTCAGTCGGAGGTTCCCTTTCCTCACCAACCACATCGATAATAAACGAGCACAATACAAAATCACCAGTACACACAAGCTTTAATGAATCACATGAAAATATTTCCTGGGCCAAACGTTTTTAGCGATCCGTTTGAACAACAAACGATAAGTAACACTTTAATTGATTTAAACGAGTTAATTTTATTGTTTTTTTGAAAACTCAAATTGTCACTCACTCCGCGATGAAAACCGGAATTTTGTCCCGCGAACCACTACAAGCGCCGTCGGAAATCGGAGTTACGCAACCATTAAAAGGACTTGTGAAGTGCTCGCGAAGTAAAGCAATGGCGCGCGTCACTGAAGTCTTTCAGGCAAATTTTAATTTAGCCCAAGAGTTGATGGGGACTTAATAATGCGGGGATTTGGGGCTGAGGGGTAGGGCAACATGTGTAACCACTAATGAAGAATAGAAAAACATAACTCTATACATTGGTGCGCGGCAAGTATTTGGCATGAAAATTTTACTTTGTTGGTAGAAAAACTTCGTGCACCAAAATCAAGTACCTAAAGGTGCAGCTGGAGATTTTTGTTTGTGCATAGATTTGCGTGAAACGTAAGTTGCGTGTTTTCATTAGTTATATCTACAGATGGAAGTGAAAAAAAGCTTCATCAGACCGATTTCGTTCCGAAGAAAAGCAATGCTATTAAAACACGCAGCCTTAGGGTACAAGGCATACATTCAGAAATAATTTTAGTGCATATCTACTGATTTTTTAAAAAGTGAAATAACACGCATGTCAAGCACCCGCGTCCTTACACGGGTTGCCCCAAAAAACAACAGTTCTTGACATGAAATAACACATTTCTACTCATGATGATTGCTGCTGAATAATATCTAGTGGTCGTGGCAAGTGCATCATTGAAAAAAAATTCAATTCAATAAAGCACCGAAGCCTCTAGTCGTGACATGAATCACATTAGGGGAAAATTAAGAACAAAATACTTGCGCCATTTCCATTACTGTCAGTGAGGTGAAGAACAGCGCATAAATAGATGTACTAAAACGAAATGTTTTGGATATTTTTCAGCTAGATTAAAAAATATTAAAAATCTTGAGTAGGAGCTCGGTTGAGTCCACAGATTCCACGAGTGAAAGAGCATTTAAATCTACTAAAGTAGGAATTAATTAAGATAAAAATTCTTTTGTGTTGATTCAGTCCAGGGTGACGGTGATGAACTGCTTGCAGTCAGAAAAAAACTGCAGAATCCTTTGTATTCCCATAATCTCATTCTAAAATTCTCTTTTCTCCACTCTCTTCTTTTAATGCAATGGCAATTTAAAAAATATCCAGTCTTTTAGTTTTCTACTGCATCAATTTGGCCAATGATGCGATGAGTATTTAACGCACAAACGCAACTAATTTCGACGTCTTCAGCAGATGCTACAATCATTCTGAGCATGCCTGGAATGCATAAATGCGATGACAGCATGCGCACGAAATGCGCACGAAATGCGCACGGTGATTTCCGTTCCATAATTTTCACTGAATAGGTTAAATACTTTTAACTAAACCCAGCTAGTATCAACCATTTCCGCGTATACTGCTGCGTGGTGAACTTAAACGGCTTTATATTTGATTTTTTATATATTGATTTTTCTTTATTTTTTAAGTCCATGACAACAATGGTCAGTATTCCAACGGTCCGACCAGATGAAAACGGATACAACTTCAGTCTGCTGACGACGTTCCCGGCAGGAGGAACGAAACGTTGAGCCATTTAAGTTCTCTACGTAGCAGTATACCCGGAAGTGATACTAGTGCACCTAATCGCTGCGAACATCCAAAAACAAAAACCAGCCGTAACTATTTAAACATGGTCTTTGTGTTTATTAACTCCTCAGATCATGGAACTAAAATATGTTGAAAATAAGCTCACAACGCAAGAAATGCATTCCTCACGAAGAATCAAAAAATATAGTAGCCACATTACGTAAATCATTATGGATAGGAAATGAGAAGTCTGCTCAAGTACGCCTCTGGAATAGCGATTAATATTTAGCTTAAGTGAAGAAACTTCTCCTTTATTGCTATGTCCTTATTTGTTTCGAACGTTTAAAAAATACTGTCTTTTAGTTTTCTACTGCAGAAATTCGATTATGGATACAATGAATATTAATTCGCAAAAAACGAAACTAATTAAACGAAATCCGGAATTGATATCCATAAGAGTGCTCTCACAATCACGACACTCGTTTGGCTACGAACGATACGGAAAAAGATGTGCTTTAAATCAACTTGAGCCAACAATCTACTTCAACGCGATCGATCCCCAAAGCTCACGACGTAATTGGATTCCCTTAACGAGGAGAGATTTTTGCGTGTCCTCATTCAAACCACGCGACCTAAAAGGAAAATTCTTTCAGGACATCGGAAAGAGGAACAGAAGGAACGTCTTGTCGGAGACAAAATTATCCTTAATGACCCCTTACCGGAATCGCCCGCGAACGTCGCAGGGAATTCCTGCCGTTAACGCTGCATTTTTTCTCTTCATTTTTTAACTGCACAACCGTGTATCCGCCAGAGCGATCCGCTTCTGCATATCGGATTCCCAAAAAAACAGGAAATCCAAAACCTTTTATCCTTTCTCCGCCGGCCCAGGAGCGTATTATTCAACACGTGGCCTAATTCAGGGACTCTTCAATACACGAGAGGCAAGAACAAAAGCTTCTTCAACTCGAGGCGGATGGTGAGAGTCATTTTTCCAAACAAAAAAAAATAATCGCACATCAATCCCAACGACAGTTTGGCATGCATATGCAGGTGTATCGAATATTTCTACTCTTTATTTTTTAATGCTTCGCGCACAGTTCCCACGTGCAAAGACACATTCCTGAAGCGTGATTGATGGTCGGTTTTTTCCGCATCGCGCGCGAAATGAACAAAATAAAATAATTTTAAAAAACGCCGCAGCGATCGGCGTCCGTTAAGCTCTCAGGGCGCAACGCGTGGTGAAGGGAATAATTGAAGGAGGGGATAGCGTGATGATGTTGACGGAGGCGGGGCAGCAGAGCAGAGGTAGCGCACCAAGCGGGAATTTAATGCACGCAGCGTCAAATCGGAATGCGCGAGATAGCGGACCATCGAGGGTAGCACTTTTGGTGCAACAGGAAACTTTTTAATAACGCCTGCAAGCGGAAACACTTTTAAAGGAAATTCTGGTTTTTTTTTCGAAACCAGAGGGAAAAACCGATAAATTTAAACAAAGGCACTTTCTCGCGATTAGACCGCGTATCCACAAAAACCTGATTTGTTTAAATGCTTCATGTAGTCAAGGTATTTTTAATTAGAAAAAGCATTCTACGCAATAAACACGCTTTATCTCGACAACGTTGAATTCCACTGCACAATAGTTTCTCTTTTGACGATTTGGCTCAAGTCATTATGTCAGTTGCCTAAGGTAACGTATCCATTTCATATTAAATCTTAGAAGGCATAGAAAAAACCAAACGCAAATTAGAAAAAAAAATTATCAAAAGCAAACAAAAGTGTGCTACACATAACATACCTTGACAATTTATATTTAAAAATTACTCTACAAAATACATATAACAAATTATCAAAACAAACAACATTCATCATGGATTCTAACCAAATGAAAATTGTTTTGTGAATGCGTGTAGCAAAACTTTTTTGGGTATAAATAAGTTACTTTTAAAAAGATGCTTAAAAAGTTATTTTGGTGTTTAAACAACATATTTTGTGAATGTAAATTTGGGTTTGAGAATGAAGTAAGCTGTATCGCGTTCCTTAGCCCTTGCGATCATCAAATGGACATTAAAATTCGAAAGGCCAACAAAATGTTCCCATTTTCAATGCAATAAAGAGGAAAGCGTTGCGTTTAAAGCTTCCAGGGAAACGCTTCCGTATCAGTGCTCGTAAGAGGATGTAATCACAGCAAACATGAAGAAACATTCCTATAAGCAATGCGCAATAACGATCCACATGACAGCCTGTCGGATTTTTACACTCAATATTACCTCTGTCCCCTAGTGGAGTTAACATGTTCCACAACGCGTAACATCCGCACATATTTTTGAGAAACCAAAATAAAGAAACCAAGCAAATAATTTGTATAAACAAAACAAATAACTGGTTGCAAAAATCATACATAATTATACATAATTAGCAACTTGGCGAAGTTGAATTTAAAAACAAATTATAAGTTTCAAGTCCGGAAAGTACGCTTAAGGTAAACAGAATTAAATATGAGAGGAGCTCGAGCTTTACAAGTCTACAAATATTAGACGTTACTTATAACAGATAGTCGATAACTGCGTAAATACGATGATGATATATTTTCAAGTTACATAACCATCAAAATACATAAATACTAACGATTTCGCCATCTTAATTATGCAGTCAATTACTTTTTTCGAGAAATACTATAATGAGAAGCGTTGAAATAATTTAGACTCACGTCACTCGACTCTCTACCCCGATAGATGTGGGATTGAGTGATTTGAGCCCAATCTAAACACCACTATTTCATTGAAGTTACCGGTTAGGGGTAGGCTTTATTGAAAGCCAGAGAAAATCCTCCGGATTTTTTCCGCGTGAAGTGTCTTATCTACCTCAACCATTTCCTTCTTCATCTCCGCGGACGTCCTATCCTTCTTCATCCTTTCCATGAAACATATTCTCTTTCTTCCCCTTGCACATACACTTGCCCAACATCCCTTCCTGTCACCGACCATGCCACCTCCTCTTCTCATCCCGAAGACTTCCTTTCCTCATCCATCATACCAAACACATCTTCGCTCGTCTTTCTTTCCGTCAACCGTACGTTCTCCATCCTCCTCCACGGCCACATCTTGTGCCTGCAGTCTATTCTCGTCGTCCATTCACATTATCCACATCTCTGCTCCACAGAACGCCACCCTCCAAGCCCTTTTTATAAATTTGGCAATCACATTGGCAAAAGTTAGAGGAAGAGATCAGCTGACTGTGGTCTTAAGGCAGTCCGAGCGAGATAGTTCACTAGTCGTAATAGAGACCATATTCGAATTATATATTTTAATTTCACCAGCTGTAGGAGATTATTAACGGTGCAATAATATAGTTTTATATGACAAAAATTGTAAGTAATCAAATGAAAATATCTAAACAAGTCATTAACTTGACTCATTTTTTTCACGCGGTGCGTTTGAAAATCCTTCAAAACGGAAGGTTTTTTGTGATACCCAAGAACCTATTGCGGTGACAATATGATTAATTTTCAAATATAGTTGAGAAAAAATACAAACTGCACGCTGTTAATTTTTTTACGACATCTAAGAGTTAGAAATACCTCACTTTGTAAATCTGGAGTGCATACACGTACCATTTGCCATGTAGAAGGGCTGGTATTTTTTTGGCAAATATCTCGGAAAGTAATGTGGTAAGGGGTTAATTTTTTGTGTCATTAGAAGGGTGAGATATTTTTCTTTAAAATGAGACCAAATTCATTGATTTCTAAGTAAAATGATACTTCGCTCAATCTACCTTAATTTCTGCGAAGCGCGTCTCCTGGGTGACGGGCGGCGACTTCAACGCTCGGAAGCGACACACATGGAAAGTCACCGACGTACGAAAGAGGAGAAAGCGAACCGATGACCCCATTGCATTGTGGTGAATGAACACACTGGCGGATAAGTGAGGTGCTTTCAATGTTCAACGCTTGCAACTTTAACGATCACACCATTTCACAACGGGATGAGGATGGTGTAGTGCAGTGGTTCCCAAACAGGAAGCTACTGTCCCCTCGTGGACGATGCTTTAGCGTAAGGGGCTGGAGACAGGGGCATCTATATTTAACGGTGATCGTACACATCACCATTTCCTCGGTTGAATAACATATCGAGCTATTTGATTTGAAATCAACATTGATTTAATCACAACTATTTCAACTTTATTTTTATAACATTTCTGATTTGGTCATGAAGTCTATGACCCCAAAGCTTACGTTTCGGAGACGTATGGTACAGGTTTGTGGAACGTCGATAATGTTTAACAAACAATGGTGAAGAGGCTCGAGTGCCGGTTTATCATCCCCTGAGATTTCCAATCCCGACAGCGGTGGCAATGGAATTCCCGTCTTTATCTCAGAAAGAGTACTTCAAGAAAAATAGGTATTCAGTGCTTCGGAATCGGGCACCACACCGTGGTCTCTTAAGTTCTTTGGTTGAGAATATGATAATAACGACACCGAGTTTCTCTCCACTTTCCTCCACACTGTTCAATAGTTCTTCTCCTACCAATGTGTCATCATGGTATACGGCCTAGAGTATTAAAAAAAAGTAAATCGCAACAAATCCACTTCACTGTAACCGTTGATCTGTCAAACACGCAGTGAACCCCAACAGTCGCAGCAATAATGGGAAAGAGAAAGACGAATGAGATCATTTACGCCATCATGTGTATGTTGAAAGGTTGGTCGAGACAGGATGATTCGAGAAGTAGGGGAAGGGTGGAGGGCAACCCGGCGTAGTCTTCCTTAAGACTATGCTTGACGAGAGGCGACGAGGAAACAAATTAACATCCCATCTGACGGACCGGGAGATGCACTTTGGGATGTGCCCTCCTCATGGTGGCTAGTCGGGATTCCACTGAAACATTTCCGCCACTGCCACGGTTAGAATCTATATTATCGCGATAGGATAAACGACAAAGTGCAACAAGAAAACAAATGTACGTCCCATCTGACGTACGGTACACGGCACTTCGGTACGGCGGGATGGAGATTTTTGTTCCTATACAGCTTTACGTATAACATTGAATATGCGTTCTCATAAGTAATAGCTATAGATAAAAATTTTTTAAATACATGATTTGGTATTTTGGCAATTCAAGGGTATTTTAACACGTATCCTTAATGCATATAATTTGTAAGAATTCATTTATGCACGAACAGATTTTCTTCTACGCGCGAAATAATGCGATTATTATTATTATGCGTCACTTACAATTACCAAGGAGTCAAGTCCCATATTGGAAAACAACAAAACTATAGTCGTTAAATGCTTTAATTGAGGACAAAAATGTAAAATAATGTTCCTCTATCATTACCATAACTGCCCATAGAGTACATTCCTACGACGACACACATGCATTAAAGCGAAGTGTGGTTCAAAACGTTTTTAAAGTCGGGACTCCTCAACGACGCCACTGCCACGATTCGAACTCACGCTCTCGCGAGAAGAAGCCGCTAAAATACCGTCCCCCACACCAACCCACTTCCTTAAAAAAAACGGTTACGTTTCGGGTAACCACATTCAAAAATTCACATTTTCAGTCCGAGCGAGATAGTTCCGTAGTCTAAATAGAGACCATATTCGAATTATACGATTTAATTTCACCAGCTGTAGGACACATCAATTAAACATTGCATTATTAATTGTGCAACAATATAATTTTATATGACGGAAATGGTAAGTAATTAAATGAATATATCTAAATGAGTCTTTAACTTGACTTACATTTTCGCGCGGTGCGTTTGAAACTCCTTCAAAACGAAAGGTTTTTTTGTGATTCACAAGAACCTACTGCGGTGACAGTATGATCATTTTTAAAAAATAGTTTTAAAAAACATGCAAACTACACGCTGTTAGTTTTTTACGACATCTAAGGGTTAGAAATACATCATTTTGAAAATAATGTTTCTCTGGAGTGCATACACGTCCCATTTCCCATGTAAAAGGGCTGGTATTTTTTAACAAATAACTCCGAAAGTAATGGGGTAAGCGGTCGAACTTTTGGTGTCATTAGAAGGATGAGGTATTTTTCTTTAAAATGAGACCAAATTCACTGATTTCTAGGTAAAATGACATTTCGCTCGTACAACCTTAAACCAAAACCTCTTCCGGGACTCGAATCGATTGGTCGGTGGGTGAGTCAAGTGGGAAAAGTCAAGTGGGAGCTGAGGTTATTTACGGCATTTAAGGAGTGAGAGGGTAGGTTTTTAATGGAGGGATTATGGGAAGATTGAGGTGGGAGGGGGAGAGAAGATAGCCGTCCGCAAAGTCCTACCCTGGAAGAAATGCGACTGGCAAATTCATTTACATCCCACCTGATGTAAGGCATGCGGCACTTTAAGGTAGTCGGTGCACTTTTCTTTGTACACAAATTTACCAAAAGTTTGGATAGGTATTCTCATAACAATGATAACTATAAATAAAAGAGGAAAATTTTAATATTACCGATTCACTCTCGTATTTCATTGCAATTGTAACACGAAGCCTAATACAATATATGCTCCATGATAATTCGATAAAAATATGAAAGGAGTCTCTTCTACACGCGAATTAATAAATCAGTTATTATTATGGTAGTTTGAGCGAAATATCATTTTACTTAAAAATCAATGAATTTGGTCTCATTTTAAAGAAAAATATCTCACCCTTCTAATGACACCAAAAATTCAACCCCTCACCAAATTACTTTCGGAGACATTTACCAAAATATACCAGCCATTTTACGTGGGATATAGTACGAATACGCACTCCAGAGAGACATTATTTACAAAATGAGGAATTTCTAACACTTAGATGTCGTAAAAAAAACTAACAGCGTGTAGTTTATACGTTTTCTCAACTATTTTTGAAAATTAATCATATTGTCACCGCAATAGGTGTTTGGGTATCACAAAAACCCTTCCGTTTTGAAGGAGTTTCAAATGCATCTCGGAAAAAAATGAGTCTAGTAAAGACTTATTTAGATATTTTCATTTAATTTCTTACAATTTATGTCATATATAACTATATTATTGCACCATTAGTAATGTAATATTTAATTCATGTATCCTACAGCAGGTGAAATTAAAACTCATAAATCGAATATTGTCTCTATTACGAGTAGGGAATCTCGCTCGGACTACCTTAAGATAGCCGCTAACAGGTATCAAGGCGTCACCAAGGCGTCTCCAGGAGTCCAATATTGGAAAACAACGAATTTATAAATAGCTTAATCAAAATTTCGTATACCGTTCCGAAAACACTAGTCATGATTTGATAAAGGAAAAGAAATAAAATATAATTCATTCACTACTACCATTACAAGTTTGCATGGTGAATTCTAACGCACAAAAAGACGATCTTGAGATAAATGACGTTCAAATTTTTATTTAAATTACATGAAAAAATTAATGAAATATTTGAACAATACCCCACGATTACCGCTTCGACCACCCAAAGCGTGCTTCCACTCAATCAGGTATGAGAATTCAGCCCAAAACTCTCCCGTCACTTCCGGAATACGAACCCGCACCTTTCGAGATAGTAGGCCAGCGACCTATGCACCACATCAACTCGGTCTCCATCGAGAATCAAACACGAGACGCACGTCTGGGAAGCCTGTGCTACAACCACTGCTGCCAATTCAATCTTTGGGGTAGCCGCGCCTCTAAACCGCCCAAGACCCGGAGCATTCTCCCGCCCGGAGCGCGACGGAGAGGAGGAATGCAGCGGCGAATGAGCGAAAGCGGTCGCGAGACACGACAACAGACAAACGGAGAGAGATGGGCTCACCCACGATGACGACACGGCGACGCGCTGGAGAGCAAAGGTAACAGGCGGACATGGCGCCGACAGAGGCTCCTCTTTGGTGATCCGAGTGCGCCTTATTCGGTACGATGAGACGAGCACGGAGGTCCTCTCGTGAGAAGACCGGATTGCGCCGCGATTTCTCTACCAGTGGAAGAGAAGAACACTCCTCCTTCGGGCGATACTTTTGCCGGCGACGGACGATGTGCTTCGGCCGGAACAACCCCGCGGCATCGCCGGCCAACCACCGCCGCTCTCCCCGCGTCTCTCTCGCCTGGCAGTGAGGACTCGCAGCACCGAACCAGTGAACCGTACTGACTTGCCGACGCCTACAGTTTTCCCCGCTCTCCTCCGCGTGTGTCCTACACTACGAAAGGAAAGGAGGGGTGGGGAGTACAGATTTCCCACCCCACCCCAGTCGCATTCCACCTCCAAACTACGCCCACATTACCATGCCAACCCCGACCCCCCACCCTCCCTTCACCCGCCCCTACCTACTTCCCCTCTTTCCGAATGCGCGGCGCCTGCTCAGATGGGACGTCGGCTCTCGTGACGTCACGCGTCCCCGACCAGAGCCAACTCAGCTGTTCCGGGGCGATGGCAGTGAGAGAGGGAGGAAGTGGGGTCGGGGAGGGGGAGGTAGAAGAAGACAGGACGGGGAAGATCTATGGTATCTACCGAGGAGAATAAGAGAGGGAAGGACAGGGCCGGCAATCTATCTATACATACATATTAATTTTGTAGCGTGTCAGTCATTCTGTATCCGTTATGTTTCTTTCTCTGTCAATTTTTGAGCTAGAAGAGTTAGGTTTGGTGCGTTGAATGGGGAATATCTGCCTTCATGATTTGATAGTTGTTTTTGATTCTCATAGCTTGGGCGTGTGGCAGGGGGTGTTAGGTCACCAGCCGTGAAAATGTGTAAGATATTTGGAGACGAATTGTAGACATGAATTAAAAGGAGTGTATTTAGTTAGTTTAAATAAGATCAAAAAGAGCGGCTGCTTGGGCGTGTGGCAGGGGGTGTTAGATTACCATCCGTGCAAAGGTGTAATTTATATTTTTGGGTTGTGGGTGCAACAACCAGAAGGGAGAAAGGCCAAAAGGGAGAGTGGAAGAATGTAAAGGTTGAAACAAAAGAAACCCACAGTGCTCTCCTATTCAAATGGCTTTAAAAACAACAAAGGAGAAAAGTGAATGAAAAAAAACATTTTCACCAAGGAGCTATTTTTAGACTAGGACACTTACCCCCTGCGGGTTCACACCCCTGCACACGGAGTGAGCAGGCTATTTGCCTTCTAGTACGGTGATAAATATTGCGGGTTGCAAACATCAATTGTCACCAGAAAACAGAAGAAGAAGATTCGAAGTTTTAAAGAAATTGAAGATAGCTAGAGCTAGATATTCCCCTTTGCCACAAGAGAGACCACATTCGAGTTTCGTTATTTTTCAACTGCTGTAAGAAGGATGCAGTAAATATTTTAATGGTATTGGCGCAAAAATATTATTTTCTATGATTGTTATTCCCAGTAATTAACTACGTAAGTACGCATAAGTTTTAAGTTTGGCTCAATTGTTCACGCCGTAAGGGGAAAAAACTTCAAATCCGAATTGTTTTTTTTTTTTAGTATCTTCATAAAAATTTCTGCGGAGAGGCACTGATGTATGAAATGAGAACTCACTTCATGCATTCCACACTATTTTATTTTCTACGACCATGGTTTCGACAATATTTGTCACTATCAAGGTACAATCTAAATTTTTAGCTGTCAATATATACCAATCTGAGGGCGGGTGAGGGGGACGGGGGAGAGAGGTTGGGTAAAAAATGGGGGAGGGGAAGAAAAGGTTGGCTGAAAGGGGAATGTTGATAATTTAAAGGTAACATGACTTCATTGGGAAGAGGTATGGGATAAACACACAATGGCCAAGTTTAGTTAATGACGTAATCTAAAACGAACGTTAAAAAAATAGTGCGAGCTGAAGAAAGTGAGACCACATTTCATGTGCCGCTTTTCCTCAAAGTAAAGCCTGATATTTTAACTATTAGTAACTGGTGTACTTTGAAAATAGTCGAGCTAACATACAGAGTACTCACGATTCAATGTATATAGAGGTCTCGGAGTTAAACATTCCAAATATTCTTAAATAAAGCCTCTCTGGGGTGTATACGCGTAATATATCTCATGAAAAATTGCTCCTGCTTGCTGGCAAATATCTCTAAAAATATTCCGGTGAGTTGCAGATATTTTGGTACCTTTGAAAGGTGAGATTTTTTCATTAGTATGAGGACGAAATTGTTGAATTCTATATGAAATGAATTCTCGCTCACTCCACCTTATGACGAATTCTTATCGGAAATTCCACCGGGTTAAATTGGCATAAAAAACCGGCGTTCCACCGAATGACTCTTCCGTCGTACTTTCCACCACTTCAACCCGAGTAAGAAATCAAGGAAGAATTTACCTTCACAGAAGAAGAGTCCGTACTAAAAGTCAACAACACAAGCAGTGAGGTACTTGGGAGGAACTTTCACGAAGAGTTACTTCTTGCATGCTTCAGGAAGAATTATTCGCTACTATTTTCCCTTCTTCAACAACGAGATTCTCGATTAATTCATGGCATAAATAACTGTTAGAGAAGACTGTTCGGATTTCCCACTACGTCAAACTCTCCATCTCTTCCAGAGTTTCGATGCACGAGGCGTAGACCCAGTGAGTTTATAAACATCATATGCCGGAAAAGCATAAGATTTTCCTCATATTACTCTTGATTGAAATTTTCCTTTTCAGCGTAGAAAAAGCTTAATCCTTTGAACCGATCGGCAAGAGAGTTGGCGGTATTGATTTCCATTAAACATATAATAGCCAGAGGAGAGAAACTATGCTGACTAACATTTCTATAGATGAAGAACTGAGCAATTTACTTCACAATTTATTGCGATTCCGCAGACTGTTGAAAACAATGAAGGAAGGAAGAAGAAAAGAATGGGAAGATTAACCGAAGAAGACCAAGGACGTCGCACAGCTCCAAATATATGAAGGATTTCAAATTAAGTACAAATAGAGGAAGAGTGAAGCAGATGATTGAAGAAGGTAGTGGAGAGCTTCAAATAACAACCTTAAAATTTATGACAGCATAATGGTAAAGAATAGGAATTCTATACACCAAGATGATAAACACTGGTGATACTAATGATCAATACAAAGGGGAAACGCAAGGGTGTCGAAAGACAGACGAACCTTTGAACGCAGCCCACCGAAGTAGGAGTCATTTCCGGACAGAAGATAATCCATCCATCGATACACCGCTTCCTTCTGAGTCACGGCGGCTAACGATGACCATCCACAGTCACAAGTGAAAAATTCATAGTAACGGAACGAAAAGGCGCAGAAAGAAACAATGGTATCGATGACAATCTCAAATAAGAAAGTTTTCCGATACCACTGAACTTGATTTTACTACTGAATATTACAATAAGTTGACATTGATTCTCCGATGTAAACCATTGCTATGCGACGCGCCCTTTAATCAGCCTAGACATGCAATTAACTTAGTGAATAAAAGATTTATTAAGATTAGACTAATTAAATCCATGAATAAACTCTACACGTAAATATATTAACAAATTAAGTCTCGAACGAAAAAAAACCACTGATTATATTTTAAAAATCTAATGCAATATGAATAGGTAAGAAAGGCAACTTACAGAACGAATATAAAATTCTATGCATACGAAATAACTTCGAAATTAGAAACCGATCAATAAATTTATTTCGATTCCATATCGTCTTGCAGCAGATTACTCACAATCAATACCGCAAAAACAAAATCGGGAAATATATCAATATGAGCGATTGGCGCACTTATTTGAAGATTTCATGAACCCACCATCAGGCGCATCCTCCTTATGGCTTTAATTAACCATGGGTCACTTTTGAATATGCTCTTAAATAACGAGTAAATAAGGAATATTATGGTCTCGACGAGAATTAATAGCTTTTGTTAAGGGTTTAAAAAAAATACTCAAACTGGAAGCCCAGAAACAGAAGAAATCTCAGGCCTTCAAACCCAGCCAATATTTCTGTTCATATAATGTTCTACAAGAAATGCAGCACGGGATATTCGGAATGAAGATAAATCATAAGAAAACAAAAGTAATGAGATCTCTATGACAAAGAAAAAGAAACTTATGATTAAAGTGGGAGGACACAAACTAGAGCAAGTAGAACAGTTTAATTACTTAGGTAGCACGCTAGAGGAAAACGGGCATTGTAGCAAAGATATACGGAAGAGAATAGCGTTAGCTAAGGAGGCGTTCAGTAATAGAAGAGAGTTGATGACGGGGACAATGGGAAAGGATGTGAAGAAGAGGCCGGTGAAGAGCTTGATATGGAGCGTAGCGTAGTGTGGGGCAGAAACGTGGACCCTGAGAAAGGAGGACGAGAATAGGCTGCAGGCATTTGAGGTGTGGGTGTGGAGAAGGATGGAGAAGGTTAGGTGGACGGAAAGGAAGACTAACGAGGAAGTGCTTGAGATGGTGGGCGAGGATAGGAAACTTTTGAATGAAATCCGGGATAGGGTAAATGTTATGCAGAGGCGAAAAAGGATATACTAGAGGGAGATAGGCCCCTGAATGTGTAAGAGATCGGGAGGAGATTCTCTGACATTCAACTAAACCTACCTTTACCTTTATTACATTATAAATTATGTTCTCCAGACACATCACATCCATCATGAGGAATTCCAGGGCCGTCTTCAGCGATTCTACATGAGTGGAACTGGTGATTAGGCCAGGCATACCGTCACGAATTCATGAAATATGAATCAATAAAACAAGACGATTGGCATTTATTTTTATAACACAGTCACGCACTAAAATAATAAAAAAAGACGACCACTGACATAAAAGCTTAATTTCGCTGAATCAAGTGCTCAAATTACTTTGGATTGCAGGAAGAGGGATAAGAGACAAATATAAACAAGCGAACGCAAAGTTCGCTCGTCGTCAAGACGCTTGACGGATGTGCGACAGTGAAATATGAGAAGGAAAATAAATCAGCCGCTCATCGGCTAGAAAAAGACACTTGAAAGAGTGCGAACGATACCTTAAAATCACTGAAAAAAATATTTAAAAATCCGATTTGGACATAGTTACTTTAAGAGTTCATGCAGTAATGTATATTGATAAATAGTGATTCCATGTACTTTCTTACCCCGCAAACATTAATTTTGACACGGAACAGAAGCAGGAAAATTTAGTAGTATAGTATTTACCCAATATTTAAGAAATATCATAGCAGTTTTCTCCATCATAATTCTGTGTAAAGTACGAAATATAATACTTGAAGTCCCGCCGATGGATGCGCCAATGTCTTCCTCCAGTACATCCCGCTTCTCATGGGATCCGAAGACGCGAGAATATTTTGTTGTTATTTCATTTGCAAAAATAACGTTGAGCCTCTTGCATTAGGGTAAGTGATAAAAATTTATCTGTAATACGCGGCGACGATAGAAATTTACCAGCCTATCACATAAAGTAGTCATAACGAACAGCCGTATTATACATCATCCTACGAACTGGCTGCGACGACAACTGCCGTTATGGTACAGACAGAAGAGTTACGCATAGCTGCGCGTAATGCAAATTTACACTAGCTATTGTTTTTGTTGAACAAAATCACATTATTGAATCCGTGTAAGCCAGTGTGTTAGATTCGGTGTAAAATATAGCCGTAACCGTGACATTGGGCGATAAAATGGAACCAGAATAAGCTTTGTTGATGTAGCAAAAATATATATACCAATCACTCCCTGCTTCCTTTCGCGGTAGACAAATTCACCCAATTTTACTAGTACCGTTCGTCCTAGAAAACTTACGTCCTTCTTATAATTTCCTCCATTACCCCTCAGCCAAACACCCTTGAGGTGGCTCGAAGGGTATGATGTAGACGCAGAACCTTACAAGCCACTTTCTCTTCCCTTCCACTTAAGCACAGCCTCATACACACTATCCTATTTTTAAGACTCCAAATATTCTTATCCTTTAGAGCCGGAGTTGACGCGGGCCTACAATATTATTCGGCATTGGTTCATCTAGTGGCATATAAGTGAAAATGCGCCAAACTGACCGATAGAGCGCCGTAACCGTAATCAGAGAAAGATGCACAAGGCGCGGGTAATGTATCCGGAGGTAACACAGCATAATTTATTCTAACTTACTAATCCAAGTCAGAATTCTGGCATTGAATAAAATTAAGAATAAAGCCAACCGGAAGGACTTCTGAAAAGGTGAAAATTAAAATAAGCTAGTGAGGGTCAAATTATTAAGCGTCAGGTGGGAATAAGTTAAAGTGCTCGATGGTCAAGGAGCGAGGAGGTCAGCTGAGGGTCAAGTCGAAAGACCGGCAGCAATTATTGCCGCCTGCATCCCCGCACCCACCCCACGCTTAAACTACAATGGAGGCGTCTGGCGTCACCCACTATGAGCAAATGGGGAGGCCGAGTGAATCACT
This sequence comes from Ceriagrion tenellum, assembly GCA_963169105.1. Lineage (NCBI taxonomy): Eukaryota > Metazoa > Arthropoda > Insecta > Odonata > Coenagrionidae > Ceriagrion > Ceriagrion tenellum. The sequence goes on from OY720639.1 coordinate 12,518,075, forward strand.
CACCTGTACTGCGGATATTTCGATATGTTGAAGGGGCCAGGTGGGATATGAGTGGATGTGAGGCGAGGAAAAACTACACTACTACTCTCTTAAATAAATGGCAGCGACAGAAACCGGCAAAGAAAACTCCACAGGTCTCCAATGATTTAAGTTTTTGGTTAAATTCATATTTCCTCGAATATTCAGAGATATTCAGAACTGGTGTGTTTCAGATCGACATAGAGAATATTATCATAACTCAAAACTTAATCTCTAGGTCTGACAGATGCGATAAAATAAAACGATCTGCCGAACAGATAGAAACAAAAACTCGTTCTTTCCGCGCACAATAAGCGACCACAATAAAAACTGAGCTCCTCTAAATACACTCCCATAGTACATTTCACCATTTCACCTCCAAAAATTTGACATCTTTACCCCCTGCCACATATCCATGCGGCGGCTCGCGGGGAATTAAATAGATGTTCCCTGACTATACGAATTCGATACAACCGATGAATTTCAAATAACCAAAATGTAAGTCAAATTTGAAGAAATATGAGATATGCTGAAGAAATATCAGATATTGAGATGAGAAATTGAATGCTGAGTAAATGCGTGGACGGTAAAACCTTCTAAACTCCGCAGTAAAATTAAAAGAAGTCTCAGGCGTCACTAAGAGGTAAAGTACAGCAAACAACGTGTTGAGGAACAAAATACCATATTTTTTATTTCGAACAACTGACGATGGCATAGACATCATGGGAAAACTGCGTCTCCGATGTTGAAGAATGTGCCTGCATGGTGCCGAAACCAAGGTAGGTTAGAATAAAATACAAAGAGGGTGGAAAGAACTCTCTTTTGTACTCAAAATGTTGAAGTGGTATAGTTTCGTAAATTTTGGATAAGTATTTATTATTAATATGGTTTTCCTGATTAGTTGCGTATTGTCCATATCTAACTGCACGTTTCGCTCATTTTGCTGGTAGCGTCGTCAAGATTTACAAATGGATAATATGTAAAAACTCAGAACATAATTTTGATTGATAAAAGAAACTGCAAAAATCTTCATACGAAAACCATTTTATTTATTTAAACTAAGACTTTTCTTGGTCGAAATTTACAATAAGAACATCCGAATGAATGTATTTTTCGGAAGAGCAATATAAAAGACCAACCATTACGAGATAGCAATTCCTTCTGGATGAATATGACAGGAAAATATTTCATCATCTGCGCTCAATTCAAAGAATCGGGGAAGGCCACAAAAGAGGCACACCTGCGATAAGAGCGCCATCGCTCAAAGGGAACAGACCATCCTCAACAAATACATGGAACTCTTGTCGAGTAGGCGTACGTTTCGAGAAATTCCAGGGTCCAACGAGGAAAAAAACACCTCTGGGTTCCACGAAGCGAGTTCCGCAGGGATCAGTCCTGGGACCGCTGCATTTTCTGAACGTGGGGGCGCACCGGGGGAATAAATACGCGTGGGAGAGAGAGGGGTGACCAGAAGAAAAACCGTCCCCCCGTTAACTCCAGACGTATGGGGGGGAAATCAACTGTTTAGCTTCAGGGATGAAGAAAAGGGAAAAAATCAAGATGAAATGGGACAGCAGGGATGGGACGGTAAAAAAGGTAGGGAGCGTTCTTAGGGGTAGGATCGTTCGTAATGGGTAAGGCCGTGCATTCTCGCGACCCATTTCCAGGAATGCGAGCAAGGTCGGGGCGGATCGCGGATCGATAGGATATAGGTCACCGGGAGAGAGAGGGAGAGAGAAGCGTACCTACTCTCTCCGGCCCGACTACATTCACCCGACGCCCGCCTCCACGCGCCACATGCACCACCACGCCTACACCCACACGGCGCATAGGTAGGCATACCCACGAGTCTTCGCCAAAACCCACGCATCTCCCCCGCTGGCCACCACTGAGGCGGTTGGAGTGGGATTTTTCCAGAGTCACTAAGACCACCACATTCAAATGTTATTTTTCAACTTCCGCAGCTGCATGGAAGTATGAAGTTCATATCGTGATTTTAAATCCACGAAACTATAGTTTTATACGGTCGAAATTATTATTAATTGCTTAAGTTATTAAAGTAATAGGTAGTATGTGGAGCATATCAAGGAATGAGTGCCTGTCTAAGGAAGCGAAAATCGCCGTGTACAAAATTGTGCTTCTCCCCACTTCGTTGTATGGTAGTTAAACATGGGTATGTCAGGACAGACATAAGAGAGGACTAAACGCCGTGGGTATGAGTTATCTGAGCAGTGTTTGCGGCAAAAAGTAAGATGGATAGGGTCAGGAATGAGTGGATAATAAATGAATGTGTGCTAGATGCTCCAGTAATTGACATATATGAAAGGAGTGTGCTTCGTTGGTTTGGAGAGAATGGATGAGAGTCGAATAACGAAACAGATATATAAGAGTGAAATGAATGGTGCGAGAGGTAGAGGTAGGCCGAGTAAGTTGTGGTTGAATGTGGTTTGAGGAAACTCTTAGGAGGAGGAATATTAGGAGTGTTAAAAACAGCAGGGCGTGTATGAAGCAGTGTAAGGGTGTAAATGAGGCAAAAGAAATTTGCAAGGATAGGTCAGTATGGAGGAAATTATTGAAGCACAGTTAGGTGTACAATTATGTATTATATTATTATATGCTGATTACAGGTGATAATAGATTCACCTGAGATATCAGAGTCAGGGGGAGCAAAACATACGGAAATTTTAAGCGTGGGAGGTCACCGTCAGGACGACCAATCACGTTACCTAACGTGAATTCAGCGGCTCCTCGGTAGATAAAGGTTTAACATTGCGAACGAAGGAAACAGACCAAAGTAGGATATACTTCAAAAGAAGGAAAAAAATCCGGTTGATCTCTGAAAAGTTAAAATGAGCAGTGAGGTCACGGTCAAAAGTATTCCTTGAATGGGATTGGGTTGGATTTTTGAGGAGGCTACCGACGGCTAAGGTCATTTCATAGGGGATAGGTAAGGGAGGAAGGGTAGATGGAAACCCGGCGTCGGCATTAGCCTGCTCTTAACGAAAGGCGCCAAGGGGACCACGGTTTATCTTCTCATCCGACAGACGGAGTACTGTACTTGAAGTGCCCTTCACTAGTCACTCAAGTTGGGATCGGTTTTCCTCCGAAAAATATCCTCCTCTGCAGGGATTTGAACCCTGGCCTTCCATATTGGCACCAGTACTCTAGCCACCTCACCAACCAGATCCCCCCAAAAAATATTCCTCTCTTTCGCTCAATTTCAAGAGATGAAATGAGTGTGGGCAAAACTTCTTCTTAGACTTCCTTACTTCTCCAACAGTATTATCGATATTTTAAACTGTCTTTCACTCTTGCTCGCAAGTTTTCATTTCATCGCAGAAACAGTTTAATCCACTAAACTGATCGACTAGAAAGACTGATTTCCGCTAGATAAACAACAGCCAAAGACCACACAACACCATCCATCAACTCCTGAATAACATAATGATACAGAAGCTTATTTTCCCGCTACAAATAACTACCCAAAGCGAAGGTAGTAGAAGACTCTGCCACGGATTACAACTCACACATCCAACCAGCCAACCAAAAAAATTCGAATGATTTGCTTTTGGGATGTGTACAACAACTACAAGTAAAGGTAGCCGCCAACCAATTTTTTATAAGTTCCACGTTATATGGAATTCTCATTTCAAGAATTCTCTCTTTCTCTTTGGTTTCTCAGAAAGATCTGCTAAGTTTAAAATAATTTATTCCGATAAACCAGGACTGGCTCTAAATGTCACCTAGAACTGAAACCTTGACATTCGGAATGTGCACTGGCGCTCTGCCTCCTGGGACTCAGTACCACAACATTAGCGCATTAGGGAGTTCAAAACAAAACATGAAGAATCTACTGCACCCTCCACAGGAATCTCTAATCCTGTGCATCACGAAAGGTTCTCCCAAACTATTCCAGCAAGCCAAAGCTAATGCATTCGTGCCCATGATAAAGTAAGAGACGTAGTTTCCCATTACATTATATTTGAACGACGCGTTTGGCCGATTTATGGCACGTCAGGTACAGAAACATTGTTTAACTTTCTTTTAGCGTATTTGAAAACAGAGGAATCTTCGTATTTATTCTCCTCCTCCCCGCCGAAACCACAAAAACAGTAAATGGAAAATAAACAAATATTCTTTACACGACGATTCCGCAAGTTGGCAAAATGCGTCGTGCCATATAAATATTGCAGAAAAGTCCTGATAATTTTACTTCAATATGAATACGAGCATCAATAAATTCAAGGAAGAGAAGCCTGTCATTGTACAGTTTGAAGCTACTGAGTTATTTCCCAATAACTACACAATAAATCGAAAGTTTGTTCGGCCGACGATACACACGAATGAACAAGGCAGAGAGTGGCAGAGAATAAAACGCTCGTTATTTTCCAAGTCTCAAAAAATCATGCAGGAGAATGCAATACCAGAATTCGACCCCATTCTAAAAATGGGTCGACTGCAATTGGATCACGAGCTAATTTTTTCTCCAGCACCCACAAAAGGGAGTTTCCTTGCGAGTCGACTTTTATTTCAACCGCCTCCTCATTTCGCGGGCGACAAATTCGCGGAACCCGATTCTGGGTCCTTGGCAACACGTATACATACCTGACCCTAGAAAAAGGAGTTCGTTGGGTGCAGAGACGGGAAGAAGAGGGCGCCGTGTAAAAGGAGGACGGGAAAGAAGACGTTAAGGGAATCAAATGGGGAGGAGGAGACTTTATAGTGCGACTGGGGTTCCACATTTGACTAGGGAGGGGGGGGGGGGGGGTCAAACGCATCCTCACGTTCTGAAACGTACTTCAACATGGCTTAACAAAGGAACCTAAATGGTAAATAAACTCTTCACGGGGCATTTCCCATCAGAGCCCGGTCAGAAAATTACCAATGAAACTACTGCACGGATTCCGGGTCCTTCTACTCTCACAAACATACATGAGAATAAAATTCAGCAGTATCACTTCTCCTTTTTTTACGAGACAGTTAAAATATTCAATGCGTAGACAAGGATAACAATGAGGAACAATAGAAAAAGAAAAGTTCGACATGACGATGGAATTTAAAATGAAGAAAATATCTAAAGGACGATTCGCTTCTCAAAAATGAGCCTTCATTGTACAAGCAGGACAAAATTAAATCGTCAATGGGTGTAATAAAACAAGTAAATTATCACATGGATATAGTGAAAAATTAAACGTAGCAATAAAAAGTATTGATTTTAATTACTTCCCACGATAAAAACTTGAAATATTTAAGGTCAATGAAAAAATTTAAATAGAATCTGATTTTAGCAATTCATGAAAATATAACGACACCTGAATGGAAGTGAGTCAAAGTTATCGCTAAATATGTCCGTAAGTTGTCCAAAAAGTTAAACACGCCAACGATGGACTATTTGTTTTATTAGGCGAGAAACGCATTTTTGGATTATTTTTCTCAACGGCGCATTTTTTAAAATTACAAAGAGAGAGACTATTGAGCCTTGTCACATATCTTAGCAATGCTTGCACGGAATACGAAATGCGTTTGAAGCAAGACGTGAGAACCATGAATAAGGAAGGAAGGCGACTGTATTCTCGTCTCAAAAAAAATATTCCACGGCGACAAAATTCTTTACGGCTGTGATTCTACGCTAAATCTGCATCTAAGAAATTAGGCTACAAGAAATTAGGAATGCAAATCTGACAGCCACTACTGCATGTGATACTAGGCTAGAGGCTTACTCAGGCACACAGAGATACTTTACAGAGACGAATTTTGGAACTCAGTCGGTTTAGGAATTGCCGGATCCAAAATCATCCACTATCTTCGTTTGTTATTATATATCTCGCCTTCCTGAAGCTTCTAGGCCGTTTTACATCATCATTGAGCCTTTAAAAAAGCCTCAGTGGAAGACGAAATTAAATACATAAAGCAAGGAAGTAGTCCTTTGCAGATGCCTTCATCGATAGGTAAAAATGCTCAAAAAAGGTAAACTGAAGATGCAAATCTTTAAATCGGTGCATTGGAGCATTTACGCATGAATCCAAAACGTATGTCGAAGGTTTAAAGATTATGTAACACTTAGGATAATTAGATACTGTTGGACGTGGGTCAAGACATAACTGCTGATAACTGGAGAATTTTACTTAGCGTTCACACCGTAACTTGGGTAAATAACTCGCAATATGTCTTTCCTTCATCCCTTAAGATAAGACAAAGACCAGTATAAAAATCCAACTTTTTACAACACATTATTCACATGCGGATGGTTCCACCTTGTTCAAGCATATCATTCCAAAAAGATATCATTTTCATCAGAAATGAAGATGGGTACAAAGTTGTGGCACTTCAATGTATTATCAGTGACTTCAACGAAGAAATGAAAGAAATCATCAATGCAACGATAAGTAGGCAATTGACAAAGTAGAATAATTTCTATAGCTAGCCAATCGAAAGCAACCTCGACGGGTTGGCATGTATCGCTGTTGATGAGAAAGTGAGAATGAAAAAGTAGACGATATACAACTACGATGAGACATCACCATCACCGAGGTGGTTCGCAAGGAACCATGTTAAGTCACAAAAATCATTTCAATTTCAAAACCTGCAAAATAATAGCAAATTCTTCGCGTGATGTTGCAGTAATTCGTAAATATAATTATTGCTGTATGTTTGATATCTATTGAGGTATTTTAGATAGAAAAGAGTAATCTCCACGGATCTGTAACGTCCGAAACCGTCTATATCCTCAACCGAATTTATTATTCAACCCTGCATTCGTCCCACGTTCATGGAACGAGTACAAGAAAAAATATTTAGTGTAGGATTATCAACAGCTGGTTTGAAGCCACGGGGCGATGGCAGCTTGAGTTACATCATGTATTAAAATAACAATCTTACGATGAATATCGCCCTTTAAGGTGGCTCTCGTCTATATGGGGAAAAACGAATGCCACATTACACAGTTTTTAACTATTTGGTCCACAAAAACAAAAAAAATGGGCAAACCAAGACTCACGCAAAGAATATGCAGATTATTGGATACGGATTTATTTGCAACGACCACATTTTTCCAGCCATAGCATCCGACAGCAGCGCCATCTATATGAACCCTACGCATTTTTACTTCAATTACATAATTCATTCGCTAAGAACTTAAAGAAAGAGATGGTAATATGCCTAAAATTTGTTTTTACTCAATTTCAAAGAACTTATCGCTTCTTACAAACACTCTTAATTGGAAGTTATTAAATTATTTCTCTTTGAAATTGACGTATTTCTGCTGTAATTCACGCGATCTCCATAAGAATCCTAGTCAAAATCTCCACCTTCAATAGAGAATTACAGTAAACTAGACCGGAAACCCTATTTCCTTCATCTCAGTTAATGAATCGCACTTCACAGGTGCTACATTTGAGTTTTCAAATTTCTGGCATAAGGGACCAGGGCAGGAATAGAAATTTCTGGAATAAGTAACCGAAAGGCCAGGGTTACCTTAACTCGAGATGAAAAATTTCGTGCAATTAAATCTCATATTATGAACTCTTTTCCACACCTGAACGGAAAGTTCACTTCTCCACCATGCTTTGCAGGAGGATAATGGCACCTTTCCTCCGTCTTGTATTCACGATACATCGTTTTAATTCAACCCAGAAACAGCCCATTTGCGCAACTGAAAGTTCAACCGTATTGAAAGAGATGATTTTAAACGCCAAATTAGAATGATTACAACAGATATTAAGATCTAAACATGAGTTAATGAGGACTCTGCGCTTCGAATTACTGTTTTCTTAAGATGTAAAAAAAATATATGTAATAAGTACATTGAAGCTTAGTGCTCCCTTCAGCATATTTTTAATTTAACGTAAATACCCTTTTTGATAAAGTCTTATTTGACAAAGCGTTATGCCGATGCTTTTACTACGTCACGAAAACCAGTAATTATACTGACTCCAGTCCTCTTTGCTATATCGGCAGGATTTTATATACTGATTTTTTTCGCGAACTGAGGGGTTGTTACAATTATATTAATGATTAAAACATTAAAAAATTTGAATAAAAAGCATAATTATGATCTACATTGAAAAATAGATTTGATAAAGAAGATAAATAGAAGAAGTGTCCCTTGCCAGAGTCACCACATTCGCCACAATACGCTGGCTCTGTGCTCCGACGAAAACCGGAAGTCTGTTAGTTAAGCCTAAATACTCGCGCTATATTTTCGACGACCAAAGCTGAAAAACATATATATTAGGTATCTCAGTATGTAGTGCATGTTTTACAAGTTTTTGAAAAATTTATTCTAGCGGAAATTGCGATTAAAAAATTAATGTGAAGGGATGCCATCGCACCACCATTAAATCAATGTATTGCAATGTTAAATTTCATCATATTTAAACCTATATCTTAGTTAAATGACCAGTGGCCTCATTATATTTTGACACCATTCGACAGTAGAAGTCTTACTTTATAATGTATGTTAAATTCAATGTAACTTATTGGGCATTGGGCCTAAAATGAAGGTTCCTCCTTAATCGGAAAATTCTAGAAATAGCGATGAAAAATGGAGGAATCCGATTTTTGGTTTGGAGGCTCGAAATATTTCAAGAGTATTTACTACCGGAGAAGTCTTCAGGTTGATAGCATATACATAATTATAATTTTTAAAGTCGAAATTTAGCATTCATGGCCATATATTACAAAATAACTACAAGCATTATTGCAAAAAGAAATCCCGTATTTGGAAAAAAAATACACTATTGCATCTCGTTTCCATCGTATTCAAAGCTTTGACAGAGTAAATAACGAAGCATAACAGTTACAAAAGAAGAATATTCTTACGAACTTTCCTTTCAGATGAGGACAACATCTTACACGAAACACAGGAATGAAGAAGGACTTTGAAACCCGCGTTTAAGCCACCAGATTCAAAGGCGATGGCGGCAATATTACGCCGGTAGGAATGCCGTACTTCCTTCCCAAGCTATGTAATAAACTATTTCAACGTTTCCCCTGAACAGTAACCAGTTTCAAAATTATCACATAGCGTAATAACTTTCACCAAAGCAAAGTTCGACGGACCAAAATGCCACAAAAAAAGGAGACCTGGATGGTGCACGTATTATATCGTCAGATTTCCCGAGGGTCGTCCGGAGATAGCGCATTAGATCCTCCTTCGGCTCCTCGGCGCAGCCACGGATCAATTATCCATTAACTCGAGCAATAGCGAAGACTGAGGCCGCCAGAAACTTCCTCCCGTCTCCGATGCCATGATTTTGGGTCATGATCGTTCCCCGAGTCTACGTTAGACCAGCCACACAGGATTAATAATTGCTCCCCGACTCCTGAGCACCTGACGCATGACACATCTGTGTCAAATACGAATATACAAGCCTGCTATTAGGGTAAAACTAAGCCAACCAACTACCATAATTATAAGGTACTCTACCAGTAAAGGTAGGTTTTGTTGAATGGTAGACAATCTCCTCAAAGTCTCTGATACATTCAGGGGCCTATCTCCCTCAAGTATATATTTTTTCGCCTTTGCATAACATCTAGCCTTCTTCAAACCGTTCATGAAACCTATTCTTTCTTCCCCTTCCCCGCTTGCCCAACATCCTTTCCTCTATCACACTCTTCAGCAACCCATCACCCTTTATTGCATCCTTCAGCCATCTACCCTGCCTATCCCGGATTTCATTCAAAAGATTCCTTTCCTCGCCCACTATCTCAAGCACTTCCTCGTTAGTCTTCCTTTCTGTCCAGCTGACCTTCTCCATCCATCTCCACACCCACATCTCAAATGCCAGCAGCCTATTCTCGTCCTCCTTTCTCAAGGTCCACGTTTCTGCCCCACACTACGCTACGCTCCATGTCATGCTCTTCACCAGAAACTACCACAACTTGGCCTAACTATAACCGTGGCCTGACGGGCACAGTCACCATTTCAAACACATTTCCTTCTATATAGCCCTCAACTGTTAAAATTATCCTGAGAAAGTCTTGAGAATACCGAGATTATCCACGGTTACCTCTACGCAGTCGGCTAAAAGTTCATATCAGTGCGATATTTCACGGAGGCAAATTCATTCGTCGAGACCGGGACTCGAGTCTGGATCCCAATAAATTGCGCGAATCAGTGGAAAGTGTAACACACCATTCTGGATTGCTGGTTCGAATCCTCCACGAGTCATGCACGGCCACTGAGTTTTCTCAGAGACTTGTGAGTCTCTCGGATAAATGCACAGTCTATCACGCATTATAATCACCTGAGCGAGTTTGACGCGTGCCTTTAATCTAAAGCTACAATAAGGAATTTCTCCCCACTATTAACATTACCGCAAAACATCCAATTAGGTATCCCGTCCACCGATTCTTGTTACATCATTCATTCATCCCTCAATAATATGTTACGTTATTTGACACCGATGCTCCGCACACCTCAAAAAATGAAAACCAACTACCTATACACCTAATACCTTTCCACCTGGCGGGTAGTGAAAATTCACACTCTTATAGAGACCCACTTCATTCATTTTCCTCCTCACCACAAGCTAAAATAGGGAACTCCCCACGGACAGCACTCGGCCGAAATCGATATCTGCAAGGTGGGCGATGCTTTTGCATGTTCTCCCTTCATTCATGCCCGAGGCGTCGCACAGTCGAGCATTCTTTAAACTACGGTTGCAGGTTCTTTAATATTCCATTTTTCAAGTTTCTTTAAACACAAAGAAAAAGTGGCGAGTCAGAAGAACATAGAAACGTCAATTTAAGGTAGTTTGAGCGATATATCATTTCACTTAGAAATCAATGAATTTGGTCTCGTTTTAAAGAAAAATATCTCACCCTTCTAATGACACCAAAAATTGAACCCCTTACACTTTTTTGTTGAAAATTTGAACACATCACTTTCGGAGATATTTGCCAAAAATACCAGCCCTTTTACATGGGAAATGGTATGTGTAAGCACTCCAAAGAGAGCTTATGTATAAAATGAGGAATTTTTAACACTGAGATGTCGGAAAAAAACTAACTGCGTGTAGTTTGCATGTTTTATCATCTATTTTTGAAAATTAATCATATTGTCACTACAGCAGGTTCTTGGGCATCACAAAAAACCTTCCGTTTTGAAGGAGTTTCAAACGCACCGCGCAAAAACAATGAATCAAATTGAAGACTTATGCTGTTATTTTAATTTAACTACTTACCATTTCCATCATATAAAACTATATTATTGAACCATTAATAACGCAATATTTAATTCGTGTGTCTCACAGCTGGTGAAATTTAAACGTAAATTTCACAGGAGGAGGTACACATGGAAAATGCCGGGAGACTCTGGTAGATACCAAATTACTATTTCATGGTTAGACAAAGATTTAGGAACAGTGTTAAGAACTCGCGGAGTTATCCGGGGGCTGATGCAGACTCGGATCATAATTTAGTGATGATGAATTATGAGGTTAGACTCAAAAAGCTAAATAAAATCAGGAGGATGAAGAGATGGAACCTGGAAGCGTTGAAGGGGGAGAAAAGGAGGGAGTACCAAGAGATAGTGGATAAGAACATAGGAGAAGCCAAAGAAGCAGGAACAATCGAGGAAAAAAGGGAGAATATAAAAACAAGCATTGTAAGAGCGGCTGAGAAAACAATAGGAGCAGCGGAATTGACGAGGGTATAGAAGCTGTGGGTTACGGAAGAAATGATTAGGAAAATGGAGGAGATAAGGAATTGGAAAAATGTCAACACCGACCAGGGTAGGGCGAAATACAAGGAGATAAATAATCAACTACGGCGAATAATCGGGCGAAGGAAAATTGGTGGAGAAGGCAATGCGAGGAAATGGAGAAACTGCAAAAGGAAGGGGAAGTGGGTGCGTTATACGCTAGGGTAAAATTGCTATCGGGAGGTAGGAGAGGGCAAACGGTACTAAAGATTAAGGACAAGAATTTTAGGACAAAAATTAAGGACAAGATGGTAGAATGTCAACCGAGCAGGAAGATATCCTAGAAAGATGGCTAGAATACGTGGAGGAGCTATATGACAGCAATAGTAGACCAACTAGTTTAGATTTAGAGGATGAGGGAAACCTAGATGAAGATAACCTCGGGCCAAAAATTCTCGACGGTGAAATAGAGAAAGCATTAAAAGAGACGAAGGTCAGAAAAGCTGTAGGAGTAGATAACATACCCTTGGAATTGCTAAAGAGTCTAGGAAGTAAAGGTAGGCAAGCTTTTTTCGAACTCATACGCAGGATCTACGAAGAAGGAGTATGGCCAGAGGACTGTGTGAAATCAGTATTGATTCCTATCCCGAAAAAGAAGAATGCATCAGAATGCGAGGACTACAAAACAATTAGTTTAATTTCACACGCAGCCAAAGTTTTACTTCGAATTATCAATAGAAGGTTGGAGCGTAAGGCCAAAAACTGCTTAGGCGATGACCAGTTTGGGTTCAGGAAGGGAAGGTTAACTCGGGATGCGATAGCGATGATGAGAACACTTATAGAAAGAAACATAGAGTATAATCAGGACGTTTTCGCATGCTTTAATGATTTTGAAAAGGCTTTCGACAGAGTAAATTAGAATAAACTAACGGAGATACTAGAGAAAATGGGAATAGATTGGCGAGACAGGAGACTAATTCGAAACTTATAAAAAACGCAAAGGGCGCAGGTGAGGGTGGCTGATGGTGTTACAGGGTGGGCAACTCTAGGTCGCGGGGCAAGGCAAGGGTGTCCGTTGTCGCCGCTCTTTTCAACATTTATGCTGAGGAAATGGTAAGACAGGCATGGAAAGAAGTTGAGGTTGGAGTCAAAGTGGGATGGCATCTTATAAAATTGGTTAGATTCGCGGACGATCAGGCATTGGTTAATGGATCTTCCAAGAGACTACAAGCTTTGGTAGATGCTTTAGATATGCAGTGCAGGATATTCGGAATGAAGATAAATCATAAGAAAACAAAAGTAATGAGATTCTGTAGGACGAAGAAAGCGAAGCTTGTGATTAAAGGTGGAGGACACAAACTAGAGCAAGTAGAACAGTTTAATTACTTAGGTAGCACACTAGAGGAAAATGGGCATAGTATTAAAGAAAAACGGCAGAGAATAGCGCTATCTAAGGAGCCGTTTATTAATAGAAGATAGTTGATGACGGGGACACTGGGTAAGGATGTGAAGAAGAGGCTGGTGAAGAGTTTGATATGGAGCGTTGCGTTGTTTGGGACAGAAACGTGGACCCTGAGAAAGGTGGACGTGGATAGGCTGCAGGCATTTGAGATGTGGGTGTGGAGAAGGATGGAGATGGTGAGGTGGACGGAAAGGAAGACTAACGAGGAAGTGCTTGAGATGGTGGGCGAGGATAGGAAACTTTTGAATGAAATCCGGGAAAGGCAGGGTAGATGGCTGAAGGATGTAATAAAGGGTGATGGGTTTGCTGAAGAGTGTGATAGAGGGAAGGATGCTGGGCAAGAGAGGAAGGGGAACAAAGAGAATGTTTAATGGACGGGATGAAAAAGGGTAGATCGTACGCAGAGGCGAAAAAGGATATACTAGAGGGAGATGCCCCTGAATGTGTATAAAACCGGGAGAAGATTATCTGACATTAAACAATACCTACCTTTACCGGTAGAATACATAATAATAATAATTCGAATATGGTCTCTATTATGACTAGGAAACTATCTCGCTGGGACTACCTAAATTCTTTTGAGTGGTCCAACCTATCCACATGAGGGTGGAAGTTTTTTCCCCACCCGTACGGGATTTCCCCGTACTTCTCGCACACTAACTTCAACGATTCGCTTCCGACCCAAACACTGCACAGCCGCCAACAACCAACGGTTCAGATGGAATTCGCCCTCGAGAAATTTCACCGACCTTGATGATGGAGATGGAAATTAATAACAATACCGTTTTCATTTCTCTCCCTCCGTGATGAGTCGAAAGAACTGTAATAGCGGGATCTTTCACTCGACTTTTTCTGGAAAAAAGAGCCAATTCGAAGATAACGATTACGAAACGGAAAATATGAGACCATTTATTCGAGTGCTTTCGACTTAACCTCAGAATAGGAAGCAGGAATATTTTCCCCGCGTTAAAGAGCCCAGAATGGCATTTAAGCGCTCGGAAAGACGGAAAGGTAAGTGAGATGAAACTGAGCGAGGAAAAATACAGGGAGATGGGATCGGAGCAGCGCACATAATTATCTCTCCGAAGCAAGACCGTCAAATGATAGCGGGGAGATGTTTATCAAATATCGTACTTTCAAAAGTGATCATTGTGTTCCAGCTCAGGCAAAAGTTCCTGGATGTGCGGGAGTACGATTTTGGAACATGAGCGACCGGACTGCTACTACTTATGTACAGAGTCGTACGAAACGAGGGAGGAAGGTTGCCAACGGAGAAACTTTTCTAATTGTTGACAACACAATCTCTTCGAGAATGGCGATGACTCACAACCACCCGCCGTCCCGTTTTCACTAGTTTTACAATGAGTCTTCAGGATAAGGCCCCCCCAGTGCAGTCAACGGCGATGGGCGGTTTTAACCACTGCCTAATACCATTCATTGCCTTCTCACTTATTTCGCGACATAGTTTGGTATCCCTGCCTCACTCTCTCTCTCTCTCTCTCTCTCTCGTTGTCTCTTGCTGTTCCCTCCGTCCTTCCCCTCCACCTCCTCCATCACAACCTCTTCTCTTTGCCGAGCAGGTCTGTGCCAGGAACTTATGCAGCAGCTATATTACATTGTGCACTTACAAAGCGTCTCATGTGATGGGCGCAGTATTACACAATAACACCACAGTCCCGTGATTCATCTACGGGATTATAGACAGAAAACTTTGCACATTCCACATAAGATTTTTATCGAACGACCTAGGTTTCATCGCTGTGCGACATCATCAGGTCAATTTTCTAGTCCGTTATATACAAATAACTATACCCTCCGATACAAGTGGGTGGATAAGGCACCAAGGAGGTACCAACCTTCTCCCTTCTGGATGCCTTTTGACCCCGTCCCCACCCCTTGCCTCGGAGGGTATAGTTATTTGTATCAGACGGAATTGAAAATTTACCTGATGATGTTGTGCAGCAACGTAATCTAGGTCGTTCAGTAAAAATCTTAAGTGAAATTTAAAAAGTTTTTCGATCCACAATCATGAAGTTATTTCATTAAGTTACGCCCGAAACCATCACTTTCATTTCCGGAAATGCATATAGTATCCTATTTAAGAAAGGTAACATTTCCATACGCATGGGCTACCTAACGCTGAATACCTGAGGCTGCCATGTGCTATGAGGTTAAATTTAATACATATGATATTCAAGCTGAGCTCGGCTACACCTTCAATTAAGCTATAAATACTGCTTTTCCAGGGTTGAAAAATAGGAAGAGATAGGAGAAAATGGGTTGAAGAATTTGAAACTTATTATAGAGAAGGACCAATACTTTATTTTAACATCTCACGAAGAAATAAAAATCCAATGTAAATCAAGGGCATTAAGCCTAATTTGAATGTGGGCTTTCGTCATGTACGAAACTGCCGGAAGACAGGTGACAGGGTGATCGGTTCATTATAAGGTATATTTACCATCTCTTTATCATTACCTAAGCATTCCAATAGAATATCTATCTATGAGGCAAAGATAAGTGTTGCTATCTACAATATACATACAAATTAGAGCATTTTCATATCGACCTCCTTAATTAAACCAGTTTTGACATCCCGAGGTTAGGTCGTGTGAAAATAAAACTATATCTCCCTGCCTACGTTTCGGCGTGTAATTTACACCATCATAAGGGCTATATAATGTTTTCCTACAAGTACCAAAAGGCTGTATGTGCAATAATATGTAATAACTGATGATGTTCAATTAACCAATAATTCTGAGGTCACTTCATATGGATATTTATCTTACAATTGTTGTGTGGTGATCCCCCTTTTATTTTTATGTAATGTTGTTGTACATGGTTATTGTATTCTTTTA
Source organism: Ceriagrion tenellum (assembly GCA_963169105.1). Taxonomy (NCBI): domain Eukaryota; kingdom Metazoa; phylum Arthropoda; class Insecta; order Odonata; family Coenagrionidae; genus Ceriagrion; species Ceriagrion tenellum. The sequence continues at coordinate 12,534,057 of OY720639.1, forward strand.
TACAGCCCTGATGATGGTGTACATTATGAGCCGAAACGTAGGAATGGTTTTACTTCCACATGACCTAACCTCGAGACGTCAAAACTGGTCATAAAAATAATATTAATAAAGCGAGCTCGAGAGATGAAATCATCAGAAAAAGACATTGCTTATAGATGTTGCCATCCGTAATGCAAACTAATTTTGCTCCAAACGGAAAAATGAAAGAGTTCTACAATTGTCATTGTTCTCATCTCAAAATTCCTTCATATCTGGAAAAACGGAGGAAGTCTAAAAGTGCAAGATGATTTCTGATGGTTAAATGTTTCCCGCAATTCTACGATCGAGGCATTCATTCATTCGGAGAGACGGGTGAGCAAGGAAAGGATAAGAGAATGCACGCGCACCGACGATTCCGACGGAAGCCTTAACCCTTTGAGTTCGACATGACGTGACATCATGTTGGTGGTGATCCTGATGGCGTTACATCACGTCAAGGGTACTTATTACGCCGGTGCTGATGACGTTATATCACGTCAGGGGTACTTGAGTGTTCCAGCTTTCGCTAGGGAACTTTCAATAGGTCCCCTAGTGAAAGCTGGAACACTCACGGTACACATGACGTGACATAACGTCATCAGCATCAGCGTAGAGACAACCATGACGTGATATCACGTCATGCTGCACTCAAAAGGTTAATAAGAGGGATGAAGGGGGGGTGGGTGAATCCCTGGGATGATACCGGAGAGGGGCGGGAGAAGACCCGCATTACCACTCACTCACGCAGAAACCATACCGAGGAGCTTTTGTAATATTATTCTTAAGGCTTGTACCGGTCAGGGGCTACAAGTGGCAATTACTGTTAAGGTAGTCCGAGCGAGATAGCTCCGTAGTCATAATAGAGACCATATTCGAATTATACGTTTTAATATCACCATCTATAGGACGTATCAATTAAATATTGAATTATTGATGGTGCAATAATGTAGTTTTATTTGACAGAAATTGTAAGTAATTTAATTAAAATAGCTAAATAAGTCTTTGACTTGACTAATTTTTTTTCGGTGGTGCGTCTGTAATTCCTTCAAACGGAAGGTTTTTTGTGATGCCCGAGAACTCATTGCGGTGAAAACATTATTAATTTTCAAATATAGAAGAGAAAACATACAAACTACACGCTGTTAGTTTTTTTACGACATGTACGTGTTAGAAATTCCTCATTTCGTACATAATGTCTCTCTGGAGTGCATACACTTACATTATCCCATGCAAAAGGGCTGGTATTTTCTGGCAAATATCTCCGAAAGTAATGCGGTGAGGGGTTGAATTTTTGGTGTCATTAGAATGTTGAGATATTTTTATTTAAAATTGAGACAAAATTCATTGATTTCTAAGTAAAATGATATTTCGCACAAACTACCTTAAAATAATGGGATAATTTTGGTCACCGATTTTTAATAGAGATATCTCATAAAATTTAATTACATTTTAACAATAATTTGCAAAGTTGTAGACAAAGCTATTCCGAGAAGAAAATTACCCGACATTTACAGGCAAAAATTCCCTGACCCTATATATATATATATCACTGTTAGAAGATAGATCTAGAGTATTTCCTTGATTTTATGGAACGCTGAGCAGGAAGGGTATAAACACGAAATACTTAGGGCATATAAAGCCACAAAGGTAGAAAGAAAAATTAGACAAGCATTTCCCACTGATTACCACATCAGTGGCAATAAAACAAACCGTTTCGCATAAAAGATGGACAAAATTAATTATTTTCGTACGTGAGAGAGTTGGTATCACTGAATTTGTAGCTGAATTTCCAATTCATAACAACCAAACTGAGCGATATAAAGAGAAGGATAAATGTTATAAGTACTAAAATACATGGAAATTACTTTCAACGCATCAAAGTTTCACCCCATTCCGTTATGAAGCTACAACTATAATGGAACTTATCTCATCAAATTTTATGTGTCCGTAGCAAAAAGGCATTAGAGTTTGTCCTCATAACTCCGCTGAGCATTTAATTGGCACCTTTCATACTTCTGTCATTCGCCGCTCCAGTTTCAGGTTGGGTTTTATTTTTAACACGAGAGACGGCATTTCCAAACTAGAGCGGGAGAAACTGAAAATAATTCAAAGGAAAAAAGCGCCCTTAAAGAGACAGCGGGAAAGTGCGAAATTAAAAATAAACGAGTGGAAACCCGTACTCGCGGCCGCCTAGATCCGCTCCTCCTCTGTTTCATTCCGACACAAACACAAGAGTTGAACATTGAAACGAAAAATAAAGTTAAGGAGCTGCGGGTGTAAAAAAAAATGTCGTAACGACGCCGTGGTCAGTGGAGGCGTGGCTGGTCAGTGTGTTTCTCGCCCCAATTGTCCCCTGGACCGTTTTAAATCGGGACGGCGGGAAATGGAGTGCGAGTGGGGCGACGTCAAGCGGCGGAAGGGTGAACACAATAACAACGCCGCGCGATAGTGACACAAAAGGCACAAAGGAGAGAAAAGGCTTTTAAATGGGAGAGGGATGGCAGTTCGAATTGGGTCAGTCGGAACGTCAGAGGAGAGGAATAAGGTGTCGGAGATCATGTCGTCGAATGACGGTTATCCTAATTTGCATAACAGTACCTATTTAAAAAAAAATCTTTTCACCGAGGGATTTTATTTTAACGCAGTCCTTTCCTCTTTGGTTCGCAAAGGCAGGTTGTCACAGCAAACCAGGAAAGGGCCCTGGCTTCCCAAAAAATAGCGAAATGCCCGCTCGAGTATTTAGCTCCGGAAACAAACACGACAAACAAGCAAGCCCAAAATGCAGGAGCTTCCACACAGGACATGGCTGTTCTCATTCTAGTTGTCTGGCACCAGGAACATTCAACTAACAAGAATGCAAGCACAAAAATTACTAAAAGGGCACAGGTACCAACCGAGGTGTAATAGAGCCAAAACAATCGATTCTATTGGTTTCCCGTAGGTTTGAGGACCAGTTAACACAAATAGATTGGGGGCGTGACAATAAAATGCTTAAACCCTTTGAGTGCGGTACGACGTCATATCACGTCATGGTTGTCTTTACGCTGGTGCTGATGACGTGATATCACGTCATGTTCCAGCTTTCACTAGGGGGCCTGATGAAAGTTCCCTAGTAAAAGCTGGAACACTCACGGCACTCATGACGTGATATCACGTCATCAGCACCAGCGTAAAGACAACCATGACGTGATATCATGTCATGCCGCACTCTTAGGGATAATAAGGGATTATAAATATCTCGCAGCTCTGGAAAGTAAATAAGACACGGAAATGTACGACAGAATGGAATGAAAATGTAGATAAATCGGTTTATTCACCAACTTTACCCACCGCTAATTAAACGGTTAACGGGGAAAAATCAATGCCAATTTTTATTCTTTCTTCATTCACCCATTAAGAACTATAGACTTATCTTAAAGTCCTTCAGCTTCCTAATTTGCCATACTTCTTCCAACAACCCGACCTTTTGACACCCAACAAAAACTTAAAGAGAATTCTCCATGAAATCACGGCCTTCGGATTTCAGTAGCTGTGACAATATGCTCTGAGCACTTCATCTCCATTTCCTCTCGATTCCGTCCAGCTCCCGTCGATCCTCACATTAACAACCAATTGCTCTTTCATATTCAGTCATTTCCCCCCAACATCCCAAACCATAATGACAAACTCTCAATCAAACCACAAGATTGTTTTAGTCAAGTCGCAATGGCTTCGCGGAGAAATACTGATAACTCGCCATCCTTTCCAAGATATCTTGCTCTATCATCCAAAGTATTCTATCATCCATATTCGTTTCAGGTTTATAATAAGAAACACTCATAAAGTTTCCCAATTAATCAACGCTGAGTGGACACAAATGGCACGTTTAATATTTAAAAAACAAATGAGAAGTCCTTTCTCCGATCCTTAATAGCAGCTCCAGCGTGAAGTACATTCGTACAAGAGGAAATGACGCTATAAACAAGAAGGCCTCATCTATGAGTAATTTTTCTCACCGTCAAAAACGAGCACTTTAAACGTTGGTACTTGATAATAAGAGAGGTTGGTATGTCTCTGTCAACTCAAACATAATCCAAGCATTTTCCTCAACACTTCCATATCGCAGTTTCCACGGAAGGAGAAAATGTGGCTAGGCTATGGCATGAATGACGTAACAGTAGACGACATACAGTTCAGAGTGATTTAATTTAAAGAGTCGCGATGTTAGGCATTTTTTACTAATTTAAATTACACACGATATCCTAGTTCTTCTGCAACACAAACACATTCTCCTCGGACAGTCCATGATGAGTATTAATATCAACCGTAAATGGAAAAACATTAAAACCATCTCTGCTTTCCTGAGGAAGTTTTAATTCCATTGAATGTTCTTGGTTTTTATAACTATTCTTAACATAAATGCTAAGCCTGAAAGAAGCGAGGCTATAAAGTTTATCATCGTTTCTATTTCAATTGTGTCATTCAACTTCTATGTATCTGTAAAAAAGAATGGATGGTAATATAAACAAACGATAATTTATACTTCTAAATAACTGAATTGACTCCATTTTCAAAATTTTACTTCTTGCATATACTAATAATATAGCCCGTTAGATAACAAATTAATCGTGAATTCATCACAGTTAAATAATACAGAGATGAGAAAAATACTCTCTAAAGCACAATTGGTTAACATTACGGATGATTCAACAAGTGAAAAATTTTCTCAAAACAATCGAAAACGCAAAAACACATAATTCAACAAAAATAAAAAATGCCGACAACATATCAAGAGAAATTACAAAATAAACCCGGCAATCATAACCCAAAACGCCTTGAAAGTAATCATTAAGTAGCAAGGAAATCATCAAGCAGTTTCCTAAGGACATAACAGGCGGTAGGAAAATATGTCCTTTAATTACTTCTTTCCTCGAGGCGCTTCTTTAAAACTGCCCGTTTTTAAGAGGAGAACAAAGTCTACAACTTACATTCATTATTTTCATAATCTCCCAGTGGTGAAATACATTTTTAACTACACTATATATTTTTTTATGAATGCCTCATATGTATTTTTCATTTTTTAAATGGCAGGTTTAGTTATTCAAGACTAATAACATGATTTTGCGTAAGAGCACCGCAGTACCTCAGTGGCACAACAGTAGGAAGGGCAGTCCACAAGAAAAACATATTACTTTTCTCAATATCTACATCTACATAAAACCATGCGAGCCGCCACATGGGCGGGTGGCAGGGGGTGGTAGGTCACCAGCCGTATATGGATGTAAAATTTTTGGAGGTGAAATGGTGACATGTATTATGGGAGTGTATTTAGTGGAGCTCAATTTTTATTGTGGTCGCTAATTGTGCGCGGAGTTTTTGTACCTATGTGTTCGGCAGTGTATCTCTCTTATTTTGTCGCATCTGTAAGAGCTAGAGATGTAGTGAGGATTCATGATAATATTCTCTGTGTCGCTCTGAAAAATATCAGTTCTGAATTTCTCAAGCAGTCTAAGCCTAGCGTGTAGCCTCCGAGTCTCTAGGGGCTCCCACCTTAATCCCTCTAAAAGTTGTGTCACTTTACGTATACTATATACTTCTGTCAAAATCATCCCAAAAGACATTCCGTCAGTCGAGAGGGAATGTAAAGTACTTTAATATGCACACAAATAGTGCTTAACGCACATATACATGTCCTGCGTTATAATGTAAATGATAATGACTTAACAAGGCACACACTGAAAAGTTTTGCTCAAGAAATGTCGGTTTTAATGGGATGCTAGTGAGTCAATAAGAGTTGAGGGGAGGAGCACTAATTCCAAATCAAGATGAAAAGAGGGACGTAAACAGGGGACGCCACAGAGGTTAGATCGGTTTTTTAAAGCTATTTTATTGCATTCATAAACGTTCCAAGCAAAAATACATTCTCTCTCGAGGAGAGACCGTTAACACCCTGCGAAAGCAGCTCGGAACTAAGGAAGCACTTAATTTATTACGACACACATTTGGAGAAATAATCCTAAATAGCAGTGGTGCTTGGAAGATATGGCTTACAGATGCTCAAAAAGTTTCCAATAAATTTTTACCGTAGAAACATGTTGATACACAATCTTCCCCATCAACTGAGTCGGTTGCGCTTTCCATGCTTTCTCAATCAAGGGCTTTAACACAGGGCTTTGACTCGTCAAGCTCTCACGCCTGGGTATGGTCACTTCTTCTTACTCGTATTTTCTCACAATTAGTCTCTCTTGACAGAGGCGGAAATAACCACCGTCATGAGGAGAATAAATCCGCAGCCCGCCACGCCCACCCCGAGGTGTTTCCATGTCTTAAAGCGAGCTGCGCTAATTCGGGAGAGAATCACGAAGCGGCAGAGGGTTTCGCGGAATTTTTCCTGGATTGGATATTTTTTTACAATTTCGACGACTTAAGAGACGTATGATTCGCATTTTTTTTCGTCGCCGGGGCGGGGTTTTGTGACGGGTTACGCGTGTGCGATGGTCGTTTGTCAAGAGCGGACGTCAAGTGAGGTGGGGAGACCAAGTAAACGCGTTGCCAAGGCAACGATTATCACGGGGCGAATCCCCGATTCCGACAGGACTCATTCCAGACAGAGTACGGATTCGAAACTCGCATCATGTAAATCCGAAGGCATACCAGTTTGCAAGCTATAACGATGTTTGAGATCAAGGGCGATACACGCGACCCCGTTAAGTACTTTGACCCACCCATTTCAAAGCTATGAGTTATACTCTGCCTGGCGGAGGTAAGTAACTGAGCTAAAAAAACACCACAGCAATTTCCATTGCATCTATACCTTGAAAGGGTGTTCCAGACCATTGATAACACAGAGAATTTTGGTGTTATGGTTAATGTTCTCGGCTATGGAATATCCGATATACGGATGATACTGCTCTGATTGCTTCAAGCTTGAACGACCTCCAGGAAATACTAGACAATATCCATAGTACAGGGCTTACATTTGGTATCCGGATTAACGTCGCAAAAACAAAATGGATGTGTGTATGCAGAGCACCAAAGCAGAACGAAAGACTCAGTATTGATCAGAATGAAATTCAAAAAGTTTCAAAATTCAAGTATCTTGGCTCAATGATTAATTCATCCCTTGATTGTAACAGAGTAATCAAAATTCGATGTAGTACAGCTAAAACAACATTCCAGCAGCTAAATAATATATTGATCCATAAAGACACTCCCTTGGCTCTCAGAACAAAAGTGGTGCAGTGCTACGTAATACCCTTCTAATTGTAATGAAAGGAAACTTGGACGATTAAGAAAACATCAATGGAAAGCCTCGAAGCAACTGAAATGTGGTTCTTAAGACGGCTTCTCAAAATTTCATGGATCAAGAGAGTTTCAAACACTGAGGTCCTGCGAAGAGCAGGCCTTGATCGTTCGCTGAGGAAGTTAATTGAGAAGAGGAAAATGTCATATCTCGGGCACATCCTGAGAGGGAAAAAGTACGAAATCCTCAGTCTGATCTTGGAAGGGAGAGTTGAAGGGAAGCGCCCAAGAGGGAGAAGAATAAGTTCATGGACACAAAACATCAAAGAGTGGACAGCGATTGGAGATACTGGTGACCTGTTTCAACAGGCAAGAGAGCGACGCTTGAGCAGCCAACGCATTGAATAGTGCACGGCATCAAGGAGAAGAAGAATTTCCATGGCAACAGTTTCCGTTTTGAATCATTATGGTGGTCGGAGCTATTTCAGGACATGCACGAATTGGCGAGAAACTTAGCACACGTGCTCTCATTAGTAATAGAGGCATTGATCAAAGTGAAAACAAATTCTCCATACCGATGTTATTGCAAGCAAGCAAATGCTATTTGAAGATATAGCATTAATTTCGCAATAATTAGATAAAATATGTGAAATTAACTTCTAAAGGCGAAATAACACATTTAATAATTTTATAATGGTTTCTCATGTATATCAAGGTAACACGCCGATTCGAAAATACACAAGTTAATAGATAAGTAGAAAAGACAGTCTTCTATCATTCCAATGATTAAATAACTTTTTTTTCCGATGTACTCAAAACTTTGATGGAGCTCTGTATCCAGGCAGGTTAGTTTATTTGTACATATATGCAAAATTATAACATTCCAAAGGTAATATTAGGCTTCATCGATGTGTATCACACAAATTTTCCCCGTGATACACTATTGGCCATTAACTCTTCGTTTCGTTGTCCAAATTAAAAAAAGAAGCATTCCAACTTACCGAATTTTACGCACTTGGTCAAATCAGAAAGATATTCAGGATCATCACTCACCTGTAAAGACAAAAAAATAGCATGAGTAATCGCCCACGAAATATTACATTCTATAATATTATGAAAGTATTATGGAAACATGCACTTAATTAATCCTTGGAAAATTGTTTAGAATTTTGTTTCTAAACAATTTTCTTCAGTTTTATCATCCAAAAAAAGCTGTATTTTCAGCTGTCTAAGAAAACCAAAACTATATACACATCGTTTGGTATATGCATATGACATGCCTGAGCTGGACCAGAATCAATATTTCGCTCAATAATCAGTAACTTACTGATTGCTACCTTGTAAGGAACATGCCCACAAACAGAGGGACTTCGCCATAACTTTCGGTGTATGGGTCCATTTAAATCGTCTGGTCTGACCATTTTTAAGAACGTACCTGACAACCTTCTGAATGTTCTTCGTTTAAAAAACTTTCCTATTTGATTTCTCGAGTTCGAGGTAAGTTTGCACAATGAATTAAAACAGCCAACTTTGTAGTCCTCAAATCACAAAGAAAGCCGTTTTATTGTGCCTTAAGTTTAATATATTGCGGAAAGAGTACGAAAGCATTTACCAGCGTTCAATTGATTCTGGGACGTCATACGAGATAAATCAGAAACCACTGACAATGAGCCTCGCATTCCAAAGCCCCGTTCACACAGCGAGGCGAAGGAATCCGAGGTCTTTCATTTCAAAGACATTAATACTCTCGCATTCATGAATACTACTTAAGGTGGATGGAGTGGTAATCTTTAGTAATTGAGGGCAAATTTAAATAACACTTCAAATAATTATAATTGTAATAATTGAAATAATAGTAATAATAAATTGAACTAAAATTCAGGGATAAAAAACGAACATAATGAAAAATTCCTTCCTCAACCCAGGAATTGAAGAGTGGAATGAGTTACCAGAGGAAGTCGTTTTTAAACCCTCACCTCAGTCTGTAAATAAATTAAAAAAGATATATAAACTTTGCCTTGAATAATTGGCTCGCGTATGGGTGTATGTATACTTATTTTTATAGCTCGAATAGTCCTGTATGACCTTTGCTGAAGGCCAGGATGTCTCCAAGGGCCAAGAAGGCCAAGCTGCGGGGTTATCTTGAACTACCTAGGGGTCCATACATGGAGACCCAAGTTATCTCATGCATGTTAATGAAACGGTATGGAATGGAGTAGCCGTAAATTTTTGTGATCCACTCTCTAATATTGTAAGGCCCTTAAGGAAATGAGGAATAACCGTTATGCTGTTTGTCTTTGCTAGGTACAAACATGGATATGTTTCACTGCACTAAAATTCAATGTAATAATGTATGTTACCACCTGACTACGAAGTCAACTTGTAACTTATATTTTCCAATTCGAATTCTTAATTCGGACCATATTCTTGGACTACATTTCACATCACAAGTACCTGCATCTATTTATACAGTGGAAATAGTCATGCATGCAGTAACACATATGATACAGAAGATATATTTACCCTATCTAATTTACCACGACTCTGACTGTTCAAAACAGCCTTGCGGTTGAGTAAAGATTGATCAAGTTGATAGTATACTATATTTGGGAATTGTTATTGATAAATACTTGAAATAGAATGATCACATTACTGGACTTTCCAAGATTCTCCGATACTATACGTCAAAACTATTGTACTACATTAGAAACAGGTGTCCTGTAAATTTTCTAATAACCTTATATAAAGCCCTAGTAGGGTCTAGATTGGGGTATGGGCTAGTCTGTTGGGGAGCATCTTATAATAACTCCTTGCAGCCAGTTGTATTATTGCAGAAGAAGATAATAAGAATTGTTACCAAAAGTAAAATGTGCGAACATACATATCCCATATTTGTACGGTTGCGGATTCTGCCAATTAAACAACTGTATATTTTTAAAGTACTAAAATTATTTTATTTAAAGAGCGGCAATATTCCCGCTAGTACCGGTAGTGGTGAATACCATTTAAGAAGGAAGCGATGTGCAATTACTCCAAAACCAAACTTAACATTATTTAAGAGGTCCTTTGTTTACTTAGGACCCAAACTATTGCAGCGGATGGAGACCCAAATTGATGCACAGAGGAAAATATAACGTGACGCTCGTTGAAGTGAATTTCTGAACGTTAGAACACCTTGACCTTCTCTACCGAGAATCTGCAATAAAGAACAATGAACAACAACCTATTTTTTAAGCATCCTACCGGATAGAGGTACTTTTGAGGAAATTCAGAGAAACTCCTCCCGATTTTCTATATTATCAGGGCCCGAACTGCCTCTAGTACTCCCTTCCCGCTTCCTCAGCACATGAAATCCTCTTATTCACATGGCCCTTAAAAACTATTCTCTTTGCTCCATATTTAGAGAATACAATTTCGTACTTTTCCACAGAATTTTATTTTGTCTAGTACGACGCGTTTCACCGACTTGCGGGATCAGCAGGTACAAAAATTCAGTCCAAATAGTATATATACGGTGTATAGTCGGTGAAACGCGTCGTACCACAAAATAAAATTCTGCGGAAAAGTACGAAATTGTATTATCTAAATATGGATACTATTAACTTCCACGAAGTGAAGGCTGAAACTGTAGAGTGTATTCTCTTTGCTCCCCATTCCCAGCTTGCCAACATCCTTCCCTCTACTATAGTCTAGAGCAGCCCATCGCCCCTCATAACTTCTTACAGCCACCTACGCGGCCTGTCCCGAATTTCATTTGGAAGTTGCCTCTCCTCGCCCACCTTACCAAGAACGTCTCGTCTTGTCATTTTCTCCGTCCACCGCAACTTCTCCACACCCACATCACAAGCGAGAGGACATTTTTTTACTCTGACCACAAGGAAAATAGCCCAATGCACATTATTTCAACTATCTAACAACCGAATATTTAAAGGAATAAATATATTATGAAGTTATTTTTCTGGAGATTGTAGGCCATAATTAATGTACAAACTTTTACTCTTCCGCCAACGTTTCGCATCTCCGTTATGCATCATCAGGGCTACAATGAAAATTAATAGTTGTATTGTACATCAAATGAATCCAGTTTACAATTTAGGTGTTTAGTTTAAAAAAATACGTATACCTGTGATTTTTGTTATTACCTCAATGAGAGTTGCTTTGAAATTACTTTTTGTTGATACCTTCGTTGCTATTTATTATTTGTTTGCCAATTGTTATCAATTTAGGAGTTTAAAAAATCGAAATAAAATTAAGTGTTGTTAATGAATATCAAATTATAACAAATTTGACTTCATATTGAAACTGAATAACTTCATATTAAAAAAAGAGGAGACGAAGAAGAATCAACAAAAATAAATATATTACTCGCCAAGTTTTACAACTCCTCGAACTTCATATAAAATAGCTTCAGAACAAGTAATGCTCCAGGCAATTTCGCTGGGCAACTTTCATCATTAATAGTCCTACTCGGAAAAAAATTGAGACAACTTTGGACACAGGAGGGTGTGATAAGGGATTGTTTTCTTTTTACTCTGACAGAGTTAGAGAAAGATTTGATGAAATACGCACCCTGGACGCTGAAAGTAATTAACGGCGTATTTCAGACTGTGATAACGACATTACCACTAATGATGGGTACATGAAACCGTAACACTCGTTACCAAGACATCGTTTAAGATTCCTACGTCAGGATACATCAAGGCGGGATTCAAGAAATTTGCATTCGACTTAAATGATTCTGAGAAACAAGAGTGAAAAAGGAATGGTAACCACAGAAACGGAGAGATAAGAAAGACCACAAAAAACCATAAGATATCACAACAGCACTTTACGCAATTCAGGTACATCACGTAAAAGAATATTTATTTTGCAGGGAATATAAAAAGGGTTACCTATTTTCATCCCTCATACGGAGTTGAGCTTCTTCCGTTTCAGTTTCTACGAGCTCTCGTGAATACAAAGGTTTAATTTCCTCCCTGAAATTAGAGGGAATACTGTGTATAAGCAGGAAATAAAAAATCTTATACGTGAGATGTGAAAAACAAAGACAATGGCGAGAAGCTGATTCGAGGAAACACGAGACGACACTTGGGAATCGATATAAACCCAACAAAATTACTTCGCTCTACTCGGAGACGACCTGGTATCCTATTCACAAAGCACACGGAATTTTTGAGCTCTGATTATGACAAATTTTAAGCTATCCGGGACTAGCCACGGAGTTTAGGTCCCGGTCAAGGCGGATGATTTTTTTCTCTGTGGAAATTCGCACATCTGATTATGACGTATATTCCACATCTTTACTTTAAAAAAATAACAAAAGACATCTATGGTGGTTGGAGCAATTTTTCTTTACGTAAAAATGTTCGTGAAACCTTAAATACGGGTTCCCATAAGTGATATCCACAGATGTACAAGAAGAAATCTGTACCCTACTGATTTGGGTAATTCTCTGGTAATTCAAAGCACTTTATCACGAACCACACGTCATGTGACGTATATTTCTTAATAATTCTTCTAAACGCGAAATAACACTTTTTATCTCATTAGCATGGTTTCTAACAAATATAAAGACGTAGCGCACATTTGAAAATACATTTTTAATTTGAATTTACTTAAAATTTACAAATTTAAAATTTGTAATTTCAAACTTGTCATCTGTTATGCTCATATATCGATTAATTTGCTGGATGTAACCAGATGTATTGTAACTAGACCATTGAACATTGTTGTTCTATGCCATTTGTAATATGCAATTTGACATTTTTTACATGCCGCTTTGTTTGCACGATTTGTGGAACTTTCTGATAAGCCATTTGGCTTAGATGGACCAAGTTTGAATATGAAATAAAGGAATCAATTTATATGATTTCACAAAATTTCGAATACGGTGCCGAAAACTGACGTCATTACCTGCTCTAATTGTTGAAAAAAATCTTAATACTGGAATCACTTCAATTACAGCATGTATGGAGAATTCCACCGCAACAATAGATGCACTTCGCATGTTATGTCGTCGCAGAATATTTTTTCAACTTATTGTTAACATACACCCCCAATAATTGCCCATGATTACTGTGCCAGCCACCTTAAAATTGGACAGTTGTTGAGGCTATGAAGTCACGTCCATAAAATGGTTGAGGTTGAATCCTTCCTGAATACGGCCCAAGGATTACAAGGGAATGCCAAGGATGACGACGTAAAGGAGGCTGAAAATGGGAACCGATTAAAGAAATGCTCCAATAAATATAAACCGAATGCGTTCGTGAAGATAATTTAAGAGAACATTCTTTGATGAAAGAGATTTCACGTTGGCAAATCTTTTCAAACTTTTCCGTGGGAGGCTTTGGTTAAAACGTCGAATAAGAGCGACGAATTGGGACGTGATCAGCTAAGATCTGCTATGATTACAAGACATAATTACCCTGCTGCGCAATTTCTTAATGAGACGTATTACAACCAGAGGCATAACAATCATTGCCAGACTGTCGGTTTAAGTTTTCAGTGAATACGTGAACAAAAGTTTCAAGCCCTATTCCTTTTCCTGATTTCGTCAAATATAATTGCTAACCACGACATACAGCGGTTGATAAAATCATGATCATAAAATTTGGGAGTAAGGAAAAGTGTAATAATGTTTTCCGCAAACGACTAGAGGCGATAATAGTTTAATAGAGTCATGATATACAGGTTCTTCAAAAATAGATATTTCTGTTAGTTAGTCCATTTAAAGTGTGACGACCTTTTCAATTACTATTCTAATATTGACTAACAGCCCGTGCTTACTTCATGCTTACCTTGCCTTCGAAAACCTGGCATCTCAATCTATCAATATATGCATTTGCATAATACCGAGACACATTCAGTTCTTAAAACTTGGGTAGCATTTCACAAGAGGTGAATGGTGGGATGAATCCCTTTAGGTGACTACATAGGAGCCGAGAGGAAGACAACGATTGCCTCAAACGAGGAGAGAGCGAAGTCTTCGACAGCAAGCTGCCATTTCTCGGAGGCGGAAGATCAGAATGCAATCAATTCCACAAAAAAGCTTCAGAACAACAAAACCAACCGCTTTATCACTGAAAAAGCTTCCGCCATCAAGAGGTCAAGAATTCACCAAATATTTCGACGTCGCTATCGATTAGTGTCTAGTTCGATGACAGGAAACTAATGTATTCATCCAAATTCGAGAGGATAGATGTGTATCAAATTATCTTCTGTACAGTCACATCACTCCGAGTCATCTAAAAAGAAATCCGGCTTGAAATGTAAGCATAGAGCACTTATCTTCATGGAGAAAAACAGGGTCACGCAATGAGATTACATCTACATGATAAATTAGAACGCAAAATGGAAAGGCTTTTGCGTGGGGTGAAACACGTGAGATACCAAAATAAACAAAAAATAGGACCAACATCAAAACATTCTATTATGACCAGGAGTCCCTTAAATTAACACAAATTAAAATGAGAGGTGCACGGAAACGCCCATTTTCCCCTCGGTGATTTCAAAAAAGATTTTTCACATAAATTCTGAAGAAATTTGATGATGTCACTTCAATTATATGATAATTAAAACGAACTGAAAAAGTAAATTCAATTAATAGGAGTTAAATCTCTCTTCATGGGATTTTCCGCGGCACGTATTGATAGGAAAAGACAAAGACAAATGGTGGTGATTCACTAGCTGATGTAAGACGGTTTAAATAAAATAAAACGACAAATGAAATCTTCGACGATAACATGATTTACAGAAAAATCAGGCACGAATTAAGCGTATGCAAGTATTATCTGTGATAGCAGTGAGGTGATACGCACTACTTTGCAGAATCTGTTGCTGAAAGACAGCCAAAAAAGAAATTCAGCCCGAAAAAAATTAACCACGGAAGAGGAAAACTCAACATTGGATACCAGCAATTAAAGTAACCTATTGAAAAAGGGGCTAACTTCAGCAAAATGAAGAAATCCGACTCGCTCAGGAAATGTAAAGAGGAAAACGCCTGTTGTGTTAGAAATACCTCATTTTGTAAATAATGTCTCCTCTCACCGCGATGCTTAGCAGCCGAGATAAAGTAGGTTTATAAATTGAACAGCATTCCAATAATTACTACAGGGAAAAACCTGAGTAGACTTGAAAAACAGGCGTAGTGAAAAAGCTATTAGTTGGGTTGTATTAAGATGTTACCACTGCCACACGCTTTGCTTTGCCGTAATTAGGCGTCAAATTTACGCATGCTGCCGTAACGCTGAGGAATGCAAATTTCCCTACTTTGACGTAGTAAATCCAAATTTTGTTTTTTAAAATTGTTCAACACATGTACCGAAAATAAAACAAAATCATCTAAATGATGATCTACATACCAAAAGCATCTGATGAACCATCTCGGAGGTAATAAGGTTTAAACTCGAGTCTACATAACTTTAGCAAACGGTTCTCTAAAAGATCGGCCCCGGTAGCGACGGGGTTAAGTCCTCGCCTGCTAACCCGAGGGTCGCGGGTTCGAGTCCCGCCTGGGTAGATTATTCACTGCCCAGGACATGGATGTTTGTGTACGTCATAGTTATATTAAAACACTTGTAATTGGGGAAAACCTGTAAGTGTTAAAGAAATTATTATTATTATTATCAATAAAACCCACTCGACTACGGCTCCAAAGAACACGGGATGGAGCGACCAGTTGGTCACAGATGCGAAGCCCGACCCGATAAGAATGGTAGCCCGGCCTTTGAAGAGGCTTTTTAAGCATAAAAGAGTTTCATGGTAGGGTACTCATCTATCAGATTCCGCTGAAAAAGGATAACACACATCCCCAAAATGGATGCCGGAGAGCTTCAAGTCATATGTATTCCATTATCCAGTCAATAATACGCAAAAAAAATTTACAACTGCAATGGCGACATTGATAGAATGATTTCATGATAAAGTCCATATCTTCTTCCGGTGATCCGGTGATATGGACCTCATGAAACGCGGAATGGATGAACAGCCGTATTCAATTTAATTTTCATAGCAAAATTTTCCGGATCACGGACCCATTATATGTTTGTCATTGATTTAAACCCAGCACTAAGTCCTCGAACGTAGAGCACTTGAACCCAAAAACAGATAGACAAGGATAAAACCGGTGGCTGATGGGCCCAGAGACAAACCGTTTGAACATTCAAATGGAGTCGAATAGAATGAAAGGGAAATCATTATGGAATTAAGAAAGGTGGAAAGAAATCTAGCGTCAGCATTGGCCAACTTCAAGCCAAAGGCGCCAAGGGGTCAACATTTTAAAGTTATACCCGACGGAGTAGACCTCGCGTGAGCTGTTGTTGGGACGACGCAGGAAACTCTCAAACAAGGTGGAGATGACCTCACCCTTTCACTCGTGGATTACTTATGGGAGCGAATTATTACAATCCTAAAGAGAAATGACGGCATCCGAATTTGGATGCCATATTTTTTTCTCATTAAGCCCCCTTTCCCGAACTCCTCACTCATAATGGAATTGGTCTTCACACTTTTAATTCCCTAGTTGCTCTGCCACTCATGCCGTGGGGAGAAGGGTATTATTGAAAGCAACAATCACTTTAATTAAGAATTCCAAAATGGCTTCAAAAAGGAGGTTCTTACTACCTTCTATGACGTCAAGTATAAAGTGGCATTAAAGCGCCGAACAAACATTTCTTCCCAAACATATTCCGTCATTTTTAACCCTTTCCCGTAAACTGTCGATCTCTACTCCACAGCGCAACTCCACGTAAGAATTCTCAAGTCGAGTGTCAATCGACAAGATTAGTCAGTATAATTACTTTTTGAATGTAGTATTGCTTGTATTGCTACAAACACATTGCGTTACAAAATAGTCTACTAAGTGCGTAATGAAAATTAAGCGCAATGTGAACAAAAGCTGTTGATAACAATTTCCAAAAAATGATGTGACCAAACTGAAAGCTCAAGATCTCCTCGAAAACTGATATAAAATAGTTCGGACCAGACTAAGCCAACTGCGACGGAGCATGTGGCCTGGAAAGGCCTCAAGATAGCTCCCAACTCTGAGCTACTTTTTGTACACATGCCATTCATTCACGTCACGCACGCAGAGTCAAGCGTTGATGAGATTCAACCTCGAATCCGATGCTAAAAAAATTTATTGAATCTCACCGAGTACAAAATTCGTCAAAACAGGTTCAAATGAGACGTAGTTTGAATTTTTTATCGGCGACATCGCGACGTCAGAGCGGTCAGTACCGTGGTTTATTCTAACTATTATGAACTCCCAAATGAAACACACTTAAGTATGAGGCTCCCATTGAATTTCATAAATTCTTGTTTTTAATCAAACGGTAAATAGTTAAAAATATTGCTCTTACTTTTTTGGTACAGATTATTTCATAATACTTCAATTCGCAATATGCAGCAACTACGTTATCCACTGAGCTCCGAACGAAGAGGATAATTGGGTGGAAGAGTGCCTCTCGAATGGTTTCTCCCTTACCTCTGGAAGCCAACGCCTAACCCTCAATACATTCCAGAAATAGCATGGGGCTTGTAATTGCATTCCTATATAAATACGATGATAACACTACTACTTATAATACGTAACGCAGTCGAAAGTCAAATAACAACGAGGAATTTCACCAAGATTTGGCTATTCGTATTTTCACGACTCCATTTACTCCACCAGCAGGGACTCATGATGAGTAATATTCCTTTAAATTTTGAAATGGAAAAAAGTTGAAAAAATTTAAATTAATACTTTCAGAAAGCAGATATCATCTCTTAATTTATCCATCAACCAATGCCTCTCCTAGGACATCAATGTCGCTAATCAGCAAGTTCAGGAACCCTATTGCCCCTCGATCCTTAATGTTAGGAAATGACGAGGGAAGGTCATCATGCGCCACGTCCACATAGTGTTCTTGGGCACAACAGTGAGTGACCACATCAATCAGCGGATGTGGACCGGGATCTTTTGCGTTGGAGACACGCGCGTCCATTCCCGGAACCAATCCAAACACCTCACGCTCACGCGAAGTCGCGATTACCTCTCCTCACAATACGTCCTCCGACACTCTTTCCTCCACCGTACCGGGAAGCAGAAGAAAAATACACGTCACGGAGCGTTTTAATCATCTCCCACCCAAGTTCCATAAGTTAGGGATATTTCTTCAGAAAAATAAACAACTGCTTCAAGCTCAGTCATGAACTTCGGGGAGTTACAGCACAGGTCATTGGTTATTACTCCGCAGAAACTTCGGAAATCATTTAGTTCAATTGTAGAAGTTCCGTTATCCAATGGATTGTTGAAAAAGAAGAAAATAACGCAGAGGATGATGGGGAGACAAGTAAGCGATAACGAATAAGAACTTAAATAGGAACTATATACTTATTATTATAGGAATATAGGAAGAAAAAATAAATAGAAAAACATAATCCACATTACTTGTAAAATCGAGCATATAGAGGTAGTTTCTTAAAAAGCACGGGCATAGCTAAACATGTAATCCGAAGCTATGCCTGGAAAAAAACTACAAAAGCTCCCAAATATATTTTTTCTCTGTCTTTTTGTGCTTCAAAAACTCGCCGTCCAAGATGCTAATTTTTTTTCGATTTTTCTCCGCCCTTTTGCCTAACACCCTTATCCCATTTTATTCGAAATCTATACTCAAGGAGAAAAGGTTTTTTGTCCTAACCATTAAACAATGGAGTTAGAAGAAAAGTGGCAAGTGTTTAAGCATCTTTCATAAAATTTGCTCATAACTTAGGCATGTACCGACTTCGGCATGTTCGGCAATGGTACATTGGCTAAAATATCTCCCGATGGAGCCTATTTCGGCATATGCGCCTCACCCATAACGCAAGTTAATCATTCAGGCTTTACATAGTGGACTGAACTATGCGTGTGGAACTGACTCACAGGTAACGAATTCCCACTCTGTAAATTCAAAACTTCTTAAAATTAGCAAGCCATGGTTTCGACATCCACTGCGTAACTGTCATGGTTGCGGACACAAAAGGGTGGTATGTTCAAGAGCCTGAATGCGATCACAGTCCACTTCTTCCATCGCCTTCTTGTGATGCCCTCAACATCCACTCCCTGGCGCCCGTCATCACATTTGAAACCTCGTCCATCGTTTCACACTGTACGCAACTCGCTTCCCCCGGCCTTCCCTGTGCCCACACTTGGAAATCCACCAATCAAAATACAACTCCTTTCTCTAAGACCCAAGTTCTTCAGCAACGCGACGCTATAGTCCGTCCGAGATCAAAAGCGCAGTTAAAATGTACAGATTTTGCTCAAAAAGAAATAAAAAGTAAGAATTTATTTCACTATCTTACGATTCAAACAAATGCCACCATCATACATTCTTCGGTCACGAGATTCCCTCCCTCGAACGGCATTGGACTTGTTCACGCGTTGGCTGCGCTTCTGACAGCCAACTGCGCAATAATCATCAACGCACCCCAAACCCTATATTCAAATCGTAACTCGAATAATTTCTTTGGACATACCATGGACTAGGAATCAATGAAGACGCAATGTAATTTCTTAAAGCGAATACTTGGTAAGTTATTTTTAAGACAAAGCAACTTACGCCAATATAAGGAATACGTACTTATGAACGATAACCAAAAGAATCCAAAGCTCGATTACAATTGAAAAGACAAAGAGATCATTAAAAGAGAACACTGAAATCAAGGAAGCCTAGGATATAATGAAAGTAGCATTTTCAACCTCGTTATACACAGCATCCACGAATTTAAACTGATATTTATTCCAAGGAAAAGTAATTTTCTTCGTTTGTCGAATATTTCGAATGAAAGCAGACCCAAGGCAGAAATAAATGTAAGAAAAAGTGATCTGGCATCGCAAGTTTTCCAAACAAAGGATTAATCTTCTGAAAAGAATACTAGCATAAATATTTGAGATCAAGAAAGGTTTTTGTAAAAGCCTTTGTCTGGAGTACCTTACTTTGCGTAAAAGAATACAGCATTGCCGAAAGAATGCAGATGTCTCGTCTGAGATTAGCAAATATACGGCAAAAAGAGGATCCTTTTCGCATTCATCTCTAATATTCAAGCCCGATAATTATATGTGCTTTGCAATGAAAGGAAAAAAAATTATCCTGCTTAACAATTTTCCGTCCTCTATCACAATATGATTTAATGTCCGATAAAACTGGAGCAAAATTAAATACTGACATATGAAATTAAAAGTCAAAGTAAAAACTCGGCCGCAGACTGGAGCAAAAATATCAATCAAATTACAGACAAGCGTTTCCATGAATAAAAATATACACAGACTCAACAGAGAATATTAACAGAGCAGATGAAGCATATGAAGTGAAAATGGACCACCGTAAATGTGGAAAATGGACGAATTTATATACCATTGAGCAAGCATGTCTCTATAAACGCAAAATTTTGCCAACAATACTCCTGTTGAAAAGGAAAGATAAATAGACAGATAAAAGCGGATAATGTACTAATTGGTTTCCAAACCACTCCCTCGAATAAGCTGGGATGACCTTCCGTTTGAACTGCATTTGTTTTCATTCATACAGCACTGAAGGATTCTTTTCCTTTCGTAAAGGCAACGCGGTGATAAAGTCTTTTGAAGAGCATATTGAGATTATCAGTTTTGCTGGTAGTGTTGAATTAAATCAATGTTCATAATGTTTTCCGAACTTATTTCTTTTAAAGAGATTACATTTTACAATTCTTCTGCAGGTCACGTAGTAAACGTTACAAACGGAGGAAAGCAAATTTCCTCTGTCAATACTGAAGCATCCATTTGTTCCGGATTCGATTATCTGAGGAAGTCATTATCTACATATGTCATTTCAACATCAGCTCTCCGTTATGTGGACGAATGTAGCGAGACGCTTTGCAAGAGTAGCAATCGTTCCCGCAATATGCTTCAGCTCCCGAGCGTAAGAATGCATTGGAATCTTTTAGGGGGTCGAAAACCGTAAGTCTCAGATGGATGGAGATGGATTTGTTTCAAAAACTCTTTCCCTGAAGGGTTGTTAAAAGTTAAATGAATCAAGTCAAAAATCGCTCTAGTTGCCCCAAATCCCAGAACCTTGTATTCCCACATTCGTCGTAGCATCACTCAAATTTCACTACAGATCTATTGAGCACTTTATTAGGCTTTGAGTACATAAATGTAGTAAGAAAATGTACTATTATTTACTATAATTTACAACTCGGGATTCACAACTTTATAAGACATTTCCACCAAATTTTTTAGGTAAGATTATACCTCACTATAACCTCATGGAACAAATGTAAAACTAAAAAAAATGTCATCCCTCTCTTATTAGCAAATAGCACTGTTAATATATTGTAGGCACAAGCTCACCGGGTCGACCAATCACTTGTACATCTGTTAATAAGATCACCATGATGTCAGCCCCTACGTTTCCAATCGCCAAAATGACAATCGCCCAAAAACATCTATTCGTCAAAACTGCCAACACTGCGACTGGCACGGGTTGATGAGATATGGTTACATGTTATAGCTCATGTCCAATCTGCCATGAATCGCCCAATCTGGCAAGCCTTTTCCTAGTGGCAAAGGATTTTTTTAGCGTACAACTTCGTCAATATCCACGCGGTACATCTACATCTACATAATACCATGCGAGCCGCCGCTTGGGCGTGTGGCAGAGGGTGTTAGGTCACCAGCCGAGTAAAGGTGTAAGTTTTTCTAGATGAAATGGGGGGTATTATAGGAGTGTATTTAGTGGAGCTCAATTTTTGTTGTGGTCGCTAATTGTTCACGGAAAGAACGAGTTTTTGTAACTATCTGTTCGGCAGTGTATCTCTCTTATTTTATCGCATCTGCCAGACATACAGATGTAGTGAGGAGTCATGATAATATTCTCTATGTCGCTCTGAAAGATATCAGTTCTGAATTTATCAAGCAAACAGCCTAGCGTGTATCCTCCGAGTCTATAGGGGCTCCCACCTTAATCCCTCTAAAAGTCGCGAGACAGTATATGTACGCTCGTAGCAGTTTTTAACGAAGCACGCTGCTTTCCTTTGTATTTTATTAATTTTTTTAGTTAAATCTATTTGACCAGGGTCCCAAATGCTCGCGGCGATTTCGAGATGTGGCCTAACCAGAGCGAAGTAGTATCTCTCTTTGACTTTTTCATCCGAGGACCTTCCTATTATACGTTTAACAAAACCTAGTTTCTTTAATGCTGCGCCACATATGATCTGTATGTGTAATCTGCACGATATATCAGAAGCTAACGTAATTTCAAGATATGTTACTGTATTTGAAGATTCTATGTTTACTCCACCCACAGTATAGGTATGGCATTTTTGTGATGACTTTCGCAGGAAGTGAACTGTGGTGCATTTGTTGATATTTAATTCTAACCCCCACTCATGGCACCACGAATGAACGTTGTTAAATATTCGGTATAATAACGCGGTAATTATTATCTGCCCAGTCCGGATAGAACAAGTGACTCGCCACCACTCTCCATCGCTCAAAGAGACTTGTTCGGGCGAGACGGACCTAATCAAGTTCTAATTAAGTGCTTGTCTAAACTCATGTCCGGAAAATAATAGAAGTCCAAAATGTTGAAAAATAGCAAAAAAAAATCCTAAGTGTCACAGCAGTCTTTCTTGCCTTACATTATAGCGTTGGCTCTCCGCGTAGGATGAAATCTTACATACCTATGAGCCATAGAGCTGAACTTGGGAACAATGATGAATTTTACACCTATACGGAGCACCCAAGCAAGGTTGACATAGCTAAGATGACATATAGGACGCAAAAGAAAGGTAAACTCAATAGGGTAACCAAATAGACGCCTATCCCCAGGCGATGCAAGATTACATGACTGATATGCAAAGTAATTAAACGAAAAATATCCGCACAAGCCTTTAACCTGACTCATTTTTTCGCGCGCTACGCGAAAAACTAAACAACGGAAGGTGACAACATAATTTCTTTTCAAAAATAGCAGAGAAAACATTTCTAAATACACAATTTTTTAACGAGGTCTAGTGTTATGAATTCCCATTTTTTAAATAAGGTCTCTCGAGAGTATTAACACTTAAAAGGGCCGGTAATTTTCATCAAAAATCTTCGAAAGTATTTCGCTAAGGGGCTGACAGTTTGGTATTTTTGGAAGGGGGTGATGTTTTTATTTGAAATCAGACCAAATTCATCGATATCTAGGTGAAATTATATTTCGCTCAAATGACCTTAAGGAAGTATCCATTGCTGCATTAAAACATGAATTCCGGTGTGACTAAAGGTCTGAAACTGAATGTCTGAACATTTTTAAAAAGTCTCATAACCCATGCCAACAACTCAGTGTTTGCTAAGCATCCGTTTGAATGTAACCACTCATCTATTTATAATCCCCAAATTTTATACTTTTGTAACAAGGTGGTAAATTGGTATTTTTAGAAAACTATAACTGTTTTAGCTTTTAAAAAATCTAGTCAAATCAAATCAAAATCTCCTAAAAATTTCTAAAAAATCCAATTTGGCACCTTTTTTGAAATTGTTTCAGTCTTTAAAAAATCTATTCATAGGGTTTTAAATGATTCTATCCCGGATAAATTGTCACCCCTTTTTACTGTGCCTCTCCCCTCCTCTCTTAGCCCCTGACGCGGTTGGTTTTTATGTTTCCCGTGTCCTCGCTTTGCTAATCCCCATCCCTCCCTCTACAAGATTCCTTCCCCTCCACCCCCTAATCCGTCTCCTTCCCCAAACCCCCTCCATATTTTCTTCCCCGTTTGGTATCCTGTTCATATCTAAATCCACATCTCTGTACTTGGCATTCTGCCTCTGAAGATAATGTGTTAACATTGAAACCGGTCAGGCTCCTTGAACAATAAAATAGTGTGGAAAATTACAAAGTTACAATTATTATACCATGTCTAAATTCCACAAAGTCACTTCGTCGACCATCTTGTATATGAATAAAGGTCATTCAGCCATCGTCATATCATCTTCATAGGCGTATAAATAAAAACTTTTACTTCCAGATGATTCTTTCCCACGTCTTCTATTCATTAATATCATCAATTTCTTGAGGAACAAGCTCAATCATTAATAAATCGTGGTATTATTTTATGCCGACGAGTATCATATCTATCATGCTTCTTGAGGCACAAATGTTTTTCATGACTATTTTAATGATTTAATGAACGACACGAAACACGAACAAAAAAAATCCCATGAAATCATCATTATATCATATAAACAAATTACCAGAAGGACATTTGTAGCCAGAAGAGACATAATAAATATGCGAAAAATCGGAATAAGAGTAACATAATCATTCATTAATGTTTGGAGCTATATTTCCAGGAAAAAGAATACATTAAAGCGTTTTACGGACTGATAGTAGTCTCCGATGGGAAATACAATTCAGGCATTCTTACAGAAACTGACGTGAATATTAGAAATGATTATTTGGTCAAGATGACGTAAACATGACCACTAAAAAACGAAGTATTGCGAACGTAATTTACATTGCGTACAACTCATTTCATTAAAACTAACTCAAGGATAAGATCACTGTAACACGGTATCCAGCACGAACTAATTTCCGAGACAAGGAGCTCCACCACTGAGAGAAGTACGAGCAAATTAATTAATTAAAACATGATTCACAGAACAAGCGACCCACGAAAACAGAGACGAGATATGGCTCAACTCTTCCGCGCCGCCATTTCCATCAGCAGGTACAAGGTTACCTTAATTTGCCTGAGTCAGTCACACGTCATGATAGGAAACCACATTGCTCCGCGAAGAATGTTCACACGTATTTTCAACACATGAAACGAACCAGTAACTTTCAGATACACTATTTTGAGAAACATACCATAAATTAGTCAATGAAAATGACAAAGTAAACCAAATATATGTCCCCCTGACTTTTTTTTACATGGAATGATTCTAAGAATGGACCAGTTTTCATTCTACCATATGTAGCCCGTACAAAGTAAACCAAAAATATGTCCCCTTGTCTTTTTTAAGATGGAATGATTCTAGGAATGGACCAGTTTTCATTCTACCATATGTAGCCCGTACAAAGTAAACCAAAAATATGCCCCCTTGTCTTTTTTAAGATGGAATGATTCAAGGAATGGACTAGTTTTCATTCTACCATCTGTAGCCGGTCAACTTCGCTCAACCTCCCAGAGTTCAAAAGAATACGAGCTTCTCGGTTCACTGCAGATAACATGAGCGATAACGCGACAAGCTTCCTTAACATTGACGATTTTCACGAAATTGGACATATAAATTTTCAGTTTTTTGTTCCATTTTCAACGTTTTAAAAAAAAGCTTTGTTTTTAGATCTCAAATAATAAGTACGAGAAAACTTATGACTTTTAAATTGGCATACAAATGCTAAAATTCCCGCCACAGGTAAATTCTACTACGACATTTCAATAAATGCACAAAATTAAAAACCAGCACTTCTAAATATATAGTTCATAGCCAACAAATGACTGAAATATCCGATCTAAAATATATCTAAATGGTCAATGTGTTAGTGCAACATTAACACAATTATTGCCGTTCAAGTAGGACCTATTAGCCAACGACCAATCACGTTAACCATTGAGTGCGCAGTGCAATCTTCAATTTACAGCATCCGAGCCATCTATTCCTTTTTTTGGTAACCAGTACTTTACAAGCTGAGACATCAATAATAAATAACAAAAAACTCCCAACTGCTTCTTTGGTCGTCTGCGGTCATTGATTGGTTTGTATTTTGGTAGACATGCGTCACGAAATGAATAAAAATACAGCCAGCCAGTACAAGTTCAATGACCGTGTGAAGCCTCCCCGGATGACACCGATCATACAGGATTCTGTCCTCGCAATATCTAGTACCGGTTAGTTTACTTGGTCTTGTGCTGGCAGGGTCATGTATCGTGAGAAACGGGCTTATCTTTCGGACAGTAAATCTTACCATCGATTCTGACAGAACAATCGATAGTCCATCACGGTGCGACCAATCTTTTAAATTCAGATACAAAAAAGTAACATAGTCATCCCCTAACCTGCCGTCCGACTTCGATTTTTACAACCACTCGAAGGACTTATACACCCTAATGACATTTATATCCGGGAGTACAGCCGCGGTCTCATCCTTCGCTTCTCGTCCATCAACTGCGTCTCAAATGGGTTGAGGAAACAGCTGCCTCACCATTCTTAAAATACTAAGCGAAGTCATTCCGTCAAGAGAATCGGATCAAATACGGGCGCTAAGTTAAAGGCAGATCTTACTGGGGATGATGCTCTTCTTTACTATGCTTACCACGTACATTAAGGGGGAACCATTATCATCAAAGAATGCCCGATAATTTCAACAGATTCAGACGAGATATCGTGGAAGTTCGTCATATTAAAACAGAAACAACAATTGCATTATTCCACAAGGTATTTTAATGCGTACGACGCGTTTCAGCTCACAGGGCCATCATCAGGTACAAGACCTGTACCTGATGTCTTGTCTTGGAAATTGGAACAAAAGATCCAGTATAAGTACAAAGAATTTAAACAATATTACCACTTCACAACTCTTCACACAGGAATTTACTGTCTGTAAAAAAAAGCAAAATAGCTGAGTTTGAGATGCTCTATCTTCCAAACAAGGCAACTAATTTTAATGCAGAAAAATTTATAAGAGAGCTTGCTTATTTCTACGTTGGATGATGTACCTAAAAAATCCTCCACCCGTTAATATTTCCTGTACTTAATTTTTTCTCAAAAACGGTTTCCTGTTTGGAAGATAAGAGCATCTCACACTCGGGTATCTTGGTTTTTTTTACAGACAGTAGTTCGGTATGTTTCAAAATAACCACTGAATTGTTAAAAGTCAACGACCAGCAAATCCATACTCAACGGATGCTTCATCTCTACTTTATTAAATGTAAATTTTTTAAAAATATTATTAATCACATTTAAGAGCAGAAATAGAATAAAAGAGATTGTCTCAGCATGGCAAAGCTAAGCATTTAAAGTTTACACGCCACATTTGAATTTATAAAAGTACAGTCAATAACTATGATTTGAACGGACGTTACACAATTCTAAACGGGGCAATAAACAAAAAACTGCTGTTTCGCAAAGATAACTATCGAATTAGTGAAAACTGTTTCTGTTACACGGACTGTAAATTTAATTTTAGTCAATGATCGGATTCAAATCAATTGATTTTACAAGAAGTAATTCTGAAAAATTGATTCAGTCGAGTAAAGGATGTTGCCTCGATTTTGAAACGGATGTTACAAATGTTCATCCTTCATATCAAGTACTATAAATTGTTCATAACATACCTCAATCACCTACTTTATGCTATATTCATGCACTGAACAGTATTACATTCCAATAAACCCACAAGATGCAAACAATAATTTTTTTCTCTTTTCTGGATTTTCACTATTTATGATTCCTGATGAGCCATCCTAATTGTAGATCTCATATGCAGGGCGGTTCATAAAATCATAGTTAAGTCTTATATAGAATTTATATAAAAATGTTTTACCCATGTAATGAGGGTTTCATAATTAATACATCTTTAATCCGGATTAAATTTAAATGCTCTAAATTATATGCTAATGTAGTGATTCAACATTTTTTGTGGTATCGGTATTAATCCGCTTCTTATAAAGAACAATTATGGAATACAGGCAGCACCTTAAAAGTGCCGAGTAAAATAAGTATACATACATACTAATCACGCCGTTCCCTTCCGGGGTAGTCAGAGCCACTAAGTTTCACTCATATATACATAGTTGTAACCTTAACTCTGCTTCAATAATTCCCTCCATACTGACCTATCCTTGCAAACCTCTTTCGCCTCATTTACCCCCATACACTGCTTCATACACGCCCTCCAGTTTTTAAGACTCCTTATATTCCTCTTCCTAAGAATTTCCTCAGCCACAACTTTCTCGGCCTACCTCTACCTCTCGCACCATTCATTTCACTCTTATATATCTGTTTCGTTATTCGACTCTAATCCATTCTCTCAACATGGCCAAACCAACGAAGCACACTCCTTTCATATATGTCCATTAATGGAGCATCTAACCCACATTCATTTATTACCCACACATTCCTGACTCTATCCATCCTACTTTGCCGCAAACACCCCTCAGATAACTCATGCCCACGGCGTTTAGTCTACTCCTACGTTTATCCTGACATACCCATGTTTCACTAGCATACAACAAAGTGGGGAGGAGTACACTTTTGTAAACGGCGATTTTCGCTTCCTCAGACAGGCACTCATTCCTTGATATGCTCCACATGCTACCTACCACTTTCCTTCCAGCATTCGCACGTCTTTTTATCTCCTCATCTATCCATCTTCTTTCGCAAACATCTTACCTAAGCACACAAAATCATCCAATTGTTCAATTACTCAACCATTCGCCCTCATTACACAGTTATTCTCCCCATTCTACTTATCAAAAACTACTAAAAAGTATCATGGGATGAAAAATATCCAAGCAAATCTAAAAACGAAGATCGCAAATCCACAGTTTCGAGGCATTTCAGCTCGATTTCGACAGACTATCATAGGGAGTTTTTTACATCCACTGCCTGTTATCCGCCAGTAATGTCCATAAACCGCTCAACTCAAACCGAGTTCAAACGCTATGGAAAGAACACTAGTACATTAAAATATAAATGGTTTGAAAAGGAAGAAAAATAACAAAGAATAACACAATCGACAGCACGAAAACATAGGTAACACTATTATGGGCGGGAAAAACATAAGTCATTGATTCTATTTCCTACTTCTCCAATGGCTGGAATAACAGATACAAAAATCTGCTCTTTACATTACTCTGGTCCGTCTAATTGGAATCTAAAATGCTGAGGTGACTTACATTCTACGGATTGTGGCTTAAATCGAATAAAACATAAAACCAAGTTATTTACAAGTATTTCAGCATTATAACAACCCAGAATTGGCGCAGTTGGGGAAAAAATGCTGCTTTACATAATTTCTTCATCGTCGTCCGTACCAAGAAAAGTAATTTCAATAAACACTTACTCGTATAATACTCAGAAAGAGGAGTAAAAGGCGTTGAGGCGGAATTTCAACATGATGAAGATTAGAATGGCAATTAACCACTAGCAAAATAAATTAGACGCCACCTACACCACAGGTGATGCATCATCATCGAGTGGTAATGAAGTATATTGAAAACTAGGTCGCATTAAATTCATTTTCCCACACGAATATCACTATTTCGATCTTCATTTTATCGCATAAGAACCAAAAGCGATTTTTTGATGATACGACTCAAGTCAGCTCAAAAGCAGCACAATGATGCTGAAATTGACAGAATTTGGACCACGCTTCAAAAAGAAAAAAAGGACGTACATTATTTTTCAAAAATTTTCCATTCTTGCCATCTACTATCTTTCAGAATAAATGGGGTCATCGAATAAAAAAACGACCTACGTTTTGAGATTGGCTTTATGAATCCCAAAGTTAACGTCGCAATTTAAGTGACTTAAGCACGTTGAGGACGCTCGGAAATTGCGAAAGGAAACAAGAAAGATGAGAACGAGTGCACGATAGTATACTAGTTCTCAAATAAGTTTTTGTAGACAGGGAGGGAGATAGATTAGGCACACATTAGTGCTCGTAGGAGGGCACGTAATACCACGGAATGAAAAGAGAGAGAACAAAAGACAGGCGCACTCCGCATGATGCGAGATAAGTAGGACGGCGACCCATTTTCATTCCAGCCGGGAGATGCAGTTCCACGAAGGTGGGTCAAGTTCTAGAAACTCTCCGGGACACAGGGTCGCGGAGGGGCGGGGTCGAACACACGTGACGAAAAGAACGACCCGCTCCTCGCTTCTCGCCGCAGAAGATTCGGTCAACAGTAAACGAACCGCCTCTTGTACAGAGAGCTGTTTAGCAGTAAAAGGAACAATGAGTCCAATATGTAATTACGTATTTAGGGTAGTTAGTGTGAGATTTTTACCTAGCCAAGGTGGAGACAAAATTTAAATATTTTTTTAAATAGTAGCAACTGTAAGAAACAAGAAGTACATATTTGGACATTAATGACGAAAAACCCTTTTCTTAATAATTGAAATTTTCAGCGGTTAAGGTAGTTTGAGCGAAAGATCATTTTACCTAGAAATAAATGAATTTGGTTGCATTTTAAAGAAAAATATATCACCAAGCACTGACATCAAAAATTAACCCCTACCACTTTACTTTCCGAGATATTTTCCAGAAAATACCAACCCTTTAATATGGGAAATGGTACGTGTATGCACTCCAGAGAGACCTTATTTAAAAAAAAAAAAAGAGAATTTCCTACACTTTAAGCTCGTCAAAAAATGAACAGTGTGTAGTTCGTATTTTTTCTGGGCTATTTTTGAAAGTTAATCATATTGTCACCGCAGTAAATTCTTCAGGATCACAATAAACCTTCCGTTTAAATGCAGTTTCAAAGTACCACGTGAAAAATATAAGTCAAATTAAAGACTTATTTAGATATTTTCATTTAATTACTTACAATTTCTGTCATGTAGAACTATTATTGCACCATTAATAATGCAATATTTAATTGACGTGTCCTACACCTGGGGAAATTAAAACATATAATTCGAATATGGTCTCCATTATGATTAAGGAACTTTCTCGCTCGGACTACCTTAACTAAACATACTCTGTATAACGCTAAAACTAGGCCCATATTCTCACGCCGTACGCTGAAAACACCCATTCAAAAAAGACATTTGGAGCAGAATATATGTGCGCTAAAAAAAAAGAACGTCTATAATGTAATCCGTGACTGTTGTCAAGTTTCATGATTTTAAGTGAAGGTGTCTAGCATAGATATTATAAAGTTTTTAATTTTTCTGTAATTACAAGGTCGCGTAATAAAATACTTACTTTGAACGGATTCAACGACTTTACACAAAACATTCGTCCGTGACTGTTGCTAGCCAACAGAATGCTACCTACCCTCATGTTGCAATTAATTTCGCCAGCGCATATCGCATCGTTCAACGTGCTTCAAGAACGGTAAAGAGGTGGAGATGTATTCCGATGCGCGCTTAACTGAACAATTTGCATGAAAAGCTCCCATTATATGAGAAATGTTAACTTTTCTCGCAGGGCGAACAATTTCCTCATTCTCAACGTATAAAAAATAATTTACCCCCAATTGACAAGCAGGACTAAAACGGATCAATATCCGTTTAGATTATTGCCACAATAGGCGGAAAGCTCAAAACTTTATACCCCATCAAAGGTAAACATCGAATAACAATCCAGTGAATGCACATATTTTCCATTCGTTGTGAATTTCAAAAGTTACGACAGAGCTCATATAGATTTACGAGGGGACATTGAGACATCATGACGAATTAAGGAAAGACCATCATTTATGTGCCAACCAGGTTGTAGTTCACGAGGGGGGCAAATCATCAGACTAAACTTAGTGGAACCATATCACTACATGAAAATGTTTTCACTCGATAAAATTTCGGCATATTTTTTATTAATTCCAACCAAATCCAACTTAAGGAAGTCCTTTCCAAGAGAACTTGAAAGTGATTGGATTGGATTAAATTTGGGTAGAAGTTAATAAAAATTATAGTAGAATCTAACAAGGTGAAATAATTTGCAAATGGTGAAACTGAAGCTTACATTCCTGTACCAGTGTGCTATTTTATTAAATAAGGTCATTCAACGTACACTACCATCCATTATTCCATCATATTCCATTCCATCGTGGTGCCAGGAGTGGGGGCTATCAGCAAATGCACCACAGTTCACTTCCTCCGAAAGTCATTACAAAATGCCTCACCTATACTGTAGGTGGAGTAGATATAAATCTTCAGATACAGTCAAATATCTTAAAATGACCTTAACTTCTGATATATCGTGGGGATTACACATACAAAACTTATGTGGCGCAGCATTAAAGAAACTAGATTTTGTTAAACGTATAATAGGAAGGTCCTCGGATGAAAAAGTCAAAGAGAGATGCTACTTCGCTCTGGTTAGGCCACATCTCAAATACGCCGCGGGCATTTGGGACCCTGGTTAAATAGATTTAACCAAAAAAAATAATAAAATACAAAGGAAAACGGCGCGCTTCGTTAAAAACTGCTACGAGCGTACATATACTGTCTCACAATTGTTAGAGGGACTTAGGTGGGATCCCCTAGAGACTCGGAGGCTACACGCTAGGCTTAGGTTGCTTGATAAATTCAGAACTGATATTTTTCATAGCGACATAGAGAATATTATCACGACTCCTCACTACAAATCTAGGTCTGACAAATGCGATAAAATAAGAGAGATACACTGCCGAACAGATAAGTACAAAAACTCGTTCTTTCCGCAAACAATAAGCGACCACAATAAAAATTAAGTTCCACTAAAAACACTCCTATGATTCATGCCGCAATTTCATCCCCATAAAACTTACAGCTTTACACGACTGGTGACCTAACACCCCCTGCCACACGCCTATGCGGCGGCTCGCGGGGTATTATGTAGATGTAGATGCATACTGAAATGCAGGATCGATTAAATTACCAAAATCACAAATTTCCATGTTTCCTCCTACGAAGGGGGAAAATGAAGGGAACACACGTCTCAAAACCCATGTCCCGTCCTTAGACATGCACGTCCCCACACAACTCACACCGACATCTTCAGTTTCCTTACAGGATCGTTTTCGAGTCGAGTGCTTTTCTCCAGAATCCTCTCCTCCAACGTCGAAGTATGTATTCGGAGGAAAAATGATCTTACTCAACAAAAAGGGGAAAGAAAATAAAATTAAGTTTCCGGGCACTAAAGAGGGTCCTTTTCATATCCTATAATCGGTAGTTGGTAGGTATACGTTCCACCCAATGTTCAAGATAAAAATAAAAAAGAAGGTTCTTTGGGACGATGGGGAAACGTCGGTGGATTTTCCATGAAGGCAGGAGCGCGAGGAGGAAGACTCATTTCCCCTTGCTTCCTCAGTTCCATTCATACTCTCAACAACTTTTTTCTCTTCCTTCCCGTTCCTCGTGCGTCTACACAAAAAAGGGTTTCCTAGGGCTCCTGTGCGCTAGTTCCCTTGCCCCACATTAAGGGGGCGGCTACAGCGCCAAAATGGGCCAAGGTCTTCCCTGACCCATATCTCTCCGTCCCGCTTCATCCTGCTCCTCGTAACACCCCTGCACCCACACAAACACACAGCGATCCGTTCCCTGGATCCGGGATAGAGGGAGCAAGCAAAAAAAACAAGCAAGCAAAAAGACGATCGAAAAGCGTTGCCGAGCTGCTGCTCCACTCCCTTTCCCCCCTCCTCCAGCCATCCCGGGGGTTACCATGGGAACGGGGGCTATGTCATGAGCGGAATGAGAAGCGTGGACATGCAGCGCCTCCCTCGGCATAATCAACAAGCATCCGTTCTATTGCGCGCGCGACCTTATATTCGCGACTGTTACGTGAACTAAATTTCTTATCGAGAATAGAGAAATCTACGGCTGTATTTATTGAGATGGATATAGGATTGGATATTTGGGGAGGCGACCGACAGCTAAGGCCATTTGCGCCATAGGGGATAGGTAAGGGCGGAAGGGTGGATAGAAACCCGGCGTCGGCATTAGCCTGCTCTTAACGAAAAGCACAATGGGGACCACGGTTTAACGTCTCATCCGACAGACGGAGTACTGCACTCGAAGTGTCCTCCATAAGACACTCAAGAAGGGGTCGAGTTCCTCTGAAAAACATCCTCCTCTGCAGGGATTTGAACCCTGGCCGTCCGTGTGGTAGGCAAGTACTCAAGCCACCACGTCAACACGATCCCCTTACAGATTTTCTTCATGACGCTTCATGACGATAAGTTTCATATCGTTATGATAGTGGTTAATAAATACCAAATTTCATGCACAGTAAAAAAAAACACGTATTTGCGAATGATTTTCGCTAAAATATTTATTTCCGCGCCCAAGTCATATCAATTCATTAATTAACATTAAAACTTAAGAAAACAACTTTGTACCCCGGCCGCCCGTGTGGTAGGCGAGTATTCTAGCCACCACACCAACCCGATCCCCGAGATGGATATAGAGGCTATGGTAATTAATGGTTGATGCTGTAACGTTGGCGTGGCTGAGGGTGGGGGGGGGGGGCGTTTGAACCGTTCTAGATAATCCCGATCACGTTACCAAGGAATCTAACGATACAACGAAAGCTTCGAGATTTTGGTAGTTTAATATGTGGGTTTAAATCTCAAGGAGCCGTCCGATTTGGACTCGGACGAGTGCTAAATTCGCCCCGTACTGCTCACTCTAGAGGTGACTTACACAGTACTTGCGGCATACGTTAACAAAATTTTATCTGCTTCGTAACAAGTGTCCATTAGAAAATTTGAGGCTATACTACAATGCAGTAATAAACTCTAGATTGACTTAAGGCTTGATTGCATGGGGAGGAGCTGATTTGAACTCTATTAAGCCAGCTATTATCTTACAAAAGAGGCTTATCAGGATAATGCTCAATAAGAATCGTCATGAGCCAACGCTTCCGCTATTTCAACATTTGAAATTCCTCCCACTTAGGCATTTGTACGTGTACAAAGTACTTAGACTGTTTTTTCTGAGGAGTGGTGCTAAAGTTCCTGTCTCAAATAGACCAGGTTTATGTAATTTTCCCAGTATATTGACACCTTTTCCGAGGCCCAAATTGTCTCTGTACAGGGGAAGTTTCTTATATATTGGATCAAAAATGTATAACATATTACCTTTTGAGTACAAATGTGCACCTAGTCTTGCTTCTTTTTTATAATAAGTTAAAAACTGGCTATTTACCTATGAAAATATCGAAGATATATTTTGCTAATTAAAATTATTAATTTTTGTAAACATACTTCTTAAAAGGAATTATTAAGAAATGTTGGTATATATTTTTTTCCTTGTTCTATATGTAACAGTGTATGGTCGTGTTTCAAATTGATGGTAACCTAAACACAGGTTCACCTTATAGGTCACCTA
Source organism: Ceriagrion tenellum (assembly GCA_963169105.1). Classification (NCBI taxonomy): domain Eukaryota; kingdom Metazoa; phylum Arthropoda; class Insecta; order Odonata; family Coenagrionidae; genus Ceriagrion; species Ceriagrion tenellum. The sequence goes on from OY720639.1 coordinate 12,569,320, forward strand.
AAGCTCCACTAAATATCTTAATATCGTATTCTTTGTATTTTTTCTGTATTGATTCTTTTGTACCAATAAACATTAAACATACTTGATCAGTGTGAATTTAGATGATATTTTACGGCGGATTTTAAAAATTATCAATATAAACCGAGGAATATTCATTGCCCTCCTAGCATAAAAAAAGAACATAAGGGTGGGATGGAGCTGGATCTACTAATGGAGAACCACTTTTACTTGCAAGTATTAAAAAATTGCTCCATGGCTTTCAGAAGTATTTATGCAATGAACTTCAGAACACTGGTGAAACATCAAGCGTTACCATTCAGACACCGCCATTAAGGACTTGAAATGGGAATTTTTTGTGACCTTCCACAGATACCCACAAAAAGCTAAGTGTTGTTCTTCATTTTCAACACCAGATTTTATTTTGCTCGCAGCCAGCTATTATGATACTACGATACAATCATCTTACGTAAAATCTGATGATATAACAAACAATGGGAATCGAAAATCTGAAAAACAAAGTCATGCGTCGTAATAGATCAAATTGCTATAGTAGAGCTCTTAACGTTTACTTAGAGATAATTGTTGTTGTTTCCAGATCATCGAAGTGGAAGATATGTGACTTCCCTTGTCTTAAACAATAAGGAATTCGATTTCCATCAATACTTCTAAAATAAATAGAGCTCAAATAGGTATATTCATGTGATTTTATTCATTGAAAGTTACAAATTTCACGAATTCTGGAGGGACTCGAAGTGCATTCGATGCACAATCGCACAGAAAGCCTACATTCGGAGATGTTTCAAATTGTCCTTTTTTCTATATTGGTGCACATTCGATACACATTTTTTCAAGAATCGGAAACCTCCCGTGAATAGAACGGTACAGTTCACGGAGCAATACAACTAGACAGATCTTCACTTCCAAAGAAACAGACTTCCATGAGGAGAGCCGACTTAAGGAGGTTGTAGCCGGAGTGATCGTGAGCCGTTCAGAGTTCATTTTTCATAAATTTTCAAGTAAATCGTTGAATACACTTGGGTCACGCTTCACTTAAGAACGTCTCTCAACCGTAGGTTGGGAATGGGTTGGGAATAAACATACAAGCTGTAATGTAAACGATACAGGAATAATTGTAAATTTTTCGTCTGCGTTAAAGCATTGTTGTGACGTGGGTTTACGATGCGGAATTCGAAATTTAAGTAAAAATCATCTGTAAATATGTGTTTTTTACTCGGCATGCTACATTGATATTTATTAGCTACAATTATAGTAATATAAAACATTTTTTTTCAACAAATGCAGGTGAGATATCGCGGAAGTTCGTCATATTAAAACAGAAACTACAATTTTCACTATTCCACAAGGTATTTTAATGCGTACGACGCGTTTCAACTCACAGAGCCATCATGCCTCACTCACATTTTGTCTCGTACCCGATGATGGCTCTGTGAGTTGAAAGGCGTCGTACGCATTAAAATTCCCAATGGAATAGAGCAAATTGTTGTTTCTGTTTTTATAAAACATATTATTTCGCGTTTAGGAGAAAATCTAACCATACACTTGGAATCGAATTACTTCCAAACACACGTCAAGTCTCATAGTAAGACTAAGTGTTAAAATTGTATCCAATTGCGAAAAGCCATACCTATCGGTAGTATACAATTGTTTCACTTTTATTCATACATATTACTAACGAGTACGCGCTTCATACAAAACTGTACATTGACAAAACATGTACATGTTAACAATGGTTAAAAAATATTGTGTAAACGCAAGTTAGTTAAGCCGCCATATTAACTAACATTCTGACCCTAGGAATGTAACCGGAGCATAACTTAGGCTCCCGCTACAGTTCCTGACGCAGACCTGAGCGCCATGGAGGGGATGCATAAGTGGAGGGGGTGGAGGGGAAAGGACGGAAGGAGAAGAGAGGCAAGGAAATTAACTACTTCGCAAAATAAGACGAAACGCAAGGCTATAAAGCTAATGGTTGTAATCACCCAGTGCCGTGACTGTATTAGGGACCCATCCTTGAGGTCTCCTGGTGAGACGGGTCCATTTGGGAAGGCAGGCAGCTGTGAGTCATTGCCAATTTTTCGAAGCGCTAATGTTTGTAGCAGTTAGAAAGGCTAGGCACTCTGAATAAAACTCCTCCCCGTTTCGCAGAAATTTAAAATTTCAGTAGCCCGTGTACAAAATTTTCCACTGAACACCGGTAGGAACTCAACAAGAGCTGTCTGCCGAAGTTGACACGTGAAAATGACGAGAAGGAAAGAAAAGAAGACAAAAGAGGACGACCCCGCGGCAAACGCTCGGAGAATGCATCGAAATAAAGAGGAGAGACGATTTCAATTCTGCGCGCGGATCGCTACGCCTTCCAACACGTACGTACAACAGATCCGAAAACCTTTCTATCTACACCTCTTTCTATCTGTCTCTCTATCTTCCTCGACACATGGATACGATTCCCTAATTCAAAGCGAGACGCCGTTTCCGCAGCCGCACGTCTCCATGGCAACGCGAAGTGATGGCTCCGACCTATATACCCTTACGGCTGCCCCACCACTGAATTTCCAGTCCGTATTTCCCGTTTCCACTCTTGAAAGTCCAGAGTGTCTCTCTTTTACTCGGCAAGACGAGAGGAGACGAAATACTACCTACACTGTGAGGCGAGCTGGACAAAGACATTGAGAGGAATCCATTGCGAAAAGGCCATTAGCGGAGAGTTCTCCCCCAACGGCGATTAAATTAACGAAACTCCGCTCCCACGATATTTCTTTCTCAAATCCCCCTGGGTGGAGGGAAGAGAGAAATCCGCCGCTTCTATCGTGAAACAATGACGAAGCGTGGGCCGCAAGAGTATTCGCTAAAGCCTCCCTCCACACTTATCCTCCGCATAAAAGAAACATTTCCAATGTGACAGCTGAAGTCCTCGCATACTGATTTAGGATCCTATAGGACGGGGATTGCAGCCGTCCACCCACCGAGATAGCCAAAAACACATTCGTTTCCACCTAAGGTCTAGCATGGAATTATCCATCGACTTCATTCGACTCTGGGTTCCATTAGTGAGACCGATCAACTTTATCGCACGTTGTACCTATCCTAATCTCAATTCACGAATTAAATGGGTTTTAGTATTGTTATGGACAGCAAGTAAGGCTGTGGAAGGCTAGTTTTTAGATAGCGCCAGTCCATACGACGAGTATAAACTGGCGATAAATTGACGTTGTGATTTTAATTGACTGTTTTGCATTTCAAGCCAAAATATCACATTGAGTATTCACCTTACACAGGATTGAAAATCAATGAAAAACAGCTTATGGCATCGAAAAGTACCGTAGAGTAATAAAAACAACTCCCCTAGAAAGTAAATATTGAATTGCGCCAATCAATTATTATTTAATATTTGGAGATTACTTTACCGTCATGTTTTCGAAATCAATAATTAAATTTTGCTGCTTTAATTATTTCATCAAACATATTTCTACTCCACGAAAATTATCACAAGGTGATCAGTATTTTTTACCACTAATCAGGTAAAGACGATTTCGAGCCACCAATGCGTCATTTTTTTTACCAGCGGAGCACTGGAGTAGGGAAGTATTGGGAACAGAAAGAGTTATCGCTGCGATATGTTGATGACGGGATAAATTATCGCAATGATAAATTGCATACCCGATAACCTGCACACGATGCACTGGTGCACGATGAAACGAGTTCGGTAACTTATAAATAACGCAATAAATATTTCACTCTGAGGGAGCGCGGCTTTAAAGCAGAACGTATGGCCAAATGGGATTCACGTAACGTTAAAATGTGCCACGTTGTTCGTTGACTTGTCGATGGAAACAAATGCATTTATTTATGATTACTTAGAGATAATTGTTGTTAATCAGATTTGTGTAGAGGATGACTGGTGATTCTTCTTATCTTAACATTTGAAGCACACAGTAATAGTAAAATTTAATATCATTCATTAATATATATTAATATTTCATTTCATTTGTAGACATAATAAATTTCACGCATGCTCGTGGAACTCAAGGACCGGGGTATACCACAGAAGTGTAATCCGAAATCGAGAAATTACGCATACTGCGATATTCTTTGTCAAGTCATATTTTTTGTGTTAGTTTGGCATCATTAGATCTAATCACAGAAAAAAAAGTTTCATGACGGAATATGAACTCTTTCACAATATCTATTTTACGATAGCAAAATTTAAAATCCACTAAAACAGTGTCACAAACGTTCCTAATTCATGTTGAAAGTGCAACGCCTGAATCATAAATAAGACCCACGGCCGTCCTGAAAGGTAAAAGAAATTGGATCCAATTTATGACTCGGGTATACACTGGCATTGGTCGACCGAATTGTGGTATTAGATCAAAAATTAATGCGACTTTTCCACTTGAAAGAAAACACGAGTGAGGGCCAGATAGGAAGATAGGAAAATTCGTTATAAATAGTGGGATCTGGAGCATCCTTCCAAAAGAAGTATAAAAAATTCAAAACCTATATTATTGACATACCATTGAAAAGGAACCTCGAGTTTATGTACAAGAAACCACGGAGGAAACGTTCATCCCCTGACATGAGTTCAAGCCACAACGCGCGATTAACTGATGGACGATTGGTATCACAGCATTCATTATCCTTTCTATTAGAGCATCTCGTTAAAAACGGATTCGGTTGCTATTGCTTTAAAAATTAATGAGAAACCGTGCACTGAATGATCCAGGACTACGGAGCGAATTTGTTTGACATTATACAAATATGTTTAGAGGTGAGGAAGCGGAAAAAAGTTTACAGCAAATACTAACTTGCCATGTTCATCATCGTGTTAATATTGAAACAGCTGGTTCGTTTGAAATAGTAGCCGTCAGTGGACGTCGTTGAATAATCACAAATAAATATTTGTGCGAAGTTAAATATAAATTAACTTGCAAAATCTGTCCAAGAGAGGAATGCATGTTACAAGAGCCAAACAAATATTGAAATTAAATAAGAGACCAATACCATACTATTTTATCTATTGCTTAAATTGAAAAACAAGTACTTGATACGAAACGCTATACGCTAAAATCAGATGACGACCCGAAAAAATCCAGTTGGCAAAGAATGACAAAAATTGGTAATTTATTCAACAAATTTAATACACTACCACTTAATTTAGAGTACTTGACCTGATTGCAAAATAGAGTTCTGGATCGATTGAGATACGATAACTTGGAACAATAAATAATACAATCAATTAACACAGAGGCAAAATTTTAAATTAAAGCTTCCTACTACCATACTTTAGTAGTGGTTCCGAACCATGACTTTAGATGGCTAGAGTACTAACTTCCTATCCTGAGCGCCTTGGTTAGAATTCCGGCATGGGTGAGGAATTTTCACCGGAGTCGCAATCCTTGCTTGAGTAATCCCTTCTTTCTTCCATGTGGATGAAATTCACCGAGAAAATAATCATTTGAATAGACCGGAATACGAACCCTTATCTACCGATTTTGTCCATTTAGGTGTGATAGCCAGGTATCCAATTACGGCCGAGGTTAATGTGAACTACGTGTTCTCTTCTCGAGTCCCGACTGTGGTATAGAAGACATGGGTAGGCTTAATAAGATACAGTTGTGGATGATCAAACCAGCTTCTTCACTATGGAGTGGTTAACTCGACAATTTTCCAATAGTTGCCTTGAAAAAAGTTATGTACATCAAAGTCACTCGCACATAACACTGCATCAACACAATTGTTCGCTCAATCCTATGATTGGGAGTGGACCTATCCAATGCAAGTCCCTTCACTTCCCGGTAACTCTTCTTAAGCATCCTTCCTTATTTGGTCAAAGTATCGATCCCATAGCCTTTTTCTTGGGAATTTTCCCTCTCAACTTCCTTCCATTGTATTCTTCAGAAAACAATCGTGCATCATGATGTGGCGAATCCCTCTTTGTTTTTCTATTGTGTATAGTGTTGCTTAGGGCCCTTTACCCATCTACCCTTCGGTATAGATAAGCTATAGGTTCAGTATAGCGGAGCAAGGTTTGTAAAACAATACTACGATAAGTTAAGTAGTGTCTCTGGATTGTTAGAAGATTTGGGATGGGAATCACTATCACAGCGTACATGAAATTATAGGCTGAACCTCTCCACTAAATTATAGGAAAATAATTTCTCTGACGACGTAAAAAACACACTATTAACCCCCTCGTACTACAGCTGATTAGATCGTGCCAATAAAATTAGAAGGATAGATTGTTGAATCGATAGGTATAAAATGTCATTTTTTCAGCGTACCCCTGCTTCCGAGCCACAGTGCGCCACGGTCCACACGAATGCCTCCAGACGTCGTACCACATCATTAGCTCAATGTAGTGTTCGGAAAACCTTTCTTGGGTGATATGCGAAGAATACCCTTTGCACTCCATACGTTGGAAATTGTTGACCACTTGGTGACTTTAATTACGAGAAGACCAATGCCGAAGCCTGGTTTCTCTCCCCTCTTAATCCTTTTCCCAAATAGCCTCTGCCGTACCACTCTACCCACAAGACGTAAAAAGAGTCGCAAAATACCACAGTTGCCAATTAGCACCCACAAGTCATCCACGATTCATTTAGTTGCAAAACGCTGAGTTTTGACTCGGCAAAACAACCGTACGAACAGAAAATTGCCCAATTTTAACTATAAACTCTGACTACATTTATCTGTAAATACATTGAAATAAGACTAGCAAGTCTAGAAAAGAGAAAAATATTATGCCGCAAGAAAATACGAAAGATGTTACCGGTAATACAAACTTAAATCGAGATTTTGATACGAAATCTGAACATAGGAAATATCATCGCTAAAGCAAAGACGACGGCTTCACAGGCTGTGATTATATGTAACAAAAATTGAAGAGAAGGAAGCGAGTTTCTCTTTAAGGTAGTCCGAGCGAGATAGTTCCCTAGTCATAATATTCGAATTTTACGTTTTAATTTCACCAACTGTAGGACACATCAATTAAATATTGCATTATTTGTGGTGCAATAATATAGTTTTATATGACAGCAATTGTAAGTTATTAAATGAAAATATCTAAATAAGTCTAGTCACTTGACTCACTTTTTCGCGCGGAGCGTTAGAAACTCCTTCAAAACGGAAGGTTTTTTGAGATACCCAAGAACCTACTGTGGTGACACAATGATTATTTTTCAAAAATAGTTGAGACAACTTACAAACTACACGCTGTTAGTTTTTTTACGACATCTAAGTGTTCGAAATACCTCATTTTGTAAACAATGCTCTCCAGAGTGCATACAAGTACCGTTTCCCATGGAAAAGGGCTGGTAATTTTTGTGATATCTCGAATAGTTATGTGGTAAGGGGTTGATTTTTTGATGTAATTGGATAGGAAAAGTATTTTTCTTTGAAATGAGACCAAATTCATTGATTTTAAGCAAAATGATTTTTCGCTCAAACTACCTTAAACGCAATGAAGTTTTTCTAATACAGTGTGCAGAGTTTGAAATAGACGGGAGAGGAGTGAGAATGTATCTGCGCCCGCCTGCAATGAAACCTAAATTGAATTCTCCGAAATTCTGAGTTTATGAGGACAATTGACCCCTTGACCCAGTGTATGAGGGACTCCAATGTCCAGAGTTTTCGGGTCAAACGGAAGCCATCCGGAGAGGAGCATGAATGAATGAGTGAGTGGGAGAGGTCAGGAGTTCCCAACTCCTCCGGCCGGGAGTCTGATGAATGCATGAACACTCCACGCCTCCACCCTTCGAACCATTCTCCTTTCGTCCAGACGTCTTGAGCGTCAAAAATGAACATTTGAAAACCCAAGAGCCACCTCTAGAACTCTAGTACATATCAGCGGACTATTTACTCATAATTTCCTAATTTTTAAATGGATAAAGCCATTGCAATTTCAACAACATCTACCTACTACCCCGCAAGCCACCGCTTTGGCCTGTGGCAGGGGGTGTTAGGTCACCAGCCGTGTAAAGACGTAAGATTTTTGGAGATGAAATGGTGACATGAATTATAGGAGTGTATTTAGTGGAGCTCAATTTTTATTGTGGTCACTTATTGTGCATGGAAAGAACGAGTTTTTGTAACTATCTGTTCGGCAGTGTATCTATCTTATTTTATCGCTTCTGTCAGACCTAGCGATGCAGTGAGGAGTCATGATAATATTCTCTATGTCACTCTTCAAAATATCATTTTTGAATTTATCAATTAACCTAAGCCTACCGTGTAGCCTCCGAATCTCTAGGGGCTCCCGCCTTAATCCCTCTAAAAGTTGTGAGACATCATATGTACACTCGTAGCAGTTTTTAACGAAGCGCGCAGTTTCCTTTGTATTTTATTACTTTTATTGGTTAAGTAAATCAATTTGACCAGGGTCCCAAATGCTCGCGGCGTATTCGAGGTGTGGCCTAACCAGAGCGAAGTAGCATCTCTCTTTGACTTTTTCATCCGAGGACCTTCCTATTATACGTTTAACAAAACCTAGTTTCTCTAATGCTGTGCCGCGTAGGTTTTGTATGAGAGCTCCCCACGATATATCTGAAGTTAAGGTAACTCCAAGATATTTTACTATATTTGAAGATTTTATGTTTACTCCACCCACGGTGCAGGTATGGCTATCGGTGTCTGATGAATTTCGCAGGAAGTGAACTGTGGTGCATTTATTAATATTTAGTTCTAAACCCCACTCCTGGAACCAGGAATGAACGTTGTTAAGGTCAGATGACAGAACTTCATAGTCCGCGTCTTCGCTTATTTCACGGTATATTACTGTATCATCGACAAATAATCTTAATTTATTGCTAATTCGAGAACTTAGGTCATTAATATAAATAATGAATAAAAGCGAGCCAATCATGCTTCCTTGAGGAACACCGGATGTGACAATCGCGCAAACAGTGCAAACAACAGAGCAAAATGAAACAGGAAACAAACTAATGAGAATAAAATCATGTCATCTTTGTGAAATATACTCGTGAAGAAGCAGCGTCGATATATTATAAGTGTTATAATAATAGTGTGTGATAATTATAGTGTCATCGCTCCAAGGTACCACTCCAGCAAATGCATTTCCTCAGCAATAATTTCTCCTATGTTTTTTAAACTAAGGCGTTATTGACCCAGATGCTATTTTATCCATCAAAAATTTTATGCCTTAAACTTCAGATTTCAAAATTAAGATATAGTTTTCTGATATAAAAAATAAATATTTGACGGGCTTCTCATTCACATAGTCTACATTGGATGTTTAAGACGGCAATATCAAGGATCGTTCAAAGAAAAAAAAGGGTGGAAAGATACACACAGTGCGGTAGCCCACATCAGATACTTTCTACAAAAAGAACCTCGGACATGTGAACGAAATATGCATTTCATTTCACTGTCAAACCTTAGCAAGATATGAACTTTGAAAAGTAGGGTCGCCATATTCGTTGACAGCAGCGGAATGAAAAAAAAATGTATCAGAGCGCCAGCACGAACGAGACGAAAATGCGTAACTGCACGCCGCGGATGCTCCCCACAGCTAAGAGACATGTCGTTAATCAAATGCAACGCACTCGACCTCGTACAGTTTGAAAACCGTAGACAAGCGGCTGGGACCAGGAAAAGGTCGGAAAACCCTGTAAAATAATACGCGACACGTGCTTAATGGAAAAAAAACTATCACAGTTCCATACGCACCACTGAAACAGAAAATAATACGCAATATTTTAAGATTAAGGAATGAAAATCAATACATACCAACTGCATATTTTACAAAACATGGCTGTAAGTTTGATTTTTTTGGCACATACGTGAACTAAATCAACTAAAAAACAACAAAAATCTCGCCTTTCCATCAAGAGCATTAACAATTTAATTTCACAAAAGAATATCTCACCCTCAATTTTACCGTTTTCATCGAAGTCCCAGTCAGTAAAAAGAGGAAATGTTTGTTGCATAAATGAAGAAATGCTTTCCTTTGACATTACCCAACTGAGCACTGTCCTAATAAGTCATCGAAACGATAACACTACATAACACTCAAATTCTTTGGTTGTAACGATGTTTGCATTTACTCACGCTAAATGCATCTTCTTCAATTCAGTATACGAATCAAGATGGTCACCCCTTCCCTTCCACAGGACAGTGGAACCGAGTGTCTTCGGTGCGACACTTCGCTCCTGCGTTCCGTCTTCCGAACATTCACTAGTGTTTTACGCCTCTTGACCGAGTTTCGGAGTTGCTACTTGGTTTCCAAAAGGTCTAAGTTGTAATAGGACAATGCCTTAAGGTACAATAAAACTTTGTTAGAACATGAACAGATTCAAATCCACCAATTAAAACCATAATAAATGCGAGTGGGTCAAATCACAATGACCTATCTAGAAGTCAGCTGTGAAAGAATAGACAGCGAGTCTTTTACGGGGTAATTAAGCACAAAATCGTAATGACTGAAATACTACAGAAATTGGCTCTTAAAGGAACGAGTCCCAAGCCAATTAAAGCACGATTTCGGTAAAAGAAAAATCACGAATAAAAACTTAACGAAAACATGTGAAAATTCAAACTTACTCTCACTACAATTCGCAATATATACAATTGTGTGAAAAGAGAAAAAAAGGTAGATGAATTTACATAGGTCTATTAGCTTATATTTAATGACGAAGTGATTAAGAAGGTTACAAAGAAGTTTCATATAACCTAATACTTCCAAATTCAAATGGTTTTCTAGAGGTGGAGGCATTGATATCATGGCCACCACCAATCAAAGGCACGTAGCGACAAAAAAGATCACATCAATTACGCATAGAAATACATACTACGACGCATAAAATTACCACAATACCTTTGACGGTAACGAGATGGCGTGCTATGAGGTGATTCAGAATAGACTGGCGTAATCACCTGGCTAACGACCACGGAAAATATTTGTTCGATTCCCCGAAGAGGCGCATTAATTATTAAGGTTCACTACAGGCAGGATCACTGATCCCAGAGGAACCAAGAGAAAGTCTTCAAGTTTAAGAAAACAAGACCCAGCAAAGGAATACTGTTAAATAAGATGATAAGTGAGATAAGGTAAATAAGAAATGATATTTTAATTACATCCAGTAGGTACTGTATAAAATGGAAGCTACAAAGTTTTCGGAGATCAAAAGAAGGATGGGATTTGATTAAAAGATAGCTTTGCACAAGTTACCCATTAGGTAAAGTCTTTTTTATTGATGATTCATCGACTTTCCCCCGCACCTGAGAACTCTCGACAACTCATCTAGGTCCACTATTTCAAAGAATATACCTTTTAAAATTGTTACTTGGCAAATTTAACCGCTACTCATCGGATTTATCGGCGACTTCCTTTTTTATTTGCGCTTATTTAATTTACTTAATTTACGTACCTCCCAGGATATAAGCCTGAACGACATAGCTATTTTCCCCTATAAAAATCATGTTTATAAATGCTGGTATAGTACGTATCGCGATAACGTCTAAGGACAGATGGATCAAGGTTTTCATTCATTAAGTTTAGGCAACAGGAAGACCTTAAAATTGGCAAAATATGAGAATTGGCACTTCATGAAAAAGTAAAGCTTGAGAATTAGAGCTCTCAGCACTTAATCAGCAATGAAATGGCAACATCCATAGCAAAATCCACTCTTGCCAAACTTATTGCCAAAAATCTTAACCCTACGTTTCATTTGTTTCTGGCGGCGTTCGGATAAATTAGACGGGCTTCCTTCAGGTTGGTATCCTGATGATGGCAACATCACCTCGGCCGTTTCATAAGTAAGGGCATCTCTATAGCAATATCCACTTCAGCGTCGCCTGAGGACGTCTACGGCAAAGTGGGTGAATAGCCACCACTATCAGAATGCCAACACGGAGGAAACCGGAAGACCCACCGAATTCATCTCTGCTGTATTTTCATTCCAGAAAAATAAATCAGCGTTCCACGGAGAAGCATTCGATACTCAAGGGTTGGAAAAACGTTTCAGCACGATAGGAATTCCTAAAGGTAAGCCACTCTCGAGTAGTCAAAGTGATTTTTTCTCTGATTTCTAGAAATTCAAAAATTCTCTTCCTAGGTCGACTTAGCATTCCGACAATTCGAGGTCTCACGCTGAATATTTGCGTAAAATGACAGCGCGGGGTTAATGGGAGAGCAAACATATTTTTACAAAGGGGATCGCTGTCGAAAAATACAATAAGAGCGAACTTTTCGCAATGGACGATGGGAATTCCTGGGGATACTTACTCCAAAGTTCGGCAAAGCAGAATTCAAGGACACCAATTAAGTCAACTTACCTGCAATAAAGAGAGAAAAATCATTACTCAAGAATTCTCGTAGTCAACAACTTGAATTACATAACACTTCACCAGATGACGCCGGCAGATGTGAGCACACTTTACGAAGTCAGAGCAAGATTTTTTCAAGTCTCACATGAGAAATTTCGAATCCAATCTTTATATTTATCTAGATGCAGGAAGCGGAAACTAAATACAGTGGTCATATTTCAATCCAAAATAACAGCACTCTTCCGCTAATTTGTAGAAAAAGCAAGTACTATTTTGATCACAAAAATGAACTTCAAGATCTTTAACTAGGTGAGGTCTAATAGATTTAAGTTCATGAACATAATACTTTTAGCAACGTAAAACTTGGCAGTAAACAACAGATATTCCTACAATTTGAACAAGTCTGCATATTCAAAGCTTAGGACAGTTCAGGCCAAAATCAGAACAACAGTTTGTGGAGTTAAATGGATGACCTCTCCTCGATAGCCCTTATCAGTAATCTTGACAGAGTTTCTACATTGCTAATACATCGCAAGACACTTCATTCACTTCTGCGTTCACTTCTTCACTTCAAGTCACTTCTGCGTTGGACTTCAAAGCGTTAATTTTTATTGATGTCAAATCGAAAGAAAAGCGTTCTGAAAAACAATGACAACGAAATATACAAATTGTTATCTCCGTTTAACTTGCCAATCATTTTGCATACGCCACAGAAGTTCTCAGACCAAGTAAAATAATTTTGGAATGCCATAAAGTGCTACAGGAATTAGTTAGCTTCAAAAATGATGACAATAACCTTTGATGAAAAAGGCAATTTGAAGAAATTTGTCACACACAGGACTGAAGTGCATGTTGATTGATGGATGCCCAAAGCGTATTGTATTACAATACTATCAAAGAATGTTAATACCCACTCCACAAGTTAAAAGGAAAATAATTTTTATACATGAGGTTTTACACAAATTTACGCATGTACGAATTTCTAGTAGATATGACGTCAAAGCTTAGTTCCAAAACAATTTTCGATCAGTTGGAGCCTTAGGCACCAGCAGAGCGACATATACAAACAGTACAGGCGGAAGGCAAAAGGAAACCATCACATTAATATTCCTAGGGGAGTAACTGTTCTACTTCTGGGATTATTCTCCATGACAGCAATATTACGGCCCATTAAATTCGTATATATTATTTCTCAAAGGTGTTTTTTTGTGGATAGGCAATAACTCCCATAATTCTTCATCAAAATTAATTATTCAACCATCGTTTTAAAGCTTATGTTCCCCGCTTTTGACAAAAAATTAAAAAAAGTTTATAATTAATGTATTTGTTTAAAAAATTGATAATCATATATATTATTTCAATCCTGTAGGTTCGGCAACTAAGGCATCTGTACTGATGTGCGGGTTGCATGAGAGAAAGGGTGGTCGTTCCTCCAGAATCCGTATATATTATTTCTCAAAGGTGTTTTTTTGTCGCAACGCCATAACTACCACAATTATTTATTAAAATTAATGATTCAAACATTGTTGAAAGCTTCTGTTCCCCGATATTGACGAAAAATAGAAAAACTGTTTAAAATTAGAGTTTTTGTCAAAAAATGATACAACGCCATCTGCTGACAATATAATCAACCAATATGTTGGCAATGGTTACGTGCTTAAAAGACTGTATGAGGCGCCACCTATAAACACATCGTTTAGTTAGATTGTTTACATTCTACATGCAATCAGTGGGACCATTTACTGTTTACGTTTACGTTGTGTATCTCTAACACAAACATAAATAACATATGATTGTCCATGGGAAGAAACAGGTAGAAGAACAGGGAGAAAGAAGGAGGAAACAGGAAGAAGCTGCATACTGTGCGAAATATTCGACAGGTAGAAGAACAGGATGAAAGAAGGAAGAAACAGGAAGAAGCTGCATACTGTTCGAATAATTCGCTCAGGTCATCTAGTAATTAGAATACTAGCACCCAAGTGAAATGATGCTTTAAAATTCTCAAAACCACAAGGGATCTTGGGCCACTAGTATTTAGAGGGAAAGAATGGCGTCGCCTTGAAACTAAATGTTAATGTTTCAGCTCGGTTGGCCTGCGACACCTGGGTTGGGTTGGAGGGCAAATTTGCATGAACTGCGAGATGACCGCCGTCCGGCAGCGCAAACTCATTTCCTAACTCCCGCACGAGTACAGGAAAACAAGGGCGAAAGAAAAGAACTAGGTTTCACTCTAAAACAAAAATAGTCTGCGGTTTGACAATGCTCTATACGCCGGGTCTACACAGGAGTGAAAATTAGGAGACCACTACATACAACCCAACGATCCGTCAGGGAAGCGGGTGGCGGGGGGTGCTTCATTGCGTTTAAAGAGAAACTCGCTTCCTTCTATCCTATTTTAGTTATATATAATCACAGTCTGTGAAGTCGTCGTCTTTGCTTCAGCGATGGCATTTCCTCTACTCAGATTTCGTATCAAAAGCTTGATTAACACTTGTATTATCGCTTACATATTTTGTCTTTTCTTGAAATTGAGGTAAAGGTCATTGTCTCCCATCGAAGTAAAGGTCTGATAGGGAAACTGCACTTGGGAGTCATTGAAAACTTAGACGTCCGCCTTCAATGGTGACCTATCATATCTAGCTCCAATTTTCATATAAATATAAGAAAGGCATAGGGTCTACATCAAAATTCTTTGGAGGGGGATCTTTTCATTAGCTACTCACACGAAACATCGACTTGAGAAAAAATTAGAACTATACAATAAATACGATTATAGGCGAGAAATACACCCAAGACTATTTGACTTGACGTCTATGATAATTCGATTTTTCAAGTTGTGGTCAAAATTAATTTATAATTCAACGCCAACGTTTCGCCATTTTTTGCATCTTTAAGGGTTTGAAATTAGCTAAATAATAGCATTGAAATATAGAATAATTTTTACGACAACTCGAGAAAATTTATTTGAATACAAAAATTGGTGGTCCACATTTACGTTTACACACATTTTCCTTTTAGCCTTTAGGCTTGTTTTTTTAGTTTAGAATGACTAACAATTGTGACAGGACAAATACTCCTTAGCACCTATACATGCACCCTAAATACTCTCGAAAACTTATGCTATCTTTGAGTTTCACCCGCATTCAAACTCTTTACGCGCTTCATAAGTAATGAATGTAGAAGCAGTCACAAATATTATGTAAATAAATAACTCCGGAAGTCCTAGAGTACAACAAATAGATACTCCATAAAACACTCGAAAGTTTATCGCAATCTTAAAAAAAAACTAAATAACACTGTGCTAACTCAGGAAAATTCACATAATGCGAAAAAAATTAAATCCAATGGTTCAGAAGCAGAATAAAGTAAAGGGAACGCCAAGCACATTCCCATTACACATTGAACGATACTACTGATGTCTTAATCAGAGAAACAATGACGTCAAGTGGTAGGAAAACTAAAAATGCACTAACCTATTCAAATATCTACTGGGGATCCTGCGCCATCAGCCACGATGTACAAGTACAATGAGGATCACTTAGAGCGCCGAACAGCAATCGCTTGGTTTAATCCGAACGATTTCCCAAATTCTCCGAGTAACGAACTTGATCATGGACTTAATTATCGTATAAAATTGGGGTTGGTTTCAAATGTGGATGCGAAGTCATTTTGGCTTGGTGGTCCACTGCGTCCTCCCGCTTACAGTGTTTATCCCCCGAGACCTATAGCTATGCCAAAGGCTAGGGAGTCTCCAATGGGTAAATCCCTAACATCCTTAAGTACTATAATGGGTATCTACATCTTCATAACACTCCGTGAGCCGCCGCATGGGAGTGTGGCAGGGGGTGTAAGGTCATTAGCCGTGTAAAGGTGTACGTTTTTTACAGATGAAATGGTGACAAGTATTATAGGAGTGTATTTAGTGGCGCTCAATTTTTATTGTGGTCGCTTATTGTTCGCGGAAAGAACGAGTTTTTGTATCCATCTGTTCGGCAGTTAATCTCTCTTATTTTATTGCGTCTGTCAGACCTAGAGATGTAGTGAGGAATCATGATAATATTCTCTATTTCGCTCTAAAAAATATCAGTTCTGAATTTATTAAGCAACCTAAGCCTACCGTGTTGCCTCCGAGACTCTTGGGGCTCCCACCTTAATCCCTCTGAAAGTTGTGAGACATCATATGTACACTCGTAGCAGTTTTCAACAAAGCGCGCTGCTTTCCTTTGTATTTTATTAATTTTTTTCGTTAAATATATTTGACCAGGGTCTCAAATTCTCGCTGCGCTTTCGAGATGTGGCCTAACCAGAGAGAAGTAGCATCTCTCCTTGACTTTTTCATCCGAGGACCTTCTTTTTACACGTTTAACAACACCTAGTTTCTTTAATACTGCGCCGCATATGTTCTGCATGTGTAATCCCCATGACATATCAGAAGTTAAGGTAATTCCAAGATATTTTACTGTCCATTTCAAAATGAAAAACAATTTTAACTTTCCACACAGAATTTTTTAATATTTGCCAACCATGGTTTCAGCACCTAGTGCCATTATCAAGGTACAATTTTTCAAAACACTCCACTATATATACTGAATGGGAGGGGGAATAGGAGGTCAGAGAGAGAGGGTGGGGGGTTAGGTAGAGGGATGGAAGTGAGACGAAGAAATGCCGTCGATGGTGAAGGTCAGGCAGCATTATCATGGAGTTGTCGGACACAAGGGAGAACAAGATTTAAAAGAGGTGACCTGTCATTAAAAACCACATCATTGCATAACTTAGCCGGGCTATGAGCAATTTCATATTGCTCAAAGAAATCCAACTTAGCCCCTTTGTCAATATGGTGTAAAACAGTCACGTCACATTACATGATAATATAAATTTTACTTTAGAATATGGGGGTGATTCCATAATTTTTTTAGATTTAAATATTTAGATTTCTAGTGGACTACATGATGTTAATATCTTTAGAAAATCAACTTTTACAGATGTTTTAATACCTTTTGACTCTTCACACCACCAAACCCACAAACTCGCTGCTTTTAGATCAATGGTCCATAGACTAGTCAATGTACCTTTATCCACCGAAAAATTTAGTCAGGAATTGAATGTAATAAAGTCATTGCTAGTCAGAATGGGTTTGACGAAAACTATATACACAAGTTATTACACCGTTGTCGCCAAAGAAAGGCCATTTGAACACTTACATCCCTGCCTTTCGATAGCTCCCTCCAAAATCGCTGGGTTAAACTTCCTTTTATTGGTAACTTGACTTATAAATTGCAGAAAATTGTACCAGCTGATAGCTTTAATGTTTCATTTTATAGCCCTGTGAAAATCGGAAGAATTTTATTCCATTTTAAAGACCGGTATGACCCTACAGGCAGGAGTGGTGCTTACAAATTAAAATGTGATGATTGTGGCATGAATTACATTGGTCCAACAGGCAGAAAATTTAAGGACTGATTGAAGGAGCAAAGGTCAAGTTTTATTAATTGTGAAGATAAATCCTGTTTTGCTAGACAATTGTACCATTTTGACAAAGGGGCTAAGTTGGATTTCTTTGAGCAATGTGGAATTGCTCATAGCCCGGCTAAGTTATGTAATGATGTGGTTTTTAATGACAGGTCACCTCTTTTGAACTTTGTTCTCCCTTGTTGCCGACAACTCCATGATCATGCTGGCTGACCTTCACCATCGACGGATTTTTTTCGTTTCACTTCCCTCCACCTACCCAACATCCTTCCTCTCTCTCTGACCTACTACCACCCGCCCCTTCATTCCTGGGTATATATGGTGGAGTTCTTAGAAAATGTGTACCTTGATAATGGCACTAGATGCTGAAACCATGGTCGGCAAAGATTAAAAAATTCTGTGTGGAAAGTTACAATTGTTTTTCATTTTGAAATGGATATCTATCGCTTCCACAAAGCTTCGCCTGATAAGCTTTTATATATATTTTACTGTATTTGAAGATTTTATGTTTACTCCACCCACGGTGCAGGTATGGATTTCGGTGTCTGATGAATTTCGCAGGAAGTGAACTGTGGTGCATTTATTAATATTTAGTTCTAAACCCCACTCCTGGCACCACGAATGAACGTTGTTAAGGTCAGATGACAGAACTTAAAAGTCCGCGTCTTCGCTTATTTCACGGTAGATAATTGTATCGTCGGCAAATAATCTTAATTTAGTTCTAATTCGAGGACTTAGATCATTAATATAAATAATGAATAAAAGAGGGCCGATCACACTTTCCTGAGGAACACCTGATATGACTTATACCATATCAGAGGTAAAACCATCAATGACTACTTTTTGTTTTCAATTAGTTAGAAAGTCCCATATCCAATTTACTATTTTTCTATTAACTCCGCATGATTGAAATTGATAAATGAGTTTTTGCGAGAGGTATACAGAGGAGGCTCCCTCCGGAGTACAGACAATCTTTGGACGTCCGTGCAGTGAACGACGGTGGGGTACTTAATAGTACACTTCACATAAACGCAATGACCACAACCCAAATAAAGCTTCAGTGACGCTATCAAGGTTTAACACCACAAAATGAGAGGAGAGAGCCTACGAAAAGATTGCGCACTAACTCATTAGATAATTTTACATCGGTTTCAACTTATGGAAAATGAAGAGCAACACAAAAATTTAGAGCACTTACAAATTAAAAGGAGAAAACCTTAAGGAGAAGAATACCGATAAATGAAACGCATCCAGCTGATGGCTTATCTGAATCGAAAGAAGAGTGCGGACTTTATTTCTCAATCAAAATAAACCATCCAAAAGGGCACGTTATAAGTAATATTATGACACTGAAAATCCTTTTTCCAAAAATCTTATAATTACACCTGATCATAACCAACAAAATTTCCGATCACCAATTTCATTCATTTATCATAAACGACGGTCATTTGATTTCCAATACCCGAAATGATTCACATCCTCGCATTTCTTTCACAAAAGGCTTTCAATATTCACCAGATTTACGATCGCATCGAGATTCTCATGCGTCGATTCAGTAGCAGATAAATGAAAAAAGAGCAACGAAAAGCCTCGGAGCGAAACATAAATGGAGCGTCTCTCTCTCGCAAGAGGGAGTCTCAATATCCGTGTCAGAACATTCGTCCAATTTTCGCGATCTTCGAAATATTTCTTTCCTGTTCTTTTTCCTGTGGGATTGAAGAAAAGAGATATGAATAGGAATAAAAGAAAATTCGCTGGCCTACTTTTAAGTTCCAACGTTCCGCGTCTTGTTAACCTTACCTCCGGTTCCCCCGTCTCCCCCCCCAATACCCGACCCCTTTTCTTTCTTCGCACATCCTTGCTTGGTTTCCCGCCTCATCTCCTCCCCCCTTATCCCCTCTCGCCCCAAACCCTACTCCCCCCACCCTCCGTCACCCACCAACCCCACCTCCCGCCGCCCACATCCCTACGCCACCTTGAGTGCGGAGCCAAGGAAAATCTAAATTACTTAGTCCTCTCAATAAAACAGTGTACGAATAATAGAAGGCCCCATCTTCACGAGCTCCGCTACTTTCAAATGCTTCGGCTGAGATATGCGATACGCCAGAAATTTTGAACTTCGATAGTGATTAAACCGGCTTAGTAAAACACAGTAAGTCCTCGACTTACGTCGCACAGTGGGCTGAAATCGAAAAAAGCTAGCCTAAACCTCTAAAACGTTTTTTTTCTTGTCCGAAAGTTGAAACTTCCCAGTAACAATTTCAAATAGTTTGTGCATGACATGCCGTATTTATTTCTATCTTGTACTCGCCCATTATCAATGTATACGGGGTCAAAGTTGAACAAATTTCGCAAAAAAACGCCCACCTTTGATTTTCTCTGTGAATTACCAAAATTAACCTATTTCTGTACTTTGATGGATCAACTTATCGAAAAGGTTTTTAAACCATTTTACAACAGAGTTATTTCTCTTTCATTTGATGGTTTTTTAAAGATTTAGTCTTATATTAACCATAGACACACAACAAAATGGCGGAGCCTATTTTCAGTCAAACTTTTACATATTTGTTGAGAAAAAGTAGTTGGT
Source organism: Ceriagrion tenellum (assembly GCA_963169105.1). Taxonomy (NCBI): domain Eukaryota; kingdom Metazoa; phylum Arthropoda; class Insecta; order Odonata; family Coenagrionidae; genus Ceriagrion; species Ceriagrion tenellum. The sequence goes on from OY720639.1 coordinate 12,589,679, forward strand.
GCAGCCTGGTATCGCTAAGTAACTCATCCCACGTCATTCTTCAAAGCTTCCAGATTGTGAATCTAAAGAAAACCTTGCGCGTACTAGCGACCCCGAATATTACATAGTTTTTTTCGAGTGCGCGGTCGAATCCGGTTCCGCCCGCAGCATCGTTTCGATTTACGACTTCGTATTCCATACTCATAATGGCCGTCGGAAAACTTTTCCGGCTTGATGCAAATAAAATTGAACATATTATTATTGCGTTTTAAATAATTCATACATATCTTCAATAGCCATTTAAATGTATCTGTTTTTAAATAAAGGCAAGAAACGAGCTTAAACATTAAGGCCTTGGTAAATAACGGAATTAGCGTTCACGTATAACATGTTCAGTTTTACGTTTCGATTTATGTCGCACTTCTTTAGCGCACATCTACGAGGACGGAGAGTACATCATAATTCGACAAATAAAATACGATATCAATCACAGATTCAGGTGTGATATGGGGGAACCGATCCATAACGATAGAAGCAAAACAGTTTTCCACAAAAACAAGATCTAACTTGACTAGTTTCGATGTTACGACATCATCTTCATGTGTGTCACACTCAACTTATACGATACATTCCATTAGCAATCCAACTCCATGCTATGGGATCGATGCGCTGCAATGCTACACACATTTCGGAAACAGGAGCTATGTGACGCGATGCGACTAAATGCGATACATGACATGTAATTCAATAAATGCGATAGCCATGCGATGCACGCCGAGTGATAAGGCACTTGCGAAGCGATGAGATACATCCGATAAAATACGATACGCGATGCAGAATGATTAATGATGAAATGCGGTACACAATGCGAAGTACTACGCTTTGCTATCCAATGCTACGCCAGATTAGCAAAGTCCGCCGATAAAGCCCGGAAAACGTCTTTACGCCAGTAGTCTGTCTTATGAAAAGTAAGCGTCAGTTACTGCATGCAATCATACAAATAAGTGTGGTAAAGCAACGGACAACTAGAGAATTTTGTAGAAAGTAATTTGAATATACAGCCAAAAATCCTTGCAGTTAAAACTCCCGGAAGCGACACTTACAGTAATCTGGTTTGGAGGCCGAGTGTGTACTCAAAGAGAAGCCTAAAGTTTACTAAATCCCACTCAAATTCTCGCACAGGCCAGCACCACAGTGGCAAGATTGACCACAAAGCCGCTTATGGTATGAAAGACAATATTATACCTTACCTAAACTATTTCTTTCAAATTGAACATAAGGTTACGGGAAATTAACTACAAGCGGAGATTAAACAATAAAAATATGGAACTTTTCTGACTATCGCGGAAGTCATTTTTATAGCGCTCAGTTGATAACCCAATCGATATTGAATGATATTGACATATACATACAGATGGATTTCCAAGATTTGGCCGGAAGCCAGTAGCAGCAGATTCAGTGATTACACCATGAGTCACTGAGTCTGTGAAGCTCACAGCTTCACGGCAATCTCTCGGCCGGCGGCAGTCAGGAAACCGATAGTGATCTTAGCTACAGTAGGTTCTGTTCTTCTCGAGGGATTCCGCATCCACATCCTCCATCCAAATGAGAGTCGACCAATCAAGAAGGAAGTTAAGCGGAGAGAGCCATCACAATTCTTCTCTCTAAATCCCAGCAGAGCGCTAAATTCGATTGCTTCAACTCGAGAGCAATTCCTTTTGTGTAATACCACAGGTGCAATATACATCAAGCCAGCGACACTAGTGACGGTGGCTATACATATAGAGCACTACCTAAAGTGGCTTCACTTAAGTAGAAGTAAGGCTATAATTAACCACAGGCAGGAGAAAGGCTTCAACTGTCGAACGGGTGGTTTGGGATTACCAGGAAGATTTCTCTCTTTAACCTACGCACACGACTGGTAGGATTCATTTTCCATTACAATTTTAAAATGAATTGTCAATTCTCTAATCCAAATACAGCGTGATATTTTCTTTTTCGTGAATAATGCAAGAGATATGAGTGAGAATAACGCGAGTGGAGGAAGATTACAATTCATTGCACAGGAAATAAAGCTAGGATTGTCGCGATTACAATGAATTCGGGAGCATTTATTTTTAACTATTTAGTTCGACCTTCGGAGTTTTTCAATCCGTCTCATGAATACTCGATTACCCTGGAGAAGAAAAGTACATGAGGGCCAACAAATAACTGTATAGTCATAGTAATGAAGAACACGCACTATTTTTGTAAACTATTCGCATTACTGGTACAAAAATCTTAAATATACAGACAATAATTTCACCGTAATACAGTGATGTTTTATTTATAAATAAACTTTACACCCTCAGGCGTCACCTCATGGAAGTATTTTATCCCTGAATCGATATTAAAACAATCCTTGTACATTTCCACCAATCTTTTTGGAATATCATTGATATAAAATATTAGTGGAAAAGTGCAAGGATTGTTTTAATATGGATTAAAGTTGAATTTAAAAATTTTTTATTTTAAATTAAAAGCCCAATAGTTTCTTTAAGGAAGGAACCGGGTCATGAAATTTTCTATTTATCCACTTTTCATTCACGTCGGAACATACGGGTTTGATTAACTTTCTCTGTCTTTAGCGTATTATCCTCAAAAGACTCGTTCAAATTCTAAATATGCAAAATGAACCATTAAAACTTTTGTTTAGAAAGGTAGGAACTCACTTCTAGGTGCCCAGGCTCAAGTCCGATCGATACGTCTTTTACAAGTAAAGCATCAAAATAATAGAATTCACATGAAATAGTCTTTGTTAACGTAATCGGTCGATCAATTATTTTCACCAATAGGCCCCATTTGTTAGAGCAAAATAAAAGGAAAAGCTTCACCACTGAGTTTTTAAACAACTCTCTCTTCTTACTCTTACTTTTTATTTCTTTTTTTATACTTATATTTACATATACATACTTATATTACTTAAAAAGACTCTCCTTACTCAAATTCAAGTAATACGTTTCCTCTGATCAGCGAAATCACCCTTCCATTGCAAAATTCTCAGCATCATATTTGAAGCATTTAACCCATTTCACCGAAAATAACATCTGCTAACAACAGATATAAATTCGAGAATCTTCGAACGCCTGAGAGTGTAGAATCATCGTTCCATAAGAATTAGCTAGCTGGCGACCGCCCATGTTCTTGATCGTACTTGAATAAATTTTAATTAAATGGTTGACACTCTCTCCATTTCATACTTAAATTAGTTGCTACTTAAGTCCGTCCAAGATAATATCGCAGTTGATTTTTGGACATTTCATTTCATTTTCAGCAATATCAGTTTAATTTAACTGTGCTGTTATCTTATACAGACTCTCGGCGAACTTTTTACCAGTTTACCACCAACTACTACACACGCAATTTGACCTTCGCCAATTGGGATGAGAATCGCATTCACACCGTCGATTAAAAATTACACTTATGTTTTACGTAAATTCCAAACCAATTTATGTACAGTTGTTACAATATATATTGGTTCAAATAGTTTATGCAGCATTCGTGACATACCAATAGTGTAGTGCATGTTGGTGAAATCATCTTTTACATTTTACTACTTGCTGGTGATAACTCAACCCCTGCAACCCACCCTTGCAGGGTACATCTATACCTAGGGTAAATTGTAGATATACGCCAAAAGTTTGCTATTTTAACCGTCGTAGAGATTATTATTGCTAAGAGCAACAATGAAGAAGAGATGGATAGAGAAGATGAAGAGGGATAGATAGAATAGAGAAGTGGAACAGGGATAGATCGAATGTGAACTATAGTCTTACAGCGATATTAAAAAAGAGTCAATTTAGCACCTCAGCCATTTGCATTACCCAACTCGATGGCTTCGGGTTTTCCTCAGTGAAAATCCATTGTGATCAATTAAAATGCTGTGGTAATTTTTCACGCGGTTTTATTATTTATATATTATGTACAAATTATTTTCCGGCGAAGTTATTCATACCATGCGAACACCAACAAACTACGGTAGATCATATCATGAGAATAAAATAATGGAAATAGATTTTAGAATGGTAAGTTTAAAAATGTCATTGTTTCCCAAGATCGATAAGAGACCATAATGGCTGCGTAAAGACTCTGAAGTAGGTTAGTCGACAGGTAGAGAATCTGATTAATTCATATGCACCCTAATGCATGTTTCTAAATCTGCCAATTAGTGCCAACACCATGTTTTGCATATTTCGTACATGACTCTTGTGTCACATTTACATAGTTACATTATAGATTAGCTTAATAGTATCTGTAGCATTTGTAGCACACCCACAGTGTGGCGCATGTTGGTGTAAGTAAATTTCTTCACTCTAGTTCATGTTGGTGTTAAGTCACCCCTGCTAAATACTATTGTAGAGGCTTGCGGGGTAATAAGTAGACGTAGGTGTATTATGACGACCGGCTCATCGCATAGGTGACACCTTCAGTTACATATATCTCGTCCAGTGCAGAATAAACCCAGCTTGGGAATATGGAGGGAAGAAGGCGAAAGGTTGGGGCGGGAGGGAAGGAGAGGGAAGGGTAAAAATGAAAGAAGGGGGAGGGATTTGTACGAAGGGAGTATAGTTGTGGAAGTGGAGGAGTTCAGGGGTGTAAGAGGGTGGGAGAGTTTAAGGTAGTCCGAGCGAGATAGTTACCTAGTCAAATTAGAAACCATATTCGAATTATGTTTCAATTTCACCAGATGTAGGACACATTAATAAAATATTGCAATATTAATGGTGCAAAAATATAGGTTTATATGACAGATATTGTAAGTAGTCATATGAAAATATCTAAGTAAGTCTTTAACTTGACTCATTTTTTTCGCGCGGTGCATTTGAAACTCCTTCAAAACGGAAGGTTTTTGGTGACCCTGAAGAATTTACTGCGGTGACAATATAATTAATTTTCAAATATAGTTGAGAAAACATACAAACTACACGCTGATAGTTTTTTTACGACATCTAAGTGTTAGAAATTCCTCATTTTGTAAATAATGTCTCTCTGGAGTGCATACACGTACCATTTCCCAAGTAAAAGGGCAGGTATTTTTTGGAAAATATCTCCAAAATTAACGTGGTAAGGGGTTGAATTTTTGGTGTCATTAGAAGGGTGAGATAATGTTCTTTAAAATGAGACCAAATTCATTGATTTCTAAGTAAAATGATATTTCGCTCTAGCTACCTTAAGATGGACGGTGAGCCAATAATGGTGACTGACGGCAGGGGAGGGAACCGGATGAAGTAATGAAGAAGTGTACTGCCGTTGATATAACACGTTCAAAATAATACTGTGAGAAAAATGACCAAGGCATTTTGATTTGTCTTTTACGAGTATTACATTCTCCGATGAAAACTATGCTTTGGCGTCAATAGCCCTCAGAAAGCCAAGACCATTTGGATCCTGCGAAACGCCTAGATAAGATCCACATGTGTTTCTCGTCATAAATAAGATTTGGGTAATCTTAGCAGTCAAGCAAAAAGATATTTATGCCTATCTTTTCCAATAAAATGCCAAATGAAAAAGGATGAATACGAAATACGAGTAACTAACTTGTCGCAAAAGAAGTTCAATATAGTAAAGCTCAATGTCCGTTGATATAATACAGCTCGTTTATTTCAAATATAAAGGTATAATTACATCTATGAACGCCACATCTTTTTACGAAACGCTCCATCGCATCAACCCAAAGTACATACGGAGTTCACTCGGGTTCGTAACGGTTAAAGGTACGTTTTCATGAACGCGTTTCAGACGAAGGAACGCGAAAGCGAGATCTTCAACCAGAAGCCTGGATTTCTTCGCGTGAGTTCGCGTATGCTCGCGTAGAGTCGCGTCGCCCGAGTTGAAATATTTTCAACTTTCGACGCGTGGAACGCGTAGAATCACAAACAAGGCTAACCGGCGAAGTGTAGGTTCCATGGATGAAATGATCATCTCCGAAATTCGAGAGAAGTACACGTTCCTTTCCATTTATAAGGACTATCGATACAGGGATAGAGACTTAAGAGAGAAGGCGTTGAGGGAAATTGGAGTACCCATTGGAGAGAAAGGTAAGAACAACTTTTATTTCCGATGATTCTCAAAGCTTACATGTGTCGATGCATTTGTGGTAATATCATTGTGTTTTGCAGCAAAAAATGTGTCGGCTCGGTGGAAAGCCCTTCGGAATAAGTATGTGAGGGACAAAAAGAAGCCCAGAAGTTTTTTTTTCCATTTCTTCTCTGCTGTAATAGCGCGTAGGTTCGCCTACGCGTACGTTCACTTGCATGCAAACGGTTCACGCGAAGAAATGACGCATCTCGTCGCGCGCGTGCGCGACTGACGCGTCCATGAAAACGTAGCTTAATTACTACTGATTAAATTTGAAAATAAAACCGGACAGTGACTGAGTGGTTGGACTAAAGAAAATCCATAACTTGTTGCACTGCGTGCGTACGTTCACGAGCACTCCACGCAAAGGCTGACCGATAAGAGAGGAGTTCCCAGCGGTTCCACAAGGCCACAGAGTTAAAATGAACGAGAGGTTGGTCGTCGGAGGGATGAGGCAGGCAGGCATGCCGGCCGGCCGAGCACAAGCTATCAACTTCCCGCGACCTTCCGCAACGCGAATTCCCTTCGGGGGTAATCGCCCCCTCCTCCTTCCACCCCTGCCACATTCTCTCCCCCTTCCCCTCTTTCTCATACCCCCTCCACCCACCCCTGCCCTCCCCGCCACATTTCCCCCCACCCCCTCCGGCAAGAGTGCCTGCAACTCATTTTGTTTACGCTTTGTCGCTTCTCCCATTTCCCCTCGAGTTGCCTCTCCACTATACAGACACACTCCTCAAGGCTGCTGTTGATTCCTTCTACCATTCGCCTTCTCCGTGGACGCCGCTCCTTTTAAAAGCTCTCAAAAGACCAGAACACCGCTTCCTCTTCATCGGCACGTACACTCGGTCACTCAAGCGACGGGTGACTGACCGCTAGAACAGCTGGTTCGGGTCACCCCGCGGGTAAAAGCCTACTTCCCCCCGGCCTGAAGCTGTCGCTTATCCACGGCCGTCTTCATAGATATAGATTCATAGATCTATAAAGACGGCCATCGGTTATCGCCGGGATGGGTCAGTGGTGGGAGGAAAGGTTAAAGGAAGGTAGTGGGAAGGGTTAGCGAAATACAGCCACACGACGTTTACCCAAAAAAAAAGGGAGCCAGCGGACACCCTATCCCAAAAATTTGGGCAATGGGCTTCGATGGCTCTCAAAAGATGTGTGGGAAGTCTTCGCGCAAGCGAGACTCAAGGTGACTCGTCTAACGTTGTTGGGGGAACGCAACAGCTACGAGGACTAGGGGGAGGCGAGGGCTCATTGTCGTCCTTTTGACGGCAATCCGCCTCATGGTGTCGGCCTCCTAATGGCTGCGTTTTCGCAAACCCTTCCCATTCCTTTTACCCTTTGGGGGGGGCGGGGGGTAGGATTTTAACCCTGCGAGGAGACTCGAATCAGCTGACCGCTACAACGCGACAATTGCAATGCGTTCGTTCCAATACACCGTAATTATAGGATTACGACCGACGATTTACAACGGTTCGCTGACGAACGGCGGCTTTCGCGAAGTTTGTTTATTGTTATTTACTGAAGCCACAGACGACGGCCGGAAGTCGGCGGAGCCGTCAACGAAGGATGGGCGTCCTTCATCAACATCTACGAAATACCGTGCAAGCCACCACTAGGGTGTGTGGCACGGAGTGATTCCACACCAGGCATGCAGCACTCATCCCAGTTCAATCAGAACCGCGCGCGTTCCCCCAAATGCCAGACACAGGCCAAAGATGTCAGGACAACGGTACGCAGTCAGACCACAAACTAGGAGAGTGATACGAAGAACTTGCTACCATGTAGCATACTACTCAATATATAACTACTGGGTAGTGTTATTAATCCTTGATAATGTCTAACTCAGTGGTTAAATTTCATTTCCAGGATCCCCATACCTGGTTTCAACAAGACAGTGAAACATAATCGACCTTCTTGAATTATTTTTCAGTATTGTTGGAGGATTCCCTATGTTTTTTTTGAGTTGTGAAAATAAACAGCCCTACGCAACCGTTCACCACTTCTCATAAAAAACAATAAACAATGAACGTAGTATCAAACTATAAACAATTTGATGAGAGCTAGGTTTTGACCACTACATTATGTTCATAGCTGCTTACGGAGGGAGAGCCATCAATAAAAATATATAACATACCTCTGGCCAACTTTTCGCAAAACTATTTTTGCATCACCAGCGCTACAATAATCAAAAGATAATAATAATGATAAAGAAATCATAGTTCTAACAAAATGATAATAAAAAACTATTAGTATGTACCTTAAGGTGATTATTTATTTGAATATACAGAATATTAAGGCAGTAGACTGAACATTTGACAAGGATATTGGATTGGAATTGGTAGGAGTAACTATGCTTTAATAACATGGTATCTATGCCATGGGAACTATAAAAAATTAAGAAAATGTTGGTAAGAGGTATATCGTCTTTCTTATCGCTGACCAAAACTCCACAAAGAATAAGTTCGCAGACGAATAAAATAGTGCAGGTTTCTCGGAGTGCTACTGTACATAAAAATGGAAAATAAAATGCTGAAGGATTAGCAAGCTTTTTCGTGCACAGGGTTCAAGTCGAAACTCCTAAATTATTATCAAAACCCATACTTAGACAAGAGGATTCAATTTTAGCCACTTTTAAACGAAACTAGGATGTTTGAGTCCTAAGGATTCAAACAAAAGATCGAACGTTAAAATGGAATACACGGATTTCATTTAAATAGCCAGGATCTTTAAAGTTCGCGATAATACTGAATAGTCCGGTAGAGGAGGCACAAGGTTTCCAGACGGGTTCCAGAAATATCGAATCGCACTACCAATATCATAGAAGGTTAAATTGTACACATACATTCGCATAGTGCTCAGGACGAGGCGCAAATAGAGTGTTTGGAATTAACTGGAGGGATGTTGATGTGTCTAGTGGCGACGAGAAAATGTGATGCACACCACTACTAGACAAAGGCCACTCTTGCATACAGTAAAAGGAAAGTTTTAATCTTGTTGATGTCCATACTTTGGACTTACATCCACCACTGAACATTTCAGTCAGTAACACTATTAAAGACGGAAGGCACTTGGCGTGCTTTCGACCGTCTCTTGGGGAAATGAAGGCTCTAGGATCAACAGGGCTCCCGAACTTGAGATAGGCAACAGTGATGCAATAATAGAAGCGAAATTAGTGCCAAAATTCCATTAAGGTAGTCTGAGCGAAAAATCATTTAACTTAGAAATCAATGAATTTGGTCTTGTTTTTAAGAGAAATATCTCACCAATCAAATGACACCAAAAATTCTACCCCTCATCACATAACTATCGGAGATATTTACCAGAAAATACCAGTCCTTTTACAAGGGAAATGAATGGTACGTGTATGCACTCCGGAGGGACATTATTTACAAAATGAGGTATTTCGAACACTTAATTGCCTTAAAAAGTAACAGCGTGTAGTTTGTATGGTTTTTAAACTATATTTGAATATTTATAATATTGTCACCGCGGTAGATTCTTGGGTATCACACAAAACCTTTCGTTTTAAAGGAGTTTCAAATGCACCGCGCGAAAAAAATAAGTCAAATTAAAGACTTATTCAGATATTTTAATTTAATTACGTAGGTACAATTTCTGTCATATTATACTATATTATTGCACCATTAATACTGCAATATTTAATTGATGTGTCCTACAGCTGGTGAAATTAAAACGTATGTATCTAATATGGTGTCTCCTATGACTAGAGAACTATCTCGCTCGGACTACCTTCAACTATTATCCCATCCCCATATACCATTTTGTGGAATATCTCGTCGTGATTCTGCGCAGGCGAAGAATTTTGAATCTTGAGAATACGAATAATTCTAACCAGTACATGTCTCAGGTTCGAGTGCAGCGCACTCTGTGGAAAAAGTTAACTTGTATTCTTTTGGAAACATGGTCGAGACAGCAGAATACCCGTCCTTATACAACGTTCTTCAATTTCAGTATAATGCTCGAATTTTTCACGTCATAATCCCCGTCCTTGTCATTATGCGAGTATCTTCTCCCTCCCCTTCCGGCCATTCGACTTGGCAAAACACAGACAGACTCTTCCCTCCCCCTTTTCCCTCCCAACGAACCACTACCCCTCCCCTGCTTCCCCCTCCATCCCACCACCCATAGCCAATCACTGCAGGTTGGAGAGTATATGAACAGGAAAGGACGATCCATGTATCTTGATAATAATATTAGCTAAACTCTAGCACTCCCTTCACAATTAAAAGCCCATATTTTACTTAGAAGTTAGCCGGTCTCATGAATGTCACGATGGTTTATATCATAGCAATCCGAACGAGAGGGTCCGAACAAGGTAGGTACCAGACATATTGCACGATTTCTCTTCCTCCTGTTTTCAAATAATTCTTAACTTATTTAATTAACCATCTTTCCAAAGTGGAGCAAAATGGATCGTCCGTAAAGATAAAAAAAGTCACCAATGGGTGACTTGTAAATGTACACAATAGAAATATTTATATGTACCGCTAAACATCAAACGCACTCCAAAACACTCAAAATCAATCTCCCTGCTTGGATTTTCCCAACGAATATTTTTGCACTTTCAAGTGGTTTTTAGCAAAAATTAGGACACCACCATTTGTTGTGTATGGGCCGACAAAAATATGACACCAAACAAAAACCATCGATGCTGACGAATTTGACTTCATTTGGGTTCAACCAGTGTTCTGAAATACATACAACATCAGCCTGATGTTTACTAAAGAATATTTCCGGTACATTCATTTTGGAACGTGCACACCGAATGTTTAAATGCAACCCAAAAACCCCATCTTTCTTCAAGTAACGAAACGAACGGTAAGCTTTCGTACAGTACAATAGGTAACTAGATTAATTTTTTCCATACACCATTGCGATTAAAACGAAATAAGAACACCAATTAAACAGAACGATTCTCACTGATAATCCCCCCTCCCCTTCAGCTAATTTGTTCTATTCTCACTCTCTTTCTAGACAAGGCATCGCAACATCCCCTGCCACGCGCATTCCTGGCGACTATAGATAACTAGCTATGGATTAGAAAATCCTCTAAACATCCGGTATATTATCCGGACATATACTATTCAAGTTTTTGCTATGTCCTTGCAAATACTCTATAAGTTCTAATCATGAATGTCAAAAAGACCCCAACAAATAAGGTACAACTAATCTGAAAATTTGGAAATTGATGACGGAAACTAGAGACAAAAATGCAGGGAGGAAAGTAACAGATTCGAGGGGACAGTTAAGATAGTTTGAGCGAAATATCATTCCAGCTAGAAATCAATGAATGTGGCCTCATTTTATAGAAAAACATCTCACCCTTCCAAAGATACCAAAAATTCAACCCCTTACCAAATTCCTTTTGTAGTGATCTGCCAAAAAAATACCAGCCATTTTATATGGGAAACGGTATGTGTATGCACTCCAGAGAGACATTATTTTAAAAAAGTGAATAATTTCGAAAAACGTCTAAATCCCGTCAAAAAATTAACAGTGCGCAGTTTGTATGCTTTCTTAACTATTTTATTAAAAAATCAAACTGTCACCGCAGGAATTTTTTCACAATCACAAAATAACTTCCGTTGAGAAAGAGTTTTCAACGTACCGTGCGAAAAAAATGAGTAAAGTTTTTAGAATTTAGTACGTAGTTTTTATTTAATTACTTAGAATATGAGTCGAATAGATGTATATTATTGCAATATGAATAATTCAATATTGGATTCATGCCTCCAACAACTTCTTAAATTTAAACGTATAATTCGAATATGGTATCTATAATGACTGGAGAACTTACTCGCAAAAACTACCTTAAGCCAGACCCAAAGTCTATGCTAAGGAAAAAAGGTAGCTGGAAATACTGGGATCAGACACACTGGAGCTGTTTGATTCATTTGTAGCTGTAATCTGTTTCTCTGATCATATGGCATAGTCCCAAATTTTGTGAGTACACTATTGAAATTCGGAGTCCGGCTCAACACCAAAATCTAAGTTCATACTTTCGTTCAGATTTGTGTCGAAGTATATACTTGGAATACAACTGTTTTTTTAAGAATTAGCTTTGCCCACATAACACGCAAAAATTCCACATGTTATGAAACTCGTAAAAACTTTTTGCATGCAATATATTTCCCAACCCCCTCTCCACTAATTCCATGCACATTGCTAACTTAGCCCAACCACACACGCTTGAACATTATAATTACACGCGTAGCGAACACGTGTTGGAACGATTGACGATAGAATATTTTTGGTTAGTAGGTTTTTAATTGGCGCTTTGCATGTGTGGTACGCGGGTTTCAATGTAATTTCGGTGTTCTACCGTATCATTCATGCATGCCTGGAGTGGAAGCACCCCCTGCCACACACCCATTGAGTGGCTTGCAGGGTATGACGTAGATGTAGCAAGGTGAAGCAAGGGTGAACAAATAACAAAAATACATGAATGTATTCGCCCCTGTACCGACACGATATACCCTCTCTGGATCAACACCATTGAAACAGTATTTCGCTACGAAACAGAATCCAATAACCTATCATGGTTATGAGAACGATAGCCGCACTTCAGAGGGAAGAGTGAAACGGAGGAGTGAAAAAAACCACACCGGTTGCACTGGGCTCATAGGAAGCCGTCAGGATGTAAATGGATATCATGATCTAAAAAAACTCTGTTACAATTCCACACAATTTATTCTAACACGCCGACCTCGGTTTCGACAATCCTTATGTCATTATCAAGAATATAAGTTGGTCGCCCAGTTACTTTCACCATCGCCAATACTCTATTTCTCCAGATACCCAAGTAGTGAGAACAATACACTCATTTGACAAAAGATCGTAGGCTTTCCCGGCGAATAATATTAGTAAAATCTTCTCGGGCCCAAAGGCCTTTAATAGCCTAACCCGGTGCCAAACCCGAGAGGATTTTACTGATACACTAATTTGTTTTCGACAAGGCGGTAACTTCTTCACCCAAATTAATGACAAAACCTACTCTTGCGATCTGCAATGTTCTATAATTATTGGAGGCGACTTCGTCTGCACTTCTTATCTGCAAGCCAAACTTTCTAGATATGCCAAATTTCAAATAAAGCCTTCGCGTAACCACTCCAACCTCAAACTTAATGAATTACTAGCCTCGCAACATGAATAGAAACTAAAATATGTAATCCGTACTCACATTTTCGATGCATCTGGCTCCTAGCGCATTCACTTCGTCGTCCAGGATGTTGAAGTGTCACATTATCCAAGAAGTCAACACTGATTTTCAACAGGTATAATCATAACAAGCACGCGATAAAAAACTCATCAAAATAACACGAAAGAACGGCACTGCTCAATAAATAGTTAAAAATCGACACAAATCACTCTCCGGGTTTCAACGAATTGAGGGAAGTCTTGGTTACGACTGCCTGTTGAGCGAGGGAGCACGGGTGGAAAGCAGGAACGATGAAGGCATTGGGAAGTCGGCGAGGATCTGACCGAGGCGAGGTTAGGCGATTCAGACGCGAGCGCATCGGTCGAAATAGGCGAAGCGTGCAATGGCTCCATATACTTACGACCTTCACTCGACGCCATGACACGCAATATAAAAGCAAGTGGAGATAGGGCATTCATTCATGCCTACTCCAAGCAGACATGACGAGTCGTCGACATGGAGCGAAAAGGGAAAAAAAACTGTGGTCAAATCCTACAGCCAAATTGGGTGCTATTCCGGTTTGGGTTTGGATAGGTATTCAATTCCGATTTTCCACATTGATGAGATTGGACGTCACAACTACGAAAATTTCCAACGCGGCTGATAAAAAGTTGAGACTTGTCGGGAGCTTGGACATAACACCCACGAATTTTCCGCGGAGATTCGGAGATTCGATCGCGTGGAGTCCGTACTGAATAAGGCCCATAGAGTCTAATTAGGTTCATCTTATTCACTAGTACATCTGAAGGACTTAAACAACGAGGTGAAAACATCAAATCCGAAAAATACTATTTCAAAACTACGCAGCACCACAAATGGAATACGAGACATATACTCTTCCACTGATATGTTTATACATATACTTTATATTTCTCCTACTAAATTCGAGACATAAATTGAACTAAGGGCATCACCTGAACAGGTTAATGCTACATAATCAAACATGGGCACTCTGAACAGCTTTTCGAGTGAATATATCTCAGGTTTCGCACCAGACAATGTTGTTGAAATCTATCGACGTTTTGACGGCAGACTGAGCCGTCGTCTTTCGGATAAATCTTCACTTAAATTATTCCCCGGGAATACCTTGGATCTCTTAAAACACTTTTTCATTTACTAATACGCCACTAGTGGCTGATTTCCCACCTACAACCTTCATATGCCTTTATTGCACCGTTTGGGTTAACCGTAGGGGTAGGCTCGGATAGACAGATGGTTAGTAATATTCCACAATGGTTTTTATTAATATTAATAAAAAATGTATTATTGTAATATTTAATTAAAACCGCTGTGGAATATTACAACATGAATGTATTTACAAGTCAACGCAATGTTGTTCTACCACGTGAAGCCTGAGAATTTACTATATATTCGGATAGACATAGGTGTACATCTACATATTACCCTCCAAGCCACCTCAAGAGGGTGTGGCAGGGGGTTAATTATAACCAACTCGCATTACAACGTACTCCATTGAAATTAATTGAAATACAACGAATAATGCATTAGCAATAACCTGTAAACTTGTCAAAGGGGGAACCTTCACCAACACCCACTATACTATAGGTATGACACCAAAGCTACAGTGAATAGTTACTTGAATCAATGCTACAGATAAACGAGACACAGGAGTGGAGCAGGATGCATACGAAGCATGAAGTCAATACGACGGCGCAGTCTCAGAAACAAGTATAAAACAAATAATTAGCTACTTTACCTATACAGGGTCCCACTGACTGCGTTTGCGATTTATCGGGGGAAAAATGACGGTGAAAAAATTTGACAGCGGTGGGATTCGAACCCACGCCCTTTCGGACTGGTGCCTAAAACCAGCGCCTTAGACCGCTCGGCCACGCTGCCCCACACGTTTCACGCAATGTAGGGAAGACTAGGTTCATAACTACGATCGACAGAAAACTTGAAATACGAAGGGCCAGGCGATATCCACGCGTAGCTTACCCATCAGTATATCGGAGCAATGAAGTGCGGAAGGCAAACAAACGACTTGACGCAGGGACTTGAGCATCCGGAAGGACGTTCGAAACGAATAACAGTGGCGAGAGGCACGAAGTCTTTCGTTCCTCAACGCGTGACGTGCAATCTGAGGCAGAGAACGAGAATGGGCCCAATGTACGAATGACCTATGTAAACAGAGGCGTGGACATCTTTTGAAAGTCAACGTCCGGGATAGCCTTGACGATATTTATTAATCTTTCTTTTTTACATGCATAACTTAAAGGAATGAGCAATACGAGAGGAATATGTTGACCGCGAGAATTATCGGTGAACAAAGTAGAAGTGACTCTAAGGCGGAGGAATATTTATGAGTCTTGATAAGTAGGAGAAACGTATGAAGCCATTCATTAATGCATCAGAGGCAAAAAAGATTAAGGATATTGTAATAATCGAAGCCGGCTTTCTTTAACACATTATTATTTATTTGGTTTCATAATATCCTAACTTCGCTGATGAAAAGGGTAACCTATGAACCCAAACAAAATTAATATTAAAAAATATGCAGGTTTTTCGACGAATATTTCGTTTTAATTACCTCATCTGCCCTGCCATAGGAGCCAACTGCGACACCATTTGCCCTTGCGACTACCGAATAATGACTTCAATCACGACAGTAATTCGCTTAATACTTCAAGAAATAGGTGATATGATACCATTATTATCGTGTCATTCAATAATCCGGGACTTTCCGCAATCCTATGAACAGTATCCATTAAAAACGTATACATAATTTCTCGTTCATTTGAACGTTTATGGGCAGAAAATGGATCAAACTACATGAGAGACCACTTTAAACATCTTCACCTAATGGATAAATTATGATGAAAAATAATACGGAAACTAGACACATTTAGCCAAACCGTTAGATAAAACGTGCATTGAAGATGCTGTAAATTTTTTCCAGAATTTTCAAGGAAAAAAACTTGAGGGGTGAACAACCTTACGCTCTTTCGCGAACCCTATCCCGATAGGTATCTGCCCTATTAGGTAAGTGCGTATGTACCAGTTTAAACGATCTATAAACGTTATTCTACACAATAACATTTGAATTGCTTAACCACTCTGTAGCAACCACGCGCAAAAAACCTGAATTCCTTCGGCTAATTATCTCTTTCACCTCACTTCCCCCAATTCATTCTCGTTTTCGCAGAATAACGTTACATTTTATACGAAAAACGGAAAATCTCATGTTCAGTGCTTAGAAAAAATAAAACAACTGAAACATAGCCTATTCGGCGAAACACACCGCCGGTCTGACATCCTCAATTATTGCCTGCAAACATCAAGGCACTAGTTTATATATTAATTTTAGGTACGATCTTGATTATGAAAATTTTATCGTAGAATGGCGTTGGACATTTATTTCTCTGTATATTTGTTGAGCTACATTGAAATACATCTATATCTACGTCATACCATGAAAGCCACCTAAAGGGTACGTGGCAGGGGGTGCTTCCACACCAGGCATGCATGAATTATACGGCAGAACACCGAAGTTGCATTGAAGCCAGGGTACCACACATGCAACGCGCCGATTAAAAATCTACTAACCAAGAAACATTCTATCGCCAATCGTTCCAAAATGCAAGAGGTACAAATACCGATAGAGACACGAGTTTAAAGGAACTCATAATATGTTTCCATAGTCCTTTTAACCCGAATGAAATTTCAAGTAACACAGATACAGACTTAAGGTCTAGAATTGGCATGCTTCGGAAAAAATCTTCTTTGACGGAGCATCGTTAGGTATACCTACGCCACGTTACAAAATTCCGTTTTCAAAATAAATCAATACAAAAAGGTGCTGCCAACCTGTCATTATCTGAATGGCTATGGGTAATTCATTGCATCCATAGTATCGAATCAGTGTGAAGCAAAATTGCCCCGATGAGTTCAATGGCCTCAGAAAAGGATCCAGAAGTTGAAATATCTGTCCGTGGATTGATATGAGTCTTTGACGCCGAACACCTTTTAATTTTCTAAAGCAAAGAAATGTCCAATTTCCAATCATCGCATTATTTAACAAATGATGTGGTACGAAGTCACTCGCACGGGTTCATATACACCAGGGTTGAAATTCGCCATTTCTCAATTCAAGTCAAATGATTTTTTCATGGCGAATTTCAACCCTGGGGTCTAAAAAATGTCATTCGTAAGAGCAGACTCTTATTTTTCAATGGTATTTATATCAAGTTCGGCTTCCTCATTCGCTATGACTCAGCGAATTTGCAAGCCAACCCACTCACATGTTTTCCATGGCAACCCAACAATGCCACCCACAACAGACTGGTGGGGAGGTTGATTGGGGGAGAGGGGCTATTTCTGTTGGCCAGGATGGAGGGACAGGGTTTAGGAAGGGTTTGGAAAGAGGGAGGGCTACGCTGCTAAAACACGCGAGGAGGGGATGGACGACTTGAGGAAGGGATGGACGACTTGGGGAGGGTGGAGTCATACATGTGGATTGAACGATGATCGCGAACGTTTTGAGTTCGGTGTGTCAAAATTCATAGCAAAAAACAAGATAATCTCGGGCGCCGCCTCACATCTGTTAATAAATGTCCGTAAAACAAATACTGAGGATTCCTGCGATACTGAGTGGAACACAACTTCACTGTGTGCACTTATCTTCATTTGTCATCTGATGATGATGTAAATACATCGAAACCTAGGTCGTGGCAAAATTTATTTCTGTGAATAATTGCTAAATTTTCATTTCGGCAAAATATACGTAAATCTATTATATCTGCAGCTCTTGTAAACAAAGTTATATTTATGATCATCTATTATTTAAACACAGGTTACAGGTATTTGCCGATGCATTTATTCATATTATAAATGGAGTAACTCTTTACAATAGTGACTCTTTAGCTGCTAAATTGCATTCGATAAATCTTCCATTTAAGTTCCACTTTCTCAGGCGAGATGTTGTAGAACAGCATTTTTCAATTATACATTAAAGATATCGTACTGTCTATCTGTTATAACAAATTCGTTCAACACGTATTTCGACTGTTTTGCAGTCAACATCAGGAACGACTAAACTTTCACATAACCAGACATGTGCATATATATCGAGAGATACATTGGCCAAAACACAGTAGTGGGGGGGGTGGTGGTTGTGGTGGGGGTAAGAAGGAAGGATAGGAGGGGAATTTCCTGTTTCTGACGATGATATACACGCCTGTCATAGGTTCGCCATCGCTGGGCCCGAAGAAGGAAGAAAGAAAGAATGAGAGGCAGACACGGGAAGTGAGTGAGCACGGAGAGGCGACCCTTTTAGACGAACCCCCGTCAGGATACATATATCTATATATATATATATATATATATATATATATATATATATATATATATATATATATATATATATATATATATACATCGAGTTTCCGCCCCACAACGCGAGGAAACGCCCAATCATTTCTTTACGGGGAAACACTTCCGGCACATCGCGAATGAAACGAAAAAGACTCGACCGGTTGGGAAGGCAGTGGGCCGCCGCGAACCACGAAGAAAAAACAGGAAAAAAACCCGCAGTTCAGAGGCATTATTACAAAGCAAAGTCCAAACGACCATTGACGGTCCAATGATGGAAAAATGTCAGCGTCTTTCGGTATTTCTTTAAGAGATATTTGCAAATATGAAGACGCAGTGTTCAAGGGATGTTGTGCGGCGATGCGCTCCAACGGCACATCAAAAGACACAATGAGAACATTTGTCGGTCGCTTTCCTTGGGTTATTACTATACTTATGAACTCTAAGAATAAAACAAGAAGTTTGGAGGAAAGTATTGAACCTGCAGATGGATGGACCCCAATCAAGTGACCATAAGAGAATGTAATTAGTAGTTACAGAAGGAGTAGAGTTTGGGAACACAGAAAGTGTCACACAAAAGAATAATTCATTATAATAGTGGCCAATGAGACTTAAAACTAGGTTATTCGATAGGTAGTGTTGCTATTTTGTTGATGATTTTCTTCCTAATATTTGTCTCAGAATCTGCAACGTAGTACTCACATCACGCCTTGCATGTTTTCTGCATAACCCTTGGTTCAATGAGCATCTATGAAGCTGCATTTTATACATTCAGTTTCTCTACCTCTATTGGCATGCATTGCACAATGAGTGGGGTGCATGCACGCGAGATGTCACCCACTGGCATTTTTTGACATGTTCTTTTTCTAATCCACCAACAGTGGTAGCTTCATTAACTTTATTGCGGTGCATCTACCTCAACAAAATAACCGGCAAGCCAACGGAAGGGTAAGTGGCAGGGGGCGAATTATCACCTAAATTAACTCTATTGAACCCGAAAAAGTTAACGAAACTACGAATTATGACGCACAGCAGAGAGCCTGCAGAAGGGGAACTGTTAAAAGGAGAACTTTAATAGGGTGGCTACTGATATCCAATTTTCAAATCCCTGACCTTTCCCTTATTTTTCCCTGATGGATTTACCAATTTCCCTGACCAATCACCAAAAGGTCACCTATTTTTGGCATATGTTTTTCGGCTGAATTAAATCTTCTACAGCAGCTAGGTATAAATTTTCCAATCATCGTCTCGTATTTTGAGAACTGCAAGTATGTATATATACTATAAGCTAATGTGCTCCAGCTACTCCTCGATCTGAGTTTCGGAAGTAAAAAAAAACGAAAGGTATAATTTTCCGATCAACATAGCCTCGGATTCCTCGTGATGAGCGTAATACATTGTGATCATGATTTTTAACACAACTGGGAAAACACCGCAATAAGTATATACAAAAAGGATACATTGTACGTCTGATTTACAACTAAATAACTAAGAATCACAACTAATAAGCTTCACAACTGAATACTCCACGAATTGATGGTGCTTATTCCATGCATGTCAGCGACGGACGTTAGTTTCAGTCGGTGAAATAAAGGGCGGGAAAGAATGGCCGATTAAACTTAATGATAGAATCGGAGAAAATAAAATACTTTGTAATATTCCAGTACGATTTATTCTTTACCGACCGGGTTCAACGCTAGTGCGTCATTTTCAAGGGCACACTCTCCAATATGATAATGAACCCTTGAAACCGGTCGGGGAAGAATAAATCGCAGTGGAATATTACAAAGTATTTTATTTTCTCCCACCAGAATGTTATCCCACAAAGTAAAGCCTTCAACAGTTGAACTATTAATGGTAGAAAATAACGAGGATTCCTATTCCAGTTTCTCCCTGACTAGTACGAGAATTCCCTGACTTTTACAGGAATTCCAAATTCCCTGACAATTCCCGGTTTTCCCTGACAGTCGCCACCCTGTTTAACCAAGGGGTACGAGATAGTTCAAGCCGGAGATAAGTCACCCCCTGCCGCACACCCTTGAGGTGGCTAGCAGGGCTGAAAGAGGTAGAAGTAGAGGTAGAAGTAACTCACCCAAGGGGTCGGCGACTCCTTGCGGGACTTCCTCCACGTTGAGCGCGCGGTTCAAGTTGGACTTGCGCTTGCCGCTCTTGTCCTTCTCACGGCGCGTGACGTCAGCCAGCGAGGATGCAGACGACGAATGGGAGAAGACGGACGTGTGATGAGGCTGTTGGCTCGGATGCTGAACACTCGAAGCGGCGGGGACCACCTTTGAAAAGAACAGAGGAGAGAGAGGAAAATATTAAAAATCAGGAAGATTATGGCATGAGGTCTCGTACTTCCCCGGCGTTTTCGACAGAGAAATCCCTTTTTAAGGTAGTGCGAGCGAGATAGTTCCCTATTCATAATGGAGACCATATTCGAATTATACGTTTTAATGTCACCAGCTGTAGGACACATCAACTAAATATTGCATTATTAATGGTGCAATAAAATAGTTTTACACGACAGAAATGGTGAGTAATCAAATGAAAATATCTAAATTAGTCTTTAACTTGACTCAATTTTTTCGCGCGGTGCGTTTGAAACTCCTTCAAAAAGGAAGATTTTTTGTGATACCCAAGAATCTACTGCAGTGACGATATGATTAATTTTCAAAAATAGTTAAGAAACATACAAACTACACGCTGATAGTTTTTTTACGACATCCAAGTGTTAGAAATTCCTCATTTTGTAAATAATGTCTCTCTGGAGTGCATACACGTACCATTTCCCATATAAAAGGGCTGTTATTTTTGGGCAAATATCTCCGAAAGCAATGTGGTAAGGGGTTGAATTTTTTGTGTCATTAGAAGGGCGAGATTTTTTTCTTCAAAATGAGACCAAATTCATTGATTTCTAGGTAAAACGTTATTTCGCTTAAACTACCTTAAGGTAGTTAGAGCGAGATAGTTCCCTATTCATAATGGAGACCATATTAGAATTGTACGCTTCAATTTTAGCAGCTGTAAGAAGCATGAATTAAATATTAAAATATTAATGGTGCAATAATATACTAGTGTATGCCTGAAATTATACATAATCAATTAAAAACATCCACAAAGTCTTTGATTTGACTCATTTAATAAACTTAATGGTTGAAGGCGTAACTTTGTTGAATGTTAACGTAGAAAATGCAAATAAGAAAAATCCCTTAGTATATTCAACACCTAAAACTTTTATTCCTGACCTAGATTTCGATTGCCTAGCAATCATTTTCAAAGGTACATTATGTATAGCATGCGATTTAATACATAGAGACCTGGGGAGGGAGAAGGGTGGGGGAAGAAGTGGTTGGTTGACGTCAGAGACGTGCGACACGGTCGGTGAGAGGTGGTGGGGGGAAAGGTGTGGATACTACGGGGGGGAGAGAGAGGGAAAAACACACTCATTAAGGAGATTCACACTTATGTTTTTGGTAGCACTCAAAATTTCAAAATGTTCTAAGTAGTCTAATTTGGCCCCTTCCTTCTCAATATGAAGCACTTCCGGCAAAAAGTCACTTGAATGGTCCTCTTCGATTAAATTTTTAGCGAAGGCTGATGAGATATCTCCTTTCACCCAACACGTTTTGTGTTCTCCAGCCCTTAAAGAGATGGCTCGACCACTTTGTCCAATGTACATAGAAGTACAATTGGGAGTAGTACATTTAAGCTTATATACACCATTTCTGTTCGCACTACTCCGCGTTCGTACTCATCGCTGTCGCAAACAAGCATCAAAGTCTAACGCCCATCTCAAAAAAAAATTATTTCAACATATTTTTGTCTAAATTCCTAATGCCAAGCCGATATATATGTTCATAACAATCTAAAATTAAGGAAACAAAGTTACAATATAATTATTGTATCACTTCTACTGTTACCAATAAGGTGAGTTTCATCGCATTAACAGATGCACTAGAAAGAATCGTGGCACAAGAATATTTTTATTACTTAAAAAATATTTGCGTGTGCACTCAACGGCTCACGATTACCTCTTCGGCTGATTTCAACATCTTCGTGCGGACACACAAACAAGACCACGGAACTCACTTTCGACCGACCAAGTTTCGCCCAGCGCTCCGTCGAATAAATGAAAAACGCGAAAGGAGAAGAGGCGACCTAAACAAGCACACGGAAAGGACAACGCCGTAAGTGAGTTCGAAAGATTTGTGTCCACGGTCGCTACTATTTTTTTTAAGCAACGCTTTTAATGGCAGAAGCGTCGTCGGCGGCAGTTAATCGCTCCAATCAATCGGGTGTCCCAGGCTTGTCGTGAACACGGTTTTCGTTTTTCCGAAGAGTAGGAGTTCGGGGGGCGGGGCGGTGGACATTCTCCCGATGACGTCCGACAGGGGAGTGCACTCGGCCCGCCATCCTTCAAAAGAACCCCCGAATGAGGGCAACGGGGGCCCTCCGAAAACAAACGGCGTCCACTGAATAAATCTCGCATTAAGTACACGACATCGGAACGAACGCATTCGCTCAGCAACGAGTGGCGACAATTCCTAAATATAGGTGGCCTTTCATTGGATTATGTGATTTTGTACTTTCCCGGCGAATATTATGTGTGCAATTTTCTCGGGATTCACACCGGATTAAATTTTTGGCTGCTGCCAACGTTTCGATAGATAACACTTCCATCGTCATCATGGTAATGATGCCCGGGCCGCCTGCGTTCTTATATAGGGTCTTGGACGGTTACATCTGACTGACCATTGTTGTTTCTTTTTTCCGTTATTATTTTTGAAATTAACGGTTTACACCCTTGATTTATCGAGTACCCCGAGTCTCGATTTAAGTTACTGGGCTGAAAATGTATTTCTCTGGCTTCCTTAAATAGCCTTTCCCAATAACCATTGGCCTTGCATATGACTTTCGCACCACTAAAGGAGATGAGATGGTCCTCCTTCAGGCTATGCTCCGCCACGGTGGATTTTTCAGGATGATAAAACCTAATGCATCTCCTGTCTTCTTTCAAGCGCGTTCAAGGCGATTTGATCGTACATACTAGAGGTTATGATAAAACAAGAAAAAATAATAGCAAGGACATTAACTACCACACAAGAAATAGTCGTTATAATGAAATAGTGTACTGTTGGTTAAAGGAAATAATGTGCCCGCCCCAATACATGTGTCTAAAGCTGCACAATACACGGTCCATTGAAGTTCAAAATCAACCTCTGGTGAGACTAAGAAAAAAGGTTTGATTGGCAGATGAATGCATCTTTTCATCTCTGCGAGGCTCTGGAACTGAATCGGTGGGTGAAGAAAATTGCAACCACTGTTATATGTAGAGTGCTTTCCATTTCATTGTATTTTTTGATAAGGTCTGTAGCACGTGTAACGCTCTAGCTGACTAACAGACTATTATAATTGTTACTTGAACTAGCACTGTGTCCACTATTAAAAGGGACAAGTTGACCAAAAGGTGCTGATGAGTAAGGGGAAAAATAAAATCTCAAATCCGAGAAGCGTAAACATTCGTTTCCAAGAGTATAATTTCAGACATATTCTAAAGATTTTCCGCATACATAAGTTATTGTTTATCATTTATTTCTGTTTTTGCTTCAGTAGTGTTTACTCCTATGCCACAGGGTTTGATCTAGAATTTAAATTCAGGAGGGTAAAATTGTTCTCCTTATGAGAGAAAAATTATCTTAAATATGCCCCGCATGTTCCATAAAATGCACTCATTGATGCACGGCCTTATGAGAGTTTCGACAAATTGCACCTTGCCTTCCTTAGATTTTCGAGAAAATAGGTCAAATGTCTTCAAGAAAAGTTTAAGCGAGGTCATAACAAATTTGATCTCTCCGTCACAGTTGCTATCTCTCCAAATTCTTCATCTACGATCAGAGCCACTCTATCCACCCAAAGAATTCTGTAGGGCTGTTGAAATACGTAAAAATAATGTCGAGGGTAATTTGCGATATTTGTAGTTCACATGAGGAGCAAAAACTTAGCATGGCGATAGGATTTACCGTGATGTGTGTTTCAGTCTATAGAGCTCATAGAATCTGAAGAACGTAACAAATTCCAGTGGTTTCCTCCACGTGGAGACAGAGTGTCATTCACGACGTTTTGAATGCACAGTAGCATATTCCTTCAGACTTGAAGATGGAAGCAACAATGCATTCAAAATTCTGTCGAGGAGACCTTGGCTATGCGCTGCGGGAATCCCCAGAACACACAACATTCTTATATGCATTATTAGACGCATTTCAACGCTTCAATTGTGCAGTCATGGATGAAAATGCGTTCAACAGAATTACGATTTACCATCACTGATTAGTTAGTCATTCGGGGTCAGCGAATTGGAGCGGAGGTCATTTGCGTCATTGAGGACAGGTGGGTGAGAGGAGGATTATCCAATGAACGAGGAGAGGAGGAGGGAAACCCAGCGTCGGAATTAGTCAGCTGTCATGGAAAATCGTCAAGTGGGCGACAGCTTATCGTCCAATCAAACGGACGAAATACTTCCCAGACGACCTCTTCGCAGAGCCAACTGATTTACTTCCAGCCTACATTTTCTGCTATTTTTTTCCCTATAAAATTGTACCCAATTTAGTAGAATTTTATGAACTTACATACTATCTTAAGTATTTTTCCTCTTTCTCTCTTGGCAAACTCCTTCCATTCGGGCATTTTGTGTGACACATTTATGTTGATGACAAAATTTTGTCAATTTTTGTGTTCGACAGCAGAATCATTAATGTATTCTCGGGCTTATCTCAAATGGAAACACAGAGCATGATGAACATTCATACGTTCACCGGAGGAAATGTTATAAGGTTTCACCAGACATCAAGGCTTGCCCTTTCCCGGCACGCCTAAGCTGAACTACCTGTGGCTAGTGATGGTACAGGGTCTTTGATGATAATTTCATCCAACGAGTGAATCTGAACCTGACTCAAAGCATCCGACGTACCCAAATATTTATCTGCGGTTCAACAGACAACTAGAGCTTCCCGCGTCGAAGGTAACATAATTTGGGAGACAGAACCACGGTGCTGTTGGAATAGATGCGAAAGTTGGCAGATGCGCCGTTCTCGAGGCGCCGTTTCCCAATCTTTAGTAACACCTGGCCGCATTAACGGCTCGCAAAATATTTTTGGGCCGGATGAAGGCTTCGCCGCAATTTTCACAACAAACGCGCCATTCGCGTGTTTAACAAGGATGTTACGATGCCTAATGACTCACGAGTTCACTGAAAAGACCCAATGAATCACTGGCCGATAATTACCACAACAACTGGCCGGATGGCAAAAAAAAACATTTTTCAGAAAACGCAAAACTTAACTGCGATCATATACAAGAAAATGTCATGATATCAAAATAATCTAAAATTTACATCTTCAGGTTTTTGCAGAGTTCCTCTGTTGATAACGAAGGTATAAAATGTATTTTTTCCATAAACCGATAAAAGACCATACAGCCTCCACAGGGACTTTACACTGGTTTTGTCGATATGTGGTGTAGCTCGTTCGTTGAATCACTCTTTAATTCTTTTAGTCTTATCTACTGCCTAGAATATACTAAAAACACGAAATGTGTGTTCCCGCTAAAATACTAGTATCTCTTTCCATTTATGCAATAGCAAAATGCATTAAAACGAATAGTTTCTCTAACTATAGTGGCATGATAATACTTGATAATAATGCCTATATGCCGTGGCATAATATTGAATGTTGGTGAAATGTCACCACCTCATGAGTATTTGCATGTTTTTCCTCAAATGCACCAATAGGAGTGTCTTCATTCACATAATTGGGGTGCAGCGTAGTACATGTTGGTGATAGCCTAGTACATGTAAGTTGACACTCCCTGCCACAAATCCTCAGAGCGGTTTGCAGTACACGTAGACGAAGTTCAACGGGTATTTTCGAAACGTTGATTCAAGATTTCCTCGAAGACGTTTCAAATGAATTGGAGCAATCATCAACAGGTCACTTTTAAAGTGCCTTTAAAGTGCCTCGCAGGCAGGTTCAAGGAATTTCGCACCCTGTCGTTTTTTTGGCAACCAGACAGTCGTTAAGCCCTCTTGTAGCGGAAAAAAAGTTTCTTCAATGAAAATATTAATTCAATTTCGAAGGTTTCTCATGCAACTCCAATGAATTCCGATTCGAACGGTAGTGGTAACAATTCACAACGGAATTGCAAGGAATTCATTGAAATTCAATCCTATAATTATATGAGTTGGCCAACCAATGTATTGTTTAATGACTAACACTCTTTCATGAAGCTTTACGAGAATCCACGGTATCAGAAATCAATCGCTTCATATTATGCGAAGAAAGACAAGAAGAAGATGATGATGAATACACTGATTCCAAACCCTAATCTTACGCAGTGAAGGAGATCTCTTTTGTACTTGGGATAACTAATATTAAACGTTTTTGGACGTTTAATTCCTCGTGAAAAAAACAAAGGCATGGCAACTTATAAATTACTACAAAGGACTCAAAATGCATAAAAGGACATCATTGACCCATTCAGGGAATTAATTAGAGTCCACCCCCACAAACGACAGGATTTAAACTCATTTCAGCTCAACTTCATCGCAAGAAAACACCGCCAACCAATCAATATGAGATTTATTCTGTGGCATTATGAGAATACTTGACACGGCTAGCATATGAAAAATTCCCCGGCCATTACTATAGAGGAGCAAAGAGTTACAAATATTTTCAAATTAAAAAGTTATTATTCAAAAGGTGCAATTGAGTGAAATTCTCAGTAAAAAAAACATTCGTCTGGACTGAGATTCGATCTCAGAACCTTCAATTTCTCGCCGAAAGCTCTAACCAGAAAACCTACCTAGACGTCCTCTTCCGTCGTGATTCACATGGGGGCTTAAGGTAGTTTGAGCGAAATAACATTTACCTAGAAATCCATGAATTTGGTCTCATTTTAAAGAAAAATATATCACCCTTCCATAGACATCAAAAATTCAACCCCTTACCAAATTACTTTCCGAGATATTTGCCAAAAAATACCAGCCTCTTTATATGGGGAATGGTACGTGTATGCACTACAGAGAGACGTTATATTAAAAATGAGGCATTTCCTACACTTAGATCTCGTCAAAAAATAAACAGTGTGTAGTTTGTGTGTTTTCTCAACTATTTCTTTTTAATTAATCCTATTGTCACCGCGATAGGTTCTTGGGTATCACAAAAAACCTTCCGTTTTGAAGGAGTTTCAAACGTACCGTGTGAAAAAAATGAGTCAAGTTAAAGACTTATTTAGATATTTTCATTTGATTACTTGCAATTTCTGTCATGTAAAACTATTTTATTGCACCATTAATAATGCAATATTTAATTCGTGTGCCTCACAGTTGGTGAAATTAAAACGTATAGTTCGAATATGGTCTCTATTATGATTAGGGAACCATCTCGCTCGCACTACCTTAAGAATCTTATGGCGGCCACCGCTGAACATGAACCGCTACCTTAAATGAACAAATTGACCACACGGGCACCGTGCATATAATGCCCGCGGCGTGGCGTACCCGCGTGCAAACGCTAAGCACTACTGTCCACGAGGTTAAGCCCAAATTTAAAGAAAGAGGTGTTCACTTTGGACCAATTAATAGAAACAATAGAGTGACCACTGGCGGGTGACTTCGTTTGAGTTACTGCCCGGCAATTCCGCAGTTCATTGAACGTATACAAAATGAATTTCGTAACCTGGACAATAGCAATAGCTACAAAAAACGGGTTAAAATTACCTTAATGAAAGTACACTAATAAAACGCACGCCATACAATAAACATAGGTCGACAGAAGAGCAGAGATGAGAGACAATAACTGGGAGGTACTCTATAAAAAGATTACATTAGTAAAATACAACTTGAACAAAGAGAAAGTGTGCCCAGACAGAAAGCTGAGATATTAATTCACACGATGATGCCCGCGTATCAATCAATTAAACGACAGGTCAATAAATATGAATTCAACTGATAAGACCGAGGGATTAACACGTAAACTGATTCATGAAGGGAGAAGAATAAGAATTATGATTTGAAATGGGCTAAAGCCTCACTCACAACGAATGCAACAACCATGAATATATATTAAGGATATACATGTTTGGAATTGTTGCCTAGGCTACGTGTTGCCTAAATTTCCACTTTTAGTTCAACCAGTCCTTGGGGCCACTTCGAAAAAATTCTTTTCAGATGAATCGTAAATGGACGTAGTTAATTGTTGCTAACGTGAGACTGTGGTGAATATTCAATAAAGATCGAGGAGATATGAATAACTTGATGCTTTGAATAATATCTTGCTATTGTTGTGACCTAAAAGTTAATTTGTAAATACTAGAGAGGAAATATCTATTACAGGAAATGTGTAAGAGGTTTATGAAACGTCCATCGTGTGCCGAGACGATGTTTGCCAGACTCTGATTCTAATTTGGAACGCATTAAGCCCGTTCGGCTTAAATAAAGAATATAAAATGCCTTGTTTAACAGAACTTGCTTCGTACCAGGCTACAAAGCAGAGTGTGCGTCTACGAGGACCCAAAATTGGAGACTTGGATTGAAAAATAAGAATCTGCTCAAGGCGGCGGTAAGTGTATTCCTTTTTACCTACACTGCAATGATGGCCATTTGGAATACTCATGAAGATACCACATTAAAACGATATTAAAAAAGTGAATAATTACGTCCCGCGTGTAATACTACAGTTTTATCCACTGCATTATTACTTGTAAGTAAGACCAGTAAGACGTGTTTATTTACAAACTATCGACAGTATGTAGAATTGAAATTCCGTCTTTCACCACTAGGAGCTCCACATTCCAAAAAGTTGTTTGTTTACAGAATTTTAGACAACAGTTTTTGGTGACGAGATAGCAATCCATAATATATATTCATGGCAACAGCAAAGAAAACAGATATGGATTAAACGTCACCACATCGTCTATATATGCCTTCTATTCTTTCTACTAGCGCACTAATCACTTCGCAACACATCGGCGCTCTTGCCTTAAATTCGTTAATCAGACCCTGCGAACTAAGAGGCGCAACCAAAAAACAGACCGACAGATGAGCTCTCAACGACAAAATAACGTCGATAATGAAACCCGTGATTGTTGCGAAAATTGTTGATTTTCAGCAACAACATCAAACACGCATAGAATAAATTTCATAATTACTACGTTGTAAAAAGCTAACGCTATTAAATATGAACGGATTTTTTTAAAAATAATAAAACGTTCGCTTATGACAGTCGTTCTCTCGCAGATTGCTACCTACCGGCAGGTTACGATAATACACTTCATCGGCGCACATCATTCCATTCCACGTCGTTCGTGAGAGCTGATGTGTTCCGTTCACTGATGTGTCCTGATTTGTTCCAACTTCAATTCCTTGAACAAGAAGATCGCAACGATAGCAAATACAGTAAATAAATGAATGAAAGCCGATCACCTTCGTCGCAGAGCGATGTAAACAAAGGAGCGAAGACTCGATCGAAATGCGAGCGAAATAGATGCGACTACTAAGTACTGTTGCCACTTGCGGGTCGAACCCGTTACTCACACGCTTCTTCTGTGCATTGCCTCGAGGGGCGAAAGCAATCGCAATACACACGCTCTTTGCACCGGTTTTATTTTAGGTAGCAACTGTGCTCTTTTTAGTATCTAACCATTTTCCATCACCTTTTACTCATAGGGGACCTTTCTCGATGCGCTGAATTTCTTCAATAAGCCCAAAGAGATTCCAAAACATGGACAACCCACAAGTGGCAACAGCGCTCAAACTTTCACCACCCCTCTCGCGAAAACGGCCGCCTTACCGCTGGCTTAAGCCCGCTAAAATACTCAGTTGTTTATTAACTCATTAAAAATCGATATCAAAATCTGAGTTTACGATGGTAACTGTTATTAAATACTGCTCTAAAGAGCTTCAAAACAAGACCAAGATCTTGCTTCTACTACTTTTCAAAACCAAGAAAAAGTTGTTTCATAAAATTGTTAATAACTTTTTTATGGCACATTAGAAAGAACTGAATGTTTAAATATACATTTAAATATGTTTTTCCTACACAATATTACAGGTTCATTACGATTAAACTTCAAGTTTCTTCACAATTAAATGTCAAAGAGAGCGCTCCGTTCGAAAATGGCAAAAAACCGGCACTTTTTTTGTTCTCAACCGGAATAAAAAATCGAGTGTGTGATGCAATAATGATCGGCAAACTTTGTTGAACGCAAAATAAAACGAGATAAGATTTGGTGTAATTGGCATACATGTGGGTACCACGGTTCATTTTTAATCAGTGTCCAAACTCGAGTCAACATAAATTTTGCACCGAGAGTAGTTGGAGAGATTCCTGGGCTCACATGCACAATAAACACATGAGGAGAGGGGGGTAGAGCAAGTCAAAGGAAGCGAATGGCTGGGGGGGGAGGGGTGGGGACAGGAGAGAGGGGCGAAGAAAGCATTTCCAGAATTATCTCCGCGGCGGAGTGGGGGCAGTGGACGTCGCTACCACGGCTGCCCCCGAAAACCCTCGAGCGCGGAAGGACGAACTAAATTAAGATCCACCGCGAACGTACGTAGCCTGCCAGAGTACTCACCCGTTGGAAGAGGGAGTTTTGCACTGCTCCCTCTTCACTCTCAA
Organism: Ceriagrion tenellum; assembly: GCA_963169105.1. NCBI lineage: Eukaryota > Metazoa > Arthropoda > Insecta > Odonata > Coenagrionidae > Ceriagrion > Ceriagrion tenellum. The sequence continues at coordinate 12,621,002 of OY720639.1, forward strand.
CATACATGTGCATCCTCCATCTCTTCTCCGTCACTAACTCCCTCTCGAGCCGTGCACTTGAAACACTGGACTCGGACGGCTCCCTCACTATTTCTCCCACCAGGTGGCAGCACTATCATAAACGGCCTTCATTAAAAAACGTTGGCCCGGAGCAGAGGTGTATAATCCTAGCTAGTTTTTTCTTTCTCGAACGCCTTTTTTATATCACATCACATCTCACACACACGCACCGCAATCCGTTCTTCGGCTGTTTTGTTTCGTTCCCACGGTGACGTCTCGAGGTCGCGCCGATGCCGGTCCCGAAGAGGAAAGGGATTATGGGTTAAGGAATACAGAAATTGGGAATAGGTCCTGAGGACAGAGAGTAAGGGATAAGGAGAGAGAGAACACGAATCATGATGTTGAAAGTATTAGCGATGACGGGGCGGGAAGAAACGCACTCAAAAAGGCACTCGTTTCTAAAACACACGCACGAGCGGAGTCGAGTGATAAATTGAATACAGATTTGTCATACTTCAGCGGCACTCGGACACGATTAGAAGAGGAGCGAAATTTGGCAACAACGTTCGAATTTCCACCCCATTAAACACGTGTACAAAACATTTCACCGTATCGAGGCGCAGAAATGTTTGGACTCGGATGTATTGGAGGACAATCGAGGGGCATGCGAGAGAGAACAAGAGTTGGCGACACCGGACTGAAACGCCACCGCCGCGGGAAAGGGACGCGGACAAGAGCCGTGCTTGTTGTGTTTAAAACGCTTCGTGGACTGAGAAGAGCCGCGGGAGGAGAATGCCAAAGGAGGAGCAGGGGGGTGAAGGAAGGGGGAGTCCTAAAACGCAAGAGGTGGAGGGGTGATTTTAGTCACGCGGTCTGCTGCCGCGAAGGGCTGAAGGGAGGTAGGGAAGGGGTGACTCATTTTAAAAGAGGGCGGATTTATAATTGGGGGTAGGAGATAAGGGTGAACAGAATGGAAGAGATGGCGGGAGAAATATTAGGGAGGGGGGTGTGGTTGTCCTGAGAGAACTGGACATCGATACGATACGAGAATCGATCCCACATTAGAATCGAAAATCGCTAATTATTCATCGAAATGAAGACACGAAAACACAAAAATAGGAGCAACCGATGGTGATTCAGGGAGAAACAGTTTGGGCTGCTACAGGTCGCAGAATGAGACATGGCTGCCCGTTGCCGCCTTTACTTCTCTATATTCCTTCTTTCTTAACTTCAGATATATCGTGGGGAACACACATACAAAACATATGCGGCACAGCATTAAAGACACTAGGTTTTGTTAAGCGTATAATAGGAAGGTCTTCGGGTGAAAAAGTCAAAGAGAGGTGCTACTTCGCCCTGGTTAGGCCACACCTCGAATACGCCGCGAGCATTTGGGACCTCTGCCAAATAGATTAAACCAAAAAAATTAACAAAATACGAAGAAAAGCAGCACGCTTCGTTAAACTGCTACTAACGAACATATAGTGTTACACAACTGTTAGAGGGATTAATGTGGGAGCCCCTAGAGACTCGGAGGCTGCACGCTAGGCTTAGGCTGCTTGAGATATTCAGAACTGGCGTGTTTCAGACCATAACAGAGAATATTATCATGACGCATCACTACATTTCTAGCTCTGACAGATGCGATAAAATAAGAGAGGTACACTGCCGAACAGATAGGTACAAATACTCGTTCTTTCCGCGCACAATAAGCGACCACAATACAAACTGAGCTCCTCCAAATACACTCCCATAGGACATGTCACCATTTCACCTCCAAAAATTTTACATCTTTACACGGCTGGTGACCTAACACCCCCTGCCACGCGCCCATGCGGCGGCCCGCGGGGTAGTATGTAGATGTATTCACGTTTGAGGAGATGGTAAGAATTGGATGTGTGAGCGTGTGAAGTAGGAGGTCAGCTGATTAGGTCGATCAGATTCGCGGACGACCAGGCGACTTGGTTAGTCGATCATCGATGGGATTGCAACCTTTAGCAATTTAGCGCGGAAAATAAAAAGGGAACATATATCATATGAAAACGAAAGTAATGACATTCTCCGGTACCGAGTAAGCGAAGCTGGTCATGCAAGTAGGAGGACATAAATTGAAGCAAGTAGAGCATGTTCATTACTTAGGTAGTACGCTAGAGTAAAATGGGCTAGCAGCATAGTCATAAGGAGAATAGCGCTAGCTAAGAAGGGGTTAAGTAATAGAAGGGAGCTGACGACAGAGATGTTAGGTAAGGATATGCAGAAGAAGCTGGAGTCGAGCATGATATGCAGAGTCGAGATTTATGGGGCAGAAACGTGGACTCTGAGAAAGGACGACGGGAATATGCTGCAAGGTTTGGAGATGTGGGTGTGGAGGAGAATGGAGAAGTTTGGGTGGACGGAAAGAAAGACGAATTAAGAAGAGCTTGATACGGCGAGGGAGGAGAGAAAATATCTGGATGAGATTAGGGGGAGGCAAAGTCGGAGACTGGAAGAAATGATGGGGCCGAATGGATGCTTATGGACCGTGATAGAGGGAGGGATGTTGGGCAAGCGGGGAGAGGAAAAAAAGAGAATCGGATTCATGGAATGGTTGGGTGTGCACAAAGATGAATATATAAATGCTAGGGGAAAATAGTGACCCGCAAATGTAAGTATACAGAGCATTTTTACTGCCTTCCATTAATGTCTGCCTTAAACCGGTAGATTGCTCAATGAATCAATGGAAGGTGATATTGATTTCGAATATCCAAATTGTTCTGTTTACATCCCGAGCTTGCAAAACTATTCGTAAGCAGCCATGTATTTGCCGGAACAGGAGAGTGGGGATCGGGTTGGTGTGGTGGCTACAGTACTGGCTACCCATACGGACGGCCAGGGTTCAAATCCCTGCAGAGGAGGATGTTTTACAGAGGAAATCCGATCCCTACTTGAGTGCCTTGCGGAGGACACTTTAAGTACAGTACTCCGTCTGTCGGATGAGACGTTAAGCCGTGGTCCCCTTGGCGCCTTTTGTTAGAGTTAAGCCTTTAAGAGCAGGTTAATGCCGACGCCGGGTTTCTATCTACCCTTCCTCCCTTACCAGTCCCCTATGGCGTAAATGACCTTAGCTGTCGGTCTCCTCCCCAAATATCCAATCCAATCCAACAGGAGATATATGCTAGTTGAATTGAGAAATTCTACCAACATTAAAAGAACACTAGGCATTTTTCAAATGAAATTTCTTCAATGGTACCACTAGTTTAAACGCATAGGCGTCATCTTCATGTGCGTGGAGATGCTCTCACATCCAGGGCTCTTATCATCACTGAAAATGAATTTCCACGAAGTTATGCCTGAATCCACTGAGTTTAGAGATCTCCCTCCAATCGCAAGTTATAAGTGTCATCCCCTAGCTTGCCTCCTTTACTAAGCAGCCATTCACTCTACTCCCATAAAAGGTTCTAGAGTGGTTATGCTCATAGAAAACGCTCTTGCTTGAGGGTGGCAATCTACGGCTTTATTAAGCAGAATTCCTTCGTGCATACGGTTAAGAGAACACAGCAGTCCCAAAACATCATCGTAGCATTCCACAAGCGTACATGAATTTGTGCGATAGCTGTCTTCTCTTTATCCTCAACGTGCTATCGCTGGATGCTAGCTCTCTTCTTGATTTATATTCCTATAAATTACGCGAACTAAGTGTACACTTCAAAACAAAAGTATTTAAATTCGCGTTTCAAGTACTAAAATCAATTTTTCGCGTTCATTTTTTGTTTAAACTGCGAGGAGAATATGAAAACAAATATCTCAAATAGTGGAATCAATCTAGGTGTGAAAAAACATTAAACTCCGATATGGAATCGGATGCAAACAAAACGAAAGCATCGGCTCAGAAAATATTTTAACAACAGCCCTATTTCTAGTCGCGGAAAGCATTCCCCTTCTTCCAGAAAGTTCCCAATATAGCTAGGGATCGAAGCTTCTTTGGCACCAGAACTAGAGCCGATGCCATTCGAGGAAGTGATAAATGTACAAATGCCGTCTCATAGGTGAAAGTAGATGGCGACCGAAAGTGAAAAATGGGTCTTCGTCCAGGAAAAAAAAGGTTAGGAACATTTTTAATTTAAAAGAGGTAAAATGAAAACTTAGTGTGAAACAAACGAATGCGCAGTTTAGAGAAATTGGAATAATAAACTTGATGGAAAGTAAAAGCATCAATGATGGCAGAAGCAAAAAAAATAGATGAGTGATGAAAGGAGCTAAAACAAAGGATTAATTCCACCAGAAGGAGTGTCAACTACATAATATCAAGCGAAAAAAACCTGGACGAATACAAGAAAATCATATACGTTAAGAATACTCGTATTCCGCACTGATAGGTGGATGCTAACAGCAGTAAAGCGACAAAGAAAGGAAGCAATGGAAATGATGATCTAGAGGAAAATGATGAAGGTAGCATAGAAAGGAGGGGCTCATTAATGAAAAATTGCTTCGAAGAGATGGGATAAATAATGATTGAACGAAAACTCAAGTGTGCCAGGGGAGACAAACTTGATGGTAAGATTATTAGACGTAACAGCCTAATATAACAAGAAACTATTGATGGAGAAGCGAATGAAGTAAATTATCGAGGAAGACCAAGGACAGCATACACGAAGAGTGTCGTGAAAGATATCATAATGATCAGTTATGAATGATCCAATCACGCGGGAAGGAATAAGTACAACGGACATCTTGCAAAGAGGAGCCCAAGCTAAGAAAGTGTCGATGGAGATAAGGTAACTTCTGCGTTAGGGGAGATGATAAGTGTTCGAATGAGGAGACAGTACTATGCTATAAAAATCTTGTGGAGAGGGGCAATCAATGGGACGGACGCATGGATCATGGAAAAGCAGACCAGGAAATACTACAGGCAGTCGAAACCTAATGCTGGTGGAGGACGCTGAATATCCAATGGACGGATAAAATATGAAATGAAGAAGTAAACGGGAGAGTAGAAGAGGAAAGGACGTTATGAAACACTTTATAGAGATGAAGAATCAGATGCATTACAACAATCCTGAGGCACAATGCGTTTGTGACGAACATACCTGAAGGAAAAATAGAGTGGAATATCCCAAGAAGAAGGCAAAGGAATAAATACGTAGATAAAATAAAGAGGAAAGTACATTAGATGAACTACCAGGAATAAAGTGATCTACATCATCTACATCTACATAATACCCTGGGAGCCGCCGCAAGGGCGTGGGGCAGGGGGTGTTAGGTCAACAGCCGTGTACGGGTGTAAGTTTTTGGAGATGGAATGGTGACATATATTATAGGAGTGTATTTAGTGGAGCTGAGTTTTTATTGTGATCACTTATCGTTCGCGGAAAGAACGAGGTTTTGTACCTATCTGCTGGCAGTGTATCTCTCTTATTTTATCGCGTCTGTCAGACCTAGAGTTGTAGTGAGGAGTCATGATAATATTCTCAATGTCGCTCTGAAAAATATCAGTTCTGAATTTATCAAGCAACCTAAGCCTAGCGTGTAGCCTCCGAGTCTCTAGGGGTTCCCACCTTAATCTCTCGAAAAGTTGTGAGACACTATATGTACGCTCGTAGCAGTTTTGAACGAAGCGCACCGCTTTCCTTTGTATTTTATTAATGATTTTTGACAAATCTATTTGACCAGGGTCCAAAATGCTCGCGGCGCATTCGAGATGTGGCCTAACCAAAGCGAAGTTGTATCTCTCTTTGACTTTTACATCCGAGGACTTTCCTATTATACGTTAAACAAAACCTAGTTTCTCTAATGCTGCGCCACATATGTTCTTTATGTGCAATCCCTACGATATATCTGAAGTTAAGATAATTCGAGGATATTTTACTATATCTAAAGACTTTATGTTTACTCCACCCACAGTATAGGTATGGCATTTTTGTGATGACTTATACACGAATGAAGGTTGTTAAGGTCCGATGACAGAGCTTTAAAGTCCGCGTCTTCGCTCATTTCACGGCAGATAACTGTATCTTCCGCAAATAATCTTATTTTACTGCTAACTCTAGAGCTTAGGTCATTAATATAAATAATGAATAAAAGAGGGATCTTGCATTAGATAGGGAAGGAAGGAAGGCTGCAGTCAACCATTCTTGGGAATGAGCGACCAATGAATAATGAATCAAAAGAATGTCTCCGCACATTGAATTATAGAGCGGAATAATGCGAAGGAAATTCAGAAGCAAAACTGAATCACAAATCAAGATGAGAACCGTGGGAAGGGAATCGCCGGATTCGTTTATGTGGGAGCTTCCACATCACACATTTCCTCATTTCGACCCACACGCGTCCATTCACAGCGCACCGCAGTCGCAGACACTGCTTCGCTCCTCTCGCAATAAAAAACCATGAACTCATTTGGAAGGCACAAGCTTCCTGCTGCATTAATGGCTTCGCCTAACTCAGGCATCGGCGAATTATTCCGCTTAAGAGTTAAACCTTTAACTTCAAACCTATTTGGAAATCATATTATCACGTGACGAAACGATAGACTCCCCGATTTAAGACTGGAAAAATACAGGAAGAAAAGCAATATCCTTACTCAGCTTAGACTTAGAGACCAGAATATACCGAAAAAAATAAAAAAGCGTGTGCATAACAGCACTGTGAAAACCATTACAGCCAACAGTTTTGAAGTATGGCCGATAAAAAATACAACTGAAAAGATGCTGAAATTAACAGCAATGCATTTTTGAAGACATGCGGCAGGATAGCCATAAAAATAAAGAATAACTAATGAAAGAAAAAGAATAAATATGGGAATAACAAATACAATAACAGATGGAAAAATGTGTAAAGAACAATCACGGTGTGGCCAGACTCAGCTGAAGGATGGTTCACCAGTTAGCTTTGTGATATTCAGAGTTCATACTTAAGGTAGTTTGTGCGAAATATCATTTTACATAGAAATCAATGAATTTGGTCTCATTGAAAAAAAATATCTCACCCTTTTAAATAAACCAAAAATTCTACCCCTTACCACATTACTTTCCGAGATACTTGCCAGAAAATATCAGCCCTTTTACAAAGGGGAAATGATACGTGTAGGCACTCATGAGAGACATCACTTACAAAAGGAGGAATTTCTAACACTTAGATGTCGTAAAAAAACTAACAGCGTGTAGTTTGTACGTTTTATCAACTATTTTTTAAAATTAATCATATTGCCACCGCAGGAGATTCTTGGGTATCACATAAACCTTCCGTTTTGAAGGAGTTTCAAATGCACAGGGCGAAAAAAATGAGTCAAGTTATAGACTTATTTACATATTTTCATCTAAGTACTAACCATTTCTGTCCTGTAAAAATATATAATTGCACCATTAATAATGCAATATTTAATTCATGTGGTTCCTGCAACTGGTGAACTTAAAACGTATAGTTCGAATATGGTCTCTATTATGACTGGGGAACTTTCTCGCTCGGACTACCTTAAGTAAATTTAAACAAAATTTGCGACTTAAAACAATTTAGTGGTAAACCCCGACCGGTTTATAACGCTAGCGCTTCAATATCAAGCGATAATATTTTAATTAGACAAACCAGTCAGGGTTTAACAATAAAAGGCATGGAAGTTAGAAAGTGAATACAATTTCACTCTAAAATGAAGGTCAATTTTTATCGACTGACCGATACACTCGATGTGAAGGGCATCGCTGCGTGGACGCGCTGGACATGCGGCAGGATAGTCATGAATATAAAGAATAACCAATGAAGGAATAAGAATGATTATGGGAATAACAAATACAATAAAAGATGGAAAAAGGTGTAAAGAATTATCATGGTATGGCTAGACTCAGCGGAAGGAAGGTTCGCCAGTTAGCTTTGCGATATTTAAAGTTCATCCGTCAGTAAATTTAAACAAACTTTGTACTTAAATACAGTTTAATGGTGAATACCGCCCGGTTTGAACGCCAGCGCTTCAATATTAAGCGATAATATTTTAAGTAAATAATCAGTCAGGGTTTAACATAGAAGGTAAGGAAGTTAGAAAGTTACCGTATCTAGCTTTGTAAAGAAAATGGTTGTTTGCTCGAAAGGACATAGAAAATATCTTGTACAATTATGTACCATCCACCCAATTATGAGTTCCTTCTCATTTTTTTCATTTAAATATCAAATTTCATATATTCTTTACTCGCTTGTTCTAGCCATCTCATTTTATTATGATATTTAATGTGCCTTGTTTCTGAATAGTTTTTGCCATGTACTTCTTCTGTAAAGTGCACCATAAACATGTATTTTGCTTTTGTTACACTGAACACACATGTTTTGTTGATTTGTTATCTATAATTAAACTTTTTGTATGCATAAATCTGATACTGCCAAGCACAAATTATTCATTTGATGGCAACCCCAACACAAGGATTCTTTTGGGGTGCCTAATCTCACGACATTTATGTATTAATTAATTGTATACTCAAGTTTCTTTTTGTGAAATAATAAATATTACTATTATTATTATTTACCAGAATATAAGACCAATATAAGACAAGATATAAAGGAAAAAACATCGTCAAGATCTGTGTATGCTGCACCTCTGTCTCCATTCGGTGCTAACTGCATTGGTGAATCTTATTTCGTATCTTAAATACATAATTATTGGCTCAAAGTCTCTTATTGTAAAATGACGTTCAAAATTATTTCAATTTTTTACCCAAATCACTCCTGATGAGAGTGTAATGTACCCTGATGAAGACGTAAGTGCCCGAGAATTTATCTCTTAAACTCTATGAAGGTTTTTTTCCACTAGATTATCTACATAACCCGTCAAACGAGAATGTGTTACAGAGCTGCTCCAGAATAGTTACTACCCATAAAGATAGAGTAAAAAGGAAGAACTCACATCCTTCGTAAAAACGCTATCGTAATGCCGTCCGACATTACCGATTCCTAATTTCGAAACACGTATATACAACTGACAACGCCTACATACCTCCCCCACTTATGAGGCTCAAATTCCAGGAAAAATATATAACAGGTGGAAGAGCCCTCAAGTAAGTACCCAGCCAGTGTGTGATGCTTTGCATGTTTTGTAATTGAGTGTTTGAGTGTGTAAACGCGGAATGAAGTTCAACTTTGTTTTGCGATGAGTTTGAACGCGCTTAGAATTTCGAATAGTCGTGTTACATAACTTTAAATATCAGTATGGGTACCCCCTCTGGCTAATCCTCCCCGTACAAGACCACCTCCCACTATTGAAACATATTTTTCGGGAAAAAAGGGGGGTCTTATATTCAGGTAAACACGATAATATGATTACACTCTGAAATGAAGGTCGATTTTCATCGACTGACCAATACACTCGATGTGAAGGGCATCGCTTCTTCGCATCGACGCATCGGAGGGGAGGGATGCGTTTCGCCCATAGGGGGAGGGGGTAGGGGAAGGGCGCAACAATACACAACGCACACGTCGTCGTGGCGACCGGCGCCAAAATACACACCCGGCGCACGAGAGGGCGCCAAAACGAAATGAGGAGAAAAAGACGACGGCGTCGGAGAGGTGCCAACGTTTCGGAAGGATGCCAATTCCACGGCGAGTGGGCGATGTTTCACGGAGTAATCACCCGCAGACATCAAAACCCTAAAACGCGCCCGTGATTGATACATCACCACGGCAAAAAAGAGTTATTGACCTCTAGAAGATCAATAACCAATTTTTCTCACACTATTGAAAATATTTTCCTATTGCTACATTATTACCTTTCACTAGATTTATATCAGAAGATAAAACTAAGATTCGTTGGTCCGGCCATGTTCAGAGAATGGATGAGAGTCGAATAACGAAACGGATATATAAGAGTGCAATGAATGGTGCGAGACGTAGAGGTAGGCCGAGAAAGTTGTGGTTGAATGTGGTGGAGGAAATTCTTAGGAGGAGGAATGTTAGGAGTCTTAAAATCAGGAGGGCGTGTATGAAGCAGTGTATGGGGTTGATGAAGCAAAAGGCTACAGGCTACCCTCCGTATTCAATTCCCTTGTAGCGAAAAATCCCTCCATCGACCTTTTGTCTTCACCTCCCAGATTTAACTCCGCTGTTTTTTAAATACACTTTTTTCCCTAAGAACCTTATATGTTAATTTTTTGTTACTTGTTTTTGTTGATTCTGTTAATATTTAATAATTATGTATTATATCAGCCAATGTAAAAGGCCACTGTGCTGTTTTTAGGGTTATAATAAAAAATAAAAAAAGATATTTAAAGGATATATCGGTATGGAGGATATTACTGAAGCAGAGTTAGATGTACAAATATGTATTTATGAGTCTTGGTGACTCTGCCTACCCCGGATGGGAACGGCGTGATTGGTGAGTAAGTACGTAGATAAAACTACAGCTCTAGATAAGAAAATCACGGCTAACGCTCGTCCTCGACCGTTGCCGACAACCGAGGCAATTGAGGAAGATATACGTGGCATTAAGACATTTTATTACATAAAATATCCCAAATTACTGTTTTCCATTGTTAAAAGCCGCTTAAATGCCAGGAAAAGTGTATTTTTCACCGTAGAAACATGTTTACTCACCATATTCCCCATACACATGATACCTTTGCTTACGTTGCGTTGCCCATACCTTCCCAGATTTGATCAAATGTGCAACGAGAGCGACCAATGGAGTCCCGCGAGGATTTGCGGAGGAAAGGGTTAAATGAGAACCCCGCATCAGAAGAGACAAATCCAAGGGGCACATTTTGAGACGAAACGACCAGTTGAAAAGAGCACTGGAAGGTGAGGTGGATGGGAAGAATTATCGAGGAAGGCAAGAAGTGCATTATACTGGCTGACATAGTCACAAATAATAATAGGTAATGAGACAGCCCAAAGGAGTATGAGGAGGAGGGCTTGAGCAAAGAAATCTTAAAAAGAAGAAACGATGGCTGCTGATGATGATATCGTCGCTCACTTAAAAGCACTGAATTTCGAATAGCACGAAATTCTTGGAATCTTCTTATTAAAAGAATCATATAAAAGTTTCCTTATCGTATTCATTGTGATAGCAGAAATCCGAAATAAGTCCATGGTTCCGTATATAACTCCTGTTTTGAGCATCAAATATAGAATGTAGAAGAATAAATAAGATGGATTAGTTGCAATATTCCACAGACAAAAATTATGCTGCTCGACAGCGGTTTCCATGATGAACATCAACTTCAGGAGAAATACTAAAATATGATTAAACACAACGAAACCCGGGTCGTGTATCAAAGTTTATGTCAGCGAAAAAAGTTCTAAATTCACGTCATTTACTTCAGGAAAAATTAACCGCAATATTTGTATAAAATCCACGAGTTTTTACAGATAGACGAAGACTGACCTAACCCTCACGACTAATTTTAGGACGAAAACAAACAAAAAAAATTGCACGACACGTCTGCAAGCGCCATATCGGCCTTAGCTGAGCATAGCCTCGATATGGCGCACTCCATCAATTTTACGGCGCAAAAATCCTATGCCGATCTTATGGATACTGGGATCGATTAGTAAAAGAGGCAATAAAAATACGTCTCGAGGAGAAAAAGCTTAACCGAGACTCTGGGCACAGCATCAGCCAAATATGGAGTCCGTTGATTGATAAAATAAAACGGTCGCGGATAAATTCAAATTCCAACCGCCCTGAGCCAAATTTGAATCGGTTGGTCAACAATGGGCCTCAACCGTCCATTGGCTATCTTAGTATTAAAACCCGGCGTGGACCAAACTCGGCAGTCAGTCTTAGCCCTGATGACGATGAGTGAGTTTCTCATCGAAACGTTGGCCTTACCCGGTGCCAAACCCGAGAACTATTTATCTAAAAAAATTGCAGTGAATGCAGCAAAACCTAAGACGCGAACATTTAAATCCTTTCAAATAATAAATACTTCTAAGTTGTCCAGTTGGTATGATTATAAACTGCTATGAAGTTCCTCATAAAGGGAAAATATGTACACAAACTATTAATCAATCTCCGGAGTTAAAGCTATAAGAAGCGATCAGACCCAATCATTCCAAACCAGAAAGTGATCCTAGTTGTGAAGATACGAAACAAAGGTTCGAAGTCAAAACCACGCGACACAGTAGTCTCTAATTGAAGTCAATTAATGAAAGTTAACGAGACATTTCGACTTCCTTCCAATTTACGCTGGTTGCGGCACTTTGCCAAAAAACACAGAGTGAGAGGCAAATCTATTTGGAAACGCAATGGTAAATTTCTTTGAGCCTAATTTTTCCAGATAGTCCCTGGTTCCATCAAGAACTGAAAGCGTTTCACAAATACCTATCTTGGGTAAACATAATAATCTTACAATATCTCCTCTAAATCCAACTATGTCTATTTATCTAGCAATACCTACGTCTGTTAATATCTCTACGAAGCTCAAGAATCACGTTCTCTAGTAGATAACGGTTAACGATACCCTCAAGCTTCGCTACTGCAACGTTGATTGTACGCTAACAGTATACACCGTGATATTCTAAACAAGACAATCCTTGTAAGCTATCAGGTTTAACTAGGTCGATGTAGACTAAATGGAGACAATACTGTGTCAAGGAAGATAGCGACACATTAACAACCTAATGGCTACACGGTTCGATTAAGCAAACGAAGCTTCGAGGATCAGTGAAGTTACAGAGTAGGAATACGAGCATTTTGCATAAATAGAAGAATTCTTCAAGTAGAAATAGCCAAATTTTTTCCCAAACATAAAAAAGAACATGTTCGAATTTTATTTTTTCACTTCAGCAACTTGAAGAAGTATGAAGTCAATATTCACTTGCTAATGGTACAAAAATAGAGCTTCGCACGACAGGGATTCTCAGAACCTAATTAAATAAATGCATCGATTCAAGTCTTTAGCTTGACTCACGTTGCACGGGGAAAGAGACTCAACATCGGAGGGTTTTTTTATTGCGATTCAGTAAAAAAATAATGCGGTGAGTAAAAAATAATGCGATACGAGCTACACGCTATTAAAATCCTGACGAGATCTAGGTCATTTTTTGAAAAATAAAGTAACCACGGAGGGCATACGCGAGCCCATGAATAAATAGCTTCATTTTTTGGGTAAAATATCTCGAAAAGGGTGGAGGTAAATTGATGACATTTTTGGAATCTTTGGATTGGTGAGTTATCGTCCAAAATGAGATGAATGTCATTGAATTATATGAGAAATTATAACTCGCTGAAACTAACTAGAAACCTGAAGTTTAAATAACTGCAGCAACCTTAAGGTAGTTTGAGCGAAATACCATTTTACCTAGAAATCAATAACTTCTATATAACTAATAAAATCTAATTTTAAAGAAAGATATCTCAACCTTCAGATGAAGCCAAAAATTCAACCCTTACCACATTAATTTCGGAGATATTTGCCAAAATATACTAGCCTTTTTACATAGGAAATGGTAGGTGTATGTACTCCAGAGAGACAATATTTACAAAAATTTTCTATTACTATTTCTAACACTGAGATGTATTGGGTATTTCTAACACTGAGATGTCGTAAAAAAGTAACAGCGTGTAGTTTGTATGTTTTCTCAACTATATTTGAAAATTAATTATTTTGTCACCGCAGTAGATTCTTGGGTATCACAAAAAACCTTCCGTTTTGAAGGAGTTTCAAACGTACCGCGCGAAAAAAATGAGACAATTTTAATACTTATTTAGATATTTTCATTTAATTACTAACAATTTCTGTCATATAAAACTATATTATTGCACCATTAATAATGCAATATTTAATTCATGTGTCCTACAGCTGGTGAAATTAAAACGTACAGTTCGATGGTCTCTATTATAAAGAGGGAACTATCTCGCTAGGACTTCCTTAAGGAAATATAATCCTCAAATTTATTTCTGAATTCTTAATAAGATGTCATAAAAATTTCATAACAAACACACGTCACAAGATTCAGGATAAATAACCAATCGCTAAGAGGAATAAAAATACCGGTTTTCTCCGCACTCGTATCCATAAACAGTTATGATAATTATAATTATTATGTATTCTACCGGTAAAGGTAGGTTTTGTTGAATGTCAGAGAATCCGCTCCGGGTCTTTTACACATTCCGGGGCCAATCTCCCTCTAATATATCCTTTTTCGCCTCTGCATAAGATCTACCCTCCTCAATCCCGTCCATGAAACCTATAGTTATGATAAAACGCCTCTAATAAACGGCGAAAGCAAGTAAAGTCTTGACTCCACACATTAGAAGGTTTCCTAGATTGTCACATATTTTACGAATGCGCCCTACAGAGACAGCTAGGAACGCGCCACACATCGTCAAGAAAAAGGGAACATTATCGTTTGTCGAGTCAAGTTACTGTCGAAATTGTTGGCCACTATACTCCCGAAACGAGATATGAGCATTGCGTGGTCAGCCGATTTGATCATTTCTTGAAACTTTATTGATGAGCCAACACAATATTCGATCAAATTAATATGAAAGAGAGGATTTAAATTACAGCGCTACAACCTATTAATTATAGCACATATCAAAACCGTTTATCGGCTAAAAGATACGATGAGGGAAGTCAGTCGTGGTTGCGGTGTAGAGAAGTTCTTGCATCCTAAATTCAGCCAATCATGATTCTTCTAGGATAATATTAGCCGTGTGAAAAATAAAAAAAAACAAATGGAGACAAAACTCATGCAATCTCAAAATGAAAACTGATTGAGAAAATATTCTCAAGTTTATGATTCGAAAGCACAAAAAGGCAGCGTTTTTTCTTTTATAGTCAAAGAAGTCATAAAGATCACCAGCAGTCAGTATGCATAAAAAAGGTTCGCACATTATTATTTCTTGCAGAAGTTCAAATTAGTTTTCAAAGACATTCAACAGATAACTTTGTGGCTTGATTTTAGCTCGCCGCTTGAAAATGAAAGAAATATCTAGACAAATTGAAGAATTCCAGGTGCATATTTAATCACAGGTTTTGATTGCCACGAAACGTTGCTGACAAGGCCATAGCACACCGACAGATGTTGCGCAACTCAAGGCAGAATCACATTTAACGAGCGGGAATGAAATTAGGAAATAATGCGATGATGAATACCATCTGCTTTACACGCTGAATGCGATCTGACTATTATTCGAGCAATTTCATCGTAAAAATCGAGCGGAAATGGCAAATGTTTTCTTATGCTTACAGGCAAGGCCCTCGTCGAGCAAAGTGGTCCTTATTACCACACCCTAATTCCGAAAAAATTGCAGAAATTTCTTACAACACCTGCAGCCACTTGCTCTATTTTTCATGAAAGGAATTTCTTGCGTCGGATAAATACTCTATCTTTAACAGAAAAGGGAATTGAAAATAAAACTTGAGCACGCGACATGCACACTTTTTACTCATCTCGAATCAGTTGGGCGCCAAAAAAATTTTGTCAACAACCTTACTGTAAACAACTTGAACGACACCTTTAAATACCACAACACAGCGTCTGTTGACGTGTACATCGTCGTCGCTTCTGTACCATGGAAAAAATTCTAGGATGTCGCGTACAAGACTGAACAGAATAAAAATAGGGCCTGTTTCCCGTACCTTCATCTGATGCAAGCGCGCAATTGAACATGCAATTCGTCGCATTACAATTATCAAATTTTCTGGTACTAAAGTCCACCCAAAATAAAAGATCTAATGCTTCTACGGTGAATGACAAACGAGCAAAGCTCTCGGTATTGACACCGGGTAAGGTAATTAGCTGCAGCCGACGTTTCAACGACGTGAATCGTGATCCTAGGTGCGTGATCAACCAAGAATAGCAACTTTTACTTTTGATAAAAATTAAGGAAACGAGGAGATACAACAACGACCAATCAGAGCTGTCTTGATTCGCAAGACAGGTACATAAGCGAGGTCAGATAACGCCCAGGTATCATTGCTCTGAAGATGATGAAAGTGCAATTCTGAGAAACGTCGGTGGCAGCCAATTACCGAAACCAGGAATGAATGCCGAGAAAACTTCACTATACATAGTCCACTAAAGAGTTTGCGTCCAATGCATATTACCATGTAAGGCGGCCTCGAGAGCCAATGCACACGACATTATAGAAGATATACACTCACGTCGTTCTTGATGTCGTTGTTGTGTTGCTCGGACGAAGAGGCGGCTAATCCTTTTTCAGCCGCCCCTGAAGAGCCGGCCCTGGGCGACACTGCCGCGCTCGAGCCGACACCACCCCTTGGCGACCGCCACGCCTCCCTGCGACTCGTCTCTGCAAAAAGAGAAAAAAGAACAAGACAGGTGAAATTCAGAGTCACATCAAGAAAATTCGACCTCGGGGGACACAACTAATCGAGAAATACCACAAATCTCTCTCCCTTTATTTAATACACTACGTTAGAAGGCCATAGCGACAAAGCGACAAGTTTATTTACGCGTCAACTCGGAAAATCCTAGCGTGACTTCGTGGATTGTAATTTTCAATGATGAAAAGAACACAAGGTATTCTCCAAAGAATTAATTACTGAGGTACAACGATGCATAAAACAGTCTCAAAGCACGGGTGTTATCATTAAATACACGGAAAACAACTTCATCCAAGGTCTTGACATCAATTTGGAAAAATATCACACATTTATACATCTATGCTTAAAAATATTTAAATTCACAGAAATTTATTTCAGATTTCCACGGGAATGAACCCAATTCGTTCATAAATACCTCAATTTTAAAATAAGTACTTATTTAATTTTTTTCCTTTAGCACCTCAAATTAATCTTTCTAAACGTATATTTTTCAAAAGAAATCGGGTCTATCAAATTTTTTTCGCAGTCGACCTCTACACAACGCCCGAGCCTTTAAAATTTCATAGGATTGAATGTCTTGGAAGAGAAAGGTGAGCGACGAATTAGTTTCCACAGATTAAGTTTTCCACTTCGAACGATCCATTTTAGTGCCATTACCGCACAACTAACTTAATTTTGCAGTCCAGCCTGAAGGATTGCAGTAACTCACCAATAAATGGAAAAAAGTGACATGAAGGAGCACGTATTTCTATAAATTATCCTATTTCGAAGAAGTATTCATCATATAACAATATTTTATTTCAACAAAATTAGTAGGTACCAAAAACTTCGTGATGGCCTAAATATAACATATGACTTTTTCTTCTATATAAACAGTTGAATGTCAAATTCCCGCAATATTCGAGTAAAAATAATTTCAAAAAAATAAGCGTGTACTGATCGTGTCTGCAAGCGCTTCCGCGTGTCAATTCAACATCGCCAGATTGCAAATGAATTGAATGTTCATAGCACAAACGCATACATATGGAAAAGGGAAGATTTCACCTTTAGTTTCGCTTAATTGCTGGGGTTCTGAGGGATTCGTGGTGAAATAAGACACGTCCGTCAGGTTTGAGAACGAAAGAAAGACTTACGTATTCGTTCTACACACAGAGACATGTGAAACAAAACAAAAGAAGATAGAAATCCTAACATCAATAAAACAAACGAAATAACACTGCGGAATTTAAAAAAGTAATTAACTTTAACACATACTGCGCTAATCTTAATGAATAGCTTGGAAAATCATGTAGAGGTAAAAATCAAAAAATATAAATTAATAAATGCAGTAAAACTAATTGTCGATCCTATTTTAATTTCAGTTCAAAATACTAGAAATTGCACAGTATTTGGGGTCGTATATTTATTACGTTTTCAAAGATTCGATTATCATATTTCTTCTTAAGGGGTATAGTTAACTCAAACGTAATTGTTCGGGGAAAAACAAGAGCGGGTAATGCAGAACTCCGTTTATCTCTCCGCAAAATGGTCAGTCTTCTCCTCTTTCTCGAAGTGAAAATTTAATAAAAATTGTGTTTTCTTCATAAAAGTAACTGGCTTAAATCGATTACATGCCTAGTCGTCATGGCAAAGGGTTTGAGGCGTTGAGATGGAGGGAGACAGCCGCAAAGGAGGCAGAGAGGCGACGTGTAATCATGAGGATATCCTCGGAACCAGAGACGCAAAAACCAACATTTCAATTTCGGATATCAAATGCGAACTTCAAAACTCGTCCCTGAGGACCCACAAAGTTAATTTGTTAGGCGTTTGATAAGTTAATACAGACTATTTTCTGAACGAAGTATTGGAAGTCGGAGACATCCTCTATAACTTGATTGTCAGACATTAAAATTGATATCACCGCGGTGTAGCTCATGGTTAGACCGCGATGTATTTCCATACATAACATTTACCCTCCAAATGGAATGCGCCGTAAATTAGTACAAATCCGTACGACTTCGTCAACTACATCGCCGGCCTAATTAACAAACCACGTAACTCACATGTTTTACTATTTTCAGGAGAAGCGAAAAACCAAAAACCTATTATTTTTGACGCGACATGTAGTTTCATCGCCATTTCTATAAAAATGTAACCTTTCTATTTCATTTACAGAAGGCCTGATAGAACTGTTTAGTGATCATCAACCAATGCTATCATCACAAAAACCCACAATCGTACATTCTGGAGTTACGTGGTTTGTTCATTGGGTCAGCGATATGAATTTTCTTTCCAAACAAACCGAGAAACTAATGCTAATAAGGATCGGGTTAATAAGTCGGCCGCAGAACTGAAATACCACACCAGGGAACCGGGTTCAAATCTCGGCAGGGACGGCGACTATTTAGTAAAAGAGACGGCAATCCTTCGTATTTCTACTCGCAGTTCCCGATCGATTTCTCTGTCATATTTCAACTGGCCGAAGAGTGCGAAGTCCATTAAGTTATAGACTAATAAAAAGTCTAACGAACAAAGGATGGATTTCTAAGGGGAGGAGAATGGTTCTGTTCTTCCTATACTGGTGAGAGAGTGAAAATATGATAATAGCGTCGACATTTCCCACGAGAATTGTCCTCACAGCCAGTCCCTTTTTTTTCTATTTCTTCCGCTTTCTATGGCTTGAGTCCTGGCACCCCAACACACCCCGACGGAGGCTAACGGAGTAATGCGTAGATCGAGACTAATATGATATGATCAGTCAACCCCGAGACACATTTTCAAAATGACATTCTTGCACTTGCGTAGGTTCGATGAAAAAATCTCCAATGATATGACATGATCAAGCTCAAAAAAGAATCCGTATTTCCCCTTGACGCAACAAAACCTTGACCTTTCCATGTTTATTCCTTCCGTTTCGCTGACCTCCAAATTTCTTCTTCCCCATCCCACTCTCAGCTTTCTCCCAGCCCCCACACTCTCTGATTTCTCCCCGCCCCCACACTTGATAGATAAATAAAGGCCTGCCCTAAAAAAACGATAAACAACTGGATGATGGCACATGTGTGAAGAGAACATGGACGGTGGCGTGCAGCAATAGAAGAGTGGACTATTACAGGGTAATTATTTCAGAACGTTCGACGTTCAGAAAAGAATTTTTCAACCCCTAAAAAGGCCTACTTCTACATCTATCTACATCTACATACTACCCTGCAAGCCGCCAAATGGGCGTGTGGCGGAGGGTGTTAGGACACCAGGCGAGCAAAGGTATAAACAATTACGGGATACTAAGGGGCTTAAAACCCATTCCGCCGATCGTGCATACTGTAACCTATAAACCTTGGGATGTTTATGGTTCCCAAAGTGAGTGGCTTCATTTAGGGAAGCAAAAAAATAAAAGAGAGCCCAGGGGGTGCTGAAGACAGGGTCTTCATCGAACTATACCATTCATAAATGTCCTGGGATGAGTTACCTGTCTATCTGCAGGATTTTAAATACACATTAATGTAATGATGATTGTTTTTAGCGTATTTAGGTTTTATTTCTGATTTTTTTCAAGCAGTTTTTTTTTAATTTAAGGCATATTATTGAGGGTCTATGGGTGTAGGTTAGTGGAACTATTAGTGGTTAGTGTAGGTAGTTAGTGGCTCGAAAATGTTTGGGAAACACAGGTCTAAAATTTTGGTCTCGCTACGTTTTGACCACTTTCCGCTAAGCTAGTTGGGAGCTGGATACATTTGGCGATGGAGACACCAGTACGCGCCAACTGTGATAGAAATTATACACAAGGCTGACTGACAGAAGTTAGCCGGTAACGTTCAGAAATCATAATATGAATACAAGTTTCGCATACATCTACAAATGACGAACGCATGTCACTCTTGGAAGGGGCTGAGATTTTGCAAGCGACGTTCCGAATGGAAAATAACACTATCGACCACCAGAAGACTATTCGTTTCTCGCAGGCGTTTTCGATGGCTCGAGAAAGTTCGGGGAACCACTGGCCTAATCGGTTTGAATTTATTAGTGACAAGGTAAGAGAGAGACATTCTCAAATTTATTTATCAGATGGAAGTGGGCGTTCCCGGCGATCAACAGGTCTCCTACCCATTGCACTTGGCAACGTCCCTCAGACTACCTCCCAACCTCCCCACCCACGCCATTCAGACAGAAAGAAATCATGTTCCCTTCCCCTCACTCCTGAAACCGACCAATCACCGAGAGTCCTCAAAATGCTCCCTTCTCCCCCACCTTCCACCCCTCTGCGTACCCTACCAGCCCGCCAGGGGTCGATCGATATTCGGCACCCCTTCACTTTGGCGCCCGCGACGGGGGTGTGCTCGGTCGCCGCACAACAAAGGCACGCGAGGAGGTACACCAGGGCACAGAGATAGGGCCGCCGCGCTTCACAGAGCACACCCGCGACCCCCTTGGGGTTCAGAGTCGCCGCCGCCGCGCAGCCGACCGACCGACTGACCCGGTCACCTGAGGTGAGGCTGCGCGGGAGGGTTTTAGAGATGAGAGAGAGAGAGGGAGGCCACAGATACTTTCAACGGTCCTTTACATCATCCGCCCTCCCAAAGTAAATCAATCAGCGAATTGGGAAGGTTTCAACGCGTTCGAGAGCAGGGCTTCGTTAAGCCCCAATGTGCGCCGGGTCAGCGGAACCTCACGAACGACAGCCCCGGTCAACGATGGGATTCAACATGATAACAGGATTGGATTAGATTTTTGGGGATGCGACCGACAGCTAAGGTCATTTGCGCCATAGGGGATAGGTAAGGGAGGAAGGGTGGATAGAAACCCGGCGTCGGCATTAGCCTGCTCTTAACGAAAGGCGCTACGGGGCCCACGGTTTAACGTCTCATCCGACAGACGGAGTACTGTACTTGAAGTGTCCTCCACTAGACACTCAAGTAGGGATCGGGTTTCCTCTGAAAAACATCCTCCAACGCGGGATTTGAACCCTGGCCGCCCGTGTGGTTAGCCAGTAGGTTAGCCAGTACTCTAGCCACCACACCAACCCGATCCCCAAGATAACAGGAGAGATGCCAGGAATTTTCAAATTCTCCCCGTCATCCCTTTGGTTAGTCGTTCTGTCAGAACAGAACTAATCAACTAATTTTAACTTTCTAATTTACCCTGTTCAGCTGGTGAATTCCGACCACGATAATATACAACAAAACCTCGTTAAAGGGAACCCTGCTAAATGGAAACCCGGGTAAACCAAAAGTATCAACAAACATAGCGCAATCAATTAGACAGCAAGCCAATTCATGAAAAAGAGCATAACAGGCTACATTTTTCCATCAATAGCTACCATGTCATCCACGGAGAAATCACTAAAGCGCTCGGAACTAAAGCCAAGGATAATCTGTACGAGATAATCGAAAATAGCAACCGAAGAGGAACACTTCCAGAGGACTTTCAAGGAGAGTTATGATAGCGCTACCGAAGAAGAGGAGGTCTGAGAGACGTGAAGACCACCAAACTAGTCTACTGCAACATGCATCGAAAACACTCACCTGAATAATAAGCCGAAGAATGGAAAGGAAAATTAAAGACAGCCTATCGCCAAACAAGTTTAGATTTAGGAAGAACAGGGGTACCGCAGAGGCCTTACTTTGCCCAACGGTAGTGGTTAAGAAAACAATACATTTGAAAAAGCCATCGTATGTCGTGTTTCAAACCGACACGATTTGAACATAATAAATATTAGAAGCTGCAGCGGGAGTAATTATCTACCATTGCGCCAGACATGTGGAGAATCTATGTTTGACGGCATATGTAAAGAGTTCCTCATAGCGCAAAATAATATATTTATTATTATCATAATTGCCTGCTGACTAGGTGCCATAATCTAGGTGCCATTATCTAGGTGCAATGCCGTGTCTAATATTCAAAATCAGGATATTTCAGCGAAACTTCGTTTAAATTTCGAATATCGCGCCCGAAAATTTCGTCATGAAATGTTTCAATTAAGGTAGTCCTAGTGAGATAGTTCCCTAGTCATAATAGAGACCATATTCGAATTATACCTTCAAATTTTAACAGCTGTGAGACACAAATTAAATATTGCATTATTATTGGTGCAATATAGTTTTGAATGACAGAAATTGTAAGTAATCACATGAAAGTATCTAAATAAGTCTTTAACTTGACTCATTTTTTTCACACGGTGCGTTTGAAACTCCATTAAAACGGACGGCTTATTGTGATCTCGAAGAACTTACTGCGGTGACAGTATGATTAATTTTCGAAAATGAGAAAACTCACAAACTACACACGTTGATTTTTTGACGAGATCTAAGTGCAGGAAATGCCTCATTTTAATTATAAGGTCTCCTTGGAGTGCATACACGTACCACTGCCCATGTAAAAGGGCTGGTATTTTTTGGCAAATAACTCCGAAAGTAATGTGGTAAGTGGTTGAATTTTTGGTGTCGATAGAAGTGTGAGATATTTTTCTTTAAAATTAGACCAAAGTCATTGATATCTAGGCAAAATGATATTTCGCTCAAACTACCTAAACTGCCTGCTTCAACGGATAGCAAGCGCTGGTTGAAAGAAACCTAATTATCAACCAATTTATAAATTTCACTGGCTAGAATCTCGTATTTAGATATGCAACCCAGCTTAGCCCAGCCTACTGGTAAGTAGTTCGTGATCTGGAACATATTTTTTCAACGGTTCACTCTGAGTACACACCCCTGCGTCGAGGCCTTTAAGGGTAACAATGCAGACGATGATAAGAGAATCTGAGATTCGCACGCCTTCAAACGGCCGAAAATTTCACGCCGTGCGATATCTTTCCTGGAATTAGCAGACATTATGTCACGAAGACATCTTTCGGTCTATCTCACGAAATTATCTAGAAACACCTTTCTCGCCGAAAGCGTTTTAAAGCGCCGCGCGATGTGCCAGACTGCCCTAAGCGGCGACTCTTAGATAGAAGATGCATCCAATGAGATAAGGAAGGTAGACCCTTTTTGTTCTTTCCTCCCCTCATCCCCCTTCCCCAGTCATCTTCCCTCGGCTCTCGAGCGCCCTCGCCTCGCGGAACTCGGACGAAACACGAGCGATGCACAATGCGTCCTACGGCGCCCGAGGAACAAGGCCATCTCGCGGCCGTCTGACGTACTTACAAGGCGCGTATTTTCCCTCCGATGACGGCGACCTCGCGACGCGAAACACGAGTGAGAAAGACAATTGAAGGTGGCGGAAGAACTTTTTGGCGGGCGTCCGTCTCCTTGACGATATAAAAGGCACTCATTTCTCTCAATTCAAGATTGCCCGGATGCAACTCAACGAGATTCTATCGAGGAGAATAATATATGTATTTGGGTGACTTTCAAATTATAATAATATAGGAAAAAATACTTATTCATTGGAAACAATTACCCAATCATTGGCACTTTCAACAAATGATGAGGTATGCAGTCACGCGTACAGATGTACAGATCCATACACCAACGGGATGAAATTCGCCATTTAAAAATCAACAGACGTGACCAGGATTCGAACGCAGATTGCCCATTTGCCATTCAGAGATGTCAGCCAGGATAACAACATGCCATCTTAATCTACAGGCTAACACACGTAAGAGGTAAGTAGAAGATCCGGGTTCGAGGCTCGGACAGTCAATTGATTTTTCCAATGGCGAATTCAATCAGCTTAGCGAATAACATAGTAATAGTTCACGTCAGTCTCCGCTTTTCACCACATTTAAAATATTTTCTTTTCTAAATTTCATTTGAATATTGTGCTCGCGCTCGAATAGAACTTAATTTCATAGGAACAGCTACAAAACAACAATAGTTCACTTTACCTAATAGGCGCTCAGAATAAAAGCCTGCTACCTTACTTGGCGAAAAAATGAGAAAACTACGACGGTATGGAGAAGACTAATTGGGACCCAAACATTACAGTATGAGGATGCCCCCAGAGATGATCACAGCTGATATGCAACTAAAACTGCTAATGACACTACTCCTTTGATATTGTGTAACAACACAAATTGCTAATGAGAATAAATTGACGTGTGTATTTCACGGATATTATGCATTATTACAGCTACCGAATTTCAATGAAAACAGCAAAGATAGAGCCAGCAACACTATGAAAGTAAAGAAAAAACACACCAATGGAAATCTTTGCCAGGTATATTTTTTTAATCATTTTAACAAATGGCAGACAACAAAAAAATACGTTACAAGACTACATCGTCACCAATTAAAGAAAAAATTCTTGGTCATGGTGATAACATATGGCTGTCTTGAATTCATACCACGGGTTGAACAAAAAGTACTCTGTGACATTTAAGTGGCATGCTAATGAGTGGAAATATTATCACGTTGCATGCTTAGCAAAATCCACCCATTTTTGGTTGTCAGTCAATGCTGAGGGTACGGACAGACGGACAATAGGAAGGAATTCACATTAAAATAATGAATCAAGATCTAATAAAGTAATCAGAGGGAATACAAATAAATCGGAAAAGTATCGTATAAAACTTTCAACCCATAATTGAGTAAAATATTTGCCATAGATGATTTAATTTTTGTCGTTTATGAATACTATGGCCGCGCATTGAGATACAGATTCCCTGGCAACGGCGAATCAAGGATTTTTTGCGCCTGAACTATGAAGATATTGAATGGCTAATAATTCGTAAAAATACTTACATAACCGAGTTTAAAGTCCCTCAGTATATGAGTGAGGTAAACTGAGAGAATCATAATAAAAGTTTCAAACGAATGACATGTCTTTTTTAACGGAGATTGTACCATGAACTAAATGCAATAGCTTCGATCAGCGGCGGTGAAAACAGTTTCTTTATCGATGGGAACTCTTGTGGCGATTCAAGACAAGTTATTTTGGTGAGGAGATTTGTTCCCATATTAAAAAAAAATTTTTTTGCACATTTTTGTCAGTCTAAAACAATATTTTGTCGCCACATTTTGCATCTTAACACCTATGTGTAATGGAGAATACCACTGAATACCGTGTCGATATGGCCACAGGCAATTCTATCACGTGCCTATTTATTGGAAAAGAAAAATACTTTTATACCCTAATCAAAAATTCCTTAGATGCTGTTCTTTATAACGTAAGGAATTCTATAGAAATTGAATAGTTTCCCTCAGAACTAGTTCCTTTTCTAAGGATCTGTACGGAGCATGAGAGCCTGACTCTACAGAGCAACTGTTCTGTAGAGTTATTTTCTGCAGAGCAAAATAACTCCTTACAAGCTCTTCTGTAGAACTTCAGCAACTCTACGGAAATACGGAAACTCTGCAGAATGTGGTGGAGAATTCTGAAGAATGTCGTAGGGAATTACACAGAACGTCCTAAGGAATTCCGTCAAATGGCGTTTCAATACTTTAAGGAATATTTACAGAACTTTTTTAGAAATTCTGGAGACGTATTTATAAGGAAACTATACAGCATTTTTTAGCAGGGTGCATGAGTACGGTTTTGCCAAGAGGATAAGGGGCTATGACGTGAAGTCCCTTCCATAAAACCTGCTGTACGGAACTGGAGAAAATGTTTTCACCTAACAAGTTCATAAGTTCCCATTGACAACCACATCTTCACGTCGATTATGTCAATTAAGTAAACTTCCGATGGATACTTGAGAGATCCGCAGTGAAGCACGGTGAGAAACATTTACAGCAAATCTGTATAAAGCTGAGGATTCGTGTTAACGCTCGCTTAGGGCGAGTATGGAGCGTAAAACCATTTCCCATGACAAGGGACCCGGCAAGTTACCAACCGTGACTAATGGCAACCAACCCGAAAATTGCCATTACAAAATTAAATCTTTTTTTCCGGGTGGAAAAAAACGGCGAGAAATTAAAAAAAAAAACCTGAAAGCATAGGAACAAATAATTTTCACCGAATAGTGAGGGAAAGAGGACAACAAACGGTAATTTTGAAAGCAGAAGAATTAAAAATTGCTATAATTTCAGGAAAATCTCGGTTAGCTCCCATTGATTTACCAGGAGGCGGGAATAAACGATACAACTAAAAAATGATTTACAGACGAGTATTTGATCCACAAAGCTACATGACGAAAAAATGAACAATACATTACTAATCCAAGATTTCATAACTGACCACCTACACCAAGTTGGCTTTATCCCAGAGTCAATATTGGAATGGATATTTGGGGAGCCGACCGACAGCCTAGGTCATTTGGATCATAGGGGACAGGTAAGGGAGGAAGGGTGGATAGAAACCCGGCGTCGGCATTAGCCTGCTCTTAACGAAAGGCGCCACGGGGCCTACGGTTTAACGTCTCATCCGACAGACGGAGTACTGTACTTAAAGTATCCTCCACTAGACACTCAAGTAGGGATCGGGTTTCCTCTGCAAAACATCCTCCAACGCCGGGATTTGAACCCTGGCCGCCCGTGTAGTTAGCCAGCACTCTAGCCACCACACCAACCCGACTCCAACTTTTTGCTTTCTACATTATTCTTTCGACCACGGAAGGACTGTAAATTAATGGATTATCAGTGGAAAATCAGGTAATCGCCACGATGCGAACGACGACTACTTTTCAAAATCGTAGCCCTCACTATCAACGGGAATTCTTCATCTCCTTGAAGTATGAATATATATTTTGGATTTAGATGTTTGGAATTGTTGCCTAGGCTACGTGTTGCCTAAATTTCCACTTTTAGTTCACCCAGTCCTTGGCGCCACTTCGAAAAAAGTCTTTTCAGTTGAATCGTAAATAGACATAGTTAATTGTCGTTAACGTGAGACCGTGCTGAATATTCTATAACGATCGAGGAGATATGAATTACTTGATGCTTTGAATAATATTTTTGGGACCTAAAAGTTGAACTACATTTTTTTACCCAGTGCATTATGATTACTTTAAAGTAAAACCAGTACGACGTGTTTATTCACAGACTATAAACTGTATTCACATTTGAACTTCCGTCTTTCATCACTAGGCGGCACCACATTCCAAAAAGTTGTTTGTAGACGGAATTCTAGGTAACAGTTTTTTGCGACGAGATTACAATCCATAATATATATTCATGCCTTGAAGGATCATCAACATGTTGTTAATTGCGTACCATAAGGTCATAGCGTACATTCCCGTGAACCCATACAATCCACAGTGACGTCAGCGGCGCTGTTGTCCGGACGGGGACAGAGTCATCTACATCTACATCTACATCTACGTAATACCCTGCGAGCCACCACGAGGGTGTGTGGCAGGGGGTGAAGATCACCAAACATGCACTATTGCCATGTAAGTAGGGTATATAATGTAGACATGCTAGAAAATAGGGTCATAGTTTATTAGTTACTACAGTAGATTATTAGTAATTGCAAGTAATTGCAGTAGTTATTACAATAGAATATTAGTTACTACGGTATAGTACAGGTTAAAATCTACATAATAAGGAAGGATTATTGGTAGTTATTACATGCATCATGCACTACATACTATTCTAACTATGTTTCACCTACCTATCCCTTTTGCTACGTTGCCTATTGTTCTCTCTTATGGTACGCGGGAAAAATGACATTTTAAATCTATCGGTACGGCAATCTATCTCTCTAATCTTGTTAATATGGTCAAACCTAGCATAATACGCAGGGGTTCTTAATATATATCTAACGTCATCTGTGAACAAATCGGTTTCGAATTTACTTAAAAGGTTTAACCTAAATTTTAACCTGCGTTCTGATAGTAATTCCCATCCTAGTTCTTCTATTAAACTCGTAACACTAATACAATTATCATAACGACATTAAACAAACCTAGCAGATCTCCTTTGCACGCGCTCTAATTCTTTTATCATACCTTCCTCGTAGGGATCCCATATACTAGCGGCATATTCTAAATGAGGCCTGACAAGTGTAAAATAGCTTCTTTCTCGGACTCTCTCATCGCATTTGCCTAGAACCCTTTTTACGAATCCTAATCTACGGTTTGCTACACTAGTTATTTCCCTGATGTGTTTCCCCCATGACATGTCTTCACTGTTGGTGACGCCTAAGTATTTAATTGATTCTACGTTACATATTTTGTTTTCTTTGATGCTATAATTATTCCGAGGAAGGCCATTCTTTTTCCAAAAATTCATAATCGCGCATTTCTTCAAATTTAATTCTAGCTGCCATCTATCACACCAATCATCAATCGCATCTAAATCCTTAGCTAAACACTGTCTGTCCTCTTCATTTCTAATTTCTTTCTACACTACTGCATCATCGGCAAAAAGACGGAGCTTGCTATTTTTTACTACACTATTCAAGTCGTTTACGTACAGAAGAAATAAAATTGGGCCTATCACGCTTCCCTGGGGAACACCCGATGTAACTTTTACTTCGCCTGAGCTGACACCATCTAATACCACCCTTTGAACGCGTTCATGTAAGAAATCTCCTATCCAGCCTACTATATTACTGTCTATTCCGTATGATGCTAACTTCGCGAGTAACTTACAGTGGGGAACCTTGTCAAAAGCTTTTCTAAAGTCAAGAAACGCTGCATCTACCTGTACGTTACCTTCTCCGGAAACTAAAATATCGTGAACAAAAAGACCTAATTGAGTTTCGCAAGACCGTCCTTTTCTGAACCCATGCTGGTTTGTTATTAATAAATCCTGGCTGTCGAGGTGTCCCATTATTGATGTAACTATTATATGCTCTATAATTTTACATGATAGTGACGTTAATGATATTGGTCTATAATTACATGGCTGTTCCCTATCTCCGCTTTTATAAATTGGGGTCACGTTTGCTATCTTCCAGTCTTTGGGAACCGCGTGTTCTTCGAGGGATTTGTTAAATATTACTTTAAGATACGGAGCCATTTCGAGAGCTAATTCTTTATAAACACGAGCTGGAATTTCATCAGGACCTGAGGACTTGTTCGGGCTAATGTTACTTAGTAAGGATACGATTCCGCTACAAGATATATCGATTGGGGGCATTGGTTGTTGAAATCGGTCTGGTATGGTTTCGCGGAAACTATGCATAGGTTGATTAAAAACACTTTGAAAAAAGTAATTCAAACAATTTGCCTTATCTAAACTGGAAGTTACTATTTCGCCTCTATCGTTTTTCAAGGAATTAACCGTTGACTTTTTAGTTCCCTGTACTTCCCTAACATATGACCAAAATGCTTTCGGATTTCCCTCTAGTTGTTCTCCAAGTACTTTTCTCTTGAATTCGCTAAAAGCTTTTCTAAGGGCTGTTTTTGCGGCTGATTTACAAATTTTATAATGCTCGATGGTATTTTTTAGGTCGCTATTAGCTACATTTTTCTTCATTTTTCTTAGTTTCGCATGGCTAACTCGTTGGCGTTTTAAACATTTTCTAACCTCCGCGTTGTACCACCTTGGTTCCCTATTCTCGCTCTTATACTTATGAGGTATATATCTGTTGACAAGTGACCGTGTAATTTGGAGGAACTCTTTCCATGTATTGTCTGTATTGCTATTTTTGCTAATGTTCTCGAATTTTTCAAAAGATGTCTTTAAGTCAAGCCTAAATCCGTTAAAATCTGCTTTACTAAAAAGGTAAATCTTTCTTTTTAATTTAAAATTTTTTTCAGTGTTGAGGGAAAATTTTACGTACACTACCTTGTGGTCACTTATTCCATCGACATTTTCAACTTTAATTACTTTTTCAGGGATGTTTGTGGCAAGTAAATCGAGAACATTTTCCCCTCTATTAGGCAAATTTACTATTTGATGTAGTGCGTGTGATGCGAACAGGTTAAGCAATGACTCGCAGATTTCTTTGTCCCTACCTCCAGACTTATGACTGCATGTTTTCCAATCTATCGATGGTGTATTGAAATCTCCACCTACAATTATCTGTCGTTCGTTTTTATGGGAATTAATGGACCTAATCTGTTTCTCGAGTTTTAATACTGAGTGTACATCGGAATGGGGTGGTCTATAGAAGGCACAAACATATATTACTTTCGAATTAGCACATTGAATGGAACACCATACACTTTCTATTATATTATGGGGAATCACTTCTATTTTGTTGACTATTGTGTTCTTAACTGCGATAAATACTCCCCCTCCCAGTCGACTCTCTCTATCTCTCCTGTATACCCTAAAATTTACTGGAAAAACTTCACTATCAGCAATATCGCTTGTTAACCAACTTTCCATGCCGCCTACATGCCGCCACAACAACTATTAAGTAGTAGTAGTACTTGATAATTGCTGTGGCGGCATGCAGATGACTCTGGACGGGGAGTGTAGGGAAAGCAAAGATCTCTCCCGGGCTGTGGCAGATGCCAGAAATGAAAGGGCGTTTTCGGCGGAGGTATATACAAATTCGTTTTAATCAAGTTCAGGTGGATTGAATCATCTGGAATGCTATCGTGCTCTGATTTGATTATTTAGACGGTGGTAGGGAGACGGATAGAATGAGAATTAAGGAAGTACTAATGACAAGAGGAGATAAAGAAAACTGCTAAGGGAAATCAAAAAGAGGAAGAAAGCTTGGATTGGACATATATTACGCCAAAATTATCTTTTAAGAAGAATTATTGAAGGAAAAATAGAAGGAAAGCGAGGAAGTGGAAGAAGAAGAATGGGAATGCTCG
Source organism: Ceriagrion tenellum (assembly GCA_963169105.1). Taxonomy (NCBI): domain Eukaryota; kingdom Metazoa; phylum Arthropoda; class Insecta; order Odonata; family Coenagrionidae; genus Ceriagrion; species Ceriagrion tenellum. The sequence goes on from OY720639.1 coordinate 12,651,827, forward strand.
ACGACATAAAAAATGGCGGAAGTTACAGGCAAATGAAAGAAGACGCTCAGGACCGACTGCGATGGAGGGCATCCAGTTGAAACCTGTCAGAAGACAGATTCCACTAAGGAGAAGAAGGGAGAGGATTTAGGGAACGGACGGACGGTGGGTCAGGGTCGAAAGACGGACGGGAGGAATGTGGAACTCACCGGCCGTGGGCGATCCCCCGCCGTTGTTGGATGCGGCGGCAGCCGCCGCTGCCGCAGCCCTCAACCTCGACGTCCGCGTCGTCCGCACCCGAAGGGCGTCTTCGTTGGACGAAGAGGAAGTGGACGTCCCGACGCTGCCGAACTGCGACGCCAGCTGACGCCGCCGCTCCTCCTTGTAGCGGGCCATCCGCTCGGCCCGCGCCGTCGCCGCCGCCGATTCGTCCGGCGCCGGCGTCGTCACCGGCACCCCACCGCGGCCGCTCCGCCTCCGATCCCCGCTGACAGAAAACAACACCAAATGATAAGGAACACGTGACGATTTTCATTTCATTTTATCTTACCCTCACCTTTTCATCACACTCCCCTCCAAACATTCACCAAAATTCATTTTAACCCTTCATTAGGCAAAATACGAGGGGTACGTAACTTAAAAACCAAGTGTACAACGCATTACCATTTCAGCCATTTCTATCCATTTCTAACCAGTTCATCCATTTCTGTCCAATTATTTCCATTTCTGCCCATTTCTATCCATTTCTAACCATTTCCATCCATTTCTGTCCATTTCTGTGCATTTCTAACCATTTCTGTCCATTTATGTCCATTTCTGGGCATTTTTGTCCATTTCGCTGCCATTTCTCAACAAGCGTACACCATTTCTCAGAATTGCATACCCCTCGGCAAAATATTAGATAATATAATATTAGGCAAAATAGTAGGTAAAATATTAATGTTCTTATTTATACATGATATTTGGAATCTGTAGTACATAATAATCTTTGTATCCCTTGCATGTCGAAACAATAGACGATGGAATGTTTGTTGATTAGTAGATCGTTAATTGGCGCGTTGCATGTGTGATACGCTGGTTTCAATGGAGTTTCGGCGCTCTGCCGTATGATTCCTGCATGCCTGGTGTGGAAGCACCCCCTGCCACACACCCTTTGGGTGGCTTGCAGGGTGTGACGTAGGTGTAGATGTAAATGTTGGAGCGTGGGCAACAGGGGTGGCCCACAGTGTTTCATTTGTGAGTCGTTTCTCATAGGATGGCATAATATACTCGTAAGCTTCAGTAGCTGCATATTATTATGTTCTTAAAATTCTTTCATGGCCGTTCGTAACCAATTGTTACAGGGTTAGTGTTAAATGGCGTGCGAAAGGAAGCCAGCGTGACTGGGCCTTGTGTGTAACCTTTTTCTCTCGGCATTATTATATTATATATTATTTATACGTTATTTGTACATTATTATCGGTTACATTCAAATTGTTGGATAGTTTATATAAATTTTATCACAGTGGATGTTCGATGCTCAAAATATTTCACGACTTTTCAATGACTTTGGGTTTTGTTCCTTTAATGACTATAAATATGTTCAATAGTGAAAATAACCTAAATAAACGATAGTTATTAGTCTAAAATTATTGTTTGAAAAAATATTTTGCAAAAAAATTGAACATTTCAGGTCAATAAAAACAATAGAATTTGGGTCACCAGTGTGGCCCGCGCGCCCAATCGTGTAACAAAATTTTACGCGCCCACTGAAGCGTTAAGGGATAAAAAGCACGGTCTACAACCGTCCCACATTCCAAACTGCTATTCGACGATATGTGTAAACCCTACGCAGTAGGAGGTGTTTCAAACTTAAACCCGCACAGAAATACCCTGGGTTGCTAGAGGCCAGGAAATTCCGATAAAACCTAGAAAAGGTCAAGGGCTGTGTTCCAATGCATGTACAGGGGAACTTAGCCGCTCTTGTTTTTGACCCAAATTCAGGAGACTATATCAGAATCTCAAAGTTTGGACCAAGTTTACCACCACGAAAAGGCTAGTTAGAGAAAAGGCTTGGCCGCAGCCGTCGTACTGTTTCATCATGTCGTCCACTGTGACTCGAGTTACGAATTTCGTGAGGGCTAATTATAATTCACATTAAGTAATCTGCCATTTAAAAGTTTATGAACTACAATTATGCTCCTACTTTACCCGATAACAAAGTATTTGGAAGAGGAAACGGTTTTAGGGTGGATGTTATGGTAGTTTTTCATCAGGGCGAAAATGGATATAACTTCTGTAACTCAACTTTTGAGATTTTATTGGCACGATCCGGATCAATACATTATGTAATCTTCCAGACATGAAGATGACTAATACGAGTTGAAACCCGGGACGTGTGCTTGAAATCTGAAAAATGAGCGGTTAAAGGAGTTATTTTCATTTACGCCGTACAACATTTAGTGTCAGGAAGTTTGAGATTACATACATACAATACGGGGAAGAATTTTCCCCGGGCCTGAGTTCCTTCAGCCCGAAGGCAAAGGGTATATTGAATCCTTGCAGAAGTTTAATGTCTATTGTTGCAGATTTAGAACGATTTTGCTGAAAACATTTACATGCTTAGCACGCAAAAAAGGCTATAAAGTTCTAAAAATATAAAAAGGCGCAAGGCACAATGACCAATATATAATTGGTGAGGATACTTTGTCATGTTTAGGCATTAAAAACAACATTTTTAATACCAATGTATTATTACTGTATATTAATACTGTATATTGTACTGTATTATACTGTATACAGTAATATTAATGTATCATTACAGCTAAAAGTTAAACCAATTCCTCCAAACCACAATGCTAGGTCAATTTCACTGAGATGATGGGCCAATGATCGACATCCACATCACGGTCAATATATCGATCATCATTGATGATATTGTTGACAATCGACATATCGCAATGTCAAAAATGCACGTATAACAATCGCAGCGTGGATGAGGGGCCATTCATTTCAGACCTTTAAGGCCTTTTCACACAATACATGATCCAGCAAAAGCTCTAGTTTACCACGCGTTACTTAATATTGACGACGGAATCCACTATCAATGAACATGTACTGGCAGATAAGCGGTAATTTCATTCAAATCTCAACGCATGACCATTGAAATATAATTAACCAACCAATGCCTGCAGGTGATCAAAACAGTACACAGGACAGCAATTTTTATGTATTGCTGATTTTACAGCTTTTAATCAATATAGAGCCAAGAGGAGGTATAGATGGCGCTGATTTCAAAAAGTGAACATCGCCCAGCGTAGGTAAAAGCTAATTCAAGTATCTCAGCCAGAATGATAGCGAAAACGATTATTAAATAGCAATCTCGTTCTGTGTCACACAATACTGGGACGCTATATCGCTCGCTAGTATCCTCGAACTTCTGCTGCATCAAGTAGATAGATAGATAATATTTATTCCACTAAATTTTACTGCAAATAACTTTGGCAATAGAGTTAAGGTGGAATATGCGCACCCCTGTGGTAAACAACCAGTGTTGGAGTTACAATCATATAAAGTTATCTTGACGAGAAGGAAAAAAAGAAACAGCTGGCTGGTGCGGCCAAAAACAGAACATTACAACTTTGATTCTTTTATAAAGTCAAGAAACAGTATTTTTTAAATTATGTATTCATTAAAAGAACAAAAAAAACATTAATTACAAATGGTCATGGACCAGAGTATTAACATACAAACAAATACACAAAATATACATTAATAACTTCACTTTGTAGTTCAATATTTAGAAATATTTTTCAATATTGTCTAGAGAAAATAACCATGTTTTCAAATCTCGTTGAAACAATTTAACATGCTTTGCAGAGGCAACGTGGAATGGTAGGCGATTAAACATTGTAGCTGCACAACATAAGTAAACCTTTCTAAAAGCTTCATTGGTAGGTTTTGGAACAGGTACTCTATTCCGTGACCTCAATCCATGGTAGGAGACATTACCATAGCCAGCTAAAATTCCACCTCTGATATAGAACATGCGTAGTACTCTGTACGCATATAAATATATATGAGGCTATATATCCAAATATTTAAATAATTTAAGTATTCTCTAGAGAAACGATCTATACATAAGTCGATAATCCAAAACGACATCTCAGTTAGAAAAAGGGGAGGGTCGTATTGGATGCACGGAAAGACAGCACGAGAGGAGTATAAAGGCAGGTTCTTCGGAGGGAGACAGACGGACGGACGACCTTTAAGGGAGAGGCAGCCGTGACTCATTCGCACGCCCAGTCATCGGTTCCGAAACCATCGACTTTCGAATTCATTTATTAAGCAGAGGGTTGGTCTCTGTCACTCCTTTACCGCGCCCGCCCAGGGTCGCCCCAAAAGTGAATCACTTAGAAATCACCGCCATTCCACGCGTGACTCCTTGGTTACGCGATGGGAATTCTCCCGAACAGTTCAAACATAGCCCCTCGGGTATTGTAAGTAGGGCGGAAAAAATTATTGTAATACAAAAGCATCGCAAATCCTGCATTTCATGCTAAAGATTATCGTATAACTTCATTTCTTTACGGCAACAGGAACACATATCAGAATGATTTGAATCATTTGTCATGAGATTAGTCCCTTAACGTTCCATCGAGGGGTATGCAACTCTGAGAAATGGTGTACGCTTGTTGGGAAATGGTCGCGAAATGGATAGAAATGGACATAAATGGATAGAAATGGAAATAAATGGATAATAATGGACAGAAATGGATAGAAATGGCTGAAATGGAAATGCGATGTACACTCGTTTTTGAAGTTGCGTACCCCTCGCGTTTCATTTCAGAATTTTAGCAGCTAATAGGTTTTTGAGAGTACTTATCCTAACGTCCTTATTTCTGGCATATTGTTCGATGTTCATTCCAATAGGCGACCCGTCATCAGATCCCTCTTCAATTCCTCACGTCGTCTCCCGATTCTTATTTCGTCCATGTCATCTTCCTTCCTCTACCCCGCTTTCACAGTGTTCTTCCCTTTACGGCCCTCTTCAGCATTCGCTCACCTTTCGATACGTCCTCCATCCATCTCTTCTGTCTCTTCCCTTTACGGCCCTCTTCAGCATTCGCTCACCTTTCGATACGTCCTCCATCCATCTCTTCTGTCTCCTCCGAACCTCCTCAACTACTCAAATCGATATCATAATGTGAGTTGACGATGGTAATTGTTATTAAATACAGCTGTACAGAGCTTCAAAACAAGACCAAGATCTTGCTTCTACTACTTTTCATAACCAAGAAAAAGTCGTTTCATAAGCTTGTTAATAACTTTTTATGGTACATTAGAAAGAACTGAACGTTTAGATACATTTCAAAATATTTTTCCTACACTATATTACAGCTTCGAGTTTCTTCACTATTAAATGCCAAAGAGAGCTCAAAACGGCAACAAAAAAAAGCACTTTTTTGTTCTCAACCGGAATAAAAAATCGAGAGAGTAATGTAAAAGCAATCGGCAACCACAGGTAAACGTAAAATATAACAAGCTAAAATTTGGTGTAACTCGCATTCATGTGAGTACCACGCTTCATTTTAAATTAGTGTCCAAACTCGAGTCTACATAATTTTTGCACCGACAGTAGCTTCCTCTCCTCTCCAACCATCACCAACACCTCCTCATCCGTCCATTTTACCACGTACCTCACCGAATCTCCCTTTCCCCACACCCACATATCAAACGCCTCGAGTCTACGTATATATATCCTCACTTCACAATTACCATAGCTCACACTTATATAGCGCCACGTTCCATATTAGAGTTTTCACCAACCATTTATTTACGTCTCTACCCAGAAACCCCCCGCCTATTCCTCCTCTTTGAAAACGCTTCCTTACCCTGCTAAAAAATTCCTTAGAAGCTGTTCTGTAGAACGTAGGGAATTATACAGAAATTGACTCTTTTCCTTCAGAACTAGTTCCTTTTCTAAGGATTTGTACGGAACATGAGAGCCTGACTCTACAGAACATGTGTTCCGTAGAGTTATTTTCTGCAGAGCAAAATTACTCCTTACAAGCTGTTTTGTAGAACATCAGCAACTCTACGGAAATATGTGGTTTCCATTGACCCAGTTCCTTTTCTAAGGACCTATTCGTAGGGAATTCAACAGAACGTCCTAAGGTATTCTGCAGAACGCCCTAAGGTATTCTGCAGAACGTCCTAAGGTATTCTGCAGAATGTCGAAGGGAATTCCGTAAAATGGCGTTTCAATACTTTAAGGAATATCTACAAAACTTTTTAAGAAATTCCGTAAAAGTATTTATAAGGAAAATATACAGAATTTTTTAGCATGGTAGCTAGGGAAATTCTACATCCTATCCACTCCCCACTATACCCATTCTCCTCCAAGATACGTTAACTAGATTGGCTTTGTTTTGTGCCCTCCCGCCCTTACATTCAACTCCACTTTCTTCTTTCAAGAGAATTTCATCACTCAATACTTTTAATGGTTTATCTTCACCTCACACCTGTCGCAATATGCCTATAACGCACACTCCCTAAAAGGTAAACTTCTGTGGATACTCAAAGAATTTTAAAAAAATTAGATAAAATGGTTATTTTACTCGTTTTTTTGACAATGATCCCCAATGGAATACGCTATTCACGACCATCTCATTCACAGAGATAACTGTACTTCAACCAGCGGCGACTTCTGCACTAAAATAACAGTGGAGCTTCGATTTTTCGAGCTAATGCGAACCCGAGCGACCTCAGCTAACCAATAAGTCGGATAATACGGACTTTCCGAGCAGTATGATACCAAGCGTAGAGTAAAATTTTAAGTAAATAAAGACGTTAGAGAATAAGTAAAATATAGTTAATTCAATAATATTCTCAACATATTAAAACAGAGACAACAATTGCACTATTCCACAAGGTATTTTAATGCATTCGACGCGGTTCAACTCACAGAGCCATCATCAGGTACAAGGCTGTGGTCATCAGGTACATCATGGTCTTGTACCTGAAGATGGCTCTGTGAGTTGAAACGCGTCGTACGCATCAAAATACCTTGTGGAATAGTGCAATTGTTGTTTCTGTTTTGATATGACGAACTTCCACAATATCTCGCCGGAATCTGTTGAGATTTACAACATACTCTATTCTAGCCGCGTCGCCTTGGCTCCTGTCCGCCTCACGCGCGGCAGGGAGTTCATGTTCAGTTCAGCAAACCATTCGCCGCGTCGCCGTTATTTGTTTTTGGGACGTGTGTATGTTCAGTAAGTCCTCGGTATTCGTCATTTCGAGTTACGTCTGATTCAATGTTACGTCCATGCTGACAAGGGTCGTCGGGAAATTTTTTCCCGGTTTAAATGATAATAAAATTGACCGCAAGTGCATATGCTTGCGTTTTTTGATGACTGAGACATAATCATCCTATCTGATACTGGTAAGAATGAAAATACGATAGTGAATTTCCACACTGTTTAATAAACACCGACCATGGTTTCGACACTTTATGTGATTCTCAAGGTACAAAAGTTTAATGTCCAGTTCTATATATACCAAATTTCCAAACATTGCATTTAACAAATTATGTGGTACGAAGTCACTCGCACGGGTGCATATACACCAGGGTTGAAATTCGCTATGAAAAAATCATTTGACTTGACCGGGATTCGAACCCGGACCTCCCAATTGCCGGTCAGGTGTGTTAGCCAGTGTAACTGGCTACACTGGCTAACACACCTGACCGGCAATTGGGAGATCCGGGTTCGAATCCTGGTCAAGTCAAATGATTTTTTTCATAGCGAATTTCAACCCTGGTCTATATATACCCCTTAGCAAAACAAGGATGGGTGGGGGGGGTTGGTTCTGACGGTGGAGAGGGTAAGGGAGGGAACATACAGAAGTGGAGGAGTTCAAAGTGACGTAATAACCAGTAAACAATAGCAGGGGAAACCAGAAAAAGGGGGGGAAAGAACAGGTGGAGTTGAAGGTCAAAAAAACAGCAACCACATTTGAGGGTCTCAGGACAATTAGAGAGACTTAAATTCAAAAGACGTGATTGAGTCATAAAAACTACGCCATTACAAATATTATCGAGCTATTCACAATTTCATATTTCTCATAGAAATCCAGTTTTGGCCCTTTTTCATTAAAATGTCTTTCATGCATCCTATCTGAAATAGCTATTTTTTCCTGGATAAAGGAAAAAAATCAAATTTTGAAATTAACGCCTTGATTTATCGCGGGGTTAAAGTGGTCGGGAATATCTGGATACGTTTTAAGTTACTTCTTCAACACGCATCTCCGACGTAAATCGAGGACTTTGCGGTACCTCGATTAGTTGGGGCTTGGATAACCGTAGTTCTACTATACTTTGATACAATAATCGTAGCACACGTACCTAACCTTTACAAGGGGGTTCTGGCTGTGACAAAACCAAACTAAGATCATTACTACTCATAGCAATCCGTATCAGTTTCGAGGACATACAATCTCTCGAGTTATCCTCGAGACCTGACGTCGAATCGAACCAGGGCGCGCTTGACTTACTTACGTGGATGTATCGTATTCGACGCGACCGTCAAAAGAAGAACACTGCCTTAAGAGGCGAAGCGTGAAAAATAAACACTTGACGCCTTGATTGGCCGGAGAGGGAAAGCGATGACGCAGATGGCGCTGCCAAGAGAGATAAACGTCCCTCCGGATCCACTGCAAGTAAGTAGTATCCCCTTAAGGACGCAGGGTCGTAAGATGGGCGTCATTTCATTACTTCGGGTTTTCGAGACTGGAGGAGGAGTCATCCTTCATGTTACACCCACTTTCAGTGGTACAGCGACCCACATGGGTGCCACTGCAGCTGGTGTCAGCCAACCACTGATGAAATAAAGGAAATACATCAAGGGGTTGACTCTCGCAGCAGCTTGAGGCTAAGTAAGGAAACGATTAGCATAAGTCGTATATTAGATCTTTGTAAATTGAATAACTTCCAAAAAAGAAATCTGAGTCAGGGAGTAATAATGAGCTTTGTTGCATTTAACCACATCTGCTATCGAATACCTATCCTCACTATACGGCATTAAGGTTTTAAAACTTTTTCCAAAATTGAAAAATACGAGATAATAACATAATAACTAATAAAAACATGGCTAATTCCAAATATGTGATACTATTGCCCTAATTGATGTGGATCATTGGGAAAGATGGCTCAACTAGAAAGCCACACATAAAGAAACGGCAAAAAAAGAATGAATCAGAAAGCGAAAGAAACAGGAATAGGGAAGATACAAAACAGATTTCTTCGCAAGGGCACCGTATAAACAACTGAGCTTTCGCTTCACTTCCGATTAAATTAATTGTGTTATGAGCACACACTCGCACAACGTAAACATTTTCCCAATTATTGTCCAAGAATAAATTTGGTGAATTATCATAAAACATATGACCGAAGATTGGCCGAACAAACTGTCATAAATAGGGTATTAGTATTCACTAGGTGCATAATCCGTTGCCACCCATGATGGTATCAAACATAGTTTTTTGAGGACATTCACCGGAAAACTTCAAATTCGAAAACATTCACTGGAAACAAGCGCAATCATAATTTCAAAATGACTGCAGTGACCTCGAAGAAAGAATATTCGGTCAGCGATAGCAGAGACCAGAATCGAACCGACAGTATCGGACAGTGACGATGACTATGACATTTCAAAACAAAAGGATTGTTAGCTTATACACTGGCTAAGACTTCAAAAATTCCGACGACCGGAGAGGAAACGAGATATCCGACGGCAGAAATAATCATTCCTATCGGTTGGACTTAGCACTGAACGACAAACTCAAACACATTTCTCGAACGGGAAATTCCGTTAGAAAAATACACGCGATGCGTGTAGCTATTTCGAAGCACCATGATATATAGGAGCAGATATAGCTGAAGATCAGGGTAACGTAAGGGGATATAATGTAATAAAGTTAAGAAACTATTAGCAAAAAAAAGTACCTCGTAATATTCGTCACATATTTACCAGGCCCAATACGTTTTAATGTCCGATTGACAAGTCAATTTCAACAGGAATTCATAGTGAAATTTCGGGAATGCCTTTTATTGTCTTGATTTTGTTATAGTACTGAGTTAAGTTGTACCTATTATTATAACAACGACTCACTCCTGGGGGCAATTGCCAAAGAGAAAAAAGCACTTGCTTAAAAAACCCATCGTGCCCAACGGTAATCACGTAAACAAGAGTCAAAGGCAGGAATTACAAAACATAGGCCCCTTGAACATAACATGTGAATTGAATTGAAAAATTAAAGCATGAACTAAGGGACAATCTACAAACAGTGCTGCTCACAGAGAATTAGAGATTCGATGCTCAGCTTTAGAACAGAGATAAGTATCCAACTGATAAAAGCCATGTTACGACAGGTAAATAAGAAATGAAAACAGAGAAAGCCGCCATCATTTAGTGCTCAACAATCGATCCAACTCACTTTCAAATATATATAAATATTTTAAAGCCATGAGAACGAACTTTGGGATGTTTCCCCGACCGCTTGATGTAAATCGATACATTGACGCCAATCGCAAATAATGAAGACTTGAAGAAACATTTTTAAGACAATTTTTCGACGCAACATATTAGGTTAGGAGGCAATGTTACACCTGAGAAGCCTAAAAATAACCAGGAAATTTATATTTTAGTAGTTAAAATTTTCGACGCTATTGACAAGGAAAAGGCACTTAGTGACGCACGTAGGTCAATGAAGATGTTTATCATAATAACGCCATTTAATATACATATATATTACATTCCCATGAAACCAATAGTTGCTCAGCACTTCTTTCGAAAAAACGTCGAAAAATTTTAATTATTTGAAGAAGCAACCCAATAAAGGTAATGCGAGATGGATATAATATTACCACAACAAATCTTTCACAAAACTGAGGTAAATCGTCTCCTTAAACTCTTTCCATCCTTCTTCGCCAGGAATAAGAGTAGTAAATTAGGTACATGTTAAAAAGTAATTTATACAACATTCAAAAAGTAATTTTACGCTTGATTCTGTTACCATTTTATTACTAGGAAACAAACAACTTTCGTTTCATTTTTTGGCGTCATAACATTGCTTCTTTCTATTTTCTTCACTCTGCGCCTAATATCGATTCAAAAATAATGCAATTCACCAAGCCACCGACGGAAAAAGTGTTGAATCAAAAAGAGGATTAGTATGCTTTTGAATTTACGGAATAAAACACGAGCCATAAGCACGTTAAACAAAATAATTTCGACCTTTCATATTATGGTGAATGTACCAATTGGGCGTTTTCATGTTCAAACTAATGAGAACAGGGCAACCGACATACCTTTTCAAAAATATAATTCAAAACAAAGATATAAAAGGGAGAACAACGCGTATAACCGAAAATTTATTTATTTATTTATTTATCTTCACTACCCCGAATACAGCACAATTGGCCAATTTACGTCGGGTGAATAACAGTAACAACGTACGAGACACAGACACCCATGTCCTGGGCAGAAAATATTTTACCCAGGCGGGACTCGAACCCGCGACCCTAGGGTTGGCAGGCGAGGACTTTACCCCGCCGCCACCGGGGCCGATAAACTTATATTATTCTTACCATCTCACCGCAAGGTAACTTATTTCCGGTAAAATCATGCAATTTTTGGAATATATTACAAGATAATATAAAAAATGTAACATCGATCAATGTTTTTCAAAAATTATTGTTAGATTACATAAAAGAAAATGACAGTGTAGAATATGTAACTATTACATAAAGGTATAAGTACCGCTTTCAACTAACTAAAAAAATCGTAAGTGGAATATTATATTTGAATATTCTGTCAATTTGTATATTATGTAAATTGTAACTGTCTGTGTGTTAATTGTAATTGTTTTGATTGCTGTAACTGTAAATTTGTACATCTTGTTCGTGTATACGTTGTTGAAACTGTTGATTTGCATATGCACATGGAAACTAAAATTTGTAATAGTTGAAAATTGTTAAATGCCCATAAGTTTATAAAAATCTAAAACTTTTATTTTGTTTAAGTTATAAGTTGAAATATTCAGTTGCTCTGGTCTTTCTATTTTTATATCTTCCCTCCAATGCATACCATATTTTTGTAAAACTGAGACCTTCATTTATGTCATGGTATTTTATTTCACTATTGTTTTTCTTTCTTTCATGTGTTAATTTGATGTTTAGATGTAAAACCTTGCCCCATAGGAGCAAATGTTCCTAGAACAATAAACCTCTTTTCTATTCTATTCCATGTTCAAAACGACGACATATCGTCGAAAATATAGAGCCACTGCGTTCGCTTAATGGCCGTGACATGAGGTTTTGACTTTCAGCAGTCCGTTCCGACACCAAGGGTCGCAAATCGCTCCATAAAAGTCGCGTTGAATTACAGACGTCACGGTAAATGCACTCCGCGCGCGATTAAAAACGAGGTTCTACGCGCGTGCCCCGAATTTTCTCCGCGTTCGTAAACATTCCGCGGAACATAACTGGCCCCGTTTTGCGAGCGGAGAGAACTTTTTCGCGATAACTAAACGTGCAATACTGAATTTCGGGGCCGAAGTTAGCCGCTTCCACCGATGCGATGGAGAAATAGGATTCCATCACGTCTCGTTAACCTAGCCAGTATGATGAGATATAACCGTTTTCACAAGCAATAACAAAAAATATGAGAAGAGATCTCACCAAAATAATCTCGATAATGATATGGAGAGTTGCAGCAAAACAAAATTTGGATTGGTGACTGCTGTTGTTGAGGAAGCACTGCAAATATCCTTTGAGCGACGAGTCAAAGGACCGGCAGTCAGAGTTTAAAAGTGAATCTGCACCTAGTCATGGCAAATCAAACCTGGCTAAAAAACCAGTTTAAGAGTTGACAAGAAAATGTAATGGTCATCCTATATCGTAAACTGCAAAGAGAATCTATCGGTGTCTGCCGAAACCAACTCCGCAAGCCGTGAAGCAACACAATCAGCACAAGCTCCCATTCGCATATATTCAGATAAATGGTAAAAGGCAGATTTTTAAGAACTATCACGGCACTAGCACTTAAATTGTGTGTATTTGAATCATTATAAATTATTTTTGGCAGAGTAGAACTTTGAAGTGCTTCAGAAAATGACAAGTAATACGTAATCATAATTCATTTTAAATATAATATGATAAATCCAATGCAAGTAAGTAGTATCCCCTTATGGACCCAGGTTCGTAAGATGAGCGTCATTTCATTACTTCGGGTTTCCGAGGCTGGAGAAGGAGTCATCCTTCACGTTACACCCACGTTCAGTGGTACGGCGACCCATATGAGTGCTACTGCAGTTGATGTCAGTCAATCACTGATGAAATAAAGGAAATACATCAAGGGTTAACTCTCGCGGCAGCTTGTGGCTAAGTAAGGAAACGATTAGCATAACTCAGGATTTGACTATTGCTGCAGCTGACGTCATCTAACAGGGTCGCAACCATTGAGGTAGATGGATATCTCGGCATAGGATATATCATATTATATTTACAATGAATAAATATAACGTATTCGTTGCCATTCTCTGAATTACTTCAAAGTTCTACTCTGCAAAAATAATTTATAACGATTCAAATACACACAATTTAAAGTGCTAGTACAGTGATAGTTCTTAAAAATCTGCATTATAATATATTGCAAAAAATTATTATAAAAGAATTTTTGCAGAGTAGATCTTTGAAGTTATTCAGAGAATGACAACTAATACGTTATCTTTATTTATTTTAAATATAATATGATATATTTTGAGATGACTGATCTTTCTATATTTAAACAGTATTAATATTTGCAATTGAAAGCCATTCTCACATTTACGTGGTCAATAAAAATCCTCATTGACTTATTAATTACATTTGAACTTTTAAAGATATTTTATAATCTGTTTTCAGCGTACAGAGTGTGCTAATTTCTGCAATAGTTATGTACTGAATAATACAGCAAGCAAGTTTATTCTCAGCTGTTGATGAGGGCCTGTTTCTCGGCGAAGATGAGTTTAAGCACCATGAAATGAAAGCGAGAGAAGGTGAACGACACTCTTTTTCCGTCCGCTGGAGAATTGGTCACCCGAAAGCTCCTCCCCCTGGAAGAACGGAAATTCATTACGAAAGCCATTCTTGCATCAATCCTTTGCGGGTCCCAGTTCCAGGGACGAGGTTTCCTTCCTTCCTACCCTTTTTTCCTTCATTTCCCCACCGCCAGAGGGCTGAGTCAGTTCCGGGAAGCGATTAAGGAAATAATAACGAGCATTTTCAGTTCGCAAACTGATGTAAGGCTGGAGACTGGCGTCGCGCTGCTACGAGTTATCGTGAGCAACATAAAGTGGCGTTCAAACCACTCTCGTGCGCTCCTCAATTCGCAACACAATAGCAAATTTGCTCTAAATTAGTTTCAGACAATGCGCGCAATTAGATACGCGAATTATTAAACAGATCGAGGACGCCGTTTATGTGCCACGGAGTGCGAGTTGAAAGCAAACAACCCCCATCATTCACGCCTGCCATTTTCGCGTTTCTGTTGATTTTCAGTGAAAGGCCTTTATAAATATATTCCAAGTACGAGGCGCATCCAGAAAGTAAATTTCCCTATTTAAAAAAAAGAACATGAAAAACTTTATTGGCAACAGGTATAACAAAGTTTCAGCTATTTTTCGCCATAGCCACCACCAGAATTGAGACACTTGTCGTATCGTGGGATCAACTTATGTATTCCTGTGTCGTAGAAGTCTGCCGCCTGTGAATGGAGCCAGCGTGTGACAGTAGTCTTCAGCTCTTCGTCATTGTCAAAACGGTGACCGGGGGACAGGAATTTCTTGAGGCGCAAGAAAAGATTAAAATCGTTGGGAGCAAGATCAGAACTGTGTGGTGGATGATGAAACAGCTCCCAGCCGAACATGCTCGTCCACATACGGCTATGCGCACAGCAACTGTTCTGCAGGAGTTAGCTGGCAGCTGTTTCATCGTCCACCATACAGTCCTGATCTTGCTCCCTGATCCTGGACAGCGGATCGTACGGAACATGAGAGCCTGACTCTACAGAATATATATTCTGTAGAGTTATTTTCTGCAGAGCAAAATAACTCCTTACAAGCTTTTCTGTAGCACTTCAGCAACTCTACAGAAATATGTGAGGTTTCCGTTGACCCAGTTCCTTTTCTAAGGACCTATATGGAGAGTTGTAGGGAATTCCACAAAACGTCCTAAAGAATTCTGCAGAACGTCCTAATGTATTCAGCAGAACGTCCTAATGTATTCAGCAGAACGTCATAGGGAATTCCGTAAAATGGCGTTTCAATACTTTAAGGACTACCTACAGAACTTTTTAAGATATTCTGTAGAGGTATTTATAAGAAAGCTGTACAGAATTTTTTAGCAGGGATTCCATAACATTGCTGTCCAAGAACCACAAGTAACGAAACTTTTGAAAAATTGCGAAAATTTTGCTCACCATGAAATGCGTATATAAGGAAATTATAGGTATCTCTCCTTATGTTAAATCGAATTCCGTCATGCTTGACAGGGTGTTATACTACTTAACGATATAAAACCTTGTTACCCATAGAAGAAACATTTCCTCCGATGGAGCAGCAACGTCTCTTGACTCTGACTCAACTTAAACTACCTGGTTAGCCGTGAGCTAAAATCCACCAGAATCCCACAAATTTTAATTATTACGATTCCATAGACAGGGATTTGTTTGCCCTTGAAGGTAAAAGCGACGCGCTCGGGTGAGTCTGCGACTGGCAGCGAAGCGATCGTCTATCCTCTGTGACTCAGCGCCTCCCGAAGCGCCCTCTACTTCCCAGCCTTGGAAGGTCTCCTCCCCTTGACCAAATGCCCGCTAATGGGGTCGGTCGAGCGGTTATATACAACCGGACGAGCCCCTTTTTTCCAATTTGGGTGTTTGTCAACAACAGGGAAAAAATCATCCGGCGCCTTATTCGTTTCGCACGCGATGACTAAGTGAGAGTCGAGAAAACACGAGGAAAAGGTAATCGGGAAATGACGCGCGACTGTTAATGGATATCTATTTCTTTGATGGATGAAAGGTGTGGCATTTGATAAAAAAACCGTATGCTCGAAAATCCGACTTAAGGAGGCTGGAGCGAATTCGACTTACATAAATATCTGTGTGAAACTTCGCGAACGTCCATGTAATATGAATAGATTATTATTATAATGTATTCTACCGGTAAAGGTAGGTTTTGTTGAACGCCAGAGAATCCGCTCCCGGCCTTTTACACATTCCGGGGCCTATCTCCCTCTAATATATCCATTTTCGCCTCTCCATAAGATCTACCATTCTTCATCCCGTTCATGAAACCTATTCTCTTTCTTTCCCTTCCCCGCTTGCCCAACATCCTTCCCTCTATCACACTTTTCAGCAATCCATTACCCTTCATTACATCCTTCAGCCACCTACACTGCCTATCCCGGATTTCATTCAAAAGTTTCCTTTTCTCGCGCACCATCTCAAGCACTTCCTCGTCAGTCTTCCTTTCCGTCCACCTCACCTTCTCCATCCTCCACACCCACATCTCAAATGCCTGCAGCCTATTCTCGTCCTCTTTTCTCTGGGTCCACGTTTCTGCCCCATGCAACGCTACGCTCCATATCAAGCTCTTCACCAGCCTCTTCTTCACATCCTTGCCCAGTGTCCCCGTCATCAGCTTCCTTCTATTACTAAACGCCTCCTTAGCTAGCGCTATTCTCTTCCGTATGTATTTGCTACTATGCCCATTTTCCTCTAGCGTACTACCTAAATAATTAAAATGTTCTACTAGCTCTAGTTTACAGATAAAAGTGGAAAATTCCAAGTTACCAATTTAGTTTCTAAGAATTTTAATGCAGTTTAAACACTCAGTCTTATAGTACTTGGCATATATTTTGAAACGATACGATTCTATACGCGCAGATTTCTCCGGAAACGAACAAAAATACGCTCCAAATTATCTCAGTACTTTCTAACAAATATCAAAACACCAAGTCCACTAAAAAAATACATATTTACAAAATATTTTCGCTTAAATCTGTTATTGCAGTAAAACCGAGTCAAAACAACACTTAAATTAAGGCGATAATTTTACTGTATCATTCTCGCATAATTTATATCACTATATGCACGGTTACTTTCACCGCATATACAGATATACTTGAGTGAAATATCGTCCAGGATTTTCTTTCGCTTACTTGAAAATTAAAAAAAAAAATGAGCACCCAATTAATCACGATTTCTGCTCTTCCTTCCGAGGTTTACCTTATGACTTAAACCTTCGAGAGGTTTAAGTCATAAGGTATTGAACTGTACTCTCGATCATTTCTACCCTATTACGGTTACTTTACCTTTTAACGCGACTTACGTGGTCTTTCGCTTTACGCAATGATCCATCGATTGTTCACCTCTAAAACAGGCGAGTACATTTCAAAACATACTCCGGTCTCCCCACATCCAGTTACCCAAATAAATGCCTTTTCCGGGAAAAACAAAATACTCGCGAATTTCGGTCAGAGCGTTTTCCTCAACACGGACTCGTCCGACAATATTCTGTTTACTTCCAAGCGAGCACATCCGCCACACGTTTCGAAACTTTAAAAAGCACAAGAACTGGAAATAGTGAGACGATAACGTTTTCATTTAAAAAATTATCAAAAAAACGCATTATCGCCGAAACCCAACATTGGGCTAAGGTGCATGTCATCGCCATTTTTTCTCCAGCATTCAGAAAATTAGCAGGGTTCTACGAAAATTTGACTGTAAATTACTCAATAAAGATCTTCAGCACAGCGATTAGAGTATTATTAACTCTTGAGTCAGCTTACATCAGAAAACATCCGCGCACATCATCAACAACGGATGGAATGATGTGAGCTTGTGAAACATCCGGTACTTAGCCAGAAACTAACTTCTTCCTTGTTAAACAACGCACGTGTAAATACTTGAGAGGAGGGATTGGGTAACTTACGGCTTCACAGGAAAAAAATGCTTTTTTTTCACGGAACTATTAAAAATGTTTTTGAAAGCAGCAGTGTATGCTGACCAAATTGAACTATTTATCCGTACCTGGGTAAACGCACGTAAAAAAAGTTTACCTGTTGATTTCAGCTCCCGATTAGCAAAGCACCCAGCGGGTGTTTTGCTAATCGGGAGTGAGTGATTTTAAACCTTAAGACCGTTACCCTCGGTGCAAAGAGATGCAAGCTGGACGACTAGAAATTATCTCGCCCGCAAAAATTAATCATCTTTGCGTTTTTAATGTAATGATCCCCTCCTTATCTCCTCTCCTGACCACACCTTTCCTTCCTTTTGTGGCGCAATCCTCTATACTTATCTTATATTTTATACATACATACATATCAATCACCCCGTTCCCTTCCGGGGTAGGCAGAGTCGCTAAGTTTCACTCATAAATACATATTTGTACACCTAACTCTGCTTAAATAATTTCCTCCATACTGACTTATCCTTGTAAACCTCTTTTGCTTCATTTAGTCCCAAACATTGCTTCATTCACGCCCTCCTGTTTTTAAGACTCCTAATATTCCTCCTCCTAAGAATTTCCTCAACCACATTCAACCACCACTTTCTCGGCCTACCTCTACCTCTCGCACCATTCATTTCACTCTTATATATCTGTTTCGTCATTCGACTCTCATCAATTATATCAACATGGCCAAACCAACGAAGCACATTCCTTTCATATATGTCCATCACTGGAGCATTTAACCCACATTCATTCCTGACCCACTCATTCCTGACCCTATCCATTCTACTTTTGCCGCAAATACTCCTCAGATAACTCATACTCACGGCGTTTAGTCTACTCTTATGTCTATCCTGACATACCCATGTTTCACTACCATATAGCAAAGTAGGAAGAAGTACACTTTTGTACCCGGCAATTTTCGCTTCCTTAGACAAGAACTCATCCCTTGATATGCTACACATGCTATCTTTCCTTCCAGCATAATAACAAATTTCCCCATCCCTAATTTCCAGTAATGCTCCCGATCTCATCCTCTCTTTCCCTCCTCCTCACAATTTTGTATATTAGGGACTCGCGATGACCCCCCCGTAACCTTGAAAATGACTGTCCAGTTTAGTTTAAATTTAATCTAGTAGTTAAAAAGAGGGTTGGTTTACATAAAAAATGTAGAATATGTATTACCAAGTTAAGTTTTTCATGTTGTTATGTATTTCCACAACATATATCCTGACCAACTGAAAGGTAAACATTTTACATTATTCACATTTTAATATCTAAACTTAAACCTAGTACTGAGGCAACAAAAATTGGCGAAGCGAATTTCACGGTTCTTTTATCTTCAAGCGCACTCCAGATCATCTCGCATCAACTCGACTCCCAATCAGATTTGAAGGATACTGCCTACACAACGATTTAGTAGTGAACAGTGCACGAAAAGAATAGAAAGCATATACGCTGTTGTTTGGTACGGTGAGCACCGCGCGATAGCGAATGGAAAGCATGTCCTTACAATTAGCCTTTACTCGTACCTTGTAGCGTTGAAACGGTGGGAACAACTAATTACATAGCGAGTAACATGCTAAAGTAATTGGACAGCACTCATCGACGGCTTATGTTAAAAGGAATAATAGCACATTGGATATATCTTGAGGATAAAAATCTTTACAATATTTGGGGATCAAAAAACAATCCCTATGGAGGCGGTTGGAGCATTTCCAATTATGTATTGATTTTCGTGAAATATTGCATGAGAGTTGCTTGAGGAATATCTAGATAACTGTGGAAAATTTTATCACACCAATTAGTTCCATTTTTTACCATTTTGCCATTCAACACTATGTCACCACGTAGCCTTACGACACAAAGCATAATTCGTAATTATTTCATGAAGTGATAGAAAGATTTATTCTCAATGCGAAATAATACATTCCTTATTATCATAATGGCATCAGACTAATATCATGGTGCCACGTCGAGTCTTATGTTCGAAAAGAAGCATTTTTCAATATCATTTCATACATATTTTGAAAGCCATTTCGTAAACACCAGTCAGAACATACTGCAATAGAGGAGAAATATAATTCTTTTATTATTTCCATTACTATCTGTATGGTGTTTTCCAAAGCGTAAACAGATACATTTAAATGAAATTTGTCCAAGAATTTTCCTTTGACCTACGAAAAATATTATCAAAATGTGCACTGAGTGACCAATGATTACCGTGCCAATCATTTTAGAGAACGAATATAAGGGATTCATTGAAAGAAGACATCAAAAAATGAGTGTTGTAGAAGAAGAAGAGGTTTTCAGGGACAGGGTAGAATGGAATAGATCACCACAACAGAGCAAATCAAAGAGAACTCACCTTGATAATCAGCCTCTTCAGGTGGCTGGACCGGTCATCCGGTTTGTCACTGATCGCACAGTTAACAACTTTTCAGATAAGACCAAAATAATTCTTGGACCACATTACACGTAAGTACATCTGTTTATTCTGTGTTAATCATCGCAAGATTCATATTTTAAAATTTCTTCCTTAGTTAAAACATTGCAACGACTAGAGTTTTCGTCGCGGAATTCGAAATTTAAGCAAAAATCATACGAAATTTCGTCTTTTTTACTTGAATTGTGATAGCATAATACAGTATATCCCCGGTTTATGATATTATTCCGTTCCACGGGACCGTTCGTTGAGAGAATTCCGTCGTTAAGTGAGCCAGCATTTTTACCGGCCGCGGGATCGGTTGTCACCCAACAATAAATGCCAATACGGTACTGTCATAAAAAAATGGAGCCCATTTACAAATAAGGGTTAACATGTTTAAAAAATGTGTAACAAATTATGGGTGTAAAATATGGTCACACTTTGAACTTTGAATTTCGCGCGCAATATCACGTAGATCGTAAAGCGAACCCTCCGTAAAGTTGGGGTGTACTGTATTTGTTAGCCTTCGATATAATGATATGTAAAATGTATGATTTTACACTTTCCCGGCGAATAACATATGTGTCAATTTCTCGGGCTCGCCACCGGGTATGAATTTCTTACCCGGTGGCTAGCCCGAGAAATTTACACCAATATGTAACATGTTATTTCGCCTTTAGAGGAAAATCTGTAAATATTTAATAGGATTATTTGAAAATACGTAGCTAGTGCAATATGGCCACGTGTTGAAACAGGGTGGCCACTCAAGTATCAAGCTGAAATTCCCTGACTTTTCCAGATTACTTTCACGATTTTCCAGACTGTTTGATAATATGTATTTTATGGAATATTAACGTATTTACACACAATAAAAATATGGTTAAAAGCTATTAAAGATTAACCCCAAAATAAAATTAAGCTAAATTATGATTTAAAATTTATTTTAACAGTTATGGAGGATCATCTGAATGACATAACATTGAAGACGCAAATATTTGATGTATTTTATGACAAGCATATAACATTAGGAATAAACATCAATTTCAAAACGGATAGTTCATTGTTTTATTTAATAAGTCCCCATTGGTTTCTTCGCACCACTACTGGATTGACGGCAATGACAAAAATGTTGCGTCGGTAAAATCCGCCCAGTGTGTAACAGGCCATATGCATCTCTTCGGTCGAGGGGAGCAATTACCTACAAATGCATGGTTTTTCAACTTGGATTGGGATTGGACCAGCTCTAGGTTCACTCAATGATTGCGTGTATCGAAATGGCTATCAGCAGGGTGCGGGATATTCAAATATCGACGATATACCTATGCGTAAGAGGATGAAGAAAAATCACCATTTGACTTTTATAACAAGGATGATTTTTCCAGATTAATTTTTCATTTTCCCTGACATTCCATGACTTTCCAGACACAATAAAAATTCCCTGACTTTCCAGGTTTTCCAGAAGAGTGGCCACCCTGTGAATTTTTTTTTCAATTGCCAAGAAACCAAGTCGGTAACATGTCGTTTTTTCACTTTTATCACTACATAATACTAATAAGTCCATTTATGCAAAGTTTCACGAAAATGTGTACACCAACAAAAATTGCTACAACCACCTTGTCTGGACTGGTCATAAACCGATAGGGAAAGGCGTGACGACGCGTAGATTTTTACGTATGTCCGGGAAAAAAACACTACTAAATGAAATGAGAGCCCTTCCATTACGAAACACGTCGCCACACTTCCGTTACGAGAGAAGATAAGCGTCCTTGGAAGGAACCGCCGCGCCGCTCCTTCCCGCTTCCCTGCATCCGCGCCACGCCTCCCTCCCGCTCCCCTGCACCCACCGCGTCGCGTCTTGCCTTTGACTCGCTTTATCGGACCGGAAAATTCTCGATGCGAGGCTAATGACTGCGTCTCTTCGCCTCGCATCTTCATCTTCCTCTCTCTTCGCCGCGTGGCTATCCTTCGAGGCTCTTTTGTTCATATCGCGACAAGGCAAATCAAAACAGAATATGAGAAATTCGAAATTTTAACCGAAAGCCGAATAAAAAACTGTTATTTTGGCAGATATCCTGCATTATTCACAAAGAAGTGCAAGTCAGATACTTACGTTTCAGATTGGTCGAGGAGCAAATTTATTTTTTATGAATACTCACTTCTCACAGCCCGAGGAGAGGACAAAATGACCATTTACGCTGAACCTTTTGGCTTCAATTGGGAGAGTCTCGCTACTAATTCAAAAACTACAAATGGTTAATACTTTCATGCATCTATCACAGAATTTCCTGGAGACATCTACTATCAGTTTTTCTCGAAACTTTGATTTTTAAACGACAGGGAAAGTTATCTTTTTCTCTCAACTTCATCCATTTATCCTCCTATGCCAATGTATGTTCTCGTTCAATTTACGAAATTTATCATGCAGAAAGGAAGGATTCCGTCGAAGCAGTCATAAGAAGAGAACAAGTTTCCATTCACGTCTTAATATGAGGCATAAGGCAAATTTTAATAATGAGAAAAACTGCGAGCTATGATTTTCTGCTTACATAGTCATTCTCGCTGGGATGGAAGATCTGGCGAGGATTCCGAACTGTGGGAAAGACTATGAAGAAGTAGAACTTGGAGATAAGTGTTAAGTAAGCCATGGTTATTGTATGTGGACTATAATCAAGGAGACAACAAAACCGTCAAGCTTGGGCAAAAATCACCAGCATAGGTGGAAGAATTTTGTTATGTGCGAAGCTGGATCACCAGCGAGGGAAGACGCAAGATAGGTACTGTGATCAGAATATCCTGAGCAAAGTTAGAGTTCTATCGGTAGATGAGTCTACTGACAGCTGGTAGCAGAGACCTTAGAGTAAGGAACAACTCAATTTAAATATAAATTTAGACCACGCTCATATATAGAAAAGAAACCTGGACAGTAAGAGCATCATAGTAAAGGAGATTGGAAGCAGTGGAGATTTGGTGTAACCGAAGAATGATGAAGATCATATGGAGAGACTTCACGAACAAAGAATTCCTCCAAAGAGCTGGAGAGAAAATAAGCATATTGAAAACTCGGTGTAGGAGGAGAGACAAAATGGGACACATTTTTCGACATAACAGCCAAATGATAAGGATGATGGAAGGAGAAATAAATGTGATTTTTAAGGAACTTCGGAACTAGCCGCGTAGTAATTAACTTTAACTGAGTCATCACTAGTGTTCACCCAATTGTGAAACTTTCACAGTGGAAAAATCATTCTCCTAGACTGGGAATCGAAATCGAGGAATCTGGGATCGATATTTCCACAGTGAATTTCTCACAATTGTATGAAATAAATGAGAATAAGTATATAGGAATACCGGGAATGGAATAAATTAGGTAAACCATGAAGGTCGTCTGGGTCTGTGAATCGATTGCAGGTATATACTTTTAAAAAATCATAAAAAGAAACCGCAGGACAGATTCTAATGTTCATATTACGGGAATGAAATATATGGGGGCCCGCTTTGGGGTCCCTGGGGCACTTCAGGCCCTGTTGACTTTTATACAGCCGATGGTTATTTCAGCCGCTTCTTTACAAGTACGCTAGAACGATCAGGGTGTCCAGCAGCTGGACATTTGAAAACTCCTTGAGATTTCCAGGTTTTCCAGACATAATTTTTATTTTTCCAGAGGAAATATTGATTTTTTCTCGTTAATTATAAGGAAATGTTCGGTATGTTTTTAGGGTGATTAAACGTAAGGATTATTTTTAAACTTGCATATTGAGAGGCTAATAAACAAAAAACTTTAAAACAGTTTGAGAAAATCACATAAACTTCTTATATTTAAACATTGTCATGCTGGTGCTCAGGAGCAAGGTTATATATATTACAGCCAGACTTTGCTATGAATAGCATTGATAAAAGGATAAATAGCATAATACTGAAGGAATTGACTTTGCTCCTCATTTTTTTAAATGCGACAACGCAAGGGAAATTTGACTTCGCAACTTACCGATAAAGGCACGTTCTTTACACCACTGATTTACAGACAATCACCAATAAGAACACAATGTACCTACATCGAAAACATTTTACCTACTTCCGGTGATTACAGGAATGCAAAATGCGACAACGCAAGGAAAATTTGACTTAGAAATTTGCCGAAAAAGGCACATTGCTTCCGTTGCTGCTTTATATATTGACACCACAGAAAATTCCAGAGTCAATCCGATATTTCCCTGATATTTTCAGTGAAAATAAAATTCCCTGAGATTTCCCGGTCTACCCGGTTTTCCAGCGTGCTGGACACCCTGATGATGCAAAATTTCAGGTCAATAGGATCGAGGAAAAGAGGAACAAACATACAGACACCGCTATATTTTTATATATTCGAATAGATGAAGCGGTAGGCAGAACGGAATGGAGAGCTACTGAAAACCATTCTTAGGAATTAATGACACCTGGTGATGCGTTGAGGAACCTCCAAAACCCACGCGCCGCGCCACTCATTTCAACGACAGCGAAGAAAGGAAACGAAGAGGGAAAGATGACAAGAGCACACAAGAGAATGGTCATTCAGGTGTCTTTAATGCGTAAATAATTTGCGCGAAATACCTCATAAGTGTACTTATTAGTGATATCTACAGATAAAAATGAAAAAAATGCATGTTACCGAGTTAGTTTATTAGAAAAAAAATGCTCTCTTAAAACGTGATCTTATGGCATCGGATATATATTTCGAAGTAATTCGATTAACAATTTATTCTAAGCTTTTTACTAACAATTTATTCTAAGCGAAAAATGATATCTTTTTCATAGGAAATGGTACGTGTTTGCACTCCAGAGAGACCTTATATTAAAAATTAGGGATTTGCAACACTTAGATCTCGTCAAAAAAACAACAGTGCGTAGTTGTGTGTTCTCTCAAGTATTTTTGAAAATTAATCATATTGTCACCGTTAAATTCTTCGGGATCACAATAAACCTTCCCTTTTGATGGAGTTTCAAATGTACCGCGCGAAAAAAATTAGTCAACTTAAAGACTTATTTAGGTGTTTATTTGATTACTTACAATTTCTGTTATGTAAAATTATATTATTGCACCATTAATAATGCAATATTTAATTCGTGTGTCTCACAGTTGGGGAAATTAATATGTATAGTTCGAATATGGTCTCTGTTATGACTAGGGAACTATCTCGCTCTCACTGCCGTAACCAGGGAGTATCTATACTCCTTGACCGTAACTGCTCCCTGACTTCACACCAGGTCAGGTGGAGGACGACGATGGAAAAGTCACCGATCGAAACGTCCGCCACCGTGGAAGACCTGACCCGGCGCGAAGCCAGAGAACAAACTGGTGAAGATAAACCACCGCGGCGGGAATTGAACCCACGACCTCCAGAAGACATTACCTTACTACAACTGAGACCGGCAACATGTATTTATTCACCAAACCGAGGGCGAAATACGGCAGGAGAGACAAATTTATGAGGCGGCAAATGCAACGATCACGGTAACAGCTCTTATCATAACTACCCAAAGACTAGACTCTACCTCAAAGCAAAGATGGATTCGTAAATTTCCACTCGCTTTCATAAATTTAAGGAAGAGGAAAACAGACACAATTCAAACGGACTTCTGTTATCTAAGTCTTTTAATAAGCACTACGAACACGACTTCATGAATATCTTTCGAAAGGAGAGAAAAAATTGATGACTTCAATGCTGTCGGCTTCCTTCAGAGCGTCAACCGCTTCCATGGCTGAAGTAATACCTAAACCAACAATATGGAATGGAATTTTGATTCGCACCAAATATCGGAACATAAAAATACAGGGTGTCCAACAGCTGGACATTTGAAAATTCCCTGACATTTCCAGGTTTCCAGACATAATTTTTATTTTTCCAGAGGAAATATTGATTTTTTTTCTCGTTAATTATAACAGAATGTTTGGTATGCTCTCTGGGTGATTAAATATAAGTATTATATTTAAACTTTCATTAGGGAGTAAAATAGACACAAAACTTTAAAATAGTTTGAGCGAAAATCACATCACCACCCATTCTTAGATTTAAACATAGTCATGCAGGTGCTCAGGAACAAGGTTATATTACAGCCAGACTTTGCTATGAATAGCATTGATATAAAATGATCAACAACTTTAAAAACTGAAGGAATTGACTTTCATCCTCATTTTGCTAAATGAGACAGCGCAAGGGAAATTTGACAGCGCAATTGCCGATAAAGGCACGTTCATTACGCCACCGATTTACAGACTATGACCAATAAGTACACAATGTACCTATATGGAAAACATTGTACCTACTTTCGGTGATTACAGGAATGCAAAATGCGACGACGCAAGGGAAGTTTGGCTTATCAACTTGCCGAAAAAGGCACACTGCTTCCGTTGCTGTTTTATATATTGACATTATAGAAAATTCCAGAGTCCATTCGATATTTCCCGGAGATTTCCCTGATATTTCCAGTGAAAATGAAATTCCCTGAGATTTCCCGGTCTACCCGGTTTTCCAGAGTGCTGGACACTCTGAAATATTTCCAGAACTTGGACGATGAACGAAGCAGGGAAGGGCATCCCAGCCGGATTCCAAGGAACGGAACAGGGGACCAGAATGGAGTCGGGTGAACGACCTAGCGGACAGACCGACCCTCGTTCCAGAACCACAACTACCAGCGACACGGGAATTTTTTTTGAAGAGTGGCGTCGACCGAGAATGGGCACGACGATCGTTACTTATTTTTTATGCCGCATCTGATAGACTTTCAAAAAAAATGAATACATCCATCAGTCCGTCGCCCAGTTTCCGAGTTTCAGGGCGGCTAAACATCGACGCACTCAACCCTTTCGTTGAAGAGGACAGGCCGCCAATCACAGCGTCACCATTCGCCAGATAGAAGAGTCACGGTGCTGAACTGCGGAGGGTGAAGGCACTGATTACTCCGCACTGAGTTGTTCAGGTCGAGGGATGAGCTGAGTAGCGGTGCCTATTTTCAAAAAAATTGTGGCGTCATCAGCAGTGCCATCTTCATATATCCCTTTCCATAGCTTTTACAAAAAAAAATCGCCTCCGCTTATTTTTTTCTAAATTTTGTAAATAAGGTCCAGTTTAAATTTCCACTTTCTCGCACAAAAATTGATGGCTCCAAATCTGTTTTTGACTTAATCGCGTGCAATAGTTGGCGATGGACGGACGTTGAAAAGATATTGACGGCTTCGTTATTACACACTCTACTCTTTGCGTTTTTCCCACAAATGTATATATCTTTCTATACCCTTATTTTATGTTTGTACCCGATCATCATCATCGCACTATAGCGCACACGAAAGGGGTTGGATGGAACGATGTGCGGTGGCAAAACGTTGTTTTGTGGGCGAACAACAGCCACGGCCGAATGTTTCCAGATGAGCTGTTGAATTCGTTCCTAAAAAGTGTTTCAAAATGTAAGCTTTTTACGGCAGGAGTAATTAAAACTTATATGCATGTTTGAAGCCTTTACCGAAAATTAACAAACTTGACAACAATCACGGATGCCCTTGTTGACGTTCTGTTGTTGTTCAAGCGTTCAGTGCACATTGTCTGTCTGAAGAATGGAAAGAATGTGTAGCGATATGTCGAGAAAGGGTTGGCGCACTGGAGTGGCGCACTGGAAGGCACCCAGAATCTTACACGATCTAAGAAGAAATCGAAATCAATCCACAGTGGTGATCAATCACAAAGGGAGATGGGAGATTGAGGTAACGTGATCCGAAGCCGGTCATCGGGAGACGATTTAACGGAGAAGGTGTAATTAATCACGCCGTGAGCTCATCATGGACCATTGTTCTAACGATCCCGGAGCGCTAAATCGGCCCTCCACAAACCACAGATGTCCCCAACAGGTCAATCGAATAACCCAAGAGTGGGTCGTTGGAGTACAAGGTTCATTTGCAGCGCGTAATAATTCATGCTGCGTCAGTTGCAAAGCCATCATGTTCTCATAATTTATCTATCTAAATGCTTTCGACAATAATAAAACCAAGTACATACATAAATACATACCAATCACGCCGTTCCCTTCCTGGGGTAAGCATAGTCACTACGTTTCACTCAAAAATACATATCTGTACACCTAACTCTGCTTCAATAATTTCCTCCACACTGACCTATCCTTGAAAACCCCTTTTTCTTCATTTACCCCCATACACAGCTTCATACACGTCCTCCTGTTTTTAAGACTCCTCATATTCCTCCTAATAAGGATTTCCTAAACCAAATTCTACCGTTACTTTCTCGGCCTAACTCCACCTCTCCAAATGGCCAAGCCAACGAAGCCCCTTTAGTATATGTCCATTACTGGAGCATATAACCCCCACTCATTCATGACCCACTCATTCCTGACCCTATCCACCCTACTTTTGCCGCAAATACTCCTCAGATAACTCATACCCACAGCGTTTAGTCTACGCTTATGTCTACCCTGACATAATGTTTCACTACCATACAACAAAGTGGGGAGAAGTACACTTTTGTACACGGCAATTTTCGCTTCCTTAGTCGGGCAATCATTCCTTGATATGCTTCACATGCAACCTACCACTTTCCTTCCAGCATTTGCACGTCTCTTTATCTCCTCATCTATCCGTCCATCTTTCCCAAACGTAAACAGTTTAATTAAATACCGATTCATAATAATTTTGCGACGAAGTCATTTTCAAGTTCAAAGAAAAAGAACTTCAGTAAAAACCACACGCAACGGAAAAGACCAATGATAATTAATCTGTATCAAGAACTTGATACCTCTTTTTACGCTAATCACTACGCAATTTTTTTTCAGTTTTTTCTTCACTAGGAACCTACGACAACGTTTGAAGATTGTACTCGGAGGAACTAAGAATATGGAAAATTTTGAATCTCAACTAAGGATACGATTTCTGAGGAGAATCCAAATCACCACGAAAATATCTCTCGGAATCTCCTTAATTAATGAAATTTAAAGCAAAGACGGAATCTTACACCTAACTCTGCTCCAATAATTTTCTCCACACTGACCTATGAGCTAGTCAACCAGAAGTTTCCCAAATTTAAAGCAAAGAAATAATCTTGCTTTTATTTTCTATTGCAACAGTCGCAATTCGTGACATGGGTTGCAGATATATTCCTTGCACCATGATGTACACTTGCACCACTGCACCATGATGTACACTTGACCAGATCACAATTAATGATGTTTAAGAAGAGCAGAAATATCCAAATCAGGGATATATATATCCACAACAATTCTTCTAACTCGCAAAATTAACAGTAGATAAAGAAGGTGAGGAGTGTTTCCACGACCTATTGGCCTGCAGCAACCCAAGAGTATTTCTGCACAAGGTACAGTTTCGTACATCTTCGAATAAGTTGGGTTAAAATATATTTCGTCGGCATGCAATTCGAAAGAATGTGGGTCGGTCGTGAACCTTTATTCATTTAAATCTTTTTTTAATGAATTTTACGGAATTCTTTTGGGAAGTGGGTGAGGAGATGGCGCGCCAGAGAGGTAGAAATGAAAACGAAGCTTCGATCGTCGAGTTTGACGTTCCAAGCCCCCTTCCCATCATTCCCCACTTCTCCCCCCCCCCAAGCCACCCTCCCTCCTTACCCCCTCTCGCCCCTCCCCCCATCCCCTTCCCATTTCACCCGCCATCACCCCCAACACCCCCCAACACGTGCCCCGCGACTAACGCTTTTGAACCCCGCCCACCTCCAGCTCCAGCTCCTCCCCTCCCTCCAAGCTCTCCCGCGAGAGAGTTCCTCAAGTGGAGCGACCGAGTTTTTCAGAGGACTCCTTCCCAGAATCACAACTGAGCTCTCTCTCGCGGAATAAAAAAAAACTACTGATTTAAAAAAACAAGAATGTAAAAAAAAAACTAAAACAACCCTCTCGAATTTATGACGTCAGCATGAGGTGCGCACCGTCGACTGAGGCATTTCTTTTTTTTAACTCCTTAACGAAAAAAAATCCTTTTGTCTGCCCTTCTCTCAAGCCCCTTTGATGAAAACAAATTTTCTCATCAACTCCCGAACACGCGCAAATCTAAGTAAACAAATGAACGCACTATTTTTCTACGCTCGTTACATCTAATTGAAGGGTTCGCTCGACTACCCTTTTAACCGAAGGACGCGGATGTGTTTTTTTTTCTAAAAACCTCCTTCCCCATCTATTTTTTATCAAGGGCAGATATTTAAAAAAATAATACGTGGCATCGAAGGGTTATTGAAGAGGGGTCAAGGTTACAGTCGCCATGGAAACGGGGTCACGAGGGAGCGAAAAAAATATCCAGAGTCGATCGGATACATGCCAAAGGGTGAGGAAGGTACTCAAAGGTTTTTAAATTTGCACCCTTTGATGAAAAGATAATTTTTCAGTCTGGCTGCGTCAGAGCTACTTCATACATAGAAAACCGACATGAAATTCATCATCTCATTCATCTTGCTCCTCCACAGCTGTTTTCCACACATGTGTTTTGAATGAATTACAGCACTGAAATTAATGGTAAGATGATGATGACTATGAGAGGTCAGAAAGCACTTCTATGACGAAATTTCCTCAATGTCACATGTTATGGGTTCACAGTGTATTTATTGAAAAGAATGAATGTGTATGGTCACGCAAGGCACGCTTAAGTGTTCATTAGCAGATATCATTTTTCCCTTCATAGGTCTCTATCGTGGCCCGAGGATATCAGACCGTCGCGAGTAAAAATTGAATGTTAAAACAGCATGGAAGCTTTCGGAGCTTTGACGCAGTTGAAGGTGCAAACAAAATATAAAATTGCTGGAGAGTTATTATTATTATTATTACAATTAAACTGTTTTATTTTATTTTTATTCTAGTAGGCCATTGGCCTGGTGGTAACATTAAAAACAGCCAAGTAAAAGAATAAACCTTGAAACCTTCTACTTCTTTAACCTATTTTTAACAATACATAATTTTTTTGGGAAGGGCTCAAATGTTTTTGCTGGTAGGTCGTTCCAGTCCAGTATGGTCCTGTTCAAGCAGGAGAACTGTTTTACATTTGCCCTTTGTGATCGGCACTTTATCTTGAACCGGTGATCATTTTTTTCCACAAAGTTTGGTCTTATTATGTCCTTCGCAAATTCATGCCTAACTCACTATTTTGTACATCCCACACATAGCCTGCTCCTTTTCCTCCTCACCAGTAAACTCTCCCATCCCAGTGCACTAAGCATGTCTGTTACGCTCTCTGTTTTATTGTGTTTCCCTAGCACGTACCTAGCCGCTTTTCTTTGCACCTTCTCCAAGTTCATCACGTCTCCTTTCTTGTGTGGGTCCCATACAAGAGATGCGTACTCTAGCGTTGGTCGTACCAGGGTTTTATAGGCCTTCTCTTTAGTGGTCGTGCTGCTCCCTTTGAGGTTTCTCATTACCCAATGTAACATTTTTCAAGCTTTTTTAACAACGTGTTCCACGTTTAAACCCCATCCTAAATTCTTAGTTAAAGAGACTCCTAAGTATTTACAGCTATCCGAATTTGGAATTAAATTACCGGAGAATTCGTAATTCCTATTTCCGATCTTTTTTCTATTGATGAAGTTCACATATTTGCATGTATATACATTTATATCCATCCCATTTCTGGATACCCAAATCGTTAATTTGTTCACGTCATCCTGAAAGGCTCTGGGCAGTGAAAAGGCTAAAGGGCCATTGAGGATGGGTACAGAGAGACACCCGGCGTCGATTTTAGACTCCTCTAAAGGAAAGGCACCATGTGATTCACAGATTAACGTCAGCTGTGACGGACGGAATATAAAACAAAATAAGTTCTCCAAACGGCACCGAGGTTATGAAAGAGGCACACAAGAAAAATATCCACCACCGGCGGGAATCGAACCTGAAGTCATTAACCAGCTCCAAACTAAAAGGCGTCCAGATTTATCGCCAGTTCCTAGTCCCATCCGACGGAGGGATTACCGTACTAGAAGAATCTGTATTCCTCTTAAGGTAGTTTGAGCGAAATATCATTTTACCTAGAAATCAATGAATTTGGTCTCATTTTAAAGAAAAATATCTTACCCTTCCCATGATACCAAAAATTCAGCCCCTTACTGCATTACTTTCCGAGATTATTGCCAAAAATTACCAGCCCTTTTACATGGGAAATGGTACGTGTATGCACTCCAGAGAGACCTTATAATAAAAAAGATGCATTTCCTGCACTAAGATCTTGTCAAAAACCAGCAGTACGTAGTTTTGGAGTTTTCTCATCAATTTTTAAAAATTAATCATACTTTCACTGCAATAAGTTCTTCGGGATAACAATAAACCTTCCGTTTTGATAGAGTTTCAAACGTACCGCGCGAAAAAAATGAGTCAAGTTAAAGACTTATTTAGATATTTTCATTTAATTATTTACAATTTATGTCGGATAAAACAATATTATTGCACCATTAATTATGCAATATTTAACACATGTGTCTTACAGCAGGTCAAATTTAAAGGTCAAATTCGAATATGGTCTATGATTATGATTAGATAACTATCTCGATCGCTCTACCTTAAGCCGACGCATTACGCATTTAAAAGGCATATTCAACATATTTCGCCGGCGCAAACTTTGCCGTTAGGTGTGCTACAGGGACCAAAAAAGTCTATGACCTTGAATGATCATCCCTCTTTGGATTCGGACCTTGCTTACATGAAGAGAGACTTGATTTTGGAATAAAGATGTCAGTTGAGAACAGAGAGGAATTATGGGAGTTTGAAAGAGACATAATTTCAACTTTAACTCAATGAATTTGTTCACATTTAGAAGGAAACATCTAATCTTCCCAAATAAAACAAAATATGTGCCGCTTACCATGCTATTTTACGACATATTTGCCAAAAAATATCTCAGTCATTTTCAATGGAAAATGGGGCGGGTATACACTCAAGAGAGTATATATTTAAGGTAATAAGGAATTTATAATGGCTAAATGTGGTCAGATATTTTACTGTGGGCACAGTGTAAGAGTTCTCATCTATTTAAAAGAAATGTATAACTCACCGCAGAAAATTCACAGAATTCACCGAACAGCAAAATAAAACGCTCTGATGCAAACACTATTCCTCGCACAGCTTAAAAAAATGAGTCAAATTCAAGACTTATGCATATTTAGTAAATTAGGGCAGGCTGTTATTTTAAAAATATTCCGCCCATAAGAGTTGCCCAAAACAAAATACTAAGGGTGATTCTACGTACTCTTCGGATGGAGTCTTCGCATCCATTGTTTTTAAGGCTAAAAATTCTTCCAGTTAGGCACTTATATGTGTAGAAAGTCTTAAGGATTTTCTATAATCGCGGAGGGCACAAAAATAAACCTTGGTCTATCACTACCACACTGAGAAAAAACCATTGTTTTATAATTCCGAAACATAATGTTGATTCCTATAAACATTTTTATAATTATATAGCACCAAAAGTTTTTATGCAGTTACCGCAAGAGTTATTATGTTGTAAAAATCAAGTGTTTTTTACAAAGAAACTGTTAAATTGGTTATTTTTACAAAAAGATGTTGAAATATTATTCAAAACTATAGTATGAGCCTCTTCAAACAGGTTTCTATTGACCATGTTCACGGATTCCATATAGTTTATGTAGAGTTGCTCCATATGCAAATCTGTGTTAATTTTTAGACTTTGATACATTTCCACAGATTACAAAATGTCTCCTTGAGACTAAAAGAGCGGCCAATTCTCACGATTTTGATTTGTTTCAATGATGACATGAAGCATATTGACTATTGGCTTCTATTGACCATGTTCACGGATTCCACATAGTTTATGTGGAGTTGCTCCACATGCACTGTATTCTATTGATTGTAATCAACCGAGATAGGTACTACTATCTGTAGATAAATTGTAACATCTGCGTGATAAGATGATGTTTTCATATTGTGAAAGGACACTACTTGCATGTTTAGACGAATAGCCCTTTGTATATTGTATTTTGTTATTTTTTCATGTAACTGCCGAAAAATGCCATATCCAAGGAACGGCAACCCCATCACAGGAACATTCCATCAGGGGTGCCTAATTTCACTCTTCTGTTTAATTTATTATTTTTGTATTTCTTGTTGGAGTGAAATATATATTTATTATGTTTTGAAAAAATTACCTCCTGGGAATATCAATCATAAAATACAATATTTTTTGGCCATTAATATAAAAATATTAACTTTATGCCTCGAACAGCTGCTGAAATTAAAGTGATCGAAGATAGCCTACATAATGACAAGGAAAACACATGGCTCAAACCGAGGGGTATACAACTCTGAGAAATGGAGTGCGCTTGTTGAGAAATGATAGCGAAATGGCTAGGAATGGATAATAATGGACAGAAATAGATAGAAATCGACAGAAATTGATAGAAAAGGACATAAATGGACAGAAATGGATAATAATGGACAGAAATGGACAGAAATTGACAGAAATGGACAGGAATGGTTGGAAATGGACATTAAAGGATGGAAATGGTTAGAAATGTATAGAAATGGCTGAAATGGAAATGCGGTGTACACTTGTTTTAGAAGTTGCGTACCCCTCTGCTCAAACTAACTGTGAAGCACGCCGAGCAATGGTAATGGTGACTGCTTATGACTCGGGTGTTTAGGTTCCACAGGAACCCCCGGTTCCTGATTTCGCCACTCACCCGAGCATGTCGCCTTGTCCGTCGTGGTGGTCAGCGGTGCCGCCGACTGCTGCGGTGCTGGAGAGGAGGCCGCCGACCGCGGGCCGCTCGCATGTCCTCCTGGGGGCAGACGACGCCTCGCCGCTCTGCACGCCCCCTCCTCCCTCCGCCCCCGCACCGCCCCCTTCGCCTCCTCGGCTACCGCCGTGCCCGACGCCGCTACCTGCGAGTAAAGAAAGAAGGAAAGATCGTGTAATTAAGGCAGTTCGAGCGAAATATCATTTTACTTAAAAATCAATGAATTTGGTCTCATTTAAAAGAAAAATATATCGCCCTTCTAATGACCCCAAAAATTCAACGCCTCACCACATTACTTTCGGAGATATTAGCCCAAAAATACCGGCTCTTTTACATGGAAAATGGTACGTGTATGCACTCCAGAGAGACCTTATTTTTAAAATGAGGTATTTCTAACACTTAGATTTTAGACTTAGACACAGGCGCGACATTTTTTTTATGTACACACTATTAAAATCTACCAAAAAGAAAAAAGTTTCACTATCGCTTTATGGTAAAGAGTATCGCCCCTTTCGATATCTGTCCGACAAATTGCAGACATAGCATTTCCAAATGGGCATCAAGCAAGAAGAAGATAATTTGAACGGCATTAAGTCACTTTTATTTGCTAAAAAAGAACGAGGCGAGATAAGTGGGATATCAGCTGTTCATGAGGACGATATTTTACTGACACATGGAATAGTCATTTAAGTAATACCTTTAGAAGTCTATGAAAAAACAAATAAACCAGGAAGTATAACCCATTTGATGTAGAAAACAGTAATTAAACCCGTTGATAAATAAACTCTAATTTTGCCTAATATCAAGAACTACCTTTATTCGGGCAGTATTAATACGGTAAAACGATTGAAAGCTGAATAATACATTTTGGTCGTACCAAATAGGAAAAA
Source organism: Ceriagrion tenellum (assembly GCA_963169105.1). NCBI lineage: Eukaryota > Metazoa > Arthropoda > Insecta > Odonata > Coenagrionidae > Ceriagrion > Ceriagrion tenellum. Next base: position 12,687,889 of record OY720639.1, read on the forward strand.
AAGTTGAACTACAATTACTATAAACTACAATGTACAAAAGTTGTACTACAAATTTAAGGAAAAACGTCATCGTACTATTCTGAAATAGTTATCGTACAAATATCAACTGCATTTCCCAGAGGGCATTGATTAGTACGGATAACATTTTATTGCAATGTAAGTCGGGTTAATGCTATAGGCAATGAGGCGTGGGGTTGAATGTGTTTCAGGAGTAAATTAGTGGGAACGTTCACTCTACCAAACGGTAAGAACAAAACTGTAGTAAATAAATATCTACGTGCATTTAATTTGCAACGGTTTCAACATTCAGTGTCATTTTCAGCTACAGTGAAACCTGTATTAAGCGACCACCGACGGTTCCGCAGAAAAAAGCTCGTTAAGAGAGGTGGTTGTTCGACAGGGGTTCGGCTTCTAGGAGACCATATTATGCAAATTAACGGGCGGCTGACTTGACGAAAAATGGAACAATGCTTAAAGCGATGGTTTTGTTAAAAGCTACACACGTGGCGTTAATTGACTCATAATTCAGTTAATCCTGGGAAATTTCAAAGCATATTGAATTGATGTACACATGCAGTGAAACCGGAATTAAGCGACCACCCCAGTGGTCAGTGGTTGCTTAATTCAGGTTGCGACAGTTCCCCAAAAGTTGTCCATGAGAGTGGTTTCACTGTAATTTGAAACAACTCGACAACTTTGAAAATGACACTGTGTTGAAACCATGGTCTGTGGAAATTAAACGCGTGAGGATATTTACTTGAGTTTTGCTTTAACAATTATGGAGGTGGGATCAATGAGCCGTTCATGTTTAAAGGCACACGAAAAAAATCACTTAAGTGACACTTACAAGTGGCAATCTGCGAAATGGCAAATGAACGTTTTCCATAAGTAGAGTCACTTTGAAAATCGACACGAATACATTTGACACAAACCCAAGTCTCTACGTAGAATGGACGTCATCAGGAGGTGACGACGTGCAGCGGATGACGGATCCTGATGAAGACACGTAACGTTAAAATCTACGCCGATTATGGCATAAATTTCCGTTGAATTACAAAGTTACTCTACCCATTCAATATTCTGAGCGTAGTCAATGAAGTCACGCCGCAGACGACGGATAAAAAAAGAGCAAATATAACATTAAATAATCTACATCTACATACTACCCCGCGAGCCGCCGCATGGGTGTGTGGCAGGAGGTGGTAGGCCACCAGCAGTGCAAAGATGTAAAATTTTTGGAGGTGAAATGGTGACATGTATTATGGGAGTGTATTTAGAGGAGATCAGTTTTTATTGTGGTCGCTTGTTGTGCGCGGAAAGGAGGAGTTGTTGTACACCTATCTGTTCGGCAGAGTATCTCTCTTATTTTATCGCATCTGTCAGACCTAGAAATGTAGTAAGGCGTCATGATAATATTTTCTGTGCCACTCTGAAACACACCAGTCCTGAATATCTCAAGCAGCCTAAACCTAGCGTGCAGCCTCCGAGTCTCTAGGGGCTCCCACCTTAATCCCTCTAACAGTTGTGTAACACTATATGTTCGTTCGTAGCAGTTTTTAACGAAGCGTGCTGCTTTTCTTTGTATTTTGTATAATGAAGAAAACAGGAATGGGACCCTTCGACAAATTCTTTAATTTTGTCCTCTGCCGAGGACTCCTGGGGATGAGGTCAACTATATGTTTGGTAGCAAACAAAGGAACATCTGAGAAGCAGGAAACCCTTGAAATATTCAAAGCGAAGTCTGGTGCACCCACAGCGTTGACCATCACAACGAGCAGAGGCAGGAAATACGAAGGAGAAGGATACACATACTTCCTGCCCAAAGTCATCATTTACTCATATCGACAATATTAACCCATCCTTTCCTACCTAATGCTAGTTCCCTCACTATCCGGTTGTTCTTCAAATGTTCTCTCTTATTTATCTGTCCTCCGTACTTATTATTAGGCCTTCCTCTTTGGACTTCTTCTTCCATTATTCATTCAATTATATTATTTGTAAAACACCACCATCAGCCACGCGATCGGCTGATTCTTGACAAGCCGAGGACGCACTATGTGCAGCTGTAAACATTAGGATAGAAAAGGGATAACAGGCCAAAAATCATTACCTTAAAAATCCCACAGGAAGGATTGTTTTCATCGTAAGTTTAGCTATGTGGTAACCTTTGCAAAAATTTACTTAACCTAGCGAACTCAAGTAGACATCTCTAATTGCAGAGAAAGGTAAAGAAAAAAATGAATTTACTTGGAAGGAGATCATTAATAACATGAAATCATAACTATTATAATTATAACTATGTGGTGAGATGAAATAAAAACTAAATTCAGAGACTATAAGGATTGTAAAGCAAACAAATCTTGCCATGCAAAGTTAACCGAAAATAACAATGAGGAAAAATTTTATTCCCGGTCTCGCTAGTAACAATGTATGAAGATATGGAAGGAGTTCGGCATCACATAAAACTTTTATCGATGGAAATCAAATCATACAATTGTTTTATCAACACCAAACTTTAGATATAATGAATTCTTGATCCTGCACATTGGTTTGAGACAGTTAAGTTCCATAAATTGCGTAATTTTTTAGCTAAGGTGACCCCTGAGGGAGCTTGCATCCTCTGCCAGACATATGGGAGGCTAAGGGGGCCACTATGGGCTGAAATGCAACTATAAATACCGTTTTTGACGAAGAGGACTGCTGGGGGCTGGCGGGCCCCAAGGTAATGACTATAAAGACGGCCCTAAGATTTATCGTGCTTCATATTGTGTCCAATCCATCTGGTTCTCCTTTTCTGTAAATTGTTACATAGGGTTGTTTCCTTTCTACTATTCTTCATACTTCATATTTTTTTCATTTTCTCCGTCCATTGGATCTTCAGCATTACCCTTAGCACCAAGATTTGAAAGCTTCTGATCTTTACTACTCTTTCCGTGGACTACAACCTTGACGTGGTGGAAGGGTTTGCGCGTTCCAAAGACCCCTAGAGCTGGACTGGCGGGAGCAATTCATATTGCTCCCGGTAGGGCCACTCATGCCAGATAAGTCGAAGGGTAGGTGCCAGACGAAAGGCTGTCCCGTGATAGTGTCACGTGAAACACACTGTTGGGAAGCGGGGGTGGGAGTCCCCTCTCGACTATTATACTACCCAGAAATATGAATGAATCCTGGCAACAAAGAGAAATGAATCCTGGCAACTACGGGACGCCGCCCCATAGGGCGGGTGTCGGGCCCGGCATCGGGGGAGGCAAGGCCCCCGAGGTCGTCATCACATGTAATCCTTGCACAACAGAGTCATCACAGGATACAAGGGACAAAGAAAGATATAATAGAGGGAAATAGGCCCCTGAATGTGTAGAAAATCGGGAGGAGATTCTCTGACATTCGACAAAACCTACCGTTACCGGTAAAATACATTTTTTTTAATCTTTAGTGGTCTGCTTTTCCAATGGCCTTAGCTCCAGATCCATAAAACGCCAAGCTTCACACCAATGTTTTCACGCACTGTTTCCTCTTTTGTAATCCAATCTTCTCTGAGCGGAGCATTCGTCTTTTAATCATGGGCGCTTTTTCACCAAAGGCTATTCTTTGCTTGAAATCCCTCGTAGTCCCTCTCCTCCCAGGTGATTATATCGATAGTTTTCCATCGATTCATTTTCGAAGCGGTCGAGGCCTCGTCATCGATAGATCGAGCGATCTCGAAAATCATTCACATGACGGACGTGTTTACATTTAGTAAAAGAGGGTTTGAGTGACTGCGATCATGTAATTCTTCTTTTATAAAATTTTATGCCGTTATACATATCCAGGAATGCCTAAAGTTGCATCTCGAGCAAATTTATTTCCATTTACAATATGTAGCGCTGATAGAGATTTAGAGTTTGTGTGGAGACGCTCGCCTGCATTTAAGGTAGTTTGAGCGCAATATCGTTTCACTTAGAAATCAATGAATTTGGTCTCATTTTAAAGAAAACTATCTCATCCTTCTAATGAGATCCAAAATTTAACCCCTTACCGCATTACTTTCCAAGATATTTGGCAGAAAATACCAGCCCTTTTACATGAGAAATGGTACGTGTATGCACTCCAGAGAGACGTTATTAACAAAATGAGGTATTTATAACAGATGGATGTCATAAAATAACAAACAGTGTGCAGTTTGTATGTTTCCTAAACTATTTTTGAAAAGTAATCATAGTGTCAGCGCAGTAGGTACTTGGTTATCACAAAAAAAACCTTCCGCTTTGAAGGAGTTTCAAACGCACCGCGCGAATAAATTGAGTTAAGTTAAACACTTATTTAGATTTTTTCGTTAAATTACTAACAATTTCTGTCATATACAACTATATAATTGCTCCATTAATAATGCAATATTTAATTCATGTGTCCTACAGCTGGTGTAATTGAAACGTATAATTGGAACATGGTCTCTATCATGACTAGGGAACTATCTCGCTCGGACTACCTTAAGAGCACCCTATTTAAGTACACCTGGAGAGCAGAGGAGGCAAAAGGCAGAAAGCAGCATCACTGTTACTTTAAGGTGTTCCGTCTGACCCGGCCGGCCGCCCTTCACAACTCCCACCCCTGGTTCGCCCCCGTTTCCCGCCCCGGGCAGGACGCCAAGACGGGATTCCGAAGTTGAAAGAGTCGATCCTCTAGAGAGAGACCAGCTCCGCCCACTGGAAATACTCCTGAGACACGGACGCACGGCCACTGCTCGAGCACCAGATCCAAACATTAAGCAGGATGTTACACCGCTAGGTAAGAACTCACGCGGAAGATAGCTCTCATTCAAGTCACGCCACTTGCGTTTGGCCTATCACGTATAGGAGTGACATCTCGAGTTCACGAATGAGAGGTAGATTAACATTCACACAAGCGTCAGTGTTCTGTTTTTCATTCCTAATGCTTTCCATTCATTTGCCTGAAGTAGGTGCTTTCCAATCAAATAGTGTAATTATTTCACATCGGAAAACATCAGTGCACTTCAGCAGACACGAACGACGTTGAAAAGAACGATGTGCGCTAGCGAAATATTTTTTTACCTACATTTTGTAGATGAAGAATAGTCAGGGCTGAATGTTTTGGGAGAATTAGTTCAGAATAAGTACTAAAAATGTAAGTTGTTTATCACAGAGTACCTCAAAACCTCACAAAAAGCACGTTTGATGCCTTTAAGGATAGTCAACAAACTCAAAAACCAAGGATGCAAAGCATATCAACGTACATTTAATGTTTAGCGCACATAAACTTTGCTACCGATCTGCTGAACAGGGTGCAGGGTTTTCACGAATGTACGACGATTGCGCTGTGGCGTTGCAGTGATTAGCGTACTTTAGTAAATGGAAAGTATCCAACGTCCACCGATGTAAAAGCCTATTCAGCCTTTTGAAATCTCTAGCAAACTAAATGCCTAAAAGCCTATTTTTGAGTAAATAAAAGAAAAAAGTGAAGTGCTCTCATTGTTGAGCACACTGGAGAAATCAGCCCTACCTGAAGCTACGCTTTGTCCAAAAGCTATGGATTCCACTATGTTTGCTGGGATTGGTTGAAAAAGCGTAATTAAAAGTAAAATAAATAAATAAATTCCCCTTTGCCCCTGAATTTTTTATCACACGACGCGTTTTGACTTAAAGTGTCATCACCATGTGCCCAAAATCAAAATGTCAAAAAACCCGAGGAGGTCGCTCAGGCGTTGAAACGCTTGGCGGAATAAAACTTCCACTTTTCCAACACTATTTCCTTCTTTTATTTGAAGTTTTAAAGTTAGCTCGGACAATTAATGCAATAATTGAACCCAATATTTTTACAGAGGGTGATAGCAAGTAGATGCAAATGTGACTGAACGAAAAATAAACGGCGTTAGAGAGCTATAAAGTTCGTTTTACACGATTCTCATGTCAGCAATGAATTCAGTGTCGAAATCATCGCCGAAAACATATTACTATACTCGGGACACTAGCCGAATTCGATGACTCGGAAAAAGCGTTTACACGATGCTGATTACAATGCGCAGTGGCGCTGTCCGGGCATTCGCTGAACTACGCAATATAAATAAATCGGTCCATATTGTTTGGCATAGCTACAGTTGTTCACAAAGCAATCAAAACAATCTTCATTAAACCATTTCTAGCGGTTTCAAGAAAACTTTTCCTCGATTATAGTCCGATTAACCCTGACGTAGATTATTTAGGCAGACTACAGCTCCCCCATCTGTATTTCCTCAAAAACGTTCGACTCGCCTGCTTGCCTGCGATTGGTCATCGGATCCAATAATTGGATGGAATATAAGTATGGCGCTTATTTCACTTCACAGTGCTGATCGCTGAATTCGACTCTTTTATCGGTTGCGTTCACAACTTTTACACGGATCGTTCTAAAGGTGAAAAATCATTTTACTTAGGAATTAATGAATTTGGTCTCATTTTAAAGAAAAATATCTCACCTATCCAATGACACCAAAAGTTCTACCCCTTGCCATATTACATTCGGAGATATTTGCCAAAAATACCAGCCCTTTTACATGGGTAATGGTACGTGTATGCGCTCCAGAGAGACATTATTTTCAAAATGAGGTATTTCTAACACTTAGATGGCATAATAAAACAAACAGTGTGTAGTTTGTATGTTTTCTCAACTATTTTTGAAAATTAATAATATTATCACCACAGTAGGCTCTTGGATATAGCTAAAAACCTTCCTTTTCAAAGGAATTTCAAACGCACCGCGCGAACAAACGAGTCAAGTTACAGACTTATTTAGATATTTTCATTTAATTACTAACCATTTCTGTCATATAAAATTATATTATAGCACCATTAATAATGCAATATTTAACTGATGTGTCCTACAGCTGGTGAAATTAAAAAGTATAATTCGAATTTGGTCTCTATTATGACTATGGAACTATCTCGCTCGGACTATCTTAAATACGCTGTGTACAGTTCGATTTTCAGTACTGAATTAATAAGCCTCGTGTGAAATGGCGTTTAGCCAAAAGGAGGAGATACGAGACGCCTGAAAAGCCTTTTCCGTCGCAATGAACTACTTACTTCCAAGGGTATTGCGTCGAAAATTAATGGGCAGGAAACGAGGAAAGCGTAAACATGCGAAAAAGAAGAGTAGAAGGCAAAGGTTGCGACACGGATATGAGAGAAATCGGAGCGAGAGGAACATTTTTAAGCGAATCAGCCGATGGCGCAAAATGGTCTGACAGAAGAACGAGGGCCGTTAACTGGAGGGAATAATTCAAGCCAAGGTTACGGTCCCTGTTAAGTAGCCACTAACACTCAATCAAATACGACGGAAGTACTACCTTGAGGAAATATTTCTCCGCAGCATGACCTAGTAGAAGCTGGAAATAGGGTACTAGACCATTTGAGAAACGGTCAGAGGGAGGATCCGCATCTTGGAATCGATATGCTAAATGCGGATCCTAGTTATTTTACCGGCAAACAATATATGACGTCAATAGATACGGTAACGATCTGTGGAAGATTATTTAAAAAAATAAGCATCACAGCTCATTTTGCTGTCTATATTTTGTTTTACATTAGTTTACACCCCTTCACAGATTGCTAATTTTCGACGATTGGAGAAAAATTCATTTAGAAGTAAAAACTGGAATATGAGGGATATCATGCACCTCCAGCAACTTTTTTACTGACACAAGAATGCCAACCCTTTCCAAATCATTAGGCTATTACAATAAAATTTGAAAAAGACATTCACTACACATGAAATTTATTATAAATGTCAACTTATTATCAACATAAAAAATTAATTCTCACGATTGGATTAGTACCGAAACATAGCCCTCAAACATGAATAACCACCTTGTCACACGTAAGATACGATTAATACCGAAAGACAGACACGTAGGTAAGCTATAAGTGGATATTGGACACACAGGTACATTACGCACTCCGAAGTGGATCGGAGTGACCTGCCTAAGCAATAACGTAATACAGTACACTTGGCAAGTCCATCAACTACTTGGAACAATCTGTACTTTGAAAATCTAAATTACTTAGGTATGCCGTTTCGTAAAAGGAGAAATGAACAAATTGTGCACGAATTAATGTTTTTTAATCAATAAATAATACGGGCGTCAATGAAAAATTCTATCACCGGGGAACTTACTAGTAGCTCTGTCATCAGTCAAAAATAACCTCAGCTTCCCCATGGAGTAAATAAACGCAATATCTACATAATATCAGCCATACATCTCTAGCAAGACCAATTGGTAAGTTTTCCTTTAAAAAGAACGCACACTGTCTTTATTACGACGCTTCGCAATGAATTCGTGGGTTCATTCCAGGCAAACTGTCATGAATAATGTTTCTTCGATCAAACTGAAGGTACGATTTTCCGCGAAACCCGAATACGAGTATATAGTCGTTAAGACAGCCCTTAAGCTAACCCAGCGCAAAAGACTATACATCCATTATAACTTGATCTCCTTTTTAAATCTTTCTCTCAAGTTAATAACTTTCCAGTAGCGTGACATGCCTTGGGAGGCTAATAACAGAGCTCGTAGGAAGAAGATGAAGTAGGTGCATCGAGGACGCTGTGAAGGAGCAATTATTTCAATTATTAGGAGCGGCACAGGGGAAAGCAAGACGAGACACAGAAAAATGAGAGATGTTTTTATTTTATTTATGATATGATATGTTTGATGGCCGTTCATTATGTGAAGGAAAGATAACTAAAGTCATCCGCGTCATTGAGCACCATATGAGTGAGCAGGAGAGGAAAGGACTGTGCAGAAGAATGGGTTCTAAGAAACGTGGCGTCGACATTAGTTAACTTCTGAACGAAAATCCCCTAGGACTCCACGGTTCATCCCCTTCTCCGGCAGACGTGGGACTCAACTTGAAAATTTTCATCACCATATTGCTTGCTTGCACTCTAATGAATAGCTTTTACTATTATTTTCAAAATCAAACCAAACCTAATCTTCTTCTTCCTCTTAGTGGCTCTACAGCCCTGTGTGGGCCTTGGCCTGCTGCACTATTGCCCTCCAGTCATTCCGGTCGGAGGTTCCGTCTCGCCATCCACGAATTTCCATCTTATTAAGGTCACACACTCACTCTATCCATCCATCTATTTTTAGGACGTCCCTGTCTTCCTCTTTTGTACAGCCTTCCTTTTAGAATGCGTTTTGGGATTTCCTCCCCTGACATTCTCTCTATGTGACCCAACCAGCGTATCCTCTGGGACTTAATGAATCTTACGATATTTTTCCCTGCAATTAACTGATCTATTTCTTCATTATACCTTACCCTCCATTCTCCTTGGTCGCATACTCGCCCATGTATTCTACGGAGGATCTGTCTTTCAAAGGTACTGAATGTTCTCTCGTCTGCCACAGTCATTGTCCACCAAACCTAGTAACCTAACTAAAATACTATCAACCAAAAAAAAACACCACCTGGGCGTGATATGGCCTAAACTACGACTGGCGTAGATTTTTGAAACTGTTGAGAAAGTAGAACTCAAGTCGTCAAATCAGCGATAAACCGTCCACTCTGGCAAACCTGCTACGGTAAGGATCAGGATACTAATAATAAAAAGTCTTCCACTGCCGGTATTCGATCTTGGGCCCTCGCAATGGGAAGCAAATGGTCGAGACACCGCAACGATTACATCCCTTTTGAATTTCTTCACCATCCGCATTGAGGGGGTCGGAGGGATATAAGGAGAATTTACGACTCCAAAGATAAGTTGATAAGTCCACATGTTGATTCATTGTGTCTGCGTGTCGCACATAATCTGTTGAGGGGGCGAGGTCTTCGATCGATGGACGATCAGGTTCCAGCGGGACCTAAATGAGATGAAATTACTTGCGGTAAAGCGTTAAACGTTGAAACTGATCAGAGATTGGAAGGGAGAGATCACGCAATCCAATTGATACAAAATTGCAGCGAAACTTCAAGTTGTGTCCCAGCTGGCTGCTCATTCGACCTTTAGCTCATAGGTTTCAACGTAGAGGAAACTAATTTTAAAATATTCTGATCAGAATAGGGCATTTTATTAAGCAAACCAGGTATAATCAATCTGAACGGTGTTGTGTTAACTTCACAACAAATAACTACCATGTAATTAGGTTGCAGGAATCAGATGGACTTTGGAGTGGATGGATTCTGTCAGTTTCTATCCTCTTCATCAGCCCAAGCCATTTCAGCATGTCTTTATCATTTCCTGTAGCGGTTCCTCATGTACTATTTCCCTGATTTTTTCATCCCTTATCTTGTCCATTCCGGTTTTTCCTACTCTGCTTCCGCGGAATTTTATCTCACACGCCTCACAACCTACTCATATTCTTTCTCTTAACTGTCTCCACTTCATTAGCATACGTCAGGATAGGCACATAGAATGTCCAGTAGATAATCACGTTGCTCTTTTGTGGGACATCTCTGCTCCATATCAAGCTCCTGACTCTTGTAAATGAAAAGTATAACTTAGTCATTTCACATAGATTTATTAACAGGACGACCTAGGTTTCGACGAAACTCGTCATCATCAGGTGATCTATGAGGAATAACTAAGTTATACTTTTCATTTCCAATGTAGAGCAAATTCCACGAAGTCACGCCCGAGACAACGGAATACTCCTGACTCTTCAAAGAAATGCTTCTACTTGCCCTACCCTTTCATTAAAATGCTTCTACTTGCCCTACCTTTTCAGTAATTTCTGTAGCATATCTTATTTGCTACCAGACTCACTCTTCTTTCCATTAAACTTCATTCTCCATACATTCCGGCACACTCCGCCCACGAATCCAATAGTAACTCTACTCCCTCCTCCGTATTTCCCCGTATCATCTGGTCATCTACAAAGGATATTACTCTCATCCTTTATTCTCCAATTCTTTCTTCCACCGCCCTCGCCATCTCATCCATTACAACAACCACCAGTAAGGTTGAAACCGTACTCCACCATAATTATACATGCATACGCAATTGAGAACACGTACGCAAAGTTTCACGCAAGTCTGCACTTAAAGTAGTCAAAGCGAGATAGTTTCCTAGTCATAGCAGAGACAAGAGTAGAATTATACGTTTTAATGTCACCAGCTGTGAGTCACACGAATTATATGTTGCATTATAAATCGTGCGATAAATAGATTTATGTGACAGAAATTGTAAGTAATTAAATGAAAATATCTAAATATCTAAGTAAGTTTTTAACTTGACTCATTTTTTTCACACGGTGCGTTTGAAACTCCTTCAAAACATAAAGCTTTTTGTGATACCCCAGAACCGACTGCGGTGACAATATGATTTATTTTCAAAAATAGTTGAAAAAACATACAAATTAGAAACTTTTACTTTTTTGACGACATCTAAGAGTTAGGAATACCTCATTTTGTAAATAATGTCTCTCTGGAGTGCATACACGTACCATTCCCCATGTAAAAGGACTGGTATTTTCTGGCAAATATCTCGGAAAGTAATGGGGTAAGGGGTAGAATTTTTGGTGTCATTGGATAGGTGAGATATTTCTCTTTAAAATGAGACCAAATTCATTGATTTCTAAGTAAAATGATATTTCGCTCGGACTACCTTAACAGAAAATCGCTGCAATCACATAAGACTGTTCGTCATTAGCTATACATATAATATAACGTCAAAGCCTCCAAACAAACCCTCATTTCCGACTGCAATAACAGGGATAGGTTAGGCGTTACTCTATGTAGTTCATTTATTCCAGGGGTGACAAGACGGAATTAATCCCGATCGAAGGCAAAGGATTCCCACCACCTGTAGTGACTGTTCAGCTCTCCCATCATCACATTCCACAACCCTCCTCGACACACAAATGCGTACAGCATCCTTGACAGGGAAAAGTGACCTCACCAATCAAGTTCCTCGATGACTTCACGGGGGAAAAGTTTCACGAGTACTTGGAAGTCTATCCAGGGAGGTTGTGATCGCTGTTACCGTGACTGTGTCGAACTACTCAATCGCAGATGACTTTCGGACTCGTGCTAAGCGGTAGCAGTAGTTGATTCATGCGGTAAGTCGACCACTTATTCATTTTGCAGCGCCACACTGATAAAAAGGCCGTCACGATTATTTCGTTGAAGTCACGAGCATACTGTAACGAATAGAATGGGTATCTCAATCACTCTAAATCTATGAAATAATTTCCAGACTGACATCCTAATGACGCGGAAAACATTTTGCTAGACCCCGACAAGCCGCCGTAGATTATGTCATCACAAACTTAAACTAATTAGCGGTCTCGAGGGCCGGTATCGAATGTTTAAAATCACAATTTTCTCCACGAAAGATAGGATACCATAAAAATCTGTCTTTAAGAACGTTTCGTCCAAAAACAGGATTCGAAATAAGAACCGAGTCCAGTTAGACAATTTGCTGAATAGCAATTTTTTCAGCAATATGTCAAAAGTACATACCGCAGCACGATTGACACGTCAGTACATTCTTCATGCATTCTTATACATCGGATTCCTTCGAATACATCGGAAAAATCCTTCGGTCCTGCAGTTTATTTCCTTTATCTTGAACCTGTGATCGGTTCTAACATAATAGGTTGGCTCTAGCAAATTATGTTGAACGTGCGGAAAAAATAGTCCGCTTCTTCCTTGCGCAAGAGACACAACCTACATTTTCCCTTCGATTAGAGAGAGGTTCCCACCCTAATTCCTTCAACGATTCGGTAACACAGCATATTTTATCGTAATCACTTTTTAAAAATCTTCCTGCTCTCTGGTGTGTTTGATGTAATTCAGATACTAGTCATACTTCGTAACGGTCCCGTATGATAGCGGCGTGCTCCACCACGAGAGGTCTCACAAGAGGAAATTAATCCATCAATATAAGTTCATATTTGTTTTACAACCCCATACCAGGTGGCTGTGTAACGTTAAAATGCTGGCGTTCCAGTGCGCCCACTGCTTTCTTTTTTTTGCGTTTACCTAAACAGCCGCGGAGGCCGCTGTTGGTGGAGAGGGGAGGTATGCGCAGACGGCTCGGGCTGAGGGGTAGCGTTCGATTCGTCCGCGAGCTCCGTCGGGAGCTGTTTGGCTAACGAGTCTCGTCTTTTGGGCTTCGTTAGGTTTAGGCACGTGAGTATAGGCACGTGAGTATAGGCTTGTATTTTCCGTGTTGTGGAAGTTGTTCCATTTCCTTTTTCCCTCACCCTGTCCTTTTTCCTACCCGACCCCATTCTCGATAATGAACAGGTGTTCGAGTCAACGAGTGGTTGACCGACACTATAAACACTGAGAGAATTTTTATTTAACTAATTTCATCCTTCAACCTTTCCACCTTCCGAGTGTGGGCGGAATCCTATTCCCATACTGGCGCCCATAACATCGACGATTACGTCTGAGCCCTCCCGGGAGGAACGTCACAGCTAGCAGAGTACTAATCAGAGATATTAATGAAAGTAATCCGAAATGAAACGAATGCGATGTTGATGCGTCCCCTCCTATACGTTTACCACGCGGTGGATTGTCGCGAAGCACGATGCGTGTTTGAGGTGGCTTGCCCGAGCTTCTACTTGACGTTCCGTTCTCGCCGATTTCATTTAACCTCGCCTCCAAAAAAAAAGGAGATTAGATAGAGCCGGGCGCTAGTCAGTCGCTGTTTTCCCGTCTGAGGAAAAAAATAAAAATTAAACAAAGCAAAAAGTTCGTCCAGGCACGGCCGTGACAGAAATATTCTCCTTATCACTTGTGGATTGCGATGGCTCGTTTTTTCTTGCGGCCACCACGCTAGCCATTGAGCGACCCTGGTCGCTCTACTTGCCGCCTCGTGAAAGCGTTCATCGAGAAATGAAAAGAAAAGAAATGACGCGCGATGACCTGGGGCCTGTTTCTAAAAGCTACAAGTCTAACAAATGAAAGTCAACTAGCGCGTATTTTGAGCTTAGTAAATTGTTTTTCGGTCGAAATTCACGACGACACAGCAGTCGAGAGAAAATAATTAAATATCCAGATGTTTCACACTCTTTAACTTATTATTAATAAACAACTACTTAAAAATTCTTTTCTGTTGAGTAATATAATCATTAATAACAGGAAATACGAACTGTAAGTTGGGAGATTAAATTACTTTCAGCACAAATTCAATTATTTGTTCTTACCCAAAAACATTGCACTAACTTTTGAATTAGAAATATTGCAAGGAGCACGCCCCAAAACGTATCGTAATTATCAAAACACGAGTTATGCATGGTCTTCATTGGGCCCACCATTTTTTTTGGACTAGTACAGGTCTTCGGTTAGGTATACCTGAGTAATCCATCCGCCTTGTGAAAGTGGTCACGTGACATGTAACTTGTAGACTTGTAGCTCTGAGAAATTGGTCGTGCCGTCTTGTTACACGATTCTGTGGGGAAGGAGTCATTCGTCTGTTCGGCGCGCATGGGATTCATCAAAGAAGTCAGCTGCAATGCGTGACCCAACTTTTGCCAAAATTTAGCGTTAGTGCTCAAATTCAAGAGCTGGTCACAAAATAATTTAATATACATATCATACATAGGCATGTACACACAACACCTCACGCAATTCCCTTTCGGGATGGGCAAATTCGAAGAATTTAATTATTGCCTTTATCCCTAGAGAACTGCCTCCCATTTAAAGTGGCTGGCGTGGTACTCGTAAGTGCAAATTTTATTATAATTTATAACTTTCCAATAAATTCGAAATAAATTCCTGGACTGCATTTCATATTCGTACGATTGTTTACACGAGGAAAATCATCATCTACTTGGTAAATTAAATGATCCAAAAATAATTTTAAAAATTTACGCCTCTGTTGAAGCATTATTTTGAATTGGTTTGACGTTGCGGAATGCGAAATTTCAGGGAAAATCGTCAGTAAGTACATACGTATTTTTTTGTCGGAGTGATGCCTTTAACCTTGATAAAATCGATTTTTATAATATAAAATTTATTATCCCGCGTATAATGGAAAAACTTTACAAGTAGAATCGAATAATTTCGAAATATATTTATCAAGAGCCTTAGTGGTACGTGTTAAAATAGCTTTATAATGCCAAGAAACCAAATCGGTATCATGCAATTTTTCGCATATAACAAATAACTACACATTAGCAAATTTTCATTCATTTACTCACCTGTAGGTGACTAAAAATCGCTCCAAGATGGCTCGATGATTCCCTCCTTAATTTGGCATCCTCAAAATCCACTTTCGCTTCCCTTACACTCATGCATTGCTTCATAAACGCTCTCCTATTCTTAAGACTCGGAATTCGTCTCCTCTTTAAGGGTCTCTCCGACAACCGAAGTGACGTGAATGATTCTTCTCCAGCACGTCTAGAGCGGGGAGGAGAGCATGAACAATGATAATGGAAAATTTTTGGATTCACCCCATGCCACACACCCTGGAAGTGGCTCCATCTACATTGTACTACCACGAGGGTGTGCGCAAGGTGTGTGAGTTATCACCATAACACCCTATATTACCCTATATTCTATTAAAGGTAACGTACCTACGACAGCAAAAGCTGCAAAAGTTCACAAAAGGCGAAATATCACTATGTGCTACACTGTAAGCATACTATCGATGTAAGACTGTTTGTATCAATGTTTCTTACAACTACATAATGCGCAGAGATACAGGAGTTACACCGCAAATATTCGCGTCTCGCCGTAGGTACTACTAGGTAATGATACAAGCATTACGGAATGAATCAATCAACCAGCTTGCACGGTAGGTACCTTGCTTATGTTAACGCATGGGTGACCCTAAGAAGCGTTGTTATTCTGTTCTCCATTCTTTTCTAAAGGTATCCAATTAAATGGAAGAAGAATTCACTGCATTAGGTTGGCTGATGACATTGTGACCCTGGCTGAATCAGCCAAAGATATGAATAGAATGCTCCGAATCCTGTGCACAGTCTTGGCGAAATGAAATTGAAAATAAACGTGAAGAAAACCAAAGCTATGACAGTATCTAGACACGAAAACGAACCCAATGTAAATATAATGATAGGGGGATCGATAATAAAACAGGTTGAAGAGTTCAGCAACCTTGGGAGCATAATTTCAAGAGATAACAGAAGCACCTCTGCAGTAAAAAGAAGGATAGCCTTGGCAAAGAAGGCATATTATAATTTAAAAAACATATTCTAGGAAATAGCCACATTAAAGTGGAGACAAGGAAATCTTTTGCGAAAACGTTTGTATGGAGCACATTGTAATACGGCTGTGAAAGCTGGACATTGAGAAAGATGGAAAAGTCGTGGTTGGAAGCTATGGAAATTTGGATATGGAGGAGGATGACAAAAACAGGATGGACTGACAGAAAGAGCAATGAAGAGGTGCTGAGGGAAATAAAAGAAGAAAGAAGACTGATAAAAGAGATGGAGCAAAGGAAGGTTAAATTCATTGGTCATGTTCTTCGACATAATAATTTCTTAGAAAATATAATGGAGGAAAAGATGCTCGGCGAGAGAAGCAGAGGAAGGCCAAGAAAGAAGTTCCTAGATGATGTAGGAAGTAAGTTGGGATTAAAAACATATGTGGATTTGAAGAGAGCTGCAGTACACGGGGACACATGGCTGCAGAGTCAAGGTTTAGCCGGAAGATATGTAGTTTCGTTCCCATTCCGCGAAATGCTATTACAGTCGTCTCAGGTAACTTACCGCGCTAATTTATACCTTACTTCAAAGCTAAAGAATCCGGATTTCATAATATATCACGTATTTTACCTAATTCCTAGTAATTTTCTGGCTATTTCAGCTCAAAAAACACCATTTTCCCGATGAGCTTTACGCCATATTTCCATCTTCCCAACATTTCCACCAGAGGGACACCTACGTATTTCACCTCTTACTTACGCATGCAATCATCAATCAGCTCGAGGGATTTTTTTTCTAGAAAATACGCGATACTACATGACTGCAGCTGCTCTATGTAAAATGTAAAGGTTACTCGATCACTGCGTCATCTCCTGAAAATCTGATTAAACTCTTCAAAATGGCCGCCGAAATCATCACCTGTTATCTTCAATTTTTTCTCAAAACCGTTTTTTATCATTATTTTCAAAACTTTATTCACTTAAAACAATCCGGATTCATGCAATATCTTCCCTAAGAATTTCACCGAAAAACACCCATTTTTAAGGGTTGAAAAAAAATTCCCCGAATGGGAACGAAACTACATATTCACTGGTTTAGCCTTTAGAAGATTCTTTTCTATTCATAGAGCTCACCTCACCACTAGGTGAGCACTCGGAGGGTAAGTCAGGAGACAGCGTTCGACCCAGGATGTCAACTGAATGTGGAACGCTCTATAGTTGATGGAAGGAAGTGCTTCCGGGGAGTGTGCGCCAATACGAAGAGACGGAAGACGTGCCGAGCAATCTCAGAGGAGATTTTTCAATTTGTCCCCTTCCTTTGTCTACGCGGAGAGGAGGGCAGAAAGGGGATTGGGGGGGGATGGATGGACAGAGGAAAGGGAAAGGAGCAGAGGTCTCAGTTGCCAAGGGAACGGGAGAAGAGGGGAGTGGGGTCGGGGAATAGGTCCCCCCCGCATCATAATACCCACCCTTATTTCCAATTTCCCAGCAGAAGACGGGGAAGGAATTGCGAAATGGCAGCGAGGGACGCGCAAACAATGGGGGGGCCGTTGCCATGGGAACGGGGGCGGGGGGGAGGCGGGAGTAGAGGATTGGGGGTCGGGGTTGATTCCTTCCCCTTCTATCACCACAAGCAGTGACCGAATTGAGAGCCATAAAAGGGAAAGAGTTCGACCCGAAGGAACGTCGACTTCGATTAGTCGATATGCGCACAAAAGAAATGGAGGCTGCCAAAAAAAATGTTATTTTTTTATCTCCCAGTACATAACACTTCAGCCTTCACAGGTTTCCAGTGTAGAGTGATGCTAGGAAAAGACCCTTCGTTCATGTAACCGTATTGACTCCCCATAAAAACTGTAGCCAAAAATAACTGCGTAATAAAAGGTTGGTCAATTTACGGCAAGGTGAGCGACAAATTAAGTTACTGAGGACGGGTAGGTGGGAGGATATAAGAAGAAAGGGTGGGGAGAAACCCGGCGTCAGCAGAGGCCAACTTAAGAAGGAGGTAAATAGCGAATAAAAAAAGGAGAGGAAATAGTTTCACCGCTTCCGTATGGGTAGATACTGCGAATAACAGCTTGCGCTCTTCCATCATCAAATCCTAAAATCCGGTCAATCGAAAAAGCACGTCGACGCGATATTCCTATATTTCAAGAAAGCATTCGACAAGGTTACCCACGAAAAACTGATATATAAATTGCATTCATGCGAAGTTAATAATAAATAGTGAATTGGATAAGGGACTTTCTCAGTGATCGAAAACAAAAAGTATTTGTTTATGGTATTAGCTCTGACATGGTTGGAGTCACATCCGGTGTTCCACGAGGAAGCGTGATCGACCCTCTTTTATTCATTATGTATATAAATGATCTAATTTCTTCAGTTTGCAGTAAGTTAAGCTTATTTTCAGACGATACGGTCATCTGCCACGAAATAAGCGAAAACGCAGACGCAGATGTTCTGTCATCGGACTTTAACGACGTATATTCGTGGTGCCCGGAGTGGGGGCTAGAATTAAATCTTAACAAATGCACCACAGTACACTTCTTGCGAAAGTCATCACGCAAATACCATATCTATAATGTGGGTGGAGTAAACAAAATCTTCAGACAAAGATCAATATCTTGGAATTGCCTTCACTTCTGATATATTGTGGGGAACGTGGATACTAAACATATGTGGCACAGCATTAAAGAACCTGGATTTGTTAAGCATACAAAAGTAAGGCCCTCGGATAAAAAAGTGAAAGAGATATTCAACTTCGTTCAGGTTAGGCCACACTTCGAATAAACCGTGAGAATTTGGGACCCTGGACAGAAAGATTTACCATATACTTTGATAAAATACCAGGGAAAACTGCTACGAGCGAACGTACGATACAGTGCTTCACAGCTTTTATAAGGTTTAAGGTGGGAGCCGCTAGAGCCTCGGAGGCTACACGCTAGGCTTAGGTTGCTTGAGAAATTAAGGACAGGTATGATTCAGCTGGACACAGAGAATATCATTTTGACGCGACACTATATCTCTCAGTCCGACATAAGCGAACAGACAGATACGAAGGAACAGATACACTGCCGAACAGATGTACAAAAACTCGTTCTTTCCGCGCACAATAAGCGACCACAATAAAAACTGAGCTCCACTAAACACACTCCCATAATACACGTCACCATTTCACTTCCCAAAACCTTACATCTTTTCACGGCTGGTGTCCTAACAACCCCTGCCACACGCCCATGCAGCGGCTCGTAGGGTAGTATGTAGATTTAGACGAAAGACAAACGAGGTAGTACTTGGTATGGTTTTGAAGAAAGGAAACTTCTGTAGGAGATTAGGGAGAGGCAGAGTAGGCGGCTGAAAGGGGTAATGAGGGACGATGGGTCGCTCGAGACTATGATCGAGGTAAGGATATTGGGCATCCTAGGATAGAGAGGATAGAAAATAGGTTTTATAGACGGGATGGAGGAGGATAGAATGTAGGGAGGTAAGAAATGAAGAAAGAAAACTGGTATATTTTCGTATTTTTTCGCTTTTGTTTGCCTTACTTATGGAGTGTGGGAGTATAAGGATGATTACGACTTTATGTAGTTGTGCTTTACACAAGGAGCCGTAACACGGGATCTAAAGTAACCTACATTATGTTTTCCGGTGCCTTGGATTCGAACCTTGGTCCTTCGGCATATCGATCAAAGTGCGTGTGGGGAATGAGTGCTCGCTGACTGGTCGTCATGAATCTGCACGTTGACTAATCACATGTCCTTTCCTCGTCGTTATATTTTCCCGCGAGATTGCAAACCGAGCGAAAGGAATGAGTGAATCGATGATACTCCTCCGATTCCACCGCTCTTAATTGGATTCGTCCTCATGGAAACAAATGCTCTTCGCCTCGTTTGCTTTGGCGCCGGATAACCCGTTTCCTTTCGTTCGGGACTACATACGTCGAACTCGCATTTCGATCGCCAGCCAGCCGGACACATTTTGTCTCAACGGGGGTCAGGATGGATTGGTGACTATACTGCTGGTTTCCCTGCCAGAGGACCGCGATTTGGATCCCTGTGCAGTGGTTGAGGTACTCCAGGAAGTACCTCAACCACTGCACCCTCCTAAAATGCCCTGAGAAGGGCACTAACGTAAGTGTTTACTCACACCGATGCCGGACGGAATATCCGTTGACGTCTCAAATTTCCATGCGAAGCATTAGATATTTAGAAATTAAATAATTATTCTTACTGTCCATTACCACAGAAATATGAAAATAAGTAATTTAAAGAGAAAAATACAGACATATAAATACATACATACATATACGTATATGGCTTTACTATTGTTAATGGATCCTGATAGGGTTCTAGGCAAATGCGATGAGAGAGTACGAGAAAGAAGCTATTTTACACTTGTCAGGCCTCATTTAGAATTTGCCGCTAGTATATGGGATCCGTACGAGGAAGGTATGATAAAAGAATTAGAGCGCGTGCAAAGGAGATCCTTTAGGTTTGTTAAAGGCCGATATGATAATTGCGTAAGTGTTACGAGTTTAATAGAAGAACTAGGATGGGAATTACTATCAGAACGCAGGTTAAAATTTAGTTTAAACCTTTTAAGTAAATTCGAAACCGATTAGTTCACAGATGACGTTAGATATATATTGAGATCCCCTGCGTATTATGCTAGGTTTGATCAGATTAACAAGATTAGAGAGATAGATTGTCGTAACGATAGGTTTAAAATGTCATTTTTCCCACGTACTATAAGAGAGAACAATAGGCAGCGTAGCAAAGGGATAGGTAGGTGAAATATAGTTAGAGTAGCCTGTAGTGCATGATGCATGTAATAACAACCAATAATCCCTTTCTTATTATGTAGATACTAACCATCTAACTGCATGTGACCCTGTTCTCTAGTATGTCTCCATTAAATATCCTAGTTGCATGGCAACAGTGCATGTTTGGTGATCTTCACCCCCTGCCACACACCCTCGTGGTGGCTCGCAGGGTATTACGTAGATGTACGTATAAATGTCTAACTTAACTATTTCTGCATGATTGTGGTAAGGGAGAACAAAGGATGTTATTAAGGTTACAATGATGTCCATTTCTAGAACGTGGAAAATCGAAGGTCGGACTCGACGAACTTTGACAAAATTATTCCGACGCATTTTCAAAAATGTCTCTCTTGGTCAAAAATTGCCTCTTGTGCTTCTTGTATAACCCGTGTCGCTGATTGTTTTAAATTGCGACTCCCGGGTTCTCTGTACCCTTTTTTTCTGTTTCTCATCCTTCCCATACCAACCTATCCGATTATCATTCAAATCACAAATAATTTTTTCAGTCGTATCCCCCAGGGTAACCAATAACCTACGTACTTTATAAAAATCATGTGCCTCCTCTTCCATTATGTATGTACTTTGATTCCCGTATAACTTTCGAGCGCGAGTGGTAGAGACCTGTTTCAATTTTCCGCCAGTCTTTTATTCGGCGTGCGCTCATTGGAGAGAATGGCGATGGCCCCACTGCTTCACCTCCTTCTCTATAATGCGTTAGAGTTTTAAATTAGTGGACGCATTGTGACGCGCGAGTTCGCATTGTTCCACATCTGCATCTACATACTACCCCGCGAGCCGCCAGATGGGCGTGTGGCAGGGGGTGGTAGATCACCAGCCGTGTAAATATGTAAAATTTTTGGAGGTGAAATGGTGACATGTATTATAGGAGTGTATTTAGAGGAGCTCAGTTTTTATCGTGGCCTCTTATTGTGCGCGGCAAGAACGAATTTTTGTACCTATCTGTTCGGCAGTGTATCTCTCTTATTTAATCGCATCTGTCAGACCTATAAATGTAGTGCTGAGTCATTATAACATTCTCTGTGTCGCTTTGAAAAATATCTGTTCTGAATTTATCAAGCAACCTAAGCCTAGCGTGTAGCCTCCGAGTCTCTAGGGGCTCCCACCTTAATCCCTCTAAAAGTTGCGAGACACTATAGTACGCTCGTAGCAGTTTTTAACGAAGCGCGCCGCTTTCCTTTGTATTTTATTAATTGTTTTTGTTAAATCTTTGTGACCAGGGTCCCAAACGCTCTCGGCGAACTCGAGATGTGGCCAAACCAGAGCGAAGTAGTACTTAACGGAGTCCAAGTTGTTTGGCCCATGCAAAGCCACACTCCACATAAGTCTCTTCACCGGTATCTCCTTTAAATCCTTACCCAATATCTCAGTCATCATTCCATGTCTAAACTCAGCCTCCGCCTACGCTATTCCATACTAATGTCTTGATGATGATCGAGGATATTTTAAATGAAAACTACTTTAGTGATACGGACTCCAGGGTAGCGTAGATGTCTCGGAACTCGGAAAGCAGAAGGGCCGTGGTCCAATTCCCAATGCAGGAAATTTTTTTACTTCGGGCATTTCCAACATGCAGGCAATCAGTCCGTCGAATCGTCGCCGTTATTCGCGGCTTAAAATTTCCGCCACAAGGTTGGTTAAATGACGCAAGACCACATGAAGTAATGCATCGGGCGGTGGGAAAAACATGGCCTCCGCAGCAGTGGGATAATAATATGCACGGAGATAAAAGTGTGCCCTATATACTGTCGCGGAGAAAACAATGCAGAAGGTCCGAAGGAATATAATTCAAGGTCACACGCTCGCCCACGCCCCGCCCATCGCTCTGTGACCTCTTTTTTTTGCCTCCTCGACTCGACGAAAGAGGGGAAAATAAAAGAATTAGTCGAGACCTTGAGACCGCGTGGCTCGACCTATAATGAGAGAGGATAACCAATATTCCGGGAGTGATTACGGCATATTACTCAGCGGGGGCATGGCACTCTTCAGCACCTGGACTCTTCTATCTTGACGACCTCTTCAAGAGGCTCAACATCCTCTTAAGGCAGTGCGAACGAGATAGATCCCTAATCATAATAGAGACCATATTCGAATTATATGTTTTAATTTCACCAGCTGTGAGACACTCGAAATAAATATTGCATTATTAATAGTGACATAATTTAGTTTTACATTACAGAAATTGAAACTAATCAAATGAAAATATCTAAATAAGTCTTTAACTTGAGTCATTAAAATTAAGGTTTTTTGTGGTACCGTAGAATTAACTACGGTGACAGTATCATTAATTTTCAACAATAGTTGACAAAACACAAAAACTACACACTGTTGATCTTTTAACGAGATCTAAGAGTAGGAAATGCCTCATTTTGTAAATAATGTCCTTATGGAGTGCATACACGTACCATTTTCCATGTAAAAGGGCTGGTATTTTCGGGAAAATATCTCGGAAAGTAATGTGGTAAGGGGTTGAATTGTTGGTGTCAGCGGAAGGATGATATATTTTTCTTCATAATGAGACCAAATTCACTGATTTCTAGGTAAAATGATATTTCACTCGAACTACCATAAAACGACTCTGTCTTTAAAAACCCATATCCAACGCCCAAATAAAGAGGATACGCTAATTTATCTTTCATAAGCAGGCAGAAAGTTAGCAATGCTACCGAATAGTTGACGGAATCAGGTTGGAGATCTCATACTGATTGAATGGAAAAATACAGGTTAAATAATTTTGCGCAAGTTCGAAGCGTACGATTCAGTGCCGAACGTTTAATATATTTTGCCACACGCAACATATAACCGGGGCACTGAAATGCATTGAGTGCATTTGTGATAGTTTCACTGAACAGCGCCAAGTTTCATTTCAATTGACTCATAAAAAAGTTTTTCTCCCACTCCTCGCCCACCATAGTTGAATCCGAAGGTGATGATGACGTCAAAGTTCTTAGGTTACTTTTCCCTGGTCAGGCTTCACTTGGAGAACGTTGCCGGTATTTCGGGAATTTCATACGAAATAGGCGGAAGCATTAAGCTAAAAAAAGTGTGTAACGAAGATCGGCTAGATACGTCAAAAGCCAATATATTAGTTTCATTTGAGTTACAGTCCTAACACAACAACTAACGTTGAAATAACTACAATAGTCACTAAAAATTTTGATGAAATTATAATTATTTATGGAAGCCAATTCCAATTCTGACAACAAAATAATACAACTCCCAAACCCCGATAAGCCTCTGTCAATTAGACCACAAAAAATTATGGAATCAAACTGAAAAGCGGAATGGCATTAAAGCTCAATTCTATCGCGAAATATTAGAGAACGTGGTAGCAAAAATTAAGAATTAATGAATAGGTTTCTCAATACGTAGGTACGTTAATTCGCTGGAATAAAGTTCCTTCCTCAGCGTGACAACCACTACAAGATTATACTTGCAACATGATTGCTAGACCTATTGATATGTACTACTAGTACCTAATAACGCAAGCGTCAGGTTGGCCGAGCGGTCTAAGGCGCCAGACTTAAGTTCTGGTTCCCGGATGGGAGCGTGGGTTCGAACCCCACACCTGACAAACATTTTGTTCCCATCTATTGCGAATAAATAATTCCTTTATGCCTAATGAGGTTTCTTACAAAGATATGATCCATCGTTGAACTCGGGAGGATGGAGGAAATGGAGAAAAATGGAGAAAAGCTGTGAAAAAGGCGACGGCGAGATAACGCTCCACATAAAATTAGGTAGCTCGACCTTGACCTAGGTGAAATTGACCGTTTTTGCATCCATAAACTGAGAATAAAGATCCTATCTTTCTTACGACAGAAATATATCCGCCTCTTATCCGACCGCTTTCCGAGATATTTGCAAAAATGATTTAAGAAAGGCGTTTTGCTCGCGAGTTGGAGCGGCTGCGTGCTCCGGGAAGAGAATGAAAAGGGGCACTTTCGACAGACGGACGGTGACAGAAGGGCAACGGTGTGTAACCCGTAGGTACGTTTTCTCGATTATTTCAAAAGAAAAATCTTTCAGCTCACCGTGATTATTTTAATTTAATTGCGAAAAGAAGCTATGTCTGTGAAATCATTTGAGCGAAATGCACTTGGAGGGAAACTATGAATCTAATAAATCCATTATGAACTAGTGCCAACTAATGGTATCGGCCAGAGTCCAAAATTTTCAAATTTTTCAGCAATAGCAGTGAACGTTTTTCGGTGGTAGTAGGGTATTATCATTTCGCCAGATTTTGTCGGATGGTCACCAAATTTAGGATTTATCACTTATTTCACATTCTTAACAGTACTAGATATGGACGAAAGCGCTGCAACGACAATTAAAATATGATAAATACGGTACTTATCTTGATTAGGGATGGGTACCTCGTCTGCTTCGGCAGCCATAACAGACGACAATAGACGATCGAATCAACAAGCGGCTAGGCGACATCTGTCAGTTAGTTGCACTACTAACTATAAAACTATAAACTAGCGGGAAGTTTTTACCTTCTAAATGAAGCAAAATAATTTAAAATAGAAGGGGCAATTTGTGTCGCCTAGCCGCTTGTTGATTCGATCGTCTATTGTCGTCTGTTATGGCTGCCGAAGCAGACGAGGTACCCATCCCTAATCTAGATAAGTACCGTATTTATCATATTTCAATTACTGTCGCAGCCCTTTCATCCATATCTAGTATTGTTAAGAATGTAAAATAAGTGATAAATCCTAAATTTGGCGACCATCCGACAAAATCTGGCGATTCGATAAAAACCTACTGTAACCCATTTTTCTTTACTCTTGTCAATACAATTTTTTGACAAAATAAACGAAAGCATGAAAATGAATTTAAGGAGTAAAAAATTCTGAGTTCCTAATAAATACAATGATTTTAACGTCAAATCTGCCCAATACATCAATACGTCACCAAAATTTAGTTTCTTAGGATTGATACATAAAGGCATTTTCAAAAACGAGCGTATTTTCATTTTCACCATACTGCTGCTGCAGTAAAAGAATACCTAGCCAAAGAACGGAACATTTGACCGACAATAACCATAAAAACGATACATGACGGGGGTAATAAAATTATTTCTATAAATTACTACATGGTTGCAGCATAAAAATACATATGTTCGCTCAATTATAAATGGTAAAAATAAAGTTCTTTCACATTACCAAGTGATAAGCATCTCTCTTAGTTTTTTTATTTCAAGATTTACTACTTAAACTAATTCAATCCCTGTTCGTATACGTTCTAGGTAATTATCTAAGAAGAACATCCATAAAAACAAAGCTTTGCTTTCAATGATCTTACTATGCTTCTCCTTCCTACTGACCACTGCTTACATAAAAATTATAACACTCGGTTATGGTCTGTATATTTGCGGGAGAAACGTCAGGTACTAACAAATTTGATGAACGCATTCATTGAGCATAACGTAAGGTACGACCATTTTCAAGCGTCACACTAAGTCAAATCTTCTTCCCTATGCTCAATAGGCTACTAGGAAAATTTGTACCGAAGAATATTAATGCCGACACTACTGAAATTCCTCCGATTCCACATCTATTGTCAGTATATCTGTAATAGCAGAGGGAAAAGCGAAATATTAAGAGGAATTCACTGTTGAGTGTGCAGTGAGCAGTCCCTACCTACCTAAAAAAATCACTCGACATAAAACGACACAATATAATCAATGGTTGAAGGCGTAACCCTGTGGAACATAGTCACAGACTTGACGAAAAAATATCTTAGTAGATTCCACACTTAAAATGTTTATTGCCGACCCAATTTTCGACTGCAAAGCAGTCTTTATTGTTCAGCGATCAAGTACCTTGATAATGATTGCTGTGCAGTCGAAAACTGGGTCTGCAATAAATCTTTAAAGTGTGGAATATACTGAGATATTTTTCCTTCAAGTCAATATTACGACAGAGATGAATTATTTCATTCATTAGCAGAAAGGTATCGTAAATAATATTGCCTTATAAATTTTAATATGAGAATGGGAAGAATTTTATACAAGTAATCGACTTCAATTATCCGCCAACGCGATTATCATGGATTTTGTTTTTCATCTGTTTATGTAGATGAGAGCTGCATGATGTATCCTCAATCGTAGATCGGCTGCGAAAGTGACTAGAGAAGATCTCACTCAGTCTGCCTGGGGGTCAGGTTGGATAGAATGTTGGTAAACTATGCGTTTGGCATGCTCGAAAACGGCCAACTTCGCGGTTTTCCAAATCCAACTCCTTCTACCCGGCCCTTGACTATTACTCTCTTCCATCCGCCTTCGAGGTGGTTCGCACCTTAGTATGTATATACCTAATAGTGGGGGCATGCTCACCTTCTTCCCACGCGCTTTCATACTAAAGTTCAAACAACACCACCTTAGCTAAGTACCTGAATTGCTTACAATACTCCCTTATCCCTAACGGGCCCAGTTATCCGTCCCTCTGTCTCCGCAAATGACGCTTTTCTGCATAAGGCAACTCCTCCCAATGGCCACGTCCATTTCCGTCCGTCGCTGACCTTATACGCGATATCAATCCTACCCGAATCGCTTCGCGACTTCCTCCTCAACTGTTTTTCAGGTGATTGGAGGTATTCTTGTATTTGAACAGATATCTTCACGATACTTCGGTGCTCTCGTTCTTCATTGTGGATATGAATTTCATGGATGAAGCTTCTAACGTCTCTCCAAATTTTATGCAATCGAATTTTTCAAATAAGCCGACTTTACGTTTAGGTTTTACAGTGGAATCTACTGTTATTTTCAAAGTCGTCCAAATTACTTTACGATCACTTATGCCTTCGAGGATATCGACGTATTAAATCATTGTAGGGTGACTAAAAGGTAAAAGGTCAAATATTTTATTACCTCTCGTAGGTTCGTTTACTACTTGAGTAAGAGAGTGGAGTGAAAGTGTATTAAGTAAGGCCTCATTTATATCACGCTACCTTGAACATGTTTCAACGCTATTGGTTTTCCAATTTATAACCGGGAGGTTGAAATCCCCACCGATAATGATCACGCTTTTGTTATCTTTCGAGGTAAATGCTGTTAATTGAGTTTCTAATTTGTATAAAACGTCTATTTTTAATCTGGTGGCCTGTAAAAATAAGCATATATGCATATTTCTTTTGTTTTGTTGCTTAATGATACACCAAACGCTCCCTATTCCATTGTCGTCTAATATGTGGGCGGTACTATTTAAATACGTTTTAACTGCTATGAATACACCGCCGCCAGTCCTATATGGTCGATCACGTCTATAGATTTTATATCCTGTCGGGATGTGACGCACAAGGAACCCTTATGCTCAGAATATTTTTTTCATAGTTCAAGTCCTTCCGACTATTTTCGCTCTAAAATTCCTGTATTTTTCCTTTGGTTCAAACAAACGATAATATCAAATGCTAGGAAATAATTTTAATGAAACCATTCTCTTAAATGTGCGGTGCTACTTCGAATAATTCGTAACGAAACATGGGTTTTGGCACTCAAGAAATTCAACGGTGTCCCCTGGACTCACCCAATCACAATGGGTTAAAATTCATCACTATTACAGTGAGAGGTCTTCGCTGCTGGATCATTAATAGAGTGCAAGTCGTAAGACAAGGTGGAAAACGCCCTGGCGGACTTCAGTGCGTTAGCGGGAACATGATAGTATTTCAACTTGAGGTGACATTTGACAGCAGATAGACGTCAGTAATGTGGACGTAAATACTGTCACCTATTAATCGCCCAATAGCTCTCCACTTGAACAGGAAATGGCACTCAAGTAGTTGAAGACGCCAGATGTAAGATAGCACAAAGGGTGAGAGAAAGATGAAGCTTGTATATGGAATAGTTGCCAGAGATAGTTGTAGCCATGGAGACGATGACTCACCCTGATTGAAATACCTTTCACGAGATACAAAGACGACGGAAAAAATACGATAAATATTTCAAGTCGAAGGTCGATTTGATAGCTGCCGTGGATGTGATCACCTGAGCTGTGAGGAGGGAGGGCGTGAGTCACCGCTGTCTCTGTACTGGAGTGTCTTATTTCTCTCCTCAGAGTCGCTTACTGCCCAAAAGAAAGTAAACGAGATAAAAATCGCCGGTCTTGGGTTGACTTGGGGTATAAAATATTCTGAGGTATCGTCCGATTTTGAGCCACGTGGAATAATAGCATAGTAAGTTGGGATAACTTAGCCTTTAGCTGAGCACCATCGACCACAAGGCTGACAATCAACAATTGTGTCACTGATCGAATAGTATAGTTGAAAGGTTTTTCGCACTATTCCCCTCATCGGAATGGTAATATAATAATATGTTCAGCATCAAGCGAAAAATAGCAGAGGTGTTCTTCCTAAAAGTCACTCCTTTAATTCCAACGAGCTTAAAAAGGTTTCAAAGAGTTAAAAATGTGTCTGTCTACTCTAAAAAGCATATTCTATATATCTGGGCGTTGGTTCCTAATCAGTCACATGAATGCAATTATGGGAACGTTCTCGGCGATAAGTGGGGTACTTGGCGAAAAAAAAACTACGGCACGCTTAAGACTGAAAAAGCAGTTTTATTAAAGTGAATTATGTCTATTTTCATGAAAGAGGGAAATTTTAGGCATAGGGAGACACTGGAAGGGGAAATGAAAATCAGAGAAGGTTAAGCTCATCTTGGGAAATTTCAGGGATTTCACGAAATAACCTCTTCCTTATCTCAAAATACCCACTAGGTTTCCACGTAATTCGATTCATCAACAAACTGAACAACCTCATCGATATAAAAGACATGATAAGTGTATGGCTGTCAATATTGAGTCCATACACACATTTACTCCGATTGCTGACTTTCTAGGCACGTTTTCATCCACACGACACTAAAAATACTCGCAGCTGAGATTGCACCACTACGCACTTCTCCTTCATCCTTCGGTCGAAAATAGGAGATTTTTTTACTCTTCACTTAAGGACACACTTATTCGTTAAATCAAAAATTCATCTAAACATTTCGAAACATGAAACGTCGACTTAAAAGCAGATGTCACACCATAACATTACGCTACTAATTCAAGGAAATTTTCTCATATACGGGCGATTTGCAATGTAGTAGGAATACAATACAATGAAACATACATTTCAAAGTATAATGGGGATCGGGTTGGTGTGGTGGCTAGAGTACTGGCTAAACATACGGGCGGCCAGGGTTCAAATCCCTGCAGAGGAGGATGTTTTTCAGGGGAAACCCGATCCCTACTTGAGTGTCTGGTGGAGAGCACTTCAAGTGCAGTACTCCGTCTGTCGGATGAGACGTTAAATCGTGATCCCCTTGGCGCCTTTAATTAAGAGCAGGCTAATGCCCACGCTGGGTTTATATCCACCCTTCCTACCTTACCTGTCCCCTATGGCGCAAATAACCTTGCTGTCGGTCGCCTCCCCATACATCCAATCCAATCAAAGAATAAACGGCAAGAAAATATTAGCACGGTAAAAACACTTGTCAAACATAAATTCCTGCAGCAACACTTCGAATTTATTCCATAACGGCTTTCCAAATTACCATCTCCATGGGAATTAAAAAGACAAACGGAAAGAGCGACTGGTGGGGGATGTCAATACCTGACACGCACCACTGATAAATGGTTTACCAATGGGTAGACTATCAAATCAATGAACCCAACAAGTATTTGCGTATAGAAACACATGAAATGGAATAGAATGCGGTTATTGGAGTTTGCCAGAAATGGGAGACGTGAGTTAAATAATGGTTAATAATAATGGAATATACTTTCTTTTTTTTTAAGCCTCATAATCCAACAAAATTATAATACGTTCTCTCAACTCTCAACGTAATATCTCGCACCCATAACAACAATAATTTCGTAAAAAATAAAAGTGTAGGCGACCAAAACTTAATCGTATAATTGATTTTTAATGAATGAATGAAATAACAATACGCAATAAATCTAGTATTTTCATAAATAGACTCGAATATATGAGCAAAAATGAAATCTTTGGAAAAAAAATATTACGACAAATAAGTAGCAAAACCCCTAAAAAAGCACACTTGGACCCGCATTTCTATACGACCCTCTAATAGAAGCTGTTAATACATACAAAGAAACTGAAATGTTATCTTGCACCCTCTGCGGAGGTCGTGTGTTTGAACCTCTCGAGTTAAACTTGTACACACGCAACTAAGGAGTCACGTGGTGCAAGCACGAAGGGTTCGAGATATCGATGCACTTCGTCATTCTTAATAATTTCACCCTCGGCACTCCCGATCCAGTTTTCCTCGCTGGAATATTGCTAACAGATTTAAACATCCAGATTAAAGATACACAAACGCAACATATCAGACTCTTAAGACGTACATCCTAAAAGTTCAAACTCACCAAAACCTCGAACGATTCGTTCATGTATACACCATGTGATTTCTTAGTTAGCAGCTCGGGATTACTTAGAGCGGGTTAAGGTAGTTTGAGCGAAATATCACTTTACTTAGAAATCAATGAATTTGGTCTCGTTTTAAAGAAAAATATCTCACCCTTCTAATGACACCAAAACAATTCAACCCATTACCAGATTACTTTCCAAAGAGATATTTGCCAAAAAATACAGCCCTTTTACATGGGAAATGGTACGAGTATGCACCCCAAAGAGACCTTTTATTAAAATGAGGTATTTCTAACACTTAGATATTGTCAAAAAGTAACAACCTGTAGTTTGTACGTTATCTCAACTACATTTCAAAATAAAGTTTAGAAAATTAATCATATTGTCACCGCAGTAGATCCTTGGGAATCACAAAAAACCTACCATTTTGAAGGTATTTCAAACGCACCGCGTGAAAAAAGAGTCGAGTTAAAGACTTATTTAGATATTTACATTTAATTACAATTCCTGTCATATAAAACTATATTATTGCGCCATTAATAATGCAATATTTTATTGTTGTGTCCTACAGCTGGTGAAATTAAAACGTATAATTCGAATATGGTCTCTTTTTTGACAAACAATAAGTAACAATCTCGCTCGGACTACCTTGAACACCATCTCCCTGGTTGGGAAACCCTGATAAACGGAGAGGTAAAATTCCTAGATTGAACGTACAGAGCAGTATCAATATACGTCACATCGGTTGATCACTTTCCAGAGAAAGCAAACACATCTTAAATGCGCACCTATTTCGGTCCAGCTCACCAATATTTTCTTTATCATCAAATCAACACTAGAAAAATATTTTGACGTGGCCATAAACAGAGCTCCGCTTCAAACACTTCGAAAATTCAATGAATGTTATAAACCTACGCCTTGGCAATGGTTCCCACTCGAGCTCCGACGACACTGAAGTGGAAAGAGTTTTAGAAAATTTTTACTTCTGCGTCTCGAGCGTCAAGACGCAATTTCGAAATGCGAACGGCAAAAAAAAGAAAGAAGATGACTAGTTGCGAATCACACCGCAAGAGGAATGGATTTCGCAGCGCCGTCTTGTCGGGTCCCACATGTCAACGTCAAAGCCGATTGGATGAATCACGAGGAACGAAATCCGGGCTCTCCGCGCTCCGCGTGTCGGGTTACTTCCTCGTCTACAGAACCCTCCCCCTCCCACCCCCCCATTTGCTGGAAATGCGTGTGGAAGGTTTCGCGCCTGATTACGCACGCGGTGAAATGAAATCGCCCGGTCTGCCGAGCACTAACAAGACTTTCGGGCGCGAGTTTGCCGTGACTTGATAATTCTACATCTACAAGCCGCTGTTAATGCTTAGCCTCAAGGCGCCTGACGTATATTTCGAAATATTTCCATTTCATATGCGCCAATGTTGAGAGAATGGATGAGAGTCGAATAACGAAAGAGATATATAAGAGTGAAATGTATCTAAGTGATAGAAATTCCTCATTCTTTTAAATAATGTCTCTCTGGAGTGTATACACGTACCATTTCCCATGTAAAAAGCCTGGTATTTTTTGGGAAATATCTCCGAAAGTAATATGGTAAGGGGTTGAATTTTTGGTGTCATTATAAGGGTGAGATATTTTCTTTAAAACGAAACCAAATTCATTGATTTCTAAGTAAAATGATATTTCGCTCAAACTACCTTAATAGCAAAGAATATCATACAGAGCTCTACCGTAGCAACGCAGGACCACGATGAGCCACGCCCCTTCTTCGAGTTCAGAATCAAACCTCTTCTCCTTTAGCAGCAACCGGCGACAGAGAGCTGAAATTCATGGTTAGGGGAGGACACATTGCCTGCCGGGGGAAAAGAGAGTAAGGGAGGGGGGGAGACACGACCGCTGCACGTTACGCACTTGTTTATCCGCCGTGGCGCCCCGAGAGGGTGGGCAGGGAGGGAAGCTGCTGGGAGGTCGGTTAATTCGGTCACCTGTGGCGGCAAAAGGGGGTGAAAGTGGCTCTTCATGAAGAGAGGGAGGGAAAAAATTGTTCGGATCGCAGAAGAATGAAAAAGAGAGAGGGTTGAAGCGGAGACAAAAACACATCGCGGTGCGCCGTGAAAGGAAACCCTTGAGCAAGACGAGAATGAGGGCTGCTGCCCTCTTTATTCTCATCCACGCCTGGGGGGAGGAGGGCAAGAGTGCGCTCCATGCTCGCGTCACCATCTTTCGCGTTATGCGTTTTTATTTTCCCTCCTCCTCGTCTCCTTGGAAACCCTCGGCACTCCACACAACGTGCCCGTCCTTAAGGTGGTTGGAACGATTGTCGTCCATGCACAGATTTGCAAGAAACTTTGCATACGCGTACTTAGAAGTAACATGTAGAGTTAAATGTGAAAAAATTACAAGTTAATGGCAAGGTTTCGTGTCAACTCAATACGAATTTCACTCGTAGCCTAATTGAATTTCGCATGCATGTATATCGTTATAATTCAATTGCATACGCACATTTTCTTCGATAAACTCGAAATAATACGCCTCATTTAATTATTATGGTTGCTAATAAATATTAATTTATCGTTCTGAGTAAAAAACATGTATTAGCACATGAGTTTCGCTTGCATTTTGAATTCCCAGCCTTAAACCCAAGTCATAATAATGCCTTAATCAAGAGGAAAATTTTAAAGAATAATTCTTGCATCTTTAAGGATAAATGAGTTAGAGATGAATGTAGTGAAAACGACGGTGTTGTGTATGGAAATGTAAACGTGCGAGTTCTACTATATGCGGATGATGCTGTTTTGATCTCAGTGAGCAAACAGAGATTACAGAAACTCCGAAATAAGTTTTGTGAATCAACAGAGAGAATGAAATAGAGAGTAAATTCGTGCAAGACTAAAGTAGTAGTGTTTGATAAGGAGAATGGGGAGAATAACTGCATGACGAGGGTGAATGGTAAAGTAATTCAACAAGTGGGTGATTTTGTGTACTTAGGTAAGATGTTTGCGAAAGATGGACGGATAGATGAGGAGACAAAGAGACGTGCGAATGCTGGAAAGAAAGTGGTAGGTAGCATGTGGAGCATATCAAGGAATGAGTGCTTGTCTAAGGAAGCGAAAATCGCCGTGTACATAAGTGTACTTCTCCCCATTTTTGCTGTATGGTAGTGAAACATGGGTATGTCAGGATAGACATTAGAGTAGACTAAACGCCGTGGGTATGAGTTATCTGAGGAGTGTTTGCGGCAAAAGTAGGATGGATAGGGAGAGTAATAAATGAATGTGGTTTAGATGCTCCAGTAATGGACATATATGAAACGAATGTGCTTCGTTGGTTTGGCCATGTTGAAAGAATGGATGAGAGTTGAATAACGAAACAGATATATGAGAGTAGAATGAATGGTGCGAGAGGTAGAGGTAGGCCGAGAAAGTTGTGGTTGAATGTGGTTGAGAAAATTCTTAGGAGGAGGAATATTAGGAGTCTTAATAACAAGAGGGCGTGTATGAAGCAATGTATGGGGATAAATGAGGCGAAAGAGGTTTGCAAGGATAGGTCAGTATGGAGGATATTATTGAATAAGAGTTAGGTGTACAATTATGAATATTTGAGTGAAAATTTGTGACTGCCTACCCCATAGGGGACGGCGTGATTGGTACGTATGTATGTATGAATTCTTGCATCATCTACGCGTATTCACTTCACTTCAGTGAAGAGTGGTCTCAGAATTTTTTCGAATAACTTGAAAATTTAAAGAAATGACCACTCAAAGAAACTAGCCACCTTTACTATTACGTGACTCCAATTACAATGACAACGCCCGAACCTGCAGGGGGATTAACGGATCCGTACGCTATCCAATGCGTACTATTACGAAGCTGTATGGAGTCTGTATAATCCAGCTGACATCAGAAGGCGTAGAGTACCTTAGGCTCAAGGTAAGTTCTTTTCATTTTGACGGTTCTGTATCGAACCATTATGTTCTCTTTCCTTAAAACTCATGATACCACCTCCGTTGTGCCAAATGGTGAAAATAATATTGGCATACCTTGCCGTCGTAGTACGAGCGTTGGAACTTCCCTACTGTTTCACGATAAACGGACAGATGTAGCCTAATTTTCGAAAGATTTTATGTATTATATTTTAAGGTGATTTTTTTCATCTTTACGAAATTCCTCGTTGGAAATTATGTTCGCTTGGTACCCAATTTTGATAATGCA
This sequence comes from Ceriagrion tenellum, assembly GCA_963169105.1. Lineage (NCBI taxonomy): Eukaryota > Metazoa > Arthropoda > Insecta > Odonata > Coenagrionidae > Ceriagrion > Ceriagrion tenellum. Next base: position 12,723,406 of record OY720639.1, read on the forward strand.
GAGTATTTCTACACCGGATGATGACTTGAAGCCGCATACTGGTACATATGTACACAGGAGTGGCGTAAGGGGTAGTTAAATATAACATAAACGACTTTCCGAAAGGTTGCGAATACTTAATCTGGGAATCGAACCCAGATGCCTCGATTTCGCGCCGTGTGCTCAAACGGTCAGAATTTACCCTAAGTCACTGCGTTTGTGGGGGAACAGATCTGTTGTGGACAGATATGGTTTGCACAATAACCATACTAACGTACAAATAAATATGATTTTTTCTCGAACTATTAACAGTCAACCCCAGACATACCAAATGCAGAGGAATGCAATGAAATTGGCACTTTATGAGCAAACAGTCGAAAGTTGGAGGCACACTGAAACCTAACATGTAGGTACAACCCACTTCGAAAGACCACTAGCCTAATGAATGGAGGAGAGGTGTGATTTATAAGCAGATAATACATGCAGATACACTTGGAAAAGATTAATGCGAGGATTCCCCGCTGAGCTGAGAATCACGTTTTGCTTCTCGCACCGGGTCGGGAAGGTGAACTCCCTGTGGGAGGGCCGGGCCACACTTGGGAGGGCCGAATACCCCCCCCGGGCGAAGAAAGGTATAAATGCCTCGCGCCACATGACCTCTACCCAATCCTTACTGAACAAAAGCTCGTCATTGGAGGCGGCTGAAGAGGAGGAATAGTAGGCCACTGAGTACATCACCCGATAACTCGTCAAGTTAATCGAAAAAATATTCTCGGACCACATATTATCAAAAGGCACCAATTTATGCGTTGTAGAGCCCCAGAAAGACAAAAATAGAAATACATAAATACATACCAATCACGCCGTTCCCTTCCAGGGTAGGCAGAGTCACTAAGTTTCACTCATAAGTACATATTTGTACACCTAACTCTGCTTCTATAATTTCATCCGTACTGACCTATCCCTGCAAACCTCTTTTGCTTCATTTACCCCCATACACTGCTTCATACACGCCCTCCTGTTTTTAAGACTCCTAATATTCCTCCTGTTTTTAAGACTCCTAATATTCCTCCTCCTAAGAATTTCCTCAGCCACATTCAACCACAACTTTCTCGGCCTACCTCTCGCACCATTCAATTCACTCTTATATATCTGTTTCAACTTTCTCGGTCTACCTCTACCTCTCGCACCATTCAATTCACTCTTATATATCTGTTTCGTTATTCGACTCTCATCCATTCTCTCAACATGGCCAAACCAACGAAGCACACTCCTTTCATATATGTCCATTACTAGAGCATCTAACCCACATTCATTTATACTCGAAAACAACTTATTTCAATATAATTTCGTCTTGATTTCTTGAACCGCGCCGAAAATTCTAGTTATAACATGATTTTATGAATGGAAAAAATAATGTTCCCATAATTTCTATTTTTTATATAAATAATGGGAACATTATTTTTTCCTTTCATAAAACCATGTTGTAACTAGAATGTTCGGCGCGGTTCAAGAATTAAGATGAATTTATATTGAAATATGTTGCTTTCGAGTATAGGATTCAGCGTGACTCCTTGATATTTATTTGCAATACTTATGATAGTAAGAAATATATCGTTTCGGGTGCAGAATAAAATTTGTAGGCGTGTCTGTGAATCATCACAATATACATGTCACATAAACCGTAGGGCTAGGAGTTAGAAATAGCATTGGATTGCAAGAAAATCAAATCGGTATGACGCAATTCTGATTCCACTTTTATCTATAGGTATCACGAATGAGAACACACACGCGAAGTTCCACGCAAACCTGAACAGGAGCGAAAATTGCTCCGTAAGCGACCGAGCCTTCACACAAATCAGTGAGAATATCGCTTTCCTGTGCCAAGTAGATCAATAGGGATTTTTCTTTCTTCACGTTCAATCTACAAATGGCCGCAAGTCCACTATGTACCAATGTGTAACGGCGTTCATAAGGGCAGTTTTTAAATTTATATCTATTATGCATACGCATATAATAACATATAGGATCGCTGGCGAAAAATCTCAAAGAGGCATCACTGGAACTTAATCATGGCTAGTATTTTGGGAATGCGATAAGTATTGAGGTCAATAACGCCACATGCGGTAGGCGGTAAGTTGCTAATGGAAGGATAACATGCAGAACGAGTGGTGATCAATCCGGTATCGGAATTAGGCCAATGCTAACGAAAAGACATTGAGGGTTCCACAACTAAATGTCCAATTCGAGGGAGTTCATGGATCAAAGTGACATCCACACACCGCTGCACGGCATTTCTTCCCTACTCATTCGTCTTCTAAACAAATCCTCAAAAATAAAAAACCAAAAAACCACTTCACAAACCCCGTCGCAATGCAGCGGTGTATGTATCCAGAGTTAAGTTAAAGTCTAAATGGTCAACTTAATCAACCACATCTCTCCGCAATTAGGGAACTTGACAAAATAAGAAGTCCCCTACTGAGTCGTCCTCAAGCAGCGTTGCGAACTTATCTTAATCACAAGTTTAGCCATTCTCAAGGTGGTAAGAGCGATTTTCGTTTTTCAACAGATTTGCTTGAAACTTTGAACACGAGTACTTATTAATAACGAGTAAATGGGTGCTTGCAGTTTGCAAGCAAGGGCGGAGTTTGTATAGTATAGAAATGAGAAATGCATCAAAATACAAAGAATAATTGCTCGACGTAATGCTCCGTGCAATACAACGGTGCTTATGCAATTGCGTACTCGATGACAATGAGTTCCGTATCTAAACCAATAATAAACAAACAGAGAGCTGGCCCGCCTCGCCGAGTTCCAAGTCTCAAATCGCCAATCGTCCTGGCGACGATGATAAATCTATCCATAGCAACGAAAATGAAGTACTTTCTAAAACCCCCGATAAAAGTTAAAAATTTAAGTTTAACGGTAGGTAGGGAAAAATCGATTGTAAGAATAAGATTCTACAAACATTCAGCCTCATATTTGTGAAAGAATCAATCTTGGAGCGTAATTCGTTCATATTTTAATGAACGAAAGAAAAAATGTCTACACTAAAATTTTTCATTTCTTCCCATTAAATCGCAAGTAAAGCTATCGATTGCAATGACTCGAAGCCTAATCGACTTTTTGTAACTTTTACGATTTTTTTCCAACTAGACACATAATTCTAACCCTCCCTTCACCTAATAGCTCGTTTAGAAATGCCCAGGAATTGGATGAATGAATGAGTCAGTCAGTCAGTCACTATTATGAATTGATAACGGAGAAAAAAATTACAAGTAATCAATCGTTCAATGGCACTTTAATGCCATTTTAATACGTAGCATTTCAGCACTTGACGTAAATTTCGAAGTAAGTTTCGAAGTTATATGCGTGCAGATTTTCCCATAAACGCAAAATGATACACTTCCAAACATTATGATGGTGGCTAGCAAATATCAAGATGTCATGCCGAGCTAAGAACACGTATTTTCAAATGATTTTTGCCAAAACTCTGAATCGTGCACCGTAGACCCAAGTCATAACAGAACTTTAATCGAGACAAAATTTAAAAAAAAAAGTCACTCTTGCATAATTTATATTACGACATATATGTTCATTTCTACCGAATGAACATGTGTAAAAAAGTGAAGCGTGATCCAGGATTTTTTTTCGATTAAAATGGAAAGTTATTAAAAGGTGCAGCCAGAGACTCACGATTACCGCTCCAGCCACAAAAAGACGTTTAAAGTCTCCAACGGTCTTGGAGAGTTTTAGATATAGTGGTCATCGGTGTTGGTTGCCACGTGGCAGATGTTTGTTTTATGGTTACTCAGTAAACAGACTAGTTGGTGATATTGCTTTTTGTACTGTTGCTGAAGATTAAAAGAAATTAACAAGACATCAAACGATAAGTTTTTCCTTAAATCAGCAAAACTAAACATGGCGCAGTCGGTTAGAGGTCCAGAACTCATGCATGTCCTTTCAAGGTCGGAATGGATAAGATTTAAAAAGGAATTTTTCATATTTCTTACGGCAGCAGAAAAAGATGGAGTAGATGAGAAAGTAAAAATTGCCCTATTTTTAAACCACGTTGGAAGTGAGGCACTGAAGGTTTATGACCGCCAGAGGGACAACAAGACACATAAACAGAGTAGCATATTAAAATTCTATGGAGATTTCTGCGTGGAAGCAGCAAATGAGATCTTTGAACGCTATTGTTTCTATAAAATAGTTCAAAAAGAAGGATAAAAATTCAAGGACTTGTTACTGACATTAAAATTGCACGCTGATCGCTGCAATTTCAAAGAAAAATGTTGTATGGTACGTGATGCAATTTTTTTCGGTGTGTGCGGCGAAAAACTATGGGAGGTACTTTTAAGATGAGGCAAGAAATTAACTTTGAAGCAAGCAGAAGAATCTGTCTCCTACGTTGGTGGTTATCCGGTTGGTGGTTATGTGCAAGAGATTGGTTAATTAAATTGAAAAATGAAAAAAAGGTACATGTTAGATAAAGAAGTTATTGGTGTTGGTTGCCATGGGGCGGGTGTTTGTTTTATTTTATTTATTTATTTACACAGATCAGTACGAATAGACAAAGGTCAGGTGGCACTGTAAGGTTACGTCAAAATATACCATGTGAGGCGAAATATAAACAAAATCATAGATAATCAAAAACATAGTGAAAGATAAATATAGATATTAATATCACCGATCAAATTGCATTAATGGTGAACATCAAAGTCTTTACATGCATTCATTATATTTCTTTTAAAATGCCTGCATGTGAGAAGGAAAGGGTTCAAACAACTCTCCAGGTAACTGGTTCCATTCAATAATTGTCCTGTTGAGGAATGAGAATATTTTAACATTTGTTTTTTGGGATCTCTGTTTTACTTTGAACAAATGATCATTCTCGCTGATGAAGGATGGCTCTTCGTGTTCCGTTCAAAGCTCTCCCCAAGCTGTTTCGTGCTTAATAATTCGATACATCCCGCAAATTCTACTTCTTTTCCGCCTGCTCTGTAGACTCTCCCATCACGGTTAATCAGTAAACAGACAAGTTGGTGATATTTCTTTTGTACTGTTGATGAAGATTAAAATAAATTAACAAGACATCAAGTGATAGGTTTATGCTTAAATCAGCAAAACTAAACAGAGAGGAGAGGCAGGTGCTGAGTCGGTCGGACGAACCGAGGGAGTCTCTTCGGCTCACTACAGCACCACCCACCTGGGGCAAGAAACCACTGCACGCTCTCAAATGGGGTCGGGACATTCACGCATTGAGGTCGCGGCATCATGCCCCACCACATTTTTCATAAGCGTCAAGGGGTCGACTTCTTGGGCACTCTTAACAAACATTTAAACCGATAGTTAGTCACCCAGGTGTAATCGTGTGGACATAGACCGGTTTTCCTCGACTTCCGGGATCGGTCCAAACTGCCAACGAAATAAAAAGTGTGATTTTTGTTCGTGATTTTTATTTTGGTGACAACACTGTTAACAACGCCTTTAATTCTTGCAGTCAAATATCACCGTCACGCCATTAATTCCGTTACCAATCGTTGAAAATAACTACGAAAATAGTTCAATTAAGGGCTGTTGAAAAGAGTGTAAGGGTGAGCGAAGAGGTATAAAACGGAAATAAAGTTAAGTTTGAGAGCCTCAAGGTACGATTAGGCTGTAATAAGTTGAACATTCCTGATAGGGTGAGCTCCAGGGTACCTCGGTGAAAATTATTTTTAACCCCCGACGATCCTTTTTTGATTCCTCTCCTAATCCGTATCAACTTTATTACAATTGTGAATATCAATGTCTGACTGGACTTTACAAGTAATGTAATCATGAGCTGTATAAAACCTGCTGATTACATGGTAAACCAAGCCTTCGCCTCTTTTTCAGCGAGGATAAAAGGATCGCTAAAATCTTAGGAGAGAATCTTACAACCCTGAGTGCGTGCATTGACATGGTCCTTTAGGGTCCAAAATTTATCTGATTACTGACCATGAAAATTCTATTCCTATACAGCAGCAGAAAAATCCTTCAAGTAAAACTCATCACATTTCACCATTATCTTTGGTTAATTAATACATAATCGTTTCAAGATATCACTGGAGGCAGGGAAAATGCACTACTTAGCAGTTCAGATTTCGTTGTAACATTCAGAGAACAACAAAGTTGTAACAACAAAGAGAAAAAATTCGAAAGAAACATCGGAATTTGTAATTTAAAAAAAATGTCCTCTTGTCGCAGGCCATTATAGACACTACTAATGACAAACACAGGGTGACATAAAGAATATCAATTAATTTGCAATGGAATCATTTCCTCCTCCCTCTCCTTCTTCCTACTCACTTCCCTTTACCGTGGCTGGAGTCCTCAAACCGTCTGGATTACGCCCCTGCGGCGGCAGGTTGGGTAGCAAGTTGACGGAAATGCGACGAGAAAAAGGGAAAATAAAGGAGACAAAACAAAGCAGGCAGAAAAATAGTTGGAAGTCTCGGTGCGAACTAACGGGTCGCCGAAAAGAACAATTGCGGCAGGAAACTATATAAAAAAGATTTTGGAAGATATTCACACTGGGGAAGAATTGTTGTGGATAGGAAAACATGGCATTCTTGAGGCAAACTATCATAGATGCAAAAAATTAAGATTCAAGAATTCGTAAAAAACCGATTAGCATCGAATAAATTGAATCGGTCACATAAATGAAGAGAACTTCTCAAGTAAACTTTGGATGGCAGCTGTTAACGGATTTCGGAAAAATTCATTTCAGTAATAAATTCAAGTCGCGAGAGCTATTCGCTTTGTTTGTGAATTAATTCGGCAATTTTTCTTTGAAGATGCTGGCAATGTGTCTACATAAAAGAGAAAATTGTCCGTTTTTGTTAATAGTTCGTCTGTTCTTGATCATCTGATGTAAAAGGCCTTTGTTGTGCTGTTTTCGGGAATGTGAGAATAAATAAATAGATAAAATAAAGATAAAAATGATTTCATACAAACTCCAGGTTTTCCTGGAAGAAAATCACATTACAATCTGTGTACATATCTATGTGTTTTATTTGCAAGTACTTCCAAATTGCCGACTGGGTCCCAAAGACATTGTCCCTTTCACTGAATACTTTCATAGCTGAACGATGAGATCGTAAAACGAAAATGTGCCAAGCTACGGCTGCAGCGGCAGAAAAAAAATAAAAATAAAATTCTCCTTTCACGGAAAAGTTTCAGGGTCTCATGGTCCCCTCCTCGACATAACCAGTCCACCCTCTCCCGTGGGGCAATTGGCCAAGTCCCTTATTCGCGACGTCTGAGCGTGGCCCAACCAGAGAGAATGTCCTAGGGGTTGCCGCCCCCATGCCAAGCGACCGAGAGACAAGCCTTTTAATGAGACTCATTTTAAACTAGTCCTCAAAAGCAGCCAAGTGGCCGCCACCGCGATTGTGAAGCAAAAAAGTTGGGGCATTTCGCACTCGAGTGAAATGTATTAGTCTGGCCCTTTCTCCCCGAGAGGGAATTGCACAGAAGGTAGCGGAGTGGATCGAGGGATCGGTCGTCCACTAGGATAGTATCACATTCGAATTACAACTGTATGAAGAAGATGAAACCTCAGGGAAGCCATTTGGATCCCATATTCCGAATCACGAAAAAAATAATATTCTTGGTTCACCGAGAATAATGTCAGATCGAGCCAATAAAATTAGAGAGATAGATTGTAGAATAGATAGGTATAAAATGTCATTTTTTTCCACCTACCGTTCGGGACCATAACAGCTGTGATCGTCGTCATGAATAGTGCGAATGGTGAGATTAGCTAGATTGTAGATCATTCCCTTTATATTCTCTACGTTCTTATTTCTGCATGATGCAAATATTGATTTATGCATGATATTTTGAATCTGTAGTAGTAGTCTTTGTACCCCTTGCATGTTGGAACGATTGACGATGGAATGTTTCTTGGTTAGTAGATTGTTAATTGGCGCGTTGCATGTGTGGTACGCTGGTTGCAATGTAATTTCGGTGTTCTGCCGAATCATTCATGCGTGCCTGGTGTGGAAGCACTCCCTGCCACACACCCTTTTGGTGGCTTGCAGGGTATGACGTAGATGTAGTGGAAATGGACAACCTGAAAAAGTGGCTGGGAAAAAGAAACGGGCACCGTTCCTCACGATGAGTTGGCTCATTAATACAAATCGCCAGTCGAAGTATAGAAAAATAGGTCACACAGTTTCGTGAAACTCTGTAAAGTAAAAGAATCTGTCCCCTGGACAGCGATACGGACCGGGCGGCCAAGGTTTTTGCGGCAAATGCCTCGCCGACCAGCGGGCGAATCCGATTGTAGTTACTGCTAGGCCCGTTCGGCAGTTCATTGAACTAATTGGGGGGGAAGGGGGAGTTATTTCGTAACCTTTCGGATCAAAAACTAAAAATAGATTCCGTTACTGATGATGTCGAAAGACTGTTTAGAGACAAGAGAAAATTAATCGGTAAAGAGTCAACAAAAAAATAGCACAGTTCGGATATTCCGCTCTATTGCGAAGAATACCCAACCAACAAAAAAACGGATAAAAATATTTTTAGCCACGAAACAATCGGTACAAGGGCCAAGAAAAACCTCCCGGTAACAGCTGACATCAAATTGACCGTAGGGGTTAGGAGTAAAGTTTTTGCTGACTCCGGAGACGAAGGCGACTTTACCCTTTATTTTTTGGCTCATAGTGCCAGTGGGAAAGAGCAATGCTCACCGCTAAATGCTTCCCATCGCCCTTTCACTAACAATCTGTGTCCACATTCAGGACGCAATAGCCAGGGAAACGCACTACACAACATCATTCTAGTGTTATAGAAACTGAGAGTATTGATGCATTAGCAGAAACCAGTAAATACATAACAGGAGGTGATGTTGTACCAAAATGTTCAGCAGCATGTGCCACTAATGACATTTCTCTTTCGGAGGGCATAGTTTGCATCCTGGGTGAGGGAGAAGTTTTGTCATGGAATCCCCATCCCTTCGTGGGTAATGACGTCAGAGCATTAGAGTTCAATACTCTGTCGGTCGAATATGACGTTAAATTTTTGTCCACTAGGTTTATTTCTCAATGAGTGGCGACACCGATTTTTCTCTCCAAGCTTTCGCCAAGCACCAACCAAAACTTCTCATAGCTACCAACCTTCCCACTTTTCCTCAACAGTGTAGATGACCTCGTCTACCACTTCTAATCCAAGAAGGCGGAACTGCTCCGAGGTAGGAGGGTTAAGTGGGTTGAGCGAAATGTCATTTCCCATAGAAATCAATGAATTTGGTCTCATTTTAAAGGAAAATATCTTCCACACCTTCTACCTTCCGCAAATACCAAAATATCAGCCCCTTATTGAACCACTTCCAGAGAGTTTTGACGAAATTACCAGCCGTTTTACAATGTTAATTGTACAAGTATGCTTTCCATAGAAATCTTATTTTTTTAATGAGGAATTTCTGACACCTACATCTCTTCAAAAAAATAACAGCGTGCAGTTTTTATGTTTTCTCCACTAATTTCTAAAAAAAACTATATAGTTAGAATACCGAAGTAATTTTTTTCAGGATCGTAAAAAAATTTCTGTTGTGGAGGAGTTTTAAGGTAGTTTGAGCGAGACAGTTCCAAAGTCATAATGGAGACCACATTCAAATTATAAGTTTTAATTTAAGCCGCTGTAGGAAGCACGAATTAAATATTGTATTATTTATAGTCCTATGAGGTCCTAGTATATGACTGAAATTCTAGGTAATCAAATAAAAATATCCACAGAGGTCTTTGATTTTACTCAGTTTTTTCTCGCGGTACGTTCAAAACTCCCAGGTTTTTTGCGATTCTGACAAAAATTTTTGCGATGATTTACTTTCCAAAATAGTCGAGAAAACAGAAACTACACGTGCTAATTTTTAGTTGAGACCTAGGTGTTAGAAATTCCTCATTTTTTTAAAACAAGGTCTCTCTGGAGAGCGTAACCCACCATATCCCATGCAAAAGGGCTGGTATTATTTGTAAAAATCTCGGAATGTAGTCCGGAAAGGGGATGATATTTTGGTATCTTTCGAAGGGTGGGATATTTTTTTTAAAAAGAGAAACCAAATTAATTGATTTTTAGGTGAAATGATATTTCGCTCAAATAAACCTTAAAACGAATCACAAGAATAAAATGAGTCAAGTTTCAGACTTGTACAGATATTTTTATTTGATGGCTTTGCATCCATATAAAATATAATCATTGCACCAATAATAATGTAATATTTAATTCATACTTCCGACAGCTGATGAAATTAAAACGTGTAATTCGAACAAGGCCTCCTCTATGACTGGGGAATTATCTCGCTGAAACTATCTTTAAGTTTTGCAGGAATTCTTGCCCATACGTTGATGGAAATCTTGTCATTACTACGGAAGCGAAGGACGCGTGACGTTACCATTCACCTCGAAAATTAACATCAGAAGATAGTCACGATCGCCGCCCGGGAAGGGGTGCCAGCCTCGTTTATTTCACACGCTTTGACACGAGGAACTCAGGCTCATTTAACGAACCTCTCTGACGACGCAATTTTATCCGACAAACTGACGGCTCGATCACCGATAATGCCAACTTAATCAGGAGCCACTGCCGAAATGGTGAGATCAAAAGCTTTTAAGCGAATTCACTTGAATGAAATGCGGGCTAAGAACATTTTTGCAACTGTCTTTTTAAAAATACTAAAAATGCGCACTCAATGTCCCACGCTAATAACTCCGGCCAAGTTAAACGAGTTACGGAATAACTCAAAGAGCCTCGCTGAATGCACTCACTTCGACACGTTGGACTTTCCTATAAAGTTATTCCCCAGAGGGTTTGTCCACACCTCCATACAAAGTCGAGCGATTGTCTATAGACATGTATAGGGACTGTCTATAGGCATGTATCCAGACAATGTATAGAGACAGAGACTTTGTCGCGTGTACACACTCGAATACCTTGTTCTTCATTAGTTGCTAAATATGACTGATTTTACACCAGGGTTGAAATTCGCTATGAAAAAATCATTTGACATGACCGGGATTCGAACCCGGATCTCCCAATTGCCGGTCAGGTGTGTTAGCCAGTTACACCACCAAGCCATCTTTGGGAGATCCGGGTTCGAATCCCGGTCAAGTCAAATGATTTTTTCATAGCGAATTTCAACCCTGGTGTATATGCACCCTTGCGAGTGACTTCATACCACATCATTTGTTGAATGCAATGTTTGGAAATATGACTGATTTTGTTGGGATCGCTGCGGAAAGCGAAGCGAAGACGAGACACTGGTGGAGGCGTGAAATTTTTCCTGAGGGCCCTCGTTTTGGTTGCAATTTACTTTCAACGCTGAAATTAGAGGACTCCATACCCTTTCAGTCGGAACAGCAAGTGTTCGTATGCGAACCAATAAGTCTTGAGGGGAGATGTTCCGCTTTTCTTGGACTTGTTAATTTGTTTGTGCTCCCGCTGAAATGGTGTTTTTAAATTGTGGATTTTTTCCACATTCCCTAAGGACACTTCAAATTTATTGGCCAGCTCTTCGGATGTATTTCTTTTTTTAGTACGATTCTTATGATCGGGGTTAGTCACTTCCCACAAACAAGCTGCCGAGTGAAAGTCTGCTGTTAACAACAACACTTTTTCTGTACGCCACATCTTGATAATGAAAACAAAACTAAAACCAAAACGGAAAGATATGCGTTTTCCACGGCTCACAAAGAATAACTGGTGATCATGTCTCGCGAAATGTCGAACAATTTTCTCGTGTCTCCCACTCCAAATGGGAGACCAACGTTCTGCGATTTTGTTCCAAAAACGTGTCTATAGACACGAATTTGTCTCTCTATTGCCTTTAGACAATCGCTCGATTGTATCTAGACATTGTCCAGATACAGAAATCGCTCGACTTTGTATCCAAGTGTGGACAAAGCTTCCCAACAAACAAAAGCACGCGTGCGTAGGTATAAGAATACATACACACTTCAGTATGAATGTATGTAGGCCTGAAAGCGTCAGAGGCGACTGGCCGGCTGCTCGAGATGAGGAAGCAAGGAAGGCCATTCTTTCTGTGCTCCACACAAGGAGAGAAAGCGCGCCTACGTTTACCTCGAAACCGGCCGTGGACGGCCCGGGAATCTCTTTCCGAGAAGGGACTTCGCGTTAGCGGAGCGACTACTCTTCCGAGCAGTGGGCCAGCAAATAAGGCCACGGCGCGCCGCCGGTGACAAATGACGCTCGTTATTAAAACTCGCGGCGGCGCGCGGTCGAGCTCGGACGAGACAGTTGGTGGTGGCCTTACTTAACACCTGCAAGAGGAGAACATCAACGGCGAAGTCCGGTTCAAGCTGAACATATCGGCGACTGGAGAATTAATCAGCTTCCTCCATCTGCTTTGAAAAGTAATTAAAAATAAGTAATGTAATTAATTAATGAAAATTACAACTATGTATGCCCTTCACATAAATAATCGGAGCATATCAAGGAATGAGTGCCTGTCTAAGGAAGCGAAAATCACCGTGTACAAAAGTGTACTTCTTCCCACTTTGCTATATGGTAGTGAAACATGGGTATGTCAGGATAGACATAAGAGTAGACTAAACGCCGTGGGTATGAGTTATCTGAGGAGTGTTTGCGGCAAAAGTAGGATGGAAAGGGTCAGGAATGAGTAGGTAATAAATGAGTGTGGGTTAGATGCTCCAGTAATGGACGTATATGAAAGGAGTGTGCTTCGTTTGTTTGGCCATGTTGAGAGAATGGATGAGAGTCGAATAACGATACAGATATATAAGAGTGAAATGAATGGTGCGAGAGGTAGGCAAAGAAAGTTATGGTCGAATGTGGTTGAGGAAATTCTTAGGAGGAGGAATATTACGAGTCTTAAAAACAGGAGGGCGTGTATGAAGCAGTGAATGGGGGTAAATGAAGCAAAAGAGGAAGTCAATGCGGGTTTTCCACCGGGTCAGGTTGTCCATGTCTGCCGACGTTTCGATGACCGAGTTGCTCATCGTCTTCAGGGCATGAAGCAGGGCAGGGCATGCCCAGAAGACGATGAGCAACTCGGTCATCGAAACGTCGGCAGACATGGACAACCTGACCCGGTGGAAAACCCGCATTGACTTCCTCGATACCATACGCCGGGAAAGCCTTCGATCTTTCGAAGCAAAAGAGGTTTGCAAGGATAGGTCAGTACGGAGGAAATTATTGAAACAGAGTTAGGTGTACAATTATGTATTAATGAGTGAAACATTTTGACTGTGCCTACCCCGGAAGGAAACGGTGTGATGGGTATGTATGTATGTATGTATGTACATTAATAATTAAAGCTCAACCGTCAAAAAAAATACCAAAGTTTAATTTAAAGTGAGTTAAGCTAAACATATTAGCAGTCTTGCACTTACCAGTTTTAAAAAGTTTCTCCCCAGCAAATAATTTATCATAAAATAAAGTAACCACTAAAGTATGAGAACAGAAGTATTTTTTTAAATCTTTCTTTAATATTTCCTGTAAATATATATATACGCGTATGTGAGCTTGCTCTGGCCTAATTCTTCCCGTCAAGTAGGTTTCGTTTAGACGGATCGGTAGCTCCACTTCGTAGTATACAATGTAAAATCACCCCCAGATAATCATCGCCCGAGTGGGAGAGGGGCGTGCGAGGTTCTGATTTGATTAGAACTGGGACGAGCACTGCATGCCAATTGAGGAATCACCCCGTGCCACGCACCGCTGAGGTGCCCTGCACGGTATCTCGTAGATTTACATATATAGGTGGCCAAAAGACGCGTATTAGTTATTATCTTTTTTTAATATTTTTCAACTTTAAATTCCTCCAAGGAATGCCAATGAATATTGTACAATGGGTTCGTAATTTTGCAACACATTTTCCAATATAGCAAGACCAATTATTCTGGTACCATAACAGTTATGATCATCGTCATGAATAGCGATATTAGCTAGATTGTAGATCTTTCTATTTTTATTCTCTACGTTCTTATTTATGCATGATGTAAATATTGATGTTCTTATTTATACATGATATTTTGTATCTGTGGTAGTAGTCTTTGTATTCCTTGCATGTCGGAACGATTGACAATCGAATGTTTCTTGGTTAGTAGATTTCAATGGGCGCGTTGCATGTGTGGTAAGCTGGTTTCAATGTAGTTTGGGTGTTCTGCCGTATAATTCATGCATGTCTGGTGTGGAGGCACCCCCTGCCACACACCCTTTCCGGTGGCTTGCAGGGTATGACGTCGATGTAGATGTAGATTACGGTTAATAATAAGATTAAATTTGAATATGTCAATCGTTTTGCATGTAAACACAATTGAACTAAATGAACAGATTGAACTAGCTCGAGTGGCCTAACAAACGAAGCAAACACATTTCATTCAAGTCGGATACTGGAGTATCTAGACTCACATTCTTCCATCGCCCACTCATTCCAAACCCTATTCATGCTACTTTCCTCGCAAACACTTCTCGGTTATCTCATCCCCACTATTTTTATCTTTCATGTTCATCCTATTTCTACCAATTTTGCTGCCGTACTATAACTTCGGTAGGAGAACACTTGAACACCGCGATTTTTGCTTCCCTAGTCAAGCACTCGTTCCCAGATAGTCACCACATACTGCCCAGGACTTTCCTACAGGCGTTCGCACGCTTCTCTTACCGGCATTCGTCTCTTGGTCCATCACTACATCTTTCGCCAACGTGCGGCAAAGGTAAATTAAATAGTTTACTTATTTAATTACTTGATAAGTGACACTCATACAACACTCATTTTGACCACATAAATGTAATAGTTGACGCGAACTCGATTACTTTATTTCGCGAGATTCAGATGCTGGTGTACGACACGCGCGAAACAAAACACGAGCGGCAGAGTAAGTATTTTCGCCGCGGCAGTAGAGGGCAGCAGTGGTGGCAGAAAGGAAGTTGGCTGGAGGATGTTACTGTTGGTTTCCGCATAAACAAGCGTGGACTCTGGGTTGTCACGGACGGAAGCGTGTCCGAAACCCACGGTCGTGCGGCAGGAAACAGGATGGGAACATTGACACACACAAACAGGACAGGACGATAAAAATCAAGGCTAGTTTTTAGGCAAAAAATGTTGAAAGTTGAATAACACCGTTAGGAAAGAGGGTTGAGAATTCATTATTATTCGTCTAAACCGAATGTTATGGTCGAAAACGAAATGGTGATACGAGGCATAAATAAGATGGCAAAATTGGAAACATAAATTTGGCTATAAAAACAGGAGGAGTCTAAAAAACAGAAGGGAGTGTATGGGGGTAATATAATGACTTAACTTAAGTTGAAACCTACGTCGGAGTAATAAATACCTTGAGAAATATTACAAAAAGAATTCATTTGAAATCTTCGCAATGTTGTTCCACCACGTTAAGCCGGAAAATTTATTATATATGGGGGTAAATGAGGCAAAAGAGGTTTGCAAGGATAGGTCAGTATGGAGGAAATTACTGAAGCAGAGTTAGGTGTACAAATATGTATTTATGAGTGACACTTTGTGACTGTGCCTACCCCGGAAGGGAACGGCGTGACTGGTATGCATGTAACTTTGCTATAAAAACGTTTCAGGAGAAAATGCACTGACGCGGCGCCATTTTCCCCCAAGGAATACAGTGGATCCTTCTTGGAGTATATTCCGGTTGGATAAATCGATATCGACGATGTGAAATAATGTCGACAAATCGACGCCAGAGCCACGAACAATTCAGACCGTAGCATCGGATAGTTTGAATTCGTCGGGGATATTACGTCACCGTACGGATTTCGCGTACACTCATCGATTTTGACTGACCACTGTGCGTCGTCACCGAATAAAGTGGTTTTGAATTAACTTAAAACATTAAGTCTGATTTTAGAACCGATGGTCTGAAAGCGATTCCCATGCCAGTTGTTGCAAGAGGTCAGTAACTTTAACGAGATCGTTATAATGGCCTTGAGTGTATCTTGCCGACCTTCGCTGAACTCTGTTTCAAAGCGCACCTCATAAGGATACCAAACACTGGCTGCGTATTCCAAGTGGGGTTTAACAAGGAATAAGTGGCTGAGTTCCTTGTCTTTCTGTTTGGACTGGAAACTTCGCTTGACAAAACTTGGTGGCATTCGCCAGTAAAGAGTTAGGGGCCCGTGAGGAGAATCATGAGCTGATGAGCGGGGCTGAGGTGCCGAAGGCTCCTTCGAGGACTTAGTCTGATTCTCTCATCGTCTCGTACGCTTTACTGATACCTTGTTCTTCGCAAACGATTGCCACCAACTTCCGCTACTTTATTAGCATTCCGCGTTTTACTTTCTCTCTCTTTAGCATGCCGACTAAATCTCTTAACCCTACTTCATACCCGAAGCATATTTCTTAAACGTGGGATGGTTCCGACAAATATCCAATCCGTAGCATCTTCACTAGAGTAATACGTTAAATGGTTAGTCAATCGATCCATAATCCTGGTAATATCCTCAGTATAGTGTTTTAGGTCAATACTGACTACGTGCCGTGCTTTAAATGACGATTTTCAAGAATAAAGTTTCAAAATACTTGAAAAATCGACCGCAGTTACCGAGCCTCAGGGTCCCGCGTCGTGTAGCTCAGCCTTGACGCGCGATCGAAAAATCACTCTCATTTCCTTGGTCGCAAAACTTTTTCCAAGATTTCTGCTTAGTATTCTTAAGAAATCTCTACTTTACACTGTGATGTAAATTTCCCGAGTTATATATTTCGGAAACGAAAGATAATGTCTACTTTGTGTCAGATTTCACGTGAAAAACGGGTAGGCCATTTTGCGTTGCAAAACCGGACAGATGAGAGCCAAATTCTTCAAAAGTCATGTAAATATATAGACAAAGCACCAGATCAAAGAAATATTGCGTTTTTTATCCCATAAAAATCATACCAACGCAACACCACCTGCTTAAATTCTAAGATTTTCGAAGAAAAACGAGATCGCGCGTGTTTTTGAAAAATTGGTCATGTTTGGGCTACTGTATCTTAGTAACGGGTCGTATTTATGTAAAATGGCATATAAATCTATAATTGGTAATCATTTATGAGTATTTACGCTAAGTTTCAAGTCTCTATCTCCAAAAAAGCCATTTTGGACTTTTGTCCGGCTTTTTACGATTTCGGACCAGTGTGCGACTATTTTTGATGTCGCGACGTCAAAAATATCAAACGAATCCCGACATACTACGGTGGACTAGATAGTGAAAACAAAATTAGAAAAATAAACTGCGGAACAGACAGGTATAAAACGTCACTTATTCCGCGAACAACTAGAGACAGTAACAGCTATCCACCAACGAGACTTCAAACTAGTGACTCGATGGGCAGTGTTGATAATTAGTTCATTTGCCGCCTAATGCTAGTTTCTTAATTAGCAACGTTGTATCATCAACACGTTTCGCATGATCCCTGCATTACTCATACCTCTGATAGTTTAGGCAGTAGCAGAATATATTAAAACTAAGGATGAGTATAATCCAAATGTCGATTCTCGATTCCACCGATTCTCAGTATTAGAATCGGTATCGAACGTCGATCACCTAAAGTCGATTCCGATTCCATCGATTCCAGATAGATAAATATTCAAATCAAATTTCATTTATCACATCATATTTGTCTCAGTAATTTTGGGTGTAGGCTATCAATATGTACTTTTTATGTACTACCTCAATAAGCTGAGGATATATTTGCTATTTGTTCATAAATATACTTTTTCAGCGACTTAATTGTCTTTGTTATTTTATTCCAGCCAATACTTGAATTTAAATAATAGTCGTACGCTACTGGTATATCAATATCACACCTGTTATTAGGAATAAGAGTCGATGGAATCGGAATCGAGAATCGGGAATCGATTTGAAAGAATCGGAATCGGAGTCGAAAAAAAGTGGAATCTACCCATCCCTAATTAGAACTAATAGTTTCTCTAGCATAGTTATTTTGTTGTACATGATGGTGAAATTTGCCCTTCCGATAGATTTCGGTTGGCACTTACTTCATTAGTCATATTTTCGTTAACTTCATTAGGGTACATTATGGCGAATGTTAGAGATAACTCACACCCTGCCACACACCCTTGAGGTATTTTGCAGGGTACACATTGTAGGTGCAGATGTAGAAGTAGAAAGACACGACGCCAACCGAAATTCCGAGCAGGTGACGCCGTAAGTCTTTCCTCGCATATCCAGTGGAATGGAGAGGTAAGGGTCCGGTCTATTAATCGCCAAAACGGTTTCGCCGCCATTCGCGACCCCCAGCAGAGGGTCGAATTTGCTGCCCAACGTGTCTTTCGCCGCCATTCTACCAGTTCTTTCTCCTCCTCCAACCCCCATCCCATCCCTTGCCATAAAAGGGATCAGAGGGGTGGGTGGGGGGGGAGAGGGGGAGGGAGAAAGCAAGCAGCTGCTCGACGCGGGTCGTTGGAAGGAACGCACGTGGTCGCACGCCGCCGCCCTGCGACTATCCGCTATCCCATGCCACCGAAGTCTTAGGCCGGATTCATAGGTCGGCGGCAGCGGGGATCACGACGGATTTCGCCGCGTACGGTAGCGGTGGACCCTTCATAGGTCGGCGGCCAGAAAACAAATGAAAGGTGGTAGGCGTACAATAACATTGACACAGCAGTATTTACATGCCATCGGAAAAACCAACTATTTTTGACTCATGAGAATGATTCGTGCGATTTAATGAATGAATTGGTTGAAGATAAGTAATAAATCATTTATTAATGCTTATTTGATGACAGTAGTTTCACTATAACCATATTCGTCAAGCTAACGTTCAACGCCTCAACCATGAAATGCATGTTTATTGAAATGAGTTGAGAAAAAGCCTTGCCACTCTGTTCAAGAATTAGATTGTGCTTGGTCCTTAAATTCGAGCGAATGGCATATGTAATTTGGTCGTTGTTTAACTCGTTAGGCAAAGCCATATCAGCATTTATGCGTGATCAGCTCCACTGTCCGAACATGCAATAAACAATAGCCACAACCTGAAACTTTTCTCCCCGTGGTTGCAGCATCAAGAATGGATAACTAACATATTGCCTTAATATTTGCCAATTGGCTGATTTAAGCCACTCTCTGGTTAACGCTAGTATGGTGAGATGATGCTATATAACCTTAAGGAAGGCTATTTTCGTTGGATACCACACCATGTTTTCTAAAGCCATTATAAATCAAAATTCTAAACATCTTAAATATATCGTTAACATTATGCGCACCGCTTATAGAATCTTTTACTGAAACAGAAGGACTCACTAATCATCCAAAGAGGAGTCATGTTTGAAAGGCAGTGGATTTTCCCGCTTCTCGGCCAGCTTCCGACGCCACAGAATTCAGTCCAGATTCAGCCAGGCTGAATATTTGCGGCCCCCGCTAGCCATCATAGCACAGCTCATCGGTCTGACGTCATGATTTCTAAAGAAATGTCCTCATTGGCTGAGTACCACCACTTCCGCCGCCGACCTATGAAGCCGGCCCTAAGCTGCGTCTTAACGGGACACGAAAGTGTCTGACACTCGGTGTCGGACACCGAGTGTCGCAGTTGAGACGGCTCCGAGACTCGCCTGGAAGTGTCGCGACACTAGCGTCTCGTTAAGACGGTCCCTTACATATTAGATACACGGACACATTAGATAAGCGTGCAAATACTTCTGAGTTGGTGAGATTTCGTTAGGATTCTAGTGCTATAGCCATATTGAGAAAAACTATTCATTTAAATGCATTTCTCATCTACAATATAAAAGGACAAAATTACAAGAGTTACTGCGGAAACATGCACTACGAGCTGTAAGTACCACTAGATATAGTCGATAAAGACAACTATTTGGGGGTAATTTAACTAGCTACACTGACTATCGACAAAACTAGTTAAAAGTCTCACTGGTAGCCGTTAGGGTCTCCTATGACAATTATCTCAACTATTCAAGACATAGAACTTTCATCTGAATTTACCAAAAAAATAATTAATCACTGAAACCGCAATTGAAGTATTTGGCTCAAAACTAAATCAGCAATTAACATTTCTCATTTAGCATTTCGCAATCACACATCTATGCGTGTGTATTTTTGTGCTGACATCGGCGATTGATATTCCCCATAGTGAAGGCAGCCTGATCTCTTAAGGTAGTCCGAGAGAGATAGTTCGCTAGTCATAATACAGACCATATTCGATATATACGTTTTAATTTCACCAGCTGTGAGACACACGAATTAGATATTGCATTATTAATGGTGAAATAATATAGTTTCACCTGACAGAAATTGTAAGTAATCAAACGAAAAATCCAAACAATTCTTTAACTTGACTCATTTTTTTCGCACGGTGCGTTTGAAATTCCTTCATAACGGAAGGTTTTTTGTGATTCCCAAGAACCGAATGCGGTGACAATATAATTAACTTTCAAATATAGTTGAGATAACATACAAACTACACACTGTTAGTTTTTCTACGACATCTAAGTGTTAGAAATACCTCATTTTGTTAATAATGCCTCTCTGGAGTGCATACACGAACCATTTCCCATATGAAAGGGCTGGTATTTTTTGGCAAATATCTCGGAAAGTAATGCGGTAAGGGGTAGAGTTTTTGGTGTCATTGGATAGGTGAGATATTTTTCTTTGAAATGAGACCAAATTCATTGATTTCTAAGTAAAATGATTTTTCGCTTGAAGTACCTTAAGCCAGCACAAGCTCACATATGTGTATGTATAGGAAATAGTGGAAGAATATTTACAAATATATATACACCTGTTCTCATATTTAAGTGGCTACTCTAAATAATAATAAATTATTTGTTGGGGTGTAACCATTAAACGTTGTTAAAGGAATGACGGCTAATATGTTTAGTTTAACTCACTTCAAATTTGTAATTTGTAGTTTTTTGACGGTTGAGCTTTAATAATTATTTATGTACATACTTGCATACATACCGATCACGCCGTTCCCTTCCGGGATAGGCAGAGTCACCAAGTTTTTACACATAAATAAATATTTTTACACCTAACTCTGCTTCAGTAATTTCCTCCGTACTGTCATTTCTGTCATATATCTAAATGAGTGTTAAACTTGACTCATTTTTTCGCACGGTGCGTTTGAAACTCCTTCAAAACGGAAGGTTTTTTGTGATCCCAAAGAACTTACTGCGGTGGCAAAGGTGCGGTGGTAATAGAGGGGAGAGCACTGGGGTAGCTTGGTAGAGAAAGGAAGAGAATAGGAATTTAGGACGAAATACAAAGCGGGATCAGATACGTGGAATTCAAGTGGGATCTAATGGTGGAACATCCATAGGGGTGAAAACGGATCAAGATAAGAACTGTACAAATAGCTACGAATCAACTGGTAGAACACTTGACTGAAGGTGGTATGAAGCGCGGCGCTGTGCTGAGTCGGATACTTGGTCATTGTGAAGTGAGGATGAACGTAGGCCTGAGGCGTTTGAGATGTGGGTGTGGAGAAGGATGGCGAGGGCTAGCAGGATGGCGAGATGGACGACAGAGGAGGTATTGGATATGGTTGGGTAGGAAGCCAGTCGCGGAGGTCGGGAGGAGGCAGAATAGAAGGATGGAGGACGTATTGAAAAGAGGAGGGAATGTTGGAGAGGGTAATATGGGGGAGAACACTCAGGAAACGTGGAAGAGGAAGGTGAATGTCAGTGTTGAGTCAGCAAAATCTTATAAGTGGAAGTCACAGGGTGATTTTTCATTTCTTCCGTACTAGCGATATATGTGCACCTACATTTGCCATTAATTAATTCCTTATATGTAACAAACGGCATTTAGTCAGCGCCATTTTTTTGTCATTTACGCTCTTAAGGTGAGACGTTAATTTCACCTTGTGTACCAAGGGCCGCCAAGGTTTCCATTCTACTGGAAGCTATAGCGGGCACGCGATTAACATGCTATTTCTGCGTCAGATATGCACCTGAAGTGAGGGATAGAGGATTTCCCGCAGCAGCTGTCGCTGGCGGGACTCATTCCATAAAAAGTTTGGTCCTACCCTGCAAATGCATTGGAATTTCACAGCGATATTCATATAAGTCGCTGCTCTAGGGAATGATGACGAGCCATTCTCAGCTTGAGGCGGGTGTTCACCTTGAAAGGTTGGTTTGTTAAATAAAATACAGTAAAACAAATGAAGTAAATTTAGAGAAAGAATAGATTCTTCACAGTTTTCCACTTTTTCAAATACAGTTTTTACTATAGGACCAGTTTCAATGGCAAGACTTCTTTTTACCCAGGGATCATGGCTTCGATCTGCCGAGAAAAAATCGAGAGTAGAAGCAGGGAAAACGAATTGCGACCCACTTAAGAAGTTCCCCAAGGAGGCGAGGATTTATTTAGCCATTGGAAGGAAAAAAGGAACATAGATTAAACGTTACAGCAGTTTCCTAGCAATCGTACGTATGGCGGAATGGCAGTCATAGTCAGCCGAGGACGCTAAAGCCAGAGGCGAATGGTTCAATGCAAGGTAGCAACCGTTATAGCGACGAGGAAATAAGCCGGTTAAGATACCTATAAAGCAGAGGCGGGTGTTGGACTGCGTTTCCCAGTGGAAAGCCATTCAGGAAAAAATAAACCCAAGTAAAGAAACAGGACAGAGTAACTAGTTAGGTGTTGCCTTTTTCTTTATTGCGTCTTGTCTTGTTTTATCCATAGATATCACTTAAGGGGATCGGGTTGGTGTTGTGGCTGGAGTACTGGCTAACCAGACGGGCGGCCAGGGTTCAAATCCCTGCGAAGCAGGATGCTTTTGAGAGAAAACCCGATCCCTACATGAGTGTCTTATGGAGGGCACATCAAGTGCAGTACTCCGTCCGTCGGATGAGACGTTAATCCGCGGGCCCCTTGGCGCCTTTCGTTAAGAGCAGGCTAATGCCGACGCCGGGTTTCTATCCACCCTTCCTCCCTTACCTGTCCCCTATGGCGCAAATGACCTTACCCGTCGTTTGCCTCCCCAAATATCCAATCCAATCCCATAACACTCAAGATGATATGCATCCAAAGTTTCACACAAACCAACAAAAGTACGAAAATCACTCCAACCACCTCTATTTCATCAACATGTACATATTACCCTACAAGTCACCTCAAGGGTGTACAGCAGGGAGTGAGTTATCACCAACGTGCATTTTATTTCCAACAGGTAAACGTGCTTTGGGTAGCTTTTAAGATGAATTTTACCACATTTTTTCTATAAAGAGTTAAAACATATCTTGAAGTCACTTTTTAAATCTAGAAGACATTAAAATCCCTGTTGAAATAAAATCCGGCTGGTCAGATCATTGCCCTAAAAATAAATTCCCAAACGCGAAAAGAGGCTACGCGCAAAACAAGACGTAGGCGTCGTGACGGTTGGTACAGTCGAACGGCTTCCATTTTCTGCGATCAGATTCGAGGAGTGGAAGGGATTAAAATTCCGATCGTTGAGAGCGAGAGAAGACGAGGGAGAGATTGAGATTTCCAATCGCGTGAGAATTGAGAAATCCAGCCGCATACAACACACGCACAGCGTGGCGCGCCCGATGCTCTCGGCCGCAGTCGTTCGTTTATGCAGGCATCCAGCACTCGCGAATCGCGAAAACAACTGCGATCGACGCGAATGTCGGATTCGTGCACCAGAGTGCACCCTAGCACTCTGGTGACATTTCAGCACGCATCTCTCCCGCTTCTTCGACGCCCCGCAAGGTTTCTTCCGCATCAAAGCACGAGTCTACACACTCAATGCAGAGCGTTAGCATACTGGTCCGGTGTCCTATGAAAAGGCTTCGTCTCACGAGAGCTGGGGCTCGTATTAAGTTATTCATTGTATTTCTTGATTGAAGCTTTCGCGTCTCATGCTATGTTGATTAATAAAATAAAATAATACGGGTAAATGCCGCCAACAAATATAGTACGTTATATTCCCATGAATAAGTGACCAGCAGTGGGTCAAGAAACGCCGGGCCAAACCGACACCTCGCGCGGCATTTACCCGTAATATTTTATTTTACTATTTATTGCACAACACAATAAAAAATGGCTTATGTGGCTAATTACATCGGTCGATATATTACATAAATAAAACAGTACAGCATTAAAGAATACCACGAAGAATTAAATGAAGTCAAAATGAACACAGCAACTAAATAACTCAAAAATCTGGGTTCCATCACCCAAGTGCCGCACGATTGGAAATATTGGAATTTAGAGTGTTTAGGAATAGAGGTCAAGGAAGGGATATGTAAGGACAAAATAATAAATTTGGAGGGATTTTGGTAAAAAAGAGATCGTTGTGGAAGGGAAATACGGACTTTCGGGATGTGCAGGTCGAGATGTAAGTAGGTCGTGGGGCGAAGAGGGACACGAAATGGAAAATAAAGAGAGAGATGGTCGCACGAAAGAAGTTTTCCGTAGATTATAATTTGTAAGAATTTCAGATTCAATAGAAGACGGAGGAGTCTGCACCTACAAGTCGTCCTTCATGCCACTACAACTGAGTGCGGGAGAGAGCAAGTGTTCACCGATACGAACCACTTAAGTTATTGCGAGTGAGATAGTTCCCTAATCATAATAGATAATATTCGAATTATACCTTTTAATTTCACCAGCTATGAGACACGAATTAAACATTGGATAATTAATGGAGCAATAATATAGTTTTACATGACAGAAATTGTAAGTAATCAAATGACAATATCCCAATAAATCTTTAACTTAACTCATTTTTTCCCGAGGTACTTTTGAAACTCCATCAAAACGGAAGGTTTATTGTGATCCTGCAGAATTTACTGCAGTGAAAGTACGATTAATTTTAAAAAATAGTTGAGAAAACCCACAAACTACACACTGTTGATTTTTTGATGAGATCTAAGTGTAGAAAATGCCTCTTTTTTAATATAAGGTCTCTCTGGAGTGCATACACGCACCATTTCCCATGTAGAAGGGCTGGTAATATCTGGCAAACATTTCGGAAAGCAATGCGAAAAGGGGTTGAATTTTTTGCGTCAATGGAAGGGTGATATATTTTTCTTTAAAATGAGACCAAATTCATTGATTTCTAAGTAAAATGATATTTCTCTCAAACTACCTAGAATTAAACATATAGAAGTACATACTATCCAACTGCATTATCTAAATTCACATGGATACAGGAGTCCAATGAAGACATGCGATACGAGCTGTTAGTTCATTATCTAGGGTAATCTACCAGTGAGGCACAGTTTCATAATAACGATTTCTTTGTAGGTGACACTTGAACACAGACAACCATTGCCAGAGAGGTAAATATCCTACTCAAGCGAGATTTGAATAATCGACTCATCAAGCGTTGACTTGGCTTCGTCCGCTCCGATGCCGATAATGAAAGTGAGAAATTATCTTCGACATGTAACAAAGAGAGAGTATTCATAACGAAGATGGAACACTAATCAGTTATATTGAAAGTTCATCTTTAAAAATACAAATTACTAAGACCGTAATTTAACAAACACAATCCATGCAGTTCATATCTTTTCTCCCCAATGTTTCATCCACAGGTAATAAATTAGCCATCACAAAGTATACACATAATGCAGAGATTCCGCACGAAAATACTTTATACACCGCAATCACCATAAAAAATCCTTCAGCATCACATAAAACGATTTAAACCTCACAAAATGTCGACGCAAATCAGGTGTTAAAACTGCTAAGCGACTGGCGCAGGCGTCCGAATCACCGGTGCAAGGAGCACGCCATCGGCATCCCTTCCAGGTGCGGAAAAGTCGCCATTTCAACACTGACAGGAGCAAATCGGTAGCTCGCGCAACCTGCCCATAAAAGCGAACACTAAAAGCATAAGAGGCGCGTCAGAATTACGGTCATGTCGGAATATGGCTAACATTCCTTAAAGAGACACACGACAGCGTAAAAGGAAAGGCGCACCTCACGGCAACCATAAAAATTGGTTCGACAGCATTTACGTTTCAGTTGGTTCGGTTATGACGTAACAATGTACCGAGTCCCAAGTTCACCTGACTCTCAAGAGGGATAAAATACGCAACATTCCTCACGGATTTTCCAATCGTTGCATTGAAACCATAATTTGTCACGAAGTCACGCTCACTCGTTCAAAGATCTATCTATACCAATGGGATGAAATTCATCATTTGACTCCGTCTGGATTTAAACCCAGATCTCCCGATTGTGGGGCGGGTGTGTCAGCCAGTTGGCAAATCAACAGTTTTTTCAATGTGGAATTTATCTCCTTCTAGCGTTCATCAGTTTTTGATAAGGAGAATGGAGAGAATAACTGTATGATGAGGGCGCTGGTGAAGTAATTGAACAAGTGGATGATTTTTTGTACTGAGGTAAGATGTTTACGATATATGGACGGATAGATGAGGAGATTAAGAGACGTGCGAATGCTGGAAGGAAAGTGGTAGGTAGCATGTGGAGCATCAAGAAATGAGTGCCTGTCTAAGGAAGCGAAAATCGCCGCGCACAAAAGTGTACTTCTCCCCACTTTGTTGTATGGTAGTGAAATATGGGTATGTCAGGATAGACATAAAAGTAGACTAAACGCCGCGGGGATGAGTTATCTGAGGAGTGTTTGCGGCAAAAGTAGGATGGATAGGGTCAGGAATGAGTGGGTAATGAATGAATGTGGGTTATATGCTCCAGTAATGGACGTATATGAAAGGAGTGTGCTTCGTTGGTTCGGCCATGTTGAGAGAATGGATGAGAGTCGGAGAACAAAACAGATATATAAGAGTGAAGTGAATGGTGCGAGAGGTAGAGGTAGGCCGAGAAAGTTGTGATTGAATGTTGTTGTGGAAATTCTTAGGAGGAGGAATATTAGGAGTCTTAAAAACAGGAGGGCGTGTACGAAACAGTGTATGGGGGTAAATGAGTCAAAAGAGGTTTGCAAGGATAGGTCAGTATGGAGGAAATTATTGAAGCAGAGTTAGGTGTACAAATATGTATTTATGAGTGAAACTTAGTGACTCTGCCTACCCCGGAAGGGAATGACGTGATTGGTATGTATGTGTGTATCATTGCACCCTTGCGCCTGACTGTATACCACAACAATTTGTTCAGCGCAATGAATGGGAATATCATCGAAGTTGGTCGATAATCATTCACATTCTATCGGATGTAATCCATTTTTGAC
The DNA here is from genome assembly GCA_963169105.1 of Ceriagrion tenellum. NCBI lineage: Eukaryota > Metazoa > Arthropoda > Insecta > Odonata > Coenagrionidae > Ceriagrion > Ceriagrion tenellum. Next base: position 12,750,539 of record OY720639.1, read on the forward strand.
GAGTTTCTTGGTAATCCTTTGTTGAAGTGATCCCCTATGAACTAGCAGACGTCATAAGTTGAAGTTGCTTTTGGTTTATCCATTGTTTTTCTTCTATATTTATATAAGCCATAAACGTCTCTAACGGCTACCCCCTTGTTTTCTGCCGCTCGCTATGTTATGTTACGTTCTTCCGCGAAGGATTGTTTTCTCTGGAGAAAGCTTGAGACCGCTTGGGACATATACGACGTGTGAGTTATAAGTTACAATATATTCGCTAGCAAGTTATGCGCCTATTTTATCCACATTACCCTAACCTTAATATCCCTCCTGTTCGCCACAGGGGTTACTCTCCCATTCGACCGGAATTCAGATTGCTGTTACCCCTATTGGTATGCAATTGACAGACAGTAAATCGATCTGACCTTAGCCGTAGAATCAGGATTAACGGAAGTACTAGCGGACTCCTCGTTCGAGGAGACGTAGCTGGGGTCCTCAGCGCCCGGGGGCAAAGTTTTCGCGCTCATTCTTGGGCCCCTTATTACAATGGGAGAGCCAGGGTACTAATAAAATTGTTAATTTTTTATTTATTATAGACAGTTGTTTTTACGTTATTTTGTTGAAACTTCGCCAGAAGTGCATATAAGCATAGAGAAGGTATAAATAGAGCGGCAAAGCAATGCTAAAAACTGGACATAAATTTTTAAGAGATTTGGGAAGAATTTCTCAGGTGCCACCACCTTAGAGAAGGAAGAATTTTGGCTTACGGAGATTGCCTCTTGGAGGCGCTAGTGGCACTCGGTGATTTTGCATCAACATACAGAGGTGGATTTACCATGGCTGTTGTGTGATTTTGTTGTGTCGTTGCTATGATACATCGGTAAACAGCTGATTCCGTTTTTGGTAATCGTCTTACCATATTGACGTGAATTCGATTCATTATAAACGATGCTCATTGAAGGCACACAAAATACATGTTTAATTTGGTCTCGACGACTCAATAAGATTTGTTTTCGTTGCTATGGGTCGATTAGTAAACATCCAGGCACCAAAATCATTATAAGAATATCATGTGAGTTATGCGACACTAAATGAAGTGGCCGTGTGCCAAAGATCACTTGTTATGGCTTGTCGAGCAACTTCGATACACCTGTTCCATCTATCGGCCAAAGAATTATTCAAAAACTCATATCCGTATCTCCCTATCTCTTTGCTACTCTATATGTACTTACTCTATGATATAAGTGAGAAAACATTTCACTAGAAAATACATTCGTAACAATAAAACATGAATCTGGCGCCCGGGGACATATACCACTGCCCATTAAATTGTCCTTCCATCATGTCACAGAATTAGTCCAATAAGTCAAAATTTAAGGCTTTCCTAGCGAGTTCTTAGAATGTATAGCTCTCGGGAGGATCCACACGGGATCGGGAGGAGGTGCCGCTAACCAACATCTACCGCTAGGAAACCCGAGAGCCCTGCATTGCAATAAGTTTACATTTTCTACCTTGAAGGAATTTTCATTCAACAGTAAAGTCTCCATCAGGTACAACTCAATAGGACATTCTCTGCATTCACATATTCTCCAGGTTTTTTTAATTCTCCAGATACCATTTTAATTGCTTGTTATTGGAAGAAAATGGCAATCGAAGTTCTCAATGTTTCCCATGATTTTGAAAATAACACAAAAAACTATGGCTGGCACAATCTGAAAACCGACCCTTTCGTTCGGTTCTTAGCACAGAAACTGGAAGGAAAAACAAAGAATTGGATGTCGCATACTTCTTAAACGTCGTAAGATTTGAATATCCTTAGAAGGTCAAGCACAGGAGCCCGCCCACCCTTCTAGGAATCACTGAAAGCAACACGCCTCAAAGGAACTGAAGCATCTTATCACGGATGACTTCACGTGTGAGGCCTGGGCTGGTGACCTCGAGATCACGGCTGATCGCATGCATAAAAAATTTTGAAGAAAAGGAAAAAAAACCACTTCAACGAAAAATCGTTGAATCACTCCTTCGACGATGACCCACGACACCCTTGGCATAAATTTGTCTTCCAGAAAAAAGAAAAAAAAACTACTCAAAGAGCTTATCAGGATGCCTCTTCCTTGTTAAAATGCTTTAACGAGCACCAGTGACGTATCATGAGAGCTTAAGAAGGTTGGATGAAACATCAAACATAAGGGTGGAACAAGACCCTAAATACAAAAGACTGAGAAAAAAAACGTTCGACAGTAAGACTAAAATGCCTTTGAAAGTAAAAAATGAAGGGCCTTTGCCTTTGGAGGAAAAAAATGTTTGGAAGTAAGACAAAAAATTGGGTGTAATGAAAAATTAAAAAGGCCGAGCAAACGCACACTAATACCAACAAACGATAAAATCGCAAGAAAGCAAAAACAGCACACTCTCACACGTGTTTGTCTGATCAACTGGGGGGGGGGGGGACATTACTGATCATAAAAGGAATTATAGTGCTCGCAGAGTTTCTGTGCACTGGAGAGTTCCTCCAAGCCTAGCTGCCCATGGTAGATGAGCAGCGATTGGCTGCCGGCGTCCAATCCCGTAAACCGGTTCTTTGCACAGTGCGCGCCGCGTACGATTACTGTTTTAATACTGACTTAAAGTTTTGTTTATTTATCGTGTAATCACGGTGGCCTGCGCCGATGGGGATTACTCTCTAACCTCACTGCGATAACTATTGCCATCACTGCAAGTTTTGACTCGATACCTATAGTAGTTTCTCGTCCAAAGTATTTCTATTCTAAAGGCCCTCGCGTCGGCGGTAGAGTTCGTTTTCGCCGATTCTTTTGGGTCGCCACTTACAGTATTTGTACGCGGCGCGCACTGAGCTAAGAACCGGTTTACGGGATTGGACGCGGGCAGCCAATCGCTGCTCATCTACCATGGGCAGCTAGGCTTGGAGGAACTCTCCAGTGCACAGAAACTCTGCGAGCACTATAGTGGGAGAATAAATCATGCATTAAGTTTGAAATTGAATACGATGGAGGAAAAGTCGATGGCAACGAAAATAACTATCCTGCGAATTGAGGTTGAGAAGCGAGAATCGAGACCGCAACAGTTGTAGGCGACTATATTTGGTATTTAAATTTTCATAAACATGCAATACCATCGAGTAATGCGTACGCCCTCTTGAGAAGTAGTCAATATAATGAAGAATGGTTTGCTGCAGCTCTCCACAGCAATCTCGTTTGGGCTCACAACTATGACGTTATATCACGGCACGGTACCCTTGCCGTGATGTCACGTCACGCCGCACTCGAAGGGTTAATGACATTTTTTAAATTTGGTCACACTACGATGAAACCACCCCTTAAGTTACTGTTTTTCGTTATTACTGCCGTGAATTGTGTTAAAATGAGTACCCATGGGTGGTACTTCAGATAAGCCCACGGAAGGAAGGCATGAATTTATCCCACTTCGGCGACAGTCATTACGAATTTTGTTAGAACAGCACATTCGTATTTCAGCAGACAATAATTTACTATTGAAAAATTTCGACTTCGATTATTCGATTATTTTGGACAAAAAATCGAATTTTTAGACAATCGATTTTTGAAACCGAAATCGAAATTCGATTAATCGAAAATCGATTCTGGGTTTAAATTTCCAATCCCTACAACAACCGCGATGGAGGCGACCTGTATATATTCTACGGACCTACTAGCAGAGTTTTCTTTATCAACAATTTTAGGGTAGTGATTAAATAGTTACGAGGTTCTGCTTCAGCATATGCATTTAAAAAAAGATCGATCTTGCACCTTATGAAGTCCCATGTTGATAGCTTGAGAAGTTTTGGAAAAAATAGCGTTCAAAGTGGAGCTATCGATTTCTGAGCGCCAAAAACCTTGCTTTATTTCATACAAAGCCAAATAAAAAATTAGTCGATATGGTGAAGAATCACTGATGGTAGTTACAAAACGTAGAAATACATTTTCTTTCATTTTCAGTTTATTTCATAGCAATCGATGAAAAGGCTTTTGAGATAGAACACTTCAAACTCGAGTATCTCGACTTTTTGCATGGGCAGTAAGTTTTTTGGGAGGGGTTCCGCAGTTCAGTTAAGCTCAGACACAAAAATATAGCCGATGTGTCTCAGACGCAGAGACCCGTCATGAGATCTGCATTGCAAATAGCACCTGAGCACGAAAGGTCCATTAATAAACATAAGGACGGAGATAAAATGAGGCAGTAGTACTCAAAAGTTATAAAGTCTTCCTCAAAAATAAAATGTAACCGTTTAATCACCACTCCTAAATGACAACACGGACATTGTGTTGTTCTATTAAAAATAACTTCCATAAGATTACTACGAAGAAGAAGAATATTACATATCCTCGCCCTAGAATCCGATAATTACACTAAAAATTCTATGAATACGAGAAGGAGGAAGCTTAAAGCCACTTTCCCAAGTAAGATCTCCATTACAAAAGGGCGGATCAAGCATAAAACATTCTAATCGGTAATTACCAGCCGCCATGGCCACATAATTACACTGGAAAATTATACTAAAAAACTGGCGACGCTCAAGAAACGTATATTTTAAGCGAATTTTGAGTTTTTTCTGTGAATTCGAATGTTGAGGGAACTTATTTTATTTGGCCGGATAGATTTTGGACGCATCAGGTTCAATGTTCTCATACTAAACGGACGTAACAAAAGGGAAAAAAACCTTATTTGAAATAAGAGCATTACATTTGGGTAGACCTTAAGATCTTACCCCAAAAAGGTGATAAAAGAATAGACACCAAAGATAAACATCACAGCAAATAATACGTAAGCAGAAATCAATTATTCCACTTTACCTGTTGACAAAGACGTCAAATGATAACACGAACACTTCGAATCATCATAATAATGTATTCTGCCGGTAAAGGTAGGTTTTGTTGAATGTCAGATAATCTCCTTCCGGTCTTTTACACATTAAGGGGCCTATCTCCCTCTAATATCTACCCTTCTTCATTCCGTTCATGAAACCTATTCTCTTTCTTCCCCTTCCCCGCTTGCTCAACATCCTTCCCTCTGTCACACTCTTCAGCAACCCATCACCCGTTATTACATCCTTCAGCCATCTACCCTGCCTATCCCGGATTTCATTCAAAAGATTCTTTCAGTCCATCTAACCTTCTCCACACCCACATCTCAAATGCCTACTCTCGTCCTCCTTTCTCCGGGTCCACGTTTCTGCCCCATACAACGCTACGATCAAAAATCTTCACCAGCCTCTTCTTCACATCCTTATCCAATGTTCCCATCATCAACTATCTTCTATAACTAAACGCCTCCTTAGCTAGCGCTATTCTCTTCCGTATGTCTTTGCTACTATGCCCGTTTTCTCTCTAGCGTGCTACCTAAGTAATTAAACTGCTCTGTATGCTCTAGATTGTGTCCTCAAATTTTAATCACAAGCTTCGCTTTCTTTGTCCTAGAGAATCTAATTACTTTTGTTTACTTATGATTTATCTTCATTCCGAATACCCCGCACTTATGGATGAGGAACATATAAGGATAAGGAACACTTTGAAAACAGTAAAAAATAATGAACCCCATATTTTTAAAAAATGACACATTAAATCCGTTGAAAAATCATTTCTTTTAAATAGAGCAATAAAAGCGCAAAATGTTATTTTCCAAGGCATTTTACAACTGGTGCTGAATCCGGAAATGAAGATGCGGTGGGTGTGGCGAAAAAGCAATACTCAGGCGTTGTTCGTCCTCCAAAGTTAATCAAGGTAAAACGTAAAATGCACCACCATTAATCTTGCACTGTCACATTACACCTTCGGCTGAACCAAGTGCATTGATTCTTCGCACACAGCTACGTGCATATATTATAGGATAACCAAATGACGAGCTCAAGTGGAAATAAAGATACCAGCTTTAGTCCACTTATTAAAATATAAGGACTCCACCACACAGATCGACGATTAACATTGCTTCATTCAGACCGCTAAGGTATATAACTTAATAAATGATGGATCTTCAGAGGGAGAAAAAAGAAATTATACATAAATCGTCTTTAGAGCGCGTTTGATAAGTTTTATCCCGATGTCGTCAATCTCCTCACACAATACACTGACAGTAAATAACGTGCTGCAGATTCAACATCCGTCACAAAGTCACGAACTCGTAAAAGTTTACGACGAAAAATCACACCCACTTGAGATAATTCTGACGAACGGATTTCACATTCCAACGACAGAATGGATGGGGTTTGAGGTGAACGTCTTGAGAAGGTTTGCCCTCTCCAATACAGCTAAGGTCAGTAGCAGATCAATCCGGGCTGCGAGTTTTCTCTTAGGTCTCTTCATATCGTTCATTTAAGGTAGTTCGAGCGAGATAGTTCCCTAGTCATAATAGAGACCATATTCGAATTTTACATTTCACCAGCTCTAGGACATATCAATTAAATATTGCATTATTAACTATGGAATTATATAGTTTTATATGACAGAAATTGTAAGTAATTAAATGAAAATATCTAAATAAGTCTATAACTTGACTCATTTTTTTCGCGCGGTGCATTTGAAACTCCTCCACAACGGAAGGTTTTTTGTGATACCCAAGAACCTACTGCGGTGACAATAACATTAATTTTCCAAAATAGTTGAGAAAACATACAAACTACACACAGTCAGTTTTTTTCTGTTAGTGTTATAAATACCTCATTTTGTAACTAATGTCTCTCTGGAGTGCATGAATGTCCCGTCCGTTTCCCATGTAAAAGGGCTGGTATTTTTTTGGCAAATATCTCCGAAAGTACTGTGGTAAGGGGTATAATTTTTGGTGTAATCAATAGGTGAGATATTTTTCTTTAAAATGAGATCAAATTCACTGATTTCTAAGTAAAATAATATTTCGCTCGGATTACCGCAACTGCGTGAATAAATGGGCGAACACTAGTTAGACATCAGTCTCAGAATTTTCGCCTCGCTGAAGAAAAACATTTGTGTCGCGTTTCCATTCCATCAAAGCATGCCTTCACTGGATCTTCGCATCAAATACAAATAACAGACGCTCGGAGGCTATGTTGTGGATAGGCAAGCAACATGATCAAATTAAGAAATGAAGAGGATTGCTCAGGGGGAAAAATGGCATTCGGAAAAGTAAGAAACTATAGCAACTAGGAGCATCCAAAAAAAGATAAGGGGAAGAATTGCATAGTGTTTTAAATGAAAAACGGTACTTTATGGATCTGAAACGTGAACAATGAGGAACAGGGAAGAAAAATATCTAGAAAGCTTTGAGATGTGGCTATGGTGAAATACGGAGAAGATACGACGGAAAAATTAGGTTAAAAATGAGTAGGTTCTGAGATAAACTGGACAGAAGGAAACTATTCGGAAACGTGCAAAAAGGAGAAAGGAAAATTGGATATGTCACATATTATGTAGAGATAGCCAGCAGAAAGTCATAAATAGGAAAGGAAGGATTGATGGAAACAAAGTAAGAGGAAGGGAAAGATTTGATGCATTGAAAGATATGACGAACTCTCCGCTCAAAAGAGAAATGCCTGGCAACTAGTTCAATTTAGACCTGTCAATAGACAGAGACACAGAAAGAAGACAAAGAAGCAATATGATCAGAGGATATCTTCACTTTTCGATCCATTTCAAAAAATATTTTGACGCATCTATACACCAAACTTACACAGGGTGGCGTCTGATATCCAATTTTCAGATTCCCTGACTTGTCCCTGTAGGATTTACCAATTTCCCTGACCAATCACCAACAGGTCACTAATTTTTGGCATATTTTTTTCGGCTGAATAAAATCTTCTACAGCAGCTAGGTATAAATTTCCTAATCATCGTCTCGTATTTTTAGAACTGCAAGCATGTATGTATCCTACTATAAGCTAGTGTGCTCTAGCTACCTCTCGACCTGAGTTTCGGAAGTAAAGATAAAACGCGAGGTAAAATTTTCCAAACAACATAGCCTCGGATTCCTTGTATTGAGCGTAATACATTGTGATCGTGAATTTTCATACTACGAGACATATATCGCAATAAGCATACACAAAACGGATATAATGTACGTCTAGTTGACAAGTAAATGACTAAGATTCACAACTAATAAGACACACAACTGAATACTCCACGAATTGATGGTGCTTATCCCATGCACGTCACTGACGGACTTTAATTTGAGTTGGTGAAAAAAATGGCGGGAAAGACGTAGACAAAAGATGAACGATGAAGATAAACGTAATGGTAGGAAAAAATAACAAGGATTCCAATTCCAGTTTCTCCGTGACTGTTACGAGAATTCCCTGACTTTTCCAGAAATTCAAAATTCCCTGACAATTCCAGGTTTTCCCGGGTTTACCCTGATGATCGCCCACCCTGAATATGATCAGAGGATATCTTCACTTTTCGATCCATTTCAAAGAAGGATTTGGACGCATCCATGTGCCAAACATACACATGAGATTCTGGAGTGGAGTTGGATGGAGAAGGTGAGCTGAGCGGCGAGAAAGACGAACGAGGAGACGGGGAATATGGTTGGACATGTGAGGAAGCCAGGGGCGGAGATTGGGAGAAGGCAGAATAGATGGAGGAAGTATTGAAAGAAAAGTGGGAATGCGTAAGAGGGAAATAGAGTGAAGAGCAATGAGGCAAAGAGGGAGAAAGATGGTAAAAAATTATGGACGAATAAGAAGAGGAAGGCGACATGAGAAATTTAAGATGGATCTTACGCCAAACCTTACTAAGGGAGGAAATAAGGGGACGATGAGCCAAAAAATTGGAATCTTATTGTACAAGAGCTATCCAAAAACCTACCGATAATCTGGCAAAATTTCTCAAACTAATGCATTGTAAAAATGTGTCAAAGATGCTTTTCAGGAATTTTTCATCGTATCCAGTTTCGTCCAAGGGCAGGTCTGAAGTCTTCGTGTGGATCTGAAGCGGGAACCTCAGGATTCCTTTCCTTCTAAAGTAATCCTTAACATGAGGATCACGACCATGCTCGCCAGAGTCATGCAACCAGCTTGACTTGTATATGTGTGTTTTTATTTAATTACAATATACATAAATAATTACAATATAGTGTCTCAAATTTTTAGAGTGATTAAGGTGGGAGCCCCCAGAGACTCAGAGGCTACACGCTAGGCTTAGTTTGCTTTACAAAATCAGAACTGATCTTCTCTATCATCTCAGGCTTAATGTGGAAGTTCATTTCGTATGAAAATGAAAAACTTTGTAATATTCCACCAATTTATTTTATGGTACTAAACTAGTTGTACCATAAAATAAATTGGTGGAATATCACAAAGTTTTTCATTTTCATACCAAATTCAGAACTGATATTTCTCAGAGCGACACAGGGAATATTATCAGGACTCCTCACTATATCTCTAGGTCTGACAGAAACGATAAAATAAGAGAGATACACTGCCGAACAGATAGATTCAAAAACTCGTTCTTTCCGCCCACAAATTAAGCTCCACTAAATACACTCCCATAATACATGTCACCATTTCATCTCCAAAAAAACTTACCTTTACACGGCTGGTGACCTAACGCCCCCCCCCCCCCCCCTGCCAAACGCCCAAGCGGCGGCTCGCGGGGTATTATGCAGATGTAGACGTACTACAAATAGCTTCTTCAGCACTGGAAATATACCTAATATGTCGCGCAAGTTGGTGAAAGTTTAACTTTTGACAAGTATTAGCAGTTTTCCACTAAGCAGTCGTAGTTTCGTTAACTTTATCTGGGTATATTGCAGTGAATGTTAGCGTTAACTCACCCCTTCCCACACATCCTTGAGGTGCCTAGCAGGGCACGCATTATGTAGACTAAGAAAAAGGCATTCATCGCGAAAATAGACCCCAAAGGTAATTAAATCTGGAAATTTACTCGCTCACGGATTGGCGACAGCGCCAATAATATTACAATTTAAGGCCCCCTTATGGTCATTCAAGGGCGCATGTTGAAGGCACCTATACTTTCCGATGCATCCCTACAAAGGAGTCTCCTTCCTTTTGTCACGCTAGTCTTGGCTTTCTTGGTGCGAGGAGGCCTTCACGGATCGCCCACGCGAGACCAAGAAGCCGGCTCTCTTGAGACCGCTGGCGACTTGTGCCATTTTAAGAGTGTCTCGGGCGAAAGGAATGCGCACCTTAAGAGAGAGGTACTCATGACGTCATCGAGTCATAGATCTTCTGTAATTTTAGGTTATGGACTGCGTTTTCTTAAGGTAGTTTGAGCGAAATATCATTTTACCTAGAAATCAATGATTTTGGTCTCATTTTAAAGAAAAATATCTCACCTATCAATTTTACATGGGAAATGGTAAGTGTATGCACTCCATGAAGACATTATTTACAAAATGAGGTCTTTCTAACACTTAGATGTCTTTAAAAAAACTAACAGTCAGTAGTTTGTATGTTTTCTCAACTATAAGATCTGAATCGTATCTGAAAATTAATCATATTGTCACCGCATTCGGTTCTTGGGAATCACAAAAAATCTTCCGTTTTGATGGAGTTTCAAACGCACCGCGCGAAAAAAATGAGTCAAGTTAAAGACTAATTTAGATATTTTCATTTAATTACTTCCCATTTCTGTCATATAAAACTATATTATTGCGCCGTTTTTAATGCATTATATAATTAATGTGTCCTACAGCTGGTGAAATTAAAACGTATAATTCCAATATTGTCTCTATTATGACTAGGGAACTATCTCGCTCGAACTACCTTAAGGTCGCTTTACAACGTACAATTCATTGTACAAACGAATGTATTATAGAATGCACAAGAAACTGAATGGAAATAGATTCTATTTCCCGTTCAGTCGTTAAGACAATCATATAATTTGCCGCTGTACACGGCACAATTTTCCTCATGCAAGAGTTCACACAATCGTTTGTACAATAAAATGTACCTTTTAAAGCGGCCTTTACTCTCATCTTCCCCAGATCCTTCTCTACAGCATACAACCATCTTAATCCGGGCCCTTCCACTCAGCCTTCAGCAGCCTGGGTATATCTTCTCGACTATCTTCAGCCATTCATTCCTCCAAAGCCCCGAGCCATCATTAACTTGTTACTCTTAATTTCTTTCACTATGTAAGTGTGTACATACTAACTATGTTTAATATGTAATTTATATTTGATTGCGGAATTGGGTTGATATGGGATTTAGATCGCGTGTAGCGAAGAGGAGATAGGTTTGTAAAACGTTGCTACGATAAGTTTACTAGTGTGTCTGGATTGTTAGAAGAATTGGGATGGGAATCGCTATCACAGCGTAGATTAAATTAAAGGCTTAACCTCTTAGCGAAATTTCAGGAAACACATTTCTCTGACGACGTAAAAAACATACTATTTACCCCCTCGTACTACGGCAGATTTGTTCGCGCCAATAAAATTAGAGAGCTAGATTGTAGAACCGATAGGTATAAAATGTCATTTTTCCGCGTACCATTCGGGACCATAACAGCTGTGATCTTCGACATGAATAGTGCGAATAGTGAGATTAGCTAGTCAGTAGATCTCTCCCTTTTTATTCCCTAAGTTTTTATTTAAGCATTATTTAAATATTGATGTCCTTATTTATACAAGATATTTTGAATCTGTAGTAGTAGTCTTTGCATCACTTGCATGTTGGAACGGTTGACGATGGAATGTTTCTGGGTTAGTAGATTGTTAATTGGCGCGTTGCATGTGTGGTACGCTAGTTTCAATGTAGTTTCGGTGTTCTGCCGTATAATTCAAGCATGCCTGGTGTGGAAGCACCCCCTGCCACACACCCTTTGGGTGATTTGCGGGGTATGACGTAGATGTAGATAAATGGATTATTAGGGAATACAGTGAAGGTAAAAAGATGGCATGAAAGTTGCAATCTGCATACAGATATTGCCACCCAAGAACTTTCGATGGTAACCACCTTTCACACGTAAGGATTTTGTACGTTAAATTGAAGCAATATTCCATGTGATAATAACTATTGATGGACTAACAATAATTATGGATGGAGCAACACAAAAATCTTTTCTCCTTTATTAGGTACATAAAGTTCCATTTGTTTTCTATTTTCCTGTATTCCATTCTCTACTACACACGATCAATAAAATAGTGCCTAACCCTGATATTTTTCCCGAAAACTGAATTTACAAATCACGCGGCGAATGGGAGAAACACCGAGGAAAAATATTAGTATTTTTTCAAGCAAAAAAAATAATGCTTTCGTGGAAAAACTGTTTCTAATAATGGAGAACTTCATTTATGAATGAATAGAGAAAACTTTGTTTATCCACAATGAATTTAATAACTTGCGACAACGGTTTCGACGATTAACGTCATCATCAGGTGAAGAATCCGGCATTTGAAGGATAACCTTCTGTTGAGGCTTGCCTTAGTTGCGAAACAGGCGCACTTAATAAAGTTGGTGGTTTCCGGCGATACTTTATGGAATTTAATAAACATTTTGGTATATCAAATATATATGTACTTATATGCATCTTTGCTGCCTTCCTTTTCAAGTTATTCGCTAATTACCGCGAAAAGAAAAGTCACAATGTGACAATTCTATTGAAATGGCGCTGCAGTCTAGATCTACATCTGCATACTACCTTGCAAACTGCCCCATGGGCATGTGGCAGGGGGGTGTTAGGACAACAGCCGTGTAAAAATATAAGGCTTTGGGAGGTGAAATGGTGACCTGTAGTATGGGAGTGTATTTAGTGGAGCTCAGTTTTTATTGTGGTCGCCTACTGTGCGCGGAAAGAACGAGTTTATACACCTATCTGTTCGGCAGTGTACCCCTCTTATTTTATCGCTTCTGTCAGACCTAGATATGTAGCGAGGAGAAATGATAAAATTCTTTATGTCGCTCTGAAAAATATCAGTTCTGAATTTCTCAAGCAACCTAAGCCTAGCGTGCAGCCTCCGAGTATCTATGGGCTCCCCACCTTAATCCCTCTAAAAGTTGTGAGACACTGTACGCAGCAGTTTTTAACGAAGCGTGCTGCTTTCCTTTGTGTTTTATCAAGTTTTTTGGTATTTTATCAAATATCATATACTTTGTATTTTATCAAGTTATCAAACTTTGTATTTTCTCAAATTTTATCAAGATGAATCTATTTGACCAGGGTTCAAAATACTTACAGTATATTCGAGGTGCGGCCTAAACAGAGCGAAGTAGCATCTCACTTTCCCTTTTTCATCCGAGAACCTTCTTCCTATTATACGTTTAACAAATCCTAGTTTCTTTAATGCTGAGCCACACATGTTTTGTATGTGTGTTCCCCACGATATATATCAGAAGTTAAGGTAATTCCAAGATATTAAACTGTATCTGAAGAATTTACGCTTACTCAAACCACAGTATAGATAAAGCATTTTTCGGCGTCAATAGTGTCACTATGAAGTGTTCATGAAAAATCTTTTCGTGGGATGATTGTCATTTTTTGTGTTTTCGTTTCCAATGGCCGACGCATTCCATCTGCGAAAGCATGATTATTTTAAACCATTTTTTTCAAAGTTTGTATTTTTTGACACAGTCGCGGTTGGACCTCCTGAAGACTCCTCTTACCATTCATTCCTTCTCTTTAATGAGTCTCTTCCACCCCATTCAATTTCATCACTTTTCGCGATGTCTTCCTCTCATATCATTCACTCCGCAAACATGTATCTACATAAACATGTATATCTAATTAGTCTTCCATTATCTTGACATATCCAAACCAAAGGATCACACTCATTTCCAATTCGCCCACTACTGGAGCATGTAACCCACATTCTTTCATCAACAACTCATTTCTAAGCCCGTCCATCCCAATTTTCCCGCAAACGCTTCCACTTAAATGTATCACATTGTTAGGGCCTGGTGTGAGGCACTGATCATGTTCCCATGACACAGGGTACACGATTAGGATGTTACGAGGTTCCGAGGTCCGAATCTTAATATTCACCTCCAAAAATAGATTGGGCACAATTTGTTCGTACAAATTTTAACTAATTTCAGTTTTCATCCCTGGGGGAAAGTTATCATGCACCACACAACCCGAACATTCCTTAAAACCTACACGGTGGAATCCTTGTCACAGGCAAGGCATTTCAAGGGAGACTGTTTTCTTCCTTCACGATTCCTTCGTAATTATGAGCTGTGACCTTTAAGTGACTCATCGTACGCAAAAAAAACATATGCGGAAGGCACGGCTGAGAATTCATTCTCGTTGCAGGAATATTAATCACAACATACATAGGTACAAGACATGAAATACACTCCATCTAACTGTATTAGGTAAAATTAAACCTTTTTTTGTGACCTTGGACAGGCTTAATGCCTTGCCATAAATAATAAATCAGCATTCATGCATCAACAGACAGTAAATTGTGTCAGCAGATACAAAACATCGAGACAAAAATTACATTTATTTACACTCCGTTAGTAATCTGAACACCCGCAGCAGTCCCTCATCTGATGGCTAAGATGTTATGACCCGAGCAACTGTCGGTGAAGATGAATCAATGGACCAGGCTCAGCCGTAGTCCCCGGACATAAATGTGACTGTTCTTGCGAAATACACTGCCCTTTCCGTTTGACTTGATTCACCATGTATATACGATTCACTTCACCGTTATACTGATAAACCATGCCTTCAGAAGCTTAATTTCCGAATGCGCAGTAAAATGCTCAGAGAATCAAATTTTGCTAACGAGGGCAGTACTTGGAAAGTTTTCAATTCACTCGATTTTTTTTCTTTGGCGAGCTCCGAGTGCAACATTTTCGTCTTGTGGAATCTGACGACGTCTTCGTCAACAAGTAAAAGTGGACGGTCGTTTCCAAATCACAGCGCTGGTGAGATGTTTGGGCGAAGTATTCCCAAATTTTACGTTCTGTATTTAATACTATTTTGAGATACGATCTGACAATCTATAGCTATTGGAGTTCTTGTCATTTAAATTAAGATTTAACGCGAAATCATTTCACGCATAATTAGCTGAGTTTGACCTCATTAAAATTCTCACCTTTCCGAAGATCTCCAAATACCAGTCGCTTGCCGCACTACTACAACGAGATATTTTCCAAAACAATAGAAGCCGCTTTTCACGAGAAATGGAAAGGCACTCCTGACACACTTTGTTTAAAATAAACTGATGGATTTCTAGAGCCCAAATACCGTCAGAAATTTAACAGCGTGCAGAGTGAATGTTTTCTCAGCTATTTTTTAAATAAATCAATGATTCGCCACAGTAATTTTTACCCAGTCGGAATAATTCATCTGCTGTGAAGGCGATTTTACTGTACCGCGTGATTTCACTGCAATTAATGTTACAATATTTACTTAATTCAACCAACAGCAGCATAAACTAAAAATTAAAATTCGAAAATGTCCTTAAAGATTAATTATGAAAAATCTCGATCAAACTACATTTTAGATCGTCAGAATGTTTCCGAATCGAAAATCAACAGCACGGAGCTTCCCGTACACACTTTTCCATGACTGTGAACATGTGGAACGCATGGAATAAATTCCTTTTCACCGGACCGCTCGATAATATCAGTGATGTCGAACAGATGTGAGGTAAAACGACAATGAGGACTCACCTCGGCATCCCTGTGGAAAGATGAGCACCTCGCTGGTTACCATGGCGATAGCACCGCGGCTTCGACGCCTCTCAAAAGATCCAGCATCCAGATTGTGTGCAGGGATGGGTCTCCCTCTACAAAATCCCTTCCTATCGTATTTCTTCGCGGAGATCGAATTTCGAGAGAAAGACGACCTTATGAATCTGATTTGAGGGAGGTGCAACGATCACTTGGTGAGTATGAGAAGGGGAAAGGGCGTGCTGTAGTTGCGGTAACGGTAGTAACAAATAAACAAACACCAAGCAAACATAGAGACGAACAGAAGAAAAGTAAACAGCAGTGCAACACTTTAAATATGCACAAATCACTTAATAGGATTTCACATCTCCTCGAGAGAAAATAATTGGGGAAGCGACGTAAAAATCACTCAAGGCACATGCACAAACATAAAAACAGAGCACAAACAACACTCGCGGGATGCACGATTATGATTGGTCGTCAAGCAAGCAGACGGTGCAGAAAACGAGGGATGCAATGCGCACGGTCTAGAGAACACACTGGGGGTATATTTTCACTTTCTTAATATTTTTTTCTCGTTCGCAAGGTTCTTTTTTATAATCTACTCTCACTTTTTTTTCACGCGTGAATGGGCTCCTGCTTTCGTCAACTAGTTAACCAGCCCGCCACGTGAAAATCCAACGGAAAGAATGAAATGCGTCGGGTGTTTATATCCCACAGTGGGAAAGATGAATATCTAATTTTTTTCACTCTCAATTTCTACCGCAGACCTTTTTTCCTCATCTGACGTCTCTAAAAGAATGTTTAAGTACCAATAAATCCGCCAGAATTATCCATTTGGTTCGGAAACACAACGACCCACTCGGAAAAACAAAACAAACTGTAATTTACCTACCTATTGCACTTAAGAATGATATATCCACGAAGGTATCGTTTCCCCGGAGACATTCGTGGGATCTGTTTCTCGTCAATCAACGACACTCATGCACAGTATAAACAGAAAAATACAGACGGACGTATTACCGATACACTTACTGTTATCTCTTCCCAGAGCACTCCTCTTCGACACACTCCTCAGGCTAAACGTAACACGTGCATCCAGAGACAGCTATCGACTCACACAACAAGGAAAGATGGAGGTAATGGGATCTATCACACAATTTTCACTTTCACGGATTAATCCACTTTCAGGGCGGCGGTGCACAGCTCAGGGGTCCATTCGCACTACGAGAAGCCTTGCAAGTGGTCACGCCGACACACGAAACCAAGAACATGCTTCACTTTCACACACACTAAAGACGGATCCTATTTTTGCCAAGTCTTCCCCCGACAAAAGTCGGCAGGTATTATTATATATGGCACAAAGGCGGGAGACTCGGATTGATTTGACGGCAACAATGCCGAAGTGACGCTGCGGCGGTATTGTTGGGAGGGTTTCCACAAGGCGTGGGTTTAGGTATATCTTCAATTCTTGCTCGTGTTTATCAACACCACAGCCGGGGCGGGAAAAGCGTTGGTAGCGCACACTGAATAGACGCGGATGTGGAGTATTTACAACGTCAGGTTCTCGGCTCGGTCGGTGTTTGTCTTGTAGGCGGGCCCACGGTATTTCCCTCGCAATCTCCCGGGCTGAAACGTCCGACCACTAGGTCCTGAGCCGAGCTCGTCACTGAACGGCCAAGCAAAAAGCCTCCAAGAGCAGCAGAAGAGAGATAGATAGGAGGAGGGATTGGATGTGAGGGAGGAGAAGGAGGAGGAGAGAGGGGAAAGGAGGGTGGAGGAGAGAAACCGGGCGAGAGAGGGGAGAAGGGAAAGAATAAGGGGAGATGGAGAATAGGAGGGGGAAGCGGTCACGATACCACGGCGACGGGAGGGGGAAAAGGGAAGGGGGGATGAAAAAAAAAGGAGTTTTGTGAGGGGAAGTGAAAGGAGTATGAGGGTCACCGTTGCGGGATGGGAAGGGGGTTGAGGGGAGGGCAGCAAAACATTTCCCCTCCACCTCTCCGTTTCCCCGGTGAAGAGCACAGCGAGCAGCCTTCCCACTCCTCCACCTTTCCCTCTCGCAGAGCGCGCGGTCGCCCCGGCAACCCCTCCCCTCCACAGTAGTATACAACCCTCCCTCCCGCGCCTCGATGCGGCGTTGCCGGATCTGCGCCAGTCATTACCCCGCCGCGCGCCGTTCTAACCAGGAGAGGAGGGAAATGCAGAGGCGGTGTCGGCTGCCGTGTTGGATTTTCGTCGGTTTCCGACGGCGGCTGCCGATGCAAGACGGAAGGCGGGAAAATAAGCGACGAGCCCGCGTGGAAATGTAAATGCTACCGCTGACCCGTTTTGCGCGCTGCGGTTGGAATATCGCACCGGTCTTCAAATTGGATGCGTTTTTTGGTGACCTCTCTTTCCGACGGAGATGCACCTGCATATATCTCCCGCCAATAAGGACAGACGGCAACGCTGGAGGTCTCGAGTTGGCTTTCAGGGAGGAGAATGAGACAGAGTGGGGCCGGGAAGGGGCGGGAACAGTCGCGGTACGGGGACTGCATAGGCACATGACCGTCCTCCTGTGCATACAATCTTTATGAGCGACATTTTCTCGAAATTTCCCTCAAAATTAAGCTTTATCAACGTAAAAACTGTTAGAGGGATTAAGGTGGGAGCCCCTAGAGCAGGGGTGGCGGGGCCTTGAACATTTTTCCTGCCCGCGAGATTCATCACATTTTAATACAATAACTAAAACACAATAATAACAACTCATTATGTTTCAATTTTTCACTCCAAAAAATGTCTATAGTGGGTCTATAGCTAATATGCGGATATGTAATTTTATATGCGGCCCGCGGAATTATGATGCATTTCCAAAGTGGCCAGCAAGATCATTTTGGTTGGCCACCCCTGCCCTAGAGACTCGGGGGATGCACGTTAGGATTAGGCTGCTTGAGATATTCAGAACTGGTGTGTTTCAGATCGACACAAAGAATATTATCATGATGCCTCACTACATTTCTAGGTCTGACAGATGCGATAAAATAAGAGAGATACTCTGCCGAACAGACAGGTGCAAGAACTCGTTTTTTCCGCGAACAATAAGCGACCACAATAAAAACTGAGCTCCTCCAAATACACTCCCATAGGACATGTCACCATTTCACCTCCAAAAATTTTACATCTTTACACGGCTGTTGACCTACCACCCCCTGCCACACGCCCATGCAGCGGCTCGCGGGGTAGTATGTAGATGTAGATAATATTCTCGGAACAGGGAGAACAAGGAAAAGACGAGAGCTAAACCATTTAGTATGTACTCTGATGAGTGTCAATTTGTTAATTTTCTATGACTGCCGAAAACTGCACTATAAATAAAACTGCACGTCGAGGTTTTTAGCACTCAAAAAGGACGAACATAAGAAGTGAGAATACCACCCAGGACTTGAACGGGGCTTGAACCCCGCGACCCTGAGATAAAACTTCCCCTCGTCGCCACCGGAGCCAGACGACTGTAGTATAGGTATCGTCATAGCCGCTAAATTACACTCGCAATTACGTGAAGCCTTTTCAGCCAAATCGCGGAATTAAAGCTGCTCATGTTAGTTAGTTGAATCCTCATGATCAATTCATTTTACAGAACAATATTGATAGTATGACAGGCATACCTGTTTACTTCTAGAAATTCCCTTTTTTTAAATCATGTATGTACTATTTATGTTAATAACCCTTTTCCATTCGTCATCCACAGATTGACCTAAAACTTGCGTGTCTGGCGGCATAGTGAAGAATTCACTCCCTACCAAGCGGTGGCTGTGGTGGCCGTCAGGTAATCATGCAGTAAAGTGCAGGTAATCATGAGTACGAGAAAGAAGCTATTTTACACTTGTCAGGCCTCATTTAGAATATGCCGCAAGTATATGGGCTCCGTACGAGGATGGTTTGATAAAAGAATTAGAGCGTGTGCAAAGGAGATCTGCTAGGTTTGTTAAAGGCCGTTATGATAATTGTATAAGTGTTACGAGTTTAATAGAAGAACTGGGATGGGAATTACTATCAGAACGCAGGTTAAAGTTTTGGTTAAACCTTTTAAGTAAATTCGAAACCGATTTGTTCACAGATGACGTTAGATATATATTGAGAACCCCTGCGTATTATGCTAGGTTTTATCATATTAACAAGATTAGAGAGATAGATTGTCGTACCGATAGATTTAAAATGTCATTTTTCCCGCGTACTATAAGAGAGAACAATAGGCAGCGTAGCAAAGGGATAGGTAGGTGAAATATAGTTAGAGTAGTCTGTAGTGCATGATGCATGTAATAACAACCAATAATCCCTTTCTTATTATGTAGATACTAACCACGTAGCTGCATGTGACCCTGTTCTCTAGTATGTCTCCCTTGAATATCCTACTTGCATGGCAATAGTGCATGTTTGGTGATCTTCGCCCCCTGCCACACACCCTCGTGGTGGCTCGCAGGGTATTACGTAGATGTAGATGTACGTAGATGCAGATGTGGAGTATTAAGGCTAAATTATAGTTTGCAACCAAGGGTGATGATTGCCACTCCAGGATTTGTTTGCTATCATGATACGAAAGAAAATGAGGAGTAGTCATCCATCTACGCTTTGGTACAAGAATGAATATACATATGGATTATTGACTCATCGCCAAAAACTGTTTCCCTGAAATACATAAACAAACAACTTTTTCGGTTGAGTCGCCGTCTAGTGATGAAAGACGACAGTTCAAATGTAAATACAGTCTACAGATCGTAAATAATCACGTCCTACCGGTTTTACTAACCAGAAATCATAATGCAGTGGATAAAAAATGTAGTACTATACGCGGGACGTAATTACACACTTTTTAATATTGTCCGGTCTACAGATATATTTAATTCCTCTCGAACTTTAATTACAAAAATGCACAATTAACTTCTTCGCACTTAGTGAATATCGCTCTACGGCAATTGAATAATAATAAGAGGTAAAAAAAGTAGAATGAACTAGAAAACGGATACAAGTACTATAAGGATTTCTAAACCAAGACCCGACAATATCATCTATGGATGAGAAATTGAGCCAATAACTATCACTTTAGCGTTTGTTGTAAGCCAATTCCTACTCTTAAGACTGGAAGAAACAAAAAGCAATATCAAATAAAGGGGAGATTGTTGACCCTACTCCAAGCCCACACATGAATAGTACGTTACACATTAACATCCACATCAATCCATCTAGATCATACCTTCTGATTCCTCAGGCTCTCAACAGGTAATAAACCAAAAGAAAATGTAGCCGTTAATTAACAGTAAATGATCCACACAGCAGAGAAAAGGCTCACGACGGAAGTTTCATATGCCTCTTACACACTTCCTGCAGTAGAAAATTCCTCTCTAGCATTTACAAAGTAACTGTTAGGTCTCAAAAATAGCCAGCTATTATTCACAGTATCAAGTTGTTCATAATACCTCTTCAATCGATATTTCATATTCACCACAGTCTCACGTTAGCAACAATTAACTACGTATATTTACAATAACAACTGAAAAGACTCTAATCGAAGTGGCGCCAGGGACTGAGTGAACTAAATGTGGAAATTTAGGCAACACATTACCCAGGCAACGATTCCAAACATTTAAGTCCATTATGTATATTCATGGGTACAAGCATAAAGTTTCCTCAGTCGAATTTGAATTTTCTAAGACGTGTGGAATCCCACCCTCGGCTGCTGACGAAGAGAGATTGCGAAATACATTGCTTAGCGATTGCTCAGAAACGTGAAACCAACTTCCTTCCCCCAGTCCCACCCATAAGTGTACTACTAAGAAGAGAGAAGGCATATTGTGGACCGGATGGTGACCGTAGACTCACCGTCTCATGCTTCTGTGTGTTCTTTGCCAAATGCCTATTCTTCCTTAAGGTAGTGAGAGCGAGATAGTTCCCTAATCATAATAGAGAGCAAATCCGAATTATACGTTTTAATTTCACCAGCTGTAGCACACATGAATTAAATATTGCATTATTAATGGTGCTATAATATAGTTTTGTATGACAGAAATTGTAAGTTATTAAATGAAAATATCTAAATAAGTCGACTGTTTCTTTTTTCGGAATTCATTCCGCAATGTATGTTTTATGAAAACAAAATTTCGCTGGACCTCCGGCATGTAAAAGGGCTGGTATTTTTTTGCAAATATCTCTAAAAGTAATGTGGTAATGGGTCGCATTTTTGGTGGCAATGGAAGGGTGGTATATTTTTCTTTATGATGAGACCAAATTCATTGATTTCCAGGTAAAATAATTTTTCGCTCAAATTACCTTAAGAGATCAGTATGGGGAATATCCATCGCCGAAGTCAGCACAAAAATAATCACGCATAGACGTGTGATAACGAAATGCTAAAATAGAGATGTTATTTGTTATAATTATTTTTTTGGTGAATTCAGATGAAAATACAATATCTTGAATAGAGGAGATAAATATCATAGGAGACCACAACGGCTGCCAGTGAGACTTTTAACTAGTTTTGTCGATAGTCAGCGTAGCTACGATATCTAACTACGGTTGCATGGCTATATTGCTAGAATCTTAATGAAATCTCACCAACTCAGAAGTATTTACTATTTGTACGCTTATGCTAATGCACCAATATCTTCATTAACTTTATTGAGGCATAGTGGTGAAAATTTTAGTGAGAAGTAACATCTACATCTACGAAATACCGTGCAAGCCACCACTAGGGTGTGTGGCACGGGGTGATTCCACACCAGGAATGCCACACTCATCCCAGTTCAAATCAGAACCGCGCACGTTCCCCCAAATGCCAGGCGCGGGCCAAAAGCAGTCAGGAAAACGGTACGCAGTCGGACCACAAACTAGGAGAGTGATACGAAGAAGAATATGCTACCATGCATTACACTACCCAAGAAAGATCTACAGGTTAGTATTATTAATGCGACAAATAAATAGCACCACAAGGTACTAAGACATGTAGGAGTATACCATGCGGGAGATTGCATGCGAGGTTATTATCTACAATTCCTGTTATGATATTTAGCACCACTGAAAAAACCTATTTAACCTAGCCAGTATCCTAGGACTGATCCATTACTACTAACCACACATTGTCGAGGTGACATGCAGGGCATGGTGTGGATGTATCTTCTGCGGTGGGTATATGTGCCAATTCCCTGCAGGGCAAGGAAGCCGTAGTTATATCTCCGCTAAACATTAAAAGAGGAAAATCTTTTCTCATACACTAAAATGTGAATTAATCTTACAAAATTATAGTCCTTTTTAATTTTTTAATGCATTGGAAAGCTAAAAAGCAATTTTTAAAATCAATATTTAAAGAAGAATTATGCTGCTAATATGTATGAGTTATCTTGAAATCTGAAATAAAAAAGAGGAACTGAAACCATTGCTCTATATTAATGAGACGACAGTGCGGAGGGCGAAAATATTTTTCCATGTATCATTTAAAGGATTCTATTGAGCTTAACGTACTTGTGACGTCACGAATAATCGGTATCATTCCCCACGATATTCATCTGTTTTCACGAAGAAAGGTTCTTGAACAAGTAATTAACTTCGTGCCTAAACCCAATAGTTACGTGCAGCCGCGCGATATAATGTTAGGTAACTTACTGACTACGCGTCACGCCTAAAAAAAAATTTTTTTTCTCCATACGCAAATGTCTCTAACAAAGCATCCTTCGTTTGACTCAACACAGTGTTCTTAAAAATTTGAAGTATGAAGAGACAGATGGATAGATATTAATATTTTGTCCTAAGGCAAGCCCAGTAATAACAAGTGCGCATGGGTATAATATTCGCTCAGAATTTTACGCAAGTTTTTACCATATGTACATACATACGATAAAAAATAAATACCTTATGAGAAAAGTTGAAAAAAAGCTGAAGAATAAAACAGTCTCTTGACCGATACAATAAGAGGCAAAAATTAAAAAATAAACGGCTAACTACTCGCTAAGAGGTCGACTCGGAGAAAGCGAAAATAAAATTTGACAAATTAAGATAAATTGTTGAGCGTGACCGGCAAACTTTAAGCAACAGTGCGGACTTGTGGATCCAATTTGAAAACGGAGATTTAATTACTCATTCAAGGATCTTTCCTCGTGAATATGATTAAATTTCTGGGGAACGATAGCGGTTATTAGTGATATATTCCCTCGATGCCGAGAAATCAGCTGAGCATGAAGGTGAGAGTGCCAATCTTGGACGCCATCAGTCAGTTTTCCGCGAACATCTGGTTAGCGCGAGTTACTTAATTCCTTAAACCGAACGTGAAAGTGAATTCACGCGCCTATTTAAATTCTTGAAAGTCATCGGGCAACAGCGAAAATTGGCGCACATTCGTCTCGGCCAGTACCGAGAGGGCACAGACTTAGGGCTAGGGGGGGCATTTGAAAATAGAAAAGTCCATCCAATGATAACTATGGTAGAGGAACAACTTGAACTGAACTACTATCATCACAATAATATCTACATCTACATCTAGGGAGTACCGTGCAAGCCACCACTAGGGTGTGTGGCACGGGGTGATTCCACACCAGGCATGCAGCATTCATCACAGTTCAATCAGAACCGCGCGCGTTTCCCCGAATGCCAGGCGCAGGTCAAAAGCAGTCAGGGCAACGTTACGCAGTCAGACCACAAACCAGGAGAATAATACGTAGAGGAACGTGCTACCATGCAGCACACTACTCAAGATATAACTACTGGTTATTATAATTAATGCGACACATAAATAGTACTACAAGGTACTAAGACATGCAGGAGTATATCATGCCGTAGATTGCATGCGAGGTTAGTATCTGCAATTCATATTAAGAAATTTAGCACAACCGGAAAAACCTATTTAACCTAGTCAGTATCCTACAACTGATCTATCACAACTATTATGGTCCCTTATTGTACGTGGAAAAAATGACATCTTAAATCTATCGGTTCTTCAGTCTATTTCCTTAATATTATTCCTGTGATCGTTCCTACCATAGTAGTTTGGCTCTATCAAAATATGTAATAACTCAGGGAGGAACTAAATAACAATGGTTTCAGGATAAATTACCATTATTATTCTTAGTAAAACCAAGTGCTTGTGTACATGTCGAGTGTTTTTCGCTTGACCACTTTCCATTCGCCATTGCATTCTTAAAGTCAATTCCGTCTTTAAAAAGATAACTAATCCACGGAAAAGCACTTATATTCAATTGCTATACGATTGTATACAACAGTTGTTTTATTTCTACCTCAAATCATGGACTGACTCCTTCGAAGGTCACTGGAGGTCAAAAGGCCCGATTTTATATTCTCCACTGTAACATGTGTTCGCTGTATGAAAACCTCTGCTAATACGTTCCTCACTCGATAGCGCTAATTTCAATAAACCTACAGCATGCTGTAAGATGCAGAAAATGAACCCTAGGTAAATATCAGGTCAACGTAAAAGCTAAGTCATCTTCCGGTTAACTCCTAAGCAGGCGTTAAGAAATCAGTCCTACGCAATATAACGAAAACTTATTTGGGAACTGCCACTCGCGGAGAAAATATGGGAACACGAAACCGACGCAATAATAGCTGTGGCGTAATAATTATGCGCAGATTCTCTCCTTTGTTTGATTTTAAGACATTGATTTGAACAATGGAACAATGTTCAGTTCGATCTTCATAAAGGCCGCGGTTTCGATGTTGTCATCATACAATTTAGTGCTCCATTAAAAAAAGTAGTTCTCTAGTGGTTGTGTATCTGGGAGTATTCAATTGAACTAGTACTGTTGTATTATTCCTTAAAAGGCTTTCCTTAACTAAGCGAAATGATATAAATGGTAACTTTTCTGTCGTGGAAATCAGCAGACTGTGAACTAAGTTTGGCAATCGCGTTCTCCAAAAGGCCCAAACACTCAACTAAATGTGGGATAATCTATAAACGCAAACTCGGGAAATGAGCACCGAATAGTCAAATCCATGGGAAACGTTTATTCGAAAATATTGGTCAGATTATAAATGGAGGCAATGATTATTAATTTAGCGCGAGATTCTGATCACAAAGCGCCTTCAGTCTCTTGCATTGTGTTTCCCCCGCCCCGGGATGGTTGACCATAGTGATGAGGGAATGCGTTAGTGTTACTTAAAGACACCCTTATGTAGGATTCCTTAAAGCATTTTATGCAATGAGTGCAATGCCCTGAGTCACCCGTACCCTCGTGTCTCTACTTAAAAAAAGAAGGCTTTCGATGCGTTATATAAACCCGCGTGTTTCTTTCAGTCGTTCCCATAATCCATCGCCTTTATCATGACGGCTCATGATTAGCCTTTAAATTTCCAATGTTTCACTCAAAGTGTTTTATGTTTTTATTACCCAACTAACGATCTTCTGATTAGGTTAATCTACTCGTAACATTTATTTCATCCTTTATGAATATTCATCCTCTTTGGAAAACGTGGAACCTAGTCCGAAAGATTAAAAATTCTTTTGTGCCTCATGAGTCTACCAACTGAATGGATAAACATATTCTTTTTTTTAGAAATTTCTACGCCTATGGAGGGAAGAGGATAGAAAATCTGGACTATTCGTTATAGCACGAATAGGATACCATAGAATCATTAACAGAATTCGGGTTTCAAAGAGGCACCGTTTCCCAAATTAAGAATAAATAAACGTATTTTGTACATTTCCGCAGCTCATTATGTATATCTGGTAATCTTTGGGTTCTGCGAGTATTTTTCGTATTATTTTTGCGACAGTTTTGCCGTGCTCTGCTTCCGGCTTCATCGGGATTTTAAAACAACAATTGTCTTCTTTTTAATAAATAAACAAATCCGGCAGTTGATGAATTTAGAATTAATAAAAATAAAAATTAATTCCAAAGAAGTGATTTCCATATATAAGGGAGTTTATAGCCATCCTCTCTATTTATATTCTGGGGTCTCATTTCAATTTCAATGGCTTTACAATACCTTATATGTGGAAATCACTTCTTTGGAATTAATTTTCATTTTTATTAGTTCTAAATTCATCGACTGCCGAATTTGTTTATTCATAAAAAAAGAAGACCATTGTTGTTTAAAAATCCCGACGAAGCCGGCAGCAGAGCTCGGCGAAACTGTCGCAAAAATAATGCAAAAAATACTCGCAGAACCGAAAGATTACCAGATATAGGAATAAATAACTTCAAGTGGCAATCAATATCAGCTAACAAGTATTGGATGGCAAAGCGAAAAAATAATTCGGCTTCCTTCCTTCCCACTCTGATCACACGAGCTCAAGGTTGCTCAGCAGAACTTTTCACTGCTTTGAACTGAAACACATTTGACGAATAATTTCATAGGAATGGAACGAGCGAGTGAAAAGATTTGTATTTATCCGGGCATTTCACTCTTCTAAGACGGAATTTGATTTCTAATTTGAAAACTTTTATTTGAAATTTGAATTTATTTACTAACGGAGCTTAAGGAGGTTATGGCGGAAATTATGGGCCAATGAGTGCTACCTTTTTTTACAAGTCATCTAAAAATTCTTAGGCCACATTTCATTTAGGTGCATCTGTTTATGCATTGGAACTCATCGTACAGGAGAAATGTTTTACATTTTTTCCTTGATTATAGCATTTAATGACTAGAGTTTTCGGCGCGGCATTGTGAATTTAGGCGAAATTAGATGGGAATGATAATTGTTTTTTCGAATATTGGACTCGGCATGACGCCTTGAAATTTATTAGTAACAGTAATACAATAATAAAAAATGTATTATGTCGCGATCAGCAGAGTGCCTGTCCATTAGCAATCGAATAATTACGAAATATACATTGTGTGCCACAAGCTACGTGTTAAATATAGCATTGAATTGTCAATAAACCAGATCGGTATGTTGAAATTTCTTCACATTATTCCATGAATGCCACTAATAACGACAGGAATGCAAAGTTTCGAGCGAATCTGTGCATTAACAAATACACCCCATCCAGTTTACTTAAAAAAACTTTATTTTAACCACAAACGTTTACTCTCAGAGAGAACTATTTACATCAGCAAGAACTATTTGGCGCGCGAGGCTTCCCGCCCAAACTCTCGCCGTTGCCAAGGAGACTCCCGCCGTTATGCAACTCGCGACTCCGTGTGAAAGAGAGACGGAACCCGCCACGACAACAATGGCGTTGAAATTTAGGGCGAACGAAAATCTCGGTTCCCATTCCGAGCTGTTTTCACGTTCGATCGCTCTGCGAGGAGTCGGATGCACGGACGTGTTTGAGACGGGAGTTCGATATATCCCTCCGCGTCGACTGAAGTTGCGGTCAATCACTTTCACTTCTCAAACCATGCGACTGGGATGAAGGAGAGGTAGTCGCCGAGAGAGGCAAGGGGAAGATGAATTATGAAATGCTATCACCATGCTATTGAGTTAGTACCAGTAAGGGTGGGTTTAGGTGTAAGTTGGCGAAAATCTTCTGGATTTTTACTAATGGAAGGCCCTATTAACGTATAAATGACATTCTGCATATCATCGGAAGTCTTACTCTTCTTCATCCCGTCCATAAAACCTATTCTCTTTCTTCCCCTTCCACACTTGCCAAACATTCGTAGCTCTATCACGGACCCATCCAGACGTTTCGTTTCCTCACCAAACTTACTGAGCACTTCATCAATTGTCACTCTTACCATCCGCAGCACCTTCTCCGTCCTCCTTCGCACTCTTATCTCAAAAGTCAGCAGTCTATTCTCGTCGTCCTATCTCGGAGTCCACGTTTCTGTTTCCTGCAACGCTACACTATATGAATCTCTTCACTAATTTCCTCTTCATATCTTTTTTTAATATCCCTGTCATCAGCTCCCTCCTTTTTCTCAACGCCTATTTCTCTATGCTAATCTTTTTCTGGTGTCTTTGATACATTACACAGTTTCTACTAACGTACAACTCAAGTCATTAAAACTTCTACAAGTTCTAGCCATTTCTGAAAAATGCTTAACCTGTTTCAGTCATTTCTTGTAATTTATCTTCATCCAATATTTCCCCCTTTGAGCTTCTTAAATCACCCTTTGCCATTCGTCATCAATAGATTAACCTAGAACTTACGCGCCTTGCGGTGCCGCCTTTGAGCGTCTTCATTTTTGAAATCCGTCGATGCACAACTAACCAGCAAAATTTTCGTCCGCAAACTTAAAAGATTTTATCAAATGTTAAGATTCAGTTCAATATTCAGGTTTAACCTTTAATTTAGAAACTGTCTTGGGGGAATAACATACGCGAAATATGCCGATAGTCCAATCCTAAATTGGTGTTTACTTGAAAAAATCCCAGGAAAATATGACTAAGTATTGAATGCACGGTGCTATTTTCTCTCGCGGGATCTCACTTGGAGTCTGCCGCGAGCACAAGGGATCCTTTTTCCAACCATTGCATTAACAAATGATGTGGTACGAAGTCACTCGCACGGGTGCATACTATACACCAATATGCACACGTGCGAGTGACTTCGTACCACATCATTCGTTAAATGCGATGATTGAAAATTTCTCAATTTCGTCGTTTTAATAACGACAATGTTGGGTTTATCCACCGCGACAGTGGCTTTGTAAGCACGACTTCGTCTTATGTGCTACAATGTAGACTTGAGGCGTGAACATCTAGTTCATGTAAACCCCCCTCGAAATTTGCCTTGAAGGAAGATGGCTTGGTGGTGTAACTGGCTAACACACCTAACCGGCAATAGGGAGATCACGGTTTGTATCCCGGTCAAGTCAAATGATTTTTTTCATGGCGAATTTCAACCTGGTGCTAATGGGACCCTTACTTAGTACGACTCGTCTCAGAAATAATGTAATACAGCGGAGAGCAGCAAGGTTTGCTAAAAGTTGTAACGATAAAATTAGCAATGTTACCAAATTAAAAAGTTAGAATATTACCTAATCTCTAATTCATGGAAGCGAAAATATAGGTCAAATCATTTGCGCTAGTCCGAAGCGGATATGTTTTGCCGGAGGTTGACTCTACAAGATGTAGCAATGCAGTACGGCCAACAGTGAAGACACATAACTCCCCCGTAAAATTACCTTAACTTCTGATATATCGTGGGGATTACACATACAAAACATATGTGGCGCAGCATTAAAGAAACTAGGTTTTGTTAAACGTATAATAGAAAGGTCCTTGGAAGAAAAAGTCAAAGAGAGATGCTACTTCACTCTGGTTAGGCCTCACCTCGAATACGCCGCGAGCATTTGGGACCCTGACCATAAAGATTTAACCAAAAAAAATTAACAAAATACAAAGGAAAGCAGCGCGCTTCGTCAAAAACTGATACGAGCGTACATATAGTATGTCACAACTTTTAGAGGGATTAAGGTGGGAGCCCCTAGAGACTCGGAGGCTATACGCTAGACTTAGGTTGCTTGAGAAATTCAGAACTGAAATTTTTCAGAGCGACATAGAGAATATTATCATGACTCCTCACTACATCTCTAGGCCTGAAAGATGCGATAAAATAAGAGTGATACACTGCCGAACAGATAAGTACAAAAACTCATTCTTTCCGCGAACAATAAGCGACCATAATAAAAATGAAGCTCCTCAAAATACACTCCTATAATACATGTCACCATTCCATCTCCAAAAACTTACACCTTTACACGGCTGGTGACCTAACACCCCCTGCCACACGCCATTGCTGCGGCTCGCGGGGTATTATGTAGATGTAGATGTAAATGAAAAAATATGTTATGTGGATGTCTGGGAACGCTTTATGTTTGAACTCATTTGCTGCAACTCTTCACGGTGTATAAGTCATAGGAAACATAAAGGAACAAAGCTTACCAGCGTACCAATTCAAACTCTTTCGTACATGGAATATTCAAAATGCTCGCTCGATTACGTCTGGTGAAATTGTGATTATTGGTTTCACTGCCAGTGTTCGTCGTTGCAACGTGAGTCGCATGCCAACTTCACCTTGGGTGACATGAAAGACGAAAAGCTGGCGGTGAAACTAAGAGTCTCTTCTCAACTACTTCTCAATCAGACGTGGCCAAGAGAGCATTTTGAACATTTCATGCAGAAGAGAGTTTCATGTGGTACGCTAGTACGTTCTGTTCCTGCGTGTTTCCCATGATTAGTGTACTGCTAAGAGTTGTAGAATATGACAACAGGGAAATAATGGGTTTCCGGACATTCATATAACATGTGTAGAGGAATTGGACGAACGACAATGGCACATTTTGCAACCATAATGTTTATTATAAAACCTATACCAAGTTTGTCTCAAAATATATTTTTTCCATCGCTGCCTTATATCATCGATACCTATCTTTGAGCTACTATCATTTTTTAAACCAATGAAAAACTGTAAGTTGCCAATTTTAGGATTGTTTTTTATTACACTGTACGAGTATTTTCAGCTTGGCAAAGTATAATTGCAGTATTTTTCATCTACAAGTACATCGTACCCTGCGAGCCACCTCAAGGGTGTGTGGCAGGGTGTGAGTATTCGCCAATATGCACGGCACTATATCCTAATAAGTGAATGTAACCGCCGCTGCTGATGCATTGACAAAAACCTGATAAAACTTGTCAATAGGCGAAATTTCCCAAATACGCGTTGCAATTAAGCCCGTTTTAATTACATCTACATCTACGTCATACCCTGCAAGCCACCCAAGGGGTGTGTGGCAGGGGGTGCTTCCACACCAGGCATGCATAAATTATACGGCAGAACTCCGAAATTACATTGAAGCCAGGGTACCACACATGCAACGCGCCAATTAACAATCTACTAACCAAGAAGCATTCCATCGTCAACCGTTCCAACATACAAGGGGAACAAGGACTACTACAACAGATTTAAAATATCATGCATAAATAAGAACATCAATATTTACATCATGCATAAATAAGAACGCAGAGAATAACATTTTATACCTCGCGGTTCTACAATCTACCTCTCTAATTTTATTGGCGTCATCTAATCTGCCGTTATTACAACTACTCATGTTCACAGAGTGAGTAATGGTAGATGAAACGTTATAAGGCTTCATCCGTTTTCAAAATTTGGAGTAAAAACTGACCAACGATAGCAGACTACACGTTGTACATAATTAGCGATAGAAGTAAACCTTCAAGCGAGGCTATTATATTCGTTGTGAAACGTTATCGTTTTTCGTTTTTTATCAGTTCTTTGCACCTTTGTCGTCCACCGCAACGTCCTTCTTGGAAGAGAGCTCGGAAAATATGCACACTAAGATAAACGGACACTGCACCGTTGTCGGAGAAGCGAAGACATATCGGTCGCTATAAAGGGAGGTTTTTCCTTCAGGTTTCGATATTTTTGATCCTCGACAGTAGTGACGGAATAAAGTGTTGTCGGAGCGATAAGGCTGCTATGGCAACTAGGTCGGTCAGACAACTGTTTCAAAGAATTTTTGCTATCATAGGTTTAGTTTAGTAAACCGTGCCACAGTCGCACTCCAGTGTTGCTGTGCTTTGCAGCGGGGGCTGGTGGCTGAAGCTGACTGTTTCGCCTTTTATTCTGTTCCAGTTGCATTGCGCGTGTGGCTGCGTGGCTATTATAAGCTGCGATCGGTTTTGTCTGAATCTGTTGCAGGAGGTCCCCGGATTGATTCGTCTACACTTACCTGTCCGCCCCTTACTGCAGATACAATTTTCATAACTGAGAAGCGTCTGTAATGAATACTAATGAAGTAGTTACTTTATGTGAAAGATTCCACAATCCTTAAACTACAGAACCACCACCTATGTTATAACAGCTCCGATCGTACGCCCGTTGTTTGGTGTGCCTTCAGCTGGAATTTATCCACAAAAGGGTGTTTCACGGAGCTGCTTCGCTTTGATACTGTTTCCCCAACGAAACAGTGGTGTTTTTTTAGTACCAACATTACTCGAAAGTGACGTAATTTTGACGTCAAAGCCTCGTAAAATAATAAATGGTGACATTGAAAAGTTGAGATTTGTCGGGGACTCCGACGATATCTGAGGAGTTTCCAAGTTTCGACCGCGTCGAGTCCCTAGAAATAATAATCAGAACTTGCCTATATTTTTGAGCGAATTTAGGACTTTACAGTCCTCTCTTACACTTAACTCAACTTAACTGACACAAACATCCATGTCCTGGGCAGTGAATATACCTACTACCCAGGGGGGATTCGAACCCGCGACCCTCGGGTAAGCGGGCGAGGACTTTACCCCACCGCCACCGGGGCCGACGTGAATTAGAACCAAAAACGAGAGAGTTGGCAACTACGACATCGATGAATGGACATGAGCCTTCGGGTCGACAGATTGGGCGCGAAGTGGACTTCAAAGTCCTTCGTGGCCAATACCTTTGAAAGCTCCGCTTTTTTTATTTCTTTCTTCGTCTTTTTTGCTATTTCCCGGAGGAAGACGAAGAGTGAGTCATATAGAGAGAGTGAAAAATCGTTTGAATGATGTGAGCTCGGGCTGCGAAGGAAAACCTCAACAGAAACTCTTTGGTGGAATCATAAACGTCAGGGGAGGCGACGCCAATGCTCGACGAGACTTGCTCCCTCGGAAGAGGTTAACTTGTGGACTATCTTTCGATAACCTACATCTAAGTAATACCCTGCGAGCCACCACGAGGGTGTGTGGCAGGGGGTGAATATTACCAAACATGCACTATTGACATGCAACTAGGGTATTTAAGGGAGACATGCTAGATAACAGGGTCACATGCAGCTAGATGGTTAGTATCTACATAAAAAGAAAGGGATTATTGGTTGTTATCACATGAATCATGCACTACAGACTACTCTAACTATATTTCACCTACCTATCACTTTGCTACGCTGCCTATTGTTCTCTCTTATGGTACGCGGGAAAAATGACATTTTAAACCTATCGTTACGACAATCTATCTCTCTAATCTTGTTAATATGATAAAACCTAGCATAATACGCAGGGGTTCTCAATATATATCTAACGTCATCTGTGAACAAATCGGTTTAGAATTTACTTAAAAGGTTTAACCTAAACTTTAACCTGCGTTCTGATAGTTATTCCATCCTAGTTCTTCTATTAAATTCGTAACACTTATACAATTATCATAACGGCCTTTAACAAACCTAGCGGATCTCCTTTGCACACGCTCTAATTCTTTAATCAAACCTTCCTCGTACGGATCCCATATACTAGCGGCATATTCTAAATGAGGCCTGACAAGTGTAAAATAGCTTCTTTCTCGTACTCTCTCATCGCATTTTCCTATAACCCTTTTTACGAATCCTAATCTACGGTTTGCTACACTAGTAATTTCCCTGATGTGTTTTCCCCATGACATGTCTACAGTGATAGTGACGCCTAAGTATTTAATAGATTCTACGTTACATATTTTCTTTTCTTTGACGTAATAATTATTCCGGGGAAAGCCATTCTTTTTCCAAAACTTCATTATCGCGCATCTCTTCAAATTTAAATTCTAGCTGCCAACTATCACACCAATCATCAATTGCATCTAAATCCTCAGCTAAAGACTGCCTGTCCTCTTCATTTTTAATTTCCTTATACGCTACTGCATCATCGGCAAAAAGACGGAGCTTGCTATTTTTACTGCTGTATTCAAGACATATCTAATAGAATGGCTGGCAAACTATTCGACAGTGTTGAGGAGCACGAAAGGGCGATAAGGGAAAAAGATTGGTACCACTATGCCCTCGTGGAAGACATATATGTATAGAGGAATCTCACGCAAAAATTTTGAATGAAATGGAAATTTTCCCTCGTCTACTTCAGGAAGCGATTGAGATATATATACTAAAACAACGGACAATATTAATAGGGACTGTGATCACCAACTTCCATAGGTACAAAAAAAGGCTGATAAGAAATTCAAAAGGGAACGTTTAGCGGTCACCATCGTTGCAACCGCCAAATGTGTACACATGAATAAGAAGTTCAGATTAATACATTCACTATTGCCTAGAGAAGAAGGCAGAGGGGCAGGCGAAAGCTTGCGCTTAGTAAAAATGTGACCAGTGTAACCAAAGGCGAGAGTTATAATTATCTGTTCGTATGACTGTCCCATCTACGAAAACGGTGGGTTAAAAGTTGCTGAGGGAATCGGGTTGGTTTGGTGGCTGAAGTACTGGATTACCGCGCAGATGGACAGGGTTCAAATCCCGGCGGAGGCGGATATATTTCAGAGTCCGAAACCCTATCCCTATTCGACTGTTTTGTGGAGGGAACTTCAAGTATAGCACTCCGTCCGTCGGATGAGACGTTAAACCCTCGTCCCCTTGGCGCCTCTCGTTTAAGGTAGGCAAATGCGGACGCCGGGTTTCTCACCACCCATCCTTCATTCCCAAAATATCCCTACCTACCTACCCACCTGACCTAAATTGCGCAGATGAATCAGTTGTCGATCGCTCCCTTCCTCCCTAATATAAACAACCAAACAAAAGGCTGCTGACATTGCTACGAAACGAAGCGAGTTGGTTCATCTTCCTCCTACAAATACATGTTTGCAAGGTGGAGCAGACATCTAGAGATTGTACGTACAAGTGGTCGAAAAATACGTCAAACAAATGAATGACGACGCTCGTCATCTTTATATATCTCGTAAAAACGCTTAAAAATGAATTTTTACCAGCAGGTATAAGTTAATTTGGTCATATTATCTGTTTTAAATTAAGTAATAGCAGATTTATAAATATGCATCCAAATCAGACTTCACGAAGTTCGCAACTCTAGCCATAGTGGACGCCACAATGGATTGGTACGACTATTATGGCCTCTAGTAAGCCTTTTCTGTTACTGTTCCGAGCCAATTGGTCTTA
Source organism: Ceriagrion tenellum (assembly GCA_963169105.1). Lineage (NCBI taxonomy): Eukaryota > Metazoa > Arthropoda > Insecta > Odonata > Coenagrionidae > Ceriagrion > Ceriagrion tenellum. The sequence goes on from OY720639.1 coordinate 12,785,903, forward strand.
ATGTTGACATTGAGACGTCACTCGTGAATTTGGAGATAATAAAGTAAGGCAAGTGCGCCTCGTGGATTGGAACAGTCTTTCAAGGCGTTCCGGAGCTTCCAAACGAGAGTTGAAGTGACAAGCCCCGTCCCTCCATTCTTTCTTCCTCGGACACCTATTATTTGGCCTCGACGACCGTGACCCATATTGATCGAGTAATCGATGGGTCGCTTCGTGACCCAAAGTCGGACGGGGATGAGCCTCGATTGTCCGCCCTTATTCGACCCCTTTCCCCTTCGATAGCGATTGTGAAGGGCACTCTTTTCTGAGCGATGCGGAAATAAATGGAGCGAGGGAGATACCCGCGCGTCCTGGTGGCAAAATAGCAGAAGTTTAAAGGCGTGGGAATAGTGAAGACGCCCCACAAATTCGCCAATATTTTAAATATACCTTCAGCTTCTCCTTGCCTGAAATAACTATTAAATTCACAGTTTAGAGGTTAGGCTCGCAGAGGGATTTTTGGTATAAGCTCCCAGATGTGTCTTATCTTGCCACATTGAAGTGAGTTTCCTTCCGTGTTACATTATTCAAAATATAATGGATCAAAGGGACGAAAGAACTTCACTTGTTCAAAAAAAGGTGTTGGCTTCCAGAAAAATATCGGTTTTGGTTGATTGTTGATAAAATTGGTGTAATCATTGGTGAAGTAACCGAAATTTTGGAAAAAGTAGCAAATAACTCACGGAATTTGCTTGTAAATCTCCGTAAGAATACAATTATTTTATTCAATCCATTCACATTGATTTTTCTTAACATAAGGTTCTATTAAGAACTTCCATAGATCGTAGAGTCATAATCATATCGATCTATCATAAAAAGGTGGGAAGATTAATGGACGTATACTCGGGTATCTACCCGTTTACTCTCTCACCTTTATTCAAATGTTTACTTCTCAATAAAGCGAATGCCGCTGGACTGGAAAATGGTGGCAAAAATCACATGCTTCCCTTACAGAACGTTACATCGTCTATAGCCGGAATTTTAGTGCCCAAAAGAAGGAGAAATGGAGCACTTGTGATTTTTAATTGTTTCAGTGGCAGTGCTACCAGAAAACTGAAGCAACACGAGCTCTTATGTGAGTTTCCGTATCAACTAAATGATAAATTACAGTAGGAAAAACTAATTGGCTCACGTTGCATTAAGGTAGTTTGAGCAAAATATAATTTGACTTAAGTTCGAAGAATTTGGCCTCATTAAAAAGGAAAACATCTCATTTTTCCAGCGAGATCAATATATTAGTCGATTAGCATACTACTTTTCGATATATATTGTCCAGAAAATACCGGTCATTTTCCATTCAAAATAGAACCCGTACGCATTTCAGGTAGAATTTAATTAAAAAATGAGGACTCTATAAAGCGCAGATCTTTCCATAAATTTAACAGTGCATAGTTTGTACGTTTTCTCAGATATTTAAATAAATGAATCAAATTTTCACCGCAATAACTTATACATAGTCGCACAAAAATGTGCGGTCCTTTCAGGTGTTTACAGCATATGGCGAGAAAAAAATGAGCCAAGTTTACACTAACTACATTTATAGTATATACATGTTATTAACGACTCAGAAATCCGGCAATTTGAGACAAAGTTTTTGCGCCATTAAAATTACAGTATTTTTCAACTGTTGACGGCTCTACTTGGTGGAATAACATATCGTGGGAGAATTTAAAACACTCAGTAATATTCCACAAAGATTTATTTTCCCGACCGGTTTCAACGCTGACGCGTCATTTTCAAGGGTACAATTCTCAACTGTTGAGATCAATTGTTGATCAATTGAGAATTGTACCCTTGAAAATGACGCGTCAGCGTTGAAACCAGTTGGGAAAATAAATCTTTGTGGAATATTACTAAGTGTTTTAAATTCCCCCATTACAGTATTTAGCCAATTTTTCTCACAGCTGCGTATATTTCAAAATGAAAAATGAATATAGTCTCTTTTTTCACCAGGGAAAAATCTCGAGCTAAATACCGTGAAATCAGTTATAGAGAAAAAAACGTCAACTTTTTCCAGGATACAAGTAAGTAAAATGGAACAGAGGCATCCAATGGTGAAGGTTTATTCTTCCGTTTTCAGGAGTATCCGCTGCGTTGCTTCATCTTGGATACGATATTTCGCCGGCTATCCTCCAGGCTTCCTCAGGTCCAAGTGAGTTCAAGGTACTTCCTCAGTTCCAAGCCAGTAGGACAGCCGGCGGAATATCGTTCCCAAGATGAAGATACGCGTTGGAAACCCCGGAATACGGAAGAATCAAACTTCATCCAAACCCCGCGGACGCCTGAATCACAACAGCATCCAATGGCAGTTATAATCCGTCCATCCATTGTGGTGGTGGTGGTAACCATGAATACTATATGAAGGATTCCGAAATTGGCCGCAGTAAGTGCTGCCTAAGCCCGCACATTTTAATAGGATCCCCCATGTCGCCACTCGCGGCGCTGACTACATGAGGGGTCTGAAAATCCTACGGAAAGGCATGACGGTAGTTAATGGTAACATCTCTCGATAAATGGGCCAAGTAGGAATTTAAAACGACTCATAAGCAAGTATGAACGCGTTGAGCATTATTATAACTATCTGAAAACGTGCGTTTTTCGAATCAAACCAAAATACGAATTCTAAATCAGTCACGCGCTCGGTGGCGTTATCTTCAAAAGCACGAGCGATCCACTCCAGACAAATTAGAACGCAAAAATTGTGCAAGAAACCTAGGACACGGACGTCCGACCTTCAAGATGCTATTCCACACACAATGACAGCGATTTCGCAAATCTGCCAACATATTTGGTGTTTCAACGACCAAGACCTTCAAATTAGACATACCTTGGGCTACGGTTACTATGGATGCGAGTTCTGACGAAAATGTGTTCTGACGAATCCGTCCGAACAAACAAACAAAATTATTTTGTTAGTCCAGCAGGTGAAATTCCGTTTCAATACAACCTACTGTAATAATCTTAAGCTCTACAAGTCATGTTCTTGATGAATAAAATGTAAACATTAATTCTGATTGCTTATTTATCTAATTGATGTAAACCCCACATCAAAATAAAAAAATTGTACTTGCTGCTATTGTTAAGTTCCGTAGCAACTTTCTCCCACTTTTGCCGAGACATATCTCTGTTATGATAATTTTTGTCTCTCATACCCTACAAACACCTGTTCTCGTACACAAGACTGATCCATTTATCGTCATCCATGGTGAAATAACCAAATCACTTGAGCTTCAACGCACGAAAACACTCAAAACAGACGCAGGTCGCACGAAAAAAATCAAACTTGTTTGAACGTTCAACTGGTTCTGACGACGTCGTGCATGTTCTGACGTGTTCGTCGCTGCCAGTTTAAACACTCTCATCGGAAAACAGGCGTTTGTTTGTTCGGACGAATTCGTCAGAAATTGTCAGAACACATTTTCGTCAGAATTCGCATCCATAGTAAGCATAGCCTTGGAATGACAACAATCTTGATGGAGCAGCGGACGAATAGCAAGTATAGCGTTCTTTGTGGTAACCATCCCGTCTATTTCAATGGCTTGGTGGTGGTCAGCGGTTGGGGGCTGTGAAGGGCGAAGGTGGATCGAGGAGGAAGGGGTTGCGGGGGAACAGATAGCGCTGTGCTCCCTGGAATTTTCCTAAGGGGGGGAGGGGGGATGAGAGGGTGGGAGGAAAACCAGGTAAGGATACGTGGAGGTCTTCCCTCCCCCTCCCCTCCCCTAACTCCCGCCCGAACCCCCTCGTGCTGTAATGGCCACGAAATTGCCCCCTTCGGACCAGAAACCTTTGCCTCCACGAAGGAACTCAACTGGAGGAAAAAAGAAGGGTTGAAAAAAAACCAAAGGAATGCGGGGCAGGTAATGATGATAACAATGCAGTGGGGAGGATTTGAGATTGCGGTCTTCAGGGAGGGGTTGTAAGGGGGGGTGGGGAAAGCGATTTGTTTTGGGGTGGGGGACTGCTGATGGCCTGTCTCTTCAGAAAAAGAAAGCACCCGAGGGGTGGTCGAGAGACTCACGGGAGAATCACGCGACTGGAGTTCACTCTCGCCATCGTCAAAAGGAATAGCGACTTCCCTCCAAGAATAAGTGCGCGCACAGCCGAAATGCATCGACAGACTCTTAAGATAATGCGAGCTAGATAGTTCCCTGGCCATAATAGAGACCATATTGGATATTATTATTATTATTATATGGTATTCTTCCGGTAAAGGTAGGTTTTGCCGAATGTCAGAGAATCCGCTCCCGGTCTTTTACAATTTTAGGGGCCTATCTCCCTCTAATATATCCTTTTCCGCCTCTGCATACGATCTACTCTTCTTCATCCCGTCCATGAAACCTATTCTCTTTCTTCCCCTACCCCGCTCGCCCAACATCCTTCCCTCTATCACACTCTTCAGCAACCCATCACCCTTTATTACATCCTTCAGCCATCTACACTGCCTTTGGGGAGGCAGTCGGTCGCCTCCCCAAATATCCAATCCAAGGTAGTATGAGCGAGATTTCTTGAAAGTAAAACCAGTAAGACGTGTTTATTTAAAAACTATCGACTGCATTTACATTTGACCTTCCGTTTTTCATCACTAGGCGGCAACATATTTAAATGTTTTTTTTGTTTACGGAATTCTAGACGACAGTTTTGGCGACGAGATAACAATCCATAATATATATTCCAGGTTTCGCCCTACACATCTCGGGAGGGATGGCAATCCTACCTTGGCGACGGACACCCTGCGGGAATATGGACACCGTAGACGCATTCGTAAGGGAGTCATTGTAGAGAGGATGCAAGGATTGGGGGAATATTTCGCGGAAGTGACCGCGTTTTGTTTTCTTCTCCCTCCCCACGGTCCCTCCCTCCTTGGCATGCACTTACGTGCCGCCCCCGCCGTCGCGGCGCTACCGATCACGTGGGGACGCAAATGCATTTAGTGGCGTCGGCCGACGTCCGTCTCTGCACACGAGAGCCAAGCAAGGGGCGGTTTGTGATCGCAACGGAGGGGCGGAGGGGGAAGGAAGGTGGGGGGCAAAGTCGATAAACCGCCGACGGACGAGGAACGGAGGAATGAGTGTGTGATGTGCTTTGCGGCCGCGGAATCGGACGGACGGCGGCTCTTTGCGCGGCGTCGCATTCATTTCATCGTCCCAGACATACACAGTGAAAGTACTCACCCTCCCCCGTTCCCCCGCCATGCTAATTCTGTTACGCCTTCAAACAGGGTGCGACCAAACTCTCAGACACATTCCTCACACGCATCATGAGGAAGTATGTTATTTGGATACGGGAGGTCCGGAAACGCTTTATTTTCATGTCGGAAGGCATTTCCTACAACTTCTCACAAAACATTAATCATGGGAAATAGTGATGAGTCGATTCCACTTTTTTTCGGTTCCGATTCTTTCAAATCTATTCCCGATTCTCGATTCCGATTCCATCGATTCTTATTCCTAATAATGATGAGAAGGTGAAAGAACCTTGTTATTTTTCAATCGTTTGGCCTCATCTGGAATATGCTGCAAGTGTATGGGATCCATATGAAGCGGGGTTAATATTGGAATTAGATAGCGTGCAGCGAAGAGGAGCTGGGTTTGTAAAACGATGCTACGATATGTTTACCAGTGTGTCTGGATTGTTAAAAGATTTGGGATGGGAATCGCTATCACACCCTAGATTAAATCATAGCCTTAACCTCTTAACTCAATTTCAGGAAAAGCATTTCTCTGACGACGTAAAAAACATACTGTTAACCCCCTCGTACTACAGCAGATTAGATGACGCCAATAAAATTAGAGAGATAGGTTGTAGAACCGATAGGTATAAAATGTCATTTTTTCCGCGTACCGTTCGGGACCATAACAGCTGTGATCGCCGTCAAGATTAATGCGAATAGTGAGATTAGCTAGACTGCAGATCTTTTTCCTTGTATTCTCTAAGTTCTTATTTTTGCAACATTTAAATATTGATGATCTTATTTATGCATGATATTTTGAATCTGTAGTAGTAGTCCTTGTACCCCTTGCATGTTGGAACGATTGACATTGGAATGTTTCTTGGTTAGCAGATTTTAATGGGCGCGTTGCATGTGTGGTACGCTGGTTTCAATGTAGTTTCTGTGTTCTGCCGTATAATTCATGCATTCCTAGTGTGGAAGCACCCCCTGCCACACACCCTTTGGGTGTCTTGCAGGGTATGACGTAGATGTAGATGTAACATACACAGTGAAAGTATCCCCCCGCCTATCCGCCATGCCAATTCTGTTACGCCTTCAAACAGAATGAGACCCAACTCTCAGACACATTCCTCACGCGTATAAGGAGTAAATATGTTATTTGGATACGGGTCCAGGAACGCTTTAATTCCATGTCTTAAGTCATTTCCTACAACTTCTCACAGAATATTAATCATGGAAATACTAGGAATGAGCCGATTCCAATTTTTATCGATTCCGATTCTTAAAATCGATTCCTTATTCCCGATTCCGACTCCATCGATTCTTATTCCTATAATAACAGGTGGGATATTGATATACCAGTGGCGTACGACAATTACTTAAATTCAAGTATTGGCTGAAATAAAATAACAAAGACAATGAAGTCGCTCAAAAAGTATATTTATTAACAAATAGCAAATATATCCTCAGCTTATTGAGGTAGTACATAAAAAGTACATATTGATAGCCTACGCCCAAAATTACTGAGACAAATATGATGTTTTATTTATGTTTGTGTATGTTATGAAGTTTGATTTAAATAAAAAAGTGGTATTAGTCTTAGTTATTCATCGACAAAACATTTTAGGCGATTGATTCTCGATGCCGATTCTAATCCTGAGAATCGGTGGAATCGACAATCGACATTTGAATTCGACTCATCCTTAGGAAATACACTGGAATAGAACGTACCAGCGTACCACATGAAACTCTTTCTTGAGCGAAATGTTTAAAATGCTCTCAAATAGCATTGATAATATATGCATCAACCCACCGTCTCATTGAATCCTTGATCTCACTACCCTCTGCATCTTGTACCGGGGTTTGTTGCAAAAGACCTTTCAAATGCCTCCAAAAATAAAAGCCTTGTGGGCTAATTTCCAGATAGCGTGGAGGCCAGGGAATTTATAAATCTGTTATTTAGAACCCTATCCACATGACATATTTCCTTCTTCTACGTGTGAGGGAAGGGTCCTGAAAATTCTGCCGTACTTTGTTAAATCCTATATATACATCGGTGAATTTTGATAAAATCATTGCCGCTGATCAATACTGATGCCCCAACAACCCCGCGAGAAAGCGCTGAACGCGGCGAAATGTTGCAGGATTTGGCTATTCCCAATATATGTTGTTGGTGAAGTATAATCGGGCCTTTCACTAGGTAATACCTATCTGTATCAACAGAAAATACAGTGAACTACCTTAACGGTGTGTGGCAGGGGGTGAGTTGTCACCAATCTGTATTACACTACACCCTATTCAAGTAAATTAAACTGCGGCTAATGATGAATTAGCAAAAATTTGCTAAAAACATGTCAAGAGGTGAAATTTCAATTACATGTGCCGCCCTATAGGCATTCATCCGATAAAAGATAGTTTGTCTTACTGTTTTCACAACGAAACAAACGCACAAGAATAAAATCACATTCAGGGAGTAGGAATTGTGCCATTGAAGCCATTTTCAAATGCCGTGTGTGCCGGTATCAGAATCGGTAAATAGGCGGTTTTCAACCACGCATTCATGAGGTGAGCATTAGAATACTGATAACCATTTTTTCTTGTTTCGGATTCCTATGTCCAGTCGTGTTATAGAAAACAGGGGAAACAATAATTTTAGCCGGAAAGATGACAAACATACTACGTCTTCTTCTACATCTACGTCATACCAAACAAGCCACCCAAAGGGTGTGTGGCAGGGGGTGCTTCCACACCAGGCATGCATGAGTCATACTGCAGAACACCGAAACTACATTGAAACCAAGGTACTACACATGCAACGAGCCAATTAAAATCTACTAACCAAGAAACATTCCAATGTGAATCGTTCCAACATGCAAGGGATACAAAGACTACCACTACAGATTAAAAATATCATGCATATATAAGATCATCAATATTTACAATATGTATAAATAAGAACGTAGAGAATATAAAGAGAAAGATCTACAGTCTAGCAAATGTCACTATTCGCACTATTCATGACGACGATTACAGCTGTTATGGTCCCGAATGGTACGCGGTAAAAATGACATTTTATACCTATCGGTTCTATAATATATCTCTCTAATTTTATTGGCGAGATCTAATCTGCCGTAGTACGAGGGTGTTAACAGTATGTTTTTTTTACGTCGTCAGAGAAACGTTTTTCCTGAAATTGAGTTAAGAGGTTAAGCCTATAATTTAATCTACGCTGTGATATAGTGATTCCCAAGTCTTGTAGCCTCTGACAAGACAGAGTATTCTACTGAGAGTGTACCCAGAAAACCACTCTCCATTTCTTTCATACAGTTGCTGCTTGCTGGAACCAAATCAATACTTCCAATGACTTTGCTTTGCAGTTTTACGACACTTTTCTTGGTTGAGGTTTCTCCTTGAATTATGAAAGAAAAATGATGTGCATTTTTCCACGAATTTTCATTTTCAATGCTCAACGCGTTACAATTCGCAAACTCATCATCAGGTACAAGGTTCTTGAGGACCTTGAACGACTCAGAGATGTTATCTCGGTGAATTGAAACACGTTTCACCTAGCATGTTAAAATGTTTAGAAACATGCGATTCTCTTTAATTTCATAATATTTAGATTTCGCTATATCAAGCCTGATACTACTGAACTATCTCCTTGAAGTTGATGCTATTACTCATAGGCATTTTATTTTTCAAAAATTTCTTCCTGAAAGCGTCTGTAGAGTCAGGGAGTCACGCAGCTTCAAAACACTTAATTGTTTACACCGCTCAAATGGGCTGATTAATGTTGCCGTAATCAAAGTAAGTGTTCCACTCACTAAAAGGATCGTCACGACTAACGCTGTCGTTAGGATCGATACTGAAATCATATCGTGATGCCATTTAAACCTCCTCATTACATTATTTGGAACCAGGGGGTGATTGATGCTCCTCTGATTCCGCAAATCCTCGTCAAGTCTCCCGACAAAGGCTCTAATGCAATTAATCATCATTAGGAGCTTCTCTTAGAGAGTGAGTGGGTTATCCCCCCAATACCCTCCCTTATAAGCTCCCTACCCCTTCCCCCCAACCAGCGACAAGCGGCCTCTTTTTCTGTGTTATTTCCTCTCTACTTGCCATCTCGTTCGTTGCCAATCTCACTTTTTCTTTCTCTGTCTCGTCCATCATCGTTATCCCACTCCGTCATCTCTTTATCGCCAGCCATTCCCTCCTGAAACCACCGCCAGAACCAATTATCCCCCTAGCCCAGCCTCGGAATCCATTTTGGGAAGTGAAACTCATTATCTTAACACCCTCAACCCTCTCCGCATTACACAAATCCTGCGTGAAGAAGACATAGTCCCTCATATTTCGACTCTCTTCCATTACGGAACGCCTCTGCATTTGCCGGACTACTGATTCTCTGATCGAACTTTTCCGATGGGTTTCTCAATAAATAAACGTCATTTATTTACCTGATAATACACCTTAACTCGACCACTTCAGTTTTGAAGCTCCGGAGATCTTGATTAGCGAGTGTTTGAATCGCGATAATTGGAAAAAAGTTATCGATTGCTTGCTTCTATTGTTTGATATGCCTAGATGCGGCTCTACACTGGTGATTTGATTTCTAAGGAAGTTGCCAGTGTGGATCTCGGATCGAATCGCTGAGCTTAATCGAATATCGTAGAGCATATTAAGGAATGAGTGCCTGTCTAAGGAAGCGAAAATCGCCGTGTACAAAAGTGTACTTCTCCCCACCTTGTTGTATGGTAGTGAAACATGGGTACGTCAGGATAGACATAAAAGTAGACAAAACGCCGTGAGAATGAGTTAACTGAGGAGTGTTTGCGGCAAAAGTAGGATGGATAGAGTCAGGAATGAGTAGATAATAAAGTAATGAGGGTTAGATGCTCCAGTAATGGACATATATGAAAGGAGTGTGCTTCGTTGGTTTGGCCATGTTGAGAGAATGGATGAGAGTCGAATGACGAAACAGATATATGAGAATAGAATGAATGGTGCGAGAGGGAGAGGTAGGATAGAGAAAGTTGTCGTTGAATGTGGTCGAGGAAATTCTTAGGAGGAGGAATATTAGGAGTCTTAAAAACAGGAGGGCGTGTATGAAGCAGTGTATGGGGGTAAATCAGGCAAAAGAGGTTTGCAAGGATAGGTCAGTATGGATGAAATTATTGAAGCAGAGTTAGCTGTACAGATGTGTGATTGTGAGTGAAACTTCGTGACTGTGCCTACCCTGGAAAGGAACGGCGTGATTGGTATGTATGTACTTCCCGCATTTTCCAAAGAAATTAATTACGGAAGTAAACATAATAATTTCGGAACTCAATAAAATTTGTAATAATTCCGTTCGTGCGTCGCTCTGTCCGAGTCTAACCGACAATCGTGGATTTAATAAATACTTCGTGAAGTCAAATTCCTCCATATTTCGCCTACCTCAACATACAAGGCAGTCCTAGACACTTCTGTATTTCAATCAGGTCAATAAAAAATGATCGTGATTTCAATGAAAATTAATCGTTCACTTGTTTTATTTATTTCAACGCGCCCCAAAGCCTGAGCGTCATCTTCAGGTGAAACGGTTTTTTAAAGTGAAGGTGACGCCCAGGCGTCAGGAGTTGAAACGCACTGTAACTGCATTTGGGACCCTGGTAAAATAGATTTGACCAAAAAATTGATAAATTACTAAGGAAAGAAGCGTGCTTCGTAACAAACTGCTACGAGCGTACACATAGTGTCTCCCAACTTTCAGAGGGGTTCAGGTGGGTGCCCCTAGAGACTCGGAGGCTACACGCTAAGCTTAGATTGCTTGAGAAATTCAGAACTGATTATTTTCAGAGCTACATAACTACAGAGAATATTATCTTGACTCCTCACTACATCTCCAGGCCTCACAGGTGCGATAAAATAAGAGAGATACACTGCCGATAGGTACAAAAACTCGTTCATTCCGCGAACAATAAGCGACCACAATAAAAATTGAGCTCTACTAAATACATGCCTATAATGCATGTCACCATTTCATCACCAAAAACTTATACCTATACACTGCTGGTGACCTAACACGCCCTGTCACACGCCCATGTGGCTCGCAGGGTATTATGTAGATGTAACAAATAAAACTATTGGGCAGAACAACTGTCACTTTCTGGTGATATAAGTTGCTGTTTCGCCACGTATCGCCTAGCAGGTAAAGTCGAAGTTCTATATTTGCCAGACTACCAGCTTCTTTGTTAAGTTTCCCGGGGAGTTTCTAGATTATGAATGTTATACGTGTTTTGGTATTCGGAGAATACACATAAAACCAATCGTGTCAGGTGTAAAGTTCCGGAGATAGTGAAAATGTAATTAGCACGAGTTTTGAGAATCTAAAAAATAGTTATCGATTTAATTTTGTTACAATTGGAAATTCTTAAATTTCTTTTTACGGCCAGCGTTCAACCTTTCGCCTTATTTTGGGATCTCCGTCGCCATATCTGCAAATAATTTAATGCTGAATCCAGCCTTTTACCAAGGACATTAGCTATGACCAATATAGCTTCTAAAAGTAGCTACGAACCTAAATCCTGGTAAAATAACGTTCTGCATTATTTGCAAGCGTTAAATGCCCTTCAGCGCCAGGGTTAATAGCGTAAAACACTGCTAGTCATGGTGATGTGTCTTTTAACAACAAAAACGCAATGATGACTAGTAACATCGGCCAACATGGCGACTCTGGAATTTAGGGGAATTCTCTTATATTATTTTCAAGTGGTCCAAATGGCTCACCCAGTTGCAATTATGTGTAGCGGAGTAACTGCGCAGTGAATTTCAATTTTCTGTCTTAACTTTCAGCATTTAGGTTCCACACACTTACAGCCACGTACTTAGGGCTTTATATCGGTAAATATGGACGATACTTTTTGTTTTCGATTCTGTTTTTTGTAATGATATGTCTCTTTTTGAACGTGCTACAAGTATATTTAAAATTGGCGATTTTGCTGTGAGTGGACTATTTTCTTTAAAAAATCAATAAAAAATATATTCCCCGATACTACGAAATTTGAGGTTAGATCTTGAGATATTACAAATACAATATAATTTTTATATTGTTTTAGTGTTGAATGACTCAGAAGATTATAAAAGCAAGGAGATGGTAATGAATGAAGTAAGATGTTGGCAAATACCAAGGCAAGGCATAGAGGCAAATTAATCGTGAAACTAGCGATAGCTACTTTCGAATGCCACAATTCCACTAAGATCCACCCCGATACAGATGACGACGAAGGAGACGAATGATCTTTGTGACATCGATCTATAATAAGTAAGGCTTTCTGCGACACCAACGTCTTTACGACAGGCGATAAAACATGCGAGACTCATCTGCCGCAGCCACAGCCATTAACTCTGAGGATAGCGAAATAACCTCCAGGACCGGGAAGTATGTACCTACATTAAGTACATAGCCGGGAGGTGTGTTAAGTTTTTATGAGGCATAAAGTTTTTCCCCAGGTAAACATATTATACCGAGATACTTCGGTGCCTTGAAGCTGGCGGATGGGTAATTACTGATGAATCCGCGAACAGAAGGTATGTCACGTAACGCACCAGCCGTTATAGGCCTCGCTATATTTCGAATTGAAAAATCTTCCGTCACTAAGTAAGATAAGATAAGATAAAGTTTATTTACTCTGGGACCATATAATCCCATGGAGCACAAGTACATGGCATTTACATTTGTTTATATATTAAGCTGCTGATAAGATTTACAGACAGCGTAAAGTAATAGCTACATAATTACATGCAGAAGACATAATAATAGAGGTTGGTATTGTCTCTGGAAAAATTACATAAAAAGATTAAAGGCATAACACTTACAATGCTTTGTATAAACAGCCACTAATATTACGTAATTTACAAAAAATAAAACAAAGAAATAAGTAAACGTTACATTTCATATACTAATATTTAGAGCATAAATACTCTTTCAGAGCTCTCTTGAATGCATACACTGATGTCAACGTCTTTATATTCTGAGGAAGAGAATTCCACAATTTACACGATGATGCATAAAATGATTTATTATAAGTAGTTGTTCTATGGCATGGTATTATTAAGTTCGAATTATTTCTAGTCATTCGCTTTTTTTGTCCTTATTATATACATATTGGTCATATAAATACAATGGAATCTTGACATTTAATAATTTAAAAATAAATACACCCATTTGCAGCATACGTCTTTCTTCAATTTTTAACCAATTTAACATCTCATAATACGGGCTGACATGTTTATCGCGTGAGATATCATATATATATATATATATATATATATATATATATATATCGTATACAACAATTCTGTAATCTTTGTAGAATGGAAATTTGTTCATTTGATATATTCGTGAACAGCAGCGAGCAGTAATCTATACGTGGTAAAACTAAAGAGGTTACCAGCTTTTGGCGTAGCGGAAAAGGTATTAGGTGTCTGAATTGCTTCAGCTGATAAAGTGTTTTCAAAACTTTATTAGAAATACTATGAACATGTGAGTTCCAAGTCAAGGTTCTATTTATAACACCACCGAGATCGTTCACTTCATCAACATAATCAAGTTGTACTCCTTCAACAGTTATTTTAGGGAGGAAATCAAAGTCAAGAGAGTTTATAAATGAAGGACTTCCTATTATTATTGGTTTCGTTTTTTGAGAGTTAAGTTTTAGGGCGCTGGCCGATGCCCATGCACATATAGCGTGAATATCCTTATTAAGCAATGAAACTGTTTCCTCAATGCAATTACAATAAAATTCTACATAAACTTGTAGGTCATCCGCGTAAAAATGGTACTGACAGGTGCGAATCACATTTGATAATTCATGGACATAAATATTAAATAACAATGGCCCTAGAATGGACCCTTGAGGTACTCCGCTAGGCAATGTGGATGGATCAGAACAAACAGCTTCCAAACCCTTCACCGCCTGTTGGCTGTAGTTGGCTAAGTAGGATGTGTAATGATCGCACATCCCACCAATAAGGAAAGAGATAAGCGATCAATAATCCCGATGCCGATAACATGGATCTTGAGTACGATACGGATGGAGCCTGAATTCTTTAGCGCAAATCGTCGGCAAATTAACCCTTTGAGTGCGGTATGACGTGATATCACGTCATTGGCACCGTGAGTGTTCCAGCTTTCACTAGGGGGCCAGGTGAAAGTTCTCTAGTGAAAGCTGGAACACTCGCGGTACCCTTGACGTGATATCACGTCATCAGCACCAGCGTAAAGACAACATGACGTGATATCACGTCATGCCGCACTCAAAGGGTTAACTAACCACGTTACTCACATTTCCGACTTTTTAAAGGAGGAGCAAAGTGCAGATAATTTTTGACGTGACAGGAGGTTTTATTACCACTCCTATGGAAAAACCTTCCTTTTTTCACATCTCCTTTATAAATGGTTTGACATGTAGAACTATCCAGGGACCATAAGCCAATATTAATGGCATAAAAACAAAAAAAAAACATATTTTTTGGAGTTCCGTGATTGGTTAATTAGACTGACAGTATAGTTAAACAGAGATGGTGCGACGATCTTCAGATGAAGCCATTACCACCATTGTGAGATTCCCTAGAGCAATAATGTAATTTCTGTATGAAATCGTGAAGCAGGACGGATATTCTAAAGAGTATTTGTTTTCTACTTAAAAGTGGAATGCTTGAAAATATATTTTTTGAAATTTGAAAGACGGCACGTGTAGCATATGTACTCGAGAGCAGACGGTATGTTATTCAACACTCTAAATGCCTCTTTCGCCTTGAAATAAGCATTAAGGAAGGAAAACACATGTATTTACTACACAACCGACATTATTTCAATTCCTCTGTAATTCTGCACCTTATGCACAGCAAGCGTGTTGACGAATATGTTTATGCCTGTTTCGGTAATGGTGAATCACGGACACATAATATGGCGGAAGCGGCTTTACATCGGATTACAACCGAGAATACTCCAACGCCTTTAGTAAGTACTCCAACAACAACTCCATGGTGGGTGATCTCGTGCGGGAGGCGGCCATGTTGGAGACCGAGCGAAAACAGTACGACGAAGGGCTAGGATCCTAGAGCGATTTGAGACAGAATGTCATTCTCAAAATTCGCAAATACCTTAACTTCGGATACATCGTTAAGAACACACATACAAAACATTTGCTATTTCTCTCCGGTTAGCCCACACCTCAAATACGCCGCGAACATTTGGGACCCTGAGCAGAAACATTTAAGAAAAAATTAATAAATTACAAAGGAATACTTCACTCTTCGTTTATAACTGCCACGAGGTAACATATAGTGTTTCTTAGAGTTTGAGGGATTAAGGTGGGAGCCCCTAGAGACTCAAAGGCTACGCGCTAGACTTACTTTGCTTGAGAAATTCAGAACAAATATGTTTCTGGTGGACACAGAGAGTATTTTCATGACGTCACTACATCTCTAGGTCTGACAGAAGCGATAAAATAAGAGGGATACAGTGCCGAACAGATAGGTACAAAAAATCGTTCTTTCCGCCCACAATAAGCGACCGCAATAAAAACTGTGCTCCAGTAAATAAACTCCCATAATACATGTCACCATTTCACCTCGAAAAATTTTATATCTTTACACGGCTAGTAACCTAACACCCCCTGCCACACGCCCAAGCGGCGGCTCGTGAGGTAGTATGTAGATGTAGATGAAATCCGGAATAGGCAGGGAAAGTGGCTGTAAGAAATGGTACGGGGTAGAGGGCTGTTCATGTCCATGACAGAGGGAAGGATCTGGGCCAGAGGGGAAGGGGATAACAGAGAATAGGTTTTATGAACGGGTATGAAGAAGGGTGGATTTATTCTGAGGCGGAAACGAAAATATTAGAGGTAGTTTGAGCCCTGAAAGTGCAGAAAATTTGCAGGATTTTTCTCTGACTTTCAGCAAAACGTACCTTTAACCGGTGGAGTATTTAAAAAAAGTGTTAATTGATAGACTTGGCGTTGATTACTGACTTACTCAGACAAATCAGGTATGAATGAATTGTATTGGTGCGTATAATAATAGTGATAACATGACATGAATTTCGAATTTTTCCTCATGCCAATCAGGAACGCCGCTTTCACCATATTTCAACCTATTGGGCTTGGACAAGTAACAATGGGGGAGGTGTGTTCGCTTTGTGGCCGGCGTTCCCTTGGCAACGAGGCCGGCATTCAGAGCGAGCAAAACATCAAGGGCACCTAGGAGTGTATACACATTCAGAGCAGAGATGGGGGGGCTGAAAGTGTTAGTTATTGAGGCTCGCCCGGGTTATTTCGGGGCACCATCTTCGTCGGGGCTTCATCTGCGTCTTTCGCCGAACGGACGAGCGCCGAAAGCGCCGAGCACGGTGCGGAGTACAAGACGGTTAGAAGGATGGATGCGAGGGAGGTTAGTGTGGAAAATGAATCGCAAAAAATTACCTCTTAAATACAAACTAGCGTAAAAAATATCTTGGAAACAAATCTTCAAGGGGTTTGATGTACTAAAAAATTCCTGAAATCATTCCTCCACGGGATTCAAATATCAGGCAAAAATTGATCCAAATACATATCCAGGTGTGATGTGATAAAACAGTGCCATTATTACAGAAGCAAAAAATTCGTAGTTTTTTGCTAACTTAGTAGAAACAGCATGTGTTTTGTGACTGTCATTATACGCCAAGTCTCAATAACTTTGCCTTTGTTGAACGCCACAGATCAGCCAAGTTTGTGCCTTATTAGGTTGCGGGAGGTTCTATTAGACCATACATATTACCATGAATATATATTATGGATTTAAATGTTTGGCATTGTTGCCTAGGCTACGTGTTCTTTAACTTTCCACTTTTAGTTCACCCAGTCCTTGGCGCCACTTCGAAAAAAGTCTTTTCAGTTGAATCGTAAATAGACGTAGTTAATTGTTGCTAACGTGAGCCTGTGATGGATATTCAATGGCCATCGAGGAGATATGAATTAATTGATGCTTTGAGCAATACCTTGTTATTTTCGTGATCTAAAAGTTACTTTGTAAATGCTAGTGAGGAAATATTTATTATAGAAAATGTGTAAGAGGTTTATGAAACGTCCAGCGTGTGCCGAGACGATGTTTGCCAGACTCTGATTCTAATTTGGACGCATTAAGACCGTTCAGCTTAATTAAAGAATTTAGAATGCCTTATTGAAACAGAACTTTCTTCGTACCAGGCTGCAAAACAGGGTATGCGTCTTCGAGGACCAAAAATGCGAGACTTGGATTGTAAAATACTAATCTGTTCAATGCGGCGGTAAGTGCATTCCTTTTTACCTACACTGCAATGATGGCCATTGAGAATACCCATAAAGGCACCTCGCATTATTATTAAATTTCCGTATAACGATATTCAAGAAGTGCTTAGAAGTTAATTGTGCATTTGTGTAGTCAAATTTGGAGAGGAATTTAATATATCTGTAGTCCGGACGATATTAAAAAAGTGTATAATTACCTCCCGCGTGTAGTACTACATTTTTTATCCACTGCGTTATGATTAATTGTAACATCCATGTATATTCATGGTAAAACCAGTACGACGTGTTTATGTAAATACAGTCGATAGCTTTTCAAACTATCGTCTGTATTTACATTTGAACTTCCGTTTTTCATCAGTAGGCGGCACCACTTTCCAAAAATTGTTTGTTCGCGGCGCGAAATCGAGGGTCCCAGGTTGCACAGAAATAAATATTATATAATAATAACCCCGGTCAAGGAGAAATATTTTTCTCGCGTGGGATGCCGCTCTCTAGTGCATTAAGGTATGTACGTTTTCATGAACGCGTTTCAGACGAAGAGACGCGAAAGCGAGATCTTCAGCCAATCAGGAGCCCGGATTTATTCGTGTGAGTTCGCGTACATTCGCGTAGAGTCGCGTCGCCCGAGTTGAAATATTTTCAACTTTCGACGCGTGGAACGCGTAGAATCAAAAACATGGCTGACCGGCAAAGTGTAGGTTCCGTGGACGAAATAATCATCTCCGAAATTCGAGAGAAGTACACGTACCTGTACAGTTATAAGGACTATCGATACATGGATAGAAACCCAAGAAAGAAGGCGTGGAGGGAGATAGGAGTATCCATTGGAGTGGAAAGTAAGAACAACTTTTATTTCCGATGATTCTCAAAGCTTACATGTGTTAATGCATTTTTGGTAATATCATTGTGCTTTACAGCAAAAAATGAGTCGGCTCGGTGGAAATCTCTCCGGGATAAGTATGTGAGGGACAAAAAGAAGCCCAGAAGTGGCTCAGGTTAAGCTCCTACGCGTAGGTTCGCCTACGCGCAGTCTGCTTGCTTACGAACGGTTCACGCGAAGAAATGACGCGTCCATGAAAACGTAGCTTTATGGGGTGGCTCTGTAAAGGCAAAGCCGTGGTATACTAAAAATTAATCACATTTTCAGCTGAATCGGAGTATCTACTCGGATGACATTTGGAAAGCAGTTCGGTTAAAATATTCCATCCATACTACGAGACGCAAAACAGTGAACACGATGCGCATTTTGCTCGAAGTGATTCAACTCTTTAGTCTGATTTCTCGTTCCCCTAAGAGAAAAAAACCTTGCCTCATATAAATTCCCTTTCATTTCATGAAATAGAGAAAATCTCTTGAGAAACATTTCGTCCGTTGGGTGGGACATTAAGCTGTGGAACCGTTTGGGCTCTGCGACTAGCCTGACTTAGGCGCCGGGTTTCTCTCCACCCTTCCTTCATTACGCCCTTGACCCTTCATTAACAAAATAACCACCTATCCTCACCGGTGAAAATAGCCTCAGCTGTTGGTCGTCTGCCGCATGTAAATAATTAAACTAAGAAATGCATTTTAGGTAGTTTGAGCGAAATATCATTTAACCTGAAATCAATGAATTAGGTCTCATTTTAAAGAAAAATATCTCACCCTTCTAATGAAACAAAAATTCAACCCCTTACCACATAACTTTCGGAGATGTTCGCCAAAATAAACCAGCCCTTTAACATGGGAAATGGTACGTGTATGCACTCAAAGGGTTAAGGTAGTTCAAGCGAAAAATCATTTTACTTAGAAATCAATGAATTTGGTCTCATTTCAAAGAAAAATATCTCACCCTTCCATTGACATCAAAAATTCAACCCCTTACCGCTTAACTTTCCGCGATATTTGCAAAAAAAATATATCAGTCCTTTTGCATGGGAAATGGTACGTGTATGTACTCCAGAGACATTATTTACAAAATGAGAAATTTCTAAAACTTAGATGCCGTAAAAAAACTAACAGCGTGTAGTTTGTATGTTTACTCAACTATATTTGAAAATTAATCATATTGTCACCGAAGTAGGTTCTTGGGTATCACAAAAAACCTCCCGTTTTGAAGGCGTTTCAAAAGCACCGTGCGAAAAAAATGAGTCAAGTTAAAGACTTATTTATATATTTTCATTTAATTAGTTACCAGTTCTGCCATATCAAACTGTATTATTGCACCATTTATAATGCGATATTTAATTCATGTGTCCTACAGCTGGTGAAATTGAAACAATTAGTTCGAATATGGTCTCTATTATGACTAGGGAACTATCTCGCTCGAACTATCTTAAGAAATTGACGAAGATAGTAAATGTACAATAATTCAATATTACTCCGGTGAAACTCTTTCAAATTTAGAAAGTCGAAGAAAGGGAACTGACCTGGTGTCACAATTGTGTTCCGATATCAGAATTGAAATTATATCTGAATATTAAAAAAAAATAGATGCAGATGAGTGCATTCTCAGACCCCGATAGCGACTTACTCCATAATACACTTAGTCTTCGAGAGCTCTGGAAAGTGTCCAACTGCCAATTTAGGAATTTTAATGCTCCAAGATCTCTGCAAACACCGGCATAGCAACCACGAGACGTAAACAACAGTATCGCGACGGGTGGGAGAAAACTTTGAATCTTAATCGACTTCCTTAACGAGGACATTTAGTCGTCACGATGAGGTTCTTCAAGTCGTTTCCATCGGTGTCCTGGAAAACTTTGAATTCAAACCCACGCTCCCGGATGAGATGAAAGAGAGCTACGTAGATGTCATGCTATAAAGCTCCTTTGGATTCGTTTTTGACTTGCGTTTCCACCCTCGACTGGCTCGCAGGGACGTAAAATCTATTTCTCATGAATCCTTCAAAATTTAAGGTAGTGCGAGCGAGATTGTTCCCCTAATCATAATAGAGACCATATTCAAATTATACTTTTTGATTTCACCAGCTGTAGGACACATCAGTTAAATATTGCAGTAATGATGGTGGAATTAAATAGTTTTAAATGACAGAAATTGTAAGT
Source organism: Ceriagrion tenellum (assembly GCA_963169105.1). Classification (NCBI taxonomy): domain Eukaryota; kingdom Metazoa; phylum Arthropoda; class Insecta; order Odonata; family Coenagrionidae; genus Ceriagrion; species Ceriagrion tenellum. The sequence continues at coordinate 12,806,464 of OY720639.1, forward strand.
AAATTAATGAAAAAAATCTAAATAAGTCTTTAACTTGACTCATTAATTCACGCGGTATGTTTGAAATTCCATCAAAACGGAAGGTTTATTGTGATCCCGAAGAAGTTACTGCGGTGACAATATGATTAATTTTCAAAAATAGTTGATAAGTCATAAGAAATACACACTGTTGATTTTTTGACTAGATCTAGGTGTTAGAAATACATCATTTTGTAAATAATGCTTCTCTAGAGTGCATACACGTCCCATTTCCCATCTAAAAGGGCTGGTATTTTCTGGCAAATATCTTGGAAAGTAATGTGGTAAGGGGTTGAATTTTCGGTGTCAATGGAAGGGTGATATATTTTGCTTTAAAATGAGACTAAATTCATTGATTTCTAGGTAAAATGATATTTCGCTCAAACTACCTTAAAGAGCGTCGGTGTCGTAGTGAACTGTGAATTGGCCCGCAAAGCCAAAAGGGTCGCGTTGCGAATCCCTGACCAAGTTAAATTCTTCTTATGGCATTTTCATTGTTATAAGACGACGGTGTAAACCATTCAACACATAACAGAGAGTCAGCTTCAAATATAGAGCGTTCCACATTTAGTTGACAGTGTGGTGATGGACTCCGTTGTCAAATTTTTGGTCCGTCTACTGACCTCTATACCACGCATGCAATCATACCCAACACCAAGCAAAATTTTAGTGAGTAACTACAGGAAATTAACAAAATGTAAAATTTCCTGCTGCTATTGACAACATCCCACCCATGGCCTTATACACACCTCTATAGATAACTACAGTAAGTCCATGGTATGCGTCGTTTCGATTTACATCTGGCTCGATGTTACGTCCACGCTGACAAGGGTCATCGTAAAATCTTTCCCTGTTTACTGCTAATATGATAGACCGCATGTGCATATGCTTGCGTTTTTTGATTACTGAGACATAATCATCCCTTCTGAAATAGATATTTTTTCCTGGATAAAGGAGAAAAACGAATTTTGAAACTAACGCCTTGATTTGTCGCGGAATTAAATTGGTCACTAATATCTGGCTCCGTTTTACGTTGGTTAGATTTACGTCGCTCTTCTTCAACACGCATCTCCGACGTAAATCGAGGTCTTACTCTATGGTGCTAGTATTTCGAATAGTCGTACGCGCGGTGCCTTCATGAATTATTTTGGAATAGAAAAATTTTTTATCGAAATAAAAAAATCCATTAACATCTTGCACCATCCGTAGTGAATGGGTCAACCCTGCAAAAAAATTCGGTGTAGTTTCCCTGTAAATACTTCATTAGAATTTCTTAAAAAGTTCTGTAGATAATTCATAAAGTATTGAAACGCCGTTTTACGGAATTCCAGGTTCTGCAGAATACCTTAGGACGTTCTGCAGAATTCCCCACGACGTTCCACAGAAGCCCTTTGGCGCTCTGTAGAACTCCTTACACGCTCAAGATAACCTCACATATTTCCGTAGAGTTGCTTAAGTTCTACAGAACAGCTTATAAGGAGTTATTTTGCTCTGCAGAAAATAACTCTACAGAACATATGTTCTCTAGAGTCGGGCTCTCATGTTCCGTACAGATCCTTAGAAAAGGAACTAGTTTTGAAGAAAAAGAGTCGATTTCTGTAGAATTCCTTACGCTCTACAGAAAAGCTTCTAAGGAATTTTTTTTGCAGGAAATTGCTGTCAAATTAGCCTCTAATAGGGTTCTATAAAAGGATTTATAACGCTCCAATCAGTATCAGATAGAGTCTTCCGAAAAGCGACGCAGAAGAGGGAAATTCGCAACGATTTTACGATGATCGCTCGGAAAGTTCTTTCATTTTCTTTTATTCTCGGAGATTCGCTGGAAGAGTGACTCGGCGACTTCCGCAAAAGGAGAAGGTGATTGAAAGAATGCCGGAGGACTCACCGCCAAGGGCACACAAATCGGCGGAGGCCAAGAACCATCAGCAGAACACGTGAAGGTGGCAACACTTACCTAGAAAGAAAAAACAGATACGAAAGATGAGCCCTGACATCATACAAAAATGGAAACTTAAAGATAGCAGATGTTAAGAATAAGATATTGACATAAGGTCCGTGGTCTATTATAATTTTAAAACAATGATCTACAACTATATACTACCCCGCAAGCCGCCGCATGGGCGTGTGGCAGGGGGTTGTAGGTCATCAGCCATGTAAAGATGTAAGGTTTTGGGAGGTGAAATGTGACATGTACTATGGGAGTGTATTTTGAGGAGCTTAGTTTTTATTGTGGTCGCTTTTTGTGCGCGGAAAGAACGAGTTCTTGTACCTATCTGTTCGGCAGAGTATCTCTCTTATTTTATGGCATCTGTCAGACCTAGAAATGTAGTAAGGTGTCATGATTATATTCTCTGTGTCTCTCTGAAACTCACCAGCTCTGAATATCTCAAGCAGCCTAAGCCTAGCGTGCAGCCTCTGAATACGGTACCTATGAATGTCTAAGAAGTAGAGATTGAGAAATGGTTCTAAGTCACGCACGCGCGTTTGTCACGTTTTCCTCAAAATAAGTCTGCTTTTTTAACTTTTGGGATGCTCAGTATGTATATTCATTTCAGACTTTTTCCATGCTTACAGGCCATCAATCATTGATATAATTTTTGCTGAAACATCCTGATAATGATTTGTTTGAACATACATAGCAGTGACTGAATGGTTTTTCAAGTAACGCGTTGATATCAGTCCACTCTGAGACGAATCACAAGAATTAGATTGGTATATTAAATGAGACCTGATTACAGTTACACCCCTTGAAAAGGGCGATGCAGGAAACATTATAAAAACTATTCCTTTTAAAGAACGCAATGACATATGAGGACCCCAAGGAAGTCAATGGGGCCTAAGTAACAAAATCGTTGTTTTGAGAAAACTCAAGTCAAAGTTGACAATTTTTGGTACAACCAACTAAGTAGTTAAGAGGCATTTCTTTAAAAAGCATCACCTATCAAGAAAATCACTTGGATCCCTTTACCACCTAAAAGATTTATATTTTCACGTCCCATTCCTGTACATAACTTGTTTTTTTTTAATGTCACTTAGACCCCTTGACTTCTGGGGTCCACACATAATATCTTAGATTAAAATGGAAAACTCTCCAAAAGGTATTTTATACAGCATTGATTCAAGTCTGATTAGTTACATATGATTCTAATACTGATGAAGGAGTAATTATCATGCTAATTTCGGCACTGATTAATGTTTCTTCCTTGGGATTAATTTGCCTATCACTTTTGACCGGCAACATTATGAATAACATCCAAGTGTTACACTTGTATTTCTCCTCAAATAATGGAACAGTAATTTGCAATTCTTGGTACTCAGCGCTAAGTATCCGTTGAGCTTATTTGAAGGCAGATTTTACTCCCATATTATCACTTTAAATATGTCAACACCCTTTTTTAATGAAAGTTGGCAATTTTCCACAATATAAACTTAAATACGACCGGTGTCGATGTACTACTTCATCATCAGTTCACACCTGGTGATGATGTAGTTTGAAAAAACTCACAGTCAACGTTAAAAGACAATATTTTTTTACTCTTCTTCAAAATAACAACATATTACACAATTCTCCATGATTAAATATTCACTCATAAATAAAGACCAATGGCTTTGGAAGTTTCTCTAATCCTACATCGAAACCGGTCATTATAAATTTTATATTGTGGAAAATTGCCAATTTTCATTAAGTATGTCATTTCACCAGATTAAGCCTGAAACGTCTCTTTTTATGTCAACACCCTGTGAAATTTGGAGGAGGATATAGAAACGTGGAGCGCGTGAAATGGAAAATCCTTTAACCGAGCCTGGCTTCAACTCAACAGTTCAAAAAAAAACCCCATGGGCGACATCTGCAGATTGTCTTCTCCGAGGGGGTGAATCAAGGGTAATACGAGGTCCCACAATGTACATACATACGTAGTTGAGGCACTCTGAAGAGCAGGGCTCATAAAAAAATAGCACAAGCACACACACACCAAGGGAATGCGGGAAGAGAACACATGTGAACAGGAGTGGTTTGAGAGAGAGTCCATCCAAACGGCTGGTTGGTCCCCGCGGCTGAGTAAAGCGTTAAATCCCCGAGTCGCACATCTTTTTTTCATGCATGCGCTCGCTTGCTATTCAGCTGTCATGCAAGAGCTTTGGGGGGGCGAGGGGAATCGGGGGAGGGGGTGGGTGGTAGAAGGAGGTGGAGGAGGAATGTGAGGCCCTGGGGAGGTAATGCCACACTCCAAAAGAGGCGGAAGACATATTTTTTTCCGCGATTTGCACCGAGGGTGGTGCCAAGCGCGTGCCCTGTGGAACACGTGCTGCGATGCAGCGAGACGAAAGCGACCTCTCACGGCTCGCTTCCAAAAGTGCAAACGCCACGGAATAATCGGCGTCGATTGCTGCCGCCCGTTGGGAATCCACGCTGCCCTTGGGACGCAAATGTTGACAAATGCGGAGAACGAGTGTGCCAGGACGAAGGGCCTCGGTGAAATTGGACTGCTCAGAGGAAATTAACGTGAGCATCTGCACTCCACTCTGCGCCATGCGGGAAGCAGCATGGACGCGAGGAGGTGGTTGCTAGGATACCAGTCATTATTGCGATTTGTGGATAAAAGTGATATATGAACTATATAAAAGGCTACGCGTACGTACGTATGATTCAGCTGCTAGACGTAGCAATTCAGTTCAGCACCAATAGATGGCAAGCGACTCCTTTAACTGACACAGAGCTCGGGCTTATGTATTTTTCAAATTACACATACGTATTACCAAGGAAACGGCTTGGTTACAGTTCCTCCTGCTTCACCAGAAATGTTGAATATATGTAAATCTCTGATATTAAGAGATTTTACATTAATAAATGATTTTGTACTTTCCCGGCGAATATTATGTGTGGAATTCTTTCGGGATTTCGCTCATTTTAATTTCAAAAATGTCAACGTTTATTTCAAAAATAATAACGGAAAGTAGAAACAACATTGGTCAGTCAGATGTAACCGTCCAAGACCCTGAATAAGGGAGAACGCAGGCGGCCCGGGCATCGTTACCCTGATGAAGATGGAAGTGTTATCCATCGAAGCGTTGGCAGCAGCCATAAATTTAACCCGGTTTGAATCCCGAGAGAATTTCACACACATTTTACATTGTTTATATTGAAAATAAAAACCACTAATCATTTTCTATTCAATAATTTACTTTATCATTTTTTAGCAATATCGCCAATATTTCAGCCTGTCTCTCCAGGCTTTTCAACTAGTCCGTACATATACAAAAATCGATCCAATCGTATTAACAACCTAATAGTAATTTGCAGCGCAGTCCCATCTTCTGTTCAGTGTAATCTGAACTGATGAAGATTTCCCTGTTACGGAGGGAGAAAGCTGGCCAAGAACGTCCTTCAGCAGAGGTCTCATCACCCGCAAGGCCCTTCTCGTCTTCACCTATCAGCGCGGGGCCTCCCTCCCAAAAAGGGCCACCGCTTCTTCCCTTTTGTATATTCAACGGCTCTCTTTCAAAAGGTCCCGCATTCGAATGAATGCAGCCCCACCTGTCTTTTCCGAGGGGTCCCAATATTTTCACAGGGGACCGGAAACAAAGCCTTTCACTGAAACGAGGGCCCTAAAGCGGTTCCATTATTGCGCCCTTGTCCCATTGTGATGATTCCGGTGCTCACATTCCCATGGGTCCAGTAATTTCACCCCGAGCACCAGTTTCTCCCCGGCGCTGTTGCAATATCGTAACGCACCCTTCAAACAAATGTACATACATACATACCTATCACGCCGTTCCCTTCCGGGGTACATACATATTTGTACACCTAACTCCGCTTCAATAATATCCTCCATACTGACCTATCCTTGCAAACCTCTTTTGCTTCATTTACCCCCATACACTGCTTCATACACGCCCTCGTGTTTTGAAGACTCCTAATATTCCTCCTCCTAAGAATATCCTCAACCACATTCAACCACATACTTTCTCGGCCTACCTCTACCTCTCGCACCATTCATTTCACTCTCCGCAAGTAATATTTTTTAGCGCTTAATGAATAAAGATAGTATGAGTGAAGTATCCTTTGATACATAATTCAATTAATTATGCCTCATTGTAAAGAAAAATGCCTTTCCTTTCCAAAGATATCAAAATATAAGCCACTCTCCGTGATAACTTCGGAAATATTTGATAAGAAATAGAATCCGTTTTCCATGGGATATTGCATGCGTGTGCACTCTACAGAGACATCATGTGTGAAAAATAGGAATTTCTAACGCGTAGATTTAGTCAGATATTTAAACAGTGAGTGGTTTCCATGTTTTATCAGATTAAAAAAATCAATATTCACCAAGGTGAATTTTACCGTCTCAAAAAAAAAAACCTTGAGTGGTGAAGGCGTTTTGACCGCACGTCGTCAAAAAATGAGTCAAGTTAAAGAATTATTTAGACACATTTTCTTGATTTCTGAGAATTGTAGTCATATAAAACGATATTTTTTGGACATCAATATTACAATAATTACTTCATGCTTCGTATGGCTCCTGTGATTATAATACACATTTCTAATTATCGTCGTCTCCATTACGGCTGGGGAAGAAACTCGCTATAGCAATTATAATTATTGTATATGGTACAAGACAGCAATGACTCGTAGAATGACTTGCACTGAGGAAAAAATGCAGAATGAATTACGTCTTCTCTTCAAACTTACTTCAACTGGCTTCATCGACATCTGTTTATGATTTTCCGCACAAAAATAGATTACGTGTTCATTTACCCTGTAAGTAAAGAAGTTGAATGCAATTGGACGTTAAAAAATATGGGAAGAATTATAAAAGTTTCTTAATACAGGTTTCAAATGTTTTAATGTTTACCAAAGTAACGCTTCAATCGATAGATTTACGTAAATATTAATAACGATCTAATTAAAGAACCACGGAACTATCCGCGCAGTTACTTCAACGGAGTCACCCGCTAGTGATCACACAATTGTGTGAAATTTACAGTGGAAAAATCATTCGCCTGGACTGGGAATCGAACCCAGATCCCTTGATTTCGCGCCGAGTGCACTAACCAAATAAGCTACCCACTTGTCCTCTTCCACTGTGAATCGGCGCGAAATCGAGGGATCTGTGTTCGATTCCCAGTCCAGGCGAATGACTTTTCAACTGTGCATTTCACACAATTGTGCGATCGAATTAAGTTTAAAGGAACGTCTTACAAGAACTAATCTTCAATACTATAATCATTTTCCATTCCTATTTCCCTTTCCATCTTACTGTCTTTAGGATTCGATTTTATTTCTCCTTCTTAATTCCCGATACTGAGTTCTCACATTTAAATCGCGATTCAAGCCAAAATTCAGAAAAACAATCGCCCGATGAGGCTCTCATTTAACCGCAAAATTCAATAAAATTCTTGATAACAATGACGTTTGCATCCTTATGAGCTGCTAAACCTTCAAGACAATCGTAAAGAAGCCATTGCCAAGGGTTGGTCATCATACCTCATGAAAATTCCTAAATTGGCCCGTTAAATAATATTCCTGAGTGTTGTATGACCATGGATTCGTCCTGCAGGTGGAATAGACTTGAAAGAGTGAACTCAGGCGACATAATAGGGTACATGTCCTTCCCTCGATCAGCCCCTTCAGCTCTATCAGGACCCGTTACCATGACTGCCGGTTTTCTTTCACCTCACCCTTAGTCGCGCCAACGGATGCAAAAGACCTCTTCGAACATGTGCAAGCATTTATGTCTTCCTTTTCATGTCCGATGGTACACGAGGAATGCGATATGCGATGATGAAAATAAATCCTCGTGATAGCATCCTCCCGAGTCTGGACGAGGAACGCAGACTTGGACGGACGGAATAACGCTTTAAAACGTATAACGGAAGAGAGAGAGGGTGAATTTCCAAACCTGCCACGTTAAAATCTCATAGACATAGAGAAATGCTTGCAATCCGCCCATGGATTCCTATCTCTGCGATGACCTGAAGATCGATCTCGCCATTAAATATGTCAATTAATATGGGGTGAGTTTTAAAAACTGCAATGCGAACAATTTCATTTCGTTTCTTACCTTTCGAAATCTGCAACGTGTGCCCACCACATTGAATTGAAAACAACTTATTGCAAACCTAAGCTTCAATTTCCTCAGCTTTTCGACCTCCTGAAGTGACTCAGCAAACACTTTCAAACAGCGATATTATCATCCATTTCTACTTGATGTCTCTTTCTTTTTAAAAAGTAGGTCGTCGAAAAATATCAAACAAAAGCAAGAAATTAACTTAAACTCTATTAATAAAATCCATAGAAAGAAAATTTTGGTTAAAATAGAGGAAAATAATGTGAACTGGGGAAGTTACGAGGTTAAGCTTCACAAACTCGCAGAATATCTTCTTGGCACCAATTGGCGATTCAGACGTCTGATCGTTGTTTCCAAGGCAAATCCCGCCCAATTCACCCCATTTTCCTGAAGTCAGTCCTTTAAATACCTCAAGGAAGTCGGCTGGAGTGCAAAGAGGAAGATGGCGAAAGGGGTGATTGAGCATGATTTGAAGGAAAATGAAACGGGGGAGTGATTCAGACCAACGTGGGAGTGTGACTCTAAGGATAATAGCCCGAACGAGGTCAGCCAAGATTGGCTAGGATTCGGTGCTTTTATACACAAGCTGTTATATGGGATCAAAAATTTTCTGTCTATTCTCTTAAAGCTGTCGATTATTAAAAGATGGTTGGCTAAAACTTTTAAGAGCTAGCCAGATATTAAGTTCAAAAATATTTCTATTCTACTAAAATTCTAATTAGTTTATTGCATTACAATTTCGGAGGCGTTTTGAATGCTCGATAGAGAATTCTTTGAATTAAAGAATATTGCCAATTTCCTTTAAGTTAGTGCGGGCTAGATAGTTCTCTAATCATAATAGAGACCATATTCGATATATACGCTTTCAATTCACCAACTGTGAGACATACGAATTAAATATTGCATTATTAATGGTGCAATGAAATAGTTTTACATGACAAAAATTGTAAGTACCTAATCAAATGAAAATATCTTAATAAGTCATTAACTTGACTCATTTTTTTCACGCGGTGCGTTTGAAACTCCATCAAAACGGAAGGTTAATTGTGATCCCGAAGAATTTGCTGCGGTGACAACATGATTAATTTTCAAAAATAGTTGATAAAACACAAAAACTGCACGCTATTGATTTTTTGACGAGATCTAGGTGTTAGAAATACATCATTTTGTAAATAATGTCTCTCCGGAGTGCATACATGTCCCATTTCCCATGTAAATGGGCTGGTATTTGTTTGGCAAATATCTCGGAAAGTAATGTGGTAAGGGGTTGAACTTTTTAACTCAGTAAGAGGGTGATATATTTTTCTTTGAGATGAGACAAAATAGATTGATTTCTAGGTAAAATGATATTTCGCTCAAACTACATTAATTTAATTATGATACTTCACCATATCACGCCTGAAACGACTCTTGTTATAGGGAATTGCTAGTTATAATACTAACGCACCAGGCTCATGAAGACTTTTTCTGCTGTATTTATACCGCAGACCATGGTTTGGTTCTTCTTTACATTTCACAAGATGGTGCCACCGCAGAATGCCATAAATATAATATAATTAATATCCTGGTTACGTTTATAAAACATGCCTATCTGATTTCAACTACAAAATGTCACATTTCCAAGCTATTTAACTCGGAATTGAACGATAAAGTAAAGATCCTTATTATAAAAACGAGAGAAATGAACAAAATCGCATTTTTATGTCTGATATCAGCGCCAAATTCACATAAAACTATGTATAATAGGCGAAAACTCCCGAAAAATTGGTAAAATATAACACAGATGCATTCCACAGCAATATGCTTTAGAGGAACAAACCGTAATTATGTAACGTAATTATGGTGATAAAAAAGTCATAATGTTGTAGTTGCATGGAAATCGCGCTGCTGTCGGCTCCTATGGCTAAGAGAATTTACTGTAAACATATATGTACGGCGTAATCCGCATATTCTTTTACTTTGGTCTCCGATAGCTAATGAATGTATCCAAGGAAAGCAAGATTTATTTTCGACCGATTAAGAAAAATGTTGTACTTTAGTCATTGTTTTGACTCACATTTCATTTACGTAGATATATGCGTAACACTTCGCATACATGCACTAATTATGGAGTAGTATGAATCAATTAATGTGAAAAAATTCATGAAACCGATTTTGTTTCTTGGCAATTAATCTCTATTCGAACAAGTAAACTTGACTTCAAGTCGGTTGTAAGAGCATTCTTAGAAGACAACTAATTCAAGAACATCTGTTTAACTGGTGGATATAACTAAACATGGAATAATAAAAATTATGCAAGAATTAATTTTTTAATTTTCGTCTCAGCTAAGGAATTCTTACTCATTCCCTTGACAATCATTCCAAAATTATTCGATTCCTCATTTGCACAGTTTTTTTCCCAAACGCTAAAGAATACGTTTCATAATATTATAACCCTGGGTAGCCTGAGTCACGAACGAGGAGGTTTTTAAAAGGATAGGGGAGAAACGGTGTCTTTTCAAAATACAAAATAAGAGAAGGAACATCTGGATTGGCCATATTCTCCGACACAAAAGCTTGGTTAAGACCATACTAGAAGGTACAGTAGAGGGAAAAAACCAGAGGGGCAGACGTAGACTGGACTACATTGGAAAGTTGACGAAGGAACTAGTTTGCTAATCGTACAGAGAAGTGAAAAGATTGGCCGATTAAAAAAAATTAGTCGTAGATCGGATGAAGTGGAAGACTGTTGTAGACCATTCCTAGGATTGCAACCAGAGAAGAAGAATATTATAATAGTAGCTAACAAATATCAAGGTATCATTTCGAGTAAATATCACGTATCCACCCACAATTTCGGCTTATTCTACGAAATCCACGGCGTAAGTAAGAATTCTTTAGCTAAGAAGAAAATAAAAAAATTAATTCTTGCATAATTATTATTATTCTATGTTTAGTTATATCCACCAGTTGAACAGATGTGTTTGAATTAGTTGTCTTCTAAGAATGTTCTTACAACCGACTTGAAAATTTATTTAAAAGTGCACACAATGACTCACGATTAACATAAAGTTTTCTTAATTCATTGGATTTGCAATAAAGTTCCACCCCCTGCAATTCTCACCACGCCTTCTTTCTTCCCCGCGCCATAATGCATATCCACATTTAGAATGCGAGAGCCGATATTCTTCCCCTTTCTGCGGTCGGCCTTCTCGCCGGGCGGTGGACGCCCTTGCGGAGGAAAGACAAGGACCTTGTGCCACTATGAATATGACGATCGCCGGGCGCCTGTCCTGTCCAAAAATGGACACGGGGCGCCACGCCGCTAAGCGCCGCCGGCGCTCATTAGAAGCGCCAACCCTCCCGACCTTCCCCCACCCTCTGAAACTAACATCCCTTCGTGTGGTCTCGAGTCTTCCTTCCTTCCATCATCGTCAACCCCTTGAAATGGGGAAACTAAAGACGGCAGACTATTTCTTCAAATTTCCCAACTACTATGTGATTCCATTCACATGGAGTTAAGCTCAAAGAACTGCAGTTAGTCCGCCGCCGCCGCGCGCTGTAATTTCAGCGAGCTTGACTGTAGCATACGTCAATCCGTAGAAATTTTTGGTGAACGTATTCATAATTTAGATAGTTAGAGCGAAATATCATTTTACTTAGAAATCAATGAATTTGGTCTCATTTTAAAGAAATATATATCACCCTTCCATTGACTTAAAAAGTTCAACCCCTTACCACATTACTCTCCGAGATATTTGCCAAAAAAAATACTAGCCCTTTTACATGGGAAATGATAGGTACGTGAATGTGCTCCAGAGAGATATTATTTACAAAATAAGGTATTTCTAACACTTAGATATCGTAAAAAATTCAACAGCGTGTAGTTTTTGTGTTTTATCAACTAGTTTTGAAAATTAATCATGTTGTCACTGCAGCAAATTCTTCGGGATTACAATTAACCTTCCGTTTTGATGGAGTTTCAAACGCACTGCGTGAAAAAAATGAGTCAAGTTAATGACTTGTTAAGATATTTTCAATTAATTAGGTACTTACAATTTCTGTCATGTAAAACTATTTTATTGCACCATTAATAATGCAATATTTAATTCGTGTGTCTCACAGTTGGTGAAATTCAAACGTATATATCGAATATGATCTGTATTATGACTAGGGAACTATCTCGCTCGCACTACCTTAAGTGAAAAATGTAGTAATTTTCTCTGAAATTTTATTCACTAGGCATGTTTCACCGTTCCACGCCATCGTTAGATGAAGGCCATTCTGATGATAACGATATTATCTCCCCACGACCTCTATTTATTAATATGTCAATAATATTCTGATGAGATATGTGAAATCATTTTCGAACGATGACGCTAAGCGGTGAAATATGTCGAACGATTACACTTTTGTTGAAAAGTACTTCACCTTATTTTGGGTTCCCATGTCGTTTCATTTCTTGCAGCCATTTTCCGCATTCCCTTACTTCTTTATAGTGGGTGCCCCAACACCCCATGCCATATGCCCTGTAGAGACTGACTAGAGTATAGATTGGTGAATACACAGGTTAGATGTTCGTTTCCAAAATACATTTCGTGTCGTACTTAAGTCGCGCAGGAGCACGGAGTGTTCCCAGAACTCTTTTCGATAACGGACGTTAATGAAGACGTCATAAAAAGTCAGGTATTAATATCCGGTTGCCAGAGCTGTAATATCGGGTTGTTTGCAGCGATGACAGTGCGAGATCCGCCGTAAATTGTAAATTTCGGGAGAGAGAAATGAATAGAGAGAGAGAGGGAGAGCTGACGTCCGTCGCTAATGGACCAGCCGATTCAATTATCTCCGTGGTTACGAGGGAGGATAATCAGCCTTAGCGACGCGACCTCAACAGTGCTTGCTTGCCTTGAGGTACTCAAGTTTATTTCACCCTATAATGCTATTTAAGTGCATTAAAACGCGTCGGACGCCAGCTAAAAAGGATGCATTGCCACATATTGCGCGTGAGAATGACATATGGAATAGCTTTTTTATCAGGCGTCGTTGCGAGTGAGTCCAACCGGTGTCTATCTTCGGAGCTGAGTCAACTCGATGGCTGCGAATTGTGCACGTGGGCTTTTAAAGAAGGAGTTAAAAACCACATGCCGCGTTACTCATTGATCCATGGCCGAATTATACACCCAGAATTACTTCTCCCATCGCTCCTGATCGGATACTACATGGAAAATATCCACATGATTCCTTCTCACTACCTCTGTTCATTAATATTGCTATTTTTTTACCACAAGTGAAAGGAAAGTTTCATTTTCTGCGCTGTTTTGAAGGAAGAAAGTGTCGCTTCAGCTACGTGCTTCAATGACGCTCAATTGGGATTGGTTATCTTAGCAAAGGCTTATTTACTCTACTGAAAGTCTTAACGTATTGAAATAGGTAAATTGAAACGTGAAATGAGAATTATTCATATGGTGAACTAGATCTAATAATTGAAATTTTAGAGATGGCGATGAAAGATGGAGAATTTCAAGATTTAGGTTTGGAAGCTCTAAACACTTCAGATTATTTATGACCAGACATTTCAGGTATTCGATTCTCCGATATATTAATACCTTTTAAAGACACAGTTGATAGTATTTTGTTATGAAATGGCTGATATAGTTTTATTGTAAAAATGATATTCCGCATCTGTCTAAAACATAATCGAATTTCGCTTCCATTTTACGTGAAGTACTGGCAGACATTAATGATTTATTACCCCAATAAAAGAAGTTTTAAAAATGAACTTTCCTTTCAGATGTGGAAAAAATGTACGTATAACACGGCAAAAAACAAACCAGGAGCCATATCTAAGTACAAAAAAATAAAAATAGGCAACTTCCACTGTGATAAAATTTATTTCGACCGGTTTCGCTTTTTACAGCATAGAAGCAGCACAACTGCTTAACCTGTAGCTTGTAAGGTGTTTTTTTATTGATACATTAAAAAGCAATGTACTATAAGGATATATGTGAAAAAAATGGGACGACAAGTGAACTTCATCAAAGGAATTCTGTGAAAATAGCCATGAATATAAATACTTACGGCAGGTATTTTTAACAGAATGGGCCGACCCACTTTCTCTTTCGCTGAAAAAATGTAAAAGCGGCATTGATGAATAAATTTAAATGGTTGGTATGAAAATGACCATTTTTAATGGAGAAGTCCTAATTTTTTTATGATTGGCCCTAAACAACTTGTATCACGAAAGTGTTGAATGCCACGCATTTTTCGTAAAACATCCCGGATAGCAAAAAAAACATATTCCAAACTGTTTGTTATGTAATCGATGGAAATGCGGTGGAATTGAAGGGCGATGAAGATCAGATGGAATCAGAGAATCATCGCATCTTCCGTGGACAAGACGGCTATTGCCACCGTCGAGACATAGAGTATGTATGTATAGAGTGGCAAAGCAATGCTAAAAACTGGAAATAAATCTTTGAGAGCTTTGGGAAGAATTTCTCAGGTGCCACCACCTTAGGGAAGGAAGAATTTTGGCTTACGGAGATTGCCTCTTGGAGGCGCTAGTGGTACTCGGTGATTTTTTGCATCAACATACAGAGGTGGATTTACCATGGCTGTTGTGTGCTTTTTACTGAGTATCAATTGTTTTGTCGTTGCAATGATACATTGGTAAACAGTTGACTCCGTGTTTGGTAATCGCGTGTCTTATCATATTGACGTAAATTCGATTCATTATAGACGATTCTCATTAATGCACATTAAAATACATGTTTTATTTGGTCTCTACGACTCAATAAGCTTTATTTTCGTTGCTATGGGTCGATTAGTAAACATGCAGGCACCGAAATCATCATAAGAACATCATGTGAGTTATGCGACACTAAATAAAGTGGTCGTGTGCCAAAGTACATTTGCTATGGCTTGTCGTGCAACTTCGATACACCTGTTTCATCTATCGGCCAAAGTATTATTTTAAAACTCATATCGGAATCTCCCGATCTCTTTGCCACTCTATATGTACTTACTCTATGGTCTCCCATGGGGCATAACATCCAATGCTGTCAAGATCAGAGAGCCTGAATGATGCAGTATGATTTCTGCCATTGATGGGCATGCTGGATTGGAATTAGATGTTTTGGTGTCCCAGGAGAGCAAAAAATATCATGTAAAATGTCCGTGAACAATAGCGCCGGCACAGCCGTCTTGTCCGCGAATGGGTTAAGACGATGCATCACACCCTCTCGAATCGAACTCTCGAATCTCGGTCGGATATGCCATCATTTCCAACCCCAGATGTGTTATTAAAGGCTTTTGTCATCAACTTGAAATGTACAGAATAGTTGAACATATTATTAATATGACCTGTATAGTTAAAATGATAATTTTATCTCGGTGCATAAATAAACCACCACAAAATGGGCAGTTTAAAGAGGTTATTTTTACAACAAACTACTAACTGTATCGAAAAATTGTATACATATGGAGATATATCAATCCTTCTTTCATCAGAATGCTAAGTAGCAGCCGTCATGTGAATGTGAAAGTGAGAATGATAACATGTGTAATTGGTAATAATTTCTTCCAGCCACCTGAGTGGTTTTCGGAGATTGTATGCTTGGATGGGGCACAAATAGTTCAGACTTTTCTAACAGACCATCGACCAGCACTGCCTGTACCTACTCTCTTGACAAGGTCCTTATACCCTTATACCTATAAGGACCTTGCATAGGGTATAAATGCCTTGCAATCTGGAGACTGGCAACAACCTGCAGCCGTCCATTGCATTCAGAGAGAGTTATCCAGGAGTGAGAACATTCTGACGCCAAAATGTTACTTATCGAACTTACAGCACTATTTCTAACCGAAGGGTAAGATGTGGCCACTTACGTAGTCCCTTGGAACATTGGAAAGAAGTGATCTATGAGGAAGAAGAGGTTTGCGAGGTCCGGGCAGTATGGAAGGAATTATCAAAACAGGGCCAGCGTTTTAGACTTCCTCATCATGTCATGTCATTTCTTAGGGATTGCGCGATGTCACTGTCAAGGTTCTCCAATCTTTTCAAGACAATGCCGTTAACTTTCCAGTTCTCCCATAGCATAGATTTGCAGGAGAGAGTCTATCCATCTCTTCCGTGGTCTACCTACTACTCTTCTAATCCCCTCAGGGGTCCATTCCATTTCAATTTTTGACCATCTCTCGTCATTCATCCTCACAGCATGTCCAGCCCATTCTAGCTTCATGCTATTCATAAATCCCACGACATAAGGTTGCTGGTAAAGCTGTTCTTTCTCCTCATTTTTAAGTCTTCTCCACTCCCCGTTTTTTTTGTCTTTTCGTGGCCCAAATATTTTCCTAAGAACTCTCCTCTGGAACATGAGGAGATATTTCATTTATTTCAGTTTTATAGTCGTATCTCCGAGACTGTTGTCTGTGCCTTTCCGGAGAGGAAACAACACAATAGTTGCATACATGCTATTAATCTGGACTTAAGAAATCATTATCCTCGTTAAACAGGGTATCTATCCCGGAAATATGACTGATTGCGCTAGAGCCACTTTTTCGGGAGGCGCTAGCATTGAGATAATCCATTGATGGAGGATAATATTTGCATAAACTGGACGTGAATACAGGCTTCCTATTTATTGACGAAAGGTAATCGTCGGATATATAGCCAGATTCAGGAAAATAACATTCAACAGGGTCACTAAACCACTTGAACTTCTGTCAACACCATTTTGCAAAACATTTATGGTATTTTATCTCATGTCAATGCAATGATACCTTACGTTACACATAAAAGGCTAATAATACTCAATACTTAATCATCCGAGTACAGCCGTTACAGAGAATCGGATACTTAAAACAGAAACAACAATTTCACAATTCCACAATGTATTGTAACGGCGCCTATGTGTGTTGTGGGCGTCGCTGGGTGACGAGATGTTTGTTTATGTTGATTCTTGGGGGGATCGAAGTTAATGAGTTCTGATAAGATATCGTTCGTTGAAGTGTTTTCAATAAAGTGCTGCTGTATTCTAAAGTGTTGACAGCTAATTTCGATTTGAACCCGTAACAGTATTTTAATGCGTACGACGTGTTTCAGCTCACAGAGCCATCATCAGGTCATATAAGTCTTGCACCTTTTATACATGGTGGAATAATGCAATTGTTGCTTCTGTTTTCATATGACGAACTTCCACGATATCTCGCCTGAATCTGTTGAATCGGATAATATTTACCAGACCCAGCCGAAGCACTCCAGAGAGATTTCATTAAAAAAGTTAAGAAATTTCTGGGGACTAGATCTCGTTAAAAAAAATAGCAGTTGGTATCTCGTGTATTTTCACTGCTATTTTAAAATACGAACCATTTAATCACTGCCGAAGTGATTATCGAATCGCAAGAAAGACCTTCCGATGTGAATGATTTGTCACCGTGCGGCGTGAAAACATATGAGTGAATTTGAAGACTTATACAGATAAGCTAACTTAATTACTGAGAATCTCAGTCACATAAAACAATATTATTTTCAGTATTAAAGTATTTACTGTATATTTCCTACAGCTGCCGAGATAAAAAATTAAATTTGAATATGGTGTCTATCATGGCTGGAGAACAATCTCGCTAAAAACAGCCTCAAGTGAAGAATTTTTGGTAGCATATTTCAAAGGTTATTTGAATGCTGATTAATTGATCGACAAATCCTATCTCATAATGGCATACGGGTTCAAGCGTTTATTTTCTTGAGTTTGAATGCAAAAAGAGGTTTTCCTTGAATGCTTAGACCGGCGCAGTCTCGAGGAGCGAGCCAGTTCACTATGTAACGAGTCCCATATGTCTCTCGCTTTCCGTTCCGCGTTCTGAATCCGTCCGCGCGGACTTCGCTCGTTTCGGCTTCCCTATATTTTTAAGTGTGTTTGTCGCCTGCCACCTGAAGTTTCCGGAAGGGCGCCAACTCGTTTGGTCGAGTTGATTGATTGCTTATCGCGGTGTCACCGCGGTGCCGACTTCCCTCACCCCTCTCTCCCGGTGCGACCACGGGGGTGTGGACACCGAATGAAACAAATGAGCGTGCGGGCATTCTCGTGCTCGCTTATACCGTTTCTCGCGTCATAGCGTTTTTTTCGGTTGGTTCAGCCCGAGTTCGGGTCTAATAACCCCGGATGTCCCACGTGAGTTATTATGGTGGCGGCTGCAATTTTCGTCTATGAGCAGATTGACCTTACGTACGTGTATTTACGTATTATATATTTATAAATAAAAGTGAAAAATTGCATGTTACTGATTTAGTTTCTTAGTCTTTAAATGCTATCTTAACATGTAGCCCTGTGGTCCTTGGCATTCATTTCAAAATAATTCGATTGCATATTTTCCAAAACGCAAAATCATACGTTTCATATTATGATAATGGCTGCAGACAAATATCAAGGTGTAATGCCGAGTAAACACTTAAACACTCATTTAAAGCTTAAAATCGCTTAAACACTCGTTTAAAGTGTAATGCCGAGTAAACACTCATTTAAAGTTTGAATTACACCCCGTAAAACAAGTCATAGCAATGCTCTTATTTAGATAGTGACTTTATAATTATTACGGCATCTATATTACTACAAGTTAGGTAATTTCCACCATATAAACAGTTGTACTAATGTGAAAAGTTGCTCAAGAATTTTTTTGACGTCCTTAAAAAGCTATCAATATTTGTAGCCGATGGCTCACGATTACTGTTCCGTCAATCATGAGGAGAATAAAGAGGCGTCTGGTGGTAGAGTGTGAACGGCGTTAGATGAGATGTGGACCGTGAAATTCATGCTTGTAAGTGGTAGAGGAGACTCGAAGGAGGAGTAATATTAATAGTCTTAGGAATTAAAAGAGCGTGTGTGAAGCAACGTATGAGTGTAAGGGGTCGTGAGAGTGGCCTGTAAGCACAGGGAATTATGGGGGAAAATTATGAAAAGGGAGCCAGTTTTATATGGCTGACAGCAAAAATTTAGATCGACTTTGTCAACCTTGATAGGAAACGAAGTGATGGGTTTGTATGCATATTGTGGAAAAAGGTGAAAATAAAGAACTATTTTGAGCCAAAAACAAGTTTCGAACAATAGCGAAGCGTATAGGAAAAACAAATACAAGGAAGTAAAACCGCATTCTTTTAGCCATCCGACAATGAAAGTTTCAACCAAATATTTTGAGTTTAGGTTATTTTAAAAGGATGAAGAGGAAACCCATGCACACAGTTTCATGTTAACAAAGCGCTTCTTTCAATTGTCGCTTTCTGTTTCGATTCATCTCCTTTTTTCCAGTTTTCCTCTTCCATCTCCGGTTTATCATTCTTACATCTATTTAATGATGAAAGTTTCAATCCTTTGTTTTCAGTGCAGGCAAACTAAGAAAATAAAAAAATGAAAACTCTGCAACAGGTCTATGCTTTTATTTTGAGCCAGTAATTTAACAATATGAGATTAAAACGACCTCTTTAAATTGTCGTTATGGTTATTACTATATCAGGCCACGATCAGTAATCCTACAATGTTTATAAATTCTAGATCTGAATTTTCTTCAGTCAGGCGAGATTGACAGACAAGCAAACAGGCTACAGTGAATCAGCAGTACAACACACACATATGTATATATACTTGTGTATGTGAGGAGGTGTTGAAAATTAACATAAATCCCATTCATTTAAATGGTGGAGAAATTATGAATCTTAATATCATTAAATCTAGAATAGATAAGCAGTTATTAATTAGAAGGCGATGTTCATTGCGGAATCCATGCTGGTACACCTCGCTGCGTCTTTGAACTCATGTTGTCGGCATACAACGCAGAGGTCGGAGAACACTCGGAAAATATAGGTTTTCATAGGTATTTTGTTAGCATAGGTGCCCAGTGTAATGTCTTCAGTTGGAGTTTAATTTAAAATCGGAAATTATAACTATTAGGCCTAAAATTACGGTAACGTTAGGAAAATAATTAGATCATCATGTGGGGACCTAATAATGTTTGACGTCAACCAACCCTCAGTCGCGAAAAATAATAGTTTTATTGGATGCACGGAGCTCTACGTTATTTCACAATGAAGGAGTTTCACAAAACTACGTCGGAAACAACTTAGTTTTTGATTACTCGTTACTTATGTAGACTTATATAAGACACTTTTTCACCCACCTCTAATGGCAGAGCTATTTTATGAACCTCTGCTGGGTTTAAAAAATTAAACCAAGCTTAAATTTAAATCCAGGTCAGTCAATTTGATGCTCTCTTTTTAATTAGATTCGCAGGTTACACCAACAATGATACGTCAGTGACTTACATGTACATTAGGTAGATGTAACGTATTATTTTTAATCTACTTCATTGATCTTAACAGTGAAAAGTTATTAAGATTGTCTGCTTTTGCTAAAGGAGACTAAAAATACGATCCTCTTTAGGAACTTATTAGACGCAGCGGATTGACATGTCAGGGAACAGGAAAACTCTCCATGAAAAACTACACTCATTGCGGAAGATTATAAGTGACCACAGGAATTATATTAGATGATTTTTATATCAGTTTGAGGATTATTCTCTTTGATTAGTCTCTTTCACTGGCTAAGAAAATTACGAAAATGACGTCATGCTGCGTCACTACACGATAGCGGGAGCATTTTTTTCTATTGAAAGTTGCGCCGCCATGCGGTACCTGAAAGTGTAACTGGGTTAATTACTGTGATTTTGGAGCTGAAAAGAAAGGCTCCCGAGCTGTATTAATTAAGTAAACGCTTGTTTGGGCTCACGAGCGGCGAAGGCCGAACGAGAACTGCGGACCACGCCACGGCGGCCTCGGCGGCGGCCGAGAGAACCACTCTGATCCACGGCAACACGCATGGCCACGCGGTGAAACCTTCGATTTTCGACAAGGCACCAACCAGACTGACAGATCTGCTCATTATTTACGATCTGAGAGTGATACGACGTTTGTTTGTTTGACGTTCCGCGCGGGCATGTTGTGCAACTTTTCCATTGTATGACAGTCTTCTTTCTATATCGGTAGGAATATTTTTTTCGTAATATGTTTAATGATTGATGAAATTTCTCAGGTTTTACGTCCTCCCAACCATGAATATCCGTGTGAAATTCTCTCGGGATTCCCACCGGGTTAAATTTTTGGCTGCTGCCAACGTTTCGATGGATAACACTTCCATCGTCATCAGGGTAATGATTGCCCGGGCCGCCGGCGTTCTCCCTTATGTAGGGTCTTGGAAAAAATTACGAGGTCATCTCTGCCGATTTGGGACTCAAGACACCGGGAATTTTTCGAAATTCCATGCCAATGTGGGAAAATATACATTGGAGAAACAGGCCGCGCAATTGAAACACGCTTGAAAGAACACAGGAGATGCATTAGGTTTGCATCATACTGATAAATCCGCCGTGGCGGAGCATAGCCTGAAGGAGGACCATCTCATCTCCTTAAGTGGTGCGAAAGTCATATGCAAGGCCAACGGTTATTGGGAAAGGCTATTTAAGGAAGCCAGAGAATTACATTTTCGGCCCAATAACTTATATCGAGACTCGGGGTACTCGATAAATCAAGGGTGGAAACCGTTAATTTAAAAAATAACGACGGAAGGAAGAAACAACAATTGTCAGTCAGATGTAACCAACCAAGACCCTATATAAAGGAGAACGCAGGCGGTCCGGGCATCATTACCATGATGATGATGGAAGTGTTATCCATCGAAACGTTGGCAGCTGCCAAAAATTTAACCCGGTGGGAATCCCGAGAGAATTTCACACATAATGTTCGCCGGGAAAGTACAAAATCATTTATGAATATCCGTTTCATCTATAGCTGGTAGTAATTTCATTAGTATCGTGACAATATTTTAGATATGTATCGCAAAGTGCTTGCGATTTCATCATTTAAAATCTATTCAAGTATTTTCAAGAATGAGCTGTAGCTCGATGAGAAAAAAATCCCTCGCCTGCACTGGCATTCAATTTCAAGTGAATGACATATTCATTGTGACTGGGGAACATCCTTGTTGCCCACCTATTTTGCCTCCTCCAAATCTCCTCCATAAGTTTCCTCTCCCCACCCCCACCGTGCCAAGCACTTCCTCATTTGTTTCCCTTTGAGAGCACCCGCATCTTATCCATCCTCCTATGCACATCTGCAGCTTCTTTAGTCCATTCTCATCATCTTCTCCCAGAGCCCACGTTTCTAAACCTCACAGCGCGACGTTACACATTTAAGTCTTCGCCAACCTCATCCTAACTTCCTCAAGCTACGTTATTATGGACACGTCAGACGCGCACGCGCGCGACGAGACGCGTCATTTCTTCGCGTGAACCGTTCGCATGCTAGCGAACCTACGCGTAGGAGGTACCTACGCGCCATCGACAGCAGAAAAGAAATGGTAAAAAAAGAAGCGTGACGACCGTGCGTACTTATCGCTCAACAACCTATTGTTGATAATTATGTGTTGATAGTTATCTAGCTCCATCCACGTGCAATAGCTATTGTTCTTCGATTTCCTCTATAACTTAATTCCTCTCATCCGCACGCCAACTTGCTGAGAGCTAATTAACCTGCAGTTTTCTTAAAGAAGGAAACGGATGCAGTGGCACCATTGAATACCTTTTCCCTCCACGCCTTCTCCCTTAGGTTTCTACCCCTGTATCGATAGTCCTTATAATTGTGCAGGAACGTGTACTTCTATCGAATTTCGGAGATGATTATTTCATCTACGGAACATACACTTTGCCGGTCGGCCATGTTTGTGTTTCTACGTGTTCCACGCGTCGAACGTTGAAAATATTTCAACTCGGGCGACGCGACTCTACGAGAATATACGCGAACTCGCGCGAAGAAATCCGGGCTTCTGATTGGCTGAAGATCTCACTTTCGCGTCTCTTCGTCTGAAACGCGTTCATGAAAACGTACCTATACCCAAGATCCACGACATCAGTTCTCACAATGGATTAGAAGGAAATGGAAATTGATCAAATTTCCCCCAAAAATTATTACCAAATACAATTTGAGCAGACTAAAAGAAGGCGCTTGTAACTAAGAGACTAATGAACCATTCGCAGACCACACTAATGCCCGTATTCATAGTCGTATTCCTAGGGGTTACCTGGGTATCCCCTGGCCAGGTAACACCTAGGGGCCCCCTTATCTGAGCGATTCATAAACCTTACCTGGGTAAAACCCAGCCAGGGGACGCCCGGGTAACAGAGGCAACAATCTCGCGGAAAAATACATATGAACGGTTCCGCTGAATGGTTCTCAGAGTTTTCGATGCTCATTTTTCACCGTAACCAAGCACGCTAAAAGCAATAATATAGTATACTGTTACACGATGTTGCTGAAAAATGATTGAAGGAATATGAAAGAATGTTTACAATATTACTTAAATATTTATGTAATAAGATTTTTATATATTAGTAAGATGAATGGTGAGGAATGCGATGGTGGTTCAATAAGTACCCGTGTTTGTAAACAGAAGACGTTACTATGGAAAGTTGTTGATATCATCGTGCACTACCATTAGTACAGTAGTATCAATTCGTCCCACGTGTGGGCAGCAGTACTGCGTTAGGGGAGCTTTGGGTAAGCTTCATGCCTTACCTTCAGAGTAAATATATATATATATATATACTTACCCTACACTTACTCTGAGTCCTTACCCAGGAAATCGACTTTCTGGGGGAGGGTTAGGGGACAGCAGTCCCCCAGGGTAACGACTACGAATACCATTTCTGAGCCAAGGGGTTTCCCCACACCTGGGGGACATCCAGGTAACGACTATGAATACGGCCCTAAATCAGTATGAACGGACAAGGAACAAAAAAGAGTCCTCATTTCTTTGGGCAATGTTGTTCCTGATCAAAGTTCAATGACGTGTATTTCGCTTATGGTTCGTCCAAGATAATTGAGACGCAGTTACAATATACTGACTTGGCCCGTAAAGAAATGGATAATAACAATTTTTTGTCGACTGTATGATTGAAATAATGGCTACCATCATTGATTATTCAGTCACGTGTCTCCATTCCCCAAACAGTATTATACGTGTTTCCTGATTGGCTCTAATCCTCACTGTCAACTGCGTTACTATCTTGGACGAACTGCAGCACTTTTACCGAGTCACAGGTTAAAAACTATTGACAGAATCAACAGTTTTTTAAGCTATGCGGGACTAGCCACGGAGTTCCACTTTTACAAAGTCACCCGAAATGCACAATTGTGCGAAACTCAATTAGCACTAGAAGGACCGGGGTTGGATACCTACCTAAAAGTATCATTACCCGTGATTTTGACGGGTATGAAAATTTTTAAATATTTCCTCTTTTTTCATCAAATTCATTGACAAAATCATTAAATATTGCACTTTTATTTATTTATAAACACAATTGAGTAATGCTACAACAATTAATTAAGCAAAAAAATTCTGAAAAAAGTGTGCCTTTTTCAAATTATGTTCCGCGAAATGTGGTACATTTCGCGGTCGGTATGGCAGATGTGGGGGCTTCTTTTCAATCAAAATATTTTGAGAAGCATAAAACCCTTTCCTGCACAAACTAAAACATTGAAATGCCCAGAAGTGACGATGACTGGTGATGTCATGCAGAAATAAGCACGAGGAACCACAAAAATAAGGGAAAACACGCAACCCGCCATTTTGACGGGTAGTGGTCCTTCAAGGTAAAAATTATTATTATCTCATTTCAATTGGAAAAAAATAATTTATTTTCCAGCAGAATACGTATCATAAAATTTCTTTATAGTCAGAAAAAATGGAGGTGATACAAAAAGAAATACAGGAAATATGATCTAGTAAGTTGAGGTCAACCGTAAAAATGACGGGTTCGGTTCTTCAGGTGTTAAATGTCACCAAAATCCACAGGGGAAAAGGATGCCTCGGTAGCTTGAGTGGCTGAAGCACACGGCCGGAAATCGAGGGATCAGGGTTCGAATCCCGGTCAAGGTGAATGATTTTTTGGTGAATTTTGCAGAATAAACAGTGTCATAGAGAGGATTAAATTCAAACATTTGGCCTAACAAAATACAACCGGTAGAGCGAACATGGTGAATTGGGACTTTTTAATTATAACCACGGACTTAGAATATTATAACTCTTGCCATAAAATTTCGGCAAGTCTTCAAATTGATTGATTTGATTTATGACAGGCAATCGATACTGCCTTCAGACGGTGATATATAAATGAGGACTAAGTCGGCGATCTTATCGCTACTCATATTTTTTCCCTGATCCAAGGGGTCCATGGCAAGGGGTCTTGTGCCTCCGTATCATCAGAGAGCCCGTAATACCCATCTTTCGATGAAAAGACGTTGTCTCCTTTTACCGTCTTAGCTGGGGGGGTTCAACGCCCTCCACAAAAGAAGTGAACGTCTTAAGAACCTTCCCTCTTTGAGTGGTGATGATTAGAAGGGCCATGCGCTGGAGACGAGCTTACGTGGACACTCTATGACTTGCGAGGTTTCCACAAGGCGAGAGTGAACAATGAATGAATGAATGGGCCGGGAGACAAACGACGCCTCACATCACTATTCCCTTAGCACGGCAAAAAATAAGCCCTTCAAAGATGTCGTTTACGACGGAGAGGAGGAAGGGAGTGGGTGCGGGTTTTTTTCGTGAATACCTCGGATTTATCGAGAAATAATGAGCGGCCGACATATATACCAGCGCCAATGACTGCATCGCGTCATCGACGTCAACTTTCCGAAGTTCCGAAGTTAAAGGTGGCTGGAGAGGTAATCGCGGATCATTTACTGCACACTTAATTTTTTGAAAAATACGCCGAAAAAAATTCTCGGTCCACTTTCATTTAAGGTAAGGCGAGCGAGATAGTTCCCTAATCATAATAGAGACCACATTCGAATTATATGTTTTAATTTCACCAGCTGTAGGACACACGAATTAAATATAGAACTATTAATAGTGCAATAATATAGTTTTACATGAGAACTAATAAACTACACTCTGTTAGTTTTTTACAACATCTAAGTGTTAGAAATTCCTCATTTTTAAATAATATCTCTCTGGAGTGTATACAAGTACCATTTCCCATGTAAAAGGGCTGGTGTTTTATGGCATATATCTCCAAAAGTAATGTGGTAAGGGGTTGAATTTTTGATGTCAATGGAAGGGTGAAATATTTTTCTTTAAAATGAGACCAAATTCATTGATTTCTAAGTAAAATGATATTTCGCTCAAATTACCTTAAAACACACGTCCTGAATTTCTCAAGTACTCTATACCTAGCGTTTAGCATCCATGTCTCCAGCGGGTCCCAACCAAATCCCTCTAAAAGCTGTGAAACACTGTTTGTTCGCTCGTGGCAGTTATTATCGAAGCGCGTTGCATTTCCTTGTATTTAAATCATTCTCCGGGTTGAATGCCTTCCTATTATACGCTTAACAAATCTATGTTTCTTCAACTCTGTTCTGCATGTGTTTTTTATGTGTATTCCCCAATTTTGGTCGGAAGCTAAGGTACTACCAGATATTTGACTTCATCTGATAAGTGAAAATATGCATCACATAAGTTCAAATATCTGGGAATTATGTTCAGTGTGTATATATGTTAAATTATTTGAATGGAATAAAATCATAACGTGAGATTTCTTGGAATTGTTTCCACCTCAAAAATCTCACGAAAAATGTTTGCCCATGCTTGAAATCAAACCTCGGGCCTCTCAATTGAGATTAAATGAAATAATGCCAACGAAATTTCGTGGGGAAATCGGGAAAAAAAGTGGAATGGTATAGAAATATCTGGTAAAATCATTTCCAAGTGATTCACCGAATTCGAACTAAGAAAAAGAGACAAATATTTCCAGAACCCTAAAGAAATTTGTCCAATTTAAGTTCCCCGAGTCAATATATATTTTGCTGGAGAAACGAATATTTTCTCAGAAGGTCTCTTCCCTCAATCCATTTTTATTAAATATGTCATCCGTGAAAGAATAAAGAGGGCGGCCCGGGAACAGACGAGCCAAAAAAGAAATTACCTGAGGATCGGGTTGGTGTGGTGGCTAGAGTACTCGCCTACCATACGGGAGGCCAGGGTTCAAATCCCAGCAGAGGCGGATGTTTTTCAGAGGGAACCCGATCCCTACTTGAGTGTCTTGTGGCGGGCACTTCAAGTACAGTAAATACATCCGTCTGTCGGATGAGATGTTAAATCGTGGTCCCCTTGACGCCTTACGTTAAGAGCAGGCAAATGCCGACGCCGGTTTTCTATCCACCCTTCCTCCTTACCTATCCTTTAGGGCGCAAATGTCCTTAGCCGTCGGTCGCCTCCCCAAATATCCAATCCAATCAGGATTTACGTACCTCCAATATCTCGCATCTCTTCATTTAGAAACCATCCGAAGGGTACGATTAAACTGGGGAAGAAGCGCAGCAGAGAAATATAACAAAAGACGAACGACTAGGTATTACGATACAGATTGCGTCAATGCGTCATCAACGCCGATTTAACGACGCGAATCGTCTTTCACTTATTCCGCTCTTATCTCTCTCTCCCTCCACTTCCCCCGTGATTCTCTATTCCCTTTCCTCTCCTTTCTCCCTTCCCCTCTTCCCTTTCCCATTCCTTCTCCCCCCCTCCTCTTTCTCAACTAAGCAATATTTGATGGCGTTAATTCGGCGAACGTCCAAACACGTTGCAGGAGGAGAAAAGAAAAAAAAGACATCGCGAGGAGATTGATCTCTTCACCGGAGTGGGGATCGATAAACTCCGGCACTTAAATCGGGGACTTTTAACTTTTTTCTCCGGCTTAATAAGAAAAGTTGTCTCATTTCCCTTTCGTCGTCAGTTCGTCTACCGCTAGGGAATGCCGCATTCGCGAAACGGTCGTTGGATTGGATTGAAAAATCTGAACAGCTATTTACATTTAGCCAGTCATCGCCAATTAAAATTCCACGATCTTTCATATAAAGCTATCAGTTAGTTTTAATTAGCATCCGCCTGCTCCAAATTGTGAACAGACGAGCAATAATAGTTTTTTTTCGAATTCGAATAGTTTATAAAATATCTACATCTGCATACTACCCCGCGAGCCGTCGCATGGGCGTGTGGCAGGGGGTGGTAGGTCACCAGCCATGTAAAGATGTAAGTTTTCGGGAGGTGAAATGGTGACATGTATTATGGGAGTGTATTTGGAGGAGCTCAATTTTTATTGTGGTCGCTTATTGTGCGCGGAAAGAACGAGTTATGGTACCTATCTATTCGGCGGAATACCTATCTCTCTTATTATATCACATCTGTCAGACCTAGAGATGTAGTGAGGCGTCATGATAATATTCTCTGCGTCGCTCTGAAACACATCATTTCCGAATATCTCAAGCAGCCCAAGCCCAGCGTGCAGCCCCCGAGTCTCTAGGGGCTCCCACCTTAATCCCTCTAACAGTTGTGTACCACTATATGTTCGTTCGTAGCAGTTTTTAAGGAAGGAATATGGTAAATTACTTAATTTTTCTCAATTTATATAGTACACTTTTGGTAGTACTTGCAAATGAACCATGTGGACATTTAAAATATTGCATAATATTAAAATTGCATAATAATAAAAATGTGGTGAGAAGAATCGGTGGCTAGAAAATAAATATTAGTTTTTCGTCCATATAAAAATCCAAATCTCACTGATATATGAAATATATCAGTGAGATTTACATTTTTTTAGAACTCGGATGTCTTGACCCTTCCTCACTTCAAACTTGCGTTGAAGTGACGCGTTACCTTCGGTTCGCTGAAGAGGGCTACTTTGTAGTCTAAATACGCGTATTCGACCCCCACCCTCGTCCTGTTGTGTCGTTTTGACCACGCTCTTTTTGAGCTGATTCTCCCAGAAGTTGGGCCCATTTGTGTGTGTGAGTGAGTGATTTTGTGTGCTTGTGAGTGTGCTTGCGTAAATAACCGGGCATCCTTAGCGGGGTCTCATTAGCCCTGTGAAGGATCCCAGGTTATAACCCAAGCATCCTTAGTGGGGTCCGATTAGCCCTTGCAAAGGATCCTATTTGGGTCGTGTGCGTGCGTCTGTGTTTGGTCCATGGCGAGGAAGTAACATTCCCGTAAACCAACACAGGAGGGTATTGTTGGTTGAGAGGCTGTGGTTGGTCTCTGCTGTGGTTTTCCCAGCATACCAACACAGTAAATTTGGTGTTTGTTGACGAAGGGTGCCAATTGTTTACGGCTTTTGGAGATT
This sequence comes from Ceriagrion tenellum, assembly GCA_963169105.1. Classification (NCBI taxonomy): domain Eukaryota; kingdom Metazoa; phylum Arthropoda; class Insecta; order Odonata; family Coenagrionidae; genus Ceriagrion; species Ceriagrion tenellum. The sequence goes on from OY720639.1 coordinate 12,835,755, forward strand.
TTCTCTCTTTTATCTCATAGTCTAGCCGTAAGAAGCTCACCCCATCTTCGTGATGGCTTTCCATCTCACTGATATATGTTATTTTGTCGTAATTCTAAGTCATTTAATAAAACACCCAGTCTTTAATTTGCCATAACGGTTTTGGTTTCGAACCAAAAATATATTCTGGTCTCAAAATCTGTCACGTAATCAGGAATTACCGATTTTTCAAGGCGCGACAAAGCCTAAAAAAATCCTGTCAGGTTCCAAATTCTTAGACCCGTTGGAAGTGCCTGAAAACTCGTTTATATCGGCGAGTGATAAGCCTAATGTGACTTTATTTACATTTAAAATGTGTATGTCTTACTACCATATTATGTGCGCTACCGCGGGCGAAATAACTTTTTTTCGTCGAATAATTTACGTCACCCATTCAACCCTCACGTTATTAACCTCGATCTTATGACTTTCGATGTCACAATGCCACCAACGCCACCTTTTTACGACGCGGAAGTAAAACACGAAACACATTTCCCTTTCTCCGCCATCAAATGAGGAGAGCGTAACATCAACCCTGCCTAGTTTATAAACTTTTAACGGCGCCTAAATTTTTCCCAAGATAAACATTTAACAGCTGCATATAAATAAATACATAGGAATATCTCCTTACATACCTCTATATCTCCCTTACTTAGAGGCAGCCAAAAGAGGGCAATTACTCGCGCTATCTTGGGCAGAGGGAACATCGCGCGACGCATGGCCGTTAACCTTAAATCAGAAGTCTTATACCCTCGGGAAAGGGAGGCTTATAAGCGACGGTATCTTGGCAATAACGAAGTGGTTACTAAGTAATGGCGCTGGAGAAAACTCGGATTTTTTGTACAATAATTTCGGGTCTCGTCGTGTCTGTGACGTCGACATTTGAGTTTCTGCGGTTAAAACGAGTCTATCGCCTGATACATCTCCAGCCATTCTGAAAATAAAAATCCCCGCAAGCTCAAGGTAGTTTGAGCGAAATATCATTTTACCTAGAAATCAATGAATTACGTCTCATTTTAAAGAAAAATATCTCACCCTTCTGATTGCACCAAAAATTCAACCCCTTATCACATTACTTTTGGAGATATTTGCCATAAAACACCAGCCCTTTTACATGGGAATTGGTACGTGTATGCACTCCAGAGAGAAATTATTTACAAATTGCGGAATTTCTAACACTTGGATGTCGTAAAAAAACTAACAGCGTGTAGTATGTATGTTTTCTCAACTATATTCGAAAATTAATCATATTGTCACCGAAGTAGGTTCTTGGGTATCACAAAAAAACCTTCCTTTTTGAAGGAGTTTCAAACGCACCGAGCGAGTCAAGTTAAAGCCTTATTTAGATATTTTCATTTAATTATTTACTATTTCTGTCATATAAAACTATATTATTGCACCATTCATAATGAAATATTTAATTGATGTGTCTCACAGCTGGTGAAATTAAAATGTATAATAAGAATATGGTCTGTATTATGACTAGGATCTATCTATGAACTATCTCGCTCGGACTACCTTAAGGATTATCTGTTGCCCTAATGGCAAAGAATATGATCCCCGTTGTCTGGGCCATTTATGAATTCTACATGTACACACACCTACTAATAAAAGTGTTTAAAACTTCATTTGACGTTACAATAAAGTCGGCAGCTGAGGATTTTTCTTTAAACGTAAGCATATCGGGGAATCATTATTGGCGTCGAAATTCGGAAAAGTACATTATATCACCGGCAGCTGTTCTGCACTAGAAATTACTAGAACACATTAGCGGTTTTAGGATGGATTTCGGAGGACAAAAAATTATGGGCGCAGGTATACGCAGTAGGGATGCCACATCGACGTCGATGTATCGGACTACTCGATGTGTTTTGGCCGAGACATCGAAAACGTCGAGTAGTAAAATAATCCTATGAAAATTGAAAGAGTGGTGAGTACTTTTAAAAACATCGAAAAATCGACAACTCGATGTGTTTTTGTCGATGTGGCATCCCTAATACGCAGCATGGGAACAGCAGAAAAAACGAAAAAAAGCACAATCACCGGAATATGAGGAAAGCGATCGAAAATTGATCTGCACTCGGCTGATGACGATGAAAATTGTGTGACCCGCTTTAATCGCTCGGATATCGAGATCCACTGTCGCAATTCTTCACGAGATTGTAAATAAATGAGGATTTTCCCGCAAATATCTAATGAAAAATCGTTATTTTAATCCAACCGCAGAATCTACGACCCACTTCCGTATTTGGTTCGACATAAACGACTTCGTCCCACATTTAGAACGGCTATCGAATGGCAATGACTTCGACACCATTCAGTCACAGGAACTTCGCAGGCGTGGCGCGCTCTGTGCGGACATCCCATGAATTATTATAAGGAGGACCGCTTCATCAATTTCACGAAGGAATTCAGTACTATTCTGGAAAGACAGCCGAAAATTTTGTTCGGAGGAATCACATTTTTCTGCGTCAAGTCGAAATATTTTTGACCCATTTCCCAAGTAAAAAGGCGGAAATTCATCATTTATCTTTCATGTTTGATCCCCTCCCTGACTTTAGTGGATTTCTGAGTCAATATTCATCGCAGCACTACTTTATCCGGGAGAGAATCCCTTAACAACTTTGACAGTCAATTTTTCTGGTGTTTGGTCACTTACAGAATGTTATTTCTATCACTTTGTTAACAATACAGCTCAAAATCTATAACAACCAAATAAACAGCATTGTTGTACAGAACTAACATTATTTTCATAAAAATGAATGACTATATGCAACACAATCAACAACTGCAGTGAATGGTTCTCACTCGGGGCATTGACATGTGATTACTTTGGTTTCAATGGAATTCGGACTTTATGTGGAGAAAATTCACTTTTCCTTATTCATCTCTTTCACTCTCTCTCATTCAGTACATCCTCCTTTTTGACATCATACTCGAAAGATTCCATCATTTTCAATTTTATCTCTCAGGTAGCATGTGGAGCATATCAAGGAATGAGTGCCTGTCTAAGGAAGCGAAAATCACCGTGTTTAAAAGTGTACTTCTCCCCACTTTGTTGTATGGTAGTGAAACATGGGTATGTCAGGATAGACATAAAAGTAGACTAAACGCCGTGGGTATGAGTTATCTGAGGAGTGTTTGCGGCAAAAGTAGGATGGATAGCGCCAAGAATGAGTGGGTAATAAATGAATGTGGGTTAGATGCTTCAGTAATGGACGTATATGAAAGGAGTGGGCTCCGTTGATTTGGCCATGTTGAGAGAATAAATGAGAGTTGAATAACGAACCAGAATGGTTGAATGTGGTTGAGGAAATGCTTAGGAGGAGGAATATTAGGAGTGAAATGAATGGTGCGAGAGGTGGAGGTAGGCCGAGAAAGCTGTGGTTGAGGAACTTCTTAGGAGGAGAAATATTAGGAGTCTTAAAAACAGGAGGGTGTGTATGAAGCAGTGTATGGGGGTAAATGAGTCAAAAGGGATTTGCAGGGATAGGTCAGTATGGAGGAAATTATTGAAGCGAGTTAGGTGTAAAAATATGCATTTATGAGTGAAACTTGGTGATTCTGCCTACTCCGGAAGGGACCTGCGTGATTGGTATTTATGTATGTATGGTAGTGTATGTTCTCATCCCTCGCTGCGAATTCTCGCGCCTTTTTGCCATTCTGTAGCCGCGGTTTCAGCGCAAGGTGTGATTCCCTGTTTGCCTACGATTTTGTACAATGTCCTCTATGACGAAATTAAATTCTTCTCCACTGCAATAGAAAGAATGATTTGTATTGTTCCAAGGACGGGTTCAAGATACAAAAAAACGTTCTGACCAAAACACGCCGTACTTTTCCACTAATATTGTCACGATATTAATGCCATCTATGGTCGGAAATGCAAGAAAGGCTCTGAGTCGCGCGAATTGACCACCCAAAAAAGAGATTCTGAATTAAGACTTCGTCTAAGTGCGTGTATTTAATTGCGTTAAACTCAACCCAGAACGTAATATGTTCAAAGAAAAAATGTAAACTATTCACGTTCGGACAAAAAAATTGAAATGGTTAATCAATTACGGCCCAAGGTTGAAGAGATTAGAAATTAAAATCTTTGCTCAACGTTGCCAGTTGCCATCAGCACGTTAATGAAGAGTTTTAGCTATCAGGCATACCTTAAACTATCTCGTCGCCCATAAAGTAACATAATCATTGATTTTCACCACAAACTAATTCAAAATAATAAATTAGTAATAGAAAACAAAAACTTTTACAATGCTATATGAACTTTTTGTCTGTTAAAACACATTTATGAATGAGCTAAGTTCAAATAATAACTTTAAAGTAAGAATGGAATATTAAATTGTCCCTTGCCTAAAGTCTGTGCAAAATATCATGATTTATCGATGTCGGGAAATGTATTAAATTAAGGCTGTAACATTTGAAGACAATGTTGCACCACTGCAAGTTAAAGAAAAGCCGGTAAAATATGCCAATGATGTTCGATACATCGCCCTTGGCAACATAATACCTTGATTTTGGAATATCGCGAAATGCAAATCTTCAGTATCTCGTGGGGCGATTCTGGCAAGGATACAAACAATGAATCCTCATGAGCCCTTGGCCACTGTCCTAATGGCTTCGAAAAACCTCCAGCCTACCATCATCACAAGACAAATCATGAGTTCCTTGCCCAACTGGGAGATTAGCATAGGTCGGGAGTTGGTCACCCGCTGGTGGCTTAGGAATCGATAACTTGATGCAGGGGGTTTGCTCATATCATCACAGCAAAGTCATTTTTATCCATTTTTGTACCAATGAAGTTAAAATGACGCTTGCCAATGAAAATCGATAAATTTATGCGTTTCCTCCCTATTCTTCTGCCATATCTCATACACTTGACGGCAAGAACGGATGTTTGAGAAAACTATTTTTGACTGGTAGGCGCCAAGTCATTAGCTTAGAGAATAAAGATATGAGAGGAACGCTTTCTTCCATAAACTTATGGGTTTTATGTATAATATGAGTGTGCAAACCCTTCTTAGTTCTCGATTTTCTTTGGTTTAACGTGGTCATCGCTGGACAATGAGATTGTAAAGTTCACGGAAAAGGCTGTCAGGTTGCCTTTCAGAGACGAAGAGAGAACACGTCGAAATGCAGGTGAACTTATGGTTTCAAGACAAAACAAGGTAGTATCATGGGGTGCACTGGCTTTTAACGACGCATTGAGTTTAACAGACTCAATGCGCGGGATATAATCGCTGCATCGAAATTCCACTGGAAAGCAAAACAAAAAGCTGTCATTTTTTCTGTAGGCGTATTAATCGTGGTCGCTAATGTAATTATCTCCCAGCTAGGACATTTTATCCTTAACGCTCAGAGTAAAGCAAAATTTCTCTGGAGATAGGATTTCGGATCAATTTCCACAGGACAATATCAGTGATATAAAAACAAACCATTTATTTCACTTACGCTCACATTCCATCGGTTATGCAAAATTCTCTCAAATAATGTTTCAAATAATAAATAAATTAATAACATTGTTGTCGTTTTTCATCGGATGAAAAATGTTACTTTGAACAAAGTATTCCATTTCTCAGTGAATTTTCAAACTGCTACCCTGTTGAATTACTTTTTTCTGCTTGAGAAGTGTCGTTTGCATTTATGTACCACAAAATCAATACATTTGGATGATGAGGATTATGATTAATGGCATTGAAAATCAATCAATAAGTCCTTAATTTAATCTCATCAATCAGTTACAAATTATATGTAACAGTTGAAACTTCGCAGCATCGGAAAAAAAGGCTGCCTGCTCAAATTCTCCGGGTTGGAGGCCAAAATCTCTGGTTGGAGGAGGTCCTGAGATTGGCTATCCCATTAGTGCACCGATTAATACCCCTACCGACCCGAATTAACATTGAAGACCGTGATTATGAACAAAAATACAAATACTTATCGGCTTTTTACAATACCACTGGTATAGAGGTGACTTTTCTAATGTAAAGTGTCTTTAACTTTGCCACATTTATACCAAAGCAATGAAACACCACCCCATCATGTAAAGGGCATTAGGTAAACCCTCAGCGAAGAAATTGGCGTTCATAGCAGTCACGAGGCGCACGATGTCTGACGGCCGATGCCGACAGATGTCAGCCGATGTAGCGGAAAATGTTTCCTTCTAGCTTAAGTAATGTGTGACCCCGGTGCTCCAGAACACAACTGGGTACGGATGTCAAAAAGAAGGATTAAAAAATCCTCCATCTCCGTATTCACGCCACACAAGGTCTTTATACATATATATTCTTTATAGTAAGGCGAAAAAACAGCCTTGTTTACACTTCCAATACGAATTAAACACTGCATATCAAATTAAAATTTTATATTGGCTTAGCCACCAAAATTTCTTCACGATAACAGTGATTTTATCGAACCATTGTGCGAAGTACAGAGGCTCTGAGGTGCAAAAATCTTGAATCTTACCGACCCTACCGTCACGACAATGGGGTCTCAAATGCTCCAACTTGGTTACGAGTGATCATCATCATATATATTAATTCTTTAAGGTTTCTTTGTCGGAACGCCATAACTCCCATAATTCTTCATCAAAATTAACGATTCAAACATAGTTTTAAAGCTTATGTTCTCCGCTATTGACAAAAAATAGACAAATGGTTAAAAATTAAATTTTCTGTTAAAAAATTCAAATTAAAGTTTTTGTTAAAAAATTTAAAATTAAAGTTTTTGTTAAAAAATGATCAAAAATTAAAAGTGCCATCTGTAGACAACATAATCAACTAATGTGTTGGCTATGGTTACGTGCCTAAAAAAATGTAGGAGACGCCAACTATTGACACATCGTTTAGTTAGATTGTTTACATTCTACATGCAATCGGTGTGACCGTTTACGTTTAAGTTATGTATCTTTAACACAAACATAAATAAAATATAATTGTCCATGGGAAGAAACAGGTAAAAGAACAGGGAGAAAGAAGGAATAAACAGGAAGAAGCTGCATACTGTGGGAAATATTCGACAGGTAGAAGAACAGGAAGAAAGAAGGAAGAAACAGGAAGAAGCTGCCTACTCTTCTAAATATTCGGCAGGTAGAAGAACAGGAAGAAAGAAGGAAGAAACAGGAAGAAGCTGCCTACTCTGCTAAATATTCGGCAGGTAGAAGAACAGGAAGAAAGAAGGAAGAAACAGGAAGAAGCTGTATACTGTGCGAAATATTCCACAGGTAGAAGAACAGGAAGAAAGAAGGAAGAAACAGGAAGAAGCTGCCTACTCTGCTAAATATTCGGCAGGTAGAAGAACAGGAAGAAAGAAGGAAGAATAGGAGGAAGCTGCATGCTGTGCGAACTTTACGCATGGGTCAGGTAGTATGAAATGAATTGAAAGTTGATATCAGGCTTCCTATCGGGTTAAAAGTTGAACGTTGACTCAAACTAAATTCAACAGATTCAGGCGAGATATCGTGGAAGTTCTTCATAATGTAATAGAAACAATTGCACTTTTCCACAAACTTGTTTTAATGCGTACAACGCGTTTCGGCTCACAGAGCCATCATCAGGTACAAGAGACTCAAGTTGACTCAAACTGCCGCAGGTACTATTTTCTTCGGAGTTAAGAGGCTTCTATTGTCAAACTAAAAGGACAATATGCATAACGGCTCAATTTAAGATCCTAAATAACGTCCTTAGACCAACTTCACAATCATGCTGGCCCAGGGAAAATTACGAATTTATCCATTTAAGCGTAAGTAAATCCAACTTCAACTATAACCAATATGCACTATGCCACTCTCACTAACAAAATTAGCCATGCAATGAACCCTGATAGATATATATGTTATGGCTTTCATCTTACGAATTATCACTCTCCCAAAAACCTTCTTTTCAATTTTCAATTTGTCAGCGTCATTTTTTTAAGTACATTTCATTTTACTATTTTTCCGACTTTCAGGGTATTGGTGTGGTATCCAGAGTACTGATACCCCAAACTGAGGGCCCGGGTTCAAATCCTGGATGCGGTGGCATAAATTTACCAGCAAAATCTCGATACCTACTTGTCTGTCAGGTGGAGAACACTCAAAAGTTAGGTACACCGTCAATCGGATGGGACGTTAAACCTTGATCCCTATATGCGCCTTTCGTAAAGAGCAGGCTATTGCTGACTCTGGGTTCGGCTCCACCCTTCCTACAGTCTTTCAGAAACCAGGCCATCTATCTATGATGGTGTTAATGAATATTTGTCTGCCGCACCATACTTAAAAAAATAACCGATATAGAACAAATTATAAACTTATTTAATAAGAATTAAGATTTAAGGTCCTTAAATAAGGACCAAATATTTTTCAGAGCGACATAGAGAGTATTATCATGACTCCTCACTACATCTCTAGGTCTGACAGATGCGATAAAATAAGAGAGATACACTGCCCAACAGATAGGTAAAATAACTCGTTCTTTCTGCGAACAATAAGCGACCACAATAAAAATTGAGTTCCACTAAATACACTCCTATAATACATGTCACCATTCCATCTCCAAAAACTTACACCTTTACACGGCTGGTGACCCAACACCTCCTGCCACACGCCCATGCGGCGGATTGCAGGGTATTATGTAGATGTAAATATAAACAATAAATCTGCAGTAAATATAATGTGGCGATTTCGTATGCAATTTACACGACAACGCCAAGCTAAATTCCTGTCATTTATGATGGAAAGCAAGAATGAGAGAAGCAAAACAAGAAATAATATCGAAGGCACATGTAAAGTTGATGATAATAAAATTGCTCACCTGTCCTCGCCTAATTTTGCTTCTAGCCCTCGAAAGGAGAGTATTCCAAAGCAATCCTTAAGGTATTTGCACAAACTTTATGACACTAAATTGCACCTCACAGCACTACTAGCACTGCACAGAATGACACACCAGTTTCGACTGAATCATAAAAGACGCATGGTCAGTGAATCACTGGAAAATCAGATAGCGACACTCAATATCGTGCCCTATCATTAATTGTGTGTGAGATAAGAATGCATTCAAGAGTTCCGATAAAGAGGCAAGTTGAGATAAACCATAGGAGTCATCACTAGAGTGCGACCAGAATGTCACTGACTCGTGCATTGGCTGATGAAAATAAATAAAAAGTGAGGGAATAATCATAATAAAAACTTGTCTTTCGGGAGATTTGACGGTAGAGTCCTCTCTTACATTTAACTCATATTAGACGAGCACCAATAGGAATTTTGCTTATTTACCTTCATTCCATATTGGTCTTAGTGACTAATATGGAGTGAAGATAAATAAGCAAAAGACTAAAGTGATGGTATGTGGTACTCAAATCTGCTGTGAACCTGTAAGGATAAGAATAAATGATGAAGAATCAGGACAAGTTACAGAATTCAGCTACTTGGGCAGTAAGATAACAGGAGATGGAGGGAGTAAACGATAAATTGTGAACAATATACAACTAGCAAAATTAGCTTTCAATGATAAAAAGACTCTACTGACTTGTAAAAATGTTAGTTTGGAAGTAAGATAGAGGGTTATGAAAGCTTATGTTTGGAGCGTGGCCATTTACGGTTGTGAAAGTTGGACTATCGGGAAACGTGAAAAGAGCAGATTAGAGGCCGTAGAAAATCAGTGCTATCGAAGGATGCAGAAAATCAGCTGGCGAGACAGGATCACCAATGAGGAAGTGCTGAGAAGAGTACAAGAAAATAGAAGTCTTTGGAGACCGATATAGACGAGGAGACTTAAACTAACAGGTCACATTCTACGACGCAATGATTTTATAAAATTAATATGTGAAGGTTTTGTGGAAGGGAAAAATCGTAGAGGACGTCCTGGATTGAGCTATATGAAGCAGATCGTCAATGACTCTGGATGCGTCTCATGCGGTGAAATGAAGAGGAAAGCTGAGCAAAGAGCAGAATGGCGTGCTATTGCCAACCAACCCATGGGTTGATAACCGAAGAAGAAGAAGACGAGCACAAACACCCATGTCCTGGGCAGTGAATAACGTACAAAGGCGGGATTCGAACCCGCGACTCGCGGGTTAGGAGGCGAGGACTTTACCCCGCCGCCACCTGGGCCGAATGGGAGACTAACTGAGCAGAGAGGACAATCCAGAACTGGCCTCCCATTAAACCTGGTATTTATAAATGCACATTAAAACTTATTGATTAAATGAGATGATATTTTATCTCAGTCGCCAATCTTGAAGATAAAATGTGAAGCTTATTACGGTCGCAAGAGGGCAAAAATCAATTTAAATGGAGAGAAACCGCCTCAAGTCAAGTATTAGAATGAAATAAAATACATTAAGAAGAGCGATAAGGGTAGTTTGATCGAAATATCATTTCACCTAAAAATCAATGAATTTGGTCTCATTTTAAAGAAAAGTATATCACCCTTCCATCGACATCAAAAACTCAACCCCTTAACATATTACTTTCCGAGATATTTGCCAAACATACCAACCCTTTTACATGGGGGATGGTACGTGTAAGCACTCCAGAGAGACCTTATTTAGCAAATGAAGAATTTCTAACACTTAGCTGTAAAAAAACTAACATCATGGTTCGTATGTTATATCAACTATATTTCAAAATTAATCATATAGTCACCGCAACAGGTTCTTGGGAATCATAAAAAACCTACCGTTTTGAAGGAGTTTCAAACGCACCGCGCGAAAAAAATGAGTCAAGTTAAACACTTATTTAGATATTTTAATTTGATTACTTACCATTTCTGTCATCTAAAACTATATTTTTGCACCATTAATAATGCAATATTTAATTGATGTGTCCTACAGCGGGTGAAATTAAAACGTATAATTCGAATATGGTCTCTATTATGACTATCTCGCTCGGTCTACCTTAAGAGGAGACTTATTCTACCATATATTACTTCACTATTATTGCGTACAAACTATCAATTGATATGGTAGAGCAGAGGAAGAAATAATGGTCCTAGGAAAAATGAAGTAGCGTCCAAGTAGATTGAAAACTCAAGTGATTTGAATGGAATCGAGAGCGAAATTTGGTAATGGACTAGAGAATTTTATCAAATTCATTGCGTTAATATTCTCGAGGTTGGGTCCATTTATACTCTAAAGTGACTGTGCCTTATCATTACGTATCATTGTGAGTGAATACCCAAATACAGAAATTACCAGCAGTCAACCCTGCAACAATTCGTAGAAACTTTCTTTCACTCTTTTCGTTTGATAACCATCCAGCGGGTCTTTTGAAAAATCTTGACTTCTTGACGGGGAGAGCGTTCTCCGACGGATGAAGAGAAAAGGGGATGAATCAGCGATGAAGTGGTGGAGGGGAAAAGAAATTCTCTGGCAAAGAAGAGATGTATGAAAAGAGGAGGGAGAGGAGGGTTGGTCCATTTCTCCCTGATGGATTATGAAGGGGGATGCCCATGGGGATTGCGACCAGGCCCTTCATATGTGACCCTTTGAGGCCATCATGAGAAGAATATGGAAATGGAGGGAGGGGGAATAGAATAGAATAAAATAGAATAGAACTGAATAGAATAGAATAAGTTAAATTATGCTCTGGGTTTCTCCATAAGAGCAAAAAAATAGAAAATACATATACCTACAATTCTGCTTTGAGCTAAAAAATAACACAAAAATATATACACCTGGCCAACATCTCACAGTGATGAAAAACAAAAAATTTCATAGTTACAGATAATTAACACTAAATACCATGGAAAATATAATATATAACAAAGAAAAATATACTATCAACCACAAAGAGATAACAAACAAACAATAATTTCTCCGATCACTTTGGAAACATAAAATCTATAACAGGATACATATTTCAATTATTGGCGTATATGCTTCTTATGGTAATAATTTAAAAGTTTTTCCTTAAAAACAGACAGCGAGGCAGACTTTTTTTTGGATAATGGCAAGGAATATCAGAGATTAGAACCAGAGATGAGAAATGATTTAAGGTATGAATTTGTCCAAGGTATGGGGAGGGAGGAGGAAAAGTCTGTACCAACGGATAAAAAGGAAAAGGGGGCCTTATGTTCTCGAATCTTCTCCTTGAAAACTTCTCAAACGATTGACCTGAAATTTTCCATGACTCCCGCGTTCATACGTGTTTATTTGATGAGTACTAAGGTTTATTTAATAGGCTTAAGGTTCACAAGAGGCTTAACTTCTGATATATCGTGGGGATTACACATACAGAACATAAATGGCGCAGCGTTAAAGAAAATAGGTTTTATTAAACGTATAATAGGAAGGTCCTCGGATGAAAAAGTCAAAGAGTAATGCTAATTCGCTCTGGATAGGCCACACCTCGAATACGCCGCGAGCATTTGGGACACTGACCATAAAGATGTAACAAAAAAAAATTAACAAAATACAAAGGAAAGCAGCGCGCTTCGTTAAAAACTGATACGAGCGTACATACAGTGACTCACAACTTTTAGAGGGATTAAGGTGGGAGCCCCTAGAGACTCGGAGGCTACACGCTAAGCTAAGGTTGCTTGATAAATTTAGAACTGATATTTTTCAGAGCGACATAGAGAATATTATCACGACTCCTCACTACATATCTACGTCTGACAGATGCGATAAAACAAGAGGGATACACTGCCAAACAGATAGGTACAAAAACTCGTTCTTTCCGCGAACAATAAGCGACCACAATAAAAATTGAGTTCCACTAAATACACTCCCATAATACACGTCACCATTCCATCTCCAAAAACTTACACCTTTACACGGCTGGTGACCTAACACCCCCTGCCACACCCCCATGCGGCGGCTCGCGGGGTAATATGTAGATGTAGAAGAGCCCAAAAAACGGGTTCCTATATTGTATACCCGCATGAAAAGCATGGGAATCAGGGAAAATGTTCTTATTTTGCCTCTTTTAAAACTCTTACAATTTATTGAAGCCTGCACTAGCGAATAACGAAAAAAAGATGTATTTTATTATTGCGATCGATTTTGTAATACACATCGTTTTTGCTTAAACATTAAGTTTTCAATCCCAACATTGTCAATTGTTCCCCGATTTCAAAAACAGGATAATTTCTTGCCAACCTGACCAACGGCTATGAACGGAAAATTTCACCTGGGCCCCTTTTGCCTCGAATGAAATTTTGTGATCTCTATTGAAAAACTTCATGTGAGATTAAATTTGGGGTGTTTTGTACCTCAACCTCTCCATGTGCAGGGTATGACAAGATAAACATTAGAGCAGACTAAACGCCGTGGGTATGAGTTATCTGAGGAGTGTTTGCGGCCAAAGTAGGATGGATAGGGTCAGGAATGAGTGGGTAATAAATGAGTGTTAGATGAGGTTAGATGCTCCAGTAATGAACATACATGAAAGGAGTGTGCTTCGTTTGCTTGGCCATGTTGGAGAGAATGGATGAGAGTTGAATAACGAAACAGATATATAAGATTGAAATGAATGGTGCCAGAGGTAGAGGTAGACCGAGAAAGTTGTGGTTGAATGTGGTCGAGGAAATTCTTAGGAGGAGGAATATTAGGAGTCTTAAGAACAGGAGGGCGTGTATGAAGCAGTGTATGGGGGTAAATGAAGCAAAAGAGGTTTGCAAGGATAGGTCAGTATTGAGGATATTATTGAAGCAGAGTTAGGTGTACAAATATGTATTTATGAGTGAAACTTGGTGACTCTGCTTGCCCCGGAAGGGAACGACGTGATTAGTATGTATGTACCTCTTCATGTGCGCTTTACGGCTTTTGCGTAGTATCTGCATGTAGCATATTATATCATTTAAAATAATTAAGACCCAAAGGTATGCGTGGAAAATTGATAACTACATTGAATTTTGCACACTACTTGAGACCTACGCACTAAGCCCACATAATATTAATGCTGTCTTTGGGCTCGAGCGGAACAGTTGGGGTTCCATCGGGCCTTGAGTTGCCACATCAGTGCTTCACATTTAACCATCGGAATGAATGTTATATTATATGTCATGTTATATTAAGCCATTTGCATAAAGTAAACTGTTTACTGTTAATTTTCCTCTTTGAAAATAAAGCAATTTCAGTAAGAGCCTCAAGGTAGTCCGAGCGAAATATCATTTTACCTATAAATAATGAATTTGATCTCATTTCAAAGAAAAATCTCTCACCCTTCTAATGACTCCAAAAATTCAACCCCTTACCGCATTACTTTCGGAGATGTTTGCCACAAAATACCAGCCATTTTACATGGGAAATGGTACGTGTATGCACTCCGGAGAGACATTATTTACAAAATGAGATATTTCTAACACTTAGATGTCGTGATAAAACTAACAGCGTGTAGTTTGTATATTTTCTCAACTATTTTTGAAAATTAATCATATTGTTACCGCAGTAAATTTTTTGGGATCCCAATAAATCTTCCGTTTTGATGGGGTTTCAAACGTACCGCGCGAAAAAAATGAGTCGAGTTTAAGACCTATTCAGATATTTTTATTTAATTACTCACTATTTCTGTCATATAAAACTATATTATTGCACCATTAATAATGCAATATTTAATTGATGTGTCCTACAGCTGGTGAAACTAAAACGTATGAAACGGATATGTTCTCTATTATGACTGGGGAACTATCTCGCTCAGACTACCTTAAGCGACTGAACGGGGAATTTCTACTTTGTTAAAATAAAAAATTTAGGTCATAAATGATAAGTAATATTCTATTCTGTGTGGATAGAAATACTAAATCATCTCTTACACTTATCCCTCCCTTTGAGAATCAACGGGCATTTTTACTAGCATATACATACTGTATCGAATGAGACGTAATCTTCGACCGATCGATTATTTTCTATCGCAATCCCGTCGAGGGCAAACGAAAGGAGGGTGAATCTGCCCGCAGAAGTGGATATACACTCGCCGTGGAAATGTTCGAGTCGGAGGGGGAAGAAAGCATTTATATCTCCGTAAAGATTTCATCGCTTCTTTCAGAAAAGCAATAATAAAACTGGAGGGTATCACTCAAACCTTCTTCCATCGCAGCCATCACTATTTTATTTTTTTTCTCTCTTGAGAATGGAAACCACTTTTTCACGGAGAACTCTTTTTACCGTTCTCGGTCCGAAGTTATTGTTGAACTCCTTCGCCTTTTTCCTTCAAAAAGAAGATATATATTATTTCCGGATGGAAACCGAAATGGCTTATCGTTTATTATTTTCTTTTTCCGTCGTGATTGTATTTACCTCCACATTCCTTTCCCTTGGTGAAATTGAGTTTGGAATCGAAGGGGGGCGTCAAACGCCTCCCTCCGTGGAGGATACGAATCATTCATCACCTTCTAGGTTTTGAACTGTTTACTGGAAGATTACAATGAAGTGAAATCAGAAATAATAACCACGGTAAAACAATAAAGATTTGTGACGTGGGTTAAACTGGTTGTACTTGATATTATACTGTATTCCACAGGAGTGTTACTAGTTGGTTATTTGCAAGGTGGCAACACTAAAAAATTCCATAGCAGACATTTAAAAGATCAATCGCAAGAAAAATTAAATTGAAATACAAATTATAAAAAATCATTAGAATATATAAATACATACATCAATTAATCCAAAATTAAATGTCTACACCCAGCTAAAAAATTCCTTAGAAGCTGTTCTGTAGAGCGTAAGGAATTCTACAGACATTGACTCTTTTTCTTCAGAAGTAGTTCTTTTGCTAAGGATCTGTACGGAACTTGTGAGCCTGACTCTACAGAGCATATGTTCTGTAGAGTTATTTTCTGCGGAGCAAAATAACTCCTTACAAGCTGTTCTGTAGAACTTCAGTAACTCTACGGAAATATGTGAGGTTTCCGTTGATTCCCAGTTCCTTTTCTAAGGATCTATATGGAGAGCCGTAGGGAATTCCACAGAACGACCTAAGGAATTCTGCAGAACGTCCTAAGGTATTGTGCCGAACGTCGTAGGGAATTCTGTAAAATGGCGTTTCAATACTTTAAGGAATATCTACAGAACTTTTTAAGAAATTCTGTATAAGTGTTTAAGGAAACTATACAGAATTTTTTACCTGGGCACTTATTATTATATTAAAAACATCAAAATAGTAAGCAGAAGCTTCAAATAGTCTCTAGGAAAACTGTTCCAGTCAGCAATAATCCTATGAATGAATGAAAACATTTTTACATTGGCCCTTTGCGACCGACATTTCACCTTTTATGGGTCATCACTCCTCCCTTCCTATAAGGCTTGGGCTTTCCATGAAAATAGAACTCGCTTTGTACTTTCCACACTGTTTTATTATTTCCGACCATGGTTTCGACAGGGTTATGTAATTATAAAGGTATCAAGGACCTTGGTAATGACATAACTGTGTCGAAACTATGGTCGGAGAGAATAAGACAGTGTAGAAAGTACAAAGCGAATTCTATTTTCATGTGTCGCTTTTCCATAAAGTGAAGCCTGAAACTTTAACTTGTGTAGGGCAATCTACTTTCTTTTTCATGTCCCTCCATGCGTTGTCTCCCTTCAGTGTGTGGAACAGTTAGCATAGTTTATTTACTTTTCATCTTCCTCACAAAGGAATCCCATCTCAGTACTAAAATCGGTTTGGCAACACACTCAGCCCTCTTATGCCATTACATACCTGGTTACATTTCTCTGTACTTTCACAAAATAATTTCTGTTGTTCCTCTTCATGTGGGTCCCAGAATAAGGTTTTATACACCAAAATTGGTCTTATCAGAGTCTTATATGTCTTTTCCATAGAGATTGTACTGCTTCCCTCGAGATTTCTAATCACCAAATGCAAAGGTTAAAATAATGCTTTGGTCATGTGTTCCACGTTTGCCTCCCACTATAAATCTTTGGTTAAATACACACCTACCCTTTTAGGCATAAGTTTTTCTGAATATGTGATGTGATGGTCTTCTAGAGCCCGTTTCACACAACACAACTTCCTTGAACAAGAAACTTTAACATAATACAGAAACAAATTGGCAGCGTATTTCGATTTAGATAACATTTTCGCTTGTCTTCCCCGAGAGATCATCTTTAGACTTGTGTCCATCTCGTTTCTCTTGAGAAGCAGGCAGAATCCTGGGAGGGCCTCGCAATCATCGCTCGCTACTGGCTTAGAGGCCTCCAACCGATTGATAAAGTTTTTAGAACTGTTCAAGACGAGAGGACTTTAAGGTAGTCCGAGCGAGATAGTTCCCTAGTCATAATAGAGACCATATTCGATATATACGTTTCAATTTCACCAGCTGTAGGACATATGAATTAAATATTGCATTATTAATGGTGCAATGATATAGATTTGTATGAGAGAGGTAGGAAGTATTTAAATGAGAATATCTAAATAAGTATTTAACTTGACTCATTTTGTTCGCGCGGAACGTTTGAAACTCCTTCAAAACGGAAGGTTTATTATGATCCCAAAGAATTTTCTGCGGTGACAATATGATTAATTTTCAAAAATGGTTGAAAAAACATACAAACTACACGCTGTTAGTTTTTTTACGACATCTAAGTGTTAGAAATACCTCATTTTGAAAATAATGTCTCTCCGGAGTGCATGCACGTACCATTTCCCATGTAAAAGGGCTGGTATATTTTGGAAAATATCTCAGAAAGTAATGTGTTAAGGGGTTGAATTTTTGATGTCATTGGAAGGGTGAGATATTTTTCTTTGAAATGAGATCAAAGTCATTGATTTCTAGGTGAAATGATATTACGCTCATACCACCGGCTAACGGCGACGAAGCCGTCAAAGGGATTTCAAGACGACATGTCCCTGCCATAACGTTTCAATGACGTCATTTCCTTTCGAGAAACCATGATATCGAATTTGACACAGAATATTATGGTGCGAAATGGACATAATGGGTGTATCCGTTAGCATATACATTTGTGTGGAGTTTCGCGGAGTTATTTTTACTTTCTTTCGATGCACGATGCCGCGGTGCTAGTTGAACTAATATACATATAATGAGGACACCAACACGACATTCGCCAGACGGCGCAGCGCTGCGGGTGCAGTGTCTGGGGGTCACCGGGGCGCGAGAATCGATCAACCACACACGCCACAGTCGGTGCGGCGGCCTTTAAGGATTTCGTGCCCTGCGGCTTATTTCGGGTGCGGCATCACCCGCGGCACCCTCAAAAAGGCGAGCGCGGTTGGGTGCGGCAGAACTAGGACGAGGAGCGGATTCAGGGCGGGTGTGTGTGCCTGTAAGCGAAAGTGTAAGTATGGACGGGTCGAAGTGTGTGGGAAAGAAGCGCGGCTAGTCCCGCACCAACAACTGTTTAGTGGAAAAGGACCGCGGACCCACTTCCGACTTATTATTTCACTTACTGCCGAGAGTCGATAATTCCATTTGACAATCTACATCTACATACTACCCTGCGATCCGCCGCATGGGCGTGTGGCAGGGGGTGGTAGGTCACCAGCCGTGTAAGATGTAAAATTTTTGGAGGTGAAATGGTGACACGTACTATGGGAGTGTATTTAGAGGAGCTCAGTTTTTATTGTGGTCGCTTATTGTGGGCGAAAAAATTCGATAAAATACCACTCAGGAATTTTTTCCTCATATTTTAGAATTCAGACCACTGTGCACCGCACAGGCATGTGGCAGGGGATGCTAGGACACCTGCCGTGTGAAGAAGTAAGGATAAGATTTTTTTAGGTGCAATAATGTCGTGTTTTATGGGAGCATGTTGAGAGGAGCTCTGTTATCACTATGGTCACTTATTGTACATGAAAACAATGAATTTTTGTACCAATCTGTTCGGCAATGCATCTATCTTATTTTATCGCTTCTGTCAGACCTATAGACGTAGTGTGGCGTGAAAATATAATTCTGTGTGTCACTCTGAAACACTGCAGTTCAGAATTTCTTAATCAAACTAAGTTTATCGCGCAGCCTCCGAGTGTCTAGGGGCTCCCACCCTAATCCCTCTACAAGCTGTGAACACTGCACGTTCGCTTAACTAAAATCCACTCAGGTTGGTATTGAATCCCATGCCTCAATTTTGCCCTTTCGTTGAATACATTATGACAGTGACTCGATAGGAAGGGAGAAACATAATAGAATAAAAGATTTGTTTTCTCTGGTGAACGCGTAAAAAAAGGAAGCAGTAACGCAATCATAGGGACTGCGAGCACGTTGGTAATTTCGTCCGGACATTCCCTCCCTCCGAGCTCCCGCCGAGGATCCCTAAAAAAGACTCGGGAAAACGACCACCGAGAAAGATTCTCACTTTACTCCCAAAGAAGTACTGGTTGATATCACTATAATTAGATGGGTACACTTTTTCCGGCCATCTTTCCGTCATCGTCCAGAGACAGTGCAGCAGTCTTCCTTAAAGATCCGAGTCTATTCCCATGCCCTGCACACGAGATAGGAAGTCGACTAACGCGGAAAAAATGGAAAATGATTCCAAAACACAAAAAAATCTCCTGTTGAGAGCCGAGTTTTTTCATTTAGAGTGATTCACTTGATCCAAAAAAATGTGGAAAGATTTCGGGAGACTGAGCATACAATTTCCGTGTGCAAACACAATCTGACCACCGCCGAACATTCGAGGATACCGAATCGTGAGATTATAGAGTGAAATTTTCATTTTCGTGTGGGAGAATTTTGATGAGTTTTCGAGTTAGGAATCTCAAGGTACGTAAGCGTAGCTAGGGGGGGCAGTTGCCTCCCTGGACGAGACGTTTCATACCAAATTTGATATACGGAGCCAGACAGGATGACATCCTGCCCCCATTCCCCTCCAACATGTATCTATTGCTACGGATGGTTGCCTTGTCCCTCCCGTACATAAGTCCTGGCTATGATCATGTCAGGGTACGATCAAATAATCATATCCGACATATTTTAGCGATGTTTTACGAGGGAGCACCTTCAGGTTCCGATTTTGAAAACGGCAGAAAGTTAATTTATGTCTTTTCCAACAATTTCAAATACAAATGATATAATCTGTATGGTATATATATATATATATATATATATATATATATATATATATATATATATATATATATCATATAAATGTTTATACAGAAAGGTAGAAAGAAAGTGGATAGGAACACATAAAATCAACAGACACAATGGTGGTGTGAAGATGTAAAGATGGCCAATTCCTAGCAGAAAAAATTCGACTGGACCGGGAATCGAACCACGTATATATATATATATATATATATATATATATATATATATATATATATGGTGTATAATATACAGTGTATATTATTTAGAGCGAAGGCTTCCGCAGAGTTTGTTTATCATGCTTCCAGTTTTTTCGGTGCAGCTGCGTGGGTCAGTATTCATGACGACAGTTTCTCCTCCGTTACAGAAGGCGTCTTCAGGTCGAATATTGTATATTATACACCATTGGGTGACATTCACAATGAAAATATCATTTGACTCAACCAGTATTCGAATATGGAACTCCAATTTGCCGGTCAGGTGTGTTAGCCAGTTACAATACAGAGCCATCCTCCATTAAGGCGAATTTCAATGGCGGTTAATTCGAACTAGTTTGTGAAATAATTCCTAGCGGAGATAAATGGCTTGGTGGTGTAACTGGCTAAGACATCTGACCAGCAGTTAGGAAGTTCGGATTCGAATCCTGATCCAGTCCATCGATATTTTTCATGGTGAACTATATCCCTTGATGAATTTAAGCCTTGTTCAGTTACAATGTACCCTAATTTCGGAAGGTTAACATTAAAGCGTTAATGGGGTGAAGTGGTCTTGTGAGAAGGCCCACATTGGGTAAACAGGTAACTCAGTGTGAATCAGATTTCAGGTAGTTTCGGGAGATAGCGGGAGATTTCCTTCGTCTAAATGAAGACATTAATCGACTTTTAAGTTTTAATTTCTACAACTTTGGAAGCAAGAAGTAAACATGGTAGTATTAATGGTGCAATTAAATAAATATACTTTCATATGGCTGAATTTATCTGTGAATATATGTGAAATAAATATTTCTACGTAAGTATTTGACTAGGCGTATTTTTTTCAATTATCTATTCTCGCGGTACGTGTAAAACAAAACTTCATCATTACGAAAGCTATTCCTGTGATTCTGAAAAAAACTATCGCAGTATATTATTCATTTTTAAAAATAGCTGAAAAACATACAAAATACTCATTTTTAAACTTCTGAAAAGGTGTTGGTGTTGGAGATTACCCATTTCTTTTTGAATACCCTCTCTACTGAATTAGGTAGTATCGGCGAGATGTTTCCCTAGTCGTTATAGAGGCATATTCAAATTTTGAACTTGAATTTCAGCAGTTATTGGAAGTATGGAGGAAATACTGTATCAATATAAGTTCATTCATATATAGGCCTGAAAGTTTCAGTAATTAGATAAATATATTCAAATAAATCTTTAATTTTACTCATTTTTACACGCTGTACAGGTTTGAAAAAGCCTTCGCATCGGAAAGTTTTTTTTGCGATTCTATAAAAATTTCAGGAGCGAATAATTGAATTATTAAAAAAAGTTGAGAAAATGTACCAAGTTCCCCTCTGTTAAAGCCTTTATAATGTTTAGGTCTTAAAAATTTCTAATTTTTTAATAAGTCTATCCAGAGTGCATGCCCGAACCATGTCCAGAGTAAAACTGCTGGTATGTGTTGGCATATATCAACGAAAGTAGTGCTGGAAGCGTAAATCATTTCTACATCTACATATTACCCTGCGTGCCGCCGCATGGGCGTGTGGTAGGGGGTGTTAGTACACCAGCCGGGTGAGGACGTAAGGGATACGGTTTTGGCAGGTGAAAAGGTGGCGCGTATTATGGGAGTGAAATATTGTGTATTTAGTGGAGCTCAGTTTTTTTTATTTGGTCGCATATTTGTCGCGGAAAGAACGAGTTTCTGTACCTATCTGTTCGGAAATCTATCTCTCTTATTTTATCACTTCTGTCAGACCTAGAGATATAATTTGGTGTCAAAATGATATTCTCTGAGTCTGAGTAGCTCTGAAACACTTTTTGGTAAATGATTTGGTTTTTTCCCAGTGTACGATGCTAATAAAGCCTTCTCGGATTTTCCACCAGGTTAGATAATTGTTGGCCAAGATGCCCTGAGGACGATGGCAGAGATAGCTATCGAAACGTCGGCCAACAATTATCTAACCTGGGGGAAAACCCGAGAAGACTTTATTATTATTATTAATAAAATAACGTTACAAGTCGACCATTTGGTCGGGTGGTAACAAAAATTGGTTTTACCCAAGTTAATACATAAAACTACCATAGAACAACACAAATAAATACCAAATACATATAAATAAAAGAAAAATAGAGGGAAAAACCCTTACATTCAATTAAATTCAACCTTCTCATGAACATCTTTAAGTTTTGCGGGAAGGGCTCGAGAACTGCCTCTGGTAGACCGTTCCAATCCCCTATCCCCCGATGCAAGAAAGAATATTTTATTGTGTACGATAGCTGTCTCGGAGGCTCTATCTTGTTTATATGGTCTTTCCTTGCCAAATAATGCGGTTTAAAAAAATCGATTTGTGATGTCCCTCCACGCAGGATCACCAATATATGCTTTGAAAATGCCCCATAGCCGCGCTTTCCTCCTCTTCGATTCGAGTGATTCCCATCCCAGTGCGTTCATCATCTCCGTTACGCTGGCCCTCCTTTTAAAATTTCTCGTCACAAGTCTAGCTGCTAGACGCTGAATTTTTGACAGTTGTTTTATGTCCTGCCCCAATTAAGGATCCCAAACTAACTTCTGTTCAAAAAACTCTCCCAAACATCATCTCCGTTACGCTGTACCTTTTTACCACTGTACCGCTGTACCATTTACGCGGTACCCCCGTATTCTAAAATAGGCCTTACAAATTTTTTATAGGCAAAATTATTAGTGCTGGTGCAGCTTTTTCCCAGGGTTCTCATAAAAAATGTAATATTTTAAAAGCTTTGGTTGTCGTGCTATCTGTCCATGTACGGTCCCCATTGCAGGTTCCTACTTAAGACAACTCCTAGATATTTGCAGCGATCAAAACTAATAATATGGTAATCATTTAATATAACACTTCTTACCTTTTGGTATCTTACTTTGACATCTTTGGTACTTCTTACTTTTTGGTATAACACTTATTACTTTTTTGTACCTTTAGAAAGCCGAGAGTGTTTCTTTAAAATGAATTCCAGGCGAAATGATAACCCGCTCAAAACTGCCTTCAATGAATAGCACTAATATCCATGAAGTTGTAACCCAATTGCACCATGACCTCACGTAACTCAAGATATTCGGTCGCGCGAGGTGGTTAACTTTGTTTCGTCTTTCACTCAAAGGACGCGGAGCGCAGTTTATAGTCCAACGGGGAAGCACGAGGGAAGGAGGAGCGTTCCATCCTCTTAAGGTAGTTTGAGCGAAATATCATTTTACCTAGAAAACAATGAATTTGGTTTCATTTTAAAGAAACATATCTCACCTTTCTAATGACATCAAAAATTTAACCCCTTACCACATTACTTTCGGAGTTATTTGACAAAAATACAGCCCTTTTACATGGGAAATGGTACGTGCATGCACTCCAGAGAGACATAATTTACAAAATCAGGTATTTCCAACACTAAAATGTCCAAAAAAACTAACAGCGTGTAGTTTGTATGTTTTCTCAACTATTTTTGAAAATAATTCATATTGTCACGGCACTAGGTTCTTGGGTATCACGAAAAACTTTCCGTTATGAAGGAGTTTCAAACGCACCGCACGAAAAAAATGAGTCAAATTAAAGACTTATTTACATATTTTCATTTAATTACTTACAATTTCTGTCATGTAAAACTATATTACTGCACCATTAATAATGTAATATTTAATTCGCGTGTCTCACAGTTGGTGAAATTAAAACCTATAATTCGAATATGGTCTCTATTATGACTAGGGAACTATCTCGCTCGGACTACCTTAAAACGCTGCGCCCGGAATGTCTCCTCCAACCACACACTTTTACGTCATTATCTCTCTCCTCAGTTCCGGATTCCTCCGCGTGAATTTTTTTTATCTCGAAGCAAAAAATCTGACTGAGACGCTAGTGATCACGAATTGAAGTGGTTTCTTTAACACTCGCCCTACACGGGGGATTGGGAAGAAGGAATGAGGAGGAAAAGATGCACCTTGCTCGCAGAAATTTCACAAAAATTACTCTCGACAAAGCCGAAAGAAAAGTGCGAGAATAATATATTTTATAGTCTCGATCACCTGCGGACAACGCGAATCGAGAGCTAGAAAAACTAGGAAACGAGAGCTAGGAAAAAAATAGAAAGCTAGGAAAGGGAAACTAGAAAAAAAGAGGCAAATTTCAAACTAGACTTCAACACGAATAAAAACGAGGTTATTCCGTATGACATCGGAATTCCCAAGTCACGGCAGTGACGAAATTTTGACGTCGCAGCCAAGAAAATTTTCATTCAGGCCATTCAAAAGTTGAGGGGCTCTGGACCCTGTCAAGTCCTGACTGAAAAATAATGATCTACGAGGGAAGGTCTAGGAATTATCGAGTCTCGAAAGTGGCGGAATTTTTGCCGTTGCGGCCTTAAATTTTTTAACAATACCATTTAAAGTATAAGGGTTTTTCTAGGATTAGAGGCCGGCTTCATAGGCCGGCGGAGGCGGCGATCTCAATGGATTTCGCCGGGTTAGCGGCGGTGGGCCCTTCATAGGTCGGCGGCGAGAAAACAAATGAAAAGTGGCAAGCGTGACAATAACTTTGGCACTACAATACTTACATTCCATCGGAAAAAGCAACATTTTTGTACTATTGAGTTTGACTTGTGTGAGGAATGGAGGAATTGGCCAACAAATAAGTTAGTAATGATTTATCAATGATTATTTGATGACAGCACCTCGCGCTCTTAACTATACTATTACGTCGGCCGACGCGATATGAGGACCGCAGAAGTCAAGGGATCTAAGTAACAAAATCGTTGTTTAGAGAAAACTTAAGACAAAGTTGAAAATGTTTGGTACAACCCACTAAGTAGTTGAGAGGCATTACCCTAGATAGCAGCACCTATCAACAAAATCACTTGGATCCATTTACCACCTAAAAGATTAATGCTTTCACATCCCATTTCTGTACCTAACTTATTTTTTTCAAAAATGTCACTTAGACCCCTTGACTTCTGGGGTCCACATATAATAGTGATTTTTCAATACCGCTATAAAACATTTTCCGGATTTTGTAAAATGACGGCTTCAGGACACTGGAATTTCATAAATGAATCAAATGAGAGGCAGGGAACATTATAAAATGTAAACTTAAAATAAATGAAAGCACTTCGAATTATTCCTCAAACAATTTGTGATAACAACTATGCATTGAAGTTTCATTTTTCCGCGGGGAGTCATGCTGCTCAAGGTTTTATACTTTCCCCTCGGGCTTCGGATTCCAGAAAAGGGCTTGTGAAACTCACCAGAGAAGCGAGTCGAGAATCATTTATGTGAAAATAAATGTGTGATGTGGAACAAAGAAACAAACGTATTATTTGTTAATGGAATGAATTTTATTTTGATGAACTTTGAGTGTGAAGGAGAGACTTCGAAATGCTGACGTGAGTTTGCTTTCGATCAGCCAGCTGGTTCCAAAGGGCCCTTGAATATCCACCAACGCAGGAAAATAGATCTTTTCGAGAGGCCCATAAAAGGCCCATTAGTGCATGGGTTCCCGTCCTTCACGAGATCATACACGAGGAGAGTTTGTACTTTGTTTCGAGTACTTACCCGGGCCGTACAAAGGACTTTCGTAATCGGAGCAGCCTCATGAACTTGTATTTTTAACAATCCAGTGGCAAACTCACCGTAAAACCAGAGGGCTGTAAATGAAAGAAGAGAAGCATTTTTAATCAACGGCGTTATTTGATAGCACAAAATGCATAAAACTAAAGTAACTACTTAACTGTAAAATAAAGCATAGATACACCGATATTTTTTTATGCTTAAGTTCTTATAAGTTCGCTCCACAAAAAAATCTGGGGAAAAATTATCACATATTACATTTTTTTAAACCTCATTTTATTTGAACTTATATTACATTTATGTTCCATCAGACCGTATGGTCTGTCAACGGGACATGCATATCAATTACATGGAACACAATAATTTATAATAGGTTATAAATATGCAGCTCAGGTTCATTATGATTGCCTAGGAACACGGAATTCTAAACAATCAAAAACGAATTCAGCAAAATATAACATAGTACAACATAAACCATAGAAACTCAATTTTCATTTGAAGATAAAATAATGTGTTAACTGAAGTAAATGAACAGAGTAAATTAAGTATTAATTAGTTACAGTTTTAAGTAAGTGACATAGCATGAAGCATGTGATTATGTAAGATTTTTTTGACAGCAGTTTTAAGGTTACATGTGCTGTCTTGGCATTAATTATCGATGTCTTTAGAGTATTTATTTCCAAGTTTGGGGGTCAGTTATGATTTTAACTTCCTACCGTAATCAGTCATACAATCAGACATAACAAATCCGAAAAAACAAAGAGAAGCGTTTATAACATGATTTTTATAAAACAATTTTTCTTAGCTGAGTACAGAATCGACTCCTTTTGAGAACCAATTCAATTTCATTGCAATATTTGTCATGTATTTGGCACATGCTGTGCAAGATTGAGTTAGCACTAAAAACTGTTTTTAGATTGCTTAATTAAAATGCTCTTTTTGGCCTTACAATAATGCTTAGTACTAAAAATAATCAATGTTACTGACTGGGTTAACATTTTTCCTGGTACTCAAGAGATCAAACACATATATTACATCTTTGGTCGTCCTTCTTTTTTTGAAACTATGAAATCCATACATTTCAATTACATCGGCAACAATTTTTATAACTCTCGACAGGTGGATAAATGCTATTCTGAATATAGAACTGCACACAACGTTGAAATCTCTTTCGTACACTTTCCATATATTGTACAACTTTGATCGTAAAAGAAGCTTATACATTAGTGGTATAGTCTATTTAATTTTTTTTAGATCGGATACAAGCTATCTAAGTCAACATAATTTGATAAAATATATGTACTCTTGATCAGTGTTACGCCCGAGTGCTTCCATTATTTCAATGAAAACTTCTACGCAGGAAGTCGGCTGCAATTTTTGAGTTGAAATTTCAAAACTTACGCCTACCTCACATTGAAAACGAAACGCTAATTGCAGCAGTCTCAATAGATGTTTCCGCTTGGGATAGCATTCAAAGCCTTAAGTGAAAGCTGGGAAGCATTCCTGAGATTTTCTGAATAGCTTAATATTCTTTTCATCATTGAAATCCATCGCAGTGGCTCAGGAAAATATAAATATCTCATTAAGAGAGCACCCTCTCACTGTTTAGTTAAATCTTAGTCAGTTTCACAATGTCGTCAAGTGCAATGAATATTTGTTTTTCGTTTCACTGCCAGGCATTACGAAAGTTCGATGCATCGAGAAAGTTGGACTCCGACAATAATCTGTATCTGCCTTTCACTTCATGAGAATAAATTTCTATAACCTCGAGTGAATACGGACTAGCTATACTAGCGGAGGCTTTTTGTTTTAGAGAACAATCACATTTTTAGCATGTTGAAGTATGGAGCAATCTTTCTCGGGATTCCAACCGCATCAAAGATTCCACGCGAATCAATCTTTCGATGTCCGACTGAGGTATCATGATCACGGTAGAAGGGGACGGGTGAAAATTTGAAAAATGTGGGAGAAAATATCTATGAATAGGCAAAATAATATAATTGTTACAGCGGTTTAACCACTAATATTTAAAGGTTATCAATGTCAAAATTCTGAGCGAATCGAAGAGGTTTCTACAATGTTTTATGACTGACAAAATATTTATTTAAAAAAACATTCAAACTGAAGAATATGTGAATTCAACATTATTTGTTCAAAACAATGTAACGTTCTCCTTGAGAGCCTTTTAATTGATACATTCAAAATATTGGTGTAAGGATCCAATGTACCTGCCCACCTGGCTACGTCACTGTTTAGAGAGCCACTAATGCCCGTATTCATAGTCGTGTTCCTGGGTATCCCCTAGCCAAGTAACACCTAGGGGTCCCCTACGCTGAGAGATTCATAAACCTTACCTGGGGGGCTATGCTCGAAATTTTCCTCGTATGCGACTGAAGGTTTTGTGCGGGTCACGTGGTACGAAGTCGCACGGCTCGGAGTTTTTGGTATGCTCGAACCGTGCGGGAGGAAGTCGCATGGCAAAACCGTACGGCTTGGGAGCCGCACGGTTAAGGGCGGGTGAGATCCTAAACCGTATACGGCTATTGTGTCAAAATGGCGGCTGCAATGCTTCGGCTTGAGCTAATTGAAGCTTTGGAGGAGGAACAGAGGCCACACAGAGCCATGCGTCACCGTATATCACCATTTAATATGGATGATAGGAAATTTGTGAAACTCTACCGCGTCACGAAGGACGTCGGGAGAGAATTAATCGACGGTATTAGACCTTTTCTCGGGGAGGCTTGTAGATCGTCTGCGCTAACGACTGAAACAAAGGTAATAAAAACTAATTTTTCAGACGAAAAGCATTGTACTTTAAGTAAAACTGAAAACATAAAATTATTGTACTTTGCGCTCGAATCTGTGTACCTCAGAGATGTACCTCTTAGAACACGATTCATGACAAACTAATATTGTCACAGTATGGATGTTGATGAGTAAATTTCGTGTTCATTTACTTATATGTTACTGTTATCCAATTTTGAAAGATGAAGTAAATTTGCCTTTGGCAATGTTTTCATGCGCTGTAAAACCATTTTACGCCTTATTGTAGGAAAATAATGGTTCTTATACAAATAGCAATGTTTGTACTTAATCATTAAAATATGTTGCATGCTTTTTTATCTTCAACGAACTCCAAAAGTTGATTCTTTTGTTCCGCGTTGAGTTTCGCCATGGTTGATCTTCAACGGCAATGCTCGCCACTCGCATTAAACTCGCACTCGTAAAAACTACAATGTACATTTCCCGGACAAACTTTGAGTCACAGCCGAAGTTGGCTGTGATTGGTTTAGGGTTCGTACTCTGTGACGCATAGCAACGTTGCCACATCGCACCACCCGTAATCAGTCTCGCACGCCTGAATGATGTCGCATACGACCTTCAACGTTTCAAGCATACCAAAATATCGTTAGCTCGCGAACTGTGCGATTTCAGCAACGGGTCATCTTGTGCGTGCGACAGTAAGTCGCACGGTTTCGAGCATAGCCCCCCCGGGTAACACCATCGATGGGTTACACCCAGCCAGGGGACGCCTGGGTAAGAGATATGGCAACAATCCCGCGGAAAAATACATATGAACGGTTCCGCCGAATGATTCTCCATGTTTTCGATGATCATTTTTCGCCGTAACCAAGCAAGCTATAAACAATAATATAGTATACTGTTACACAATGTTGCTGAAAAATGACTTAAGGAATATGAGAGAATGTTTACAATATTAATTAAAGATTTATGTAATATGAATGGTGAGGAATATGAGGATGTTTCAATAAGTACCCGTGTTTGTAAACAAAAGATGTTACTATGGAAGGTTGTTGATATTATTGTGTACTGCCATTAGTACAGTAGTATGAATTCGTCCCACGCGTGGGCAGCAGTACTGCGTTAGGGGAATCTTTGGGTAAGCTTCATGCCTTACTCAGGAAATCGACGGCGTGGGGGAGGGTTGGGGGACGGCAGACCCCTGGGTAACGACTATGAATACCATTTTTGAGTCAAGGGGTTCCCCCACACCTGGGGGACACCCAGGTAACTACTATGAATACGGCCCTTATTCGCCGGGAAGGGCCAGATCTTACTTCATATTCAGCGTGCCAAAATGTTTGAGTGTCAAGCATAGAGTAGTAGCATACGACTCGTACGTAATAGGATGATCATCCAAGTAATATGTGGGATACTTTTAACAATAGTTAAGACATCATTTGCACATTAGATCGTGGATAATAAGTTCTGGACTTGATGCGTTTAAAATGGGCTAATTTATTTCGTAATTTAAAATAAACAAGATATATTTACAAAGTATCGGTCCGTCGGAGTGAACGTTAAAATATTTACCCTTAGAGGCTTACCGTGAAGTGTAGACTAATGCCAATACCAGGTTTCTCTCCACTTTTCGTCCGCTCAGCAAGTAACCCGGCTCAAACCAACATATGCCATCTAAAATTCAATATTTCCCTTCAACAATAAGAGATCACAGCGCCTGCCAATGAGATTTCATTTAGGTTTATCGATAGGCAGTGTAGCTATGGAATTGAGTTACTCCATTATTCTTGCAGCCTTATTAGTATTGCATACCTACAACAGGCCGTACAGATTTCCGGTGTCACCCCAGTAAGTCTGTGCATTGGTGTATATGTAAAAACATTAATACAAAGCAGAGGAAAACAGACATAAAAAACCTGGGCATTCTTTTTGATTCTAATATGACTTTCATTGATCACATTTTACATGCATGAATTGAGTAAACACATGTTAATTACTTGGTTTTTTTATGCCGTTTGTCCAAGTATTTCCAAAATAAAAGTGTGTTCAAAATGTTCTATTATTCTCTCCTAAGAAGCAAATTAGAATATTGTCTGGTGATATGGAACACATCTACCGAAAAGTATATTGGAATAATTGAGAGAGTCCAGGAAAGATTTTTGAGATTTCTTTATTACGTTCGATACCATGTTTACCCCACCTTTGAAAATCACGTTTCACATGAAGGATTATTGTCAATGTTTAATTTTTATAAGCTTAGTGATAGAAGAATTCTCAATGATTTGTTGTTCCTACGTAATGTAATAAATTAAGGTGAGAGCTCTAACTTGTTGTACAAACGGAATATGCTTGCTCCAAATAAGAAATGTAGACAAAAAAGACATATTGTATAATGAATGTAAGTAGTAAATATTGAAAAAATGCTCCCATAAATAGAATGTGTGCTACATTTAATACACTGTGTAATGACATGGATTTATTTGAGGATGAGGAAACCTACTACAGAAAAGCCTGTAATAAGCTGTTGGCACAAATTGTAAAATCGTGAATTGTAAATTATAATATATATGTATATATATTTTATTGGCCATCTTGACTCCTTGTCTTTATAGAAATTTTAAATATTTGTATTTGTAATTATTCACCCCATAATTATATTTATATGTTGGGTGAACGTTAAACTCAATAAACTCAATTCAATTCAACAGAGCAAATCCATATCAAGTGGTCCAGATTAGTAGCATAACCATAATAAGTTATATTTTCAGAGTGGATTGCTTAATGTTTCGGCAGTTCGACAAAACTTTTATTTTATTTTAATTCTTTTTGCGTTACCATTTTGCGGCCATTTTTCAGTCTCAGGGCAGGGAATTTACTGTGTTCGCAAGCAATGGAAGTAATTTCTTTTTCTCATCTGTGGTCAGTTCAAGTACAATAAAGTGAAACTTGTTAAGTTATTGAAGTTTAACACTATAACTTTACATGCCTAATAACCTAGAATTGTTTTAAAATAAATTTTAGATCCAAATTGTGCAGTTGAAACGGGAAAAAATGATTATTTTCAGGAGTTCTTTGAGGAGGAAGGCCATTTTTCAATTCTTAATGTTTATCCGTTAAGTACCCTTGCATTTATATTCCACGCCGAAAGAATTAGAAGCTGGGAGCTTTCACGAATTTATTATTACAGCACAGTAACAATGTATATTTTGAATTTTTTTCAACTTTACAAGGTCAAATACCTCTGGTGGGCAGTTGTTTAAAACTTTGAAATTTACTGTAAATTATAATAATCTAAAATATATGTAAATATATATAGGACGTTTGTCTCTTATCTCGTTGATATGGTACAGCCATGAAAATGATGCAAAATTTTCTACGTTCTCAAAATAAACCACTTTAATTAAAATAAACCAAAATAAACCATCTCGGCCTCCATAACCCAACGGTCTCCGGAGTCAACAATCCGCCTCCGGCCAATCAGGAGTGACTCAGCTAAGGCTTCTTCTTCTTAGTGGAATCTGTCTTCTGACAGGTTTCAACTGGATGCCCTGCATCGCAGTCGGTCCTGAGCATCTTCTTTCATTTGCCTGTAAGTTCCGCCATTTTTTATGTCATCGAACATTCCCATTCTTATTCTTCCCTTCCTCGCTTTCCTTCAATAACTCTTGTAAAAAGACAATTTTGGCGTAATATGTGTTCCATTCAAGCTGTCTTCCTCTTTTTTATTTCCCTCAGCAGTTTTCTTTCATCTCCCATTGTCATTATTACTTCCTCATTTCTCATTCTATACGTCCACTTCACCTTAAGCATTTTTCTCCACAACCACATTTCGAAACTTTCTAAGAATGTTTCATCTTTCTTACCGTCCATGTTTCGCTGCCGTAAGTCACCACACTCCATACAAAACATTTATCAATTTTCTTTCTCAGTTCTATTGGAATGCCAAATGCTGTCAGAAGTTCTTTCACATTCTCAAATGCTTTTTTACCCATAGCTATCCCCTGTCTTACTTCCTGGGTACAGCTCCCATTCTTAATATAAGCCAGCGATAATTCGAGATCTGGCGACATTCTTGCCTTGAATAATGGGTGACGAGTCGTTGCCCGAAACTTCGGCAGTATCAACTTATTTAAACCGGCGTGAAGTCAGAGAGAAAATTACCAAATCTATTTTTGAGTGTTTCTAGGAAAATGTAATAATTGCACTCTTGAAAGGTCGTCGTCCATATATCCTGGATCGAGAATAGGGGAGGGAGGAGGGGGGGTGGGGAAATGGGAGTGAGGGTTAGGGAAATATGAGCAATGGTGAAGGTCAGTGTGTGGCGTTTATTAGTGGTTTTACGGTTCGCGAATGATGGGAAATTGGGGGTGGGGGGAAATGGTAATCAGTATTTAATTTATATTGCTGAACATTGTGAACTTTCATATAATATAATATATTTATTTACTCAATAGACACTGTACATATGATAAAATCATCTGACAAGTGTATATGGCACATCAATAATAATTTATTATCATATAAATTCAATATATCCTCATAAAATTTTTTAATGAAATTTTCAAGGCAATTGTTAATGTGTTTGCTTGCTTGGTTCGTATTTTATGCTTAGATTTTAATAATTTTTAATATTTTGTGCGTTTTTCATTAGCTAATTACGGAATTACATCAAATTTGCCTTTTTTACACCCTTTGACACGCCAACAGCAACGATTTTTTTAATTTTTGAATTTACCATTATAATTGTATATACTCAGCTACATTTCAAAGTCAAGAGTTGTCTTCTTGTCCTTGTTGTGTCCTTCTTACATATACACATATTTTAGAATATTTTAATTTTCATCATAAAATGATGCTTCCCTCCTGATGGATATTTGGCAGCTTTTGTAGAAAAGTTTAAATAGAGATCCAAGCCTAGCTCTCATTAAATATATTTTTTTAAGGGTTTGAAATTTTCGGTCAGGGTTAATTTGTAGCTTTGAACATTCTTACTCCTTGTTTTTGAGCCTGAAGTTTTTGCCGTTGAGATATATGTTTGTTTTTAAGGTCTTAAAGCTATTTTTTTTAAGAAGTGGTAATTTGCTAGAAAGGCCTTGTACAGTAAATGTTATAACTTACACAGAAGCATTGAGTTCCATATCCCAAAACCAAATCTCTCATTATTCAAAAGACCGTTTTTGTTCATTGGGACAAACACTTTCACTAATTTACCGAGTGAGATTGAGGAAGTAAAGAGTAAATATATTTTTTGTAAAAAGGTCCGAGATTGGCTATTATCTCATAACGACATAGAAGTTTCATTATGATTTCATGGTTGTGTATCGTATTAAAAAAAATTGTAATGTAATTTGTCTTGCCACTGTTAAATTACTAACATTCTTAAAACATTGTTAGCAGCTTAATCTTACCCTTGTATGCTCTCGTTTATTGGTTTATTCTTAATTTTTTGCTCATATTTTGTCAAAAAAAGTTATTGCTATATTTTTCAATGATATATTTTGAACGCATAAATAAGTGCGGGTAGGTTCTACACTGGTGTAAACCACTGAATCTACCTAAAGCCCCGCTTATGTATTACTAAACTGTATCGACGTGTCTTCTGCAATTACCGATGGCCAAATCTTAGTTTCTGCCGTGTTACATTGCCTCCCTCCCCTTGTGCTGAACGAATCCATCCCAGAAAGGTTGACCCTTACAAGTTTTATCGGATCCCATGCCCCCCATCAAACGCCTTCAAATGATTTTGATTTATTCGATCGCTGACGCGGATCTCGTTAGATCGCCGATAAAGAGATAAATGACGCCATCCATCTTCCTGGTCCATCGTTATAAATACAAGGATGATGCCATAGCGATGATTTCATCAGTTACAGCGAAAATGCGTCAGGTTGCCATGGGAATTAATTAGAATCGAGGGGGCCCAAGCTACTCCAACGAGGAAATTGGCTTCCTGTTCACATTCCCTGTGAGAATTGGTGACATAATGATGCGTGCATCGCTGTGTTTGCGAGGAAATTGAAGCACCGTAGAATAATTGTGTTCTTTAGCAAATCTTATCGATCTCGCATATGAATGAACACCATACTTCATGTACCCCTCTTACTCCACCCTTTTCCCCAAGGTGTATAGGAGAGTTCCCAAACTTATTCTGCACCTGATGATTATATCTGCTTATGTATTGTAACCCGGGTCGTGTTTTTGTGTTTCTTGTGGTTTTGTAAAAGTTACCATTAAATATGACTATACTTCATTTTCACTGCCGGTAAATCACAGCAATTTTTGGCCTTTCTCAACGCAACATTGTAGTTTATGCGCTCCAAGATTCGGTCAGGAAATTTTAAGGTAGTGCGAGCGATTATTTTTCTTTAAATGAGACCAAATTAATTGCTTTCTAAGTTAAATGATATTTCGCTCAAACTACCTCAAGGCAGTCGAGCGATTTTTGTTTATATAAAGATTTGCGTGAAAATTTTGATGCGTCTATATTTGATACTGAATAGTTATATGGATAGTAAAAAAGTGAAAATAATTTCATATTAAGAATTCTTGGCAATTTAATGTAATTTTTGTACCTAGCCTCATGGCACTTGATATGTATATTTCGGATTAATTCGATTGAATATCAACAGATTTTCCCATAAACGCGAAAAAATACGTTTCATATTTAAATAACGCTGGCTAACATGTATCTCATTATCATGCCAAGTAAAAAAATATGTATTTACATTTGATTTTCGCTTAAGATAGTCCGAGCGAGATAGTTCCCTTATTATAATAGAGACCATATTCGAATTATACATTTTCATTTCACCAACTGTGAGACACACGAATCAAATATTGCATTATTAATGGTGCAATAAAATAGTTTTACATGACCGAAATTGTAAGTAACCAAATGAAAATATCTGAACAAATCTTTAACTTGACTCATTTTTTTAACGCGGTACGTTTGAAACTCCTTCAAAACGGAAGGTTAATTATGATCCCGAAGAATTTACTGCGGTGACAATATGATTCATTTTCAAAAATAGTTGAAAAAACAAATAAACTACACACTGTTGATTTTTTTACGAGATATAAGAGTAGGTAATGCCTCATTTTTAATAGAAGGTCTCTCTGGAGTGTATACACGTACCATTTCCAATATAAAAGGGCTGGTATTTTTTGTCAAATATCTCCGAAAGTAAGGTGGTTAGGGGTTGAATTTTTGTTGTCAAGGTAAGGGTGAGATATTTTCCTTTGAAATGAGACCAAATTCATTGTTTTTTTTAGGTATAATGCTATTTCGCTCGGACTGCCTTAATAGGGTACCTGCGCTTCAAAATTCTGTTTTCTTACGATGTACAAAATTCGCTGTTTTGAGCAAATTTAGGCGTAGTGCCAATCAGATTTTTTGAATTTCATGTAAATATTCCTTGGGGTCAAATCTCAAACGACTAAGCTTTATTACCGAAGCAATTACTATGTTACCAAAACAAGTAATTATACTTACTTCAGTCTCTATTGTATTTCGGCAGGATTGGATTTAATTTTTTTAACGAGCTGAGGGAAGGGTATAACTATCCTCAGCCTTAAAACATTTAAAAATGTATATTCAATGCCTAACTTACACATGTATGAAAGATAGATTTGCTTAGCAATGTAAACAGCAGAAGTTTCCCTTGGCAACGTCGCCAAATTCATCCAAACACGCCGGATGTGTGCCCCGAAGATCACCAGTCCGTCCAAGAAGTCCGTTTTTTTAAACCTAAATTTTCGTGTCATATTATCGATGAACAATACTGAAAAAATATATTAGGTATCTCAATACGCAGTGCATGTCATAATAGTTTTTGAACAGTTATATTCGGGCCGAAATTGAGATTAAAAAAGTCACATGAAGAGATGCAATTGTACTGCCATTAAAGCAATGTATCTCAGAGCAAAACTCCATTATTTTCATTCCCATACATCTTTGTTGAATGACCTGTGACCTCACAGATGAAAAAAATATCTTCGTTGTCATTCACTAATTTATTCAAATATTTAAAACCAAGTTATTATTTTATTTGTGAAAATCAACTTCCACATAATTGAGCCTCAAACAAAGGAGGGATCAGTGACCTGTTAATATATTTACTCTATTCGAGAGTGGAAGTCTTATTTTAAAATATACTTTAAAATGAAGGAAGGCTATCGGAAATCGGGCCAGTGTAAAATAAAGGTTCCTCCTTAAGCTCGTATAACATGACAAACGCCAGAAAAATGATTGATATAAAGCAGAACATTGAGAGGAATCGGGAATCGCTAGGAACTTAGCGGTCAACATTCTTCTGCAAATTAGAGTTTAGTGATAATACTGGTTAAAATAATATAATACTGTAGCGTCGGACCATGTCTGCTCGACAAAACAACACATGTTTTCCAATTTTTATTTTCCAACCTTCAATCTTTTACAGAACAGCTCCTTTCAGCTTCCCGTCTATCTCATTCCCCCAAATCCAACAATCCCCTCTTCTCTTGGTAAACAATCGTCTTCTCAACCGAAAACATTTCAACAATCAAGCATACATTTCCACACTAAAATAAATTAAAACAAAATGATGCAAATAAAAACAAAATCCAAACATAAACAGTAATAAATAAATAATCAGACGTTACAATATACCGTTACAAAATACCTAATTAAAATATAGACCACTTGCGTCAGCCATGAAAAAAAATTGATTGTTCATTTTTTTCGGGATTCATTCCGCGATGTATGTTTTAAGAAAACAACAATATTTCGCTCGTCGTCCTGCCAGCTTCAGATGATAACCTGATGAAGCTGGCAGGAGGACCAGCGAAATATTGTCGTTTTCTTAAAACATGCATCGCGGAATGAATCCCGAAAAAATGAACAGTCAACACTGCATCCGCAGAAGCCTACGAGCTAGTGAAAAAAATTCAGACCGAATGTTATGCAAGAAACACCGAGAATTATTAGAACGGTGTTATTATCCACTGATAGTGACATTTTTATAGAAGGAATACGCATTTGGGATTTATATCGGAAAGTTTTTTCAGTAACACTTTCTTTTTAGAGAAAGACAGCATTGTATATAATTTGTTCCGAGAAGAAAGATGAAATGCACCGTTACAAAGATATTAGTTGAACTACTTCCAGGCATGAAGAAATGCTATCCGCAAAAAAACGGGGGAAAGGACAAGAGAAAGCCAGACGCTGCGTTCCAAAGTGATACGAGAGTGGGCTCAACGTGTCACACAGCTGATGAAAGGATAAGGTTAGAAGCCGTTATAGACGCGGCGGCTGTACGCTGGACATAGATTACGTGAAAAAATACATTCAGGTGAGATTCATTGCACCACAGGAATATAATTTTATCCTCATTCTGTTTTTAGAAGTAATAGGATTGTCAAAATAAGAGAGATACACTAAGAAACTTACAGGTTGATGAGTCCTTAATTCCATTTACCATAGGTGATTAGGGCAAGAACAGCGAGCCACTAACTCAAGAGACACCGTGAACACACGAATAATTGCTGGTGTTCTAACACCGCCTGCCATACGACACTTCGGCGGCTCGCACGGTAGAATGAAATGTAGATGTAAGAGGGACAGTTGTTATGAATTATACTCTAGAGACGATAATAGTCAAAGCATTCGAAGTGTTTATCTTCGATAAGCTAGCAAACCCATTATCCCGTGGGTTACAGTGTGTAGTCATCACCCCCTGCCTAACAATCTTGAGATGGCTGCCAGGGTACATCCCAAACTTTCGCGGTGATAGTATAATTCTATTACATTTAGGCAGACAAAGGCTGTGTTCCAATCCGATATTATGCACACTTCGTACCCTTATGTGCTCTTTTCGATTGTCATTTTCCGGATGTGACGTCGTATAGTGCGGTTCCAATCCGTAAGAGCGCATCATGGCTAGGGCGCTAGTGCACATGGAAGGTAAGTGTATGACGATGCGCCCTTTTGCACCCTAAGAATTTCCCTTTAGTGAATAATGCGAATTTCCAATGCGATGTCTTGCGATAAATTACAATTCTGAGTGACTAATGGATGTTCTTCTGATATACTAGGGACAGACGAAAGGATAATACAATTCATCGGCCTGCGGTAGAAGTACACAGACCAACTTACGGGTCGAGGCGATTCTGATATAGTTCCGACATTAGACACTGCTAGATCTTAGCGCTGGCTAGCTTAAGAGCAGAAAGTGCGTGAAGTGCAGGATAGGGCATAAGGGCGTACCTAAGTGCATAGGAGAACCCTACGGATTGGAACACGGCCAAAGACGAAGTCCGACTTCGAAAATGCCTTCGAATAGCAACATCCCCGCGAAAAAATTTTTACTGCCACAGGTGTGAAATTGAGACAAGAAAACTATATGATAAACTCACTCCACCCAACTTCACGTCAAAATGTTCTCTAGTATTGAAGTATAAGGTTTGAATAACCTACCGCAACTAGGAGTGCAAAATTAATCACCGATAGTGATGGTTTGAGTGATGCGCACAATTTTCCTCATTCATGCATCAGTCAGGTTGGCCGAGCGGTCTAAGGCGCCAGATTTAAGCTCTGGTTCCCGTAAGGGAGCGTGGGTTCGAACCCCACACCTGACAAATATTTTTATGTTCTATTACGGGACTATCTCGTGAGGAATTTCATGAGCTATTATGTGCCATATCCAAAAGATCTGAAAAGCGATTTTTTTGCATTACAATTTAACGGCAATAACTTGACTAGCTTTTACTCGAGCCATGCGTATGAGTCCTCCATGAGGCCCGAAAATACCGCCGTCTTCCGTTTATTTGATGTTTATTTTAGCAATAAAGGAATACGGAATGGCAATTTGCCGCAGGAGTTAGTTAAAAAACATTTTAAAAATAAATCAAAATTTGTTTCACAAATGATGTAAAGTTTAATTGACCTGGCTACGTCACAAAATAATTAAGAAAATGTAGATTCAACGCTTATTAATAATGTTATTGAAAAATATATATTAACTACGAGAATATAAAAATTCAACTATATTGAATTAAACTTTATTACTTTTACAAGTTAATAAAATATGTAATCCATTTAAATGCAGCTGTTCTTGCATATAACGGTTAACCATTGAGGAAAAAAATCATGATGGCTTTCGGGATAGCTTCCGCGTTGTCATTTTTGTGACGACAGAGAAACTTTCTCAACAACTCTGAGGAAAAAATTGTTATCTTCATCGATTGCATATGTACGATATTTGCAGCGATGCACAAAGAATTAAATAATTAAATATCTAAGCGCGTGAGATCTAAAGCGAGCGAAATGAACTTACAAAAAATAAGAACCAATTTAGATGACACATTTATGGTTTACGTGTAGTATTCAGAGTGATTAATGTACTCTATCCAATGATATCTTCGAATGATTCGAAATGTCTTCAAATGTACAATAACTACGTAAATCGACTTAAAGAAATATTCTTTTATTTTTAATTCATGTCGCTTCTTACACCCTTTTGTTCAGTTTCTTAACCATGGATGGCGTTTTTCCTTAAAAGGAAAATCACATTTGCAAGATTTTATCTCATTTGAGACTTATATATATATATATGTCGCGGGACTCGTTCAAGGAAAACATTAATGGAAAGTGAAAGGGAGAGCAAAAGTCATTCGCGAACAAACAATTCCCGCCATTTCCTTCCCAGAATTCTCCCAGGAGAGGATTTCCCATGGCGTAGTTTCCACATTCCTTAATGGCCAACATGGACGACCAGCGCTATTACATTTTTTTCCTTCTTCGCCGGCGAAAAAAAAATCGATTCTCGAATCGCTGGCGCTTTCATCTCGCTGCGAGGAAATTAGAGACGGGGAAAAGAATGAGTTTCTCACAAAAACCTCTTCCCTGTTTATTCCACGTTATTCATGGACGTCTGATGGTCTATATTTAAGAAAACTCAATAAGAACAAACACCTAAACAGGACCGCGAGTACACAATATATCACTACCAATGAATGAACGCATGTATGACTTGCATAATCGATAGCTACAATGCTAGTTTTCATTAAATGCCCAGTAAATCCAAGAGCCGAGGCTTATGGCTGGCCAATTTTTGTATGGCATCAATTTAATACCAAATTTTACGACATTCTGTATGGTAAAAAATATATATAAAACACAACTATTGACGTTATTTGTTAATATTTGGGCATTTTGAAGCTAAAAAATTATACAGAAATAATTATTTTGGATAATTATTTTTGTAATAATTATTCAAAAACAGGTCCTTAAAAAAATAAAAAAAATTTTGAGTAGCAAGAAATTGAATTGGTACCTTTGCAAAACACATGATATAGTAATATTACATTAGAGGTTATGAAAACAAAAAAAAATTCATCAGATGCCATGTGTGATAAGTATAAAAGCTACAGAAATGAAGTTGAGATAAAAATTAAAATATGGATGATGTAGGATTGAAAATGAAAAAGAAGAAGCTTTGTAGCGTTAAAAAATATGAAAAATATATATTTTTGTTCTATAAATGAGATTCATACATTTTGGAATATGTTTGTATGGAGAAATGTTTGGGATAATGCTGCTGCCAATATTGGTATTTTTGCCGATTCCGTCAGACAAGTTATCAGGACTTGGTGGGGATTGGTTCATAGTGTACCTGGCTAGGTATGTTTTTGTGTTGTATCTGTAAGTTTAAAAATGAATACTCGAATTCAAAATTTATCCATAAAGTCACGTCAAGTGGAGGGGACATTTGTTTAAAAATACAGTTTCCAATCGAGATCACCGTAATTATGTGTCAACGCAATAACCGCGTCATTTGTCGGTCCAGGTGCCGGCATACCGACCAGAACTACGCCTCTCTAATAATTCTAACAAAAGTTTGATTATACATTCGACCCCCCGAATTTTGTCATTGAATTAACTTAAAGTTAAAGGAAATGAGCGAAGACGCGGACTTTGAAGGTCTGTCATCGGACCTTAACAACGTTCATTCGTGGTGCCAGGAGTGGGGGTTAGAATTAAATATCAACAAATTCACCACGGTTCACTCCCTGCGAAAGTCATCACAAAAATGCCATACCTATACTGTGGGTGGAGTAAACATAGAATCCTCAGAAACAGTAAAATATCTTGTAATTACCTTAACATCTGAAATATCGTGGGGATTACACATACAGAACATATTTGGCGCAGCATTAAAGAAATAAGGTTTTTTTAGATGTCTGATAGGGTCCAGCGGTCCAGCATTGGGGAAACTAGGCTTTGATAAACGTATAATAGGAAGGTCCTAAGATGAAAAAGTAAAAGAGAGATGCTGCTTCGCTCTGGTTAGGTCACACCTCGAATACGCCGCGAGCATTTGGGACCCTGGTCATAAAGATTTAACAAAAAAATTAATGAAATACAAAAGAAAGCAGCGCGCTTCGTTAAAAACTGCTACGAGCGTACATATAGTGTCTCACAACTTTTAGGGTGATTAAGGTGGGAGCCCCTAAAGACTTGGAGGCTGCACGCTAGGCTTAGGTTGCCTGATGAATTCAGAACTGATATTTTTCAAAGCGACACAGAGAATATTATCATGCCTCCTCACTACATCTGACAGAAGCGATAAAATAAGAGAGATAGACTGTCGAACTGATAGTTACGAAAACTCGTTTTTTCCGGGAAATATAATGAGCACAATAAGAAAATAAGCTCCTTTAAATACACTCCTATAATACACGTCACCATTTCATCTCCAAAAAACTTAAACCTTTCCACGGCTGGTGACCCCGTCACACACCCATGCGGCGGCTCGCGGGGTAGCCGCTGCCTAGTGGTGTAATGTACTGTACTTAAAAATATGGAAAATAACACGCAGCACCAAATGTATACTGACCGCGCAAAATGACAATTAACTCTTCCGCCTGGACTGAAAAAAGTATTTTTAGAATTTTGCCCCAATCTTTTCGATTTCCACCATCTGTGCCCCGAAACAACTTTACAGTATGAGATATATAGTTGTATCTGTAATTTTTTGACTAATGCGGTTCCAGGGATTGCTTATGGTAGTAGGCATTATCTGTACCTTGTTATTACGCGAATGTTAGAGATTTGTTACCAAGTTATAACAATTTTAGCGAACATAAATACGTAAATATTGAAAACAGCACTATATATTTTTCTACATAATTTTTTATTTTGTTAGAACTAGTTTAAACGTACAAGAGTCATTTTCATATACCAGATTTACAAATGCTAAAACTTGTTTTGCCAAAATAAAAAAATTCTGTGAATATAATATCCCCTCGGAGTGTTCTTTTAATAATTAAAAATTAATTTCAATAATGTCACGCCTGAATTCACCGAGTTTAATAAATAAATATATCAATAGTAAAGCACCAAAAAACATGCATATGAAATTCTACAAATCAGTCAATACTTACAGCTATGGACCGAGCGAAAGTCATTACCAAGGTGCAAAAATTCCAGTGAAACAGCTTGAATGAGATGCCATTCTTGTTGCCAAAAAAATCAAATGACTTGCCTACCTGAAGGTTTCCCTTTTTAAGATATAAAGCGGTTTCCTAAACAATAGATTGGCCTATTTCGTTATCTCGGGAGTGACTTTGTGGAATTTGCTTAGCATTGTAAATGATAAGTATAACTTAAGTTTTTCCACATAGATTTATTACAACAATACGACCTACTATCACCTGAATACCTATGTCGTCCTGTTGTAATAAATATATGTGAAAAAACTTAAGTCATACTTATCATTTACAATATTTTGGTCTATCCAAGCCTTGACGTATTTCTATCTCAAGCTGTTTTCTTAATTGAAAAGTCATAAACCTCGAAATATTTTCTTTATTCTTGAAGGCCGGTTTTTAATGCAAATATATTATTTTTGTTGACATCCATTTCAAAATAAAAGACAATTGTTACTTTCCACACAGAATTTTTAATAATTACTGACCATGGTTTCAGCACCTAGTGCCATTATCAAGGTACAACTTTTCTAAAAACTCCACCATACATACCCAGGAATGGAGGGGCTAAATGATTACTAAATTACTAAAATGATAAAAACTTATTTTAATCATTTTAGTAATTTTAACGTGGCTGTTTTACACAATTTTGACAAAGGGGCTAAGTTGGATTTCCTTGAGCGATATGAAATTGCTCATAGACCGGCTAAGTTATGCAATGATGTGGTTTTTAATGACAGGTCACCTCTTTTGAACCTTGTTCTCCCTTGTGTCCGACAACCCCATGATAATGCTGCCTGACCTTCACCATCAACGGCTTTTCTTCGTCTCACTTCCCTCCTCCCACCTAACCCCCCTTCTCTGACCTACTACCCCTCCATTCCTGGTATATATGGTGGAGTTTTTCGAAAAATTGTACCTTGATAATGGCACTCGGTGCTGAAATCATGGTCGGTAATTATTAAAAATTCCGTGTGGAAAGTTACCATTGTCTTTCATTTTGAAATGGATATTAATATCAATTACTTCCACAACGTTGAGCCTGATACGTTTTTATATATATACTATTTTTGGTTTCTTTCTGGAAAGCATTTCTTAATAAATGATCAAATGCCTTTAGGCATTAAAGTAGAAACAAAAACGCCACGGTGCACAATCTGTGATTGCGCCCATGGTCAGGGGGGCAGTCTCGCCACCCGTTAAGTACACCACTGCTTATAATGTTAGTGTGGAAAAATCACAATGCGATTCTTTCTTTTCCGAATATGTCTTCTCTAGTGCATTCAGCCTTACGCTTCCTAACCATCCTTCAATATAAGGTTGACTCCATGTTTGTTACTCTCATTCATTTGCCTTATAAATTTCATCTGTGCAGCTTTGCTTACCATGCTATTAGAGACAACAACGTCTTTTGATTTTGGGCCATTATGAGCACAGCCCTTCCAAGTGTTGGGTAAGAAAGGATGACTGTAACGGCTAACGATAATTAATGAGTGAT
Organism: Ceriagrion tenellum; assembly: GCA_963169105.1. NCBI lineage: Eukaryota > Metazoa > Arthropoda > Insecta > Odonata > Coenagrionidae > Ceriagrion > Ceriagrion tenellum. The sequence goes on from OY720639.1 coordinate 12,880,245, forward strand.
CATCAAGGACCGCTGGCAGCCAATCTATGGAGTGAAAGACTAATGAAACTGTTATCGTGAGAACAATCGCTTTGACTTCATCAGATAACGATTTGGGCAACGATTCTCCACAATCGCTTTGGAGCTTGCTTCATCGGAGAGCCAAGTTTCACGCACGGAACAGGAGCATATATAGCAAGCAGCACGATGAAAATCGATAAGTGCTGTGGGAAAATGGCAGGAAACAAGTTGAAGGAAGATTGATTTTGAGTTTTAATATGTTAATTTTAAATTTTATAATCGGATGTAAAATCGATCACAATGGGTAAAAACGCCACCGCCTTTCAATGAATGTGGCTCAATCTAAATGTAAACGGAACCCAAGCATTGAACCCTAGATTGATGTTACGGTTCAGTATATTTAGAAAAGGATTGGAGTGTACCCAGACGTTAATAACTACTACGAGCGTACATATAGTGTCTCAAAACTTTTAGAGGGATGAAGGTGGGAGCCCCAAAAAGACTCGGAGGCTACACACTAGACTTAGGTTGCTTGATAAATTCAGAACTGATATTTTTCAGAGTGACATAGAGAATATTATCATGTCTCCTCACCACCTCCCTAGGTCTGACAGATGCGATAACGGTGGTTGAGTTTTGAACCATTCGAGATAATCCCAATGTCGTAACTAAATAGTCTTGTGGCACAACAGCGAATGGTTCGAGATTTTCACATTTGTGGATAACTCAAGTGACTGATATATTTTTTCCGTGTCTCTAATCGCCATAAACAACTCCATCAACAAGATCACCGCGAGAAAAAACCCGTTCGGGGAGGCTGCGTGAGATTTTTATTGGTTTAAATGCACCAAAATCTCGAACCACTTATAATTGTAAGACGTGAATTCTTATTTACGTGATTTAAATTATTTCGAACGGTTAAAACACAACCACCTGCTTGGATGATGAACTGGGCGCAAAACTGAAGCGTCTGGGTTCGAATCCCGGACCTGGCGAAAGACATTTTAACTGATAATTTCACACTAGTAAAATTGAGGTAATTAGACAGAAGCAGATTTTTCTAGGCAGGATGATACAAGAAAAAGAGACGGATAGATAAATTTATTGCTCCACTTAAAAAACAATACAGAAAAAAGTTTAGTTATACAACTGTGAGGCTTTAGGTAGATTCAATGGTTTTTCACCGGTGTAGAACCTATCAGTAGTTATTTATGCGTTCAAACTATATCATTGAAAAATATAGCAATAGCTTTTTTGACAATACATGAGCAAAGAAATGAAGAATAAACCAATAAACGAGAGCATACAAAGATAAGAATAAGCTGCTAATAATGTTTTAAGATTGTTAGTAATTTAACAGTGGCAAGACAAATTACATTACAATTTTTTACACAATACACAAGCATGAAAGCATAATAAAACTCCTATATCATGATGAGATAATAGCCAATCTCTGACCTTTTTACAAAAAATATATTTACTCTATACTTCATTAATCTCACTCGGTAAATTATTAAATGTTTCAATGAACAAAATTAAATGGCACAATGAACCAAATCGACCTTTTGAATAGTGAGAAATTTGGTTTTGGGATATGGAACTCAATGCTTCTGTGTAAGTCATAACATTTACTGTACAAGGCCTTTCTGACAAATCACCACTTCTTTAAAAGAATAGCTTTAAGACATTAAAAAACAAACATATATCTCAATGGCAACAACTTCAGGCTCAAAAACAAGAGGTAGGAATGCTCAAAGCGCTTTTTATTAGTAATTATTCAGAGTAGAGTATCATTATTAGCATAGAGTATGTATATATATATAAAGTGGCAAAGCAATGCTAAAAACTGGAAAAAAATTTTTGAGAGCTTTGGGAAGAATTTCTCAGGTGCCACCACCTTAGGGAAGGAAGAATTTTGGCTTACGGAGAAGGCCACTTGGAGGCGCTAGTGGTGTTCGGTGATTTTGCATTAACATACAGAAGAGTGGATTTACCTAGGCTGTTGTGTGCTTTTTATTGAGCATCAATTGCTTTGTCGTTCCTATGATACATCGGTAAACAGTTGACTCCGTGTTTGGTAATCGCGTGTCTTATCATATTGACGTGAATTCGATTCATAATAGACGATGCTCATTGAAGACACATTAAAATACATGTTTAATTTGGTCTCGACGACTCAATAAGATTTGTTTTCGTTGCTATGGGTCGATTAGTAAACATCCAGGCACCGAAATCATCTCAAGAACATCAAGTGAGTTATGCGACCCTAAATGAAGTGGCCGTGTGCCAAAGCTCATTTGTTAAGGCTTGTCGTGCGATTTCGATACACCTGTTCCATCTATCGGCCAAAGTATTATTTAAACACTCATATCCGAATCTCCCTCTCTCTTTGCCACTCTATATTGTACTTACTCTATGTTATTAGTAATTATGAGAAAGAGAAGCTATATAATTGACAGCCAGCTTTACCGTAAAATTACGAAATGCTAGACGCAGAGACAGAGAGGAATCACTGTGTATAAGCGATAATGACATTTTATAGGAAGGAAAAATGAAACAACTTCCCAGACAAAATGCATTACCTCGTGGTTACATTTCATCGAGATAAAAGCCTAAGAAACTCCGGAATAATGAATGAATGAATGAGGCTGACCGATTCATTCCATGTTTTATTGCGTACAACTCAAATCACCCATGGGACTGCTTCCGGAGGAGGTTGTGGAATCTTCTGACTCTTAGCGGGAGAAGACAAATGAACGATAGACCGAACACGCGATGGGATGTGGACAGATGGACGGCGGTCACGAAACCATAATGGCGACGAAAGGGAAAGCTCGCTTTTGCTGTCCACGCCATTGAAGCGAAACGGGAGAAGTTTCGTCTAGGTGCGGTAAATAACTGTATTTACTGCACCTAATTATCTTTTGTAAGTCGCTCTCGAGGATAAAAATGCTTCTATTTTGCGCATCCATCGCGATGGTGGCCGATGTTAGGAGGTGTAAAGTGGGCATGGCCTGTCCGCCATGTTTGTTAACCTCTTTTTTCCGGGATGCTGACCTAATTCTGTAGTTTTAGATTGTGACAACAGTCGTGTGCAAATTTTACCATATCTCAATGGGAAAATGGGATGGTAACGTTTGTTGGTTTGGCTGTTTCACGAGAAGGAACAATGACAGGTGACGAAGAGTAACATTATCAGGATAATAATTTTACGAAATGAAGGAACCTCTATAATGATACATATACTCTTTATATGATATATAATGAGACATATACATATATTCGGGGTTGATATTGGAATTAGATTGCGTGCAGCGAAGAGGAGCTAGGTTTGCAAAACGATGCTATGACAAGTTTACGAGTGTGTTGGATTGTAAGATGAATTGGGATGGGAATCGCTATCACTGCGTAGATTAAATTATAGGCCTAACCTCTTAGCTAAATTTCAGGAAAAATTATTCTCTGACGACGTAAAAAACATACTATTAACCCCCTCGTACTACGGCAGATCAGATCGCGCCAATAAAACTAGAGAGATAGAATGTAGAACCGATAGGTATAAAATGTAATTTTTTCCGCGTACCATTCGGGACCATACCAGCTGTGATCGTCGTCATGAATCGTGAATCGTCGAAATGAATAGTGACATTAGCTAGACTGCAGATCACTTTCTTTATATATTTTACGTTCTTATTTATGCATGACGTGAATATTAATGCTCTTATTTATGCATGATATTTTGAATCTGTAGTAGTAGTCCTTGTACCTCTTGCATGTTGGAACGATTGATGATAGAATGTTTCTTGGTTAGTAAATTTTAATTGGCTCGTTGCATGTGTATTACGCTGGTTTCAATGTAGTTTCGGTGTTCTACATGCCTAGTGTGGAAGATGATTCATGCATGCCTAGTGTGGAAGCACCCCATGCCGCACACCCTTGGGTGGGTTGCAGGGAATGACGTAGATGTACATGTATACGTGTTTGGAGCTTGCACTAAGAGAGTACTGAGCCTATACAGTAGCAGTAGCAGAACAAAAGAGATTATCTCTGGAATTTGTTGCCGTTGTCGATAAATTCTGCCTCTCTCAATTTTTAAGAAGAAACTCTTTAATGATTATTATTAAGAGCCCATCTGCCTGCCTGGAATATCACTTTGTAACCATGTGTCCCTTAAATCCGTTATTGTGACTGCATCAGATTTAATTTCAACTTACTTTAGAGTCATTTTCTATTTGCATCCTTCGCCAAATCAACTTCTTTATTAATAGCATATAATGAGTTTTCATATAAACGGGAAATAACGAAGAGGACTAAACTGGCAGGGTACCAGTCGGTATGTGCTCCTACTATTACTTTTCGCTCTAAGTTACGCACTATGAATGAAAGACACAAAATAAAAGCTATGGAGAAGATGTGTTTCAAAATCTTGAGAACAAAGTAAGAAGAGATAGGATAAGAAAAATCACCATTCGTAAGAGCCTCAAAGTAACCCGCTTAATTAATGAATTCGGAAACTCGCAATTGAGATGGCTTAGTCATCTGTGTTAAGTGAGATAACAGCGATACTCTAAAAGAGCCTGGGAAGCAAGATCTAAGGCCCGTTTCACACTTTTCATTGTTGCTTGGTCAATAAATATTGAACATGAAACAGGCGTTTCGGGTCTCCCCGCGAGGCAAAAAACCCCCCACCCCCGGTCTGGAAGCGCTTGCTTATCATAGGTGAGGAAAGTAGTAGGAAAAGGGAAAGGGATGTGAAGGTTAGCGAACCACAACTCCTGCGAGGCCGACACCATGAGGCGGATTGACGTCAAAAGGACGACAATGGGACTCCGCCTCCCCGCAGTACTCGTTTCTGATGCGTTCCCCCAACAACGTAAGACGAGTCCTCGTCAGTCTCGCTTTTGCGAAAACTTACCGCACATCTTTTGAGAACCGGAGGAGCCCAAAAAATTGGGATTGGGTATCCCCCGACTCCCTTTTACGCGTAGGCGTCGTGCGGTCTGCCGGAGTACGTCATCGAATCAGGGACCACCGGACACATGGAGGGTCAATTCGGACCAATTCTGGTCAAAGCGTGGGTACATCATGAAACATTGACCTTCGAACCGTGTCAAAGGTGATTTAAAACAGCCGTTCAAGAATGCTTGAAAAAGCATATTTGATAGGACAATCTCACGGCCAAAAGCTTCGAAGATGACTTTGAAGCGTAAGAGCAGGATAAAAATCAAGACAGAAACAAAATAGCAAAGTGATGCAATTTTGCTAAAATTTCCGTTCGCCATATTTAGGCTTGTGTCCTTCTCGTTCCTCTTGAAAAGCTAGCAGAATCCTCGGAAGGCTTTAAGATCGTTAGCTATTAGATTCATACTGCTTGAAGATTCAAGATTTTTTAAATCCGCTCAAGACGAGAGGAATTTGGTGGCGACGGAATCAAAGAGCTTCCATGACAGCATGTCCGCTGTCATGACGTTTCAATGACATCATCGTCATTCGAGAAACCTTGATCAATGATTTTTGAATGGATTCACTTCGCTCCTGAACACGCCCGATGCTTCGTGAGTGAAACGCTTGGCTTAAAATGCTCCTCACGCAGCCAATCTCGAAAACGACATCACCATCATTCTTGAATGGACTTGAATGGTGAGATGGGCTCAAAGGAAGCAGCGGATGATCTGTGATTGAAATGGGAATATAATGTGAGAACCAATGTTCAAAGCTGAGGATCAATGACGCCCAGAGCCAGATTGATGGCTCTAAATGCAACTGAACATATGAAAACGGTGTTGGAAGGAGAAATAAATGGAAAGGACTGTAGAGGAAAGAATTGTAGTAAATTGTGTATCATGTAAATCGTGGAGGACGTGAAAGTAAAAGAGTATAAGAAAATAAAGCGGTCGGCAGAGATGATATTTAACAAAATCCGACGCTACATTTTGAGTTAGTGAATAAGAATAATATATTAATAGGCAGGCAGTAAATCTTTCTCATTATATTATCTACGTTCTTATTTATACATTATATAAATATTGATGTTCTTATTTATGCATGATGTTTTGAATCTGTAGTGGTAGTCTTTGTATCCCTTGCATGTTGGAACGATTGAAGATAGAATGTTTCTTGGGTATTAGATTTTTAATTGGCGCTTTGCATGTGTGGTACGCGGGTTTTAATGTAATGTCGGTGTTCTGCCATATCATTCATGCATGCCTGGTGCGAAAGCACCCCCTGCCACACACCCTTTGGGTGGCTTGCAGGGTATGACGTAGATGTAGATGTATTAAAGTGAGGAAAACTTTTACCAACCACAGAAAAACACCACCACAACCCGGGTTTCGACGGCTGAGCGTCATAATCAGCTGATACAAAAATGTACAGCAGTCCTTTATATACTATCAGTCAGTGGTAAGATTGGGGGGGGAGGGGAAGGATGGCGGGGTGAGGGGGACGGGAATATTCAAGGGGAATTGGCGGGCAGCAAGCATTCAATTAAAAGATAAACAACCTAGTCAACATTTCGTTTTAAAACTTCGAGCTGTTCAAATGCATTTAGCTCACGTCGGTTATCAGCAAAATGCAGTACTTTAAGTTTAAAATCACTTTAATGGTCACAAGTTAAAAGGTGTGTAGCAAAATTACTCTTTCCTTCGTGGTGTTTTGTAAATGCACTATTATATTCTTTGGTTCTGATCTGGAAACTTCTCGAAGTCTGTCCCACGCAGACCCATTCACAGTCGTTCCATGAGAGTTCGTAAATACCACTTCTGCACATAGAGTCCACTTTATCATTGCAATGCACAAACAAGTTTTTGAGGGTCATGGTTGACTTATACGATACATAGACTTGGTCTTTGGGGAATGCTTTTACAACATTTTCGGTTACACAACCGTAATACCTTACAGAGCACCATTTTTTGCGATCTATTTTACCACTATTACCAGAATGTATTAGACAAATTTTAAGCTATCCGGGACTAGCCTCGGAGTTCCACTTTTACGGAGTCACCCGCAATGCACAAATGTGCGAATTTCCACAGAGCAAAATAATCATCCGCCTTGACCAGGATTCGAACCCGGATCCCTCGATTTCCGGCCGAGTGCTTTAGCCAGTAAAGCTACCGAGGCATCCTCTTCCCCTGTGGATTTTTGTGACCTTTAGGGACTAGATGTTCTCGGAAATCGAGGGATCCGGGTTCGAATCCCGGTCAAGGCGGATGATTATTTTGCTCTGTGGAAATTCGCACAGAATGTATTAGATTAACAAAATTTTTCTTCTTCTTTTTTCTAATTAATTATGTTTTGTTCTTAGCGCATAATGTCTAAAGCTTGTGAAATTTGGTAAAAAAAAGTTAATATTTTTTACCGTAGCACAGACATATTCTTTTCTCTCTGTGCATCATCTTCGGGTTCTCACTTCATTTCGTCCCCGCGAGCGGAGAACCGACTTGTCTCGCGCGGCGAGTTGCTTTTATTTTTCTCCCCCGTCTTTCGTGCGCTCACCGGAATCGTTTACGCAGTTCCGCGAAAGGGGGTCAGGTCGGAGATGAGGCCTTATATAGTCGTCGATCCGGCTCCGCGCTCGACTCCCTCGCTCAATGAGCCTCACTCGATAAACTTGAACTCTCGATCGGAGGGAATGTCGGTCGGAAGACGGAGAAATCTTCGATACATCGCTCGGAGGGACGTGCGACATTGGCGGTCCGAGCAGCCGTCATCTTGCGTAATTATCGGAGAGACCCAAATTGTTCGGTTGGGTTGGATATTTGGGGAGGCGACCGACAGCTAAGGTCATTTGCGCCATCAGGGAAGGAGAGGGATGAAGGGTGGATGGAAACCCGGCGTCGGCAGTTGCCTGCTCTTAACGAAAGGCGTCAAGGGGACCACGCTTTAACGTCTCATCCGACAGACAGAGTACTGTACTTGAAGTGCCCTCCACAAGACACTCAAGTAGGGATCGGGTTTTCTCTGACAAACATCCTCCTCTGAAGGGATTTGAACCCTGGCCGCCCGTTAAGTTAGTCAGTACTCTAGCCACCACACCAACCATATCCCCCCCAAATTGTTCGCTGGCGTATGCATGCACATATTTTTTTGCAGCAACTGGGATTGGAATCGCTTACAGGCCGCCGATTAAATTCTAGAATTAATCTATTAAGAAGTTCTGTGCGAATCAGGAATTTTCATTTGGAATCGAATCGAGTCTCCCAAAAGATGTTTCGAATCGAATTGAAACGAACTTTTTTTTTATAATTGAGGTAGTGAATCGAATCACCCTTAAAAACATTCGCTTGCGAATCGTATTCGAATCTAAATAAAATGCAAAAGCTTACGAGCAGTTAAAGTAATATAGATTTTCACAATATTTCATGGCCTTACAGTAGCTTATACATCTATGTAGTGGCACAAAGAATAGCACAGAATAACATTTACGTTTCGCGTTTGTTTCGCGTTCGCGATGGTCGTTTACATTTACGTTTCGCGTGAGGAAAACATCGTCTAAACGGACAGCGCACCATTTTTGGATTGAGCGCTATGTTTGAATGCATGTAACTATTCGAAGACGAATCCATCAGATTCAAATTTTTCGAATCATTTGGTTTCGAAGCGTCACAATTTGCAGGCGAATCGAATAGAATTATGTCTGATTCGAGTCGATTCCAATCGATTTCGAAGCATTCGCACAGCTCTACTATTAAGTAAATTTAAAAGGAATATTTTTCCTGAAGACGCTGAAAAAATTTATCAAAACCTGATAAACTACGGTAGATTAAATCATATTAAGAGACTTCCAATCTTTTAATTTTTTACTTAAAATAATTCATTTATATAGTTGAGGAACCTTATGGCAAAGGGTTAATGCTTTAGCGGGACGATTTTTTCTTGCGTAAATTAAGGGGTTATATAATTTAAAAAAATTATGGAAATAATCCACAGGACGGACAGATTGAAAATGATATCTTTCCCGCGAACGATAGGAGAGCTTTTCAGCTGTTAGAATGACTTCAAATAGTTTTGTCGATATGTAGTGTTGCTAGTTAAAAATTTACTCCCTAATGTATGCATATTTATCAGCTTCATCTTACTAAAAGAAAGCCGTGCATGTTCATAGAGAACCCTTGTATATATGTGCATTCGTGTGAACAAAAAAAATTGCACCGTGGCCATATCTAATATTACGTACAATTCGACAAGGAGCAAACATAGTTTTAACGCTTTCCGTTTAATTCTATTTCACTGGCTTCAGGGTTTTCCCTCTCCTGTAATATCCAGTTGGGGTCTCCGGAGCCCGTCTGGGTGTCAATATAGTTATAGTATTTACATGGCTGAGCGTGTTTCACCAATTAAATTAGTGTCCGAATTAACAAAATGTAATGTCGGCTGCTTATGAGAATTAAGGTAGTGCGAGTGTGATAGTTCCCTAATCATAATACAGACCATATTCGATATATATGTTTTAATTTCACAAGCTGAGAGACACACGAATTACATATTGCATTATTAATGAGTTTGAAACTCCATTAAAACGGAGGTTTATTATGATCCCGAAAAATATACTGCGGTGACAATGTGATTAATTTTCAAAAATAGTTGAGAAAACACACATACTACACACTGTTAGTTTTGTGACGAGATCTAAGCGTAGGGAATGCCTAATTTTTTTATATAAGGTCTCTCTGGATTGCATATACGTACCATTTCCCATATGAAAGGGCTGATATTTTTTGGCAAATATCTCGGAAAGTAATGTGGTAAGGGGTTGAATTTTTGGTGTCAATGGAAGGGTGATATATTTTTCTTGAAAAATGAGACCTAATTCAATGATTTCTAGGTAAAATTATATTTCACTCAAACTGCCTTAAGTACGATGGTTCAACCTTTGAAATGGATTCACAAATCTCATTATTTGTAAGGAAATCGGATTTACCCATTGCGGGCGATTTCATTCTTTCTGCGGCATTGAAAATGAAATAATGAAAATGAAAAGGCTTCATGCTCACGAAAAGATGAAAAATCATTTGGGCCACTTCAATTTTTGTTCCTCATCACATTTTGAAACTTTTGGTCTTCAAAAAAGAAGGCAAACAATTATGTGCATGAAAAATGTCCTACGTTGTTTCCAACTTTGATTTCGGACCTTAAAAAAGAATTGATTATTTCCGCTTTTCTGATGCTCGTATGATATGACCTTTGCCACTCAACATCATCTCTTCCCTCATGCTTTATCTCTCATCGGTCAATGCCACTAAAAAAAAGCCATGAAACTGAGCTCTGCGTGCGTGTTAGCAAAGTATTACTCTCGATAATTGAGGTAAATGGAGAGGGCGTGGTCAATGGTAGATTGACGTGAATATATGGCATACGCCATAGCCAATCAGATGGCACCTGACCCCAAGGAGTGAGTGTATACACCGACCAAAATGGAGAAGACGTCATTCAGTACCCCAGAAGATGGAGACCAAGTCGTTCTTCGAAACGTTGGGAAAAATGGACCTGCTTACTCGGTGGAATACCCGTGAAACCTTTATTCAGTGGACACGCCGATAAAACCTATTTCTTAGTTTTTAACCGGAGTCTAGACGTTAACAATCCAATAGTATCAACTACATGTACAACAATTTGCTTCGCATACATCTTTCATGGCCTACATGAACACTCGTGTAGGAATTTGAGGAAGAGTAAATAGGAGACGGATTCCAATGCGATGAACTGGTGGTAAAAAAAATTAATCGAATGTGATCTATATAGCTCGGAGATGAAGTCCCATGTGTAACGTGAAGCGGATGGATATCTATAAAATTCTAAGACTTTCTCGGTGTAATGTGATGCTGGAGGTTACTCGGATTTTCCACTGGATCAAACTCTCCATCTCGTCCGACGTTTCGATGCACGAGTCGTCCGTCGTCATCCGGCCATCCATACCCTGAGGAAGATGGATGACTCGCACATCGAAACGTCGGACGAGATGGAGAGTTTGATCCAGTGGAAAACTCGTGTAACCTTCAACATCGGAGGGATACCTATCCGATCGTTAACTGCTGTGCTCGTTCGCCTGGTTAAGTCTAATTCCGACGGACTGCTTGACGCCTCTTCTCATATATATGACCACCTTGTGATATCGCGAAAGCAGGCGTACCGTACTGACACGGGCAATCAACGGGTGTGACTAGGTAATTTCGCTATTCCCTGTTAAATGCATAAGTTTCTCTGAAAAAGGCGAAGTTTTATCTTCAATAAAGTCCCCGAGTCTACGAGTCCCCGATTCCCTTGTCAAGATTGGATTTGGATATTTGGGGAGGCGACCGACAGCTAAGGTCATTTGAGCCATAGGGAATAGGTCAAGGATGAAGGGTGGATAGAAACCCGGCGTCGGCATTAGCCTGCTCTTAACGAAAGGCGTCAAGGGGACCACGCTTTAACGTGTCATCCGACGGACGGAGTACTGCACTTGATGTGCCATCCACAAGACACTCAAGTAGGGATCGCGTTTCCTCTGAAAAACATCCTCCTCTGCAGGGATTTGAACCCTGGTCATCCGTATGGTTAGCCAGTACTCTAGCCACCACACCAACCCTATGCACCCCCTTGTCAAGAGCGTGCATCGATTGGTTCCTTTGGCGATTAGAACAAAGTAAGCATTCATTGGATTCCACTTAGAAAGAGTGAATCCAGAAGCGATTGAAACGCATTCTAACGGGTGGCTGGTGAGTTCTCGCGGTCGCGGAATCTTCTGCCTCTGAACCCAAATGAGAGCATGCATTTTGCTACGCAAGAAGTGAGAGGACTGCACATGATTGTACATAATGGATTTGAATGTTTAGCCGCGCTCTATAGGCCGCGGTGTTTCCTATGATCTCTGCAAAACAGACTAAATCGAGAGCAGCGCTGACATCATCAGCGTATAATGATGACTATATTGATTGAGGAAATTCATATTGTTTACCCGTAACCACCGAGCCCTTGGGCGGAAGAAGAGGTGGTCAAGTGACTTCATCCACCACAGGTAAATTTAAGCATGGGTATGAGGTATCCTTTTTTTCTAACGTTAGCACAGACATGCGGTCTCAGAGACCGCTGGTCTTCATCTCCTAATATTTCGTTAAATTAAATATTATTAATTTACTAGACATATTTGTTTAAATTAAGCTCAGGTTTGCAGCATAGCCATGGCTATTTCACATCAATTATGTTATGAAATAGCGATGCAATGGTTTTCTTTTTTTTTTCAAAATATGTTGCGCCGCTTACCGAACGTGGACATACAAACCTATGAATTTGAAGGAAATATTATGATTACAGAAATTATTAATGAAATATATTTCTGTTTAAGTAAATATGAAGATCCAATGAAATGAATATAAGCGGAAATATTTAGTAAATTTTTATATGTGCATGGAATGGGATAAAACATACGCACGGAATCACAGACAGACAGGTCAGACAGATTGCGGAAAAACTTTGAAACTCACGCACTCAAATTCTAGCTGTGTGAACGTCATTTTTGGCGATTTTTTTGTCTTAAAATACTATTATATTCAAAGGTGCTACAATTTTATTAAATATCGGAGTGAGGCAGAGATGGAATTAGGGGAGCTAAAGATCAAAGCGGCCTATGAAACTGCGTGTCTGTGGTTAAGGGATAAGCATTCTTAATGAAACACTTTGCACAATTCCACAAATTATTTAGTGCCCGATCGATAATCGAGGCAAATGTAATAGGTCTAAGTTCCTTGAGATCTACATTTATATATTACCCTGAAAGACATCTCAAAGGCGTGTAGCATGGGATGAGTTATCACAAACATCATACATTATAACGTACCAGTAATTTATATCAACATGCGATGCACTGTAGGTCTCTTACCGATGCTACAGAAACCATGTGCAATTATGTATATTTCAACTACGTAAGCGATTCACGGGAGTGATGCAGGGAGCATTCAAAACGTGATATTAGTACTGAATTGCTCATTAAGAAACAAGCATTAGCGAACGAATCAGCTAGTCAGCTACACTGCCTGTCGACTAACCTACTTAACTGTCTCATTGGCAGCCATTTTGTTCGCCTATCGACCGCGGGTAAAAATACATTTTAAACCTTTGTGTTATTTAAAGCCTATTTCCCAAATGCCCTGTTTACATTACTAGCTTTTAACCAGGCTAACTCGTAACCCTAGTAAAAGTTCGCCGTGTGAACGCAGGTTGGCGCTGACCCTAGTCAACTTTTTAACCGCGCTTGAGTTACTAGGGTTGGCGCTGGTTACCATCATTTTTAAACTCGTCTAAACGCGGGTTAGTTAGAATAGTAGTTAAGTGATCCAGTCCACTCGCAGCATCTTTACTTGAAGCGTAAAATGTATTGAGCGAGTTTCTACAGCCGTATTCCACATCCATGCATCCGAGACACGTTGCTTGATGTATTTTAATGCATTAGTGAATGATGAACCGATAACAAGTTCGAAATTTACCTAAAGAGAGCAATCAAGGACGGGTCATGGGCAAAACTTGTCAGAAAAAGTCGTTAATCCCGCTGCATACACTGAGGCAAGGACTCGAAATGGAAGTTATTTACAAATATTGAATGTCAAGATAACATCTTGAATTGTTTCTATCTATCATAATAGAGTGCAAACGACATAATAACGTAATATTCTCGAGGTATCTTCAGGGAAAAGTATAGCATAGTGAGACGTCGTTCTATTAAGGAAATTTATTCTCTCAATTTCCGTCTTCCGATGGATAAAGTGATGTTTAGACATGAAATGATAAGTGAACTGTTAAATACTGGTGAATGAGAAATCTAACCGCGCGAAACATTGGCATATTCAATCCTTTTTCTCACCCATACAAGTTCCGTGAACAAAGCTGAATATAGCCCAGGAAACAAATAAAACGAGACTTGCGATGTTTGCGGGGATATGGTTAAGGAGGCTGTAAAGTCCTTAGCTGTGAGCTAATCACCTCCTTGACTCTCCACCAGAGGCGACCAGCATATTAGCAAGGGTTGAAGAATGTCGTGTAAACGCAAGTTAGTTAAGCCGCCATATTAACTATCATTCTAACCCTAGGAATGTAAACGGGGCATAACTTTATTCTTATGATCTCATCTACCGTAGCGTGCTGGAGTTAGTGAGATATTAACATCGTGCTCAGAAATATACTGGTTTTGAAGTTTAAGTAAAAGATTAAGTCTAACATTTGATCAACAATCTAAAATCGATTATCATTCCAGGTGCTACGAGAGGCCAGTGACCCAAACGAGATTATCATAACGAATAATAATTAATAATGACAGGGTAGACATTGAAATCTATTGGCTCAGAGATGAATGTGGAAATGTACAAAAGTATTTCATAAACAGTGTTTAACATTATGATGACAATGATGTCAGCGCAGCTATTGACTATGCTTGATTCATCAGCTTATTAATGACAGCTGTTAGTTAGGATTAACACGAGTCTGAGATGATGATTTCCTGACAGTTGGAGAGAGACACACTTGGTGAAGTTTTTTTTAAATATGGGTGATTACCTTTGACACCCCAGAGTAACTTTCGGCTACTCCCCAGAGTAACTCGTTCGGTAATTCCCCAGAGCGACAATCGACTAAGTTTTCGTATTTTCGTTGCATGCTGGATGCTGGGAAGCAGTCGTTGGAAAGGTTTTCATGAATCCACTAGGTATAATTAAGATCACGTAAGTATGGAGTCACGTGGTAGAATCACGAAGGTTTCGAGATTTTGATGTATTTAAAATCACTTGTAAAAATCTCACGCAGCGCTCCCGATTGAGTTTTCCTCGTGAGATTATTGCCGATGAAGGTAAATACCGCCACTAGAGACACTGTATACAATATATCAGACAGCCTCCTTATATCAGACGCTTCAGTTATCCATCAGTGAGGATAAAAAACATAATAACATCCAACTGACCGTTGCTGTACCCCGCGACTCCTAGGTTAAGAGCCCGGAATATATTCCAGGCAGTTTCAAACACACCCCACCGCGTGAGGAGTTAAACATCTATTACTTATATTTGCGGTCGAAGAGATAGCGCGGAATGCAGGCCGAGGCTTTTCTTGTCTCTTAAGGTAGCCCGAGCGAGATAGTTCCCTAGTCATAATAGAGATTATATTCGAATTATACGTTTTAATTTCATCTGCTGTAGGAAACATGAATCAAATATTGCATTGTTAATGATGCAATAATATAGTTTTGTATGACAGAAATGGTAAGTAATTAAATGAAAATATCTCTACAAGTCTTTGACTTGACTCATTTTTTTTTTCGCGCGGTGCGTTTGAAACTCCTTGAAAACGGACCTTACTTTGTGATACCCAAGAACCTACTGCGGTGGCAATATGATTCATTTTCAAATATAGTGGAGAAAACATCCAAACTACTAGCTGTTAGTATTTTTACGACATTTAAGTGTTAGAAATACCTCATTTTTTTTAAATAATGTCTCACTGGAGTGATTTCACGTACCATTTCTCATGTATAAGGGCTGGTTTCTTTTGGCAAATATCTCCGATAGTAATATGGTAAGGGGTAGAATTTTTGGTGTCATTAGAAGGGTGAGATATGTTTCTTTAAATGAGACCAAATTCATTGACTTCTTGGTGAAATGATATTTCGCTCGGACTACCTTAAGAGCTCGAAATATATTCCATGCGGTTTCAAACACTCCACCGCGGGAGGAGGTAAACAATCTATTACATATATTCACGGTCGAAGAGATGACGCTGAATGCGGACCGAGGCTTTTCTCGTCTCTTAATAGGTGCTTTGAGCACGAAAAAAAAGATTCGAATTGTCGAAAATAAAAAGAAACAAGAGGAGAGCAGGACTCGTCGTTCACGGGCGCCCTAAGTCCCTTTCCCTTGGCATTGGCCCATTGCATGATGGGAGTGGGGAGGGACTGCGTTGGGGAGACGGTCAGTTCGTTCACAGCCCATATACACTCTCCACTCTACACTGTGCAGTCCTTCCACATCCCTTTCTCTCTCTCTCACACAGGCATCCAAATGACGAACGGCGACCGCCCAAGGTCGTCGGCCTATATTGGAACCTGCAGATGAGGAGGCTGAGAGAGAGTCAAATAGGGTCAAAGGAGGGGAGGGGAAGGTCAAATTGGGCGGATGGTACAGGTAATGTTGGGGGGGGGGGGCGGGGCAGGAAGGGGGAAAGGTGGGGAGGAGGGTTTTTGTTGTTGGCTTAATTTGAGTGTAAAGGTGCGGGGGAAGGTCGACCGTAACACCTTTCTTCATACATATTTCACGCTCCGTCGTCCGCTTACCCCCTATTATTCACTCCCCCCTCCTTCCTCGACCTTTATCGTCCCCTTTAAGGTAGTGCGAGCGAAATATCACTTTACTTAGAAATCAATGAATTAAGTCTCATTTTTAAAGTAAAATATCTCACCCTTCTAATTACACCGAAAATTCAACCCCTTCCACATTACTTCCCGAGATGTTTGTAAAAAAACACCAGCTGTTTTACAAGGGAAATTTCATTTTATAATTTTTATTTGTCTTCACTATCCCGAATACAGCACAATGGACCACTTTCCGTCGGGTGAATAACAGTAACAACGGACAAGACGCAAACACCCATGTCCTGGGCAGAAAATATCTACCCCTGGCGGGACTCGAGCCCGCAACCCCCGGGTTACCAGGCCAGGACTTTACCCCAACGCCATCGGGGCCAAAATAGTGCGTGTATGCACTCCAGAGAGGCATTATTTACAAAATGAGGAATTTATACCCTTAGATATCGTAAATAAACTAACAGCGTGTAGTTTGTATGTTTTCTCAACCCATTTTTTAAAATAATCATATTGTCACCGCAGCAGGTTCTTGGGTATCACAAAAAACCTTCCGTTTTGTAGGAGTTTCAAACGCACCGCGTGAACAAAATGAGTCAAGTTAAAGACTTATTTAGATATTTTAATTTGATTACTTACCATTTCTGTCATCTAAAACTATATTTTTGCACCATTAATAATGCAATATATAATTGATTTGTCCTACAGCTTGTGAAATTAAAACGTATAATTCGAATGTGGTCTCTATTATGATTAGGGAACTATCTCGCTCGGACTAACTTAGGTAGTGTAATACCGATAAAAAAATATTGTAATAGCGAAATGCGCAATTGATATGTGTTTTGATATGACTTTTTCAGTAGAAGTCTGAAGGATTTTATTTTTAGAACTGTAATTGTTAAAATTCTGTACTGTAGAGGTGTATTAGTACAATGAGAACACGTTCCACTTATCCACCTAGTGGAAAAAAGTTGAGCATAACGCACGTTATTATCTTCTGTTTGAACTCTTCTGGGCTAGGCGTTGTGAATTCGCGGGCCACATTAGAATTGTAATTGGTAGCATGATAAAGAAATTGTGACTAAAAACCCAAAATGGAAGAGCCGCTGGAAAGCCAAGAGAAAGATACGAAGACCAGAACATCGATGAGGATGCAAAAGTCCGGACGAGTCGGAGGCCAACCACCACATATGGTACATACAGTGGTAGTATTTTTTTTAATTCGTGGGCTACGACAGCTGTAATTTCGCACATGCCGTCCACCGCTTGTAGACAGGTGAATAAAAAGGTTCCGAGCCATTAAAAAAAAAAAACTTATGGGAGAAATTCACGTTGGTCGGGTCATATTTCGCAATGAACACTGTCGAGTCCCGAGACGACACATCTTTTAACACAGGCATGCAAGTTACCACGAACTCGTGGTGGGAGGAGAATCTTACGACCGCAGATAATGAAAGGCTTGGATAACTTAGTGGCGTCTCCGGGAGTGCGAGATTGACATCGACGAAACGTTTCACATTACGGGACAATCCTTCGTAGTCAGATGCTTGGCATTTGGACGACATCGAAGGAGAGCAATCCTCCCATGATCCTGATGAGTATAGACAAGTGCACTCCTCCTGAGATGGAAACTGGACGAATGAAACTCGAGCGGTATGTTACGTGATATGTTCACGATATACGCACGACATAGAGCATCAACTAGAAGCTGGCGTGAGCTATGCAAGAAAAAGATCTGAATAGAAAAGAAAGGTATTTTGAATCTGTAATAGTAGTCTTTGTACCCCTTGCATGCTGGAACGGTTGACGATAGAATGTTTCTTGATTAGTAGTTTTTTAATTGGCGCGTTGCATGTGTGGTACGCTGGTTTCAATGGAGTTTCGGTGTTCTGCCGTATAATTCATGCATGCCTGGTGTGGAAGCACCCCATGCCACACACCCTTTGGGTGGCTTGCAGGGTATGACGTAGATGTAGATGTATGCAACCCGGGAGAACGGGTTGTGAGCAGGACATCTCTGTGGAGAAGACTACAAAAAATCTTCATCTCCTGATTCCCCTTAATACCCATCTGAATGGATAATATAAAAATAAAATCTATGTTGATCTAACAATTGGAAAAGGCCATAAAGACTAGTTTTCAAGGTGGTTGGAGCAATATTTGTCCAAGAACAGATTGGCGTGAAACTGCTTCCGCGTTCTCATTCGTGGTATCTGTAAGTAAAAGTGAATAAATTGCTCCAAGACGATTAGATTTTTTGGCAATTACATTTCACTGTAGCACTTAGCCTTTCGTTAACATATTCTAATATTTGATAAATATTTGAACAAATATGCACAGATTTTCTTCTAAACATGGAATCATGCATTTCATATTGCGATAATTTGTTTCTGTCGGGTATCAAGATAACGCAACAATACGAAGAAAATATTTACAAAGAATATAAGGAATTGGGGATAAAGAGGAATTAAGACAATCAGTTTTCTAGGGTCATAAGCAATAATTCAATTCTTGAATTTACTTTTCACGAAAGGGAATGGCTCAAGGCGTATTAATGCACATCTATCGGAATCATCACATCAATAGTTCGATAAATTCGATACCCATACAACACTTCATGTGAATACAAAACAAGGTTTTCGTTTCAAGGAATATTTAGCTGAAATACAAAGAATATTATTCGTCAAACAGCCGTGCGTTGTAGTTATGTAATCAGCTGCTACATGAACTGTTTGTAATAATAATAATGTCGACTTTATTGAGCGATATTAGGACTGTATAGTCCTCTCTAACATATAACTTATTTTACATCATACAGACAACGATGTCCCGGATGGAGAAAAATCCACCCAGGCGGGACTCGAACCCGGGACCCTGAGTTCGCAGGCAAGGATTTAAACCTGCCGCCACGGGTTGTAAGAACTATTGAATGGAAGAGATAGGAAAATTATATGACGGATATTTGGGGCTGTACAAGAGGATGGAAATTGATGGAACTGAACAAACTATGAGAAATAAATCCAGCGCAACGACATGAGAGCGAAGTAGTATCTCTCTTTGACTTTTTCGGATGAAAAAGTGAAAGAGAGATATTACTTCGCTCTAGTTAGGCCACATCTCGATTACACCGCGAGTATTTGGGACCCTAGTCAAATAGGTTTAACCAAAAAAATAATAAAATACAAAGGAAAGCAGCGCGCTTCTTTAAAAACTGCTACGAGCGTACATATATTGTCTCACAACTTCTAGAGGGATTAAGGTGGGAGCCCATAGAGACTCGGAGGCTACACGCTAGGCTGGATAAATTCAGAACTGATGTTTTTCAGAGCGACAAAGAGAATATTATGATGACTCCTCACTACATCTCTAGGTCTGACAGAGGCGATAAAATAAGAGAAATACGCAGCCGAACAGATAGGAACAAAAACTCGTTCTTTCCGCGAACAATATGCAACCACAATAAAAATTTAGCTCCAATAAATACACTCCTATAATACATGTCACAATTTCATCTTCAAAAAACTTACACCTTCACACGGCTGGTGACCTAACACCCCCTCTGTCACACGGCCATGCGGCGGCTCGCTGGGTATTATGTTGATGAATGCAGAATATTATTTACATTTTTGCGATTAAAACTCCTAAATTCTTATTTCACCAAAGACAACAATAAGTTGACGTCAACCTCGACATCCTTCCAGGCGTCGGGCAGCACCACTAAGAAGGCAGTGAGCGCCTCGGGAAGAGTGCAACACAGCCAAGGGAGGAGAGAGTGAGGCGGCGAGGAGACGGACTGAGATTAGGTGCGTATCCAAGACGGATGCTGCGAGAGGGAGGATGTCCATATACGGCGATGACTACCAGCTCGCCCGCTATAGAAAAGACACTGCTGCAGAAACGCCAGCGCCGACGCACGGCCTTGCCTTAAGGCTCTCCTCCGACTGTCCTTTTTTTTCTACTTCCTTTCTGCGCCAACGAGCGCTGCAGTCGCCCAGCCTCTCCTCCGATACGACCTCCTCCCACGCTACCCACCTCCTCCCCCTCTCATTTTGTTTTCTTTCGCGTCGTCCTTGGAGACGACCTTGAACTTGTTTCCCTGCCCCCCCTCGCCTCTCCCAGAGCGAAGCACACTGTGACCTTCTCTCCCTTTGTACGCAGCCTCGTGATCGGAGATGTTGGCAGAATGGAGAGGCCGAAGTGCAGCGTGCAGTGCTCGTCTCTTAAGTATATACAGTGAAAGGATGTCTTTGTAGTCGTCCGAGGAAGGTTTAAGAAGGATCCATAGTGACCTAGCTCCTCAGTAAAAAGACTTAAATGCCTCTTACGGTAGTCCGAGCGAGATAGTTCCCTAGTCATAATAGGGTCCATATTCGAATTATACATTTTAATTTCACCAGCTGTAGGACACGTCAATTAAATATTGAATTATAAATGGTGCAATAATATAATTTTATACGTCAGAAATGGCAAGCAATAAAAGAAAAATATCTAAATAAGTCTTCAATTTGATTCATTTTTTTTCGCGCGGTGCGTTTGAAACTCCTTGAAAACGGAAGGTTTTTTTGGGATTCCGAAGAATTTACTGCGGTGACAATATGAATAATGTTAAAAAATAGTTGCGAAAACATTCAAACTACACGCTGTTAGTTTTTTTTACGGCAGCTAAGTGTTTGGAATTCCTCATTTTGTAAATCTTGTCTCTCTGGAGTGCGTACACGTACCATTTCTCATGTAAAAGGGCTAATATCTCCGAAAGTAATGCGATACGGGGTTGAATTTTGGTGTCATTAGAAGGGTGAGATATTTTTCTTTAAAAAGAGACCAAATTCATTGATTTCTAAGTAAAATGATATTTTGCTCAAACTACCAACCTTAAGAAGGAACCATAGTGACCTGGCTCCTCCGTAAAAAGACTTAAATGCCTCTTAATTCTCATCAAGGGGTACTACTTATAAAACTTATGTCATCTATCATGTATGGACGGAAAAGTGATGCCTTTCCGCATCACCTCTCTCAAAAATTGAACTTGTCTTTACATGGTATTGACAATAAATGGAATAATCAAGTAGGAAGTACGTCTACGTAATACCCTGCGAGCCACTACGAGGGTGTGTGGCAGGGGGTGAAGATCACTAAACATGCACCATTGACCCTTCAAGTCAGCAAATTAAGCTGCCGCATCCTGCATTATCATAAGATTAATAACAACTATTGGCTCTAGGAATGAATTCCTTTGGAGCAGGAATAAGTAATTAAAAATCAGGCAAAAATAATAATAACAATCACATTGAAAATATGTCACTAATTTACAAGAAAGTAATCAAAATACAGTAGTTGTTCACAACAAATATTACAATTCCATGCTCAATACATCGTAGCAACCGCAAAGGCAGTATAGTCGTGAATTTAATCCAAGATGCTCACCAAAATATTAACTATCACTGAGATGATAAGACAGCAAGCATTTTTTCAATCTTTCTGTAGACTTAATATTTTTCAACGTTTGCGGAATCGAATTCCATACAATACATGAATTTACATAAAAAGAGTTATGATACATGGTGGTTCTGTGGCAGGGTACAATTAATTTATTTTTATCTTTGGGGTTTCTTGTTTTTTGAGCCAAATTATCTAAACACGGCTGATAAATGTAGGAAGGAGTTTCAGTTTTTCATAGTTTGTGCATAAACACCCATTTGCAATTTTCTTCTTTGTTCAATTTTAAGAATTTTTATTTCATAGTAATACGGTGTGATATGCTCATTAAATGCTACATCGCACACATAATGTATTGCACAGTTTTATATTTTTTGTAGTTAGGATAACTGACATTTTGAAATATTTGACATTACCAAAGAACAGTAATCAATATGGGGGATCAATAAGGTATTAGCAAGTTTAAGTCTCAGTGGCAAAGACATTAAGTTACGAAAACTTTTCAGTTGATGCAAAAAATTATGTCTACATACGTCACCCTGCGATCCGCAGAGGAAGCGCGGGGCAGGGGATGTAAGGACACCAGCCGTGAAAAGGAGATGACATTGGGAAAAGGAACTACTAGGTATATAAGGGAAAGGAACGAGAGATCGGTTGAAAGCGAGTTCCGATGTATCTTGACGGAGTGTCTTCGATTCACGCTGCTTTTAGTCGGAGTGATAAAGAGTAGTTCATGGATTGAAGGAAGTTTTTGTATCTATACATCTATACATATCTATTAAGGCTGCATATCTATCTAGTTTCAAAGACAGATGTAACTCACTAATGGCAACTACGCTGAGTCCCCTCCGGCGAGTAGCTACTCGACAAATAACGTGTCATAGCACGTGGAGAAGTAGGGATTAAGACGAAAGAACTATTGAAATGTTTTCAAACGGGACGGGAAACCCACGTCAGCAAACAAGATTGAGACTGTTAATCAAGGCTAATCAAGTTAACGAAGTAGTATTTATCTAATTAATAAAAATGCCATTGTTGAGGAAAACTACTAGTGAGAAAAAACTTTGAAAAAACTGAATAAGTAGAAATAAAACATGAGGATCTCACCACTTGTTTTTTATTGCAATTAACGAAATGCTGCAGTCCAAATTGGAGTCAAAATGCGTCAATTCCATACATATGGAATTTTATTCGGCCCCTATTTTCTGGAAAAAGTGCTCCGTTTTAATAAACTATTGGTGGAATAATAATAACAATCATAATCTACAAATTATGTACCTAAATTTACCTTTTTTTGGATAACGTATTACATTAGCTGTAGCACTTTTTTTGACCAAACCAGCACAAAATTGGACTTTAGCATTTGTTTTGACCTACGTAGTGACGGTGGAATTTCCTTAGGCATGCAGGTGGATTGCAAGCGGATGATGGATTAGAACCGGATGAGACCGGCTCGCACTGACCGAAGCAGGAGAAGACGGTGACTAAGGGAGGCTGATGCAAAGCATGAGTGCTTTTAACTAGTGGTATGCGAGAGAAACAAGTCGAATGTAAATAATTTAGCGGGTGGTTTAATATTTATTTTTGGGCGTTTGGCGCGAGGTGAGTAATCATGATGAAATCGACGATTTATTGTTTTTATATGACGAGTATATATAGTTAAAACGCAATTCACAAATTAGAAATATAAATGCGGACTCATTTATCTACATCTAAGAAATACCGTGAAAGCCACCACTAGGGTGTGTGGCACGGGGTGATTCCACACCAGGCATTCAGCACTCATCCCAGTTCAAATCAGAACCGCTCACGTTCCCCCGGATGCCAGGCGCAGGCCAAAAGCAGTCAGGGCAACGGTACGCAGTCAGACCAGAAACCAGGAGAGTGATACGTAGAAGAACATGCTACCATGAGGCACACTACTCAAGATAGAACTACTGGTTAGCATTATTAATGCGACAAATAAATAGCACTACAAGGTACTAAGACATGCAGGAGTACATCATGCCGGAGATTGCATGCGAAGTTAGTATCTACAATTCATGGTAGGATACTGAGCACTACTGAAAAAACCTATTTAACCTAGTCGGTATTTGGGAAACTGATCTATCTTTACTATTATGGTCCCCTATTGTACGAGGAAAAATTGACATCTTAAATCTATCGGTTCTGCAGTCTATTTCCTTAATATTATTCCTGTGATCGTTCCCATTTATTGAATGCACGACACGAATAATGACCTGTCGTGGGGAAAACATATTCGGGAAATGACAGGTAAAGATATTCGTAAATTGGGATTTGTTGAAAGATCATTTGGAAGGTGCGAATATTAAGTCCGAGGATTCGGCTACATCACTTTTTTTTAGGCCCCACTTGGAAAACGATGCCAGTATTTGGGATCTACATGAGTTGGGCTAAAAAACAGAGTTTGAACGCAAGCAGAGAAAATCAGCAACATACGTCATGATAGACTCGTTAGTGTTACAGATATCTTGCAACATCCGTAATTGGATTCGCTTTCAGTCCATTTATCAAAAATTAGAATCAATGTTTTATGTAAAGTCTAAACCAATTTTTTTCCGACGAAGTTGTTAATATATTACAAACTCAAACATAATACGGTAAATCAGTTCATGGGAATAGAATCAGGGAAATAGACTACAGAACAGACAGGTTTGAAATTTCATTTTTCCTGCGATCAATAAGAGGCCCTAATGGCTGCCAATAAGGCTTTGAAGTTGTTTAGTTGGCAGTTAGTGTAGCTGATTAGTTTCCTTACGCTAGCTTCTTAATTTTCCACCTACTAAATACTCTTGAGGTAGATTGCAGAGTAATGTGTGGATGAATAAAAAAAAACGGTTTGCAGTGTTTATGTAGAATTCGCGGAGAAACCAATTATAAACTTGTAGCATCTCTCGAATCTTCACTCATATAAGTGATGCAGGAATACCTCGTCACTTAAGGTTATCCGAGCGAGATAGTTCCCTGGTCATAATATGGACCATATTCGAATTATACGTTTAAATTTCACCAGCTGCAGGACACATCAATTAAATATTGCATTATTAATGGTGCAATAATATAGTTTTATGTGACATAAATCGTACGTAATTGAATGAAAATATCTAAATAAGTCTTTAACTTGAGTCATTTTTTTCACGCGGTGCGTTTGAAACTCCTACAAAACGGAAGGTTTTATTGTGATACCCAAGAACCTACTGCGGTGTCAATATGATTAATTTTCAAATTTGTTGAGAAATCATACTAACTACACGCTGTTAGTTTTTTTTACGACATCTAAGTTTTAGAAATATCTCATTTTGTAAATTATGTCCCTCTGGAGTGCATACACGTAACATTTCCCATGTAAAAGGGCTGGTATTATTTAGCAAATATCTCCGAAAGTAACGTGGCTAAGGGGTTGAATTTTTGGTGTCATTAGAAGGGTGAGATATTTTTCTCTGAAATGAGACCAAATCCATTGATTTCTAGGTAAAGTGATATTTCGCTCAAACTACCTTAAGGTTTATGCATCTGATTTAAACGAGTGTGATCATGAGCACTTCAAGAAAAACGACCGCTGTACTTGAATCCACATCGCATCCATATCGAGGTGACCTTCCTCCCTCAACTCACTTGCACTTGGTGTCTAATCTTCCCTTCTCTCTCTTCCTCTCGCATTCTCTCCTTCGCGTCGCTTTTGTTCGTCCCATCCCACTCCCAACCCTCGTCCCACTCGCCGTGACTCACTCCAGATTACAATTGTCGAGTCATCTCGGCGGTCCCTCCGCTACGTGTCGCCACCTCCGATCGCCAACAGTTCGAGGCAGGATCCAAGCGGTCAGGGATCGCCTTTGGCAGTCGTGCGGAAGGGGAGGGGGAGGGAGGGGGTTCGAAGATGGGGGAAAATAAATTTTCCTAATTATAGTCTCATCATCTGATACCCTTTTTTATCCCGTCTATGTAACCTATTCTCTCTCTCTTCCCCTTCCTCGCTTGCACTTCACCCTTCCCTCTTTCACGGCTATGAGCAACCCACCTCATTTCTTCCTTCAGCCTCCTTAACGGCCTATTCCGAATTTCATCCAGAAGCTTCCCCTCCTCGCCATCCATACCAACCACTTCCTCATTTGTTTTCCGTTCCTTCCACCGCATCTTCTCCATCCTCCGACACACCCTCACCTCGAACGCCTGCAGCCCATTCACGTCCCACTCCTGAGGGTCTACGTTTCTGCTCCATACACATCTACATCTACATATTACTCTTCAAGCCACTTCAAGGGTGTTTTGCACGGGGTGAATTATCACCCACATGCACTTGATGGTTGTATCAGACTTATGATTAAAAGTAAGTGAACAGAGCATACACAAAAACGCAAAATGGGACTTTTAGTGTAGTCCCCAAAATGGGCCATTTCGTTGTTGTAGAATATCGCTAAACTAGATTTTTGCCCACTGTAAGACAGATATGCATAACGCCTATTAAAACACAATACAGCTGTAGATATTGTGAGGGGTTTAAGGGACTACGGCACGATAGCAGTGCCCTCTATGCTTTCTTATTTTGGATATGCACGTCAATCGGTTTCCATGAGATATTGAACGTTGGCACAGGATAGGTATGACAATGACATTAGCTATACGAAAAATGTCTAAGGGCCTCAAAGGCCGAGAAGTGGGCCCTCCAAGTTTGCTGACAATATTCAATTCAACTGGGTACTTTTACCCCAGATTTGTTGTTTTGCTCACATAGGAAAATAATTGGAAACAGCACAGAGGCTTCGAATTTTGCTTTCATAAAAGTCCTTCATTCGATATTTATTTTCGTTTAAACTATTATATAACAGAAAAAATGTCAAATGCTGAGTTTCAGCCTGGTTCCTTAATTAAATGGATTATTGTAATTATTTATAAGCTTCCCGTGCAAAGTCGGGTCCACTGCTAGTAGTTAATAAGGCTTACATTCCATCTACATCTACATAATACCCCGCGAGCCGCCGCATGGGCGTCTGGTAGGGGGTGTTTGGTCACTAGCCATGTAAAGATGTAAAATATTTGGAGGAGAAGTAGTGACATTTACTATGGGAGTGTATTTAGAGGAGCTCAGTTTTTATTGTGGTTGCCTATTTTGCGCGGAAAAGAACGAATTCTCGTACCTATCTGTTCGGCAGAGACTCACTCTTATTTTATGGCATCTGTCAGACCTAGAAATGTAGTGAGGCGTCATGATAATATTCTTAGTGTCGCTATGAAACACACCAGTTCTGAATTTATCAAGCAGCCTAAGCCTAGCGTGCAGGCTCCGAGTCTCTAGGGGCTCCCACCTTAATACCTCTAAAAGTTGTGACACACTATATGTACGCTCGTACCAGTTTTTAACGAAGCATGCTGCTTTTCTTTGTGTTTTGTAAATTTTTTTGTTTAAATCTATTTGACCAGGGTCCCAAATGCTCGCGGCGTATTCGAGGTGTGGCCTAACCAGAGCGAAGTAGAATCTCTCTTTGACTTTTTCGTCCGAGGACCTTCCTATTATACGCTTAACAAAACCAAGTTTCTTTAATGCTGGCCGCATATGTTTTTTATGTGTGTCCCCCACTATCTACTATGACAATGTCTAAGGCATACGTTCGCAAGATAGACAGCCATATTTTAAGCAAGGATTAAAATTTGATCAACTTGATTGACAAAACGCATATCATCAATCGATTTTTCAGTAAATTTTAATTTAA
Source organism: Ceriagrion tenellum (assembly GCA_963169105.1). NCBI lineage: Eukaryota > Metazoa > Arthropoda > Insecta > Odonata > Coenagrionidae > Ceriagrion > Ceriagrion tenellum. The sequence continues at coordinate 12,907,728 of OY720639.1, forward strand.
TTTTTTTCACGTCCGCATGCCTAGAACGCTTGAGCAGAAAAAAAATCAAGAAAACCTTTGTTGGGACAACAAATGCTTATAAGTTAAGAGTTTGGCTTTCCAGTAAGGTTACTGCATATTGGCGCAGGCTCCGTATGAAGATATTCAGGTTCCACTTAGTATGAAAAAGCCTCCAGTGACTGTTATGCATACAATAACGGCTGCGCAAATGCCATTCGGCCATGGAAGAATGGAATGGGAGCCGACGAAACGTCATAGAGATTCGATCTCCTCCGCACTCAGCCTCGTTTTTTGTTGCCTGAAATTACATCGAAACAGTTAACGGGGAGTCCTCAAGCGAAAGATCCAAGGCCAATAAATTATGTATGAGACCTTGGAGCGAAGAGAAGTAACAATAAGTTGCAACACAGGAAACGAAACGGAAATTAAGACATTTATTCTATTGCATAAAGCATTACTGTAAATTTTTTGATAATCGAATTCTCTTCCATCAATAATCGTTTATAACATGGATATGCAAATATTCGAAACGGAAATTTTTCATCTCGACAATACGTATGTGGCATCACAGGAGGTAGCGAGCAGGATATTGGAGCATACTCGTAGGCCTTTTTTAGGACAGAGAGTAGGGTAGTGAGTAGGTCAAATAGTGGGCCATTAAATAATTTGCCATTCACCAGGATAGCAAAGAATAACGAGTTGATCAGGCAACAAAGTAAAGGTTTAGCGGGACGGAAGAAAGCACAGAAAAAGGAAAAACATATAAATCAAAACAACACCCATGAATCTCCAAACGTTAACTTTCACAATAATTTAGAAAACAGAAACCCCACAAATAAAATAAGCAGACATATTAAAATAGAGGAATTTTCAGTAGTGGTAGTTAATTGTCGTAGTTTAAGAAGCAAGATACCTGAATTACATCACCACATAGAGAGTACTAATTCTGACATAATTATAGGAACGGAAAGTTGGTTAACAAGCGATATTGCTGATAGTGAAATTTTTCCAGTAAATTTTAGGGTATACAGGAGAGATCGAGAGGGTCTACCGGGAGGGGGAGTATTTATCGCAGTTAAGAACACAATAGTCAGCAAAATAGAAGTGATTCCCGATAATATAATAGAAAGTGTATGGTGTTCCATTCAATGTGCTCATTCGAAAGTAATATACGTTTGTGCCTACTATAGACCACCCCATTTCAATGTAAACTCAGTATTAGAACTCGAGAAACAGATCAGGTTTATTAATTTCCATAGTAACGAACGACAGATAATTTTAGGTGGAGATTTCAATACACCATCGATAGATTGGAAAACATGCAGTCATAAGTCTGGGGGTAGGGACAAAGATATCTGCGAGTCATTGCTTAACCTATTCGCATCATACGCACTACATCAAATAATAAATTTGCCTAATAGAGGGGAGAATGTTCTCGATTTACTTGCCGCAAACATCCCAGAAGAAGGTAATATAGTTGAAAATGTCGATGGAATAAGCGACCACAAGGTAGTGCACGTAAAATTTTCCCTCAATGCTGAAAAATAATTTAAATTAAAAAGAAAGATTTACCTTTTTAGTAAAGCAGATTTTAACGGATTTAGGCGTGACTTAAAGAATTCTTTTGAAAAATTTGTGAACATCAGCAAAAATAGTGATACAGACAATACATGAAAAAAGTTCCTCCAAATTACGCGGTCACTTGTCAACAGATATATACCTCATAAGTATAAGAGTGAGAATAGGGAACCAAGGTGGTACAACGCGGAGGTTAGAAAATGTTTGAAACGCCAACAGTTAGCCATGCCAAACTAAGAAAAATGAAGAAAAATGTAGCTAATAGCGATCTAAAAAATACTATCGAACATTATAAAACTTGTAAAGCAGCCGCAAAAACAGCCCTTAGAAAGGCGTTTAGTGAATTCAAGAGAAAAGTACTCGGAGAACAACTAAAGGGAAATCTGAAAGCATTTTGGTCATATGTTAGGGAATTACAGGGAACTACAAAGTCAACGGTTAATTCCTTGAAAAACGATAGAGGCGAAATAGTAACTTCCAGTTTAGATAAGGCTAATTTGTTGAATTATTTTTTTCAGAGCGTTTTTAATCAATCTAAGCATAGTTTGCGCGAAACCATACCAGATCGATTTCAACAACCAATCGATATATCTTGTAGCGGAATCGTATCCTTACTAAGTAACATTAGCCCGAGCAAGTCCTCAGGTCCTGATGAAATTTCATCTCGTGTGTATAAAGAATTAGCTCTTGAAATGGCTCCGTATCTTAAAGTAGTATTTAACAAATCCCTCGAAGAGCACGCGGTTCCCAAAGACTGGAAGATAGCAAACGTGACCCCAATTTTTAAAAGCGGAGATACGGAACAGCCATGTAATAATAGACCAATTTCATTAACGTCGGTATTATCTAAAATTATAGAGCATATAATAGTTACATCAATAATGGGACACCTCGGCAGCCAGGATTTATTAATAACAAACCAGCATGGGTTCAGAAAGGGACGGTCTTGAGAAACTCAATTAGGTCTTTTTGTTCATGATATTTTAGTTTCCGGAGAAGGTAACGTACAGGTAGACGCAGCGTTTCTTGACTTTAGAAAAGCGTTTGACAAGGTTCGCCACTGTAAGTTACTCGCAAAGTTAGCATCATACGGGATAGACAGTATGTGTTATTTAACACATACTGTCTATATCCACTAGCTAGCCACTGAATATTCTAATACTAATGATTGTAAGGTAGACCGTAGCTAATTGTGTGGATGAAATGTGCTCAAATATACAGCTTCAGAATTCAAGATTATTGAAATGAGTCAAATCGACTGGGTACTTATGCGTGGTAGAAACGAATGCTTTTACTGATCGTTTCCGCAATTTATCTCTCTTATTTTATTGCCTCTATCGGACCTAGGGATATAGTGCGGCGTCTTAACGATAATCTCTGCGTTGCACACTCCTGTTCTGAATATACATAGCAAACTTGGCTTAGGGTTTAGCCTCCGAGTCTGTAAGGGTTCCCGACTTAATCCCTCTGATAAATTTTGAACTCTATGAAAGATAAGACATTGAAATACTGCCGCTCGATTATTATCGAGGGCAAGTAATGATTGCAAACCAATGGGAAGTAATTTTTGATGATTTAAAAAATTATATTTAGGAATATAATTACAGCGTGAAGCTATATATTTTACTAATATTTATAAAATTTTAATCCATTTGAATGACGAGGAAGATTTAAGGTAGTCAGAGCGAGATAGTTCCCAAGTCATAATAAATACTATATTCGAATTATACGTTTTGATTTCACCAGCAGTAGGACATATCAATTAAATATTGCCTTATTAATGGTGCAATAATATAGTTTTATATGACGGAAATTGTAAGTAATTTAATGAAAATATCTAAATAAGTCAATAAATCAACTCATTTTTTTCGCGCGGTGCGTTTGAAACTCCTTGAAAACGGAAGGTTATTTTGTGATACCCAAGAACTTATTGCGGTGACGATATGATTGATTTTCAAAAAAAGTTGAGAAAACATACAAACTACACGCTGTGAACAACACACTTTTGTACGACATCTTAGTGTTACAAATTCCTCATTTGCAAATAATATCTCTCTGGAGTACATACATGTACCATTTCCCATGTAAAAGGGCTGGTATTTTTTGGCAAATAACTCCGAAAGTAATGCGGTAAGGGGTTGAATTTTTGGTGTCATCAGAAGGGAAAGATATTTTTCTTTAAAATGAGACCAAATTCATTGATTTCTAAATAAAATGATTTTTCGCTCGTACTACCCTAAGATAGAGGAGAGCACGATGTGAGAGGAAGGGACAATCAGGGAAAGTCAACTGACTTCCCATAAATGCCTCTACGATTAACATGATTCCTTCAAGCTCTCTTCGACCATATAAAATAAGATCAGATGTTTTATAATATATATTGGTTGCAATTCAAAATAATGTAAATGTATTTATCATACTAATTTGCATGGAAAAGTTGTTTCGTCACTGCTTTTCGCAATAGATCTGCTATGAATATTTTTAAAGTTTTACCCAATTGCAGCCATTATGTTTTTTCATACACTAAAAAACACGTGGGAGTGAACTTTTTTGCGAGAATTAAAGGTTACACATTGATCGAAAACGGACAAGTATTAACAAGCAAAGGAATAATTCGAAGCCTTAGTATATTCAACAATATAATTAAAAATAATTGAGAGCAAAATATTGGGCATTTTTACGGACGATAATAAAGAAAAGAGTAATTTAATTTAATAGCCATTCAATCTTCATGCGAGCTGACAATGAGTTCATCCGAGAGGTGGGAGACTTGAAAACTACAAAACTAAAAACCATGAATATTTATTATGGATTTGGATGTTTGGAATTGTTGTCTAGGCAACGTGTTGCCTAAATTTCCACTTTTAGTTCACCCAGTCCTTGGCGCCACTTCGATTAGAGTCTTTTCAGTTTTTATTCTAAATAGACGTAGTTAATTGTTGCTAACGTGAGACTGTGGTGAATATTTAATGACGATCGAGGAGATATGAATTACTTGATGCTTTGAATAATATGTTGCTATTGTGTGATCAAAAATTTACTTTTTAAATTCTAGAGAGGAAATATCTATTACAGGAAGTGTGTAAGAAGCATATGAAACTTCCATGGTGTGCCGACTACGTTGTTTGCCGGACTCGGATTCTAATTTGATTGCATTAAGCCCGTTTGGCTTAAATGAAGAATTTAGAATGTCTTGTTTAAACAGAATTTGCTTCGTACCAGACTGCAAAATAGGGTACGCGTCTTCGAGGACCAAAAATGCGAGACCTGGATGGAAAAATAAGAATCTAATCAAGGCGGCGGTAAGTGCATTCCTTTTTACCTACACTGCAATGATGGCCATTGGGAATACTCATGAAATCACCTGGCATTACTATTAAATTTCCGTATAACGATATTCACGAGGTGCTAAGAAGTTAATTGTGCATTCGTGTAATTAATTTTGGAGATGAATTAAATATATCTGTAGACCGGATGATATTAAAAAAGTGTATAGTTACGTCCCGCGGTAGTGCTAATTTTTATCCACTGCATTATGATTAATTGTAAGTAAAACCCATGTATATTCATGGTAAAACCAGTACAACGCGTTTATTTACAAACTATCCACTGTATTTAAATTTGAACTTCCGTCTTTCATCACTAGGTGGCACCACTTTCCAAATAGTTGTATTTTACGGAATTCTAGACAACTGTTTTTGGCGACGAGATCACAATCCATAATAAATGTTCATGCTAAAAACCCTTGTCAAAATCCAGTAGTGGTTGTTCCCATTTGAATTCCGTCGAAGAGTCGGCAACCCCTCGTTATGAAAGCGCTCGATCGAAATTTAATTCGATTCAATTCACGCGCTTCGACCAAAATGCGCAACAGTGACGAGGGCGCGCATCTAGAGGCGTCCGTTGCATGCAATGAGTGGAACAATGCCAGCAGGAAACAAAAGAATCGACCCTCGCGAGGGTGGTGCACGCACGTCAGCGCTCGGGCGCCTTTTTGAGCTAACTAGTTCCTTAACCTTTTATTCTCATGAGGCGCATTCATTCCATGCTCTGTCACAAGCTCGCCCAACCCCCACGTTGTTAGCTGACTCAGTCAAGCAATCAACAACTGTCAACACCCATTTCCAATCTCCACTGAATTTCCCCAGCTTGCCTTTTTATCCACATCCAAGTATTTATTAACGTATAACCTGCCGAAAGAGTGCTCAGCAGATGATGCTTGATACATTCATACATACCAATCACGCCGTTCCCTTCCGGGGTATGCACAGTCACACAGTTTCACTCATAAATACATATTTGTACACCTAAATCTGCTTCAATAATTTCCTCCATACTGATCTATCTTTGCAAACCTCTTTTGCTACTAACACGCCCTCCTGTTTTTAAGACTCCTAATATTCCTTCTCCTAAGAATTTCCTCGACCATATTCAACCACTACTTTTTCAGCCTACCTCTACCTCTCGCACCATTCATTTCACTCTTATATATCTGTTTCGTTATTCGACTCTCATCCATTCTCTCAACATGGCCCAACCAACGAAGCACACTCCTTTCATATATGTTCATTTCGGGAACATCTGACCCACATTCATTTATTACCCGGTCATTCCTGACCCTATCCATCCTACTTTTGCCGCAAATACACCTCAGATAACTCATACCCACGGCGTTTAGTCTACTCTTATGTTTATCCTGGCATACCCGTGTTTCACTACCATACAACGAAGTGGGAAGAAGTACACTTTTTTTAGATTTACAGCGATTTTCGCTTCCTTTGACAGGCACTCATTCCTTAATTTGCTACACATGCTACCTAACACTTTCCTTCCAGCGTTCGCACGTCTCTTTATCTCCTCATCTATCCGTCAATCTTTCGCAAACATCTCACCAAGTACACAAAATCATCTACTCGTTCAATTACTTCACCATTTGCCCTCATCATATAGTTGTTTTCCTCATTCTCTTTATCAAAAACTACTACTTTAGCCTTGCACGCATTTAACTTTAATTCCATTCTCTCTGTTGATACACAAAACTTATCTAGGAGCTTCTGTAATCCCTGATTGCTCTCTGAGATCAAAACAGCATCATTTTATACAAAAATAATGACAGATATTGGCAATACGCTGTTTGTAAGAAAGTTTAAGAATTTGTATTGATATTCATTTCAAAATGAAAGACAATGGTAACTTTCCACACAGAATATTTAATGACAGAATATAAATGTAATATCAATTACTTTCACAATTTTGAGCCTGATACGCTTTTATATTGAAGAATTTATCTTCATTGCCAACGAAAATGAACTCACATAATGATCCTCAGTAACTAAATGGGGAGTTTCATTTTCGCTGTATTCATCAGAATGGTTCCAAGCACAGTCATAAATTACACCCCATAAGGTGAAGCTATTGGCGTCTGCCAAAACAAATCCTGCGTCGCTTGAAGCAGTACAGCCAAACAGCCAAATGCATGCCTATTTTCATTTTGAATTTTATAGAGAATAAATATTGCAATTGAAATATATTAATTATATTTGAAACTCTTTAGTTAGTTTATTTAAGATTTACAGCAGAAGGAGTACGCAAATTTTCTCTTGTATAAGTTGCATTAAACAAATTATTTCTAAGTTTTGTTGAAGGCTTCCGCGGGGCTTTGATGGAGGTTGATTCCTTCTTTCGGGTTTTCCGCCGCGTTGGTACATGTTGGGGACGATATTTCGCCGGCTGTCCTGCTGGCTTCCTCAGGTCACATGGACCTGAGGAAGCCAGCAGGACAGCCGGCGAAATATCGTCCCCAACATGTACCAACGCGGCGGAAAACCCGAAAGAAGGAATCAACCTCTATTTCTAAGTTTTATCGTCAATTTCTTCAGTAGGCCGGTAAGAGGTCGGTCCAAAAAAAGAGACAGAATTTGAAAACACCAATTATTGAACACTCCTTTTAATGTATTAAATAGACTTATGGATGTATATTTCTGATACAATACGTCGTTTATTGCATCGTTCTGCGCTGTTTAATTTTCTGTCAGAAAGCGTTGAAGTGAATTGGTGTTTTATTGCTAAAGGGGTTTTGCTGACGAAGAAAATTAAATTTTTGAAGAGCCATGCATGCAATGTTTATCTAATTTTTAAATCGTGCGATATCTCTGAAGAAACTCCAAAAGATTATGGGGAGGAGCGAAGGAGCTGTACACTACATAACAAGAGGTAACAGCAGTTGAACTCAGGCAGAATATCCACCGAAGAAGATGAGACAATCAACATAGTGTGTGATGACATTCACGTCTGAGATACCCATGCTATTGCACAAAAATATAGTGTTGCCCAACTGTTAGAGGGATTAAGGTGGGAGCCCCTATAGACTGGGAGGTTGCACGCTAGGCTTAGGCTGCTTGAGATATTCAGAAATGGTGTATTTCAGAGCGACACAGAGAATATAATCATGACGCCTCACTACATTTCTAGGTCTGACAGATGCGAAAAAATATGAAAGATATTCTGCCGAACAGATAGGTACAAAGACTCGATCTTTCCGCGCACAGTAAGAAACTGCAATAAACATTGAGCTCCACTAAATACACTCCTATAATACATGTCACCACTTCATCTCCAAAAAACTTACACCTTTACACGACTGGTGACCTTAGACCCCCTACCACACGCCCATGCGGCGGCTCGCGGGATAGTATGTAGATGTAGATGTAGAAAATATTGTCAGTTGGCTTTGATTTTCTTATAAAAGTTTCCACGGGTTTATCTTGGGAACTATATATAGTTTCGATGCCAACTTCAAATTGCCGTGTCCTTTCTATATTCCATTCGTGCTGGATGACCCTCCTTGTTGGCTGAAGGGGTGGTGAATGTAATTCTAATGGGCCCTCGTTCTCTGTATCCAGTTGCGAGAATCGCCACTGCGTGACGCTACGTACTGGCTTCCCGTGTTGATGCATTGTATGACGCGAGACAGTTTCTCAAGCTGTCGCCTTGTATATAATTGTAATCCATTTGCATACAGGTACATATTTGTTACTGACGGGCGTATAATTGGCAAGTAGAGTCCCGGGAAAGTTCTTAGTCTGTACTCATCTCTAAGAACCAAGGCAAGAAGAAAAAATATCAATCCTTATTAGGGTAATTTTAAGAGCAAGATTGTTCCCTCATCATAATGGCCATACTTGATTTCTATTTTTTATTTTCAGGATACGTAAGAACCATTCAGTCATTGTAATATTAATTGTACAAAATTAAAGTATTGCACGATTGATTTCTCAGCATTTAAGTATCTATGTCTATAAGTCTTAGCAAGTCTTAATAGTCTTATTTAAGTATTTATGTCTATATAAGTCTAAGTAAAATAATTTGTACGCGTCGTAAAGTGAGAGAACTTCACAACAGCAGGTAATTTTTTAAAAACAATTCTGTAAATACCACTGCGGTGCGTGACTGATTCATTTTTTTTAAATATTCAAGTAGGTTAAAAACTACAAACTGTTAACTTTATAACGAGAGCCAACCGTTAGAAATTCCTCACTCTTCAAATAAAATCTCTCCGGTATTCATAAGCGTATCAAATGTCGTGGGAAAACTACTTCTATTTCTTGGGGAACATCTCGAAAATGAGTGCGTTAAACCGCCATTATTTCGTTGCCGTGGTGACTTGGGGAAGGGACGTGATCAGTGGGAATGAGGGTCGTGGAAGGTTGGGGGTTGGTTGGGAGGAAGGGTTGGTGAGTGGGAAGGGGGCTTGGCAAGGAGAGGGAATGCATTATTGAGAGTGGTCCCTTGGAGTCACAGATTCACGCAACCGGCGAATGGAAGCGGCGATCGACAATTCTTTCCCGTTGGCCTCTCTCTCAATGTGTCTGCCTCGAAGTGAACCGTCAATGGCGGCGTTAATTGGCGGAGGAGGGCGACTGCTTACGTCCATAATGGATGAACAGGAATGGCGGAGTCACCGCAAGAAGAGTTCATTCACTTATTTATATACACTTTACACGGCAAAAAGGTACTTATACCTCGATGGGTGTGGACTACCGAGGAGAAGGGTCTTATAATTGACCAGAATTGGTCCGTATAGACCATCCATTGGTCCGGTAGGACCCTGATCCAATGGCGTACTCCGACAGACCGCACTACGTCCACCGTTAAAGGGAGCTGGGGGATACCATATCCTAAATTTTTGGGCAACGGGCTTCTCCGGTTCTCAACAGATGTGCGGTAAGCCTTCGCGTAAGCGAGACTGACGGAGACTCGTCGGACGTTGTTGGGGGATCCCAACAGCTACGAGGACTTCGGGGAGGCCGAGGCCCATTGTCGTCCTTTTGACGTCAATCCGCCTCATGGTGTCGGCCTCCCAGTGGTTGTGCTTCGCTAACCCTTCCCTTTCCTTTACCCTTTTCCCTCTACTTCCCATCCTCGGTAATAAGCGAAGACATGAGGCCGAGAGGGGGGTTTTTAGCCCGGCGGGGAGACCCGAAATATCTGCACAAAGGTACGTGTTGGGAGGCAATGAAAACCCTGCTAAAATTATGTATAGTTTCCTCATAAATACTTCTACAGAATTTCTTAAAACGTTCTGTAGATATTCTTTACGGAATCCTCTACGACGTTCTGCAGAATACCTTAGGACGTTCTGCAGAATTCCTTAGGACGTTCTGCGGAATTCCCTACGAGTCTCCATATAGGTCCTTAGAAAAGGCACTGGGTCAACGAAAACCTCACATATTTCCGTAGAGTTGCTGGAGTGCTACAGATCAGCTTGTAAGGAGTTATTTTGCTCTGCAGAAAATAACTCTACAGAACATTTGTTCTGTAGAGTCACACTCTCGTGTTCCGTACAGATCCTTAGAAAAGGAACTAGTTCTGAAGAAAATGAGTCAATTTCTGTAGAAATCCTTACGTTCTACAAAACAGAGTCTAAGGAATTTTTCAGCAGGGAAGAGAAATCAAAGGCTATAATAGTAATGTGAATGAATTGATACCTATAATTACTCTACAAGTATTTGATAAAATAAATGATTGTAATGAACGTTTTTCATCACATTTGAAGTTGTTTGGTTATTTTTATTTACAACTGTTGGACGACGGATTATATTATATTCTCTAGTCAGCATGAATTCACTAACAATAAATAATACGGGAATCTTATATTTCATTATGTGAAAAAAATTTAGCGGAAAATCACGGTGGTGACAATGTAACAGGAATTATTGCTGCTGCCCGCGCTTCGGGATAAAGTTACCAATAGCTTAGAAAATGGCACTTAAAAGCACACAAATCTTGATTCTTCCTTTAGAGAAAGGCGTTCACTAACCCGAGTATATAGTCTCATCACAAGATAATGTAAGATTTTTTTTAAACGCCTAATTGATACCGCTAAAGTGCGTTGCGTAGCACTATTTAATAATATCTGGCCGTTGTCACTTAAAAACGACAAGGAGAGACGATTTGTCAGCGTAAAAATATAGTAGAGATTTAAAAATGAGTGGATCATGCAATTTTATGGTGGAAACAGGCCTTTTTCGAGTTATATTTGGCTTTCTATTCGAGTGCGAGAAAATGATTTTTAAGTGCTGGCGCTGATCCCCCAGCTGTCCGTCTGTACTAGTCAGACATGGGTCATCATAGGATGAAATTTGATTTGGTTTAAAATTAATTGATCATTTACCTTTATTATTAAAACATCTACGACATAAATTCAACATTTTGAAAAAATCGATTTTTGACCGCTAAAGTGAGTTCCCAGACCACTGTACGACGTCCCAATTCGGGCACTGATGTCCCAAATGATTGGCGCCAAATGCACGCCGCGGCGCTGCGGTGGCCCGGCCGCCGAGTGCCCAATTTGCCGCGGGCCGACACTCAGACCCGTGCAAGGGCGTCACCGAGCTAATTCCGTCTCGGGAGATTATCCCCTCTTCGTCCATCACAAGTTTTATGCGGTGGCCCTCCTCCTGAAATCGAGCAAACTGCTCAATTTATACCTCAGGACCTTGCTCGGGCCCGAATTACCGCGAACCTGCCCGACCCACTCGCGGAAGTTAATTGAATCCGGGCGTGGAATCATCCCGTAATTCACAATCGCCCGGGAGGTGACTCGCAACATAGAGTAAGTACATATAGAGCGGAAAAGAGATAGGGAGATTCGGATATGAGTTTTAAAATAATACTTTGGCCGATAGATGGAACAGGTGTATCGAAGTTGCACGACAAGCCTTAACAAATGAGCTTTGGCTCACGGCCACTTCATTTAGGGTCGCATAACTCACATCATGTTCTTAAGATGATTTCGGTGCCTGGATGTTTACTAATCGACCCATAGCAACGAAAACAAATCTTATTGAGTCGTCGAGACCAAATTAAACATGTATTTTAATGTGCCTTCAATGAGCATCGTTTATAATGAATCGAATTCACGTCAATATGATAAGACACGCGATTACCAAACACGGAGTCAACTGTTTACCGATGTATCATAGGAACGACAAAGCAGTTGATACTCAATAAAAAGCACACAACAGCCTAGGTGAATCCACTCTTCTGTATGTTGATGCAAAATCACCGAGTGCCACCAGCGCCTCCAAGTGGCTTTCTCCGTAAGCCACAATTCTTCCTTCCCTAAGGTGGTGGCACCTGAAAAATTCTTCCCAAAGCTCTCAAAAATTTATGTCCAGTTTTTAGCATTGCTTTGCCGCTCTATTTATACCTACTCTATGCTCGCACGTAAAATCGTAGAGAGAATAAAAAACAGTAGAGAGAGGGTTTCGGGGGTTTCCGAGGCAACTGGCTTGTTTACGCGCGCCGTGCGGAATGTCGTTTACCCAATCAGAGCGAAAGGATTCCCATCGGAGTGCACGCAGAAATGGGTAAGCTCTCTGTTGATTGGCCGAACGACCACCGGAGCGACCTCCTGCATCAATAATCAGTTGGCTGGTTAGGAGGCTATTTGGGAAAGGAGACCGATGGTAGAGGCTATTTGTGGGAATGTGGGTTGCCTCGCAAGGAAGGGTCGCTCTTTGGAGAATATGAGCGAAGGTGGAGGGAAAACTTTTTATCCGAATCAGCCCACTATTGGTGCTCCTACTCACCTCTTGACGCTAAACTTGACAAGAGTCACTCGTGGGTATTAAAACCTTAGAGCATATAGTTCAAGAGAGATGGCGTGACTACCTTCCGGTGAAGCTATTTTGAGAGTCCCTAGAATAATACTGTGATTACTACATGAGATTGTGAGACGGGAGGGGTATTCTAACGACGAGCACTTGTTTCTTGCTTTCTATTATTTATTTTTTGATATTTTACTTAAATTGTAATTTTTGCTCATGTTATTTTTATTTGCAAGACGATACATCTACATCTACGTCATACCCTGAAATCCACCCAAAGGGTGCGTGGCAGGGGGGGGGGGGCTTCCACACCTGGCATGCATAAATTATACGGCAGAACACCGAAACTACAATGAAACCCGCGTACCACACATGCCACGCGCCAATTAAAAATCTACTAACCAAGAAACATTCCATCGTCAATCGTTCCAACATGCATGAGATACAAAGACTACTTCTACAGATTCAAAGTATCTTGCATAAATAAGAACATCAATATTTACATCATGCAGAAATAAGAACATAGAGAATATAAAGGGAAAGATCTACAGTCTAGCTAATGTCACTAGTCGTACTGTTCATGACGACGATCACAGCTATTATGGTCCCGAATGGTACGCGGAAAAAATGAAATTTTATACCTATCGGTTCTTCCATCTATCTCTATAATTTTATTGACGATACCTGTAGCAAAGGCTTTCAAGAGCAGACGATACGCTTTTCATTGCTGCTAAATGACAATTTATCCTTCAGATTGGGAGAAGACGAAAATATACTCACTAAGTAATAGATTTGATCCCAATATCTCAGCAATTCAACATTTTATGTACAAGAAACGAGTAGATAAATATACTTATTCCAATTATGCTAATAATTAATCACGGGCGATCGATATAGCGGAAGCGGCTTCTCCTTGGCTTCCGGCCGAGAATTAACAGCGCCGCCTCACGGTACTTCATTAACTCTATGATAAACAAGATAAGCTCAGTGGCTCTCAACCTGGGCGAATCATTTTTCTTTTTGACTTCCGACACTAAATACCTGTAATTACCAGCCTTTTTATGTCCCGGACCCCTAAAAGTTCAAAATATTTTCGTGTCTCTCAAAGTATACATCTCGTATCCCTACAGCAAATTGTTCATTTAACAGGGGTATCCGTTAATATAGCAGAAACTCGTTTATGATTTCTAGGTATATTTATTATGTGTGTTTCAAGACTTAGCTTTTTCGAAAGGCCTCACTTGTTCAGGTGATGGACAAAGTAATGGGTTGGAAGTGGCACCTGGCGTCCCATCTAAATCTGAAAAATTTCCTTCTTTAGAAGTAGACGGAACGGCAGTCAATTAATTATGACTTGCTTGTACTGTAGTGTTTGAATCTGCAGTGGAACCTTCAGCGACAGGGTCTGGTCTCTCTGTAGAATACGACGGCAAAAAGTCGCTTTCTGAAAGAACGTCTCTGTTGACTGGATAAATTTCCGTTACTTGAAAGTCAGTCGTAATGTTCCTTGGAGTTATAGCATTAGGAAGCGCCGTTCTTAGTATACCAGGTACGTCATAGATACTCATAGGCCGTTTGTTTACAGTTATCGACGCATCACACGCAGAGTTCATAAACTTTTTAATAGGACCGTAAACACTTCTGCCCAATGGCTGTAGCTTATGGCTACAGTAAAAGGATAAAAGTGTGATACTATTTTCTTTGAAAAAATCAAGAACTGACGCATCGAGATGAGAGCTGTGGTCGTCAATCAAGTTTGCTTCCGTCATCCAAGCTGAAGAATGGGCCGCTCCATTACGCCCTATCCGCCTATACGCCGGTCCATCACGAATAAATTGGGCTTGAAGTTAACTCTGAGAAAGATAAAATATGGGGGCACGCTATTGCCAGTAGCAATAACCGCCAAAGCCATAGTCACTAATACAAACGGGGCACGTCGGCCATGTGGGCCAACGCGCCCCGTTTGCACTGGGCCAACCTGCCCCGTCGCCATGCTTAGAGTATAAATGATTTTGGTACGAAGGCTTCGTAAACTTTGACAATTGTAAGATCATCGCCAGAGAAAATAAATATTTCCCTCGGATAATACGAGAGGCGATTGAAATAGCCAAAAACAAAGAAATTTCAACAGGGAAGACGGTTATTCTCTCTCCTCCACGTTCAAACGTCTCTTCCAACAATTGAATTCAAAGGTCCAGCCGGCCCATCAACGCCTGACTAGCTCAAGCGTTGGGTACGTTGGGTATATAAATAAATATATATAAAATATATATATAATAAGGAACCAGAATCTCTGCAGCTCATTCAGGACCAGACGACTCTAGCTGTAAAATTAGCAAACTGTTGTCCGTTAACATGAATCAACGCGGGAAATACCCGAATAAACTGACCTATAAAAATGATTTTCTTCTTAATCCATCAACAGATACTGTGAAAAATTATATACTAAAATAACACATCAAACAAACTGTTCAAAATTTACTTCAACTTATCCGAGATCGATAAAAAGACGCCACACTAACAACTATGCTTAGACATTTTTGATACTTCTGTGGAAGGAGGAGGGATGTCAGCCAACCTTCTCCCTGATTCCTAGCATGCTCAAGTGCCTACTTGTCTACTTGCGTAGTCTGTGAACTAACTCCATTGGGCTAACCTGGCCCTATGGCCAACGTGCCCCGTCTATCCTATTCTTCAGACTAATGTTTCACACAAATCTGCGCATAAATCTGTAATCGTTACCTCACTCCCTTTCCCTACAGGCTATTCCTTCACCCCTACACACCTATCTCCCCTTATTGCCACGCAGATCTGCGCCAAGAACTTTAGGAGGAGCTATAGACTGTTATAGCTCGCGTAAAAGTTCCTGGCACCACAATGTAAGACGACTAAGGGAAATGGGCTATTAAACTTTGTTTAAAGATTTTCGCAGCGACTCTTTTTCGAATCATTTTTTAAATTTAAAACCGTTAACAATTGTCAACGGCCGTCTCGACCAATAACCTATGTATAGAGGCGAAATAAATAAACCCTCATATTCTCCTGACGACGTTCTCAGTATGCGGAACGAAACGTTGAGTCAATTTAAAACTATCAATACGCAGTGGGATACCACGAAAGACTTTAATACTATAGGGCTATTAAACTTGAAAATTTCTGTGAAACGGGGTGGATACATCGTTCAGTGTCGTGAGTCAAAAACTCTAACTGCTGCCAACACAAGCGCTTCCAGAAGTGGGATGACTCAACCTTACCTGCTGTCCAATATCAACTCGTTTTACAATGAGACCTCAAGATAGGGCTTCTGCTTAATTCATAGCGATGGGAGATTTTAATTACCTGCCTTGCAAAGTATTGATAATGTGTGCGCCTCGTACTTTTTGCACCAATTAGCTTGGTGCCCCAATCTTTCTTGGTGCCTCCTTCTCTTCCCCCTCCGTATATCTACTGTGGGCGCTGTATTTAATTTCCTCCCCACTATTTACATCCATATCTGCTACTTACAAGTTACACCTCGTCGTGCATATTTCCGGTATAATCCTTGTATCTATAATTCGTTAGATTTTAAGCTATCCGGGACTAGCCTCGGAGTTACACTTTAATGGAGTCACCCGCAATGCACAATTGTGCGAAGTTCTGCAGAGAAATAATAATTCGTTACTTTGACCCTTAATGCTAGCTTCTTAATCCGCAACGAATAATTAAAATCACGTTTCTTATTCTTCTGGCATGACTCAGGTGTCTGTGCTTTTATGCTGTGGCAAAATACATTAATACGGTTAGTTTATGTATCATTGGTGGTATGGCTACAGTGTGGAGTCCTGGTAGTTTTCCCAATGGACAAGTATTGGCAGATTTTTAATGATGCATTGGTAGCCGTTGTATCTTTGACTTTATTGGGGTACATTATAGTGCATGTGCGTGAGAACTCACCCCCTGCCGCGCACCCTTCTACTTGTCTACATCTACTTGTTACTCTGCAAGCCACCACAAGGGTGTTTGGTAGGGGGTGACTTATCATCAACATGGACTACAGTGAAAAAATTTATTTTCACCAACATGCACCACACAATGGGTATGCCACAAATGCTGCAGAAACCACTAAATTAATCTATAATGTAACTACATAAAAGTGACACAAGAGTCATGCAGGAAACATGCAAAAAATAGTGCTAGCACAACTCGGCAGATTTATAAACATGCATTTGGGTGCATATGATTAAATCAGCTACACTACCCGTCAACTAGCCTGCTTCTAAATCTCTACGCAGCCATTATGGTCTCTTATGGATCGCGGGAAAGACGGAATTTTAAACCTTTCTGTTCTATAATTTAATTGCCTTATTGTATTCTTATGATATAATCTAGCGTAATATGTTGGAGTTCGTAAGATATTGTTAACTTCTTCTGAAAATTAATCGGTGCTGAATTTACTCAAAAGATTGAGTCTAAGTTTCAATGGACGGTCTGATAGCGATTCCCATCCTAGTTTTCGCAAGAGGTCAGTTACACTATCGAGACTATCATAACGGCCATTCTCATATCTTGCTGATCTTCTCTGCACGCGTTCTAACTCTGTTTGAAAGCCTACCTCATGTGGATCCCAAACACTGGTAGCGGGTTCTAAGTTCTATAACAAGGGAGAAGTAGCGTTTTCTCTAACTTTATCGTCGAACTTTCCAAGTATCTACTCTTTTAACAAATCCCAATTCACGCTTAGCCTGACCAGTTATTTCCCGAATATGTTTGCTCCACGAGAGATGATTAGTTAGTTTAAGTTCGAGGATTTATACGGATTCTACAGTCTTTAATTGGGTCTATTAACTCTTGAGGCAGTTTGCAGGGAAACACGCAGATATTTCTGTATCTCTGTCCATTTATAAAGTTGGAAAATACGTTAATTCGAATAGTTTCTGCGGTATTAATGGCTTATCGATAATGCAATGCGTGTTTTTGAAATTACTCATCCTGACAAATAATAGCGACTTTTAGTGTGGTAATTCATTAGTTTTATTTAGGTATAGTTAAAAAAAGACAAAAAGTGGATTTCAAGACTTAAGTGGATGATTTTGTGTACTTAGGTAAGATTTTTACGAAAGATGGACGCATAGATGAGGAGATAGAGAGACGTGCGAATGCAGGAAGGAAAGTGGTAGGTAGCATATGGAGAACCAAGGAATGAGTGCCTGTCCAAGGAAGCGAAAATCGCCGTGTACAAAAGTGTACTTCTTCCCACTAGGTTGTATGGTAGTGAAACACGGGTATGTCAGGATAGACATAAGAGTAGACTAAACGCCATGGGTATGATTTATCTGTGGAGTGTTTGCGGCAAAAGTAGGATGGATAGGGCCAGGAATGAGTGGGTAATGAATGAATGTGGTTTAGATGCTCCAGCAATAGACATATATGAAAGGAATGTGCTTCGTTGGTTTGGCCATGTTGAGAGAATGGATGAGAGTCTAATAACGAAACAGACATATAAGAGTGAAATGAATGGTGCGAGAGGTAGAGGTAGGCCGAGAAAGTTGTGGTTGAATGTGGTTGAGGAAATTCTTAGGAGGAGGAATATTAGGAGTCTTAAAAACAGGAGGGAATGTATGAAGCAGTATATGGGGGTAAATGAGGCCAAAGAGGTTTGCAAGGATAGGTCAAAATGGATAGATGGAGAAAATTATAGAAGCAGAGTTAGGCTAAACTTTGTGAAGTTGCCTACCCCGGAAGGGAACGGCGTGATTGGTATGCATGTATAGTTAAATGCATGTTGGTCATAACTCACCCTCTGCCACACACCCATGAGGTGGATTGAAGGGCATAGTGTGGATGCAGACACAATTGCAGGGATCCACGGGCAAAGCCGTCATTGGAAGGCGAAGTGCGAAGACTGTTCCTCGGAGTACCCTAGTTTCTGGAGAAGAGATGCGGACCAACGAAAGGGTCCATTCAATCCAGCCTTTAGAAGGAGTTCTCTTTAAGGTAGCCAAATGCCTTTTAATTGGACGTCTCTTTTCGCTTTGATCAAGGAGATTAGATCCACGGGCCGACCATCTGGCTTTTTCCGCGAGATTTCAAACTTAAGAACACGAATAAAGCCAGAATTCACACAGTACATGAATCAGGAAAAGATCCAGCATTTTAATGGCCGTTTCACGCGATGGTTAGTTCAGCACTAATAATTGAACTGAATATGCTTAAAATCACACGTATAAAGGTTGTGATCGCGTCCCATCACGGAATGGAAGGAGATTCTCAGTCATGACGGAATAAAATGTCTTAGTAAATTCCGAACTTAAAATTATAATACCGATATAGATTATGATTGCCTTGCAATCATTTTTAAGGGAAATCATTTCAATAATTCTCACGTCTGAAAATGATTGCAAGGCAATCGAAACTTATATCGGTATTATAATTTTAATTTCGGAATTTACTAAGATATTTTATTCCGTCATATCCGCGGTAACCTTCCACAAAGTTATGCCTTCAACCATTAATTTTATTCGATATTCTCAGTACTTAAAATAGAAATATGTCTGTACGATACTCATTTTCCATCCAGTTATTGGATCCATGTTGAGAGAATGGATGAGAGTCGAATAACGAAACAGATATATAAGAGTGAAATGAATGGTGAGAGAGGGAGAGGTAGGCCGAGAAAGTTGTGGTTGAGGAAATTCTTAGGAGGAGGAATGTTAGGAGTCTTAAAAACAGGAGGGCGTGTATGAAGCAGTGACAAGCAGTAACAGGCAAGCAGGCTAGTCGAGCTCTTCAAGGTAGTTTGAGCGAAATATCATTTCTCCTAGAAATCAATGGATTTGGTCTCTTTTTAAAGATAAATGTCTAACCCTCCCAAAGATAAAAAGAAATCAGCCCCTTACAGAACTACTTTTTGAGATTTTTTCGAAAAATACCAGCTCATTTGCATGGGCAATGAATGGTACGTGTATGCACTCCAGAGAGTTATTAAAAAAATTAGGCATTCATAAATGAAAAGTCTGATCGAAAATTCACAGTATGCAGCCTGCATATTTTCGGTATTATTTTTTTTTAATAAATCGTATTGTCACCGCAGTAATTGTTTTCAGTATCGATAAAAAAACCTCCCATTGTGAAGGAGTTTTAAACGTAGCAAATGAAAAAAATGACTCCAATCAAAGACTAAAGTATATTATTAAATTAAGATTTAATTTAATTTCTTAGAATTTGAGCCATAAGAAAGTATTTTATAGCACCATTTATTTTGCAATATTCAATTGATGTTTGCTACAGCTGCTGAAAATAAAGCCTATAATAATGAAGCGTGGACTAGGAATCGAACCCAGATCCCTCGATTTCGCGCCGAGAACTGTAACCAATCAAGCCAGTCCAGGCGAATGCTTTATCCACTGTGAATTTGACACAATTGTCTCCGGGTGACTCCGTTTATGTTACTGAGCTGCAAGGTCCGTAGTTCGTTGAAAATGACCAAAGTAAACACCTTTGTGTTTAAAGTTGGACTTTACGCCGTGGACTGTGGCGCTTAGCGCTCGCATACGGGTAACTCTGGCATCATATGCCTGGTACAAGGACAAATTGTTCCTAAAAAGCCCCCGTGAGATTCACAGTGGAAGAGGACGCCTGGGTAGCTTAACTGGTTAGAGCACTCGGCGCCAAATCGAGGGGTCTGGGTTCGATTCCCAGTCCAGGGGGGCTGTGTTTGAACCGCTCGAGATAATTTCGTACACGTAACTAAGGAGTCACATGGTACAATCACGAAGGGTCCGAGATTTTGGTATATTTGAAACATATTTAAAAATCTCACACAGACTTCCCGATCGAGTTTTTATCGCGGTAATATTGTTAATTGATTTTATTTGACGATTGACGACACAGTTAACAAAATATTAATCATTTAATGTATCGATCCTAGTGAGTAAAACTCCAACCGCTCGTTGTTGTACCACGTGACTCCTTAGTTACGCGATCGAGATAATCTCGGACGGCTCAAACACAACCCCTCAGGCGAATGATTTTTCCACTGCGAATTTCACACAGTTGTGCGATTCATACAATTCGAATATGGTCTCCATTATGGCCAGGGTACTATGTCGCTCACACTACCTTAAGAGAAAACCGTATATGGAGCTGTAATCTACCTAAATAATCTTCGGAGTAGACATAACAATATGGCTGAATTAATTTACACTGCGTAGTTCAGCGGCAGCTGTGGCTGGCGCCACTGCGTACTGAAATCAGAATCGGGTGAACTCACGCTCCGAGGCATCGAATTTGACGTCATGGCCCCGTGTTTTTGCTCCGATTTTTCGCCACTGATTTCAGTTTTGAATTCAGTGCTGACCTAAGCATCGTGTAAAACGGCCTTAGGCCAGGTTTCGATGCCGAGGACGGAATATAGCATGATTTGAACCGTCCCAGAATGTTTCATCCGACGCTGTATTCGCTAGTAATGCCCTGTCTACATTACTAGCTTCCTAACCAGGTTAACTCTTAACCCTAGTAAAAGTTCGCCGTGTGAACGCAGGTTGGCGCTGACCATAGTCAACTTTTTAACCGCGCTGGAGTAAACAGGGTTGGCGTTGGTTAACGCGTGTAAACGCAGGTTAGTTAGAATATTAATCGAGTGATCCAGTCCACTTGCAGCTTCTGCACTTAAAGCGCACAATGTATTAACAGAGTTTCTACAGCCATATTCCATATCCATGCATCCGAGACACGTTGCTTGATGGATTTTAATGCGCTGAACTTGTCAGAAAAAGTCGTAAATCCCGCTGCATACATTGAGGCAAGGACTCGAAATGGAAGTTATTTACAAATATTGAATGTCAAGATAACATCTTGAATTGTTCCTATCTATCATAATAGAGCGCAAACGACATATGACGTAATATTCTCGAGGTATCTTCATGGTAAAGTATAGAATAGTGAGATACCGTTCTATTAAGGAAATTTATTCTCTCAACTTTCATCTTCCGATGGATAAAGTGATGTTTAGACATGAAATGATAAGTGTACAATTAAAAACTGATGAATGAGAAGGCTAGCCATGCGAAACATTAGCATATTCAATGCTTTTCCTCGCCCATACAAGTTCCGCGAATAAAGGATAACATAGCCCAGGAAACAAATGAAACGCGACTTGCGACGTCTGTTGTGCTGTGGGCTAGGTGGGATACATCACCTTCTTGACTCTCCACCAGAGGCCGCCACCATTTTAACAAGGGTTAATTATGCCGTGTAAATGCAAGTTAGTTAAGCTGCCATATTAACTAACAGTCAAACCCTTGTAATGTAAACGGGGCATAAGGGGAATTTCCATTTGTGTTGTAGCGCGTGTCTCCTTTAGGCCCTTTCTGAGTGACAATTGAAACAAAATCGGTGGATGACGACCAGCGAACCGCTTTTCAAGGCTCGAGCCTACATCAAGTCCATTTTAATCTTTTTTCTTTCAATGGAATGATTCATTCACTTTGAACTTTCGCCGGAAGGGGACGCCATATCAAAATCGGCTTCACAGTCCAATGACGTATCAAAATGATTTCGAGAGATTTACGAGGCGGGAGGAGGAGACGCGGAGTACAAATATCTCCTTGGCGATGACGAACATACGAAGGTTCGGCGTTTTGACGCGATTACTCAGCATCTGACATATTATGTGCATTATTTTGGATTTCCTTGGGCTCAATTTATCAAGGTGGTTTGAGAGTGATTTCGATTCGCATAAAATTGAACGACTTTGGTTTCATTTTAACGAAAAATATCGCACACATTTAGATTTCAAAATATCTGCCTCTAACCGCACTTCTTTTCGAAATATTTACAAAAAAAATTCCATTAGTTTTCCATGGCATACGGTAAGCTTATGCTCTCCAGAGAGACTTTGTCTTTACAAAATAAGGAATTCCCAACACCTATATCTCGTCACATTTATTCAGAAATTTAACAGTGGGTACCTTGTATGTTGTTAGTATTGCAGCTTTTTAAAGATAATTCTGCTACTCACCGTAGAGGGGCGATTCCACGCAAACTCAACAAGATGGCTACGCACTCGCGGCTCGACCATCTTCGATTTTCACGATTTTTGGCGCCTTAGGAAGAATACAATGAGAAATGAAGATCTGCCAATTATTAGCCTTCTGTAATTATAAATGTCAATGTTATGACACATAAATATCACATATCAGGGCACATAGGCTCCGAACTCTTTCTCCTATAAAGGGCGATACTGATAGCGGCCAGATTTAAAATATAATGACATTTTCCAAATTATCATCATATATATTATACCTCAAAGTGGTTTATAGTCGCAATGCCATAACTCCCATAATTCTTCATCAAAATTAAAGATTCAAACATCATTTTAAAACTCATGTTCCCAGCTATTGAAGCAAAATAGGCAAATGGTTTAAAATTAAAATTTTTGTTAAAACGTTTAAAATAAACGTTTTTGTTAACAAATTATCAAAAATTAACAGTGCCATCTGTTGACAATATAATCAACTAATATGTTGGCTATGGTTACGTGCTTAAAAGACTGTAGGAGGCGCCATCTATTAACACATCGTTTAGTGAGATTGTTTACATTCTACATGCAATCAGTGTGACCGTTTACGTTTACGTTATGTATCTTTAACACAGACATAAATAATATAATTGTCCATGGGATGAAACAGGTAGAAGAACAGGAAGAAAGAAGGAAGAAACAGGAAGAAGCTGCATACTGTGCGAAATATTAGCACGGATAAGCTAAACAGATATAAATCAAATCTGTGTTTTCTATTAATGTTTGGCTTCCTAGACCATTTTGGTTATACTCTGAGCTCCAAGATGGCTTTAATTTTTCCTAATTTTTAAACAATTTGATCCATTTTAGGGCCTAAACTAATCTCCTAAAATATCCTAAATTAATTAAAAGATATGGTCAAACTTAATTTTTTCGGACAGCAAGGACATAGGACTGTGCTAAGAGAGCATACAATTTAATTTGTGGCGCGCAACCACGGCACGATGGATCAACAAATACGGAAGGATTAAAATGTTGCTAGTCTTAGTGATTGAAAAAAGCGATGTTTGACAACTCATTTTTGGTGCGCATGCGCCGTGCGTCGAGTATCCAAGTGAAGCAGTGGCACGGGAGTAATTCCTTCTAACCTCCACTTCTACCCATATGGAGGTCTACCACATATTGTAAACGGAGGTGGGTGTAGAAATGCATATTCTGCACATCATCTACCTTTAGCGTCCGCGAAAACAAAACGTATTCAATTTATAGATCTGAGATAAAATGTAAAAAATCCCCTTGAGTGCTGTATGACGTGATATCATGTCATGCCGCACTCAAAGGATTAAAGATACCATACAACAAGTTTAAGAATTTTATTAATAACATAACTCGAGAGGTGAAACACCGTAACTTCATGCATCATTAAGCCGCTAAAGCTAAAAACAAAATAAATAATCTATGCGCTCTACTATGTTGGGAGAATAATTGCGCTCAAGCCACCGGCGTGCATCATAGGGCTAGAGAGGTGAAAGTGGCGGCAGGAAGATCAATTCCAACAACAGTGCTCTGTGTAAGAGAGGAAAAATCTCCAATTAAATGATGATATTTCTTCTGGAATCTTTTCCAATTGTTTTATATAAACTCAATCAGTTTTTTCCAACCAACGTCAATCAAATCAGGCCCACCTCCTGAGCTCAAGGGCAACAAAAATCAATTCCGTTCTTTGTAAATATTGTTACAGTGTTTTTGTCGACCAAACATCGCGTTATTTAAAGAAAGATTAAATTAACTTTAATAATCCATTAACTGCTTAAAAATTTCTGTGCATTGGCAGACCATGTCATTTCAAATAATCATATTTTTAATTTTCAAGGAGATCATATTATTGAATCAGAGCCTGATCTACGGAATAGACTTTTTAAAGAAATGGTTAAAATAACAAAAAAATCAAAATTCTGTCAATAAAAAAAGTCAGTTATCTAATCTGAGTACCATTTAAAGCGGTTTAATCCTGTAAAATTAGGCTCTCAAGGGAAAAACACGAGTGAAACTTTGTGACTGTGCCTACCCCGGAAGGGAACGGCGCGATTGGTATGTATTTATGTATGCAACATAGTCTTTCAATCATTTTACATGTTATTGAAAATTTCAAAATCAAATTTTAATATCCTGATTTTTTTAAATGTCATGTATATTGGGAGTGATGATGTCAATTGAAACTTGACGAGACGTTGGCAATAACTGCTCGATTTTATTTTTTAAACAATCGACCAAAACTCGAAAAAAAGCCTCATTTATACACAAATGGTGGATCAAATAGGAGATTTTTCTTTGATCAACCACAACTGTCGCCTCGGTCTTAATGTCCGCGTGTGTGAGATATATAGTATCGCGCAACCACCAGCGGGGTCTCGCATCGCGGAACACGACGCGGTCCGAGTCTTTTTTAAGTCTTCACATAACGCGATCTTTCACCACCGCCGGCGATTCGCATTTCTGCGAATTAAGGAGTGAGTCGCAGGGGTCGGCGGTGGATTTGGTCGGTTGGCTTCGCTAACGCCGACACGTCGAGGTCTCTCGATTTTTTTTGGCGTCGTAATAACGCGGTCACAGTTTCGCGCTTCAAAGGATTCCATATCGAGAAATCAAATTCGACTTTTCTTTTCGCTGAAAGGGCACCCAAAAAGTATTCGCTGACGATTGTGGGAGGACACATCGGCTGCAAATTGAATTGTCGAGTTCGCGTTTTCGCTAATCCCGATACAATGGCGAAACGAAGCCTTCGGGTACCTACAGTTATGCACGTATATCACAAAAGGCTCGATAATGTGTTTGGTGAGCGAGAGTGAATAAGAAAAATAAGTTCGATGAAAACGATTTATTCCGGAGGTAAGAAATGGCACGTCCTAAGTTCATTAATAATGTCTTGTTTATGTCGTGTCTCTTGTTTATTTACGTTGTTCGCCTGGTGATCCATGCCAGCTTCCTCAGGTCGATCCTGTCTCGCGGCGCTCCAACCAGCTAGCAGCAGACAGTCGCCACATGTTTATACAATGAGTATCGAATGAAATTTATCAATTCCATGTAAGTATTGAAACAAATATATTGATATCAGTAAATATCGAATCAAAAACTAATGATGATTACTTAATATCTCAACAGTAAGTACTGCCTGGCAAATAATTTCCATCGAATATTTTTAAATATAATAAAATGACGGTAATTAGTTCATTCATTGATAGAGGCAAACTAATTCCGTAATCATCAGTTTACTTTCACTACAGCCCATTGATTGTAACACATAGCGTAGGTTTACCTTAAGAAATAACGCGAATATGTAAAAATGGGACATAATGTATCTCTGAGAATAAACTTCACCAATCGACAGATATTACTTTTCGTTGGGGAGACGTTTCGGATGTATTAAAGGAATGAACGGTTGACTGAAAAGGAGCGTGGGAAGGAAATAGAACGAGATTTTCAATGCAAGATGCGCGGTAGACTATGAGGAAAGCATGGCGCTTTAACCAAGGCCAACAAATTGAACACGAATGGATTATTCGTCTCTTTCTGTTATTCGGTTGGAACTTCCCGTCCATTAGCACGAATAATGGTTATTTTCCGCATTCGATATCACAGAATGAGGGCTCTAAAGAGTAAATCAGCGAAAGGAAAATATCGAGAATGAAAATACTTCGTAAGAAATAAATCGATAACGGTAAAGTATCGAGACTATTTGCGTATCCCTAACAACAGGCCCCGATTCACACTGGATCCAAGAACGAAGCAATACTAGAACCTAGAATCGAAAAACACACTGATCAAGCTTTTCCGAGCGGTACAACTCAATCTATATATATAAAAACGAATGTATGTTTGTGTGTCCTGTATGCATTACTACACCGTTGATCCGATCGCCAAGAAACTTTAAGAAGTTGTTGAGTACACTCTTGGGAAGGTTTCGAAGGTTTTAGATTTAAAAATATTTTAACGCCCCCCCCCCCCCCAAGGCCCTCTTAATCTTTTGAATACTTTTCGCGCAACAACGCCCGACGGGTAAGCTAATAATCCTAACCTAAGTTTTCAAATACTATTAAATTTAAAAATAGGATCGATCTGAAATTTTGCCGAGTGATAATTTAAGGCAGGAGAAAAGTTATAGGCTACTTTAAAATGATCTCAGGGTCCATAAAGGGCCCAAAAAGGGGACCTTAGGTGGATCGCTGTACGTATCGGTTTTTGTGCAGTGGTTTCATTTTTTACTTTTTTAAATTATTTCCGCTCAAGATAGAGAGTTGGAATTTTTTTATTAAATGTCTGAAAAAATGAAGTTTTTAATTTTTTCAATTAATTATCCTTTTCAATTTGTAATTGACTGAAAATTTCGTTTATAGCTGCAGAAACATATTTTTCTGTGAAATCAACAATATCATATTCGCTTGACAACCAGATTTCGGTCATTGCTGTTGGAATTCATATTGCTTAGTTGAGCCGATTAGGAATGCTAAGCATTATGATTTGTGCAGCGGTTAATTATTTCGCTTTTTAAAACAACTTTTACTAAAGATAGACAGTTGAAATTCATTTAATCACATACCAGAAAACATGATACTACTAAAATTAATGGTATCATGCCCGAAAGAATGAAGTTTCTCTCTTTTTCAATCGATTTTCATTTACGCATTTTCCTTGACAACCTATTAAACAAACAAAAATAAACATTAAATCAAATCTTAATTAACGAAAATGAACATCTGAATAGCTACTCAACAAGTAATTACTCGAATTATGTACTTAACGATAATGTTCTTTTAGCCTGGCTGTTCAGGTAATATCATTACAGAAATGGGTTTCAAAAAATTGTCTCTCTACTCTACATTAAACAAGTTTGACAAATTTCATTGTTTTTATTTTACCATGTTATTTTTTATCATTCTGTCAATTTTTCTGTCATTTGACTTAAATTTTATTGTTCATGGGAGATATTGTCACAGTGTTTACCTTCTATTGTCTCACAATTGTATAGATGCTCTGCAGAAGAAAATATTAATTTGATAAAACTATTACTTGAAATGTAGTCTGTTATCACAACTACTTACTAACTCCTCACCTCTTATATAAAGAGTTTTGAAGGAAGTATGATCCCGAGCAACGCCGGGTAATTCAGCTAGTTACAAATAATAAAATGGAACAGCTGTGAGACCTTCAGACGTCTCAGATTATACAGCAACCCTCACAAAATTCTCCTCTTTTTGATAATTTTTTTTGTTTATATCCCTCTCCACAAGAGAAAAATACATTTTAACTCAACGGTCGCGCGAATGACGTAAAGTTACATTTAAATGTGAAATTATTAAACTACATACATACATAAATTATTAAACTGCATAAAGTACTACTGTATACCATTCTCCAATGTGTTCTAATTTAGGTTGCATAGACTGTTTTACACTGGAACGTACCAAAGAATATAAATACCTGGGCGTGGTAATTGATGAGCACTTAAAATTGGAGAAACAAATTAAAAATGTAACAAATAGTTAAAAAAATGGAAAAATTAAGTTTTATTTCATTAGAAATAAGTGCTCCTTAAGTCTAATGTACAACATATATTCAATTCAAAGCTAAACTATGGTCTCATAAGCTGGGGTGGTGCCTACAAAAACTCATTTAAAAGAGTAGAAACCACTTAGAAATCAATTATCAGAATCATGGCGAGAGAAGGCTACCTTTCACCATCTTTTCCCCATATTTGTCAAGCTGCGGATACTACCTGTGAGGCAAATGTATGTTTATAAGGTCTTACGGTCGTTTTACCTCCGTAGTGGGAAGAGCCCAAAGGTATTGGACAAACCTCATCCCTGCGACCTACGATCCAACCTGTTATATGCTTTGCCAAAGTCGAAATTAACATTGTACAAACGATGTTTTATCTATATGGGGCCCAAACCTTTTAATTGTTTGCCTCAAGCAATCAAATCTATAAAGCATGGAAAATCTTTTCTGAAGCAGGTTAAACTTTGGCTATTGACTGCAAGAAATTTGGTACATGATAATTTCTAGAAATTGTTGTAACAACCTTTGGGAATCCCTGTGTTTATAAATAAAACTCTAGTAATATTTTCAATTTGTCATACCTCTAGTTTGTATCAATTCTTAGCCACTAAAAATTAAATAGACCAATCATATTTAATGTTTTCTTAAGCTGATTAAACCCAGATTGTTAAAATTTTTTTTCTTTCTGAATTAACTTTTATACCGTCACTTCTGTAGTGATAATTTCAGCTATATGTATTGCATCTGTCCTGAAGGTTCCCCCGACAACAGGCAATACCTTAGGGGTCACCTAAAGCTCCTGTCAAATATTTTTTTTGCAAAGTGATTATGTAATCTTGGATTATGTTTAAAGGAGCAATAAAATTATTACACTAGCTGGCTATTTACTGATAATTCCAAAAAATACTAAAAAATCTTTCTTAAAGCAATGGACCAGAGCTTAAAAAAATCACTTCTTTCCTATTGAAAATTAGGTAAAAGTGTTTGATTTTGACATGAATAGATATTAAATTCACCGCAACAATCCACCTTTTCATATTTCACCACTATCGCCCGCTGTGTGGCAGATTACATGCGGGGCGAGCAATGACTTTTCCTGCGTGTCGTGGCGGGGATCGACGGGATCGAGGCTTCTCCGCAAAAATCTTTCGTTCGGGAGTCTGCTGCGAATAAGAGTGAGAGGTCGGCGAGAGTTTTTTTTCCGTCTTGTGTATCTATCGTGGAGGTAGTGCGCCTGTTTTTGAGGCGTGGGATATTCTTCGAATTCAGTTGCCGGTCGGATGTGTTGTGGGCGTTTCGGAGGAGAAGTTTACAAGCGGCAGATCGGAAAGAGATTTAAAATGTGTTCAGAAAATGGAGAGTGGGAGTTTCCAGGACCTGGCGACGGAGTTTTCGCCCACCAGAGAGCCGGGAACTAAAAGGATTGGACAGGAAAAAGAGACTAATAGTGTACAGGTTGTGTGCGAGCTCGGAAAATTTCGAAAACGTCATGTACTCCATACTTACATACTGAGAATACAATTTCGTTTTTTTCCGCAGAATTTTATCTTGTAAGGTACCACGCGTTTCACCGACTTGAAGCATCATCAGATACATAAATTCAGTCCAAACAATACAGGACTATATACGAAATGTGTACCTATACTGTTTGGACTGAATTTATGTACCTAATGATGCCGCAAGTCGGTGAAACGCGTTGTAGCACACAAAATAAAATTCTGTGGAAAAGTACTAAATTGTATTATCTAAGAATGGATACTATGAACTTCCACGAAGTGAAGCCTAAGACTGTAGAGTGTATACGTCACGCACTCACTGAAATAATAAAGTTATGAAGTAAATATAATAAGGTAAATCTCTAAAAGCCGTAAATAAAAAATTACTTGTTATTATTATTATTATTATTACGAAGTAAATATAAGATGTAATAGGCACATAGGAATACATATCATAAAGGCACATAATGAGCACTAATGGATTAATTAAAAAAACACGTTAATAACGTTTAAACACTTTTCTCTAGAGTTGCTGAGTAGTTTTATGTGGCTTTTTGCTTAAAATGACACGCAATTGGCATACATCATTTTATGAAATATACAGTTATGGGCATTAGGTAAAATAAAAATACTTTACACCCTGAATTTGCGATATTTAAGTGTACATGTCAATATTCTCATATATCATACATTATTATTCTACATTATACTTTTCCTGGAATTCTTCTCGAAGTACCAAAATTCACCCTTCAAGCAATGGGAAAAAAATACATCTTTTCATCATAGCCTCTTGGGAAATTTACAAATGGCGCGACGCCAGAACTTTCCCCTTAAGTCATGGTTTTAGCATAATATGAGTTCATAATAACTTTGTGCACCGAAATAATAATAAAAATAAGGAAAAATGCACAATAAATATAATAAAAGTCACGGATCTGAGTCGTCACTCACTGGAAATACACACAAGAGAAGCAATTCATTTAAGTGTTTTTAAAAGAGCGAACCCATTAGGCATGTTTCGAACCAAGGCCACGTCACTAATGCATATATGAGAAGAGCTGAAGATAGCGAATATGCTAAGCGGTGAGATAATAGGCCAAGTGGATTCCTTCGCTTCCCCGAGGAAGTTAAGATAACTCCGGAAAGGAAAACATTTGAGAAGACACTGGGATGCGTGACAGTCGAAGCGTAGAGAGAGCTCTTAAAACGACGGTCGTGACTTTGAGCGCTGTAAGAAACTGCGCGCAAGGATGTGAGGAAGCTATTTCCATGGAAACATGTCGCGTCACGGATGGAAAACGGGAGAAATTGAAAGGGAAGAAAGAACACGGAGCCCTCTTAAGTGCAGGGCATGAAATAAAGATTGAAGGGCGCCATTTCCGCCGATCGCTCCAGCAGACAGGGTAAAGAACTTTCGACCACTCTCTTATTATTTGATTTAATTATTCATATTTACTATTTACAAATTTTCTACTTATATAATAAGTTTATACCTTTTATTAGGGAAATAGATTGCAGACTGGAACGGTTAAAAATGCCATGCATCCCACGAACGATAATAGATCATACCAGCGTTCAATATGACTTTTTGCTAGTTTTATCAATAAGTAGCGCAGCTAAATAGTTGATTAACACCCTGATATTATCTGCTATTATTACTATTATCTGCTACCCTAGTGCTAACAGCACACCGTGGATATTTGCGGTGTTACTATTGTGCCACTGAGCACTGTGTAGTTGTAAAATCATTAATACCAATCTTGTATCAGTAGCATTCCTATAGTACAGCGTATATTACGCCTCTTGACAAGTTTTACCAGGTTATAGCCTATGCATTATTATTCAGAGTCAGAATTACTTTAATTGCATATAATGGAGTGCATGTTGGTGATAACTCACCCCCCGCTACACACCGCAGAGGTAGATAGCAGGGTATTGTGTAGATGTAGGTTATGTGGATTCATTTCTTAGACACTACTTTGATCGTATAATGGAGGAGGCTTTACTGGCTTTAGGGGGGAGGAGGTCGGTTCTAGAAAGACCGCTGTAATTATCGCACAACCGCATATGCGAAAGATTTCGCAGCTTCAGCGAGGTTCATTGACATAATCATGGGGTAAGACGGTTATTCTCGCATGCGATATATTATCAATGTATCTCGACCACCTATCCGGAGTATGTGAAAAGGACTTGGAGAATGCAAGTATGTGGAATTTTGTGGAAAAGTAAGGTTCGAATCCAGTCATAGGAAGAACAACTGCGTTGCTGTGAGAAATTTGGCCATAAGTAAGACAAAACGATGTAAATTTAATGGTCGGTGCAGGAAAACAAACAGTGTAAATCACAGTTTTAGGATGAGATAATTGGAAAAAGCAATTAGTACGAAGTAGAAGAAGGTGGTAAATGTGTACTTTTGTCCTGCCAGCTCAAAAGCGCGAAGTTGCTACCATATTAATCCCACCTTTTAAGGTAGTCCGAGCGAAATATCATTTTACCTAGAAATCAATAAATTTGGACTCATTTTAAAGAAAAATATCTCACCTATCCAATGACACCAAAAATTAAACCCGTTACCACATTACATTTGAAGATATTTGCCAAAAAAATAGCAGCCCTTTTACATGGGAAATGGTACGTGTATGCACTCCAGAGAAACATTATTTACAAAATGAGTAATTTCTAACTCTTAGATGTCGTTAAAAAAAACTAACAGCGTGTAGTTTGCATGTATTCTCAACAAATTTGAAAATTAATCATATTGTCACCGCAGTAAGTTCTTGGAAATCATAAAAAACTTTCCGTTTTGAAGAAGTTTCAACGCACCTCGCTAAATGAATGAGTCAAGTTAAAGACTTTTTTATAGATATTTTCATTTGTTACTAACAATTTCTGTCTTATGAAACTATATTATTGCACCATTAATAATGCAATATTTAATTCATGTGCCCTACAGCTGGTGAAATTAAAATGTATAATTCAAATATGGTCTCTATTATGACTATGAAACTATCTCACTCGGACTACCTTAAGCACACTATGCGCATTTTAAAGCAGTTTTTAGTTTTGAAATTAGATTAGTGCATTGGTAACAATGCTGAGGTCCATTTAAAAATGAAACACAATGGCAACTTTCCACACAAACTTTAAATAACAACTGGCCGTAGTTTCAGCACCTAGTGGCATAATCAAGGTACAATTTGTCAAAAAACTCCACCATATATACCCAGGAATGAAGGGGTAGTAGGTCAGAGAGGTCAGGGGGAGGTTGGGTAAGGGGAGGGAAGTGAAACGAAGAAAAGCCGTTGATGGTGAAGGTCAGCCAGAATGATCATGGGGTTGTCGGATGCAATTGATGGGGATGTCGGATGGAAGAACAAGGTTCAAAAAAGGTGATCTGCCATTAAAAACCAAATCATTACATAACTTAGCCGGGCTATGAGCAATTTTATATTGCTCAAAGAAATCCAACGTAGCACCTGAGTCAAAATGGTGTAAAACAGGTACGTCAAAATTAATAAAATGAATAAAATCACACAAATTATTTGCAAAACAGGATTTATCGTCACCATTAATAAAACTTAACCTATGCTCCGTCACTCTGTCCTTAAATTTTCTGCCTGTTTGACCAATGTAACAAATACCTCAATCATCACATTTTAATTTGTAAACACCACTCCTGTCTACAGGGTGACACCGGTATTTTGAACTAAATAAAAATTTTCTATTGTCACAGAGTTATAAAATGGAACATTTAACCTATCAACTGGTACAATTTTCTGCAATTTATATTACAAGTTACCAAGAAAAGGAAGTTTAGCCCAGAGATTTGGGAGGGAGCTATTGACAGGCAGGGATGTAAGTAGTTCAATGGCTTTTCTTTGGTGACAACAGTGTAACAACTTGTTTATGTAGTTTTCGTCGAACCCATTCCGACTAGACAATGACTCTATTACATTCAATTTCTCATTAAAATTTTCGGCGGATTGAGGTACCTTGACTAGTCTATGGACCATTGATCTAAAAGCAGCGAGTTTGTGGGCGTCGTGGTGGTCTCTATTACTCTATTACATTCAATTTCTCATTAAAATTTTCGGCGGATTGAGGTACCTTGACTAGTCTATGGACCATTGATCTAAAAGCAGCGAGTTTGTGGGTGTCGTGGTGGTCTCTATTACTCTATTACATTCAATTTCTCATTAAAATTTTCGGCGGATTGAGGTACCTTGACTAGTCTATGGACCATTGATCTAAAAGCAGCGAGTTTGTGGGCGTCGTGGTGGTCTCTATTACTCTATTACATTCAATTTCTCATTAAAATTTTCGGTGGATTGAGGTACCTTGACTAGTCTATGGACTATGGATCTAAAAGCAGCGAGTTTGTGGGTGTCGTGGTGGTCTCTATTACTCTATTACATTCAATTTCTCATTAAAATTTTCGGCGGATTGAGGTACCTTGACTAGTCTATGGACCATTGATCTAAAAGCAGCGAGTTTGTGGGCGTCGTGGTGGTCTCTATTACTCTATTACATTCAATTTCTCATTAAAATTTTCGGCGGATTGAGGTACCTTGACTAGTCTATGGACCATTGATCTAAAAGCAGCGAGTTTGTGGGTGTCGTGGTGGTCTCTATTACTCTATTACATTCAATTTCTCATTAAATTTTTCGGCGGATTGAGGTACCTTGACTAGTCTATGGACCATTGATCTAAAAGCAGCGAGTTTGTGGGTGTCGTGGTGGTCTCTATTACTCTATTACATTCAATTTCTCATTAAAATTTTCGGCGGATTGAGGTACCTTGACTAGTCTATGGACCATTGATCTAAAAGCAGCGAGTTTGTGGGTGTCGTGGTGGTCTCTATTACTCTATTACATTCAATTTCTCATTAAATTTTTCGGCGGATTGAGGTACCTTGACTAGTCTATGGACCATTGATCTAAAAGCAGCGAGTTTGTGGGTGTCGTGGTGGTCTCTATTACTCTATTACATTCAATTTCTCATTAAAATTTTCGGCGGATTGAGGTACCTTGACTAGTCTATGGACCATTGATCTAAAAGCAGCGAGTTTGTGGGTGTCGTGGTGGTCTCTATTACTCTATTACATTCAATTTCTCATTAAAATTTTCGGCGGATTGAGGTACCTTGACTAGTCTATGGACCATTGATCTAAAAGCAGCGAGTTTGTGGGTGTCGTGGTGGTCTCTATTACTCTATTACATTCAATTTCTCATTAAAATTTTCGGCGGATTGAGGTACCTTGACTAGTCTATGGACCTTTGATCTAAAAGCAGCGAGTTTGTGGGTGTCGTGGTGGGAAGAATCAAAAGGTATTAAAACATCCGTAAAAGTGGATTTTCTAAAAATATTAAAATCATGACGTCCACTAGAATTCGAAATATTTAAATCTAAAAAGTTTATGGAATCACCCCAATATTCTAAAGTAAAATTCATATTATCATGTAGTGAATTTAAAAGGATATTGCTGAGGTACCAGTCAAACCTGAAAAATGGTGATTCAAGTTCCAGTATAATTCTTTCACTAAGGTATATACTTTAATTAAATCTCCCTTTGAGACTGGTAGTATGAGTCTTAATGTTGTAGATAAGGGAATATTTTAGAGGACAGAATGAATCGTGAGTAGAGGGAAACCCAGCGTCGACAGACGTGATTTATTCAGGCAAAATACCATAATGCTCCGTTATACATTTCATCCCAAGGACAACCTTTACACGGCTGGTGACCTAACACCCCCTGCCACACGTCCATGCGGCGGCTCGCGGGGTATTATGTAGATATAGATAATTACACGGATAAGAGTATAATTATTATATTTTGTCTAAATTCCACAAAATCCTTCAATCCTTCGACTATCTTGTATAACCAAGGATCGATGTCTGTCTTAATTGTGTTTCTTTTGCACAGAACCAAGGAGGAGATTGAAATTCCAATTAAGAAAACTCACTTTGTACTGGGAATCGAACTCGTGTCCTTCGGGATTGGAAA
Organism: Ceriagrion tenellum; assembly: GCA_963169105.1. Lineage (NCBI taxonomy): Eukaryota > Metazoa > Arthropoda > Insecta > Odonata > Coenagrionidae > Ceriagrion > Ceriagrion tenellum. The sequence continues at coordinate 12,943,471 of OY720639.1, forward strand.
GCGGTTCCTGTAGCCGCGCCGACAACCTGTAGGGTTTAAAACTCCTCAACCCCTGAAATTCCTGAAGGCTGATTTACTTACCGCATACCTTCACCTCCCTCTCATTTGCGATTTGGTGTACTCTGAAATTGCTCATCCATACCTCGGCTGCCAATCGATTATTCTAAACTTGTTTTTAACGAAAGTTCGCTCAAACATAAATGAAGACATGGTGTAGAGTAATTGAGAATCACTGGGAATTTTTTCCACAGGATCCTATCCATTCTGGGTGGGACGGTAGTTGACATTCGAGAATACAAAGTAAAAGGATTTTGTCAACGCAATCTCGTCGAGTCGAAAATTGACAACTTAGGATTAACTGCTCGGTTGTTTGAAATATTTGTATTCCGTATTATTTTTTTGATATTATAAAACGGATCAATGAGTAAAAAATTAAAAGAATTGTAGTCCTTACTCGTCTATAAAAATTTTCGTAGTCGTAATTGCCTTCAGAGCTCCCATCAGCTGAATCGATGTTACCCGTTTAAGATAGTTTGAGCAAAATATCATTTTACCTAGAAATAAATGAATTTGGGCTCATTTTAAAGAAAAATATATCACCCTTCTATTGGCATCAAAAATTTAACCAATGCTATATAACTTTTTGAGATATTCGCCAAAAAATACCAGCCCTTTTATATGGATAATGGTACTCGTATGCACTCCAGAGAGACCATATATTAGAAATGAGACATTTTCCACCCTTAGATCTCGTAAAAAAAATCAAGTGTGTAGTTTGTGTGTTTTCTCAACTATTTATGAAAATTAATTATACTGTCACCGCAGAAAATTCTTCGGGATCACAATTAACCTTCAGTTTTGATTAAGTTTCAAACGTACCGCGTGAAGAAAATGAGTCAAGTTAAACACTTATTTAGATGTTTTCATTTCATTACTAGTAATTTATATCATATAAAACTACTTTATTGTACCATTAGTTATGCAATATTAAATTCTTGTGTCTCACAGCTGGTGAAATGAAAACATATAATCCGAATATGGTCTCTGTTATGATTAGGGGACTATCTCGCTCGGACTACTTCAACACCTATTTTATTCTTCTTTCGATACTGGTATTCGCAACGTAAACAAGTCCGCCATCATTGTGTTTATTTTGGTGTATTCTCCATAAGAATAACATTGGTTATTCAAAGTTTCTGTTGATGTGGCAGTGCATTTGTTTTTGAAATTACGACTTGAGCCGTATATTAGCAGATATCCATGAGTGTACCACGTAAGTATCTTTTGTAATTATGTAAAGTAACTAAAAGTAATTGAAGTAAGCACATTAACGGCGGTTGTGAGGCAGAAATGATTGAGGAGACCAACATCGATAGAGCTACGGTTATATATGGAATCGAACGTCGCTGCGATTACAGTAACACAGTGCGGATACCATTCTAATCCAAAGCCATTCTTTAAGGTATTCCGAGCGAGATAGTTCCCTAGTCATAATAGAGACCATATTCTAAATATACGTTTTTATTTCGCCCGTTGCAGGACACATCGATAAAATACTGCAGTATTAATGATGCAGTTACATAGTTTTATACGACAGAAATTGTAAGTAATTAAATGAAAATATGTAAATAAGTCTTTAAATTGACTCATTTTTTTCGTGCGGTGCGTTTGAAACTACTTAAAAACGGAAGGTTTTTTGTGATACCCAAAAACCTACTGAGGTGACAATATGACCGATTTTCAAAAATAGTTGAGAATACATGCAAACTACACGCTGTTAGTTTTTTTGACAACATCTAAGTGTTATAAATACCTCATTTTGTAAATAATGTCCCTCTGGAGTGCACACACGTACCATTTCTCATGTAAAAGGGATGGTATTTTTTGGAAAATATCGAAAAAAATAATGTGGTGTGGGGGTAAATTTTTGGTGTCGTTAGAAGGGTGAGGTATTTTCCTTTAAAATGAGACCAAATTCATTGATTACTAAGTGAAATGATATTTCGCTCAAACTACCTTAATTACCACCCCCCACTCCATCATAAACCCTCATCATTGTGGAGCCAGGTTTTGCTTTAACACTTTAAGTCCCAGGACTAAGTTTCCATTTCAAATTCTTCCCCTCATCTTGACGCAAGTCAGTCCATCCGTCACTTATATTTGCACAGGATGGAGAGTTCGAAGGAACGCCCCCGTCTTCTAAAAGGAACACTACTTGTTTCACTTAATCCCAAACGGTAGCCGGATGTCGGCACAGCCTTTAAGACTAAGATTTCAAATATTTGCGCAGGCCAAGACGCTCGAACGGGGAGGGATTTCACCCCTTCCCCTCGCGGCCTTTCGGGTCCAGTCTCGTATCTACTGCGTCTCGCCCCCTCCCCCTATTCCCCTTCCGTTCAAGAAGACGCTTATAAACAGACAGACAGTGAGAGATAAGATTGAGGAAGGGAGTCGCTAGTTTCGCCCCCGAGATACGAAATGTACCGTTATTTCGAGAGACACAGATAGCCAGACCTCTCCGGAAGCACTCTATAGTGCGACCCACTCAGAGCTATTGGTATTGGATCCTCGATTTAGCCTTAGCAAAGAAAATAAACAAGAGTTCAAACATGGTTTCAGAGACTGTTGAGGACAGTGAAGCCGATAATGACTTAGGAAATGTTTAAAGACTCAAGTGGATCACGAGTCGTTCAATTTTGACGCTTACTTTTTCCATTTATATATTTCTTTGCTTATGTTATACAATTATTTATTCCAATTCAGCGATTTAATGGAAGTGAAGAGACGAATTACTTTGGCAGAACAGGCATTTATGACTAAGAAAAATATTTTAACCAGTAAACATGATAATGGATATTACAAAATCCTTTGCAAAAACATTTGTCTGGAGTACACTGCTGTATGGGAGTGAAATTTGGACTGTGGGCCAATTAGAAAGGAGCAGACTTGAGGCTGCTGAAATGTGGATGTGGCGGAAGATGAACAGAACAAGTTGGACGGAAAGAAAAACAAATCTGGAATTTTTAAGGGAAGTGCAAGAAGAGAAAAGATTAATTTCGGAGATGGAAATGAGTAAAATAAAATGTATTGGACATGTCTTATTGGACACAACGTATTTATAACAAGCATTCTTGAAGGGAAAACACTAGGAAAGGAAGGAAGAGGACGGCCGAGGAAGAAATATTTGGACGAGATCAAGAAGAAGATGGGATGCAGCAACTACGTGAGACTGAAGCGAATGAAAATCGACATAGAGATCGAGATAGGTTACATCGACAAGGCATCAGTCTTTAGGAAATTGATTGATTAAACAATTTATTGTTCCAATTCCGCGATGGAAAGCATGTGGAAGGGACATATTTTCATGCTTAGTATTGCGCATTATTTTAGTTTATTACTGAAACCATGCAGCTCAGGCTCAATGTTGAAAAAAATGCGCCAAAAGGTGCAAGAAATGTAAGATTGATATTTGTTAGGCGACGATTACAATATACTTTGTGGACTCCACTCTTAAGACGTTATTAACGCGACCCAATTCAACGAGGTTTACCTGAGGATAATGTAAATTTGCAAAGTCCAGGTGTTGTAAATGAAATATTAAGAAAGAGTTAAAAAAAGTTCATTAACTGTTCGCTATGATGGATATATATCACAAAATGAAATTTCAAACCGCATCCTAAATTTATATTTGAAATCAAATATCTCTGTGGATCACTCATTTTACACTGATTCATTACTGTTTCATCTTTGTGTAATATCTCTCAGACTTTTTTGTATTTATGTAATAGTTTTGGAGGATGTACCTCCTGTCCCTTTTGCCATATTTGTTACTACGGAAAATCATCAGAAATTCAAACATTTGTAATGAGCGACTCGTTTAAAAAAGTTAGAAATTTTCACCTCGGCGAGATTGCATTGATCAAATCTGTTTACTCTGCATTCCGAATGTCGACTTGTGTCCCACCCGGAGCAGATAGGATGCTTTGGAGACATTTCTCAGCGCCGTCACGGATTCTGTGCGAAACGACAACGCATGCTTAGTTCTACATGGGTGAAGTCTAGCTAAAACACGTTTGGGAATGATGAAACGGCAATAGGAGAAGCCGATGAGCTACTTCAGAGCAAACCATATCGCATTGAAAAGGAACGGAAAGAGCAAACTGTGAATGAAAACAAAAAGAGATCCGGACTGATGAAGTTTCAAGAAAACTAGGAGTTATCATCGCAAATGCCCAGCGTAAACATATGTAGGGAGATTTAAGTTTCTCCTGGTGAATAGTATTAATAAACTCTTCTCGGGCTCTGCACCAGGTGATTGGCTTCATGTCTGCCGACGTTTCGGGAAACGACTTGTTTTCCATTTTCAAGGCGTGTTACTCTGTCCGTGTCAGATTGTAAACTGAATTGAATTGACCGTTGGTCGGGCCCAAGAATTGAGCTCAGGTGCCATCTGATTGGCTGATGTTTGCATTTTGCCCTTGAATTATTTTCTGATTTTTCCTTATTATTTTAATGCAACTTATTAAAGGTGTCCATGTATTGCTCAGATGAAAGCCAGAGTCACGATTGAAATTTATTGGATTAAGGCGTATTTCAATGGCTTCCTCAATTATGCGGTCCCAGTAGCGCGCTGAGCGGCAAAGAATTTTTGCATCTCCCCATTGAATGGCATGATCTTCATCGATGCTGTGTTCCGCCACTGCCGACTTCTGTGGTTGCGCTAATCTAAAGTGCCTTGGGACCGAAGGCACTTTAGGAAAAATCAGAAAATAATTCAAGGGCAAAATCCAAACATCAGCCAATCAGATGGCACCTGAGCTCAATTCTTGGGCCCGACCAACGGTCAATTCAATTCAGTTTACAATCTGACACGGACAGAGTAACACGCCTTGAAAATGGAAAACAAGTCGTTTTCAGAAACGTCGGAAAACATGAAGCCAATCACCTTGTGCAGAGCCCGAGAAGAGTTTATTAATATGTAGGGAGCTAAGGCCATCAAGCACTTGAAAATAACAGAGGATGTAGGTTCGAGAAATTGGATTGAGACGAGAGACATGGAAAATAATTGAAAAAAAAATTACTGCTCTCTTTGCATTTCTTATTTTAAATATAAATTTATTAAAATGGAATGTGACAAGTGAGATGGAATGACTGAATGGAATACCTTGGATCAATTGAAATGGAGAGTGGGTGAACATTTGGTCATGTATATCTTCTGTTGGTTTTTCTAAAGAGAAAAGTTTTGGGGATCTGGAGTGGTGGATATTTTCAGTTGAATCCATATTCCAGCTTGAGAGGAGTTTTTTTGGGTAGGACTTCAATTACTACACTATGTCCGTCGAAGGAGAAGCTTTGGACGGACGCTTTGAATGTTTTGCGTTAAGAGCAGGTCCATACCGACGTCTGGTTTCAATCTACCCTCTCTCATTTAATTCTTCCCTTATTAGCCAAACTTATGACATCCGTCTTCAACGAAGGAAATTTCTCAACATCTACATCTATGTCATACCCTGCGAGCCACCCGAAGGGTGTGTGGCAGGGGATGCTTCCTCACCAGGCATGCATGAAATATACGGCCAAACACCGAAACTGCATTGAAACCAGCGTACCACACATGCAACGCGCCCATTAAAAATCTACTAACCGAGAAACATTCCATCGTCAACCGTTCCAAAATGCAAGGGAAACAAAGACTGCTACGGAGGGGATCAATTAAGTAAAATATTGCTACCCAGAATTTTTATAAAATTAGCTGATAGAAGGAAATAAATCAACTGTAATAAAACATAGGAGGGTTACTTAAGAAAAGAACAAAGGTGATAGGAGACACATAGAGTGCGTTGCATACGCTACAGTGCACTAATTTCTTCGCGGCACAACAGCGCAATTGCCTTTTATTCGTTCAACGGTTTCAAAACAGGCCGGGAGCAAAGGGAATGTGCGCTAAAAACAAAATAATATCGATAATGGCATCCGTGTTTGTTGATTATCTGTAAAGGCCTCAAACAAGCAAATCTTCAAGTTTAATTTTTAAAAAGACTTTCTGATAAATTATTAGCTTTTAGCTACTTATTTCCAAAGAATCGTTGTACAGAAACAGAATGCTACCCACCGTCCGCTCGTGTGGTGCGATGTGCGCTAACACCTTGAATGAAAAGATCCCACAAACTTGGACGTGTTTCCATCAAACAATCCTGGAAGGAAAAATATTGAGAGGAAATTCTGTAAAAAAACTTGGGGCACAGTATGAAATACGCTAGATTGAGGAATCGTGAGGAAATGAAGATAAGGGATGCAAGGTGTCCATGCATACAGAGTGCGTTTTTCCAATTCAAGTATTCCACGAAAACCCTTTGCTCTTCGCTCCCTTCCTCAGAGGGAGAGAGAGAGAGAGAATCCATTTGCTTCAGAGAGTGCACGGCGGTGCGGTGCATGCATAAGCGACTACGACGCGTGGGTGGGTGGGTAGGTGGTGCTCAAACCAGTCGACCGCTTTCTCGCCCACTGCCCCAATGTCGGCGGCGGCAGGGTGGCCAACCGAAGGGAATCGCACTGTATTATACACCCACGACACCCACTCGAATCAGTTGGACCCCCTGCACAGCATTCGGCTGAAACCGCCGCCGATAGCAGTGAGCAATCGTCCATTTACTAGGAATGTGTGGCGAGAAAGTAAAGGAGCGATGTTATTTTTCTGTCGCGAGACCTCACTTTGAGTACGCCGCTGGCATGTGAGACCCATAACAAGTAGGACTAGTTTCAAATGTAGATCGAACATAGCAGAGGGCAGCTAGATTTGTTAAAAATTGTTATGATAAACATAGTAGTGTTACTAAATTATGGAGGGGATTAGGGTGGGAACATCTATCCGATGGAACAGAAAAATATAGGTTAAACTTTTACGAAAGTTTGATGTAGACTATTTTTTTTCGGACGTTCAAAATATTTTGCTAGAGCCAAACTATTATGGTAGGTACGATCACAGGACTAAGATTAAGAAAATAGATTTCAAAACCGATAGATTTAAGATGTCATTTTTTCCACGTATAATAAGGGACCATAATAGTTGTGATTGATCAGTTCTAGGATACTGACTAAGTTAAATAGGTTTTTTCAGTAGTGCTAAATATCTTAACATTATTATTAGCTAATAACCTCACATGCAATCTCCGGAATGATATACTCATGCATGTCTTAGTACCTTGTAGTGCTATTTATTTGTCGCATTAATAATACTAACCAGTAGTTGTATCTTAAAAGGTGTACTGCACGGTAGCATGTTCATCTGCGCTTCACTCTCCCGGTTTCTGGTCTGATTGCTTACCGTTGTTCTGACTGCTTTTGGCCTGCGTCTGGCATTCGGGGGAACGTGCGCGGTTCAGATTTGAACTGGGATGAGTGCTGCATGCCTAGTGTGGAATCACCCCGTGCCACATACCCTAGTGGTGGCTTGCAATATTTCGTAGATATAGATGTAGATTTAGGACAAATCGAGTTTTCGTTTGCAATCCCTTAACTGGGAATATAAAGTGTCTAATCGATTCTGCCATAATAATTCCCATGATGCATTGCGAGACCGAAACATAAGCAAAGTTATCCAAGTTCCATCAATACGCTTACAAGGGGAGTCTACTTACGTTGACCGGCAAATTTAAATGAAGTATCTTTTTGCGTGGTTCAGAAGTTCATTTGATAACAATTGCCTACTACTACATATTCAAAATATCGTGTATAAATAAGAACATCAATGCATATATAAGAACGTAGAATATATAAAGAAAGAGATCTACAATCTATCTAATCTCACTATTCGCACTATTCATGACGACGATCACAGCTGTTATGGTCCCGAATGGTACGCTGGAAAAAATGACATTTTATACCTATCGATTCTACAATCTATCTCTCTAATTTTATTGGGGCGATCTAATCTGCCGTAGTACGAGGGGGTTAATAGTATGTTTTTTCGTCGACAGAGAAATGTTTTTCCTGAAATTTAGTTAAGAGGTGCAGCCTATAATTTAATCTACGCTGTGATAGCGATTCCCATCCCAATTCTTCTAACGATCCAGACACACTAGCAAACTTGTCGTAAGATCGTTTTACAAACCTAGCTCCTCTTCGCTACACGCGATCTAATTCCGATATCAGCCTTCCGATGCCTTTACATGACACACAAGAGTATTTGTTTTACTGAGGTAAAACTTTCACTAACATTATTTACACATTTTTCAGGCACTAATGCTTCATATAACTCACGCTTTATAATGAATATGCTCATAATCAATTAATCGGGAGCAAGAATGATAGTCATGCGACTTCCATTAGATTAAACTATTGCACTTTAATAGTTCTATTTACAACCAAGACAATTATGTAGAAAGGTTTTCAGACAATTACTTCTACGAAAAAAGTGGTCAATAGTAATGAAGTGCGGACACGAAAAGCAAAGGCGTTCTCGATTCCACAATACGTGCAACTTCGACGCACGCCATTCATATAACGTTCGTCAGTTCTTTCTCCGACAGCCGACGCCCACCAAGGAATATATATTGACTTCGGCTCTTACAATTTATAGACAGACGTTTAGATATTCTCATTTAAGGAGGATTCTAGGTGATCATGCGAGGAATTACAAATCAGAAATCTTGCTCAGGCAGATGAAAATATACAAATTTCAGACATTACATTCACTGGGAAAGCATATGAGAGGGACTGGACGACCTACATTGCCATTTGAATATGAATTCCTAATTAAGCTCAAAGGGCTGCTCACTGCTCCATTTCTATCCAAATAACGCATTCCTTCTTCAATATTCACAATATCTTGGAAGTAGATCAATAACTAGGAGCTTGACGAGAAAGAAAAATCTCTTAGTAAATTCCACACTTAAAACTTATATTCCCGACCTAGGTTTCGATTGTCTTGCGATCATTCTTAAAGGTCCTTGAAACCTTGAACCATGAAAATGTTTGCAAGGCAATCGAAACCTAGGTCAGGAATAAAAGTTTTAAGTGTGGAATTTACTAAGAGATTTTTCTTTTTCATCATGTCTGCGGTATTATTTCACAAAGTTACGCCTTCAACCGTTAAGTTTAACCAGGAGCTTCTTTTTCATCGTCTTTCGATGAAACTTCTAGTTACTTCTAGTTACATGCCTTCTGAAAACTTTTTTATTTTAGGAAAAGTTTTATAAAAGACAGATGAAATTCACAATGAAAAAATCATTAAAGTATATTATTAATTCGGTATTCGATCTAAGATCACCCAATTGCCGGTCTTATGTCTTAGCCAGTTTTGCACCGCCAAGCCACCTCAATAAGTAATAAGCCAATTTCGGCGACGCCGATCGGAAGATCTTCTTCGGAATCCTGGTCTATGAAAACGATGTTTTCACGGCGAATTTCATCTCCAAGGTGTGTATCTCCTCATCCGTTCGCGCGACTGTGTAACACATAATTTGTTCAGTGCTTAGTGTTCGGTGATTAGAATATTTTATAAATCTAGGACAGAAACATACAAATTTTCTGACGTTTCACTGATTCCTGCCATTTTAACATTAATACGCAGAAAAGGTTGACGATAAACACAGCACTATCGTTAATCCAAAATTTCCGTACTACTGTGTACGGCAGAAATTTGCTCAAGAAACGCCTCTACACACATATCCATATGTATATATTATTTCTCAAAGGTGTTTTTTCGTGTATAGGCCATAACTCCCATAATTCTTCATCAAAATTAATTATTCAAACATCGTTTTAAAGCTTATATTTCACACTTTTGACGAAAAATAAAAAAGTTAATAATTGATATATTTGTTTAAAATATTGATAATCCTATATATTATTTCGATCCTGGAGGTTTGGCAACAAATACATCTGTACTGATGTGCGGGTTGCGTGAGAGGAAGGGTAGCCGTACCCCCAGAATCCGTATACATTATTTCCCAAAGGTGTTTTTTTGTCGCAACGCCATAACTCCCATAATTATTCATCAAAATTAATGATTCAAACATATTTTTAAAGCTTATGTTCCCCGATACTGATGAAAAATAGACAAATTGTTTAACATTAAACTTTTTGATAAAAAAATGATACAACGCCATCTGCTGACAATATAATCAACTAATATGTTGACAATGGTTACGTGCTTAAAAGACTGTAGGACGCATCATCTATTAACACATCGTTTAGTTAGATTGTTTACATTCTACATGAAATCAGTGTGACCATTTACCGTTTACGTAATGTATCTCTAACAAAAATATAAATAACATATAACTGTCCATGGAAAGAAACAGGTAGAAGAACAGGAAGCTAGAAGGAAGAAACGGGAAGAAGCTGCATACTGTGCGAAATATTCGCATGGGTCAGCTAGTAATGCAATAAACCACCATGCCAATCAATGAAATATGAAATAAATTGCATTTATGATATCAGGGATAGAAGGATTAACATTGCAATTCCACATTGTAAAAGATTTATTTACATAAATAAATAAATATTTTACAATGTGGAATTGCAATGTTAATCCTTCTATCCCTGATATCAAGGAATTCCACCAAGTGAGGTCTGAAACCATCGTTTGCATTTATCATTTAATGGTGATGAGTGAATCAGTTCATTTTGTTTATATATATTACTTATATGCATTTAATATTTGTATATCATAAGGCCTCATTTTTGTGTGTTCCTATTTTGTATTTGTATTTACTAAAATGTGTTCAACTGTTAACAGCTGGTGCTTATGTTTACTACTAATGTTAAAAAAATGTCTTGGCAACCCTCTGCTGTTAAAATATCTGTACAAAAGAGACTTTTGATTATTGTTTACTTTATACTCTGTAAGTTTTCCAGGGGACAGACTGTCTAAGAGCTTAAATAAATATATATGTACATACATTATGAAGCGGGGTTGATATCGGAATTAGATCGCGTGCAGCGAAGAGGAGCTAGGTTTGTAAAACGATGCTGCGATAAGTTTGCTAGTGTGTCTGGATTGTTAGAAGAATTGGGATGGGAATCGCTATTACAGCTTTGATTTAATTATAGGCTTAACCTCTTACCTAAATTTTAGAAAAACGTTTCTCTGACGACGTAAAAACATACTATTAACCCCCTCGTACTACGGCAGATTAGATCACGCCAATAAAATTACAGAGATAGATTGTAGAACCGATAGGTGTAAAATGTCATTTTTTCCGCGTACCATTCGGGACCATAACAGCTGTGATCATCGTTATGAATAGTGCGAATAGTGAGATTAGCTAGACTGTAGATCTTTCCCTTTATATTCTCTACGTTTTTATTTTTGCATGATGTAAATATTGATGTTCTTATTTATGCATGATATTTTGAATCTGTTGTAATCGTCTTTGTATCCCTTGCATGTTGGAACGATTGACGATGGAATGCTTCTTGGTCAGTCGATTGTTAATTGGCGTGTTGCATATGTGGTACGCTGGTTTCAATGTAATTTCGGTGTTCTGGCGTATAAAACATGCATGCCTGGTGTGGAAGAACCCCGTGCCACACACCCTTTGGGTGGCTTACAGGGTAAGACATAGAAGTACATGTAGATAGATGTATATATGTATCTAAGCTAATCTATTATGCATTATTTTATGAAAGCAATCGTATGAATTTATTACGATGATCATAGAAGAGGCCACGTTTTCCTTCCAGTACAAACAGTTGAAATGAAAGACAGTATGTAATAATAGGGCCACTCTACGTCGGAATATTTTGAGGATACCTGCGCTTGGCCGCTCCCTGCTGACCTCATCTCCCACACCATCATTCTTCCTCTCAATGTATACCCTTTCCTCCACCTCCCTCCAACCCCCACCTCCTATAGCCCTCTGCTGGCCGCACAACAGGTTGTTTCCCGGCATTCCTCGCGGCGATAGCATGCAGTGAGAGCCCGCCTCAGACTGACTCAGCCTGAGACCGGAATACGGGAGGAAGGAAAGGCGAGGTTGGGGAGAGAAATGAAATGTTTTAACGTGGTTTGAACGAGACATTTCCGTAGTCATAATGGAGCACTTTTTTGAATATTATTATCCAATTCAAGCATCTCTAATAATAAGCATGAAATAAATTGGGTTTGGGGAAGACATATTCGGGAAATATGCGGTCATGCATACAGAAAGCTAGGCTTTATCAAGAGAATACTCGGAAAATGTGATGAGAAAGTGAAAGAACGTTGTTATTTTTCAGTCGTTAGGCCTCATCTGGAATATGCTGCCAGTGTATGTGATCCATATGAAGCGGGGTTGATATCGGAATTAGATCACGAGTGGCAAAGAGGAGCTAGGTTTGTGAAACGATGCTACGATGAGTTTGCTAGTGTGTCTGGATTGTTAGAAGAATTGGGTTGGAAATCACTATCACAGCATTAAATGCTTTACTATTAAATAAATTAAAGGCTTAACCTCCCAACTTAATTTCAGGAAAAGCATTTCTCTGACGACGTAAAAAACTTACTATTAACCCCCTCGTACTACGGCAGATTAGATCGCGCCAATAAAATTAGAGAGATAAATTGTAGAACCGATAGGTATAAAATTTCACTTTTTCCGCATACCATTCGAGACCATAACAGCTGTGATCGTCGTCATGAATAGTGCAAATGGTGACATTAGCTAGATTGTAGATCTCTTTCTTTATATATTTTACGTTCTTATTTATGCATGATGTAAATATTGATGTTCTTATTTATGCACGATAATTTGAATCTGTAGTAGTAGTCTTTGTATCCTTTGCATGTTGGAACGATTGACGATAGAATGTTTCTTGGTAAGTAGATTTTAATGGGCGCGTTGCATGTGTGGTACGCTGGTTTCAATGTAGGTTCGGGTTTCTGCCGTATAATTCATGCATGACTGGTGTGGAAGCACCCCCAGCCACACACCCTTTGGGTGGCTTGTAGGGTATGTCGTAGATGTAGATGTAAATATTGTTACGATAAAGTATTAATGCATATTGTATTAACGGCACAAGAATACTATTTTCCATGAATGCAATCTAAGTAATTAACAAAATCTATTTACAAAAGTCAACATTTCGACCCAAGTTTGTCACATCGTTCGTTGAAAACGCTTTTTCAACAGGTTTTCATTCTGGAAGAGGTCTCGGTTATGTAAAAATGACTTCGGTGAGTATTTGATTATTACATAAAAAAGATTGAAAAAACGTGCGCACCTCATCTTGTTACATTTATGATGTGATGTATGCTTTTGAAATTCCATAACTTAAAAAGAAATGTCTCTCTAGAGTGCATTCGTTCACCATTTCTCACGCAGGACGGCTTCCGTATTTTTGAAAATGTCTGAAATATTAGTGCACAAAATGGCTGATATTTTGGTATCTTTGAAATGGTCAGATTTATTCCTTGCTGATATTAAATGTGAAACAATGTGCGCCTTCCTATCGCGCTAGATCGCTAATAACTTGACAACACAGCAGTGCACTTGTCTTCCATTCTTCTCCCAGACAGAGTGTACTTTAAGACAGATCGGAAAGGAAATCTGACGTGTGCTAAGCAATAAAAGAACGTCGATAATTCCATCAGTGCTTCATATTTAAAGAATACCATCTGCCGCAAGTCGGCGAATCAAGTCGTACCACACAAAATAAAATTCTGTGGAAAAGTACAAAATTGTATTCTTTAAATATGGATACCATTAACTTCCACGAAGTGAAGCCTGAAACTGTAGAGTACATGCATCAGTGGTACTTGTCAAGTTTGATGAGGTTCAATTAAGGCATCAACGCCTTACTACTACCTAAACATAACATAAAATTACATAACCGAGACCTCTTCCTAAATGAAAACCTTTGTGAAGCAACGCCATACTAAAGTTTAAACTTTACACTTCAGGCGTCACATGGTGGAAGTGTTTTATATTCCAATCCATATTGTAAATATTCCTTGTACTCTTCCACCATTATTTATGTAAAGTTAAATTTACCAAAAGGTTTAAAGATGGATGCATTGGAGCAAATGGAAATCATCAGAGAGTCAAGCAACCTTTGCAACGAGTTACTTTTTCCGTACCCCTCCTCACTCCTTTCCGAAAAAATTTCCCTCGTAACAAGCCCCTAAACTATATTTCCCTGCCTTTCCACCCAAAAATTAGTTCGTTCTCCAAACCCCATGCTTCTTAGCGGTGGTAAATATCGTAACAATGAATGTACCTAATGGATTCAAATGTTTGGAATCGTTGCCTAGGCTACGAGTTGCCTAAATTTTCCCCATTAGTTCACTCAGTCCTTGGCGCTACTTAGAAAAAAGTCTTCTCAGTCGACTCGTAAATGGCCGTTGTTAATTGTTGTTAACGTGAGACTGTGGTGAATATTCAATAACGATTGAAGAGATATGAACTACTTGATGCTGTGAATAATAGATGGCTGATTTTGAGACCTAACAGTTACTCTGTAAATGCTAGAGAGGAAATATCTACTACAGGAAGTGTGTGAGATGCATATGGAACTTCCATCGCGTGCCTTTTCTCTGTTGTGTAGATATTTGACTGTTAATTAACATCTAAATTTATTTGATTTATTTTTGGTGTTCTACTTCATTCCACTTTTTTCACCTCGCATAATTATTAAATTGCCGTAGAACGATATTCATGAAGTGCTAAGAAGTTGATTGTGCATTTGTGTAATTAAATTTGGAGAGGAATTAAATTTATCTGTAGACCGGACAATATTAAAAAAGTGTGTAATTACGTCCCGCGTGTGGTACTCTGTTTTTTATCCAATACATTATGATTACTTGTAAGCAAAACCTGTAAGACGTGATTATTTACGATCTGTAGACAGTTTTGACATTTGAACTGCCGTCTTTCATCACTAGACGGCGACTCAATCAAAAAAGTTGTTTGTTTACGGAATTCAAGGCAACAGTTTTTGGCGATGAGTCATTAATTAATTTGTATATTCATGATTGTAACAATCAATATATATAAAATTTAAACAATTGTGCCTGAAGATGCATCAAGCTGCGAAACGCGCAGTAGGTTTAACTGTTGATAAATAATTGTGGAAAAGTACAAAGATTGTTTCCAATATGGATTCGAATATACTATAGTATTTTAATTTTCTACGATAAAATTCTTACGTTTTGAAATACTTGATTTGACCGATTTCGATACCAAACTTTCCACAGAGCATGCGGTCGTGGCTCTTGTTAGCTGCCACAAAATTCTGCCTTATCGGCAGGTTACCTGAATCGGCAGCATACAGAACATTCCGTGTGTACACATAGTTCCATTCTACGTCGATCGTGAGCACTCAAGGGCGTTGATGTGTTCCGCTGTGCGCTTAATTTTGAATGGAAACCTTATCCGATATTTCGCTCTGACAAAATCATGGAGAGTTGTGTGAGTCACAGGGCGTGCATAAGACTGGATTGGGTTCCGAGCAACGTATATTCAAGACCCGCAAACCACCTCTTCATCAATATTCGAATCCGATTGCATTTCCGATAGCGTCATTGCTGCTTCAAAAGGCTCTTTTATTTGGATGAATAAACGCAATGCAGACTGAAAGAAAATACTGAATGCAGCTAGCATATTTTTCAAAGCATTCTCAGGATTGAATTTCCATATTTCGCCATCTTCACAGCTATGCTAATATTATTATTCTGTGAATGAATATTTGGTAAGAGAGATGGGGAGTATTGACATGAATTACTGTTGGGGGTAACTGATAAGGTCAGGAAAAAAAATATTTGACAGTTCTGGCGTATGATCTATCTGGTAAATTTGACACTTTTGGTAGGAAAAGTGAATCAAAAATAGTAATATTGTCAGTAACTACTTTTTTGTTGATGAGTATGGTTTCGTTGCCACGCAATATAATCAAGAAACGATGTTGTTATGCAAGGAAACCAAGGCCGTGGGCTCTATGGCACTCAGTTAAAATAGCAAGTTTTAAGTTACTTTCACTCCACACTAATTATTTACTTGCGACGCCCGTTACTAGTAACATTGTACATAATCTGCTCATTCTTTGAACATTACTTTTCTCGTAGCTACAAGCGGGAATTCAAAACAGATACCTTGAAAGTAAAACCATGCAAAATGCATGACGACCTTCTTAAACACTGGAAACTTATATTTAAAAAAGATAGAAACTGCCAAAGAGAACACATATGTCCGTTGATCTAATATTATATGAAAACAACCTGGATCTAAAACTGACCTAGTTGAAGTAAATGGGCAAATTTGGGAGGATTCAGGCGATCCATAAGTTGAGTAAACGGGTGGTAGTGCATCTTATTAAGAATTCTCGTATCTCTCTAGTTGAACGGCGGAGATTAAATGATTGTATTTAGAGAAGAATGGACTAAGAATATTCGATAATAAAAAAACAGGGGAATAATTAATTACACATGCAAAAATGAATGGTAGGACGAAGGAGATACTTAAAGTAAATCAGATAAAAGCCTGAATTACACGATACTTGACCTTGTACAAGTCCGAGGATGCTAGCTAGCATACTAGGACTTGTGCAAGGTCAAGTATCGTGTGATACAGACCAAGCATACTGGGAATCCTGCATGATCTCTAGCATACTAACTGGTATCCTTGTTTTCATAATTGGTTCGGTACTAGTTTGATAATTGCTCCTAGTAGGACCTAGTAGCCGCCGACCAATCACCTTTGCTCTTTGCAATGCGGTCGTCAATTTTTGATGTCAGCGCCTCCATAGCCCCTCGTGACAATTACAATTTTCTGCGATAAAATATACAACTCAAACCTCACAACAAAACACAATGGCTTGGGTACCTGAGGCAATTGAGGTTGAGGAGATGCAGCGGCTAAAAGCCGTCGTCTTCGTTCGAAATCATCCATTTCGGTCGTCAAACTCCTTCCGCGACTGTACTAGATCAATGATCTACTAAACAGACCTGGTAAAAGTTCAAGTATCGTGTGATAACTCCTAGGAAGGTTTCAAGCATGCTAGGTTTCGTACTAGTAATCCAGTACTCGCTAGCATCCTCGGACTTGTACAAGGTCAAGTATCGTGTGATTCAGGCTTTACTCTTCCTGCATACACTCCTCAGGTACTACACTCCCATTGCATTTAGCTTACTCCAATTCTTATCCTGACATACTCAGGTTTCGCTCCCATATTATAACGTCAAGAGGAGTATACTTTTGGTCTATTCCCTTTATTTTTTATGGCTTTATTTTCACTTTTTGTATTAAAAAGGGAAAAATACAGACATATTCTTTAGTGCGACCACAAAATCGACGGGCTAGCACATTTGAGTCTCGAGGTTTTAAACGCGGCAATTTTCGTTCTCCACCAATACTCCTGTCGATCACCGTGGTATTCCATCCTCTCCTTGTCCATGCGCGTCGCCTACACGAGGCCATTCTCGCATCGAAGTCATACATGAGCCTCTTAATCGCGTTTCTTCAGTGAAGGATCTGGGTATTTTAACAGATAGTAAACTAACCTACTTGGACCATATTCAATTGATTAAAAGCAAAGCCATGTCCCTCTTAGGTCTCCTTTACCGCTTCACGGAAATCACTAACCCCCAAGCCCTACAATCATACTTTAGAGCATTTGTTCTTCCTCTCACAGCATATTGCATGAGTGGCACATATTGATGTAACTGAAGAAAAACTGGACTGGAAGAAAATCGACACCCAAAACCGAAACACCTAAACCTGCACAGCATTTTCTGCATTAAAATGGCGCAAATAGCTCCAATTCAAATCATCTTTATATGGTTAAACTTACCAGGTCCAACGTACACTCCTTGTGTCAAAAATGGACGAATAAAGAGGTTCACTCACCTGAAAAATAGAAAACAAAGAATAAGCCATCGTTTTCATGCAAACACACATTTTCTATAAAACAGTCCTTAAAATGCTCAATCAAATACAACACACTCTGAGTAAATAAAAAATATGGCTCAACCATGAGTGAACAAATTATAACCAGATACCACAAGAGAAACTTGAATATTGAAGCAAGTAAATGTTTCGCACCATAAGTGTCCACCAAGGCAATTAATATCCAAAGCGGAGTGTAAGAGATTCATAATAAAAAATATGATAAACAATCAGAGAAGTCAAAGAACTTTGTAAACTTTTCTCAGTGTTAAGGACACGTGCAGAATAATTTAACCCTCTTAGAGCGATGGGTCGATGTATCGGCTCATACATAGATATTGTTCAGCTCATTAACACTAAAATTGTTACATTAATTTTTCAGATCATTTAAAAGAGTGGCCTCATTGTTAACAAAATAAATTGATGTAAAATAAAAAAAAATGACTTGCAAAAATGTGAATATTTAGAACAGTAGCTTAATTACGTTTTTTATGTTAGGTGATGTATATTTTATTGAATCACCCTTCGCATTTCTCGCCGGTACCGCTTGCAACAGGTAGCGCTAAGAGGCTGTGGTACTTTATCCACTAAATGGTAGATATTATTGACAAAGACTCAACTGGAGATATCAATGAGTGAATGGAAAATTTATAATTTTCCAGGATGGTTTGCATATTAGGGGAGGCGACCGACAGCTAAGGTCATTTGCGCCATAGGGGACAGGTAAGGGAGGAAGGGTGGATAGAAACCCGGCGTCAGCATTAGCCCGCTCTTAAGGAAAGGCGCCAAGGGGACCACGGTTTAACGTCTCATTCGACAGACGGAGTACTGCACTTGATGTGCCCTCCACAAGACACTCAAGTGGGGATCGGATTTCCTCCGAAAGACATTCTCCTCTGCAGGGATTTGAACCCTGGCCGTTCAAAGGGATTTGAACCTGGTCATTCGGCAGGGATTTGAACCTGGTCATTCGACAGACGGAGTAATGCACTTGATGTGCCCTCCACAAGACACTCAAGTGGGGATCGGATTTCCTCCGAAAGACATCCTCCTCTGCAGGGATTTGAACCCTGGCCGTCCGTATGGTTAGCCAGTACTCTAGCCACCACACCAACCCGATCCCCATTTTCCAGGATGTAAATCTAAAAGTCATAAATGGTGATTAGGACGAAGAAATTTGTATCTTAAAAAGTCTAACCTTTTACAGGAACTTTATTACACCATGAGATTCCTCAGGTGCATCACCACCCTGGAAGTAACCAAGTTTTTGGGGTAAAATATGTCATCCTGATATTCTCTAAAGTCCTTCATGTAACGGGATATATATTCATTTGGACGTTTTCTTAAGCGGATGTTTGCTTTTCATTTTGATCAATGAATTACCTCAAGTTACGACAAAACTAAGGCAAGCAGAGAAACCTAAAAAAACAACTAGCTCGCTGCGAGATTAAGAGAAGGCCCTTTATCCAGAATATCGCTGATGTATTTGAATTATATGAGGAATCAAAAACATTTTGAGAGAAGAATAGTCCGATCTTCTGCCGGATTGAGTTGTCAAATGCTAAACATTTCGAAGGCCGTCAATGCCAGAGACGATGAAAGTAGCAATTAGCCACAACGGGGATTTTCTGAACCGGCGCCATTTATTCAAATACGAATTCCTCCAAGACTCAAATATCTCAAGTTTATTCCCCATAATCCCCAGCTTATTCACAGCTGCAGACGGATAATTACAGCTGCTGGAATAAAAGAATAAAGTTCGAATACGGTCGCCATTATGAAGAGGGAAATATTTTCCCGCAAGCCACCTTTTAACTGACTGAATAACTCGAACGTGTAATTCTCTCCACACGGAGTTCGAGTAAAGATGAGAATTTCTAGGAAAATAACTCCACAACTGCCACAGATCGAACTCAGATCTTCGGGATCGGAGGCCATTTCTACCATAGCCAATATACCACCACTAGGATTCCATTTCATCTACATCTACATTATACCCCGCGAGCCGCCGAATGGGCGTCTGGCAGGGGGTGTTATGTCATCAGCCGTGTATAGGTGTAAGATCTTTGGAGATAAAATGGTGACATATGTTATAGGAGTGTATTTATTGGAGCTCAATTTTTATTGTGGTCGCTTATTGTGCGCAGAAAGAACGATTTATTGTACCTATCTGTTGGGCAGTGTATCTCTCTTATTTTATCGTATCTTTCAGACCTAGAGATGTGGTGAGGAGTCAAGATAATATTCTCTAAGTCGTTCTTCAAAATATCGGTTCTGAATTTCTCTAGCAAATTAAGCCTAGCGAGTAGCCTCCGAGTGTCTAGGTACTCCCACCTTAATCCCTCTAAAAGTTGTGAGATACTATATGTTTGCTCGTAGCAGTGTGTAACGAAGTGCATTGGTTTCCTTTGTATTTTATTGATTTTTTTGGTTAAATCTTTATGACCAGGGTCCCAAATACTCGCGGCGTATTCGAGATGTGGCCAAACCAGAGCGAAGTATTATCTCTCTTTGACTTATACACCCGAGGGCCTTCCTATTACACGTTTAACAAAATCTGGTTTCTTTAATGCTGCACCACATATTTTCTATATGTGTAATCCCCACGATATATCAGATGCTTAGGTAATTACAAGATATTTCACTCTATATCTGAAGATTTTATGTTTACTCCCCTCCCAGTATAGGTATGGCATTTTTGTGTTGACTTTCGCAGGAAGTGAACTGTGGTGCATTTGCTGATATTAAATTCTAACCCCCACTCCTGTCACCACGAATGAACGTTGTTAAGGTCCGATGACAGAGCTTCATAGTCCGTGTCTTCGCTCATTTCACGGTAGATAACTGTATCGCCTGCAAATAATCTTAATTTACTGCTAACTCTAGAACTTAGGTCATTAATATAAATAATGAATAAAAGAGGGCCGATCAGACTTCCCTGAGAACACCACATGTGACTTCGACCATATCAGAGCTAAAACCATCAATAACTACTTTTTGTTTTCGATCACTCAGAGAGGCCCTTATCCAATGCACTATTTTTCTATTAACTCCGCATGATTGCAATTTATATATGAGTTTTTTGTGAGAAACCTTGTCGCAGTGGATAGATTGCAGCTTCCATTGCAAGCACCAAAACATGAGACCAAGAAGGCGAATAACGGCCCATTCCCGCCCGCTAATACCTTGGGCCGGGTCGACCGAGGCTGTTGGGTAGGCTTCCTCCTCATCTCCGTCGAAAACTGCTCTCCTTATTTGGCAAAGAGGCTTCTGGGATCGGTGACGGTTAGGGAGGAAGCAAGATTAAGACGATGGCGGACGAGAACAAAGAAAAACTTCAGACAAAAGACGATGGGGACACACGAAGGAGGAGGAGTTGGACATCGTACGTGGCATTCAACTGGTAGGAACTCTCTACGGGGTCATTCCACTTAAAACCAACGATGTTTTCGAAAACTCGCGGTCGCACCATCTCAGATTTCAGAAAAAGTTGATGTGAGGGTATTGCAAACATTTGTAACTCCTAAACCGTTGAATAAATTCTGAGAAAATTTTTTTTCACCTGAAATAGAAGGAAACTTATTCCGTGAGGACACAAAAAAACTTCATTTTACTTCCTCTTTTTTACAAGCTCCAGTGGACTTATTTTTAACTGTGTTATTTTAACAAATTTTACGCTCAATATCTCTCCGCCTACAGAAATACACTACTCAATACTCCTTTAAATGAAAAGAAAACATTTAGTACTTACAAAATCAACACTCACCTATTTTTACAACCTGCACCACAATGATTTTTTCCGAAAGCAATTTTTGTTCTAAATTTCTTATTTTAAAGAACATTTTCTCCATGATGGACGATCAAATTCATGCTTTATTACTAGTCCTTCAGTACGTATGCATAAGTATTTTTATTGGCGTCGTTCGTTTTTCTATTGCCTACATTTAAAATAAACGACGTTTTAAAGTGTCACATAACAGTATTTGAAGAAGCATTAAATCTTGCATGAAGAACACTAAAAGAAATCCATAAACATCAAGCACAGTCTTTGCTCTTTTAAGCGATATCTTTGCTACTTCTGCAATAATTAAAATAAGCCTTCTGGAGCTTGTAAAATAAAATGGTAAAATGACATTTTTTCGTGTCATCGCGGAGATGCTGGTCGATTTTTCAGGGGAAAAATATTGTCGTGTGAATTACGTCGGTGTATTAGGGGTCACAAAGGTTGAAACTGCTCTTTTAACCCAATTCTGCTGATATTTGAGATGGCACGGCAACAGGCTTCATTGACTTTGTTGATTTGAAGTGGAATGATCCCCTCATCTGTATCACGATTTTCATGCTTCCTCTATGGCTTTTGTATTTCTGATCATTTCATTTAAATCTACATAATACCCTGCGAGCCGCTACATGGGCGTGTGGCAGGGGATGTTAGGTCACCAGCAGTATAAATGTGTAAGTTTTTGGAGATGAAATGGTGACATGAATTATAGGAGTGTATTAAGTGGAGCCCAATTTTTATCGTGGTCGCTCATTGTTCGCGGAAAGAGCAAGTTTGTGTACCTATCTGTTGGGCAGAGTACCTCCCTTAATTAACGCATATGTCAGACCTTGAAATGTAGTGTGGCGTCATGATAATATTCTCTGTGTCGCTCTGAAACACACCAATCCTGAATATTTCAAGCAGCCTAAGCCTAGTGTGCAGCCTCCGAGTCTCTAGGAGCTCCCACCTTAAGACCTCTAACTGTTGTGTAACACTATATGTACGCTCTTAGTAGTTTTTAACGAAGCGTGCTGCTTTTCTTTGTATTTTGTTAAGTTTTTTGGTTAAATTTTTATGACCAGGGTCCCAAATGCTCGCAGCGTATTCGAGGTGTGGCCTAACCAGAGCGAAGTAGCATCTCTCTTTGACTTTTTCATCCGAGGACCTTCCTATTATACGTTTAACAAAACCTAGTTTCTTTATTGCTGCGCCACAAATGTTCTGTAGGTATGTGTAATCCCCAGGATATATCTGAAGTTCAGGTAAATATCATTTATGTAGTTGTAAAATATAATGATATCAATTGTTTCTGCAGTATTCGTAGCATACCTGTAGTGCAGTGCAGGTTGGATAATGTTCCCCATTTTGCTATGTTGTCCCAGGTTTTTTAAATAATTAGTGGTAGTTTCGTTAACTTAATTATGGAGCATTAGAGTGCATATTCCAGAATACTCACCACCTGCCACACAACCCTGAGGTGGATGGCAGAATATGATGTACATGTAAATTTGTAAATTACCCTGAGAGCCACCACATGGGTATATGGCAGGGTGTGTTGGTGGGGCACCAGCCGTGTGGAAGAGAATTTTATAGGAATATGCAGTACAGTAGTATACTATAGGATGGTGAAGTGGTGAGTGTATTTTTTTGAGCAAAATTAAGTTTTAATAATGGTCCCTTATGGTACGTGGAACGAACGCGTTTTTGTATACGCCTCTCTGTTTGGCAATGCAATTCTCTTATTTTATCGATTCTGTTGGACTTAAAACTGTAATGATAATGATGCTGATAATAAAACAGACCTAAAAACACTAACTGGAGTCTTCTTAGAAGAAGCAGACAAAGTTGGTTTACAGGTAAACGAAAGAAAAAACTAAATGTATGAAAATAGCAAGAGAGGCAGAGCTGGGAGTCAGGGGTCACAAATTTCCAGTAACTGAAGAATTAAATTATCTGGGAGTTACTCTCACCAGTCGAAATAAGATGTACCAGGAAATACAAGTAAGATTAAATGCAACCAATAAGTGTTACTGGAGTTTGTCAAAACTGTTGAGGAGCAGGCTTCTGTCAAGAAATACAAAAATTAGGATACACCTAGCGATTATCCAGCATGTTATCTTGTATGGGTCAGAAGTGTGGACACTGACAAAGTACACGCAGAAAAAGTTGTTAACTTTTGAAAACAAGATATTAAGGAGAATATATGGACCAACTCTTGAAGCAGGAACATGGAGAATAAAGAAAAACAAAGAAGTCAGAGATTTATACAGAAGACCTGACATTGCGGTCGTGGTTAGAAGCACAAGGATAAGATGGCTTGGTCATGTCAGAAGAAGAGGAGAGGATACAGCTATACGAAGAGTGTGGAGGGGACACTCAGAAGGAAGACGCCCACCAGGAAGGCCAAGAATAAGATGGGATGACCAAGTGGCCAATGATGGGAGAAAACTGGGTGGTGAGATTGAGATGGCGGAAAAAAAAAAAGTCTGGAGGCAACTTTTAGGCGAGGCCAATAATCAGCTTGGATTTGAGTGGCTCCCGGGAGTAAGTAAGTTAGAACTATAATGCGGCGCCAAAATTGTGTCTCTGTATCACACTGAAACACACCTGTTCCGAATACCTCCGGTAAACTAAGCCTAGCACGTAGTCATCTAGTTTCTAGCGGCTACAAATCCATCTAATGGCTGTGAAATACTCTTTGCTTGTTTCCAGGAGTTTTTACGAATCGCTCAGCTTTCCCTGTATTTATTCATTTATCAGATTTCTTGCAAAAGAGAAGATTTGAAATGCTCTTTCAGAAGTGGGAGAGACACTTCCAGAAGAAGAGTTTATTGACGGCTGGAAACTTTAACATGAAAATAAGGACGAACTTTTTAAAAGAAAAATTATAGTGCATGCTATTATATTATTGTGAAGCTTGGATAACAAATACATCAGAGAGAAAAATATTGGCGCAATCACTGTAGTGTCGTAGAAGAGTGCTGGACTGAGAGTTCTGTTTTCTATAGCCTTGTGTTAACTTTAAGAATTACATAAGTGTTTCTCTTCGAGGCTTGTAATCTTGGCGACGCATTTATTATGCAGCGTGCATAGATCGAATTTTTTTCCTTTTTTCATCTCATGGCAAACCTCATATTCGCCTGTTACAGTAAAGTTTCTTTAATGAAAATGTTTCCATGCGAGCCCGGGATCACCGTCTTGGAAATCGGGCGCTCTTACATGCCAGGCTATCATTTTCTCGCTTATGTAAGTTTCAGAGGTTTAGTGCCCTGGTAACATCCCGAAACTTATCTGATCAGAATTTCTCAAGTGATCTCATCCTACCTCTTAGTTAGCCTCCAAGTTACTAGCGGCTCCAAAAACCACCTTTCGTCTTTCCATTTGCACACCGTTCGCTCATTGCAGTTTTGAACAAGGCGTGGTGTTTTCCTTCGTTTGTAATTTACATTGTTCATAAATAAAGTCCTGCAACGGACCTTTATTGAATTTATATTTTGTAGGTTTGATACTTGCAATAACACATACACGTATAAATATTGTTAATTCATATAATACAATTTATGTAAATTACACTTGTATGGAAATTGTGGGTAGTAAAGCATTTTTGAGTCGGATTGGATTGGATATTTGTGGAGGCGACCGACTGCTAAGGTCATTTGCGCCATAGGTGATAGGTAAGGGAGGAAGGGTGGATGGAAACCCGGCGTCGGCATTTGCCTGCTCTTAACGAAAGGCGCCAAGGGGACCACGGCTTTTCATCTCATCCGACGGACGGAGTACTGTACTATAAGTGCCCTCCACAAGACACTCAAGTAGGGATCGGGTGTCCTCTGAAAAACATCCGCCTCTGCAGGGATTTGAACCCTGGCCACCCGTGTGGTAGGCGAGTACTCTAGCCACCACACCAACCCGATCCCCCATTTTTGAATCATTGCATTCTATTGTATTTAACACAATACTAATTGTTCCCCAACTCTACGTATGTTTATTCGTAAGGTATTATTTATTTTGTGTGGTATACCTGGCAAAAACTTTCGTGCAAATCTGAGCAAATATCGTCAGTCATATGCACTCGCTCTTCTTGGACTTCAACTAGGACACTAAACATAAAATATACCAATAAATTTAGCGCTTTGAATTTCTCCGTACAGAGTCCGAAACACTCACAGCTAACTCTAGATGTGGCTCATCTGGAGCAAAGTGACAGAGAACTTTGAATTTTCAACCGAGAACCAAACGAACATTCGCTTCATAAATATTTGCCCCTTAAACGCCTCGCCGCAAATATCCCGCATTGAAACTACCCACAATAAGTCTCAGGTTATTGCGTTTTCCGAACATTTCACTTCATCTGATACATTCATCATTACTCTCCCTTAAATTTATTTAATAAACGGTGAATGATAGACTTCTTTCGGATGAAAAGTACAGCAAATATGTGTTGAGAGGGTTCTCAGGAGATAAGACTGTTTGGGTAATTTATTCAAAAATTGTGTTGCGAACTGTGCAGTCCGCGGCAAGCCAAATAAATCCACCGCCCAAAACTGGTTCCGGAACTCGAAGTTCGTCGGTGCTCTGTGATGGTCGCCGTGCGGATGGGGTGCGTTAACCCTCGCGCCAGGACGGTGGACGGGGAATCGGAAAAAACTAGCGGACTTGAGACTCTTTACATTCAAGGTGGCTGGGTAGATTTTTGCTCATCTTCAGATGTGTTCGAAGTTTTGCGCACGTATTCTCATTCATGATATATGAAGATGAAAGTGAAGAAAAGCACATTATACTGATTTAATTATTTGGCACTGCAATGCTTTTTGTACACGTAGTCTGATTGAACATGGCATATAATACACTGGGATTGGATTGAATATTTGGGGGGAGGCGACCGACGGCTAAGGTCATTTGCGTCATAGGGGATAGGTAAGGGAGGAAGGGTGGATAGAAACCCGGCGTCGGCATTAGCCTGCTCTTAACGAAAGGCGCCAAGAGGACCACGGCTTTTCATCTCATCCGACAGACGGAGTACTGTACTATAAGTGCCCTCCACAAGACACTCAAGTAGGGATCGGGTGTCCTCTGAAAAACATCCGCCTCTACAGGGATTTGAACCCTGGCCGCCCGTGTGGTAGGTGAGTACTCTAGCCTCCACACCAACCCGATCCCCCTAATACACTGGGAAACATCAAATTTGTTGACTTAGGTCTGACACCTTTTACTGACAAACTTTTGGCTTCTGAATCCAAAAATGACCTCAGTTTTTGTCTACCACGTCAACTTTTTAAGCTACACGATTCCTCCTTTTTTCCAAAAGTCACACAAAATGTGCATGCAAAGGAAAATAAAGGAAGAAATTGTCGAATATACTCTTTATAGAGAATAATTTTATTCATGCAAAGTTTATACATAGTCACTTGGACAAATTAAAAATTACTGAATAGACAAATAGCAAAATCGTAGTAAAAGACATAAAAGTACGAAAATTCTTTCGCCAAACGACAAAAATGAATGTTAAGTTAAAAATTTTCGCTCGTAGCTTTTCCTGGAGTGTTAAATCTGAGGACAATTTTGCCTGACGCTCCAACAGCCATCATACATCCCGCCAACCCTGTTACCTTGCCTCCATGATCTTCAAACCTTGGAGGAATCGCTCACCCTGCTCATCACTGACTGCACCAAGATTTTCCGGAAATTCAGCAAGATGGCTACGTAGAAAATGAATCTTGATGCTCATAATGCAACCAAGCATTTTGAAGCTTTTCGAGAATTTCTGGACAACTTCGTTGTAATTCTGTGCTCGTGTATTTCCATAAATAT
This sequence comes from Ceriagrion tenellum, assembly GCA_963169105.1. Classification (NCBI taxonomy): domain Eukaryota; kingdom Metazoa; phylum Arthropoda; class Insecta; order Odonata; family Coenagrionidae; genus Ceriagrion; species Ceriagrion tenellum. The sequence goes on from OY720639.1 coordinate 12,970,909, forward strand.
GTAAGGACGCGACTACATATGTACTGATTTTCTTTTATATGCGATATAGAATATTTATTTTTTATTTTTACAAGTGTTGCCACCGAATATATCGAAGTGGTACGCCGAGTATAACACTCGAAAGAAACATTTTAATATAATTTCCTCTTATTTACGAGTAAAGCGCCAAGGACTTAAGTCCTAATGCGATTTATCTAAGGAAAGATATTGAAATATAACTCTTATATAATTTTCATTACTTGCGGTATGGTGATCAGCACCACATAACTGGAATAGCACAAATAAAATGTGGTCCATGAATTTTTTTTGACTCAATTAACTCTCTCAGACCTGAATTATATGTGGAGGGAAATAAATTTTCCTCTCCATATTTTTGAGACATAAGGTGTCTCTTGAAGATTTACAGAATGTTTGGTACATTTATATTCACAAATAACCAAGTTTGAAGGTGTACGGTATACTACACATGCGGAATCAGGCGTTGATTTTTTTGAATACTTGAAGTTGTATACAAAATATATCAAAATAAAAATAACCATGCACAATTTAATAGAATTTCTGCTTATTGAAAAAATGTTGTTTATCCACATAAGTTTATATTCATGGCTTTATAATTCCTGGGGAAATTTTTATAATTATTGGAGGTAATTCTGGTAATACATTTATCTTGCAGTACCTGAACTATTGTGTATTGTTTCAGAGCCAGGAAACGATCAAGTATAGTAAACAAAACACTAGATATGTTTCTTTGAAGGCTTCCGCGACTCTTATAATTGTTAATACCGCTCTTTTCAGGAATTCCCGTCGCGTGTTTGGTTTTTTTGACAACAGTTTCTCCCCTCTTCCTGGGGGCGTCTTCAGGTCCATTGGGCATTTTGTAATTGTTAATTACAAATAAAATTACAAAATGCCCAACGGACCTGAAGACGCCCCCAGGAAGAGGGGAGAAACTGTTGTCAGAGAAACCCAACATGCGACGGGAATCCCTGAAAAGAGCAATATTAACACTAGATATGTTGTTTGAAACCTCAAAGATAATATTAAAGGTATTAAAACGCACAAATTGAGCACCATATATTATGCACAGTATACTGTACTCCAGGCATAAAAGGGTTGAGAAGCAATTAAAATGACCTTAGATTACGGTATCACATGAGACATTTTACGGCAGACGAATCCACCTTGGGGACAGGCGAAGGCGAGCCGCCCCTTAAAGGGAGACTATTCCCGGCATTCCGAGGGCGCGCCCGTGCGGCCATGGCTGACGTCAACGGGACTCGTCTCCCGGGGCAACGACAGCGGCGACCAATGGGTGCATCACGGCATTGTTGTGGAGCACCTGCTGGACCGGTTGCTTCCCTCCCCAACCCCCCCCCTTCCCCCACGCGAAGGCAAAGGAGAATCTCAGCCTCCTAAGAAACGAATGGAGCAGCCAGAAGAAGAATGGATGAAAATGATGATGAGATACCATCGACACCTTGTACCGTTATAAAAACAAGAGAGGATCGCACGGGCCGACTCGGTTAAGTTCCGCCCACGGCCGATACGAGTCTCTCCGGTCGTTTTTCTTTTATTTTCTCCTTCCTCCGACGGTAGGCGAAAGAGGGAGATCGGACAGCGTTCCTAAAAAGGAATTCTTTCGGGCAAACTCCCATCTCCTATCCCGAAAAAGTCGAACTTTAATTCAAAACAATCGAGAAGACGATGGCGAATGACTGAGGTTTGAGATCCCATCTGCTTTGTTAGGGGAGTTTGACCGAGAAAGCACTTCACATGAAATTCGATGAATTTGGTTTTATTTTGACGAAAAACTATCAAAGGACTCCTACGATACTAAAGCTCCATTACTGTATTGCTTGTAGAGATATTAGCAAAAAAAAAGCCATTTTCCATGGGATAAGGTACTCGTATGCATTCTAGAGATCCGTAATTTGAAAAAAGACGGATTTCTAATGCAAATATCTATGACGAATTTCTAATACCTCGTGATGAATTTAACGGTGTACAGTTTATGTTTTCTCAACGATTTTCAAGAGTAAATCAATAGCCACAGTAATGTTTACAGAGCCACAAAAGCCCTTAAGCCTAAATCACACGATAATTGGCCTTGTACAAGTCCGAGGATGCTAGGACTTGTGCAAGGTCAAGTATCGTGTGATACAGACCAAGCATACTGGAAATCCTACATTATCGCTAGCATACTAGCTGGCATCCTTGTTTTCGTAATTGGTGCGGTACTAGTTTGATACTTGCTCCTAGTAGGACCTAGTAGCCGCCGACCAATCACCTTTGCTCTTTGCAATGCGGTCGTCAATTTTTGATGTCAGCGCCTCCATAGTCCCTCGTGACAATTACAATTTTCTGCGATAAAATATACAACTCAAACCTCACAACAAAACACAATGGCTTGGGTACCTGAGGCAATTGAGGTTGAGGAGCTGCAGCGGCTAAAAGCCGTCGTCTTCGTTCGAAATCATCCATTTCGGTCGTCAAACTCCTTCCGCGACTGTACTAGATCAAAGATCTACTAAACAGACCTGGTACAAGTTCAAGTATCGTGTGATAACTCCTAGGAAGGTTTCAAGCATGCTAGGTTTCGTACTAGTAATCCAGTACTCGCTAGCATCCTCGGACTTGTACAAGGTCAAGTATCGTGTGATTCAGGCTTTACTCTTCCTGCATACACTCCTCAGGTACTACACTCCCATTGCATTTAGCTTACTCCAATTCTTATCCTGACATACTCAGGTTTCGCTCCCATATTATAACGTCAAGAGGAGTATACTTTTGGTCTATTCCCTTTATTTTTTATGGCTTTATTTTCACTTTTTGTATTAAAAAGGGAAAAATACAGACATATTCTTTAGTGCGACCACAAAATCGACGGGCTAGCACATTTGAGTCTCGAGGTTTTAAACGCGGCAATTTTCGTTCTCCACCAATACTCCTGTCGATCACCGTGGTATTCCATCCTCTCCTTGTCCATGCGCGTCGCCTACACGAGGCCATTCTCGCATCGAAGTCATACAGACAATCGAACAGGGCTACTTTGATTTCAATATTGTTATAAGCGTAGAAGTTTATTTATTATTATTATGCATTCTACCGGTAAAGGTAGGTTTTGTGTAACGTCAGAGAATCTTCTCCCGGTCTTTTACACATTCAGGGGCCTATCTCCCTCTAGTATATCCTTTTTCACCTCAGCATACGATCTGCCCTTCTTCATCCCGTCCATGAAACCTATTCTCTTTCTTCCCCTTCCCCGCTTGCCCAACACCCTTCCCTCTATCACACTATTCACCAACCAATCACCCTTTATTACGCCCTTCAGCCATCTACCCTGCCGGTCTCGACATTAAAAATTTCGAATTCCAATTACATTGCTAACCTTTCCTCGTCCACCATCTCCAGCACTTCCTCGTTAGTCTTCCTCTCAGTCCATCTCACCTTCTCCATCCTTATCCACATCAACATCTCAAATTCCTGCAGCCTATTCTCGTCCTCTTTTCTGAGGGTCCACGTTTCTGCCCCATACAACGCCACGCTCCATATCAAACTCTTCACCAGCCTCTTCTTCATATCCTTACCCATTGTCCACGTCATCAATTATCTTCTATTTCTGAATGCCTCCTTAGTTAGCGCTATTCTCTTCCGCATGTCTTTGCTACTAGAATAGAAGCTAGAAAATCAAAATAGATCACTCTGCATACGTTACATCTCTATTCCTATCAGCTGCTAAGCCATTGTCAGCCTGATTTAAAGAGACAGGTTTGTCAAAATCCTCACAGCGGACGACATCCGAACCAGACTCCTCTTGATAGACATCCAATATTTTATTTACCATTCCAGTCTAATGTCAATACCACGAATTGTTATGAAATCTCCATTATTTTATTTATTTCTGCAACCTTTATTACAGCATTTCCCAGGCCAGTGGGGCTAATATCCCTTAGGGATACGAGATAACACTTAAGGGGGTGTGAGATAGCATTTCAGTTTTTTTATACCAATGGTATATTTTTTTGGATTTCTGCAACTTTTAGTTTTGTGGAGTTAATGCAACTTTTAGTGCGTTTATGAAACTTTAGTTTTATGCGTTACATCTCTATACGGCTGGTGTCCTAAAACCTTCTGCCACACGCCCATGCGGCGGGTCGCAGGGTAATATGTAGTTGTAAATATGGTATTTCGAATTATTTCTATTTCTTTAATTTTCGTTTTTACATTATTTAAAATTGATTGTACAATTTTTTGTCGCCTTCATTTTGATTTTTACATAAATTATTACTTTAATGGGTTCGTCAAGGGGTACGAGAATATAATTTAGTTTTTCAAGAGTATGTGTCATAAAAAAAAAGGTTGAGAACCTCTGCCGTACATGTTATTTTACCCTTCCAAAAGCACTCTTCACTCGTGCGAGACTTCTACTTGAGCAAGAACACGGCGCGGCGTTGGTGTTTGATAGCTCTCTTGTTGATGCCTCTAAGTGGCGACACTGTTTTCCTCCGATTGGCGCCTCTTTTGCGAGTTTAGCCGCCGCCGCCTCGCTTATTCCATCATTGCGGTGTTAATGAGATAATGAGGAGCCTAATGTGCTAAGGCTGCCTCGCACTTTCCCTTTGGTTGCGAAATATGTCTCCATTTTGAAATTCTGAGTTCATTAACCATAATTGCTTTCACATTCCCTCAAGTCGTGACCCATGGCACGTTTCTGTCAAGCCCTATCTAATGTTTTTTTTAAATATTTCGCGCGAGATATTGGGTTACTAATCAGCAAACTTATGAAATTTACAATTATTTGGTGAACAACCCAAATGAAGAAAGCATGTCTAAGGAAGATGAAGGAAGCCTGTCTAAGGAAGCGAAAATCGCCGAGTAAAAAAATTGTACTTCTCCTGACTTTGTTGTATGGGAGTGAAACATAGGTATGTCAGGATCAACATAAAGATTAGACTAAACGCCGTGGGTATGAGTTATTTGAGGACGTTTGCGGCAAAAGTAGGATGGATAGGGTCAGGAATGAGTGGGTAATAAATGAATGCGTGTTAGATGCTCCTGTAATGAACACATATGAAAGGAGTGTGCTTCGCTGGTTTGGCCATGTTGAGAGAATGGATGAGAGTCGAATTGCGAAACAGATATATATGAGTGAAATGAATGGTGCGAGAAGGAGAGGTAGGCCGAGAAAGTTGTGGTTGAATGTGGTTGAGGAAATTCTTAGGAGGAGGAATATTAGGAGTCTTAAAAACAGGAGGGCGTGTATGAAGCAGTGTATGGGGGTAAATGAGGCAAAAGAGGTTTTCAAGGATAGGTCAGTATGGAGGAAATTATTGAAGCAGATTTAGGTGTGCAAATATGTATTTATGAGTGAAACTTAGTGACTCTGCCTACTCCGGAAGGGAACGGCGTGATTGGTATGTATGTATGTACCAAAGTGAAACCTTACAATCAACGGTTATTTATCCAGACATAAAGGCTCTAAAGTGCTATAATTCACTCATTAGACAGTTAATTGCATTCACCTAAGCCAGCCCCTGTAGAGGCTTGGGGATATAAGTATTTAACCTTTTTACAAATCTTTTCTAATTGAATATTCGTTATTTAAGTCACAGTCAGTCATACATTCCGAACCAAACCATTGATCAACTTTTTATAGATTAATATCCATCGTACTTTTCTATAATTTTCGAAAAATCCTCTGCAATCAGATGTGTCAACTTTTTGATTCAGAATCTAAAGGCGAAAAAGTCATCAACTAGGTTAAAATATCATGTCTTTGTCATTAAACTCCGTTGTATCAAGCGTGGCTTATTGGAATCCACTTAACATTGCAAATCATAAGATTGACTTAGATATTCCAAATAAATTTATGAAAAGAGGACCCGCATTTCGAAGTAACACATCGAAACCCCTTCGAATGTCTTTGAATGGATTTATGTGGAATGACTAAGTCAATCTTATCATTTGCAATCTTTGTCATCAGTGCATAACATATGATATATTTTCCTCGGCCATAACACTTCCACTTTCAAACAATTCCAACCTCTATCATTCATCTATAATATCAATATCAATGCATCTTTACATCATGAACTCCTGTTTTCGAAAGCATACCTTTTTTTATCCGACTTATTAATAAATCCTTTCATATTGAAAGGAAATAATTACATCGTAACGACTATTCGGAAATATGACCATTGCCCCACTTCTTATAACACTGTTGAACAATGAAAAAGACCCCACATGACATTGTAGATATGTTAGGCATGGCGGCGCAAATAGTCTAATGGCAATTTTTCCTTGAGAAATCAATAAACAAAGAGAAAAAAAACCTACTCTCTCATGATGCTCACCGTTTTTGGCGGAGCCATTAAATTTCCTTCGTTTACAAGGAATGACACATTTCAACTTGCTTCGGATTCCCTCGAGGATAAAATAGCAGTTGAGGTGAAAGCATTGAACACAAGGTAATCAATGTAATAATTACATGTATTCCCAGTAATAACCAGATCACTATATAGACATGAAAAAAATCCAACCATGCTTTCGTTGAGTTTTTAACATACAATTATAGCTACAGATATCATTATAAATAAACGCTCATTCTTTTCTCTTTCCAAGTCTCAGTCAATTTTAGAATGATAGACAACGAAAAGCATTGCAGGAAGGTTGGACTCTGGCAAATTAAACGCTCTGAGCCAAGTGCTTTTTACAACTGCTGTAAAAAAACCATGACTGAGGAAATGGATATCACCATCGTTAAGGTAGTTTAAGTAAGATTTTTCCATAGTCGTCATGAAAACAATATTCCATTTGTATTTTCTTCATTCAGCAACCGTAAGAAGCAGAAATCAAATATTATAATAATAAGGGCCTAAACTGATAGTTTTTAACGACAGAAATCCACGGTGATTGAATGTATATATCGATGCAAATCTTTAACTTGATTCTTTTTTCACAGTGCACGGTCAAAACGCCACCGCGAAATGGATGATTTCGAACGAAGACGACGGCTTTTAGCCGCTGTAGCTACTCAACCTCAATTGCCTCAGGTACCCAAGCCATTGTGTCTTGTTGTGAGGTTTAAGTTGTTTATTTGATCGCAGGAAATTATAATTGTCACGAAGGACAATGGAGGCGCTGAAATAAAAAACTGAAGACCGCATTGCAAAGAGCAAAGGTGATTGGTCGGCGGCTACTAGGTCCTACTAGGAGCAATTATCAAAATAGTACCACACCAATTACGAAAACAAGGATACCAGCTAGTATGCTAGCGATCATGCAGGATTTCCAGTATGCTTGGTCTGTATCACACGATACTTGACCTTGCACAAGTCCTAGTAAGCTAGCTAGCATCCTCGGACTTGTAAAATGTCAAGTATCGTGTGATTCAGGCTTAAGGTGTATAGGGTGAGGAATGAGTGGGTGACGAAAGAATGTGGGCTAGATGTTCCAGTAACAGATATATATGAAAGGTGTTTTGTTAGTCGGTTTGGCCGGTCAATGGAAGTGAGTCTAATAGCTTAACAGGTGATTGGTAGCAGAGTAAACCCTATGAGAGAAATAGGAGGACTGTTATTATCATTGGTAAATGTGACAGAAGAGACTCTGAAGAGGATAAATATTTTAAGTGAACACATTTAAAAATATGAAAGCTGTATGAAGCAGCGAACGTGTGTAAGGGGAACGATAGAGGAACGCAAGGATGAGGCATTGTGGGGGATATTATCAAAAGGGTCCAAATTTTACAGACGTGGGAGAAAAACTGAAGTTCTTCGACTGTGCCAACACCGAAAGCCAATGGCGACGTGGGTTTATGAAAGTATTAAAATAACGGACTTGCTTAAATATTTATTGATGAAAAGATGGACGAATAAATTTCAAGGAGAATTTATTCTATCCATCCATACTCAATGAAAATTTCGCATGGATTGTAACATAACGAATTTAATTTGGGAAGTGTGCCTAGTTAGGCATCAATCAGCACAAGGGCGCTACAGACGAAGAGCACGTCGTGCATCGACACGGCTGCTGATAACTAATCACTGACGCAGAAGTATTGGCGTGCCACCTGAGGCCGCGTTCCCGACACGGACATTCCAGGCTTATTTCAGTGGAATACCTATCCCTTGCGTGATGTTTTAGGAGAGCACGTCAAGCCAAGAACTTCTGTCTGCAGGGGCATTAAACTAAGAAAACTAAGTCATTGTGCTTTTGGAGAAATACACCAATCATATTCCGCATCACAGGGACGACGTTACTCTTTAAAGCTTAAACTCATGCATTGCTTCGTACACGCTCTCCCATTCTTACGACTTCTAACATTCCTCCTCTCTAAGAGTATTTTCTATCACATTTACCCGTGAATTACGCGGTATACTTCTTTCTCTTACTCCGGTCACTCATCTGTTTGGCTATTCCACGAACTTGTATTATTTTGACGTGGCCAAACCAACGAAGCGCACTCCTTTTCAATATATGTCCAAAACTGAAGCATCCAGCCCACATTTACTCAACACCCACTCATTCTTAATCCTAATCATCCTAATTTTCCCGCAAACACTTCTCAGGTATTCCTACAGCATTAAGCGTACTCTTGTGCCTAGCCTGACGTACTCATGTTCCGGAGCCGTCAAACACTGTTGGAGGAGGAATACTTTTTTGCAATACAATTTTCGCTTCGCTTGACAAACACTCTTTCTTACCTATGATCCATATACTACTTACGACTTTCCTGCTGGAATTCACACGCCCTCTTATCTGTTTATCTATCCTTCCTTCTTTCGCAAACATTCGGCCAAGATAAACAAAATCATTTACTCATAAATTCAACAGATTCAGGCGAGATATCGATTTGTGGAAAAGTGCAATTGTTTCTCTTAAATTATAAAATCATTTACTCGTTCAATTACTTAATCATTTACCTTCATTATACGGCCATTTTTACCATCCTCCCAATCAAATACTTATAAGATACTCTGGTCTTTGACGCATTGACTTTCAAATCCATTGTTCATATTACTTAACAAAAGTTAATCAAGAGGTCATGTATTTCCAGTGGTCAATACTTCCGTATTATATCTTATAATCTACCTTTATTCAAATAAGCTGAGATTTGTCCCAGTAAAGCACTCGTTTCATGATGCAGCGACTACAAACATTAGAGTGCATTATAAAACCAACAATGATGCTAAAAGGCCCAAGAATACTGACGTGAGGACTAATGGGGGTTAAAAGCGTATATCACGGACTTTGGAATAACATCGCTGGCATCAGCTACGTCCTTAAATCACTATCGTGGTTGTTAATATAAATAAATCGCCATATATAATTCGTATATATAGTTTCACAACGATTTTTGTGTCTAGACTATTTTCCCACGCGTCTTTCATGCCTGGATATTTGCCTTACTTGCGTCCCAATAACAAAAATGTTAGCTCGGCGTACGACGCACCTGGTTAGCTCATCTCTGGTGCGATGATCCACTATGATAGACGTTTTTGAGCGTTTCATTGATATTTATTTAAAGGTTAGAGAATCACAGCATCAGAACATTAATTAAAGAGCACCCTTTATTTTAGGGACGATACCAGATAACCTACCTTCAGTTTGACATGTATTATAAAGCAGACTTCCTCCATTTAATGGCTTAAACATATAACGAGGTTACTCGCCATTTAACTAAGATACATATGTTTAAGTATGATGAAATTTAACACAGTAATACATTGAATTGATGTCGGTGCGATGGCATCCCTTCATATAGCTTGGTAAATCTCAATTTCCACCCGATTAACATCATTCAAAAACTTGTGAAAGATACAGTAAATATTGAAATACTTAAAATATATGTTTTTCAGCTTAGGTCATCGATAGTACAACACAAGTATTTAGGTTTAACTAACAGACTTCCGGTTTCCGTCTGAGAAAATGGGCAGCATATTGTGATGAACGTGGCATTGTTGTCAAGGGAAACCTCTTCTGTTTACCTTGCATATCAAATCTATCTTTCAATATATACCATAATTAGGAATTTAGATAAATTATCAAATGATCCTGCTAAAATAGCAATGGATGCTGGAGTTAGTAGAACAACTGGTTTTCGTGACTTTGTCAAAGCATCGAAAGCGTCGGTTTATTGCTTTCTCGGATGAGATTTTATCGGAAGTAGTATTTACTTTGAGTTTTAAAAATATGAAAGGCCTAAGACACTTAACCTAAATTTAATCGTTACAGCAAATTATGTGCATCTGAAGCACAGTATTTGGAAGGTTAGGTTCCCCCTAAATGGAAAGGGGGTGATTGATATCAAGGGAATGGGCGAGGGAAGGATTAATCGGGCAATAGAGGAACAGTGGAGTGAAAGAGTGAGTGAGAGAAACGGCCTCGGACACAGCTTACACTCTCTATTTTACTCAAAACCCAAATCTCAGAAGTCTGAAACGGTAATGTATGAAGTATATAGAATTGAGCTGGTCGTTCATCTATAGGGGGTGACCCACGGTTGAGGTCATTTACGCCGCTATAGATTGTAGCCCTGCGGAAGATTTTGGGAATTGGACTACTGAACTTTCACTGACAGGCGAAACAGGGGACGAAGATTATTTAACGTGGAGACTCCCTAATTGCTGCCAACACAAGCGCTTCGGGATGACTCACAACTACCTACCTTCTGATTCGTTTCACAATGAGTCCTCAAGCTTGAATTCCCGATACAGGTAACGGTAATGGGCAAAGGGCGATTCTCACCGCTTGCCTTAAGACCTTGCGTTCTACGTAGTATAGTTCGCTGAGTAGTTTGGTATCCCTGCCTCATCCTCCCTCTTTCCCTCTCCCTCTATTTCCATCCGTCCTTTTCCTTCACCCCCTCAACTTTTACCCACCCTCCTACCCCGCTGCGCAGGTCTGCGCCAGTAACTTTTGCGGCAGATATATCAATGTAATTTGCAGTCACATAAATGCACAAAGAATATGTAACGAACATTAATACCAAATCTCCTTGAGAAAACCAAACTCCTGTTGAAGTTCTTGTACACTCATTAAGGGAGGCGAAAATGGTTTTTAAGGAAAGGGAATTACTGGGGATATTATGAAAAAGGAAGCCCGTTTTCTAGAGCTAACGGCAATAATAACTTTGAATACTTTGAATCAACCGATCCCGAAAGGGAATGGCGAGATGGGTACATCAGTATGAAAGTAGATCCAGGAAGTTTGGCAACTCTGCGGAAAAATTCACCCTGACGTCACCCTCATTCCCGAGGAGACCAAAGCAAAAAGGGTTCAATCCGTAAAAGTGAATGCGGAGGTGTAGGCAATTATGTGAAAGGGTCAAGATCGCCCTATATAACTCGAGGCGGCGTCTTAAAAGAACTTAGAAGACGAGGGACTCGCTCTCCTCCATAGAAACGATGAGTGCCTTCTTCGCTCGCAGCGGACCGTGGCTCCGTCGTAAATAAGATAATGACCGTTGCCCAGGGAGGGGGCGGGGGTCGCTTTTTGGATTCGATGACTGCATCTTGAGGGGGAGGGGCTAGGAAAGCGGGGAGGGGGAGAGAGAGAGAGAGAGAGTTAAGGGGGTGTGATGCTGTTTGTCAACAAAACGAGTCGCCGCCGCTTTTGCATACGACCACAATCGGAAGAGACGAGGAGATTTACTTGCATACGCAAAGGATTTTAGAATATGGAATCGCGTGCTATGGGGGGGGGGGAGCTTACTTAACTAATTTGCAACCTCTTCTGGTATCTCAGAAAAAGGTAATAAGGGTTATGCTAAGGGCGTCTAATAAAACGCATTCCTTTCCGCTATTCAAACAAATGAATATTTTACCTTTGAGGTATATATTTGTGTATAAGGTCCTTGGGATTTTTTTATAATCTTGGAGGTGAAAAGAAAACACCAAGAGTCCATGAGCCACGTAGCTGTCACAATGTTACTATACCTAGACCTAGAACAGAAAGTTTTAAGCAGAGTTATTCATTCCTAGGGCCCAAAATATATTGCCCGATACCTGAATTTATTACTAATGCAAGAAATGAATGTAAATATTGTAGAGGTGTAAAAAATTGGTTAAATTCTATTGATAATCTATCAACTTTATTTTTATATATTGTGTGAAATTATACAACTCACAGCAGTGTCAATTATCTATTTAATGTTTTCGTTTTTTCTTCTTTTTTTATTATTTATATGTAAATTTTAATGAGTTAATTTCTATATGCTGAGTGAATTTCGATTTTAACCATACCAGCACTAATACATTGTCATCCAAATATAAAGCAACCTATTGAAATCATTTTGTATGTAAGAACGAGTCGGTAACCCCAAAACGGAGTTCCTCCAAAGGGGTACCTAGGTATATTCCAGAAATCATGTCACTCTAAATTGTATCTGTCATTTGTGGAATAAACTCATATTATTACTATTATTATATAACTGCTAGTTCGCTTCATCAAGGCGCATCCAGAAAGTAATTTTCCCTATTTAAAAAAAATAAAACATAGCCACATGAAAAAAATTATAAGCTACAGGCACAGCAATGTTTCAGCTATTTTTCGACATAGCCACCACCAGAATTGAGACACTTGTCGCATCGTGGGATCAACTTATGTATTCCTGTGTCGCAGAAGTCTGACGCCTGTGAATGGAACCAGCGAGTGACAGTCGTCTTCAGCTCTTCGTCGTTGTCAACACGGTGACCGGAGGACAGGAATTTTTTTGAGGCTCAAGAAAAGATGAAAATCGCTGGGAGCAAGATCAGGACTGTATGGTGGATGATTAAACAGCTACCTGCCGAAATCCTGCAGAACTGTTGCTGTGCGCCGAGCCGTACGTGGACGAGCATCTTCGGTGGTGGTTATGTCGAAAAATAGCTGAAACATTGCTGTACCTGTTGTCAATAAAGTTGTTCGTGTAACTATGTTTTCTTTTTTTTTGAATAGGGAAACTTACATTCTGAATGCGCCTCGAAGTTAAAATTTGAAAAGTTTCCATTAGAACCGTATAAACATATTGACAAATGTAAAGAGTTAGAATGGCATCTTAAAGCACTAAGGAGGAGATAATTATTTTCCTCAGACCTACATCTACATCTACATAATACCCCGCGAGCCACCGCATGGGCGTGTGGCAGGGGGTCTAAGGTTACCAGTCGTGTAAAAGTGTAAATTTTTTGGAGATGGAATGGTGACATGTATTATAGGAGTGTATTTAGTGGAGCTCAATTTTTATTGTGGTCGCTCATTGTTCGCAGAAAGAACGAGTTTTTGTACCTATCTGTGCGGCAGAGTATCTCTCTTATTTTAACGAATATGTCAGGCCTAGAAATGTAGTTAGGCGTCATGATAATATTTTCTGTGTCACTCTGAAAAATATCAGTTCTGAATTTATCAAGCAAACTCAAGCCTAGCGTGTAGCCTCCGAGTCTTTAGAGGCTCCCACCTTAATCCCTCTAAAAGTTGTGAGACACTATATGTACACTCGCAGCAGTTTTTAACGAAGCGAGCCGCCGCATGGGCGTGTGGCAGGGGGTGTAAGGTCACCAGCCATGTAAAGATGTAAGTTTTTGGGAAGTGAAATCGTGGCATGTATTATAGGAGTGTATTTAGAGGAGCTCCGTTTTTATTGTGGTCGCTTATTGTTCGTGGAAAGAACGAGTTTTTGTACCTATCTGTTCGGCAGTGTATCTCTCTTATTTTATCGCATCTGCCAGGCCTAGAGATGTAGTGAGGCGTCATGATAATATTCTCTGTGTCACTCTGAAAAATATCAGTTCTGAATTTATCAAGCAAACTCAAGCCTAGCGTGTAGCCTCCGAGTCTCTAGGGGCTCCCACCTTAATCCCTCTAAAAGTTGTGAGATACGGTCTATATCTACGGTCGTAGCAGTTTCTAAAAAAGCGCGCTGCTTTCCTTCGTATTTTATTTAAATTTTTGGTTAAATATTTATGACCAGGGTCCCAAATGCTCGCGGCGTATTCGAGGTGTGGTCTGGAAAACAAAACGAATCATGGAAAACCAAACGCATAAAAAATACACCGACAGCGGTGGCTTTTACTTCAAGTTTCTTTGAAATCACACTACTCTGGTGCAAGTTCCAAAGATTCTTCCGAGATGTACGCAGTGAATTCGCAGAGCTCTAGATGTGAGAACTAAAAAATGCGTAAAGGCTAAAAAAAAACAAGGTGCGATTCACTCATTCGTGGGGCGGGATCCACGAGTAGTTCCGTGACGCCGGTTTATTTATATCCTCGAGGCGCGGGTTTCCATGGCGTGTGAGGTGCGAGCGAGTCGGGTGCCGAGCAGTCCGTCTTCAAAGACCTGTTACTCAAGAAACGCTTATTCCCACAAGGCCAATGCACTAATGCACTCAAGGACATGACACTCGAATAATTTAGAGTTAATTTGAGGGTATGCTATGCGCAGACGCTTCCGGAGAAAATAAGTGGCTAAGATAAACTAGAAGCGCTGCGGAAAACCGATTTATTTGAGGTGGTTAATGGTGCAAAAATATAGTTTTATACGACAGAAGTTCTAAGTGATTAAATGAAAATAACTAAATAAGTCTTCAACTTGACTCATTTTTTTCTCGCGGTGCGTTTGAAACTCCATCAAAACGGAAGGCTTATTGTGATCCCGAAGAATTTACAGCGGTGACAGTATGATTAATTTTCAAATTTAATTGAGAAAACATACAAACTACACATTGTTAGTTTTTTTACGAAATCTAATTGTTATAAATACCTCATTTTGTAAATAGTATCTCTCTGGAGTGCATACGCGTACCGTATCCCATGCAGATGGGGTGGTATGTTATGGCAAATATCTCCTAAAATAATGCTGTGAGGTGTTGAATTTTTTGTGTAATTAGAAGGGTGAGATATTTTACTTTAAGGTGAGAAGATTTTTTGTGATATCCATGAATGTACTGCGGTGAAAATAAGATAAACTTTAAAAAAATATTTGAGAAAACATACAAACTACACGCATTTTCTACGACATCTAAGCGTTATAAATTCCTCATTTTGTAAATAAAGCCTCTCTGGTGTGCAGACACGCAACATTTCCCATGTAAAAGGCCTGTATTTTTTGACAAATAACTCCGAAAGTTATATGGTAAGGGCTTGAATTTTTTGTGTGATTAGAAGGGTGAGATATTTTCCTTTAAAATGAGGCTAAATTCATTGATTTCTAAGTAAAATGGTATTTCGCTCAAACTACCTAAACGTAGTTCATCTTTAAAATGAAACCACTTAGTTTTTTCCCACCAATATATTAAAAAACACAATTCGACCGGTTTCGGCCTTTTTAAGCCTTGTCAAGAATACAAAGCAAAATACCATGATACAGCACAGTTTATATAGAGAAACCTCAAGGAGAGGGAGGTGGTTAAAAGAAGGGGGGGGATGATGAGAGTTGAGTAAGTTTAGAGGAGGTGATTGGGCGACACTTCAGGGTAAGGAACAATCAGGTGGTGACGCCAGGCTCAAGGACTACGGAGATGGAGGTGGGGGTACAGGCACAGAGATCAGGGGTAGAATATATTGGTGGAAAAAACTAAGTGGTTTCATTTTAAAGATGAACAACAAAAACTTCCACAAAGTGAACTCGCCAACCATTGATTTCACCTTAACTGCGATTGGTATGCTCTTTAGCACACTCAATTGCGTTCGGATTGGTTGAACGCGAAATCAAACGAACCCGTGAGCAGCATACATGCGCATCCGGATATTTGGCAGATTAAACGCTTTGGCCCGCACCCAGGCGGCGCTGACGCGGAAATTCCCAAGGATGCTCTGCTGTGAGGAACGGAATAATCTAGAATGGAATGGTGCAAGCAGAGATCGGCCGCTGTGGAGAAATCACAAGCGGGCGTGTTGGGACTGAACATAAAAACAAAATTCTCACCAAGTCGTGAGCACTTTCAAATCGTTCACAAACTGAACGAACTGTTAAGAAAAATTCGACTGTTGAGAGAAAATCGGCGAAAATTCGCAAAGAGAAAATAGTCAAATTAATTGGACACATTAAAAAAAAGCAGCATCTTTGGAACAATAATGAAAAGAGAAATGAATAGGCAGAATCACATGGGAAGACGTATTATTGAATGCATCAGACAATTTATGACATATTTGAATGGAGAATAAACGTTGGAAAAAATTGGTTACGTGATATGAGAATGAATTAGAGAGCTGCAGCAAACCAACCTTTGGATTGGTTACCGCTGATGGTTCTGTAATGTTGGTCTTTCAATTTTGCTAAAGTCGATTACAACGTACGCTTCTCGAATATAATAATTAATCCATTAGTGCCCGTCGGCAAGTTAATTGCCATGCTACATTTTGTCTTACCGAGCGTTCACTTAGTAACCAATTCTTTCAATTCTTCGCATGCGCCTTTGCTAGACCTTACATTGCTGACTGGCATAACTCGTTGCTTGTCAGTGTGATTGTGTCTCGCGTGCTAGTCGGACTTCTGCAGTCCCTCCAGGTGTTGCGTTGACGAATGGTGACAACCTTATATAAAATGTAAGTTGGGGCCAATTTTTGTGCTTGATTGGCCAATTTTTTTCACGTAAAGTTATTGTGAATACTTTAATTAATTATTCAAAATATTACGTAGAAATGTGGATTTATTATTTTTCTGTGCCAGTGTTAAAATTGATGGCAACAACCCTCTTACAATCAGTGCCACCGAAATTTGGTGGTACCAGCAAAAAGTGCCACCATTTGGGAGTTTTGTAGCACCTTATGAAAAAAACAATATGAAGTTACTATTTTAGATATGAATGTGATTTTTTTTATTTTTTGCTAAACATGAATTAATTGTTGTTTATAATATTCTTATAAATTTCATTAAGGATAAATGTAATTATTACAACAAAATTAGTTTGAAAAATAATTTGTGCTCGAGCCGATATATCGGCAAATGACACTTTTCGCCTGTGGAGCAAAAGCCGATATATCGGCCTGTGGCACTAAGAGGATTAAGTTGCCGACGGGCACTTGCGTAGTCAAATATTGGGAGAAAACGCCATTTCTCAGATTTCATTCGAATTTCAAAAACTATTAGTAATGGAAAAGTAGTTTTTTCAAACATTATTGAGTACTTTCGTCCTTTTCATGCAACATTAGGCGTATTTTTACTATTTATGTTTTTAAAATATTGATATTTGTCATCACATCATCATAATAATAATTGTTTTACTTTGGCTCTATTTATGGCTCTGAAACCATGATGTCATTGACAGGGGACGTATTGAAGGTGCTCGAAGACAAAGTTTAAAGAAAGAGAATATGAATATAATTATGGTAATAAGTAAAAAACTAAAATAGAAACAATCTATGTGGAAGGGGAGAGAATGAAATCCCAGGAACAAAAAAGAAGAAGCAGGTTAAGAGAATGGAATGAAAATAGGAGACGGTTGTATGAAATCTATCCTGACACTGAGAAACTTAGGGGGGAAATGAAAAGTGGAGGAATGGATATAAATAGCTTTTTGGGTGAGTAAGGAGGAAGGGCGGAAGAATGCCGAGCAAAAGAAGGAAGTGATGTGGGAAATTCGTGATTCTTCGATCTAGAGTAGATCACACTAAAATGCATTCCACACTCAGGCCTACTTCGTGCCATGGATAACCAATAGTAATTACATAAATATATATTACGGATTGCTATCTCGTCTCCAAAAACTGTTGTCTAGAATTCCGTTAACAAAAAAACATTTTGGAAAGTGGTGTCGCCTAGTGATGAAAGACGGAAGTTCAAATGTTAATACAGTCAATAGTTTGTAAATAAACCCGTCGTACTGGTTTTTACCATGAATATAAATGGGTTTTACTTACAATTAATCATAATGCAGTGGATAAAAAATTAGCACTACCACGGGACGTAATTATACACTTTTTTAATATCGTTCGGTCTACAAATATATTTGATTCCTCTCCAAATTTAATTACAAAAATGTACAATTAACTTCTTAGAACTTCGTGAATATCGCTATACGGAAATTTAATAATAATGCGAGATGACTTCATGAGTATTCCCAATGGCCACCATTGCAGTGTAGGTAAAAAGGAATGCACTTACCGCCGCCGTGAACAGATTCTTATTATTCAATCCAAGTCTCCTGTTTTGGGTCCTCATAGACGCATACCCTGTTTTGCAGCCTGGTACGAAGCAAGTTCTGTTTAAACTAGGCATTCTAAATTCTTTAATTAAGCCGAACGGGCTTAATGCATTATATATATTCATGAGTGATTACTTTAAACTGATGCACTCGAATCGTGACACCAATTACTTTCTATCAAGGTCTAAAATCTGCCAACTCAAGAGTAACTCACAGAGTTTTGTGGAAATGTATTCATAAAATAAACCAACTTCGTTGCGTGTTCCACGACTGAAATTCGGCCGAGGGAACCGCTGATCCCAGGACACAAAAATATACTTTGATTTACTTTTTTATGCACTGCGAACAAGAATTTTTCGAATTGCAGTCTTAGAAATTGAGAACGTTTTCCTCAACATTTCTCTTTCCAAAGCACTAACTTGTTCTCGATGTTTGATGAGTGGTTTTTGAATAAAATGAAGTGGAAACTCAGCCCGAATGAGAATAAGTACCTCAAAGTTTTTCTTATAAAGCGGAGAAAGGAGAATGAATGTTTCAGATAATCAAGAGATTAGCAATGGTGAAAAATTCTCTTTTTCAAATTGGAACTCAAACTCCCATCCATAGGCAAAAGAAAAGCGCCCATTTGCATTCTCCAGTGTTTTTTATCGCTCATCAGCGCAACTTTCTCACCATTCTTCCCGTGTTTATTAAAGAACTTGAGAGGGCAGAGTAATCTTTTATGCATAAAAAGCACATATTTCTTTTTAATGTGAGCGTAAACTAGGTCCACTTCCACTTTTTTATTTGTATGTGTATTCTCGCAATACTTACAAAATACGTATTTAAAAATTAAGGCAGTTGAAAATGCATATCATTAAATATTTATGATTAATTTCTGTTAGCCATTACATGCCTTGTAAAACATAAAGTTCCACATCGATTGAAATACATGAGTAAACGTTGCATGGAAATAGGTTAGCCATTAAAATCGATACAAATATTAGAAGTCATTCCCCAATGACTGGTAAATACAGTCATTCTCACTTAATGGGCAGATGATGTTCAACGGTAAATTTAACTTTGGTAGGCGTTACTTCGCGATGAATTACATGAAAGTAATACAAGAAACGATGTCGGGCGTCACGTTGTACTCGTCCGTTTCGCTAAGAAAATTTGACGAAGTTTTGACTCAGTTTTTCCCATATGGTTTTATTTTTCACGACTTCGTATTATAACCATGAGTACATTTCACTAGTATAACATCAATACACCTGTAATGAAACCAAAGCTGTGGAAAGTAAAAGCTACACGTCGTCAAAGCTGCTTGGAAACTCAGGCGTAAATACTAAGTAAATATATTTTTTGCACAGGGATGGCGCCTTGATATTTGTAATAAACCAATATAACTGCATGAAATATATGATTAGAAGAAATCTATTGATATAAAATCAAATGAATGCGAAAAAAATGTCATGTGATCTAACGCTACGGATTTTTACACCGAAATTATATTTGGTATTCAACGAAATATTCCGCGAGTTGGAGTAAATGTATACATTTGTAACCGCATAATATCGATATATATATATATATATCATGTGCCAAAAGACTATGTGTGAAAGTTGCTTTATTTATTAAATTTTACATCAAAAATTTAACGTCAAATTTCCAAAACTAAATAACAAGTTTGCTGTATTTTTTTCCATTTTATCCATAGATATCATCAGTGAAAACAAGCATTCAAAATTCCACGCAAATATGCACACGAACAAAAAAGCCAAACAACTGCATTCACTAATCATTTCACTTTGTTTTGAAAAGTCTCTCTACTTCACTGGCCGTATGGGTTTACCTTGCCTATGTATACGTGACCAAATCCATTTTCACCCGAAATACTCCAAAACCAGGCGCGTGTATGCAAAAACGTGGAAACTCAAGAAAAGTTTTCCATACAAGGAAACGAAGGGCGCGAGAAAACAGTCGGCCTCACACCGCCTCGGCCAATCAAGGAAGCAGGAAGTCATGTGCGGGAGGAGATAAAGTTATGAACAGGGAGTGGCCGACTAATTCAATTACGTAAAATCTCAGCAGGAATGTGCGTCGATAGCAAAATCGCAATAAGGTTTCTCCGGACGAATAGCGGCCTCTATGAATCCGCGTGCTCTATGGGCCAAGTCCTATATGAACCCATTTCAGGACAGAAATTGATTCTATAAGAGCGTTCGCCACGCAGATACTAGCAGCGAATGAAAGGCGCAAAATTTCAGACACTTTTTTTGCAATGTCCGTCTAACGAAAACTGATTGTTTTGGAAACTTCTCTTTAACATGCCGCTGATTCATATTGAGATGGTTACACTGTGAAAGTAATCACCTGCCATTTTATTCCGAATAGATTTAAAAAATAAGTCCTTCCGTCTGATATGAACGAAAAAAATTTACATATTAACGCCATATAAAAATAGTTTTGACTTGAAATTACATAATTTTGTACATGAAAAGGGGAGAAACACGGGGGAATTAGTTTTTTTCAAAATACTATTATAAATTCCATTTTATCGAAGTGAAATGAATGGTGCGAGAAGGAGAGGTAGGCCGATAAAGTTGTGGTTGAATGTGGTTGAAGAAATTCTTGGGAAGTAGGAATATTAGGAGTCTTAAAATTAGGGAGACGTGTATGAAGCAGTATATGGGGGTAAATGAGGCAAAAGAGGTTTGCAAGATAGGTCAGTATGGAGGAAATTATTGAAGCCGAGTTAGGTGTACAAAGATGTATTTATGAGTGAAACTTAGCGCCTCTGCCTACCCTGAAAGGGAACGGCGTGATTGGTATGTATGTATATGAATAACAGCCGCACAAACTTTATGTTGACCAGTAGGAATTGTACAAACTTTCCAATATTGCAGAAAACTGTAATTTTTCGGCACAGTATTCGCTTTCCGCTGCATTAACGTCGCTAAAATAAATTCTGAACCAATTTCTTCTCCCACCATAACTATTTTTACCCTGAAGTTGGCAATGATTAGGTCATCCATATGAAATTAAAGATGATTTATATGATATTCTTGGAGCGTAAGACATCTATCGCAGTAGTATGCCATCGCTGAGCTACTGGAATGAGAGAAAGTCTCTTTCATCTTAATATAAATTTTAGTAATTTTCAAAGAACTGATTAATTACAGACAGTAGAATCAGTGGAGAGTGCCGGTTTAAAAAGCGCATTCGACTGTATAGCTGCGCGATGTGAACATCATCGAAATGAAAACCTATTACGTTACATTCCTTGTAAGCATTTCTTTTAGCCTTTACACATAGCTAGGTGGTTGGGACGGAGCTTAAAAACACATTTGCGTCAAACTTTGCATTGGTGTACTTGAAAATTAACATGTTTATATAAAATTACACAAAATTTCATGCTATCGATTTGATTCTTGATAAACTAATGCTTTATTATATACTCTCCTATAGACCTTGATACGTATTCCTCAGCGGCAAATACATACAAATAAATATTCAAACAGAAAGGGCGAAAGAAAGTGGATAGGAACACTTAAAATCAACAGACACAATGATGGTGTGAAGATGTAAAGATATATATATGTATCCCATTTCAATGACATTGAACGCATTATTTTGCCTTTAGAAGAAAATCCGTGCATATATAATCGCAATATTTAGGAGTACGTATCAAGGTCTATAGAGCAGCATATTAAAAAGAATTAGTTTATCAATAATCAAATCGATAGCATGAAATTTTGTTTACTTTTATATAAACATAATTTGTGATTCTGTATTATAAACATAATTGGTGAATATAAACATAATTTGTGAACGTCCTCCTTAACTGAACATCACACGACCGCCAAACAGTTTCATTCGTGGGGTATCCTGAATAATAGTGGAGCTTGGTTTGATATTAATGAGTATATTCTGTCGATATCGATTACATTCCAGCGACAAAACAACAAATACAGCCACTGCTGTCTTTCCGGCCTGAAAAACTTCTTGAAATGTAGTGTCAACTACGAAATTTATGAGGCATCAGCTAGAGGGATATCCAGTTTTGAGACTTTCTCAAGCCCTTTATGTATAAATCAGTAAGAGAAAGGCCATGAGTAATGATTTTCAAATTATCCATTGTAGGTATGATGAAGCTTCTTCATCATTTGAAAACATCGGTGGCCTATTATTTCCAAATTCCTATCTTCTTTTAAAGAAACGAACTGATTTAGAAACTGTATATACACTGTTCACGTGGGAGTGTTATCAGTAAACTGGTATCGACCTGAGTAAGCGCCAATGAATGCATATAATGAGAATTAAGAATGGAAGGATCTTTAATTTAAGATGATAGAAGGATTGTGAATTTGAACAGAGCTGAACAAATCAGTCACATTTGTGAGTGATCAAATATTAAGTAACCTTAACGACCAAATAAACAACGTCATTATTACGTGATAATTACGTTGAAATAATGGGTCGATTTAAATAAAGTTATGTTCAATCACAGTGTTACAGTTTTTTATCGTAATATGAATACATCTATTGAGTTACACATGAGCACTAATTGACGAAAAAATTTTATTTGTCTATCCAATAAGTTTTGAGAGAAATGGATTGGATATTAGCCTCTGCCAGATGAAAGTCATGATCGAATTTTGAAGACCGCGGCGACATTGTTTGGAAACAGAGCATTAATAAAAATGACAAAAATGAAAAAAAATCCGTAAGTTAAATATGTGATACGACAAAGGTTAATTACAACAGGATGAGGTACAGTAATGAATTGGTGCTGATTTTGTTCCCGATGATTTGTAATGCGCAAGGCCTAGGGTTTATTAAAAATTATACATACATACATACATACCAATCACGCCGTTCCCTTCTGGTGTAGGCAGAGTCACCAAGTTTCACTCATAAATACATATTTGTTCACCTAACTTTGCTTCAATAATTTTCTCCATACTGACCTCTCCTTGAAAACGTCTTTTATCTCATTTACCCCCATACACTGCTTCATACCCGCCCTCCTGTCTTTAAAGGCCGCTTTACACTGTACATTTTATTGTACAAACGAATGTATCATAGAATGTACAAGAAACTGAATTGAATTAGAGCAGGTTCTATTTCCCGTTGAGTCATTCAGGCAATCATACAATTTGCCGCTTTACACGTTACAATTTACTTCGTGAAGATATTCGTACATTCCTTTGTACAATAATATGTACCGCGTAAAGCGGCCGTAAGACTCCTAACATTCCTCCTCCTAAGAATTTCCTCAACCACATTCGACCACAACTTTCTCGGCCTACCTCTACCTCTCGCGCACCATTCATTTCGCTCTTATATACCTGTTTCGTTATTCGACTCTCATCCATTCTCTCAACATTGGCCAAACCAACGAAGCACACTCCTTTCATACATGTCCATTTCTGAAGCATCTAACCCACATTCATTTATTATCCACTAATTCCTGACCCTATCCATCCTACTCTTGCCGCAAACATTAAAAATTAAAATCGTGGAATTTACCCATTATTTGTCATATTTCAGGGGAAAGGGATATTTCCACGAACAACTGAGTAGCTTGGCTCCCCTGGCCCCCCCTCCCTCATTGCCTTCCTTTCTTGTCCTCCGTCCTTCACCTTCACCCCCCTCCCACTCCATTCTTACCTCTCACGTAGATGTGCGCCAGGCAATCATGCGATAGCTCTTTACAAAACAACCCCAGTCCCGAATTATGAACACAAGAAGTGAAGCATCCAATTTCTGCTGTCCCGCCCACCGAACTATTAAATATCATCAAATCTTTTTTGGTTGGATCCACAAAATTATGGAATCTTCTCCCCAAAAATCTGAAGAACATTCATAACCCAAAATCATTCAAACTCAAACTTTATCACTTCCTTCAATGCACAGAAATCAAATTCTAATTCGCTTTGTCAATGTGTATCACTGTCACATATTCTATATCAAAATTCAATGATTTGCGTTGTATTTATAATTGCTTTGTGATATCTAAGCATGTTAAAATATCTTTATTATTTTTTGAATTTAAACTTGCATAAAATTTTTAATATATTATTAATATAATGTTGAACCACTTTATTGAAGCTTTGTAGTTAAAAATTTATGTGAAATACTTAAATAAGTATATTTCATTCTATCTCGATGTATTGTATTTTCATGTATCAAAAAGTGCTCACCACACATTATTGGTGCTCTTAGGGGTATTGTACCCGGAGCAAATCATCATTATATATATTATTTCTCAAGGGTGTTTTTTTGTCGCAACGCCATAACTCCCATAATTATTCATCAAATTTAATGATTCAAACATTGTTTTAAAGCTTGTTTTCTACGCTATCGACGAAAAATAGACAAATGATTTAAAATTAAAGTTATAGTTAGAAAATTTAAAATTAAAGTTTTTGTTAAAAATTATCAAAAGTTAACACTGCCATCGGTTGACAATACAATCAACTAATGTGCTGGCTATGGTTACGTGCTTAAAAGACTAGGAGGCACCATCTATAAACACATCGTTCAGTTGTAACTCAAACATAAATAACATATAATTGTCCATGGGAAGAAACTGGTAGAAGAACTGGAAGGAAGCAGGAAGAAACAGGAATACGCTGCATACTGAACGAAATATTTGACAGGTAGAAGAACAGGAAGAAAGAAGGAAGAAACAGGAAGAAGCTGCATACTGTGCGTAATATTCGCACGGGTCAGCTAGTAAACTTTAATTATTATATGGAATAATATATGGAGAAAATTAAAATGAGGATTCCAACATCATTGTCCAAAAATATTGGCATTACCTGCTCTCGTCGAGAACGCACGGTTATCCTCTCCGCTTCGAAACATGTGTGCACGTAGACTTCTCGAACTCTCAAGTGTCCTGCGGCCGCGAGTGGAGCGTTGCCCCAGCGGCGATGGTCCAGAGGTGCTGCGGATTGGTCTGGGTCAAACGGGGGAAGGAGAGAAGAGGCTGGGCAAAAGCCGGAAGATGAAGAAACGACGACCTTGCGCCCCCTTCACTTCTTCCTTTCTTCAATTCGTTATGCTCCTTTACGAGCACACTCCCAATTAATATCTCCCACGGACAACACGGCAGCGGAAGGCACACTCTTGTACACACACAAAAACACTGGGATAAATTTACGTAACGACAATTTGGACTCTTGCGAGGGAAAACTTTATACCCACCCACAATACACTTGAACGAGTGCAAAGTTATAAATAAAGTATTCTCGAACGAGTGAGAGAAACAGAAGACGACGAAGAGAGCCTCAAAGAAGACAATAAAATTCTCACCGTAAAAAATAATCAACACTTTTTTCAAATTCTCTCTCTGTGTGAGCAAATGGGCAAGGTTAAGAAGAATGTTTCAACCCGTACACTTTGACATTCTCTTTTTAAAGTGAGGACCACAGTGGTGAGCAAAGGAAGATAAAAATACATTCACCGACTGCTTCCTTTCTTGGCGGAAAAATGTGACAAGGGTTTGTGGGCTATTTCTGACAACCGGACAGAAAGATAATTATGCGAACATATTTTTTTTAGCTTTCATTAAAAATTTTCGTGGAAGAAAAATTACATTTACAAAAGGACTGGGCGCGGAACAACACATTTGTAAATGCCATTTAAAAAGAAAATAACAGTCTTTGTGTTGGCTCATTAATTTCAACGCTCCATAAAACACCTTTCTTGGGCACGCAATGTCACTATTTTTTTAAATTCCACTCAAGGAAGCCGATTCGAATGGACAAACAAAATTTTTCGGGGAAGGCTGGGCAATTTGAGAAAAAAGGCGAAGTGCGAACGTAAACATTGCCGGCAGCTTCTTCAAGGTCGAGCGTCGATTCTGGTTTCACGGCATTGGGTTCGAATGGGAATGAGTGAGGACGCACATCACCGTTGTAGTGCACACTGTGAATCATTGAGAGGGAAGTCCACTAGCTTAAATGCCACAGGGATTGATAGCACGTGCGCTAAGTATTCACTCGCATATGTACTGACAGATAGCGGTTCACGGAGCGAACAGCAATGCTGGAAACTCCAACTTACGCCGCACAGACCGGTCACTTGGAGGAGTTGTACGTACTCTCGTCGTAGATGGTCACGCAGAAATCGGGTGAAGACCACCAACCAACGCCATTGATGACGTAGGGTCAACTACAAACTTCAGGAATCGCAAACAATAGGCAGCAACAGTAGGTGATCACCAAACGACATTCAGGGATCAACTGATAATCACAAAGTTAACAAAACATCGGAGACAATTGTAAAGTTTCGATCGACACTCGTCAGATGTCGCATCAATCATCGACCGCAAAAATGGTCAGACGTCGCAACAATCACCGACATCCCAAACTGTTGGCGCGGACACCGTTGTCATGGCAGAGGCGAGGGCGAGGAACGCTGAACGCGCGGTGAAGATAGCGGACCACATTAAAACACTCGGACCTCGACGTAGGGCGCGAAAAAACAACCGAACTGACGCACTTTTGTGTGAAGAGACTACGTGTTTAACTTGCGCACGCTCGCTTCGGGGAAGTAAGCAAACACGACGCACAGATGCAAAAGAGCAATCAACGTGGGGATCTCAGATCTCCTCCTTTTCCTACGGTGTCCGCCTCAAGACTTGACTCTTAGGTGGTTGACGCCTCCACGCGTGGCGGCGACGGCCGAACTGACTGACCGAACCAACTCCTCTGCGGCTCCTCTTCCTCGTCTCCTTCCCTCCAGAGCGTCATCCCATGCCACACACATCCCTCCCCCTTTCCTTCCTTCCCTCCCCTTCCCTCTCCACGCCATCCCCTCCGCGTGGCTTCAGGAGGGGTGGGGGATGGAATGGGGTGGGTGGGGAAGTGAGGGGTTGGGAGGACATATCGACTGCGGAGGGGGAGTTTTGCGGTGAGGCTATTCCATTGGGGAGGTGGGCGGTGCTTGACGGAGAACAGGGAGAATACCCGAGGTGGTTCCATTGCAACACGATTTCAGGTAGTTTGAGCGATATATCATTTTACTTATAAATCAATTAATTTGGTCTCATTTTAAAGAAAAATATCTCACCCTTCTAATAACACCCAAAATTCATGTCCTTACCACATTACTTTCGGAGATATTTGCCAAAAAATATAGCTCTTTTATATGGAAAATGTTACGTGTATGCACTCCAGTGGGACATTATCTACAAAATGAGAAATTTCTAACATTGGATGTCGTAAAAAAACTAACAGCGTGTAGTTTGTATGATTTCTCAACTATTTTTGACAATAAATCATATTATCACCGCAACAGGTTCTTGGGTATCACAAAAAATCTTCCGTTTTGAAGGATTTTCAAATGCACCGCGCGAAAAAAATAAGTCAAGTTGAAGATTTATTAAGATATTTTCATTTAATTACTTGCCATTTCTTTCATATAAAACAATATTATTGCACGATTAATAATGCAATATTTAATGGATGTGTCCTACAGCTGGTGAAATCAAAAGGTATAGTTTGAATATGGTCTCTATTATGACTAGGGAACTATCTCGTCGAACTACATCAAGGCGGCACTGCCCTCGCCATTAAAGTCAAAACAAATACTAAATGACGCATTTTATTATTTCGTTTGAAAAATCACTGCTTTCGCTAATTGAAAGGGTTTCCTATTTCTAACAAAAACTAAAACACAAAATATGAGCAAATTATTCCACAAACATATTTTTAAAGAACACGTTGGTCCAGTCATAGGATCCAGCCGCAGCGCCATAATTTTACAGAGCCACCGCATTTTGACTTCAATCGCGGCAGTATTTCGTTAATAACTTTTAAAAATAGTTGGTAAGAGTCCTATATTTTATTTTATTTCGATCTCCCAGGACTTTTGAAATTAATAAACTATTTTACTTATAAACATAAGTTAGCTCTCCCGTTCGAATTTACATTTGTTGCTGTAATCTTAGCAATCTCCTTTAGTGCCCATGTATTGACTTCCAAAGCTGGATTACAATAAAACTAGCCTGAAAGCACTGCTGTTATCTTTTAATACCAGTTTATGAAACGCACTTCCAAGATGTTGTAATTAACTTTTCAAAATTTCTGGAATAACTGACCCAGAGGAAAGAGTCAATTTGAGGTAGTTTGAGGGAGAAATAATTTCTCAAAAAATTCGATGAATTTTTCCTCAAATTAAATGAAAGTGTTTCACCTTTCGCATGATACCAGAATATCAGCCAATATGCCGAAATATTTTCACTGAAAATACAAGCGTTTTTTCCGTAGGTTGCGGTATACGCTTTAAAGAGACTTTTAAGAATGAAGACTTCATAATGCACGAATCTAGTCATAAATTCATCAATGTTTCGTTTCTCTTACGGATATGTTTCCTTAAATTTTTTTAAAAGTATCCCTATCTTAGTGATTTTTTTTAAAGTATTACCATCTTAGTGATTTTTATGAAGTCATAAAAAAGTCTTCTTTCGAGGAGGCGTTATCAACGTAGGATGTAAAAAAAGAAGTTTAGTTTAAGACCTACGTAAATTCATTAAATCAGAGAAAAAATTTGCCGCATTAAACTTTTTTGTGCCATTAATGCAACAGTATTTACTTTATGTTACTTACGGGTGCTTAAATTTGGAAATAAAATTTGGGAATCGTCTTAAATAAGTCTCGGAAAAAATATGGCTAAAACTAACTTTGACGTTTTACAAATTACATTATTACGCCGGTATCGGTAGAAGTGAAATCTCTTCACGCAAAGTAAATCACGGGATAAGTGAAATGACGTAGGAATTATGCTCGTGGATAGTGGCTTCTCTGAAGTCTATATTCCCTTCTGAGTGCGGTATTTTATCGGTTGTTGGGACTGAACTACTAGTTCATTTCAATCCTTCCAAAACTGAATATTTGGTTAGAAAGCCTGGGTAGCCTGGTAGTCTAAGCACTGGCACGGTATGCCAAAGGTCCTTGGTTCACATCCCGGTCCATGCGTATTTCTTCATTAGGCAGTTATTTTTTTCACTAGTTTCGCTAGGAATCAATTCAACTTATGAGGTTTCTCAGTAACTGAACACTGGACACCGGCAATCAGACAGTAGAAGCTTTCGAAAGTTATTTATTGTTTCTAAGCATAATTTGAAGCTGAGAAATAAGTATTATATAAATACCACTTACAAATTACATTTTGTGAAAAAATGACGCTGCAAGCCCATATCCTGTTCCTGTGTTACCCACAAGGACTCAGTGTCCATTATAACCTACTTGTGTGAAGCTAAAGTTGCCACCATTTAAATTATTTGGACGTAGTTAATTGTATTCGCTATCAAAAAAGAAATAAACCTGAACGAGATTCGAACCCAAACCTCCTTATTGCCGGTCGGGGGTATTACCTAGGCACACCGTGGGGGGTTATTCGGTAAGATTTTGGCATTTCTGAACTCCGGCAGTGACGCAAGTTTGACGCCTGAGCCTCGAAAATTTTAAACTGGGCAGTTGAAAAGTTGAGAATTGCCCGGGGCTCATTGTCAGAGGTAAAATCCAAAGACTTTCCTGGGGTTCGACCGCGTGGAGTCCTTACTGAATAAGACCCTTGACCAGCAATCGGGTGGTACTGATCCTGGCTAAGTCAAATGACTTTTAACATAACATACATATTTCACCCCGTTAGTGCAGTAGTTTCCTAAAATCTGGGCGGGTGAATTCGCGCCTTATCATTTGCATATTATTTGCAGAGACATCTGTTGAATTTATTTTTTTTCCAAAACGTCGGTTGGCTCAAGTTTCATACAAGTTGTTTTTATTTCTTAGCCCCCGCCTTAATAGATACCACCTTGGAGTTGAACCGAAGTTATCGCTTCCCGGTAAATGTTTCAATCGTCTCGAATATCCTTTCCGATAATAGACAAGAAATATTTCCGAGAATAATACCGAGGTTTTTTTTAGTGCGGTTGAAGATAAAGCTCAAGGTTGCCCATTTCCCTGAGGAACGGGACTTGAAAGCGATTCTCGTAAGAAATGATTGCGATCTGTTTTTATCTCAAAGAAATCCAAAACTGGCATTATTTCTGAGTGTTCTGAAAGATAACGGGGCATTCAAACCAGTCCCTAAACGGCTGTTAAGGTAAGAAATGCAATATCCATAATCTTAAAATATGACCCGCTGAGCAAGGTATTTACATTCAAATCTGAGCGTCGTTAGAATCGAAGAATTCCAGGCACTTTCAACATGAAAGAAGTGGGTGATTTGTGCACTCTCTTGGAGGGTGGGAGAAATTTTTAAAATCTATTTGGCTCCTGGAAATACTATCTCATTTTCCTGGAGACTATCATCGATTTCTCATTGCTAAGGAACTATCAAGAAAAATGAAATATCGAAAAATGATTCGACAAGATTCATATTAGTAATTTACCAACAAAATGTCACGGGCTGTTTACCTTGCTTCACATGGGCACAGAGGGCCATTTATATACTCAAGAGCAAAAAGTTTTGAATATTGTATGTACGTGGATGGCAGTATTCAGACTTATCAATGAGTATACACTGCCCCATGCAAGAAATGATCATTCTTTATCTTTTAAATTTTCTTACAGCATCCTTTAATCAGTTTTGGGACTCTCTAGGACAAAGAAAGCGAAGCTTGTGATTAACGTTGGAGGACACAAACTAGAGCAAGTAGAACAGTTTAATTACTTAGGTAGCACGCTAGAGGAAAACGGGCATTGTAGCAAAGATATACGGAAGAGAATAGCGCTATCTAAGGAGGCGTTCAGTAATAGGAGAGATTTGATGACGGGGACAATGGGTAAGGACGTGAAGAAGAGGCTGGTGAAGAGTTTGATATGGAGCATAGCGTTGTATGGGGCTGAAACTTGGACCCCGAGAAAGGAGGATGAGAATAGGCTGCAGGCATTTGAGATGTGGGTGTGGAGAAGGATGGAGATGGTTAGGTGGACGGAAAGGAAGACTGACGAGGTAGTGCTTGAGATGGTGGGCGAGGAAAGGAAACTTTTGAATGAAATCCTGGATAGGCAGGGTAGATGGCTGAAGAATGTAATAAATGGGTGATGGGTTGCTGAAGAGTGTGATAGAGGGAAGGATGTTGGGCTAGCGGGGAGGGGGAAGAAAGAGAATAGGTTTCATGGACGGGATGAAGAAGGGTAGATCTTATGCAGAGGCGAACATGGGTATAATAGAGATGGATAGGCCTCTGAAAAAGTATAACATTGGAAGAGATTCTCTGACATTCAATTAAACCTACATTTATCGGTAGAATACATTATGATGCTGATGACCCTTTAATTTTGGTGCGGTAGTAATATTCGGCCTTAAAATAGCATCCATGGCCAAGTTTTTCAAAACTATGAGTCATGTAGCAAAATCCCACAATTACGGGCGATTGGGCCTGGAGAAGCTGATTGGGGAAGAGCCAGGAATGTTTAACGACATTTGTTCGTCAATGGCCTCAAAAACATCGCTTTCTATAAATCAGGTAAAGGAACACTAAAAAACGAACATTCAGGGATACGCATTTGGAGGCGGAAAACCCTCTCCGACGGGACTCGAACCTGCGATATTTCTGATAGCAGGCGAGGGCTTTGTCCCGTCACAACGGATTACAGCAAGTTTTTAAAAAATAATTCATCCATTGATTCAAGCATCCTGGACGTTAACGCAAAGTATTGTACTTTCAAAATTGAAAGCAATTGATATCGTAGCGATCGGTTACAAGTCCACCTGAATGTTTAGAGGAGCACTAATGTCTAGTATCTCAGAAGACTCGGAGAAGAAATCTTTAATCTTTTACGAAAGTTTGATGTAGACTATTTTTTGCCAGACGTCCAAAATATTTTGCTATAGCCAAACTATTATGGTAGGAATGATCACAGTAATAAGTTAAGGAAATAGAGTGTAGAACCGAGAGATTTAAAATGTCATTTTTCCCACGCATAATAAGGGACCATATTAGTTGCGATAGAACAGTTCTAGGATACTGAATAGATTTTTTCAGTATTGCAAAATATCTTAATATGATCATTAGCTACTAATCCCGCATGCAATCTACGGCATGATATACTCTGGCATGATTTAATACCTTGCAGTTCGCATTAATAAAACTAACCAGTAGTTTATCTTGAGTAGTATAGTGCATGGTAGCTTGTTCGTCTGCGTATCACTCTCCCGGTTTCTGGTCTGACAGCTTACCGTTGCCCTGACTGCTTTTGGCCTGCGCCTGGCATTCAGGGGAACGTGCGCGGTTCTAATTTGAACTGGGATGAGTGCTGCATGGCTGGTGTGGAATAACCCCGGGCCACACACATTAGTGGTGGCTTTCACGGTATTTCGTAGATGTAGAGGTAGATATAGAAGACAACCATCGGGTCACTAAAGCTGTTTTTAAAGGAGGGGAAGAATGTTTTTGTACTCTAATCTTATAGTTCTGTACGTGACATAGTTTAATTTCATCCAAGAATAAGCTATACAAATTTTAACAATGCCGAAGTTTGCCTTTCATTTGCTCAATTGCACTAAGCATTTCCTTCCACAACAGCACACTTACCTTACATTCGCTGAACAGATCCTACGCACATCAAAACAGATTGGAAGCAGCAAAACAACAAAAGAACGTGATAAAGGCATCCGCGACTGCTGTCAAGTTTGTTATTTTTAAGTTAAGGTGTCGAAAATGAATGATTTTTTTAAGTTAAGTTAAAGTTTTTAATTACTCCTCTGAAGAAACGTTAGGCATTAAAGGCATATTTTCAACGAACTCGACGACTTAAAAAAAAAAAATTGGTCCACGAGTGTTGTTCATCCGTAAGCATGCTACCTAATGGAATTTCATGAAATATTTCGCGCGTCGTTCCATTAAACTTCGGTCGTGCGTGCTAGGGTGCGCAGAATTGCTTCGGTGTGCGAGAACTTGACCACTATAAATATAAATCCCTCGGAGATGCGACAAAAAATTTGCGATCCTTCATTTGGGGTAGTCGCGTCGATAAACGCGATCTAAAGAAATCGAATGAGCCTTTTATGTGGCGACGTAGTCACTGAGGAATTGAATAAAATATGGGATTGAAAATGATGCAGGGAATGGGATTTCCTAGAGATGGACAGGGGTAGATAGCGAAGGGTAAAATAAAAATAAGCGTTTTTCGGACAAAATACATACATACATACCAATCACGCCCATTCCCTTCCGGGGTAGGCAGAGTCACCAAGTTTCACTTATATTACATATTTGTATCCCTAACTCTGCTTCAATAATTTCCTCCATAGTGACCTATCCTTGCAGACCTCTTTTGCCTCATTTACCCCCATACACTGCTTCGTACATGCCCTCCTATTTTTAAGACTCCTAATATTCCTCCTTCTGAGAATTTTCTCAACCACATTCAACCATAACTTTCTCGGCCTATCTCTACCTCTCGCACCATTCATTTCACTCTTATATATATCTCTTTCGTTTCTCGACTCTCATCCATTTTCTCAACATGGTCAAACCAACGAAGCACACTCCTTTCATATATGCTCATAGCTGAAGCATCTAACCCACATTCATTCATTACCCACTCATTCCTGACCCTATCCATCCTACTTTTGCCACAAACACTCCTCAGATAACTCATACCCACGGCGTATAGTCTACTCTTATTTCTATACTGACATACGGACAAAACTGCGTCTAAAAATACGACACGGCCATCAAAAGGACTGGACGGTGGCGGGAAAAAAGAGAAATACAAAACATCCGATGGTGGAATATTAAAAAAATGACTCGTCAAATGCGAAAAGATGTTCTCTGGTTACCTCCGGAATGTTTGATTTAAAGGGAGGGCACAACCGGTTTCTTGGCGGTCATTACGTCATCGTCTTTCGAGATGGTCTTCTCTTGAATCTTCCGCACGCAATGGACTCGCAAACACGCTCGTACGCACGCAGACACTCTCGTCCAGGCTGAAGAAGAAAGCAGATTAAGAAGAATACACTCTCTTTTTTGGATGCGCGGGAGAAAGAGAGAAACCGGTTGCGACCAAAAGAGCTGTAAACCAAAAAGCACTCCCACTTGCAAAAGCTCGAAACGGAGTTTCAAGCTTTTTCAAGCTCCCGGCTGGTGACCGTGGTTTCCTTAACCTCCGCCGCACTTGGCTGGAGTTCATTTCCATAGGCGCCAACGCAATGCACCTCAATGACACTTTTAAGGCGGTTGGAGAACTAATCGTGAGTCGCTTTGCGCACATATTAATATCTGTTCAAGTAATTTGAAAAAAATTCTTGGATCAAAATTCACTTACGTAGATCAATTTTTACGCTGGAAATAACTATAAATATTCATCTACAACTACGAAATACAGCGCAAGCCACCTCTAGGGTATATGGCACAGGGTGTTTCTACTCCAGGCATGTAGCACTCATCCCAGTTCAAATCAGAACCCCGCACGTTCCCCCGAATGCCAGGCGCAGGCCAAAAGCAGTCAGGACAACGGTGCGCAGTAAGACCACAAACCAGGAGAGTGAAACGTAGAGGAACATGCTACCATGCCGTACACTACTCAAGATATAACAACTGGTTAGTATTATTAATGCGACAAATAAAAAGCACCAGGTACAAGGTACTAAGACATGCAGGAATATATCATGCCGGAGATTGCATGCAAAGTTAGTAGCTAATAATCATATTAAGATATTTAGCACTACTGAAAAAAAACTAGTTAACCTAGGCAGTATACTATAACTGATGTATCGATATTGTAATAAAAATGATAAAAGAATAATATTTTTAAATATTTGACTCAATAAGAGAATTTTTATGACTTCGGTTCAGTGGCGGAATCTCAAATTTCAGCGAAATCGGAAATTTAACGCATGTTTTTCATTCACCATGATGCTTCGATATTCAATGGGAACCATTTTCATAGTATAAAAGTTATGTTTTCACATTTTTTAGAAATTATGTACGTATGTCATCGAATTATTTGGAAAGATATATATGTAAGTTTCCATAAGGCTACGTATTAAAATAACATTAAATGCCAAGAAACTAAATCAGTGACATGCGATTTTTGTCGCGTTTATCTCTGCATGATACTAATGAGTAGAGGTACGAAAGGTTTCGGGCAAATCTGCACACGGATGAATATCAGCTTAAATATCACTAAATGCCACTGCCAGCCTAGAAACACGGAAGTTGCGGGATCGATTTTCGCCTCGATGGTTTTTCACTCAAATTGGGATGTTAGGAACGATTCGTGAATTTGTACGTAGACTTGCGAGTTACTTTGCACGCGAGTTGTCAGTGGTGAAATCTGAGGAAAGAAGTGAAAAAAATTGCCCCCCAATTGCGTTCTTTTTTTAAAGCAATACAAATGCTTACTTAATTCGAAGCCTTATGGCACATGACGCAGACATCGAAGTAATTCGATTTGGCGTAAAAGCGCCAAACTCCACTGAGGGATAATCATTCGTCTAGATCGGAATTCAAACCTGGATCCGTCGATTCTACCGCGCCGAGTGCTTCGGCCAATTAATCTACCGAGGCTGCATGTTAAGGTAGTCCGAGGGAGACATTTCCCTAGTCATAATAGAGACCATGTTCAAATTATACGTTTCAATTTCACCAGCTGTAGGACACATCAATTTAATATTGCATTATTAATGGTGCAATAATGTAGTTTTATATGGCATAAATTGTAAGTAATTAAATGAAAATATCTAAATAAGTCTTTAACTTGACTCATTTTTTACGCGCGGTGCGTTTAAAACTCCTTCAAAACGGATGGTTTTTTTGTGATACCCAAGAGCCTACTGCGGGTGCAATATGATTTATTTTCAAATATAGTCAAGAAAACATACATACTACACCCTGTAAGTTTAGTGACGAGATCTCAGGGTTAAAAATTCCTCATTTTGTAAATTATGTCTCTCTGGAGTGCATACACGTACCATTTCCCATAATCCCATGTAAAAGGGCTGGTATTTTTTTGCAAATATCCCCGAAAGTAATGCGGTAAGGGGTTGAATTTTCGGTATCATTAGAAGGGTGAGATATTTTTCTTTAAATGAGACCAAATTCATTGCTTTCTATGTAAAATGATATTTCGCTCAAACTACCCCAAGGCAGTCAAGCGATTTTCGTTTATGTAAAGATTTGCGTGAAAATTTAGATGCGTCTATATTTGATACTTAATATTAATATGGATAGTCAAAAAGTGAAAATAATTACATATTACGAATTCTTGGCAATTTAATGTAATTTTTGCACCTAGCCTTATGGCACTTGATATGTATATTTCGGATTAATTCGATTGAATATGAACAGATTTTCCCATAAACTCGAAAAAATACGTTCCATGTTAAAATAATGGTGGCTAACATGTACCTAATTATCATGCCAAGTAAAAAAATACGTATTTACATTTGATTTTCGCTTAAGATAGTCCGAGCGAGATAGTTCCCTAGTCTTAATAGAGACCATATTCGCGTTTTAATTTCACCAGCTGTAGGACACATCAATTAAATATTGCATTATTAATGGTGCAATAATATGGTTTTACATGACAGATATTGTAAGTAATCAAATGAAAATATCTAAATAAGTCTTTCACTTGACTCATTTTTTTCGCGCGGTGCGTTTGAAACTCCTTCAAAACGGATGTTTTTTTGTGATACCGAAGAGTCTACTGCGGGTGAAATATGATTTATTTTCAAATATAGTCGAGAAAACATACAAACTACACACGGTTAGTTTTTTACAATGCATAAGTGTATAAAATGCGTCATTTCTTAATATAAGGTCTCTCTGGAGTGCATACACGTATCATTTCCCATGTAAAAGGGCTGGTATTTTATGTCAAATAACTCCGAAAGTAATGAGATAAGGGGATGAATTTTTGGGGTCATTAGAAGGATGAGGTATTTTTCTTTAAAATGAGACCAAATTCTTTGATTCATAAGTAAAATGATATTTCGCTCAAACTACCTTAATTCTGGCCCTAGTTCCACGCTGTGGTTCGACTTTCTTGAAATGATATTAAAGTGTGCCCTAGATAACACGCGCTTAGAGCACCAACCACTTTATAAAGATGTCTGCGGACATAGTTTGTTGTTCTCGTGTGCTATCTGTCTGTAAAGTCTAAGCCACAGTTTTTCCAGGATTTTTGTTAATTTTCTATTCCAGTATGAAAGTGCTTTCCTCGAGATCTCACGGGTGTCTTCTTGATTTAGCTGGTTCTGGAAAGCAAAAATTTGAGAATAAACTCATGAATTAAAAGGAGATGCCAGTAGGTAGTCGACGAATATGCGAACCGTTAACTAAACAAGGAAAAATCTTTTTTTTATGGAAAAGGGAAGGAGAATTTCGACTCAATGCGCAGCCTCGCAATCTTTTTTTTTAAACTTTCCGAAAGGGCGTTGCACTACGCGTGTTACGTCACCCGCAGGGATTCCAACAGGTGTGTTCGGCCCACACTCTATCCCTCTCTGGTCCTCCGCAAGGTGTCTCTGAGGGAGAGAATTTTCGCCGAGATGAAAACAAACTGGAGGGGCCGAAGAGTAAACAGTTATCTGTGTACCCACTCCCGTGGAAACGACAAGCAAAAAAAAATAATGAAACACGTGAGGGTCGCCGTGCGCAGCGCACCTCTAGACCACGTGGCGAGCGCGGCAAACGATGACGTCATTGTACTAAGCATAAATATATATTATGGATTG
This sequence comes from Ceriagrion tenellum, assembly GCA_963169105.1. NCBI lineage: Eukaryota > Metazoa > Arthropoda > Insecta > Odonata > Coenagrionidae > Ceriagrion > Ceriagrion tenellum. Next base: position 13,008,719 of record OY720639.1, read on the forward strand.
TTATCTCGTCGCCAAAAACTATTGTCTAGAATTCCGTAAACGAACTACGTTTTGGAAAGTGGTGCCGCCGTGATGGATGACGGAAGTTCGAAAGTGAATACAGTCGATAGTTTGTAAATAAACACGTCGTACTGGTTTTACCATGAATATACATGGGTTTTACTTACAATTAATCATAATGCAGCGGATAAAAAGTGTAGTGCCACACGCGGGGAATTCAAGTTATAATCAGAGTCTGGCAAACATCGTCGTCGGCACACGACGGACGTTTCATAATAAACCCTTTATGGACAACAATTTTTATACTTAAGAAAAAAATGATTTCCTTCCAAATCCCAATCAAGGGAGATAAATTAAAGTACACTGATCCATTTAAAAAATATTTTTCTCAAAATAGCCTAAAATTTAGGTAGGAGCGTGCCGAAAACGTTCCATAGGCTATAGTACTTACATGTTACTGAGGCACAACGATTCTGGAGGTATATGCGCAATCCTGACGTTAAAGGGTTAACTCTAGAACCAAGAGTTATCAGTCCTTCTGGTAAATTGCTACTCATTTTTCCGCATTTACGACAGCGCCCATGGTCTCTCAACTACGTAAGGCTTAATTTCTGGTAAATCAACTTCTTGATAGATGTATGGTTTTTCTGATATTGCGATTTCTTCACCTCTTACACATTTTCTGTGATCGATACTTCCTCTCTAGCATTTACAAAGTAACTCTTAGATCACAAAAAAGCAAGGTGTTATTCAAAGCATCAAGTAATTCATATCTCCTCGATGTTATTGAATATTCACTAGTCTCACGTTAGCAACAATTAACTACGTCTATTTATAACAACTGAAAAGACTCTAATGGAAGTGGCGCCAAGGACTGGGTGAACTAAAAGTGGAAACTAGGTAACACGTAGCCTAGGCAACATTTCCAAACATCTAAATATATAATATATATTCATGGTACTAAGCCAAGGAACGACAGAAGACATTCATTTTTGGGAAATTCATGAGGGGTGGCGAGGCAGTGGGAGTTGTCTTAAATGGAGTGTTTAATGAATTAAGTGGTTAAGAGCACAGTTTATCACACGCGCCACGCGTCAGATCGTGAAGTGTCCTCGTGAATACGTGGTCACCTGAGACCTTTGAGGTAGTCTGAGAGCGCATGTCGCCATCTAACTAAAAGGATGAAAGGTGGAGAGGGGGCTTACTGTGGCGGCCAATGCACAAGGCTAAAATGTGGGCGTGTTCGGTGCGCCATCTTTATTTCCTCCGATTTACCTCAACACTAACGGGATGACGCAATAATTTTGCCATCTTATGATATTTACCATAGAGTGCTCACTTTAAATAAGCATGCATCAACTTTTTGGCAATAAAATCATAGTTCGTATTCTTTTATTTATGTAAATTAATTATTATCAATTATTCCCAGCAAAAAAAAAACACAGAAACATTTCATAGAGTTCTGAACTACAGGGAACTAATAAATTCTAAAAGAGTTACTTGCCCTAGATTGTCAACAAAAAAATAAAATATACATACCAATCTCGCCGTTCGCTTCCGGGGTAGGCAGACTCACTAAGTTTCACTCATAAATACATATTTGTACACCTAACTCTGCTTCAATAATTTCCTCCATAATGACCTATCCTTGCAAACCTCTTTTGCCTCATTTAACCCCATACACTGCTTCATAAACGCCCTCCTTTTTTAAGACTCCTAATATTCTTCCTCCTAAGAATTTCCTCAACCACAACTTTACCCAGCCTACCTCTACCTCTCGCACCATTCATTCTATTCTCATATATCTGTTTCGTTATTCGACTCTCATCCATTCTCTCAATATGTCCAAACCAACGAAGCACACTCCTTTCATATCCGTCCTTTACTGGAGCGTCTAACCCACATTCAGTCATTACCCACTCATTCCTGACCCTATCCATCCTACTTCTGCCGTAAACACTCCTCAGATAACTTACACCCACGGCGTTTAGTCTACTCTTATGTCTATCCTGACGTACCCATGTTTCACTACCATACAATAAAGTGGGGAGAAGCACACTTTTGTACACGGCGATAGACTTAAAAATAAAAGCAAAAGATATATTTGGTATAGATCCGCCTATGCATCCACTCCTCAGTGCAATACAAATGCAAGCAAGGAAAGAACGGGGAAGCTATGGGGTGGATATTTAAGTTATAAAGGTTACAATTTGATGATATCATGCCATATCAGTCCATGGCTATCATTATAATCACATAGTTCGCGTCATTTTCATATTCCTGACGAGGAAAGTGGAGAAGACCCGGAAGATAAAAGAGAGCAAGGAAATATTTGATGATTTGATGCGAGCGTCAGGAGGGTCAGGGAGTATCAGGGATATTTTCGATTGTCTGGTGTGCTCGGGAGAACGATGTCTGTAATTCGAGGTTATCAATTAACGGATTGGTTCCCTGTGTAGTGCTCGCGTGACGAAAATGACAGAGTGTGCGTAACACGCGCAAGAAAATCGAAGATTGCGTGCGCAAAATGGCATGAAAGATAAAAATGATGGCACCACGGAAAAGGAAAACATACGTCACGTTACCTCCCAAATGTCAAACATTTTCCATCAGATGTGTTCTTCGTGATCCGGTGTGTCAGTACACCGCATATACCTCCTAGTGGTGGGTCGCGGGCAACAGTATGCTGGCTTTCAAGGTAGTCCTTTCAGAAGGGATCCCAGCTTGAGCAGAATAGTGAAAGCGGGCCTAGGGTATTACTATACTTTGGTATCTCTTGTGGAATACTGGCGAAAATGTGCCAAAACTGACCGGTAGAGCGCCGTAACCGTTAGCAGGGAAAGCTGCACGTGGTGCGGGCACTGCGAAGGCTGGCAACCTTGCATACTCTATTACAACTTACTGCTAAACGTCAAAATGTTGCCTCGGACAGCCGAAGCCACGATGGGCGGCGGAAGCTGAATAAGGTTGGCCCATTAAGATACGGACTGGAAACGAACTGGACTCTCGGTACTTGGAATGTGAGAGGAGTGTATGGAAAGGAGCATGAGTTGCCGGATGAAATGAAAGTGAGACGAATGGATGTTTTGCGTGTATGTGAAACTAAGCGTAAGGGGCGGGATGCTGTTACATTAGATGGCGGTAGTCTGGCATTGTGGTCAGGAGTTGAAGATAATGTACACGGCAGTCAAGGTGTAGGACTCATTATTAATGAGAGAGCTAAGTTGCTAGTAAGGAAGTACGAGTTAGTATCCTCTAGATTGCTCTGGGTTCGCATGAAAGTAGGTATTAGGAGAGTTGTGATTGTGGCGTGCTATGCACCAGTGGATGGAGAGAGTGACTGGGTGAAAGATGAGTTTTGGGAAAAACTGAGAGAGGTTTTGAATGATTGTGATCCTGGTGAGAAAATAACTTTACTAGGTGACATGAATGGGTGGGTTGGTGTGAGGCGGGATGCATCTGAGAGAGTGGTTTGGCCTTTTGGGCCCGGTTACCCCCGGGTGAATGATAATGGTGAAAACTTGGTGAGTATGTGCTTGGAAAAAGGATTGTTTGTGTCGAATACATGGTTTAACCATTAGAGAATACATATGTATACTTGGAAAAGGGGCAATTGTAAAAGCATGATTGATTTTATTGTGTATGATGAGAGATTGAGAGAGTTAGTGTGAAACGCGAGTGATGAGGGGTGCTGAATGTGGAACAGACCACTATTTGGTACTCTCCGAAGTGAATCTGGGCAGAAAGTGGGTACCAAGGAAGAATGTTGTGTGTAAGCAGTTGAGAGTAAAACTGGAAAGGTTGCTAGACAGTGAGGTAAGAAAGCGGTATGATTGCTTGCTTGAGGATGCCCTATCGTTGAAGCAGAGAGAATGGGACGAGCACATCAGAAACGAGAACGTAAATGATGCGTGGGAGCGTTTAAAAGGAGCGATTGTGGAATGTGCTGTAAGTGTATGTGGAAAAGGAGTGGTAGGAAGAATGAAAGGTGATGCTTGGTGGAATGAAGAAGTGAAAATTGCAGTGAGAGAAAAGAAAGAGGCGTACAAGAATATGATTGCTGCCAAATCTGAAGAAGAGCGTACTAAGGCATGTGAGATTTATAGAAAGAAAAAGAATGAATGCAAAATCGTTGTGAAAGAGAGCAAAGAAAGAATGCGTGCGGATGAAGCTAGCAAGATGCAGAGCGATTTTGAAGGTAATAAAAAGCTGTTTTGGAAGTGGGTAAAAAGGGCTAAGATTGGTGAAGGCAGGGGAATGAATGCGGTAAAAAACAAAAGTGGAGAGATGTTGTGGGACGAGAGCAATATCAGGGACTGCTGGAGGGAGTATTTCGAAGAATTGTACAATAATATTGCAGGCGTTGAGGATGAGCCTTGTGAAGTGGTGTGTGACAATGTGATGATGGAAAAGGATATCAGTGAGAAGGAGGTCACAATGGCTATGAGAATATTGAAAAATGGGAAGGCTGCAGGCATAGATGGGATATCCAGTGAAATGTTGAAGTGTGGGTGTAAATTACTAATTTGTAGACTGCGTGAACTATACAATTTATGCTTACAGGTTTCTGCTGTTCCAGAGGATTGGAAGAATGCTATCATCGTTCCGTTGTACAAAGGGAAAGGAGGAAAGACCGAATGTAATAATTATCGGGCCATTAGTTTATTGAGTATCCCGGGAAAAGTGTTCAGTAAAATATTAATCGAAAGAGTGAGGAATATTACTTCCGACAGAATATGGGGTGTGCAGTGTGGGTTTATGCCTGGGAGAGGATGTAGTGACCAGCTTTTTGCACTTCAGCAAGTGATAGAAAAATGTATGTGTCCGAATGAAAGTGTACTGTGCGTTTTTCGATTTAGAGAAGGCATATGACAAATAATAAGAAGTTGTGGAGGGTTTTGAGAGACTATGGAGTGAATGGGAAGTTATTGAATTTTATGATGGCGATGTATGACAATAGTAAGGCAAGTGTGAGAGTTAACGGAGCTCTAAGTGATTGGTTTGTAATAAATCGGGGTGTAAAGCAAGGATGCGTAATGTCACCATGGCTGTTAATGTATTTATGGATACATGTGTTAGAGACGCATGTAGTGAAAACGACGGTGTTTTAATTGGAAATGTAAACTTGCGAGTTCTTCTATATGCGGAAGATGCTGTTTTGATCTCAGACAGTCAACAAGGATTACAGAAGCTTCTAGATAAGTTTTGTGAATCAACGGAGAGAATGGAATTGAAGGTAAATGCGTGCAAGACTAAAGTAGTAGTTTTTGATAAGGAGAGTGGGGAGAATAACTGTATGATGAGGGCGAATGGCGAAGTAATTCAACAAGTGGATGGTTTTGTGTACTTAGGCAAGATGTATGCGAAAGATGGAAGAATAGATGAGGAGATAAAGGGACGTGCGAATGCTGGAAGGAAGGTGGTAGGTAGCATGTGGAGCATATCAAGGAATGAGTGCTTGTCTAAGGAAGCGAAAATTGCCGTGTACAAAAGTGTACTTCTTCCCACTTTGCTATATGGTAGTGAAACATGAGTATGCCAGGATAGACATAAGAGTAGACTAAACGCCGTGGGTATGAGTTATCTGAGGAGTGTTTGCGGCAAAAGAAGGATAGATGGGTTCAGGAAAGAGTGGTTATTCAATGCATGTTGGTTAGATGCTGCAGTAATGTACGTGTATGAAAGGAGTGTGCTTCGTTGGTTTGGCCATGTTGAGAGAATCGATAAGAGTCGAATAACGAAACAGATATATGAGAGTAGAATGAATGGTGTGAGAGGTAGAGGTAGGCTGAGAAAGTTGTGGTTGAATGTGGTTGGGGAAATTCTTCGAAGGAGGAATATTAGGAGTCTTGAAAACAGGAGGGCGTGTATGAAAAGTGTATGTGAGTAAATGAGGCAAAAGAGGTTTGCAAGGATAGGTCAGTATGGAGGAAATTAAAGAATCTGAGTTATGTGTACAATTATGTATTAATGGGTGAAACATTTTGACTGTGCCTACCCCGAAAGGGAACGGCGTGATGGGTATGTATGTGTTCTTCGTTTCACCCCATCAAATTCTCACTAAATTCGCTCCCTTGACTACCGCTAATCTTTTTCTAAATAGACACATACGACTGTGAGCGAAGCGAAAGTGATTTCTATGGATAGGACACAATGTTGGAGATTATAATATGTAAGCTAATTCTCTAGAGCTAACAGCACAAAAATAAATTCTTTCACTAGGTTCACACCGGAAAGGAAGGGTATCTAAGAAGTAGAGAAATTAGTATACTCTCTATGCTTAAAACACTGATAAAATGACTTTTAAAAACTTCGCTTTCAAATATTACCCTTAATTTGCAAACAGTTATTCTATCCAAATACTTGATGCTAAAATATCAAATTCAAATGTTAAGTGAGTAATGGTATTGGAGGTCATCACTTAATAAATATTAATTACTTCCCAGTGCTACAACGCCACGAATAATTTATAATAATTCAGAGTAAACAAAATCAAAAAGGCAAATGGATGTATCGTTGTTAAAATTCCTCACTATTCCTCGATATTCCTCAAATTCCTCTCTATTCTCTATTTACTCAAAAACCTGTGCGCACAATGAGAGATTGCGCTGGCTCCACTGCTTCACGTCAAGCGTGCTTTTTTTGGCTAATACCGGTAGCTACACTTTTTATTAGATGATAAAGGGTATTATTTCAGGTAAGGAAAGTTCTATCTGCAACTTATTCTAGATTCTGAAATAATTCCATCGGCTGCGGCTGGCTCAGACATGACGTGAAAAAAAACATTCATAACTCTTGCGGTGCTGAAAAGTGAATATGACTTATCAAGCAAATAGTGGGTAGTGAATAGGTTCCTCAGATGAAAAAGTGAGAGGGAGATGCTGCATCGTTCTATAGTTAGTCCGTATCCCAACTTCGTCGTAAGCATTTGGAATCCTGCACAGAAAGAATAAATACGCAAAATGAAATTCTTATATGAAACCCGCTTGCTTCGGTATTAACTGTCGTGAGCGTTCAGGGAGTGTTACACAGCTGATGAAATCACGTCGTTGTGAATCACTACCGACTCAGAGGCTCCAATAAATTGAACAATTTAGACCATTCGAGTTTCAGAACGACACTGGATTTAGATTTTTCTACCCCTGTATCGCATCTCTTAACCCTTATCCTTGCCTCAATATTCCTTTTTTCCTCGCACGAGTGGTGACTACATCTCCTCACAAAACACCTCAACAGAGTATGGAAACGGAATAATTATCACCAACATGCATTATCCTTTTACACAATAAAGTTAACCCTCTATGGACGAGAGAGTCAAATTTGTAAGGTTTCGATCTGAGTGATCTGAATCATTAAAATATCTGCATTCCAAGAGGCTTTTCAACTTAGTTGCTGCAATAGAATTGTAACGCTTTGGATTAAGTGTGTGGAAAATTGCGTCTCTTTCGACGATTTGTCAAACAATTTTAAATAGATGAATGTGTGACGCTATTCACTGACGATGGCGTGCCTGGTGGAGCTCTGAAATAAATACTTTTAGATGTCATATGAAGAATAAAAATTGGGAAGGTTCAAAAAAAGGTATGTTATGAAGATAATGTTGAGGTGTACCTTGTATAAATATAATTAAATAAAATATTTTTTAAATTAAATGAATACAATACAAATGCGTCACATTTCAAAATAAATGTTGTTATCAAATAAGTTGCATTTTTTAATGATTAAATAGCACTTTAAAAAACTAATACAGTTGCAGTATTTTTTCATGCTGATATTTCAAAATGCCGTCCATAGAGGGTTAATGCAACTGCGATTATTAACGTATTAGCAAAAACCTGCTAATACTTGTCAGGAGGGGAAATTTCTCCAATATGCGCTGCAATATAGGTATGCTACCTATGTTAGAGAAACTATTCGTATTGTTTATGTTTTCTCTCCAAGTACTTAAGGTAGTCCGAGCGCGATAGTTCCCTAGTCATAATAGGGACCATATTCGAACTATACGTTTCAATTTCTCCAGCTGTGAGACACATGAATTAAATTTTACATTATTAATGGTGAAATAATTTAGTTTTATATGACAGGAATTGTAAGTAATCAAATGAAAATATCTAAATAAGTCATTAACTTGACTCATTTTTTTCGCGCGGTGCGTTTGAAACTCCTTCAAAACGGAAGGTTTTTTGTGATACTCAAGGATCTATTGCGGCGACAATATGCTTAATTTTCAAAATTATTTGAGAAAAAATACAAACTACACGCTGTTAGTTTTTTTTAAGACATCTAAGTGTAGGAAATGTCTCATTTTTAATATAAGGTATCTCTGGAGTACATACACGTACCATTTCCCATATAAAAGGGCTGGTATTTTTTGGAAAATAGCTCTTTGGAAAATGCGGTAAGTGGTTGAATTTTTTGGGTCATTAGAAGGGTGAGATATTTTTCTTTAAAATGCGATCAAATTCATTGATTTCTAAGTAGAATGATATTTCGCTCGAACTACCTTAAACGCTCAGAGATACGAGAGTTATGCAGAAAACAAGGCTTGCTCATGTTACTGCGTAGTCGATAATGACACTAGCATTATTAATCAAATTAACTTATGAGCTACTCAACCCATCCAAAATCGTAGTCAGCAATTCCATAGTCAGCTTATATTAGGTCATTTATAAAGGAGCAACGAGACATAGGGAAGGGGACTAAGGCACCCCGCAAAAATTTACTCAAATACTTTCATACTTTCCGAGCGACGATGAATTCCTACAGTTTCCAAGGTTATGAAGAAACTAGAAGCTCCAATCAAAATCAAAACATCGCCCAAGCGATGAAGACGTCTGCGAGTGGGAGTTAAAAGTTTCCCCAGACACCTGTGATGGAGTTCTCATTCGTTCGTTCGATATTCGCTCGTGAATATTCATCGGCTTTAGAAAAAGGAGCTGAGCACATCTCAGAGAGCTCTTCCTTATCAGACAGACGGTGAGGGAATGGATAATATACCTCTTCTTCCTCGCTGTTTGAAAAAGGAAACAATCGCCCCACCTGGCTCTGATGTATTAATACGTACTGCGCTTAAAAGAGAAGGATTAAAAAAATAAAGGAATACGTTTCGACTCTGCTCGTTTCAACACTTGAATTAGAGATGCAATCTGCATATGCAAGGCTAAAATGAGATCTGCTTGCGGAATTGGATAGGATTCCATCAAAAGTGCTTTCACGTGGAAATTACGACAGGTTGCAGAAATGCTGCACGTGGGCTGCGGTATGTGAAACGCCTACTGCCTACATTTCCTTGGATTTTATGGTTGTTCTTGTCATAACGATTATCATATCTGTATTGCCAAAACTATGAAATTCTTGGGAAGCAGCATGATAAGAACAAAAGTTGTCATTGAGGAAGAAGCACTGGTTCCCATTTTCGGTGTTTAGGATGCGATATAGCACGCGACAAGGACAAAATTTTCGCAAATTAAACTAACATTCTCCAGAAAATATGAGGGAATGTGAAAATAACTTAAATAGGAAAAATCCAGAAAGAAACCAAGATAAAACATATAAAGAAATGGTAGTTCCTACTGAGTTGAATGGCTGAGAATGTTGGGCAGAAACACAAAAAGAAATGGTACAGATTGAGTCATGAGAAATGAAATTTCTTCGAGCTGTCAAAAGGTAAACAAGTTTAGACACATTAAGGAATTCACCTGTAAGAGAATAACTTGATGTTTAGTCTATATCAGATAACGTAACAGAATACGAAAATAGGTGAAAAGAGAATGCAGGCAAAGTGAATGAATTTGGAAACGATAACCAAAAGGCTTAGAAGTAGGGATGAGTCGATTCCACTTTTCTACGATTCCGAGTCCGATTCTTTCAAATTCGATTCTCGATTCCTATTCCATCGATTCTTATTCCTAATAACATGTGGGATATTGATATACTAGTAGCGTACGACCATTATTTTAATTCAAGTATTGGCTGAAATAGCAAATACATCCTCAGCTTATTGAGGTAGATAAAAAGTACACATTGATAGCCTACACCCAAAATTACAGTGACAAATATGATGTAATAAATGAAATTTGATTTGAAGATTTATCCATCAAGAATCGATGGAATCGGCATCGACTTTAGGCGATCGATTCTCGATACCGATTCTAATCCTGAGAATCGGTGGAATCGAGAATCGACATTTGGATTTGAGTCATCCTTACTTAGAAGTATAAGCCAATTGTTAGGAGAAGTGTCGAAAGACCAAGGATGAGAAATAAAGTGAAACCGGAACAGATTTAAGGCTTTGATCAGCAATGAAGAATCAGGGGATATCGGAATAGCGAAGAAGAGGGAACAAAACGATGAGTTACGGCAATTGCATAACTAAATGTGTCGGTAATTCCCAGTTCACTACTGATCTTTAACTTCGAGCGCCAAGCGACAATGAGGGGTTCATTCAATATGATTTAGTTCTTTCCCGGCGTATTATACTGATAAAGTCTTCTCGGGTTTTCCATCGGGTCAGGTAGTAATGGGCCGACGTTTCGACGGCTACCACTTCGACGGACCACACTCAGGGCATGAGGACGCATTTGCCCATTCAAGATAATCTCGAATTTGATCTACCATTTACGTTGGAAACACCTGTTTTTCTGGAAATTTCGTCCAATGTGTTTTAATGAATTCTTAAGGTAAATTGGAATTATGTGTTTTCATTATCACATAAATATTAGTCCTGTTAAAAATTATAGTTTCAGAATAACCACCAAACGCCTTACTCACATCTACCCTAAAGGTCGTTTCACACACAACATTCGTTTAGCGTTTCGCTTGTAAAGTGGGGAATGGTATGCACGCTTGTGCGATTGTCTGGATAATTAAAAGTAAGACAAAACCTGCTCTAATTTCATTCAGACTGGTCGACAATTTCGCATTTTTCAGGTCCTTTCATTATTCATTTATGTTTGTACAACAAAATGTGCCGCTTCAAATGGCCTTTACGCATAACTTTAGATGAGGCAGGAGTAAATTTGTTTTACAACGCCAAGTATATGCAGATAATTGATACAAAAGATTTAAAAAAATTAAAAGTGACACCAATGTTTGTTTGTCATTGCATTTTCTTTATTGCCATTATGTATTTATTTATGTATGTATAGTGTGCCCGCTGGAAACACGTCCTCTTAATGAGGAGAGAAACTATATGATGAACGACACCCGACAAGGCACGGAAAAACATCAGATACATACATACCAATCACGCCGTTCCCTTCCGGAGTAGGCAGAGTCAATAAGTTTCACTCATAGATACATATTTGTACACCTAACTCTGCTTCAATAATTTCCTCCACACTGACCTATCCTTACAAAACTCTTTTGCTTCATTTACCCCCATACACTGCTTCATACACGCCCTCCTGTTTTTAAGACTCCTAATATTCCTCCTCCTAAGAGTTTCCTCAACCACATTTAACCACAACTTTCTCGGCCTACCTCTACCTCTTGTACCATTCAATTCCCTCTTATATATCTGTTTCGTTATTGGACTCTCATCCATTCTCTCAACATGGCCAAACCAACGAAGCACACTCCTTTCATGTGTGTCCATTACGGGAGCATCTAACCCACATTAATTTATTACCCACTCATTCCTCCCAATAAGGATAGCGAAACATGGGTATGTCAGTATAGACATAAGACAAAAACATCAGATAACGTCAAATATCTTGCCATACATTGCTGGGCATTTCTAATCAATCTAGAAATATTCAGGGAACGTTCCCAATCACCCAGTTAGTCAGGACTCTGAGAACGTCTCCATATTTCGATCGTAGACAGAATTCCGTTTTTCAATGGGATTTAATGGGAGAAACGGAAGATTTCCTTGCAAATCAAAAAATGATGAGTATCATCAATAGCGGGTGTCGGTAGTTTTCAGTTCTCGACTGATCTCAATTTTTCGAGCACCAAGCATCAGTGAGAGGCTTCTTCAACCTCATCTCCATCTTTGCCCGCGATCGACGTTTGCTGAGGCTGCGATTTTTCCGGTGAAATGCCATTTTGTTTCGATAGATAGGGTGTTCAATTTTGAAATGCTTTCTTCTTTTAGAGTTTTATCGGAATTGTTATGCTCTCTGTCATGGTGATTGCAACCACAGCTGAAGCGAGGGTAGTTAACAATTTTTTTTGTTAACCCACTCAATAAGCGATATAGAGGTAGATGACCGTATCGTCTGCAAATAATCTTAAATTACTGCTAACTCGAGAACTCAGATCATTAATGTAAATAATTAATAAAAGAGGGCCGATCACACTTCCTTGAGGAACACCCGATGTGACTTCGACCATATCCGACCACCCGATGTACCCGACCTTCGACCATAAATTAGAGAGATAGATTGTAGAACCGATAGGTATAAAATGTAGTTTTTTCCGCGTACCATTCGGGACCTTAACAGCTGTGATCGTCGTCATGAATAGTGCAAATGGTGACATTAGCTAGATTGTAGATCTCTTTCTTTATATATTTTACGTTCTTATTTATGCATGATGTATATATTGATGTTCTTACTTATGCATGATATTTTGAATCTGTAGCAGTAGTCCTTGTACCCCTTGCATGTTGGAACGATTGACGATAGAATGTTTCTTGGTAAGTAGATTTTAATGGGCGCGTTTCATGTGTGGTACGTGGTTCCAATGTAGTTTCGGTGTTCTGCCGTATTACTGATGCATGTCTGGTGTGGAAGCACGCCCTGCCACGCACCCATTGGGTGGCTTGCAGGGTATGACGTAGATGTAGATATCAGAGCTAAAACCATCAATAACTACTTTTTGTTTTCGACCACTGAGAAAGTCCCTTATCCAACTAAATATTTATTAATTTACTCCTTATGATTGTAATTTTTCAATAACTTTTTGTGAGGACCCTTTTCGAATGATTTATTGAAATCAAGAAATATCGCGCCAACTTGTTATTTTTATGCGAAATTCCACAGAAAAAAAATCATCCGCCTTGACCGGCGGATGATTTTTTCTCTGTGAAATTTCGCACATTAGTGAATCGCGGGTGACTCCGTAAAAGTGAAACTCCGTGGCTAGTCCCGGATAGCTTAAAATCTGTTGTTTTTTTATTCACCTGATTTTAGGATGTCGTGAAAGAAGTGCTGGGTTTCGTAAGTTCTACTCTTCTAGAAGTCGTGCTCACTGCCACTTAAGAAGTATCGATTATCTAGGAAGGACAGTATAATGCTAATAAAAATGTTTACAAAAATCTTTTCGATATCTTCCCAAAGGCGTCACATGTCAGTGCTTAACCTGAAGTCAACCCCTTATGCCATGCTCATAATACAATGGTGGCATCTATATATTCCTATTTAAGATTTACAATGATGATTTGGTACCATATCTAAATTTATCAACTTCAGCTGGCACAGTGACGTTATTTTATTCTTCAAATGCCAGTTAAAATAGAACATTCAAGCAGTCATGACAGAGACGCATCAAGTCTTCATCTCATAAGTGGATCTGCAGCGAAGAACAGAAGGTACGCGCTGAATAAATTGCGGTTGAGTTGTGACACAAATTCTGTGACGCCTGACTGAATAATATATCAGCAAAGGCCATCCATCATTCATGCCTCATTCATATCAGTCACTTCCGACAAACAATCGCAAAAATACAACGACTGATGTGAATCATTCATTGACAGCCGGGATGTGAAACCACGCAGGTGAAATACGCGAAACGTACACTTTCAGCATTCACGATTGAAACTTCATGGCAGATGGCTGGATATCCGAAAATAGCAACTTTTAACTCTGGAAATAAGTTGCGTGATCCCAAAATTAGTTTTTCGGCTCTTAAATGACCCTGACTCTTACTCTTGGTGAAGATAAGGTATTCCATCATACGTATCATGCTGGGAGAACATATGAAAGTTGAATGACGATATTAGAACATGATGAAGGCGTTCGAGGTGTTTTCGAGGCGTTTTCGAGGCTATGACTTCAAAAGATCATCACTGTCAATGCTTGGATATTCCCAAACCTTACCGAGTAACTGCACATACCAAGAAAATAGACCCACCAACACCATAGTTACAAGCTGTCAGCCTTCCATGTCATGATTTTTCGTTTGGTCAATGTACCAATGAGTGATGCAAATTTTTCCAAAGAATTAAATATTATTTTTAAATTGTGACGAGAAATGGCTTCAATAACGACACCATTTTTTAAATTTTGGACAGAAAGCTTAATCAGCGGGCCATTCACTCTCTGACGACCCTCCCTTTTACAATAAATGACAAGCCTTTACGTTGGCGCAAGATACCATTTTTAGGGAAATTGATGTACAGGATGATGAAATAAATGCCTGTAAATAAGTGTAACTGGTCTTTTTATTCCACCATAACTATAGGAAAACTTCTTTTTAATACTAAAGACAAAATTGAAACTTCAGAGAAATGTGGTGTTTATGCTTTAAATTGCGATTCATGTGACGCTAAGTACATTGGCCAAACTGGACGAAAATTTGAAATTAGAATTAAGAAGCATATAAAATGTTTTTTTTAACTGGTGACGTTTCTTCTAAGTTTGCCAAAAATTTATTACATTGTAATACTTCAAGTGACTTTTAACATGAAAATTTACATATACAGGATAAGTGCAAAAAAATTATATTTACTCGAACAATATGAAATTGTAAATGCCGTCAAGCAAAATTCAAATTTGGTAAATGGTCTCACATTTGACGTGCATTCACTACTGATATCAATCAGCTTTTAATGTTTGTTTGCTTCATTTACTCAACCTTGCATTGTGTGTTGTTTATGGACGTCATTCTCTTTTCAACCAACCTTTTCTTTCCCTCCCCCACCTCTTTTCCTTTCTCTCCACCCTCCCTCCCTCGTCTCTCCCACCCGCCCCCTGTTTGGTATATATGGAAAACGAAAATGTAAATTTGTACCTTGATAATGACATAACTTTGTTGAAACCATGGTCGGAGAGAATAAAACAGTGTGGAAAGTACAATGTGAGTTCTCTTTTCTTTTCACACACTAAGAAAATCGTAGGTGAATAAGATTGAGGAGATAAACCACTTCCCAAAACCCTATCCCTTAAATCTTTACACGAATGGTGTCTTAACAGTGTGTCCCCGGCACTCACCCATGCGGCGGCTCGCGGGGTAGAATGTAGATGTAAACATAAAATATGGGTCATGAGCCCAAGGAACAAGCATGAGTGAATCCTGAAGTCGAAGTGGAATGCAATTTCAAGGAATGAGCAGTGTATCATATCAGTGGGCATCTTCTGTGCGCAAATTCTGGTCATTTATCATCAAACAACCCTATTTTGAATGCCATGCAATACTGGAACTAGAGAAAAAAGTTACACGCAAAATGTGAGGGAAAATAGAGGAAGCCGCAAAAAAATAATGAAAGTAACTTAGAAGACAGTCCAGTCAACGTATAGCTATCAGAAGAAACTCATTCACAAAACAGAAATCACTATGAGATGTGATTGCTTTTAAAATACAAACTCCTCATAATTTTTTCCCGAATCTTTAATGACGCCATAAAAAATGTTGGAGAATTTGTTAGAGGGGCAAAGATTTGAATTGAATAATGATGTATACCCCCAGGGCATCACAAATATGGACTTTTGTCGCGAAATGAGGATAAAGGTACGTTTTCATGAACGCGTTTCAGACGAACAGAGGCGCAAGCGAGATCCTCAGCCAATCAGAAGCCCGGATTTCTTCGCGTGAGTTAGCATATGTTCGCGTAGAGTCGCGTCACCAAAGTTGAAATATTTTCAAATTTCGACGCGTGGAAAGCGTAGAATCACAAACATGGTTGGCCTATGGATGAAATAATCATCTCCAAAATTCGAGAGAAGTACACGTTCCTGCACAATTATAAGGACTATCGATACAGGGGTAGAAACCTAAGGGAGAGGGCGTGGAGGGAAAAAGGATTCAATGGTTCCACTGCATCCATTTCTTTCTTTAAAAAACTGCACGTGAATTAGCTCCCAGCAAGTTGGCGTGCTGATGAGAGGAATTAAGTTGTACAGGAAATCGAAGAACAATAGCTATTGCACTAGGATGGAGCTAGATAACTATCAATACACAATTATCAACAATAGGTTGTAGAGCGATAAGCACACGCGGTAGTCTCGTTTCTTTTTTTTATCTTTTCTTCTCTGCTGTAGATGGCGCACAGGTACCTCCTACGCGTAGGTTCGCTTGCATGCGAACGGTTCACGCGAAGAAATGACGCGTCTCGTCGCGCGCGTGCGCGTCTGACGCGTCCATGAAAACGTAGCTCAATTGTTTTCTACTCACCGTAGAGTAAAACCTCCTGTCGACTCAGTTGCCGGAAAGAAATAACCACGACTCACCTGAAACAGAGAGAGAAAAAATCACGTGAGTAAAATTGGAGCATTTCAATAATAAAACACACAGAAAGCTATCGACCACATTCAGAAGTTACTATTTCTATTATATGAGTAGTTTTAGAGGTTATAAATTGATGAGATAATATTTTTGAACTAACTTATTTCAATGTTGAACATTTTAAGAGGTAAAAATGAAATGATACGCTGATAGCGAGACGTACGAATCATGAATGAGAGGAAGCTTCTCATGACGATTGATATGCATTCCCGTCAGCATGAACATTGATTCTCCCATTGCTGTCGATGGATTTTTGCTGCACGCACAAATAGGGTATGCCTGCTTTCGAGTACCGCTTCCGTTTAATCCCTTGGTTGAATTATTCCCTAACGGTGTCTTTATCAGTCGTAGATTTGGAACAATCTGGTGATCAGTCAGCGAGTGTTCTTGCTAGAAACAATATTTTTCAGCAAAAAAATTATGTAGCGATATCGGAAAATGCGTGCCAACAATATTAAATTCACCTAAACCACCACCTCAGGTTAAAAAAATATGAATGATATGAATATCATGGAAAATAATTGGACTGTGCGTGATGGCAAATATATGATAAAATTACATTACCAGGCAAACTGCCATGCATATCTCGGAAACCTTCGCACTCTTCACAACAACGTTACCGTTTTTGAACCAATGGGAAGCCCGGCCTTCATGTGACAGTCATGCCAGTTAGAGATGAGCAAACTCGTTCATTTTTGGGGACTCGTTCACAGTGGACCGGTCCTGTTTGGGATCCGTTCCTTTTTATTCGTTCACCGTTCCTGTTTGCTAAAAATGATCATTATTTTCTAATTTCAATTTGTACTTATCATTTAAAAAAATAATATAAGAAAGTAGAAATAATTCGTAGCCTGTAATAATCGCGTTCTACAATCTTGAATAAGTAATAATAACAATCAAATTGCGGAACGGATGAAATATATTAAAGGAACGATGGACCGAAAGGAACAATGGACCGAAAGGAACGATGGACCGAAAGGAACAATGGACCGAAAGGAACGATGGACCGAAAGGAACAATGGACCGAAAGGAAAGAAAGGACCGGTCGTTCCGAAGAAGTCGGTCCTCGGTCCTTCCGCTCATTCCATAAACCCGTTCCTTAGGTCCCGTTCGTTCGCGAACGACTCATCTCCAGTGCCAGTATCTCCATCAGCTTATACGAGAATCCGTGGTTATGGAACTAAAAAAAGCAAACGTTCTTAGGCTTCATTTGGGACCCAGGGTGCCACTGGTTGGCACTTAATTCATGTTCTCTTTTCCCATATGAACGGAAAATCCTGGACAAAAACCTATTGTGACGGTTTAAAGACAATTACTCCGACGTTGCGTTTAATTTAAAGTTTGAAGGGAGCATTCGACTTCAGACTCCATAGATAATTAAGACTCCACCTAATTATCTTCTTACCCCTTCTCAAAGCACCCACAGCACGCTAAATCTAAGTCCAGAAAAATATCCGGCAATTCCATATGGCATACCAATCCAAATTAGAATCTAAGACAGCGGCGCAACGGCATTCGAATCAAAGTCTTTTACGCAAAACGCTTGATGTACTCAAAACGTGCCATCGAGGAGATACTTGTGATATCCGTCGTTTTAAGTTGTAAGCTTTTGTCAAATTTTCTGCAGTGAACATTATATTTTCGAACATATTTATGAGAGTGAATTGGCACACTTTAACTACAGATTAAAATTAGCAACAATGAATGAAAATCAAGCACATTTGTGGTGAGTACTAAGCTTCTGAGTTCAAAGAAGTTAGGACCATAAACGAGGGGACAGGTTGTGAAAACATTCGTTTGAAGCATGGATCGGAAGCACGGACCAGTGGAAAAGTAGACCAGAATAGACTAGAAGCTTTCAAAACCTGGTGCTGGAGGAAGGTGATGAAGATAAAATGGATGGAGAAATTAAGGTACGATAAAGAATACAGAAGGGAAGAAGAGCAAAGGACCATATGGAACACGATACAGAAAAGAATAACTAGATGGATTGGATACTCCTTGAGACACTATGGGTTAGTAAAGAACACAATTGAAGATAAAATATAGGAAAAAGTTCTCTGAGGAAGACCCAGGAATAAGTTAGTGGACCAAATGAAGAGGAAAGTATGTATATACATTGAAATAGATTACAGGAAGTTAAGGAAGTAGCGTAGACAGGGGAGGGTGGAGTGATGCAGTCAACCAATCTTAAGATAGAAAGACAAACGATTATATGCGTTACCACACTTATGACGCACGGCTTTAAGGTAGTCCGAGCGAGATAGTTCCCTAGTCATAATAGAGACCACATTAGAATTATACGTTTTAATTTCACCAGCTGTAGGACACTATAGGAGCTATAGGTCAATTAAATATTGCGTTATTAATGGTGCAACAATATAGACTTATATGACATAAGTTGTAAGTAATTAAATGTAGACTTATATGACATAAGTTGTAAGTAATTAAATGAAAATATCTAAATAAGTCTTGAATTTTACTAATTTTTTTCGCGCGGTGCGTCTGAAACTCCTTCAAAACGGAAGGTTTTTTTGTGATACCCAAGAACCTACTATGGTGACAATATGATTTATTTTCATAAATAGTTGAGAAAACATACAAACTACACGCTGTTAGTTTTTTTACGACATGTAAGTGTTAGAAATACCTCATTTTGTAAATAGTATCTCTCTGGAGTGCATGCACGTACCGTTTCCCGTGTAAAAGGGCTGGTCTTTCATGGCAAATATCTCCAAAATTTATGTGGTAAGGGGTAATATTTTTGATATTGTTGGATAGGTGAGACTTTTTTCTTTAAAATGAGACCAAAGTCATTGATTTCTAACTAAAATGATATTTCGCTCAAACTACCATAAAAACGGAATCAGCGGTTGTCGTCTGGCCGAGGTTACAGGCAAATGAAAGAAGATGCTCAGGACCGACTGCGATGCAGGGAATCCAGTTGAAGCCTGTCAAAAGACAGATTCCACTAAGAAGAAGAAGCTGGTGATAACCAACCCCCTGCCATACGCGCTTGAGGTGGCTCACAGGGTTTTATGTAGATACAGATGTCTGTTGAAAGCTGAAAAAACAATTACAGTTTATCTGCCCTGGTTACGGCTAACAAGAAATTGGATGCATTAAGCGATCACTCTGGGTTTCGTCAATGAAAACCTTACAAACCGGATGGAGGAAGTATTCTTATGATTTATTCGAAACAATACGTAGACAATCAAAATTCCTCCGTTCCGTTGATACAATATTTTCCGGAATGCAGGAACGGAATTGTACGGAGTGGGCGTTATGAGAGGGAATTTTGCGGAGCCGAAAGAAGCGGAGCGCCTGGTAGGTGGAATGAGTAGATTATACCTACCTACCTACGACGCCCCCATGGACCATGTTGCCCCGGAGGAAGATCCCTTAATGCTTGAGCGCTGCCCACGCGATTTGATTCGTGGGCGGATTTGATTCGGCTGGGATTCCGCGAATTCCCACCAGGGGTCTCCGATGATAAATTCCCTCATAAGCACTCACCCTTTTGTTTTTGGATCCCATTCGGCGTGGTTGCCTTTTCCCTATAGAGAACCTTTGAAATGTCAGACAAATGGAGGTGTTTTTCAACGATTACCTCTCTCAGCGGTGTGGTAAACGTGTTTGGAGCGATAATCGTGGCTAATTAAATGCACAAATATGAATTTTTTTAATTATGCCGAAAGAAAATTAGGTGATCACAGATTATTCGAACACATCTGTTTTTGCATTGGAAGTCGCCATACATTCGGTAAGTGAATTTATGCATAAAATATAAGTAAATTTTTTGTCTTTTAATTGAAGCAGGATATAACTTCAGCTTTCGGCACGG
The DNA here is from genome assembly GCA_963169105.1 of Ceriagrion tenellum. Taxonomy (NCBI): domain Eukaryota; kingdom Metazoa; phylum Arthropoda; class Insecta; order Odonata; family Coenagrionidae; genus Ceriagrion; species Ceriagrion tenellum. The sequence goes on from OY720639.1 coordinate 13,029,009, forward strand.
TGCACTAAGTTTAGACAAACATCCCGCATGTATATGTTAATCCCGAATCAGATAAATGCCTTTATACTTGGTAAAATCTATTACAATGATATGAAAAGTGTGATTTCGCTTTATAACGAAAATCTGTTCATATTTCATTGAATTATTGCGAAATAGATGCCTAGTGCCATAAGGCAACGTGCTTAAAATAGCCTGGATGACCAAAAAACCAAAGCGGTATGTTTCGATATTTTCAATTTAACCTGTAGGTAGATATCAAAACAAAAGAACACGAATGCAAGGTACTATGAAAAAATGAGCGTAAACTAAAATCACTCCAACTACCTAAAAAGCAATGCAAAGGAAGTGTTTTCCAAGAAGAGCAGCCATCTCGCGACATAAAAGAAGACTGTCCTGCGTAAAAAAACGTGTAATGATTATTTTAAAACAGATCGCTCAGTCAGGTAATTCCATTAGTGATGTAAGAAGCAAGAAATGTGGAATGTATTCAGAAGTAAAAGCAAATAAGGCTTTCTACCGCAAGAAAAGACTACGAACGGCCAGGAACGTGGGCTCAGATATAAAGAAACTTTTCTTGAAAGCGTAAATATACATGGCAGTGACGATTGAACGGTTACAAAGGGAGAGAAAAGAAGGTTGTGAAATGAATGGAAATGTGGTGCAGGACAAGCACCTCGGAAATGAAAAGTGTGTGGAGTGAGTGATGAATGGAGAAGTCACGCGAATCTGAAATTAGGCTCAAGGTAACTGCCAGTCGGAGATCGCGCTTTGAGTTCCGCCGAGGGCATGGGTCTGAAGTCGAATTTATATGCTTGTTACTTGGAAAAGTCAGCACAGTGAAACACGGTGGCTTGAGTTTTGTCTCATGAACTTTCGTTAAGTATTCATCAGTCGAGGCTGGTATTGTGAGATTCTATAAAAAATGAATCAAAAAGTTATGACAAGCGTCTTGGCTGGGGATGCTTGAGACGGTCGTTAGGGTGGACCTAAGTTTCAAAACGTCGGAAATTTGAGGCCTTGAAGCTTCATTTTTTACTTTTTGATGTAAACATAATGTGTACGAAATTTGGAGCCGAGCAACCCTCACCGAAGAGACATCAAACTTGCAGCTTTTTAAGGGTGAAGAAGTATTAATATCTCCTCTGTAATCCGATGCATGTTTGTTCGAGCTATGTTCTTATTTAAGAACATTTTTTAAGGAAAAAAATCAAGTTATATTAGCAAGAGTCGCTAACACCACGAAAATGATGGAGATTAAAAGTTATTTTATCCGGTGCTTTTTTATGCCCCTGGTGGCTTGAAAAAACGCATGACACGTTCCCGTGTTTCTAAACTGCTTCACATTTTCATTACTTACTCATTTTATTTTGGATTTTCCGGTTATGTAAATAAGTATAAAGAAAAACCATCCATCTCTTCTCTTTTCCCTTAAAAATCCCTTTTTAACTCTCCAAAACTGTATTTTGTCACTACTTCGGCAAGGGTTTCAAGGGTCCAAATTTCGTAACCGTTATGTTTGCATCAAGGGAAAATAAATTTGACTTTATGAGCCCTAAAAATCTTGAATTTGGAAACTTTTCTCCTCCTCCCTCTGCCTTCAAACAGTAGTGCGGCTTGCGTGAATATATTTACGGTTATTTGAGCGAGTTATACTTTGCCATTACGGAGACCATATTCTAGTTATACGTTTAAATTTTATCGGCTGGGGGAAGGGCGAAGAAAAAAATGTAATATTAACGGTGCAATAATATACTTTTACGTGACTGAAATTCTCAGTAACTAAATACACACACACACACACATATATATATATATATATATATATATATATATATATATATATATATATATATATATATATATATATATGTATATATATATATATATATATATACACAATTAAAGAGGAATTCTCTGTGTGACTGAAGAAGGGATAACACCCGAAACGTCTCTAAGTAAGACTCTCTCTTTACTTTCGTCTTTTTACCCCCTGTAAGTTTCCTCTTTAATTGTGTTTGTGGCCATTTGGCGAAGTTTTCCTTTGTGTGTGTGTGTGTGTATATATATATATATATATATATATATATATATATATATATATATATATATATATATATATATATATATATATATATATATATATATATATATATATGTTTTATTCACGCGGTGCGCATAAAACTTCTTCTCAACGGAACGTTTCTTTGTGACAAAAAATACTTCGGTAAGTACACGATTTACATTTGAAAAGAGTGGAAAAAATACACAATTCTTAATTTATGACGATATTTGGGCACTTTTATCCAATGGACTAAAAATAATGGAGAAAGGGATCGAACAGAGACTTAGAAAGATAGTAGGAAATCTTTTTGAAGAAGAACAATACGGTTTTCGAGAAAACAGATCAACCATGGACCTAATTTTTACCCTCAGAAGAACGATTGAAAAACACTGGGAGAAAATTAAGCCATTAATATTAGTGTTTTTAGATCTAGAGGAGGAAAGTCCCAAGAGGAAAGATACGGGAATGTCTGAAAAAGGGAAAGTACCACCAAGTTTAATAAATAAAATAAAAATGTTGTACAAAGGGTGCAGAAGCAGTGTACAAATAGAGTGGGAGAATTCTGAGTGGTTCGAGACAAAGAGAGGAGTACAGCAAGGAAGTGCACTCTCTCCACTTTTGTTTTTGGTTGTAATGGATTAAGTGATGAAGCAAAGAAAAAGTGAGAAGAGTACATATTTCAACGCTCTGGCATTTGCAGACGATGTAATACTTTAGGGATGCAATGAAACTGAAGTCCTGGAAAATTTGAACCGATGGTACAAAAATTCCACCTGAAAGTCAGTAAAAGTAAGACAGTGGTGCTGACTATTGGCAAAGTACAGAGCAATATAACTTTAAGACTCGGAAATTAAATATTACAAATAGTGGAACAGTTTCCTTACCGAGGTAGTGTAATTTCACAGGATGGCTTAGATTCTTGAGAAATAATTAGCAGATTTAATAAGGAGTCAAGTTTTTACCACCAAGTAAGGAGTCTTCTTCGGGACAAAAAAGTAGCAAGAGCTACAAAAATTACCATGCATAAGTCTTACTCTATACCTATCATATCATATAGCTTATAGACTTGTACATTATCAAGAAGAGACATCGGCAGAATACAAGCCAACGAAATGAAATTCCTAAGGACGATGGTACAAAAGACAAAACTTGGCAGGCAGAAAAATGAAGACTTTAGAAAATAGGTTGGATGCAAAATATCATTCATTGAAGAAGTCAATGATCCAGGCTAGGATGGTATGGTCATGTGATGAGGATGGAACAGACCAGAATGGCCAAGGTCTGGTTGGTAAAGGACATACCAGGGAAGAGAAGAGTGGGCAGACCGAGGAAGTGGATCGACCAACTAAAACAAGACATTCAAGGGAGGGAGGGAGCTCTTGGGAGGAAGTTTAACATCAACAAACATGCCAAGATAGGAGCAGATGGATGAGGCAGATACACAACACCCGGGAAACTGGAGTTGCTACTTGGTGACGATGATGATTTATGCGTTAAAGATTCTTCATTACATTGATAACGTCCCTCAGAAGTGCATACTCTACGCGTACTCCTATCCCATGAAGAACGGCTTCTTTACTTGTGGCAGATATCCTTGGAAAGGTGAGATATTTTTCTTTAAAATGAGACCAAATACATTGATTTCTAGATATTGTAATGATACCTCGCTAAAACCAAGTTAAAGGTGGGTCTGGCATGACTATATTCCACAAAAAATACTAAATTACATATTTGTATTCATTCGGTTTAAAAATCCTGCTATCTATGAAGATATGGGTTATCTATTGAAGGCCTAAGTTAAGGTACTGAAATATGCAGATTATCCCAAGATAACATTTTTTATGAACATTAATTCCAGCCATTGGAGGAAACAGCGTCTGCAATTCACAAATGAACTTCAAGGAAGAAGTGGCAAGGTTCGTAGATTTTATTTTCACTCAATTTCCCAAGACTGTTGTCTTTTATTCTTAATCAGTTTTCATTAAATGCCTATGCTGGATTTTTCTGGCACAAATTGACGTGTTTCTACCGTAATCTGTCAAATCTGCATGAGAACGATTGATCAAATATTTTTTATGTTAAATATACTCTGATGCCATAGGAGTATCTATTTCTTCCGAATAGTTTTTTATTCCTTTTTGTTCCTTAAACTGAGTATTTGTTTCAATTTAAAGATTTATGTGGGATAGCACCTTTTAACAATATATGGTTGTTACACTAATCACACTGCACTTCGATGTTGTGCTATATTAAAATCCAGGGAACCGGTAGCCATTTAATTGAAATAATGTGCATATAAATGTTACAGATAATTAAAAAAATTGTATTCATAAAAATAGTCTCCTTTTTCCAAGGGTAATTTACAGTAAATTAACCTGTAAACCCAATTTTTTCATCTCAGTTTTCAAATCGCACTAAAAAGATGCAATATTTAAGGTTTCATAATTTCAGGAATAGGTTACCTTTAGGTCGGAGTCATCTCGTCCTTTTTTGTAAGGGGCCCGAAGCGAAAGTTAGCGCGAAAATCCGTGGAGATTGAAGGACAATGAAGGTCGGTCGTCGGAGCACCTGGGTCACGGTCGGGAAGTTGATATCAATATCAAGCTTCGGGTTCCTTTTTTTTTCACAGTCCCGTCGCCCACGCACATCCTGCCCCATACCTCACCTCCCGCCATCCCTCAGGCAACACCAGGGTTCGCTGGAAAGGATATCCTCAAATCCCACAGATCCTCCCTTCCTCCCCCTTACCATTAAGAATTGGGGAATAGAGACGTCACTGGCGCCTCCTAGCGGGAAATTGGGAAAGCTAAAGGGTAAGCGCGTCCGGAATCGCGTGGGAGCGTCTCCATGGCGACCGACTCCCAAACACGTCAATGCGAGACATAGCAGAGGGGAAACATCCGCCGTCACTTTAATCTTCTTCCTCTTATTGTTTACTCAATTGCTCCTTCTCTCTCTCTCTCAATGCTGGTGGCGACCCCTTTAAAGAGCCTCGAGCGGTAATTGTGAGTCATCGAGTGCTCACAGGCGCATTTATAACTTTTCAAGTGAGTCGACAACGATTCGGTGGAAATCACCATGACGATGAAAGAAACACTGCACTTCATGACGATGAAACAAACACTGCACTTCATATTCTCTTTGAAATTCTTGAATACTACTGGATTCACTTTCTTACAGGCGTAAAATATGCAACAAAACAAATCAAAGGTATAAAATATGTTGATTATCTGACAACAAAATTTCATTTACGAAAATAGGAGCCAACTGCAACGACGTTTTTGCTTAACCATTTGATATTGTCTCTCGCTCCTGTATTTATTAGTTATTGAAGCAAAATTAAGATGGTCTCTTACCTTAACTATATCGCCTATCATTTCCATAACATAATGCGCTTCTTCTGAAAAGTTTTTCATGGAAATAGCATTTATATTAGAATAATGGAATACGATAATACATAAAGAAGATAACAACCGAAAATCATAGCATGAGAAATAGGAACGCTGAAAACATAGTTCACACTAAGAGAATATGTAGGTAGGGCAAACAATTTTTGTCTGATTTTGATTGATGCTGATATTGAATTAAATCAAGAAGGAACCAAATCGGTAACGTGCAGTTATTTTTTCCCTTTAAATAATATGCATTACTGATAACTAAAAATCTAAAGTGAATCTGCACGCATGCAAAAATCGCGCCATTCAACTTAATATAGTGTATGTATCTAGCACAATCAGAAAGGACATCCGTCGAACATGAATACATAAACGTTTAGCCATTCCCTTAGGGGGTCGGCAAAGTCAAAGAATTCTGTCACATGCATGACCTACATACTACCCTACGACCCACCGCATGGGCGTGTGGCAGGGGGTGTTAGGTCACCAGCCATGTAAAAATGTAGGTTTTGGGAGTTGAATGGTGACGTGTATTATGGGAGTGTGTTTAGTGGCGCTCGGTTTTTTTTGTGGTCGTTTGTTGGGCGCGGAAAGAACTAGTGTTGTACGTATCTGTTCGGCAATATATCTCTCTTATTTTATCGCTTCTGTCAGGCCTAGAGATGTAGTAAGGCGTCATGATAATGTTCTCCGTGTCACTTTGAAACAACCAGTTCTAAATTGATCAAGCAACCTAAGCCCAGCGTGTAGCCTCCGAGTCTCTAGGGGCTCCCACCTTAATCCCTCTAAAAGTTGTGTAACACCATATGTTCGTTCGCAGCAGTTTTTAACGAAGTGCGCTGCTTTTCTTTGAATTTTGTTAATTTTTTTGGTTAAATCTTTATGACCAGGGTCCCAAATGCTCGCGGCGTATTCGAAGTGTGGCCTAACCAGAGCGAAGTAGCATCTCCCTTTCACTTTTTCATTCGAGGACCTTCCTACTATACGCTTATCAAAATCTAAGTTTCTTTAAAACTGTGCCGCATATGTTTTTTATGTGTGTTCCCCACGATATATCTGAAATTAAGGTATACCAAGATATTTTTATGAAGATACCGTAGATTCCAATATACCGCATGTGAACATTGTATGTTTTCTCCACCCACAGTATAGGTACGGCATTGATGTGAAGACTTTTTCATGAAGTGAACTGTGGTGCGGTTACTAAGATTTTATTCTAGCCCCTGATCTGGGCATTAAGAATGAACGTTGTTAAGGTCAGAGGACAGAACTTCGTAGTACGCGTCTTTGCTCCGCCCCAGTAAACTAGCTCCCCTCTAAAAATTTCCTCCTTTAGACTCTAATCCTTATAAACCGCGTTCATTTATCTCACAATCATGCTCTATTCTAGCTCCCCTATCCTCTGTACTCCCAAAAACACTAATTTTTAGAGTCAACTCTGCCACATTAAACCATTACTTTCAATCTTCGCCTCTTCCTCTCACACCACTCTGCCATCTGCCATATTGTTGCAGTCAAATTCTCTCAATTCTGGGCAAGCATCTTCAAGAGAGATTTATTCCGCTTTCGGGCTTAGGAAATTGCTTCTTTACCGATGACTTCCTCCGTATTGTCCTATTCCTTCATCAGTTTATTTTTAAAACTATTTTCAAGTAAAGCAGCACAAACAGGTGTTGTTCCCACGCAAGGTTTTGCCCGAAAATGACGGTTTTGGCTGATATCATTACCATTTTGTGATGGTTTTCTTTCGTACTGCATTCATATATTGGCCTTCATCCTCATACTATGGTTACTAGAAAAGAACCAAGTAACCTTCTATTTCCGACTCACCGAATCACTACATTTCATAAGTCGTTTGTCGTGGCCGCCTCATAACTTTGGAATTTCACTCCAATCGATGTGAGGAAATCTCGCTCGATGGAGATTTTTCAATCTAAATTGTGTGAAAGTTTATTAAATGAATGTTTTTCAGAATAGTTTAGCCTGGTCAGTATTTTATTCGCATCGCCAATTAAAAACAATATTTTTATTAGACAAAAATTGTTTTCTTTCTCATGGTCTGTTTATGTTTTTTTATCCTGTATCATATATTTATTGTATTTATTGATTGTATTTATACCTATCTCTGAGTTCAGCTGTATTACATATTAAGTTATTGTTTTTCAATGAGGGTAGCTGATTTTGTCTTTTTCTTTATACATTGTATGTTATAAGGCTCCATTTATTTTTTGATTTGAACTAAATAATATGTTCATTTGTTTATTACCTCCCTGCTATATTATTATATAATTTTATTGTATGCTTGCTCTAAAGGACCTGTCCCAGAGTAAAATAAATGATTATTCTATTCTATTCCTCTCTCACGTCAACGTATCCCTAACTCTCCCCTATCTTCCTCCGTCCATCCTCCTCTTCGTCAACAATGCCCCGCCCCTCCTCCCGTGATTTCTTTGACTGATTGAATTGCTGAGAGGCGGAGGAGGGCGCGGCGACATTTGGGGGACGAATAGGAAATCGCCGAGGCGCGGCCCAATAAAGGACTCCGCCGAACAATCGTCTCCATGGGAACCGGGTGACTCTCCTCCCCCGCTCTCCTTCTCCTCCTCCTCCTCCCATTCTTGTCAACAAATCCGCTTCGGAGACGACGCGACAATCGGCCACGGCGAAGGCACGCCATCTCCAGCCGCGTTTCGATTCGTGTCCCTTTAGTAAACACCCCACTTATTATCGTAGCACATGCTCTACGACCCTTATGCCAGTATTCATAGTCGTATTCCTAGGGGTATCCTGGGTATTCCCTTGCCAGGTAACACCTAGCGATCCCCTACGCTGAGCGATTCATAAACCTTACCTGGGTAACACTCAGCCAGGGGACGTCTGGTTGAGAGATTTGGCTACGATCTCGCGGAAAAATACATATGAACGGATCCACTGAATGGTTCTCGATGTTTTCGATCCTCATTTTTCACCGTAACCAAGCACGGTATAAACAATAATATCGTATACTGTTTCACGATGTTGATGAAAAATGATTGAAGGAATATGAGAGAATGTTTAAAAGATTACTTAAATATTTATGTGATATGAATGGTGAGGAATGCGATGGTGGTTCAATAAGTACCAGTGTTTGTAAACAGAAGACGTCACTATGGAAAGTTATTGATATCATCGTGTACTGCCATTAGTAAAGTAGTATCAATTCGTCCCACGCGGGGGCAGCAGTACTGCGTTAGGGGAGCTTTGGGTAAGCTTCATGCCTTCCCCCGGAAATCGACGGCCTGGGGGAGGGTTGGGGGACAACAGTTCCCTGTGTAACGACTATGAATACCATTTCTGAGCCAAGGGGTCCCCCTACACCTGGGGGACACCCAGGTAACGACTATGAATACGGCCCTTAGTCATACTTGCGAGACACAGTGGTTTAGAAACCCCAGTTTTCCGGTTTGGCTCAAATGACTCAAAAATGTAAATTAAGGTAGTTTGAGCGGAATACCATTTTACTTATAAATCAATGAATTTGGCCTCATTTTAAAGAGAAATATCTCACCTTTCCAATTACCCCAAAAATTCTATCCCTTACCACATAGCTTTCGGAGATATTTGCCAAAAAATACCAGCCCTTTTACATGAAAAATGGCACGTATATGCACTCCAGAGAGACATTATTTACAAAATGAGGTATTTCTAACACCTATATGTCGTAAAAAAAACTTAAAGTGTGTAGTTTGATTGATTTCTCAACTATTTTTGAAAATTATTCATATTGTCACCGCAGCAGGTTCTCGGGTATCACAAAAAACCTTCCGTTTTGAAGGAGTTTCAAACACACCGCGCTAAAAAAATGAGTCGAGTTAAAGACTTATTTAGATATTTTCATTTAATTACTTACAATTTCTGTCAGGTAAAACTATTTTATTGCACCATTAATAACGCAATATTGAATTGATGTGTCCTACAGCTGATAAAACTAAAACGTATCGTTCGAATATAGTATTGTTTTGACTAGGGAACTATCTCGCTCGCATTACCTTAAATGAAGATAACAGATCATTTCACAACGCATGGAATTTTTTTCCTCTCTACCACAGTTATTTCCCACTTTACACATCTGAATTCGAGGGAATTTAATTTAGATTCTGTTTTCGAAGTTTTGTTGCACTTTTTCCGTCTCTAAAATATGTTTGCTAATCATTTATACCGTTTTTTTAATTTAAAAAGAGCATCTTTAATTGAAGCTCAACCAATTTTCTGGTTATACATATTTCTATTATGTTGAATGGGATAGAGTTTCAATTACCCACGTACGGAAAATCTATTACTGACTGCAAAATTGGATGAACAAGAAAACCTTTCTCTACCACTGAGTTATGATATCGTAGGATGGAAAGAAAAGGGTCATTATTAACTTATTATGTAAACATCTTCTGCCTTTAGATGCTTCTATGCTAAGATCGACTAAAAGAGTTACTTTGTCGCCCCACTCCAGGAACGACATTCCACGGGCAAGCGACTGTTAGTGGTCTGGTCACATACGATTAGGTTTGTTGGTCACTCTTATCATTGTTTCACCGAATTATCCATCGCGACGTGCTGTTCAATCGCTTGCCTGACAAATTTTGAATGATAAAATTACCTTTACATTCTTTGTGCACAATTCAGGGGTCACTAGTTTTGATGGATTGAATGAAAGAAAATTTCGCGATCAAATTCGAATTTATTTAGTTACTAGTGGAAGATATCCGTTGAAATTCAACAGGTGTCAATAACATTGGACTCATTATATAAGGAAACCTGACTGACAAAGCTTGAAGAATACTGCCAGCGTGGTCATTTGAGGAGCTTGTATCCTATCTTGTACTTTGTGTATTGTTGTTGTTGCGTTAGATACGCTGACACCAGGGTATTTATGTGTATCGTTTACTACGTAAGTGTTCTCACATATGCATGCAGTTCCACTATGAGAGATAATTCGAGAATAGACATTGAAGAGTATATTTGTTGTAAGTATACATAAAATTTATCGATCACCCCCCGAAGTAATAGATCATGATTGAAACTTGGGATTCCTTGCCCCACTTATACAGATTTTATTTTTAATGTGCTATCATGGGCCTGCAGGTTGTAACACAACGCGGGCCTCCATATTCTTTTCCCACCGCGTGGGAGAAATAACAATTAAACACCCACCATGTTTAACTTTTCGCGGTGAAACAATAGGGAAACGGAGGGCAGAGCCAAAGCCGACAATGAAGAATTGGGGAAGGGGACGAATAGAGAAGCACGAGCGGGGGATTGACAGGAGAGTTCTTGAAGGGAACGGACGTGTGGTGGGGGTTCTGTGCCATATTCCGGAGGAAGCGGACATTCAGCCGCGATACTGGGGCCAGAGAGAGAGAGAGAGACCCTGATACAGGACTACCATTCGTGCAGATGCTGTGATCACATTACGCCAGGACTACGGGTTCCGGAGGCTGTAAAACTAGAGTGACACCAGCCACGTATCAACCTGTATTGTCAACAAGAGCGTAAATATGGACTTTAATTCTGTATTTTAAATAAGCCATACAACCCAGTTGGGTACAACCCGGATTAGAGGTTGATGCTAGTTTTGTTTTATTTACATTGGAGTAATGAATGTTTAAAAAAGATACATGGCTTAATTCAAAGAAGTTGATTATCATAAAATGTTTAAAGATAAGTAAATCATTTGAAGTAACTGTATGAGGTGCAGAATATTTCAATTGTCTGGGTCATGACCTTAAGTTAAAGGTAAAGATATTATATACTTTGTTTTTGTGTGTCTTGATTCAATGATATGATTTTGTCTGATCAATTAAAATGCTAGTTATCACGTATCGCATGTTGTTTTGTGTTTCTTATGTTATATACCGCAGAGAAGGCTGGGGCAATTGAAAAAGGTAGGAGATCGTGGTTAATTTATCTCACATTTATTTTCCATTTTTGATACTAACCACGTGGGCATTTTGAGTTAACGATAATAGAGATTGTTTCCATTTCTGACCCACAACGTGGGGCTGTCGGGTTGCATTGTTAATATTTTACAAGGTTAACATTACATTTAAATGCTAGAAGCGCAAATTCCCTTTGAATATCAAATCTCTGGTCGTTAATAAAATATACTATTTTTTATTTCAAAGAAAAATGTGAGATTGTTTTAGCTAAAACATGTTTTTCTGACAAATACGAAGGAAGAAATAAAATCGATTGAAATGATTAGAAACGACCTCTATTTAGCCATTCGATAAACAAAAAACTCAGCCCTCTATCTTGAGTGAAAATACTGCTAAAAAGCAAAATATGAAACTACTTCACCGAGCCCAATTCTTAGCATGGACCACCAGGGCCCTACGGGGGGGGGGGTCCTTGAGGGCCACAAAGGCTTTTTAAAATAGTCTATTTTATGATCAAATATATTTTCTAATATCTATATATATAAACATAATTTTCTAGGGTAATATAACTTCTTCACGCCCACATGGCTCCTCGCAGGCCATATTTTCTTTGAGCTATGCACTTGGTCACTTTTTTTATCAGAAAAGCATTCTCGGCTAGAGCTGCTCAGAACCTTGTGTCCGTCTAAGCCGTTTAGTAGATGGGGAGACGAGGAAATGATTAAGTCCATGATCTTCTCGCTCCCTTGACTTCGCGTGATTCCCATCTCCGCTATTAAGACATTTAAAAAGTCGTCTCACTCCAGCCATGAAGTCCACCGCCATAACTTACCCAAGGAGTGATTTTTTTAAATTAATCACTCCCAAGACCCGTTTCCAAGGGAAGAAAATGAACTGAGAGGATTAAAAAAAACAAGGACACGCTCTTGTTATCACCGTCGTCGTGGTAAACGGTGCTCGAAAAAGTGGTCGTTCCAGAAATTTGCCGAAATGATCAAGCACCGTGAGCACAGCGATTACACGCCCTCGAGAATGCTCGCCCGAAAACGTGAATCCGCGCCACAGTCTGATCATTAGCTCAGGGGAGTGGAAAAAGGAAGAAACTTATTTATAAAAAATGCGGCGGCGAATTCTGCCAGAAAAATAGCTAAAATGAACCTTCTACCGCATTAATTATTATTATTAATTTATTACGAGAAATTCAATTATACTGGATTGGATGGGACAGAACCGTCCCCTCTTCCCCAACCCAGTTTACATACACAGACACCCATGTCCTGGACAGATAATATACTACCCAGGGACTCTTTGAGAGAATGGATGAGAGTCGGAGAACAAAACAGATATACAAGAGTGAAATGAATGGTGCGAGAGGTAGGCCGAGAAAGTTGTGGTTGAATGCGGTTGAGGAAATTCTTGGGAGGAGGAATATTAGGAGTCTTAAAAACAGGAGAGCGTGTATGAAGCAGTGTATTGGGGGTAAATGAGGCGAAAGAGGTTTGCAAGGATAGGTCAGTATGGAGGAAATTATTGAAGAAGAGTTAGGTGTACAATTATGTATTTATGAGCGAAACTTGGTGACTGTACCTACCCCAAAATTCTACCCAGGGACAGGGACTCGAACCCGCGAACCTCTGGTTAGCAGGCGAGGACTTTACCCCGCCGCCACCGGGGCCATTGTAATGAATGAAAACAAACACTGCACTTCATATTCTCTTTGAAATGCTTAAAAAACTGCTGAATTCACTTTCTTACAGGTGTAAAATATATAACAAAACAAATCAAAGGTTTAAAATATGTTGATTATCTGACAACAAAATTTTATTCACGAAAATAGGAGCCAACTGCAACGACAATTTTGCTTAACCATTTGATACTGTCTCCAGCTTCTGTAATTGTTAGTTATTGAAGCAAAATTAAGATGGTATCCTGCCTTAATTATATCGCCTTTCATTTCCACATGATAATGCGCTTCTTAGGAATAGTTTTTTTTCATGGAAATAGCATTTATATTAGATTAATGGAATACGATATTAAATACAGAAGATTACAACCAAAAATCATTGAATGAGAAATATGTAAGCTGAAAACCTAATTCACGCTAAGAGAATATTTAGGTAGGGCAATTCAGTTAAATTTGATTAATGACATCAGTGGAGTATGCAAATGCAACAGTAACACTTCTACCAACAAATAGTAAAAGCTTCGACATCATCACCCGTTTCCATGAAAGTGAACTTTCATTAATCTTAAATCACCACCACATGCCTCCAGTTGGCCGTTTAGAATCTTAAGTAAACCAAGGCGTCCATTCGAGTAGCCAGGATTCCTGATATCTGTATGGAATCACGATTTGCAACAGAAACAAAGAAGATAATGAAGGAAAACTCACTTATTAGGTAAAGTGGGGTAAGTGCGACCTCCCCTCTGGAAGATCGTTTTTCCGTTCTCAATGGAGGGGGCGCAGATGCAACATATTCAACACATTGTAGTGGAACCAGAAATAACTACTTTGTAATAATAATCCCTTTAGTTCTCGTTCCACATGCTTACAAAATATACCCTCGAGTTCGTCTCGTAGTCTCATTTGGTTGTGAGGAGAAGTTACAAGTCAATGTCTTCAGAATCATCGCATTGAACGTGTTAGGTAAGTACTTCATCATGTATTCACTTATTGATTGATTACTTTCCCTCTCTTCATTTGAATTTATGGGACACAGTGCCTTACCTTTAGTTTTGATGGGAGGTCGCACCCTCCCCGTCATAAGAACTTATTCCTACCTGTTGGGGCAAGTGCGACCCCGTAGCCTGGGGTAAGTGTGACCCCCGGTCGAACTTACCCCAGGATGGATTTTGCTTGTCCAGAAAAGAGATTCTGGAAATGGTAGCGAATTATGTTCGTAAAAATAACATAAAAATACCTTTTAAAGATGGTAAAATTTCTGAAGATTGGTTCCTTGGTTTTATTTCCCGGCACAAACTTTCAATTAAGAAACCTCAAAGTGTAGAGTATGCAAAGAAGAATATATGTGACCCTTTTGTGATGAATGTCTACTTTGATTTGTTGAAAAAGACAATCCATGAATTGCAAAGTAATAATAAACCAGAATGTATATGGAATCTGGACGAAACTTCATTTTCTACGGACCCAGGGAAGACGATAGTTGTTGGCAAGAGATGACTCACCTCAACTCGTACAATAAGTTCAAGTGGTAGTTAGAACATCTCTGTGTTACTGGCCGCGAGATGGTATTGGGATGGGAAATGGGATTGAAGCCCCTCCACTGATCGTATTCAAAGGGAAATATGTTTGGTATAAATATGTACGAGTCGAATATTGTAATTTCCATAAATCAAACATAATTGAATAATACTCCATTTTGTTTCCTAATTAACCAAAAAATTTATCTACGTTACCTAAGATAAAAGTTGATTTCTCAAGAATGGTTAGACATAAAATGGTACTTTAAAAAGCAATGTAAAGCAGAATTTCTGGGCAAATCGCAATTACCCCGTGTGCCTTGTAGTGCGAAAATATGCTGCACATTAGCCATGGGACGCACTTGCCCCATGTACGGGGAAAGTGCGATCTCTTGACGAGTTTATAAGAAAAAAATTATAAAAATTACAATTTTCAGGAAAAAGGAATGTAAATCCCATTACTTTTTTTGGATGATTTTCGTGTATATAATACATTAAGTTTCATATTTTTAATTTGCCTAGAAAACGTTCAAAAGTTAGTTAAAATTAATATATGCTATTTAGCGGTCGCACGGTATTATGTAAGATCGTAAGTAATTACGGTATTATGTAGATGTAGATTACTAGAGACGAGGCGTTTATGACTTTTATTTTACCATTTCATGACCTTTATTCTTTGGCTTTCATGACTTTTATTTTCCTGTTACATGACGTCTATTTTTTTTAAATTCGGTCTCGTCATGACGCTGTAGCTAAAAGTACCACGTTCATTTTACAGTAAAATTTAAACTAATATTATGGTCCGTATAGTCACTGTAGGGTGATTGGTTGATAAAAATGTATCCAATACTTAATAAATACAGAGGTATATATTCTCGGATTTCCCACTAATCCTTCCCTTCTTTCTCCTCACTCGCCACATGCTGCCCGGAGACCCATCAACGCCGGAAAATCCCTACCCTGCCTAACACTGTCATTTTCTCCCCCTGCCACTTCCCCTCTGCCACTCTACTCACAACACCACACTCCAACCATTTATATGTTTTGCCAAAAAGCCAAACTTAACATTGTGCAAACGATGTTTTATCTATATGGGTCCCAAACTTGTTAATTGTTTGCCTCCAACAATGAAATCTATAAAGAATGTTAAATCTTTTCTTAAGCAGGTTAAACTCTGGCTGCTGACTGCAGCAAATCTGGTGAATGATAATTTCTAGAAATTGTTGTGACAAATTTTAGGGAATCCAAGAAGCTGTTCATAAATAAAACCCTAGTAATAATTTCAATTTGTTATACCTCTAGTCTGCATTAATTCTTTTCCACTACAAATAAAATAGACCAATCCTATTAAATCTTTTCCTAAGCTGGATAAACTCTGATTGTTAAATTTTTTCTGTACTAACTTTTATACAGTCACTTCTGTAGTGATCATTGTGCTATATGTAGTGCATCTGTCCTGAAGGTGCCCCCGACAACAGGCAATGTCTTAGGGGTCACCTAAAGCTCCTGTCAAATATTTTTTTTTTGCAAAGTGATTATGTAATCTTGGATTATGTTTAAAGGAGCAATAAAATTATTATTAATAACTCCCGTCCCTTCCCCCTCGCTTCCCCTCTAACCCCTGAGCACTTGGATTTATGTATATATGTATAAGGATGTAAAAATGATCCACGTACCTGAAGATGCCACTACGTGATGAAACCCGGATCGTAAGAAATATATCAATTTAGTGGACCATTTCAAAGTTTAATTTTTATTTTCCGATATGGAGAGGTTCCACGTAGCTAAGCCTAAAGTGATTACTACCATTTTATGGCGTTAATTCCACAAAGTCGCGTTTCATGAATTTTTGCCAAAAACCGGCTATTTCATGATAAAAACCTATGACTGGCGTTTATGACTTTTTCCCGTCTCTGCTCATCACCAACACTCTTCGCGCAGGTGACTATCACTAAGTTTCACCTCCAAATTACCTAAATTCTTTCCGTCTTGAAAGCTCGGAATATAAAATTTTTAAGCTACTATGATTCCATAACTGTAACGTTTGAGCGCAGCCAAATCTTGACCAGAATCCTCAAAAACATGAAAATATATGACGAAATTGTGGTTACTGGTACTCACGCCTCATTGCGGATAGCAAAGTCGTCACTTCATCACTTGAGACTTCTGTTGGTGGTTGAAAGACCGAAGAAGGCGTTCGAGGTTATACTTTATACTTGTTTCGATATCATCCCAATATTTTCGAATCATTCCATACTGCATTCCATAGCTTCCCTTGTTTCACATCAAGGACTGCAGCTTTGAATTTTTCCTTCTGTTCTGAAATTTGTTTTCAGACAACTATGGTCACGATGCAGTGCATCATCATCAGGTGAGATGTTTTAGGCGTCGGGAAAACATAAAAAAATGGACTCATGAGGTCAGAATTAGAAGTACAACCAGTGGAGTGCTGTGCGAATAAGGTATTTTCATTTCGAATCGAACCGAATCGAATCTCCTAAAAGATATTTCGAATCGAATCGAGACGAACTTTTTTCTTTAAATTTTGGTAGCGAATCGAATCGCCCTAAAAACATTCGCTTGCGAATCGAATTCGAATCTAAATAAAATGCAAAAGCTTACGTGCAGTTAAAGTGATAAAGATTTTCACAATATTTCAGGGCCTTATATTAACTTATGCATCTATATAGTGGCTCAAAGAATAGCACAGAATAACATGTGGTCGTTTAAATTTTCGTTTCGCGTGAGAAAAACATCGTCTAAACGGACGGCGCACCATTTTTTGGAATGAGCGCCATGTTTGAATGCATGCAACGATTCGAAGACGAATCTATCAGATTCGAATATTAAGAATCATTCGGTTTCGAAGCATCCCGATTCGCAGGCGAATCGAATCGAATTAAGCCTGATTCGAGGCGATTCGAATCGATTTCGAAGCATTCGCCCTGCTCTAAACCAGTGGTAGAAGAAGCTACAAATAACAAAGAAAAATGGACAGAGCATAATGAGCGCTTGCTTTCATAAAGGATTCTCAGAGTGGTTTCAGAATATACGCCATTAGGGAGAAGAAATATTGGTAGACGGGGATTACGACGATGAAGCGGAAACAGGCAAAATATCTAAAGCTGGAAATCAAGAAGGAACTGACCAAAATGGTGGCATTTCATTGAAGAACTGTTCGTCACTACATTCATTAATTCCCGTTGATTTCTAAGAAGTATTAAAATTTTTCACTAGATGGCAGCCTCTAAAGTCATGAAAAATTTCTGAATATTGTCTCTTAACTTTCTTCTGGCATTGAAATTTCAAATAAAAATACTTTCAGACGTAAATTTTAATTGTGACAACTTTTTATTGCTGTAAAATTATGGCATAACGTAGTTTTAAATTGCAATCAGCTTATCATTTAGCGGTGCATTGCACTTATTGAAATGTTCCAATCATTAATATATATATTTTATCGGTGACTAAACCTGTTGTTATTCTGTATATATAGACTTTCAATTTTACGCACCTCTCCTTCAATTATTGAAAATAAAAGAGGATCAATCAAGGATTGAAAATCAATGCCACGTGACCCTCATCACAATCAGAATCATTTCTTAAGAGAACCCATGTGTACAATTCGAAACGGCTTGGGTATCGTTACAGAAGTATGGATTATGTGCTCACGATGAGTATCGAATGACATTTATTGTTGACACCTAAGTATAGAAACTAAGATTTCGATGTTAATAAGACCTGAATCGACAAATAATAACAATAAGTAAATATTGAATTAAATCTACTTTACTGCCGAGAAAATAGTTTCCATGGAATATAATTAGAAAAATAAAAAATACATTTATTAGTTTAGTCATTCAGAGTGACAAAACGCTAACCGTGTATTTTTGGTAACTTTCACTCCAGTCTGTAGAATTTTATACTTCGCTTTGCTCAACTAAAAAGGCAAATACGATATGTTGATAGGTGAAAACGGTTCGCATGACATATCTGAGAATAAACGTCACCAATCAACAGATATTAATTTTCGTTGGCTGAATGTTTTGGAGAAGTAAATGGAATGAGCAATTGTACGGTGAAGGAAATTGAGGAAAGAACGTGAATTTCAAAGCCAGATGGGCGCAAGACTTTGACAAAGCATTGTGATGGACAACCGGCGTTTTCAATGTGTTATGGCCGTATGTATCTCAGCCATGGGATGCTTGACAAGGGGAAACATTATCCACAAATGCCTAGAACAAGAGGAACACCGGAAACTAGTTGAAACAATGGTGCCCAAGATCCTCAGGGAAAAGGCCGCAAATGAACATAGTGTTCTGATTCAATGAGAAGCCTGAAGACAAAGCGAAGGCTGTAGTAACACTCAAAAGATTAGACCCAGCCTTGGTACAGAAGATAAAGGGGAGTATTTTGTCAGTAAAAATCTGACACTACCAATAGGGCAGGTTGGTTTTTGAAGATTATTCTCCTCGTTAAAAAAATTGTGATGGGACCAAAGCCACAACTAACAAAAAAATGGAGCATGAACGGTCCTTATCCTCCGGTTATCCGATTGGGCTTCTATCAACAGCAAAGTGCTATCGGCACCTCTACTGCGCTCGTGTCCTAAGGTTTCAATGCCTCAGTAAGAGTACTCTCTCGAGTAAATCAGTGAAAGAAAAGTATCGAATAAGAAAGAACTCGGGATCGAAAGAAATCAATCTTTAAGAGGAAAGTATCGAGAATTTTGCCACATCCCTACGGGGATCACAAGTCAGCATCTAGCTTTATACTCTGAAGACCACCTGTCGTATCTCGCTCGTCTTCGGGGGGATATCGGGGACAATAACCGTCTTCCCGGAAAGAGGGATCAGCTCAGAATATGAGACTCGTGGAGATTACGAAAACACAGTGAGAAATTATTAAGCCTTTAGTACAACCCTTTCGCACGGCATCCCTGGCCGTGCCTCTCTCGGCCTTCACCCAGACACATCTACATCTACGACATACCCTGCAAGCCACCCAAAGGGTGTGTGGCAGGGGGTGCTTCCACGCCATGCATGCATGAATTATACGGCAGAACACCGAAACTATATTGAAACCAGCGCACCATACATGCAAGGCGCCAATTAACCTTCTACTAACCAAGAAACATTCCATCGTCTATTGTTCCGACATGCAAGGGATACAAAGACTACTATGTACTACAGATTCAAAATATCATGCATAAATAAGAACATCAATATTTACATCATGCATAAATAAGAACGTAGAGAATAAAAAGAGAAAGATCTGCAAGCTACCTAATCTCTTCTATTCGCACTATTCATGACGACAATCACAGCTGTTATGGTCCCGAATGGTACGCGGAAAAAATGACATTTTATGCTTATCGGTTCTACAATCTATCTCTCTAATTTTATTGGCGCGGTGTAGTCTGCAATATTACGAGGGGGTTAATAATATGTTTTTTAAGTCGTCAGAGAAATGTTTTTCCTGAAATTTAGCTAAGAGATTAAGCATATTATTTAATCTAGGGTGTGATAGCGATTCCCATCCCAATTCTTCGAACAATCCAGACACACTAGCAAACTTATCGCAGCATCGTTTTACAAACCTAGCTCCTCTTCGCTGACACACGGCGATCTCCCATCTCCTCACGACACTTTTATCGTTTCGCCACAGAGGTCAGTGCCCTTGTAGCGTCACCCAGTCATCGTGTCTCTCAGGTCCGTTCATGGTCACGGGTGTGACTCCCACTCATAGGGTTCACAAGTTGACCCCGTGCTCCGTTTTCGGAAGCGTCCACTCGTAGCACACGGCTCCCTTATCGCAGCGTGGAGTCATCGCCAACGCTCTGACGGATGCCACATGCCACACACCTTTAGGAAATAAACTCTTCATTTAAATTAGGGCTGAGTCGATTCTACTTTTTTCGATTCCGATTCTTTCAAATCGATTCCCGATTCTCGATTTCAATATCATCGATATTTATTCCTAATATCAGGTGGGATATTGATATACCAGTAGCGTACGACTATAATTTAAATTCAATTATTGCCTGAAATTTAATAACAAAGACAATTGAGTCGCTCAAAAAGTATATTTATTAACAAATAGCAAATATATCCTCAGTTTATTGAGGTAAGTAAAAAGTAAAAAAAAATAGCCTAAACCTAAATTTACTGAGACAAATATGATGTGAAATCTAAAATAAATGAAATTTGAATTCAATGCTTCATATTTGAATAAAAAAATACAACTCAACTATTAGGAATTTGAAAAACAAATAGTTTTCAAGTGTAAAAATAATTGATTGGTTATTTTAGGTTACAACTGTACAACTTTTTCAAATTGAAGAACTTCAAAAGATGAAAATGAAAGTTGATTTGAATATATATCAATCTGGAATCGGTGGAATCGAGAATCGAGAATCGACATTTGGAATCGACTCATCCTTAATTTAAATATACATGATTTCATAACTATCGCGACAGTTCCTTAAGTGGTGGGACAAATCAAATAATTTGGCCGTTATTTCCATTTGACCTAGAGAAATAATTGAAATAATTTCCTCCATAATTCCCTATCCTTATAGACAACTTCTGTTCCTCTTACAATCATGCATTGTTTCATGCACGCGCTCCAATTCTAAAGACCCCTGATAATCCTCTTATATAACCTCACCTATGCCACATTCACCCATTACCTTCACATTTAAAATTTTATCCAATAATTAGACCAGGCGGAATAAAGTACATCCTCTCGCTCAATAAACTCACCAAGCGCAGGACACGATAATAAAATTCAAGTTTCAATTGTGCTTTTAAAAATGTTTAGTGTGAAGGACTCTCCTATTAGCCTCCTCAGTCCCGAGACGTATCCAGCATAATTTTTGGAAACTTCTCCATACTTGCGTTGTAAGTCATGTTTGCAGAGTTAATATCTCTGTCACGCGATGGGCGATTTCTCTGAATCAAGCTTCTGAATGATGCTGCCACTTATCAGCAAGTGGCGTTGCCAATATTTTGCGTAGCAGAGCGGGAAAAAATTCAAACTTCTGTGTATTGTATACAGTACGCCAGGACCGAGGAGGTTAAGGTAGTCCGAGCGAAATATCATTTTCCTTAGAAATCAATGAATTTGGTCTCATTTTAAAGAAAAATATCTCACCCTTCTAATGACACCCAAAATTCAACCCCTCATCACGCTACTTTCGGAGTCATATACCCAGGAATAGGGGCCCTTTTACATGGGAAATGGTATGTTTATGCACTCCAGAGAGACATTATTTGCAAAATGAGGAATTTCTAACACTCAGATATGGCAAAAAAACTAACAGCGTGTAGTTTGTATATTTTCTCAACAATTTTTGAAAAGTAATCATATTGTCACCAAAATAGATTCTTGGGTATCACAAAAAACCTTCCGTTTTGAAGGATTTTCAGATGCACCGCGCGAAAAATATGAGTCGAGTTAAAGACTTATTTTAATATTTTCATTCAATTACTTACGATTTATGTCACATAAAACTATATTATCGCCCACTTAAAAATGCAACATTAAATTCACGTATCCTACTTCTGGTGAAATTAAAACTTATAGTTAGAATATGGTCTCCATTATGACTAGGGAACTATCTCGCTCGGTCTATCTGAAGTAAATTATATAAAATAAATTTCTCTCAAGCATTCTTTAATAATAAACCTTGATGATGGCGCATTTGTGCTGAAGCTATGGTCGGTGTTGAGTATACGTAGAAGTGCAGAATATGAAGTAGCCGTTATTCAAGAATGTTTAACGTTAAACTTTTCCACATAGTTACATCTGAGAGTTTTAATTAAATCTCTCACCAGGTTAATTTTAATATTAAGTAAAAAGTGACATTCAATTGAAATCTTTCATTTTGTAGCATGTTCATGACATGAGCTGGAAATTTACCTCGGATTTAAAGGCGAATCGCAACAAATTGTACGATAAAATACCAAACTTTAGCACGGTTTCGTTAGTTTTCCGAATGCTACCACTTGACATTTTTTGCAACACTTATCACAGCATTCACGCTCCAAGTTTGGCTGCAACGTGGATTTGAATGGGAACTTAAAAAAGTATCAATCTAGATACTTAAATCTCAACACATAAATATCACTTAATAAATAACAAGAACATTGAAGCAATGAGATTCTCTAGTGCAAAAAAGTGACGCTTGTCATAAAAGTGGGAGCATGAAATACAATTTAATTACTTGGGTAGTACGTTAGAAGAAAATGGGCAGAATAGCAAAGACATAGGGAGGTAAATAGCATTAGCTAAGGAAACATTTGGTAATAGAACGGTACTGATGACTGGATTTTAGGGTAACGGTGTGTAAATGAGGCTGGAGAAGGAGCTTTATATGGAGTGTAGCGTGTATTTGGCAGAAACGTGGAACCAGAGAAAGCAGGACGTAAATAGGCTTCAAGCGTTAGAGATGTGGATAAGAAGAAGGATGGAGAAGGTTAGGTGGACGGAGAGGAAGGCGAATGAGCAAGTTCTTTAGATGATGGCCGAGCAGAGGAAACTTCTGAATGAAATCCGGGATAGGCAGTGTGTGTGACTGGAATAAATAATACTAGAGGAAAGAGTGTTGAAAAAGCAGGGAAGGAAAAGAAAGAGAATAGGATCTATAGACTGTACGTAGAAGTGTAGATCGTATTCAGAGGCGAAAAAATAAATACTAGTGAAAAATAGGACCCTGAGAGCATAGAAAATTGGGAGGAGTTTCTCTGACACTAAAAAAACTACATTTAACCGGCAAAATACTTATTAAAATGCCCTTTGGAACCTATAAGGCCAGATACAGGCTGTATTTTGTAATTAAAAGATGGATTTATAATTTGCTCAAGAACTGCCATAATTTTGATGGTAAAACACAAATATATTGCGGAGGAAAATAAGGAATATTAAATGAAAGAGAGCGCGTATGAAGTTATGCATGAGTGGGAGGGAATATAAGGTGGCTTGTAAGGATAGTGCATCGCGTAGTAAATTATTAAGATAGGCCGAGCGAGATAGTTCTCTAATCATAATCGAGGGCCATATTCGATATATAAGTTTTAATTTCACCAGCTGTAGGACACATGAAGTAAATATTGCATTATTAATGGTGCAATTATATAGTTTTACATGACAGAAATTGTAAGTAATTTGATGAAAATATCTAAATAAGTCTTAAACATGACTTATTTATTTCGCGCGGTGCGTTTGAAACTCCTTAAAAACGGAAGGTTTTTTGTGATACCCAAGAACTTATTGCAGCGAAAATATTAATTTTTAAATATAGTTGAGAAAACATACAAACTACACTCTGTTAAGTTTTTTACGACATGTAGGTGATAGACATACCTCCTTTTGTAAATAATGTCTCTCTGGAGTGCATGCCGTACCGTTTCCCATGTAAAAGGACTGGTATTTTTTGGCTAATATCTCCGAAAGTAATGTGGCAAGGTGTAGAATTTTTTTTTCATTGGATGGGTGAGATTTTTCTCTTTAAAATATGACCAAATTCATTGTTTTCTACGTAAAATGATATTTCGCCCGGACTACCTTAAAAGGAAACCGGTTTCTTAGGGCTAACGGCACGATACTGGAATGCTATCATGCTAGCGAGTAATCCTCGAACTTGCTTTGGACCCAAGTATCGAGCGAAATGGACTTAACACGAGTTTTGTAGTATCGCATATCCTTTTCTTCCGTGGTAAAGAAGACGTATTCGGGAAAATCATTTAGTCGAGATAGACGGGAATGCCTCGTTCATGTTTTACGTTCTCTATTGATCGAGTAGGAATGAATGAAGGTCTCGCGGGAAAGGTCACTCGATTAAGTGGGGCTGAGATGGAAGAGGGAATGAAGGTTATCTGAAGGAGCGTAAAAAAAGGAGGAAATCATTGAAGACGCGGCGAGAGGAAATTAATGATAACATATGACGGCGCGTGTCCCGTTAGACTCGTGCGCAATCACGCGCCGTTGGGTTGAAAGCACCGCAATCTGCATCCATATTTCCCAGCAGTGCCTATCAAAGCATATCACGTGCGAAACATCACCAGATTTAAAATAATACAACGGAGATGGCAATTTGATTAAATGATCAAAATCTATTGGAAGATATTCAAGGTTTCGCCAAAAGAGCTTTCAGAGTTTTGCCAGGGCGTTTAAATACGTAGTGCAGTCGGTTGTTGCTATGTTAACATTATAACCTTCGATAACTCAGTTGGTAGAGCGATGGAGCATATCAACAATATATATCATTGCCTTAACTTCCTTCAAATGGTTGGAAGTAAGGGAGAACTTAGACGAAACATACATTGCGAGCATACTACTTTATGACCAAAAAAAATTTATGCATTATCTCTGTTAATGACCTAAGTTCTAGAGTTAGCAGTAAATTAAGATTATTTGCAGACGATACAGTTATCTACCGTGAAATGAGCGAAGACACGGACTTTGAACTCTGTCATCGGACCTTAACAACGTTTATTCGTGGTGCCAGGAGTGGGGGTTAGAATTAAATGTCAGCAAATGCACCACAGTCCACTTCCTGCGAAAGTCATTTCAAAAATGCTGTGGGTGGAGTAAACATAAAGTCTTCAGATACCGTAAAATATCTTGGAATTACCTTAACTTCAGATATATCGTGGGGGTTACACATACATAACATATGTGGCGTAGCATTGAAGAAACTAGGTTTTGTTAAACGTATAATAGGAAGGTCCTCGGATGAAAAAGTGAAAGAGAGATGCTACTTCGCTCTGGTTAGGCCACACTTCGAATACGCCGCGAGCATTTGGGACCCTGGTCATAAATATTTAACCAAAAAAATTAATAAAATACAGAGGAAAGCAGCGCGCTTCGTTAAAAAACTGCTACGGGCGTACATATAGTGTCTCACAACTTTTAGAGGGATTTACGTGGGAGCCCCTAGAGTGTCGGAGGCTAGGCGCCAGCCTTAGGTTGCTTGAGAAATTAAGGACAGGTATGTCTAGGGTGAACACAGGGAATATCATTTTGACGCGACACTATATCTCTAGGTCTGACAGATGCGATAAAATAATAGATACACTGCCAAATAGATAAGTACAAAAACTTGTTCTTTCAGCGCACAATAAGCGACCACAATAAAAATTTAGCTCCACCAAATAAACTCCTATAATATATGTCACCATTTCATCTCCCGAAAACTTACATCTTTACACGGCTGGTGAACTACATCCCCTGCCACATGCCCATGCGGCGGCTCGCAGGGTATTATGTAGACGTAGATGTAGACGAAACATACATTGCGAGCATACTACAATATGGCCATCATCAATGGTCGTACAATCCTGACGTTAGTTGAATGCAAGCGTTCATTCTTCACTATCTTATGATAGTTCCTTTTTTCTCGGGAGTTCTCCTTATGTACTTTCATTTTCATTCGGCCATGTCATGCATTTACCTCATGTCCTTCCTCTTGGGCCTTTTTCCTCAATTTCTCCTTCACGAATATTATTCATTTGCCCGTTGTGGCTATGGGTGAACCCGATCCATATAATGACCATTCTTTCCTGCATATTGTTCCATATATGGTTTTTCCCATTCCACTCTTCAGGAATCTTCTTTGATTTTAATGAGATGTAGAAGTTTATTTTCATAATTCTTCTTCTTCTGAATCGGATTGGATTCGGATTGGATTCGGAATATCTGGGCGGAAACTGTGAAAATGTAATCGGAATGTGGTAAACCACGGCTGAATGCATTCCGCTCGATTGTGACGTTGGTATCGCCTCAATGACAAAGAAGAATCGGTGCGGATGCTACAAAATAATCCACCAAATCGGAAAAGAATACGATATCGGGTGAGTAATCGTAGCATGCATTTTGTGCCCTAACAGGGAGTCCACCTGTTACAGCAGGGTTGCCGGGTAAGTTCGTAAGACCTTTAAGGTGTTTGGGGCGGTGATCTTGGGTCGTTGAGTGCAGATCCTTTTAACATTTCAAACAAGTCGAAAAATAATCTTGGACCAAATTTCACTTAAGGCAGTGTGAGGGAAATATATTTAACTTAGAAATTAATGAATTTCATCTCATTTTACAGAACAATATCTCACCCTTCTAATGACACCAAAAATTTTACCCCTCACCACATTACTTTCGGAGATATTTGTCAAAAAATACCAGCCCTTATACATGGGAAATGATACGTGTATGCACTCCAGAGAGACATTATTTGCAAAATGAGGAATTTCTAACACTTAGATGTTATAGAAAAACTGCCAGCGTGTAGTTTGTATGTTTTCTCAAATATATCTGAAAATTAATCATGTTGTCACCGCAATAGGTTCTTGGGTATCATAAAGAAACCTTCCGTTCTGAAGTAGTTTCAAACGTTCCACGTGAAAAAAATGAGTCAAGTCAAAGACTTATTTTGATATTTTTATTTAATTACTTGTCATTCCTGTCACTAAAACTATATTATTGCATCATTCATAATGCCATACTTAATTGACGTGTGTTACAGCTGGTGAAATTAAAACATATAATTCGAATATGGTCTCTATTATGACTAGGGAACTATCTCGCTCGGACTACCTTAATACATCTGCTCAATCAGAAGTATTCACCATGTATGTAGTATTGTCATCATCATCATCATCGTCACCAAGTAGCAACTCCAGTTTCCCGGGTGTTGTGTATCAGCCCCTTCCATTTGCTCCTATCTTGGTATGTTTGTTGATGTTGAACTTCCTCCCAAGAGCTCCCTCCCTCCCTTGAATGTCTTGTTTTAGTTGGTCGATCCACTTCCTCGGTCTGCCCACTCTTCTCTTCCCTGGTATGTCCTTTACCAACCAGACCTTGGCCATTCTGGTCTGTTCCATCCTCATCACATGACCATACCATCCTAGCCTGGATCATTGACTTCTTCAATGAATGATATTTTGCATCCATCCTGTTTTCTAAAGTCTTCATTTTTCTGCCTGTCAAGTCTTGTCTTTTGTACCATCGCACAGTGGGCTGAAATTGAAAAAAGCTGGCCAAAATTCAAAAAGTGATTTTTTCAAGCCAGGAACCTGAAACTTTGCATAAATATTTTCAAATGACCTGTGCATGTGATGAGGCAAGGCATTTCTCTTAGCACTCATAAATTAACGATTTGCATGAGGTCAAAGTTGCGCAAATGTCGCAAAAATGGTCTTCACTCAATTTTCTCACGAAATCTTCGAAGTCAAGCCCTTCCTAAACCTTTAAGGGGTAAAGAATTGGAATAAAAAGTGATGTTATTAGATGGAACAGTTTTTTGTTTTTGTTTTGACGTAGTCTTCTTACATTTTTGTAATTATTTACCAAAGATATTTAACAAAATGGTGGACCCTCATTTTTGGTCAGTTTTTAAAAAAATATATGTAGAGGAATAGTTAATTGCATCGCCGAGCATCACAAAGTAACTTATATGGGGAGACTCTAAAAAGCTTCCAAAGTGCGAATCCGATGAGTTATGCTGCGACCGTTTGCGACGCCGAATTTCTCATCAGTTTTTCGATCGCGCGGTCGAGTCTGGTCCAACCCGCTGGCAACGGGGAGTAAGGTGGCGCGGCAAGTTTGTGGGATGGGTTGTAGCCGTATCCACTCCGCTATGGAGATTTTCGAGATACAAACATTGAAAAGAGCGTCCATGCATTATATTTTGGAGAAATTGCAAAAATAAGTACGCATTTTATCACATAGGGTAGACGCGAATGGCTTAAGGTAAATGCTTTTTTCCCGAACATCTGCTGCAAATTTTTCCAGGTTAATCAACACCGTCCTGTAAGTATATTCAGACGATTAAAGATTACCAAGAAGTACTCTTGGTCTTTGAATAATTTAAAAAAATCAAATATATGCTCGTATTACAACCCTTATTAGGCACTTCTTTGCGTCCGGAGATATGTTTTCGCACATGCAGCGAACTATCAAAGAGAAGGAAAAGAGTGTCTAAGTTCGTTTCATTCTGCGGCAACTCTTTCATTTGCAACATCTATGAGTTTAAAAAAAGAGGAAAATAATGCAGCCTCCAAGCTCCTCAAAGAAATTACCACGACCACACCACTTGGTCGAGAAAAGGACTTTCGAAGTGGAAGAAAACTGACCTGATGCCAATAACTATGTCAGAGAAGGAGGCTCTATCGCTAATTATTTCCATACAACTCGCGAAGAGCCGGTATATAGGTCTTTGAAAAGTAGCTGAAAGTCATGGCCATAAATTATATCCTTATTACGAAAAAACACAGACGGCTAAAAGTGCTACTTATCCAGGTGAAATTACTATTTTAGAGGACTCATGTGAAGTTAAACTTCAAAGCCTATTTGCTCATTAAGCATCGCGTATCTTGGAATGCATTTCAGGAGATTCAACAACCACACATAATATAAATTGTACATTAATTTATAAATATGGCTTAGATGGAAGCTCAGGCCATTCTCAGCATAAGTAAAGATGGCATTGAGAATCGATGTCGGAAGAATTCTTGTTCATCAGCTCCCTGGTTTCACTTCGTTCAGTAAACGAATTAGGTAACAATGACAAAGAATAATTGTATT
Source organism: Ceriagrion tenellum (assembly GCA_963169105.1). Lineage (NCBI taxonomy): Eukaryota > Metazoa > Arthropoda > Insecta > Odonata > Coenagrionidae > Ceriagrion > Ceriagrion tenellum. The sequence continues at coordinate 13,058,156 of OY720639.1, forward strand.
TTCTATAGTATCTGATTAAAAAGTTTAATTATCACTCATAATATTGTAGTGATATTTAAAGTCATTTCTATACACTTTAGGTGCGATTATTTGGATGAACCCTAGGCCATCGTGAACAAGATTCTGCTGTCACATTCACCTTCCATGGATCAAAGAGACGAAAGAAGTGGCGAAGGCAGAGGAAATGCACATAAGGAGGCAAATTGATACTTTAAGTTTATTTAAATGTAAAAACTACTCCATTAATTTTTCTCTTGTTCTCATCACGATATACGGAAAGGGAAAACGTTTAAAATTGTCATAAAAACGTCATCGTTTTATTTGAATCTGTAAACTAAAAGAAAACTTCCAAATTAGGTATGCAACGCATTGGCGGAGAGGGGTAGCAAGTAATTCTATATTTGCGGGCAAAAAAATTGCAAGTATGATATAAGATTTTTTGAGTGTCTGCTGCATGTATCTTGTCGAATGGACTTTAAGCTCTGGCAGTTAGGTAAAAACGGTGAACGAAAAATATCTTTCTTATTCAAAAATATTTTATAGCGAAACTCACCCTCAGCAACTTCTAATAGGCGCGTGGAGAACACAGAGAAATTCTTAAAGACAGGAAAGTTCACCTGCAGAAAACATTTATAGAAAATATGGTGCTAAATGTGGATATACCTAGACCCGGATATGGTGCGACAAATGACAAAAATACTGCCCGACGATTCTTTGTTAAGCACTCACTATCTTCAGAAACAATAGGTGTGAAGGAAATATAATATTCTGAATTCTTTATCAGCACCTTCTGATGTTACATCGAAATTTCTTTGAATTATGTCACCTTTGATTCCTTCTTACAAATTTCTATTTTCATTACAGGAATCGACATCAACTTGATTAAGAGATTCTCAATGATATTAAAGACAATATCGAGTGGCCTGCCTCTTAATGAGATCAATTTTAAGGGGTAGTGCTGGGAAATTGCAGAATTATATATGTGGACCCCAGAAGTCAAGGGGTCTAAGTGACATTTTTGAAAAAAATTAGTTAGGTACAGGAATGGGATGTGAAAACATTAATCTTTTAGGTGGTAAAGGGATCCAAGTGACTTTCTTGAGAGGTGCTGCTATCTAAGGTAATGCCTCTTAACTACTTAGTGGGTTTTACCATACATTTTCAACTTTGACGTTAGTTTTCTCTAAACAATGGTTTTGTTACTTAGACCCCTTGACTTCTGGGGTCCTCATATGCAATTGTACCCGTGGTATTATAAGACGCCCACGGTACATAAAGTTTTGATTCACGCAGCCGATATTGCAAAGGAGTCTATGCTACCATTAGGAAAATTATCTGAAGAGGCAATAGAAGCGCAAAATAAAGAAATTGGAAAATTTTGTGAGCATTTCTCCAGAAAAACATCCAGAGTGGCCACCAATCAGGATTTATTTCAGAGACTCCTCCTTACATCGGATCCTCTAATTTCCAGCTACAATCCAGTTCTTCCTAAGTAATCCACAGGCTTGTCAAAGGAAGTGAAAGAGCTACTCTTATTGAGTAAAACAGAAAAAGACCTGAATTATTCAGGGAGTGATGATATTGAATATTCACATAGTGAGTAGTAGAAATACAAGCAAAAAATTTATTTTGTAGGGCATACTTTGTTATATTTTAAGAAAAAGTAATGTAAAAAACGTAAACGGGTATAGCAAATAATTTCCCTCCACAGTATTTCTCCCTGGAACTGAATGAAAAATGACACTGAATGACACCAAATACACAAAATAATTATGCATCGGGATCGCAACCCCCCTGACTACCCGAAAACGATCCGCGGTGCCATAAAACGCCTTGACGACCCTTCGCCGTACGCCCAATGCAGTGCCGGGGGCGGTGGAGTTGCAGCCGTGGGACACCAGCTGAGGGTTGGTGGCCTCGAAGAGAGAATAATCCTGTGTGGCTTGCATGCTGTCTCTGTTAAAAGTGTACGAATTCGTCAGTAGGCGATGTCAAGTTGGTAAGAAGAGAAACGCCCGCGGTGCACTCGAAGAAAACAATCTTTTAGTACCTCCTAGACCTCCAACCAATGTCATAATATGCGTAGCTTTTTCCCTGATTTCTCCAAAATATAATGCATGGAGGCTCTTTTCAATGTTTGTATCTCGAAAATCTCCATAGCGGAGTGGATACGGCTACAACCCATCCCACAAACTTGCCGCGCCACCTTACTCCCCGTTGCCAGCGGGTTGGACCAGACTAGACCGCGCGATCGAAAAACTGATGAGAAATTCGGCGTCGCAAACGGTCGCAGCATAACTCATCGGATTCGCACTTTGGAAGCTTTTTAGAGTCTCCCCATATAAGTTACTTTGTGATGCTCGGCGATGCAATTAACTATTCCTCTACATATATTTTTAAAAAAACTGACCAAAAATGAGGGTCCACCATTTTGTTAAATATCTTTGGTAAATAATTACAAAAATGTATGAAGACTACGTCAAAACAAAAACAAAAAACTGTTCCATCTAATAACATCACTTTTTATTCCAATTCTTTACCCCTTAAAGGTTTAGGAAGGGCTTGACTTCGAAGATTTCGTGAGAAAATTGAGTGAAGACCATTTTTGCGACATTTGCGTAACTTTGACCTCATGCAAATCGTAAATTGATGAGTGCTAAGAGAAATGCCTTGCCTCATCACATGCACAGGTCATTTGAAAATATTTATGCAAAGTTTCAGGTTCCTGGCTTGAAAAAATCACTTTTTGAATTTTGGCCAGCTTTTTATCGATTTCAGCCCACTGTGCATCGTCCTTACGAATTTCATTTCGTTGGCTTGTATTTTGCCGATGTCTCTACTTTATGGTGTACAAGTTTCTAACCTATATGATATGATTTAGCATTATATACTATGCAAGTAATATTTTTTAAATTTCGCCTCAATAGAGCGTTGCTATGACTTGAACTTACGCTGTGGTTTTCGAAATTTAAGCAAAGATCATACTTAAATACATGATTATTATTCGTCATGATGCCTTGAAATTTGTTAACCACCATTCCAATAATACGAAACGTGTATTTTTTCGCTTATGGGAAAAACTGTTCATATTGAATCGAATTATTTGGGATATGGCTTGTACCATAAGGCTACACGTCAAAGTAGCATAAAATTGCCAAGAAACCAAGTCGGTAGCTTGGTAATTTTATTTTTAACTTTTATCATTATATATGTTAGAATAATCAGAATGGGAATCACTATCACAGCTTACATTAAATTATAGGCTTAACCTCCTAAATTTCAGGAAAACATTTCACTGACGACGTAAAAAACATACTATCAACGCACTCGTACTACGGCATATTAGATCGCGCCAATAAAATTTTAGAGATAGATTGTAGAACCGATAGGTATAAAATGCCATTTTTTCCGCCTACCATTCGGGACCATGACAGCTGTGATCGTCGTCATGGATAGAGCAAATAGTGACATTACATTAGGTAGACTGTAGACATTTCTCTTTATATTCTCTACGTTCTTATTTACGCATGATGTAAATATTGATGTCCTTATTTATACAAGATATTTTGAATCTGTAGTACATAGTAGTCTTTGTATCCCTTGCATGTTGGTACGATTGACGATAAAATGTTTCTTGGTTTGTAGAAATGTTTCTTAAATACAAACACTCGTTCTTTCCGCGCACAATAAGCGACACAATACGTACAGAGCTCAACTAAATAAACCCTCAAAATATATACGTCACCATTCACCTCCCTAAACCTTTTTCTTTACATCTTTACACGGCTGGTGTCCTAACCCCCCTGCCACACGCCCACGTGTCGGCTCGCAGGGTAATATGTACATGTAGATAGCACTAAGGAATACACGTTTGAACATTTTCACGCAAATCTGTCGGATAACGAAAGTCGCCCAGTCACGTAAAAACTCTCGCGGATTGAAGCGCCATGCGAACAAAAAGTGTAGGGACTTGAAAACCACGTGTGGTTTGGCCCTCAGGAGTTCCAATATCGCCTCAATGAAACTCACGGCGCAACAGGATATCCAGGTTGCAGGCAAGGCTGAGACAATATGAGATAAATTTTCCTCATGCCTTAATGAAGACCATAAACAAATTTAATTTTAAATTCTACGCTTTTTCCTCTGGCATACATTTATATCTACGAAATACCGTGCAAGCCACCACTAGGGTGTGTGGCACGGGGTGGTTCCTACCAAGCATACTGCACTCATCCCAGTTCAAATCAGAACCGCACACGTTCCTCCAAATGTCAGGCGCGGGCCAAAAGCAGTAAGGACAACGGTACGTAGTCAGACCACAAAACCAGGAGAGTAATATGTATAAGAACATGCTACCATACCACCAGATAGATTAAGTGTAGCCTGATGATGACGTGCCACGTCAGAATATCATATCAGGTCATATCTTAGTTACTGCACATGAAATGGGATTTTTTGTGGAATACCTAAGTTACCTTTCCATTCACAATGTTACGCAAATTCCACAAAGTCACGCCTGAGATAACGGAATCGATTATAGAGACTAAAAATTTAAAAACTTGAAACAGGTTCGAGGTAAATGAAAGAAAGCGTGGAATAAAAATGAGCAAATATATATGTCTCTGTCACTAATCACTACATGCGCCCTTATTACTCTACATCCCGGGTTTTATGGCTCCATTGCATGAAGAAAGTTGGAGGCATAAAGAATTCAGGACGAGGATAAAACAGGACATATTCATTGACCGAAAAAACTTGGTTTTGGAACAATTAGCGCTATGGGAACTGAGTTACGCTTAGGCTGAACTTGGCAATTGATTCAAGCAATATACATAGGTAAATTTAACTGGAATTAATATCATCACATAAATATTATTTCTCAAAGGTGTTTTTCTGTCGCAACGCCATAACTCCCATAATTCTTCATTAAAATTAACAATTCAAACATCATTTTAAAGCTTATGTTCCGCGCTATTGACGAAAAATAGACAAATGGTTTAAAATTAAAGTTTTTGTTAAAAAATAAAAAATGATCCAAAATAAACAGTGCCATCTGTTGACAATATAACTAATATGTTGGCTATGGTTACGTGCTTAAAAGACTGTAGGAGGCGCCATCTATTAACACGTTTAGTTAGATTGTTTACATTCTACATACAATCAGTGTGACCGTTTACCGTTTACGTTATGTATCTTTAACTCAAACATAAATAACATATAATTGTCCATGGGAAGAAACATGTAAAAGAACTGGGAGAAAGAAGTAAAAAACAGGAAGAAGCTGCATACTATGCGAAATATTCGACAGGTAGAAGAACAGGAAGAAAGAAGGAAGAAACAGGAAGAAGCTGTATACTGTGCGAAATATTCCACAGGTAGAAGAACAGGAAGAAAGAAGGAAGAAACAGGAAGAAGCTGTATACTGTGCGAAATATTCCACAGGTAGAAGAACAGGAAGAAAGAAGGAAGAAACAGGAAGAAGCTGTATACTGTGCGAAATATTCCACAGGTAGAAGAACAGGAAGGAAGAAGGAAGAAACAGGAAGAAGCTGTATACTGTGCGAAATATTCCACAGGTATAAGAACAGGAAGAAAGAAGGAAGAAACAGGAAGAAGCTGTATACTGTGCGGAATATTCCACAGGTAAAAGAACAGGAAGAAAGAAGGAAGAAACAGGAAGAAGCTGCATGCTATGCGTAATATTCGCACGGGTTAGCTAGTGTTTACATATCAGAGAGGGCCTCTTTTGAACTTTTGCTTTCCACTCACCAAACACCGATAGAGGGCACTGCAACAAATCGTCAAACGGAGTTCGGGAAGTCCATGCGCGAAGCGATTCACGTGCACGTAAAAATATATAATTTACTTGCTGAGAGAACACTGCAATCGACTGCCACCAGTCACTACCACGACCCAAGGTATGCACCAACACCAAAAAATCACACGCAATTAATTAATGAAAGAGTGTAGAGAGCCCTCGACGACAGGCAGAGCTGAGTAATTCGCAATCCAGCCATCTAAAACATACGCATATAACTGCACAAGAAACGGAACTGCACAAGCAACGCATAAGTGACTACAGGTGGAAGTAGTGAGCGAGTCTATTTTGATCAGAGGTTCACTTCAGCGCGTTGGATCCAAAGAAAGAAATACGTGTCCTTTGACCTCCTGCAAAGCACCCTTGAGGCGGCTGGTTTGGGTAATATACCTATTGACGTGGAAGTCAAGCGCGGTGGTCTCGCAGCGTCTAGTAAAATGAAGTAAGAACTCAGCCATTTGGGGAAACTTGGGTAGTTAAACAGAGGATAACGAAATTCGCTGGACACACGTTCCTCGTGGCAACGCGGAACGACGTCCACTGTGGCGATATCGCAAGTACGTACAAGTGGCATTGGACATCGCATCGCATATCGGAACAGGCATCGAATAGTCCTCCGAAATTAGACGTCCCGGGCGGATGAACACCGCAGTTGATCGTATAGGTATCCTTCGAATACCTAGAGTACACGTTACCGACCGAGAGCTTTCATTTTCAAAATTGTTGAATTCTCAAGCTTAGTACAAAATACGTATCTGAGGCACTGATTTATCATTATTGTTTTCCTCCAGACGCTGAAAACATATTGATAATTTTTTAATTTGATTAAAAGTATCAAGTTCGAATCCATAAGGGCATCTTCCACGTAATACTTTAGATAAAAACTGCTACGAGCGTACATATAGTGTCTCATAACTTTTAGAGGGATTAAGGTGGGAGCCCCAAGAGACTCAGAGGCTGCACACGCTAGGCATAGGTTGTTTGAGAAATTCAGAGTTGACATTTTTCAGAGCGACACGGAGAATATTATCATGACTCCTCACTACATCTCTAGGTCTGACAGATGCGATAAAACAAGAGAGATACACTGCCGAACACATAGGTACAAAAACTCGTTCTTTCCGCGAACAATATGCGACCACAATAAAAATTTAGCTCCACTAAATATACTCCTATAATACATGCCACCATTTCATCTCCAAAAAACTTACACCTTCACACGACTGGTGACCTAACACCACCTGCCACACACCCATGCGGCGGCTTGCGGGGTATTATGCAGATGTAAAAGTTCATGAACTTTTGACTATTCAAATGATGTCATTGTGACGCCATCATTTTGAGGGATAATGGCAGTAAAACTAGGGATTCCTAACCCTGAAGTCCATCATTTGAGACCGTTTGGTTCGCCGTCTCTGACCGCAAACGCGAATCTAAGACATGGGAATTGTGTTTGAAACCTTCGAGATAACCCAAGGAGACACAAGGTACGGACGCGAAGTGTTCGAGATTATTTGTGCATTTTAAAAGCTCTTTAAAATCTTATGCAGGGTTCCATAAGGAGTTATTCTCGCGGAAATACTATTGATGGAGTTGATTTGGACGATTAAAGACGCAGTAAACAGAATAACAGACAAACTATCCATTCAAGTGGATAAAAATCACCGAAATATTTAACTGTTCGTTGTTGTATCTTGTGACTCCTAAATTACGTGATCGGAATTACCGCTACCGATTCAAAGGAACAACTCCCAGAACTAATAAGAGCTCACAGCAGCAAAGAGGGAATGTGGCGCCATATGCGTAATAGTGTAAAATATCTTGGAGTTACTTTAACTTCAGATATATCGTGGGGAACACACATACAAAGCATATGCGGCACATCATTAAAGAAACTAGGTTTTGTTAAGCGTATAATAGGAAGGTCCTCGGATGAAAAAGTCAAAGAGAGATGCTACTTCGCTCTGGTTAGGCCACACTTCGAATACGCCGCGAGTATTTGGGACCCTGGTCAAATTGATTTAACCAATAACATTAATAAAATACAAATGAAAGCAGCGCTTCGTTAAAAACTGCTACGAGCGTACATATAGTGTCTCACAACTTTTTGAGGGATTAAGGTGAGAGCCTCTAGTGACAAGGAGGCTACACGCTAGGCTAAGGCTGCATGAGAAATTCAGAACTAGTGTGTTTCAGAGCGACACAGAGAATATTATCATGACTCCTTGCTACATTTATAGGTCTGGCAGATGCGATAAAATACAAGGGATACTCTACCGAACAGATAGGTACAAAAACTTGCTCTTTCCGCGCACAATATGGGACCACAATAAAAACTGAGCTCCTCTTAATCTTTATATATATGATTCTTCTGTACGAGTGTATGTCACTGAACTCCTTCCAAAACGGCTGGACCGATTTTGATGAAATTTTTTATGTGTATTTGAGTGGGTCCCTGGATGCTTTTGATTTACACATGGACCCGGAAGGTGGCGCTGCGATCGGGTTCTAGGAAAATTTTTTGATGACATTTTTGTGGCGACCGTACATGGTGCCATCTTCTTCAAGAGTGTTGCCAAGGAGACCTTGCTGATTTGTTGATGTTTATGTAACTAAGTCAGAGAACTGAGATTGTAGTGCACATTAATAAATGCTCTAATAAATTGATTTGATAAACGAGGAGAGCTCCTCAGTTACCCATCTCTACATTGGTGACACCGACAAGGAGAATAAACAGTCAACATTTGGTGAAAATGGTTTTGCCGCGCGGCGATGAGCTTCAACGCTTACGTGAAGAAAACGCTCAGCTCCATCAGCGACTAAATGATTCTGATTCAAGATGCAGTCACACAGACGCCGAGCAGGATCCGCCTGCGGTTCGTCACGTCGCCGTGAAACTACCACCATTTTGTCCCGAGAAACCGAGTCTTTGGTTTTCACAGGCGGAATCTCAGTTCGTGCTGTCGGAGATCACAAGCGAGGTAGCGAAGTTCCATTCCGTTGCCTCACATTTAGATACTCGCGTGGCCTGTGAGGATGAGGACATAATTACGAATCCTCCGTCTCAGAATCCTTATTCGACTCTACGATCGAAGCTTATAGAACGTCTGTCAGCCTCTGAGGAGCAGCGTGTTCGCCAGTTACTGCCGGACGAGGACCTCGGCGATCGCAAGCCTTCCTAATTCTAGCGGCATCTTCGCTCCCTCGCCAGAACGCCCGCTTTTCCGGATAACCTCTTCCGGCAACTGTGGCTGAGGCGATTGCCCCCGCACGTCCAAGGAATCCTGACTACTCAGGCGGAGTTACCCCCAGACAAGCTGTCGGAGCTCGCTGACAAGATCATCGAGGTGTCAACTCCTCATATCGTCGTCCATGCCGTTTCTCCCAACAGCTTATCGACGGATGATGAGCTGTACCTAGCCATCGAGGGTTTGTCAAGACAAGTCGCGGAGCTGTCGGTTTCACAAGGTCATCGTTCCCGGTCGCGCGATCGTCGGTGGTCAAAATCGAGAAGCCCGTCGCCCTCTCGAGGTGGTAGATGGTGTTGGTACAATAACCCCAAAATTTCACCTCCCACCCTCTCCCCCAATATTTTTAAAATGAAAAAAATCATAAGTTTATGAATAATTGACCGTTAAAACCTTATGAGAAGTTCATGAAGAATTGACCATCTGAGAATAACTTATAGTTATGTTTGTGCACCATAGGCGGCGCTGATGTCGAATTCTGTGTTATTTGACGTACACATCAATACATGCGCAAGTCGTCACCCTTGCGTCGTAGTTTGGCGTTGTTTTGACGAAACAAAAAGATTGAAATGTCAAACTCAATGTCAAATGTCACTTAGTGTATAGCTTATCGAAAATTCGAATATCGAAAAAACGTTTGCTGAACCCGCTAATAGCTGGCAAGCCAACGCTTGGGCAGGACAACGTCTGTCGGGTCCGCTAGTATAGTATAAAACCCATAGTACATGTCACCATTTCACCTCCAAAAACTGTACATCTTTACACGGCTGGTGACCTACCACCCCCTGCCACACGTCCATGTGGCGGCTCGCGGGGTAGTATGTAGATGTAGATGCGAGTTTAAATCAAATAAATATAGCTGCCATTACCGAGGTGATACTCGCAGTTGCCGCAAAAAATGACCGCGGTGTTGGGACGTGAGACTTGGTAATGAATTACAAAATTACTATTGAAAATACTAGAGGACACAAAATGAGGCTCTTTTATTTAATGCTATAATATTTATATTTCGCTCAAACTAACTTGAAGACTGTTTGTCCGCACGAATATACCTAGGTTCGTATTCAACTAGTTCCTGATGAATTGTCATTGGTTATATTTCCACCACGAACTCAGAACGTGAAATGCATCTAAATGTTGCTATGCATACAACAAGATATATGTTTCTACGCCTCTTCAAAACAGGTACCTGGTCCCCGTAATTGGAATACGAGGATTTAACGATGAAATCCTCTAATTGAAGAGGAATTTCATCGAAGGGGCAGAGAGAAAATGATTGCAGAATATTTACACGGATGCTGATGCTCAATTATTGTGAGAAGTCAAATAAGAACTTCAAATGAAAATCCAAAATATTTTGTCATTAATTATTTATCTTAGCGATATAACGACGAATTTCGGAGGAGTAACTAAAATAAATTTGATCAGCGTAAAGTCCCAGCCCAGTAAAGTTACGAATTTTGATCTTCATTTAAATTCGTAATTCATGAAAAATTGATATGCTTATTTTATCAGAGGGATGGGCAGCTACGAAAGGAAAGGCTCGTATAACATTTTCGAAATTGATAAATATTTGATACAATTATTGAAATCACATACGCGATAATCTTCTTCATGAATTCTTAATTGGTGACAGTAAAAGTCCATTCCGGAGAGCGTGAATATTTTATGCAGTCTTTCAATTCCATGAATTAGAGTGGTTGGTATCATCACTTAATATCCATAAGCAGTCCGTTTGGGTCGATTCCCATTAAACTAAATAGATTTAAACCTTTAAAATTCAAATGCGAATCAAACATAAACAGTGAGTCGCTGAAAAATTCCGGAGTTCGTGAAAAGACTTTTTGGCTTCGCTAGGGTCGCTTGAAGCAATAGATTTCCTGTGGTGCCATCGTCAAAGGTTTTCCTCGACTTTTCAGTTGGGAGAGTGAAAAATAATAAGAAGTCTGAGCAAGGTGGAGGGGTGTAGACTGATGTGGAACTTTTCAATCTGATGGGGGAATAAATGATGCTGATAGGAGAAATCATTGAGCAGGCTAACTCTTTATAGGACTACGTCCATATTATGTAAATCGTGATGCTTCCCGTCATTCGTACAATTCATGATTTAAAGTAGTCCGAGCGAGATATTGAGATATTTCCCTAGTCATAATAGAGACCATATTCGAATTATACGTTTTAATTTCACCAGCTGTAAGACACATCAATTACATATTGCATTATTAATGGTGCAAAAATTAGTTCAATATGACAGAAATTGTAAGTAATTAATTAAAAATATCTAATTAAGTCTTTAACTTGGCACATTTTTTTCGCACGGTGCGTTTGAAACGCCTTCAAATCGGTAGGTTTTTTGTCATACACAAGTACCTACCGCGGTGACAATATGATTAATATTAAAACATAGTTGAGAAAGCATACAAACTACGCACTGTCATTTTTTTGACGAGATAAAAGAGTTAGAAATTCTTCATGTTGTAAATAATGTTTCTCTGGGGTGCATTCATGTACCATTTCCCATGTTAAAGGCCTGGTATTTTTTGGCAAATATCTCTGAACGTAATGTGGTAGGGGGTTGAATTTTTGGTGTCATTAGAAGAGTGAGATATTTTTCTTTACAATTAAAATTAATTGATTTCTAAGTAAAATAATAATTCGCTCAAACTACCTTAACAGTGCTTAATGAATACAAAAGTCATGTATTTGGAAGTTTTTGAGCCAATTACCGAACATGATATTCTAACAACTATGAATTACTGCTATGGAGGAGAATTTTTCTTTCAACAGATTTCAAATATCGCTATCCCAAATGCGCATGCCGAGAAAACGCTATATTTAATTGCGGAGATATTGGTTTGATTGACCTTCGACACGGGAGTTCATGCACTTCTGCTGATAAGTGAGGTATTGGCATTACAGCTGACATAAGGCACGCCCCTCGGTAACAGCATTGCAGACTCAGGTGCTCGGACCCAGTGGTGTAACAGATTTTACCGGCCACCCCTCCTATACCCCCGCCTGTAAGAATACTGAGTGGACAACCTCCCTACTCCTATCCCTCCCAAATATTATAACCCTTGTGAAGCTAAAGTGAAGATATTTTGACTTTCCCGGAGACTGATTTTAGTTTTTGCAATATTTTTTGAATTACCAGACTTACTGAAGTACCTATTACTTTCTCTCAATCGTCGATATTCAAATAAAAATTGGAGTGATTTCGTATGTTTCGGACTTTCAACGACGTGACTCGTGTTCTTCCGAAATAATGTATTTCTTATTATTATATTTGTTGCCAAATTATGTCAAGGTGTCACTCCGAGCCCTGGATTCGAAAAAAGACAATGATATTGAATTTTGTCTCAATTCCCAAATCCGCGCCGATAAATATAGCGGTAACATGTTTTTAAATGATTTTAGATTTTCCCGGTGTATTATATTTCAATATCTTTCTCGGGCTTCGCACCGGGTAATGTTATCAAAATCCGGTGCGAAGCCCGAGAAAGATATTTAAACATGTTTTTTATTTAGAATTTTTCGGGTTCTTCGCGCGTCGCAGTATCATTAGTGGACGACTGTTTCGCCGGTCCATGATGATGTCAACTGGAATGCTGGCAAAACGATCGTCCCCTAAAATACTACCACGCGGGAAGAACCCGAAAAATTCTAAATTACTAGAAAATCGCGGAAGCCTTCGTAACAATGTCATGCTTAAAACCATGAAAAAATTGAATTCTTGTATAATTTTAATCATTGCCTGTATGGCGAGCTTCAACGAATAGACGGATACAGAGAAACGCGGCCCAACAAACTTTTTGGGCCACTTTCGAAGTCATTCAAATGTGCGTTCAATAAGCCACGTTAACCACTCCACCAACCTTAATGATTGGTGACATGAAAATATAAATGTTTTTATATTTTGTATGAGAGCTGGTAGTGACCCATTTGACTTGTCTAACGTTTCCTGTGTGTTTTTATGAGACAAAATAATGTTGAATGGTGACACTCATTGTGTTTTTTAGACTTGTTGTGGATTCCTATACCGGACAGCCGAAGAGGGAACCAAAGTTATTTGGACATGTAGTGAGGAAAAAGTTTATTGTCTACAATACTGCAACACTCGTCCATCAGATTGATTACCGGGCAAATGACAAACTTATATGTTGCCCAGCCGTTCCTTAGTTGAGATACTATCCCCTTCAATTCTACTACCTTGATGGTTCAGTGGAGCACGAAAAGGTTTAATAATAAAGGAAGGAATCTTAAAGTAACCGTAAGAGTATAAAGAAATAAAAGTTTTCTATTGTGAGGGGAGTAATTTATAGAAGTGAGCAACTTAGGGATATGTAAATGAAAAGAGTTAAAAAAAAAAACACCAGCGAAGATTTCAAGCTTTTGATGTCTACTTTCAAGCGTAAAGAGAACAATGTTGCCAGAATTTGCCTCGTGCTACATCTAGACACAAGACTGCATTACTAATATCCATAAGTATGACAACACTGGGTTCTATTTATTGGGATATCACGTGGTGAAAGCACACTATAAATTTTAAGCTATCCGGGACTAGCCACGGAGTTCCACATTTACGGAGTCACCCGCAATGCACACATGTGCGAATTTCCACAGGGAAAAAATCATCCCGGTCAAGGCGGATGATTTTTTCTCTGTGGAAATTCGCACAAGCACACTATAACCCTATCTTAGGCTCCTATCTTAAGATATAGCCCGCCCCTTCTCCCAATGCCTCATAAAATGCCTTATCTCACGAACTCCAACATACTAAGGTACCTATAGATCAGATCATGAGAATAAAATAAGGGATGTTGATTTTAGAACAGAAAGGCTTAAAATATCCTTTTTCCCGCGATCGATTAGAGACCATGAAGGCTGCGTTAAGACCTTGAATTAGGTTAGTTGACAGGAAGTGTAGCTGATTAATTCATAAGCACCCTAAAGAATGTTTCTAAATCTGCCGAGTTGTGCTAACATCATGTTTTGCATGTTTTCTGTATGACTCTTGTGTCACGTTTTCATAGTTATATTATGGATTATTTTAGAACTTTCTGTAGCAGTTGTAGTGCTTGTAGGTGAAAATAAATTTCTTCACTGTAGTTCATGTCACCAGCTAAAAAATTCCATAGAAGCTGTTCAAGAGAACGTAAGGAATTCTACAGAAATTGACTCCTTTTCTTCAGAGCTGTACGTAACATGAGTACCTGACCTTACAGAACGCATTCTGTAGAGTTATTTTCTGCAGAGCAAAATAACTCCTTACAAGCTGTTCTGTAGAACTTACGCAACTCTACGGAAATATGTGAGGTTTCTGCTGACCCAGCTCCTTTTCTATGGACCTATATGGAGAGTCTTAGGGAATTACACAGAACGTCCTAAGGAATTCTGCAGAACGTCCTAAGGTATTCTGTAGAACGTCGGAGGGAATTCCGTAAAATGGCGTTTCAATACTTTAAGGAATATCTACAGAACATTTTAAGAAATTCTGTAGAAGTATTTATAAGGAAACTATACAGAATTTTTTAGCAGGGTTGGTGATAAGTCACCCCCTGCCAAACTTCCTTGTGGTGGCTTGAAGGGTAATAAATAGATGTAGATTCCTTTATTACTAATGCCGTGTAGAAAAATAAATATAAAAGTTATCATGGTGAACTTTTCATACGGTTTACCTTTCTGCCTTATCATGAAGTGCTACGACGAAATAAATGGGCCTTCCCGTTCTGTCCCTTTACATAAGTATCACTGCAGACATTGATGCGCCCTAAAGTGAGGTCTCAGAAACAAAGAATCTCTTCAAAATTATGAGACCACCCGGGGCGAAAAGTTCGTCACGTTTAGCACGCAGGCGATTGTTAAGTGCTTAGCTGATGGGACACAAATGGCGCCAATCTCAAGTGTCGACTTACCCGCCATCTAAGAAGAGCGCGACGTTCCTATCTGGTGGGGATAGTGATATGGGTGGTCGCGATGGCAACGGGGCGCGATTGTTTGGCCTCCTCCGCGTGACACGGCAGACCGTCCTCATCTCCTACCCCCCTCCTTCCCCTTTCCGCTGCGCCTTTGTTTGTTGTTTGTTTGTTTGCCACGAGAGGACGCGCTGGGTGGAGTAAAGTGGGAGAAGGGAATTGTGTCAGATACCCTGATCGACCCTCTTATATCCTTCTAAATGGAGTCCGCCCGCGTCCAATTTCCTCCGCTTTTTTTTATTAATGAAAGCGACTCAAGCCTCGGGTCTTTTCCTCCCAGGACAACCATTCTTCTCTCCTCGCCATGTCGGCCAACGCATAGGTCGAGTTCCATTTTTTCCTCGAAATCTCTTAGATCATGCATAAAAATGGACGCGAAATCGTGACAAAAGTATCGACAATGTGCCCACGATGAATATCGAATGAAATCTATCGATGCCGCAAAAATTATTGGAACAAATCTCGATATTTATAAGTATTAAGGTAGTCCGAACGAGATAGTTCCCTAGTTATAATAGAGACCATATTCGAATTATACGTTTTAATTTCACCAGTGTGAGACACATGAATTAAATATTCCTTTATTAATGGTGCTAGAGTATAGTTTCATATGACAGGAATTGTAAGTAATTAAATGGAAATATCTAAATTAGGCTTTAAATAGACTCATATTTTTTTCGCTCGATGCGTCTGAAACTCCTTCAAAACGGAAGGTTATTTTGTGATACCCAAGAACCTATGGGGTAATAATATGATAAATTTTCAAATATAGTTGAGAAAACATACCTCCTACACTGTTAGTTTTTGACGACATCTAAGAGTTAGAAATACCTCATTTTGTAAATAATGTCTCTCTGCAGTGCATGCACGTACCATTTCCCATGTAAAAGGGCGGGTATTTTGGGCGAATATCTCGGAAAGTAATGCGGTAAGGAGAAGATTTTTGGTGTCATTGGAAAGTTGAGATGATTTTCTTTAAAATGAGAGCAAATTTATTGATTTCTAAGTAAAATTATATTTCGATAAAACTACCTTAAATCAACGGATAAGTATGCCAAGTAACTATCGAGTGTAATTTAATTCATTGCGAGGCAAAAAGTTTCAATTGAATATTTATTTAAAGAATAAAAAATGACGTTAATAAGTTTCATCAATTATAATAGCAAAGGCTTTCTGCGTATATTGTTAAACTTTCTCTTCGATATATCGATCGTAAGAGCACATGAGTGTAATCGAATGAAAGGGCTGCCAATTATTTCGGAAAAACAGAGCTACGGAATCGCTGCTTTTAAATTAATGAAGCTGAATTACCTGTATGTTTCCCGGGAAGGGATACCGATAAATATATTTGATGATGGAAGAAACAAAGATGAAAATGTAAGAGAAAAGGGAGATGGATAAATGTATTTGTTTTCTCCTTCTTTCGAAAACTTCGGATTGTACCTAAAGCCGTGGACCCCTTAGGCGTCTATCGTTTATTATGGGTATATGCAGACGCCTGGTTTCTCTCTTAGCCTCTTCCATTTCCAAAACCACCTATTCCTTGCCAAATTACCCATCAGTCTTAATTAAGACACGTATAAAGCTGGTCGTCCCAAAACAACTTACCATCCGAATGAATTATGATGAATCTTTGAAGCCGATTTCCCAAGGTAAATATCCATAAAAGATAATATGCTCGAATGATTACGGGTATCTTGCGAAGGTCAGAATTTGACGACAAGGTGATTTGATGTCGAGAATTTGATAGAATGATGACTCAGAATCAAATTAAAATACCTTCAATTTCTGACTTTAACACATTAAAATGCTATAAATTTGGCCGTGAGACATCGGCTTTACCCTTGCCTAAGGTCCCCGTTATCAGCTCCGTCTTTGCTACTATGCCCATTTTCTTCAATTAGCAAAGACATAAGGAGCAGAATAGCGTTAGCTAAGGAGACGTTTAGTAATAGAAGGGAGTTGATGACGGGGACCTTGGGTAAGGATGTGAACAGGAGGCTGGTGAAGAGCTTGATATGGAGCTCTTCCTGCGGACTACAACCTTTTCGTGGTGGAAGGGCTTGCGCGTTCCAATGCCGCCAGGAGTTAATCTTGCTCCCGGTAGGGCTTCTCTTGTGGCATACTGGCGATAATGTGCCAAAACTGACCGGTAGAGCGCCGTAACCGTTAGCAGGGAAAGCTGCACGTGGTGCGGGTACTGTGAAGGCTGGTAACCTCGCATACTCTATTACAACTTACTGCTAAACGTCAAAATGTTGCCTCGGACAGCCGAAGCCACGATCATAACAATACTAGAATTAAAAAGAAAATTTTACAATATCACTACAGCATTCCGTTGTTTCGGGCGTGACTTCGTAGAATTTGCTCAACATATTAAATGAAAAGTATAACTTAGTTATTCCACATAGACTTATTTGACAGTACGACCTAGGTTTCGACGAAGCTCGTCATCATCAGGTGGCTCGTAAGAAGCTCGTCATCTTCACCTTATGATGACGAGCTTCGTCGAAACCTAGGTCGCTACTGATGATGACGAGCTTCGTCGAAACCTAGGTCGTACTGTCAAATAAATCTTTGTGGAATAACTAAGTTATACTTTTCATTTAATCACTACAGCATCATTTTCATTCTAAATGTATGGCAATTTCTGCCGAATAAACAGGTGTACTTCTGGGAAATGCGGTCCAAGACTATTTTTGAATTGTATTGGTAAGCCATTAGATTTTTCAATCAACGACTCACAATTACGGCTCCGGCCACTTTAAAACACGGAAATTTCAGGCTAAAAAGTTCACGTTAGTGTAGATGAACTTTCTTTCGCTAAACGTCAAACATATTTTACTAAAAACCAACATGTTAGGGTAGACAAAATCACAAGCATATGATTGAGTATGAAACATTTATTTTATTGCAGAATGGATTGATTTAATATGTCACTTTTTTCCATGAACAAAAAAGACAATTTCAGACGCGGATAGTACTCCATATGATTCCTATTCACCTCGGGAAGACGAGAAACTAATGTTTAATTGCTCTACATTATTACTAACACAACATTTTTAATGAAATATCCAGCATAATTTGATATTTAACAAGAATAAGTTCCCCATCTACATCTACATAATACCCTGTGAACCGCCGCATGGGCGTGTGGCAGACGGCGGTAGGTCATCAGCCGTGTAAAGGTGTAAAATCTTTGGAGGTGAAATGGTGACATGTCCTATGGGAGTGTATTCGGAGGAACTTAGTTTTTACTGTGGTCGCTTATTGTTCGCGGAAAGAACGAGTTTTTGTACCTATCTGTTCGGCAGAGTATCTCTCTTACTTTATCGCATCTTTCAGACCTAGAAATGTAGTGAGGCGTCATGATAATATTCTGTGTGTCGCTCTGAAACACACCAGTTCTGAATATCTCAAGCAGCCTAAGCCTAGCGTGCAGCCTCCGAGTCTCTAGGGGCTCCCTCCTTAATTCCTCTAACAGTTGTGTAACACTATATGTTCGTTCGAAGCAGTTTTTAACGAAGCGTGCTGCTTTTCTTTGTATTTTGTTAATTTCTTCGGTTGAATCTTTATGACCAGGGTCCCAAATGCTCGCGGCGTATTATAGGTGTTGCCTAATTAGAGCATCTATCTTTTACTTTTTCATCCGAGGACCTTCCTATTATACGTTTAACAAAACCTTGATTCTTTAATGCTGCGCCACATATGTTCTGTATGTGTAATCCCCACTATATATCAGAAGTTAAGGTAATTAGTAGAATACATTAATTTATAAAGTTTGCATCTTCCAGATCTCGTGCATTACACGCAAGTTTGTTTATCAGCATAAAACTCTC
This sequence comes from Ceriagrion tenellum, assembly GCA_963169105.1. NCBI lineage: Eukaryota > Metazoa > Arthropoda > Insecta > Odonata > Coenagrionidae > Ceriagrion > Ceriagrion tenellum. The sequence goes on from OY720639.1 coordinate 13,077,036, forward strand.
CAAGTTTCTGGTTTAGTCTTGAATTGTTCCCATAACCACTTTTTGGATCGCGCTCATATCGCCCTAGGGGAGCAAGAAGGGTCGGACCCTGAATGGAAAAAGCACTGCAATGAGGCAGATATTACCATTGCGTACATGGAGTTGAATCACTCCGCGTCACGCACCCAAGAGGGGTGTGTGACGGAATATCCACGGCACCTCAAGCGGAATTACTCAAGGACAGTAGTCTGTCCACCTTAACGGACATAAAACTGCGGAGTCCTAGCCATCCTGCCACTCCAGGTTTATTTACTTCCAATGCCACCCGTGCCAAAATCCTGCCTAAATCTCGACCACTCTAAACATGAACTGAATTTCAGAAATAACTTCGGCCGGCACACGATGTAGAATGATGGTATCATGCGAAGGAAAAGAGATAAAGAGCACAATATGGAGAAATGGAAACTTTGAACGGCGATTTGACCTTCAAAATGAGCACATATCATTTGGCCGCGAGTGGTTTCTCGTACTATAATAAAAAAAAGGCAGAAGAGACCGCAGTAGATTCAGAACATGCAGGAATTGAGTCAGGGGAGAGTTTTTCACGCGTCTGTCTGACAATTTCGGGAATATCACCCCCTCAACCCCCGTCATTACCAGGAGGCCGATAACCCACTATTTCAGATCACGCGCGCCACGCGGCGGAGATAGCACGAAAGAATCATAGCATTAAAAAAAGAGTTGAACGTGAGGGAGCGGAGTAAACATACAGGCCACACCTATAATCAAACTGCGGAACCTATAATAAAAGGCGCATTTAATTAAAGCGCACCGAATTCTGGGCCATTCCTGCGAAGGAGAAAACACAGACAAAAACAACAGGCGAGTGGTTTTCCGAATGTTCAGGTGACGCAGCGAATTGCGATACAGGCAACCTTCCCGTTAAACTTTGAAGCGATTCGTTTCTTCGTGACTGGATAAAATTCCCTCTCGCAACTTGTCTTCAAACCGCATTATAATTGTGAAAAAAATAACACGATTAATTACTGAACCATTGACACCGCGGTGCAGAAAAATTTAACCTTGGGCCGGTGCGTTTATTTCTCTCAAAGTTTCCTGCCTCGGCGGCGCACCGCACAGTGGAAAATATTGGGACATGGGCTGCGGAACTTTCATAATCCTACAAGACGGGGGAGGAATGTTGTTTTGTACGGAGGATCAGTCAGAAAACCTTTCTAATTGCTGCCAACAGGAGCGCTTCTAGAAGTTGGATTAACCGCCACCACCGGCCGTCTCGTTTCGTCTCGTATCAATATGAATCCTCACGATTAGGTGGGAGCCCCTAGAGTCTCGGAGGCTGCACGCTAGGCTTTGGCTGCTTGAGATATTCAGAACTGATATTCTATTCAGAGCGACATAGAGAATATTATCAAGACTCCTCAATACATCTCTAGGTCTGACAGATACGATATAATAAGAGAGATACTCTGCCGAACAGTTAGGTACAAAAACTCGTTCTTTCCGCGAACATTAAGCGACCACAATAAAAATTGAGCTCCACTAAATACACTCCTATAATACATGTCACCATTTCATCTCCAAAAAACGTACACCTTTACACGGCTGGTGACCTATCACTCCCTGCCACACGCCCAAGCGGCGGCTCGCGGGGTAGTATGACGATGTAGAGGTAGATGTAGAAACTGAGACGGAAACATCCATGATACTTTAAACGTGCGCCAGATGCTAATTATAAGAAATTTATGAGAAAACGTTTAAAGAGAAATTTAGCGGCCACTAATCAACATTGTAAGTTAGGAAAAAGAGAGGACATTATGAGGGTTGTGCCCATAAACATCGGGAAGAAGGATTGGGACTTAGGGAAGGGATATTCTGCCATTCTACGCGTCCAGACGAGCACAACCTCGTACAAATTGACAGCTATCTCTTTATCGTATCCCGATTGATCGATTGAATGACTTATCGATTTATCCACAGCTGCCTCAATCGCTAAAGCGACATCTTTGTCACTTGGTCACTCTGCGTGGCTTCTAACCGGAGAAAACCGTCGATACATTGACTTCGCCGTATTTTTACTAAAATTTGAACAATATTCGTCATTAATAATAACTGCATGGTACCAAGAGCAATGTCTAGATAATCCAGAATATCGCGTCATCATACTCATGCTTTTGCAAGATTACATGGTATAAAATTATCTCATATATATAATTGTCGCAGTGTCGCATAATGTCGCAGTCAGTGCATTTTTTATCCACTGCATTATGATTACTGGTAAGTAAAACCGGTAAGACGTGATTGTTTACGATCTGTAGACTGTATTTACATGTGAACTGCCGTCTTTCATCACTAGACGGCGACTCAATCGAAAGAGTTGTTTGTTTACGGAATTCAAGGCAACAGTTTTTGGCGACGAATCGACAATCCATAATTTACTATCATGGTTCCGAAAATACCATGTCACCTTCAGAGTATAGTATAGTCAAAATCTAGTCCAGTGTGCCATAGTTAAAATTGTCCGGAAAAATAAAAGTTCTTTTTTTTTGAGATCATGATATCTGTAACTTATTTCCGCAAGATTTTGCCACCGTTTTCAGATCCTCCTTGAAACACCACTTGAATGATTCACCCCTCTCCAATCCTTAAGCCCCGTTCTTACGTTTGCCTCATTGTTTTCTTTAATGTTTATTATATTTTTGTTTGAAAATTATATTTATTGATTGATTATGTCAGCAAATTTAGTTACCTTTGTGCCGTTTTTGTTTGTGAAATAAATAAAATAAATAAAATAAATAAAATAAATAAAATAAATAAAATAAATAAAATTAATAAAATAAATAAAATAAATCAAATAAATAAAATAAATAAAATAAATAAAATAAATAAAATAAATAAAATAAATAAAATAAATAAAATAAATAAAATAAATAAAATAAATAAAATAAATAAAATAAATAAAATAAATAAAATAAATAAAATAAATAAAATAAATAAAATAAATAAAATAAATAAAATAAATAAAATAAATAAAATAAATAAAATAAATAAAATAAAATAAATGAAATAAAATAAATAAAGTAAAATAAATGAAATAAATGAAATAAATGAAATAAATAAAATAAATTAAAAAAAATAAAATATAAATAAATAAAATAAATAAATAAATGAAATATATGAAATAAATGAAATAATGAAAAAAATGAAAAAAATTGATATAAATGAAAAAATGAAATAAATAAAATAAATAAATAAAGTAAATAAATAAGATATCACATGATTTGTTAAACTTAGTATTATCGTCCTCTTTCCATTTGAGTTCACGTATCTGCACCATAAAATGCTGACTCGATGTTAAACTTATCGCTTACCTTTATGTAACGATGTCGTTAAAAGTCGCCGTCATAAGCACCCTCCGTTTACTGAACTTCTCTTGCTAGCACAGTTCTCCTTATTGTCATGCCAGCATACCGATATTTACTGTACCAATATCCACTGTACCAAATGTTTGACGCACGACCCAAATAATGCAATAGTTCTACTTGCTCCAATTTGTGCCCTCTCAGTTTAACAACAAGCCTCGCTTTCTTTGTGCAAGAAATTCCTTCTGTTTTCATATAATTATTCTTCATATTTTCGACATAAACGGTAGTGAAAAAATAAACTAGCACGTCTTTTTCACAAAATGAGGTGTAAAAATAAGCACAGCAGTGGAAATCTGTTTAACGAAACCCCGCTAAAAAAGCAACTCCAGGTTGACCGAAACTAATCAGCAACACCGCAAGAAGGAGATCGGGTTGAAGAGATGGCTAGAGTAGCTGCAAACCACACGGGAGGCCAGGGTTCAAATGCCTGCAGAGGAAGATGTTTTTCAGGGGAAACCCGATCCCTACTTGAGTGTCTTGTGGAGGGCACTTTAAATACAGTACACCGTCTGTCGGATGAGACGCTAAGCCGTGGTCCCCTTGGAGCCTTTCGCTAAGAGCAGGCTAATGCCGACGCCTGGTTTCTATCCACCCTTCCTCACTTACCTATCCCCTATGGCGCAAATGACCTTAGCTGTCGGCTGACTCTCCAAATATCCGAACACTGCAAGAAGCGGAGAGATGGAGGCTGCCCGCAACCGTTGAGAAGTGAAATTGTAGAGGAAAATTATCGATCATTTCAAAAAATAGATTATTTGTGATGTGCAGTTATTGAGCTTGACGATGTAACTAAAGTAACGTTGATGAAAACAGCTGAACGTAATTTCTGTGAACTAACCTTTAAATATCGCCCGTCCGTTTCTCCGAAAAACGGGGTTACACTAAATGGTTCCGCCACCACCATCACGGTGAAACTTGGTTTCACTGTACTCTATTTTGTATTACATATAAAATTACTCGTGCAACCACAAAACTCTCAAACGTGTCCTTTTTCCTTGGGGAGAATATGTTTTCTTTATAGTTTTTATCATCTTAAGGCAGTTAATGCGAAAAGTCATATTACTTAGAAATCAATGAATTTGGTCTCATTTTAAAGAGAAATATCTCACCTATCCAATAAAATAAAAAATTCTACCCCATACCACATCAATTTCCGAGATATTTGCCAAAAAATACCAGGCCTTTAACATGGGAAATGGTACATGTATGCACCCCAGAGAAACATTATTTACAACATGAAGAATTTCTAACACTTATATCTCGTCAAAAAATAAGTGCGTAGTTTGTACGCTTTCTCAACTATTTTTGAAAATTAATCATATTATCACCACAGTCGGTTCTTGGGTATCACAAAAAAAACCTTCCATTTTTAAGGGGTTTCCAACGCACCCCACGAAAAAAATGAGTCAAGTTAAAGACTTACTTAGATAATTTCATTTAATTAATAACAATTTCTATCATATAAACCTATTTTATTGCACCATTAATAATGCAATATTTAATTGATCTGTCCAACAGCTGGTGAAATTAAAACGCATTATTCGAATATTGTCTCTATTATGACTAGGGAACTATCTCGCTCGGACTACCTTAATATAAGGTAGTTGAGCTGTTAGCACGCAGCATGAACTCTGCTCAAGTGAATTTTACTTCTATTTATTTAGTTCAATTGAGAGAGACTCTCCTTTTGCCCGACACAAAATTCTGAAAGCATAGCCTCTGTCGGCTCCTTGAAGTGTGATCCACAGTTTTTATTGGATGATATCCATAGAAAGAAATATGGAGTCGCATACTTATTTCCTGTGGATGCTGCGACGTCGAGAAAATCTATCCACGGGGAGGATGTCAAACACTTCGCGGCACTTCCTCCGTGAAGCAGGAGCCACTGGAAATAAGTCCCTTCGGGGGAAGAAAAACATCATTCTCCGTCCCCTAGCCTTCCATGTGTCAAAGAAAATCCCTTCGAGGAGATGTGGCACAGTATGAGGGCTCACCAGAGCTTTGTTGACAGAGTAGACGAAGAAAATAGCTTGGAGAGTAGATTTACTGCGTCTGATTCTAAAAGGGATGACTTCAGCAACACGTTATAGGTAAAAAAAGATCAGATGAAGTCTTTCAGCGCATGGTAATAAGACAAACTGTTCCACTTCCATTGTTGTTTTTTTTTAAAAGAGTGTGCAACCGGTAGCGGCAGTCTTCAGGTACATTTAGGAATATCAATTTTTGGAAATCGTGTACATGAAAACAACTACTCATGAGCCTGAGGGGAAAGGTGTTTGTATAAAGGTAGGAGATGAGAGGGGAAACGGGTCGTTGAGAGTGAACGTCTGGCTGTTGAGAGAAAAGCCGGAGGGTCACTATGTTTTAATGGATATGGTTGGGATGTATGGTGACCAGTAGCAAGGGGAAGGGACTAAGAAAAGTTATATTATTTAAGGATGAGTCGAATCCAAATGTCGATTCTCGATTCCACCGATTCTCAGGAGTAGAATCGGTATCCAGAATCGATCGCCTAAAGCCGATTCCGATTCCATCGACTCCAGACAGATAAATATCCAAATCAAATTTCATTTATCACATCATATTTGTCTCAGAAATTTTGGGTGTAGGCTATCAATTTGTACTTTTTATGTACTACCTCAATAAGCTGAGGATATATTTGCTATTTGTTAATAAATATACTTTTTGAGAGACTTAGTTGTCTTTGTTATTTTATTTCAGCCAATACTTGAATTCAAATAATAGTCGTACGCTACTGGTATATCAATATCCCACCTGTTATTAGTAATAAGAATCGATGGATTCGGAATCAAGAATCGGGAATCGATTTGAAAGAATCGAAATCGGAATCGAAAAAAAGCGGAATCGACTCATCCCTAATGTTATTAAAGAAGGAAGCTGGGAACTAGCCCAAAATCTGCTATGCCTCAGTGTAGGTACCTGGAGATTGCGTAATTACCAACACCGGTCGTGTGTTCTTAAACAAACTGTGGAAATTAAAAAATTGTTCTTGCTACCATATTACACACAATACACCTTCCACAAAGTAAAATATTCAACTCTTGAATTTATCCTTTAGTGCATATCTAGGATTAGGCGTTATAGCAGAATAAGGTCTTCAATATCCTTGACCAACAAGGGCACAATATATAGCAAAAATCATGATTAAATTTTTCACTCAGAAATGCAAAATCAAATTGTGTAAAGTTTTGGAATTCGCTAGATATCTCTATTTCGAATTACATACATTTTTATAATAGCCTCATTTTTTAATAAATACCGGCTTAGTTTAAACTTTAATATTGATCATTTATTCTTATTATGCTTTCCAAAATAGTGTCTCTTTCCGCGTTATTCTTGTCGTCTTAAGTTATAGTACTGACACCATGCTTCGCTTGTCCCCTGCCTCGCCCTTGTATCACGTTTAAATAGTTGCATTATAGATTATTTTAGGTTTTTCGGTTGCATTATAGATTATTTTAGGTTTTTGTTGCATTATAATTGTGTGGTGCATGTTGGTGATAAGCCACCTCCTGCCAAACACCGTTGAGATAGCTTGCAGGATAATATATAGATATACTGCGTTTGGCGACTGAAAGCCTTTTCCTGTGCGGCCCGCGGCCTGCAATGCATTGCAAGTTCGCTCATTTCTCCGATGCAAGTTCCCGATTAATGTCCACAGGTTGGAAATTAATGGTTGAAGGCGTCACTTTGTGGAAGGTTACCGCAGACATGACAGAAAAAAAATCACTTAGTAAACTCCACACTTAAAATTTTATTACCGACCAAGGTTTCGATTGCCTCGCAATCATTTTCAAGGTGACCTTAAAAATGATTGTAGGGCAATCTTTGGTGTACTTGTGCCTTTGGTGTACCTTGGTGTGCTCAAGGTGACCTTGAAAATGATTGTAAGGCAATCAAAACCTAGGTCGGTGGTAACATTTGAAGTGTGGAATGAGATTTATTTTCCATCATATCCGAAGGTTTGTATGATTCCGCATTCTCGGAGGAAATCCCGTGACTTCGGACACCGCAAAACAAATATCAGATCGAGAAAGACCACATCCCACTTCCGTTGAGCACCTTTATAGCTCTCGCAAAAGTTCCTGGCGTAGACCTGCGCCGCAAAAGAGTCGAGTAAACCCTTTGAGTGCGGCATGACGTGAAATCACGTCATGGTTGTTTTAACGCTGGTGCTGACGACGTTATATCACGTCATGCCTGACTTTAAGGGTTGAAATCATGAGGGGATGATCCAAGGGAAAGGACGGAGGGTAGCAGAGATAGAGAGATAAGGGTTAAGTCAGGGGGAATCAAACTACTTCGCGAAGAAAACAAGAGGCAAACACTGGACTAATGGCAAAAGGGTTAAAATCACCAAACCCCATGACTTTACCAGGGACCGTATGTTCGTATCTCACTGTTGGGTGGGTCGAAACGGGAAACGCGCTTTTCCACACCACACTACTATGTACTACTTTGGACGACGAAGGAGTGATAAGCCAAATGAAAACTGGAATCCGTAACCAGAGGAAAGGCTGGGACACAATCAACGTGTATGTGTGACGCGAGACGTTAACGGGACAACGGGAGACGGGGAACGCAAGTCAGCGGACACAATCGACGTTAACGCGGCCCGGAGTAACTATTGACTAACGCAGGCGCAGCTAAGACATCCGGTGTTAACAAATGTGGAAGTAAACAAGTTGTCTTCGCCAAGAGCAATATTCAACAGTTGGATGTATCTGCCGACAGATGGCTCCCATTCCCGGATTCTCGGGACTATTCTGATTGGTTTTCCGTGTACGGGACACGGGAAGAGATGAAAGTTGCCCATCTCTCGAGTACACGTACTCCCCGTACACGTTGATTGTGTCCGTTCGCTATACTTTCCCGTCAGCCATCTTTTCGCGTATTCCCGTCAACGGCTCACGTTACACGTACACGTTCCTTGTGTCCCAGCCTTGACACTCGTTCTATGTCTTTATAATGTAGCGCTCGGTTTTCTCCCTTTTTTTAAAGGGTGGGTCAATAAGTCCGTGACTTTTTGAATTTCCCGCGTAGTCGCTATAATTACAACAATACCCTCGTTAGTTACCATCTATTAGTAAACAACTGTAAAATTCTGAGCTAGTTCCATCTTTTAGTTTGTGTTTAATACCCATTGATAGCTGACTACCTCGTGATTTGAGAGGAAAATGGAAAAAAGAGAATTTCGTGTGCTTATTAAACATTATTTTTTGCGGAAAAAAAACATCACTCAAACCAAGGATAAGCTTGATAAATACTATGGGGACTCTGCACCATCAGTTTTAATAATTAAGAAGTGGTTTACAGAATTTCGTTGTGGCCGTACAAGCACGGAAGATGCCGAACGTTCTGGACGCCCAGTTGAGGTCTCTACACCCGAAACAATTGAAAAAATTCACGATATGGTGTTGGCCGATCGGAGAATGAAAGTGAAAGAGATTGTGGAAGCCATAGGCATCTCACATGGCTCAGTGGTTTCAATTTTGGAAGATCACCTGGATATGAGAAAACTTTCCGCAAGATGGGTGCCGCGTTTGCTCACAATCGACCACAAACGCAATCGTGTGATAACTTCGCAGGAGTGTTTGGCCTTGTTTAACCGCAATATGGACGAGTTTTTGAGCCGTTTTGTAACTGTGGATGAAACGTGGATCCACCATAACACACTAGAAACCAAATAGCAGTCAAAAAAGTGGGTTTTTCGGGGTGAGTCGGCGCCAAAGAAGCCCAAGGTGGGTTTGTCAGCCAATAAAGTCATGGCGACCGTTTTTTGGGATGTACGCGGTATAATCCACATTGACTACCTTCAAAAGGGTAAAACAATCATTGGCGAATATTATGTCAACTTATTGGGTCGATTTAATGAGGATTTGAAAAAAAACGACCGCATTTGGCCAAGAAAAAAGTTCTTTTCCACCAAGACAATGCAAGGGTGCACACCTGTGCAGTGTCCATGGCAAAAATCCATGAATTGGGCTACGAATTGTTGCCTCATCCACCCTATTCTCCGGATTTATCCCCGAGTGACTATTTGTTGTTTCCAAACTTGAATAAATGGCTCGGCGGAAAGAGATTTGACTCCAACGATGAAATCATCTCACAAACAAGTACGTATTTTCATGACATCGACAAATCTTATTTTTTGGAAGGTATAAAAAAATTGGAAAAACGTTGGACCAAGTGTATAGAGCTCAAAGGAGACTACGTTGAAAAATAAAATAATTTTTAATCCAAAAACCTATGTTTGATTGAAAAAGTCACGGACTTATTGACCCACCCTCACTTTAGTAATACACACTTCCTTCAACACCGTCTCACACTCATATGTCCTTCCACACAATTTCACTGCCACTCACTTTTACCTCCTGGCTGGACACCTGCACTCTCCCCCTTTTTAAACAAACCCCTCGCTGCCATGGCATTGTTATTACTACAAGGGCTGCCAGCCCAAGAGTGATGGATATGATACCCATTACACCAGAGCGATGATTAGTACCGACAGGACATACACACGCCATAGTGAATCGAAGGAGGAAGGCAATGGGCATTGATGCAGATGGTGTGGAAGAATATTGTGTATATAAAACATCATTCTTTCATCTCTCTCTTTCGTCAGTATCACTTGGTGGTATTCCATCATTAAATAAGAAAGAGGACAACTTTTACTAAAACCAACTAATTTTTATTACAAAACGACCCAAGTTTCGATGTGCATCCTCGATGTGCATTCTCGATGTGCAATATTGAACAACAAAGTGAAGTGATTAATGTATATGTTGTAAATTTGTTTGTATATTAATACTCTGGTTCATGACCAGTGGTCATTAATGTTTTTTTTGTTCTTGTAATGATCGCATGATTTTAAAAAAATACTGTTTCTTGGCTTTATAAAAAATTTAAGTTGTAATGTTTTGAACTCGAAGGCTTCCGCGGAGTCGTTCGGATGATATTGAAGACTTTTCGGGTTCTCTTCTGCGTGTTTCCACTGTCGAAGACGACAGTTTCGACAGCTGCAACGCTGTCGAAACTTTCTCAAGCTGCTTTCGTCAATGGAAAAACGAGGAAGAGAACCCGAAAAGTCTTGTAATGTTTGACTCGGGAACTATCTAGCTCAAACTACCATAATAACCACTCACCACCCTCTTTCTCCTGACGTAGTAGAAGCAGACGACTCTCATACCGCTCCATGCTGGGCGACAGATGCGACGGTGTCCCGACTATCTGTGGGCCCATGGGGGTTGATCCGCGTGAGCGATCATGAAACTGGTCGGATATTAAAAGGTGTGGGCGCCAGTTGGGGCAGAAGAGAGGAACGGTATTGGGACTGTACTCGAACGCGTGGGATTGGTAAGAAGGACTGAGGTGACCTGTTCGTAATTGCCACAGTGAAATACGCTCTTAAAAAAGTGACGCAAGTCACTCGTATCATCATCGGAAATCATGAGGCGGAATGAAAAAAAATTGAGAGGGAGGGTTTTTTGTAAAGTAAGGGAAAAGGATTGGCATCACCAAAAGATAACACTCTGACGCTAGGTTTTCCACAGGCAGCCTAGCCTCAAACTAGCCCTCACACTATAAAATGACACTTCGTCTTGGTGAGTCGCCGAATACGTACCCTAATCGACTCCGATGCCACTCCGCGGTCGGAACAGAAATTGAGGCAAAAACAGAAAGGGGCGCCCTGAATTTGTCGACAGTAATTAATTGTTATACCAAATGAAAACATCACTTGTTTTAGCATTACGTTTTGATAACGATTGGTTATGATTGCAACATCTTCAAAGTATAGGGCAGAGGAGAGATGACAAAGAATCCCAACCAATAACTGACGCCAATGACAAAGAAGTAATTTCCCAAAGTTCTACAATAATGTACAAGTAATAAAGTAGTTGAAGTTTTACCAAAAAGAGAGTAGTTAAACCTAATCTCATGACCGAAATATTTTTTATCGTGTACTCTTCTGATATTCGATGCATTTACTCTGATTAAGTGATCACGAACTGGAGCACTGTTGCCTTTAGTGAAACTGTAGGTATACAGCATTTTTATGATGAGTAGACCAAAGGGGCACTACCACTGTATATATTTTTGTAAAATATTTATTTTAGTAGTTATTTTATGAGTGGTCGACTCAAGGTAGTGTGAGCGAAATATCATTCTTTTTAGAAATGAATGAACTTGGTCTCATTTTAAAGAACAATATCTCACACAATAACCGTTACAATGACACTAAAAATTCAACCCCTTACCACATTACTTTCGGAGATATTTGACAAAAAGTACCATCCCTTTTATATGAGAAATGGCACGTGTATGCACTCGAGAGAGACATTATTTACAAAATGAAGTATTTATAACACTTAGATGTCGTAAAAAAACTAACAGCGTGTAGTTTGTATGTTTTCTCAACTATATTGGAAAATTAATCATATTGGCACTGCAGTAAATTCTTCAGGATCACAATAAACCTTCCGATTCGAAGGAGTTTCAAACGCACCGTGCGAAAAAAATGAGTCAAGTTAAAGACTTATTTAGATATTTTCATTTAATTACTTACAATTTCTGTCATATAAAACTAGTGTATTGCATCATTAATAATGCAATATTTAATTGATGTGTCCTACAGCTGGTGAAATTAAAACGTATAAATCGGATATGTTCTCTATTATGACTAGGGAACTATCTCGCTCGGACTACCTTAAGTAAGTAAAGTGGTATCATTCGCTTACATAAAAGCACAGAGTAAAAGCCATACTAATTGAGGGTTTAATGGACAAGTATGTATGAATCAGTCATTAGGCCAGTTATTTAGTCTAGTCAGACAAAAGCCAGAGTCCTCGTGAGATTAGAATATCAGAGGTGATATCTCATCGGGTGAAGCTTGTATCCTATGAGAAAGGCGAGCAGAGGATCGGGTAAAAGACTGCTAAGTCGTGAATGTTCGTATATCGGAAAGGGTCGAAGGAAATGCTTGCGATGGAATTATGAGCGGAAGGTCGGAACGTGTACAGATTAGAGGGGGTACAGGTCGTACCTGTTGAATGAAGGGATCACATGACTCAAACCACCCTTCATCCCCGCCCACCAACCCCTAAAAACACATTTGCGCCCTCCTTCCTTCTGGTGACCTATGGCCCTATGGCCCTATGCCCACGACAGAGCTGTCGTCCCATCCAGTCCTAAATCTAGAGACAATTCCAGGATGTGCACAATATTGTGTTAGGTCTACATTGATCTACATCTACATAATACCCCGCGAGCCGCCGCTTGGGCGTGTGGCAGGGGGTGTTAAGTCACCAGCCGTGTAAAAGTGTACGTTTTTTGGAGACGAAATGGTGACATGTTTTATAGGAGTGTATTTAGTGGAGCTTAATTTTTATTGTGATCGCTTATTGTTCGCGGAAAGAACGAGTTTTTGTACCTATCTGTCCGGCAGAGTATCTCTCTTATTTTATCGCATCCGTCCGACCTAGAGATGTAGTGAGGAGTCATGATAATATTCTCTATATCGCTCTGAAACATATCAGTACTGCTTTTCTCAAGCAAACTAAGCCTAGCGTGTAGCCTCCGTGTCTTTAGGGGCTCCCACCTTAATCCCTCTAAAATTTGTAAGAGACTATATGTACGCTCGTAGCAGTTTTTAAAGAAGCGGGCTGCTTTCCTTTGTATTTTATTAATTTTTTTGGTTAAATCTATTTAACCAGGGTCCCAAATGCTCGCGGCGTATTCAAGGTGTTGCCTAACCAGAGCATCTCTCTTTGACTTTTTCATCCGAGGACCTTCCTATTATACGTTTAACAAAACCTAGTTTCTTGAATGCTACGCCACATATGTTCTGTATGTGTAATCCCCACCACATATATTAGTGCCGTCGTTCATGTGTATATTATTATCTCTCAATATTCCTTGTATTGGCCTCAATTTATCGATAGTACCTATTAATTTATTTCGAGGGTTTAGATCAAAAATGGGAATCGGGTTCGTGTGGTGTCTGGAGTACTCGCCCTACCACACGGGCGTCCAAGGTTCAAATCCCTGCAGAGGAGGATGCTTTGCAGAGGAAACCCGATCCCTACTTGAGTGCCTTGTGGAGGGAACTTCAAGTACAGTACTCCGTCTGTCGGATGAGACGTTAAACCGTGGTCCCCTTGGCGCCTTTCGTTAAGAGCAGGCTAATCCCGACGCCGGGTTTCGATCCACCCTTCCTCACTTACCTATCCCCTATGGTGCAAATGACCTAAGCTGTCGGTCGCCTCCCCAAATATCCAATCAAAAAGATCAAATATAATCTGTCGTTATATATTTGACCTAAACTCTCGTAATAAGTGGATAATAACTATCATTTTATCGTCCTATTAATTCATTATCCATATCGATATTCAGCTTGCACATAATCACTATGATTAAAATCTTACGAAAAGTAAACTTAAAAGTTTTGCATTATTTATAAAACTAAGTCTTTATACGAAAACTCTGTCTCTATTTACAAATTTTCCTCAAGTAAAATGCAACAAAATTTTCTCAATGTTTTAAAAAAAGTACCTTTTGTTTTTACTCGCATAATTAACGTATAAATTCATTCCTTTCCGTCCATCAGTAGATATCCAAAATCAAGGAATCATCATTCGAAATGATTTGAAGCTCATCCTATGTCTCCGTTTACGGAGTCTCATGCTTATTAGTGGCATTTCAACCCCTTGAATCCATTTGATCAACGAAGTAGATCCTGGATATGGAGTGTTCCATTAAAATATTTGCAATCGATGGAGACGGGAGATTTTGGGCACGAGTTCAACTACTCCAGCATATGGATGAAACTATTGGATTCCGATCATGACTTGAATAAGACATGAATTAACGACTTCATGGAAGAATCATACTTAAAAAACTAATGTAATTTTTTATGAAAAGACATAGATTTCCCTGCTTATCACTATAGTTGGCCAATAGCTATTTACAAGAAGAATAGTAAAAAATGAAAGAGTTTTAGTAGATTAGTTTGTTTCCATAGTACTCTTAGAAGTAAAATAATAAGAGGAACTAGAATGAAGTTTTACAAGAAAATGAAAGTTCAGGTATTATCACATGGTAGCGAACGTGGGCTCTTTCAAAGAGGGACGGGATAAACATCATATGTATGTATGTACCAAGCATAGAGTAAGTATATATAGAGTGGCAAAGCATTGCTAAAAACTGGACATAAATTTTTGAGAGCTTTGGGAAGAATTTTTCAGGTGGCACCACCGTAGGGGAGGAAGAATTTTGGAGGAGAAGACCACTTGGAGGCGCTAGTGGTACTCAGTGATTTTGCATAAACATACAGAGGTGGATTATCCATGGCTGTTGTGTGCTTTTTATTGAGCATCAGTGGTTGTGTCGTTGGTATAATACATCGGTAAACAGTTGACTCCGTGTTTGGTAATCGCGTGTCTTGTCATATTGACATCCATGTATCCAATCGCTCAGTTTTTAAGAGCTGCTCTTACAATTAGAGAAAAAAATCAAACCACTATGCTTGGCAGGGTGTTGGCTTTGGCGATGTGCACCGAGCGCGGAGTGACTCTTCAACGCCGCTAGGAATGCAAGTTGGATCCCATTCCGCCATTGATTGATGTTCAAAGTGAACGAGCGGGTGGAATAAGATCGATTAAGACGAGTTTAGGATGTTAATGCGAGGTCAATAGGATCCTTATTCCGTGGGGGTGGCTCATACCGCTGTGGTCAATCAAAAACTGTTCAAGGCACGTGTACCACAAATGCATATTTAAAATCAATTCCTTTCGCCCATCGCTTTACTATTGCCTGTGTAACGTTTGATGTTTAATTATTGATGTTTATGTTGTTAGGGAGTTGTTGATGAGAGAAGAGAGGGGATTGTTGAGAGGGAGAAGAAAAGGGAAGGTGGCTCGAAGTAGTGAGGCAAAAAGAAACTGTATCTTTAAGAAAATAAAGAGGATTTGGAACAAAACAAACGTCTGACGTTGCAGACGTAGACGCGAACCCACTTTTCTGGCGACGAGGATGGGATATCCATCGCGGGTTTGAAAAACACAGCCCGCGGAATTTGAAAAGACGCATGAATGTGAAAGGGCCGGATTGAGCGTCGTGGATCGGAATCGGAGAGCGACATCCTTTTGGGAACGGACTAATTGTATCTACGGTTGCCGGTTCGAGGGAGCTGACTGGAGACAGTATATATTTGCTTCAAGGAGAGTTGCAGAAAGGCGCAACGTTGTGGGACGAAGTTGGAGCTGCGAGCTGAGACGTCTTGGTTTTTTTTTCCGTCGACGGCTGGAAGTCGAGTTGCGGAAGAAGTGGACGGGCTGCTGTTGATCGCGTTCGTGTGGCGTTTTGCTGCGGAATAGGTGGGTACCCTTTTTGCCGGATGGTTGAGCATACTGGGTGCTGTTTCTGACTTCCATATAATAGTGAGTTGCTTAGGTGATAGAATTGTGAAAAAACTGTCATGATGTCGTATTTGGCCAGAGCCCCTGAAGATATTTTGTGCAAAATCGCATATGAAGTAGGAGCTGACGTGGGGAGGAAAGCTAGAGTCGTAGAGTACAAACAAGCGATAATTAAAAGTAAAGATTATGATGAGGAATTTGTTAAAGAGATGCTTAAGTTTTTGACAGAAGAGAAAATATAGGAACGGGAATGGGAGGCAGAAGAGAGAAGATAGGAACGGGAGGCGGAAGAGAAAAGATTGGAACGAGAAGACGCTGAAAGATTCAGGCTGTGAGACAATAGCCGACACCGAAGTCCAAAACGGAGATATGAAGTTTCCTAGGATTGGCTGGATATTATCGAAGGTACGTTTCTGATTTTTCTCGAATAGCAGCACCCTTAACAGATGCAATAAAAGGAAAATCCAAGAAAGGCAAGATAGAGTGGACTGAGGAATGCAATCAAGCATTTAATAAGTTGAAGGAGATACTGGTGGCGGAACCGGTGCTTAGTGCACCAGATTTTTCCAGACAGTTCGTGCTGCAAACGGATGCGTCGGATTTGGGAATTGGCGTGATTCTTAGTCAAGCAGATTATCATGGACATGAACACCCCATTTTATACATGAGTAAGAAGTTCAATGAAACAGAACGTAAGTTTAGCACCATCGAAAAGGAATGTGCTGCAATAGTTTGGGGTGTGAAAAAGCTTCACGTTTATCTCGATGGCCCCAGACCATTTAAAGAAGTGTCGGATCACAATCCTTTACGATGGCTAGATAGAACGTCAGGAAGTAATCCAAGGCTGTTGAGATGGTCATTGATGCTTCAACAATACGATTTTGAGATCGTACACCGGCCAGGGTCAGCTCATAAGAACGCGGATGCGCTAAGCAGGGCAAGAGGCTACATCAGATAGTTTGGAAGTCGGGAACCGCGTTCGGGTGTGGCGCCGTTTGGCAAGGGGTACTCCAACGGGATCTCGGTAGGATTTTGTCCGGTGATGAAAGTGTTAAAATATCCCTGGAAAAAATTCTTCAAAGGGTGGAGGAAGACTGTAACGTTTGATATTTAATTATTGATGTTTATGTTGTTAGGGAGTTGTTGATGAGAGGAGAGGGGGGATTGTTGAGAGGGAGAAGAAAAGGGAAGGTGGCTCGAAGTAGTGAGGCAAAAAGAAACTGAATCTTTAAGAAAATAAAGAGGATTTGGAACAAAACAAACGTCTGACGTTACACCTGCGTGATTACTAAAAACATCATTATAGGTACTAACATACAATATCATTTATCTGACAATATTATTAACGGCTTTTTCATGCATTTTCTTTTTGAAAATCATTGTTATACGTAGTAAAAAATATGTTATTACAATTTTGGTGTAAAATGAAAAGCTCAAGAAAAAACCGTAACTTATAAATACTAACAGTTACGGTAGTGCGAGCGAGATAGATCCCTAGTCATAATAGAGACCATATTCGATATATACATTTTAATTTCACCAACTGTGAGACACACGTATGAAATATTGCGTTATTAATGGTGCAATGATATAGTTTTACACGGCAGAAATTGTAAGTAATGAAATGAAAATATCTAAATAAGTCTTTAGCTTGACTCATTTTTTTCGCGCGGTACGTTTGAAACTCCATCAATACGGAAGGTTTATTGTGATCCCGAAAGAATTTACTGCGGTGACAATATGATTAATTTTTAAAAATAGTTAAAAATCACAAAAACTACACACTGTTGATTTTTGAAGAGATCTAAGTGTATAAAATGCCTCATTTCTTAATATAAGATCTCTTGGAGTGCATACACGCACCATTTCCCATGTAAAAGGGCTGGTATTCATTGGCAAATATCTCGGAAAAAGATGTGATAAGGGGTTGAATTTTTAATGTCAATGGAAGGGTAATATATTTTTCTTTAAAATGGGACCAAATTCATTGATTTATAGGTAAAATGATGTTTTGCCCAAACTACCTTAAAAGGCAAATCCATGATGACTAAAAGTAAGCCAGTGGCTCTCAAACTTTTTAATGCTGCGACTCATAGATACGATTCCTTATGCTATGGTTACCCCCACACGTAGAATTACTCTCTTCGCTACTTTATAAGACCATTGGAAATATGTGTCTAAGGCGACCCCTATGAGATGGTCGTTCAACTCCCCAAGGGGTGGCGACCTACAGGTTGAGAGACACTGAAGAAAACAAACCAATCATCAATTTCTCCAAAAATCTCCAGAGAGAAGAAAGCAATGGAGTAATCTATAAATAAAAAAACACACTACAGAGAATATTTGTAACCCACACAACGCTTAATTATGCGTGACAATTCAAACAAACACTATAATTCAAAAATGTAGCCCCATCTATAAATTAACTCGAGTAAATTCCTCTAACGCAATGCTATCACGAAACTTGGAACTCTTTTGACATGTCTCCATTTTGTAAGAAAGGCATTTAAGCTATCTATAACTTGGCCAAAACGGAGGTTTAATCAGCCAGCGATGAAAATTATCGGCAAATATGATGCTCTTAATTTAATTGAAAACTATGATTCGTGGTTGTATCGGAGTAAAAATTCTCACCGTTTAGCTTTCAAAACAGGATCTATATATTTCTGGTTCAGCACAATAACTGATTCTAACTTGGCGACAGTCGAAGATATGGTAAATTACCAGCGGAAAAGGATATAGGGACATTTAACGCGAATAACCGTCACAGATTAAATAAAATCTTGGTTTTCTTCCACAGATTTATTTTCCTGATACAAAATGTTTCGACACAGAGGTGTCATCATCAGGTACGTGCCTGGTATAAGACCGAAAACTGTTTCGACACCACTGTGTCCAAACATGTACCAGGAAAATAAATCAGTGGAAGAAAGCCAAGTTATTTTTAAGTTTGTGAAAATCAACTTCCACATAGTTGAGCATCAATCCATGGAGCGTGAATAACCACAATGAACTGTGAAGGGTAGCTTCAGCAGATAATAACAAATATGGAGCGTAATAGAAATTGATCCGGAGTGATCAGTTATAAAGTTTGTTAGCGTTTACGACTGAAACCACGCTGAATCGACTTTCTACTTCGCACTTTAAGGTAGTTTGAGCGAAATATCATTTTACTTAGAAATCAATGAATTTGGTCTCATTTTAAAGAGAAATATCTCACTCTTCCAATGACAAAAAATATTCAACCCCTTGCTACATTACTTTCGGAGATGTTTGCCAAAAAATACCAGCCCTTTTACATGGGAAACGGTAGGTGCATACACTCCAGAAAGACATTATCTACAAAATGAGGTATTTCTAACACTTAGATTGCGTCAAAAAACTGAAAGCGAGTAGTTTGTATGTTTCCTCAACTATTGTTTTTTTAAAAATATATCGTATTGTTACCGCAGTAGGTTCTTGGGTATCACAAAAAACCTTCCCTTTTGATGGAGTTTTAAATGTACCGCGCGAAAAAATGAGTCAAGTTAAAGACTTATTTAGATATTTTCATTTAATTACTTACAATTTCTGTCATATAACACTGTAATATTTCACCGATAACAATGCAACATTCAGTTGATGTGTCTTATAACTGGTGAAATTAAAACGTATATATCGAATATGGTCTCTATCATGACTAGGGAAATATCTCGCTCGGACTACCTTAAGTCAAACGATAGTCATGTTTACTTAAACCTGCTCTACACTTCAAAGAGTGAAATGAATTCATTTAAAAGTAAATACGACAAATCCACTTTGGAGAATGAAGTAAGTTGAATATGCATTCGTAACTTTGGAAAGCAGTGTACCTATGCATGTAGTATTTGAAACAATTCGGTTATAGATATTCCCGTGCGAATAATGAACTAAACGTTTTCATTTACAATTCAAGAGTTCCATCAGTACTACCCAATTACAGCTTGCAGAAAATAGTTGAATTAATTTGACTACACCACTGAGTGCTCATAGACGAGGGAGAACATATTTGTGGGACACATTTAGAATATTTTCGAACACAACTATCATTCTGCAAGGCGTGATTTTCTGGTTCAGAACGTCGCATTTTCAGTTTACCCTTCATGAAGCCTACGTCCTCTTCCGCCCATATATCCCCTCGGACAATTTTTTTGAGGTAGTTTGAGCGAAATATCATTTTACCTATGAATCAATGAATTTGGTCTATTTTCAAGAAAAACATACCACCCTTCCATTGACTTTAAATATTCAACCCCTTTCTACATTACTTTCCGAGATATTTGCCAGAAAATACCAGACCTGTTATATCGGAAATGGCACGTTTATACACTCTAAAGAAACCTTACATTAAAAATGAGGCATTCCTTTCACTTAGATCTCGTCAAAAAATCAACAGTGTGTTTTCTCAACTATTTTTGATAATTAATTATATTGTCACCGCAGTAAATTCTTCGGGATCACAAAAAACCTTCCGTTTTGATGGAGTTTTAAACGTACCGCGTGAAAAAAATGAGTCAAGTTAAAGACTTATTTAGATATTTTCATTTCATTACTTACAATTTCTGTCATATAACAATATAATATTTCACCATTAATAATTCAATATTTAATTCATGTGTCCTACAGCTGGTGAAATTAAAACGTATATATCGAAAATGGTCTCCATCATGACTAGGGAACTATCTCGCTCGTACTGCCTTAAGGGCAAGGCTTTAAAAATTACTGTAAAAACGAAGGAAAGTAAAGGTAGAAAAGTACATAATTGGTAGTAATGGACCACCCTTTACACTATGACACGGAGAGCGAATAACAAAGAGGCAATTATGCTATTGCAAAAGTGACATAGTCTTCTTCCCCCTTACTTAACCCATTTCCATCCCTCAGTCACAACTTCCCCAAAATATGCAAATTGTAGTTGCATGGAAACTTCTATTCCACCGTAGGGTAGGTAGAGCCAATCCATTGATACACTGCGACCGTCAGAAGGATTGATAAGTCGACACCATGCCTAATTTAAAAGTTTCAACATGCCATTATAATTGGGTTTCTCTTCACCATCCTTTAGCTACATACGATCCTCCCTCGAAAAAATTACTCTTCTCTCAGAATAGTTTATGACACTTCGATAGGGAAACCTTTTCCTCATTCATGATGCTGAAATTAGGAAAAATAATCTTGTACCTCAATTGCTCTGCAGCCAATGAAGCGTCATGGGGTTATAATTCACTGGGAAGATTTCCTTCATCAAGGAAAAGTTAAAAATAATAACTAACAGTTACCATTCTACCTTTTCTATTACAACAATACTTAAAAATGTTATCAATCATCGTTTATATAATATTCGGTGAGAAAGACGGATCAAAATAAAGCTTTTTAGCTTCAAAATTTAGTGAAATAAATTTTTTTAAAAGCATTGGAGAGTAAAATTGCAAAGATAACCGCGAATGGCTGGATAAGTTAGCATTTAATGTTTTGACTGAGAGACGTAGTTGATGAATACGGATATTGGTACAAAGACGATTATGCATAATTCAATTTTTAAAAATATCCAGGGCAGACTATCAGGGATTCCCGACAATATGTTATAAATATCAATGTTGGAGATGGTACTTGAATATTACAATAAATCGAATAAAAAAAACAATCAAATTTCATTAGGACAAGTCAGCTTTTGAAAAGAAGGTAATGATGCTGCCTCTTTTTTTATTTCAATTAGGACCAGGTGAAACGCATGAGAAACTTAACTTGATGATCATTCAAGGATATTGTTTTTTTTCGAAAGCGCAGCTATAAATCAATGTTACCAAAACAGTGATGTTATACTATTTTACAAAGTTAATCACCATTTTTAAAGTCAGTCTTATTCAGCGTTTCGGCGTACGGGAGAACTTACTTCAAAGTCGAGCGGTTCGTTAGTCCTTCAGAGGACGATTTCTATAAATACCTTGTCAGGTAATTAAGATTACAGAATGCTAATAGCTCCGCTTGAAAGAACCCGGTTTCAAATGCCATTAAGATAACCACAAGTGCTTGGAAAAAAAACAAGTTTACTGGCGCCGAGCTAAGGGATATGAAAACCAGGCCTCCGATGCATGCGCTAGTGCTTCTGCGGACCGCCACCAGATGACAGGTCTATTGGGGAGTCACGCTTTTCCTGTTACAATTTCTGTCCGAGAGATGGAAGCTCTTGCATCGTTCGCCACTCACCAATTCAACTGGAGCGCGCGCTAAATTTGAGACTCCCGAGTATTGGTTGGATCATAAATTAATGCCTTAATACTCAGGAAAAACTACAAAAAACATGAATTTTTGTCTATGAAAGATCCAGTATTTTCCGATTGCACAATATACGTAAATTGAAATCTCAGCGCCAGCCAGAAATCTGACCTAGTGGAAATCCCATGAAATATTTGTTTAATTCACTTCCGTGTGTGATGGATATATTGATGTCCCATGCTGAATATAACTATCTTTGGCAAACAATGACTTTTATGAGACAATTCTGCTACAAAAGTTCTCATTTTAAATGCTTTACATAGGAGATCACCGACATGAACGAGGAGGAAAATGAGGTGATCTCATGTTTCATACCGGTGGTGACATTCAAGTATTGCGTAAGACGCTATTGGGTTCGAGGGGGGGTTGGTGGAATCATCGTACATTGCATTATGTAAGGGGGGGGAGCAGGGTTCTGGAACCAATTTATGTAAGATTTTTGTTCGTCTTGATACATTGTATCATTTCCGAATGAAATTTAGCAGTGACATAGAGCATCCGCTCATTAATGGCGTATTTTCCATAACCTCACCGCTTCACTAATGCTCCAATTCTGTCGATACAAATATCTAACGTCTTACGTAAGACTGAGAGGGAGGAGGGGTTGAGAAAATTTTACATTGTCTTACATAGGGGGTCAAAAATGGCATTAATCGTCTTACGTAATAGTTGAACGGGCCCCTTAGTACGCGACAAAGACACGTTTTCCGATTTTTCAAACTCCATCAGCCATAATTAACCCGAATTTAATTCAGTTAAAACCCTTCTATTAATGACAGGAACAATAGATAGCTTAGATTAGAGAATTCTGATTTAGTTTTTACGCGTCTATATTTTCATGGCTTCTTGCGGCCAAGGAATGGAGTTAGTTTTAAATAAAAGCAATGGAGTCGGGGATAGACAACTTGAAAAAAAACTCCGCGTTTCACAGAGTACTCATCATTATAACAGAATGACGCGATTTTCGCTATGCAGTGGAGGCTTAGGAAATATCATGTCATTGTAAATTGGAGGAATTAACAATATGCGACTAATTTTTTTCATCAATGTGAAATCAGCTTAAAACCAGGAAAATCATCTCAAGTTTGATCACATGAAACAGAGCTTTTAGCACAAGGCTTAGGAATTACGAGCATATGAATATCTAACATGAATCATCATTCCCACTGACCTGCAAAGCATTAAGAATCGAAATTTAGTTGTAATTTTTTTTAACAAACCACATTTGGACTGTTTTCTTGTGTCATGATTATTTTTCATTCAGAGAACATTTTAGGCTTAATTACTCATGGAATGTCTCATATATACACACATATATATATATATGTGTGTGTGTATATATATATATATATATATATATATCCGTTCGTTCATTCACTCAGACCGCTCAGCGGCAAATACTCACATAAATGTTCATACAGAAAGATAGAAAGAAAGTGGATAGGAACACACACACACACATATATATATATATATGAAGCAGATCGATACGTTGATTATCAACTAATGTTCATATTTATGAAAAGACTGGTCTAATTGCATGGAATATTCACAAAAAAAAGTATGCCTCAAAAGACAGTGTACATTTTACTCGTAAAGACACTATTGAGATGGGCCATAGGGTAACAGAGGAAAAATACAATTCAATGTATTCATCGCATTCTCCAATTTTATTTAGTATAGAAGAACAAATTTTACAAATTCCATGTATAAATAACACTAAAAAACCATACACAAGTCCATTTCCTGTTGAGATTCCCAGAACAGTCCAGTGCAGCCACAGTATCAACGCTATTTCTGATCCGGGCCAACATTTGAATGAAATACTGTGCCAATGCTAAGTAAATGGTCGTTATAAGGCTCTATGTATCAGTATCTAATTATAATATAATTAATCTCATATGTATCAGTTGCTCATCATGCTGGCTAGCAAGAAAGCAGTTTTCTCATGTTTAAGGCAACAAATTTCCACATGAAGATAATAAAAAAATGGCTCGGAATTTTTTGCCAAAGAAGCGCGCCATTTTATTTTCCCATGAGCCGCCCATGGCGTGAATGAAAATGATGCTTGCAGGCCTATCAGTATATACAAGTAAGTACTTCTATCTATGGATGTCTGATGAATCATCTTTATAATTACAAAGGATGAAAACATCAATAAAAATCCATCTTCCTCATTGTAAGTGATTCTGTACAAAAAGTCACGTTTCGTGAGTATAATAAACAAGCGGAGACTAGAGAGAAAGCGTTATTTACAAAACACATTAATTTCAGTGATTAACCCCTTAAAAGGACAGTTCATGGGTTCAAAAAGAGAATCCATTCATCCAATAAAAGTTACAGTACAGCCAAAGGAGAGTTTTCCCGGTGCGTTCCTTAACAGGTGACGAATTCAGGTGTCAAAATGTTGAACATATTAAAAATACAATATTTTATAACGACACGTTGATTTAGGATCGGCGATTATAACAGGCACCAATCAGTGTTTAGTGATTGGTAAGAACAGTCTGTGGAGAACGAGCACCAATATTTCAGGCGTTTACGATTAGCAATAAAAATTATTACAACCACACATTCGCTCATTAATTCACTGCCAAAGGGGTCAAC
Source organism: Ceriagrion tenellum (assembly GCA_963169105.1). Classification (NCBI taxonomy): domain Eukaryota; kingdom Metazoa; phylum Arthropoda; class Insecta; order Odonata; family Coenagrionidae; genus Ceriagrion; species Ceriagrion tenellum. Next base: position 13,101,796 of record OY720639.1, read on the forward strand.
CACTCGCTCATCATCCTGAGTAAGGACAATGGAAGGTCCGAGTGACAAGACAAAAATATCGACAATACTATCAAAATTTGAGGATGCAGTTTTTTCCCGTTGCTTCAAGCGACGCTGTGCAGAGAAAGAAAGATATTTCGCCAGGAAGAGAATATAATTTCCCGTCAATTAGCAGTGGATAATGGGGAAGTGAATATGCAAAAGATTTATTTGAAGGAGCTGTGCGCGTCACACACGAACGTTTCTCTATCACATAAATTTTTGACCTCACTTCACTGTGATTATTTGATCACCTTTGATAATTGGGGGACGATCATTATGAAGCTTGTCATCATCAAGATCATTACGAAGAATTGCTTTCAAAATACAGTTATAAAAACGCCATGATGATATGAAAGTCTCTCGTTAACATTTTTAAAATGTCATATTGACTTGAACCTCCAAGATGATGTCACCATTCACCGTTTCAAAATTCAATAAACAGTGGACTGATTTTATAAAGGAATTAAAGACTTAAAGACATTAAAATCGCTAAATGATTTGGTTAAACTTTTGAATGACCCCCAGAGGTTGGTATGGACGGAACAATATTTCTCTGGAGCAGATGAACCACCATCAACACTGACGGCTTTACTTGAATAAATAGGAGAAAGTTGCGACCAGAGGTATCTTAATACCAATCATTCGCATATATTAGCATTTGTATGGTATTTTCTCGTGAATCAACACAGATGCAACACAGGCAGGATTCATTGAGTTATAAATAAATAATGGATGAAGAACTAGACAATAATGGTTGGTGGATAGAAAAACATGACCCAGTTTTAGGATGTCTGATTAATGTTTGTCTTATTTATATTGTCTATTTGGAGACATAATGTCTGTTTCATGATTTCACTGGAAGGCTGCAGCTTTCTTTGCGTCGATAAGGCAGGGAAAACCGCGTAATTTGGTCACATGACCCGTCACGTAAGGGGGCGCCTCCTTGTCATCAAAAGCGCATTTGTGCAGGTTCATTATCTCTCTAATAACGAGAGGAAACTCATGTGCTGCTTAGGGACGTTCAGTCCATCAAGCTTCTCCTGTCCACCGTGGGGGCGGCGCTGCTTCCTTGCTGCGCGTTTACGGCACTTTCAGCCTCCGTTTCTGGTTCTCTTGGCGAGTTTGCTGAAACAAATCCGACACCATGAGTTGGTTAGTGGTGGAAAACCTCATCCCTTTATTTTTTTCCAACCTGTAAATTGGCAAGGGGTCAAACTTTTCATTGAAGGCAGAGAATGAGATGGTCAATGAACGAGAAGATACTTTTTGGAGAAGTATTCTCTTTTATTTGGAATATCCGGGACATTTTTATTTTTTGGAGTTGAAGAAACAATGAATGGAGGATATTTCTCGTTAGGAGACGAATGATGGAGAATGCTCGTTCGAAAAAAGTGATTAAATGATGACCCAGCTCCTTAAAAACTTTTAGCCAATCAGATCAAGAACACTTAAAGAGTCAGTAATCATCAGATCAGTCACGATCAGCGCCTAGTTCTTATACTCACCAAGCGCGCCTAGTAGTTATAATTCCACAAGCGGATTATAAGAGAAATTCCTCATGATATCCTCTATTGATTATTAATATGTAAATCTGCGACACTTACGATCACAGCACTCTGCTGGATTTCATCCCCAAGTGTCAATCATTCGCATCAAGGGGTAACATCCAATGAAACATTACATTACGATCGACCGGCTGGAGTCTAAGGGAATTTAGCCCCTCAAGGGTACCTGCTGCACCCTGAGCAACGTTTTGAAATCATTAGACGTAGGCACAGCGTAGTGAATATTTATTCTCTGAAAGTGCAAGAAACGTCACGTAATACACCTTTCCACTCAATCGGTAATATAAGTTTATCTCAGGCAGTGTATCCCAAAGGACAATGAGGGTAAAACCGTAAGAGGATAAATTAAAAAAAATGTAAATGTGTAAAAAACGAGGATAAGATTGGTCCTGGTCCGCATGCTAATATTTTCGTAGCACATAAACCGCATGGTAGTGTTTATTCCTTGAAGTCGCATAAAATATTTGATTATCAGGGTCCCAATGGGAGGCAAATATTTTCAACTATGTATGTTCAGATTTTGTGTATCAATTATTGGACCACTTAGATGAAAGCGACACAAATTAACCATTAATTTTAACAACTACGTCATGTTTCACGCACGAAGTTTAAAATTTCCCTTCTCCTCATCAAGTTCTCAGCAGCTGTCTCGTGCGCCCATTATACCAAAAAGCAAGGAGGCAACTTTGTTTCGCACAGTCATCGAATGCCAATTCTTATAGCTCTTAAGGTAGTCCGAGCGGAATATCATTTTACTTAGAAATCAATGACTTTGGTCTCACTTTGAAGAAAATTATCTCACCCATACAATGACACAAAAAATTCTACCCCTTACCACATTACTATTGGAGATATTTGCCAATAAATACCATCCATTTTACATGGGAAATGGTACGTGTATGCACTCCAGAGAGACATTATTTACAAAATGAGGAATTTCTAACGCTTAGATGTCGTAAAAAAACTAACAGCGTTTAGTTTGTATGTTTTCTCAACTATTCTTGAAAATCAATCATATTGTCACCGCAGTAAAGTCTTCAAGATCACAAAAAAACCTTCTGTTTTCATTGAGTTTCATACGTGCCGCGTGAAAAAATGAGTCAAGTTAAAGACTTATTTAGATATTTTCATTTAGTTACTTACAATATCTGTCATATGAAACGATATTATTGCACCATTATTAATGCAATGTTGAAATGATGTGTCTCACAGCTGGTGAAATTAAAACGTATAATTCGAATATGGTGTCTATTATGACTAGGGAACTATCTCGCTGGGACCACTTTAAGTCTTCATGCGCGTGTCAATAGGGAAACTGTAAGCATTCATTCACAAAAGCAGCAGTAAATATTAGCGAGGCGACTGGTGTCTGAGGAGGAGGAAGTGAAAATCAGAGCCTCTTCACAGAGTAGAATTTATTGCAACATTAAACATAGATATGGTCGCCGTTTGACTTCAGCCGTAATCGACGAAGTGTTTCATTAGAGGACGAAATACATAATTTTTAAACAAATTAGAGTATAAATGTATTTCGATGCATCAGTCAAAAAAAGAAAAAAATTCGTTGCACCGAAGTTTTTGTGTGAACAATAGGTGCTACTTAAATCAAAATATCCTACTGTTATTGACAGTCAGATAACACTAACGGATTTAGGTTTTTTCAAAGAATTCTAAAGATTGTAGAATTGAAAGAGAGATAGAACAAGGAAATTGGTGAAAATATTTCAGCCTTATGATTAGTTCTGCCCACATTTTTTCAACTTCCAAGTGAGTTTAAACGAATCTATTCTGCCCAAGATAATAGCACAGTTATAATAGGTTGATTTAGCTGAGAAAAAAATGAGAATTAATCAAGTTCTGCACGATCGTATGTTTTAAACAAAGGCCAATACCACGGATTCTCTGGTGACGCGATTCCTTTCCCAAAGCATCGTTGGGAGTGTAAATTGATTAGCTGCATTTTAAGGTGTCAACTGCGCCATTACCTTGAACGGACACTAAAATCAAATTTTCATCCCAGGGTACGTATCCATTCAAAAGGGAATCTGCGGGAAAAGCAGTGATACGCACTGCACTCCCTTCAAGTATTTAATGCATTGAGCTCTGATATGTAAATCAAGAGGAGCAAGTGAAAAGCCATTTGTCGGTGCTTTTAAGTCTGAGGATAGTATAATTTGCATTTACTGCAAATTTTTCTTGAAGTACTCCAATGGAATCATAAAGTCATTACCCTACAATCTATTTCCTTCAGACTTTAAGTATACCTATTGCGGAATCACACGCTCAAATATCTTCTGTGTGTCGAGAATATGACCATTAGTTAGTATTAATAGCTTCTAGTACATTTAATATGAGTGGAAGCGTCCTGCAAGTGTAAACATCACTCTTGTGCAAGATCCTCGAACACATTGTTGTTAGCAATATTATGACATTCCTGGATAATCGTAACTTCGTACATAGCAGTCAGCACGGCTTCCGTAAGAACAGGTCCAGCGAAACACAGCTTACGCTCTACCTTCATGACATCCTAAAATCAGGCGAATCGAAAAAGCAAGTCGACGCGAATATCCTTGATTTTAAAAAGGCACTCGACAAGGTTCCTCACAAAAAACTCGTATATAAATTGCAATCATTCGGAGTTAATAAAAATAATAGTGAATTGAAAAAGGGACTTTCTCAGTGATCAAAAAGAAAAAGTAGTTATTGATGGTTTTAGCTCTGATATGGTCGAAGTCACATCCGGTGTTCCTCAAGGAAGTGTGATCGGCCCTCTTTTATTCATTATTTATCCTAAGTTCTAGAGTTAGCAGTAAACTAAGTTTATTTGCAGAACTTTAATCTTTTTAACAAAAACCTTTTAGAAATAATCCCTAAACTTAAGAGGATATCCTTAGGGAATAAATATTTTATGTATGGGAATTTCAATATTTCCCTTGCCTTTGCCTATGCTCTATGGAATATCCAGAGGAAATTTCCACAAGGATGAAGGGTAGGTCATTGAAGTAGGCCCTAATGGGAGGTGCTGTGTAAGGCGAATTCTTCTCCCATGGAAATGTGACCAATTTTTATCACGGGATGGAACCAAGCGAGTTCCATCGCCTTCGCTTTAGGAACAAAAGACGAGAGCGAAGCGCACCACTTTTTTCCTTCGCCGTGGGGGGCGCGGTAGCGAGACGCAAGATGAGATGACGTACTGCGGATGCTTTCCGAATCCGTCCCATCCATTCAACACCACTCTCCCATTGGGACCCACATTTCGGAGAAGAGGCTGGGAAATAATCGAAAAAAAAAATAAAATCAGAGGGAAGTGAAAAAAAGAATAATAAAACGAGGGAAGGTTGGCAATGCATAGTGAGCTCGAGCGAGTGACGGATGACGGGAGGGCGGAAATGACGACAGCGAGAGGAGAGAAGTAGCGAGATCATTGGGACAAAGAAAGCGCACTCTCCTCATCACCTCGATGAGACTGCATCCTGGAGCCTTATTCAGTGAGGACTCGACTCGGTTGAGCCTCGGGAAATCCGTGGCTACGACGAGAGTGACCCGACAAATTTCAACTTTTGAATGGCCGCATTTGAAATCTATGAGTAAGTGACGATTCGATTTCATCTCTGCCGAGGCTCATGAATCCCAATGATCTGTTGTTCTGGGTATCGCAATGGAAGGAAAGAAAACAATTGAATTCTTTGAAATCGCATCCGCTTATATCTGGAGTGTTGTCACTTAGGTGATAGCGAAAAACGTTATTAAGTCCGAGCGAGATAGTTTCCTAGTCATAATAGAGACCATATTCGAATTATACGTTTCAATTACACCAGCTGTAGGACACATCAATTAAATATTGGGTTGTTAATGGTGCAATTGTATAGTCTTATATGACAGAAATTGTAAGTAATTAAATGAAAATATCGAAATAAGTCTTTAACTTGACTCATTTTTTTCGCGCGGTGTGTTTGAAACTCAATCAAAACGGAAGGTTTTATGTGATACCCAAGAACCTACTGCGGTGACAATATGATTAATTTTCAAAAATAGTTGAGAAAACATGCGAACTACTCGCTGTTAGTTTTTTACGACATCTTAAGTGTTATAAATACCTCATTTTGTAGAGAATGCCTTTCTGGAGTGCATGCACGTACCGTTTCCCATGTAAAAGGGCTGGTATTTTTTTGGCAAATATCTCGGAAAGTAATGTGGTAAGGTAATGTGGTAGAATTTTTGGCGTCATTGGATAGATGAGATATTTTTCTTTAAAATGAGACCAAATTAATTGATTTCTAAATAAAATGATATTTCGCTCGGACCACCTTAGTTGAATGAAAAGTTTGAGTAATTTTTTTAGATATGAAGTCCATCGACTTTACATCCTCCTTCATTTACCATCCTGAATAAGTGTACCCAAAAATACCACGCCAGTGGCATTTACAGGAATTCAGGAAAAAGGAACCAGTTTAGTCGGACGAAATTTCACTCTAGTATTGTTCAGTCATTTTGGAGGGCCCTGTGACATAATGTGGACATTCACGTTCGTCGGTCCTCGCAATCCGTTTATTGCCTTATCCTTGAAATGTAGGAACCCGTTCGGTAACTTACTTTAGTTAGTTTGAGCGTAGACGAATAAATGTAGTCACATTTTAAAGAAAAATATCTCACCATCCGAAAGGCACCAAAATACCAGCCCCGTACAGCAAAACTTTCAGGAATACTAGCAAAAAAATATCAGATGTTTTAACTGGAAAATGGTACGTGTGTTCCCTCCTAAGAGACAATATTTCACAAATGAGGAAGCTGTAACATCTAGATCTTGTCCAAAAATTAAGTGTACGGTCACTGGAGTTATTTTTTTTCAGAATCACAAAAAAAGCCTTCCGTTGCGAAGGAGTTTTAAACGTACAGCGTACAAATAAAGCCAAGATGAAAGCTTAAATTGACATTTCTATGAAATTGCTGTGAATTTTTGTATTTCAGAAATCAAACTATCTTCAGTTCCTGTGACATTGAATGAAAAGTTCGAGTAAAGTTTTTAGATATGCAGTGTCCAACGACTTTCCATCCTCCTTTATTAACCATCCTGAATAAGTGTACCCAATAATGTCTCGCCAGTGGCATTGACCTGAAGATGTCATTATGTGACGAAACCCGGGTCGTAAAGAATAAATCTATTTAGTGGACCATTACTAGGATATTTTGATTTCCGATATGGAGAGGTTCCACAAAGTCAAACCTGAATTTATTAGATATATTTTGTATTTGAGATAAACTAGTTCATTATATCACGTTGCCCCGCCTGTATTCACAGTCTGATATCAAAGTAATTCACGCGGTACCTGCCTTTGGAAATGCTTCGCAGATTCCGGCGGGAGCGTGAGTGGTTATTCATTGTCTTTAAAATAAACCCGCGCACCACCGTTGTTGGTGATCACAGCACGATAGGAATCTAGGTATTCCCTGACAACCCTAACTGATGAAAGTCCACCTTGTCATCGCGTAGCGTGCGTGGCGAGCTCAAATTGTAACGGGTCCCTCGACGCCCGTCTCTCCCGACTATCTCCGGGCGGGGTCGACGACGTGACACTTCCACATAATCGACATTATGAATATGGGCGCCAGTGCAGGTCAAAGAGGGTATAAGGAAGATCCGCCTGTACTCTGATAGGAGAAGAAGAATGGAGGAGGGAAAGGTAAATCCTAATCGTAATTCCCTCAGTGACTTACACTCATAAAAAGTGCCGCGAGTCACGTCTCATCATCGGGAATTACGATAAGGAAGGGTGAGGTGAGAGGAAGGAATAGTAAGTGAGTAAAAGAAAAGGAAATGCCCAAAAAACGAACTAACACGGTACCGTGACCTCCACGGCTCCCTAATAACGGTCTCTCTGCCCGCAACCGAAACTTCGAAACCAAAGAAAAATGGCCTGCTTCTAGAGGGACCACCGAATTCATACTCTCGTCGACACTGCCGCTACTCTGCGGCCCACACGAGAAGCTAACAACAGAACAAAAAAGGGACGCAAAAATTGGCGTCAGCATAAAAACGTTACAAAATCATTATCAAAGCTGTTAAGTCCGAGAAAAACGCGCCTGCTGGAAGTTTAATTTACTTGTTACGGTCATAATGTGAGCACTGTAACACAATTGTAAATTAATACACAAATGATAACAAAGATCTAGGCCAGAAAAATCGCAATACTAAAACATAGGAAGGCAAGATGAAATCAACTAGATAATGGAATGTAATTGAATTATGACTAACGTTAATCGGACGGGTTGCACTTAAACTGGAAACGGTCTGGGATGGGGATACTTGAAAATAAAACACGTCTTTTGCAAACTGTACGGTACACTATCACTGAATTTAAACCTTGAGGAAACGTTAATCTATTCTGTGGTTTGTATAAGTTTCCTTACGGTAACTTATATACGGAATTCTTAACAAAACTTCGGGGAAAAGTTCGGTTAGGGAAGGAGTAACACAATTGATATACCAATTATACAGCAGTACAGACATCACATGGCAATGAGAGGAAATGGGATGGGTAAAATAACCGAGAAGGAACAGTAAATACAGCGTGGTAATGGTGAAAATATGTGAGACTTGTTGAAATAGTGAAGTGAGACAGCCAGAGTGGAAACGGTCTCCAATATTAGGGATAGTGGATGTCGTACAATAACCATTATCTGTTCACTTTTATTCGATATAGAATCACGCAGCCGTGAATTATTGTTCTGCGGGCACTTCATGGCAAACATTCGACTTAAGAATATGAGCTTTCTCATCAAAGAAGACTTCAAAGTACATACTTAGACATTTCAATAAAACGCGTTGTGTAATTAAAAGACTAGAATATAGAAGAGCACTGTGTTTTCTTTAATTATGAGTTATAAATTCCTTATTCACGCTGAGTCACTTGAAAAGTTATCGTAATTGTACTAGAAACTGAGATGCAAATGTTCCAATAAATTGGTAGGCATTCATTTATCGAGAGAAATCCGAAATCGATTAAAATAACTCTCGATAATATTCAAAAGTTGAGACTAACAATCAGTTCAATCAGTTCACATTAGCTGTTGTTATACAACGTTGACGTAGACATTGGGAGTTACAAGCTCAAAGAGTTAATTGCAAGAAAAATATAGACATGAGCAATCTGATCAGATTATCATGAGACACGAGGCAGAGGATGCTAGAGCATCAAGTATGAACGTATGTAGGTTGGAATATGCGCGATAAGTGGACCACGAATCTCAAGTAAAGGAGTGGTTCCAAATGTACATTTATATCCATTAAACGAAAATTATTCTCTTACTTTCGATGACCTTCACTATACTTGTTTTACGCATTATACCTTCTCTTGAGTTCAGTGGCGCAACCAAATAGAGAGTAAAATGTTCGCGCAAGGAGTGATGTTATCTCCTACTGACTAAAATATCTAATATACTTTTCATAGTTTACATTGCATATATGGACAAGTCATTAAGTAGCAATGTATTATCTGCTTTAATAGCAGCAAGATCCCTTTTCAATGCTAATGAGTAATCGAATTCACCATTAATACGTCTTCAATTAGCAAAACATTGCGCCGCCAACGAATATGAATGAAAATGGACGATGATATTCCGAGCGACCGCCAAAACCGGTAATAAAAAATAGAGTGGAAGTCGAGAATCCCGAGAACGGCAGAATGCGTAAAGATAAGTTTACATCGATAACACATTTTTAGCGCCATAGTGACAGCGGGAGTAATGAAAGTGCTATCTCACTTCTTTGTTCTCATTGCATAAAAAGAATACAACTTTCACCATTGACATTTCTCGATACTAAATTTACATTGAGTTTAATAAGAACAGTTCAGCTGATAAGCATGCTTTATATGAAAACAATTTCCAACCCGTAGTTGCCACTTACATTGGATCAAACTATTTTGTTCTCGAATATAGCAGTAATTTGGTATTAAAACAAAAAATATGATTACCAGGTAACTATATTTTTAGTACCGTTCAATCAAGCTTACGATACTATCTCATGTACACATTTTTTCGAAAGTATGACTTTAATGAAAGATTGAAAGATACATAACTATGCAGCTCGTATGAAACGCTACGTATATACAATAAAGCTCTATTTGCAAAAATAGTACCAATGAAGCGCTAGACTGAATGTATCACAGAAACAGAAGAAACGTTTTTCTACGAACGCCCTGAAAATGAATTAAATGAGATTTATGTCATCCTTCGGAGGCACCCTCATGAAGTGAAAAATGGTAGGAGAGACAGAAGATGGGCACTAATGGATAAATGATGTGAATTACGGACGAGAATCACAGATGACAACAACTTATTACAAAGACTAACAATAAGAGAAAAGAAAAATTGGCAAGGGAGCTCAACAGAGGGAGTTGCTTACTGAGTGAATTTTTGATGATGGAGGTGATTCATATGGGGCTAATTTTACAGTCAAAATACAAGGCGAGACATTGGATATTTTGGAAGCTCAAGGATGCAGGAAAACACCATGACATGACACAGGGCAATCTTCTAGGGTACTAGAGGTCTAACATACTCTATGATATGCACTATTACATATACATTCACGGTAGCACGGACACATTTCCATCAAACATGCATCTTCAGCAAATAATAAAGCCGTTCAATCAGTTCACATGCAGTTCTCACGATCACAATTCACGGGGATGGGGTTAATTGGGAAATATATAAAACACAATGCAAAAGAATGTTTCCCAAAGCGTTCCCTTCGGCAGCAACAAGTTTATGACTCCATTTAGGGATATGTGTAGGTTTGATAGCACAGCATTTGGAGGAATTTAGAGAATTGAGCAATGCTGAGGAGTTGACTCACATTTCCATGAAAATACCCGTGTGTAGTCGGTAACTTTTCGCTATAAGGTTGGTTGGCTTTCGACAACATCAATCAACTTAGCTTAGAAATGAGGGAAGTATATAGATCCAAACAGCAGGGCAAGATTCATTGAAAGGAAATTAAAGAACCGAGGATAAAAAGCAATGCTTTAAAGAACATGGTAACAAAAACAACCAGAGCAATTAAAGGTTGAAGTTTCAACTTGGTGATATTTCACTGTAATATTTTAGAAAGCACATTGACTGTTCACACAGTTTTTTTGGTCTCCCGCGGTTTCAGGACAAACTTTTTCTTGAAAATGGCGCGAATTCATTGAAATCATTGGCGACCTAATAAATCATGAAGAAATACAGTGTTTCGTTCATTTAATAAACGACCAAAACAATTTTTATTAACATAATGTACACATTTTTCCACTTTAGCGTTACCCGATGACAAGTGAATGACGTAAGTACTTGAAAACAAAACCGAAACAAAAAAAAAACAAAATTATCTCAACCGTTGAGACTCATGTACAAAAATTCCAAAAATGTAGCTAATTGCCCGAAAGGCATCGAAGAACCCTGATGTGTTTAAAAATTGGCAAATGAAACATTATCTATATCAATCGAACAAAATTAATTCCCAACTAAGGAATCAAAACACAAAGATGGATTGGATGTACCCCACACTACGTGAATTGTTACGATATTTGAGCAAATTTACGGAGACCCAAGAATTTCCAAACACCCACAATTACCGGAATGGTTAGGAACCATTTAAAAGAGCGCTGGGTAGAAAAACGTTTTACATACACATGCTCTTGAAGGGAGACCTGTGTGACCTTCAAAGTAGCACCATCACAAAAGAAAAGACTGTGTTTGCCCAGTGAATCCTATAAATCATTAGTAGAAAATAAAAAAATATTCACTGGCGTTAAGGAAATATAAATAACAACCACAGAAAAAATAGGTTTGAATGTGCCTTGGCGTTTGGCTTGAAAAAAGTATATTTGTCGGTTTATTACGATTCCCTCTCAGGGTTGAAATAAAAATAAGGAATAAACGAAAGGAAGCCTTTGTTGGGAGATGAAATTGTTGGCGGGAGATGGGTAGGTTTATTAAAAACTGAAAAATCTCAGCCGTGTTTTGGTAAAAAAATTCATTTTATTTAAACGTCTGTAACAACAATGAATTTTTATGTCCTTTATTTTACAGATCCATATTTTAGTTAAGCAAACAGGATAGTAAGAATGTACAAAACAATGTTTAGGAGTAGAACAAAAACGGAGGAAAATGTATGCATTGAAAATCAATAAAACAGAAATAAAAGTTATGTTACATGTATGCAATGCATAATATTAGAGGCTATTTTGAAGAATAAAACTGAAATAATATAGTCTACAAAAATTCTACACGTCACACATACAGTTCATGTTAGAGAAATTAAGCACACACATTCATCCAAAATTATTTCCAGCAAAGGATAAGCTAAATTATATCATAACAAGAAATGAAGTAATTTTTGTAATAACAAAATAATGAATGAGTGCTATGAATGGGTACTGACGGAGTCAGACTAAGGAATTTTCAAAGCACCGAATGCGAGTTAATGTACATATCTACAGCTAATTTCACATCTAATGTACAGCTGCCTCAAGAGTAAACAACACTTTAATTATAACAACAGCATATACTTTGATAACGAATAACAGAAAATAAATAATGGCTTCTATTTAATATTTAGTAACGTTATGAGTCATGTTGTGATCTTTTAAGGGTGATATTGATCAGAGTATAACACTCGAAATCTATAAATTAAAACTGTAAATAATTTTTGTATTCACATCACCAACAAAAAAGGTTTCAGATTAAGACATATATCCTTGCTCCTTTAAATGCCAAACTGGCAAGCATTTAAATTACAAACGTACAGAAGTCATAAAATCATAAAAAAAACTCTCTGAATAACGATATCTCCCGAGATAAATATTTCAGTGGATATACATTAATATTTTGTACACATTGAAGACCACGACCAACACATATGCACTTCTCAGCCACTTCAATGGGCTACAGTTTAAAGGAATTAGGACAAGATCGATTAAGACCAAAATAAGCTCCTCTCAGAGGTATGTCAATCGCATGACGGATAAAAACTGCTTTATAACAATCTGAAAAAAATAGACCGCAGTCAGGATGCGACTAAATGCCTAAGTTCAATCATGATCATATTATCTCTAACTTTTAGTGATTTAAACGCATCAAAAAGTCCCAAAATCCACGAAAAGACATGAAAAAAACACTCCCGTATGGCAAAAAAACACACGACTGAAACAAAACTTTCTCACCTAAGGGGGAACGATTCAGGTGGAAATAAAAAGGATGACTTTCAGGGAATACGCGACTGATTGGTTAAAAAGAGACGAACGGGTGAACACTATGGGTGAACGATCAGGGCGGCGATGAGTGAAACCAGGGCCAGAAACGCGGCCAGGGCCGTGAAAAGGGGATCTCCCGGTTCGGGTATGAAGTCCGTGATCATCGAGGACGAGAAAAAAGTACTCTGGGTGTTGGTCTGCTCTGGGTTGGATGCGCCGGATGCGGTTTTACGAGGGAGGCAAATCGCCTGCAGGGTTAGACATGCGGGTGCAGCAACAGCGGGTTTTAGTGGACATGCAGCGAAGGCAGCGGCAGTGGAGGACGCGCTCCTAGCGTCCTCCTCCTCGGGGACACAACCCGAGGACGGGAGAACGGTTCTTCGGCACACCACCTCACCTTCCGCTTCCTTCTCGTCCGGCTCGTCGGGAGAGGGGGTCTGCGCCTGGGACTGCATCGAAGGATCCTTCGGCACCGCCTTAATTGCATCCTCCGGCGCCTCCTTGGAAGAATCCCCCACCGGAGGCTCCTCCGTCTCCTTGAGCGCTTCGGACCTCACCTCTGCACGCAACTGGTCCAGCTGGCTCTTCAAGGCGCCATCCAGCCCGGCAGTCGCGTTCGTCTCGATTCGAGCTTTTCGATCCCTTTCCTCGCAGTCTTTCTCGATCGTGGCCTTCCACAGTTCCTCGAACTCTTGTTCGAAAGAGCAGCTCACTTCCTCGACCCTTCCCGCGTCTGCGGAATCGGATTTGCGGAAGACGTCCGCGCTTTTGGCGAACGGACTGCCCAGGTTTTTCGGAAAGGTCCTACGGAGGTTGTCGTGAATGGCTCTGTTATCCCTTCCAGTTCGCCTAGGGTGTTCTAACGATTTTGATTCCGCGAGACGCGGCCTCACGGCGGAGGAGAACTCCATTGAACACTCTCGTTCGTCAGACTTCCTCGCCTTTTTCGCCGGGATCGAGCACAGCAACTGATCGAACTCCCTCTGAATCTCTTCGACCACTGCACTGCGGGGAGTGGGTTTTGCCTGAGGCTGCTCTTTCTTTGGGCCGGTAAATTTTTCGGATGCAACGAAAGGGTGTGCTACATCCTCGCCGGGCCTGATCTCCGATTCATTCCCAATAGCCTGCTCGTTGGAATTCGAGATTGGCGGAACTGGACTGGGCTTTTGTTCTGATGAATCTAGAGTGAGAACTGGTTGAAATTTGTTACTCTGATCTGGTTCACTCCGAACTACCCAGCTACACTGTTGTACACAATTCTGAGAGGAGGATGTGGTGCTGTGTTCCGGATCTCTTCTGACGATTAAACGCATGCTACCTGTTATCGGTGCCGTTTCTGTCATGGTAGGAGATGGCTCTTTAGACTGATCAGATTTCGATACAGAAGTCATGCCTACTTCCGCCTGACTTGGTTCTGACGATATAGAATGCCCCTCGGGAGCCTTTTTTCCAATGCAAACGTCATCCACGGATTTAGATATTATTCTCAGAGTACTCGGAGCTTCCTCGACGCTTGCCACCACCGTTAATTGCTTATCCGAATCTTTAAAGATCTTGGTTTCAGGATGCAGCTTTCTATCTTCCTCCTTGTTTTCTACTTTGGTGATATGTTTAACTTCAGCTCGTCCTTCTGTCAATTCTTTCACGACTTCGAAGCTCGGGCTACCAGACTTGATCGGAACACCAGCCGACGAAGTGGAGACTTCACAAGGCTTACTATTGGACTCCTTCTTTGCAATGAAACTCTCTCCAGTTGACTTCATCGGAATTTCCTCCGATGCAGCGGAGAGCTGTTCCATAGCAGGAGAGTCATCAATTTTTCCAGATGGACGCTTGGCCTCAGACTTTATCGGGCCGACCGATGACGTAAAAGAAACGATGGAACCTGGATGACTGGAGTCCTTCCCAACAGTGCATTTTCCAACAACGACACTCATCCCATCCATTTTCGTCGAATCAGGGGAGGATGAACTCGAAAGAGTCCGAGGTTTTTCAAGTTCTCGCAAAGCAAGGGACGCTATTGCTCCCACTTTGCCGGGAGATGAAGATCTGTTGATTAAGTATTCTTTTGTACGCTGAATATCCTCTCCGGGGACCGAATCTATCGGACGGGGTTTATGGGACAGTATATCTTTATTGATTCCTTTTAGAGCTTTGTTGAATTCTTCTTCGAACGCTTTATCTGCTTTCTTGCGCGTCTTTTCTATGTCTTCACTCATTTTAATTGTAGTAGTTCTAAGCTGGTCTAACTCTCTTCCTAGATTTTCGCTTGTAGCCCTCGCTTCCTTAGCTAATGCGACTAGGAGAGTCTCTAAATCGTCATCCTGTTCTCCTCTTGGCTTGGTCCCTTTGACGCCAGAAACTTGTTCCTTGCCTACTCTGGATAAGACCCTGCCCAAGGCTTCGTATACTTCTCCCGGAGAGTCTTTGATTGGCTGAGGAGCAGACAAGGGTTTTTCCTCCTTTTTAGTATCCCTTGTCTCCAGTTGCTTGGGTCTAGGCTCGTCGGTATGACCTTCAGTGAGTGTGTCAGAGGAAGTCGCATCTGGGCCCTGAGGTGCGTTCAAGGCGTTGCATGGCTCAGAATCTTCGCTTTGTGCTGAAGGAGGAAGTGCTTGAACCGGCTTCGAAGGTAACTGAGGTGTTGCCATTGGTTTGTGAGCTGGTAACGCCGTGGGAAACAAGATTTCACGCTGGTCCCTGCGAGGGGACGGGGGTGACTGGGGCGGCAATGCGGATTTGAGCGTGACAGGCGGCGACATTGATCTGGCGGACGCATTGGCCGTCTGAAGTATCCCCAGAAGATTCGCCGAGAGCGATCGCACGGCCCTTTTCTTTCGAATTGCCTGAAAATCTAGGGTCGGAGGGGGCAGTGGTGGAGGGCTAGAAATGCAAGACAAAGAGGACGAAGGCCTCGGAGGAGGAGAAGTGACTCCGCGCAACGGAACAGGACGAATGGGTTGGGCGAGAGAGGGTCTGTCCTTTCTCAAGCTCCTGAACGCCAGGTCATCTTTAACGACGTCGGGCGTCTTCTTGATGTTGGATCGGGAGTTGGGCGAGGGAGATGGAGGCTTGACGTGGAGGTAATCAGATTCGGGTGCTCGTGTGACGGGCCCAAGGGGAATACCAAAGGGGGGTTGAGGGTCCTGAGATATGTGTGCGTTTGCCTGACGAACGCTCCTGTAAACTACGTCATCCAAGGTAATGTCTGGCTCTCCAGGATTTATTGAATTTGGAGGAGGTTCGGTCCAAGGCTCTGCGGGTCCTAAAGTGGGGGATACCAACAGGTAGCTACCTGCTTGGGCCACCACTCCTCCGACACCATGCTGTGAAGTTGGACTAGTTTTCTCCTTGGAATGGAGCCGCCTGTACGCCATGTCGTCCGTGAGTGGTCGGTCTTGATCGTCGTAGGTGAGACCCATCTCCGGTGATCCCATTGCGTTGCTGTCCGTATCGCCATCTCTCTCGTCTTCAAACTTAAGACTCTTGTAGATATTCTCCAGTTCTGTCAAGGCGTCTTCCAGGCCGGATGGACCCTTGTTCACTACTCTAGGCGGCCTATCCACACCCCAAACTCCATATTCAAGGGCCTCCAAGCTAGATATAGAACTCCTACGAGAGGAACTCCTTGCGGGAGGGACAGGGGGAATCCTAGGACTCACGTCGCCTTTTTCTTCAGAAACTATCGACAAAGGCCGGTTTATCGGACCGTCAATGGGTGTCTGCGGAGCGGAGGAATGTCCTCTTTGGGCGAAAGGATGGAATTCACCGGAAACTTCCATGGGTCGAATATGAAGGAGGGGTGGGCGGTTCCCTGTAGGAGCAGGGGCAGGACTTGAGGACCTGGACCTATTAAACACCGGTAACCGCTGCTGTCTCATCAAGGGTCTCGAAGGGTGCACAACACCTTCGGTCACCTGGGGAGGATCCTTCAGCATCCTATTGACAATGCATCTGGGAGGGGGCGACTCAGCAAGGAAGGGGACTGCGTAGTGGGATTCCAGCGGGGGATGCTGCATCATAACTGGGTGGACCTGTCTCCTTCCAGGAGAACCGACCTGAGAGTCACTCATGTAAGACGCTTCCGTCGGCCTGGCGCCGTAATAGCCTCCGCTGCTCGGCGTCACTCTGAGGGGACGGCGACTCCTGGGCTGAGAATCGGCCAGGCAAGCCTGGACCCCTTGTGGAACACCCGTGGCCATTGTAGGTCGTCCGTTGTGCACAATCACGTTCACGTAAGGGTTCTCTTGCGGCTGCTGGTGTTGGGGAGGGATGTGAGGCGACAGCTGGGTCTGCGCGGCTGGAAGGAAATTTCTCCTCGCCACGTATCCTCCGGGATCTTGATGGGTCTGTACTTCGCGCATCGAAAGCTGCTTGGGAAAACACTGTGGAGGTGCTATTTTCCTCTGCGGGTCTCTGGGCGGGGGAGGCGGGGGAGGACTGCGGCAAGGTGCCGAAGAAGGCCACCGGGCGTTCAGGTGTTGGAGGTGGTGATTAGCGTCTTGAGTCACCCTCGGCGCGTTAACCTTCCTCTGGGAATTGGGAGAGGGGAAATGAAACGGGTTAGGCTCGCTTACGCGGTACGAAGTCCCTTCTTCCGGTCTCCAGCAGAGGAGAAGATCCGTGCTCCTGCTCCTCGTAGGAAAACCTAGAGGCGGTTGTGGTGGACCCATCACCCTGTTCTCTGGGTGACTTTCCGGGTGCGACGGCGGCGATATTGGAGTCGATGGGAACCTCCTCGGCTTGCCCCTCGTCCCCACGGGGAATCCCATACCATCCACGACGTAACCACAGGAGGTCGCCGCTGAACTGACTGATCTCCTTCCCCCCATCAACGGACTGTTCATCGGACTCGGCCCTGGACTGTGCGACAGGGTGGATCCGCTTCCTAGTCCACCAAAGTCCACACCCGGCCCGTGGCGACACCCGATGTACGGGGCTTCCGCGTCGGATTGGCTAACCCTCCAAGGGACGCACTGAGGCGGCAATCCGTTCTGGCGCCTCTTCCAAACGTCATCCTCTTCTAGCTCATCTCTGTAGTCTTTCGAGAGCCTCCTCTGGTGAAACCTTTCCGTTCTTCCCACGAACTTCGTCCGTCGGCCCATGTAAGGCGAGGACCCGGCGCTTCCCACGCTACCGGCCGGGAGAGGTGGGTGACCGGTCAGGGATCCCGACTGATGACCTCGCCTGCTCCTGTGCGTGTCCCAGCTTCCCTCCGACCCTCCTCCCTGAGTCACATCGTCTTCGGAGGATGAATCCCTCGGGAGCCTGTCCCTCATGGCCTCCACCCTTGCCTTAATCAACTCCCTCCTCTCCTTGTGACTGGAAGTGCTGGAGTCCCTTCTGACAAGGGCCGTGCCTCCTCCGTAAGGGTCCCTGCCACAGTCGCTGCCGGAGCCGAAAGCGGACGGTCTATAGCGCCCCCTGGAGGGATGGCCCCCAGTACCCACGCATCCGGAGCAGCCGTTGTGCATGGCGCAAGGCCGAGCACCACTCAGTCTCTCCAGGTACTCCTCCTCCTCCTTGGTGCGCTTCGGGGGTGACTGTGGTGCTGGGTTGCGGACGGTCGGTGAGTGGCTAGTGACGCCGCATTCGTCCTCCGCGGACTCTTTGGCGTATTCCTTATCCTCGTCCTCTTCCTCCTTCTTCTTGCTCTTTCGCCGAAAGAGGGCCCCAAAGGTCCACTTCCCGCCACCACCTCCCGTCCCACCTCCTCCTCCCGTTCCTCCCCCGCCTCCTTCCTTTGCCTCCTTCTTGCGTTTCTTCTTCTTCCTCTTCGACTTGTTCCCCCCTTTGTCGCCCTCTTCCGGCTCCTCGTCCTCTTCCGCCGCGCCCCTGCTTTCAGGGGGCGGTCCTCCTCGGCCTTTGTTCCACCCGTGGCCCGGAGGTCCGATGGCCCCTCCATTGCCGCAGTGCGCTTGGCTGCCGCCGCCGGGTGAGGGTGTTGGTGGGTAGGTGGGGGCCCTGTCCATGCGGAGTCCCAGGTCGGGTGACGGCGACAGGGGCTCCGGACGGGCCCTCGGGCCCCCGCGGCTCACAGTCTGCAAGGAAAGAGAAGGTTGATATTAGCTTCCGGTGTATTAATCGTATAATAAATATATCTTTTGATTATTATTCTGTACCAGAAGTTTTTGTGGGTGAATGTAAGAAAAATGTAAATTTTGTGTTCGCGTAATGTGCTTCTGATGTGTCACAAAGTTGTGTTATAGCGTTCACCTATAAGGTAGTTGATCTTGGTGGAAATTAAATCTTTTGACATGTATTTACAGGTTTTTGCAAATGCATTAATAGTCGCAGTTTTGTTAACTTTCTGCCTTACACCCTTGAGGTGGCATGCAATATATTATACAGAAGTAGACGTATGTTTCAGAAACAAGCGCACGAAACGCGCCGATTCGCGATTAATTTTTAATTAAATGTTAATATCCGGTTTAAGCTGGTGCACATGAGAACAGAGCTATCAATCAACTAAAGCCGCTATCATATATATCCTGACACACTGTCTTTCTACAGCTCCTGCTTCTCTGAATTTCATAAATTAAGCCTAGAGTATTTTCTTACCCTTCCCTGCTCACTCAACACCTTCCACTCTCACATATACTTCAGTTCAGACTTTCCATGCCACTTATATATCTTTTCATCTATCCATTTTCCTTCTAAAAAACTTCCTTAAGCAGTAAACCATCTTAACCCACCGTGCCCGTCCCTTGCTTTTTTGTTTTCTTTTCATACGGTTTATATTTCCATTTTAAAATATTGAACCATTCAATCCCATCAGAAATTCATCCTTAAGTTAACCACAGTTATGCCAAAAATACAGATTAATATTTAATAATCTCCTTCACTCTCAAAATATTCTAAAATAAAAAAATTCAGGTTCTCCTGACTAAACAGACTTCAGCCCACCGTGGCACTTGAACATTCGTTAATAATTGACAACAGAAACCTTGAAAACCAGCATATTTTTCTAGGATTCATCCCAAGTATCTACAGAAACTAAATTTAAGAGAGTAAAGATAATAGCCAAGAAGAGGAAATAATTCATAAAATTACGGAAGAAGTAGTAGGGTAAATTCTTTGGCGGCTTAAGATAGTATGAGCGAAATATTATTTTACCTAGAAATCAATGAATTTGGTATCATTTTAAGTAAAAGTATCTCACCCTTCTAATGACACCAAAAATTCAACCCCTTACGGCATTACTTCCGGAGATATTTGCCAAAAAATATTAGCCCTTTTACATGGGAAATGGTACGTGTATGCACTCCAGACAGATGTTATTTTCAAAATGAGAAATTTCTAACACTTAGATGTCGAAGATAAACTAACAGAGTGTAGTTCGTATGTTTTCTCAACTATTTTTGAAAAATAATAATTTTATCACCACAGTAAATTCTTCGGATTAAAAAAAAACAGTTTCGAAGGAGTTTCAAACGCACCGTGCGAAAAAAATGAGTCAAGTTAAAGACTTATTTAGATATTTTTATTTAATTAATTACCATTTCTGTCATATAAAACTATGTTATTGCAAAATTGATAATCCTATATTTAATTCATGTGTCTTATAGCTGGTGAAATTAAAACGCATAATTCGAATATGGTATCCATTATGATTAGGGAATTATCTCGCTTGGACTGTCATAAATTAAAGGCTTCGACGATTTTAAGACGATGCAGTTGGGAAAACGATCAGAAAAAAGTATGCATCATTTTGCATATGCATTTTACCGGGAAGATGTGGCTCCCAATCTTCTTATATCCGTGAAATTAACGTATAGAAAGACGGACAATGGGAAAACTATTCACAGAGGCTACGACAGAAAATTTGAAACGACGACAGACATAAATGTGAGTAGTGTGCGAACGAATGGCCAGAACTGTATGATGAGGGTCAAATTGAGAGCAGTTATCAATTTCATATACGTGGATGAGTTGCGATTGGAAATAAGCACATCATTCGTAACTGCGGACTTTTGCCGAGCGCTTGAATTTCAATACATCGTGTTCAATACACCGGAGCACGTCCGTGGGTTTGAAAACGTGATTCATCGAATTGCAGGGCAAGCGAGTACAATTGAATATTCCACTGTGAAAGACAAATTTCCTCCAGTCATTCGTAAATACAGTTGATTTTTCTGAGATTTATGAACAGAAAAATATTACCAAAGTTTCCCTCTAGTAAAAGGCACTAAAGAAAGTATAAGTATGTATATTTTTTAAATTGCTCAGATGTCTAAGCAAAAACATTATTTAATACAAATTTTCTCATTAAATAAAAAATTCGAGAGTATTTTATCGGACATGTTATTTCTGAGAGACTTGACAAAAAATTTACGACCCCAATGATTGCACATGTTAATTGAATCCAGTAATTTCGTAGCATTGTAGCATCTTCAGAGTTGAGCCAACGTCCAGAGTTGTTTTCTGAACATGATAAAGTGTAGAGAAAAGAGTTTGAGCAATGAACACTTACGCGGTGCAATCGCCGAGTTTTTATTTTAAGGTCCCGTAATATCGCAGTGGAATTTTACAAAGTCTATGCCTCCATCAATGCTAACATTTCCTCGTGATATCTAACTGCTAAGAAATCTGCCTTATTGTGTAGAAATGATAATTTCATTTACCTTATTTAAATCGCATCTGCATCACCCCTCGATTGTTTTGTGTAAGGGTAAAGTTTTCGAGTTTTTAATGACTTAAACGTAGTCCTCTCCGCAACAACCGATTTTTTTTGCTGATACATGTTCCTATGCTATATCTTCTCTCTCATTTCCGTTCATCGGATACGCTCCCGTAAGAGACACAAGGGATGGAATGCTAAATTACTTGTTACTTTCAGATTCATGACATTATTTCTAAAAATTTCCTCGCATTTTAAGTATCATCATTTATTTTGATGCAATGAATATACAACAAGGTTTTTCTTTCTGGGTATTGAGGTCTAATTCCTAATCCATAATCTGATTTTTAGCGAATTTCCCTTGGTTTCTTGCCTTCACCATACCGGCCATTCTGTACTTTCTGTTCTTCTTAGGATCGTTGCAGTAGTTTATGACCCCTTTCACTTATATTCTTTATGATACTACCTATGATAACGATATAATTAAGAGTGACGTTCCGTAAAACTTCCAGGAGTTATGTAGCTTCACCTCAATAGGCCATAATTATATTTTTGTAGCAAGTTTTGATATAACTTTCTCTCAATCCTCGCAAAATAGCACGTGTAGAGAGATATAAGGTTTTGGGAGGTGAAATGGTGACGTGTATCACGGGAGTGTATTTAGTGGAGCTCGGTTTTTATTGCGGTCGCTTATTGTGCGCGGATGTGGCCAGCAGGTTATCATGAAGATGGATATAGAATTGACCGTTTACGTTAACGGGGCATTGAAAAAATACCGCACTTAAACTAATTCACTCGTGAGCAATGTTGTTTCTGCCTTCTTAATGTCCTTTTTTTATACTCCATACCGTGTACTTCTGTTTCCATGAGCCCACTACTGTTTCCGAGAAGAGGTTGTCTTCTGAGTCTTTTCCTGTCATGGGGGTCACGGGGTCAATGCAGTCATGCCCTGCTCACGGCGGATGGAGCAGATGGGAAATTAATAGGCTCTCCCTTGGGCTTACCTCCCACACGAGATCACATACACGCTTAAATACACCCACGCGCACAGGGATGCACGCATACGTAAGTATATGTATGCAGTGTGGTTATAGATGCCCGTGGCTTAGTTTCCACTCATGGCGGCCCCGTGCTCCGTCTGCCCGGGGCAATTGCGCCCTGTTAAGTGAGCCAATTGCCGCCGCCGGGGGCAGAAGCCTCCCTTCACTTTCGCCGCGCCCGGGATCGACGCGACAGACAGGGAAGATATGGTCCCCCGAGCAGGTCGGTTAGGCCCTTAAGGATACAGAAACTTCAAACACTCCAAGATAAAGATTCCAAGAGAAGAAATTCTCAGGCGCCACTCTTCAATTCGTTAAGGTGGCTGGAACGGTGATCGTGAGTCATTTAGTGAACACTTAAACTTTCGAAAAAAAATTGTCGGGCCTCATTTCACTTTACTGCATCTTTTTATGCGTTAGAACTCATCATACAGGATGTTACAGAAATGATACAAGAATTACATTAACTTGTTTCCGTAACTAACAACGTTACGACAAGAATTTTCAGTGCGAAGATTGAAGTTTTAAAGAAATTATGTTCAAAAATAGGTATTTTTGGAATAATTGAATCCGCACGGCTTCTTGATATTTTCTGGGCCTAAGTTATAATGATAAAAATAGGATTATTTCGCGTTTATAAAAAAATTTGGGCAAACATACTAGATTAATTACGAAATGAATGTCAGCTGAGACATAACGACACGTGTACAAATAGAATTCCGTGGCCAAAAACGAAATCGGTTCAGTGCTTTTTTTTTAACCTTTAGGTATCACTAATAAGAAAAGTTGAGCAAAATCCCGATTCTGCGCATACACGAAAATCACTCCCATCAAGGAAGATGACCTGAAACAAGGAAGCATATTGCGTACTTGGGAAGCAATCACTCCGTGCCATACACCCTGAAGTCTCCAATCCCCTTGAGAATTCCTTTTTAGACCTTAGGAATCGAATATCGTCCCAAGTGTCGACTGAATGGGTCTACGCCCACACATTAATGAAGCTTCACATATTATCGTGTTTTAAAATGCTGCAAAAAGATAGGGAGAGCACTAAATTCACTTAAGTAGGCTACTAACATCAAAAGACAAACTAAATTGTGCTGTCTGTTCATTTCAGACCCCGAGCATACTGTGCAGAAGAGTTCAAAACGAATCTCAAGCAGAATTACTCACTCTAGAGCAGTGTAAAACGTAAGATAATCGCACTAAAAAATGGAAAACGGGAGCGTCCCATTCCAGGAAATAAAGCCTACAAAGATGGAGTGGGAAAAAAAGCCAAAAATTCCCTGGCAACGTTAATGACAGGAGATCGGGCGTCTCATTTTTGTAGGCAACACGTGGCGCCACGCCCACCGTTTTACACCGCACGACACGTGCCGCGATGGTCGCCCGAAGAACAATTGAACTGATCCGAGAGGTAAAACAATGGAAAAGCGATTCCCGCACTCGCATCGTCGCTACGCAAACAAAAACGCAGGTTACGGGACACGCTCTGAAATGAAAGGACGCAATCCTTTCACTCGAACCTGGTCATTAGCAAGACCCACGAGACCGGGAAGAAGACAACCGACGGAAATAAAAAAATGAAGAACGAAAAGAAGAATTATAATAAAATAAATGAACGGAACGTGCGCGCGTACTTGAAAAAAAATGAAGAATTGAGTCCCACCCGAAGGAGAAAAAATTTCTCCGACCTGAATAACGATGCCGTCAATTCCGTTGGAAGAAGGACGGAGAGTTATGGAGGTTGTATTTGAACCGCTTGAGATGAATCCAGATCACATCACTAAGGAATCACGTGGTACAACAACAAACGGTGCGAGATTTCGGTGTATTCCAAACGTTCGGATGGATAACTTAAGGTAGTCCGAGCGAGATAGTTCCCTAGTCATAATAGAGACTATATTCGAACTATAAGTTTTAACTTCACAAATAGTAGGATACGTGAATTAAATGTTGCATTTTTAAGTGTGCGATAATATAGTTTTATGTGACATAAATTGTAAGTAATTGAATGAAAATATCAAAATAAGTCCTTAACTCGACTCAAATTTTTCGCGCGGTGCATTTGAAAATCCTTCAAAACGGAAGGTTTTTTGTGATACCCAAGAATCTATTTTGGTGACAATATGATTACTTTTCAAAAATAGTTGAGACAACATACAAACTACACGCTGTTAGTTTTTTATCATATATAAGTGTTAGAAATTTCTAATTTTGTAAATAATTCCACTCTGGGGTGCATACACGTGCCATTTCCCATGCAAAAGGGCTGGTGTTTTTTGGCAAATATCTCCGAAAGTAATGAGGTAAGGGGTTAAATTTTAGATGCCATTAAAAGGGTGAGATTTTTTCTTTAAAATGAGACCAAATTCATTAAGTTTTAAGTAAAATGATATTTCGCTCGGACTACCCTAAGCGTCCGATTTGTGGTTAATTGCGTCTTTTATCGCGATAACCTACATCAACGAAATACAGTGCATGCCACCGCTACGGTGTGTGGCACGGGAAATCATACCCTTTGGCAATATTTTCACGAAAAAAACTCGATCGGAAAGGCTTTTTGAGATTTTAACGAATGGTTTATCTATAAATATTAGACGTAGATCTAAGTTTGTGTAAGATTTCCAATACTAACAGAACACAACTGCGCTTTCCACATATATATTCTACTCTACAGCATAATTTTATTATACACGATCTTTCATTATTATAAATATATAATTTACAATTAAATAATGCATAGTATTTGAGTTATTATGTTGTCAAAAAAATGAAATTCATTTCACTCAAAACCGGTAGTAACCGAGAGAAAATGGTTTAACTACACCAAAACCTTAAACCATTCGTTACCGTACCACATGCCTTTATGGTAGCATTATGAGAACTGGCTCTGACGCGTCGGAGCCAATTGTCATAACCTTCTCATAATCTTCGAAACTAATGGATAATATAGATAAAGTACCATATTACCGGAATATTATGTTTTTTACTTCATGAAAATCCTTCCAAAACTCCACCAGCAGCTTAACTTCATATATTTTTGAAGAAAAACGAGATCGGGCGTGTTTTTGGAAACTTGGTCATGTTTGGACCTCTGTATCTCAAAAACGGATGAGATCTTTCAAAAATGACTTATTTTTCCATGATTAGGGATCAATTTTCAGCGCGTGAACCAAGTTTCAAGAATGTATCTCAAAAGAAGCAGTTTTGGACTTTTGTCCGGCTATTTCCGATCACTGTGGGACGGTTCAAACACCACCCACAATATCTCGGAATGGGAGTGTCTATTTAAGAAAGAGTTTTGTGCGTCGGATGAGATTTTTTCCTGAAAATAGGTCGAGCCCTTAGTGAGCTGTGAAGACGGGCAGATTGGAGAGGTGTCCGAAGATCGGACGGGAACGAATTCCAGGCACGATACCCAGAAGTTACCACGGAATAAACGGGACTTAACTGGGTCAAGAATTATTTTTGGTCCCGATCGACGAGTGGATGATCACACCCGACCAATTGCAGTGAGATAAACATCTGAATTTTGTTCGTCAAAAAAAACCTGTCTCGTAAGTCAATGTGGAACTCCATGTCCAAATGTCCTAAAGAAACTATTGTTAGGGAGACACGTGTCCGTGACTGTGCGTTAGAACGAATGCATGGTTTATTCAAAATTTTTGTTATAATGCCTTCAAAATTCCTGCATTTGCTGACAACAAGTGCCCGCAATGGAAAACGAAAGTCAAATCAGGTTCAAAATCTGCAGATTGTATCAATTATCTATTTTAAGGACACTTTTTTATGGCCATTAAAAGCCATTTTATGGCCAACTCGGCGCAGCAGCCATTTCTGCTGCGCCATTTCTATGGAAAGGCCACATTTAGTCATTAATTATTGCAGTGGTTGACCAATATCTTGATAAATACGGTAGTAGGATGCATATATTTTAGGTATGTCTGGTTATGTGTAAGATTAGTCGTACCTGATGATGACTGCAAGACAGTCGAAACACGAGTAGAATGATTTTTTAATAAAAGGTAGACTGTACAATATCTTTTGTGTGTCATTGAAAATGCAGTTCTAGAAACATCTCGCCCGAGAAAGTGGATTTTATTCATGTATTTTAGTTTTAGCCAAATCCTGCAAAGTTTTCATTTCTAATTTACAGTTTTTCGAGACAGTAGTATTTCTATTGGTTAGAAAAATACTATTATCCCATGTTTCCCCGATCTGGCATTTAACACTGTAATTTCAAGTTCCTTATGCGAGAGAACTACCAAGGTAAAGTAATGTTTTGTGCTTCAGAGAGAGGATATGGTGATCTTTGAGAGCACAGAGTATGAATTAAATGGCATTTGTGGCACATAGAAACTCCTATACACCGAAAGGAGTGTTACCACGTATAATTTTATCTACATTTATGTCCTAAAAAGCAAGAAACAATTGGAGATAACTGTTATTTTTCTTATAATCGGCAGTTCTTCAGGGAGTTCAAATTATTGAATTCGGCACACGAGGTTCCTAAAAGTTGAGAGAGAGAAAGAATACATACGTACATACCAATCACGCCGTTCCCGTCCGGAGTAGGCACAGTAAAAACGTTTCACTCATAAATACATATTTGTACACCTAACTCTGCTTCAATAATTTCCTCCATACTGACCTATCCTCGCAAACCTCTTTTGCTTCAATTACCCCCATACACTTCACTTCATACACGCCCTCTTGTTTTTTAAGAATTCTAATATTCCTCCTCCTAAGAATTTCCTCAACCACATTAAACCACAGCTTTATCTATCCTACCTCTACCTCTCGCACCATTCATTTCACTCTTATATATCTGTTCGTTCGCAAATCCGAAGATGATATGAATAAAGAAACAATTTATTGGAATGCGTAATTTTCCAAGTGAATGTTTTCTCCTAATATTCCTCCTCCAAAGAATTTCCTCAACCACAACTTTCTCGGCCTACCTCTACCTCTCACACCAATCATTCTACTCTCATATATCTGTTTCGTCATTCGACTCTCGTTCATTCTCTCAACATGGCCAAACCAACGAAGCACACTCCTTTCATGTATGTCCATTACTGTAGCATCTAACCCACGTTCATTTATTACCCACTCATTCCTGACCCTATCCATCCTACTTTTGCCGCAAACACTCCTCAGATAACTCATACCCATGGCGTTTAGTCTACTCTTATGTATATCCTGACATACCCATGTCACTACCATATTTCACTACCATACAGCTAAGTGGGGAGAAGTGCACTTTTGCACACGGCGATTTTTGCTTCCAAAATTAAATACATCTTACGTGCTATTAAAAGCATCTTAGAATCTCTATTGCTTATCCTAACCAAATGAAAGGCGTGAATGTTATGAGCGGGTTGATACGAGGGAAGAGTGAGGGATGGAGTGAAGTGAACATGGGCGGGAAAATCACCCCTCGAAGAGGAAGAGGCAGCCGTCCGACAGAGATGGTATGGGAGGGCGTGGCTTCGTCTCGGAACGAAACGAAAAGTGTCAGTTGACGAAGACTAGTTCGCTCGCGAGTCTAAAACACTTAAGAGAATTCAAACCCTTCAGTTTTACCGTTAACTGCTTTCACTGACAACGAATTAATTAAAACTTTTACAACATACTAGTTGAAAAAAATATTTGTGACCCACTTCCATTTCCAAAAAGGTATCATAGAAACATTTTCGGCCTTCACTCCTAGCCCCATCTTCCATTCCATTGATACGCATTTAATGGGTGCCCTAATTCTCTGTATAATGGATATTGGGCTTAGGAAAGGGACGGCAAAGTACTATGTTTGGAGCGTCTTACTATATGGTTGTGAGACATGGACGGCTTTGAAAAGGGATATAAAACGGATTAAGGCATTGGAGATGTGGATATGGAGAACAATGTTGAATATCTTTCGGGCAGACAGAGTGAGAAATGAGGAGGTATTGAACAGAGTGGGAGAAGATAGAGGACTGATAAAGACAATTAAAACAAGGAAGTAAAACTGGCTGGGACGTATATTAAGAATAGATTGCTTGATGAAGGAGGTATCAGAAGGGATGGTGGAAGGAAAGCGTACACGAAGAAGGAGAAGAAAGAAAATGACGGATGATTTAGAAGAGGAGACAGGCTACGCGGGAATAAAGAGGAAGGCACAAGACAGAGTTATCTGGAGGAGAGACTACTGAGGACCTCATAAACAGCAGACTACCAATGATGATTATGAATGCTCTGTCATTGCAGCAAAAATTTCCCTCGAAAGTTATATTCAAGTGTTGAAACTAGTTGGGAGTAATTAAACGAGTGAAATATTGTTTATTTGTGTTTTCTCGAGTTCAAACATGAAAGGGTTGGCCGCTGAGCCCTCAAGGTACTCAAAATGTTTCATTGTTTCACTATCACAAAGGTTGCAATCGCTTAGGATGGATATGACCGCGTCATTTCATCTTCTATTCCCACATTGTTTTCACAAGTGTAATTTTTCAGCACGCCGTGCCTTCTTCCTCAAAACATCCCCTTTAAAATCTTTACTAAACCCTTCCCAATCACACTTTGCTTATGCGCGGTTTCTATATCCCCTCACAATACTGCCGACGTTTATTTTGCGAATAAGAATATCTTGTCGACAAACCGAGTTATGCTCCCATTCTGTCGATAGGTCATTTATACTGCCGATATATACTCAACCAATAACAATGCCACCAGTATTAACGGATGAAGGATATATGTCAGCAAACTAAGATTGGCTAACGACTCGTTAAATAAAACAATTTTGAAGTTCACACAGTGAAAGATGATTATCGACGAAAATTTGTGATGCTGGATGCCAATGTGATTTGTTTGTGAACATGGATCATCGTCGCTAAGACTTATCCCCGCGACACTTAGTGATCACTCGGTATATGATTCGGATAAGCTATTGGGGAATTAGTCAGATAGGCATTCCTTGTCGGGAGACTGAAAAACACTAACGTATGAGTTTTCCGGCGAATAATTAAATCGGTCGGATAACTGAAGTTGTCGGGAGGTGGAAAAAGCGGGCTTTCGTTCGTCGAAAGTGACTTCCGGAATCTCATATCATCGTCTAATTGTTAGGTAATTGTTTTATTTATTCACCCACTTCTCTTCCTCTAGATCTTCTCTGATTGTCTGACACTGTGATGAGTAAGAATATCCGGCGAAAATGACAGAACAACTACCAGTTGTCTTTCGAAAAATATGTGATGAAGAAGATAAACACGCTCAGTCAGTCAAACAATAAAAATCGGTAGTTGCAAAAGCAGTGGAACTTTTTTGAGATATTATTACGATTAATTTTAGTAGGTACATCATTTTTTAAGACATTTTTAAGACATCGGTAATTTCCACTCTCAAGTTGTCCCCGATATAATCTATGGCACCTTCCTAAGGAGTGATATGTATTCTGAACTTTGTAGAGCGTCAAAAGAATATTTAAAGTTCCTATTGGAAAATTTCAAAATTGAGGATAAAAGACACTTACTTCATATCTCATTTTTCAAATCTCTGGGGGAGTAAAAATGCACAAAATTCTAAAATATCGTGGCAGCCTTTATACGGGAGACATTGGTTCTAGCCACCGTATTGCAAACAGAGCTGATAATAAAACTCGCCCAGAAATTATACAAAGGGTAAAACTTATCTACCTAAATGATCGCAGAATATGGATGAATCAAGCTTGTTAATTTTTATAAAAACGTTTCAAAATGAAAGAGCACCGCATGTTTCTACATCCAGGTTCCGTTGGCAATGTAAGCAATATTCAATAAACTCACATGCATGTGCAATACAGTGGACTATTCTATTACTTTCTCTCCAAATCCCCAATCTCCTAATGGTTCCCTAACAAATAAATCAATGCCTTTGACGTCAATCAGCGGCGGTAACCAGAGGTTTACTTCCACTCTGCAATCGCCAACACCCTCAACACCCTGACATTAAAATCGGAAAAAGGTTTCTGTGCGGGAAGATTGGGAATGCTGAGAGGGTTTTGTTCGACGGAGTGGAAGAGGAATTGGGAGCGACTAAACGGCCGGATTCCGTGCGAGAGAGAATGGCAGAAAGAGTATGGTATTGGAGGCAGAAACGAGGAACAGCGCGTGAAACAAGGATATACCATTTCCAAACATTCCCACGGAATCCAGGAGGTGGAGAGAACATAAATATTCTCGGGGAAAGGCGAAAAAAAAACACTCTTTAAAACAAAAGAACAGGAAAAGGTTCTACGCGATTCACGAACGCGAATGATTTTTTTCTCTGAAGAAAAAAACACAGGATTTCAACGAATTTAAGTTGTTAACCGCGTCAGCCAATAAAACATGGTGTAAGATGTTAAAAAACTGAAACTTCCATTGAAGTTATTTTTATTACCTCTGTTGAAGATGTTTTCAAACTGAAAAATCTGAATCTTTTCTACTACTATCATGTCAAAGTTTTGTCGAAGCAAGGTCACAGTTATTCATACCACTCGAGGACCATTTTTTCTCCAACAAGCGCTTCCGTATATAGACTAAAATACTAGCTCTGAAATGCTGGTTAGAGAGTCAAAGATTTTAACCTTGTCTTCACTAGCTTCCATAAGTGACCTAGGGGCTAATTCTGCATTATACGGCAAAAAAGAGCATTAACATCCAATTTAGTGCGTGAGAATTCACAAAAAGATTGTTTATCTGGATACTAGAGAATAACACTGATTAGATATATTAATTCTTCACCCTCTAATTTGACCGCAGACAGATTTTGAATAGAAACTTACATTCATACACACTATGGTGTTTTTTAAGCTAGACGGATAACAATTAAAAATTTTAGCCAGCTACACTTCAGCAAAAAATTATTCACTGCTTCTTGATTATTTCAAATAACTTTTCTCAGCCCTAGAACGTGACATCATGATCACTTCGTTCTCATCAAAGCATTTTGCAGACGATTATTTCAGTATTTCACAAATTATTCTAAAATTCCAAAAAAGTGCAATTGGGTACAGAGTCTAACGTTCCATCCAACGGATCGTGTTTTGAACTGGACTATATCATTTCAGGGCACTTAAGTAAGCAGCAGGATTACAATAACATAACCTCCGCCACCTTCAGGATGAGAGGCAAAGTTGTTAAGCATAATTCGCAGAATAATAAGAACTTGAAGATTAGTTTTTATTGATGAAACACTAAGTTTTTCTGCAACTCCTGCCACTGTCTTTCCTCTTGTCTGTCACTCAGCAAATTCCCTAATACACGTATTGAGTTCATAATTTTATCTTTTGCATAAGTAAATTAGAAATACTGAGCTAATAAAGTCGATACTACGGCTATAAAAAAGTAAAAACTAATAAACTTTATTTTTCACGCGAATTTTGTTTTCTGTTTGAAATCGAGAAAACTTAATTTATTTATTTTTATTAATTTACACAGACCAGTACGAATAGACAAAGGTCAGGTGGTGTTGTAAGGTTACGTCAAAATATACCATGTGAGGCGAAATATAAACAAAACCATAGATAATCAAAAACATCGTGAAACATAATCACCGATCTAATCGCATAAATGGTGCACATCAAAATCTTATACGGAAAAAGTATTGATAAAATTCCTCAATACGTCGCATTTTTGCGAAAAACGTGGTTGCTTGGCGATCGAAAGCAATGTTGAAGTCGAATATCATTGGCAAATTTAGGGAATAGAGGCCGATAATAAAAGCTTTTGCCATAAGAAAAGATCATCTGCCCTGAGTGATGAAAAATAATTTACGACCATCCAGAAAAGATAGAGACGTGAAATGTGGTTGAATGATGGATAATGGTGTAAACTATTTGGCATCAGTATAAGGTTGATCCACAGTATTCAATGTTTTTACTAAAGAAAAATTTGGAATTTTAATTTTTACACGTCTAAATTTCGAAGTTTTGCTCCTCAACTTACTAACAAACCGATTCAAAATAAATTGTTTTTTGTGGGGAAACCGATGTTGAGCAACTTTAAAAAAATAGAGAAAATTAATAAAATATCTTAAACTATTTTCGATTCTGAGTTCAGATTAAATACGGTCTCATCATGCATGACAGAGGTTTCTCCCAGCTTTTAAAAAAATAGATAAATACCTGTTATTTATATAAACGCTAACGTGTTGAAATGGGGAGTTCCGTACCTCGTTCCAAAAAAGAAAATCGTCTGAATGAATTCGTGAGCGTGTATTGCAAGAGGGCTAAATATTCTCTCGAGGCTCTATGACTCCGCGAACCTGCGGTCTATTTATAAACACCCGCCCGTTAAAGCATTTCCCACGTTTATCGCCGAGAATCGTGGGAGATTTGACGAGGAATGTCTAGCTAAAAATGGAAAGGAAAATTTATGTTAACTCCTTCTGTGACGGTTAAATAATTATGAAGGTTCGGAGAGCTAGCAGGAACTGCTTTCTCGAATTTAAGGTGGGCTAACATTTTAACTCACTCTGGGCAGTCCATATAATTGTTATTATGTATTCAACCGGTAAATGTAGGTTTTATGGAATGTCAGAGAATCTCCTCCCGGTCTTTTACACATTCCGGGGCCTATCTCCCTCAAATATATCCTTTTTCGCATCTGCATAAGATCTACCCTTCTTCATTCCGTCCATGAAACCTATTCTCATTCTTCCCCTTCCCCGCTTGCCCAACATCCTTCCCTCTGTCACACTATTCAGCAACCCCTCACCCTTTATTACCTCCTTACAATGCCTTTCCCGGATTTCATTCAACAGATTCCTTTCCTCGCCCACCATCTCCAGCACTTCCTCGTTCTTCCGTCTCCTTTGCGTCCACCTAACCTTCTCCATCCTTCTTCACACCCACATCTCAAACGCCTGCAGCCTATTCTCGTCCTCCTTTCTCAGGGTCCACGTTTCTGTCCCATACAGCGCTACGCTCCATATTGAGCTTTTCACCAGCCTCTTATTCACATCCTTTAACAATGTCCCCGCCATCTCTTCTATTACTAAACGCCTCCTAAGCTAGCGCTCTTCTTCCTTCTCTTCCGTATGTCTTTGCTACAGTGCCCGTTTTCCTCTAGCGTGCTACCTAGGTAATTAAGCTTTTCTACTTGCTCTAGTTTGTGTCCTCCAACTTAAATCACAAGCTTCGCTTTCTTTGTCCTAGAGAATTTCATTACTTTTGTTTTCTTATGATTTACCTTCATTCCGAATATCCCGCACTGCATTTCTAAAGCATCTACCAAATCTTGTAGTCTCTTCGAAGATCCGCAGTCCATATAAATACTTAAATAACATTCATAATATATTAAGGCTACTTATAAAAAAACAATGCCTTCTCTTTGGTATAGAGAACAAAAGTTGAACTTTTCTGCTTATAAAATATTGGGCCGAATGCGTAAAAGGGTGGAACACGAAAACATAGAGGTCATTTTCTATCATATGCGAATGTCATATCCCCGAAAAACTACTCATAAGAGATACTACTAAATACTGCAAATAGGTGGAGCTTACAAACTTTGCTCACAGGGAATCGATTGGTAACAAGTTAAGGGCAAATTCATATTAGCTTTTAATTTATTCACAAATAACTATAAAAATCATGTTAAAATGAGTAATTTCAATAAAAATGGTACCGCGTTGCGAGCCGATGAGTCGGTTCTCATAACTAGAAAAGAATATTCATTGAATATATAAGAGGCGTTCAGAACTAAAATGGATCTAGTCTACTATTTATAGTGCAGAAAACATATGAGTAATTGGCATGAGTAAATGAGCATGTTGACTAGCCTTAATTTCTATAGGAAACTACGATCAAGTGTTAGCAAACAATGGGATCAAGGACTTAAGGCGACGCATCACTCCCGCTCGACAGGTCGGATTTGTGATGATTTCCGACCCCAGATTTTTTGTTTAAGTCTTACGTCATCAACTTGAAATTTTTATAGTATTAAGAATAGACCTCTGCCAAGGGAGGCTCGTATCTGAAACATGAAAATTTTATCCCGGAGCATAATTAAACCATCGGGAAAACGGCAAGATGTGGGGTATATTTTTATGAAAACTATTATTATTATTATTGACCTATCTAAAACTAATGGAGATGTATCAATCCCTCCTCTACCGGAATGCTAAGTAATAGCCGTCACGGTTGTAAGATATAATCTGTAATTGGTAAATTTCTACAAGCTACCTGAATGGTTTTCAGCCATGATGTGCTCGGACGGTGATGCAATTAGTTCAGTCTTCTTTCACAGATCTTATATAAGCGCTGCCTGTACTTACGCGACGGAGACTGGGCTACAACTTACCGACGACTGTTGCCTTGTGCGAGAGTTATCCTGGAGTAAGAGACTCCTTACGTCAAAGCGCCTCGATTGGGTGCGAGTGACGCCATCTTGTGGATTTTCGACTGAACTTTTCCTTACCAAAATGTATGATGCGTCCTCTTAATGCAATATGGCTCTGAAGATATACAGTTTGCATTGGTTGAAATTACGCAATCAGCGGATTCGTATAATTTTTCGACTTGATCCACTATGGTTCCGAACGCCTCACGTATTTGTTGTACAGACTGAGATTTTTTGTGCCTTTACACTCTTTTACAACAGGCAAAGCTGGAAATCAGTGAATGTTTTTAATATTTCAAAGGATATGTAAAATTCAGGATTATTTTAGACTCGCAATATTAAGGTAGAATCTCCTTGAATACTACCACCTAAAAAAAAATATCACCGCAGATTCGGTGATCTGCTTGGCTGGCCTCGGAGTGGAGGATGGAGACAGAGAGATAGATGGTGGAGATTCAAAAGGATTCATTTTAGATGGCTGCAGCGGAAATGTGGGTTACATAGTGCATTCGATATTTTAATAATTTTAAGTAAGTAGAAAAAAATGTATGAGCTGGAGCTGTGCGAATGCTTCGAAACAGAATGATTCGAAATATTCGAATCTGATAGATTCGTCTTCGAATAGTTGCATGCATTCCAACATGTCGCTCATTCCCGAATCGCGCGCCGTCCGTTTAGACGATGTTTTTCTCACACGAAACGAAAATTTAATCGACCACATGTTACTCTGTGCTATTCTTTGTGCCAAGCTATTCTTAAGCTAATGTAAGGCTCTGAAATATTGTGAAAATCTTTATTACTTTAACTGCACATAAGCTTTTGCATTTTATTTAGATTCGAATTCGATTCGCAAGCGAATTTTTTTGGGCGATTTGATTCGCTACCGAAATTTAAAAAAAAGTACGTTTCTATTCTATTTGAAATATCTTTTGGGAGATTCGATTCGAAATGAAAATCCCTGATTCGGTCAACACTAGTTGGAGCACATTCCCTTTAAGTGTTCATGCGATAGAACGCGCCATACAGGTATTTATGTAAAGTATTCAAGAATTACATTGACAAGAATTACTTCGACATTTTTCCCTCAATGAAAAATTTTACGACTTAAGTTGTCGGCGCGCTAATCAAAAGTAAATACTAAAACGTAACGCGATGCTTTTTTTTGCCAGCATTGCACCAGAACTGGCATTTGGCAATTCGTTACCAGCCATCAGAATAAAACGAAGTTTAATAATTCGCGTTTGGAAGAAAATCTGTTCATATGGAATTGAGCTATCACGAAATATATGTCATATGCCATTAGGATTAAGGAATATGTATGGATCTGTAAAGAAAAATGACGAATGGAGAACAAGGTATAATGCAGAGTTTGATCAATTAATTGAAGGCCAAGAAATAGTTGGGTTATGTGAAAGCTCTGAGAATGGAGTGGCTGGGTCATGTAGAGAGACAATGGTGGAAGAGAGGTTAACCAAAAGAATAATGAGGGAAAAGTTCTACCACACCAGAAGGAAAGGCAGACCAAGAATCAGACGGATAGATGACGTCACTGCAAACCTGCAGATAATGAGCATCAAGGGATGGAGGAGTAGGGTAAAAGATAAGGAAGGCTGGAGGCAAATTGTGGAGGAGGCCAAGGCCCACCAAGAGAGCCATAAGG
Organism: Ceriagrion tenellum; assembly: GCA_963169105.1. Classification (NCBI taxonomy): domain Eukaryota; kingdom Metazoa; phylum Arthropoda; class Insecta; order Odonata; family Coenagrionidae; genus Ceriagrion; species Ceriagrion tenellum. The sequence goes on from OY720639.1 coordinate 13,138,295, forward strand.
CTACCCGATAAAATAACATGGAGTGCCCAAAAAAACGAACCGGTATGAAGCTAATTTTTTCGCATATCTATGAATATCACGTACGAGAGCACAAATGCACGACCGAGAGGAAGTCGTCATAACACGACTAAGGATAGGGCACTGCCCTCTGACCCACTCCTTCCTCTTCACCGAAGAGAAAATTCCACCAGAATGTGATGACTGCGACTGTCCTCTTAGCATTCGACGGATCTTGACGTAGTGTGAGAGATACCGGGCGGTGCGTAATAGGCTGCATCCAGTGGGAGACCTGGGGTACATTCTAGGCGATGTCCCAGATGTTGTCAACCGCGTTTTGGCATTTGTAAATGAAACTGGCCTATTTAATAGTATTTAAGCATGTAAAATTATATTTAATTTTGACTCAGCGTTTATATTAAGTACTTAATTAAAATATCATAATATGTAATATATATGAGGACCCCAGAAGTCAAAGGGTCTAAGTAACAAAATCGTTGTTTTGAGAAAACTTAAGTCAAAGTTGAAAATGTTTAGTACAACCCACTAAGTAGTTAAGAGGCATTACTCTAGATAGCATCGCCTATCAAGAAAATCACTTGGATCCCTTTACCACCTAAAAGATTTATATTTTCACGTCCCATTCCTGTACATAACTTGTTTTTTTTAAATGTCACTTAGACCCCTTGACTTCTGGGGTCCACATATATATATTTTACAATTAAGACGTGTAGTGGTGCAAAATGACCATGTCGTCGACGCACCCTATCTACCCCACTACTACTACGAATGCACGAAGAGTTTCAGGCAAGTCTGCTCGTTAAAAAAAAATTCGCTTCAACCGCATTTGAAGCCTTTAGTCACGGGCCGCAGCGTTCCTCGCAGAAGAAGCGCAACAAGACAGGGGGCGGGCGAGGGACATGAAAAGGGGGTGAGGCCACTTCCATCTTTGGGTTCAGTGTGTGCCGCCGAGGGATCCTCCATCTAAGGCCGTTCAGGGCAAGCGGGCGGGCGGGCGGGGGGTTAAAATGGCCATTTGCCGGGAGCTCGGCATGGCATGGAACGCACTGCCTCCGAATAAACCCCTTTCGGCATTTCGTCACGCAAGCTGGAGGTAAGAGAGGGTGGGGGGATGGTGGGTTGGGTGGAGGAAGAGAATATAGAGTGCTGAGAGGTGGGAAGGGTTGCTTTGTCTGATGGTTGTAGAGCACGGTAGATCACGACGCATGCACCCAACTCGTGTCGTCATGCCCGGAACGTATACATCAAAGGAATGAGGGCACGTTTACAGCAAACTGCGATGCAGAGCACTACATTCATTTATTCAATCTGTAGCAACCCCCATTCGAATAACTAAGTAAAATAATCGATTAAGGTAGTCCGAGCGAGATAGTTCCCTAGTCATAATAGAGACCATATTCGAATTATACGTTTTAATTTCACCGTCAGTAGGACATATCAATTAAATATTGAATGATTTATGGTGCAATAATATAGTTTTATATGACAGAAATTGTAAGTAATGAAATGAAAATATCTAAATAAGTCTTTAACTTGACTCACTTTTTTCGCGCGGTGCGTTTGAAACTCCTTCAAAACGGAAGGTTTTTTGTGATACCCAAGAACCTGTTGCGGTGACAATAAGATTAAGTCTCAAACATAGTTGAGAAAACATACAAACTAACCGCTGTCAGTTTTTTTACGACATCTAAGTGTTAACCCTTCGAGTGCGGCATGACGTGATATCACGTCAAGGTTGTCTTTACACTGGTGCGGATGACGTTGTATCACGTCAAGAGTAACGTGAGGGTTCCAGCTTTCATTAGGGGGCCTAGTGAAAGTTCTATAGTGATTTCTGGAACACCCGCGGTATCCTTGACGTGATATAACGTCATCAGCAAAAGAATGAAGACAACCATGACGAGATATCACGTCATTCCGCGCTCAAAGGGTTAGAAATACCTCATTTTGTAAATAATGTCTCTCTGGAGTGCATACACGTACCATTTCCCATGAAAAAAAGGGCTGGTATTTTTTTGGCAAATATCTCGGAAAGTAATGTGGTAAGGGGTTGAATTTTTTGTGTCATTAGAAGGGTGATATATTATTCTTTAAAATGAGACCAAATTCATTGATCTCTGTGTAAAATGATATTTCGCTCAAACTACCTTATATCGTATCGACGTAAATTTATTTCGATCATTTGAAACACGCTTCCAAATTTCCATGAAACGCTGGTCATACAATGTGAATCAGAGATGTAGATAATTATCAATTGAAATTACGAGTTTCACTGCACACTTGTTTTATTTTTAGTAACATCAAAACTTCAGCTTCAGGTACAAACTACCTTGTTTACCTAAGCGCAACATAATAGAAAGTGGGCAGAAAACTTGCAGTATTTACCGATGAATATTTTTGTTCTACCTCATCTCACTTAGTAAAACTGCGCTTTCAGAAATTACGACACGCATTGGGGGATGGCTGGAAACATTTTGCACCCAGTTTTCAAAGAACAACGAAACTAGCCGCGCACTTACTTCAACAGAGTCATCCGCTTGTGATCACACAATTGTGTGAAATTCACAATGCTGCGGTGTATGACAGTTAACGATTCCTATTAAAAACTAAAAAAATTTATGCTGAGTTGAGTATTGTAATTGAAAAACCAATGCAAGGAATCAATTCTACGAAATGTAATTAACGTTATTTCCGAGCGCAGAATACAATACTTTTTCACCACCTAAAGGTGATAATGTATTATCATCGTTTAGCAGAATATTGTGAAACTTGTGTGAAAAATTGTGTAAAATTCACAGTGGGAAAATCATCCGCCTGGACTGAGAATCGAACCCAGATATGGGATTCACAGTGGAAGAGGACGCCTGGGTAGTAAGTGGTCAGAGCACTCAGCACGAAATCGAGGGATCTGGGTTCGATTTCCAGTCCAGGCGGATGATTTTTCCGCTATGAATTTATGATATATGATCTATATATATATATATATATATGATTTGACAAAGATTGGTCACAGTAGTTATTGTTGAATAAATATTAATTATGATATATGATCTATATATATATGATTTGACAAAGATTGGTAACAGTAGTTATTGTTGAATAAATATTAATATGATGAATGATGAAAAGAAAATCATGGAATGAGAAATAACAGTTACGCAGAAACTGAAATACGATTTTACCAACTTCCACCCTGCATCGCTACTTATTTTTTATGGAGTCAGCGTTAGACTGGGACACGCAAAATATTAATGCCGTCATTAGGATACCCAGGGAAGACATTTTTACCACAATTTACTGCGGAAGGTTGGAAATCATAAAAATCCTTTTTTAGGGAAATCAAGGTTCTGTCTTCTTTAAGACGGAAAGCATGCTCTCCGAAAGTCAACAAACACGGCACGCCAACGGAAGCGGATGTAAATTTAAAACTACATTACGGCCCATATGAATAAAAACAGCAAACGGTGAGATTGATACTCTCAGAGAGAGATGGAAAAAGAAACAAGGAAACTGATGGCAAAGTAATGGATGGCGACTGAGGTAGAATCATGAGGGAAATAATTGAATAAAAATCATCAAATCGCACCTGAAAAATGACATCGGAGCTTACAAACTTTGCTCGAAGAAAATCCAATGATGATGCATAATATTTCTCCAGAAAATGTTTCCATGTGTCTTCTGGGTACATTTATCTCCCTCAGTTACAGCAGTGAAGTGAGTAAATGAAACCACAGAATTATCTGAGTGGCTCGCATACAGTATGATTTTGATAACCATTCCTTTCTAAACAATATTAATGAAAGGAAACCCAGCAAATATTGACAATACACATTTTCTGAGACGGAGAGCGTTAAATTCTCTCTCTGTCAAGTAAACTGCGGACATCACAACGGCTATTTATCAAAGACTCGACGAATCAAAGGGGGACATATCTATAATTATTATATAACCTACGCTGAAGTATCCTATAATAATCTTCAACATGCATTTCATTAAACAATACGCTTCCAGAGGATCGGGTTGGTGTGGTGGCTAGAGTACCCGCCTACAACACGGGTGGCCAGGGTTCAAATCTCTGCAGAGGAGGATGTTTTTCAGGGGAAACCCGATCCCTACTTGAGTGTCTTATGGAGGGCGGTTCAAGAACAGTACTCCGTCTGTCGGGTGAGACGTTAAACCGTGGTCCACTTGGCTCCTTTCGTTAAGAGCAGGCTTATGCCGACGCCGTGTTTCCATCCACCCTTCCTCCCTTTCCTATCCCCTATGGCGCAAATGACCTAAGCCGTCGGTCGCCTCCCCAAAATTCAATCCCAGTCCAATACGCTTACAATGTAGACCTTGAAATATAGCGGGGTAATTTTGAGCGAATTAAGACGACAGCATTCTAATTTATTTATATTGTATCAAACCTTACGCTTGCACTGTTTATACGCAAGATGCAATCAAAGAATGAAACAATGAATACACATTTTTTAAGTATAAATAAATTGTAAGTTATTTAAGTAGTAATTTTATTTTGACGTGGTAACAGTTTTAAATACTTAGCAATATTTTTGTCTTACGGTGAATATGTGAGAAATAAATAAACTTGCCATTCAGGACGCTTATTTTCACACCTCAGACGTAAATAAGATCATCAGTGATTCCCTTTGGTTCAGGGGAGTGAAACACTTGCATCTGGTGGAACATTTGAGATCAGAGCGAAGGAAGCCGCAAGAGAAATAAATTTCCGGAATTGTGGAGACGATCGAGTGTTCCGGAAATGGCTAAAGCAGTCGCTTGAATGTGCACAAAAAAGACCTTAAGAATCGAGAAAAAAGACAGAAAGACACCGCTATCCGTGGAACACTGCGACGTTCGGTTGTGCTCCAACAGTTTCGCAAAAGATCCTGACATGCAAATATGAAACACGTTATTATACTCGCACAAAGCCAAATCGCCTGGCTTTTGCATGTTTTTCATGTCACAATTCGATGGTTAATGCGATATTTTTTCGGTATCACCGAAAGACATTCAATTGCTATCGTCAGCAGATGAAGTCACCACATATCCTATCAAATCTATTTCCTTCCATAGCGACGGCTGAAAAGGGTCATTAATAAATAGATAATCCAAATGATTCATTCTCCCGACCTCTTATTTACAATTATTATAACTCCTGGAGATATAGAACGAATAGTTAATGAATTATGCTATTCCAATTACGTATTCAACAACCTGCAATTAAAAAATCAGGCATCGCCAAGTGAAGAAAAATCATAATTACTAGATAAGTTATAAAATATATTAAATTACATTTAGATTTTTGAAAGCGCTAAAAATTTTCAACCTTATAAAACCAAAAGAGGAAATAGCAATGAAAAAAATTCATGCCAGAATAAAATTAATAAAGAACACTGTAATGTTTAAAAGTATACGCCAAAAATAATAATTATATTGATGTGGAACACTCTGTTGCTTAGAAACATTATGATTTCAAGATTGGAGGAGGAATAATGGAGGAAAACCCGGCACATTGGCCTGATCATGAATAAATAAATACGCCTATTTGGTCCGCAGTTAAGACGCCCCATCCATTCTGGGGCCCGTAGTACAATTTGAGACGGTCGCCGACAGCGGACTAAACTTTCACAGACCTTGTCCTGCCTCTGAAGGGAAAATGGATGGACACGCCCTCAATCGAAAAGGATGAAGACTCTCTAGATTGACGTCCTCTGATGGATGCAATACAGTAAACAAGAGGCGATTTAACACGTCAAAGAGGCAATCAAAGAGCCGAATCGATCTCGTTACGAGTTCCATTGTCCATACGGAGAGGACGGATTACAAACACTCACGAAAGATATAAACCAGAATTGGACAGAACTGACAGGTGATACGTAAGTGGGTATGCATCCGATAACACCAGACAAAATTAATCGATATCTCCACGGTGAATTGCTTGAGATAATTTGAGTTATCTCTGAGACTTTGCTATTACTTGTTTTCACTTGGATGCATGAGTAATAATGACACGACATTTTTATACACCATCATTTTCAGATCCAACAGCTCGGTACAGTTAAAATTGAAAAAAACTGGAGAAGGTAAGACAAAGATTTAAACTGCAATATGACTATTTTTTTAACAATTTAGCATTTATAAAACAATTTAAAGTCGTTATCTTTTGATTCGTACGTAAAACATCATTATTAAGAGAGATATAACAATCATTTCTTCACCTGAATAAAAATAACGAAACTTAATATACAGAATCTTACAAAAGCAGGATTTTAAAGTTTTATGGCCAGTAGAATTCTTTCATTCGTCATCCAAGAGGGAATGGCCAAATTCAACAGGTGATTCACATCGACAGCTACATAACGCTCTGCAGGTCACAGCAAGACAAAAGGTCTTGAGTTTTTAGGACGTCAGTCATCAACTGCGAACTGTTGAAAACTCAATCAAATTAAAGGATAGGCCAGTATTATTCCGGCAAATGATGCGGATCTGCTTTGTCTTGGAAATCTCACTCCTGAAGGGTTGAGCCAAGTTATGTTAGTAGTTACACTTCACCATCTATTGAAATTCGGAGTAAACAACAACTTACGAGTACCATCTCTACAACCTATCTCGATATTATATATTGGGCCAAAAATGTAAACATATTACCTTCTGAGTACAAATGTGCAATTAATCTTGCTTCTTTTTAAAAAAAGTTAAAAACTGGCTATTAACCTATGAAAAAATCGAATATATAATTTGCTAGATAAAATTATTTATTTTTGTAAACATACTAGGAGTTATTTTTAAATGTTGATAAATATCTATATTTTTCTCTTGTTCTATACGTAACAATGTATGGTCGTGTTTCAAATTGATGGTAACCTAAACACAGGCTCGCCTAACAGGTTACCTAAAGCTCCACTAAATATATTAATATTGTATTCTTGGTATTTTTCTGCATTTATTCTTTTGGAGCAATAAACAGTATTATTATAATATTATTATTATTATCAAACTAAGTTCATCTATTTGGACAGGTATTTTATTTTTATAACCTTCGATTCAAAAAATCCTCCTAAAAACTTAAATAATTTGATTTCAATCCCCATTCACGTCACCTTCATGCAACAACCACTTCCGATTTCAGCAAATAAACACCTTTTAAATGTTAAATGACTTTGCCTTCAAAGTAAAATAATGTTTCCCCAGTATGTAGACGGCACACAAAAACATAGTGCGCTTACTCTGCTGCTGGGACGAGGTCCCTCTCGGAAATCGCTGAGAGGTTGGTAGCATGGGAGAAACCAAAACAAACCTTAACAAAGAAATGCCATACGTAATGAAATAAAGGCTTTCTAGCTCTCGACCGAGTTATCCGACTCACAAAAGGTCCTCACGATCCGTTTAAAGTCACCCGAGCATCTCCAAGCCGTTTCTTACGACCTATGGGAGCGCACGGATGCCGACGCGTCTTAAAAATAAGAATGAATGACCCAGATACCCTCCCTGTGGGACCCCTCCCGAAAGAAAAAAAGCAAGGACCAGTCGTGAGCCGTGAGATTATTTGGGTTTATCGTGAATATTTTTTTCATCTCCATCTCCTTTTTCTTCTTCTTCTTAACTCCATAAAAGGATGGCTTTCTGCAGCGAGGAAACACATTAACTGGTGAAAGGGGAAGTGAAGATTACGGGAATATGCTCCGGTATGCTTTCTTCCCTCACTTTTTTTCTTTAGGAAAGAAAGCGAATGTAGAAATAAATATTGTCCCACAAATGGAGGGTCAAGCAGCATTCCAAACTTTACGACTTTCGAGTAAGGTTTTATGGTTTTTTCCTTCCTAGCGGGTGATAGAGCAGTTGGGTTTCTCGGCCTGCGGCAATAAAAATAAATAAATGTTGAAAAGAAGGGTGAGAACACAAGTTCCACGCTGTCCCATTCACTGACGAATCCTTCGCATCTTATAGGGGGGGTCTTTCTGTGACTCACTTGCATTCACCACGGATTTCGGCACGTCATCGTAAGTGCTTGCACACCTGTGCGCTGCTTGTATTTGTAAATGGTATACGAGCACCCGGGTGCCAGCTTAAGCCTGGAGAAGCTACAAAATGAAGGAGATCAGGATATTCCAGCATGGTTTGAACTAGGTCCATTAATATAAAGTGAAGCATTTAAGAGTTATAGTCCTTTGAAGGGCTTCCACCGTACGGAGAACTTGTAAGCCCAGAGACTAGTCTTAAATCGTCAGATGTTACGGCATTGCTGTGAATACGTTAAGGAGAGGAAAAGTAATTACTCCTGAAATTACTTTCACCAAGTAACTCCACATCAAACCGAGAATAAAAAAGCTTGAACTACTAAAGCCTCAGGTTTATTAACCCAAAAATTCCAAATACCTAAGTATCATACGAGTTTTATTTTCACAAAAAATTTAATGCCATACATAATTGCAATAGTTACGGTGTTTTTTTATGCTTTCGCAGTTGATAATAAATTTTTGAAGCCACTGATAGAGATAAATATTTTTAAAATGATTTTACGATGCCAGGTTTCTTATATACTCTACTACCATTGATTTTTAATCTTATCCTTTGAGTGCAATCGTCTTGTGTACATCATTATAGGCTATGGTTAAGTAAAAAGACCCGCTCAAAGGAGAATACGCGAGAGATCAAGGAAAGTTGCCATTGTAAAAGTAGGCCGTAAGAAGGAACTACAGGGGAGGAAATGCAACTGAGCATCGCCTATGCAGGAAGTATTACGTAAGCTTGAAGCTTAAAGAAAGCTAAAGAAACTCGAAAACAAATAGGTACTCCTCACGCTGGGATAAATATTCAGATGATACAGATTCTCGAATCTGTCTTTCGAAACTCATAATCATGCTTTCATTTGCCTTGGGCGAGGTTCATAATGCAAAAAATACTGGTGGTAAATGGGTGCTTGCAATTTGCAAGCAGGAGGGGGAAGTGTTATATGATGATACCCTTTAAATAAGGAACAAAAACAATGAAAGCTCTCGAGTCTGCGTGCTACATGCAAGCAAAGAAAAGTATAATTCTCGAAAATGAAATACGCGCCCCATGAGGTATGGATACCAGACAGTTCTAGTTCAAACTTATATTGTATCTCATCTAGTTATTAAAGACTAATCAAAATACTATAATCAAAGTAGCGAAACGAACGTGGAACAACTGCAAGTTGATCATAACCTCATTTGACGGCATATAAGACGCTCTTCTACTTTACATATTTCAGTACAGCATACTTAATAAGAGCTCACATGAAGAATTTTACTGTATAAATTCGATCGGAATCGAGATTTTTAATATACTCATTTTCAAATTCAATTTTTCTCTTCCAGTCTTCTACATGGACTGCATGTTTTTAATGAAAACTACAATATCATGAAGCTTGGTTGGTTGAAATTGGCCATCAAAGCTACGGTAGAGGTTAGGAAAAAGTTGAAGAAATTATACCCAGTACTTAGCAGACCAAAAAATGGTATAAAGAGGACTAAATAGCATAGGATGCCTAACTCATATATGTAAAGCTATCGATTGCAATATCTCGAAGCCTAATAGACTTTTTTAACTTTTCTGATTTTACCCTAAATCGACACACAAATCTAACCCTCCCCTGAAACTGGCCCGCCTCGCTGAGTTCCAAACCTCGAATCGACACTCGGCCCGGCGACAATGGAGAAATATATCCATAGCAACGAAAGTGAAGAAATTTCTAAAACCCCAGATAAAAGTTTAAAAAATTCAATTTTTCGGTAGGCAGGGAAAAATCGATTGCAAGAATAATATTTTTCAAACATTCAGCCTCATATTTGTGAGAGAATCAGGTGGTGAATTCAAAATACAATTCCTATTCTACGATGCGAAAGCATCAATAATGACAATCGATATAATCAAGAGCTGATACGAAAGTTCTTCCTCCTCGACTGAGCTCTGTAGAATTCTCAGTCACTCAGTTAAAATATTTTACTCTATTAGTCTAATATTATTACTGAAAATCCTTTTTGCTTCCTTTCACTAATTCTAATTCACCTAAGTCGGCGCATTATTAATTTTGGTGAGATAAAAAGACGGCCATATTCTCTGAGCTCGATCGTTTATGGTTAAACAAATGGTTTACCGTTCAAAGTTCATAGCACTAATAATAAGAATGTTTTGTTTTATGGCACCAATTTTCATTTCGGTACGACTACTCTTGTTTCGTTATATCGATTTTATTATCATGATCCATACCAACTTGAATAGAAAACATCTCATTAATTTCTCTTTTAAGGGATCAAATAAAAAAAACTCCCCCTCGACTAAAAATCCCAGCATTTACTCATCTAAAATACTTCAATTTATTCAGGCCAATATTCTGATGTCTCAAAAGTTTGAAATAAACAGTTCACAAGCCTGAACTTAAGTTAAGAAAAGTTTCAACTGGTAACTATAGGCCTTAATGGAATTTTTTCGTCGATTTATCCGTAACAGTCAAATACTTACTGTGCTTGTGAGCCCAAAAAAATCGAATTATGCATATGCACACGCTTGTCTAAATGTTAACTCAGAAGTTGTAACAACCGTGGAGGCTTTGAAATGGTCGATTTTAAGAAGAAGCACGACCACGCTCTGCGGCGCAGTTCAGCCCAGCCAGCGAAGCGACCCTTCGACGGAGTGGGAAAAAAACAACAGGGAAGCAACACTCTGAGCAGAAAATGCGTTTACGAAGCTTTGGGAAGCCATAGAAACGACCCGGAGACCCTCGTGTGCACTGTGACTGACAGATGAGCCCAAAAAAGTCGAAGAAGTTCACAGCCAATGGACGTTCTTTGCCCTTTCGTGGAAGAAAAGGGTTGGGAAGGCTGATCCTCCTCCTCTCTCGACAAAACCCACCCCCCGCTGTGAAGCAAACTACAGACTCCTAAAGGCGTCCACGACCCTACTTCAAGATCGCCCCTTCTCAAGAAACGAATCGGGACAAGCAGTGCTCACGAGGCACTTTCCACTGGAAACAAAGATCGCCTTCGTGCCAAACGAATAAGTTTCCAACGCTCGGCCAATGGTCATTTTTTAATCGAAAAATCTCCTCGGCACCTATGTCTCAGTGATGTCTTAGCAGAGTTGAGAGCCCAGAATCCAGAGCAGGTAAACAATTACAGTGATTAGGTGAGCTCTAACGGCTCGACAAATAACAAAATAAAGGGAGTCTCCAATAGCTGTAAACAATTGGCACCACTCGTCAGAAATCTTCAACCTTGCTGTGTTGGTTTTCCGGGATTGAACTTCCACAGCAGAGACCAACCCTAGCTTCTCCACCACCTTCACCAACCCCACCTTCTTCCTGCGGTGGTTTGCGGAAAGATTACATCCTCGCCAGTGGCCAACACAGACGCACACACACAACCCAGATAGGATCCTTCGCAAGGGCTAATGGGATCCCGCTAAGGATGCATTGGGTTATAACCTGGGATCCTTCGCAAGGCTAATGTGACCCTGCTGAGGATGTCTGGTTATCAACACAAACACACTCACAAGCACTCCACCAGAATATCACAGGAGGGTATTCTGGTGGAGAGGCTGGGATTGGTCTCTGCTGTGGAAGCCCCATCCCAGCAAACCAACACAGCAATGCTGATGATTTCTGAGGAGTGGTGCCAATTTTTTAAGGCTATTGGAGACTCCTTTTATTTTGTTTCATGTAAACAATATTTAGAATTCTGACAAATGTTTCACATTTCCTAAGAGGTTATTCATTGATATTCAATGTAAATGGACAACGAAAACAAAACTGGAGCATTATGTTTTCGCAAAGAATTTCAAGCTTTCCATGCATTTGAGTAACCGGTGAAAAGAGAGGAAAATATTTTCCCATTACAAAATTATCAAAGTCATGGCATACTCTGCAAGACATAGACAGTAAGAAAAGGTATTATAATCTCCATTGATAAAACTACGATGAAGAAACTATGTGGTTTCAATCAAGGAATATTTAGCATAGAAAATCACTGTAGGTAATGCAAATATACTGGAGTAAGTTTAGCCTATTTTACTGATCTTTAATGTAAAACGGCACATCACAAGGGATCGCACTCAAGCGTTCGCCCGTATGACCGACGCCATTCTCCACTATTATTTAATTTCTGTTTTTTCTGATGGCATTATCAAGGTAAACCAACTATAGACGTATTGTAAGGAATAACTCCGTAAATAGACTGCTTCACTGCGGAAAAAATGCTTCATTGAACAGATTGCGTGCAAGGAAATCGAAATATTTAGATATTACCTAAATAGTGCCAGCCGCAGCTACATTCATTGTTTTCAGACATACCAATACCATACATACCAATCACGCCGTTCCCTTCCGGGGTAGGCAGAGTCACCAAGTTTCACTCATATATACATATTTGCACACCTAACTCTGCTTCAATAATTTCATCCATACTGACCTATCCTTGCAACCTCTTTTGCTCCATTTATCCCCATACACTGCTTCATACATGCCCTTCTGTTTTTTAAGACTCCTAATATTCCTCCTCCTCCTAAGAATTTCCTCAACCACATCTAACCACAACTTTCTCGGCCTACCTCTACCTCTCACACCATTCATTTCTCTCTTATATTATCTGTTTCGTTATTCGACTCTCATCCATTCTCTCAACATGGCCAAACCAACAAAGTAAACTCTTTTCATACGTGTCCACTACTGGAGCATCTAACCCACATTCATTTATTACCCACTCATTCCTGACCCTATCCATCCTACTCCTGCCGCAAACACTCCTCAGATAACTCACACCCACGGCTTTTGGTCTACTCTTATGTCTATCCTGAAATGCCCATGTTTCACTACCATACAACTAAGTGGGGTTTTCATCAGCAATAAAAAAAGCAAACATTATTTCCATTTGATCATTTGCTTTGTTCATTAATTTTTGGCTCTTTCGCCAATATTTTACCCTTATCGAGCAGGCTTTCCAACTAGTGCGGACATTATTGTAGTGGTGGCATATAAACGACTCTGGTAAGAGGTGCAGCGCGTGAGAAAAGCATTAGACTTCATAAACGGAGTCGATCCCTACCCATTCGCGATGCATTCAGGTCGACAAGTTACACCTTCTCCGACCAAACCAGTATGGGAATCGAACCTAAAACGATCGTTGAGTGAGTTCATGGGTGTCTGCTCCATCTGCAATTAGCCGAACGCCGTCACATCCATTCCACTTCGAGCCTTGTGCCTAGGTCTCCAAATGGAAGCGTCACGACGTAATTCGACCTTGGCCTATCTCCGCCTAAGGCATCCCCACACCCACCCGAGAGATCGCCGTATTTCAGCTGAGGACGAGCCTTCCTCACATCATAGCGATGTAGCGGGTACACATCCAACAAAAGATAATAACAAATGAACAATATCTGTAAACTATTATTCCCACCTCTCCTCTCCGTACCTCTCCATATTGAATGTCAAAATATCCAAATAATGGTCCACTTAATATCTACAACTACATACAACCCCGTGAGCCGCCGCTTGGGCGTGTAGCAGGGGGTGTTCGGTCACCAGCCGTGAAAAGATGTAAAATTTTTGGAGGTGAAATGGTGACATGTCCCATGGGAGTGTATTTGGAGGAGCTCAGTGTTTACTGAGGTCGCTTATTGTGCGCGGAAAGAACGAGTTTTTGTACCTATCTGTTAGGCAGAGTATCTCTCTCATTTTATCGCATCTGTCAGACGTAGAAACGCAGTGAGGCGTCATGATAATATTCTCTGTGTCGCTCTGAAAAATATTCCACTTAAAAGATTTATTCTTTACCAATATTCCTGGGTATCGTCACATAATAATGACCTAAAGATGTCATTATGTGACGAAACCCAGGTCGTAAAGAATAAATCTATTTAGTGGACCATTACTTGAATATTTTGGATATTCAAGACTCACTAGTATTGAAACTGATGTTCCAGATTGTCTGTCAAAAAACGAATAAGTGGCTAATGGGTACACAAAACAGACTTCAAGAACGCATTATGAAACTTAGACCAACGCCGCATTTGCAACACAAAAAATACATTTCAGGAGCAAGAACTGGAAATAATGTATGGAATCACTGCAAATAATATAGAGAAATATCGAGTATATACACACGGGAACGACAAATATATTCTATCCCACTTATTTATTCTAGGCAATAGATTCTTGTCAATTTAAACTTCAATGGTGGCGGCAAACTTACGCTTCACGCAGTTTGCATGCTATCTCGAGCATTTATGAAATAAATCAATTAACTTTGTGATTTTTACAGAATTGCAAAACAAGTCGTCGGTTGCGAATGCATTTTAAGCGTACGAAGTGAAAAGATCAGACAAATTAAAGCCTAATTCAAGAATGTTTAGTCAATCATAAGGAATGTCAGTGAACCTGAATCAACGTTTTGGCGACATTAGTAAATATTGACTCCCTGCATCTAACGATTGCTTAATAAGAGATGACATTGGAATATGATCTCCATAAAAAGTGAAAAACCTCACTTTATCTACCAAAATACCATTTTGAATCCATTTCCAACGATGATGCTAGAAGACTTGTCCACACTTATTCAAAACTGCGACCGGTTAAACCTCGATGATCAAGATGCCTTGTCAAGGATAAACTGGTTGCACTTTAGAATAGAGAGTGGAAAAGTACCCAGCATTATATATCAAAATGGATGTCATTCACTTCCATGAAGTCAACCCTGAAATAATTAAATTCGTTCGTATCGCTGGAATGGAATGCAAGGAAAATTTATTTATGGAGCTCTCAAATAGATGTACAGCATCGTCTCTCAAACTTTTCGTCAGAAGATGCTTAGGCAAGGTGAAACTGGTTGAAGACTTACATATAGTGTGAAATAGTACAAAAGTTTTTTTCATTCAGAAGGGATAAAAATACTCAACCGCCCCCTTAACTTCTTGTTAGCCATAGTCCGACATCGCGTCCCCTCCCTTAGTAACAGCTCTTTAGTTAAAATTCTTTTGTCTCTACGTCTCTCGATTTTCCCCATCGCCGGCTGATTTCCGAACTTAAATTCCTACACTCTGTCATGAACGGGTCCCTCCGCTCTGATCATCTTCTCTCCTGTTTTTCACTCCGCATCCCTGCCCGCCCCACTCGCGATGTGAGTCTGTTTCACACACCCAAATTTCACCTCCCAACGTTCCATTTCCTACCTCCTACCTTCATTTTTTAATACCCTTGCCAACAGTCACCCTACCCTTGACCTTTTCTCCTCACGCAACACCTTTTCTTCCCAACTTAAACGCATTGTGTCCTCCTCCTCTTCTTCCTTCCTGCCACAATAATTGACTTTTTTCTTTTTCTTGTTGTTGATTTTTGTTGTTATTGTGTTTACTATATATTTTTGTTTTATTTATTAACTTATTTTTTTGTTTATTTAAACCCATTGTAAAGGCCCTAGTTGCTGTTTTTGGCATTTTAATAAATCAAATTATAAATAAAAAAATATCATTCACTTTCACGAAATCAAGCCTGAAACATTCAAATCCATCCGTAAACGTTAATGTGTAGTTTTTTGTGAGAATAATTGCTGGTGTCAGATCTCGAGAGGCACAGATAGCGGTGAACACATAGCAGGAGTGCAAGCTTCTTTCGCGCCGGCAAGCAGAGTGGGGGATCTAAAGCGACGAAGGAGGTTAAGGCAACAAGAACCCCGATCACCTCTCCCAGGATGGATGTATTTTTGAGTCTCCTTGGGCGGAGAGTAGGTTTCGCAACCATGGGTACGGTGGAAGGGGAAGAAGGGACGGGTTGAACCACATATGGGAGGAGGAGAGAGGGGAAGGGATGGCTGATATCTCGAGAGATTCGCATCGTCTTGAAAAGGGCTTATTATATCTCCTCGAAGGAAGCAACACACTCAAATGCAAAAAGCCAATCGCATCGGATACAAACGGAGTTGAGAGAGGGATTCGTGAAGCGTAGGCAGCCGAAGGAAGGATTGCCAACTCCAGAAAGAGTTGTTTGAGCTAAACATCTGGCTCCAGGGCGGTGAAATCGGTGATTGTACGATCGATCCTTTAGTAAAACGAAGAATCAGAGGACGGGCGGTATAGCAGAGACACTTATTCTTCCATTAAGCTTTCTAAAACCTAAGTAAAAACCACTTGCTTGTGAATTTAGCATAGACTATATGAAGACGCCAAGTTGGTACGAATAATTATGATTCCCGACAGCATAATTATAGTCGAGAAAATAAAAAAGTCCATAAAGTGTTGATAAAATATCTTGGTCGTCCTTTAATTGCCAAATTATGTGGAGACTGAATGAACGATGATACCTACTGAAAGAATGAGTTCTTGGCATTTTCCCTCTCGTTTTTAAAACCAGTTTTTAAGGCGCGACCAATTTCAATACATTTACATCATTGTGAAGCCACACTGAAGAAAATGAATAGCGAAAAGTCAGTGTTCGCTCTAATAATGTAAAAGATGTAAGTCCATTGAAACTGGTTGACCATTAAAATGTCGGTAAAAGAAGTGGAAAAGTGGAAAAAATGCATCCTTCCAGTATGAATAAGTTACGCCATATTTGCTGCGAGACAATTACATTCGACAATTGCTGTGCTGGCGATGCAAGCTATAATTAAAAATTTCTAAAGAATTTAGATAGAGTAACGCCTATTTTGACATCAATAAAATCCAATTAGAGTTTTGTTTAATACCACATCAAATTAGAATCACTGCAACAAATTTTTTGCAAGGCGTTGGCAGTTTCACAACACATTGAACGATATATTACTATGTTTAAGACAGTCTGAAAAGTCTCTAAGAGAAAGGTTAAGGCATGTGGAATCATTCCCCTTCATTGGAAGTATTATTGAATTCGACGCGAGAATGAGATAAAAGAATAAAAGTTCAAGCCAAGAAGCCATCCAAGACGAAGAGGCCACCACTCAGATCAAAAGCAAAGAGAGGAAATATCCGCTGGGAGTAGAGGGCGAAATGGTATGTTTTGCTAGACAAAGAGGAATCGTAAGACAGGTCCAAAGGCATGAAGGGTTTGTAAGAAATTTGATAAAGGAAACAACAATGAAATGGGGATGATCAAAGAATGAAATCACAGGTCGAATAGGAAAGAGAGTCTGAGAAAAAATTACCTCGAAGTGATGTAAATAATTAGCGAGAGGCAGGAAAGTATCGAAGACTCCTGCGAATCAAAATAGAAACACTAATATTGTCGGCAAAAAACGAAATAGAAAAAGGAAAACTTAAATAAAAGGCGAAATCAACTCTTGGTTGAAAACGGGTCGTTTTAATGTTCAGAGAGGTCTCAGTTTCCTGTAACCTTCTATTTTTATTCACGATAAAAACAACTTAGTTTCAATCCACACAATTTTATTACATGAAACTTATTTTAAAAAAAATATATATATATATGTATATATATATATATATATATATATATATATATATATATATATATATATATATATATATATATATATATATATATATATATATGTGTGTATGTGTGTATATATATATATATATATATATATATATATATATATATATATATATAATTATATATATTATTATAATAAAATTATGTGGATTGAAACTAAGTTGCTTTTACCATGAATATAACTCACTTCCGCAAAGTTAAGCCGGAGACGATTACGTATCTATTTTAAGACATGAAAAATTGAATAGGCAAAGCTGCAAAATTTCTCCAGATGTTGTAGACTCAGATGAATAAATGCACATCACGGCAGTAGATAAGCACCAAGCAATCCAACCCTAGCGTGCAGCCTCCGAGTCTGGAGCGGATCTCAAGTCAACGATTTACTTAATACCTCTAAAAGGTGAGAAACACTATATGCTCGCTCGCAGTGGTTTCTAACGAATCGTGAATCTTACCTTTGCATTCTAACTATTTGTCGAATTAAATCTTCCAGGGAAGGGTCCCTAATGGACGAGGTATATTCCAGCAGTGGTAAAACCACGGTTTAGTAGGACCCCCTCTTTTCCATTTTCATCTGAGGACCTTCATACAATTCGCTTAATGAATCCTAGTCTCTTTAAGTTTGATGGAGTGCTACTCGCTGGGTATTTCAGCAGAGGCCTAACCAGAGTGTAGTCACACCTCTCTTCCTATTTTCATCTCAGTGCCTTCCAACTACATGCTCGATAAATCCTAGTTTCATTGATGTAGTTGGAGCGGTAACCAATGGTCATTTACTAAATATGTCACACTTTTTTTAAGGACGTAAAAAAAACCTCATGGACCACATTTCATTTAAATGCACCTGTCAATTCGTTGGAACTTATCACGTAGGCAGAAATTTAAATGGTACAAGAATTACATTTCAATACTTGTTCGTTAACTTTTTAATGTTTTTTCGAGAATTAATTTAAAAATTTAGATAGAATTACATGGAAATATATTGTTTTGTACAATTGGACTATTGATATTTGTTGGCAACAATTATTAAGATGATGCGAAGTGTATTGTCCTAATAATAGTACTCGCGTTTAGAGAAAAATTGGATCAATATTATACTTATTATTATATATAATATTTATTATTGTGAAATATTTCTAAATACACGCCATAAACCATCAGGCTACGTGGAAAAATAGGGATGAATTTCCAAGCAGCCAAATGGGAAAGATGCAATTTATTTCATAGTCATCTACAAGTTTGACCAATGAGAATATTAGTGCACAGTATCACGAAAATCTGTGCATAAACATAAATCTCTTCAAACACCATAAGAAAGTGCTGCGAATACATAGTAGTTTTTGTATGTCCCCCACGTTATGTTCGAAGTTAATATTATTCCCAGACATTTGACTTCCTCTGTCAGCTTCATGCTTACTCCACTCACAGTGACGGCAAGACGCTGGTGTTATGACTTCTGCAAGATTATTGCACCTCGAGGATTGATGTTCTGTTCGTTCGAAAATTCTGAGAGTTACCCATGGCTTATTTTCTTAAGTTTTAGGAAAACAGTTATGAAAAAGTGAGCGGAGAAAGCATGAGGATCACGCGCAATGGGGAGCGATGATTGACCGAGAATACCGAGTCGCGTTGAACTCGTTAAACAAGATGGCACCGTCCACGTGTCTGCTCCGTCAGCCGTAAAGTGCATCGCGTGATCACGCGTGCGTTTGCGAAACCCACCACTAGCGGCAGGAGCATCGGGGTGATGCACCCTAAGCTGCGCAAGCCATTTTTTTTTCTTAAAGGGTTTTGCAAGACACCTTTAATCCCGCGGAGTTTCACGCTGCAGAGCACCAAGCATATCGCTTCATTCCAAAGGCATGGCGTCTCTTATCCAAACACAGGACTTTTGATGATAAAATTGTTGCAGAGCAGTGTCGTTTCTACGATGAAATGAGGATTGAGGTAAATTCGAAAAATAAAATAACTCTGATCAAACATAAATGACGACAGAAACACGCTACTTCCACGCTCGGCCGCACTTCAGTTTGAGACATCGCTGGGGTAAAATGGTGCGGAGGATTTAAGGGAAGTGATAAATTTGATTAACTGCTTTCATTTCATTTAATGTCATTCTCTCCGGACTGAAATATGTAAGTCAAAACTGCACGCACGGATCTTTTTTTCTCGCCAAAAATAACTACGGGCTCCCAACAATATTTTCGCGGGCATGTTCTGACCTTCGAAGTATTTCCTGGCTTTTTTGATTTTGTGACGCATATTATCAAAGAGAGTTAAAGTCTATAATATTGGCAAAACACTTTGGCGTTAAAAACCCGTGTAATTGAAATTTTGAACCGGTGTATATTGTCCTTACGAAATAAGATCAGAGCTAGAGATTTCTGAAAAAAACTGAATCACAGCATTGCGCAAAAATTTTCCAAAGATGACAATTACTGGACTTGTAAGTTCCCCCTACCAGAGCCACAGCTGGCGCCTTCCTATCACGCTATAATATTTTACCAATTTACAAGTCTTTCAGCTTGTATTGCTCCATTTGTCTCACGAAATGTTACCGCCACATCAAATGCTGCACCACAACATATTCTTCATACAAATAACTTGATGTTTCTGTGATTTTCTGATGATATCAGTAGTAGAAACCAGATAATGACAAACGATTGGAAGCATGTCTCATCCGGACGTCATTTGGGTTATATATTGCTACTTAAAGATATCTTTCAACATAACCGTATTCAAACACTTCGTGACGACTTTTGCTTGTATCCTTGGATACTAATCGCCGTAAAAGCTGAATTTGCGTCTCATGTTCACGAGGCCTGCCGCCTTGGATGCGGGTAAATGACGTCACGAGGTGTGTCTCGCTTCACTGGTACCTTCAGCATTACAGAGAGATTCTATTTAAAATTACGACGTAACTCTGATTTTCGGCGCCACAGATTCGCGTGTTTTTCACAGTCCTCACTCAATTGTCAACACCATAGTAAGATGTTTTTGAGTAAAAAAGATTTATGCAGACACTTCATCCAAGGGTCTTCAGTTTTTTTTAAAGGTTTATCACCGCTAGCATAGGTGTCCATGTTCCAATTCCACTGCGCATCTATTCTCTTTAAACCTCCGCACGAGTGGGTTTTTCGAGATGGCCTTTCAGCCTTCTTTAGGCAAAAGAGGTGTGAAATGAAAGGAAATTAGAAAAAATGGTGGGAACAAACATTTAATGCTTTTCCGACGAATGCTTAGCGTAAACCCTTTTCGTGAGTACTACAGAGTTAAATTGGCATAAATGCACCGACGTTTCCAATAGGAACGGATACACCTCCTTTCCGTTGTCATTCATTTTCCAACTTCACCATCCGACCAGTCAGGACCCATACTTTGACCCGGATTATAAGCCTCCCGTACCTACTTCAATCCAACGACATCAACCCTGAAGACGATGGTGGATTCGTATATCGACACGTTGGTATATCTTGCCAATTTAATCCGGTGGAGTTACCGACAAGAAATTACATCGTGGAAATTTTCTTGTTTCCAGCAATATAAGAATATTCCCTTCACAGTGGATAAATGCTTGAATGAGGCTATAGACAAACCACCAGTTTTCATATCGTGGCACAGAGGCTATCGAACTTTGACCGGAAAATATATTTTTTTATGGTAATGCTCATGCAATGAATGACACGTTATCTTATTGCGACGGATTTCTCGGAATAATCGCGATACCGAAGTCCACTTCGCAGCGAGAGGGTAAGGTTCACAACTAAAGTTTTTGCATCCAATGGAACTTAAGATTTCATTTCAATTTAAATGAATCTCTCCAGGATGAAGCTAGGGAAACCAAAATGGCGTTCATGCCCTTTCTGCCAAAAAATGAGAATAGGCTCAAAGCAAATTTTTTGCGGACGAATCCTAACTTTTGGCTCGTTTTATTGCTAACATACATTTAAAAAACCTTTGATTACCTCCCAAAATCGAATAGTGAAAACCATATACAGATATAAAAACAATTTAGGAGATGATGTGGACATACCATATATTAATTTGGTCTATAAGGACATATGTGCCCTGCCAATAAATAAGCTCTTTGAATATATACTCATAACAGCAAATTATTATAATGATAAATATAGGGTTAATAAAGACATAAAACGTACAATGCAGTTAAGACATACGGAATTGTACGAAATTCCAAAGACATATACAAATTATGGAGAGAGAATTCTAAGAGTAACGATACCGAAATTACTCAATTATGTAAATGTTAGTGTACCTAACATAGCCAAAATTTCAGAATTATAGAGAAATTATAAGAAGATATTGCTTGAAAATCAAAAATAACTTAATTAAAGGATTGCTACTCTCCTGTATATATGTTTAACTGATAAAAAGTGTGTAATTTATTTTCTTTATAATAAGAGTAAAAATAAATTGTACCTGATCAACATATGTATTTTCCTGTGTAATTATACTGATGTGAAGTAATGATGGAGTAAAACTCCACCAATGCTCTGCATAGTTATTTTTTGCCTATGCAAGCACCTCCTGACAAGTGACAGTGGCTCAGGAGGACTTATATTGTATTTACAAGGTTAACATGTAATGAAATTAATTTGTAAACATTTCAATTTCACCTATTTCTGATAATGGTACTTGTATTACTTGCATTGTTGTAACGAGACCTGTATTTGAATTATTTTTTATAACTGCATAATAATGTATTTCTGAAATATTCGTATCCACGAAATGTATGTTCATATTCCAAACACTTTACAATGCATTCTTGAAAATTGCAGAACAATGGGTCACCTGCTCATTGAAATTACCCAAGGGTGGTGAAGTCTTTAAACAGTCCTAGGATGAAATAAACCCATCATGCAAACGATGAGCCAACAACTGCCTTTTAAATTCAAATCAATAAGTTTATTCTATATTTGTTTCCATCGAGTTACGAGGGTCGTCCAGTGTGTTACGTAGAGAAATATATGAGAGGTGAGGCCACAGTAAGTGAGTGAGCATGCAACAACAAAATAATTCAGTCTTCAAACTGATTAATATCACGTTAAATTTGGATATGAATGTTAGTTTAATGTTTTTGAGCGTGTGGAATAACATCGCCAACATGTATTATTAACAATGGAGAAAGACGAAATGATTTTTCACCATGGCAATGTGCGAGTTCACCCATGTGTCGTTGCCATGGCGAATTGTACGAATTAAGATTTGTATTAATGCCTCGTCCACCTTATTCTCTTGTTACCATCACCTTGGACCTTTCTCGCTTCCTTTTCGGACCTTCTGACCTTCTCTTATTTCCAAATCTCAAACTTCTGGGAAAAGCAATGTTCACCAAATCAAGAGGGAGTCGGGTTGTTATGGTGGCTAGAATACTGGCTAACCATCCGGGGGGTCAGGGTCCAAATCCCTGTTTAGGAGGATGTTTTTCAGGGGGAACCCGATCCCTAATTGAGTGTCTTGTGGAGGGTACTTCAAGTACACTACTCCATCTGTCGGATGAGACATTAAACCGTGGTCGCCTTGGCGCCTTTCGTTAAGATCAGGCTAATGCCGACGCCGGGTTTCTATCCACCCTTCCTCCCTTACGTATCCCCTATGTCGTAAATGACCTTAGCAGTCGGTCACCTCCCCAAATATCCAAACCAATCCAAATCAAGTTGTCATCGCCGTTGTGAATTTCATAAATATTGATTCTTCCTACTTTTCCTGAGGGATTAAGAAAATTGGAACGCCGATGGACCAAATGTGTAGAGCTGGAAGCAAGGAGACTATGTAGAAAAATGAAAAAAGAATTTTTCGGGTGAAAATTTATTTACTAGCTTATTAACCTTCATTATTTGATCAACCCTCGTATATTCACCCCCTCTATCTTCACTCGATCAACCCATAATGTTAATATTAATAAACTCTTCTCGGGCTCTGCACCAGGTGATTGGCTTCATGTTTGCCGACGTTTCGGAAAACGACTTGTTTTCCATTTTCAAGGCGTGTTACTCTGTCCGTGTCAGATTGTAAACTGAATTGAATTGACCGTTGGTCGGGCCCAACAATTGAGCTCAAGTGCCACTTGATTGGCTGATGTTTGGATTTCGCCCTTGAATTATTTTCTGATTTTTCCTTATGTTTTTAATGCAATTGATTACAGGTGTCCATGTATTGCTCAGATGAAAGCCAGAGTCACGATTGAAATTTATTGGATTAAGGCGTATTTCAATGGCTTCTTTCATTTGATGATGGGGAGCTCAATTGTTGGGCCCGACCAACGGTCAATTCAATTCAGTTTACAATCTGACACGGACAGAGTAACACGCCTTGATAATGGAAAGCAAGTCGTTTTCCGAAACGTCGGCAAACATGAAGCCAATCACCTGGTGCAGAGCCCGAGAAGAGTTTATTAATATTATTCACCAGGAGAAACTTAAATCTTTCATAATGTTAATATTTATCTTTCATGAAGATGAGTGCAGCACGTGGCTGTACAGCTAAATTTGTTTCATACCCAGACGCCAATCATCGCATGATTCGTTAATTCAGCATGCCTCGGACCTCTCTCCCTTCTATTTCGGAATGCATGGACGCCACTAGTAAATTTTTTAGGTGGAGCCATACCCACATCTCTATGACATTGAGAAAACTTCTAAGGCGAAGGCCTGCCTCCTTTTTTTGGAAATAAATAGTAGTGCGAGGGGAAGAAATCATGGGAAATTTCCAAAGCAGAACGTACCAAATTTGTGTGACCAACCATAAATTTATAAAAGAAAAAGTTAAAGATTTTTTTCTTCGGCGCAAGGAGACATCACGCCACCTTTACTCCTGTCGTAGTAACACCAAGGCTAATGGTTCAGATATTTTTCTGTTCCTCGGTTTACTGAGAGTCCGTCTAAGATATTAGCGTAGTTAAAATTATTTATTTGGCTTAGAAAAAACTCAAAACTAAGCAATTTTTTCACGATCGCATACTTTGGAAATATGTCTTATGCATCCCAATATGCGTTGAATAATGCGATAAGAAGGATTTGCAGCAGTGTCGGCAAAAGCAAGGATATGTATCTGAATGAAATGATAACGCAAAGATGGAACGGATTCGTTGTTTCATCTGTTTTTCACGCAGCAGCACTTCACCCGAGTCCGTCCAAGATACTAGCGCAGTTGAAATAAACATATGTAGCTTTGAAAGGAATAACAATTAAACAGCTTTTTCACGATCTAGTGATGAAGACCACCATCATGGTCACGTGATTCCTTTCCCCGATAGGCATTGGACGTATTTACTGGTTGGCTGCGTTTCCAACTGTCAACTACACTTCGACTTTCCTTCCCTGCGACTCTAATTCCCCTGAATTGCCTACCTACCTCTTCTTCTTCCGAACCATTTATTGCATTTTTTCTTTATTTTTGAATATAGCTGATAGTAGAGCAAAATACTTATTTCGTTTGATGAATTATTCGGAATTGTTTAGTGAAAAGTTTTTTGACTCCGCGCTGAAGTTACAAATGAATTATCTCAAATTCATCGGCCTCAACACTCGGATACAATTTCTACCACACGCTACCCCCTTCATTTATAGTACAAAGTATATTTGATGATGGGGATGTAAGAGACCGGCGGGAGTTGCTCACTAGTTAAAGACGACGGTAAAGTGTTTCATGCAGGACAGGATATTTTGTAATGAATAGTGGACAAGGTGAGACTGATGGAAAGACCAATGAAATGAAAATGTGGAAAAAGGGATGCATTGTGAAATTCTAAAAGGAGAGATATATGGAGTGTTAGGAAGAATATTATTCATATGAATTATATTGAACGTGTCGGAAGCTAAAGAGATGATGCAATGAAAGGAAGGGTAGTGATTAGAAAACGGTAAAAAGATTACAATCCCATACAACAAACTCTGGCTCGTAGGCTTCAATGACTGAAAATATCATAAAATAAACGCTGTGATGCTTCTACGAGAGCGGTTTGTATGCCAATATAAAAAGAAACGGTTGCGAACTTTTGTATGAGTAAATTTGATAACCTATGTTATTCATTCCGCTCATACTCAGCTTAAAAAGCTTCTCTTTGGATGATACTCTTCTTTTGGCCGATAATCAATGGGACCGGATTCGGATCCAGGTCAAGGCGGATGGTTTTCTTTCTCTGTTTAAGTTCACAAAATTGTGCATTGTGGGTGAATCCGTAGTTTGATCCGTGGATAGTCCCAGTACACACAAAATCAGTCAAAAAAGAGTGAACACCCCATCGTATTCCAAGAATAGTCTTACTTCCGGAGCTGTGGCGTTTAGCGTACGACAAGCGACTGACTGTTGCATTGCAAATCTAGCTGTCAATAGCATCTGGCCGTGTATAGGTCACAAAAATCCACAAGGGAATAAGACGCCTGGGTTGTTTAACTGGCTAAAGCACTCAAGCACTAAAGGCCGGAAATTGAGGGACCCGGGCTCGTGTCCCAGGCAAGTTGGATGATTTTCCCTTGGCGGAATTTCGTACAATTCATGTTTCTTTTTTGGATGATACACTTCATACTCACGATATCTTAGTCTAGAGTCTCCAGACCCTCGAGTGACCGTCAACTCATTCGTTCGTAATATTAAGAGCGCTAGTCCTATGTAATCCATCCAAACCCACGCTTCACTAACTTTTGCACACAGTTCATTTGAGTTCTAAACCTTAATTCAAACACCGTATAAGGATGAAATTTTCCCTCCTAAACGAGAAAATTATAATTTTTAAGTTCAAGTCTTGCTTTGTCATAGATTTTTCGCTAAAAGTTATCGCTATCGGTTCCCCTGTAAGGCTCAATAGAAGTGTGCGACGTGAATACGATACGAGGGGTGTGATGGAGACATGGCCAGAAGAAGGCGAAACAATCGAGACTCCCACACTTGAATTCCCTTGGAGGACGGAAGGAGTCCAAAAGATCTCGCCCTCCCTCACAGCTCCCCCAACTGGCAGCCGTGTACTATTCATAGACGGGACTCAAGGCCGCCTCGAAGATAGGTCCGTGCTTCTCTTTACTCCTCTCTTCCGTCCTCGTGTTTCTCATTCGCGTGCGTGGGAAGAGTGAGTACGCAGACGTTAAAACGGAGGTCTTCTGGTAGTCCGTCATCACACCACCGCCATATCTACTCTGCGGGTGGAGTAAACGTAAATTTGTCAGATAAAGTCAAATACTTGACAAACGTAAAGTTGTCAGATAAAGTCAAACACTTGACAATCACTTAAACTTCAGCAGGACGCAACTCAGGGAGGGCACAACAAAGCATATGCGGCGTAACCTTAAAGAGATCATGATTTATCCAGCGTATAGTAGGAAGGTCCTCGGAAGAAAAAGGTAAAGAGGATTTGCTTCTTTGCTCTAGTTAGGCCACACCTCGAACACGCCGCGAGTATTTGGGACCCTGGGCAGATAGATTTGACGAACAAATTAATTAAATACATAGGAAATCTTCGCGCTTCGTTAAAAGCTGCTAAAAGCAAACATATAGAGTTTCACGGTTTTCAGAGGGCTTTGGTTGGGAGCCTCCTGAGACTCACAATCAGAGGCTACACACTAGGCTTAGTTTGCTTAACATTTTCAGAACAGGTGCGTTCCAGGTGGACACAGAGAATATCATTTTAACGCCACATTGCATCTCTTGGTCCGACAGAAGCGATAAAATAAGAGAGATACATTGTCGAATAGATATGTACAATAGTTCGCTCTTTGCTCACACAAATGGTGACTTTTAATAATAACTGAGCTCCTCTTTAAACTCACCTAAAAATCACTTCACTTGTTAACCTCTGAACAAACTTCACGGTCACACGGTTGCTGTCTTAACACCCCCTGCTACATTTCCATGGGCACGGTAATATATGGAGGTGAATCTATGAAACAGCGACATCACACGAGATAAAAAAGAGAGAGAAGGACATCGACTCGGCGTGACATTCACATTCATACGAAAGGACAACTAAGAATTGCTTGTAAAGACGGAAATATGGTAAGCATGGAGATTGCATGAATAGAAAACTAATGTGTGACGACATAGGAGATCGATAATATAAATAGAGAGGATACGACCACTCTTTCCGTATGTTACCATCCTATTAAATAGAACGAAGTAATTTTCAGTATCTCTTATTGATACTCACCAGAAGAAATGCCAGTTAATTCTACACTGATGGGATAACAGTAAGGTACAATATCGTTATTCTATCTGAAATGGAGAGAATTTTACTTCCCAATTAAAATCTTAATAATTTTAAGACGTGTAAATCCACGGCACATTGTGAGGAAAGATGTTAGAACAAGCGGGTTATTTCACCTATCTCAGAAGTGCATACAATGGGTTTTTCAAGAATATAAATGAAGAAAAAGAGAAGTCCAGAGAGGATGGCCAAGGGAAAAATGCATAGGGAAAATAAAGAAGAAATGACATTTAAAAAACTGCCAGGAAGTAGGGCACAGGGGAGGATAGAGGGCTGCAGACTACCAATCTTGGGTTTGAGCCACCGATGAATGAATGAAGGGAATGTGACCCGTTCGGCCACTTAAAGCTCTTTTACAGGAACAGTTGGAATTTATAACAGTAAAACTAATAATTAATATTTATGCCCGTATTCATAGTCGTATTCCTAGGGGTTACCTGGGTATCCCCTAGCCGGGTAACACCTAGGGGTCCCTACGCTGAGCGATTCATAAACCTTACCTGGGTAACACCCAGCCAGGGGACGCCTGGGTAAGAGATTTGGCAACACTCACGCGGAGAAATACATATGAACGGTTCTGCTGAATGGTTTTCGATGCTCATTTTCCACCGTAACCAAGCACGCTATAAACAATAATATATTATACTGTTACACAATGTTGCTGAAAAATGATTGTAGGAATATGAGAGAATGTTTACAATATTACTCAAATATTTATGTAATATGAATGGTGAGGAATATGAGGGTGGTTCAACAAGTAGCCTTGTTTGTAAGCAGAAGACGTTAACATAGAAAGTTGTTGATATTATTGTGTACTGCCATTAGTACAGAAGTATCAATTCGTCCCACGCGTGGGCAGCAGTACTGCGTTGGGGGAGCTTTGGGTAAGCTTCATGCCTTACCCAGGAAATTGACGGCCTGGGGGAGGGTTAGGGGACGGCAGACCCCTGGGTAACGACTATGAATACCATTTCTGAGCCTATGGGTTCCCCCACACCTGGGGGACACCCAAGTAACGACTATGAATACGGCCATTAGACTTGTGCAATGATTAATATCTTATTTATTTTGTAGAAAAATAAATCCTGCGTGCGGTAACAGTGAATATAACATATATTTTACGGAGGAGAAAAAGCAAACATACTCACTGAACAGACACCCTTATATTTGTATGTATCAGCGAAGAAAATTAGCGTCAATCAACGTGCAAAGAGTCAAGATTAACGGCTCATTTCTTCATTAACTTCAAGGTGAAATAGAAGACAGCGATTTGGGAACTTGAGACTATTGGAACTCTGATCATCCCGCTTGAGCTCTGAGACAATTGAAGTGTGATAGGTGTAGCTCGTAGGTTACAAACGTCGAGCAATATTCTACGCAGTTAGCAGTGCACCACGCAAACTGTTGGGCCCTAATTATTAAGGATCACTGAGACGATCTAAATGTCGGGACAGGTCAAAGCCGTTAAACACACATGGAGAGGTTGGAGTACAAATTAACCCAACTGCACTCACACTGAATATTGTAATGGTTGATCATTTAAGGTAGTCTGAGCGAGATAGTTATCTAGTCATAATAGAGAACATATTCGAAAGATACGTTATAATTTCACCAGCTGTAGGACACATAAATTAAATATTGCGTTATTAATGATGCAACAATATAGTCTTATATGACAAAAATGGTTAGTAATAAAATGAAAATTTGTAAATAATTATTTAACTTGACTCATTTTTTTCGCGCGATGCGTTTGAAACTCCTCAAAACGGAAGGTTTTTTGTGATCCCGAAGAATTTACTGCGGAGACAATATGATTAATTTTCAAATATAGTTGAGATAAAAACTACACGCTGTTAGTTTTTTTACGACATATTAGTGTTAGAAATACCTCATTTTGTAAATAATGTCTCTCTGGAGTGCGTACACGTACCATTTCCCATGTAAAAGGGCTGGTGTTTCTTGGCAAATATCTCCGCAAGTTATGTGGTAAGGGGTTAAATTAAGGGGGGTTAAATTTTTGGCGTCATTAGAAGGGTGAGATATTTTTCTTTCAAATGAGGCCAAATTCATTGATTTCTAAGTAAAATAACATTTCGCTCAAAGTACCTAAGTTTTACTATTTTCTATTTTGTTTTTGCCGACAATAGTAGTTCCCAATTTGATTCGCAGGAGTCTTCGATACTTTCTTGCCTCTCGGTAATTATTTACATCATTTCGAGGTAATTTTTTCTCAGACTCTCCTTTCGACCTGTGATCTCATTCTTTGATCATCCCCTTTGTTGTTCCATTATTTTTTCCTTCATCAGTATTTTTTACAAACCCGTCATGCCTTTGGACCTGTCTTACGATTCCTCTTTGTCTAGCAAAACATACCATTTCGCCCTCTACTCCCTGTGGATATTTCCTCTCTTCGCTTTTGAGCTGAGTGGTGGCCTCTTCGTCTTGGATGGCTTCTTGACTTGAAATTTTATTCTTTTATCTCATTCTCGAGTCGAATTCGATAATACTTCCAATGAAGGGGAATGATTCCACATGCCTTAACCTTTCTCTTGGAGGCTTTTCAGAATGTCTTAAACATAGTAATAGCAGTAGGATATCTTGGAATTACCTTAACTAACTTTATATCGTGGGGATTACACATACAAAACATATGTGGCGCAGCATTAAAGAAACGACGTAAGGGGTAGAATTTTTGGAGTCTTTGTATAGGTGAGATATTTTTCTTTAAAACGAGACCAAATACATTGATTTCGAAGTAAAATGATATTTCGCTCGGACAGCCTTAATTCAACGTAGGCCATGAAAGGCCATCGTCAAAGGTAAGCGAGCTCCCATACAAACTTTCCATTCACAAAAAGCGCGGGAGAGTGCAATTTTCATATTGCACGCAGAGCGAGGTTAATTGTTCCAAAACAACTCGCATGCTTCACGAGAATACTGTACACAAATAAATCTTTCACATTTAATAGCTATATATTGTTTGCCTTGGCTTCATACTTAGCTTTCATAATAAAAAAAAACAATCTATTTCTATTCACTCACTTACTTCATTCATCATTTTTTGGCTATTTTTCCCACATTTTTTCCTTATTGGCAGTATTTTTTATTAGTCCTGAAATAAAAACAAGCACACTCCAGTGTGGACGCATTGGCATGGAAACGAAGTGACGGTAACATGGAAGACAGCAAGATCGAATGCAGTGAATGTAATTCAACGGAGGGGGGAGAATCTATCGAAAGAGTTTCAATAGAATGAAAAAAAAATCTTTTGACGTGGACGTCCTGCGAGGTGCAAGGATTTCCAATTGAAATCCAGAAGAGTTTTCCTTTTTTTTTTTTTTAAATTTCCCCTCCTTCCCGACTTCGTGACGTCGGTCGACAGAATGAAGTCATCTTCAAATGAATCCCGATTCACATCGTAGTTCCAGGAACGGTGATTGGGGGCGGTGGGTGTCGTAGGGGAGGGTAGAAGGAAGGCGGGATTAAATGACGTGCATGGGCACGCTACTGAAAAGAAAACATTTGAAGATCTGCGAGCGCATAAAACACAATGAATGGACGCTTTCGACGCAGTTCAACCCTCTAGCGATTTTCTAAGCAGCTGCTTCCCTCATTTGCCAAGGCATAAAGTTTTATCGCCCGGAAAACGAGGGGGGGACATTAAATTTAAAAAAAATTGTGCTGCCATATTTCCCGCGATTGGGAAAGGCTAGTTCTCACCAGATGACATCAATACGCGCTTGTCAAACTTTCAGCGTATATTATGCCAAGATATTTACGACTAGGAATACACAAATGGCAGTATCCAGGTCAGAAATTAAGCCAAATCATTTTCGTAATTAGTTTACAAGTTCCATGGAATTCTGAAAGTTTTAAATCAACCAGATACTTTATAGTAATACTTCATCTTCGCAAAACGACAATCCACCTGCTGTAGTACACTCTCTCTATGCTTGCGACATTTTTAATGGTGTGACTTTCCTTTATCCTTTGTTTATTTTCGCGGATTATATTTTTGAACAGAAACTCCATAGTTCGCGGCGCATTCCAGATGCAGCCTAAATACAGTGACGTAAGATCTCACACTCACTTTCTCAACCCTGGAATTTTCTACCACATACTCATAATAAAATCCAAATCTCCTTTATGTGTTGCAGAATACATGTCTGGTAGGATGTTTTAAGGGATGATTCTGAAATGCCATTCACCACTCTGTAACTATGATAAGGAAGATAACTGTCATGCAAATCGTAAATCGTTAATGGGATACGCTAAAGAATACTACATTTACATACTGCCCTTCGAGCTACCACATTGGCGTGTGACAGAGGGTCTTAGGAAACCATCCATGTAAATAAGTAACGGATACTGGGCAAGTGCGACGGTTAAGTTCCGAAAATCAGCTACTTCTCAATTGTTAGCATGCTCAAGTGCTCTAACGTAGACCCCCTTCTTGTGAGGAATGGACTAAAGACCACTGTGGTGATCTCGTTAGCCTTATGAACTTTTATCGACAACGAGGATCAAAATTGCTTTCAAACCGTCCATTAAAACTTATCCTTAATCTATTATGTAAGTACTAAATCAATTCATTTTCTGATGACGTTATTAATGTCTTACGAACTGCAAAATACAACGGTAGATTAGATCGCGAGAATAAAAGTGAGGGAAATGACTTTAGAACGTTTAAAATATTTTTTTCCGCGAAAGATAAGAGACTATAACAGCAGGCAATGAGTGTTTTAAGTAAGTTTTTTGATAGGTAAGGTAGCTAGACAGTTGATTGGCTCCCTAATATTTGTATTTTTATTTTCTGCCTTTTACTAACAGTTGTTCTAGCTTGTTTCCTTCATAACTCTTGCATGTCTACGCATTTATTTTGTTGCAAAAACATTAATAGAAGCAATACCTCTAATGTTGGTAGCATACCTAGAGTATTTTTTATGCTTATGAAAATTCACTTTCTTAAGCTATTTAGTGTTTTTGTGCTAATTCATCGTAGAAGTAATGTATTAACTTTTATGGGTTATATTGTAGGGTATGTTGGTGATAACCAACCCCCTGACACACACTATTTGTGGTGGCTCAGCAGGGTATTTTGAAGATCTAGATGAATATAGGCTTCGGAAATGGCAACCAATCTCTTAAACGTACATTTTTATTCCATATTTTTCATTGGATTATGCGAAACGGAAACGTTATCCCATACATCATGGCAGTTAAAGCCTCGAGAAAAACAAATCCCACTGCGACTTTTAAAGTTTGACGATCGACAAAGGACGCATGCAACGATCTCGTTTGGATATGAGAGCGCAGTATCTTGATTCATCCTGCGCATTCGAGCGATGAACTGGAAGGCAAAGAAGCGAGGGAAATGGGGAAGGCCGAAAATAGATAAGAGTGCAAGGCGTTGCATGACTCCACTTACGATTCGCGGTTGGTCTGGCGGAGCACGCTCCAACGAAACTTAGGTAAGCGTACTGGTAGGTACGCAGCCACGCCATGACTATCGTGATTCGAGGGATGAATGATGGCCAAGCATCCATTGTTCCATTACATAAAAGTCACAACATAAAAATTTCAAGCCGGAAGTTTAAAAATATTGTGTGCACATTGTACAAAACAATACTTGTAGCCCAAATGTCATGATATCAGTCACAAGAGCGTGGGACACGAATGGCTATAGTGGCAGTAGGGTGGTCCATATATTTTTTTAATAATTCGACTTTAGCTTGTGAGAGCCCATGATTTTTCTCTACTATGACAGAATAAGAAAATTGGTGATGCGTTATTAAATCAAATAAAGGGAAGGTGGGCCGCGTCGCACTCCAGAGTTTTGCAATTGTATCATTTTTCGCTGTTTTTCGGTCACTCCAAGCCAATACGAAGCATTTGGCCTTTCCAACTGATTTTGCGTTTGATATGTATCTCCTCCAACATTTAAAAATTCAGTCCCACAACCATAGAAATACGGGTTCACGCTAGGCATAAGTTGCTTGATAAATTCAGAACTGATATTTTTCAGAGCGACATAGAGAATATTATCATGACTCCTCACTACATCTCTAGGTCTGACAGATGCGATAAAATAACAGAGATACACTGTCGAACAGATAGGTACAAAAACTCGTTCTTTCCGCGAAAAATAACCGACCACAATAAAAATTGAGCTCCAATAAATACACTCCTATAATATATGTCACCATTTCATCTCCAAAGATCTTACACCTTTACACGGCTGGTGACCTACCACCCCCTGCCACACGCCCATGCGGCGGCTCGCAGGGTATTATGTAGATGTATAAGTATCATGACATCAATATAGTAATTTTATTATTTATCGTAGTGCAATATAATCAGGGTGTTTCATTAAAGGAATTCGAATTAAAGAAAAAAGGAACTACATTATCGTGACAAGAGTATAATGACTGCGATACAAAATTCCAATCGCAGTCAGTGATATTGGAGATACTTCAAAGTTTTAGATCAGGAGACGTGGCAGCCACTTATACAAGAAGATCATCGCGGCCAGCATCCATAAAATTAATGTCATTTTGCCAAAGAGAATTCCATAGAGAGATTTCAAGATGATTTTTACACAAAAAGTCGAATAAATATGACTGCAATGGGAGTTTCCAAATTGATCACTGAATATCCGACGTTGGAGGAGACTGAGGCATGTTCATTAGCCAGTAATTCAACAACTAATGGGCCATTGGCCCAGAAATGGACCTGTTATCCGTCTCGCCACATTGTTGGCGTGTGTCTGGACCGGCTGAGGGCCAAGCGAGCCGAAGAAACTGGGTGACGGCCGGGAAAAATTTAAACATTCTTGACAACTCCCCCAAGATACGTAGCAACCAGCTGACAACCACATTGACTGGTAGTGGAAGTCAGCCACCGACCCAATCACTGGTCTAAACGCCGATAATTCCAGTCATTATAGTATTTTTATTCCAATCATTAACATTTCAACGAAGAGGATGGTTTAAATTTCCTCCCCAGCTAAACTCAAATAACCAGATTTTAGCTCTAAAGATTCGTCATTTTGATCTGATACATATATATGGCAGTTGATGCATTAGTAATAATAGTATACAGTAGTACATTAGTATTTTGTATTAGAGTACATATGTACATAGGGCGTTGTAAAAACTCCGCATTTCTTCTGGTTTGAATACATTAAACGATATTGAAGCTACATTTGACTGATTAATTAGACGGAAAATTATTATTATATACTGTCTAAGACCGTATTCTCATTCAGGTACCCCTTAAGTGTTCACAATAAACTACATTCAGTAAGAGCCGAGGTCATGTTTGCGAAGTGTAATGGACTTGTACTAGTTCGTTCATGTGGTTGAAAAATGCGTCAAAATGACGTCAGCCGGGTTCTAAAAATACCTCGTAAAAACGCAAAGAAATAAAATTTAACCCGCAAGCGAAAGTTAAGCGAAAATAATTGCACATTTTTCATTTCGTTTCTTAAAATTTGAATGGTATTCACATACGTAACCTCATATAACTCAACATATGTTTCGAAAT
This sequence comes from Ceriagrion tenellum, assembly GCA_963169105.1. Lineage (NCBI taxonomy): Eukaryota > Metazoa > Arthropoda > Insecta > Odonata > Coenagrionidae > Ceriagrion > Ceriagrion tenellum. The sequence continues at coordinate 13,173,511 of OY720639.1, forward strand.
AATTCGATTACATACCATCAGATTTTTTCTTTAACGCGAAATTATTCACTGAGTAAAAAAAACAAGTATTTACTAATGATTTTCACTAAAAATTCGAATTGGGCGTCGTAAACACAGTTCATTAAATTGCCTTAATTCAGGCGAAAATTTAAAAATTGCATCATTTATTATCCTACGCGAGTGGTAATTTACTCCAGTTAAATAGATTTACTTTAGTGGAGTGAGGTCCAGGAATTCTAATACGCAATTGAATTTTTTAAATTTATATTAAATATTAAACGTGTGAATTCGCTATAATGGGACAATCTGTACGCATAAAATCGAACTATTTCGTAATATATGTCGAGTGGCATTTTGCTACGAGTTACAGTATTATTAAATAAAAAATCAACAAAATGAAGACTTTTCCACTTTAATCTATGCATATTAATAATAAGTACACTAAGCACTAGGGTGGTTCGAAAAAAGGCTTTTCGCGCAAATCGTTTCCCGAGGTTTGCCAAACCTAATCTTTTGCTACGACTAGGAAGTACGCACAAGATTATTGCGCAGGGTTGAGGCTTTCCACTCTAACCTGACAAAAAAAATGAGTTTTTACGAAAATTTTCTGGAATTAGGGACTTTTTAAGGGTTTTTCCTCCATATTTCTTGAAATAAACTTTTTAAAATTTATTTTCTCACAAGGTAAAATTTATAAAATAGTTCACCTAACACATTTCAGTTGATATTTAGGGAATATAAGATGTAAAAGTTTTATTAAAAGAGTATTTAAGGTCGATTTTCACACATTTTTGAGCATATTTTCATGAGTTTTCGAAATTCTGCCAAAATTTTGTTTTTCATCAAAGCACAGTCTACTACCTCTCGATCGCTTCTTTTAAATCAGCTTCGATAATTAATATAGACCATTAAAAGCCATGGATTGTGAAAAAAACGTCAATAGAAATTGTAAGGCTACTTTTTCGTTTATGGTTCATGGCAATGTTTCCTGCAAATCTCTACAGGAACGAAAATCTTTCCATTCGCCTTTAACACGGCCTTAAATTCGTGGGAATCGATGGCTGGTTTACCACTCAATTATGCGGGGAATAATCAATTGATGAGTCGATTTCAACATGGTGTATTCACTCTATCGCCGGCGCTCAGCGTAGGTTCACCGGCGACAGCGAGCAGCCACCGCCGGCCGCTGGGGCGAAGCGTTGCGGCAATCGGGGGCAGCATTCCCTTTTATCACGAGGGCGCGAGTGGAAGTGGGGCGGGGTCAAGACCCTATCCCATCCCAACCCCCACTCCCCTCGTGGAAGACGTGCCGCTGAAGACGAAGATAAAGACGGGCCGAAGGAGAGACGATATTGTGCAGCGGTGGCGACAGGCATGCCCCCTTACACCCCTCCTTGACTGCCTGACGTCACACTTTCTCCTCCACCGCCCCGTCATTCCTCCGTCGCGTCTCCATGGTGACAGACGAAGAAAGAGCGCACGGCGAAACTCCCGACGGAAAGGATTAAACATTCTGACATCCAGACGGGCGATGCAGGAGACGTATTTGCGATTGCACTGCAAAACGCATTTGGGAGAGCATCTAAGCGGACTTATTTCAGTAATCTACCGGTAAGGGTGATTTAAATGGATGTCAATAAAATATTTTCCCGGATTTTTACAAATGGACGTCCCTTTTAGTCAATGTTTCTCTCCCTTTCTCTAGAGCAATGAGCTGCCGCGTGCCACCTAAGCAGCGATATTCGCAACTATATCGCACGACTTGTGCAAACAATTTTTTTCATCATAAATGAATTATATCATAAATTATAAATATATGTATACTGTATGCAAATATTGCTCGCTAAATAAGATAAGCCATAAAAAATCCGGGGGAAATTTCTTTTCAATAGCGACTGCTAAGGTTTTTCCAAGGAAAAATCCTATTGTTTAAATCTGAGAAATATTGATAATATTGTTATTTAAAACAGGGTTTTCAAACAAAATTGATTGCAATAATCAAAAATTTCATTCTTCCTGCCATCTGATAGTGAAAATATGAACCCTATATCGTGATTTCAAGTAATTTAAAAAAGCAAAAAAAAAGAAAACCCTTCACTTATCCCAATGCTTTCATTATGAACGAAAACTAGTGTCCTATTTTTGAGTCCCTTGGGACCATTTCAGCCTTAAATCCTTTTACCCCGATTGATTTCTCGTACTTTTAATACTTTAAATACCGAATCTCAGGAGGAACGGTAAGGTAATTTTCTAAAATAAGTCAATGTGCAGAAGAAAGAGATACAACGGATCCTGTTTTTTTTGCATTGCCGCACGCCATCAAGCGCAGCAATGAAAAAGCATGTGTGTAATTGGCCATTTCGCACACGAAAAACCCCTGCGCTCTATGGCATTTTCCCAGCATGCACAATGAACATTATTAATCGGAAAGGCTTATTGGATAATGTTCTCAATTATTCGTAAGTCGAGTCAGAGAAAAATAATCCCAGCAGGCTACCGCCAATGAAAGTCAGCCATTTACCCTGGAATGTACACCACTTTTACTGAAGGACAGTAATTTGTGGCTAAAGGTTCTTCCAATTTTTCACATTTAGGAATAATCGGTAGTTTCAGGCGTAACTTAGTGGAATTTGTTAACACTATAATGACAGCACGTAACTTTCTGATTCCACATACCTTTATTTGGAACGACCCGGATTTCGACGTTCAACCCCATCTTCAGGTAAAGACTCTACAACATCCATTGTTATTTTCTATTCACAATATTGAAAAATATTTGTAAATAATGAAATACAAAGTGAAGTAATAATGTATAATTTGTTAATATTTTTGCACGTTAATACTCTGGTTCATGACCATTGGTAATTAATGTTTTTTTTGTTCTTGTAATGAACACAAGATATTAAAAAAATACTGTTTCTTGACTTTATAAAAGAATCAAAGTTGTAATGTTCTGTTTTTGGCCGCACCAGCCAGCTGTATCTTTTTTCTTTCTCGTCAAGATAACTGTATATGACGGCATGTTCGAATCCCAGTCAAACCACTTCATTTTTTCGCGGATGATTTGATCCAGTTGGTATATATCTTTGTATCCGTGTGCGTGACTGCTTACCGCATCATTTGTTCCATGCAATGATCCAAAAATTGTATAATGCTTGAATATTGGGTTCATTACAAGGGGCATGAGAGTAGCACGCATAATTGAAAGTCATAGATGGGCATTTCCTCGGAAGAAACGCTCCATAATAAACAAGATCAGTTGAAGAGGGGTCGACCCACACAAAAATCCTTTCAAGTCGGGCGGGATCGTAAGGTCAGGGGTCAAAATCTCGTCTGTGGTGGGCCAGATGTTCGCCGTTACCCGTCTCAGGCATGGAGACCAGAGAAAACGGTTCGGGTGAAAATGCACTGCGTCACTGGCTTGAAAGATCTGTTGAACTCATGCTCTACTCATTTTGACAGTGTCCAGTTTTTCATACTAACCTATCAAGTGGTTTCTCACTACATCGCGTTCCAGGAGCCTTATAAAAGTCGAAACGGACGTGGCTGGTACATCACACCCCACTTCATAGTACACACATATTCAGTGAGTGCTATTTCATGCAGCTCCGAAAACCGTATCATAACAATTGGGTGAATACAAAAGGACCTAATGAAAGCCATGAAGGAATAAAGGGTTTCGACTCCTTCCACGGAGAAAGAATTAACTCTAGGGTACGCTGCATTTGAATTGGATCCACATGAAAGAAGGACATATAAGATAGAAAGAGATTGAAAAGAAAGAAAGTGAAAAGAAAGGCGGCGAAATATCTTTTGAACAGGAATAAAAAAGAGAGTGACAGAGATGCCGGGTTTTCTGGGATGGTAGAGTCTTGAGAAAGGGGAAAAAGAATGGGCTGTCTGGAATGTTCAAAATAGCAAATAAATGAGGAAAGGTTGTGGGGAAAACAGAAATTACAGAGAGGAACCAATATTCTTGGGGAAGAACGACCAAACCTATAAAATTAAAAAGAGAATGCAAAAAAGCTACTCGTACTGCCAAAAATTACTCATTTCTCAACGGAGAAATTATAGAATGGAATGAATTACCCGGAGAGAAGTTTAATAGCATGTATATACGACATGCTGATAAGAGGATGATCATAGTAACCCTGTTCTGTTCACCCGATTCACTTGCACATAACAAGCTAATAAATGAATTCAACCCTCTCTTCATTTTGCAGTCAGTTCTTGATGATGGCTAACTCTTATGTAAGTTATGTTAGGTTTATTAAACAAGTCTAGTAAAAAATACATACTTCATTACACGAGGGCACTGACGACCGTTTCTGTTTTGAAAATGGTTTCGGTTAACATTTTGTCAGAGCAAACTCAACCGCATTCGTTCTCCATCGAGGATGTTGTCGTAAACTAACCAAGTGTCTTATGTGCTTAAAATTAGCCATACTCACATTGAATAATGCTTTATGCGAAAAATATGGTAATTCATACTGCTCAAACCAGACCCTAGGTACAGTAAATCAACCGAGGATATTGAGTAAATGAAGTAAAATGGATAAGAGAAAAATTAATGAGGATATCGATAAAATAATAACGCAAAAAATGACAAAAATTCAAAAAAGAGGAATTTAATATCTTAATGACTTCTTAAACTTAAACACTGTAACATACCAAGCTTGTTGCTATTCACTTAGTCTTGTCCATTAAAGGGACTGGTCCCTGATAAATCCCATGTATCTCCATCTGCGTGGGTTACTATTAATATATTTTATTATGTTCCACGGATTGATGAAGGAGGACTGTGGTTGCCTCTTAGATCCATTAAAAACTGAAACGCTAATATTCTCTTAGTTCAAATAATACTAGCGGACACATTTTGATGCCAGCGTTATCCAAATTTATTTTTAACTCATTCCTTTCTTTATGTCGAAACGAGTTACGAAAACTGTACGGCACACAAAACTCAAAATAATTTGGCGTTTTTGCCAAGAAATGCTGAATTAGGTTCAATTTCACATACGAGAGGTAGGTCAAATTTTTTTTGGACAAACTGGCACTGGTCAAACCTTTTGGCAAAAGATGAAGCAAAAGAGTCTAATCAGTAAAACCGAAAATGCCTAAAGTCGGTCAGAAAATAATCATTTGGTATTATTTCATTTTTTTGCTTGATAGCAGGCAGTGGGATTGTTCGCTAGGAAAGTAAAAGTGAAAATTCCATTCCGACCAGCTGATCCTTACACAGACATAAGTTCCCCTCCATTTCCGAACTTTCTGCAGTTCTTTGACCTCGTTCCTCTTCCCAAGACGCCTAGCGAAGAGCATTATTTGGACGCCGTCCTAGCTCTCATGACCCCCATTCACCTCAAAACACACCAAAGTTTGCTCTGAGGGTAAAACCTAACACGGCCTGGCCTCTTCTCTCTCGGCTTACATCGACTTCATCGAGTCGATACACAAGTACCTGAATGAAGGCATTTACGGAATGGTGGGCACTGCAATTATTTTTCTGATAAAAATTATAGAATTGTCAATACTCCGTGTGTTAAAATTATGCTTGTATTTTAAGTGCAATTTTTCTCCAAGTTTATCAGGGTGGCAACTGATATCCAATTTTCAAAATCCCTGACTTTTCCATTATGGATTTACCAATCTCCCAGGCCGATCGCCAAAAGGTCACCTCTTATTGGTATATTTTTTTCTGCTGAATTAAATTTTCTACGGCAGGTTTAGATTTTAAAATCACCGAATCTTGTAATTTTATAACTGCAGTACTTCCTATTAGCTAGTGTGCTCCAGCTACTTTTCGACCTGAGTTTCGGGAGTTAAAATAAAACACGAGGTAAAGATGCCGAACAACATAGCCTCGGATTCCTCTTGATTAGCGTCATACATTGTGATCATGATTTTTAACACAACTAGGCAAATTTTGTAATAAGAATATACCAAAGGGATACATTGTACGTCTGATTTACAACTAGACAACTAAGAATCACAACTGAATACTCCACGAATTGATGGGGTTTATTCCATGCACGTCAGCGACGGACGTTAGTTTTAGTTGGTGAAATAAAGGGCGGAAAAGACTGGCCGATAAACGTAATGGTTGAAAAATAACGAGAATTCCTATCCCAGTTGACTAATTTAGATATTTTTATTAAATTAGTTACAATTTCTGTCATTAAAACCATATTATTGCACCATTAATGATGCAAAATTTTAGTAATTTGTTCTACAGCTGGTGAAGCTAAAACGAATAATTTGAATACGGTCTATATTATGATTAGGGAACTGTCTTGCACGGACTATCTTAAACGGATGAGCGTAAGAGAAAAAGCTCCATTTCGCGCGGTTGATTAGTAATCAACCTTTCCGAACGTATTGGGGTTCTTCGACCCCGTGCCCTTACCCTGCCGAGGGCCACGTGGCGAATTTAAGGATCCGTTAAGAAACCGTCCCCCGCCCTCCACTTTCGAGACCCCCGTCCCCTTCCAAAAAATAAACACTCCTAAGTTTGTCCTCCTAGAGGAAGTGGGCAAAAACCCTTTCCCTCAACTAACTCCCATCTAGACCCTCCTCTCAACGGTCCTCGTTTCAATAGTGACGAAAGACACGGAAAGCTGCAGAGAGAGGGAATACATGGAATGCTTGGGAGAAGAAGGGGGTGGTGGCTCCGTGAACGGGGTCTCCGGGAACTAAAACTTTTCACGAGAGCGAAGGGACGCAAGGATTCCAAAAACAGTCTTAGCTTCCCATCAACGCCTCCGGGGGAAACGCACCCCTTGAGAGAGAGAGAGACGAGGCAGGAATCAAAGAGTGAGTGATTGAGGATACGCAGGAAGGGATCCCTACCGAAGGGATAGAATTCAATGGGGTGTTTGTGAAAGACGAAGACTCTAGTTGATAGCAGCAATTGTATAATGTTCGAGTTGATGAACTACTGATTAAGGTGACCCTGGCCTTAGGGTCACCTATTCCAGAATTTCTGAAAACTCTGATGTAGCATCTTTTTAAACATACATACATACCATTCACGCGGTTCCCTTCCGGGGTAGGCACAGTCACAGAGTTTCACTCACAAACACACATTTGTACACCTAACTCTGCTTCAACAATTTCCTCCATACTGACCTATCCTTGCAAACCTCTTTTGCTTCATTTACCCCCATACACTGCTTCATACACGCCCTCCTGTTTTTAAGACTCCTAATATTCCTCCTCCTTAGAATTTCCTCAACCACATTCAACGACAACGTTCTCGGCCTACCTCTCCCTCTCGCACCATGCATTTCACTCTTATATATCTGTTTCGTTATTCGACTCTCACCCATTCTCTCAGCATAACCAAACCAACGAAGCACACTCCTTTCATATATGTCCATTACTAGAGCATCTAACCCACATTCATTTATTATCCACTCATTCCTGACTCTATCCATCCTACTTTTGCCGCAAACACTCCTCAGATAACTCATACCCACGGCGTTTAGTCTACTGTTATATCTATCCTGACATACCCATGTTTCACTACTGTAAACAAAAGTGGGGAGAAGAACACTTTTGACTTAAAAGTGGAGATTTTAACTTAGACTCTCATGGAGATTGCTTAGATGAGAGCAGATAAACGTAAGTTTTAACGAGAAAGCATAAGTAAAGCTTTTGATAAAAACGGTTTCTTAGAGGTAAAAAGTCCCGAGGTATTAAAAAAAAATAAGAATCTCACCACCGCTTTCTACTAAGTTACGGGTGAATTTCGCCCCTAATATCAATCAAAATACGGTAGTTCTACACAAATGGCACTGCAGTCGGTAGCTTTGTCTTGATAAATGCAGTCTTTGAAAAAGCAAGCGAAGAATAGCTTAAATTTTTTGTACCTCTATTTTGGCTTTCGACGGGTAACTCATTTCATCACAGAAAGCCTGATATTTTCAACCAAATAACCAGCAATGTGTTATTAAGTATTTTTTTGGATCACATAGCCAAAGCGGAGTATTCTTAAGGTAGTCCGAGCGAGAAAGTTCCATAGTTATAATAGAGACCATATTCGAATTTTACGTTTTAATTTCACCAGCATTGCATTATTAATGGTGCGATAACATAGTTTTATATGACAGAAATTGCGAGTAATTAAATGAAAATATCTAAATAAGTCTTTAACTTGACTCATTATTTTAGTGCGGTGCGTTTGAAACGCCTTCAAAACGGAAGGTTTCTTGTGATACCCAAGAACCTACTGCGGTGACAATATGATTAATTTTCAAATATAGCTGAGAAAACATGCAAACTACACACTGTTAGTTTTTCTACAATGTCTAAGTGTTAGAAATACCTCAATTTGTAAATTATGTCTCTCTGGAGTGCATACACGTACCATTTCCCATGCAAATGGGCTGGTATTTTTTGGAAAATATCTCCGCAAGTAGTGTGGTTAGGGGTTGAATTTTTTGTTTCATTAGAGAGGTGAGATATTTTCCTTTATAATGAGACCAAATTCATTGATTTATAAGTAAAATGATATTTCTTTCAAACTACCTTAAGAAGAGCAGTTTAACAAATATTCGATTAATGACTTTAAAATATCTGCGTGGGGGTATTTTGCATTCAATGCAGGACGAGCGTCACCGGCAACCTCTGCTCTCGTAGGCGAGGAGAGCATTTCTCGCCTCAAATGGGGACGCAGCCAAGAAAAGCGTGGTGGTCGTGGATTGGGCCTTTGGCTCGATAAACTTCCCGAAAGCAAACGTCTGCTTTGAGAGGGAAATGGCTGCTTCCGGGTGAAACCGATTTTAGAATCCCTCGGTCGGAACTAAGGGGGGAGTGGATCACTCGCAGATGCCACCAACCATTGTGACTTGGAACTGTTGTATTTCAGCGTGAGAGGCCTTCGCCCTATCTTCACTTCCCTAATGGTAAACTAACCATTTCTTAAATCTGACAAGTAAAAACCGCCGGCATGACGAAACTGTTTAAATTTATGTTGGTATTATTAAATGTTCAACATTGAGTTTAAAAAAACAATGCATATTGAATGACCTAAAATTCCGAGTCGTCTCTAATAAAAAATTTTATACTGTGGACCATGAATATATATCATGGATATAGATGTTTGGAATTGTTGCCTAGGCTACGTGTTGCCTAGATTTCCACATTTAGTTAACCAAGTCCTTGGCGCCACTTCAAACAAAGTCTTTTCATTTGTTATTGTAAAAAGACGTAGTTAATTGTTGCTAATGTGTGACTGGTGTACATTTCAATAACGATAAAGGAGATATGAATTACTTGATTCTTTGAATAATATCTTGCTATTTGAGTGATCTAAAATTTACTTTTTAAATGCTAGAGAGGAAATATCTATTCCAGAAAATGTGTAAGAGGTTTATGACGTCCATCGTGTGCCGACGACGATGTTTGCCAGACTCTGACTCTAATTTGAATGCATTAAGCCTGTTCGGCTTAAATAAAGAATTTTGATTGCCTTGTTTAAACAGAACTTGCTTCCTACAAGGCTTCAAAACATGGTATGCGTCTATGAGGACCCAAAATAGGAGACTTGGATTGAAAAATAAGAATCTGTTCAAGGCGGCGATAAGTGCATTCCTTTTTACCTGCACTGCAATGATTGCCATTGGGAATACTCATGAAGTCACCTCGCATTATTATTAAATTTCTGCGTAGCGATATTCACGAAGTGCTAAGAAGTTAATTGTGCATTTGTGTTGTTAAATTTGGAGAGGAATTAAATATATCTGTAGACCGGACGATATTAAAAAAGTGTATAATTACCTCTCACGTGTAGTACTTTATTTTTATCCACTGCATTATGATTAATTATAAGTAAAACCCATGTATATTCATGGTAAAACCAGTACGACGTGTTTATTTACAAACTATCGACTGTATTTACCTTTGAACTTCCGTCTTTCATTACTAGGTGGCACCACTTTCCAAAACGTTGTTCGTTTACGGAATTCTAGACAACAGTTTTTGGCGATGAGATAACAATCCATAATATATATTCATGATGTGGACCAAAGTGATATTGCTTCCCCATTTCCAGTATGATTATGAGCCATTCAACCACAGGTTAAGTCTGTCTTCCTAATGAGCATCCAAAGCTAATTTTCCTTAGCTTAAGATATGCTTTCCTTATAACAAAAGTTACTCACCCTTCACAGATGATCTGTTATACGTCTTAATTCCCCACATTTGCCTAAGAAAATGGCTTGAAAAATCCCATCGGTTGTCAAGGAGACGGTTTAGCAAATACGCAACATTTTCAGAAATTTTATCAATATTTTGTGTCAACGTTTTTACGATTAGGACCATTAAACAAAGTTTTTATGAAAAATTAAGAATCTTCAGACATATCCTCTCGTTTGGCGTTCGTCTCGAAGATATTGTACGCCGAGAATTAGATGACATATATACCAATCACGCCGATCCCTTCTGGGGTAGGCAGAGTCATTAAGTTTCACTCATGAATACATATTTGTACACCTAACTCTGCTTCGATAATTTCCTCCATACTGACCTACCCTTGCAAACCTCTTTTGCCTCATTTACCCCCATACACTGCTTCATACATGCCCTCCTGTTTTTAAGACTCCTAATATTCCTCCTCCTAAGAATTTCCTCAACCACATTCAACCACAACTTTCTCGGCCTACCTCTACCTCTCGCACCATTCATTCTACTCTCATATATCTGTTTCGTTATTCGACTCTCATCCATTCTCTCAACATGGCCAAACCAGCGAAGCACACTCCTTTCATATATGTCCATTACTGGACTGCATCTGACCCACATTCATTTATTACCCACTCACTTCTGAAGCTATCTATCCTACTTTTGCCGTAAACACTCTTCAGAAATAGCGAAAAACTCATTTTGCTAGTGTTATTCCCGTATAGCGATGAATCTTAGCTCCATTTTAATTCTCAATAGTCTTCCAATCTTAATATTGGTTGACTGCAGCCCTCCATCCTTCCATATCTAATGTTTGTTTCCTCACTCCCCCGTAGCTCTTCTTATGTACTTTCCTCTTGCCTTGGTAAATGTATTTATCACTTGGCCTGCGTATTTACACTTATTCCTCTACGCACACGACCAATTCACGCAACGAGGGAAGCAACCATTCAAGCCATCACATCATAGGTTTACGAAGCAAATAATAGGTACCATACGGCACATTAGCTCAGGGGAATTTTGATAATATTAGAGTGCACCTTTGGCCATATTGAAAGAATTGGTCATTGCAGTCGACGCGTGGAAAACCCAATGATAACAATTACGGAATAGTTGTGGTGCGGTAAAGATTTACCCATCATCATCAAAGATTTCTCAATGCAATCCATTAACCGCAACTCGAATGATCCTTTACACCCAGGTATTTATTCAAGCACACTTTCCTCTTAGTTTTGCCTCTTTTCTATCCCTTGCCCTCCTTGGATCTTTATCCTCTATTTTTCCTTCAGTTCTATTCCTCCTGTTCCTACAAATTTATTTTTCTTCAGGATGCGCACAATCCATTCGGTTCTTCTTCTCTGCATGGTGTGCTATTTGATCCCTTCCTCGTATACTTTTCTGTATAATTGTTAATTTAATATCACTTATTTTATCCATCTCTTAATAGGTTGAGTCGGGTTGAATTAATTGTGCTATGTTAATGGTTATGAAAAGATATAAGATAGCTGGTTATCATTTGATTATTTGGGAAAGAATACAACATATGCGTCAATAACTACTTATTATGGTATAAAAGGGAAGGATAATATGAGGTATAGTGGAAAAAGAAAAAAAAACCAGTGTCATAATGAGGCGAAATGTACCAAATGGTTCACAGACCTCCTATCTGACGGCTGGATTACAGTGCCCTCTACGTTACACAAAGTTATAGATGGAAGTATTTCCGAAAAAAATTACCATCAGCATCCTACTCTGGTGCCAACAGGCGTCCTAACACCCCCCGCCATAAACCCCTGCAGCGGCTTGCAGGTTGGTGCTCTGATGTTCTCAAGCCACTACACCAAGCCAATACCAAAAAATTAGTTGCTTATAATACGGCGCGAAAATTGATATATCACTCAAGTCATATTGGACTAGGTGAAGATTAGAGGCGTGAGATTGGCATATAGGGGGAAAAAAACAAAAAATACACAGGTAAAAGCATGTAAGAGGAAGAACAGAAGTCAATTGCAGAAAACTGTAAGAGAAAGAGTCGGAGGGCTTTGAGCGTGAAAAGTTGTAAAGCATAAATATCTGGGTTAATATAAAGAATTTACTTAATTTCGCCATGAATATACATCCAAATTTGTTTTATAATAGGTAATTGAAAATACGAAATTTTACGTAAAATACATACCCTAGTAGGTTTTTTGTGATACCCAAGAACGACTGCGGTGATAATATGATTATTTTCAAAAATAGTTGAGTAAACATAAAAACTACACACTGTTGGTTATTTGACGATATCTAAGTGTTAGAAATACCTCATTTTGTAAATAATGTCTCTCTGGAATGCATGCACGTACCATTTCCCATGTTAAAGGGCTGGTATTTGTTGGCAAATATCTCGGAAAGTAATGTGATAAGGAGTAGAATTTTTGGGGTCATTGGATAGTTGATATATTTCTCTTTGAAATGATACCGAATTCATTGATTTCTTAGTAAAATGATTTTTCGCTTGAACTACCTTCAGAGCGCAAAGAAGTGCGTAGTTGTGTAGATTAAGCGCCCCTACGAATCGCATGCCTTCAGACACGCGCAAGCATAGGAGCGAATGCGTTTGTGAGCGAAGATGGGCACGCGTCGAGTGTGTACGATGGAAATAGCCGCCTCTTCATCCTCCGGCTTCCAATCCTACAGCTAAGCGCTCTTCGCCAAATTCCAGAAGAGAAACCTCACAGAGTCGAGGACCTAAGCTGGATCTGATTGAAAAAAGGGCGTGGCATGTAAAACTGCGTCGGATTGCTAGGCACACAAAAGGTGCAGTTATCATGGAGAGGCTCGATGGCGACCTATATAGCCTCTTATGAAGCCTCCATAAAACTTGAAGCCACAATCAAACGAATTTATTGAAGTCAAGGTAGTTCGAGTGAAATATCACTTCACCCATAATTCAGTGAATTTGACCTCATTTTAAAGAAAATATCTCACCTGTCCAAATATACCAAAATATTCGCTACTAATTTCCACATATTATCAAGACAGGAATGATGAGGTGCTGAGGAGGATTGGATAAGAAAGGAGTATTTTGAGAGAAATAAAAAAGAGGAAGACTAATTGGATTGGGCATATTTTAAGGAAAAATAGTGCTCAGAAATAAATTATAGGAGGGGAAACAGAAGGGAAGAGAGGGAGGGGAAGGAGGAGGCACGGAATGCTGCCAGACATCAAAAAAAGAAGGAGCTATGAAGAGATGAAGAGAGAGGCCCAGGACAGAATGCTGAGGAGGCAGTGCCGTTGAAACCTGTCCGAGGACAGAATCACAATGATAAAGATGATGATATCAAAACACCTGAGAATTACAGTTATAACTTGGTGTACATCTTTTTCAAGTTGATACAGGAACCGCACATTACAGATCTATGCACATCACATCTATTCATAGAGATCACTATGACGCAGACTAGGAGCAACTGACAAAACGTTGCTATAATTTATGAGTGATGTTTATACATCCTACTCCCGATAAATGACCGAAATGTGCAAGTCTCACAACTTTTAGAGGGATTAAGGTGGGAGACCCTAGAGACTCGGAGGCTACACGCTAGGCTTAGGTTGAAATTCAGAACTGATATTTTTAAGAACGACTTGGAGAATATTATCATGACTCCTCACTACATCTCTAGGTCTGAAAGAGGCGATAAAATAAGAGAGATACACTGCCGAACAGATAGGTACAAGAACTCGTTCATTCCGCGAACAATAAGCGACCACAATAAAAATTGAGCTCCACTAAATACACTCCTATAATACATGTCACCATTTCATCTCCAAAAACTTACACCTTTACACGGCTGGTGACCTAACACCCCCTGCCACACGCCCGTGCGGCCTCGCGCTTGGTTTTAAGTAGATGTAGATAAAAGCAGCCATTTTCATTGTAAGTGCGCACAGCCTGCGTTCCTCAATGGGAAATCAGTGACCGCGCCTGTGGGGTATGCAGCTCCCAATTGCCTCTCCTTCGCCTGACACGTATGCTGTCCGCCCGTTTACTGATTCACAGGTGTAACCACGGGAAACGTGCGTCGAAGGAACCCGCCTCCCAAGTCCTCCTCCCGGAGAAGCGAATGCCCTCATCCACCATTTATGGCCGCACGAATATCCGCGAGGAATTATTGACGACAGAGCGAACGAAAAATCAATATAGACCGCAATATTTTTGGAATGACTTTTAGTTCCGTCCATTATTATTGCTCAAGATTAATAATTGAAGCGCATCGCCGATCATTTTATTCGACTACCTTCCACCTCACTTCGGCTTATCCTGGACCCCCGAGTGACCCTCCCAGCAGCAAAGACCATCACAGGCCGCTATAACAGCCCTCTGAGTCATCTACACGCACAAAATCTCCTATCTTATTATTGCATTACTTCTTAGTGAGAGAATGGAGCCACACGGAGAGAAAGCAAATATTTACGTTGCATTTGAGAAAATGTGGAGGAGTAATTACTATTGACGCCAAAGATGAAAGTGGTTACTTCTTTCGTTAAATATGATTGACGCTTCAAGTATAGGGTCTTGCGGGGAGGAATCAATCCCTATTACAATCAATGGTGTTTTTCTCCGTGAACTTAAAGACACTTTTTTTTTTTGGGCCAAAAATCAGAGTCAACTCAAATAAACTTGGTATCCTACTGTCGGTGCAAAAATGATATACACTCGAGTTTGGGCACTGATTAAAAATGAACCGTGGTAGTCATATGAATGTGGGTTACACCAACTTGTGTGGGAAAAACATATTTAAATGTATCATCAAACGTTCAGTTCTTTCTAATGTGCTATGAAAAAGTTATTAACCAGTTTATGAAACAACTTTTCCTTGGTTATGAAAAGTAGTAGAAGCAAGATCTTGGTCTTGATTTGAAGCTCTTTACAGCAGTATTTATTGACAATTACCATCGTAAACTCACATGAGATATCGATTTTTAATGAGTTAATAAACAACCGAGTATTTTAGCGGGCTCAAGCCAGCGTCAAGGCGGGCGTTTTCGCGAGAGGGATGGTGAAAGTTGGAGCGCTGTTGCCACTTGCGGGTTGCCAGTAGCTCCCTCACAAACATCACTTAGATGGCGCCACAGACTCATTTCTATGTAATGGTATTATTACATTCCAACAAACTCTTATCAGATAATTTCAAGTGAAATTTGATGCTAAGGAGACGAAAAGTAGATCCCTCTCAATGCATGATGAAGTATGAATGAGAATTTATATATTCAACAAAGTAGTCATTCCTTTGAAAGGTTGGGCAATGATTATCTCGTTGTTTGCAGGTTTTTTCTCAAAACTCAAAATAGACTCGGCAAACTATATCATTTCACTGGATTTAAAATTTCCGTGACCGATTGCAACCAATGGCTACCTGAATAAAAGATAATAATCACAAAAAATATATCGTTTGAAGCCTTAGATCTCGCGGAAAACGACGAAAAACATTTATCCCAGGAAGGCTGCGATTATTTTAATGCATTTGAGAAAATAACTGAGAAAGAAAGCTAATACAACTTATAAAACAGCACTTTCAACTAAAAGAGGACATATTCTTCCATATAATGTATACCAAGATATGAACTTCATACAACGTAACCCAAAAAGAGGATTTTGGAAACCTAATCACTGACATACAGGGTAGTACTCTTTTCACCGGCTCGAAAATGGGTGGTAAAGAGAGGTAACAAAAGTATTTTCTATTAAATCTACAAGAAATTCATGGTGCAGAAACTTTAAATAGTGCAATACATTTATTTACCAACATCTTCAATTGCTGGTGTTAACATTTAGGTGTATGTGACAAATGTTCATACACATTATCACGTTTACATGATTAAAATTAACACTAAAGGGAAATACAAAACCCTTTCACCGATGCATTCTTTTGTGGCATGGATTGCTGCTAGGATAGCGGGAAAACAGTAAAGTTATTTCGTTACACTGTTCACGTTACGAGAATCGCACGGTGTCATCAATAACTAGTTGCACGAGCCTGAAACATGCCTCCCCTCCGATTCTGATTATCCTCGATCAGGCATCAGAGGGAGGTCCCAATAAAGAACAAGTAGATCACTCCATCAGTCGGATGGGAACTCAAAACGTAGAGGCCACGGTAACGATCCTTGACTGAGTAGACCGATGCTGTCACCAAATGATCTTTCCACTCTGACTCCACTCGTTATGACAGCCTGTCTGAGAAAACCTATTCACCTGTCCTCAATTTCGCGATGAACCTCAACCGTCTATTGCTTCCACCTAAGTTGTTACCATTCTTTCCAAGAGTTCAATGGCACATAACAGCAGATTAATAGAAGTATCCATCACCTGTGTACCTGAGGTACGATACAATAACGCGTTTACCCTCAAGTACCCGTGGTAAGTACATGGAACTGGGATCGTTACCATGGTGTAGTCCGTGTATCAAATAAGAGATTTTTTAATTCGCCCATCAGTTGGTTGTAAAAAGCTTCTGCTTCTGAAATATTGAATTCCTTTTTCAAAAAGATAATATCATTACAAATATCAATATTACACACGGTAATATTTACCGGAGAGAATCGTAAAAAGCATTATTTCGCTACTGATCAAAGCCAAGAGTAAGTAGAAAAAAGTAGGAAACTTTAAAACCCGAGGTTACTGTTTTGATCACTATTGTAGAACTGCAACAAATGCGAAGCTATTCAAATTTTCATGTTGAAGGGCCTAGAATTTAGAGGTATAATGCGGCCAATCAATTAGTATATTTGCCAATGTCAAATAGGAGGCGACCCTTGCTCCTAGCTTCAACAAATCTGGGACTTATCCTGTAGAGACACGACACGGTCAGACCTCGGGAAAATTCGCGGATATGTCATCACAGCCCCAGATAAATCTCAAAATATGAATGGGCATATCTAAAGATTTTGAGGCTGTAGCGTCAAAATTTCGTCCTTGTTGAGGCTCGGAAAGTCTGAGGCCGTGCAGTGGACGTAGAGGAAGAGAAACGTGGAGGTTCTCAATATGGTGGACGAGGAAAGGAAACTTCTGGATGAGATAATAATAATAATAATAATAATAATAATTTGTCTTTTATTTCGAGCGAATTTAGGCCAGTACAGTCCTCTCTTACAATTTTTTAATTCGCCCATCGCGAGATCAGGAGGAGGCAGAGTAGGTGACTGGAACAGGTTATCATGGACAAAAGGTTGCCCTATACCGTAATAGAAGGAAGAATGACGAGAAAGCGGGGAAGGGAGAGAAATAGAAAAGGTTCAATGGACAGGATGAAGAAGGGTGTGATGTACGCGGAGATAAAGAAATAATTGGAGATAAGTCCCGTCAGGTGTGAAAATCTGCCATTAAATGACACTTAACTTTAGCTTTAATCTTTATAAACTCATAATAAGTATTATATTGAAAATAGTCAAAACCTACTTGAGCTGATATAAAAAATCAACCAACGTGAGTAACTCAGGATTAAAATGTATTTGTAGCTTTCTCACTGGCCACCAAGACCACTGTGTCGAAGCCCAGAACGGTAAGTCAACAAAAAGCTGAGAAATGCACAATAAAGTATCCAAGACCAGAGATATGAAGCAAATTTCTACATCTACATAATATCCTGCGAGCCGCCGTATGGGCGTGCGGCAGGGGGTTGTAGGTTACCAGCCGTGTAAAGAGGTAAACGTTTTGGAGGTGAAATGGTGACATACTGTGAGGGTGTATTTAAAGGAGCTCAGTTTTTATTGTGGTCGCTTATTGTGCGCGAAAAGATCGAGTTTTATGCACCTATCTGTTTGGCAGATTACCTCTCTTAATTAATCGTATCGGTCAGACCTAGAAATGTCGTGAGGCGTCATGATAATATTCTCTGTGTCGCTCTGAAAAATATCAGTTCTGAATTTCTCAAGCAAGCTAAGCCTAGCGTGCAGCCTCCAAGTCTCTAGGGGCTCCTCTCACCTTAATCCCTCTAACAGTTGTATTATTTCGGTCAAACGACGAGTGTAATTGCAATTGCATTGTAAGAATTGACCCTAACTTTGACAGAACAGTGATAAAAAGAGCAGTGACGAGGAAAACCGTTCGCCCGCCCCGGTAAAGGAAGTCGTCCCTCTCAAGGCATTTGGGTGGGAACCTTCTCTCTCCCGTTTCGGACGCTCGCCAAAAAAGGTTGGGCGAACCCCTTGGAACAAGGGAAGTTGGAGGAGGGGGAATTCCAATTCATGAATGCGATCCTATAGTGATGGGGGGGGGGAGGAGGAGATGGCGTTGCAGGTGACAGGCGAACCTCCTTAGTTCCCTGTCCCCCTCCCTCCGCTTATCCCTACCCCACCAACCTTCTCAAATCCCCCTCCTCACTCCCAGATTAAAATACCTTCAAATACGTCACTGAGCAGCGTTTACGCCCTCGGCGAGAAGGGAAAGAAGGGTGGTGCTAGGCGAATTCCTTGGCGGACTCCCGAAATATTTCTCGCCGCTATTCCTCCACTCGCAGCGCTACACACCACCGCCAGGGGGCCGCGGGGAGGAGGCAAACATTTCACTCCGAAAACGCTGAACAACGATTTAATATAGAATATCAGAGTCGAAATGAATGCGGAGTATATCAGGTGGGCATTGCGGGTATGTAACCGACGACAAGAGAGGTCAACTTAGGCTTAGAAGTATGGGAGTGAAAGCAAGAGGAGGGATACACGATGTCCGGATCAGACCACTATTATTTGAATTTACATACCGCGCGAGCCACTTCTAGGGAGTGGCGCAAGGTTCGCAGACAATATTTAGTAAATCCATGGGTATCGACCAGTCTGATTCAGATGCATTTTATTTCCTACATGATGCAGTATCCTTGTAAACCACTTGCGATTCCCTTACACACATGCATCGCTTCATACACGCTTCCCTATTTTTAAGGCTCCTCTCCTAATATTCATAATATTCAACCATTTTTGGGCCATTCTGCAGCGCAGAATAATATTTTTATACGAAACTCAACGTTTCATTCTTCCAACTGAGAATGTTGACAAGAGACAGAAAAAGTCAGTTATATTTTTTACTCAGTGCACAAATACACCTGAATTTTTCAGTCTCTCGATCTAGGTACGAGGAACAAAACTTTTTAGAGTTTCACATAAAAAATTACTCCACGCAGTAAAAAGTTCCAAAAAATGTGTTCATAATTTTACAGATGATAAGTTGATTTGTAATTTTATTCATCCGAAGCACCCCCTACCACATACCCTTTGGGTGGCTTGCAGGGTATGACGTAGATGTGGATATACTAAGGAGTACTAGCAGCGCATATCGCACAATTCCCATCTTTTTGTAGTCATGTATTTGAATAATGCTAGATTACTCACGGTTCCTTTCATAATTGTGGCATGAAATGCAGCGCATACTGTAGAAATTTTACCTCCAGTCATTCACTTCAGTACGCAATCTGAGTACTTTTTTTGACGTAGATCTCCACCGATACAGTAGTATATAGTTGCAATCTACCCCCAACCAAAATTCTCAATCTCACTCAGCCAGATATAGGGGTCAAGGTCGAAGATAAAAAAAATAGCAAGATGGAAACTGAGAGGAAAAAACACGCGACCCAAAAAATAAAAAAAGTCTCGCCAGCACTCACATTTTTTGTAGGCGTTGGAATTTGGAAGCGGAGCGATCCAAGGACTTCGAAAAAGAAATGCAGAAGAAGCGACGGCGTGTATTTGGAGGAGTTTTCTTTTCCTCGAGAGTCGAATCTGATTTTCACGGAGTAAGACGCGGAGAGTGCATGACGGGAAGTAATACGGCGAGGATAATTTTGAGGAAAACACTCCTGTCGAAGTGAATCCTTCGGGGTAGGGGACCTCAATTGTCGGCCAATTTCCCTCTCGCCGGGAAGCTTCGGGTGTGACCAAATCCCCTCATTGAGGCTTCTCAAATTGCTCCTCCTTTTAGGAGACAAGAGGGGAAACCATTATCAAGTGTGTCCAAAACACACAACTCAGGGATCGACAAAGGCGCCAATTTAGATCGTTCACATCGAAGATTTAACACTAGAAGGCCTGGCATTCCGGACTACCTCTACTACCTGAACTACCTCGCTTCCTGAACTTTCAGATACCTCGCTACCTGAAAGGGGTCATTTTGACCCCTTCATTCTGCCCGGTTTAACATCACCTCGGAGCGCATTGTTTAACACGTTTCTTTTATATTTTCATGGTTTCTAGACACGCTTTTTATATGGCTAGCGTTGGTTCAGCTGGACCTTATGACGGCTGTTGGTTACCGGAAAAGTATTAGATAGGTAACCAGCATTAATTTAATTTATTCTGCCAGGTACTCTTCATTTTTTATCATTTGTCACTAGTTAAATAGGTGAATATGAGAAATGATCAACAGTTAGCGCTATTTTTGTGAATTCATACAATTTTTATTATAAGCTCAAAAGAACACCTACAAACTTAGGTAATTACTCGAAAAGTAATTTCCTAAGCGCGTAACTTCCACAAATTATGAGCTATGAGACCAAACTATTTTGGAATACTACTTTAAGTCAAATCATGAAAAGTTAATAAGTCCCGGCCGTGAAACAGTAATAAGAGTATGGAAAAATGACATTCAATTTTGAAAAGGGTCAAAATAATTCCGACCTTGTAGCGTTAAATTAAATGTGTGGCGACTGTACTTGACCATGTTTTAGCGTGATCTTGGTATTCTCACTAAAAATATTAACCCTCTTTTCGCTGATTTATAAGAATGAGCAGAAGTATAGTGCATACCAATAAAATTTATATAAAGAACTGCAAAACTATAAGAATCTAGAGGTTTAAATATATTCGGCAAAACTTTGAGAGACTTTACGGTAAGCATAGTAGAACACTTAAGCACTACTAAAATAAGATATCAGTGGTGGCAAATCTAAGACACGCGAGTCAAAGGCTACTTACATTGTTTATTTCATCTCCCCACCATTGGGAATGGTGGGAATTATTTGTGGTCATCTCCCAAGAACACTCAAAACTCCCTGATTTACACACAATCATACCAAATACGTCGTTCCCTTCCGGGGTAGGTAGAGTCACCAAGTTTCACTCATAAATACATATTTGTACACCTAACTCTGCTTCAATAATTTCCTCCATATCTTCAATGGTTTACGAGTTAACTTCGTGGAATATTGAGTTAATATTGAGATGAAATAAGAACACTTTGTAAAAATCCACACAAACTTTAATGGTATAAGCTCGACCGGTTTCAACACTTTCGTATCATTCTCAAGTGACAAGGGACTATTGTCCCTTGAGAATGACACGAAAGTGTTGAAACCGATCGGGCTTATACCGTTACAGCTTGTGTGGATGTTTACAAAGTGTTCTTATTTCATTTCAATATGAATTTCCTCCATACTGACCTATCCTTGCAAACCGCTTTTGCCTCATTTTCCCCCCATAAACTGCTTCATACACGTCCTCCTGTTTTTAAGACTCCTAATATTCCTCCTCCTAAGAATTTCCTCAATCACTTTCAACCACAACTTTCTCGGCCTACCTCAACCTCTCGCACCATTCATTTCACTCTTATATATCTGTTTCGTTATTCGATTCTCATCCATTCTCTCAACATGGCCAAACCAACGAAGCACTCTCCTTTCATACATGTCCATTACTGGAGCATCTAACCCACATTCATTTATTACCCACTCATTCCTGACCCTATCCATCCTACTTTTGCCGCAAACACTCCTCAGATAACTCATACCCACGGCGTTTAGTCTACTCCTATTAAAATATTATATTTTAAACAGTCACCAGTAAATTATTTTTAAGAAAGCAATTAAATTCCACCGAATTATGTGTATTACATGAATTCCGTTCAATCTGGCTACCATGCACTCATATGCCTTCGATATAGAGGAGAGGGAGGCTCAGAAGAAAAGTTAGTATCACTTGCCTGGGCTTGCAGTGTACGAAATACAGCATTTTCACACTTTACTGCATCGTGGTGCTGGAATAACTTGTTTGGCGAAATGAATCTCGGAGAAATACCAGTGATAGTGTGGTCAAAATAGGGTCGGGAGAAGGATCTAGCATCTGCCGCAGCTGAGATCTACGCTTCCCCTTCACTCCCATTCCCCGCCCCGGAAAACAGCGCCACCGGCCGTCACAGTGGAAAATTCGTTGCATGGGTTCACTACAATGTTCATTGAGACGTTAAAATATGCTATGTGCAACAATGTAAAGGTCCTACTCTGAGATGAAGGATTTCTGGTTGGAATTGATGCTGAAGTATGAACGAATATTGCCGTGTGCGTCATGGCGACCACCAGATTTTCGTCAAATTTACGTTCCCCTCGCGGTTAAAATAATAACGTAGAAAGCAACAAACAAAAGGCTACGACACTTCAGCTACGAGGGCAGTTTTTTGTTCGACCTCCGGTCGCACAGTATAAACGCCAGACAAGCGACAGGCGCGTGGTGTGCGCAGTAGGCAAATGCGCATCTCCCGCACCACATGCTCCGTCCTTGCCGAGTTCACTTTGTCAGTCTGTGCTGAGCGTTAGTCACATAAGCATGGCCGCCACAACTGATTCTCCCACCAAGTGCAAATTGCGAAGCTTCATTCGTTTCCTGTAAGCAGAAGGGAAGAGTGCAGCAGAAATTCATAGAAGAATGAGCCGAGTGTATGGAGAAAACTTTAATAGTGTTGGTGCAGTGCATGAATGGTGTCGAAAATTTGAAGATGAGCGAACTTATGTGCATGGTTTAGGGGGTCAATTACGCAAGTCTGTCGCTACAGACGGCCTTGTTCCACGAGTTGACGAAGTGGTTAGAGAAAACCGTAGGCTCATCATAAGTGCTTTGTCTATGGAATTTCCGGAGTTTCAAGATCTTCTCTGTACTCTATCGTTACAGAAAATTTAGGCTTCAAAAAACTTTGTGCTCGCTGGGTCCCAAAAATGTTGACTGACAACGCTCATTTATAGACATTTAAATTCATTGGCGGAAACATTTAATGAAAAGGGTATTGTAAAGCTTGTCTGCAGGTACAACAAATGCCTCAATCGTCAAGATGATTATGTCGAAAAGTAACCATAAGTGTACATAACTTATAGTAATAAAATAATTTTTTAACATTTACTTGTTTTCTATGTATGGCCTATCGGAGGTTGAAAATAAACTGCCCACGTAAACATTAATCTTACTTCAGTGGCTTGCGCACACAGATTTGTATCTGAAAGGAAAGCAAAGCTGTAAAATAAAAGCTCGTAGACATCTTCGGAAGCGTTTTAGATCGTCGTACATAGCACATATGTACGTAGCCCCCATATGATCAACAATTCATGTAATTAGTACGCCCGTAAAATTACATAACGCACAATGTATTGGATAAGGATGGACCGCATGATAACCGCCCGCGCTATGAATAGAGAAACGATTTTGAAAAGGACATTGGCACGAAAGATAAAAACGCAATGAGACAAGGATTGGAGGCAAAACGGACCCCGACAGTTTAAACAGGCGGTGCCAAAAGAAACAAAGGGGATTCTCAACCCGCAACTAAGATTATAACTGAAGTTATGAATCAGTGCTCTAAAAATACGGGGAATGGAAAACTAACAAACGTGTTCTTGACACACGGCTCCCAGTCGCGCGTCGAATATCGAGGGTTCGCCCACCCGGAGCTTAGTTCGCCTTATGGAACTCCTTCGTCACATGATGCCAGTAGTGCTTAAAATCTGCCTCGTGGGGTGAAGCTCTTCCCCCTGCATTAAATTTATATGAGGCGTGCAGAGCATAAGTGAGATACATCCAAAGAAATTGGTTGGAGAAGGACAGGATTGGAGGAGGAAAGAGTGAGGAAATTTGTCACAGCTATAGAGCTGCACTCTGTGAGGAAAATAGTGAGATGTGGACTTAACTAACTTAGTCTTTGAAAGGAGCACGCCGTGTTGTGTGTAGATATGTTATCATCCCAAGTATTTCAGTTTTTGACATTACCCAACCACTGTTCTACACTCATTCTGTAGGTTAAAGGCGATGAAATAAGACGAGAACATCGCACAAATTCAAAGTGAACGTCATGACAATTACAATTCACCGACATATTGCTTGATAAATGTAGCACTCATGTTTGAGAACATATCTAAGTCTCGTTCGTCATTTATAATCCATTGTTTGCTGATAGGTGAATGTTATCGGGGTCCTAACAGCAACAGCGACAAAACATGAATCTGCAGTTCACCAGTGGAGTGCACCAGCTACTGAATGTTGTTAAGTTTGTACCATTTTCAGGGTAAATTTTGTGCTGTTTCGTGACTATTCCCAAGGCGTAATGACAAGGACAGTGCATGCGTCAACAATACATGGAAGTGCATCAGCTACCAATCATTTTGAGGTCGTAACACAGAGTAGATTAAATTATAGGCTTAACCTCGTAACTAAATTTCAGAAAAAGCATCTCTCTGACGACGGAAAAAACATACTATTAACCCCCTCGTACTACGGCAGATTAGAACGCGCCAATAAAATTAGAGATAGATTGTAGAACCACGAGGTATAAAATGTCATTTTTTCCGCGTACCATTCGGGATCATAACAGCTGTGATCGTCGTCATGAATAGTGCGAATTGTGACATTAGCTGGACTGAAGAACTTTCTCTTTATATTCTCTAAGTTCTTATTTAAGCATGATTTAAATATTGATGTTCTTATTTATTCATGATATTTTGATCTGTAGTAGTAGTCTTTGTATCCCTTGCATGTTGGAAAGATTGACGATGGAATATTTCTTGGTTAGAGGATTGTTAATTGGCGCGTTGTATGTGTGGTACGCTGGCTTTCATGTAGTTTTGGTGTTCTGCCGTATAATTTATGCATGCCTGGTGTGGAAGCACCACCTGCCACACACCATTTGGGTGGCTTGCAGGGTATGACGTAGATGTAGATAACACCTATTCTGTGTCACTCTGAAACACACCAGTTCTGAATATCTCAAGCAGCTTAAGCCTAACGTGCAGCCTCCGAGTCTCTAGGGGCTCCCACGTTAATCCCTCTAACAGTTGTGTAACTATATGTTCGTTCGTAACAGTTTTTACGAAGCGTACTGCTTTTATTTGTATTTTGTTAATTTTTTTGGTTAACCCTCTATCATGCAATGTGACCTAGAGGTAACATGTAGAAGAGTTTTATTTTTGTCTCTGATTAGGTCTCTTTACGTCTAAATATATGCCTTTGTGACATCACATTTTACATAATGGCAACGAAAATATCTCATTCGTAACTTTTAGTTCCCCATTCTCCCACGAGTGGGGTGACATGTGAAATGACTGCACATGTTGGACAATAAAATCGGTGTATAGAGGGTTAAATCTTTATGACCAGGGTCCCAAATGCTCGCTGCGTATTCGAGGTGTGGCCTAACCGAGCTAATTCGAGTGTGTAATGAGGTGCTGAAAATCGTTTATCGCAGGAAACGAAAGGAATTGAGTAGTAGCGGTAGAGTGGACATTAGACGCGGATGCCCACGACTTCCAGGATCTCTGGGGGAGCGACCAGACTCACCACCAAGTAGCTCTTGAGGAACAAACCCGAGGCCGGCGGGCCGGTGGTGTCCCCATGGTGCCTCACTTGGGGGTCGACGCCACCGGGCCGGGCCCTCCGACCCGCCTCCGACGACCCGGCCACCGTCCTAGGCCACTCCTCGCCGCCGCCCGGCCCCGAGGATTTCACGCCCGACCCGCCGTCGACTCCACCACCGGCGTCGTGTCCCGGCTCCCGGGCGATCGGCGAGTGTCCCGGCGCGCTGGTCTGCTGGTCCCCGACGCCGCCTCCTCCCTTGTCTCCACCGCTGGCCACGCCCCCCGCTCCCATTGTCTCGTCTCCCACGGCGACGACACGATCCCCGCCTTTTTCTCTCAGGACAACAGGCAACCGACTCGAGGCGTCGTCATTCCCTCTGGGCTGGGCGCCGGCAGGCTGACGATAGGCTGTCAAAACCTTCGAGGAAATCGTTTCCTACTATTGGGACGACAGATATGTGGCCAATCTTCGAGCACGGGAGTGAACGGGATGCAATACTCTAGCCTCTAATCAACAAATCACACAAAATGTGAAAAAATTAAGCATCACATTTGTTTATGTTGAAGGATTTTTACATGGATAAGCACAAAGGAAATGCAAATGGCAGAGCCTCCTAAGCAAAGTCCTTCAATAGTCTAAAATTGAAAAATATTGTCTCAGTAAATTGTTCTTTCGGTTTTAGGCCCCCTTTCCATACTTTAGACCCGCAGAAATACAACTAACGGCATTCACTCATTTGAATATCATTCAAACATGGCTAACCTCAGTTCGTTGGTTCGTTGACTAACAATGGAGTAGGTAACAAAAGCGATTCTTATCATCTGCCAGGCGAAGATTGAATAAGTTTCGGCAAAAAATGAGCCAATTCCTCAGTTTTTTCAATGTGAATAACTAAATGAAAAAAAAAGTATTTCCGGAAGTTATTGACTGAGCAAGAAGATGCAGGTCCAACAAGCAGCCTAATACACTGAGGTGCTTTAGACGTCGATGGCAAGGATGACCGCACGCTTATCGGACCAGAAAGCCAGAAAAACTCCCAAGGGCTGGAACTGAGCAATCAAAATCAGCTGTTTTGAACTCAATCTTGACATTAATCTACTTCAAAAATGCATGTAAATAACTGATTGGATGATAAAGATGCCAATGAACTTTAACACTTCCTGTTCTTGGAATTATGACATAAAAAATTAGCAAGGATTTCAACGTGAAAAATGCCTCCGCAATTTTTTCAAAATTGAGCTATTAAGGCCACAGAGTTTTGTTTCTAAATTACCAAAGGCACTAGATTTAATTATGTGAGCAAGCGTTGAATTGACTACTAAAGCATTCACTCCGTGCATGACGATTTTTGTCGAATGGACGTCGAGCTTCAGGTGGCACTCGATGTGTAAAGATCACTTCTTATACACGAATTCGATTTTTGTCGAGTAGAACCGGGAAAGAAATGCACGACGTTCGTAGTAAAAAATGTGGAACCATGTTATCCTCCAGAAATTCTTGCTGAGTGAGACGTCAGTAGTGGATATCACGCCTTAAGTTCCACATAACCCCAATTTAACCTTCAAACCTTTGGTCTTCGAACTCCGGACGATAGGAATCCTCCACTGCCGAAAGATAAACATGGCACTTTTATCATCTCAACTCTTTCAGCATTTCTCTGGCACACAACTCGAGAAACCCAACTTGAGTACACTTTTGACGGCCGTATCCCTATGATCTTCAGTCACTTTTAAAAGAGAAACATTCAGGCTTTCCCATGCTCCTCAAACTCTGAGCAATGACTTGGTGCTCTAGGTGAACTCAATTCGCGGTACACTTTAAGCTGTCGGATAGATGTGTGATCACCAATTACTTCTGCATGGGCATCATGGATAATTACTCTGATTATTTATTCCCGCGTGTCACTCTCTTGAATTTACCACGGACGCAGCACACAGCTCGTTCCACAGACAGCCGAGAAAACCTGCAATATTTAGACACATTTGCTTCAACCAGAGAACTAGATGGCTTGAGTATCTCCAAGTGATCCCTCAAACATTTTACTCAATATCACCAATTCTCGATTCTCACAAAACTCTCACTGCAATCCACTCGAAAACAGACGTCGAGGAGACGAAAAGGATCCTAGCACTGACATTTACGGCTCCTGTCACACGTGGGCAACACGAGAAAGGTCACAATACACTCTTGTTCTTCGTTTCTTTCGGCCATGTGGGATACGACACCGGCCGAGGGGGGGTCGAGGGTGGGGTCAGCAGTCACTGGAGGGAAACACGCCCCTTGTCGCTTCAGCCGGTCCTCTTGCCCCTGGCGCGCCCCCTTCTTGTCCTCCGCCACACGTGTTTCCGAAAAAATCCTCGCCCCACCCACCCTCGGCCCCTTTTCCAGCAAGGGCAATCGGAGGCCCTTCAAGGATGTCGAGGAGTAACGGCGAGAGGAGAAGGCGTTTTTAAGGGAGTCCCGTTTGCCTCGAAGGGCCTGCTTTTTCCTTTGCTCGCTCGCCGGGTACCGCCACCGCCGCCGGGGACTATAACTGGGCGAGTGACGAAGAAGACAAGCCAGAAACCCTTCTCAACACTACCAGCGCCCTCCTTCCCCTCCTTCTCGCGTGGCAATGGAGGGGAGGGAGACTCCCCAGCCCCTTCCCCCCGCCCTTTCACGGCTTTAATCTCCCCCTCCCTCCCTCCCCAAGTGTTTCCCCACCGCATTGTTGCCTCCATGCCGACCTAAATGGCGCGGCCTATTAGGTTTGTCGAACGCGCGCGCGTTACTAGAAAACGACGGCAGACGCAACGATGGTATGCATACGCGGCACAGACTTAAGGATTAGGATTGGGTTGGATATTTGGGGAGGCGACCGACGGATGAGGTCATTTGCGCCATAAGCCCTGTTGACATTACTGTCTTTTAACCAGGTTAACTCTTAACCCTAGTAAAAGTTCGCCGTGTGAACGCAGGTTGGCGCTGACCCTAGTCAACTTTTTAACCGCGTTGGAGTTACAAGAGTTGGCGCTGGTTACCATCATTTTTAACTCGTGTAAACGCAGATTAGTTAAAATATTAATTAATGAAGGTCAGAGATAATTCTCCAGATTGTCACATTTGCAGTGCCTTATCTTCCGATATTACTACCTTCATCATCTCCGTGAAATCTCCGTACTCCATGTACCTTTCATCACCGATAAATCCATAAATCATTCTAACCTTCTTTACCAACCCCTATTACCCAATATTCTTCCGCAAATCATACCCATTGCCCCTCACTACTTCCTCCAGCCACCTATTCTGTCTACTTCTACATCTACATAAAACCCTGCGAGGCGCCGCTCGGGCGTGTGGCAGGGGGTGTTAGGTCACCAGCCATGTAAAGTGTAAGTTTTTTTTGGAGATGAAATAGTGGCATGTATCATAGGAGTGTACTTAGTGGAGTTCAATTATTTATGTGGTCGCTTATTATTTGCGGAAAGAACGAGTTTTTGTACCTATCTGTTCGGCAGAGTATCTCTGTTATTTTATCGCATCTTTCAGACCTAGAGATGTAGTGAGGAGTCGTGATAATATTATCTATGTCGCTGTGAAAAATATCAGTTCTGAATTTATCAAGCAACCCAAGCCTAGCGAGTAGCCTACGAGTCTCTAGGGGCTCCCACCTTAATCCCTCTTAAAGTTCCGAGGCACTATATGTACACTCGTAGCAGTTTTTAACGAAACATGCTGCTTGACTTTGTATTTTATTAATCTTTTTTGGTAAAATCTATTCGACCAAGGTCCCAAATGATCGCGGTGTATTCGAGGCGTGACCTAACCAGAGCTACGTAGAATCTCTCTTTGACTTTTTTATCCGAGGACCTTCCTATTATACGTTTCACAAAACCTAGTTCCATTAATGCTGTATGTTTTGTTATGTAATCCCTACGATATATCAGAAGTTAAGGTAATTCCATAATATTTGACGGTATCTGAAGATTTGATGTTTACTCCACCCACATTATAGGTATGGCATTTTTGTGATGACTTTCGCAGGAAGTGAACTGTGGTGCATTTGTTGATATTTAATTCTAACCCCCACTCATGGCACCACGAATGAACGTTGTAAAGGTCCAATGACAGAGCTTCAAAGTCCCCGTATTAGCTCATTAAACCATAAATAACTGTATTGTAGACGGCTGTATGGCAGACGCAACAATGGTATGCGTACGCGGCAAAGACAGAAGGATTTGGATTGGATACTTGGGGAGGCGACCGATGGCCAAGGTCATTTGCGCCATAGGGGACAGGGAAGGGAGGAAGGGTGGATAGAAACCCGGCGTCGGCATCAGCCTGATCTTAACGAAAGGCGCCAAGGGGACCACGGCTTAACGTCTCATCCGACAGACGGAGAACTCTACTTGAAATGTCCTCCACAAGACACTCAAGTAGGGATCGGGTTCCTTTGAAAAACATCCTCAGCCAGGGTTTGAACCCTGGCCGCCCATGTGGTAGGCAAGTCCTCTAGCCACCACATCTACCCGATCTCCTAGAAGGATTAGGGCAAAGACGTTCGACATGAGAGGTATATCCAAGCTAAGATAAAGAAAAGGGCAGTATTCATGAGCGTCCTACTCAATATTTAATTGAAAATAATAGGAAATTAGCTAAAGCCCTTTTAACACGATACAAGTCATAGGTACAAGTATAAAAACGGGTACTATATGTTGAGGAAGGAATTCAGTATTACTGGTTCCATCTTAGAAGGTTGCACACGATGATTGAACTTCTACTGGCGTGGAACAGGTGTTGGCATTCATATCTTAACGGTTGCTCACCGAACCAATCAATGACAGCAGGCGACCAAAACAGCCATTGAGACATACTTATTTATATTTGATTTCGTAGCTTGAACATTATGATATCTAAACAGATTAGTAGATGGCGCCGATATTAGAGAGTGAAGATTGGATACCGTCTGTAAAAGCTGATGTGATCAGTCGAAGTCTACTAAGTCCTCCTGGGGGGTAGCAGCCAACTGGTACCACAAGAACTATGAAAATGAAGTGCCTCAGCCACAATAACAGCAATAATACTCGTTTGACAGCATTCTGATTCCATATCACACTATACTGGAAAGCTGTCATGCTATCGAGTAATCGATATTGCGTTGGATCAAGCATTGTGTAAATCGCGAAGTTAAATTTGCACGATAAGTAATAGTTTAAACCACATCCACCTCTATAAATATTGGCGCTGAATACGCAGCATAAATATACTAAATATATCAGCTGAGTTATACCAAAATGTTAGCTACTGACCGCATTAATTTTCCAGATACCGTATTTTCCAAAAAATTAGCCGTTTTCCATGGGGTATAGTACGCGGATGTACTCCACTGAGATTTTATTCCAGAAGTAAAGAATTTGTAGTTTCTTGGTCTCGCCAGATTTTTAGCTGAGAATAAGTTGCAGATTTTTTCAACTAAATTTACAAAAAATATTAATTGATTGCTCACCGCAGTAATTTTTACAAAATTGCTAAAAAAACACCTCCAGCTGTGGAGACATTTTCACCGTTTGGAGAGAAAACGCTGAGTTGAGTCGAATGCTTATGTAAGTATTTGATTACTGAGAATTTCATTCAAATTAAACTATACATTTACTAAATCCTCCCGACAGCTACAAAAATTAAAAAAATATAAAATTGAAAAGCGGTCTCTCACATGACTAAGGAAAAATCTCGCTCAAACTACGTTAAACTAAAGTGAAGGATGAAGAAGCAATTAACGAAGGAGGGTAGGAGAGTGGTGAAGAGAGATGAAGGGTGAATGAAGATGGATGAGACTCGGGTGAGAGCGAGTGTTGGCCCTGGGATAACAAATTAATGACCGGAGCGGCGAGAATGCAAACACTCCCGCTTCTCGTTATTCATTTGGGAGAGGGTGAGAGGCACAAATGCAAGAAGCTCACAAATTCGAACGACTGCAAAGGGTCATTAGCGCTCGGGAGGCGACTTAAAATGCTGTTCGAATGACAAAAAAGGATAGTCGTCATGTTTCCGATATGAATCAAACGATATTTACGATTCGCGGTAGAATTCAAACACTGAAAGAGAGATAACACTCGCCAGAAAACGATCAATCATTCTAAGTCGGAATGAACAATTGGACTTCTATCTTCATGAGCGTTGTTCTACGAATTTCCTTCACTCAGGACAAAATCATAAAAATACTCTAAAATTGAAAATATTATGATATTGGATGATTCAAAATTTATTTTCGCGGACCTATTCAATGGTATTAGACTTTGCGAAAGAATTAAAGATCGACTAAACCAAAGGCTCCCTTATATCTTGGGATATAATGCATTGGAAACGAGAATAGTCGATACAAGGTAAAAATATTTGAAGTGATTTTGACGAAAATTTTGTCTAAAAAACTGGAAAAGTTATAAAATATTCAATATCAACACTAATTTCATAATGTCAATGATTAAATTGAACTTATTCTCAGCTTACTTCTACGCCCACAACCAATTTCGGTATTGTTTACCAAAAAAAAAAGACATCCAATCTGTTTCCCGGCAGCCAGTCGCATTGACATTATCGTACTTCACTATTCTCAAGAAAAAGGAATTTCCACAACTTCAGGGCATTAGAGAATATGTAGAAAGATCAATCGGTCGACTATTTCTCGCGTTTAGTGATCATGTTGAGTATTTTGGGGACGGGATAAAATTACAAGTGACTGCGGATGATATCAGGCTGGATTCAGTGGGATCGATTTAAACGTCAAAAATAAACACTCGCGGAATTCCACTGAAAGACGTCTTTATCGCGGAAATTCCGCAAGTTGTTACTTTAATTCCAGGTAAATACTTCGGGAGAGCCAGAGGGTTTTCCAGAAATTCCGGTCGTCTCCGCAATACCACTCGATTCTAACATGCAACCCTTAAAAGTTCCGTCTCTTCAGTCTTTCGTACATTTGTTGGAGCAATTGAGTAAAAAGTAAAACTTTGGAGAGCGATTAACGAAATTTAGAGAAGAGGTTACCCTTCCTCAAACGCTCATTACCCAATGCGACGAAGAACATGCAGGACCCATTATTACCCCCTGCTGTACCTAGGGACACTACCAATTGACGGAGGGAGACAAGAGGGAATTGGGTAGAGCTGAGCCGAGCGAATGCTTTGAAATCGAACCGAATCGACTCTAATCAGGCTTAATTCGATTCGCCTGCGAATCGGGATGCTTCGAAAGCAAATGATTCGTAATATTCGAATCAGATAGATTCGTCTTCGAATCGTTACATGCAACCAAACATGGCGCTCATCCCCAAATTGCGCGCCATCCGTTTAGACGATGTTTTCCTCACGCGAAACGAAAATTTAAACGACCAAACGTTATTCTATGCTATTATTTGTGCCACTACATAGATGTATAAGCTACTGTACGGCGCTGAAATAAAGTGAAAATCTACATTACTTTAACTTTGCATAAACTTTTGCATTTTATTTAGAACTCGAATTCGAATCGCAAGTGAATTTTTTAGGGTGATTTTATTTGCCAACGAATATTAAAAAAAAATTATTTTCGATTCGAGATTTTTTGGGAGATTCGATTCGGTCCACATTCAGTTCGGTATACATCCACATGTATACATTTACATTTTATGCACGGAGAGAGTGCAGGAGCGAAATTATGACTCCTAAGAAGATTCAAACATCATATCCGTCTCCTCCTGATCTCATCCAAAAGCTTCCTTTCCTGGCCCAACATATGAAGGACTTCCTCGTTTGTCTTCCTAAGTGTACGTTGCACCTTCTTCATCCTCTACCACGCCCACATCTTGAAATCCTGCCCTCTTTTCTCGTCGTCCTTTCTCAGAGTTTACGTTTCTGCCCCACGCTACGCTGAACGCCACGTAAAGCTCTTCGTCTGCCTCTTCTTTGTATTCCTAACCAAGGTCCCAGTAATTAGCTCCTTCCTATAACTAAACGCCTCCTTCATTAACGCTTACCTCCGACTAAGGTCTTGGCCACTAAACCCATTTTCTTCTAGCGCACTGCCCAACGAAGTAAAATGATTAACTCTTCTAGGTTGTGCCATTCTACTGCTATGACCAGCCGCGCCTTCACTGTGTTGGTTGGATTGGATATTTGGAGAGGCGACCGACGGCTAAGGTCATTTGCGCCATAGGGGACAGGCAAGGGAGGAAGGGTGGATAGAAACCCGGCGTCGGCATTCGCCTGCTCTTAACGAAAGGCGCCAAGGGGACAACGGATTAAAGTCTCATCCGAGACTTTAATCCGTTGTCCCCTTTAATCCATAGGGAGTACTTTACTTGAAGTGCCCTCCACAAGACACTAAAGTAGGGATCGGATTCCCTCTGAAAAACATCCGCCTCTGCAGGGATTTGAACCCTGGCCGCCCGTGTGGTAGGCGAGTACTCTAGCAACCACACCCACCCGATCCCTCACTGTATTGAACAATCTCATTACCTTTGTTTTTTCAAGGTTTATCTTTATTCCATATACCGCCTTGCTACTCAAGGTGCTGGGAAACAGTGCCATATTTTCTTGGCGTCTTGTCTTGGAAACAGTGCGTCATTTTCACGGTATTTCAAAATAGGAAAAGGGTATAACGACAAAAGATGAATAACGTCATCCACGGAGGGGATCCTATGGGCAGGAGGAAACAGAAGCCCAGGCGATGGTAGAAGACGGCAAAGAGATCAAAAAACATGTGAGGTGGGCAGAGCGAGTGCGATGAAAAGCAAAGCAGATGAAGGAATGAGGAACGCAAACAAAAGAAGGGAGAGACCCGCTGTAAACCGACCAAGAAGAAATACCTTTTTGGGGATGTAGAGGATTCTAGCCGGGACATTATATCAGAGAGACTTCCTTTTTTTCGAGCAAGCTCACCTTACCTATGAGATTTCCATATCTCCACCATATTAGTTTTTTCTAACTTTTATCGCATAAATAATCATATTTAGCAAATATATCAAATACCTATTATGAAATTTCTGGAGGAATTCTGAAAATTAGTACCCAAAGAACATCGATGTTGCTCTAAAGCTGCTCTTAGCTATTGACAATGTCATCAAGGCTAAAAAGTGGGCAATCCTTCTGTTCGTATAATTACTGCTTCCAATTAAGTAGCGTAAATTACCAAGCTATTTACAATGAAAACTTATTCAATGTATTAAAATCAAACAACAAGTTGCTTTAACAGGCTATTGTACCGATCAGATGGCTAATACTTCACCCGGAATAGAGTACTTAGTTGAAGATCTCTTGGAACCCTCTGTGACACCTAAAGCTCTCTAGGAAGTTGTACTTTCTTATCTTAAGTTTATAATTATTTTAATGCGAGCAGGTTTTGAGCTATTCCTCGCACACAAACGTTCTTCTGGAGTATTTGTCTTCATATGAACATTTTGTCTCTTGCCGACGTCTCGCAATTTTATTTTTGCATCATCAGGGCTATGATATACAAAAAGCGTAAGTTAAATAACACTTAAAAAACTAAAAATTACATTTGAAGTACCGTTTTCACCTTATGATTAAAACATTAACATGAGCGCACTGATCGTGAATGCATTTGAAAGAGCAGGCTGAGTGAAATTCACTTAGAAATAGTAAAGATTTGTTAATACTTGCTATACATAGTGATAAACAAAAACTTTTTATGAAATTATAAAACTAAAGACTTTTGATAAAAATAGGTAGTAATAAAAATCTTGATAACAAAACTTCAATGATGATAAGTTACTAAATTAGTTAATTGAATACCAATCTTCCACAAGAAATTTTGTATTTATACGTATTGATGCATGAAAATGGAATGTCTTTTCATTCAACTCGCTACTGCCACAAGTTTGAAAGGCCTGAAATAAACGCAAACCATAAGCAGGTAAAAGATAAAAAGAGACTTATCAAGCAGGAGCGATAGAATAAAAATTAAGAGCTAAGATCAGAAACTAAATCAGATGGAATACTTCATGTAAGCGAGGGTGTTGCGCACGGCAATGTGTCAAGTGATGAAAACTTATGGCGAAGGCTAGAGTTTGCATTGCCTATGGCGCGGAAGCTTGCTCGCTAAGAGCAGAGTATGAGTGGAGATTGGAAAACTCCGAAATGAGGGTGTAGAGAAAGGTTAAAAGAGGGATCTGGAAGTAGAGGAAGACAAATGAGATAGTGTTGTATATAATATTATTTTTTATATTTATTTTATCTCCACAACCCCGAATACAGCACAATGGGCTAATTTACGTCGGGTGAATAACAGTAACAACAGACGAGACACAAACACCCATGTCCTGGGCAGATTATATTTTGCCCAGGCGGGAATCGAACCCGCGACTCTCGGGTTGGCAGGCGAGGACTTTACCCCGACTCCACCGGGGGCGACAAGGAAGGAAATAAAGTACAGATTAGTGGGAGGCTGCAGGAGCTGGATGGAGGACGAATTTAGATGCAATAGAATCCTGCAGAGGGTGATGGGTGGGAGTTGTTCGGGTAATAGATAGATAGCGTTTTGAATAGTGGAAATATTGTTCAGTATTTATTTTTTTCCTACACCTCCTCCAGTCATAATCATCCTCATCAGTCATTGATCCAAAGATAGACTCCTTCCTACCCTCTCTCATCTACATCTGCATACTTCCCTGCGATCCAGCGCAAGGGTTATTGGTTGGGGTTCTGTACGCCAATCTGTTTATTCCTACGCAAACCATTTTCCACTCTTTATAAGTATTTTGGTTCACCACGGTCCTTTGACTTCGGTCAATCCGCACATACTGTTGACCACTAGCAGTCCAGGACAACACCACTTGGACGAATCGGTGGAACTCCCCTCCAAATAAGAGTCGAGCCCAAAAATTCTGAACTCCGATTACTTGTGTTTGTGTCATGGTAGGCCGTTGCCCCCGACACCACCAATTAGAAGTACGAGGCATATTTTTCAAGTAAATACCGTTTTGAAATCCGGCCACTGCAGTGCTGCGGTCGGAATTCAGCGCATGAGCGCTGTGTATCTACATCTGCTAGGAAGCCGCAGACGCCATTACGGAAACATTCGACCGTGTTTACGTTTGTTTGTGAGTATTTGAAATGCCTCCGCCGACTGTGAAATACGCGCCGTGATTCGTTTTCTTAGTGCTAAAGGCGTAAAAAATGGCTGAAATTTATCGTCAAATCAGTGAATTCCATAGAAAAAACACTATGAGCGATGGAATGGTACGGAAATGGGTTAGAGCTTTGAAAGGATCCAAACCAAAAGGTGAGGCATGCTGAGTAAGGGAATCGCTTTGCTCCAAGATAATGCCCGTCCACACACGGCTAATCAAACTCAAGATCTCATCGGATCATTTGGTTGGGAAAAAGTTGATTCCGCACAATCTCGATCTAGCGCCCAGTGATTACCACCTTTTTTTGCATTTAAAGATGCTTCTGGTAATGGTCAGCGCCACGACGACGATGATGAGGTCAAAACGACTTTGTTACAGTGGTTGTCAAGTCAGGTGGCAGACTTCTATGAGGATGGGGTTCAAGAGCTGGTTTTACGATGAAATAAATTCCTTAATACTAGTGGAAGTTATGCAGAAAAGCAGATTAAGGTACAGATTTTCATGTAAAAATAAAATTGTTAATAAAAATGTACTTGTCTTTATTTCAAAACGGTACTTACTTAAAAAACATGCCTCGTATCATTTGACGGTTTTCATTTCATTAGCAAAGCAAATATCACCGAGTCACGCCTCAAAGCATTTAGTTTAATCTCGGAATATTGATATTTTCTTCGAGTCCATCAATTCTTGATTTTCAGTTTTTCATCGCGTAATTTCTTTCTTTTTCCAGTGTAAATATTGAAGATCACGGGTGAAATAGCGCACCCTTGGCGCACTCCTTTCCGTACTTCAGCCTCTCCCGCAGTCATCACTTCCTTCTTCACTGAGAATGTTTTACAAAATTCTTGAAAGCCTTCGCGGTGGGCGTGGGGAGCGCGGAAATGGATTTAGAGGCGAGGGATGAAGGTGCCGGACGAGGAGAGTTTATCCATTCCGGTTTCGTCCTTTAGCGCGTGATAAACGATTTCTCGTTCCCCCGTCGAGTTTATTTGGACGAGGAATGGAGTGAGGAAGGGGGCGACGTCGTGGAGGATATCGCT
Source organism: Ceriagrion tenellum (assembly GCA_963169105.1). Lineage (NCBI taxonomy): Eukaryota > Metazoa > Arthropoda > Insecta > Odonata > Coenagrionidae > Ceriagrion > Ceriagrion tenellum. The sequence goes on from OY720639.1 coordinate 13,211,410, forward strand.
TCGCTAGGGAAGGCGCTGGGTTAGTTAGTTAGAATGCTCGTGAGCTACGAAATTGAGTCGGAGGGATAGGAAGAGGAGGCCACAAATCGAATAATAAAAAGGAAACGAGAAATAAAGACGCATTAAAGATGTAGATGAGGATTTAAAGGAAGCAAAGCCATTCAGAGCGGTAGCAGCGATCATTAAATAAGACTCGAGAATATTCCATCCACGAGTAGAGAACTTTGTATCGTTCATGAATATATATTATGGATTGGGATCTCGATGCCAAAAACTGTTGTCTAGAATTTCGTAAACAATTAACTTTTTGGAAAGTGGTGCCGCCTAGTAATGAAAGACGGAAGCTCAAATGTAAACACAGTCGACAGATTGTAAATAAACTCGTCTTACCGGTTTTACCATGAATATACATCGGTTGTTACTTACGAATAATCATAATGTAGTGGATAGAAAACGTAGTAATGCACGTGGGACGCAATTATACACATTTTTAATATCGTCCGGTCTACAGATATATTTAATTCGTCTCCAAATTTAATTACAAAAATGAACAATTAACTTAAGCACTACGTGAGTATCACTATGCGGAAATATAATAATAATGCGAGGTGACTTCATGAGTACTCCCAATGGCCATCATTGCAGTGTAGGTAAAAAGGAATGAACTTATCGCCGCCTTGAACAGATTCTTATTTTTCAGTCCAAGTCTCCTATTTTGGGACCTCGTAGACGCATACTCTGTTTTGCAGCCTTGTAGGAAGCAAGTTCTGTTTAAACAAGGCATTCTAAATTCTTTAATTTCGCCGAACGGGCTTAATACATTCCAATTATAATCGGATTCTGGCAAAAAACGTAGTCGGCACACGATGGAAGTTTCATATGCTTCTTACACACTTCCTATAGTAGATATTTCCTCTCTAGCATTTGAAAAGTAAATTTTAGATAAAAAAAATAGCAAGATATTATTCAAAGCATCAATTAATTCATATCTCCTCAATCGTTATTGAATATTCACCACTCTCACGTTAGCAACAATTAACTACGTCTATTTACAATAACAACTGAAAAGACTCTAATGAAAGTGGCGCCAAGGACTGGGTGAACTAAAAGCGGAAATTTCGGCAACACGTAGCCTAGGCAACAATGCCAAATATCTGAATCCATAATATATATTCATGGTATCGTTGATGATCGGTATCGATAAACTTCTTCTCTCAATTTTCATAGAAGCTACTTCACAGCATTACATGAAGGTGACCATCGAATAATTAGTGCACTCGCCGTGACTGCTCGTCAATGGGAGCATTACTTGGTTTATATTCCTAGGGGAAGGAGAGATTTTTTTATGCACAGACTACTTTTGACGCAAGCGCCTAATACTTCCAACAGAAACATTCGTAAGAAGTTTCAATTGATAAGGTTTTAAACTCCTAACGCCATAAAACTGTGCTCACATGCGATGAACATTTCCCATAAAACATGATCTTACAAACTTTTTCATTGATAGAAAACGATTTTATTTCCATTAAACCGTCAAAGAAAAAAATGCCAGAATATAAAATAAAAGACTCATGAACGAATTATTCTTGTGATGAAGAGATAATAAAGAAATATATTTATTTTTGTTTTAACTTCACTACCCCGAATACAGAATAACTGGCCAATTAATATAGGGTGAATAACAACACCATACGAAAACAAACACCCATACCATGAGTGGTGATAATTCCACCCAGGCGGGATTCGAACCCACGACCCTCAGATTTGCACGCGAGGACTTCACTCCGTCACCGGGGTCGTAAATTGATTTCCTGTCGGCAATTTAAATGTTTATGGTATAATGAGATATCAAATTTAAATTCAATGCAGTCAAAGAGTCATCTCTTCTCAAAATCTCACCGCTGACAAAAAAATGTAGATGAATAAAAAAATAAATGAATAATCCAGATTTAGCCTTCCTTATGATGCTGTAACGCCTTTCGTCTTTCCTTTGGCAGCGCTTTATTTACCGTTCTTTTACACACATTCTCCTCTCTCTCCTCTCCAACAATCCACCTTCTCCAAACTTAAACATCTCCCACACAACCAACAACGATCATACAAAATAAACAAATTAAACATTAAAACACTAAAACAAGAAATAAGAGAAAACAAAACACAAAACAAACAATAAACTTATTAAACATTTAAAACAAAAAACAAACAATAACTCAAGGAAAGGAGGCCTCTTTAGTAACGCCAGCGATGCTTCTTTTTACAAAAATTACGATATTTTTGAATGGCTATGCCCGGTAGCTTTCAGTTCGTCGTGCACGAACTCGCTCGCAGAGATATATTGACTCGTCTTCGTCATGACAATGTCCTCGGCCGTGATTTGAGATATGATGAATGGCCCTTTGAGTTTGAAATACTAGCGGCGTTCGGAGCAGAATGTCTCCTTCATTCAATTTTTTTGCTTCCGATCGCTTCTTATGTCTAGATTTTTCCGATCGATTCGTGATTCTCCTTCGACTCGGAGGCGCAATCGTTTCCGGAGAGGGTCGATCCATTCTTAAGTCGCGAATCAAAACAAATGCCGACGAATAAACACGTTAATCGTGGGCTGATGGGTGCGGTAAAAGAATCACGGGAAATACGCACACGCCCGCCCTCCCCGTTCTGCTCCTCCGAACACTTCGCCGTTCCCCCGGACCTTATAGCTTGGGACTAGTAGCTTGGGACACAAAACGCTTTTTGAATATCGACCGTGCAGTAGATACAGACATAAGCGTATTGATATGAAAAAAAAACTGAAACAAAACAAAACCGGGTTAATACAAGAGTTATCTTTCTCAAGTCCGCAGACTTTTGCGAAAACGTTGCCCGAAAGTCTGGAGACGCATGAAAGTGATGAGTTGATAGCAGCCATGAAATCTTTCTGTATTCAACCATGCCACATAACAACGAGACCCGAAATTTGCGGGGTGACCCGTTTCGTCTGTCGTTACCTCGAAGATGGTAAATGTACTTTGGTGCAACATGGCTACATGAGTTAATTTCATTATAATAGCCTCTATATTTGCAATTCTCAGGAAACCACGAGTAATTTTTGAATAATTTGGGAGAATTTATAAACACAAAAACGTGTACGGCAAAAATAGTATGCGTGCCGCATAGTTTGCTGCAAGCGCCAGTGGAAATCAACGAAAATCAAGTAAGAGCATTACATAAAGAGCTCGAAAAATACGGCGTCACGTAGCCAATATTACGATGCAGTTTCCGAAAAGAAATTAGGTAAATCATATACACTTCACAATGAGCGATTATTTGGAGTTTCCCACGGTGAGGTGTACACGTTCCGCATAAATATGTCTCTAAGCGACGAAGATGAAACTCGAGAGGTCGAGGGAGAGAACAGGAAACTAAGACTCATGAATGACTGGACATAGAGCTAAAAAAGGTTCAGTGGAATGAAAAAAAACGGCGAGGATATCGCGGGGAATTTACTGAAAAAACATTTAAGTCAAATTCGCCTTCTGATCTGTGTTCAAACTTTCGTCGAACCCCACGTAAGGGGGCAAATATCCTTTTCTTTACGTCTTAAACTTAACTTCATCAACTCTTCCACGTTGAACTTCATTCCGGTGGGAATGAGAGCGATTTCTTGTTTTCTTTACCATCCAGATATCTCATATTCACGACCTTCATCATTATATTTATTTTTCAAACCACAATGCGCGACTTTTGGATCGCGTGCCTCACGGTGTTTACATTCTCATACCGAATTGGGAACCTTTAAGGAAGAACTCTCCTGTTTTTATTTTGTTTGGCAAGGGTGGACACATCTGCAGCAAGAAGAAACTTATAAATGAATGCGTCGTTTCAGGACTGGAAGTAAGATGGATGAAATGGGATTCAAAGATAAGATATCCTTGTTGCAAATCGCTTTCCAAGCAAATGGCAGGAACTCATCAAGGGTGACTCCGTTAAGGCAATAGAATGGAGTGCCCCAGTATCCTAAAAATTTGCCATTGCAGGTTATAGACAATTAGTGTCCACATTTATGCGAGCCTCGAGTATTTTCAATGGACGGTTAACTCTTAGTTTTGCACTATATTAGATTGAACACAAACATCAGTCTGAATATCTGTCTTATACGTATTTTATAATAATACACTCTCCATACATACCAATCACGCCGTTCCCTTCCGAGGTAGGCAGAGTCACAAAGTTTCGCTCATAAATAAACATTTGTAATCCTAACTCTACTTCAATAATTTCCTCCATACAGGCCTATCCATGCAAACCTCTTTTGCTTCAGTTACCCCCATACACTGCCTCATACACGCCCTCCTGTTTTTAAGACTCCTAATATTCCTCCTCCTAAGAATTTCCTCAACCAAAACTTTCTCGGCCTACCTCTACTTCTCGCACCATTCATTTCACTCTCATATATGTTTTGTAATTCAACTCTCATCCATTCTCTCAACATGGCCCAACCAACGAAGCACACTCCATTCATATATTTCCATCACTGGAGCATCTAACCCACATTCATTCATTGCCCACTAATTCCTGACCCTATCCATCGTACTTTTGTCGCAAACACTCCTCAGATAACTCATACTCACGACATTTAGTCTGTTCTTATGCCTATTCTGACACACGCATGTTTCACTACTATACATCAAAGTGGGGAGAAGAACACTTTTGTACACGGCAATATTTGCTTCTTTAGATAAGCACTCATTCCTTGATAAGCTCCACATGCAACCGACCACTTTCCTTCCAGCATTTGCACGTTTCTGTATCTCCTAATAAACTTTTGAAAATTCTAAAAACAACTATACCAACCAGAAAATATGGGCCACTATACATATACTGACCTTGGTAAATTGTACAGTTCATAACGCTACAAGGATGGTTCTCGAGGAAAAATTTACTTACTACATACAGCCCACCAATGCGATGGTGTCAAATCATGACCATGAATGTCACATCCTTGCACACAGCATCACCAATGACCGCAACAATTTTATCGCCGAGCTTTATTGGAAATGGATATGAGTAAAGAGTTCCTCTTATCGTCAAAATGGATAGTACGGTAAGTAAAATATTATCGGCATCACTCTATTCTTTTATTACACATCACTATTCCTGTATTGCGCGAACACGATTAGCAAAATGAATGGAAGAGGATAGCTGCAGTACAAATGAAAGATTGACCTCAGGAGAAAATGAATCATGAGATAATTTGAGTACCCTTTGGGTATGTTTTAAAAATATATTTTTTGTAAAATCATTCGTCAACGGGACTATATTGGATCAGTCATCCTGAAAAAGTTTCATCTACATCTACATAATACCCCGCGAGCCACCGCTTGGGCATGTGGCAGGGGGTGTTAGGTCACCAGCCGAGAAAATTTGTACGTTTTTTGGAGATAAAAATGGTGACATGAATTATAGGAGTGTATTTAGTGGAGCTCAATTTTTGTTGTGGTCGCTTATTGTTCGCGGAAAGAACGAGTTTTTGTACCTATCTGTTCGGCAGTGTATCTCTCTTATTTTATCGCTTCTGTCAGACCTAGAAATGAAGTAAGGCGTCATGATAATATTCTCTACGTCGCTCTGAAACACACAAGTTCTGAATATCTCGAGCAGCCTAAGCCTAGCGTGCAGCCTCCGAGTCTCTAGGGGCTCCTTCCTTAATTCCTCTAACAGTTGGAGTAACACTATATGTACCTACGCTCGTAGCAGTTTTTAACGAAGCGCGCTGCTTTCCTTTGTATTTTATTAATTTTTTTGGTTAAATCTATTTGACCAGGGTCCCAAATGTTCGTGGCGTATTCGAGGTGTGGCCTAATCAGAGCGAAGTAGTATCTCTTTTTGACTTTTTCATCCGAGGATCTTCCTATTACACGTTTAACAAAACCTAGTTTCTGTAATTCTGCGCCACAAATGTTCTGTACGTGTAACCCCCACGATATATCAGAAGTTATGGTAATTCCAAGATTTTTGTTTGAGAAGAGTTTGAGGCCTTGGCAACGTAACTTTTTTCAAGAAAAGGAGCAGAAAGTTTATTTTGGATAAATTATTTTTATTTTTAAAATTCATATCTTTCGTTCTGTTTCGTTGGTGATTGGCCATTAAAATGTCTGTGCCGCCTTATTTCATTGTTACCACCTGACAAATAGCCTAACTGTGACACACTTGGTTTAATGATAATAGTATTTCGTGGTAAGAAGAAGAGAATGGAGCGCAATGGAGGACAAATCTTTAGGATGCCAAAAAACTACCGCGCAGTAACCATGGCTACAAAAGGAGAAAACATTCGATGCCATCGAAACATTCCGCAACCTTCCAGACACGGTGGAAAACAGACCCAAGAGCAGCTCCCATCGGAAGGGATAAACAGGCATTGGTGGATCACGAGTGATTACTTCAAGTGTTCAAGCACCTGCGGATTTTAATTGAAGGAAGTCGGATTTGGCTGTTTGCGGACTGCACCGATATGACACTCGCAACTCCCGACGCTGATCTACGTAGCGTGAAGAGGAAGTGGCCAAATACGCACACATTAGTATATTCTAAGTCCGTGGTTGGGATAAAATGTGTTTTGTTAAATTAACATCGTCAAACATTCACGGAATTCTGCACGTTGACGCCTGGCCGTATCGCATGCAACTTCCAAAAAAACTTATCCCAAGCCACCATTAAGTGAAAATCAGAATAAAAATGACCGAGGGAAAAATTACAGGGCACAGATTATTCACGAAGCAAAATGAAGGCGTCTTCACAAACACGGGTCAATTTATTTTTTACTCAATTCATTCAGGTAGAAGGAAGGCAAAAAGCTTCACTTGGCGTAAATATTGTCATGACTTCACATTGCAATAAAAAAGTCTATTCTTCAGGAGATGAACTGGTTTTACAGCAAATATTATTGACAGCTTTAATTATCGGCGAATAAAAAAAGTAGTCCATTTACCCAGGGGAAAGCTATCAAAAATATCACGTTCTTGTCAGTTCACGTAGAATTTCCGGATTTTAAAACTATATTTCATATTGTAGACATCAGAACGCGAAAGCACCATTTTTAAAACGGCTTTCATAAAATTAATCATAGTGAGATCTTTTTCGTTCTGACTTAAGTAAAGTCAGGGTCAGTCATAGGGACGTACGCGTTTGAAATCACACCATCGCTACGTGATACGCATTACTATCGAAAGTGACACATTTAATGCATGTCTAAGAATAATATAATAATTGAGTAACACCATATAAAGGAGGAATAATAAAAGAGGTGAATACGTGTTCCTCGACGTACCACAATGGTCGCCATATTATGCTAGCAGCGGAATAAGAAAAAAAAACAGAATATTAACCAATCTATTCGGCATATCCATATCACTCACACAACGATAGACATTCACTATCGTACATTTTTCTGTTACATAAAGTCGAATTGAATGCTGTTCAAGGCTAACTAGCAATTTTTCCACGTACGGAAAAATTATAGCATTTTGAAGCATGTAATGAATATCAGTAATACTAGCGTCTAGGCTTATGAATTGTATATATTTTTGTGTTAAAATTGGTACAGATTTTATTAAAAACATCCAATATATCCAGCTTAGGTCATACGTCAAACTGAAGGTTTGTTGACTACATGTTTTTTCTTTGTATTCATAGAGAAATCATGACAATGCACGTGATGTTGCTCAATGTTTATCTTTACTTAAAGTGCATTAACAGAATTTATCTGACTAATAATGACTGCTGATGTAATATCCTAGTAAGAATGTCCAAGGTATAATCAGTTTTATAAGTTTGTATTGGTGCTGATATTTTCATGTGATTCTTAAATTGAAATTGTGGTTGCCGTACCTTCTGGTTTTCTTTATGTATAGCCCTGATGACGGAAGAATTAAAGTCCGAAACGTTGGCGGAGGATAAGGTTTTTCATTAGGTATGACCCTAAACCCGATATATTGGATGAGTTTTTGATATCAAGAGGTCGAGATGAATGATACTGTGATTTTATCAAAGTCCAATATAGTTGTGGAGCCTCAGAACTAGATTCATGTTGGTTTCACAGCGACGAATTAATATAACCTGTCAACGCGCAGTATGCAACGATGACCTCGCCAGTTCTAAAGTGGTCCGTGTCAGGCCGTTTGGGTGTATCCAGACCGATGATGCGTTATGAACAAGTACAATATTTTACCTCAGGAAAACAAGGTTTAACCGCCACTGTCAGAAACTAAAACGATCGAAGTTCCTTATCCGGAAGGCTTTAAAAAGCATTTCATTTAAGGTAGTTTGAGCGAAATATCATTTTACTGATAAATCACTGAATTTGGTCTCATTGTAAAGAAAATTATCTCACCCTTTACATGACACCAAATATTCAATCCCTTATCACATTACTTTTGGAGATATTTGCCAAAAAATACCAGCCCTTTTATATGGGAAATGGTACGTGTGTGCACTCCAGAGAGACATTTACAAAGTGAGGTATTTTTAACACTTAGATGTCGTAAAAAAATAACGTGTAGTTAATATGTTTTCTCAACTATTTTTGAAAATCAATCATATCGTCACCGCAGTAAATTCTTCGGGATCACAAAAACCTTCCGTTTTGAAAAAGTTTAAAACGCACCGCGCGAAAAAAATGAGTCAAGTTAAAGACATATAGATATTTTCATTTGATTACTTACCATTTCTGTCATATAAAACTATATCATTGCACCATTAACAATGCAATATTTAATTGATGTGTCCTACAGCTGGCGAAATTAAAACGCATAATTCCAATACGGTCTCTATTATGACTAGGGAACTATCTCGATCGGACTACCTTAAACGGGTGACTGTCATCTATTTATACATTATAATCAATGCAAGTTAAACCTCACATCTATTGATGGCATATTTCGTTCATGTGAGGAGAGAAACCGAGTAAAAAATGTCTGATCAGATTAGAAGAAATGCCTTAAATGGTAGAGATATACTATTACTACCTCCGGTTTGATCCTCGGCGATGGTTAATGTGGCACTGACTGGAGGAGGATCTTTGTGTCAGCTCAGTTTCATGTGTCCCAGTCTCATAAAATCAGCAATATGGAAAACTGCCACTCACCTGGAAAGGAAGAGAACTATTATAAGCAACATAATTTACATTACAACCTCACAGTTAGGAGAAACATGTTATATCACAAAACCTCAGTACAGATCAGAACATTTTTGAGGATAATCGTATCTCAGTAACAAAAAGATCAATTGCACAACTTTCAGCACATTCACCCCAAAATTTGACGAGACGCTGTCATTTTTGCCTGAAAATGGGACTGGTTGGGTATTGGAATTTATCAACAACAATCACGAGTTCATCAGATGAAATTAGTTCCCGATTAGGCCAATAGAGCTAAGCTTCGAATACCTCATGTTTTGCAAGCATTTATTCATATCTTTATACACACATCACAATATCCAGTTGATTCATTGTTAACCATTATTGGTCATTATTTTCTTATTTTTGCATCATTTCAATTGCAAAAGATTAATTATTTCAAGCATGCTTTGGACTAGGGGTTAGATGAAATAAGCGACTGCCCCAAGTAAAATTTATATCATTCGGCGTTACTTAGTCGAATTAACTCATATTGACAGAAATTATAATTAACTTTGTTTTTCTTATACCAGATAAATCTCTAAAGACCACTTTACAAGGTGCGTTTTAGCGTAAAAACGACTGCATGAACTCTATAGTGAGGAAGATTGTACCTTGTAAAGCGGCAAATTTTATGACTGTCAGAATAGCTGAACGAGAAATAGAATCTCCACTACTTCCATTCATTTTCTTGTACATTCTACGATATATTTGTACAATTAACTGTACCGTTTAAAATGGCCTTAATGGGTGAAACCGGCTGTGCTTTCCATACAAGCTTTTGAGGAATTTCACAACGATACTTTTACTTTCTGTTAAAGAGGGACAGCCCCAGTCTCGATCTCGCGCCAATAAATATAGTTTCCTTTTTTCGCAGGTGGTTGACATAGTCGCGCAGATTCTGCTGCGACAGGTGATTATGTTCAGGGTGCATCTAAAACCACAAAGAGTACATCCTTGCCATAAACCCCCAGCGATTGGGCTCGCTGGCAGCATAACATCGCTCCTTAGGGACTCCGTCCAATCCATACGAGTTTCCTTCTTGGTGTTGCTGTTATTAATGCCACTCCCAACTCCCCCAAGGCCCCCATCCGAGAGGAGCCGGTTGTGAGTTGTATTTCTGGTACACTTTCTTGGATCCAGATAAATCTGCATGTGGGGTGGTTAGCCCCACATGCAGACGTCCACCATTGGCCGGCTGTTACCAGGTACGCCACGAGGAAGCTGGTGGTCCGCTTTCGTACCCTTATTATTATTATTATTACTATAATTGTTTGTCATTCAATCAAAAGATTTGTCGATTGAAGCCCTTCAATTTATCCTATCCTATTTATTCCTATAAGCACTCTTTCATGCTCATGTAACTCTTTTGCATCATATCCCTTACACTTCACCCAAATATTCTACTCCCGGTGTCTCTATCCTGCGACTTCCCTTCTATAACGTTCCCTACTTAGTCATTTTGCCTCAATGCCTGGATACCAAGATCTCGTGTTCCTGGTAGTACTCCAAACAGTTTTCTCCTGATTTATTCTTCACGACGCTCCCTAGTCTCTGATCCTATACGACCATTTGATCTTCAGCATCCGTCTCAAACACCAAGATTCTTAAGCCTCATTTCCTTCTTGTACCAGCTTTCCCCCGGTCCACAACGCTTGAGCCGTAAAGCGCAGCACTACAAGCAAAAACTTTTCATAATGTTTGGTGAATTCATGCGCGGATTCGTGGATATTCTTATTATAAATTAAAAGCAGATTAAGTACTTTTCTACAGAATTTTTTTACAAATATAAATGGTGGAAGGAATGTGGTAGGTGGCATGCGGATCATATCAAGGAATGAGTGCCTGTCTAAGGAAGCAAAAATCGCCGTGTACGAAAGTGTGCTTCTCCCCACTTTGTTGTATGGTGGTGAAACATGGGTATGTCAGGATAGACATAAGAGTAGACTAAGCGCCGTGGGTATGAGTTATCTGAGGAGTGTTTGTGGCAAAAGTAGGATGGATAGGGTGAGGAATGAGTGGGTAATAAATGAATGTGGGTTAGATGATCCAGTAATGGACATATATATGAAAGGAGTGTGCTTCGTTTGTTAGGCCATGCTGAGAGAAAGGATGAGAGACAAATAACGAAACAGATATATAAGGGTGAAATGAATGGTGCGAGAGGTAGAGGTAGGCCGAGAAAGTTGTGGTTGAATGTGGTTGAGGAAATTCTTACGAGGAGGAATATTAGGAGTCTTAAAATAGGGAGGGCGTGTATGAAGCAGTGTATGGGGTAAATGAGGCAAAAGCTGTTTGCAATGATAGGTCAGTATGGAGGAAATTATTGAAGCAGAGTTAGGTGTACAAATATGTATTTATGAGTGAAACTTAGTGACTCTGTCTACCCCGGAAGGGAACGGCGTGATTGGTATGTATGTATGTAAGATAGTATCAACGCACAGGCGCCATCATTGGGTACCATGGCATTTGAAGATGACGCCTATGCGTTAAGACTAATTGCGCCAAAATAAAAATTTCTGTGGAAAAATGTATAGAGCTATTTTAATCATTTCATGCAATGCACCCTAATGAGAGATCAATTATTCTTGAAAGCGTCAGGTTTTTAACCAAGAATGCTTTCTTGGTTCGGGAGTAATTCTCCGCTGGAATTAGTAATACTTCATATACATTTACATACTACCCCGCGAGCCACCGCATGGACATGTGGCAGGGGGTGTCAGGTCACCAGCCGTGTTAAGATGTAAAATTTTTGGAGGTGTAATGGTGACATGTACTATGGGGGTGTATTTTGAGGAGATCAGTTTTTACTGTGGTCACTTATTGTACGCGGAATGAATGAGTTTTTGTACCTATCTGTTCAGCAGAGTCTCTCTTATTTTATCGCATCTGTCAGACCTAAAAATGTAGTGAGGGCTCATGATAATATTCTCTGTGTCGCTCTGAAACACACCAGTTCTGAATTTACCAAGCAACCTAAGCCTAGCGTGCAACCTCCAAGTCTCTAGGGGCTCCCACCTTAACCCTTCTAACAGTTGTGTAACACTATATCTAATACTTGGATTTAAGGGTTGGGCCGTGACCCTCAGGTGGATAAAACATCCGTTCCCCTGGTGTGATTAGTGCCCTCAGCCGTGGAGGTACCGCGACCTTCGCGTTTGCAACCTGAATACTTCGGCCGCCGTGAAAAAAAACAGCCAAAGAAAGTAAGAGCTGTGTTGACGCCAGGACGCAAACAGCACTTATATTTAAAAGGATCTTTTTTTTAAACCTGCATTTACCACGAAAACAAAAAAAAACTAAACACAGCTATCCTTTCAAGCGCCTACCTCCCTGAACACTTGGGTGCTAAATGTCGGAAAAGTTCTTCTTCGTTTGTGCGCAAAAAAAATCTCGAAAAAAAAGGAGACGAGGGAAATCCGGTAAAAAAAGGAAGCGATGGAATGGGTAGCAGAGGGAGGGGAGGGGAAGGAGGATTTTGGGGAGAAAGGGTTTTCTTTGTCTCACGAGTGAGCCGTTGCATGTCACTCTCGTGATCCCTCGCTTCCAAAGGGTGTCAGGGGGAGCGGGGGCGGAAAAGGGTACATATAATGGAATGAGGCGTCTTTAGCCCGCGTCACGCTAGAGGTCGCGGGTATCGGTTGATCGTAGCAGCTACTGCCAACCTTCCCAATCACACCATCGCACGGCTGTGTCCCAAAGCATTTCCTACTCCGTGGACGGCACTACTCGGGCGGGCGATCCCTAGACGACCCCGGGCGGACCGATCATTTGCAACCCCGCTCCGCCGCATCGCCCGGCCGCACCGTTCTCAATCCTAAATAAATAAAAATCAGTAATAAATCGCTCAAGAAACGTAACATTTTAGCATTACTTGCTTGTTCATTCGATAGAGAAGAGCTTTAAAATGGTACAAACGTTCTTTGCATACGGCAACCCGGTGACGAGAAAAAGTCGTTGCATATTTTTTACAACAACTCCTTTTGCATTACGAAATTAAAATAGAATGAAAGTTCATAAGTATATTACCAAAGGATTAATACAGACAATATTAAATGTTGGTGGCAATTTCTATCTCTATTGCGACTGTACAGAGGTTTAAAGTCATGGATTTTCGCCGAAGGGCGAAAAAATGGGCACTTTTTTTGTTTATGCCCTAATAACATGTCCATAAACGGTATTAATTTTTTTTTCTTCTTCTTCATATAACGTAGAATAAAACAAGCTAAAATCTGGTACCATATGCGTTGGGATTGCTTGGGCCGTTCTCTTGTAACTGAAGTTTAAACTCGGGTATCTATAATTTTTTTTCGACAGTAAATTGGTCCTTCCGCTAGTGATGCCACGTCGATTAACAAACATCGAATAGCCGATTTTCGATGTTTATAAACGTACTCACCACTCACTCAATTTTCATCAGATTATTTTACTACTCGATGTTTTCAATATCTCGACCAAAAAACATCGATTAGTCCGATGCATCGATGTCGATTGGCATCCCTAAACCGGACAATGTTCGGTGCAGAAATACCACATCGATTCAAAAACATCGAATAATCGATTTTTCAATGTTTTTAAAAACACCACTCAATCAATTTTCATCGGATTATTTTACTACTCGATGTTTTCGATGCCTCGGCCAAAAAACTTCGAGTAGTCCGATACATCGATGTCAATGTGGCATCCCTACCTTGCGCTTTTGGTTAGGCCATTGTTCACTTCACTGATACACAAAAGATATCGTACTGTCAACCTTTTATTACAAAATCGTACTCCTCCTGTTTCGACTGTCTTGTCTTTCTTTATCCTTCCTCAGTGTGACACAGGTCTGGAGTTTTGACGTAATTTGTTTGTACGAACAAAGGATCGTATCCCAATTATGGTTTTAGCCTTCCCCACCTATCCTTCCTCCTTACCCCAACCACAACCCCCCTCCCCCCCACACTACTGTATTTTGGCCAGTGTATCTCTCAATATATATGCACGTGTCTGGTTTTGTGAAAGATTAGTCGTACCTGGTGATGACCGCAAGACAGCCGAAACAGGTGTAGTACGATTTTGTAATAAAAGGTAGACTGTACGATATCTTATGTGTATAATTGAAAATGCTGTTCTACGACATCTCGCCTGAGAAAGTGGAATTTGATAAATGTAATAATTGTTTCGGGTACATGCCGCGTATGAAATCAGGTTTTGGCCCGACGTTTCGTGACCCATTGCTGGTCACTTATTCATGGCAATGGATTTCCTATTGCTGATTGTCTTTTTGTATTAAGTGGAAGAGGTGAAAGGGGTATGGAGGTTAGTCCTCGCAAAGTCATCGCCAAAGTCGAAAGATTTAAGCCACAACTCATCCGGGAGGCCATCGAGATAAGGAAGAATAAGCAGAATTCCAATAGAGATGGTGGCTTAAAAACCAGCAACACCTGGAACCCAATTATCCATCAAAATTCTCCACCTCCGCCTTCCTACCCCTGTCCGCGGCGGCATATACCCGAAACAATTATTACGTTCATCAACATGAGCTGCGAAAGCTTTAATCATGGAATTCAATTGTTCACTTGCCTCATACCTCGTTCACACTACTGTTGCACATACGATGCTGCGTACGACGGTAGATTGATGATATAATTGGTGGTTTCAAGCGTAACTACCTGGAATTTGTTAGCATAATGATGATAAATTTTAAAAGATGACGTAGAACGTCGAAATTTTAGTCGTTTCAAATAAAAACATATGGAATAACTAAGTTACAAGCTGTCATGATGACGATAAGCTGTATTTGTAACGTGAATGCACGTCCATAGCATGGTAATACATAGATCCTAACGATGTCACTTTTCTGTTGTAGTGCTGGTGTCATGAGCAGAAACAGGAAATAATAAATGACGATAACGAAATAAGGTTGACGAAATAACGATAAAAAAGGAGAGAAATAAGACATTAAGGTGATGCAGATTATGTAACTTTAATGAATAATCATAGAAATGCGTCACCACCATCATCTTTGGCGCTACAGCCCATGTAGGGCCCTGGCCTTCTTCACATCTTCCTTCCATTCTTCTTTGTTCTCCGCTACTTCTCTCCACCTCCGGACCCCAAGCTTCCTCAAATCCTCTTCTACATCCTCCACTCATCTTTTCCTCGGTCTTCCTATGCTTCTTCTTCCCTCTGGTTTTCCTTCCAAAACTGTTTTTACTACTCTTTCCCCGCCCATTCTTTGCACATGCCCTGCCCATCTAATTCTCGATTTCTTAATCTCTGTCAATATTCCATCTTCCCCATACAGCTGCTGTCATTCCTCATTCCTTCTAAGCCTCCACTGCCCTTCTTCATTGACTGGTCCATATATCTTCCGAAGAATTTTTCTTTCCCACCTCTGTAACAAATTCCGTTCTCTCACCGTCAACGTCCATGCCTCCAAACCATATGAGGCTATTAGCCTGATCACAGTTTTATAGATTCTTTTCTTTGTAATTCTGCTAACGGTTTTTTCTTTGAATGCTTTTAGCAAGAATAGTATGCTCGATTTCCTGCTGCAATTCTCGCTTCAATCTTTTTTGCAACAGATTAATCATTTGTGACCATTGTCCCCAAATATTTAAAGAGCTCTAATATCTCTATTTGGCTGAATATTTTATCTCTGTCTTCTCCACTTTCAACTTGTTTTTTGGACAACACCATCCATTTGGTTTTTTCCTCGTTTATATTCAAACCCATAGTTTCAGCTGCTTCAACAAGATGAACAAATTTCTCCTCGTATACAGAAATGCGTCACTTGAGAGAAAAAATATCTAAAGCCTCAAAATGGCACAATATTGGGGTAATACTTAGTTCGTTCACTTGTGATTCGCGATGCTCCAGTGAGGGGGGGGGGGTGAGGGTAACGTAGTAACGCTGTGCCCTGTTCAGACTACAATCGTGCGTCCATTGGTCCGTGCGATACTTGTCTGAACGAGGCATCGCATTTTTTGCTTACTTGACTAGGCTGATGCGGTTCCACGCATGTTTACTTTAGGCAGTTCGAGCGGGATATTTCCTCAAGTCATACATATTTTATTGCGGTGAAACTCACTTAAACTTGAGTAACGAAAATGACTCCAGATATGTACTTTAAAATTCATTCTTTAATCAAAACAGGTGATGCATTCAGTTATCGGTGCGGAATACGAAATTAAGGAGTAAATCCCATTTAAGTATGTCATATTTTCATTTTTTATGGACGTGATATCTTGGTATCAGTAAAAATTTTTATAATCAAATGATTTGAGTTATTTTGCGTTTAGAAGCAAACCTGAATGAATTTAATCGAATTACTATGAAATATGTGTCATACCTCATACACTACTAATTTTAATGACATTGATTTGCTAAAAAATATATAAAAAAATATATTTGCTCTATACGGTACTATTTTTCGCATTTATCTACTGGTGTTACCAATGAGAACACGAGTGTAGAGTCTCGCAGAGATCTATACACAGGCACAAAACGCTCAGACCACCTTAAATAATAAACTCTGCTGAGTGTAATGGTAGAAATGGCTTTGTGGGTTCCCATCTTTTTCTACCCTCGCTGAATGGAGCACGGCTGATTTCCGAAGACTGAGGGAATGCGGACGCAGCAGAGATCTTTGTTGAATGAGGTCAGCCCACATCGAAGCACGAGTTATCCGATGAAAACGGCAGTGTCCTCAAGGTCGTTGGGTTGAGGGCAACTTAAAGGGTCACGCTTCGATTCATACTCTCGGATGTCGATGGTCCGGAAGAGATAGGGCAATATTCCCGGGGTCAGGGGTCATTCCAATCGAGGATTCGCGAATACTATTCATCCCGAAAGGGAGACAGTCGTCTTCGAAGTCGCGGAGCAGCGAATGCTTCTCCAACAGGGACACGTAGTAAAATGTATTCAAGGAGAGTACAGCCGCACTCTAAGGGCCTTGAGAATATTTGAAAGGTTTGAAAAAAAAATCAGAGATCACTCAATTTCAACAGCACAATAATGGTTCATGGATCATTACCATTATTTACACTGCACTCCATTCATTTAAAAGAATAGCTTGCACTATTAATATTTAGGTATCTATATTGCTTTTTACAGCTGTTGAAATTGAAAAATTAAAATTCGGATATGGCGTCTGTTACGATTAAGAAAAAACCTATCTTGAACTACCTGAAGAGCGCTAAGGACAAATACCAACCTTAAGAATGAAACCATGGAAAGAGAGAGGGCCTGCGATAGTCAGCAGTTGATAAAGGTATCCCTTATGAGCCTACACGTCACCCACAAAACACCCTTGTATTAGCAAATTGGCAAATGCTTATTTCCGTTGGCCGATATAGACCTATCACACTGTGATTTCATGGTATATCAGCACTTAAATTTACCAAAATTAAAGTAAAGTTTACATCAAAATCATAAAAACAAAAAAGGAAAATAAATACGAGATACATACGAATAAATTAATATGTCAGGTGTATATGTATTCATACATCCCCAAAAATACATTGCAGCATGAATGTAAAATCATATATGTAAATAACAACGAGTCACGTTAATAGAACTTTAAATTAAAATCGACCAGACTGCACTTCGGCTGTTGGTAGACACAAAATATTGCAAGTGAACGGAGAAGCATTGCAAGACAATCCAAGCGCTATATAAACAGAGGCATTTGAATACAATTCACAATTCAATTCCACAACTGCTGTTTCTCGTCAAACTCTCAGTACATGCGTACTTGCAATATACCGCTTTACACGGCACCATTTTCAATGCACATCCGATGTCTTTGCATCTGATGACGCAGGCGCAAATACATGAAAGATTGGATAGACTAACCTAGGCTCTAAAATCCTTGCCCGAATTCATGCCCGAATTTCTGTTCACAAAGTTGTGGAATCAATTGCCTCGTGTAAAACAGCACGAAGATTTGATGAGTTTCACCTCACTGTATAGAAAATTATCTCATCTTACCAGTGATTTTGATGTATCATTTAGGATATTTTCCTAATTATGCTATTCATTTTCCATGGAAAATGGTTCGGGTATGCTCTTCAGAGCGGATTTAATAACGAATTTAATAATTAACGAATACCTTCATGTGACATGACATCTCGCTTTTTCGAATTTTTGGGGTTATGAGAAGTGTGAGATATTTTTCTTGAAAATTAGACCAAATTTACTGATTTCTAAGTAAAATGATATTTCGCTCCAACTACCTTAAACGTTGTTCGTACTTTTTGTACCGCGAGGCGTCCACCAATTAAAAAGGCTTCAGTCAAAACCACAAAACTACAGCTAAGGCCTCAGAGTAAACACTTCAACATCTTTTCTCACGAACGGAATACACTTGAAGTACTCTCCACATTAGGGGCGCCTGCAACTTCTTGTAGTTCGACGACATGCCATAATGACTCGAGACGGAAATTCAAAACAAATATATATATAAATGGAAGAATCCCAAAAAGCTTTCACGAATCCATGATGGCGTGGGAGAAATTCCAGTGTCCAAGTGAAAGGATAAAATTCCGAGGGACGAAATATGAAGTGGCGCTCGTTTCGTGCGGGGGATGAGTGGAGAGACGAAAAAAAAGTGAAGGGTGAAATGGGGAAATGGGATTGTGAGGGTGCCTTAAAAATGTGATTCGCTGCGACGCGCCGCCGTCAACTTCAGTGGCGAAGGGAAGCGAAGCTAACCGGATGGTGACATGATGGCCTGGCATGACTCAAAATCATTTAAGGCAGTTTCATGGTTTCTTTCCGTAGGGATTCATAAAAGATACCATGATTGAACATGTTTTGTTTTATTTCTACACTTGTAAAGAGCATAAAGTACTTATTTTTATGTTAATGGCTAAACAATTGTTTTTGCATCATTGACATGCCGAAAAGTGATATACCCTTACATAGACGCAGATTCGTATTACACGACTATGTCGGTACATTTCAGTGTCGTTACCTTACCCATGTAGCGCAAGGAGACCGTTTATTCAAGCTCCTAACCTCTAAGAGCATCAGATGGAACCAAAAAATACTACTTTTTAAGGCATAGGTTTTTAAAATTTTAAAATATCATTTTTGTGCATTCATAGCGTGAAGGTAGTTTGATCAAAATATCATTTTACCTAGAGGTCAATGAATTTTGTCTCATTTTAATGCAAAATATATCACCCTTCCATTAGCAAAAAATTTCAACTCCTTACCACATTACTTTCCGAGATATATCTCAGAAAATACCAGCCCTTTTACATGGGAAATGTTACGTGCATGCACTATTGAGAGACCTTATACTAAAAATGAGGCATTTCCTACTCTTAGATCTCGTCAAAAAATCAACAGTGTGAAGTTTGTATGTTTTCTCAACTATTTTTGAAAGTTAATCTTTTTGTCACCGCAGTAAATTCTTCAGGGTCACAATAAAACTTCCGTTTTGATGGAGTTTCAAACGAACCGCGTGAAAAAAATGAGTCAAGTTAAAGATTTGTTTAGATATTTTCATTTGGTTACTTACTATATCTGTCATGCAAAACTATATTATTGCACCATTTTTAATGCAATATTTAATACATGTGTCCTACAGCTGGTGAAATTAGAACGTATATATCGAATATGGTCTCTATTATGATTAAGGAACCATCTCGCTCGCACTACCTTAAATATACACAACGCTGCCTTAGTATCCAGGTCCTTAATCAGCATAAAATCGAACTGCTGGGAGTGTCGAACTATCATAAGATGTCTGAATATTTGGAAATTTTCTCTGCACGCCAGCGACGTCATCCTACCGTATGTTCATTCCTAAAAGACTTGCGTTCCCTTCCACACGTGCGACTACGCACTTCTAAATCGAAGCGGACTTGGATTTCCCCACACATGAGCCTCTCAACAGCTGGGTTCAATTCATTCACGACCATCCAAAGGAGGAGGAAAGCACAAAAAATGCGCTTCCGTTGAAGGAGAAAAAAATGTAAAGCTCTTCTTAGTATGTATGTAGGATCGGTTCATAACGTCATCTGACGTCTTCCGATTTCTAGCCTCCGAGTCCCTCTGTCCTTCCATACATCTTCTTCCAATCCTCTCACTCTATTTTCTTTGTCCACTCCCTCTTTCCAGCTCTTCCTAGGTCTTCCTCTTTCCTCTTTTCCCTTGGATTGTTAGCTCCAAGATCTTTCTTGGTAGTCTACCCTCGTTCATTCTCTTTACATGCCCGTACCAGATTAGCTGCTTGGTCATGATGTCCTCCGTTATATAGCGCTCGACTTTCATCGTCTGTCGCATTCTTACATTTGAAACTCTTTCTATCCTTTGATCGTCCCGCAGCCCGTCTAAAAAAATCCATTTCATCAGCTTTTAATGTTTTTTTAGTACGTTCCTTCATAGGCCAGGCTTCACATCCATACGTTATTATACTTTTGAAAATGGCATTATATATTCTTGTTTCATTTGCTTTTTTTTCGGTCCCACAGGATGCTGTTTAATAGCCTAATAACCCTTCTCCCCTGGTTATTTCGGTCTGATATAGCTTCATCTAAGGTCCCGTCATTAGTAATTTTTACTCCAAGATATTTATAGTGATCAGTGTGAGCTATTTTATCCCCATCTTCTCTTTAGCTCTTCTTTAAAAGCTCTCCGTTAGAACCTGTAAATAGAAATATTACATTAAAGTAACGATGGAATATTGCATGATTTTAAATGAATTCACTTCGTAATATGGAATTAATGGTGAATTCATTTAAAATCATCGCAATGTTGTTCCACCAAGTGAAGCCAGGAATATTGTATTGTCACCAGAGTTATGTCTCTGAGAAAAATTTCATCTTTTTACGACTTCGGGAAATGTGTGAGACTAAAGCTGCATGACTTCACGGCTCGAATGGCCCATTGTGACGGAAAGGAAAAGCACTCAACAAAATGCTACGGCGGACATCCTCATAAGCTATCATGACCGACTCCCTATTAATAGATAACCACGAAAGATAATCAGCCGCTCAGAGCAATGAATCCAACTGATTGTCTGCTGTGACAGGGCATATTTTTTTCAACGAACATTTATATGCGCACCCATACATTTACCCGTGTACACTCCTAACGACTTGGTGACACTTGCCTGAGTTAAGTTAACAGTCAGTGGAAGAGGATATCATAGGGGTGTGGGATGAGCAGACATATGCACCGGATGGCGGTAACAGCTGTGACTCTTGCCGGAGTGGCCCCGTGAACCTCACTTCGAAATCTCCCCAGAACGTAAAGCAACTGCATCTACAGTGGCGAATTCACGATTTTAAAACTCGAAAGGGAGAATAATAGTTTTACCTTCGGGTTTACCATGTTGCATTCTGAAATATGCACTTCCCCTTGTCGATTGATTATGCGGGGATCTGAATGTATTGGAATGTTACGCTCATCCTAATCGCAAAAATTATGGAAAATTTTCTCGAGTGATATTTCCCCAGCTCGATTGCACTTCCACGCTCCATTAGCAAGGAAAGTGCAATCGACAGAGAGGTATGGAATGCGGCGCTCGGAGGTCGATGAGCATGTGTGGGGAGGGGGGGGGGCGTGGCTGAGGTGATGGTGGCGGAACCCGGCGGCAACGGCGCCACCAGTCAGCTGACGCCCGCCGGAAAAGAACTCGTGAGAACTACACCAGCGCCAGCGGAATCCACGCGAATCACCTCCGCATCGGTCCCTATTTTTATGAGTAACACGAGCGAGAGGAAGCGACGGCGGGAAATGTTTTTCCATCTTCCGGTTTCATATTTGCGCTTTTTCTAGCCGCTCGAATGGTTTAACCTTACATTAAGATTGTTAGAGCGGCGACTGACGATAAGATAAGATAAAGATAAAGAAATATTTATTGATCTTGGACCACTTGGTCCACTAAGAACATACAACAAATATTCATTAATATCAGAGCTCGAGTACAGACAGAGATATACAGAAAAAGTGGGTACAAGCAATAAATGAATTAATAATGGCAACAAAGAAAGCAAAACAAAAGAAGCATATCGGTGAATCGAATCAAAATTTTTCCTGCATTAGCATTTTGTTAAACAATCTGTGTTTGAAAGCCATCAGCGAATTAGAATTTTTGATTGATTCAGGAGTACTGTTCCATATCCTTACAGAACAGCCCTACAACAGAAAAAGATTTATTGAATGTAATGGTTCAATGAAGTGGGACAATTAAAAAGTCTGGTGATATTCGGGTTGCTACATTTCGGTTTTTCTCCTTAGGCTGGAAAAATTGCATAATATATTCTGGCTGTTTACATATTAAGAGTTTATATAAAAAAGAGGCAAGCATGTATTCCCCCTTGTTTTGACTTCAAGCCATTCTAATCTAGTAAAATAAGGGGATATATGATCATCTTTTTTTATATCATAAATGAACCTGACACATATTTAATTGCCGTTGAATCATGGTATTAATCTCTTGAATTAGATCATGATAAACGAGACAGCAATAATCAATATGGGGGAATCTTAGCGACAATACAAGTTTCTTGCGGGTATGAGAGGGCAAAAGGTTTTTTATGAGTTTTTAGCTGACACAGGATCATATTGATCTCATTGTAGATGACCTGAACATGGTTTTGCCAAGACAAGCTGGGGATCAATGTGACCCCAAAGGTTTTTAACAGAGTTTGCATATAGTATTTCCGCATCAGCAACAAAAATCTTCATCTTGATCATTGAGTGCATAATTCAATGCTTTTCTCAACTCGTCGAAAATTAATTCCTGGATTGCATTTCATTTAAGCAGATGTGCCCATGCGTCGGAAATCACCAAATTTGAAAAATTAGCCTTAAGTGTAGCATAATATGACTAAATTTTTGACGCGGCATTCGAAATCAAAAAAGATTATATTGATACAAGTTTTTTTATAATATAGAATTGTTGCATAATAATACTTTTCAGCAACAATTACAATAAAAATAAATATATTATTTTGCGTCTGAGAGAAAATCTGTATATATTTCATCGAAAACTATGAAATATAGTTCTTTTACCACCATGGTGCGGGTTAGACTAGAATGGCATTGCAAAGTAACCAAATCCGTACGATATAATTTTTATTTTTTTTACTTACACATATCTATATCATTTGAAGCTCGCCTGGGGAGCTGACGGAAATATTTATTTGAGTATAAATCGATGAGGGGGTCGGGTTGGTGTTGTGGCTAGGGTACTGGCTAACCACACGGACGGCCAGGGTTCAAATCCCTGCAGAGGAAACCCGATCCCTACCTGAGTGTCTTGTGGAGGGCACTTCAAGTACAGTACTACATCCTATCGGGTGAGACGTTAAACCGTGGTCCCCTTGGCGCCTTTCTTTAAGAGCAGGCTGATGCCGACGCCGGGTTTCTATCCACTCTTCATCACTTACCTAATCCCTATTACGAAAATGACCTTAGCTGTCGGTCGCCTCCCCAAATATCCTATCCAATCCAATCCAATAAATCGATGAGTTAACCTTAAAGTGAGATGAGTATTGCATGCCTGGTGTGGAAACAGACCCTGTCAAGCACACTGGCGGTGGCATGAATATTTAGCGAGCGATTTTTGATCGTGATTGGATGGGTATTTCTATTTTGTAACCCTAAAAGAATTATTATATCCCAACACTAAAGGAGTCACCGAATGTACAAACATGACGTCCCGCACCTGTTCTGAATTCCTGCCTGGGTCGCCATCTATCGTAACGTAATCCAACCTCAATAGCGTTGGGTCGCTCTGTAGAGATGGGTGGTCCATACTTTTTCGATCTCGGAATTCAATTGCCCTGGGAGGTTGGTTTGTGGATCTGAAGGAGGAGGGAGCAGAAAATCAAATCATGCCGAGACGGACCATCCTGGCTGTCCGCGGCGACAAACGCCGTCATGTTCCCCTCCCAACGCAAGATCGACTGGATTGTACGAGGGAGATAACCTACAATAAAGGCCCAATGGAAGAGACCATGCAATGGAGACATAAATAACGATAAAAGAATATTGGATAAGTCTTCTGCCACCTCTTTTGATGGGCTTGGCCAGTGTATATTAACGGTGCATTAAACCTTAAATTGTATATACCATCTAAAAATAATTTTAAATTGAGAATCTACCATCTAAAATATAAATTTAGACTCTGATGCCCGTATTCATTGTCGTATTCCTAGGGGTTACCAGGGTATCCCCTATCCAGGTAACATCTAGGGGTCCCCTACGCTGAGCGATTCCTAAACCTTACCTGGGTAACACCATGGTAACACCCAGCCAGGGGACGTCTGGGTTAGAGATTTGGCAACAATCCCTTGGAAAAATACATATGAACAATTCCACTGAACGGTTCTCGATTTTTTCGTCGCTCATTTTTCACCGTAACCAAGCACGCTATAAACTATATATAGTATACTGTTACAAGATATTGATGAAAAATGATGGAAGGAATATGAGAGAATATTTACAATATTACTTCAATATTTATGTAATATGAATGGTGAGGAATGTAAGGGTGTTTCAATAAGTACCTATGTTTGTAAATAGAATAAGTTACTATGGAAAGTTGTTGATATTATCGTGCACTGCCATTAGTGCAGTAATGTCAATTCATCTCACGCGTTGGCAGCAGTACTGCGTTAGTGGAGCTTTGGGTAAGCTTCATGCCTTACCCAGGAAATCGACGGCCTGGGGGAGGGTTAGGGGACGGCAGTCCCCTGGCTAAAGACTATCAATACCATTTCTGACCCAAGGGGTTCCTCCACACCTGGGGGAAACCCAAGTAACGATTATGAATACGGCCCTGAGATACTCCCTGGAGCAGAGGAAGAGGGGACTACGTGGCCTCATTGGATTTTTTTTGGGGAGGCGACCGACAGCTAAGGTCATTTGTGCCATAGGGGATGTGCAAGGGAGGTGGGTGGACAAAAACCCGGCGTCGGCATCAGCCTGCTCGTAACGAAAGGCGTCAAGGGGACCACGCTTTACCGTCTCGTCAGAAAGACGGAGTACTGTACTTGAAGTAACCTCCACAAGACACTCGAGTAGGGATCGAATTTCCTCTGAAAAACATCCTCCTCTTCAGGGATTTGAACCCTGGCCGTCCGTGTGGTTAGCCAGCACTCTAGCCACTACACCAACCCGATCCCCATGTAGCCTCATCTGCCCCTGGTTAAAGAAATCAAACGCGCGAAGCATCGAATTTTAAAGATGGGCATCTGAAAGCATAAAATGGACATATTTCATCATGTCGAGAATTAGGTCCGCGGACACCATTTGGACGTGAGTCACTTGAGATCTTGAGAGCATTTCTGTCTTCTTGATAACCCGCCGGCAACTTTGCCCTTCTGAGATCATCCATACGTTGCAATGGCCAAAAATATATTTTTCTCCGTCATTCGAAATGATGGGCCACTTGAGTCTTTTATCTTCGACGGAGAAAAAAATCTGTTTGGAAAATTATGTTTATTAATACTTTGAAGAGGCCGACGAAGGGCATTATCGATGAAAATAAAGTCCAGTGGGAATACCACTCAAGAAAATCTAACAAATAAATGTATACATTTGAGGCTTCATTATATGGAAAAACCTTAAGACGATTTCATCCTCTGACCTGGGTAGAGGTCAAGGCCAGACTTGCAAATGAAGCTAACTTGGTAAAATAAATGACCCAAAAACTAAGTTTATTATAAACATCTAACATACTTAAGGCCAGGGTTCAAATCCCTGCAGAGGAGGATGTTTTTCAGAGGAAACCCGATCCCTACTTGAGTGTCTTGTGGAGGGAATTTCAAGTACAGTCCTCCCGTCTATCGGATGAGACGTTATGCCGTGGTCCCCTTGACGCCTTTCGTTAAGAGCAGGCTAATGCCGACGCCGGGTTTCTATCCACCCTTCCTCCCTAACCAATCCCCGATGGCGCAAACGACCTTAGCCGTCGGTCGCCTCCCCAAATATCCAATCCAAGACCTGTAAAAACTCTCCGCAAAAACCGACGGACATATTCAGTGAAAAATGCTGCACCTCTCCACGGCAGCCCACGATATGGAAAGTGATTCACGCATTGAGTGTCGAAATTTTCGCTTCCCTCGCCTTCGGCATTGCACAATTAACTCCGAATTACGTCACATCATTCGTTGTTGTATCCGTCCTTGGATACAAGGTTTCCTCGTGGATGGCGCCCTCGTATCGATGTATGTAAACTCTTCTTCTCCTTCGGTGTGGAGGCGCCCGTTTCCTCCCATTGTTGAGTATTGTTGTCTTCCAGCGGAGGCGGGAATATCCATCTCATGAATACGTGTAGGAGTGGGGAGGGCCGCGGGGAAGAAGGATGAGCCTCCAGTTTTCTCGCCCTTCCCGCGGGATTCTCCGGCCTCGCCGCGCGGCCTCCGACGCTCATTTTTCATCGATCATCGCCAATTGACTTCGCCACCTCACTATCCTACTCTCCGAAAAAAGCTTTTACCGTTGATGCATAAAATGTATCGATCATGATCTTCTATCGTACACTATAATTCTGGTATTTCTGCACATATATTTAGTTACTAAATGCGATGATATATATGTAGTATATCGTCCCTTTTACACTGGTAGAATACCCATTGTGTAGTGCATGTTGGTGAAGTATAATACCTTGACAAATACTTGGAAATGTGAAATTTTCTCGGGTTTCGCAGCGGGTTGGGTATTCGGCTGCTGCCGACATTTCGATAGTTTGCACTTTCGTGATGTCAGTGCCTCATCTGTCCTCGCTTATATACCCGTCTTTTGGGTCATGTTCTAGCCTCGATGCCATTAAAATAATTGTTATCTCTATGTAATGCAACAATTAAATTTTTTTCTATTTATTCAAATTATATTCAGCCTAGTCTGACTATGATCTCATATTAATATTAAATCTCAAGGTAAAAACAACTGAGTTATTTCATTTGCTACATCTTAGTCATTTTTCCAAGACTAAACGTCAAGAAGAATTGTGCACATGAAAGTGGTTAATATCTACTCACATAAATAATTTAGAGTAAATAAAATAAAAATTGTAAGTAGAGAGGTCATTTTTTTAAATCCTCCGCCTACAATTTTCTTGAATACATTATCCGAAAAAAGTTTGTGGTGGCTCGTCTGCTACACGTTATGCTGGCTTCCTATAAGGCAGACGCTGGTAGTTCCACTTTGTAGGATATAGGTAATATTAGATTTTCTCTAAAGATTAGATTTGTAATCTTGATAATGGCCTGAAAAGGCCGAAACCGGTTGATTTGTGATTTAAATATATTGGTGGAAAAAACTAAGTGGTTTCATTCTTAACACGAATTAGATTTTCTGCCCTCTTTGCGACCATAATCAGTTGTACACCGCCGGTTTTCCAATGAGTCGCGTCATATTCGTCGAGGCATTTGGCGTTCACCGGCGAAGCTTGTCATTGGGTGTTCTCTTTCGGAGGCATCGCGGACGTAAAGGGATTCGTATGGTGTGACATAAAATCCTGTGACAACAGCGGTGAGAGCAGCGGAAACAACCACGTCATTTGGCCGGGTTAGGATTCGCGTGGGAGAAAATATTTCGCCGATAAAGTGGAGGGTGAATAGAGTACTCCGTCTCGGGGGCAAGCAGGACTGACGGCAAAGTGTGCTGGTGCTATAGGATTCGCCTCTCTTATCCTGAGCCAACTTCCAAGGTGCCTACCACTAGTTAGGACTACTTTTTTTTCTACGGAATCATTTAAAAGTTAGGTAATTGTATTGAGTTTCTTCAATGGTACATTATTATTATTCTTATTATTAGTTGCGTATGGACCCTGTTGGATCACGCAAAGCATTATGACTCATTTATTATTTGCTAGTTCCTTTCTTATCTTCCATACTTCCCTCATTCTTTCTCCTTGGATTCTCTTTCTCTCTTCCGTCCACTTTGTCCCTGGTTTCTTTGGGACTTCGTTCTCTGACATTAAGTTCCACTGGTGTATCTTATTTCTGTAGGTGATTCTGTTTTCAATTTCTCTAGGGTCTATTTATGCTTTTTCTAGATCACCTATGACTTGTGACAATCATGGTATAGTTGATTTGACACCTTATAAATATGTGATGACCTTTTTGATGAGTCTTGTTGGTGGCAGTCTATTGATATGTCCGAAAATTTGCTGTCTTCTTTTTCTGGTATCCACCGCAAAGTTTGTTATTGCGTCTTTGTTACTTGCGATGTTGTTACACATATTTCATAATTTCTCATGCCCATAAAAGGCCGAGAGCGCGTAATAGAAGAAACATGACTAACTATTGCAGCAGGGGAGCAGCATCGCCCATTTCATCCCCGGGCTTCTTAACGCTTGTTTACAATACAAAATGCACTATATCTCTTAGTGACACATCATTCCTATAATTGTTGCTAACACACTACAAGGCGTCACGCCGAGTCCATTATCCGAAACAAAAGCCTGTTTTAAAGTAATTTATTCTAAATTTTTATGTCGCTCCAGAAGTTCTATTCATAACTTGCTGTTGTTTGGAAAAATATTTAAAATATGATTTTTGTATCATTTCCGTTACTGCTTGTGTGGTGATTTCAAACGCATTGGCGGATATGTTTGAATGAAATATGGTCATATTATTATTTTCGTCTAAGCTGAGAACAAGAATATATTCTTCCCTCGTCCATTTTCCCAAGTGATGCAACTCCTTCCAACTCTAACTCTTATCCCTTACATCTATAACGGTCGCTGCTGTCATCTCCTCGCAACCGATCAGCCAATCTTCCATTGCGTCTGTTTCCAGAAACTGAATTTGTAAAGAAACTATCGATTGCCTAAACATACAATTTTATATTTCTAAATTTTACATACTCCTGTAACTGTAATAAACGGGTATGTTATTACACTTCAATATTGTAATTATGGAACCTGCTGATAAGCAGTGGCTTAGCAGGACCAGCCTGAAAATTTGTCATTTTTAAGGTTAGAAATAATTTTTTAAAAATGTGTTGTTGAAGAAATACTTGTTCATGAAGCATTTTGTCCTGTATATAAAAATTAATTTTTGTTTAAAGGTAAAATAAATTCATTTAGGATTATTACTTTTATGAATGATTATGACAGTTGTTTGTGTATCGTGCAGTAGTATTACTTTTCAATAGCACAGCTGTTGAAAAGTAATACTAATGTCCGTTAATTTTCTAGTTCCATCAAAGGTTGTTTCCTTAGGGAGTCCAAGCACCTTAAGATGCGGTTCGATTCCAATGCGGACAAGCTACGGAAACCAATCGATTGGCAAGTAAATTTAAGGTAGTTTGAGCGAAATATCGTTCTACTTAGAAATCGATGAATTTGGTCTCATTTTAAAGAAAAATATCTCACACTTCTCATGACCCCAAAAATTCAACCCCTTACCATATCACTTTTGGAGATATTTGCCAAAAAATACCAGCCATTTTACATGGGAAATGGTACGTGCATGCACTCCAGAGAGGAATTGTTTACAAAATGAGAAATTTCTAACGCTTAGATGTCGTAAAAAAACTAACAGCGTGTAGCTGACAGTGTAACTATTTTTGAAAATTAATCATATTGTCACCCCACTAAATTCTTGGGTATTACAAAAAACCTTCCGTTTTGAAGGAGTTTGAAACGCACTGCGCGAAAAAAAAAAAAGAGTCAAGTTAAAGACTTATTTTGATATTTTCATTTTATTACTTGCAATTTCTGTCATATAAAACTATATTATTGCACCATTAATAATGAAATATTTAAATGATGTGTCCCACAGCTGGTGAAATTGAAACGTATAATTCGAACATGGTCTCTATTATGACTAGGAAACTATCTCGCTCGGACTACCTTAATTACTAATCGGTCGATAATCATTAATTTCACTCCACGCATTAGCTTCGTATAGCGCCTCG
The DNA here is from genome assembly GCA_963169105.1 of Ceriagrion tenellum. Lineage (NCBI taxonomy): Eukaryota > Metazoa > Arthropoda > Insecta > Odonata > Coenagrionidae > Ceriagrion > Ceriagrion tenellum. The sequence continues at coordinate 13,241,438 of OY720639.1, forward strand.
CCAAAGAGATATATTGCCGGTACTCGCATCGAAGAGTAGGCATTTGTTTCTGCAGAGGAAGACCTTGACCAATAAATTTATCGCGTGAACGCGGCCGAAGAAAATCTTTCCCTGCTCTCCTCACACCACCATGAGATAACGCGCGGTTCACCTCGTTTGTTTCGGAAATGCGGGTCACGAGCGGTTCGCTTCGGCTCTCTCATGCGGGTTGAAAATGCTGCCAACAACACTACGCAATGTGTAAATGCAACCGTGTGGGTTATGCGTGCCGCAAGAATTTCGCGCAGGGAAAAATCATTTTCGGATCGACGCCAAAGCAAAGAGCGCCCGCAAGACAATAACACCCATGCTATATTAACACTCATCATTCGACTTCCTTCCAGTTTGGCAACAAATGTTATTATATTATTAAGATGTAGAATCATCTATGCCACTAGGGACACATTTGTCCCAGAATAATTAGTCGGGCGTTAAGCTGTTTACCCCTCGACATCTGTCGTAAATAGAATACTGGTACCGATGCCAGATATCTCGCTGTTCCACCTCAGTCCCCCTAGTAATTGTACCTGTATTAACCTAACCACTCCCTCCCCTTACAAACGGCCACAATAGTGATATAGCCTCCCAAAATGACCAACCAACCAATCGCGATTATTCCGGGACCAAGACAAACACAACAGCGCCCTCAAAGAAACAAGGGATTCACTTTCTATCCGGAGAAATTGTGTTGACAGAAGGTGAGCGCCAACGATTCGGGTAAGGCACGGATCGCATCGAAACCATGGAAAGAGGCCAAGTGTTGAAAAACGGGAATCTCGCTCTCGGGATTCACAGAGTTGCAACACAAGGGTTTGAAGAGAGAGAAGAGGACTACTCCGATGACACGATGACGTTAGAGAGGGAAACGTCTTGGATCGCACAAATGATTCATCAGTATCCACACATCACGCCAGACAGGTCCAACTTCCAGAGGCGTCGCCCTTCCCGCGGGATTCTCCGGCCTCGCCGCGCGGCCTTCGACGTTCATTTGTCATCGATCCTCGCCAATTGACTTCACCACCTCACTATCCTACTCTCCGAAAAAAGGTTGCAAAACTGTGGGTTCATATTTAATATTCCTGCTGATAAACACGTCACGCCATACTATGACACACTCAGGTGGTTGAAAATAGATAAGCGCCGGGAATATCAAATAAATGTATTTATGTACAAGCTAATCAACACAAAGTGTCCCAGTTACTTGTATAATAAAAGTATTTGTAACATTAATAAGCGGAAAAGATTGACGAGAAACACAGAACTATTGTTAATCCCAAATTTCCGTAGTACTGTGTACGGTAGATCTTTTTATGTAACTTCTTTTTGGCTATGGAATGCCTTACCGAAAGAAATAAGGACATCAACGAATATAAATTTGTTCAAGAAACGCCTGTCCATACATATAATGTAATAAACCACCATGCAAATCAATGAAATATAAAATGTATTTCATTCATGATTTAAAGCAAATGAGTGAATCAGTTAATTTTGTTTATGTATATGAACTCAATATTTGTGTATCACAAGGCCTCATTTTTGTTTGTTCGTTTTTTGTCTTTGTAATTATTAAATGTGTTCAACTGTTAACAGCTTGTGCTTATGTTTACTACTTATGTTAAAACAATATCTTGGCAACCCTCTGCTGTTAAATTATCAGTACAAACGAGACTGTGTATTATTGTTTGTTTTATAATCAGTAAATGTTCCAGGGGACAGAATGTCCCAGAACTTAAATAAATATATCTATCTATCTAAAAAAGCTTTTACCGTTGATGCATACAATCTGTTATATAATCTATTTAAGAAATTTAAGATGGATTGAATGACACATATTGCTATTAAATCACTACTTCTTAAGTAAATTTAGTAATTAATACTGTAACGGTGCAGCAAATAAACCAATTACCATTTGTGAAATAAACCAATTCCGCCATTTTGTTTCAAAAATTGTCCAGTATCCATCTGCTGACTCAAATTTTGGATAATATATTTGGGAGACCTAAAATATTTGACTGCGAAGAAATCATAGTCCTAAAATAAAAAATATGGGAGATATGATTTTTGGCCAGCTTTATCAATTTCAGATGACTGTTCATATCACAATCGTTTTCTGATTTTTTATCATATCAGCTAATGACATACCAAAAATTGTTGCAATGAACGTGTCATAAAAAGCTCGAGTTCGCCTCTTGATAGAGATATAAACCATTTCAGATGAAGATAGTGATAGAAGCGATTTTGATGAATACTGTCAGTTGTACAGTACATTCGCATTAATTATGATTGAATATTTTATGTATTTTATTTTATTTACTATCTCTTCGTCATTAAAAAGTTATTGGAAACTACTACTCTTAAATAAATATTGGTTTTTGATACCGATAGGGTGCACGGAATGGATTTCAGGATTTTTTACCATTTCCGCAATTTTGTTTAATAAAAGGCCTAAGATCAAACTTTTGGCAAAATAACACAATATTTACGCTTGAGAGCCTACAAATAATTAACTGAGAAGATTTAATCGTATTAACATTAAAACTATGGAAGATATGATTTTTGGCCAGCTTTTTTTATTTCAGCCCACTGCGCGTCGGTGACACCAGGAAAATCACAAAAAGCCGTGAGTTGGGGCGGCAATGCAGTTGAAAGTGGGTTCTCATGTACAACAATACTCTTGGATTCTAAGAGACCCCAAACAGAAAGGTTCATTACGCGCGAGTGCCAACAGTTCGAACACCTCTATCTAGCCATAGACGTCTACTGTATGCGCGATTTGTATGGGTTTACCACATTTGGAATTATCGCAGTCATTGACTAATAACTTTGAAAATTAGGGCGGTGACATGCACCTTTTTTGTCACCATTTTCTTGAGAGTTTTCAATTCATATTAACATATTTTCATAAAAATGAGGAAAATAATTAAAATGTGATTTCGCAATATTTTCATTACTGCCCACAGAGAGAGAGATCCTGTGCCCAAACAGATGCATTGAAGTAAAGTTAGGACCAAGAATACTTTTTTCGACTTCCTTAGAAATATATAAATGTGCACTCAACGACCCACAATTACCACTACAATCGTCCTCAAAACGGCTGCGATTGTGTGCGACACAGCTGGCGGAAGGGCGAAGTAGAGAACCCCAGGAGACTCGAAGGCCAATCACTATAATGTTACTTGAAGACTTAAGATTACGCAAGTATCAAGGTGGTATTTATATTTTTCTAATATTTTCGGCCCAGAACTGGAAAGAGGCGAAATATTTCACATATATCGTTTTATAGATGGACACAGAAACTTCCTCTTCACATTTCTTCTCCTGCCCTAGAGAGTTTAAAAGGGCAATCGGAAACAATCAACGAAAGAAAACATGGGATGCAGGTTAAGGCAGTCCGAGCGAGATAGTTCCCGAATCATAATAGAGACCATATTCGAATTATACGTTTTAATTTTACCAGCTGTAGGACACATCAATTATACATTGCATTATTAATGGTGCGATAATATAGTCATTATATAATATTGTATAGTTATGTATAATATAGTTAATGTATTATATGACAGAAATGGCAAGTAATTAAATGGAAATCTTTAACTTTACTCATTTTTTTCGCGCGGTGCGTTGGAAACTCCAAAACGGAAGGTTTTCTGTGATACCCAAGAACCTACTGCGGTGCCAATATGATTAATTTTCAAAAATAGTCGAGAAAACATATAAACTACACGCTGTTAGTTTTTTACGACATTAGAGTTTTAAATTCCTCATTTAGTAAACTATGTCTCTCTGGAGTGCATACACGTACCATTTCCCATATAAAAGGGCTGGTTTATTTTGGAAAATATCTCAGAAATTAATGTAGGAAGGGTAGTAAGTAAGAAAGTAATGGGGTAATTAATAATGCAATATTTAATTGATGTGTCATACAGCTGGTGAAATTAAAACGTATAATTCGAATATGGTCTCTATTATGACTAGGGAACTATCTTAAAGACGAGGATTACGGCTATCTGGTTCTTATCGCGCGAAAACTTAGCGCTTGAGCAGAATTTCTCCGAAGAGAAACAGCCGAGGATCCTCTAATTCGAGATCCGTACGAATAGATATTTTTTGGTCTCCCTCTTCGGTGAGCCATTAAAGAGGCCCGGTTGTGGCAGGCAGCTACATTTACGTCGAAGGGGAACAAACATTAAAAGAGCCATCCGCTGGGAAGAGGCGTCGAAAAACACGGCACCTAATGGGGCTTCTAAAATTTCGAAGGCTGAAAAAATTATAGGGAATATAAAAGATATAAAACTCGAAAAAAAATGGGCCCATTTTCGAGCGCCTGAGAGGAAACTCTTTTGGATTCAAAAATAACAACGGCAGCCTCCCATTTCCGCAGCAGAAATTTTGAGGGAAACATGTTTTCCAAGAATTCTATAGACAATAAAAAAGGTTTGTTTTAATTTACATAGGCCGTTTTCGAACTTGGCAAACGCATAGTTAACTTGCTATCGAGTTATCTTGTTTCCTAGGCAGACGGAATTGAAATCCTTACTTGATACTTTCGTAGACGTTCTACGATGGAAGAGATATCATGCGGCCTTCATCTCGTAAAACATACGAAAAGCGCCATCCGTGTCCATAATTTTTGTGGGTCACTGAAGTCGATTACTTTCTTAAAATTCTTCCCATCCTTATGCGACAAATTAAAATGTAATATTATTTTTTAAATCTTATTACTTATGAATAAAATAATTCTCATATACCATAATATGGTGAATAACTATTATGCTTCGATTGCTAGGGGCTGCTAAAGTGGACGACATATCGCTCACTGTGTTGCACCACATTCAACGTCTTTATGCACAAAAAGGATTAATAATATTTTCTGCCTATATGAGAAAACACGTACAAAAATATATAATGTATTACACTCCGAAAAACTACCTATGATCTTTGACTGTTGACTGATAAATACTTGAGTTGTAACTAACATAATTAAGTTTAAACAAAATATATTTACTTTTGATTTATTGTCCCCCTTCTTTGATTAATGCAGTGAAAGCCTCTCCAATGCCCAACGTTTTTAACAATTATGACGTTCGTTAGCCAAAACTAATACTGCCAATGAAATTATGGCTGTCTGAGAGTACTTTTCATAGGACCATTACTCTTTCAACGGGATCATTCTTTTTCCTTCCAGAGCAAGGAAAACAGAATTTGTAGGTTCAATGAAGTAAACAAGGACGGAACATCTGCCATATATGGTATTATTCACTGAACTATCATGTACCAAATCTTTCAGTACATTCACATTTGAAAAGCCTTTAAATATAGCGAATTCATCAATTTTTCCGCAAAAAAAATTGATAAATATCACACAAATATACGTAGTAATGATAAAATAGTATCCATTTGAAAGTTTCTTCACTTCTATTTTCCATACAAATCCATATTATCACACCCCCAATTCTAACTTAATACATAGTAAGCATTAGAAGTCTGCATTTTCATTTACTTGGTTTCTTCACCGGGTATCTAGACGATATGGCGTCTGCGGTCACTTGAATTTTACTTCATATCCGCCAAATGAATTCTAGGTTCCAAGGGAAGATTGCATGATTTGATAAGTTCGAAAACGGCCATATTTATCGTTCTATCTCACCCTATCCCAGTCATACAAGCTACCCCAAAGGTGTTTGGCAAGTATTGGACCACCATTGAACAACCAATAATTATTTGACACGAAAGCCTCAGGAAAGACTGGCAGGTAACGCAATGTGAGAATTTAAGCACATACTGCAATGAATAGGCATATTGACAGGAGTTTTGGTAAGAAATGCCGGAGTAAAATGCAATATCATGTAGACTGAAGCAGATGTAACTTTCTCAATGCTCATTCGAAAAACAGGCCTGTTATTATCATTTAAAACTTCACTGTGATTGGTAAAACTCCATGATAGGCATCGGTCTGCCAATTTCCAAGCGCGAAGGGAGAAAATTTGCCACCGCCTATCGCAATTACCCACCTATTTCGTTGTTTTTTGCGTGATGCAGTTTTATATTATCTGGTCTAATTCAACCGCTAGATGATGAAGACTATGCATTAACATATTTTCTATTCAAAATTTGAATTTCGTAAATGACACACTAACAGTTAGTGCATGTGAACGTTATCAATGGTTGAGTGCTTGGGCATATCGGCTATTATGCAGAGAATATGTATAAAATAACAAACTGGAAGAAACACATGCATTAGGCATTCATATGGCTTGGAAATCCTCCTCTTTAGCTCAGATACTGTTTAATCTGGACGCATAAAGTATACTTTGCTGATTTTCTGCACGGTAGAAACGTCACAGGAAAACTGTTTTTCTAATAATTTGAGTTTGAACCCTGGACAAAATATTTTTGCATCGGTTTATCCAGGATTTTCCATTCTTCCAAGGGAAATTCTTCTTTCCTGAAAATGTGGACCCATTTCTCCGACCACAGTACTCTTAATTGTGCAGTACCGTCGAGTATTAAATAAGTGTTCAGAGAAATTCAACATTATCAGGATTTTGAAAACGCTAATTTCTGCAAAAGGTAAGTTTTTCAACGTGTGAAAATTTATGTTCTTTCTTCGAAGAAATATTCCTGTTATATAAGTTTTAATTTCCTCATGGCAGTTTTAATTTCAAATCATTTTTGCCAAAACCATTTGAGCACAATGTACGCTATTTCTGTGGATTTCCCAATGGTAATTCATATTCAGAGCTTCATTTTGCCTGCATCAATATTGCAAGTGTTCAATTAGGAGTGCTGTATATGCATTCCATAAGGCGAATTGGCATTAAACAAAAAGATTACTTTAAGTCAAAAAACGAGCATTAAAGCCCAAGGACGAATTGAGTTTTACAAAATAAAATAATATTAAATGTAATTAAGTGACTTAGTAAAGAAAACTAATCACAGCCCTTAATATTTCAAGACAAAATTATCGATCAATGCATTCAAACAAAATTAAAATGTAGTTTTACTAAAGTTTTTCAAATGCTTACATTTGAGTCTTTACTACACCAATAAAATTATATTCGTCACGTTGAGATGCTCAACTGTTAACTCTATTTAATCTAAGGTTTTTTCTATGCTTCACAGCTAAATTAATGTATTGAAAAGTTTTAAGTTCATAACAAAATGTTTTCCATATAGTCTCCTAGATAATGGTGATATTCGTCTAGGGAGCCTAGTTTCATTCCTTTATTAACGAAGGGTAAGAAACAATCTCCTAATTTCAGGAAGACGTACTATGACGCTATCAGGATGTACCATCATATTTGTCGTCAATTCTTGTCGCATTTGAGAGTAAAAACAGACCAGTTTGAGGGAGATGACTTTTCACACATGATACAATAAATTTGTCCACAAGATATAGAAACGAATATCACCTTTCAAATGATAACAAAATACCATTTGCTTACCACGGTACTTATCGAGTCAATTGCCAGAAAAAATTCCAGCCGTTTTCCATGGGAAATGGGACAGGAGTTCACTCCAGAAAGCCTTTATTTTAAACATGAGGAATTTCTTGCGCATCTATCTCGTCAGAAATCGAGCATTGTTTATTTCTCAAGAATATGAGGAAAAACAAATCAATTATTCACTGCCGTAATTTTTACCGAATCGCCAAAAAAATTTCAGGTAAGAAGACGCACGGCTTGAAAAAGTGAGTTATGTTCAATGTTAATGCGTGCATATTTGGTTGATTTATTATAAATTTGGCGAATTAGAACAAAATATATATATCAGCGCCATTAGGTAATATTAAAGTACTGATTATTCATTGACGCATTTATGTTTCCGACAACGACTGAAATAAAAAATTTAATTCGACTACGGTCTGACTTGGGCAAAATGCAGCTAGAACCATCTTTACTCAGGCGGTATCCTTCGAAAATAAATGGCGATTGATAATAAGTTTCTCTGGCATTCCCAGAAAGCATAAAAAAAATAATAACTACCGCTTCAAAATACATGAAGGCAGTGAATGCACTCTTGACATTTCAACTGCTGCAATAATGTTAAAAATGCTTTAATAAATTAATAATAGAAAATTTATCTCAAACACTTAAGCCACTCCCGGCGCCAGAGAATATACCGCACGGATATGAGAGGAGGAAGACGTTGGCCGATAGAGGCAACGTGGAATGGAAGATGATTCGAAATGGCTAACGGAGGATTTTCCAGGCCTCCACAGGAGATAAGGGTGGGGATCTGGCTTTCCACTTTTGCCAACCGAGTCTGAAATAAATCATGTCTGCATTTACCGTATTTGGAGAGCCCACACGTATCACGGCTGAGAGAATCAGTTGCTATTCCATTGGAGCTTCAGACACCGTCTTTAAGTAGTTCTCAGAAAAAGAGGCATCATAAACACTAATTGAATTGAGCGTACTACCTTATTAGTATCATTAACTTCTGATATATAGTGGGGATTGCACATACAGAACATATTTTGCGCAGCATTAAAAAAATTAGGTTTTGGTAAACGTATAATAGGAAGGTCCTCGGATGAAAAAGTCAAAGAGAGATTCTACTTCGCTCTTGTTAGACCACACCTCGAATATGCCATGAGCATTTGGGACCTTGGTCAAATAGATATATTACCCATAAAATTAATAAAATACAAAGGAAAGCAGCGCGCTACATTAAAAACTGCTACGGGCGTACATATGGTGTCTCACAACTTGTAGAGGGATTAAGGTGGGAGCCCCTAGAGACTCGGAGGCTACACGCTAGGCTAATGTTGCTTGATAAATTGAGAACTGATATTTTTCAGAGCGACATAGAGAATATTATCATGACGACTCACTACATTTCTAGGTCTGACAGATGCGATAAAATAAGAGAGATATACTATCAAACAGATAGGTACAAAAACTCGTTCTTTCCGCGAACAATAAGCGATCACAATAAAAACTGAGCTCCACAAATACACTCCTATAATATAATTCACCATTCTATCTCCAAAAACTTACAACCTTACACGGCTGGTGATTTAACACCCCCTTGCCACACGCCCAAGTGGCGGCTCGCAGGGTATTATGTAGATGTACATGTATAATAAGCGTGTCGTTACTTGTGGTGCCTAACGTACAAACCTTTTACTGCTCAAATATGAGTTTTATCACCCGAATACAGTCATAGCCACCGCTAAAAATTGATATAACTGGCCTCAAAGTTTTAGAAAAAAATAATATAATTACAGATTTTACTTAAGAAAGCGATGTTTTCAAGTCGGAAACGAAGATAATGAGCTAAGTTTCACCGGTAGTGCACACAATGTGATTGGGCGACGGAAATTTTTAGCAACATCATGACTTATGAGGTTATTGAAATGTCTAAATTACTTCTAATTTGAACCGATATGATAGGAGTAAATAAAACCTTGTGATGGTACATAAATATACATTAATTCTCCAAACCTGCGGAACGCCTTCATCAAGTGCTTCACAATACGAATAGACTTGGCAGCTGATCTACATCTACATAATACCAAGCGAGAGACCACATGGGCGTGTGGCAGGGGGTGTTAGGTCACCAGCCGTGTAAAGGTGTAACTTTTTGGAGATGAAATGGTGACATGTATTTATGGAGTGTATTTAGTGGAGCTCAATTTTTATTGTGGTCGCTTATTGTTCGCGGAAAGAATGAGTTTTTGTACCTATCTGTTCGGTTCAGTGAGGAGTTACGATAATTTTCTCTGTGTCGCTCTAAAAATATCAGTTCTGAATTTATCAAACATCCTAATCCTAGTGTGTAGCCTTCGAGTCTCTAGGGACTCCCAACTTAATCCCTCTTACAGTTGTGATACGCTATATGTACGCTCGTAGCAGTTTTTAACAAATAGAACTGATAAATATGCACATCATATAACCCACGACCGAAAGAGTTGAAATACGTGCAATGTTGTGTAATTGCAACGTTTCATCAGCAGTCATCATGAAGGAGTGATAAGTGGGAAGATTTCCCTCATTTTCAAGAGTAAGCAGATCTGAGACTGTCAGGTAGGAATGAATAGCATTGATAAAATCAATTTAAAAAACCTGCACGATTGTATAAGTTTGCTCAAAGAGAAACCTGACTTTTGCCATAGAGCGTCCATGTCCAATGATCGAATGATAGTTGAATGACCTCTTTTGAAAAAATCCATTTGTCCAACTGGCATACTCACATGTATAGAAAGTTAAGTGCAATGGTTTTCAAATTTTTACCCCTTTGACCCGGTGTGTCAGTACACCGCATATACCTCCTAGTGGTGTGTCGCGGGTAACAGTATGCTGGCTCTCTAAGTAGTCCTTTCAGAAGGGATCCTAGCTTGAGCAGAATAGGGAAAGCGGGCCTAGGGTATTACTATGCTTTGGTTTCTCTTGTGGAATAATGGCGAAAATGTGCCAAAACTGACCGGTAGAGCGCCGTAACCGTTAGCAGGGAAAGCTGCACGTGGTGCGGGTACTGCGAAGGCTGGTAACCTTGCATACTCTATTACAACTTACTGCTAAACGTCAAAATGTTGCCTCGGACAGCCGAAGCCACGATGGGCGGCGGAAGCTGAATAAGGTTGGCCCATCAAGATACGGACTATGTTAAGTATTCTCGCCGCAGCCAATTTTTCAAGATAACGCATGCGAATTGTTTTGAGAATTTTGATGTTTACTTAATCCTAAATGTCTCAAGAACTTTTTAAATGCTTGCTCAACGACAAAACGTAGAATGACAATAACTGGGCTCAAAAGCTAATAGTTTATTTTAGCAAAGTATTAAACGGCGATGAAATCATAGCACCCCGTTAACCATTTTTCAAACGCTGGGCAACTCAAAATCTTTTCTCAGCAACAAGAAGCAATCCTTTTGAAGTTGAGAAGTTTCATCTGCGGAAATGTATGTTTGATGAAAGTATCAACAAACATGCCGAAATAGAACAAGTTTTATTGAGCAGTTCCTTGATCGAGACTCCCCAACGAATCCCGAGAACACTGGAAAAATCAAGGGAAAAATTGAAATTCCCTAACAAAAGATTCCTCTTTTTAGGATTTCTCGTAAGCTCTCGAATTTTTATCCTAAAATTCTTTTCCTTAAAAATGAAAAACAGGTCAGTAATTTCGCAAGGATAAATCACTAGTTTAGGGTAACAAGTTTGACAGAAATAATGACCCATAGTTTCTAGAATAATTTCCTACCACATTATCAATTTAATGGATAAACCATTAGTTTCCTTAGGGGTTATGTTTGAATCGCTCGAGTAAATCTCGACCACGTAACTAAGGAGTCACGTGGTACATCGAACGATTCGAGATTTAGGTGCATTTGAACCACTTATACAAATCTCACGCAGCCTTCTCGACCGAGTTTTTCTCGCGGTATAATTGTTAATGGATTACTATATCCCAATTAGAGGCACAATAAACCACGCTCCAGACGCTTAAGATATATATTCGAGTGATTTAAACATACCAAAATCTCGAGCCGTCCGTTGTTGTACCACGTGATTCCTTAGTTACGTGATCGAGATACACTCGAGCGATTCAAGCACAACCCCCCCGTGCAATAATGCACCAGAGATTTCAGAGCGCATTGTACAGGGCAAAGAGTGAATACCTGTAACGAAAAAAATTCAATTATATAGAAATTTCATTCCGCATATTTTGACTTATGCAACCATGGAGTTATCGTGATCAATTACGTTAATTCTGACAAAACATTTCTCAATAACGAAAGGTGAGACATCATTATAAAAAAATAACCACTCGCAATCAAGTGCATTTGGTTTCAACAAATATATTCAAAGCAACAGCGGCCCACTTTCAAATCTTTAAGATGTAATGTATTCAAGGAAAGTTATTCCGTATACGTGTATTTTCTAGGAATTTCGGCAGTTCAATTTTTTAGGAAACTAGCGGAATTCACCTGTTGAAATTCAACGGGCGTGAAAAACGAACTTACTAACTAATGATAGCAATCGAAATATATCGATATATATCACGTACAATATATTTTTTATGGATTTTATGGATTCTTCTATCTCAATTGATACGTTCTGGGCCTACATTCACCATGTATCCATACGAGGTTCGGTTTCAACAATGCTATCGGTCGTCAAGGGGACAGCGTTCCAAAAACGCTGAATTTTCAGCAATTTTATGAATGTTTTTTCAAAATTTCGAGCAAATGAATTAGAAACCAAAAATCTATTCCAAGAATAAAAATATTTATTTATTTTTCATTCAAATGGTGTTTGTCATGACATTGTAGGACCATTATTTATAATTTTAACATGCAAAAGAAAAAAAGGTGTGCATGCCAGAAAAACGAACTATACATGAATTTCTTATGCAAACGCTATTACTCGCTTTGGAGTCGAGCCGGACACCATAAGGTCAACAAAAAGTAGCCATAAACATTCTGAGTGGCATATGGAATCATGTTACAAATTTTTACGTCATTTCAACAGTGGTTGGGTCGTTATAAGTGACCGCACATTCATAATTTCTTTTTTATATAAAAGTTATTTTAAACCAAAAGATAATTTTTATGGAATAGAGTCATATCATTAAGCAAAGCCCATTTTCAAACATTTATTCAACAAATCCCATAGAAGGGGCCGTAGAAACAACCATTTGAATGTAACTGAAGGCTGACGAACACCACAGGAGAGTGGGAAAAGCCTTCGCTTTCAGCTGTCCATCTCTTCCCACGAAGTTCTTTCGCTTCCGGGAAGCTTGAATGGAGTGCATCCATTAAAAAAAAGAGAAATTAAGAAAAAGAAATAGACTAAGAAAAATCCCATTTGCAGCCGCAGGGGAAGACGGGAAGGGTTGAGAAGCTAAAACAAAAAAAAATATGCCACAAGTGCTTCTGGTTATAGTAGAGAGGGTTCGGTTGTGTGGAGGCTGAGGTTAACGACAAGAGGAGGGAGGGGGTTGGGTTGGTGGCTAAAAAGAGCGGAGGAGGTTAGGAGCATCAAAGAACGCCCTGGGAATGCAAAGGAGAACTAAGAAATGGATGATGGGATAGAGAAATGGGGGAGGGGCAAGTAGCAAGTGGTGAGCGTGCTTTCAAAGGGTGGCGGACCCCACGGAGCGCCACAAGAGGTCGCGTCAAACGAAATGCCGGCTGCCAACAGCAACCGAACATCTACGCCCTCGTAAAGGCAACACACTCCTAATTAACAGAGCCACTCTCACATGAAGAAGTGAAGTTAGGGCGAGGATAGCAACGGAGTAAACAATGGGTGCCTTCCGCTCACTCTAATGGGGCTAATCACATCGCAATACAACGGCACACTTGCCTCTCATTCGTCAAACTGGCCTTACGCTCTGGACTTAGCAGTGCGCTTCGTTAAAAACTGCTACGAGCGTACGTATAGTGTCCCACACCTTTTAGAGGGATTGAGGTGGCAGCCCCTAGACACTCGGAGGCTACACGCTAGGCTTAGTATGCTTGATAAATTCAGAACTGATATTTTTCAGAGCGACACAGAGAATATTACCATGACTCCTCACTACATCCCTAGGCCTGACAGATGCGATAAAATAATGAGAGATGCACTGCCGAACAGATAGGTACAAAAACTCGTTCTTTCCGCGAACAATAAACGACCACAATAAAAATTGAGCTCCACTAAAAACACTCCTATAATACATGTCATCATTTCATCTCCAAAAAACTTACACCTTTACACGGCAGGTGACCTAACACCCCCTGCCACATGCCCATGAGGCGCCTCGTGGGGTATTATGCAAATTTAGATGTAGATGTAGCCATGCGCGCCTCAAAACAGATCGAAAGCAAAGATGATTTACGCTAGAAAAACAAAAGGATGTCGATGATATCACCCGTAATTGCCGTCAAGTTTGAATATGTCACTCAAGGCGTCAAACATTCGTACTGTTAAAATTTTGATAACTAATCTGTGATTAAAAGATTACGTATTTTATACTTATTTATAACAAATTTTCTCAGAGCATACGGCCGTGTCTGTTGTTCTTCAACAGCAGGCTACCCTCCGTCAGGCTACGAAACATTCCGCCACCGCATATCGTTCCATTCAACGTCGTTTGTTTGCGTTGAAGTGCGCGGATGTGCATCGAAGAACGCAATTCTTCAACGCTTCGATTGGAAATCTACCATTATCAATGGAAATATGGTGCTGCAGAAGAAATAAATAATCTATCACGGCTGATAAATTCTTTGAAAAGACATTATTTCCATTCCTGTAAATGTTGAACACTTAGAGGACCAACGACGTAATATGTGTTACGTTCTCATGAATTTTCACAAAGACGGTGGGTGGGAGACTTCATATGACGTCCTCTGATTTACGACCATGTCATTTGAAGATATCACGCAATTACGGCTTCCACAACACTCTGGAAGATTGTTTCGAGTTTCATTTCAATATAATTCCCACAGTTTTCACTTGTCTACGCTTTTTATCCAAATGATGACAACAAACTTTTTTCCTGTTGCATAGGCAGACAAACCTGGCCATCCATGTGGGACTGTTTCGGGGTGAATAACAAGGTGTTATGGCTAGCGTAAACGTGTACTGGGAAGGAATAGTATCAAGTGGAAACCAATCCTCTCCCAGTTATTCGATAAGTGTCAAATATCTTATTGAACGGCGACAATAGCGACAACATTCTGAGAAGCCAAGTCGGCGAGAATTTGAATATAATAATCGTATGTGAACAATTTAATTAGAGATGTAGTGGCTTTTGAATTTAAGCGGAGTTTCATCTTTATACAGGTCCGTCTGTTTCCCAAATTACCAATCCACAAATTAAACTAACCAGTATAATGGCCAGGGTTGGAATGCAATTTGGCTGACATAGTTCTGCATACAACGAACCCTGCTACGCGAAACATCTGACCCACCGGAGAATTAAAACGATCACTCACTCCAATATCAACTATAGAGTATTTATAATTCCAATTATGGAAGGAGACTTGTACAACAAGTGTAGCCCAACGTCCATTTCAAATGGCAATTGAATATGTTTAAGCAATAAAAGAATGAAGGGAAAAGTGACGTAAATGACCGCTACTTTTAAATCATTGCTTACATATGACAGGTTATTGATATTCTTGTTATTTTATTTCGAATGGCACTAATGTTGCATGTCTTGCGCTCTAAATTCGTAAGTTCATTTTTTATTCAGAAATATGGATAAGTTCTCGCTTCATCATAATTTTTTATTCCTCAAAATTACAGTAGAGTAAATGGAAACCATAACTGCCTTACCCGATTCTTTAAATAAGGATACGACATTTAGTCAAAAACAAGATGAATTGATTCTCCCAGAATAATACTCTATTCCAAGTAGACTTTGTTAACAGTGGATCAAGAGCAAGGAAGGTGATAAACTATTCCCAGAGCCACCGATTAAACGCATAGTACGTTTAACGAGGCATAAAATGTTTAACCAAGGAGAGAAGCTTCTATACCAACGAACTACCCCGCGAATAACCGCAGGGGCGATTGGCAGAGGGTGTTTGGACATTACAATGCGTCCAATATCATAGAGCAGTTGACAGAAATGCAAGTTATCAATATAGACGTCCAATGCCATTTGGACAAGGGAACTGCGTGACTGAAGGATCCATAAATATGAAAAAATGGATAACTTATAACTCCTTTCTCTGCTAAACAAGTACATTTCGACTGTCCTATTATCTTTGACGGACTATTGCCACAAATAGAAGAGAATATGGGGAACAGGAAAAGTAAGGGGGAAAAATCCGAGGTGAATCATCGTATTCCAACAGATTGTCCATGAATCATGCTCTGTTTTTACTTTAGTCACTTCTTAATAATGAAAATTCACAAAAAAAACTTGATCAACCTGAATCACTCCATCCATAATATTAAGGATTTAACAAATAGAATAAGGACTTAACGCGGCTTTTCAGCTGAGGATACAACGAAGGCGTCGAGGGTAAAATTAACTTTTTTTAGGGAACTATACACGCAAACATACTCTTCACATTCCCTTTCAGGGTAGGCAAAGAAAAAGATTTTAATTATTGCCGTTAGCCTTCGTTCCTTTTAAATAATCATCCATTCCCTGCCCATACGATCCAATTTCGCTCCCCGTACCAATGATTACATCATTGACTATGATCCTCATTGCTTCATACACGCTCTCCTATTCTTGAGACTCCGAATTTTCCTTCTCTTTAGTCTCTTCCAAAACTTTCACCCGTGATTTTCATGGTCTACATCTTCCTCTCACACCGTTCACTCGGCTTTTGTGAATATGTTTAGTTCTTCGCCTCTCTTCCATCTCTCGACGTGGCCAAACCAGCGAATCACACTCGCTGAGATTTTTAGAATAAACCACGAAATACAATACGCAAATAAGAACGGGAGAAGAAATAGAAAAACTCAGGTCACTCTAACTCTATTCAACATGTCATTACCATATCTCAGACTTAAGGTGTTTCGGGCCTATTTGAGTAAAAAAACAAATTCCGCGTAATTCCGCGTAAATTACACATTTCTAGGAATTTCGTTGAACAAATACTGCTTCCACTGAGGACAATGGTAACCTAATAAATACGAAAGTTAAAGAGGGAAATACGCCGATCATTACATTCTATGGAACTGGTATGCTATGTCATTCTATGGAACTACGGGATTTTGACTGTAATTACGGTAATACTTTGCTTACAAATTTAAGAAATATGTAGAAAGATACAAATTCATGTTTAATTTTTATTCCATTTCTAAGGATTTTTACATATGTTAAACGTTTTAACCACATAAGCGATAAAATAAGAGAGATACTCTGCCGGACAGATATGTACAACAACTCGTTCTTTCCGCGCACAATAAGCGACCACAATAAAAACTGATCTCCACTAAATACACTCCTATAACACATGTCACCATTTCACCTCCTAAAATTTTACATCTTTACCTACCACCCCCTGCCACATGCCCATGCGGTGGCTCGCGGGGCAGTATGTACATGTAGATGAATCTTATGTTTACTTTCTCGTTCAATTTGGCGTAATTCTGCTGTAATCTGATAAATTTTCATAACAACTTATGCTCAAATCTTCACTTTTCAAGGCAAAAGTACTATAAAATTAGCCTGAAAACCATATTCTTTTCTTCAAAGTTTTTAAGTCACGCTTCATAGATGCTGCGTTCAAGTATGACAAGTGACCCGGAGACGAGAGCCACCTTAAGTGGGGTAGCAACGACGAGGGGTGGGAAGTTGAAATGAGAAATGGTGCTTGAGGACACGAGGCACTCGCACAAGGGTGATGGTCGAAGTGGCTCGGATTCATGAGACGGAAAATAGACCCGGCCAAAAATAAGCACCCAAAGGAACATAGGTGGGTATATTTTGGAAGGAAGCACGTTGGTTAGGACTCGTAGTACGACGCGAGAAGCAGAGAGTGAGAGGGGTTCCCCAGGGTTCACGTCCTCCACCTCTCGGGCTTCAAGAGTCCTTCTCTCCACGCTTCAAGCGCTTCTGACTGAGTTACACTGGAGGATGGAAATCGAATTATCCGAGGGCCTGAAGCACTCCCACTAATCGCCAAAAGCATCTTGAGACACATCAAAAGGAAACCGTTGCGAGGGTAGAAGAGGTGAAAGCTTTTTGAAAGACTATGCCTGAAATTAGAATTCGTTGCGATCAACAGGAATGAACTCCTTTGGCTTTATCGGAAAAAAGCTATTTTTTGGATACCCATATAGAGACGAAAAATATTTTTGTGGATCCAACTTAAAACCAAATTGGGAGACCTGCATATTTTTTCAACTAAAGAGAAGGTATAAGGTCTTGCTTGGCAGGACTATGCCAAGAGCGAATGCTGGCAAACAAGTATTTTATCTGGGGAAACAAGTTGCATTAGATACCGTTTACCAGCCAAGGAAATGCATTCGAAAAAGTAGAAAAACCTCGGAATTTATACTTTCCTAGTAAAAAAATTCATTCCATTCGATTTGCAGACGACATAGCTCGAGTAGCTGACTCAGAGAAGGAATTAACTCGAATGCTTAAAATTCTAAATAACATTTTATTAAAACTGAAACTTAAAATAAACCCCAAGAATATGAAAATCATGGTGAAAGAAAGAAAGAGAAGTGGAAAGATAACGAATATACGTATAGACGGAGTGAGAATGGAGGAAGTGACAGAGTTCTGCTACATGGGTAGCATATTAGAGAATCATAACAACAGCTCCCCTGAGGTCAAAAGAAGAATAACGTTAGCCAAGAAAGCCTTTCATTAAAAGAAAAGTCTCCCAGTAAATAACAGCATTAGTATTGAGACTAGGAAGAGATTCCTGAAAAGCTTTTTTTAGAGTGTGCTAACATATGGATGCGAGACATGGACACTAAGGAATAGTGAAATGACCAAACTTGAAGCTGCAGAAATGTGGTTTTGGTGGAGGGTTACAAGAACTAGGTGGACCGACAGAAAAACTAATGAGTAAATACTGAATTAAGTCCATACAGAAAGAGAACTATTGGAAACGATTATAATAAGAAAAGCAAAGCTCATCGGACACTTACTCAGGCACGACAACTTCATACAAAATATTATGAAAGGAAAGATTCTAGGCAAAAGACAGAGAGGAAGACCGAGAACTTCGTACCTAAAAGTATTGGCGATGGAAATGGGATGCACCTCGTACAATGAAATGAAGAGGAAGGCTGAAAAAATAGATTGTTGGAATTCGTGGCTGCAACAACAAGAATAACCGTTAGAAGAAGAAGGAGTGAAAAAATTAAGTGAATATCTCTCAGGTTTCAGACTGGGTGCTGCTCTCAATCTCCGCCGATATTTCGATGGAAGATATGTCCATCGTCTTCACGACTGTCGATAACGGGTATCGATGTTGTCGAATTTAAATACTCTATCCTCCAGATCAGACAACTTCTACACCCGGTATCAACAGCCATTAAGACTGTAGAAAAATCTATCACCGAAACGTCGGTGGAGATTGAGAACCTGACCGAGTCGGAAAACCGAGGGAATTTACTAGAAAGAGCAAGTACGTGAAGGTATTAGCCCAGAGGCGCGCGCGCTATTTTTTGGTGCACGACCTGGCGCGCCGTTTACAAGGTAAACATATCAGTCTTGATTTTAATTAAAACATATTATTCAAGAATTTATTGATTCAGTAATTAATTTTTTTATATTATATACCCTTAAGAGGGTTTGAAAAATGAAATTATCCACCTCTGAATCGTTAACACTTATTACAAATCCATTACATTTTTTCATCACTTTCATTGATAATGAGGTACACGTTACCCTCGCTCCTTGAATGCTTTTTACAAATAAAATTAGAAAAAAACGGAGCATTTCATGGCCATTGCAGCATTAGTTCTTTCTACTCAAAGTCTCCTTTTTTTGTCAGTATTCTTCCACTTTTTTGTGCATTTGGGTACAATAGTCACCATTTCGGATCTACGAACAAGAATGGAACTCAATAAGCTCAAACGCCAACATTGTAATATTTATCAAATGACAGCGTAAACTAATTGCTTTTATATATTTTTCATGAATAACAATTCATTTTATCTAAATTAACTGCAAGAAAATTCAAGAAACATTGACTTGTTTCCATCATATTTACTTACTTGGCAACCTTCGCCATGTCCACGAGCAGGCGCGCTGTTTACTTTGTTTACATCACGTGACGGTCTCCAACAAAAGTTCCTCCGCCACTGAGACGTGACCAAATATTTCACTGAAAATATCTTATAATGGAAGACAAAAGACTAATAAAGGAATACAATGATGAGTTCCACCTATCGCACAACGTTTAATATACTTTCCCGACAGGAAATTCAAAACCGTTTACTTTGTAAACGGGCGCGCCCGCCGGAAAGTTAGAAACATTTTGAGCCCATGAAAAAGATCTCGCTACATTTTGAAATAAGTATACAGAAACACAGAAAACACTGCATCTGTTCAAGATCTTTCGAGAGTGCTAAATAAAACTGAGCCAAATAAGACTGAAAAAAAAACCTTTTCTCCTCCGACACAGAATGACTCACGGACTTGACGCACTCAATGTCCACTAGCCAAAATATAAAAATATATCCTTGAGGAATCTCGGTTCGCCGGCTACACTAAGCTGAATACACGCTTTGTTCCTCGGTTCGCATGTATAAAAATAAACAATGAGCTATCCAGCAAAACTTTATTTGCACAGTGGATATAGTCCAACTTTATTAGGGAGTAATATGTTGTTTAATTTTCGCAGAGGTTTCTGGGTCCCTACGCCCAAACAGAATCTTACATTGTAAGAAAAGGTGTTTTTTGTACATGGGATCGAAATTGTGCAACCTCCTGCCAAGGACTATCAAAGAATCTATTCATTTCAAAAGATATCAAAGAATGATTCATGAATGGGTAATGACGTTTGATTATATTGAAACCTATTCGTAAATGATCAGTGAAAATAAGTGTCACAATTATAATTTTATTCAGATTTGTTGTACAACTGTCTAATTTTTTGCATACTTTCAAGCCAGCACAGTGGTAATTTTTTTACGTACTTAATTTTGCTTACGTATTTACACTTGAGTTTTGAAAATTGAATCAAGTGTCATAATTTTAATCACATTTGTTGTCAAACTGCTCTATTTTTTGCATTTTTTCAAGCCAACACAAAGTGGTAATTTTTTCATGCACTTGATTTTTGTTTGCATATTTTCATATTTCATAAATTTTGGTTCAGTTTGTCCTTTTCCACGGATTATGATTCAGAAAATTAGCCTCAACGCAGGCTTAATGCCTTATAGGCTAACTTACTTCCTTATACAGAAAAAAGGAAATGTAATTATGCATGTATGGAAGAATAAATATATGATTATTATTACTATTATAAAAGAAGCTAAGGAAAGAAGGAAGGAAGAAGCGAGCGAAGGGTTCGTCATTTTGTATTCGACTTGCCAGGGATGACAAAAGAAGAATTGAGCTAAACCCATTGTTGATGACTTATCCACAAGAGCATAATATCTACGATTTAAGGAGACTAAGGGCCGTATTCATAGTCGTTACCTGGGTGTCCCCCAGGTGTGGGGGAGCCCCTTGGCTCAGAAATAGCATTCATAGTCGTTACCCAGGGGACTGTCGTCCCTTAACCCTCCCCCAGGCCGTCAATTTCCTGGGTAAGGCATGAAGCTTACCCAAAGCTCCCCAAACGCAGTACTGCTGCCCACAAGTGGGATGAATTGATACTACTGTACTAATGGCAGTGCACGATAATATCAACAACTTTCCATGGTAACGTCTTCTGTTTACAAACACGGGTAATTGTTGAACCACCGTCGCATTCCTCACTATTCATATCACATAAATATTTAAGTAATATTGAGTGATTTAAGTGATATATTCTCTCCTATTCCTTCAATCATTTTTCATCAACATCGTGTAACAGTATTATTGTTGATAGCGTGCTTGGTTACGGTGAAAAATGAGCATCGAAAACATCGAGAACCATTCTGCGGAACTGTTCATATGTATATTTCCGCGGGATTGTTGCCAAATCTCTTACCCAGGCGTCCCCTGGCTGGGTGTCACCCAGGTAAGGTTTATAAATCGCTCAGAGTAGGGGGCCCCTAGGTGTTACATGGCTAGGGGATACCCAGCTAACCCCTAGTAATACGACTATGAATACGGGCAAGAGTCACTTCTAGACAATATTTCATTATTACGCAGCCGTATTCATGCGATATAAAGTATTTTAAAAATACACAGTATAAAACAGACATTTTATGTAAAAAGGTTTTATCAATCAACAGCATTTTAATTTTCAACTGTTTTAATGGAATTCTAACGTTATAAATTACATCTATGGTTTTTGCAATGCGTCCAACCCCAATGCTTGTAAATGTTTTTTTTTTCAGGAGTATTAGTTAAGCTAAGCCGTTTGCTGAGCGGATGAGCAGATTATGGAACGGATCAGTTTGTGAACGAGAGCAACAATCGAGGAGAACGACTCCTTCGTGGAGGGGAGGGGAGCCGCAAATTGACTGTTCAGCTATCCGATATAAACACGTAATAAATTATTTAGTATCGGGGTTAATTTATTACTTTATTGTCACAGGAAATGGGACAAAGAACACAGTTTCAGAGCTGTAAAAGATCGAGATGTTGGTTAAATATTGGTTAAAAGATTTGACGTAGGTAAACAGCTCAACTCAAGAAAAACCTTTAGTACATGCGTAATTAAATAATTATCGTCATTATTTTAAGTGATTACTGTATTTTAATTAAAAACGGGTCAATAGGTACAATTTCAGAGCTCCACGTTGTTCGGTAAGTAGGTTAGATTTCAATCACATGCTTTGATACTGACACACCGGTGAAAATCAATAAACATTTTTACATTAATAAATAATAAATATAGAGGCTGTGGAATTAACATCTTTTTAACCCGCAAATTTCCGTTTTTCACCTAACTCGCATTTCAACTAAATCGCATGAATGAATTTAGTAAAGGCAGTCCCTCCTCTTCCATCTGGTTACGTAGTCAATTATTACAGCGATTAGGGAACAATCATGTCCCAAGCACATTTCATCGAATTAAGGTAGTCCGAGCGAAATATCATTTTACTTAGAAATCAATGAATTTGGTCTCACTTTAAAGAAAAATATCTCATCCTTCTAATGACACCATAAATTCGACCCCTTACCGCATTACTTTCCGAGATATTTGCCAATATATACCAGCCCTTTTATGTGGGAAATGGTACGTGTATGCACCCCAGAGAGACATTATTTACAAAATGAGGAATTTCTACTTTACCACGGCCTTTGCAGAATCCTACTCAAATCAAAAAATAGAAAAATGAAAAAAGGCAAAAAAAGTTAATAGGGCAACTAAGCGGAGGAAGGCGACGGATAAATGGGTGAGTGGTGTTTGTCATAATATTTCACCCATAGTTTTACTGAGACGAAGAAAAGCGCAAGAACGAGAAAACACGGGGACGGACAGCATCTCATGACATAATCGTGTACAGGTCAAAAAAAACTGAATAGATAGGTTGTTTTATGTACATCTTATGTACTGGTCTCATAAAAATTGCTTTCTCTCCACGTGTCTATTCCGGTGCACTCATGAGGGGTGGGGTGGGGACGACTTATTCACTGAGAACTCAACACAGTCGAACCACGGATATTCCGAAACCATAGGCACTGAATAGCCCACCTTGGATCTAATTCAATAAGGACACATACGCGGTTCAAACTAGGAAATTTCGCGGGTATGATGCTTTCAAATGCCCCGAGAAATCGGGGGCTTTAAAAGCATCACACCCGCTTTTGAATGCTTTTAAAGCCCCCGATTTCTCGGGGGATTTAAAAGCATCGGGGAAAAAATTGGGGGCTTTAAATCTTAACGAAAGTTTGCAGTAGACTATTTTTGCCGGATGTTCAAAATATTTTGCTGGAGCCAAACAATTCTGGTAGAAATGATCACAGGCATAAGATTAGGAAAATATACTGCAGAACCGAGATATTTAAAATGTCATGTCAAAATGTCAAAATAGGTCTTTGCATTTGTGCTAAATATCTTAACATGATTATTAGCTACTCTCTCGCGTGTATTCTCCGGCATGATGGACTCTTGATTGATTTAGTGCCTTGTAGACCATTTATTTTCGCAGTAGTTATAACCAGTAGTCGTATCTTAAGTATTGCACTGCATGGTAACATTGTGACACTCTCCTAGTTTCTGGTCTGACCGCGTATTGTCTTCCTGACTGCTTTTGGCCTTCACCTGGCATTCCGGGAGAACGTGCGCGGTTCAGATTTTAGCTGGGATGAGGGCTTTACGTCTGATGTGGAATCACCCCGTGCCACACACCCTAGTGATGGCATGAACGGTATTTCGTACATGTAAATGTAGACAAATTTCAACTGTTGAATGGCCCCATTTCAAATTTTTGTGGTTGTGACGCGTAAATTTCGATACTGCCGAGATTCGGGAATTCCAAGTCCATACAGAATAGCAACACTGGATGGGCGATTCTCTCCAATCAAAGGAAGTAAAGGATGTCGACACGAGATCAGGAGAGGCGCTTAGAAGGGATGACGCCAGCCCGCACGATCTCTGGTGGTCGAGGAGAGAACCAATCCGGAGGATGGAGAGCATCCTCACTCACATCCAAAACAAGTGACTGACGGCGACGATTGGCTCTTTTTCCGGATGGTTGAATCCTGGCTTCGCGTGAAGCCATCCCGAGACGTTTCCTGCCATGGTAGCAGTCGTAAGGGCCCACGACATCTGAGGCAATTAGCACCTTCATGGTGGCTGGAGAAGTAGTCGTGATTTCATTTCATTTAGCATATATTTCAATAGTTATTTAAGGAAGTCGAATAAAATTTAAACCACGTTGCATTTAAGTGAATCTGTTCATCTGCAAGAACTAATGATACTGGCATTGACGGAAATTTAACAAAAATTTAATTTTAAATCTTTGCCTTTAGCTAAAGCGTGTCACGAACAGAGTATTCGGCAAGGTATTTTCAGACGAAACAAATATAAAATATGTTGGTGTACGAAATATTGGACTCAGCGTGACGACTTGATAATTTTCAGCAACAATTGTAACAATAAAGCGCTCCATCACGCGATACTTGACCTTGTACAAGTCCGAGGATGCTAGCGAGTACTGGATTTCTAGTATGAAACCTAGCATGCTTGAAACCTTCCTAGGTGCCATCACTTGATACTTGAACTTGCACAAGGTCTGTTTAGTAGATCTTCGATCTAGTACAGTCGCGGAAGAAGTTTGATGAGCGAAATGAATGATTTCGAACGCAGACGACGGCTTTTAGCCGCTGCAGCTGCCGTCAGAGCAGGAGTAGGGGCAAGAATGCTTCAAAACGTTATTGGTATTATAATGGCACGAGTGCCTACCATAATTATCGATTAAAACCTCAATTATCTCAGGTACCCAAGCCATTGTGTATTGTTGTGAGGTTTAAGTTGTTAATTTGATCGCGGGAAAATGTAGTTGTCACGAGGGGCTATGGAGGCGCTGACATAAAAAAAATTGACGACCGCATTGCAAAGAGCAAAGGTGATTGGTCGGTGGCTACTAGGCCTTTCTAGGAGCAAGTATCAAACTAGTACCGCACCAATTACGAAAAAAAGGATACCAGCTAGTATGATAGCGATCATGCAGGATTTCCAGTATGCTTGGTCTATATCACACGATACTTGACCTTGCTCAAGTCCTAGTATGCTAACTAGCATCCTCGGGCTTTCACACGGTCAAGTATCGTGTGATTCAGGCTTAAGGAATTTATCATTTCAAGTTTAGAATAAAAGCTCTGAACATGTCATCTATAACTATTACAGGATACGTCATGCGCCATAAGGGTACAAAATAAAATATCACATAATTGGCACAAGACCGATTCTGCAAAATGGAATTGTTTTATGAGCCACTTCTATCTTGAGATATCACTAACTAAGAGAAGGACGTGGTTTCCCCTAAATATCATCTCCAACACTGCCGGGATTTGAACCGGAAAACTAGGGATGTGATGCCAGAACGCTGGCTACGAGATGAGTCCGATCTCTCACAGTCAGGATCATTTGGGAATTGAAGGAGGGGCGGAGAGAAAACAGGCGTAGGTATTAGCCTGGTTTCTAATGAAAGAAATTCAAGGGGTCCACAGTATAACGCCACATTCAGCGGATTCAGGTCTGCACTGGAATAATGATGATAGAGCTGAAAGATGAAACGGATGAGACAGAAAGATGGTAAGTGATTGTTCTTTCTGCCGACGAAAATTATATTTAGGGTAAAAATCTCCATTAAATTAAATATTAATAAGTAGAGCCAGGTCCAAAAAAATTGAGCTTTCAACTTAGAGTTAAAAAAATAAAAATTCCACATGTCAGTAAAATAAATAACACCTTTATTCGTATTACATGTCAATTTTACTATTTATGATTTTTATTTAATGTAAAGAACACAACTATCTTACATTTTGCATAAGTAGAAAGTATTTTAAGATATGGAAATACAGTTTGGTGATCAAGTAGGACAACCATTATGAATCCACTAAAACGCAAAGCAAAGTAAAATCGTCAAAAAAATTATTAAATGCAATTTTTTAAAATTGGACAGTAGAGAATACATTTAAAAGATTGGATATTCTACCTGTCGATATATTATTCATGTATGTGATCATGAATATATATTATGGATTGGGATCTCGTTGAAAAAAGTGTTGTCTAGAATCCCAGCAAACAAACAACTTTTTGGAAACTGGTTCCGCCTAGTGACGAAAGACGGAAGCTCAAATGTAAACACAGTCGACAGATTGTAAATTAACACGTTTTACCGGTTTTACCATGCATGTACATGGGTTTTACTTACAATTAATCATAATGCAGTGGGCAGTGGATAAAAAATGTAGTACTACACGCGGGAAATAATTATACACTTGTTTAGTATCGTCCGGTCTACAGATATATTAAATTCCTCTCCAAATTTAATTACACAAATGCACAATTAACTTCTTAGCACTTCGTGAATATCGCTATACGGAAATTTAATAATGATGCGAGGTGACTTCATGAGTATTCCCAATGGCCATCATTGCAGTGTAGGTAAAGAGGAATGCACTTACCGCCGCTTTGAACAGATTCTTATTTTTCAATCCAAGTCTCCTATTTTGGGTCCTCGTAAACGCATACCCTGTTTTTCAGCCTGGCACGAAGCAAGTTCTGCTTAAACAAGACATTCTAAATTCTTCATTTAAGCCAAACGGGCTTAATGCATTCAAATTAGAATCAGAGTCTGGCAAACAACGTAGTCGGTACACGATGGAAGTTTCATATGCTTCTTACACATTTCCTGTTGAAGATATTTCCTCTCTAGAATTTAAAAAGTAAATTTTTGATCACAACAATAGCAAGATATTATTCAAAGCATCAAGTAATTCATATCTCCTCGATCGTTACTAAATATTCACCACAGTCTCACGTTAGCAACAATTAACTACGTCTATTTACAATAACAACTGAAAAGCCTTTTTCCGAAATGGCGCCAAGGACTGGGTGAACTAAAAGTGGAAATTTAGGCAACACGTTGCCTAGACAACAATTCCAAACATCCAAATTCATAATATATTTTCATGTATGTGATAATTACTAAGAATTATTTTAGCGACAAATACATGGTTTTGGATTTGGCGAGAAATAAATCAGCACTCAGGGATAATATAAGATATGTAGTAAAAAAAGTGTCATTGCACGGAGAGAGAAATCTGACGATTAAATTACCTACCATATTCAATAGTATGCCCAGTAACTTATAAAATCCAAATAAATAAAGCGAAGTTAAAAAAGAAATAAAAAAATGGCTCTTAGAATGTTTAATAATTGGATTTTAGAACATGTTCCATATTTTTTACCGCTCAAATTATATAGTCATGGTATGGAAAACAAAATGTATTTATGAGTTTAATACAGAAACCAGTCGGCAAGCTAATTAATAAAAATCATGAGTAGATCATTATATAGGATTGTAATTTCTATTAAGTGGGAGAGATAAAAATCATTGAGGCACATCGTGTCAAATTTGTGTATCTTCCTGATTTCAGGTTTAACGTGGTCGAAATACATAAACATTTCGACGTGCACGACAATGAACCCTATTAAAGTTCACGAAAATACGGCTATTATTACATTAACAAAAACATCTAACACTTGTAATGAAATCATCTTTCACAAATATGCACTACACAATAGGTTTGCTACAAATGCTAAAATAGCTTAGCTGGGCCTAAAATAGAATAGTTTATTATCGTGTAATTACATATAAATTGGCTTTATAATTGTGTATGTGATATAAAACATTTTCTGAGAAGATTTTTTCTTTGATTTAAAAGATATTTATTGCGTACAAATGAGTATTTCGTTGAATTAGTTGGAATTAAATCTAAAATTTAAGCGAATATTTTTTCTTTAAAACCACTTTCGTCACACTGTAGCATCATCTGGTAGCGCTGTAGGAAATCTAAAGTTTTTTGGTCCTGACTTCCACTTAGACTCCTCCCCCGATCATCATTGACAACCTTGCGGTGACTTGCAGGGTAATAAGCAGGGGGTAGTAAAAAATGTCGTCCACCAATCCCTTTAATAAGCGCAAATCAGGAGCAGAAATGAGCGAATATCTCAAAAATCAAAATGCAACAATAGCACAACTACATGTAACACACCTGTTTGGAATTAAAGGATATTATTAAACTTCTCTCCAGCATCACCTTATTTAACTGGAGGGATGATATAAGGAATGAAACGAATATTTGGAAGAAACAAGAGATAGGATGGTTTTATACTGAACTCCCAAGGTTGCCAATTAAATGTAAATATCCAAAAGACTATCTGAATGCTTCTAGTATATATGAACTGGATAGTCCTGGGAGTTATTTCGGTATTCAAACTAATCTGGCAAAAGCCTGTCTTTTGAAAAACAAAACAAAAAACAAGCCAGTTTCCTTTTTTAATGAATTACTTCGCCAAGGACGCCGGAAAAGCAATCTGATTCAAAGGTCTCAAGAGTTTCAAAAGATTTTTGTCGCAACGTCTCGAGGGATTTTTGCCCTTCAAAACTTCCATCCCCTGAAAGGCACATTAAAATCCCTCGACTTGACTCGAAGGTTTAGCAGGGTTAAATTAGGCGACGAAAGATCCTCTCCACTTTCATCCCAAAAGGATAACGCAAAAGAGCTCGGCTAATGAAATCGTTAATGATTTCGGAGGACGGAGGGAGACGAGCGTTATCCACGGGGAAAGATAGGGGGAAAACGAGTCCAATAAAAAATGCACAAGAAGTTCCGAGAAAACAGCCTGAAATGGACGCATTATGAAACGCAAGCAGTGGCTGTATAACGGTAAATTCTCAAACTCACTCTTCTCGAGTCATTGCCAAAGCACTATCCTGTAATCTATAGTGGTAGCCTTTGTATCCCTTGCATGTTGGAACGATTGATGACGGAATGTTTCTTGGTAAGTAGATTTTTAATTGGCGTATAGCATCTGTGGTACGCTGGTTTCAATGTAGTTTCAGTGTTCTGCCGTCGTATTATTCATGCATGCCTGGTGTGGAAGCACTCCCTGCCACACACCCTTTGGGTGGCTTGCAGGGTATGACGTAGATGAAGATGTATCCTATACTCTACATTTACGAAATATCGAGGAAGCCAACCAAGACAGTGTGTAGCACGGACTAATTACATCGTACTAAGTGGAGATACCGATCAGTCAAAACGATGCCTGATTTACCTGAAGCATGAAAGCCGGCATTTATTTGTTACGGTGGAACTTGTTAAAGTAATTTAGGACATGACCGCTAATACGTCTTACTTCAATTATTTAAAATTTACTCTGATATTTGTTGAGACACTAAACCCCACATCAGTCCAACCAAATTATCCACGAAAGGTACCTTTTACTGTTAATGAAGCTGTATTGCATGGAGTCGCCCGTAAGTAGCTCACATCACAGCATTAGTTAATTGGAGAAATTAACTGCTAGCAATTTTCAATGAATTAAATATAATCTAAGACAATCACTTTTTTATTCACAGATTTACGCATATGGAGGATGCGAATATCATTTTTAATATGAATATGGCCCGAATGATTGAATCCAGACGGAATTCCGGAGGAAATCGCAATCTAGTCGTGCGGACATTAAACCTTATCATGCCGTTGCGAGTCAATGCATAGCAAGGAAAAAAAAACTTTGAATTTTTTTGTACTAATTACAAATGATGTATTTAATCAAGGTCATAGAGATGGGGAAGAAGGGAACTAAAAGTGAACGCAAACAAACGTCTTGTGAGAGATTAAAACGGAAGCTATTCATTTCCGCGCTCTTTGAAATAAACGGCTTCCTGCGCCACCGGATCTCAAGGGAGGAAAAGTCGATAATAGTCCGTGTCTTGGGCGCTGAAAACAAAAGGTTTGGCTCGAAATAGAACTAAAATCGCCTCACTGTGAATTTAAGGCAATTCCATTTATGCTTCACTAATTGGTTCCGGTCGATAGGACCGCACCAATGAGGTCAATGGAGTGATTTCTTCCCCGTTTGAATATTTGGATTGTATCGGGAAGAAATGGTAGCTACTAGATGGCAGGCCTTCCCACCATGGTATTTGGGCTCGATTTCCAGCCGCGAAAAGTATTTTAAACTTGAAGCGATCTGATCATCCAACATAAAAAAAGATGGCGGCCACGAATGATCACAGATATTACGAGTGGCCGGCCGAATTTAATTGAGCGAGGAGTTCCCGATTGGGTCGATTTGAATTCCTTTATACAGTATAAATTACAGGATAAAACTACAACTTGTAGAGGCGCAGCCTCATCCTCCACATTTGTCCTACTGCAGTCTTAAATGTTCTTTTGGATCTCTCTTTCAGTCTCCTTTCACTACGTAATCGTGGGTGATACTCATTTTCCTTCTTGTCTTTTAAGATATTTGGACATTTTAAAATGTACCACAAATAACAAAAATTCAACAACGTATCAGAATATAATTCCATCACTACTGTCATCTTATTAGTTAATAGTTTCGCAGTATTTTCTATGTTCTGCCGGACGACATCTCGAATAACATCCTAAGCGTACAGGCTTTCAAGATATGCTAATATTCCTAACAGCGAACCGTTAATATTCCGCTAAGGATTTATAAATTTGTTGTGACAACGCATGACGTCACGTGCGAAAGGTTTAAAGTTGTTAACTTTCTGGCATATTTGCTTATTAATCTGTCCTTTCATATATTGCTTATTCAAATATGTGCAATAGTTTTGAAGTTACTAAAAGCTGTACGGCATATAGAGAATCGTAACACTAACTTTGGAATAGGGCCCGCGATTTTATGACGTTTTCCGTCAAAACACTCGATTGCGCAATGGTCCCGGTCCCAGTTGCCATGACACCAGCGAAACAAAGGCCACGTGCGAAAGACTGATAACGTCGTTTCCTTCTTTTTCGCTGGTATCACCTTCTCTTTCTTCCGAATGACACCCGAGAAATTAAAAGCAATTAATCTCTCCAAGGCCTCTCGCCTGCCAACACACTCGGGAAACTGACAACCATTCATTGGCGAATGCGATTGTTCCATTATTGTTTCACAAGAGACAATAGAAGCTTTGTAAGGGCCATACAAACCAACGATCCAGCTATTTTACAGGGTTTTCTGTGTTATAATTTACTCCGGTCGGAGATAACGACATTAGCAAATTTTCCAGAGGAAAATTATATTTGTTACAAGTCCAGGTCCGTTGCGGTGTAACTGGGTAATACACCAGAACGACCGGCAATTGGGAGGTTCAATTTCGAATCCCAGTCAATTGAAATAATTTTTTCTATGTAAATCACATCCTATTCATCCATGACACTCTGGTAGATAGTAGCAAAAATTATAATGGTAAGAAATGCATTATTTCAAGTAAATAAGAATATCTCTACAAATGTCTTAGCATTATAAGGAAATAGAATCAAAGCTTCACGCAGATTTTTATATATTAAAGAAATCATTCCAACCAACTCAATACATCCTGTATTCTGAATATTAATTCAACGTCTACAGTAATAACATGCTATTTTTCTAATCCACCATTTGCGGCAGCTTCGTCAACTTAATTGTGGCAGGGTGTAATACTTTGATAAAATTGCTAATTTGGCTAAAAAAATAAAAATTAAATATTAATTTAAATAAAAAGACAAATAAAAAAATTGCTAATTTCGTAATTATAGGCTTAACCTCTTAATTAAATTTCAGGAAAAACATTTCTCTGACTACATAAAAACGTACAATTAACCCCCTCGCACTAATAAAATTAAAGAGAGATTGTAGAACCGATATGTATAAAATATAATTTTTTCCACGCACCATTCGGGACCATAACAACAGTGAACTTCGTCATGAATAGTGCGAATAGTGACATTAGCTAGACAGTAGATCTTTCTCTTTAAATTCTCTATATTCTTATTTATACATTGAGTAAGTATTGATGTTCTTATTTATGCATGCCATTTTGAATCTGTAGTAGTAGTCTTTGTATCCCTTGCATGTTGGAACGATTGACGATACATTGTTTCTTATTAGTAGAGTTTTAATTGGCGCTTTGTAGGTGTGGTACGCTGGTTTCAATGTAGTTTCGGAGTTCTGCCGTCAAATTCATGCATGCCTGGTGTGGAAGCACTCCTTGCCGCACACTCTTTGGGTGGCTTGCAGAGCATGACGTAGATGTAGATGAATACACGCCAGTGACAAGCCACTTTCCGCCACACACCCTCGAGGTGTCTACAAGGATATTGTGTAGATGTGAATGCTTAGCTAACCTCAGCTGCGCCGCAAGGTCAGGATTCCCGAACTGTAACGGAGAGCTCATAACAAGATCACCGTTCGGAATCGGTGAAGACGGCCCGCTTTTTCCGGATAGGCGGCGCCTAACGAGATTTGCGAGCGTACGAGTCCTCACGCGACCGCAATGGATTCCACTCGTTGACAATATTCATTTAGGTTATGAAATATGATAAGGCGGACTGAACTGCTGGCACAAGCCGGATTCAAACCGAGGCATGCAATGCAAAGTATAGGCTCAGCATCGCAATTGACCCCCATCAGACAAAAGCCTTCGCATTATGCAAGCGCAGAAGAATTCCTACCTGCGGCTCTGATGAATGACCCTGCGAGTCGCTAGTATTTGTATCGATATATTTCGCGACTACATAAACGCAAAGAAATACAAGATCATGATTGAAGCATGTGGAGCGTGGTGCTATACGGGGGGCGGTGTTAATATCGGAATTAGGTCGCGTGCAGCGAAGAGGAGCTAGGTTTGTGAACCGATGCTACGATAAGTTTACTAGTGTGTCTGGATTGTTAGAAGAATTGGGGTGGAAATCACTATCACAGCGTAGATAAAATTATAGGCTTAACCTCCAAACTAAATTTCAGGAAAATCATTTCTCTGATGACGTGAAAAGATACTATTAACCCCCTCGTACTACGGCAGATAAGATCGCGCCAATAAAATTAGAGAGATAGATTGTAGAACCGAAAGGTATAAAATGTCGCTTTTTTCCGCGTACCATTCGGGACCATAACAGCTGTGATCGTCGTCATTAATAGTGTAAATAGTGACATTAGCTAGATTGTAGATCCTTCTCTTTATATTCTCTACGTTCTAATTAATGCAAGATGTAAATATTGATGCTCTTGGGAGAATTTAAAAACATTATGTTATGTTATGTTATTCCACCAAGTAGAGCCGTCAACAGTTGAAATATTGATGCTCTTATTTATGCATGAGATTTTGAATCTGTAGTAGTAGTCCTTGTACCCCTTGCATGTTGGAACGATTGACGATAGAATGATTCTTGGTTAGTAGATTTTAATCGACGCATTGCATGTGTGGTACTCTGGTTCCAATGTCGTTTCAACGTTCCAATGTCGAGTAAAGTCATTTCTCTGATGACGTAAAAAACATACTATTAACCCCTCGTACTA
The DNA here is from genome assembly GCA_963169105.1 of Ceriagrion tenellum. Lineage (NCBI taxonomy): Eukaryota > Metazoa > Arthropoda > Insecta > Odonata > Coenagrionidae > Ceriagrion > Ceriagrion tenellum. The sequence continues at coordinate 13,275,032 of OY720639.1, forward strand.
CAGCAGATTAGACGGTACCAAAAAAATTAGAGACATATATTGTAGAACCGATAGGTATAAAATGTGATATTTTTTCCGCGTACCATTCGGGACCAAAACAGTTCTGATCATAGTCATAAATAGTGCGAATAGTGACATTAGATAGACTTTAGATCTTTTTCTTTATTTTCTCTACGTTCTCATTTATGCATGATGTAAATATTGATGTTCGTATTTATGCATGATACTTTGAAGCTAGTCTTTGAATCCCGTGATTATTAGAACGATTGACGATGGAATGTTTCTTGGTTAGTAGATTTTTAATTGGGGCGATGCATGTGTGGTACGCTAGTTTCAATGTAGTTTGGTATTCTACCGTATAACTCATGCATGCCTGTGTGGAAGCGCCCACTGCCATACACCCTGAGGGCGTCTTGCAGAGTATAATTTAGATATAAATGTAGACTGCATTTATGTCCTCACATCGTACACATCCTTATTTGCAGCGAAAGACGACCTCGTCGAGCAAAGGCGCATTTCCCGACTTCCTCCGACCTCCGGAGCAACACTGAACTGCGAGGTAATGATGCCCAATGGTTAAGTGATGCACATCAGGAAGCAAGGGGTCAGAAAAAGGGGGAAAGTTACTAAGTCCAACGCAACAGCATCAGCTTTCTTAAATGGAGGCAGAAAAAGCTATTCACGCGCTGACGGTCGAAATGCTAATGTATTCAGGACAACACTTAAGGAAAGAGCTATTGCTGGAAATGACAAGAGCGAGCGCTAGAACCCTACATCTACATCTACGAAATACCGTGCAAGCCACCACTAGGGTGTGTGGCACGGGGTTATTCCACACCAGGCATGCAGCACTCATCCTAGTTTAATCAGAACTGCGCTCGTTCCCCCGAATGCCAGGCACAGGCCAAAACAGTCAGTGCCAAGGTACGCATTCAGACCACAAACTAAAATGACAACTCGACTTTCAAGACATCAAATTTCTTCATTTTTCATAACGGCTAATCCATCTCTAAATTATCCCCCACAAGTCACCTCAAGGGTATGTGACTTGGGGACACTAATCACCGACATGCATTATATTCTAAACTCAATTAAAGTTTATGAAACTACGACCACCGATGGATCGGCAAAAATGCGAATGAATCTTTAAGTTTGGGAAAACTGCAGAAAAGGAAATCCTAACGAAATATTCAAAGAGCAAAAGGAGTGGTATATCAACATATACATCTGCATAATACCCCGTGATCACCCACTTGGGCGTGTGGCAGGGGGTGTAAGGTCCTAGAGGTGTAATAATGTAAGTTTTTTTGGAGTTGGAATGGTGGCATGTATTATAGGAGTGTATTTATTGGAGCTCAATTATTTATGTGGTCGCTTATTGTTCGCGGAAATAACGAGTTTTTGTACCTATCTGTTCGGCAGTGTACCTCTCTTATTTTATCACATCTGTCAGACCTAGAGATGTATTGAGGAGTCATGATAATTTTCTCTATGTTGCTCTGAAAAATATCAGTTCTGAATTTTTCAATCAAACTAAACCTAGCGTGTAGCCTCCGAATCTCTAGGGGCTCCCACCTAAATCTTTCTAAAAGTTATGAGACACTATTTTTACGCTCGTAGCAGTTTTTAACGAAGCGCGCTGCTTTCCTTTATATTTTAATAATTTTTTTGGCTAAGTCTATTTGAACAAGGTCCCATATGCTCGCGGCGTACTCGAGGTATGGCCAAACGAGAACGAAGTAGCATCTTTCTTTGGCCTTTCCATCCGATTGGAATGAATATTTGGGGAGGCGACCGACAGCTAAGGTCATTTGCGCCATAGGGGATAGGTAAGGGAGGAAGGGTGGATAGAAACCCGGCATCGGCATTAGCCCGCTCTTAAGAAAATGCGACAAGGGGACCACGGTTTAACGTTTCATCCGACAGTCGGAGTACTGTACTTGAAGTGCTCTCAACAACTCTCAAGTAGGGATCGGCTTTTCTCTGAAAAACATCCTCCTCTGCAGGGATTTCAACCCTGGCCGTCCGATTGGTTAGCCAGTGGTAGGCCAGTACAGGGAAATAACTAGTGTAGCAAACCGTGGATTAGGATTCGTAAAAAGGGTTCTAGGCAAATGCGATGAGAGAGTACAAGAGAGAAGCTATTTTACACTTGTCATGCCTCATTTAGAATATGCCGCTAGTATATGGGATCTGTACGAGGAAGGTTTGATAAAAGAATTTGAGCGTGTGCAAAGGAGATCCGCTAGGTTTGTTAAAGGCCGTTATGAAAATTATATAAGTGGTACGAATTGAATAGAAGAACTTGGATGGGAATTACTATCAGAACGCAGGTTAAAGTTTAGGTTAAACCTTTAAAGTAAATTCGAAACCGATTTGTTCACAGATGTTAGATATATATTGAGATCCCCTGCGTATTATGCTAGGTTTGATCATATTAACAAGATTAGAGAGATAGATTGTCGTACCGATAGATTTAAAATGTCATTTTTCCCGCGTACTATAAGAGAGAAATATAGGCAGCGTAGCAAAGTGATAGGTAGGTGAAATATAGTTAGAGTAGTCTGTAGTGAATGATGCATGTAATAACAACCAATAATCCCTTTCTTACTATGTAGATACTAACCACGTAGCTGCATGTGACCCTGTTATCTAGCATGCCTCCCTTAAATATTCTAGTTGCATGTCAATAGTGCATGTTTGGTGATCCCCCTGCCACACACCCTCGTGGTGGCTAGCAGGGTATTACGTAGATGTAGATGTACTCTAGCCACCACACCAACCCGATCCCCAATTCAAAAACTGTATGACAGTGTCTGACGGTATTTGCGCGTCTAGTATGAGGTCACTCCCTGCCAGTCATCCTACGGGTGGGATACAGGGTACTACGTGAATACAAGTGTTGATGATCGAGAGCTCGAAACGACGGCGAGTAATTTAAATATCAAACTAGTAAATTTCAAGAAAACTCATGTTTTTTTTAATTTTATTTATGCACATAAATCAAATTTAACAAACTTTATTTATGTGCAAATGTGCATGGTGTCATGCCCAAAAAATCTAATACGAGGACTCCAAACATGGCCTCACTTTTGCTTTTCCGTCCTGCGGAGGTGAAATGTATTCCATGGAAAGGAGAATGGGAGGCCGAGATACCGTTAATTCAATTTCGTAGCCGGCAAGTGGAAAGGGACTGGGGCAACACTTTCGGCTTCGGGCCGTCACCAAGCCCTTAAATCTTCAAAATCCCCTTCGAGGAGCGTGCCTTCACCCTTCAAAGTGCCACCTGTTTGCGCCAACCCCTTTCGCGCTCCACGGGGCCCACCCCGCAGGACCCTGAAAAAAAGGCCCAACAGAATTCCCCTGCCATGTCCATGTTTTGAGTCTCCCTCGTCCTCCCGTCATATTACAATGGGCTTTTTCGTTCCTATAGAATTCCTCGGGGAAATGAAAAAAAAGGACCTTCATAGCGAACAGCCCCGTCATAACCAGAAAGAAAGAAATATGGCATTTCAGAAATCGGCCAGAAGTGAGAAAATGACAGAGGAAGAAAAGCTTTTTACAGGGAAATGGACGGCCAATGCGTTAGCTACAGAAGTAAGGCACAGAATATACAGGCGGGTTCGGCACTTCGACGGCACCGCATTAACATGAAGCCTGTTCTTAAAGTAATTTAGGAACATGTTTTCATCAAAGTGCACACTACATATTTTTCAATTAGCATGAATATAGGTCTCATTCTTCTTCTCCAAATGTAGGCGCCGCAACCGAATTATCCATTCCGTTGCACCTAGTATGTAAAGCGTGAGCACGTGCACATTTTCGGGGAAAGTGTTGCATATGTGACAAATTTCAGTCGTAGAAATTCCCAGTATCATGTAATATATATATAAGCAACATATATGAATACAGCACATCTGCAGGTAACAGATTCATAAATGCAAACCTGACTGGATCCTTTGGGAGACGGAAAAAACCTGCACGAGTTGTTCGGCATTCTCGAATTATTCCGGCAATTATTCGCCGAGCACCATTCAAATCCACCTTTTTTCCAGCCTTCTTCTCCCATATTTTTAATATTAGGAAAGCCTCACGAAGTTCAAATACTTTCAGCCTCGGATTTGCTTATATTTCACTCGAACTTTCACGTTGGTGAGCTGCCACCTCATCTACATCTACATCTACGTCATACCCTGCAAGCCACCCAAAGGGTGTGTGGCAGGGGGTGCTTTCGCACCAGGCATGCATGCACCTCCCAACAAGTAGCAGCACTATTTTTCCTAATGCAGTTATAGTGGTAGCTTCATTGATTCTATGAGAGTAATGTGTGGTGCATTTTGGAGATAACTTACAAACTGTCACATTGAGGCGGTTAGGAGAGTATATCTACATCTATGTCATACCCTGCAAGCCACCCAAAGGGTGTGCGGCGGGGGGTGCTTCCACACCAGGCATGGATTGATTATACGGTAGCTTCATTGATTCTATGAGAGTAATGTGTGGTGCATTTTGGAGATAACTTACAAACTGTCACATTGAGGCGGTTAGGAGAGTATATCTACATCTATGTCATGCCCTGCAGCCACCCAAAGGGTGGATGGCAGGGGGTGCTTCCACACCAGGCATGGATTAATTATACGGCAGAACATCGAGATTGCATTGAAACCAGCGTATCACACATGCAACGCGCCAATTAAAAATCTACTAACCAAGAAACATTTCATCGTCAATCGTTCTAACATGCAACGGATACAAAGACTACTACTACTGATTCAAAATATCTTGTATTCGTAAGAACATCATGCAAAAATACGAACGTAGAGAATATAAAGAGAAAGCTCTACTGTCTAGCTATTGCCACTATTCGCACTATTCATGACGACGATAACGGCTATTATGGTCCCGAAAGGTACGCTGAAAAAATTACATTTTATACCTATTGGTTCTACAATCTATCTCTCTAATTTTATTGGCGCGATCTTATCTAGTGTGTAGTATGCTAGTGTGTCTGACCTGTTAGAAGAATTAGGATGGGAATCGCTATCACAGCGTAGATTAAATTATAGGCTTAACCTCCTAAATAAATTTCAGGAAAATCATTTTACTGACGACGTAAAAAACATACTATTAACCCCTTCGTACTACGGCAGATTAGATCGCGCCAATAAAATTAGAGAGCTAGATTGTAGAACCGATAGGTATAAAATGTCATTTTTTCCGCGTACCATTCGGGACCATAACAGCTGTGATCGTCGTCATGAATAGTTCGAGTATTGACAATAGGCAGGCAGTTAATCTTTCTCATTATATTCTCCTCTTTCTTATTTATGCATGATGTAAATAATGATGTTCTTATTTATGCATGATATTTTGAATCTGTAGTAGTGGTCTTTGTATCCCTTGCATGTTAGAACGATTGGAGATAGAATGTTTCTTGGGTATTAGATTTGTAATTGGCGCTTTGCATGTGTGGTACGCGGGTTTTAATGTAATGTCGGTGTTCTACCATACCATTCATGCATGCCTGGTGCGAAAGCACCCCCTGCCACACACCGTTTGAGTGGCTTGCAGGGTATGACGTAGATGTAGATGTATCTGCCGTAGTACGAGGGGGTTAATAGTATGTTTTTAACGTCATCAGAGAAATGTTTTTCCTGAAATTTAGTAAAGGGGTTAAGCCTATAATTTAATCTACGCTATGATAGCGATTCCCATTCCAATTCTTCTAACAATCCAGACACACTAGCAAACTTATCGTAGCATCGTTTTACGAACCGAGCTCCTCTTCGCTGCATACGATGTAATTCCGATATCATTCCCCGCTTCATATGGATCCCATACACTAACAGCATATTCCAGATGAGGCCTAACGATTGAAAAATAACATCGCTCTTTCACTTTCTCATAACATTTTCTGAGTATTCTCTTGATAAAGCCTAGTTTCCTGTATGATTTGCCGCATATTTCCCGAATATGTTTTCCCCAAGATACATCGTGAATGAATGTGACCCCTAAGTACTTAACAGATTCGGCGTGAATAATTTCCGCATTATCAATTCTGTAAGCCCTACCTGGCCTATTTTTATTTTTCCAAAAGCTGAATGCTACGCAGTTTTTTATCTTCAGTTCCCTCTGCCACTTTTCACACCAAGCATGAATAGCAAGTAGGTCGATTGTTAACGAGTCGCTATCTTCGGATTTGGTAATATCCCTATACACAACCATATCGTCTGCAAAGAGTCTATGCTTACTGTATGTAGCTGCAAAATCAATGTGCATTTATGCAGCTGCAAAAAATTGATTAGTTTAGAAAAGAATTTTATCTAACGAGGGTGGAACGCTTTTAGTCCATTTCATGTTGGTGAGCTGTCACCTCCCAACAAGTGTAAGCATTATTTTTCTTAATGCAATTATAATGGTAGCCTCAATGATTCTATGAGAGTGGAGTGTGGTGCATTTTGGTGACCATCCACAGGCTGTTATATTGTGGCGGTTAGGAGAGTATTCCGTGGATATAGACGTACAACATTCCAAGAAATCAGATTCCCTCAGAAAGCTTTCCATGTTACTTTGTCCAGTATCTTGCCCGTTTCTGTCCGATCATGTTCCCGTGACACAACCGTCGTCTCCGATGCTCCCGGTGACGACCCTCCCCTAAGGCCCTTCGAAGGAAATACCTGGAGCGCAGAGGGGAGCTGTGTAATTTACGCGACGGGCCCCGGAGGGCCTCGAGATAGGGTGGGAGGGGTAGGGTCGAGGGAAGTGGCCCTCTCGAAGGGCACACGGGAGTGCACAGCGGGAGATGGCGGTAGCAACACGGCCCAGGATAATGGGCGCCGGAGAATAGTGAGTGAAAAAAATCCAAAAGAAGGATGGAGTGGGACCTGTTAAGATAAGGTTGGGACCCTGGCTCAGAGCGAAGGGGAGCTCTTCCCGAAAGGGGGCGCATTCTTAACCAACGGACGCGTAGTCCAGTGGGCTGAGCCGGACGATGTATGACATTTCATCCTCCGGTATTAATATGCTTTCTAATAACATTAACAGCGCGTGTCGGATGGTCGCTACGCCAATCTTGAAAGCGAGATCTTCAACCAATGAGAAGCCTGGGTTTCTTCGCGTGAGTACGTGTATATTCGCGTAGAGTCGCGTCACCCAAGTTGAAATATTTTCAACTTTCATCTACGTGATACCCTGCGAGCCACCACGAGGGTGTGTGGCAGGGGGTGAAGATCACCAAACATGCACTATTGACATGCAACTAGGATATTTAAGGGAGGCATGCTAGAGAACAGGGTCACATGCAGCTAGATGGTTAGTATCTACATAATAAGAAAGGGATTATTGGTTGTTATTACATGCATCATGCACTACAGACTACTCTAACTATATTTCACCTACCTATCCCTTTGCTACGCTGCCTATTGTTCTCTCTTATAGTACGAGGGAAAAATGACATTTTAAATCTATCGGTACGACAATCTATCTCTCTAATCTTGTTAATATGATCAAACCTAGCATAATACGCAGGGTACGTATTATACGCAGGATAATAAGTGGTACGAATTGAATAGAAGAACTTGGATGGGAATTACTATCAGAACGCAGGTTAAAATTTAGGTGAAACCTGTTAAGTAAATTCGAAACAGAGTTGTTCACAGATGACGTTAGATATATATTGAGATCCCCTGCGTATTATGCTAGGTTTGATCATATTGACAAGATTATAGAGATAGATAGTCGTACCGATAGATTTAAAATGTCATTTTTCCCGCGTACTATAAGAGAGAACAATAGGCAGCGTAGCAAAGGGATAGGTAGGTGAAATATAGTTAGAGTAGTCTGTGGTGCATGATTCATGTTATAACAACCAATAATCCCTTTCTTATTATGTAGATACTAACCACCTAGCTGCATGTGACCCTATTTTCTAGCATATCTCCCTTAAATATCCTAGTTGCATGTCAATAGTGCATGTTTGGTGATCTTCACCCCCTGCCACACACCCTCGTGGTGGCTCGCAGGGTATTACGTAGATGTAGATGTATGCCAGTAAAACCAACCCCCTCAAATGCATATTAGCAAAACGCATTAATACTCTTAGCATATATCTATTACGATTATAGCAAATAAGGTAGTAACTGCCGGATAAAATTCATCCTCTGCCACACACCATCGAAGTGGCTTTCAGGGTACTCAAAAAACGAAGAATAGTTCTTTCTCAATGTTTTAAGGGTTTTTTTGATTTATTCCCAACATCTGACAAATGATTCATGATATTCAAACTAATAATTATAATTGAGACCCAATTTCATCATTTCGTGTTATCAATAAAACAAGAAAATAGAATTCAGAACGGAAAGAAAAATCATTTCTATGCATGCAATAAGGGTCCATATAAATATTAGTAGGCATTTTCCATGCTACGATTGCTCTCCGTATAAGCTTAATGGTGATTTATGACTACTTTTTATTGTTACAAACATCTCACCCCCTATATTGTTATGACTGACATGATTTGGTTTCGCACCTGAGGAATTAATATCTTTCGCTAGTCAGCGGTCACTTTTGATACTGCACATTGCTAGTAAACATACTCATTAACGTGGCACTGTCCAACAATTATATTGTTGAATAAAAATCCTCATACTCTTCTCCAGACTGATTTTAGGTCCACATATAGCGGCCATGAGGGGTTCTGACCTTGAACTAGGACATAAATTGCACGCCAGTTGTGGTATCATCCCATGCCATACACCCTTGAGGTTAACTGCACGGCATAATGATAAAGGATGGATACGTGAGATGGAAATATTGCCGGTTCCAGTACATTCCAAGAAGCCGAGAAAGCTTTCAGCTAAAAATAAGTTCGTAGTTCAAGAGAATATTGTAATAAAATCTAACAGCATTCCTCAAAATTTGATTAGGATGGTGACGCAACACGTCTGCAAGAATGCTACGTACGGAATTGGCTGTAGAAACACAAAACTACAGCAACATAATCAAGGGTAAACGAATCATTCACCGAAGGAAAAATTGCATGGAAAAGCAAAGAGAAGCGGAGGCAGACATCAGACGATATCTGAATAGAAAATTTGCACATTCAATCGAGAAATGTCAATGATTCTAAACACAATCCTCATCGCCTACTTAATATTTTAAGGGAACAGATGTTAAGCCCTTGCAATACACCAGTGATAGAAACACAAGGAAAAATATGACTTGAAAGAAACCGCAACACTCTTAGTAGAATATTATTTTAGAATTTAATCCGTTATAAGCCGTTTATTTGACAAAAGCCTACTTATTTCAACAACTACGTTGGAAATCACTGCAGTCCTTCGATTAAAGTTAAAATTTATCAATAAATAGGTTCAAAGTCAATCTAATATTCTACACATTTCAAAAATATTTCCCACACTTTAACTCAATACTGTCGTTTATATTATGTGCATCACAGTAAGGAAACAGACTGCAGGGCAGACCGATAAAAAGGCCAAATTTTTCACAGATGATACGAGGCCATAATAACGGCAAACGCGACTTAATTAGTTTGAACGAAAGGCAGGGAAACTAATTAATTGATAATCTACACACATGTTTTTTAAATTAATATGCCAACGATTACTATAAGCACATCTCGCAAACTTACTCTAGAAGTGTTATATTTTGTGACTGTATTTATTTGATTAAGGCGTCAACACTCCTTAAAAATTTCCGAAAATTGTATGAGCTCCTTGTGTTAAGCATACTTGACCAAAATTCAGCCCCAAACACACAGTCATGGGGTTGTCTGCCGAGACTTCTGTAGAGGTAGATAAGAGTGTAAATGAAAGAGGACCCATCACGCTTCCTTGTGGGACACCGGAGTCACTTATGAGGAGTTGACACTATTCCCGATATTCCACTTTTTTTATCATTGGCATTGAATTTATCGGCCTCCATCGATTAGTTATCATTTCCTGGTGAACGTGGGGACTCCTTTCTAGCTATGTTTACTCTCCCAATACAACAATAAGGGCGGAAAGGTCGAGGGCGAAAAATGTCAATAGGTTAAATCTTTTACAAAAGTTTGATGTAGACTTTTTTTGCCAGACGTTCATAATATTTTGCTAAAGCCAAACTATTATGGTAGGAACGATCACAGGAAAAAGATTAAGGAAATATACTATAGAAACGGTAGATTTAAAATTTCATTTTTCCCAGACACAATAATGGACCATAATAGTTGCGATAAATCAGTTTTAGGACACTGAATAGGTTTTTTCAGTAGTGCTCAATATCTTAATATGATTATTAGCTACAAACTTCGCAAGCAATATCCGGCATGATACTCTTGCATGATTTAGTACCTTGTAGTGCTATTTATCTGTCGCATTAATAAAACTTAACAGTAGTTTATCCTGAGTAGCGTAGTGCATGGTAGCACGTTCTTCTACGTATCACTCTCCTGGTTTGTGGTCTGACTGCGTACCGTTCCCCTGACTGCTTTTGGCCTGCGCCTGGCATTCGTGGGAACGTGCGCGGTTCAGATTTGAACTGGGTTATGTGCTGCATGCTTTGTGTGGAATCACCCCGTGCCACACCCCTTAGTGTTGGCTTGCACGGTATATCGTAGATGTAGATGAAATTCAGTCCCATGGGGTTCAGACTCATGGGGTTGTCTGCTGAGACTCGTGTAGAGGTAGATACAAGAGTAAATGAAAGAGGACCCATCACGCTTCCTTGTGGGACACCGGAGTCACTTATAAGGAGTTGACACTATTCCCTATATTCCACTTTTTTATCATTAAAATGGAATTTATTGGCCTCCATCGATTAGTCATCATTTCCTGGTGAACGCGGGACTCTGTCTTTGTAGCTCTGTTTACTCTCCCAATACAACAACAAGGACGGAAAGGTCGACGATGAGAGGGAAAGGGCACATCAGGCACGCATGAGGCTGGAGTGTTGTAGGAAGGGAAAGAAGGGGAGGGCGTAGGAAAGGAGTCCTTTCGGGAGGAGATTTCGGGAGGATGAGGAAGCCCATGGAGGAAGGAGGGGCGGGGGGGGGGGGGAAGAGAGAGACTTGGGGTTGGTTGAGAGGAGGGCGGGGAAAGGTTGCGTCTTGGAACAGGTGCAGCTGGGAGTCTGTTGTGTTGCCGAGGCAACCGGCCAGGTGCGTGTGCCTCGAGAGGGATGATGGGAAGAGAAGATGGCCGGAGGGTATTCGTGAGTCGAAAAAGAAAATAAAAAAAGCAGCGTGGAAGACGAACAGGGTCGGGCGAAGATTGGGGGCTGACCACGATGCCTTTCATTTGGCGACTGGCCCCAACAGACTTGAATTCACTCTGCTTTAACTAAGATGGATCACGTTGAGGGTCGGAATGTTAGCTAAGAATTAGATGTGACACTCATTCTGAAGGCACAAATTAGAAATTAAAGCTGACGAATGGACGTACAAAAAGTCTCATTTTGTTTCTTGTGCTTAGCAGTGAGAGTCCTAACGCCTATCAATACGGCTAGATTCACGAAGGTTATGCGACCGGTATACTACATTGAAACCAGCGTACCACACATGCGACGCGCCAATTATAAATCTACTAACCAAGAAACAATACATCGTCAATCGTTCTAACAAGCAAGGGATACAAAGACCACTACTACAGGTTCAAAATATCATGCATAAATAAGAACATCAATATTTACGTCATGCATAAATCATCCCTCTTCGTTCATGACATCTTGCTCTCGGGTGAAAATAATGTCCAAGTTGACGCGATATTCCTTGATTTTAGGAAAGCTTTTGATAAGGTACCTCATGTTAAGTTGCTCTCAAAACTAGAAGCATATGGAATAGATAAAAACATTATTAGTTGGATTAATCAATTCTTACATGGGCGGGAACAAAGGGTTGTCATAGACGGTATCATGTCAAACACAGTTAGCGTTACATCGGGTGTTCCTCAGGGAAGTGTAATTGGTCCACTTTTATTTCTCTTGTACATTAATGATATTAGTAACGTCGTTAAAAGTAAGCTTAGACTCTTCGCAGACGACGCGGTTGTGTATAGGGATATTAACAATTCCGAAGATAGCGACTCGTTAACAATCGACCTACTTGCTATTCATGATTGGTGCGAAAAGTGGCAGATGGAACTAAACATAAAAAAGTGCGTAGCAGTCAGCTTCTGGAAAAAGAAAAATAGGCCAGTTAGGGCTTACAGAATTAAAAATACGGAAATTATTCACGCCGACTCTGTTAAGTACTTAGGAGTCACAATTAGTCACTACCTATCTTGGGGAAAACATATTAGGGAAATATGCGGTCATGCATATAGGAAGCTAGGCTTTATCAAGAGAGTACTCGGAAAATGTGATGAGAAAGTGAAAGAACGTTGTTATTTTTCAATCGTTAGGCCTCATCTGGAATATGCTGTTAGTGTATGGGATCCATACGAAACGGGGTTGATATCAGAGTTAGATCGCGTCCAGCGAAGAGGAGCTAGGTTTGTGAAACGATGCTACGATAAGTTGGCTAGTGTGTCTGGACTGTTAGAAGAATTAGGATGGGAATCGCTATCACAGCGTAGATTAAATTATAGGCTTAACCTCCTAAATAAATTTCAGGAAAATCATTTTACTGACGACGTAAAAAACATACTATTAACCCCTTCGTACTACGGCAGATTAGATCGCGCCAATAAAATTAGAGAGCTAGATTGTAGAACCGATAGGTATAAAATGTCATTTTTTCCGCGTACCATTCGGGACCATAACAGCTGTGATCGCCGTCATGAATAGTTCGAGTATTGACAATAGGCAGGCAGTTAATCTTTCTCATTATATTCTCCTCTTGCTTATTTATGCATGATGTAAATAATGATGTTCTTATTTATGCATGATATTTTGAATCTGTAGTAGTGGTCTTTGTATCCCTTGCATGTTAGAGCGATTGGAGATAGAATGTTTCTTGGGTATTAGATTTGTAATTGGCGCTTTGCATGTGTGGTACGCGGGTTTTAGTGTAATGTCGGTGTTCTACCATATCATTCATGCTAGCCTGGTGCGAAAGCACCCCCTGCCACACACCCTTTGGGTGGCTTGCAGGGTATGACGTAGATGTAGATGTAAATAAGAACGTAGAAAATATAAAGTGAGAGATCTACAGTCTAGCTAATGGCACTATTCGTACCATTCATGACGACGATCACAGTTGTTATGATCCCAAATGGCACGCGGAAAAAAACGACATTTCATACCTATCGGTTCTATAATCTATCTCAAATTTATTGGCGCGATCTAATCAGCCATTGTACGAGGGGGCTAATAGTATATTTTTTACGTCGTCGGAGAAATGTTTTTCCTGAAATTTAGTTAAGAGGTTCAGCCTATAGTTAAATCTACGCTTTGATAGCGATTTCCATCCCAATTCTTTTAACAATCCAGACACACTAGCACACTTATCGTAGAATCGTTTTACAATTCTAGCTCCTCTTCTCTGCACGCGATCTAATTCCGATATCAACCCCGCTTCATATGGATCCCATACGCTGGCAGTATATTCCTGATGGGGCCTAATGCATTGTAACTGCACATTATTCGTCAAGCCGCCTCAAGTGTGCGAGACCAGGAGTGAATTTTCGCCAAACATTCATGGCACTGAGGGCTACGAAATATTTAGGAAGCACGTGTGTTCATAATCAACGCATCAGAGTGGACGGGGATATGAGAGTTACACAGCAGTCGTGGAAGACTAGGTATTATCACGAGCTAGGATACTGACTCAGAAAGAGTGCTAGGTTTTCGACAAACGTCCTAATTGACTATAACAATTATTGGACAATCTCTTTAAGAACACAAGTCGAACAGTCTCACCAATAGTTAGAGGAAAAACTACGCAACATCGGAGTGATAAATGAAAACCACCCGATCAACTCTTCCAAAAAAATTACCCGCATAGTTGCGGCCGACGTTTCCGGGCATGAATATCTTCCCGCCCCCTTTTTCACGTGAAATTGTTCGCCATATCTCGTTCCCAAATCACGAGGAAAAAAATTACCCAGTTTTTGGGAAAATTTAATCTCCAAGTTTAAAGCAATGGTAGTAATGTGAACATTTTAAGAAAACCGCAAATGGCATAACTGGAAAAAGTCAAAGTGGAAGTATTCATCACTCTTCAACAGAGCCAGTTTACTATCTCGAGGATGAAATGCAACAGTCATTACATTATTTAGGACCACTCTTTTATGATTTTTGACTCATAGCACTTCAAACTTTCAAAGTAGAATATCCATCACGATGCTAGGCTGTGCGCGAATTATCGGTTACGTGACCTGGCTGAGTTTTCATATAGCATGGATCTGCTGTGATTTGACAGTAGCAGTTATGACAAAATCCTCATATACTCCTAGAAGCCACCTCATGAGTGTGGCAGGGGGTGTGTTATCACCAACATGAATTTAATGCACCAGTAATTTTCACCAGCGTACATCAGACTAGGTACGTTAACAATCGACCTACTTGCTATTCATACTTGGTGCGAAAAGTGGCAGATGGAACTAAACATAAAAAAGTGCGTAGCAGTCAACTTTTGGAAAAAGAAAAATAGACCAGGTAGGGCTTACAGAATTGATAATGCGGAAATTATTCACGCCGAGTCTGTTAAGTACTTTGGGGTCACAATTACTCACGACATTTCTTGGGGAAAACATATTCGGGAAATCTGCGGTCAAGCATACAGGAAGCTAGGCTTTATCAAGAGAGTACTCGGAAAATGTGATGAGAAAGTGAAAGAACGTTTTTATTTTTCAATCGTTAGGCCTCATCTGGAATATGCTGTTAGTGTATGGGATCCATACGAAACGGGGTTGATATCAGAGTTAGATCGCGTACAGCGAAGAGGAGCTAGGTTTGTGAAACGATGCTACGATAAGTTGGCTAGTGTGTCTGGACTGTTAGAAGAATTAGGATGGGAATCGCTATCACAGCGTAGATTAAATTATAGGCTTAACCTCCTAAATAAATTTCAGGAAAATCATTTTACTGACGACGTAAAAAACATACTATTAACCCCCTCGTACTACGGCAGATTAGATCGCGCTAATAAAATTAGAGAGCTAGATTGTAGAACCGATAGGTATAAAATGTCATTTTTTCCGCATACCATTGTGGGACCATAACAGCTGTGAACGTCGTCATGAATAGTTCGAGTAGTGACAATAGGCAACATTTAATCTTTCTCATTATCTTCTCTACTCTCTTATTTATGCATGATGTAAATATTGATGTTCTCATTTATGCATGATATTTTGAATCTGTAGTAGTAGTCTTTGTATCCCTTGCATGTTGGGTCGATTGAAGATAGAATTTTTCTCGGGTATTAGGTTTTTAATTGGCGCTTTGCATGTGTGGTACGCGGGTTTCCATGTAATTTTGGTATTATACCGTATCATTTATTCATGCCTGGTGTGGAAGCACCCCCTGCCACACACCGTTTGGGTGGCTTGCAGGGTATGACGTAGATGTAGATGTACGCTACCACAGCTGCTGAAACTATTTATTTACATTTACATCTACATAATAACCCGCGACCCACTACATGGGCGTGTGGCAGGGGGGTGGCAGGTCACCAGCCATGTAAAAATGTAAAGTTTTGGAGGTGTAATGGTGACATGTACTATGGGACTGTATTTAGAGGAGATCAGTTTTTATTGTGGTCACTCATTGCGCGCGGAAAGGACGAGTTTTTGTACCTATCTATTCGGCAGAGTATCTCTCTTATTTTATCGCATCTGTCAGACCTATAAATGTAGTGAGGCCTCATGATAATAGTCTATAGGTCGCTCTGAAATACACCACTACTGAATATCTCAAGCAGCCTAAGCCTAGGGCGCAGCCTCCGAGTCTCTAGGGGCTCCCACTTTAATCCCTCTAGCAGTGAACTGGTGAAATTACACAATGTGATACAATAGGCGGTGTAGCAAACGGATAGGTAGGTGAAATATAGTTTGGGTACTCTGTAGTGCGTGATGCATGTAATTACAACCAATAATCCCTAATTATGTAGATACTAACCATCTAGGTGCACGTGACCCTATTATCTAGCATGTCTCCATTAAATATCCTAGTTGCACGTCAATAGTGCATGTTTGGTGATCTTCACCCCCTGCCACACACCCTCGTGGTGGATCGCAGGGTATATCGTAGATGTTGATGTGAACAGTCGTGTAACACTATATGTTCGTTCGTAGCAGTTTTTAACGAAGCGCGCTAATTTTGTTAGCATAAATGTATACTGCAATTGCAAAATCGAGATACAAGATTCATGCAAGGATCGTGCGAAACGTGATGATAGTAGTTCGTGGCAGATTATAAAACAGCCAATAGAGAGCAAATCCACTAGTCAACTACAAGATATAACCTTCAAACTCTCATCGGCAAGCATTAAGGTCTTTTAACGGTCGTGGTAAAAAGGACATTTAAAAACCTGTTTCCACAGTCCACTTCCTTAATTTAATTCTCATGATCTATCTTCCTAAGTATGCTGGAGTTCGTAAGAAAATTAAATGATAGGAAAATATATGGGTTTGTAATTTACATTAACGATTAAGCCTGATTTTCAGTTGATGGTCTGAAAGTTCTACAAGATCGACGATGCATAATAATTAGACAAAAAAGTTTACATGACTAAAAACTCTACCATTCTCCTGACTTTACTTTCGAAGGATCCAATATGTAGTCAATGAGTATGCTTACATGCAATTCAAGAAACAGTATACTGGTACATATTAGAGCTGCTAATTAACGGGTCCTAAGAGATATGAAGTTATACGATAAACCAATCCATGCGGAATAAAGTTTAAGTAATAAAAACGGTAATCTTGAAGCACGAGAGACACGTTGAGCCTGCAAGGATAAAATAAGAAGCCAAGAGGCAACTTTCGTAGCATATATTACGATCTATTATAGTGTGCGGTCAATGAGATATTTAGTGTCGACCCTACCAAAATGTTTCTCCCAAATTTATCACCTTTCTACATACACATCCACGTCATACCCTACAAGCCACCCAAAGAGTGTGTGGTAGGGGGTGCTTTCACACCAGATATGCATGAATTATACGGCAGAACACCGAAACTACATTGAAAACGGCGTACCACACATGCAACGCGCCAATTAAAAAACTATTAACCAAGAAACATTCTAACTTCAATCAATCCAACAATCAAGGGGTACAAGGACTACTACTACAGATTCAAAATATCATGCATGAATAAGAACATCAATATTTACATCATGTATAATTAAGAACGTGGAGAATACTAGCAAAGGTACCCGTTGAAATTCAACGGGGAATGAAAGAAAGACAGGGCATATAGGTTGTAGGTTCGAGTCGCTCATGAGGTGAATTTTTTTTCTAGGCAAATCAGCTATAATTTTAGTTTTATTTTTTGATTCAGCAGATGAAAACCGCATTATATCATGCTTACCAAGTTTCGACATTCTTTTGCATTTATAGAAATTAAACTACAGGCCATTTGCATTCCAGAGGCTAGTCGCATCAATATAACATCGCAGCATTCTCCTGTTCTACTCAGCTATAATTTTAGTTTTATTTTTTGATTCAGCAGATGAAAACAGTACTACATTATGTTTACCGAATTTCAACATTCTTTTGCAGTAACATATGGAAATAAAACTACTGGCCATTTGCATTCCAGAGGCTTTCCGCATTATTATAACATCGTGGCATTCACCTGTTTTAGATGGATCCACCTTAAATTGGTCCACTTAAAATGAATTTTGCCAATTTTAGGCAAAAATATCCCTGAAAATATCGTAATCAGCTACATTTCAGTATACGGCCTAGATTCCCACTGTAATACCTATCTCTAGATATAAAACCCAGCCGCCATGGTAAAGGTCCCATTTCCCTTCTAAAGCTAATGCCGATTCCACGGTTACCGAAGAAATATCCTACTGTTGACAGAAGTAAAATTCACAATTTTGACATTAAAAACGCGATTTCTAGGGAAATTTTATTCGTATAAGAAAATCGAATGAAAGAATAAGAAACTGCAATCTTTTATCCATCTAATGGCGAAAACTATAGCCTCCTATCTTTAGTAAAACTAATTAAAATCTGCAAAAAGAAAAACCTCTGCACTTGAACCAAAATGTTTAGACTTGAGTTTTTCAAACGCATAAGACACCAGACGGCCCAATACGCTGCCCTTGGGGCCCAGAGGTAGTTCCAATTTCCTTAAAAAAGCTTTACTGATCCCATGTGTGAAATTTTCACTAACATCGGTTCACTCGTTCAGTACTTATGAGGCTTTTAAGAAAGCATTCTTTAGGAACCTTGGGCCCTCTGGGGCCCCAGCGTGACTTACGACCCCATGATTGTTGTACATCCAGTATTGGTATATTTTACGTGATTCTAATACAGGCAAGAATTATCTTCCTGGGCTAATTTTTGGCGATGAAAATTCCCACTTGAGGGCCTTCTAGGGCCCCAAGGCCCTTGTTCTAAGCCTATACGTAAACCAGATATATCAAGTATCTTCCTGCCAAATTTTGTTTCAATCAATTCAGTGGTTTATGAGTGATTGAGTAACAGACAGACAGACAGACACCAATAGATTTTCAAATATTAGTATGATTAAGAGAAAGATCTACAATCTAGCTAATCTCACTATTCGCACTATTCATGACGACGATCACAGCTGTTATGGTCCTTTGGTTGTTGATAACGTATTACGAGGCAAATATGAATATTTTGAGCATCACCAGACAATAGTCTGTTTTGTACTAACGTGAAAGATTTGAGCTATATTATCCCCTTCATTTAGAACAAAATCTCCAGCCTCATTGAAAAAACTAATCGACCACACTGCTAACTCCGTTGCATATATTTTTTTAATCTAGCTGCTTTTCCCTATGCTCAATCTATTTCTGGGATCATTGTCACTTTAAAAAGGTCCCTCAATGCTAGCGGGAGGTCTGACAAGGAGTAAATTCTGTTTCATGGAAAGGATTGTGAAAGCAGGAGACCTATAACAAAATTGTGATGAATGGCTGAGAAGAATGGCGGATGAGCAGAGAAGAAGGTCTTCGGGTTGATAATTGCTCGAGATGACGATGAAGGGGAATGCGTAGGAAATAACTCGCAACAATGTTGAACATTCTCCACCACTGACCTCCTTTAACTCCCCGTATAATTCCTTCCGCACCTGGCCCATAATGCAACGCTCTCATTCTATCTCTTCCTTCCCTCTTCCTCGTCTGGAAATTCTCATTTGAATCGCCTCCTGATGAAACCTCGTGCAAATCATTTAAGAAACTCGTTCCGGCAAATAATGGCCATCTTCAGGCGGCCAGCCAGCTGTTGCCAAGGTACTGCGAGCGAAATAGTTCCCTAATCATAATAGAGACCATATTCGAATTATACGTTTTAATTTCACCAGCTGTAGGACACATCAATTAAACATTGCATATATGGTTTAATATGACAGAAATTGTAAGTAATTAAATGAAAATATCTAAATAAGCCTTTAGCTTGACTCTTTTTTTTTAGCGCGGTGCGTTTGAAACTCCTTCAAAACGAAAGGATTATTGTGATACCCAAGAACCTATCGCGGTGACAATATGATTGATTTTAAAATATAGTTGAGTCAACATACAAACTACACTCCCTTAGTTTTTTTTAGGACATCTAAGTGTTAGAAATACATCATTTGTTAAATAAGGTCTCTCTGGAGTGCATACACCTATCATTTCCCACGTCAAAATACGTGTTTTTAGACAAATATCTCCGAAAGTAATGTGGTAAGGGGTTGAATATTTGGTGTCATTAGAAGGGTTATGTATTGTTCTTAAAAATGAGACCTAAAATAATTGATTTCTAAATAAATTGATTTTTCGCTCAAACTACATTGTTGTGCATTTTTACAACGCAATATGAATATAAAATTAAACAAATAGACTGCAGAACAAACAGGTTTACAGTCTTACTATTTGCGATGATAAGAGATCACAACGGCTGCCAATGAGACTTAGATCAGTCGATAGGAAGTGTAGCTCATCAGTTGATTTGCTCTCTGATGCTAGTTTTTTAATCTACAACATCGTACTAACATCACGTTTCGAATGATCCCTGCATGACCATTGTGTCTCGATTTTGCGATTGCATTGCACATTGATACATATGGTTTATGTAGCATGCCAATAGTGTATTGCATGTTGATGAAAGTTACTGGTACATAATGGTTCCCCATTCCCACTTGGATTACGCCGCTAGCATATGGGATCCTTACGAAGTAGGCCTAGTTTCAGATATAGACCAAATACAGCGGAGGGCAGCTAGATTTGTTAAAAATTGTTATGATAAACATGGTAGTATTAAAAAATTGTTGAGGGAATTAGGGTGCGAATCTCCATCCAATCGAAGGGAGAAATATAGGTAAAATCTTTTGCGAAAGTTTGACGTAGACTATTTTTTGCCAAGCGTTCAAAGTGTTTTGCTAGAGCCAAACTAGCTAGAGCAATAGTAGGAACGATCACAAGAATAAGGTTAAGAAAATAGACTCGGGAGCCGATAGATTTAAGATGTCATTTTTCCCACGCACAATAAGGGACCATAATAGTTTGCGATAGATCAGTTTTAGGACACTGAGTAGGTTTTTTCAGTATTGCTAAATATCTTAATATGATTATTAGTTACTAACCTCTCATGCAATCTCCGGCATGATATATTATTGCATGATTTAGTACCTTGTAATGCTATTTATCTGTCGCATTAATAAAACTAACCATTAGTTTATCCTGAGTAGTGTTGTACATGGTAGAATGTTCTTCTACGTATCATTCTCCTGGTTTGTGGTCTGACTGCGTACCGTTGCTCTGACTGCTTTAGGCCTGCGCCTGGCATCCGGGGGAACGTGCGCGGTTCAGATTTGAACTGGGTTAAGTGCTGCATGCCTGGTGTGGAATCACCCCGTGCCACACACACCTAGTGCTGGCTTGCACAGTAATTCGTAGATGTAGATGAAGTTACTAGTACATAATAGTGCATGTCGGAGATAACTCAGGCACTCACCCTTGAAGTGGCTTGCAGGGTAATATGTAGATGTGGACGAGTCAAAATCCTTCATGTAACATATGCCAAATCACCGCAAAATCCAAAAGTGATAGGTATAGTACTCAGTCATGCCCACATGAGCGAAGATACATGTACATAATTATCTCACCTGTCAACAGTTTCTGGCAAGATTTTGTGGAACTGCATTGTTAAAATGAAGAGCACTAGATAATGTACCGTCCACTATTTTTAATACATAAAACTAAACGACACGTGTTTCGGCACTTAATTGGCCATCATCAGATACAGTGTGAAATTTCCAGTTATACTATGGGTATTTATACATGATTCTTGGTGGGGAGGGAGAGGAGGGGGGGAGGGAAGGAAGAGGAAAGTTGGAAGAATCCCGCCACACGGACTTCCGAGTGTATATTTTAACTTAAAATTTTTAAAGTTTCAAAAAAAAGGACCTTGCTCGGATGCCTACGAACAATATGAAATCATAAAGAGGAAAGATAAGAAGGTCAATTTATTAAATTATATTGATTTTCAATACCACTACCCCGTCTAAACCCTTCTTAGCTTTTTGACCAGAACCCAAACCGTATGGCCAGTGTTCAAATCCCTGCAGAGGAGGGTGTTTTTCAGAGGAAACCCGATCCCTACTTGAGGGTCTTGTGGAGAGCATTTCAAGTACAGTACTTAGTCCGTCGGATGAGACGTTAAGCCGTGGTCCCCTTGGCGCCTTTCGTTAAGAGCAGGCTCATGCCGACGCCGGGTTTCTATCCACCCTTCCTCCCTTACCTGTCCCCTATGGCGCAAATGACCTTAGCTGTCGGTCGCCTCCTCAAATATCCAATCCAATCCAACCCAAACCGTGAAACCCCCACCCTCCCTCCTAACCATCCCTCACCCAGCTCACCCCCGCTACTGAACATTCCTTCCTCCACCCACTTGACGAGCGGCGTTGGGAGGAATAGAATAGAATATATTTAATGCTTCCTTCAGAAAACAAAAGTACAGAACAAAAAAAAAAACAAATGGCGTCCCTTCGTCTGAAACGCGTCCATGAAAACTTACCTTTATCGCTTTCTGCCAGTGGCTTTTATTCTGGCCTTGTAGAGCTGCGAGGAGGCAAACCATAACACACACTCTTCGCCGAGTCTCTTATTAGGTCTTCCCTTGGCCGGTTTCACCGCGGCGGCGAATGACCGCTGGGAAACGCCAAATGAAGAAGGACACGAGGCCAAACTCTCCTCCTCGCGCGCTGCCGTTTCTTTTGGAAATATGGTCAAGGCCAGGAGGCGGGGCCCGCCCGAGGAGCCGACAACGGAGAGAGAGATTTAAAGAAACGTATTCCGCAGCGCCTCTTCAGAGGATTCCGCGTTTCGAGGCGAAGCCGGGAGGTCTACTTTCTCCGGCGGAAGATAATCGCTGGACCCGCACGCTGCCTTTATTCTCGCCTGGAATGTCTGGGCATCCACGAAATAATGAGGAGCAGGGGCCTAATGTCCTGGAGACGCGAAAGTTCATGCCATGGGAGAAAGGACAGCACTGACTTTACGTGACTGCGCCAAAGCGCACCAGTTGAGAATTGGTCAGCGCTTAGGGCAAGTGGAAAGATACTTTTACGAAAAGGGATGAGTCGATTCCACTTTTTTTCGATTCCGTTTCTTACAAATCGATTCCCGATTCTCGATTCCGATTCCATCGACTCTTATTCCTAATAACAGGTGAGATATTGATATACCACTAGCGTACGACTATTACTTGAATTCAAGTATTGGCTGAAATAAAATAACAAAGACAGTTAAGTCGCTGACACGTATATTTATTAACAAATAGCAAACATTTCCTCAGGTTATTGAGGTAGATATTAAGTACAAATTGATAGCCTACACCCAAAATTACTGAGACAAATATGATGTGATAAATGAAATTTGATTTGAATATTAATCCATCAAGAATCGATGGAATCGGAATCGACTTTAGGCGATAGATTCTCGATACCGATTCTAATCCTGAGAATCGGTGGAATCGAGAATCGACATTTGGATTCGACTCATCGTTAGTTAAGAGTGCTTTGCAATTCGAGAAACAACATCATCGACAAAGGGAAAGATCAAAGTGCAAAGGTGACGGTACAGAGAATATGGAATATATATATATATAACATAGGTTAGAGAATATATGTACTTAAACTCAAGAGGAAATTTTAGACGAATTCTTCTATAAAGACACAAGGAACATTGTTATAACTCCACAAAACTGTGGCAGCTTCGATCACATTCATAAAACATGAGAGATGGAAAATAAAATGGGCACTACGTGGATACAAGTGTTGATGATCGAGAGCTTGAAACGACGGCCAGTAATTTAGATATCAAACTGGTAAATTTCAAGAAAATACATTTTTTTATTTTAAAATCAACTACAATTTATAATGACAACAATAATTATGGCCAAATGTTACAAGACCATACCTAAAAACATCGGAGATATTCGGATTTTAATAACTATTGCTTATGTCTTACTGGAAAAAAAGCTATTCCGAAGTATGGGTATGTCTATACCTATTTCTTCCTCAAAGTTTACGCCATGCACTCCGAATAGACCTCTGCTGCAAAATATGAAGTCTTTGAAGTCCTACACATCATTCAAGCGGTAGTTTTGAGCTTCACATTCTTTCATCTACATCTATATCTACGAAATACCGTGCAAGCCACCTCTAGGGTGTGTGGCATGGGATGATTCCACACCAGGCTTGCAGCACTCATCCCAGTTCAAATCAGAACCGCGCACGTTCCCCCGGATGCCAGGCGCAGGACAAAAGCAGTCAGGAAAACGGTACGCACCTAGACCACAAACTAGGAGAGTGATACGAAGAAAAACATGCTACCACGCAGCATACTACTCGAGATATAACTACTGTTTAGTATTACTGATGCGACAAATAAATAGCACTACAAAGTACTAAGAAACATATCATGCCGGAGTATATCGTGCTAGAGATTATATGCGAAGTGAGTATCTGCAATTCATGTTAAGATATTTAGCACTACTGAAAAAAACATATTTAGCCTAGTCAGTATCCTAGAACTGTTCTATCACAACTATTATGGTCCCTTATTGTGCGTGAAAAACATGACATCTTAAATCTATCGGTTCTGCAGTCTATTTCTTTAATCTTATTCCTGTGATTGTTTCTACCATACTGGTTTGGCTCTAGCAAAATATTTTCAACGTCTTGCAGAAAATAGTCTACTTTAAACTTTCGTAAAAGATTTAGCCTATATTTCACCCTTCGATTGGTTAGAGGTTCCCACCCTAATAACCTTCAACGATTTTGTAACACTACTATGTTTATCATAACAATTTTTAACAAATCCAGCTGCCCTCCGCTATATTCGAACTATGTCTGAAATAATCTTTTAGATGGATAACACAATTTGCAGCCATTTAATCTATTTGACTGAAATTTTTCACACTCTCATACGCTTGCGACTCATGTTAAAGGTGGTTCACATTCTATTTGGAACAGGGGCTCCTTTCCCACGGGGCTGGACCACCATATGAAATGCGGGGGAGAGGGGGTGTGGAAGGGTGCGGAGGCATGCATTAAAGGGAGCAGACCAAATGCGACCCTTACTCCGTAAATAGAGGTAAACTCGCACGTCTCTATCACCAACCCCCGCAAGGATTGTTAGGGCTTTTAACGATCCAAATAAGCAATGCAATTCAATAACTTTAGGAGCGGTAGGAGTAATAGGGGGAACTGTGGAATTTGATCTAATTGACACGAGGATGTACAAAGAAATTGTACAAGGGGAAGAAATTATACATGCATGTCATTTTTTCCGCGTACCATTCGGGATCATAACGGGTGTGATCGTCGTCATGAATAGTGCGAATAGTGAGATTAGCTAGACTGTAGATCTTTCTCATTACATTCTCTACGTTCTTATTTTTGCATGATGAAAATATTGATGTTCTTATTTATGCATGATATTTTGAATCTGTATCAGTAGTCTTTTTTTCCCTTGCATGTTGGAACGAATGACGATGGAATGTTTCTTGGTTAGTAGATTTTTAATTGGCGCGTTGAATGTGTGGTACGCTAGTTTCAATGTAGTTTCGGTGTTCTACCGTATAATCCATGCTTGCCTGGTGTGGAAGCATCCTCTGCCGCACACCCTTTGGGTGGCTTGCAGGATATGACGTAGATGTAAATGTAGATGAAATCAGATCCTCGCGCGTCATTGAGCCAAGAGGAATGTGTCTGCTCAGTAATGGTAAGTATGTGGCAGTTAACTTAGTTGTGGTTCAATGCAAAAGTGTTAAATAATTTCCGGAAAACAAGAAAAAAGAATTCAGCAAAAATAGTTTCAGTTAATGTAAGCCACTTGATCTTAACTCTTCATATAAACAATAAGATTTCACGTCAGGTTGGCCGAGCGGTCTAAGGCGCCAGACTTAAGTTCTGGTTCCCGATTGGGAGCGTGGGTTCGAACCCCACACCTGACAAATATTTTTACGAAGTTCAACGTTGTTTCTTCTTTTCCCATCTTTTCCCAAGTTTCTTCCCATCCCAATTGACAAAAAGCCTGAACAACCTGTCCAAGCACAAAAGTGTTGTAATCATATTCAGCAATCTAAAAATTAAACGTACTCTCTGCGAAAATCTAATCATTACTACATGTCTTTTTGATAATTATAATAAAAGCCATACTCAGCGACATTGTGCGTGATAAGAAAAACAGTTTGTGCTCCACATGATAATAATAAATATTTATTCCACTCCAACAAGAACTACAAAAATAATAAATTAAACAGAAGAGTAAAATTAGTCATCCCTGATGGAAAGTTCCTGTAATGGGGTTGCCATTCCATGGATATGGCGTTATTCGGCAGTTACATGAAAATATAACAAAATAAAATATACAAAGGGCTATTCAGCTAAACATACAAGTAGTGTTCTCACACAATATGCAAATATCATCTTATCACACAGATGTTACAATTTATCTATAGTTGTATATATCTGTTACTTAAAATTAATAGAAGACAATACATATGGAGCAACTCTACATAAACTATATGGAATCCGTGAACATGGTCAATAGAAACCATATTGAAGAGGCTCAAGCTACAGTTTTGAATAATATTTCAACATCTTTTTGTAAAAATAACCAATTTAACAGCTTCTTTGTAAACAACACTTGGTTGTTACAACAGTATAACTCTTGTGGTAACTGCATAAAAACTTTTTGTGCTATATAATTATAAAAATGTTTATGAGGGAGGTTCTATCCAAAATGTCGCACATATCACCAAACATGTCAACCATCTTCCGTGACCGGAAACCTGACACACACTGCTTTCCATGGCTTAACTTTTGATGTGCCACTGACGTCACAGTCACCGATGAAGTATACCACACACTGTTATGTGGATATACGTCATTTATTTCAAAATAATACTATTTTTTAATTACTATTTCAAATACTATTTCAAAATAATACTATTTTTTGTACTTAATTACTCATGATTAGGAAATAGGTAAGATTCTTCAAAAGTGACTTTAATATTTGATCAAAGCATCAAATAACGTTTTTTGAACGAAGCTTTTCACCGAAAGCTCAACAGATTTCTAAGCAGTGGACTTGCACTATACGTATATAAACCATGGGAGAGTTCCCTCAACTCCGAAAAAAAAACCCTCCCAAATTATTAGCAGGTGTCATTCGTAGTCCAGCTGCGCGAGAAAAAGTCCAGACAAAGAACGGGCTTTTATGAAAAAAAATAAACCTGCGAGAATTCGAACGGTCACGTTAACCGCGGAATGAAAAGCCAGGAAAGGAAAGTCAGGCGGAAGAAAAATAAACACGGCCCTCCACCACTGGCCACATGACGTGTCAGCGAACAGTGATGAACCTTGGCGCAAAATTCCATAGTCAGACTCCATAGGTCAGTGGATTGTACATTAACGATGCCAGTACATATTTGAATAAGTATTTAACGTGATTTTAGCTTGATAATGTCAACTACATGTAGTATTCCTTTCAGTAACATACGATCAATCGCAGAGGAATTTCGTACCAATCTGTTAACGCTCTTCTCCAGCTCTCACAGAAATTGAGCTGACATCTGTAGGTTATTTTCTCTTTCACAAATCTTGTTAGCAAAAATCGCTATTCCTTATATTTAATGTCATATTTACCAGCAATTACTTGTAGAAAGCCATTGATAGACCGTCCCATCTTTTTTCTGTTCGGCTTTACCTCCATTTTATACTATGAAAATCGTAGCCGTCATTTGAAAAGCTCAACAAAACTCATGTGTGTTAAATCGCCAAAAATAACCGAAATTTGGCATTGGTTCATACATAGTTTACTCGTTACTTAGCCATTGTACTGAGTGACGATCTTGGTAAAAGTTTTTCTTTCAATGTAAGGATATTGTTAGTCCGTATTACGCGAGGCACTTTATTGCACAATCTGATCTACGCTGAGTTGTGCACTGAAAATTGCGTCGTGTAAAGAGGTGAATTGCAAGAATGCATGCGCAAATGCATAAACGACGGATGGGAAAACAGCCCATGCTTCAATACCGTCCCTGCATTTTTGCAATTAAGGTAGTCCGAGGAAGATATTTCCCTAGTCATAATAGAGACCATATTCGAATTACACGTTTTCATTTCACCAGCTGTAGGAAACATGAATTAAATATTGCATTATTAATGGTGCAATTATACAGTTTTATATGACCGAAATTAATAAGTAATTAAATGAAAATATCTAAATGAGTCTTTAACTTGACTCATTTGTCACGCGGTACGTTTAAAAATCCCTCAAAACGGAAGATTTTTTGTGATATCCAAGAACTTTCGCGGTGACAACATGATTGATTTTCAAATATAGTTGAGAAAACATACTAACTACATGATATTAATTTTTTACGACATCTAAGAGTTAGAAATGCCTCATTTTGTAAACAATGTCTCTCTGGAGTGCATACACGAGCCATTTCTCTTGTAAAAGGGCTGGTATTTTTTTGGTAAATATCTCCGAAATAAATGCGGTAAGGGGTTGAATTTTTGGTGTTATTAGAAAGCTTAGATACTTTTCTTTAAAATGAGACCAAATTCATCGATTTCTAAGTAAAACGATATTTCGCTCAAATCTCGCTAAGTGCCTCGCATACAGAGGCCTTAGGGCTTGTTCTCACATAAGAGTTGTTAAAAGAGGCAGCAAATAGCACAAAAGAATCGGAAGACTTTCGGTGGAGAGGAACGATATGAAAACAAACGTAAGGGGAAGAAATTTATCCAGTAGCAAAACTTAGTTGGAGATATTTGTAGGATGGATAAGAAACTAACCAAATCTAACAAAAATACCTACTCCCAAGTTGAGTTTGTCCTGTAGGCCCCTCCTTGCGATTTACAATGGCGACTTTTACCGAATGAAGTTAATATCTACCAGCCGGCCCTGAACTTCTCTGGTCAAATCTTTAAAATATGAAACAGATGCCCTCAAAAAAAGAGTGAGAACCCGATTGAGTCACTTCATTGCATTAATACCCGAATAGAGATCAACGTGTACGAATTACCCTGAAAACCACCTCTAGGGTGAGTTAACAGGGAATGAATGTACATCACTGCACCACGATATGGGTAACGAAGTTACCACCACTGAATCGTTAGACAAAACATGCACACCCTTGTCAAGAGGTGACAGTTAGACAACATGAACCATACTATAGGCAGGCCAACAATTCGATAGTAACAATTTGTATAAATGCTTTCATAACTACATAAATGGATATATAATTACAAAAATTATACAGTATTCATGCGAGACATAATGTTTGAATAGGGTAGCAGAATAGGATTGGATTAACAGGGAGTAAATCAACCGACAGCCATACTGACTATCGACAAAATTATTTGAAAGTGTCACTGGCAGCTGTTATGTTCTCTTATCGTTCGCGGTAAAAATGGCACTTTAAAGTTCTCCGTTCTTCAGTCTAGTTCCCTAATTTTATTACCAATGTCTGACCTGATTGCTTTTTAAGACTTACGGAAATGTTAAGGACTAATGCTACTTTAAGAATTAAGGAAATGCATTGTTTGGAACATATATATATAAGATAATTCTTAATTTGAATCTCACATCCTATTAGTTGTCGTCACCCATTACCCAATTCATGGAAATTTCAAGTGCTTACGCAGAATATTCAAGCCATCTACCCTAAGACTACCCACGTAAACTCCCTACATTTACGCCGCTTTTACTTCATAACCGCTTATTCATTGAATAAACTCGCTCATATCGTAGCTAACTTCTATATCTAAAGGCCCATCAACCCAATTGTAAGCCTTGGGTAGTAGTACGCTGGACCCGAGAGCGCTAATAAAATACAGAATATGTATTTACAAAACGTTTTAGTCGGCCAAATATTTGTCAATGATACACAAAAGATATCGTACTGTCTACCGTTTATTACAAAGTCGTACTAGAGGTGTTTCAACTGCCTTGCAGTCATCATCAGGTACGACTAATCTTACACATAACCAGACATGAGCATATATATTGAGAGAAACATTGGCCAAAACACAGTAGTGGGGGGGGGGGGTTGTGGTTGGGGTAAGGAGGTAGGATAGGAGGGGGAGGCTAAAATCATAATTGGGATATGATCCTTTGTTCGTCCAAACAAATTACGTCAACACTCCACACCTGCGTCACACTGAGGAAGGATAAAAAAAGACAGGTGGGAGAAAATGGAGGGGGGAAAGGATGGTTTGTTGGAGGAGGTAAGGTTAAGTTAAAATGATGCCAAAAATAGGGGAATGACAAACAAATTCATGTTCATTTAACGGGTTCATTTTATTTCGTTTCCTTGTTACTATTTCCCACTGCTCCGACACATCTAGACGGAGTCCTTCATCCAGGAAACGGAGGGTTTCCAGATTAAATGTGGAGTGGTGGGATTTTTCCATTAAATGTTTGGGGAAATAAGATTTGTCCCAGCAAATCAAGCATATGAACCAAAATATTTCCTAAAATGTTAATCCCGCCCAAGCTTGAAGCTTGTTCCGAAGTCAAATCCTAATGACAATCGCCTCTCATGGTTTCGCTGGGTTCCCATCGTCCATGGTGAACGCAGACAGCGAGGAAAATACGAGGAAAACTCGCGAGTCCGCCGAGAAAACCACAGAGACCTAAATAAGGGAAGTTCGCGGAAAAAAATATTCGCAACGAGACGAAGGAAAATTTAAAAAAATAAATAAATCCCCGCAATTGAAGAGAAAGCCACGAGAAGAAAAAAGCGCACTCGTTAAAACTTTTAGAATGAGTGTTCTTACATTTCTCCCGAGGAATTATGATTGGCGGTTGCCACTGCAAGGCGGTCGTTGGATCGGAGTAACAGCCATCTATTAATATGTGTGGAAAGTCGACGTATCGCACCTTCATATCTTAATATTCCCTAGTAAACATATGGCTTGTGCAGTTGCTCTAGCGGTAAGAATGCCGTACACGTTAAGACGATATTTACATCTACATCTACATTAATAACACCCTGCGAGCGTGTAGCAGGGGGTGTTAGGTCGCCAGCCGGGTGAAGGTGTAAGTTTTTGGAGATGAAACGGCGACATGAATTATAGGCGTGTATTTAGTGGAGCTCAATTTTTATTGTGGTAGCTTATTGTTCGCGAAAAGAAGGAGTTCTTGTACCTATCTGTTCGGCAGTGTATCTCTCTTATTTTATCGCATCTATTAGACCTAGAGATGTAGTGAGGAGTCATGATAATATTCTCCATGTCGCTCTGAAAAGTATCAGTTCTGAATTTATCAAGCAAACTAAGCCTAGCGTGTAGCCTCCGAGTCTCTAGGGGCTCCCACCTTAATCCCTTTAAAAGTTGAGAGACACCATATGTACGCTCGTAGCAGTTTTTAACGAAGCGCGCTGCTTTTCTTTGTATTTTATTGATTTTTTTGGTTAAATCTATTTGACCAGGGTCCCAAATGCTCGCGGCATATTCGAGACGTGGCCTAAGTAGAGCGAAGCGAAGTAGAGCGACCAGAGCGAAGTAGTGTCTCTCCTTGACTTTTTCATCAGAGGACCTTCCTATTATATGTTTAACAAAACCTAGTTTCTTTAATGCTGCGCTACATATCTTCTGTATGTGTAATCCCCACGATATAACAGAAAAATTACGATAGCGGGTACTTGTAAATATTTTGTTCACTAAGCCCTTATACCCTTTATATAAATCTTTCCACCACCTACATGGTTTTCCTTCAACAATTATCTTATTGAGAAGCCTTAAGGTTAAATATATAGATTATTTCATCGGTCGAGAAGCGTAAAACTGATATACGTAGGCTTCAAATGAAATACCGGACGTGGGTCGGAATAGGAACTTTTTAACGTCCAGATGAGTGGTTAAAAAGGTCAAGAGTTAAGATTCTTACGTTAACATACGTGAATTTATTAATAATATGTTTGGATGAAAGTGGAAAAGTTGCGTGTCACCCTTTAAATTTCTTGGCAGTATTATGTTGTTTTTACGGATATCCATATGGCATTTGGCCTATGTATCCATATGACTCGTTTCCCTATGCACAGATTTTTTCCATAAACGTGAAATGTTACGTTACTGAACGTACTATTTCACGTTTCAATAACAATGTTTCAATTTCACGTTTCAATTACAATTCAGATTACAATGGCTGCTAAGAAATGCCAAAGCACAATGCCAAGAATTTGTCGTCGAATTTATTAAACGGCTGTTAAAATATGCCCTCAATGGCTTACGATTACCGCTTCAGTGACGTCAAGAAGGGATAAAGAGAAAAAAACTGAATAAAAACTTAGCAATGTCCACTGGATTTTTTTATTGGTACGACGCGGTTCGACGCCAATGCGCCATCATCAGGGACCTGATGTTGGCGCTTTAGTGTCGAAACGCGTCGTACCAATAAAAAATCCAGTGGGCATTGCTAAGTTTTTATTCAGTTTTCTTCTCTTTATCAAATATGTCCCACAACATCTCGCCGGACTTCGTTGAATTTATTCAAGAAGGGATCTAATAACGAGGCATCTATCTCTATGAAGTAAAAACTATCACTGCGACCGACGAGTCAGAAATTGGGACGTTAGGATAGCAAGTGCACAATAACCTACCAATCAGCAGATAGACCGCTGGAATGAACGAAGCATCTCGGTTGATACGCATCCAGTTCGTCATGCGACCTCCTTAATTTCCGTTCGTCTCCTCAGACGGACAGACAGACGGGCGAAGACCACTCTCTCTCCGGATTTCTTCTTCCCATCTGCGGGCGGAGCGCCCGAGGGGCGAAGCGGGGCGGAAGAGAGGTAACAAGGGAGGGGGGACGAGGGGTAGATGGTCCTACAAACCTACATACGTGCGTGGAACCCTTAAAAGGGAAAATGGGCGGGGATCTCTCATCATAATTCCTCGCTACGTAGACCCGTGAGAAAACAAAAGAGAGTGGACGACCGGGCGGTCGGGTCAACGAGACAAGTGCGGACGATAAGTTTTGCGGAAGGTGTGAACTTTGAATTAAAATCGATGAAACGCTTTCGAAGAACCACGGAACTAGCCGCGCAGTTACTTCAATGGAGTCACCCTCTAGTGATCACACAATTGTGAGAAATTCACAGTGGAAAAATTATTCTCCAGGACTGGGAATCGAACCCAGATCCCTCGATTTCGCGCCGATTGCTCAAACCAATTAAGGTAGTCCGAGCGAGATAGTTCCCTAGTCATAATAAAGATCATAATCAGATCGTACGTTTTAATTTCAACGGCTGTGGGACACACGAATAAAGTATGGCATTTTTGCAACATTAATGCATTGGTGCAATAATATAGTTTTATATGACAGAAATTCTAAGTAATTAACTGAAAATATATAAATAAGTCTTTAACTTGACTTATTTTTTTTTGACGCGGTACGTGTGAATCGCCATCAAACCGGAAGGTTTATTATAATAACCAAGAACCCATTGCGGTGACAATATAATTAATTTTCAAAGATAGTTGAGAAAACGTACAAAATACACGCGGTTAGTTTTTTTACGACACCTAAGTGTTAGAAATTCCTCATTTTGTAAATAATGTCTCTCTGGAGTGAATGCACGTACCATTTCCCATGTAAAAGGGCTGGTATTTTTTGGCAAATATCTCCGAAAGTAGTGTGGTAAGGGGTTGAATTTTCGATGTCAATGGAAGGGTGATATATTTTTCTTTAAAAAGAGACCAAATTCATTGATTTATAGGTAAAATGATATTTCGCTCAAACTACCTTAAGCTACCCAGGCGTCCTCTTCCACTGTGAATCTCATGGGGGCTTTCAAGAGCAAGTTGTCCTCACAGGTACCGTACATACGATGCCAGAGGTACCCGTATGTGAGCGCTAAATCTGGGTTCGATTCCCAGTCCAGGCGAATGATTTTTCCACAGTGGATTTCACACAATTGTCGATTAAACTCATTGGGTATTGTCCAAGTCAATAAATAAGTAGCAGAGAATTTCCCATTCATAGCATGAGATCTTTGAGGTAATGCTTGTTTTATAATGAAATATTGGACTAATAATAGACTGCAGAGGCAAAAAATTGAAAAAGTGATTTTTTCCACGTACAATAAAGGACCAGAATTGTTGCAATGGATCAATTCTATGAAAATCCTACCTTTACCATATGGAGTATAATTTGAAGCTATATCCATAACATCTTCGTCGTAATCTATTAACTCTGCATAAAATGTCCGGTATGATTTCATTTATTTTCGCCTGATTTAGTACCTTGTAGAATTTATACATAATAGCGTTAATAATTCTAACCAGTATTTGTATCTTAGCGAGTGTAGTGCATGTTGGCATGTTCGTATACACAGCACCCTTCTAGCTTCTGGTTTGACTGCGTATTTTTCTTCTGGATGCTTTTTGGTCCGCACCAAGCTACCGGGGGAACGAGAGAGGTTCTCATTTGAACTGGGAGGAGTGATGCACGCATAGTGTAGAATCGCCCCGCGCCACACAACCTAGTGGTGGTTTTCACGGTACTTCATAGATGTAAATGGTTAAGATAATCCGGGCGAGATAGTTCCCCAGTCATAATAGAGACCATATTCGGATTATACGTTTTAATTCCATCAGCTTTAGGACACATCAATTAAATATCGCGTCATTTATGGTGCAATAATATCGTTTTACATGGCATAAATTGTAAGTAATTAAATAAAAAAAGCTAAATAAGTCTTTAACTTGACTAATTTTTTTCGCGCGGTACGTTTAAAAATCCATCAAAACGGAAGGTTTAATGTGATCCTGAAGAATTTACTCCGGGGACAATATGATAAATTTTCAAATATAGTTGAGAAAACATACAAACTACACGCTGTTAGTTTTTTCATGACATCTACGTGTTAGAAATACCACATTTTGTAAATAATGTCTCTCTGGAGTGCATAAACGTACCATTTCCCATGTTAAAGGGTTGATATTTTTTTGGCAAATATCTCCGAAAGTAATGTGGTAAGGGGTTGAATTTTTGGTGTCATTCGATGGGTGAGACATTTTTATTTAAAATGAGACCAAATTCATTGATTTCTAAGAAAAATGATATTTCGCTCTAACTACATCAAATAGCCCGGTATTCTGCGGGCGAAGACGAGACGTGGCAACGCTGCAGGTGGTTTGGGTTATTCTTACGGGGCACTGTATTAATCTAATATAGGGCGGCCTCTAGGTATGGCGTGTGATGTTGAGAAACATGGGCACATCCCATCAGAGGAGAAAGGACAATTGGAATTTTCGCGTGAGCGAAGGACATCGCTATCACACACGCGAGACGAAAAGGAAACAGCAATCGACTCTAATGGTGAATAAATCCATTGTATTAATATAATAAATGTTTCATTATCGTGTTTACGTCAAAGGATTGTCACGGAAGCATGGATGAACAGTACGACGACGACACATCTACATATACGAAATGCCGTGCAAGCCGCCACTAGGGCTCCACTAGGGCCGTTTTCGAACTTGGCAAACACCTAGTTAACTTGATATCAAGATATCTTGATACCTAGGCAAGCAAAGTGAAATGCTTACTTGATACTTTCGTAGCCCTTTCACGATGGAAGAGACATCATGCGGCCTTCATCTCGTAAAACATACGAAAAGCGCCATCCGTGTCCATAATTTTTGTGGTTGATGGAAGTCGATTGCTTCTTTAAAATGCTTCCCATCCGTATGCGACAAATTAAAATGGAATATTATTTTCAAAATCTTATTGCTTATGAATAAAATAATTCTCATATACCATAATGCGGTGAATAACTATTATGCTTCGATTGCTAGGGTCTGCTGAAGTGGACGACATATCACTCTCTGTATTTCACCACAGACAACGTCTTTAAGCACAAAAAGGCATTATAATATTTCTGGTCTACTTGAAAAAACAGGTAACAGTATATTAATATATTACACTGCAAATCAAACTACCTATGGTCTCCGACTGGTAACTGATAAATACGCGCGTTGTAACTTACATAGGTAATTAAGTTGAAAAGAAATTACATTTACCCTAATGGTATATTGTCCCCTTTCTTTGATGAATGCAGTGAAAAGCTCTCCAATGTCAACGTTATTAACAATTATGATGTTCGTTAGCTAAAAATAACGCTGCCAATGTAATTATGGCTACCATAGAGTACTTTCCATCGGACCATAATTCTTTCATATAATTTCCTTCATCATTTTTTCATTTCATTTATTTTCCTTCCAGAGTAAGGAAGATAGATTTTGTAGGTTCAATGAAGTAAACAAGGACGGTACATCTACAATGTATGGAATTATTCACACAACTATTAGGTACCAAATATTTTATCAGTATATTCACATTTGAAAAGCCTTGTAATATAGCCATTTCATCAATTTTTCCCCAAAAAAATAAATAAATATCACACAAATATACGTAGTAATGATAAAATAGTATTCATTTGAAAGTTTCGTCACTTCTATTTTCCATACAAGCCCATATTATCACACCCCGAGTTCGAACTTAAAACCTAGCAAGCATAACCAGTCTCCTTTTTCGTTGACTTGGTATCTTTCCTCGATAGCTAGTAAACAAGCGCATGGTGATGACGCGTCCATGACGTCAGAGCTTTCGATGCGTACTAGGTTTCAAGGCAAGATTGCTTGATTTGCCAAGTTCGAAAACGGCCTAAATACACTCCTATCATACATGTCATCATTTCATCTTCAAAAAACGTACACCTTTACACGGCTGATGACCTAACACCCCCTGCCACACACCCAAGCGGCGGCTCACGGGGTATTATGCAGTACTAATCCCAGTTCAAATCAGAACCGCGCACGTTCCCCCGAATGCCAGGCGCAGGCCAAAAGCAGTCAGGGCAACGGTAGGCACCACGCACAGATATGAACGAAGGTGCAATCCGTCTCTTTGACGGACTAGTATGCGGAAGTTTGGGAAATTTTTCATAACACCAGATATTCTAGATGACAGCACAAAAAATGCCGTGAAAATGGCAGAAAAGTACAAAAATTCGATATTTGGCGCTTTTCATACCCCGTTATTTATACACAAAGGAACATGCCCAAAGGAGCACAATATATTGCTATTTAAATTAAATACCCTAACGATTGATGACATTACATCTCCATTAGTTTTAATGGATCACTTCTGCAGTGTGCTTTGCAGTTTCCTTACCATTGTACAAACGATGTTTTATCTATATGGGGTCCACACTTTTTAATTGTTTGCCTCAAGCAATCATATCTATAAAGCATGTAAAATATTTTCTGAAGCAGGTTCAAACTTTGGCTGTTGACTGCAACAAATTTGGTAAATGATAATTTCTAGAATTTATCGTAACAACCTTCTGGGAATCCCTGTGTTTATAAATAAAACTATCAATAATTTCAATTTGTCATACCTCTAGTTTGTATCAATTCTTTGCCACTACAAATTAAATAGACCAATCATATAAATCTTTTCTTAAGCTGATTAAACTCTGATTGTTAAATTTTTTTTCCTTCTGCATTAACTTTTATACTGTCATTTCTGTGGTGACTTCTATCATTTTCTGCTATATGTATTGCATCTGTCCTGAAGGTGCCCCCGACAACAGGCAATGCCTTAGGGGTCACCTAAAGCTTCTGCCAAATATTTTTTTTGCAAAGTGATTATGTAATCTTGGATTATGTTTAAAGGAGCAATAAAATTATTATTATTATTTTTTTTATAAAAAGGCATATCTTAACAGTCGCCACCGTTTGATGCCGCGAACAGTAACTAGGTTCACATGTTCTATTACGTCAAATAGACAACACTTAGGGTTCATAAAATGGCATCACGGGAGTTTATATCGACATCTACGAAGTGCCCTGTGAGCTACCTCAAGGGTGTGTGGCAGGAGGTCAGTTATTACCCCAGCTAAAAAAATCTATAGAAGCTGTTCTGTAGAACGTAAAAGGAAATCTATAGAAATTGACTCTTTTTCTTCAGAACTAGTTCCTTTTCTAAGGATCTGTGCGGAACATGAGAGAGTACCGAACATTTGTTCTGTAGAGTCAGGCTCTCATGTAAGGAGTATTTGTACGCTTGCAAGGAGTTATTTTCTGCAGAGCAAAATAACTCCTTACAAGCTGTTCTGTAGAGCTTCAGCAACTCTACGGAAATATGTGAGGTTCCCGATGGGAATTATACGAGTGGTAGGGAATTCCACAGTACATCCTAAGGAATTCCGCAGAACGTCCTAAGGTATTCTGCAAAATGTCGTAGGGAATTCCGTAAAATGACGTTTCAATACTTTAAGGAATATCTAACTTTTTTAAGAAATTCTCTAGCCGCATTTATAAGGAAACTATACAGATTTTTTAGCAGGGACTAACATCCATCATATTGTAATCTAATGAAGTTAACCAAGATGTTTGGAACTGATTGAACGACAATTGAACTGATAACAAAATCTTGCATATATTTGTCAGGAGGAGAACTTTCATCAACATGCACAACACTTTAGGTATCTACGTATGGTACAGAAACCATTTGTATTGCTGATTTTGTAACTACATTAATACAAAGATAAAAAATGCACGTAGGAAACAAGCGAAACGGGATGTTAGTACCGTGCTTCAGATGTACATCTACATCCACATAATACCCCGTGAGCCGACGCATAGGCATGTGGCAGGGGGTGTTAAGTCACCAGCCGTGTGAAGGTGTAAGTTTTTTGGAGATGAATGAATAATGAATAAATTTATTACTCCAAATTACTTCAATGTAAAAAATTTTGTTACAAAAAATGAAAGGAACTTTAGGAATCTGCAATGATTAAAAAACCAGTGTTGAAGCTACCATCCTTAAATTTAATGCGAGGCTAGTTTACACAAAAAATTTAACTTTTTTTTACAATAAATATGCATCATTGAATATGACACGTGGCAAAAACATATCTTGTGAAAAGAAATAAGAAGAGATAAATACAAAGGAGCATACAAGATTTTTTTTTACATGCTCGTTTCAGAAACTGACAATAAACAAAGTAAATGATGAAGATGAAATGGTGACCTGAATAATAGGAGTGTATTTAGTGGAGCTCAGCTTCTATTAAGGTCGCTTATTGTTCGCGGAAAGAACGAGTTTTTGTACCTATCTGTTTGATAGTATATCTCTCTTATTTTATCGCTTCTGTCAGACCTAGAGATGTAGTGAGGTATCATGATAATATTCTCTATGTCGCTCTCAAATACACCAGTTCTTGAATTTATCAAGCAACCTAAGCCTAGCGTGTAGCCTACGAGTCTATAGGGTCTCCCACCTTAATCCCTCTGAAAGCTGTGAGACACTATATGTGCGCTCGTAGCAGTTTTTATCGAAGCGCGCTGCTTTCCTTTGTATTTTATTAATTTTTTTGGTTAAATCTATTCGGCAGGGGTCCCGAATGCACGCGGCGTATTCGAGGTGTGGCCTAATCAGAGCGAAGTAGCATCTCCTATTGACTTTATCATCCGAGGACCTTCCTATTATACGTTTAACAAAACGTAGTTTCTTTAATTCTGCGCCACATATGTTCCATATGTGTAATCCCCACGATATATCAGATGTTAACGTAATTGCAAGATATTTTGCTATATATGAAGATTTTATGTTTACTCCGACCCACAGCATTGGTATGTAGTAAAGATACAGAAACAAGAATTAGGGAGCGAGTCAAATGATAACGTATGCACCAATCGAATGACAAATTTCATCGTGTCAGTAGTAAATATTAAGGTCTCCTATCGAACGTGGTAAAAATTATGTTTCATAACCATTTCGTTCTGCAGTCGAATTTTATTCCCATAATCTAATACACCGTATATTGAATCCGATTATGAGTCGCGCCATGCACCGAAATAAGCCCTCCACTCTGGGGATTACCCATACAAGGCAAGCTCCTCTTCCCTTCTTTGCGACCCCGTGTCGTCCGTTCCTGCACGTTCGAGCACACGAAATAATGATTTCACGTTCGCTGCCGCGTGTCCCGCACGACTTCGCGTGACAGATGGCGATATATTCGGGTTGGGGTCCTTTGAAACGACCGAAAACATACGGGAGGCACCATCACCCCACAAAAATCGGATTTCCAAACGGGAAACAATGATCACGAGAACAACCAGCATATTCTCGGAGAATGGATGCCGTTGAAGTGGAAAAAACACTCTCGTTCGAAATAAGTGCGGGGTACATGACTCCTCTAGTAAGATACGTCATCACAAAGTGTCCATACATCCAGTGCCACAACATCTGGTCACTCCGCGGGAAAAACGTTGACGACAAAATACACTGGCAAAGCTTCCACACCCCCCTTCCTTCGGTAGAGATGGAGAAATACCATGGAGGCTGGCAGACTGCATCTTCTTACAAAAGACAGGAATAAAAGAAAACACCTTATGTCCCCTGTGTCAGAAAGAAGAAGGAACCGGAGTCCACCTATTACTAGCCTGCAAAGGAAAAGATGCCGTTTGGAAAAAGGTGGCAAAAACAGTAAAAATAGGAGCGAACACTCGAATGAGAGTTGAAGCGTATGCTGGAATAGCCCTAAAGAAAGGATAGCAGAAAGAAAGTCGTATCGCCAACTATGTCATCACCCTAGCAAAAAGTCGTGTCTACATGGAATTCGTCCTACACTCAAATGGTGAGAAGGATAGAGTTAACAACTTTTCAGAAAATGATGCTTTTCAGAAAATCCTAAAAATAGAGACTGACGAGTGAATACGCGTACCATGAAAGACTTAATACAACAAGAGCTTTTAAGGTATTTTAATAGAAATATCATTTAACTTATAAATCAAAGAATTTGGTCTCATTTCAAAGAAAAATATCTCATCCTACCATTGAAATCAGAAATTTAAAACCTTACCACATTTATTTTGGAGATATTTACCAAAAAATACTAGCCCTTTTACAAGAGAAATGGTTCATGTATGCACTCCAGAGAGACGTTATTTACAAAATGAGGTATTTCTAACACTTTGATATCGTAAAAAACTAAGAGCGTGTAGTTTGTATGTTTACTCAACTATATTTGAAAATTAATCACATTGTCACCGCGAAAGTTCTTGGGTATCACAAAAAACCTTCCGTTTCGAAGGAGTTTCAAACGCACCGCGCTAAAAAAAGAGTCAAGTGAAAGACTTATAGAATTATTTTCATTTAATTACTTACTTTACTTTCTGTCATATAAAACTATTTTATTGCACTATTAGTAATGCAATAATTAATTAATGTGTCCTGCAGCTGGTGAAATCAAAACGTATAATTCGAATACAGTCTCTATTATGACTAGGGAACTATCTCGCTCGGACTACCTTAAAGACATCTGGACACTGGGCGGAAAGCTCGGTCATTTGGAAGGAGAAAATTTAGTTTTTGGCAAACTATTGAAATCGAAGATGACACGACATACATACATACCAATCACGCCGTTCCCTTCCGGGGTAGGCTGAATCACAAAGTTTCACTCATAAATACATATTTGTACACCTAACTCTGCTTCAATAATGTCCTCCATACTGACCTATCCTGGCAAACCTCTTTTGCTTCACATAGACTGAAGAACTTAAAAAAAAAACAAATTAATGAAAACGAGATGATAGCCAAAGGGTGACTTTTGAACGGTGAGGTATAGAGGACAATGTTGTGGTTACAGCCCCTTCGGCGTCCTCCACTCAACGTGCGTTGCCCGGGGGCCTAACTTCTCGATTACAAAATGAACAAAAAAAAATCCACAGGTCAGCACGCACTCACACAGCGTCCAAACTGTGCACATCTACATCTAGGAAATGCCGCGGATGCTACAAGGGTGTGTGGCAAGGAGTATAAAGTAAGAGAGATACACTGCCGAACAGATAGGTACAAAAACTCGTTCTTTCCGCGCACAATAAGCGACCACAATAAAAACTGATCTCCACACATCACTTCAGGGATTTTTGAAAATTAATCATATTGTCACCGCAATAGGTTCTTGGGTATCACAAAAAACCTTCCGTTTTGAAGGAGTTTCCAACGCACCGTGCGAAAAACATGAGTCAAGTTAAATACTTATTTACATTTTTTTTAACTACTTACCATTTCTGTCATGCAAAACTATATTATTACACCATTAATAATGAAATATTTAACTGATGTATCCTACAGCTGGTGAAATTAAAACGTATAATTCTAATATTGTCTCCATTATGACTTGGGAACTATCTCGCTCGGACTACCTTAAAATATTTTTTTTCCAATAAATAATTCTAGCGTCTAGGTTTCTTGGTGCAAATTTCTGAATTTCACACGATTTTTTATTTCTTAGTGTGAATTACTTACATTTCTGAAGGTGAAGGAGCCACTACAGATTAATTATTCATGTTTTCAAAGAGGATGCACATAGACCTTTATGAGAGGATACCATACGGGTAAAATAAATTACCCTATCCTTTGAAATCAATTTTAAAGGACTGTAATGTACTTTTTGATGATTTCCATAACAATCATCTTTAATTTGAAATGGGAGTTGGGAGAAATATTCACGAACAAGCAATGCACACGCCTTTAGATAGCGTATTAACATCAATCGGTTGCTATGTCTGACGTCACGTGTGGCGGCTTTATCTGGCCCCACTAACAATGCATTGCAGAAATAGCCCATGCATCCTGTATAGTACGTATGTTCTAAGGTAGGCAGAAGTGCGAAATCCACTCTACCTAGTGACGGTCAGATTTTCATCGAAGTGATGGTCCAAAGGTTTTACACAAGAACCAATCCGCTATAATGGAAAGTTCCTTTCTAAGGGAAAGTCACGTTCCTTATCCTATGGTTTTTACAAAAGCGATAAAATAGGACAAAATTTCATAAAGACCTGGCAGGTGAAGTGTTAAAAACCGGAGAGAAATTAGAACACTGTTCATTTCTAATCGCGTTGCAAGTTCTTATCTCGAACAAAATTATATCGAATACTCTAAAAAAGTTTTTTTGCAACCGGCAGAAACGGGCTCAGTTTAATTCAAGACTTAGCAGGCCAGTAACGATGTGAAGAGTTAATACGACCAGAATAATCTTGAGGTAAGTGAATTTGTACGTAACATACCATTTCCCACCCATGGCATCGGTAGTATAGTTCGCAGACGATTTACACAATATTGAAAAATTGGAAAAGGTACTCGGAATGAAAAATGAAAAAAATATTGCATTCCATGAGCTATGAAATTCCAGATTCACAACGATCGAGGAACATCTACATAGCTGATTGCAACAAGGATTACGACCATCAAATATATTTTTTGTCTATTTCAATCTTGGATTCGGATATCGAGGCAACAAATCCTCATTTCGCTTCCAAGAAGAATGGTTTCCCTGGTGCAATTTTTTGCACCCAATCCCAGCTTTCTCAGGAAAATATTTGATGTAAAAAAATAAAACTATAAAAACTCGAGGTAATTCAACTGAGGGATAGCTTCCCTACTTGACATTTCTATTTGCCTGATTTTTTCCAGTCGTGGCTAAAATATCAAACAGCGGAATCGTCATTACATCTACGCGCTCAACCTATTCCGCAATGCCTGGCCTGTGAATTGAATTTGGACTGGCAATGCAGTCGTCTTTATTTATCCACAAGGTATCCTTCCTTGCAGTGCCTTTCCAGAGGAGCACTGACTCACCGTCAAAGAACCATTCTCGAAACCAGAGGGCCAGGGACAAGCACCACTCACCTGGAATGGAAGGAAAAAGAATTGAATTAGCAACTACGCATGGAAATAACGGCAAGAAAACACAAAAAAGTAACACTCGTATTATGAGATGTTATTTGAATATCCAACGCTTAGAATCGAGTCATAATCTAGCCCACTAGAGAAAATTCTACCACTGCTTCCCACCAGAGATTCATTGAAGAAAGTATATATAAAAGATAAAACAAGGGGGATTAAAAATAAATGACGTGAGCATCCACAGTATTAGATTTGCTGACGCAATTGTTGTAATAGGGGACCCTGCTAAAGAAAAAAATAAAGTGTTAAATGTTCTATCCTCACCGCTTAAGAAACAGAAATTAAAAATAAATACCAAGAAAACAAAACTGATGGTAGCAAGTAAAAGCAACATTGAAATAACACCCAAAATTATAATAGAATATGAGGAAATTGAACAAGTGAAACAATTTTGCTATTTACGTAGTATGCTTACTGAGGATAGCAGATGTTGCGCAGAGATAAAGAAAAGGGTGGCAGTGAGACAGAACAGGCCTTTCAAAATAAGAGAAACCTTCTAACAGACAAGCATATGAATATCGAAAATCGGAAAATGTTTGCAAAAACATTATCTTTGGAGTACATTGCTCTACGGAGACGAGAGTTGGACCCTCCGGAAACGGGAAAAAGAGCAATTAGAAGCAGCAGAGATTCGGATTTGGAGAAGGATGCTTAAAGCGGAGTCCCAATTCGTTAGGCATTAGGGAGAATGCGGTTAGCTACCTAAATATTTAGACGCCTTTCGCTAGGGGAGCTTGATTTGGGACATCCTTCGCTAGTGTTGCCGTCTACCAAGCTGGAAACGAATTAAAAACATATGAGCAATTAATAAAGAACTGAATGAAACAAATGAAACCTGAAATTGAGACATTTTTGGTGCCTGTGGCTACCTACGTATGCGATGTGAGATTTGGAATGTGAAATAACATTTTTTTCATCCATTTCGTTGTTTGGAGATTCGTTAGTTTTTAGTTTTCAGGGTATTTAAGTTTGTGTAGGTGTTCTGGGATTTAGATTCATTTTTTTTTAAGTGTGCTAAGTAGAATTTTTCTTTTGTAGTCGGGTGTTGGGTTGCCAAATATTAGAGAATTCTTTCACCAGACAACTTTCGCCAGCCATGTTTGCCACTTTTCAACTACTTCCTTGCGTACGATTTTCCTTGTACGACACATGGAGCGCTTTACATGATGGGAAATTCAATACGGAGGTGGATTTAGGATAAACTCCATCTACCCTAAATTTCACCCCCGAGAAAGGCACCTAAATCCGCTCCCCCATGATGCCTAACGAATTGGGACACACTTCAAGATGGCGTCCTCCCTAAATCTGTTGATTTAGCTGCCTAAATGGCGAATTGGGACAAAGCTTAAGATAAG
The DNA here is from genome assembly GCA_963169105.1 of Ceriagrion tenellum. Lineage (NCBI taxonomy): Eukaryota > Metazoa > Arthropoda > Insecta > Odonata > Coenagrionidae > Ceriagrion > Ceriagrion tenellum. The sequence goes on from OY720639.1 coordinate 13,319,800, forward strand.
CTGGACGGCAAAGAAAAGTAATAGAGAGGTTTAAATAGAAATAAATGGAAAGAGCTACCCTACTCAACACCATGGAAAGAAGAAATTTAAAATATTTAGGACATCTCCTGAGACGCTATAGATATTTTGTGAATGCGACGGAGGGGAAGGTGCTCGGGAAGAAAGGTAGAGGAAGACCAAGGTTACAGTACCTGAACAGGGCACAAGAACTGATAAGGATGGAAAATTGTCGGCAGTTCAAGAGATTAGCAGAAAACAGGACCACTTGATAGCAGCAACAAGGCGGAGAAGTTAGCTAAAGAAGACTAGAGATAAGATCGCCGCGTGGAATGGCGGCAACCGTACCGCATCTGGTCGGTGAGAAGATTTTGCACTGCTCGGATAATTTTTCCTATACTTACAATTCCATTAAATAGTATTCACTATATCAAAATATTATCCTTCATTGTTACAATATGAGGATCGTTTTCTGAAACTGAAAGTGCAATGATATAGCAATCGTTTTCCATGAACATACGTTCATAGGAATTGCAACGTTAATCAACCCTTTAAACATTAACGGGGAGCATTTTTCCCCGTTGAAATTCATGTTGAAAATGACTGATGCACACAAAAGGAATGAAAATGCATGGATAGTACACGTAAGTTCTTTTAAACACACAAATACATGTAAATTCACTCGCAAAATCAGATTTATAACTCATTGTTGATTTTCAAAGAGCTTGAATTTTTATTACCAGAATCTTTTGTGAATCTTTTACTATGGGAATGTGGAAGCACAACTCACTCCCAGTTTCGAATGGGAGGTGGCACGATAGCATAACGCAGAGGGTATATCAACCAAAGAAAGGGCAGTTGTAGATTATTGTAATGATGAAGCCTTATCAAACAGGTAAATTCAAAATCTAAGCTGTGCTATTTCGTGGACAAAAGCAGAAGGCAAATCAGCTCTCACTGCCATGAATTTGCCATTGGTTTCTGAGCTCCCACAAACTAAATAAGTGGGTTAAACCGTCCATTCTCAAATCACTGGGTTCAGCATGTTTGTTTGGAGATGCATGTGAAAAACCAGTCATGAAAGATTGTTAATTTGATGCCTGTTTAAAAGTCTGTTAATTTGATGAATTTGGAAAATGAAAGAAAGAAGGGTGATGAGGAGGTTGATATCGACGTTTGTCCACTCTCGACACCGCGTAAAGTTTAACATTCCATCGACAAATGGAATAATGGTAAAGTTAACGGGAAAAGTCACTAAAACAGCGAATACTCATGCCTTGAAAAAACGCCTGCAAATGCCATTCTGGGTGAGAAATAACATCGAAACGCACCACACTATAGGTATTCAACATACTACGATAGAATAGATCATGAGAATAAAATTAAGACAACAGACTGCAGAACGGAGAGGTTAAAAATGCCACTTTTCCCGCGACCGATAAGAGATAACAACGGCTCCCAATGAGACTTTTAACCAAGTATGCCGAAAGTTAGTCTACCTAGTTAATTCATGTCCTCCCTTACGCTTGTATTATTATATAACATATTCTTATACCTTGTACAACAGCACTCCGTAAATGTTTAAGGTGTGGCTTTTGCACCTCTGAGCAAGTGTTCAATTGCAAAGAAACATTCATGCAGACAGTCGTACATCGGCTGCATGCTTTTATTGGGACACATACCAGAAAAATTTCGCCTCCCAAAAAGTTTTACCAGGTTTTTGCGTACGCATCAGTAGTCGTCGTTCATAAGTTCAATTCATGAAGTTCAACAGGGAATGGAGTACCACATATTGATGATAATTCATCCCCTATTACACACCCTTCATGTGGATCGTAGGATATTATATAGACATACCAAAAATTAATCAATTCACATTTCAATCTAATGAATGCTTCCAGAAATAGCGAGACTTTCTCTCCAGTTCCCTTTGCCATCACTTTGGCATCCTTCCTTTTCACTCCGGGATCCGGGAAGCCCTTATTTGGGTGAGCTTTGAAAGAGAGAGAGAAAGAAAATTGCTGTGGTACGATAAAGCGGGAATCACGGAAATCGGAAGCTTTTTCAGTCCGTCAAGTGTGTAAATCGCGCGTGGCCTTGATTCCTCTCCCTCCGGACCAAAGAGAACTCCCATAATCCCCCCTTGGAGCGAAATCGTGACTGGGAGCACCATTCAACCCTCGATGACCGAATAAAATGAGGAAAATTGGACCGCCCAAACGATAACTGGGTAAGGAGAGCGGTGGTGAAGATTTCTTTTCTCGAAAAGAATCCATCCTCCGTGATCATGCTGCAGATTAAACAGGCAAGTCCTGGTGGAACTAGTGCAGGTTGCTAGTCACCATGTCGAATTATCATAAAAAAACGACCTTTGGCTAGCGTAGCTCGCCGATCGACACAGAAAGCGCTAACAATCGACGGAGGCAGTTGTGACTTTGCCGACGTTGCCACCGGAAGAAGTCCCTCAGGGTGGCGAGATCGGTCCCATTTTATTCTTCACTTTTTTCAAAGAAATATCAACATTTTAAGCACGGCTAGATTCAATCACATTATTTAAAGAAGGCTTCCGGAAACTTTCCAACACTTTAATAAGTAAGTAAGAATAAATAAATTAGTGAGATAAAGTAAAATAAAAAATAAAGTAAGAAAAAATAAGAAATGAAGCAATATATAGAGAAGAGTGATAGAGGAAAGGACACTGCGGAACACTATTCAGAAAATCCAGATTGATTACACACCCTGAGGTACAGTGGGTACGTGAAGAAAATAACCGAAGAAGAATAGTGGGAGAAGTCCCCAGAAGAATCGGGATTAAATATTTATTAACACCAAATAAAGGGAAAGGTATGTACATAAGGAGAACTGCCAGGGAGAAAAGAAACTAGAATTAGATAGGGAAGGATAGAGGGCAGCAGTCTATCAGTCTTTGATTAGAACGACCAGTGATTGAATGACATTGAACCATAAACAAATACTTCGTTCAAGAAACACTGCAGAAGGTAGAAAATTTTCACACATCCAAACGTCTAAACCAGCGACGGAATCTTCAAGAAAGAGAGGGAACAGTCAGAACAGAGTCATAAAAAATGTGGGTGTCACGTACGGACATGAAACTTTTTCGGCTCCAAGGTGGTAGGTTTTTTTTTAACAGGACAGTACATGGACGAACAAGTTTTTTTACTATAAAAGAGGGCCGTGGCACGTTCATATATTCCCAATGGATAGTTCCAGCGGTAAAATGACACACTGCGTCAGAAAAACGGCAAAAGAAAGATGTCCGGTGCACCGCAGTGGCTGCGTGGAGATATAAAGCGTCCATATGAGACCCGAAAAGGCCTTTGACGTGGGGGGAGGGGGGAGGACACGAGGTAAGGGTCGTAAAGCGAGGGAGGATACGAAATGATGTACCAGCGGAAATAAACCCCTATGCATGAAAACCTGCGTACGAAAATTCATCTCAAAGGTTATACGACGTACTTTGCCCTCCGCGGTACTATCGAAATCTCAACGGCGCCACGAAAGCCTCAAGTATCCACGTTACCGTCGATTGATGTTATAAAATCAATTTAACATGGAAACTCAAAATCATTTCAATAACTGACGACGTTAATAACATTTCACGACCTCCGACATACCACGTTAGATTAGAACATAAGAATAAAGTATTGGAAAGTGACTGCAGAACGGACTGGATTAAAATGCCATTTTTCAAGCAAACGATAAGACACTTTCACGGTTGGAAAAAGGACTAGGTTTTTCAATAAGTAGTGTAGCTAATTAAGCCTTTGTAATTCATAAGGCTGAAGTCTTCTTAGAAGAGCAGGCAACGTTGGTTTACAGGTAAACGAAGGAAAAACTAAATATATGAAAATAGCAAGAGAGGCAGAGACAATCAACTTCTATGCTGGAAGTCAGGGGTCACAAATTTGCAGTAACTGAAGAATTAAATTATCTGGGAATTACTATCACCAGTAAAAATAAGATGGACTAGGAAATATAAGTAAGATTAAATGCAGCCAATAGGTGTCACTGGAGTTTGTCAAAACTGTTGAAGAGCAGGCTTCTGTCGAGAAATACAACAATTAGGATATACCTAGCGATTATCCAACCTGTTCTCTTGTATGGGTCAAAAGTGTGGACACTGAGAAAGTACACACAGATAAAGTTGTTAACTTTTGAAAACAAGATATAAAGAAGAATATATGGACCAACTCTTGAAGCAGGAACATGAAGAATAAAGAAAAATAGAGATCTTAGAGATTTATACAGAAGACCTAATATTGTGGCCGTGGTTGGAGAAGCAGAAGGATAAGATGGCTTGGTCACGTCAGAAGAAGAGAAGAAAGAGGATACAGCCATACGAAGAGTGTGTATGGAACACACAGAAGGAAGACGCCCACCAGGAAGGCCAAGAATAAGATGGGATGACCAAGTGGCCAATGATGTGAGAAAACTGGGTGGTGACATTGAGATGGCGGAAAACAAAAAAGTCTGGAGGCAACTAGTAGGCGAGGCCAAAAATCAGCTTGGATTTGAGTGACCCTCGGGAGTAAGTAAGTAAAAGTGGCTAATTAGTTGACATTATTCCTAATCATTGCATCTTCATCTTCTACCTGGAGCTAACAGCAGTTATACAATGTTTTCCGCATAACTCTCACATCACTGTCCATTTGCGTAGTTGCAAAAACATTAATACGAAGTCGAATGCCTCCGATGTTGCGCGCATATGAGAATCTTTCGCCTCCTGACCAATTTTACCAATTTTTTGTCCATGCATCAGAAGTTATAGCTAGATTAACTTAAGCAGTGCATTGCGTAACGCATATCGGTCATAATTCACCCCCTGCCACCCTTGTGGTGGCTCGCAGGGTATTATGTTAGTGTTATAATGTAGTTTACCATAGAGAGACCATTGGAGTCGCCATGGAGACAATTTAAGGGGTTTTCATACGGCTATCTCAGCTAATCGGTAGCTTTGTTCCCTAATGCTTGTTTCTACGACATACATTTTTATGCAATCTGCAATCTAGCACTAACAGTTCCTTTTCCAAGCATCTTGCATAACTCTTGTATGTCTGAACATTTATATAGTTGCAAAAATTCTCTATTGTAACTAGGGAACTATCTCGCTCGGACTACCTTAATAGAAGGGTGACCTTCGGGAGAATGCTGGGAAATGATAACAAAGGATGGAAAAGGAGAAAGGAATGAAAGTTGAAAACACCCCCGAAACGGCCCCAACGAGGTTGAGATGAATCTGCTCGTCCCCGACGTCTTGTGGACTGAATGGACCGGCCGAAGAATAGGTCCTTCATCTTGTGGCCGCGAGCAGACTATCTTGAAATGTCGACGACCCCGTCATTGAAATACGGGAAGGGTCAGAGGAGAACGCCAATACAAGAGGGTCAGCGTTCCCTCTTCGCACAGAAGTAAGGAATGAAAAGTGTCGACCGTTTCTCGCCAGTAGGTACAGCCACGCCTTGCACGAATGAAAATGTTTTCTCTTAACTACGAAACAATCATGGAACAATTACTCTGAGAGGAAACAAGTAAAAAAGTCCATGCATACGTGTTAACTACAGATTATGCACAGTGATCCTAGGGTAGCCTCCGCTTAAAGTACTGATAACCTCATGTAATATTGTGTATCTATTTCCATGTTTAATTAAGTTACACTAACGCATAACTATTGATGGTAGTCTTAATACAGGTCCTCCTTTTAGACTACCTAATATTACTCATGTTGGAAAGATTAATGTATGTCTAATTGTGTTGAGAAATAAATATTATATCATATTATATTATGTTATGTCATGCTATGTTATGCTATGTATTCTATGCTATGCTATGTTATGTTATGGTATGCTATGCTATACTATGCTATGTTATGCTATGTTATGTAATGCTATATTATGTTATGTTATGTTACATTACGTTACGTTATATTACGCTATATTATGTAATATTACGTTATATTATTATCTTACATTATATTACATTGCATTACATATTATCATATCATATCATATTATAATGTGTTATGTTATGTTATGTTATATTATGTTTAGGTAATAAAGTGAGCTAGTTTTGAGAATCCCATCTCTGAGAGACCCACCCATTTCTGTGATTTTATGCTTGTGAGGGAGGATTAAATGATTGATTCTGAAAACATCTAATCTTTAATTTCACTCAACGGTATAGTAATTGAAATCTCGGTGTAGGAGAATTGGGAGAAATACGTGAAATGCGTTGGGAATACGGTCACTAGGGTTACAGGGAGAAGATACACTGTGCCAGCGGAGGGGGAAGGAGAGTTCAGCTGTGGAGGCGTGGGATAGACACTTTGAACCCTGGAAGGCCAGGGGAGGGAGCAGACAGCCTGCGTGGGCGTATTCGAAGGGAGGGGCTCTTAGGAACCACGGATCCCTCTGTTACCGCGTGGGTTGAAGGGAAGCGTGGGAAGACCAGACAAAAACCCTTTCTTTCACTTTAGAAAGGGAATTTGGGGGAGATGAGGTGCAGAAGGAATACGACTGCCTTTCGCCTCGAGTGCCAGTGCAGGGAGGTTCGGCATGATTGATTAAAATTTAAAAAATCCTTATCATTAACCCATGGCTACAGATGAAAATATTGTTAACACAAATAAAGCAATATCAAAAGTATGGATAAATACAAAATCAGAAATTATATTTTAATTTGTGAGTTTAATAAAAGTTTCAGTAAATCTCTCCTTTTTACCTCTAATACAACACATTATTGAGGATTTGTTTTTATGAATTTTTGGCCAATTTAGAAAGATTCAAGCAGCCTCAATCAATGTTTCTTCATGCTTAGCAGAGCTTTGAATGACTCAGAACTTGTTCAGTAAGGATTTAAAAATTTACTATTTACAGATTGACGTTCAATTGACGCCCCTTTCAACATGCTCTGAATCGGTCGAGGTCCTGAGCGGGATGCCAAATAAATTCACGAAACGTTGGTAAGTGCTGATTCAGTTTTTAATTTCTAACTCAACAAAAAAGCAGTACATCTAAAGTTTCAATTCTAGTATGATGACACATATAAGAAGAACAGAATATTTTTTAACGCACAAAGTAATTGGGAACGCCATTCAAAATTCTAATGGCCAAATTCACCGATGTTTGCTGGTATGTATTCCTTCAATATTTAGGTCGTTGTGTCTCTTTTTTAGATCTTAAGACTCTTTCTGAATTGCTTCAGTCCCCAAAAACCTTCGCACGTTAGAAATAAGCTATAATGCATCGCTCTCTTTTTGTCGAAGTCATTAATATTGGGCTTTAAGGAAGATTGTTAACAACTATCACTTAAACAGTTATTCTCTCGGATCATATCACTTCCGCCAAGCTCTAGGAGTTAAGTTTTGGATCGATATAACATCTCCATATCTCACAAAACCTCTTGATAAAAAGGGGGATCGGGTTTTTGTGGTGGCTAGAGTACTCGCCTACCACAAGGGCGGCCAGGGTTCAAATCCTTCTGCAGTGGCGGATGAGAGGTGGATTTGTCAGAGGAACCCGATCCCTACTTGAGTGTCTTGTGGAGGGCACTTGAAGTAGAGAGTACTCCGTCTGTCGGATGAGACGTTAAACGGTGGTCCCCTTGGCGCCTTTCGTTAAGTGCAGGCTAATGCCGACACCGGGTTCCTATCCACCCTTTCTTCCTTACCTATCCCCTAGGGCGCAATTAACCTTAGCCGTCGGTCGCCTCCCCAAATATCCAATCCAAATCTTAATAAAATCTCTTAATAAAAATGTTTCAACTATGCCCTCGTAGCTTTTACAGCATCTTAACAATTAGTATGTGGGAGAATCGGGAGAAATATGTGAAATGCGTAGGGGTTATGGTCGTTCCATCAATTGAGTTAGATAACCAGCGCGTTCTTAGCTGTACTTAAGAAGAAATGATTTCATTTTAATTAGATATTTTTGCATACAAAAAATTTCTGAACAGAACCTAAAATAAATGCGGGGTAGAAACAAGAATTTGTTGTATGAATGTGTTCGACAATGTCTCATTTTGGCGGTTTTTTCCAGACTCTTAGTCCTCATGGATACGATAAGGATGTCATTTGTAGTGGGAATAATAAAATATAAAAAAAATTAAAGGCGACAGCAGGCACCCTTGTCTTACTCCGCGACCTGTAACTGCCTCTCCAAATCCACAGTTAGTTACCCTCACCTTTGAGACATATATATCAATTTCGGACGAGTCTCCTATCGCGCCAATCTATTTTAAGTTTCCCGAGTATCTGAATTAGTTTTTTTCTTCAATTTTCTCTATCAAACATTACTAATTGATATATTTTCTATAAGAACTACCAATCGTACAATGGTTACTAGAACAGAACCCAGTAACCTTCTACTTCCGACCCACAGAACCTCTAAATTTCATAAGTCGTTTGTCGTGGCCGCCTCACAGCTTTGGAATTCTATTCTAATTGATGCGAGGACATGTCGCTCGTTGGAAAATTTTCAATCTGAATTGTATGAAATTTTATTGGATGAATGTTTTCCAGAATAGTTTAGCATGGTCAGTTTTTAATTCTCATTGCCATTTTTTACAAAAAGTGTTTTTTTTCCCTCATGGTCTGTTTATGTTTTTTAACCTTGTGTCATATATCTATATATACCTATATTGTATTTATACCTATCTCTAAGTTCAGCTGTATAACATGTAAATTCATTGTTTTTCAATGAGAGTAGTTGCTTTTGTCATTTTCTTTATACATCGAATGTTATTAAGGTCTATTAATTTTTGATTTGAACGAAATAATATGCTAATTTGTTTATTACCTCGCTGCTATTTTATTTTATTGTATTGTTGCTCCAAGGGACCTCTCCCAGAGTAAAATAAATGTCTATTCTATTCTAAACATCTTTTCGATTGGATTGGATTTTTGGGGAGGCGACCGACTGCTAAGGTCATTTAAGCCATAGAGGAAAGGTTAGGGAGGAAGGGTGGATAGAAACCCGGCGTCGGCATTAGCCTGCTCTTAACGAAAGGCGCCAAGGGGACCACGGGTTAACGTCTCATCCGACAGACTGTACTTGAAGTGCCCCCCACAAGACGCTCAATAAGAAATCGGATTTCCTCTGTAAAACATCCTCCTCTACAGGGATTTGAACCCTGGCCGCCCGCATGGTTAGCCAGCACTCTAGCCACCACACCAACCCGACCCCTCTATCTTTGCGAATGATGAGGGTTAATCATGCATATTAAACCACAGAAGGGTACCACGAGATCATTATGCTCGCACGCGAGGGGAATTTCAATCGCCACACACGGTGCAAGAAAACCTCTCGTTCCATCCTCGAAGCCATTGAAATCATTGATGGGGGTTGGAGACCGCTGAATTTTTTTCGGACTGGCAATTTCTCCTTCTCCCGGGGATACCTCGTGACCTGCCCACGTGTCGTGGTACGTTCAGCTGTGGTGGACGGAGGGAACGCGGGAGGATGGGGAGAAAGGTCGCCTAGCTGGGAAAATCGATCCAAGAGGGGATGAAGGGACGAGAGGGAGTGAGAGTTGAGAGAGGGAGGAATATAGTTCGCCACCCACTGCCACTCCCCCCATTCTCCAAACTACACAGGTCATAGGGATAGAAGGAGAAAGTAACGGATAGAAGGAGATAAGTATGATGATTCGGTCGGTGTGGAGACCTGAGAACAACAATCATAAAACGACCACAGTGCTGCGAACCAGTAATTAAAAATTCTTAAAATTGAACAAAGAAGAAAATTGCAAATGGGCGTGTTTATGCACAAACTATTAAAAACTGAAACTCCTTTTTACATTCATCGGCCGTATTTAGATTTAAAAAAAACAAGAAACATCAGAAATAAAAACAAATTAACTGTACCCTGCCACAGAACCACTTTGTATAACATAACTCTATTTATGTAAAATCATGTATTGTAAGGAATTAGATTCCGCAACAGTGAAAAATATTAAGTCTACAGAAAGATTTAAAAAATGGTTGCTGTCTTGTTAACTCAATGATACTTAATATTTTGATCAATATCTTGAATTAAATTCATGTATATACTGCCTCTATGATTGCGACAATGTATTGTAATATATGTTGTGAACAACTACTGTAATTTGATAACTTTCTTGTAAATGAGTGACATGTTTTCAATGTGATTGTTATTATTCTTTTGCCTGAGTTGTAGTTACTGATTCCTGCTCCAAAGGAATTAATTTCTAGAGCCAAGAAATGTTATTATTATTGAAAAATGATATAAAGAACGTTATATATTCCACATTAGTACTTAAATACCGTCCTTGGTTTGTTCAATAAGTATTATAAAGGCCCTGGGGCATTCACTCCTTTCAATGGCTTCAGGGCGACGGAAACCAAGGTCGGTGTTAAAGCATTAGTGAGAAGCACACGAAGTCCTTTATATCACGTCTATTACTCAATTCCACAAAGTTACTCCCACAATTAATGGTAACCAGTTGCTATTTAGTCAAAAATTACGATATGAAAATGAAATAAATCTCAAAATAATAACAGGCAGTCCCCGAATATTCGTCAGGTTAAGTTCTCAAACATCGCGACAAAATGAGGAAAGGCGGATAGCGGATCACTTGATCTCATACGCATTACACCGAATTAAAGTATGTACCTTTTTCTAAGTAATGTTGACTTTCTTGCTGAAAATGGACAATCAGCGCATTAGTCTAGCCATTTAACATGGTAGGGAATACAAAAAACAAGAAAGGCAAACACATTAACATGGGGAATGAAAATTACGGGATGGAAAATTAGTGGTATCAAATATTAACCATCGCTTCACTGGGGATCGGGCTGATGTGGTGGCTAGAGTACTAGTTAACCATACGGACGGCTAGGGTTCAAATCCCTGCAGAGGAGGATGTTTTTCAGAGGAAACCCGATCCCTACTTGTGTGTCTTGTGGAGGGCACTTGGAAACAGAGGGTACAATACTTCGTCTGTCGGATGAGACGTTAAGCCGTGGTCCCCTTGGCGTCTTTCGTTAACAGCAGGCTAATGCCGACGCCGGGTTTCCATCCACCCTTCCTCCCTTACCTATCCCCTATGGCGCAAATGACTTTAGCTGTCGGTCGCCTCTCAAAAATCCAATCCAATCCGACACCTGACTGGGACGACGGAAAACGGGAAAAGCCTGTTCACTAATTTGCAGATATTTAAAATGTGAGAAGTATATCATGAGTCAGAACAAATTAAGAGAGCTCTCCAAAAATTCCCCGTCTATTACAAAAGGTTTGCCGTGGTTGGTAAGCAGGCAGGCAGGATTGTATATGTGTGCGTGTTTATGGAATCATCAACGTATATGACGGCACCGGCATACGCGCACAGAAAGCATATATTTCCAATTCCAATGGGCAACGTCTTCAAGATAAATGGACTGCAGTTAGGAAAAGACCAACTATAACTCAATTCCTTGGATTAGATACATGGTAACAGAGTTCTTATGGCAATGGAATAATTTATCTGCGCCGAAATTAGAGTTTTAGGAAAGCTCGGACGTAGTAAATAGCTCGATAGAAAAGTTTTCTATAAATATCTTTCTTCAGTCTTGCTATTGATTTTACAAAACTAGGGCATATTAAGGAAAGACCAAGACGAATTAGGATTTCAATTGACCTCATGTATGTCACAAAAAATATGTCATTGAAATTGGCTGGTCAACGTACGTAGTCTATTCTTGTCAATGACTGGCATTATTCTGACTCTAATCGATCGCAGTAAAAATTGACAAATGAATTTACCCTTCCGCCAGTCAAGTTTCCTAATGGAACGCACGAAGTAGGATATCCTACTCCGTGATGGAACGATTTTGGTCTAATCGACCGTAGTATGCCTGAGCTTGCAAAATATTAGTGGATAATAAAATAGCAATGGTAAATAATAAAATACTAAATTAGTATGGCGTTAGAAAAACATCTGTCACAAAATTAATTAAGGTATTTATTCTAAATATTAACCGACTATCTGAGAGTGATTCAAATCCTCTACGGTGGTGCGTTTTAAAGTCCTTCAAAAGGGAAAGTTTTTTCATACCCAAGAACCTACTGCGGTGACAATATGCTTAATTTTCAAAAATATTTTATAAAACATAAAAATACACGCTGTTAGTTTTTTTTAGTTAGTGTTAGAAATACCTCATTTTGTAAACAATGTCTCTCTGGAGTGCACACACGTACCATTTCCCATGTAAAAGGGCTGGAGTATTTTGGCAAAAGTAATGTTGTAGGGGGTTGAATTTTCGATGTCATTAGAAGGGTGAGCTATTCTGCTTTAAAATGAGACCAAAATTCATTGATTTCAAGGTAAAATGATATTTCGCTAAAACTACCTAAAATGGAGGAAGAAAAAGCCCCTCACGAGCTGACGGTCGAAATGTTAATGTATAGAGGACAGCACTTGAGGAAAGAGTTATTGCCGGAAATGACGAGGGCATGCGCTAGAAACTCAAACTTCAAACTTCAAAAGTATCGAAATGTTCTTTGACGGTGTATTCGTATCGGATGCACCTGGCACCCTACTAGTTAAAAGTCAAAGAGTCGACCCATCCCACGCTACATCTCTATATTCTGACCCGAGTAATAAATTCTTGTTTGAGTTTAGACGCCATTGGGCATTCCGGTAGGGGTTTTGGAGTTGCAAGAGGATGGTATCACATTCTGTAAAAATTAGAGCAGTGAGTAATCGACTTGTTTCAAAAATTGTTGAGGAACATACAGACTACACTCAGTTAAAACGCATCGTCAGACGAGAACTACATCTTCGAGCGTCTCTCTAGGATGGCTACCCGCAATATGTTAACGGCTTCCATTTTTTGAAAAATACCTCGAAAACTAGTGCAGAGAAATGGCTCATATTTTGGTGTCATTGGAAATATTTTTATACATACACTCCAGTCACGCCGTTCCCTTCCGGGGTAGGCAGAGCCACTAAGTTTCACTCATAAATACATATTTGTACACCTAACTCTGCTTCAATAATTTCCACCATACTGACCTCTCCTTGCAAACCTCTTTTCCTTCATTTACCCTCACACACTGCTTCATACACGCTCTCCTGTTTTTAAAGGCCACTTTACACGGTACATGTTGTGGAAAAGTGCGATTCTGTTGTTTTCATTAATATTAAGGACGAGTCAAATCCACATGCCGATTCTCGATTCCACCGATTCTCAGGATTAGAATCGATATCGAGGATTGATCACCTAAAGTTGATTCCGATTCCATCGATTCCAAACAGATAAATATTCAAATCAAATTTCATTTATCAAGTCATATTTGTCTAAGTGATTTTGGGCGTAGGCTGACAACTTGTACTATTTATCTACCTCAATAAGCTGAGGATATATTTGCTATTTGTCTTTGTTATTTTATTTCAGCCAATACTTGAAGAACTGATAGAATCGGTATTGGAAATCGATTTGAAAGAATCGGAATCCAAATCGAAAAAAAAGTGGAATCGACTCATCCCTAATTAATATCTTGAAATGCTGTATTCCATTCGATGTCACAGACTCTTTAGATGAGTATTATGTAAGTGGAGTTGATGAGTCGTCTATTTCCGCGGTTGGATACTGATGTACTGAGGAGGCGTTTGATAGCGCCATGGGGAAACGGACGACGTGTATCACGTCCCGAATAACCCTTTTGCGTCCTCACGGCGGAGCAAGGTCGATCCCAGCTGCTGCGAAAGGGGTCTGATGGGGAGCGAAGGGGCAGAAAGGGGTTCTGGAGACCCAGTTGCCTCTGTATAGACAGGGAGAGTGGTGTTCCCTCTTGGGGGAGGGGTAGATCCGACGGGAAGGGGAAGTGGAGAGAGGACACGGCGGTGAGTTCAACGACCCCTCCCCGCGGTCTCTCTCTCTCTTTCTCTCTATCGCATCGACCATCCGTATCCCTCTTTCTCTCAGTAAAGGGGAGGTTTTTGTGCTCAACGCTGCATGAAAGGGATGATGGCATTCAAAACCTTTTCACTCCCTGTTTGAAATCTCTAGCTTTAAAGTAGCATGGCAGATAGGTCACCTCAAATATAATTCAACAAATTGGTCTCATTAAAAAAAAAGTCATAAAAATAGAGGTAGGCCAAGAAAATTGTGGTCGAATGTGGTTGAGGAAATTCTTAGGAGGAGGAATATTAGGAGTCTTAAAAACAGGAGAGCGTGTATGAAGCAGTGTATGGGGGTAAATGAGGCAAAAGAGGTTTTCAAGGATAGGTCAGTATGGAGGAAATTATTGAAGCAGAATTAGGTGTACAAATGTGTGTTTTTGAGTGAAACTTTGTGACTGTGCCTACCCCGGAAGGGAACAACGTGATTGGTATGTATGTATGTATGTATGTATGTATATTCATGGCGTGGCGAGTAGTCCATTTCGTGTTTTCGCAGTCGCGGCAGACGATTGCTTCCCAAGTCTCGCGACTCCTTGGTCGGCCTCCTCCTCCCCAGCATCGATCGATCTCTCCCACTCTCTTCTTCTGGACCTTCGCCGTGTTCGTTAAACTTTACTTTTTGATCAATTCTTTCTCATGCGTAATTCAGTGCCGTCGAACGAGAGGTAGGTATTCCGATGGAGTGTTTACTTTCGATTAGATCTGGAATTGGACACGAAAGTGGAGCTCTACTGAGAAAGAGAGAGAATTGATTTTAATTTTGATCACTCGATTGATTCGCTCCGATACATTCCCGCTGATATTTTCTCCGTGAACAGAAGTAATTTATATTCACCGAATAGATTCCAAGGGAAAGCAGAGTTTGAAATCAAGGCGAGCAGTCAATCGATGGCATCATTTACTGACTGCGTCATTTAATTTCGTTAATTGATGTAATGCAACGTTCTGGTACCTAAATTACTTTTTAAATTCCTATTCATTCATCCAGGACAATTACAGTGAAACCTGCGTGAAAATGTATGTAAGCTCAATCTGAAACCGCACTCGTAAAAAAACTGTACGACAATAATCCCAATAATAGTCACAATAATATCCCCTATGTTGGCGGTTACAAAAAAAAACAATTGAAATACTAGGGCATAATCTATTAGACATCTGTACTCTTTAAACGCTGCAACAGTGTAAAAATTTTACTGACTTTTTACTTTTTTTCTTTACTGAATTTTTTTACTGGTTTTACTCTGGATCTCATTAGTTTCCAGTATTCGACGGCCCCATCATATCACAAAGTTTTGTGTTGTTGAACATTCTCATGGAAAGGACCCTTGTACATCCTTAACTCAGGGACTTTTTTTTATTTTTACAATACTAGAGTGAACACTAGTCGAAAACTTGTTAAGAAATTTGGTTTCAGGCTTTCATTCATGGAAATGTTTTATTGTAAACAGAAAACTTTTAATGATATTTATCCACGCAAATTTATTTATAGGGACGGAGGTTTGAGCGAGTCACCGTTTTCTTCCAGGTAAAACTTGAAAATGATGGTGATAAATACCACTTTACGACAACTGTATCGGGGAAGTCCAAGCAATTAGACCGTATAACTTCATATACGAATAGATAACTCCTTTAATGCCCTACACTGCATTCATAAGCAACTTTTATAAAATTTCATTGGCAAGAAAATTTGATTTCCCGCTGCAGAGTGGATGCATCGTAAAGGATTACATTAGGCAAGTGCGTGCCATGACCTGGGCATAAGGACTTTAGTAGTACTCAAAGACAGGAATGACCTCTTTCGACTCCCGTAAGAACTATCAAAGTCGCCAGTTATAAGATTCTCCCAAGTAGAAAGGGAAGATGAGGGATTTTTTTGTATTGTTAAAGGAAATATTTCAAGTTGCACGGCAAATTTCCAGCAAATCAATGTTCAGTTCATACTTTTGAGAGCGTGGAGATAAATACACAAATAGTTGGCAACTTGTAAAAATGAATAACATAACTATTTTTGCCTATATACTCAATTTTTTCATTATTCCTCGACGATTTTAACAAGAAACTTCAAAGGGCGTTACCCGTAGTGGATGAAGATGTGAAACTAAAAAGTATGAAATCTTTTAAAGTCCAAGTGAATCGTTTTATAATTGAGAATTTTACGAGGCTCTAAATGGGGCAATTGAAGCAAACGATATTTCAGTAAAGATTTCACATTTTTTTTGTATTTCCCGACAGAAACTCCATAGTCAGAGTATTATATTGTAACTTCCAAAAGGGAAACTTGGAAGGCACTTCGAAACATGAGATCATTAGAGGGAAGACCAGAGTGGTTGAAGATCATCAAAATTCGATGATGGGCCGAATAAATGTAGACATATGCTTGAATTTTGCCCACCGTATTCGTGTTCATGATGAGAGACTTTTAAACTATAGTCCACACAAGATTATAGCGCAGTGGACAGTCAATAATACCACCAATCAGCAAGCACGTCCAATGCCGTTAGAGGAAGGGAATCACGTGACCGAATAATCCATGATGGTGGGCATTGTAGACATCATATGATTGCTTACATGTTATTTCTTTCTAAGCGAAATCATTGTGTGTCAACTGTGATATTATATCGGACGGACTGTGCGCAGATCAAACGACCAGCAGCTTGACAAAAAAACATTTCCACCGCCCACTCGTACAAGAGAGTGATCGAAAAAGAGCGCTCACATGCGGGCGGCGGTCGGATCCTCAGGCACCGTATCCAGGCAACCCAGTTTCCGCGAGTTTGTTACACTTCGGTGAACAAGCGAGACGGAGAGACAATCCAGTCTGCTCAACACAGCAGAGCGCGATGGAAACTAAAGTAAGGTGGTCATGTCGAACCCTTGGATTCAAATCAGTCGGCGTTAACCGAGCAACCGTATGGTATCATATGGTGAACTTTAACTTGGGATTCGGCAGGTTTCCGCAAATTAATGCGTACGAGGAAAAACGCATCATTGACCAAAGAAGTAGTCATTGATTGTGAGAGTGGTAAAAATGATTGATTGATGTGGAAAATAAGGAAACGATGAAGTAATTAAACAGATTAAGAAGGAATTGAGCAGACGAATTTGTTTATTTTGGCTGAATACATGCAAAATACGAAAGGATGATCGAAGAGATCATAAGGCGTGCAAGTCTCGCTAGAATAGTCGTGGGCAGTATGTGGAGCATATATAGGAAGGAGTGTTTATTTTGGGAAGAGAAAATTGCATCGCACAAGAGTGTTCTTTCGAAGTGGCTTACTTGGCAGAGAAGCCCGAGCTTGTCAAAATAAGCCTAAGAGTTGGCTTTATGCTGAGGGAATGGGGTCCTTAAGGTAGTCTGAGCGAGGTAGTTCCCTAGTCACAATAGAAACATATTCGAATTGTACGTTTTAATTACACCAGCTGCAAGACACATGCATTAAATATGGCATTATTAATGGTGCAATAACATATTTTTATATGGCATAAATTGTAAGTAATTAAATGAAAATGTCAAAATAAGTCTTGACCTTGACTCATTTTTTTCGCGCGGTGCGTTTGAAACTAATTCAAAACGGAAGGTTTTTTGCGATGCGACAATATGATTAATTTTCAAAAATAGTTCATAAAACACACAAACTACACGCCACTAGTTATTTTACGACATCTAAGTGTTAGAAATTCCTCATTTTGCGGATAATGTCTCTCTGGAGTGCATGCACGTACCATTTCCCATGTAAAAGGGCTGGTGTGTTTTGGTAAATATCTCCAATAGTAATGTGGTAGGGGGTTGAATTTCTGATGTCATTAGAAGGGTGAGCTATTTTTCTTTAAAATGAGACCAAATTCATTGATTTATTAGTAAAATGATATTTCGCTCAAACTATCTTAAGGAATGTTAGCGGCCATGCCAGGATGAATAGGGTTTGGAATGAGTGGGCGATGAAATAACGTGGGTTATAGAGTCGTTTAATGGACATTTATTAAAATGGAGAGTGCTTCGTTGGTTTGGAAAAATCGGTAGAATGGATGAGAGTCGAATAACTAAACAGGTGTACGACAGCAGAGTACAACAATAATAATGTGAATAAGTACAAATCATCTTCAAATATGGATTTCAATAGAAGATTCTTCCACGAAGCGACACCAGAGGGGTTGTGTTTGAATCGCTCGAGTAAATCTCGACCACGTAACTAAGGAGTCACGTGGTACAACAACGGACGGTTCGAGATTTAGGTATATTTAAACCACTAGTAAAAATCTTACGCAGCCTTTTCAAACAAGTTTTTATCGCTGTATAATTGTTAATGGATTATTATATCCCGATTAGAGGCACAATAAACCACGTTCCATATGCTTAAATTATCCATCCGAGTGATTTAAGCATACCTAAATCTCGAACCGTCCGTTGTTGTTCCATGTGACTCCTCAGTTACGTGATCGAGATTAACTCGAGGGATTCAAACACAACCCCCCAGTAGTCGTAAATTTTTTAAGTTCGTTTTAATTGGGAATACCGCGCTGCAAACACTAGCTAGATTATGCAATAATTGAAGAATAAATTTTTGGACAAAATCTCTTTATAATTTCGATTGCTCCCTCTACGATGAATTGCAACGCATAAACAGATGCTCTTAAACGAAATGTGGTCCTAGAATATTATTCAAATGACCTAAAGCGTAATTAAAAATGTGCTCTTACAATGAGCCGCGATTACCGTTCCAGCCTCCGCTTCGAGAGAACAAAACACGGGCGACTCGCGACCTTCGCTCCGCCGTGTTTTCATTCTTTTCCCCGTCCTTCTTTCGCGTCCAATCGGAGTCGATCATCCAAAGTGGACCAAGGTCTCCCATCTGGAGCCAAGTCGAGGATTGAATCCACTCACATTGGAAGAGAACTTTCCTCAACGAAATACCACGCTAAAGAAGAGACGAGAGAGTGAGGAGCATTACTATAGGGGTTTTCGAAAATTGGTAGTTTCGTGAAGTACCGCCATTACTCGGTATATTCTGCACCATTCTACCTTCTTCAATGCATCTTCAAGGATGTACGATCAAACGTCAGTCTATATGGTCGTGGGTGCATCAGCTAAGGAAAAACATCTAGGTGACGTGGAATAAGACTCTGAAAGCTCTTCCGCTAATTTCTCTATTAATTTCATTCGTTATATTGTATGAGAGGCCACGTCTTTGACGATCCAAGCCATCCATTCACGGCAGCCATATCTAATGTATTGAGAGCAGAATAAACGATCCATCGCCAAGTGTCTGTCCTTTAAGACAGGACAGTAAACTTCCTTTTCACCCGGCAAAGAATGTCAACTTCATACTTTTACTACGTCTATACTCGTACTAGAAATACTTGTTCGTCCAAAGAGGAGATTCCAATATTATAAAAATGGTTTCTATGCAAAGGAATTCTATATTTTTCCATACTGAAACATTATTGTCCTAGAATCACAAATAACGGCACTTAAAACTTTTTGCACCTTATAATCTACTATAAGACATAGTCTTTAACTGGTGGAAACTTATGAAGTCACTCATAATAAAAGGTACTTGGCTTTATTCCACACTATTTAATATAAACTCAACCATGTTTTAATCAACTCGACCATGGTTTCGACACCACGTGCCATCCTCAGGTAAATCTTTTGGGTCGCGTTCCCCTTGGTCGAACTGAGTTATATTAAATAAAGTGGAATAAAACCAAGTATCTTTTATTAGGAGTGACATTATAAAATACGTCTATTAGGAGAATGATAGGTGTCTCTCTTTCATTTACATCAATTTTTGTCTTGCTATTTGGGGAATGGGGCTATACTAGTGTAATTATATTCCCAATAAAGTTTATCTTATAACTAACTAAAAGACAGCTAAAAAATAAAAAAAAACACCGATCCGAAAAGTCTTCTTAAAAGTCATATTTTGTCAAGTAAAAGTTATATTTTATCAAATTATAAAGTCATAGAGAGTGATTATGAGTGAAACTACGTCTATTAGAAGAATGATAGGTATTTCTGTTTCTATTTCCTCAAGTTTTGTTATGCTAAATGGGGAATAGGGTCATATTAGTGTAATTATATTCCCAATAAAGTTTATCTTACAACTAACTAAAAGACAGTTAAAAAATTAAAAAAAACACCGATCCGAAAAGTCTTCTTAAGAGTCACATTTTGGATAATTTTGAACCTCAGATAAAAAAGGTTTCCGAAGCCTGATCTAACACTCTGTAAGCGAAGTGTATACGTATGGAATACACAGTATGTGGACTTATATGCGAGGGATCTGGATTCCAGTGATAGTTTTGTTACGCAATGCCGCCCGAATATGGACATATCTAGGATAGAACTGACTTCAATGTCACCAGGGAAAAAACTGGTGAAAAAGAGGCAAAACTTTCTGTTAATCTCTCTCGGATATAAAGTCATTGATCGTCGGGCACGTTTCTCTCCATTGGTGCCACATCCTATTAGGGACAAGGACGTAGGAGTTAGGCGCCCACATATAAAATCACCATCTCTAACCTAAAGCGACGGCGAAGTGGGAAAACAGCACCTCTTAAGTGGAAAAGTATTCATTCTGCCTTTAATGTAAATAATTATCATGATCGACCTGCCATTAATCCACCTCGAGAGCAAATTAAAGGCAGTCATCTGCCCATAGGAATCGTTGCGTCCCCTTCCCTTCTTCCTCATGCTCTCGCATTACGGCCGCCAGATGGCTTCAACTCCATTTTAGTGACATTTTCACTTTCTCTGGACCCATGTTGGGGGGTTAATGATTACGATGAAAACACAAGTGACCTCGAATCATCAATAAGTGTACATTCGTGTTATGAGGAGAATGAACATCGAATTTACAATTTTCCCGAGGCTGCGTTGACTTGACTCCTACTTTTATAATAGTAATGAGATTTTTTAGGAAAGTAAATACTTTTATACCCGGTTTCATCACGTCTACTTATCGTTCCCGGCAAGACGAGCAACCCATTCCGATAAAATCATGGCAACTAAGAGTTTGGGTTAAGGTAGTCCGAGCGAGATAGTTCCCTAGTCATAATAGAGACCATATTCGAACTATACGTTTTAATTTCACCAGCTATAGGACATATCAATTAAATATTTCAGTATTAATGGTGCAATAATATAGTTTTATATGACAGAAATTAATAGTAATTAAATGAAAATATCAAAATAAGTCTTTAACGTGATTCATTTTTCCAGCGCGGTGCGTTTGAAACTCCTTCAAAACGGAAGGTTATTTTTGATACCCAAGAACCTACTGCGGTGACAATATGATTAATTTTCAAATATAGTTGAGAAAACGTACAAACTACACGCTGTTAGTTTTTCTACGCCATCTGTTAAAAACACCTCATTTAGTAAACAATGTCTCTCTGGAGTGCACACACGTACCATTTCTCACGTAAAAGGGCTGGTATATTTTGGCAAATATCTCCGAAAGTAATGCGGGAAGGGGTTGAATTTTTTGTATTATTGGATAGGTGAGATGTATTTCTTTGATATGAGATCAAATTCATTGAATTCTAAGTAAAATGATATTTCGCTCGAATTACCTTAATTATCCTGCATCAGACAGTTGATTAGTTGATGAAGCATTATCGACGGAGGAAATTTTAAAGGTGGCCGGATTGGTAATCATGGGAAACTGAGGGCATATTTTTATAATTTTTTTAAATACATCAAAATAATGTTATCAAAAAAGAAAAAGCAGGCTAAGTTTCACAAAACTCAGTGAGCAGAAATAAAACTCTTCAATTTAGATAATAAAAGTTCCTTAGTAACTTTGTGGTATTCCATTTTTCAGAGAATGTAATGTAATTTAATGTAATGGTATCATTTACAATACCACAGATCTGTGGTATTGTAAATGATACCATTAAATGCCCTATAAGTTGGACTCTTCTGTCAACGATCGATTGCCATAAGCTTCTTTTCTCCTTCATTTCATTTAGTATTTCTTCGTCAGATATTCTATCTGTCCACTTAATTTTAAGCATACGTCTATACCACCAAAGTTAGAATGCGCTTAGTCTCTTCTTATCCTACTGCCCCAGGGTCCACGTTTCACAGCCATATAATGCCACACTCCATATGTAAGCTTTGAGAAACCTTTTCCTAATTTCAAGGCTGTTACTTTTGGATGTGAACATTTAAAAAAAAGTCAAAAGTTAGCGGTTCGATATTTAATATATATAATTTTTTGTTGTCACATTTCAACATGACCGCATATTTGTCATTTTGTTAGTGAAAATGAGAAATACTCCAACTAGCGACTGACAAAAGTGTAAAGATATGACAGTAGAATAACGTATTTTTAGATGGGCGAAGAAAAAATCACATCAGCCAACTTTTAAGACAGCTTTCATCATTAAAAGACATATTTGGTATAATTGGCTAATAATCCATTTGCTCGAGAGATTTCATCCCTGAGCTGTTCATCTGTTGAAGTGCATTGATACCATTTCTAGGTCCCTAAATGCGATTAATTTTCCACTGAAAAGAGCAAACCTTCATCAAGAAATAACATCCACGTATTTAGACAGTGAAAAGTACGTTGCGACCATATTTCAGCATGGAAACAAAAACGTCAAATAGACTGAAAATGCAAGGCTTTTGCTGTGTAAAAATATATTATGTATTTTCAAGGAGCCAAATGCCAATTCTGTCGTAGGTTTCAGTAAGACATTTGATCGTAGTAAGGAATTCACTCCTATAGCGCTAAACTGATGTATCTCTGTCACACCTGCATTTATGTCGAAAACTGAAATTCAATATTAGTGATATTATATTATCTGTAAGGCCCCGAGAGTCCGCCCGGATGTATTCATGCCTTGAGTGAAGCATCACCTACGTGTTATATGTTATAGAACACAGGGCCCTGTCTACTCGACCACTTGGAATCCGGAGAAAAGAATGCACGCCCATCCATTGTTTCCTTAAGCATTCCGTCAATGTTTCCACAAAAACGCTTTCCTTTTTCCAAGCCGGAGTGCTTATGGGTATTTAGAACCCAGTTTTCTTTATCTACTCTCCCCTCCCCCACTCCACCCTCTCCGTAAACTCACCACCCCCTAGGGATGCCATATCGACTAAAAAAACATCGAGTAGTCGATTTTTCAATGTTCATAAAAGTACTCACCACTCACTCAATTTCCATCGGATTATTTTGCTACTCGATATTTTCAATATCTCGGCCAAAAAACATCGAGTAGTCCCAGACATCGATGTCGATTGGCATCCCTGAACCGGACAATGTTCGGCGTAGGGATGCCACATCGATTAAAAAACATCGAATAGTCAATTTTTTCGAAGTTTTTAAAAGTACTCACCGCTCACTCAAATTTCATCCGATTGTTTTACTATTCGACATTTTCGATGACTCGGCCAAAAGACATCGAGTAGTCCGATATCGATGTCGACGTGGCATCCCTAGTCCACACCCATCAATTGTTACCTTAAGCATTCCGTCAATGTTTCCACAAAAACGATTTCCTTTTTCCAAGCCGAAGTATTTTATGGGTCTTCAGAACCCGCTTTTTTATCTACTCTCCGTCCCCCTCTCGTCAAAAACTCACAATCCCCACCCTCACTCCAATTTCTACCTCCCCCTTCCAGTCACTATCGGCCACGCGACTCTCGACAGCGGGTTCATCAGCTCACGACCTACTTTGATCCGGGGGCTTGAACAACGTAAACAAACTCCTTGATTTCAACATGCCATCGTAGTGGGAATTCCACAACAAGGACGGTATTTTTCGTAAAAAGAAACGCAAACATAGTTTTATAATTCAGAAACCTAATGTTGATTCCCATAAACATTGTTATAATTATATAGCACCCAAAGTTTTTATGCAGTTACCAAAAGAGTTATACTGTTGTAACAGCCAAGTGTTGCTTACTAAGAGACTGTGAAAATGGCTATTTTTACAAATAGATGTTGAAATATTATTCAAAACTATAGCGTGAGCCTCTTCAATAGGGTTTCTATTGACCATGTTCACGGATTCCATATAGTTTATGCAGAGTTGCTCCAAATGCATTGCATTCTATTAATTGTAATTACCTGAGACATATACTACTATAGATAAATTGTAACATCCGTGTGATAAGATGATATTTTCATATTTTGTAAGGACACTACTTGTATGTTTAGCTGAATAGCCCTTTGTATATTTTATTTTGTTATATTTTCCTGTAACTGCCGGAAAACGCCATATCCAAGGAATGGCAACCCCATCACAGGAACTTTCCATCAGGGGTGCCTAAATTTCACTCATCTGTTTAATTTATTATTTTTGTATGTCTTGTTGGAGAGGAATACATTTTATCATATATTATTAAATTACATAAACACTCTGCGTGAATTACTGAAGATTATTATCGGATCAACTTGACTCCGCAAAGCGTCCACAAACAGACTGCCTTTAAATTCCATGCCGTCAAATTTACCTCAGGTGAATTGATAAAAACAAACAGGGCGTATCGTTCATGACGACCTTCTTTAATAAAGGAGGAATTTCTAACTCAGAGATCTTGTAGGAAATTTAACACGGCGTAGATTACACGATTTCTCATCCATTTTTTACAAAATCAACCACTGCGATCGGCAATTTTCACAAAATCACGACATTATATTTGGTTTTTATGACGATTTTACCGTAAAAATAGGCGGGCGTGAAATAAGTGATCAAGTTAACACCTCATGCAAATTAATTTAGTAGATTTTTTAGAATTATTTTAAGCTCACAGTGTTTATTCATGCATCATAATTATTCAAACATCATAATTACACGTACAAATATTAATAGTTAAACGTACAAAAACTTAATGCATACAGTTATAAGTCAAATCATTCCTAAACATAAATTATATCATTCATAAATTATAATACATTTGTTCGTTGAAACAGAATCTCAATTAAATTTCCTCGAATTCAGATGTGTAAAGTGGGAAATAACTGTGGTAGAGAGGAAAAAAATTCCATACGTTGTGAAATGATCTGTTATCTTCATTTAAGGTAGTCCGAGCGAGATAGTTCCCTAGTCAAAATAGAGACCATATTCGAATTATACGTTTTAATTTCACCTGCTGTAGGAAACATCAATTTAATATTACATTATTAATGGCGCAATAGTACAGTTTTATATGACAGATATTGTAAGTAATCAAATGAAAATATCTAAATAAGTCGTTAACTTGACTCATTTTTTTATCGCGGTGCGTTTGAAACTCTTTCACAACGGAAGGTTTTTTTGTGAACCCGAAGAGTTAACTGCGGTGACAATATGATTAATTTTCAAATATAGCGGAGAAAACACACAAACTACACGCTATTAGTTTTTTTTACGAGATCTGAGTGTTCAAAATACCTCATTTTGTAAATAATGTCTCTCTGGAGTGCATACACGTACCATTTTCCTTGTAAAAGGGCTGGTATTTTTTGGCAAATATCTCCGAAATAAATGTGTTAAGGGGTCGAATTTTTGGTATCAATAAAAAGGTGAGATATTTTTCTTTAAAATGAGAAAGAATTCGTTGATTTCTAAGTTAAATGACATTTCGCTCAAACTACTTGAAGCGAAATACCTTGAAATTAAAATAGGGTGGGACCGATAGGGTTCAATAGGTGACAGTGGAGGAGAGGGGCATAAAAAGCAATTATTCTTCTACGGGGGAGGGGGGGGGGAAAACAAGATGAGGGCTTCGATTCTGCTTTTTCTTCCGCTCCTATCAAGAGCCCGGCACTCACTCAACGCTCACCTGACCTGAGAGGATTTCTTCCCGCGAGATGTCTCTCCTATTCGCCGCCGGGAGGTGGAGGTAAGGACTCATCCGACGTCTGGGATCGCGTCGGATGGAAACCGCGACACACATTCCGGACGAGAATGCGTTTGAAGTTCCGAAAGGCGGAAAGAAATCCAATGAGAGATGGGAAGAAAAAATTAGAAAAGAAAACATGGAAACACTTTGTAAAAAGAGAGATACGGCGCGCTTCGAGAAAGCTTTCGCCTCGCGCTTCGACGCGACGTGGGAAAATACTAAACGTCAAGAGCCGGAAGGCAAAGAGGATGTGATTACCATGATAAGGAGAGTCTCCATGAAACCTTCCTCGAGTGCAACAGCAGCGGCATTAGGCAGACGCGAGGATTCACGGATATCCAATTAACGGCCGGGAAAGTTACATGTTTATAGCAGCTAGAAACAATTAGGGACTTATAGCTTCACCATAGAGTAAGTATATATAGAGTGGCAAAGCAATGCTAAAAACTAGACATAAAATTTTGAGAGCTTTGGGAAGAATTTCTCAGATGCTACCACCTTTGGGGAGGAAGAATTTTGGCTTACGGAGATGGCCACTTAAGAGGTGCTAGTGGTGCTTGGCGATTTTGCATCAACCTACAGAAGAGTGGATTTACCATGGCTGTTGTGTGCTTTTAATCGAGTATCAATTGTATTGAGGTTGCTGTAATACATCTGCAAACAGTTGACTCCGTGTTTGATAATTGCGTGTCTTATCATAAAGACATGAATTTGATACATTATAGACGAGGCTTATTAATGCACATTAAAATGGCACATTAAAATACAAGTTTAATTTGGTCTCTACGACTCAATAAGATTTGTTTCCGTTGTTATGGGTCGATTAGTTAATATCCAGGCACCGAAATCATCATAAGAACATCATGTGAGTTATGCGGCACTAAATGAAGTGGACGTGCGCCAAAGCATATGTTTTATGGCTTGTCGTGCAACTTCGATACAGTTGTGCCATCTATCTGCCAACATATTATTTGAAAACTCATATCCGAATCTCCCTATCTCTTTTCCACTCTATATATACTTACTCTATGGCTTCACCTGATGGGATATCTGACGTTCTCCGACGACCTCCTAAGAACTGAACCGACTGTAGGAAAAGTGATGCGTCCCTGATGGGTCGAAGGCTTAGAGGCAGACGAATGGTAGTCTGTAAAACGTCTCTCCTCGGGTGAAGAGGCTTCAAAAGGCGTTTGGCCCAAAGTAGGGCAACCTCTCACGTGATGGTGTCAAGCGATAAGTTTACAGTGTTTACATTGTCGAGGAGATAAAAAGAAGTGGGAGACCTCTTCATACTTATCTGAAGGGAATACTGAATGCTTACAACCCTGGTACAAAATTCCTTAGAAGCTGTTCCGTAGAACGTAAGGAATTCTACAGGAATTGACTCTTTTTCGTCAAATCTAGTTCCTTTTCTAAAGATCTGTACGGAAAATGAGAGCCTGACTCTGCAGAACAAACATTCTATAGAGTCATTTTCTGCAGTGCAAAATAACTCCTTACAAGCTGCTCTTCAGAACTTCAGCAACTCTACGGAAATATGTGAGATTTCCGTTGACCCAGTTCCTTTTCTATGGACCTATATGGAGAGTCGTAGGGAATTCCACAGAACGTACTAAGGAATTCTGCAGAACATCCCAAGGTATTCTGAAGAACGCCGTAGGTAATTCCGTAAAATGGCGTTTCAATACTTTAAGGAATATCTACAGAACTTTTTAAGAACTTCTGTAGAATTATTTTTAAGGAAACCATACAGAATTTTTTAGCATGGAAGAGATGTGGATTAACAAAGGAATCTGAAGGGAGGGAATCTACGACTTGCTTGGATTTAAAATCATGAGGAAACAGAATTGAAAATTGCAGACCCGAATCAATTGAGGGCGCTTTAAGGGAAACTATCAATTCAAGGTGTTTAAGTTAGCGCAAATTGGGACACACCAGCGCAATATAGCGAACAAGAACGACGTTGAATGGAATCATGTGCGTGTCGTTTAGCCTGCCGATTGGTAGCATGCTTATAGGTGAACAACGGTAACGGCCGAATACCTTGTAAGAATGGGCAGTTGCTGAGTCCTTGAAAAAATAGTACTTCAAAACGTAAGTTTATTATCTCAGAGAAATTAAAAACTCCACAATTTGTACTTTTTTTATGCTTCTACTGAAAATTAACAAACTTGGCAACAATCATGGATGCAATAATCGACGTCCTGTTGTTGGTTAGCGAACATCATCTCCGCTCCGGATGTGTTAGATGTCTGCCTGACGAATGGAAAGCAAGTAAACTCTTGCTTTGCGGAGTGGTTGGCGCACTCACCCCACCCCTCAATCATTCCAATCACGCTTCAAGGTACTCCGAGCGAGATAGTTCCCTAGTCATAATAGAGGCCATATTCGAATTATATGTTTTAATCTCGCCAAATGTAGGACACATCATTAAAATATTGAATAAACTCCACTTTCTCCGGAGAGATATTGTAGAACAGCATATTTAACAATGATACTCAAACGATATCGTACTGTCTACCAAATTTATTTCAAACTCTTACAACACGTGTTTCAACTGTCTAGCAGTCTTACCTGATGATGACTGCTAGACAGTTGAAACACGTGTTGTAAGAGTTTGAAATAAATTTGGTAGACAGTACGACATCGTTTGAGTATCATTATTAAAATATTGCATCATTAATGGTACAATGATACAGTTTTTTATAACAGAAATTGCAATTAATTAAATGAAAATATCTAAATAAGTCTTTAACTTGACACATTTTTTCGCGCGGTGCGTTTAAAACTCCTTCAAAACGGAAGGTTATTTGTGGTACCCGAGAACCGACTGCGGTGACAATATGATTAATTTTCAAAAATAGTGGTGAAAACACACAAACTACACAATATTGATTTTTTGACGATATCTAAGTGCTAGAAATGCCTCATGTTGAAAATAATGTCTCTCTGTAGTGCACACACTCATGTAACATGACTGATATTTATTGGCAAATATCTCCGAAAGTAACGCGGTAAGGGGTAGAATTTTTGATGTCAATGGAAGGGCGATATATTTTTCTTTAAAATGAGACCAAATTCATTGATATTTAAGCAACATGATTTTTCTCTCAAACTACCTCAAGTCACGTTTAAAGTGCCATGGTAGATCACCGAATGAACTTTCACTTCCTGGTATGGTCAGATTGATTTTTAAAGACTTGGCCACGTCCACAAGAGTGAATAATGCATGAATGGAAGCGGGGTAGGAAATCCGCGCAAGGAATATCACAAACGCTCCCCTCATTGTCGCGAGGGGAGCAGTACGCAATTTCCCTCTGTAACCATCTTCCGTTCGAATCAGAATTTTATCGTGCCGACGCCTCGCGACGATTGAAATTCGCCTCGCCTGCAGACATGCGGTACGGGAGTAGGTCGTACGGTATCCAAGGATGTCGCACAGTCTATTCCCACAAACAGCATTATTCATCATTCCCTAGAACAGCGTTAAAATAAGAGAGCTTTCCTTCCCGTTTGATAATCTAATTCTCGACTGTGCATTCATTTACATCGTACGCGTTTTCCGAAACCACAGTAACTTCCTGCACTGAATGCGAAAAAGTTCCGGGACTGAGTGACGCTCACTGACACGCATGAGAAGGACTTTAGTGACGCAATCTTCCCCACACAATTTTCAACCCATCAGGATTGACAATATAAGCTATCCGGGACTAGCAACAGAGTTCCACTTTTACGGAGTCACCCGCAAACTCCGTGGACAGTCCCGGATAGCTTAAAGTGTCAATTAGAGTGAACGCCTCTCTGTGTTCAATGGTACGATCTTTCCTCGTGGGCAGTGGCGCTCAGCGCTCAGTAGCGACTGGTTGTTACATTGTATGTCCGGCAGTCGAGAATATCTGGTCCCGTAAAGGTAAAAAAAATCCACTCGGTAGCTTAATTGGCTGAAGTACTCGGCCAGAAATCGAGGGATCCGGGTTCGAATCCCGGTCAAGGCGGATGATATTTTTTTCTCTGAGGAATTTCGCACAATTAGGATTGTTTTGCGACAGCCCTCCACCTCCCTCTATCCCCTGCCATCCTCACCAGTTCCAAAAATCGTCCACAACCCGTCCTCAATTATCTGCTACCAAAGCTCCAACCAAAGTCATTGTTTTTAACAGTTTTATTTTTTACACACACATATTTTCGATACAAACAAATAAATAAAATATAGTAAAAGCAAATTCACATAAAATTAATACAACTGTACAATATTCAAACAATTTTAAAACAACATGGTCCTGCTAAACCATTCCTGGCTTATCAGCCGGTGCATTTTTCCATTTTACACTTGTTTTTCACTCTTCTTTTTAAAGACACTTATGTGTACAGCAACCATTCCTAGATTTATCTCTTAATTTCACCAATAGATTTAAATTTTTTTAAATTATCGCACATATTATTGAATTATTTAGGTACATAACCACTTAATTGTCTGCTGTCCTTTTGTGTAAAAAATCACAGTACTTCATATTTGCTTACTTTTCTAAGTTCAGTATTTAGGTGGTGTACTCTTAGCATCTCTCATTCCATCATCCCTTCAAACGTTTTCTTCGCCAATCCATGACTTATCCATTCGTCCCGTATTCTTCCTCCGCTGTCCTCCACAGGATCCGCTCATGTTTCACTTTTCTCAATTCCTTTTGATTCGTCACTCGCACCGTCCCGCTCATCTCACATATCTCTCTATGTCACCACATCTCAAAAGCCTCTAGTTGTCTCCACTCTATTTGTCCCGAAGTCCATGTATTCCCGCCATAAAGCAACACACTCCAATCAAAGGTCTTGTCCAACTTTTTCCTCAGCAATATATCGACCGAGTTGAAAGCGAAGAGGTAATTTTATTGTTCAAGCAAATTTGCTTTCAGTAATCTATTCCGTTTATTTTTATTCTCCTTCCAATAGGGCATATTTTGCTCCTAAAATATTCAAACCCTTTCTAACATCTTTAGCAATTCTCCGTCCAACATAATCCTCACATCTATATCTCCTCCTTTGTCAGCCCCAAGGACTTTTGTCCTAACGAAGACTTCACGCAGGAGTTAACCAGGTGATGCGGCTTTACGTAAAGTTTATTCGTTAAATCGTGATTCTCAAGGCTTACAAGTCCTGACTTCTACTACAGTACGATGGAGGCATTTGCGACAGTATCCACCATCCATTCCCATTAATGCTTTCTGTGGAGCACGTTACCTCAAACTCTAGCCCACGTGCTATTTCGGACCATTTAAGAATTCTCCACTACACGCAAAGCAATAAAAAAGAATATACGCCAAGAATGGTTTATACAGCTGAAAATTAGGAGTTGAAGCACTACAAGGAAATGTTTACGAAGCACCAAAAACTTTCCGTCATTTAAGGTAGGTAGTACGAGCTAGATAGTTTCCTAATCATAATAGACACCCTATTCGATATATACGTTTTAATTTCACCAAGAGTGAGACCCACGAATTAAATATTGCATTATTAATGATGCAACAATGGTGCAGTGTTATATGATGGAAATGGTAAGTAATTAAATGAAAATATCTAAATAAGTCTCTAACTTGATTCATTTTTTTCACGCGGTACGTTTGAAACTCCATCAAGATGGAAGGTTTATTGTGATCCCGAAGAATTTACTGCAACAAGATTATGATTAATTTTGAAAAATAGTTGAGAAAACTCACAAACTACACGCTATTGATTTTTTACGAGGTCTAAGTGTAGAATATGCCTCATTTTTAACATAGGGTCTCTATGGAGTGCATAGTGGAGTATAATATAGTTTTACATGACAGAAATTGTAATTAATTAAATGAGAATATACAAATAAATCTTTAACTTGACTCATTTTTTTCACGCGGTGTTTTCAAGGTTTATTGTAATCCCGAAGAATTGACTGCGGTGAAAGTACGATTGATTTTCAAAAATAGCCGTGAAAACACATATACTACATGCTGTAGATTTTTTGACGAGATCTAAGCGTAGGAGATGCCTCATTTTTAATATAAGGTCTCTCTGGAGTGCATAAACGTACCATTTCCCATGTAAAAGTGCTGGTATTGTCTGGCAAATATCTCGGAAAGTAATGTGGTAAGGGGTTGAATTTTTGGTGTCATTGGAAGGGTGATATATCTTTCTTTAAAATGAGACCAAATTCATTGATTTCTACGTAAAATGTAATTTCGCTCAAACTACCTTAACCACGTTCCTTAAAGAATTACTAAAAATTGACACCAACCGAATATCAGAGAGGTTTTTCGGCATCCCAACCAGGTAGTTCGGTCATGGCCAAGTACAGAAACCTTACTGGATACTTCTCACCGGGTAAGCCTGCAATCTGAATATACATTTGAATCGGCGATTCATTGATCATTGTTTGAGATTCATTTTTGCCGAGGAAGATGTTATTAATGCGTCATACGGCCCATAGAATTTATTCCGAGAGATATATGGCAGGTAAGCCAAAATGTTGGCGCAAATATATTGTAAAACATTTCCCGCCACAGTTACTTTGAACAAACTAAACGTTCCGGGCAATCACAGATATCAATTATCGATATCATGGCTTTCACCGACAGCCTGAATGAAATATATATCTTAACAATAAGTTCACATAGCAGTGGTTTGAGTAAAATGGCTACTTCGTGCAAATGCTAACTGGTGCTAACAAAATGATAAAATGCTTCGATCAAAAGATAACAAAACGGCTACGAAAGGATTGAAAAATCGTGACCCTTTGAAATGGCAAATAATCTGTTGTAAAAACGAGACACTTTGATGAGCTCATGATTCAAGAACACTGTACCACAGCTTCGTTTGACCTACTTAGAGATCTTCAGTAAAACAATTGTCAGGTGTGGGGTTCGAACCCACGCTCCCATACGGGAACCAGAACTTACGTCTGGCGCCTTAGACCGCTCGGCCAACCTGACCGTACACCATCAACTAGTACACATTTGGAGTAATATAGGGATTCTCTTCATAGCATTATTTCTTATGGTCTGTCCCTTTTGGGCTGACTAACCTCGATTTTGACTGAGCTATTAAATTTATCAAAGGAATATTGAACGATTAAAATATATCTATTACAAGAATATCAGAGAACCTTGAGTCACTGGATTCATCAATGGCAATATACGATCTGTAAAAACTAATATTAGCGTCTCTTTTCTTGCCTGCATAAAAGTATTTAATATTAGACATACTTATATTAATTGTTGAATGATTCTTCACGTTTTTTTTTCAGTCGAGACATCTTCAAATTCGGACAGAGTGAACTCAGTCTTTGTCACCTTTCGTGAGACTGAAGAAGTCTCAGCACTTGGCTTCGACGTTCGACTAAGCAGCTTCGCAATATGCCTTGCTCCAAAGGAAATAGTAAAAATGATGGGGGAAAAATTGCTTATATGCCATATTGCGAGAACTATACCGGGAATCCATAAAATAACCAAGGTTCAGAGTCGTATTATTACACCTACTAACTAAATAAGCAGGGGATCCGATTTGTGAAGACGTAAAAGTTGGCGAGATTGATGCGCATTCATTCAGATGGCATGATAAAAATTGCTATCCAACGCAGCATGGAGACAATAGAAGTCATTATCACAAAACTAGTGGGAGAAAAACATGAAGCTTATACAACTACTGTCGGTGCAAATATTATGTAGATTCGAGTTTGGACACTGATTTAAAATGAGCCGTGGTATCCACAAGAATGCGAGTTACACCACATTTTAGCTCGTTATATTTTACGTTTAACTGTGGTTGCTGATTATTTTTTCATTAGACTCTTGATTTATTTATTCCGGTGAGAACAAAAAAAGTGCCGTTTTTTTGCCGTTCTCTATGACATTTAATAGTGAAGAAACTTGAAATTTCAACGTAATGAACCTGTATTATAGAGTGGGAAAAACATATTTAAATGCATCTTTAAACGTTCAGTTCTTTCTATTGTGCCATAAAAAAGTTATTAACAAGTTTATGAAACATCTTTTTATTGGTTATGAAAAGTAGTAGAAGCAAGATCTCGGTCTTGTTTTGAAGCTCTTTTCAGCAGTATTTATTGACAATTACCATCGTAAACTCACATTGTGATATCGATTTTTAACGAGTTAATAAAAAACCGAGTATTTTAGCGGGCTCGAGCTAGCAATGAGGCGGCCTTCTTCGCTTGAGGGGCGGTGAAAGTATGAGCCCTGTTGCCACTTGCGGGTTGCGGGCCGAACCCGTTACTCCTTCTGTGCATTGCCTCGAGGGGCGAAAACAATCGCTGCACACGCTCTTTTCATGGATTTTATTTTAGGTAGCAATTGTTGTCTTTACAGTATCCAACCATTTTCCATCACCTTTTACTCATAAGGGCCTTTTCTCGATGCACTGAATTTCTTCAATGCGCCCAAAGAGATTCCAATACATGGACGGCCCGCAACAGGCAAATTACAACATCGCTCAATTCTCGCAGTCTCATGATGAACACTAATTAATAGAGTGCCATTCTCACGCTTATTTAATTAACCGACCAAAGCATCAGACCTCGGTTTCAAAGGATTGAAAAATCACGTATTTTCATGGAATCCTTGTGATAAACACACAATGTGTATGAAGAATTATTGACTATTTGATAATCGCACATAGTCAATAATCCTTCATCATGATTATTCGTTCATCGGTCGATAAGACTGTCTGACTCCAGCCCTCCGCCCATCCCTGTCTGATGCTAATTCCCATTACATCGTGGGAGATATTTTTACGCACTTTCTACTTCATTTGTCAAATGTCCCTAGGCCACCCTCTTCGGATTTTCCCGCCATTTTTTCCTTTTATTGTATTCTTCACAACCTGTTGTGCTTCATGCACAGCTGGGTTGAAAGTTCCTGGCACTCCCAGGCAATGGAAAGACGAAACGAAAGCAGAAATTTTACAACGATGTCATGTAATCAGAGTGAATTCATGAAATAGAATGTTTACTATGATTTGCACCCAATAATAGCAGCAGTTTAATAACATGGAAAACTCTGAGGACAAATATGATATTCTGTGTAAGTGTGAGGAACTTGGGACCGAGTTATTCGTAAGAATTTTTCACTTATTGATTCTTGTATTTTTTTGTAATTTGCGCAAGCACGATACATGGTAGTCTAGTCTTGACTTCTTCTCACGCGTGGTGTCCTAGCGACCCAATATCCAGGAAGTAAATCCCGAGCAGGATGTAATTGGTACACGTGCAACAATAAGATCCCAGTTAAAGCGAATTAATAGCATCACCCACTTCCCGATTTAGTACACAAGACCACAGGAAAGAACATTTCATTAAAACAATTCGATCCAATCGAATATTTCCCGAGCGCAATAAATAGACACGGGGAACAAGGGAGGCTATCAATGACTGAGCTCCGAGACGATCAGCGAAGCGTAGCGCAGTTAAGTCGTGATCTCCCGGAGCGAAGAATGGAAGGAAAAAAGTATGTTTCTTTTTTGTCTCCGAGGCGAAACCGCAAAAGAGACGAAACTCACACAGGCTGTTGTATTTCCCGGCTTACAAGTGGGGCACCATGTCGGTGAGTTTATGACGGAAGGGATGCTCTAATTGAACGAAACGCTCCCTTTGAAAGACTTTGGAACACTGAATGAACAGCAATTTCTCTAGTGATGTAATCTTCTGAGACCTGGAACTGCGGCAGCTTGCTACTCACAAAACTTCGGACCATGACACATACCAAGCAAAAAGTGTGGAAACTGCCACGGAAAATTGGACAGGAATAGGAATAATGAACTTCTGACAGCATTTAGCATTCAAATATAACTGAGAAAGAGATTTGCTAAATATTTTGTACGGAGTGTGGAGACTAACGGGAGCGAAACATGGACAGTCAAAAGGAAATGTGAAAAGTACATAAAAAGTTTCGAAATGTGGTTGTGAAGAAAAATGCTTAAGGTGAAGTGGACGGATAGAATGAGAGATGAGGAAGGACTAATGACAAAAGGAGATGAAAGAAAACTGCTGAGGGAAATGAAAAAGAGGAAGACAGCTTGGATGGGACATAAATTACGCCAAAACTGTCTTTTTAAAAGAATTATTGAAGGAAAAATAGAAGGAAAGCGAGGAAGGGGAAGAAGAAGAATGGGAATGCTCGATAACATAAAAAATGGCCGAAGTTACAGACAAATGAAAGAAGATTCTCAGGACCGACTGCGATGGAGGGCATCCAGTTGAAACATATTAGAAGACAGATTCCACTAACTAAGAAGAAGGAATAAAACCAAAGGCTCTCGGCATGTCGGATCAATGCGTAGACCGCAACACAACCAAGGCTGTTGAGTATTTGAATGTTAATTTTGGAGGATGCGAGCGTACTAGATATCGAGCCCTTCAAGGACGACGATGCATGTGAAAATAGGTCGCGAACAAAATCACGACGCATGGCTGTATAATGATTCAGCCCTTATGCCGAGCCAGGCTACGATGAAAAGTAATGCATTCTCCCGAAAACACGGCGATAAATTATAATATCAATGATCAACACTTGACTTTTCCATAATTTTTATTTTTCCTCCACTTCCTACAGGACGACTACTTTGTCACCTGATAATGACCTGAGTGTCGAAACCTAGGTAGTGCGGGAAAAATAAATATTATGGAAAAATCAAGAGTATTCATTGATATTATAATGAATCATTTCCACCAAGTAACAGCCGGCAACGCTAACTACGGCAATAAATGAAGTGGAAATTGCCATGCCATAAAATTTTTCTATTAAAATGAACACCATCCTACGTATGAGGTGCTTTTAGTTGGTAAGAAAATAAGCTAGTCGCGATATCCTGATCTGTAATGATGGGCCGTCCTTATGAATATTAATATATCCTCCACTTAATTAAGCTCCGACCCAAAGAATGTGAACGTAAACCCACATATTTAAAAGAAGCGAAATAAGAATTCATGCATACGGCAATATGGAGGAGATCATTAAAAGAGAACAAATATTTAAAGCCTGACAGCAATAACCAAGCCCTAGAATGGTGCTTAATCTAAAAGGAAATAACATGATGACCATGTTTTTGTATAGCAACCATACATGGACATACAGCGTAGTTACCACGTGAGATTTTGGATTTATCCAACGGAAAAAAAATTATCAGTGAAAACATGAATGTTGGGCATTTTCGCTCCAAATTAAGGGTGAAGCGTTTCAGCGCACACTATCATATTCAATCAGAGGAGTAAAAACAGATAGTCTTGACAGTTCGTCATTTCTCTAGGAAAAAACATGGGGTATGATTAGCGCTATAGTTGCATATAGACTTTTTTGCTAAAGTGACGTTATTTTTTGAGTTTCTGAACCAATTGCTGAACTGTCGTATTTTTTAAACCTAGGCCATCGTTTAAGGTAGGTGGAGCAAAATATCATTTTACCTAGAAATCAATGAATTTGGTCTCATTTTATAGAAAACTATCTCACTCTTCTAATGATACTATAATTCAACCCCTTTACTTTACATTACTTTTGGAGTTATTTGCCAAAATATACCAGCCCTTTTACAGGGGAAATGGTACATGTATGCACTCCAGTGAGACATTATTTACGAAATGAGGAATTTATAACACTTAGATGTAGTAAAAAAACTAACAGCGTGTTGTTTCAGTGTTGCATAAACTATATTTGAAAATTAATCATATTTTCACCGCAGTAGGTTGTCGGGTATCACAAAAAACCTTCCGTTTTGAAGGAGTTTCAAACGCACCGCGCGAAAAAAAATGAGTTAAGTTAAAGACTTACTTAGATATTTTTATTTAATTACTTACCATTTCTATCATATACAACTATATTATCGCACCATTAATAATGGAATATTTAATTCATGTGCCCTGCAGCTGGCGAAATTAAAATGTATAATTCGAATATGGTCTCTATTATGACTAGGGAACTACCTCGCTCGGACTACCTTAAAACCTAACTATTCCAGTAGACCTTTTCCATTTTGTTTTTAGCTGTTTTCAAGTATTTATCGAAAATCAAAAGCCATGTGTAAGAGGTACAATTACTAATTTATCATCAGCTACGTACTCATTTCCACATCCAGGTAGGTTACGGGGCTGTAAGATAAAACAGGGCTTCAGCCGGGGCGCGGACAAAAACAAGGCCTCTATTAGGACCCAAAATTTAAAAAACTCACATTTCGGAAAACTTCGATCGTTTTTAAGAAATATTCTCGGGTCTAGAGGTGGCACACTGAATGGTTCCTATTGTTTACAAACATCTAGCGTGCATTTACCGCGCGCGATAACGACAGCGAACCATGATTGATGGCCACATCAATCCTAAGAGAAATATTAATTTCTGTTCGAAAGCATTCTTCATGTTATCCAATCCGATGTAATTATTTGGCCAAGTGATCAGCTGCGAGCGCTGAATATCTGTTTAACACTTTGATGCCTCGAACGGCATCCTTTATAAATATGACGACCCTTCCTAGAAATGGAATAATTATTTTTTTTAAAAGTACCTCTTCGGCGAATTTGAGTCCATCCTTGTCCGTCTTTGGAAACTTTCCCCAGCTGTCATGGCAACCGAGGCCGTTCAATAACTAGTGACCTTATTCAGGAAGGAGTTTTCACGGAACTCGACGGCCATAAGTGGTGTCACCAAGTCAACACGTATCCATTTTTAAATTATATTTTTGAAATTTGTTAAAGTTTTGAAGTGGAATTGTCGCTATTTTCGAGATGCAGAAATATCGAAGCCTTACTGAATAGCGAACCATCCCGATTCATGTCTCCGATGGTAAAACATCAGACAGAAAGTTTTTCTTTTGAACGAGGAGGATTTCCATCATGTGCTCATATCTGGCGGAGGGCATATCAAAAAAGTATCTTCTCGCAGGAAAGTTGAATCATTAGTGCAGCCCACGCGAGGAATTATTGGGTTCCGAAGGATACGTCGTCCACATAGAAATCATTCCCTCTTTGTTTAAAAATTTTCGGCATACCCTCCTCTTAATTTCGAAGCAGATTTGAACGGGAACTTATTTACCGCACAAGCAGGCATTACTCCTACATTTTTCTTTTTAAAGGCAATTACCAGGACCACATTCATTCCTTGCCCACTCTTGAACTTACTTTTGACTGGAGGTGAGGCATTTAAATGCTTTTGTCTTAAATGAAATGTGAAAAAGTGTGTTGAAAAACTATTTCAAAGCATTTAGAAATCTAATTGTCATCACACATCTACAATTTTTTAAATCAGTTATTTTGAAAAAATTATATTGAAGTGGTTACTATACATTGTGGAGATAATTACGGTGTATAGCACTGGGATAATTGTCAAGTTGTAATCTAAAATAATAGAGATGACATTCATATGATACGGTAAGAAAGATAGTTCTCGTGTTACGTAGAGATAATTATGGAACGGAAATAGAATGTGGGAGAAATTGATCGCAAAGATTATTCTTCCAATGCATTGAAAAGTTTCTTCTAGAAAGGATCTAGTGAGGAAGGATGTTTAATGAACTTAGTTGATTGAAAAAGGAAAGATAGATAATCTTCAATATTTTAGCATGTCTGCTGCCTTCTGCGTATGCTAAGTATTCAGGTGAATATCAATGAATACGTGCATCGGGAGATTTTTAATCGGAAGTGCAGAAACCTGCTTTGCCTAAAAAATTCCACCCGAAGAACATATTGTACCTTTTCTGCGTTCATTCCATAAGATGACGTTTTTCGCTGGTTCTCCTCGACAGCCTTGATCCACGCAGTTCTCTAAAATGGTACATTTTCAATTTCATTCTTATTTTCTCCGCTCGCCAATTCATACATTCCGTGATATGTCGGCCCCGGGAGCGGCGGGGTAAAGTCCTCGCCTTCTAACTTCTAACGCGGGGTAAAGTCCCCGCCTGGGTAGATTATTCACTGCCCAAGACATGGGTGCTTGTGTTCGTCAAATGATAATTTATAACAATGGTAATTGGGGAAACCTGTAACTGTTAAAGAAATGATTATATGAGTAATCCCTAGCATTCCATGCAAATCATTGCCTCTATCACGCAGTGTGACCTAG
Source organism: Ceriagrion tenellum (assembly GCA_963169105.1). Taxonomy (NCBI): domain Eukaryota; kingdom Metazoa; phylum Arthropoda; class Insecta; order Odonata; family Coenagrionidae; genus Ceriagrion; species Ceriagrion tenellum. Next base: position 13,359,640 of record OY720639.1, read on the forward strand.
AGATGACACTAGAAGAGTTTTATTTATGTCTCGGATTAGGTCTCTTTACGTCTAAATATATGCATTTGTGACATCACATTTTACATAATGGCAACGAAAATATCTCATTCGTAACTTTTAGTTCCTGATTCTCCCACGAGTGGAGTAACATGAAAAATGACTGCACATGTTGGACAATAAAATCGGTGTATAGAAGGTTCCCTCTATCACGCTGAGTGACCTAGAGGTAAAATAGGTATAGAAGAGTTTATTCATTTTCCCTGATTTGGTTACTTTACGTCTACATGTCTTTGTGACATTTATTGTACAGCTCGAAAATGGAGCTTTTTTCATTCGACATTATCCTAAACTATATTTAAATCTCATAAAATTGGACCGATTTAGAGTTCAGATAAGATTCTCGAACCCGAACAGTGGTAGCAAGTATTTTTCATTCGACACTCACCTAAACCATATTTAAATTTCATAAAATTGAACCGATTTAGAATTCAGATAAGATTCTCCAACCCAAACAGTAGTAGCATGAGGATCAATGGAAAAATCAGGCAGGAGCTGTAATTCCAAGATTTAATTATGTGGCCAGAAATACCCCAACATCGGTGGGACTCAGGATGGGATCTCAGTTCAACAAACCGGTCGAGAGGAGAATTGTCTCAGAGACACTGACATCATAACGCACTCCATTCATTCATGCTGGTGATCCAAAACATCGGACAATATTTGAAAAATAGAAGTGACGTTTTTGCTCTCGTTATTGCATTGGAAAATCGACCGTATAACCAGGGCTCACGTCGGGGAGGACCGTGATCGCGAAGCTTTATTTTCTTTCCACCGATTTTCAGCCTCTAAAATTATGAGATAAACCTGAGAAAGAGATTTGCTAAATGTTTTGTATGGAGTGTGGTGACTTACGGCAGCGGAACATGGACATTCAAAGCGAAAGGTGAAAAGTTCTTAGAAAGTTTCGAAATGTGGCCGTGTAGAAAAATGCTTAAGTTGAAGAGGACGGAGAGAATGAGAAATGAGGAAGTAATAATGACAATAGGAGGAGAAAGAAAACTGCTGAGGGAAATAAAAAAGAGGAAGACAGCTTCAATGGGACATGTATAACTCCAAAATTGTCTTTTTCGAAGAATTATTGAATAAAAAAGAACAGAAAAGCGAGGAAGGGGGAAGAAGAAAAATGGGAAAGCTAGATGACATAAAAAATGGCCGAAGTTACAGGCAAATGAAATGAGATTCTCAGGACCGACTGCAATGGAGGGCATCCAGTTAAAACCTATCAGAAGACAGATTCCACTAAGAGGAAGAAGAAGAAATTATGACATTTCGGCTCTAACAGGAGATTTTTAGCGTTTTCACCGCCATTTTCACGATTCATATGGTAGCGATCGTTTTCGGCTTCCAATATTAAAATGTATATCTCAGACATGGGTCTCGTGACTCCCAAAAATCCTCCTCTTAAACCACATTTACCGAAGCCTTTTTCTTTTGGGTCCATACCTTCCGACTGCATTATTCACTCCTCAATCATAAATTTGTTTCACTCTTTGACTCTCATCCCCGATTGAAGATTATGATGAAGATAGAATTAAAAAAAAAATACTAGCCACTCGGAGGAGACGATAAAAATAAAATTTCGATCACAAGGAGTAATTTATTCATTAAGGCCGTTTTACACGATGAATGATCGTGCGCAAGGTCATTCGAATGATCATGCGAATGAACATCATTCACCGTGTAAAACGGAAAATTCGGCGAATTTTCCGTCATTCGCGTGATCATGCGAATGAAATTAGAGCATGTTCTAATTTGCTTGAATGCTTCCTTGAATGAAATTTGCGCGCGGCGTCCATCTTGTCCACTGCCACCACCTCGGAATTTTAAGATCATATGGAACAAATTTGGAAGCACATTAATCCAAATGATCACTCAAATAATTAATATGTGCTTTGAGAGAACGCAAATTCACACACATCAATTCTCTAGGGTGGGTCATTCGGTAAAACCATATGAGATTTTTCATGAATAAAAACGTCGTTTTTCTTCTAGATTGTATCGATATTTTGTTTAATTTGCTATTTTAGAAGTATGAAATGTTAAGCGAACACCTAATCTAGGAGTACAAGATGAAATTATTTGTTGAATCTTGTTTTCTCGGAGGGCAGATTTTGGGGAGTTAATTTTGGCTGCGTGAAGCTGGCTGTTATGTAGCCTATCTTCAGGAAAATCAGGGGTTAAACAACCACTTTTAGTTGTCACTCTAAAATGAAAATATTGGCTTTCCGTCACGTCCGATGATAATTAATTATATTTACAGGGAAATGAAAAGTAGAAAGTTATCGCCAAAGTCAAGAAACTAGTTGTCTTTCATAGATGGAATATTTTCGCGGCAGCATTTCAAAGAAGCTGGAGGAAACTTCGCCACAACACAAACTTCGACCAGCACACACAGACGCTAGTAAACAAAGCAGCTGGTCGGAAATGCTGCGCGATTTCATATGTACTATCGATAGTCGCACCTCTGCGCACCGTTTCTGCGCCGAAAATTCGCCGAATTCATTCACCGTGTAAAGCAGACGTTTCAAGCGATAATGCGAATGAATTTCATTCGCATGATCATTCGAATGACCTTGCACACGATCATTCATCGTGTAAAACGTCCTTTAGACAGTGAATAAGTAGGTTGATCGACGTGAAGAATTTCCATTTAAAGAAACATTAACCCCAGGTGGCAGTTTTTTGAGGAGAGAAAACAAAATAACTATATTAATATCATAAAGTGACTCCTTTTCAAAAAGCTTACGCGACATTAACCTTGTGATGAGGGAAAGTTCGATGTCTCGACTCGTCCTCTTTCTCTTCTCATTTTCGCACCATAGGAAAGGTTCGAGGTCAGAACGACCCGCACCCACGAGTTAGTCCAATATAAAGCCGCCAATGCCACCGTGTCGCCATGGGATGATTGGAAGCCAGACAAAAACGGCAAACTCGCGAATAAAAAGAGCCATATTAAAAGTAAATACGTTGGGTACACTGAAAAACATAGTTGGAGGATGAGATCCAAGAGTTGGTTTCGGTATCCGATTTATTACTGAATGTCTTTTAAGGTTGGACCCCAAAAATTCCAAAACAAAAAGTCCAAAGTCTATTAAGTCAAAAATATTTCAAAAAATATCTATTGTATACTTCATGAATTTTGCAACCAACTTCACTTCATGTTTATTAAATTGCCTAGTAAATGTTTATTTCTAACCTTACCTAATAGTAACGATCAAAATTAACGATGCATAAAATTAACTCAGTAACAATTCAGTTTTTTAACATGGTAATGCCTACTTTAGAAATTATCACGAAAGGTTCTCAAGTTTACGGACATCTACACTTTTTTTTGTATACTGCATCGTACTTAAAAGGGGATGTAAAGTATTGGAAATGCCGAAGTAAGTGCGGTGCACGCTTGACAACCGTAAATGCTGGTCGGAGTGCCCTTGCGCGCAGAGGAGGAACTGCTGAATCTCATCCAACTCATGGCCCTAATCCAGAAGAAGTACGGGCTTTGCGTATTATGGGTATCATGGAGCAGCAAGCTTGTGACCATGTGGAGCATCCACCGTCGGCAATCATGCGGCTTGCGACCGACGCCAGCGCTTCTGTACAAGCTCATTTACCGGCAACATAGAATATTCGGAAAGCCCTTGTGTATGAACGAGGAAAAGATCTACCGCCGAATCCCACTACACTTGATGATCTACAGAAATTGCCAGACAGATTCAAAAGAACTAGGGTTGGCCGTTGATAACCATACAATTAAATTGGCGGAACAATCATTTTCATTGGACGCCACAATTAACATATTCGAAGATATTTTTTTTAACTGAAGATAAGAGAGGACGATAAGGACGGAGTCACGACCGCTCTGGGCGTGGCTGTCAAAATCCCACCGCTACAAGTTGGACACGAAGGACTACCTTACGCCAACTATCCCTGTTGACGAAGTTGACAAAGTCAAATATTAACTGTTAAAAGGGAGGTAAAATTATTCACATTAGTTAAAAATAAATTAACTTCATGAGGTTAGAGTGCCGACCATTTGAGTGAAAAAGTCCATATCATAATATCCCAATTTTCAATAGGTAAGGAGTTACAGTCGTTTGAATGCTAAGCATCTACAAAATCTGCCACTGAAAGACAATGGAGTATGAAATTGGACGATTGGACACAAGATGTACAATGGAGTTTAAAAATGATCTATTTCTTTAAGCAAAATTCCACCAATTAACAAAGACCACACGAAGAGCTTCCCGATCAAAATATTTTTGGTACCGTGTGGTCTTGGAAATTATTTGCGAAGGTTTTCACGAGCAAAATGACCGCTTCCATTACAAAACTATAAACAAATAAATTCAAATAAAAAACAGAAAGGAAACAAGAAACATAAGCCCAATAATTTGCAGGTGTAAAAATCTTCGGCATTGTACTAAACACGTGCATCCATTTAGACCTTCTGACTTGAGAATCATTTGCCTCAGAGTGCATACTCCAGATTGATCGTAAACTGTTACTAACTTGTGCACTCATTGTAACTGTGGGCGGCTACTTCACGCATCAAACGGTGGTAAATCCACACCTATCGGAAATTAGTTTCATATTAATATGAATTTTTTCACTCAAAATGGTCCATACTACAATCTCCTGAAATAGTTATCATTCCTCCTGAAACAGTGCGTAGAAGACAGTCACTTCATTGGCTGCCATTCCCTCCGCTCTCCTGTCCTTAAGACTACTGATGCTCCTCCCCATTGGATTTTCTCCCATATGCATGACAGTATGCACTAAAGCCTCACATGAAAATAATCCATGAGCACATAAGGCGCACTGAATGGGTAAATTTAAAAGATAATTAGAGATTCTTTTAAGGAAATATAAAATTCAAGTGAGTTAGTCACTGTGTTTCCGTGCTCCTTCATTTCTATTCGAATTTCACTCTTGATTAAGATGAAGATTATCTTTTCTCTGTATCCGTAATCTCATGTTTGGCAGATGAGAGGGAAAAAACGTGAAGAGCATATTTTAATGCAAAATTTATTCAAAATTCGAAAAGTATCAATTGACAAAAAATTGGGAGAAAAACAGTGTGGATGAAAACTAAAGAGAGAGAAATGGTTGAATACCCATTCCAGAAAATTTATGGGAGTCCATTGCTATGTAACTAAAGAGTTACGAGGTACATACAGTTAACGAATGGTTCGAGAATTTGGTGAGCGTAAAATCACTCGTAAAAGTCTCACGCAGCCAATCCGATGGAGTACTTCTCGCGGGAATATTGTTGATTGATTATACTACCATACTTGGACGCAATAAACAACATAACACGCACTTGACTCACCCATCGAAGTACTTTAAACACTTTAAAATCTCAAACCGTTGTTTGTCACGTGACTCCTTAGTGACGTGATCGGTATGAATATATATTAATATGGATTGTTATCTCGTCGCCAAAAACTGTTGTCTAGAACTATTTGGAATGTGGTGCGGCCTAGTGATGAAATACAGAAGTTCAAATTAAATACATTCGATAGTTTGTAAATAAACACGTCTTACTGGTTATACTCACAAGTAATCATAATGCAGTGGATAAAAAATGTAGTACTACACGCGGGACGTAATTACACACTTTTTTAATATCGTTTTCATGTGGTAACTTCATGAGTATTCCCAATGGCCACCATTGCAGTGTAGGTAAAAAGGAATGCACTTACTGCCGCCTTGAACAGATTAGTATTTTTCAATCCAAGTCTCCTATTTTGGGTCCTCGTAGACGCATACCCTGTTTTGCAGCCTGGTACGAAGCAAGTTCTGTTTAAATATGGCATTCTAAATTCTTTATTTAAGCCGAACGGGTTTAATACATTCAAATTAGAATCAGAGTTTGGCAAACATCGTCGTCGGCACGCGATGGACGTTTCATAAACCTCTTTTACATTTTCTGTAATTGATATTTCCTCTCTAGCATCTACAAATTAACTTTTAGGTCACAAAAATAGCAAGATATTATTCAAAGCATCAAGCATATTATCCTCGATCGTTATAGAATATTCACCACAGTCTCACGTTAGCAACAATTAACTACGTCAATTTACGATTCATCTGAAAAGACTCTAATCGAAGTGGCGCCAAGGACTGGGTGAACTAAAAGCGGAAATTTAGGCAACACGTAGCCTAGGCAACAATTCCAAACATTTAAATCCATAATATACATATATCCATATCCATAGTGATCGGTATAACCTCTAACGGTTCAAACACAACCTCCCAGGAAATAAACTGCAATAACTAAGACACCCTTGACTTCTAAGGCAGGAATAAATCACGCAACGCAGCCCACATCTTCCCGGCGCATCGGCTATTCGGTCCGCAGACCGGCAGATGAGATTCCGGCGTCTGAAAACATTTCCGCGATAAATGCGCGGGACTCATTAATCATGGAGAGATGGTGGGAAGCCTTTTTAACAGTACGATGGCCGCGCTATCTCCATTACTGGAATGAGAAGCAAAGGACGAGAATAAACATTAATTTTTCGAACGAAGAGAAAAGTATTCTGACCACACAAGGATGTGGTCATTTCCCTAATGGCGATCCGCGCTTTCGCATGTGTGTATAATATATACGGTAAATCTCATTTAAGGCTTCGTAAGGCTTTCTGGACACCGGTAGGATTTCGGAGCATTATGCCCCTAATTTATCCTTTAAACCCCCTCCCACAGCAGAGAGCCTCTTCAACGAGAGTTTTTCAACAGCCAACCAGGCTAAGTCCATACAAAAAATTGAAACTCTAACCACACGAAGAAATTTACGTTGACCTGACTGAGTAAAAAAAATAGAAGATTACACATCTTTATTTTATTCGGTTAAAAAATTTTTCTTCTCTTGCTGATGATATTGGTTACCTATTGTAAAGCAAAATTTTGGCAGAGCAGATATATTTCCCACGAATATATTTCTCCAGCCATATGGGGCCAACTTCACCGACATGTGTCTGGAACTACCGAATTTTGAATTAAATTACGATACTATTTCGTTAATATTTATAAGAAATACCAGAGCAATGAGACTCCTACATTTTGTAATTATTCAATTAATTGGGGATTTTCGCTCCAAGTTAACAGTTTTAATTTAAGGTAGTCCGAGCGAGATAGTTCCCTTGTCATAACAGAGACCATATTCGAATTATACGCTTTAATTTCACATAGTGAACCTAGTGCTGTAGGACACATCAAATAAATATTGCACTGTTAATGGTGCAATAATATAGTTTTGCATGACAAAAATTGTAAGTAATTAAATGAAAATATCTGAATAAGTCTTTTACTTGACTCAAGTTTTTTCGCGCGGTGCATATGAAACTCCTTAAAAATGGAAGGATTTTTTGTGATACCCAAGAACCTATCGCGGTGACAATATGATTAATTTACAAATATAGTTGAGAAAATATACAAACTACACGCTGTTAGTTTTTTTGACGACATCTTAGTGTTATAAATACCTCATTTTGTAAATAATGTCTCTCTGGAGTGCATACACGTACCATTTCCTATGCAAAAGTGCTGGTATATTTTGGCAAATATCTCGGAAAGTAATGTGGTGAGGGGTTGAATTTTTGGTGTCATTAGAAGGATGAGATATTTTTCTTTATAATGAGACTAAATTCATTGATTTCTAAGTAAAATGATATTTCGCTCAAACTATCTTAAAGCTTACATACGCTCTCTCGTTGAAATTGGATGTTTTTCTGCTGTAATCTGACCAATTTCCATGGGGTCACTTATTAACCTCTCCACTTTACAGACTGAATTACTGCAAAACTAGTCTAGAAGCACAATTTTTGATCTCATTTAATTAAATATACTTTGACAATACTGTGATTCATTTTTTAAATTAATTCTGGACTAAGTGTGTTCTTGAGGCCATATCAACCTTAGGTGACTGAAGCGGTTATCGTGCGTCATACGGTGCATATTTTAAATGTTTCGTCCCGCAAGTCGAAAGATATTCTTGTTCTACATTTCATTAAACTGCTTCTCCGAGTATTTAGTGGTGGGTCCAATATTTACGGTGTATTCACATAAAACCAATCATCGTCATCGGTATGCATAAGAAAATTTGAGGTCAATGGACTTCTTTGCTCTCATTTAGCGTACGGCGTTTTTTCGTAGGTAAAATATTTTTTAAATTAATTATTGGGCAAAGAAACAATTATTTGCCGTCCAATAATGAAACCTGTTAAAGGTTGCTAGGGCTTTCCACCAGGTCGAATCCTCCATCTTCGCCGACGTTTCGATGAACGATGCCAAGATGTCCTGATGACGCTGGACGACTCGTTTATCGAAACGTCGGCTAAGATGGAGAGTATAAGGTTGTGCGAGCGACATAGTTCCCTAGTCATGATAGAGACCATATTCGATATGTACCTACGTTTTAATTTCACCAACTGTGAGACACACGAATTAAATATTGCATTATTAATGCTGCAATAAAATAGTTTTACATGACAGAAATTGTAAGTAATCAAATGAAAATATCTGAATAAATCTTTAACTTGACTCATTTTTTTCGCACGGTACGTTTGAAACTCCTTCAAAACGGAAGGATTATTGTGATCCCGAAGAATTTACAGCAGTGACAATATAATTAATTTTTAAAAATTGTTGAGAAAACACACAAACTACACACTGTTGATTTCACGACGAGATCTAAGTGTAGGAAGTGCCTCATTTTTAATATAAGGTCTCTCTGTAGTGCATACACGTACCATTTCTCATATAAAAGGGCTGGTATTTTATGGTAAATATCTCGGAAAGTAATGTGGTAAGGGGTTGAATATTTTGTGTCAATGGAAGGGTGATGACTTTTACTTTAAAATGAGACGAAATTATTGATTTGTAGGCAAAATGATATTTCGTTAAAACTACCTTAACTCGGTGGAAAGCCCGAGTAAGCTTAAACAATATTATACGCCTAGAAAATCTTTGATCTATCTTCAATAGTTAAATCTCATTAGATGGCTAGTAATTTATGTCATATTATTTATTGGGAAAATGGATAATAAAGCCAGCGAGGCGTCTATCACTGGCTCAAATTAATATTTATCTAAGGTCTTCTTAGAATACTACACCTATCGGTAACATAAAAATTGAAATTGGCAGAACAAGTTCCAAAATTTTGATGGATAAAAGTTAGATGAAATATTGAGATACAAATGTATTTCCTCCCCTCCAAAGAAGATAATAAATGAGATGAATAGGAGTGAAATGTAATCAATTTTTTCTCCGGCGCTCTCAAAAAGACGCACAAACTCTGCGCTCATACTCTCGCCAACACTCTCATCATGACCACCTGAACCTTCTCATATTTCAGAGGAATAAACGGCTTTGGGCTTTTTCTCTGAGGGGATTTACCTGATTCGGCCAAAATAACGTTTGGAACTCTGAATCTTAATGGTACAGAATAAAAGATGTGGAACTTTATTACAAAGTAGTAAAAAGATTTCAGAAACCTTGGTGAGCAGAAGCTTATAGTAAAACAGGAGAAATCAAATTATTTTTAGTACTTGCACATGCACCGTATAAAAGACAAACTACATTTATATAGGCATTCAAGTAAGCTGATACAGCTAGAGCAAACAAAAGTACTACATAATTTCATGGTAATAACGTAAGGATATACTGATACTGATGAAAGCACGGCTATAGGGCATTTTCAAAGCTCATATTGGTGATCCTGCGTGGAGGGACATCACAAATCGATTTTTAATAACCGCATTATTAGGCAAAGAAAGACCATATAAACAAGATAGAGCCTCCGAGATAGCTATTAAATACAATAAAATATACTTCCCTGCATCGGGGGATAGAGGATTTGAACGGTCTACCAGAGGCAGTTCTCGAGCTCCTCCCGCAAAACTTAAAGACGTTCATGAGAAGGTCGAACAAAATGGAATTGCAAGGGTTTTTTCCTCTCTTTTCCTTTTCTTTTATTTCTATGTATTTGGCATGTATTTGTGTTTCTTCTATCGTAATTTTTATGTATTAACTTGGGTAAAACCAATTTATGTTACCATTCGACCAAATGGTCGACTTGTAAGTTATTTTATTAATAATAATAATGATCTGACAATCGACCGGTTAAGGTAGGCTTGAATGAAATACGGAACAAGAGTACTCTTTTTGAGCAGCTGCACGCCCTACTTACACCATTATATTCTTCACCGATCTGCATACGTCAACACTGATCATTCGGTCCATAAAGCCGATTCTTTTTCTCCCCCTTGCCTTTTTTTTCCTCTACGACGGACTGCAATATTCCCCTCGTCTCCTATTATCCGTTTCAATCACTCCTGGAGCGATTTGAGGCAAGCTTGCAGAGAAAGAGTAGAATTATTTATTGATAACGATAAACAAAAGATATCGTAATGTCTAATTATTTTATAACAAATTCGTACTACACGACTGTCTTGAATGTCTTGCAGTACAGTGTCTGCAAGACAGTCGAAACACGTGTACTACGAGTTTGTAATAATAAAAAGGCATACAGTACAATATCTTTTGTGCATCACTGAAAATGCTGTTCTACAATATCTCGCCTGAGAAAGGGGAATTCATTTATTGATAATCAACAGAGAACACTTACGACTGCAAGTTCTACAAATTATTTTTTTAATAAGAGATTTTTAAAAATTTCATTATTTACTACTCTCCATGCATTCAGATTTATAGCATCCCTCCTCTGCATACGTGATAACTTTTCTGAACAAAAATTAGGTTTGCATTCACACTCGTGAAATCAAGCATGCGTTTAAAACCATGCATTTTGGAAACGGACAAGAAATATTGAGCGATCATGCGGAGGAAAAGACATACATCTACATCTACATAATACCCTACGAGTCGCCACATGGACGTGTGGCAGGGGGTGTTAGGTCACCAGCCATGCTATGGTGTACGTTTTTTGGAGATGAAATAGTGACATGTGTTATAGGAGTGTATTTAGAGGAGCTCAATTTTTATTGTGGTCGCTCATTGTTCGCGGAAAGAACGGGTTTTTGTACCTATCTCTTCGGCAGTGTATCTCTGTTATTTTATCGCATGTCAGACCTAGAGATGTAGTGAGAAGTCTTGAGTCACCACGTCGCTCTGAAACACACCAGTTCCAAATATCTCAAACAGCCGAAGCCTTGCGTGTAGCCTCCGACTCTCTAGGGTCTCCCACCTTAATCCCTCTAGAAGTTGGGAGACTTTATATGTACGCTTGTAGCAGTTTTTAACGAAGCGCGCTGCTTTCCTTTGTATTTTGTCATTTTTTTTGTTAAATCTATTTGACCAGGGTCCCAAATTCTCAAGGAGTATTCGAGGTGTGGCCTAACCAGAGCGAAGTAGCATCTCTCTTTGACTTTTTCATCCGAGGACCTTCCTATCACACGTTTAACAAAACCTAGTTTCTTTAATGCTGCGCCGCATATGTTTTGTATGTGTAATCCCCACGATACATGGTATGCGTGATAACTTTTCTGAACAAAAATCAGGTTTGCATTCACACTCGCGGTATCAAGCATGCATCTGCAGCCATGCATCTTGGAAACAGACAAGAAATATTGAGCGATCATGCGGGGGGAAAACTCATAGAAACGTTCAATGTTCAGTGCGGCGCCTTAAGATATTGGTAGAGCCATCACCATCAGTGACACTCACACATTGCAAGAAGTAATCAGAAAACTAAAGTTAAACGGAATGGTTGAAACTTCCTTGCCTCGTTCAGCGAGGATTGGAAATGATCCCAGCCCAGATGGGGTCGTCGGATTCCCCAATTCACCCGCAATAGTTGGATTTGTGGATTACTGAGAGAGAGAGAGAGAGAGAGTGGAATAGAAAGAGGCCGAAAAACTTTTCAAATGATCTCATCTCGGGATGCTCTCTCGGAATAGAGACCCAAGAAACGGAAAGGGGTCGAGGGGATTAGCAGAATTCATCTATATAAGCTCAACTTTCTTCCCCGGGAACACATTCGCCGAAACTTTAAAGCTTTGTGCCATAGTCGTACGATTCCACCTCTATTTCCGCCACACGGCCGCCATTAACATGCTCACTGAGCATTAACTAACTTCCAAATGCGACGAGAACCATGAATATGCTGAGCGAGTCATCATTCTGCATACAAATACAACCATAAATCAACAAAAATGCTCAATGAACTATGCTGTGCTGATAGAGAATGCAAAGGCAAAATAAGTGCATTAATGGCGGATTACGCAGGGTTCCCTACGTATGAGGTGCTTTTATTTTGTAAGAGAAGAAGATATTTGCAATATCACAAACTTTAATGATAGGTTCTCCTTATGAATATAAATATATCCTCCACTTAACTAAGCACTGAAATAATGAATGTGAACGTGAATCCATGTATTTAACCCTTTTGAGTGCCACCAATTTTTTGGTCGGTACTCCCAGAAGTTCCATGGGTATTTTGATATATTTGTAGGCCTTTATTCATAAAATTATTATTTGTTTCTTACGGAAAATTAATTATTATTTTTTTACTATTTTTACATGATCATTTATATATTTGAAAGTGAATACTGTTTTCCTAATGAATATGAAAAAAATAAATTTTTTTGTAATGACACATTGTTTTAACAGGTCTTCTCATAGACAACGATATAGCGTCGTTGGCACTTCTGGCACATTCTGCAAACGACGATATATCGTCGCGTGGCACTCAAAGGGTTAAAAGAAGCAAATGAGCTATTCAAGGATAGGACATTATGAAGGAAATTTTTAAAAGAGAACCAATATTAAAAGTATGTCAGCAATCGCCAAGCCCTATAACAGTGCTTAATCTTAAAGGAAATGACATGATGGCTACGTTTTTGTATAATTATCATACGAGGAAATACAGCGTGGTTACCACGTTGAATTTTGGATTCATCCAACGGAAGAATTATCAGCGAAAGCATGAATGTTGGGCATTTTTGCTCTAAATGAAGGGCGAAACATTAGGTTACGAAGATTTATGCCCACGATCAGGTTAAGAAGACCTGCATTGAAGGAAGAATACAATCGATATTGAACGACCTTGGCTTCTTGCGATATCGTGACGCCATTGCGGAAAAAATTTTAAGCCGTATTCGCTCCGAGACACAGTGGCTCCCAAAAAGGCAAACAAAATTTAAAAAATTCATTTAACGTATTTATTACGGTTGGTTGGAAAAACAGACGCTTGAGCAGCATATAAATGCATTTGACAGGTGGGTAAATACGCACCTCTGCGCATACTTCAGTATTGAGAAGACTGGTCGACGGGTCGCAATTGCTACAGACATAAATCCTGGAGCCTCACATATCACATCGTTGCAACGTTGTGTTCGGAGATACAGCGATCTTTTTTAATGGAATCACCTCGCGATTATAATTAAATCCAACTTGGAATAGAAAAAAGTCATTTCAAAAAAGTGACTCTCGTAACTACCTAGTGTTAGAAGTGAACATTTATTTGGCTTATTGCTTAAAAACGTATTTAAATTAACGAAAAATATTCACAGTTGTGCAGAGTTGTACCGAGGATACATGGCTGAAGGATGGAATAAAGGGTGATGGGATGCTGAATAGTGTGATAGAGGGAAGGATGTTGGGCAAGCGGAGTAAGGGAAATAAAGAGAATAGGTTTCATGGACGGGATGAAGAAGGGTAGATCTAATGCAGAGGCAAAAAAGGATATATTAGAGGGAGATAGGCCCCAGAATGTGTAAAATACCGGGAGGAGATTATCTGACATTCAACAAAACCTACCTTTACCGGTAGAATACATCATAATAATATGTGGTGTTTTAAATAATAGGTGCTATGCTGTCCATCCTTCGATAAATATAATTGTAATGTCTGGGATACGGGAATTTGAGGCGATTTGAGCGAGATTTTACCCTATTCATAACGTAGACGGCTTTCAAATTTTCTGGTAAGTGTTGTAACTATAATGATGCAAAAATTTGTTTTAAATGACTGAAATTCACAGTAATTAACCAAATATAAGTGTATAATGTGGTCGATTTTATTGGTTAATTAAAGGCTTAGGTTGGTCAAGACTGGTTGGTTGGTTGGTTAAAAAATACTTGGTTAATTTTTTCACACTGATCGCATGAATGCCTTAAACACTGACAATTATTTTGCATTTTAGCGAAAGTTGCTTGGGTGAGTCGTTGATTCATGTTTTAAAATAGTTGATGAAGCACACAAACTACCAATTGTTAATTCTATGACGAGATCTATCCGTTAGAAATTACTCCTTTTTGAAATTTCGTCTCACACGTTCCATTTCCCGTGAAAAATCGCACGTCGTGTTTTTTTGGCCAATATCCCAAAATAAGTGGCGATAAGTAGCTGATATTTTGTTCTCGTTGGGGAGATGTTTTTATGTACAACGAGGCAAAATTCATCCAATTTTATGAAAATCGACATCTAGCTCAAAATGTCTTCATTTCTATTTACAAACAACATACGGTTTTACGATAATCGAACGGTTCAATTATAATGTAAAAACCATCCATCGTGAATCGGGAAAGATATCTCCGAAAAACGCAGAAATTAAACGTGAAATATCAAATATTTCAAAAGAGAATTATAGCAAGGATCGTAGACTATGCCAGAGAACGTGAAGAACTACGTTTGTTGACTCCACGCTACGCACAGAGAAGATTCTAGGTTCCACTGATGCACATAGAAGTTAGGAATTACATATGGCTATCCTTAAATACATAACGATGATTTCAACTAGGTACTACGACAAAGGTAACGCACTTTATCGCATCATCATAAAAAGCTAGCCATAAAGCACAAAATATGATATTATATTCTTGCTCACCATTGATAAATTTTCTGCATTTTTAAGACGGCAAAAAAGGCTCTTCTTTATGCATCGGATCTGTAACGAATTCGAAAGATGATTCCCAAATATCCAAATACTTTTCAAATATCAATTATGAAGAAAAAAAAACAATCCTCTCGGCGTCGACCATTCTAGCTTGTTCACTTAATCAGGGATCTTTGAAATTCAAACCAAATTGCGCAGCCATAAAGAATTGTAATTATTATTATGGCAAAATCACCGAATTGTTTATGCTGATTGCCACAACGACTCTATGACGTATGTCAAGTAAGCCAATAGGAGAGTGAGATGCTAGCCTATATTCATATAGGGCAGTAAATAAATGCATAATTTAACTGTAAAGGAGAGTAATTTGTGATTTTACCCCAAATGCTAGATTCCTCCGGATTTCGAGTTGCCGGTGGAAACCGGATAAATTCTCTAGACAAAGATGAAATATAAGAAATATCAAGGTGAAGTAATGCATGGACCAAAATGGATGGGTGCTGTCGTTCCTTGTAGAAAGGAATTCATTCGTACATTCATGCATACATTCCCATTATATTTTTGGAATTGGCACAGTCATGAGGGGTTAATTATCGGCGTTTAAACGAGGAAACTGGCCCTGTTAACAATGTACTCCACAATGCCCTCTCCTAGAATGCCTCTTTGGTTACCATTACATGAAATCACTGCATCCATAATGCTCCCTTGTTCTTATGACTCCTAAAAATCCCATCTCATACGACTCTCTTCCACTAAATTCATCAAACTCTCTTCGTACAGGGGGAAAAAGTCCATGGTTCAATGTCAAAGACAGGCGTAATTACACGCTGTGTGTTTTCCTGTTTACCTTATTTTCTGTTTCTGAGCCAAAATATTTGCTGGACCAGTTTTCAAATCAACCCCAGTCCCGAATTATGAACACAAGAAGTGAAGCGTCCAATTTCTACTGTCCCGCCCACCGAACTATTAAATATCATTAAATCTTTTTTGGTTGAATCCACAAAATTATGGAATTTTCTCCCCAAAGATCTGAAGAACATTCAAAACCCAAAATCATTCAAACTCAAACGCTATCGCTACCATCAACGCACAGAAATCAAATTCTAATTCGCTTTGTCAATGTATATCACTGTCACATATTCTTTGTCAAAATTCAATCATTTGGTTGCGTTTATAACTGCTTTGTAATTCTAAGTGTGTTTAAATATCTTTATCATTTTTTTTTAATTTTAACTTGCATAACATTTGTAATATATTATCAATGCTGTGTTGAACCACTTTATTGAAGTTTTGTTGTCAAAAATTTATTTGAATTACTTGCAAATGAAAAAACGACTTATTTCTTTGGTACAACATGTTTCGACACATAGAGGTCATTTTCAAGTACTTGAAAATGTACTTGAAAATGACCTCTATGTGTCGAAACATGTTGTACCAAAGAAATAAATCAGTGGAAGAAAACGAAGTCGTTTTTTCATTTGTGAATATCAACTTCCACATAGTTGAGCCTGATACCATTGAACGTTGAATTACTTGGTTATATTTCATTCTATCTCGATGTATTGTATTTACATGTATCGACTGTGCTCACCACATATTGTATTATTGGTTCTCTTACGGGTATTGTACGCGGAGCAAATAAACTTTATTATTATAATAATTAAATTCACCCATGACCTTCTCAATTAACCCCTTTCTCACATACCGTTCACTTCAGCAATCATATTTCATTACAGAGTACACCTTAATTAGACGTTCTGAGCGCGCCTTTTGACTCGTACGTGAAATTGCCTGAACGAACCTGGCAAAATAGTTTACTATAAAAATATTCATTAAAAAAAATTACACTACTGCACATGATCGTAAAGCCAGGTAACGCCATAAATTTCTGTGAAATGATGCATAAGGAACTTCATACGAAAAAGCGGAAACTAATCTAGGTCAATGCATAAATCGAGTTCACTCACCACATACTAAGCCTATAAAATCCATCGCCTCAGAAATTCAGTCCATCACAGCCGCCGCTTTCACGTGCATTCCCCGAGGCATCTCCACCGAGAAAAGTGCGCACAAAATACCCACTACAGCCACATAAGCCACCACACTACTGGACAGCGGACGCTATGAGATGCATTGTCATTTTCCCTGAGATCAACTACAGACATTATTTGATGTCCAAAACACGTATTCCAATTTCATCTGAGCGTCATTTGTTTTTTTAAAAAGCGCTTATAGACAGTTTTCTTAGAATAAATTTTAACTTCTGATATATCGAGGGGATTACACATACAGAACATATGTGGCGCAGCATAATGGAAACTAGGTTTTGTTAATCGTATAATAGGAAGGTCTTTGGATGAAAAAGTAAAAGAGAGATGCTACTTCACTCTGGTTAGGCCACATCTCAAATACGCCGCGAGCATTTGGGACCCTGATCATAAAGATTTAATAAAAAAAATAATAAAATACAAAGGAAAGCAGCGCGCTTCGTCAAAAACTGCTACGACCGTACATATAGTGTCTCACAACTTTTAGAGGGATTAAGGTGGGAGCCCCTAGAGACTCGGAGGATACACGCTAGGCTTAAGTTGCTTGAGAAATTTAGAACTGATATTTTTCAGAGAGACATAGAGAGTATTATCATGGCACCTCACTACATCTCTAGGTCTCACAGATCGATAAAATATGAGAGATACACTGCCGAACAGATAGGTACAAAAACTCGTACAAAAACCCGTAAACAATAAGCGAACACGATACAAATTGGGCTCCACTAAATTCATTCCTATAATACATGTCACCATCTTACCTCCAAAAAACCTAACACCTTTTACACAGCTGGTTACCTAACACACCCTGCCACACGCCCGTGCGGCGGCACGCAGGGTATTATTTTGATGTAGATGTTTTCCATATGGCCGCCCACAAACGACTCAATTGCTCGTATACATGGATACCCTTCGCCATAAAAGCTGAATTCTCTCTAAATGTCCACGGTACCTGCCGCCTTTGAATACGGGGAAAGGAGGTTACAAGACGCATTTTGATCAGCTGAAATATTCGGTATTTTAACGATTTTCTTTTAAATGCTACGACACTGCTAATCATTTTATGCCACGGAAACTCAATTATTTCCTAAGCCTCATTTAGTTCTCATTTTAAAGGTGAGATTATTATGAGAGGATGTTTTTGTAAACACCCAGTTATCGGCGTATAACAAGGATGGAATTAATGGAGAAAACTATGTTGAAAATTAAAAGGAAGACTTATTTCTATACAAAAAATAGCTGAGGAAAAACGTGATTAGCAGTCGGTAACAAATCTAGGGATATAAAAAAGGTCGTGGATTACGCTTTTAGGTGGCAGAGAAATTTGTAGATTAGTTGAAGAAGTACTGACAAGCTAAGAAGCGATGGAAAAGTGGGGCAGTCGTATTGCAGAATATTTTCTGCAATGACAATATTTCTTTCAAATTCAAAAGAATGCAAGTCCACGTTCGGTAGATTACAATATATACCATGAAAAAGAAGAGCATCGATATTTCATATAATATATTATTTGGTTATAGGGCTAAAGAGTGCTCAATTAACACATATGTCAAGTAATTCAGCAAACGTATTTATTTTACCACGTATTTGGACATAAGGTCGAGCGGTCCGTGAGAGTGCACGTAAGTGTTAATGTCAGATGAAAGGATGCCCGCGGCTAGCGATGAGAGAATGTAAAAATCAGGCTCTGGTGCGTATTCCTTCGATTTGTACATTCCCAGCACAAACTAACACACACACAGTATGCAATCGCAATGCAACTCAGCTCAGTAGACCACGATTCCGCGCCTTTTCAGGGGCAACTGAAACGCGAATGAGATAAAAAAAACCATGCGTCTTGCCACACGCTTGCGCGACCCAGCGTGGTGAAAGAAAACTATCAAAGATTAAGTGATAAAAAGGAGAACACAAAAACAAGAACGTAACATCCTTTTATCGGTCGTAAAACCACGAGCGGGAGTGGAGTAGAGCGGAAAGTTAAAAAAACAAAAATTCGGTCAAGCGGATTTCGAGTCACCCGGGCAACGCAACTTGCTCAACAGAAGGCGGCCCAGGAAACCAATGGATGAAATAAAAAAACCAACGCCTTGGAGAGTGAGTGAGTTTAGACGGCTCTTCTTTTTATCAAAAAAGGGTCACGCTCAAAACTTTCTCGGAGCTTCAATTCATAAGACCACGTTTCCTGCCTTCAAGAATTTGGCGCGCCGCATGATATCGACGCCGACAGAAAAGCTTAAGGTGGTCCAGGTAGTCCGAGAGAGATAGTTCCCAAGTCATAATAGAGACCATATTCGAATTATACGTTTTAATTTTGCCAGCTGTACGACACATCCATTAAATATAGCATTATTAATGGTGCAATAATATAGTTTTATATGACAAATATTGTAAGTAATTAAATGAAAATATCTAAATAAGTCTTTAACTTGACTAATTTTTTTCTCGCGGTGCGTTTGAAACTCCTTCAAAACGGAAGGTTTTTTGAGATACCCAAGAACCTACTGCGGTGATAATGTGATTAATTTTCAAATATAGTCGAGAAAACGTACAAACTACACGCTGTTAGTTTTTTTACGACATCTAAGAGTTGGAAATATCTCATTTTGTAAATAATGTCTCTCTGGAGTGCAAACACTTACCATTTCCCACGTAAAAGGGCTGGTATTTTTTGGCAAACATCTCCGAAAGTAATGTGGTAAGGAGTTGAATTTTTGGTTTCGTTTGGAAAGGTGATATATTTTTCTTTAAAATGAAAACAAATTCATTGATTTCTAAGTAAAATGATATTTCGCTCAAACTACCTTAATACGGCAGCGTTTTAGCTTTATCACGGTTCTTTCACTTTACGAACCTGTTTCTGATGCTCCACAAGAGACAAATAACACAAGAGCTCCATTATTTCTCTTTCAAAATGGCCAGTGGTACATTCCTCGAAAGTTCAAAGATGCTACGCAAAGCTTTCATGCCTTGTATATAATCTTGTGAAGGCAGATCAGATCTCCCATCACTGAATTCCGAAACAAATAAATAATTAATCTGAATTTTTTACTATTTCAAGACATACCCAATATGATACCCAAGAACGTACTGCGGTGACAATGTGATTAATTTTCAAATAAAGTCGAGAAAATATACAAACTACACGCTGTTAGTTTTTTTACGACATCTAAGTGTTGGAAATATCTCATTTTGTATAATGTCTCTCTGGAGTGCGCAAATGTACCATTTCCCATGTAAAAGGGCTGGTATTTATTGGCAAATATCTCGGAAAGTAATGTGACAAAGGGGTTAAATTCTTGGTGTCATTAGAAGGGTGAGATATTTTTCTTAAAAATGAGACCAAATTCATTGATTTCTAAGTAAAATGATATTTCGCTAAAAACTACTTTAACGTCAGTAAACCTGAAAATCGTGTTCGATTGCGATTTTATCCCATGAATTAAGCAAATTTAGGTCACAGGACAACAAGACATGTTCTCAAAATATTACTCGCATTGCGTCAAGTTTAGTCTATCTCAAAGCTAACAGCAATGATTTAATTTGAGTAAATGAATGCCTGATTTCATGTTCAGCAAGCGATCTTTTAAAGCATACAATCACAACTTGAGAATATTGTGAACCAACAGAATAACAGTGGGAAGGAGACATGAAAAGGTGTGATAACTGTAGCATGATCCACATACAGTATCACAATGAGGATTATAAGTGCAAGAGAATGCTATTTCCGGAGGTGGAATTCTCTTGCAATTTGTTATAACTTTATTAAATTTGCCATTCCACTAAATATAATCATTAATTGCATTTGGTTTAAATGGAGTTCCCAGTGAGCACTAATGTACTTAATCTAAACGGTCAACAGTGCCAGATAGTCATTTCAGAATACAACAGATTTAAGTGGAATTTGCAACCTCAATGGAGTAACTTCTCTCAGCTAAAAAAATATTTAAAAAAAGAATGTCCTGATAGGCACTGACATGCCATAAAAAACAGATCTCAGGAGTAAAAAAAAGAAATTAAACTTGTCGATACTGTGCCAATATACGTACTTCCACCCTTTTTCAGGCAAAAATTAGTACTTGGTTAGAAGGCTTTTGAAGTAGAGACACTGGCCAAGAGTGAGGAAAAATACTCAAAAACTAAGATAGTATGCATTCAGAAACAACATATTTTAGAGCACTGGGTATGGCATGATTTCAGGTTTTAATATCCATAACAATTAAAAAATAAACCACCTCGTCGCTAATTTTCCTAATGTGCGAAACTTTCATCGGAGACTAAATGTTCCGAGAGGGTTTTATCGGAAAATCTACAGGTTTATAATAAAAGATAAACCGTTGAATTGAGATTACTATATCCTATATAAAGATTTCATTAATAACAACGCACTCACACCTAAATTAACTACATATTTACCGGTAAAGCACAAAAGAAGAAGAACAAAACTTATAACGTGTTATTTTGTGTTTAAGAAGCACAATACTAATAATGCACCAAAAGCACCATAAGTGTATAAAGAAGTTAAGAAATATTTACCAGAGAGTTTCATTGACGGTACTAACATCACAATCAAGTTATAATTTTAAAATTTCACCGCATCAGTGGAAGCTCGGTTAATTCATTTTAACTGCTTTTAAAGCTACCAAGCAACAGGTAGGTAAATGCTCCATGTCGGGTATTGTTAACACAAAAAATTATGTTTAATATATATTATTAAATAACACATATTTTCCAAGGACCCAAGTAGAGAAAAATCAGATTTCAGTGCACAGTCTGTAAATATTTATACATATATACCAGTTACACCGTTCCCTTTCGGGGTAGGCACAGTCAAAATGTTTCACTCATTAATACATATTTGTACACCTAACTCTGCTTCAATAATTTCCTCCACACTCACCTATCCTTGCAAACCTCTTTTGCTTTGTTTACCCCCAATACACTGCCTCATACCAGCCCTCCTGTTTTTAAGACTCCTTATTTCTCCTCCTAAGAATATCCTCAACCGCATTCAACCACAAATTTCTCGGCCTACCTCTCGCACCATTCATTTCACTCTCATATATCTGTTTCGTTATTTGACTCTCATCCATTTTCTCAACATGGCCAAACCAACGAAGCACACTCCTTTCATACACGTCCATTATTGGAGCATCTAACCCACATTCATGTATTACCCACTCATTCCTGGCCCCATTTCTTTCCATAAATTATCAAAAATTATCCCTTTACAGAAGAGAAAATGGGTAAGAGTGGGACTTTTCACTCATTAATTCTTCAAATTGAACGTTTTTCAATCACGAGGTGAACGGTGAACACATGACTAACAATCAACGCAGCTTTCAGCCGCGTGTAACGCTGACAAACTCTTACAAGGAGAAAACATACATACATACATACATACCCATCACGCCGTTCCCTTTCGGGGTAGGCACAGTCAAAATGTTTCACTCATTAATACATAATTGTACACCTAACTCTGCTTTAATAATTTCCTCCATACTGACCTATCCTTGCAAACCTCTTTTGCCTCATTTACCCCCATACACTGTTTCATACACACCCTCCTGTTTTTAAGACTCACTTTTCCAACTTTTTCCCACTTTGCTATATGGTAGTGAAACACGAGTATGTCAGGATATACATAAGAGTAGACTAAACGCCAAGGGTATGAGTTATCTGAGGAGTATTTGCGGCAAAAGTAGGATGAATGGGGTCAGGAATGAGTGGGTCACGAATAAATGTGTGTTAAATGCTCCAGTAATGGACGTGTATGAAAGGAGTGTGCTTCGTTGGTTTGGCCATGTTGAGATAATGGATGAGAGTCGAATAACGAAACAGATATATTATTATTATTAAGAATTTGCTACAAGTAGACCATATGGTCCGGTGGTAACACAGATACTGAGAAAATACCATTATACATACATGTAAAAATTAAAACAATGACATTACCAAAAATACAAAAAAAGCAAAGTTACTACCTTAGAAAAATATGGGAGAAAAATCCTTACAGTACAACTCCCCTCAATCTCGTCATTAACGTCAGTGTCTTATTTGGGAAGGGCTCTAATACTTCTTTGGGTAACTCATTCCAATCCCTTATCCCCCGGTGCAGGAAGGAATATTTCAATGTGTTTGAGAGCTGCCTTGCAGGCTCTATCTTATATTTGTGATCTCTTCTCGCCAGATAACTAGGTTTTTTTAATCTTTCGGATATGTCCCTCCACGCAGGATCGCCAATGTATGCCTTATGCATGCACTTGAGACGTGCTTTCCTCCTCCTCGATTCTAGTGATGTCCAGCCCAATACCCTCATCATCTCCGTTACACTAGCCTTCCTATTAAAATTTCGCATCACAAATCTTGCGGCTAGACGCTGAACTTTTTCTAATTGCTTTATCTCCCCTCCCAAATAAGGGTCCCAGACTGACGCCCCATACTCTAAAATGGGCCTAACAAATGGCGAAGCAAATAGGCGAACTCCGATATATGAGAGTAGAATGAATGGTGTGAGAGGTAGAGGTAGACCGAGAAAGTTGTGGTTGAGGAAATTCTTAGGAGGAGGAATATTAGGAGAAAACATTCACTAAGAAAAATTACGCATTCCAATAAATTGTTTCTTTATTCATATCGCCTTCGGATTTGCGATTATTAAGGGTTCCGAGAAAAAAAAAAGAAAAAGAAAACTCAAAATCGCGAGACGGAAATAAAATAAAATAATCGATGTCCCAATTTTGTCCGTCCGTCTGTCCGACGGAGAAGGGAGTCAAATGCGTCCAAACAAAATGCATAATCTGGTTGTTCCACAAACTCCTTCTGATGGGCGCGAACTTCTGGCGAACCGGATCTCTTTAGTCACCTGTCAAACCCGTTCACGATCCAAGTCCGACCGAACATACTATCGCAAGAGCCAGAGCTTTTTCATTTAATTTTTTTCACAAAATCAGCATATTACCCGAAGACAACTGTGTTTCCCCAGATCCTCTTGCCTGGCATTCTCACTTCGGATGCCAAACAATGCGATCAGTGCTGGCAAAAAAAGTAAGGAAACACTGCGTACCATTCGTTTATGTAATCTTGTGCACATGCTACTCAAGCATGTGAAGAAAACTTATTGTTGAATACGCTCGGCAATGTCGAACGCCGACACTTAGGATAGTCCAGGTGAAATATCACTTTACTTAGAAATCAATGAAGTTGGTCTCATTTAAAAGAAAAATATCCCTTCTAATGTCACCAAAAATTCAACCCCTTACCACATTGCTTTTGGAGATATTTGTCAATAAATACCAGCCTTTTTATAGGGGAAATGGTAGGTACGTGTATAGGTACTCCAGAGAGACATTATTTACAAAATGAGGTATTACTAACACTTAGATGTCGTAAAAAAACTAACAGCGTGTACTTTGTATGTTTTCTCAACTAATTTTGAAAATGAATCACATTGTCACCGCAATAAGTTCTTGGGTATCACAAAAAACCTTCCGTTTAGAAGGAGTTTCAAACGTACCGCGTGAAAAAAATTAGTCAAGTTATAGACTTATTTAGATATTTTCATTTAATTACTTTCAGTTTCTGTTATATGAAAGTATATTATTACACCAATAATAATGCAATGTTTAATTCGTGTGTCCTACACCTGGTGAAATCAAAACGTATAATTCGAATATGGTCTCTATTCTGACTAGGGAACTATCTCGCTCGGACTACCTTAAATCGTACGGATTTTGCTCGGTGAAATTTTATGCATAGTAAAATCATTTGGACGAGGCATTCCCAGTCTGAGTGAGCTCCCTGCAAAGCGTGGCAAGTTGCTGGGAGGAGGAGGAGGAGGAGGAGGCCGTCATCGCACGACAAGCGGCTTTTCATTGAGGGAGTCCAAAGGGAGGATTTTCCCCGCCCCGAGCCCGCGATCGGCTTGCCTTCCCGCTCTCACGCACACAAGCACACAGAGAAACTGAATTTGAACGCCAGAGAATCGCCCGCGGCGAGACTGTTGACCTCCATTCCGGGACCACCACGAGGGTAAGTGACGACATCGGAGGAAACGAAAAGGATAGCGCCGTGAAAAAATGTTCTCGGTCCATGCGTTGCTAAGGCTCGCGGCAGATGTGCTGATGGTGGTCTGAGCGAGGATCAGGGGCCTTATTCTGTATGGCTTAAGGTACGTTTTCACGAACGCGTTTCAGGCGAAGAGACGCGAAAGCGAGATCTTCTACCAATCAGCAGCCCGGATTTATTCGCGTGAGTTCGCGCACATTCGCGTAGAGTCACGTCACCCGAGTTGAAATATTTTCAACTTTCGACGCGTGGAACGCGTAGAATCACAAACTTGGCTGACCGGCAAAGTGTAGGTTCCATGGATGAAATGATCATCTCCAAAATTCGAGAGAAGTGCACGTACCTGTACAATTTTAAGGACTATCGACAAAGGAATAGAAACCTTAGGGAGAAGGCGTGGAGGGAGACAGGAGTATCCATTGGAGTGAAAGGTAAGAACAACTTCTATATCCGATGATTCTCAAAGCTTTCATGTGGCACTGCATTGGTGGTAATATCATTTTGTTTTTCAGCAAAAAATGAGTCGGCTCGGTGGAAATCCCTCTGGTACAAGTATATGAGGGACAAAAAGAAGCCCAGAAGTGGCTCAGGTTAAGCTCCTGCGCGTAGGTTCGCTTGCATGCGAACGATTCACACGAAAAAACGACGCGTGTCGTCGCGCGCGTGCGCGTCTGACGCGTCCATGACAACGTGGCTTTAGGGATTTCCGAGTCTCGAAAGCGACAAATTTTTAACGCACGAGTCTCGAAACTGCCAAACGTGACTATCCAAAACTCGAGAGAGTTGTCGTGGGCTACTGACGTTGCATCAACGGATTTCACGAAGTGCGACCGTTTCGAGTGCTTATGGGGCCTTACTTGCTAGGACTAGGAAGATTACAGCCGCGTGAACGCAAGTTAGCGTCGACCCTGGTAAGCTCGTTAACCACGCTAGATTTACTGCTGTCGGTGCAAAAATTATGTAGACTCGAGTTTGGACACTGATTAAAAATGAACCGTCATACCCACATGAATGCCAATTACACCAAACTTTACCTTGTTTTATGTTCAGTTTAACCGTGGTTTTCGATTATTTTTACAATACACACTCGATTTTTTATCGCGGTGAGAACAAAAAAAAGTGCCGGTTTTTTTCCTTTTAGAATAGAACGCTCTCTTGGACATTTAATAGTGAGGAAACTTGAATCATACTGAACCTGTAGTTTTGTTTAGAAAAAACATACTCAAATGTATCATTAAACGTTCAATTATTTCTAATTTGCCATAAAAAGTTTTTATCAAGTTTATGAGATAACTTTTTCTGGGTTATGAAAGGTAGCAGAAGCAAGATCTTAGTCTTGTTTTGAAGTAAGTGTGGCGCTGGTTACCAGACTTTGAAATGCGTGTGAACGGAAGTATGTCAAAATTGCAGTAAAAACTCGAGTTAAAAAGAGGTAGGGTCAAGCAGATGGGCGGCAGCACTAAGAAAACAATCGAAATTCTCATGAACAAAGATATCTAGCAAGTCTATTAAAATGAGTAAAGTCGATAGAGTTTACAGCCATGATGAATAGGAAACGTGATTACTGCTCTGAACCGCTGCAGGCGCGTAGGTTGATTTAGTTTCTTTTAATTGATACTTTTCTCGTCACCAGAGGTCACTAGTATATTTACAAGAGTAAAATGGAAATCCTGTGAACGCAACCAAGCAACAGCTATCAAGTCAATCTCCATTGCTCCATAAAAGTGTAAACTGAGCATTAACATCGTATTTGTTGACCTTCATCATTCATAATGACAAACAAACAAGGACTCCATTCTTCAATGATGAAAAGAGCACCAGGAAATTTTTATCCAGAAATTTTACACACGTGCAACTAGTTTCAACGCATAGACGACCAATTCAGGTACAACGGTATGCGATGAATCTAGATATACCAAAAATAGACTTCTATGCAAATCAATATTTAAGGTAGTCTGAGTGAGCGAAAAATCATTTAACTTAGAAATCAATTAATTTGGTCTCATTTTATAACAGCACATCGAATCCTTCTAATGATACCAAAAATTAAACCCTATACCGCATAACTTTCGGAGTTATTTGCCCAAAAATACCAGCCCTTTTACATGGGAAATGGTACGTGCATGCACTTCAGAGAGACATAATTTACAAAATTAGGTATTTCTAACTCTTAGATGTCGTAAAAAAATAACAGCGTGTAGTTTGTATGTTTTCTCAACTATTTTTGAAAATTAATCATATTGTCACCGCAGTAGGTTTTTGGGTATCTCAAAAAAACCTTCCGTTTTGTAGGTGTTTCAAACGCACCGCTCGAAAAAAATGAGTCAAGACAAAGACTTATGGAGATATTTTCATTTAATTAATTACTATTTATGTCATATAAAACTAAATTAATGAACCATTAATAATGCAATATTTAATTCATGAGTCCTACGGCTAGTGAAATCAAAACGTATAATTCGAATATGGTCTCTATTATGACTAGGGAACTATCTCGCTGGGACTACCTTAACGGAGCATTAACAGCGTATTTGTTGCCCATCTTCTCTCATAATGATAAACAAACAAGAACTAAATTCTTCCAAGATGAAAAGAACATCAGAAAATTTTTCCCCAGAAATTTTACTCACGTGCCAACGCATAGACGACCAATTCAGGTACCACGGTATGCGATGAAACTAGATGCGCCACAAATAAATATCAATGGAAATCGATACTTAAGAAGGGCCCTTTTTATAACAGAAAATGAATTTTTCAAGAAGTCACGCCTAAATTCAACGAGACTCTATAAATTCAATTGGGGAAAAGTAAAATTTCAATCATGAGATATTAGTGATAACTTTGTAATATTCCACACTGTTTTATTACTAGTAAACAAGCCTGACCGGTTTCAATGTATACACATCATCATCAGAGGCAAAATACAGCGTACAGAGGTGGTGGCTTGATATATGTATACACAGGGTACCACACGGGGAAGGAAGTGAGGAGGAGGTTGGAAGGGGGGGGGGGAAGATATTAGTAGAGAGGAGAGGGTTAAGAAAGCGGAGACACGGGAAATGTAAAACCAACAGCGTCAAGAGTTAAAAGAGGAAGGGAGAGGCACAGTTAAAAGGGGCGACAATTTGTCCGGAATAAAATCATTTAAAACCCTATGACTAGATTTTTTAAAGGCTAAAATAATTTCAATATTTTCTAAAAAATCCAATTTGGCACCTTTCTCAAATTGTTTTATCCTTTAAAAAATCTAGTCATACGGTTTTAAATGATTTTATTCCGGACAAATTGTCTCCCCTTTTTACTGTGCCTCTCCCTTCCTCTTTTAACTCCTGACGCTGTTGGTTTTACATTTCCCGTGTCTTCGCTTTGTTAACCCCCGCCTCTCTACTGATATCCTCCCCCACCCTCCCAACCTCCTCCTTACTTCCTACCCCGTGTGGTACCCTGTATATATATCAAGCCACCACCTCTGAACGCAGTATTTTGCCTCTGATGATGATGTGTATACATTGAAACCGGTCAGGCTTGTTATGAAACAGTGTGGAATATTACAAAGTTATCACTATTATCTCATGTCGAAATTCCACCAAGTCAACTCTTCAACTATCTTGTATAGTCAATAATGAGAATGAGGGGAATATTCCATGTATATAAATGAAAGCCTTGAATGGCGATGACTGGGAAGAGAATGCCAAATACAAAAAGTGAGCAATGCATGTCGTCACATCCGGGCAACGCGTTCGAGGAAACAAAGAAACCCTTCAAATGCAGATGTATCTCGCCAATTTACCGCCCTTGGGGCAAAACTTCAGATCTGCGTCGGATGTGCTCCGCGTCATTCGTTTGTTTTCTCCTCTCATCCGAAATGTCGTAAACATTCACACCTCTCCCCGAATCCGAACTCGCCGATTGATTCTCACGACCCTCGCCCGGCGCCACCTCCTCACTCACCTGCGAAAGAAAAAGAGGAAAATCGAGTCAGAACAGACGTTTTAAGAAGACCATCAACAACAAACATGAATGCAAACGACAAATTACGACATAGCCTGGAAATACCCGCATCGCTGTGTATCAAACTCGCATGCTGTTACTGACATCACCGACCGGACGTGACCGGACGTTCGTGGAAACTTGCGTTCACCAGACTAAAAGTTTCGAGTAGTGAATGTTAGTTGTATATCTACGTAGTAAGACACATTGAGTGAAGAGAACAGAATAAGGGAACGAGATAAGATGAGCATACAAGAAATAGAGACCAAAGTAGAGAGTTCCATCAAGTATTTTGAGCGGTTAAGTAGCACTGACCGTCCTCTTTATGCTTGCCAATATTATACATATATCTGACCTGTCAGCCTTCGTTAGTAACTCCTCAAATTACCGAGGCAGACAAAGGATGTAATAATAATATATGAGAT
This sequence comes from Ceriagrion tenellum, assembly GCA_963169105.1. Classification (NCBI taxonomy): domain Eukaryota; kingdom Metazoa; phylum Arthropoda; class Insecta; order Odonata; family Coenagrionidae; genus Ceriagrion; species Ceriagrion tenellum. The sequence continues at coordinate 13,389,084 of OY720639.1, forward strand.
TAAATTACGCAGGACGCCTACGAGAAGAGATTCGTCAGGAAGTAACTTTTCACCCACATCTACACTATACCCTAAGAGCCACCCCTAGGGAGTGTGGCAGAGGATGAGTTTATCTCAACATGTATTGTACAATACATTATTTATGTAACGACGGCTACATTAACTCATTAACGACGACTCATTAACAAAAACTTTTCAAGAGGCAAAATTCCAAACATACGCAACACAAAAGGTTTAGTGCCAACTTAAGATGTTGCATTAGTATTTTTTACAGCAATACCGAGGCAAAGAGATACAAGATTTACAGCACAATTATTCACCGTCTGTTATAATTACGTATGAGATAAGTATACAGATATTTAGGAGTATTTCTACAACCTATCGACAAACCTACTTTAAAGTCTCATTGGCAGCCGTTATGATCTAAAGTGCGGGAAAAATGGCATTTGAAACCGGTTAGTTCTGCAATCCGCTGTCCACATTTCTTTCTCCTGATCTGACCTACCGTGGTACAATGGAGTCCATAAGATGATATTAACGTGGTCAGCAAATATATTGGCTTGGAACTTTGGAACTAAATTACTTCTAAACTTAGTTGACGATCTAATAGCGATCCCCAACTTCATTCATTGCAAAAGGTTGTAACATTTTAATTCCACCATAGCCTAAAATATCAGAAACTACAGGGAGTTCCGAAAACGAGTCACAACAATTTGTAAGTGGCAGCTAAGTAACGCACAACAATATGTTAATGGCAGCTAGGCGACGCCTAACAATTTGTCAATGGCAGCGGAGCGACGCATAACAGAGGGCAGGGAAAGGGTATTTAAGGAGGCACGCTGAAGAGCACGGGGGCTGTCTGACAATAATCAAGGGCTCTTGTGGAACTGAGCAGATGCATTTATTTTATTTTTGTGCATCAACGGGGAAAAGCTGTTACAGGAGCAGCCGTATTTCAACGCAAGGTGAATCTGGGTAGCAACGGGAATATCACCAGAGGAGGAGCCGTATTTCAACCCATAGTGTATTCGGGAATTTAGCTGGCAAGGAACACAGCATCCACCTGTGCGAATATCGATAAGGATATTGCATGTATGATTTTCATTTTTTTAAATATGTTCTGTGATGTGAAGGAGAAGAAACGTGAAGTGGCTCAAGTGAGAAAAAGTGCATGGCCTGTTCAATTTTGTGAGCCTGAAGAGAAGTGATACAGTGAAGGGAAAAATATATGTTGTGTATTTTTATGGTATAACATCTTTCTGGTGATTGGTAATCATTTATGTAAAGCCTGATACCATTGAACGGGATATTCATTTTCTTTCTCGTAAAATTTTGTAAAAAAAATTCATTGTTCAAACTGAGAAGGAGGATCCGGGCAATTTATTAGTTAATTGAGGTGTGCTGAAGAGTTCAGAAGGAGGAGACAAAATCAGAGTTGCGCACCACGTGAGAGAGAGTGGAATTTTTTGTTGTTGTGTTACAAGGTCAATTTAACAGTTAGTAGAGAATTGAGAAGAGGCACAGCAAAACAATCTTCGGATTGGTCACTTCTGATGAGCGCACCGTCCTCAAATGTGAAATAAGAGTGCTCATAATAATCATGGCCTCCGTTTCACCTCCCCTCAATTGTTTCCAGGCCAGTCCGAATAACCTCCATTCTTCTCTCCAGAGCACAAGGGAGCAGCAGTACCCACACTTCAATTGCCTCCCTTGTTCATCCTGCGCGGTCGTAATCGTCGTCGCTTCGCTGCGGTGGGACGGCGTGCCCCAGATGGGAGTGAGCATTAATTGGTCGATAAAACCCTATTGGTGGTCTGCCAACGGTTTCTGGAAGCTCACAAGAGCGGTGGACAAGGGGACACCAGCGGAGGGTGTCCACCCGGCAGACACAAAAAAGCATTACACTGTGTCCAAATTCGTCCAGGCATCATGGATTAAAATGCACGTCCTAATTTCTCTCCAAACGATCTAAAACCGTCGATGCCTGAATGAAAGATGTGATGAAAAATAATGGTGGCGAAAAATAATGTGTGACAAGATTTGACGGTTAAAGTTAGTTTGAACGATATTTTGAAGGTATTGCGAGCGAGATAGTTCCCTAATCATAATAGAGACCATATTCGAATTATACGTTTTAATTTTACCGGCCTTGGGACACATGAATTAAATATTGCATTATTAGTGGTGCAATAATATAGTTTTACATGACAGAAATTGTAAGTAATCAAATGAAAATACCTAAATAAGTCATCAACTTGACTAATTTTTTTCACGCGATACGTTTGAAATTCCATCAAAACGGAAGGTTTGTTGTGATACCCAAGAACCTATCGCGGTGACAATATGATTTATTTTCAAATATTGTCGAGAAAACGCACAAACTACACACTGTTGATTTTTTGACGAAATCTAAGTGTTTTTTGCCTTATATTAAAAATGCCTCATTTTTAATATAAGGTCTCTCTGGAGTGTATACACGTACCATTTCCCATATAAAAGGACTGGTATATTCTGGCAAATATCTCGTAAAGTAGTTAGATAAGGGGTTAAATTTTTGATGTCAATGGAAGGGAGATATGTTTTTATTTAAAATGAGACCAAATTCTTGATTTCTAGGTAAAATGATATTTCGCTCAAACTACCTTAAGGAACAGATTCTATTGAAACTTAGCATCCGTTTCCTCTTAATTGATGCAGTGAAACCTGCCTCCGCGGTCACCTCCATTAAAGTGGTCACTTCTCTAAGCGGCCGATTTATTTTCGGGAGCGGAATGAATTTTTCAAACATAAAAGCAATGTAAAATTTTCCTCCCTGTATTTGTCACCTCCTTAAGCGGCCATTACCTCATGGGGCTGGATGTGGACGCTCAATTCGAGTTCCAATGTATTGATCGATAAAGGGGAAAATAATTACAAATTATACAGCATATAAACAATAATTAACTAAATCGGCACTTCCATTTCATTTTAGTTAATTTGACCAAGTCTCTATATTTGTTATAAGTACACTTTAAAATGACAATTCAGCTATTCGTGGACTAATTTCTAAAAATAAGGATAAAATGAAATAAAGGAGTAGTTTTGAGTTGGTTCAAAAGCTATCTGTCCATGCGACAAAAAGTGTACGAGTTGGTGATAAATTCAGAGGTTATACATTTATAAACAAAGGAGTGCCACAAGGATCCTTATTGGATCCAATTTTGTTTCTAGTATAAACGATTTATGTAATCACACATTTCTATTATATACATTTCGATTCTATAAACGATTTATGTAATCACAAATTTAGAGGATATGTAACTGCTTTTGCAGATGATATTGCTTTAAATTATGCGTTGGCCAACTGGAATTTGGTTGAAAATAACATAAACGAAGACTTGAAGTTTCTAAGATATTGGTTTGAATTTTATGGTTTCCAGATGAGTGAAAAAACGAAGTTTTTATGTAATGATCTTTGTAAACTGAGCTCTTATTATTGGAACTTCGTATACCACCAAGTAGATTGCTCTAAATTATATTGTAACTGTCCAGTAATTGAACAAGTTAGTGAAATAAAATATCTTGGAATCACCATAGATTAACAGTTAAAATGGGATAGCCATATGCTACATGTTTCTGGTGCACTAAGGTACTGTTTGTCAAAATTCTATTTTATACGAAATAAATGTCCACCCCATTTTCGTAAAACCCTTTATTTTGCTCTGGTTCAGTCTAAATTGAATAATGGATTAGTTTGCTGGGGGGAGCTTATCAAAATATACTTAAACCAATTATAGTACTGCAAAAAAGAAAAATTAGATTCGTTGCAGGTAAATCTCAATACTGTCACTCGTTTCCCTTATTTTTTTCATTAAAATCGTTACCGTTAAGGCATATATTCATATATTTATGAAGTGGGAATTTTATTTGAGAAGTGGAAATAAACCTTTGCAGAGAACGCAACATATTCTTGGAAATAAATTCTATGTACCTTTAATTAAACCTAACAAAACTCTCTTTGAAAGATGCTTTTTGTGTATGGGGCCTAAAGTGTACAATTTGATACCAGTGATTATAAAGGTCAATATACAAACAAAATTCCTGATAACGGCAGTGGAATGGTTACTTACTCAGCCCAGTTTAGATTATTTATTTTATAGTATTGTGTGAAATTTCTTGTATTTATCCTGTTTGGCTCATCGTAAAACTGTATTGTATCAATTATTTGTTTTTTAGAATTTATAAATTATCAATTGTTACTGTTCTTATGAAAATATGCAGGTATGCATTGCTGTGAAGGTAGCCTCAACTTAGTTATTTCTCAGAGGCTACCTAGAGCTTCTTAAAAATGTATGTATGAAATATTTTTTTGTGTGAATTTTGCTTTGGAAAGTAATAAAACTTATTATTATCATTAAATAATTTCATCATACCGATCAGTTATTTTTAGAATTCAATACCTTTTTTAACACGTAGTCTAGCGGCACATGACATTCAATTTCATAATGACTCGATTAAATAAGCACTGATTCTCCTCCAAACGCAAAAAAATACACTTTTTGTCCTCCACGAAGCAAGGCCTCAATGTCTACGCGTCACCAATGTGACTTCATCAAAGAAGTTCAAAAGGCTACTTAGAAACGAAATACCACCAAGGTGCCAAGGCAACATGTACCCAATCAATCATCATTTTATTGGCGGCATTACTATGCAAAGTGTTATCCGGTGCTTCCAAATCTTCTCGCCGTTACTTATTTTGCGGTTGTTCATTTTCACTCATAGTCTGGACGGCTTCAAAACTCAATCAGCCGTCGCTGCATCCGAAGATTCTTGGATAAGTGGATTCTTTATAATCTCTCGGCTCGGCCTTGTACTACATTCCCAAGACATTCCGCACAAAGCCTTAAGAATCTTGTTTGGCCGAGAATTTCTTTCTGGCAGCGCTGTGAGCCGATCTCTCGAGAATCGAAGTGACTCTAAGGGGGTGAATTGGAGCAATCATTGCTTTAAAGATGAATATTCACGGAAAATAATCATAAATGTCTAACACCCACAAACCATTTTCCAGTATTTTCAAACAGATAAATGCTTAGTTATGCATCTGAGCTCAAGAAAATTAATGAAAACAGGAAGCAGACACCAACAGTTAACCATCATTAATGTCTAAAATTTGTAAAAAATTTTGGAAACATAAAAATATATTATATACCATTACGCCAGGTTTTTATGTTGATGAGAAAGAGTATAATACTGGAATGCACCTGACCGTCTTTCCTTTAATCGTTTTCCACTATTGCACAACTAGAGAAAATAATTGATTCCTGGAGGCAATCAAAAAGTAGCACTTAAAATCACAATACATTCTCTTCATTGCATTCATCCTTCTCTCTTATCCGCCGCTTGGGTACTCCGCAGTGCGCATAACGAAATAAAACTAACCATAAAAAGCATTAAAAGAAGCACGAAGTGCTCACCCAAAAATTTCCTCTTTTCCGAGAGAGACATCTTTTGCGATCCAAAATATTTTGCGTAACCTTTGAAAGGATTTAATTTGTACAAAAAATGAGCTAAATTAATTCCCGTTGGATTTAGTCCGATAATAACGATTTATCCCGGATAAAAAATGGATTACAGGTACAGTAGATTTACATTAAAAAAGTGAGTTCCGCTAATAGTGTGATTCTCCACCGAAATACCAACAGTTAATTTAAGAGTGAATACAATAAAAATTCAATTATGTGACCAAGCAGTAATAATGCAACTAAGCGATAAGCATTGTGAATAAGAGTAAATAAACCCTGCTGAAAATGTCCCCATGGGTACAAAAGTAAAGGTGGCACCCATGGTGACAATTGGGACCTTCCTCTCGGCCTCAAGCCTTCTCTTATTACCGAGGATGGGAAGTAGTGGGAAAAGGGTAAAGGAAAGGGAAGGGTTAGCGAAGCACAACCACTGGGAGGCCGACACAATGAGGCGGATTGACGTCAAAAGGACGACAATTGGGCCCCCGCCTCCCCCCAGTGCTCGTAGCTGTTGGTTTCCCCCAACAACGTTGGACGAGCCGCCGCCAGTCTACTGCCTGTCCCCATGGAGACAAGGGGATCCCATGGGGAAAACGGGATCTGGATGGGGACAGGCTCACTAATTATTTTCAGTCCAAGCAGTTCTGGAACATATAAAAAAAACACAATATTTTAAGTAAGTGTAAAATAGAAAAAAAAATAAAATCGAAGCGAATCTTTCATTGGAACGAACCCACGGTCAGCCACAAGCCCCTCGGGGACACCCCATGTCCCCTTAGGGACACATCATGTCCCCCTGGAGACACCCCGTGTCCCCTATGGGACACTCCATATCCCCTTGGAGACATCTCATGTCCTTTGGGGACATTTCCAGCAGGGAACTCATTACATCGAATTATAATAGTAAAGCAAACGACACGCTAAAGGCAACATACGAGTGCATGCTATTTTTTACCCATGCCCGTGGCATGTTGCATAAAATACCGAGGCAATAATGAGATTGTGGCAATGATGTCCTGTAATTAAGGCTATGAACACCAGTCAATCTTAAATTTGCGATGAGCAATGTGGTAAATTTTCGGCGTTATCTTCTCATGTTTCCTCAATGTCATTAATTAATTTGAAACTATTTTTTCAATATTTTCGATCCTCAGATACTATACCCAAGAACCTACTGCGGTGAAAATATGATTAATTTTCAAAAATAGTTAGAGAAAACATGCGAACTACTCGCTGTTAGTTTTTTGCGACATCTAAGTGTAAGAAAGATACTAACAAATTATCCGTTCAATTCACTTCAGGTTATTTTGTTTTTTTTCATTAAATTATGTTTTTTTCCATTAAATTTTCTCTATACATATAATCAATATGTCCTACAATAACAGTCCAAAACACTAGTATGTTCTCTTACATTCAGTAGGTTTCGTAGATTTTCAAAACCTCATTACGACTGGAATTGCTTCCTAAAGTGGGGATCTTAGTGAAGTATAACAATATGTCATTGTTACACTCAAGTGTTTTGTATATATTTTTTTATTCGTATCATTCAAATAATTTTCCCCACTCTTCATTTTGTTGCGCAACTGCTTCCATGCTTTTCTGTGATGTACCATGTGTTTTACTAGCCATTGCTAAATTTAAAATCAAAACGCCTGTGCTTCTAATGTGAGTACTTAGGTGTAAAAAAGAAACTGCGTAATCTTAATCTCTCCCCAATATACCTCAACATCGATATCATCTCTTTTCTTTTTACGCCAGGATTGAAGAGGCCGAGGAAGTAAAGCCAGCCCACCAACCGGCCAATCGATATTAAGTGCGTGGATAATCTCCGTGCGGGTCGGGTCATCCATTTTCAAAATTAAAAGAGAAATTACTAGAATATAAATGACCTGGGGAGAAGTGAAAAATGGATGCTGGATGTGTAATGAATTGACAACAATGACCCTTGGTCCAACGACACAACATCCGATGGGAAGAAAACGAGGAAAAACCTCAAATGGTTGGCTATTCAAATAGGGCGGAACGAATTCTGTCTGAAGAACGGCCGCATTTAAGCTCAGTTCGTCCGAGAGAAACGATTTGGAAATAATCATTGTTTAAGGTAGTCCGAGTGAAATAGTTATGTAGTCATAATAGAGACCGTATTCGAATTATACATTTTAATTTCACCAGCTGTAGGACATTATTATGGAATAATTAAAATGGAATTAAAATGTACGTCCTAATTTCTCTCCGAACGATCTAAAACCGTCGATGCCTGACAGAAAGATGCAACGAAAAATAACGGTGGCGAATTTGTGACAAGATTTGACGGTTAAAGTTGGTTTGAACGATATTTTTAAGGTAGTGCGAGCGAGATAGTTCCCTAGTCATAATAGAGACCATATTCGAATTATACGTTTTAATTTTACCGGCCTTAGGCACATGAATTAAATATTGCATTATTAATGGTGCAATAATATAGTTTTATATGACAAAAATTTGGAAGTAATTAAATGAAAATATCTAAATAAGTCTTTAACTTGACTAATTTTTTCACGCGGAGCGTTTGAAACTCAATCAAAAAGGAAGGTTTTTTATGATACCCAAGAACCTATTGCGGTGACAATATGATTAATTTTCAAAAATAGTTAGAGAAAACATGCAAACTACACGCTGTTAGTTTTTTACGACATCTAAGTGTAAGAAATACCTCATTTTGTAAATAATGTCTCTCTGGAGTGCATACACGTACCATTTCCCATGTAAAAGAGCCGGTAATTTATGGTAAATATTTCGGAAAGTAATGTGGTAAGGGGTTGAATTTTTGGCGTCATTAGAAGGATGAGATATTTTTCTTTAAAATGAGACCAAATTCATTGATTTCTAAGGAAAATGATTTTTCACTCAAACTACCTTAAATGGCGATAGAACGACGAAGGAAATTCAGAGGACGATGTCTTAAAGAAAAAGCGAAACTTAAATGTAGGCTTTAATATAAACGCAAATATTTGCCTGAAATTTTCCCGTTCAAAACGGCTCAATTACTATTTGTTCCAGAAACAATGAACTATCTTTCTTGTCACTATTTAAATCACCATCCGCGCAGACTCGTGACCATTGATATTGTTTCTTTACTCGTCTATTGAGAAAAACGAAGAAATGTTCCTTTACCTTAAGTTACTCGGAATTCATGACATAATTTGACCAATGTGTATATAAAGCAGAGGAAAAATCGGTGCACGGACCACCAATATTTCATACATATTGTATCTTAAATAATGTTGAATCAATATAAATCTTTAAAAAAAATAACATCTAAGATATTTGGCATTGTTTCTTAAAAATGCATGGCCATGGAGTCACATAACTTAGCTAGGTTTTAACATAATCATATGTGATGTTGGTTCTAAGCCTTTACGATAAAAGAATCATATATGCTACGAAAGAAATACTGCGGCCGACACTTTGTAAACATGAGAATACTCACTTAAAGCACGGAGATATTAAAAGGTTGACCCGGGTTGCCACAAAATGTGACACTTGAGGATGATAGCCAAGTACTGCAGCTTGATGTTCTACAGAATATTCTCACGAAATTATCATGTTGAAATCAACATTTTTGCGGAAAATTACGTCATAAAAGGGTTATTTTGATAGCCCATATGCCTAACAAGTTATAATTATCAAGTGGAGAAGATCTGGCGTTAACCCGCCGAATAAAAATTTCAGAATTTGTTGAAATACGTACTGATGAAGGCTAAATACTCCACCAGGGTTGAAATTCGCTATGATAAAATCATTTGACTTGACCGGAATACGAACCCGGATCTCCCAATTACCGGTCCGGTGTGTTAGCCAGTTACACTACCAAGCCATCTTCCTTCAAGGCTAATTTCGAGGGGGGGGAGGTTTATGCGAACTAGATGTTCAGGCCTCAAGTCTACAATGTAGCACAATGAGACGAAGTCGTGCTTACAAAGCCACTGTCGCGGTGGATGTCAAATGATTTTTTTCATAGCGAACTTCAACCCTGGTGTATATGCACCCGTGCGAGTGATTTCGTACCACATCATTTGTTAAATGCAATGTTTGGAAAATCACTAAATACTCCAATCAAAATATTTCTTAATCGATCCAATGGCATGAGCAGGGCTTCTTGTTTTTAAATTGTTTTTTTGGAGAAATCCTTACAACATACGTTGATTAAAACAATTGTTAACGACCAAACTATCGTTTTTGATATCGATATCCTTTGTTTTTCTCCCTTTTGACCAAGGAATAATGGACTAGATTAAAAAATAAATTAAGTTTTTATAATATATTATCAATACAAAATACAATATATACAAATAAATTCAATATTTTCATATTGCCAATATCATAAAGCAACACAAGTCATGTCATACACGAACGGAATGAAAATTATGACTACGTAGAGCAATTTTAGACCAAAAAACAAGCATAAAATTGGCTAATACCATTTGATGATTTTCTAAACGCCAAGTTTTCCACCATAAGTATGAACGTGCATTACAGCATCCAAGTGGAAACCGTGAGAAACATTCTTTTAGGCGTGGTAAGGAGGAAAAAAACACGTTTTTTTTCATTCCGCCGGAAATAGCAATTAAGAAGACGCAACGGACAGTTTCTCCGGCAGACGGAGATTAAAAACACGTGCAGAATTGGGTCAGATACATTATATGTATATAGAGAGGTATGGAGGAATAGGGTCGCCCACTTTCTGCGAACAACACAGCAATGAAGACGATATCGTCCTCAGGAGCAGTCGTCCCTCCCTCGATGAGTTTTCACTCTGTGGCGAGATGCGCCGCTTGGTCCGGGAGGATTTTCATTAGAGTCGCAAATGGACGCAGAATCGAGTGGATCGGTTTCCATGACTCCTCCTAAACTGCGGCTAACAATGAATTGTGGAACATAGCTTTGGATGATCGGAGCAATTTTGCTAACGTACAGATACACGAGAAGATTTTCCAATGCTTTCTCTTCAATGGTATCTATGAATCGAAGATGCTGCATCATACTGATTGGTTTATTGACAATTGAATGCTTATCAGCATGCAGCCTTGCGGCACAAGACATAATTAATTACATACACGCATACCAATCACCCCGTTCCCTTCCGGAATAGGCAGCGTCACTAAGTTTTACTCATAAATACATATATGTACATCTAACTCTGCTTTCAATAATTTCCTCCATACTGACCTATCCTTGCAAACCTCTTTTGCCTCATTTACCCCCATACACTGCTTCATACACGCCCTCCTGTTTTTAAGACTCCTAATATTCCTCCTCCTAAGAATTTCCTCAACCACATTCAACCACAACTTTCTCGGCCTACCTCTACCTCTCGCGCCATTCATTCTACTCTCATATATCTGTTTCGTTATTTGAATCTCATCCATTCTCTCAACATGGCCAAACCAATAAAGCACACTCCTTTCATATATGTCCATTACAGGAGCATCTAACACGCATTCATTTACTACCCACTCATTCCTGACCCTATCCATCCTACTTTTGCCGCAAACACTCCTCACATAACTTAACATTCAATTTAATTCATTAATCGAATACTAACGCATTCCGTATCTTTATAATTTTTGCTAACAAATATCAAGATTCAATATTCGAAATAATATCAAGGCGGATTCAGTATTCGTAAAATACATATCCCAAAAATAATGTCGTCTGACTTTTTTAAACCGTGCCGAAAATAACTGTCTTAATAAATTGTTTAAATACATGAAATATTTAAAATACTATTCTCGCATCGTTTACATAGCTGCCGGTATGATGAGTTTCAACGCATAAACAGATGCGTTCAAATGAAATGTGGCGGAGGAATTATTTCGACTTACCTGAAGAAAATATTAACATGCTCACTCCAGGGCACATTACCGCAGCTCGAGGGGTGTGCAAGAAATGGTGTGCGCTTGTTAAGAAGTGGTCGCGAAATGGACATAAATGGACAGAAATCGACAGAAATGGATAGAAATGGACAGAAGTGGTTGGAAATGGACAGAAATGAATAGAAATGGACAGAAATGGATAGAAATGGACAGAAATGGACAGAAATGAATAGAATGGTATAGGAATGGACAGAGATGGATAGAAATGGACAGATATAGTTAGAAATGGACAGAAATGAAATATTGCAACGAAGTGGTCGGAAATGAACAGAAATGGTCAAGAATGAGCTGGTTACAAATGGACAGACATGAGCTAAAAATGCTTTAAATGGATATAAATGGTCAGGAATGGAAGAAATGCAACGAAATTGTTAGAAATGGACAAATATGGACAGAAATAGACAGAAATGGACAAAAATGGATAGAAATGGTCGGAGACGGTCGGAAATAGACAGAAATGGATGAATATGGTTAGAAATGGATAGAAATGGAAATGCGGTGTACACTTGTTTTACAAGTTGCGTACCCCTCGCCGCCGCCTTAAGAACAAAACGCAGCACGAATAAACTAGAGCAAGAGCACAATAGAGCCTTCTTGGAGCAATGTAAACTCACCGCATGAACCAAATATAGGTGATGGATCTCGGTCATCTCCTATGTCATGTCGTAAAATCGGCCGAATATGAAGAAAGTTTGGTTTCACCTTCCGATGAAGAGGACAACGTTTGGTGACGATGATTATCCCACGCCACACGGGGTTTCATTCTGCTGAAAACACTTCGACCTCATCATGCCTCAAGCAACGAGAGAGAAACGTTGTTACCAAACACTGGCCAACGAAATAGCTGCGGAACAAGCAACCTGATACTTAGGACAGTTTTTTATAAAGGAGCTATTTTTATGGATTGGATTGGATTGAATATTTGGGGAGGCGATCGACAGCTAAGGTCATTTGCACCATAGGGAATAGGTAAAGTGAGGAAGGGTGGATGGAAATCCGGCGTCGGCATTAGCTTGCTCTTAACGAAAGGCGCCAAGGAAACCACGGTTTAACGTCTCATCCGACAGAACTGCAACTGACTGTACTTGAAGTGCCATCCACAAGACACTCAAGTAGGGATCAGGTTTCCTCTGAAAAGCATCCGCCTCTTCAGGGATTTGAACCCTGGCCGTCGTGTGGTTAGCCAGTACTCTAGCCACCACACCAACCCGATATTCATGAATAAGAAAAATTTACCGAAGACGGGATACTACAATTGAGAATAAAAACAACTGAACCAGATCCAGGCAAGGTGTAGTGGAAGGAATCCAAATTTAATCAAACACGATGTGAATTTTCCACAACATACTACGCGCAGTTGAACTGAAACTCATGGGAATAGTAAATATTAACTATTCAAGATTGAGATGACTCGGGAGCGAACACTGAAAAAACCAAAAGTATGGCAAATATATAAACGGGAAAAATCTTGGATGCTACTCAATACAAAAAAACCTCATATTGATCACTTAAGGAAACAGCGAAATGTTGACATTGGTTGTCTCGAATGCACGGATGAATGTTATATTATACTGCACTAAAACTTCACTTGAAAACTTACAAAAATTACAAAATAAAAAAATTATTTAGTTTACTGTACACGAATTTATTCTACGAATAATCCGGCCTAAGTTTCATAAGATAATTTTCTATTTCAAGGAACAGATACCTCACCAACTGACTCACTGGTTTACCAACTAGTTGTACGTCAAAAATGGTAGTAATTGGTTGAAACCCTATCCTGATCCTTTTTTAGTGGAAATCGATGAGAAAAGAACTCAGCTTTCTGACTGGTAAATTCCTTTTTGGGCTTTCATCGAAAAAGGCCCTTCACTTCGGCCAAAAATGTTTCGATAGAGGGCTCCAATAATACCTTTAATACTTATTGAATCCTTGTCATCAATACAAGAGCATTAACCTTTTCAGTGTGTCTTGGCGTGATTTCACGTCATGATTTTTTTACGCTGGTGCCGATAACGTGATATCACGTCGATGGTACCATGAGTGTTCCACCTTTCACAAGGGGGCCCTCTAGTGAAAGTTCCCTAGTGTAAGCTAGAACACTCACGGTACCCATGACGTGATATGACGTCATCAGCACCAGAATAAAGACAACCATGACGTGATATCACGTCATGCCGCACTCAAAGGGTTAAAAACTTTTCCACTCAGGAAATTTCCCCCTATCTTCTGTTATGTCCCGCTCTTGATCTCTGTCATGAATTCAGATATTTTTTTGGGATCTTTGCCAGCGAGGACTTTAACCCGTCGGCCCCGATGGCGGCGGGGTAAAGTCCTCGCCAGCTAAACTGAGGATCGCGGGTTCGAGTCCCGCCTGGGTTGGTTTTTCACTACCTTTGGCATGGATGTATGTCAAGTTCTGTTGGTCCGGTCCCTGGAAAACCTGACGACATGCTTAGTAGCCTATCGGGATTCCCGGAACATACGGACCAACAGAATCGTCCGGCAAACAAAAGAAAAAAAACTATGTGAACCCATATTCGGACTTACGGCAGACGGTTAGAGATCTCTCTTCTCCCCCGAGGAACATTGAATGAAAAAGGAGATCTCGCCAACATTCGAAAAGGAGCGAGAAAGACTGTAAAAAAAACCCTTCCCTTGAGGCCATGAAATATCCACGGCCGATTTCACGCGGCTTAATGGCTGATGAATGAATCGACAAGACCGGCTGGCCACTTTGAGACGACGTGTGTCCTCATTTGCAGGAGAAAGGGAGGACCGGATCGCACAGCACGCTGCTACAGGAAGTTGTGAAGCTGCTGGAGTTGGCTTAGTCGACACAGGGGATATTTTTCAGGTGAGTTGTACCGCAGTCTTTACCCCATTGACTTAACTTTCGATATGCCTGAGCTTTATTGCATGACGGACGAGAAGACAATGCTGTGAAGCGACCACGACAACTAACTTTCTCTACCACTCATCCTGCATCTTGCGATAGGTAGGAAACTGGAAACTTGGAGCATTTTCTCTGAATTTCAATAAAACCTACCTTAAGGTAGTTTGAGCAAATTATCATTTTACTGAGAAATCAATGAATTTGGTCTCATTTTAAAGAAAAATATATCATCTATCCAATGACACCAAAAATTCTACTCCTTACTACATTGCTTTCGGGGATATTTGCCAAAAAAATAACAGCCGTTTGACATAGGAAATGGTATGTGAATGCACTGCAGAGAGACAAAATTTACATAATTTACAAGATGAGGTATTTCTAACTCTTAGATGTCGTAAAAAAACGGGTTTATATTTGCTATGATTATGGAACTATCTCGCTCGCACTAACTTAATTAATGAATGCCTTTCATTACAGCCTACAATTGTTCGCAGCAAACAAATGGCATTTCAAACATGTCTGTTTGTAGTCTTAATCCCTTGGTGTCGTCAGGAGATTCGTTTGGGATGAACACGGCGAGTAGTTGACGTCTGCTATTCCAGGCTCGCCCGCCGGCTCTTCCGATTCCGGGGTCGTCTGCGAGGCGAACGCGTTCGGAGCCGCGCAGGGAGTCGCGGAAAACAAAGGAGGGTCGTTATGCGCCGGGCGGGAGAATGAGGCTCGTTGTCGGAGTCTGCTCGTAGTATTTCCCTTCCCGCCGCTTTTGTTCCGAGGGAGACGAGAAAGAGGAGTAAAGGACAAAACAAACACGCAGAGGAGATCTCACACCAAGACACACTCGCTAATTCCATCTCTAGAGCCAGCTCACAAAAAAAACAATTAAAAAGTAAACGAAAAAGGAGATGAGAGAAAGGAGAAGAACAAGAGGTCTCTCTCTCTCTCTCTCTCTCTCTGAGGGTCCATTATGATGTGAACATGTTAAGCGTTCTTAGCACGAAGAAGGGAAATTCTAGTATGAGTACAGAGAATTTTTTGACACTTAGAAATAATTTAGCGTTCACCAGAGTTACATTTATATTGTTTTAATTGGTTGGTGAGGTGGATATAGTACTCGCCTACCACACGGGTGGCCAGGGTTCAAATCCCTGCAGAGGTGGATTTATTTCAGAGGAAACCCGATCCCTACTTGAATGTCTTGTGGAAGGTACTTCAAGTACAGTACTCGGTCTGTCGGATGAGACGCTAAACCGTGGTCCACTTGGCGCCTATCGTTAAGAGCAGGCTAATACCGACGCCAGGTTTCCATCCACCCTTCCTCCCTTACCTATGTTTCCTTGTTCTAGCGGGCTTCAACCATTGGGTTATTTAGTTTGATACTTTATTTAAGTCTATATTGGTAAACCAGGCGATGTGAGTCAGCTGCCTTTTACAGCACTTTCAGATCGGCCTAAGACTAAGATAGGAAGGTCGACGTTATGAACATAGCGGATTATTCCGCTCGAATAAACAGGAAGGGGCTTCAACTCCGGAATATTTGAAATAGTCTTTTGTTTCCCGTCACTCTCACCCTTCAGTGTTTGTAGTCCTTGAGGCGCACACGAAGGGAAGATTTACATGCAGGCCAACTTCACATACTCTCTTTAATGGACGACATCCAAAAATGCCGTCATCAAAGTTTGGGATACTTATTTATAGCTCATGGCTCACGGAAAACGACACAGCGCCAGCATATACGGGAGGATTTTCAAGCAAATCCTATATCCAAACCAAATCCTATCATACCATGTGATATAATCCTATCATGAATATTTGACAAGTAGTTGGCCGGCCGCCCATGAGTTTATTGGTTATACACGTCAATTTAAAGGTAGGGGGTTGTAATTTGACATGAATACCTAAAAATGACGGAGAAAACACATAACTGCCGAAAAATAGTAAAAAACAGGGAACAAATATTTAAATGGGTTGCTTCGACCTCATCTTTATCAACTCTCACCATGGAAAAAATGCTATGACATATACGAACCTTTATTTTACCTTTTGGTTCCGCTGGCAATACAGATATCGGGTTGAAAATTTCGCTGATAGAATGGTTGTATTTTTTTTTTTAATTCTCGCGTTCGCTCTTCCCGTACGCTTCGTTTGTGCAATATTACCGCGTTTTTAATCGCCCGTTTATTCACAATTTCGACAACAGAAGGGGGTCGGGTTGGTTAGGCGGCTTGGGTACTCGCTTACCACACGGGTGGCCAGGGTTCAAATCCCTGCAGGGGAGGATGTTTTTCAGAGAAAACCCGATCCCTACTTGACTGTCTTGTGGAGGACACTTCAAGTGCAGTACTCCGTCTGTCGGATGAGACGTTAAACCGTGGTCCCCTTGGCGCCTTTCGTAGGCTAATGCCGACGCCGGGTTTCTATCCACCCTTCCTCCCTTACCTATCCCCATATGGCTCAAATGATCTTAGCTGTCTGTCGCCTCCCCTAATACCCAATCCTATCCAAGAATGTGTGGCAGGGGTGACCAGTGATGCACAAACCGTCAGGAACAATATCATACTGTCTATTTTACTAGATTAATGATTTATGAAAATAAAATGTCTTCGGGGCAGTTGCGGAAATTTTGCGACACCTTGGACGTAATTTATTCCCTGTATTTCTGTATAAATTTCCAAAAAAATGTTAAATTTATTGTAGAGTAGCTCGACAGAAATATAAAAGTCTTCCGGATTTATCTTGGTCCGAAACTCAGCCAATGGCCTCTAATGATTCCGCACCCGATGCGGACTCGGATGGCACGCCGTGAGTACGCGACTTTGTGCCGGAGGAGACCCCCAGTGGACCACGATGAAGATCGGTGCACTGGGGAGTAGTCGAGCGTATGGAGGGGCGGACAGAAATACCACACGGGAGTATGCGTGGGACCCGAAATAGACTCTTCCTCCAACACTTCCCCTTCGCCAGCATCCGAGTAATGTGCATTCGGAAGGGACGCGACCACTAAGACTGTCTTCGCACAAATGTCGCCTGGTCACTTCCTTCCCATGACTTCCCATGATGGGATGAGACTCTCTGAGAAACAAATCTTTTGACTCGAACGGGATTTGAAACCCGGATCTCTCAGATGCCGGTCAGGTGTGATGACCAGTTACGCAACCTAGCCAACGCAATTCAAGTGCAATTCGGCAGGGGTTATCGCGAACCCGTTGTTCTCATCACAATGTCACATTGTTACCCCTGAGACGCGGTCGTGCCTACTAAGCCACCGTCGCAAAGGATAAACACAACACTGTCTTTTGGGATGTCCATAGAAATAAACTGAAATAGGAATTTCGCAATGCTCAAAATGCAATGATCGTAAAAAAAGTAAGTGTTTAGTGGTAGTTATGATCAATTATTCTTAATATAGCAGCCATGAATTGCGCTCCTGGTTAGAGTCCTAAGAACTGTGGTTTCAACAGTTGACTCAGCCATCGTCATCGGCATCAAACCTGTGAATAAAACTATCTCTTCGACGGGAAAGCATATAATCCTCATGACGTAACATCTGTAGGACTCTATTATAATATTTTTCAGCGATATTGGGGTAAGGAAAACATATATCCTAAGCGATTAATGTAGATCCCATCATATACAATATTATCAAAACAAAAAATATTTTAGAGATCTTACATATTCTTCAATTTAATCAGTTTGAAGTGCAGCCGATCGTTCTTCAGCATATAAGACCAAGCGCATGACATTGCGATGTGACAACGAGGAAAAATAGAAGATACCCATTCCATGTTAAAACTGCTACGAGCGGATAAGGAGTAAAACACAGCTAATTGAAACATGATGTTGGGAGTTTCTGCGTATACATAATCTTACATAAGTAATATAGCCTGAAAAATACAGATCATGTGTTTTACAGGGATGAGCTGGGGAGATTATTTTAAACCGAGGCTAGATCCTTAGAACTGATACAGACGAAAAAATGAGAGAGAGAGCGACACATGGCCGAACTGTTAAAAGAGAATTTCACCCGCGACAGCCAAAAACAAGCAAACTGGGTTCGTCATAAATTTTCAAATGGCACAAAAAAGGGACAAATTTTGTAAGAATAACGCTAGGCCAATTAATATACTTGCATAAACAGATGAAAATAATGCCCAACAATTCTCATTCTCCTGGCAACGCCCACAATGCGAAGAACAAAACATCGCGTAAAAAAAGAAAGTACTCAGCAAAACTCGAACTCCTTTTTTTATTTTTTTTTATTGATAATTTTTTTCATTATAAGCACTATTAGAGGCAACAAATCTCAGAGAGAGACAATGATCCGTCTAGATCAGTGATGGGCAAACAACGGCCCGCGGGCCAGATGCGGCCCCTTGAAATGTTCTATCCGGCCCGCGCGACATTATTTCTAATCTTACTAATAAAAAAGAATACAGGCTATGAGAAAAATAAATATTTTCCTCTTTTTCTCTTTTGTTTTATATCAGTAACGACATACACATTTATTGACTTATCCTAGATATTAGAATGTTATGTTGAGAGTAAGAGGCACTGACTGGCTGCTGGCAACTTGGTAGCGAAGAGTAAAACTGAATTTTATAAAATGTATCATTTATATTTTTTAGCAAATCATATTGGCCCGCCTAAAGTTTTTTTTTCCTTTCCTTTGGCCCTCTCTTTAAAAAGTTTGCCCATCACTGGTCTAAACACATCTGGAATTTCCTTCCTCCCTTTCTCAATCTTGTTTCCCGTATTTTTTTCCATTTTATATTACCCCCCCACAGAATTACATTCCTCAGTACCCACACATAATACATCCTTAACAGACAATACACCCTTCGAATGAATCAAAATAAGCCTAAAATCGTAGTTGTCACCAGAGGAGGAGATCTAGATAAATTGTTCTAGACGGTGATTTGTTATCGCATGAGATAGAGTTTGAATACTTAGGAACCAAAATAACTTCTGACGGAAGGAGAACAAAAGAAATACGGAATACTCAAAGAAAAGGTTGCCTTTAATAGTAAGAACAAACTCTTCACGTCCAACTCCGTCGATGTTTTGCTCAGGAAAAAGCTAGTCAAGACCTTAGTGTGGGGTAAATTGATGAATGACAGCGATACATGGACTGTGGGACAAAGGGAGCAGAAATATCTAGAGGCTTTTGAGATGTGGTGTTATAGAAGAATGTATAAGATTGACTGGACAGAGCGAGTGACGAACCAAGAAGTACTCAGAAAAGTCAAGGAAGAACGGAGTCTGTGGAGAACAGTGAACAGGGGATGGATTGGCTATGTACTGCGGCCTAAGTGACGTGCGAAGGTGATTTTAGAAGGGATAATAGAAGTCAAAAGGTATAGAGGGAGACTAGAAGTATTGGAAGTTGATAATGGAGGACAGGGGATGGGTTTCAGAAATGAGGAAGATAGCAAGGGATAGAGAGAGGTCGAGGGGCTGTCGCGAACCAATCCTGATGGGTTAACAAGAGAAAATAAAATGTCCCCACATCCACTCCCGTCTTAATGAAAGCTCGAACATGCCTTAGTAGCAGCTCCAATAGCAGCCTGAAAATCAGCGAGATTCAGCAAAATGATTTGCCGTTACACCGATGAAGTTTTAGTAAAAAATATCTGCTCGAGTCACCTCAACGTGTTTAAGGGTGCTTGGAGCACCTTATGTTATTTAATCACCCGAGGGTGTACATATGTATTGGACGTTAATGGAGCGTTAAATACTCGGAAGCGTAAGGCTTCCCGGCACTAACAGGTCGCGTCTTTCGAATCGACGGATGTTGGAAGCACTCTCCTTGGGATTACGAAGACGCGAGAACAAAAACGAAACGCCTACGAAGCGTCACGTTAACAGGATATCGACGCACTTTCTACGGAGGGAAGGAGCTATAGCGTGGCAGCCTCGATCGAAGTCCATTAGACAGAGTAGGCGTGATTGGATCGGCTGACTGATGCACAACGCTTGCTAAGCGCTCAATGGCACAATCAAAAAGGTTTAGCAAGGCCTAAAGTGCCCTAATTTCGTTTCCACGGATATTTTTCGCAGCACGGAAGAAGTTTCGATTTCTACTCTCGACAGTGAAATTGTGCATTGCGTAAATGGAACGGTTGGTGCATTTTACGGTTTTTCGAATTTCTTTTTATATTTTCCCTCATTAACTCCACGGAATGCTTATGCTAAAGAGGCAAGAGTTCTTCAAATTCGTAGCCTATGCGTGGGCAGCGTTGTAAGCAGACAATGGGTCATAGATACGAGCTTGAACAGGAGAAACTGAAAGAAGCCTCTTAGAAGATTTATACGAAACTTCTTCACAGGAGGCTTGCTTTCTCTGCGCGTAAAACGCAAATAAATAAAAACCGTTATTGGAAATCCTAGGATATTTGACTAATGGTTATGTACCTATTCATAAAGCTGGCGTCTTTGCGATTACAGTGGTGTAACTCAAACCTCGATCGCATTGTTAGTTTCGGAATTATCCGAGATTTACAACTTTTATAACAGCTCGTGTAAAACCCAATAGAGAAACAATTGTTTTCCTTTGGTAAGTTAGAAACATGTTTGGCTTGCTTATAACGAAATCTCTCATATCTACAATGTATATTAAGAGAATGGCGATAGCATAAAGTCGGACCATCGGGTTTTCAGCGCCGAAAACAGGGCCTTTTTTCAAAACAAATTTCGTAAATGTGTAGATAAGGGGAGAAAAATTTATTCACACGCATTAGTAAACGTTAAAATAATCATTCTATGGTAAGCATTTCATTTCGTTGAAATCTGCTGACCATATTTGAAGATACAGGGTCTTAAACTCAACGGACTCGACTTTTTTAATGGACAGTAAGTATTCCTCTCCGTTCACAGGGGAGGAGTGATTGGAATAATAATAAGAATAAGCTTCTTCAAGGAATTAAGGGAGCTATGAGAGGGAGATTTTGGGGGAGGGGAGGTTTGAGTACGAAATTTAATACCAATTACTCATCCAAAACAATATCTCCCTCCATATTTATGTGATCCATATGAAGCGAGGTTGATATCGGAATTAGATCGCGAGCAGCGAAGAGGAGGTAGGTTTGTAAACCGATGCTACGATAAGTTTAGTAGTGTGTCTGGATTAATGGGAAAATTTGGATGGGAATCGCTATCACAGCGTAGATTAAATTATAGGCTTAACCTCTTAACTAAGTTTCGGGAAAAACATTTCTCTGACGGCGTAAAGAACAAACTATTTTCCCCCTCATACTACGGCAGATTAGATCGCAACAGTAAAATTAGAGAGATAGACTGTGGAACCGATAGGTATTAAAATGTCATTTATCCGCGTACCGTTCGGGACCATTAACAGCTGTGATCGTTGCCATGAATAGTGCGAATAGCGACATTAGCTAGACTGTAGATCTCTCTCTTTATATTCTCTACGTTCTTATTTATGCATGATGTAAATATTGATGTTCTTATTTATGCATGACATTTTGAATCTGTAGTAGTAGTCCTTGTATCCCTTGCATGTTGGAACGATTGACGATGGAATGTTTCTTGGTTAGTAGATTTTTCATTGGCGCGTTGAATGTGTGATTCGTTGGTTTCAATGTAGTTTCGGTGTTCTGTCGTATAATTCATGCATTCCTGGTGTGCAAGTACCTCCTGCTACACACCCTTTGGGTGGCTTGCAGGGTCTGACGTAGATGTAGATGTATTTTGAATTAAGGGAAGTAAAGTGGTTGAAACCTTAGCCCGGGAAGCCGAAAATTCCGAAGCCATAGCGCACGTATCGTTCCTAGGCTATGCATCGGAATCTACGTCACTCGTGAACAAGTGGTCCGAACCCTGCAGTTGTGAAATTTTCCATTGATTGTTTAACTCTAGTTACAGCCCAAATTTTGGAAATCCTAGTGGTTAGAAATGGGGTCGAATTTCCGATTCAGCGCCAAAGGAATTTTATAATAACCCCCTTGGAAACATTGATTTTCTTTTGAATGACCAATGCGCTTCCAAGAAGTTTATCGCCTACAAGTACGAAGGGAACATGATTTGTACCTGTTGGAGATCGAATTGGATTGGATATTTGGGGGTAGGCGACCGACGGCTTAGGTCATTTGCGCCATAGGGGATAGGTAAAGTGAGGAAGGGTGGACAGAAACCCGGCGTCGGCATTAGCCTGCTCTTAATGAAAAGTGCCAAGGGGACCACGGTTTAACGTCTCATTCGACGGACGGAGAACTTGTACTTGAAGTGCCCTCCACAAGACTCTCAAGTAGGGATCGGGTTTCCTCTGAAAAACATCCGCCTCAGCAGGGGGAACCCTGGCCGCCCGTGTGGTAGGCGAGTATTCTAGCCACCACACCAATCCGATCCCCCTGGATGGCAGCCGAGGTAGGTTTTAGAGTGTCCACAAAGCGTCTTCGATGCCCCTCCTTCGAGTGTCACAACACTATAACAGGCCTGAATCTGTTGAACTCCACCACCGTGCTTGAGCTTAAATTCCTTAGGAAAATTTTCAGACGTTTTTTATTATCATATATAACTTAGTGTATCTTAGCTGGATTTTGGTATTGAGTGAAAAAATAGACAAAGAGATTAAGAGGCGTAATCATGGTGGAAGGATAGCCAAAGGTAGCGCGAAGATTATTGAATATTTGTCCGAGAAAGCAAAAGTCGCAGAAGGCAGGAGTAACCTCGTCCCTCCTGTATTGTCTCGAATTGATCACTCATGTATTAAACAGAAATGAGAGGAGCAAGTAGCGATGATTTAACCATTCTGAGAGAATGGAATGAGAGTTGAATAACGATACATATTTATGATCGAGGAGAGACAGGAAGGGATTCGCCAAAGGAGTGACGCGTAAAGACGATGGAAGTGACTCAGAAGGCATTTGAGTTAGTATACTGAGCGCGCAAGAGGCAATGCTTGAATGTGGAAGGAGCGAAAGAGATACGCGATTATACGGCAGTATGGGAGTAATCATTAAAAATAGATAGTTTTTTAGGGCTTAGCTCTAAGAATGAGCACTTTTATATGTATTAATATGCAAAGTCAAGTCTAAAGCCTGAACCACCCTATACTTGACCTTGTACAAGTCCGAGGAAGCTAGCTAGCATACTAGTACTTGCTCAAGGTCAAGTATCGTGTGATTTAGGCCAAGCATGCTGGAAATCCTGCATGATCGCTAGCATACTACCTGGTATCCTTGTTTTAGTAATTGGTATTGTACTAGTTTGATACTTGCTCCTGGTAGGACCTAGAAGCAACTGACCAATCACCTTTGCTCTTTGCAATGCGGTCGTCAATTTTTATGTCAGCGCCTCCATAGTCCCTCGTGACAATTATAATTTCCTGCGATCAAATAAACAACTCAAACCTCACAACAATACACAATGGCTTGAGTACCTGAGACAATTGAGGTTTTAATCGATAATTATGGTAGGCATTCGTGTCTTTATAATACCAATAACGTTATTGAAGCATTCTTGCCCCTACTCCTGCTATTACGGCAGCTGCAGCGGCTAAAAGCCGTCGTCTGCGTTCGAAATCATCCATTTCGCTCGTCAAACTCCTTCCGCGACTGTACTAGATCAAAGATCTACCAAACAGACCTTGTGCAAGCTCAAGTATCGTGAGATAGCTCCTAGGAAAGTTTCAAGCATGCTAGGTTTCGTACTAGAAATCCAGTATTCGCTACCATCCTCGGACTTGTACAAGGTCAAGTATCGTGTGATTCAGGCTTTAGACAGGAAACGACGAGATGAGTATGAATACATTGCTCTTTAATAATACTAATGCCCACGATACTATGATTATTAGAACTGGAAAATAGTATGCCAATCTCATTATCAGCATTGGGACGGAGCACCTTTATTGGCACGGCGTCCAAAACTGGCAAATTCGGGCGACATGCACAGGTCCTCATGGGACGAATCACACGGCCTGACATCTCCATGATCAAAAGCAGTGAGGCCAGCCCAGGCACAACTATTTGTACTCCCTTTTTATAGAAGTTGTAAGGAGGAGGTATTCTACCCCATGAAAAAATAATTACTCGATATAATTGGTAGAATCAGGCGTAACTTCGTGGAAGATGTTAACATTATAATGATATTAACATTTAACTTCTCTATTCCACCATATCTTCACGTGTTGTTTTTAAGATATGGTGGAATTGCAAAGTTAAGAGTTCTCATTATAAATAACTACTCAACAATCACTATATTAAAGATGTTTTACCATTTGAAGGAAGGAAGGGAAATACAAAACCTTCAATATCTTCAGCCCATAATTACGTACGTTTTTTCCACCATTTCAAAGTAAACGCGTCAATACTAAGAGATAAAAAATTCTTCAGCGTCACCATAACAGGTGAAACATGGCATATTTTTTTGCAAGCTGACGTCAAAATTGCGTCTGAATAATGAATCCATTGAGGCCTTTTTCATATTTATTTCGTCCACAGAGACGTAATAATTCTCCTCCAAAGAATGAGAGACTTGAGGCATGGATTCAAGAAGTGGGTTTCTGGAAGATGATTTCCAACAACCGGAAAATTAGAACTTCACACCCGTTCTTTAGAGCCCAGAAACTCGCCGAAGCCATTAATCGCTACGATTCTCTCATATTTTTGCGGTTAACGCGAGTGGTCAAGAGAAGCGATCGCCCGTCAAAAGCGTTCAAATTAATTGGGTTACTTCACTGATACAAGGGTTCCACATTCAGCAGCTCGTGGAAGTTGTTCTCATTCCGAGAAGCTGCACTCGCAAAATCAAATACCGTAAAAAAATTCAATACTTGCGGACCATTCGACTTTGGTCACTGGGTCTAGACGGCTAGAATGCCTTATTAAACAGTAGGTTAAATTATAATTCGATCTTCCAGGACAGTAGAGACATATTTTTTCGTGTATGAAAGAACTCAGAATGATCCTGTAATTATTCAATTCTCGATACGGCGTACTTATTTGAGGATGCATTTATTCTTGAAGAAATGAGTGATAAGGGCGTGTACAGACATTCACCAATGGGCACCATAGGCTTTGCGCCAGCCTAAAACGGTTCCTGTAATAAAAATCGTACTAAATCAATTGCTCATTTCTTATTCGGAGAGAATTAAGGTTCGATGTAGGAAATTTGATAGGTTTCGGCCATACGTGTCGTATCTGGATCCAAAATACAGCGCCACCTCAAAGTATCTCGATTAGTTACATAGGAAAAGAAGTAATCAAAAGGAGTAATTGTAGGAATACAACATTCTTTGCTTAATGTTCATGTTCACCAAGTGTTATCTCTTATCACAATGCATAAGCAGCTAGTTAAAAATATGTTTAGTGAATTATCGAGAGAAAAATCTACAAATGACCTTAATTTGAGGAACGGTTACGTAATAACATCAGAATCATTTTATATTCATGAATATTACTTAATTGTAACCTAACTAAAAATCAAGCCAGAGAAAGGCAGTAACACCAACTGTCTACCAAAAAAGGTAGTATTCTGGACAGTTTAAAGCAATAAAAAAGTACACCAGGGTTGAAATTCGCAATGAAAAAATCATTTGACTTGACCGGGATTTAAACCTGGATCTCCCAATTGCCGGTCAGATGTATTAGCCAGTTATACCACCGACCGGGAATTGGGAGATTCGGGTTCGAATCCCGGTCAAGTCTAATGATTTTTTCATAGCGAATTTCAACCCAGGTGTATATGCACCCGTACGAGTGACTTCGTACCACATCATTTGTTAAATGCAATGATTGGAAATTAAAAAAGTATTTATTGTCGTCGACTAGTTTCGTCGCATTGTTGCATGGAAACTAATTTTTTTACACATACCTCAACAGATTTCTACAAAGTATCGACCTTATCCGCCAAAAAATACCCACTCATTATTAAAGACCACCAAGATCGAAGCATCCTTTTCAAGCAATCTTTCTTGATCAATCTTTTCGCCGTCATAGATTCTCGGGAACGCTCTTGAAATCTTCAGTTTCCATTCACTTTGCCCAAAAGAGCTCAAAATCAACTCTAATATATTCACCTGCTAACATCTTGTATCCCTCGATTCTATTTATCTCCCAACGCAGATCCACTGTTGAATATCTCGCGGTCCAAGGCGGCGGGCTAAAAGAGTGCTGACGCAACCGTCCGGCTTCCGGAATCCATGGCCAATTCTTTCGCGAAGGAATTTCACCGATCTTCCAGTTTCGCCTTCCCCGTTCCATGACGACTGTGGGCGGGGAGGTAAACAAAGGTGAAGGGGTGGGTTGGCGAGTGGGAGGGGGGGAGGGGCGAAGGAGAAAGGAGGTCAAACAACTCGCTCAACGGGGAGTGGCCTGATCTCCCCACCCAGCCAGTCGGAGAGCGAGCGCGCCAAGTGTACGCCAAGGCATGATGCTCGGCCCGCTTGTATTTCATTGGGAGCGGCCGATGACGGGACTCATTTGCGAAAGGCCAGGAATTTCTTTTTTTTCTTTTCTCTCCCAAAGTTTACGGGAGAACCACCACTTATAAGCTGTCTCTCTAGACGACGAATTCGGCAAGGACTAGATTTCATGTCCCAAAACAATGATATTATGGTATGGTAGTTGGACCCCTGAAAGTGTAGAGAACCGTGAGGGGATTCTTTGACATTCAAGGAAACCTACCTTTACCGGTAGAATACTAAAAATATAGTTCTGCGTGAAACATTTGCATACTTGTTTTCAACAGCAATATCCATGGATTAAATAGAAAAAATTAATAATCCCAATTTTGTTTTTTTCTAGAAATTCAATACCATATTGACTTATAAAACGCGATATACATACATACCAATCACGCCGTTCCCTTCCGGGGTAGGCAGAGTCACTATGTTTTACTCATAAATACATATTTGTACACCTAACTCTGCTTCAATAATTTCCTCCATTGGCGATTGTCTCTCTACTCTATATTAAACAAGTTTTACAAATTTCATTGTTATTAATTTACCATGTTATTTTTTATCATTCTGTCAATTTTTCTGTCATTTGACTTATAATTATTATTGTTCATGGTAGATATTGTCACATTGTTTACTTACTATTGTCTCACAATTGTATAGATGCTCTGCAGAAGAAATATTAATTTAATAAACCAATTATTTGAAATGTAGTCTGTTATCACAACTACTTACTAACTCCTCACCTCTTATATAAAGAGTTTTGAAGGAAGTATGATCCCGAGCAACGCCAGGTAATTCAGCTTGTCGACAATAAATTTGAAACAAAAAATAAAGATTTAATTATGAAGAGAGAGAAATGAGGCTCTAATTAAGGCACGAACGTGTTCGTACGTCTCGTCATCTTCACCTCCTTAGTATTCCTACAAGTCGTTTCTTCCTTCTACTCCTTAGTATTACATTAAAGCTCCTTCAGCTCCTTATGCTGCCAGTGTATGGGATCCATATGAAGCGGGGTTGATATTGGAATTAGATTGCGTGCAGCGAAGAGGAGCTAGGTTTGTAAAACGATGCTACGATGAGTTTACTAGCGTGTCTGGATTGTTAGAAGAATTGGGATGGATATCGCTATCGCAGCGTAGATTTTATTATAGACAAAACCTCTTAACTAAATTTCAGGAAAAACACTTCTCCAGCGACGTGAAAAACAATCAACCCCCTCGTACTACGGCAGATTAGATTTAAGATCTGCCAATCTTAGGTTAGATCGCGCAAATAAAATTAGAGAGATAGATTGTAGAACCGATAGGTATAAAATGTCATTTTTTCCGCGAACCATTCGGGACCATAACAGCTGTGATCGTCGTCATGAATAGTGCGAATAGTGACATTAGCTAGACTCTAGATCTTTTTCTTTATATTGCATCATATTTTGAATCTGTAGTAGTAGTATTTGTAGCCCTTGCATGTTGGGACGATTGACAATGGAATGTTTCTTGGTTTGTAGATTTTTAATTGGCGCGTTTCATGTGTGTTACGCTGGTTTCAATGTAGTTTCGGTGTTCTGCCATATAATTAATGCATGCCTGGTGTGGAAGCACCCCCTGCCACACACCCTTTGGGTGGCTTGCAGGGTATGACGTAGATGTATCCCTCAGACAAACGAGGGATAAAAGACTATTGCAAGTGAAGATGATGAGTTTATATCTTCCAACTGAAATCAAATGCCTCCGTTGCTCGGCAAAATTAAAATTTCGTGTTACACGAATTTCCTTGCTCACCCTTAAGTACAAGATCACTCTCATACACATCTTAATCACGTAGGTGGAGGTAACAGAGCTAGCATGCATAGCAAATTGTTCCCCCACCTGCCACACACCAAGTCAGCGCAGAAATCCCTTAGGATGCAGAAGGAAATTAATTTGCATTTTCACGGACCGTAGAGTTCAATTATATTCTCTCACGTCTTCCATTATCTCTTGGTTTGCCAATAAATCGCCAAGGACGGAGAGTCTCTAACTCCTGCGCACAGAGGAAACGCAACGAGAGGAAAGGCCATTTCGCGCGGTAATATCATTACATCACCACGGTATCCCTCAAGCACTAACAATCGACCGGAAACGATTCTTTGCTCGACACACAGTATTCACATTTTGTGCCATTTGAAGTTGGATCAAAAAGATTGTACTGAGCACAGAATATAGAAGTGTTTTTCTTCCAAGTTAATCAGATGGCAGCGAAATTTGCGTATTCAAGGGTAAGCACAATTTCATTCATACGGATTGTTCTGCCTCAACATGCAGGTTTTCTCACCGACTCTACCTCCACTCCTGTCTTCTCTCAGCCAATCGCTTCATTTCTACACCGTGGGTGGAATAAACATAAAATCTTCAAATGCAGTAAATTATCTGGGAATTACCATAACTTCAGATATATCGTGGGGATTGCACGTACAAAAAATATGCGTCACAGCATTAAAGAAACTAGGTTTTGTTAAGCGTATAATAGGAAGGATTTCGGATGAAAATCTCAAAGAGAGATGCTACTTCGCTCTGGTTAGGCCACACCTCGAATACGCCGCGAGCGTTTGGGACCCTGGCCATAAAGATTTAACCAAAAAAAATAATAAAATACAAAGAAAACCAGCGCGTTGTGTTAAAAACTGCTACGAGCGTACATATAATGTCTCGCAACTTTTGGAGGGATTAAGGTGGGAGCCCTTAGAGACTTGGAGGCTACACGCTAGGCTTAGGATGTTTGATAAATTCAGAACTGATATTTTTAAGAACGACATAGAGAATATTATCATGACTCCTCACTACATCTCTAGGTCTCACAGATGCGATAAAATAAGAGAGATACTCTGCCGAACAGATAGGTACAAAAACTCGTTCATTCCGCAAACAATAAGCGACCACAATAAAAATTGTGCTTCACTAAATACACTCCTATAATACATGCCACCATTTCATCTCCAAAAAACCTTTACACGGCTGGTGACCTAACACCCTCTGCCACACCCCCAAATGGCGGCTCGCGGGGTATTATGTAGATGTATTTTGATATTGTCCAACATTTGCTTTCACTTCCTTCCCCTTCTCTCCGCTTTCCCTCCGCCTTTCCTTTCATTTCTGTCGTTGGCAAACAATCTCTTCTCAAGCGATGTCCTATCCAGTTCCTTCTCCTTATCGTTTCCATCATAGTCCTGTCCTCACCTATTCCCCTAAGTAACTCCGCATTCCTCACATTATCGTTTCAACTCACTCTTTCCATCTTCCCTCATGTCCACATCTTTAGGGCTTCTAGTATTTTTTCATCTTCCCTCTTAATTGTCCAAGTCTCAGGAATGGGTTAAATGCAGTTCCAAGAGGGTACCAAAGAAGTGTCAGCAGAATAAAAACAGGAGGGATATTGTTCACATGAGGGGGTCGTGTATGACTGAATAATGGTTGCTCCAGAGATGCATATACCAACCCGCCAAGGGTCAGGCCAAGAAAGTCACAAGTGAACGTAGTGGAATATACTCATAACAGGAATATGAGGATGCATTAAAAAAAAGATTATGTAAATTGTACAGGAGCGAAAGAGGTAAGCGAGGAAGTAATCACAGGACTGGCTAAACTCTATCACGGTGCCACTCATCTGAAATGGAATGGCATAATCGGTATACTTACGCGGTGACGGGATGGTGTCACATAGGTTTGCACTGTCCTCACAGCAATTTTTTTTAAGTTTGAGATGGTGCAGCAACGGCCATATGTTGATTTAGCATGGAATGACCGGTCTGTTTGAATTCGTGAGTGCATGCGCTGTACACGTGCCATACATTTTCTTTCTACGAACGACCAACTTCCTATGGAGATAATGACCATACTTCCAAAATCAACCAGAGAATGCAAAAAACTAATAATAAGTTATACTCATTTCCTAACAGAATTATAACATGATGGAATCAATAACCTGGAGATTTATTCCTTCCCGACAGGTTCTAATATATTTAAGAAAATATATGATAATGCATCCATATAATCATTCCTGATCATAACCTTCAACTATATCATCTTAACTCACATGCCATAGAATTTCGATTTTGAATAAATAAATAATGCAGGTTTTTTCAGGAAAAATTATAGGTTCACCGGTAAATTTCATTTCATTTTACTGTATAGCTCCTTCGCTTTGATAAATTATCCAGAGCTTTCTCTCATCTCTAATTGATTATCTAAGCCCAAGTTACTTTATTGAAATTTCGATGAGAGGCATTCCACAAAAGGTACATAGGCCTGGAGACCATACCTACGTTAAGCCAACATTTTTGAAAACAAATTTCAGTTGGAAATGATGAACAGGCCTAATCAATCAACGACGGCAAAATTCATCACCTTTTGGAATAACGTCTCTTCGATGACTGCTGACCATGCAAACCGTATCCACCCGGTGCATATTGGTATTCCCAAATCGCGTAAAAAAATTTTATAGCTACTTAGAGCTCAATACACTTTCAAATACGTCGCAACATAACTGGAGAAAAATGAACCATGATTATATACGTTTGTAGCAGATTTCACAAGAGTTACTAATCTATGGTAGGTATTATGTTTATATACAATGGAAGTTCATGAGTTTATGGTAAAAGTAAACCTATCCAGGTTTGCAACCAACATCATGTGAGCAGAAAATATATTTACTCAATTGATTTCAGCACAAAAAGAACACTAAGCACAAAGAGATCACTTGAAATCAAGTTTTAATATTTTTCCACCCATATTACAAGATAACTTCAAATGCTATCAAGGAAAAAAATCTCAGCAATAGGTCTCAGTATGAGGCCAAAGGGAGTACTCCTCAGCTGACTAATAACAAAGGCTAAAGGTTTATGATAAGAGGAAAATCACCTTAACCATTAGCATTGACTCCAATGAAGGCGTCCAAAAATCATGATTAACATCTCAAAATGCCGCACGGAGGATGTGACTGGCGGTCGGAAAAAATAATTCTCCCATTGGTTCTCGCCGTACGAACAGACGGTAATAAGACCTCGGAACAATGAATACAACCGTGAGAGTTGAAGGAGAGGATTGAATTGCTTTAATCACAGAGGAAATGACTCACCAGAGAAAGTGTTTACTCTTACGGAATGGCATATAGATTAATAAGTGTTTCATAATGAGTTTCCACTAGGTAGCTGTATACATCTACATAGAACCCTTCGAGCCGCCGCATGGACGGGTGGCAGGGGGTGTTAGGTCAACAGACACGTAAAGATGCAAGGTGAAAGGAGGTGAAATAGTGACATGTATTATGGGAGTATATTTAGAGGAGCCTAAATTTTATTGTGGTCGCTTATTGTTTGCGGAAAGAGTGAGTTTTTGTACCTATCTGTTGGGCAGTGTATCTCTCTTGTTTTATCGCATCTGTCAGACCTAGAGATGTAGTGAGGAGTCATGATATTAGATTATTATAAAAACGGCCATATATAAATGAAAAACAGAAATCACTCCAAAATTTCGAATATCGCGCCGATAACAACAGTAATTGCTAGTTTTAACTAACGGATAAAACGTGCAATATACCTTCTTGTATCATTAACATCGCCGCCTGACTTTTAAGCTCCACTGTGAAAACAGAAGTGATTCAATCGTACGTGGTCGCAAAAGTTTTAACGAAT
Organism: Ceriagrion tenellum; assembly: GCA_963169105.1. Taxonomy (NCBI): domain Eukaryota; kingdom Metazoa; phylum Arthropoda; class Insecta; order Odonata; family Coenagrionidae; genus Ceriagrion; species Ceriagrion tenellum. The sequence continues at coordinate 13,421,476 of OY720639.1, forward strand.
TTCTTGAAACATAATCAAAATATGCAATAAACGACCCACGATTACCGTTCCAGGCACCTTAAAAGAACAACACCCTCAATATATTTCGACGCAAAAGTTTTTTTGCGTTAAATTTTTACAATCTCAGCTTTCACCCCTCAACGCCACGCCCAGTCACGTAACTCTCAGTTAACTTCCGGTACGCCGCCATCAGCGATCTAATTGAGATTCCTCCCACCGCGATTGCATTTTGCTCTTCTTTTTTATTTACGAGAGGAAGCCTCACTTTCTATATTAAAATTGCTATCGGCCCTGAGGGGTTGTGTTTGAATCGCTCGAGTAAATCTCGACCACGTAACTAAGGAGTCACGTGGTACAACAACGGACGGTTCGAGATTTAGGTATATTTGAACCACTTGTAAAAATCTTACGCAGCCTTTTTAACCAAGTTTTTCTCGCTGTATAATTGTTAACGGATTATTATATCCCAATTAGAGGCACACTAAACCACGTTCCACATGCTTTAATTATCCATCCGCGTGATTTAAACATACCAAAATCTCGAACCGTCCGTTGTTTTTCCACGTGACTCCTTAGTTACGTGATCGAGATTAACTCGAGCGATTCAAACACAACCCCCCTGGCGGTGGATCATTGATTCCTGAAGCCGTCAATTGTTTTCGCCAGTAGCCATTCCGCAGATAAGCCGAACAATTTTATAACAAAAAAAGCTAGCGAAAATTGTACTCATATTTGATGGATTTGCGAACAAAAGAACTTCATACGGCGATATATAGAGCTAGATATTAAAATAATGTGCATGAATTTAAAAAAAATTCTGACGTCAATAAAAAACAATGTAAAGGTAAAAAATCCTTTTCAACTGTGACGATTAATGCAAAGCTACGGTAAATGTATGAGTAACAAATGATCAGCCTCAATAAATGGGGAATATTACCAACCGCACTTTAAGCACATTATTACTTTTTAGAATGTGGTTGCAGTTTTCCACTTTGGTGATTCCATTAACTTTCTTTTACCTTAATATACGCGAATACTGATCTACATCTACATAATACCCCCGTGAGCCGCCGCATGGGCGTGTGGCAGGGGACGTTAGGTCACAAGCCGTGTAAAGGTGTAAGTTTTTTTTTGGAGATGAAATGGTGACATGAATTATAGGAGTGTATTTAGAGAGCTTAATTTTTATTGTGGTCGCTTATTGTTCGCGGAAAGAACAAGTTTTTGTACCTATCTGTTCGGCAGTGTATCTCTCTTATTTTATCGCGTCTGTGAGACCTAGAGATGTAGTGAGGCATCATGATAATATTCTCTGTGTCGCTGTGAAAAATTTCAGTTCTGAATTTATCAAGCAACCTAAGCCTAGCGTGTAGCCTCCGAGTCTCTAGGGGCTCCCACCTCAATCCCTCTAAAAGTTGTGAAACATTATATGTACGCTCGTAGCAGTTTTGAACGAAGCGCGCAGCTTTCCTTTGTATTTTATTAATATTTTGGTTAAATCGATTTGACTAGGGTCCCAAATGCTCGCCACGAGCATTTGGGACTCTGGCATTCGAGGTGTGGCCTAACCAGAGCGAAGGCGTGATCGAGGCTGAATGCATAGCTATGCACTCTGTGCAATGCAATGCTAAGAATTGTGATGACGGAAAGTCATGGGGCAAAAAAACAGGCAAAATTGTTTCCTATAAATTTGGAAAATAAAGGGAAACATGACTTAACTGTCGACTTGGATGTGAGAGTGAGTACCTTATTCTGGATACCCTCAGTCCAGTCTTTTCCCATCTTCAGTCCACGACACTTCCCGCAACGTAAGGTGAATACAAGGACTCTGGCAAGGTAGGAAAACCAACAACTGTTGCAACAAATGGGATAAGAATCGCTATTAGACCATCGATTAATATTTAGACTTAACTTTTCATGTAAGTTCCATGCCAATTGATTTGCTGACGACGTATAAAACTTACAAATCTTACAAATTCCGACATCCTACGGTAGATAAGATATTCTCGATTATTCTCGACCCATTTGGCGTTTGCATAATTTCTTTGGTGGTCATTTGCTTTCGAATTAATATTTGCCACCGGAATATAATGGCCTCTTATTCATAAAAAATGTTCAAACATGTTAATTTCAGATGCAATTTCCGATAAACATAATTTTTTCACGATTTTGGTGAAATAGCTTGTCAAGTTACGTTTAGCATTTGTACCTAAATATGATCTTTTATCGCGATAAATTTGAATATGATCGTTTTATTTTTCCTTGATTTCATCAATAACCTTGTTGTAATGACTGCAAGATCCTGATACCGGATGATTCCCCTATGTGATTTTGATTCAGGATATAATGTTAGTTTCTTACAATATGCCATTCTTAATTTCAAAGTTAAGATACGCTTTGTCGTTTTCAGCTAGAGAGATATGATTTTGAAATTTCGCCAGCGAACAATTCCTAGCAGGATTTTGCAAACATTCAATAGTTTTGGCTAACATCAGCTTTGGTAGGGTGTAGCTTAGTGCATGATGGCGATAAATGATCCCCTGCCACACACCCTTGAGGTGGCTAGCATGGTACGAAGATGTAGATGAGCCATCAGTATTACGTCACTGTCGATTTCAATGAAGCAGTATACGTGCGTGTTTCAGCGGAAAAACGCGTCTACTTTGCAGTTACACTGCTCATTTCTCAGTCTCAACACAACAATCATCCAAGCCGTTCGAACGCAGCTCAGCGGCGATGAATCGACCCGCTACCCTTCTTCTTCGTAAACACTCATTTTCCACCCATTCCCCAAAGCTATGCCTCGAAAGTTCTCCCCCAATAATCCTCACATTAATTGGATGAAGGGAGGAAAAAAAACAAAGAAATAGTCCGGGCCGATGTTAAAAGAGGCGCTGCGAGCGTCCAATTTCCTCCAACCGCCACGGGGGCTATAAAACTAGGACGGACGCCAGCGAAACTCTCCGTGTACATGGACGCTCACGTCATTTGTTTCTTTTGTTTACGAGGAAGGACGTAAAAGCGATGGGCGAAAGTGGCGCCATTATGCTCTCCCGACGGTGACTGAGTCGACTCCTCTCCGTCCTGGGTCATCTTGGGCTCAAAGTAATCTTCCGACCCATTGGCAAAGACACTAACCAATTAGGATAGATTTTCCAAGCTCTTCGATGAGAGAATTACGGCATGAAATGCATTTCATTCCTCCAAGATTCACCTTCACCCGCGCTACGAATCACTCCGAGTTTAGGACTTATCAAATATTAACAACATCAAAACTTTCTCGTCTAATAAGTGCAAATGCTCCGGTTAATTACCTCCGCGAGATAACAAGCCCATCCTGGGAAGCAGTGCGATACCATAGGAAAATATTTTTATGACATAGGGATACAAAAATATCAAGTATATCAGTTGCTCTTTAAGGTAGTCCGAGCGAGATAGTTCCCTAGTCATAATAGACACCATATCCGAATCATACATTTTAATTTCACCAGCTGTAGGACAATTCAATTAAATATTGCATCATTAATGGTGCAATAATATATTTTTATATGACAGAAATTGTAGATATTAAGCGTAGTAAAAATATTTTTCTTGGCCATAAATGAGAGTGGCGACCCCTCGTATAAGGGTGAAGAGTGGAGAGATATCTCCCTTCCTCAACTCTCCCTTTTGGAATAAAGGGGCTGAGACTGCCGAAGGGGCGGGGGGGGGGTCATTGGGGGTGGCAAGAGGAGGGAGGGGAAGTAGTTGTGGGACCTTTAAAATAGGGATGAGTCGATTCCACTTTTTTTTCGATTCCCAATTCTCGATTCCGATATAAAAAGAGAAGTTTCAGGCTTGACGTGGTGGAAGGATTACATCATAAAGAATGAAAGTAATGCACGTATCCACTTAGATGAAATTTTTACTCCACCTAGGTTCCGATGTACTGCATCGTGCATTGATAATGATGTATCGTGACCCGATGATAATGTAGTACATCGAAACCTAGGTCGAGTAAAAATTTTATCTAAGTAGATACGTGCATTACTTTCATTCTTTATGATCTCAATTCCGATTCCATCGATTCTTATTCCTGATAACAGGTGGGATATTGATGTACCAGTAGTGTACGACTATTATTTAAATTCAAGTATTGGCTGGAATGAAATAACAAAGACAATTAAGTCGTTAAAAAAGTATATTTATTAACAAATAGCAAATATAACCTCAGCTTATTGAGGCAGATAAAAAGTACAAATTGATAGCATACACCCAAAATTACTGAGACAGATATAGGTAATGCGATTAATGAAATTTGATTTGAATAGTTATTTATCTGGAATCGATGGAGTCGGAATCGACTTTAGGCGATCGATTTTCGTTTCCGACTCTAATCCTGAGAATCGGTGGAATCGAGAGTTCTCATTTGTATTCGATTGGATTTGATAGGATTTTTGGAGAGGCGACCGACGGCTAAGGTCATTTGCGCCATAGGGGATAGGTAAGGGAGGAAGGGTGGATAGAAACCCGGCGTCGGCATTGGCCTGCTCTTAACAAAAGGCGCCAAGGGGACCACGGCTTAACGTCTCATCCGACAGACGGAGTACTGTACTTGAAGTGCCCTCCGCGAGACACTCAAGTAGGGATCGGGTGTCCTCTGAAAAACATCCGCCTACGAAGGGATTTAAACCCTGGCCGCCCGTGTGGTAGGGCGAGTACTCTAGCCACTACACCAACCCGATCCACCTCATTTGGATTCGACTCATCCTTACTCTACACATCTTTATTTGGAACGACCCGGGTTTCGACATCCAACGTCATCTTCAGGATGTCGTTGAACATCGAAATTCGGATCATTCCAAAGGAAGGTACGTGGAATCACAAAATTACGAGTAATCATTATATTGTTAACAAATTTCGCCAAGTTACACCTGAAACTGCCAATTAATTCAGTAACTTCAATTGGGAAAAATTTCTGCATTTTTCTGTTGGCCACAATTTTCCCGGCGATTCTCGTGACCCACATGTGGCGAGTGGCGACCCCTAGTGAAAGGGTGAAGTGTGGAGAGATCTCTCCCTTTCCACCTCTCCCTTTTGGGAATAAAGGGACTGAGACTGCCAGAGGAATGGGGGAAAGGTAGTTGTGGGACCTTTAAAGGGCTTTAATGTTAATCTCCGGCGAATGGCGGGGGAGCAGCGAAGGAGACCTTTCGGCCGAAAGACGGAGGGATTTGAATGGAGGGGGAGGGAAACCCCAGGAAATGGGGAATTGGTGGAGACCGGGAAATCTCCAGGCATTAAATTAAGGGCCCGGAAAAGGGGTTTTCATTTTTTTCTCCCCTTACAATTTCTCCCCACGAAAAAAAACTGTAATCGAGGGTGGGAGGGACCAAAATGGGCGAGGGACGAAGGGTTAAACCGATGCCAGCGTACAAAAAAATTAAAAAAAAAAAACAAAAGTCATGGACACTTCTTATTTTTATCCGAGTTCCACTCCACAACACTGACCAGAGCCGCGATCCTTAAAATTTCTTACGAGCAAACATGGTGTAGTGCTTTTTGGCAGTTAAAATCGAATAGGACAGGACTTGAGGGGCACATTCTGAGGCAAGAGAGCATGATAAAGACAATACAAGAAGGAATGACTGAAGGAACAAGATGTAGAGGAAGACCTCGACTTGATTATACGAAGCAGTTATTGAAGGATTTGAACTGCAACAGCAAACAGGAACTGAAAAGTAGAGCCGAAAAGAGAACCGACTGTGAGGACTGCTTAAGACCAATCTTTATGATTGAATCCCTATGAAGAAGGATAGGAATTTATTGAAAACTGGGTGGTTTACACCCTGGATTGAAAAATTGTAAAAACAAATCCGGACCCCACCAATTGCGGGTATTATGATTAGCATTATTCTAAACATATTTAACAGCGCACGCAGGTAAGACGTGAGTCAATAAGTGACAAAGTGTCACACGGATTGGTCCTGCAATTACTTTTTCCACGCGTCATTTTTGACTTGAATAGACATCAGTAAAGTAAAAATCATTTCCTTCTACCTTGATGCACGCCCTTGCGGAAAGTGGGTAAAATGTTTATGATTCCATAAACACCAGAAAATTTTGCAACAACAAAACAGCCAGTTGCGAAGGTGTCTTCCTTCACCAAACGGTGTGAAGGAAATTCAGTCAAAGACTTATATGCGTAATTTAGTTAATTACTGAGAATTACAGTGATAACCTACATTACTTTTGCGCCATTATCTCTCCAATATTTACCACATAATTCTTAAAACTGCTGGTCTTAGAAAAATTAAGGTAGTCCCAGCGAGATAGTTCTCTAGTCATAATAGAGATCATATTTAAATTATACATTTTAATTTCACCAGCTCTATGATACATCAATTAAATATTGCATTATTAATGGTGCAATAAAATAGGTTTATATGATATAAATTGTTATTAATTAAATGAGATTATCTAAGTAAGTCTTTAACTTGACTCATTTTTTTCGCGCGGTGCGTTTGAAACTCCTTCCAAATGGAAGGTTTTATGTGATACCCAAGAACCTACTGCGGTTACAATATGATTAATTTTTAAATATATGTAGTTGAGAAAACATACAAAATACACGCTGTTAGTTTTCTTACGACATCTAAGTGTTAGAAATTCCTCATTTTGTAAATACTTCCTCTCTGGAGTGCATACACGTACCATTTACCATGTAAAAGGGCTGGTATTTTTTGGCAAATGTCTCCGAAAGGAATGAGGTAAGGGGTAGAATTGTTGGTGTAATTGGATGGGTGAGATGTATTTCTTTAAAATGAGTCCAAATTCATTGATTTCTAATTAAAATGATATTCCGCTCTTAGTACCTCAAGTCCGAACGTGGCCTCTGTTATGATTGGGGAAGAGTCCGGCTGAAAACCACCGCACGAGTGCACCTCCGTCAAGTGGGAGGAACTTGCAATCGAGAGTGGGATGTCCCATTCGGCTTGAGTTGTTGGGAGTCAGTGGACAGTGGGGGGAGGAGGGCGAGGGAAGAACCTTCTTTCAAAAGATCGTTCCTGTGCGGCGTTCAAATGGCATTGTTGGGGGAGTGGTAATAATAATGGTGCCCCCCTTAGAGGCCTGGGGATGAGCGCAAGGTCATCGCGGGAGTCGATTCGACACGGTTCGTGGGTGGCCGAGGCGATCAGTCGTGAGGGGAGGGAGGGAAGTGGGCGGAAAAGGATCGGGTCACGTATGTGGGGTCGAATGGACAAATTGGAGAAGGGAAAATGAGGGAGACTCGACTTTTCTCATTTCTAGCATCCCTCGCGAAAAGCGATGGTTTAGTCGGATGAACGGGACAGAGGGGGACAGCCAGGCGGAAGGTGCAGCGGGTGCAAGTGGGCGGATGTGGGAATGAGAGAAGTAAAAATGAAAAAATAATATTCATAGAAACATCTGAAAACCTCCTTACCCTAAACTAATGAGAAAGATCTGTACCTAAATACAGCATCAAAATCATACGGATGAGCGACGACGTAATGTCCTGGAATACAGAATTTTTAGGCAATTTTAAGGCGAAGGGTTGCATTTAAGGGCACCATTAAATCTCCATTAAAGGTAGTATCATATAGAGTGTTTCACAGGGGAATGCAATAGGCCTAACTCTGTGATTTGTGATTATTACCATGGTCGGTGAAATATATGACAGTAATGTCCAATTATTCGCAGACGGTTTAGGAATGTAAAAGGAAAATTCGTAATCACAATGATAAACAATGGCAAACAAAGGGCCTCAACGCAAACTACAAGGGGTGAGATGCGCGCCAATTTAATTCATTTCAAAATATATTATAAATAATTAATAAATTACAAAAAATGTGTTTTAATGTTTTTCTGGAAAAGTATACACTCTCCTCGTCACAGATTTTGCATGTGGTTTAGCCAATCAGAATGTGAAATCTGTTAAATATACATGTCGGAGTTACACGGGTTAATGATTTGGCGTGGAGTAAATATATTCGGGAACTGGCCAACAAGCAAAATGGGTTTTGTCAAAAGAGTACTTGGCTCATGCGACGACAGAGTTTGGGAAATTGGCTGTTTCTTCATTGTTAGACCCCACATGAATTACGCTGTCAGTATTAGAGATCCTTAAAAGGTAGGCTTAAAAGGCGAATTAGAACGCTTGCAGCAAAGATCGACAAGACAGGCTTTTTTGATAATCTGGTCAAAGTTCCATGCCATCTGCAGCAACAGGGATGTCTACATCTTCATAATATCAACAGTATAGCATCAGAGCATGTGCGTATTCCAAATATGGACTGAACGACTTGCAAGTGTTCTAATCTCCTTATTGCTTGGCGACGTGTTAACTACGTCGTCGATGCTCATCTTCGACCATTTCTCGTCTCATCGATGGAGAGATTCGCCTGAAGTGTTCTCGTTCAATTTGACGCTCAACGAGGGAGTGAGTGCGGCAAGATGACATGTTTACGACCGCCTTAAACACGCTCCAATCATGAGCGACGAGGAACGGTCCAGAGATGGTCAAGAGGAAATATACATCGTTATCCTGGTATATCTCGGCGGATCCTACGTAGAAATTTTCGTGCTCCCGAGACATTGCAAGAAGAAAACAATACGTCACTTTAAACAGCAATCAATGCCATCAAAGTCTTTGAAAAACGCGCTTTATCGAATTCTTCCTCAGGATTTGCTACATTTCCACGGCCCTATCTACCTACCTCTAGAGTTCCCTTACCTCACCTTTTGCGCGTTGGAATACTATCTACCCTTCTCTATCCCTTACATTAAACTAATTTTCTTTCTTCGCCTTCCCTACTTGCTCAACATCCTTCCCTCTATTACGCCGATGGACAACCCACTACACCTTATTACATTATTAAAGAAACTAGGTTTTGTTAAGCGTATAATAGGAAGGTCCTCGGATGAAAAAGTCAAAGAAAGACTTCGCTCTGGTTATGCCACGTCTCGAATACGCCGCAAGCATTTGTGACCCTGGTAAAATAGATTTACTTAACCACAAAAATTAATAAAATACAAAGGAAAGCAGCGCACTTCGTTAAAAACTGCTACGTGCGCGCATATAGTGTCCCGCAAATTTTAGAGGGATTAAGGTGGGAGCCCCCTAGAGACTCGGAGGCTACACGCTAGGCTTAGGTTGTTTGATAAATTCAGAACTGATATTTTTTAGATCGACATAGAGAATATTACCCTGATGCCTCACCACATCTCTAGGTCTGACAGAGGCGATAAAATAAGAGAGATACACTGCCGAACAGATAGGTACAAAAACTCGTTCTTTCCGCGAGCAATATGCAACCACAATAAAAATAAAGCCCCACTTAATACACTCCTATGATACATGTCACCATTTCATCTCCAAAAACTTACACATTTACACGACTGGTGACCTAACACCCCCTGCCACACGTCCATGCGGCGGCTCGCAGGGTACTATGTAAATGAAGATTGGTTCCTCCAGCCTCCTACCCTGCCTCCTCCAGATTTCATTCAGAAGTTTCCTCTCCTCCTCCACCATACTGAGCACTTCCTCGTTCGGCTTCCATTTCGTCCACCATTTCGCCAGACCCTCATATCAAACGCCTGCAACCTATTCACGCCCACTATTTCAGATGAATTTAGTTGCATGCCTTAAGGGAGCCCGAGCGAGATAGTTCCCTAGTCATAAATGAGACCATATTCGAATTGCACGTTTTAATTTTGTACCAGTTGTAAGACACATCAATTAAATATTGCATTAGTAATGGTACAATAATGTAGTTTTAAAGGACAGAAATCGTAATTAAACGAAAATATCTAAATAAGTCTCTAACTTGACTCATTTTTTTCGCGCGGTGCGTATGAAACTCCCTCAAAACGGAAGGTTTTTTGTGATACCCGAGAACCTACTGCGGTGACAATATGATTTATTTTAAAATATAGTCGAGAAAACATAGAAACTCTACGCTGTTAGCTTTTTTACGACATATAAGTGTTAGAAATATCTCATTTTGTAAATAATGTCTCTCTGGAGATCATACACGTACCGTTTCCCATGCAAAAGGACTGATATTTTTTGGAAAATATCTCGGAAAGTTAAGCGGTAAGGGGTTGAATTTTTGGTGTCATTAGAAGGGTGAGATATTTTTGTTTAAAATGAGACCAAATTCATTGGTTTCTAAGTAAAATGATATTTCGCTCAAACTACCTTATGTATGAGAAATAAGTTAATAGAGAACATTTAATTTCGTTATTCTTAGCGTAGGATATCAAACACGTTCTCGAAGGTACTCGAGGCAATTGCGTTGATTTTCTCAGCCTGGCAATGATTGATGATGACTTAATTTTTTACCATAGTCAAATATTTTTACCTCCAGCAGTACTCTCAGGCCCAATTTTATAACATCACATTAACATTTTTAGCGACGTGCAATACAAATACACGTACATGTTCTCTCACACTGGCAACGCTAACGTAGACTAGCATACAGTCCGATGTTAATCACAGAACATGATCCCTTAGTAAACATCTAGTTGACGAAAAGTCTACTTTATCATGCTGTTAATTTCAATAACACTCTGTAGTAGCAGGAGTTCTTGCATAAAATTGCCGTGAAATTGATTATCTGTCTCCCTTTTGATTTATGTCATGGACTTAATTACAAGTTCCAAGCAAACATTGATGTCAACAAAATGATTCCATTAATGACCGGCTGGATGGAGAACAAACCACTTAAGCGGGCATAGGCCGAGCAAGTGGATGCGATCGGCTGGCTGTCCGAACCTGGCCCCGAGGTCAAAGTAATGAATAGTGAAAAGGCTTCCTTCCGATTAAAGCGAAGACGGCGGGGCCGAGCCAGCATCTTCGTTCGTGTAGACACCACATTCTGTTCCCTTGGCGGCGAACAACTGGACGTTAATCTATCCAAAGTAGAGAATGGAATAAAACGGTCAATCGTAAATGAGTAGGGGCCTTATTTCATAAGAATTCGATGCGGTCAAACCTCGGAAAACCCGTGGATGTGACGTCAAATTCCACGAAACTCAACTTTCGAGTGGTCCTATTTGAATGTTTAGTGGCGGTGACCTCAAAATTTTGTCACCGCCGAGACTCGGCAATCCCAAAACCTTACCGAATAACCCATCATGGGCCTCATTCAAGTAGGCCTCGACACGGTCGAAACTCGTGAAATCCGTGGGTATAACGTCAGAATCCCCGACACATTTAGATCCACCCAAATATTTTACCCAAGCATCACCCTAAGATTTAACCTATATTTCTCCCCGAAGGGACTATTTTTTGCCGTAAGTTGAAAATATTTTGCTAGAGCCAAACTATTACGGCAGGGACGATCACAGGAATAAGATTAAGGAAACAGACTGCAGAACCAATAGATTTCAAATGTCATTTTTTTGCACGTACTATAAGGGACCATAATAGTTGTGATAGATCAGTTCTAGGATACTGACTAGGTTAAATAGGCTTTTTAGTAGTGCTAAATATCTTAGCATGAATTGTAGATACTAACCTCGCATGCAATCTCCGGCATGATATACTCCTGCCTGTCTTAGTACCTTATGGTTCTATTTATTTGTCGCATTAATAATACTAAGCAGCAATTATATCTTGAGTAGTATGCTGCATGGTAGCATGTTCTTCTTCTTATCACTCTCTTAGTTTGTGGTCTGACTACGTACCGTTGCCCTGACTGCTTTTGGCATTCGGGGGAACGTGCGCGGTTCTGATTTGAACTGGGACGAGTGCTGCATGCCTGGTGTGGAATCATCCTGTGCCACGCGCCCTAGTGGTAGTTTGCACGATATTTCGTAGATGCAGATGTAGAAATTTCAACTTTCGAATGGCTGTATTTGAAATCTTCGAGGCTGTTACAGGAATTTCCGCCACTGCCGAGGGTTGGAAATTCCGAGACCATACCGATTACCTCTCCCCCCCTCCCAGTTAAGACTACACGGCTTCCATGAGGAAGGAGGAAATAGAAACATCCACAAGGCAAGAGGGAGAACATCGAAGAGAAATTGAAACGCGTTGAATCACGCCCGCCGAGTGATTTCATGTACCGTTTTCGATTCGGAAAAACCATCTTCCTCCGAAAGGAAACAAGTGAAAACCTCCGCTTGCGTGGTATAAAAAAACGTGAAAGGCTGTAATATTCGAGGGAAAAGTTTCAAAAGCCACAAAGTGGGATTGCAGGTTATTCCAACGCTTGGAGAGGAATGAAGCCGTAATTTCTAAGCGCCGCGTTGCCTTCAATTGTCGGCAGATGACCTCGCATTTTCCCTCGAGCATTTTGAAGTTGGAAAGATTTTAAACATTTTCAACGGATATCACCATCTCAAGCCGGTTTCACACGATCATTGACCCTGCTCGAATATACTCGCTAGGATGATAGCTTTCCAAGATCGTGCGGTCTATAACCAGAACGCCGTATGACAAGTATAATTGTCATCATACTCGCTGAGGTGCTTGACTTCATATTTGGTACGATGCTATAGTTTGCCACGATCTCCCAGTAGGACCGTGTAGCCTTCGAAAACTCACGTCAACTTTTACAGACGCTGATCGACCTTCGCTTTATGGAAATCAGCGCCATATTCTTTCTGCTAGCGCCCCCCCCAGCGTAGCTTTCTGCTCCCATTGAAGGGAGAAATATAAGTTAAATCGTCTACGAAAGTTTGATGTAGACTATTTTTGCCCGACGTTGAAAATATTTTGCTAGAGCCAAACTATTATGGTAGAAACGATCACAGGAGTAAGATTAAGGAAATAGACCTCAGAACCGGTAGATTTAAGATGTCATTTTTCCATGTAAAATAAGGGACCATAATAGTTGTGATAGATCAGTTCTAGGATACTGACTAGGTTAAATGGGTTTTTTCAGTAGTGCTAAATATCTTAACATGAATTGTAGATACTAACCAACCACGCAATCTCCGGCATGATATACTCCTGCATGTCTTATTACCTTGTAGTTCTATTTATTTGTCTCATTAATAATACTAACCAGTAGTTATATCTTGAGTAGTGTACTGCATGGTAGCATGTTCTTCTTCTGATCACTCTCCTAGTTTGTGGTCTGACTGCGTACCGTTGCCCTGACTGCTTTTGGCATTCGGGGGAACGTGCGCGGTTCTGATTTGAACAGGGACGAGTACTGCATGCCTGGTGTGGAATCATCCCGTGCCAATCATCCTAATGGTGGCTTGAGCGGGATTTCACAGATGTAGATGCTACCACTAATTTTCAGGGTACGAAATCAACAGTAAGTAATCACTGTCCATACCACTGTATTGGTCGTATGCTGTACCTTATCCGTAGATTTAAATATATTCAGCAGAACTGCATCACAATGTGAATGGAAATGCCGCTACCCCGCAAGTTCAAGTGCAATGATCGCGTGAAACTTCCTAGCCTTCTCGGCGCTTATTTCAACAACACCTTGGATGGACATGTCCCGAAATCTCATTCCGTGTTCTGACATCCAACATGCGCGTAAGGGCCATAAAAAAGAACGCCACACCTACGTTGGATAATCTCCCGGAGAGAGAAAGAGACGTTTCTTCTTTTTTTTATTTTCCCGCAGTCCACGGAGGGAGGAGAGATAAGGAGGAGGAAGGGAGGAAAGGGGAGGGTAGGAAACAAAAGAGAATCGCCGGGGATCGATTACGGGGCACGTGGCTCCCTGGGCCCCTTCAAAAAATAGAAAAAAAACAAGCAAACGACGATTTCCCTTTTCCGCAAGGCCGAAGACCGCAATGTGCGAGACCGCGGTTCGAGCCCAGTCGTGAAGTCGACGAGACCTTTCAACCAAAACCTTGGGTTTGGTCAATTATTATTATGATGTATTCTACGAGTAAAGGTAGGTTTTGTTGAATGTCAGAGAATCTCCTCTCGGTCTTCTACACATTCAGGGGCCTATCTCACTCTGGTATATCCTTTTTCGCCTCGGCATAAGATCTACCCTTCTTCATCCCGTCCATGATACCTATTTGTGCAAAGGAGATCCGCTAGGTTTGTTAAAGGCCGTTATGATAATTGTATAAGTGTTAAGAGTTTAATAGAAGAACTAGGATGGGAATTACTATCAGAACGCAGGTTAAAATATAGGTTAAACCTTTTAAGTAAGTTCGAAACCGATTTGTTCACAGATGACGTTAGATATATATTGAGAACCCCTGCGTATTATGCTAGGTTTGATCATATTTACAAAATTAGAGAGATAGATTGTCGTACCGATAGATTTAAAATGTCATTTTTCCCGCGTACCATAAGAGAGAACAATAGGCAGCGTAGCAAAGGGATAGGTAGGTGAAATATAGTTAGAGTAGTCTGTAGCACATGATGCTTGTAATAACAACCAATAATCCCTTTCTTATTATGTAGATACTAACCACCTAGCTGCACGTGACCCTGTGTTCTAGCATGCCTCCCTTAAATATCCTACTTGCATGGCAATAGTGCATATTTGGTGATCTTTATCCCCTGCCACACACCCTCGTGGTGGCTCCCAGGGTATTACGTAGATGTAGATGTATTCTCTTTCTTCCCCTACCCCGCTTGCCCAGCATCCTTCCCTCTGTCACACTCTTCAGCAACCCATTACCCTTCATTACATCCTTCAGCCATCTACGTAGCCTATCCCTGATTTCATTCAAGAGTTTCCTTTCCTCGCCCACCATCTCAAGCACTTCCTCGTTAGTCTTCCTTTCCGTCCACCTAACCTTCCCCATCCTTCTCCACACCCACATCTCAAATGCCTGCAGCCTATTCTCGTCCTCCTTTCTGAGGGTCCACGTTTCTGCCCCATATACTACGTTCCATATCAAGCTCTTCACCAGCCTCTTCGTCACATCCTTACCCAAGATCCCCGTCATCAACTCTCTTCTACAGCTAAACGCCTCCTTAGATAGCGCTACTCTCTTCCATATGTCTTTGCTAATACGCCAATTTTCCTCTAGCATGCTACCTTAGTAATTAAACTGTTCAACCTTTGGTAAAATAAATTGGTCCGAATGGGTTTCTGCGCTGTTCGACGGACTGAATTCGAAGTATATAGATCAATTGTCTCACTTAACCCGGCAAGCCGACTTAACAGTGTGTGGCAGGGGGTGAATTATGAACAACAGGTACTATAATGCACCCTTATAATGTTCACGAAACTACGACTAATAATGCATTATCGACTTGTAAATAATAGTAAAGAGGGAAACTTGCATCAACATACACTTCGAAGGGTGCTGCTTTTCTTTGTATTTTGTTAAATGTTTTGGTTAAATCTTTATGACCAGGATCCCAAATGCTCACGACGTATTCGAGATGTGGCCCAACCAGTACGAATTAGCATCTATATTCGACTTTTTCATCCGTAGACCTTACTATTTATATACTATATACTATTACGTTTAACAAAAGCTAGTTTCTTTAATTCTCTGCCGCATATGTTTTGTATTTGTGTTCTCCACGATATATCAGAAGTTTAGGTAATTCCAAGATATTTTATTGTATCCGAAGATTTATGAGGAGAGAAAATCGCCGTGCTATATAAAATCTTCGTTACGACGATATAACAGTGCCTCAAGCACACTGGAGAAAATAGAGTGGGAACTGCGATCAGCATTTCGGGTCGGTTAAAAGAAAATTGATGTCAATTTGTCTTATTCATAGCAGTTCTCCTGTCTGACGACGTCGCCCAACCACAGACCCCTGTTTGCTACGATCGATTCAATGAACTATTGTTGTATTGATTTTTTTTATATTCCGGAGTCGATTGGGAATGTTTTTCAATAATACTTGCTGCTAAAAATGCTGTTTGTAATTAAGGATTGGTATTTCTTGGCACTGATTAGATATTCATTCACAGTTACCGACCGTCAATTATTTATGGAACGTTACAAGTATTTAAACCAATTTTGAATCCTGAAAGTGTTTCCTCCCGTACCACGCGGCTCGCGTTTCATTTGTTTTTCACTATCGTTTCAGGGACGCGAGGCTAGACGTCTCTCTACGGAGCAGCACGCGTGGGAAAGGTGGTGGGATTGCTGATGAGGGGAACTGCAAGAGAGACGGGGAGAGAAAAGTCCTGTGAGAAAGAATTCGGAAGTATGAGAAAGGGAAAACAAAGGAAGGCGAAAGTCGCGCTTGGGCGAGATAGGGGGTTCACATTCGTGAGAGCGGAAGTGGATCGTTTAAGAATTTCCGGTTCGCCTCCGATTATTGGGGAAGAAAAGAAAAAGGGGGCGTGTGTGGTGGGATTTCTCGGTTCGGCGTAAGACTGTGGGAGCGTTCTGTCTGTCTTGAGATCTTCCTTCGGCCAAGGTCCCTGAAGGGCGCTGAAGACCTTGACCTCAACGCCTCTTCATTACAGGATTGTCGCCCAATCGATCTGTGTAAGAATCTGTCTGCATCGAAAAAAATCCTAGTATCCTTAAATGTGGTTCCACTGGGACTATCTGAGTAAAAAGTACTAAGTAAGTATTTGGTTTAAAAATTCCTGCTTCGGCCGATGAAAAAGGTTACTTATCGAAAACCAAAATTAAGGAACAATATATTTAGATTATTCCTTGCCATCATCAACGCTTGAACTTGAGAAGCTAATTCAAAATATTCACACTCGTAGGGGCAATGATTGCCGGAAAACATTTTGAGGTAGTTGAAAGACGAGATCACTCCAACCTGTTACTTGTATCGGTATTGGGAAAATTCAAAACATGATCCCTCATGATCACGATTTAAACGTAAAAACTCGCTACAAATCGCTGGTAAATTCAATTGATAAAGGATATAGTGCATCAGTTAGGGAAATTGTATGTATTGAGTTTTCAACCAGAGCAGCCGGCGATGAAAATTTGAAATCATTATCAGCGAATTTAAGTCAACAAAGAACAAATTTAATCCTCAAAGTTGTACGAGATATCATCCCAAAACCACAAATAAACTTCCTCTACATCGTTCAACGTCCTTCCCGGATCATTGCAAATAAAAAATAACTTTATCTCACAGCATGCGCTCGTTCAGAATGCGTTCAGGAGACCCGGCTGTGGCTTTTTCAGAGTTATCCAATATCCTAATGTCAATGTATGCATAAATATGATCATCAACTGTCGGAATTCAGGTACTTTGAGCGAAATATCATTTTACCTATAAATCATTGAATTTGTTCTCATTTAAAGAAAAATATATCACCCTTCCATTGACACCAAAAATTCAACCCCAAACCACATTACTTTCGGAGATATTTGCCAAAATTTACCAGCCTTTTTACATGTGAAATGGTACGTGTATGCACTCCAGGGGGACATTATTTACAAAATGAGGTATTTCTAACACTTATATGTCGTAAAAAAACTAACAGCGTGTAGTTTGTATGTTTTATCAACTATTTTTGAAAATAAATCATATTGTTACCGCAGTAGGTTCTTGAGTATCACAAAAAAACTTCCGTTTTGAAGGAGTTTCAAACGCACCACGCGAAAAAAATAAGTCAAGTTAAAGACAAGTAATTTTTATTTAATTACTTAGAATTTGAGTCGCATAGAAGTATATTATAGCAATATGAATGATGCTATATTTGATTCATATGTCCTACAGCTGGTGAAATAAAACGTAGGGTTCGAAAATTGTGTCTATTATGACTAGAGAACTATCTCCCTCGGACTACCTTAACCGTTTTCACCAGGTAAATTTGAAGATAATGGTAACTAGGTGTGATTTTCTACTTATATGTTGGAAAATATCACCAAGGTTTACTATATCAACAGTTTGAACTAGTTGTGTAATGCTTATATATTACATGAGCCACATATGTACTCAAATACGTGAAAAATATAGTTTTACGATTAAAACTTAAAACATCCATTGGGTAATGTATACACTGTGGGAAAAGTTGAAAACAAATTTTGGGGCTATTATTTTGGTCTCGTTTCCTTTACAGCACTCCATAGTTTGTTCTTTATCTACTTAACTATCCCACTACATGAACACATTCTCCGACGATTTGAGCGTAATAGAGTCTTCATAAAGGGAAAGTTTGGTTGTACTCATATTAACTAAACTCGGAATTTTATAAGCATACATGTTTTCCCTCGGGGACTCTGCCATTTATAAAATGGCCTCCGCAAATACAACTCCTCCCGACTTCCAAACAATGGCCAAAGAAAGAACTCCGCTGCCTAATACACAGCGCGCGTCATTTGTTTATTTTAACTCCGAAAGATAACGCGGCTCGAAATGGCGCAACACAGCGTGGAGACGGTGTTGTTTGCTTGAAATTCGTACGAGGTCGGAATCTCTGCGTCTTCATCATCGCGCGCCGAATGAAGAGAAACTTCTTGGACTGGAAAATTTGCGAAAAAAAGAATTAGTCGCTTCGTGCGTTGTTGCATAATTGGTTTATTTTTGGCGTAATGTAAATAATTTATAAGAGATGAGTGAATTAAACTAAAAAAACAGCGAGCGAAGGTGATGTCGCTGGTATATTAGTGTAATAGAGTCTCAACTCAGAAAAATTAATCGCTTCTCAATTAAATGGACGCCATTTTACGTTTTAGGACGAAACGTGTTGACTTCAATTGTTGCACTTGGATCGAATGCATGCAAAAGATGCATGCGAGATATGGTTGAACAGCTTCTTGGAATGACTGAAGACTTGTCTGACTGACTTGCTGCGTCCAGCTTATTAACATTGTACAAGACGTGTTTCAACAGTCACGCAGCTATCATCCTGTACAATGTACCAACTTTGAACGTGGTGATGGCTGCGTGCCAGCCGAAACATGTTCCGTACAATTTTGAGCATCAGAGTATTAGTTCTTGGTCACTATAAAACATATTGTTAGAAACTAACATCGTAACAAGAGCTCTCAGTTCCAAGCAGTAGATTTAGCAATTTTACCTTCACTTTTCTCCTGCCATCGAACATCGTATTATAGTATGATATTACCTATACTGTGGGTGAAGTAAACATAAAATCTTCAGATACAGTAAAATATCTTTGAATTACCTTAACTTATGATATATCGTGGGGAACACACATACAAAACATATGCGGCAAAGCATTAAAGAAACTATGTTTTGTTAAGCGTATAATAGGAATGTCCTCGGGTAAAAAAGTCAAAGAGTTAGCTCTGCCTAGGCCACACCTCGAATACGCCGCGAGCATTTGGAACTCTGGTCAAATAAAATTAACAAGAAAAAATTAATAATGTACAAAGGAAAGCAATGCGCTTCGTCAAAAACTACTACGAGGGTATATAGAGCGTCTCACAACTTTTAGAGGGATGAAGGTGGGAGCCCCTAGAGACTCGGAGGCTACACGCTAGGCTTGAGTTTGCTTGAGAAATTCAGAACTGATATTTTTCAGAGCGACACAGAGAATATTATCATGATGCCTCAATACATCTCTAGGTCTCACAGATGCGATATAATAAGAGAGATACACTGCCGAACAGATAGGTACAAAAACTCGTTCTTTCCGCGCACAATAAGCGACCACAATAAAAACTGAGCTCCACTAAATACACTCCTATAATACATGTTACCATTTCTCCTCCCAAAACCTTACTTCCACCTAACACACCCTGCCACATGCCCAGGCGGCGGATCGCAGTGTTTTATGTAGATGTAGATAAGCGTGAATTTCAGCCCATCTACTTCCAGATTTCCCAATGTTGCCAGTGTACACCAAATAAGGCCTAAACTATGAAATGGAACTCAGCGTTATTATGTCAAGAACAATTGCTCGACTCCTCCCATTATGAAACTAATAATGCCATTTAAATATTGATTGACAACCTCAGTCTATGTTACAGAATGGCAAGGGCAGAGACAAATGGTTGACGAATTTTAAGCTCAGGGAACTCACAAAGAAATGGTTCCAGGCTTGACTTTGTGGAAGTTATCCATAGTAGATTAAATAAAACTAACTTTTTATACTCAACTAGAGGTAGTGGAGTACACAAAGTTTGTTTTATTCAATCCTCAAGTGGAGTATCCATCTCTAGTGGAGTATACAAAGTTGGTTTTATTTAATCTTCTCGGGGAACTCTCCAAACGCTAAGACTTGCAGGGAGGATGAGACAGTAGGAAGAGGAAAGGAAGAAGCAACTAATGCAAACACACTCCTCGACCTTTCTTTTGTCTCTGACACATTTTCGTGTCTTCTTCTCCTTGGCTTCATTACCAGTATTTCATGTTGTTTTTTCCCTTTTAAGTGTTAGTGGCTGGGCCGCGGGGGTGGGTGGGAAGAAAAGAGACTGTGCCGAGCGCAGCATTTTAATACATAACTCTTTCCCTTTTCCCTCCGAACTATAAAGTCACGCAGGCACGCACGAATGCGCACGGAGGGGCGATTCCGCTCCAGACACGTCTCGCCAACGCGTCGCCGTGCTATCTTCAACTGTTTCTTTTTCTTAAGCGTCGCAATGGTGGCGGTTGGCGGGAAAATTCGTCAACCCCTGGTCGCCAAGACTCTCTCAAAAGCTTAAAGTCAGTCGATTTGTCCAATAAAACTGTGCCCATACCTCTGCACCAACCCTAATGAATTCGCTGCCTTGGTTTTAATTGATTCGAATCGAATTGGTTTTAAACGATTAACATTGAATGCCGACAGTTCAACCAATTCCAAAGCAAGCTCGGTTCCAGCCAGTCTCGGATGATCAGAAAATGCATTAAAGTCGATTTTATTGCGCCAATGACCGGTTTTATCATGCCTCGTCAAGCATTTTCTTCACCTCCGTGGTTGTTTGAAAATGTAAAAAATAAACACCTTTGTGTTTAAAGTTGGGCTTTACCCCGTGGACTGTGGTGCTTAGCGCTCGCATACGGGTACCTCTGGCATCATATGCACGAATACCTGTGAGGACAATTTGCTCCTTAAAGCCGCCATGAGATTCACAGTGTAAGAGAACGCCTGTGTAGCTTAACTGGTTAGAACACTCGGCGCGAAATCGAGGGATATGAGTTCGATTCCCAGTTCGGTCGACTGATTTTTCCACCGCAAATTTCACACAATTGTAAGAACTGTATAAATTGATCAATGGTCA
Source organism: Ceriagrion tenellum (assembly GCA_963169105.1). Classification (NCBI taxonomy): domain Eukaryota; kingdom Metazoa; phylum Arthropoda; class Insecta; order Odonata; family Coenagrionidae; genus Ceriagrion; species Ceriagrion tenellum. The sequence goes on from OY720639.1 coordinate 13,442,530, forward strand.
ATTTCCAGGGTCGTACGGTCAATATTACCTCAAACCCGCACCAAATCTCTAGATGCGAATGACCTTAGTCGTCGAAACACCCTAATCACACAAATAATACTACAAATCTCTAGAATTGACGGAAGTGACGAAGACGAGAGTGACTGATTGATACGAAAATTCATTTTTCCGCAGCACTTCTAGTAAAAACAAAAAAAAGAGAAATGCACTACGTCATTCCGTTGGTATGCGATTCACTCTCGTCCCTTTTCTTACCTTATATCACTTATGCATATTACATCTACAATAATGCCTTTCTATCCGCCCCGTAGGCGTGTGGCAGGGGGCCGTCAAAGTATGTGGGGGAAGCGTATTTTGGGAAGAGTATTATGAGTGCAGTTCATTTTCATTTTGATCGCATATTGTGTATATTATATATGATTGCATTAGGATCGCGAACGATTCTCAGTTCAGACGAATGATTTTCAGACTGTGAATTTCACACAATTGTGTAACACTGCTATGTTCATCGTACCAATCTTTAACAAATCTAGCTGCCCTCCGCTGTATTCGATCTATATCTGAAACTTGTTCTACTTCGTAAGGGAAAGTTTCAAAGGGGATATGAAATTTGGACGACAAGCGGAGTAAGACGAGGCACACAGCAGGGAATGAGTGGAGAGGAACACATTGAAAATTATTCACATAAGAAGAGCCATATGGATTGGACACATATTGAGGAGCATTAGGTCTGTGAAAAATTAAATTGAAGTAAAAATAAAGGGTAAAATCCCTAGAGGAAGGCCAAGGAATAAACGCATACACCAAATAACGCAGAAATTACCAAAGAGGAACGAGCATAAAGTAAGGGCACTGTCATTTGTTAGGGGAAGGCTGCAGCTAGCCAATCATGAGATTGAACGACCGATTATGACGACATGGAGTAACAAGAAAGTTTGATGTACTAATGCTCATATACAGGACATGATTGCAGGAAAGTAGAGTGGTTATTTACGAGGCTGTCCTATGAAATGGGATTCTAAGTTAGTGACCGTCCAAGAAGCTAAGAGTAATTTTTCAGACAGTAAATTGTATGCATGATTTACAAATAAAAAATAAACTAACGAAATTGAACAATAATGATTGTGTTTAACTTCAGTACACTGATAAAAAAATCCTGAGCATGTGCAATGCGCCCAGACGGTTGTTGGCTGTCAATGTCGACCCCAACATAGTGAGAGTGAGCACCACCTGGTGAGAAGATGGAAGGAATGTGGAAATGTCCAACTTCCCACTGTTGCAAATAAAAAACGAGGGTGGATGAGGGATTCCCACGAAGCGCCATGGACGAGCGAATCGCAAGCATAAGAGGAGAATATTTACAAGAGAGGAAGTGGCGAAAAGGGTTAAGGTCGTCTTGTCTTGCTTGGGAACGAAACGTCGATAATTCAGGGAATATTCTAAAATACAATTGCAATTCACGAATGAAACCCTCACGCGTCTGATCTTCAGATACATTGCGGGGAACACACACACAAAACATATGTGGCGCAGCATTAAAGAAACTAGGTTTTGTTAAACGTATAATAGGAAGGTCCTCGAATGAAAAAGTAAAAGAGAGATACTACTTTGCTCTGGTTAGGCCACACCTCGAATACGCCGCGAGCGTTTGGGACCCTGGTCATAAAGATTTAACCAAAAAAATTGACAAAATACAAAGAAAAGCAGCGCACTTCGTTAAAAACTGCTACGAGCGGACATATAGTGTCTCACAACTTTTAGAGAGATTGAGGTGGGAGCCCCGAAGGACTCGGGGGCTACACGCTAAGCTTAGGTTGCTTGATAAATTCAGAACTGATATTTTTCAAAACGACACAGAGAATGTTATCATGCCTCCTCACTACATCTCTAGGTCTGACAGATGCGATAAAATGATGAGAGATGCACTGCCGAACAGATAGGTACAAAAAAATCGTTCTTTCGCGCACAACAAGCGACCACAATAAAACAGAGCTCCTCCCAATACACTCTCATAGTACATGTCACCATTTCACCTCCGAAAATTTTACATCTTTACTCGGCTGATGACCTGCCACCCCCTGCCACACGCCCATGCAGCGGCTCGCGGGTTAGTATGTAGATGTAGATATTTATTCCCAGTGTTTTACCCGGAAAGTATTGAACCAAACCTGAAAAATTACATATATTAGCAGAATGATGTATCATCTCCCTTGCTCCTAAACTTTAAAAGCATTTAGCGGACAGCACTTTAAAGTGAAAAAAGTAACATTCTGCAGTAAATTATAGAACTGTTTCATATAATGTAAGAAAAATCGCAAAAGTGTTTGAAAAACACAAGAACATTCCACGTAAACAGCGGGAGAACAAGAGTGTTACAACTATACTCTTTCCAAGATGAAGGCTCAGTTGACAGGTTTGCATCCACTCAGTAAACACGCCCATTGCTGTTTAGGAAACACGTGGCCTTTGCTTTAACGATACGATTATGAACAGAACTGCTTACTTTTTACTAACTGCGCTATTAACTTGGACGGACTACACAGCTACTCCACAGCCACATGCATGGTAGCATGTTCTTCTACGCATCACTCTCCTGGTTTGTGGTCTGACTGCGAACCGTTGCCCTGACTGCTTTTGGCATGCGCCTGGCATTCGGGGGAACGTTCACGGTTCTCATTTGAACTGGGATGAGTGCTGCATGACTGGTGTGGAATCACTCCGTGCCACAAACGCTAGTTGTGGCTTGCAAGGTATTTCGTAGATATAGATATTTTTCTTTGTATCCTCTACGTGCTTATTTTTGCATGATGTAAATATTGATGTTCTTATTTATGCATGATATTTTGAATCTGTAGTAGTAGTCTTTGTATCCCTTGCATGTTGGAACGATTCACAACGGAATGTATCTTGATTGGTAGATTTTTAATTGGCGCGTTGCATGTGTGGTACGCTGTTTTCAAAGGTTGAAAAAATGTCCTTAAACCTCTCCCTCCACAGTCTAAAGTGCTAATTTACTGCCCACGATCAAATAACCATTGAGGGTTAGCGATGACAGTGTAGTGCAGGAGGGGGAGGGAGAAAGTACTTGAGGCTCCGCAGTGCAGCAGAGGAGAGGACACCGCCACCGTTTCGACGCTTCGAGGCAAAGGCAAGAAATCGAAAGACGGATGGCTCATCTATTCGCTGGGGAAGAATGGGGGTGAGGGAAGATGTATCGTGAATACGGGGTCAAGGTCACGACGCGACCCCTGCCACCAACTACGTCGTCTCATGGAATTGCCGTGTACAAATACTGTAAGTTTCTGACCCTATTGGGAAACGATCGAACGCCTGGACTAGAATAGATTTTTCTGCCAATCATACCACGGAATAAGGCTATTTGACTGAAAGTCTAGCTATCTATCTGAAATAAGGCGAGACTTAGTTTTCTTCAACATCAATTGCTTTTATTACATTACCCGGGTTCGTCGAGGATCAAAATATTTAGGTACCTGAAGAAGTCGATCACTGAAGATACATCTTCAAAATATCCTGCCAGACAACCCAAGGGTCATCATTAAAATGTCATTTTTACAAAGTACAATAGGGGACTATAATAGTTGCGATAGATCAACTATAGAATACTGACTAGGCTAAATAGGTTTTTTCAGTAGTGCTAAACATCTTAACATGATTTTTAGATACAAACCTCGCATGTAATCTCCGGCATGATATACTCCTGCATGTCTTAGTACCTTGTAGTGCTATTTATTTGTCACAAAATAATACAAACCATTAGTTATATCTTGAGTAGTGTGCCTCATGGTACCATGTTCTTCTACGTATCACTCTCCTGGTTTCTGGTCTGACTACGTACCGTTGCCCTGACTGCTTTTGGCCTGCGCCTGGCATCCGGGGGAACGTGCGCGGTTCTGATTTGAACTGGGATGAGTGCAGCATGCCCGGTGTGGAATCACCCCGTGCCACACACCCTAGCGGTGGCTTGCATAGTATTTCGTAGATGTAGATGAAACCTATTCACTATTTCACTATTAAATGTCAAAGAGAGCGTTCCGTTCGAAAACGCCAAAAAACCGGCGCTTATTTTGCTCTCGCCGCAATAAAGAATCGATAGTGCATTGTAAAAATAATCGACAACCACGGCTAAACGCAAAAAAACAAGCTAAAGTTAGGTGTAACTTGCATTCGTATAGATACCACGGTTCATTTTTTATCAGTGTCCAAACTCGAGTCTACATAATGTTTGCACCGACAGTAGTGGTGGCTTGCACGGTATTTCGTAAATGTAGTAGCAGATGAAAGGCGCGCGGTCGGGGGTCAAATGATAACAGGCGGCTTAAGATGGAACAGTTCGAGATACCTCCGATCACGTAACTAAGGAGTCACGTGGTACAAACAAGAAGGGATCGAGATTCTGCTGTGTTGACATGTGGCATTACACGCGGGAGTCACTTCCAGGACATGACAATGGCCTCGCAAGTCGCTCGCAAGCGAAACTTCTTAATGTGTAAGGATGGGATTCCACAGCAGCATTGATGCTCGACGATGTTAGCGATTTTTCCAGCAATTTGCATGTCGTCCCTCCGATAAAATTGCATCACATTCAGCGATATATCGATAACTTGACTGCAAGCGGAGATTAAAAATGTAAACAACGGATAAATTAGTAGGAGGAAGACTCTATGCTGCATAAATCATTTAGTCATTAGTACTAAGACAGATTTAAATGATATAACTCTGTGATAAGCTTTATGACTGTTCTAGTGTTCAATAATAACAATAACAATTCTCATCTACATCTACATACTACCCCGCAAGCCGCCGCTTGGGCGTGTGGCAGGGGATGCTAGGTCACCAGCCATGTATTATTATTATTATTATTTTTTTGTTACTTCTGTAACTTTCCCCTCCGAGTCCCCGGCTAACATCGGGTTTCGTTGCCGTCATAATGGCCGAGAACTCGAGAGGGGCGGTGCAGAGTTCGTAGCCGCTTCCGATTAACCCATCTGATCAGTGGCTACGCTGCATTCGGGTCGTGCGCACGAAGCAGACGGAGCGACCCCAAGAGGACGGCCTTCTGCATGCGGGCTGCAAGTGATTCCGCCTGTGCCACGCAAGAAGGAATACACTTGATGCTCTGTATCAGCGAGCCCTTGATTCCACCGAGCACACCTATGACTAGGACTACTAGTTTTACCGAGTGTCCCGGGTACATCTGCCGAAGTTCGAACAGCAGGTCTTGATATTTCGTCCGTTTTTCCGCCTCTTTCGAGTCCAAGTTCGTCATTATTATTATTATGTATTCTACCGGTAAAGGTAGGTTTTTTTGAATGTCAGAGAATCCCGCTGAGGGCTCTCGAGCAATTGAGGCTCCCGGCCTTTTACACAATCCGGGGCCTATCTCCCTAGGCGTACTTTTATTGGAGATATGTATATATTTGGAGATATTTGGAGATACAGAGAAATAAATTTTGGTGAAGTCCCCAACGTCATTCTATACAACGTTACTGTACCATATTCCAACGTCGTTCGGAATCTGGGAATATTAATGAACATGAACCTCACTTGGCACGATCATGTACTTCAAATAGGATCATTAGCACAGTCTATCGACTTAAACGATTAACTTAATTATATATACATATATATATAGCCCCCGAAGATGTCGTACTTCGACGAAACCAGAAGGCGAGTATTCTATTTCACAGACACAATGACGCGGGCAATTAATTTTTGTGGCTATTAACACGACTACAGCCGCAATGCTTCTGACTGAAGGACCCAAACCGGGACTTGCAAGAAGACTCGTTTTGCTAAACATAAGCCGCCAACTAGGCACGGTAAGAGGGACTCCTAACTGGACACTATCAGATCATGAGGCACCTCCATCTTCAGAAGCTTGTGTCCTCTGCCAGTTGCAGATGGTGAGAAGAAGAGGACGAGACAACATCTCACGTTCTTTGTCTGAAGGCTTTCGCAGCGACTCTTTACCACATAAAAGTTATTCGGAGCATCCCGATGCGTATTGAGCATTTTAAATTGACTCCACGTTTCGTTTTGCATACTGAGAACGTCGTCAGGAGAATGTAAGAGTTTATTTATTTCACATCTCCATCTACGTCATACCCTGCAAGCCACCCAAAGGGTGTGTGGCAGGGGGTGCTTTCGCACCAGGCATGCATGAATGATACGGCAGAACACCGACATTACATTAAAACCCGCGTACCACACATGCAGAGCGCCAATTAAAAATGTAATACCAAGAAACATTCTATCTTCAATCGTTCCAACATGCAAGGGATACAAAGACTACTACTACAGATTCAAAATATCATGCATAAATAAGAACATCAATATTTACCTCATGTATAAATGAGAACGTAGAGAATATAAAGAAAAAGATCTACTGCCTGCCTATTGTCAATACTCGAACTATTCATGACGACGATCACAGCTGTTATGGTCCCGAATGGTACGCGGAAAAAATGACATTTTATACCTATCGGTTCTACAATCTAGCTCTCTAATTTTATTGGCGCGATCTAATCTGCCGTAGTACGAAGGGGTTAATAGTATGTTTTTTACGTCGTCAGTAAAATGATTTTCCTGAAATTTATTTAGGAGGTTAAGCCTATAATTTAATCTACGCTGTGATAGCGATTCCCATCCTAATTCTTCTAACAGTCCAGACACACTAGCCAACTTATCATAGCATCGTTTCACAAACCTAGCTCCTCTTCGCTGTACGCGATCTAACTCTGATATCAACCCCGTTTCGTATGGATCCCATACACTAACAGCATATTCCAGATGAGGCCTAACGATTAAAAAATAACAACGTTGACCTCTATACATAGATTATTCGTCGAGACGGTTGACCATTGTTAAGGGTTTGAAATTTGAAAAATGATGCGTGCCGTTAAAGATATTCGGTGGTTAGGTGTCTTTTTCATACACTGCTCAGGCGATAGCCGTCTTCCCTATCGAAATAGGGAAGACGGCTATCTTTTTATTAATCGCCAAATATCATTAACGGCACGCATCATTTTTTACATTTAAAACCCTTAACAATGGCCAACCGTCTCGACGAAGAACCTATAAATAGCGGCAAAACAAACAAACTCTTACATTCTCCTGACGACGTTCTCAGTATGCAAAACGAAACTTTGAGGCAATTTAAAATGCTCAATACGCAGCGGAATACCCCGAATAACTTTAATATAACATCTCACGTTCTCTGTGACTGTCCGGTCCTGATGAGGACCAGAATTAGGCACCTAGGATCTCCCTTTTTGGGACCAGCCGAAGTAAGGGGTATCCCCGTAGAGGACATGCTGGCCTTCACCAAGGCCGCCTCTTTGGGTGATACAAATAAGGTGGTCAGCACAAAGGACCAATAGGTCTAGGTGCCTCAGGTTCCCCTCGGGAGAACTGCACCGCCATTCAATCTAATCTAATCGTCGCAATGCTCTAACCCAATTTTAAAAATAAGGTCGCTTCTCACACATCCTTTGAATGTGGTCACGGTCGCAGGCGTTCTGGATCCGATGATAGACGTCCCAAAGGGTCAAGGGATCACTATCGGCTCCCATACGCTTTCGGTGATAAATCAGTCCTCCATCCCCACTTCGAAAAACCCGCGTAAGAAACCGTGGCTTCCAACGGAATTACAGCTCCTGGCCCACCATACGCCCGCTTTCATTCACGCCGCAGCATCAGACTTGTTCTATACCGTTATAGTCATTAATCACTCACCGCGCACGCATAAAAAAACGGGATGGGAGATCAAGAAGCCCCAAGGACTCTCGATTTCTGTCTCTTGGCCGGCTCTCGCCATCCTCCCGTTCCTCGAGGTGCAACCTCGCACCACGTCGCGGGTAGAAGAGAAATTTCTGGCAACAAAACCACGGATAATGAAAGGTAATTTCCAAGCCGTTCCAATTTGAGAAGACGCTGACAACATTTTACGAACTCCGACACACTATCGAGGATAGATCATGCGAATAATATTAGGGAAATATACTTCAGAGAGGTTTAAAATCAAGAAAAGTATCCTAGTAAATAACAGCATTAGTATTGAGACTAGGAAGAAATTCCTGAAATGCTTTCTTTGTATGGAGCGTGCTAACATATGGATGCGAGACATGGACACTAAGGAAGAGTGAAATGACCAAACTTGAAGCTGCAGAAATGTGGTTTTGGTGGAGGGTCACAAGAACTAGGTGGACCGACAGAAAAACTAATGAGCAAGTACTAATTGAAGTCCATACAGAAAGAGAACAATTGGAAACAATTAAAACAAGAAAAGCAAATCAAAGATAACAATTTGTATTTTCCACACTTTTTTATTGCACCTCGACCGGTTTCAACGCTTACATGTCATCTTCAAGAGGTTTTTTTCCTCTTGAAAAGGACATGTAAGCGTCACTTACTCAGGCACGACAACTTCATACAAAATATTATGGAAGTAAAAATTCTAGGCAAAAGACAGAGAGGACGACCGAGAACTTCGTACCTAAAATTATTGGCGATGGAAATGGGATGCACATCGTACAATGAAACGAAGAGGAAGGCTGAAAAAAGGGGTTATTGGAATTCGTGGCTGCAATAACAAGGATGATCTTTAGAAGAGAAGAAGAATTTAGAGAGGACGTATTTTAAATGTCATTTCACCTACGATCTATAAGAGAAAATAATAGCTACACCAAGGAGACTTAATACTACATTAACCTACAGGTAGTGTAGCTTATGACTTGATTTACTCCAAAACGCTTGTTTTTTTTTAAAGTTATAACTTGGTACTAACATCATGTGTTGCATATTCCCTGCTTGACTCTTGTAACTATGTGCATTTATATAATTGCAAAATAAATTAACATGAATAGTTTCTATAACGCTGGTAGCAAACCTAAAATGCACTGCATGCTGGTAAAGGTTCACCTCAAGACAGGTATTCATTGATTTATTTCTGATGCATTAATTGTCGCAGTTTCGTTAACTTTATTTGGGTACATTGAAGTGCAAGTTTGCGATAACTCAATCCCTGCCACACACCCCTACGTGGCTTGCAAGGTGTTCTATTCATGCAATTTAAATAAATCACTGACGCGCATTACCAAAAACACAAAAACAACGCATTTAACCGTTCAAACCAAACGGTAACGGAGCCCATGACATATCACACTCAAGGTAGTTTGAGCGAAATATCATTTTACTTAGAAAACAATGAATTTGGTCTCATTTTAAAGAAACACATATCACCCTCCCAATGACACCAAATATTCAACCCCTCACCTCATTACTTTTTGAAGGAGTTTCAAACGCACCACGCGAAAAAAATGAGTCAAGTTAAAGACTTATTTTGACATTTTCATTTAATTACTTACAATTTCTGTCATATAAAACTACATTATTGCACCATTATTAATGCAATATTTAATTGATGTGTCCTACAGCTGGTGAAATTAAAACGTAGATATAATTCGAATATGGTCTCTATTAAGACTAGGGAACTAACTCGCTCGGACTACCTGAAGTTCCTCGCGTAAAACGGCCTCAAAGCGAAGGCCGGCACTTCTCACCTGTAGCAGATACATGCTGGGCAGCTGCGGCGGGACGTCTCAGACCTCAGAGGTTACGGAGGACGGGAATAGGCTGACGTCGCCAGACGTTTCGATCGCACCCACGGTGACTCCAGGTTCCAGCATTGATACGGCGGGTGGATTTAGATGGATGGACACGAGCCTCGTCGACGCTTCACACTATTGTCACTCAGTCGATGACACCGAAGGCGATCCGCTATATGTAATCCATTGTCGAAAAGTCCCGAGGGTGTCGAGTCATCGAATGGAGAGAATCTCGATTTTTTGGCGTAACCGACGGTCGGATATCGACACCGCTTGTGTTTTTTTTATTTCACAAACACGATTCCCTTTTCGCGTAAACAGTCTCTCCTGAGCGACACCTGAGGTGCGGGTGCGTGGGTGAGATGTAAACACCACGATGGGCAACACGGCGGAAACGGTCGGAAAACAAATTAGTTCACGCGACGCGGCACGAGGTGGAAGCGAGAAAGGAGGAAAGAAATTCCGTCCGTTGACGCGAGAATGTGTCTGGGTTGCAGCCGAGGAGAGATTGGGCCTCTACCCGCTGTCTCGAACACTCAACAAAACACGACGCAAACCTTAGCCCCGGAAAAATATCCCTCTCGTGAGGCACGCCACTTGAGTGAATCACGGCGCTCATAAAATAAATATAGAGAAAATGAACCACACACCTGCTTATTTAAAAAAAAACTATTTTCACGGATTCAAAATGAAAAGAGAGAAAGGGAATGACGGCTCCTCGCAAAAAAAAATATTTCCCGTCGCGAAGTTGTCCTTTGAAAGGCTCGATGGATTATCCTCGGCTAAAACACTGAAATGTCAACCCCACACGATTCACTCTGATTCAGGTGTCCTCGCCGATGTCAAGAAGCACAGAGAGAACAATGGGATGATTCAATCTAGACACACGGCATTCATCAGTCGAGCGAAGTTATTCCCAAGAGGCGAATTGACTGAGGATATGGAAATGCCGCGACACTTCAGGGTATGCCGCATCAATCGTTTCGGAAAGGAGTGAACACTAACTAATGCTCCGACTTCCTAACCACGAAAAAAATTCCAGGAGGGATACAGTCAGATGCACCCCTTCGTTCACCCTTCATCCAACACGTAGGAGAACAACTGCGAGCACCAGAATAAATGAGGCAAATATGTGTTCAAGTTGAAGGTCTTGGCAACCGAAAATATTCGAGTTTTAAACTCGAGAAAGTCCCTCATGAGAGTTCACTGATATTATCCCAGGCCGAAACGAAAACAAAAAAAACGCGCGACGAGGTTTTGCACGCTCCAGAATCAGTATCGGTTCGGCAACAACATCCACCAAGCATGTATACCTAGAATGATTGGAGCATTCACAGGGCACACCCGACTTCAGAAATCACCGAACGCTTCGGATGACACAGGAATCCGAGGAACGCACCTCAACGCAGCACTACCAGCAGCAGCTGCTACGCAGCACCACACTTTTCGTAGGGTTAAAAAGACGACGTCCCCCAGGGTCTCAGACCTCAGCCACTCACATGATAGGAGGGTGACAACCAGGTCTCCACCCCCAATCCTCTTTCAAAGAAATCCTGGCCTCCTCCGGAATCAAGCGTAAAGCACCCGTGATCCCGTGCTGAGCGCGGGGAAATAAAAAAAAATAGTCACCACGGTAGTCGGTCGAAACGTCGATAAACTCCCTTCGCCGGACCGAGGGAAGTCAGGAGGAATGGGCGAGCAACAATAACTCCTCCAAGACGTCGTCGGCGCTCTTACGTAATGCTCAAGGAGTCCTTTCAACACGAAGATCACGTGGAATCAATGTCAAGGATAACGCGAGGGGAACTTCAAAAAACAAAACAATGGATAATGCGGAGGTCGGCGGAGTATGGCAGGCAGCTCACACGCGACGCAATTTAACAACTCGGTGGCACTAGATCTCTTCCGTCACTTCTCGGGCCGCGAATTTCACAAACGCGCGCGCAAACTCACGAACCAGACGTCTGGCTGGGAGCCGTCGATATTTCAGGAACGCAGGAATCGATGTGGGCTCGAGGATGAGAGGCCCACAGAATTCGATTCGGGCGAGGGGAAGAAAACGGAAAAAAATACTCGCGAGTCGCGAATATCGTTTTTCTCCCGACAGCTATCCAATTCGGGAGTCTCTTCTCAGCGAAGAAAAAACGTCGACACGGCACGTCGCGGATTGCGAAGCTGAAGAAAGGCGAAAGAGTCCTCGGGAAGTCCACTTCGCAACTATCCTCTACCCTTCCGCATTCCGGCGAAAGGGATACTATTCCCCCAATAAGGATGGAATGTTAGAGAAACAATACGACACCCGTTGTATGGGGTTCGAGTCGACCCCAACGAGCACCGGGTTGGTTTTCCCTTTTCTCCCGGTTGTGTCTCGGGGGAAGCTTGGGGGAGAGATACTTGACCGGCGATTGAAGACCCGACCGTGAAACCTCCTCCCAGCACGACGCCGTGAGGAGAACTGCCTCCTCGAATGGCCGTGCGCCCGGCGGATGTTTTCCAGCGCCCCCTCCCCTTTTACCCCCCCCCCTCCTCCGCTTACAAACGTTCCCGTAGGGAGGGGGTGTTATCGGTGTTATTCAGTGGAGGGAGTAGAGGGGAATAGGCGGAGGGGTAGTGCCGGCCCCTACCCAGAATCCCTCTCGCTAATCTTTCCCTTTCTCTCTCCTTTAAAGAGCCCCTCCCCCTTGACTCGATGACTCCCCACCATTTCTAAAGGCCTTTCCTTGGGTCGACCCACTTCCCCACTGAAGTCTCAGCCGGCTTATTCGCTAGACGAGACACACGGAATGGAGGGGCGGCTGTTTTCTGAGGGTTGGTTGGTTATTCGAAGTATATACGTGTCTCCGCGTCGCGGATTCCCGCAGGCGAGACACGAACGGCTTTGTTATCATAATCTACGACTTAGAACCACGCTGGCGAAAGGGCGTGTGGCAGGGAGTATTGGGACACCAGCCGTTTAAAGATATAAGAATTGGGATGGGAATCGCTATCGCAGCGTAGATTAAATTATAGGCTTAATCTCTTAACTAAATTTCAGGGAAAACATTTCTCTGACCACGTAAAAAACATACTATTAACCCCTTCGTACTACGGCAGATTAGATCGCGCCAATAAAATTAGAGAGATATATTGTAGAACCGATAGCTACAAAGTGTAGTTTTTTTCCGCGTACCATTCGGGACCATAACAGCTGTGATCGTCGTCATGAATAGTGCGAATAGTGAGATTAGCTAGACTGCAGATCTAGATGTTTTGAAGGAGTTTCAAACGCACCGTGCGAAAAAAATGAGTCAAGTTAAAGACTTATTTAGGTATTTTCATTTAATTTTTTACAATTTCTGTCATATAAAACTATTTTATTGCACCATTAATAATGCAATATTTAATTGATGTGTCCTACAGCTGGTGAAATTTAAACGTATAATTCGAATATGGTATCTATTATGACTAGGGAACTATCTCGCTCGGACTATCTTAAAGTATTTTGAGTGAGATTTTTTACTAGCTATAATGAGGTCCATATTTGAATTTTGTAATGTAAGCAGCCATAAGATGTAAGCATCGTGTTCATATGGTAAAATTGATGCAGCAAATATATGGTTTGATATGACCACAATTCTCAGTAATAAATAAATATATACGTAACAATATCAGTCTTTAACTTGGCTCATTTTTCCATGCCGTGCTTACAAAGCGCATTCGCAACTAAGGGTATTAATGTGATTCCGCGGACATTACCGCAGTGAGTAATAGATTTAATCTTTTAAATAGTTGAGAAACAATACCAACATCACCCTTAGATGCCTGGTGACATCTAGAATTTACAACGTACTCGTCTTTTAAATGAAGTCTGCCTGAAGACCATATACGTAACATAGACCATGGCAAATGGTTCGATATCTTGGCAAATGTCACGAAAAGTAGGGCACCGATTGGATTATATTTTGGCATCTTTGGGAAGGTGACATATTTTTATTGAAAATGAGACCTAATTCATTGAATTCTATGCGAAATGATGTATACCTTCACCTTACATCATCTCTTAGTCAACTTGCCAACATTTTTAATCTTTTCTCTTATAAAATCATATCGAGGAATGCTTCAGAAGGATTACCACAACACCAGGCATAACACTATAAAGAGAAATTCAAACATGACGGGTGAATTTTTTTTGAAGAAATTGCTATGAGAAAAATTCGGCCTGGACCGGGAATCGAACCACGGACCTATGGTTTGCCGGACCAATGCGCAGACCACTACGCTATTGATGTTTTGAATGATTAATTTTGTGTCAAAAAATTCACCCGCCATGTTTGAATTTCAAATGGCTAAACACGGCATATGTGCTGGTGAAGGATATTGACTCTCGGTTGTGGCTTCTTTGGAGTCCTCTTCTCCCTTGCTTTGCCATCTTTGATAGACCGCAAAGGCCTAAGATCTAGTTGTCTTGTATGCACCAAAATTGCCATGGTAATCAGGAAGCCTGGATAGCGTAGTGGTTTGCGCATTGGTCCGGCAAACCATAAAGAGAAATGTTGTTTCAATGCTTTGAATTTTACGTCTCGTGTCATGATACATTTGCTGGTGTGGTCTCGGCGAGTATAGTTAATTTGGGAACACATTCGGCTCAAAGTTTTTCCCATGTTGCTGCGAGTTTCTACAGGACCGAAGCGAGCGTTTATTGAGCCACCGTCTCCACGCCACCGTCTCATGCACGCATGTTTTGACCGCAAGCCGAACCGAATATATACCCAAGATAACACCCGGAAGCCACATCAGCATCTATTAACAGCTGCGAATGCCAGCATGCAGGCACAGGGTAATCCTTCGGTTGTACGGAGCATTACAAACAAATGACTTGGTGAAATTCCACGCTGTTTTATTTTTTCTCTACCCGATGAATTTAAATCTCTTGGCATCATTTTATAAGTATTCTTTTCTTGGGAGAAAGATTTTGAAAAGTATCAGGTAAATGAAAAAATGAACAGTAAGGAATGGTATGCACTAAATGTTTCGTAAACAACGCTTAATATTATGAACTTCCACGAGACGACGCCTCACTCCATCAACATACTTCTGTTAACTGCACATACTTTTGTAGTTCTGCACACGATTTAAATTCAAATTGAAATGCTAGGTAAGACGTTAAGGGTTTATTTTTAATATGTGCAAATCCTCAACAATTGTGAGCATATAAATAAATTCTGGAAAGTCTCTATATATTTATTTTATAAGCGGTTGCCAATTGGAACCAGGCTCCATAGACTTGTAAAATCTTAGGGGAGAAGGGTAGCTGAAGCATTTCAGACCCTTTTCACCCTGAGTGCGCGGCTGATGCCAATAGAACCTAATTTTGATGCTCATCATAGAAGAAAATCGTTGATTTCATAGAATTCCAAGAAAAATCGTTTCCTCATCAACCAGAAGACCACTTTGTGATGTTGATGACCAGTTTGCGTTCCGGAAGGGAAGACCAGCTCGGGATACAAATTTGCTGATGAAAACAATTATAGGAAGAAGTATAGAGTATAACCAGGATGCTTTCACTTGCTATGTTAATTTTGAAAAAGGTTTTGACTGTGAAATTGGGAGAAACTAACGGAGACACTCGGGAAAATGGGGATATGAGACAGGAGATTAATTCGAAACTTATGCATGACGCAAAGGGCGCAGGTGAGGGTGGCTGATGGTGAATCAGGGCGGGCAAGTACAGGTCACGGGGTAATGCAAGGGTGCCAGTTGTAGCCCTTGCCTTTTGCCATGTATGCTGAGGAAGTGGTAAGACTAAGATAAGAAGAACTGGAGGTGGGAATCAAAGTAGGAGGACATCTGATAAATTCAGTTAGATTTGCGGACAATCAGGTGTTGGCTAGTGGATCTTAGAGGGGACTAAAAGCAAGTAATGAGATTCTCTAGGACAAAGACAGCGAGATTGGTCATTAAATTTGAGGACACAAAGTCAAGCAAGTTGAGCATTTTAATTACTTAGGTAGCACGCTAGAGGAAAACGGGCATTGAGGCAAGGACGTACGGAAGACAATAGCTCTAGCCAAGGAGGTGTTTAGTAATAGAAGAGAGTTGATGGAGACAATGAATAAGGACGTGAAGAAGAGGCTGGTGAAGAGCTTGATATGGAACGTAGCGTTGTACGGGGCAGAAACGTGGACCCTGAGAAATGAGGACGAGAATAGGCTGCAGGCATTTGAGACGTAGATGTGGAGAAGGATGGAGAAGGTGAGGTGGATGGAAAAGGAAGACGAACGAGGAAGGGCTTGAGATGGTGGGAGAGGAAAGGAAACTTTTGAATTAAATCCGGGATAGGCAGGGTAGATGGCTGAAGGACGCAATAAAAGGTGATGGGTGAAGAGTGTGATAGAGGGAAGGATGTTGGGCAAGCGGGGAAGAGGAAGAAGGAGAATAGATTTCATGGACGGGATGAAGAAGGGTAGATCGTATGCTGAGGCGAAAAAGAATACACTAGAGGTAGTTAGGCCCCTGAAAGTGTAGAAAACCGTGAGGAGATTCTCTGATAATCAAGAAAACCTACCTTTACTGGTAGAATACAAAAAAATAGTTTTGCGTGAAGCATTTGCACACCTGTTTTCAACAGTAATATCTATGGATTAAAGAGAAAAAAATTCATCATCCCAATTTTGTATTTCTGGTAATTCAATGCCATATTGACTTATAGCACATGATATACATCTCGAAACTATTCGATTACACAAATAAATTTGCCTCAAAACCCGAAATAATTTATCTTATAATATATTTGCCAAAAGGGATTACAGAAGTTCCTAGATAAGTTTTGTGAATAAGTAGAGAGAATGCAATTGAGGGTAAATGCGTGCAAGACTAAAGTAGTAGTTTATGATCAGGATAATGGGGAGAATATCTGTATGATGAAGGCAAATGGCGAAGTAATTGAACAAGTTGGATATGTTTTTGTGTACTTAGATATGATGTTTACAAAAGATGGACGGATAGATGAGGAGATAAAGAGACGTGCGAATGCTGGAAGGTAAGTGGTAGGTAGCATGTGGAGCATATCAAGGAATGAGTGCTTTTCTAAGGAAGCGAAAATCGCCGTGTACAAAAGTGTACCTCTCCCCATGTTTGTTGTATGGTAGTGAAAGATGGGTATGTCAGGATAGTATGAGTTATCTGAGGAGTGTTTGCAGCAAAAGTAGGTTGGATAGGGTCAGGAATGAGTGGGTAATAAATGAATGTGGGTTACATGCTCCAGTAATGGACACATATGAGAGGAGCGTGCTTCGTTGGTATGACCATGTTGAGAGAATAGATGAGAGTCGAATAACGAAACAGATATATAAGAGTGAAATGAATGGTGCGAGAGGTAGAGGTAGGCCGAGAAAGTTGTGGTTGAATGTGGTTGAGGACATTCTTAGGAGGAATATCAGGAGTCTTAAAAACAGGAGGGCGTGTATGAAGCAGTGTATGGGGTAAATGAAGCAAAAGAGGTTGGCAAGGATAGGTCAGTATGGAGAAAATTATTGAAGCAGAGTTAGGTGTACAAATATGTATTTATGAGTGAAACTTAGTGACTCTGCCAACCCTGGAAGGGAACGGCGTGATTGGTATGTATGTACGTGTATATTATAATTATTGCAAAGTATTATCACGCGATGCCACGCGGAGTTAAAACTCCCATTTAGAGAAAGTGAAAGCCTACGAGCTACGCTATTGACGCCATCAGACTCGGTCAGAACACGGTGAGACGCCCGGACAAATAGCAGCGCCACCTTAAAGAAAGATGGCGTTGCAAGCACTGAGAGTTCAGCCTGGTAATCGGAATTAGGTGAGACCAAGAAGAACTACGAATATATACGAGGATACATTCCTATTCATCTTTGTTTCATATACAATAACAATTTACCAAACGTTTTTTATTTAGATATGGCAGTAATTTTCTGGCAAGGTAATATGGTTACAACTTAATTTTAATTATGTTTTATTAAACAAAAATTGTTGAGAGCTTAAGTGAATTTTGTACGTGTAATGTTGTTAATAGAACTTGTCAAGGTCTGTACCATGCAAGCCTGTCAGTTTTATTTAATTGTAATTCAGTACTTTCTCTAGGGGATGTACCTTTCTCAATGTTCACCTCAAAGAAGATTTACAGTTAAATCTAAAAGAAGACAAAGACAACTGATACATTATTAACAAATAAAAATCCTCAAAAGAGATTATATTATAAAAATAGACGTGGTGGAGACCGTAGGAGTGTGATCGAGCTACATCTACGTATCTACGTACTACCCTGCGAGCCACCACGAGGGTGTGTGGCAGGGGGTGAAGATCACCAAACATGCACTATTGACATGCAACTATAGGATATTTAATGAAGGTATACTAGATAATAGGGTCACATGGTTAGTATCTACATAATAAGAAAGGGATTATTGGTTGTTATTACATGCATCATTCATTACAGACTACTCTAACTATATTTCACCTACCTATCCCTTTGCTACGCTGCCTACTGTTCTCTCTTATAGTACGCGGGAAAACTGACATTTTAAATCTATCGGTACGACAATCTATCTCTCTAATCTTGTTAAGATGATCAAACCTAGCATAATACGCAGGGGATCTCAATATATATCTAACGTCATCTGTGAACAAATCGGTTTCGAATTTACTTAAAAGGTTTAACCTAAATTTAAACCTGCGTTCTGATAGTAATTCCCATCCTAGTTCTTCTATTAAACTCGAAACACATATACTTACTGTTCCTCTGTTAAATTTTTACGAAAAATCAGTCCAATTTTTTGGCCAATGGAGCCCAAAATAGGTTGCGCAGAGGTTTGGCAAGCGGAAAGGCTCCCTGGCGTGAGTCATTGGAATCGATTTCCTCATTCTGAAGGTCAAGGGCTAGATGCGGAGCATATCGCATTCCCCAGGGCACTCCATGCACCGCAATATCACGAGCATTGAAGTAACATGGTAAATGGGGCAGAAAACAGTTCAATGTCGCTGTCCGTTTGCCGTTCACTGTGTGCATTAACATCAGCATTCTTGAGATTGTTGGAGAGATTTTGTTGAGATAAACAGATGTTTGATAAACAGCATGAGAAAGTGAAAGAACGTTGTTATTTATCAATCGTTAGGCCTCATCTGGAATATGTTATTAGTGTATGGGATTCATGCGAAGTGGGGTTGATATAGGAATTAGATCGCGTGCATCGAAGAGGAGCTAGGTTTGTGAAACGATGCTACGATAAGTTTACTAGTGTGTCTGGATTGTTAGAAGAATTGGGATGGGAATCGCTATCACAGCGTAGGTTAAATTATAAGCTTAATCTCTAAGCTAAATTTCAGGAAAAACATTTCTCTGACGACGTAAAAAACATACTATTAAGCCCCTCGTACTACGGCAGATTAGACCGCGCTAATAAAATTAGAGGGATAGATTGTATAACCGATAGCTACAAAATGTAGTTTTTTCCACGTACCATTCGGGACCATAACAGCTGTGATCTTCGTCATGAATAGTTCGAATAGTGACATTAGCTAGACTGTAGATGTTTTTCTTTATATTCTCCTCGTTCTTATTTTTGCATGATGTAAATATTAATGTCCTTTTTTATAATATACTAGCTGTGCCCGGCATGCGTTGCATTGCCTCTTTTTCTTTCTTAGCAGGCACACATATAAAAAGTACACACTCAACAAATTCAATAGTTTCGGCCTTAAATTTGTAAACTAAACCGGTCGTGCAATAAATATTCTGAGTAAAACTTACAAAGTATGCTGATTCCTGAACATGAAAAAAGTACAACATTGGCATGAACAAAATTCCTCCAATTGCCTACTTAAATTTGAAAAATAAAATACTCCATCCTGAATTCCCCAATGATTTTTATAATTTTCATGGTTTAACCCACAAATCATTTCCGGAATCAAAATTGGTCCCTAAACGAGTTTTAGACTCAGTCCAATGAATTCCTCGTACCTACACAGAAATTTGTAACGTACAAATGATGCCATGTGTTTCCATTCCATGCCTATGCTGGAGCTTCCAAGTTAATAAAATATTATTTTGCTGAAGCGGTACAAACATTAAAGATTTTCGAGCTAAAATGTACAATTTTAGGAAAAAGCGAAGAATATACGAAAATCGAATGCAAGAATTTAAAATAATCAGACAAAGAGACCACTGCACCAAAATATATTTTACGCAAAAATAAATTACGTATCTTTTAAAACAAATTATGTCTCACTAATATGATTCTGATGCACGTGATTGAGCAACTCGTAAACGATCTGCTTCGCTTGCTTGATTGCCGCTCCTCGCTTTTTTGCGAAGCTCGCGTGCCAACACTAATATTTTGAAACGACTGGCGCTCCACCTAATGTAAAATGGATTTAATAATTCAGAAACCTTCAGGGGCGAGCCCACAACAATTCAATGGGTTCTCAATTTCTATTGGTTAAAATAAGAACATCTCTCATTGGTTAAAATAAAGATCGTATTTGAAAAATTAGGTTTGGATTATTAGCTTACCCGTCGGGCGTTGTTGCACGAAAAGTATTCGAAAGATTAAGAGGGCCTTGGGGGGGAGGGGGAGGGAGCGGCGATATTTAAAAAATTTTTATACCTTCAACCTTCGAAACCTTCGCAAGAGTGTACTCAACAACTTCTTAAAGTTTCTTGGCGATCCGTTAATTAAGATTTGATTTGATGTTTATTTTTGTTTGTTTATTTGGTTGTCAAGGAAAATGCGTAAAAAAATCGATTGAAAAAGAGAGAAACTTCATTCTTTTGGGCATGATACCACTAATTTTAGTAGTATCATGCTTTCGGGTATGCGATAAAATGAATTTCAATTCTATATCGTTAGTTAAAGTTTTTTTAAAAAACGAAATAATTAACCGATGCACAAATTCCAATGCTTAGAATTCCTAATCGGCTCAACTAAGCAATATAAATTCCAACAGCAATGACCGAAATCTGGTTGTCAAGCGAATATGGTATTGTTGATTTCACTGAAAAATATGTGTTTCTGCAGCTAAAAACGCAATTTTCAGTCAATTACGAAGTAAAAATGATAATTAATTGACAGAATTAAAAACTTCATTTATTCAAACATTTAATTAAAAAATTCCAACTCTCTATCTTGAGCGAAAATAATTTAAAAAAGTAAAAAATGAAACCACTACACAAAACCCGATACGTACCGCGAACCATCTAAGGGCCCTGAGACTCCCACGTAAAGGGCCCACCTAAGAGGGCCATGGGACTTTTATGGGCCCTGAGATCATTTTAAAGTAGCCTATAACTTTCCTCCTGCCTTGAACTATTACTCGGCAAAATTTCAGCACGATTGGATTAAAACTGAGGTTAGGATTATTAGCTTACCCGTCGGGCGTTGTTGCGTGAAAAGTATTCGAAAGATTAAGAGGGCCTTGGGAGGGAGGGGGGGGGGCGATAATTAAAAAAATTTTATACCATAAACCTTCGCAAGAGTGTACTCAACAACTTTCCAAAGTTTCTTGGCGATCGGATTAACGGTGTAGTAATGCATACAGGACACACAGACATACATTCGTTTTTATATATATAGAAGATTATTTTGAATCTGTATAATATTTTGAATCTGTAGAAGTAGACTTTGTATCCCTTGCATGTTGGAACGTTTGACGATAGAATGTTTCTTGGTCAGTAGATTTTTAATTGGCGCGTTGCATGTGTGGTACCCTGGTTTCAATGTAGTTTCGGTGTTCTGCCGTATAATTCATGCATGCCTGCTGTGGAAGCGCCCCCTGCCACACACCCTTTAGGTGGCTAGCAGGGTATGACGTAGATGTAGATGTGCGATAATCTTAACATGAGTCTTTTAATACCTCTAAATCGTGGAAA
Source organism: Ceriagrion tenellum (assembly GCA_963169105.1). Classification (NCBI taxonomy): domain Eukaryota; kingdom Metazoa; phylum Arthropoda; class Insecta; order Odonata; family Coenagrionidae; genus Ceriagrion; species Ceriagrion tenellum. Next base: position 13,464,037 of record OY720639.1, read on the forward strand.
ATACACTTTAAATGTACACCATTATGGCCACGTTGCAATTAAGAAATTTCATAGAAATAAAATGTAGGCATCTTACTTCCCTTATTCTTAATTTCTAGCTGACCACAGAAAAATTACGGTGGTGGCGCTGCGTTCAGCTCCAATGGCTTAAAATGTGCTCATCCAAAATATATCCGTGGAATGATCCGCAGATATTGGAACATAGTTCCAGTTTTTAATTGGTATTGTATGAAATAATAAAAGCAGGGTATTTACAACATAGGAAAAATGTTGAAATTTAGTATTTGTTTTGGGTGGCTTTTGCCCGCGGTCAAACTTACTTAATTCCAGCGAGAATAAAGGCCCTTCAATATCGAGGGTCAGCCAGAGTTGCTCTTAGATGAAGAAAGTATTTCTAACCAACACCTGGAGATGATAATAACATAAACTTAAAGGGATGGCAAATCAAGTAATTTACGCAGTTTGGGGTCGAGTTTCGTGAGGTGCACCGAATGTTAGCGAGGTCGTTCCATATCTATAAAATTCTTCCTTCAATAGTGATGGAGTCAGATGTTGCTTACTATTAACGAGTTCAACTCCCGTTCCGAGGGACGGAAAATATTTTTCTTGACCTTGGAATCCAACTTTCACATTCTACCTAGGACGAGAGTGAAGTTCACGTCCGGGGTACTGCAATGTGGAAGGCAACAGGGAAACGACCACATTAACAATCCCTAGAAGATGTAGCCTTGCACTCTATGCATGGCCTGGCAGATCAGATTATGAGAATTAACTAAGGGAAATAGATTGTACAACCAAAAGGTTTCAAATTTCGTTTTCCCCGCGATCGAAAAGAGACCATAATGGCTGCGTTAAGACTTTTAAGTAGGCTAGATGACAGGTTGTGTATCTGATTACTTGATGTGCTCTCTAATGCATGTTTCTAGATCTGCCGAGTAGTGCTAACACCATATTTTCCATGTTCCTTGCATTACTATTGTGTTACATTTACATAGTTACATAGTCTAGTTTAGTAGTTCCTGGAGCATTTTTAGAATACCCGTGGTGTGATGCATGCTGATTTGGTGGTGAAAGCTAATTTATTCATACTATTTTCAAAGAACTACGGAACTAACCGCGCAGTAACTTTAATGGAGTCACCCGCTAGTGATCACACAGTTGTGTGAAATTCATAGTGGAAAAATCATTCGCCTGGACTGGGAATCGAACCCGGATCCGTCGATTTCGCGCCGAGTGCTCTAACCAAATAAGCTAACCAGGCGAGCTCTTCCTCTGTGCATCTCATGGGGGCTTTAAGGAGCAGGTTGTCTTCACAGTAACCGTGAATGTAATGCCGGAGGTACCCGTATGTGAGCGCTACAGTCCACGGGGTAAAGCCCTTTATGTTTAAATCTGGGCATTATCCCGTGGACTGTAGTGCTCAGCGCTCGCGTACGGGTACCTCTGGCATTACATGCACGGTACCGATCGAATTTTAAATCAAAGTTCGAACTAATCAAAAAGAATCACAGCAACAACTTCGGCCTGGACTTTATTGGTGGAATTTTTTCATAATCGGACACATTGAAATAGGTAGAGAGGGCATTATGTCATCAAACAGAAGCCGGACAGCCGAAAAAACAACCGAATTGGTTATCCCTGCAATTCCTATACTTTTCATTGCACATCACAAAGAAATGCGCGAATCAGCGGATATAAAGCCAGAATGTCCACCATCTGCTTTTAATTTAAGGGGAGTAGCTGTTGAAACGTACGCTTGTTGCTTAGCGCCATGGATTCCACTGCATTTCACACCAGTTTTCACTGGGAAGATGGATAATCATTAATGCGTATAATCAAAATTATATATAAAATGAGAATGCATACCAGAGAGGTAAATGCATGCTGATTTCTAGGAAGCTGTCGATGGTAAGCGTCGCAAAATTCAAAAATTTGTGTGTCAGATCGGATAAACGCTAATTAAATAAATCGGAGGAGACAAAGATGGCGGACAGGCCACGCCCACGTCAGCGCTTCTAGAATTGGCCACCGTGGGCAACGACTCCATCCAACTCGACGATCTAAAAAAAACACAACTCTGTAATATTCACAAATACAACTTGCTGACCAAGTGAAAGCAATATAACTAATAAATTCAGGCTTCACTTTGTGAAACCTCTCCATATCGAAAATCAAATTATTCTAGTATTGGTCCACAAAATAGATTTACCTATTCTTTACGACCCAGGTTTCGTCACATAATGACTTCTCCAGGTTTGACATGAAGATGTCGTTATGAGGACCAATACTAGAATAATTTGATTTCCGAAGTGAAAGCAATATTGAAAATTATTTCTAGCTAAAACATATAAAGGAAATGGTGAAACTTGAGTTCCATAATATTGTCGTCCCAAAGCGAAGGGCGATGATCAATTTAAGAGGTTGGATTAGATTAGATTAGAATGAAGTAGAGTGCCTCCAAGGAGGACCTGGGGCACCTAAACCTATTGGTCCTTTGTGCTAACCACCATTGCTGTATTACCCAAAGAGTCCAATGGCCTCGCTGAAGGCCAGCATGTCCTCTATGAGGAAGACCCTGACTTGGACTGGTTCCAGAAAAGGAGACCCCAGGTACCTGGTTCTAGTCCTCAACAGAGCAGAACAATCACAAAGAACGTGAGACGTTGTTTCGTCCTCTTCTTTTCACAATCTACATCTGGCGGAGTCCACAAGCTTCAAAAGTTGGAGGTGTCTCATAACCTGATAGTGGGGAAACTATGCATTAATCAATCTATGCATAGTTTCCGCGAAACCATACCAGACCAATTTCAACAATCAATGCCCCCAATCGATATATCTTGTAGCGGAATCGTATCCTTACTAAGTAACATTAGCCCGAACAAGTCCTCAGGTCCTGATGAAATTCCAGCTCGTGTTTATAAAGAATTAGCCCTCGAAATGGCTCCGTATCTTAAAGTAATATTTAACAAATCCCTCGAAGAACACGCGGTTCCCAAAGACTGGAAGATAGCAAACGTGACCCCAATTTATAAAAGCGGAGATAGGGAACAGCCATGTAATTATAGACCAATATCATTAACGTCATTATCATGTAAAATTATAGAGCATGTAATAGTTACATCAATAATGGGACACCTCGACAGCCAGGATTTATTAATAACAAACCAGCATGGATTCAGAAAAGGACGGTCTTGCGAAACTCAATTAGGTCTTTTTGTTCACGATATTTTAGTTTCCGGAGAAGGTAACGTACAGGTAGATGCAGCGTTTCTTGACTTTAGAAAAGCTTTTGACAAGGTTCCCCACTGTAAGTTACTCGCGAAGTTAGCATCATACGGAATAGATAGTAATATAGTAGTCTGGATAGGAGACTTCTTACATGAACGCGTTCAAAGGGTGGTATTAGATGGTGTCAGCTCCGGCGAAGTGAAAGTTACATCAGGTATTCCCCAGGGAAGCGTGATAGGCCCAATTTTATTTCTTCTGTACGTAAACGACTTGAATACAGTAGTAAAAAATAGCAAGCTCCGTCTTTTTGCCGATGATGCAGTAGTGTATAAGGAAATTAGAAATGAAGAGGACAGACAGTTTTTAGGTAAGGATTTAGATGCGATTGATGATTGGTGTGATAGATGGCAACTAGAATTGAATTTGAAGAAATGCGCGATTATGAATTTTTGGAAAAAGAGTGGCTTTCCCCGGAATAATTATTGCATCAAGGAAAACAAAATATGTAACGTAGATTCAATTAAATACTTAGGCGTCACCATCACTGAAGACATGTCATGGGGGAAACACATCAGGTAAGTAGCTAGTGTAGCAAACCGTAGATTAGGATTCGTAAAAAGGGTTCTAGGCAAATGCGATGAGAGAGTACGAGAAAGAAGCTATTTTACACTCGTCAGGCCTCATTTAGAATATGCCGCTAGTATATGGGATCCGTACGAGGAAGGTATGATAAAAGAAATAGAGCGCGTGCAAAGGAGATCTGCTAGGTTTGTTAAAGGACGTTATGATATTTGTATAAGTGTTACGAGCTTAATAGAAGAACTAGGCTGGGAATTACTATCAGTACGCAGGTTAAAATTTAGGTTAAACCTTTTAAGTAAATTCGAAACAGAGTTGTTCACAGATGACGTTAGATATATATTGAGATCCCCTGCGTATTATGCTAGGTTTGATCATATTAACAAGATTAGAGAGATAGATTGTCGTACCGATAGATTTAAAATGTCATTTTTCCCTCGTACTATAAGAGAGAGCAATAGGCAGCGTAGCAAAGGGATAGGTAGGTGAAATATAGTTAGAGTAGTCTGTAGTGCATGACGCATGTTATAACAACCAGTAACCCCTTTCTTTATATGTAGATACTAACCATCTAGCTGCATGTGACCCCATTATCTAGCATGCCTTCATTAAATATCCTAGTTGCATGTCAATAGTGCATGTTTGGTGATCTTCACCCCCTGCCACACACCCTCGTGGTGGCTCGCAGGGTATCACGTAGATGTAGATGTAGATGTCGAGTAGGGAATCCCACTATCGTGCGCAATTGACTTCTGTTTAACAGTAGAAGTCTTCTTTCCAGTCCAGGTTTGGGTCCTTCAATCAGAAGTTTGGCTTGCCTTAGCCTCTATGTATACCGCCAGATCTCTGAGAGTCGGGCAGGGCTCCGCCTAGTTGAAGAGGTTACGTATCGGATTGGATATTTGGGGAGGCGACCGACGGCTAAGGTCATTTGCGCCATAGGAGATGAAGGGTGGATAGAAACCCGGCGTCTGCACTAGCCTGATCTTAACGAAAGGTGCCAAGGGGACCACGGTTCAACGTTTCATCCGACAGACGGAGTACTGTACTTGAAGCGCCCTCCACAAGACACTCAAGTAGGGATCGGGTTCCCTCTGAAAAAATCCTTCTCTGCAGGGATTTGAACCCTGGCCGCCCGTGTGGTGGCAAGTACTCAAGTCACTACACCAACTCGATCATCAGGTTACGTATCAATAGCAATGGAGAGCTCTTATAACATTTTTCTCCAGTTACTGCGTGACCGTGTTCCAAAAATCGAAACTCTCAGTCGAAATGCTCAGAACTCACCACTGACAGTAAAATCCCAAGGAGGAACTCTTCTCCAGAGCACTTACCTGCAATGAAAAAAGAAAGAAGTTCATTTCCCTAAAACTACGAGTTAATGATGTTTTAACTTAAATTAAGCCGAAATCTTTCAGTAGTAAACCAAGCCATGGTTGCTCAAGTATTGTAACTATTCACGAGAATTTCATATTTTACTCGCTCCCCTCATGTATGAACAGACTAAGTTAACTAGAGTTAGGCTAAAGGGAAAAAAATAAGACAGTGGCGTTTCTTTGGATTTATTTCATCCACTTAAAGTTGAACTGAAACAAGACTTTTTGAACTTTTTTTGGAAAAAGGAAAATTATTTAAAGGTTTCATCCGGAGCGCCAGTCGAGCAGATTAAAATGAGTGGTGAAAATCATAAGAGATAAGGACAGCCCCCGCGTTATGGTACGGATTTTTTTCAATCTAGAGATAAAAATTCATTTTTTATGAATATATTTGAGAATAATTATATCTTGGATAAAGGTTTCTCAGGTTTTCCACCGGGTGAGCAGGTCCATGGGGCCCAGCGTTTCGGAGAACGACTTGTCCTCCATCATTAGGGGGGGGGGGGGTTCAGCTTCCGCAGGGGAAACTGGGCGTTCGGGCGTTCTCCGAAACGTTGGGCCCCATGGACCTGCTTACCCGGTGGAAAACCCGAGAAACCTTTATCCATCAGATACGCCGGGAAAATCTGAGATCCTTCATAATTATATCTTATTTACAGCCTCAATGAAAGCTTTGAATATTGCTACTCAAATAAGCATAGACTAGCAGACCTGCTGCATGCTTTATAGGCAGTCTGTCTGATGTGCTCTTGAGGTGAACTTGGTGTTTACCCTTTTATTGCGCTACTCAAGTGTAAGCAGTGGGAAATGTGGCTAAATGAGTGTTTATGTTTCACAAAAATGAAAAACCATTCAGAATAAGTTTTGAAACATAAATAAACATTTTGGAGTAAAAAAATCCAAAACTACTACCAAATAATGAAGACAGAGATTCCACATTCAACGCACCAAACCTCATTCTTCTAGCTCAATATTTTACAGAGAAAGAAACAAAACGGATACAGAATGCCTGACACGCTACAAAATTAATATCTATAGACTGTCTTCATTGGACACAGACGTTCCTCGAGGTGACGGAGACGGACGGTGGCGTTCGCGACTTTCGATTTTTTTTTGCTATTAGGTGGAGCCACTTGTGATGGCCGGACAGTAGATGTCGCTGTCGACGGATGATGAGCGAACTTCGGACCAAGTAATCCGACACGCTACGTCAACATCGGCCAATCAGAGGAGGGCTTTCGTTCAATTTTCACAGTTTTATTTTCTGATTTCGCATAATAATTTTTTAACTTTAAATTGAAACGTTATTCGAGTCCATCCAAGATAATAGCGAGATTGAAAGCGTCAGATTTAGAAAATATATGAAAAGCAAACAGTTTTTTCACGATTGTAATATTTCAACAAATTTTTTCAGCATCATTCATCCTTCAAACACGTGATTCTCTTCCCCATTCGGCATTTGATGAGTTCCCTGATTGGTTGCATTTCTCACTGTCAACTGCACTATTATCTTGGACGTGCTCTAGTCTCCATGAAGTAGTACTAGTCACAGTTTTCAAAATGGACCGCGATCATTAATTGCATTCAAACTTCAAACATGGCACTTCAAAATGTCGGTAGGAATATGCAATGTTCGAATTTCAATATGACGTAGGCCTATACAGTTTTCCGCAATTATCTCGTACATACGTGATGAGTCGCATAGAGTAAGATATGATATCGCATTGCGTCGCAATCGTGATGAGAATTTAATTCACACAGTAAATCGTGATGGCGTCATATAATCTTGCAAATCTCATGATATAGTGCTGCATCGTATATTGAATCTCATCACGATCAATGCATCGAATAGCATGTTAGTGAATCTAATACCGCATTGTATAGCATTACTTTGCGTTCATCAATCTCAACGGTCCACATCGGACATTGCACAGCATCGCCTGTTGGATCGTAGCTTATCATCTCTGTTGTACAGAGCAATTTCTCTTACTTTAAGTGCAATGTAATCGTTTGTATTTTGTTTATTTATTTTTGTTATTCCGTTGTGTTTATTTTTTTCTTAACGTATTGTTGAAGTTGTTGATTGATGTCTTCCTTTAAGAAGGACGTTCTCCATCTTGATTCTGATTAAGTATTATTAAAATTCATCAACTTGAATATCCTGTCATCTTAATAAACCTAAGAAAATCAACAATCTCGCATTGGATACACATTGCATATTCCATACATTAAACATTTAGTTTCAGTGCGCAGTAAGACTCATGCTCCTCCATGCAACGATTTCTTCATTATCTTTGCTAAACATAGCAATTTTCTTAAAGGAGTCAGCAGAACATCTCAACTCAATGTTCGCCATTTCAACAACCCTCTCTCCAACACAACCAAACAGCCAAAATAAACATTGCAACAATTTTGAAAATAACAACTGTTTAAAACTGATAATACAGCATAGAATCATAACAACAAGTATAAAACATGAAGGCGTACCGTCAAACTATTAGGCATCGATGTGTTCCAAAGAGGTGAAGCGGAAAAGTGAATGGAGCGACCTCCTTCGCGACGAGAGAGCGAAACAATGGACGAGCGCCGGGCGTGCGAACGAACCATAATGGCGGCCGAGAGATAAAAGATCTCGGAAAACAAAAGAGCCGCCAAATCGCGGATCAAAGAAATAATCAACCGCGGCATCTCGGCGTTAGGGGGCAAGGTCAATGTCTCCCGGGGAACTCTAAATCCTTTCGCACGCGAAGAGCTTGGCGCGCAGACACCTCAGAATCACCTTGAGTATTCTGCGCATTTTGTTTAATGCTCTCCTCATGCTACCCTGCGATCCACCACAGCGGGTGCTAGGACAAATAGTCATAAAAGAGACAGGTGGACAACGCTATCTCGTTAACTAAATATTGTTAAATGTACAATGCAAAACCGGAGTACACTTCTTGCGGAAGTCGTCACGTCAACGCTATATCAACACTCCGGGTGGAGTAAACATAATTCCGTCACATGAAATCTTAAAATGGTAAAAGAATACCATGTTTGCTGAGGGGTCACCCCGTGCTGTACACCCTGGAAATGATCGCCAATGATTAAGATGAAGCATTTTCATAGCGCGTAGTGCACAGTGTAAATACTATATCACATAATAAATTCGAAAAAAATTGAAAGAACCGAGAATTATTCAAGCCGACGGGATTCACACATCGGAACGAGCAATTATGTGGTCTGCGCATGCGCAGCAGCACTTTTATAATTTTCGCTTTTGTAGCCCTTGTCACGGAGGAAGAATGACGGATGCGGGGCACCCTGGGGTGTGACGCCATGAAATCGAGGTCTGCAATAAATTTAAAGAGCACCGCGAACTTTCTGATCGTTTCATCATGGAGTAAGCATATAAAGAGTGGCAGAGCAATGATAAAAACTGGACATAATTTTTTGAGACCTTTGGGAAGAATTTCTCAGGTGCCACCACCTTCGGGAAGGAAGAATTTTGGCTAATGGAGAAGGCCACCTAGAGGCGCCAGTGGTACTCGGTGATTTTGCATCAACATACAGAAGAGTGGATTCACCTAGGCTGTTGTGTGCTTTTAATCGAGTATCAATTGTTTTTTCGTTGTTATGATAAATCAGTAAACAGTTGACTCCATGTTTGGTAATCGCGTGTCATATCATATTGACGAGATATCGATTCATTATAGACGATGCTCATTGAAGGCACATTAAAATACATGTTTAATTTGGTCTCGACGACTCAATAATATTTATTTCCGTTGCCTTGGGTCGATTAGTAAACATCCAGGCACCGAAATCATCGTAAGAACACTATGTGAGTTATGTGACACTAAATGAAGTGGCCCTGTGCCAAAGCTCATTTGTAATGGCTTGTCGTGCAAACTTCGATGACAGTCAACTGTTTACGGGTGTATCATAGGAACGAAAAATCAATTGATACCCGATTAAAAGCACACAACAGCATAGGTGAATCCACTCGTCTGTATGTTGATGCAAAATCACCGAGTACCACTGGCGCCTCCAAGTGGCTTTCTCCGTAAGCCAAAATTCTTCCTTCCCTAAGGTGGTGGCACCTGAGAAATTCTTCCCAAAGCTCTCAAAAATTTACGTCCAGTTTTTACCATTGCTTTGCCACTCCATATGTACTTACTCTATGGTTCCAGAATTTAATTCTGGTGTGGAGACATTCCCTGCCACTCATCCACTGGGGTGGCCAGCAGGGCACCAGGTGGATGCAAAAATGCACTATCCCTCTCGCAACCGCCACTCGCAACTCCACCATTGCGAGAGAAAAACAAAGGAAGAGTGTCTGGCGCGCGAGGAGTGCATTGGTCGCGTAAACGGAAACGCGAAGCAATTCAACAGCAGACGGGGGGACGTGCGTTCGTTGCGTCGGGGATTCTGAATGGGAGACTGTAAAGAGAGAGAGAGACAGACAGAGTGGAGATAAAAACGAAATGAATGAGCCACTCACAACACTCCCCGGATCCCAATTGGCTCACTAACCCCTACAGAGAGGGATGCAAGTTACGCTGAATTGGAACGGACGGGAAAATAATGATAATTTTGCGACTGCGTTTCCACTTTCGAGGAAACTGAGAGGGGATGAGATGCAACCCTCCCTCTCCCTTCTTTCGGAGACAGGTGCCGGAGAAAAAGTTAATCAAATACTCGCCAAAACGAGCCCAGGGAGGGAAAAATCAAATCATTTTCCATTTCACTTTCATCCTCAGCAGTCATGAATGCGAATATCGGTGGGTTGCAGCTCTTCAATTCTCATTCTCGAGAATACCACTCTGTTATTTGTTTGCATCCCTCACGAATTTCCCGGTGAATTCATCCAGCGCATCGTAGAGATGCAGTAAAATATCTTGAAAATAACTTAACTTTTGATATATCGTGGGGAACACACATAAAAAACATATGTAGCACGTCATTTAAGGAGGTTCCACCGAGAAACGAAGTAAATGTCATTTTCATGAAAGTTTCAAAATAAGTCCTTCTTATTGCACTCTATCGATTGCCGTTGAAAAAAATTAGGCTTTCCACGCTGTATTTCTCGGAAATCGCATTTAAAAATGAGAGAATTTCTATAGGATCTTATGGCAATGCTTGCCTATGAGTAGAAGAAATGCAGATTACTATTCGAATATAAATGTCGTTTTGACAAAAAACTGATATAAGGTGCACCACAGTATAAGAATCATGATAATATTAAAAAAATATACCCTTACCACGTTGGTATAAATGATATTAACATATTTTTGCAACAAAAATAGCAGAAATCACGTAGTTACTAACATGTGGCGCTGCAGATTGATTCCACATCGGCAACGCTGTGCGGCTGTGCCGTGACGAAACGAGAGATTTTAGAGCAGACGGGAATTTACAATGAACTTTGTGGAGCTGGATTTTTTGTGCATTGACGCTAAATTTAATACATTGACAAAAAAGTATTAGAAATTGTCGTTGTTCCGGTAATGTTGTCCGGGTTCCTTCGGCATGGCAGGAAATTGATAGCTTCCAAGGAAACGAAAGTTATCTGAAGATATGTTATAATACTCACGGGTATTTATATAAATGAATACATAAATGCAGTAATGCATTATACGAATGTATATGCATAATATTAACGATTTCCTGGAAAGCAGTCACTAACAAACTCTAACACACGCCAACACGAGAGCAGGAAAACAAGTGAACGCAGTAATTGAGCAATGTTGCACTTACCACCGTTGCCAAATGGTTCTAACACATGATTTTTACCCATTATATTTAAATAAGGAGTTACATTTCCATGTAAATATTTTGAAACTTATTTTTAAATTATGGAACACATTTCAGATCACGAAATAGCGGTGATGAGCTCAAATTTATTGTCAGAGCAATTAAACGTGGCAACGAGTTGCCAGCCAGAAACCGAGATCCTAATAAGCTACTGATGAGTTTTAAAAATTGTTTCCCACTTTTAAGTGCTTCGATACAACCTATTCACAAAGTTTTTAAGTACTTGTTTAAATACTATAGGTGACTACGTAAGGTAATGTTTTTTTAATCAACTTCTTAAAACACTTAAGAAGATGGATTTTTCACCGGCTTTTGAAGCACCGAGCGGCAGAGGAACCTCCTTAAGAAACCAGGTTTTGTTAAGCGTATAATAGGAAGGTCCTCGAGTGAAAAAGTAAATGAAAGATGCTTCTTCGCTCTGGTTGGCCGCGCCTCAAATATGCCGCGAGCATTTGAGATCCTAGTTATAAAGATTTAACTAAATATTTAATAAAATACAAAGTAAATCAACTTCTTCGCTTCGTTAAAAACTGCATCGAGGTGAACATATAGTATCTCACCACTTGCAGAGTGATAAGGGTGGGAGCCCTTAGAGACTCGGAGGCTACACGCTAGGCTTAGGTTGCTTGAGAAATTCAGAACTGGTGTGTTTCAGAACGACGCAGAGAATATTATCATGACTCCTCACTACATCTCTAGATCTGACAGATGCGATAAAATAAGAGAGATACACTGCCGATCAGATAGGTACCAAAACTCGTTCTTTCCACGCACAATAAGCGACCACAATTAAAATTGAGCTCCACTAAATACACTCCTATAATACATGTCACCATTGCCTCTCCAAAAAACGTACATCTTCATACGGCTGGTGACCTAACACCCCCTGCCACATGCCCATGCGGCAGCTTGCAGGGTAGTATGTAGATGTAGAGGCATTTACGAATTTTGAGACGGTCACATACAAAAACCCGAATGGACATACACATCACTCACATTCGACCTGTCAGTTGGTACTAGGTTCATCTTTATTTCTGAACGCATTGCATGTTCTAATATTTTAGGGGCCGTTTTACACAAGGCACTCAATCAAACTATTTGAAATAGCATCTGTATTCACAATACAAGACTGAGTCTTGGATTTAGAGCATTGTCTATTCCCATCTCTCACGTTTGCATTTCCGTTATCAGTTCAGAAATTCACCGCGACGTATATTTCTGTATAAAGATTGAACATTCTATACATTTTTGTTTAGTGGAAAACTTATATAAGCCATTGTTAAGGAGATGTTTTGTTTATGATGAGATATTTAAAAACGTGTAAAAAATTCATTAAATAATATAACCTATCTGTTCGGCAGTGTATCTCTCTTATTTTATCGCATCTGTCAGACCTAGAGATGTAGTGAGAAGTCATGAGTCACCACGTCGCTCTGAAACACACCACTTCTGAATATCTCAAGCAGCCGAAGCCTAGCGTGTAGCCTCCGAGTCTCTAGGGTCTCCCCCCTTAATCCCTCTAGAAGTTGCGAGACTTTATGTGTACGCTCGTAGCAGTTTTTAATGCTGCTTTCCTTTGTATTTTTTATATTTTTTTAGTTAAATCTTTATGACCATAGTCCCAAGTGCTCGCGGCGTGTTCGAGGTGTGGCCTAACCAGTGCGAAGTATCATCTCTCTTTGACTTTTTCATTCGAGGACCTACCTATTATACGCTTAACAAAACCTAGTTTCTTAAATGGGGATTACACATACAAAACATATGTTTTGTATGTGTAATCCCCACAGTATATATGACAAGTTCAGGTAATTCCAAGATAGTGAATAGATAATGAATGAAGAAGAGGGGAAATACTCTCTCGTCGTCAAGAGTCGGTGTTCAACCGTCGGCTTCATAATCGTTCTTTCATTTTCCGCATTCTCCAAGGAGGGGTTTGGAATACGCCAACGAAAGGGGCTTATAAAAACCAACGAGGAGAGGGAACTGCGGGGGACTTGGACGCTTTTACTCTGAGCCTCCGAGCGACGAACTGTGGGCCCATGCCCGAGTATTTACTCGTATGCGAGGGAGTGCTTTCCAGGGAGTCACGTGACACTTTCTCGTGCGGGGAGTAAGTTTGGTATGCCCGAACCGTCGGGAGGGAGTCAAATGTTCGAAAAATGATTTCCTCACTCAAATCCAGTGAGATTTCTTTCTCACATACGAGATTTTCATTATCGCGAAATGGCGGCTGCGTGGCTTAGAGTGCAACTTCTCGCTCATTTAGAAGAAGTAGAAAAACGGAGGCCTCGTGCAGTGCACGAAAGAATTTCTCCATTTTATATGGACAACAATAAATTTATGAAGCTTAGTAGACTCAATAAAGAGCTAGCCGCAGGATTAATCGAGGACTTAACGCCCTTCCTACGGCCTCAATCAAGGTTCTCGGCAATGTTAGCAGAAACGAAGGTATTTGTCTCTTTTTCACATTATATTTGTCATCGTAATATGATATTTGAAATTATATTATATTATGAGCAGCGTAAGGTAAAAACCTCAAGCAGTAAAGTGTAGGTCCATCTTTTTGTAACGTGAGTTTACTGTAGAAATTTATCTATTTTGAAAATATTTTAGTCCATAGATGTATAAATATGACTATCATTTCCATTTTTAGCATTATTAAGTAATACTTGTGCATCAAATCTTCATACCCAACCATATTCAATCATTTATTTCGGATGTGGACGCAATTTTACGACTTTATCTCTTTAGTGGTGATAAGCTGAGTCGAAGGTTCACCCTCGCCCAGGAGTCGAGAGTTTTTTTATGCACGCCCATTTCATTTTCAACGGGAAGGGGAAGGGGAGGAGAGAGTGGAGTGAAATTAAAAAAAAAAAACAAAAAAGACATAAGAACTCACACGATGCACTCGGCGAATGGAGAGGGGGGGAAAAAGAGTTCTCCTCTGTTCAAATGCAGTGAGTGCGGATCGTGGTCGTTAATTAAGCCAGTTCCCCTTTACGTCGCGTTTTGCTCTCCCCCATCAAAGCACTGCACCGAATTACGTATCCGAGGCTTTTCGAACTGCTTTTTTTCCCGTGAATTACAGCTAATGACCTCTTCAGATATCGATCTCGACCCTCCTATGAAACTCTCGCATGTATTATCCCACCGGAGATTTGAAAAAAAAACTGATGAACGACGAAGGGAAAATTTTGATTTCTTACAGTCTCGACTTACCTCGACTTTTACAATGAATGCTCGTGGAAAATTCACTGCGTATAAATTATCATTGGGCAAAATTAGTTAAAACTACTAAATATCCGTCGGCTGCTGCATATAATACGATACTCGATACGGAAAATTGCCTCGCTAAACTAAATGAAACGCTACAACCGTCTCAAGGCATTAATCATTCGAGGTTTGGTTAAAAAAATGCGCGGGACTTTATATTTTTTCTCAAGAATGGTTTAGATATTCGTCAAAAATAATGCTTGCTTCCTTCAAAATAGTCCCCTACAGACATTTTACATTAGTGCCAGCGCTTTTTCCTTTTTTTCAAAACACTCTTGGAACGAAATTTCCCTTATGGCTTTCAGCTTCTTTAGCGACTTTTGCCAATATCTCCTGTGTTGGCAAAACGTCGTCTTTTCGGCGGTGTAGTCATGAGGTGGGAGAGGAGAATTTTCAACTGCCGTGCTTATGAGGGTATGCACACGTAAGATGGCGCGCAAAGGATATCAGTATCCGAGTCCTCAACATTGCGTCTTATAATACCCATCCATATCATTGGTCGTTCAATCCTAGGATTGGTTGACTGCAGCCCTCCACCCTTCCTTATCTAATGCTAGTTTCCTCGGCAGTCCTGGTATCTCTTCCTACGAACTTTCCTCTTTATTTGGTCCATGAACTTATTCCTGGGTCTTCCTTTTGGGACTTTTCCCTCTATTTTGCCTTCAATTATGTTCTTCAAATATCCATTGTGTCTCAGGGTGTGTCCAATACTGCCCATAATCTACGCTATTAAGTCATGGAGTTGGCGCGATGTTGAGGGCATGAATATATATTATGGATTTAAATGTTTGGAATTGTTGCCTAGGCTACGTGTTGCCTAATTTTCCACTGTAAGTTCACCCAGTCCTTGGCGCCACTTCGAAAAAAGTCTTTCAATTGTTGTTAACGTGAGACTGTGGTGAATATTAAATTACGATCGAGGAAATATGAATTACTTGATGTTTTTAATAATATCTTGCTATTTTTGTGATCTAAAAGATACTTTGCTAGAGAGGAAATATATATTACAGAAAATGTGTTAGAGGTTTATGAAACGTCCATCGTGTGCCGACGACGATGTTTGCCAGACTCTGATTCTAATTTTAATACATAAATTCTGTTCAGCTTAAATAAAGAATTTAGAGTGCCTTGTTTACAAAAGAGC
Organism: Ceriagrion tenellum; assembly: GCA_963169105.1. NCBI lineage: Eukaryota > Metazoa > Arthropoda > Insecta > Odonata > Coenagrionidae > Ceriagrion > Ceriagrion tenellum. The sequence continues at coordinate 13,479,433 of OY720639.1, forward strand.
TTGCTTCACACCAGGCTGCAAAACAAGGAATGCGTCTATGAGGACCCAAGATAGAAGACTTGGATTGAAAAATAAGAATCTATTCAAGGCGTCGGTAAGTGCATTCCTTTTTGCCTACACTGCAATATTGGCCATTGGGAATACTCATGAAGATACCACATCCCCCTGAATCATATTAAGGCTGTTGGGTTGATATTCACGAAGTGCCAAGAGGTTAATTGTGCATTTGTGTAATTAAATTTCAAGAGGAATTAAATATATCTGTTATGAAGATACCACATGTCTCTGGATCATATTAGGGCTCTTGGGTTGATATTCACGAAGTGCCAAGAGGTTAATTGTGCATCTGTGAAATTAAATTTGGAAAGGAATTAAATACATCTATAGACCGGACAATATTAAAAGAAGTGTGTAATTACGTCTCGCGTGTAGGACTACATTTCTTATCCACTGCATTATGATTACATGTTAGAAACACCAGCAAGACGTATTTATTTACAAACTATCGACTGTATTCACATTTGAACTTCCGTCTTTCATCACTAGGCAGCACCACATTCCAAAAAGTTGTTTGTTTACGGAATTCTAGACAACAGTTTTTGGCAACGAGATAATGAGCCATATAATATATTCGTGTTTGAGGACCGCAATTAGCGCTATTTATTACTTAAATGGGTCAAGATTGAGCCCATTTTGATAGATTAAGACTTGTTATGAATAACAAAAAAATCACTTTCAACATCTAGTACATCTAGTACTGCGGTGACAGTATGATTAATTTTCCAAAGCAGTTGAGAAAACATACAAAGGACACAATTTTGATTTTGTGACGAGATCTAGGAGTTACGTAGAAATTCCTCAATTGTTAAATAATGTCTCTCTGGAGTGCATGCACGTATTACCATTTCCCATGTAAAAGGGCTGGTATTTTCTGGCAAATATCTCGACAAATAATGTGGTAAGGGGCTGAACTTTTGAAGCCAATGGAATGGTGAGATATTCTTTCTTAAAATGAGACAAAATTCATTGATTTCTAGGTAAAATTATATTTATATTCAACAACCTTACAAGAGAGAGGATGAATGAACGGATGAGTAGGAATGGGAATCCGCACTGGGACAAGGTCGGGGGGGGGGGACGAATTCCACATCGGTCAAAGCGAAGACACACTCCAATAGGATCCACCATGTTCGGGTCGTTCATTCTATCTTATTCCTCTTCCTTCTCACAGTTCCTTTGGTGCCCGTGCCGAGTCACAGGTGGAGAGGTGTAGGGAACGAGGTCAAGGCATTCACCCACTCCACGGGACGAGCCCGCGGAATCTGGAATTTACACCCACCCAAGCGCCGCTCGCCCGTGTCTATGGGTAATACATTTTTACGAGGTTTGACAAGATGAACGGATTGTTATTCTCCTGTATATATGTTTAACTGATAAAAAGTGTGTACTTTATTTTCTTTATAATAAGAGTAATAATTAATTGTAACTGATCGACAAATGTATTTTCCTGCATAATTATACTGATGTGATGTAATAATGGAATCAAACTCCACCAATGCTCTGCATAATTATATTTTTGCCTACACAAGCACCTCCTGACGAGACAGTGGCTCAGGAGGACTTATATTGTATTTACAAGGTTAACATGTAATGAAATTAATTTGTAAACATTTCAATTTAACCTATTTCTAAAAGATTATTAGTGCCACTTGATTCACCTCTCAAATTTCTTTTATCATCACGGTAATATAATTTATATATATTGTAAAATATGCATTACTGAAGTAACTAAATCTTTATGCACGCCTGTTGCGTAATCAAGGAAAAAATATTGCCGTAGGGGCTTTCCATTCTGTGATGCTTGGTGTTCAAACAAGGTGTTCGGGCAGCTGGTAGAACAGGGAACGGATTAGAAAAAACAGGAGATTAATCTACCAATCATACAAGAAGCAGATTGTCACAATGTGAATAAGAGACGGAAAAAAATAGATGCAAAAATTAACAAAGCAGTACTAAAAGGATGGCACCTCTCACCACCACTGTTAAACATATACTTGACGCAGGCATTGAGAGAGGCACAAGAAATCAGGTTGACGGAATTAAGTTTGAAGATATAAACACCTCTTAAATAAGGACAACATCACAGTCATAGCAAGAATTTGTGATCTCCAAACATCGTGATTGGACCGAGTTCTTCAAAAATATAACACGACAAGCGTTCATTGCATAACGACTACTGCTGTGTTTAAGGTAGTCCGAGCGAAATATCATTTTACCTAAAAATCAATGAATTTTGTGTCACTTAAAAGAAAGATATCTCACCCTTCCATTCAAACAAAAAAAATCAACCCCCTTACCACTTTACTTTCCGAGATATTTGCCAAAAAATACCAGCCCTTTCATATGGGAAATGGTACGTGTATGCACTCCAGAGAGACCTTATATTAAAAGTGAGGCATTCCCTACACTTAGATCTCGTCAAAACATCAACAGTGTGTAGTTTATGTGTTATCGCAACTATTTTTGAAAATTAAACATATTTTCACCCCAGTAAATTCTTCGGAATGACAATAAACCTTCCATTATCATGGAGTTTCATACGTTTCGCGTGAAAATAATGAGTCAAGTGATAAGACTTATTTTGTTATTTCCATTTAATTACTTACAATTTCTACTATTTATTGCACCATTAATTCTGCAATATTTAATTCGATTGTCTCACAGTTGGTGAAATTAAAACGTATGTATCGAATATGGTCTCTATGATGATTAGGGAACAATCTCGCTCGCACTACATTTAAGGTGATAGGACTACAAAAGAGAAAACAATGCGTGAAAACATTCGTGTACAGCGTGACACTAAATGGATCGCAAGTACGAGCCATAGGAAAAGCAGACCAGGAAAAATAGGAGGATTTCAAATCTGTTGTCGGAGAAGGATGCTGAAGACACAATGCACGCGGACAAAATAAGAAATGGAATAGTATAGAGAAGATTAGGAGAGCAAAGGAACTGGTGGTACAATATGAATAAAGAAAAGTTGAAGCAATAGGATTGGATGCACCCTGAGGTACAATGGGTCTGAGAAGAATATAATAGAAGAAGAAGTAATGGGAGAAGTTCCGACAGGAAGACCCAGGAATAAGTTCATGGACCACATAAGTAAGAAAGTACATAGTGAGAGCTACCAGGAAGTAAGGGAGCTAGCGTTAGACAGGGAAGGGTGGAGGGTAGGATTGAACAATCAGTTATAAAGAGTTTTATATCCAATCGAACGAAACTACTTTTAAGGTAGTTGGAGGGAAATATCATTTTACGTAGAAATCAATGACTTTGGTCTCATTTTAAGGAAATATCTCACCCTTATAATGACACCAAAAATTGAACCCCTTACTACATTAATTCGGAGTTATTTGCTAAAAAATACCAGCCCTTTTACATGGGAAATGGTTCTTGCATGCACTCCAGAGAGGTATTATTTACAAAATGAGAAATTTTTAACACTTAAATGTCGTCAAAAAACTAACAGCGTGTAGTTTGTATATTTTCTCAACTATTTTTGAAAATTAATCAACTTGTCACCGCAATAAGTTCTTGGGTATCACAAAAAACCCTCCTTTTTGAAGGAGTTTCAAACGCACCGCGCGAAAAAATGAATTAAATTGAAGACTTTGCTGATATTTTTATTTAATTACTTACCATTTCTGATACATGAAAGTATATTATTGTACCATTAATAATGCAATATTAAATTGATGTGCCCTACAGCTGGTGAAATTAAAACGTATAATTCGAATATGGTCTCTATTATGACTAGGGAACTATCTCGCTCGGACTACATTAACTCAATTGTCTAATAAGCAACGGAGTTTTAACGTCGGAATGGATTTTTTTGGAAACGTACCATTATTGTTTCGATTATACGAGAGTTTCCCAAAAGTAATAATAAAAGTTATTTTGAGAAAACTCCCTAATAACAAAAATAAGTGCGCTTTAACAGTCATTAGGAGACGCATCCTCATGGGTTTCAGCGCCTTATCAGGTAATTGCGACGCTTCCCTATCTTACGCCTGAATGCTCTAACCAATTTTGTGGACTCAAGACCGTATTCCAAGTCGTTACTTGGGTGTTTTTCTGGTGTGGAGGAACCCCGTTCCCGTCCCCTAACCCTCCCCCAGGCCGCTGATTTCCTGGCATGAAGCTTACCCAAAGCTCCCCAAACGCAGTACTGCTGCCCTCAAGTGGGATGAATTGATACTACTGTACTAATGGCAGAACACGATAATATCAACAACTTTCCATAGTAACGTCTTCTGTTTACAAACACGGGTAATTGTTGAACCACCGTCGCCTTCCTCACCATTCATATCACATAAATATATAAGTAATATTGTAAACATTCACTCATATTCCTTCAATTATTTTTCATCAATATCGTGTAACAGTATACTCTATCATTATTTATAGCGTGCTTGGTTACGGTGAAAAATGAGCATCGGAAACATCGAGAACCATTCAGCGGAACCGTTCATATGCGTTTTCCCGCGGAATTGTTGCCAAATCTCTTACCCAGGCGTCCCCTGGCTGGGTGTTACCCAAGTAAGGTTTATGAATCGCTCAGTCAGACTGCAAGATTAGGCTCGCAAATACCAGTGCGGCTCAAACTAAAGGCGGGAAACTATGTAAATTTCTTCGTAATTTCTATCCTTATCAAAACCATTTTGAATAATGGCACTAAGTATTTCTCCATACTAATGCTGTGAATGACGAAGAGGTGATCAGCGCAGTGATAAACTGGCTCCGTAACCGACCGAAGGTGACTGGTACCGACAGGGAATAAACACCCTATAGTGATTCTCTGGAAGAAGGCTATGGAACTTGAAGGAGATGATGTGAAAAAATAGAAAGAGTAAAGAAATCCTCATTCTTTTATATGCGTTTATTTCATTTTTGTAGAATGAATAGTTTTTAAGAAAAAAAGGCATTACTTTTTGGGTAACCCTCGTAACACACCATGACCTCAATATGTGTTCACGGGAGATATTTGGAAAATAGTTATAATATTTCACTTTTCTCCAAGACCGAAACGCAAAACTGCATCGGATGGAATACGCTGCTGGTAGTTTAGTCGAGAATTTTCCCTTGTAATGAAGGCCATATTCGTTTTTTAAATTGAATATTTCTTAATAATCATGAAGTAGATCAATGTATCAAAATTAATGAATCAGAATTTCAGTTTTATGAGTGAAATCCTCGGTAACTCTCTAAACGCATACATGCGATTTACCTTGAGTCAAGGTCCTCGACTTATTTGTTTCACGTCCAAAGCTACAACCGCCGCCACAATCAGAGGTTCCCGAGCATTTTGCAAAACATTAATTCAGAGAAAATTGTATTTTTTGCTAAAAAAATAACTGGATACACACGAGAACTACAGACTGCAATATTTATGTAGAAATCAAAGCGTCAGAACTTAAGTAATATTATCTCTCAAGAGAGCAAAAGCTGTAGCATATCCCTATGTATCAACAGGCTACCCTTTTTTTGGAGAATGTTTTAATACCTAGAGCCATGAATTGCTGAAATTTTAGTATCAATAAATAAATGAGATTATTTGTTTTAAACTGAGACCAAAGTCTCTGAGTTTTATGCAACGACGTCTCATTCCGGCTACTTTAAATAACTGCGTCTTAGGGGAAGGGGCTCTTTGGGGGCAACACTGATTGAGTAGGGAGGGTATGGAGGTGGAAAGGGGGGGGGGAGGGGATATCTTTGCTTGGGAATCCCCAAACATCCCGAGCCAAGTCTTTAAGGTGGACGCGGAGGAGACGAGAACGGAAGTTCGCGCCTGGAAGGAAAACCCTGAAAAGTTTCCAAGAAAACATGCGAGAGGAGGAAACGGGTCAGAACTGGCAACGCGGCAGAACGCTCTCTTGTTTCTTTTCTTTTCACTTGTCGTAATGGTGTGGTAATAGAAGTTAATAAAACAAAGGTTATGAGGTTCAGGAAGGAAGAAGGCGATGTCAATATCATAGTGAAAGGCCAGAGAGTAGAACAAGTAGAATCTTTCAGATACCTTGGTAGCCAGATAAATTTAGATGGGAACTCTACTGAGGAAATCAAGAGAAGAATATCCATGGGAAAGAAAGCCTTTAAAAAAACAAAAGCTCTATAAACCGCCAATAAAATACCTATCACCCTAAGGAAAAGATTTGCTAAATCCTTTGTATGGAGCGTGGTCCTCTATGGATCAGAAACTTGGTCCTGTAGGAAAAGGGAAGTGAAGTATCTAGAAAGTTTTAAAATGTGGTAATGGAGAAGAATGATGAGAGTGAGGTGGACGGACAAGGTGAGGAATGACCAAGTTTTGGAAAGGATTGACGAGAAAAGATCAATCATGAATGCAATAAGAAGAAGGAATGCAAACTGGTTGGGGCATGTCATGAGGGATGACTGCCTTCTGAGAAAGATAAAGGAAGGAAAAGTGAAAGGAAAATGCAAGAAAGAAAGAAGAAAATTTGATGTTGACGGATTTGAGGGAGAATAGGAGTTACCAAGAGATGAAAATGTGGGCGCAAAATAGAGAAGTTTGGAGGAGTTCAGCTGGAACCTGTCTGAGGACAGATCTACATTGATGATGATGAATGGTGTGGCTTAATAATGTTGGTGAATAAATTATGTAGGATTTGTTTCTTTCCTCGAATATAATAATGGTGAAATATTCAAGGGTCTTCTATCAGGTGAGATAATTGTTGGTCAACATTTTGATAGCGACCTTCGCCTTGAGCGTCATGGCATATCCCCCGAAAGGCCAACAATTACCTCACCTGATTGAAGACTCGTAAAGACCTCACCATTATGTTGATCGACTTTGGATACCGATTTATAATTAACTACCTTCATGAATGCAAGTTATAATGAACTTCAGCTAAATTTATTCTTCCATTTCTTCATGCAAACTAATTATTTTTATAAAACACCTTCCATTTTTTAACCACCATAAGAACGAAAAAGTTCAAATAACAGACAATAAATAAAGAAGGGACATGATGACCAATCGCGATGAAGTGTTTTACAGAGCAGACAGCACATTTTTAATGGTAGTTCTTAAACTGCAAATCTTTCAAATTTTTCACGAAGAAGTTGTAATCAAAATATTAGAAATAAATAGGTAATAGATCGTTTTAAAAATATGAGGGGCGAGAATACATCTACCTACGGGCAACAGCGGTATATGAATGTAGGATTAGATTGGATATTTGGGGAGGCGACCGACGGCTAAGGTCATTTGCGCCATGGGGGATACGTAAGGGAAGTAATATGGATAGAAACCCGGCGTCAGCATTAGCCTGCTCGTAACGAAAGGCGCCAAGGAGACCACGGTTCAACGTCTCATCCGACAGATGGAGTACTGTGCTTGAAGTGCCCTCCACAAGACACTCAAGTAGGGATCGGATGAAAAACATCCTCCTCTACAGGGATTTGAACCCTGGCCGCCCGTGTGGTAGACGAGTACTCTAGCCACCACACCAACCCGATCCCCTATACGAAAGTAATAAAATATCACATATACACCGGCCTTTTTCTATAATGAGTGTGTATGTGGGGAAGATATTTGAGCAAGTGGCCAATTTTGTACGAGCTGGCCGAATGTTTGCGAAAAATGGAAGGAGTGCAAGCAGAGATTGTATCGCATGCGAATACCGACAGGATATTCGTAGGCAGTGTGTGGAGTATAACTAGGGACGTGTGCTAGTCTGGGGTAGCGAAAATCGAAGTGTACACTAGTACTCTCTCGGAGAGTCTCTCCTCGACGTAATCCTATGGCAGCGAGCTCTGGGTATATACATTTGGATGAGCGTAAGAGAGGTCAAAATGCAGTGGAAATGGGACACGTGAGATGTGTTCAAAGCCAAAGTAGGATGGATAGGGTTCTACATCTACATACTACCCCGCGAGCCGCCGCATGGACGTGTAGCAGGGGGTGGTAGGTCACCAGCCGTGTAAAGATGTAAAAGTTTTGGCGGTGAAATGGTGACATGTATGCTATGGGAGTGTATTTAGAGGAGCTCAGTTTTTATTGTGGTCACTTATTGTTCGCGGAAAGAACGAGTTTTTGTATCCTTCTGTTCGGCAGAGTATCTCTCTTATTTTATCGCATCTGTCAGACCTAGAAATGTAGTGAGGCCTCATGATAATATTCTCTGTGTCGCCCTGAAACACACCAGTTCTGAATATCTCAAGCAACCTAAGCCTATCGTGCAGCCTTCGAGTCTCTAGGGGCTCCCACTTTAAACCCTCCAAGCGTGCTGCTTCTCTTTGTATTTTGTTAATTTTTTTGGGTAAATCTGTTTGACCAGGGTCCCAAACACTCGAGGCGTACTCGAGGTGTGGCCTAACCAGAGCGAAGTAGCATCTCTCTTTGACTTTTTCATCCGAATGGGTTGGGAATGAATGGATGCTCCAGTAACTCACAAGTATTGAGGGAGTGTGCCGAGTAGGTCTAATGGAATAGGTAAACTGATGATTATGATAGTGTGGGGAAGAGGGAAGGGAAGGAATTCCTTCATTTTTTTCCTTTTCTGCCTGTATTTTGGGTTCCAACGCTAGGAACAGTTGCACTTAAATGAAATGCTGTTCACGAATTGTCTTTCGTATCACTTAAAAAATATTAAAATATGTTCTACATGACCCAAGATTGGTCAAGGTACTTTAAAAAATACCTAAGGCTGCGTTATCTCAGTCTTAAATGTGTATAACAAGTCGCTGTAAGTCTTAAGAAAGCAACAGTTTTTTCCACATTTCTATTTTTAGTGACACAAGGTCTTCAGTTAGTTTGTTAATTAATAGAACATATATGTACTATCTGATTAAAAACGGCGATAAGGGATCCGATCGGAGCTAAACTCCCTCCCTTCCCGGTTTGACATTCCGCCAGGAAGTTCGCCCGAGACGCGTTTTTTTTATGACAGCGAAGGAAAACTCCTTCGGTGTTTTGAGTTGAAGAGAAGGGAAGGCTGCAGCCAGCCCTCAAGGGCGCTTCCTCTTTCATTTTAATCTCCCTCCTTAATGCTTCCTTTCACGCGGAGAGAATATAGAACAAAAAGTATCTATTTTATTTCTTATTATTTTTGCATTAATCTTTTTAATGGAGAGACATATTTCCTCCTCATTTACACCGGAAAGATGACGGTTACATTTAAGGACCAAGATTTGGATGCTGTCCGGCGCTGCTGGGAGTCCTATCAGCAAAAGCCAAAAGAAAAAAAACCCAGCGAGGGCGAGTAGGCAAAAGTATATCACTATTATCGAAGAGTGTAAAGGTTTTAAATGAAGATTCCGGTTATGTTGCTATTCTTGGAGGCTAGCCCTCCCTTACCTCAGTGGCAACGCGATTAAAATATAATTAGGGGAAATGGCTCAAGACTAATTGCCGCGATAGATTTATCATTCGGAAGTTTAAATTTAAAATAATCCATTCTGAGGTGTCGCCTGCATCTTCCCATTCGTTTTACGTCTCCACTGCCAACCTGTTGGTATACCAAAGGCTGAAGGACGAAGCTGTGACGTTGCCGAGGAAACCGCAGAAAATGTAATTTAGTACTTTTTGTGAGTACATACTGCAACTGTTGGAGTTTTGCAATATGCAAGTATTACTTCTTAAAACCACGAAATCAAAGCTTGTTCACTGGAAACGGTCACCTACGTGGTCGGAAGGTCAGATGCGACACGGAGGGTAAGCTTGGCAACAGTGGTTTTGGTAAGGCCCATTTATTTATTTGTTATGTACTCTACCAGTAAAGGTAGGTTTTGTTGAATGTCAGCAAATCTTCTCCCGGTCTTTTACACATTCAGGGGCCTATCTCCCTCTAGTATATCCTTTTTCACCTCAGCATACGATCTGCCCTTCTTCATCCCGTCCATGAAACCTATTCTCTTTCTTCCCCTTCCCCGCTTGCCCAACACCCTTCCCTCTATCACACTCTTCAGCAACCCATCACCCTTTATTACCTCCTTCAGCCGTCTACCCTGCCTTTCCCGGATTTCATTCAAAAGATTCCTTTCCTCGCCCACCATCTCCAGCACTTCCTCGTTAGTCTTCCTTTCCGTCCATCTAACCTTCTCTATCCTTCTCCACACCTTCATCTCAAATTTCTGCAGCCTATTCTCGTCCTCCTTTCTCAGGGTCCACGTTTCTGCACTGTAAACTAAATTTGAACAATCTGTAGTCCAGTTTGCACAATATTCTCAGACGGGAGTTTCGCAGGTGTTGCGGTCTGCGTCTTTAGGTCATATGCTCTTCTCCGGAGAGCCATCAGCATCATATTGCAGAAGCCTTCGAAAGGAGTCCACGGTGTGTGGTCAGTTGGAAAAGTGATGGGAGTGGGGAGACCATGGCAACCTATCTTCCGGAGAATGACTGCAAATGACGAGGGAGAAAGCATTGTTTTGGTACAGTTGGCACAGCTGGCAACCTTCAAACCCTTAATAGGACTGTATAAGTAGATGACTGCGAGATGAATGATAAACATACAATGCAATTGAAACGGTTTTCAGATTTAAATATCTTTCTCGGGCTTCGCACCGGGTAATATTTTCAAATTGCGCCGACGTTTTGGAGAGCGACCTGCCTTCCATTCTCAAGGCGAGTGTCATTTCTGTAGTGTCTTTTATGGTTTTCAGATTAATATCCGTAATGAGGGAAACCAATGCATTTATAGTCATTCATGCGTCATAATGAGCGTGAACCGCAGCTTTGATACATGGATTATTTCCTCTACGATTCAGGAGACCCTGAGCGATTTTCTCACCGGTATGTAAATCAGAGATTTCCCCGTTCTTACACTCCACTTAAGCACAAAAACGTCCCAGTTTACGCACTCATTCGCTAAATTTTAATGCTCTATTTGATAGGATTTGAATAGCAAGATGAACTTTCTCAAACGCTTCTATCTTTTGCTTAGTTACTGAGCTATCGTCGCCTCCTCATGAGGGTGCGTAAAAAGATTCCCAGAAGAAGGCTACCTGTTACTTCCAAGGTCAATTTTCGTTGTCTCACGTTTTTATTTTTCGAGCGATGGGATGATCGTTGAAAAGAATAGTTTTCCTGGACAAAAGTTTTCTTGCACCCACCCTCTGGATTTGATGAATGGAACAGTAAGCTTGGTTCAAAGTGTGAGGACCCTTATTGATCAGTCGTTCACAGCTAACTACCTTCAGAGCTATGAATAGACCTTAAGACCATGTCGGAAGAAGCTATCGAAACGTTGGCAAACAATTATTTAACCTCGTTAAAGATCAGATAAGGCTTCACCAACAGTAAACGCCTGGGGATAAGGCAACCGCATCTTAGGTATATTGCTTTTCCCTTTACAATTTCCTGCCAAAGTATGCTCTGGTTAATACTAGGAATTCATGAATAGTTATTTTTCCTTACTTGCGGTCTCTCAACAGCACATGGTCGTGACGTGCAAATATCTATTCTGAGGTTCGCGGATGCAGTAAGTGTGGAAATATTTCCTATGAAGAATGCTTAAATTTGCCTCAAATTAAAATAAACTTGACGAGTAAGATGTTGATGCTGTCTTCCTAACTTCATTTAACAAAATATTTGAAGCGAAAATAGATCAAAAATAGCTGAACTCTGAAAATGTACTAAAATATCTGATACATCAAAATATCAATCTACCGATTTCCAAGTACGCATAGTAAGCATATGTAGGCAATCACTGTAGCCGTACTCTACTCCGCGATATCTTTCCGTTCCGTATTGCTAAAAACTTCAAGTATAAAATGAGCTAGTACTTTGATTATGCGAGTCAAGAGTTCAATCTGTTTCTTCTCTAATCTGGGACACTGGAAGCGGAAAAATGAAAGGTCAGAGGTATTAGCTTCCTACCAAAGAAAGGACGGGTATTTTCAAAGTAAACACCTAGTTGACGGCGATAAGCTTGGCTTAGACTCTGATACATTGGTCATCTTTTAGGATTTACTGATGTTTTCTTGACCTCCCCATAAAGTTAGTTATGGAAAAACTGGCAAGGCAAAGAGAAGATTTAATGAAATAGCCCTAGTTGTGTTGAAAGAGGCGACTGCGTCTAGTACTAAGAATATTACTCGCTGAGGTATTAGATTGAACATTGTTTTTTTGGACCGTTCTCTCACCAAGACTTCATCCAACTGAAGAATAAATCAGGCTGACTTTTTGTTCGACTTTATTCCGTAGGTTCATATTCTGTACCACCGATAGTTTTCCGTGAAAAGGAAATTCCATTCCAATTCCATAGCAGTTTCCCCGTCAGTAGGACTTATTCTATTGGCACTCGTGCCTAACCTTGCACTCGTGATATTGTACTTGTTCCACATCTTGAGAGGCCGGGTTTGAATCCAGGAAGTAACTTTCAAAGTACTCCTTATCCTAGATATCTCTACGTCATTATCGGTATCATTAGAGAGTGCTTCGAGAGTAGTACACTGCCCGTCGGATGGGACGTTGAACTGCGAACATCTTTACATCCTTGGGTGTGAATAAGGTAGATAGAACAAAATTTGCAAACGCATACATTTGCGTAAGATATTGCATATGAATTTTTATTAGTGGTGCCTATCGATAAAAGCGAAAAAATGGAGTCATATCTACTTTGCTTTTTGTCAATTAAATTATATATTTACACGTAGCTTATCGACACATAACATATATTTCATAATGCTTCGATTGCATGTATACAGGTTAATCTTATAAACGCCTAATAATACATTTCTTATCATTAAAATGGTATTTGAAAAATGTGAAGGTGTCACGCCTGGTCCAGTATAAGACAAGAATTCCAATATAATTTTCTCTGAGGCCCAATTTTCGAGCAGAAAACTATACCTATAATATGTTTTAACTAAGGAAAACATTAAATTAGAGCTCTTGCATAGTTTCTACTACTTAGTGTATTGTACGTTCCAGCGAATAAAGAGATAATCTTAAAAAAATATATTCCATGAATTTTTTATCAACTTACTTAGAAAATTATAAAAACTATCAATCAGTGACTCACGATGACCGCCCCAGCTACCACTGGCTAATTTCAGTTACAGATTCCCATCAACTCTTTCTCCCCTCCCAAAGAATGCCTCATTATTATTGCCTCTACTGTCCATGGATATGCCACTTGTTTGGTGGAATATCTATTTGTATTAGATGACTCAATTTGCATTTTATGACGCAATTTCTGTTAGTTTGGCATTTCCAGTGTCTCTGTAGGTTGAAAGCATGAACATATATATTATGGATTTAAACGTTTGGAATTGACGCCTATTACACTTTTAATTCACCCAGTCCTTGGCGCTACTTCGATTAGAGTCTTTTCAGTTGTTATTGTAAATAAACGTAGTTTATTGTTGCTAACGTAAGTCTGTGGTGAATATTTCATAACGATCGAGGAGATATGAATTAATTGATGCTTTGAATAATATCTTGCTATATTTGTGATCTAAAAGTTACTTTGTAAATACTGGAGAGGAAATATCTATAACAGGAAATGAGTAAGAGGTTTATGAAACGTCCATCGTGTGCCGACTACGATGTTTGCCAGACTCTGATTCTAATTTGAGAGCATTAAACCCGTTCGGCTTAAATAAAGAATTTATAATGCCTTATTTAAACAAAACTTGCTTCGTACCAGACTGCAAAACAGGGTATGCGTCTACGAGGACCCAAAATAGGAGACTTGGATTGAGAAATAAGAATCTGTTCAAGGCGCAATCTGAATCTGCTAGTGGCGCAATCCCTTACTCATAGATAATATTTTCGGTTCTTTGTTTTGAAATCTTTTATCCATCTTCTGATTCATTCCACCTATTTCACCTCGCATTATAATTAAATTTCAGCATAGCCATATTCAAGAAGTACTAAGAAGTTAATTGTGCATTTATTTTATTAAATTTTGGAGAGGAATTAAATATATCTGTGGACCGGACGTTATTGAAAAAGCGTATAATTACGTCCCGCGTGTAGTACTACATTTTTTTATCCACAGCATTATGATTAATTATAAGTAAAACCAGTGAGACGAGTTTATTTAAAAACTCTCGACTGTATTTACATTTGAATTTCCGTCTTTAATCACTAGGCGGCACCACATTCCAAAAATTTGTTTGTTTACGGAATTCTAGACAAGAGTTTTTGACGACGAGATAACAGCCCATAATAATATATATGGTTGAAAGTTTTCATTAAAACCTTGGGTTGTACTAGTCCTCAAGTTCCCCCTGATACTTACCTCTCTCTTATAGTTTACGGGACCTCAAATCCATCAAAGAGAGGAAAAATGCATCGAAAACTCAGCGAAAAAGGCATCCTTGTTTGCTGTTTTTGCCCGTCGCCTTGTCTCCTTTGTCCACAATTCTTTCCCAAGGCACCCAATCCCGCCTTTAGCACGCCGCCACCGGGTGAAAAAGAAAAATATGAAGAAATGCATTCCACCTTTAAACACGGATCTTCCGCTCGTGTGAATCATTCTCTCCCCTTCTTGGAAGACTGCCCCGCTTCCCAACAGAGGGTGAGGGAAGCATATGGACGGATAAAGTCGCCACACGGTGGGCCCATCGGCAATGTTTATTCTTAAACACATCTCTCCCTCGCTCGTTCTACAAGAGCCTTTCTAATGGGCCCTTTTGAAGAGTGACAGTCAAGAGAGTTTCAAAAAAGAAGCGCGCCGCTGTCCGCGCTATGAGACTTTTAACGTCGCTAATTATACTAAGGCAAAGTAAATTTTGATGAAGTAATAGAAGGAGGAAATTATTATATAATATAATAATATTTAATATAATATTTATTACTCAACACAATTAGACATTCATTAATCTTTACAACATGAGTAATATTAGGTAGCCTAAAAGGAGGACCTGTATTAAGACTACCATCATTTGGCCCATAATTGTTAGTTAGTGTTTTACCTAATTGAACATGGAAATAGATAAACAATATTACATGAGGTTATCAGTACTTTAAGCGGAATTATCAAGTTATCACGTTCAATTATAACAAGGTATTCTCTATTCTTTCTTGAGTAAATACACAAGATTGTATATTTTTCAAAATTGTATTAACAGACTTGGATTTAACACATGAAGCAGGCAATTGACTGTACACTTTAGGTCCGACCTACGAAAAAGATCTTTCAAATAACGTAAGGTTTGCTTTGGACGAGGTTACACGAGGTTTTTGGGAAAGGTTACACGAATTTTTTTCTAAACTTCGCTCTTTTTCAAAGTGACAAGCGTCTTGGCTGCAGATCTAGAAATAATGGAAGCAATGGAGACATGGTGTCATCAATGAATGATGAAGATCATACGGACTGAGAGCACCACTATTGCAGAAGTCCTGCGGTGAGTCGGAGAGAAAAAGCAAAAAATGGGGGAAATACAGGGAGAGATGTTCCCAGTTATCTGAAATGTTAGCGGTGCACGAGGAATAGTGATGGGCTGTAGTTAATTATAATTGTAGAAAAAGATTATTCTGACTAGAAAATGGAGCTGAAACTGAAGAAGAGGATAGTCAAATGTATTGTTTGGAGTGTGTTTTTGTATGGTGGGGAAATGTGGAGGATGACAGAAAAGGATAGAGAGTTTCGAGTGGACTGATAGGGTTCGGAATGAAAAGGTGTTGGAGAGAATAAAAGAAGGAAGAAAGCTATTAAAGACCATTAAAGACAGGAAGAAGAGCTGGATGGGACATGTACTGAGAAAGAAATGTTTGTTAAGAGATGTACTGGAAGGAATGGTGGATGGAAACCGCAAAAGAGGAAGAGAGATAAGAAAGATGATTGACGACCTGAAGGATGGAGGGAGTTACAGAGAATTGAAGAGGAGAGCAGAGGACAGAGAGAGATATGGAGGCACCAGGGACCTGCAAAAGCAGACAACTAATGATGAGTTAATTAATTTCAGATTTTAAAAGGGGCTATGATTTAGCAGGGGAGCAGCGGAGTTTGGACAGTAACAGAGACAGACTACAGGAGACGGGAAGAAATGGAAATCTTTCGTGATAAAAAAAATATGAAAATCTAACGGACTGAAAGAAAAACCAATTATGATGTTTTGCGAAGAGTTGGAGGGAAAAGATGCATAATCACTCAATGACGTAAAAGAGAAGGAGAGGAAGGAATTACGCTTATTTTATGACTGAGAAGAAACACGCAGACAATGTAATGTAAGAAAAAATTAATAGAAATAATTACAGGGGAAGCGAAAGGATGAAATGAACGCACGACGCAAGAACGATGCCAAAACGAGGAACTAGAGTCCGTCCAAGATCAAAGCGCTGTTGACAGTTGGAAATGCAGCCTTGCTTTTAAACACATCCAATGCCGCTTGGGGATGGGATTCACGTGACCGAAATATTTTCCAGTAAATACCAGCCCTTTTATATGGGAAATGGTGCGTGTATGCACTCCAGAGAGACCTTATTGAACAAATGAGGAATTTCTAACACTTAGATTTCGTCAAAATATCAACAGTGTGTAGTTTGTGTGTTTTCTCAACTACTTTTGAAAATAAATCATATTGTCACCGCAGTAAATTCTTCGGGATCAAAATAAACATTTCGTTTTGAAGGAGTTTCAAACGTACCGCGTTAAAAAATGAGTAAAGTTAAAGAATTATTTAGATATTTTCATTTAATTTCTTACCATTTTTGTCATATAAAACTATATTATGGCACCATTAATAACGCAATATTTAATTTATGTGCCCCACAGCTGGTGAAATTAAAACATTTAATTCGAATATGGTCTCTATTATGACTAGGGAACTATCTCACTCGGAATACATTAAATCATTCGAGCGTGAATAATTGTTTACTTTTAATTTCTCACTGAGCCAAATCAATGCGTTTCGCCGGCGCCAATTATCTTGGACGGACTCCATGGAGCTTATCTAGGGGGGAGATTGGAGTGGACACCTGTCGGAAGCCACTCTTCGAATCGATGGCTGATTCATTCACAGAACACGCAATCGATTCCGATACGTTATTTCCTCCGCATTCTCCTCTCATGTATTCCATCCAGCGCAAATTACAATCAGTGTCCAACGCAAAAACAAAACTGCTCCCAATCGGGGGAGAAAAACATGTGAATGCTGAAAACCTTGGCGCCAATCATTTTGGATGCTTTTCAAATCTTCTCAGGGTTTCAGGGTGAACCTAAACCACGCAAAGAGACAACCAATGATCCTGTACACCATATTGTTGATATTTTTCTGATATCCATCACAGCTACTCATCTTTCTGCTAGGGTGTACATTTACGGAGAGATGGAAGGGGCTTAAGAGCGTGCAGGAGAGGAAGCTGGTTGCAACATTTTCTCCAGAGATGTCTCTGCGGACAAGCCGTTCAGGGCCACATAGTTGACTTCGCCGCCGCATAGAGGGTGATAGTGCCGTTTCGAAGCTCCGCCCCTTGAAGGCCGTAAGAAATCTTATCTCCGATTTAATACACGATTTACGAAATGAGGGGAGGCTGCTATGTCAGACGGCCAGAGAATTTAGAAGACAATTCGAAATTCGGAGAGTTTGGCTGCGTGTGATGTACTCGATCCGTGGTGCGCGGAACTCCTCAATTTTGTTCATTCTGCGCCGGTCCGACTTTTAAAAGGGTGGCTCTCTTTCTCAACGGTAGCCTAGCGAGAGAGGTCCAATCGCACCGCTATCAGTCGGTCAGGAGGGACAAATTCGTGGACGACTCAGAAGTGGGGCTCCAGAGCGAAACCCTAGGCCTCTCGCGGCATTCGTCGACGCCTCGCGCCGATTTACCATCCAAGCAACCTTCACTTCGGGAACAATAACCGAAATCACGCATGACGCCAAGGATATACATGCTTACAATATTACCCGACCGAGTCCTCGTGCACAGAGATCATCACTGACCAGCCTAAGTATGCAGATTGGTAGCTCGTTGGCCTAGCAACCCTAAGGCCTGCCGCAGGAAGAACGCAGCCTAGCACAGGACAGTTTTTGAAACCAATATTTATGAATGGGAGCGCAGAAGAGGCAGAATGGAGTAATTCCTCTGTCGGCCTACGTCCCTTCTGCGGTCGTACGACAGTGTCTTGCGGCCTCTGTCGCTTACGCGGGCCAGGAGTCCAAGGAAGCAAAATTTGAAGTCGGTCTAAATTTTCAACAACATTGTTGGATTGACCAAAAATTGCCGAATTCACTGCACAAATTTTCCCATGAATATGTCAGATTTTCTTATAAATTAAGAAACAAATGAAAAATGAGTTGTTTGACGGGGTCAAAACTTAGAGACTAAAACTGCTTTTTTGATTTTTAGCCAAGTAAAACAATATTTGTAGGAATTGTGCCCTGAGTATTTTCATGAAGAAAATTTTATTAAAAATCATATTCATAAAAGTTTGTTTGCATCATTTTATGAGAATCGCTTTCGAAAACTTTGAGATCGGCAGCCGGAATGTTCAGTATGCGGACAAGTCCCGTCCTATGGGAAAAATTGAAGCAATATCAGCAATGGAAATGATCCTTAATATACAACTAAGTTTTTTGGTAAATTTTGAGCCACTTACTACCAATACTTTTAGATGGAGAGACTTTTAACTGTGAAGCCGCTGTCCGTTCAGCTACCGCCAGCCATGCGCTTCGCGTCGACCAGACGAGAGCTTTCGGCTGGCTCATCTCAGCAAGCCTCCTGCCTATTTTGACGTAGCAAATATTGCTTTAATTATATTTTTCTTCTCAGAGGGCATATAATATATAAGATAAACTCGCCTGAAGTCAGGATTATTGGTTAAGGGCAAACATGCATTTCGCTCCGAGGCGGATGAGTCTTCAGCTCTCGAGCTTGTGAGCACAAGCTAACTTCATCTATTTTTGTTTTCTTTGAAATCTGCTTCTACAATGAACCCTAACCAAAACCAAAGATGTTAGATTGTTCAGCCATCAAAGGAAGCGGAATATTTTACCGTTTACATACGAAATAACGTTATCTCTAAGGAATGTTTTAAACGGCAATAGAATCATTGCATGAAGAATTAATCCAACCATCGGCAGGATACTGATATTATATATAGACATAATAAATACAGGGAGTGCGTTTGTGGGACTACTTTTCTTTGTCTAACCGGTTTCCCAAAATCCACTGAACCTGGAATTGTCTAGAGTATTCCTTGCAAACAGTTGGGTTAACACGATGGAAAATCCGGACGTAAACTTCTTGTATATAACCACCAGCGGTGTACTTCCAGTTGGTTCACTATCCCTCTCCATTCCGGATATACTAGGGTGCTCCATCAACTTGCACGGATTCGGTTTCCCAGGATTCGACGATCCCTAAGTTTCTTGTAAAATAGTGAATATAGAATACAGAATAATGCACGATGCAATTATAATTATTTTACAAGTATGTAAATATGTTCACATTTCCAAAATATGAGTGTAATATTTCATTTATCTACACATATCCCACCTATGATATTCCGTCAATTTCATGCGAAATTTGCCGTAGCAACTTTGTTTGAAAATTCGTCGTGTCTTTTACGAAACCCTTTGAATCTCACTGAGTTTTATTCTCCCTTGAGGAAACTAATGAAAGACATTGATTATAATAGTTAAAAGGCATAAAACTCGATCTTTCTTCACCTGAAGTATCGATAATTTTCAGTTCCATTCAAACATTTTATCCGGGCATTTAATGGCCATCCGTTTTTTTTTAAATGTCTCCATCCGACACAGCTCAAAACAGAGGTTCACCTGCTCCTCGGCTGGGACACGTTCATCTTGCGCACACGTCTATTTCAGCCCTCCACCTTTGCGATAGAGAGATAGATAAGTCGGAATCTGATCTTCTCCGATTTCGGGAAGTATTTTTCAATTCAAAGATCAATACCCACAAGAGGTAAGGACCACACCAGAAGTCAATGACCCCACAAGAGGCCAATAACCCCACAAATGGTCATTGACCCTACGAGAGGTCTACGATCCCACCATAGGTCAATGACCACAGAAGGGGTCCTGAAGTCACTTACCCCACAAGAGGTGAATGTCTTCACCAGATCTCAATGACTTTAAGAGTCCAATGACCACACTAGAGGTCAATGACCCCACCAGAGGTCAATGAACTGCAAAGGAGGTCAATGACCCCTTCTGAGGTCAATGACCCCACCAGAGATCAACGACCTCTCCAGAGGGCAATGTCCTGCAAGAGGTCAATGACTTTACCAAAGGTCAATGACTCTATCAGAGGTCATTAACCCAACAAAAGGTCATTGACCCCACCAGAGGTCAATTATTCGATCAGATAATAATGACCGCAGCAGAGGTCCATGACCACACCAGAGGTCAGGGACCCCACCATAGGCCAATGACCCCACAAATGTCAATGACCCCACCAAAGGTCAAAGATACCACCAGAGGTCAATGACCCCACAAGCGGTCAATGATCCCACAAGCGGTCAATGACCCCACCTCAGGGCAATGACTTGTAACAGATGTCAATGACCCTTCAGAGGTCAATGACCCAACCAGAGATCAACGACCCCACCAGTATTCAATGACCAGTCTAGGTGTCAATGACCCCACCAGAGGTCAATGACCCTGAATGAGGTCAATGACATCCTATAGAGGTCAATTACCCCACCAGAGGTTAATGACCCGCAACAGAGGTCAATGATACCTTCAGAGGTCAATGACCCTACCAATGGTATATGACCCTACCAGAGGTCAATGACCCATAGGGAAGTAAATGACCGCTTCAGAGGTCAATGACTCCTTCATATTTCAACGACATTGCTAGAGGTCAATGATTCCACCAGAGGTACTTGACATCACGAAAGGTCATTAACCCACCCAGAAGTCAATTACCGTACCAATGACAATGTCCGCACCCGCGGTCTATATCCACACCAGAGTCAATGACCGCTGTTCCAGAGTTCAATGACCCCTTAATAGGTAAAATTTTTAAAATTATTTTCCATCTTTATTTCAATTCCTGTGAGTACAACAAATATATGTGCTCACGACTGAAAAATGATTTCTATATGTTGCTGGAAAGATATTCAGGAAATGCATATATTGATTATGATATATGAAATTAAATAGGAACATTGTGCATTTCAGAGTGATTTTCCATCTTTTATTCATTTCCTGTGACAGAAAACAAATATATATGCGCTTACGTCTGAAAAATTATTATTATTTGATGCAGAAAAGACATTCTAGACATGCAAGTATTGATTATGGTACATGGAATTAATATAAGGCTATTCAATGAAATATACACTGTGTAATATAAATCTTGTGAGAAAAAACGAATATATGCGCTCACGTCCAAAAAATTATTATAATTTACTGGAGAAAGGGCATTTTAGAAATGCAAATATTAATTATGATATCTCGAATTAAAATTGAATTATTAATGCTTATATTTGTGATTACCACTTTGCTACTCTAATTCTTTGACGATGACATTGGTACGGAAATTGAATTTTGGGTGGGTTAGAGACCTCTGGTAATGTCAATGACCTCTGGTGAGGTCGTTGACCTCTGGTGGGTAAATTACTTCTGGGAGGTCATTGACCTTCGGCGATTTTGTTGATCTCTAAAGGGGTCAGTGACTTGCCTATAGGTTATTGTCCTCTAGTCGGGTCATATACCTTTGGTGGTGCCATTGACCTCCGAAGGGATCATTGACCTCTGTTGCGGGTCATAATCTATGGTGGGGTAATTGACCTCCGTAGGGTGTGTTTGACTTCTTGCAGGGTCATTGACCTCTGGTGGGGTAATACGCCTCTGGTGGGGGTCATTTACCTCTGGAAAGTCTTTGACCTCTGGTGGTGTCATTGACCTCTGAAGGGGTTGTTGACCTCTGTTGTGGGTCATTGACCTCTGAGGGGGCATTGACACCTAGAATGGTCATTCTGGTGGTATCTCCGTGGTGGTGGTATCTCCGTATCTGGTGATATCCACCTCCGGTGGTATCGCTCTGAAGGGGTCATTGACCTCTATTACGGGTCATTACCTCTGGTGTGTTCAATGATCTCAGGTGGGGTTATTGACACCATGTTGGGTTATTTACCTCCGGTGGTATCACTGACCTTTGGTGGGGTCATTGACCTTTTGTGGGATCATTGGTCTCTGGTGGGGTCATTAACCTCTGGTGTGGTCATGGACCTCTGGTGGCGTCATTTGTATCTGATTGATTAATTGACCTCTGGTGGGGTCCATGACCTATTGTGGGGTCATTGACGTCTGATAGAGTCATTGAACTTTGGTGAAGTCATTGACCTCTTCTGAGGTCATTGGCTTCTGGAGGGGTCGTTGATCTCTGGTGGGGTAATTGTCCACTGAAGGGGTCATTGAGCTACTTTGCGTGTAATTGACCTCTGGTAAGGTCTTTGACCTCTGTTGTGTCATTGACCTCTAAACGGGTCAATGATTTCTGTTGTGGGTCATTGACCTCTGATGGATTGACACAGAGTGGCCATTGATTTCTGGCGGGGTCGTTGATATCTAGTGGGGTCATTGTCCACTGAAGGGGTCATTGACCTCAGGTGGGGTTATTGACCTCTGATAAGGACATTGACCTCTGATTGGGTCATTGACCTCTGAAGGGATCATTGAACTCTGTAGGGGGACATTAACTTCTCGTTTACTCAATGACCTCTGATACAATCAATACCTCTGTTTAGGTAATTGACCTGTTATGGGGTCAATGACCTCATCAGAAGTCATTGGGCTTTGGTGGGGTCGTTGACCTCTGGTGGGGTCATTGATCTCTGTAGGGTGTCATCGACCTCTTGTGGGGTCATTGATCTTTGGTTTGGACATTGACCACTGAAGGGGTCATTAACCTCTTGTGTGGTGCTTGACATCTGGTGGGCACGTTAATCTAACCACTATAAAAGATCCATGTGCCCAAATATACTTAAAATGTTGATAGTTTATTGGTATTTTATTGGTATTGGTTTATTGGTAAATTCCCGTTGGGATCTAGTCCAGAGAGATCGAATTGCCTGGGGAGTCGAACAGTCTTGGATAGTTGAAAATCCGTTTAAAAGTAAGGGAGAACATATATCCAGGTGATGCAAAGTTCACATATTTGGAGTAAAAGTTCTTAATTACATCCAGTTATAATTATAAATATAAGCATGGTCATAATGATTTTTCTGCAACAAAAAAAATCATTTTGCAGAGGGAGGCACAAATTTTAGTTTTCTCTCACAGGCTATGGATTACACAGTGGAAATCACTTCAAATAGCACGCCATTTAATTCCAGTAAGGATTATCAATTAGGCATATAAAAAATGACCTTTGTCAATCATACAACAATCGTTCTGAGACATGAGCGCAAATTCTCGTTCCTCTCACAGAATTGGCACTAAAAAAAGACATGAGCGTACATATTCACTTGCTCACAAAGGATTTATATAACACAGTGAAAAAAAATTAAAAATCATAATGATCTATTTTAAATTCAAATATCATAATAGATCAATTTGTCATTATAGAATGACTTTTCTCCTGATTAAAATATATGTTTGTATAACGTCAGCAAATACCATTGCTTCCCTCAAGGGATTTGAAATACTCAGAAAAAATAACTTCGAAACGCCATATATTCTTAATTAATTCCAGTTGATACAATAGAATTTTGCACGAGTAGAATGTCATTTCTCCAACCAATAATAATATTCAATAATTATTCATACGAGAGTGCCTTTACTCGTAATAACTCAAAGGAATTGAATTAAAATTGGAAAATCATTTACAAAAGCCCAATGTTGTTATTTAAATCCAGTTATCGAAATAAAACAATTTTTAATAATAGAATGACATTACTCCAGAATAAAATAAATCTTTTCTGAAGTCAGAAATTACTATTGTTTCACTCAAAGAATTTGAAATAATCAGAAAAAATCACTTAGAAACGCCATATATTATTATTTAATTCAAGTTGAAAAAATCATTTTCTGCATACCAAGAGTGTCTTACTCAACATATAATAATCATAATTAACGTGAGCGCGTATAATCGTTTTATCTTAAAGGAATTAAATTAATGATGGGAAATCATTTAGAAAAGCTTTAAGTTCACTTGAAATTGTAGACAAATAAACAATCAATTCGCATGTAAAGAAATGACTTATCTCCAGATTAAAATAAACGTTTTGCTAACCTAAGCTTATATATTCGCTTCCTCTCACAGGCTTAGAAATACTCAGGAAAAAATCACTTCGAAACGACAAATATTATTATTTAATTCAAGCGACTAAAATATTTTTTGCATGTCTAGGAAGTCTTTTCCCAAACAAATAATAACAGTTTTTCAGACGTCAGCATATATATTCGTTTTTTTTCAAAGGAATTAAATAAGGGATAAGAAAGCATTTAGAGGAGGCCAATGTTCTTTAAAATTCCAGATATATAGTCAATCAATTTGCATTTATAGAATGACTATTCTCCAGATTAAAATAAATGTTATGTTAACGTAAGGGCAATTTCGTTTTCTCTAACAGGCTTTGAAATACTCAGAGAAAATCACTTCGAAACGCCAAATATTTATATTCAATTTCAGGCACTAAAATCAAAATTTGCATGTCTAGAATGTCATTTCCCAAATATATAAAAATCATTTTATAGACGTGAGCGTATCTATTCGTTTTCTCTCACAGGAATTGAATTACAGAATGGAAATCATTTAGAAAAGCTTAATGTTCATTTAAAATTCCTCATGCATAATCAATCAATTTGCATTTACAAGAATGATTATTCTCCAGATTAAAAGGAACGATTTGTAACGTTAGCCCATATTTTCCTTTTCTCTCACAATCTTTGAAACACTCAGGGAAAATCACTTCAAAACGCCAAATATTATCATTTAATTCAAGGTGCTAAAATAATTTTTTGCAGGTCTAGGAAGTCTTTTCCCAAAGAAATAAAAATCATATTTCAACGTTAAGCGCGTATATTACTATATTATCACTGGATTTGAATTTAAGATAAGAAATCATTAGGAAAAGCTTAATGTACATTTAAAATTCTAGATGTATAACGAATCAAATTGCATTTACATGCATAACTTTTGAACAGATTAAAATAAATGTTTTGCTAAGGTAAGCGCATACTCTTTCTCTCAAAAGCTTAGAAACACTCCGGGAAAATCACTTCGAAACACCAAATATTATTATTTAAATCCAGGTAGTGAAATTAAAATTTGCATCTCAAAAATGACTTTATCCAAACAAATAATAATCACTTTACAGACGTGAGCGCATATTTTGCTTTTGTCTCAAAGGATTAAAGATGGGAAACCATTTCGAAAAGCTTTATGTTCATTTGAAATATAAGATATATAACCAATCAAATTGCATTTAAAGGAATGACTTTTCTCCAGATTAAATTAAACGTATCGCTAACGTAAACGCATATTTCCGTTTTCTCTAACAAGTTTTAAAATACTCAGGGAAAATCACTTCAAAACGCTATATATTATTATTTAATTCCAGGTACTAAAAAACATTTTTTTGCATGTCTAGGAAGTCTTTTCCCAAACAAATAAAGATCAGTTCACAGAGGTGAGCGCATATATTCGTTTTTTTCTCAAAGGATTTGAAATAAAGATGGGTTACCATTAAGAGAGGCTAAATGCTCATTTGAAATTCCAGATATAATACCAATAAAGTTAAATTTAGAGGAATGACTTAAATCCAGATTATATTTAATATTTTATTAAGGTAAGCGCATATTTTCGTTTTCTCTCAGAGGCTTTGAAATACTCACGGAATATAACTTCGAAACGCCAAATAAAATAATTTAATTCCAGGTACTAAAATCAATTTTAGCATGCCTTCAAAGTCTTTTTGCAAACAAATAAAGATCATTGTAGTGACGAGAGAGAACATATTCGTATCTTCTCATAGGAATTAAATTTAAGATGGGATATCATATAGAGAGGCTAAATGTTCATTTGAAATTCCAGACATATAACCAATGAATTTGCATTTACAGAAAGGACTTTTCTTCAGATTAAAATAAATATTTTGCTTACGTAAGCGCATATTCTCAGTTTCTCTCACAGGCATTGAAATACTCAGGGAATATCACTTCGAATCACCAAATATTATTATTTATTTCCAGGTATTAAAATCAAATTTTGCATGCCTAGGATGAATTTTCGCAAACACATAAAGATCATTTTAGTGACGTGAGAGCACATAATCGTATTTTCTCAAGGAAATTAAATTAAAGATGGGATATCATGTAGAGAGGATAAATGTTCATTTGAAATTCCATATATATAACCGATTAATTTCCATTTACAGAAAGGACTTTTCTCCAGATTAATATAAATATTTTGCTTTCGTAAGCGCATATTGTTAGTTTCTCTCACAGGCTTTGAAATACTCAGGGAATATCACTTCGAATCGCCAAATATTATTATTTATTTCCAGGTATTAAAATCAAATGTTGCATGCCTAGATTGAATTTTGGCAAACACATAAATATAATTTAGGTGACGTGAGAGCACATATTCGTATTTTCTTATAAAAATTAAATTAAAGGTAGGATATCATATAGAGAGACGAATTGTTCATTTGAAATTGCAGATATATAACCGATGAGTTTGAATTTACGAAAAAGACTTTTCTCCAGTTAAAAATAAATATTTTGCTCACGTAAGCACATATTGTTAGTTTCTCTCACAGGCTTTGAAATACTGAGGGAATATCACTTAAATTCGCCAAATATTATTATTTATTTCCAGGTATTAAAATCAAATTTTGCATGCCTAGGATGAATTTTCGCAAACAAATAAAGATCGTTTTACTGACGTGAGAGCACATATTCGTATTTTCTCATAGAAATTAAATTAAAGATGGGATATCATGTAGAGAGGCTAAAAGTTCATTTGAAATTGCAGATATATAACCGATGAATTTACTTTTACAGAAAGGACTATTCTCCAGATTAAAATAAATATTTTGCTAACGTAAGCACATATTATTAGTTTCTCTCACAGGCTTTGAAATACTCAGGGAAAATCACTTCGAATCGCCAAATATTATTATTTATATCCAGGTAATAAAATCAAATTTTGCATGCCTAGGATGAATTTACGCAAACACATAAAGATCATTTGAGTGACGTGAGAGCACATATTCGTATTTTCTCATAGAAATTAAATTAAAGATGGGATATCATGTAGAGAGGCTAAATGTTCATTTGAAATTGCAGATATATAACCGATGAATTTACTTTTACAGAAAGGACTATTCTCCAGATTAAAATAAATATTTTGCTAACGTAAGCACATATTGTTAGTTTCTATCACTGGCTTTGAAATACTCAGGGAAAATCACTTCGAATCGCCAAATATTATATTTTATATCCAGGTATTAAAATCAAATTTTGCATGCCTAGGATGAATTTTCGCAAACAAATAAAGATCGTTTTACTGACGTGATAGCACATATTCGTATTTTCTCATAGATTATTAAATTAAAGATGGGATATCATGTAGAGAGGCTAAATGTTCATTTGAAATTGCAGATATATAACCGATGAATTTACTTTTAAAGAAGGACTATTCTCCAGATTAAAATAAATATTTTTCTTTCGTAAGCACATATTGTTAGTTTCTCTCACAGGCTTTGAAATACTCACGGAATATAACTTCGAAACGCCAAATAAAATAATTTAATTCCAGGTACTAAAATTAAATTTTGCATGCCTTGAAAGTCTTTTTGCAAACAAATAAAGATCACTGTAGTGACGTGAGAGAAAACATATTCGTATTTTCTCATAGGAAATAAATTTAAGATGGGATATCATATAGAGAGGCTAAATGTTCATTTGAAATTCCAGACATATAACCAATGAATTTGCATTTACAGAAAGGGCTTTTCTTCAGATTAAAATAAATATTTTGCTTAAGTAAGCGCATATTCTCAGTTTCTCTCACAGGCTTTGAAATACTCAGGGAAAATCACTTCGAATCGCCAAATATTATTATTTATTTCCAGGTATTGAAATCTAATTTTGCATGCCTAGGTTAATTTTCGCAAACAAATAAAGATCGTTTTACTGACGTGAGAGCACATATTCATATTTTCACATAGAAATTAAATTTAAGATGGGATATCATGTAGAGAGGCTAAATGTTCATTTGAAATTGCAGATATATAACCAATGAATTTACTTTTACAGAAAGGACTATTCTCCAGATAAATATAAATATTTTGCTAACGTAAGCGCATATTGTTAGTTTCTCTCAATGGCTTTGAACTACTCAGGGAATATCACTTTGAATCGCCAAATTTAT
This sequence comes from Ceriagrion tenellum, assembly GCA_963169105.1. NCBI lineage: Eukaryota > Metazoa > Arthropoda > Insecta > Odonata > Coenagrionidae > Ceriagrion > Ceriagrion tenellum. The sequence continues at coordinate 13,507,754 of OY720639.1, forward strand.
ACTATTTTTTTCCAGGGTTTAAAATCAAATTTTGTATGTCTTCAAAGTCTTTTCGCAAAAAAATAAAGATCATTTTGCTGACGTGAGAGCACATATTCGTATTTTCTCATAGAAATCAAATTAAAGATGGGATATCATATAGAGAGGCTAAATGTACATTTGAAATTCCAGACATATAACCTATTAATTTCCATTTACACAAAGGACTTTTCTCGAGATTAATGTAAATATTTTGCTTTCGTAAGCGCATATTGTTAGTTTCTCTCACAGGCTTTGAAATACTCAGGGAATATCACTTCGAATCGCCAAATATTATAATTTATATCCAGGTATTAAAATAAAATTTTGCATGCCTAGGATGAATTTTCGCAAACAAATAAAGATCGTTTTACTGACGTGAGAGCACATATTCGTATTTTCTCATAGAAATTAAATTAAAGATGGGATATCATGTCGAGAGGCTAAATGTTCATTTGAAATTGCAGATATATAACCGATGAATTTACTTTTACAGAAAGGACTATTCTCCAGATAAAAATAAATATTTTGCTAACGTAAGCGCATATTGTTAGTTTCTCTCAATGGCTTTGAAATACTCAGGGAATATCACTTCGAATCGCCAAATATTATTATTTATTTCCAGGTATTAAAATCAAATGTTGCAAGCCTAGATTGAATTTTCGCAAACACATAAAGATCATTTAGGTGACGTGAGAGCACATATTCTTTATATGTCAAAGAAATTAAATTTAAGATGGGATATAATATAGGGAGGCGAAATGTTCATTTGAAATTGCAGATATATAACCGATGAATTTACTTTTACAGAAAGCACTATTCTCGAGATTAAAATAAATATTTTGCTAACGTAAGCGCATATTGTTAGTTTCTCTCAATGGCTTTGAAATACTCAGGGAAAATCACTTCGAATCGCCAAATATTACTATTTATTTCCAGGTATTAAAATCAACTTTTGCATGCCTAGGATGAATTTTCGCAAACAAATAAAGATCGTTTTACTGAGGTCAGAGCACATATTCGTATTTTCTCAAGGAAATTATATTAAAGATGAGATATCAAATAGAGAGGCTAAATGTTCATTCGAAATTCCATATATATAACCGATGAATTCACTTTTACAGAAAGGACTATTCTCGAGATAAAAATAAATATTTTGCTAACGTAAGCGCATATTGTTAGTTTCTCTCAATGGCTTTGAAATACTCAGGGAATATCACTTCGAATCGCCAAATATTATTATTTATTTCCAGGTATTAAAATCAAATGTTGCAAGCCTAGATTGAATTTTCGCAAACACATAAAGATCATTTAGGTGACGTGAGAGCACATATTCTTTATATGTCAAAGAAATTAAATTTAAGATGGGATATAATATAGGGAGGCGAAATGTTCATTTGAAATTGCAGATATATAACCGATGAATTTACTTTTACAGAAAGCACTATTCTCGAGATTAAAATAAATATTTTGCTTACGTAAGCGCATATTTTTATTTTCTCTCACAGGCTTTGAAATACTCAGGGAAAATCACATCGAATCGCCAAATATTACTATTTATTTCCAGGTATTAAAATCAAATTTTGCATGCCTAGGATGAATTTTCGCAAACAAATAAAGATCGTTTTACTGACGTGAGAGCACATATTCGTATTTTCTCATAGAAATTAAATTAAAGATGGGATATCATGTAGAGAGGATAAATGTTCATTTGAAATTGCAGATATATAACCGATGAAATTACTTTTACAGAAAGGTCTATTCTCCAGATGAAAATAAATATTTTGCTAACGTAAACGCATATTGTTAGTTTCTCTCACAGGCTTTGAAATACTCAGGGAAAATCACTTCGAATCGCCAAATATTATTATTTATTTCCAGGTATTAAAATCAAATTTTGCATGCCTAGGATTAATTTTCGCAAACACATAAAGATCCTTTAGGTGACGTGAGAGTACATATTCGTATTTTCTCAACGAAATTAAATTAAAGATGGGATATCAAATAGAGAGGCTAAATGTTCATTCGAAATTCCATATATATAACCGATTAATTTCAATTTACAGAAAGGACTTTTCTCGAGATTAATATAAATATTTTGCTTTCGTAAGCGCATATTGTTAGTTTCTCTCACAGGCTTTGAAATACTCAGGGAAAATCACTTCGAATCGCCAAATATAATTATTTATATCCAGGTATTAAAATCAAATTTTGCATGCCTAGGATGAATTTTCGCAAACAAATAAAGATCGCTTTACTGACGTGAGAGCACATATTCGTATTTTCTCATAGAAATTAAATTAAAGATGGGATATCATGTAGAGAGGCTAAATGTTCATTCGAAATTCCATATATATAACCGATTAATTTCAATTTACAGAAAGGACTTTTCTCGAGATTAATATAAATATTTTGCTTTCGTAAGCGCATATTGTTAGTTTCTCTCACAGACTTTGAAATACTCAGGGAAAATCACTTCGAATCGCCAAATATTATTATTTATATCCAGGTATTAAAATCAAATTTTGCATGCCTAGGATGAATTTTCGCAAACACATAAAGATCATTGTAGTGACGTAAGAGCACATATTCGTATTTTCTCAAGGGAATTAAATTAAAGATGGGATATCAAATAGAGAGGCTAAATGTTCATTCGAAATTCCATATATATAACCGATTAATTTCAATTTACAGAAAGGACTTTTCTCGAGATTAATATAAATATTTTGCTTTCGTAAGCGCATATTCTCAGTTTCTCTCACAGACTTTGAAATACTCAGGGAAAATTACTTCGAATCGCCAAATATTATTATTTATATCCAGGTATTAAAATCTAATTTTGCATGCCTAGGATGAATTTTCGCAAACAAATAAAGATCGTTTTACTGACGTGAGAGCACATATTCGTATTTTCTCATAGAAATTAAATTAAAGATGGGATATCATGTAGAGAGGCTAAATGTTCATTCGAAATTCCATATATATAACCGATTAATTTCCATTTACAGAAAGGACTATTCTCCAGATTAATATAAATATTTTGCTTTCGTAAGCGCATATTGTTAGTTTCTCTCACAGGCTTTGAAATACTCAGGGAATATCACTTCGAATCGCCAAATATTACTATTTATTTCCAGGTATTAAAATCAAATTTTGAATGCCTAGGATGAATTTTCGCAAACAAAGAAAGATCGTTTTACTGACGTGAGAGCACATATTCGTATTTTCTCATAGAAATTAAATTAAAGATGGGATATCATGTAGAGAGGCTAAATGTTCATTTGAAATTGCAGATATATAACCGATGAATTTACTTTAACAGAAAGGTCTATTCTCCAGATGAAAATAAATATTTTGCTAACGTAAACGCATATTGTTAGTTTCTCTCACAGGCTTTGAAATACTCAGGGATAATCACTTCGAATCGCCAAATATTATTATTTATTTCCAGGTATTAAAATCTAATTTTGCATGACTAGGATGAATTTTGGCAAAAAAATAAAGATCGTTTTACTGACGTGAGAGCACATATTCATATTTTCTCATAGAAATTAAAATAAAGATGGGATATCATTTAGAGAGGCTAAATGTTCATTAAAAATCAGATATATAACCGATGAGTTTGAATTTACGGAAAGGACTATTCTCCTGATTTAAATAAATATTTTGTTAACGTATGCGCATATTCTCAGTTTCTCTCACAGGCTTTGAAATACTCAGGGAATATCACTTCGAATCACCAAATATTATTATTTATTTCCAGGTATTAACATCAATATTTGCATGCCTAGGATGAATTTTCGCAAACACATAAAGATCCTTTAGGTGACGTGAGAGCACATATTCGTATTTTCTCAACGAAATTAAATTAAAGATGGGATATCATGTAGAGAGGCTAAACGTTCATTTGAAATTGCAGATATATAACCGATGAATTTACTTTTACAGAAAGGACTATTCTAAAGATAAAAATAAATATTTTGCTAACGTAAGCGCATATTGTTAGTTTCTCTCAATGGCTTTGAAATACTCAGGGAATATCGATTGGAATCGCCAAATATTATTATTTATTTCCAGGTATTAAAATCAAATGTTGCATGCCTAGATTGAATTTTCGCAAACACATAAAGATCATTTAGGTGACGTGAGAGCACATATTCTTTATATGTCAAAGAAATTAAATTTAAGATGGGATATAATATAGGGAGGCGAAATGATCATTTGAAATTGCAGATATATAACCGATGAATTTACTTTTACAGAAAGGACTATTCTCGAGATTAAAATAAATATTTTGCTAACGTAAGCGCATATTGTTAGTTTCTCTCACAGGCTTTGAAATACTCAGGGAATATCACTTCGAATCGCCAAATTTATACTATTTATTTCTAGGTATTAAAATCAAATGTTGCATGCCTAGATTGAATTCTCTCAAACACATAAAGATCATTTAGGTTACGTGAGAGCACAATTTCTTTATATGTCATAGAAATTAAATTTAAGATGGGATATATTATATTGAGGCGAAATGTTCATTTGAAATTCCAGACATATAACCGATGAATTTGCATTTACAGAAAGGACTTTTCTCCAGTTAAAAATAAATATTTTACTAACGTATGCGCATATTCTCAGTTTCTCTCACAGGCTTTGAAATACTCACGGAATATAACTTCGAAACGCCAAATAAAATAATTTAATTCCAGGTACTAAAATTAAATTTTGCATGCCTTTAAAGTCTTTTTGCAAACAAATAAAGATCATTGTAGTGACGTGAGAGAAAACATATTCGTATTTTCTCATAGGAAATAAATTTAAGATGGTATATCATATAGAGAGGCTAAATGTTCATTTGAAATTCCAGACATATAACCAATGAATTTGCATTTACAGAAAGGGCTTTTCTTCAGATTTAAATAAATATTTTGCTTACGTAAGCGCATATTCTCAGTTTCTCTCACAGACTTTGAAATACTCAGGGAATATCACTTCGAATCGCCAAATATTATAATTTATTTCCAGGTATTAAAATCAAATTTTGCATGCCTAGGATGAATTTTCGCAAACACATAAAGATCATTTTAGTGACGTGAGAGCACATATTCTTTATATGTCAAAGAAATTAAATTTAAGATGGGATATAATATAGGGAGGCGAAATGTTCATTTGAAATTGCAGATATATAACCGATGAATTTACTTTTACAGAAAGGACTATTCTCGAGATTAAAATAAATATTTTGCTAACGTAAGCGCATATTGTTAGTTTCTCTCACAGGCTTTGAAATACTCAGGGAATATCACTTCGAATCGCCAAATTTATACTATTTATTTCTAGGTATTAAAATCAAATGTTGCATGCCTAGATTGAATTCTCTCAAACACATAAAGATCATTTAGGTTACGTGAGAGCACAATTTCTTTATATGTCATAGAAATTAAATTTAAGATGGGATATATTATATTGAGGCGAAATGTTCATTTGAAATTCCAGACATATAACCGATGAATTTGCATTTACAGAAAGGACTTTTCTCCAGTTAAAAATAAATATTTTACTAACGTATGCGCATATTCTCAGTTTCTCTCACAGGCTTTGAAATACTCACGGAATATAACTTCGAAACGCCAAATAAAATAATTTAATTCCAGGTACTAAAATTAAATTTTGCATGCCTTGAAAGTCTTTTTGCAAACAAATAAAGATCATTGTAGTGACGTGAGAGAAAACATATTCGTATTTTCTCATAGGAAATAAATTTAAGATGGTATATCATATAGAGAGGCTAAATGTTCATTTGAAATTCCAGACATATAACCAATGAATTTGCATTTACAGAAAGGGCTTTTCTTCAGATTAAAATAAATATTTTGCTTAAGTAAGCGCATATTCTCAGTTTCTCTCACAGACTTTGAAATACTCAGGGAAAATCACTTCGAATTACCAAATATTATTATTTATATCCAGGTATTAAAATCAAATTTTGCATGCCTAGGATGAATTTTGGCAAAAAAATAAAGATCGTTTTACTGACGTGAGAGCACATATTCGTATTTTCTCATGAAAATTAAATTAAAAATGGGATATCATGTAGAGAGGCTAAATGTTCATTTGAAATTGCAGATATATAACCGATGAGATTACTTTTACAGAAAGGACTATTCTCTAGATTAAAATAAATATTTTGCTAACGTAAGCGCATATTGTTAGTTTCTCTCACAGGCTTTGAAATACTCAGGAAAAATTACTTCGAATCGCCAAATATTATTATTTATATCCAGGTATTAAAATCAAATTTTGCATGCCTAGGATGAATTTTGGCAAACAAATAAAGATCGTGTTACTGACGTGAGAGCACATATTCGTATTTTCTCATGAAAATTAAATTAAAGATGGGATATCATGTAGAGAGGCTAAATGTTCATTTGAAATTGCAGATATATAACCGATGAGATTACTTTTACAGAAAGGACTATTCTCTAGATTAAAATAAATATTTTGCTAACGTAAGCGCATATTCTCAGTTTCTCTCACAGACTTTGAAATACTCAGGGAAAATCACTTCGAATTACCAAATATTATTATTTATTTCCAGGTATTAAAATCAAATTTTGCATGCCTAGGATGAATTTTCGCAAACACATAAAGATCATTGTAGTGACGTAAGAGCACATATTCGTATTTTCTCAAGGAAATCAAATTTAAGATGGGATATCAAATAGAGAGGCTAAATGTTCATTCGAAATTCCATATATATAACCGATTAATTTCAATTTACAGAAAGGACTTTTCTCGAGATTAATATAAATATTTTGCTTTCGTAAGCGCATATTGTTAGTTTCTCTCACAGGCTTTGAAATACTCAGGGAATATCACTTCGAATCGCCAAATATTATTATTTATTTCCAGGTAGTAAAATCAAATTTTGCATGCCTAGGATGAATTTTCGCAAACACATAAAGATCATTTGAGTGACGTGAGAGCACATATTCGTATTTTCTCATAGAAATTAAATTAAAGATGGGATATCATGTAGAGAGGCTAAATGTTCATTTGAAATTGCAGATATATAACCGATGAATTTACTTTTGCAGAAAGGACTATTCTCCAGATTAAAATAAATATTTTGCTAACGTAAGCACATATTGTTAGTTTCTATCACAGGCTTTGAAATACTCAGGGAAAATCACTTCGAATCGCCAAATATTATATTTTATATCCAGGTATTAAAATCAAATTTTGCATGCCTAGGATGAATTTTCGCAAACACATAAAGATCATTTTAGTGACGTGAGAGCACATATACGTATTTTCTCAAGGAAATTAAATTAAAGATGGGATATCATATAGAAAGGCTAAATGTTCATTCGAAATTCCATATATATAACCGATTAATTTCCATTTACAGAAAGGACTATTCTCCAGATGAAAATAAATATTTTGCTAACGTAAGCGCATATTGTAAGTTTCTCTCACAGGCTTTGTAATACTCAGGGAAAATCACTTCGAATCGCCAAATATTATTATTTATTTCCAGGTATTAAAATCTAATTTTGAATGCCTAGGTTGAATTTTCGCAAACAAATAAAGATCGTTTTACTGACGTGAGAGAAAATATTCATATTTTCTCATAGAAATTAAATTTAAGATGGGATATCATGTAGAGAGGCTAAATGTTCATTTGAAATTGCAGATATATAACCGATGAATTTACTTTTACAGAAAGGACTATTCTCGAGATTAAAATAAATATTTTGCTAACGTAATCGCATATTGTTAGTTTCTCTCAATGGCTTTTAACTACTCAGGGAATATCACTTTGAATCGCCAAATTTATACTATTTATTTCCAGGGTTTAAAATCAAATTTTGCATGTCTTCAAAGTCTTTTCGCAAACAAATAAAGATCATTTTGCTGACGTGAGAGCACATATTCGTATTTTCTCATAGAAATCAAATTAAAGATAAGATATCATATAGAGAGGCTAAATGTACATTTGAAATTCCAGACATATAACCAATGAATTTGCATTTACAGAAAGGACTATTCTCCGGATTAAAATAAATATTTTGCTAACGTAAGCACATATTGTTAGTTTCTATCACAGGCTCTGAAATACTCAGGGAATATCACTTCGAATCACCAAATATTATTATTTATTTCCAGGTATTAAAATCAAATTTTGCATGCCTAGGATGAATTTTCGCAAACAAATAAATATCGTTTTACTGACGTGAGAGCACATATTCGTATTTTCTCATAGAAATTAAATAAAAGATGGGATATCATGTAGAGAGGCTAAATGTTCATTCGAAATTCCATATATATAACCGATGAATTTACTTTTACAGAAAGGACTATTCTCCAGATTAAAATAAATATTTTGCTAACGTAAGCGCATATTGTTAGTTTCTATCACAGGCTCTGAAATACTCAGGGAAAATCACTTCGAATCGCCAAATATTATTATTTATTTCCAGGTATTAAAATCAAATTTTGCATGCCTAGGATGAATTTTCGCAAACAAATAAAGATCGTTTTACTGACGTGAGAGCACATATTCGTATTTTCTCATAGAAATTAAATTAAAGATGGGATATCATGTAGAGAGGCTAAATGTTCATTCGAAATTCCAGACATATAACCAATGAATTTGCATTTACAGAAAGAGCTTTTCTCGAGATTAAAATAAATATTTTGCTTTCGTAAGCGCATATTCTCAGTTTCTCTCACAGACTTTGAAATACTCAGGGAAAATTACTTCGAATCGCCAAATATTATTATTTATATCCAGGTATTAAAATCAAATTTTGCATGCCTAGGATGAATTTTCGCAAACACATAAAGATCATTGTAGTGACGTGAGAGCACATATTCGTATTTTCTCAAGGAAATTAAATTAAAGATGGGATATCAAATAGAGAGGCTAAATGTTCATTCGAAATTCCATATATATAACCGATTAATTTCAATTTACAGAAAGGACTTTTCTCGAGATTAATATAAATATTTTGCTTTCGTAAGCGCATATTGTTAGTTTCTCTCACAGACTTTGAAATACTCAGGGAAAATTACTTCGAATCGCCAAATATTATTATTTATATCCAGGTATTAAAATCAAATTTTGCATGCCTAGGATGAATTTTCGCAAACACATAAAGATCATTTTAGTGACGTGAGAGCACATATTCGTATTTTCTCAAGGAAATTATATTAAAGATGGGATATCAAATAGAGAGGCTAAATGTTCATTTGAAATTCCATATATATAACCGATGAATTTACTTTAACAGAAAGGACTATTCTCCAGATTAAAATAAATATTTTGCTAACGTAAGCGCATATTGTTAGTTTCTCTCACAGGCTTTGAAATACTCAGGGAAAATCACTTCGAATCGCCAAATATTATTATTTATATCCAGGTGTTAAAATCAAATTTTGCATGCCTAGGATGAATTTTCGCAAACAAATAAAGATCATTTTACTGACGTGAGAGCACATATTCGTATTTTCTCAAGGAAATTATATTAAAGATGGGATATCAAATAGAGAGGCTAAATGTTCTTTTGAAATTCCAGATATATATCCGACGAATTTGCATTTACAGAATGGACTTTCCTTAAGATTAAAATAAATATTTTGCTAACGTAAGCGCATATTGTTAGTTTCTCTCACAGTTCTTGAAATACGCAGGGAATATGACTTCGAATCGCCAAATATTGCTATTTATTTCCAGGTAGTAAATTCAAATTTTGCATACATTGTATGTCTTTTCGCAATCAAATAAATATCATTTCAACAGACAACGGCGCATATATATTCGTTTTCTTTTAGAGGAGTTGAATTGAAGATGGTATTCCCATTAGTATGTCTAAATGTTCATTTTAATATCTAGATACATAACCAATTAATTTGAATTTATAGGATTGACTTTTCTCCAGATTTAATTAATATTTTGCTAACGTAAGAGCATATTTTCGTTTCTCTAACAGACTTTGAAATACACAGGCTTTTAAATATTACTTCGAAACGTCAAATATTATTATTTAATTCCAGGTATTAAAAACAAATGTAGCATATGTATGTATTTTACACAGGAATAGATGTAAAAGATGGAATATCATTTAGAGAAACTTAATGTTCATTTGAAATTCCATATCTATTAAAATTACATTGCATTTCCAAGAATGACTTCTCTCTAGATTGTTATCAATGGTTTGCTAATGTATGGAGATATTTTCGTTTTCTTTACCAGGTTTTCATATACTTAGGGAATATCACTTCGAAACGCCAAATATTATTATTTATATCCTGGTATTAAAATCAAATTTGCATGCCTAAAATGTCTTTTCGCAAACAAATAAAGATCATTTTACTGACGTGAGAGCACATATTTGTATTTTCTCATAGGAATTGAATTAAAGATGGGATATCATTTAGAGAAGTCTAATGCTCATTTGAAATTCAAGATACATAATCATTCCATTTGCATTTACAGAAATGGCTTTTCTCCAGATTTAATTAATATTTTGCTAACGTAAGAGCATATTTTCGTTTCTCTAACAGACTTTGAAATACACAGGCTTTTAAATATTACTTCGAAACGTCAAATATTATTATTTAATTCCAGGTATTAAAAACAAATGTAGCATATGTATGTATTTTACACAGGAATAGATGTAAAAGATGGAATATCATTTAGAGAAACTTAATGTTCATTTGAAATTCCATATCTATTAAAATTACATTGCATTTCCAAGAATGACTTCTCTCTAGATTGTTATCAATGGTTTGCTAATGTATGGAGATATTTTCGTTTTCTTTACCAGGTTTTCATATACTTAGGGAATATCACTTCGAAACGCCAAATATTATTATTTATATCCTGGTATTAAAATCAAATTTGCATGCCTAAAATGTCTTTTCGCAAACAAATAAAGATCATTTTACTGACGTGAGAGCACATATTTGTATTTTCTCATAGGAATTGAATTAAAGATGGGATATCATTTAGAGAAGTCTAATGCTCATTTGAAATTCAAGATACATAATCATTCCATTTGCATTTACAGAAATGGCTTTTCTCCAGATTAAAATTATCATTTTGATTACGTAAACGCATATTGATAGTTTCTCTCAAAGGCTGTGAAATACTCCGGGAATGTCACTTCGAATCGCCAAATATTAATATTTATATCCTGGTATTAAAATCAAATTTTTCATGCCTAGAATGCCTTTTCGCAAACGAATAAAAGTCATTTCATATACGTGAGCGCATATATTCGTATTTTCTCACAGGAATTGAATTAAAGTTGGGATAATATTTAGAGAAGCTTAATGCTCATTGGAAATTCAAGATACATAACCAATGAATATGAATTTACAGGAATGAATTTTCTCTAGGTTAAAATTAATATTTTGCTAACGTAATCGCATATTGTTAGTTTCTCTCAATGGCTTTGAACTACTCAGGGAATATCACTTTGAATCGCCAAATTTATACTATTTTTTTCCAGGGTTTAAAATCAAATTTTGCATGTCTTCAAAGTCTTTTCGCAAAAAAATAAAGATCATTTTGCTGACGTGAGAGCACATATTCGTATTTTCTCATAGAAATCAAATTAAAGATGGGATATCATATAGAGAGGCTAAATGTACATTTGAAATTCCAGACATATAACCAATGAATTTGCATTTACAGAAAGGACTTTTCTTCAGATTAAAATAAGTATTTTGCTTACGTAAGCGCATATTCTCAGTTTCTCTCGCAGACTTTGAAATACTCAGGGAATATCACTTCGAATCACCAAATATTATTATTTATTTCCAGGTATTAAAATCAAATTTTGCATGCCTAGGATGAATTTTCGCAAACAAATAAATATCGTTTTACTGACGTGAGAGCACATATTCGTATTTTCTCATAAAAATTAAATTAAAGATGGGATATCATGTAGAGAGGCTAAATGTTCATTCGAAATTCCATATATATAACCTATTAATTTCCATTTACACAAAGGACTTTTCTCGAGATTAATGTAAATATTTTGCTTTCGTAAGCGCATATTGTTAGTTTCTCTCACAGGCTTTGAAATACTCAGGGAATATCACTTCGAATCGCCAAATATTATAATTTATATCCAGGTATTAAAATAAAATTTTGCATGCCTAGGATGAATTTTCGCAAACAAATAAAGATCGTTTTACTGACGTGAGAGCACATATTCGTATTTTCTCATAGAAATTAAATTAAAGATGGGATATCATGTCGAGAGGCTAAATGTTCATTTGAAATTGCAGATATATAACCGATGAATTTACTTTTGCAGAAAGGACTATTCTCCAGATAAAAATAAATATTTTGCTAACGTAAGCGCATATTGTTAGTTTCTCTCAATGGCTTTGAAATACTCAGGGAATATCACTTCGAATCGCCAAATATTATTATTTATTTCCAGGTATTAAAATCAAATGTTGCAAGCCTAGATTGAATTTTCGCAAACACATAAAGATCATTTAGGTGACGTGAGAGCACATATTCTTTATATGTCAAAGAAATTAAATTTAAGATGGGATATAATATAGGGAGGCGAAATGTTCATTTGAAATTGCAGATATATAACCGATGAATTTACTTTTACAGAAAGCACTATTCTCGAGATTAAAATAAATATTTTGCTAACGTAAGCGCATATTGTTAGTTTCTCTCAATGGCTTTGAAATACTCAGGGAAAATCACCTCGAATCGCCAAATATTACTATTTATTTCCAGGTATTAAAATCAAATTTTGCATGCCTAGGATGAATTTTCGCAAACAAATAAAGATCGTTTTACTGACGTGAGAGCACATATTCGTATTTTCTCATAGAAATTAAATTAAAGATGGGATATCATGTAGAGAGGATAAATGTTCATTTGAAATTGCAGATATATAACCGATGAAATTACTTTTACAGAAAGGTCTATTCTCCAGATGAAAATAAATATTTTGCTAACGTAAACGCATATTGTTAGTTTCTCTCACAGGCTTTGAAATACTCAGGGAAAATCACTTCGAATCGCCAAATATTATTATTTATTTCCAGGTATTAAAATCAAATTTTGCATGCCTAGGATTAATTTTCGCAAACACATAAAGATCCTTTAGGTGACGTGAGAGTACATATTCGTATTTTCTCAACGAAATTAAATTAAAGATGGGATATCAAATAGAGAGGCTAAATGTTCATTCGAAATTCCATATATATAACCGATTAATTTCAATTTACAGAAAGGACTTTTCTCGAGATTAATATAAATATTTTGCTTTCGTAAGCGCATATTGTTAGTTTCTCTCACAGGCTTTGAAATACTCAGGGAAAATCACTTCGAATCGCCAAATATAATTATTTATATCCAGGTATTAAAATCAAATTTTGCATGCCTAGGATGAATTTTCGCAAACAAATAAAGATCGTTTTACTGACGTGAGAGCACATATTCGTATTTTCTCATAGAAATTAAATTAAAGATGGGATATCAAATAGAGAGGCTAAATGTTCATTCGAAATTCCATATATATAACCGATTAATTTCAATTTACAGAAAGGACTTTTCTCGAGATTAATATAAATATTTTGCTTTCGTAAGCGCATATTCTCAGTTTCTCTCACAGACTTTGAAATACTCAGGGAAAATTACTTCGAATCGCCAAATATTATTATTTATATCCAGGTATTAAAATCTAATTTTGCATGCCTAGGATGAATTTTCGCAAACAAATAAAGATCGTTTTACTGACGTGAGAGCACATATTCGTATTTTCTCATAGAAATTAAATTAAAGATGGGATATCATGTAGAGAGGCTAAATGTTCATTCGAAATTCCATATATATAACCGATTAATTTCCATTTACAGAAAGGACTATTCTCCAGATTAATATAAATATTTTGCTTTCGTAAGCGCATATTGTTAGTTTCTCTCACAGGCTTTGAAATACTCAGGGAATATCACTTCGAATCGCCAAATATTACTATTTATTTCCAGGTATTAAAATCAAATTTTGAATGCCTAGGATGAATTTTCGCAAACAAAGAAAGATCGTTTTACTGACGTGAGAGCACATATTCGTATTTTCTCATAGAAATTAAATTAAAGATGGGATATCATGTAGAGAGGCTAAATGTTCATTTGAAATTGCAGATATATAACCGATGAATTTACTTTAACAGAAAGGTCTATTCTCCAGATGAAAATAAATATTTTGCTAACGTAAACGCATATTGTTAGTTTCTCTCACAGGCTTTGAAATACTCAGGGATAATCACTTCGAATCGCCAAATATTATTATTTATTTCCAGGTATTAAAATCTAATTTTGCATGACTAGGATGAATTTTGGCAAAAAAATAAAGATCGTTTTACTGACGTGAGAGCACATATTCATATTTTCTCATAGAAATTAAAATAAAGATGGGATATCATTTAGAGAGGCTAAATGTTCATTAAAAATCAGATATATAACCGATGAGTTTGAATTTACGGAATGGACTATTCTCCTGATTTAAATAAATATTTTGTTAACGTATGCGCATATTCTCAGTTTCTCTCACAGGCTTTGAAATACTCAGGGAATATCACTTCGAATCACCAAATATTATTATTTATTTCTAGGTATTAACATCAATATTTGCATGCCTAGGATGAATTTTCGCAAACACATAAAGATCCTTTAGGTGACGTGAGAGCACATATTCGTATTTTCTCAACGAAATTAAATTAAAGATGGGATATCATGTAGAGAGGCTAAACGTTCATTTGAAATTGCAGATATATAACCGATGAATTTACTTTTACAGAAAGGACTATTCTAAAGATAAAAATAAATATTTTGCTAACGTAAGCGCATATTGTTAGTTTCTCTCAATGGCTTTGAAATACTCAGGGAATATCGATTGGAATCGCCAAATATTATTATTTATTTCCAGGTATTAAAATCAAATGTTGCATGCCTAGATTGAATTTTCGCAAACACATAAAGATCATTTAGGTGACGTGAGAGCACATATTCTTTATATGTCAAAGAAATTAAATTTAAGATGGGATATAATATAGGGAGGCGAAATGATCATTTGAAATTGCAGATATATAACCGATGAATTTACTTTTACAGAAAGGACTATTCTCGAGATTAAAATAAATATTTTGCTAACGTAAGCGCATATTGTTAGTTTCTCTCACAGGCTTTGAAATACTCAGGGAATATCACTTCGAATCGCCAAATTTATACTATTTATTTCTAGGTATTAAAATCAAATGTTGCATGCCTAGATTGAATTCTCTCAAACACATAAAGATCATTTAGGTTACGTGAGAGCACAATTTCTTTATATGTCATAGAAATTAAATTTAAGATGGGATATATTATATTGAGGCGAAATGTTCATTTGAAATTCCAGACATATAACCGATGAATTTGCATTTACAGAAAGGACTTTTCTCCAGTTAAAAATAAATATTTTACTAACGTATGCGCATATTCTCAGTTTCTCTCACAGGCTTTGAAATACTCACGGAATATAACTTCGAAACGCCAAATAAAATAATTTAATTCCAGGTACTAAAATTAAATTTTGCATGCCTTGAAAGTCTTTTTGCAAACAAATAAAGATCATTGTAGTGACGTGAGAGAAAACATATTCGTATTTTCTCATAGGAAATAAATTTAAGATGGTATATCATATAGAGAGGCTAAATGTTCATTTGAAATTCCAGACATATAACCAATGAATTTGCATTTACAGAAAGGGCTTTTCTTCAGATTAAAATAAATATTTTGCTTACGTAAGCGCATATTCTCAGTTTCTCTCACAGACTTTGAAATACTCAGGGAATATCACTTCGAATCACCAAATATTATTCTTTATTTCCAGGTATTAAAATCAAATTTTGCATGCCTAGGATGAATTTTCGCAAACACATAAATATCATTGCAGTGACCATAGAGCACATATTCGTATTTTCTCAAGGAAATTAAATTAAAGATGGGATATCAAATAGAGAGGCTAAATCTTCATTCGAAATTCCATATATATAACCGATTAATTTCCATTTACAGAAAGGACTTTCCTCGAGATTAATATAAATATTTTGCTTTCGTAAGCGCATATTGTTAGTTTCTCTCCCAGGCTTTGAAATACTCATGGAAAATCACTTCGAATCGCCAAATATTATTATTTATATCCAGGTAATAAAATCAAATTTTGCATGCCTAGGATGAATTTTCGCAAACACATAAAGATCATTTTAGTGACGTGAGAGCACATATTCGTATTTTCTCAAGGAAATTATATTAAAGATGGGATATCAAATAGAGAGGCTAAATGTTCATTCGAAATTCCATATATATAACCGATGAAATTACTTTTACAGAAAGGACTATTCTCCAGATTAAAATAAATATTTTGCTAACGTAAGTGCATATTGTTATTTTCTCTCACAGGCTTTGAAATACTTAGGGAAAATCACTTCGAATCGCCAAATATTATTATTTATATCCAGGTATTAAAATCTAATTTTGCATGCCTAGGATGAATTTTCGCAAACAAATAAAGATCGTTTTACTGACGTGAGAGCACATATTCGTATTTTCTCATAGAAATTAAATTAAAGATGGGATATCATGTAGAGAGGGTAAATGTTCATTTGAAATTTCAGATATATAAATGATGAATTTACTTTTACAGAAAGGACTATTCTCCAGACTAAAATAAATATTTTGCTAACATAAGCGCATATTAGTAATTTCTCTCACAGGCTTTGAAATACTCAGGGAATATCACTTCGAATCGCCAAATATTATTATTTATATCCAGGTATTAGAATCAAATTTTGCATGCCTAGGATGAATTTTCGCAAACAAATAAAGATCGTTTTACTGACGTGAGAGCACATATTCGTATTTTCTCATAGAAATTAAATTAAAGATGGGTTATCATGTAGAGATGCTAAATGTTCATTTGAAATTTCAGATATATAACCGATGAATTTACTTTTACAGAAAGGACTATTCTCCAGATTAAAATAAATATTTTGCTAACGTAAGCGCATATTGTTAGTTTCTCTCACAGGCTTTGAAATACTCAGGGAAAATCACTTCGATCGCCAAATATTATTATTTATATCCAGGTATTAAAATCAAATTTTGCATGCCTAGGATGTATTTTCGCAATCAAATAAAGATCGTTTTACTGACGTGAGAGCACATATTCGTATTTTCTCATAGATTATTAAATTAAAGATGGGATATAATGTAGAGAGGATAAATGTTCATTCGAAATTCCATATATATAACCGATTAATTTCCATTTACAGAAAGGACTTTTCACGAGATTAATATAAATATTTTGCTTTTGTAAGCGCATATATTATTTTCTCTGACAGACTTTGAAATACTCATGGAAAATCACTTCGAATCGCCAAATATTATTATTTATATCCAGGATTTAAAATCAAATTTTGCATGCCTAGGACGAATTTTCGCAAACACAAAAAGATCATTTTAGTGACGTGAGAGCACATATTCGTATTTTCTCAAGGAAAATAAATTAAAGATGGGATATCAAATAGAGAGACTAAATGTTCATTCGAAATTCCATATATATAACCGATTAATTTCCATTTACAGAAAGGACTTTTCTCGAGATTTATATAAATATTTTGCTTTCGTAAGCGCATATTGTTAGTTACTCTCACAGGCTTTGAAATACTCAGGGAATATCACTTCGAATCGCCAAATATTATTATTTATTTCCAGGTATTAAAATCAAATTTTGCATGCCTAGGATGAATTTTCGCAAACACATAAAGATCATTTTAGTGACGTGAGAGCACATATACGTATTTTCTCAAGGAAATTAAATTAAAGATGGGATATCATGTAGAGAGGCTAAATGTTCATTTGAAATTGCAGATATATAACCGATGAATTTACTTTTACAGAAAGGACTATTCTCCAGATGAAAATAAATATTTTGCTAACGTAAGCGCATATTGTTAGTTTCTCTCACAGGCTTTGAAATACTCAGGGAAAATCACTTCGAATCGCCAAATATTATTATTTATATCCAGGTATTAAAATCTAATTTTGCATGCCTAGGATGAATTTTGGCAAAAAAATAAAGATCGTTTTACTGACGTGAGAGCACATATTCGTATTTTCTCATGAAAATTAAATTAAAAATGGGATATCATGTAGAGAGGCTAAATGTTCATTTGAAATTGCAGATATATAACCGATGAGATTACTTTTACAGAAAGGACTATTCTCTAGATTAAAATAAATATTTTGCTAACGTAAGCGCATATTGTTAGTTTCTCTCACAGGCTTTGAAATACTCAGGGAATATCACTTCGAATCGCCAAATATTACTATTTATTTCCAGGTATTAAAATCAAATTTTGAATGCCTAGGATGAATTTTCGCAAACAAAGAAAGATCGTTTTACTGTCGTGAGAGCACATATTCGTATTTTCTCATAGATTATTAAATTAAAGATGGGAAATTATGTAGAGAGGCTAAATGTTCATTTGAAATTGCAGATATATAACCGATGAATTTACTTTTACAGAAAGGACTATTCTCGAGATTAAAATAAATATTTTGCTTTCGTAAGCGCATATTGTTAGTTACTCTCACAGGCTTTAAATACTCACGGAATATAACTTCGAAACGCCAAATAAAATAATTTAATTCCAGGTACTAAAATTAAATTTTGCATGCCTTGAAAGTCTTTTTGCAAACATAGAAAGATCATTGTAGTGACGTGAGAAAAAACATATTCGTATTTTCTCATAGGAAATAAATTTAAGATGGGATATCATAAAGAGAGGCTAAATGTTCATTTGAAATTCCAGACATATAACCAATGAATTTGCATTTACAGAAAGGGCTTTTCTTCAGATTAAAATAAATATTTTGCTTACGTAAGCGCATATTGTTAGTTTCTCTCAATGGCTTTGAAATACTCAGGGAAAATCACTTCGAATCGCCAAATATTATTATTTATATCCAGGTATTAAAATCAAATTTTGCATGCCTAGGATGAATTTTGGCAAAAAAATAAAGATCGTTTTACTGACGTGAGAGCACATATTCGTATTTTCTCATGAAAATTAAATTAAAAATGGGATATCATGTAGAGAGGCTAAATGTTCATTTGAAATTGCAGATATATAACCGATGAGATTACTTTTACAGAAAGGACTATTCTCTAGATAAAAATAAATATTTTGCTAACGTAAGCGCATATTGTTAGTTTCTCTCACAGGCTTTGATATACTCAGGAAAAATTACTTCGAATCGCCAAATATTATTATTTATATCCAGGTATTAAAATCAAATTTTGCATGCCTAGGATGAATTTTGGCAAACAAATAAAGATCGTGTTACTGACGTGAGAGCACATATTCGTATTTTCTCATGAAAATTAAATTAAAGATGGGATATCATGTAGAGAGGCTAAATGTTCATTTGAAATTGCAGATATATAACCGATGAGATTACTTTTACAGAAAGGACTATTCTCTAGATTAAAATAAATATTTTGCTAACGTAAGCGCATATTCTCAGTTTCTCTCACAGACTTTGAAATACTCAGGGAAAATCACTTCAAATTACCAAATATTATTATTTATTTCCAGGTATTAAAATCAAATTTTGCATGCCTAGGATGAATTTTCGCAAACACATAAAGATCATTGTAGTGACGTAAGAGCACATATTCGTATTTTCTCAAGGAAATCAAATTTAAGATGGGATATCAAATAGAGAGGCTAAATGTTCATTCGAAATTCCATATATATAACCGATTAATTTCAATTTACAGAAAGGACTTTTCTCGAGATTAATATAAATATTTTGCTTTCGTAAGCGCATATTGTTAGTTTCTCTCACAGGCTTTGAAATACTCAGGGAATATCACTTCGAATCGCCAAATATTATTATTTATTTCCAGGTAGTAAAATCAAATTTTGCATGCCTAGGATGAATTTTCGCAAACACATAAAGATCATTTGAGTGACGTGAGAGCACATATTCGTATTTTCTCATAGAAATTAAATTAAAGATGGGATATCATGTAGAGAGGCTAAATGTTCATTTGAAATTGCAGATATATAACCGATGAATTTACTTTTGCAGAAAGGACTATTCTCCAGATTAAAATAAATATTTTGCTAACGTAAGCACATATTGTTAGTTTCTATCACAGGCTTTGAAATACTCAGGGAAAATCACTTCGAATCGCCAAATATTATATTTTATATCCAGGTATTAAAATCAAATTTTGCATGCCTAGGATGAATTTTCGCAAACACATAAAGATCATTTTAGTGACGTGAGAGCACATATACGTATTTTCTCAAGGAAATTAAATTAAAGATGGGATATCATATAGAAAGGCTAAATGTTCATTCGAAATTTCATATATATAACCGATTAATTTCCATTTACAGAAAGGACTATTCTCCAGATGAAAATAAATATTTTGCTAACGTAAGCGCATATTGTTAGTTTCTCTCACAGGCTTTGTAATACTCAGGGAAAATCACTTCGAATCGCCAAATATTATTATTTATTTCCAGGTATTAAAATCTAATTTTGAATGCCTAGGTTGAATTTTCGCAAACAAATAAAGATCGTTTTACTGACGTGAGAGAAAATATTCATATTTTCTCATAGAAATTAAATTTAAGATGGGATATCATGTAGAGAGGCTAAATGTTCATTTGAAATTGCAGATATATAACCGATGAATTTACTTTTACAGAAAGGACTATTCTCGAGATTAAAATAAATATTTTGCTAACGTAATCGCATATTGTTAGTTTCTCTCAATGGCTTTTAACTACTCAGGGAATATCACTTTGAATCGCCAAATTTATACTATTTATTTCCAGGGTTTAAAATCAAATTTTGCATGTCTTCAAAGTCTTTTCGCAAACAAATAAAGATCATTTTGCTGACGTGAGAGCACATATTCGTATTTTCTCATAGAAATCAAATTAAAGATGGGATATCATATAGAGAGGCTAAATGTACATTTGAAATTCCAGACATATAACCAATGAATTTGCATTTACAGAAAGGACTATTCTCCAGATTAAAATAAATATTTTGCTAACGTAAGCACATATTGTTAGTTTCTATCACAGGCTCTGAAATACTCAGGGAATATCACTTCGAATCACCAAATATTATTATTTATTTCCAGGTATTAAAATCAAATTTTGCATGCCTAGGATGAATTTTCGCAAACAAATAAATATCGTTTTACTGACGTGAGAGCACATATTCGTATTTTCTCATAGAAATTAAATAAAAGATGGGATATCATGTAGAGAGGCTAAATGTTCATTCGAAATTCCATATATATAACCGATGAATTTACTTTTACAGAAAGGACTATTCTCCAGATTAAAATAAATATTTTGCTAACGTAAGCGCATATTGTTAGTTTCTATCACAGGCTCTGAAATACTCAGGGAAAATCACTTCGAATCGCCAAATATTATTATTTATTTCCAGGTATTAAAATCAAATTTTGCATGCCTAGGATGAATTTTCGCAAACAAATAAAGATCGTTTTACTGACGTGAGAGCACATATTCGTATTTTCTCATAGAAATTAAATTAAAGATGGGATATCATGTAGAGAGGCTAAATGTTCATTTGAAATTCCAGACATATAACCAATGAATTTGCATTTACAGAAAGAGCTTTTCTTCAGATTAAAATAAATATTTTGCTTTCGTAAGCGCATATTCTCAGTTTCTTTCACAGACTTTGAAATACTCAGGGAATATCACTTCGAATCACCAAATATTATTATTTATTTCCAGGTATTAAAATCAAATTTTGCATGCCAAGGATGAATTATCGAAAACACATAAAGATCATTGTAGTGACGTGAGAGCACATATTCGTATTTTCTCAAGGAAATTAAATTAAAGATGGGATATCAAATAGAGAGGCTAAATGTTCATTCGAAATTCCATATATATAACCGATTAATTTCAATTTACAGAAAGGACTTTTCTCGAGATTAATATAAATATTTTGCTTCCGTAAGCGCATATTGTTAGTTTCTCTCACAGACTTTGAAATACTCAGGGAAAATTACTTCGAATCGCCAAATATTATTATTTATATCCAGGTATTAAAATCAAATTTTGCATGCCTAGGATGAATTTTCGCAAACACATAAAGATCATTGTAGTGACGTAGGAGCACATATTCGTATTTTCTCAAGGAAATTAAATTAAAGATGGGAAGTCAAATAGAGAGGCTAAATGTTCATTCGAAATTCCATATATATAACCGATTAATTTCAATTTACAGAAAGGACTTTTCTCGAGATTAATATAAATATTTTGCTTTCGTAAGCGCATATTCTCAGTTTCTCTCACAGACTTTGAAATACTCAGGGAAAATTACTTCGAATCGCCAAATATTATTATTTATATCCAGGTATTAAAATCAAATTTTGCATGCCTAGGATGAATTTTCGCAAACACATAAAGATCATTTTAGTGACGTGAGAGCACATATTCGTATTTTCTCAAGGAAATTATATTAAAGATGGGATATCAAATAGAGAGGCTAAATGTTCATTCGAAATTCCATATATATAACCGATGAATTTACTTTTACAGAAAGGACTATTCTCCAGATTAAAATAAATATTTTGCTAACGTAAGCGCATATTGTTAGTTTCTCTCACAGGCTTTGAAATACTCAGGGAAAATCACTTCGAATCGCCAAATATTATTATTTATATCCAGGTGTTAAAATCAAATTTTGCATGCCTAGGATGAATTTTCGCAAACAAATAAAGATCATTTTACTGACGTGAGAGCACATATTCGTATTTTCTCAAGGAAATTATATTAAAGATGGGATATCAAATAGAGAGGCTAAATGTTCTTTTGAAATTCCAGATATATATCCGACGAATTTGCATTTACAGAATGGACTTTCCTTAAGATTAAAATAAATATTTTGCTAACGTAAGCGCATATTGTTAGTTTCTCTCACAGTTCTTGAAATACGCAGGGAATATGACTTCGAATCGCCAAATATTGCTATTTATTTCCAGGTAGTAAATTCAAATTTTGCATACATTGTAAGTCTTTTCGCAATCAAATAAATATCATTTCAACAGACAACGGCGCATATATATTCGTTTTCTTTTAGAGGAGTTGAATTGAAGATGGTATTCCCATTAGTATGTCTAAATGTTCATTTTAATATCTAGATACATAACCAATTAATTTGAATTTATAGGATTGACTTTTCTCCAGATTTAATTAATATTTTGCTAACGTAAGAGCATATTTTCGTTTCTCTAACAGACTTTGAAATACACAGGCTTTTAAATATTACTTCGAAACGTCAAATATTATTATTTAATTCCAGGTATTAAAAACAAATGTAGCATATGTATGTATTTTACACAGGAATAGATGTAAAAGATGGAATATCATTTAGAGAAACTTAATGTTCATTTGAAATTCCATATCTATTAAAATTACATTGCATTTCCAAGAATGACTTCTCTCTAGATTGTTATCAATGGTTTGCTAATGTATGGAGATATTTTCGTTTTCTTTACCAGGTTTTCATATACTTAGGGAATATCACTTCGAAACGCCAAATATTATTATTTATATCCTGGTATTAAAATCAAATTTGCATGCCTAAAATGTCTTTTCGCAAACAAATAAAGATCATTTTACTGACGTGAGAGCACATATTTGTATTTTCTCATAGGAATTGAATTAAAGATGGGATATCATTTAGAGAAGTCTAATGCTCATTGGAAATTCAAGATACATAATCATTCCATTTGCATTTACAGAAATGGCTTTTTTCCAGATTAAAATTATCATTTTCATTACGTAAACGCATATTGATAGTTTCTCTCAAAGGCTGTGAAATACTCCGGGAATGTCACTTCGAATCGCCAAATATTAATATTTATATCCTGGTATTAAAATCAAATTTTTCATGCCTAGAATGCCTTTTCGCAAACGAATAAAAGTCATTTCATATACGTGAGCGCATATATTCGTATTTTCTCACAGGAATTGAATTAAAGTTGGGATAATATTTAGAGAAGCTTAATGCTCATTGGAAATTCAAGATACATAACCAATGAATATGAATTTACAGGAATGAATTTTCTCTAGGTTAAAATTAATATTTTGCTAACGTAATCGCATATTTTTTTTCACAGGCTTTGAAATACTCAGCCAAAATCACTTTGAAACGCAAAATATTATTATTTATTTATTTCCAGGTGAAAAAATCAATTTTTGTATGGCTAGAATGCCTCTTCTCAAAAAAATAATAATCATTTTTCAGATGTTAGCATATAAATATTTGTTTTTTTTTCTCAGGAATTGAAATAATGATGATAAATCATTGAGAAAATACCTAGATATTTTGAAATTTCAGATATATAATAAATGAAATTTGCATTTACAGAATGTCTTTTCTCCAGATTTTAATAAACGTATCGCTAACGTAAGCGCATATTGTTAGTTTCTCTCACAGGCTTTGAAATACTCAGGGAAAATCACTTCGAATCGCCAAATATTATTATTTATATCCAGGTATTAAAATCAAATTTTGCATGCCTAGGATGAATTTTCGCAAACAAATAATTATCGTTTTACTGACGTAAGAGCACATATTCGTATTTTCTCATAGAAATTCAATTAAAGATGGGATATCATGTAGAGAGGCTAAATGTTCATTCGAAATTCCATATATATAACCGATTAATTTCCATTTACAGAAAGGACTATTCTCCAGATTAATATAAATATTTTGCTTTCGTAAGCGCATATTGTTAGTTTCTCTCACAGGCTTTGAAATACTCAGGGAATATCACTTCGAATCGCCAAATATTATTATTTATTTCCAGGTATTAAAATCAAATTTTGCATGCCTAGGATGAATTTTCGCAAACACATAAAGATCATTTGAGTGACGTGAGAGCTCATATTCGTATTTTCTCATAGAAATTAAATTAATGATGGGATATCATGTAGAGAGGCTAAATGTTCATTTGAAATTGCAGATATATAACCGATGAATTTACTTTTGCAGAAAGGACTATTCTCCAGATTAAAATAAATATTTTGCTAACGTAAGCACATATTGTTAGTTTCTATCACAGGCTTTGAAATACTCAGGGAAAATCACTTCGAATCGCCAAATATTATATTTTATATCCAGGTATTAAAATCAAATTTTGCATGCCTAGGATGAATTTTCGCAAACACATAAAGATCATTTTAGTGACGTGAGAGCACATATACGTATTTTCTCAAGGAAATTACATTAAAGATGGGATATCATGTAGAAAGGCTAAATGTTCATTCGAAATTCCATATATATAACCGATTAATTTCCATTTACAGAAAGGACTATTCTCCAGATGAAAATAAATATTTTGCTAACATAAGCGCATATTGTTAGTTTCTCTCACAGGCTTTGAAATACTCAGGGAAAATCACTTCGAATCTCCAAATATTATTATTTATTTCCAGGTATTAAAATCTAATTTTGCATGCCTAGGTTGAATTTTCGCAAACAAATAAAGATCGTTTTACTGACGTGAGAGAAAATATTCATATTTTCTCATAGAAATTAAATTTAAGATGGGATATCATGTAGAGAGGCTAAATGTTCATTTGAAATTGCAGATATATAACCGATGAATTTACTTTTACAGAAAGGACTATTCTCTAGATTAAAATAAATATTTTGCTAACGTAATCGCATATTGTTAGTTTCTCTCAATGGCTTTGAACTACTCAGGGAATATCACTTTGAATCGCCAAATTTATACTATTTATTTCCAGGGTTTAAAATCAAATTTTGCATGTCTTCAAAGTCTTTTCGCAAAAAAATAAATATCATTTTGCTGACGTGAGAGCACATAATCGTATTTTCTCATAGAAATCAAATTAAAGATGGGATATCATATAGAGAGGCTAAATGTACATTTGAAATTCCAGACATATAACCAATGAATTTGCATTTACAGAAAGGACTATTCTCCAGATTAAAATAAATATTTTGCTAACGTAAGCACATATTGTTAGTTTCTATCACAGGCTCTGAAATACTCAGGGAAAATCACTTCGAATCGCCAAATATTATTATTTATTTCCAGGTATTAAAATCAAATTTTGCATGCCTAGGATGAATTTTCGCAAACAAATAAATATCGTTTTACTGACGTGAGAGCACATATTCGTATTTTCTCATAGAAATTAAATAAAAGATGGGATATCATGTAGAGAGGCTAAATGTTCATTCGAAATTCCATATATATAACCGATGAATTTACTTTTACAGAAAGGACTATTCTCCAGATTAAAATAAATATTTTGCTAACGTAAGCGCATATTGTTAGTTTCTATCACAGGCTCTGAAATACTCAGGGAAAATCACTTCGAATCGCCAAATATTATTATTTATTTCCAGGTATTAAAATCAAATTTTGCATGCCTAGGATGAATTTTCGCAAACAAATAAAGATCGTTTTACTGACGTGAGAGCACATATTCGTATTTTCTCATAGAAATTAAATTAAAGATGGGATATCATGTAGAGAGGCTAAATGTTCATTTGAAATTCATGACATATAACCAATGAATTTGCATTTACAGAAAGAGCTTTTCTGCAGATTAAAATAAATATTTTGCTTTCGTAAGCGCATACTCTCAGTTTCTTTCACAGACTTTGAAATACTCAGGGAATATCACTTCGAATCACCAAATATTATTATTTATTTCCAGGTATTAAAATCAAATTTTGCATGCCAAGGATGAATTATCGAAAACACATTAAGATCATTGTAGTGACGTGAGAGCACATATTCGTATTTTCTCAAGGAAATTAAATTAAAGATGGGATATCAAATAGAGAGGCTAAATGTTCATTCGAAATTCCATATATATAACCGATTAATTTCAATTTACAGAAAGGACTTTTCTCGAGATTAATATAAATATTTTGCTTTCGTAAGCGCATATTGTTAGTTTCTCTCACAAGCTTTGAAATACTCAGGGAAAATCACTTCGAATCGCCAAATATTATTATTTATATCCAGGTAATAAAATCAAATTTTGCATGCCTAGGATGAATTTTCGCAAACAAATAAAGATCGTTTTACTGACGTGAGAGCACATATTCGTATTTTCTCATAGAAATTAAATTAAAGATGGGATATCATGTAGAGAGGATAAATGTTCATTTGAAATTGCAGATATATAACCGATGAATTTAATTTTACAGAAAGGACTGTTCTCCAGATAAAAATAAATATTTTGCTAACGTAAGCGCATATTGTTAGTTTCTCTCAATGGCTCAATGGCAATTGCAGATATATAACCGATGAATTTACTTTTACAGTAAGGACTATTCTCCAGATTAAAATAAATATTTTGCTATCGTAAGCGCATATTGTTAGTTTCTCTCACAGGCTTTGAAATACTCAGGGAATATCACTTCGAATCGCCATATAATATTATATATTTCCAGGTATTAAAATCAAATGTTGCATGCCTAGGATGAATTTTCGCAAACACATAAAGATCATTTTAGTGACGTGAGAGCACATATTCGTATTTTCTAAAGGAAATTAAATTAAAGATGGGATATCAAATAGAGAGGCTAAATGTTTATTCGAAATTCCATATATATAACTGATGAATTTACTTTTACAGAAAGGACTATTCTCCAGATAAAAATAAATATTTTGCTAACGTAAGCGCATATTGTTATTTTCTCTCACAGGCTTTGAAATACTCAGGGAATATGACTTCGAATCGCCAAATATTATTATTTATATCCAGGTATTAAAATCAAATTTTGCATGCCTAGGATGAATTTTCGAAAACAAATAAAGATCGTTTTACTGACGTTAGAGCACATATTCGTATTTTCTCATAGAAATAAAATTAAAGATGGAATATCAAATAGAGAGGCTAAATGTTCATTCGAAATTCCATATATATAACCGTAGAATTTACTTTTACAGAAAGGACTATTCTCCAGATGACAATAAATATTTTGCTAACGTAAGCGCATATTGTTAGTTTCTCTCACAGGCTTTGAAATACTCAGGGAATATCACTTCGAATCACCAAATATTATTATTTATATCCAGGTATTAATATCAAATTTTGCATGCCTAGAATGAATTATCGCAAACAAATAAAGATCGTTTTACTGACGTGCGAGCACATATTCGTATTTTCTCAAGGAAATTAAATTAAAGATGAGATATCATGTAGAGAGGCTAAATGTTCATTCGAAATTCCATATATATAACCGATGAATTTACTTTTACAGAAAGGACTATTCTCCAGATGACAATAAATATTTTGCTAACGTAAGCGCATATTGTTAGTTTCTCTCACAGGCTTTGAAATACTCAGGGAAAATCACTTCGAATCGCCAAATATTATTATTTATTTCCAGGTATTAAAATCTAATTTTGCATGCCTAGGATGAATTTTCGCAAACAAATAAAGATCGTTTTACTGACGTGAGAGCACATATTCATATTTTCTCATAGAAATTAAATTAAAGATGGGATATCATGTAGAGAGGCTAAATGTTCATTTGAAATTGCAGATATATAACCGATGAATTTACTTTTACAGAAAGGACTATTCTCCAGATTAAAATAAATATTTTGCTTTCGTAAGCGCATATTGTTAGTTTCTCTCACAGGCTTTGAAATACTCAGGGAAAATCACTTCGAATCGCCAAATATTACTTTTTATTTCCAGGTATTAAAATCTAATTTTGCATGCCTAGGATGAATTTTCGCAAACAAATAAAGATCGTTTTACTGACGTGAGAGCACATATTCGTATTTTCTTATAAAAATTAAATTAAAGATAGGATATCATATAGAGAGACGAATTGTTCATTTGAAATTGCAGATATATAACCGATGAGTTTGAATTTACGGAAAGGACTTTTCTCCTGATAAAAATAAATATTTGTCTCACGTAAGCACATATTGTTAGTTTCTCTCACAGGCTTTGAAATACTTAGGGAATATCACTTCTAATAGCCAAATATTATTATTTATTTCCAGGTATTAAAATCAAATTTTGCATGCCTAGGATGAATTTTCGGAAACAAATAAAGATCGTTTTACTGACGTGTGGCACATTTTCTTTTTTTCTCATAGAAATTAAATTAAAGATGGGATATCATGTAGAGAGGCTAAATGTTCATTTGAAATTGCAGATATATAACCGATGAATTTACTTTTACAGAAAGGACTATTCTCCAGATTAAAATAAATATTTTGCTAACGTAAGCGCATATTGTCAGTTTCTCTCACAGGCTTTGAAATACTCAGGGAAAATCACTTCGAATCGCCAAATATTATTATTTATATCCAGGTATTAAAATCTAATTTTGCATGCCTAGGATGAATTTTCGCAAACAAATAAAGATCGTTTTACTGTCGTGAGAGCAGATATTCGTGTTTTCTCATAGATTATTAAATTAAAGATGGGATATCATGTAGAGAGGATAAATGTTCATTTGAATTTGCAGATATATAACCGATGAATTTACTTTTACAGAAAGGATTATTCTCCAAATTAAAATAAATATTTTGCTTTCGTAAGCGCATATTGTTAGTTTCCCTCACAGGCTTTGAAATACTCACGAAATATAACTTCGAAACGCCAAATAATATAATTTAATTCCAGGTACTAAAATTAAATTTTGCATGCCTTGAAAGTCTTTTTGCAAACAAATGAAGATCATTGTAGTTACGTGAGAGAAAACATATTCGTATTTTCTCAAGTAAATTTAATCAAAGATGGGATATCAAATAGAGAGGCTAAATGTTCATTCGAAATTACATATATATAACCGATTAATTTCCATTTACAGAAAGGACTTTTTCGAGATTAATATAAATATTTTTCTTTCGTAAGCGCATATTGTTAATTTCTCTCAAAGGCTTTGAAATACTCAGGGAAAATCACTTCGAATCGCCAAATATTATTATTTATATCCAGGTATTAAAATCAAATTTTGCATGCCTAGGATGAAATTTCGCAAACTTATAAAGATCGTTTTACTGACGTGAGAGCACATATTCGTATTTTCTCATAGATTATTAAATTAAAGATGAGATATCATGTAGAGAGGATAAATGTTCATTTGAAATTGCAGATATATAACCGATGAATTTACTTTTACAGAAAGGACTATTCTCCAGATTAAAATAAATATTTTGCGAACGTAAGCGCATATTGTTAGTTTCTCTCACAGGCTTTGAAATACTCACGGAATATCACTTCGAATCGCAAAAATATTATTATTTATTTCCAGGTATTAAAATCAAATGTTGCATGCCTAGATTGAATTTTCGCAAACACATAAAGATCATTTAGGTGACGTGACAGCACATATTCGTATTTTCTTATAAAAATTAAATTTAAGATAGGATATCATATAGAGAGACGAATTGTTCATTTGAAATTGCAGATATATAACCGATGAGTTTGAATTTACGGAAAGGACTTTTCTCCAGTTAAAAATAAATATTTTGCTCACGTAAGCACATATTGTTAGTTTCTCTCACAGGCTTTGAAATACTCAGGGAATATCACTTCTAATAGCCAAATATTATTATTTATTTCCAGGTATTAAAATCAAATGTTGCATGCCTAGATTGAATTTTCGCAAACACATAAAGATCAATTAGCTGACGTGAGAGCACAATTTCTTTATATGTCATAGAAATTAAATTTAAGATGGGATATAATATAGGGAGGCGAAATGTTCATTTGAAATTCCAGACATATAACCAATGAATTTGCATTTACAGAAAGGCCTTTTCTTCAGATTAATATAAATATTTTTCTTTCGTAAGCGCATATTGTTAGTTTCTCTCACAGGCTTTGAAATACTCAGGGAAAATCACTTCGAATCGCCAAATATTATTATTTATATCCAGGTATTAAAATCAAATTTTGCATGCCTAGGATGAATTTTCGCAAAGAAATAAAGATCGTTTTACTGACTTGAGAGCACATCTTCGTATTTTCTCATAGAAATTAAATTAAAGATGGGATATCATGTAGAGAGGCAGAATGATCATTTGAACTTGCAGATATATAACCGATTAATTTACTTTTACAGAAAGGACTATTCTCCAGATTAAAATAAATATTTTGCTAACGTAAGCGCATATTGTTAGTTTCTCTCACAGGCTTTGAAATACTCAGGGAAAATCACTTCGAATTGCCAAATATTATTATTTATATCCAGGTATTAAAATCAAATTTTGCATGCCTAGGATGAATTTTCGCAAACAAATAAAGATCGTTTTACTGACGTGAGAGCACATATTCGTATTTTCTCATAGAAATTAAATTAAAGATGGGATATCATGTAGAGAGGCAGAATGATCATTTGAACTTGCAGATATATAACCGATTAATTTACTTTTACAGAAAGGACTATTCTCCAGATTAAAATAAATATTTTGCTAACGTAAGCGCATATTGTTATTTTCTCTCACAGGCTTTGAAATACTCAGGGAAAATCACTTCGAATTGCCAAATATTATTATTTATATCCAGGTATTAAAATCAAATTTTGCATGCCTAGGATGAATTTTCGCAAAGAAATAAAGATCGTCTTACTGACTTGAGAGCACATCTTCGTATTTTCTCATAGAAATTAAATTAAAGATGGGATATCATGTAGAGAGGCAGAATGATCATTTGAACTTGCAGATATATAACCGATTAATTTACTTTTACAGAAAGGACTATTCTCCAGATTAAAATAAATATTTTGCTAACGTAAGCGCATATGGTTATTTTCTCTCACAGGCTTTGAAATACTCAGGGAAAATCACTTCGAATTGCCAAATATTATTATTTATATCCAGGTATTAAAATCAAATTTTGCATGCCTAGGATGAATTTTCGCAAACAAATAAAGATCGTTTTACTGACGTGAGAGCACATATTCGTATTTTCTCATAGAAATTAAATTAAAGATGGGATATCATGTAGAGAGGCTAAATGTTCATTTGAAATTGCAGATATATAACCGATGAATTTACTTTTATAGAAAGGACTATTCTCCAGATTAAAATAAATATTATTTATTTTATTATAAATTGAATTTTCGCAAACACATAAAGATCATTTAGGTGACGTGAGAGCAAAATTTCTTTATATGTCATAGAAATTAAATTTAAGATGGGATATAATAGAGGGAAGCGAAATGTTCATTTGAAATTGCAGATATATAACCGATGAATTTACTATTACAGAAAGGACTATACTCCAGATTAAAATAAATATTTTGCTAACGTAAGCGCATATTGTTAGTTTCTCTCACAGGCTTTGAAATACTCAGGGAAAATCACTTCGATCGCCAAATATTATTATTTATATCCAGGTATTAAAATCAAATGTTGCATGCCTAGATTGAATTTTCGCAGACACATAAAGATCATTTAGGTAATGTGAGGGCACAATTTCTTTATATGTCATAGAAATTAAATTTAAGATGGGATATAATATAGGGAGGCGAAATGTTCATTTGAAATTCCAGACATATAACCGATGAATTTGCATTTACAGAAAAGATTTTTCTCCAGTTAAAAATAAATATTTTGCTAACGTAAGCGCATTTTCTCAGTTTCTCTCACAGGCTTTGAAATACTCAGGGAATATCACTTCGAATCGCCAAATATTATTATTTATTTCCAGGTATTAAAATCAAATGTTGCATGCCTAGGATGAATTTTCGCAAACACATAAATATCATTGCAGTGACCATAGGACACATATTCGTATTTTCTCAAGGAAATTAAATTAAAGATGGGATATCAAATAGAGAGGCTAAATGTTCATTCGAAATTCCATATATATAACCGATTAATTTCCATTTACAGAAAGGACTTTTTCCGAGATTAATATAAATATTTTGCTTACGTAAGCGCATTTTCTCAGTTTCTCTCACAGGCTTTGAAATACTCAGGGAAAATCACTTCGAATCGCCAAATATTATTATTTATATCCAGGTGTTAAAATCAAATTTTGCATGCCTAGGATGAATTTCCCAAACAAATAAAGATCGTTTTACTGACGTGAGAGCACAAATTCGTGAGAGAAAACATATTCGTATTTTCTCATAGGAAATAAATTTAAGATGGGATATCATATAGAGAGGCTAAATGTTCATTTGAAATTCCAGACATATAACCAATGAATTTGCATTTACAGAAAGGGCTTTTCTTCAGATTAAAATAAATATTTTGCTTAAGTAAGCGCATATTCTCAGATTCTCTCACAGACTTTGAAATACTCAGGGAATATCACTTCGAATCACCAAATATTATTATTTATTTCCTGGTATTAAAATTAAATTTTGCATGCCTAGGATGAATTTTCGCAAACACATAAATATCATTGTAGTGACCATAGAGCACATATTCGTTTTTTCTCAAGGAAATTAAATTAAAGATGGGATATCAAATAGAGAGGCTAAATGTTCATTCGAAATTCCATATATATAACCGATTAATTTCCATTTACAGAAAGGACTTTTTCCGAGATTAATATAAATATTTTGCTTTCGTAAGCGCATATTGTTAGTTTCTCTCACAGGCTTTGAAATACTCAGGGAAAATCATTTAGAATCGCAAAGTATTATTATTTATATCCAGGTATTAAAATCAAATTTTGCATGCCTAGGATGAATTTTCGCAAACAAATAAAGATCGTTTTACTGACGTGAGAGCACATCTTCGTATTTTCTCATAGAAATTAAATTAAAGATGGGATATCATGTAGAGAGGCTAAATGTTCATTTGAAATTGCAGATATATAACCGATGAATTTACTTTTACAGAAAGGACTATTCTCCAGATTAAAATAAATATTTTGCTTTCCTAAGCGCATATTGTTAGTTTCTCTCACAGGCTTTGAAATACTCAGGGAAAATCACTTCGAATCGCCAAATATTATTATTTATATCCAGGTATTATAATCAAATTTTGCATGCCTAGGATGAATTTTCGCAAACAAATAAAGATCGTTTTACTGACGTGAGAGCACATATTCGTATTTTCTCATAGATTATTAAATTAAAGATGGGATATCATGTAGAGAGGCTAAATGGTCATTTGAAATTGCAGATATATAACCGATGAATTTACTTTTACAGAAAGGACTATTCTCCAGATTAAAATAAATATTTTGCTAACGTAAGCGCATATTGTTAGTTTCTCTCACAGGCTTTGAAATACTCAGGGAAAATCACTTCGATCGCCAAATATTATTATTTATATCCAGGTATTAAAATCAAATTTTGCATGCCTAGGATAAATTTTCGCAAACAAATAGAGATCGTTTTACAGACGTGAGAGCACATATTCGTATTTTCTCATAGATTATTAAATTAAAGATGGGATATCATGTAGAGAGGATAAATGTTCATTTGAAATTGCAGATATATAACCGATGAGTTTGAATTTACGGAAAGGACTTTTCTCCAGTTAAAAATAAATATTTTGCTCACGTAAGCACATATTGTTAGTTTCTCTCACAGGCTTTGAAATACTCAGGGAAAATCACTTCGAATCGCCAAATATTATTTTTATATCCAGGAATTATAATCAAATTTTGCATGCCTAAAATGAATTTTCGCAAACAAATAAAGATCGTTTTACTGACGTGAGAGCACATATTCGTATTTTCTCATAGAAAATAAATTAAAGATGGGATATCATGTAGAGAGGCTAAATGGTCATTTGAAATTGCAGATATATAACCGATGAGTTTGAATTTACAGAAAGGAATATTCTCCAGATTAAAATAAATATTTTGCTAACGTAAGCGCATATTGTTAGTTTCTCTCACAGGCTTTGAAATACTCAGGGAAAATCACTTCGATCGCCAAATATTATTATTTATATCCAGGTATTAAAATCAAATTTTGCATCCCTAGGATGAATTTTCGCAAACAAATAAAGATCGTTTTACTGACGTGAGAGCACATATTCGTATTTTCTCATAGATTATTAAATTAAAGATGGGATATCACGTAGAGAGGATAAATATTCATTTGAAATTGCAGATATATAACCGATGAGTTTGAATTTACGGAAAGGACTTTTCTCCAGTTAAAAATAAATATTTTGCTCACGTAAGCACATATTGTTAGTTTCTCTCATAGGCTTTGAAATACTCAGGGAAAATCACTTCGAATCACCAAATATTATTATTTATTTCCAGGTATTAAATTCAAATTTTGCATGCCTAGGATGAATTTTCGCAAACAAATAAAGATCGTTTTACTGACGTGAGAGCACATATTCGTATTTTCTCATAGATTATTAAATTAAAGATGGGATATCAAGTAGAGAGGCTAAATGGTCATTTGAAATTGCAGATATATAACCGAAGAATTTACTTTTACAGAAAGGACTATTCTCCAGATTAA
Organism: Ceriagrion tenellum; assembly: GCA_963169105.1. Lineage (NCBI taxonomy): Eukaryota > Metazoa > Arthropoda > Insecta > Odonata > Coenagrionidae > Ceriagrion > Ceriagrion tenellum. Next base: position 13,543,340 of record OY720639.1, read on the forward strand.
AATAAATATTTTGCTAACGTAAGCGCATATTGTTAGTTTCTCTCACAGGCTTTGAAATACTCAGGGAAAATCACTTCGAATCGCCAAATATTATTATTTATTTCCAGGTATTAAAATCAAATTTTGCATGCCTAGGATGAATTTTCGCAAACAAATAAAGATCGTTTTACAGACGTGAGAGCACATATTCGTATTTTCTCATAGATTATTAAATTAAAGATGGGATATCATGTAGAGAGGATAAATGTTCATTTGAAATTGCAGATATATAACCGATGAGTTTGAATTTACGGAAAGGACTTTTCTCCAGTTAAAAATAAATATTTTGCTCACGTAAGCACATATTGTTAGTTTCTCTCACAGGCTTTGAAATACTCAGGGAAAATCACTTCGAATCACCAAATATTATTATTTATTTCAAGGTATTAAAATCAAATTTTGCATGCCTAGGATGAATTTTCGCAAACAAATAAAGATCGTTTTACTGACGTGAGATCACATATTCGTATTTTCTCATAGATTATTAAATTAAAGATGAGATATCATGTAGAGAGGATAAATATTCATTTGAAATTGCAGATATATAACCGATGAGTTTGAATTTACGGAAAGGACTTTTCTCCAGTTAAAAATAAATATTTTGCTCACGTAAGCACATATTGTTAGTTTCTCTCACAGGCTTTGAAATACTCAAAGAAAATCACTTCGAATCGCCAAATATTATTATTTATTTCCAGGTATTAAAATCAAATTTTGCATGCCTAGGATGAATTTTCGCAAACAAATAAAGATTGTTTTACTGACGTAAGAGCACATATTCGTATTTTCTCATAGATTATTAAATTTAAGATGGGATATCATGTAGAGAGGATAAATGTTCATTTGAAATTGCAGATATATAACCGATGAGTTTGATTTTACGGAAAGGACTTTTCTCCAGTTAAAAATAAATATTTTGCTCACGTAAGCACATATTGTTAGTTTCTCTCACAGGCTTTGAAATACTCAGGGAAAATCACTTCGAATCACCAAATATGATTATTTATTTCCAGGTATTAAAATCAAATTTTGCATGCCTAGGATGAATTTTCGCAAACAAATAAAGATCGTTTTACTGACGTGAGAGCACATATTCGTATTTTCTCATAGATTATTAAATTAAAGATGGGATATCATGTAGAGAGGATAAATGTTCATTTGAAATTGCAGATATATAACCGATGAGTTTGAATTTACGGAAAGGACTTTTCTCCAGTTAAAAATAAATATTTTGCTCACGTAAGCACATATTGTCAGTTTCTCTCACAGGCTTTGAAATACTCAGGGAAAATCACTTCGAATCACCAAATATTATTATTTAATTCCAGGTATTAAAATCAAATTTTGCATGCCTAGATTGAATTTTCGCAAACAAATAAAGATCATTTTGCTGACGTGAGAGCACATATTCGTATTTTGTCATAGATTATTAAATTAAAGATGGGATATCATGTAGAGAGGATAAATGTTCATTTGAAATTGCAGATATATAACCGATGAGTTTGAATTTACGGAAAGGACTTTTCTCCAGTTAAAAATAAATATTTTGCTCACGTAAGCACATATTGTTAGTTTCTCTCACAGGCTTTGAAATACTCAGGGAAAATCACTTCGAATCACCAAATATTATTATTTATTTCCAAGTATTAAAATCAAATTTTGCATGCCTAGGATGAATTTTCGCAAACAAATAAAGATCGTTTTACTGACGTGAGAGCACATATTCGTATTTTCTCATAGATTATTAAATTAAAGATGGGAGATCATGTAGAGAGGATAAATATTCATTTGAAATTGCAGATATATAACCGATGAGTTTGGATTTACGGAAAGGACTTTTCTCCAGTTAAAAATAAATATTTTGCTCACGTAAGCACATATTGTCAGTTTCTCTCACAGGCTTTGAAATACTCAGGGAAAATCACTTCGAATCACCAAATATTATTATTTATTTCCAGGTATTAAAATCAAATTTTGCATGCCTAGATTGAATTTTCGCAAACAAATAAAGATCATTTTGCTGACGTGAGAGCACATATTCGTATTTTCTCATAGATTATTAAATTAAAGATGGGATATCATGTAGAGAGGATAAATGTTCATTTGAAATTGCAGATATATAACCGATGAGTTTTAATTTACGGAAAGGACTTTTCTCCAGTTAAAAATAAATATTTTGCTCACGTAAGCACATATTGTTAGTTTCTCTCACAGGCTTTGAAATACTCAGGGAAAATCACTTCGAATCACCAAATATTATTATTTATTTCCAGGTATTAAAATCAAATTTTGCATGCCTAGGATGAATTTTCGCAAACAAATAAAAATCGTTTTACTGACGTGAGAGCACATATTCGTATTTTCTCATAGATTATTAAATTAAAGATGGGAGATCATGTAGAGAGGATAAATATTCATTTGAAATTGCAGATATATAACCGATGAGTTTGAATTTACGGAAAGGACTTTTCTCCAGTTAAAAATAAATATTTTGCTCACGTAAGCACATATTGTTAGTTTCTCTCACAGGCTTTGAAATACTCAGGGAAAATCACTTCGAATCACCAAATATTATTATTTATTTCCAGGTATTAAAATCAAATTTTGCATGCCTAGGATGAATTTTCGCAAACAAATAAAGATCATTTTGCTGACGTGAGAGCACATATTCGTATTTTCTCATAGAAATCAAATTAAAGATGGGATATCATGTAGGGAAGCTAAATGTTCATTTGAAATTCCAGATATATATCCGACGAATTTGCATTTACAGAAAGGACTTTCCTTAAGATTAAAATAAATATTTTGCTAACGTAATCGCATATTGTTAGTTTCTCTCACAGTTCTTGAAATACTCAGGGAATATGACTTCGAATCGCCAAATATTGCTATTTATTTCCAGGTATTAAATTCAAATTTTGCATACATTGTAAGTCTTTTCGCAATCAAATAAATATCATTTCAACAGACAACGGCGCATATATATTCGTTTTTTTTTAGAGGAGTTGAATTGAAGATGGTATTCCCATTAGTATGTCTAAATGTTCATTTTAATATCTAGATACATAACCAATTAATTTGAATTTATAGGATTGACTTTTCTCCAGATTTAATTAATATTTTGCTAACGTAAGAGCATATTTTCGTTTCTCTAACAGACTTTGAAATACACAGGCTTTGAAATATTACTTCGAAACGTCAAATATTATTATTTAATTCCAGGTACTATAAACAAATGTAGCATATGTATGTATTTTACACAGGAATAGATGTAAAAGATGGAATATCATTTAGAGAAACTTAATGTTCATTTGAAATTCCATATCTATTAAAATTACATTGCATTTCCAAGAATGACTTCTCTCTAGATTGTTATCAATGGTTTGCTAATGTATGGAGATATTTTCGTTTTCTTTACCAGGTTTTCATATACTTAGGGAATATCACTTCGAAACGCCAAATATTATTATTTATATCCTGGTATTAAAATCAAATTTGCATGCCTAAAATGTCTTTTCGCAAACAAATAAAGATCATTTTACTGACGTGAGAGCACATATTTGTATTTTCTCATAGGAATTGAATTAAAGATGGGATATCATTTAGAGAAGTCTAATGCTCATTTGAAATTCAAGATACATAATCATTCCATTTGCATTTACAGAAATGGCTTTTCTCCAGATTAAAATTATCATTTTAATTACGTAAACGCATATTGATAGTTTCTCTCAAAGGCTGTGAAATACTCCGGGAATGTCACTTCGAATCGCCAAATATTAATATTCATATCCTGGTATTAAAATCAAATTTTGCATGCCTAGAATGCCTTTTCGCAAACAAATAAAGGTCATTTCATATACGTGAGCGCATATATTCGTATTTTCTTACAGGAATTGAATTAAAGTTGGGATATCATTTAGAGAAGCTTAATGCTCATTGGAAATTCAAGATACATAACCAATGAATATGAATTTACAGGAATGAATTTTCTCTAGGTTAAAATTAATATTTTGCTAACGTAATCGCATATTTTTTTTCACAGGCTTTGAAATACTCAGCCAAAATCACTTTGAGACGCAAAATATTATTATTTATTTATTTCCAGGTGCAAAAATCAATTTTTGTGTGGCTAGAATGCCTCTTCTCAAACAAATAATAATCATTTTTCAGACGTTAGCATATATATATTTGTTTTTTTTTCTCAGGAATTGAATTAAAGGTGAGAAATCATTGAGAAAATACCTAGATCTTTTGAAATTTCAGATATATAATAAATGAAATTTACATTTACAGAATGTCTTTTCTCCAGATTTTAATAAACGTATCGCTAACGTAAGCGCATATTGTTAGTTTCTCTCACAGGCTTTGAAATACTCACGGAATATAACTTCGAAACGCCAAATAAAATAATTTAATTCCAGGTACTAAATTTAAATTTTGCATGCCTTGAAAGTCTTTTTGCAAACAAATAAAGATCATTGTAGTGACGTGAGAGAAAACATATTCGTATTTTCTCATAGGAAATAAATTTAAGATGGGATATCATATAGAGAGGCTCAATGTTCATTTGAAATTCCAGACATATAACCAATGAATTTGCATTTACAGATAGGGCTTTTCTTCAGATTAAAATAAATATTTTGCTTACGTAAGCGCATATTCTCAGTTTCTCTCACAGACTTTGAAATACTCAGGGAATATCACTTCGAATCGCCAAATATTATTATTTATTTCCAGGTATTAAAATCAAATGTTGCATGCCTAGATTGAATTTTCGCAAACAAATAAAGATCATTTAGGTGACGTGAGAGCACATATTCTTAATATGTGAAAGAAATTAAATTTAAGATGGGATATAATATAGGGAGGCGAAATGTTCATTTGAAATTGCAGATATATAACCGATGAATTTACTTTTACAGAAAGGACTATTCTCCAGATTAAAATAAATATTTTACTAACGTAAGCGCATATTGTTATTTTCTCTCACAGGCTTTGAAATACTCAGGGAAAATCACTTCGAATCGCCAAATACTATTATTATTTATATCCAGGTATTAAAATCAAATTTTGCATGCCTAGGATGAATTTTGGCAAACAAATAAAGATCGTTTTACTGACGTGAGAGCACATATTCGTATTTTCTCATAGAAATTAAATTAAAGATGGGATATCATGTAGAGAGGCTAAATGTTCATTTGAAATTGCAGATATATAACCGATGAATTTACTTTTACAGAAAGGACTATTCTCCAGATTAAAATAAATATTTTGCTTACGTAAGCGTATATTGTTAGTTTCTCTCACAGGCTTTAAAATACTCAGGGAAAATCACTTCGAATCGCCAAATATTATTATTTATATCCAGGTATTAAAATCAAATTTTGCATGCCTAGGATGAATTTTCGCAAACAAATAAAGAACGTTTTACTGCCGTGAGAGCACATATTCGTATTTTTTCATAGATTATTAAATTAAAGATGGGATATCATGTAGAGAGGCTAAATGTTCATTTGAAATTGCAGATATATAACCGATGAATTTACTTTTAAAGAAGGACTATTCTCCAGATTAAAATAAATATTTTGCTTTCGTAAGCGCATATTGTTAGTTTCTCTCACAGGGTTTGAAATACTCACGGAATAGAACTTCGAAACGCCAAATAAAATAATTTAATTCCAGGTACTAAAATTAAATTTTGCATGCCTTGAAAGTTTTTTGCAAACAACTAAAGATCATTGTAGTGACGTGAGAGAAAACATATTCGTATTTACTCATAGGAAATAAATTTAAGATGGGATATCATATAGAGAGGCTAAATGTTCATTTGAAATTTCAGACATGTAACCAATGAATTTGCATTTACAGAGAGGGCTTTTCTTCAGATTAAAATAAATATTTTGCTTAAGTAAGCGCATATTCTCAGATTCTCTCACAGACTTTGAAATACTCAGGGAATATCACTTCGAATCACCAAATATTATTATTTATTTCCTGGTATTAAAATCAAATTTTGCATGCCTAGGATGAATTTTCGCAAACACATAAATATCATTGCAGTGACCATAGAGCACATATTCGTATTTTCTCAAGGAAATTAAATTAAAGATGGGATATCAAATAGAGAGGCTAAATGTTCATTCGAAATTCCATATATATAACAGATTAATTTCCATTTACAGAAAGGACTTTTTCCGAGATTAATATAAATATTTTGCTTTCGTAAGCGCATATTGTTAGTTTCTCTCACAGGCTTTGAAATACTCAGGGAAAAACACTTCGAATCGCCAAATATTATTATTTATATCCAGGTATTAAAATCAAATTTTGCATGCCTAGGATGAATTTTCGCTAACAAATAAAGATCGTTTTACTGACGTTAGAGCACATCTTCGTATTTTCTCATAGAAATTAAATTAAAGATGGGATATCATGTAGAGAGGCTAAATGTTCATTTGAAATTGCAGATATATAACCGATGAATTTACTTTTACAGAAAGGACTATTCTTTAGATTAAAATAAATATTTTGGTTTCCTAAGCGCATATTGTTAGTTTTTCTCACAGGCTTTGAAATACTCAGGGAAAATCACTTCGAATCGCCAAATATTATTATTTATATCCAGGTCTTAAAATCAAATTTTGCATGCCTAGGATGAATTTTCGCAAACAAATAAAGATCGTTTTACTGACGTGAGAGCACATATTCGTATTTTCTCATAGAAATTAAATTAAAGATGGGATATCATGTAGAGAGGCTAAATGGTCATTTGAAATTGCAGATATATAACCGATGAATTTACTTTTACAGAAAGGACTATTCTCCAGATTAAAATAAACATTTTGCTAACGTAAGCGCATATTGTTAGTTTCTCTCAATGGCTTTGAAATACTCAGGGAAAATCACTTCGAATCGCCAAATATTACTATTTATTTCCAGGTATTAAAATCAACTTTTGCATGCCTAGGATGAATTTTCGCAAACAAATAAAGATCGTTTTACTGAGGTGAGAGCACATATTCGTATTTTCTCAAGGAAATTATATTAAAGATGAGATATCAAATAGAGAGGCTAAATGTTCATTCGAAATTCCATATATATAACCGATGAATTCACTTTTACAGAAAGGACTATTCTCGAGATTAAAATAAATATTTTGCTTTCGTAGGCGCATATTGTTAGTTTCTCTCACAGGCTTTGAAATACTCACGGAATAGAACTTCGAAACGCCAAATAAAATAATTTAATTCCAGGTACTAAAATTAAATTTTGCATGCCTTGAAAGTTTTTTGCATACAACTAAAGATCATTGTAGTGACGTGAGAGAAAACATATGCGTATTTTCTCATAGGAAATAAATTTAAGATGGGATATCATATAGAGAGGCTAAATGTTCATTTGAAATTCCAGACATATAACCAATGAATTTGCATTTACAGAAAGGGCTTTTCTTCAGATTAAAATAAATATTTTGCTTAAGTAAGCGCATATTCTCAGATTCTCTCACAGACTTTGAAATACTCAGGGAATATCACTTCGAATCACCAAATATTATTATTTATTTCCTGGTATTAAAATCAAATTTTGCATGCCTAGGATGAATTTTCGCAAACACATAAATATCATTGCAGTGACCATAGAGCACATATTCGTATTTTCTCAAGGAAATTAAATTAAAGATGGGATATCAAATAGAGAGGCTAAATGTTCATTCGAAATTCCATATATATAACCGATTAATTTCCATTTACAGAAAGGACTTTTTCCGAGATTAATATAAATATTTTGCTTTCGTAAGCGCATATTGTTAGTTTCTCTCACAGGCTTTGAAATACTCAGGGAAAATCACTTAGAATCGCCAAATATTATTATTTATATCCAGGTATTAAAATCAAATTTTGCATGCCTAGGATGAATTTTCGCAAAAAAATAAAGATCGTTTTACTGACGTGAGAGCACATATTCGTATTTTCTTATATAAATTAAATTAAAATTAGGATATCATATAGAGAGACGAATTGTTCATTTGAAATTGCAGATATATAACCGATGAGTTTGAATTTACGGAAAGGACTTTTCTCCAGTTAAAAATAAATATTTTGCTCACGTAAGCACATATTGTTAGTTTCTCTCACAGGCTTTGAAATACTCAGGGAAAATCACTTCGAATCACAAATATTATTATTTATTTCCAGGTATTAAAATCAAATTTTGCATGCCTAGGATGAATTTTCGCAAACAAATAAAGATCATTTTGCTGACGTGAGAGCACATATTCGTATTTTCTCATAGAAATCAAATTAAAGATGGGATATCATGTAGGGAAGCTAAATGTTCATTTGAAATTCCAGATATATATCCGACGAATTTGCATTTACAGAAAGGACTTTCCTTAAGATTAAAATAAATATTTTGCTTACGTAAGCGCATATTCTTAGTTTCTCTCACAGTTCTTGAAATACTCAGGGAATATGACTTCGAATCGCCAAATATTGCTATTTATTTCCAGGTATTAAATTCAAATTTTGCATTCATTGTAAGTCTTTTCGCAATCAAATAAATATCATTTCAACAGACAACGGCGCATATATATTCGTTTTTTTTTAGAGGAGTTGAATTGAAGATGGTATTCCCATTAGTATGTCTAAATGTTCATTTTAATATCTAGATACATAACCAATTAATTTGAATTTATAGGATTGACTTTTCTCCAGATTTAATTAATATTTTGCTAACGTAAGAGCATATTTTCGTTTCTCTAACAGACTTTGAAATACACAGGCTTTGAAATATTACTTCGAAACGTCAAATATTATTATTTAATTCCAGGTACTATAAACAAATGTAGCATATGTATGTATTTTACACAGGAATAGATGTAAAAGATGGAATATCATTTAGAGAAACTTAATGTTCATTTGAAATTCCATATCTATTAAAATTAAATTGCATTTCCAAGAATGACTTCTCTCTAGATTGTTATCAATGGTTTGCTAATGTATGGAGATATTTTCGTTTTCTTTACCAGGTTTTCATATACTTAGGGAATATCACTTCGAAACGCCAAATATTATTATTTATATCCTGGTATTAAAATCAAATTTGCATGCCTAAAATGTCTTTTCGCAAACAAATAAAGATCATTTTACTGACGTGAGAGCACATATTTGTATTTTCTCATAGGAATTGAATTAAAGATGGGATATCATTTAGAGAAGTCTAATGCTCATTTGAAATTCAAGATACATAATCATTCCATTTGCATTTACAGAAATGGCTTTTCTCCAGATTAAAATTATCATTTTAATTACGTAAACGCATATTGATAGTTTCTCTCAAAGGCTGTGAAATACTCCGGGAATGTCACTTCGAATCGCCAAATATTAATATTCATATCCTGGTATTAAAATCAAATTTTGCATGCCTAGAATGCCTTTTCGCAAACAAATAAAGGTCATTTCATATACGTGAGCGCATATATTCGTATTTTCTTACAGGAATTGAATTAAAGTTGGGATATCATTTAGAGAAGCTTAATGCTCACTGGAAATTCAAGATACATAACCAATGAATATGAATTTACAGGAATGAATTTTCTCTAGGTTAAAATTAATATTTTGCTAACGTAATCGCATATTTTTTTTCACAGGCTTTGAAATACTCAGCCAAAATCACTTTGAGACGCAAAATATTATTATTTATTTATTTCCAGGTGCAAAAATCAATTTTTGTGTGGCTAGAATGCCTCTTCTCAAACAAATAATAATCATTTTTCAGACGTTAGCATATATATATTTGTTTTTTTTTCTCAGGAATTGAATTAAAGGTGAGAAATCATTGAGAAAATACCTAGATCTTTTGAAATTTCAGATATATAATAAATGAAATTTACATTTACAGAATGTCTTTTCTCCAGATTTTAATAAACGTATCGCTACCGTAAGCGCATATTGTCAGTTTCTCTCACAGGCTTTTTAATACTCAGGAAAAATCAGTTCGAAACGCCAAATGTTATTATTTAATTCCAGGCTCAAAAATCATATTTTGCTTGTCTAGATACCTTTCCCCAAACAAATAATAATCATTTTTTTGACGTTAGCATTAAATTAAATTAAACAGGAATTAAATTAAATATGGGAAATCATAAAGAAATGCCCAAGGTCTATTGAAATTTCAGGTACATAATAAATGAAATATGCATTTACAGAATGACTTTTCTCTAGATTAAAAAAATCGTATCGCTAACGTAAGCGCATATTGTCAGTTTCTCTAACAATCTTTGTAATACTCAGGAAAAATCCCTTCCAAACGCAAAATATTTCATTTATTTACCTTCATGTATTAAAAACAATTTTTGTATGTCTACAATGTCTTTTCGCAAACAAATAATAACCATTTTCCAGACGTTTGCATATATATTTCTTTTTTCTCACAAGTAATGAATTAAAGATGGGAAATCATTTAGAAAAGCCCAATGTCCTTTTGAAATTTTATATATATAATCAATCAATTTGCTTTTATAGAATAACTTTTACTTAAGGAATTACTTTTCTCTAGATTAATATAAACGTTTTCTTAAGCAATCGCTTATTTTCATTTCCTTCACAGGCTTTATATATTCAGGGAAGATCACTTTGAAAAGCCAAATATTTTTATTAAATTTCAGTTGCCTAAGTCAATTTTTTCATGTGTAGAATGTCTTTTCTCCAAAAATTGATAATCTATTTTCGACGTGAGTGCATTCATTCGTTTTCCTTCACCGGAATTGAAATAATGGGAGAAAATAATTATGAAAATTTGACTTCTTAAGGGGTCAATATTACTCTGGGGGAGGGGTCATTGACCTCTTGTGCGGACATAAATGCGCTGGCGCGATCCTTGGTTCGGTAATTGACTTCCTGCGATGTCGCTGGCCTATTTTTGGGTATATGATCTCTGAAGTGGTCATTGACCTCTTTAGGAAGTTATTGATCTCTGTTTGGTCATTGACCTCTGAAGGAGTCATGGACCTCTGTTGCTTGTCATTGACTATTGGTGTCGTCATAGACCTCAGAATGTGTCATTGACCTTTTGTGGGGTTCTGGGATCATTGATCTCTGGTGGGGTCGTTGACGTCTGGATGATTCATTGACCTTTTGTGGGGTCATTGGCCTCTGGTATGTTCATTGACCTCTATTGGATCATTTACTTTTATCCCTTAAGTCATTACCTTAAGTCATTGACCTCTTAAGCGAATACTTATGTTGTGGGTCATTCACCTCTGTTTGGGTTATTGACCTCTGGTGGGGTCATACTCTTCTGGTTGGAGTCACTGACCTCTGATTGGGTAATTGATCTCTAGTGGATACATTGATCTCTGAAGGGGTCATGCACCTCGGTTGCGGGTCATTGACCTCTGGTGGAGTCGTTGAGGTCTGGATGAGTCATTGACCTTTTGTGGGGTCGTTATCCTCTTTGGTGTCATTCGCCTCTAAAGGGGTCATTGACCTATGTTGCGAGTCATTGACTATTGGTGTCGTCATTGACCTCAGAATGGGTAATGGACCTTTTGAGGGGTTCTGGGGTCATTGACCTCTGGTGGGGTCGCTGACGTCTAGATCGGTTATTGACCTTTCGTGTGGTCATTGGCTTCTGGTGGGGTCATTTACCTTTTGTGGGGCCATTGGCCTCTGGTAGGGTCAACGAACTCTGGTGGTAATTGAAATCTTGTGTGGTATTTAACCTCTGGTTGTTAATTGACATCTGATAGAGTGAATCACCTCTGATTGGGTGAATGACCTCTCGTGGGGTTATTGAACCTTGATAGAGTCATTGACCTTTGATGGGGTCATTGACGTCTTGTGGAGTCATTGGCCTCTGGAGGGGTCGTTGATCTCTGGTTGGGTCATTGACCTCTGAAGGGATTTTTGACCTATGCGGTGGGGTCATTGACCTCCGAAAGTCATTATGATCTTGTGTAGTCATCGACCTCTTTTGAGGTCAAATACCTCTTGTGGGGTCATTGACTAATGGTGAGGTCATTGGACTCTGATGAGGTCATTGACATCTTGTGGAGTCGTTGCACACCGGTAGGAACGTTGATCTCTGGTGGTGTCATTGACCTCTGTTGAGGGTAGTGACCTCCTGCCTGATCATTGACTCTGGCGGAGTCATTTACCTCTGTAGGAGTCATTGACCTCTTGTGGGGTCATCGACCTCAGATGGTGTCATTGACCTCATGATTATTATTTTAAGGAGAAATGTATTTCAAGTAATGCCTTAATGATGATGATATCTGGAAGTAAAAGTTATTTTCACTGTGCTATCCAAATACTGTAACAGAAAACGAAAATTGGCGCCTACGTCTGCTAATTTATTATTTATGTTTGGAGAAATATCATTCTAGCATTGTTTATATTTATATTAATACTGGATTTAATGAGAAAATTTTGCTCCAAATAACGTCAACAGGAAAGCTGGATATTTCTAGGTCTCTACTCCTTTTTTCGGATTTTCAACTATCCAACGCCGTTCGACTCGCCAGACATTCAGATCTCTCCGGAGTATATAGGCAACATTGCATCGTAATGCACGCTGCGCGAAAAGAAAAGCAGCACGGTAGGTTAAAAACTGCTACGAACAAACATATAATGTTACACAACTGTTAGAGGGATTAAGGTTGGAGCCCCTAGAGACTCTGAGGCTGCATGCTAGGCTTAGGCTGCTTAGATATTCAGAACGCATATTTTTCAGAACGACACAGAGAATATTATCATGACGCCTCACTACATTTCTAGGTCTGACAGATGCGATAAAATAAGAGGCAAGCGGTGTCTCGCGGTGTAGTACGTAGATGTAGATGTAATACGACTGAAGAGTGATGAACCGAGATAGATCCTAATGAGAGTTCTTGCAAGATAGTTGCAAACAATTTTACTTCAAGTTTTCATGGCATTATTACAATAATGAATTCCAGTATGCGACTGACTTGAGAGCCATGACAGCAAGTCAGGCATTTTACGGCGAAATATTGCGTCGTACTGTCTCCACATCTAACTCTGATCTAACGTTATTCAAACGATGTTTTTCGTATTATGATTCATTGCCTGTTTCATCTTTTAATGCAGAAATTGTAAACACAACAATGAAAAATATACGATCTTAGGTTATTTACTAAAGAAAGTCCAGAGGGCGTATTCTCAAAACTGCAATATTATTTGAATACATGTATTGCAATTTCAAAATTACGTAATTAATTATATATGTGTGCATAACCCATTCTGTAAACGATGGTAGCCATAATTCAGGTTTACCTTCACGGCTATCTATAGTTACTCCCAGATTTAACTAAATATATTATATTGTACGCATTCTCTGTCGGAGTAATAAAACATTTATTAAAATATTATTATTATTATGCTGAAGAGGGATGGACCTCTCCCTTTCGATTTTGGGTGGTATACCTGGACTATCTACGGATTAATTTCATGAGTCACCCGCGATGTGCATATGTACGAAATTCCAGAGAGGAAAAAAAAACATCCGACTCGACCGGGGCTCGAACTCGGATACGTCGACTTCCGGCCGAGCGCTTTAGCCAGTTAAGTTACAGAAGATTGTGGATTTGCTTGGGCTTTAAGGGACAAGATGTTCCAGACTGCCAGACGTAGGTACAAATCAACAAGCAGTCGCGAATCGTGCGCCTACTATCTGTAAAAAAAATAGCAATATGCCTGAGTTTGAGATGCTCTATAGTCCAAACGAGGAAACCGATTTCAATTCAATACAACTTATAAGAGAGTTTGTTTATTTCTACGTTGAATTATATACTTAAAAAATCCTCCGCCCTTTAGCATTTCCTGTACTTAATTTTTTCTCAAAAAAGTACCCGTTTTTGCGCGTAAAATCCAGTTGTCCAAATTTGAGCGCTTTGGATTCCCGCAATATTCGTTTCAATGACTTACAATTTTGACATAAGAAAGCCAAATTTATTCCTAACTGTTTGCCGAAAACAAACTGTTTATATTTCCTAAATTTAACAAGTTATTGTAGTCAACGCAAACCTCCGCTAACTTCGAAACTAATGGCTAAATTGAAAATTGGTTGAGACTGTTGAGTAGCGTCTCAGCCCGAGAGGCAAGGCCGTACTTGAAGCACTAAGACGTGTCCGCTCAACTCACATCCACGTAGAGGACGGAGAAAACATTTGCCGCGCGGGTGGCTTTCATTGTAGCGTCGCCGGCGACTGCATTCTACTCCTCGACCACCTTCCATCTCCCCCTCCCCCACGCTGTCGGCGGTGTCATCCTGGCTCGGGATCAAATTGGCGCGAGGCCTTCCAATGGGTAACGGATTCGGTAAGTCTCGTCAGGAACCGTTTCCCCATCCTCGATTATCCGACGGGCAAATCCAACCCGAGCGCCAAGGTGTGAACCGTTGGAAAGATTATTTTTTTTTTAAATCTTGGCGGTCAAAAGACGCCTTGGAGAACTGCGCCAGTAACTGTGCAGCATGACCTCCCGTATGTTTAGTATTCCACCGATATGTCGGGCAGTGGGTTTCTCGGGAAGAACTTGACCATTTTTATTTTATACTTAAGGTAGTCCGAGCGAGTTAGTTCCCAAGTCATAATAGAGACCATATTCGAATTATACGTTTTAATTTCACCAGCAGTAGGACGCATCAATAAAAAATTTTATTATTATAAGTGCAATAATATAGTTTTACATGACAGAAATTATTTGTAAATAAATAAAAATATCAAAATGAGTCTTCAATTTGATTCATTTTTTCGCGCGGTGCGTTTCAAACGGAAGGTTTTCTTGATACCCAAGAACCTACTGTGGTGACAATATGATTAATTTTCAAAAATAGAGAGTTGAGAAAACATACAAACTGTACGATTTTAGTTTTTTTACGACATCTAGGTAAGTGTTAGAAATACCTCATTTTGTAAATAATGTCTCTCTGGAGTGTTTACACGTACAATTTCCTATGTAAAAGGGCTGGTGTTTTTTGGTAAATATCTCCGAAAGTAATGTGGTAAGGGGTTGAATTTTTGGTCTCATTGTTTCTTTAAAATGGTTTAAGGGTGAGGTTTCTTTAAAATGAGACCAAATTCATTGATTTCTAAGTAAAATGACTTTTTCGCTCCAGCTTCCTTAAGTGACGAGGGAATCGTATATGGCACCTTCTGCTGCGACGCTGTCCTCAAAGTAGTGCGCGGGTCGCTTTGGGGTATGCCTGAGTTTAAAAAAAATGTCCCAACAATCGTGAGAGGAAAATGCGTGGATTACTGAGGTTTGAAGAACTGTTTCAAGGTGTATAAATAAGAGTATTATCGTTGCCTTGAATCTTTGGTTTGTCTCATTCAAGTGCAATTGGAGAGTTGAAGAAAAAGTATTCGATGATATCACGTCCTAAATCCACTCCTTCCCACTTATCCCTTATAAAATCCACACGTTCCCCTTATTTGTTCAATTGAAATTGTTACCGTTGAGACATTTATATATGTATAAAATCGTTGGGGTATTTTATTTGAGAAGAGGAAATAAACCTTTGCAAAGAATGCAACATAATCTTGGAAATAAATTCTATGTACCTATAATTAAACCAAACAAAACTCTCTTTAAAAGATGCTTTTTGTATATGGGGCCTAAAGTTTACAGTTTGACACCAGTGATTATAAAGGTTAATATAAAAACAAAATTCCTTATAATGGCAGTGGAATGGCTACTTACTCAGCCCAGTGTAGATTATTTATTTGATAAAATTGTGTGAAATTTATTGTATTTATTGCATTTATCCTGTTTTGCTCATCGTAAAACTGTATTGTATCAATTATTTGATTTTTATGGAATTTATAAATTATAAATCGTTACTGTTCTTATGCAAATGTGCAGCTATGCATTGCTGTGAAGGTAGCCTCAACTCAGTTTTTTCTCAGAGGCTACCTAAAGCTTCTTAAAAATGTATATATGAAATATTTTTTTTGTGTGAATGTTGCTTGGAAAGTAATCAAAATTATTATAATATGTTTTGTCCAATGGACAAGGAGGACTCTAATGTAACTTCCATTTTGATCGTATCTATTTTAAAATGTCGAAAAAAAAATACCACTGCTATCGAATAGGACCTCGGAAATACGGGTGGAGTACATGGAAACTATAAAAAGCAGTAAAAATTTATATGGTAGCATGACTAGGATATTCTGTTCGGATGTAACTTAAATTTCGATAACCTCGAAATTGTCGGTAGCAACGACCGCCTTGGATGGCATAATGTCTTTCTTTCTATTCCCAAGATGCTTGTACTGGTCTCATGGCCCTAGAACTCGGGTAAAGACCTTCATGGATTGTCATCTGAAAGCCGAAAAATTTATCCAGTGTTTTCGCCAAAATTTACTTGAACACTTTTTCTGTGGTGCAATAATGTCACCCAATTAGGAATCTAACCCGTGACGCCAGAACTGTTTTGTGGGGCCTTATTAACCCACCGAGGATAGAACTGAAGGAATAGTTGAAGCACATGCTCTTTATTTCTTCAAGTACGGGTTTATAGAAGTAAAATAGTTTTCATATACGTTTAACACTGCTACGAACAATACTTTTTAGGGTTCCATTAAAATCAAAAATGATAACCTCCATCGTCTCCATGACAACAAACGACTTATCGTTTAGGAATTTCAATAATGATTCTTTATCTATTAATACATCCTCGTTGGGAAACGGAGTGGGTATTGAAATGGAGTGAACGGGGAACTTAGCGCATATTTTTGTCATTTTAAAAACTTTTGTCAGATTTACGACTTTCCCGGCAAAAGCTTAGAACGTACAGCTCTCGGATTTACAACCGGGTGATGGTGGTTTTTGGCACCGACGTTTCGAAAACTGTTATTACGGCATAACCTGTAGCGGGTTCTTGGTCAGCTGTTGATTTGAAAGTATTCGGGCATGTTTTAATTTTTTATGTATACTCACTTGAATCAGGGATATGGAAGCACTTTTGTTCCCAAGGCAGAAAGTTACTCGTATAATTTTTAATTCCTATAGGATTCTGTGCATACACATCACATTGCAACAATCTGTGAAAATAGTTTCGGTCGATTCGAGAAATAAACGGAGTTAGCGCAGTCGACGAGCGAAAACTGCATTTTGAATTAAGGTAGTCCGAGCGAGATAGTTCACTAATCACAATAGAGACCATATTCGAATTACACGTTGCAATTTCACCAGCTGTGAGATACACAAATAAAATATTGCATTAGTAACGGTGCAATAATATAGTTTTACATGACAGATATTGTAAGTAATCAAATGAAAATATCTAAATAAGTCTTTAACTTGTCTCATTTTTTTCACGCGCTGCGTTTGAAACTCCATGAAAACGGAAGGTTTATTGCGATCGCGAAGTGAATGTGCTGCGGTGACAATATGATTAATTTTCAAAAATAGAGAGTTGAGATAACATACAAAAGATACACTTTTAGTTTTTTTACGACATCTAAGTGTTAGAAAGACCTCATTTTATGGATAATATCTCTCTGGAGTGCATAAACGTACCATTTCCCACATAAAAGGGCTGGAATTATTTAGCAAATATCTCGGAAACCAATGTGTAAAAGGGGGTTAATGGGAGGGTGATATATTTTTCTTTAAAATGAGACCAAATTCACTGATTTATGGGTAAAATGATATTTCGCTCTAACTGCCCAAGAACTCAGAAGTGGAGACAGGGGGAAAATATCAAAGCGTTCGATGTATAATCATACTCTAAAATATCAACTAAATTTTTGTGTTTGTATCAAATTGAGCGTAAATTTTTAACCCCAATCCTTTCTTTTTCAAAGATATTTTATCGTTGAATGGAACTGTAAAATTCGGTATATCCGATGTACTGCTCATTCGATTATGCCAAAATAAGGAGAATATTTATGAAGAAAGGTCCTAAAATGTTTTGGCAACAACAACTGATTCCCCTAACTTAGTGGCGAAAGCTGGACCGTATAAATACGTAAAAATTATTTGGAAACAGTACAAGCCTTGCAAAAACTCGTGACAAATACGCAAATTACTATGTTTGTACTGGTCGAGTTCATTTTCTGTAACCATTTGGGTGCGGCAGATGAAGGGTGAACCTTTTTAGCGATCACAAATGACTATCCCTCATGCGGTGTGCCTGCCATTAAATATGTACGTGTGTGAATGAGAGATACCACTAGCTCACTTACTGATCACGATAGCACAATACTTATAAACAACTTATCGCACTACAAAGAGCCAAAAAGCTCCGAAAAAGGCCTTACTATGTGATTGCTGAGGTATTTTTTGAAACTATAAAAATCTATTCATTCTAAACTTTTCTAAATGATTGTATCCAACATCTTCATCACCCTGTCTTTCCTTAAAAAAAAAACTATGCATGTCATACTTTGCCGATTTCTTGAAACTTTTCTACTGTGCTGGCTTTCTTGATGATTGCAGCATAGAATAAATTTGGGACACTGCATGCCTTCTCTTTTGTGTCCATGCTGATTTTAAACCACTCACGGTAGCTTTCTGAACTATATTCACAGTAATTCACTTTTAATCTTCAGTCAACGTTTTTATCATTAACGCCAAAAACATTCACATTTTCTAACACGGAAGATTTCACTTAGCATGAGTGAGAACCGCCTAAACTGAGACTTTTTTATATTGGTCATAAAATGTTCATAATTTTGAGAAAAATATAAACGTAAACTTATTACCAATAGTCCACTTGGATAAGAAATTAAAATCCTCTCGTCGGGCGACTTGTTCAGAATCATTAACGATGCGTCTTCAAGCCATGGAGTCGTTCGCAAAGAGCCCCACTACAGAGGTAAGCTAATGAAGAACATCGTTCAATTACATTTGGAAAAGTAGCGGACTCAGAGCTCTGCCTTGCATCATCCCCTATAGTGTCTACTCTTGCCACTTGCGACTATGCCTATTACGTCTTCGGCCATATAGAATAAACTCGGGGCTGTCTTAATCGACAGCGAAAAAGATTTGCAATTGAAGACCTGAGTGCAAGAACCAGATAATGACCACTTTTTGCTAAAATGAGATTTCCACATTCACATTAACCCCCTCCATCCCTTTACCAGCAGACATTGTCATTTTCAACAATAAGCTACAAATAAGTTCAGCAGAAATTGTTGAAATTTACGCTCTACTCTCTCAGTATCCGCTCCCTCATTTAGATGCACCCATAGCAGCAAACACTGAGGCACTTCCATTGTGCTCTAAAAAGTACAATGATGTAATGAAACTAGCAAAAAAAGTGCATACCGCCTGTGCACATGTGCCATTACAACAATCTACGCTCTACGGACAACAAAAACCTCAATGAGGAATCTGAAACAGACACTGACGTGTCGCACATTGACTAACATTTCTTTAGTGAATAAAATTTATCATTCAAGAAATTTCTTTTGTTGGAAAAATAAATGAGAAATAAATCTCATTTGTTGCGTATTATAACTTTAAACTAAATAATTTGTAACCTAAATTTCAATAAAAACCATTTAAATAAATCATTAATATCCGGTTATTCTTGCATGTGCAAATTATAGATATTTTGAGTCCAAGAACCAGATGTATCCGACATGTATTTATGTAATTATTACCAATTGACACTTTGTGGAAGTGTTCATATTGTTCCCATCCTTCATCTCATATGGGCAAATGTGATGCTTTTTCATGTTTAAAGTAATGTAAAAAGTTTTTCTCATTTCTCTCGAAACTTCACTTTTGGTTATTATCTGGTTCTTGCACCAAGGTCTTCAATTATCGGTGGCTGCATTGATGCCAATTGAATCCGGTTAGCCTTCATGAAGGATTTCTCCCTGCGAAGGGAAAATTCAAAACCTAAAGGCAACACTACAATAGCAACATTTACCTAAATGATAAATTCGGTCACGCTTAATTGAAACGACGCGGCAAGATTTCGCTGGCCGCCATTTCGAGCTCACTTTCCTCGGTCGCGCTCTTTTTCGCACGCTGATTTTCATTTTTTTTAAAGGGAACTGAGGAACTCCCGAGTATTAAAAAAAATGGAATCCATCCAGATATTTTTTCTCCCGTCCTGTCTCTCGCCGGGGGAAAAATGTATAAAAAAACGAGGGAGATATGACAAGGGTCTCACAGGGTATGTTTCAAGACTCCAATTGTTCACCGAGTATGCTGAACCCCTGACTCTCACTGGCTTTCCGGGAAGAGACTTCCGGGTTACCCTAAAGGAAAAAAAACACTTTTACCGCGTCGCTCGCGTCACTTTTTATTTTCCTTTTTTCTCGTTTTTCGTTCCAACGCTCAGAAAAAAAGGGTTAAAAATATGTGTAAAAAAAATACGGAGTATTCACGTTGCTTGGGATGAACGCTTCATTTCCGTGGGTAGCTTAAAATGCCTTTAGGCTGTTCCTCGCAAGCAATGATGCGGAGTCGTGGACTAAAGGGGAGACTTTTTATGGGTCGATTACCGGCTGTCATTCAACCACGCCACGCAGAACTATGAGCCGCGCAAACTCCGCTTTCCCGCCAGGGACCGCCACAATCCAGCTTTCAATTCTCCCTCGTTAAACCTCGTTTGGAATACGACACCAGTGTTTGAGATAGCAAGCGCAGGATGTCATTTTGCATATCATTCAATGAATTTTCTCCCATTTTAAATCAAAATATCTCACCTTTCCAATGATACTAAAATACCATCCACTTACAATGAACCACTTTTTGAGATTGTTTCCAATAAATAGAACCCGCCTTCCATGGGATAAGATACGTGTACACTATCCAGAGAGGCTTCGTTAGTAATTTCTAATGCCAAAGTCTCCTGAGAAATTCAACAATATGTAGGTTGTTTGTTTTTTTCCATGAATATTTATTATGGATTTAAATGTTTGGATTCGTTGCCTAGGTAATGTGTTGCCTCAATTTCCACATTTAGTTCACTCAGTCCTTGGCGCCACTTTGAAAAAAGTCTTCTCAGTCGAATCGTAAATAGCCGTTGTTATAATTTGTAAATTAATTCACTTTGTAATATTCCACAATACTATTGTGAAATATTACAAAGTGAATTTATTTACAAATCATCGCAATGTTGTTACACCAAGTGAAGTCTGAGAATTAATTATATAGCCGTTGTAAATTTAGTTTAGAGTTTAAGATTGTTGCGAGGCGATTATTGATATTCACTCCCCGCATCAGTAAACAATTTTCGCTATCATAAGACCATGAATATATATTATGGATTTGAATGTTTGAATTCGTTGCCTAGGTAACATGTCTCAAATTCGTTGCCTCAATTGCCACACTTAGTTCAATCAGTCCTTGGCGCCACTTAGAAAAGAGTCTTCTCAGTCGAATCGTAAATAGCCGTTGATAATCGTTGTTAACGTGAAAATGTGGTGAATATTCAAAATCGATTGAAGAGACATGAACTACTTGATGCTGTGAACAATAGCTGACTATTTTTGAGACCAAACAGTCACTTTGTAAATGCTAGAGACGAAATATCTACTACAGAAAATGTTTAAGAGACATATATAACTTCCATCGTGAGTCTTATCTCTGCTGTGAGGATCTTTTACTATAAATTTACGGCTACATTTTTTTGGTTCATTGCCAGTTGAGAGCCTTAAGAGTCAAAACGTATGATCTTAGTAGATTGATGTGGATGTTAATGTGTAACCTACAATTCATGAGTGGCCTCGGAGTAGGCTCTAACCTATTGTACATTGGACTCCTCCAACTCTGTGAAGAATCGTCATAATGTTGAAAATTACGCGCTATTATGTCTCAGTAAGCATTCTCGTCCATTCATGTATCGCATTTTCCTCTGTTTCATCAGTGGCGTTGTTGTCCGGGGTGGGTAATGGAGGCAAATATCTATCCTAGACAGCAGTAAAGGTAGAACTATAAGTTTTCGGTCGAGGTAAAGCACTTAAGGTTGCTTAAGCGAAATATGATTTTACTTAGAGATCAATGAATTTTGTCTCATTTTAAAGAAATATAAATCATCTATCCAATAACTCCAAAAATTCTACCCCTTACCACATTACTTTCGGAGATATTTGCAAAAAAATATCAGCCCTTTTACATGGGAAATGGCACTGGTATGCACTCCAGAGAGACATTATTTACATAATTAGGAATTTCTAACTCTTAGATGTCGTTAAAGGAACTAACAGCGTGTATTTACTATGTTTTCTCAACTATATATTTTTTTTTGCTGCCGGACGATTCTGTTGGCCCGTATGTCCCCGGAATCCCGATAGGCTCTTGAGCCTGTCATCAGGTTTCCCCGGGACTGGTCCAACAGAACCTGGCATACGTCCATACCCTGGGTGGTGAAAAACCCACCCAGGCGGGACTCGAACCCGCGACCCTCGGTTTAGCAGGCGAGGACTTTACCCCGCCGCCACCGGGGCCGGAATTAGAATTTTAATTTACCGCCATTTGAAAATGAATCATATTGTCACCGCAGTAGGTTCTTGGGTATCACAAAAAACCTTCCGTTTTGATGGAGTTTCAAACGCACAACGCGAAAGAAATGAGCCAAGTTAAAGACTTGTTTAGATATTTTCATTTAATTACTAACCAGTTCTGTCATATAAAACTATAATATTGTACCATTAATAATGTAATAGTTAATTTATGTGTCCTACTGCTGGTGAAATGAAAACATATAATTCGAAAATGGTCTCTCTTATGACTAGGGAATTATCTCGCTCGGACTACCTTGACTCCCTACACTTTTACTTCCCCTCCTCGTCGCGCAGGCCTGCGCCAGGAACTTTTGCGGAGGCTACACCCGCGTATTCTTTTGGGCAGAGATAGTTTTCCAGCTGCCAGGGTGGGATTTAGTTCTTCTTTGCCCGATCTTTTTCATCTTCCGCAGACGGAGATGCCAAACGAGAGATGGGGACGCGTGAACCGGGGTATTTCAATCAAATCCGCGTTGCCGCGGTCTAAAAATGAAAAGCACTCGCTTTTCTGAGATCATGAGATGGGAAATGGACGGCGGGTTTTCCCACGACGGTTGCGCGAGGGGCGGTTCGTCTCCCTCTCTTGGGAGATGCGATAAGGGGCTGCCTGAGAGGGGGAGGATATTCCTGGTTGTTGGGAGGGTTGGGAAGGGGGAGGGGGTTTCGAAAAGTGAGCCTAGAACGATGACCCCTATTCGCCTACTTTATTTTCCATAACCACCGAAAACAGAACCAGTGGCCTTTTACATCAGGGTATCCAACTATAACGGGAGGTCGCGTAACGTTTTTTTATGCTGGCGCCAATTTTTTAGCGTCCCTTTTTTTGTTCAGTTGTTAGCTTCTCGTGAGGGCCGCGGGGTAGCGGTAGTGTCGACGAGAGTAAGAATTCGGTGGTTCCTCTAGAAGCAGGGCATTTTTCTTTGGTTTCGAAGTTTCGGTTTTGGGCAGAGAGACTGCTATCATGGAGCCGTGGAGGTCACGGTACCGTGTTAGTTCGTTTTTTGGGTCATTTCCTTTTCTTTTACTCCCTTACTCTTCCTTCCTCTTACCTCACCCTTTCCTTATCGTGGTACCCGATGATGATGAGACGTGAATCGCGGCACTTTTTATGAGTGTAAGCCACTGAGGAAATTACGATCAGGATTTACCTTTCCCTCCTCCCTCCTTCTCCTATCCGAGTACAGTACAGGTATCTTTCCTATACCCCTCTTTGCCTGTACTGGCGCCCATTGGCTTGGAGTGCTGCTCTTTTGGCGGATATGAAGATTATACACATCTAAACTATTTTAAGCATTTAAATAGCGCGAACTTCCAGGAGTTTTATTCATCAAACTCTGATAAGATTCATATTAGTTAGTTTCCTGCTTAAATTCCCTTGTTTAAACGTGAAAAATGTTCCGAGAGGCGTAAAACTCAACTCAACTTATTTACCCGACGTTGGAGATGGAAATTTTAAACACCTTGAGAAGTGATCAATAGCAGACAAACACCAAGTGATGCCCATAGCGGTGTATATCCCATTCAGGTGGGATTCGAACCCACGACCCCACGGTTAGCAGGCGAGGATTTTACACCACCACCACTAGTCACCGTCTAATATATATAAAAACATGGTTTTTTTACTCGGCATGACACCGCGGTATTTCTCAGCCACTAGTAAAATAATAAGAAATCTAATAAAAGATCTAAAACTTTCCTGGTGAATTGTAAGAAGGAACGTTTCTCGGGTATTTACCCAGGCAATAGGCTGCATTAAGGCCTTCGTTTCGAAGTGCGACTTGCACTTCATCCTCGGGGCCAACGAATGCCCTAAGGATGAAGTACAATTCGCACTTAGAAACGAAGGCTATAATGCAGCCTATTGCCTGGGTGAATACTCGAGAAACATTCCTTCGATATGAAATCTTTATTTCGCGTTTAGGAGAAAACTCATGCAATCGAATTACTTCCAAATATGTATGTCCAACGTGAACGCCTACGTTTTAACATAGCATTAACTTACCAAGACACCAAATCAGGAACGTGAATTCATTCACCTTTTTCACCTACATATTTATTATATATTTAGAAGATTGGAAGAGAAAAATTGAATATGAAAATTAGTATATTAAAAATCTCGATTCCGATCGAGTTTATAAAGTAAAATTCTTCATGTGAGCTCTTATTAAGTATGCTGTACTGAAATGAAATATCTAACGTAGAAGAGCGTCTTATATGCCGTCAAATGAGGTTATGATGATCTTCCAGTGGTTCCACGTTCGTTTCGGTATACTGATTATATTACTTTGAAAAGTCGTTATTAACCGGATGACATACAATATAAGTTTGTACTAGAACAGTCTGGTATCCATACCTCATGGGGCGCGTATTTCATTTTCGAGAATTATACTTTTCTTTGCTTGCATGTAGCACGCAGACTTGAGAGCTTTCATTGTTTATTTTCCTTATTTAAAGAGTGTCATCATACAACACTCCTCCCCCCCCTTCTGCTTGCAAATTGCAAGCACCCATTTACTCGTTACTAATAAGTAGGCGTATGCAAAATTTCACGCAAATCTATGCGTAAACGAAAAATGCTCCAACCACCTTTTAGACGCGCGATCGTGTTTTTGTTTCGTTCGCATGATTTCGCATGCATGCCTATACCACAGTCTAAATAAACAGTCACCTCACTCCCATAAGCGCCATGGGAAATCGCCTTCCGCGGCCACGCCCCCTTCCAGCACCGCATCCACGTTGCCCAATTTAGCTTAGCACGGAAAGAAGCGTGGCAACTACGCTTAAGTGGAATGTTAAAAGTTATCCCGCGCTTACAATACGAGGAGGAGAAATGAATGCTGCTTTTTACAACCAAAGAGTGCGTTTATTCTATATATTTCAGACTACTCGTTAAAATTCAGGATCGGCCTCTTAAGGACGAAGGTAATGCCGTTCTCATTAAATAAATATTTTGTGAGATTAGAGTTGAATATTTTTTATTTTTAATAAGGAATGTAATTTATCTTTGAACATTTATGTTGGAAAAATTTTAAGCTAAAAAATTATCAAGCCATTTCTTAAACAGTATCTATTCATAATCATTTAAAATTTTGCAAAAAAAGCTTATACATAAGTTATCATAATCCGATCCATTAGACTTTAGAATACCTTTCTCATCAATAATTCCGGAGTTTAGAATGAAAAATCACAAGAAGCTACATTGTAGAACAATAAAACATCACAAAGTCTATAAAAATTATTACACCTCACCGGATCGTGATGCAGAACATCTATTTTGCCGGCGCGCTCCAACCACAGCCTCCCTCGTTGTGGACCGGATAGAATGCGATCAAATGGTAAACCGTTCATCCAAGTCGAGGTTTTGCATCGCACGAAACAGGAAAAATTATCGCCGCCTTTTTTCGGCATCTTTACAAGCACAGCTAACGCTTTTATCTCATACAACTTTAAACAGGAGCGGTGTTGTGGCCACTAATATGTAATATTTGGTTGTTACTATGCTATGATTACTTGGTAGTTATGTACTTCTGCATAAACAATTCCCGTTGCCTCCTGCTTTGAATTTCAAAATGGCTAACATTTTAGTCAAACAGGAGTGTGTACACTTATTTATTCGTGCGTATTACAATTAAATTGTATCACGCACCCTGTTAAAAATGTCCTTAAAAGCTATTCCGTAGAACGTAAGGAATTTTACAGAAATTGACTCTTTTTCTTCAGAACTAGTTCCTTTTCTAAGGATCTGTACGGAACATGAGAGCCTGACTCTACAGAACATATGTTCTGTAGAGTTATTTTCTGTAGAGAAAAATAACCCCTTACAAGCTGTTCTGTAGAACTTCAGCAACTTTATGGAAATATGTGAGGTTTCCTTGAGCTAGTAAGGAGTGATATAGAGCGTCAAAGGGCTTCTGTAGAACGTTCTAAGGAATTCCGGAGAACGTCCTAAGATATTCTGCAGATCATCCTAAGGTATTCTTCAGAACAACCTAAGGTATTCTGCAGAACGTCGTAGGGAATTCCGTAAAATGGCGTTTCAATACTTTAAGGAATGTCTACAGAACTTTTAAGAAATTCTGTAGAAGTATTATAAGGAAACTATACAGAATTTTTTAGCAGGGCATTCTTTAAAAAATTGAAGTAAATATACTTCCATTGTAAATGCCTCTTTGACTGTCTTACACTTCTAGGACAATACTAAGTCAAAACAAGGGGGGAATACATGCTTGCCTCTTTTATGTATAAACTCTTTCTATGTAAACAGCCTGAATATATTATGCAATTTTTCCAGCCTAAGAAGACAATCCGAAATGTAGCAACCCGAATGTCACCCGACTTTTTTATTGTCCAACTTCATCGAACCACTACATTTAATGAATCTTTTTCTGTTGCAGGGGCACGGACATGGAACATTACTCCTGAATCAATTGAAAATTCTAATTCGCTGAAGGCATTAAAAAACAGATTGTTTAGCAAAATGCTATTGCAGGAAAACATTTGATTCGATTCACGTATATGCTTGTCATTTGCTTTCTTTTTTGCCATTATTAGTTCATTTATTGCTTGTACCCACTTTTTGTGTGCATATCTCTCTCTGCACTCGAGATCTAATATTAATGTATACTTTTTGCATGTTCTTAGTACACCAAGTGGTCCAAGAACAATAAATATTTCTTTATCTTTATCTTATTTTGGCTTGCGTCCTTTTAGCCTACCGATTTCCATTTTTCGGCTAGCCGAGATGACTGTTTATTTAGACTGTGCCTCTACCATATGCGAGAGGGAGAAGATCGAGGGAGATTCCCGCGACGTCGTTTGGCCGGCTGCCCGGCTTCGCGACGGCGCGGAATCCCTTCTCCTCCTCCT
The DNA here is from genome assembly GCA_963169105.1 of Ceriagrion tenellum. Taxonomy (NCBI): domain Eukaryota; kingdom Metazoa; phylum Arthropoda; class Insecta; order Odonata; family Coenagrionidae; genus Ceriagrion; species Ceriagrion tenellum. The sequence goes on from OY720639.1 coordinate 13,570,731, forward strand.
CGGCTCCAAAAACAACCCCACGGCCCGCGATCCGCACCGCCAGGACTCATCCTCGACGACGGGACGGAGAGCGCCGCCTGCCGGACGCACCGAGAACTATTTATAGACGCGGTGCATGCAGTCGAGGGGTGGGTGGAGTGGGAGAAGGAAAGGGGTAGAAGGTGGGAGGATTACATCGATACACAGTCATATCCGGCATACTTTTTAAAATCGATGCATCGATGTGTATATGATGAATCGATGTATCGATAAGTATATGATAAATCGATGTATGATGTGTATATCGATGTGATGGTGGGGGAAAGAAATAAAGGAGTAAAGGATAGGAGGATTACATCGATACACCGTCATATCCGGCACACTTTTTACAATAGATGTATCGATGTGTATCGGATATTTTTGAGTCCGACACACCGCTACATTCGGTCTCATTTTCAAGACACCGGTTTAGCTTGGTTGTAAGTTTCTGGCTCTTCGGTACACACAACAGATTGAGATGAAGATCAGTGCAGTCGGCGTGCGAATGCAAGTGGACTCATTAAAATACCAATAGAAAATCACTTTCACTCATCCAACTTATACTTGCAATTCTTCAAAATAGACTCTTCTAGGCCAAACATAGGCATCCGAACAGGTGCTAGTACCCTTTAACTGAGCTGTACCAGATAAAATAAGGAATTTATTGGAACTTCGACAGATATGAACTCTATATTCCTGGCTATTTTTACAGATTTTTACCTCTTATTCTCGTCCTCTCAAATTCTGGGTCGGATAAATGAAATTTATGAGTTTGCCTGTTGAATAAATTGCCTCTATTTTATAATCTTCTCATTATTTCACTAAACAGTATTTTCAATAGTGAGACAGTTCTAAATTTTGGCAATCATTTCAATTATATTTTGAATTATGAGCGGTGTTTACGTCACATTCGACCCGCGTTTCCCTCTTGGTTCAATATTCTCCTTTCTTCCGGACCTCTTCTTCAGGCAGTGTGCTTTTTCTTCTTGACACCTTCTTGACACTATCATTATTGTTAGTTCCCCAGCTGTCTATTTGCTCATTCTTCAGAGGATACAAGCACCAAGGAACTTGTATTATTTATTTACTAATTCTTTCCTTTTCCCTCCGTTGCCGATACAAGAGGAAACAGCCGAGGCAGATGTATTACAGTTTGTTCCTTTTTTCCAGAAAGGTGTTTTGGGTTTTCACTCCCATTAGAGTAGATGATAAAATCCAGCTCTCAAGCTCTCTCCATTTGGGGCTCAGAAGATAATCGCAAAAATGTGCTAAAATGATATATCGAAAACAAAGGTCCATAAGAACTCGGATGCTGCACGCCAGGCTTAGACTGCTTGAGATATTCAGAACTAATATTTTTTCAGAGCGACATAAAGAATATTATCATGACGCGTCACTACATCTCTAAGTCTGACAGATGTGATAAAATAAGAGAGATACTCTGCCGAACAGATAGGTACAAAAAATTGTTCTCTCCGCGCACAATAAGCGACCACAATTTAAACTGAGCTCCTATAAATACACTCCCATAAACCATGTCACCATTTCACCTCCAAAAATTTTACATCTTTACACGGCTGGTGATCTACCACCCCCTGCCACACGCCCATGCGGCGGCTCGCGGGTTAGTATATAGATGTAGATAAACTCTGCTAAATATGCGGGATTTTTCAGTACGGCAAATTCTTAATTCAATAGCAGTTTCAAAATACACCAACCAATTAACGACCGATTCGATTCATCCCATTAAACCTGTTAAAAAATGACGCAAAATCCACCTGGAGTGTTTTATGACCCAGCAATGCTTATGCTGAAAAATTGTTGCTAATATACATTTAACATATTTTTTTATCGTAAAATTAACTTAGTGTTATCAATGACTACGCATATTGAAATGTAGAAGCAAAGCCCGAAATTTTAAACAAGGCCTTTATTAAAGTTATTTAATCCACATTTGTTACAATGAATGGTTCTTTATGAACCATAACGCAAGTTTTTTTTATGTAGCGCAAAGTCTTAATTCAATAGCAAATTAAAGATGTACCGACTGATTAACTAGAGCTTCGAGTCAACCTGCACACTGATCAGAGAACAAGGAGACATGAAAATCAAAAGAATAAGATAAGGGGCAAAAGTAACAAAAGAACAGATGGATGGACTGGACCAGAAAATCGCAGGTTCGAATCATTCCAGTGGGAGGAAAACGATAAAACTTTCCAGAACTCTATATTCCATGATTGGCCAAAGTTTGTAGATCTTTCAAAACGTCCGTTGGCAGCAATGGGGAAGGTTAGCAGTCTCATCAAAGGGTGTTAGGATCAAATATTATGTTTTGTTTTTTATCATTCGATATTTTATTAAATTAAAAGAATATTGATATGGGTAACAGCTGAGCGGTAGGTCCGGACTGCGCTACTTTTGTAACTTAAGCCCGTATCTGCCGATACTTGACCTTGTACTAGTCCGAGGATGTTAGCTAGCATACAAGGACTTGTGCAAGGGCAAGTATCGTGTGATACAGACCAAGCATACTGGAAATCCTGCATGATCGCTATCATACTAGCTGGTATCCTTTTTTTCGTAATTGGTGCGGTACTAGTTTGATACTTGCTCCTAGTAGGACCTATTAGCCGCCGACCAATCATCTTTGCTCTTTGCAATGCGGGCGTCCATTTTTGATGTCAACACCTCCATAGTCCCTCATGACAATTACAATTTCCCGTGATCAAATAAACAACTCAAACCTCACAGCAAGACACAATGGCTTGGGTACCTGAGGCAATTGAGGTTGAGGAGCTGCAGCTGCTAAAAGCTGTCGTCTTCGTTCGAAATCATCCATTTCGGTCGTCAAACTCCTTCCGCGACTGTACTAGATCAAAGATCTGCTAAACAGACGTGCAAATTCAAGTATCGTGTGATAGCTCCTATGAATATTTCAAGCATGCTAGGTTTCGCACTAGAATTCCAGTACTCGCTAGCATCCTCAGACTTGTACAAGGTCAAGTATCGTGTGATTTAGGCTTTACTTGCGTTAACAAATGAAATTAATACAGATTTGTGGACTCAACTAATGTTAATTATTAAAATGACACGGATTTCGACAGTAGGCCATCTTCAGGCAAAGTACCCTCTTAATTTCATCTTCAACACCTGAATATGACATGGTGACGGAAACCGGATCGCTTTAAAAAAAATTACTTCGCGAAGTTTTTTGAATTCCCCCTTGACGGATTACTTTCAAGAGGAATGAAAAGAGTGACAATGTGTTCCACAAGGGTTTTGGAAAATAAAACCCGCGCGGTAAAAAAAAGTTCCTCTTTTATTTCCAATGGAAGGATCCCACAAAGTTACGCATCAAACTCATTAAATAACACAAAATAAAGCATTAAAACTATATATATTTTGGTAAACTTTCCATAGTTTCGCTCAAAATATCCGGAATAAAATTATTTTGAGCAGCCATTTTTTAAATTCGGATTCCAATAGCAGCGAAATTACGCCCCCATCCCATAAAGAGGCCAGTGTGGCATAGCCGAGGCTACAGAGTTTAGCAAGGTTCACGGAATCGGCAGCGGGACTGCCATTTGAACGACAACGGTGAGCTTTTTTTATTTCTTTTCCATGTGAAAGCCATCTTTGCTTTGGGAAGGAACATGTGAGGGAGGGCAAGGCATGTTCTGAGAAATGCGATGAAAGGTTACGGCAGTAAACTGCAGAATGAACAATTCTGGTGATAGGGTCAAAGTATTTCATAACTACCTTATTCATTACTCGTAACGTTTCCCTAGAAAGTACATCGAGAAAACGGAGCTGCTATAATGTGGCATCCATTTCAACCGTTCGAGTAAAAACGTGAGATTAAAGACATTACGCGAAAATCATTACTCAAAAACACTGTTTTCCTAATAGCTAGAAAACTTTTGTAACATTGCTTTCAAATTTATGGATAAAACTGTAAGCAGGCAGGCAGCAAGCAAACTATAAGCCGATTTTAATTCTAATCAAGACTATAATCTGATATTTAGTATCAGCTGAATATCTTCCAGGAGATGGGCGTTAATGCAACTGCGTAATTAACTTGCGGAAACCAGACGGTCTTTTTTAAAATCAAGTATATTCGTTAAAAAAGTGAATTCGTTAAAAGAGCAATAATAACTTGACAATAAATATGAAAATGAATCCACTGAAAAAGTACTTTGGAATGGAGTAAATTAATCTAGCAAAGTAAAACCTTCTGACTTTATTTTATCATACAAATTCAGGTCACGTGATTTTTCAAGAGGAGAAGAAAAAATGAAATTAGGAAAAAATATTACTGCGTTCACAGTTTTTAAGGAAACAGATGCCTACAGCAGCCGTAACTCGGAGATGTTGGAGTTTATTTAGTTCAGATATGGAAAACCAAGGTTACCTCTCAACAGTCAGCATGATGGAAAGAAATCACTCAGTTCTCTTCCACTGAAAGGGTCCACCACTAGATCGATTCCAACGTCTAAACGTCTTTTTCCAAGTTACATTAAAAACTAAAATTGGAAGATAAGATATTCAAGACAGCCGTTACTTCGAAAATGGCAATCATACGTTGAAATTAATCGGTAACAAACAACTTTGGAGGAAGAGTAAATAGTGATGGCCATGGAAAAAGTAGTGGAATTCTACTAAGTGTCACTAGTCTCAATCTTTTTCATCTTAAAGCTCTCACGGACCATATCAATCAATACCTACCAAAAGTTTACATATTTTAAAGGTATTGTAACGGTCATTTTCCTGTAGCTGCTTACGCTTGCCTTGGCCGGCCGGCTTGGGTGGCTTTCGAAGGTCACGTATGGGGCCTTCCCTTCACCAGGCGGGACTCCTTAAGCCGTGTCCCAATTCGTTAGGCATTAGGGAGGATGCGGTTAGCTAGCTAAATATTTAGATGCGTTTCGCTAAGGGAGCTTGATTTGGGACATCCTTTGCTAGTGTTGCCGTCTACCGAGCTGGACACGAATGAAAAACATATGAGTAATTAATAAAGGACTGAATGAAACAAATGAAACCTGAAATAAAGACATTTTTGACGCCTGTGGCTACCTTCGGGTGCGTTGTGAGATTTGGAAAGTGAAATTACATTTTTTCATCCATTTCGTTGTCGTTAGTTTTTAGTTTCCGGGGTATGTAAATTTGTGTAGGTGTTCTGGGATTTAAATTCGATTTATTTAAGTGTACTAAGTAAAATTTTTCTTTTGTAGTCGGGTGTTGGTTTGCGAAATTCTAGAGAATTTTTTCACAACAGACAAAACACTTGCCATGTTTGCCACTTCTCAACTACTTCCTTGGGTACGAGCGGTGCGAGTTTCCTTGTACGACGCATGCTGCGCTTTGCATGATGGGAAATTCAATATGGAGGCGGATTTAGGAGAAACTCCATCTACCCCACGGAGTAGGAGTATCCTACTCCGTGATCTACCCTAAATTTCATCCCCGAGAAAGGCACCTAAATCCGCTCCCCCATGATGCCTAACGAATTGGGACACACTTCAAGATGGCGTCCTCCCTAAATCTGCCGATTTAGCGGCCTAAATGGCGAATTGGGACACAGCTTTATTGTTTGGTTATGACTTTTCCTTCCTCTAAACTCTCCCCCTCCCCCTTACTTCCTACCGTCACCTGGAATTACCCCTCCCGGCCAGTTAGGTCAGCTGACTTGCCGGAAGATCTTAGATAGACCGGCGCACTAAGCGTGAATGCGAGTCTATATGTTGCGAGCAGGGTAGGTGGCTCTCGTCGAGAGAGAAGACGTTCTCTGTGCTGGGGGAAGTCGTGAGGGATCTGCACCCTTGGTGTCCAGCACTGCTCGACCAGGCTCATTTAGTTGCTCGGAGGATTTAAGCTATCTGTACTCGGCACTCCGGGCACGTTTGGCGGGGCCTGATTATTTCTACGTTTGGCGGGGCCTGATTTGCATAAGTGTTGCTGTGCAAAGGGAGCTATATTTCCTTTGGACCATTGCGGTCAATGGGAAGGCTGATTGGACTGGCCCTGAACCGCTCGCGATTCCACGGAGTGGGATTTAGCACTTGCTGTCCTCGGCGTCCTCGGGATGTCGGAGCGCCTGGGAGTTTATTGAGCCGGGTTTGGGGGCAGCGTGTGAAGAGATGTGTCAATCTTATTTTTTTTTGTGATTATGTATAAAGTGTTGGTCAGTATTGGTTTATTGGAAATATCTGTGTTTTATAGTATCGAAACTTTCGTTATTCTTTGTGATACATTTGGAGACCTTATTTTCAATTATTGTATTTTTCATCGTGTGTTGCAAATGCCTATATCCAAATAAACTTTGCATTGTTAATTTTAAAAGTAAAAGTTTAAAAGCCGATGTCAATTGTTCCTGAGGATTACGTAATCTTTTCGGTCTCTCCTCAAGTGAATCTTGCTTGTAGGAAGACAACCTTGGTTGTCTGGCGCCCAATTACTATCAATTACAAATTCCTATGAGTCGAGAACCCACACCAGACTGGAGAGGAAGCCTGCTGAGAGCTGCCGGGGGCATGTCAATCTGGTAGGCAATCTTCTTATCATAGGCTCGAGGAGGTTGCGTCGTCGCAGTATTCTTATCATAAATATTAGCTTCTTCGTTTCAGCCAGGTTCGTTCGACAGAAGAATGTGTCCCTGTATCAGCGATCAAGTCAAGTGGTATGAGAGACAGTTGATGAAACACAGTCACGGGTGAACTAACTAGCGGATCTGCCATTTGATAACCTTGTGTACGTACCCAGCGGCTCTCTGGCTACACGTACCTTGAGGTCAAGGGATTAGTGTTGCAGGGGTATGAGAAAAAGTTGAACCCTGAAGGGAAAGCGATTCGCATATTCCCATATATTTCACGAACGAATGACATGCAATACCATAAATGCAGGATGGCCGGAAATTTATTGGACAGCTGGCATAGAAAATTTCTCCTTCTTTTTTAAGCAGAACAGCGGTTTATAACCTACGGTACTCGTACCATTAACCCGCAGTGAGGGAAAGTCAGAAAAAAGCTCGAATTATGACGCGCGTAATTTGCTATCGTGGTGAGCATATGAGTAATAAATATTTTCCCGGTACAGTTTCCCGGAGCACGAATACCATGAGAGGTTTTCCCTGTGTTTTATTTCAAAACGATTTCACAGCATCTGCGCACCGAAAGCTGCCGGTAGAGACATAATTTCCTGACACAGCCGATTCTATTACGTGAATGATTTACATTTTATGCGTCCCAAATTGGAGAATTTTGGCTATTACTTCAGCAAATGAGTACCGAGCAAAATAAGGCATATTTGTCCTAGGATATCAGTTTACCCATTCATACGATCGTCCTCAACTAGCAATATTTTCAAACTAACTAATCGCGAGCTGCTTTCTGATATTCTCCGTAGCTTGAAATAATGATTCCCGTTGCAGCCAATATGTCACCAATCTATTTCCCTCGCAGAGAAATCGCCAGAGAAATATGAGAGAGCGAGGAAGCGCGGTTGGTGTGTTTTGTTTTCCCGTCGTGGGAGAAGCGATGAGAGGGTGGAAATGTTTGGATGTGGCGAGGAGTCCCTTGGCAGCAGGCGAGGCCTTAACATTGGAATGTCGATTCGGGAGAGCCAAGGCCAAGGAAGCCGCAATAATATTAAAGCCGAGACGAGGACTTCAAGGGTTGCCAACTCACGAGGAATCGACTATAGGTACAGCCGATCGCCAGGAAAAGGGATTCCGGGAGGTGACATATGAAAACATACGTACATCTCTGCGGAACGTGAACCTAGCACAATTAATCACCATATACGAGCGCCTTTGTATTACTATTCAATTTTTACGGGGGGAAAACAAACTAAAAGTCACATTTTGAAGGTATTACATATTACAGGATTGCAAGATTAACCATAAAATTGTAAAGCTTAGGATTCTGAGTGAATAGAGTAAATTTTCCATAGTTTGAGGCTCAACTATATGGAAGTTGAATTTCACAAATGAAAAAGTAACTTTGTTTTCTTCCACAGATTTATTTTCGCGTATTTCAGCGGTGTCATCATCAGTTACCTGATAAGTTACCTGATGATGAAACCGCTGTGTCGAAACATTATGTAGCAAGAAAATAAATCTGTGGAAGTAAAAAAAAAGTTACTTTTTCATTTGTGAGAGTAAACTTTGTTTTTCCACTTCATTTTACAATTCATTCTATAACTGTATTCAATCAAAATGTTTAGCAAATCCCATAAAGTATCGCCGGAAACCACCAACATTACCAAGATTAGCATGTTATTTTATATTACGTACTTAGGAAGAACATTGATCAGTTACCAGAATAAGAGTCTTGCTATAGAAAAAAACAAACAACACAAAACAGTGTTGCTATAGAAGAAAACAAGCAACACTATCATGAGCAAGTTTTAAAAAAAACGAAACGCATTAATTTTAACTAAGGTTTATGTGACAATTTTACTATTAAATATAGCCAAGAAATTCTAATATGTATTTTAAATTTTGTTAGTATCTAAGTAGCCAATAAAAGCTGGACAAAAATCATAAACTTAGGGTGTACGATAAAAATGTAAAAATATTTCATTAATTATTGCTGAAACCTTGAAGATGGAGTAAAAAAAACCTCCAAGAATAAGGCAAGAGATTTTGAAACTCCATATCCAGTTTTCGGAATTCTCCCAATGAATCCCGAAGGGTTGGTTAATCTGTAAAATCTTTGCGCTCAAGAATTCAGCCGGCACTTCTTCATCACGTAAAAACCTGCAGAGGAAATCAAACGCGACAAATGTGTTAGCTTACTGACGAAATTTACGGCATCAAGACATGAATCCATGGCCATATTATTTCACGTCAACTACCATGACGATTGAGATGAATAATTTCACGAAGAGCGGGCTAACGGAATATACTCTCAATAGTTAACGCCAGGTCCTGCGAAACAAAGCTTGCGCTCTTCCTTCATGATATCCTAAAATTAAGTGAATCGAAAAAGCAAGTCGATATGATATTCCTTGATTTCTAGAATGCATTTGACAAGTTCCTCACAAAACAATTATTTAAAAATAGCATTTATGCGGAGCTAATAAAGAGGTATATAGAGGTAAAGAGGCTAATAGAGAGGATAAGGGAATTTCTCAGTGATTGGAAACAAAAAGTAGTTATTGATGGTTTTAGCTCTGATATGGTCGAAGTCACATCCGGTGTTCCTCAAGGGAGCGTGATCGGCCCTCTTTTATTCATAATTTACATTAATGACCTAAGTTCTTGAGTTAGCAGTGAATTAAGATTATTTGCAGACAATACAGTTATCTACCGTGAAATAAGCAAAGACGAGGACTTTGAAGTTCTGTCATCGGACCTTAGCAACTTTCATTCGTGTAGTTAGGAGTGGGGCTTAGAAGTAAATATTAGTAAATGCACCACAGTTCATTTCCTGCAAAAGTCATCTCACAAATGCCACTCTGTGGAAGGAGTTAACATAAAATCTCCAGATACAGTAAAATATCTTGGAATTACCTTAACTCGTGATATATCGTGGAATTTTGCGGACGGGCAGATTTACGTGAAACATTGCATAAGTATTCTCATTAGTGATTACTTTGGTAGAGTTGGAAATTTCGCTTTGGTCCCATTGTCTGCGTAAGTTTTTGCCTTGCTCTTCTTCGGTATGGGAACATATGTGACACTCGAAACACGTGTAGTACTAAGTGGTAATAAAGTGGACGGTATGAAAAATTTCGTTTCCACTTTTCCTTGAGCGCTTGACGAGCTGACGCACTAATGTCGCAATTTAAGGGCGTTTTACATCGACAACTTACAAGGAATCAGTGCGCATTTACGTCTTTATTACGGATTCTTCACACATACATTGTTTGTTTATTTAAATTAATAATAATCCGCATTCTTGTGATAACTATGGTGTCGAATGGAATCCATAGCACTAAGTAACCAATATATATTTCAAGAGTTATTTGTCTTAAATTTCAAACCTTGTCCCGAAATGTCGATATTCTTACTAGATATTCGCTATTTCCCAGGCAGGGATAACCAATATGGTTGTTATTTCGTTTGTCAGACTACAGACTGACGACTTAATTCTTTCTCCATCTACACCAATGGCGCTAACAATTGTTTGTGTAGCCATGGTTATTGTAAATAGTGATCCATTGCCTCATTTACCAACTCCCTCTAACAGTAAGTTTTCAAACTTCTCACATAGTAGATCAGTCCAACCTTTGACCCCTGATTATAAATGTCATTGCGACACACAGGCAAAAACTAGATGTACAAAAATTTACTTCAAATCGGCTATCGCACATTCAGATATAACATCCGGTGCCAATTAGAAAATACTGATGCTTTATGTTCTTCACACACTAATCCTCCGCCAAGGTTTTTCTCACCATTCACCGGAAGACAGTTTCCTCGACGAAAAAAAAATGAAAACTCAACCCATTTCTATCAGTATCAGCCAGCATCCACTAAGTGCTTCGTGCTTCGTGCACAAGCCATTGAAAAGTTTAGAACGTGCGCCAGAATAGACTTGTATAGTTTTTCATCCCTAATGAAACGGAATTCTCGGCCAATGGATGGTGTCAGAATGTAATTAAGCGTCTTTTAAACAAAATCATGGATATTCTTAACGACAATAATCGTAAATTGTCCTCTAAAACTTAGTCGAGTTTATGACTTCAATATAATCCCATTTTGATTGGTGGAGAAGAACTCGCACAAAAATTACACACCGCCGCAGGAAATAGATCACCTTGAAGGAGTACTTATTATCAAGCTTTGGAAAATTGCACGGGTTCATAGGGTCAGAGAGGGAATTGCATGCACGAAATTGCGCCTTGTGTCAATACATGGACATCTCATAGAGTATTCGAAGTGCATTTCTCATGTCATAGTCGTACACACGATCATTTAAGGCAACAATTTTTTCAATCAATTTGATTAGTCTTGGAGTTACAGCCTAGGAATTGTTATTCCTCTGAACTTGCCCTCTGCATTGGCGTTGCGGTTCAAACAACCCGTCGTCGGTCTGATTTTCAATGACGTCTGAATGTCAATACAACGTCCATCTCATGCCCTACACTTTTCATTGTTGTCTACACTGCTAATTCAATTCTGTTATCGCAAATGAAAAGGACTTGTGACATCACATTGCGATGCTAATCACCCAGTGATGTGATCACCCTCCAAGTACTTCTGCAAAATTTAAATCGATTCCTAGATATATTCTATGATATTATGAGCAATGTCAGGGATATAATTGCGTGCAATATATTTGATGCGGCATGTCTGTATTTCATTGCGCAAAATCTAAGCATTATAAAAAATTTGCAATTTGTAAATTCACCCCCCTCATGTTACCCGATTATCCTTACGCAAATGACTTGAGCTCTTCTTTGCTGGGTGAAGAAGCAATTAGTGTAGAATGGACTTGGAACAAAACACTACCGCTCATAGGGCAAAGGAAAAAATAATTAATTCAAAACTTAGTCCTCTTGTATGTGCGAGGAAGATGCAAAGGGAAGGTATTTGAGACTCGTAGCACTCTATTTCAGAAACATTAACCACCCAAGGTGCACTGAAAAAAATAAGCAATGTCTTTTGTTTTCCCTTTACTGCCTTTATTGAAATGTGCCCACTCTTCCCAATAAATTATGTCAGAAGAGAAATCCAGAGATAATGACAATGTCTTTTCAACTCTTCCCCTTCAACTCCGTCTCTTCTTACTGTCCCTAACAATAAAAAAGGGGTTTCAGAGTGTGTATACCCTAAATAAATACGCGATAATTAGCGATTTAGATGCCCGTCAATAATGATAAAAACTGGCGGCAAATATGTAAAAACTCTACCACGGTAAAAATACCGACCTAAAGGGGGAATATCGAATCAAGTACATTCGTCTTTAATGGCCAATGCGTAAAACCAATATGCTACCCAGCCTTCCTCATAACGTGGCAATTTCAGATATTACAATGATTTCCGGATGATACAAGAGATTATGATGTCAGTCCCTTTCGGTCCATCGGTCCAGCCAGGGTAGGGTGGGCGTCTGCGCATTTGGCTCGGAAAGCAAAACGTACGTGATTCGATCATGCCGGGCCCGGCCGATTTTTTCCTGTGGCAAATCCTACGGGTTAAACCGCCACGTTTTCTGTAGCCATAACATCCTGCGAGCCGCCAGAGGGGCGTGTGCCAGGAGATGCTAGGAAATGACCAGCCATGGCAAGAGGAGGCAATAGGGAAAGTGAGTGTGGAAAAGACAGGTGAATTTTATGTCAACGTCGCGACGTTCCCAATGATAGTGTCTCGCTGTTTTTGGTGTAATCTCTAATGATCCGCGGCTGGGAGGTGTCAGTTCGGCAGGGCATCCCTAATATTGTCGTTTCCATCATTTCTAGAGACATAACGTGGGGTCCAAATAATATCCTGTGTATCGCAATGAAATTCGCCACGTCGGAATTTTCCGAGTATTCTAAGCCTAGCGCGAAGCCTCCGAGTCTTTGAAGGCATTCGACTGATTCCATTCATCAGCTGAGTAACACTTTCTCAGTCACTCGCTCATAACAGTTTTATTCGGAGCGCGAGACATGTTTTTGTATTTTACTTACTTCACGAATAACCGAAACATATTTATGAGCAGGATCTTCAAAGCTCGCGGCTAATTCAAAACGTGGACTTGCCTGAACAGATTGTTTTCTCTCATACACTGCTTTGTCGCAGAAGCTTCCAACTATTCGCCTTGGAAATCCAAGTCCCTCGAGTACTGCGCTGCTGATGTTTTGTATGTTTTTCCCCTCGATAAGGCTGATTTCAATGTGATTCCTAGGTGTTTGACTCCATTTGTCCCCATGGTATTCACCTCTGTCACTTCATAGAAACGCTGTCGGTGCGTCTTATTTCGTAAGAACGGTCTTATCATATGACCATTCACTCAAGTGTAAAGACACTGCGAGTGAACGTTGTCATAGTTCAAAGAGAGTGTTTCTAAGTAAGTATTTGTGACAATTTCTCGGCAGTTGACAACACAGTTCGCAAAAAAAACAATTTTCCTTCTTAATCCAGAGTTAATATCGTTTGTATGAAAGAAAAATAACCGTGGGGTGATGCTGCTTCTTTGAGAGACGCCGGATATCACTCCGGCCATGTTGGAACGAATAGCGTCAATAGTTTGTCAACAATGCGACAAAAAATAGCGCTTTTTGTTTTTCGTCATTTATAACATTTTATTATTTTTTTAAATTCTCTATTTTTTCGATTATTTTCACGTGGTTTTTGTTTGCCGATCATTCTTTTTATGAGAAACATTGTCACAGGCTTTCTTGATATCCAGGCATAACGCACCAACTTCCTTTTTCGCACCGCCTGATTTTTTCCAAATATCGATCAAGAAGGTTCCATGCTAGGTTTCGCAAGTTCGACTCTTCAGACAGCCGACGGTGGCAGCTGCTGCATAAGAAGTTTCGATTGTGCATGGAGGCCATGTGATTACAAATAATTTTTTGGTCGAGGATCTTGCACGATAGCGATGCTAACGATGTAGGCTGGTAGTTTCCTCGGTCTTGTTTTTCCCATATATTTAACCCTGGAATGGTTTTGGATTTTTTTACAGGCGCTGACCTTTTTCGTGGTAATTTACTTCCAAGTAATGAATTGTTTTATAAATGTATTCTGGAAATGGAGTCATATTTGGGACTAATAATTTAAAAACGCGTTTAGGTATCTCTTCGGGACCTGGAGATCTGTTACATTCAATTGGGCAAAATTATGAAATCATCAGAAGGACGGAAAGGCGACTGTGACGTTGATGCGACATTATCAAATGCCAGTTTCATTTGAAAACATGTAACATGAAGAGGTTTGTGAGAAATAAAATCGTCGAACGCCGGCCTATCCCGGCGAGCAGAGCGGACTCATTTCTATCAATAAATTGAATTAGAAACATCGGATTAGACAAAATTTTAATGAAAATGGTTTTAATTGAAGTCTAGTTCTCAAATGATTATTAAAATACACACATTTCATTCATTAAGGCATCCTAATTTCTGTCTCATTCTCATAGATATTTTATTCACATCAACGATTCTAAAAAATACCACCTAAGACTTTTTTTAAAATATTTTTTTCGATTTCAGTCCACAATGCGTAGCATCTCAGCCTTTCACCCAGGGAGTCATCGATGTGAGAAGAGGGGGTCTTTCGTTTTCGCCCTTCTTTTGTTTACGCAGTCGATTGCGAGAGTTGTTGGGGATAATAAATGCAAATGCGGAGAGAGAGGGAACAGGATATATCCTCGGCCACGCCCACATCCGCCCTTCCAAAACAAAACAAATGACGAATGAAATATAATATCACCTCAGCAACATAACAATCATTTCTACCCTTCCTTGAACTTTTCATCGCAGGCAGTAGACGGAGACAGCGCCGATTGAGAGAGATTTGTGTCGCCCCCTTACGCTGCGGGAATCATTCAATGCAATCATTTCTAGGCATGTCTGTCAGTCACACTGCTAGGGGTGTTGCAATAGATATCCATAGATTTTTAACCATATATCCAGCCCAAAAAATTATAATGTACTATACGTCTACTGTTAAATTGACAAATGAAATTATGGTTCAATAAATAAATGGACATATGTTTTGGATTGTTTCTATCTTGCTATCAAAACCAAATATTTTCCTTTACGTAATAAAGAAGTAATCGATAAGTAGGTATATTAGGTAAATGTTAATTAAAGGTAAATAGAGGAGAAATTTGCATTCTTATTTAAATAATAGACGGGAGACTATTATTGGAGGAACCTTTACATAGAACCTTAATAATTGCCAATTTTGCTAAGTAATTTCATTCTAAAATTTTGTCACACATCGCATCATTGGGATTCTTTATACCCTACCATGAGAGAATTTTCTTTTTCCCTTTCCCGTTGAAATTCAACGGGGGTCCTCTACTGCTAGATGAAATAATTCCCGAGTTCACCTTTTCGAGATGACGAAATGAGAGCGAAAGGTGGGATTCGTTTCATTACAATTCCGTCTCACAGATACGGAGAGGAAGCGAGAGAGAGGCACTTCCCGCTTTAGCGAGAGTCAGGAAAGGTTAATTACTTTTCCCTTTCGCTACCGGGCCACAGAGGACCTCAGCTTCACCGAATGCGCTGCTTTGCCTCATTAGATCCGACGCTTCGCGTGGAAGAACATTAACGGCCAACCGCCATTTCGAAGCAGAATATTCAAACAATAATATTAATCAAGTCCCAGACCTAGCGTTTAAGTAAATAAACGTTGAAATGTTAGTGCGATAAATGCACTGATCTTTAATCATCGAAGTAAAGAATGAAGTCCTAGAACAGGGATTTTTTAAATATTCCACGATATAAATTGTAGAACGTTATATACGCATGTTTTTGATCATAAGAGTTGATCCACCGGTTAAGGTAGGTTCAAGTTTAATTAATATTGAATGTTAAAATAATCAAATAGAGAGATATTAATTTATCTTTCACAACCGAAGGTAATTCATAATAAGGAATGAAAATGACGTAAATTTCGGAGAGAGACAAATTAATGTATTCCGAGCGAGATAGTTCCCTAGTCATAATAGAGATCATATTCGAAGTATACGTTTTTATTTCACCAGCTGTAGGACATATGGATTAAATATTTTGCATTAATAATGATGCAATAATACAGTTTTGTATGACAGAAATTGTTAGTAATTAAATGAAAATATCTAAATAAGTCTATAACTTGACTCATTTCTTTCGCGTTGTGCGTTTGAAACTCCATCAAAACGGAAGGTTTATTATGATCCCGAAGAATCTATTGCGGTGACAATATGATTTATTTTCAAATGGCGGTAAATTAAATTTCAAATGCCGGCCCCGGTGGCGGCGGGGTAATGTCCTCGCCTGCTAAACCGAGGGTCGCGGGTTCGAGTCCCGCCTGGGTGGGTTATTCACCACCCAGGGTATGGACGTATGTCAAGTTCTGTTGGACCAGTCCCGGGGAAACCTGATGACAGGCTCAAGAGCCTATCGGGATTCCGGGGACATACGTGCCAACAGAACCGTCCGGCAGCAAAAAACAAAATATATATATATAGTTGAGAACACACAAAAGATACGATGTTAGTTCCTATAACGACATCTAAGTGTTATAAACACCTCATTTTGTAAATAATGTCTCTCTGGAGTGCATACACGTACCATTTCCCATGTAAAAGGGCTGGTATATTTTGGTAAATGTCTCTGAAAGTAATTTGGTAAGGGGTTGAATTTTTGGTGTCATTAGAAGGGTGAGATATTTCTCTTTAAAATGAGACAAAATTCATTGATTTATAAGTAAAATGATATTTCGATCGGACTATCTTACACTGCCGAGCAATCACGGAAGAGGAGAGAAAGGAATTAGAACGATTAGAAGAATCTTTTACGGCTGAAGGTCGTTAACGTCAATGAACGACACTTTAATGGTGACAAAAGACCAATTACTGCCGGGAAAGCACCGAGTATGAAAGACATTAGTTGGAATATTAATCGATTTCTACATCTTCATAAGACCCAGCAACGACGTGATGGGTGCGCGGTAAGACATGATGTTTCATAAACGTCACCTCGAGGTTGTCATGCATTTAAGAATTTTACACTATGACTGCGTAAGGCTAAACAAATGCTGAATACCACCTCCTTATTTGCAATATCTAAAATACGCCTTTTTAACTGAGGTAAAAAGTTATATACAACAAAACAAGATAAATAAATAAATCATGCAGATTTTTCGACGTGTATGAATTAAACGAATACTTTTTCCAGCCTTAAGAGATGCCTGCGCCATTTCTAATGAACAAACCAATGAGGTAGTTGGAGAAGGTATTACGTCATCAAACTGAAGCCTCAGAACCGAAATTGCATCCATATTGTTTAAACCTACTCTTTCCGTACTTTCATATGGATAACACGTAGGAATGGACGAATTAGTGGATGTTAAGCAAGAATATCGACCATCTGTTTGAAATTTAAGGCAAGAAACTCTTGAAACCTATATTGGATACTTAATGCTATGGATTTCTACTCTATCTTACAATGTTTTCCACCGGAAATACGGATACTTATAAATTTCAGTAAATAAGCAACATTTGTAATGCATTTTACATACATACATATATATCAATCACGCCGTTCCCTTCCGGAGTTGACAGAGTCACTAAGTTTCACTCATAAATACATATTTTTACACCTAACTTTGCTTCTATAATTTCCTCCATACTGACCTATCCTTGCAAACCTCTTTTGCTTTATTCACCCCCATACCCTGCTTCGTACACGCCCTCCTGTTTTTAAGACTCCTAATATTCCTCCTCCTAAGAATTTCCTCAACCACGTTCAACCACAACTTTCTCGGCCTACCTCTACCTCTCACACCATTCATTCTACTCTTATATATCTGTTTTGCTATTCGACTCTCATCCATTCTCTTAGCATGGCCACACCAACGGAGCACACTCCTTTCATATACGTTCATTACTGGAGCATATAACCCACATTCATTTATTACCCACTCATTTCTGACCCAATCCATCCTACTTTTGCCTCCTCGGATAACTCATACCCACGGCGTTTATTCTACTTCATGGGTATGTCAGGATAGATATAAAAGTTTGTTTATAGCTTTCTTTCTTCAGGATGATGGTTGGAGTAATTCTTAGACTATTAACAGAAATTTGGCCGAGACAATTGTGCATATCCGCCATACCGCTTTTCCTGTACGCTGACGTGTTCCAATTGGCGCTAACTCCAACGCTCGTGTTTTCGAGATAGAACATTCTCTTAAGACGGTAATCTGCAGTACCAAATGCAAGATTCATGAGTCTTATAATCTTTGTTCTACTGATATTTTTAATTAGTTTTTAATTTAAGTAGCAAATGCTATCAAATCTGTAGCCAAGGTTTACAATAGCTGGCCAACCTCCAAGTTTATCACAGCACTTTTCCAGTGAGTAGGAACCCAAAATAAATGGTTGAGTTATCTTTCAAAATTATTCCACGCTTATTTGAAGCAAAATTTACCATTATTGGTCTGAACCAACAGACGCCATGAAGACATTTGCCATGATCTCTTATTTTATCACCTCGAGCACACACCAATTAAAGTACATTCTACCTAATACGAAAATTATTGGTAGGCTAAATGGGTAAACCAAGATCGAGGCCATTTTGCATGGCTTCCATTTCACAAATAATATTATCGTACGAGAGAAGCTGAAACTATATATTTTAAAAGCATAAATTGTGAAAAAAACTGCTGAAGGAATTAGAAAAAAAACAGTATTCATCCATCAGCAGCTTTTAAACCGAAGATAGGTCTGCTACTGCTCTCCTCTCCAATTTCCTTTCAAATTAACGATTTATTTTCCTATTTTTTTCTCCTACGAGCGAACATATAGTGTCTCACAACTTTTAGAGGGATTAAGGTGGGAGCCCCTAGAGACTCGGAGGCTACAGGCTAGGCTTAGGTTGCTTGAGAAATTCAGCACTGATATTTTTCAGAGCGACACACAGAACATTATTGTGATTCCTTACTACATCTCTACGTCTGACAGATGCGATAAAATAAGAAAAATACACTGCCGAACATTGTTACAAAAACTCGTTCTTCCCGCGCACATTAAGCGACCGCAATAAAAACTGAGCTCCACTAAATACTCTCCCAAAATAGGTACATGTCACCATTTCACCCCCTAAAACCTTTACACTGCTGGTGTCCTAACATCCCCTGCCACACGCTTAGCCTCATCCATGCTTCTTAGCCATAGGTTTTCCCGAGATGTTAACTGAGCCGGCTTGCTTTTTTCCATCAAACTCACATACCATATACTCCGTCTTGGTCCTACTCACTCTGAGCCCAAACTTGCGCAGTTTCTGTACTAGATACATACACAATGTTAACATTTATGAACATATGACTCCCTATTATATTAAGTGCAATTGGTTAAAATTCAAGTAATTCAAGTAAAATTCAATGTAATCGCAAGGATTAGCGACTCATCGACTAGGCCTATTCGAGCCAGAAGACGTTTCACAGTGTCAAAATGCAGAACTAAAATCTATCAATTATCAACCATAAATTCATGTTTAAAGGCTTGGAATGAAATTCCAGATTATATTGTGAATGCAAAAAATCCAAGCGAATTCAAAATTAAAATGTTGATTTACTAATTTAGAAATGTTAATGTGTTTGATACTTATATTTTTTCCTTATTTTTTCCCAATCTGTGTTATTGTCTTTATTGTCCTGTTATCCTGATTTTCACGTTATGTATCATTTTATCCATTGTTTATTGATGGTTTATATGTGGTACTTTACATGACGTGTAATTATTTTTCAATGTTCAAGGTAATTGTAATCATTTATGCAGAATTGGAATTATGTTTCAATATTCCATGCAACTTAAAGTCCCAGAACAATAAAGACTGTTTTCAGTTTAAAGTAATTTAAATGTATAGCTCTTGTATGAGAACCTATTAGTTGCAAGTTGTGAGAAATCATTTTGAAGATGGATACAACAATATCTGATAGATTGGGAAAATTTTAGCTTTCAACGTGATTTTTTTAAATTATATTGTTACAATAAGTAATGAGAACCTCTAGGACGAAGAAAGCGAAGCTTGTGATTAAAGTTGGGAGGACACAAACTAGAGCAAGTAGAACAGATTAATTACTTAGGTAGCACGCTAGAGGAAAATGGGCATTGTAGCAAAGATATACGGAAGAGAATAGCGCTAGCTAAGGAGGCGTTCAGTAATAGAAGAGAGTTGATGACGGGGACACTGGGTAAGGATATGAAGAAGAGGCTGGTGAAGAGTTTGATATGGAGCGTAGCGTTGTATGGGGCAGAAACGTGGACCATGAGAAAGGAGGACGAGAATAGGCTGCAGGCATTTGAGATGTGGGTGTGGAGAAGGATGGAGAAGGTTAGATGGATGGAAAGGAAGACTAACGAGGAAGTGCTTGAGATGGTGGGCGAGGAAAGGAATCTTTTGAATGAAATCCGGGAAAGGCAGGGTAGATGGCTGAAGGATGTAATAAATGGGTGATGGGTTGCTGAAGAGTGTGATAGAGGGAAGGATGTTGGGCAAGAGGGGAAGGGGAAGAAAGAGAATAGGTATTATGGACGGGATGAAGAAGGGTAGATCGTATGCAGAGGCGAAAAAGGATATATTAGAGGGAGATAGGCCCCGGAATGTGTAAAAGACCGGGAGGAGATTCGCTGACATTCAACAAAACCTACCTTTACCGGTAGAGTACATAATAACAATAATAATTGTTATTATACTTTATGTACTATATATTTTCACTATACATTTTTTGTGTCACTCCTGCTCCAAAGAAATGTAATCCTAGAGCAAATAAAGCATTATCTTACCTTATCTTTCCAGCAATTCACCCTCTATGTCCTCGATACGGCTTGATCATTTTTTACCGCATTCTCAGTTTTGTCCCTTTCCCAATGCGATTCAGTCTCTTCGCCTCCGAGTTCCTGTTTCCTTTCATATTTACTCGAGGACATGAGTCAGTGAGAAACGCGAAGCGCATACATTTCCCGAGATGAATTTCTTGTTTTTGAGTGGCATGCATTTCCATCTTGTCTTCGGAGGAGGCTGCCGTCTCCACGCGGAGGAGAAAGGGACAGGCAAACGCGACATGCCAAACCCCTTAGGCAGGGGACCCTTATCGTGGGTCTTCTTGCGGTGGCCCGCCCAGACGGCGGCTCGTCAAATTTCGACGACCGCCAGCGGTCAGTCAGGACGCCAGCCGGACTGCTGCCTGTCCCTTGGGGCCGTTGTCTCAGTCCTATCCAATGGTGTGGTATCCATCCATCCATCCTGTGCCTAACTTCTGTCACAGCCCGTCACCTCGCTCATGACGAAGAGGCTCGAAGAGGCCAAAGAAAATTTATAAATCCCTGTTTCCAAACAAGAGGGCAGTGTGTCTCTCTCTTATCACCCGGCAACCATCGATCCTCCGAGCGGTTTCCTACACCTCTCCACTCCCCTAAATGTAACCTATTTTTACTCCATCATGATGCTTCCTTTTTAAGAAGTTCTTTAGTGTAAAATTTCATTTAAGCTGCTACCACTAGCCAGGAAGTTTCGAGGCACTATCATAAAACATACTGTACATCGTATAAAATCTTACATTGTATTAAAGGTGTTTCTTGTATATGAGACCTAAATTGCACAACCTCCTGCCCGATTTCGATAGTTTCGGGCTTAACTTTGTGAAAATCCATTATGAAATCAATAATAAAAATAAATTTCACACATGCAACATCTTCAGGAGTGAAGGAACACTTGAAGATGTTGCCTCTGCAACGAAACCGGTCGTATAAATAAAAATAGCTGTGAAAATTTGCTAGGTCATCTTCATTATTTAACTCCTGCCGAAAGCTATCAAAGAATCTATTCATTTCAAAAGATATCAAAGAATGATTCATGAATGGCTAATTACATTTGATAATATTGATACATTATTGTAAATGATCAATGAATTTAAGTGTTATTATTATAATTTTTATCACATTAGTTGTACAACTGTTTTATTTTTAGCATGTTTTCAAGCCAGCACGGTGGTAATTTTTTTACGCACTCAATTTCGTTTGCATATTTACACTTGAATTTTGAAATTTGAAATAAGTGTTATAATTGTAATCACATTTGTTGTAAAACTACTTTATTTTTTGTATTTCTTTCAAGCCAACGCAGTGGTAATTTTTTTACGCACTTAAGTTTTGTTTGCATAATTTCATATCTCGTAAATTTTGGTTCAGTGCGTCCTTTTCCACGCATTATGATTCTGAAATTAGCCTAAATGCAGGCTTAATGCCTTATAGGCTAATTTAATTCCTTATACAGAAAAAAGAAATGTACTGATGCATGCATGGAAGAATGAATATATTATTATATATAAGAAGCACGCTCTTACATGTCAGTGAAGCCTGGACAATGGTAAATGCAGAGACAATTCTGTAAAAAATTATCGTGGAAAATAATGAACTTATTTTGAAAACTTTTTGAGATAACGCACAACCTGAAAACTTAAACAAACCTGATGAGTACCTGATGACGACACCGCTGTGTCGAAACATATTGTACCAAGAAAATAAATTTGTAGAATGAAACCAAGTTACTTTTTCATTTGTGAAATTCAACTTTCACATAGTTAAGCCTCAAACTATGGAACGTGAAAACTTAAACTTTTACGAGATTTAGGCGTTAGAAATTCCTAAAATTCCTATTAAAAACGATATCATCTCGGTGGAGTTGATGCGCGTACCGTATCCCATGGAAAAAGATTTCTATTTTTTGGAACATATCCCTTAAAGTATAACGGTAAGTGGCTCATATTTTGACATATTTGGAAAGGCGATATATTTTTATTCAAAATTTTACCAAATGCATTTGATTCTGAGTGAAATGATAGCTCACTCTTACCACTCAAAGATACTTTACAAATTTTCAAGCATAAAAACACGTAGAAGTAATTAGGACTGGTTGAAATAGGGACTAATTTCCTAAGGGTCCATCTGTTCATTATTTCCTGGTTCCCATATCCTAGCTATTCTCGTCCTAGACACGCTCATCCGTGGACGTGCCGTGTCAACCAGAATTGTCCTAAAAATTTTTTGCGTTCGACCTCGACACAAGACAGACCGTTAGTGCGTCGTCGGCTGACGGGCAGACAGATAAGACGAGGCTTCCATTTCACAAGTCAACCGTTTCGAGGCGAGCCCAACGGCCCATCGCCCGTTCCCATCATCTCGCCTTTCTTATGTCTCCTCCTCCCGTGAAAGCGAGCGCGGCATTTCGTAAACACTGCCTCTTCAAGGTGCCTCCTCCTGTTTCTTTCCAGGAAGATGCTTCCTTCTTGACGACAGAGGTAGAATGAAGCGTTGCCGTAGCGAAACGGCTGCAGCCGCCAATGTTTCCCCTGCAAAAAAATTCTGCATAGTTTCCTGATGAATACTTCTACAGAATTTCTTAAAAAGTTCTGTAGATATTCCTTAAAGTATTGAAACGCCATTTTACGGAATTTCCTTCGACGTTCTGCAGAATACCTCAGGATGTTCTACAGAATACCTTAGGATGTTCTACGGAATTCCTTAGGACGTTCTACAGAAGCCCTTTGACGCTCTGTAGAGCTCCTTGCAAGCTCAAGGAAACCACACATATTTCCATGGAGTTGCTGAAGTTCTACAGAACAGCTTGTAAGGAGTTGTTTTGCTCTGCAGAAAATAGCTCTACAGAACAGATGTCAGAACAGATGTTCTGTAGAGACAAGCTCTCGTGTTCCTTACAGATCCTTAAAAAAGGAACTAGTTCTGAAGAAAAATTCAATGTCTGTAGAATTCCTTACGTTCTACAGAACAGCTTCTAAGGAATTATTTAGCAGGGTCCTTCAGGCAACTGTTTCAAATGAGCGTCGAAAATCAAGGCCCGTTGGACATAAAGGTTGCCTCGAAACATGTCAACTAATAAACACTTCTACTTCCCGATCCACGCCGTTATTGGCTTGCCTTTCGCGTGAATTCACTGACGTCACGCGACGATTATATTTTTATTCGGCGAGTCTTTTCAAGAGAGTTCATGTAATTATCATTTGAATAAATGTTGAAATAATTCCTCTTAGGTATTCAATCCTTAGATTGGTCTGCAGCAGTCCTCCAGTCAGCTCTCTTTTCGGCACTTCTTTTCAGTTCCTAATAGCTGGTGCAGTTCAAATTCTCCAATACTTGCTACGGATAATCAAGTCGAGGTCTTCCTCTACATCTTTTTCCTTCAGTCGTTCCTTCTAGTATCGTCTTTATCATGCTCTCGTGCCTCAGAATGTGCCTCACAAGTCTTGTCCTCCTGTTCCTTATACTTCTCCAAACGTCATTATTTTCTCCTTTTTTCTGATAAACTTATTCATTTGTTATTTTATCTTTCCAACTGATCTTGAGCATCCTCCTGTAGCACCAGTTTTCAAAGGTTTAAGTCTCCTTTTCTCTTCTTTCCCTATTGTCCAGGTTTCACACCCATATAGGGAAATAGTCCACACGTACGCTTTTAATAATCTCTTCCTCGTACACAACTTGACAGTGTTTGTAGTGAAGAGGTGTTTTTTCTTGTTAAGACCTATCTTTGTCCGTTTCATTCTACTTCTTATCTCCCTTTTACTTCTACCATCTTTAGTTATTATGAAATTATTACAAGAATGGAATTGCAGAACATAAATCACCGAACAGATTAAGAAAGTAGTATCATTTATCACCTGTATTTCAATGCACTTATATACGGGCTTGTCTGTGAAGATGCTAGTGACGTCACGGCAGGAGTGCAGGCGCTAGCAACCATTTCGGTAATTCGTAAACAACTCCGATTGAGGCGACCTGTATATTCTATGGAGCTTGTTGCAAACAACATCGTACCGCAGCCTCTCAGTAGCACTCTCTGCTGTGCAGCGGCATCTGACAGGTGATGCTGACTGTATAGTCTTCTATTCATTCCGGTTGCACTGCACGACTGGCTGCGTTGCGGCTTAAAGCTACAATTTTTTGGATTTAAATCTACTTTAGGCGTTTGCCGATCAATTCACCCAGCACTTTCCTGCTCCTCCCCTTCGTTGCAGATAGAATCAGAACTGCATAGTGTCTTGCAAGAATCTAAACGAACCTATTACTTCATTAACGTGAAGAATTGCCTTATTACTAAGATCCATCGGCAATTTACTAACAGAGCCGATCAATCACCCGTTGTGCGGTATTACCGGTTACTGTACATAGTTACTGTCCCGTTATGAAACAGTTTCAGTCGCGAAACAGTTGCAGTGATACTGCAGCGTTCTTTTAGCAGTAGTAATTCCAAACATTCTGAAGGGATGGAGGCCCATGATACCATCTCGTGATCTCTGCGACCCAATCTCAGTTTTTTGTGCCGAATTTAAACGCTCTATTATGACTGTCTTGTTGTTACAGCGATCATCCCTAATGCCCATCACTCACGGTACAATGCATCGCACAAAAAGATGATTTCTTCTCCCGACCTCTATCTGTTAAAATTATTTTTTTTCTGAATACGTAGGTCCAGTCATTAATAAATCGCGGTATTACTCTTTCTCCCACTTATCGCTATATTACTATTCTTCTTTAGTGCTCGGAGTTTTTTTAAATTTCTTTCCATGATAAAATATTTTTTTAATCACATAAGAAGAAATGCAGAAGCAACCCCGGAGAAGCACAAAAACATGTGAAACATTTGCAAAAGAGTTTTACCACAATTCTCTAGTGATTGGATCTGAGTGTACGAAAAAAAAAAGAAAAACGTTTTGCACAATTGGTTAAGAAACTACTAATTGGAACGTGGCGAGGAACATTTCTCAAGATGTAGCACTACGCTAAAGCATGTTTCAACAGAACTTTCTGAGAAATATATCAAGTTCTGTTTTTTTCAATTATATACTGAGTTACGCATTGAAGTACTTTAGCTCCTGTCTGGCTTGATTAATTCACCAGTAAAAATATACGAACTTAAGATTTGCTACGCAAGCGAGAATCCGTCCGTACAGGAAATTACTTGGTCGCTATTCGGTACTTGTATGCTCCAACGGAAGAACTGATCCTTTCCATTGGCAGGTATTTTTTTTCAGGAACAATACGAAGGCTTCCAGTGTTTTCACATCGGTATAATTATGCTACATAGAAATATCATTTTACCTAGATATCAATGAATTTGGTGTCATTCTAAAGAAACATATATATCACCCTGTAGAAAAATATATAACGTACCGCGTGAAAAAAATGAGTCAAGTTAAACACTAATTTAGATATTTTCATATGATTACTTACAATTTCTGTCATATAAAACTACATTATTGCCCCAATAATAATGCAATATTAAATTCGTGTGTCTCACAGTTGGCGAAATTAAAATATACACATCGAATATGGTCCCTATTATGATAAAGGAACTATCTCGCTCGCACTGCCTTAAGTCAGGAAGTGGTTTGTAAGGAAAGGGTATTATGAAGGAAATTATTGGAAAGGGAAACAGATTCATGGAGATAACGGCAATAAGTAAATTCTTTGACTTGGCCTACCCCGAAAGGCAATGGCGCGATGGCTATGTGTGTATGTATGCATGATGCATGAGTATTTTTTAATAATGGTAGAGACTTTATTAAAGCTCATTGCTCCGGACTTCATTTTACTCTTACAATGTATACTTGCTGTGACCTGCTTGCTGCATCTATTTGAAATGGAAATAGTTTTCAGTGGTACCAAAAATGACAATTTTCATTCATCGCGCACCCGAAGATACGTGATTCCCGGGCCAGTACGGGTGCGTGGGCGGAGACCAGCAACAGCCGGCCCGTTACTTCATCTCGCCCGGCGACAATGGATTCGTGGTCGTCGAGCACGTGTTCACGGGCCGTGCGTTGGGTTTAACAATCGGTCGACCGCGGTGCCCATCCCGCGTGATTGGCGTACGAATGCCGTGTTTTCGGTCACGTGCCACTCTACCTCGAATGCCGGCTCGTATGAATGGGCCATCGTGACACTGCGTCACGCACTCATGTCGACACTGAGGTTTATTTCATTGGTGCTCCTTGTCGGAAGTAGTTTGTTAAGGTAGTCATGCTTTCATTTGGATTCTAGACAGTTTCGGCAAAATGGGCTCGGTCGTAAATTAGATTTTTTAAATTCTCTACCTGAAAGAATGATACAATAATGTATGACTCCGCTATAGACATGATTGTGGGTGTTACGAGAGTTCTGGCTTTTATATAATAACTAGCTGAATTACCCGGCGTTGCTCAGGATCATACTTCCTCCAAAACCTCTTTTTTTGAGAGGTGAGATGTTAGTAAGTAGTTGTGATAACAGAATACATTTCAAGTAATTGTTTTACTAAATTAATATTTTCTTCTGCAGAGCATCTATACAATTGTGAGACAATAGTAAGTAAACAATGTGACAATATCTCCCATGAATAATAAATATTATAAGCCAAATGACTGAAAAATTGACAGAATGATAAAAAATAACATGGTAAAATAAAAACAATGAAATTTGTAAAACTTGTTTAATGTAGTGGAGAGACAATTTTTTGAAACCCTTTACTGTAATCATACTACCTGCACAGCCAGGATAAAAGAACATTATAGTTAAGTACATAATTCGAGTACTTCCTAGTTGAGTAGCTATTCAGAATTTCATTTTCATTAATTAAGATTTGATTTAATGTTTATTTTTGTTTGTTGATTTGGTTGTCAAGGAAAATGCGTAAAAGAAAATCGATTGAAAAAAAGAGAAACTTCATTCTTTCGGGCATGATACCACTAATTTTAGTAGTATCATGCTTTAGGGTATGCGATAAAATGAATTTCAACTCTCTATCTTTAGTTAAAATTGTTTTAAAAAACGAAATAATTAACCGCTGCACAAATCCCAATGCTTATAATTCCTAATCGGCTCAACTAAGCAATATGAATTCCAACAGCAATGACCGAAATCTGGTTGTCAAGCGAATATGGTATTGTTGATTTCACAAAAAAAAATGTGTTTCTGCAGCTAAAAACGCAATTTTCAGTCAATTACGAAGTGAAAAGGATAATTAATTGAAAGAATTAAAAAAAATCATTCTTTCAGACATTTGATAAAAAAATTCCAACTCTCTATCTTGAGCTGAAATAATTAAAAAAAGTAAAAAATGAAACCACTGCACAAAACCCGATACGTACCGCGAACCACCTAAGGGCCCTTTTTTGGGACCTTTATGGGCTCTGAGATCATTTTAAAGTAGCCTACAACTTTCCTCCTGCCTTGAGCTATTACTCGGCAAAATTTCAGCACGATAGGATTATAACTGTAGTAATGCACTTACCCGTCGGGCGTTGTTGCGCGAAAAGTATTCGAAAGATTAAGAGGACCTTGAGGGGGGGGGGGGGGCCAAATTTAAAAAATTTTATACCTAAAACCTTCAAAACCTTCGCAAGAGTGTACTCAACAACTTCTTTAAGTTTCTTGGCGATCGGATTAACGGTGTAGTAATGAATACAGGACACACAGACATACATTCGTTTTTATATATATAGAAGACTATCCCTGCGTTCAATGAAACAGCCAAATCCTTCCGTTTAGTGGCACTTTTTCTCACAAAATGAACTTCAGTTTGCATGGAGAGTCATACGAAAGTGGAAGGACCTCGGTGAGAAATGATATTTATCTTTCATTAAAAAATGTAAATTCTGATAAAAACCGCAAATTGGTGCTATCGATTGAACGACGATAAAATTTAGGCAGAGCCTTCGACGCTTTTGAGTTATTAGCGTATAACTATGGCAGTTGAATTCAATATGCGTTTTTAAAAGGGCAATGTTATAAGCTAAAGTCAGTACGCCATCTACTAATAGGCCCGACGCCCGAGCGCAATGTGTAACCTCATTTTCATACACCTATTGTAAATATATAGCCTATATACCGCTTACAGGCTAACGCACAAATTTTAAAATTTTACTATGATTTCCGTCGATAACTTACTATAAATCAACATGTACTTACCTCTTTCATATGGGTTACCCTTAAATCAATCATTCATGTGCTTAAAAAATTAATTACTCGCATTCTCGGTGAAAACTATTTAAAATCAAGTAGATTCCATACCACTTAGCAGCCAATATATGTTTAAAGACCTATTTCCCTTTAAGGTGGTTTGAGCGAAATATAAAATTAACTGGAAATAAATGAATCTCATTTTTTAGAAAAAATATCTCACCCTTCTAATGACACCAAAAAGTCAACCCCTTACCACATTACTTTCGGAATTATTTACCAGAAAATACCAGCCCTTTTACATGGGAATTGGCACGTGTATGCACTCCAGAGAGAGATTATTTACAAAATGAGGAACTTCTAACTCCTAGATCCCATCAAAAAAACTAATAGCGTGTAGTTTGTATGTTTTCTCAACTACTTTTGAAAATTAATCATATTCTCACCGCTGTAAATTCTTCATTACCACAAAAAAACCTTCCATTTTGATGGAGTTTCAAACGCACTGCGTGAAAAAAATGGGTCAAGTTAAAGACTTATTTTGATATTTTCATTTTATTACTTACCATTTCTGTCATATAAAACTGTATTACTGCACCATTAATGATAAAATATGTAATTAATATTTCCTAAAGCTGTTGAAATTAAAACATATAATTCGAATATGGTCTCTATTATGACTAGGGAACTATCTCACTCGGACTACCTTAAATTTCGATCAGATGGTCGATATTTTTTGCTTTACATCCGATGATTCGTCCATTCCGTCGTAATATCCATCAGAAAGTAAGGAAAGAAGAGGGTTAAATAATATGGATGTTATTTCGGTTGTCACGCTTTAGTTTGATGACGTAGTGTCCTCTCCACGCACATCAATGATTTGGACTCATATAGTGGCGGAGACACTTCTTTAAGTTATGGTTCCAACATGACAGCCAGGATTTTACATTGATAGCAATAACATTCTAAATGCGACGAGCTTTCAAACGCGAGTTTATTCGTATTCAAAGTGCTGCGGAGAAATTTACATCTTTAATCTTAACAAGTCACCCAATTATGAAATACACGCCTCGACATATGAAATGAAAAAGCACCCGGTGCAAATACAGTGGAGCTCAGTGCGAATCCCACTCTTGGGGTGTTGCGTTGGAAACGTTCGCAATTATTCCGATCACGTAACCAAGGAGACACGTGGCATAGAGACGAACGGTCCGAGATTTTGGTAAATTTTGTCCGCCTGAATGAATAACTTAAGCGTTCTGCGTATCATTTGCAGCGTCTTTAAACCCAATATTTATATTTTCCCGACAAAAACTCGATAAGGAAGACTCCGTTAGATTTTTATGAGTGGCATGAATAACCGAAATACCGAACCCCTCCGCGTTTGAGACACGCAAATCATACATAGCTCGTGCTCGTAGTTATCTCTACCGGTTCAAACACACAGCCCCACAGGTTTTTTTTTCATTTTGAATTTAACACATCGAAGCGTGATTCATTCCAAGACCATGACCTAAAGCCCTCGAGATCACCACGGACACAGAGGCCTTTTCAGGTAGTTCGCTAAACATTTTGCCTTAAAATGACAATATCATTCAATTTCGATTTCTGACAATATACCTAATGCATGGATCAAAGTATATGCGATATCATTATACACCATACACCTTGAGATCACCATAGACATAAAGGCATTTTCAGGTAGTTCGATACAACATATTAGCTTAAAATGACAGTGTCATACATTTTTAAATCACTGACAATATACCTAATAAATGGATCGAATTAAATGCGATATGATTGCGGAATTCGATATTTTAAGGTATAATTTTGCAGTCAAGAATAACAGTACTAAAGAGCCAAAAACTTCTCTTACGCCGACATACATCGTCACTTAGTTATATCGGTGATGTTCAAAGGATGCCGATTAGATTTATCTACGATAAACCTTAATTGAATGCGGAATTCGATATTATAGGGCATTATTTCGCAGTCAAGGATAACAGTACTAAACAGTCACAAAATGGTCTTACACCGATATATATATATCGGTACTTAGTTATATCGGTGACTTTCAAAGGATACCAACTTGTTTTACCCACGATAAACCTTGATTTAGCGCTGCCATCTCACTTTTGCCACTGGATTCATTCTCCAGTATGGTACCGTTAATTGCACCTCTTATTCTTCACAAAACCAGGGCGCAAATTCACCATCAAAGTAAATGCCACGAATTACGTCTCAGAGAGGAATAAAGTGGGAGGAAATATAATCGGTTCCGTACTTCGAAGACGACGTGCCGTGACAAGAGGAATGATAGGAAAATTACAGAGATACATCTGGGGCAAATGATGATTTCCCGATTTTGTTTCCAACGGGAGCGTTAAATTACTCCACTAGTGTGCTCCGGTCAACCATTGTTCACGGTACATATGCGTATCTTAGGGTAAGTCGAGCAGTCGCTCAACTCCGTTGGTCCAATTAAAGCTGGCAGGTCTATTGGCCGAGTAATTCAATAAGAACTGGACCAATCGAGGCATTCAAAAATATTTTCGTGACGAGAGAAAACATTTTGTTGCAATTAAAATTCGGGATGTATGCCGCATAACGGTGTTCAGGACTCGTCTTTGGCGGAGCAAAGCATGGCTGCAAGGCGAAAACATTTAAGGCAGTTGGAGCGAAGTATCTTTTCACTTGGAAATCAATGAATTTGGTCTCATTTTACAGAAAAATATCTCACCCTTAAAATCTAATGACACCAAAAATTCAACCCCATTACCACATTACTTACGGAGATATTTGCCTTAAAATACCGATCCTTTTACATGGGAAATGGTACGTGTACAGATGTCCAGAGAGACATTATTTACAAAATGAGGTGTTTTTAACACCTAGAGATCGTTAAAAAAGTAACATAAGCAGTTTGTATACAATAGTTCTCAACTATATTTGAAAATTTATCATAATGTCACCGCAGAAAGTTCTTGGGTATCACAAAAAACTTTCCGTTTTGAAAGAGTTTCAAACGCACAACGCGAAAGAAATGAGTCAAGTTATAGACTTATTTAGATATTTTTATTTAATTACTTACAATTTCTGTCATACAAAACTGTATTATTGCATCATTAATAATGCAATATTTAATCCATGTGTCTCCCAGATGGTGAAATTAAAACGTATAATTAGAATATGGTCTCTATTATGACTAGGGAACTATCTCGCTCGGACTACCTGAAGGAGCTGAAACACAGCGATGATTCAAAATACGAGCCCCAATCATTTACAACCACTATAAAGTATTTACTGAGAAGTAATTACTACATATGTATTCTCAATAGGCGTTAGTTATCATCAGAACAAATAGAATAACCAATTTGATACAGGGATCGGATTGGTGCGGCAGCTAGATTAACGGTTTTCTATCCGGTAGTCCAGGGCTCGAGAACCAGCAGTGGTGGATATTTTTCAGTGGATCTTAGATCTCTCGTTGAGCGCTTTGCATAGAGAAATCCAAGTGAAACAACCCGCCTATCAGGCCGGTTGGGGGAGTTAAACTGTGAGCCCCTGAGAGTTTTTGCCAGAGTAGTTTAATACCATTAAGGTGGGAACGGCATTGCGTCATAAAACTATAGCCTGAAAATCAACACATCCGCCATATTGCTTCCCCAGTTGTGTCCATGGTTGCCTATGAATAGCATGGAGGAATGGCCTCATCAGAAAATATAAAGCAAGAACGTCTATTTAATGCTGATAATATAAAGTAAGTAAATCTTAAAACGGTTTTATAAATATTTTTTAAACGATATTTGAAAATTAATCATATTGTCACCGCAGTAGATTCTTGGGTATCACAAAAAACCTTCCGTTTTGAAGGAGTTTCAAACGCACCGCGCAAAAAAATGAGTCAAATTAAAGACGTATTTAGATATTTTCATTTAATTACTTACAATTTCTGTCATATTAAACTATATTATTGCACCATTAATAATGCAATACTTAATTGATATGTCCTACAGCTGGTGAAATTAAAACGTATAATTCGAATATGATCTCCATTATGACTAGGAAACTATCTCGCTCGGACAACCTTAAGTATTCTATTTCAACACTTTTAGTTGATACCTTCAATGAGATAAAAAAGTAGAGCAACTAAAATTGTCTTTGTAAACTTTGATTTTTTCGAGTCATTATATCATGGAAATAATCTTAATATTTGGGGGGGAGGAGCCACCTCATGCCACCTCCGAATTGCGGATTCACCAAGTTTTCTTGGTCGGTCCGTGGCCACCAGAAAACTGAAGCTAAAACGATGAAAATATGTAGGTAATAAACATAAATCTTTTATGTACCATATTCACCCCTCTAACTGCCTTTTTAATCTTTTTTAGAGTAAACAAATTGAAAACATATATTTACTCTTCTCAACGGGTAATTACTCTCAAAAAATTTCTTGAACAAGTAAAAAGATACTTACTCTGCGAAATTATTAACCAAAACGGAAAAACAAATGAGGTTTGGTGACGTTGTGGTGATAACGCGAGTACTCTGAAAACAAAGACTACGTAACCAGTTGGAGATAAAATTCGGAATAGTGGTGTAAGCACTTTCTGGTTTTTCCAAGTAGTACCTAGCGAATGGACCAACCTACATCGTCTACCTCCCTCCTCCGTTAGTCTGCAAATTCCTTCCAGATTCTTAATTATAGGATTGGATTGGATTTTTGGGGAGGCGACCGAGGGCTAAGGTTATCTGCGCCATATGGGGATAGGTGAGGGAGGAAGAATGGATAGAAACCCGGCGTCGGCATTAGCCTTCTCTTAACGAAAGGCGCCAAGGGGACCACGGTTTAACGTCTCATCCGACAGATGGAGTAGTTTACTTGAAGTGACCTCCACAAGGCACTCCACAAGAAGGGATCGGGTTTTCTCTTAAAAACATCCTCCACTGCAGGGATTTGAACACTGGCCGCCCGTATGGTTAGCCAGTACTCTGGCCACTAAACCAACCCGATCCCCTTCTTGATTTTTTTTGTTTGAGCCATCTTTACCCCGCTAACCGACTTCACTCCGGTTTACGGAATTTTGGAAATGTGATCGGTCAAAACTATTCGTTTTACTATATTGTCCTTTTCACAAAACGTTCATCATAGCACGAACAATTTGTTGTTACCATTAATGAATTGATAGTTCTTTGAGATTTTCATTTAAGGTAGTCCAAGCGAGATAGTTCCCTAGTCATAATAGAGACCATATTCGAATTATACGTTTTAATTTCACCAGCTGTAGGACACATCAATTAAATATCGCATTATTAATGGTGCAATTGTATAGTTTTATATGACAGAAATTGCAAGTAATTAAATGAAAATATTTAACTAACTCTATAACTTGACTCATTTTTTTCGCACGGTGCGTTTGAAACTCCTTCAAACCGAAGGTTTTTTGTGATACCCAAAAACCTACTGCGGTGACAATATGATAAATTTTCAAATACAGTCGTGGAAACATACAAACTATACGCTGTTAGTTTTATTTATGACATCTAAGTGTTGAAAATTCCACATTTTGTAAACAATGTCTCTCTGTAGTGCATAGACGTACCTTTTCCCATGTAAAAGGGCTGGTATTTTTATGAAAATATCTCCGAAAGTAATGTGGTACGAGTTGAATTTTTTGTTTCATTAGAAGGGTGAGATTTTTTTCTCTGAAATGAGATCAAATTCATTGATTTCTAGGAAAAATGATATTTCGGTCAAACTACCTTAATATAATATTGAAATTCAACCCCAATGCTGATGATGTTGCCCATCAAATAAGGGCCATCATAACAAGATCGTTCCTTTGTAATACTTGCTTTTAAAATATAATTGACGATCCTAAATTTGATTAAGCAAATATCTCATCATATATTTTCCTATAGTTTGAGTGCTTATGGTAACATACTATAAAATTGTTGATCAAATGACATTTGATCTGAAGGAAAGCGGTTTCTGCAGCATCATAGCATGAGACATTTATGTAATTCGCTCTATTAAACCTTCATTGAAATTCCATAAAACAACCTAATTTGTTTATAGCTCGACTACAGCTCACTTTTCGAGAAAAAGATCAAAAGTTTTACTGGTAAAATATTTGGAGAAAATGGATTGTAAATTAAAAGTAGCTGAAATTATCTGACAGCCACTTTTTTAGCAGGTGTAGTATGTTAACTACAGAGTAGCAGCTCCTTTATTTTAGGAATTAGCTAAAAAGTAGACATATTCGTATGTTTTGCAGGCTTATTCCGACTTATTCCGACCATGAATATTGCATTACCTGTCTTACTCTATGTCTACGAGGTCCCATTAAAGCCACCGCTAGGCTGTGAGGTACGGGATTATTCTACTCCAGGCTTGCAGCACTCGTACAAGTTCAAAGCCGAACCTCGCACGTTCCCCCGGCAGATAGGCGCGGAGAAATCAGAAGAGCAAGACGCGGTGAATCCGGAAACTACGAGAAAGCTAAGGGTACAGCATAGAAGAGCTGGCTAACATGCTGTTTCTTTCAATATTATAACATACATTTTATTCGACACATATTTATTTCCTCGTTTTTGACAGGCAACGCTAATAACCATGTAAATTTTACTGTGATATTATGATCGTCTCTCTAGAGGATGAAAGGGTGAGGAAGGAATTGAGTGAATGGAGGATAACGAAACAGATCAAATATGTTAAGAGGAAGAAGTGAAAGGCAGGGAGACCCGCGATTAACAGCTAGACTCCAATATATGAATATCCCTAGTAAGCTAATCCCAATAATTATTTATTCTTACCATAATTTTACAGTTATTTTATAAGCATGTAATTAATATGTCTGTTTTTAATGTAAAATTTGTAATACGTTTTCATTTTTGTTTTATTCAATAACTTTTCAAAATGTCATGTAAGTACATTGCACTTTTGCTGCTTGGAACTGGACTGGACTGTGGACTGTGTTATACGTAGTTACCTGTTACAGGAGTAATAAAATTATTTATTGTAACTTTAATGCTACCGTTATTTTATGAGCATGTAATTAACATATTTTTTTATGCAAATTTTGTATTAGATTTTTCATTTTGTATTTATTTAATAACAATTCAAAATGTTATTGCTTGGAACTGGACTGTAATGTGTAATCATTCAATTGTAAATGTTATAGTTATATCTTACAGCAGTAATTAAATTATTTATTATTTCAACCAAGACTATTTTATAATCATGAAATTAATATGTCTGTTTTTATCCAAGCTTTAAACAAATATTCATGTGGTACTTTTTAATAACCATTCAAAATGTCACGTACATTATACTTTAGTTGCTTTTTAGGGTATGTGCCCAGGGCATTGAATAAATCGATTCTATTCTATTCTAACGTGTCCTCGAACGGCCAATTAACTCAGTTATTTCAAAACTGATAAAAGAGCATTGTTTTACGATACAACTTCCTTCATTTTTTACTGAAATCATGCTGATTTGCCAATCACGTCGGTTTCCAAACACCCTGGACGACTCACGAAATCAAATCTCATAAGCAGAGTGCATTCAATTTAACAACATGCACGTCTCCTCTTCCAAGGAGATTCGTGCAAGTCGTCACGTTATTCCAGGAATGACGCAATACAAGACAAACGAGGGCACTATGAAGGACAACACGCCGCTCCTTTGGAGGGCTTTTAAACGGGGACACGAGTTGGCGAGCGGGTCAACGTGAGGGACACGCTAAAGAGCCACACAGGGAGATATTTTCAATACTGCCGAAACCGAAATTACATGTGGGGGTCATAGATTGAAACACTTTGAAATTTCCACATGAAAATTTTATTTTAATGAACTTTTTTTTCCTACTCCAATAAAAACACTCTCATAGTTACACTTCACCATTTCATCTGCTCGATATTTTATCCTTACATTATTACATCTAGATTTGTTAAAGGACGTTATGATAACCCGCCCCACCTCTCCTCTCCCTCCCCCTCCTCCCCTCCCCCTGTCCCTCCCCCCCTTCCTTCCACCTCAGTCCTCCTTTCCTTCTCAGTCTTCTTCGCTCTTGTGAACAAGGTGCTAGTGGCACCGAAATATTAAGAAACTCAGTAAGTGTGTTCATTTTTTTCTGTTTTTCTGTGTTTAGCGTCTGCCTCTCTCTGGCAAACTGTTCATATATATATATATATATATATATATATATATATATATATATATATATATATATATATATATATATATATATATATATATATATACGATGTGGATAGGATGGAGGAGATAGACACACAAAAAAAGAGACGATCACACTTACATAGCTAGCTTTCGGAACTAGTCCGTCTTCAAGGCGTATCACGGAACAAATGTCGTGTGCGCTGGTGAGGATAGGGGTAGGAGGGGCGGTAGGTTAGGGGAGTGGGGATGGGGGAAGGGGAAGGGGTTTTTCCCAGCGGTTGACGAACGGTTCTTGAAAAGGGGAAATTTTTACCAGCTCGTGTCTTGGCCGGAGAGAGCGGAAGGGGTCGCAGTGAGGGTGGGGGGGGGGGAAGAAGGAAGGGAAGGGGGTAAATGGAAATCAATCAATGGAAATACAGCCAATCTCCTACCCAAATGCCCCACAGTATGTTTCAGACGTCCACCTAACTTAGCCAATCTTCTTCGCTCCAATTCTTCGCGAGAGGGTACATCGAATGACACTCCCCGTCCCACCACACAGAGATGCAACAAACCACGGTGCAAAACGTGCAACATGTTTCGCCCCCTATCCTCATTTCAGAGTCCTAACACAGAGACGCCGTTCGACATCAAAGCCTCCGGCTCTTGCGACTCCCACAACTTAGTTTATGTGTTACAATGTAAACTATGTCCCGGTTTTTATGTGGGCGAATGTATTACACCCCTTAATATTAGAATGAATAACCATCGGTGCACCTGTAAAGACCCATCTTCCACTTTCCCCGTCCCTACTCATGTGCGGAAGCATGGCTTGTCCTTTGACAAGTGCTTTGAGGTGGCAATATTGATCTCCCTTCCCCCGGACGCCCCGTTAATTGAAGTGCGCCAGAAGGAGCTGGCCATAATCTGGTTGCTAAAATCGTACGCCGCGCCCGGATTAAATAAAATACATTAATCGCACGCTCCCCGTTGTTTTCCATTTACCCCCTTCCCTTCCTTCTTCCCCCCCCCCCACCCTCACTGCGACCCCTTCCGCTCTCTCCGGCCAAGACACGAGCTGGTAAAAATTTCCCCTTTTCAAGAACCGTTCGTCAACCGCTGGGAAAAACCCCTTCCCCTTCCCCCATCCCCACTCCCCTAACCTACCGCCCCTCCTACCCCTATCCTCACCAGCGCACACGACATTTGTTCCGTGATACGCCTTGAAGACGGACTAGTTCCGAAAGCTAGCTATGTAAGTGTGATCGTCTCTTTTTTTGTGTGTCTATCTCCTCCATCCTATCCACA
Source organism: Ceriagrion tenellum (assembly GCA_963169105.1). Taxonomy (NCBI): domain Eukaryota; kingdom Metazoa; phylum Arthropoda; class Insecta; order Odonata; family Coenagrionidae; genus Ceriagrion; species Ceriagrion tenellum. The sequence continues at coordinate 13,608,810 of OY720639.1, forward strand.
TCGTGTGTTCATCGCCGCATGGCTGACTCCAATCCATCAACGTATATATATATATATATATATATATATACTGCGTATTATGCTAGGTTTGATCATCTTAGCAAGATTAGAGAGATAGATTGTCGTACCGATAGATTTAAAATGTCATTTTTCCGGCGTACAATAAGAGAGGAGAATAGGCAGCGTAGCAAAGGGTTAGGTAGGGGAAATATAGTTAGTCTGTAGTGTATGATTCATGTAATAACAACCAATAATCCCTTTCTTATTATGTAGACACCATCTAGCCGCATATAACCCTGTTATCAAGCATGTCTCCATTAAATATCCTAGTTGCATGTCTCCATTAAATATCCTAGTTGCATGTCTCCATTAAATATCCTAGTTGCATGTCTCCATTAAATATCCTAGTTGCATGTCAATAGTGCATGTTTGGTGACCTTCACCCCCTGCCACACACCCTCGTGGTGGCTCGCAGAGTATTACGTTGATGTAGATGTTAACACGGCTGGTGTCCTAACACCCCCTGCCACACGCCCATACGGCGGCTCGCAGGGTAGTATGTAGATGTAAATGTAGAGGGGTCTCTTTGTCCACTTTAACCATCAGACGAGGAGAAAAAAAGGAAAGACGCTTGAGGTTAGATTCCCATCCCAATGGGAATCGCTATCACAGAGAAGATTAAATTATAGGCTCATCCTCTTAACTCAATTTCAGAAAAAAAACATTTCTCTGGCGACGTGAAAAACATACTATTAACCCCCTCGTACTACCGTAGATTAGATAGCGTCAATAAAATTAGAGAGATATATTGTAGAATCGATAGGTATAAAATGCCATTTTTAACAGCTATGATCGTCGTCATGAATAGTGCGAATAGTGAGATTAGCTAGACTGTAGATCCTTCTCTTTATATAATCTACGTTCTTATTTATACATTGTATAAATATTGATATTCTTATTTATGCATGATATTTGGAATCTGTGGAAGTAGTCTTTGTATTCCTTGCATGTTGGAACGATTGACGATGAAATGTTTCTAGGTTAGTAGATTTTTGGTTGGCTCGTTGCATGTGTGGTACGCTGGTTTCGATGTAATTTCGGTGTTCTACCGTATAATTCATGCATACCTGTTTCGGAAGCACCCGCTGCCACACACCCATTGGTTGGCTTGCAGGGTATGACGTAGATGTAGGTGTAGGCTAATGGTTTTTTCGTGGTGAATTTAGTAGCTCAGTTCATGCTAGATACTCCGTTGGAAAAGTCTCGAGTAAACTGGTTCGCAATATTTCAGGCTACGGGTGGGTGTTCTGGGCAAGCTTTCTCATAAATTCTCAAGTATATAAAGGATAAAATGCCATTCCCCCGCAGTTTTAAAGGCTCTTTCAAATCGGGTAACGTGACGAAAGACGAGCGCAGAACTAACCAGCACGGCTGGGCGACGTCTTCCATATTGATAGCTTACGCACCGGAATCCGAACACTCCTTCCCTCGAGCACAAAAGAAAACTAAAAAAGCCAAAAACAATGAGCGTCACTCACCGTATGTTTCCTGACATTCCGCGGAGTATCGCACGAGGTCAGAATTACGGAAGCAAGCCACGTGATGCACCGTCTGCTCTGTGTTGGGATTTAAGGTAGTCCGAGCGAGATAGTTCCCTAGTCATAATTGAGACCATATTCAAATTATACTTTTAATTTCACCAGCTGTAGGACATATCAATCAAATATTGCGTTATTAATGGTGCAATAATATAGTTTTATTTGACAGAAATTGAAAGTAATTAAACGAAAATATCTAAATAAGTCTTCAACCTGACTCATATTTTTCGCGCGGTGCATTTGAAACTTCATCAAAACGGAAGGTTTTTTAGTGAAACCCAAGTACTACTGCGGTGACAATATGATTAATTTTCAAAAATAGTTGAGAAAACATACAAACTACACGCTGTTAGTTTATTTTACGACATCAAAGTTTTAGAAATTCCTCATTTTGTAGATTATGTCTCTCTGGAGTGCATACACGTGCGATTTCCCATGTAAAAGGGCTGGTATTTTTTGGTAAATATGTCGAAAGTAATGTAGTAAGGGATTGAATGTCTAGAGTCATTAGAAGGGTGAGATACTTTTCTTTAAAATGAGACCAAATTCATTGGTTTCTAGGTTATATGATATTTCTCTCAAACTACCTTAAATGCTGAGGAGCTGTTTGATTCTCACTTCAAGGTGGGAGGAGAAATTGTAGTTAATGGACAGAGTTGCGCGAGACTTTGCGCACTTGTTCCCTTAGTAATGTCCGAGAGGAGAAGTGAAAATGTCTATATCATACGGATTTGTTTTCATGGCGAAACGATGCTATTTCATCACGCGGTCCTGTGGCACATGACCTATATATTCCGAAGCTCATAATTCTAAGAGATATGTACAGATTTTCATATAAAAAGAGAAGTAATAGATTTCTTATTATTGACATTTTACTTAGCAAACATAAAGTTGTCGCGATGAGTTAAACTTTCCAAAACAACATATACTTCAATATAATTTCGACCATAATAGTTGTGATAGATCAGTTCTAGGATACTGCCTAGGTTAAATAGATTTTTTCAGTTGTGCTAGATATCTTAACATGAATTGTAGATACTAACTGTAATCTCCGGCATGGTATACTCCTGCATGCCTCTGTACCATGTAGTGCTATTTATTCGTCGAATTAATAATACTAACCAGAAGTTATATCTTGAGTAGTGTACTGCATGGTGGCATGTTCTTCTAAGTATCACTCTCCTGGCCTTTGTCCTGACTGCTTTTGGCCTGCGCCAGGCATTCGGGGGAACGCGCGCGGTTCTGATTGAACTGGGATGAGTGCTGCATACCTGGTGTGGAATCGCCCCATGCCACACACCCTACTGGTGGATTTCACGGTATTTTGTAGATGTAGATACATTTCGTAGCTCATAATTCTATGACATATGTACAGATTTTCATATAAAAAGAGAAGTAATAGATTTCTTATTATTGACGTTTTACCTAGCAAACATAAAGTTGTCGCGTAAAGTTCAACATTCCAAAACAACATATATTTCAATATACTTTCGACCATAATAGTTGTGATAGATCAGTTCTAGGATACTGCCTAGGTTAAATAGGTTTTTTCAGAAGTGCTAAATATCTTAACATAAATTGTAGATACTAACTGTATTCTCCGGCATGATATACTCCTGCATGTCTTAGTACCTTGTAGTGCTGTTTATTTGTCGCATTAATATTTCTAACCAGTAGTTCTATCTTGAGTAGTGTGCTGCATGGTAGGACGTTCTTCTGCGTGTCACTCTCCTGGTTTCTGGTCTGACTGCGTACCGTTGTCCTGACTGCTTTTGGCCTGTGCCTGGCATCCGGGGGAACGTGCGCGGTTCTGATTTGAACTGGAAGGAGTGCTGCATCACCCCGTGCCACACACCCCAGTGGTGACTTGCACGGTATTTCGTAGATGAAGATGAATATAATTTCAGTTATCAGCCCATCCACCTTGAAGCGTACCAAAGCGCATCGCCACCGCTGCAATCGTTCGAAAAGAGTGTAACCCAAGAATCAATGGCGCTTTCCAGTTACATACACCACAAGAAGACTCGCATGTAATTAATTAAGTATACCATAATTATAATGCTGTGAATGTTGATTTAAGTCGCATGAACATTATACTACATGTTGGTGATTACTCACCAACTCTGGTTTAATGTGACTGTTTTCTTAACTTTCATTATTATTCAAGCCAACTTGTTTGAACGCAGGTTGCATATGCGATGCTGAGATTATTCATGGCATTTGACTAAAAAGGTTACTGTCTAATTTGTTTTGCCGTTTTCTACTTGATCTAGAGGAATTTTTTCCTTCGAAGATATTTTATTTAAAAAATAAAGTCGATGACACACTTAAGAATTGTACATTTTGTAAAGTATTTATGTATCATTTACCTTCATACACATTTTATACACATCTTTTAAGCTTTTGCGTACAAAATATCGTGCCATGTTTTGCTTCATGATATTTTTTCACTCAAAGAAATTTTACTACAAATGTTGGCTCATTCCTGAAAATTTCAAGATAAAACTGTTTCATGACATCCGTGTATCCCAAATTTAACGCAGAAAATATGAGCCTCTAAGGCTCAAGTCTCAAGGTATATTTACACAGCCCAGAAAGTAAACGGGACAGGTGGAAGCAAATTCTGTGAAATTCGTTTGAATGTGTGAAACAATAAAGTTTGGAGATAATTATGTCTAGATACAAGTATTCTAACAAATTTCCTAATTAGAATTTCTTTTGTTTGAAATGTGTGCATTCAGGGACTATTTAAATAATTCTGGCAAAGGTAACCTTTGGAAATTGTTACCAAAGGTTTTACTCACAGCACACCGTGCAAACCAAACGCACATTGACTCCTGCGCATCTAAAATTTGATTTCATTTCGAGAAGACACGAGCTGATCTGAGTTGTTCCAATTTAACACAAGACGATGCGCGAGTCACTTGAATGGAAAGCAGCTAGAGTAAGCTTGTAAACAGCGCAACAATGGAACTCTCGGATATCTTAGCAGCGGTCATCTTACGAATCTCAATAAAATAACCTTACTAATCTAAAAAAAGGGAAAGCGTAGCAACTAGAAACAGAGTCAAATATTATAATTGATTAATCCTGAATCACCCGATACTTGGCCTTGTACAAGTCCGAGGATGCTAGCTAGCATACTAGGACTTGTGCAAGGTCAAGTATTGTGTGATACAGACCAAGCATACTGGGAATCCTGCATGATCGCTAGCATACTAGCTGGTATCCTTCTTTTCATAATTGGTGCAGTACCAGTTTGATACCCTAGTAGGACCTAGTAGCCGCCGACCAATCACCTTTGCTCTTTGCAATGCGGCTGTCAATTTTTCATTTCAGCGCCTCCATAGTCCCTCGTGACAATTACAATTTCCTGCGATAAAATAAACAACTCAAACCTCACAACAATACACAATGGCTTGGGTACCTGAGGCAATTGAGGTATTAATCGATAATTATGGTAAGCACTCGTGCCTATATAATACCAAATCACCTGCATACCATAATAAGGCCATAAGCGCAAAGGATTTAAAAGATATTGCGGACCTTGATCAAGATCAAGTATCGTGTAATAGCTCCTAGGAAGTTTTCAAGAATGCTATGTTTCGTACTAGAAATACAGTACTCGCTAGCATCCTCGGACTTGTACAAGGTCAAGTATCGTGTGATTTAGGCTTTAGATGGCGGATGTATTTTGAGATATAAGGACATTGTTTTCACCTTGCAGAATATAATACTTTGTTTTGAATACGAATTTATGATCGCCCACATAATATATTCCATCAACTATGTAATTGAGAATATAATTCGATAATATGATTTGTACGGATACGAACGAGACACGTAATTGTTAATTGGTACCTATTAGTTTGGATTTACAATTTCTCAAACTTGCTCATTGATCGACTACCCATGAAATCTCCGGCAGAATAAATAAGCTTAATTGCTCCGGTAAGCAAATGATATAATTATTCTAGTTCCTCCGGAAATAAGTTTTTGGCAGTATATCTAATTCATGATGTCCCACTTATTATGCCAGATAATTGGTAGTTAATTTATCTGATTGGCCATTACTCCCACGATTATTCACCGATACGAGTCAATCCACATCAACTCTTGACACCTATGTTTCAGGGCTCCCACTTACAGATGTGTTGGATATGAGTATTAAGTTTCCTTATAATATACTACTATTTTTAAATGTCCAGTCCATCTATTTTGATATTTCCCCCGCTAAAAATGGCTACTGGTTGCAGTAGGATTTTTCTAGTTTTTCCTACTGAACTCTACTGTATCCTAACTGTTCTCTACTTTCATGGGTATATACAATAGCCTACTGGCTTCTACTGGTTACCAGAAACCAACTGTACTCTACTGTTCAGGGGGCAAATAGCCTATGGACGTTAATTCATATGTAGCTGCAGTTGTTGTTGCTGCAACTGTCGTCCAATGAGAATTTTTATCATAATTTAATATACACATGCATCATAATGTTATATCTATTACTACAATAGACCAACTGTGGCCAGTAGGAAACAGTACGAATACAGTAGATCTACTGTAAACAGTAGAAAACGGTACGATTCCAGTGCCCTTCTGAAAACAGTAAGATACTCCAAGAAGCCTATAGGCTATTGTAAACAGTAGGCGAAATTTTCAGCAGGGTTCATCCTAATAAATAGGCAAAACGTCGGGAAAAAAGTAAATAATATAATTTATACAATTGACCTATCCTCTAGAGAAAAACTAATGTTATTAACAAAAGGATGGAGTTGCCTGATTTCCCAGAAGTATCCCTGCAATGCATTCACTACAGTGAAAGAGAAATTCTCAGCAAAGTCTTGTGGAATTATGATCTCATGTAGACAAGCGATATTACTATGCAATCTAAAAAATGGACACCACTTTGGGGCCCAATAGGCAACATTTAAATCAACCTACTACACTACCTACCACTAAGCAGCATAACGACGGAGCTCCCGAACTGCGCTTTATTCACCCCACTTGGCCAAATAGCGACCGATGCATATACTTCTTCCAAGTGTGATCTCACATGGGCCTCCCAGCTGATAATGCGAGGGCTGTGAATGATTCGCAGGGAAAAATGTTTCGCAACGCAAGCGGGCGAAATCACGCGACCAAAGGGGAAGTACCTCCCCGTATAAAATATGCGCGTACTTCCTTCCCCGCCTCCAACCCAGTTACCCATCCCCTCCCTCCATTCCATTCCCTAGCCAACCGGTCCACTGCTCTTCCTCTCTCACCCCCCCTACACCCAATCTCCCTCCTACTCAAACTCTTTCTTGCCTCTTTACGTCGTACCGAGGCGATTCCCAGAATGATCGCTGAAAAAAATGTATGCGCGATAAAGACTTGGCTCTTTTGCGCCTTTCCTCCCAGATACCCACCCGAGTAAAGTCATTCGTGACTCGTCCGCGGACCGTACGGACACGCTTAAATAGATTTCGCAGTGGCAGCACTCTAGCGCGTCGATAGTAGTGCTTAGCATGAAGGTTTCCGCGGTGTTTCAGCATTTGGAGATTAGCTTTCGGGTTTCCTTCAACGTGTTGTCTTTTGGTGACGAGTGTATAGTGTATTCAGTGCGGTAGTATATGATGTATCTAGTGTATATATAGATGGCAGCGGGAATAACGACGGAGCTTCCAAAGTGCGCTTTATTCTGCGCACTTGGCCAACTAGCGCCCGTTGCATATACTTCTCCCAATTGTGATCTCACATGGGCCTCCCAGCTGATAATACGAGAGCGACGAGTGGTAGTGACAGTAAACAGTGTATCTAGTGAATAGTAGTACTTTTCTGACACAAACTTCGATGGGGTCAACAGAACACGAGGATCGCGAATTTCCGAATTCTAAACAACGCCCATCGGTGCAGAACTTCGCTGAGCCAGCGGGAAGCGATGTTTCTGCGGTGGAAGGCGATCGTCTCAAATATTACAGCTCGGAGTGCTACGGCATCAACGTTCAGGTCAACCTATTCGTCGCCAGAGTGCAAGCGGCAGGGGGAACAGCAACGCCAGCCATTTAAAAGGAAGAGCATCTACCTACACAGACGAAAGACTGTGCAAGCCACCTCCAAGGACGTGTGGCACCTTGTGGTTCCTTGTGACATGCCGTACTCGTCCCACTTCAAGGTCGAACCCAACACCACCTCTGTGAGGACGGAGAAAGCTGCCGGGAGAGCAACGCAAGGACAGATGATTAACTAAGACAGAGCAACGATACAAGACATTCTTACACGCAGGCAATATGAAGGTGGGAACTCACTTCAAACTCCATAAATAATTAAGGGTTTAGGGACAAGACGGATTATGTATTCCAGGAAATTGTCTGTGATATCAGCTCTTGTTGCGGTCGTGAATGGTGGGCGATAAGAAGGAGTACTTTAACTTGTCCGTTCGACAGTGTATCTGCCTTTGGCTGAGTGATCTTTCTTCGTTGGTGGAGCAGCGTGATTCCGAATGACCCGATGGTGGGGTGTATTGCAGGGCAAGTGGAATACTCTAGCCATGTATTGAGGGAGAGGTGATTATTTTGGCGTGTTTTTACCTATTCATAGCCTCTAACTCCACTCATTGCAGACATGAATACTTTAACCCGACTGTTCGACGATTAATTTGTCTACTTTCATCGCTCTGGCCCGCTCGGATAGGTAAAAAAAAACATTTCACACTCCAGTGTCAGTGTCTGCCCTGTACTAAAAGGACATAACGCAACCCGGTATGATATTTGACGATCACCCATCCGAATTTGAGGCCAGCCAAATGACGCCGTGAACTTCGATTATCCCATGAAAACCGCTGCTGTAACCCTCAACGGCTCATTTTCCAGAGTGCTCCGACACTTCGTGTAGGTATGCGCCAACTCTCAGCCGCGAACTTTCTCGAAGATACGAAGTTTCTGTAGCGACCTACTCGCTGACGAAACCTGCAGTACACAGAGACGTTCGTACCACAGCAGTACTGTCAATGCGATTAATGATTTTGAAACACTCGACATCGTCCTTGTGGGGGTCATTCAATGGGCAAACAAGAAAGAACAACGGCAAACGCCCACGACAACAGATTCTGCAACAAATTTTGAATTTTAAAATCAATTCATGGCTTAGAAGTTTTATTCACTTACCTCAACATTTTGGGGGTCTAGCATGTAACCAATAGATCGCGTTATAACGCAATACACAGGCGTATGAAGTTTGAAATTCGGTCGATATGAATCCAAAAAAATTAGCAGGCCTTCTTAGTGACGCTATTTGCCAACAACAACGTACGGACAGTTCCGCGTCACATGTGACGGACAGGGCAGTTTTTCTGGAATGTCACAGCAAAACTGAACAATAAAATACCAAAAGAAGATCACAACTGACGAGAAGTCAATCTGCGGTTGGTTTAGTGGAAAAGTGTTCACTTTAGCATGACAAACTCAAACAAAGAAGTTTTATTTCGTAAAATGATCTGCCATGGTTGGAAATTGTCGGGGGAGAATTGTATTCTTGAGACAGAAATTTGTAAGTTACTATCTCATAAAGTGTCCATCGGATCAAAGTCTGTAGCAGTTCTGTTTTTTATGCAAGTTTTGTCGGGCCAGCCCTCAAAAATCTCCAGAAGCTGTTATTTCAATGTCTCCTGGATTTTGATTCTATGTGTGGATTACTCAAGGAGTTAATACATTTTGAATTTCTGCTCCGGAGGATTAGTACGTGTGACCTTTATACAAAGAGGTGGTCCTCAGTGCCATGTTTTTCAGAGTGTTTTCAGCTCTCTCCCAATCTCATCTCCACATAATGCGGCATCATTTGGAGAAGCTCTTGTGTTGCTGTGAATGTGTGCCGCTATTTGCGTCGCACTTTAGAGGCTCCGTATCAGTGTGGTTTTCACCAAGGATCAGGCAAGGATGAGTGTGATCTCAATTTAGTTCAACTCAATGTAGTTGAACATGGAAAAAATTTACAAAGTTAAGGCTGAAACTATTGAATCTCAATTTAGGTTTTGAGGACAACGTTTTTCGATGATCATTCGTCAACTGCCCGATGACCGAAACTTAAAAAAAAAAAATCCTTCACGGCATTAATCATTAAGCAGTATTTAAAATAATGCCTTTTTGATCTTTCGTGTAGCCAAATATTTGATACCTTACCATTAATACTTCGAACAACAACCTTTTTAAAATATCTAAAGCTCGTGAAATGGTCTCTTAGTTAAAGACGGCTTGACTAATTCTATAAAAACAACCGCTAAACAGCCATGACCTTTTTTTATTTATTTTATACGTTTACATTGAAGTGGATTCATTAGTTACGACCTGCGTTTTTAGGAAAATTTATTTTAAATAATTTCACGGAGTATTTAACGCAGATATTATCTTAAAATTACCTGAGATTAGAGCGAAAGCAATGACTGGATTGTTGCAAATAGAGCATCATGACGAATAGAGGGGAGGGTTCATAGAATTTTCTCCACGCTAAGTGATTGCAAATGCAACATTTTCCGAAGTTTGTATTGTAAGTATTGAGAGAATACTACAACAAGACAAGTAAAAAAAAACACGGAGAGCTCCCAGCTCGGGTCAAGGAATGTGTGGATGCGCTGTCTTCGTATTTCTAGGTCTGACCAGAGGATGAGGGGTAATTATACTGAAAGTATGAATTCTTTGCATTATTCCATTTTTTGAACATCGTACTTAAATACGTAACCGGTAGAGTTGGTTTTTTTCGGCCGTTCATTGGTGGAAACGATTCATTGTAATATCAATGAATACGCTTGATTTTTCCACGATTTTTATGTTTCCTCCTCTACCTAGGTTTCGACACTCAGGTCATCGTCAGTTGACTATGTAGTCGTCCTGTTGACATCGTAGTCACCTGCTGATGTCCTGAGTGCCGAAAGCTAGGTAGAGGAGGAAACATAAAAATTGTGGACAAATCAAGCGTATTTATTGATATTATATGTCACCGGTATAAATGTACTCACACCACTGTCAAGCGTGAATACATTTTAGGGAGGGAAAATCGTCGCCGGCTTTAGCCTAATCTTAAAGAAAGTCCTCAGGGTAAAAAAACAGGCATTTCGGGTCTCCCCGCGAGGCTAAAAACCCTCCCCCCGGTCTGGAAGCGTTTGCTTATCACCGGAGGAAAGTAGTAGGTGAAAAGATTCATCTACATCTACATCTACGTCATACCCTGCAAGCCACCCAAAGGGTGTGTGGCAGGGGGTGCTTTCGCACCAGGCATGCATGAATGATATGGTAGAACACCGACATTACATTAAAACCCGCGTACCACACTTGCAAAGCGCCAATTAAAAATCTAATACCCAAGAAACGTTCTATCTTCAATCGTTCCAACATGCAAGGGATACAAAGACTACTACTACAGATTCAAAATATCATGCATAAATAAGAACATCAATATTTACATCATGATTAGGGAAAGGGAAGGGAAGGTTAGCGAACCACAACCCCTGCGAGGCCGACACCAATGAGGCGGATTGAGGTCAAAAGGACGACCTCAATGGACCTCCGCCTCCCCACAGTCCTGGCATCTGTTGGGTTCCCCCAACAACGTCAGACGAGTCCCCGTCAGTCTAGCATTTTCGAAGACTTACCGCACATCTTTTGAGAACCGGAGGAAGCCGTTGCCCAAAAAATTGGGATTGGTATATCCCCCGACTCCCTTTTACGCGTAGGCGTCGTGCGGTCTGCCGGAGTACGTCATCGAATCAGGGACCCACCGGACCAATGGATGGTCAATTCGGACCAATTGTGGTCAAAGCGTGGGTGCATCCGTCATATCAATACTCCCCGTCTACCCTGAGGGTGAAAACACAGAGGGACGTGTCATTCGAAGGACGGAGTAGGTACCAACCGTCCGTATCTTGCTCTCCTCGTAGCAATATCGGGCTTCTATTCCACGCTCTCAAAATGCCAGTACCGTCAAACAGCCTGAAGTCAGACCTTTTTATCGATAACTCTTATGTCATGAGCTTATTTATCAAAATATACAAAAAAGTTATGACGCAGTAATTTAACACATGCTTTTAAATACAGAGACGCAGTTTCAACCAATGAAATCATTTTTCGCTCCTTAAAGAAAATAAGGACACGTGTCCGACTCCAACCATTAATCAGGCAATTAAGTTAGCCAGTCGTTTGTTTTTCAAAGAATCTGCTCAGCTATGCATCGCTATCCGGATTCGGACACGTGATTAGATATAAGAAGGTGATATACTGAAGATAAATGTAAGTGGGCAGGTTATTGGGTTCTCCATAGTATGGATAGTACAGATAGGCTGTTCTAGAATTGCCTGAAAAGAATGAAAATATATGCTATGCGATCCGATATAATGCGTTTGCATGGCGCGAACAGTAAGATTTTTATGACAACTCTTCTCTGTGTCCGACCTCACACCCCCTATCCGACTTCAGACTGTTTGACGGTAGTCTAGCAACTACGAAATCCCGATCCCCAAAAATTTTTTATTCAGATCGGAAAATGGATTTGTAGTTAAAGGATGAAATTTTGGAAACTCCTGCGAAAACGGGGGTTTAACGATCGGAATTAATGTCCATCTTCAAAAGTGGTCGAAGGAAGAAACACTGGCACACTTCCACACATTTAGTTGTCAACCGTGCATTGTTTTCGGGCGTTATGCCGTGATGAGGGCAATATTACCGCACGTATTTCTCTATTTCATTAAAAATGTTGGTGCCTGGGGGATTGTGCTCATGGAAGGGAAAGGTAATGAATGGTTCATCGTTACTTGACGTTATCCTGGGAGTGCACGTCGGTGATTACTCACCCCTTACAATACACACTTTGAGGAGGCTTGCACCGTATCATATAGATGTAGCTGTATTAGGAAATCAGATGACGTCCGATAAACACTGAATAGTGTACTTAAGTGAACCGAGGGAAGGGGAGATGAATTGGTCACACTTATTTGCAAGAGAGTAAAAGGGAAAGTATTGATGTATATATTATGGAAAGACAAGTGGAAACGTCACCTCATGAAAATGGTAAAAATGGAGGTCTGTTAGTAAAGAAAATTGTGGAGGACTACCAGTATTTCTTCCCTTTCCCTCTTTTGAGGATGGTTATTAAGAGCTTCCACGAAGTTGGTGCCAGCTATCGCATTGGACTGGATATTAGGGGAGGCGACCGACAGCATTTGCGCCATAGGAGACAGGTGAGGGAGGAAAGGGTAGATAGAAACCCGGCGTCGGCATTTGCTTGCTCTTAACGAAAGACGCCTAGGAGACCACGATTTAACATCACATCCGACAGACGGAGTACTGTACTTGAAGCGCCCACCACAAGGCACTCAAGTAGGGATCGCGTTTCCTCTGAAAAACATCCGCCTCAGGGATTTGAACCCTGGCCGTGGTAGGCGAGTACTCTAGCCACCGAACCAACCCGATCCCCCGCCAGCTATGGTTCATATAATCGGAATAATGTTACATAATAGCAAGTCTCGGACATTCGCTTCAACAGTACCATAGATCTACACTCATAACCTGGAAATCAAATTGTGAGAAAGTTACATAATAACCACCCTCACCGCACCGCCCACCAATCACCCACATCCTACTCAGGAGTACAGTGAATCAGCGACTATGAAGCTAAAGTGCTACAAAGTGCCTGTTGAGTGGTTGCTGTGTATGTGATAAAGAGGTAACAATAAGCTACGACTGATAGAGTTATGTTGCTCGTCCATTTTGACACCGAAGTTTACGACAAGGTAGCCGGGAAAATTCGTGGAGTGAACACATAGGATGAAGTGGTGTGTTTCCGGAAGCAGTTCCAAAACTGGAGCACAAGTAGTTCACTTCAGCGGCATAAGGCGTTACCGGCAGCCTAATGCGGGAATCTACGAAAAAAGGTAAAACAAAAAAAATCTTTTTTGTAATCAAGTGCTCGACATTTGTCCCCTCTTTACAGTAATCCACAATGTTCTGCTGATAAAGAAAAGTAAAAAAAATCGCGATTAAAAAAAAAGGCCGAAAGGAAATAAATTTCCGGTCTTTGCATCGCTATTTTATCAACACGTTCTTTTTTGGGCGATTCCCGACTTTTTTCCACTAATCAACGTATTATTTATGAGGTAAGAGTGCTTAATGAGTGTTTTCGTCGGGGACACGAACGCTGGCGAAAAATTATCGAGGCACTTGTTTCCGCGGTCAAGTGATGTGAAATTTTTGAAGGTGAAGAAATAATAATTTACTCGGATTTTTTTATCGGAGAAATTGGTCATTTTGGGAGATATGTTTTTTTCCTAGTATTACCAAAAAAAGTAAATATCGCCTCGCTTGAAAATTAATGGTAAAAATATTTAAATAATTCAGGTAGGAAAGCGATAGCAGGTGACAGTGCTTCAAGCATTATTTTTTTATGATTAAATACCATAAATTAAGCAAGCCTGAACAACCATATGCTATGGAGACGAAAATTGAATCACTGGGAAGTTTCATTTGCAGCAAAAGACAACATTTAGATTGGGGATGAGGTATTAACCTATTCATGTGAGTTTCGTGAATTTTCTTTACACGAATAAGGTACAGACTTTACGGATGACCCTTTGAGTTGATTATTGAGCATTTTGAGTGGCTAGAAATTTTATTACGACGTCACGCAGTCGAATGGGACCCAGGTCATAAAGATTTAACAAAAAAAATTAACAAAATACAAAGAAAAGCAGCACGCTTCGTTAAAAACTGTTACGAAGGAACATATAGTGTCACACAACTTTTTGAGGGATTAAGGTGGGAGCCCCGAGAGACTCGGAGGCTGAACGCTAGGCTTAGACTGCTCGATAAATTCAGAACTGATATTTTTCCGAGCGACACAGAATATTATCATGACGTCTCACTACATCTCTAGGTCTGACAGATGTGATAAAATAAGAGAGATACTCTGCCGAACAGTTAGGTACAAAAACTCGTTCTTTCTACGCACAATAAGTGACCACAGTAAAAACTGAACTCCTCCAAACACACTCTCATAGGACATGTCATCATTTCACCTCCAAAAATTTTACATCTTTATACGGCTGGTGACCTACCACCCCCTGCCACACGCCCATGCGGCGGCTCGCGGGGTGGTATGTAGATGTAGATGTAAATAGCTTGACTCAATGTCTCACGCCATACAATGAAAACAACTTAACATCCGAAATTTTTGTGATTTTGTATAAAAGCACCTGGTTGAATTGTTGGTTTGCTAAAAAAAAAGTTAAGAAAGCATTCCAAATACTCAATTTTCAATTTCTCACGAGGTATTAGAACTTCCTCATTTTTATGAATGTCCCTCTGGACTGAATACCCGGCCCATTACCCATGGAGAATGGCAGGCATTTTTTTGCTAATACCTCAAAACGCATCACGATTTGTGGCTAATGGTTGGTAATTTTCGGAGAGATGAGATTTTTTCTTTGCAATGAGTCATAACTCATTTAATTTTTTTTCTGAATTGTTAATTTGCCAAAACTGTCTTAAAAGTTACTTCCACCCGCTGATGTTATATCAGTCAAACACTTCCTCATCACTCACCTCACACACTCCGAAACTATAAATCGCCTTCGTTATCCGACTCTCAACATGGCCAAAATTACGATCCACGCTCCTCTTGTACAAATATCCCATCAGCGCAGCATCCAACCCACAGTCTTTCAAGATTTTCATCCATAAACCAAGGGGGGGGGGGCTTTTCCTATCGCGAGAACCTCTCAGGAACCCCATCCTCACTGCATTCAACCTACTCTTGTACTCGTCCTGACATACCCAAGTTCCGGAGCATTGCTTAAACAGGCATTATTAATACAACTGCGCGACGAATTTGCCGCGAAAGATGTCCAAAGAATTTCCTCTTTCCTTAATATTAGGACGATTTGCTGATCACCATATCAAATCGGGGAAGCTGATTTTGAGCATCCGATAGCTTTGTCTTCGTATCAGTCACATCAGAATCCTTTTTGCGCGCCGATACACAAAGCCAATCGAAACTCACGAACTAGATAAGGAGAGTTCAAGATAAAAGGGGTCGATTGTTGGGTGGCGATTATTGATATTCACTCCCTGTATCAGTACACAATTTTTGCTATCATAAGATCATGAATATATATATTATGGATTTAAATGTTTGGAATCGTTGCCTAGGTAATGTGTTCCCTCAATTTCCACATTTAGTTCACTCAGTCCTCGGCGCCACTTAGAAAAGAGTTTCTCAGCCAAATCGTAAATAGCCGTTGTTAATCGTTGTTAATGTGAAAATGTGGTGAATATTCAAAATCGATTGAAGAGACATAAACTACTTGATACTGTGAACAATAGCTGACTATTTTTGAGATCTAACAGTTACTTAGTAAATACTAGAGAGGAAATATCTATTACAGGGAGTGTGTAAGAGGCATATGAAACTTCCATCGTGAGTCGTTTCTCTGCTGTGTGGATCTTTTACTGTTAATTTACAGCTACTTTTTTTTTGTTTATTACCTGTTGAGAGCCTTAGGAATCAGAAGATATGATCTAGATAGATTGATGTGGATGTTAATGTGCAACCTTCTATTCATGCGTTGGCTAGGAGTACGTTCGACAATCTCTCCTTTATTTGACATAAAAATGATAGTCATTGGCGCAATTTCTCATCCATAGATGATATTATCGGATCTTGGTTTTGAAATCCTTATAGTACTTATATCCGTCTTCTAATTCATTCCACTTGTTCACCTCGTATTATTATTAAATGGCCGTAGAATGATATTCACGAAGTGCTAAGAAGTTACTTGTGCATTTGTGTACTTAAATTTGGAGAGGAATTTAATATATCTGTAGACCTGATAATATTAAAAAAAGAGTGTATAATGACGTCCCGCGTGTAGTACTACATTTTTTATCTTCTGCATTATGATTACTGGTAAGTAAAACCGGTAAGACGTGATTATTTACGATATGTAGGCTGTATTTACATTTGAACAACCGTCTTTCATCAATAGACGGCGACTCAATCGAAAAAGTTGTTTGTTTACGGAATGCTAGACAACAGTTTTTGGCGACGAGTCGAGGATCCATAATGTATATTCATGCATAAGACTTAAACAAAGGCTACCAACAAGAACTCTTCGATCACTTGATTTCCTTCCCAAACGGCATTGGACGTGCTTACTGATTGGCTGCGTTTATAACCGTCCGCTGCAATTTTATTTTGGACGGACTCCAGCATACGTTAGCTTCGTTATCGTTCGACAAGAGGACAAAATATCCTTAATCCACTTGCAAAAAATTTGCCCGAAAAAGTAGTCACCGTAATAATAATCGAAAATGAAATCAGTCACCATAGAGAATAATGATGTTAAACTTTGCCCCAAGCGCACACGAAAGCCATGACCAACGAGGAAAATTTGATGATTTATTTGGTTTCGACCGAATGAATCTGGAGTTGCGAAAGAAGCTTTGCAAGCTTCATGAAGAATCTTAAACTAATATGGAGAGGGTTCCTGGCGAGCTGTTTACAAGGTTACCCACTCAGCTGAGGACATATTCATTCCGATTGAATAATAAATAAAGCGTTTATTCGACGTTCCAAAGCAGAAGTAAGGGAGCCTACTGCAATAGTATTGTTGATATAAAAATTACAGTGGCTTTGTCATGCTAGAATAAAAAATGCACGAAAATGCAAACATACTGAAGCATTGAATGAGTTTTTCCAAGATTTTAAAAAAATCCTAAAATCTTAACGAAGAAAATGTGTCGAAGGTCTCTTTCTAATGTCATAAACAAAATACTGAGCGGATGCTCGAGCAATAATCCAAAGACAATTAGGCCAAGCGTAAAGAAAGTTTAAGGAAGAACGGGATTGAGAAGGACAAAAGAGACAGGTCAAACGGCAGTTTAAATGATGCCAATACAATAAACGCCTAAATTCCTGAAGCTTTTTTACAGCAACCTCACAGGAATTATCCAAGTCTTATGTAAGTGCATGCCCATCACGTCATTCCCTTTCAAAGTAGAGAAAGTCCAAGTCAGTCACACCTGTGCGCTCTAAGACGCTCCCTTATGGTGTCCCATTGTGCATCGGGGTCTGAAAGTTATGGGGTTCAGGGTCTCACACTAGGTGGCTACTGATATCCAATTTTTAAATTTTCTGATTTTTCCCTGGTAGATTTACCGATTTCCCTGACCAATCGTCAAATGGTCACCTATTATTGGAATATTTTTTCTGCCGAATTGAATCTTCTACAGCAGCTCTAAGTTTTCCCAATTTTCCAATCATCGTCTCGTATTTTTAGAACTGCAAGCATGTATGTATTAACTATAATCTAATGTGCTCCGATTACTTCTCGACCTGAGTTTCGGAAGTTACAATAGAACGCGAGGAAAATTTTTCGAACAACATGACCTCGGATTCCTTGTGTTGAGCGTAATACATTGACCATGAATTTTAAAACTACTAGGAAAATATCGCAATAAGGAAAAACAAAATGAATACATTGTACGTCCGATTAACAACTATATAACTAAGGTTCACAACTCATTATTACTATTATTACTTGTGTTTTGTTTATCCTGGATTGGATGGGACAGAACCGTCCACTCTTCCCCAACCCAGTTTACATACACAGACACCAATGTCCTGGACAGATTCTACTCAGGTGGGACTCAAACCTAGGACCCTCAGGTTATCAAGCGAGGACTTCACCCCGCCGCCACCGGGGCCGACTTATAAGATTCACGAGTTTTGAATTTCATCAATTGATGGGGCTCATTCCATGCACGTCAGCGACTGACGTCAGTTTTAGTTGGTGAAATAAAGGGAAAAGACTGGCAGATAAACGTAATGGTAGAAATATAACAAGTATTCCTATTCCAGCTTCTCCCCGACTGTTACGAGAATTCCCTGACTTTTCCAGAAATTCAAAATTACCTGACAATTCCAGGCTTACTCGGTTTTCTCTGACGTTCGCCACCCTGTCAGATGCTGATATTTCATGAGAAAACAAGGTTTACAAAAAAGTTCTGAAATCGAATTATATTTAGTGGTTGCGCACAGCTTTTCGTCTTATATGGGGGCTCCCATAAGCGCGCGCCGCGCTTACACGGATGGTGACTGCCGTCTCTGCCACCACTCCCTGCCACCACTCCCTGCCACACCCCCATGCGGCGGCTCGCGGGGTAGTACGTAGATGTAGATATAGGCCGTGACTTATTTCAAACCAGACACTCACGACCACATTAAATCTCACTCTTTCGTCAACGTTACTACTTAGATTCCCAACATCAATATCCAATATCTTAAAATATTGAAAATATACCAATTTCAATATCCTGTATTGGACTATTAAATATTGGGTAATATTGGAACGTTAGAATATTGGATATAATAAAAAAGTAAATATTGATATATCGGAAAATATTGAGCGTAGCAATGTCAACAGGTAAAATTTAACGCATAAAAAGACCAAAAAAAAGGGTAGCTGAAGTGCGGTCGAACCGAGAGGGGTTAGTTCGAAAAA
This sequence comes from Ceriagrion tenellum, assembly GCA_963169105.1. NCBI lineage: Eukaryota > Metazoa > Arthropoda > Insecta > Odonata > Coenagrionidae > Ceriagrion > Ceriagrion tenellum. The sequence goes on from OY720639.1 coordinate 13,627,929, forward strand.
GGGACTTTATTAACTTTGTAAATGTCTTTTAATCAAAGAAGAAAACAAATGTAAGCTTCTTTTCCCCAGTTATTGCTATGAATAATGGTGGAAAAGGAAGTGCTGGACTGAGTGCCTCGTGCTTGTTTTATAAGATTATGGCGCTTTCCGACCACCCTCCACGCCGGGTTCCAATATTCATTACTTGAAGTTTTAACATTGGTTCTTCAATATACAATATTCCAATTACAAATATTGGTTTTCCCACATCTCTACTCGCATGGGGCCAGAACAGGGATACAATGAGAAGGGTAAATTTCATCCAGATGAAACACAGTCACTGCACTTGCGATCGCATTAGAGTATTCTCCATCATAATAAGGTGTCATAACTCGTTAGGCGTATTTCTAGTTCAAATATTGCAATAGTACTCACAAACCGTCTAAGACCCTTGCACCATGTTAAAAATCAAGAAATGTAGTTGCACTTACCTGAAAAAAACATAAAGCACATTGATTATTTATTTTATCTCGAGAAAAACAATCTTCATCCAATATTACGAATCATAAAAGGCAAAAAATACAAATTGACATGACACAAAAAAGAGCTCTTTTGTTCGCTTCATTTGATTCAAATAAAAATCCCCAAGTAAATAAGCCATACATGTAAATTTTTATTGGATAAATTTAATGTATGACCAACTTTGTCACAAAGGCGACATCAACCGATTTTGTAAATGCACAGGATTTTAAATATATTAACTACCTATATGTACAATCGAAATGTCTACTTGAGAGGAGAGATGTCTAAAAATCCTGAGATGAATGTAGCAATGGGGTGAGGGTGCGATTGTTTTTATACCATTGAGCTTTGTGTGCTCGGTAAATAACCAAATTAATAAGTAAATGATGGGTAATGAATGGTAAGAGATAGCAAAATAGTGCAATATACAAATGTAATTAATTTTAAGGCGAGTGAAGTCGAAGATTAAAGTGAGTGAAATAAAATAACACGAGCTATATCTTAGAGATACAAGCATTTAGGGGTTATTCGAGAAATTACAAAGAAAATAATATATAAAGATACCTGAAATAGGGGTTTTAACTCAAAGGGATCGACCCTGAAGAGATATTTGACTTCAGCTCACATTCCTTCAAACAAAAGAAAAGCTTCCCCGCGCTACCTCAAGGGCCACCAGTGACGAACATTGGGCGGAACCCTTAGCAATTCCGTATTAGCCCAAGTATGGCGTGATATTTTTCTTTCTTGGGAAGATACTTTTGGGAGTCTTTGTTATACAATAATATGTTAGGCACTTTTAACTTCAATCACAGCACAGCAATCACTTCTCATCTTCTGAGGAGTTTCAGAGAATTTATTGAAATCATAACATCCTCAAGGTGGTTGGGGCGGCAATCGTGGGTCAGTCTGTGTACATTTAATTAATAATTCTTGAGTAAGCTGACAAACATGACTGAACAACAGAAAAAAATCAGATGTGAAAGCGAAATTAGACTAAATTTTGCTTTCAAAACTGTTTATGCGTTAAAACTGACACCTTAGGCGGTAATGGAAATGTTTCGAGAATTTAATTTTCATTTATTTATTTAATTTTTCCCTCAAACCATGCCATGAGAAGAGTTTTCGTCGCAGTATTCGAAATGTAGATAAAATTATATTGAAATGTATTGTATTCAAAATTTGGACTCAGCGAGATGCTTTGATATTTATCAATAACGATTATAATCATAATACGTGTATTATATCGCGTCCAGAAGAAAACCTGTACTCATGTAATCGAATCGAATCGTTACGTCGTTGCATCGAATAATTACGATATATATGGCACCATCGGCACATAAGGCTACGCGTTCAAATGCCTCTGACTTTTAAAAAAATAAATCGATATGATTGAATTTTTTCGCTTCACCTATAGAAATTACGGGTGAGAAGATGTATGCAAGTTTTACGCAAACTTTTCCATGAAAAAATTGCGCCAACCACTTTAATTACTAGGTTGGCATCAAATGTTTAATTTAAAATCTTCAGAGACAGTAATATATCTTGGAATTACCTTAACATCTGATATATAGTGGGCATTACAAATATAGAACATATGTGGCGCAGCAGTAAAGAAACTTGGTTTTGTTAAGCGTATAACAGGAAGGTCTTCGGATAAAAAAGTCAAAGAGAGATGCTACTTCGCTCTGATTAGGCCACACCTCGAATACGCCGCGAGCATTTGGGACCCTGGTCAAATAGATTTAACCAAAAAACTTAATTAAATACAATGGAAAGCAGAGCGCTTCGTTAAAAACTGCTACGAGCCTACATATAGTGTCTCACAACTTTTAGAGGGATTAAGGTGGGAGCCCCTAGAGACTCGGAGGCTACGCGCTAGGCTTAGTTTGCTTGATAAATTCAGAACTGATAATTTTTAGAGCGACACAGAGAATATTATCATGACTCCTCACTACATCTCTAGGTCTGACAGATGCGATAAAATAAGAGAGAACTCTGCCGAACAGATAGGTACAAAAACTCGTTTTTCCCGTCAACAATGAGCGACCAAATAAAAATTGAGCTCCACTAAATACACTCCTATAGCACATGTCACTATTTCATCTCCAAAAAATGTACACCTTGACATGGCTGGTGACCTAACACCCTCTGCCAAACGCTCAAGTGGCGGCTCGCGGGGTAATATGAAGATTTAGATGAGGTAAATGTTGAAGCTTGGTCGAAAGTCGTCAAGATTTAAAACGAATCTTTGCTCTCCAAACTATATAATGAAAGCACAACATTCCTGCAGATGGTTTAACGGACAAAACTGGTAGTGCACCGATAATATACTCGCAAAGGACGATGTTTTTCTCTAATCAGTTGAAGTGCATTGAGGAAAAATTAAAAATGAGTCAGATTTACATACATACATACATACCAATCACGCCGTTCCCTTCCGGGGTTGGCAGAGTCAGCAAGTTTCACTCATAAATACAATATTTGTACACCTAACTCTGCTTCAATAATTTCCTCCATACTAAACCTATCCTTGCAAACCTCTTTTGCTTCATTTACCCCCATACACTGCTTCAAACACGCCCTCCTGTTTTTAAGACTCCTAATATTCCTCCTCCAAAGAATTTCTTCAACCACAACTTTCTCGACCTACCTCTAACTCTCGCAACATTCATTTCACCCTAATATATCTGTTTCGTTATTTGACTCTCATCCATTCTCTCAACATTGGCCAAACCAACGAAGCACACTCCTTTCATATATGTCCACTACTGGAGCATCTAACCCGCACTCATTTATTACCCACTCATTCCTCACCCTATCCATCCTATTTTTCCTGCAAACTCTCCTCAGATTTACTCATATTCACGGCGTTTAGTCTACTCCTTATTTATCCTGACATACTCATGTTTCACTACTATACAACAACGTGGGGAGAAGTACCGTTTTGTACACGGCAATTTTCGCTTCCTTAGACAAGAACTCATTCCTTGATATACTCCACATGCTACTTACCACTTTCCTTCCAGCATTTGCACGTCTCTTTATCTCCTCATCTATCCGTCCATCTTTTGCAAACATCTTACCTCAGTTCACAAAATCATCCACTTGATCAATTACTTCACCATTCGCCCTCATCATACAGTTATTCTCCTTATAAAAGACTACTAATTTAGTCTTGCTCACATTAAATGAGAATAATGAACGATATTTCCATTTTTCTCAGTTTCACTCGCCAATAAGTATTTGGGTTCGCACTGCATATTCCGAGCCGCATTCCACAGCGGCAGAACACGGTCCTCCCTCATTACCCATACATTTCGCCTTGAGGCGATTATGTTGGAGAACCTTAGAGGGGCGCGTATTCGCTGCACAAGACATTATCCTTCTTCAGGGCTTCTTCCCCTCTTCTCATCGTCACATTAGTCAAAAAATGGAATATACATTTCAAACCACGGAATGTGTAGCGTTCTTCCGTGATGGACACTCGACACGAAGGCCAAACTGTAATTGGACGAACGAAGCCTTCGACAGCAAAGGCACAAAACTGGATTTCTGCTCAGGCATGCGAGGTTACACGTCAGTGAGGGTATGACACCCTTCACTGCCACAAAAGACGAAAGCAACACTTGTCATTCTACTTATACAAAGCTGTTTCTTATTAAACATTGCTTATTATTGTTAAGGCAAGTTTATTTTAATCATATTGTTGCAGTATGTGTATTATGATATCTATATGTATTATGATAATGTTCCTTTCATTACCACCAGGCATTTGCCTAATTGTAATGTAATTAATGGAATGAAATGACATGAAACATCACATTTAAAATAATAGAACAAACGCATAATTTTCCTGAAAACCAAAATTTAGTAAAGAAAGTTCTGAAATTATGTCAAAAGCAAAGAATTCTCATTTTAATGATGGTTTGTCCTTATTTTTGTTATTTTTTCTCTTAAAATCATTATACTCCATTCAAATAATCACAGTAACATATCTATTAGTTTTTATAAAAACTCTAAATTTATAATAATACTAAATTATCTTATACGAGAGAATCTTCAAGTCTCCCTAATGTAGCTACAGTACTGTCTTCACCGACGCTCCTAAAACATCAGCAGTGCCGCCAACTCTGGTATCTACACGTGATTATGTGACTTAAGATCTCTTCACTCCAACTCTTGGGATTAACACCGACATGATATCCATCCCCAAGCAGTATCAACTTCTATATGCAACTGAAAACATTTAAATCGCCGTCCCTTGCCCACGACCAGCCGAATGCAATGCTGACTCTTGCATTGCGGATTTGAAGATTCCTCTTCATTTATTTGCTATTGATACCCATAACCATAGCCTCAATGGCTTTGTCGAGAGATCGTGATGGCGTTGCGGCGAGTGCTTTCTTCCCAGCAAACGAGAACAAATTTGTTCCACGAAAATAAAGACAGCATCAAAAAAACAAGTCAAGTAAGAACTCTGAAATGTTAAGATATTTTCTTTTTAGGTAGTCCGAGCGAGATAGTTCCCTAGTCATAATAGCGACCATATTCGAATTATACGTTTTAATTTCACCAGCTGTAGGACACATCAATTAAATATCGCATTATTAATGGTGCAATTGTATAGTTTTATATGACAGAAATTGCAAGTAATTAAATGAAAATATTTAACTAACTCTATAACTTGACTCATTTTTTTCGCACGGTGCGTTTGAAACTCCTTCAAAACGGAAGGTTTTTTGTGATACCCAGGAACCTACTACGGTGACAATATGATTAATTTTTAAATATAGTTGAGAAAACATACAAACTACACGCTGTTAGTTTTTTTTACGACATCTAAGTGTTAGAAATACCTCATTTTATAAATAATGTCCCTCTGGGGTGCATGCACGTACCATTTCCCATGTAAAATGGCTGGTATTTTTTGGAAAATATCTCCGAAAGCAATGGGATAAGGGGTAGAGGTTTTGGTGTCATTGTAAAGGTGAGATGCTTTTTTTTATAATGAGACCAAATTCATTGATTTCCAAGTCAAATGATATTTCTCTCGGACTCGGACGGACACCTTAAGATGGAGGCATATTGCGTTGCAATTGAAAGTGAGTCGAACTCACGTATGATGCGATGTACGATAGTTATTGCCCGAAATTCGTAAATCGGTTCTAAGGGGGTTGAAAAATAGGCTCTTTTCCCATTTCACCCGGACTGTTGAAAATATTCATATAAACTTTTAAGTAATGGTCCACTTATGTTTTTATTGTTTACGACCCGGGTTTCGTCACGTAATGACATCTTCAGGCGTCAGACCTGAAGATGTCTTTGCGTGAAGAAGTGCCATTTCACCCGGAATGTTAAAAATATTCATATAAACTTTTAAGTAATGGTCCACTAATGTTTTTATTGTTTACGACCCGGGTTTCGTCACGTAATGACATCTTCAGGCGTCAGACCTGAAGATGTCTTTGCGTGAAGAAGTGCCATTTCACCCGGAATGTTAAAAATATTCATATAAACTTTTAAGTAATGGTCCACTAATGTTTTTATTGTTTACGACCCGGGTTTCGTCACGTAATGACATCTTCAGGCGTCAGACCTGAAGATGTCTTTGCGTGAAGAAGTGCCATTTCACCCGGAATGTTAAAAATATTCATATAAACTTTTAAGTAATGGTCCACTAATGTTTTTATTGTTTACGACCCGGGTTTCGTCACGTAATGACATCTTCAGGCGTCAGACCTGAAGATGTCTTTGCGTGAAGAAGTGCCATTTCACCCGGAATGTTAAAAATATTCATATAAACTTTTAAGTAATGGTCCACTAATGTTTTTATTGTTTACGACCCGGGTTTCGTCACGTAATGACATATTCAGGTGTCAGACCTGAAGATGCCATTGCGTGACGAAACCCGGGTCGTAAACAATAAAAACATTTGTGGACCATTACTTAAAAGTTTTTCATTTCCGATATGGAGAGGTTCCACAAAGTGAAGGCTGAATTTATTAGTTATATCATATAAACTTGAAAAATATTTGTTTTCACCATTTGTCTTCGGCTTAAAAAAAACTGCATTTTCGACGTCGGTTTGAAAGAAACTATTGGCTCCGGGGTTGTCTGGATATTATGTCTAAAACTCAGGGTCGCATATTTCCCGCTCCGAAAGTACGGCTTCTTCGTCTCTTTTCGCGAGCGCTAACCGATCTGTCTCTGATCTGTTACTGATCTGTCCACGCAAAGGGGGCACACCGCGAGAGAAGAAGTATGTCCCGCGAAGGGGCGGGCAAGTCTTGTCGCAAGGTCCCCTCGGTTGTGGGCCAAGGATAAGAAGGAATGCGAAGGGGGAAGACTCAGAAAAGAAGAAAAGAGACATTCGGCACGACCCTAATCGTTGACCGAGAGAATTTGAAATGGAATCAGCTGAAACATCTCCATTGCCATCTGCTGTTAAAGTAACTTTATCTCTTGGTAGTGAAGGATTTTCGGGATCTCTTCCTCTTCGGTTAGTTTCATTTTCGTGGACGAGGATCTCGATGGGGTGGTTTTGGTATAATCCTGTGCTTTCCTAACGGACTTCACGCCGGAATTCCGATCCCTGATTGGCTATCATGAGAGAGTATTTCAACTACAATCACCTGGGACTCGGGTACTTCCCTATTATTCCTCAACACCTCTTCATTCGTCATTAGCTCTGTCCAACTAATCTTGTACGTCATTCTATAGCATCATATTTCCAAAGACTCCTCCCGTCGATTCCTCTTCGCTTAACCTACGTCTGCACGGACGCGTCAGACGCGCACGCGCGCGACGAGACGCGTCATTTCTTCGCGTGAACCGTTCGCATGCAAGCGAACCTACGCGTAGGAGGTACCTATGCGCCATCTACAGCAGAGGAGAAATGGCAAAAAAAAAGAAACGTAACGACCGTGTGTGCTTATTGCTCAACAACCTATTGTTGATAATTATATGTTGATAGTTATCTAGCTCCATCCAAGTGCAATAGCTATTGTTCTTCGATTTCCTCTACGATTCAATTCCTCTCATCCGCACGCCAACTTGCTGAGAGCTAATTAACGTGCAGTTTTCTTTAAGAAAGAAATGGATGCAGTGGCACCACTGAATCCCTTTTCCCTCCACGTTTTCTCACTTAGGTTTCTATCCCTGTATCGATAGTCCTTATAATTGTACAGGAACGTGTACTTCTCTCGAATTTCGGAGATTATTATTTCATCCATAGAACCTACACTTCGCCGGCCAGCATGCTTGTGAATCTACGCGTTCCACGCGTCGAAGGTTGAAAATATTTCAACTCGGGCGACGCGACTCTACGCGAACATACGCGAACTCACGCGAAGAAATCCGAGCTTCTGATTGGCTGAGGATCTCTCTTTCGCGTCTCTTCGTCTGATACGCGTTCATGAAAAAGTACCTTTATTTTCCAGCCCAGGCACCGCGGCCCTCTGGCTACACATTCCGCACTAAGGTCTTACCCAGTTTTTCCTCGGCAGTAAATCGACGGAGTTGGTAGTGAAGACCCTCTTTTACCATTGAAGCCAATGTTTAGTCAAAGTATTCTATTGCGTATATGTTTTAAACTCCTTCCATCAGAATGTATTATACTTTCTACGTATTCAAACTCTTCCATATGTTACAGTGATTCTCCGTCCAACATGATCCTCGCATCCTTATCTCTCCCCCTCTATAAGTATCGTAGTTAGGGCTGAATCAGCCGAAGAATGTACTAGCTGTTAGAACATACTGTCAATACAATCCGCGACAGAGAGGGTGTCAGGAAAAAGCCGTTGCCGCTAACAGAGGAGGATATAAAGATATGATGATTATATTGGACGGAAAATCACTACAAAAATGTCCCATGAAGGATTCTTCTAGGGTTCTTCCCCGGGTTAGGCTACCCTTAATGGCCAACGTTTCGATGCTCGATTAGTGCAGCAGCTTCAGAACTGTTTGAAGCCCATTTCAGAAAATTTCTGTTTTCAGAAATGGAGGGAATGAAAGAGGATAGATTGAGGTGGAACGGCCAACAATTAACGAAAAGCCCCAAACAATATATATTATGGATTGTTATCTCATCGCCAAAAACTGTTGTCTAGCATTCCGTAAACAAACAACCTTTTGGAATGTGGTGCTGCCTAGTGATGAAAGACGGAAGTTTAAATGTAAATAACAGTAGATATTTTGTAAATAATCACGTCTTACTGGTTTTACTTACAAGTAATCATAATGCATTGGATAAAAAATGTAGTACTACACGCGGGACGTAATTATACACTTTTTTAAATATCGTTTTAATGTGGTATCTTCATGAGAATTCTCAATGGCCATCATTTCAGTGTAGGTAAAAAGGAATGCACTTACCACCGCCTTGAACAGATTCTTATTTTTCAATCCAGGTCTCCTATTTATCGTAGACGCATACCCTATTTTGCAGCCTGGCACGAAGCAAGTTCTGTTTAAACAAGGCATTCTAATTACTTTATTTATAGCCAAACGGGCTTAATGCATTCAAATTAGAATCAGAGTCTCGCAAACATTGTCTTCGGCCCACGATGGACATTTCATCAACCTCTTACACATTTTGTGTAATAGATATTTCCTCTCTAGCATTTACAAATTAACTTTAAGGTCACAAAAATAGCAAGATATTATTCAAAGCATCAAGTAATTCATATCTCCTCCATTGTTACTGAATAATCACCATAGTCTCACGTTAACAGCTTTAACTACGCCTATTTGCGTTTCTACTGAAAAGACTTTTTTCGATGTGGCGCCAAGGACAGGGTGAACTAAAAGTGGAATTTTAGGCAACACGTAGCCTAGGCAACAATTCCAAACATTTAAATCCATAATATACATTTATGGCCCCAAGAGTGGTATCATGGGACAACGCTGATTTGACAAACGGAATATTGCAGTGGATGTCCTCTGCCCGTGGTATCCAAACAGGGATCGGAATTCAAACCAAGGAAGGGACTGCCTTATCTGAGAATCTCAATCGGGACATTGAAATGGAGATCCAGTGTGCACTCTAGCCGCCGTATTAAAAGAGTACTTGGCATGTCTAACGATAAAATTAAGGAAATAAGCTACTTTTCCCGTGTGAGACCTCATTCGGTATGCGCTGCCAGTATTTGGGATCCTCGTGAGATCAGCTATAAGAGAACGCTAAAAAATTGAAGTAAAACGCTTGCAGCCAAGATTGGCAAGATGTGTTAAAAGCCATTATGATAATCTCGTCATTGTTCTTCGCCTTTTGAAACAATCTAGATTAAAATTACTTTCAGACCGTCGATTTAAAGTTAGATTGAATCTTTTATTTAAGTTCCAAATCCATTTATTTTCTGGTGACGTTAATCACTTTTTACGAAATCAGGCATGATAGAGTAATCATATTATAAGAACAAAAATTATGGCTATATCCTGCAGAACGGACAAGTTTCAAATATGTTTCCTGCGATGGATAAGGAAGCATTAATGCTGCCAGTGAGACTTTTAATCAGGTTTGTTGACAGCTGGTGAAGTTAAATAATTGATTCTCTCCATTGTGAATAGTGAAATAAAATTTGAAATGTCCACTTAGTATTTTATTGGTACAACGCGTTTCAACGATTACACCGTGATCATCCGGTACAAACAAATTTATTTTCGACACGACAGCCTTTATATATGCGAAGAGGGTATAGGGTGGGGTGAGGGACGGAAAGGTTTTTGGATGGTAGAGGGGGTGAGAGGGTGAGTTAAGTTGGAGGTTTTTAGGGTGGGAAAGCTAGCAGCAGGGGAATGGTTAAAGAATTACGTCAAGCATTGGCTGTTGAAGAAAATGCCCAATCCTGCTAAAGGGAACATGATGAACAAATCCTTATCTGTTGTTCAAAAGAATCGGGCCGGATTCTTAGCCAATGAGTCTTTCCTTCGTCGTCCCGGAAATCTGTGTCACCCATGACATCGCGCACCTCAATAATTACCCAAATGTTACTCCCGAATTTGAGCCTCGCGGTCTGCGACCAATCACCATAGAAATTGAATCACCTTTTTTCTGAATGCGGTGTTTTATCCCCCCTGAATATTCATTTTTCTTTCATCGCGTTTCAAACAGTTAGGTATTCGAGATTCATGGGAATTATGGCGGTTTTCGTGCTTTTACAACATAATCTTCCACGCAGAAAAAATTGTACGTTTTCTTGTTTCTGTATCTTGATGAACAGATCCTTATCTGTTGTTCATCAAGTTCTGTTCAACTGGATTGAACATTTTCTATACTGTGTAGAGGCTGTCGCGTCGAAAGTTAAATTTGTTTGTACCTGATGATGACGGTGTAATCGTCGAATCGCGTTGAACCAATATAAAAAAACTAAGTGGACATTACAAATTTTCCTTCATTATTCAGAAATACGTTCCACAAAATCTCGTCAGATACTGCTGAGTATCTCTCTCCATTATGCTTTAATCCTTATCCTTTTCCAAGCAGCGCGTCGAAAATGTTTAAAATATAACACTGGTATCCTATGGCATTTATGTAGCCGTACAACAAATTAGCACTAGTAACCCCTCCACCATTTTTGGCATACCCATTGCGCAGAGCATTTTGTGTGAAATTCCACCTTCTGACAAGTAATTGGAGGATTTTTGCTCGCATTCTAATAGTCACAGCTTCATTTACGTCGTTAGGGTACAGTTTGGTGCGTGTTGGTGGTGACTCACCCCAGACAACAATGCACAGTATTATTATTTCTACGCATTTCCCCACAAGCCACCAGAAGGATGTTTGGCAGGGTTTTTTTTTATGTAGATGCAGAAGTAGAAACCCGATTTGCAAAGGATCTAGCGTCTACACTCAACGGTTTGAAAAGCCTGAAAACATACTAATTTTGTCGGCCTGCAAGATTATGCTGTAAAAGCACGAAAACCGCTATCAATCCCATGAATCTCGAATACCTAGCTGTTTGAAACGTGATGAAAGAAAAAATAATATTCAGGGGGATACAACACCGCATTCAGAAAAGAGCGATTTAATTTCCATGGTGATTGGTTTCAGACCGCGGGGCTCTAATTCAGGCGTAACCTTTCCACATCTACATCTACATAACACACCGCGAGCCACCGCATGGGCATGTGGCAGGGGGTGTTAGGTCACCAGCCGTGTAAAGGTGTATGCTTTTGGGAGATGAAATGGTGACATGTATTATAGGAGTGTATTTAGTGGAGCTTAATTTTTATTTTGATCGCTTATTGTTCGCGGAAAGAACGAGTTCTAGTACCTATCTGTTCGGCAGGGTATTTCTCTTATTTTATCGCATCTGTCAGACCTAGAGATATGGTGAGGAGTCATGATTATATTCTCTGTGTCGCTCTGAAAAATATCAGTTATGAACTTATCAAGCAACCTAAGCCTAGCGTGTAGCCTCCAAGTCTCTAGGGGCTCCCACCTTAATCCCTCCAACGGCTGTGAGACACTATATTTACACTCGTAGCAGTGTGTAACGAAGTGCACTGCTTTCCTTTGTATTTTATTGATTTTTGTGGGTAAATCTTTATGGTCAGGGTCCCAAATGCTCGCGGCGTATTCGAGATGTGGCCTAACCAGAGCGGAGTTGCATCTCTCTTTGACTTATACATTCGAGGACCTTCCTATTATAAGTTTAACAAAACCTAGTTTCTTTAATGCTGTGCCAAATATTTTTTGTATGTGTAATCCCCACGATATATCAGAAGTTAAGTTAATTCCAAGATATTTTACTGTACCTGAAGATTTTATGTTTACTCCACCCACAGTATAGGTATGGCATTTTTGTGATGGTTTTCGCAGGATGTGAACTGTGGTGTTTGGGTAATTAGTGAAGTGCGCAATGTCATGGGTGACACAGATTTCCAGGAATTTCAAATGAAAGACTCATTGGCTAAGAATCTGTCCCGACTGTTTTGAGCAAAGAGCACGCTTTTGAGGAGGGGCTTACAAGTTATGTGGCTTCTAATTCCAGGAAGGTTTTTGATGGAAACAGATTTCTCGAAGTATTGCCTCAAAGCATTTTTTTTTAGGATATCAGCTTTTGGGTTTCCTGTCGCGTGATGTATTTTGGTGACAACAGTTTCTCCAGCTGGATGGCTGGAGAAACTGTTGTCACCATAAGACATCACGCGGCTGGAAACCCAAAAGCTGATCTCTTAAGGCTGAAATGCCGCGGAAACCTTCATACTAATGCATTTTTTTTAATTGATGAACGTCTTTACTCATCCAAATCCTTTGTGGAGAGAAGCATCTCTAGGAAAAGATTTGGAAGTTTGAATGAAAGAATGAGGGGAGCTGATCCAGTCAGTCAGATATGCGGACGTCCAAGCGTAGATTGACCACTCAATCAAAGGGTAGCTGAGCATAATAAGCCCACCTGCTTTTCGCCAAGAATAATATCACAGTGATGCTTACACAGTGAGGAAGATTTAGCATTAGGAATGACTATTAAAAAACGAGGGCAACAAGACCCTCCGAGGCAAAAATTATGAAATTTAAGTACTCAGGGGTCACAATTGCTCAGGACATGTCTTGGGGAAAAGACATTCGGGAAATCTGCGGTCAACCATACAGGAAGCTAGGCTTTATCAAGAGAATACTCGGAAAATGTGATGAGAAAGTGAAAGAAAGTTGTTATTTTTCAATCGTTAGGCCTCATCTGGAATATGCTATTAGTGTATGGGATCCATATGAAGTGGGGTTAATATCGGAATTAGATCGCGTGCAGCGAAGAGGAGTTAGGTTTGTGAAACGATGCTACGATAAGTTTTCTAGTGTGTCTGGATTGTTAGAAGAATTGGGATGGGAATCACTATCACAGCGTAGATTAAATTATAGGCTTAACCTCTTAAATTTCATGAAAAACATTTCTCTGACGACGTGAAAAATATACTATTAACCCCCTTGTAATATGGCAGATTTGATCGCGCCAATAAAATTAGAGAGCTATATTGTAGAACCGATAGGTATAAAATGTCATTTTTTCCGCGTACCATTCGGGACCATAACAGCTGTGATCGTCGTCATGAATAGTGTAAATAGTGACAATAGCTAGATTGTAGATCTCTTTCTTTATATATGTTACGTTCTTATTTATGCATGATGTAAATATTGATGCTCTTATTTTTGCATGAGATTTTGAATCTGTAGTAGTAGTCGTTGTACCTTGCATGTTGGAACGATTGACGATAGAATGTTTCTTGGTTATTGGATTTTTAATTCGCGCGTTGCATGTGTGGTACGCTGGTTCCAATGTCGTTTCGGTGTTCTGCCGTATTATTGATGCATGCCTGGTGTGGAAGCACCCCCTGCCACACACCCTTTGGGTGGCTTGCAGGGTATGACGTAGATGTAGATGAGAAGTATTATGAGCTCTATCATTAAGTCTTGGTTCAATTACTTTAATTAAAAATGCACATACACTAAAGCATTTTCATTTCATGTAGCCCATTCTCGCCGAGTTAGGGGCATGCAAGACTTTTTCTCCAATCTTCAACAGAAGGAGAATGAATACCTGGACATGAAGAACCTTCACCAATATTTTCTGGCCTTTTTTCAGGTAGGATCTGCCATACTTCGCGGGACATACGGTTGGAACCGTCATTGAGTGACCCCAGTAATAAGGTAGGGATCAACCAGAAGTGCTTTATGGCACCAATTGAATAATCGCCATTTTGTAAAATAAATCAAAATTGCTCTCGGCCACGATGGCTTCCACAATGCATCCTCATTTTTGAGAATATTTTGTTTGCAAAAGATATCTATTTATTTTATAAATGTAGTTTTGCTAATGGAACTTGTCTAGCCAAAAAGAAGATTTAAATATTACTCGGAACCGGGGCAACAGCAACTGATATCATATGTTGATAAATATTCTCAAAAAAATAAAAAATTGTAAACAATATTGGAAATTGGATAGAAAAATCATTTACATGGTTCATTTCATAGTACAAACGAACGTACCATAGAATGTACAAGAAAATGAATGGAATTAAAGCAGGTTCTCTTTTCCTGTACCGTAATTAAGACAATCATTCAATTTGACGCTTTACATGGAGCAATTTTCCTCATGAAGGTGCCCATGCATTCATTTGTACACACTAATATACCGTGCAAAGCGGACATAATGAAAACAACAAGATCGCACATTTATACTAATTTTAGTGGGAAATGCACAATGTGTTTCAACGTAAGTGGTTGCTTTCAAGAGCAAGACAATTTGACAAAGAGAGACATCTTATCTATACGTCTAAAAGGAGGGGAGGGTTGAGGAAACCGGAGTTAAGAAAGGGGAGTGGGGTGGGGGGGATGCTAAAGATGGAAAAACCAAGAAGAGGGAAGGAGGCGGACGTGGTTCATCGTTGGGGATCTACATCAGCATCTGCGAAATACCGTGCAAGCCACCACTAGGGTGTGTGGCACGGGGTGATTCCAAACCAGGCATGCAGCACTCATCTCAGTTCAAATCAGAGCCGCGCACGTTCCCCCGAATTCCAGGCGCAGGCCAAAAGCAGTCAGGGCAACGGTACGTAGTCAGACCAGAAAACAGGAGAGTGATACGTAGAAGAACAAGAAAAGAAGCTACCATGCAGTATCTTTACGCTCTTTGAGATAGGCCTATAATTACTAGGAACTTCCTTATAACCGCTCTTAAAGATAGGAGTAACGCTCGCGATTTTCCATTCGTAAGGGATACGATATTCTGCTAGCGATTTTATAAATATTATTTTCAAGTACGGCGCTATTTCCGAAGCTAATTCTCTATAAACTCGGGCGGAAATTTCACCGGAACCAAATGATTTCAGGTGTCTTTCTATGCCGCGACAAGAAATATTTAATGACCGCATTGGATTTTTGTATAAGCAAGGCAATGTAGCAGCATTATTCTGAGGGCATGAAGTGTAGATACTGAAAAAATGTGTTTTTTGTGTGAAAAATGTATGAAAAAAAAATTAGGCATATTTGCTCTTTCTAATCTATCGCTAACTCTTTCTCCTTGACCGTTTCTCAGTGACGTTACTGTAGATATATTCCCTTGAACCTCCCTCACGTAAGACCAAAATGCCTTATCTTCCAAAAACTCGCCTAATATTTTACTCTTGAATTCCATTAGTGCTTTTTTTTTAAGGCCGCTTTTGCTGTTATTTTGGCTCTCTTATATTCATCATAAATTTTCCCAAGTTTCTCGTCGGGTTGATCCTGTTTAATACTTTAATATAAGCAGTTATGGATGAATCTATGCCGCTTCTATTTCGCTCGGATACTAAGCTAATCTGATTTCTAACAGATATCTCATTGCTATTATTATTTACGGCGATCCCATTATTTAATAACCCACTATTTGATCTATTTACTGTTCTATTCTCTACCCTAATCATTTCTAATTTATTGTCATCAATTAAGCTTTCCCTTGGCCCTAAAACTCTGAACTCATTATTATCTGACTTTCTGGAAATCCACTGACCGGGTGGCGATCGTCAGGGAAAACCGGGAAAACCTGGAATTGTCAGGGAATTATGAATTTCTGGAAAAGTCAGGGAAAATTCAGAGAATTCTCGTAACAATTAGGGAGAAACTGGGGTATGAGTCCTCATTATTATTCTACCATTATTATTACTGGCCAGTATTTCCCGCCCTTTATTTCACCAACTAAAACTAAAGTCCGTCGCTGACGTGCATGGAATAAGCCACATCAATTCGTGAAATATTCAGTTGTGAATCTTATTAGTTGTGAATCTTAGTTATTTAGTTGTCTATCAGACGTATATCCTTATTGCGATATTTGCCCAGTAGTGTTAAGTTTCATGATCGCAATGTATTACGCTCAACACAAGGAATTGGAGGCTGTGTTGTTCGGAAAATTTTACCTCGCGTTTTATTTTAACTTCCGAAACTCATGTCGAGAGGCAGCTGGAGCACACTAGCTTATAGTAGTACACATGCTTGCAGTTCTAAAAATACGAGACGATGATTAAATATTTTAAAGTTACTGTGGAAGATTTAGTTCACCAGAAAATAAATATTCCAATATTGGCGACCTTTTGGCGATTGGTCAGGGAAATTGGTGAATACATCGGGGAAAAGTCAGAGAAAAATGAGGGAATTTGAAAATTGGATATCAGTAGCCACCCTGACTGATTCCGTTCCCACTAACTGACCTAATCTCTCGTCTACCGTCTATGCTAAACTCAAAAGAGATAACCGAGGACGAGAGGCAACGAGACGGGAAAATCCAAGGATGGGGAAACATGGGAAAGAAAGAGAAAACAAAGGTGGACAGAGAAGGATAGGCATGCGCGATTCTTAGGCCGCTTTCGAACTAGTCAAACGTATCGTTCTCTACCATTTAAAGTTATCTTCATCCCCTGGTAGACGGAATAGAATCCTCGCTTGGCACATTCGGAAAACGGCGATAGCAATAAAAATCCCTCCAGTGGCGAGAAATCATGCCTTGACGACAGTCAATCTTAAGTGAACATTAGTGATTCCTATGCTTTAGTATGGAAAACTCTTAAAATTCGTGGCTTTGCTGTGTATTATTTGTGGCTTTACAGAGTCTATAGTTGCTCTGAGTTGATAAAATGTAATCATGCCAGTCTCCAACATCCATTCAATACTGTGATCATACGTTTGTTTTCGTAATAATGCGAATTATGTTGAGTGCATTATCACGTGTGCAGTATGGCGTAGTGTAGTCCATTGGGATGCTGACAACAAAAAGTAAATAAATTTAGACGACCACTTCTATCGAAGGAATCCACAAGAATTTCGTATCCGAGGTAAGTGGGTTTTATTTCATCGGGTAGGCTAACTTTAAGAATCTGAAAAGGTTTTCGTATGAGATTAAATTAGCCCTTGTATATGAGTGCTAAAGCATTTTGGGAGAAACTGATTTCCAAACCGCTGCACCCTTTAAATTACCTTTCAGTTCCAGGGAGAGTGATAGTCATGACGAAAAAGAAAAAATCTCTTAGTAAATTCCACACTTAAAACTTTCATTACCGACCAAAGTTTCGATTGCCTTGCAATCATTTTCAGAGGTTTTAAAAGGTACCTGCTGCTGTCTGCGGTAAATTTCCACAAAGTTACGCCTTTAAACATTAAGTTTAAGAGTGATAGTGATTGAACATTTGATGCAACTGCTCCTTGGTAATGAAAACCATGGCCGTAGCTTACGCCTTGTCATTGATGGTAGGGTTTATCATATTCCATGAAAACCAACCGTGATCAACAGAACCTCCGAAGAACAAGGTAACTATAAACAGTGGAAGAAATGCATTATTTTGATTGATGAACTCCTTAGGTGTTAATTAATTGTTTGACTTTCTTTTCCGATGAGAGAAGAATTGTATTATTTGAGTCCTGTATTCTGCCTTGCTATTTTAATCTTCCTTAACGGGCCTAAAATTTATCATTTGGCCAAATCAGAATAATGACCTTGAAATGTCTTCTTTTTCTGAGTAATAACATTTTTCCAATGGAAATTTGTTGGGTCTCGGGCGTTTTATCATACATGCAGGATTTTCAGTTAAGTGCGACCTTGTGTGTACCAATGCAATTGATGATTGGCTCCAGATTCAATAATTGGTTATACTGAAGTGAGAATCAATGCGGTGCCTAATCAGATTTGAACAATACTTACAACTGAGTGCGGCGGTGGAGGGTGTTTATCTTTTGTTTTTTATATTTTGTAAAAATGGTCGCGGAGGACGCATGTTGCACAGAGGAGATATTATCTCATATATTTTTATAAGCTTCCTAGAAGAAAGGAGGCAATGTTGATATATCGTAGGGAACACATATATAAAACATATGCGGCACAGCATTAATGAAACTAGGTTTGGTTAAGCGTATAATAGGAAGGTCCTCGGACGAAAAAGTCAAAGAGAGATTCTACTTCGCTCTGGTTAGGCCACACCTCGAATACGCCGCGAGCATTTGGGACCCTGCTCAAATAGATTTAACCAAAAAAATTAACGAAATACAAAGAAAAGCAGCACACTTCGTTAAAAACTGCTACGAACGAACATATAGTGTTACACAACTGTTAGAGGGATTAAGATGGGAGCCCCTAGAAACTCTGAAGCTGCACGCTAGGCTTAGGCTGCTTGAGATATTCAGAACTGGTGGGTATCAGAGTGACACAGAGAATATTATCATGACGCTTCACTACAACTTTAGGTCTAACAGATGCAATAAAATAAGAGAGATACACTGCCGAACAGATAGGTACAAATAATCGTTCTTTCCGCGCACAATAAGCGACCACAATAAAAACTGATCTCCTCCCAATACACTCCCATAGTACATGTCACCATTTCACCTCCAAAAATTTCACACCTTTACACAGCTGGTGATCTACCACCCCCTGCCACACGCCCATGCGGCTGCTCGCGGGGTACTATGCAGATGTAGATGTAGACCCTGGTGAAATTGTAAGTGCTGGTCTCTTTACTTTACTCATGTAGTGAAATGATGAAATTTCCAGAAAGTCAACTCTCTGAGCGGAAAAAATGAATGAAAACCTACTCTTGCCAGTGGAGCATCATTAATCTGATAGAATCAGAATAATAAATATATATGACCTAGATATTTCTATTTTTTATGAACGTATTACATTTTTTCAATAGACATCTGTCGTGTCTTTGAAACGTACACCTCATTCATTAGCTTCTCTCTGGAAGACTTTCTAAGTCCTTCAAATGTTGTCGCTAAATTCGATCATGTACAGTATCCGTTGCTGATTAATTGCTGTCTTTCCAAACTTACTGGTTCCTCTTCATCCTCCAAATGCTTGGCGAAATGATATCTATCTCAAACTTCCCTAAATGGGAGTTTTTCCCCTCCTTTGTGATTCATTAATATGATATCTTACATTTTTAAATTTTTCGGACGTGTGAAGATGACCACGTAAGTTGAAACGCGTTGTGCATTCTACAATCAAATTTGTGTAACAAACGATTCTGTAGAATCCAAAATGGTGAACTTCTAATATGCTATGTCCGAGTTTGTTGCGCTTATTCTACATCTACATCTACGTGATACCCTGCGAGCCACCACGAGGGTGTGTTGCAGGGGGTGAAGATCACCAAACATGCACTATTGACATGCAAGTAGGATATTTAAGGGAGATATGCTAGATAATAGGGTCACATGGAGCTAGATGGTTAGTATCTACATAATAAGGAAGGGATTATTGGTTGTTATTACATGCATCATTCTTTACAGACTACTCTAACTATATTTCACCTACCTATCCCTTTGCTATGCTGCCTATTGTTCTCTCTTATGGTACGCGGGAAAAATGACATTTTAAATCTATCGGTACGATAATCTATCTCTCTAATTTTGTTAATATGATCAAGCCTAGCATAATACGCAGGGGTTCTCAATATATATCTAACGTCATCTGTGAACAACTCTGTTTCGAATTTACTTAAAAGGTTTAACCTAAATTTTAACCTGCGTTCTGATAGTAATTCCCATCCTAGTTCTTCTCTTAAGCTCGTAACACTTATACAATTATCATAACGGCCTTTAAAAAACCTAGCGGATCTCTTTTGCACGCGCTCTAATTCTTTAATCATACCTTCCTCGTACGGATCCCATATACTAACGGCATATTCTAAATGAGGCCTGTCACGTGTAAATTAGCTTCTTTCTCATACTCTCTCATCGCATTTGCCTAGAACCCTTTTTACGAATCCTAATCTACGGTTTGCTACACTAGTTATTTCCCTGATTTGTTTCCCCCATGACATGTCTTCAGTGATGGTGACGCCTAAGTATTTAATTGAATCTACGTTACATATTTTGTTTTCTTTGATGCAATAATTATTCCGGGGAAAGCCATTCTTTTTCCAAAAATTCATAATCGCGCATTTCTTCAAATTTAATTATAGAAGGTATGTATTACTGAAAACGGTTGGAGTTCTCCATCCCTGCGGACGCCTAGATGTACGTCCTTCGTCATCAGTGCTTAGCAGTAGGTATTCACGGACAGATTCATGAAAACCCTTGTTTAGAGATGGCCTGACAACCGCTGCCTGGCCAAGTTATGAAGGGGATCGGGTTGGTGTGGTGGCTAGAGTACTGGCTAACCATACGGACGGCCAGAGTTCAAATCCCTGCTGAAGTGGATGTTTTTCAGAGGAAACCCGATCCCTACTTGAGTATCTTGTGGACGGCACTTCAAATGGACGCTGAGAGGTAGTGAATGGCTTATGTCGACGACACGACCATATATTTCACCCATTCAACTGGTAATTAGGGAGATTGGGTTGGTGAGGTGGCTAGAGTACTCGCCTACCACACGGGTGGCCAGGGTTCAAATCCCTGCGGGGAGGATGTTTTTCAGAGGAAACCCGATCCCTACTTGAGTGTCTTATGGAGGGCACTTCAAGTGCAGTACAACCGTCTGTCAGACGAGAGGTTAAGCCGTGGACCCCTTGGCGCCTTTCGTTAAGAGCAGGTTAATGCTGACGCCGGGTTTCTATCCACCCTTCATCCCTTACCTAACCCCTATGGCGCAAATGACCTTAGCAATCGGCTGCCTTCACAAATATCCAATCCAAGTAATTAACATGCATATTGGCTCTGGTGATGACCTACAGATACCGCGGAGTGCCACAGGTCGACCGAGGACCGCAATGTGCCATTGTGCCACCGGTGCGACGACGATTGATTCCTCGACAATTATTTTCATTTCACCCGGCTACTCCCGTCGTATTCAGATGGCTATCCTTCGAGCACCTTTCCTGCCACCTAGGGCTTGTTGTGTGAATCGCTACGACGGCGAGGAAAGCAAAAAAGCGGTAAATTTCGAATTTTCTCTTGTCATGAACATTTTTAAAAATAGAGGTAGGCCGAGAAAGTTGTGGTTGAATGTGGTTGAGGAAATTCTTAGGAGGAGGAATATTAGGAGTCTTAAAAACAGGAGGGCGTGTACGAAGCAGTGTATGGGGGTAAATGAAGCAAAAGAGGTTTTCAAGGATAGGTCAGTGTGGAGGAAATTCTTGAAGCAGAGTTAGGCGTACAATTATGTATTTATGAGTGAAACTCTGAGACTGCGCCTACCCCGGAAGGGAACGGCGTGATGGGTATGTATGTATGAACATCAAGATTGAAGGCTTTTAAAAATTAAGGATTTTGAGAAAGCCTTCTTCTGCGTAATTCATGATACGCCAATCAGCACGTTCACATTTTTATTTAATTTCTAACTTAAGTTGTAGTTTACAGATATAATGAGGTAAATGCAGGATATTTATTCCTAATGTTTGAGTGTCGTTGATAACACCAAATTCTCTACCAAACGCAAAATTTTGAATACAGATGAGCACCGCCAACCACTGGCATTAATTATTGGATTTAAAAACTTGGCAAAACTGAAAATTCCGGATAGTCGAAAATGAAATTTCGAAGACTTGATACCACCGTATGGTACATCTACCCGGTTCCATGAATATTTTCATAGCAAAGGCAAAATTATATTAGCTCATTTTCTTCATTATAATGAGGAAAATAATTCCATTCATTCGTACAAATATTTGCAAAGAATTCGGTAGGAATTCAACTTCTAACTGGCCACAAATAATAATTGCTGTGGTGATGTGAAGATGGCCCTGTCAGAAC
Organism: Ceriagrion tenellum; assembly: GCA_963169105.1. NCBI lineage: Eukaryota > Metazoa > Arthropoda > Insecta > Odonata > Coenagrionidae > Ceriagrion > Ceriagrion tenellum. The sequence goes on from OY720639.1 coordinate 13,650,082, forward strand.
CACAACTTTGGCGCCGTCGGAGATAAGATTTTTGGCCTAAGTCCATTTGCTGGGGCCGAACATAATTTCAACTGCTCTCGAGGCCCCGGGGAAGGGTCGACCCTCATTTATGCTTTGTCCCAATTCGCCATTTAGGCAGCTAAATCGACAGATTTAGGGAGGACGCCATCTTAAAGTGTGTCCCAATTCGTTAGGCATCATGGGGGAGCGGATTTAGGTGCCTTTCTCGGGGGCGAAATTTAGGGTAGATGGAGTTTATCCTAAATCCGCCTCCATATTGAATTTCCCATCATGCAAAGCGCTGCATGCGTCGTACAAGGAAACTGGTACCCAAGGATAATAGAGAAGAGAGATCTTTATAGTCCGTGCTCGTATCCAATGAAGTAGTTGAAAAGTGGCCGGCAAGTATTTTGTCTGTGAAAGAATTCTCTAATATTTCGCAACCCAACACTCAACTACGAAAGAAAAATTTTACTTAGTACACTTTAATAAAACGAATTTAAATCCCAGACCACCTACACAAACTTGAATACCCCGAAAACTAAAAACTAACGAATCTCCAAAAAACGAAATTGATGAAAATAATGTCATTTCACTTTCCAAATCTCACAACGCATACGGAGGTAGCCACAGGCGCCAAAAATGTCTTAATTTCAGGTTTCATTTGTTTCATTCAGTCCTTTATTAATTACTCATATGTTTTTCATTCGTTTCCAGCTCGGTAGACGGCAACACTAGTGAAGATGAACACTAGTGAAGGATGTCCCAAATCAAGCTCCCTTAGCGAAAGGCCTCGAAATATTTAGGTAGCTAACCGCATCCTCCCTAATGCCTAACGATTTGGGACACGGCTTTAGTCGGACCCCAACTCCAAATCCGAGCCTCGGCGTCGACCCCTCACCGCGGGTGGGTAATGGCACCTACTGGCCAGCCGCAGTATAGTTTATAACTTTAAAAAGTTAACAATGAATCCGAATATTAGCTAGCGCAAAGAAAAATATAAACATTTTACCTGCAGAGAACAGATAAAATTTTGTGCAGCCCCAGCAAACGAAATTTGGCCAACTTTTTACACCAACTCTTCATTACCGCTATTCGCCTTGGCTGCGCATTGCACCTATCGCAATGAAAGTTTCTCGATTCTCTGGTTATGCTAGCACGTGCGTTAGCAAAGCTACACTCGCAGTTGCGAGGATATGTCACGTTACCAGTTATACAGATCAATAAATAAAATTTTCAAAAAATCGAATAAAATCTATATTATTAATGCGAACAGTAGAATAATTTAAAATTTGTCCTCTTGGGTTTCTCCGATTAAGAAAATTATTTGTTTATAAAGTTTTACGTCGTTTTTACCTAAGAAGTGGTAATACTGGTTAACTATTGTACATTCCGAATACGCGGCGAGCATTTGGGACCCTGGTCACTTAGATTTAACCGAAAAAAATAATAAAATACAAAGGAAAGCAGCGCGCTTCGTTAAAAACTGCTACGTGCGTACAAGTAGTGCTCGTTACTTCTAGAGGGATTATGGTGGAAGACCCTAAAGACTCTAAGGCTACACGCTAGGCTTAGGATGCTAGAGAAATTCAGAACTTATGTTTTTCAGAGCGACATAGTGACTCATGACTTCTCACTATATCTCTAGGTCTGAAAGATGCGGTAAACTTAGAGAGATACACTGCCGAACAGATAGGTACATGAACTCGTTGTTTCTGTAAACAATAAATGACCACAATAAAAAACTGAGCTCCACTAAATACACTCCTATAATACATGTCACCATTTCATCCCCAAAAACTTACACCTTTGCACGGCTGGCGACCTAACACCCCCTGCCACACGCCCACGCGGCGGCTCGCAGAGTATTAGATGTAGATTATTTTCCCAGTCATCAAACGTTTACCTCTCCTCAATGATCCATCCTCTATCACCCAGTGCCATACGCCCTACTAGTTGAGGTTTGCAAGGTGGTTTCGATGATTTTTTATATAAAAAACTATCACCGTAGGTAATCCACAAAATAGATGTAAATCCAAAGGTCAGCCAGTCCACTAAATACACTCCTATAAAACATGTCACCATTTCATCTCCAAAAAAACGTACGCCTTTACACGGCTGGTTACCTAACACCCCCTGCCACACGCCCAAGTGGCGGCTCGCGGGGTATTACGTAGATGTAGATGAATCCTTCTCCCTAAACCCCACGTAGGACACGTATTCCATATGTCTTCCGTATGTCTTTGCTACTATGCCCTTTTTCCTCTAGTGTGCTACCTGAGTAATTAAACTGTTCTACTTGCCCCAGTTTGTGTCCTCCAACTTGAATCACAAGGAAATGGTTCCAGGCTTGACTTTGTGGAAGTAATTCATATTAACTTAAGTAAAACTTTTTATACTCCACTATAGGTTTAATAACACGACCCGGGTTTCGACACTTCGGGTCATCTTCAGACCTGAATTGAATCACAAGCTTCGCTTTCTTTGTCCTAGAAAATCTCATTACTTTTGTTTTCTTATGATCATGATATGATCTTCATTCCGAGCACACACCGCCAAAATATACACCCACGTCTGATTGAATGGGCATCATGACACATACTAGACACATTGAGAAATTTTTCGTCTGGATATGTACAACAAATGCGTTCTCGATTAAACCATTGCCCAATGACTTAGACGTGTGTTCGAAAACCGCATCACGGCTGCAGTTCTTTCTGCGAAATAAGATGATCGGATGATTTCAGCTTGAACGTGATGATGTTAACGCAGCAACATGGGGAAAGTACAAGGGGCTCTCATTAAATTATATGTGAATATACTTGAATTCTTAACTTACTTCATTCTCGCTCTAAACAGCAATAAATAATGTCCATATATAAAACAATTCGAAACTCCATTTATCCGTTTCATAAACACAGTGCAGTTCTATAAATGGGCGGCAGAGAGCAGGCCAATTAGTTGACTTACTCTCCGATGCTTGAATATTTTTCTGCAGCCTAGTAGGTACCATAGCATGTCGCGAAGTTTTCCAGCATAACTCTTTTCCCCTTTGAGTGCGGCATGACGTGATATCACGTCATGGTTGTCTTTACGCTGGTGCTGATGACGTGATGTCACGTGGGTAACATGAGTGTTCCAACTTTCACTAGGGGGACTAATGAAAGTTCCCTTGTGAAAGCTGGAACACTCACGGTGCCCTTGACGTGATATAACGTCATCAGCACCTGCGTAAAGACAACTATGACGTGATATCACGTCATGTTGCACTTAAAGGGTTAATACCTGGGCATTATTGCAGCTGTAATAACGTATGAACAAAAAGAGCTTATCTCACTTTGGTAGTTTATAGGTATAGAGTGGAGTATATTGGTGAAATTTCACCACCGGACTTCAAGGTTTTTGCTTTTACATCATTAGCCGTAGCTGTATTGACTTTATTACGGTACAGCGAGGTTTATTTTGGAGATAACATTCCATTCCACACACCATTGAGGTGGTGTACAGGTATAATGTAGGTGTAGATTAAGATGAATGGTTTAAGACAGTAATGCCACTTTTTGAAAATGTAGTGTACCTTTAAGTTGAAGAATTTTAAATTAACAAATATACTATATCTTTCAAAAGTCGTCTCACGAATCGCTACGATACGCTACGATAGTTCATCAACTCCGCGATAAGACCGCCAGCTCCGCCAGTCTATCTTCTAACACTCGATGCTCGGGCTATGAAAAATATTACGGTGCATTCGACTCCTCACGCGATATCACAGTCTTTTTCAATCCCTTGGACGAAATGTCCTCTCATATTCCTTCCCTTGCGTTGCTATTTATGTGTTAAATTGAAGCAATATCGGTTGTCAATGAGAATTACGACATTGAACGTATGACATGAAATCAGGGGGCCGATTTTATAACTTAATCTTCGACCGTTAGAATCATTCCCGCTGAATTGTGGGTAATACTTCGAAAACAATTGCCGGTGCCTATTTTGTAACCAAAGTTCGAACGTATTTTGCCTCACGCTCGCATCCTCGGCTTACAATACACAACAAAATATCTTTCGAAGCGGCCATTAGCGTTCGAAGGTGGGTTTGTTTTTGTTTCTTAATTGATTGTTATTTGAATAGCTATCGTCGTTTGGAATGTTTTACATACTATAAATGAAATATAACACACCATTCTTGACTTTAATTATTATGGGAGGCCTAGATTGCAGTTCATTAATGTATTGGAATAGTATTTCAATAACGCGTATTCTTTTGATTAATTATAGTATCCAATTGTCGCAACCTATCCTATTGTAGCGATTTGTTTTCACTTTTAATTGCAGTTGGAAGTTTTAAATCTCATTTCTGCAAGGACGTGGATGTCATAATTTCTGAGGATAGTGTAAAGGTTCATCGTGTGATTAAGCGGCAGTGTTTATTGTGGCATACCTGTACTTACAAATGTTACTTATGCGCTGCGATGGATTTTGTGTGTGCTCGTGGCGATGTATTTACATATTAAGGTTAATAAGAGCCATGTTTCATCTATTGAGATTGTGTGTTGTGACAGGTATTGTGCTTAAAAACTTACAATTGCGTAGCAAATGTCGGAGATGACTGATAGCAGCAACTATAACGTCCTTCCATCAAATGTCTAACTTGAGATTTGGATTCTATGTCAATTGAAATGTTGTTGGTGATTTAGGTTTGCTTCTGAGTATTAAGTGTGGTTTTTTTACGTCCTCAATAAAGGATAAATATTGAAGTGTTTTTTAATTTGAATGCAGTAACTTGCCATAATAAGAGTCACTTTGCGACAATAATAAACCCATCTACGTTTAATGCAAGTGATAACTAGTTGAAATAGACGTAGTTATTTAAATTTTTGGCCATGTCAAGGCTTATTCTTTTGTTTGAGGGTAAATTGTGTGATTGTTTTCGTCCAAGTGGAATGGCGATGATTATTTTGTCAAATGAAGTTTCTTGGTTCGTTCTGGTTTGAAATATTTTTCTGGGCTTTTTGATTTTGCCTGAACTAATGGTAGGTGGTGAATCCAAGTACATGAAAGGGATGTATTTCTGACGATGTGATATTAACCTCAGTTAGGGCAAAGCCAAGGACAGGGGAAAAGTTGTTAAACTGATTGTGCAGCACATTAAGTTCATCCCAATGTTTCTTTAAAGACATTACATTTATTACCGTATTTACTCGTATAAGCCGCGCACCTTTTTTTTCCGGAAATGCCGGTAAAAAAATGGGGGTGCGCGGCTTACACGAATCCTCCAGATTTTCATGTAAGCCGCGCACCATTTTACCTGAAATTCCTGTCGTTAGTTTCTCTAAAGTCGATAGTTTTTCCAAAGTAAATATATCGATGTGAATTGGTAAGTATGGTGTGGTAGTAAACCCGTATGGTATTTTGAAGTAATTAGAAATAAAAATCATCGTTTATCAAAGTCTGAGCGTACAACGATACTTGAAGAAAGGCTATATAAGAAACACCTCGTGACAAATCACTTAACGTGTATAGATCTACATAATATATAGTGTACTATAACATATTTTAGGACTAATATGCGTTCACTTCGTTCGACTAGCTTGTGGTTTTCTCACCATTTCAAATAATTAAGTATGACTTCTGTTTTTTTCTGAGGTGAAGACAATATTTCCACCATGTTGGTTGATTGTGGATTTGATCGGCCAAAATCTACGATCAACTTGACTGACGATTTTGATCACCGATCATCGCTGATTGTTGTTGGTGAAACGCAATCACCGGTCAACTCAAGATTGATCCTCGATCAAGGGCTGATCGTCGTTGGTGAAACCGGGAAAGTCTATTTTAAAAATCCGTCACAGGTCATTATTTGTGGTTTCTTCCACATTGCCTACTGGATATACAAACTTGGGAAGAAATATTATTTCCTTCCAAGCGAAAGTTTCACCACCCATTGAAGTTCGAGTAAGAAACATTAACTCATAACCAAGTCCCTTTTCACTATGATGATTCATGTTTAAAGGTCTATTCTGCAAAACATTGATCCAGCAAATAAATTAAGAGATTATTTTTTTTCCTTCTATCCATAATCTCTTTGCATCGTGCATGTTGTGCTGAACGCCATTTACCCAATGGCGTCCTTATATGCCAACTTCAGTAAGCTAAAACATAGAAGGTAATAAAGTGCCTCGTATTTAAAAAGTGTTTTCCGATTCACTCCACGATTTTTGGAACTTTTTATCCACAATAGTGTGAAAGAGAAACTTCATCCGAAATGGACATCGCATCTATTCCAGATCCAGTGTTCTCCATTCCATTATTTATTTTTTTTCTTTCCCCTCTGAGACGTACGCCTTCTATACTTGACTGCGCTTTGGAGCATAAAGCACAAAAACAAAATAAGATTAACTGTTGGAAGCTTAACTTTTGTAAAATTAACTCAAGAGGACCCTGTGCCACACAACCTAGTGGTGGCTTGCACGGTATTACGTAGATGTAGATGAACATTACGTAGATGTAGATGAAGCAGAACATGATATATATATATATCAAAAGAGACCGATTAGCGGTTTCCGTCGAAGGGATTAGCGCAACGATTAGCTCAATACATAGTGAGCATAACAATACTGCGATTTCATTTACTCTGTTTATTTCACAGGGGTTACCTTACGCGAGAAAAAGGAAGCCACCAGTCTCGCGCTTTCGCCATGTTCTGACTATGAAAACATTGCCTTCTTCCCTTTAACTCCGTGTATTTTAGCGGTGCACTTATAATCGAATACGGCACCCAGGAGCTAATATAACACGGGAAATGTATTTATATATTTATATTAACCTTTGTACCTAGAAATAATACTTGCTTTGATTCTTCAATTCGCGACAGTTCGTAGCAATAGAGAAAATAACATATGCCTACATCATCGTCTGCCACGATTCCATTGGAAACCTAATACTTACAGAAAACCTCCCATTTCCAAACAATACTACATGCAAGTATCGTTGGGGAAACTCCTGTGTATAAATGACAGTTCCAAAGCTTATGTTTGTCTCCGTTTATCACACATGGACGTAATGACGTATATGTCAGGAATGCCTTAGATATCGTCTGCTACGATGTCGAATAAAACCGAATACCCACTGATCATATGTCCATTTCGCATTCCAAGTAGTTTCAATCGTCGTCATAGATTTTTTTGGGAGCAAATATTTTTTTATTTTTCTTCAATAGTCCTCAATCAATTACATATGCACGAAAAAATTGATATCAGAAATGCATCCAATTTCGTCTTCTCCAATACTAATTGTGAGCATGGTGTGACGAAAAGAGGCCGAGGACAAGGGTGGCAACTAGTTAGCCATCACATTGGATCATATTTTATCACAAGTTCGTACCTGTGCATTACGGGTGATAAATGTAATAATGAAATGCAAGAGCTGCCCAAAACATGTAGTGCACTCCCTGCGAAAAGAAATCCACGGCAATGGGCGACATTTTTTTTATTATCACACCTTCAACACCAAGGAACTTTGGGAAAGACAATAATATTGGTAGCTGTTGCAAATGCAAATGCTGTTGCAAAGATGCGCAAAATTCGGCTTTAATTCTCCACGCTGGAGAGAGCTTCAAGGCTACCCCTGTGGTATATTTACTAGGTATCTAGACAATATGGCGTCTGCGGTCACGTGACATTAACGCCATATTCGCCCAATGAGCTCTAGGTTCCAAGGGAAGATTGCTAGATTTGACAAGTTCGAAAACGACCTCTCTCGTATTAGGTGTAATAATTTTTACTGAAGAAGTTATCCTTGCATTGTTTTTAACCGGGAAGTTATCTCGCAAGTCCCTTATGGAAAACTTCAAAGCCTCGAAAACTGTTTTATTTTCAGCGTTTCGTCGAACATGGCAGCTCGGTCTAAAATGACTTTAAATACGATGACATATGCACGGAATTTGTTTCAAACGCGCAAATATGCTTCTCATAGGGATGAAATGATTCCTCGTACGTGTAAAGGTTAAATAAAGGTTAACTGCCGAATAAAAACAATTATTAGCATGTGGACGACCTCTATATTTCTAGGACTTAGAAGTCTTGCACTTGGACAATGTTCATTCGTGGTGCCAGGAGTGGGGTTTAGATTTAAATATTAGTGAATGCACCAAAGTTCACTTCCTAGAAAAGTCATCGCACAAATGCCATACCTATACTGTGGGTGGAGTAAACATAAAATCTTCAGATACTGTAAAATATCTCGGAATTACCTAAACATCTGATATATCGTGGGGATTACAAATACAAAACATATCATTAGCAGCATTAAAGAAGCTAGGTTTTGTTAAACGTATAATAGGAAGGTTCTCGGATGAAATTATAAAAGAGAGATGCTATACTTCGCTCTGGTTAGGCCACACCTCGAACACGCCGCAGGCATTTGTGACCTCTTGGGGGGTTAATTCCGTATTTTGTCGTCGGTTCCGCACCGATCGGTATAAAGCCTACAGACGGCATGGATTCCGTGCTGACAGGGAGTCCCCGTCGGAGTTCCCTCACCGACGGAGCTTTCTCGGGCGATTCTGTAAGCAAGTCGAGCGCTGTTCCAGTCGGTTTGGTAACTCCTCCCTCTCGAGATACCCCTCCCTCCCGAGTATTGCCGAAGCTGAGGGTCACATTGTCCGTTTCAACCGATGGAGACGAGGGAGATGATAGAACAAACAAATGAGTAAATGAAACCGCCTAGTGCTCTCGTGGGTATCAACCAAAATGGCATCCAGTGACAAATATTATAATACACAGACTCAGTAATGTCGAAATTAAAGTCATTCTCACGCACAGTAATGTCGAAAGGAGGAGGATAATAAAGTTCTGTGAATTGAGTGCGTGACTATGTATATTTGTGCAATAAAAAAAGTGTTCCGTATTTCAAGTACATTGCAATAAGTAGCTTATTTATGAACATGAAGTTTTCCAAAGACAAGTTAGGTGCAACGAGAACTAATGTGTTATGATTGCATGTATGTAGAAATATGATTGGTCAAGTATACCAATTTATTCATTATATTTATGTGCAAATTAACGCGCGTGATGGAAAGCAGACAGTTTATCGCGTTGTATATATTTAGTATTTCTGGCCGCAGAAGTGGCCTCTGTGTGGAGTACAAACCTTCGGAAGATGGTTCGAATTAATAGTTGAATCTAATGGAACAGTATTATCATGAATATAGAATGGCCATGTAGTCCATATTTTTGGGGTGATTATGAAATGTTCGCATTTATATGCTTTATTCGTGTGTATAGCAATGGTTATGCTGCGCGCTCGCGCCATGAAACATTCATTTAGCGTCTTCGTGGAACGAAGTTGAATGTAAAAATGACTTGAATGAGTAGTATTAAAAACTATGATGAGAGAAAATGAAGTGGAGGTGCCGCTAAGTATGTCGTTGAACACTTCCTTGCTTTGCTGTAGTTGCATGTATGTCATTGTCAGTACACATATATGTTTATAAATGTCAGGAGCCCTTAAGTTTCGCTGAAGCTTGCTTCCCTCCGTAACAATCTAACTCCTAGTTATTAGCATATTACGCCGAGCAGGAACGGTTCTCGTGGTTCAAGTGGAAAATTTGTCGTTCGAATGTGTTACACTATTGGCAGTATTTATGTATTAATCCGAATTAATTGAGGCACAGTGATAATTGACAGTTAAGTTTAAAGGGTGCTTCAAGATGTTTAGTTGAGTTGTGAAAACGGACTGAAGCTAAAAAAAAATGCCAATAAAAGCACAGATCTCACGATATATCCTATTTTCTCAAATAATAAACTACTGTAGTGTGTATAAGTGGGTTTCATGCGTGGTTGAATAAACAAAATTAGACCATATGGGTAAAATTTACAATTTGAGAATATATATTAATCCGCAATAATTACTGACATTTGTTGCGGAGTATTTTCTGGGAATTAATTGCACACACTATAATAAGGTAATCCAACATGCTTCATAGGCAAAATATTGGCCTGTATATGTACTTGATAGCGCCAAATAGTAAAATATTTTGAGGAGCCAAGCGATCAATACAATGCTACACATCGAAATCCCAGTTGTTTTCAGGTTTTTCTTTTAGGCCGTCACTTTCATTATAATTATTTCAACTTGTGCATTACATATTATACCTCCATTAATCCTGTGAATAAATTATATCGCTATTACAAGCCTCAAATAAACCTATTTCAGACATAAATCTAAATGCGTTGTCGATTTGTTACGGTGCCTCTCAAGCAAACCTACTGATTACCCTGGGTACCGACAGCTTTTACGTGCCGGTACGATCTCCCGACGGAAGCTCCTCGGCACACCGATCGGTTTCATACAGAACACCACGGTTGTCGGTGTGACGTGCCACACGACGAAAAAGCTCCCATGCCGATCGGTTCGGAGTTACAGAATGACCTGGTCAAATAGATCTAACCCAAAAAAATAAATAAAATACAAAGGAAAGCAGCGCGTTTCGTTAAAAACTGCAATACGAGCGAACACATAGTGTCTCACAACTTTAAGAGGGGTTAGGAGGGAATTCCTAGAGACTCGGAGGCTGCACGCTAGGCTTAGGTTGCTTGATAAATTCAGAACTGACATTTTTCAGAGCGACATAGAGAATATTATTATGACTCCTCACTACATCTCTAGGTCTGACAAATGTGATAAAATAAGAGAGATATACATTACCATTAACAGATAAGCATAAGAACTCTTTCTTTCCGCGCACAATAAGCGACCACATTAAAAACCGAGCTCCACTAAATACACTCCCATAATACACGTCACCATTTCACCTTCAAAAACCAAATCCCGAACAGCTTTACACGGCTGGTAGATGCATGTAGATGAATACTACAAACGGTTGTCCCTCAGGATGTCACATTTCACACAAACTTGCTGTTCGGAAAGCATTTGACCTCAAACGTATTAATCTGAAATGTTCTATGAAATGATTTTAGCGTGATTATTGCCCTATAAAATTTTTTCACATTTCTGCCAAAATAGAGCGATTCAGGAATAAAGTTTTTTGGTCATATGACTACTTCTATTTATCGAAGAGCAAACAATATATATTCAGCGATAGCCAAACCTTTCCTGTTTATTCTAACGTAGCAGGAGCCATTACTACACGTTCCGCTTTTTTTTGTTTTGGACCCATAATAATGATGTTATGAAGTGATAAAATTTGTGTAAACCATTAATTATTTAGAAATACTTCCCTCCATGTGCGTTAAATGAACTATGATTCCTACGCTGCAATTACAGCGCTCATAAATCGCGCTTCTTTTCTTATACGCGAAAATCTTACGAAGATATACGTTATTTTCAAGTAAAAATCCATTAAGGAATTTCGAGCTTAGAAATCAATGAATTTGGTCTAATTTCAAATAAAAACATCTCACCTATCCAATGACACCAAAAGATCTACCCCTTAAAACGTTACTATCCGAGACATTTGCCAGTAAATACCAGCCATTTTACATGGGAAATGGTACGTGCATGCACTCCAGAGAGACATTATCTACAAAATGAGGTATTTCTAACACTTAGTTGTCGTAAAAAACTAACTGTGAAGTGTATATGTTTTCTCAACTACTTTTGAAAATTAATCATATTCTCGCCGCTGTAAATTCTTCGGGATCACAAAACACCTTCCGTGTTCAAAGGAGTTTCAAACGCACCGCGCGAAAAAAAATGAGTCCAGTTAAAGACTAATTTAGATATTTCCCTTTAATTACTAACAATTTCTGTCATATATTACTATTATGCCACCATTAATAATGCAATATTTAATTGTGTCCTACAGCTGGTTAAATTAAAACGTATAATTCGAATATGGTTTCTATTATGATTCGGGAACTATCTCGGTCGGACTACCTTAACAAAATGCCTTTGGTCTCGGTCCGTCTAGTATTAGGTTCATCCACGATCGAAATTTTTCGGGAGTTTTCATTTAATGATCTAATTCTTTTTTCGAAGACGTATCCTGAATCCACGATATCCCGTTATCCATGCTGGAAACTCTACAACTTTTTTATTAAGCATCCGCAGGGATATTTTCGGCAGCCTTAGGGCATAGTTACCAATTCCATTGATAACATAAGTGCTCTGCACAACTTACTGCAAAATATATAAAATTTAAAATTGATTAGCGAATAACTGGAGAGTAAAAATATTTGGAAAAGAAGCACGAGAACGAACGAAATATTATAACCCCCTTCATTTTGTATTTGACTTTGACAATTAAAAATTTCATCCGAAATTTCAATAAATGCCGATAATTACACCGTTATTGCATTCATTTCCTCAAATTATCATCAAGAGATGGTAAATGCTTATTTATACATGCATTCAACTCTAAGGGTAAGGATGGGAGTTCCTAGAAACCCTGAAGCCACAGGTAAAAATAAGATTAATTTATGGCAGAGATAAATTCAATATAGTTTATAATTTACGTTATTTTCATGTAAACTTTTTGAAAGAAAAGATTCGGTACCTAATACTACGAAATTAGCCGCGATATGATTGGCTTCCTGGGCAATAATTGGTTTTCTTTTCTTGGTATTAATTATTCCGGAATCCTACGTAATATCTGTGTTTTGAAGGCGCGAACAAAGACCTCGGGGTCACTTAACCGGGTGTCGCGACTGACGTTCAAAGGCCAGTAATTAGTGTGCCTATAACTCCCCCCTCCCATCCCGCGTGTACCTATTGGACCGCTTTCCCGCAGGAAAGCGGTGAACAGCCCTCTCTGCCCCAGCGTGTGAGAACCAAGGTCTCAGTTAGCTTGGCCACGCCGCTGTTTGCGTTGGGCGATGTTCTGATTTTTGGTCCCCAGCCTGCCTAAGAGTGCAAAGGCAGTGCAATGGCTGGGGGTGTAAAATGGTGCCCTTAGCCAGGCCAACGAGTGCGTCGGGGGCGGCTAAGGGGTTCTTTCGTGTACCAGCCGTAGTCTTCTCGACACCCGGTCTCCAAGACCGGAAGCCATTCTCTCCGGGCCGGAATCTCGGGCCTTAGATCCCCAGGCGGGGAGGCCCCTTCGGAAAGTGGTTACGTAAGATCGGTTACCGTTGGTCGGGCCTCTCAAACGTTCCAAATCCCTGTCCCTATCACGTCGCTGATGAACCTGTGAAAGGACGTCACGAGGATGGTATTCCATTCAACACGGCCCACGGGCTGTCTTCGCTGGCTGGTACTCCTTCGGGGATCGTCCTTTCATCAAGGACACCGACTCGTCGCAATGGCAATCGGGCTCTTGCAGAAGATGCCGTTCTCAAGCTCTCCTTTGTTATCCTTGGGTGGTCGGCCTTCTTCTTTGTCTGGTGGTGATCACACGATGTTGTCCTGGCTGGAACGTGAAGATTGTAGCAATAATGCCAGTCTTTAATAGCGGATTTCGATTCCGCCCTTCGTCGTGATTGGCCGATGACTCTTTGTTGATGATTCGGCCAATCCGAAATCAGCACGGTATGAATCCAAATCGGCATTCGTGCATAAAAACCAATCCGGTAATAAAACTGAATCCATTCTTTTTCTTTTCCCCATATCAAAAGTTGATTCGCAAAACTCCTCTTATCGCGAACCATTGCGTCTGTGAGATGATCGTAGCAATGTAGACAAATGCGTTTGTGATTACTCCATCAGTTACGAAGAAATTACTTGAAGAATATTATTTCATGTATCTTGTAGTAGTCTCGATACCTCCTAGGTCACGTAAAATATCGCAATATCCACCCATTTATTTATCGAGGCAGATGAAGTGTATCATTTCTGTTAGAAAACTTAGGAAAACGAAGAAATAACACGTCAGTGTCGATGCCATCTAGTCATTTCCATCGGTTTGACCTGGTGGCAATAAACACTACCTTCAGCATCTCTCGTTGCAGTTCGCAAGCTATGAAGAGGGCATAGTCACATATTTACTCCTTTGTCAAAATTCACTGTTGTCCATTCGTTTGCACATAGATACTTAACCGTCGCGACGGCTTAATTCTCCGGAGCCAACGCCTGGGTGGCCAACTTACTCAATTAAATGGGGAGTGGACAAGAGCAGTATATTCAGTCCACGAGAATTTTCATGACCAGAGAATTAGATTAAATCTGTGAGACCCTCACCATTGTTACCCGTCGACCGCGTGACCAAGAAGCGTAAGTAATATTTCGACTGGAGACCACTTAGCACTGTCCAATATAGAGAAGTACTCATTAGTAGCACCTGCTCGAAAGGCGGCATGTTCAATACACTGTTGACCCAGAATGATTGGCAAAGATTATTGGTCTTTACCCGAAACGAAACTTGATTTGGATTACACCTTTGGGTGAATAGTTGAAGCTTCAGAATGATATATGCGAGGCAACTGAAGAGTTGTAATTTATTCCAACATTTGATATATATAATGACGCAGTTACTTTTCTCTTTGAAATAATGTGCTCATATTTCTGCCTTTCTCAGCCATGGAAAAATTGTACTAAACACATAAAAACTTCAACATTTAAACGAAGGTATTTTACTTTTGGAATTTCCACGGCAAGGAAGTATTAATAAGAGTGAAAGTTGCTCAAATGTTATCGCGTTTTTTTATATACGGCATCACGACCTCCAAATTTTCACAACATTGTGAAGCGCGTCAGTAAGACTTGAACATCCTTTTCATCGGTTTCGCGTAGGGACAACAGACAAACGCTCTCTTTCCCATTGTTCAGAGTCATTCAACAGAAATGTCCCTTCAGTATTGATATTTCGAAATTTGGTTTTGCCCCACTTGACTTAAGGTAAGACTCTTGCATGTCTAACTTTGAAAGGCCTCCGAGTTATTGCGTCATTCTTCAGAAGCACGCACCTCTTGTTTGTTTCTGCGATTGAGGGGAAGAAAGGTGAATGATCTCATTGCAAGCGGTCGTATTATTATTCACAACAATATTTTCGAAAATGATCTTTACTTCTGCCGACGAAGAATTCCCGTATGCTATCCCTTTATATAAATCGGCCAGACTTAAAAGTGATGATATTATTGGACCATTACAATTGTCAGTCTTGACTCAACGTAAAAATATGACTTGAGAGAGAAATTGCGTTACTGACACGATGCCAAAATTATATCCTTCCAGTATGACACGAAGAAATACCGACCGAAGAGTCGGGCGACAGCGCGTAGTCCTCGTCGGTAATAATCAAGATGATTTTCGGAATAATTGTCGAAAATAGTAATACGGTCGATTACAATGAGATCATCCACAATGTTTCCAATCAACCGTAGAAACAAGTGAGAGAGTTTCCGAATAATGTCGCAACAACTCGGAGTTCTTCCGCGCTCTGAGCTATTGCAACCTTTTTGGAGTCAAGTGGGGCACTATTGAATCTGGAAAAAAATCAATACTGAAGAACAGTGAATGTGAATCACTTGAAATAATGAAAGAGAGAGTGTTTCTTGAAACTACGCAAAATAAATGAAAAGGACGTTACAAGTCGTACTAACTTTCTTCACAATTTCGTGCGTTGGGGGGTGTCATAAATGAAAAACGATGACATTCGAACAACATAAACACTTATTAATCCATCCTTGTGGCGCAACTTGCAAGGGTAACAGACCATATAATAACATAATACTCTCGTGATATTCGATTTAAATTACAAAGTTTTAATAAATTCTAAGGAATTAATTATGATTTTACAATAGGTGAGAATGGTAGAGATAGTAACACAATATTTAAAAGACAATAATAATAGCTTGGTTAATCACATAAATTAATAGAATATTTGTTAGCTCGTCGGTCTCATCGTATCCATTAGATTTCGTCGTCAGAGGCTACAGCTATTCACGAGAAAAGGCTAAATTCAAATGATTAAATTGTCCTGGGAAAAAAGACGTAGGATGACTGTTAATTGTTCCGGGTCAAAAAAAATGAAAAATATTAGATAGCATTGAAAAGGCCCTGTTGTCTTCTTTTCCCTATCGATTACATGAGAAAAGATATCCACTTTATTTACCATTATAAAAAAATTGATGGTTAATACAAGATTTTACGTGAGCCAGGAGAGTATGAGATTACTGAAAGATATTTGAAATAATATTATAACAGTAATAACTTTGTATTGCGCAACAACTGATAGGATAATCACAAATGTATCTGTCTCCATTGATCATCTTTCATTCGTTATCCTCCGCGATGAAGGAAGTTTTGCGAATCAACTTTTGTTGTGGGGAAAAGAAAAAGAATGGATTCAGTTTTATTACCGGATTGGTTTTTATGCACGAATGCCGATTTGGATTCATACCGTGCTGATTTCGGATTGGCCGAATCATCAACAAAGAGTCATCGGCCAATCACGACGAAGGGCGGAATCGAAATCCGCTATTAAAGACTGGCATCATTGCTACAATCTTCACGTTCCAGCCAGGACAACATCGTGTGATCACCACCAGACAAAGAAGAAGGCCGACCACCCAAGGATAACAAAGGAGAGAGCTTGAGAACGGCATCTTCTGCAAGAGCCCGATTGCCATTGCGACGAGTCGGTGTCCTTGATGAAAGGACGATCCCCGAAGGAGTACCAGCCAGCGAAGACAGCCCGTGGGCCGTGTTGAATGGAATACCATCCTCGTGACGTCCTTTCATAGGTTCATCAGCGACGTGATAGGGACAGGGATTTGGAACGTTTGAGAGGCCCGACCAACGGTAACCGATCTTACGTAACCACTTTCCGAAGGGGCCTCCCCGCCTGGGGATCTAAGGCCCGAGATTCCGGCCCGGAGAGAATGGCTTCCGGTCTTGGAGGCCGGGAGTCGAGAAGACTACGGCTGGTACACGAAAGAACCCCTTAGCCGCCCCCGACGCACTCGTTGGCCTGGCTAAGGGCACCATTTTACACCCCCAGCCATTGCACTGCCTTTGCACTCTTAGGCAGGCTGGGGACCAAAAATCAGAACATCGCCCAACACAAACAGTGGCGTGGCCAAGCTAACTGAGACCTTGGTTCTCACACGCTGGGGCAGAGAGGGCTGTTCACCGCTCTCCTGCGGGAAAGCGGTCCAATAGGTACACGCGGGATGGGAGGGGGGAGTTATAGGCACACTAATTACTGGCCTTTGAACGTCAGTCGCGACACCCGGTTAAGTGACCCCGAGGTCTTTGTTCGCGCCTTCAAAACACAGATATTACGTAGGATTCCGGAATAATTAATACCAAGAAAAGAAAACCAATTATTGCCCAGGAAGCCAATCATATCGCGGCTAATTTCGTAGTATTAGGTACCGAATCTTTTCTTTCAAAAAGTTTACATGAAAATAACGTAAATTATAAACTATATTGAATTTATCTCTGCCATAAATTAATCTTATTTTTACCTGTGGCTTCAGAGTTTCTAGGGACTCTCAGCCTTTTTAATACTTATACTTTAGCCTATGTTTGAAATAATCAACATACAATAATTGCTTTTTGAGAAATAGAATACAATAACGGCGTAGGTAGGTTTATTTATGGAAATGTTAAGGAAAAATGTTTATATTTGTCAAAGTGGCATAAAAAACCGAGGGGAGATTTAAGACCAATTGCTTTGATAGTTTGCGAATATCTTTTCAAAATATTTACGATCCAAATATTTGCACATTAATCGAAATTTTATATTTAATGTAGTGTATTTCAGAGCATTTATGTAATCATTGTAATTGCTAGGCACGTTATAATGCTCACGTACTGTCCCGGCGAAGGCGTAGTACGAAGAGGTCTCGTGTTTCCAGCCACGGTAAGGTAACACCTGGGCTTCAGAATAGATCTCTGAAGACCATGTCGAACAATGGCATTGATACGTCACGACTATCAAATGACGATATTGAAAATACGCGTTTGTGCATTTAACCACCGTTGCCAGCACGCAAGTCCTTAATTTTTAATTATAACCGTCCAGTTTCCATGGTACGATATATATTCCAAGGATTACAAAAGTCCAAACATAAAAAAATACTAAAAATAAGTAGGACGCCTTTTATGAGCAACTGCATTTTAACCTGAAAGCATTCGATTCACGCTATCCCCATTTGAGGATGAGGAAGTAAAAAGAGCTCTTTAATCTGCGTATGAAAGGAAACTGGATCCTCGACCCAATATTCAGTCAGTCGATCCCTTACTCATCTTTTCGATTAGTATTTGTCTCGCTCGTCCATCTCGATTGAGGATTTTTATTCGACTGCTCGCACTTCCAACGGTAATACAATTTTATTCGATTTTATTTCATATTATTATTAACCTTACCTAGAATAAAAGCATAAATGCGCTCGTTAAAAATTTTTTATGCATTCGTATTTAATCTCACGCCTACCTCCGAGGGCTGCACCTAACACCTCTGACCTAAGACTATATTCATATTAACTCTGGAAATTCACCGATGAATTGTAATGGAGTACAAAAAGCCGATAATAACAGTGGGTTTTTTTAAAAATATCAAATGAATATAAATAAGATTATAAAACATTGGCGCATGCTTCAAATTTTCACAGCGGAAGATTGAGTTACATATAAGGAATCAGGTTTAAACTGCTTACCATTTCAACTTGTATGACGTGATATTATCGGTAAAGTTTAATTTTGAATACCCCGACTTATTTTCTTGCTAATAAATACATTATGTATGCAATCTTGACAAAAGAAAGGCATGATCGTGGCGCTTTTGTTTAGATTGTCACATCCACTTCATGTCGCTAACAATCCATTATCCAAACTGGTATTATCGGCGTCCAACTCTTATTATGTCTACCATTCGCACAGCTTCTCGCATCCTTGTTACAATCCTCTCCTGGAACAACTTCCTTAGAAATCCGCACATAATTTAAATTTATATGCTTTTTATTCGTCTCCCACCTAACTCCGTGAGCTCCGGCATGCAGGCATTAACTCTGGCAATTCACCGCTGAAGTGCAATGGAGCACAAAAAGCCAATAATACCAGAGGATTTTTAAATATCAAATGTATATAAATAAAAGTATGAAACACTGGCGCGTGCTTCAAATTTTCACAGCGGAAGGGAGCGTAACGTCAACAATGAAAGCTCACGAAAACGTCCATCAATAGGATAGATCTTATCATGAATATATATTATGGATTCGGATTTTTGGCATTGTTGCCTAGGCTACGCGTTGTCTAAATTTCCACATTTAGATCACCCAGTCCTTGGCGCCACTTCGATTAGTCTTTTCTGTTGTTATTGTAAATAGACGTAGTTAATTGCTGTTAACGTGAGACCGTGGTGAATATTCAGTAACGATCGAGGAGACATGAATTACTTGATGCTTTGAATAACATCTTGCAATTTTTGTGATCTAAAATTTACTTTGTAAATGCTAGAAAGGAATTATCTATTACAGGAATTGCGTAAGAGGTTTATGAAACGTCCATCGTGTGCCGACGACGATGTTTGCCAGACTCTGATTCTAATTTGAACGCATTAAGCCCGTTAGGCTAATATAAAGAATTTGGAATTCCTTGTTTGAACAGAACTTGCTTCGTACCAGGCTACAAAACAGGGCATGAGTCTACGAGGACTCAAAATAGGACACTTGGATTGAAAAATAAGAATCTGTTCTAGGTGGCGGTAAGTGCATTCCTTTTTAACTACACTGCAATGATGGCCATTGGGAATACTCATGAAGTCACCTCGCATTATTATTAAATTTCCGTACAGCGATATTCACGAAGTGCTAAGAAGTTAATTGTGCATTTGTGTAATTAAATTTAGAAATAAATATGTCTGTAGACCTGACAATATTAAAAAAGAGTATAATTACGTCCCGCATGTAGTACCACATTTTTTATCCACAGCATTATGATTAATTGTAAGTATAACCCATGTATATTCATGGTAATATGGTTACGGAATTCTAGAAAACAGTTTTTGGCGACGAGATCACAATCCATAATATATATTCATGGATCTTATTAACTAATTTTGAGCTAACCATTAATTGGTGTAGTGTTCCCACATTTTTTACTGTCGAAACGCAAGTAAATAAAAACTAAGGGTAATAATGTGTTTTATTGTTGCCTCATATTAACGGAAAGAGGAAACTTGAGCACAAAATCCATTAATACCAGAGAGTTTTTAAATGTCAAATGAATATAAATGAAAGTATCAAGCAGCAGACATGAAATACGAAATGAACTTCTAATTGCGAACATTACTTATAAAGTTAAACGAATGCTACCTTCCATATCAAACTGAAGACTTGTCCTAAGACACAATTGTAACAACTCTGGCAACTCATCACTGAAGTGTAATGGAACTGAGGAAAGCCAATAATACTCGTGGGTTTTTTAAAATATTGAACAAAATTACAATGATAGTTGAAAATATTTTCTGTGTTTTGCAACTTTGACGAGGGAAGGTGGAGTTAGACGTTAAAACCCTTATCATTTTACCTTTTATGGCGTAATATTCAGAGGAAAATTCATTATGGAACACCCCGATTTTGTCTATAGCGAATTAATACATAATACATGTGATGATTGTCATGATAAAACTTGATCGGTGCCCCTTGGTTGGGAAAGTCACTTCTCCTTCATGTCGATAACGCTTCATTAGATGTACCGGCATTATCGACAATAAACTCTCATTTCGTCTGCTATTTGAACTGATTGTCGCATCCTTATTGAGAGTGCTTGAGACAGAACGCCTTCTTCTTCGAATTACCGTTTTCCTAATACGAATATAATTCACTATGAAAAGTAAATTTAGGCTTAGTTGATGCACTGCATGAGTTTTCAATTTAATTTTCACACTCCTTTGGAATAAAAATCCTCCATCGAAATGGAAGCGCGAGAAAAATACTATTCTTATCAAAGTATAAGAGTTCGATTGTATAGTAAACTTTCAGGCTTCACTTGGTGGGACAACATTGAGATGATTTTGAATGAATGTAATATTCCACATAGTATTTAGACTTAAATATAGGTTTCGACTGAAGACCTTGATAATGACTTAAGTCGAAACCTAGGTCGGAGTTGACTGAATATGGGGTCGAGGAGCCAGTTTCCCATCTTACACGGATAAAATACTTTTTAGTCGAGCGAACTATATATTGTCTAGCAACGGTCAAGTCCTTCCCGTGCGAAAGTCATTTATTTTTTTACTTTTATTGAGCGTTTAAAATTGGTAAGGTTCTTTAACTTTACACTTTAGTGCTGACTGCATGATAAAATAATTTTTTTTCCCGTTAATCTCCCATTTAAATTGATTTCCTCTGAAGTTAAACGAATATATATCTCCATATTTTGTGTTTGTAATGGAGCGATTCAACCTATTATTACGTTATTAAGAGCTTTTACTTTTCCAAGCGCCCATTTGTCGTTCTTTTGATAATTATTAAAACTATTACGACAACGCATGAATATAGCAACCCATTTTCAGGATATTAAATCTTAAATCGGTAAAAGTGATCGGTAAATCTTATCACTGATTAAAGGAGTGCAACCAAAATTAAGTATTTTATCATTTTGAACGTATTTTTGTAATCCTTGGAATATATTATGTACCGTGGAAACTCAACGGTTATAATTTCAAAATTAATGACTTCCGGGCTGGCAAAGGTGTTTAAATACACGGACTCGTATTCTCTATTAATTCGTTTTATTGTCGTAACTTTTCCATGCTATGGTTTGCAAGGGTTTTTGGCGATCTATTCTAAAACACAGGTATCTCCCTCACCCACCTCAAAATACAAGAAAACTTCGTACTACACCTTTGCCGGGACATTATCGTGAGAATTAAGGCGTACATAGTATTTGAATTGATACCATAAGTACTCTGAAACGCACTACATAATAATATAATAGGACCCCAAGGAAGTCAATGGGGTCTAAGTAACAAAATCGTTGTTTTGAGAAAACTTTAGTCAAAGTTGAAAATGTTTGGTACAACCCACTAAGTAGTTGGCAGTAAGTAAGTAAGGCAGTAAGTAAGAGGCATAACCCTAGATAGCATAATCTGTCAATAAAATCACTTGGATAGCTTTACCATCTAAAAGATTTACATTTTCACATCCCATTCCTGTACCTAACTTATTTCTTTTTAACGTCACTTAGACCCCTTGACTTCTGGGGTCCACATATAAAATTTATGCAAATACTTGGAGCATGAAAATTTTGTAAAGATGGACGTGAACTATCGAAGCAAATGAATTGGTCTTTATTCTCCCCTCAGTTATTTATTCCACTTTTACAAATATAAAAATTTTGTCATGAGATTTCTACAAATAAACCAAGTTACGCCGATATTTCATTCGATTCCTCAACTCATTAATGATAATATGCTAGTTATTTCAACCATGCATTAGACTCTAATTATTAATAAGGCTGGGAGTACTAAGAAACTCTGAGGCAACACGCTGAAATATGATTAATTTTTTCTCGGGACGACATCAAAATAGATTTCATTACATAAGTTTCAGGTAAAATTTATGAAGAAAACATGCAGGATCAGTTACTACGAGATTAGCTTTCGATATGATTACCTTGGTGTCCAATGGTTCAATTACCTTTCCTAGCATTAGTTATTCCCAAGCGTGCTGACAACGGTGTTCATCAAATGCACCGACGCGTATTTTGAATATCGTCATTTGATAGTCGCGACGTTTCAATGCCATTGTGTGGGGGGTTATATATTGAGGCCCGTGGTATCTATCACCTCAATCTGGCTGGAAACCTTATGACACTCCGTTCTATGCATTCGCAGGGACATTTTGGTGATATTAGGGCGCATTTAAAAATTGAATCGATAGCATACGTGGTCTGTACTACACCATATAATCCTTACAATTATCGATTAATATGAATTAATTTTAGAGTGAAGATTTTGAAAAATTGTCCGTGAACTATCAAATAAATCGATCTAGTATTTGACTCCCCTTCATTTTTTTTAAATGAAACTTTGTTAAAAAAAGGTATCTATTATTATTAAAATTCTCTAAATAAATCTACTTACGCCGTTTTAGCATTTAATTCCTCAGCTCAACAGTAGGCCATAATGTTGATTTTTTTCAAAGATTCCTTCGACTCTAACTAAGGATAAGGCTGGGAGTCCTTAGAAACTCTTGAGGCAACACGATTAACTAAGATTAATATATGGCAGGATACGACATCAATTTAGCTTTTCATACACACAAATTTCAGGTAAAATTTTTGAAAGAAAATATGCGGAACATAAAAGTACGAAATTAGCCATAGATATGATTAGCTTGCTTTAGATTCCGATAGCGGCGCGACATTTTTTCGTTTGAGTCCACAACACACGACCAGATTTTACGAATTACAGGGGACTGTATTTTTAAGAGAAATATTTTTTTATGATATAACTTTTAACAATGTATTATATATAAGCGTAACAGTGTCTCCTTTATTGGATAGAGTTTGTCATGGAAAATATATCGTTTAAGTGGGGCTTCAATGGAAGTAGCTATTTGAAGCCATAGTAAAGTGGTCCTGATTGAACGAGCTTACACTACAAAAAATTCAGTATTTGTAACATCAAAATATTAATAATTACCCAAAACTACAAAACTGAAGGTAGTTACAAGCAAGAATGCCAAATAGAAACTATCGGATAGTGTAAATAATCTTGATAAATAAGCTTGATTTAGTAACATTCCTTTAAGACAGCCAAAGCCTACTACTCAATTCATAATTAATGGCAAATAACACAAGACATAACATCAATCAAATTTATCAACTATGAATAAATGTATACTTATATATGCAGAGTTTAACACAATGGAAATCAATAAAACATATCCATTTATTCAATTTATGAAAATAATATTCCAATTGATTCGTGCAGTATATCCGCATTTGGATCTTGACCACGCATTATTACGCTAACGCTTAATTTTACATTCACTCGTTGGGAATGAAGTACCAACGCGGTATTTCTCCAAGATGGCGCCAAGATGAGCGCCTAAGATTGAACACTGATATTTATATCAGGTCTCATATTACCAGTCTCTTATACGAGACTTAAGCATATTTACCCATGCATTTTCTGTGCACAAAATGTTGAATGACTGAGAAATTGAGATGATATCAGAATATTTGAAGAGCCAATATATTTCCACCTCCTCCACACTATCTCGAGGAAAAATAAGCAAGATGGAGTAATTGAAAGTATACTATCCTTTGCGCTTGACTGTCTCTACTATGAGTAGTGTCTTTCAAATTAAACATATGAATAAGTGATCAAGGAGTATGACTAACATTGACAGGTCAATACCATTGATATAAGCACAACAGGATCTATGAAAAATGAATTTGTCCAAAGTATTGCATGCAATGGAGTTTAAAAAGTCCAAATTGTACAATTTCTTTTTGAAAAAGTTTTTACATACCTCAAATATTTCACAATGAAATAGGAAGCTCGAAAATTAATCGTCAGAATATCCCATGGACCAAGAGACCAATGCATTGGCCTCTTGATCCCATACAGCAATCACAATATCCTAGCAGCTGGGATTAGGACCCAGGTCCTTGGTAAGGAAAGACAATGCATGAAAACAAATATCACAGCAAAATACATCTGTGATGCATATCTGAAGCTTTCCATGCAAGGTATTGAAGTTAATGCAGATCAGTACACATGAGAAAACTTCAATACACAATACCAATGGTGAATGATAATCATCGAAGTCCAATTTATGGAATATCCACCTGAACTATAGTTTACCTAATTAAACAATTCAGACAAACTACTCACCGATGAGTTGGTTGTACTATATCAAGGATTAGTATATGGCATGAAGCTTCAGAAAAAAGGGATTCCCAGGTTTTAGGTGCCTCTTTTGACTTGGTATAATATATGTGAAAATATGGCATTGGGCATAATTTTCAAATCTCTATCGATGACCAATAATCTACAATCAATGCTCAAGGCAAGCTTCAAAATGTTTGCTGGAATACAAGCTTTGAATGGTGGGCAACCTGTTTGGACTATCTTCATCTCTTTTGATGATTCATTATTCATTATAAACACAAATAAAATTAATATATTTATATCATTAAACTTTCATTTTATAAATGTTTACAAATGGATTCATTAACATTTTTTTGTCCTCCAAATAGTACAAATCACAGACGACTCAAGCATTCCATGGCCACCTTCTTGGGAAGAGGAAATCAAATAGGACTGGGGGATGTGTGCATTGCAAAAGAGAGAATATCTTTCCGCTATGAATTTTTCATTGCATCATCCAGCTCCGTTTTGAGTTAGTAAACACAGCCATCCACGATATTTTTCTAATTTCTAACAACACTTCAAACACACTGACTAACGTGACACAACGCATTTTAAGCCCAAATTGCCAATAACTATACACATATTGCAGAAATATCACAATAGACATTCGTGTAGGCTATCACAGAAAATGTATAATAATTTATATCATTGGAATCCGCGTCAACACCATTCAACATTCGTCTCGACTACTTAAGAATATGATTGTATAAAGCAATATTTCAAACCAGAACGAACCAACAAACTTCATTTGACAAAATAATCATCGCCATTCCACTTGGACGAAAACAATCACACAATATACCCTCAAACAAAAGAATAAGCCTTGTCATGGCCAAAAATTCAAATGCCTACGTCTATTTCAACTAGTTATCACTTGCATTAAACGTAGATGGGTTTATTATTGTCGCAAAGTGACTCTTGGTATGGCAAGTTACTGCATTCAAATTAAAAAACACTTCAATATTTATCCTTTATTGAGGACCTAAAAAAACCACACTTAATACTCAGAAGCAAACCTAAATCACCAACAATATTTCAATTGACATAGAATCCAAATCTCAAGTTAGACATTTGATGGAAGGACGTTATAGTTGCTGCTATCAGTCATCTCCGACATTTGCTACGCAATTGTAAGTTTTTAAGCACAATACCTGTCACAACACACAATCTCAATAGATGAAACATGGCTCTTATTAACCTTAATATGTTAATACATCGCCACGATCACACACACAATCCAACACAGCGCATAAGTAACATTTGTAAGCACAGGTATGCCACAATAAACACTGCCGCTTAATCACACGATGAACCTTTACACTATCCTCAGAAATTATGACATCCACGTCCTTGCAGAAATGAGATTTAAAACTTCCAACTGCAATTAAAAGTGAAAACAAATCGCTACAATAGGATAGGTTGCGACAATTGGATACTATAATTAATCAAAAGAATACGCGTTATTGAAATACTATTCCAATACATTAATGAACTGCAATCTAGGCCTCCCATAATAATTAAAGTCAAGAATGGTGTGTTATATTTCATTTATAGTATGTAAAACATTCCAAACGACGATAGCTATTCAAATAACAATCAATTAAGAAACAAAAACAAACCCACCTTCGAACGCTAATGGCCGCTTCGAAAGATGTTTTGTTGTGCATTGTAAGCCGAGGATGCGAGCGTGAGGCAAAATACGTTCGAACTTTGGTTACAAAATAGGCACCGGCAATTGTTTTCGAAGTATTACCCACAATTCAGCGGGAATGATTCTTACGGTCGAAGGTTAAGTTATAAAATCGGCCCCCTGATTTCATGTCATACGTTCAATGTCGTAATTCTCGTTGACAACCGATATTGCTTCAATTTAACACATAAATAGCAACGCAAGGGAAGGAATATGAGAGGACATTTCGTCCAAGGGATTGAAAAAGACTGTGATATCGCGTGAGGAGTCGAATGCACCGTAATATTTTTCATAGCCCGAGCATCGAGTGTTAGAACATAGACTGGCGGAGCTGGCGGGCTTATCGCGGAGTTGATGAACTATCGTAGCGAAAGTGACGTAGCGCTCGATTCGTGACACGACTTTTGAAAGATATAGTACATCTACATAATACCCTGCGAGCTGCCGCTTGGGCGTGTGGCAGGGGGTGATAGGTCACCAGCCGTGTAAAGGGTAAGTTTTGGGAGATGAAATCTATGGTTACATGTATTATAGGAGTGTATTTAGTGGAGCCCAGTTTTTATTGTGGTCGCTTATATTTCGCGGAAAGAATGAGTTTTTGTACCTATCTGTTCGGCAGTGTATCTCTCTTATTTTATCGCATCTGTCAGACCTAGAGATGTAGTGAGGAGTCATGGTAATATTCTCCGTGTCGCTCTGAAAAATATCAGTTCTGAATTTATCAAGCAAACTAAGCCTAGCGTGTAGCCTCCGAGTCTCTAGGGGCTCCCACCTTAATCACTCTAACAGTCGAATAGGGTAAGATAAATAAAAGCGAAGTCATACGTTATAGTTTTGAGTGTGAAAACGCAGAGAAAGGCTCGCTCCAGTCATGTGCAAAATATACACGAGGTAGAAGTATGCCTCTGCGCACATGAATGATGGAACATGGTAAAAAAATCTTACACCACTATGGCTCTCAACGGTTCAAATGGTTCATTATATCTTTTAAAAAGTTGCATTTAGAATTGTCTTTCAAATCATACACACAAACCTTTCGCCACATTGTAGTTACTTGACGCAGATCGCTCCAAACGCTATCTTTGAAGCGGCTGGTGCGGCACTGGCGGGTCATTAAGGATTTTTTCGATTATTTTTTCGAGGAAATCGAAAACATTTTGGACCGCATATTATTAGAGCGCATCTTTTTATGCGTTAAAGCTCACTGCACAATCAGTAATGGAAGTATTACGAGAATTCACCGGTAGCGGCAGGGTTTAAGCCCTCGCCAATTAAACTGAGGTTCGCGGGTTCGAGTCCCGCCTGGGTGGGTTTTTCACCACCCAGGGCATGGATGTATGTCAAGTTCTGTTGGTCCGGTCCCTGGAAAAGGCAAAAAAAGAAAGTCCCTTATGACAGGCTTAGCAGCCTATCAGGATTCCGGGGACATACCGGGAATCCGGGGCAGCCAACAGAATCGTCCGGAAAACAAACAAATAAACAAAAAAATTAAATGTTTTCCTTTAATTAAAGCTATGGGAAGAGAGGGGAAATTAGAGAGGGAAATTTTTTCCGGCGTGAGTTTCGAAATTTAAACGGAAATGCAATGATTATGTTGTCCACGATTATCGAACTCAGCGTTATAATCATAATTAATAACTAGTTCATTAGTAATAAAAGCAGTTTAATTAATAATATATGAGTTATTTGGCGTCTAGGAAAAATATGTACACAATGGACTGAATTATTACGAAGTGTGTCACATGCCGAAAGGCTGCGAGTCATGATAGCATTGAATCGCCAAAAACTAAATCGGTAAGAAGTATTTTTTCCACTATTATGCATAGATATCACTGAAGCATTTTTCTCGACTATTGCCTCTGAAAGATAGCGGCAGATTGACTGTCTCCTTAAAAACTCACCCCAAGAGCAAACAGCCTTTCGGTCAATTTCGTATGCAAATTTTCACGCAAAGCTCTGCACAAAAAAAAACAAAAATCGCACCGATCGCCTTTGGGCAGAGAAGGAGATATGGAAAAACCATGAAAAGACCATGTCTATCGCATCCACACCGTAAACACAAACTGGGATCAACACAAAGGGAATAATACCAACTTGGACGTCGATGTAAGTCCAGGAGTCCACGCGAAGCGTTGTTGTGGCAGCCAACCGCCGCCAGGTGGAACCACCAGCCGGGAAGCACAGTGGGACGTTTCACGCGCGTATATAAATAAACATTTTCAACACGCTCACACGCAGTTATAAATAAATGAACGCGCTTTTCCCCGTCCCCAGTCCCTTCGTCGGACAACTTGGCCAACCTTGAATCACGCTCGCGGGGTCCTCGGACACTGGGCAGGGCAAGGTAACACAAGTATTTAAGCACGACTATTGCCTCTGAAATGTGGCCGCGGGTTGAATTTTCCACTTTAAAATTCACACGTAGAGCAAACCGCCTTTCAGTCAGGATCTGATGGAGGCTACAGCGAAAATCGGCGAATTCGATGATAAATACGTTGAATGGTTGGAAGTATTGACTAGCTGGAAGTCACTTTTACGCAGCTGACGTAAGTTATAGCGGAATAAAGCACTTCAGTAAGCCTTAGCGTTCCAATCCCCAGCCGAGAGTAAATGACATTTCTGTGAGACATGCAAACACGAGAACACAGGCTACAAGGAGAAATGCGTCCGCAGTATTCTGGCTTGTAAACATGCCAAGCTTTATAATAAAGAGTAAAACACGCTGGACTTAATATTTCTTCAGTTCCGCCGAAAGAGAAAGCTATTTGAAATAATTATTAACCGCCCTTAAGCAATGTCAACAGGAAATTAAGTCAGCCGAGATCAGCTCTTAACCTGGCCAAACTTGACCAATAAGAAGTAAACATGTGAACTGTGTCCACGTCATCAAATATGTACCGCCGTCACCAAAAGCTCTTGGAAAAAAGTACTAACTCTCAAACATACAGCGGGCGAGTCAACATATATTCAACTTCAAACCGCTCCCCGTGAAAGGGATTCCGTCTGAAAACCCGATTCTCGCTCTTCTTTTGTTTACCGGCTCAGCGAATAGAGAGAACTCTCACGGAAAATGGTGCAACGAGGCTGTGAGTCGTAATTTTAAGTTGGTAAACTTGCCACTGAGACGACAATAAGGTAATCACAAGTGACCACAAGTCATCCCAATGCCGAATGACACGATTTTTTTTTCTTCTTCTTTTATTCGACGCACTTCTGAAAAAAACAGCACTTCACTGAGGATATGAACACAAAGATTTTGCTATTAAACTCCAGAGTTCAGCGCAAAATTGATTCGCAACTCGTTTGCGGCGGTCGCACTTATTCCGTTTCACAGCGCCCTCAAATGGTGGGCCACACAAGTTATTCGTCCTATTCCGTAGTGCAATACAGCATGCGCAACTGCCGAAACCGGCGTGGTCTTTGACAGCGAATTAGGGAGTGAACTAACGACACGAACGGAAAATTTCATCCGTAATCACGCTTTTCGCCCACAGTCAGGCGTGCGCAGACGCGTTGGTCGTGGTTTCAATCACACCAGGGGTCGTTGGTTCGAATCGAGGGGGGGCTATTCCTTCCGCGACGCGATTTGAGAGACGCCTTCCGGGCAGCGCAACGCAGCGCTCAACCGCGCGACAGGCGAGAGGCTCGCGGAACTGACGCGAAACAAAGGCGGCGAATGGCAGTCTCCCCGTCGAGACCAGTGTGGCCAACTCTTAAAAGGTTGGCTCTCGGAGCAGTCCATTTCGCTCCACCGTGAGAACACACGAGTGTCATTCCATTCATATTTTCGGCGGGTACTTAAGGCAGTCCGAGCGAGATCGTTCCCTAATCATAATAGAGACCATATTCGAATTATACGTTTTAATTTCACCAGCTGTGAGACACACGAATTTAATATTGCATTATTAATGGTGCAATAAAATAGTTTTACGTGACAGAAATTGTAGGTAATCAAATGAAAAAATCTAAATAAGCCTTTAACTTGACTCATTTTTTTCACGCGCTACGTTTGAAACTCATTCAAAACAGAAGGTTTACTGTGATCCCGAAGAATTTACTGCATTATATGATTCATTTTCAAAAAAATGTTGAGAAAACACACAAACTACACACTGTTGGTTTTTTGATGAGATCTAAGTGTAGGAAATGCCTCATTTTTAATATAAGGTCTCTCTGTAGTGCATACTCATACCATTTCTCATATGAAAGGGCTAGTATTTTTTGGAAAATATCTCTGAAAGTAATGTGGTAAGGGGTTGAATTTTTGGTATCAAAGGAAGGGTGATATGTTTTTCTTTAAAATGATACCAAATTCATTGATTTCTAGATAAAATGATATTTCGCCGAGACTACCATAAAGAAAAGCATACTCCACATCCGATATGAATGACAAAATTTTACCTCTCCACGCAATTTTCCTCGCCAACTTGAACTGGGAGTCAATTAAGTGTAAATCATGCTATTTCGAGTTCCATTTTCTAGAATTTGAAAAAAATGAGAATGCACGATGAATACGACAATGAGAAAAAAGAGGGGATAAATAGTATTTTTTTCCTTTCTTATATAACGGAGTCATTTTCCTGGAAAACTATCAATCAGGAGGAAAAACTCTCACGAAGTTGATTGATTAAAAAAATCTCACCGCCTTATTTTTCCAGCTGCGGGAAAATAACTGCAGTAATTGAAGTTATGACGTGGCAAATCCATAAAAACTGCGCAGCATTCTGCGCTTAAGGCTATAACAAAAGTGTTGACTAAAAATGTATCCACAGAATAAACTGCATATTTTGTGCCTATTTGGTTGTCCACAGCTAACGCACGTCATCTACGGAAGCAGGATTTTTAAAACCAAGTAATCAAAGCGTTGGCATACAGCACTTGTATTGACTCACAGAGTTGTGGTGGAATCTTCTCTTGCAGTAACTCCAAGGAGATGTAATTCACAGCTTGTTTACGATAAATTTTTCAAGTAAACATTGGCTTCAGCCGAGTGAAAACGCGTGCAGCATAGTTCGGCTGCTCGTGGAAAATGTCGCTCGGATACTTATATAGCAGAGCTACAAGCCTACAAAAACGACTAGGATGGTAATGTCCACATCAGGGGCTCGGCTAAAATTTGGGATTACTCTTTGAAGTTAGTTCCAGGCCGATGTATTTTCTGACGGCGTCAAAAATAGTTTACTAAACTCGGCATACTGCGGTAGATTAGGGCATGAGAACAGCTAACTTCCGTCAACTGTTTGTAGGCTGGTACTTATGCAAGGTACTCGTAGTTAAAGTAACATCACAAGATATATGTAGATGTGGACTCTGAATTTCTCACTGATGAACAGTACATGTGAGTACATTTTTATGAATGCTCTGTGTTAAAAGCTAAGTGTCAAGGAATAATTTCACAATGATTTATTTCTGTCACATGGGTTTCTTGACTATAATATTATACACTAGATAATTGGCGAAGATTGTTTCGTCGTATTATTTACTTGTAAGATCATTTTAACGCACAAAATAAAATTTTCAATAACATTTTTACATGTAACAGTTGTAAGAATTAAAATATCATGCCTTCAGTCGCTTTTTTATAAATTTCGAATTTATTAATAAAGTATGATGATGATACACAAACATCCAGATTTGGACTGACAGCTGGTTAATAACATGATAGGTGAGGAATTTGAATAAGACGGATCCATTAGTTTTCATCTCAACCATAATCGGGAGGAAAACATTTCAGTCCGGAAGTGGTGTGATTTAAAAAAATCTTCATAAAATGTTCCGATGAAGCGAGAGCGTCACGTGTCCTATGATTGCATTTGTTGTGGAAAAAAACCGCCAGCAATAATTCGTGGGTGCTGAAATTAATAGAGAGGTGGTTGATTCAGGCCCTGACATTGCAATGTAGGTACAACGCTCAAATCGAGCAAAACATGAATAGCTGTTTTGGTGATATTTGAACATTTGAAGATATCTAATATTGAAATGCCATCTGTCGCGTTTTTACATTTTACCAATGTCCGCCGAGTTCAATTTTCTAGTATTTTTTCAACGAGAATGTACGATGAATACAACATTGAGAAAAAAGAGGGGATAAATAGTATTTTTCTTTCTCTAGTTATGGAGTAATGTTCCTGGGGTAATTTTCCGAGGGATCTGTCTTTGGACTAAAGCTCTTGATTTGAAAAGAAATGACAACGTTTGTCTTCGATTTTGTTCCACTTATGCCAGCAAAAGAGGCAATGGAGGATATGTGGCATTTAAACAAAACTATTATTTAAAAAAGTCACAAATAACGACATCAAATGGTTAAAACTCGGGTAAATACTTGGCAATATTAAATTTCACGTAAAAATAATTTTTCTCACATCTTTCCCACGTATTGAATTGGTCAAGTTTGGTTGCGTTGTCAATACTACCCAAATCTAGAGCATTTTACACAACAATGGAAGAGCGCCAACATCAGGGCCATGAATAAATATTATGGATTGTTATCTCGTCGCCAAAAACTGTTGTCTAGAATTCCATAAACAAACAACTTTTTGGAAAGCATAGCGATGAAAGACGAAAGTTCAAATGTAAATTCAGTCGATAGTTTGTAAATAAAGACGTCGCACTGGTTTTACCATGAATATACATGGGTTTTACTTACAACCAATCACAATGCAGTGGATAAAAAATTTAGTACTACACACAGGACGTAATTATAAAATTTTTTAATATCGTCCGGTCTACAGATATATTTAATTCCTATCCAAATTTAATTTCACAAATGCACAATTAACTTCTTAGTACTTCGTGAATATCGCTAAACGGAAATTTTGTAATAATACGAGGTGACTTCATGAGTATTCCCAATGGCCATCATTGCAGTGTAGGCAAAAAGGAATGCACTTACCGCCGCCTTGAACAGATTCTTATTTTTCAATCCAAGTCTCCTACTTTTGGTCCTAGTCGACGCATACCCCGTTTTGCAGCCTAGTACGAAGCACATGCCTTGTATAAACAGAACTGCAAGCATTTTAAATTCTTTCCTTTAGCCGAACGGGCTAAATGCATTCAAAATAGAATCAGAATCTGTCAAACATCTTCGTCGGCACACGATGGACGTATCATAAACCTCTTACACATTTTCTGTTATAGATATTTCCTCTCTAGCATTTACAAAGTAAATTTTAGTTCACAAATATAGCAAGATATTATTCAAATCATCAAGTAATTCATATCCCCTCGATCGTTATTGAATATTCACCACAGTCTCACGATAGCAACAATTAACTATCTCAATTTACAATTAACACCTGAAAAGACTCTAATCAAAGAAGCGCCAAGGACTGGGTGGATTAAAAGTGGAAAGTTTGGCAACACTTAGCCTAGGCAACGATTCCAAACATCTAAATCCATAGTATATCTTCATGGTCAGGGCATTGGAGTACACATAAGATTCATGATGGCCAATCCGGGAATTGGTCGCACTACATTCGCCACCACGTGATATCGTTCCTCAGTCCATTCCTAGAGGAGGAGGAGAGAATCCGTGAATGTTGGCAGCCCTGAGTCCCCCTCTCCACCACCACTTCCTGGGTCACGTGTCTCCAATGGTGTCGTCGTCTTGGCGGAGATGCGATGGGACACCGGGAGTGGGTGGGTGCAGTATTTTTGGTCGAGGAGGCGGTCGGGATGGACTGGTGGCAAGGGCCTCTCGCTAACAAGACGTCAGGAGTGACTCCTGCGGTTCCCGAGGCAAAGATAATGCGATCGGAGTACAGCAATGCTAGCGCCACCGATCGCTCTACGGTAGTTTGAGCGAAATACAATTTTACTTAAAAATCCATGAATTTTGCCTCATTTTAAAGAAAAATATCTCACCCTTCTAATGACACCAAAAGTTCAAACCCTTACCACATTACTTTCCGAGATATTTTCCAAAAAATACCAGCCCATTTACATGGGAAATGGTACGTGCATGCATTCCAGAGAGGCATTATTTACAAAATGAGGTATTTCTAACACTTAGATGTCGTAGAAAAACTAACAGCGTGTAGTTTGTATATTTTCTCGACTATATTTGAAAATTAATCATATTGTCACCGCAATAGGTTCTAGGGTATAACAAAAAAAATCTTCCGTTTTGAAGGAGTTTCAAACGCACCGCGCGAAATAATGAGTCAAGTTTAAGACTTATTTAGATATTTTCATTTAATTACTCACAATTTCTGTCATATAAAACTATACTATTTATTATACACCATTAATAATGCAATATTTAATTCATGTGTCCTACCGCTGGTTACCATTAATAATGCAATATTTAATTCATGTGTCCTACAGCTGGTGAAATTAAAACGTATAGTTCGAATATGGTCTCTATTATGACTAGGGAACTATCTCTCTCGGACTACCTTAAGGGCGTACATATCTCGGGCGATAACATGGCTCTCCACAGTGCTAGCGTTATCGCTATTTTTCAAATGCGCTCACGTGAGCTGAAACGGAATCATCATCCGCCAGATTATGTCCGGTCCTTTAGGTTGTAACGCTACCCGTTTCTATACGTAACGCTACCAATCCTATTACTTATCCTTTCTCTCAACGGCTACTCAATCTTGATGCAAATTTCGTAACCCAACTTAACCTCCTTTGAAAAAAACATTAATCAAGCGACAAGCATGTACAACAACACATTTAAACACACCAAACACATACAAGTAAATTTTTTTCAAGATTTGGCTATTTTCTAATTATCACAAAAAATCAATTCAGGGATAGAAGGATTAACTTTGCAATTCCACATTGTAAAAGATTTATTACGACCGGTTTCGCCGCAGTGCAGCATCATCAGGTACACAGACATGTTTTCCACTCTATATATACACATAAAGTCTATGGATGAAGGAGAGGGGGCGGGTGAAGGGGAGGGAGGGGAAGTCACAGGTAAGGCGTTGGGAAGGTATTGGGTTGGATGGGTGGGGGTGGGAGGCTCTATGCTTGATTGGATGGGGAGGGATGAGGAGCTAGGGTATTGGACATAATCCGGGAAGCGGACGCTGGATAGGGCGTCGTGGGAGGAGGCAATGGCCTCGGCAGCGGGGGATTGGTTGTAGGTTGAGCGAGGGTGGTGGTTGTGGGATGAGTAAGGACGTGTAGGAGAGGGGAACGGGAGGGGTACAAAAGTTCGTTAACAATTTGAAATTCGTTTGAATTTGCCCTGTACAAAATTTCCAATTCTTCCAAAGTATCTAACTTCAGTCCTTTTTCTTGAACATGTAGAATTTTAGGGGTAAAATTGCTTGAGTGTCCATTTTCTATAAAATGTTTTGCACACTGTGAATTATAATTATTGTTTATATAACAGGCTCTATGTTCTTTCACTCTAGTCAAAAAATTTTCTACCAGTCTGACCCACGTACGTCATACCACAATCATTGCACTGGAGTTCGTAAACACCACTCTTTTTTATCACTTCCGTCTTGTCCTTATTGCTTCCTATCAGGTTCTTCACTGTGTGCCTGTTGTAAAAGGCAGATCTCACTTCTTCTTTGGGCAATAACCGTTGGACTTTTAATGAAATGCTTCCCAGGAAGGGGATCCTTCTCCACTTGGAAGCGTCTTTTTCTTTCGGTGTTGCACTGTAAATCTCCTTTATGGCTATCTGGGTACGTTTTTGTCGGTACAGTTTGTCTATTAATTCCACTGAGTACCCATTGTTAAATGCAATTTGTTTTATTATGTTCAGTTCTTTGTTTTTGTTTGGTTCTGTCATAGGAATGTGACACAATCTGTTCAAAAAACTGTGGAAAGCAGCCAACTTTTGTGATATGTGATGTCGCGAGTTTTCGTGTATCACTTGATCAGAATAGCACGGTTTTCTATATATTTTGAAAAATCAAACTTTACATCTATGATTCTAACCGACAAGTCCAGGAAATTTAGTACTCCGTCGGATTCCACTTCACTGGTGAACTTCACATTCTTGTCCATGGAGTTCAACATAGTGGAAAATGAGTGTAACTGTCTCTTTGTTCCCGTCCAGACACAGAACACATCATCTACGTACCTGGACCAATGATGAACATGTTTGATCAGGGGGTGGTTGGAGGAGAATAACTTCTGTTCTAAATTGTCCATGTAGATGTCAGCAAGCAGGGGGGATAGGGGAGAGCCCATTGCCAAACCGTCTGGTTGGTGGTAGTACATTCCGTTGAATAGAAAACTGGTTTGTTGCACGCATGTTTTGAGCACTGTGTGTAATTCACTAATCACTAAAGGCGGTACTTTGGCTTTCACAAGGAGGGCTTCCGCCAGAGTGAGGGCTTCATTCCGAGGGAACACTCGGGAATGGGACTAGTAACGTCGAAGGACACCATAGTACACTTGTGGGGAACCACTTTTTCTGATAACATTTTCGCAAATTCCACTGAATTCTTAATTCCATATTTGGGGTTAAATCTGAAATAACAGCGGAACACAGAGTTGATTTTGTGTGACAGAAGATGGTTAGGGGCGGAGACACTGGACACAACGGGTCTAATGGGTATGTTTTGCTTATGTATCTTCGGGAGACCGAAGAATTTTGGGGATTCAGGATTCATTTGCACCAGGCGGGCAGCTTCCCGGGAATGAAATAACACTTGGCAGGGTGATATCACTTTTTTGCACTCTTTTTGGTAAACTGGAGTGGGATCTTTCGGTAAAATTACTATTTTGTTGTCATTAAGGTATTTTTCACATTTCTCTATGTACACACTTTTATCCATAACAACGACAACATTTCCCTTGTCTGCTTTGGACAACACAAGATTATTTTCGGAAAGTGATTTCTTCAGGGATGTTACTGCCATGACTTCCTTCCGGTCCACACCGTTATTCCGTGATGTGTATTTATGTGTATATATAGAGTGGAAAACATGTCTGTGTACCTGATGATGCTGCACTGCGGCGAAACCGGTCGTAATAAATCTTTTACAATGTGGAATTGCAAAGTTAATCCTTCTATCCCTGATATCAAGGAATTCCACCAAGTGAGGTCTGAAACCATCGTTTACAAAAAAATCAATTATTATTTCGAATTATATTGGGCCCAATTAACAATGCAAACTTGGAGGGAATTTGATTAACAAATATGTTGTTATTCCTTTGGTTATAAAAGACAAACAGGCTGTTAGTTATTATAGTCCTGCTAAAAAATTCTGTATAGTTTCCTTAAAAATACTTATACAGAATTTCTTAAAAGTTCTGTAGACATTCCTTAA
The DNA here is from genome assembly GCA_963169105.1 of Ceriagrion tenellum. Classification (NCBI taxonomy): domain Eukaryota; kingdom Metazoa; phylum Arthropoda; class Insecta; order Odonata; family Coenagrionidae; genus Ceriagrion; species Ceriagrion tenellum. The sequence continues at coordinate 13,687,805 of OY720639.1, forward strand.
AGTATTGACCCTTGACGCTCTGTAGCACTCCTTTCAAGCTCAAGGAAACGTCACATATTTCCGTAGAGTTGCAAAAGTTCTACAGAACAGCTTGTAAGGAGTTATTTTGCTCTGCAGAACATAACTCTACAGAACTTATGTTCTGTAGAGTCAGGCTCTCATGCTCCGTACGGATCCTTAGAAAAGGAACTAGTTCTGAAGAAAAAGAGTCAATTTCTGTAGAATTTTACGTTCTACAGAATAGAATAGAATAGAATTTATTTCAAGAATCTAGTCCTTTGGACTCCAGGTTCAACAAAATTACATTTTTAGAATAAAACACACACAGAACAGCTTCTAATGTATTTTTTTAGCAGGGAGGTTCCCATGAAGAGAGAAAAGGTTTTCAGTGCGAGATTGTACAGGAGCAAAATTTTAAACTCTTTTCTAATGAATAGGATGGCTTTATAGGTGCGAAAGTTCTTTTTTGTTTATTTGAATTATCAATTGTGTTTCCACTTATCCTTCCCGGGTCTCAGTGCGCGCAGCCAGTCTCGTTCCCTCCGATGCCGTCCGGATATACATTTTCTTTTTCTCTCTCTCGTCCTCTCCTGAACTCTCACAAACCAATGCCGCTATTCCCGCGGTCTTCCAATGCCGCCTTCTTCCTCAGTTTATCTCCGTACGACGATTTTTCTTACGTTTCGTCTCTCTCTCTCTCATCCCTTCTCGTCTGTTGCCCCCGAAAATGCCTCTATCTTTCTCCCTTCCTAATTGTTTGCCCGAGCGTCCATAGATTCCGCCTCTGTTGGATTATTTACTCTCGTATTCCCAATTACGCGTCACTAGCGACGGATTTTGACGCTAATTGTTCGGTCGACTTTGTGGCCATAATTATACCATTACAAGGTCAATAATCTACATCGATACAAAGTGCGTTGTTATGGCAGTAACTGAGAATATTACCCTTTTAGAGCGGTTTTGCGATCTGGTTAGAGCTGTGTCGATCATGAGTGATTCGTTCATTTTGAACGATCATTGGCATGGATCAAATGAATTGAATCGCGTTCTCCGTTCCAATCGTTCATAATGAATCAAATCAAGCTGTTCTCGTTCGTAGGCCGAGTAGAGTGGTTTGTGAAGAATGACACGATTCATGAGTGATCGAGAACAACTTAATTTGGTTCAAATTGAACTAAGACACGCTGTTCATGAGTGGAGATCAACGTGATTGGGACAAAAAATCACAAGACAAGCATTCCATAGTATTTTGGTCACATGAAGACTTTACTGATAAAAACTGAGGAATAATTCAATAGAGTTGATCACATAAAGTTGAATGATTATAACACCGAACACATCCATTTGCACCCAATCATCCCAAGTACATAAGATTCTTAATATATATAATCTCCAGTCGCCGTGGCAGAATGGATGAGTCTTTAGGCTCACCACTCCAGGCATCATGATTTAAGCTGTTCTATGGATAGGCACTTTCAGGTTCCTCAAGTCTACCAATATTTCGACGATAAGTCTAAATTAATCCGAAAATCATATTTCATATCACGCAATATCTCCGTGTAGGCAGCTTATCAATGGTAAAATTGGTAGGATATGATTCTTCGCCTTAGTTTGGTTACTCACTGATATTTGATTCTTCGTGGTGAAATCATTCATCGTCGTTAAATCACTCATCGCAGTCATTTGGTTCTTCCATTGGTTCATTTCGTTCATCATGAATGAATTAAATGAACGAGTCATTGTCATGAATCAACTCGCATGAATCGAATCTTCAAAATGAACTGAAATTCCCTCCTCTAGATCTGGTTAACGATAAAGAAAATGCAAAAGAAGGAGCGGTATACCCTTTAATAATTCTTTGGTCACCTTGGAACTCCCCTTTAGATTCCTCAATACAATATGGATGTGTTTTTTATTATCCTTTTCAAGCGTTGAGTTGTTGATTTGATGTCAATAAATGTAAGAGTGCCTAATTTTTGCCTTATTGTTAACCCTATGGAACTTTCTCGTTGATCCCAAAAATGTATCGCACTTTCCACTTTGGTGTGACGTAATGTTTTCTTCTGCGAGATTTCGGATAAATTGAAGTTGGATTGAATAAAAGGAAAGCAGGGACTAAGGGTGGCGGGAAAATTAAAATTTCCATGTGGCGCTACCTGGCGGCCCAAATTTGAACTATTTGCACCCCTCGGCGACTGCAGTGCCTCTGGGATCAGTGCGTTGAACTTCTGACGGGGGGGGCAAATAGCCTACCACGAAATTTACACGCAGATGCACTCCCCAGCTCAGTACCCAGTGCAGGGATTTTAAAGGCCTTCCCCGACACCTTGTCCCTATGGCGGCCCCAACCTAAATTGTGGGTGAGATTTACACCAAGAAGAGAGCAGCTTGCACTTCTTAAAATATATTTCCCTAGTAGAAGATATTTTCTATATTCTTTGATGCTTTCCCTCGTGAACGATATTAATTTACATTTCTCTGAGTTGACATTCATTTTGTCTTTTATAATCCATGTAATTAATTTGTTTAGGTTATTTTGAAAGCAGTCCCTGTCCCTATTATTCTTTATTATCCCGTAAACAATACAACCGTCTGCAAAAAGGCGCACTGTCGACTCCGCTTCTGTGATAATATCCTTAGTAAAGACTAAGAACAGCAGGGGGGCCCAGGACACAACCTTGGGAAACACCCAACGTGACAAGTGTTTCTTTGGAGAATTCCTCTTCAATTTTGACCCTATGAGATCTCCCTCTAAGGAAATCACGATTGAATCCTTATGACTATGTTTAATTTCTCCACTTTATCAATCAGTCCGTCGAGTGGGACCGTGTTGAAAGCTTTTTTTTTTAAGTCTATAATAACCTTTTTTTAAAGTCTATTTCGCCTCATTTATGAAAGACTTCTACAATGTCTTGACATAGCCCAGGTCAAGACATAACATCTCGCCGGAGTAACCTTTTCTAAAACCGTGTTGGTTTTTAATCAACCAGTTATTTTTCATCCAAAAGTCGCGCATGTAACAAGCAATTATTTTTACATAAATTTGCACACTACACACGTTAGGCTTATGGGTCTATAATATTCATATTTTGTTTTCTCGCCCCCTTTGAAAATGGGCATAAAGAATCATTCAAGACATGAGGAATTTGATTGTGATGAAGCTGTCACAGATCTTTCGAGGCAAAGTGTCCGCTGTCATGGCGTTTCAATGACCTCATGTCCATTCAAGAAACGATCAATGGTTCTTGATTTGGATGGATTTTGACGCAGAATTTGATGGTGTAAAATGGCCTAAAGCAGCTATAAATGACGCAAATGACGTCCGAATGAAATTCTGTTCGTGAAATCACGTGGTTTTTGATTAAGATCTCACGAAAAATCACACAAACCCCCAATTCTTGGATACCTGCACAAATAGAAGGAAGCATCTCGATTATTTAATTTATCAGGGTATTCACTTCAGGATAATCCTCTTTCCTCATTCCTAGACAGCGGGGAGTTCCCAGCCGATCGAAGGTCGAAAAACACTTTTTATCAACGCGTGAATGAGTCAGTATGGTCACCATCTCACGCAAAAGGGCATCAGTAGCGATTCTCTCGATGGCGCTGCACTTGACAAACTTCCTTACCAATTGCAACACGCGGTTAGAATCGCACTTCTTTTTGTTGGAGTTTAGACTGATTGTATTTTGTGAAAAACAGATTTCTATACAGGGACATACTTATGGGTTGAGAAGTGATATTATCTCGCGTGTAACTTCACGTATGCAACTGAAATTAAAGTCAAATGTGAAGTATCGATTACGAATATTGAATAAACTGTAAACAGGTCGATGCCTCGCTTTTTCGTTGTGGATGAGTTGCGAGAAAGATTCTGTTGGGAATAGCATGAACATACATTATGGGTTCAAGCGTACGATCTCACTGTTTCCTCTGTTTTCCGCAAAATTGTTATTTTCCAGACCACTCCGGAAGAATTTAAATACATTTTTTAAACTGTAAGTTGTTTTTTTCATCCATGAATATATATCATGGTTTAAATGTTTGGAATATTTGCCTATGTAATGTGTTGCCTAAATTTCCACTATTAGTTCACCCAGTCCTTGGCGCCACTTCGATTAGAGTCTTTTCAATTGTTATTGTAAATAGACGTAGTTAGTTGTTATTAACGTGAGACTGTGGTGAATATTCAATAATGATCAGGAGATATGAATCACTTGATGCTTTAAATAATATCTGCCTATTTTTGTGACCTAAAAGTTACTTTGTAAATGCTAGAGAGGAAATATCTTTTACAGGAATTGCGTAAGAGGTTTGTGAAATGTCCATCGTGTGCCGACGACGATGTTTGCCAAAATCCGATTGTAACTTGAATGCATTAAGCCCGTTCGGCTTAAATGAAGAATTTAGACTGCCTTGTTTAAACAGAACTTGCTTCGTACCAGGCTGAAAAACCGAGCTTGCGTCTACAAGGACCCAAAAGTAGGAGACTTGGATTGAAAAATAAGAATCTGTTCAAGGCGGCGGTAAGTGCATTCTTTTTCACCTACACTGCAATGATGGCCATTGGGAATACTCATGAAGATACCATATGTCCCTGAATTATATTACTCGTTTATTTGCTATTAATTTTTTAATTCTCTCAGTCTTTAGAGTAGGAAGTGACTTATAACGAAGGATAAATTGATAGCTATTGGCGCAATCCCTTATCCAAAGATGATATTTTCGGTTCTTGGTTTTGAAATCTTGTATCTGTCTTATGATTCATTCCACCTTTTCTCCTCGTATTATTAATAAATTTCCGTATAGCGATATTCACGAAGTACTAAGAAGTTAGTTGTGCATTTGTGTAATTAAAGTTGGAGAGGAATTAAATATATCTGTAGACCGTACGATATTAAGAAAGTGTATAATTACGTCCTGCGTGTAGTACTACCTTTTTTATGCACTGCATTAAGATTACTTGTAAGTAAAACCAGTAAGACGTGTTTATTTACAAACTATCGACTGTATTTACATTTGAACTTCCGTCTTTCATCACTAGGCGGCACCACATTCCAAAAATTTGTTTGTTTACAGAATTCTGGACAACAATTTTTGGCGACGAGATAACAATCCATAATATATATTCATGGGTAAGACATAGAACTCACAAGAAAACTCGATGATAAACTCCTTTCTGCATTGTGGAATCAAAGAATTGAACGAGTTACCGGAAGAAAGCTGCAACGCCTAACCTAATTCTGCACATAAATTTAATCTAGAGTGCTAATTTTACCAAAAATACTAGGCTGTAATATACTAAGTCACTATTTACACGTTCCAGTTTCCTTTCCATTCCTGTCCTGTGACGCGTCCTGCGCATGCGCTCTAATCTATTCCGGGTGGCGAGACTACTCGATCAAACTTGAAAGGTGACAGGAAAGGATTAGCCGGGCTTTCTATTCTGCTGCGGACTGGAAAGCGCTGATTGGCTGAAAGGTGCGCATTTCTTGCCATCTATTGAATGATTTCCTAATGCAAGTACCCACCGTGTAAACGCGGACACGCGTGTTTCCTTGAATGTGACGTCATCGACTGGCGTCAGGAATGGAAAGGAAACTGGAACGTGTAAATAGTGACTAAGGTGTGCGTACAGTTGTACATCCATATAGGCATGTATTGTTTCTGCATGGATACATCTCAGGATCAATCCAAAGTGATGATATTTTCCACCACGCCATCGCGATTACGAAATAGATAGCGCACTAGATTCACGACGCAATCACAGGACTTATCGCTGGGCACCCATGAATCGACGACAGGCCTTTTGCAAGGATGGGCGCAGAGGTCGTCTCGTAATATTACTCGAGAAAAGTGAAATCCACACTCTTTTAAACGAGTGGCCGACTTTGTTTTGAATCTGATGACCCCGAGAAACATGAAAGAAAAACAGGATGGTATCTTCTTCAACGTGATGCAAAAGAATCATGAGAAGATCGGAGTTATACTCAACGACGCTGAGTCGCGGCGATCAGTAGACCTCCCAGGAATCGTCCGGTGCGGTTGAGTGAGATTTCTTTCCTTTCAGGGCGACAGAGATCCACACTTTGGAAATAGTAACAGACGCAAACGATGAAAGCGGCGTACTTTCTGGCGATCTGCGCAGCTGTGGTTCACGGGCAAGGTGAGAGCATATGCTTATTATTCGATCGATCCTTACCATCATTGCTCATGAAAGCTAAACACAAAACCGAGTTAGAACGCAAAGCAGCGAAGATCGGTGAGATACTATAGCGTTTTTTCGGAAAGAAACAAGACCGTCTTTTTTTAATCGCAGATGAGACAAAAACTCTTTTCATTTATTCCAATTCAGTTTTCAGTAGTTTACAGTTTTCTCTCCACTTCCGTCAGCTCCCGTCGCAAGACGCTCGACACAGCAAGTTACTGGCCTAATAAGGCAAGCGTGTCCACTCTAATGCAATTGCACTGATCAAATGAGCGCTCTTGACAGATGTGAAGAGTAGATAGTGCTCAGTACCGCTGCAGGTGCGTCGGTTGCTTGTGTTTTTTTTTGTCCCTCACTCTTCATCAGAGGTCACCAGGATTTTTATTCCGGTAGGGTGGTGTGAAGGCAAGTCAGCAGGAGTGACCACAATGACCATTTTTCAACCGCAGTATTGAAAACGGGGCATTTGCGGCCAGTGAGATGATGATGCGTGTTCGGTTTTCCTATTCTTACTAAGTCAATCAATTGTATTTTGTATCAATAAACCTTCCGTTTTGATGGGGTGGTCGAACGTACCGCGTGAGAAAAATGAGTCAAGTTAAAGGCTTTATTTAGTATGGTCTTGCTTTGTGTTTTAGTCCAGGAGAACTTTCGTTTTCCTTTCAGGGAAGTTGTGCCGTGTATTTGTTTGAATAGGCCGTTTATTAGCTCGTAACTCGACCGAACTCCACACATTTCAAACGCTCAGTATCATTTAATGCCTCGTTGTAACCAGGGCCAATCCTGCTAACTTCACCACGATAAACCAGTTTGCAAGGTTCGGCTTCAAGGTGGTGCTGTTCGATGTATCCGAACCACTATTGACGTGGGTCTTCACAACCATTTCCAATAAATGACCACTGACAATGGGCTTACTGAGCAAACACTGCCTTAGCACCCCCAATGAAATCTACGCATGCGCGGGGAAAGTTGTCATTTTGAATACAACTGCACTGCCAAATCATTTTTTTATTATTCAAAATTTAAACAAAATAATGAAAAAATCATTAAAAATTGAAAACAACCCACATTGTATCTATGAGGAATACATCAAAGAGCAGAGGAAGGGAACGAGATGGAGCGAGACAGGAGAACCCAGCGACTTCGCGAAATTCGCAGCCAGAACGCGAGGGTATTAGGCAAATGGTCAAATATATTACCCATGGATATATATTATGGATTTAGATATTTGGAATCGTTGCCTAGGTAATGTGTTGCCTCAATTTCCACTTTTAGTTCACTCAGTCCTTGGCGCCACTTAGAAAAAAGTCTTTCCAGTCGAATCGTAAATATATGTAGTTAGTTGTTGTTATCGTGAGACTGTGGTGAATAATCAAAAACGATCGAGGAGAAATGAATTACTTGATGATTTGAATAATATCTTACAATATTTGTGATCTAAAAGTTACTTTGCTAGAGAGGAAATATCTATTACAGAAAATATGTAAGAGGTTTGTGAAACGTCCATCGTGTGCCGACGACAATGCTTGCCAGATTGATTCTAATTTTAATGCATTAAGCCCGTTCGGCTAAAATAAAGCATTTAGAATGCCTTGTTTAACCAGAACTTGCTTCGAGCCAGGCTGCAAAACAGGGGATGCGTCTACGAGGACCCAAAATAGGAGACTTGGATTGAAAAATAAGAATCTGTTCAAGGCGGAGGTAAGTGCATTCCTTTTTACCCAAACTGCAATGATGGCCATTGGGAATACTCATGAAGTCTCCTCGCATCATTATTAAATTTCCGTATAGCGATATTCACGAAGTGGTAAGGAGTTAATTGTGCATTTATTCAATTAAATTTTGGGGAGGAATTAAATATATCTGTAGACCGGACGATATCAAAAGAGTGTTGGTATAATTACGTGTAGTACTACATTTTTTATCCACTTCATTAAGATTGACTGTAAGTAAAACCGATGTATATTCATTGTAAAACAAGTACGACGTGTTTATTTACAAACTATCGACTGTGTTTACATTTGAACTTCCGTCTTTCATCACTAGGCGGCACCTCTTCCCAAAAAGTTGTTTGTGTACGGAATTCTACATAACAGTTTTTGGAGACGAGATTACAATCCATAATATATATTTATGATATCACCCATCGCAGTGACTGAACTGCCCAATCTTGAGGTCTCCTTGTGAGACAATCAAACGAGACGGCAGCTTGCTGTGAAAACTCCCATTTCTTGAAGCGATTCGGAGTAATTAGAAAGCCTCCACGTGAAATATATTTCTAACCCGTTTCACATTTTCAATTCGGTGGCTCGCGTCAGTAAATCGTCCTCTGCGCAGTACCGGGAACTTTTTCCAGAGCTATGACCACCAACCATCCAATCCCCACTCCTCAGATGTGATCGTGGCCACGGATCGGCGAATCCTGAGGATCAGCGAGAGGAACACTACGACCCTGATGGAGTACGAGAACACCGCGGCCATCACTGGGTACAGGACCGTCCCGCTGGCAGCCGATCCCGTCGATTCAAGGGTGTTCTTTGCCCTGCCGCACCAATCACCGAGCGGATGGAATAGCACGGCCATCGGCTACGTCAACGTGCAGAGCAGCCCCAAACCACAGCCTGTCACCCTCCTTTCGAGAGGTCAGTTTGGACGCTCGTTGCCACGACGACTTAAGGTGCCTCATTCGGTCATTCATTTCAGATTTCATTTAAAAAAATTGAACATACCATATTTGATGATCACTTTATAAACTGACATGAAAATAGTGTTTCAGGGCTAGTTTTCTTGTGATTAAGGTAGTTTGAGCGAAATATCATTTTACTTAGAAATCAATGAATTAGGTATCATTTTAAAGAAACATATCTCACCCTTCCTTTGACATAAAAATTCAACCCCTTACCACATTACTTTCCGAGATATTTGCCAAAAAATAGCAGCCCTTTTATATGAGAAATGGTACGTGTATGCACTTCAGAGAGACCATATATTAAAAATGAGACATTTCCTACACTTAAATCTCGTCAAAAAACCAACAGTGTGTAGTTTGTGTGTTTTCACAACTTTTTTTGGAAATGAATCATATAGTGCAGTAAATTCTTCGGGATCACAGTAAACCTTCCGTTTTGAATGAGTTTCAAACGTAACGCGTGAAAAAAATGAGTCAAGTTAAATACTTATTTAGATATTTTCATTTGATTACCTACAATTTCCGTCCTGTAAAACTATATTATTGCACCATTAATAATGTAATATTTAATTTGTGGTTCTCACAGTTGGTGAAGTTAAAACGTATATATCGAATATGGTCTCTATTATGATTAGGGAACTATATTGCTCGCACTACCTTAAGCCTTGATAGGGTAGATTTTAACTCTAGCTCCAATAGAGAATGCTCAGTTCACGGGAGAAAAACGTCAGATTCAGCAAGAAACCACACTCAAGATTATGATTAAAACTGTTCACAAGGAGTGAACATTTCTGGGAAATTGAATAAAAACAAATTACAAACATCTGAACACATATTTCTTAAATTAATTAGCGAATTACTGCGATAATTGAAGTCACAATGTGGAAGTTCCTGCAATAATGGCACTGTAGTCCTCTCCTATAGCTGTAAAAATGCGGCCGATAAAAATATGTTCATGGAATAGTCGGTATGATTTGCTTCATGAAGATGAGGCACATTATCACTTTAGATGGCATCTAGGTCATTCCACCTGAATTCAATTTTGCCACATATGATCTCATATTTTGCACAAGCTTCGCGTAAGTGACATGTGACCTCAAATGAAGTAATCTGAAACCGTTCCGAGAAAAACATTTTTGATGTGATTCAAACGCATCTAAATTTGTTCACATTTTTGCGAAAAAAAATTGTGCCCTGTATGATGTCCTTCCTTATATCTCTGCTTCTAACTGTCGCAGAGCAACTACCTATATCTCATTTAAAAGCTTATTCTATTTTTTTTGAGACAATAATTTTTATTTAATACTGATTATATAGAATTTCCTCTTTGAGTTTAATTTTAAAATTTAAAAAAAATTGTAAACAACGTTTCTATAATACCCTGCGTCAGAATCGGTCGTAACTTACGAGTAGCTCGTATTTTTCACAACCTACCGAGAAAAATAATTTTGTGCCTGCCTAAAAAACTAATCGTGAAAAAAAACTCACAAATAGCAATCCACAAACGTGCTCATTAAAATTTTTGAACATTCACATTTTTCTCACTCCAAACTCCGCGGGCTCAGTCATGGAGCTAAAATGTATCAGATGAAAGCACAGATAGCTGCAGATAATTGAATTGTGCGTAACAAACTACATGCCGAACAACTGTTTATAATAACTACTTAGAATGTTAGATAAAAGCTTTTTCCGAAATTTTAAAGTATATCATTTTAATTGTACATAAATAAAATATAACTTACTATTTAAATTATAAATGTAATATTTTATTAGAATTAACAATATATGATATTTATATTTAATTTCAGTCAGATAAGAGTATATTATTGCACCATTAGTTTTACAATATTTACTGCATGCTTTTTAAAGCTGCTGCCATTAAAATGTAAAATCGGAATATGGTGTCCACTGTGACAAAAGTGAAAAAAATCTCGCTCTAATTTTTAAAAACTAGTTTCTGAATATACTGATAAAGCGCCTTTAACATTATGATGAAGTTCTCCGGCGAATACAAATGAGCTTAAACTTCATCCGCAGGTCTCATCTTTCCAATAAGTTTGCTGAGGTTTTTCGGCAAGTGTATTGCACAACTTTTCCGCATTCATTGCCTATAAGACGCTGTTCTTAAATTCGTCAAACATGAAAAAGGCATTTTCTTTGCAACATCCTCCAATGCCAACCGATGCTCGCTCAGAAAGCACGGAGTGGTATTTTGATTCTCTTTTCACTTGAATTGACTTCTCCATTGTATCTTCTTGATGGATGGGAAATCCCTAGCTTTGTTCCACAATCGCAAAATTATAGCGATTTGCTAGTTTTTCAAATCTTACATTTCGTGGTCGTCTACATGACTTCTTGGTTGAATTATCTCGTTTATCTGTACCTCAAACCTTCCGCAATAGTCGTAGAGATGTCTCAGAACCAGATTTGGAAGAAGCCTTTTTCTGAACATGATTGCTTTTCTTTTGTTTATCCATCACCATATTAATATAGCATAAGGACTGAGAGACCATTACTGCAAAACGCTGCGCAGGACCAAGACGCATACGTGAAACAACCTCGGCGAGACAACACCCATTTGAGTAGGGAAGCGCATATTTTTCTTAATTCGAGAGAAATAGGAACTCGTACACAAAAAATGATCGACTTAGTGGGAAGAGAAACTTATGTACCTCAGATTTTTCATGAGTTCAATCCGCGGTGACATCTTCAAGAAAGTGAATCGACTTAACCAAATTAAAATGATTGCAATCACGTTACACGTCAATTATCGACGTTATTTTGCAATCGACCTTTTATTTCGGCGAAAGCGTCAGTGGTACATGTGCTCTGATAACCATCCTCTTCAACACTGAATTGAGGGAATAGGAGTGGACTCACCGACCTTTGGGGATTCTTTTTTTGTAGTCCTATCGTCTGCCTACCCAATAAGTAACTTTAAAACTCACAAAAAACTTAATTTTTGTTGTCAAGTTTTAGGGTTCGACGCCACTGTGCGCTCTGCCAAGGCCTACCGCCAGGGTCAAAGTTCAGCCGATTCAAGATGTGGATTTTTCACTGTAAAACAACCATCCGTATAATGAGAAAACCCCCATTTCAGCGTCACTTTGGAGCGAAAATATTAATCCTTATGGTGTACTTTGATGTCTTCATAGGGATACTTGCGAGAGCTTGCCTGAAGCGTCGTGCGAGTTTTGCCCCTGAGTTTTCTCACCTTCGTCATCCTTCTTGCGCTGCAGAGCAGTCGCGTGAACATGCATAGGAACTGGTTCACAATGACCTACATCCTTAGTATTATCGATAAATAATTACTAGTTGAAGAGGTGAACTATAAGACCGTGTCGTCAACATAAGCCATTCACTACCTCTCAGCACCCATTTTCTACAAATACTCCGGACGTGAATCTGAAATGGGTCGCGTCACATTTAGCATCCTTATACGATAGTAGTCTTTTAAAACATCTGTTACATGAACAAAAATACTTCAATTCCGGCTGGCATCATCACAGTTATTCCCGAATTGCGGGTCTCCTCATGTTTTCTGTCTCATTAAGTACACCCTAGCACCAATGGCACTTCGACAGGAATTGTTTCACAGTCAAGGAAAAGTTGTAATTTTCAAACAGAGCTTGGACCTTTGTCGAGGCATGGCTAATTGACTTACTTTCTCTGTAAACACTAAGCAATGACCAGGGCATTTTAAGTAATATAAATGAGTTTGTGAAGTTGAAGTAGATGATATTGAGCTCAACCTAAAATGAATGATATCATGGTGAAGAGGCATCAGGCATGGGAGTTTTCATGGCTTACTTTGTAATGGTCTGATAATCTTTTTCTGATGTCTATTGAAAGAGATTACTTACATCTCAAAATAGAGCTCTTGCACACCGCAGGACAATCTTGTAAAAGCGTAACGTTACCGATTGAACAATGTTTTTTCTTGCGAATATTAGAAAGTATTCCGCAGCATTATTATTGAGACTGAATTGAGGGCCACTTACCAATGCAGCAATCATTTTTACATCCATTCCAGCTTCTTAAATATCTTAAGACTGCGTACCGTGTTATTTTTGCATTTTTCAGTGGTTTAAAATGTCTCATTATCTGTTAGTTATGCATCTCTACCCTCACTCTTTGAAAACAAAATGAAGGTACCAAAAAGTCCCAAAGCTGCCAGGATGACTAACAATTTTCTAAAGCAATCTCATTTTAATGGAAATTTTATCAGTTAATTAATATTGAATATTATATATTTTATCGTTTTTTCAACGTCCTGCGACGCTATCTGATGCCTGACCGCCACTGCCCTCTGTTCGTCCACAGCCCTTCTTGTGCCTGCATTTCTCTTATTGCCTTTCCTATTCTTCTCTTCAACTCATTCTGAAGCTTCCTCTTTTTCTTCTACCTTGTGGATTCCATGTTGATATTTGCTAAGGCAACCTCTCGTTCGTCATGCTATATATACCATCATACCACCCAAGTTGTTTTTTCAATGTCATTGACAATTTCGACCCTGTGTGCCATTACACCGCACATACCTCCTAGTGGTGGGTCGCGGGAACCAGTATGCTGGCTCTCAAGGTAGTCCTTTCATAAGGGATCCTAGCTTGAGTAGAATAGTGAAAGTGGGCCTAGGAAATTACTATGCTTTGGCTTATTCTGTGACATACTGGTGAAAATGTGCCAAAATTGACCGGTAGAGTGCCGTAACCGTTAGCAGAAAAAGCTGCACGTGGTGCGGGTAATGCACAGGCTGGTAACCTTGCATACTCCATAAAGACTTACTCCTAAGAGGCACGAAGTAGCCTCGGACGGCCGAAGCCACGATGGGCGGCGGAAGCTGAATGAGGTTGGCCCCTTCAAGATACGATCTTGGAATGTGAGAGGAGTACATGGAACAGAGCATGAGTTGTTGAATGAAATGAAAGTGAGACGAATGGATGTTTTGTGTGCATGTGAAACTAAGCGAAAGGGGCGGGATGTTGTTAGTATAGATGGCGGTGGTCCGGCACTGTGGTCAGGAGTTGACGATATGTACACGGCAGTCAAGGTGTAGGACTCATTCTTAATGAGAGAGCTAAGTTACTAGCAAGTAAGTACGAGTTAGTATCCCCTAGATTCCTCTGGGTTCGCATGAAAGTAGTTATTAGGAGAGTTGTGATTGTGGCGTGCTCTGCTCTAGTAGATGGAGAGAATGACAGTGTGGAAGATGAGTTTGGGAAAAACTGAGAGAGGTTTTGAGTCACAATGACCCTGGTGAGAGAATAATTTTACTAAGTGACATGAATGGCTGGGTTGGTGTGAAGCGGGATGCATCTGAGAGTGGTTGGGCCATTAGGTGATCCTCGAGTGAATGATAATGGTGAAAACTTGGTGAGTGTGTGCTTGGAAAAAGGATTGTTTGTGTCGAATACATGGTTTATAAGAGAATACATATGTATACTTGGCAAAGGGGCGATTGTAAAAACATGATTGATTTCGTTGTGCATGATGAGAGATTGAGGGAGTTAGTGAGGGGCACTAGAGTGATGAGGGGTGCTGAATGTGAAACAGACCACTATTTGGTACTATCCAAAGTGAATCTGGGCAGATTAAGGGTGTCAAGGAAGAATGTTGTGCGTTAGGTTAGGCGTGAAGGTGAGAGTAAAAGTGGAGAGGTTGCTAGACAATGAGGTAAGAATGCAGTATGGTTGCATGCTTGAGGATGCTCTATCCTTGAATCAGAGAGAATGGGATGAGTATATCAGAAACGGGAATGTGAATGTTGCGTGGGAGAGTTTAAAAGGAGTGATTGTAGTATATGCTGAAAGTGTATGTGGAAAAGGAGTGGAAAGGAAGGTTGAAAGGTGATGCTTGGTGGAATGAAGGAGTGAAAATTGGAGTCAGGGAAAAGAAAGAGGCGTACAAGAATATGATTGCTGCAAAATCTGAGGAAGATCGCACTAAGGCATGTGAGATTTACAGGAAGAAAAGAATGAATGCAATATCGTTGTGAAAGAATGCGTGCAGATGAAGCTAGCAAGATACAGAGCGATTTTGAAGGCAATAAAAAGCTGTTTTGGAAGTGAGTAAAAAGGGCTGAGATTGGTGAAGACAGAGGAATGAATGCGGCGAGGAAGAAAAGTGGAGAGATAGTGTGGGATGAGAGCAATATCAGGGACTGCTGGAGGGAGTATTTTGAAGAATTGTACAATAACGTTACAGGCGCTGAGGAAGAGCCTTGCGAAGTAGTATGCGAGAATGTAATAATGGAAAAGGAGATCAGTGAGAAGAAGGCGATAACAGCATTAAGAGTATTGAAAAATGGGAAGGCTGCAGGCGTAGATGGGATATCCAGTAAAATGTTGAAGTGTGGGTGTAATTTACTCATTTGTCGACCTTGTGAGCTATATAATTTATGCTTACAGACTTCCGTTGTTCCAGTGGATTGGAAGAATGCAATCATCGTTCCACTGTACAAAGGTAAAGGAGGAAAGACCTAATATATTAATTATCGTGCCATTAGTTCATTGAGCATTCTGGGAAAAGTGTTCAGGAAAATTTAATCAAAAGAGAGGAATATTACTTCAGACAGAATATGGGGTGCGCAGTGTGGGTATATTCCTGGGAGAGAATGCAGTGACCAGCTTTTAGCGCTTCAGCAAGAGATATAAAAATGTATGGGCGTCCGAAAGAAAGTGTATTGTGCGTTTGTTGATTTAGAGAAGGCATATGATAAGGTAAATAGAAAGAAGTTGTGGAAGGTTTTGAAGGAGAATGGAGTGAATGGGAAGTTATTGAATGTTATGATGGCGATGTATGATGATTGAAAGGCAAGTGTGAGAGTTAACGGAGCTCTAAGTGAATGGTTTGCAATATAACAGGGCGTAAAGCAAGGGTGCGTAATGTCACCATTGCTGTTTAATGTATTTATGGACAAATGTGTTAGAGATGCGTGTAGTGAAAACGACGGTGTTTTGATTGGAAATGTAAACGTGCGAGTCCTACCATATGCGGATGATGCTGTTTTGATCTTAGAGAGCCAACAGGGATTACAGAAGCTCCTAGATAAGTTTTGTGAATCAACAGAGAGAATGGAATTGAGGGTAAATGCGTGCAAGACTAAAGTAGTAGTTTTTGATATGGAGAATGGGGAGAATAATTGTATGATGAGGACGAATGGTGAAGTAATTGAACAAAAGAATGATTTAATGTACTTTGGTAAGATGTTTACGAAAGATGGACGGATAGATGAGGAGATAAAGTGGCGTGTGAATACTGGAAGGAAAGTTGTAGGTAGCATGTGGAGCATATCAAGGAATGAGTGCCTATCTAAGGAAGCGAAAATCGCCGTGTACAAAAGTGTACTTCTCCCCACTTTGTTGTGTGATTGTGAAAAATGGCTGTGTTAGAATAGACATAAGAGTTGACTAAACACCATGGGTATGAGTTATCTGAGGAGTGGGCAATTTCATTTTCTGTTTTCTTTTAATTGATCCTAGAAAAGCTGTTGTCACATATATGTTGGTAATATTAGGTCCGTATTTCTACCTTTATTATTTTTTTTATTTATCTTTACTATCCCGAATACAGCACAATGTGCCAATTTACGTCGGCTGAATAACAGTAATAACGGACGATACACAAGCACCCATGTCCTGGGCAGATGATATTCTACCCAGGCCGGACTCGAACCCGCGACCGTCAGGTTAGGACTTTACCCCGCCGCCACCGGGGCCGACTCGACTTACTAATATTTATTATCAGACTTGAGGAAATGTTAATTTTATTACAGTTCTTTCCCCAAGATTCGTTTTTCTTTACTGCAATCTTCTTTCTCACTCCAGCTTAAGCTTCTTTGCAAATTATTTTATCCGTATCATTATTGAAAACTAAAATAATTGATATTTCTGTCTCTTATCTTGCATATGTGGACCCCAGAAGTCAAGGGGTGTAAGTGATATTTAAAAAAATAAGTTAGGTACAGGAATGGGATGTGAAAATATTAACCTTTTAGGTGGTAAAGGGATCCAAGTGATTTTCTTGACAGGTGATGCTATCTAGGGTAATGCCTCTTAACTACTTAATGGGTTGTACCAAACATTTTCAACTTTGACTTAAGTTTTCTCAAACCAACGAATTTGTTCCTTAAACCCCTCGACTTCTGGGGTCCTCATATCTTCTCTGACACCAACATCAAATCAATATAGTTCATGTTTCCTTTTGCTATCTTCAATTATTCCTCCAGCTTCCTGTCCTGTTGAGAGAATTCATTCTTTTACATGCCGAGTTTCATTTTCGTTGTCATATTATTCGTTTAACTTCTTGTCCAGTCGGCTTTTGCATAATAGACTTGTGATTCCTTTTGGACTATTAAAATTGAACCTGATCTGTTCCATTGTCGTTTCCACACTTGTTTGTGTGTATAAATATCTTTAGTCTTGTAAGAGAAGTTGTTCTTTGTTAGTAACAGATAATGATTACAACCACACGAAGGTACTCTACAAACTCTGATATCATAGATCATTAATTTTGTTTGGTGCCTCATGATGGTGTAGTCTATGTTATATTTTAGGCCTCTTGTTCGCTGTATACTTGTACATTGATGGATGTACCTTTGTAGGTATAACCCTTTAAGTATTTGCAGATTGTTTTCTTCTCACACAGAATAAAGTCCTAATCCATCATAATTTGTAGTTTGTTCGCCATATTGGCCGACTATCGGGTAAAAAACTTATTTTTACTTTGGCCTGTTACTCAGTTCAAATCACCTAGGATAATAAGTTTTCTGGAGGCTCTTATTTTTTGTATTTCTTCCCTCAGTGGATCAAAAAACTCATGTTTGGTGAAATGTAATGAGTCGTCATTTACTCCATTAACTACCAATATTGTTTTCTTATGACCAAATATCGCGAGGTTCATTTTTATAAATCATTGGTTGATAGCTTCCAAAATAGTAATGTAATTAGATTCAAATCTTGAAGGTTTCACTTATAGTAATATACTACCTATGACTTCTCTGTATTATAATTGATACGCCTGGTTGGGTCCTCAGATCTTTGGTTATTCCGCTGTACAAGTGATCGTGATGTTCTCTGAACCTTGTGCTCTCCTTTTTGCCACTGTGGTCACAGCCACGTCCACATTTGAGTTCTAATACTTTGATGTGACTTCGTTTATTTTCCCAGAGAGATATACCTTTTGCACCTTCCACGTTTCAAAAATCATTGTCCTATTTCTTCGCCTTGTGCGTTGTCTGTTTTCTCAATCCACCCCGACTCTATTGCCAGGCTTTTTAGCATTTTTTTTTTCGGATATCGAGGGGTTGGCCCGATGCCTCAACCTCCAACCTAGAGGACCACGGTTTGATTTCGGAGTGTCCTCCTCCAAGATGAGTAGCTTCCACTGCAGCTTGAGAGGCCTGTTTATCCGCGGGTGGTATTTCATTTCCCAACTCTCAGTCGGCCAAGAAGAGAGCTGACCGGTTAGGGCATTCCCATATCCGCCACCTGGGGACACGACCTCTAGGATTTACGGGCTCCTCCGAGGATAACTTTAAATATTGCAATTGTAAAATTCATTTTCCACTAAAAACATAACCTCAGCTTCTTTAGGTCACCCACCAATCAGGTTTGAAGATTCCAATACAGTAAGTATCGCACTCTAAACCTGTCATTAATTTCCGGTACATCAATTTTATAATTGATATTCTACGTTTAATTGTTCAACGTTTAATTGTTCATAAGTACACATTGAACAATTGAACAATTTTTCAATGTGCGCTTGAACAATTGTTCGATTGTTCAAGCGCAAATTAGTATTTTTGAAATAATTAGTTCACCGAAAAATAACCAGAGCTTCGCAAAAAATGCCGCGACAAAAGAAACGTGCTGCCATGCAAGGTAACGTCGCTACTAATAGACAACCTATTCTGTATATTTTTAAATAATTAACTACAGAGCTCTGTAGACTGGCTCACATGCGCAAAAGTCAAATCACTATCAAATGACTTTAAAGCTAATATAATTAATAAATTCAGGCTTGACTTTGTGGAACCTCTCCATATCGGAAATAATAAGATTCTGGTAATGGTCCACTAGATAAAATACATCTATTTAGTGGAACATTACCAGAATATTTTGGTTTCTGACTCTTTAGCAATGACCTGCTGGCGCTGACGAAATAGTAAATTTGAATGAAACAGCAATTTGAGATCAAAGATTAGGAAGTTAATAAATTAAGGCGTAAGAGTGAACTTTGTCGAAGTTAAAGGCTAAGTCAAACTAGTTAGAAATAGTAAAATTTGTCCAATAAAAAAATTAACGCATTCAATGGCTTTAGGTTACTACTCATCCTTGCATTACAAAATCAATCAACCTTGCATTCCAGTCCAACTCGCATCGTAGATCGCGATCGCGCGAATTGTTAGTTTATTTTTCCCCCCTCGCCATTTTTCCGCCAACTTTAGTTTTCAATGAAAAGCGATCGCCGTGGATCCTTATCGAGGGTTATGATCACGATTTCTCTCTCTTGCATTCCAGTCCAACTCGCATCGTAGATCGCGATCACGCGGATTTTTAGTTTATTTTTTCGCCGCTAGTAGTCATGTACCCTATGGAAAGGTAATTCAGCTTCCTGTTTCTGATACGAAGGCCAAGATGGCGGCGCGCCTTTTCAGCGCTACGTCAAGTTATGTTCCTCAAAAGCATTTTTAAGTACTCGCCATAAATTGGACCCACCGATTATCATAAAAATATTTTCCCCGGCACAGAGTTTTGATCAGAAAAATATGAAAAAAAAAGAGGTTACAATGGCATTTGCGCTGATCAGGATCATTGCCACTCTCTTGAGGTTATGATTTTTTGTTTCACTTTTCAGAAGGGAATAATGCGTACCACGCTCGAGGCCTGTCTTACGACCACGTGCGTGGCACTCTTCACTGGACGAGCATGATAAACCACTCCATCCAGAGGTGCAGCGTCGCGGGAGGCTGCGCGGACGTGGAATACTTCTCCCTGCAACACCACACCGATCCCGCAGCGATCGCCGTGGATCCTTATCGAGGGTTAGGATCACGATTTCTCTCTCATTCATTCCAGTCCAACTCGCATCGTACACCGCGTTCACGAGAATTTTTAGTTCATTTTCCCCCCCTCGCCATTTTTCCGCCAACTTTGGTTTTCAATGTAAACGATACGGCTGAGCGACCGATTTGCACCATTTTTAAAAACAATTGAGGATTCTACCAACTGATTGGTAAGTTTTTGGGCAATACGATAAAGTATATATAGAGTTGCAAAGCAATGCAAAAAGCTGGACATCAATTTTTGAGAGCTTTGGGAAGAATTTCTCAGATGGCATCGCCTTAGGGGAGAAAGAATTGTGGCTTATGGAGAAGGCCACTTGGAGGCGCTAGCGGTACTTGGTGATTTTGCATCAATTTACTGAGGTGGATTTATCATGGCTGTTGTGTGCTTTTTATCGAGTATCAATTGTTTCGCCGTTGCTATGATAAATTGGTAAACAGTTGACTCCGTGTTTGGTAATCGCGCGTCTTATCATATATCAAGTTTTATTCTGAAGTACTTCACTAAAGAAAAAAAATATTTTGCTTGAATTGTTTTTTCTTTCTAATATTACCGGTGTTTGATATTTAATGCTATTTCATTGCAAACTATCCCTGCAGTTGCAGATAAAAATTGTTTCCTCTGCATCCTTAACATCAGTTACGCGATGTCTCCTTGTCAATGAGTTTTTTTTCCGTTGCTATGGGTCGATTAGTAAATATCTTCGGCTTGAACTTCTTTGGCTAAGACTCTTGCGTCACTAATCATTATGTTTATGTTAACCTTCAAACGCCGAATGTGCGTATATTGGCACCCCGTTTGGTGCTTCTCACTGCCTAAAGTGCCATTTTTGACTCACTCATTATGGGATAACATTTAAAGGGCCAATTTAAATCCGGCGGGGAGGGACTTCGAAGGAAATTTAAATCCGGTGTTTAAAGGTTAAAGAATAAACCAATTGTAACTTACACACATGATTTATTTAAACCAACTCCGGACTTGACACACCATGTGTCATTATCAAGGTAGTTAGAAGCATTGGTCGAGAGCCTTAAACAGTAGACGTTTACATAAGGCGTTTTACGTTTAAATCTATCGACCACTGCTTCGAACTACCTTGATAATTACACATGGTGTGTCAAATCCTGGGTCGGTTTAAATAAATCTTGTGTGGAAGTAAAAATTGGTTTATTCTTTAACATGAATATAAAGAATTTCCACAAAGTTATGCCTTCTGTCCTCAGTGATAATCATTATGTGTTGCCCCGGGCTGGATACGGCATGCGCTGCGACCGCTGGCTGAGCGCAGTGCTCGTATTATGAGAGCCCTTCGCTGTTCGCTCGTCAACAAGATAACGCAACGCAGCGAAACCTTTAAGCACTGGAATTACCTTCACTACAGCGCTGAGGAAGCCTCAAGCAGAAATAAATAAATTGTAACTTTTTAGGAGAATCCATAAGAAAGAAGGAAGTGCATTCTGGTTTCCAGTGTGTTATCGATGGGAACCATCGTCAAATTGAAAAATAAGTGCGCTGGCCCGCAAGCGCAATAGGCAATCGAGGGTTAAAGATAATGTTGGACTGGCTTTAGCCTCTAGCATTGGCCAACTATATCAAATTCCTTTCCATGTACCATTATGCTAAAAATTTATTCTATTGGACTAATCATTATGAATTGTACCATAATATTCTTTTTTTTGAACAGGTAACGTAGTATGCTATGAGCGGAGGTAGGATTTTTCAAAAAAGTTTCACAAAGAGTTGGAATGGAGTTTTTGTTTCGACTCAAACAGTCGCGGTGAAACCTCCTTAACCTGTTGATCACCTCTAGTAATGATAGCCATAGTAACCAAGCAAGTGTTTCCCCGCAATCACACACCCGCTGACACCCAACCGATGTCATACATTTTTTTTCAGATACGTGTTCTGGACGGATAACAACCACCAATCGCCTGGCATCATTCGGATGGCGATGAGTACCAACCATACCACGTGCATCGTGAGAAGCGACCTGTTCATGCCGAACGGATTGGCGATTGACACGTCCGACGAAGGGACGATCTATTGGACGGACGACTCCGAGGGTGACGCGTTCAAGATCGAATCCGCCAACCTGGACGGAAGCAATCGACACACGATCCATTCGGGACACTACCAGAAGCCCATGGACCTTGCCTTCTCGCGTCCCTCCGCCGAGAGTCCCAAAGGTGCGCTCTACTGGTCCGACTGGATCAGCGACTCCGTCTGGAGGCTGGAACTCGCGGCCACCGCGCGGAAGAACCGCGGTCTCACCAGAATGGCGTCGCTAGGCGACCACGGAGAACGCCCGATGGGAATCGTGGCGATGGACGCGCTGATACAACGAGACAACGAAGTGGAAATGGCTGTTTCGTAGAAATTCTGGAAGGGATGCGCTCCTCCGATGCAAATGCAAAACCACTCAAGACTGAAAATCGGGATTCCAGAAAAATGGTTGACCTCATAACCGCTTAAACCCATCCATAGGGAAATTGTTGACCAACGCACTATTGCGTAATCGTTTCTGTGAATATTCCTTACTCAAAGGAGATTGCTTGCATTGCGGGTGACTCCGTAAAAGTGACACTCCGTGGCTAGTCCCGGATAGCTTAAAATCTGTCTTAAACCAAGAAGTATCATGCGAGCAGAATAAAGGTGTATGGCATGAGATGATTCCTAGAGCTCTGAAAAATTCGTCGATTTTAATAAAAAAACATCGCCTTAAATGTCCCCAATAATTTATAATAACTCACAGGTATTTTCGTGAGTATGTCGCAAAAAAGTTTTAATTATAAACAAGAGTTAATCAAAACGGGGTTCAGGATTTGATAGTTATAATGAGATACTTTGGAAAGAAAATTCGCCGCAATATTATCAAATATTACTTCAAACTGTATATAACAAGTGCATTTTTAAAAAAATTTTGGTGTATTTTCACTTTTGGGAAGGAAAAGTATTTCAATGAAAATAATTGTTATCCTAGTCGTGACTGTAAAATCTCTTAAATTTATTGATCACTGTAAATGAAATAACACGTAAAATTTAGGCAATCGACCATACGTCTTTAAAAGCCTCAGGTGTAACTTTGTGAAAAATTGCCACAGGAAGGCAGAATAAAATTATAATAAAACGAAAAAGAAAAACACTTACAGGAAGCTCCTTTTTATTTCGCCACGGCGTGCGCCTTGTTCGCGAGAACGTAGAAGAATAAGAAGGAAGGGAGGACTGAGGCGGATGGAAGGGAAGGGGGGGGAGGGACAGAGGGGAATGGGAAGAGGGGGAGAGAGGAAGGTTGGGGGCAGGAAGGTGGGAAGAAAAGAAAATTTAAAAGGAAAAGTTTGGTCTGAGTGGAAGTGATGGAGGAGGTAAGTGAGATTTATTGAGTCCTGGTGGAGAGAAAGCTTGGAAAAAGTAACTACAGGAGGACTCAAGGTTTTTAGTTGGTGGGGAGGAGAAAGGGGTGAGGGAGGCGAGAATAACCACCTTGAAAATATCATTGAAAATACAGCTGTGGGAAGAAACGTGGGTGGCGACTGGGTGCGAAACGGAGAGAGAGGGCATCATTCAGGGATCATTGCAACTGGAGCGGTGGCCTCTCATACGAATATTAAGCGCAGTCGTAGTAAAACCTATGTAAAAGCTGGAGCATATTTGACAAAGGAGGATATAGACAACTTTATGAGAGATGCAAGGAAGGGAGTTCAGGGGAATTGGAAAGATTAAACAAGAGAGGTTAAGGTTCCGTCGCATGCACATACGTAACGAGGCTATGGGATTTTGGTGGGGGGCGTACTGGAAGAGAGGGGTGGAGACAGGCGAACGTTCACTCACCTGTCCAAAACATTTACCTAATCCCGCTCCTCCCTTGCGGCTCATTCACCCCATGTCCTCTTGACGTGCGACGAAACCTTTACTTTATTTAACACTTCCCATTTCTTCCCCTAACCTTCCAAACGAAGTCCCAACCTCCTTGCCTTCTGCTAATTGAAACGAATTATTACATTTTCATTTTCTTCATCTTAGAAGTTATTGGCCTAAGGTACAAAAATTATTATTCATTTTCAGTTTCACTTCCTTGACAGTTATCAGACAGACAGACAGAATGTGTTATCAAAAGGCAGCAGAAAACATACATTTATATTTATTTCCACGGTTGGGTGTGCCACGATCGCTGAGTATAGGTCAATGAATATAATATTCTCCACATCACACGTGTTATGTGGGCATCCCTCGTGAGTCACCAGGGGAGATTATCTTCAACACTTGTTATGCATTTCTCTTTTTGTTGTCTCCATCATGAATTCGAAGCTATCCACTCGTCAACACTCATTGTCAGGCTCTGATATTCACTCCATTCTTGGAGTAATTTCTCAAGAAGACTAGCGGCGCATGCACTCCTTGCATCCGCAAGTTTCTTCTTCGCATCTATGCTCATCGACATGGAATCACTGAGGCCAAGGCGTGGAGATTCAAGATATTTGATTATTATCGACCAAAAACCCAAATCACCTTTAATACAAGTCCTTACCCATGGGAGCGAGTCAAAGACTCGAGCGCATTTCCATCGGTCTGATCAAGAAATTGATGAGAGACGAAGAGCTTTTTTAAGTCTGGCCTTGGCCTGACCATGGCCTTTTTACTTACTTTAATTATCAAGTTTTAACAAACCATTTTTATTAATTAACTGACTGACCCGACGTACGTTGTCCTTTCCAAATTTCAATAAATTTGTCTGTGATTGTTTTGTGAATTTGTGAAAAGCTATAGGAAATGTGTAAACAAAATTAAAAAGAGAAAAAAAACGTATTTCTGAGTGAGTATATCATCTATTAGCAATTTTGGTCATGGGTTTTCAATTTGAGAAGGAGTACATTCAGAAGTTCGTCAATGGGAAACATGCGGTTTTGCTCCAAAAATCAAGTCTCAATTGAATACGGTCAGAATTTCATGTCAGCCAAGAGATTTATTTTCTGCTATTAAATTTGAAATCACAATGAATCTTAAGGTATTTTATTTACATTTCGATTTCGATTACAAGATCGATGTTCAAGTAAACAATCACAACAGAGAAATGCTTTATTTCGATTGGTTTGTTGTGACACCGCCATTTCGTGTATTGTAATGCTTTATGATACACGACATTTTTTGTTTGAGCGTGAACAAACAGAGGTGATGGTTTTTCGACACGGGAACAGGAGGCATACAATTGACATTGATATCCATTTCAAAATGAAAGACAATGGTCACTAGCCACACAGAATTTTTAATGATTACCGACCATGATTTCAGCACCTAGAGTCATTATCTAGGAACCATTTTTCCAAAACACTCCACTATATATACTGAATGGGGGGGCAATTTTGAGCAATTCCATATTGCTCAAAGAAATCCAACTTAACTCCTTTGTCAAAATGGTGTAAAACAGTCACGTCAAAATTACTAAAATGATTAAAATCACACAAATGTTTAGCAAAACAGGATTTATCGACACCATTAATAAAACTAAACTTATACTCCTTCACTCTGTCCTTAAATTTTCTGCCTGTTTGACCAATGTAATTCATGCCACAATCATCGATTGTAAGCCGCACCGGAAATGCAAGCGTTTAAAGTCGAATGACAAGCCGGTGGGAATAATTGGGATGCGTGGTCTCAAAACGTCTTCTACATTGTACTTTCCTTTAAGAATTGTCACTTCGATGACGTTGTTCATTAGTTTCTTCACCGCAAGCCGGATGCCATTACAAAGACGTGGTTGATTGATATTTCGCAACATTGTCGAATAACCATGTTGTGTAGAAGTGTCGAATAATGTGAAAGATTAGAGTGTTGCAATCACCTTGAAAGTGAGCATGAAATTGTCCCGAACCACATTTGTTGCGTCAAGTGAAGTAATTTGGAAATAGCTGCCGTATTTCTGGATTGGAGTCAGGAAATGTGTGGAGTCTGTTCCTGTTCCAGAAACCTTAGAGCGCAATGGCTCTGGTGGCGGGAACAATGGCGCCAGTTTGACTTTGCCACTTGCTCAACACAATCCAGGGGTTCCATTTCTGTATTTCAATGCCTTAAAATATGAGGGCAGAATCCTCATTAATCCAATATCAACGGATTTTTCTGTACTGTGATCAATTGCCACGTTGTAAGGGAATGCAGCTCGAGGAGAATTCAACGCAACATTCGTTTGTCTTCTGGCACGATTATTCAAATGTATTGAGGCGCGATTGGTTTCCACTGACCGATGACGTCTCATTCGATGCGTATCATCTTCGTTTGCACTTTCCCTTCCTTCTTGTGTACGTGATGAACGTGATTGTGATAATCGATTCCCTTAATTTCATATCGCCCTTCGCGTAGCTCTGCTGTTCGATTAGATCGAACATTCGTTTGGGTTGTAGCTTTGCGAGTTCTCCGTCCTAAAAATTGCTCCGTTCAAAGTTAATACAAACGATAGTTTTTAAATAAACACGTCGTACTGGTTTTACAATGAATATACATGGGTTTTACTAACAATTAATCATAATGCAGTGGATTAAAAATGTAGTACTACACGTAATCATACCTACACTCTTTTGATATCGTCCGGTCTACAGATATATTTAATTCCTCTCCAAAATTTAATTGAATATATGCAAAATTAACTTCTTAGTACTTCGTGAATATCGCTATATGGAAATTTAATAATAATGCGAGGTGACTTCATGAGTATTCCCAATGGCCATCATTGCAGTGTAGGTAAAGAGGAATGCACTTACCGCCGCCTTGAACAGATTAGTATTTTTCAATCCAAGTCTCCTATTTTGAGTCCTCGTAGACGCATTCCTTGTTTTGCAGCCTGGTGCGAAGCAAGCTCTTTTGTAAACAAGGCACTCTAAATTCTTTATTTAAGCTGAACAGGATTAATGCATTAATTAATAATGATTAAAATTAGAATCAGAGTCTGGCAAACATCGTCGTCGGCACACGATGGACGTTTCATAAACCTCTTACACATTTTCTGTAATAGATATTTCCTCTCTAGCAAAGTATCTTTTAGATAAAAAAAATAGCAAGATATTATTCAAAGCATCAAGTCATTCATATCTCCTCGATCGTTATTGAATATTCACCAGTCTCATGTTAGCAACAATTAACTACGTCTATTGACAACCATAACTGAAAAGACTCTAATTGATGTAGCACCAAGGACAGGGTCAATTGAGGGGTATTCATAGTCCTCAATAATTACAGATTCGTTTCAATCGATTATTATATCTGTAATTAATTACTGTTTTCTATTCATAGTCGTAAAAGAATCAGTGATTCATCAATCGTTGATCCTTGAATCAGAGATTCATCAATCTCTGACTAATATGTATTCATAGTCGTCAAATAATCATTGTTTATAATTCTAGTATTCATAGTCAAGCAAACTGTAATTATTTGGCCAAATAATAATACATTCGTGAATTAAGCTCTCGACCGTAATTAATTCGAGTTTTTCTTTGTTGGACGTCGGTAGTTCTGTGGTTGTTTACGACATATTCGTGTCTTCACGTTCTAACTGTACAATGTTATACGGTGCTAAATGCATAGAACACTCAATATGACCGTCTTGAATTGATTAGGATTATTGATTACCTTGAATTGATTAGGATTATTGATTACCTTGAATTGATTAGGATTATTGATTACCTTGAATTGATTAGGATTATTGATTACCTTGAATTGATTAGGATTTCCGTACAATGGATTTCGTTCGGATATATTGGCGTATGTGATTGCCGATGACGACGTACCAGCGTATCACTAAAGGCTGCGAAAAACACACATTAGGAATCCAACGAATCCACTGAATTATTACGCACAAGGGGAGACTACGCACCGACCCGGCTACGAAATTCCGGCCCGGAATACGAGATTACTGTTTATTGATTTTCCCTAGTAACGCCTTCATTAACGTTGAATAATCAGAAGAAATAATTCTAATGTAGGCATGGCTAATTCATTTTTATCAAACAAATATTGCCAATCCATTTTTTATTTTCTTTTTCAATATGCAATTGATAAAATTATCTACTCAACTTGAATAAAAATTTAACGATACTTACAAAATTTTTTGCCCCTTCAATTTCTCATACCACCCAAAAATAAACATACATTTAATCTGTAATTCACCAATTACAGTTTATCCTAAATAATTAGAAATTCATGAATATGATATTGTTTACTGTCTACGAATACATAAATCAAATAATCAATGATTGACAAATAATCGTAGATTATAATCGTAATCGTAATCGTAATAATAATAATCGTAGATTCAGCAATCATTGATCATTTATCCTGTCTATGAATACCGGCCTATAAGTGGATATTTAGGCAACACGTAGCCTAGGCAACAATTCCACACACCTAAATCCATAATATATATTATATGTTAATGAATGAAATAATCATATCGTGGTAGGATGCAGACGATAGCTCTTTCTTTTTCGCAAACTGCGAACGGACAACTTATTGTAATCTTACATATGATCGATGCGATGAGCTGTAAATGTTCTGTTTCACGTGCGACGATCAGAAGTCTGTGGATATTGACGATGAATTGCATTTTTTTAAACGTGCCATTTGAAGTAAAAAGCCGCGTTTATATTAGTATTTAATTATTTGTGCGCATTTAATGATGCGGGACGTAAAGATTAAAATATTATATTGATAGTAGTAAAAACGTGAACTAGTAGGTGTTTCGAGGCATAACCTTTATCATAAAGATTTTCTCGTCCGCATCTCCCGTCTGCATCATGGCGATTCTCCACGAAACGAAATTATTTTAAAAAATTCCATTACATTTTTGCATTTCGACGATCATTCATGCATCCGGATTGAACCATTGAAAGAGGCGTGATATAGTTTCGGAAGACAATGCAGCCGTAGTAAATAAAATCTAAAATATTTTAATACGTAATTATTAATAAATAAAAATATATGAATATAAACTAGTAGATCCTCGAGATCTATTCTTTATAATAAGTATTTTCTTGTCTGTACCTCTTGAAACATCCCAATACGGCGCTTTTGCACGTCACGCTGCAGGTTAGTTTGTACGTATATGTGGATGCATAATGCTTGCCGCGGTCATTTTTGTCCCGGGGTTGAAACATCGGCGTAGTTTGCGTGAATCTTGTGGTAAATTGAACATGACCAAAGGTGTAATCGTAGTCGTATATCCCTTAAATTCTCTCGATCAGGACAGTGTATCAGCCCAGAGTGTAGAGGTCGTGGTATTTCAACAGAACTCCCAGGTTCAAAGTAGTATTGGTATATTAGAACAGTGACTTTAGGTGTATCGTGGAGCATCATGGGGAATATTCAATTTAGCCTGGGGAAGAAATGTATAATTATCTATTAACTCCAGAGCAGTTATTGAAATTGCATTCACAATGGTCCCCAGCGAGGTTATTAAATTTGGAAGACACAAACTCGAGCAAGTAGTGCATTTTAATTACTAACGCAGTACGCTGGAAGAAAATGGACATCGCAGAAAAAAACATTAGGAGGAGAATAGCGTTAGCTAAGGAGGCTTTTAGTAATAGAAGGGAGCTGATGACGGGGACTTAGGATAAGGATGTGAGGAAGAGGCTGGTGGAGAGTTTGCAATGAAGCGTTGCGATGCATGGGGCAGAAACGTGGACCCTGAGAAAGGAGGACGAGAATAGGCTGCAGGCATTTGAGATGCGGGTGCGGAGAAGGATGGAGAAGGTTAGGTGGACGGAAAGGAAAACGAAAGGGGAAGTGCTTTGGATGGTGGGAGAGGAAATAAAACTTCTGAATGAAATCCGGGGTAGGCAGGGTAGATGGCTGAAGGATGTAATGAAGGGTGATGGGTTGCTGAAGAGTGTGATAGAGGGAAGGATGTTGGGCAAGCGGGGAAGGGGAAGAAAGAAAATAGGTTTCATGGACGGGATGAAGAAGGGTAGATC
Source organism: Ceriagrion tenellum (assembly GCA_963169105.1). Lineage (NCBI taxonomy): Eukaryota > Metazoa > Arthropoda > Insecta > Odonata > Coenagrionidae > Ceriagrion > Ceriagrion tenellum. The sequence goes on from OY720639.1 coordinate 13,717,724, forward strand.
TAATGCAGAGGCAAAAAAGGAGATTCTAGAGGTAGTTAGGCCCCTGAAAGTGTAGAGCTCCAGAAGGAGACTCTCCGACTTTCATAAAGACCTACCTTTACCGGTAGAATACTCCAAAAATTAATTAGCATATTACGAGTCTGCACAGTTTCGTGCAAATATGTACAAGATCAAACGTTACTTACCTCATCTACCTTAATTTGATGTCTCTCAGAACTAGATCTGTGCGCCGATGGAAAAACCATCGGCGGTGGACGCCGACAGGAAATGGGTCGGCGGCCGGTGGTGCGCCGTCGGCGCGCCGATCCGATGGTTTTTACCGGCGGCGGCGGCGTGACCGGCGGCGTAATATTAGCCTTCATATGTTCACTATTATTGTAGTACTTTAACAAATTATAGGAAAATGTATTCATTTTTTCTTATTAATAAATAGATTCATTTATATAATGTCATGTAAAAACTTATGAAATACCTACTTGCGTATGCGATACAATTGTCTCACAATTTTAAGCGTTTTGACAAACGACGCTTTTATAATTTTATAATTTAAAAGCTTCAATGAAAATTATCACTCTACCCGTGCCTTTTATCGCAAATGCGAGCGAAATCCACGTTATAGTATTTGGGCGTTGGCTGTGCGCAGACTGGAGATGTAGTGAAAGAGTCAATGCTTATGTAATATTATAATACATGTGTTAGTTTTGAATCGTAGGGTGTACATTTTTGGAATTTCACGTACAGATTTGCAGGTGACCGAAATCTAGCAACACCTGATTTATGCATAAAGATTTCGAAGTCGAGCATTTTTAGACGTTAAAACGAGGTGATAGCAAGAATATCGGACGTGAAGATGACGTGAAGCTGTATTTAATGAGACATACCCCTGCATTGGTTGACAGTGAGTTACGTGCAAGACCAGCTATATCAGAGAAATCGTTTCGGTTAGATTTTAACCTTAGTGATATATCCATGCTTTGGTGAGTTTTTTTAGACCTGATTTTGATTGATTAGTAATTGTTTTGTTGTATAAGCTGTTATGTAATTGCCATTTTACAGCCTGTAATTGTTGTTACACGGGGTTTGAAGTTTTGAAAAGTGGAGACTGAACTACTGAATATGCGCTCTGGTGTTTAAATGAAGATATAGCTTTAAGGCTATTAGGAAAAGAATGTTTGTGGTAAAGCTAAAAAATGCTTGCTGAATTATGATGACGGAAGATGTAAATTGGGCAACTGTTTCCATTAGGCAACTTTCAATCATGTTATTCAAAAGCGAAGAATTAATTAAAAGAGAAAAGAATGCAAACCTTAATTTGAGAGTAAAATACAAACGCGGGCTCAACTGCCCCCGAAAGTGGCAGCTTAAGCTAGTACATATTGCTGTGAACAATTGTGTCCATTTCACATAACCTTTTATCGATAATTTTTAAAATATGATGAAATTGCGCTCCCACGATCATGTTTGAATACTTCGTATCTGCTCCAGGCATCTGTATGTCACGGTGTAAGAGAGTGGAAGAGGGAGGGGGGTATCAGAGTGAGGGAAAAGGAATTATAGTTTTCCCATCATTGCTTGAAAGGCTGGCCTGGAATTTGTTGGCCTCCCTTGTCCTCCTCCTTGGGTTCCGCATATCGGATCAACATGTAACTACTTGTCAGGGCCTCTTCCTTTCCCCTCTATGTTTCGAAAGGGACCTCTCTACCCCTCAACACCATTCGTTCCCATTGTGCCTCTTTGGATCAGGGCTGGGATCACTCTCCCTCTCAGGTGGTCAGAGAAACGTAGTTTAAACTCTCCCAAATAAACTCTCTCATCATTCACCCGTCTAAACTCTTCCAGTAAGGTCCATTACATGTACTTACGCACTGTGTTCATCCACAGAGGAAAATTTCTATGGCTTTCGGTTTATTATTTAACGGGTAATACGATGCGTTATGTATACTATTTGCATCATTTAAATAGTATTTGATGGAAAATTATGCCTCATAATTGCCGTGGGATATAAAAACTTCCTATGAAATTTATTCCTTCTCCTATTCCGATTCCTTCTCTAATACTCATGAGAGGTGAGGTCCTTAACATCCTCCCAGATACTCTCAGACTGCACTGTAGATTTACTTCCTTGAACTTCAAGTACCATAACCAATGATCAAATGTCAAATAAATATCGGTCAAATTTTCTCCAAATATGACTGTTACTTTTTACGGGATTCATTCCGCGATGTATGTTTTTTTTTTTTTTTTAAACAACAATATTTCGCTGGTCCTCCTGCCAGCTTCATCAGGTTAACTGAACTGCTTTATTTGTCTCGCTCGTCTTTATATATAAGTCTGGACTCCCATTGTTGCCGGAATATGAATTTGAAAAAATTCGTTTTAGACTGTTACTCAACTTGTAACCGTCTTCTTTGTTGACGTTCTCCGGTCTCTTCGCAATTTCTACAGCCTCCCTTATTAATCTTGGGTAATAGCGTATTTCCCTAGATATTAATCTTGTCTCCTCAAAGTTGAAATTATGAGTGGGGCCGCTGAGATGGTGTTCGGCTATTGCAGAAATGCGGTAATTATTATTTTTAATTGCCCGTTGATGTTCTTGGAGGCGTATTTTTAGGGCTCTGCATGTCTGGCCTACATATGATTGTCCACAGCTACGCAAAACTTCATATATTCCTCCGTAGAGGTTCCGTGGAAGCGGGTCTTTGGCTTTCCGAAGTACGTCCCCTGTCTTCGTTGTGCACGTGAATCTGCTAGCCACGTTATACCTCGACAGAACTCTAGAGATTTTCTCCGTCGTTCCAGACACATAAGGGAGAGTGGCATATGCCTTAGGTTTCTCTCTGTTTTCTGTCGGGTCCGTGGGATTTTTATTTCGGACCCCGAGAGAATTTAGTTCTTCTTTCCGTGCCGTTTTTAAGATGTAGTCACGTCGGAAACCATTTTTCTCAAATGCCCTTATTAAGTGCTGCTTTTCGCCGGCGATGGAATCGGCGTCAGAGATCATAAAAGCTCGATGATACAGCGTTCTCATGACTGAGGCTTTCTGTTGAGGGTGGTGGTGCGATGTGGCATGTAGGTAGCGATCAGTGTGGGTACTTTTTCGGTACACAGAATGACCTAATGTTCCATCTTCTTTTTTCTGGACCATAACGTCTAAGAATGGAAGGCGGTTGTCCTTCTCTATTTCCATTGTGAATTTAATAGAGTTGCTTTGTTCATTTAGATGTTGCAGGAACTTTTTCAGCTCTTCTCTTCCATGAGGCCAGATAGCGAAAGTATCATCCACGTATCTTACGAATAGTTTTGGTTTTTTATCGTAAGATTGCAGTGCTTTTTGTTCTAAAACCTCCACGAATAGGTTAGCTATCACGGGAGAAAGAGGTGAACCCATTGCAGCTCCAAATTTCTGTTTGTAGAAGATTTTATTCCACAGGAAATATGAGTTGTTTAGGCAAAATTCGACCATTTTTGGGACGTCTTCTGGGAGGCCGTTGGATGTGAGGGACTTGACGATTTCTACTGCTTCATCCGTTGGTATATTGGTAAAAAGGGAAACCACATCAAAGCTTACAAGAATATCTTCCTTGGTCACCTTAGCTCTTTTGATGATTTCAATGAAATGCGTGGAGTTTTGAACGTAAGTTTCCGTTCTTCCCGAGAATGGAAAGAGTTCATCAGCAAGATATTTTGCTAACTTATGAGTAGGGGAATCAATGGCACTTACGATGGGTCGCAGTGGAATGGCGTTTTTGTGTACCTTGGGTAAGCCGTATAACCTTGGAGGTTTAGGTGCAGTTTGAAGAATCCAACGTCTTTTTTCTTCCGGAATGGATGACTGGGTGATGATGCGCTTAGTTTCTCGCTGTATATTAGCTGTCGGGTCACCTTGCAGTTCTTCATAGGCTTCATCGTTGAGAATGATTCGAATTTTATCGTTGTAATCCTCTCTCTTCATCACAACAGTCGCGTTTCCCTTGTCTGCCCGAGCAATTAGTAGATCTGCATTTTCCCGGAGTTCCTTCATCGCCTTTCTCTCTTCTCGAGACAGGTTGTTTTTCGGCGGTTTTGCTCTGACTAAGATGCGGGCAATTTCATCTCGAATTTCGTCTGCTTGTTGTTTAGGGAGATTTCGGACTGCGTCCTCTACACCTGTCACCAGCTTTTCTTTGGGAATAACTGTAGGGGCTATAGCATAATTTAACCCTTTAGAGAGTACACTAATAGCTGATTCACTTAAGGTAGAGTCGGTCAAGTTAATAACCGTGTTGCACATCTGTGTAGACTGCATCTCTTCTTTCCGATTTTGACGTTCCTGAAGACGCTGAAATTTATTCATCTGGTTATCTCTTGCTAATGTAAATTCCTTCGTTGCAGAATTCCACGATATTCTGTCCAACGTTTCCCAATCAGTAGAATTAAGAGTTGCACTCAGCTCCAGATGTAAAGTATAGAGTTCCTTGGAGCAGTGTTGGATGGCCCATCTGGTGTATTGAACTCTCTCCCTCAGAAGTGCTGCACTGGCCCGGCGAAGAATTCTTTTTGCTTTCAAAGACTGGATATGATGTTTCACAGCGACAAAATTTGGAGTAATATCCGAGTCTCTACATCTTTCGAGAAAAGCTAAAGACGAAAGAAGCTTCCCTTTCTTTTTTCTGAGTTTCTCAAACCTCTTGCTCTTCCTTGCTATATCCTCCCCGTAGAGGCGACTAAAATTAGCTCGTAGGCTTCCGCGGATGCAGTGTTGACTGTTACTTTTTACGGGATTCATTCCGCGATGTATGTTTTTTTTTTTTAAACAACAATATTTCGCTGGTACAGAAAACAGAGAGAAACCTAAGGCATATGCCACTCTCCCTTATGTGTCTGGAACGACGGAGAAAATCTCTAGAGTTCTGTCGAGGTATAACGTGGCTAGCAGATTCACGTGCACAACGAAGACAGGGGACGTACTTCGGAAAGCCAAAGACCCACTTCCACGGAACCTCTACGGAGGAATATATGAAGTTTTGTGTAGCTGTGGACAATCATATGTAGGCCAGACATGCAGAGCCCTAAAAATACGCCTCCAAGAACATCAACGGGCAATTAAAAATAATAATTACCGCATTTCTGCAATAGCCGAACACCATCTCAGCGGCCCCACTCATAATTTCAACTTTGAGGAGACAAGATTAATATCTAGGGAAATACGCTATTACCCAAGATTAATAAGGGAGGCTGTAGAAATTGCGAAGAGACCGGAGAACGTCAACAAAGAAGACGGTTACAAGTTGAGTAACAGTCTAAAACGAATTTTTTCAAATTCATATTCCGGCAACAATGGGAGTCCAGACTTATATATAAAGACGAGCGAGACAAATAAAGCAGTTCAGTTAACCTGATGAAGCTGGCAGGAGGACCAGCGAAATATTGTTGTTTTAAAAAACATACATCGCTGAATGAATCCCGTAAAAAGTAACAGTCAACACTGCATCCGCGGAAGCCTACGAGCTAATTTTTCTCCAAATATCTTTAGTTTGAATTTAGAAGTATTAGAAACTCTTCAGCATGAACATAAACCCTTTGCTTTACTACTTTCCGTTTCCCAATACATTCAGCGTTGTAAGGCTGGAAGACAGTGAACCTTGCAAGGAAATGAAAGAAGAGAGAGAAGTCTATGAGATGCGGCTGTGGAGAAGGAAGGAGTAACTGCAGTAGACGGAGAGACTTATGAAAATTTTGGACGGTTGTTCAGCGAGGAAGGGAAATCTACCGATATTAACCGTCCTAAATACGCATAGTTTCAAGAACAGTAGGATAACAGTAGGGTGGTATCGATGCTTTTATGATTTTTGACTAGTGATAGTCATCTCAAGGGTGGGGGGGAAGGGATGATGTCCCGCCATGACGGTCCCCGATGTCGCCGCCGCGCAGACATCGGGGACCGGCGGCGCGCCGCACAAAATCCGTCGGCGGCGGCGCACAGATCTACTCTGAACAGACCAATGACGTTGAATTTACTCACTTCCTAACATCCGACACGAAATACACACTCCTATACTCGCTACAAGCACTGCGTACATATACATAATTATGTCACCACCATGTCCTTTTTTATATATTTTTTTGCGTCTTAAAATTTGCTTTCTTCTAATTTGTAACATTTAAAAATGATTAATAATAATTGAATGTAAAGGCCACCGCCGCGCCGGCTGCGTCTAGCTAACATTACAAGCAATAAAATTGCTAACTTCTTCCTTTAAGTGTTTCGGCAACTTCACTGTAGGTACCGGCGCTGGTTAGCGCATCCCAGAGTCCTCTAGATTGCCGATAATACACTACAGAGTGAGGGAGGGAGTAGGGCAAGGTGTATGTATAGAGAGAGGCCTCATCTCTCCATACACCTTGGGAGTAGGGAACCCTATGAGGGAGTAGTGTAGAGAACGGCCATCCAGAGGACTCTGGCGCATCCATCCATGTTTGTTCAGCATATACATGACAAATTAACAATAGCCGTGTACATCCCAAATTTAGAGTTAAATGCGATTAAGCATCAACAACTATATAGGAGTTCCGGCAGTTCTCCTTCCGAGTTTAAACGTATGCCTAGACGGCAGATTTGCCAGCATTCTGGTTGCCTTCTTTAGGTCGAAAGACACTAGCTGAAGTAAGGAGCAAAGTTGATCATAATTATAAGCGACCCTCGCAAAAGACTTCTCTCGACCAAAAAATATGTACTAACATTAAAAGCAATAAAATGTAAACTTCTTCCTTTAAAGGAAATACAGATACAAAACATATGCGGCACAGCATTGAAGAAACTAGGATTTGTTAAGCGTATAATAGTAAGATCCTCCGACGAAAACGTGAAAGAAAGATGTTACTTCACTTTGGTTAAGCCTTGAATACGCCGCGAGCATTTGGGACCCTGGTCATAAAAATTTAACGAAAAATTAACAAAATACGAAGGAAAGCAGGGCGCTTCGTAAAAAATTGCTACGAGCATACATACAGTGTCTCACAACTTTTATAGGGATTAAGGTGGGAGCCCCTAGAGTCTCGGAGGCCACACGCTAGGCTTAGGCTGCTTGAGATATTCATAACTGGTGTTTTTCAGAGCGACACACTGCATATTATCATGACGCCTCATTGCAATCTATTGGTCTGACAGATGTGATAAAATAAGAGAAATACACTGCAGAACAGTTAGGTACAAAAACTCGTTCTTTCCGCGCACAATAAGCGGCCACAATAAAAACTGAGCTCCTCCAAATACACTCTCATGGGACATGTCACCATTTCACCTCCGAAAATTTTACACCTTTACTCGGCTGGTGACCTGCCACCACCTGCCACACGCCCAAGTGGCGGCTCGCGGGGTAGTATGTAGATGTAAAGTGTTTCAGCAACTTCACTGCAGGTGCCGCTGATTAGTACATCCATCCATCAAATTTGTTCAGCAAGTCACCACAAAGACGGATGCAGGCAGGGCGCTTTAGGGTTACATACATTAAATGATAATTTGTGATTATACAGTTGTTCCATGTTAATGCAACACAGATACACTTTTTATTCATCACTCATCAGTGCTACTAACAAGTTTAAAAATCAAACAATGGCGTCATACACATTTAAACATACAAAATACTGAACTTTTCAACAAAGAATCGACTGATATTTATTGCTCTGGTGATTTCAGGCCAATTTTTTTGAAAGAACGGTTATATTTTGCAACTGCTACGGTAGTGACAGTTTAAGTTGTACGTTTTATTTGCCTGACCAATGCTGTATGCCTTAATTGTGTACACTTCATTATAATTTTTATTGGTTAAACGAAAACTATACGTAAATCCGAGTTGTTAGACAGTCAAGAGTAATTTAAGAGCCTTATTAAAAGCTCTCTTTCCTTTTTGGAAATTAGTATTTTTCAGGACAGATAACAATATAAATATTCAACGATGCTACGTATATGAATCTTACACTGTACTTCAATTGTTTTTAAATAAATAAATAAATACTTTTAAGATACAGTGTAAGATCCATATTAGTAGCATCGTTGAACATTTATATTGTTCACTGTACTGAAAAATACTTATTTCCAAAAAGGAAAGAGAGTTTTTAATAAGGCTCTTAAATTATACTTAAATTGTTAAGTTTTACGTCTGCATTTTGTTTCACGAATAACGAGTAGGGTCGAGCGTGCACAATTCAGGCATAGCGTGAGTCATACGAGTAAAACGCACAACTCACACTGCACCGTAATGGCAAGAAAATATAATCACTCTGTCAAAACCATTTGGCCTGCAAACACGAAATAAAAAAAAGAGCAGACGTTTCTTTGTTTAATGCAGTTGCCACAAAAAATCATTAACGATTTACTGCCAATCTACAGCTACAATTCCCATTGGAGTGTTCCTATATTCTTCGGTCAAGGGGAATTTAATTGGAACACGTCTTTCGCTTTCGAGGTCCAATTTCCAGACAGCGTCGCTATTCAGGTCGGTCCAGAAGAGAAAGGAAGGTGGCAAGAAAGTCAGATCCATCGGTTTTTGGTAATATCCCAGATATTTTATTTGACGATGGTGGAAATCTAAATCAGCAGACTCAATTTTGAATTCGTCACCTTCACTGTCGTCTATCCAGTATATTTTTTCGTTGTCTCTGTCAATTGCTATTCCGTTGGGCATGAATAAACCCTCGCAGGTCGAGTTTCTGATGCTTCCATCGTCTAGGTTCATAGCGGAGATTGAAGGTGAAGTGTGATTGTTATTCGTCCAGTACAAGACCCTAAAAGGATTGAGACACACATTTAAAATTATTCCTCATATTAGACCAGAGTATAACCCATATAAGTTTACAACAAACTAATATCAAAGAGTAAGTATACATAGAGTGGCAAAGCAATGCTAAAAACTGGACATACATTTTTGAGAGCTTTGGGAAGAATTTCTCAGGTGCCACCCCCCTAGGGAAGGAAGAATTTTGGCTTACGGAGAAGGCCACTTGGAGGAGCTAGTGGTACTTTACAGAGGTGGATTTACCATGGCTGTTGTGCACTATTAATCGAGTATCAATTGTTTTGTCGTTGCTATGATGCACCCGTGAACAGTTGACTCCGTGTTTGGTAATCGCGTGTCTTATTATATTGATGTGAATTCGATTCATTATAGACGATGCTCATTAATGTACATTAAAATACCTGCTTAATATGGCCTCGAAGACTAAATAGGTTTTGTTTTCGTTGCTATGAGTCGATTAGTAAACATCCGGGCATCGAAATCATCATAAGAACATCATGTGAGTTATGCGATACTCAATGAAGAGGCCGTGTACCACAGCTCATTTGTTATGGCTTGCCGACAACTTCAATACACTTGTTCCATCTAGCGACCAAAGTATTATTTAAAAACTCATATCCGAATCTCCCTATCTCTTCGCCACTCTATATGTACTTACTCTATGATAATATTTACGAATTTATTCAGCGCATGCATTGTTAACATTGGAGGTGTTCTAATGGGTAATGTGGGCGTAAGTGGAAAAAGAAATATCTACAGTATTCAACCCAGCCGCAGGCCTTTGTGGCCTACTATGGTTTCATTTAGTTGCAATCAGTTTGTCAGAAGTCATGTCTATTTTCTATCCGTCCCTTCTCTTTCATTCGGTGCTCAACCAACATCCTCTCCTGTTTCGACATCCAGCATCCCCACAAGCCTCATCAACTCTTTCGACCGCCTACATTGTCTCCCCTATTTTTCTTCGGGCTTATTAAATGATGTAAACCTTTTTTGAGCTCACAGCACATTTTTCTTCTTCTAGTAGAACGATCCGTACTATCGAATTACGAAGTAAACATCACGGCGGCTGTACAAATTGAAGAATGTACATATGAGTGCAGACGATACAGTTATCTACCGTGAAATGAGCGAAGACGCGGACTTTGAAGCTATGAAATCAGACCTTAACAAGGATCAGTCGTGGTGCCAGGAGTGGGGGTTAGAATTAAATATCAGCAAATGCACCACAGTTCACTTCCTGCAAAAGTCATCACAAAAATGCCATACCTATACTGGGGGGGGGGGGGAGTAAACATAAAATCTTCAGATACAGTGAAATATCTTGGAATTACCTTAACTTCTGATATATCGTGGGGAACACATATATAAAACATATGCGGCACAGCACTAAAGAAACTAGGTTTTATTAAACGTGTAATAGGAAGGTCCTCGAATGTATAAGTCAAAGAGAGATGCTACTTCGCTATGGTTAGGCCACATCTCGAATACGCTCCGAGCATTTGGGGCCCTGGTCATAAAAATTTATACAAAACAAAAATAAAATAAAAAAGGAGAGCGCACTTCATTAAAAACTGCTACGAACGAACATATGGTGTCTCACAACTTTCAGAGGGATTAATGTGGGAGCCCCTAGAGACTCGGAAGTTACACGCTAGGCTTAGGTTGCTTGATAAATTCAGAACTTATATTTTTCAGAGCGACATAGAAAATATTGTCATGACGCCCCACTACATCTCTAGGTTTGACAGATGCGATAAAATAAGAGAGATACTCTGCCGAAAAAATAGATACAAAAACTCGTTCTTTCCGCGGACAATGAGCGACCACAATAAAAATTAAGCTCCACTAAGTACACTCCTATAATGCATGTCACAATTCCATCTCCAAAAAAAACTTACACCTTTACACGGCTGGTGACCTAAAACCTCCTGCCACACGCCCATATGGCGGCTCGCTGGGTAATGTGTAGGTGTAAATGTAGATGAATTTATACGTGCAGTAAGGAATGAAGAAGTGACAAGAAGAGAGAAAGGTGATGAATTTACGTGGGAAAAGTGAACACGGAGAAGAGGGGGATTCAAAAATTAAAATACCATTTTATTTTGCTGTTAAACGACACTGCAATTCATATTAATATTTCATTTGATGCCGTTTATTTTCCTGGCAAAAAACGGATTTTATGTGAGCCATGCAGGACCGTGCACTTAAACAGCAATACACATCGAGATATAGCAAACGTCAATCTTCCTAGTTTGTAAACTTCAATGAGGAAAGCAGTCCTATTGCTCTTGAATCTGAAAAGGCATGGTTAATCAAACTGTGCAAATTATCTCCTTTGCATTATTTTTAGCATCCCAATATTAGCCAAAATTTCTCACCACACACGTACACCTCGTATCCCTTTAATTTCACCAGCTGTAGGACATATCAATTAAATATTGTATTATTCATGGTGCAATAATACAGTTTTATATGACAGAAATTGTCAGTAACTAAATGAAAATATCTAAATAAGTCTTTAACTTGACTCATTTTTTTCACGCAGAGCGTTTGAAACTCAATCAAAACGGAAGGTTTTTTGTGATCCCGAAGAATTTACTGCGGAGACAATATGATTAATATTCATATATAGTTCAGAAAACATACAAACTACACGCTGCTAGTTTGTTTACGACATCTAAGCGTTAGAAATACTTCATTTTGTAAATAATGTCTCTCTGAAGTGCATACACGAACCATTTCCCATGTAAAAGGGCTGGTTTTTTTTGGCAAATATCTCCGAAAGTAATGTGATCAGGGGTAAAATTTTTGGTGTCATTGTAAGGTGAGATATTTTTCTTTAAAATGAGGTCAAATTCATTTATTTGTAAATGAAAGTAAACTAAAGTAAAATGAAATTTCGCACGAACTACCTTAAAAGGCAATGCGTTGACTCTCATTCCTCTGAACGGCGGGAGGGGAAAGACGGTGTCCTCACAGGGTGGCGAAGGAGAGGATAGGGGTTTCTCGGAGGGGAAGGGAATGGTGCGGGATATTACACTGTGGTGCAGCGGTGCTGGATGGCACCCATTGGGGGTGGCTCGTGCTCAGCAGGACTGTATCTCAGAGACGCAGATAAATACATTTAGAAATGACGAATTTGTGTCCCTAGAGAGCTTCTCTATCGCATTTTACTCAGAGAGAGCGCCTTTCCCGCACGAAAAACGTAAATTTAGCTTCGAAGTACTTTGGGCCCATGGAACACAGGCTAATGGCAGGAAGATAAGAGCGGCGAAACTTTAACACGATAATTAATACTCCACAAAGATTATATTTAGGGGCGGAAAACATACCTTCATCTCATTACTGAAAAATAAAGGCCACCCAAACACCCAGTGAAATGCTTAAGCGTGGTTACTGCTGACATTGAAATCGCTGGTGCAAATGGCATAATGTTAGGATTTATGTTAGGGGGGACACGACATCATCCTAACCAACTAGATAGAGCAGATTTGGGATAAAATATCTAGTTCAGGAGGGGGGCAGCAGTTTCCCGCCTCCCCCAGGCTACGCCCTTGAATAGATACATTTGAGAGCGTCTGCAGTTCCAATTATCATCATATATATTATTTCTCCAAGATGTTTCTTTTTCGCAACGCCATAACTCCCATAATTCTTCATCAAAATTAATTATTCAAACATCGTTTTAAAGCTTGTTCCCCGCTATTGACGAAAAATAGACATATGGTTTAAAATTAAAGTTTTTGTTACAACATTTAAAATTAAAGTTTTTGTTAAAAAATGATACAGTGCCATCTGTCGACAATTAATCAACAATTATGTTGGCCATGGTTACGTGCTTAAAAGACTGTAGGAAGCGCCATCTATGAACACATCGCTTAGTTAGATTGTTTACATTCTACATGGAATCAGTGTGCCCGTACGGTAGATTGACTATTTTCAAAGAGAAGTAAGTCGAGCAATAGATAAACTGTTATTTATATAAAACAATGTTAATAAATAAACATGAGTGATCAAATTTAGTGATATTTATGTTTGTGTTAAAGAGACATACGGTCAAAGTGTCAACGATGATCACATTATAACTACTAACATTGTCTTCAAAGAAGTTTTGTAAAATAAAATAAGACTAAATAAAAATATTGTGATAAAACACTTTGTAATGGTTCTGCAAAAGTTTTAAAACAATCAGTTCCGTCACGCTAATATGTACACACAGATAACGACTTTTTACAATAAGACATATATTTATTACTAGAGCGCGGAAAAAAAGTCTTTTGACTTTTTTTAAAAGTGGGACTTTTGTGGTTTTAAATACAAATCTTCACCAATCTCATCAAATAAAACAGTTTTTAATGATTTTTTTAGAGACTTTTTGGGACTTTTTTGGCTTGGCGGGACTTTTTTGATTAAAAGAGACTTTTCTGGGCCTTTTTATTTAAACCACATGCCTAAGTTAATATTTGGCTTTTGTGACCACATTTGTTTAGCTGTGTGTTGGGCACATCTTGTTTTTCATGGGGTACCTACTACACGGAGCAGAGATGTACCGTAAAATGTAAGCTCCTAACAATTGCTAATGCGGAATTTTATTAATAGCTCCGAAAACTGCAATGAATTCTTTCGATTACTCCACCGTTCATGAAGTAAACACACGCAGTGCTTCAACCCGAAGGTGGTTTGGATATGTGAGGGTAGAGCTCACCCCGTACTTATCCTATTGCATGTCAAATTCACATATTGTTCCTTTCCCTGGGCCACCTCGCACTTTTTTTTTGCTAAGGGTGTCCAAAGACTTCCCAAAGGAATATTATGAACCAACTTATTTCAACCCGGGTGGTCTTTTGACAAGGCGACAGCGCTACACTGTATGCTAGCACTCCGCTTTTGTGTAGGAGATTAATGGAAAAATGATACAAATATATGAAAGATCATCTAGAATTTCCGAAGAGGTGAATGCCCCACGTTGTGTGTTGATGGTCACGAAATGAGCCTACATTGTAGAGAGGCAAACAATGCGCCCTTGGCACTCGGTCGAAGAGGAAAAATGAAGGCTTAACAAGGACCGGTGAATGTATACACATTGTATGAACACTATTCTCTTTTATATTCGAGTAAGCCGCGTAAAGTTTCAGTCATTTGCTGAGGTCCACAAGCGTCGCAAGACCATCGTCCGCTCGTTTGTGCAGCCCAAGGTATAAAGTAAGAAAATGTTCAAGGTGAAAGGACAGGCGTCTTCAGGAGCCAAGCTGACTGCGTATGCTTCACTATGCAAGTATCTGCAAGTACTGAGCAACAGTATTTACTGCAATGCTTGTGAAAAAACCGTGAGTATCAATACAACTTTTGAATCTGACGACTTTATTAATTATAATTATTACCTTAAGAATTGTTTAACATTCCCGAATAAGTCAATATTGTTAGATACATCTTTAACTATACATTACGTGTGTTTTTAATTATAATTCTTTATAAAAATACAAAGACCTATTTTCAGCAATTCTGGATTACTAACTTTAAAAGTAATTCTGATAATAATTTATCTTTCTCATTATTTTTCAAGATATCATCGGACAGAAAGTCACATGTGAAACAGCACATTGACAGCTCCTCGCATCTATCTTAAGTGAAATTAAAGGAGACCGTGAGCTTGCAGAGTTTACGACAGAGCCAACTATCGTTTACATCCACCGGCGATGAGTTTGCTTTGGACTTGTGCGAACTATTTGTGGCATTCACAAATTCCTACTGTGGCTCCTATTGTGGAATTCCTACTCACAAATCAAAACATCCTTTATTCACATCATTTATGGAAAAATATTTAAGGAGGACAGTTCCATCTGAGAGTTCTCTTCGGAAAACTTACTTACCGATACTTCACGAAAAGGTATGAGTCTTTAAATACTTTTACGTAGTAAATGCTCTAAAATCTTTTACATATCTGCTCTTTGGATATAAGCGTTAAAAACTTTGGTTTAATACGATTTCAAAGAAATATTCAGCTGTATCAATCATTGCGTTACATAAATAGTTCACTAAAATATAACAAGGTATCAGGTACAAGGTATAAGTTTAAAATATAACTTATACCTTGAATACATGCCTTTCAACATGCATAGTTTGCGTCGGAAATAATATTATCTACTGGAATACTTTCACTATTTCCTGGTGGTAATCCGACTGGAATAACATTAAGAACTAAAAAGTATTAACTCTTACTAAGAAACTAATTATGTGCCCTTGCCAATTTTTATTGCTCTTTTAAGTGTTTGCCTTACTTAACATTTTTAAAAAATGTTCTTGTGTTTTAGATCACGAAAAGTATCAAGGATGACCTGAAAGGAAGCAAGTTATATGCCATTATTGATAAGACAACTGATGTTAAGGGTCGATATGTGTGCAACATATTGGTAGGAAAATTGGCACCAGATAAGCCCAATAAGCCCTACCTCATGGCATCCAAGGAACTTGAAAGAGTAAATAATGAAACGGTCGCTCGCTGCATTGACGAATCCTTGAGTAAGTAATGATACCTAATTTGGTATGGTGAAATGTTTGCTGAAAAAGTGAGCATATTCAAATTAGAGCTGAAATTAATTAACGGTATAACTTATGTTGATGAGTTTTTACCGCATCTTTACCTTATTTATCGTAATGTACTCACCAATTTTTTACAGCTTCCTTGTTTGGAGATTTGGAGATAATAGTGCTAGAGAGAATTTGCTTCTTCTCCTAACCGATGGAGCGGCGTACATGGTTAAAGCCGCCAAGGTTTTGGTGGTTTTCTACCCTAAAATGATTCACATCACTTGCAAAGTGCATGCTCTTCACAGGGTATGTGAAGAAATTCGCAAAAGATTTCCCATTGCAAATAAGTGGGTCTCTACCATTAAAAAGGTACTTGCTCTTAATAAAACTAAAAATAAAACTTCGTTGCCAATATATTACTGCAGAACTAATATTTAATATTTTCGTAGGTATTTTTGAAAGCACCATCGCGCGTGGAAATATATAAAACATTTTGCTGTGATCTGCCATTGCCTCCGGACCCAGTCCTCACGAGATTTGGAACATGGCTGGAAGCTTGCGTGTTCAATGCCCAACACTTCGAAAAAATTAAGAATGTAAATAATTATTTGTAGTTATAATTGTGACTGATGAATCAATGTCATTATATGAAATAGAATTCCTGCCATTTTGCACAGTTAAAAATAACTACAACTGCACGTTCTAAATTAAAGAGGAAAACTGTATTTTAATTTTTTACTTCAGGTTATACAGAATATTGACCCTGAAGATGATGCAGAATGTGTAGGAAATGCTCGAGAACTCTTACAAGATAGCACACTTCCACTGGAAATGATATGTATTTCAGCATCCTTTGGGTTTTTGGTTGAAAAAAATCAAATACCTCGAATCTTCCATCCTGAGCCTCAGTGATTCTGTGTCGACAATTATGGATGTGAAGAGGAAACTTGCATGTGCAAAGGGTGAACAAGCCGTAAGTGTTTATGCCAAATTGTGTAATGTTTTGAGTAAAGACAAAGGCTTTGAGTTGATGAGTGATGTAGCTCAGAGTGAGCTCAATGGAGAGGTCAAGGGGCAGACATCTAAGATTTTCCAAAAACTCAATGTAAGTGAAGTGGCTACGCTGAGGTATGCTCCTATGACAACATGTGAAGTTGAGCGATCGTTTTCGATGTACAAACTTATTTTGAGTGACCGTCGCACAACGTTCTCTATGGAAAACATAGAAAAATACCTTGTCTGTCACTACTTCATGAAATAATAACGCGTCGCCGAGGCAATGCAACTCAAAGTGAATGAAAGTACGTAAATATCTTTCCTATATTTTATATTATGCAATATAGAAATAAAATCTGTTATCCATAACCAGTATTTTAACTTTAATTTCCCTTTTTCAAAATAAAGATAGATATTTATCAGCTATAAAAATTATAGGGGTCAACAATATTCTTCCAGTTTTTTCTGATCATCAAACGAAGTGTTATTCAGAATTTTAAAAATATTTTGTAAATTATGGTTTTCTCCTTTCTTAAAGTCCATAAAATAACTCGAAAACCCACGAATCCGCATCTCTACGCTCTTTACTCCATCAATTCCGTTAAATTCAGCCTTTTTCTCAAGGAAATAACTCAGACTTTTGAGAGACTTTTTTCAATAATATTGGTTACTTTTTAGGCGACTTTTTTTGCAAAATTGAAGACTTTTTTTCCGCGCTCTATTTATTACTACTCTGCAAATATATAATACCTTCCATTAATGTACATTTATATTTTGCATATACTTATTTCCTCATTATAATTTAACTTTAGGTGTTTGATTACGATACTGTGCGAAATATTCGCACGGGTCAGCTAGTTAATATTATTATTTAGATGATTCTTTTTCGTGACCTCTTTTTTTATTAATATAAAGTTATTTTCCTGGAGCTTGTAGGTCATTAATAATTCATGTTAAATCTGTTCCTCTTTTGCCAACGTTCCGCATATGCATTTATGCTTCATCAGGGCTACAATCAAAATTAATATTCGTATTGTACATCAAATGAATACAGTTAAAAATTTAGGTATTTAGATTTTTTAAAATCATTCACAAACTCATTTATTCAAAATTAAAATCTGAAACTCCTAAAGAACTAAAAAGTAACGTAGTTTATTCAATATCGTGTGATGATTGTGATAACATATATAATATATAGGCATATAATATATAGGCCAAACATCCCAATATCTAAAAAATAGAATCTCCCAACATAAAAGTTCAATAAAATCCAAAAATCAATTATGTGCACCAGCAGATCATGCAATCAAAAATAACCTCTCATTTAATTTCCATGAAACAAAAGTAATAGATTTAGAAACCAACCTATCCAAAAGATTATTTAAAGAAATGATACACATCACAAAAAGCAAAATAGGCCAAACATCCCAATATCTAAAAAATAGAATCTCCCAACATAAAAGTTCAATAAAATCCAAAAATCAATTATGTGCACCAGCAGATCATGCAATCAAAAATAACCTCTCATTTAATTTCCATGAAACAAAAGTAATAGATTTAGAAACCAACCTATCCAAAAGATTATTTAAAGAAATGATACACATCACAAAAAGCAAAATATCCTGCAATAAAAGAATAGAAATCGCCAAATTAAGTAAAATTAATCATAATTGAATATTCTTTAAGAACACTTAATTTTATTTCGATTTTTTACCTCCTAAATGTATAACAATTAGCCAACAAATAATAAATAGCAACGAAGGTATCAACAAAAATCAATTGTAAACATATTTTTTAAAAATCTAGATACCTAAATTTTAAACTGTATTCATTTGATGTACAGAATAAAAATATTAATTTTCATTGTAGCCTTGATGAAGCATAAATTAATATGCGAAACGTTGGAAAAAGAGGAACAGATTTAACATGAATTAATGACCTACAAGCTCCAGGAAAATAACTATATATTATTATTATCATTATTTTTCTTTCTGTCTCGGTTTGAACCTCGGTAGCTTTTGGTGCAGCGGAGTTAGTTCCCAAGCTGCATAAAGCCTATTAAGATTTTCCCCCTAGAAATAG
This sequence comes from Ceriagrion tenellum, assembly GCA_963169105.1. Classification (NCBI taxonomy): domain Eukaryota; kingdom Metazoa; phylum Arthropoda; class Insecta; order Odonata; family Coenagrionidae; genus Ceriagrion; species Ceriagrion tenellum. Next base: position 13,736,104 of record OY720639.1, read on the forward strand.
ACGGACTACGTATTGTTGTAGTGTTTATTAATACGGTTTTCTGTAGGTTTATAAATGCTCTATTATCAATTGTTAACTTTTCTAAGTTACTATGAAGCGTATTCGGTATTGATCATGTTGATGAGATTACTATGGGTAGAATGAATACTCTTTTCTGGTTCCAAAGTTCTTTTATTTCGTTAGCCAGCGGTATATATTTTTGGATCTTTTTCCTTGTAATTTTTTTTCTAAGTTTTTGGAACTTGGGATGGATATTTCTATGATGTAGGTTAATTTTTCAGACTTTTTTTTAAGTACTTAATCAGGCCGGTTGTGTGTTAAGAGTTCTTCTGTCAGTTAATATAGGTCTGTCCCAATATATTTTAATGTCATTATTTTCTTACATCACTTCTGGTTGGTATTTATACCAAGGTGGGTGGTTTTCTGGAATTAAGTTATACGTTTACTGTAGTAACATTCCCCTCCGAGTCCTCTGCAAGCATCGGGTTTCATTGCCGTCATAATGGCCGAGGACTCGAGAGGGGTTTTACAGTTATCGCAGCCACGTCCGACGCCCATCGGATAGGTGGCTACGCTGCCGTTGGGTCGTGCGTAGGGAGTTGACGGAGGGACCCAAGTAATACGGCCTTCTGCATGCGAGCTGCAAGTGACTCCGCCTGTGCCACGCAGGACGGAATACACTTGATGCTCTCCAGCAGCGAGCCCTTAACTCCACTGAGCACACCTATGATAAGGACTACCAGTTTAACAGAGTGTCCTGGGTACATTTGCCGAAGCTCAAAAAGCAGGTCTTGATATTTCGTCCGTTTCTCCGCCTCCTTTGCATCCATGTTCGTTTCAGCCGGGGCCGAAAACTCTATCACGAACATGGAGCGTGAGAGTTGGTCTAGGAGAACGATATACAAGGCTTGGTCGCCTCCAACTGTCTGGTGGTAGAAAATGAGAAATTCCACCAGATGGTGCATTTATCGTTCTCCACGACGGACTCAATATCTCCAGGGGCACACGGCAGCGTAGGAGTATTGTAATTAAACGCCAAATTAACAACATCTCTATAGAAAATATAGAAAAACCAAAACTTTCAGAAAACGCTTAAAAAGATTTGAAAAACATTTTGTACTAAAATCAGACGGAAATATTAGCGAAAGATATTATGCAATAGTCCGAAAAAGTTCGATATTTCTGCCAGAAGCTCAACAAATTTCATTTTTTCACCGTCACGCGTGGAACTGCATTTCGGTAAAATGATAAAATATCGTAATAACTACTATTTGACGGAGAAATTCTCAGACTCCGTGTCGGCGTATGTTCTCTTATATTCTGCGGCGGAACGTTCTTCATATTCGGCTTCTAATCCAGGGTCGCTCAATTCTTACGCCGACCACATGCACCCATAGCTTAGGTTACATATACGTGAAAAGAGAGGAAATTCTGGTATAAATCACTGTCCCTGTAATTAAGTTAGATCTTAGCATCAAAGATTGTATTCCGTAATCTTAAAAATGAAGCCTCCAGTAGGATAAAATTGATCTCATATTTTGCGTAAAAGTACGGCGGCGGACATAACATTAATGCGACTAGGTTTGTTCATTCCTTAATAACAACTTGGACGGGGACTTGCCGTCGTCGCTACCGTCTGATTTCGAATCAAAGTCCATTCCGGTTTCGTCCACTGCCCTCTTGGCCGCCTGGAAGAGAAACGCCCCTACTCCGGTACCTTCGTGGTCTCTTACGAGACTGAGCAGGGGGTCTCTGCTTTGGAGCACTTGGCATGCTGTTCCAAGGACAACTCTGTAGTGGAGACACTCCAGGCTCAACAGACCTCTACCACCTACACTGCGAGGGAGATACAGTCTGGCGACGGAAGATTTCGGATGAAAACTTCTGCAGGTGGTCATCTTCTTCCTCGTCCCCCTGTCGAGGTTCTGCAACTCGTTGACGTTCCATTTCATGCATCCGAAGGTGTACAGCAGTGTGGGAACCGCGGACATGTTCGTGGCAAGAACCTTGTTCTTGACTGACAGCTCAGAACTCCAGATTTTCCTGAGAGTCTGTCTGTACTTGGCGGTGAGTCTCTCCTTCACTGCTGCAACCTCCTGCATTCGGCTTTGGGGGACGCCGAGATATTCATAGCAATAATCAACCTCGAGGTGGCGAATGACGCTCCCGTCAACGAGGTGCACGTCTTCCTTGTCATCCGTAAATCTTTCTCTCGGCAGGTGGATGGATGCACACTTGTCCAATCCGAACTCCATCCCTATAGCCTCATTGTACTCCAGTACGGTGTCCAGGGCCACGCGAAGGTCTTTTGCGTCGAAAGCGTAGAGCTTCAGGTCATCCATATAAAATAAATGTGTGGCCTTATGCTTCCTGTCACCTGGCACACCGCACATGTTTCTTTTCCCTTGTCGCAGCTTTAGAGAGAGAGGTAGGAGGGAAATGCAGAACAGCAAGGGGCTCAAGCTATCTCCTTGGAAAACGCCTCTTGCAGGAGGTTGCAGCAGTGAAGGCGCTCAAGCTATCGCCTTGCCACGGTGGTATGATACCAACTCTGTCGAGATACACCGCTTGCATGCGGTCAGGACAAAGCGCGTTCTCCAGAGTGGTATCAGGCGTTGGATGCAGGACACAACCTCTGGGTGGACTTTAATCAACTTCAACATTGCTACAATGAGCTCACGAGAAGTGGTGTCAAACGCCTTTCTGTATCTGTAAACCCAGACCATTGATAGGTTGCGCTTACGCTGGATGGCATTCTGGCGTATGCATCTATCAATGAGCAGGTTGTCCTTACATCCCGCGATTCCACGCTTTGAGTCCCTCTGCTCGAACACCTCCTCCCAAACCGGCTGAACCTGGTGGAGGATAAGGTCGTTCAAGATGGAGGTGAACGCCTTGTATACAGTGTTGAGGCAGGTTAAAGGGCGGTAGTTCTTAGGATTGGACAAGTCTTCCTTCTTAGGTATTAGAACCGTGCGTTCCTCAGTCAGCCTCGGTGGAATTTCTTCTCTACCCGAGAGAAAGGACGTGAAGATTCTGGCGAGGTGTCGGTGGGTGGAAGTGAACTTCTTCCACCAGAAGTTATTCACGACATCTATTCCAGGAGCCGAGAAATTCTTCTTGCCAGAGAAGGCCTTCTTCACGTCACTCTCTGTGACTGAAAGAGGTCCATTCACTTCATGTAGGTGGCTGTCGCAAAACGTTTTAAAGAGGCCTATGGCCGGAGTGTCTCCTTTGAATGGCTTCGGCGTTTCATAGATATCCTTCCAGAAACGTTCTACCTCTTGGACGGGTGGCGGAGATTCGACGACAGACTGAAGAGGTCGAAAGAGACGGGACGGGTGAAGGAGGAAGGTTGAGTTCTCCCTCACGGCCTTACTCCTCTTCAGGAGCTTTTTCCGGGCCGTGGTGAGTGCCCGAACTCTATCAACCGCGTGCTGCTTCACGGTGAGCAGCACGTTCTTGTTCAGTGTGTGATGGTGAAATCTGAGGCTGCGTGCTATGCGCCGGACTTTGGGTGTGAAAGCCCGCCCAGATGTGATGTACTCCATCACACACAGGGACGTGATGTACTCCATCACACACAGGGCACAGGGATGGGAGTTGGTCATTATTTTGGCAGCAGCGTAGACCACGCAGTTGACCGTCCAGAGGTCCGACGTCTCCGTTAGGATTTCGTCGATAAAGCCATTCAACCTCGTCAGGACGTTTTTCCGCAGAGTGATCTTCCGATGGATATCTCTCTGCCTGGTTTGTCCTACATCATACGTGATTTCGCTTAACAACCGCGTTCGGAGTTCAAAGTCGGCCTGATCTACTTCCTCCCTACTTGTCGGCGGTACCGACGGTGCAGTGGCTGTCAAAACAGCCTGCGGAAAGACTGCTCGTATCGGGGATGGTGGTCTGGCCGGTGGTGTATTCCTCGGAACACGCGGTTTTTGGGGAGTTTCCTTTTTACGCAGGTGGTTGGCATAGTCGCGCAGATTCTGCTGCGACAGGTGGTTATGCTTAGGATACATCTCACACCACAAAGAGTGCACCCTTGCCATATACCCCCTGCGATTGGGCTCGCTGGAAGCATAGCAAGCGCGGAGGTCGCCCCTTAGGGTTTCCGTCCACTCCATACGAGCTCCCATCTATGCGGTATTTTTATCAATACCACAGCCAACTCCACTAGGGCCCCCATCCAAGACGGGCTGGTTGTGGGTGGCACTTCTGGCTGTCATTCATGGAACCAGATTGATCTGCAGGTGGGGTGGTTGGCCTCACATGCAGACGTCCATCATTGGCCGGTAGAACCGTTACCAGGTACGCCACGAGAAGGCTGGTGGTCCGCTTTTGTACCCAAGTTAAATGTTATTTTTTGATTATTATTAATAATAAAATAAGGCCACAAGTCGACCATTTGGTCGGGTAGTAACATAACTTGGTTTTACTCAAGGTATTACATAAAAATTTCTATAGAAAAACACAAATACATGCCAAATACATAGAAATAAAAGAAAAGAAACCGAGAGGAAAAAAACCCTTACAATTCAATTTTGTTCAACCTTCTCATGAACGTATCTCAGTTTTGTGGGAAGGGCTCGAGAACTACCTCTGGTAGACCGTTCCAATCCCCTATCCCCCGATGTTAGAAAGAGTATTTTATTGTATACGATAGCTGTCTCGGAGGCTCTATCTTATTTATATGGTCTTTCCTTGCCAAATAATGCTGTTTTTTACGTCGATTTGTGATGTCCCTCCACGCAGGATCACCAATATTTGCTTTGAAAATGCCCCATAGCCGCGCTTTCCTCCTCCTAGATTCGAGTGATTCCCATCCCAGTGCATTCATCATCTCCGTTACGCTGGCCCTCCTTTTAAAATTTCCCGACACAAATCTATCGGCTAGACGCTGAACTTTTGACCGCTGTTTTATGTCCTGCCCAAAATTGATTCAAAGATAGTAATAACAGTTTTATTTCAACAAGGGAGGGGTAGATAGACCGATTGTAAAAATTGTAGTTTAGCGAATAGTTTTTTAGCATTCTGAGAAAAGCGTTTGATTATTTTTAAACGAAAAATAGAGAAATGTTACTGCTGACTGAGTAAAGCGATTGCTGTGTGGATAAATGCCTGTCAGGAAATGTTGTGATCAGCTGTTCGCAATACAGAATGCGCTAGAAAATGTATCGGCGTCCGAAATGAAGTGTGTAGTGCATTTGTGGATTGAGACTGGGCATATGACAGGTTAAATAGAAAAAAAGTTGCGGAAAGTTTTGAAGGATTACGGAGAGAATGATCAGTAATTGAATGTTTTGAAGGCGACGCGTGGTTGTAGTGATAGAAGTGTAAGAGTTCAAGGGGTCTGGAGAGACTGGTTTGAAATAAAACAGGGCGTAAACCAGGGATGCGCAATATCACCATGGCCGTGTAATGTTTTTATGTATTAATGTGAGAGAGGCAGGAGTGATGACTGGTCGGATATGTCAAACAAGCTAGTTCTTCTGCAGCTGATGATGCTTCTTTGCTTTCTTTTGACTGTTTCAAAAACCGGAACTTAAATGTTGCTGCAATGACACATTTAGGCGAATTTAGTAAAGCTAAGATATATTTAATAACTTTTTTGGACTCTCTTGATACTCCAAGACTTATTTTTTTAACGACGGAGTTTTTTGGGACTTTTAATTTCACACTACGTTTCTAAGCTTTATATCACTACGAGGAATGGTTCTGAATGCATTCATATGCAGAAATATGTCCATGATATTTTATATTTAAAAGTGCAAATGAAGACGTAAGAAACTCCCGTTTCTTATGCAGATAACACGGATTGTTATTCTTTTTATGCAAGCTACCCACGTAGGGTCCATATCATTTGCATATGTGTCAAGGTGTCTATGGCATTGTTCAAGAGATTCGGATAAATAGATGTTTACATTACTTTGATATGAGCAACTAAGAGTAGAACGACTGCGTATACTTCGCTACGCAAGTACCTACATAGATAAAACAATAACATTCAAAGCAATACTCGAGGAAAGCCGTGATTATCAATTAAATTTTGACGTACCGACATGTTAACTGATGACTGTCAATATGAAATTTTAGTGTTTACATTTCGCATAAAATATTATGCACTAACAATTACATCATATTAGATAAAACGAGTTCAACTTTGAAACTGCATGACTAAAAATGCGCAATTCTATTTATCTTTTTAATTATACAGAACTATGGTGACACCAGTGGGCAGAACATCGTCGTCTAATTGCACCAATATCTCATGTTAGATTGAAAGAAGCCATGAGTTCTCTGTTTGCTACAAAGCTACCTTGCATCCAACTGTGATGTGTTGGTAATTTTATGAAGCATTTGTAGTTCTGAGCACTTCCATGAAAAACCAAAACATCCCTTATTCACATCTACATTTCCTTAATACCCAGCAAGCGACCTCAAGAGAGATTGGCAGGGGGTGAGTTATTATATATATATATATATATATTTATATATATATATATATATATTTATATATATATATTTATTATTGGAAAGGTAAGATTTTTTTTCCATATCTCAGTATATTTTTATTTTAAAAATCTTTCTCGTTACTTCACTGGTAGAAATTCCCATTGATTCTCAACAGGAGGGATAAAAGTAAGAAATACCATGGTAGTTTTTATAGGATTATAAAATTTGGGATTTTATTCCGGGTCCTTCAGGTTGAGATGCCAGCTCTCCTAGTCTTTACACATACGCGATCCTCTCATTGAAATAAACCCGAAATAAACTAAATTGTGGACGTTGGTTACCTTTTGTGCACAGCAATTGATGAAGGATCCTGCCCGTTTATATATTTAACATTCTGTGCCGCACAATTCCTCAAATTGCTGTCTAATTTACAGCTCCAGATGGAAGGATTGTCCATGTTCGTCCAGTACAGGGTGTTGTCTTCACTGTCGTAATCCATACTTCGGATGGAGACATCTATAGGGTTACCTGCAATGGAAATAGGAATTTATTTGGGGAATAAAACGTTCGATGTATAATCTCCTTCCGCGTCTGGTACAAGTCAACTGTTGACTTGCACTTAGAGGTTTGGAACAGCATGATAGACCAAAATAGTCAGTGGGTCACGAATTATGCCAAATGAAAGCTTAAGGAACCGATCGTATGTTGATTTGCTGGACATGCCCTAAGTGGAGAAAGTTATGGAAACTGCTATCCCGAAGCGCTTTATATCTGACGCGTGAGGAAGGCTGACACAACCCTTTAAGGGACTATCGTTTATGGGTCACCCATCATGCCTTAGAAATTTTGCATACTGAAGGGATTTTATGCCGCTTAGCGTGATTTCCTGAAGTTAGATGTAAAAACACAATTATGCAATGCAAGCGTCGTTAATACACGCAAATGATACTGCGAGCCACGTTTTCCACCCTTCATGGCATCAATGGGGAACATGCTTCATTTTTTATTCCTCGACTTTGAGTCACTAGTTTACACGAGAAAAATTTTCCTTACCAACTGAAATTATAACACATCATGTTTAAGCTTCAAACGTAGGCATTAACGTTATCCTTTATAAATTGACTATAAATCGTAAAAATTTCCTTCTCCCAAAACGGCAACTCAATAATCTGAAGTCACCGCGCGTGTTTCGCGTGTCTCAGCATGTATCCTCAGGCATTATCATATCATAACGGCCTGTCTGTTGTTTTCCGACAAGGAAACTACCACGATCTTTTCCACCTAACATGAACCATCAATCGAACGAATCTTGTCCACAGTTTTGGCGAAATGGAAATTGAAAATAAACGTGAAGAAAACCAAAGATATGACAGTATCTAGACACGAAAACGAACCCAATGTAAATATAATGAAAGGGGGATAGATAATAAAACAGGTTGAAGAGTTCAGCTACCTTGGGAGAACAATTTCAAGAGATAACAGAAGCACCTCTGCAGTAAAAAGATGGATAGCCTTGGCAAAGATGGCATATTATAATTAAAAAAACATATTCTAGGAAATAGCCACATTAAAGTAGAAATAAGGAAATCATTTGTGAAAACGTTTCTATGAAGCCCACTGTTACATGGCTGTGAGAGCTAGACGTTGAGAAAGATGGAAAAGTCGTGGTTGGAAGCTATGGCAATGTGGATATGGAGGAGGATGTCAAAAACAGGATGGACTGACAGAAAGAGCACTGAAGAGGTGCTGAGGGAAATAAAAGAAGAAAGAAGACTGATAAAAGAGATGGAGTAAAGGAAGGTGAAATTCATTGGTAATGAAAAGGTGCTCGGCGAGAGAAGCAGAGGAAGGCCAAGAAAGAAGTTCCTAGATGATGAACGAAGTACGTTGGGATTAAAAACATCTGCTGATTTGAAGAGAGCTGCAGCACACAGGGACACATGGCTGCAGAGACAAGGCTTAGCCATTAGGAGATGATGACGATGAACCATCAAACCACGTGAACTTCTCCTCGGGACTTGTAGAACTGCCATCCACGCAGTTCCGGGACGACATACGTCATATTCCCAACGATAATGAGTTTTGACGCCGCTATGCGCGCATGTATTTCATAACAAGAAATATCTAGATTCGGCAATATTGCGCCAATAACAAAATTGACGCCACTCTATTGTATGACTGGATAATTTAGTGATAACAAATAATCACTTATGTGTATTTGTTTATTCATTTGGCTCTTATTGAATTTAATTTTGTTTTTTTTTAAATATTGTTTCTTTGTCAACGTGTTTCCATCATTTTAGATTAATAGTCATAGTGATATGAACAAAATTAGCGAGGATTGTTAGCAGAGAGTGGATGTCTTGCAAGAAAGTTGATGTGTACAAATTGAATCGAAATGAACTATTGAATCAAATACCGAATGCAGAAAAATATTAAGCGCAAAGGGATATGAGCAATTCCATTGTCAAATAAATTAATACATTTTGTTTAAATTAGATTAATAACTAATTAGAAATATAATATTTATCACATAAACAATATGTTCAAGTAACTCACAGAGAAAACTCAGCTCCTGATAACTCTTTCATTTCGAAGCAAAGGCCACGTGCTCACGAATTTCACGGTTGCATACACTTAGCAAAGGAATCAAGGTATTCCGTGCTGTCTAAACTATGCCGACCCTTTTGTGGATGACATGCAGCTAACTCCTATGCCAGAGCCTCCAATTCTACCGATGTGGTGCAATTGAAGGTGACTACATTGTCATCAACGCGGAGAACGAGCGCGTATATACCTACTGCTCCCTTCAACAATGTCATTTAAAAGCAGCTGGTAGCGTGTTATTTCCCAACCCCTCCCTCCAAGGACATTCTCCCCCATTACTATCTTTACTTGGTAGCGAATGATGTGCAGCTGGAAGTACGTACAAAGTAGCAAACGATATTTAAAATGTAGACACTGTTTATTCGACTTATAATCTTTTTGGGCACCCGGGTATGCGTCAGTGTTAGAAAATCCGGGTATACACACAAGGGCTAATCGCTTAGGCATGATAAACTTTTGGTCTCATTCGCTAAAGAATACGAACATCACCTTCATATGGCTTTTGAAAACGATTCATTGACCCCGTGCCGTGGAACGAGATGGCGAGAGGAGGACGACGGTTGGTTCCCAGGTGAATCGTTCGAGGAGAAGCAAGGAGTGTCAACGAGGCGATTCTCTCCGTTCGTGCTCACCGTCAAGAGTCAAGGAAGCTTAGGTGGTGTCCAGATATCTCGCAGAGTTCATTTTATTGAGATTAACGGAGAATAAATAAACATGCTCAGCCTCGCAGACGATATCACAATTATAAAAGGAAAACACAATGATATTCAAAGGCCTGCGTGTCTTCGTGTGGAGTGCGGCACTCTACGGATAAAGAGCAATAAGACAATAGGAAAAACAGACAAGGAAAGGCAAGTGCTTTCAAAACTCATCATTGGACGAGGATGATGAAGATGAAATAGACGGACAAACCAAAAATACATGAAGTTTACAGAAGAGTAGAACTGGAGACGACCTCATGGAACACTAGGCAGAAAAGAAGAACCAGATGGATTGATAAATTCGATGGCTTCGGGCTTAACTTTGTGAAAATCCATTATGAAATCAATAACGAAAATGACTGTAACATTTCACAGATATTTTTATCTGTACGACCGGTCTCGTTGCATAGGCAACATCTTGATTAAAAAATTTTTTAATTAGCACGGTAAATTCCTCATTCCGTACTCACGTCATACCCAAGTTCCACTCGCCCTCCCCTTCCCACATCGCTTTCCTCCACCCCTCTGTACACCCTCACCTCAAACACCCCCCTCCTCCAATGTTTTCCCTGCCACCTTCCACCCCCACCTTTGCCTTCCTTCCCCTTATCCCTCTAGTAGTGTATATATTCTGAGAAATTTGACTTTTATGTACCTGAAGATGTTGCCTATGCAAGGAAACCGGTCGTACAAATAAAAATATCTGTGAAAAGTTAAAAAGTCATTTTCATTATTGATTTCAGATGGACTGAACACCTCCTGAGACACGATGGGTTCGTGAAGACCACAAATGAGGGACAAATGCAGGGAAAAGTCCCCACTGGAAGAACCAGGAATAAGGTCATCGACCAAACAAAAAGAGGAAATGGCATCGGAAGAGCTAAGAGGAAGAAAGGGAACGAGTATTAGATATTGAAGGATGGAGGGCTGCAGTCGAACAATCTTGAGATTGAACAAAGTCAAGTAAGCGTACGAGAGCTTTTCGAAGCGTGGTATACTTTCCGTCAATGAGCCTCAGGGCCGACTTTAATAATTCAAAAAATTAATACTACATTACACACATATTTTAATTTGATTGGTTTAAAAAAATCTCATGTCTCTGATGAAATGAGTCACTCATTGAAAACCAAAATTAAGGTATGAAATATGCAGATTTTTCCGGCAATATATTTTGAATGATTCATTCGTCTATGCCATCGGAGCCGACTGCAGCGCCATTCGTATTGACCTAGCGTTTTCTGACTTGAATTACGCCGGTTTTTTAAATCAGAATGCAATCGCCCGTGACTTCAAGAAATACGCATGCAGTACGATTCCTAAATTTTATTTTTATTCAAATTTTCAAAGACTCTTTACTTCTTTGAAACACTTCTGAATTACGAGCCTCAATTTTACTTTGTCAGACTGACGCATCCCTGCTCTGATCTGAGCAATCTCCATGACAGTCCTAGTAAAAATCTCCCCTTTTCACGCCCGCATTTCATTCAAACTAGCTCGGAAAAAATATTTTTTCATCTCAATCCATAAAACGCACTTCTAAAATGCTACGTCTAAGTAGTTGAAATATCTGGCATTAGTGCCCCTGAGGCGAGCCATGTAAAGCCGATCAATCATATGCTGCGCTGGGGACAAAGCAAAATAATTCGACCACACACTTGACAATCAGTTGCCCTTACTGATGAGATGAGTGTCTATTGTACGTTTTGAGGGGTATTTCTTTTTCAATGACGGACACACGAAATATTCCCATTCTTAGTTTAATTTGAGTTTTTAAAAAGTTTCATGATTTATTTTTTATGTTCACCTGCAATTATCGTGAAAAGTCATATTTTTTTTACTTGATATAGGAAGACGAGGTTTTTCCTTACAAACCAAGGTCAAGGCACTGAGCACTTCGAAACTTCCCGGCGTTATTCGCGGAGATTACCCACTCTCCTAAGGTTGCCGCCATTCGCAAAACGTGTAGATAATAGTCCAACTTTTCGGATTTGGATTGAAAATACGCGTTTCTACGGATACAATTGAGAAAAATCTGCCGGAAATTACGGAGATTGTGACGGGAGAAAGTTCTACGAGTAATATCACAGTTCGGACAGTCGCCTCGACTTTGACGTGAATCTTTGTTCGTAATCTAGAAACCACCGGCACCACCGTTACATAATTATGTATTACACAGGCCGTCAGGTGATGCAAACGCACACCCACTTAGAAGGTGAGAATTTGCTCTATTTCAAACGCCAGCCCGTTTGAATGTTTAAGGTAGCTTCTCACTTACTTATAACGAGAGGTGACGGCGCACTCCAAGTTGCTCCATTGTATTGCAAAGTTTTTATTTTAGTTACATGGCCATCAGGGTGACTGTAAAACACCTTCTTCTGGTCGTTATCTACCGTCAGGGAGACTCTTCTTAGTCCGCTGACGTTCGCTCTTTTGTGAAATTCTTTAACCACCCCATATTTGATTCCGGCCGACCTGGTGTAGTCATAAATCCCCAGGTCTCTACCGATGACCAGCTTAAAACCTGAAACAAAAGTCCAGAGATGAGTGATTGAAAGCTGCTGCATGTTTAGATGATGTATTTCCGCAGTACCATGGAGCTAGCCGCTAGGTGTGGGCATTAAAACCAGTTTTCGGTACCACCGGATAATACTTATTTTAATTTCGTTACTACCGCGTACCATTTTAAACGGGATTATTGTACCGATACTCGAGCAGCATTGCCATCTGGTGCCAAAGTATTCAACTGCTTAGAGAAAATGGTTGAATGACGGAGAAGTATTGTTCTGGATAACACTGAGACAGTCATTACAGTTAATTCGTTGCGTTATACTACGTAATATAAAAAACATATTCCAAAAAAAGTTCACATTTTTAGCAACAGATGCTCTTCCTTGGGAAAAATTAATACAGACGTTTCCAGATGAAACTGCCGGATGTAGTGTGGAAGTGCAGGTATTAAATCGCGATTATCTCCAAAATGAAGACAATGTTTGGAATAACCGAACAAGGATAAATACGAGCTGAGTGAAGAGGGCCAAATAACTTGACACTCTTGCTCTTTAACTGCTAAATTAAAATCTTGGATCTAAGCCGTTCCGTCCCAAAATTGACAACACCTGATCGGACAGAGTTTCTGCAGCCATTGGAGTAAATTACTAGAATTTTCATAATGCCAATAGTTTTATCTGGCATTTGTTTTTCCGTATTTAAATCAAAGCGGCGGAAATGTGGCGGTAATTTTGAGAAATCAGTTGAAGAGTTACATAGATTAAATGTTTTGGTTAGGTGAGTTCAAAATATTGCAAATGGAAGGGCTTCTAAGATGTTGTTATTAAGGAATGAACAAACCTAGTCGCATTAATGTTATGTCCGCCGCTGTACTGTTACGCAAACTGTGAGATAAGTTTTATCCTACTGGAGTCTTCATTTTTAAGATTACGGAATACAATCTTTGATGCTAAGATCTAACTTAATTACAGGGATAGTGATTTATGCCAGAATTTCCGCTCTTTTCACGTATCTATATGTAACCTAAGCTATGGGTGCATGTGGTCGGCGTAAGAATTGAGCGACCCTGGATTAGAAGCCGAATATGAAGAACGTTCCGCCGCAGAATATAAGAGAACATACGTCGATACGAAGTCTGAGAATTTCTCCGTCGAATAGTAGTTATTACGATATTTTATCATTTTACCGAAATGCAGTTCCACGCGCGAAAGTGAAAAAAGTGCCAACTTTTTTAGCCTCTGGCACAAATACCGAACTTTATCGGGATACTGCATAATATCTTTCGCTTTAATCTCCGTCAGATTTTAACATAACATTTATTTTTAATCTTTTCAGGCGTTTCCTAAAAATTTCGGTCTTTCTCTATTTTTTTGTAGAGATGTTGTTAATTTTGCAGAAAAACCTTATCACCGATCGTAGGGGTCACGTAGTGAGGGAACGGGTCCCCGTTGCCTTCGTTTGGCATCCAGCATTACAGTTCCAGTACTTGATTTGGAAACATGACTTGAAAACAAGAGACTAAAAGAATATTTTACGATGATTTTTATTAATAAAACATTTTAGCTAGGATTGAGCGATCTTCGAGTCCACGTCGCCGGCCAAACGCGCGTACAATCCTTTTCAAAATGCGACATAAAGAAAAACCGCCATATACTATCTCTTCGGTTTCATGTTTTCAGAACAAGCGGGATCATAATACTAGATTGTAGCTTCGAGGTCAAGAGCTACTCTGATGAACTTATTGCCAAACAAGCTCTCAAAATTATACTCTCACTTAGCCTTCCATTCACGGCTGGTGCCGTACGATGACACCAAGCATAAGCTCCCTAGTGATGTCAGAAAAAAATCAAAGATCAAACATGTCACCCACACTGTCTTCAGTGGCCCGTGTCTTAGAAATATAGCGGACATTCTCATCTTCCACGGAAGCACTTACGTTTCAAGCAACTCATATTATCATTTGACTCCACGTATCCGTCCTTGCAGAGGCATTTCTTCTGGTCGCCATTCTCAACATCTTTGCATTCCGAATTTTCGACTACACAGAAAATCCTTTCGGAACAGATTTCGTTGAGTTGAGGAACTGAAATAGAAAAAAATCATTAATATATAATTAATACTAATATATATTAGTCGGGCAGTGTCTTTGGCGTAAAATCACATACCACGAAAGACCATACGCGCTCTTCAATCTATTTGTTATTTTTTCCAACGATCCCACTTTCAAGAATAACGACATGACACAACACTAGATATGAGATAATAATGATAGGGTTTGGTTTAATTGAGTAATTTAAGAAATATATGAGACACAATTAACAATTATAATTCAGCGGCCTTGTTTAAGGATGGGCTATATCCTTTTCAGCTAATTTATTTCAAAGGGACACCCGCTTGTTATGCATTGAAATTAACTTAAAATTCATGTTTTCGGAGGTAAAAATATGCAAGAATCGCGGTAATATTAAGGAAATAATAGAGATATGATTCATGGCCTGCTTTTTCCGATTTCCGTCCACTGTGCGACGTCACTGATTACCCTCGCGCCATCTCGAACTAATATGTATTCCCAAAACACATCACTTCCCAAAGCCAAACATCTTGCGCTAAAAATAAAAATTCGCCATTTAGGTATGGATAGTCGCATAAAACTCTGTTCGACGGAAATATTTGTTTGGACTCTCGGAAATATGTATATTCAAGTCACACCGCCACTGGTTTGTATTTTGTCTTTTAATTTCACTAAATAAAACATCCTGACAGTAATTTCCTATACAATTCCGCTTTAGGAGCGAATGTATTTCCTGGACTAAATGTATCGTCTTTCTAATTGATATTCCAATTTTTAGGATAGTATAAGCCAAAAGACACTCCATTTAGCCCACCTAAACAACACTCCTATAGCCCAATCGCACATTTGTGTGAACATTTGAACGTATAAGCCATCGGGTGAAAATCCAGTAGTGCCAAATTAGGTGATTGTACCTGAATATCCTTCGTAGAGACGAAATCACTCGGTGAGACACACAAAATAATAAGTTTTATTACGTCCCATACAACATTCACACAAAAAACAAAGATTTAATACATACATTTTAGGAAGCTTTAGGTAGCCTCTAAAACAAAAACTGAGTTGAGGCTAACTTGACAGCAATGCACAGCTGCATATTTTCATAAGAGCTATAATAATTGATAATTTATAAATTATAAAAAACAAATGATTGATACTATACAGTTTTACGATGAGCCAAATGTGATATATACAATAAATAACACACAATAATATTAAATAAATAATCTACACTGGACTGAGTAGGTAGCCATTCCTCTGCCATACCCCCCCCCCCCAGCAAACTAATCCATAATTCAATTTAGACTGAACCAGAGCAAAATAAAGGGTTTTACGAAAATGGGGTGGACACTTATTTCGTAGAAAATAGAATTTTGACAAACAGTACCTTAGTGCACCAGAAACATCTAGCATATGGCTATCCAATTTTAACTGTTGATCTGTGGTTACTCCAAGATACCCTATTTCATTAACTTGTTCAATTACCGGACAGTTACAAGATAATTTAAGGCAATCTACTATGTGATATACTAAGTTCCAATCATATGAGTTTAGTTTACAAAGACCATAACATAAAACCTTCGTTTTTTCACTCATCTGTAGACTATTACATTCAAACCCATATCTTAGAAACTTCAATTATTCGTTTATGCTATTTTCAACCATATCCCAGTTGGCCGACGCATAATTTAAGGCAATACCATCTACAAAATCAGTTACGTATCCTTTAAATATTTGATTACATAAACCATTTATATATACGAGAAACAAAATGGGAATCAACACGGATCCTTGTGGCACACCTGTTTATAAATTTATAACCACTGAATGTTCACCAACTCGTACGCATTGCTGTCGCATGGACAGACAGCTTTTGAACCAACTCAAAATTACTCCTCGTATACCTGCATGTTCCAGTTTCTGTAATAATATTTTATGGTTCAGTGTGTCAAAGGCCTTCTTTATATCAATAAATAAGCTTACAGAACGGTTATTTGAGTTTATTTCTGCGAAGACATAAGACATGAGGTTCCCGAGTGCATCTTCTTCTTCTTTAGCAGAGCGAAAGCCGAACTGTTTTTTACTAAAAAATATGCTTATCAAGATACTTCAAAAGGAGAACGTTCACCAGTTTTTCCAAAACTTTTGAAAAAAGTTGATAATAGAGAAATTGGTCAGTAGTTTTCGTTATTCCAATAATAGCAATTTTTAAACACTGGTATTACTACAGCCTTTTTTAACACAGAAGGGAACTCTCCTTAGTGAAACTAAGATAAATCAAATGCGTAAGCACAGGAGCTATTATGTTAATTACAGACTTTAATGAGCGGGTAGTAATGCCATCAATTCCTGGCGATTTACGATGTGGAAGAGAATTTAGCAATATTATTAATTCTTTTGGGACTATAGGTTCAATGTAAAAGGATTCTGTAACATATGAGTTAACACAAGGATTCAAGATAGAACCAGGAACGCGACTATTATGATAGATTTGTAGTGAATTAAAGACATCGATAAAATAATTATTAAATTCACCGTCCAAATTGGCAGGATCATTTATAATTTTATCATTAACTAGCGGACCCGACAGACGCTGTCCTGCCCAAAAGTTGGCTTGCCTGCTATTAGCGGGTTAAGCAAACGTTTTTTCAATATTCGAATTTTCGATTAACTATATACTAAGTGACACTTGATATTGAGTCCATTTGTACAATATATGTGTTCAAGTACACTTCATTTATAATTTAAAACATTATTTCAATATATTTTGTCGATGAATAATACACTCAATATGCACGCAATTGTGATACATGGAATATCGAAACACAGCGAGCATAAATTGAAATGTCAAACAACGCCAAGCGACGACGCGCAGTGCGACAACTTGCGCATGTATTGATGCGTACCTCAAATTCCACAAAATTCGACATCAGCGCCACCTATGGTACACAAACATAACTATAAATTATTCCCAGATGGTCAATTATTCATGAACTTCTCAGGAGGTTTTAACAACCATTTGTTCATGAACTTATGATTTTTTCATTTTTAAAAATTATTAAAAAACTATTGCATAATATCTTTTGCTAATATTTCCGTCTGATTTTTAGTACAGCAATTTTTTTAAACTTTTTAAGCGTTTTCTAAAAGTTTCGGTTTTTCCATGGGTCATTCCACGTCAGATCAGCAGTGAGTTGACCATTGGTGCCTCCGATTCAAACCAAAATTTTTGTGTGGGTTCTATCTGGCGTTAAATAAAAAAGTGTAGAAGCGTTTTAGGAAAAAATTTTTGTGGCATATCTAGAGACGATCAAAGTTTCGACCATTTTGCGCTTAGACCTTTTTTCTTTTTGCCATATCTCCTAACCGAAAATTTAGGACAAATTGACTAGAGGACAAATTGACATCTTATTTAGTTTGCAAAAGAATTTAAAGTAACAACGTATTATCAGATTTGTTAATAAACTAAATTTTATTAAAATTGTTTACATTTAATATGTTTAAATTTTAATAACAAAAATAAAACAATTTTTATTTTTGAATTTTTTTCCTAGTTTAACACCTTAGTCTTTTGTCTTACCTCAGACTCAAGTTTGGTCGCGGGCAGTGCATAAACACCGGATATATTTAACTTCAAAGATTGGACTACGCCCTCGTTCGCCACGAGGGTCGGCGTTAAAATGATGTGCCGCTGTACTTTGAGAATTTATATCTTGGTCCGTGTAAATGTTAGTGCAATACTTTATACACCACTTTTAAGATAATTTTATTTTAATTTAATCAATATTTTTTATTATATAATATAACAAAAAATGGAGACACGTTACTGCAATCATCGACACCGCACTACCTAAAGTTTTTGCAGTTTTGTCAACTTCATTAACTTTGTAACTCAGCCGAGGAAAAACTGCGGAATCTACAACATTGACTTCTCACCAAAGGTTGCGAGAGTTAATAAAGGTACAAAATGAGAAGCGAAATTTTTTTAAATCGCATATTTTGTTGTTAATGAAAGAAAATGTTTCAACATTATCCAGTCCTACAATTTGCACAGAATCACAAAATTAAAGCCTAGGAAGGACTTATTAATTTATTTGTACTTTTTATATAATCCAAAAATACATCATTTATGCGTAGTACAAATCGTACTAAATAATTCTGAAAGTATGCAGGAGTGAACGATTGCTGCGTTGTCACTTCTTGCACGCGCAACTATCAACGGATATTTGGACGAGCGGGGTGTACTGCGACAGAATCATTTTCATCGAGCTTTAGAAACTGATGGTGTGTTCAATAAATCCCTTTTTCTAGTCAATCAATCATAAAGACGTATGTATCATGTTAATTCATTTATTATTCTTGGAAACAGACCCTCCATTGATCAGTTTAAGAATTTCACTCGCCAATTTTGCTGGATCCGGGTAAGAGAATGCATGTAAACGACCACTGAAAATCGCTCTTTAAAATAACATGGACAGCCTAGAAATGCTATCTCTTGCCTATATTTGAACCCATGTGCACAGCTTTGATGCTTCTACACTTTTTCATTTGACGCCAGATGGAATCCACACAAAAGTTTTGGTTCGAATCGGAGACACCAAGGGTCAACTCACTGCTGATCTGACGTGGAATGACCCCTATATTTTCTATAGAGATGTTGCTAATTTTGCGGAACTACCATATCACCGATCGTACAGGTCACGAAGTGAGGGACCGGATCCCCGTTGCCTTCGTTTGGCTATCAGTATTACATGTATGATTTTACACTTTCCCGGCGAATTAAATTTGTGTAAATTTCTCGGGCTCGCCACCGGGTAACGTATTTATAGGCAGCCGACGTTTCGGGTTCCGACTCGTTACCCAAACGCCTTGAGCCGTAGCCTTGAGAATGGGTAACGAGTCGGAACCCGAAACGTCGGCTGCCTATAAATATCCTACCCGGTGGCGAGCCCGAGAAATTTACACAAATATCAGTATTACGGCTCCATCACTTGACTCGGAAACATGACTTGAACATGACTTGAAAAAAAAGACTAAAGGAATATTTTACGATGATTTTTATTAATAAAACATTTTAGCTAAGATTGAGCGCTCTTCGAGTCCACATCGCCGGCAAAACGTACGTACAATCCTTTTCAAAATGCGATATAAAGAAAAAGCGCCATCTACTATGTCTTCGGTTTCATGTTTTCAGAACAAGCGGGAAAATAATACTAGATTGTGGCTTCGGGGTCAAGAGCTATTCTGATGAACCTATTGCTAAACAAGCCCTAAAAATTATACTCTCACTTAGCTTTCCCTTCACGGCTGGTGCCGTACGATGACACCAAGCATAAGTTCCATAGAAATGTCAGACTAAAATCGGAGGTCAAACATGTCTTCAGTGGCCGTGCCTTAGAAATATCGCGGATATTCTCATGTTCCACGGAAGAACTTACGTTTCAAGCAACTCCTCTTATCATTTGACTCCACATATCCGTCCTTGCAGAGGCATTTCTTCCTGTTGTTAGCTACGACTTTGCATATGGAATTTTCGACTACACAGACACTTCTTCCGGAACAGATTTCGTTGAGTTGATGAACTGAAATAGAAAAACATCATTAATATATATGAGTTAGTCGGGCAGTGTCTTTGGCGCAAAATCACATACCACGAAAGACCATACGAGCTCTTCAATCTATTTTTTATTTTTTTCCAACGATCCCACTTTCAAGAATAACGACATGATACAACATTAGATATGAGGTAATAGTGAGAGGGTTTTGTTTAATTGAGTAATTTAAGAAATATATGAGACACAATTAACAATTATAATTCAGCGGCCTTGTTTAAGGATGGGCTATATCCTTTTCAGCTAATTTATTTCAAAGGGACACCCGCTTGTTATGCATTGAAATTAACTTAAAATTCATGTTTTCGGAGGTAAAAATATGCAAGAATCGCGCTAATATTAAGGAAATAATAGAGATATGATTCGTGGCCTGCTTTTTCCGATTTCCGTCCACTGTGCGACGTCACTGATTATCCTCGCGCCATCTCGAACTAATATGTATTCCCAAAACACATCACTTCCCACAGCCAAACATCTTGCGCTAAAAATAAAAATTCGCCATTTAGGTATGGATAGTCGCATAAAACTCTGTTCGACGGAAATATTTGTTTGGACTCTCGGAAATATGTATATTCAAGTCACACCGCCACTGGTTTGTATTTTGTCTTTAAATTTCACTAAATAAAATATGCTGACAGTAATTTCCCATACAATTCCATCTAAGGAGCGAAAGTATTTCCTGGAATAAATGTATCGTCTTTCTGATTGATATTCCAATTTTTAGGACAGTATAAGCCAAACAACACTCCATTTAGCCCACCTAAACAACACTCCTATAGCCCAATCGCACATTTGTGTGAACATTTGCAAGTATAAGCAATCGGGTGAAAATCCAGTAGTTAAATTAGGTAATTGTACCTGAATATGCTTCTAGAGACGAAATCACTCGGTGAGACACACAAAATAATAATTATTATTATAAGCTTTATTACTTCCCAATGCAAAATTCACAAAAAACAGAGATTTAATGCATACATTTTAGGAAGCTTTAGGTAGCCTCTAAGAAAAAAACTGAGTTGAGGCTAACTTGACAGCAATGCATAGCTGCATATTTTCATAAGAACTATAAAAATTGATAATTTATAAATTCAAAAAAACAAATTATTGATACTATACAGTTTTACGATGAGCCAAATGTGATAAATACAATAAATAACACGCAATAATATAAAATAAATAATCTACACTGGGCTGAGTAAGTAGCCATTACACTGCCATTATAAGGAGTTTTGTTTAAATATTGACCTTTATAATCACTGGTGTTATACTGTACACTTTAGGCCCCATATACAACAAGCATCTTTTAAAGAGTTTGTTTTGGATTCATTAAAGGTACAGAGAATTTATTTCTAAGATTATGTTGCGTTCTTTGCGAAGGTTTATTTCCCCTCCTCAAATAAAATATCCTATGGACTTAATTAGTATTTAAATGTCTCAACGGTAACAATTTTAATGAAACAAATAAGGCGAACGAGAGACAGTATTGAGATTTACCTGCAACGAATCTAATTATTCTTTTTTGCAGTACTTTAATTGGTTTAAGTATATTTGGATAAGCTCCCCCAGCAAACTAATCCATAATTCAATTTAGACTGAACCAGAGCAAAATAAAGGGTTTTACGAAAATGGGGTGGACACTTATTTCGTAGAAAATAGAATTTTGACAAACAGTACCTTAGTGCACCAGAAACATTTAGCATATGGCTATCCAATTTTAACTGTTGATCTGTGGTTACTCCAAGATACCCTATTTCATTAACTTGTTCAATTACCGGACAGTTACAAGATAATTTAAGGCAATCTACTATGTGATATACTAAGTTCCAATCATATGAGTTTAGTTTACAAAGACCATAACATAAAAAATTCGTTTTTTCACTCATCTGTAGACTATTACATTCAAACCCATATCTTAGAAACTTCAATTATTCGTTTATGCTATTTTCAACCATATCCCAGTTGGCCGACGCATAATTTAAGGCAATACCATCTACAAAATCAGTTACGTATCCTCTAAATATTTGATTACATATACCATTTATATATACGAGAAACAAAATGGGAATCAACACGGATCCTTGTGGCACACCTGTTTATAAATTTATAACCACTGAATTTTCACCAACTTGTACGCATTGTTGTCGCAGGGACAGACAGCTTTTGAACCAACTCAAAATTACTCCTCGTATACCTGCATGTTCCAGTTTCTGTAATAATATTTTATGGTTCAGTGTGTCAAAGGCCTTCTTTATATCAATAAATAAGCTTACAGAACGGTTATTTGAGTTTATTTCTGCGAAGACATAAGACATGAGGTTCCCGAGTGCATCTTCTTCTTCTTTAGCAGAGCGAAAGCCGAACTGTTTTTTACTAAAAAATATGCTTATCAAGATACTTCAAAAGGAGAACGTTCACCAGTTTTTCCAAAACTTTTGAAAAAAGTTGATAATAGAGAAATTGGTCAGTAGTTTTCGTTATTCCAATAATAGCAATTTTTAAACACTGGTATTACTACAGCCTTTTTTAACACAGAAGGGAACTCTCCTTAGTGAAACTAAGATAAATCAAATGCGTAAGCACAGGAGCTATTATGTAAATTACAGACTTTAATGAGCGGGTAGTAATTCCATCAATTCCGGGCGATTTATGCATTTTGCAATATTATTAATTCTTTTGGGACTATAGGTTCAAAGAAAAAGGATTCTGTAACATATGCGTTAAAACAAGGTTTCAAGAAAGAACCAGGAGCACGACTATCATGATAGATTTGTACTAAATTGAAGACATCAGTAAAATAATTATTAAATTCATTAGCCAAATTATTAAATTCATTAGCCAAATTGGCAGGATCATTTATAATTTTATCATTTATATTCAAACTGATTAATATTGCAAAGCCACTCTGTTTGCTTTCTCCCCGACCAACTCTTTAAACACTTTCCATTGCTCAGTAGGGTTCCCTTGGAATTTGCACTCTTTAAGATAGTAATTACTCGCGGCATCTTTCACTTTTTCTCTTAATTGATTTCTACATTTTATAAATGAATTTCTAAGAGATAAATTACTAGGTCAGCGTTTGGACTGATTGATTGGAATGTTAAGGTGTTAGAGGCGATTATTATTCATGCGCAGATTTCCGTGGAACTTTATATCCGTTTTTCTCATTCCTAATTGCTATAAAATTCAGAGAAAAAATAGTATCCATCGATTGTATCGTCTTTTTTTGACGATTCAACGCTGTTTTAACAAGCAGCCTCATGGCATGTGACATATTTCCTTTATGATTCGATTAAAAGTACGAGTACATTTCCTCCTGAACGCGATTAAATACAACTAGCGAAAAACACACGAGGTTTTACAACTCTTTCAAACAAAATATCAAGAGGTTACGCCGATTCTTATGAATTAAAATGAATTCAAAAGATATATGGTACTTGACAAAGTAAAGCCTTAAAACCATCGAGTTTATTGCAGATTCTTATATTCGATTCAACATCTTTAACTAGATTACCTTCGAAGATTTTAATTCCGCGCCCAAAATTGTAGTGATGACATTCTATAATTAAGGAGAAAAATTAATTCTTTCACCATTTTCTTTTTCTGCCTGAATGATGAGTTTCAACGCATAAAAATCATGCACTTGAAGGTAAATTTGGTCCAGGAATTTTTTGACCTACTTAAAATATTATCAAAAAGTGCACTTAAAGACCCATGATTACCGCCCCAGCTACATTGAGCAAGATGAGAATAAAAGGGCGCCTCTGGTTACCTGCATTGGCTCCGAAGATGGTGAACAGGAGAGCGAAGGCAAAAACTAAAGGCGTATCCATGACAGCTCTCGTTGTCCACTCAGGCTCGTCCCGAAGGCACTTCTGGGAACCGTTCCTCTAATCCTTCTTATACACTTCCGCGCACGTCTTAAATGTAACCCATCCCTCCCCACGAATCTCAGCTTTCCTGCCGTGACCTCGACCCCGCCAACAACGTCACCAGCCTCCTACGGGTCCATCGATCTTTGATCTTCCCAGTTTTCCTCATTTCCCTCTCAATATATCGATAAACTGTTGTCTTCCTCCTGGGGTCGTCGGGGTCCTCAAGGAAAAGGTCCTCAAGGAAAATCTGTGCTGGTGTGCTCGATTCATTCGGGCACAGGGGAAGCCCTGAACCCAGCGGGGAAAGTTTGTGCAGAATTAAGTTTGAAGTAATTCAAAGTCTGTGCAGCGTTGCATAAATGTAGAATGGACGTGCATAAGACGTGCAAAGGATGTTCTTCGCTGCATCAACTTTGCCCATGTACAACGTGAACAGTCTTAGCACATTCATTGAACATCCTTGGGGGACTACGACAATGATAGTTGTTTTAGCACATTGTTTGAATGATGTCTGTTGGACTCATGTCCTGAAATGCTAACTGAGTGCGGAACATGACTTCTAATTGATCGTTAAAAAAACAGTGAACTGATGGTATATTTCCATATACACCAGCAAAAACTTGAATGTTCGTATATTAATTCTGTTTCAGAGAATTCAGCAATTGGACCCTATGTTCTTTTATTAGCAGTGGTGTACGTACCTACACATGTACATTTCACAAATTTACATTACACAAATGTACATTTAACATAATATTTAAATTATAAATTTTACACATGTGAAATTTATAACTTAAAAACTAAAGGAAAAAAAAGGAAAATTAAGTAATGTATTTCCCTGTGACTTTAAAAGTCTACTCAGGCTTGACTGAATAGTAATCTTCTCCACACTTAGCAAAAGGAAGCCTAACGGACCCCGGTAGCAGTCGAACCCAGGGTCACGGGTTCGAATCCAGCCCGGGAAGGATTATCTTTTCCGATGCATGGATGTTTGTGCTGTACTGTCTGTCAATTGTAAGAGAGGGCTTCATAGTTCTTAAATTCGCAGGAATTAAATAAGAACAAATCCTAATTTAACTTAACCATGTTGTAGTCATTCGATTCATTTGCTGCCGCCCGCATTAGTTAAGAAATTGTGGAAATAGTAATTTCATGCAAATTTTTCGGTGTATCATCTATTAAAATATTTGCATTTTACAATCTTATGTGGTTGTTTTCTTTATTTTCTCTAATTTTTCATTTGCAAGAACATCTCATCTGCGAAATTACCATGGTATGTGCATCCTTTTTCTCGGCCTCTTTTCGTCAGACCATCCTTACAATTAGTAATGGAGAAGACGAAATAGTGTGCATTTTTTATATTCATTATTATGCACATTTGTAACTGATTGAGGACTAATGGAGAAAAAGAACAAACATCTGCACCCAGCAAATTCTATGACGACGCTTGAAACTACTTGGAATGCGTAATGGACATGATCAGTAGGTATTCGGTTTAAGTCGACATCGGAGCAGACGATATTTAAGGCATTCCTGACATACGTAATCATACGTCATTACTACCATTTGTGAGAAACGGAGACATACACATGCTTTGGAGCTGTCATTTATACATAGGAGTTTCCCAAACGACACACGAGTGTAGTATTTACGTGAAATGGGAGATTATCTATAAGTATTTGGTTTCCAATGGCATCGAAGCAGACGATGTTGCAGGCATATGCTATTTTCCATATTGCTACGAACTGTAGTGAATTAAAGAATCGAAGCAAGCATCATTTTAATGTACAAAGGTTTATATATAAATATATAAATACATTTCACGAGATATATTAGCTCCTTGGTCCCGTATTTGATTAAAATTGTACCGCTAAAATACGCGGAGTTATAGGGAAGATCGCAATGTTTTCATTGTCAGAACGCGCCTAAATGCGCAAGTCAGGTGACTTCATCTTTTTCGCGTAAGGTAACCCCTGTGCCTTCGGGTTTTGGAAAATGTTGGCGAACCAAAGTCAAAAGGTCTCCAAGGCTTCTTCGGCCCCTGTTGCTAGCCCTTGTGCCCGCTTCGTACCACGGCCAAATATCCCGGAAAGACTAATACGTGATCGGCCCGCAATGCGGCCCGCATGAGTATTAATCCAGGCTTAGAAAAAATATATGATTCGCAGCCAGAGGCATCCAGATAAAAATTGAGTGATAATCTTTCATGTAAGTACCAAACTATTTTATTTGAATGCAGATCGGACTGACTTAAAATGCAATTTTCCGGCGAAAATTAAGAGACCATAGCAACCACTGACACTTGTAACTAGTTTTGCCGACAAATAGTGGAGCTACTGTCGGCGCAGAAATTATGTGCACTCGAGTTTGGGAACGAATAAAAAAATAACGAGAAGACCTAGAGAATAAAGTAATCATATTATAATTTTCCTCATTTAATTATGCGCGATTAAATGGCAAAGTTAAATTTTTTAAAATGCATTTTAATATTGTTTATTACAGGTGTAACGTAAAAAGTATCGACTTTTGACAGTGATCGAGCAAGGTTCCGAATTCGTATAATTTGTATTCGAATAATTTGTGACTCAAACAGCGGAAGTTGTATGATAACCGTATTTCAGTAAATGATAGATAAATATATTCCCATTGCATGGTGTAAATTTAAGCGTTGTAGCTTTGACAGGAAAACTGTTATTATAAATTTTGTAAAATATTTGCATTTCACAACTGGGGCGTGGCGCGATTTCGTTTATTGTCGCGTTGCACTCCGCTTGCTTTGAACGTTCCATACACGTAATTGTTCAATATTTCAATACATGCCTTTAATTTATATGGAATGGTATTTACACTGATCGAAGTGAGCGGTCCCGTTAGCCGAACCGTCTAGGCTAGGGGTTCCCAACCGGTGGTACGTGTGGGTGATACGAACGATAGGCTAGTAAGGGCCTCTGTGTGCGTGAGCACGCAAACTTTATTCAGCTGTCCGCTTTATTGTAAAAAAATTATTAATATGCTCCATATATTTTAAAATAAAAATTAGCAAGAAAAAATTTTAAAAAATCTATATATATTTATTGTTGACTTGATAAAGGGGTTGAAAAAACTGAAATTCAAGTGCATTAATAATTAAATATGAAGTTTTCTCAGTAATTTCATTAAAATAAAAAAAAACCATTGCGCACTTTTCCGTCAGTAAATATGTGTTTCTAAAAAAAATATAGGACTGTTGGTATGCCAAAATTTCTAAAAATTTCAAGTGGTACACAGTTGCTAAAAGGTTGGGAACCCCCGGTCTAGGCAAATCGGTGCAGTGTTGCCTCGGACAACCGCTCGGGCCGCCAGAGCTCGGCGCCGGCTCAAGCCGACCTGGACGGCGGTCCCGAGTAGCAACGCAATCGCATTCCTTATCCTTTTTACATTCACTTTTTCGCGCTACCCTTACGATGATTCACAGGAGGCTTTTACCCGTCACTCGTGAAAGCACAGGTTTATCAATGTCACTACGCACTATAGTGTTCAGTTTGTCAGGATATTGTGGAGTTAACTATGCTCAAAATGCCACTGAGACCTCTGTTTTCAAAGTGCGAAATCGGAATTCTATTAAGCGCAGTTTGTTTTATTTTAATTTAGAAGGAGAGAGACTTTGTTATTTAGATTAGTCATTTGGTTTCCTCCCTGATACCCCAATTCTTATCTGCTTTCTTATTCCAACACCAGATCGCGCATGTTTCCTGGATAACTATTGTATCTCTGTCCATTTAAGTGGTTGCAATAACATTAATACAAATAATATCTCAAGTATTCTTGGCATTCCTAGAGTGCAATACACGTTGGTGACGTGCCATTTCCTGATAAAGTATTCGCATATTTTTATAGCGCACCAATAGTGGTAGCTTCATCAACTTATCCGTCGTCAACGACTCTCCTATTGTAATTCTTCTCTGGTTTCCGTCAGAGATACGCTCTTCATCACCGCCGGCGTTTCCATGGAAGACTTCCCCATCGAAACATCGGTGGAGAGCAATGGAGGAAGCCGCCCGGACGGAAGCCGGAGAAGAATACACTTCGACTATGCGCCGGGAAATACTCGAATCCTACAGCAGCTCTCCAACTTCTTTCCTTCGAGTTTTGCTAAAAAAAAAGATGGGATGGAATTCTCTCGAGGAAAATATTCCCGAGAAAAATCAGTCCCTCGTTCGAATCCCCGAGAGGAGACAACGCGAGAGGGTACATCGGTCAAGAAACGATCAGCAGGATTTAGAGACTAGATCTTGGAATGTGTTATGGCTTCGAGGCCTTGGGAGATCTGAAAGCGTGAAAATGGTGATAAGTGGAATCTACATCTACATAATACCCCACGAGCCGCCGCATGGGCGTGTGGCAGGGGGTGTTAGGTCACCAGCCGTGTAAAGGTTTAAGTTTTTTGGAGATAAAATGGTGACATGTATTATTGGAGTGTATTTAGTGGAGCTCAATTTTATTGTGGTCGCTTATTGTTCGCGGAAAGAACGAGTTTTTGTACCTATCTGTTCGGCAGTGTATCTCTCTTATTTTATCGCGTCTATCAGACCTAAAGATGTAGTGAGAAGTCAAGATATTACTTCTATCATTCTCTATGTCGCTCGGAAAAATATCAGTTCTGAATTTATCGAGCGAACAAAGTCTAGCGTGTAGCATCCGAGTCTCTAGGGGCTCCCACCTTAATCCCTCTAACAGTTGTGTGACACTATATGTACGCTCGCAGCAGTTTTTAACGATGCGCGCTGCTTTCCTTTGTATTTTATTAATTTTTTTGGTTAAATCTTTATGACCAGGGTCCCAAATGCTCGCCGCGTATTCGAGGTGTGGCCTAACCAGAGCTAAGGAGCATCTCTCTTTGACTTTTTCATCCGAGGACCTTCGTTATATAGGTCTGGAATAGGTCTGGATGACTTAGGTATCAGCGAAAAGAAATGGAAATAAGTAGGGGAATCCTGGAGCGACAGCTACCGGATTATCCTGTTCTTTTTCTTCGAAAGGAAAGGAACGTGTTGGAATAATACCAAGAAAAAGTAGCGTAGTGAAAAGCCACCTAATAAAACGATATCTAAAACGATATGTACATATCAAAATTATATTATTATTGGTAGTGATTTCAACGTTCCCTAGACTGGAAGACGTGTAGTTTCAAAAATGGTGGCAAGGATAAGGAATTGTGTGACATTCTTCTCTATACTTTTACATCTAACTCTTTGCATCAATTAGTAATAATACCCACGAGAGGAAAGAACGTTCTACATCTTTTGTGGACAAACATACCTGAAAGCGCCCTTAATGTAACATTGATCAGAATCAGTGACCCCAAAGCGGTAAGTTATATATTTTATATAATAACTGACAAAAAGGTAGCCACAAAAAGAAAAGTGTTCTTATACCACAAGGCGGATATTGATTGTTTGAAACAGGAAATATCCACCTCATATAAAGAGTTTAGCGATGTAAGCGAAAACCATGCTACTAACGACACATGGAATACTTTTCGTAGAATCACACGAATTGCCATAAATTAATAATACCGAGTGAATTGAAAAAAGTTAATACGGCACCAAGGTGGTATGATACGGACGTCCGGAAATCTCTAAAGCGACAACGAATTTTGCACGCAAAAATGAAGAACGCCCATCAGGATCTAACCGATATGGAAAATAAGAAAATTTGCGATAAATATAGGAGAGCTAAAATAACAGCTAAAGCGGTTTTGAGTAAAGCATTAATGGAATTCAAAAGTAAAATATTAGGTGAATTTTTGGAAGATAACCCGAAGGCATTTTGATCTTACGTAAGGGAGGGTCAAGGGAATAAATCTACGGTAACGTCACTAAAAAAAGGTTAAGAAGGATGAGCTAGCGATAAATTTGAATGAGAAAATACCCTTAACACCTTTTTTCAAAGCATCTATACTACATGCCCTCAGAAAAACGCCGCTACACTGCCTTGCCTTTATAAATACCAAATGCAGTCTATAAATATTTCTAAGCGCAGCATAGAAAGTCACCAGAAATCAACAGCACTTGATGAAATTTTCGCCCAAGTTTATAAAGAATTAACGTCAAAACCGTACTTGAAAATAGTATATAAAAAATCTCTTGCAGAACATTATGTTCCTTACGAATGGAAAGTCTCGAACACTGCACCTATCTCAAAGAGCGGTGATAAGGAAGACCCCAGCAACTAAAGACCTATCTCCCTCACGTCTATATCGTGTAAACTGTGGGGTATTAATATAATGAAACTATTGGGTATTAGATAGATAGATTGGTCAAGTAAATTAATTATGGGTTATTAGATAATCAAAACTTGATCATTCAAAACCAACATGGATTCCGAAAAGGCTCAGAAACCCAGCTAGCCCATTTTCTTCACGATTTCTTTCCTCTGAAGAAAGGCTCGCCCTAGTAGACGCGATATTTTTAGTTTAAAAAAAAGAGCTCAGTGTAGTTCCGCATTTGACATTACCGTTAAGCTAAAAGCCTATGGAATACATCATGATGTAATATGCTGGATAAAAGAGTTCTTTGATAACAGCGAACAGAGGGTAGTTCAAGATGGCGTTAGCTCAGATACAGTTTAAGTCGCATACAGTTTACCAAATAGAAGTGTCATTGGCCGCTTATGATTCCTTTTGTACATAAATGATATCACCGCCGTCGTTACGAGTAAAATTTGCCTTTTCGCGGACGACGCAGTATTATAGAGGGATACTAACACCCAGTACGACAGAATTGCGCTGAAGAAAGACCTAGATGCCATAAACGAATGGTGCAATACTTGTCAGTAGGAATTAAAATTTACAAAGTGCAAGGTTATAAATATTTTTGACAATTAGTAGCTTAACCAACGAGATTTACACAATTAATCAAGCCGACCTAATAAATGTAGAGTCAGTTAAGTACATAGGAGTGACCCTTACTCAGGAGTAGTCGTGGGGGAAGCATATACGAGACATTTGTGGACAGGCAAGTCGTAAATTAGGATTTATTAAAAGAATACTAGGAAAGTGACGAGAAGGTTAAGGAGCGATGTTCTTTTTCTCTCGTGAGACCTCACTTTAAGTACGCCGCTAATATATGGGACCCTTACGAAGTAGGACTAATTTCAGATACAGATCGAATACAGCAAAGAGCAGCTAGATTCGTTAAAATTTGTTACGATAAACAAAATCAAGGAAACTGACTGTAGAACTAATAGATTTAATATCAGTTTTCAAAGTAAAATAAGGGACCATAATAGCTGCGATAGATCAGTTCTGAGAAACTTTGACCCTGACATGGTAAAATAGGGTTTTGCATGTATGCTAAATATCATAACATCATTATTAGCTAGTAACGTCGCATGCAATTTCCGGCATGGTATGGCTCTTGCATGATTTAGTATCTTGTAGAAATAATTATCTGTAGCAGTAGTTATAACCAGTAATCGTATCTTGAGTAGTGTACTGCATGGTAGCATGTTCTTCTACGTATCGCTTTCCTAGTTTCTGGTCTGACGGCGCACTGTCTTCCGGACTGCTTTTGGCCTGCGTATGGCATTCCGGGGGAACCTGCGCGGTTCGGATTCGAACTGGTTTGAGTGCTTCATGCCTGGTGTGGAATCACCCCGTGCCACACACCCTGGTGGTGGCTTGCACGGTATTTCGTAGATGTAGGAAACGCTCGTAGATCCAAAAGTTCCAAGGACTGCAGAGTAGCTTTCCTTGCACCTATCACATCGATCAACGATGTAGCTGGAAACAGCATACAAGTAAACTAAGAGCGGAGATTATCTCTATAATCAGAAAATTCTACTTGTTAAGATATATTTGCCCACTTTTGATTCTCCGAATGGTGTACTATGCTTCAATTAATTCAAGCTTAGAACATGTAATTGCGTGCTGGGGGGGGGGTCTTATTTAACTAATTTGCAACCTCTTCTGGTATCTCAGAAAAAGGTAATAAGGCTTATGCTAAGGGTGTCTAATAAAACGCATTCCTTTCCACTATTCAAACAAATGAATATTTTACCTTTGAGGCATTTATTTGTGTATAAGTTCCTGAGGATTTTTTTATAATCGTGGAGGTGAAAAGAGAACACCAAGAGCCCATGAGCTCCGAAGCCATCACAACGTAACTATACCTAGACCTAGAACAGACATTTTTAAGCAGAGTTATTCATTCCTAGGGCCCAAAATATATTGCGCGCTACCTGAATTTATCACTAATGCAAGAAATGAATGTAAATATCGTAGAGGGTAAAAGATTGGTTATTTGCTAGTGATGATGCATCAACTTTATTGTAACATTGAGTGAAATTATGTATCTCACAGCAGTGTCAATTATCTATTTCATAACTAATAAATTCAGGCTTCACTTTGTGGAACCTCTCCATATCGGAAATCAAAAACTTTCAAGTATTGGTCCACTAATATTTTTATTGTTTACGACCCGGGTTTCGTCACGTAATGACACAAGATGTCTATTTCATTTCAACGATATCTATTTCATGTTTTCTTTTTTCATAGTTGTCACTGATATGAAAAGTTTAATGAGCTAATTTCTCTATGCTGAGTGAATTTCGATTGTAACTATACCAACACTAATACAGTGCTATCCAAATATATAGAAACATGTTGAAATCATTTAGTACGCAAGAACGAGTCGGTAATCCCAAAACGGAGTTCCTCCAAAGGGATACCTAGGTATATTCCAGAAATCATGTCACTCTTAATTGTATCTGTCATTTGTGTAATAAACTCATATTATTATTTCTAATTGCGGTGATAAAGATTAGGCCAACATTTACTGACTCATCTCTCTCCCACCAATATCGAGTTACATAATTGAGCATTTAATAGTAAGTCCCATCGTGGGGAATTTAGATATGGAAGAACTGATGATAAAAGTCGATTCGAACGGGTACGGTTAAACGATTTCGAACGGGTAGTTCTTGTGAGGCTCACCTACATCTCTTCCTTCTCAATAGCTTAGTTTCGGATGAAAATTTTTTCCAAATCGACACAAAATTCCTTGATTTTCAAGAAAGCATTGGACAAAGTGCCTCATAGTGAATTGCTCGTGAAGTTAGAACCATTTGGGATGGATGGAAAATATTATAAGTTGGATTAATCAGTTCTTAAAGGGTCGCGAGCGATGGGTCGTTATAGATGGAGTCCAGTCCGATACCGCTTGAGTCAAATGTTTCCAAAGGAAGTGAGTGCCATTGGTCCTCTTCTATTTCTCCCATTCATTGACACATAGAGAATATTATCACGTCTCCTCACTACATCTCTACGTCTGACAGATGCGATAAAATAAGAGAGATACACTGCCGAACAGATTGGTACAAAAACTCATTCTTTCCGAGAACAATAAGCAATAAAAATAAAAATTAAGCTCACTAAATACACTCCTATGATTCATGTCACCACTTCATCTCAAAAAAACTTACACCTTTGCACGGCTGGTGACCTAACACCCCCTGCCACACGCCCATTCGGCGGCTCGCGGGGTAGTATGTAGATGTAGAATAGTTCCGTGGTTGCACGCAAACTAAGGCTAATTGCTGACGACGCAGTTGTATCCAGCGAGGTTTGGAAACCGGAAGATAGGAACAAAGCACCTAATAGTAATCCACGCCCGGAGCGAAAATCATCAGTCGGTACGAACTTGGTGAGAAAGATGAAGAGGGTTCTTCATTTGCTTTGGGTAACCATACGTAGAATACACGCATAGTATTATGGATCCCAGCGAAACAAATATGGTATCAGACATAGACGGCTAGCAGGTAGGTTTGTGAAGTAAGGTAACAAAACTTCTAGCTATTAGAGATGAGAAAACTCGTTCATTTTTGCGAACTCGTTCACTATGGACCGGTCCTTTTCGGGACCCGTTCCTTTTCATTCGTTCACCGTTCCTTTTCATTCGTCCACCGTTACTTTTCATTCGTTCAACGTTCCTTTTCATTCGTCCACCGTTACTTTTCATTCGTTCACCGTTCCTTTTCATTCGTTCACCGTTCCTTTTCATTCGTTCAACGTTCCTTTTTTAATAATGATTATTTATTTTTATTTTCAATGTGTACTTAGTATTAAAAAAATAAAATCATAAACCAGAAATAATATGTTTACTCTAAAAACCGCGTTCTACAATATTGAATAAATAATTATAAAAATCAAATTAGCAACTTTTAAAAAATAACTAATATAAAGGCTTAATAATGTACCAATAGGAATTTATTTCTGAAGCGACAGGTCGGAGGAGAAAAAAGTTTTAGATAAAATATTGATATTGGCGATATAGGAAAAAAATGGAAAATAACATGTAGCGTAGATTGCCCAGCCTAAGCCAAAAAGGAAATTTTAAAAACTGAAAAATATGTCGCATGTTACTTGAGTGAACAGTAGCTAGACTGCTTTCGTTGTTGTTTCCTGTCCCAGAGGAAGTTTATTCCTCCAAAAGACTACCCCCAAAAATTCGATTCTTGATTGCTCTCTAACAGATACAAAAATAATTGTTTGCACTCGTGGCATAGGACAAGAAGCATTCTATAAAAAGAGAGGATTTAAGAAAACTCAGGAACCAGGGAATAAAATGAGGAACTGTTAAGATATATAAACTCCTTGAACCATTTTTTTTAATTTTAAGGCCGGAAAGTAATCAAAAAACGCACAGAAAAAGAAAAAAAATAATACAAAGTCCACACAAATTTTGCTTACAGATGTATCATAAATATTCCTCAAATGAGGTTGAACAGCGTTTCAATATGGAATACAAAAAAATTACAATTAACCTTGATATTAAAGGCATGAATTTTTTTACTTCTGCGTGTATAAAAATTTTCAGAGGATCATATTGGCCTCATCTGCGAGCGCGGTCGAATGAAGCGAGCAGACAGGCGCCGCTATAAAGATAACTAAGTAAAGTAGATTCCGGTTAATTGGGACACATCGGGACAGGCGCATATTTTCCCAATCAAGCGGCTGCCCCGATTAAGCGAAGTATCTCGTAAGTATTCATGGACGAATGTATGAAGAAAGATGATAAAATAAGGTTTACAATGCAAAATCTTTATTGATCTATTAATTAGTTTGATAAATCCGCGAAAACGATTTAAAAATTTTTCAGTTTAAGACTTGTTGAAAATATTTCTCTCGGCCTCAGGTGACGCTGGATGGATGCCTTATACGGTGTCCCATTAAAGAACAATGTGCATTTTATTAGTTAAGAATACGTGTACCTATGTGCATACGTTATATACACTTATCTCTTAACACATCGCCTTCTGCTCAACCACTGCCTCCATAGTCCACTCCCCTAAAAACGACACTACACTGGATGAAATTCTCGTCCGGAGTCCGGAAACTGAATCCGGATCCCCTACAGGCTGGTCTAAGGGCTTTAAAGGCAGGAATAGGTACCCATATGGAAAATAAGATTAAATGAAAGAAGTGGAACGCTAAAAAACCGTATCCTGATATGAAAAAAATTGCATTTCCTTGCGAATGTAGAGTCGATGTCGCCAATCCATGGCCCAATTAAGCGGCATGCTGTCCCCATTAAGCAGAGAAAACAGGGATATTCTTCAATTGGGTTCTGTTCCTCAAGACTTGCGCCAAATAAGCGGTTGGCCCAAGTAACTGGTGGCCCAATTAACCAGAATCAACTGTACTACTCATCAGTCCGCAAGGATTCGCGTATGAATTTTAAGGGTTCACCCTCCCACCTGACCCATTCTCATCCTGCTCCACCAAGAGACATCATTGTCGAAGAACGTGTTAAAATGTTGTAGAAAGACGTTTTTACAATCGGTATTAGTTTGGTTTGGTTATAAAAGGAAAAGAAAATAAACTAACTTAAGGGTTTCCTGTAAAAACTGGCTTAAGACAAGGGGATGGACTATCACCGATCTTATTCCATATAGTCCTTGAAAAGATCACGAAGGAAGTTGATATCCATGATCATATAGGTGTATCAGCGTGTGGAAAGAATATTACCCATTTAGCCTATGCTGATGATATTGTAATAATGTCACAGTCCCAGCAGGAACTTAAGAGCATTATGCTTACACTGCAAACTGCAGCCGGGAAATTTGGTCTGAAAGTAGGCTCAAAGAAAACTGAATACATGGTTATAGGAAGGTACCGACTACCGGATGTTTTGCAGATAAAAATAAATGAAGAAAATTAAAAGAGAGTTTAAGTATCTTGGTGCAATTCTGTCGGAAGAGGCATCAAATGAAGTAGAAATAAAAGCGAGAATTCATACTTGTAATACGGCATTCTATGCTCTGAACAATATTTGAAGTCCCGGAATGTATCAAGAGAGCTTAAAATAAGATTGTACAAGATATTAGTTCTCCTTGTGGTTCTCTATGGGTGCCAAAGCTGGAGAAAATGAAAACAAGATCTAAACAAACTTAATATTTGAGAGGCGGGTGCTCAGGAAAATATATGGACCAGTCCAATACGAATTAATAGGGGAATGGAGAAGACGAAAAATTCAGGAACCATATGGCCTTTATCGAGACAATACCATCGTAGGATTACTAAGAAGCAGGAGATTGGAATGGATAGGACATGTGCAACGGATGAACAATGAACGATATCCTAAACTTGCAAATTACATGAGCCCGGGGGTAAAAGACCAAGGGGAAGACCAAAGAAAAGATGGATGGATAATATAAGAGAGGATCTAGAGCAAATAGAAGCCTGGGAAGATTGGAGGGAAATTGCCAAAAGAAGAGAAGAGTGGAGAGCCTTGGTCCTGACATCGCGCGGTCCATCGGGCCTGATCGCGTAAAGTACGTTAAGTATTAGTTTGGTTTATTTTCAACCAATACATTTCAGTTGAAAAAGATTTGTCCAGCCAGATCGGCCTCATGGACCACTGGGTGCGGTAATCCTGAAGTCACGACATAATCGCACGATATCTCGTCGATATACAAAAGTCAACGAAGAGTATGACATTAAATAAACTAGTCTTTACATTTCTGTTCACCAGTAGGTAGTTATAACGCAATACCAGCGCATTAATTTTTACCAAGATGATGAAATTAGTTTCAAAATTAAAAAACGGTCAAACCAAAGGATTTCTGGAGAACTTTAGGCCTTATGCGTGTTCAAAAAATAGCGATATGAAATATTGACTAGTTTTCTTTAGTATTCGAAACTGAAATAGGTTCCATAGTTTTAGCTATAACTTGGTTAAAATTTTTCAATATGTTCAGAAACTAACAGAACTTTGTAAAGTTTCGCACAGAATATTCATTGGCCTCTCCAATATATATTTCACGTAAAACTGACCAAACTTTAGTAAATTCCTGAAAATTGTTAAAAAATAAGTGTTTGCATGCACATAAATCGCCAAATTTTTATATTTAACATTTGAATTACAGTTTAAAAATATTTTCGCATACCTCTACTACCTATGTATTACCTCTACTAGCTATGTTTCGAGGGTATTAACAGAATTGGGACAGAAATTGGTCTCGTGGAGTATATTAATGAGAACTCATCACCTGCGATGTGGCAGGTCCTCTCCATTAAAGTCGTTTAATATGAAGAACAGGTCCGTGGTTCCACGTGGCTGCCACATGGAATGCACCCGAGTGCGTGGATATTTGGTGGAGAAGGTAAGTTTTATAATTTCCACCAATTACCCGCCGTGGAAAATGCGTGGAAATTATGTGGAAATAGAAATTCCTAGATTGTGTAAAAACTCAACTATGTAAGCGAGGTGTGTCCTTCTAGATAACTATAAAGATCACAAAATAAATATTTAAAGCCTACAATCAAAATTTTCAGCATGGAATTGAAGGGCACCCAAGTGGAGTTTAAGTGGATCCCTGGTGGAAATTAGTAGGTTAAAAGATTTTGGTGGAATTCACGTGTGTGCGATGTGAAATCCACGCTGGACCAATGTGGATCCCACGAGGAAACTTGGCATCTTGGTGGAAATTTTGTGGATCTGGTGACCATATTCACGTGAATTCCACCAATGATTTCCACCTTCATATTCACGTGGTCCCCGCGTGGATCCCACCGACTTGTTCTCACTGGGTTGGAGTCTCGGTAATCTTAATGGACTCACTGGGTATCTTGTTGAAGTACCGTTTTTCTTGGACGGTTATACGCTATCCGACGCTTGAAAACGTATTTTTTACGACCGAAAACAAAATACTCGCCAACAAAATTCGGCGCCGAACTGAAAGAGACCAATTTAATGAGACCAAACTACATCCGAAATACTTCGGACCCTAAGAAGAAAGCGGGAACGTTTTCGAAGCATATCGTCCGCTGATTCCACGCAGAAAGGAACCCAGAAGAACTGCCTCATTCCCCAAATATAACACGAGGAAGCTCATTCGAACCCCCCCAATGTATGGGGAAATTATTTCTTTCGTGACGCTGTTGGAAGGGAATACAGGTCAATAGTGACACAAATAACGTGACTGTACAAGGAAAGCTTCATGCCCAAATGAAATAATCAGCAAGGACACTTTCAAGGATGATCAACGCGACATTTCGGGTTTTCTGACACTTCGTCGGACGCAATCGAGGATTTACGATTCGCGGAAAGAACAAAGTCGAAGAAGTTACTAACCTTTATCCTCTCTGTTTGCCTTGAATCCCGTTCCTGAAGGTCGACTGCTAATATAAAACGCTATGAATATTATCTGAGAAACCCTACGACATTCAAGAAAAATACAGGTACTCACAAAAATCCCCAATGGTTTTATTCTCACATAAAAAATGGATGTAAGTCTACTAGTAAAATCTGATCACAAATCAGTTGAACAGGTCAACTATATAAAATTTCTTGGTATCATGCTGAGGGCTAATTATCATGGAATGTAGGTACATGTAGATCTACTCTTGAGGAAACTGAGCTCTTCTTGCTACATCATTCGTTATTTTAGGAAATCAGTCAGTTTAGTTTTATTAACTATTTATTATGACCTTTTTTATTCTCATATGTCCCAAAATATTATTTTCTGGGGTTCATCCCCACATTCATTCAAATTATTCAAAATTCAAAAGTGTGCTGTGAGAGTATTCGCCAAGAAATCATATTGTGCCCCTTCCAAGCCCATATTTAAATTTCTTAAGATTCCTCCCCTTCAATGTGTATATATACCTTCTATTGTTATGATTATCAGGAAATATCTTCATGAGTTTCATCTAAACTCTGACCTTCATCAGTATTATACTAGAAAATCTGATCATTTGCATTTAAATAGCTCCAGAACTAATACCAAAAAACTTGGCCCTGTGGAAATGGGAATTAGAATTTATAATAAGTTGCCAAAAGAATTGAAATGTGTTAAATCCATCAATGTCTTTAAATCCAAGGTGAAGTCTTTCCCCCATTAAAGATTATTCTATTCAATTGATGAATATTTAAACAATAATTGATTGACTTTGTTTTTGTGTTTATCATACTAACAACATTGTAAATATTGTATGTATATTCTTTACCCTACTCTTGACGAGCCATATACATGAATGCAATATACTTGTCCTTTGGCAAATAAAATATAATATTATTATTGTGGGCTGCAAGCCCACCATGACCAATCTATCATAAGGTGGGTCCATCCACAGCTAGCTACATATATCTTGGAGGTGAGGGAAATCTTTTTTAGACACGCTTCACAACCTATTGTCATTCAACAGAAACAATTACAAGGCAAGGAATGAAATGAGGGAAATTTTTAAAGAAGGTTACTTTTGTGCGCAAAATTTATGTGAGAAAATTCAATCTAGACAGGGAATGGAACCAAGAAACGTTCGAATGATGTTTGAAGTTTCAAGGCTCATGGAAATGCACATCATCAAAAATAAAAGAAGAATGCTTTGTAAAGTTCCTCACAGATTTTATTGCACCGACCTAGGTTCTGACAACTTTTGCTATTTATATTTTTATAATAGCTGAAGAACGATGGAAATGTAATGGAGAGAATCGCCTACAAAGAAATCTAATGGAGAGTTGGGGAGAAAAGAAGCAACTTGAAAACTAATCAAAAAGGAAGAAAAAACCTTGTGAGAAAATCCCACAATACAACAGCCTCCAGAAGACACTAATGGAAGGAGAATGAAATGTGTAAACAATCTTGGGTGACCAAGGGTGGAGAACAAGAAGAAAACCATGAGGGATAGCAAAATAAGGAATTGTGTAGTAACACAATGGTTAGTTATAGAGAGAATGGACAGTGAGACAGGTGGTGCAGCTATCTGCAGAAAGATGAAGGCTCAAGATATAAGCAATAAAAACTTCAATGAGTCAATATTGGTGCAAAAACAACAATTTATAAAAAAGTACCCACCACTCCGCTCTAACTACAATGTAGCTACTATAAACTACTGATATACTTACCATTACATATCTCCGATTAGAAGAAGAAACAAAGTATCTTTCACAGTCTGTGACTCAACAGCCTCTTGAATAGGTGAATAAAATAACATACTTCGCGTTAACCTGAAACATGAAAAATCTTAATTAGCCAAGGATGTCATAATTTCTTGGGGCTTTTAACCAAGTTCCTCCTGTGAAGTCACACGTTTAATTCTCCCTATTCACCCGGGGCAGCTACTGACTAAGAATGTGGCTCCTCTTGGTAGGGACCTGGCGAATATCCACAGGAACACTCCAAGGGGTGCTTCCACAATTCAGAGAAGTTCAATATTGAAAATAGATCAACTATTCTTAAGGGTACTAATGATAAATTTTATTTAAATACAATAAATGCCTTCACGCGAGAGGCTTCAGCTGATATAACCATGGGTTATTGATAGGGACCCTGAAAAGTGGTAAATAAACTCGAGGGAAAGCGGTATAAAAATCTTAGTCACAGCGGGTTAAAAATCTCAAATTTCATGTTACAGCGGTAAAAAGAAAAATTTGTTTATTTCTCAATAAAAACAAACAAAGAACTATATAAATGACATGAGTTGAAGGGTAAAATATTATAATATCACAATCCAATACATACATAATAGAACCTTATGTATACATACATATGACAAGTATACCGCTGGACATCACTTAAATCTCATGCATGTCATACACACAGTGATTTCTCAATTCCATGCAGAGCCGAAGTATACATTTAGTTGCATTTCCAAAGTTTCTGGGGAAGCATTGGTTCTTAAGTCACTTAATGTATTTCCATAAGAGGAAATGGCACGCTCGCTGTCAAAATTTGAGCATGGAACTCACAATGCCATCACACAAGATTCCACGAGCTCACTGTGGTCTCCTTTGATACTCAACAATATATTGAGGACATTTACATTTTCACCTTCCTGTACTTTCTGTTTTACAATTGATTGTATGCAAAGATATCCTGGAAATAGCACAGTGCTTTCAAGTTTCTTTAAAAGGGGAATGGATGCTGCTGTCTGCACCACGGTAGTTTCAGAGTTTTCAATTATATTCTTCTCGTCTAATAGTTTACCCATATTTGAAGTGAACACTCGGGCAGTGTCTGATATCAAGAGCCTGGTTAACTTGCTCTCACACAAACTACCCAGATTTTCAAATGGCTGTTTAATATCCCCCCTTCTCACCATAGATTTAAGGCTATTAATGGCAGAAGTTGTCTGACTGCCTAACAGTCCTTTGCTAACTACTTTGAAGTTGTTAAGCAGGCCATCAATTCTACTTTGCAATTTATGTGAGAAAGGATATGATGATCCCTCTAAGGTGACGATGGAGTCAATTATTTGTTGCCCATGTTCTTTTAGAAAGGCTGCACTGGCAGTGATTATCAGAATATTTTGCTGTTCCAATTCGGTGAAGTATTTCACTGCAGCACCTCCTTCATCCACAGTCTTGCTGAAGTCTACCATATCCTGAATATGTTCCCCAATATAATGAGCAGATTTGTACCAAGAATTCCATCTCGTCATAACTGGTGATGGAAAAGAAGTTGTCCTTAAATCATCATCTGGATAGCGCTCTTTTATGAAGGAAATATATCTATGTTTCCTCTTTCTAATGTTCAGAAAGACCATTTTTCCATTGGACATACATGTGTGCAAGTGTTGAAGCTCCGAAGAAAATAAATTTGCTGCAAGATTCAGCTTATGGGCCCAACATTGAGCATGTACCATTGTAGGGCAGAGAACATTACACATTTGGGCACACAAAGTCGTGCACCTAGCTGAATCTGTTACGAGAGCTACTACATTATCATAAGGAATGTCAAATTCTTGTATCACAGTCATCACAACTCTTGAACATTCAGTTGCATTTGCCTGTAGTAGCATTTTAACTGCACCGACAAATATCTTCTGCTCAGCAGAACAGGACAGAACCCTTAGCAAGAGGATGAAGACACACCAACCCTTCCTGTCTGTGGTCTCATCACACATAATTGCAACTGGTTGGCCTTTAATTGATGCTTTTATCTTGTCCTTCCTTTTCTCTGCAACTCGTGGAGCATATGTTGCTCGGCAGGTATCAGCTGTGGGAATGTCTCCTGCTCCTGTAATTATTTAGAAATTTACAACTCTTTGTATTCAATGTTGTCAGAGGCAAAACAGTCAAAGATAGCTGTTGTTTCTAGAAGCATGAGTCCCGTGATATGTATTTCTGTTACACATCTACAGGCAAAAGGTAATAGCCTCACAATCTCTCAAAAGGTGACGAGAGCATAACTCGCCCAGAACACACATTTGGTTTGGTGTTTAATGCAGGTTGTTACTTCTTAGGTGTGCAGTTACACAACTAGACTTGTGCATTAAGAACTGATATTTCTGTAAAATTCCTTACCTATATATGGTCCAATTAACGAAACTTACCTGGTATGTATTTATTCATCCATGCTCTGAAGTTAGGATCATCGAACTTTTCCAAAGGTATGTTAGCTATTATTAGAGCACCAACTGTGTCACATATTAATTCTTCTTTTTCTTGCTTGACTTTTTTAGCGTTGTTGATTGAGTCAGGCATAGACAACTGTCGCTTAATGTGATTGCTGCTTCCTTCAATGATTTTCGATTTTTGGACATTATTGATGTGCTTGCTGCTGTCCCTAATGTGTTTCATAATCGAATCTTTTCTACTCCAGTCAATTCGAATGTTGCAAAACTTACACATCATGATTTTACTTCTAGCGTCAAATATATATAAACCATCTCCTTCAAATTCCTTTTGGCGATCATATATACTAACAACTTTGGGCATTTTGGTCTATAGTGATACTGTTGGTTAGGCTTGTGCGATGAACGAATTTGCCCAAATAGGGTCGATGATAAAAATCGTCGAAATGATTCGGATTCGACGATTGTCATCGACGACGATGTCGATAAATTCATCGCCGTCGATGAACTCACCGGCCTCGATAAGTCGATAAATTCATTCATCGCCGACGTAAAGGTAGGGATAGGCATGGGCGGGCGACGCAACACAAATAATTGTCATCTAATGGGGATGGACTCATTGACTCATCTACATCGGTGAATTCATCGACTCATTGACGTCAGTTTATTTATCATCTCATCGATGTCTGTTAATTCATCGAAGTCAGTGAATTCATCGATGATCGATCACATTCATTGTCATCGACGCGGTTCATCGTAACGCAATGACTAAAATCATCGTCCATTAATTTGATGAATCGACTCATCGCACAAGCCTACTGTTGGTGGTAAAGAATACCCCCGATTGAACCATCTACATGTGGTGATACTAATTCATTCACGAATGTAATGAGAATCGGAAATGTTTGCATGTCCAGACTCATCCGTTGACCCCGGTACACCAGCGACGACACGGCCGGCAAGTTTCACCGGCCCCAACACCGCATCAGTTGGTAGCCTTGAAGCTCTCTCCAGCGGGGAAACTTGAAGCCGAATTGACCACGGAGGAGGATATCCTACTCCGTGGAATTGACGATCGCTTTTGCGCATTTTGCCATGTTGTGGCTATGAAAACATTGGGTGATCCTATGCAAAAACATTGAAATCTGGCGACTTTCGTGGCTTTATTGTGGCTCAGGTGTGGATGCATTGAGTCCATCGAGGATTTTGTCGAATAAAACGTGCTTGTGGCTGCCACCAAAATCAAGATAAGTGCGAAGTCTCGCGTTTTATATCGTAAATTGGGGAAATAAAGCGAGTGCCGCGAGCGGCCATCTGGGCGTGAAAAATGGTATCGTGCTCTGCATTTGGCTGC
Source organism: Ceriagrion tenellum (assembly GCA_963169105.1). Lineage (NCBI taxonomy): Eukaryota > Metazoa > Arthropoda > Insecta > Odonata > Coenagrionidae > Ceriagrion > Ceriagrion tenellum. The sequence goes on from OY720639.1 coordinate 13,780,120, forward strand.
CGAAACAGAATAAATAAGATATCTAAACAGCTACTAATATTATCGTTGAAACTAATATTATTGTCTTTCCCAAAATTCTTCAGTTTGGAACGTATTTATGCTCTGTATCAGTCGACTGCGTTCGATTTTTTGTACAGGTAATTTTACTCGCTAGTCTATTTAGCGTAGTTATTAGTCCTTCGGCATCAGTGCCTGTAGATGGTGTCAGGTATAAAGGGTTGGTGTTAGAGACTCTTAGGTGCACGACGCCGTCACATAACAACAATTGTATTCATTCCATCCCATGCGGTAGGTATCAAACATTTTGAACCCTGGAAGTGGTCAATGAATAGGACGAATTTTATTGCGTGTTTATGGACGTCCAAATAAAACCTAAAAAATTTTCAATAATTTTTTGCAAAATATCACACGGAAAGTTAAAAAAAAGGTGAAATTTCGCAAAAAAAATTGTGCTAAAAACCAAAATACGTAAAATTTCGCGCTTAAAAATGTATTCGCGAAATTTCGGTGAATTTCGCAACCTTTAAAATAGCTAATTATAACTTATAAATAGTTCACGCATCAAAATAACAACTTTCTTACTCTTTAAAACAAGTTCGTGCAAAAACTCATTCACGAAATTCCAGGGTCCCTAGTTATTGATGGAGGTGGAAATCACTCATCAGATGGGGATATTGGATGCCTCGTTAACAGGAAAGGAAGAACTAAGCAATACAAGAAAGCATTAAGAGCATGGATTCAAAATCAGGAGTATGCATTCTATCCTTTTGGGACCATATTTAATCATGAGATTTTTCAGACAAAGTGAAGTTGATGAGATTATCCTCCTTAAGTCAATGCTACTATGCCTTCCATTTTCTTCTAGCATACTACCCAAAGTAGCTAAAATGTTAAACATGCTCCCTTTTAAATCCTACTACATTTATGACAAGCCTCGACAGAAAAAGTGCTTGGGCCATAGGTGGTCTGAAAAAGTGCCTTCTCCTCAAAATCTCCCATAAAAAAGTTAGCAATCACAGAAGATAATGGTGAACCCATTGCTACACCATCAGTCTGCTTGCAGAATATTCCTTCAAATTTTAAGTAAGTCGTAGACAGTGCATTGCAAAAGAGATTCACTGTGTCATTTTCCTGTGTCTATTTTCCAGGAGCCAAAGTGTGTTGGCATGCAGGACCCGGGTAACCGAAGACATCACATCTAGGCTTACCATGATGTCCGATTCATTCAGGCGAATGTCAGCACAAGGATTTTCACAAAGTGTGAAGAATTCATCACATGGTGTCCACAGTGGCCAACGTGTGGGGAAAGTTTTTGGGACCTGTTCCTTTTCGCTCGGTCACTATTCCTGTTTATTGTTGATCATGCATTTATATTTTTAACATGTTGGTGTTTTAAAATATGTAAAGGGTAAGTAAAAAAAACTAGAAATACTTAGTATACGGTAATGATGGTGTTTAAGAATGTTGGATGAATTAAAAGATGGAGGGTAATAATACCAACTTTGACATGGTTTTGTAAAAAGGTTTAATTTAAACAAGTACAAAACTGTACCGCTAATTACTTCACTAGCATCAGCAAATGACTTTTGGGGTATTATAAAGATAATCCTATCTCAAGACCATAGGAGCGAAAATAATAACAGTCCAAAAGGAACGATGGACCAAAAGGACTGGTAAACCAAAATGAATGATAGACCAAAACAACGATTCTACAGAGATTTTACTGTGTCCTTGGATTCAAATGACCAACTGACCGAAAGAAACAAAGGAGTGAAAGGAACGGTCATTCCATATAAGTCGGTCCTCCCATTCAATTCAATGACCAGTTCCTTCAGACCCGTTCCTTCACAAAAGACACACCTCCACTTATCACTGGTTTTAAGGCAGTACTTAAATGGTATTCCATGCAGGCAGTACTTAAATGGTATCCTTCGGAGCCATTCCTTCACAAAAGACCCACCTCCACTAATCACCGGTTTCAAGGCAGTACTTAAATGGTATCCCATGGCTCTGTTGAAATTTTATTTTGTGTGCCTTTTGGGCTTAATATAAGTTTATGATTATTTAACTTCATTCCATATTTCCTTGCACTGAAATTTTAAAGTATCTCCAAAACATTAGTACATAATCCCTTTCAAAGACTGACTAATCAGTGCCTGATCATTGGTGAATCTAACGTACTTATGTAATGAAGCAAAGGTGACCACAAGTACCCTTGTCTGATCCCAGTACCGATAGCTGCCCACCCTCACCTACACCCTTTGGGCTTAAAATAAGTTTATGATTAGACTCCTGTCTCCACTCTATGCCCATTTCACGGAATATCTTAAATAGTTTTCCCCATCTACTCTGTCAAACACCTTTTCATAATACTCCAACTAAGAAAAAACATCCTGGCTATACTCCATGTTTCATTCTACAAGTGTCCTCATGGTTCCGATTTGAACTGGGATGAGTGCTACATGCCTGGTGTGGAATCATCCCGTGCCACACACCCTAGTGGTGGCTTGCACGGTATTATGTAGATGTAGATCACCTCAATTGCATTTTGAGATGACCTTTCCTTGGGGAACCCAAACTGGTCATTGCACAAGTAGTACTTAGCCCTACTCTCTAGTGTTTACTGATTATTCCAAGCAAAACTTTGGCTGGAGGAGATATCAAACTTATGGTTCTGTATGGCTCCTAGCCATCCGACACTTTCTTCCATGAGATAGGAATCAGGACTGTTTTCACAAACCCCTCTGACCATACTCCAACGTCGTAGAATGTGTGAAAAAGTTCAAAAAATAGTTGTCTACCTTCATTTTCCAAATTCCTAAGTAACTCAAAAGGTATGTTATTCACTCCCACAGCTTTTCTTGGCTTCATCACTTTTAATACTTTCTCTATATCACCATCAAGTATATTTGGTCTGTGGTAACCCTCATCTAGGATTCTCACTGTCCTCTAAATCTAGGTTAACTTGTTTAGTTTCGATACAACTGTCATATAGATCCTCCATTTATTCTTTCCACTGCTCTTCTATTTCTTCTTGCCCAATTAATATCCTACCTATTTTGTCCTGGAAATTTATTCTGTTTGCCCTCTCTTACCATCTGGTACCACAGTTTTCCCTTTATTACCGCCTTTCAAAGGAGTGTGATGATTGTGATATAGAAGAAGGCAAGGACTGACAAATGTGAGGTGCACCAAAACTTGAGTCTAGTGTCACATGCATATAAAATTCTTACATTAATAATAAGCTGAAGAACAGAAAGGAAAATTGAAGACAAACACTACGAAAACCAGTTTGGATTTAGGAAGAACAGGGGTATCAGTGAGGCCATACTCTGACATATTCAGAATGAGAATCCTGAGAATGATGGTAGGGAAAATAAAACATGTGAACAAGCCATAATATATCACTTTTGTGGACCTGGAGAAAGCCTTTGACAATGATGAGTGGAACAAGATGTTTAAACTGCTGGAAAAACTCGGAATGGATTACGAAGACAGAAGAATAAGCTATCAAATATGCAGGAGGTATGTCATCACAATGTGAATAAGAGACAGAAGACTGATAGAAGCAAAAATTAACAAAGGAGTAAGACAAGGATGCAACCTCTCACTAGCACTGTTCAACATGTACTTGGAGAAGGTCATAAGAGAAGCACAATCAATGAGACTGAGTAGAATCAAGATAAACGGAGAAGAAATAAACATGCTCTGCTTTGCAATTAATATTGTAGTCATGGCTGGAAATTGCATTGATCTTCAAAGGTCACAAAACAGAATGGACCAAGTTCTCCAAGAATAGAACATGAAAATAATTATGACAAAGACAAAAATCCTAGTATACAGAAGAGAGAAGCTGAAAGTAGAAGTGACTCCAAGTGTAGAAGACCTAACCTAAGTGTAAAAGACAAACCCAGGTGTACACGAGGTACCAGGAGGTAAGGGAACTATCATTAGATAGGGAAGGGTGGAGGGCTGCAGTCAATCAATCTTTGGATTGAACGACCAATGAATGAACCACCTGGTAGCATGACGAAAAAGAAAAATCTCTTAGTATATTCCGCTCTTAAAACTTTAATTCCTCACCTAGGTATAGATTGCCTTGCAAGGAATGACGAAAAAGAAAAATCTCTCAGTACATTCCACACTTAAAACTTTTATTCCTGACCAAGGTTTCAATTGCCTTGCAAGGCAATAAAAGGTCAGGAATAAAAGTTTTAAGTGTGGAATATAGTAAGAGATTTTTCTTTTTCGTCATGTCTGCGGAATTCCACAAAGTTACACCTTCAACCATTAAGTTTACACCTGGTAGCAATTTTTTAAGATGATTGCATTTTATTTGAGCACATAATGCACCCACTTACCCTCCTTCTCTCTACAGGTTTTTCATTTCCTTCCACTGCCCTTTCCATCAGTTTTCCCTCACCTGATTCGTTACTTAATGGAGTTGAGTATGTAATTCTTTGTACTTCCTATTGGTGTTGACAATTTTCCGTTTCCTTCTCTCCTCCAATTTTCTAATCATTTCTTACTTACCCCACTGCTTCTTTACACCCCTCGTTTCCTAAGATCCTATAGTTTCTTACGCTGCTGATACTATTCTTTTTTTCTCAATTGATCCTATTTCCTCTGCCTCACTATGTTCTTTTTCAATAGCTCTAGGTATTCCCTCATTTTCAACCCTTTCAAAGCTTCCAAGTTCCATTCCTACATCCTCCTTTCACTAAGCCTTAGGAACCCAAAATCACATTTCACCATAGCTAAATTATAATCTAGGCATTTTTTGATCTAAGTACATGTGACATCGCAAAGTACGCTTTATTGGCTAGTGTCATTCTTCTCTGGACTTCTCCCTCTTCTGTGCCATCTGCATTTAATTCCACCCCTAAGTATATAAATCGGTCCACTGACTCAATGGGGTCACCAAGCATTATCTGTGAGCCCCTGTTCCCTCTTTTCTGTAGTAGAATTTTGGTTTTTGATGCATTTATCTCAAGGCCAATGCTCTTAGCATGATTTTTTATTTGTAGATAGGTTTGCTGTGCTTCTACTGCTCTTCGGCTCATAACATTAATATAATCTGCGTAGGAAACCAGTTGCGTTAATTTGTTGGTTAGTAAGTTTTCTCTTCCTGACTCCATCTGCCTCATTACGTACTCTAGAGCTATGTTAAATAGGGTAGGAGCAAAACCATCTCCTTACTTCAGACCCTTCAAGATTTTGAATACATCTGTCAGTTGGTTTTGGATACGTACCACTGCTACAGTTTCCTCCATTGTCGTTTTGATTAATCTTATTAATTTGTGTGGGATTTTTAGTTCGAGCAGTACTTAGATCAAAAAATTCCCATCGTAATAGCAAGTTAAAAATGTACAAGTCAATTATAAGACCCATTGCAACTTATGGATGTGAAGCATGGAGTGTGACAGAGAAGACGAAAAGCATACTTGATAGATTTGAAAGGAAAGTGCTTAGAAAAATTTTAGGACCCGTTCGGGAAAACAATATCTGGAGAAACAGATTCAACCATGAATTATATGGTATTTTTAGAGAACCCCCTCTGTCAAAATACATCCGACTACAGCGATTGCAGTGAGCCGGGCATGTGGCTAGAATGGACGACAAAAGGATACCAAAGAGAACGTTAGACAGCCGAATGTACGGTAAAAGACTAGTAGGAAGACCACGCAAACGCTGGGAAGATGAAGTACAGGCTGACACACGGAATCTCCTAGGACTACGACTGTGGAGGAGAGCGGCAAGTGACAGAGGCATGGAGGCAGAAGTTGAAGGAGGCCAGGGCCCAAACTGGGGCTGTAGCGCCATAGGAGAGAGAAATTATAATCTGATTACTCATCAGCCCCCAGATAGCTCCGGAAGTTCTTGACATGGATTATGAATCTATGCCAAACTATGATGTAATCCATTTGATATCTTCTCGAGTCCCCTAGCATTTCCCATGTGAACTTCTGCCAGAGATGATGTTTAAATGAAGTATTGTTACTTCCCATATATTTCTCCAACAAAATTCAACTACCTTCTCACCACAATAATTTCTTGTTCTTATTCCCTACCCTTTCACTTCATATCCATCTCTCCCCACCTCCACTAGTGCATTCCAGTTGCCCATTACTCTCTAGCTGTTCATACATTCCATCTACCTTTTTCTTCCTATGATTACTTGCCAGCCTGAGCACCTGGACCAATACCAAATTTTTCAGGTGTGCTCTTATTTCCATCACTAGTATCCTATTTCATGGCTGTTCTAGATTTTTTACCCTCATCCCTAATTTTGCATTCAACACAATAGACATCCATATGCTGACTCTCATCCTCACCACTATAAATTACCCTCTAGCTATCACTCCATTAGTCCCCACTGTCCATTCATCTCACCTCACACAACCCCAAGGCATATTTTTCCCATTATCCATTTCCTGGTTTTATTTCATTATCTTAAGGTTCCAGGTTCCTATATTTATTAGTACTTACCTCCTCTTCTTCTTTTTCTTCTCATCTCTACAGATCCTTATATCCTGTGGATGCATTGTTTAGCAAGAATTTCATGAGATGACAACAGTGAAGGCTTTGCCTCCTCCACCGCCAGGCACAATTCCAGCCCCAGTGGCATCCTGTTCTCTCCAGGATTCATTTCTCTAAGAATGACTTTCATAATCTAAATCTCTGATATTTGGGAGGGATTCCCATTCTACTTCCCAACTGTGCTTTTAACATGACATCATTGTGGGAAAAATCTTTCATCTGGCTCCAACACTTTGACCCATCTGGCATGAGTGGCCCTGGGGACTAGGAACAATCATAATCGCTCTCACCAGTCCAGTTCTGGGGGTCACCGAAACACAGAAGTCCTTCTACCATGTCAAGATTGTAGTTTGCTGAAAGAAAGGAGACTAGTAGTAGCCATTTTTTTCATAAACTTTGCATCAGTTACCCAGACAACTCATCTACTTTGAAAAAGTCAAGAGTATTGATGCAAGTAGACTTCCTCACTGAAAATACTCTTAATCCACGGATGGCCCAGCTCAAACAAACCTGCTTACTTCCCATTGGATTCGATAGTAAAATGAATAACAAATTAAGTCAATTTTCTTACACACTAAGTTTACTAATCAAACTCATCGAAATGAACTCGGACCGATCTGAACATTCTAAGTCAGCCGTCCCTGATCGCCTAGTTTACCAATGCGAAATCCATTGAAACATTGATTTGAATTGGTTCATATTGATTTGAAATCACAGACTGGCAGAGAAAGCAGGCTGAGTTAGCCCGCTTCTCATATCGATCCCACTAGCCCGTTGTGTTTACCATACCAAGCTGAACCGGCCAAATCGATCCGAGTTCGATTGGTAAACAAAGAGATAGTCAAGCACACTTCCAAATAGGGCCTCCCCCCTTGGCAAAGCTATAATCCCCTTGGCAAAGCTATAATCCCCTTGGCAAAGCTATAATAAAGCCATAAGGGGCTGTCCCATAATAGGTTAGACAAGCAGTTTTCAACACAGGACCTTAGAGCCACTCTCAAATCACCAACCACCTCAAAAGCTTTAACATCACATGGCAGAACTTGAGTATTATAGAGAGATTGTGATCAATTAAATCACCTGCCTATTGCTAACCACTACTGAGAGACAGTTTCCTATTTCCTAGACTTTGCGATGAGTGGCACAGAATCAGATTGATATGATTGGAGGAAAATGTTTCATTAGAACATACACCCCTGAACAGTAACTGAAGGTCCTAATAGACGTAACACATTGTAAGGACCAGAAACATAAATGTTTCACAAAGAATTTCAAAACAATCAATATTTGAAGAAGGAAATGAGCAATAAGTTTCATAAGTTCAGTATCATGGACTATTTACCGAATTTAGCATTACAGCATAACAATGAGCAAACGAAATCGAGAGTGGAACAGTTTGAATGGGAAAATATAAGTGGGATGAGTTGCCAATCCTTGGACAAGGAAATGATCAGAGATAAAATGCAGATAATTTGGACCTGTAATAACTGTCATGGTTCCCCACGGAGCCGAAGAGAGTTAACGCACTGCTATCCATGAGAAAAAAATCAAGAAAGCATTAAACTGGATATCATGAACACATCCACAGTTTAGTCATTCCAATATAAGCAACGGATAAGCAGACACTAACAAGATCAATGCCAATTCAATTAACGCATCTGGGCCAAATACCCTACTGCGGTGGCAGAGATTTCGTAAAGCTTGCATGATTAAATTTGTGCAACGAGATTGCACCCTCAGGAAGAATACAAAATCTTCTTAAAAGCTCTAAATTCATGCAATACATAACTTCAACTAACTAAAATTTCATTACATTTCACCAGAAAAATCAATGATAAGTCGTTTAAAGGCCACGTAGTACTAACATTTACCAAATATTCCACACACTCGAGAATAAAGAAGTTAATCATTTCGTATTTCATACTGGCACACGAATAAATATGTTTTTCATCTGTTCGACTGAGTAGTTCCTCAAAACGCCAAGAGGGGTCTCTGTAGTCCCAATCTATAAAACAACCGCTAGAGGCCGCCTGTTCAGCGAAGAGCAGCGCGATCTCAGCACTCCAGCCGTCGGCTTAGTTGAGTGTGCTTCGGAGTAGTAGCAGAAGGAATTTTGAACCAGTGATATTATTTAGTGCTACGTTATTATGTCTTGGAAAAGTTACCGACGGTCTTTCGAAATGCGTCCTTTGTGTCTTCTGGTGCTTTGTGTTCTTCCAGTGTTTGCTAATGGCTTGGGTAAGGAGAAATTTATTGTTTTTAATTTTAGGTTACGGTTTGCCTGCCATGGGATACCGGGCATGAGTCACGTAGGCTATAAGAGGACCTTTATCATGTAAATTATTGCATTCCGAGTTAATCATAAGTGAAAAAATGCATTTTATGTGGAATAAAACGTGTGTTGGGGCGTATAAATGCTCTCAAGTGTGTCACTAATGCTTACCTTACTATGAACACGCTGTTACTTCCGCAACCTTGGACTATAGTCGATAGGTGATTCCTCAGCAAATGCCGGTATTTAATGCTTTAGTATGTTAATATTGTTATTAAAGTTCGTGTATTCTTCGTGAGTCGATTCGTTTTCTGCTATTATTGGAGATATATTAATTCAGAGCATGGGCCATGAGTTATTTTTGTGTATCTTCTCTCTCGTACATTGATTTCTACTTTTCTCGTGTGCTTATCTGCGTTTTATATATCTCTCTCTGGCTTCATTGACTTAGAGCTTATCAAATACCAATGAATTTTTTTTGTATTTTGGAACGAAAGGATGCTTCAGTAAATATACACTTCACGAGTACTATTTTGCTAATTAATTGCCGCATGAAACTTCCACCCTTCTATGATTGTATTGAATTTGGAACGCATTAATCGCGTAAATTACTCCTGATTAAACGTTGTCATGCATTTTCAATTAACTGTTTTCGAGGTGTAACTAAATGGTTTTACGAATCGTTTTTGGGAGTCATGTTGTCTAAATTATTTAGTGTGCACTTATGTTGGTAACGCCAAAGAAGTCAATTACCATTAATATGAGGCATTGACGTGTTTTTTTATGTAATATACCCTGTATAACCTGTTTGACTTCAGATCTAGTGTTTTGATAGGGGGCAATTAGGGTTAGCCACGAGTAATGCCAGAGAGGTTAACTGTCTTCTGCCATTCAAGTAGGTTGTGATTTGCTTAAATTAACCCCAATTCATGAGTTCAAAAGGTGAAGGCAATCGTCGTCCGATTATTTTTCTTTCGGAGATGAACGCCTCTTGACCATGTATCTTGATTAGAGTCATTGTGAACGGTCTCGATGAAAGCCTCCTTCCGATATAGTTCTTTTCGGAAACTACTGATTTTCTACTCATTGTCATCGTAAGAGGATTCACGTCTAGCGTTAGCGAACTTATACACCGTGAGTATGTAATGTGTTTCACCTTGCTCATTGCAGATTGGAATATTTGTATTTAAGTTGAATCATGGATTCATTTAGCTGCTTCGGGGACTGTGATTTGTGAGTTCAGATGTTCGCTGTAAGATACCAATTCTGTGGCAAACCATGAATTATTTTTTAACCGAAGTATTGTAATTGAGAGTTTTAATTGTCGTTGTGAATTATTCTTTCCTAATTTCGCTTTTTGAATGATATGTTTTTTGATCTGTCCCTGTAAGCATCCCTGACGAAAGCCCTTCAAATATGTTACCAGATACCTCCTCATCAATTCAACGTGCACATCCTTATGTTGAGTAATCGGGTCGTTTTGCATTCCCGGGTGTGTACTAGATTGAGTTGCTTTTGAATTCCCGCTACGCGTCACATGGCGCTGGCCGGCTCGTGGCAATGGATGAAGTGTATTGGGGAGCTGTATGAGAAAATACGTCACGGTATGTTTGATGTTTCAGAAATAAAAGTCTGATTGCTTTGGTGTATATTTTTAATGTCTAGGTTTGCAATGGACGTGGGGCATCCTTCAAGTTAGCACCTTAATTTCACTTGGTTTTCTGATCTGCAGGTTACGTTGTACATGCATACCCTTATCATGTAATGAAACCTTTCAATACTACCAACATTTATTTTACTTCATTGATGGTTTTGGGTGTATTTTGGGCTATGATTACGTGGTCATTTATGATAAGGGATACTGTTATATTACATAACGTGAGACATTAATCATACACATTGGAATACGGAATTCCCATAGGTCCTAGTGCCTCCATAATTATTATATTTTCATAGTTGAGATGTTTTGGCTTATTTGTGATAGAAATGCAGTTTATTGTTCAAATTCTTGGATTATGCTTCCCTGATATCCTCTCCTCTCTGTAATTTGTGTTCGACTCATTTTCCTGGAGTCATGGAATTTTTATCTGCAGTTCTTTATCCGACGATAGTACCCACCGAGAAAGGGTTTAATGTCATCTCATTTCTCCTTGTCTCCATTATTGGGAACCAAACCTACTCGGGGATGTTTCACGCTGCGATTATCTGCTACATCCTAGCAGATGGAACAGAAAACTAAGCATTTAACGAGAGTAATCTTGCACGAATCGGATACGAGAATGCGCTTGATGGAAGCCGTGAGAGATCGGGTTGGTGTGAGTACTCACCTACCACACGGGCGGCCAGGGTTCAAATCCCTGCAGAGGTGGATGTTTTTCAGAGGGTACCCGATCCCTTCTTGGGTGTCTTGTGGAGGGCACTTCAAGTAGAGCAGTTAAACCGTGGTCCCCTTGGCGCCTTTCGTTAAGAGCAGGCTAATGCCGACGCCGGGTTTCTTATCCAACCTTCCTTACCTATCCACTATGGTGCAAATGACCATAGTCGTCGGTCGCCTCCCCAAATATTCAATCTAATCCGTGGTGGAAGCCGTATAGAGCCCCCAACAAATGGGTCTTAAGGTATAATTTTATATCTATAATATTTATTTGCATTAAAATATATTTAGGGGACCATTTTTTGTATTAGTTCATTGAAGACATAATGGATGTTGGAAGTCCCTTGTTCTTCCGGTATTTAGCCTGTCATGGTTCACATAGGACTCTTCTAATGTTTGACGCCATTTCATTTTTTTTAGAGAGAGCCACGGCTTAAGAGAGACCAATATCAACAAGTTTGAAGTTCCTATTTCTTTCGTTAACTGCGCCGTAATGCTAGACATTGACGTAATTTCCAGCGTTAGTGATAGAATTCGTAGATAAATTGTTGCTCGGGTCAGTTCAGCAATCAGTTCCCATCGCGTGGTGTTGTGTACCTGTTATCGCTATGTTTCGGACTTACGCTTTAAATTAAGATTTGGTGTTCAATGGCTAAATCAAGGATAGTTTTCAATGCATTAAACATTTCGATAGCCGTTGACAAATTGCGGTTCTTCTTCAAAATTTCATTTTCAGAGAATATTGACTACGTCACCAAACATTATCACTGCTCCAGAGTTCCTTGACACTTGTAGCTACGGAGGTACGATCTTTCTCTCCTACTGACGCTACAATCAAATCCAACGTACCTTTGTGACTTTTCAGCTTAGTGTCAACGTATGTTCCATCAAAGTTTTTCATAACTCACTTCAATTTAGGGTTATGCCGAGTGCAAAAATATCATCAAAAGAGTTGCAATGGAAAATAGGGCTATGTTATTTTGATGCTCGTTCCCAGTGAACTATTTTCGACTGTTTTCTATGTCGATTCTTCGGCCGAAATGTATTTGTTGTTAATAGTGTTTCAATTCATGTCTCCTATGCCTTTATAAAACCATTGTCGTCGTTTAAAGTATACTTAGACCATTGGAGGACGACGCAGTTGTGTACGGAGTGATGTTAAAACAGGTGGAGGGGGTTATTACCGAAGAATCTTGTAGCAATCCAAGTCTGGTGCGAAAAATGGCGGTTGGAACTAAACCTAGAGTAGTACGCTGCAGTACTTTTTTTGGGAAAGAATACCCCGGGACGATCTTACAGGAAAGCGAGTACGACGCGTCGCGACGGTCACCATTAACGGACAACGAACGCGGTGAAACCCCGAAACGCCCTTTGCGTCGAATATGAAGGTATCTGATGATACTTATCAACAGAGAATGAGCCTCAATATTAAGAAGGCTAGGGTGAATATTACTTCTTCTGCTTCTACTTACCCTGCTAGCCACCAGAGGGGTGTTTGGCCGGGGGTGACATATCACCAACATGAACTACAGTGAAAAAAATTTACTTGCACCAACATGCACCACATAATAGGTATTCCACTAACTTACAGAAGCTACAAAATTATTTTATAATGTAAGTACGTAAACGTGACACAAGAGTGATGCAGGGAACATGCATATCATGGTGTTTGCACTGCTCGACAGATTAGAAACATTTATTAAGGGGTACATGACTTAATCAGCTACAATACCTGTCAACTAACCTAACTCAAAGTCTTAACGCAGCCATTATGGTTCCTTCGATAGCGGGAAAAACACAATTTGAAACGTTCCTGTTCCACAATCTATTTATTTTATTTTAATCATTTGATGTACTGTAGTATGTTGGAGTTCGTAAGATATTGAAAACATTGACTGACAAAATCGGTTTTGAATTTACTTAAACGATTGAGTCTAATTTTCAATCGACCTTCTGTTAGCGATTCCCATCCTAGTTTTCGCAAGTGGTCAGTTAAACTAACGAGACAATCATAACGGCCTTTCGTTGTATCTTGCTGATCTTCTCTGCTTGCGTTCTAACTCTATCATTCACTAGAGGAATGACCATGTCTAGTGGTTTCGTTCGAATATCCTAGGAGTGCATTGAATGAATGTGGGTATGATTAGAAGGACGTTGAGCAAAGACCTTCTGTTGTCAAGGAATCATTCATGAGAAAGTGTGGAGTCTTAATGACGATGGCTCATAGTCAAAGAAATATGATGAATTTTTCATGTTGCAATTAGCGAGTTAAATGTTGGCGGATCGTCGATTCCTCACATCCAACTATCGATTTACCCCTTGGTTTCCGTGACACTCTTAATCATGGACTGTTTTTGATCCATATTGTACATCTACATACTACCCCGCGAGCCGCCGCATGGGCGTGTGGCAGGGGGTGGTAGGTCACCAGCCGTGTAAAGGTGTAAACTTTTTGGAGGTGAAATGGTGACACGTACTATGGGAGTGTATTTAAAGGAGCTGAGTTTTTATTCTGGCCGCTTATTGTTCGCGGAAAGGACGAGTTTTTGTACCAATCTGTTCGGCTGTGTATCTCTCTTATTTTATCGCATCTGTCAGACCTATAAATGTTGTGGGGCGTCGTGATAATATTCTGTGTCACTCTGATACACACCAGTTCTGAATATCTCCAGCAGCCTAAGCTCAGCGTGCAGCCTCCGAGTGTTTAGGGGCTCCAACCTTATTCCCTCTAACAGTTGTGTAAAACTGCATGTTCATTCGTAGTACTTTTTAACGGAGCGTGCTGCTTTTCTTTGTATTTTGTTAATTGTTTGGGTTAAATCTTTATGACCAGGGTCCCAAATGCTCGCGGCGTATTCGAGGTGTGGCCTAACCAGGGCAATGTAGCATCTCTCTTTTACTTTTTCATCCGAGGGCCTTCCTATTATACGTTCAACCAAACCTAGTTTCTTTAATGCTGTGCCGCATATTATTTGTACGTTTGTTCCCCACGATGTATCAATACTTGTCACTTAATTGCCCGTCCATGACGTTCTGGACTCAAGCCAGCGGAAGCGCCCGGCGATTTCTCCCTTTCATTTATTTTCCCGCGCTTTCTCGCCACCCCGAGCCGCAGGACATGATTCTTGACCTCGGCCTTACTCCGATTTCCCCTGCGTGCTTGGCTAATTCACGGGAATCGTGGGGTAGTGGGTGGGGTTCTTGCATTCGTCCGAGTGAGACGAAAAAGATACGAATGAATTTACGCGCGCGTCCAGCCGTGCCTCCATTGCTCGAAGATGTCCGGTCACGTAGCAAGATTGCCCCTAACCTACGTGAGCTTGGCTTTGAACTCGACCCTTCTCCCTCTGCCCTCCTCCCCCCCCCCCCCCACGTCTTATCTTGAGGAAGGAAGTGTAAGAATTCACGGCGTCGCCGAACAATCGCTCGGAGAAAGTGTGGCCCGTTTGCGGAGAAATGAATCCACAAAAAATTCCGTTTCGTTTTGAAATATTTACATGCACGAAGTGCCTCTATAAGCCCCCTCTTACGGTACTCCGAGCGAGATAGTCCCCTAGTCGTAATAGACACCATTTTCGAATTATAAGTTTACATTTTACCAGCTGTAGGACACATGAATTAAATGTTTCATTATTAATGGTGCAATAATATAGTTTTATATGGTAAAAATTATAAGTAATTAAATGAAAATATTTAAGTATCTCTTTAACTTGACTCATTTTTTTCGCGCGGTGCGTTTTAAACTCCATCAAAGCGGAAGGTTTTTTGTGATACCCAAGAACCTATTGCGGTGCCAATATCATTAATTATCAAAAATAGTTGAGAAAACATACAAAATACTCGCTGTTAGTTTTTCTACGATATCTAAGTGTTAGAAATGCTTCATTTTTTCAATAATTCCTCTCTGGAGTGCATACACGTACCATTTCCCATGTAAAAGGGCTGGTATTTTTCGGCAAACATCTCGGAAAGTAATGCGGTAAGAGGTTAAATTTTTTATGTCAATGGAAGGGTGAGCTATTCTTCTTTAAAATGAGACCAAATTCTTTGATTTCTGGGTTAAATGATATTTCGCTCAAACTACCTTAAGATGTGTGGATCGGGGTGATATGCGCCACGATTCGATGCATGCATTCGTTATTCGTCCCAGTTCTGGGTAGAGCACCTTAAAGCTCCCCCTCTGGCTCACTAGTATTTTTCGTCGCAAAAGTTTTTTTTCCACTCCGATTTTAGTTGCTTGCGTCTACATGGTTGAATTCGCTCTTCCAAAAAACCCCCAGCCTGTATTTTAATACGTCATCAGTGTTCTGAGTGTGTGTCAATTATTACTATGATTTCAGAAAAATGCAGGACTTGGCTCTTAAATTTAATAGGATCAGAAAGTTTTTTTTCGACGACTTGACGGATGAAGAAAGTGGGGCGATACCGACAAACGTATGACCGTAGCCATCAGGAAATATTAGCGATGACCTTCTTGTTAAAAGAGCAGGTCGCGGGTAGACCTGTTTGAAGCTCTGACGATCAATTCGGTTTACCAATGTGGTAGTTTACTCGATATGGGAGTAATATCTGCAGTCGTACCGGGTGAGGTTCTCATATTTTGGTCGGGATCAGGGGGCATTTTTAGGGTTTTATTATTACAATCAAATAGTAACTTATTGGCCTTGTGGTAACATCTAAAACAGCCGAGTAAAGGAATATACTTTGAAACCTTCTACTTCTTTAACGTATTTTTAATAATCCATAAGTTTTTTGGGAAGGGCTCAGATATTTTTGCTGGTAGGTCGTTCCAGTCCCGTATGGTTCTGTTCAAGAAGGAGATCTGTTAAACATTTGTTATCCTTTGTGATCGGCACTTTATCTTGAACTGGTGATCGCTTTTTCCCACAAAGTTTGGCTTCATTATGTCCTTCGTAAATCCATGCCATGATTTTTCCTCACTCACTACTTGGTACATCCCACATAGCCTACTCCGTTTTCTCCTCACCTGTAAACTCTCCCATCCCGGTGCTCTAAGCATTTCTGTTACGCTCTCTGTTTATTGTGTTCGCCTAGAACGTACCTAGCCGCTTTTCTTTGCACCATCTCCAAGTTCATCACCTCTCCTTTCTTGTGTGGGTCCCATACAAGAGATGCGTACTCTAGCGTTGGTCGAACCAGGGTTTTATAGGCCTTCTCTTTAGTGGTCATGCTGCTCCCTTTGAGGTTTCTCATTACCCAATGTAACGTTTTGAAAGCTTTTTTAGCAACGTGTTCCACGTTTAAACCCCGTCCTAAATTCTTAGTTAAAGAGACTCTTAAGTATTTACAGCAATCTGATTTTGGAATTAAATTGCCGGAGAATTCGTAATTTCTATTTGGTTGAGTCTGTCGGTTTGATGTGAAGTCTTCACAAAGACGACTAATCATTTCGATGAGGCTATTGGAGCAAAAGGCTGGTTGAAACTGGTATTGGCTGTCACGGAATGCATGAATATCAAAGCACGTGAGAACTTGGCCTAACCCTTTGCTGCCGACTCATGCTTCATATGGAAGCATATTCACCTCGATATTTCTCAACACTAACCCCTCTCCGAGCTTTCATTATGATGCCTAACTGACGAACAACGGTGCATTTATGACGGTCTCATGAACCTTCTTTGCGACTATTGTTCGGAAGGATTTCTCTTGCTTGGGCGCAGTTTTAATTTTGGGCCGAGTAGTTAAGAGGTCGTTGTTTCTCTCGCCATTCTGTCCTAATGTGATCGTCGTAGGCTCGTCGTCTTTAGTGGGAAAGTTTCGCGTTCTAGTTACTCCGTTAATTCTTCGTTGTCCACAAGAGAAATTCGGACCCTGGAAAGCGATTTTTCCAAAAAATTCTTTGTGACCCTTTTATGATGGGGATGAAGTTCCATCGGTCCGCCGTCCTTTCTTTCTTTTGGAAATCGTTGCCTTTTCGTTGGAAAGAACAATGAAGCGGGGCGGACTTATGAAGAAATGGCTCTTGATATTAAAATGTACGCAAAATAAATTTGAATTGAAGTTTCCTGGAAGACGATCTAACTAGGGGAAGGCTGGTACTTTTTTAATCATTTTTTTTTAAATCTTTCACCCTTTGTAGAAAAAAATTAATGATCTTGTGGTGATCATGAACGTATCGTTCTTTCTATACTTTGAGAACTGTAGACGCTGGAGTGATGAGGAAGGCTCGGTTTCATTCGTATCTACGACAATTTTTTTCACGCCAAATGAAGTGCCTGGGCTGGACAAATGTGTGCGTGACAGATGTTTATTTTTTGCTGGGATAGCCTCAGCCATTTATAAACACCAATGTCATATTAACGATAGATCGTCAAAGCCCGTAATGTTATTTTTTCACAGGGGTATTCAGGATTATCTAACTCTCAAGATAATATTTTCTCTTTACCTTTAATCCTGTGTGTATTACTATTTTTGCGATTGAGCTGCTGAAACTAATCCGTCATTTGTCGGTTTCCCACGTATTTCACTGCGTCATATAATTCTTCTACTGGTCTGCTAGCAAGCTCAAATGCAGCAGCTCTCTTGTAGCAGGTATTTGGGTCGAGTCATATGTCCCCGAAAATTTCAACCTTCCCTTACGATTCTTGGTTATTGTTGCTGAGTAATTATTCAGATGTTTGTGGGTCTTTCAGTGGAGCGATACACCTTGAAATCTAGCAACCGTCAAGGGCGGCCATGATTGTTTCCGGATATTAATCTAGGTCGTTCCCGTGAGGTTTTTGTGTGCATAGAATGCCGGTTTTCAGACTTAACCGAATGCCATTGAGTCCGTTCCGGTGAGAAAGGATCGTGCTAGGTCGTAACCTCGACTGGGATCTCGCAAAGAGCGTGATCAATCGGCAACAGCTTCGTCGCACGCGGAAATTGGGTTTTATTCAGAATCCACTCGCAATCGTCCGACCTCGCCAAAATCGAGGTATTGACGGAGCCACCGTGCGATTGTAGGGACGAGTTCTGAGTACTAGTTTTTGAGGGCTTCCGTGACATCAAATTTCGTAATTTTCTTGCTCGATAACGAGGAAAATCAAAAAAATGAGGGATTTTTCTGCTGCTCGAATGTGATTACATTGTTTCGTGTAACGCTAAATCTAACTGTTAAATATGGTGTGATTTCACTGCCAACTGAGTAACGCTTCTCTTCATTGAATTTAAATATCCTTAAGAGTAGTCGTGGGGGTATATTTATTGAATAGCTAGAGACGACAGGATCCAAGAATGTGTTATTTTATTCATTGGTCACATAAGAGTTTAACTGGGGATGAAATATGCTTTATTTTCGAATCTGCCGGAGGAAGTTAAAACGTAAATCTCGTGTATTTCACTCGATTGTAAGTCTGTAGGTCACCTAGTTGTCTCAGTGAACTATTTGAATGGATGTTATTATTTATTTAATATGATGTGATTTATCCCTGGTTCCTTCCTGATGAAGTCCAATTTCTCTCAAAAGATGCTTGACAAAGATCGTCATTTTTCCATGGAAATAGCCGTGTGGAAATTAATTCAATTGTTTTTAGTGTTTCTTTGCACTTTATTATTTTGATTGTCGGCCCCGGTGGCGAAGGGGCAAAGTGCTCGCCTGCCTACCCGAGGGTCGCCGAGTCGAGTCCCGTCTTGGTGGAATGTTTCTCGACTCAGGATATGAGCTTTTGTGAACTGTGTCGGAGGACTATGGGCGGGATCGCCTCATTCCGCCCAGGATAACTAAACCGAAGTTATATCAATAAATAGCATGTAATAGCAATTAATTTTATTAACAACGAAAAAGTTAACTGTTGTTTTTTTCATCTGTATCTCTTATTTGATCGATTCTTCTCTGCTTTTCTTCGATCCACGAGAGAATGAATTGGTAACAGAAACCACATTTTTTTGCTTATCGTTTGTTGTTTCCCTTGTGCACGAAGTTTTTCGCTAGATCTATGGAGCTCTGTTCTCCGGAAATTCCAGTGCCCGGTAACTTTGCCACTTTTGTCGGACAAAACCGTTGTTTCGAGCTTTTTTTGTTCTTATTTACCTCGACAGCGTGAAATTTGCTTGTTTGTGCGTCGGCTGACGATTTCCATTTCTGTGACTAGTGTACTCAAACTCTCTGTAATGTTGAATGATGGTTGAATCGTATTTCCTCCATATTTTGCCCATTACGTTGTTTCTTTTTTCTTTTTCTTCATAAGCGACTTCTCTTCCAGGAGGAGTTATTTTTAAACCGCCCCACACGTGCGTTATACGTTTCATTGGACTGAAAAATGTGCCATCGTTCTTTTTCAGTTTTTTCATTTTCTTTCTTTGTTTCATTGCTGGCTTTCTTCCGCCGATACCGTTGAAGACACATTTATTTTCAATTGCAATCCATGTTCAACTCCAATGTGAATGGAAGTAATGTAGAAAATCAGTTATATAATTTAATACCTGCGGGTATTAAGTGTCAAAGGTCACGTCACGTTGGTGATGTAAACTTTACTTGTGAAAGTATTATTTCCATCAAACGCATTTGGTAAAATATCCTGTAACCCCCCCTTTTTATGTTTTATTGATAGGTAAGATCTGAGTATTACTTTCTCGTTAAATTTGTTGACCAGATCAGTGGACAACCTTTGTCAAATCATTGTCATAAATTGTCAAGCTAGTAGTAGGATGTTCGTCGGATAAAAAAGTGGAGGCGAGAATGTTTCTTCACGCTAATTAGGATAGATCCTATTCATATGAGTACCAGGGTGGCGATCGTCAGGGAAAACCGGGAAAACTTGGAATTTTCAGGGAATTTTGAATTTCTGGAAAAGTCTGGGAATTCTCGTATCAGTCAGGGAGAAACTGGAATAGGAAACCTCGTTGTTTTTCGTTTATCGGCTAGTCTTTCCCGCCCTTTATTGCACCAACTAAAACTAACGTCCGTTTCTGACGTGCATGTAATAAGCACCATCAATTCGTGGAGTATTCATTTGTGAATCTTACTTATTTAGTTGTGCATCAGACGTACAATGTATTACGCTCATCACAAGGAACCTGAGGCTAAGTTGCTCGGAAAATTTTACCTCGCGTGTTTTTGTAACTTCCGAAACTCAGGTCGAGAAGTAGCTGGAGCACACTAGCTTATAGTATATATATATATACATGCTTTCAGTTCTAAAAATACGAGACGATGATTTGAAAATTTGGAACATTTAAAGCTGCTGTGGAAGATTTAATTCAGCAGAAAAAAATGTTCCAATAATAGGTGACCTTTTGGCGATCGGTCGGGGAAATTGGTAAATACATCAGGGAAAGGTCAGGGAATTTGATAATTGGATATCAGTAGCCACCCTGAGTACGGTGCGAGCATTAGGGGACCTGCTCCGATAGACTTAGCGCTCGTATTGAACGTAATACGAGGCTCGTCCGTAATTAATTAATGATCACTCCCAATTGTCTACAGAAGTAGGTGAAGTAAGGCTCATATGTATGCATTACGTGATTCCAGGTGAACATCGACTGGGGGGCGCTTTTTAATCTCGTTAGTCCGTGCGTGTAAGCCGAGGATAAAATTCCTAGCTCGCGGCATGCTTCATGAAAACCTGCTGATAGCGAGCAGAGAGACACGGCTGATGTAAGGACTGAACAAAGATCCGCTAGGAGAATTCAGGAGTTGCACGCTAGGCGAAGATTGCTTGAGAAATTCAGACCTAGCGAGTTGCGTGCTCACACTGTGGGTATTACTCAAACACCGCGCCATATTTATAAAACAGATAGAAGAAACTAATGAGAGAGATGCCCTTCCCAAGTGATAAGCGTAGCAACTCCTCCGTACTTCCGCACCTTCAGTGACTGCAACAAACGCTGGAAGAAAATATGATATTCCATTGATATGAAGCTCCATTTTGTCCTATTCCGTTTCAGTATTTTCCCTCCCTTTCATGACTATTGTCCTTACATCCACTGCTACACACCCCTAAGCCGACTCGCAGGGGTAGCGTGTTGGTTTTCCAAGTTTTACATTCCATGAATTCTCTTGTGATATTTGTGATACATTTGTGCTTTCGCATTCAGATCCCGGCTTAATTCAGTGGCTTCACCTCCGTATCTTATCTCTGATGTGAAGATATCCTTACGAGCCCAATTTTATCTGCCTTCTCGATTCGGTTGTCAACACGTGGGTGACAGTGCCACGCCCTGTGGTATTCCTGAGGAAAAGGCGTCCGGGCTCATTATCGAGCACGTGGAGAGCGTGACTTTTCACGGTCATCGTAAGCGGAAATGCTTAACTTTCGCTAATGATGGTTCGTGTTCTCATCTTGCCCCGCTGGAAATATTCCCATGTTGTGCAACTTCAACGTCGACATGGCATGCGACCTTCAAAATATAGGTAGATCTTTGTCTCTTGATCTGTGCCTGACGAGATAACTCCGTGGAAGGCATCTTTAGCATTGAAAAAGGAATAGAGACAGAAAGCGGAACCTGAGCTCATCAAATCTTTTGGAATGTGGCTTCATGAGTGTCAGAAGGTTGGAAAAATGAAAAAAAAGACCAGAAAAGTACAGGGTTTGGTGTCGGAATAGGCTACTTAAGATCAAGTGGACGAACATGCCAATGAATATGCAAATGTGAGATTCATATGGGACATCTTTCAAAGAGAAATAGGAACAGGAGCTATATCTCTGAATCAAGTACTCGTGTAAACTCAGGATGGAATGTAATTTGTCCTTCAATATTCGAAAAAACTTTGTGACTAAGTCATTTTTAACTATCTAATGATAGTGCTCGTAACTTCATCCGCGTGTTTTGAGTTCTTTCTTTCTATCGGGACGTTGAATAAATACTGAAGCTTTCGTGATCGTTCAAGTTAGCATCACTTCCTTTTACATTTAGTTCTTGGACGAACCCTAAAACGATAGGATTTATATTGATCATCTATTCCACGCGAAATAATTTGGGATATTGTGTGATTAAAAAAATAATTTGATTTGATGGATGCAAATCAGCTATGGAAAGAAGATTTTGTGGAAATTCTTTTAATCCCGTTCTTTTCACTATCGCATTTAAGTAGTGTCACATAAACCAATAACAGGCCTTTGGTATTTGGTGCAGTTGTTCAGTTCCTCTCACCTGCTGAGAGCGTAACCTTACGGTTAGTCTCCTGCGTGTACCGCCTACGACTACGCGTTGTTGACGCCTACATTTTTTACACGTCGTCACGGGAAAGATTAAAGTTTCCAGTCTTCCAATAACTAGCAGGAGAGTAAAAAAAAGCACTTGGTACCAATGTCGAAATACATGTTTTCCTTACGTTTATGCTTGTTATTTTCCAACATTATGTAGTGTATATTTACGATAGAGAATGGAAAATTTACTGGTGTGTTTTTGTGAAATGATATGGATTTTTAGCGTGGATTGGTGATGAAGGTTTTGGTGTTTACTGGACAATGATGCTGGTGATGCCTTCTCGTGCTTTGCACCAGGTCAGTTCTATTTGAACCGGGAGTTGCAATGCAGAGCCCGCGATGCTATTCGTGATTTTTGTGTTATCTAAACCGTTTTGGGGCGTTATGATTCTTAGCGATGTCCATATCCATCCAATGACGTCAAAAGATCGCATCGAAGCGCTTTGGTGCGGTGTGAAAAAGAATTCATCGAAGAACCGGTAAAGTAAGTGATAAAAGACCCTGAAGTTACCTATCATTTTCGATCTTCGATTGCACCATGAAGAATTTCTCTTGCGGCGAAAGAAATTTAACTCTTTTTTACGTCAGCAGCGCGGGCGGAATTTCTTATATCTGTGCCTTATATAACGCGTCGTTCGTTTTTTTTTATCCCTTCCGTCAACTTCCCAGTCCCTCCGGGCGAGCAGCCTCGATTTTTTTCTTCTCATTCACTCTTCGGGCTCTCTCGCACTGACCTTTTGAAGCTTGGAAGAAAGGACTTGAGTTCGAATCAAATGTTTTCGATATTAAGAGCGTGAGCCGTTCTTCGGCGTGGAGGGGAATCACTCATGGTTCAAAGATCGATTTTTCGTCTCCGAGACTGCTCCTGCCGCGGTGAAATTCTTTCAGCGTTGAAGATTTCTCTTTTAATCGTTGGAAAGAGTTCCGAAGCTGACTGCCTTAAAAGAACTATTTTGCACCGCAAGAAAGACGTCACATAAGTTTTGATGCTATGTCGTCGCTTCATCTTTTACGATTTTTTTCTTTCTTTTTCTTTACTTTTCCCCTGGCTGTGGATAGGAATTTGGCGAGTTGTTCGGTAACTCGAAGGAATGCTCTTGTCTCTTGGGAGCAATTTTGGAAGACATAAAGCAATTGGCCCGTCGATTGAATTGGGGACCATACAAACCCATCACGCCATTCCCTTTCAGTGTTGGCAAAGTCATAGAATTTAGTTATTCTTGTTAGTAATGTAAAACTGGCTCCCTTATATGAATGTCCTCCGAAATGGCCAATCGCTACAAGCCTTAGTTTCCCTTGCACTCATGCGTTGCTTCATTCACGCTCTTCTATTCTTAAGACTCCTAATATTCCTCCTCTTTATATAGTCTCTTCTATCACACTCATCCATAATTTTTGCTTTCTACCTCTGTCTATCTCACCGTTTTCTGCAGTGATATATTGCGTTCTTTACTCTGCTACGCAGTCTCAAGTTCTCACGAGTGAAGTCAATTGAGCGGATTGTTATTCGTGGTGTAAAAAATTTTCCCCCAAAACCATCGGTTTTCTGATCGAACAAAAACGGTGTAACGCAAAATGTTCCGCCCACTGGACAGTGCGTAATCATTCTGCTAGTCCTTGGTCACGCATCTTCTGTCACTGTGACAGTTGAATTAGGTTAATTGTAATTTCTTCAATGGGTAATTAGCCTTTTCACCGGAGGAAATTCAATGCATGGGAAGATTTAGCCTAATCACTTGCAGGAACCACGGTCTTGTCGTGGGTCAAGTGACCAGTGTCGCATGGCTACGATCTTATTTTATCAGAATATTGGTCTTTTAATTCTGAATCATCGCCGATTTAAAAGGTCAAAGTTTGGACGTGTCTCATTAGTCTTCTTCTCTTTTCTCTTATAAGGATCTGGTCGAAATATTTTGTTGTAATCAAGAGAAAGACGTGGTCTTAACTCGTGTTGTAGCAAGAAGTTGTCTGTATGGTTCTCATTATAATATTAAAAGGAAAAATCACCACTAACAGTTAGGGTAACAAATATTTCTTATTGGTTCGAGTCGCTGACAATAAGTCACTCCCATATCGCGCATTCTTAATTCCCTTCCGTTCGCTAGGTTGTTGGCACTCTTCAGCTGATACAGTCCTCTCCGAATAATCCGCATTCTAGGCACCTCTGCGTGGGAGAAGACGTTTTGTTTGACATAATGTTTGGAAGACGAGGAGGCCGTGCGATGATTAGGGTTCAAAATATTATTATATTTATTTAGCGGTAATTAACTTCGGAAGAAAATGCCTTATATTCTGACCATTTTTTTAGATATCTGTGGTTGAAGTTCTACGATAGCAACACATTAAAATGGAATCATACCGATTCTGTCGTCAGCGGTTGGTTGCTTTTGAAAGGTGGTGGAGATTGGCGAAAATCACCGATGAAATACTCATAGGATGGATTTGAGAGGAAGGAATATTAATGAAAAGCTTGCGAGGTAGGGTGGACAAATTAATTTTACTCATTCTGCGCAGAACTAGCTCACCACGAGCAAAGCGAGAAGGTATCAAGAATGGGAAGCATTACTGGGGAAGTAACATGAGCAACTATATGAAGAAAATGTTGAGGGAAGTCTCAAATAGTGGATATAGAAATAGATTGATTGCCTTGCGTGGACTTCTGCTGCGAGGATTAATTTCCCGTAGTCATTATGGGAAATCGCATGCGTGAGGGGCTTTGTCTTCCATGCGTTCGCGACCATTGAAGGGCTCATGATTAGGTATAAAAAAGGAATAGGCCATCTCCGAAGAGATATATGGAATACCAAATTTACCACAACGAAACTTTCTAACTCGAAAAACTGCACAGACAGACGAGGTATATAGGTCTGTCCTCAGGTGTGGTTATCCTGTCTCCACTAAGACTATGAAAATTTTGCGCAATTATTTCTTTAAATTTTTTCAAAAGATTAAATGGCGTACGGTGGAGATAATATCTTGAATGAGTCTGCAGATAGTATTGGGTATCTCATTCCGATCGTTGATAAAGTCCGATTTTTTATGTCTACGAGGTCGTAAGATTAATACTGTAATCATTGTGAAGTTGCGTAAGTTGTCTTGATGCTTTGCGAATCATTCTCCGTACGAGAGGAAAAGCGTAGTAAACTATTTTCACCGTTCGCGTAAACATAATGATATCAATTCTCAGTTGTCAATCACACTCCCAATTCATCGTGATGAAGTGATCAGAATATGGAAGTCAAAAGGTTCATTGATGCTGGTTATGAAATGGACGGCTCTCTTTGGTGAAGCTAAACGGAGGTGCTTCCGGTATTTTATCTTGGAGACATTCTTAAAACCTGTAATTATGTGAGATCGGGTTGACACTTGACTATCTAAATCATGTATCTCCTCAGGAATATTGATTTTGGCACTTGTGGCATGTGACTTTTTCTTCGCCATAATCTTGTTCTAATGGGTATTTGCCTAAACTTAATTTATTAAATATTTCATATTTTAGTTAATCACCTATAGTGTGTGAGGGACACAAAATATCACAAATAAAAGAAATCGTAATATTACTCTTATGGTTCTAAATGTGAATAAGTAATGGTAGTTATGTTTGGTTAAAAAAAGTTGTTCGGTAAGAACGTCGTGTACGCCGCGGAACGATAGTTCATCGGTCGCAGGTTGGATGACGTTGGTAATCTTGCCCCAGCTAGCCATTGTCGCGTGAAGGAGAAACATTGCACTGTCGTGGGTCAGGAAGATTTAATGAAGGCTGAACCTGACCTACTACTACTCTTAGTTATTTTTTTATGTATCTGTATAATTACAGTTTGTGATCAGTTCATTGCTAGAGGGAGTAAAGATGGAGATAAAAAATGAAGGCCTTAGCTCATCCTCCTCTAAAAGAATACTTTTCTTAATTGCTCAGTTAATGCAGTTCGAAGGATTTTTCGCTTGGAAATGAAAGATGCTACCATAGAAACTGAATTACCTTTTAGGTATTATATACTGGTATAATTGATAATTATACCAGTATATAATAATCGAAATTCGCTGTTTATGAAAATTTGTTCAAAGGCTCGAGTTCTCGAATGCTCTGGTTCGGCGAATAAATGGCGATAGTGTTTTTTTTTTACTTTTTCTAGAGTTTCTTTACTCGTCGCATTTCTCTTCAATGATGTAGCAAGAATCGAATGTGCTTGGGAGTGAACTCGATATAGTGCTTGATGGAACGTAATCGACCGTTGACCATTGTTCGAGATATAATCGAAATAAAAGACTCCTCTATTCTTCAGTGGGAGATAACCATTTAGATCGCAGTGATCGGTAGCTCGTTCGCATAATTTAATTCGAATAGTTTCTTTGTAGCCATGGCGATTCTTGTAAGATAGGTGACTGAACCGATTCACTTTCTCAAAGGGCGTGTTTCTGTGACTAAAGATTCCATCAAAATTGGCTCATATGAGGGTTGACTGTTGTGGGTAAACGCACGTTTGCCACGCGGTCGTAATAAAATGAAAAACGCGTGGTTTTGTTCCACGATCTATGTTTTGGTTGATAACCGGTTTCCATTTATCAACTCGTGGGAACTGGGTTTTTTTCTGATTTGGGGCGTCAATTAAGAATTTAATTTCATAGCCTTCCGGATTCGGTTACGCGTTTAACCTCGTTAGACTCTCGCACATCGCAGCCGAATTCTTTTTACCGTTACGTGATGTTGTATGAGCCTGTTATGGTCATATACTCGAGAAAAATATCTTAACTCTCATATTTGATTCATTGAATAATTTAAACCAAAATAATTCAATGCAATATATATGTTGAAATTTTTTGCCACTTTTTACGCGGGTGCTAACGTTACTAGTACTGTACAGCGGAGTTATTGATAATTACGGATCAAGAGGCATTGCTTTTTCTACTTTAATGTCCTTACTCTGCCGCGATTGCTAAAATTTATTCGCCAAATTTTCAAAAGCAGTCCGATTGCTGTGAATTACTCCAATTGAAACGTATGATTTGTCCAAAATACGCTTCCTTTCCATCCCTAACGAGGAGCAGGCTATGCTAAACTTAATACTCACTCGATGAAGTGGGTGAAGCGTAAACGAATGCAAATTATCTTGCTAACTTGAATATATAACAGATATGTTAAGTACAGGGAAGTTTTATTTCGTAATAGTCCGAACCATGGTCGATAGTGTGCCTATAATTTAACCTACATACCCTCCCTGCTCTATAAATCCATGTTTACCTACCTAAGTGCTAATACTTGTAAGCGGTCTAGGTACTAGGTACCTACTCTACTAACTACGGCTAGTGCTCCATAGGTAACTTTCATGCATAAAATTGCCTACCGTTCCGATCGTGGTGGATAGTTGACTGATTATTCTCACTTCATTACTGTCTGGTCCTTACTGCCTTCGAAGACCATGCTAACACATCGGAATGAGCTAACTCGAAAGCAATTTATAAGGCTACCGCTTTCAGAGTAACTCCAGTTTCACACGACACCTGGGGCCTTATTCAGTAAGTAATCGACACGGTCAAACTTCGGTAAATCCGTGAATGTGACGTCCAATTCCCCGACAAATCTCAACTTTTGAATTCTCCCCTTTGAATTTCACGTGGCTCTGTCGTCAAAATTTCGTCACTGTCGAGACTCGGAAATTCCGAGGATATACAGAATAGATCCCCAGATCAGGGGCAAGTTCGAGAATACTCGCTGGCGTGATAACTTTCCAGTGTCGTGTAACATAGAACGAGCGTGCTGGCTAATAAGACTAATCGCTATCATACGGGCTGAGTTATTTCGTTCCACAATTGATGCGATCCTAATTTGCTGCTAGTTCCCAGCACGACCTAGTACCCTTCGACTAATCACAATAGCTTTGCAACACCCTGTGTGATTTTCAGTTACTGAAATCTGAGACTCCTCACCCCTGATATTCCTCATTTGGTCACCTGTAATTTGCAAGCTCTAAATGCAAAAATGTGCCAACTGTTGCTTTTTTCGCATGCGGTCATTGATTGGTTAGGACAGTATTTTAGTGGACATGTTTTAAGATATGCATGAAAATGCTGCCAGCCAGTTCAGTGATCGTATAAAACATCGGACGCACTTATCACACTGGATTCTGTCCTCGCAATATATAGTACCGGCCTTGTAAACTAGGTCTTGTGTTGGATTATTCCTCGCGTGAAACTTACTCAACTTTCCCAATCTGAATCTCTTCCACGGGAACAGCGCGATACCTGTCGTTCTTCCGTAGATGAACCCCAAGGCATGAAGAGCTGCTCATTCCAATCACCTCCTCCTGCTTCTGCATCCTCCCGAGTTATTATGCAATCGACGGCGACTCATTAATGAGCATCGGCTGAGCGTTCTCGTCACGTGCGAACGTCACTCCCTCGGAGGAGAAAACAGTCGTGTAATGTGAGATAACATTCTCCGCCGTTCACGATACATCGCTCTCAGCCACATCTTGTACCAATGTGACGAATGCCTATCGCGTGTGCGTTCCATTACATCGACGTCCCATTGATCCGATGGATGAGGAGGATATGTTTCGCTCAGAATCTTTGATTTAATTTAGAGACGCTTGATTCGATTTAATTATGGCATCTCTACCGGGGTCAAATTCTTTCGCGACGACACTGCCTGATATATCTAGGTTCGATTTATCGCAGCGACTTGAAGGCATTCTGTTCCTCCTCGAGTACGGTTCGATATGTCGCCGTACTATGAAACGGCTGGATGAGAATTAATTGGGCTCACATCGTTTTATTTAATTACAAGAAGCTGTTTCGATTTATTGTAGGCTTCTCTACCATGCACACATACTCCTCCGACGACGTTGCGATATATGTCGAAGTTGGACATATTGCACCGGTGTGAAGGCATTCCGTTCTGCATTGTTATACTGTGTACTAGTGGAAGGTACCCGTTGGCATTCAACGAAACATTGAACTTATTGATCAACATAGAAATTATTTGATAATAAAACGACAAAGCCTGAAGAATTCTGTCATTTGAGGAGTTCGTAACCTATCTTGTACGTTGTGTTCGTTGTAGTAGACACGCTGACCGTTTTCCAGGTGCATTATTACCATTACTATTCGCCTCATGTATGTATTCTTGCACATTTTCTTGCGTATGTAGTCTATTTAATTCCTTTCGTGTATCGTGTACTACGTAAGTGTTCTCTCTCACAGTACCCCTATGAGAGCTACTTTGAGAATAGACATTGGAGAGTATACTTGCTGTAAATATGAATTGAATTAATCGATCACCCCCCGAAGCTATCCATCATGGGGCCCTTGGGACTCAGCCCTTTTCATACAGATTTTCTTTCTGCGTGCTATCATGGGTGTGCAGGAAAACGTGATACTATTTAAATGCTAGAGGCGTGTATATCCTTTTAAATCAAATCTCTGGCTGTTAAGGAAATATGCCATTGTTGATTTCAGAGGAAAATGTTAGATTTTTCAGCTAATACACGATATTCAGAATAATACGTAGCGTAAAAAATTCGATTAAAGGGATTAGAAAGTTCGTTTATTCAGCCACCCGATAAAAAAACCCTTCCCCAGTTTCTCGAGTGAAAGTACTTTTAAAAAGCAAAAAATGTAATCACTCCACCGAACCCAATGCTCAACATGGACCACCAGGGGGGCCTTCGGGGGCCCTGAGGGATTTTAAATATAGCCTAAGTTACGACCAGATATATTTTTTATCTAAATGCCAAATTTCAGTTAAATCGCTCCTGTAGTTTTTGCTTGATGGAGCAACAGACAGACATACACCATTAGATTTTTATATAATAGTTAGGGTTCATATGTGGTGATGCAATTTGTTGAAGAGTTCTCCACGGTGCTCATCTTCCTGTGCGCATCATTCCAGGCGACGGAAACTGCGAGGCCCGGGGGGACACTTCTCATTCCCCGCACTTTCCCCTATCCTTTCTTCGCGGCCGTTGTCCTTGCTGACCCCTACCTTGCCTCTCTACTGCGGCTCCAAGTGAAGAAGGTCAACACCATCAGGTGTTGTGCCGAGTGGGAGGTTTCGTCTACCGTCGTTGTCTCCCTCCGTTTCTGTCCCTCGCCTGGTCCATTGTCTCCTTTGTATCCTTCTCTCTTATCGTCGTCTTATCAATGTCAACCCTCTTCTTCCTCTCATTTCCTCCTTTTCCACCGATACCCCTAGGGCTGCAGTTATTATCCAGTTCTCTCGTAATACAATTATATTTCAAAATCTGTTCGGCACATCTTGCTTTATTCCGTATTTCCATCGTATCGTCCCCTATCTCCTTCATGTTCACGTCTCAAACGCCGGTATCATCTCCTTCTCTCTCTTCACGAAGGTCCATGTTTCAGAGTCATGCGTCATGACTCTTCCTTACGAGGCATCTGACCAGTCTTCTCCTTAAATCCAGAGCCAACCTGATGCAAAATATCCTTTCTTATTCAGGAAGGCTTCTTCTGCCATGGCTATTCTTGCTTTAATCTCTTCTCCTCTTTTCCAATCGTCTCTTGGCATACTTCCGAGGTATCTGTAACTTTTAACTCGTTTAATTCTTCCTTCTTTTATCCTAACTTTGATATATTCTATGTCATTTATTTTCATTACTTTTGTTTTCAGTTCTATGTGTGGTATTTTGGTTCTGTGAAGTTCGTACTTGAGGCCCCGTGCTTCTGTCGACGGGTGATTTGAACCGGACGACCAGATTGGGCGAAGGGCTCCCGTAAGCGAGCTCAGGATGTGGTTCGCGTAATTTGATATTTTTCGTCTTATGAATTAACCTACTATCAACCCTGTTAATTAATGGTCAAATGTGGAAGGATAAGCCTTAGAGTGAATAATGTTCTGGTTTTAAAACGGATGCAGAATTAGTATGCGGTCTGATGTTGGAAAAAGTATACCATCTCTGTTGCCGGATGTAGCTGAGGCGTGTTAAAATGTTGCACCTTTCAGTCTAAAAAGGCCCGTTTGCGGGTTTTCTTTACGCCTTAGTCCAGTGTGTGGCACCCTTTCCGTGTGTTTGACGAATACTTCCAGATTTCGACTGAAATTTTTGTTATACAAATAGAAATGGATGCGTACGGTTATAGTTATTGTTGGCTTATATTTGTGGAAAGTAATGTCTTCATTGAATTCTAAGATTTAAATCCTACCGCGAACACCGCAATTCCCTGAACATTACGAAAAAATTCCTGATCAATAGCATGGAAGCGTGTCCCTCTTTAGTTAACGATGCCCTAAAATGCCGTTTATAGGGCCGCCTACTTGCATGCACATTTAGGTTGGCAAGGTGTGGACATTAGAGCATCGCGTTGCGTTTTACCCGGTCTTGTTTGAGCGTTCTGGTTTCTTTAAAAGTCGCAAAGTTTCGAAAGTCTGATGCCCCTCATATAAGTCAGGTGCACACCTCGGAAATTCGGCGAGTCACGTGCTTCTCATCCACCAACCAGGACAGCCTTTGATGTCTGAGAATCTGTCAGACCTAGAGATGTAGTGAGGAGTCATGTTAATATTCTCTATCTCGTTCTTCAAAATATCAGTTCTGAATTTATCAAGCAACCTAAGCCTAGCGTGTAGCCTCAGAGTCTCTAGGGGCTCCCACCTTAATCCCTCTAAAAGTTGTGACACACTATATGTACGCTCGTAACAGTTTTTAACGAAGTGCGGTTTTTTATTATTTTTTGGTTCAGTCTTTATCCCCAGGGTCTAAAATGCTCGTAGCGTATTCGAGGTGTGGCCTAACCAGAGCAAAGTAGCATCTCTCTTTGTCTTTTTCATCCGAGGACCTCCCTATTATACGTTTAACAAAACCTAGTTTCTTTAATGCTGTGACACACATGTACCACAGGAGCATGCCTTCGGAGAAAGCAGCATCTCTCTCTGCCGACACAAACCGAAATATCCGGCGTGTTTGAGTGCATATATTTGTGTTGCCGCGGGTCCCGCGGGTCAACCTCCTTTCGAAGCGCGAAATTCGCCGCCCGCCCCTTCCTCCGACCGACCGGTCCCCTTCCCTTCCTCCCCGCGCCGCCCGCTTATCTCCTCCCGCCGGGGCAAGCGGATTCCGCCCCATCCCCTTCCCTTTCGCCCCTTCATTCGCACGGCCGTGACTCGAGTCACGTAGTCACCACAACCCTCTCTCATTCCCTCTCTTAAGCGAGCCCAACCCCCGGCGCAAGACCTCCGTCGGCGAGGGGTGGTTCCTGCGCATTCGTCCCGTCTGGGGGACGGGCGGGGACTGGTTTACGCCCTGGTTGTCGTCCACCGCCATCCCTTCCTTTGATTCGCGAATCCGGCGAATCAAGGTAGTGCGAGCGAGATAGCTCCCTAATCCAAATACAGACCATATTCGAATTATGAGTTTTGATTTCACCAGCTATGAGACACATTAAATATTGCTTTATTAATAGTGCAATAAAATAGTTTTACATGTCAGAAATTGTAAGTAATCAAATGAAAATATCTAAATAAGTCTTTAATTTGACTCGTTTTTTCACGCAGTACGTTTGAAACTCCATCAAACGGAAGATTTAAGGTGATCCTGAAAAATTTACTGCGGTGACAATATTAATATAAATCATAAATTTTCAAAAATAGTTGAGAAAACGTACAAACTACACGCTGTTAGTTTTTTTAAGACATCTAAGAGTAGGAAATGCCTCATTTTTAATATAAGGTCTCTCTGGAGTGCATACACGTACCATTTCCCATGTAAAGGGGCTGGTATTTTTTGGCAAATATCTCCGAAAGTAATGAGGTAAGGGGTTGCATTTTTTGTGTCGCTGGACTGGGGAGATATTTTTCCTTGAAATGAGACCAAATTCATTTATTTCTAGGTAAAATGATATTTCGCCCAAACTACCTTAAGGTGGTCACCGCGTGGTTTTGGCCTTGTCACAGTGGAGCCTTTATTCAAAATGTAGTTTTACATGTACGCCACTCTGGGAAGCGTGAAGCAAATTTTGTGACAGTGACGACGATAACGCTTTGTTTTTTATATAACTGAAATACTCGGGGATTATCTTAATATTCAAACATTTATCTCTTCCTTTGCATATTATTTTCAGGCTCCACGCTGCGAACTCCTTCTCTACAGAAGTTTTTTTGGCGATACTGTATCATTTATTGCGATGATTGATTTTTTATAGGTAGAGAAACAAAATACACCCGATTTAATGTCTGACAATATCTGTGCGTTAGAAATTCCCCATTTTAAAAATGAAATTTCTATGGAGTTCTTTCCCGAAATGTCAACCATCGGAAGTGGCTAGTATTTTTTTGGCAAATAACTCAGAAAATATCGTGGTTTTAGGCTGGAATTATGTAATCATTGCAAAGAAGAGAACTTTGCCTTAAGAATGATTCCAAACCTATCAAATTTTAAGTACGTGATATCTCGCTCACTCTCCCTTAATTCCTGTGACTCGGGCGTTTTGCCATCGCGTAACACCGGCTACCATGATAGTCTCATTCACAAATTCCTTTTTTTTTGTGATCCACTACGGCGTGTACTGTATTTATTCCCGTGGACCACGAGGTTTTTCTGAAATCCTGTGTTTTTTTTCGGGAAACACGGATAAGTCTTTTCAGACCCGGACGTGTTGTACTTAACTTGTAAGAATGAGATAAGCTCAATAAAGGCAGCATACCATTTTTATTCGATTTGCCTGCAAGGTTTCGGCCCATGTTGGATCTTGATGACTACCTACTTTACATGTTGGACATGACTGCTTTAGTTTGCTAGGAACTTTTCATAGAAAATCTCATTTTCTAACGCTTCTTGTTTCAAAATTCTCATGAATGGTCCTAACAACATTATTTTAATGGTTTTTTGCTGTCTTTATTCGTCAGAATTGGTCCTGGCAATTTTAATTGCCTTGATTAAGAAAAGTGAGGAAGTAAGGAAAAATTCCGAAGTAAGGAAGAGGTTACTTTTTCCTACCATGAAGAATCTTACCTAAAACTTTCAAAAGTTCCCATTTCCTGTAATTGTCAAATCCTCCCTATCAAAGGATGGTGGTCTGTCGGTTTTCCGTGTTCCGTCTGCGGTTTCCTGCGGAAATAATGCCATGCAAAATTTGTAATTGGGCGGGGCTGGTCCAAATATGTTCCGCCCAGGCTTACTACTCAAGAACGATTCATTGATGAGATGGTGTTCAAACTCGGTGCCGTAACAACCGGGGGTGGGCAAGGGTTCCCCCTACCCCTCCCCCCTTCCTCCCCGCTCCCATCCCTTGAAAATGTTTTGAAGGGCGCTGTAGGCATGTACTTAAAGCCTGAGGAGAAACCTTCATTTTACACCCGGTTCCCGATAACCCTCCTTGATTGCAACGCATATATTAAGGTGAGACTTGTACTATCGAATGGTGTAAAACTATTTCTAGGTCATCGGTCATTTAACGAAGATATGTTGGCTTTTATGTGATGATTTTAACACTGTAATGCATTGCCTTAATGGAAGCGCGATGGTGGCTCTTCACATAAGTTTGTTTCTCTCAGTTTCCGCCCGAGTAACATCGTCAAAAAACTTGTATAACTTGAATTACACATTGAGGCACCTGATTTTTTTTCATCGTGGGTCATCGATGTTATAACGCGAGTATTTAGGTTTAAGGTCGTCCGAGCGAGATAGTTCCCAGTCATAATGGAGACCATATTCGAATTATGTTTTAATTTCACCAGCTGTAGGACACATGAATTAAATATTGCATTATTAGTGGTGCAATAATATAGTTTTATATGACAGAAATGATAAGTCATTAAATTAAAATATCTAAATAAGTATTTAACTTGACACATTTTTTTCGCGCGGTGCGTTTGAAACTGCTTCGAAACGGAAGGTTTTCTGTGATACCCAAGAACCTACTGCGGTGGCGATATGATTAATTTTAAAAAATTGCTGAGAAAATATACAAACTTCACGCTGCTAGTTTTTTGACGACATCTAAGTGTTATAAATTCCTCATTTTGTGAATAATGTCTCTTTGGAGTGCATGCACGTACCATTTCCCACGTACAAGGGCTGGTATTTTTTTGGCAAATATCTCGGAAATTAATTTCGTAAGGGGTTGAATTTTTGGTGTCATTAGAAGGGTGACCTATGTCTCTTAAAAATGAGACCAAATTCATTGATTTCTAGGTAAAATGATGTTTCGCTCCAACTGCCTGAACTAAGGGACTTAAGGTTTCCGCCGGAGCAAATAACCCACACATTGTGATGAATGTGGCTACGTTGCCAAGGGAACCTTATGCTGTTTACCTAGTTTACCACATATTTTTTCGATTTATGTCATGATTATGTATTTAATATACATGGTAAAATATTATAAACCAGAAAATATTTATTCCCTCTCCTCAGTTCGTTAAAAAAACCATGATATCAAATCCTGCGGAAATAGAAATGAAGACTGGTGTCAGTATAAGTTTTGGTTTTCGTGAAGTAGTAATAGCTTCGCTTTGTTCCACAAGATTTTACCCGAAGGAGTATCTACATACTACCCTACCTCGCCTCATGGCCGTGTGGCAGGGTGGGCAGGGCATGGGGTGTTAGGTCACCAGCCGTGTCCATGAAATTAAAAAATAATATAAAGAACACCGCTGAGCCTAAATTTAAACAATGCAGTAAAGTTCATACACCTTTATAAATGAGTACTTCCAAGCGCAGGCTCCCCTGCCCCGGAGTGTGTAGATCTAATACGCCCTCGTACGTTTTCAGTGAAAGTTGAACATTTCAACAAGAGACCTCAATTTTCAGGTAGGAAGTAATAAATTTTTGGATTTTGGGTGGTTTGTTTCAATGTTACGAAGAATGTTTTGGTGGGCGGGGTTGTGGGGTTTGGAACTCACTCAGCTCTTGGGGGCTGATCGAGAATTCAATGATCCATCTGGGAAAAAGAGCTTCGAAAACAGATTTTGTTGAGATACCTTCTTCGAGGGGATTCTCCCGGTCACCTCTTGTGGAGGTTGCACGTTCGGCTCTTATGCCTAATACGACATTCTTGTATGAGTTTGAAATGCTTTAGATAATAGCTCTAAACGGTATAATTATGTTGCTCATGGCAAAAAATGACGATTTTTCTATATCTACCCAAAATATTGATTAGGTTGCATTAACGTCGATATACGGTGGGATCGCCTGACTTAACCAACCAGCAAAAGGAATGACGTGTCCTGTAGGTGAGATTCTTTGCGTTTTAGGGGTTGTCTTAATCAGCCGGCTAACGGATATTTCTTGAAGAGTTGGACACTGAAACCACAGTCTTCCTTGTCTCCGTTCCTCTACGCGGCATTTTGCTGCGCAAGGAAATTCTTTCTTACGGTCAGTTTCTCAGAGTCCGCTTGTCTGGTTTTAACCTGCGGACTCAGCTCGGTGATTGTCTCGGAACTGCCTCATGCTGACTCTACCTACTCAGCTTCGTGATATGGCGGCCGGTTTCACTATCTTCTTGTCACTGGTGTAAGGAGCAGCAGGGCGAAGATGACGGGAAGCAATGAAAATGCCGACTTGAAAATATAAAAGATAAGCGAATAATGCAAAGGCGGAACCGAAAGGAATAAAACTGTGAAAAATCTCGCCTTCAAAGTAGCTCTGTCCCCCTGGGTCACTATGCGAACTGAGATATAAAAAAACAGGGTTTCCGGGTTAGTTTGCTGTAAATGTGCCCAGAAAGGGGAGATTTTAACATGGTCTTCTTTGGAGCTTGCTTAGCACATAACGTCAATTTGAACGAGAAAGCATGATAAGAATGTAATGGAAACAGTTTTTATGAAGCAGAAAGCCCTTGGCAATTGAGGAAAAATAAAGTACGGGAATTTTACCAGCAATTTGTTAAATTTAGGAGCGGAGCGGATTACTGCCGTCTCGAAATGCGATCGTTCCGTACAAATGGCGTTGCAGTCATGTTATGGCTGGATAAATCTTGTCATTTCAAATTTATATTCCTGGAATTAACTGCATATTTTGTACCGTAATTTTGGTTTATAAATGGTAACCCAATTTATTTGCTAAAGTACTTTTTGGGGGGGTGGGTGGGTTGGTGTGGTGGCTAGAGTAGTCGCCTACCACACGGGCGGTCAGGGTTCAAATCCCTGCTGAGGATGATGTTTTCCAAGGAAACCTGATCCCTACTTGAGTGTCTTGTGGAGGGCACTTCAAGTATAGTACTCCGTCTGTCGGATGAGAGTTAAACCGTGGTCCCCTTGGCGCCTTTCGTTAAGAGTAGGCTAATGCCGACGCCGGGTTTCCATCCACCCTTCCTCCCTTACCTATTCCCTATGGCGCAAATGACCATAGCTGTCGATCGCCTACCCAAATATCCAATCCAACATTTATTTCAAACCAAACGAGGTAAAATGTGTAATTTGGTATTTGTTTGACGTTGAAGTCGGGGGTGGCGAACCAGTGGCATTTCCCTATTATTTCGGCACGCGTAGCTGGGAGGGCACTAAGGGATACCTCTATCTCACTCGATGGGTTGGCACGCGAGTCGAGTGAGTATACTCTTATTTCATAAACTTTGGCACTCAATCGCCACCCCTGGTTTGCCGGAATAACAGGTGACCTTATTTGTCAGAAAAATGGCGAGCTAAACGGAGTTCTGTAAAAACTTGATGCTTTCTAGGTTTTTAATTTTCGTCTGTACCTACTCTGAGTGTCTTGTTAGAGCATTTCGGTTGCGACTTTTTGCGCGTGATCCCTTGCGGAATGATGCTGTTGCGGTCAGGATTTAAATATGTGGAAAAATTGAAGGAAAGTGTGGTTCTTGCCCTTGAATCGGCTGAGATTGGTACTGTCAAGTGCGGTGGACGCGGAATCGCTCAATAGATAAAAGGCGGCCGCAGGTCGCGTATCGGCTGTCTTGACGTCATGGTGTTTTATTGTCGCGGGGAGGGGCTGGTCACGTGGTGTCTCCCGCGCGAACTGTGCCAGCTGGAGGGGGGAAAGCGTG
Source organism: Ceriagrion tenellum (assembly GCA_963169105.1). Classification (NCBI taxonomy): domain Eukaryota; kingdom Metazoa; phylum Arthropoda; class Insecta; order Odonata; family Coenagrionidae; genus Ceriagrion; species Ceriagrion tenellum. Next base: position 13,818,410 of record OY720639.1, read on the forward strand.
CGTAGGAGAGTTGCGGGAAAGCCGGTCCAAGAAACTCGAGAAGTGCCATCTACTATCGGGAGGATTTTCATTTCCCCGAGTTTCATCTTGCGAGATCAGTTACGTCGGCGATGCGGTGACTTCGGCATGACATCTCACGGAGGTGTGACGATACGAAGATGATTATCTTCTGGGTTGTGTGAATTATCGCAATGCGATTTTATGCTAATTAATGGAGCGTACAACACCATGTCATGCGATATGCCGTGAATAACGTCTTAGTGTGGTACTTGATGTAATGCGATAAATTGGATGCAAAACGAAACGTCGCGCAGCCATAGATATCTACTATTGGCGCGTCGAAAACAATTGTTGCGGCATGTTCCGACAGAATGTGTGATACATCATCAGGTCCGACAAAAGCGATAAAATGACAGATGCTCTGCGAAACGGATAGGTACAAGAGTTCGTCCTTTCCAAGCGCCATAAGTGACTCTACACAATGAGCAATAAAAACTTCAGTTCCACTCAAAACGTTCCCAAAATATACATTCACCACTTCACCTCCCTAAAACATTCTCATTTACACCTTTACACGACTGGTATCCTGACACTCTCTGCTGTACGCTCATGCGGAGACTCGCGGGGTGGTATGTAAATGTAGATAAAAGTCGTGAAAATATACGCGAGTCGGTGGGGACTGCAGTCTTGGATACGGGTTATTTACGTCACAAGGCGTATACTTATCGCTCGAATGCTGTCTTCGTCATTGTAGCGATTTTCTTTTCTGTACTACATCTACATAATACCCCGCGAGCCGCCGCTTGGGTGTGTGGCAGGGGGTGTTAGTTCACCAGCCGTGTAAAGTTGTACGTTTTTGGAGATGAAATGGTAACATGTATAATAAGAGTGTATTTAGTGGAGCTGAATTTTTATTGTGGTCGCTTATTGTTCGCGGAAAGAAGGAGTTTATGTGCCTATCTGTTCGGCAGAGTATCTCTCTTATTTTATCGCATCTGTCAGACCTAGAGATGTAGTGAGGAGTCATGATAATATTCAATATGTCGCTATGAAAATTATCAGTTCTGAATTTCTCAAGCAAACTAACCCTAGCGTGTAGCCTCCGAGTCTCTAGGGGCTCCCATCTTTATCCCTCTAAAAGTGGTGAGACACTATATGTACGCTCGTAGCACTTTTTAACGAAGCGCGCTGCTTTCCTTTGTATTTTATTAATTTTTTTGGTCAAATCTATTTGACCAGGGTCCCAAATACTCGCTGCGTACTCTAGATGTGGCCAAAACCAGAGCGAAGTAGCATCTCTTTGACTTTTTCATCCGAGGACCTTCCTATTATACGTTTAACAACATTTAGTTTCTTTAATGCTGCGCCACATATGTTTCGTATGTGTTATCCCCACGATATATCAGATGTTAAAGCGATTCCAAGATGTAAGATTTAAGGCTTTCCCTGCGAATGCTTAGGATGAAGAGTTCTGGGGTTTCCAACCGGGTGGTGGTGGTGGTTTGTAGCACCGACGTTTCGACGGCGTAGTCTGCCATCGCCCTCAAGGTCCTCACCCTGTGTCTGAAGATTTAATGTTTACTCCACCCACGGTATAGGTATGGAATTTTTGTGTTGACTTTCGCAGGATGTGGACTGTGGTGCATTTGGTGACATTTAATTATAACCCCCACTCCTGGCAGCACGAATGAACGTTGTTAAGGTCCGATGACAGAGCTTCATAGTCCGCGTCTTCGCTCATTTCTCGGTAGATAACTGTATCGTCTGCAAATAATCTTAATTTACTGCTAACTCTAGAACTTAGGTCATTAATATAAATAATGAATAAAAGAGGGCCGATTACACTTCCCTGATCCATACATAAGTATAAATCGTTCCAACCATCAATACTTCTTCCAAGTGATGATATTGAAGGAAGAATGAAATGGAGAGCAGATTAACGCGAGAAAATCAAGGGTACAAGTGCATTTGGAGCGCGGCAGTTTGAAGGAGGTAGGGTACGGGCGGTGCATTAGTCGGCGAGACTAGAATCTCAGTATTTAACCTTTTTTGGTGATGTAGAGTGAGCCACTTAGTGAATGCAGACCGCGTTTTTTGGAGTCAGACTGGTTTTCGGACACGCGTCGCCGAACGATTTGGCGGCGGAAAAATCCGGTTGAGACTTTCACCAGAAAGGAGGCAAGGTGTTTCCTTCGAATTACGGCCACCTTTCGAATGATAACAGACATTGAGTTGGAAGCAAGATATGTACGGTACACAGCATGCTATCAGACACCAAACCCGATAAAAGGCTCACCGAATTTCCGTGGGTTCAAGCAGAAGTTGAAATGCAGCTGGATCACGATCGACGTATTCTGACGTAAGGTTAACGGACGATGGCATTCAGTTATCTTCCCGTCAAAGTGCAATGTACTGCGATTTACATGGGTTTAAACGCTGATTGTTTTTGCAAACGATGGCATTCAGTTTTCTTCCCGTCAAAGTGCAATGTACTACGATTTACGAGAGTTTAAACGCTGATTGTTTTTGCAAACGGAGTTGTAAACTGGGGTGAATACTTTATTTTTATATTTACAAGCAAATTATAAATATTCCTTAACAATATCGAAAAATAATGCTTTTATAAGTTTAGTCAGTTAGCATAAGCTTGTATGATTTCATTGTTAAGTGACATGGACCTTCTGGAAACAAAATTTAGAAAATACTGGTAAATTGCTATCCTCTGATTCGATGACATTGACTTAGCGTGAAAAAAAAATCTAGGCACTGACAAGGTTCGTTCACCTTCCGGTCAATGCCACTGGCTCCTCTGAATAACAGAAAACAAACTTCGCGAACTTCACCGTACGTTTTGACAACGTCAGGGAACGCTGATCGTAATTCTGCGCTGAAGCAGAGGACTCGCTTCATCGACAACGATCAAGTAATGGTAGACTGAGAAAGGAATTTTTAAATATTATTTCCATGCATCGGTAACCCAGTGTTAAAATGTACAAACTCTACCAATAGGTGAAGCCCTACAATTGATCTTTTTGAGAAGCTCTCACTAGCGTCATAAAAAAATCCATCTTCGGAAAGGATTTTCATTTTCTGACCTTTTAATGAATGGCTTCTAAAGTTACCGGGTTTTACAAGAAGGTTAGTATGGTATATACGACTAGGAGAAGGACTTTTTACAAGTGATATAAAAACCGACATAACATATTGATGAAAAACAACAGACAGGCTCCTGGATCACAATTCGTGAAGCGGTTATAAGTAGGAGAGCATGAGCAAATATCTGGGGAAAAATAAATGCCTCAGAATGCCTTGCTGTCATTAAAATAGACATGCATCTCACACAGATTCAGGACATCGTTGTTTCACTGCTGAGAAACCTTACCCTCAACATTTATTAAACAAAATATTCGAATAATTCCAGGAGTTAATATTTAACTAACATTTTGCAGCCATGAAAACAGGCGGTGGAATTTCTAATCAGATAATTTGGACTGCAATGAGAACAGTATTACGCCAATTACTCAAAATATAATATGACGGGCAGGTGGCAACATTTAATTACCATTCACTGTCAGGGAAAATTCATTCCTTATAACAGTTTTACGCGAAAAAGGGGAACTGAATCACTTGAAAATGAGAAAGCAATATTTCCCATGTCTCACTCATCCTCTTACTCAAAACTATGAAATACTAAATTAGATTTGTGAAAAAAACGACGAGGAGGGCTAGAAAAATTCACGGCACACGAGGGATACATTAATTAATTATTTATTTATTTTTCATATATATATAGCTACAAAACTGACTGACTCATCAAAACTCCTGAGCATTTCTAAACGAGCTTAGGTGGGTGAAATTTTCAGGGTAGAGTTAGAATCATGTTTCGAGTTGGGGAAAAAATCGAAAAAGTTAAAATAGTCGATTAGGTTTCGATTTATTGCAATCTATAGCTTTACATGGGATTATATGGGAAAAATGAAAAATTTTAGTGTGGACCTTTTTTCTTTCGTTCATTAAAATATGAAATAATCGAGCTACAAGATTTCTTTTTCAAGAGCTCTTTCACTTATATGAGGCTGAATGTTTGAAAAATCTTATTTTTGCAATCGATTCTTTCCTACCTACCGTTAAACTGATATTTTGAAACTTTTATCGGGGGTTTTAGAAATTTTTTCTCTTTCGTTGCTACGGATATATTTCTCCATTGTCGCCGGGCCAAGTGTCGATTCGAGGTTTGGAACTCAGCGAGGTGGGCCATTTTCAGGGGAGGGTTAGATTTATGTGTCGATTTGGGGTAAAATCGGAAAAGTTAAAAAAAGTCTATTAGGCTTCGAGATATTGCAATCGATAACTTTACATGTATGAGTTAGGTACACTAAGTGCATGTTATTTAGTCTTCTTTTCGCGCTGCTAAGTACCAATTTTCGCGCTGCTAAGTACTGGGTATTATTTCTTCAACTTTTTCCTGACCTCTACCGTAGCTTTGATAAACCAATTTCTAACAGCTAAGCTTCATGATATTGTAGTTTTCATTAAAAACATGCAATTAGTATATTCAAAATTTCGATTCGGAACGAATTTACATAGTAAAATTCTACATGTGAGCTCTTATTAAGTAGGCTGTACTGAAATGGAATATCTAACGTAGAAGAGCATCTTATATGCCGTCAAATAAGGTTATGATGAACTTGCAGTGGTTGCTCGTTCATTTCAGTATACTGATTATAGTATTTTGAAAAGTCGTTAATAACCGGATGAGATACAATATAAGTTCGTACTAGAACTGTATGGTATCCATACCTCATGGGCCGCGTAATTCATTTCGAGATCGAGAATTATACTTTTCTTTTCTTGCATGTAGCACGCAGACTTGAGAGCTTTTATTGTTTTTTTTTCCTTATTTTAAGAGTTTCACCATATAACCCTTCCCCCTTGTTTGCAAATTGCAAGCACCCATTTACTCGTTTTTATTATATAGTAATATGTACGTTCATTATATACTTCCACTCCAATTCACAGAGGACGCCAAGCTCGACCACGTGCTCTATTAAATTGACATGGCGGACGGGAACAGTTTCGGCGAAAGAGATTTACGGGAACCAATTCGGTCGTAACCTTCGCGTGTTTGCTTGTATCGGAGAGTGGTTGAGGGGTGGGGCGAAGAAACGGGACTGGTGTAAAAAGAGGGGGGAGGGGCAGTGAAAACAGCGGGCAATGGGAGGGGGGGGGGAAGAGGGAGGGTAGACGGCATTCAGACACGGGCCAACAATGAGACAGACGCTCGCGGGAACTCCTATGGCCATCATTTTTCAGAAGTTGCCACCAATATGGCATGGGGATTGTTTCATACTCTTTTCTCGAAAGGAAAAAAAACTAATTTACTTGTTAAAAACTGACTGAGGATTACGGAAACTTTAAGTTTCTGTGGTGAAGTGTGGCATAAATATGCGTCGTAGTCATTGAAGAAACTAGGTTTTGTTAAACGTAAAGTAGGAAGGTCCTCGGATCAAAAAGTAAAAGAGAGATGCTACTTCGCTCTGGTTAGGCCACACCTTCGCGGGGTAGTATGTGGATGAGGAAGGGATGATGAGGGGCGATGGGTGGCACGAGGCCGCGATAGAGGGGAATAGGTTGGGCAAACGGGGAAGGGAGAGAAAGAGAATAGGTTTTGTGGACGCGGTGAAGAAGGGATTGGGGGACGGACAGTGGAAGGATATGGCGGAGATCCTCTCCTCCTCGTTGGCGCGAGTCCAGGGGCTCCCTTCCCCCAATCCGTTCCATCCCTCCCCAACTCCATTCCATCCCTCCCCCCGGAACCCAAATAGCTCAGCCTCGTGTGTCGTCTATATCTCCACACTACTACGGGCCACGTTTCAAAAAGACCGCGTCTCGCGTGCCATTAAAGGGTGAAGCCGGATGAAGGTGGTAATCTTGAGCCATTGGGTGCAAGTATGTATTAATGCAGGATGGCGATCGTCAGGGAAAACCTGGAATTGTCAGGGAATTTTGCATTTCTGGAAAAGTCAGTGAATTCTTGTAACAGTCGGGGAGAAACTGGAATAGGAAACCTCGTTATTTTTCGTTTATCGGCTAGTCTTTCCCGCCCTTTATTTCACCAACTAAAACTAACGTCCGTCGCTGACGTGCATGGAATAAGCACCATCAATACGTGGAGTATTCAGTTGTGAATCTTAGTTATTTAGTTATCAATCAGACGTACAATGTATCCCTTTTGTATATCCTTATTGCGATATTTGCCTAGTTGTGTTAAAATTCACGATCACAATGTATTACGCTCAATACAAGGAACCCGAGGCTATGTTGTGCGGAAAACTTGACCTCGCGTTTTTTTTTAACTTCCAAAACTCGGGTCGAGAAGCAGGTGGAGCACACTAGCTTATAGTAAATACATGCTTGCAGTTCTTAAAATACGAGACGATGATTAGAAAATTTAAAGCTGCCGTAGAAAATTTAATTCAGCAGAAAAAATATATCCAATAATAGGTGATCTTTTGGCGATCGGTCAGGGAAATCGGTAAATCCATCAGGGAAAAGTCAGGGAAAGGTCAGGGAATTTGAAAATTGGAAATTAGTAGCCACCATGTAATATTGCTTATAGTAAGTCGAAAGACAATTCTTGGACTACGCTTCGCTTTATCTGTGTATGCTTTGGAATTCACCAGACTTGCAGTAATGGAAATATTTTTTTTCCTTAATCAAATTATGCTACAGCTAGAGTTTTCTACGCGGTGTTTGAAGTTATGAAGAAATTATTTTGATGTGTGTTTTTTTCAAATAGAGGACTTGGCGTGACTCTGTCATGATGTTAACCGTATATATTTATGAGACAAACTAAGTACGTGTCATAGAGGATAATTACTAGAAACGTGATATTTTTGGTATAATTATGATATACCTATAGTTAATAATTGCGCGTTTGGAAGGAAATCTGGAAGTACTTATATAGTTGCATTACTACAAAATGTACTTAAATCAGTCTAAAGTACTTATCACGTACCATTTGGCAACGTGTGAAAATAGCATCAAATTGCCATGGAAACCAAATCGGTAATATGTGATTCTCTCTTTAGATATCACTATTGAGAACGCGTATGCTAATTTTCGCGCAAAACTATTCAAATATTAAAATCACTCTAGCCGCGTGAACGCCGTGGGTCGTATGTACCTACTAAAAGTAGTTGATTTCCCTCGAGAGATGTGTCATTTCGGGCCGAAATTCGTTTTAAAGGAACGAGTCCATCGAGGGAACTAGACGGAACAAATACTGCTGGGCGGGAGATTCGGCTGATTTTTAGGCTAGAGTAGGTACTGGCTTCCAGTCCCGTCAGTAGGTCAGGGATCGAATCCGGGCAGTGACTGATATTATTCGGGGAAATCTCGACCTCCCTTTTCGTGCTATATGGATAGCACTTAGTCGCTCGGATGGAAACCCGGTGCCCTTTCCGTTAGTTTTCCTTTGAGGAGGCTCCTTACGATTGCATTCCGAGTTATCAGGATATTACTATATCGTTCACAAGGCTATCATTGTCGTGTGGACGGGGGTACTTGTTTACACAATGCTCATTGAGGTATACGAAGAGGGCACTTGCTACGCTGGTCAATGCTTGATGCTGAAGTCAGACCGCCATCTTCGTTGACCCTCATTTTCCTATTGCTCTTGCTGGCCAACGCGCCAATCTTGAAATCTTACTGTTTTCCGTGTATAACTTAATAGAAGCCAGCATGTACTTAATTCTTTAATGTGGATTCTCCTTTTTGTTTCCTTATGTTGTTTATTTATTTATTCTCAAACTCCTCCGAATTCCTGGCGAAAACTATTGTTAAATTGTGTAGAATCTGTAGCACTAAGCAGCCATTAAATATTTCAAGAGTTACTTGACTTCAATTTCAAACGGATGAAGGATATTCTTGCTTTACATCCGCTAATCCGTCCATTCAGTCGTGCTATCTATCGGAAAGTAAGGAAAGTGTAGGGTTAAACAATATGGTTGTCTATTTCGGTTGTTAGGCTATGGTTCGATGACGTGTTGCCCTCTCCATATTGGGTATACCTGATACATCCAGTGAAGCAGGAGGGGCACATAGGGAGAGGTAACGGTTGACGCAGGCCCTCTACAAACAGAACAAAGTTTTGAATTTTATTCATCTCGAGTATCTTAATTATCTACAAAGTGACTCCTGAAGTGATACATTATAAATAATACTTCGAAGTACCTCATTTCATCTTGGTATTATGAATAAAAGTTTATGATTACCCTTCAAAGGTTAAAGAAGCGTGCGCACAAAATCTTACATCGCTAAAATTGACTGCGTCGACGATTGCGATGAAAGCCTTCTGTGGCTCGGGACGATACTGATGTTAACTTATATAAATCACCAAACATTTTCTGCAATGCTACTTGAATTAATCTGTCATAAGCAATCCAAGTTTTTTTTGCGTTCTGAATAATTTTAAATTTAGACAAACGTTTATGCAAACTAGTGACGGCGTACACTTTTCTCAATCGTATTTTTAAAACATTATTTTAACGTCCTAATTACATACGTCACATCCGTTGTGTTATGGCATCTTCATCCAAGCGTTTGCGCTCTATGTGGTGTGATGTTGCCCTAACAAACGATGCAAGAGTACAAGCAGCGATAAATTTGGCCCACGAGTTCATAGATGGCGTGGTAAATGAGTACACTCGATTCGTCCTTCGCTGACGCCAACAATGAATGGTTAAACTCGTCGCCTAAATGCCGGACATGCTGCAAGATGGCTTTCTACGCATTCCAACCTGTGAGGAAGTTTTGATTAATCAAACACCAAATGAGAATTACGTAACGCAATTATATTCATCTGGTCCCATAATTATTGCTGGTGGGATATGGGCTCACGAACGTACGAGTCAATACCTTTGTGATTTTCGTTTTTCGCTATTTCATAAATATTAGAATAGTTTATTTATTAATCATAAATGGTTATAATTAGCCTTAACCTTGGGAATTCTACTGCGTATATATATATATATATATATATATATATATATTGTTAGCGACTACGTGAGTATCTCCAAGGAGCCTTAAATACGCCGTATTCATTCAGCCATCCCGATCCTGTTTCGTACATTACCATTCAAACATATCGCAATAAAACCTAATAATTATTGGATTGACTATTTTTCATGTGACATTATTTCAATTGTGCTGTTCCCCGATTAAATATGAATTTAGTTAATTATGGTTGAAAGTACTGTGATATTTTGACTACGCCTTCTTCGAAAGTATTTTTTTCTCGATTCAAAAGCTTGCTTTAGGCTAGTAATAATAAAGTATACGTAAAAAAAATGCCCAGTGACTAGTGTCACTGTCGAAACTATACCAATGTCTCTTCGTTTCATCGCCATATTGATTAGCAGGTGATTGTGGACGTCGATTGGTAATAAATAACATCTGGCGGCAAAGGTGAGAAGCATTTCACGAAGGAGACCACGGTCTAAATATACCACTCGCGCTCCCCCTTCCCTTGCGTGTGTAACCATAAATGAGTCTGTAGCTCGTGGTGGACCGGACCCTGGCACTTCTTCATCCTCTGAGCATATGCCTCGTCGGCACTCGTCCGCATCTCTAGGCATTGCCTACTCCAATTTCTTTCGATCCCCACCGTTGTAATTGGGAAGATTCCTTCATGAGCAAGCAAGCAAGCATCCGGGGCATTTACCTATCAATTTCAGTATCCAGGGCTCAATTCGATTAAAATCGATATGGTCGGTACTTTTCATCGATTAAGATCGTCGACGAAATCAATTGTAGATGCGATTTTTTTGTGGCTCCTTACTTACTCCACTTACTCTCACTCCCGGGGGCCACTCAAATCCAAGCTGATTTTTGGCCTCGCCTACAAGTTGCCTCAAGACTTTTTTGTTTTCCGCCATCTCAATGTCACCACCCAGTTTTCTCACATCATTGGCCACTTGGTCATCCCATCTTATTCTTGGCCTTCCTGGTGGGCGTCTTCCTTTTGGGTGTCCCCTCCGCACTCTTCGTAATGCTGTATCCTCTTTCTTCTCTTCTTCTGACGTGACCAAGCCATCTTATCCTTCTGCTTCTAACCACGGCCACAATATCAGGTCTTCTGTATAAATCTCCGAGTTCTCTGTTTTTCTTTATTCTTCATGTTCCTGCTTCAAGAGTCGGTCCATATATTCTTCTTTATATCTTGTTTTCAGAAGTTAACAACTTTATCTGTGTGTACTTTGTCAGTGTCCACACTTATGACCCATACAAGAGAACAGGTTGGATAATCGCTAGGTATATCCTAATTTTTGTATTTCTCGACAGAAGCCTGCTCTTCAACAGTTTTGACAAACTCCAGTAACACCTATTGGCTGCGTTTAATCATTCTTGTATTTCCTGATTCACATTGCGGTTCCTTATTTGTATAATCTGTTGAGCAGTCATCCTTCCGTGGAATCCGTCGGTGATGAAGCGCAGTTGTAATGTTCTCTTTGGCTTGAAAATGAATGAGGAGTAAACAATTTTTACTCGATTGTATGATTTAAACTAAGGCCACCATCATGGATTCTTGGTCTTGTGATTACCTTCCCAAAATGGCATTAGACGGGCTTTGCATATTGGCTGCATTTTCAACTCTCAACGATGCTATTGCCTTGGGCGCTCTATAACTCCATAGTTTTACATCCGTCGTGACTGTTTGATTTCTTGTATGGTCCAACTAGCGAGGGGTATGCAACTCTGAGAAATGGTGTACGCTTGTCGAGGAATGGTAGCGAAATGGACAGAAATGGATAGAAATGGATAGAAATGGACAGAAATGGACAGAAATTGTTAGAAATAGTAGTGTCACAAAATTATCGAGGGAATTAGGGTGGGAACCTGTATCTAATCGAAGGGAGAAATATGTGTAAAATCTTTTAAGAAAGTTTGATGGAGACTTATTTTTGCCAGACGTTGAAAATATTTTGCTAGATCCAAACTATTATGGTAAGAACGATCACAGGAATAAGATTAAGGAAATAGACTGCAGAACCGATAGATTTAGAATGTTATTTTTTCCGCGTACAATAAGGGACCATAATAGTTGTGATAGATCAGTTGTAGGATACTGACTAGGTTAAATAGGATTTTTTCAGTAGTGCAAAATATGTTAACATAAATTGTAGATACTAACTGTTATCTCCGGCATGATATACTTCTGCATGTCTGAGCACCTTGTAGTGCTATTTATCTGTCACATTAATAATACGAACAAGTAGTTATATCTTGAGTAGTGTACTTCATGGTAGCATGTTCCTCTACGTATCGATCTCCTGGTTTGTGGTCTGACTGCGTACCGTTGTCCTGACTGCTTTTGGCCTGCGCCTGGCATCCGGGGGAACGTGCGCGGTTCTGAATTGAACTGGGATGAGTGCTGCATGCCTGGTGTGGAATCACCCCGTGCCACACAACCTAGTGGTGGCTTGCACGGTATTTCGTAGATGTAGATTAAATGGACAGAAATGGTTAGAAATAGACAGAATGGATAGAAATGGTCGGAAATGGATGGAAATGGTTAGAAATGGCTGAAATGGGAATGCGGTGTACACTTGTTTTTGAAGTTGCGTACCCCTCGCCAACTAGTGAAGGCGCGGTTCGTGGACAGACCTGCCTACAACTTCCACGACCACGGGTTGTTTCCTCTCACGACTCCTTCGCTGCACTATCCATTTCCGTAAAGTAAATCCCTTTCCAACACCACCTATCTTTGGCCTCCGTTCATCGTTCCCGTTCTTATCCTTACTCTCCCACTTTATCCCAACATTCTCACCGCTATTACCCTCTTCAATTACCCTCCTCACTACTTTTTTCTACCAACTTTGCTGTCTCCTAATCTCTTCCTTGATTTATCCCTTTCTTCATCTACGGGAATTACTCTCTTTAACATTCTTTTTTTCGAAATTCGTTTCGCCGGTCCATTCCCAGTATCTGCAAATATTTACGAATTCGTCTGGAATAGTGTATCGTAAATTTCGCGAGCATATTTTCTCATTCGCCGTTGCTGTCGCGAAGTGCAGCTATTTTCTTTGGTTTTTCAAATTCTTTGTTAGTTATATGCCTGAAGTCGAATGGCCCATCAGCGTGCTGCATTTGTAGGATGTTTAGTGGGAAAAATGATATTTGGATCCTTGAGGTACACGCTCTTAATCTTGATCCTTGAGATACTCCAATCAGCGCGCAGAAAATTACGAATGTTGGATATTGCAGGCAATGGGTTACCATCGACGACTAATATGCGCATAGGAAAGCACTTTGCTGCTTGTGGAAATTCGATATTTTAGTTACGAATGCATTGTCGGAAGCCATTCGTGCGATGCGTTGCTCTGGGTCCCGAGGCGTGATGAATGTTTTGACTGGCCCCAATGGTCCTTTCCTTAAGGAGGTTTCACGATGACTACGCGAGTCGAAACAAATACCTGATTCTACCTTTTCGTTTGTATTGCTTAAAAAAAATTCCTCTCTGCTCTGTTGCCATGCCGTTGCTATTAGAAATAAAACTTAAATGGCGAGATGTGTAAACTAATCTAAGGATATGTTTTTTTAACTGAATATTTTTTCCTGTCAAATTAGGTGAGATTAAGTATCAAAGTGTTATTTCCGTTGAATTATCTAAGTTTGGCTCCAGTTATTTCAGTGTTCATTCATAACTCATGAAATTAGGTGGGAGGATGGGTAATTTTTTTGGTTTCATTCAATTCCCTTGTAGAATTTAACGGCCACTTCTCGCCACCCTAGCGTGTATTATTATCAAATAATGGTAATAATACTATTTTCCCCATTGTTTCGCTTTCTCTCGTTTGGCCAATCAGCCTATTGTGTTACGCTGCACATGAGTCGCTGGAATTGTAGAAGGTTCAAGGTTTTCTTGTGGTCTTGCCAGAGCGCGGCAATCTTTGGGTGGGCCACCTGAAATCCCACAAAGATGGTCCATCAATCCGGCTCGTTTTCTCAGTCGGAGGTTCGCGCCCTCCGTGACGTAATGACCGCCGTATTTCCCCTCCCGTCTCGCGAAGTCATTCGGATCTTCGCCGGTGTAAACACTGGCGCTTGCGTAGCGTACCCAGTTACCTCCCAGTCAGACCTACTTTCTCTCAACTGGGTTATCGTACCTGTGGCTGAGAATTCTCGCTAGACCTCCGGCACCAAGCGTGTGGCTGGAATGGATACGTTATGACGTCCATTGATGATTGTGTTCGCTACCCGTCGGCCACTTGTCCGTGACGTGTTTGTGACACATGGGTGTGGGACTAGAATAGAATAATCATTCATTTTACTCTGGGACAAGTCCCTTAGAGCAGGAATACAATATAATAATATAGCAGCGAGGTAGTAAACAAATGAACATATTATTTAGTTCAAATCAAAAAATAAATAGAGCTTAATAACATACAATGGATAAAAAAAGACAAAAACAGCTATTCTAATTGAAAAACAATAATTTTACATGTTATACAGCTGAACTCGGAGATAGGTAAAAATACAATTAATATTTAGATATATTGTCCAAGATAAAAAACATAAACAGACCACGAGGAAGAAAAAAAAAACAATTTTTGTCTAATAATAATAAATAAATAAATTGGCAATGCGAACGAAATCCTGACCAGTCTAAACTATTCTGGAAAACGTTCGTTTAATAAAATTTCATACAATTTAGATTGAAAAATTTCCATCGAGCGAGATTTCCTCACATCAATAAGAATGGAATTCCAAAGTTGTGAGGCGACCACGACAAACGACTTATGAAATGTAGTCGTTCGGTGGATTGGTTGGGATGCAGTGGATAAGGCATGGGAGAATGCGTAACGCTGAGTATTCCAAACTTTTTCGAGCCACCTTTCTCTAAAAACCATTAACCAGCGCCCCCCAACCATATGCTAAGCATAAACAAAGTCATGGACTACATGAACAAAGCAAGATGTTTATAAAAATAAAGCTAAGACTTGCGATTCAACTATTGTTTGATTTCAAATCCAACTCAGAGATAGTTTACTCATCCCTGGACATGTATATTTGGTATGGGCCCAGCCTCCTGTGCACCCTTGAAGCCCCCTTAAATGAAAGCACCACACTCCAGGGGGCGGTAGAGCCCTCTTTGGGAACCACTGGCGAAACGCCTCGCCTTCACTACATGCTTACTACAGGTTTACAGGCTTTGTCGCCTTCCCCGCGCTCAACGGCCTTTCCTCTGTGGGACCGATAGCAACGCGGCATCAATTGAAATTATTAACATTAACAAATAACATTTTTACTGATTTTGGATCATAGAAAAATTTCAAATAAATTGTAAAGTTTTACCGTGGCTTTAATTTTTTGTTACTGTGAAAATTGTAGGACTAGATAATGTTTAAACATTTTCGTTCATTAACAACAAAATATGCGTTATAAAAATTTGCGCTTGCCGTTTTATGTATCTCCAACAATTCTCGCAACTTTTCGTGGAAAGTCAATGCTGTAGTTCACGTAGCTTTCACTAGGCTGAGTTACAAAGTTCATGAAGTTGACAAAACTGCTAAATTTAGGGTTCGCGGTGTCGATTATTGCATTAATGTGTCTCCATTTTTGGTTTTGTCATTTAATAAAAAATACCGCTGAAATTGTAATAAAATTGTGTTTAAATTGGTGTATAAAGCATTGCTCTAGCAGTTTTCAAAGTACAGCGGCATATCATTTTGACGCCGACAGTAGTTTATGTGGTTGGAGCGTTAGTCTCGGATCATTGAGTGTTTAAACAACTTTTCAAGAAGTTCGAAGGACATTCTTGAATCGCACTCCACTGAAAAAATCTGTTTATTCGGTTAACTAACAATTCATGCAGTGATGTAAAATGATGCTATAAATATGCATGTAAAATTTCGTCTTAATTAAATCACAGTTTTAACTTAGATTTAAGTCGCGTAATTCAAAATTTTAGCGAAAATCAAATGCAAATACATTTTTACAACTCGGCATGATACCCTCATACTGACTACTCTCCATCAAAATAATGATAAATGTATTATTTGGCGTTCAGGAAAAAATCTGTGCAGTTGAGACAGAATTATTTCAACATATTCGTAAAGTGCCTCAAGGCTACGTGTTAAAATAGCATTAAAGTGCCAATAAATCACATCGGTAACATGCAATATTATTATTATCATACAAATGTTACTTTTAAGAATACGTTTCGCAAAAATCTGCTCTTACACGAATATTTCTCCAACCACCTTAATTAGAGTGTACTTAAATGTATCATTTAAATGCAGGCAACCGCCTTCAAAGGGATGTTAAATCTACCTCAGCGCTACCTAGTGTTGATGGAAAGCAAGTTCTTGTGTCTATTTTGGCATTCCCGGGTACCTCTAACGGCGTCAACAATTGTAAAAGAAGATTAGCACGAAAATTACTCTACTATTATAAATTACGTCCACTCATGCATGATAGACATGGTTATCGAAACTCCTCGGCCCATCGATCGAACCAAGCATCGATTGAACACTTTCGATATCCAATTCAGCAGCCCTCCATCCTTCGCTATCTAATGCTAGGTCCCTCACTTCTTGGTTTCTTTTCCTATGTACTTTCCTCGCTATTTGGTCCGTGAACTTATTCTCAGGGCACTTTTCCCTCTTTTTTACCTTCAACTATGTTCTTCACAAACCCATTCTGCCTCAAAGTGTGTCCAATCCATCTGGTTCTTCTTTTCTGTATGGTGTTCCATGTGGTCCTTTCCTCAATTTTTCAAAAAGTTTTACTTTTAGAAACATTTTTCCTCCATCTCTTGTGGACAACAAAATATTACCTGACCACGCAATTTTTATCGCGAGTAGAACTTGATATGACGTGGTGTTCAGTGGAAAAATGGGAGGTACTTAGGGAAAGTGGTAGTTTTTTCACTTAATGTCTACGCTATTTTCGCGTAAACCATGTAAAATATGGAAAATATCCTGGGAAATTGAATAAAATCAAAATATAGGTATCTTATCCCGTTATATTGTTAGTTATTTGCCCGCAATCGCGATAACTAAAGTCAAAAGGCGGTAATTCTGTAGAAATGTCGGCTCTGATGGATGGGAAATGAATGCTCATTAAAAATAAGTGGTGGAATAATCTCTGCCTATTCTGCATCTGGTTTTCAGAGGGTAACCCTGGTCATCGACGAGAGCAGGGTTTTTAAAAGGAATAAACTATACGGTCGAAATCGGGATTTGCCTCGGACTCCCTCAGGCCCGTTGGAGCCTCCATAAAAAATGAATATACTTAGAAGCAATTCTCAGATTCGATAGAACTATTATAAGCATAATAACAGAGGGAAATTTAAAAATGAGATCCTATTCGCTTGGTCTGACATCAATAATGGAGCCCTTTTGATTGTTCCGTTCTCCGGAAAGGAACGAGTTGATGGCCAGTCATGTATTTATGCACCTGTTATTCAGAGTAGGCTGAAAACGCAGGCGGTGCTGATTGCTGTAAGTTTTCCCTTCATTGGAATCGCGAGTGTCTTGTTCCTCTATTCTCGTTCGATCGGTGAGTTAGAGCTTGGCTTGAGCGACGGCGCGGAACCAGTTGAAAACTGGTTGCTCATATAATTATCTCTCTGTCGTGAACAACCCGCTGCGGACAGCCGTCGTAATGTCAGCAGTCCAACCGATCTCTTCCTAATTCTGTCCTTTTGAAGTGGCCGGAACGGTAACTGTGGGTCGGTCATATGAGTGCACAGTTTTACAATCTTTTAAGTAAGTCTCAAAAATTCTTGGGCCTCATTTCACCTGAAGGCTTCTATTTACGCGGTGGAACTTAATGTATCAGTAGGAACGGGAGCGAAACAATATTTTAATCTCTTTTCTTTAATTAATGCTTGTTACTACTTGACTTTCGGCTCGGATTTTGAACTTTACGCGAATTTACATGGAAGCAAGTTGTTTTCGAATATTGAACTTGGCATGGCACCTTGATATTTCATGGCAGCAGTTAAAACGATAAGAAGTATAGAAAATCTCCTTCATTTTTCGGGATCAACCGCGTATTTTTGTTGGATAGTGACAACAGTTTCACTGACACTACTGTCAGCGTCTTCAGGTCGAAGATGCCGGTTCATGAGTGTGGTCCTCATTATATTGGACCTATTTCCCGCCAATTTTGGGTGCTGCTCCCTCATTGGTCCTTTTCAGGATTATCCTCAATGTATCGTCCACGTGGTATCCTCTGAAGGATACCACGTGGTATACTGTTGAAGTTGTCCGTCCGTGCTATCTCGATGGATTCTCTAATTAGCCTAGGGTAATATCTGCTCTCTCTCACTGTTACCATTACAACAAAAATACGCGGTTGATCCCGAAAAATGAAGGAGATTAACGTAGAGCACCGCGAAAGCCTTCGTTCTCACAATAAGTATAGCATTTTGCGTTTAGAAGAAAATCTTTACATATGTAATGGAATTATTACGAAATATATTAAATGTGCCCCAAAGCTACGTGTTGACTTAGCATTGAATTGCCAGATAACCAAATCGGTATGATGCATTTTTTTCGCTTTTATCTATAGAAGTCAATGGTGTGAACGCTTCACGCAAATCCGCGCATAAGCGAAAATCGCTCCACCTGCCGTATTGTTACGTGTGACGATCATCGCCGCTTACAAGCAGACATTAATTTTTATTTTCAGTCGAGATGGGTGAAGATATTAGGGGAAGGCAGAGTTGGTGTTTGGATAGGGAAATCGGGGGAAAGGTGAAGCTTAATACCGTAGTGGAAGGGAGAGGATGCTTTTTAAACGAGGAAGAGGTAGAAGAAGATTAGATTGACGAAGTAATACTTATTCCTGTACAGATGTAAAAATTGGAACGTTTTATCGAAGATACTTGTGGGAGATGTTTCTACCAATAGGTGGTCGTTCAATATCGATTGTATTCTTCCTTTGATTGGAATCTTCGCACCGTATACAAGTCCGCCATTATTGTGTTCATTTAGGTGTATTCTCTATAAGCATAGCATATGTTTTCCAACATTTTTGTTGATATGGCGGTGAAAATGTATTCGAAATGAGGACTTGTCCGCATGTCCGTAGGTTTCCTTAGGTGTGCTGCGGCCGTAACTGCTCATTGAGCACATTAATGGCGGCCACGTGCTGGAAATGGTTGCGAAGACCTATATTAATAGAGCTTGAGATATATGGCATCGAACGACTTTGCTCGACGTTAATGTCATTATATTCATACCATGGGTGTTCTTAGAAACACTTGTCCTCAAATTGACATGTATTATAGAACGACACCTTACCCCGCTATTTTTGACGCAAATTTAACTTTCTTTGTGTTTAGAGGAAGAATGAGAGACGTACCAGAACATAGTAATTTATATCTAATATCAGTGCCATTATCGCGGAAATTTTTTCATGAGAAGTGAAAATTCGCTGAAAATGTTTGAAAATGAAACACCTCCACCTTATTTAAAAAAAATAATTATCCAACCACTGCGGCAATTGAAGTCTAAATTGAGTGATCCCATCGAAAGTTTCGTCTTCGATGCCTATAGAGAAATTAAGAAAACAGTCGTGGAATGATTAGCATATTTTTTTAAATCAATTAAACAAGGAGTTGGGATTTGGAATTTGTTTTTAGCACACTCAGTTGGGACGGAACTTGAGACAGGCCACATGCTGAAAATTACCGCAATATTTAGTAATAGTCACCTCCGTCTGGGATATTTTTCATACAGATATAATCCAACTATATTATTTTAAGCCATGTGTGCGTGTATGCATGTATGTGTAAACGTATATGTTTATTTATCTATTTATTTATTTATTTATATCTTAATTATAAATTAAGGCACCTACAATTCATTTATGGAAAATTTATACGTGTAGAATATTTGCAGGTTTATCGTTTTAACTATTTGAACGAAAATCTCTCATATCAAAAACAATATACCGCCGAATTTCGTGTGGGCTACCGTGTTTGTTTCTAAATTCCCTTTATTTCTAATACATAAATGAGGCAAGAGTAATGTAGTAATGGTTGAAATGCTGTTAACACCTTGCTATTGCTATTTGGTTTCCTATTACGTCCTTTATTAACTATTACTTGCGGAAAATTTATAAATACCCAAAAATTACGGTAAATTTTGAAAATTACCGTAATCAATGGGGTTAGATGGAAGAAGGGACTGCCTCAGTCTCAATCTCGCCCCAATAAAGAGGCATAATTATTATTATTATTATTAATTTTTATACGGTGTTTCACCTCCAGTGGGAAATACACTAATTTACTCGTCTCTTGGCGGAACCTGCTCAAGCTTGGAAATGCGGTCAGAATTGAGTTCATTTTAGTTAGTGCGATAAAAATTGAGGTGTCGCGAGTCACCGTTTTCAGTCGTTAACGGCTCCGGTAGGTACTCTTGCAAATTGATTGGCTAGTCGTCGGACTTGGCCAGCACTTAAGTATCCCACCCGCCTTTCCCTCACGAAAGAACCGGTTTGTCTTACTTGAGCTCAATGATACCTTTTTTTAATGCTTTTCATAACCTTGGTTTTACATTTTATGCACTATGTGTTTGAAGTGTGCTGATGCCGGGAGCTTACTATTCAACGTGTTGAAGTTAGTGCACTTAGGCGCACATCATCGCACTCTGACGAAAAGAGCGACGTTGAAAATGGAACTACGTACACCGGCGAAACGTTTCGCAAGCTGCCGGTAGGTAGCTTTATCTGGGAGAGTGCGGTTGCTGAATTATTTCAAAGTAAGTGTTTAAAAACGCAAGCTTTTTATAACTAGGTCGCCCGATGTATCAGAGTCTGTCAGAAGCGATTAAGGCAGTTGAGCGAAGTGTCGTTTAACCTAGAAATCAAGGAATTTGGTCTCCTTTTAAAGAAAAATATATCACCTTTCCATTGACATTCAATATTCAACTCCTTAACTACATTACTTTCCGAGATATTTCCCAAAAAATACCAGCCCTTATATAGGAGAAATGGTGCTTGTTTGCACTCTAGAGAGACCTTATGTTTAGAATGAGACATTTCCTTCACTTAGATCTCGTAAAAAAACCAACAGTGTGTAGTGTGTCTGTTTTCTCAACTATTTTTGAAAATTTATGATTTATATTAATATTGTCACCGCAGTAAATTTTTCAGGATCACCTTAAACCTTCCGTTTTGATGGAGTTTCAAATGTACCGCGTGAAAAATGAGTCAAGTTAAAGACTTATTTGTATATTTTCTTTTGATTACTTACAATTTCTGTCATGTAAAACTATTTTATTGCACCATTAATAATGCACTTTTATTGCACTATTAATTATTGTGTCTCATAGTTGGTGAAATTAAATTGTATATATCGAATAAAGTCTATTATAATTAGGGAACTATCTCGCTCGCACTGCCTTAAATGAAAGGCATACTTTGCCGCGCAGATGTATGCAAAATTCTTTCCAAACACAACAATTTACCATGATAAAACTAATCTCCAAATAACACTGCACTCTCTCAAAATACACCTCCGTTTCTCTTCCCTCAAGGCCTGGTTACACGTAATTATGTATGAGTATATAATGATAATTATTTATTTTTATTTATTATGAATATATAGCGTTATTATATATGAATATATAATATATATTCACTAACCCGAACCTGTTCATGCATTCCCACAAGTTGGTGTGGTTAAGGCAGTCCGAGCGATATAGTTCCCCAGTCATAATAGAGACCATATTCGAACTATACGTTTTAATTTCACCAGCTCTAGGCCATATCAATTAAATATTTCAGTATTAATGGTGCTATAAAATGGTTTCATATGATAGAAATTGTAAGTAATTAAATGAAAATATGTAAATAAGTCTTGACTCATTTTTTTCGCGCGGTGCGTTTGAAACTCCTTCGAAATGGAAGGTTTTCTGTGATACCGAAGAACCTACTGCTGTGACAATATGATTTATTGTCAAAAATAGTTGAGAAAACATACAAACTACACGCTGTTAGTTTTTTAAAGACATCTAAGAGTTAGAAATGCCTCATTTTGTAAATAATGTCTTCCTGGAGTGCATACGCGTACCATTTCCCATGTAAATGGGCTGGGATTTTTTGGCAAACATTTCCGAAAGTAATATGGTGAGGGGTTGAATTTTGGGTGTCATTAGAAGGGTGAAATATTGTTCTGTAAAATGAGACCAAATTCATTAATTTCTAAGTAAAATGATATTTCGCTAAAAACTACCTTAAATGGTGTATTTTTGAGTTCATTCTCGCGTTCATGCATTCACGCATTAACTCCTACGGGCTAATGTATCCACTCGCCAAGACGGCGATTCGCAGGTTATCATGTAGATCACAGGTTAATATTTAAAGGCCTAACAATTCGCATGTTTGATGCCTTAACTGAAAATCGACGAACTTGGTGACCATTACGAATGCCATTATCGACGTTCTTTTGTTGTGGAGTGCACATCAACTTTGCTTCCGATCTGTCTTGAATTACGTAGGGTCTGATGTGCGAATCTTAGACAAGTGAGCTGACGTGTTGCGAGGTCATTAGCGCACGTTAGCTAATGGAAGGCTCCCATCATTGGGTGTGGAGATCTCCAGCTTGCTTGAAATAGGTTGATTTTTTTAAATGGCTGTCAACTTGCCGGTGAAATCAAGACGGCGGAAAACTTTCGATTTAGGCGTACTTTTTGTTGCTTTGACTGTCGGAAAGTATTTTTTTTTAATGATTGGTTGAGTTGCTGGCGACCGTGGCGTTCGGAGCGGGGGCGGCTTTGGAGGCTACTTCCGGAGGTGTGGGACAAAATGTGGGAGCATTCGAATGTCTGCATGGAAGCGGACTCGAGCTGTTTGGGACCTTGGGGAAGGGGAAAGTGCTTGAAATCGTTCGAGATTATCCTCCTTCAATTGGATATTTGGGGAGGCGACCTACAGCTAAGGTCATTTGCGCCATAGGTGACAGGGAAGGGAGGAAGGGTGGATAGAAACCCAGCGTCAGCATTTGCCTGCTCTTAACGAAAGGCGCCAAGGGAACCACGGCTTTTAATCTCATCCGACAGACGGATTACTGTACTAAAAGTGCCCTCCACAAGACACTCAAGTAGGGATCGGGTTTCCTTGGAAAAAACATCCTCCTCTACAGGGATTTGAACCCTGGCCGCCCGTGTGATTAGCCAGTACTCTAGCCACCACACCAACCCGATCCCCCTATGTTCATGAATAAGAAAAATTTACCGAAGACGTGGGACATTTCCAGCGTAATTTTGTATCCGCTGAATCCGAATCTACCAACGAAAATCGACAATCACGTCAGGATATTGAGATATTCTACCTTTTAAGGTAGTCTGAGCGAGAAAGTTCCCTAGTTATAATAGAGACTATATTCGATTTATGAGTTTTAATTTCACCAGCTCTAGGACACATCAATTAAATATTGCATTATTAATGGTGCAATAATATAGTTTTATATGACAGAAATTGTAAGTAATTGAATGAAAATATGACAATTAGTCGATAACTTGACTCATATTTTTCGCGCGCTCATATTTTTTGTGATACTCAAGAACCTATTGCGGTGACAATATGATTTCTTTTCAAATATAGTTGAGAAAACAGACAAGCTACACGCTGTTACTAAGTGCTAAAAATACCTCATTTTTTTAAATGATCTCTCTCTGGAGTGCATACACGTGCCATTTCCTATATATAAGGTCTGGTATTTTTTGGCAAATATCTCCAAAAGTATTGTGGTAAGGCGTTGAATTTTTTGGTGTTAATATACGGGTGAGATATTTTTCTTTAAAATGAGACCCAATTCATGGATTTCTAAGTTAAATGATATTTCGCTCAAACTAACTTAAGGGTCAAAATGGTAAATCTCGCAAAGTGGCAAGGTCTTTTTGAGCTTGAATATCTTAGAAACCAAAGGTGATGGAATAATTATGAAAACAAATTCAAGGAGTACGTCAGAAAAAATGTTTAGAATACATCTATGAAACCTAGAAAAACTATTGATTTCATAACCTGTAACTTATATTTCAAATTTGTTCACTCAAATTATAAAGTTGAACATATTTAAGGTTGTTGATACCTGCCAAGTTTATACAGATTATGGTTACAATAGTTTTTCTTGGTTCCACAGTTGTATCGTATCCAAATCATCGCTGCAAATTTTCTTCATCTTAATAAAACGAGTACTTCGAAGCGCATGTTCCTCCTCGAGTACTACCACTCAGCATTATGAAAGTGTTATGACCTTCTTTCGGAGCGCTGGACCAAAGCGAGAGCAGTCAAGGTGCTGGCACCCTGGAGCCCCCTGCAAAGTGTTTAGAAATGGGGGCATGCTATTGGGGCTACATCATCGGAAGGAGATTCTAATTTATCGGAATATATATCTTTCTGCGTTGCGTTAAGCAATGGGGGAAGCTGATGATAGGGGACCTAGGGTAAAGCTATTAAGGTAGTTTGAGCGAAATATCATTTTACCTAAAAATCAATGAATTTGGTCTCATTTTAAAGAAAATTATCTCACCCTTCTAATGACACCAAAAACTCAACCCCTTGCCACATCACTTTCCGAGAAATTTGCCAGAAAATACAAACAGCCCTTTTTCATGGGAAATGGTACGTGTATGCACTCCAGAGAGACATTATTTAAAAAATGAGGAATTCCTAACACTTAGATGTCGTAAAAAAACTAACAGCGTGTACTTTGTATGTTTACTCAACTATATTTGAAAATTAAGCATATTGTCGCCGCAATAGGTTCTAGAGTATCACAAAAAACCTTCCGTTTTGAGTGAGTTTCAAACGTACCGCGTGAAAAAAATGAGTCAAGTAAAAGACTTATTTAGATATTTTCACTTGATTACTTACAATTTCTGTCATGTAAAACTAATTTATTGCACCATTAATAATGCAAAATTTAATTCTTGTGTCTAACAGCTGGTGAAATTAAAACGTTAAAGTCGAATATGGTCTCTATTATGACTTGGGAACTATCTCGCTCGGACTACCTTAAGCTAGGCTGGTGATGAGTAATGCGGAGTGTAGTGCTCTTCGGGGCGGAATTGTGGACACTTGAGAACAGTAGACGAGAATACGGTACCGGATTTAGAGATGCAGTTTTGGGGGAGAATGGAGAATGTGCGGTGGACGGAAAGGAAGACAAACATGGAAGTGCTTGGTATGGTGCGTGACGAGATGAGGAGAATATGCAGGGTTGGTGGATGTAGGGTGTAATAATGGGTTGCTCAAGACTCTGATCCAGGGAAGGAAGGGAGGGCAAGCGGCTAAGAGGAAGAAAGGGAATATGTACTGGATGAATAAGGGTGGGACTGACGCTGAGATGAAGAATGAAACATTTTGCGTCAACTGGGCCCTCCATTTGTAAAAACTCTGGGGGATTTTTGCTCACTTCCATTTAAACTAGGGATGAGTCGATTCCATTTTTTTTCGAGTCCAATTCCGATTCTTTCAAATCGATTCTCGATTCCATCGATTCTTATTCCTATAATAACAGGTGGGACATTGATATACCAGTTGCGTACGACTATTATTTAAATTCAAGTATTGCCTGAAATAAAACAACTAAGACATAAGTCGCTCGAAAAGTATAGATATTTATTAACAAATAGCAAATATATCCTCAACTTATTGAGGTAGATTAAAAAGTACAAATTGATAGCTTACACCCAAAATTACTGAGACAAATATGATGTGACAAATTATATTTGATCTGAATAGTTATCTATCTGGAATCGATGGAATCGGAATCGACTTTAGACGATCGATTCTCGACGCCGATTCTAATCCTGAGAATCGGTGGAATCGAAATTGGATTCGACTCATCCTTAATTTAAACCTATTCTCATATGTAGGTTCCTTGATAATAATCCTTCCGTGTGCGTGGGGAATTGGAGTATTGGGAGCTGGGGGGGGGGGGGGGGGAAGGGAGGGTTTGGGGAGTGGGGCAAATCTCTCCTCGTGGAGCATTTCGATCTATCGCCTTGGTGTCGTTTGATTACTTCGGGGACGACTCTCTCCCCTTCCGGTCGGACGAGGACGCGGAAGAACACCGAAGGCGCGTTGCGCGTGCAATCCGTCTCGCCTCCTGCCACGCGCTTCGTTTCTCAAGTTTGCCGCTCGTCTTCTCGAACTTTCGCGATGGGCAATGTCAAGCGTAAAGCCCCGTTCACAACAACTTAACTTGGCTTAAGCTGTTCCCGAGTGCCAGTCTGGGCCTGAAATTTCCAACCAATCACGGCACGCCACTTTCAAAGTCGGTATTACAATCGATTGATGGGCCTTATCGATATCGTTCAATCGATTACTTCCGCACTATCGATAGTGAACTAGGCCTTGCTATTAGCTAGAATTAAGAGAAAGTTGAGAAATGTTCAACTCCAAGACTATGCCAAGTCGAGTTAAACCACTTTTGATGTGAACCAGTGTGTTGCTTTCTCACGGACTCAACTCCTAAGTCGCGCAAGTTAAGCCGTGTAAAGTTAAGTTTAGTTGTTGTGCCTTTGCATTGCATTGCCGTTAACGTTGCCGACTGCGTTCAATGGATTTTTTACCCGCGCCTCTTTTGGAAAAGCGCGCGCTGTCATTGCGGTGTAGCATTGTTGCTCATTAAGGTAGTTTGAGCGAAATATCATTTCACCTAGAAATCAATGTATTTGGTCTCATTTTAAAGAAAAGTATCTCACCCTTCCAATGGCACCAAAAATTCAACCCCTTAGCACACTACTTTCCAAGATTATTGACGAAAAATGTCCAATAAAAAATAAATAAAATAATCATAATGTCACCGCAGTGATTTCTTCGGGATCACAAAAAACCCTCCATTTCGAAGGAGTTTCAAAGGTACGTCCCAAAAACATTAGTCAAGTTAACGACTTGAGTGGTGACGGTGTAATCCGTCCACCTGACGAAGTAGGATTGAGGTTTTCGGTATGGTTTTTATCTTTCCAGATCACATAGCTCAAATTGGCGTGATTTCTTTGAATTCTGATTAGCCTTGCAACGTAGGAATCTGTTTTTTAAAATAACTGTCGAAATCCATTCAAAATGATCCCTATCTGAGAGTTGAATCAATCGTATTGACATGTTCTGGAAGCCTGATCCACTCTTTATGCTTTGATTGATCAATAGCAATTTGAGTTCGGCTCTGAGAATTGCGCGAAAAGAGTTTTGTTTTGGTTGCCTTGTTAAAAGGGCTAGTAATGTAAAAAACTGCCATGAAATCTGGAAAGGGATGATTTCTTACGGTATATTTTAAAAGAGAGTGAAATATTTGTCGCGCTTCACAAACTGAAATTAGTCGACTGGAACTGATTTTTTTTAAATACCTGTTACAAATAAAATCAGGTGCGTTGAGAAGCATGTTTTATTTTCGGTAAAAATTCCAATGTTGGTGACAATAGGAATGAACATTTTATTTTCAAGTCTTATGCCTTAGAATGCAATCGTTTTGTGTACTTCCTGGAAGCCCATTGAGGCCAAATTGAAATCGTTCGTGGGTTACATCAAGGACAGGAAAAAATACTTGGGCATGGATGAAATATCTCAAAATGGATATGAAAAAGTATGAGAAGACTGGCGAGGAGGAGGTCGAATGACGAATCATTCCAGTTCATCGACTTCGTGCATTTCGACGAGCAATAACGATCGGTAATTATTTCGTGCCGACTCGTGTCTGTGATCGCACCTTGGCGGAGGAACTCTTTTTAGTTGACGGTCTCTCCTCTACGACATTTCCTTAAGGACTCCACTGCGAAGGATCTGTAATTGTGGTCTTCTGATTCTCCTCGAGTTGTTGGAGAATGAAATGGTTTCCCTCGCAACAGTTGCGCCGAAAGTGACTAGGTTACTCATGGTGCTTTCGAGAGTCCTCTTAGGCGTTATGCCAGCGAGCTGCGATTCTCTTTTGTCTCGGAGGGGTGTAGGTTGCCGTGGATACCGTCGTGTTCCCGCCACTCGACAGAGCACGGCAGCGCTGCGCTGATCCGCGTGTCGTTCGGCTGAAACAAAAGGACCGAGAAAGCGCCACCACCACGTGGAGCTCCCATGGTTTTGCCGGCGGGCGTGTTCCCGGCCACGAGTGTCCACGCACCCCGGACTATCAATTGTTTTGCGGATTCTTTGTCTGGTAGAATTTTAATCTCTCTACTATGTCTGGTAATTATTGCCACTATGGGCAACTGAACGCTCGCCTACGGCTGACAGGGGAAACGTTGAGTGGGCATTCCATGCCCCCAAGGCCCATCCGTTATCCCTGTCCCCTCAATCACGATGTTCAAATCACGCCACTGCTATTTTTTTACTTTCCAGCAGGCTTTTTGTGGTTTTGTAAGGTTGAAAAGAACATCGGTCCTATTCTTTTGTCAGTATTATCTATAATACAATTAGTTTGAGCTCTTTTCCTCCTAGTCCAATGGATTTAAGAGGCTGTATGTATCTGAACGTGTCTAATGAAGAAAACTGCCAGCGTTTGATTATTTGATCTGAATGAAGACTTGCAATGTGCTACTAAATTGAATCTTACACCGCTGTG
Organism: Ceriagrion tenellum; assembly: GCA_963169105.1. Classification (NCBI taxonomy): domain Eukaryota; kingdom Metazoa; phylum Arthropoda; class Insecta; order Odonata; family Coenagrionidae; genus Ceriagrion; species Ceriagrion tenellum. The sequence continues at coordinate 13,845,987 of OY720639.1, forward strand.
TTAAAAGAAAATGTCTACGAACGAGGAAACACAAAGTGGAAATATAAGTATGGAACTCAATGGATCGGAAGCTTAGACCATTGGAATAGCTGACTGGAACAGACTCTAGTAGCCTTCAACATCTAGTGCTGGAGGAGGACGCGGCAGAAAAAATTGACGGACAAAATAAGAAATAATGAAGTTTAGGGAAGAGTGGAAGAGTAAAGGGTCATATGGAACACTATGCTAAGAAGAAGAACAGGATAGATTGGGTGTAAAATTGAGGGAAAACTCCCCAGAGAAAGACCAAGGAATAAATTCAGATCATGTAAAGATGAAACTACATCAGAAGCGCTACCAGGTCGTAAGGGAACCTCCGAGATAGGTGTCTAGGTGGGGAAGAATGGGGAGGGCTGCAGACAACCAACCTTAGAATTGAGAGAACGACTAATGATGAGATTGAAACATGTACCTACCTGGGACTAGCGTCGTGTGCCAATATCGTTAGTTGCGATTGCGACATTGGTGGTTCATAGGAGGACATTGAATGGAGATTGCCACCGATCGACCGTCGATTTTTCTCTGCATTTTTCGCAGGTCTCTTCGAACGGTCGAAGTCCCCCAAGGTCCACCCGAAGAACGCCGGGATCCGCGTTGTTCTGCTTGTGGAGCGTGGTCAACCTTCGCGAAAAGGGAGCAAAATACCGGAAGGCGATGGGGGGTGGGCATTTAGAACGTGCCGTGGCATTGCGCTTCTTGGTTCCGAGGAGAATTTGAAAGCGCCTGAGTCAGTTCTGTATCTTTGTTTTATATAGTTCCATTTGTCTTCGTAAGATCCACCTCAAGGACGCTTTGTTATTTCGAATCGACACCGATATTCACTCGAGTGAATGGTCGCGCTGAGTGGAGGTCGGGCCGTGTAATTTTCGTGTGGCACTACACCGTTGATGTCAGTCTGCAGAGTTGCGATGCGTTTTCGGTGGGCTTAACGGAAGCTGATCAATCTGTATTCTTTTCGTTCTTTATGCTAGTTTATTAGCAACATTCATTTCACCAAGATCTCAATGAATTTGGTCTCTTTTCAAAGAAATCCATTTCACCTTTCCGAAAATAATCTTCACTTACCACACTACTTTTCGAGATATTTGTCAAATAATATCAGTCATTTAACATGGGAAATGGTACGGGTAAGCACTGCAGAGAGACCTTATTTAAAAGATGACGAACTTCTTACTCTTTGATGTTGTCGGAGAAGAATTCACGTTAAGCATTCGCCGGAAAAGCAGGAAAATCCTTATTTTAAAGATTGCTTTGTTTTACACGTTCCTAGTTTATTTTATATCATGAATTTTCATACCATCAATATGAATTTTATAGCGTTTGTCTGTTTTAAGAATGTATTTTTAGATCTTAAGGTAGTTTGAGTGAAATAGCATCTTACTTCGAAATCAATGAATTTGGTCTCACTTTAAATATTGATAGCATATGAACACAAACACCCATGCCCTGAGTGATGATAATTCCGCCGAGGTGGGATTCGAACCTGCGACTCTCGGTTTCTCAGGTGAGGACTTAACCCCATCGCAACCAGGGCTAGCAATTATGGTTGGCGAATTGAATTTGTGGAATTTAGGCATAATTAAAGAATACTGAATAACTCGGATGATGATGTTGTAAGCATCGAAACTGGTAAGTTGCATTTAAGTAATAAAAACTGTGGAATATTACAATGTCATTTTTCTTTGATTGTGTGTGTGAAAGAGGTTGTCAAAAACTAGTTGAATTTGGCACCTTATTGTAAAATGATTGAAGCATATTCGTGCCTAAATATTTCACATCGTTTTCGTGCAGTACACTAATGAAGTGCTGAATTGAAATTGGTCATCAGTTAGTATTTTGTGATTCCATCTTGGTATGTTTGGTAAATTCTCAAAGGTAATTGCCAAAAACAAAACAAAAATTTGCAAGCATTCACATTAAGGGTTGCTTTCCTTTCCCTTTTGCAGAGTTGGCTGTCGGGACCTCTAGGGGGCCCGCCATCTTGAAGTCCAATGGTCAGAATTACATGGCTGAAAGAATCGGTGGCTATGCCATGCATGACGTTTTAATAAGCTCAGTAGCTGTTGATGTCATACATAACCGACTATTCTTTGCATATACGGAGCCTCATTACGGAGTGTTGGTGCATTCTGTGTCTCTGACGCCAAATGAGGAAGATGATCCAATCCTTGACCCAGTCATTAAACAAGGTATGTGCCCTCAGCATTTGAAAACAGTCTTTGTGCCAATATTAGTTGTTTTCATCAATGCTATTAAGGAACTGGATTCACTGCCCTTTCTTGAATCAACTAGCGGTTACCATGTTGTCAGGTCTATACTCTGTGTAATAGTTCCGTAAATCTTGAAGCAGTTTTAGAATTTCCCTCATGTAATCATTATTATTAGAGCCCCTCTTATCAGCAAATGGTCGCTTATAATAGATATTGCCACATTACCCTTCTCAGTGCAGTGCTTACATAATCATAACCATTTGTGTATTTTGAGTAGAAACAATTGTAAAAATTTTCACTCTTTATAAGACCAATTAATTATTATTGAAAGTTTTCCAGTATTTCTTTAGAAGTGTGCGTGTCATATTTTTTATGAGTTAAGCTGGAAACTGTTTCCTCTATTGACAGTTAAACACATGTGCACGACGTTCGAAATAAAAAAAAATATTGTGGACAGGATTCCCAGGTTAAATGATTGGCTTCATTATTTTCATTGTAAATATCACAAATATGTGTATATTCCAATGTTAAAGTTAGTCATATGGCTAGTGATTCTCAAAGGAAAATAATAACTTTAAGTGAAACAATGTGATTCTACTGGCTCCACTCTACAGCTCTATGGAGCTTGGCAGTATGCAATTGAATCCCTGGTTTACGTGAACTCTCGTAGTCCATGACTGTCATATGCATGAGGAACAAATAATTTAGTGAAATAAGTAAACGTTTGCCCCAGATGAAATGGTAAACAATCTAATCAGACTCAAAATTTTGTCACATTCTGTAGAATTTGACACATGGTGAATTGCTGAAAGAAACATTGTGCAGTTTTTGTGCTGTGTAATGCATTACTGTATTACCCCATTCAATAGAACTCCACCAAAGAGTAAACCAGGTTAGCCATACCTCAAACAATATAATTAATTAATAAACATCAAAAGATGGAGGTATTAGGCTGTCTGCAACCATTTTAAGGAAAAAATGTGGAAGAAAAGTTAAGTAACATGAATAATATAACAATTTTATGTATTTCAACCAAATCATCAAATATCCACTAAATATCGACTATTTGAAAAACATGTTGTATGGAACCATTCTGCCCCTTCTATTTTGGTTAAGCAAGGTTCCTATGTTTGTATATTTAAAAGATAGATTGTAACATCCCACTTAACTGAGATATTTTGATACCATAGACCAAATATATACCTTTGTTGTGTTATGTTAGAAGCAATGGTGATAGCTAGTAATGAATCCTTTTCAATGAATATTAATGCTATATGTATACAGTTCCTTCGACAGATAAAGGTTATGAATGGAGAAGCATAATGGTCCTCCTTCCTTTTGGAACTTTTACTAGTGGTTATCGAAAGTACCTTCAATTAATAGGTGTTCATTGTCAATATTGTGTGCACATTTCACTAGGACTCAAAATACAGTTAAACTTTCAGCTGTCTCATTTTTCCACTCTCACTGTGTGGAGGAGGAGAGTAAGGGGACTGGATTTATACATATCCCTCTCTTCCATGCTGTGATTTCCTGGCATTTGCCATGAAGTCTTTGCAGGTATTTTGACCCTTTGGATTCAAGGTGACTGTTGTACTCCTCTGGCTGGGGAAGTTGTTATCATTGAGCACTATTGGAGATAACAAATACATTGTTAAGAATAGATTCATCTTTTTTTGTTTATTTAATCAGTTGAACACTCATTATTAACTTTCTTTGCTGCTATCAGATTGCTTCGATACCAATCAGTTAGCAAATTCCCTGATTGTAGTCACTGTATAAACTGATACAGTGAGTTTGCAAAGTGCTCATATACTTCGTGTGAGGAGCATGCATATCCTTCATAGTTACTCTGGAGTATATTTTGGAATAATCCGAAAGGTGGCTTTTAAAACCCTTGGTATATGGATCAGACTGTCAAATTTAGAGGTGGACTAGAAGAGAGGAGGTCAAACATGCAAACATTTTCTTCTGCTATCACGCCACCAGGCTTACAAATACACACATTGTCTACAGCTAAGGGGCCGTAGAGTCAATTATTCAAGTTGACTTAATATCTCTTTGAACCCCTTGGCTGAAAACTGTGATCCATCTTTTGCTTCTCAGGTCAAGGTCCGCTGAGCATCAGGAGTTTGGTATACGATGAAGTGGATGATGCTTTGTACTGGACCGACAGCACGAAGAATGAGATTTCAATGATCAAACTCTCACAGGGAGACCAAAACGCCACCATTCTTCACAATTTTAAGTCGGAGGAGCCTGAGAAGCATTTGGCAGGAATTGCCATTGATATCTGCCATGGGTGAGCCCAATTTCTCATTTTCATTTTGTTCATTTTTTAACATTTGAATGTAATATGTACATATTTTGTGATGGAAGTGGGGTGTCATTTTCAATTTATCTCTAATACTATTCCCCAAGAATAAGTGTTATTAACCCTTTTGTGCCTAGCGTCGGGTATAGCCGACGTGAATTTTCTTATGCAAAGAAACGAATGTCGGCTATGGCAGACGGAGAAAAACCAACACAAAAGACCTAATGTCGGGTATAGCCGACGTGAGGGAAGGGAAGTGACTGATACGGGAGGAATAATCCTAGGTATGCAGTAAACCCTAGCAACCCAGCTTAGGGACAGCCCAGACCCTTTCCTTGTCAAGTGAGCTCGACCCTCTGCATCATTAGTAGCCCTCCTTGCTGCATGAATCTGCAGTTCATTTATTGTATTTGCAATGGTTTTTCGAGGCAATTAATTTTTTCACTCTACAAAATTTTTAACTTTATGAAGTGAATTTTATATTGTTTGTTGAGTTTTAGCAAATTTAAAACAAAATTCTAGTGTTGATAGTAACGGAGCTCTTGTGTGAAACTCTCAATAGTTTGAGCTCTAAGTAGAACTCAGCATTTATGAATATTAACGCTAGAATTCTGTTTAAAATTGTAACACGCTCAGCATAACATTAGAAATCCATTTAAAGGTATAAGTTTTTGAAGTATAGAGCAAAGAACTATTTAAAAAAACAACTTTAATGCAACAAACTTACAGCGGCCTCCTGCTGATAGAGGGGGGATGCTAAGGGTTGGGGGGTTGAGCCGAGTGCCCTGGGGGGGAAGGGCACGGTGTCCCACTGAGTGGGGTTCCAAATGGGCAAAAGGCATACCTGAGCGATTCGTTGCCACGAGAGAGCTCGGTAGAGAGGAGTACAGAAAATTCTCATGCTACTCTTAGCAGGGAAAGCATTTCCCTTCGAGAGACTTCAGCATGAAAGGGTTAATAACAGGTTTCATCGGCTATTATAGGGAAACAACAATTCACTAGTTGTTAGATTTAAGGTTCCTGTGGAGTTTCATGTTGTTAAATCGCATCATTTTTTTGGGTGCCCTCTTGCATCTGCATTGTATGACATAGCTGTTGTTGCCTTATGGCACAGACATGGGAGCACATCCAATAAATGGAGAAATTGAGCAACAATATGCAATATGTCCTATATTTCTAGAACTGCTCCTTCAAACTTCGAGTATGGTAGACCCTTGCTTTACGATGGGTTTTACTTACGATGGATTCGACTAATGATCTGAGCTGATTTTGTGCGCGCTTTTTAAAATTTCAAATTTCTCCGATTTTGTTGTAAATAACGATAGTGTTTAAAATATTGGTTTAATAATATTTGAAATAATTTTAATCCAGGATATTTCGTATGCATTGGCTCTGTCGCGTACACTGAATGGATTGGCACTGATGCTCTTTAAACCGATTCGTCATCCAGAAATAATGCCGATTCAACATACGATGGAATTTGCTTTATGATTGGTCCTCCAGAATGGATTAATACCGTAAAGCGAGGGTCTACTGTATATGAATTATTCCTAGGACAGCACATGTATAAAATTAATTATGGTGGATTATTCTACGGATATGTGCTCTGTAAATGTTGGTCATTGTACCTTTTTATTGTTAGATGCAATCGTCTGATTCAGTCATCTTTCTTGTTAAATATCTAACTCCTCTGTTGAAAGCTCTTTTACCATTTGATGACAGTGGGAAGCATTCATTATTTGTATATATGTACTTCAAAATTCATAACGATAAATCATTAAATTATAAATGCTGGAAAGCACCATCTCAATTCTTACCATATTTCTTGTATTGATATTGAATCATGTACACCCCACTGTTATTGCCTACCTTTGGCAGTAAGAGAGCAAAAAATTTTGATATTATTTATTTATTTACTTAAAATTACATATGTTTAACCAATTTTCAAAACTAGCCTTCATTTAAAAGTTGTGTATAGGATGCCTAAAATACTCCATGACTCTGCTGTAAATAATTCAGCTGTATTAGTGTAAGGGTATAATGATATTTATTTTTGTTTTCCATTCTCAGGCTGTTGTTCTGGACCAATAACAACCATGAGTCTCCATCCCTGGAACGCTCATACCTAAATGGCTCAAATTTAAAAGTGATTATTTCATCTGATATTTTCTTGCCGATGGCAGTGACTGTTGACCCCTCTGGCAATGGCAGACTCTTCTGGGTTGACAAGATGGAAGGCAGTGAATACAAGATTGAGACGAGTAAACTGGACGGTAGCGGTAGAGATGTTCTAGTGAAGGGGTATTACCAGAGGCCCTACTCTGTGTCTTATGTGCCTTTGGGTGGCAACAATGTCCAAGATGGTGTTATCGTGTGGTTGGATTATAACCACTTCCAAATATGGGAATTGGAAATCAAAAATGGTGGCAAGGCTCGCAACAAGGGCCCAAGGAAGATCTACGAATTTGAGAGAGATTCTGCAATGGCACTGGTTGCCATGTCCTCCTCTAATGTAACTAATCACATCACCTGCATGATCACCTCTGCTAGGGCAGAGGAAGCCAACACAACCCTCACCAAGAAGGACAGCCAATCAGCCGAGATGATCGCAGATAAGCCAGGCATAGATGATCTACCTCCGTTTGCACCACAGGAAGTCACAACCCTAATGGAAAACCCTGAGACGCCATCATCTGAGGTGGATAGGTTGGAACTGACTACCATTTCTCAGCACGAATTGTCCTCAACAACTGGATCTCCAAAAAATGGCTCCTTCAATGCAAATCTCCTGAGGTTTCGATTTTGCGATGACTACTGTATCAATGGAGAACCGGAAGAAGACTGTCGGAATGGAGGACCTGTAGTGTGTAAGTGCCACCGAGGGTATTCCGGATTGCGCTGCGAGGTGAACCTATGCAGCAACTTCTGTTTGCATGGCTCTTGTAGCCTGGAAGGGGTGTCGGATGGGTATTGGCAGCCCAAGTGTTCCTGTCGAGTGGGTTTTACTGGTGCTAGGTGTGAACGGGATCCTTGCAGGGGTTACTGCCTCAACAGTGGCCGGTGCAGGGTTGAGGCTGATGGTCAGCCCAAGTGCACTTGCCTGGGAAATGGGAGATTGGCCAAGGGGGAACGGTGTGAGCAATATCCAAACCTGCTGAAGGACATTTGTGGATTTGTATGCTCTATGGACAGCTCCAAAACTTCCGTCAGCATAGTCCAACTGGAGGGGAAGGACAGAGAGTTGGCAGATGCCGAAGGACCAGTTTGCATGTGAGTAAAATGCTGGTCTTCCAATGAAGTCCTCCTTGCATTGAGTTTATAAGAAGACTTGAGCACAGGCTTCACATACCAATGGCCTTGGCTCAAATACTGGCTGTTGCAGATACCCCAGGCCCCTCACCTACTAACCCAAGGCTCGTGGGTTCGAATCCCACCTGGGTGGAATATCACCACTCAGGGCATGGGTGTTTGTGTTCGTCTATTGTTTTTGTTATTCGCACAATATAAATTGGCCAAAGGTGCTGTATTCAGGGTAGTTAAGCCAAACACATTGGCTTGCCTTCAGCTTATATCTTAATTTCTCATGATAAGTTTGGTTGTTGAATTATGTATCCAATAGAATCTCACTGAACCAAAATAAAGGGAGTAAAACCATTTCTTATTGATGAAGTTTTTGGATAATGGATGGGTGGTATTCAATTTGGTGGTAATATGTACAGTTTTTATTTTTTCACCTTTATTACTTCATCAAAATTAATAACTGTTCATTATAAATATTCTATTTCTTAAAAGAATTGAAAATTTTCTCCTGCATGTTTCTTTGCAATGGTTGTGAGCAGCTTTATCTGTATCGTAGTAGTCTAATTAATTATTCAGTATTTGTTGATATTTTTGGTTATCCCAGGTTCAGTTAAATGGTGTGCTATTGTTCTAAGAACAATTAGTGTTTGGCCATTACTTGAACAGTCATTCTTTAGATCTGATTCTTGAGTAATTCACTAATATGGAGGTGAGGTTTTTATATATGGCGATGTTCTTAATATTTTTTTAGATAGATGTATAAAGTGGCTCGAAGTATTGAAAGCTCTCTCCCGTTAAAATAATAAAAATCTTTCCCTCAATGATAGGCCTTTCAATGTGTATCATTCTGAAATGTTAAAATTTTACTGTGGCAAAGTTATTAATTCTCCAAGGCTGGACGGCAATTTCCCTTGACAGGCATTGATTGCAAATGTCCAAACATAGGATTGGTTTCATATTTCATATCCCTCATTTGGAAAGGATTAGGAATTGTCACTGGTGCATACTTTACTGGGTTTTGGCATGGAGGTTAGAGAATCCGTGACAGAGTGCCATTGATTAATAAATAGAATTTGTGGGCTGGGATTATGGAATGGATTTGATTGTGACTCGAGGCACCAAAATAGCTTGCAAAAAGTGATCCACTCATCTCGACTCTCATGCTTAGGTTATCCCTTACCATGATGCAAATTAGGTGATTTACAATCAGTTGGCCCAAGTGAGGATAAATTATCGTGGTATAAATTTGAGCAATAATTTCACTAATAATTCCAATTTTGGCATTCTGATGGCATAATTGGTCCTCTTCATACATTTCAATGGCTTTAGTATTCTTCTGTGCCAATGTGTCCTCCTATTCAACCAATTGATCCTCTTTAAATGATGACGTTGTGTTTATGCTTTGAAACAAAATGAATTTGACTGAAATTGTAATAATTTCAATTCATCATGGAATCAGCTTCAGTCCTTGAGGATTCAAATTATTCATATCTGATGGGTTTGTGTTCTCATTTATTCGTTTGATAGTTTTTCTATTCCAGTTTAAATGTGTTGAAGGTCTCATCATAAACTGTGTGAAATGCAATGAAAACATTTTATAGCCACTCTTATTTACAGTGCCATGCCAGCATTTTTATTTTTATTCTTTCCAGGAGCTTATGATTTTTGTTTGAAATTCATTGTTGTTCCCAAGGCAATTTCTTGAAAAATTTTGCATTAAGATACTTTTGGGAGCCTAGGATTCTCTACATTATACATATCTAGATATCATTGCTTCCATTGTGTTATTCAGCCTCTGCTGTCATGCATCCAATCCTTGTGGTAAGGGGTTTGGGTTGGTGAGGTCTAAGTAAAGTACATACTAACTTCCTGTGCTGAGGGTCCAGTTTCAAATCCCGGAAGCAGTTGGATTCCTTCAGTGCAATCCCAATCAATTTTTGGGTGCTACATGGAGAGCACTTGTGCGCATAACTCGGTCCATTCTAAACTGTGATCCTCTTGTTGCCTTTTGCTAAGAGTAGGGAAATGCCAATGCTTGGCTTCTCTCCGTCCATCCTCCATTCCATCCCTGCCCTCCCATCCCTCTCCCTCCCTTTTACCTCCCTTTTCCTCAACACTTCCGCTTTGAGACAATTTCTCGCTCTTTTCCCTACGATTCAGGTAGAAATTGATGTATTGTTCTCTTATTTAACCATTTCTGAGCTCAAGTTTTGCCGGCATATAATACAGGGTGGCGATCGTCCAGGAAAACCTGGAACTGTCAGGGAATTTTGAATTTCTGGAAAAGTCAGTGAATTCTCGTAACATTTGGGGAGAAACTGGAATAGGAATCCTCGTTATTTTTCCATCATTACGTTTATCGGCCAGTCTGTCCCGCCCTATATTTCACCAACTGAAACTGACGTCCATCGCTGACGTGCATGGAATAAGTACTATCAATTTGTGGAGTATTAAGTTGTGAATCTCATTAGTTGTGGATCTTAGTTATTTAGTTGTAAATCAGACACACAATGTATCCCTTTTGTGTATCCTTGTAACGATATTTGCCTAGTTGTGTTAAAAATCATGATCACAATGAATTACGCTAATCAAGAGGAATCCGAAGCTATGTTGTTCAGTAAATTTTACCTCGTGTTTTATTTTAACTTCCGAAACTCAAGTGTAGAGGTAGCTGGAGCACACTTGCTTATAGCAAATACATGCTTGCATTTCTAAAAATACGAGGTGATGATAAGAAAATTTAAAGCTGCCATGGAAAATCTAATTCAGCAGAAAATATATTCCAATAATATAACTAATAAATTCAGGCTTCACTTTGTGGAACCTCTCCATATGGTGTACATCGTGAATCGTGAATGTTTTGATTTCCGATTCCAATAATAGGTGACCTTTTGGCGATCGGTCAGGGAAATTGGTAAATCCATCAGGGAAAAGTCATGGAAAGGTCAGGGAATTTGAAAATTGGATAACAGTAGCCACCCTGTAATAGTTTTGTTATTTGATGCAAAAAAATTTATTAAATAACACCAATAATAAAATGGAACTGTCATCATGGCTCACTTGAGTGGAATGGGAAGAGGAACTTGCACTGATGAGGGCAAAGGGTTATTAGTGTGAGGGCCCTCCAGTATCAGTCGCCTCCCAAAAATCACCTACTCGCCTATGATGACCACTGTTCTCATGCTCTCTTCCTCTTGCTGGTCTCTTTCTAGTTGCCCGCCTGGCTCCACCAATTATGTGACAAAGGGAGGTGTGAATGCAACCACTGGAGGCGAATTGGTTCCAAGCAGTGAGACTTTGTATTCCATCATTGTCTCGCCAATCTATCTCATCACGGTGGGGGTGTGCCTTGTGCTCTTCGTCATCACCCTCTTCCTCCTCTACAAGGTGATGAAGCTGCGGCGCCTCCCGAGGATCAAGAAGCGCATAATCGTGTCCAAGGGTTCGGTGCCACTTGCAGCAGGCTGTGGCACTGTGGTGAGAGGCAGGGGGTCTCCCTCTAGAGGAGGAGCTGGGAGCCCCATTGTTGAGGAGCAGCAACAGTGCGAGATAACCATTGAGAACTGCTGCAATATGAATGTCTGCGAGACGGTGAGGGCAAGCTTGTAAAAAAAATGTGCCCTTTTCCTTGGCAAAGGCAGCTCTCTTTAGTCAAAAGGTTCGTTAAAGGATAATGATCATTCCAACTTGGAATTTTTTCATGCTCTCCATCTCACTGACTCTAGTTTCTTGGTAAAACTAACTCTGTAGACATCTGTTTGGTATACAAGGTACTCTCTTTTTCATTTTTGTTTTGTACTGTAAAACTTCCCCTCCAGAAATTGATCATAAGATCAATAGGTAGGTGAGTGAACAAGGGTTTAGCTTGAGTGGGCATTGTCTTGCAATAATTTATGGAAGCCTATTTCTGCTCCATGTCTCTTTAAGATAATGAAAATGTATGCATTACATTAACTCATATTATTTAGGATGTCATTTGCTGAGGGATGTTAGGTGCAGCTAGTTTTCATTAATTATCATGTACTAATTCAACTACTAAACTTACCTAATTCTCTTATTTTTATTCATCTATTACTGCATTCCCAAAATACTGATTAAAAACTCCCTAGTGGCCATAAAAATTATCCAGCCTGTGTTCTTGATGCAGAGGGCTTAAAGCTAGCTCCAAATGCTAAAAGCTATCTTTAGTTGCTAAGGGCTACAATTCCACTGAAACAAGTATTTACAGAACAATCATCCTGATGGCCCTAGCATAAGGTTGGTAAGCAAAATTAGGTCATAGCGTCACAGAAAGTTTTTTAATGGATGTGTTGCCTATCACTGAAATGTTTGGGTGCACAAGTGTGAAGAAAAAGTCCAACTGGGTATTTCTACGTAAAGGCTGTCCTCAGAGAGATGATCGTCAGGGAAAACCAGGAGAACATGGACTTGTCAGGGAAGTTTGAATTTATGGAAAAGTCGGGGAATTTTCGTGTCAGGGAGAAACTGGACTAGTAATCCTCATTATTTTTCTACCATTGCATTTAATTATTTTTCTACCATTGCGTTTATCAGCCAGTCTTTCTTGCCCTTCATTTCACCACCTAAAACTAACGTCCTTTGCTGACATGCATGGAATAAGCACCATCAATTCGTGGAGTATTCAGTTGTGAATGTTATTAGTTGTGAATCATAGTTATTTAGTTATGAATCAGACGTACAATGTATCCTTTTTGTGTATTCTTATTGTGATATTTGCCCAGTTGAGGTAAAAAAATCATGATCACATTGTATTACGTTCATCGCAAGGAATCTGAGGATATGTTGTTCGGAAAATTTTGCCTGGTGTTTTTTTATTAAATTCCGAAACTCAGGTCGAGAGGTAGCTGGAGCACACTAGCTTATAGTAAATACATGCTTGCATTTCTAGAAACACAAGAGGATGATTAGAAAATTTAGAAAATTTAAAGCTGCCGTAGAAAATTTAATTCAGCAGAAAAAAATATTCCAATTATAGGTGACCTTTTGGCGATTGGTCAGGGAAATTGGTAAATTCATCAGGGAAAAGTCAGGGAAAGGTCAGGGAATTTGAAAATTGGATATCAGTAGCCACCCTGGTCTTGCACGATCCTTACGTCAGCCCCTAAAATAGAACTCAGAATGCTGAGTATTGTACCATGTGCTGTGTGTGACCGCATTTCATTGTGGAATTGAATTAATTATCAGTGCTGAAAAGAGAAATAAATATGATATTTATTTTCCATCCAATTCTTGGATCCAATGACCAATCACAGGCAAGCAGGCAAGTCAAGCATTTCGAGAGAATACAGAAGGTAGCACTGGAATCTACCTAATAATCTTCGGAGGAATTGTGTGAGCTGTAATGTCAAAAATGTGCTCATTAGGTTTGTAGAGCTGGTTGAGTGGAGCTTGTTTTCAAACTTTCCTCTAGAAAAAAGTACAAATGCTGAAAGGATATGGTGCAGTTTACTTGTACTGCGTAGTTCAGTGAATGCCTGGAAGTTGTCATAGCGTACTGAAATCAACATCGTGTTAACTCACACTCTGAGGCTTGAATTTGATTACTCCCGAATTTGATTTAAAAGTTTTTGGTGCCGATTTCAGTACTGTATTTATAGCTGACATTAGCATGGCATAGAACAGCATTTACGTTGTCATCCAAAGACAAGTTTTAAGTACTGTGTTTTTCTGCTGACATCCATGTTATTGCAATTTATTTACCTGTACAATGGTTAATGATGAGTGGTGCAGTATAGGTTTCCTTTTCTTTTACAACTGAGTCTTAGGATAAGATATTCAAGCAGTATAACATAATCACTTACTGCGAGTTGAGAAACCATGATGTGGGTATTTTTCTTCCAGAGCCATAAGTCATTTACAGACACTATGCAGAAATATTGACTGACTAAATGGTGAATGGTGCCTTTTATAGATTTTAAACAGGACCTTTTGAATGACCATGCTGAGTGAAAATATCATACAGCATGGAAGAGCACTTTATGATAGCAAAAATTTACTATGGAGATTACTTTGTATACCAGCACTTTTTATCAGTATGGTGGTATTTTCGCTAATCAAATTGGTAATTACAAAGTAATTGCTTAATAATGAATGAACAAATTTTACTGTTTTTTCATAATACGGATATAGATTAGTTCTAAAATAATTGAGGTGGTTATGAATGTGCAGTAATTGTTTTAAGCTCAGTTAACAGTAGTGGAATGAATAAAAAAATTTTCTTCATAATCCTCCAAAACATGTCACCACCTTTTTCAACTTGAAGCTTGCTGAGTTCTTGATGTGATTCATGTAAATGAGGAGTAAATGCTGAAAAAACATGCCTTAAGAAACTCTTACTTGCAATTGTTACTTGAGTACTGATTTTCTTGTGTCAATAAAATCCCTGCCGATGAAATTGGCTGTTAATTCTGCTAGTATTCTAGATAGAAATGAATTTAAAGTTTCTCGTCTCCTCATGTTAAAAGAGAAGGATATTGTTGTGTAAAATTGCATGAAATATATCATATTCATCTCTTCAATAATATGCTCTTTCCAAGATTGATTGCACTCTGAGCCCCTTACTCTTTTTACGACGTCAGGTGTCTGATGGTCATGAGTTAGCGAAAATACCACCATGGAGGAAAAAGTTTATTTTTCTGTTGGTGGCGGTTCATTCGTTTATTTGGTGGAATACTACACCCTTTTATTTTCTTTATTCTTTAAGCTTTCTTTATGTATTCTGTGAATTTATGTTCATTTTTGATACATTATTTCACTCTACCTGATATGTATTGCCATTTTTTTTCTTGAAGTTGCCACTAAGATCTGGAATTACAGTGAGATTGAAATGCATTTTTTTGTTGATTGTATAAATTGTGTCATTTAGTGAGTTGAAAGAGAGTTTCCTTTTCCGTTTCCTCTTAAGACTTAGTTTCTTTTAAATTTTGGGCATGATGGATGGTGAAAGATTTTATATTTGGTTCTCATAAATTTGTAGAGACATCCCAATAATTGAAGTTGGCCCAGGTAATATTTGGTTAATGCGTACCATGCTGGTTTCAGTAAGAAAATCTAGTTGATGTTCCTTAATTACTGTTGATCATTTTATATAAATCTGGCAAATATGTCATGAGAGTACACCATTCATAGCTTTCAAATGTTTGATTTCAGTTAAGCCCTAGAGTAATAATCCATGTTGAGGGCAAGAGAAGTACAGGTAACTGTAAAGAAAGATGTGGCTATGTTGCTTAAGGACAGACACATTCTATAACTTAGTAATGTCCAAAACAAGTTGTCGTTAGCTATGTTGATTAAATGTTTCTAGCTATAGACCTAGCAGAGGGTATGGCACATAGTGTAGTATAGGGCCAGTGATGTCCTCCATGAAAGAGTCATTTACTCAATAATAATTCCTCGGACGTACATGGAATCAATGTCAAGTGTCCTCATTTGATGAAACTGAAGTTTGATTCCTCACTACCTTCTCCATGAGCTCAGACATGAAATGATTAATGTAATTTCTGTTTATTGTTTGATTCACTTTTTTTGATTCATTAAGGTTTCTGGCATTGAAATTTCCATTGTGATTTTCAATGGATGAATTTGTTGACCATAATTTTCAACCACACCGATCTTTAAGTATTCCTTAGGGTATTGAAAGTACATTTTTCAATGTATTGATAGAAGACAAATTCTATATCTTATTGTCCATTTTCAAGTTCTTCAGATAAGTTCTTCTTAACTTCTCAAGATATATACTCTTAGGCTATGCCTCAAACATGGCTACTTTGGTGGCTAGAAGAGACAGGAATAAGAAATATATATTTTCCACCAGGCAAATTTGAATTTTGAGGAACTATCCTCATAATGCAACATAACGAACCTGTTTGTTGGATAGTGCTAATAAGCTTTTGCAGCTTCATTACATACCTCCTTTCGTTGCTTGTACTAAATCTGTAATTTTCCTCCCTGCCACTTACTTGTTTATGCTAATATTATACTACATTCTCCTTTATTGTCATATGCCAGACTATTTTGGAGGGATATAGAGTTGAAATCTTGATATCCTCCTTTCTTTCTGCTTCTTTTGAATTTCTCTCTGCTTATTCCCCCTGTATTTTTTCCTTCTTCTGCACCCGCATCTAATGGACATATTTGCTCCTTCTATTCCACCATGGGCAACATTTAGGGAGCATTATGTCTTACATGATGCCGAAGTGTTGGAACAGATTCTTGGAAAGTAAGTACTATTGTGCTTCATTTAGCCTGAGCAGACACAGACCTTAACACAATTCATTCGTGGTGCCAGGAGTGGGGGTTAGAATTAAATGACAGCAAATGCACCACAGTTCACTTCCTGCAAAATTCATCACAAATGTACCATACCTATACTGTGGTTGGAGTAAACATAAAATCTTCAGAGACAGTAAAATATCTTGGAATTACCTAAACATCTGATATATCGTGGGGATTACACGTACTGAACATTTGTGGTGCAGCAAAGAGAGATGCTACTTTTCTCTGGTTAGGCCACACCTAGAATGTGCCATGAGCATTTGGGACCCTGGTCAAATAGATTTAACCAAAAAAAAATTAATAAAATACAAAGGAAAGCTGTGCGCTTTGTTAAAAACTGCTACGAGCGTACATATAGTGCCAGGGATTAAGGTGGGAGCCCCTAGAGACTCGGAGGCTACATGCTAAGCTTAGTTTGCTTGATAAATTCAGAACTGATATTTTTCAGAGCGACATGGAGAATATTATCATAACTCCTCACTACATCTCTAGGTCTGACAGATGCGATTAAATAAGAGAGATACACTGCCGAACAGATAGGTACAAAAACTTGTTCTTTCCGCGAACAGTAAGCGACCTCAATAATAATTGAGCTTCACTAAATACACTCCTATAATACATGTGGCATGGATATCATCTCCAAAAGATGTACACCTTTACATGGCTGGTAACCTAACACCCCCTGCCACATGCCCAAGCGGCGGCTCATGGGGTATTATGTAGATGTAGATGAAGCAGAAAGCTGAGGTTTCTGACATGACTTATGGAATTGATTCACATCACTGAGTGAATTAATTTTTTGTATATTCAATTTTTTTATTTCCAGCAATTGTTTTGGCGCAGATCAATCATTGTCATTATCAAGTTCCTTGATGAAATCATGGTCAGGAATTAAAAAGTGTGGAGTATACAAAATAAAAATTCATTGATAGTGACAACCTTTGATGTATCTTGATAATGTCAATCATTGTTGAATCCATGGTCTGAAATGCACAAATATGGAATAAAAATAGTAAAAGTTCATTTGCTGGTATCACATGTTAGTTTAGCAAGACAGGAAATGTAAAAAATGTGTTACATTTACTGTTAATCAGAGATTGGTGTGATTTTCTTGTGGAAATTTTCTAATGATCTCAAAAATGTGTCCGTCTGTGTATTTCTTCGATATAGGCATCAATGGTTAACATTTAAACTCAGATCTATATTTGAAGGAGGGGGGTAAATGCGTGCAAGACTAAAGTAGTAGTTTTTCATAAGGAGAATTGGGAAAATAACTGTATGATGAGGGCGAATGGTGAAGTAATTGAACAAGTGGATGATTTTGTGTGCTTAGGTAAGATGTTTACGAAATATGGACGGATAGATGAGGAGATAAAAGAGGCATGCGAATGCTGGAAGGAAAGTGGTAGATAGCATGTGGAGCATATCAAGGAATGAGTGCCTGTCTAAGGAACCAAAAATTGCCATGTACAAAAGTGTACTTCTCCCGACTTTGTTGTAAGGTAGTGAAACATGGGTATGTCAGGATAGTATGAGTTATCTGAGGAGTGTTTGCGGCAAAAGTAGGTTGGATAGGGTCTGGAATGAGTGGGTAATAAATGAATGTGGGTTAGATGCTTCAGTAATGGACATATATGAAAGGAGTGTGCTTTGTTGGTTTGGCCATGTTGAGAGAATGGATGAGAGTCGAATAACGAAACAGATATATAAGAGTGAAATGAATGGTGCGAGAGGTAGAGGTAGGCCAAGAAAGTTGTGGTTGAATGTGGTTGAGGAAATTCTTAGGAGGAGGAATATTAGGAGTCGTAAAAACAGGAGGGCGTGAATGAAGTAATGTATGGGATTAGATGAGGCAAAAGAGGTTTGCAAGGATAGGTCAGAATGGAGGAAATTATTGAAGCAGAGTTAGGTGTACAAATATGTATTTATGAGTGAAACTTAGTGACTCTGCTGGGTAGGCTGTCGGGTAGGCTGCCGGGTGGAACGGAACTGTATGATTGGTATGTATGTATTATAGATATGCAAAGGAAGTTGGAGTAACAAATGCAAAACAGATGCAAATAGCTTGAAGCAGTATTATAGCTATAACAGCATGCAAAACTTCAATATGGCTGCATGGTGTCCCTTCTCTGCTCCATATTGTTGTTTGGACAACCATTATGTTCTAGCCACTAGTGACAAATTATCCCGTGATGTAGACGACTCATGGGTAGTACACACTGTGTGATGAATGGACCAATGACTAATGGCAGTAGGTCATTGAACATATTATCTCGCAAATGACAGCTGATGTTAATGATGATTGACAGAGACTGAAGTCGTCGCAGAAGCAATCTGGGACTCAAAGCAGAATGGGACATTTAGGCTGGGCCCCTCCAATGGTACACCGAATTCAATGTTGTGACTTTGTAATTTCTTGTTATTTTCCATATTAAGTTCTGGGGTTGAAATCAGAGCACTGTTAGACTCACATCCAAATCTTTTCCAGATACTATTTCAATCAAGCCCCCCTTGACCCATGAGACAGCTGCTCTACTTGCTGGTTGGCATATAATTTTCACCAATATCCCTAGGCGAAGTCGCAATCAGTATGCATGCCAACAGGAATAATTTAATGTACACGATAGTTTATTTTCTTCCTCATAGGAAATTTCTCTCATCTAATTAGGTTGAATAACAGTCTTTCCTTACCTGGAAGCACATCATGTTAGTTGCAGAGTAAGCATTCCAAGACTTAATCCCCTCAATTCTCAGTATGTAGTGTTTTGATACCACCAAGCTTACAAAAGCGTATAAAAATAATTTTATGAAACAAGTTTTGTGGAGGTCAGATTTTTGCTATGTATGTTTAGGAATATGAATTTCATGTGAAGGAGTTCTTAGAAACACACAAATCATGTTCCCTATTTTGTTCTAAGGCACACGTTGAGACGGTATGGCCTCTTATTTTTACTTCAGAATCAAAGTATTTATATTCATTGTGTATCAGACTTGGTCATTATTTGAGTGGCAAAATAATTGTTATCATCAGCTGCAATCATCCATTTAAATTTGCTGTTTTCCTCTCCTATCTCTTCTATCGTCTAACCATTTAATTTATGCATTATTAATGATTTTAATGTCCATTATAATTACTCTTTATGTAATCCATTATAAGTCTTCCTTGATAATTCTCCACGCTAATTTCTTTTTTGAGAACCCTTTTCTTTGTCTGTAGTCTCAGAGAGTGTGCTATAGGTTTATCATCTTCTTCTCTGAATCCTAAAACTAAATATTTGCTTGTATACTCTTCATTAAGACTTGTGTACATGATGCATGTGCTCACGCAAGTATGTGGCTGGACAGATGAGTGAATAAACGCTCCTCATGGGAACAGGGGCCATTTTATAGCCACACAATTGTGCATTCATGCAAGTCCATGTGTTTGCACAGTGCAATTTTAATGACAAATGTGTTCATGCATCTACTTGTGCAGGTACACTTCTTGTAAACTTGGCTTTAGCCTTGTTTGTCGGTCATTCTCTCCATCCATTCATTCTTTACTGTCTTTAAATGACACCTCGAGTCCATTGCTTCCAATCTCCTTTGCTCTGATACTGGAATTGTCCAAGCTTCACTGCCATGTAACTGCTTTATACCATACTGAGGATTTTGTGAAGTGCTTCTTTACATCAAAGTTTGTGTTTTTGGCTATGAGTTTACTCTTCTTCTCACAGAAACACCTACCTCACATGTGAAACTCAAAAAACTGTTAATGTCTTGCTTCTGCAATCACTTGTGATCCTACTGCCTGAGCAACTGTCTAAATAAGTATCTGAAGAAAATTAATCTCTTCATGCATTCGTCTTCAGGCTATATTTGTGTCAGTTACATTAGTTTAAATTACTCAATGGGCATTTTCATTTTGTGGGCAGCATTAGTGAATTAAATGATAGATAGAATGTTATCAGCTCTTGAATGTTATTCAGGGAGCATCCTTCTTTAAACTGGGATGTAAAGGTTGTTGATTTTGATATATCCATTATTATTCCTCAATCTGTTTATGTTGGAATCTGATGGCTCTTGGGAAAAAGGAATGTTCATTGCTTACAATTAGGCTGTGTTCCTTCCTTATTCTGTTGCCTCTGTCAGTTGCTAGAGATATATTGCTAGGTGAAAACAATTCATATCTTCTCCGTTGTACCGAAACTCGGATGAACTGAAATTTTCAAGTAAATTGATTGTTTTAACCAGAGCAAAGGTTGCTCTAACCTTAAATAGTAACATTTCCCCTCTTATCTTTGCAGCCCTGCTTTGAACCCCAGCTGCGATCCCCAGGAAAGTCAAGCAGTTCAAAGAAGAATATAACACATGAGGAGAAGAAGGGGTTGCTGGGGAACATGGAGATTCCCAAGAACAGCTGTGGCCCATGCCCTGGAGCAGAAGAGCTCTATTGATCAGGGTTGAGAGGTGGCTCTTAAATGTGGACAGCTTGACCAAAGTGATTCTTATGAGTGGAAAGACTGCTAGAAATCAGGACTGAATGATTGAAAGTAGTTCTTTTATTTCCAAACCATTTAGGGCTGTGTTATCCGTATCATATGGGAAGTAGTTCAAAACCCATGGCATGCTGGTAGCTTGTCCTGTGTGGATGCTAAGCGTGGGATGCAACAGGACTGAGCCCCTGTGAAAAGCAGTACCTTTGTGTATTTTTTAGCCAAGGAGCCAAAGAAGAAGGCACTCAGAAGCATGGGGAGGGATGTGGATTCTCTCTCCTCATTACAATATTTTTAGAATGCGGTTTCGAGCACTGCTGTATGTTCATGCCATTATTGGTGCCTCAAATGATGGAAGGGGCCTGCATTTCATGGATGCCAAGTACTTGACGGCCAGTGTGAGTAAGGAGTGTTCACTTCAAAGGTGGGTGTGCTTGGATCCCTTCAAAGTGTCCAGTTCCTGAAGTGGTGGCAATCTTTGTCAAACGTGCCCCACAAGAACTGAATATAAGTACTTTCTGCTCAACATCAATCTCTGTTCCACATGTGAGGCTTCATTTGGACAGCGGTGTGCAAAAGATTTTTGATCTGAAGGACCAGAGCCCTTATTTCCCGTTGGTTGGGTGCTGGGTTTGTTGGTACTTTTTACAAGTATTCTGCTTGCCTTACCTCCAAAATAATGATTTTTGTGGGTATTAATTTTTTTATACCATTTAAAAAAATTTTGACTACAGTGGTGCTAATTGTTTTAATGCAGCTTTAGCTGGTCATCGTTTTAAGCCAAATGTCAGTGAGTAGACATGGAGGAGATAGCTTGATCGGTTTGACTTCCATTGTTGGTGCTGGTCACCCATGTGGTGGTTGACCTTTCGACTGTGATCTGGGCCCATTGTCATGGTTATAGTTCCAGTGCAAGATGTTTTCATGGATCAAATGTTTGAACGGTGTTAACTTTTGCAAGGAAGAAGTATATGAAATTGAAAAAAGAAGTATATGAAATGATTAGATTGATGAGGGTATGTTATTAATTTCACAGGACCAAGCAGTATTAGATTCCTCACTTTAAAATGTTATGTAATTTTATTGTTTTTGTCCTTTTTAGACTTTGCAGCTTGCTTTCTGGGGCGGGTGGCAATAAGGAACACCTAACCTTGGAAGACATTTCATGTGATAGATCTCATTGTTCAACAGTTTTTTTAACTAATTGTTTTCATTATTCATGGAAAATGTTACATTAAGAATGCTGCTAAATTACTGTGCAGGTGCTCATCAGTTATTTGCCATTCACTATCAATTCATATGATGACTGTTTCAAATATTTGCCACTGCCTATTTATTTTTCACTATTCATTCCATCAAAAACTAATATAAGCAACCTTCCATTCACGTTAGAGGTAGGAATGGTGCGTATAACTGTTGAAAATGCCTAGCGCAGTTGATTGCCTTGTAGTTTAAGATTTTGAAAAAGAAACTTCAGCTTACGCCCAATAAACTTAAAGCATATATTTAAAATTATGGATTTCTGTTCAGATGATGAATCATTGATGCAATTGGTTTTAGGTGTCAGTGCAAAGAAAACAAGATGTTTTCAATGGGGGAGCCCCTTTGCACGTATTGAAAACTGGTTGACTCTTGAGTACTGTATCTGTGTATGTCTTAAGTGTTCATAATAATTTCTTTATTTTGCAAGCAATGTAACTTTTTAGGGTTGTAGGCTGTTTTTGACACAAGTCATGAACTCCCAAGTGAATTATGCTTGCATTTAATCATATTTCTTGAGTTTTTTAGTTGAGAATTTGATTACTTAAATGAAAATATTGTGGATGTGTTGCTGAAACCACATCTGACCTACTGTCATGAACTCTTCATATGTTCATCCACTACTCTTTGCGTTTAACATTTTCAATATTCTCCTAATCAATAATGAGTTTGTTTCACTATGATTATCCATAATATTTTGCCTACCCGAATATTTTATTCACTTCTTGTATCTCTTTCCATAGTTTTTGTTTGTATTAATTTTGAGGTGGATAGTCAGATATGTATACTATTCTTTGCAATTCTGGTTTGCCTCACTTGGAATAAAAATTGGCATTCTCCCCTATGAAACAAGGCGTGGTTGCAATTTGTGCTTGTTCAAACCATCTGCCTTAAAGTATTGAGTATACCATGCCAAAATCTTCTATATTACAATGGCCATACTAATGACATTATTATTATTATTAATATAAGAATTGAGATGAAATCTCTAACCTCTTAGCTTGTAAAGCTCGATAAGAAAGATTGATGTAGATGTGTAGAAGGCATGACCCTACTTTCTTTTCTCAGTTTCCCAACTGCATAATGGCTTCCATTCAAGATCTTAGTGTGATGCACACATCTCTTGAAATAGAGAACTCTGCACTAATATATTAAAATGCCTAAATAATCTAGTTTTCTAGACATTTCAAATTTGCTGTTTGGTTTCCCCTGAAGTTTTATACTTGTCCAGTTCTTTCATGTAAAGGTGAGCCAGAAACTCTCAGTAAACAAAATTCTCACATCAGCGCTGTTGTGAGCTTGAATGTAGCAAAATTATCGGGAGATTTATATGAGGCCATTAGTTCAAATTAGTATTTCTACCTTTAAGTGAGAAATTCGTGAAAGAGAACTTTTTCTGGGGAGATGCCAAAGAATGGATTGTTTGAGGCGTTTTCCTTTGAATTGGAGACTACTTCCAAGGGGGCGTGAGTAATTCAGCCCTTCTCCATACATTGCAATGAGTTGTTGGAGAAAAATATTTAGGAGTTGCAGTAGGTCATTTGTGGTAAGACACTGAAGAAGATCACAGGGGGGCCTACTTCACTGTTTTAATATTTTTAGCGCTTTTGCTGGCCTGCCCATTTCAATTTATTAAAATGTTCTTGGAGGAAAGCTGTTTATTCCCAGTTGACTGACTGTGAGGTTGAATGAATAAATTTGTTATTTTTGTAAGATGGTGATAAAATGAAAAGACAGGAGAAGAGTATGTACATAAGGAAAGCAGCTGTCCACCACACACTCATCCTAAGGAGGGATAGTGGATTTATGGAGGGAGAGCTGTTTTTCGTCATTGCCTATGTGAAAAAATTAAATCTACTACTTACCATTCCCCTTTTGTAGTCCATCTTTGATGTGGCTGGCAATCTTGGACCAACATCTATCTGAGTATGCCAGGAAAATTTTCATGTCATATGGGAATGCAAAATTGTGCTTTAGTCTAAGAGAGCTCGACCTTGGGGCTCAGAAATAATATGAGTTCTCTACAGCATCAATTATTTTCCTCCTTATCAAAATGTTTACCCCTGGCTGGATTGCAGTTCATAGGTGTGGGTGATGCATGCAGGGTTGAAGTTGACTCCCTTGGAGGAATAGCTGAACAAGTGGATTTCATTTAATCAGTTTTATTGATGGATGCAGAATCTATTTTCTGTTGGTAGCATTTGTTTTGGTATGGAAACTCATTCCATCTGCGTGCCCGACAAATTTTTTGTGAAAAAGTAATCCTGAAACTTATTATTTCCCAAAATACAATTCAGTTGCCAAAAGGAGATGATGAATGTCTCCAGTGGGTAATCAGAAGTGTATATCCCTGTCTAATATGTTTGCCATTGAGTTTCATCCATCTTTCCTCGAGGATTGTAAATATGAAATGCTGGAATTATTCAGATAGATGTGGTATGCCATGCCAATGAATTCTCAGTGTGACGATCCTCCCCATTTCTTGCTGGTCATCAGCAATAGTCTCCCCTCCTCCAGTTTTCACAGTTGTTATCATTGGCTGTGACTATTGTGAGTTGAAGGGAGGATTACGCAGATCCTTAGTAATACTTAGTGTACAGTTTTACACTCCCAAGGTCCAACCCTTTCAAAGGTTTGGAATCTTTGGTTGAACACTTAAATGACTCAAAGTGACATTTTCTAAACTGTATTTATTAGTGGTGATAATTTTTCCTTCATTGTGTTATCTGTTGGGAGTACCTGTAGAGTAGTGTACTGCCAGTAGATGGAAAACCTATGTGCTGCAGTAAAGGTTACAGGAAAACTTTACTATTACTACGCTTTATTTTCTTGGTTGATGTACACCTTGTTGAAGTGTGGTAATATCTATGTTGAACCAGCTGCTTGAATGTGGTAATATTTACCATATGGCTGCAGGTGAAATAGCAACTGATTTTTTTTCTGTCATGCATTTTGTCCCTAGTTGAAAAGGTGTTATGTTCTATGAAAATATTCCAATAAAAAAATAAAAAAAGTATCCATGTTATCATTTGACAGTTATTCAACCTGACTCACTAATTGGTTTTTAGGAGTTCTTTGAATTAGGGATGAGTCGATTCCACTTTTTTTAGATTCCGATTCTTTCAAATCGATTCCTGATTCCATCGATTCTTATTCCTAATAAACAGGTGGGATATTGATATACCAGCGTACGACTATTAATTAAATTCAAGTATTGACTGAAATAAAACAACAAAGACAATTAAGTCGCTCAAAAAGTATATGTATTTATTAACAAATAGCAAATATATCCTCAGCTTATTGAGGTAGTACATAAAAAGTACAAATTGATAGCCTACACCCAAAATTACTGAGACAAATATGATGTGATAAATGAAATTTAATTTGAATATATATCTATCTGGAATTGATGGAATCGACTTTAGGCGATCGATTCTCGATACCGATTCTAATTCTGAGAATCGGTGGAATCAAGAATCAACATTTGGATTAGACTCATCCTTTGAATACTACTTTTCACCTCATCTTTGATGCTTTATTATAATGCTTTATGAAATAAAGTAAATTAGAAAATATGAATGAAGATGGTATTTACATTCTCTTTTGAAGCAGCGAACCCTGGGACATGAAGGATCTTTTGAGTTCCCTCAATTTATTCTATTTATCTCTGGGTATGGAAAAATATTTTTTAGATAAATTTTCAATCTATACATGTAACAGGTTGATAATTGCTTGAAATGCTTCTCATAATACGCTAAAGAAGAAATAATGGATTGACCATTCAGAGATTTTTATCTACTGGAAGCATTGTGGTAGACTTGTTTGGGAGTGATTATTATTCATAGGAAATATTTATGATACTGCTATCCACTCTTCCATCAAAATATATCTTTTCTTAAAAGCATATTGCTTACAATTACTATTCCTGGTGTCATTGCCATTTAAATATGGTGCATGCTACTGTTGGCTAGTCAATATGCCTCTCAATTGAGTGCTAGAACATACTAAGCATTCAGATCTTCCATGAGCAAATTCTGCCTTTTTTCTACACATCGAAGCAATGTTACGCAGAGCCTGACAAATGGATTCTAAATTATCAAGAAAAATGTATTGAACCTGCAGAAGTTCATCTGGGTTTCCTGCATCTTCATTCCAAGAATTACTATGGTGTACAATTTGGACAATTCCAATAAAAATGATCCAATTTTCAACAAATTGGTCGAGTAGCCATTTTTGAAATGTCTATTTTCTGTTCACTCATTCCTACTTCTGTTGGCAGTTAAATGTGATGTATCAAAAATTTCATCTTTCCTCATTTTCCTCTGGCAGCCATTACTCTATCATGGTGCATGCAAATGCCTGATAATGTTGATGTTTACTCTATTTGTAATATCTCAAGAATTAATGAGGAAAGGTACTGAAAAATACTATTTCAAATGCAATGGAAAACATTTCCTTTGAATTTTTATCCTGTTAATTCATTCATTGTTGAGTTGGAAGTTGAAATCCACAATATTTCCTTTGGCTGATCTGTTTTTGACTCAAGAAAACT
Organism: Ceriagrion tenellum; assembly: GCA_963169105.1. Classification (NCBI taxonomy): domain Eukaryota; kingdom Metazoa; phylum Arthropoda; class Insecta; order Odonata; family Coenagrionidae; genus Ceriagrion; species Ceriagrion tenellum. Next base: position 13,872,432 of record OY720639.1, read on the forward strand.
ATTTGAAGGAGGAAAGTCACTAGAGATAAGAATGTTTTATTAATTAAGGTAAAATAGTTGAAGAATAATCTTCGTAATTACTATACGTGTTGAACAAACCCTTTCTTTTCTAGGAGCTAAGAAAACACCTTGGGGTCATAATCAGTTATTTTAAGGTCTCATTTTCTCCATTGGGGGAGCAATTTAAAAAGTGTGACAAAGATAATATGGAGATACATATTTAGAACAGCTATTAAGGGTAGAGGTTTGTTTGAGATTCTAGTTGTAAGTGAAATAGGGTAGCTGTATACTATCTTAGCACTCAATATAAGCCAGTTTTAGAGTTATTAATTCCATTGTGAGAGTGATCATAAATGTGTGGCTTACAGACTGGAAAGATAAGTAGAAGTATAGCATATAGTCAAAACATTGAGTTCAACACTTTACTTGTACAAGATTGCAGTAGATGTACCTAAGTATGATGAAAATTAGAGGAAAACTGTATGGTTGGCTGAGCAATTTTTGACAGTTACTTGGGGAACCCAATTGCTGAAGGAACAATCACAATGGTAGAGACAGCATATAATTCGACTCAAGTGTGATTGTCAATGAGTGGTACTCATGGTTGACATAGGTGAACATTTTTACTGGATTTATGACACACCTAGCCTTAAGGAGTGGAGCATAAAGCACGAAAATGTCAGTTGATGTCAAAGTAAATGTTAGTGGGGAGGTAAGAAATAATAACAACTCATTTAATGATTAGGAGGTAATAAAAATTGATAATACCATGAACAAAACAGCTAACTATTGGAGTTCCTCGAGCAAGTTTACATCTTCATATCTTCTTTAACTAATGGATACTGAAATCTATGAGACAACACATGAACATAGGAGATGTGAGATCCACTAAGTTGACTGCTGATTGAAACCTTGCACTATCTGAATGAAAATTGATGCAAGAGTGATGAGAATCATTGGGTAGCTCTTAACAGATGTGTTATAGTTGAGCACTGTGAATTTCATCCAATCCCGGTAGTTGAGGACGTCTGTGTACATGGTTGGAATACCAGCGCGGGCACACTCCCAGCTCCATGATACAATTCCCACCACAACTTTATGCCTTTCCTTGTCCATTTGCCATCCTTTTTTCTCCCAATCAGAGGCCAGCTCTGGCAACAGCACATCGCCTTTATCCTCCGGAAATGTACACTGTAGAGCACTTCCAGAATCACCCTGAAAAGGGCATTTTTAAGGAGATGATTTTCTTGTGAATTGAGAAAGAATCACACCTAGGCCCAGATTGACAATATTGGGTAGAATATATTCTTGTAGTGGTAATCAGAGATAATATGTTCTCCCATCAATAACCCTTACATCAACTAACTGACAGTCTGATGCAAATACATGTATACAAAACATAAACTGTTAGATAAAATTAAGTTAATGAAAATAATTTTCATCATTTCATTTCAAGATTAACATAATGCAGACATTTCAAAACTGAGCCCACCTGAATCTGCAGGCAGTGGCATAGCTAGACTCTTTGGGCCCTTGGGTCCTTCCTCTGAAATCTTGCATTTTTAGTATGTACCTACTAAAAACACCCTTTTAACAATATTGTATGCAAACACACTCAACCCTTCTGAAAAAGATTGTTTTTACTTTCCTAAAATTTATAATTTTTGCCACAAGAGCCTCTTACCCTGGTGGCCCTAGGACACAACAGCCCCAGCTGCCCCATTGTAGTTACACCACTGCATTAAGCCTTAAAGTGCCCATGGTGAATATAATTAAGTGCATGTAAAATATTTTTCAAAAAACCTTTGCAAATGAGTCACCAGTCTTCATCATTGCAGACCAATTAAATGCATATTAGCTCATCATGTTACTTGTTAGATGAATCGATATGACTGCAAAACTGGATATAAATATTTAGATTCAAGCAATTTATATCTGAAACTATGAGGATAAATCCCATTACACTACTCAGCCATGATTGGTTGCATAAACGATGTTGCTTGCTTCTGCCAAAAATTACAGTGGTGACATATAAATCAAACTCTATGAGGAATAAGCAGCTTCTTAGAATCCATATCATCATTTCCATTTTTAATGAAACAAAAGGGCATAACATCTAGTCTACATAAGTCATACTGAAACTTCCATGATGACTGATCCTGTTTATCCAAATATAAGACTACTTTGACAATAAGAGGGTCTGGTTTAGACCTGTGGTAACATATTCGACTCCCATTCCAAAGATGGCAGATACAAGACCAAGCGACAGAAAAAATTTTCCTACCTTACCAACCAAATTTTGCATGCTACCCGAATTTGACCCAGCTACTGAGGGGCAGCAGTCTCAGTAGAAGGCATTGATGGCACAGATCAAGGAGATCGGACCGGCCACAACAGCCACAGCTTCGGGTGAGAGTGAAGTTCATAGAAACAGCCAGAGTACAGCGATGTGGAAGGCAACAGGGAAACCACCACATTAGTCTCCCTAGAAAATGCAGTCCTGCATATAGATAACAGTAGATGTAGACCCATGTGTCTATATCTATTGTTCTGTTCTTCATGTAAAAAAAAGTATGACCTTGTGCCCTCAAATCAATTCTATTTACACCTACAGTACTAGAAGAAAGAACGATCTCTATGTTATGCCATCTAACATGGCCTTGACGTCAAAGGGTCCAAATGCTATGTGTATTAGGTTATACGACAATTTACCAGACTGTGAAAAATGTTAACTCTCTTCATCTATTTTCAAAAAAGGTCTTTATATACCTTAACAGTAAATTTTTTATTCAGTGAAAGATTATTTGACTCATGATTGTGTAACTGATTTGTAAATAATTTTCATATCTTACTCCTTGACATGCCTTATATAATATCAAACTGTTTTGTAACTTATTGTATATAATTTTTTTGTATCTTGTCAACTGGGCAAATAAAAAAAACATAAAAAGTATATGTATAAGTAAGATGTGATGGCACTCCTACCAGTAAAATACTCCAGAGGTAAAATAGTCCCCCCAATTGGATCTGCGGATGGGAACAACTAGAAGGGGTACATCAGTCAGTAAGAACAAGAGCAAGTTTGAAAAAAAGACAGTCTCTAATTTTTAACTCCATTAGCATACACTGCTTGGAAGGCTTTATTTTGTGCCATCCCCCCCTTACATTCAGCCCCACCTTCTTATTTCAAGAGTATCTCATCACTTCTGCCTCACTATAATTAATCTGCATCCCATGCCTTTTGCACTTCCCCTCTAATGCATTCATCAGTCAATGTTGAATGTGTAGTCGGCCCAATGTGGAAGGGATGGGTGGAGCCATACGAAGATGGAGGTGATGAATTTCTCTAAGTAAGAAAGGGAGACTGAGCATAAGGGTGGGAGGAAAGGGAATACGGCAGTGGAGCAGGTTACATATATGGGTAGCTTTTGGATGAGAATGGATTTAGTGTTATCACAGATTAACACCATGCAGATGATTACTCTATAATGGTAGGGACACAAAATGGAGAACTGCCCCTGGTAAAGAAGTGTAGCGCCGCTTCATGGGAGAAGTCAAGGGTTGGTAAGGAAAACAACTTGTTCGCCCGGAAGCTCAAGCGAGACTGCCTTTATTGTCCTTCCTTTACAAAAAGGTTTGCCCCACAGAGGTCCACCACCTCTTGGGGCCCCCCTGCCCTCCAATCAAACAGGGATTTCCCAGGTGGCTGGCCGACTTCAGTTCCCTCTGTTTCAGTCGGCTCCAACCACTACAGAAGCATTATCAAAGTGGAGGGAATTGATGAAGGGGGTCTGAGCAGAGATGCAAATAAAAAGATAGAGAAAACTCTGATACAGTGTGTGGCATTGTTTGGGGTGGAGGTCTCTTCATTGTTAAGGGAGGATGTACGCAAACTTGAGACATTTGAGGTGCGGGTATGGAGAAGAATGAAGAGAGGGTTAGCTGGGTGGCGAGAAGGATGAACGAGGAGGCATTGGATGTGGATGGAGAAGAGAGGAAGCCAGGGGTGTAGATTCGGAGAAGGCAGAAGGGAGGGATGGAGGATGTTTTGAAAGAAGGTATGATGAAGAGAATAATAGATGGGAGAACATTGGTGAAGACAGGAAGAAGAAGGAAAGGGATAGGAATTCTGAATGAAATATGAACAGGGAGATTATATGAAGGTTTTAAGAGGAATCCAATGACGCATTATTGGTGTGAGAGAAATGAAGCAATGGGACTGAATGTGGGACATCAGGATAATAACTGTTCAAAAACATAAGGATAATAACTGTTCAAAAACATCAGGATAATAACTGTTCAAATCAGCTGTTCAGCCACCATCATTCCAGAATACACAAAAAATTGAGATAAGTTGTTGCACATGATAACAATCTGAACAACACCGATCAGCAGTGAAAACTGTGCCAACTGGAAAGGTTGGGCCATTTAATGTAGAATTTTCTATTGAATGTTAGGAACACTAGAAAACATACTCACTGCCACATATTTGCTCATTAGAATGGAGAGAATGGTTATTTTCATCGTCACAGCTGGAGATCTCTAATGCATTATCTTCCTTTGTACATAGAATGTCATTCGCTGATCCCTTCAAATTAAAAATGATGAAGAATCCAAGTTATGAATGAATGATGGTAACCCACTGTATCTACAAAAAATAAAAGATGCTGCTGTCTCCATTCCTTCCTACCACGACAATCTATCAAGTGGACAATCATAGCTGTTGCATGCCAAGCTTTGTTATACATGATATGATGCATCATGATGGTATCTGTGTGAATATAGCATAGGGTAATTACCCCCTCACCTGCCAATTTTCATCCACATTTTTATAAATTCATGGATGCCCACTTTCCATCATAAGCTACCCCTATCATGCGAATCAAACTTCATTTTTTTATATCAACTTCCCCGAATACAGCACTTATGGCCAATTTATATCAGGGGAATAATTATAGCATTAGACAAACACAAACATGCATGTCCTGGGCAGATAATATTCTACCCAGGCGGGACTCGAACCTGCGACCCTTGGGTTAGCAGGCGAGGACTTTACCCCACCACCACCAGGACTGACATTTACGGAAGTACAAAAGCACTAATTCAATAATTAAAATTCAAACCCATTTATTGGCAGCAAGAACAAATTATTGATACATCCAGTGTCCACTCAGAATGCACATTAAGCCCTCAAGTTACCCAAGGGCTTTTTAATTTTATAATCAAGGGCACAAAGAGGCAGTGGCATAACTATGGGGAGGCATGAGGGGGATAGAACCCTAAAAGTAAAAAAATATTCATATCACAGCAATCCTACTTGTTTGAAATACAGTAATTAAACATTTTTGTAAACTTGTAACTTTCTGTAACAAATATTAAATGTAGCCATGTTTTCCTAAAATACATCCATGCTATAAAGCAACATTTTGTGTATTATTACCCGGTGTGGTGTGCTATTCAATCTGATCCATCCCCCCCCCACAAAGCCAAGTCCTAAATACCCCACTGCAAAGGGGGCTTGTCTTTTCGCAAGGGTATACCGTCATATCTGAATTATCAGCTTTGGAATGCTTTTTCTAACTTCAGAATTTTCAGCTTTTTCCCTAGGTTTGTGGACAATTTTTTTCAACATTTTTGATGACACTTGTTTCAAAACTAGGGCATCAATTTGTTGATATAAACTACATATATTTTACAGAACAGATATTGGCCACCAGCATCAACCCTGAAAACAGGCAAAGCAAAACTTGGTGGCACTCACCAGATGGGAGTTAGAGGTCATAGAGAGTCAAGGTCGTTCGATATCTCGATTCTTCGCCTCTCGAGTCGATGGTGCAACATATCGAATAAATCGACCCTGATAGAGAGTGAGTCCACTGTTTTTAGGCAAACAGAGGTACTGAAGGACTTTGGTGGGCCACTCTATCACAGATGGCAACCGATCATAAAGGTGTGCTACCTTGACCTTCCAGTTTTAGGGTAACCATGCTTAGCTAGGAGGAGTGGATTTCCAGAAGTTGTTGATGCTTGGGTGTAGATTTGCTCTTATGACTTGATTCCTGATAAAAAGCTTATTCATTAGAAGCAGTAGAACTTCCTTACTACCTATTTATTAAAGCTAACCTACACATCAGTATTTCATTGGATATCTCAAATGTACCAAGAGAATTCCCATTTTTCAATATTTCTTGCTGCAGTTGAAACCTAATCCTTTCTAATTTCCTTTTCTATACTGATATTCTTATATTATAATTTGCAAGGCTAATCCTCACTGCCTGCACTCTTATTTTGTAATTCCAAAAACCATTCCCTGCACAGTTCGTAACATTTTAGGAAGTTTCACCTTTCATCATGCACTATCTCCTTGCTTTGTTTATTTATTGCTCCAATCATCTGCCCTCTTCTTGCTTTGCCCTTTTCTCCCAGTCCCAAAATAATATTTTATTGTCTTCAAAACCAATATATATTTATTCAGCATCAATATGTATACATGTAGTTATGATATACAACTTTCACATTTCATACAAGCCAGAGGTTGCATTTATAAATGGCAACAGTGATCCAATACCAAATTGGACATGATATGTATTGAGCTTATATCCTGACTGCACTTTTTATAAATGTCTACCTAACATTTGGTTTGAAGAATTTGTGGTGACTTGCTATGACCTTGGGCATCTTTTGGTCGGCAAACGTTTGTGGTTTCCTCAGCAGCCACTAGGGTCTGCCTCAAAGAAGCACCTGCAAAATCTGCAGCAGTCTCTCACTTGTCAGAACCTTGACTAGTTTTTCTGATCAACATTGCTAATCTGCCTCTACAGCAATTCTCTTACCACCTCACAGTTGTATTTTAATTTTTGCCTATAAATATTCTGTCAACCAAACATACTCAGAGACATTATTGAAGTGAAAACCCTTCAAATTGAACAACACTCTGCCTATCTTATATAAAAGAGTCAGGATTTTGCTACAATTAATAATGGAATGAAGATTAATCACATCTCTTATATCATGCTTTCTAAATCAGTTGAATTCAACCTAAAACAATGAGCTTTAAACATCTGTAGCACAGTTGTAAAGGTGTTGGAATGTAAATCAGTCTAATGTAAAAGCATGCACTTACAATAGTCTTAGAATTTTTAAAAAGGTTTTTTTAAACCAACCTTGCAAGTGTCCTTTGATCCTGTGTCTGAATGTGTGCAAACAGATCCAGTTGGATTCATGAAAAATGAACCTCCAATGAGTAGTTCACAAAGTTCCTGTGGCACAATGTTCAATGTTACTGACATCAGTTTGTCACTTACACTATGAATATCATCCTGTGGAAAACAAAGAAAAATGGTACTTCTGAGAATGAGCCCTCTTAAAGGACTTGATGGAAAATGCAACACTAAATACGTCAATGACTGTTTATCAGTGACAACATATCTGCCAGCATTCAAGATTGCTGATGAACTTCCTCTAGAATGAGCATAAAACTAGGATTAACCCTCTATTTTTATAGATTGCCTCTTTTACTAACAAGACTCAGAAAATGTCGTGTGCAATGACTGATGTGGAAAAGAGTAGGAGGGGAGGCAGGCTCGGAGGGCGGGAAAAGGATTTTTCCTACTGGGTGCTTGGGGGCCGGATGGTGGGTTTATGGAGTGGTTTGTAAGAGGGAATTTTTACCTGCTCGTTAGGGTGGTTCGAAAAAAGGCTTTTGTCGCAAATCGTTTCCCGAGGGGTGCCAAAACTAATCATTTGCTATGACTAGGAAGTACGTGCAAGAATATTGCATAGGGTTGAGGCTTTCCACTCTAACCTGACAAAAAAGTTAGTTTTTATGCACATTTTCAGGAATTGTCGATTTTTTTAGGGTTTTTCCTCCATATTTCTTGAAATAAATTTTTAAAATGTTTACTCTCACTAGGATTAATAGAAAATAGTTCATTTGACACATTTCAGTTGATATTTAGGGAATATATGAGGTAAAAATTTAATTTCAGAGTATTTAAGGTCGATTTTTCACTCATTTTTAAGCATTTCTCATGAGTTTTTGAAATTCTGCCAAAATTTTGTTTTTTATTAAAATACAGTCTACTTACTCTCGATCGTTTTTTTATCATCTTCAATCATAAATTGGGACCATTAAAATCCATAGATTGGGAAAAAAACGTCAATACAAAATATAAGGCCACTTTTTCATTTATGGTTAAACTCATTAAAGGTGCGTGCATACTTGTATGGTCATATACTGGAACTCACCAGTCGATCATCAAACTAACCTTAAGTAACGACAGTAATTAGCTGTGTATTTTCAAAGCAGAATTCAAGTAAACAGTTTCATAAATTTATGAAAATTCATCAACTGCGATTAATGCGGTTTCGTGAAACAACGTACCGTGTGTAGCTATGGTGAATATTAAAGAGCTCAATTTCGACAGTTTTCACACTTTTAGTACAAAATAAGTTAAAAAAGTGAAAAGTAATTGTAGATGCACTGATTAAAAAAGGAGAGTCCTTCATTTTACCCTCCAGAGAAGTGTTAGAGCGGAGGAGGTTGGATAGGTGGACGTCGAGGTTAGTTAGGTAGACATCTGAAGAATACTGTGGGGCATATGGATAGGAGATTAGCTGTCGATCTGTTTGTTTCTCCTCTGAAAGGAGGAGGAGAAAGGTCTTGCATCTGGGGTGACCACAGGAGGTGGGAGGAATGTTAGGGAAATGAGAGGATTTAGATTTAGAGAGAGGGTTAGTTGAAACTCTCCTCAGAAAAAGATGCAAGCTTCGTCGAAATAATAGGAGCATTCCTGTCAGTATTTTTTTGTTGTTTGCGTCCCTGTGTCTGTTGTCTTATCCCTGTGGCAAAATATAAAAAAGGAGATAAGTATGACTGTAATAACTAACGGCCTATAAGCTTACTTTCAGGTTTCTCTAAGATATTTGAAAAGGTCATGTATAATTGCCTTTTCGATTTTCTAAACACACATGCAAGTTAAACTAAATACCAATTTGGTTTCTGATGAAATAGGTCAACATCTGATGAGTTGTTTGAATTTCTTAATGAGACAACAAATGCTCTTGACAAAAATAACCAAACTGTGGGGCTGTTCATCAATCTTACAACAGCTTTTGTTCTGTTAGCCACGACATAATGCTGCTGTGCCTATCAAGTATTACAGGACTGGCATATACTTGGTTAAAATCTTAGTTAACAATAGGTACCAATTCATCCAAATCTTTCATTTTGACTCATTTACAAACTATATAAATGCTTTCTCCTCAACTACGAAAAAGGTCAAATATGGAGTACCCTAAGGCTCAATCCTTGGGCCATTACTGTTCACTTGGTACATAAATGACCTTCCTGAATATATCCATCATGTAAAAACAATTCTATTTGCTGATAGTACAAGTATATTGATTTAAGCTCCAAACTTTCAAGACGTGGAAAAAAAGATAAACTCTACTGTTCAACATCTTCAACTATGGCTTAATTATAGTATGTTGGACATCAACCTACAAAAAACTGTCTGCATGAACTTTGATTGCCAACTGCAACCAAAGGAATTATTCAACACAGAAATCACTTATGCAAATAATATCTCTTTTCTCGGAATTACTGTGGACAAATCCATGAATTTCTCAAGGCATATTGAAGTTTTAACCCCTAAATTGTCACAGATTATGTATCAACTTCACTACTTACAATCCAGTATTTCATAAAATGTTTTAAAGTGTGTTTATTTTGAAAACTTTCAGGCTTTAATATCTAATGGCATTATTTTCTTGTGAGATGGTTGCACTGACACTGATGTATTAATTATTCAAAAGAAAGTTATAAGGATTATGTTATACCTAAAATATGGAGAACTTGATGACATCACTTCGAGGCACAAAAAATCTTAATCCTACCATCCCTTAAAAATTTTGAATTTAATGCTGTTCATAAAAAAACATATAAATACTTTCACTAAAAATGCAGATTACCACTCATACCAAACAAGAACAGAGGACTATTTACATGTTCTTCATAGGAAATCAAAAAGGAGTGGTGAAGGTCCTTATCATATGGGGAATAAAGCTGTATAACCTGTTACCAGAAAAATATAAAAATATTTCCTCATTAGAGCCATTTAAATCTAACCTCAAAAGATATCTGTTAAATTAAATATTGTGTTGATGAGGATATCCATTACTGCAAGTAAAGTTGTAAACATATGTGATCTTAATCATTGATTATATTTGTACAAAAAATTGTATATGTACTGTATATCCATTGAATTTGAGTATAAACATTTTATGTTAATATTGTCTGTAACATACCACTGTGTGAATGTTGTAGTGATATAAACCATGTGTATGTCATGCACTTTGATGAAGCCTATACCATAGTCACTTGTTTGTATTGTTTTTTGGCAAATGAAACTATTATTATTAAGTAGTTGCATTTATCAACTTTACCTTGCGCGTCATACCCCACCCAGCAACTGAACATGGCATCCAGGGATCCAATGTGAAGTTAAGGTCACTTCCAGGCAATATTGCTAAGCTAATATGGCCATTGTAATCAAATGGACTTGACACCTTTAAGATGCATGAGAATTAAATAAGGAATTTTTATTAACTCATTAAATACATAATATGTATTTAAAATCATTTAAGTATATATTTCATTTCGCAAGAGATTCAACTTGAAGTTCAATGACATGAACTTGAATTGAGATATTACTCTTTTTCAGGAAGGAAATCCAAGTAGACTTGATGTTCTCCTGACCTCTCTCTTTCCTCACAACTTTTAACCAGCAAAAATTAACCATTACAAGCACTTTCCACTTTCAGGCCAAATAATTTAGGAATTTCTCAGCAGCATGAAATTCCCATATATTTGTTAATCCAATAAGTTTATCGCATACTATATTAATGTCATCCCAGTGGTTACATTTAACAGTTATGTGGTTGGTAGAGGAGTAGGTCTGATCATCACTGTACAAGGAAAAGTGAACATAAAAACAAAAGCTTCATATTTTCCAAATTGATTTGCTGGAGCCCAACCATTGTTTTAACTGACTCAAATCTTCTGACTCAAATCAAAGTCAACTGACATCAAATTTTCAAGATCACAACCATCATTTTAAAGACTAAATTACAAAAGTTAGAGAACATTTGAAGATGGAAGAAATCTTGGACAAAAAAGTAAATCTCTCAGTCTGTTACAATCTTTTCAAATGTAGGTAGTCTATATTGATAACCAAGGAGTCTCAGAGGTAGTTGTAGACATTCAATTAAACATGATTCATTAAAAAAACAACCACATCATCATCAGGTTGAGACTTCATCCATGCTATCATCAGGTAACATTGAAATGCATGGTATTTAATGAAATAAATCTTGTTGATAATTACTTCTTATAAAGACTCTTTGACTGTATCAAGTCAAACCCACACTGCACCATGCCTAGATGTCTGTAAAAATATTATAAATCCCTGTAGACCAATATCGGCTTACCCTTATCAAACCTATGTCATTGTAAACCAAAGTCCAGGTAAACCTTGGGTGAGGAATGAAGCACTCAGCATTTCGCTTCTGGTAATGATATTCTCTGTTGACAATATCAGTTGTTGAGGCAAGTACATAGAAGTACCTTGGTGGGAGAATCTCCAATGTCGTCCTGTTCACATTCCATGAAAGAAGCAATTTTATTTCAGAATAAGTCATAATATTAGTTTAGATAAAATCCGAAAAATAAATATTAATGATATGGAAAACATAATTTATCAAGCCACCATCCAATTCACTTGGTTTTGCTTGAGCATTAAACCCAAAATAAAGCCCTAAAAATGTCTAAACTTCCCATGAATGTCAACTATAAAAAGTTTATAAATTTAGTGACCATGCAAAATCAAACGCCAAACATGTTTTGAATCTTGGCTGGTTACAATGGGTGGTCAGAGTTTTTGAACAGGTAACAGATTGGGTGAGAGGTTTAGTAGCCTTAAATAAACCAGGAAATTTGGAGAAGATTTTTAAATAACAAAGGAACATTAAGGGAATAAATTAGCTGTAGTAGAATTCCTTGAAAGGATATGAAAAAAATTGTTGAGATTTATTTGACACTATACCTTAGAAAGCCTAACCAGCCAAAATCATTGTTGAATTTAAATTGTAACAACCTTTCAATTTGCACCACTTTCTTTCTAGGCATACAGTCACTAAAACATTTGGTGAGTACTGTTATGTTATTGTGATTAAAGTACTTCAAGTAATCATATATGTAGAACCAATGGGTTCAATTAAAAAACAACCAGAAATCAATGATTCTCATGCAACTATAAAATGCAAGCAAAAAAACTGGTGAAAATGGGGGGGAGTTGTTTCCCTTGATTCTTCTCACTCCCCTACTTCCAGATTGAAGCAATTGTAGGAAAATATATTCTTGAAAATCTACATGCTTCCTCCTGTTTCCTTATACCATTTTTCTTAGATTTTGTGTTGTACAATTTCCTATATCTCTAATGCTATACCTTAAGAGTACTCCATCCATGTGTGTATCTAACATACATATATCCCCTCCACACTGTATTCTTTCATTCACTATTTACAAAAATGATGCACCATTTTCACCCTGAAGATAACCGTGTACTCTTTATTATCATTTGAGTAACCTACCAGTTCAGTCAGGATTAAGTAAGATAACCTTGACTTATCTTCCTTACAGCTGCTGGACCCTTCCTTCTTACGCCATTTCCATCTTCTGCTGTGCATCTGACCCCCCTCTACATCCATCCATGCAAAGCCTCCACCACCCTCAGCCACCTCCTTTGCCTTCTCCTAATTTTCTTCTGGTGTTTCTTCTCCTACTTCATCATTCTAAGCACTATTTGTTTGTAGAAGATGCCATGGATGAATAGTAATGACTCATAAGGAGACAAAAAATGCAAGAATAAATCAACAGAGAAAACAAAAGAGGTACTATTCATTTCTCGTAGATTCACATACAACAGTTCACGCAGTAATTGTAATTTCTGGCTCTAAGGCTGGAAAGCTGGGCTTGGATGGGGTCAACTTAGGGAATAGGCTACCTCACTGAAAATGCATTAGCCAACCATTACCATTTTCCCTGCTACAATGGATTACTAGCAGATAAAATACAATTTTCATCATTAGATGTAATAAATAAATAGATGTAATAAATATACAGCTAAGTCTCAAGTTTTTTTAAACACATGTAATATCTATCATAGTAAGGAGATTATTATAAGTCCTTTTTCATGAGAATAATTTTCATACCATTTGGGACAGCGTGAGCCAAGCCGCAGTTCTCCACTGGCACTTTGCTGTGATAGCAGGGCCTCCAACTCAGCCTGATTACTGTGTCTTTGCAGCATAGTTTCCTCCATTGGCATATGGATTTTCCAAAGGAGGGATTTAAGAATTGATATTGCCTACTTACTTTACCCTCTTAGCGTGGTGGGCTGATATATATCCGTGGGCTTTGGCATCTTGGGCGAAAAGTGCGGCGGGCCAGCTCATAGGCAAAAAATTGTTTAACTTTAGCACACAAATATAATTACATTCATTTTTTGTGTGATGTTTAAGTCTTTTTTGATTATTACCTAATTCAATGTATACCCAATAAGAAAAACTGAATATGGATATTTTAAACAATAACTTTATAATATTTATTTTCCTAGAGTGATACATTTCATTAAGTTACCCTCTGCATTTCTCACTAGAACCGCTGGCAGGGGTCAGCACTAAGAAAATTAAATAAAAATATACATTTATGCTTTGTTAAAATCAACTGATGCCGATGCCATACAAAGATATGGGAATTCACTCATAATCGAGAAAAGTGAAGGCCCACAGCATGTGGTTTACAATTCCACTCTTCACCCAACTCTTCTTTGGGAATACACCACTGGTTATCAAGTCCCTTGAGAATACCCTACCACCTAGTAGCTACTCTACCTAAACTACCTCTCTCAGATTTCTGGAAATCATTCAACAGACAGTTTTGCAACCCAGCTATCCTTATCAGGCAATGCAGCCAGATGCAACAAAGGTGCCAGATTCTGGGTTGATCCCTCTGTCAGGTCTGAAGTGGTTTTCCACCAGAGGCACGTGCCTCTCTGGAGTTAATCTGCTCTGGACTCATTCAGAGAGAATAAGATTAGAGCAACCAGAAAAGATCATTCCTCCTACTTAATGAGCATATCTGCCTTCATTTAGCTTCTCTTCCACCCATGTGGCTACCACTATATCCATTTTCCCAACTGATGGGGGTTGACATTGAGTGCTGGTGTGCCTTTCAATTTTCCAGCCAATCACAGGAGAGCATTATGCCATACATTGGAGTAGGAAGTAACTCTCTTTCTGACTTCCATGGGGTTCCTTCTGATCTTGGATTGTCCTTGTAGCCAAGTTACTGTGGGAAAATTGCCATGCATTTGTGTCTACAAGCAATAATTTGCAAGAGCTGACAACACTGTTAGGCCACCAGGATATAGAAGCTAAGGTGGGTGGGGAAGTTCTCAAGATTGCCTCCTTGCCCTGTGGCATCAACCTGCCCTGAGTTTGGAGATTGGGTACAATGGAGATGGATCAATCACCTAGAATGAGATTTGAACACTCTTCTACCATACTTCTTCTACCTCTGCCTTCTAACACACTTCTCCTACCATAATTTTGCTGAAAATCATCCATGGAATTCACAGTGGAAAAGGATCAAACAGACCCCTTGATGTCGCTGCAATTACAGGGGAATTAGGTTCAAATTCCAGTCCAAGAGAATGATTTCTTCAAGGTTTATTTCAAACAACTGAGTGATAACTAGTGATAAATTCGATGGTTTTGGACATAACTTTGTGAAAATCCATTATGAAATCAATAATGAAAATGACTTTGTAACTTTTCACAGATATTTTTATTTGTACGACCGGTTTTGTTGCATAGCATGTAATGAACCTGAAGATGTTGCCAATGCAACGAAACCGGTCATACAAATAAAAATATCTGTGAAAAGTTACAAAGTCATTTTTATTATTGATTTCATGATGACTTGTGGGTTACTGAGTTAAAGTTGTTATGCAGCCGATTCTGCAGTTCATTGAAAGGGAGTACTGATAAATATCTTTAATCCCAAGGCTTCAGTTACTCTTTGAGCAAGAATATAATTACTGTTCATGGTTGTTTTTTAGTATTCCCATAATGTCACTGATGGAATTATGCTGAATTAAATACACTGAGTTTTGAAAGTTACCATTTTAATGTCACTTTAAAAGGAACTGTACATGCATGAGACACTTGAACATAAAGAGAAAACTTGAACACAACTTAACTCTCAAAAAAGGGACTTGTCAGCTGAGCATTACAGGACAAAAAAACATTAATATCAAAAACATACAGAAATTCAAGCTTACTAGTAACCAACAGTCACCCACCAAAAATGTAAGTTTTCATAATCTGACGGTGGCAGCATAATTCCAAAAAAGAAAAGTGGAAGGCTGTGGTGACTTAATTGGGAGTTATTGGTGTCCCTAGCATGAGGAAAATTCATTGGTTGTTACTTATGGGATCAAATGTTAGAGCTCAAGGTGAAATTTGGCTTGAATCATTAAGTAGAAGCATGCAGACAAAGGAATACTTTGGCATGAACTTCTAACAAGGAAAACTCAAGAAGCACCGCCCACCGATTTCAATCAAATTTAGCAGGATGGTAGTGGAGCACAATAAAACCAAATGTGAAAAATTTCACTGGCTATAACCCTCAGTGAGGCAAAATATTCGCTTATCCAAAATTTGGTGCCATCCAGCCAATTTGGCTGAGAGGCTCCTTTGCTTGTGGGCCCCGTAGCTAGGCCACTATTGCTGACTAGAGAACTTTTGCACTCATGGTTTAATTGCACTAAACCGCCATCCAGCCAACTTTAAATCAAATCAGTGGGGGCTATTTCACGAGTGTTTCTTGAAAGAATTAATGATACATTCCTCATTAACACTCCGAACAAGTCACTCTTGGGGCAAGTCTCTTCATTATTATGCAAAATATCATGGTAACAGCCCAATATAAGAATCTTCCAAGTCCTCAGGAAAATGGTGACATTGTTTGATCAACAATTTTAGCATGAAAAGTCTCTAAGTAAGTAGTAAGTTAATCATTCCCTAACAATCACAATCCCATTCAATTAGAACACAATCAGAGAGTGAACATACAATCATTTAAAATGTTGTACTGAAGTACTTTACCGAAAGAATATAGCCAGTTTCTGTTAATGTGAGTGACTTTAAAACCACATGCTCTGATCTAGGCATCATACCACATGCATAGAGTATATTTCTCAACATCTATATTCATAGTCACAACTGATAATAGCTTACCCATTTTCATTTACAAGGCAATGGGCAGCTGTTCCAATCCAAGATGGAGTTAGGAGGAACCCACAGCACATGTATCCATTAGGGGGTTCCTTGAATCGGTAGTGGAGGGAAACCTTTTAGGCAAGGAAGGGAAATACCAAATAATTAATGGTTGATTTAGCAGTTGAAGTGTTATGTAACCTAATGTTACCCATACATGTAGTAAGAAATACATCGATCAAACTCTTTATGCAATGAGGGTACAGTTGAACTACTGGTACAAAGATGTGGGGACAGATTGATGAATGAGCTAATTAAGGTTCCTAAATATACTGGGATCTAATTTTCCAAACCAACGAATGATCCAGGACAATGTTGTATTGGAGAGATCCACATTATTGATATAGAGATTAAAAATTAATACAAGCACTAAAAGCAAACAAAAAAAGAAAAATTAGAATATAAAGTTACCTACATGTAATTGCTAAAAACAGGAGTACATAGTTGAGTTTTTAAAATAATCAAAAATTCATGATTTTTGTACCACCTTGCTGATATTTTGGTACTTGAATCATCACTCATTCAAGGGTATTCTATGAACACAATCTAATGAAAATTTATTGCAGTACTCTTCTTTATCATTCATTTTCATTGCATCTATCTATATCTCCTTCACAAAATTTAATTTTCAAAAGAGTAGTTTCATATCTACATCCCTAGCCATACCCTAGTTCAGGTTCAAAAATCTTATATTATTAAACGAGCAATTCTAAAATATATGTACTACATATATCAGTTTATATATATGCACATTGGCATGTAAATATTTTTTAGAAAACTTTCAAACAGATTCTCCTGAAAGTCGATATACATGGGTCTTCAGGTACGAGGAATCCATTAGACTATAGACCTGAGGGCTGCAAAAGTCCCAAGGCCTCCAAAATGGATCCCTATTTTACTCAGAATCAATGTAGAGGTTTCTTTTTTTAGCATTTTAAAATTACTTGCAATCAAGATATAGAGTTTAAATTTTCACTATTGGATGGCAGATGTAATAAAATATTTAATTCTTGCTATCTATTTTGTTATGCACTTTGTTATTGCCTAAAAATTACATTTTCAATGACAGAATTGCAAATTTTTCTCCAATTCCAACAATGGCATATTTCCCTGGCAACCTGAGCAATAGCTTTAAATGGGAAAAATCCCAGGCATTTTTGTTGAATATATTGTATGATGCATGATGTATCCTATGGATATTAAGATCGTTTATTATTTATTAATATTATTATCGTAATCTATATTGATTAGTTACTTGGTTCAGAAGAGAATAATAAGTCCTAGATGGATGTCATGTCTTAGCTGTGATAATTAAGCAAGCAAAATAAAACATTTCCAACAATTTTAAGCCTAACCTTATAAATGAGCACAAGGGCATATGGGTATTCAAACATTTCCATGAAAACTATGGGACCTTTTCTTCTGTGAGTGGGTATTTAGGGGTTTTTAGGGCAGGAATCCATTGGGCCAATTTAATACCTTAAAAGTGCTGCTGGTGTAGAAATTACCATTTACTTAAGGATTTATTTGTAAAGACATATCTATATATTTGAAAATGAGGCTATTATCACAACGTTACTATTATGGCAACGGTCTATGATGTAAGCAACTCTAATAATGATACCAGCATTTATAACGAAAGAATCATACACACATGGAGGTTTTTCCCAGTCAGTTCTTCATAAAGTAAGAACTGTGTTTCCATGTACTATATTTATAAGGTACTCCCTCAATCACATAAGTAAATAACTACAGTCAGTACAGTTAAATTTCATTGAATCCCTGAAAGTATATCTCAGTGGCTTTGGTTTCAAAAATATTTTCTATGTATTATAAACAATATGTAAATAAAGTGCATATCTGGCCAAGACTAGAGCAAAACATGGGATTATAATGCATGCAGTCATGGGATTAAAGAACAGGGAAACAAAATGGAGTGTAACTGTTGAAACTTTTTATTTTCGAAAAAATCTATTTCAGCTGTTATTAATAACATTTTTTATTCTTGATAAAATACAAAAAAGGTTAAACTATTGAAATTAAATAGCATGATTTTTTTATTTCCATAATTATCACTATAGTCAGGGTACCGAACAAAGCTCAGTCCCCCGGGACTAGATATTTAAATACCTTCATTCTAAAGCTGGTATTGTTTAAACAAAGTAAACCCCTTCAATATCTAAATGTACTGTCCCCGGAGGGTCAGTCATAAGCCCTTCACTTTTTATTATTTTACCAGCAATCTGTATTTATCTTTAGTTAACTGAAAATAACCTCCCTAAGCAGATGATACTTCTCATCTGATATGCACAGATAAAGCATAAAACCTTATGGAATCATGTTTCCCATGTAATACAATTCAGGCATAGCAAGGAGATTTCCTTGGAAGTAATACTGAGTAAAACCAAATTAATGCAATGCATTACTTGGAATGACTGCATTTTATTGATGAAGTTCTCTCACAAATTTCCACGAAACATAAAACACTTAATAAATGTTGTGGCAAATCTTCACAGTGAACTAAAAACAAAAGTTAACATTCGTTAACGTTTTTCGTCTGGCTTTAATCATTCCAGGAAAAATTGAATTGTGAAAATGCCCGCCACATGCTATGACGTAAAAGTGATAGTACAGTCAATAGGTAAAAATAATGAAATTTTATCACATTGCGAGGGACTTACTCTGAAATGTAAAGGGGAATTATAAAATGATTCCCTAATACATTTGCCTCTTGAGACTATGCTCACAATCTGGGCAATGAGCACCCTAAATAGCCAAAATACAGTGTCATCAAATACTAAAAACCGAGGAAATACTTTTAGATAAAAATGTAGTATTTCAAAGTTGTAGGTAATTAAGGTAATTTGGGTGAAATATTATTTTTCTAGAAATCAGTGAATTTGGTTCCATTGTAAAGAAAAATATATCACCCTTCCATTGACTCCAAAAATTCAACCCCTCACCATATTACTTTCCGAGATAATTGCTAGAAAGTACCAGCCCTTTTATATGGGAAATGGTACATGTATGCCAGAGAGACCTTATTTAAAAAATGAGGAATTTCTAACTTATAGATCTCGTCAAAAAATCAACAGTGTGTATTTTGTGTGTTCTCAACTATTTTTGAAAATTAATCATATTGTCACCACAGTAAATTCTTTGGAATCACAATAAACTTTCCGCATTGATGGAGTTTCAAACGTACTGCATGAAAAAAATAAGTCAATTTAAAGACTTATTTAGATATTTAAATTTAATTTCTTACAATTTCTGTCATGTAAAACTATATTATTGCACCATTAATAATGCAATGTTTAATTCGTGTGTCCCACAGCTGGTGAAATTTAATCGTATCATTCGAATAAGGTCTCTACGACGGAACAGCCTTCCACTAAAATACTGCAATGTGGGGGGAACCTAAAAAACTCTAATTTAGTTTAAGTTTAAAGATGGACAAACTAATATGGTCTGATAAGTCTGGCGAAGGAAATCAATCACACTAAGCTACCATAAAAAGTCATAATAGACGAATTAGTACTTCGCATTTGGCAAGCTGAATGCTTCACTTTAGCTGAGTACTATTGACATCCCAGAAAACACAAGGCGAGGCATACGCCCGAAATTTCCGAAGAATCTCCGCAGACAACTTTGATCCTGTTTCCCGGGACAGGAAAGCATATCCCCCTCCCAAAAAAGGATATGGTGGGGACAGGGCGTGAAGATCTCGGGGATATTTGATGAAAAACTATCCACCACGTGGGAGAAAAGCGTTTTCTTGAAATACATTGGCTTCTCGATTGGCTCTCGAGGAGCCAATGAGCTCACTCCTTAGATACGAGAATCAATAGCACGCTACCATGAGGGATAGCTAAGAACTTCGCGGATTGCGGGATTCGTGGCGCCACCCACTGGCAGTTCTGCGAACCTACTTCACATCCTGCTGCTTATGCCCCGTTTACATTACTTGGGTTAGAATGTTAGTTAGTATGGCGGCTTAACTAACTTGCATTTACGCGGCATAATTTAACCCTTGTTAACTTGCTGGTGGCCTCTGGGGGTGCATTTAAGTCCACTAACTTAATAAACGGAACCGAGAACCGAAGCTAAGAGCCGAACCAGAGCTGAAGAAAAGTGGAACCAACTCATCAGTAGACGTAAGAATTGGGAAGTAAATCAATGGACTTACTACACAACCAGTCAACAAACCTACTTAAAAGTCTCATTGGCAGCCATTAATGTCTCTTATCGTTTGCAGGAGGAATGAAATTTTATACTCTGTTTAGGATTCTTATTTCCTATTTATTAATAATTTGTATTAAGCATAAATACCTCGAAATACTAATTGCAAATAATGCTTAATACAAATGAAGAAAATAGATTAGTAAAAATTATATTGCACTTGCATTGAAGCTAATGAAGTCATCTATTACATAATGACCCTATTTCAATTATCGTTCACCATTTCTGTCTCAGTAATGGGAGTTAGCTTTCCAACTATTTCAGTTCTACCACTGATCAACTCTAATAAAAAATACTATTGAGGTTCATTGTAGAGGTTTCCTTTGTTTGATGGTGTCTTCAAGAAGGGTGAAGTTTCTTGGATGATAGGTGAAACCATGCTATATATAGTTGGTAAATTTGGCCAAGTAAAACGAATTCGAAGCGGATCGAATATCCCGATCTCTCATTTTAATTAAGAGGAAACTTTACCCAAAGGAAACGTATCATCTCCATAGCTACCTTACCAGGAAGGGGAAATCTTCTATGTCCGCTGGCTGACCGCCAATAATTTCAGATGTTCTTGGGTGCTCGGCTGTGTGCTCAAAGCCGTTATTGTCTGAAAGGAATACATTTCTCAGTTTATCATCGCAATTTAATCGTACTACAGCTGATCTAGGACTTGATAATCTATGGATTATCTTTAAGAAGAAAATTCTTTTAAAGAAGAAAACTATAAAAACATTCATCTGGATTCGAATTCCTAACGCTTTGACTATTGTGTCCTGTAGAAATTTTCCTAATGATGATATGCTACGTCGAAATATAAGGTCGTTTGAGAAATAAATTTTAGCCAAATCAACAAGTTACTCTTCCCATTCAAAATTCAGACAGTTTGACTAGAAAATCGCACATCCATTAGACTTAAAGACAAGCTGAGCCATAACCTCGCCGAATTATGAATTTTGGCGGAAATGTTTTATCGAAAACTCTATACTTTATATTGAGTGCAATGTAAAGAGCACTTCCTGTGCTAAGCTTCGTCCACCTGGAAAGTGAAACTGTGACCTCGTTGGCCCTTTCGATAACAGTGAGGTGGTGCAGACGCCGACTTTCTCTCCACTCTTTCTCCCTCCAAAGAGCTATCCTTCCCTTGCTTTTCTGACCATCTGCCCTCAATTGTCGCCTATGAACTCAGTTGACGGCCGCCTCACCCGATTAACCAAACCAACAAAGCTACGTAAGGCTAACCTATAGGAGATTCCCGAACAACTGAGCGCGTCAAAAAATGCGAGACCTTAGCCTTGCTCAAGCCGTTAAAAAAACATATTTCCCTTGATAGCATGCCAAAACCACCATAAATCTAACTCCAGGTGATCTTAGTGTGGATTAGTTGACTAACAAAATTATGATTAATTTTTCATCATTTTCAAATAGCTACCTCTTGCACTGAGTAATATATTTTGACTACAATTATTGGAAGTGATGTTCAGAATGTGTCAAATACTAAGATGGTTTCATTTTTTGACCACAGAATGTCCTTGAAAACAACCTAATCCCGTACATTTTTTTGCACAATAATATTTTCATCAGATAAAGGTTTATATTTTTCATTAAGTCATATCTTTTCCGGCCATTAACCTCACGTAATGTCAAGTTAATTTCTTTGAAATAAATATCTATGCATAAGACTATAGGAGTATCTTGAGGATTTCGTCACTTACGACCACTTTCATTAATAAATTTTACGATGGGAAAATAGCATAAATATAACTTTACAGACCAATTTTCTTAAGATTTAATGACAATGATCATTCCTGTTGCCGAGGAGAAAAATTACTAATTAATATAATTAAGATGCTAATGGCTTAACTGTACCTCCTGGTTGTCTTCCACGTCGTATCATATTACAGACCATGGTATTAATTCATTTCATGATGAATTAGTGCCCTGCTACTGACAAAAGTTTCACTGGCATCACAGAAGATGAAATTGAGGTCAGTACTATGATACGACGCGAAGGACAACCCAGAATTCCAGTTGCTTTACTTAGACCAATCCACGGCAACTTTCATTATAAAAATTTGTTTTTAAACCTATAATTACATAAAATAAGGCTTAATTGTGGCACGAAATTTCTTTAAAAACTGATTCAATTTTTTCCTGCATAAATCTGTTTCGTTTTCCTTAAAATTGATCGAAAAGAATGTGAACGAAAAATAAGCCACGTGAATGATTTTCCTTTGCGTCACGGGCCTGTGGTGCATGCAACCCGCAATTCCCCACAGACACGATCAGTTGCCTAAGTATACGGCGCCACCTGATTGCTAAAAGTTTTCCCTCGCACATAATTATGAGGGAGGGGATGAGTAGTAACATAATATATTGCCGCCGAGTGCGCTCTCTCGCATCTTCGCTGGAATCTATGAAGTCCGCTGCCCCGTATCACGTTGCACTTAACTTGATATCCTCGAAATTCCTCACAAGTATCTTTTCTCCAGAAGTATGGATGTCAGTCACTTGCTTCACAAACTTAGTCTCTGTTCGTTTCCGACCTCTTCACTCAACTATATGCGATGAAATAATTGCCATTCATCGTGGTCTCTGAGGCATAAATCTTTCCAAAGTTGAAGTTAATTCTGCCCAAAAATGATTCCTTTTCGCTAAATATTTCCCTCTACTGGAGAGGAAGAAACAGTAAATTCGCAACATAACGCTAATAGGGACTTTATTATATTTTTATTGTCACTTCTTAGAGGCTTTAAAATGGGCACCGAAAGGCGTTTGATCTTCTGGATGAGACTTTTTATTTAGAGAAATAAAAATGAATCGGAAAGACCAGCTGTTTATAATACGTACATAGTTAGAAACAGAAAATCAAAGCGCTGCTGCTTTAATAGGGAAAAACTTAGGTGAAAGCTTTGGAGTAAGGCACCACATTTTTTTTATTATTGACTCAAAAGACTGTGCGTGAGCCTAAAAGAAATGAGTATATGATGGTGAATTGTCATTTATTGAGAAATTAAAGACACTTTTAATTAGATTCAAAATTTGCCTCAATTGACTCGGTACTTAAATGGCAATAATTTCATCCCATATAGTTGAGTGAAGAGGTTGGAAACGAACAGAGACTAAGTTCGTGAGGCAAGTGGCTGAAATCGATAATCGAAATTGATTCAGGAGAAAAGATACTTCAGAGGAATTTTGAGGATATCAATTCAAGTGTAACTCTTTAATTCAATATCAATTCACGTGTAAACTTTTCTGTGACACGCGCAGTCCTTGGAAAAATTATGTGGGAAAATGACAATTTTGAAAATGCTATTGGCTATCATTATTTAATTTTTAAAATTGGTTATCATAATTTTAATGACAGTGCATCCAAAATTCCTTGAAAAATGCAACTGCAGACCTTTAGACTTTTCATTATTTTTTGATTATCACATAAACGTTGGGGATGAAGTTTTACAGGAGGAATTTTGTCAAATTTAATTTTTTTTAAAGAATGCCTTCTGAATTAGACTTCGCGGAGTTTAAAATAACACTTATCAAGTCTTTTCAACTGGAACTCAATAGCACATTACTTTCAGACAAATACTTATCTGTTAGACGACGGAATTCTTATTCTACAACACTTGCAAATGATGCATTATTGTATATTATGGAATGCACTAATAATAAAGAACAGGATAGATGGCACCACAATAATAAACTTTAAAGTTTAAATGTAAAATTTAATGATAATAGTTTCCTATGGCGATAATATCCAAATAGCAGCACTATCCAGGAAAGACTGACCTAGCTACGCTTCTATGCCTGATATCTATATTCTACACAGTTGAAACAATTTCCTTCGATTTTCAGGCGATAATCAGCGCAGTTCCTTGATGAGGAAGGAGCCCAAAGCGAAAACAAGCGGCTAACCGTTCATTTTCAGTTTTGCACAAATGACCGGAGAGATGAAAGGTACTCTGTAGTAGAGATGAGTAATTCGCGAACGACCGATTCATACGGTACATGAGTGAACCATTCACTGTTTCAGACAGTGAATCATTGAGTTTCATTCATTCAAAAATCACTTGTACCCCCGCAAACTCCCTCAGCATGAAATGTTTTCTAGTTTTTGCCCACCGCCAGTAAAGTTGGAAGCAATGAGTTACTTACACCGCTGAGAGACTTTAATTTCACTCGGTAAATCTTTCACGAACAATGAGACCATTTAGTTTCGTCAATAAGCGGCATCGCTCTTTGTTATCCCACTAACTAGCTTCTTGGAATCGTTCCACCGACTGGCGGTACCACTTTAGTTTCGCTAAATGGAAAGTTCCAAGGATCAGACCGACGGAACTACTTTCGGTTCGAGCGGTGGATAGTTCCGCGGTACTCATTTAATGCGCTCTATGCAAGGTCTATCATTCCGGCACTCTGGACGCTGATTTAATTGACATCGTCCGTAGTAACTGCATGACGAATAAATTAGGAAATATGAAGGAATTAGTTATTTCAAGGAGGCAATACGCAACTGGCCGAGGGGATGAAGTTAAAGAAAATGGACAAATGATATTCACGGAAATAAACATCTCCTAAAGAATGATTTAGAAGGAAAAGAGGTACAAAAATTATGGGAACTAATCATGCAATTGTTAAGTCAGTCTCTCTGAACTTACTTTCCCCTCCCGTTTCCTCGCGGAATTACCAGCCATTGGCAAATTCAGAAGGATGACAAAACTTGACTTTAAAAATTGGGTCTACAATACACTTTCACTTCCGTTCATTTGGAAATACTAAAATCATAGTCTCGATCTTCCGTGAAAATGTATATTGTGTTACACGTATATCTATTCGAGCAGAGAGAGCAGAGAATAATTTACTCTGCAAAAGTAAGAAACACTTAAACATACAAAGTTTCAACTATAAAATGTGATAATAACATAAAAAAGGTAGGAGTGTTAATTTATTTAAGTTTAACTGATATTCAACTCCCAACTTTTGCGTTGTAATCCCCGAAAGTTTGACGGTTGCTTCTCAAGAGGTCAAAAAATTGATTATTCTCATCTTGCCCCCGCCCACCTACCTGTACAAACTTGTAGCAGAATTTAATTGAAAAGTTTACTTGTAATCAGTCAACTATGATTTGAAAAATGTATTTTATTACGAAAAATTCTAACTATTATATGAAGTCTTAGAAAATAAATTGCAAATGCAACATTAGCATTTAGAAATTAATGAAGTAGATACAGAAAATCAGCCTCTTTTGCATTGCATTCAAATAGAATAAGTAAAAATATAAGAGAAGAGCTAGAGGAAATAACGTACCATTTGTACCATTCATATTTCTCGTGCCAAACTACGCGCTGTATTCTACCCTTTCTATTAAGCAACAAACACGACACTGAATAGTTCATCTGATTAGTTATACGAAGTGACCCAAAGCTCAGTGAACTATGTATTCCCTAAAATAAATTATGACGCCGAACCAAAGCTACTTCATAGTATTCGTTTCCTAGTAGGTAATTGGAACTTTGGTAAATATACCGAGACAGTTGATACGAAAGAGGAATACCATCATAAGATAGAAGCACAATGACACAATTTTAGGTCTAGAATGACGATACATACGATAAACTTCATAAGTTACTAGAGGATACACTAATCCGTAAAACTTATCTTGAAATACTCACTGGGGCAAGCAGTCAACAGCCAGATAAGTGGAAACAAGACCATATAATTCATTTTTAGTCTTTTTGCAAATTAATTCATTCATATTTATACCATTCATGGAAGGCTTGATTCCCAATAAATAGATTTTCTCATTGCTGGTGTACATGGAATTCATACGAAATAAAAATCATCAAACAATCGTGGAAAAGTAAACAAGTCACTCCTAAAATCCACGAATATAAGAAAAGAAATCATTTTCATAACGTTTTGAAAAGTTTAATAGTCCTCACCAAATAGGTTGTTTTCCATCCAACGCCTTCCAAATTGAAATTGGGTTCTCTTTGTTCCCTCTTCTCCAGCCGAGTTGGATTGCAAATTACGGAATGTAGATGGTTGCCTAAATCAGATCCTTCTAATAAAATTGTAATTACCGTCATTTACCAATACTATGTTGCGCCCGCAAAAATGAGACCAATGCAGGTAACAGAAATAAAAACGATAGCAACAGAAACGATTCGTATGGATGGTTTCAAAATCAACAACATCCTTAGAGGTAACACATGACGGTGAAGATGCCGCAAGTATAGTTTTCCGGAAGCATGAATATATATTATGAATTAAGATGTTTGGAATTGTTGCCTAGGCTACGTGTTGCCTAAATTTCCACTTTTAGTTCACCCAGTCCTTGGCGCCACTTCGATTAGTTTTTTCAGTTGTTATTGTAAATAGAAGTAGTTAATTGTTGATAACGTGAGACTGTGGTGAATATTTAACAACGATCGAGGAGATATAAATTACTTGATGCTTTAATAATATCTTTCTATTTTTGTGATCTAAAAGTTACTTTGTAAATGCTAGAGAGGAAATATCTATCACACAAAATTTGTAAGAGGTTTATGAAACGTCCATCGTGTCCCGACGACGATGTTTGCCAGACTCTGATTCTAATTTGAATGCATTAAGCTCGTTCGGCTTAAATAGAGAATTTAGAATGCCTTTTTTAAACAGAACTTTCTTCGTACCGGGCTGCAAAACAGGATATGCGTCTATGATGACCCAAAATAGGAGACTTGGATTGAAAAATAAGAACCTGTTCAAGGCGGCGGTAAGTGCATTCCTTTTTACCCACACTGCAATGATGGCCATTGGAAATACTCATGAAGTCACCTCGCATTAATATTCATTTTCCGTGTAGCGATACTCACGAAGTGCTAAGAAGTTAATTGCGCATTTGTGTAATTAAATTTGGAGAGGAATTAAATACCTATATCTGTTGTGGATCCAGCATTGCAAATCCCGAAAGACATGAATGGAAATTCATAGTCCAAACGGTGTTATTATCGATGTTTTTGCAAATGTCATCTAGATGCACTGGAATCTGCTGGTATGCTTTAACCACATCGATGGTTAAAAAGATAGTACAACCGTTGAGATGATGCGACAAATCGTGGATATGCCGCACTGGATACCGGTGGTCGGGTATAGTTCGTGCGTTCAGCGCACGATAATCACCACAAGGGCGCCAACCATTTTCCCCTTTTGGGGCTAAATGTAATGCTGAAGACCAAGAGCTCTCGGAAGGGCGAACGGTTCCAGCTTCGAGCATCTCTGAAAATTCTTTCTTAGCGATGTTTAATTTCTCAGGAGCTTAACGGTGTGGACGACAATAAGTCGGCGGACCATTACTCGTTCTGATATGATGAACAGTGTCGTGTTTTACGACTCGTGGTAATCCAGGTGGTCGAGTGATGTCTGGAAACTCCGTAAGCAGGGAAGAGAATGAATCAGATATTTCTGTGATGGTCCTCACGCTGCACTGCGAGGCCTTTCGAATCAGGGCATTTGTTGCAACGCCAGTGCTGACATCAATTAAACAAATTTCAAGCTATCCGGGACTAGGGGAAGAGGACGTCTCGGTAGCTTAACTGGCTAAAGCACTCGGCAGGAAATCGAGATATCCGGGTTCGAATCCCGGTCAAGGCGGATGATTTTTTTCTCTGTGGAAATTTGCATCAATTAATCGTTTCAATCGACAATCTGGCAGCAGGTGGTAATGTGCGAGAAAATCTGAACCGAGTATCGGTACGCTTACATCAGCAATGATGAATCTCCACAAGAAATTACGACAAAGTCCTAGATTAAGAGTTTTTGGGAGAAAACCATATGTCTTGATTTTGGAGTTGTTCGCAGCGCTGAGCTCCAGTGTCAATCAGGAATCGTTTCGTCGTCTGATCCGTAACGAAAAGGCGGCTACCAGGGCCAAGGCAGTCATTCGCCGCCATTAAGAACTACCTTTCTCGTTTTCCTGCCAATTGCAAGGTGGTACACACTTTTTCTCCTTGTTTTGAAATGTAGAGTGGTACCAGCATACGCGGTCATCTCCGCTAGAGGTTTTTATCTCCCGAGAGTTTGATTTATCTCGGGTTTGCTGACGGCCACGACTATGCGAACAAGATTGACGGTTGTGAAACGCGGTAAAATTATCAAATTTTCTTGATAAACTCTCTATTGCATTGAGTAATGCATCATATATGTTACCATTTTTAGCAGTGGCGGCGTGGACTGCAAGAGGAGATGTAGTCGGAGATACCTCTACAATAGGTCTCTGGACAGTTTTTTGTTTTGCGCTAGAAATGTCATTAATATAATTGTCAGCTTGATAATCATTGCTTCCACTTAAAATAACCTTTACCTTAATTATTTATTGAGAAATTGTTCATTGAAATGTGATTTCGGCTGTTCAGCCACGCCCCTTTTCAAAACGTATTTCCATTGGCTGGCATAGCGATGACGTCAGGTCCTTCGACTCCTTAAATTCAATCTTGCATTAGTGCTGGCTTTCGGATTTTGTACGCGTTTGGGTATTTAAAGCGGAACTGGATCCAGGTTTTACGAGGGCGGATTCAAGAAGTCTTCCCAAAGCTAATACAGAAGCGATGTTTTTGTTTATAAATTAAAGCGATTTGTATATTCAAGCTGAGAGCCGCGGGGTAAAGACGACGAGGTGAGTTTGGTTCCGTCTCGTTTTCTGTCGGCATTTCCTGGATTATTTAATGTTATTATTTTACGGTTTAAAATTTTTTATATTAACTGTATTTAAAATATTGAGCTGGACGGGAAGAATATGCCGATGATGCCATTGCAGGTGAAGTGGGAAGGAAAAACCTGCACCGTTCGCGCACGTATATGCCCGGAACATAAGAGAAAATCGAAGCCATACTTGGTAGAAGCAGTAATGAGATACGATGATGAGGAGGAAATCACAACTGAAAGATTATCCTGTAAAGATTGCACCGCCAGCTCTGGTAAGAAAAATGTGTAAGTTATGATGCATCCCCAATTGAAACTTTACAATTGTAAATTTTACAATTTGATTTCCCTTCTTTACAATTGTATTTTCTATTTTTTTACAATTGTATTTCCATTTTACAGTTGTATTGCCATTTTTACAATTGTGTTTCCATTTTTCCAATGATATTTCTCAAAATTACAATTGTAAATTTGCTTTTTACAATTGTAAAGTTTCAATAGGGTCGAATTATTTCTTTTTGCTCGAATTTGGAAATAACTGTTAATAAGTCGCTAAAATTTGATGTGGTCCCCTAAAGTTACTGATCTCAAAATTATACAGTACCATGTATTTCACATTCATTTATTTGATATTAATTGCTTTAGGTGGTTGCAAGCATCCCCATGCATTATTGTCCTGGCTCCACCGCCGCAGTGAGGAAAAACCATGCACATCAATCCCTTGCTATTGGAAAAAACCTAGATTATCCAGCGTTGGAAAGGCGGCAAGGACAGCAGCACAGCTAATGTCCACCGGGAAGAAGAAAAGAAGGGTGAACAGTACTCCTGCAGAGACTGAGGACTTTTTTGATGAGTTCATTTCAAAAGCAAGGAAATATAGCCTGAACTGTCAAATCATGATGCATTTTAGCCCATTGCATGTCACCAAATAATTGTCAATGCATGCATTAAGCAAAGAATTTAGGGAAACTGGTCAAGAGACAGCTGATGACTTCCTGAAATTTTGTAGCTTAAGATATAGCGATTCTTTGATGGAAGAAATTTCTGTCTCCACAGAAATGCAGTCAAGTACTCCTCATTGGTATCACATCAAATATGGAAGGTGGTCAGGAAGCACAGCATATGAGTGCGCGCATTGCAAAACCCCAGGGGGTTCATTGGTGGAAAAGATTTTAGGAGCTCAGCATACTGCCACAGCAGAAATGCGGAGAGGATTAATTATAGAGAAGTCTGTTCTGGACTTTGTGTCAAAGAAACATAACTGCACCATTCATAGAAGTGGTTTTCTCTTTGACCAACAGATACCTGAGGGAGGGTGCTCACCGGATGGCGTGTCTACTGAAGCTGTGTTTGAAGTGAAGTACCCTAGTAAAATCTCATGTCGCAAGTACTATGTGGACAGCAATGGAAAATTGAAGCCCAAAATATACTCACAGCTTCAGATAGAGATGCTTTTTGCTAAAAAGAGTAAAGGGTATTAGTGTATTGCTAGTCCTTCCATTGAAAGTAATAATGCAGTGGATTTATTTGAAGTAGAATATGATGATGTATTTGTGTGTAAACTTGTATCTAAATGCACTGAGTTTTGGAAGGATTACGTTTTCCCAATGTTGCTAAATTGAATATCTAATTATATTCAAGATGGCTTACTTTGAAATTTTATAATAAATATTTGTCCTTTAGGACAATCACATATTATTATTATAAAAAAACAATCAGGTAATTTTTGCCCTGACTTTCACAATTCATTTTCAGGTTCCTCAGAAGTGGGTCCTCCAGAAGCCATGCATTGAGTAAATGAAAACTACAGGTAAATGCAAAAATAATGTTTTGATTTTTATTATCTCGAGATAAGTTGAATTACCATATTTCTGAACAAATTTTATATTTTTGTTAGAGGTGAATGGCAATTGAGTGAAGCTCCAGCAATTATGCTCAAATGTAACAGTAAATCTTCACCAATTATAGTACTGAATGCCCTAATAGCTCAAGCATCAAAGGTTTAAAAAAACAGGAATAATAATTATTATAATTACCATTTATGGAAGAAATACCAATAAAAGCCTCATCAACCAAAGGATCCTCATCACTAATTTGGTTATCTTTGCTATTTGTTACATCTGATTTTCCTGGAAGAAAAACATTTCTGCAAATGGAATCAGGCCAAAATTCACTCCACAGCATCAATTATTGTTTGAACTGTATGATTTAAGTTAGCAGATTTTATTTTTAATGGAGTTTTGCAATAAAAACTATAATAACTTCAAAAAAGGTGAAAACCTTTTTGAATCAGTAACAATATATCTATTAGTTTGTTTACCGACCTTCCAACAACTCGTTTAACATTTTATTTTTCTCTCTCACTTCTGTAGTTTTTCTCCCTGCTCTGTGCTGCCGACCTTGGCAAATGAATATCGTGGAAGCAGCATGTTTTCTTAATCTGGGTCGAACTTTGGTTGGCTTATGTTCCCAATAATTTTCCAGGTCCTCTTCGAACTGCAGAGTATAGGATTTATCATCTCCCTTCATTCACACTACGTAAATATGTATAGTATATCACTTACGTATCATTCACTCTCCGGGTACTTACGTTGAAGTGATCCTCACAGATACACAGATTTGCCTTAGGGGAGAGAGGATGCGCTCGTCTGATTTTTTTCATCAAAAAATTCCGTCTTTTCACCTCCTTTGGAATCGAAAAGAAATACTTTTCCGTAGTGTTAATGGATGTATTACTGCAGTAAGGTACAATGCAGTACTTATAATTTTTTTGTGACATCTTGCTAAGCTTCTTCCGAAACCACGCTAGTAAGTTGCATACGAACTTTCCGCACTTCGAAGGACCTGACGTCATAGCATCATGGCTGCCGTGCGAATTACGTTTTCGTGCATGGCTAGCATACATCTTTTAGAATGCGTATAAAATGGTAAATAAACGTTTTCTATTGGGCAGAATTGTGTTGTTATTTTCCTTAAAACCCATATTATTCGAAAATAGAAAAATTATGACTACTGTCCAGAGACCTTTTTTGTCAACAAGCTCCGATAATTTGTCCAAGGAAAGTTCTGCTTGCGCTGTGAGAATCGCCTGCACATTGGATGGTAATCGAAAAAGCCACAGTTGACGTAGGATATTCTCTTGCAGGTGAGATGTTCCAGTGAGAGAGCGTGGATGACGGAGAAACTGTGAAGGCTTGCGGTCTTCAAGTTCTTCCTCACTAAGGAGTCAACGAACCCGCTGTACTTCGGATGCAGACAAGCGTTCGATTAATTTAGTGCGCAATTGCGTGTACGGATTTTCAGCCGGAATCTCTGTTATTATATCTTCGACTTCCGCCGCGATGCGCGTGTCGAGTTGCGAAGCGACATAGTGAAATTTCGTTACTTAATTTGTGATGTTGGATATGACGAACTGTGAGTCCGCTTGCGAGAACCATAGGCTTGGACGATCAGACCAAACCGGCGATAGCTAGACGGCAACACGATGAACCGCTGGTTGTCGTTGTTGAGATCCGATATGAGCTCCTTGTTGTTGTTGGGTTGCAAGCTGCTGTGTTAGCCGCTCAATTTCCTTACGAAGGGTATCATCCTTGTTAGGTGTTAGGGTCGTCGTGCATAATAGGCATGTTTATAAAATACTTATTTGAATCACGACAGGATTGTCCTCTTCTTTATTTAATTGAATGCACAATTAACTTTTTCCTAGTGCTCGTCGGGGTCACCAAAATGTGGATAGGATTGGCTTATTCCAACCACACGATTAAATTGTTCTCTAGAACACGAAAATATGTGTTCTTAGCCTTTTTGGTGAATGTTTTTATTGATTTTTCCTTGGAAACCAAAATCCAGGAAAATAACATAACAATGGAACAAATACAAATAAATTGAATAAAAGTTGCAAATAAGAAAAATTCAAATAAAATATGAGTAGAATCACTACATCTGTAGACCGGACGATATTAAAAAAGTGCATTATTACGTCCCACGTGTAGTACTACATTTTTTATCCACTGCATTATGATTAATTGTGAGTAAAACCCATGTATACTCGTTGTAAAACCATAATGATGTGTTCATTTACAAACTATCGACTGTATTAACATTTGAACTTCCGTCTTTCATCGCTAGGCGGCACCACTTTCCAAAAAGTTGTTTGTTTAGGGAATTCTAGACAACAGTTTTTGGCGACGAGATAACAATCCATAATATATATTCATGTCCGGATGTTTCACCACGATTTTCTTTTGTCCAAACAAACACGGAGTCTCCACTTTTCTCTTGTACTGTTTAAAAACAATTGTCCTCATTAATGACGGGCCTTATTTATTACTGTAAAATTAAGATGTCAGCTATGAGCATTAGTCGTCGAATATATTTCAGTGGACACTTTTCTGGCCTTATTTCTATAAGCCGACTGCTTTTACGTTTCAATCGCTTTCGAAATGAACACCATTTATACATACTTTCAAGTTTAGTTTTAGAAAATAATCAGGTGCGAAGTTGAGGTTTTTTAGTTCAAATCGAATTAAAGAAACGTTTTTCTATCATGGTCATGTCATAGGTCGTTCAATCCTAAGATTGGTGGGCTGCAGCCCTCCACCCCTCCCTATCTAATGCTA
Source organism: Ceriagrion tenellum (assembly GCA_963169105.1). NCBI lineage: Eukaryota > Metazoa > Arthropoda > Insecta > Odonata > Coenagrionidae > Ceriagrion > Ceriagrion tenellum. The sequence goes on from OY720639.1 coordinate 13,906,361, forward strand.
TTTCCCTAGCTAATATTATATTACTAGAAATTACACTTTCCTCTTTATTTGGTCCAAGAACTTATTCTTGGGTCTTCCACTGGGGACTTTTCCCTATTTTGCCTTCGATTCGATGCCTCCAGTAGTCAGTCGTCTGCCCCCGCTCACTTGACCTCACTGACTCCTGAGTATGGGTGCGTTCCATTTCACGCTCCGTTCCGTTTCACACAGCGGAGCGCTTCAATGCGCTCTCGATGGGGCCACGCATCGAGCATAATATGCTCTCCAAACGCTCCACGGAAAAGCTGGCGCAGTTGATGCGGTGACGTAATTTTCGCGGTTTATTTGTCATGGCAACGCATGCGAAATGGGGAAAATGAATGAGATGAGAGTCTTCGCAGAAGAGTTAAGCTAAAAATAATAATATTCTGTTTTCCATTCTGGTTTCCACTGTGGTTGTGTTTTCTTTCCGAAATATTTCATCAACAACCCTTAGCAACGATTCGCCGTCGCTATTCAAATTTTTCGCTCGCTGCAAAAAAGTTTCGTTTCACTCTCCCACATCAAAAGCTTCAATGCGAGAATGAGAAACACTGGCCACTGATGCGGTGGCGCATCATGCGATTGGAGCGTGAAACGGAACGCACCCTATATCTACCCCAGGCCTCTCCATCTCTATTTTCACGTTCTCCATCTACCCACTCACCCCTAGAGATCTCACTTTCATGTCCCTATCATGCACTTGTCCTTCCTGACTGATGTTCCCCCCCCCCCCCAGTAGTTCCCACCCGGAGATCCGATTGGGGTAATATTTTACCTCCGGAATATTTCATTGGGAGGAATGCCATCATGTCATATATATTTAGAATGCAGGGCTGCATCTTCTAGGGAGGCTAATATGGTGGTTTCCCCGTTGCCTTCCACATCGCAGTACCCCGGCTGTTTCCGTGGAATTTTTAAGATAATTTTCCCAGCGTCCCCTTGCGACGTTCCTCCCGGGAGGGCTCAGGTGTGATCGTCGATATTATGGGCGCCACTACGGGATTTGGATTCCGCCCGCACTCGGAAGAGAGAAAGGTTGAAGGATGAAATAGGTTAAATAAAAATTTAGGAATTCTCTCAGTGTTTGTAATGTCGGTCAACCACTCGTTGACTCGAACATCCGTTCATCATAGAGAATGGGATCGGGTAGGAAGAAGGACAGGGTGAAGGAAAAAGGAAATGGAACAACTTCCATAACACGGAAAATACTAACTGCCCATACTGACGTGTCTAAACTTAACGAAACCCAGACTCGTTATTGCAACCGCTCGCAACGGAGCTCGCGGACGAACTGAACTCTCTACCCCTCAGCCCGAGCCGTCAGCGCATTCCTCCCCTCTCCACCAACAGCGGTCTCAGCGGCTGATTAGGGGTGCGTTCCGAATCACGCTTGATGCGCATCAAAGCGATTCGGGTCGTTCAAAAACGCGCTTTGGAACGCTCTAAAGCGCGTTTCGAGCGCGTTTGGAGCGCTCTACAGCGCAGCGAGCATTTACGGCAAACTGATGCGCGCATCAAGGCATCAAAAATTTCTGATGCAGTTCATGCGGAGACAGCGAATAGCGCGGGAAGAAGCTAATTCAAAATAACAGATGATGACATGGGAGTAATAATAGTGTGAGAAGATGGGCACGAGGCACCCTTTGAATTTATTTTAAATAGTGAAGAAGCGGGAAAGACGAAAGCAGGTTATTTAATAGTTATTACATTAATAATTGATGTTAAATACGATAAGTATTTTTTTAATGGAATGGTAAATGGTTGAGTAGTGCTAAGAAGTTACTGAATCTTACAAAGTCAAAGCAATAATGTACATATAACTTTTCTTCTGATATAATTCTAGAGAATTTCAACAACCCTTATCTCAAAAATGTCTCCAGGGACATATTTTTAACCAGACACAGAACCAAATATGTGGGATTTCTATGTGATGCAAGCTCATTAAAAAATTTTAAGCTGTGTTTGCACAATGCATGTACCCGAGTATATGCATTATGCAAACACAGCTTAAAATGAATACATTCACTATTGATGTTGCATTGTGTAAACACCCAAATTTGCACAAATGCTTGAACATATGGCCATAAAATAGCTCCAGATCTAACTTGGAGCATTTGCCCATGTATCTGTCCAGCCACGTACATGCATGGGTATTTGCATCATGTAAACATGCCTTTACTTGTTGCAATTCATCAGACCAGAGTTTAATAATTGCAATTGCAATGATTTTAACCTTTGTGGAATATAGTATCAACAGCATGTTCGCTGCACCACAGGCAATAATAGATTTAAAAATGAAAATAAAATAACAAACCCAGAAATCAACTGCATAGAGTAGATAATCAAAATAATTATCAATGACAATCGAAGTAATAAATTCTGAAAAGCAAACAAACCTTCAAAACATCCTTAAAATGCACATCAACCATATTTCACAGCACATAAAGTACCCAATATCAGAAAAAGTTACAGCCAAAAGTTTAACATTTTAGTATTTGTAAATATAATTGATAATACTAACTTAAATCAGAAAACAAATGGGATGGTATCGGACAGCGGTATTCCTGTTCACGTCAATCGTACAATGTTCTTGCATTGGAAACATATTATTTGTACATGTACACACGCTCTTTTACTTAAATACTAATCTTTTCCATTTTATCGTGATGTTAATATGTATCTACGTTTTTAAATATTCACCAGAGAGACATTAAAATTAAAGGCACGGATAATCGCGTGCTATACCGCAGATCAGTCAGTCCTCCACCCGCTTACTCCTCACGCAATCTTTTGAACATGATTATTCTGGCGCCATCTTCGCATCAAATCCCTTCCGATTTGCGCACAGTCTTCAAGAGCTTAAAAGCGTGTCAGCAATTCGGAACGATAGCTCCAACGCTCCAGATTGACGCGCATCATGCGTGCATGCATGATTCGGAACGCACCCTAGGTAAACGCAAAAAAAAGAAAATCAGTGGGCGCACCTGAGCGCCAGCATTTAAACGTTACACCCTTACTTAGTGTTTCAGTCTCTGCTGTTGAAATCATGAGCCAAAAAGGTGCACGCAACATTCTAAATGTGAAAAAAGATAAAATTTCACTTAGGTGTCATGCAGATACGTTCTTTCACGTATCGATATGATATTTACTTCATATGGCTGATTATTTCATTCTATCCAGCAAACAATCGTACATCAAAATTTAATCTACAGTTTCTCTTGTAGAGTGTTTTATGGTATTGTTCACATCTGACAAATTCATTTCTCGTCTCTGATCCGCGAATACAATATGTTAAATCAAAAAATGCCTTGGCTCTGTTAATTTCAATAACAATCAATTCTTCTATATCGTAGTAGTATTACAATTAGGTTATTTATGGTGTAATAGTCAATGCATGTTGCACATAAAAATAACAACGATAATGGCAATATAATTGTTTCATTTTTTTCTCTTTGAAAAATGGAATGATCATAAGTTAGTTCCTATTGCGCTGTTGTGCTCGAACTTTTCCCAGTTATCCTATTTCTAACGTGATACTATAATGTATATAATCGGAATGGTCAGCATAAAAATCCTAGTAACACATGTTTAACCTCGAGCTTGCACCAGCAGGCTTCATAGAGAGTGAAACAAATATGAAAGTGAATTCCTCTTTTCGTTCCGCGATCGCCGAAAAACTTGTTTGAATTAATTAAATCTTGAAAACTTACGCCTGAGCCGTTACAATTAATAGACAGTTTTACGTAGACTCTCCATCCTTTTCTATTCTAAACAGTTTTAAAGTTATTAATGGAATGTGCCTCTGCCGCATTTAGTCTCTTCCCTGGTTCCTCCATTCACGGCAGGACCGCGGAGTAGTAGTCCTTCTTACTTACGGCGTTGCTATGTTTTAAGGAATGTTTACTCGATGCATGTATCCGCGCAAGAATATGGCCGGAGAGATGCATCTAAAAATGCTTCAAGTTCGAACAGGGGCTATTTTATGGCTAAGCGTTCATGCATTAGCGCAATTTTGGGCGTTTGCATGGTGCAATTTCAATGGTGAATTTGTTCATGCATCAACCCGCGTAGATACATGCATCGGGTAAACACGGCTTTAAACACACCTTGTTAGCTTTAGAAGGCATTGACTGGGCAATACAGGACGTCCAAGCTCTTGTATACTTCGTCACCGCCTGTCAAATCACAACGACTAAGCGCATTCTAACTCTTAGCGCAATCTTCGATGAAGTGGACAAGATATGAATTCCTGGGGTAACAAAAACAGTAATTTCGCCTCAGTTGACGTCCATATGGTGGCCTTTCGCATTAAGCACAAACCTGTTGTTTACATGAGATACCAGCCACTCTTAGAAAAGATTACACAAATAATATTCAGAGGTGATAAACCTAGATGGAGGGGATTAGGATGGATCCCGGAGGGGATGGACGGGGTTACCTTTGTCAGGGTTTCATTTTGCCAGAATAACATTTAATTAAAAGTTTTTTCTCGTCACCGAATCATATGTATCAATTCCCGTGGGATGCTAACCTGTAACTCGCTGTGCGATAAGACTACTCACGCAAGTGAGCTGGCGAAAGCGAAGATGATTTGATAAGTTCTCCAATGAAATAACGTATACTTTTCGGGCAATTTGCCGTCTTTTACCGCATTGCACACTGCACCGCACTGCGTTCGATCAATCTCATTTTTACAACAATTCACTGATGGAAATAAATTTCAATGACTTTCAAATTTAAAAAATTAGAAAGTCTTAAATTAAGTGCCTAAGATAATAGAGAATTTGACATATGCAACTTTGGCAGACAAAGACACGAAAGTAAACGATTATTAAACGATCGCAAGATTTGAACTAAGGACATCACCTTGGATTATTTGGTCACGTGATTGCATCCCCCGTATTCTCACTGATTGACTGTATTTCAACTGCGCTATTACCTTAGGGTACGAGAAGAGGGGTAAGAAGGACAATTTGGGAAAATTGGATGGAAAAGCGGTATAATGACGGCAAGACGAGGAGGGTATTGCGTTGAAACAACATGCTGGAGAGCTGCCAGATACGGAGGTAAACGTTTGGTTGACGTGAGAAAGAAAGAAGAAGAATAGAATATTTGGACTACGAATGGAAGCAAAAGATATGAAGATTCCAAAGGGATTTCTTTTAACAGCGAAAAATAATAGATTAATGAAAGAAAGGTCTTACGAGTTTTCTGGTGAATAGCGCGCGATTCAAACCATGAATATGTATTATGGATTTGGATGCTTGGCATAGTTGACTAGGCTACGTGTTGCCTAAATTTCCACTTTTAGTTCACCCAGTCCTTGGCGCTACTTCGATTGGAGTCTTTTTAGTTGTTATTGTAAACAGACGTATTTAATTGTTACTAACGTGAAACTGTGGTGAATATTCAATAACGATGGAGGTGATATAAATTACTTGATGCTTTAAATAATATCTTGCTATTTTTGTGATCTAAAAGTTACTTTGTAAATGCTAGAGAGGAAATATCTATTACAGGAAATGTTTAAGAGGTTTATGAAATGTCCATGTGCCGACTACAATGTTAACCAGGCTCTGATTATTGAAAAATTGCCAGGATTGAAAAATAAGAATCTGTTCTAGACGGCGGTAAGTGCATTTCTTTTTTACCTACACTGCAATGGTGGCCATTGGGAATACTCATGAAGTCACCTCGCATTATTATTAAATTTCCGTATAGCGATGTTCACGAAGAGCTAAGAAGTTAATTGTGCATTTGTGTAATTAAATCTGGAGAGGAATTAAATATATCTGTAGACCGGAAGATATTTAAAAGTGTATAATTACGTCCCGCGTGTAGTACTACATTTTTTATCCACTGCATTACGATTAATTGTAAGTAAAACCCATGTATATTCGTGGTAAAACCATAATAACGTGTTCATTTACAAACAATCGACTGTATTAAGATTTGAACTTCCGTCTTTCATCGCTACACTTTCCAAAAAGTTGTTTGTCTACGGAATTCTAGACAACAGTTTTTGGCGACGAGATAACAATCCATAACATATAGTAGGATCATTTAGGAGTTCATGATTCAAACCATCTCGGCACATATATTTATGCACTGCGTGGAGTACAATTGGAGGATACCAACGCATCATAATTTGTATCGCGTTAAGACAATGAGAGATATGGTTGCCTCCCACACACCGTTCGTCTGTTCTCTTGTCATCTATCTCCGATCATTGCTTAGTGATAACAAACGAAGTTCAATGCAAATATCAAGTAAACCTATGATACAGTGGAGAGTGAGCAAATAATTTGGCAATCAGTCACGCGAGGGGGCGATATGATTAAAACCAAAAGGATGAATTCCAAGATTTAAAAAATAGTAATAATTTTATTCCTTTAGATGCAATTGAAAACGAACAGAACCATATACAAAATAAGGAATTTAGACACCCTTTTGAGACCTTAGTCTCGCTTTGTGGGTTGTCAACTCACTGAACATTTAAACTGGTCTGTGTGACACTCATTTTGTAAAATATCACTTAAATGCTGGAGAACAATTAAAAGACAGGACATACAAAAAATGAAAATGAACAAAGATGAAAATGTATAAACAAGGAAAATGTACAAAAAGGAAAATATACAACACTCCACAGATAGACTTGCGTCACCGTCATGGGTTGGCGGCAAGCTCTTATTTCCCAAGAGCAAGCAAAAACTCAACCTCCCCATTTTGCAGCAGACAAGTTCTGGCTGCTTTACAAAACTTCCATTCTAGTTGAAATCCTTCAAAAATCATTTGAATCAACGTGTATTAACACCCGCATCTGAGAAATTGAAAGAGAGGCGTGATTTTCAGTTACCTCACCAAGTCATACCATTGTAGTTGGAATTTCGGTACGGTTTACACAAAATAGATGTTTTCTTCAAAGAGAATCGCTGCCTTTAAGAGAGCTTCTCAAACACTTTCACATCGCGGCACACTTTATAGACACGAGTATCAATTGGCACGCGACAAAAGTTTTCGATACACGTGATTAATGTGCTCCATTTTTATTTTAGGGGTTTTATTAAAATATTTCACTCACATATTTGCGCTATCATATAGAAACACTCCATCCGATACTTCTGTTTCGGATTAAGCCTTGATATGCTGTCAAATCACCTGAAAATAACACACAAGAAATAAAATTACTCAATCCAAAATTCTCAACGATTAATATTTGAGATAATGTTGACATGGCAACGACCTGGATAATCGTATCTAAGCAATTGTAATCCTTTTGATATGCCCTATTCGATATATAATTTGCATGAGAAAAACAAGAGTAATATTTTATGCAATCAAAGGATTGACTAACTGCGTCAAGAGTTTAAAATGATAATAACATAAAAAGAAGATAAATATTTCTGATTCAATCAATGATACCTTTATGTTTCAGCGAGATATTTGATCAAGTCTCTGCGAATACAGCTTTTCACTGACAATCTCAAAAGAGCTATTTATAATTGATGACTTGGACTTTTAAATGACGATTTCTTTCAATTCTTTGATAAAGCCTCGAAAAGAAACTGTTTTCGCTCATGTATGTTTTAGCGAACCGTCGAAGAATGTTAATAGCTGTTTTAATGATTAGAGGAAACAATTTTGCAACTAATGAGATTTGAGGTCATCAAACATCCTTAAACTAAACTGTAAAGGAAAATCATTTTAGCAATTTAATAGCTTCTCCCTTTACTACAACGATTTTTAAAATTTCTTTCTATCTATCTAGTAGGGATGAAAAATGGAATTTCAACACAATCGAATTTCTTTGTTTCCAAATGAAAAATACGTAGTCATCATTAATACTAATTAGTTGTAATAAAATGAAGCGTAAAAGTTTCCTTCAAGCCTCCCTAGGTGTCGATACAAAAGTTCTACATTCCAATTTTTGCGATTCGAAATAAAAAACAGAAACAAACAATAGAAAGATACTCTAAGACTAGAAAATAGGCATTAAAAAAACAACGTAAAAAATAAATTCGACGAGACATTTCCTGGAGTTAAATTTTCGCTTTATTTTTCCCCGGGGTGAATGCTGTTTTTGAATTCGTAAATTTTGTCAGTACATATAAGTAAAAAGACAGTCTCTGCGCATTCCCTTTGATTTCATTCATCTATTGAATTCTGTGAGCATTTTTTTAACCAAAACTTTTCTTCGAATTTAGACGAACACTGAAAGTAACTCCTCAAAATTATTTTAAAATTCCTCCGCCACCTCTTGCCTTCTGGAAATTACTCTTCTCTTGGCCACACACGAAATTCAGAATGGTATAAAGAATAATGACGTTCCAATCCCATTCCTTCAAATTCAATTGAAAAAAGACGTAACTAAAGTGGTTGACATCTTACCACATTCACAACTTTAATAGCGTGATATAAGCGAGACCTTGAGTAAAACACTTTCACACCATTCTCTTACTGTAATAGTAAACGAACCTAGGAGAGGTAATAAAATATTAGATTTTAAAGTAGTTCATCACCCTACAATGATTAAACACGTCCATATCCTAGGAGGCATAAGTCGTTCAAAAGTAATTTTTACGACTTTTAAACAAGAGTAGAGTACACTGCAAAACCCAAAAGAAAAATCTACTTATTAGAAAGAAGCGATTACGTAAAATTTGGAGAGAAGTTTGAAGCATTATTCACGAAATTCGTATTCACAATGAAGGACGAGAGCACCGAAGTAGCATAGAGATATTTTTTGGAGATACTACGTAAAGGAATGAAGGAAGATATTCCATATTAATTCAAACGATAGAGTAAAGAACTTCGTTAGTTTAACCACGATGTAAGTCAGAAGCTCAGGAGACGAAGGTATTTACACAACCTATACAAAAATTCTATTAAGTCAGGAAACAAGGCAATAGAACTTGCGGCGAGAGAAATTTACGTTTCTCAACGCTCAAGAACGAAGAAAATAATGCGTACTACTCTACGAAACGTCAAGGAAAATTCCTCGGTGAATTCATAGGTACAAGAAAACCTCAAGTTCTTCTGGTCTCACGCGAGAGAGCAAAGAGCGAATCTTCGACAATAGTCTTTATTGGACACAAACGGCAAATTGGTCACCAACATCATCGACAAAGCCAACTTATTAATCCACTACTTCGAAAGTTTATTCAATGAGGATGACATAATACACAATTTAGACATTCCTGACTTTAACGAGCCGGTGGCTGACATAACAATTCAACGTAATGGAATAACTAAACAACCGCTTTCGATTAAAAGTAACAAGTCCCGAGGTACAGAAAGAATACCTGCACGCTTGCTCAAGAAGTAAGCACCACAGATTGCACCATTATTAGATACTATATTTAGCAAATCATTATCCGAAGGCAAGATACTCCAAGACCGGAAAAAAGCCAACGTCACACCAATATTTAAAATGGAAATAGAAATTACCCAAAAAATTACAGGTCTATATCGTTAACATTACATTTATGCAAGATCCTCGAACACATTGTCGTTAGCAGAATTATGATGTCCTGGAAAATCGTAGCTTGTTACAAAGCAGTCAGCATGGATTCCGTAAGGGCAGGACCTGCGAAACTCCGTTTGCCCTCTTCCTTCAAGATATCCTATAAATCAGATGAATCGAAGAAGCTAGTCGACGCGATATTCCTTGATTTCAATAAGGCTTTCGACAAGGTTCCTCATAAAAAACTCATTTATAAATTGCATTCATGCTGAGTTTATATAAATATTGTGAATAGGATAAGGGAATTTCTCAGTGATCGAAAACATGAAGTAGTTATTGATGATTTTAGCTATGATATGCTCAGAGTCACATCCGGTGTTCCACAAGGAAGCATGATCGGCCCTCTTTTATTCAATATTTATAGAAATAACCTCAGTTGTCGAGTTAGCAGTAAATTAAGATTATGTGCAGACTATACAGTTATCTACCGCAAATACGCGAAGATAGAGGTTCTGTCATCGGACCTTTACAACGTTCGTTCGTGGTGCCAGGAATGGAAGTTAGAATTAAATCTTAGTAAATGCACCACAGTTCACATCCTTTGAAATTCATCACATAAATGCCAAGCATATACTTTGAGTGGAGTAAACAGAAAATCTTCAGATACAGTGAAATATCTTGTAATTACCTTGACATTTGATGTATAGTGGGGAACACACATACAAAACATATACGGCACAGCATTAAAAAAACTATTTTTTGTCATGCGTGTAATAGGAAGGTCCTCGGATGAAAAAGTAAAAGAGAGATGCTATTTTGCTCTGGTTAGACCACACCTCGAATACGCTGCGAGCACTTGGGATCCTGGCATATGAATTTAACAAAAAATCAATACAATACAGAGAAAAGCAGCCCGCTTCGTTAGATGCTGCTACGAGCGTACATACAGTGTTACACAACTTTTTGAGGGATTAAGGTGGGAGCCTCTAGAGACTCGGAGGATGCACGCTAGGCTTTGGTTGCTTGATACATTCAGAACTGATATTTTTCAGAGCGACGCAGAGAATATTATCGAGACTCCACACACACACAGAAAAGAAGCACGCTACGTTAGAAGCTGCAACGAGCGTACATGTAGTGTCTCACAACTTTAAGGGTGATTAAGGTGGGAGCCCCTAGATACTCGGGAGCTACACGCTAGGCTTAGCTTGATTGAGAAATTTATAAATGGTGTGTTTCAGAGCGACACAGAGGATATTATCAATACGACTACATAGGTCTGACAGAAGCGATAAATTAAGAGAGTTACACTGCCGGGCAAATAGGTACAAAAACTCGTTCTTTCCGCGCACAATAAGCAACCACAAGAAAAACTGAGCTCCACTAAACACACTCCCATAATACACGTCACCATTTCACTTCCCAAAACCTTACATCTTTTCACGGCTGGTGTCCTAACAACCCCTGCCACACGCCCATGCAGCGGCTCGCAAGGTAGCTGAAGCTGTAGATATACTACCTATCTGCATCAGATTGCTACATGTTTCAAGGCAGTTTTAGATATAAAGGTTATATCTTTAGCAGTAGCCATATAATTCGCTGGCAAGTAGCACATTCCCACGGCGACCTGCTTCTATCAAGGGGAGTGTCAGATAGCCGAGTCTAAGATTTTATTCAAACTTAGTAGTTGTACAGATCGCTATATGTGGTTCACGAATAACCCCACATATAGGGTTATATATTCAATAGTTTTAACAAAAAAGGCCTTTATAAATTTCAAAATTCCTTTTAGACGGGCCATAACATAGGCTTAGCTTAGGACGGGACATAGCTGACAAGCTGGACGGGTGGCTGACGTGCTCGTCTCCGGTCTAGAGACACGGGTTCGATTCCAATGCGGGGTATGTTTCTTCCGCTATTTTTTGAGTTTTTATTTAACGGAATCCTACAATGCGCTCAATATTTTTTTAATTTTTACTCGAAATATTATTTTTGCGCGAGGCAAATTTTTCATTTACATACACGACGTCAGGCTCATTCTCTTTTTTCGGTCGAAGGCTGCCTTCTAATTATGTCACTTCCTTATCATCCCACGACGTATTTTCATTATTCCTTCATGCACATGATTTCCATTTTCTATAATTATTTTACAATATTGTCTTCATATTTTTATAATTCAAGCATAATTCTTAACCCCTGTATTGGGATCGAACCCGAGTCTCTAGACTAAAAAAATCCTCTTAAAACTTGGACAATTCGTACTTCAAGAACGTCAATTATTTTTCATCAATGAGTTAAAGAGTTTTTTTCAATAGTTATCAAATAAAATTTTACTAAATGTAATTTAGTAAATTCTGAAACAAAGCTCTCCTCTCGTTGGATGATGCTGACGAAGCTTGACGGAAAAGTTGGACACTGTCAAGGTTTTTTCGTAATACGTTAACGGCGCTGTTTGACGTCAAGCCATCTTGATGCAATCATCATCGCAATAGGTTTTTCACGCTAGTTTCAATGAAGTTCTGCCTGGGAAGTGGAAATGTTGAGTGCTTGAGTTTTTGAGAGTTGAGAGTTGAGTCTGAATCTCCTCGCCCAGATTAGTGTACATTTTAAGGGATGAGAATACACTAGCGCACATTAAGTCCGACGATTATAACGATCTACACTGGAGTACCGGCGGTATTAATCAAAATATTATTTACAAAATGGCGGTATTATATCAAACTACTTCGAAGACATAGCAGAAATTGTAACTCTATAGATCAAACTGTGAAGTAATGTTCAGTTATTTCAAGAAATATCAACAGTACGGTTTACTTTAAAACATTTCTGACTCTATTGCTACGTAATTACTACCTGCACTCACAAGTTTTGTCTGCAAGCGCTCTTGGTAACGCAGAAAAACCAAGGTGAGGTTACGTTTCAGTCTATTTAGGGCGGAAGATATAAAAAAATGTGACTGGAACACGGTTTGTGCTAAACAGTCAACATTTTAGCGCGGATGAGTCATTGGAAGGAACCCAAAATAACAATCAACAAGCCTCGCCGACGGAAATTGTCTGTTTCTGTCAAGTCAGAAAACATTGTTCGTAATCCCTCTCTAATGCCGACTTGGTGTCAATGAATCGAGCAACGTTCATCCAAATGTTTTCTTTCGCTGATCCTGGATCAGAGAAATGAGTGCGAATCACGGAATGGCGAGTGGGTTTTAATGCAAGGGGAGACGGGGAGGAGAGGATCGAGGAGAAGCAGACGGAGATAAGGTTGAGAGATAGGTACTGGGCTACCTCGGATTCTGTTGCCACGGCTCATTCGCGATCCTCTACCAATTCCGCTGCACTGCTCAGAGTCCGAAGTCTCGCAGACTATTGCAGAGTGCACTGTAAGGATCCGGGATATCCTCAGGAGGAAATTTGAGTGGCGACCAAGGGGAGAACCGGGTGAGACCAGGGATCGAAGTGTAATCGAGGTGTGTTCCAGCAATGTCTACCTGCACGTACGCACCCCTTTGCATGTTTACCACCCCCCCATGAATATACATAGATTATGGATTGTTATCTCGTCGCCAAAAACTGCTGTCTAAAATTCCGTAAACAAACAACTTTTTGGAAAGTGGTACCTTAAGTTACCTGGGTATCCCCTTAGGTTACCTGGGTAGGGGTCCCGTACGCTGAGCGATTCATAAACCTTACCTGGGTAACACCTAGCCAGGGACGCCTGGGTAAGAGATTTGGCAACAATCCCGCGGAAAAATACATATGAACGACTCCGCTGAATTGCTCTCGATGTTTCCGATGCTCATTTTTCACCGTAACCAAGCACGCTATAAATAATGATAGAGTATACTGTTACAAGACGTTGGTGAAAAATGATTGAAGGAATATGAGAGAATGTTTACCATATTACTTAAATATTTATGTAATATGAATGATGAGGAATGCGATGGTGGTTCAAGTATCCGTGTTTGTAAAAAGAAGACGTTACTATGGAAATTTGTTGATATTATTGTGTACTGCCATGAGTACAGAAGTATCAGTTCGTCTCACGCGTGGGCAGCAGTACTGCGTTAGGGGAGCTTTGGGTAAGCTTCATGCCTTCCCCCGGAAATCGACGGCCTGGGGGAGGGTTAGGGGACGGCAGTCCCCTGGGTAACGAATGTGAATAATACCATTTCTGAGCCAAGGGGTTCCCCTACACCTGGGTGACACCCAGGTAACGACTATGAATACTCTTATACTCTCTCCACCACATTCTCTTCTCAGCTAATCATTTTGGTTCGTATCAAGTCTTCGTGTTACCGTCCCTCATAATTTGCTCGAATTACTACATTTCGCGCACTTTCAAGTATGGCTGGAAGGGTATTCAGGCATAAAATTTCCAACGACAGCCTTAATTCCCAACAGGACGATATTTTTTGCAAAAGTCGGTTGAACAATGATAGGAAAATATTAAATCAGTGACAGTCAAAGCAACAGGGAAATCAAAAGAAATCGTAAGATTGCGTTGACCTTTCAAATATTTTATTCGGCATTTTGAAGAAAAAATACGATATATCTTTCATCTTTCCACGCAGAACCCTCCATTGACGATAAGAGCTGAAGCCAAAATGAAGGTCTACTTCTGTGGAATAATCACCAGCATAATTTTGGCCGCATTGGTGGACGTCTCCAAAGGAACTCCACATGCCTTATCGAAACCTCGAAGTACAGGTGAGTACACTATAAAAGTGATGCATAAGCAATTAAATTACGGCCACGTGCCAGTCTGGTCTTCGTCCAAGCCACTGAGGTGGATGTAGAGGGCATGGAGTCATCACACTGTAACCTGACAACCTAAACATTCACCAAACACGTTCCCCAATCTTTTCCTCGTTTGCCATTAAATGGCTCGGAGGAGTGGACTTATTACCGGGAACTAAAGAAGCATATATCCCTCATATTGAGAATTTAAGGTAAGTAACCCTTGAAACATATACAAGTTACATCTACATCTACGAAACACCCTGCAAGCCACAACTAGGATTAGTGGCACGGAGTGACTCCACACCATGCATACAACACTCATCCAAGCAGAAACCAGAACCGCGCACGCTCGCCCGGATGCCAGACGCGGGACAAAAGCATTCAGGATAACAATACGCGGTCAGACCATAAAATAGGATAGTGCTACGTAAAGAAACACGCTACCAAGCAGAACACTATCCTTGTTAGGGGGGTTTGGGAAGGGAAGCACCGGTTCTAGAAATAATTTTGTTTTCTCTGTTTGGGTAGCGAAATGGTAGAATTGGAGGAGCAACACTTACTGTTATTCGCTCGGCGATTTCATCCTCCGTGGGGGTGTCCGGGAGTTTAACCGGATTCTGTGGCGATGGTGGGAGTTCCAGATTGCCGTCCTCCGGGAGGGAGCGGCTCCGGGATCCGCCAACATTGCGCATCGCTTTCGTCATCGCAGTTTTCTTAGTTCGATGCGTATTACTGTCGTCGTACGGATTGGGTAGGCGGGGAGTATTGAGATGACGGATGTACCCACGCCTGGACCAGAATTGGCTCCATGGGTCCGGTGGTCCCGGATTCGATAACATACTCCGGAAGACCGCACGACGCCTACCCAGAAAGGGAGTCGGGGAATACCTAATCCCAATTCTTTGGACAACAGGCTTCTCCGGTTCTCAAAATATGTGCGGTAAGTTTTGGCAAAAGCGAGACTGACGGGGACTCGTCTGATACTGTTGGGGGAACCCAACAGATACGAGGACTGCGGGGAGGCAGAGGCCCATTGTCGTCCTTTTGACGTCACTCCGCCTCATGGTGTCGGCCTCGAAGGGGTTGTGGTTCACTTACCTTCCCTTCCCTTTTCCTTTTTCCTACTACTTTCCTCCCCGGTGATAAGCAAACGCTTCCAGACCGGGGGAGGGCTTTTAGCCTCGCGGGGAGACCCGAACCGCCTGTTGTCGTGCGGCGTTGAACCCGGGGTGTCAGGTGTTGAGTCCTCGGCGTCCTCGGAGCTCGTGTCTGCATCGGATTCGGAGTCAGGGATGCTCTCAGCGTTGTCAGGTTCGGCGCTCTCGGCCCAAAGCAGAAGCTCCTCGCCTGCGGAGGAGAGTCGAGAGTCTTCAACCTGCATCACGGGATAGTCAGGTTCAGGCACTGGTGTTTCCACCGCGTCGATTGCCCCGTCCTCGTCCGCGGCCACGAGGAGGGGCGCAGCGAAAGGGTAGGGGGGGCAGGAGGTGGGGCCTACACTTGGGGTGGCGGAGTAAGGGTAAACCCTGAAGGTAAACGCAGGAGACTTGTATTGACCGTTAGTGCTAAGCATAAGGCGTCAGTCCAGCCAATGGTGGCTACTTCCAAAAGCATACGGCCCCTGTTGTACAAGGCTTTACGTTGGGGTTCTTCGAGGTTGTCCCATGCAGCCGCCATTACTAGGAGGAGATCGATTTCGTGCAAGTCCCTGCTGTTAAGACGTGGAGAATTGGTGCTGGATTTTAGGGCTTGGAAAAGTTGCAGCACCTCGGGATCTGCCGGAGGGTCCATTCCGGGAACGTTGACAGGAAGCAGGGCTGCCAACGTTGGCGCGATCGGTGCTACTACTCCTCTGTCGTTCAGGGCTTGGGTCAAGGTTAGGACCTGTTGTGGAAGGGCCCTAACTTGATTTTGCAGGTCATCCATCGCGGGGTCTGGATGCGAGACGGTACCAGATGAAGTGGGTGAGTTGAGCTCAGCAAGGTCTTGCTGGATACGTTCTTCTTCTTCTATGGTGCTCGAGGCGAAAAGGTCAGACGATGGTGCTTCTTCGTGAGAGCGTAATTTGGGCGGCATTGGGAGTGGGACGCCCACGAACCTGCTGTGGGCCCATGCCCCAATCACTAACAATTTCGACTGAGACACCTTACGCGCGGACACCAGCAACATACGCGCAATCGACCAATATGGCCGACGCACGCATATTGCGGATGTACCGCCCGAGAGGGCAATGCTTGGTATTTCCTTGCTTCCCTTCCCAAACCCCCCTTGTTTATTATAGGGGTGCCTATATTCTACCATATGTTAATTCCATTGTCAAAATTATTTGTAGTAAAATTTAGAGGAATAAATATTGTCTAGCTATCTAGCTAAAACAAGCTCAAGTCTACACCCCTCTCAAGGGTATTTACATTCCTACGAAATGGAGCTTAGGTCTAAGTGTGGCTATACATATTTTTGTTCATTTAGTGTTCATGTGAATTTTATAATGTATCCAACACTGTGTCGAATATATGGCACCACACTTGTATTTTTTCCAAAAAATAGATTATAACGTATAACTGGAGATATAATAATAATTCGTAGTATTTTTACTGTTATTTTAAGTTGATATGTTATGTTTGCGGAACATCTATATCGTGATTACCTCCCAGCATATGGAAGTCATCTAATGCCAAAGCGTAGACATTGGCTGGAAATTTCGGTTTTATATTGTTTCCTCGATAAATTGTAAACACCTAAGGACGACATTCTCAACAATTAAGAAATACATTATCAAATGGAGGTTTTCGGCGTGGCAATTACGACCAATGGCTGGGAAATGATCGACGTAAATACTTAAGTTTATTTAAACAAATTACTCACTAGCAATTTTTACCTTATGAGAAGTGGAGACCTATGTGAGTTGGAGAACATTCGCAGTGCATTGATATAACAATGCATGAACCTGATTTTTTACATAGTAACAATAACAATTACTAAATAACACCGTAGTACGACAGTAAATGTCAATATACATGAACTGAATAAGTAAAAATCTTTGATTTTCTTTCGTATTTTTTTAGTTTCCATGATTGGTGATTCCTGCACTGTCGCAAGTGAATGCACTACCTTGGATGCGAATGCGGAGTGCACAGGAGAGAATGGTTCCAAGACATGCACTTGCAAAGTCGGGTTCTACATAGCAGATGATAAGAAGTCTTGTAAGACAAGTAAGTAATTACTGATGAACAATGATCCCCAAAAGAACGAATAATGTACTTCTGCATCTAGGAATATGTCCAAAATATCTCTCGGCCTCCCACTCAAGCCACGCCTAATGCCATTAATTGAGGGGAAATGTATTTGTAACAAAACAATTCGAGTATGCGGAACAATCTTTGGCATATAATTTTCACACTTGCCAGCAAAAAAGCCTGAACTGCATACCATGCGACTTGGGGGCAACTGTGTAATTAAGGAAGATAATACTACTCTGGCGTGTTTTAACGTCCATATATAACGCCTATGTTGATACTTAAATCTGCGCCGCACTATTATTTTCTGCCGATTTTAATCGCATTTAAATTACAGTACGAAAAAATTCTTGAGCTAATAGGGGAAGTCTTTTATCGACCAATGAGAGGGCACTTATTTGTTAAAAAATTGAATATTCAAATATTACGCTCGAATGTATAAGTTATACTTGTACACCTGTATAAGTTTTATTTGTGGACAATTTGTACATAGAAGGGTCATTACATTAAGATGATTTTTATTAACTTTCAAGTTCAAGAAATCGAGAAAAAATTCTAACGCAATACTTACTTTTTGTGGTGTTTCGTCGTCTTTATATTCAATACAGGGAGATGATAATATGGAAATGTGTATTAAGTTTTCGTTATAAAATTTGGGTGAAATTAATATGAATTGTACACTTTTTGATTTAAATTGAATGGGAATCTACACAGCGACAACATAGTATTTCATTAAGATATACTCAATTTTAATATATATTGCGTTAGCCGAATAATTAAATAGACAAATAAAAGCAACACAACTCGCATTAAAATGGGCGTGAGATAAAAAACACCAAATAGTGGTTGGTCACAAACAGTTAAAAAGCCCAGACTCTTTTAAAAATAACATTATCCGACAGACACAATCAGGATCGTCTCCTAGGACGTGTCCTAGGTCTCCCCTGATGTTCAGCCGGATGCGCAGAGCACGGTACCTATCACACACCGTCAGAAGGTGTCTCACAGTAATGGGAGAGTCGCAATCCTCACAGTGGGGCGGGATCTTCTCTTTGGTGAAGAGGTAAGAGTGAGTGAGGGCACAGTGCTCTATCCTCAACCGCGTGATTGCGACCTCTTCCACACTTCCACATTTGAAAAGCCTTTAAATTTAGCGAATTCATCGTTTTTGCCCCAAAAAGTAATAAACATCACACAAATGCACGTAGTAATGATATAATAGTATCCATTTGAAAATTTCTTTGCTTCTATTTTCCATACAAGCCCATATTATCACTCCCCGAATCCTTACTTAATACCTATCAAGCATAACAAGTCTGCTTTTTCATTTACTAGATATCTTGACTAGGTATCAAGACAATATGACGTCTGCGGTCACTTGAATTTGACGTCATGTCCGCCCAATACGTACTAGGTTCCAAGGGAAGATTGCTTGATTTGCCAAGTTCGAAAATGACCTGCAAGGGGCGGAACAAGAGGGCGGACTTGGACGGACTTAACAGCCAAGGACGCGGACGGACTTTGGACTTCCTCGCCGCCATGCATTCGACGGTCTAGGTCCGACTGGGCACGCCCAATGCAGTACTCTGGTTTGCAGTCAGAACCTATCCGCTTCTGTTACCAATGTAAATGCAATTATAAGGAAAATGTAAGCTGTTTCAATCCTTGTGTATTTTTATCCCATTGCATCGTGGTTATAGATTATATGGGCATGACCGTGATTGGCCATATGTGTATATTTCGGTGTGCTATAAGCATACCGAAAGAAATTCAGGGTGTTGTGGATTATAACACCCAAAATGTTATCCCCTGAGATTCCCTGGTAATCTTATGCCATTAAATGGTTTTTCTGTCAGAACTTATCCGTTTCCGTTGTCACTGTAGGTGCAAATATATTGTAATATTAAGTGTTGAATGAACTGCTCTGAAGTGACAGCCCGATGGCATGCTAGACGAAAGTGAACGAGCCATACGAATTAGAGCATCTTGAGTGACAAGAGAATAATTTACTGACTCTAGTTGTCTCTTGTAGGTGCACGTTGGAATAATGTTTTAAATTTAAATGGTGGCATTTGTAATGTATTGGACTTCAATCTTCCTGTGTTAACATTACGGAGTCTCGGATTATAGTTGACATACCGGATTAATGCCAAGTAAGGATACTTTGCATTCATCACAAGCACGGCCACGATCATTTACCAAGACACTACTTAATAGGAATACACATCAAGAAATGAAATAAATACCAAATTTTCCTCGCTACTAAAATAAGTGAGTGAAACTTTGATCAGAATTTCCTCTGGAGCAAACCTATTGTCACTATAGAAAGCCAATATTCTAGTTAAACCAGGGAAAAACACTAAATAAAATGTGTCCATATTTTGATTGCCTTCAAATTATGAAGAGAAAATACGATGAACTTTGGTCCACGCATTTCAAAGTACAATCATCGCTGCGACTGAGAACAATGTTTTCCTTAGAGCGTAAAATGACGAATCCGGAGTAAAAATAAACCACCTTAAGATTTATTACGTTAGTATTGCTCTCCTTGTAACGACTTTTGCTAAAAACCAGTATTTGCCCTAAATTAAGCTATACATATGTATGGTAAATTCATTCAGTATGTGACATTTACTGAAAGTGGCAGAGAATAAAAAATGTACTATTTTATATATATATATATATATATATATATATATATATATATATATATATATATATATATATATATACATATAATGGTGGTGTGAAGATGTAAAGATGGCCAATTCCAAGCGGAAAAAATCCAAAGGTCCGTGGTTCGATCCAAAGGTCCGTGGTTCGATTCCCGGTCCAGTCGAATTTTTTCCGCTTGGAATTGGCTATCTTTACATCTTCACACCACCATTGTGTCTGTTGATTTTATGTGTTCCTATCCACTTTCTTTCTACCTTTCTGTATAAACATTTATATGAGTATACTTGCCGCTGAGCGGTCTGAGTGAATGGATGAACGGTTATATATATATATCTATATATATATATATATATATATATATATATATATATATATATATATATATATATATATATATATATATATATATATATATATATATATATATACATATATAAATATTTATACAGGAAGGTAGAAAGAAAGTGGATAGGAGCACATAAAATTAACAAACACATTGGTGGTGTGAAGATGAAATGATGGCCGATTCCAAGCAGAAAAAAGTGTATGTCATTCTCTCTCTTCTGGTGGGTGAAAAGATGCCCGCGCGCCATCTACTGGCCGCTCTCATGGGTCATGCCTTGGGGAGTGTGCGTTCATATAAACCCCCGCCGATTCCAGTAGTTCCTTTGTAGACTGGGTAGCTCGGTGGTCTGAGCAGTGGACGCGACATCCAAAGGTCCGTGGTTCGATTCCCGGTCCAGTCGAATTTTTTCTGCTTGGAATCGGCCATCATTTCATCTTCACACCACCAATGTGTTTGTTAATTTTATGTGTTCCTATCCACTTTCTTTCTACCTTTCTGTATAAATATTTATGTGAGTATTTGCCGCTATGCGGTCTGAGTGAATGAGTGAACGATTGTATGCCCTGAACGGGTCATTTCCTACTTGGGTTAGCGTACCCCGAAACGCCTGTTCTATATCTTTCACCACTGTCTGTGTGCTTGAGTTATTCTTTCATTTCGCCTTCTGTGTATGTCATTCTCTCTCTTCTGGTGGGTGAAAAGATGCCCGCGCGCCATCTACTGGCCGCTCTCATGGGTCATGCCTTGGGGAGTGTTCGTTCATATAAACCCCCGCCGATTCCAGTAGTTCCTTTGTAGACTGGGTAGCTCGGTGGTCTGAGCAGTGGACGCGACATCCAAAGGTCCGTGGTTCGATTCCCGGTCCAGTCGAATTTTTTCTGCTTGGAATCGGCCATCATTTCATCTTCACACCACCAATGTGTTTGTTAATTTTATGTGTTCCTATCCACTTTCTTTCTACATTTCTGTATAAATATTTATGTGAGTATTTGCCGCTATGCGGTCTGAGTGAATGAGTGAACGATTATATATATATATATATATATATATATATATATATATATATATATATATATATATCTATATTTGGGATGGTTATTAATAAAATTAGCATGCCATTCGTTCAAAAAAATGCAGTATGATAAGCATTAATTATTATATAAGATAAGCATATTATATTAGATAAGCATTATATATATATATATATATATATATATATATATATATATATAATGCAATAATAATAACAATAATATATATATATATAATATATATATATATATATATATATATATATATATATTATATATATATATATAATAATATTATATATATATATATATATATATATATATAATAATATATATATATATATATATATATATATATTTGGGATGGTTATTAATAAAATTAGCATGCCATTCGTTCAAAAAAATGCAGTATGATAAGCATTAAATCACACAATAGATGAAAACTTGGTTCTGAAAACATAATAAACATACATTGTTACAGCAGAGTGGTTTGTGGTTGAGGTATTTTGCATGCCGTAAATCTGTATTGGGAATACCTCGCAGCATACGGAAGTCATCTAATACCAAAAGGTAAGCATGGCAAACAATTATGGTATCGTATCCTGTTATCTCGATTAATTGTATACAATGAAAATCCGTGGTCGAAATTATCAACAATTAAGAAGTTCACTATAAATGGAGGTTTGGGCGATGCAAGTGCCACAAATAGCTAGGAAAAGATCGACGTAAACTCTAAAGTTCAATTAAACAAATTACTCACGAGAATGATTATGACCTTTTGGGAAGTGGAGACCTATGTGAGTTGGAGAACATTCGCAGTGCATTGATATAACAATGCATGAACCTGATTTTTTACATAGTAACAATAACAATTACTAAATGACACTAAGGTACGAGAGCAAATGTCTATAAACATGAAGTGAATAAGTAAAAATCTTTGATTGTCTTTCGCATTTATTTTAGTTTCCATGATTGGTGATCCCTGCACTGTGACAAGTGAATGCACAGCAGTGGATACGAATGCGGACTGCACGGGGAGTGATGGTTCCAAGAAATGCACGTGCAAAGTCGGGTTCTACGCAGCAGAAGACAAGATGTCTTGTAAGCAGAGTAAGTAATTACTGATTAACAATGTGCCCCAAATGAACGAGTGTTGTACTTCTGTATCTAATAGTCTCTTGTCCTCCCACTCACGCCTTGCCGTAAATTGAGGGGAAATTTGTTAGCTATAACACCATTCAAAAAATCGGAGCGATCTTCGGCATATCATATTCACACTTGCCAGCGAAAACATTTTCACCGCGATCCATTCGAATTTTAGGGAGAGGACCGTCTCACTGAGGACCGTATTACTTCTCTGGCGTGTTTCGACGTCCACTAAAACCGTCTATGTTGATAGCTAATACTGCGTCGTACTATAATTACCAAGCCGATTTCTATCGTATTAAATGACAGTACATTAATAGTCCTGACCTAAGTGGGAAAGTTTTATCGACCATTGAGAGGTCAATTCCATTATATAAAAGATACGTAATTTCAAATATTACGCTCGACTGTATAAATAATGCTTATCATTTTTGATTGGTGACGATTAATACTTAGAATGACGATAAGATAAAGATAATTATAAATTAAATTTCAAGTTCCAGAAAAAAAAGTTCTATGCAAATCTTACTTTCTTTTGGGTGCTTCGTCGTCTGTGTTTTCATTACATGGAAATGATAAAGTGGAAATGAATTTAAAGTACTCGTATTAAAATTTAGGTGAAATTAATACTTGTTGTTCACTTTTTGATTTAAATTGAATGGGTATCAACAAATTAACGATATAATATTTCATCTAGAAAGACCAAATTTCACATTATGATTGTAGAAACTTCAGCAAATGAGTCACCTCTTCGCTTATTCTCATATGATTCCGGCTAATCGAACGTATCGAATGGATGCGTGAGTCAATGAAGAAATTCTATGAAAGAATGCTGTGGAAAAAATCTTCTGTATTTACTAAAAGGTCTAAAGTCCTCTAGTCTCTCTGCCGCCAACGCTATGTTAGATCCAGAGAAAATGTAAGCTACTTTAAACCTTGAGTGTTTTTATCCCACTGAAATATTATTACAGATTATTAGGGCATGACCATGATTGGTTCGTTCATTTTTGTGTATTTCGGTTTGTAGTTAGCATACAGAAATAAATTGAAGATGTTGTAGATTGTTACACCCAAATTGTTATTTCCTGAGATTCCCTATTAACCTAATGTCTTTAATTGGTTTGTCTGTCACAACGTATCCGTTTGCATTAACACTGTAGGCACAAATGAATTGTAATCTACAGTGTTGAATGAACTGCGTTGAATTGATAGCCCGAATGCAAGCCATACGTATTTGAGTATCGATAGAATACTCCATTGACTCAAGTTGTCTCTTGTAGGTGCACGATGGAAGTATGTATGTTAAAATAAAAATGGTGCCTGAATAACATATTTGACGTAAACTTTCCCGCGTTAATTTTAAGGAGTCTCGGATTACAGTTGACTTACCGGATGAATGCCAAGTACGGATACTTCGCAATCATCACAAGCAGGGACATGATCATTTACCAAGACACTGCTCAATAGGAATAGACATCAAGAAATGAAATAAATACCAAATTTCCTCGCTACTTAAATAAGTGAGTGAAAATTTCATCAGAATCCCCTCTGTAGAGAAATTCTCTTTTTTTCACAAACGAAAGTCCATGTTCTAGTCGAAAAAGGGAAAAACACGAAATAAAATGTGTCCATGTTTTGATTGTCTTCAATTTATGAATCCTAGAAAATACGATGAACTTTGGTCCACGCATATTAAAGTATAATCATCGCTGCGACTGAGGACAATGTTTTCCTTAGAGTGTAAAATGACGAATCCGGAGTAAAAATAAACCACCTTAAGATTTATTACGTTAGTGTTGCTTTCCTTATAAAGAGTTTTGTTAAGCACCAGTATTTGAGCCAAATAATGATCTACATATCTATGGTAAAACCATTCAGTGTGCGATACTTCCTGAAAGAGTCAGAAAATAATAAATATATCTTTATATTTTCTATATGTATTCATTCTGGATGGTTATGAATAAAATTAGCATGCCATATATTAAAAAAACTACAGTATGATAAGCTTTCAAGCTTTTGGAATGACTTAAAAAATTTCTAACTGTATCCATTCGAACTCTTGCGAAGCTCCCCGCATACCACAAGCGGAGAGTTTTCGTATTCGTTCGTAACACTCATGAGAATATCTTGTGTAAGAAAGAAGAAAGCAGAGAGAATGAAAACTAATCATTTTAATTGAAATGAAAACATGTTTGTCGACGACCCGTAAGCTATTTCAAATTAGGATATCAATTTTTCATTTTTCTAATCATTCATTGAAAAAGGTGTAGAATTGAAAGCCTTTTAAAATCTCATTTACCTTGTCCTGTAACTTTTACACACGCTTGAGGGAAAAACTGGCCCCTTTAAAAATAATTTTTGATTTTTTTTTTAATTCTCCGCTTGGTTATCAGTTATGACCGGAATAATTTCTTATTGGTTTTTGAGTAGGCCACATTTTTCCCACTTGTTTTCGTTATGCATTATTAAAAATAATTTCCAAAAAAGTGAAAACTTAAATATTGTTCAAAGCTCTATATAGAAATATATTATCTTCTTACGATTTGGATCTCAGGTCAAAGTGTTGCAATTAATATATATTATATCATTTACAGTTCATGCGAATTTTAATACGTATTCAATAGAGGCGAAAATACAGCGCCAAACTTGTATTTATTTCTTAAAATAGATGAAAACTTGGTTCTGAAAACATAATAAACATACATTGTTACAGCAGAGTGGTTTGTGGTTGAGGTATTTTGCATGCCGTAAATCTGTATTGGGAATACCTCGCAGCATACGGAAGTCATCTAATACCAAAACGTAAGCACGGTAAACAATTATGATATTTTATCTTGTTACCTCGATTAATTGTAAACACTGAAAATCCGTGGCCGAAATTATCAACAAATAAGAAATGCATTGTCAAATGGAGGTCTTGGGCGATGCAAGTGCCACAAATAGCTCGGAAAAGATCGACGTAAATACTAATGTTCAATAAAAACAAATTACTCACGATAAATATTTAGACATTTTGGGAAGTGGAGACCTATGTGAGTTGGAGAACATTCGCAGTGCATTGATATAACAATGCATGAACCTGATTTTTTACTTAGTAAATTAACAATTACCAAATGACACTAAGGTACGAGAGCAAATGTCAATATACATGATCTGAATAAGTAAAAATCTTTCAATATCTTTCGTCATTTTATTAGTACCTAACATTGGTGATCCCTGCACTGCCGGAACTGAATGCACTAAGTTGGATCCGAATGCGGAATGCACGGGGAAGCCTGGTTCCATGGCATGCACGTGCAAAGTCGGGTTCTACGCAGCAGATGATAAGATGTCTTGTAAGCCAAGTAAGTATATACTGATGAACAATGTGCCGCAAATTGAACGAGTGTCGTACTTCTGTATCTAAATGTCTCTTGTCCTCCCACTCACGCCTTGCCGTAAATTAAAGGGGAAATTTGTTAGCTATAACATCATTCAAAAAATCGGAGCGATCTTCGGCATATCATACTCACACTTGCCATCGAAAACATTTTCACCGCGATCCGTTCGAATTTTGGCAGAGGACCGTCTCACTGAGGACCGTATTACTTCGCTGGCGAGTTTCGACATCCACTTAAACCGCCTAAGTTCATACCAAATACTCCGTCGTACTATAATTACCAAGCCGATTTTTATCGTATTAAATCACAGTACATTAATAGTCCTGACTAAAGTGGCAAAGTTTTTTATCCACCAATGAGAGGTCACTACCATTACAAAAACGATACATAATTCAAATATTACGCTCGACTGTATAAATAATGCTTATGAGTTTTGATTTGTTGACGATTTGTACTTAGGATGTCGATAAAATAAAGGTAATTATAAATTAAAATTCAAGTTCCAGAAAAAAAAATTCTACGAAAAACTTACTTTCTTTGTGGTGGTTTGTCGTCTTTGTTTTCATTACAGGGAAATAATAAAATGGAAATGAATTTAAAGTATTCGTATTAAAATTTGGGTGAAATTAATATTTAATCCACACTTTTTCATTTTAATTGAATGTAAATCTACGTAGTTGGGATATACCATTCCATCAAGAGACACGGAATTTCGACTTATGATCGAGGAAATGTGTTACCTCTCGGCTTATTCTCAAATAATTCTGGGTAAGCGAACGTATCGAATGGACGAGTGAGTCAAGGAAGAAATTCTATGAAAGAATGCTGTGGAAAAAATTTGCTATATTATACTGAAAGGTCTAGACGCTTCTAGTCTCTCTGCCGCCAACGCCACGTTAGATCCAGGGAAAATGTGAGCTGATTAATACTTGAGTATTTTTATCCCATTGAGTTGTTATTACAGATTTTAAGGACATGACCATGATTGGTTTGTTCATTTAAGTGGATTACGGTTTTCTAGTTAGCATACAGAAAGAAATTGAACATGTTGTAGATTATTACACCCAAAATGTTATTTCCTGAGATTCCCTAGCAACCTTATGTCTTCAATTGGTTTGTCTGTCACAGCGTATCCGTTTGCATTAACGCTGTAGTCATTATATATATTGTAATCTATAGTGTTGAGTGAACTGCGTTGAAGTGAAAGCCCGAATACAAGACTTACGAAAGTTGATCCATAAGAATTTGAGTATCGATAGAATACTCTATTGACTCTATTAGTCTCTTGTAGGTGCACGATGGAATATGTCAGTTTAAATTAAAATGGTGCCTTAATAACACAATTGACGTAAACCTTCCCACGTTAATTTAACGGAATCTCGGATTACAGTTGACATACCGGATAAATGCGAAGAAAGGATACTTCACATTTATCAGAAGCACTGACACGATCATTTACCAAGACACCACTTAATAGAAATACACATCAAAAAAAGAAATGAATACCACATTTTCTCGCCCTTGAAATAAGTGGGTGAAAATTTCATCAGAATCCCCTCTGTAGCGAAATTCAATTTCTCACAAACGAAAGTCAATGTTGTAGTCGGAACAGGGAAAAACACGAAATAAAATGTGTCCATGATTTGATTGCCTCCAAATTATGAAGAGAAAATACGATGAACTTTGGTTAACGCATATTATAGGACTATCATCGCTGCGACTGAGAGCAAAGTTTCCCTTAGAGTGAATAATGACAAATCCGAAGTAAAATTAAACCATTTTAAGATATATTCCGTTAGTATCGCTTTGCTTATAACGAGTTTTGCTAAGCACCAGTATTTGAGCCAAATTATGCTCTCAATATCTATGATATATCCATTCAGTAAGTGATATTTACTGACATTTGCAGATAATAATAAATATACCTTAATATATTCTCTATGCATACATTCGGGATGGTTATAAATAAAATTAGCATGTTAGACGTTGAAAAAACTATAGTATTTCAAGCATTCAAGCCCTTGAACAGATTTTAAAAATTTCTATCGGTACCATTTCGAACTCTTGCGAAGCTCCCCGCATAGCACAAGCGGAGAGTTTTCGTATTCGTTTGTAACTCTCATGAGAATTTCTTGTGAAGGAAAGAAGACGGCAGAAATATACTCAAGAGAGAATGAAAAGTAATCATTTAAATTGAAATAAAAACATGTTTGTCGACGACCCGTATACAATTTCAAATTAGAATATCAATTTTTCATTTTTTAATCATTAATTGAAAAAGGTGGAGAATTGAAAATCCCTTTTAAAATCTCATTTACCTTTCCCTGTACTTTTTACACACGGATGAGGGAAATAATGGCCTCTCAAAACTTATGTATGGTGTTCTTAAAATTCTACCCTTGGTAGTCAGTGACGACCGGAATAATTGCTTATTGGATATTAACTAGGCCACATTTTTCTCACATACTGGTGTTCGTTATGCGTTAATAAGAAGTAATTTCCGATAAAGAGAAAAAATAAAACTCTATCAAAGCTTATCATCTAAAAAGATATAAATAATCTTCCAACGATTTGGATCTAAGGTGAATGTGTTGCAATTCATATACTATTTCATTTACATTTCATGCGAATTTTATTATGTGTTCAACAGAGAGTCGAAAATACAGCACCAAACTTGTATTTATTTCTTAAAATATATGACAACTTATTAAACATACATTGTTCCTGCAGAGTAGATTGTAGTTGAGGTATTTTGCTTGCGGGAAGTCTGTATTGGGAATACCTCGTAGCATACGGAAGTCATCTAATACCAAAAGGTAAGCATGGCAAACAATTATGGTATCGTATCCTGTTATCTCGATTAATTGTATACAATGAAAATCCGTGGTCGAAATTATCAACAATTAAGAAGTTCACTATAAATGGAGGTTTGGGCGATGCAAGTGCCACAAATAGCTAGGAAAAGATCGACGTAAACTCTAAAGTTCAATTAAACAAATTACTCACGAGAATGATTATGACCTTTTGGGAAGTGGAGACCTATGTGAGTTGGAGAAAATTCGCAGTGCATTGATATAACAATGCATGAACCTGATTTTTTACATAGTAACAATAACAATTACTAAATGACACTGTAGTTCGACAGTAAATGTCAATATACATGAACCGAATAGGTACAAATCTATGATTGTCTTTCGTATTTTTTTTAGTTTCCATGATTGGTGATCCCTGCACTGTGGAAAGTGAATGCACAGCAGTGGATACGAATGCGGACTGCACGGGGAGTGATGGTTTCAAGATATGCACGTGCAAAGTCGGGTTCTACACAGCAGATGATAAGATGTCTTGTAAGCCAAGTAAGTATATACTGATGAACTATGCGCCGTAAACGAACGAGTGTTCTTTTTTTTCAACAGGGAATATCTGTCAAATATCTCTTAGCCTCCCACTCAAGCCACCCCTGATGCCGGAAATTGACGAGAGAATTATTTCTAATAATACATTTTAAGTACGCGGAACGAATTTCGGCATATAATTTTTACATTTGCCTGCGAAAAATCCCTTCCGTCGATTTTTTTCACTTTTTGAATTTTGATTTTTGATTTTTGAAGTCTGGGCATCAATCCTTATATACGCAAAAAGTTATCTATTGAAATAAATCGCTAGAATGTTGCGTTTGGATTCACATAAGGAACATATTAAGTTCATTACTTGTATCCAAACGCAATTGAAGTATACACTCAAAAATGAACTTTTTAAGTTCATTATTTGAGTGTATACTTCAATCGCAATTTTTTTAGAAAGTACGTGAAGAAGCGGGAGGAGTGTTCTGAACACCACAAGAGATTTCTGAAGCGTCACGATAAATGGCTGAAGACGGTTTTTAATTTTCCGGAATACTTGCTCGAATGTTTGCCGAGTACATCAACTCCTTCCTGTAAGTTTATTTGCATAATTCAGTCAATTTATAGTCCTTGTACAGCGTTATATAGATTTAATCTTACGTTGGACAGTACAGGTGGACGTCCCGAAATATGTTTCCATGGTTCCAGCGAAAGATTAAAAAGAAGGACAACAAAAAGCCTGAGATATTCTTATTCCACGGCAACTCTTTTATTTGCCGCATCAATACTAAACTAAATACAAATACTAAACCTCTCAAAAGGGCGCATGGCAAGTACAGACAATTACTGCGAAACAGAATGGCTAAGCTGCAAAATTCTTTCAGAGAAACAAATGGGATTGATTGTGGGTGTACCGAGGCCGGGAAACGGAACAACTAACGACGGGAACTCGGCTGGGCGATTCTTTGATAATCCCAAGCTATCTTCTGCATGGAGAAAACAGGTATGGAGAAAATATTGCCTTCAACAACTATTATTTCCTGTTTCAGAGCATTATTATTTAAAATCATTTGTAATTTTATTTGTAAGTAAGTGCATCTGATAGATTTCGATTCATGTTATAGGAATGACGATAGCCTCATTACAGGGTTCTCCATAATACTGAAGGCAATTTCTAGTGTTCTCTGCGTTAAAGAGGAAACATATAGGAATTACTGCTGGGAGTAAACCAAAGATTTGTGAAACTATACCCGAGGTATTATATGCCATAGAAAGTTCATAGTATTATCTTCAAAGTACTTCACGGAGCAGATATTGCGAAAGACTCGATTCCTCCTTTGTGACAACTCTCAGAAGAAGCAATAGAGGCTAGTAATGAGGACAAGAAACTTTCGTGAGCGTTTC
The DNA here is from genome assembly GCA_963169105.1 of Ceriagrion tenellum. Classification (NCBI taxonomy): domain Eukaryota; kingdom Metazoa; phylum Arthropoda; class Insecta; order Odonata; family Coenagrionidae; genus Ceriagrion; species Ceriagrion tenellum. The sequence continues at coordinate 13,937,147 of OY720639.1, forward strand.
ACGAGAAAAATTCCCAAGTGGCTACCAATGAGATTTATTTCGAAGATTACTTCTCACATCAGATCCTGTAATTCTAACTCGTCACCAGTTTCCCCGTAGAAAACATCAAGCATGCCGAAAGAGGATATGAATCTGTTGTTACCGAGTGAAAAACATTTACTGAACTCAAGTAGTGAAGATGAAAAAGACTGCAGATAGTACATAAAAAAGAACGAAGAAAAATGTATTTATTGTTTAAAAATATATCTTTAAGTTTTTGAAAAATGGTGAAAGTTTTATTCGTGTTCTTTTGTTTAGCTTAGTTGTTCATGGCTGGATCAAATAACATTTATTACCATTGACTTTGAATCAGCGTCATTATAATTTAATGCATTACATATAAGTCTACCTTTTTTTAGATAAAATACTTATAAATGTATGTGATGGGTAACTATACTCATTAAGTAGTTCTTTAGTTCAACTCATTATACCGTATTAGAGAAATAGAAATCAAAAGCACTATTTCACAAGAATTCTTGACGACAGGATACTTTGGAGGTAAAAATAAATATTTTATTTGATTTAATAATATTGGACATAAACCAGCATATTTCATTATTGTGAAAATAAATCTTACTATTTTTAACAAATGAAATGTAGATCCTACAGCCATCAAAATATGAACACCCGAAACAGACCGCGCGAATGGCTCCGCAGCGTCATAAAACGACTCTTTTTGGCGGGCCTTGAAGTAGTTAGAAGGGGTTGAGGAGTTGATGCCATGCGACACCAGCTGACACCTGGTGCCTACGAGTTTGTCTGTCAAACAGAGATTCCAATATCCTTCCGTTGGTTAAGTGCTGGATATATGTGAAAATCCCGTGATTGTTTCAGGAGTGTATTCAAAAGAAAGAAATCTTTCATGATACCTCATGCGCGATATGATTATGAGTATCATTTGTAGCATGATTTATTAAAAAATTACTTATGGTGGCAGTTCCGGACTCGCTAAAAAGGCACCCGCCCCCACACATAATAGGCCTGCCTCTTAGCCCCCGAGACATTTGAGAAAGATAATAACTAAGGACACCATTAGGGAGAAAAGAAGGATAAATACTTTAGAGGGAGACAAAGAATGGAATGCAGCAATCAAATATTAAATGCGACGTAAAAGTCAAAACTGCGTAAGAATTAAGCTATTGGCTGAGTTGAGAGAGGAGCGGCAGTTAAATCTTCGTATTGATGTCTGTTGATGCTTATAGTGGCTGAGATTGCCACGGTATTAACATTGATTTATTTCCATCACTGATGGTTTACACCTCACGTCAAAATTATTTATTCATAACATTCTGAAAAATTTCATGGCGTTACTTTAATTCGTCCAAAATCTTACGCTGATATTAAATGTACCAATTCCCGTGCACATTTTGGCATAGTTCATTATTGAACGTTGAAACTTTTACGTCGGCTCTTGTGTAAATTGCTCAGGTTACCATAGAAATGTGTACAATTGAACGAGAAAGCATAACATTAGTTTTGAATTGAAACTCTTTATAAAAAGCGAAAAATACAGGGAATTCGAAAATTTTTTTAAAATTTTCAAATTTCCTTCATGTTATCGGCGAAATAATGCCGTAACTGTAGTCGAAATGCGTTATTTCCATGCAAATGGCGCAAAAGTTGGCTCCCATATGAGGATACGACAGATGCTAAAAAAATTAAGGGAATTTTTTTAGTGTTCGGTAACAGAATGTTCTAGCAACGTCTGATAGGCGGTGCTGCATTATTCATTTCCTTCCGAGTACCATTGGTTTTTTGTTTGTTAAAATATTGTTTTGTATCCATTACATACATTAGAGGAAGCTATTTCAGTCGCCGCGGCGACTTTCTCTATGTCCAAAGTTCGGGGATCAACGTTGCAACGTGAAATTTTGCGTGTAACTATGGAAATCTTTTACGGAAAACTTCCAAATTTTGACGAAGACTTACAAAGATATTGCTCTTAGTCACACGCAGCCTTATGAATGGTATATGTCATTCACAATTGGTCGTCAGCCAATTGGAGTCAATCCTAAAACCAGGAAAACCTCCGACGTCAACTGATGGCAGTATCACTCAGAAAATGTAGTATCATTTTCGCGCCATCTGTAATCAGACTGTCAGAAAACTTGATGAAAAGCTTAAAATCTCATTTGGGTCATATCGCGACATTTTGACCGAGAAAATGAACATGCATCTGGTTGCATCAAAGTATGTTCGTCGTTAGATAGAGGCCGAGCAGCGGCCGAACGGCCTTCCCCGGGTACGACAACGCCTGAGCCACTAATACCTACCTGTAACTTCCTGAGATTTGTATTAATAATCAAATCACTGTCGTATATTTCTCCCTACTCACCTGGCTCACCACATTGAGACTAGCTTGAATAAAAATGAAATTTTAAAATTAAAACCGGTGCCTCAAAGACGTTGTTTTGACGTCATTAAAGTCATTATAGAGAATTCGCCACTGATAAGGGAGGAGATACCGGGAAAAGTACCCCAGGAGTGTGTGGCAAAGTAGAAACACCCCCGAAATAAGTGTGCCTCTAAGATTTTCTTCTTGATCTTGTATTGCAATAAGCAACTCAATTGATCAATGAATGCGGGATTTTTTAACAGCAGAAATAAAAGTGAGTAATTTAGAATTTGTTAAACTCACACAGTCTAGGTGGAGCCACCTAATGTACTCCGGATACATTCGGTGGCTCCACCTAGTCCTGGTGGTAATGAATAAATTAATTTAGTGGACCATTACTTAAATATTTTGATTCCCGATATGGAGAGGTTCCACAAAGTCAAGCCCGAATTTATTAATTATAATGCACTCCTGATGAAGCATTTATCGGAAAAGTTGAAGTTTTTCCAACAGATCGCTTTTGGCTTCATTTTCTACCGTTCTACACAAATCGGAGCAGTGCGTTGAAATATAAAACCGAACAATACTGACTAATTCCATTTCATTTTTAGAGTCCATTTCTCTCTGAGCACTTTTCTGAAAATTAATATTTCTGATTATAAGCTAGTAACGTAGGTTCAAGGGCCAAGAGTCCAGAGGAAATATTGTGTTACAAGCGATGCTAATGTGTTACAAATAATTTGAATTAACGCTAAAACTTCTTTTTATTTTCCAGTTTTCGGAACAAATTGCACAGATTCTACTGACTGCAACAACCTTACACATTCTGATTGCATAGGAGGAATGTGCGCGTGTGCCACAGGGTACCAATCAAAATCTGACGTCATTCCTATAACATGAATCGAAATCTATCAGATGCACTTACTAACAAATAAAATTACAAATGATTTTAAATAATAATACTCTGAAACAGGAAATAATAGTTGTTGAAGGCAATGTTTTCTCCATGCAGAAGATAGCTTGGGATTATCAAAGAATCGCCCAGCCGAGTTCCCGTCGTTAGTTGTTCCGTTTCCCGGCCTCGGTACACCCACAATCAATCCCATTTGTTTCTCTGAAAGAATTTTGCAGCTTAGCCATTCTGTTTCGCAGTAGTTGTCTGTACTTTCCACGCGCCTTTTTGAGAGGTTTTGTATTAGTATTTAGTTTAGTATTGATGCTGCAAATAAAAGAGTTGCCGTGGAATAAGAATATCTCAGGCTTTTTGTTGTCCTTCTTTTTAATCTTTCGCTGGAACCATGGAAACATATTTCGTGACGTCCACGTGTACTGTCTAACGTAAGATTAAATCTATATAACGCTGTACAAGGACTACAAATTGACTTAATTATGCAAATAAACTTACAGGCAGGAGTTGAAGTACTCGGCAAATATTCGAGCTAGTATTCCGGAAAATTAAAAACCGTCTTCAGCCATTTATCGTGACGCTTCAGAAATCACTTATGGTATTTAGAACACACCTCCTGCTTCTTCACGTACTTTCTAAAAAAATTGCGATTGAAGTATACTTCAATTGCGTTTGGATACAAGTAATGAACTTAATATGTTCCTTATGTGAATCCAAACGCAACATTCTAGCGATTTATTTCAATAGATAACTTTTTGCGTATATAAGGATTGATGCCCAGACTTCAATAAAGTGTTATGCAGCTGAAACGTGAAAAAATCGACGGAAGGGATTTTTTTGGGCAAGCATTTATAAAACTAAAGAGAGCCAGAAAATAAATGGATATTATAAAAATAATTAAAAATATACCGACGCCCCAAAATTGCAATATTTGGTTCGAATGTAGTGATGCAAAATGAAAATGGCACTAATACTGATAATTTAGTTCCGGAACTACGTAAAGAATTAAAGCGTATTTTAGTCAAAAGTTTGAAAAACCTTTATAGCCAAGAATTAAACAAGTGATTGTGCAACACATACCTTAAAAATGCCACAAAAGTAGAAAATAAACTTAAATATCACTACTAATGCCAGCAAAAATAGTGATTTTAGTTGGATTTCGGACACTGAAACACACACTGGTAAAAGCCGAAGCACTTATGTTTCAAGGATATCAGTAGGGACAAGCATGCAGAACTGTTCCACATCATACCAGAAATACAACTGAATGTGCACGTGCATTTCGTTGGAGCAAAGAGAATTAGCCCTCGAAATTCCCGCAACAAACCACACGAATGGCTCCGCTGTGACATAAAACGACCCTCTTTAGCAGGCTTTGAAATAGACATATAGAGGGTTGGGAAGTTGATGCCATGTGACATCAGCTGACGCCTGGTGCCTTCGAAAGGCAGTTTGTCTGTCAAACAGAGATGCACATATCCTTCCGGAGGCGAAGTGCTGGACATATGTGAAAATCCCGTGATTGTTTCAGGAGTGCATTCAAAAGAAAGAAGTATTTCATGATACCTCTTGCGGTGTCCCGCGATATGATTATAAGATCATTTTTGGCATGATTTATTCAAAAATTCTTTATGGTGGCTCCCTGCAATCTCTTCTATATCTATGATCACTGTAGGAAAGTGCATGTGGCCATATCGTATCCACACACTTCCCGCATCATCGTACTCCCCGTCGCCGGCGGGCGGAACCGGACTCGACCGCGCGCCTGAAAAAACGATGTAAAATTCGGGGTCGCAGATTCGGGCGGTCTCTATAGCCTCTAGCCTCATTGTGTGTTTATCCCATTCCTAACCCTATTGAGGTTATTCTCCTTTCACCCAATCTTTCCTTCCCCTCCATCTCTATTTTTCCCTCCCTTCCTCCCTCGCATCCCAACACCTATCATCTGTTTGGAATACGTGGGCAACAAAAAATTTATGTTGCACCTTTATAATGACCCAACTTTGTCTAAACCATGGTCTCAGAGAATGAAACGGTGTGGAAAATACAAAGCGAGTTCTCTTTTCATGTGTCGTTTTTCCACAAAGCAAAGACTGAAACTTTAACTTAGTTTGAAGAGGAAGTTCAGGGGAGAGGAGGTTTGGTAGTCCCGAAAGAGCACGTTAAAATCCAGCGCGACGGTTGGAGTTGTGTAGGGCTTTAGCGAAGGTAGAGAGTTAATATTATAGGTTTGACTCTGACGACCAAACAGTCTCTGACGACTCTCAATTTTACGATAAATGACAAGCATTTACGTTGGCGCAAGATACCATTTTTTGGGAAATTGACGTACAGCATCATGGAGTCAATGTCTGTGAATTGGTTTAACTTATCTCTTTATTCCCCAATAACTATGGGAAAAATTCTCTTTTTTACCAAAGGCAAAATGGAAGTTTCAGTCAAATGTGGTCTTTATGCTTTATATTGTGACTCATGTACGTACAATGGAAAAACTTGACGGAAATTTGAAATTAGCATTAGGAAGCAGAGAAAACATTTTTAACCGATGACGTTTCTACTATGTTAGCCAAACATTAATTAGATTGTAATTATTTAAGTACGACTTTCCACCAGAAATTTTACATATACAGGATAAGGGAAAAAATTAGATTTTCACGAACAATTTGAAATTTAAGTACCGTTGAAGAACATTCAAATCTGATGAATGATCTAACATTTGGCGTGCATTCGCCATTAGGTCGTGTAGTTGATCTTACCATTGCGTGTTTCTTCCCTTCCCATAGCTACGACTGAGGACAATGTTTTCCTTAGAGTGTAAAATGGCAAATCCGGAGTAAAAATAAACCACCTTAAGATATATTACATTAGTATTGCTTTCCTTCTAACGAGTTGTGCTGAGGACCACATAAACCCTCACATAAATGTTCGTACAGAATGGTAGAAAGAAAGTGGATATGAACACATAAAATAAACAGACACAATGGTGGTGTGAAGATGTAAATATGGCCGATTCCAAGCAGAAAAAATTCGACTAGACCAGAAGTCGAACCACGGGCCTTTGGATTTCGCGTCCAATGCTCAGACCACCAAGCTACACAGTCTACTATGAATCCACTGGAATCGGCGGGGGGTTTATAGGAACAAACACTCCCCAAGGCATGACCCACGAGACCGGCCAATAGATGGCGCCAGGGCTGCTTTTCACCCACCGTCAGAGAGAGAATGACACACACAGAAGGCGAAATGAAAGAATAACTCAAGCACACAGACAGTGGTGAAAGATATAGAACAGGCGTTTCGGGGTACGCTAACCCAAGTAGGAAATGAGCCGTTCAGGCCATACAGCTCCTATCCTATCCTGTTCCTATCCATTTTCTTTCTACCATTCTGTACGAACATTTATGTATTTGCCGCTGAGCGGTCTGAGCGAATGAACGAACGATTGTATGATGAAGAAAATATCTATCGTACCCTTTCGAACTCTTGCGAAGCTCCCTGGAATGTACATGGGGAGAGTTTTCATATTCATTCGTAACTCCCAAAATGCATATTTTTTTTTATCTGACGGTATGAGAATTTCCGTTGAAGGAAAGACGACAGCAGAGAGAATGAAAACTAATCAGATGATTTGAAAAAAAACATGTTTGGCGACGTGCCATAAGCAATTGCTATTTACAGTTCAGGCGAATTTTATTATGTGTTCAACAGAGAGTCGAAAATATAGCACCACACTTTTATTTTTTCTTAAAATAGATGACAACGTGGTACTGAATATATGATTAACAGGCATTGTTTATGCATCGGTGTTTGCGGTTCAGGAATTGTGTTTGCGGAACGTCTGTATTGTGAATACCACCCAGCATATGGAGGTCATCTAATACAAAAGCATGGTTAGCAATAGGGATATTTTATCCTTATACCTCGATAAATTGTATAAACACTGAAAATCCGAGGTCGAAATTCTCAACAATTAAGAAACGCATTATCAAATGGAGGTCTTGGGCGTGGCAATTACCACAAATGGATGGGAAACGATCGACGCAAACACTAAAGTTTAATTAAACAAATTACTCACGAGCAATATTTAGTCCTTATGGGAAGTGAACAACTTTGTGAGTCTGAGAACATTCCCAGCGAATTGATATAACAACGCACAAGCACGATATTTTACATAGTAAAATTAACCGTTCCTTACTCATACTGCAGTACGACAGGTAATGACAATACACATGAACTGTATATGTAAAAATCTTTGATTTTCTTTCGTATTTTCATAGTGCCTCTAATTGGTGATCCCTGCACTGTCGCATCTGAATGCACTGCCTTGGATCCGAATGCGGACTGCACTGGGGAGGAAGGTTCCAAGATATGCACGTGCAAAGACGGGTTCTACGTAGCAGATGATAAGAAGACTTGTAATGCAAGTAAGTAATTACGGATGAACAATGTTCCCCAAAAGAACGAGTGTTGTACTTCTGCATCTGGGAATATCTCTAAAATATCTCTCGTCCTCCCACTCATGCCACGCCTAAATCCGCAAATTGAGGGGAGATTTATTTGTAATAAAACAATTCAAGTATGCGAAAGTTTTCCTTTTAAGATGAAATGAGAATTATCGAGTCTAAATAAACCATCTTAAGTTATATCGCTTGAATATTGCTTCCCTTATAAAGAGTTTTGCTAAGTACCAGTATTTGCGCCCAATCAATCTTCCCATATCAACTGTTAAACCATTCAGAATATGTTGTTTACTGAAAGTTGCAGAGAATTAATAATAGACCTGTAAGTATATTTTGGAGATGATTTTGAATAAAACTAGCATGCCATAAAAAATGCATTTGAAAAAATGCATTGTGATTAGCATTCAAGCCTTTGGACGGATTTAGAAAATTTCAAATGGTATTCGTTCGAACTCTTGCGAAGCTCCCTGGATTTTACATGGGGAGAGTTTTATATTCATTTGTAACGCTCTAAATGCATATTTTAATCTGACTACTTGACAATTTCCGTTGAAGGAAAGACGATAGCAGAGAGAATGAAAACTAATCAGATGATTTGAAAAAAAAACATGTTTGGCGACGTGCCGTAAGCAATTGCCGTCAATCGATGGGAGATTTATTTGTAACAAAACAATTAAAGTATGCGGAACGATCTTTGGCATATAATTTTCACGCTTGCCAGCGAAAAAGTCTGAAAAATTCATACCATGCGATTTTTATCGGGACGGTGGTGTAATTAAGTACGATAATAGTTCGCTGGCGTGTTTCAACGTCCATACATATCGCCTATTTCGTTATTTAAATCTACGCCGCACTGTTATTACCTGACGATTTTGATCGCATTAAATTGCAGCACATTAGTAAAGAGTAATTTCCAAAAAAGTTCAAATTAAAATGGTTATTTTCTATAGACAATGCTGAAAAATATTTCTAAATATAGAACTACAAAGTGAAGTGATTAATGTAAATTTTGTAAATTTGTCTGTATGTTAACACTCTGGTTCACAACTTTTGGGAATGAATGTTTTTTTCTTCTTGTAATTAACACATGATTTAAAAAAATAATGTTTCTTGACTTTATAAAAAATCAAAGTTGCAATGTTCTGTTTTTGGCCGCACCAGCCAGCTGTTTCTTTTTTTCCTTCTCGTCAATATAATTTTATATGATGGCAATTCCACTGACTCGACTGTTGTTCACAAAGTCGTAAAAATTACTTTATGATCACTTATGCCTTCTTGTATGGACGCGTTTATTCATTGTAGGGTGAATTACAGCTAATAGTCTAATATATTATTACTTCTCGCAGATTCGTGTACAACTTTGGGAAGATAGTGTTGTGAAAGTGTATTGAGTAAGGCCTCGCTAATATCACGTTTTCTTGAACATGTTTCAACGCCATTAGTTTACCAATTTTTAGCCAGGAGGTTGAAATCTCTACCGATAATCATCACGCTTTTGTGTTCCCTAGGTAAATGATAATAATTGATTTTCTACTTGATACAAAACGTACATTTAATTATCTGGTGGTCTACTGAATGAACATGAATATTTGTTTTGTTGCTAAATATTATGCCAAACGTCTCCATTTCATTTTAGTCTAATATGTGAGCGGCACTTTTAAAATACGGTTTATATGCTACAAATACTCCGCCACCAGTCCTATTTGGTAGACCACGTCAATAGGTTTTATACCCTGTCGGAAAACCTTCGCTATCGCTAATATCCTCTGCAAGTCAGCTCTCTGCTCCAATTATTGTATCTGAGTTTTCTAACATATGTCTATTTCGGCACGGAACAAAAACCGCTAGAGAGATGGGTTAAGCATTTCAAAGAACTTCTTAACAGTGACAATGAAAACGAAAATGATAAATTTTAGAGTCACGTACCCAGATAAGAGGATAACGAAGGCATCGCTCTAAACCATCCAGAGAGGAGCTGGAAGAAATCATCAGCAAATTGAAAAACAGCCGCTCTCCAGAAGAAGACAGTAGAGAAGGTGAGCTATTAAATCATGGAGGTCCAACCCTGCTAACAAAAATGCACATTCTACTACGCGATTAATGATCAAACGAGATAACGCCCGAAAATGGAAGACGGCAATAATATGTCCCATTTATTAAAAAGGCGACATATTTACTTATGGAAACTAAAACGGCTACCCGTTGCCAAAGTTAGCCTACAAGGCTATGTATGGAGTGCTAAATGAGAGACTAATGCGGAAAGAACACTGGGGAATACCAGTGTAGAGTGTAGGTCTCTTCCTAATATGAGCACGGCCGACCAAGATTGCACAATTTGGCAGATGATGGAGAAATTTTATGAATATGGCCCACACGTACATTTTTTATGTATTGATTTCCAACAGGTACTTGACAGTACAAGTCGCAGGAAGCTCATGAGGGTGCTAAATCAGCTCCAAATCCCACAAAACACTAATTAGACTGGTGGAGCTTACCTTGAATGACACAAGGGCGAGAGTAAAGACTCAGAATAGGCTTGTAGAGGATTTCACGTTCGATGCTGGAGTTAAGCAGAGCAATGGGCTCTCGGCGGTATCCTTAGTAGGCATATATAAAGCTGTCCAATCCATAGACTTAAAGGAAACGCTGTTGAAGAAGTCTACTCAGATATGCGCGCACGCCGGCGACATTGATCTCGTTGCAAGGAGGCTGCCGGACCTTGAGAAGAATTCTACACTTTTGAAACGGGAATCTGCCCAAATAGGCCTGAAAATGTATGCGATAAAAACCAAATACATGGTTATGTCTGCGGCAAAAGACCGAAGAGAACCCCGGGACAATATAGTATGTTGACACCTTCCAAGGTGTCAACAGCATCAATTACCGTGGAGCATTACTTACCAGCGACAACAATGTCAATAAATCCATCCAGGGCAGAACTTTTTTTTAACAAAAATTTGTTATTACAAGTTTTTTATTGAAAATTTTTTTAAATACGATATCGGTTAGTACTCGCCTACTAGTAGGAGAAAGAAATCTTTATTTCCGAATTTTGCGACGACTAACTTCACCTGACTAAATTGCCGTCATAATTGTAAGCGAACATCTCCCTGAGATGTTTAGTAGGGACTCCATGATGTTCAGAATACAAAATATGTGTTAGTGTCGATATCAGCATCGTTTATAGCTCACTTAGGATAGCTCGCTTACATTGCCGCAAAATAAGCAATTTCAAAATGCCCGTTTTCAACTATAACATAAATATGATTTGTTGGAGAACAAACGTCTTGTATTTTGATTTAACTGGACGTCTTTCCAATAAAAAAATTAAAAAGCTAGTAAATCTCTGTAAAACAATGTAAAATTACGAAAATATTTCGGTAAGTGCAACGTTGCTTAATGATCACAGAATTTCGCGTCAATTAAACATAAGGTGTTGAGATTGAGGAACGAAATTCGGTATTCTCCGTTGTGTACTCGTTTCATAAAGCGCGGTTTCACATTACACGACGATTTCAAGGCTCGTAACTTCGCGTCATGTGAGAGATTACTGTACTGTAATTCCGAATCTAAACCTGAGATTTGGAGGAGAATTGACAATCGCCACAAAGTCTATTCTCCATTTTACTTGATAAAATTTTAGTGCTATTCTACTTTTTATGCTGTCGCGCAGCTTTAAGCTAATTGCAACTGATGATGGCTACCTCACAACTGAATCAGTTGCAGTAGAAAATTGTCCAGAAGAAAGTGGACAGAAAATTTAAGTCTTTTATTAATTATAATAAAAAATTACTCGGTCCCTGCTCATACCCGGCTTATATCCGTAATGTGGAAGAGATGTTAAAACATTTTGCATTATTGCTTAGTATAAAAGATAGGTTGTCGGATTGTAAGATTCTTCCGCCTTAACTAATTGTCCACGTTGCTGCCGGATTTGTGACTCGTAAGCATTTCATTATATATAAAAGCGCATCAGGCTCAACTTTGTGGAAGCAATAGATGTTGATATCCATTTCAAAATGAAAGGCAATGATAACTTTCCACAAAGAATTTTTTTCCAATGACTATCGACCATGGTTTCAGCACCTAGTGCCATTATCAAGGTACAATTTTTCAGCAGAAAATTTAAGGACAGAGTAAAGGAGCGTAGGTTAAGTTTTATTAATGGTGATGACAACTCCTGTTTTGCTAAACATCATTTTGACAAATGGGCTAAGTTGGATTTCTTTGAGCAATATGAAATTGCTCATAGCCCGGCTAGGTTTTGCAATGATGTGGTTTTTAATGACAGGTCACCTTTTTCGAACCTTGTACTCCCTTGTGTCCGTCAACTCCATGATCATGCTGCCTGACCTTCACCATCAACGGCTTTTCTTTGTCTCACTTCCCTCCCCCTACCAAACCTCCACCCACTCTCTCTGACCCCCTGTTCCCCCCCATCCTGTATAGATGCTGTTGTTTATTTAGCCTGGGTTGGATGAGACGGAACCGTCCCCTCTTTTTCCAACCCAGTACATACACAAACACCCATGTCCTGGGCAGATAATAATCTACCCAGGCGGGACTCGGACTCGCGACCCTCGGGATAGCAGGCGGGGACTTTACCCCGCCGCCACCGGGGCCGAATATAGTGGAGTGTTTTGGAAAATTGTACCTTGAAAATAGAACTAGGTGCTGAAACCATGGTCGGTAATTATAAAAAATTCTGTGTGGAAAGTTACCATTGTCTTTCATTTTGAAATGGATATCAATAGCATTTCATTAATTAAGCTTAGCGGATCTCGCAACTGCATGTGGTTTAATTTACTGAGCGACCTCGGAAGCGTTATGACAGTTCTAATCGCATTGCTCGACTGGAAAGCATGCATCAGGGAGGACTTGTTTTTTCTGAATACAAATCACTCCAAACCAACGAATCTCCGATCCCTTCCTTAACTTTGTATATAACTATGCGGGAGGAAAAGATAGATAAAAGTAAGATCACTTAATTGTTCTGTTAGGCGAGATAATAGCAATTGAAAATCGAGAACTAGACATGTAAGCCGAAGAAAAGCAAGTGAAGGGTTACTGTGAAAACTGAACTGTGAAAAAAATATACCTTCAGAGAAAAGAAACAAAACCGGTCACCGTCAATCAAAGTGAGGGTAATGTTACCTTCCAGTTCTCCAAGTCGCTTATCTGGGTGAGGTACCAAACTAGTAAACATTTCTACATTTCGAGATGCACCTTGGTTTAGCTGCCATAGAAGCTAGAGTATATTGGTATTAGAAAGTCTACATCTTGAATTTCTGTGGTGAACATTCAGTTTTTTCATTCCAAATCGATTAGGGCAATAGAATTTTTCTACGAACATGTCAATAAGCATATTTCTTATTTAAAAGGTTTGTTCTCGTTTGTAGTGACAATAAGAATTTGAAATAGTTTTTAAACGTTCAGGGTGATTCTTCATTTGCAATCAAGGGTACCAATTTGATAATGCTATAGAGTTTAAAAGTGGTTCAACAATCAGTTTCCAATTTTCACGTTATTTCTCTGCCTCTAAAAGTCAACGGGGTCCATCATCTTGCCCGTATCAGCATTTTCGTATATTTGAACCCCATTTTTTAATCCCCTTACCATATGTTACATTCGTCATTTAATCGGAAGATATATGTACATACAATTTGTATAATGCTTTCGGCTAATTATAACTTAAAATGATGTAACGTTGATACATTTATGTAGACGATAAAATGGTCAACTTTACCCTAATAGTTTAAGCATGGACTTATACCACCGATTTGTCACTTCACTGGCGATGCAGTCTCACTCGCATTTTAACAGAATTGGAATCAATGTAGAAGTTAATCTTGAGCCATATTTCAAAAACGTCAATTAGTAAGTGTACAGTTCACGTTTTCTGCATCATTCTCAATTTGTTTACCAACGGCAAAACCGACACATTTAGTTACTGGGTAAAGTTCTCCGTCGTCCAAATATAGACGAAATACTATTCTTCAAAAAATACACCTCTTCAAGCTTCACCTCTCCAAAATTATTTTAGCGTGAGTCGCTAATCTTCTTGGATGGTGTTACAATTCCAGAAATGAGTAGATAATCAAAGAATGTCTTAGAGTGATGACACCTTGCATTCTGAGGTTCTAATATTTGTCAAAATTTTAATTACATCTCATTCATTTCCAGATGCAAAGGTAGGAGACCCATGCATAGACGGAAAGGGATGCGAAAGTCTTTATCATGGAGTGTGTAGCGTCTCCACGGGGAACGGAACATGTCAATGCGACACAGGATACCATGACGCAGGCGATAAAACATGCAATGAGGGTGAGTCGCTATGATGGAGAGTTGGTTCAGATATTTATTTTTTCATACGTACTGCTGCTCTATAATATTTAATAATTTGACCCTTGATAACTTCTGTATGATCAATGCAGTTGAGAAGAGCACAGAATAATAGAAAAGAAATAAGAAATTTTTTATGGAGGTACACAGTGACAATCTGTTACTGTACTCGATCCTCATTCATTCATTGGTCGTACAGTCCTAGGATTGGTTGACTGCGGCCCTCCACTCTTCCCTATCTAATGCTATTTCCTTTTCCTCCCAGTATCTCTTCCCATGTACATTCCCCTTCATTTGGTCCATGAACTTATTCTTGGGTCATCGTTTGGGAGATTTTCCCTCTATTTTGCCTTCAATTATGTTCTTCACAAATCTGTTGTCTCTCATGGTGTGTACAATCCATCTTGTTCTTCATTTCTTTATGGTATTCCATATTGTCCTTTCCTCTTCTATTCTTCTGAACACGTCGTCATTTCTCCATCTTTTGTCCGTCCATTTTATCTACATTATCGTCCTCTAGCACCAGTTTTCGAATGCTTCAAGTATTTTATGGTCAGCTTTACCAATGATTCATGCTTCAGATCCATAGCTTGCCACGCTCCACACGAATGTTTGCACTTACTGTTTCCTGGTTTGTAGTTCTATCTTCTTTGAGCACAGCAGTTGTGTTTTTTTACCATGAACACCTTCTTAGCTTGGGCTATACTCAGCTTGATGTCCGTTGTACTTCTTCCGCCCCACGTGATGGTACTTCCGAGATAAGTGAAGGAATCCACATGCTCTAATTTCTCTCCTCTCAGAGTGACTTCTGTATTCATTTTCCTTCTTCCGAATTCAAGTATTTGAATCTTCGTTTCATTTATGCTCATGTGGTTTTCTCAATTTGTTTGTCGATAGGAAAATATTAACTTATAGTTTTTGGATAAAGTTCTTCACCGTCCAAAAATAAACGAAACACTATTCTTCAAAAACTACATAAGCTTCACCTCTCACAAATTATTCACGTGTGAGTCTTCTTGGATGGTGTTACAATTCCAGAAATGAGTAGATAATCAAAGAATGTCTTTGACTGATGACACCTTGCATTCTGAGGTTCTAATATTTGTCAAAATTTGAATTACATCTCATTCATTTCCAGATGCAATGGTCGGAGACCCATGCATAGACGGAAAGGGATGCGAAACTCTTGGTCATGGAGTGTGTAGCGTCTCCACGGGGAGCGGAACATGTCAATGCGACACAGGATACCACGACGCAGGCGATGGAACATGCAATGAGGGTGAGTCGCTATGATGGAGAGTTGGTTCAGATATTTATTTTTTCATACCTACAGCTGCTCTTTAATACTTAATAATTTGACCCTTGATAATTTCCGCATGATCATTACATTTGAGAAGTGTATAGATTGAATGCCGGATTATCACTTTTCTAACGCGAGGAATTGGAATTGTGATTTTACTCAACACGTATATTTTATTCAAAATTGTGTCATACTTTGGTGAGAAGGAAACATATTTAAGGAGAGGGGACATCCCTTGGGCCCCATATGGCTTCCCCCCCCTCCCATGTGAAAAAGCCTGGACGTTCTATTCTCCGTTGTCTACAATGAATTTCTCGGAAATTTAAATGTGTTAATTTCTTCCATGCTCCTTCCTCCCACTCTCCTCCTCCAACCTCAGCCGCCCGGTTAATCCCTTCCCACCGTCCAACTTTTCATACCTGCCCCTCAACCATCACACTCCTACACTCTCCCTCCCCTCATTCCTCTCCCTCCCCGTCCTCTCCTTTCCCTTCACCCTCCCCTTTCCTTCCCCTCCTTCACCCGTGCACCAGAAAATGGTATATATACGATGTAAAATAATTTTTTGCCACCTGAAGATGTCATTATTTGACGAAACCATGGTCGTTCTCAATAAACCTATCTAGTGAACCTATACAAAGTGTATTTTAATTTCCGTTAAATATGGAGAGGTTTCACAAAGTTCAACCTGCAGTTATTAGTTATAAATTGCATATTCACCTGACTACCCGACATTTGATTTTCTAAGGATATTCACGCCTCTAGCATTGAAATGTCACGTTTTCCTGCAGTCCCATGATAGCACGCAGAAAGAAAATCTGTATGAGAAGGGCTCAGAGTCCCAAGGGCCCCATGAAAGGTACCTTCGGGGGGTTATCGATGAATTCAATGCATATTTACAAGTACAAGAAGTATGGGTACTCTTCAATGTCTATTCTCAAAGTAGCTCTCATAGGGGCACTGCATGTAAATTAGAGAACACTTACTTTGTAAAAAATGCAAATAAAGGAATTAAGTAGATTACACACGCAATTAAATGCGCAAGATACTTACGTGCAGCGAATAGTAATGGTAATTATGCCGTTGTTGCTAGAAAAACAGCGTTGTTCATTATCGTTTAATACTCAGATGTATTACGCGTAGTGGATCCGTCTGCCTCTCATTACGATAGCGAACTGTTTTTTAGACCAATTCCCACATCATAAACGTTACGAGTTATTCATACATGTTTACAAGATTAAGTTAAAGAACTTAATCTGAGCAAATGCACCGCGGTTCATTTCTTGCGTAGGTCGTCCAACTATCCCCATGTATATGTTGTGGATGGCGTTAGCATAAATGCGACAGATGAAGTGAAATACCTGGGAGTTACGATAACTTCGAACCTATCGTGGGGGACACATATAAGAAATATTTGTGGCAGAGCCCTGAAGAAGCTAGGATTTGTCAAGCGTGTTGTGGGAAGATTTTCGGATGAGAAAGTGAAAGAGAGGTGCTATTTGGCGCTCGTCCGGCCACACCTTAAATATGCAGCGAGCATATGGGATCCGGCGGAGAGAGACCTAGTCCATGAACTTAATAAAATACAAAGGAAAGCTGCGCGATTCGTCAAAAACTGCCACGGCCGAACAGAAAGCATTACACGGATTTTGAACGATTTAGGGTGGGAGCCGCTAGAGACTCGGAGGCTGCGCGCTAGGCTTAGATTGCTTGAGCAATTGAGAATGGATATCTTTCAGAGCGACACGGAGAACATCATGTTAGAACCACATTATATTTCCAGATCCGACAGAATCGATAAATTAAGAGAGATATTTTGCCGAACGGATAGGTATGGGAATTCGTTTTTCCCCCGAACAATTAAGGACTTTAATAAATGCTAGGCGGATTTTTTTTTAATTCTTTTTTTTAATTTTATTTAATTTTTTTTAACGGCTGGTGTCCTAACACCCCCCGCCACACGTCTTTTGAGGTGGCTTGCGGGGTAGTATGTAGATGTAGATGTAGAAAAGTGTTGAAGGGCAGAGAACTTACATTAAATCAATCATCGAGGTGCCTATTCAAGACTCACTAGCTGCTGCGCTGTTTTCCCCTCCTCGGACTTAAAAATATATCCATCAACATGCCTGATAGAAAAAAGAGTAACTAGTCAAAAAAATCTTCTAAAGTGAGAGGAATGTTTTCTTTGCGATAAAATCAGCCCTCACAAGAAAAACGGCAAATATTAGACTTGGATGCTCTAAGACATGCCCACCATCGATCTAATGAAACTCCTTAAGAGCGGCACGCGTGAAGAGAGCAGGATGCTGCAAGTCACGCTTCCAAGCGTTATTGCCCCGGTTTCCGGTCACTGTAATACATAAGTCACAAGGGCAGACTCTTCAAGTGGCTGTCCTTCAATTGGAAAGTCACTGTTTCACCCAAGGGAAACTTTACATGGCTTGCTCCAGCGATTCGAGCGGCAACAACCTTTTTATCAGCATTCCTGAGGGAAAAGCAGTAGATATAGTTTATAAGTCTATTTTCTAATGAGTTGATGCAGGTGATTAGTGTTTACAAACATTAAACGAAAAAAAACAAATAAAAAAACAGAAATACAAAAATGTATATATCAAGAAAAATGAGAAACTAAATCGGTCACCTCTCCGTGTGGTGTTTCTCGGGTTACGCTAAGGACGGCACAAATTTCATCCTAACCCAACCTACGGATGGGTAACCAGCTATAAATCTGGTTCAAATATAGACCCATCTGTTTCGAAACTTCAATTTGTTTTAAGATGGCGGGAATTATTATGAAGTCACTACATGCTTCTTACCCGAAAAATGACCGGGAAATTATGATCAATGAAGGACATCCGTGCATGAAAATCGGCAATTGCAGTGAGAATCACCATAGATTTAAGATTTGGTTAACGAAACCAATGATAATGGCAACCCTTTACACCGAAGACGCAGTCCGGGAGACGGAGGTCTCATAGGTCAAATAAACATGTCTGCTGCTGCAAATGCTCCTGCAAAAGGCCCTGCGAAACACAGTTTGTGCTCTTCCTTCATGATATCCTAAAATCAGGTGAATCAAAAAAGCAAGTCAATACGATATTCCTTAATTTGCAAGAAGGCATTTGACAAGCTTCCTCTCAAAATCTCATATATAAATTGCAATCATGCAGAGCTAATAGAAAAATAGTGTATTGGATGAGGGACTTTCTCAGTGATCGAAAACAAGAAGTAGTCATTGATGGTTTTAGCACTGATACGGTCGAAGCCGCATCCGGTGTTCCTCAGGGAAGTGTGATGGCCCTGTTTTATTCATTACTTATGTTAATGACCTAAGTTCCAGAGTTAGAAAAAAATTAAGATTATTTGCAGACGATACAGTTGTCTACCGATAAATGAGCGAAGACGCGGACTTCGAAGCTCTGTCATCGGACCTTAACAACGTTCATTCGTGGTGCCAGGAGTGGGGGTTAGAATTAAATATCAGCAAATGCACCACAGTTCACTTCCTGCGAAAGTCATCACAAAAATGCCATACCTATACTGTGGATAGTTAAACATAAAATCTTCAGATGCAGTAAAATATCTTGGAATTACCTTAACTTCTGATATATCGTGGAGATTACACACACAAAACATGTATGGCGCAGCATTAAGAAACTAAGTTTTGTTAAGCGTACTCGTATAATAGGAAGGTTCTCGGATGAAAAAGTCAAAGAGAGATACTACTTCGCTCTGGTTAGGCCACACCTCGAATACGCCGCGAGCATTTGGGACCCTGGTCAAATAGATTGAACCAAAAAAATTAATAAAATACAAAGGAAAGCAGCGCACTTCGTTCAAAACTGCTACGAGCGGACATATAGTGTCTCACAACTTTTAGAGAGATTGAGGTGGGAGCCCCGAAGGACTCGGGGGCTACACGCTAAGCTTAGGTTGCTTGATAAATTCAGAACTGATATTTTTCAAAACGACACAGAGAATGTTATCATGCCTCCTCACTACATCTCTAGGTCTGACAGATGCGATAAAATGATGAGAGATGCACTGCCGAACAGATAGGTACAAAAAAATCGTTCTTTCCGCCCACAATAAGCGACCACAAAAAACTTGAGCTCCACTAAATACACTCGTATATAACTTGTCACCATTTCATCTCCCAAAAACTTACATCCTTACACGGCTGTTGACCTAATACCCCCCTGCCACACGCCAATGCGGCGGCTCGCAAGGTATCAAGTAGATGTAGATGTACTTAGTCCCCACATTTGAAAATTAGTGCTTGGTATGTGGATGTTAGAGAACGAACTTCTTAGCCTGTTGAGCTTAGGCGGCATTACTATCTTAATACACTTAAGGCCTCATAGCCCAAGAGTTCAACTCGTTCAGCATATTTTCAGTTAATACTTTACTTAGAACATTTTCTTTCGTCACAGACGGCCATTTGACTAAGATAATTCAAGCTAAAAAATTTTCACAAAATTGTTCTCATAGAGTTTTCAGTGTTTCAATTGAAATATTTTCATAGCAGAAATAGGAACTCATTTATGCCAGTACAGATTGACAATCTTTTACTCAACTCAATCCTTAATAACAGTAATAAAATTACATAAACCAAATTTTTTCACTCATTAAAATGGTGCTATCTACAATTAGATATTTGTTAACATGAGACTTTTCCTTTCCTTCGCAATGATATTTAAATCTAACGTCCTTCAATTTTTGCATTAAAAAAATATACTGAGTATAAAATGGTGTTTTATGAAGAACACTATGCTATTCAGGGAAACTAATAAAATGGAAAGCAAAATATTTTCTTCGCCAATGACAGGTCGCGATAATAGGTTATTTGTTTGATCAAGAAGGTATTTAATATTGCCATAGTACTGTACGAAGTACATAAAACAAAATAATGTTATCATCTGCTCGGCATCTAAAACCGTAAACAATTGCAGTGGCCGCGATAAATCGTGATAACAATGGTGACGAGATATTATTAATGGATAAAATAAATTCGAAAGCTCACAGAAAGTATCAGTTTTAGTGGTCTTTACGTTTGGAACAAGGTTAAGGGGAACCTGCGCTGAGACAGTGGAAAATGCATGACCCTGACGGAGGAATCCTGGTAATCTTACCAAAAAATGATCTTCGTTTTCCCCCCTCATCCTTCCCGTTATTACATGAAAATAATTCATCTTCCTATTTGTACCTTAATCTCGTATTTTACAGTAAAGTATTCTTCTTTGCCCATTAGGTTACATTTAGTAGTTAATATTAGCGTCAAAATTCGCCTCTCGGATCATCTGAACATTCATCCATTGAGACTTTCAAATAAACTTAGGGCTGACTAAGTAGTCACATTTCTACCCCAGAGTGTTAATCGTAAGCCGTTTATTTCATTGTTTTGATAAGTTCCTTCATCTTCCTCGTGACCCATGAACATCAGCTTCAACTGACAGGAAAATATCTAAATCGTCAATGCACTCTGTTTTCAGATGCTCAACTACATGAAAACTGCACCCAAAACGAGGATTGTGTCACTGAAAATTCATGGTGCTACCAAGATGGGACATGTACGTGTAAGGATGGTTACTACGAAGCTAACAACACTTGCTCCAATGGTATGTAATCCATTAGCACACACAAATACTTTTCGCCAAAAATAGAAGTCTTGAACGCTTTATTGACCAGGTGTTAGTTACACATGCTCTCAAAACTTGCCATTAAAAGTAAGCATGTAATTACAAGAAAATACTAATTACATATTGGTTATCTCTTCCACTGCAGATCTAAATATTTTGACTGCGGAACTAATCCTTTTCAGATTTATCAGATATGCGATTCTTTTAATTTAAATAGGATTTCACATATGCAATAATACTGAATATTTGCATCTAAGTTTTCCTAATTTATGAAGATGTTAGACGTGTTGTTGAATAGAAATATCTAAAAATTATACCTCCTGATAGCAATTTATAACCAGGGTCCGGAGAGGTTGGTGTGCCAAGTTCTTCTTCCTTCTTTATAATACGAAATTTTCCTGCTTTCTCCTCGTCACTCTTCTTTCATTATTATTGTATAGTAAGGTTCATCTTCTGTACCTACATCTGTCACATTGACAGGTCTGAATGGAATGTTAGTCTCTAAGCATTTTTAACATTAATAATTATGAATTAAGACGTTTCGGGAGAAGCTCACTTGGTAATCATTAGTTCGTCACTAAAGAGTAATATCATATGAATACTGGATTATTATAACAAGGGAAGTAACAGATATAGTTTCTTAAGCAAATAAAAATTACCAACATGTCAATTTAAATAAACTTAAATGAGTATTTGGTGTTTACAATGTTAGATGTACAGTATGCAATTAAACTCGACATGGTTGTAAGCTACCCATGAAAACTCAAAAATTTGGATTAAACCCAAATATTTGGTTTCCCCAAATTTTGGGATAAAACTGGTATAACATGATGGAATTTCAATGGGTGGAGGAAATTTTACCCATAAACGGAGTGACTCCACCACCGCTCATCAGAAATATCTCCTTCCTTTCTGATGGCATGCTAATCTTAAATCTCGGCCGTGATGAGAGAACTTATATCTCACTAAGGTGATGCACTCATCCTCGAGGACGGTGACAAGGTACTGCCCGCTCTCCTGCCTCAAGTGATATTAACACTTGATACCATAAAGATGACACATTTGAGTAACTTGAAGGCATTTGAAACGTAACATTTAACTCTCTCTTTCCCATTGAGGTGTTCTTTGTAATTGTCATTAATGTCCAATAATAATACATATTTCATGATATATAGACCATAAAATATACAGCTTTAAAAATTCTTCAAGTACAGCTGCGTTATCAGACCAAAACGCACTCTTTCATGAACGATGATGTCCGCTATACCAGGTATTTTGATCACAAAGCCGTGACATTCGAGCTTAAAAAATAGACGCACGAAAGTTAGTTATAAAAGGGCGATCGGCAATTGATTTTTAAAATTACATCCGCAGCCGAAATAAAATCTAGATAGCAAAGTCAGGAAATCGACCTTTTAGTGCGGGCTGACGTCTCACATGACGGATTTGTTCCGTGCCAAATATTGCTCTATCTAATGGTGAGGATGCTTAGGAATAACCCCCGGAGGGAGGAAGAAAATGCCTTTCTCTCAAAATCATATCGTCTCACTGTTATCGGATTCGTGCTTAGAGGCATGTGTGTTTCATTTGTCCATGTCGCACATAAAGAGGAAATAAATTTCTATACTCACGCCTTGGATTGATTGGATGAGATGACTCCTCAGACAAGTCCGCGGGAACGGATTCCTTTAAGTCAGCAGTTATCCCACCCCCTCTCCTTCGTGAACTTACAATCATATTTCCCCTCTCAGACGGCATATAAAAGGCGGCGGCTGTCGAAAGTATGGGCTGAATTTTTTTTTGGTGAGTTTGGAGTAAGGCTGGGCAGAGGGGTTAGACAGAAGCGTTGTAAGGAGGCAAATCGGCACCTGAGAGCACCTATAGTCAGGAGTTAAGGAAGGAAGTGGTGGCGATCCAAACCTGAGAGCGTCGCTGCTTAAAGCCTGAATCAAACGATCATTTTTTCCGTCCCGTTTAAGGGATAGCACCAATGATAGCTCAAATGATCGCTCGAAAATTATCAAGTGACGTGAACAAAGTCAGGGATGGCTCCAGCGATAGGGATCCCTATCGCTTTTTCCATCACTGGGCACGTCCCTTTTTCCGTCCATGGAGGCATCGCTGATTCCTCCATTTAGCCAATCTGAGTTCTTGGTCGCAAAGAGCGACTCTAACGACACGTTCGTCTGTCAATGGAATGAGAGTAGTAAACGAATAGAAATGATGTGAAAAGGGATGGAAAAATGATGGAAAAAGGGATGGCCAAAATGATCGTGTGATTCAGGCTTAAGACTCTGCCGTCCGTGATGCCGCTCTCCGCAACCGAGCTGTCGCGCAGTGGGGCGGAATCCCAAAAACATGGCCAAAATTCTGAAATATTATTGTTTCACCCTGAAAATTGGTACACGTGGGTTTTAAAGGTCTCTGAATGCGAATGAGACGTCAAAATTTTGGAAAATATAATATCTGATGCGGTATGGCGAAGCCGACAATTGGCGAGTTGCATTAATTGAATTGGTTTCCATGGTCCCAGAATGTTTACTACATTTACACCAGCGCCTGTTAAGACCTCTTGATCCGTCTTTTCTGCACCGAACTGTACAAATGTGTGCGTGTTATTTTCCGAGTCAAGTGTATTTTCAGGAAGCTCAAATATTGGCTTAATTAAAAACATATTAATTTACATAGACATTGCGTTAGCAATTACACCGACCCAGATATAAATGTCGAGTAAATTTCCTGCTGACCTTGCTAAAGGAATTTGATTTTTAAACTCTTTTTGCTGCTTCTTTTAAAATCGATAGCTGATGTTTTACTCAATAATGTGCTTTGAATATTACGATTCGAACTCGTTTGGAAATATAACTTTTCAGTACATATCTATACATTACATTTAAAAACAATTGCCAAATTCTTATGATCATCTGTTGATATTATTA
This sequence comes from Ceriagrion tenellum, assembly GCA_963169105.1. NCBI lineage: Eukaryota > Metazoa > Arthropoda > Insecta > Odonata > Coenagrionidae > Ceriagrion > Ceriagrion tenellum. The sequence goes on from OY720639.1 coordinate 13,961,108, forward strand.
TGCTCCACATAATTAAATAGAAAATTGAAAAACATATACAAATAATACTTACTTTCATGGTTTGATTCCGTATTTTAAAATTTAAATCGGTTTCATCAGAATACTGTGGTAGACGTTTGATGTACACAGTGAAATTCGGGCTTGGCGTCCGTAGCACGAGTGCTCCGCTAACCTGTCACTTCCACGCTGATTTGTGCGCACAGGTGCATACTTACCTACCTGTTAAATGAATCATTTTGCAGCTCAAGGCTCAGATTACCCAACCTACTCTTTCAAATACTGAAATTCGAACTTTTATTTTTGGACTTCTATCCGCCGAGAGGGGAGGTAAGTTTGGCCCCACTTTGTGTCGCCAGCCCCAGCCACTACCGAAGTAGCCGCTGTTGCCATCTGTGCCAAGAAAAGTCCCTGATAAACACTGTCTTCCCCAAAAAAATATCCCCCCTTTTTCCCGCGAAGAGGATATAACAGTGATAGAACAAGTGTCATTCGTATAACTATTTGTCCCTTTTTCCCGTACAATTGTCGTGTGTGTGCTTGTTGAATAGTTTGAATTAGTTTGGTTGACGTGAAGGGTTTATTAATTCATCTTTGTCTCTATTTTGTTAAAGTTTCGTTTTCAAGACGTGTAAAATTATTCCATTACCAAGAGTCATTATTATTTTTTTCCGCCGGGGTACATTTTTAAAGGTTGTAACGAAGAATTCCGGTCAGAAGGAAGTTCCTTTTTGTTTGATTGACGAAATTTTTATTCTTCAGCCTAATGGCACCGATTCCCTGAATACTATTCTTTCCGCTCTTAATAACTCTCACTCCATCCCTTTCACTTCAACTATCTCTAATTCCAATGTCACCTTCATAGATGTCGACATTGCCTAATCAGACTTCAATTTCCAGCCCTCCGTTTACATCAAACCAACGAACAACCAGCAATGCATTCACTATAGTAGCTGCCACCCCTCCAATACCAAACGCTCCCTTCTCACTGTCCATCCGAGGCCATCGTATTTGTAATAATCCAGATTCCCTCAATATATTTCTTACTAACCTTCACCACTCGCTCCTCAAGCGTGGCTAACCATAATCCCTTCTCGATAAAAGAAATCAGAAAAAACTCTCCCTTCACCAATACTCCTCCCACTATGGACTCCCGCATCCTTTATATTTGCACAACGTATTTCCAAGGTGTACAATCTACTAATTTAATTCTTAAAGATCTCTAACCTATTCTGAAAAGCCACTCCTCCACTGCTAAAATTATCTCCAAGCCTCCCTCAATCACGAATAAGCGTCCTCCTAACTTGTCCGATGCATTTAAATCCACGGGCCTTTTTCTAAAATCCCCCTTGCAAAGAAACCCACCTCCTTCCCTTGTAATCGTCCCGGATGCAAGTTATGTCCCATCTTTAGTTCCTCTCCTCCTCCTAACCCCTCCATCACCTCCCTCCCCAACCCTCTTCCCTCCTCTTGCGTCACCAGCAATGTCGTTTACCACTTACAATGTACACTCTGCCCAGCTTATTACATCCGAAAGAGCTTTACACCACTTAACATACGAATGAATATTCACCGAGCCAATTGTAAAAACCCATCCCAATCTGGTTCCCTTCCCGTAGCGATCCACGCTTCTCAACATACGAAATCTTTCAACAATTACTACAATGTTTCAGTTATTTACTCCCTTCCCATACCCGCTTCCACTCTTGAGCTTAATTCGGTAGAGCTCACATTAATTTGGTTCTATCACGCGTTCCTCCCCACAGGCATCAATGTCTTTCACTATTCACCCTCTCCTTCCGTACCCCCACCCCAACCTCTCCCTCCCTTCAATCCTAAACCCCTCATTATCTCCTAATATTCTGAAGAAGGCGGTTAGGTCGAATCGTCGAAATATTACAATGCTATGAGTTTTCTTTTTTGGTGTTACCAGTGTTTCACTAGTCACGCCTGTGACATCTTTAGATATAAGGAAACAAATAGAAGGAAATTAATTTAGAAATAGCGGGGGTGGGGAACATCATACCACTCAACCTAATACACAGGGTCGTTCTCACACTCTGGCTTTTCACAAATTATCACGACTAAACCAAGAGTAGCGTACGAAAAATCAGTCAGGCTCTCCTTAGCCCTTGCAAATCCCGTTCAACTTGCTGTTCATAAAACGTCCAAACGGGACCGGTTGCAGTAAACATTGAAGCAAGAGATCCAGAAAATGAAGGACGTGTTTGCTTAGAGTTATTGCAGGATACGAACCCATGTGGTTGTCACTGCTTATTAGAATACATTATAGAATGTTAAAATAAAATAATATCGACGTTTCATTAGCAGTTGGTTGCATAGCTTGAGTTAAAAAATGCCCCGTCGTAAAATAATCAACGTTTCGCCAAGTTTAACTGCTGACTTAAAGGAATCCGTTCCCGAGGACTTGTCTGAGGGGTCATCTCATCAAATCAATCCAAGGCGTGAGTATAGAAATTTATTTCCTCTTTATGTGCGACATGGACAAATGAAACACACATGCCTCTAAGCACGAATCCGATAACAGTGAGACGATATGATTTTGAGAGAAAGGCATTTTCTTCCTCCCTCCGGGGGTTATTCCTAAGCATCCTCACCATTAGATAGAGCAATATTTGGCACGGAACAAATCCGTCATGTGAGACGTCAGCCCGCACTAAAAGGTCGATTTCCTGACTTTGCTGTCTAGAGTTTATTTCGGCTGCGGATGTAATTTTAAAAATCAATTGCCGATCGCCCTTTTATAACTAACTTTCGTGCGTCTATTTTTTAAGCTCGAATGTCACGGCTTTGTGATCAAAATACCTGGTATAGCGGACATCATCGTTCATGAAAGAGTGCGTTTTGGTCTGATAACGCAGCTGTACTTGAAGAATTTTTAAAGCGGTATATTTTATGGTCTATATATCATGAAATATGTATTATTATTGGACATTAATGACAATTACAAAGAACACCTCAATGGGAAAGAGAGAGTTAAATGTTACGTTTCAAAAACCTTCAAGTTACTCAAATGTGTCATCTTTATGGTATCAAGTGTTAATATCACTTGAGGCAGGAGAGCGGGCAGTACCTTGTCACCGTCCTCGAGGATGAGTGCATCACCTTAGTGAGATATAAGTTCTCTCATCACGGCCGAGATTTAAGATTAGCATGCCATCAGAAAGGAAGGAGATATTTCTGATGAGCGATGGTGGCGTCACTCCGTCTATGGGGAAATTTTCCGACACCCATAGAAATTCCATCATGTTATACCTGTTTAATCCGAAAATTTGCAGGTAATACTCCCGGTAAAATATTCCGAAGGTAAAATAGCCCCATGACCGGACAATAAACATGCTCCGCTTCGCAATCTTAGCTGGAAATCGCGAGGATCTTCAAAGGTCACTTAACGTAATGGACAAAGTTCTCCAAGAGTACAGCGTGAGCATAAATAAGACGAAGACTAAAATACTTGTATTCGGAAGAAAGAAGCTGTGTGCTGAAGTCACCCTGAGAGGAGAGAAATTAGAGCAAGTGGATTCCTTCGCTTATCTCGGAAGTTCCATCACGTGGGACGGAAGAAGTACAACAGACATCATGCGGAGAATTGCCCAAGTTAAGAAGGCTTTCATGGGAAAAAGACAATTGCTGTGCTCAAAGGAGATAGAACTAAAAACCAAGAAACGGTATGTGAAAACATTCGTGTGGAGCGTGGCACTCTATGAATAAGAAGCTTGAACCATATAGCTACCATAATATACTAGAAGCCTTCGAAACCTGGCGCTGGAGGACGATGCTAAAGATAAAATGGACGGAAAAATAAAAAATGATGAAGTATACAGGAGAATAGAAGAGGAAAGGACAATGTGGTACACCATACAGAAAAGAAGAACTCGATGGATTGGACACACCCTGAGACACAATGGGTTTGTGAGGAACATAGCTGAAGGTAAATTGGTGGTAAAAGTCCTCAGAGGAAAACCCAGGAATAAGTTCATGGAGGAAAGTGCTTAGGAAGAGATATCAGGAAGTAAGGGAACTAGCAATAGATAGGGAAGGGTGGAGGGCTGAAGTCAATCAGTCTTAAGATCGAACGACTATGAATGATGTTTATTTCCACCATGTAAGCAGGTGTACTCATGTGAAATGCGGTCCAAGAAACATTTTTCGATTTACCTGAAAAATTATTATAATCTGCGCGCATGAATAGAAGAGCGGGCGTAGAGAGGGGGACAGGAAGGAAATAGGGAGTTTGATGGTGAAACCATTGGGAAAAATGCCTAGGGAAAAGGAAAATGGAGAGAAATTCTGAGTGGCAGGTGAACTGTGCTAACTTAAAGAATAGTTTTTTGATGGTGTGGATCCAAACGGTAACAGGGTCGAAAGAAGACATGGAAAGTGGATGTAACGGGTTAGCCAGAGGGGAAGGAATAACTGATGGGAATAAATGTGAATTGTCAATGTCCTCTGTTTCCTATTTCAGATCTGCATAAAAACTGCTCCCAAAACGAGGATTGTGTCACAGAAAATTCGTGGTGCTACCAAGATGGGACATGTACATGTAAGGCCGGTTACTTCGAAGCTAACAATGCTTGCTTCCAAGGTATGTAATCCCTACACACACACATACACACAAATATTTTGCGCCAAAAATTAAACACTGAACGCTTTATTGACAAGGTATTGGTTACATATTTCCTCAAAACTTGCCATTAAAGGTAAGCATGTAATAACAATATATAACCACTTAAATATTGGTTGTATCTTCCACTGTGGAACTAAATACATAGACTGCGGAACTAATCCTTTTCAGATTTATCAGAAATGCGATTCTTTTAATTTAAATAGGATTTCACACATACAATAATACTGAATATTTACATCTAAATTTTCCTAATTTATGAAGATGTTTGACGTGTTAATGAAGAGAAATATCTAAATAATCATATCTCCTGATGACAATTTGCTACTAGGGTCCGGAGAGGTAGGAGTGATAAGTAAGTGAAAACCTATATATTAATGTAATATCAACCGACACAAATTTTTTTCCAAGGGCTTTTGCGTGAAAATCTCTCGAATTTGGAACTCTATTCAGAGTAAACGTAACAAGTTTCAATTAGTCATATAGGTAAATAGGAAAACAATGAGGGAAACAATTTTGAAAGTGGTCGCTCACAACTTCCATTACATGAAGGTATTTATTCATACTTCTTCTTCCTTCTTTATAATACGAAATTTTCCTGTTTCCTCGTATCTCTGCTTTCATTATTATTGCACAGCAAGGTTCTTCTTCTGTGCATCTGCCTTTTGACAGTTCTGGTTGGAACATTGCCATGCTCGTCCCCCTCTACTTATATCCGTCATCAAACAGAATCTCTTTCCTCCTCTCTTTCCGTTAATTTTTCTTTCCATTACGACTTTCTGCAAACAACATCTCCGAAACAAGTGGCCAATCAAACGTTACTCTCTCTTCTTTGCACTGTTCAATACATGTATGGTAAAGTTACCCCCACTGCATTCCCGCGATCTCCTGTAGCACAAATATGTCCATAAGTCGGAAAATGTCGGACTTTTCTCAAATTGAAATACAACAAGAGTTTTTTTTGCAACTAATGAAAACGATGAGAAAAACATAGCAAAAATGAGCGCAGCCAACGAAATCCCTTGTTGCTTTGGTTGCATGAATTACAGATCATCAACGAAGAAACAATTTGAAAGGGTGTTGTTGAGCAGCAATATAATCAAAGCTTGTTCAGGCCGAGTATTTTTCAGTTCAAGTTTTCCAATTCCTATTTCTTTCTCACCTCCAATACTCATGCTTAAGCTCTCTCTTTATCCTTTTTCCTTCCTCCTCCGATTCCGAGACGGCATTCCGTTACACTAATCGATTAGCTTTACTTGCTTTTTCGATTAAGTGGCGAAAGGCGAGCAACGGAGGATCAGTAACTAAGCTTCACTCAATTTGGCCTGAGCGGTAATCGCGAATCAATGCTCGCACATAATAATTTTTCAGGTAAATCGAAAAATATTTCTTGGACCGCATTTCACATGAGTACACCTGCTTACATGGTGGAAATAAACATCATTCATTAGTCGTTCGATCTTAAGACTGATTGATATAAGCCCTCCACCCTTCCCTATCTAATGCTAGTTCCCTTGCTTCCTGATATCTCATCCTAAGCACTTTCCTCCATGAACTTATTCCTGGGTTTTCCTCTGGAGACTTTTCCCACTAAATTACCTTCAGCTATGTTCCTCAATGCACTTATTGTGTCTCAGGGTGTGTCCAATCCATCAAGTTCTTCTTTTCTGTATGGTGTACCATATTGTCCTTTCCTCTTCTATTCTTCTGTACACTTCATCATTTCCTATTTTTTCCGTCCATTTTATCTTTAGCCGAGAGGCACGCAACTTCAAAAATAAGTGTACACTGCATTTCCATTTCAGCCATTTCTAACCATTTCCATCCATTGATGTCCATTTCTAACCATTTATGTTCAATTCTACCACAATCGATCCATTTATGTCCATTTATATCCATTTCCGTCAACTCATAATCATGTCTGTCGATTTTGGTCCATTTCTAACAATTTCTGTCCATTTTTAAGCATTTCTAACCATTTTTGTCCATTTTTATCCTATTACGTCCATTTCTAACCGTTTCTGTGCATTTCCCCCCATTTCTGTCCATTTCTGTCAACTTCTAATCTTTTCTATCCATTTTTGTCCAATCTATCCACTTCTAAGCATTTATATCCATTTCTAAGAATTTCTGTCCTTTTTGTCCATTTCTGTCTATATCTATTCATTTCCAATCATTTATACCCATTTCTGTCCATGTCTATCCATTTCTGTTCATTTCCAACCATTTCTGTCCATTTCTGTTCATTTCCAACCATTTCTGTCCAATTCTAACACATTTTATCTATATCTAACAATTTATGTCCATTTCTATTCATTTCTAACTATTTCTATTTCTATCCATTTCTAAGCGTTTCTATCCATTTCTGTCCATATCTATCCATTTCTGTCCGTTTCTAACCATTTCTGTCAATTTCCATCCATTTCTAAGAATTTCGAGCCATTACTAAGGATTTCTATCCATTTCTAATCCTTCTATCCATTTCTGACCATTGCTATCCATTTCTGTCCATTTCTAAACATTTCCGTCCATTTCTAACCATTTCCAACCGTTTCTGTACAATTCTAACACTTTCCATTATTTTTCTAACAAGTTCTGTCCATTTCTATCTATTTCTGTCAACTTCTAATCATTTCTGTCCATTTCTGTCCATTTCTATCTTTTTCTAATCATTTCTGTCCAATGTATCCATTTCTAAGCATTTCTGTCCTTTCTTGTCCATTTCTATCCATTACGAACTATTTCTGTCTATTTCTATCCATTTCTAAGCATTACTATCCATTTCTGTCCATTGCTATCCATTTCTGTCCATTTAAGTCCGTTTCGTGACCATTTATCAACAGGTTTACATCATTTCTCAGAGTTGCATACCCCTCGTCTTTAGCATCCCCCTCCAGCACCAGGTTTCAAATGCATCTAGTCTCTTCCAGTCTGCTATTGCAATGGTCTAGTCTTCGGATCCATAGAGTGCTACGCTCCACACGAATGTTTTCACATACCGTTTCTTGGTTTTTAGTTCTATCTCCTTTGAGCACAGCAATTGTCTTTTTCCCATGAAAGCCTTCTTAACTTGGGCAATTCTCCGCATGATGTCTGTTGTACTTCTTCCGTCCCACGTGATGGAACTTCCGAGATAAGCGAAGGAATCCACTTGCTCTAATTTCTCTCCTCTCAGGGTGACTTCAGCACACAGCTTCTTTCTTCCGAATACAAGTATTTTAGTCTTCGTCTTATTTATGCTCACGCTGTACTCTTGGAGAACTTTGTCCATTACGTTAAGTGACCTTTGAAGATCCTCGCGATTTCCAGCTATGACTGCGATATCATCTGCGAAGCGGAGCATGATTATTTCCTCTCCGTTTCTCTTTATTCCGCTCAGTCCGGCTTCTTGCGCTTCTCGTATGGCCTCCTCAAAGTACAATATTGAAGAACACTGGTGGGAGGTTGCATCCTTGTCTTACTCCTTTGTTGATTTTAGCCTCTATCTGGTCTCCGTCTCTTATTCGCAACGTTACGACTTGCTTCCTGTATGTTTGGTAGATTACTCTTGAGTCATCGTAATCCATTCTGAGTTTTTCGAGCAGTCTGAACATCTTCTTCCACTCATTGTCGATTGCTTTCTCTAGGTCCACGATCGCGACACGCAATGGCTTGTGCGTAAGCTCCTTGTGGAGGGTTTCGTCACCTTCCTTTCTTAGGAGCTTGTACTTTCTTCTATTAGTTTCCTAATGTCCGTCGTAACCCATGGCTTCTTAGTGTCGGCTCCCTTGCTCACCAGTTGCTTCTCAGCCATTTCAGCAATTGTTATTTTAGGCTCATCTCATTTTTCCTCTTTTTTGAGTTTCTTGTGGACACCTTGGCGAATCTTTCTGTTTCTTTCTTCTGCTTTACTTTGTTTCTACTTTCACTGATTTACTTGGTTTATGTATCTGACTCTCACAAATATGTAGTCTGTTTGGTTTATGGCGATATTACCTGACATCTTCCATGTGTACCTCCCACGTCGATGGTGCTAGAAGAGTGTATTAGCTAATGTCATATTCTTCTCATTGCAGAACTCACTAGTCTCTCTCCCTTGGCATTTCTTTCGCCCAGTCCGAATTATCCTACAATATCGCTCTTTTATCCCTCTCCTAGCACCGCGTCTCTTTCACCTTAACTATCCCGAGGACTTCTTCAATTTGCTGCTACACTTCTTCTATTTCTTCTTCTGTATGGCTAGACGTCGGCATGTAGATCTGCACCATTACAGTGTCCGTCGGCTCTCCTTCTAACTTCACCATCAGAATCCTCTCACGGTAGTGTCAGACTGACTTCACTCTTCTACCGTATTCTCTCTTCAGTATGATACCGACACCTGCGATACTCTGGTCGTATCACGAATGTATTACTATATATATATCGCTCCATTAGTATCTGCACCCGCCCACTTGATCTCGCTGACTCCCAGTTAATCTATCCCTATCCTCTTCATCACTATCTTAACGTTCTCCAGCTTCCCGCTCACCCCTAATAATCTCAATTTCCATATCCCCATCCTGCACTTGTCCTTCCTGATTGATATTCCTCTCCCAGTAGTGACCACCAGTTCCGGTCAGGGGACGATTTTACCCACGAAATATTTTACAGGGAGGATTGCCATCATGTCTTATAATGATAAAATAATATATTATGAGAATATGCCGCATGTTATATCGGTTTTGCCCTGACGTTTCGTGACCCATTGTTGGTCACTTATTCTCATGTCGTCGGGCCAAAACCGAAATAATACGCGGCATATACCCGTAATATTTCATTTTATCAATTGTAACGTCAGACGTTTGTTTTGTTCCAAATCCTCTTTATTTTCTTAAAGACACATTATCTTTTTGCCTCACTATTTCGAGCCACTTTCCTTTCTTTCCTTCTTTATCAACAATCTCTTCTCTCCTCTCATCAACAACTCCCTAACAACATAAACATCAATCATTAAATATCAAACGTTACACAATCAACATGAGCCGCGAAAGCTTCCATCAAGAAATGTAATATATGCTCGAAAGTACGGCTGAATCTTTAGGGGAGATTAATACGGTGTTTTCCACGTTGCCTTCCACATCGCTTCCGTGAACTTCACTTCCAAGAAGCTGTTGATAAAGATCCACAAGTCTATATCTGCGCCATCAATGCCCTTAGTTGGGACTGCTGCCTCTTATGGATTCCGTCATATTTGCTTTATTAAGGTCGTCTATTTAGGTAGCCAAGTATTCACGCTTCTGAGGGAGAGAGTTGACTAATGAACTCTCGTGATAAAAATTCATTATGGGGAATAAGTGGTAAAGCGAATTTTTTACTATGATTTCAAAGAGTATTTGGCAACTCCGTTGTAGAGCAACGGAAAACAGCTATGTCACCCTCTTTTGAACTCATTTGTAATACGTTTTCAGGAGATGAACCAGAGAGCACAGCAAAGGTTGTTCGACTAGATAAATTTAAGGTCGCTGTCGTAATTTCATCGTAAGCGTCAATTAGTCACGTTAGCGTATTGCAACGACCTTGATGGAATTTAAAGGCTTTACTTCTAAAATGTATACGGGATCCTTCTATCAGTTAGTCCAAAGCCTCTTTCATAACGACCTGAAAAACATTTTGCGACCCCCAAATAGTGAAGACTATACAAATGTGTGAAATTTACAGTGGAAAAATAATTCGCCTGGACTGGGAATCGAATCCGGATCCCTCGATTTCGCGCCGAGTGCTCTAACCAAGTAAGCTACCCAGGCGTCCTCTTACACTGTGAATCTCATGGGGGCTTTAAGGAGCAAGTTGTCCTCACAGGCACCGTGCATATGTCACTCGCTGGTGATCACACAATTGTGTGATCACTCTCGGGTGACTCCGTTGAAGTAACTGCGCGGCTAGTTCCGTGGTTCTTTTAAAACGTCAAAAAGTAAACACCATTGTGTTTAAAGTTGGGCTTTACCCCGAGGACTGAAGCGCTTAGCGCTCGCATACAGGTAGGTACCTCTGGCATCATATGCACGGTACCTGTGAGGACAACTTGCTTCTTAAAGCCCCCATAAGATTCACAGTGAAAGACGACGCCTGGGTAGCTTAATTGGTTAGAGCCCTCGGCGCGAAATCGAGGGATCTGGGTTCGATTCCCAGTCCAAGCGAATGATTTTTCCACTGTGAATTTGACGCAATTGTGTGATCACTAGCAGGTGACTACGTTGAAATAACTGCGCGGCTAGTTCCGTAATAATTTGAAAATTGATATGATTATAAATATAAAACTAAGGAATTAGTCCATAAATTGAGAAGTAAAATTTGTCATTTCATTCGCGAGCCATCACAATTTGCAATAGTGATCATTAGATAAGCAGGTTGCTCGGCATTTGGCCAGCGTTATTCAGTGTGATATCTACGCAGAGATTCATTTCTACCAATATCGCCGCTACCAAAAGGATGTCTCGCTTTCTCGCTTTGATTCCCAAAATTCTATCACCAAAATCCATACAATGATTCCCTTGAGCCCTTGCCATACCCCACACTGCAATTGAGTTGTGAAGAAATTCAAGGCATGTTGTACAATGCATCACTGGTAATACTGGTAATGCATCACTTTCACGCAGCTCATGCCACACATCTTTGAGTCGAATCGCAGGATACCGCGTTCATTTGCAGAAGTTCTAAAAGCGCAATATTCAATGACTAAAGTATCATGCTGATGATGAACCATGACACTCTGCTTGATGACAACATTTTTTTACATTGCGTCATTATAGGTTCTAATCCGGGAGAAAGCTGCCATGCGGACCTGGAATGTGTATCAGAAAACTCATTCTGCAAGAATGGGACATGTGTGTGCCAGCCCGGATATCATCAACAACAAGCATTTTGTGAGAAAAATACCTGCCGCAATCGAAAGAAACCCTAAACGGTAAACCCATTATTTCTCTAATAAGGGTTTAAAAAAACCCTCTCTGAAATGACTTAATAAAATATTATGGAAGCTAAGTAAAAAGTGTATACTACTCAAATCATTTTCAAATCGGACTTGTAAATTCTCTTTGTCATAACATGAATTTGATTTTGGGTAAGAACTTTATGTATGACTAAAAAGCAGAAGGAAATCGCTTTGTAGGAGAGAATTTATTTTGTCAAGATGAAAAACTCGCCTGTATAGATAATAAATATACAACATTACGATCAGCAGTTATTAATCCCATGACTTTCATTGTTGGTGATACCATGGACTTCATTGACATAAAAAACTCCTTCCGCAATATTCAGCGTGGCTTTTGGAAAAGGAGATCATGCGATACCCACGCATGGCTTTCCTTAGACAGCATCCTAAAATCAAGTGAAGTGAAAAAAATGGTTCGTTAATCCAGAAACTAAAAAAATCTTTCGTCAAAACTCGCCAATAAACACTAATATTAAAATCCCAACTATGTGCATTCAATGACAAAAGAGTGAATTGGACATTGTCTTTCTAAATGATCGAATGCAAAATGAGGCAAATGACGGAATCAGTTCTGACTAGGGTCGTTCGATTTGATATACTCATGGTTGCATCGATATGGGTCTTCGCAACCATTTCCATCACACGGCCGCCATTAATGTGCCCGCTGAGCATTTAATGCCGGAGCACACCCAAGGATATCTTCGAATATTCGGCGAACGTAATAATTTTGAATAAAAATGCACAACTGAATCAACCAAAACGTTGAAAAATCTCTAGGTGCTATGTTCAGGGAGAATATACCAAAATTAACACGATAATGGCGGACTTATTTACGTTGCGAGGTCCCGTATCGAAGGAACAATAAAATTGATACTGAGCAACCTAGTTTCCAGCCACATTGTGATAGATTGAGTAAGGCCACATCTAGAATACAACACCAAATTTTGAGGCCATGCTAAAACAGACTCTTAGTAGATCGAAATAAATTGGAGAAACTACTCGCTTTGGTAAAATCTGCAACACGAGAACACTGAATGTAACTTAGGTGATTGAATAAGTAAAATGAGTCAGCTTACGATTTGGAGGCCAGACTTGGCTACGATTACTGAAACGTTCCAGATCAGGAGAGTTCTGCATGGCTTAGGATTATCAATCTCACGACAGTGATGAAATTTTGACGTCGAAGCCTTGAAAATTTCAGTTGGGATACGTCGGGGGACTGACGTCACATACACGGTTTTGCGCCACTTCTGCGTATGTCAGAGCCAAGTCCGTACTGAATAGGACCCCTATGGGTTATTCTTTATGGCCACAAAGTTTCCGAATTTCGAAAGAGACGAAATACTGACGTCACCGCCTTAAAAAGTTTCAGTAGGGCCAGTCAAATATTGAGATTTGTCGGGGGCTTTGAAGTAACATCCACGGATTTCCCGAGGTTCGACCGTAACGAGACCAAACTGAATAAGGCCTCTAACGCCACGTGAGTTTCAGGATGAGATTATTTTTCTCAGAGAGAGAAATTATGTTTTTACGGCCCTTTGACGATTGGCACACTGCTTTTCATTTCTAAAGATTGCTTTAAAGTTATGGACAAAAGTGGTATTTATATCCTACAGTGTAATACGCATAACTGTAATTGTTTTTATATAGGACAAACCGGTAGGAGATTTAATGTACGAATTAGGGAGCATAAAAATTCATTGATTAATCTTGATTGTAAGTCTATGTTTACAAAACACTTAATTGATAATGATCATGTTTCTAATTTTAATGAATGCGTTAAATTTTGGGGACAAAGGTGCCAAATTAGATTTTTTGGAAAACTTTAAAATAAGGGCATATCACAGGTTGTACAAGGAGAAGATGGTAAACGAAAAGTTGTTCCTAAGAACTCACCTCTTTTGTCTGTAACAGTTCCCCCTCCTCCTTCTACCGAATTATATTTTCAAACCACTGACCTTGCTTCCTCCCAGTAAGCTTACACATATTCACCTTACTTCCCTCCCCAACCTCTTTTCCCTAATTCCCCCCCCCCCTCTTCTGGCTCAGGGTAAAAATGTGTGAGACTGATAGCCTCGTCCTTTAGTAACCTTGTGAAAATGACCCTATTGCGTTGAAACCGGCGGAGAATAATTAACCGTGTGGAAAAGTAGTTATTTCATTCCAAACCAAGGAAAAATTCCACAAAATAAGCCCGTCGACGATTACTTTTATTCAGGATGAGATTTGCTTCAACGACACATTATTTTTCTAGACCTAATAAAAGCGTCAAAGTGTGGGAGTTACACTGGCAACCTGAAGGGTAAGACCCCTATCTTCTTCCCACTCACTATAGATCATGTTGGTGATAAGTCAGCCCCTGCCAAACACCCTCGAGGTGGCTTGCAGGGTAATAGGTAGAAGTAGATGAACAAGCCATTATATGTCGCATTCGTGGACCTGGAGAAAGCCTTCGACAATGTTCAGTGGAACAAACTGTTCAGACTGCTCGAAAAACTCGGAATGGATTACGACGACAGAAGAATAATCTACCAAATATACAGGAAGCAAGTCGTCACAATGCGAATGGGAGACGGAGGCCAGATAGAAGCTAAAATCAACAAAGGAGTAAGACAAGGATACTACCTCTCACCATCACTGTTCAACATGTACTTTCAGGAAGCAATATAAGAAGCACAAGAGTTTGGACTGAGCGGGATAAAGATAAACGGAGAAGAAATAAACATGCACCACTTCGCAAATGATATCGCAGTCATAGCTGGATATTGTGACGATCTTCAAAAGTCACTTATGTAATGAACCAAGTTCTCCAAGAATATAACATGAACATAAATATGACGAAGACTAAAATACTCCTATTCGGAAGTAAGAAGCTGAGTGCTGTAGTCACCCTGAGAGGAGATTAACTAGAGCATGTGGATTCCTTCACCTATCTAGGAAGACCCTCACGAGAAGAAATATCTAAGGCGAACGAGTCGTCCATCGTCATCAGGGCATGATAATGCCCTTGTCATGATATTGCCCTGATGACGATGGACGACTCGTTCATCGAAACGTCGGCCGAGATGGAGAGTTTGACCCGGTGGGAAGTCCGAATAACCTTCAACGACCCTCACGAGAGATAGACGAAGTACCATGGACATCATGTTGAGTATGGCCCAAGAAAAGAAGGTGTTCATGGAAAAAAACAACCGCTGTGCTCAAAGGAGATAGAACTAAAAACCAAGAAACAGTATGTGAAAACATTCGTGTGGAGCGTGGCACTCTATGGATAAGACTCTTGAACCATATACCTAGCTACCATAATATACTAGAAGCCTTCGAAACCTGGCGCTGGAGGACGATGCTGAAGATAAAATGGACGTAAAAAATAAGAAATGACGACGTGTTCAGACGAATAGAAGAGGAATGGACCATATGGAACACCATACAGAAAAGAAAAACAAGACGGATTGGACACACCCTGAGACACAATGGGTTTGTGAGGAACATAACTGAAGGTAAAATAGAGGGAAAAGTCCCCAGAGGAAGACCCAGGAATAAGTTCATGGACCAAATAAAGAATAAAATATATAGGAAGAGATACCAGGAGGTAAGGGAACTAGCATTAGATATGGAAGGTTGGAGGGTTGCAGTCAACCAATCTTAGCATTGAACGACCGATGACGATGATGGGAATAACAGCACTCACGCGACAGCGAGTCGCCAGGAAATAATACAGAAAAAATTGACGAAGTAACGTCTCTATATCAGATACGGAAAATAATTGAAAACCGGATGAAGACATGTACGACACATGTACATTTCGAAAGGAGCTAATGGATAGCACGAACAGAATATATTTCTCTCCTTTACAGAAGACAGTTGACGTTTATAATTTACTCTTATCCGTCAAATCTGCCTCAGGCTTGGTGATACTCGAAGAAAAAACAAGTGACACAAGGCGAAGAAAAAACGATTTCCGAGCAAGGGTGAATGAGGACTGGAAAAGTCACCCTTCGGAGAAAATCAAATAAGTCAACTAACGCGACTGACGGAACAACCGCCTAAGGCTCATCGAGAATAGAATATGACTCAAATGAATCAAAATTGACACAAAAAACATCGATTATCTGGCAGACAATCTACAGTAATCTGGCAATAAATCTACAGTGACGTCATTGAGAAACGGTCAAGGAGTAAGAGTTAGCGATAGATTCGAAAAAGCAAATACCCTTAACACATTTTTTCAGCGTCTATACTCCCTGCCCTCAGAATAACGCCGCTACATTTCCTAGCTTATACAAAAATCCAATGCAGTCTATAAATATTTCTCGTCGCGGCATAGAAAGTCACATGAAATCCATAAACCCCAAGAAATCATCTGGTCCCGATGAAATTCTCCCCCGAATTTATGAAAAATTAGCGTCAGAAAAAGCACCGTACTTGAAAATAATATTTGAAAAGTCTCTTGCAGAACACCGTGTCGCTTACGATTGGAAAATCGCGAATGTTACTCCTATCTTTCAGAGCGGCGATAAGGAAGACCCCAGTCACTATAGACCTATCTCTCTCAAGTCTACTTACCATTCCACAGAACAATGAACTACGGCTGCAGGTACACAGCGCAGGCAGAAAAAGGAAACTGCCTCGCTGAGGGGATTAACTGGTTCCAGGGAGAGGTCAGGCAGGCACGTCCGCTCGCTCCGAGACTCAGGAGGAGAATGACGAAGAACTAAAGGACATATATTCACCGAAGGAGAATTTATGGTAACCTTCGATGTTTCAAATTTATTTACAAGTGTGCCAGTGGATATAGCCATTAATTCACTTAAGAGAAAGGTGATTTCTGAACATCTCGAAGACAAGGTGACAGACGAATAGAGTAACCTGGAGGTAATTTACAGAAGACTTCATTTTTTGACTCTGATTAGGTTTCTTTACGTGTATATGCCTTCGTGACATCAATATTGTACAGCTTGGAAACGAAAACACCTCTCATACGTAACTTTTAGTTCCTGATTCTCCCGGGAGTGGGGTAACAGTTGAAATGACTGCACAGTGCACATGGTGGACGATATAATCGGTGATAGAGGCGTCGCGCCGCTCACAGGCGTCATCTCACGTTCAGAATTGCAAAAAGTTTCGTTGAAGCTATTCTTCGGTACAAAAGCATCACGAAAGCTATTTCTGGCTAATGGCGTTAACGCAGATTCATTCAGAATAGCAGCCCTTGTGGCCGAAAAACGCGTATCCGACATACACCCTCATATTATAGATACTGTCTTGTCTTTCTTGGACCAAGCTCACCTCGAGTCTGATTTTCCCAGAAGTTGGGCCCATTTGAATGAGTGAGTGATTGATTTTCTGAGTGCGTGTGATTGCTTTGTGTTTGTCCCTGGCGTGGAATTTAATTCCCGTAAACATTCACGGATAGTGTTTGCGGTTATCACCCAGGCATCCTTAACGGGGTCTCTTTAGCCCTTTTTGGGTTTGGTGTGTGAGTGGTCACTGGCGAGGAATTACCACTCCCGTAAACCACCACAGAGGGGCTTTCCGGTTAGGAGGGAGTGGTTGGTCACGGACGTTCCTGTTAAGCCAACACAGCAAATATTATTTTTCTTTCTTTTGACGAGTGGTGCCAACAGTTACGGACACAGGAGAAATATTTTACCAAAGTTCGTTACATTACGAGGCCGAAGAGCTCAAGTTTCCTTGATTTTGATTCTAGCTAGTTTTACCAAACAGCGGAGGCATCATGAGAAAATATGATAGTTTAACTCGTCGACTTAGTTTGACCTCTGTTTGGAAGTCTCACCCAGTCAGAGGTTTGTGGTGTTGACTCTCTATGTTCACAGGCTTCAGGAATGATTTCATTGTTAATTTTACAACACTATCATATTGGAGACATATTATTAACTGCTTATAGAGTGACCATTTGACATTTCCATACATTTAAAGCCTAAATTCAAATAGTTTCATCGCCCTGTTGAAGGCAATTGGCAAAACCTTAAGGCTGGAAAATTGAGTTTGATATTTGGACCAACACTAAAGAAATCAGTAACTCTCACATATATGTGATTAGCAATAGTTCCTTATTGATTATTAAATTTCGCTACACTCACATTCTCAATGCACGAAAACTAATAATAAAATTAGATGATGACCATAAAATTAGCAGCTCCAACTGAAATTTGTTTGGGGCATACAAAGATCCCAGGTTAAGTGCGAGTGACTTTAAGGAAGTAAAGTTAAGGGTTACGGATTGATGTTCAATGTGAAAAAAGAACGGAGACATGATGAACAATCAAAGAACTTTTAATTTAGTCATATTTCACGAATTATGACTAAAAAAGGCTACATAGATAAAACATACAAGTTAAGAAAAATGCTCCAGTTTACAACATTTTTATCCTTCAATACAAATTTCAAACATGAGTTGCACATTTATCACAAATGGCAAGAAATTTTAAAGCACATTTGGTAGTACACGGCCATTTAATGACTAAAATTTACAACAGCAATAAATTTCTTATCGTGGGACAAATAAAATTAAAACACAAAATCGACAAATATAGTCATTTCCTACAATCGTTGAAAACATATATTTCTTTTAACCTAATTAAAACGTCTACACACAAAAACCTCCCTCAACAACCTGCAAAAAAGGAAAGAGATGTAAGAGAAAAGCATTTATTTGAAAATAAAAGAATGCAATCTTAATCACAAGGCTAATAAAAATGAATTACTCACCTGATGATGGTTATCTGGACAGGAAACTATCAAAAGAAAGGTAAAAGTCACCTTTGCAATTAGCCACAGTGACATCAGTACTTTCCTCAATATTGCCTAAGTTTATCCAATGACAACGGTACAAAGATGACTGCTATGAAATATTTAAGTAACATTAAATCATAGTAATACAATTATCTGGACCTCATAACTCATTAAATTAACGACAAGTGAATGTAAACAGAAGAAAGCATCAGTGACCATCACTCAAACTGCCCACAAAAATCACTATGTGCCATACACTTATCACGCCATGGCAGCAATAACAATTTCTTAAGGGAGGGTGAAAACCTATTCCCAACTCAGAAAACAGCAAATAATACTTGTGATCCCTTACAATGACACACTGAATGAGTTTACTAAATCCTTAATTATTCCTAAAGCAGTCTCAAGAAATATGTTTTTGAGCTCAAGTTATTGGCAACTCATTAAAAAGCTTATCCAATTCAAAAAACATTCTTTATTAAATACAATTAATGAATTACATAGTTTGATTCCAAAGGACATACCCTATTGCCTCAAAAATAGTAAAAACGATATTCAAATTCCAATTATGCTATTACTGAGGAGTAAATTTTTTTTGGAAAATAAAGTAATCTCAAAACAAATATTTTCTTCATTCAGTGTAAAAAATGGAAACTGTGAAATGACCCAAATCAATGTACAGGCAATTTGGAAAATGGCATTTTCACAATGTTATAAACAGAAAAAACTTAAATATAACCTGGAAATGTACTTTTCTTGATAAATTTAGACCAAGAGCCAGACGTGAGGCTCATAATATGGACTGTTTACAATCGAGGATAAATTGAGAAATTTATTCCTTTTTTGGCCAATGAAAACCTACTTTCAACTTACAGTCGAGTGACTATTTGTCTAGTGATGCCATGTAGGCATGTGGCAGGGGGTGTTAGGTCACCAGCTATGTGAAGATGTAAGTTTTTGGGAGGTGAAACGGTGGCATGTCCAATGAAAGTGTATTTGGAGGAGCTCAGTTTTTATTGTGGTCGCTTATAGAGCACAGAAAGAACGAGTTTTTGTACCTATCTGTTCGGCATTGTATTTTTCTTATTTTATCACTTCTGTCAGACCTAGAGATGTAGTGAGGCGTCATGATAATATTCTCCGGGTCTCTATGACACATACCAGTTCTGAATTTCTCAAGCAACCTAAGCCTAGCGTGCAGCCTCTGAGTCTCTAGGGGCTCCCACCTTAATCCCTCTAAAAGTTGTGAGACACTATACATATGCTCGTAGCAGGTTTTAACGAAGCGCGCTGCTTTCTTAGTATACTATTAATTTTTTTGGTTAAATTTTTATGACCATGGTCCCAAATCTCGCAGCATATTCAAGGAGTGGCCTAACCAGAGCGAAATAACATCTCTCTTTTGTGTTTTCATCTGAGGACCTTCATATTATGTATACGCTTAACAAAACCTTGTTTCTTTAATGCTGTGCCGCATATGTTTTGTATGTGTGTTCCCCACGATATATCAGAAGTTGAGGTAATTCCAAGGTGTTTATTATATAATGATGATGTTGGAGAGAGGCACTAACCTTTTTAATCTATAAGACTTAGTCTAGCATCGTCCTCAGGTTGAATAGTTTGGCCAGAAGGACCCTTCCCATACACCCTTAGGTGCAGACTATGCCTTTGAAACATCAGTGCCTCTCATTTCAAAGAATCACTAATATCATCCCCTTATCATTTGATTTTGCTTTCGTTACCCTCTCCATACGATGCTAGGATATCTTACTGCACAAAAGACCACTCTCTGAACATAATACTCCATTTCATGGCAACACTGTACATAGTAAGCGTGGATCAAAACTCTTGTCACTTGTCTACTATCTCCCTCCAGTGCTACCAATTGTCCACTGTCAACACTTTGATGCTTTCAAAATGTAGCTCTAACTATAATAGTTGGTTTGGAAGATTACTATTACTGCAATTAAGATGTGCGAATTTCCACAGAGAATAAATCATCCGCCTTGACCGGGATTCGAACCTGGATCCCTCAATTTCCGGCCGAGTGCTTTAGCCAGTTAAGCTACTGAGGCGTCCTATTCCCCTGTGGATTTTTGTTACCTTTACAGGACTAGGGTGACTCCATATAAGTGAAACTCCGTGGCTAGTCCCGGATAGCTTGAAATTTGCAATTAAGATGACGACAACAGCAAAACTGCCTTATCACACAATTACAATGACAATCACACTGAAGGTCATTTTAAACACCTATTGAGCCAAATTTTTCGTAGCTAGAGATATTATTGATACAATTGGTGAATATTTTCTTTGATGATAGTCACATAATGCAACAACATTCACCACTGTGCCTCCAATGGTTTGCATTTGTAACTGAAATTATGACTCTAAATCACTATCAAAATTAAGTAATTTTTCACCTTGACTTACACTAAAATCATGAATTTTAGCCTATACATATTTTCAATCTGAAAATCAAGACTTCAACTTATATTCAAAATCATACAGTCTATATTTCATGCATAAATTTTTCTAAAAAAAAATGTATTTAAAAAGGCCTAAATATCATTCACACGAAAACTTATAACCTACACCATGTTTCACATCATCCTAAAAAAACCATCACTTTTCAAGCCTACTGCAGATTTGAATTAGATAAATTATAAAGAGTAGAATCAACTACCACTAGATAACAGCTGACTATTAGGGAGGAAATACGTAACCCCTTTGTTTTGCTCAGAGGCAACCTAATTTTCACCATTCAATACAATAAACTCTTCACACAAAATGATATCTTGCAAGCAGAAAGATTGATGGCCACCTGACAGGCAGTTTAGACAGCACCATATCAGATATCTACTATAGGATCACAAAGTATTTCTCACACTGGTTTCATTAAAACCTGCTTGGAACGATATGAAAAGATTCCTACAATGGACTGAGGAAAATGGAATGTGTATTTCTTTTACTAGTAATATATATTTTAAATGATGGGCAGTAATGCTTTCCTTTACAAAGACTTTAGCAGCTAGTAACAATGCATGGCATGTACACAGACAACTTATTGATAGAATAACTCAATACTTCACCTCAACGTGCAATCCATACCATGTAATTAGAACATGTGGTGCCCAAGTTCTCCTTATTTGTTAACAAGCACCGTTATTGACTGGCTAAATTATATACTCAACAGAAAAACAGAAAAGGGTTATCTTTCAAGTGGTTAGGATAAAATTAGGCCAACGTCAATAAAAGATGAGTGGTTAATACACAAGAATGTAACCACAGTACAGCATTCATTAAGGCCCAGGTACATAATAGGAACGTCAATGACTACCTTTAAAAGTTAGGCATTATGGAGTGCAAGAATACTTTAAGTGTGAGAGCTTTAGCCCAAAGTGACAACTATACAACACAAAGAATCACTTAAGCCCAGCTGAAGACATCTCAAAGATGAACCGAAAGACGAAGTTTTAAAAGTGAATTGATACATTCAAAATATGAAGGTCCCACATCTCATTAATGAAATTTCATTTGAAATGTAACATAATTTATTCCTGATGATAAGCAGTAATGGAGTAAATTGGGAGGAAGAAACAAAAAAGTAGGGAGACCATTCAAAAGGAAACGGGATGTTGAAAGGGGTGACAGAGAGAAGAGAATTCTGGAGGAGTGAACAATGCAGAAGAAATTTTACAAAAATATACCCAATCACTCCAATATACTCGCAGGAAAGAGGCAATAGAAACTGTGAGCTAAAGATAGGCTTGATGGAGGACTAATGGAGTGTAGTAACAGTTGCTGGAATGAGATGACCAGAGAAAACGAGGGGTTAGGTAAAGAGGTTTTTAATGGAAAAGATTGTCAAACACAGACACCATGAATAGGAAACTGAATAGTTTGATCAACAATTTCTCAGCAACCGAAATGAATTGTTTTGGGCGCCTTTTCTTTCAGATTAGTTTTTCTTCTGCACTCAGAGGGGTACTATTCATCAGTCAACAGTGCCAATTCTTGCATCTCAAAATATTTATCAAACAAGAAATAAAAAAAATGGTCTTAAATCATCAATGCTCATCGCTGAAACTGACGGAAACTTGGATACCTCATAATTCTTACTAACTGCTGGATCCATACACACACTATAACAGGGTGATGTGAAATATGTACAGAGAATCTTTCTAGAATGCACAAAAAAGATTCACTTACGTTATGTTAACCCTCTTAGTGCTGACTCCTCTCAGCGGTTCTAGCGAGAAGCGCGGAGGGTAACTTAATGAAATGTATTACTATAGGAAAATACATAAATATTATAAAGTTATAATTTAAAATATCCATACGTGGTTTTTCTTATTGTGTACACATTGAATTAAGTAATAATAAAAAAAGACTTATACATCATACAAAATATAATTGTAATTATATTTGTGTGCTAAAGTTAAACAATATTCTGCCTATGAGCCAATATATTGGTCCGCTGCACTTTTTGCCCAAGATGCCAAAGCCGATATATCGGCCCACCGCACTAAGAGGGTTAGTTGGTGCAAGCATATTCCTTGCAAAACCTGACTGAAGTATTATGATTCATCACCACTCATTACCAACTGAATAACATTAGAAGTATTCAGATATATTAACTATTAAAAAATTAGGAAAGTGATGAAGTTCACCTAAAATAGTAACTCCACACAATATTACTATAATTATTATATTAAACATACAGTCAAAATTACATTATAAGTGAAATCCATCGTACTAACCAGTAAATGTTGGCAACTAAGGAATATGAAGGCATTGAAGAATTTTTTGACCCAAAGGCACATCAATTCAAAGGAACTACTTAAAAGGGTTGCCAACCCTCGAAAGTACTTGTCTTCAGTCCAAATCCCTAGTTTCGCCTGAAGTGTGGTCCAAAACTGTAGTATGTGGCTCTGTTTGGCCCCAGCTGTAGGCTTTGAATGAATACATGTTGATATCCATCGTTTATTTCCTCAAGCCATCCCAAAGAATACCTACGTATAAAATTTTACCTTCACTAATAACTTGTTTTTGATTATTCACCTACAAATCAGGTACAAAGTTTTATGAAAAAATAATCAATCGATCTACACTAGCTCGATTGTTTGGCACTAAAATCAGTGTGCAGACACATCTGAGTCATGACATTTGCCAGATAATTCCTGAAAATCTAGCTAATGCCCATAAGTGGCTGTAAGCTGCCCTGGTTCTCATTATATATGTACCTTGTGCTAGAGTGGTGCCTACATCAGTTCACACTGACATCACAGATATACACTCAACCAAATGCGATCACATTTGTGTCAATTTTGCCATTAGTCCCTGAGTTATAGTATAGAAGTGGATTGCTAGGCAAATGTTACATACCCTATTACACTCAATTTTCCCAGGTGTCTGTGTGATTTCAGAAGACATGCATGATTTTAAAATACTCATTCATGCCAAAACTTCCACTATCATCACATCAAAGAGTGAATAGAATGAATGGAAGAGAATGAGTAGAAGATCAATGCATAAATGCAAGTGAATGGTGAAACTGATACATACATCATGAGACTTATTTGTGGAAGAAAGGGTAAACACAGTCAACATGTCTCAAAAGATACTGCATATCAACACATGAAACAAATTAAGCCACGAGGGAATCAGCGCCTCAAAATTTTTAGTAGATTCTCAAAAAGTACTGAAGAAAAATGCATCTTAGAATTTGAACTTCCAGGAGTACGTGCTCTCTACAAAGCAAAACATTAACTACAACAAAACTAGAATACATTTTTCCTTCACTGACATGTTTCATAGATTTGAAAAAATGGCCATCGATAACATAATACAAACAGGATCAAAATGGAATGCATAAAATGTATATTTATGAAAACAACTCAGGACTCAACACTAGCGCAAAAGAATCTTTTTTGATCAACAACACAACTTCTTAGTTCTATTACCTCAGAGGCAAAATTCAATGCCATGGTGCTCAATAAAAATTTAAACACACTATTTAATTGAGGCTAAAAGTAACAGACTATATTCAAGATAATTACACACTTATTGTAAACAGGTTCAGTAAAAATATGGAGAATTCTTAAGCAAAGGAGATTAGGATGAAAAATAAGACAAGAAGGATGCATAACAATGACTATTTTCCTTATTATTATAACATCAATACATGTACTGGAAATTGAGTACAAGCATGAGAGAAATTAAAAAGGACTTTGGCAGTTCATTAATCTTATGAAACTGTTTCTAGATTCCAATGATGGAAATTGCAAAGCAAATTCATGTGTACTGATGGGAAGAGTATTCAAAATGCAGTAGCTGGGCTGCGAAACTAATGTCACAAACTGGCTTCACATTATTTGAACTAAAGGTGGATTAAAAGTCATAGCTCAGATGAATCGAGTGGCACTAGATTAAATTTTCATGTAAACACAAAAAAAATATGATTTACAAGAAATTTCTCATCATCATACAATGACTAGATTTGCACTGGACAGAGATTAGAGTAAGTGAAAAATCCACCAAATGAAAAGTGGAATTGCCGAATGAACGAAAAGTGGAATGGAACGAAAAAAGTGGAAAAGTGGATGATGGAAGAAATAGATAGTGAACAGAGTGGCACCAGCAAAGATAGCATTCCATCAGATGAGTAGTTGATCAACAACAATCTACACACTTGAAGTGAGAATGCACAATGAAGGCTATGCCCTACTAAAGGCTGGATAGGATAGGTATGGAAGAAAATTTTTGTGAATTAGAAAAGCTGACTCTATTGGAAACATTCTGTGACATTGTGGCCTCTTGAATACAAAAATGGAAGGGGCAACATACAGGAAGAATTACAGCAACCCAAAGATGAAATACTTAAGAGAAAATAATGAGGGATGCATTAAATGAGGAACTAAACCAGTTGACAGATAGGAGAGTGAGGAAGAGAAATAAAAAGAAAGTATTTTAGGATTGGCAACCATGGATGATAACAAGGAAACATAAACAGAACACTCAAATATGTATTCATAACACATTTAAAAATTCACGAGATACTACTGGTCAGTGGGTGCATGCACCATTTTCACAATGAAATTATTTTCAGAACATTTTATACATTGGGCCTTTAGCAGGAAAAGAACGAAGTGACAACAACAGGGATGTGATGGCCGAAGAATCACTTTTGATGAGCAATCATTCACAGAAATCAATGGAAAGGATAGAATACATAGCCAAATAGTGAATGAACATTTCAAAGTGAGTTATCAAAATGATGTGCATAGTCTAAGAGGATCTTTCTTGGAAGTCTGCACCAAGTGGTATGGTAAACATACCACGAACAGGAAGGTTAAGCATGGGCAGAATTGAGGAGAGAAGAAATTTTTATGGGGATTCAAAGAAGAACAAGAAAGAAATGGAGAGGGGAAATAAAATGAGCCTTTCAGACAATGGTAGCAAAAAAAAGGGAACAAGGGGAAGACAATGCCATCTCATACTTAACGACACACTGCAATGTCTAAAACATGATTTCCCATTCATAAACAGCAACAAAAAATAGTGACAATGGTTTTCCTCTCTTCTACTATTATTGAAACCAAAGATAGAGGCAACTCTATGTCCTTTAATGCACTGCAGCATCAATTGATCTTGAATTCTGGGGGAACTATAGTTATGGCTCATAAAACTGAGATAAGTTATTATTCTGTAAAAGAGTTCCAATTCATCTGCCTGACATCAGGCACCTTAGAGTGACATACAATAGTATCAAAGGGTTAATGGCAATTCCAGCATATTGTGACTTCTGAGCCCTCAAAAGAGTTCATCAACCTTTAGGAGGGAATAGTATAAACATATGTCACAATAAAATGCAGAAAAACGAGACGAGACAAGTTGAAAAATCAAACAAAAATCCAAGCAAACTAATCGATTGACTGATGTAATAGAAACTTATCAATGCCTCAACTGGAGGAAAACTTGAAACTGAAATATATGATAGGCAAAAGAGGCAGTTCCCTTCCACATGAAACCCTTCTTATGGTGTTTCTTTGAAAAAGATTAAAAAAGGGCTAATGGGGAGTCCACACAAAAATTTACACCTCTCAACAAATACATCAAATGCCAACACAAATAGCAATGAATAGCTTGACCGACGAGATCTGACTGAAAAACAATGAGTGACTTACTAACAAAGTGATGCACAAAATGTCATACCATTTGTGCAATCAATTCATTTAAATTTTCATAAAGAGGAAAGATCCGATCACAACACTGGCAATTCAAGATCAAAGCCTGAATTTTTCATGACTTACCAAATAAGTTAACAAAAAATGGTTGCTTTGTTAGTATATAAAAGTATAATATTTCTTTTCAAGTCTGTTACTCCCAATTGGCCCAAGTCTGAGGATAGCTTTCAGAGTAATTGCATGTGTAAGGAACAGTGATACAGTGCAGACAGGTGGCAATATTAATTTAAATAAACCAGTTTCTCATTTAGAATGCAATCCTGTAAAATACTGCAGGGGTGTGATAGTTGTGTTCTGGAGTTATCAGATGAGGGCTATTCCACAAGAGTCATTCTCGGAGTATTAATGAGTCCAGAGGATCTTTGGAGAAACATAGATTTCACAACAGGCTAGAGAAACTTGAAAAGTTGTAATGACACAGTTTTAAGTAAGGATGAGTCGGTTCCTAAATTTTTCCTGTTCTCGATACCGGTCCGGTTCTTACCTGTCGGTTCCCGGTTCTCGATACTCGGTTCTAACAATGGACTCTCATTTTATGAATGAATGAAAAGTTTCAACAAACAACCAAGAACTGAAGGACAATAATTTCACTAAAGAGGCAAATAAACCAGAAAGCTCAGAAAATAAAGCAAGATCTTCTCCATAATTTTATTAGCCAAGAATAACAAAACTAGTCCAAGTTTAAAAAGTCAAACTAACATGATCGGCCAATATATCACATTACATCAGGCTTTACTTCAGGTGCTTTCTCCAGGTTTTGCTTTACAGGGTTTGGGGGTTTTGAGGGGTTTGGGTGTAAAATTCAAAGCATTCATTCACCGTTCCGTGCCGGTTCCTAAGTACCGACTTTATGCAATCGGTTCTCGATACCGGTTCTAAGGGCCAAGAACCGGCAGTACCGAGAACCAGGTACCGGAGCCGACCCATCTCCAGTTTTAAGTAACCAAGGTTGAAAAAATTCATGCTTAACATCACTGTGCTGGGTGAGTCCATAGGGAGATTTTACAGAGAATGATGACTCAAATATGTCAGTAACAAGACTCATTTTCATTGCCAAACGTTAGGTATCATATAGGTAGACTTCTTAAGATTTTTCTCATGGCATGAGGAAGCATTATTGCACCTGCACTTTTTAATAGCTAAGCATTCATGAGGGTCTGCTTCTCATTCTGTAAATGCTATAAATGTCCTTCAGGCCTCCAAGCTATTAAATTTGTTGTGAATTTCTTTGTCAAAATTATGGTGAGACTAACACGAAGTACATGCGTAAATGTTCCTCCATGCTACTTGCAATAAAATAATATAAAAGGTTCTAAAAACTGAAGATGCCTAGTTCATTGTTTCACAACTGGATTTCAAAAAGTTTTATCGAACACATTCACACTACTGTTGAGCAAAAAATGCTCTAATGTCACCTAATATCTACTAGTGCAAAGGTTATTTGAAAAGCAAATAAGGCTTGATGATAACTCTTTGAACTGTTCTATGGCATCAAATTCTAAAGAGGTTACTTCTTCATTCAGAGCCAGAGTAAGACAGTCAGTCCAGGCACATTG
This sequence comes from Ceriagrion tenellum, assembly GCA_963169105.1. Lineage (NCBI taxonomy): Eukaryota > Metazoa > Arthropoda > Insecta > Odonata > Coenagrionidae > Ceriagrion > Ceriagrion tenellum. The sequence goes on from OY720639.1 coordinate 13,989,257, forward strand.
TTGCCAAGGAGGACAAACTCCCCTCTGACCTGCAATTGAGGGCACAACCATAACTACCACTTTAACGGAAGGTCTCGTCCCTCACTAAGATATGAAGGAAACCCATCTATCTAACACTAACAGTGTCAGCTAACTTTATGGAGAATCATTGACATTTCATGAGAAGCCATCTGCAACGGCTAGTCACATTAGTGCTCGCAATTCAAAAATAAATGGTATCGTACTTTGAGCACAACCGTATATCGCATGCAAGGCACAGCAAAAAAAATTGACATTTCACAAATCATTAAATCATATATGTACCATCAATTTCTCTCTCTTTATAAATATATAAGATATAGAGACAATATGATAGTGATAGATAGTATAAGTAACTACTGTACTTTCAGGCCCATAAAATGCACTTTGTTTTCTTGGGAATATGTTCAGATATCAGCCTGCATCTCCTGGGCCAATGGAAAAGCAACGCTTCCATGCAATAGACTTTGCATTGCCAATGGAAGTGTCCATTTCTCCTCCATAAGCACATACTGTGTTGTGGCAGAGAGCCAAAGGTTCATACTCCATTGTCAATTTAGAGAATTCTATGACTAATAAATTTAATATAGTGACCGTATTTGGAAGTTAATAATCCCATGTTTTTTCAATAAACCGTTCACATATATGAATGTTGATTAAAATTTTTTTCCACAAATATGTAACCGGAAAAATCAGTGAGTCAGTATCAGTATGGTGCACGTCTCATGGGCCCGAAAATAAGATGTATAAATATGGTATCCTATGTACCGTCAAATTTAATCATCCCCATGTAAGTATATTTACATTTAATGAGGTGAAGTAATTCCCAATTGTGATGAAATGTTATCATGCTACAAAAAAGCATAAAGGTATTCTATCACTGGCTTTCTTTAAAAATAATAACAATTCATTACCCAAAACTTCCGGAGTAACATGGCTGCTTTGTCCTATCAACAATATTAATGAAATATAACTCTCAAACTTTGATAGTAAGAAGTGTGTAAAAGTCTGTATAAAAATAAAGTTATCTATTATTACCTACTAATATTCTGACGAAGGCGGTTGTGTCCGCCGAAATATATTAACAAATCTGTGAGTTTTTGTTTTTTCTGTGTGATCTGCCAGTCACACCTGTGACATATGCTTATATAATTGCGACCTCATGATATTCTTATCAAAATTTAGCATAACTAAGATTTTACAATTCTAACACCATGAGTACTATCAATATAAATAACGAAAACTGCAACACTAACCATAGATAATACAAAAAAGGGAGTATTACCATAGTACAAAATATAAATTACACAAAACAACAGAGACATCAATCTCATATTAAGTATCACAGAGAACATCATGGTAGGTTTAACAAGCTATAAGTAGTATTTTCCCCTGAGTTTGGGCTTTGGCCCATAATGGTATAACCTGAGCTAGAAAAAACAGAGGTTCTTGACCTGAAGTGCTTCCTGTCTTAAAGGAAACACATTTGATTCTGTGAGAATTTTTGCACAGCATGTTTTGAAGTAGAGATTATAAAATGAAATGAACATTACCAATATGCATGTTTAAATAGGTCAACAATATCCAAGTGAGATCAACAGGTTTGCTTCAATGAATGAAAAATGATGAATAAGAATTCTCAAGAATCAACTTATGAGGTCAATGAGCCACTGGACAGGATCATTAAAATATCAGCAAGTGTATTGGCATACAATAATAGTCATCCTGTAGCATTCTTAACTCATTACTTATAAAAATTAAAGCAGCTGTTATAAATTCACAAAAAAAACTTTTAACAAGACCTTAGTATAGGCAAAAGCCTCCTTAAGTGTCACACTTGAAAAACAGAACAATGGCACCAACTGAATCCTACGCTGGCAAACTTGCCAGAAGGAACAAATTAGATATCCTTGCCTTATTGACAATATTTTTCCCATGGTTAAGAGCCAGGCATCATCTGTCAAGTAATCAAACTGATAGGGCACACGTTACCATTATAAATACAGGTTCACTTTTTAGCACAATGGAACAAAATTATGCTCGGTGGTCAATACAACATGACACCTCAATTGCAACAAATGCTACATTCAATGGCATCAAACAGCAAATGACAGAGGAAAAGTGATTTGGGTTGATATCAGTTACATTAATTAATTTACAAACCAAGTAATTGTGCAAAAAAACATTAATCGAGCATTGCAATGCTTTTTTGGTGATGAACATGTACTCAACGATAATTTTAATGAAATGACATGTACTCAATGATAATTGCCATGAACAATGACACCTGCTTGCATAAGCCATTCCAATAATTGAGGCAAGTGATGAAAGCTGGGTCTGCACACACAAATACCAAGACCATTTTCAAATCAAAGCCATGACAAAGATTAATACTAAAGCCAAACATAAACGTTTGCAGAGTTATTCTTTTTGAATCACCTTATTTCTTCTAAGGCTTAACCTATTCATTAAGAAGTAAGGGGAAAACTTATATTCAGCATTTTTAGACAAGGTCCTCAACATGAACACTTGAATGAATGAAAACACTTGAATGAACTCCAAATGAGTTTAGCTCTAAATATGGTGGGTGGACACCAGCATGATGATCCAATGGCTACGAGGCTTTCAGGATGATGAGCTCCAAATATGAACAGCCATGCACCAATTTGTCTGAATACATTAATGTTAGCTTTATGAAACCTCTCAGTATTACATATTAAAAACATTCCCCAGCAAGGTACATCACTTTTGCCTCTTATGGTTCAATCCACGCTCAGTTAAGATGCCAACTAAGCCCACCACATCAAGGAACTCTTCCTACATCTACCAAATCCTCACAAACCGTGAGCAGCTTTCTCAGTCGCAACAAGTATTTCAACAGGGCAAGACAAAAACACATTCCTATGTTAGAAGACATGAGTACCCGCATTTAATCAAAATGTATAAGCTCCTCCATGAGATATTTAAGAAAACTTCATCAAAATAAGGTTAGGCTTCCTCAAGAATGAAAAAGGGGTTTGTATTCCTTCTGTGTGTGGTGGTGATATACTTCTCGGAGAATTTTGAGCTGGCCTGACTTGTTACCAGAGTGATACTTTCTTAAGTATTTTAGTCTGTCCCAAAAATATTACTTTCGAATTATGGTATTTAATAATATATCTTCTGGTGTTGTAATAAGTGATTGGCTTTATTTCTGCCACCATGATGATGATACCTTAATGTTTTGATATCCTGAACTAAATGGAGAAGCTGGGATTTTAACTCATACCTGCCGATCTTCAAATGTTTTCATTATCTCGTTCTCCTCAGTTTTTAGTTGTTGAACATTTGCTGTGATTTGCATAAGATGGTTTTAACTTGCTAATTAACAGTGATCGTTACTTGCATCAAGCAACTTTCTACATAAATTTCTGGTGTAAATGGCGTTGCAAGTCAACATGAAGAAGTGTAACGTTGGTTGGGGAAGATGAATTAGTAGATTAGACATTGATTGACGATGCTAGATTTCTTTAAGCATGAGCATAGAAATGGGCAATACTTCATGCACATAAGAAAATAGTTCAGCTGGGAGATTACACACTGCATTTATAGTCATTGAAGAAATGTAGGTGAAGCTGCACATGAACAAAACTTTTATTCTTTGAGCTAACATTCTAAATGAGGAATCAATGGAAAATCCTCTTAGCTGAAGCATTTATGCTCTAACAGCTGACAGAACCCACCTCTGAGTGCACATTTACTGTGGTATTCCCTGATGTTGGGTATGATGGTTGAATTATATGATTCTAGTTTTAGTTATGATGTGAGGGGAATAACTACAGCTTTTAAAGGATATAAGCTATCACACAAGGCTCGTCTGTATCACCAGAGTAATTTACTTTTGATTGCATAGGCATACATGAAGAAGATAACAGTTAACTTTTGTTTAAATATGTATTGATAATGTTTCTAGAAGGGGTAAAATTAATTAGTAAGGAGCCCAGATCACCTTTTTCTTTACCTTCTCACCTACCTCAACCACATGATTATGAAGGTTCCCAGCACATAATTACAGTGGTGCATTCCTTGAACATTAGTTATACCTAATAACAACTTGAGCTTAAGTCTCATTTTTTTAAATAATTTGATTTTACATTTTCGAAAAAATTAGAAATATTTATGGGTTCATAAATTACATACAAAATGAACAATAAATTTGAATTTGTACGTTATTATATTATTATTTATTTATCTACTGGTAATAATATGGAACAGAGATCCATAAACTAGAGAAAGCATGATTCAGATTCACGAAATCGGATATCGAAATCGGATAAAAAAAGGAGATTTAAATTTGGGATTCAGATTAGACCCAACCAAACCAGATATGCCAACAGGGATTACAGAAGGTCCTAGATAGTTTTGTGAATCAGTAGAGAGAATGGAATAGAGGGTAAATGCGTGCAAGACAAAAGTAGTAGTTTTTGATAAGGAGACTGGGGAGAACTGTATGATGAGGGCAAATGATGAGGTAATTGAACAAGTGGATGCTTTTGTGTCCTTAGGCAAGATGTTTGCGAAAGATGGACAGGATAGATGAGGAGATAAAGAGACATGAATTTCTTTCCAAAATGTTATCCTGAAAACTACGGAGCATCCTTAACCCTTTAACTGCTCCCATTGTATATAGCTGATTTGAAGTTGGGGTCTACTCCCAGACACCATAGGTGCTTCGAAGTTCTTCCTTGGATGAATAGATGTAATGCGCATATTTTTAGTCCTCTTTTCCTTTTCATTGCCCTTCGCCAGCAGACAGGAATTCTCAGTAACCCTTGAAAAATGTCAAGAGAAAACTGTGCAGGTTCGTCATACGGATCCCACCTGGGGAAGAGAGCATATTCATCATGAGATATTGTGTCTGTTCTCGATGAACTCAGTGATGAAGAGGAAATTTTTTCTTCCGAGTTTGAAGATAGTGATGAAAAAGTAGAAGATTCTGATGAGTCATCCAGTCAAGACGAGACAAGCGGAGAGAGTCCAGATCCAGTCTTGGGAGTGGGAGAGCGGATGAAATTTTGCGCCACTGGCATGGAGTTTTGACAATACAAGCACAGGAATAAGTGGTGATTTCATCATTTGTGATGAAAGCAATGTGTTGGAGTATTTTGAGGCTTTGCTCAACAGTGACATAGTGGGACACATTTTATGCAAAACTAATCACCATGCCAATAATTGTATGGAGTCACAGTCATTGTCATAGTTTTCCAGAATGTACTGCTGGCATGACTGTACTCAAAATGATTTGCATATGTTTTTGGGCTTAATAATGTTGATGCCGCACATGAAGATGCATTCGATTGATGAGTACTGGTCAAAGGATGAACTGATAGAAATGGCAGTTTTCCCGGGAAATACATGTCTAGAGATAGATTTTTGGCAATTCTTCAATTCTTACATTTCTGTAGCAATGATATTGCAAACCCAGAAGATCCTCTGTACAAAATTGATTCAATTTTTTCTATGCTAAAGGAAAAATTTTGTTGCTCTTTCAATCCATTTCAGAAGCTAGAGATAGATAAATAGCTTATGATCTTCAAAGGTAGGCTGTCACTCAAGCAGTATATTCCTTCAAAGCAGCACAGATTTTGGAATCAAGTTCTTTGTTTTATGTGATTGCATGATCGGAATCATATTAGACATGATTAAATATATAGGGAAGACAACTAAAATTCCTACAAGTGACTTAGGCATAAGGGGTGCTGTCATTATGATAATGATGGTGAAATGTTTACAGAAGGGACACATTTTGCACAGTGATAATTGCTACACAAGTCTGTGATTATGTAAATATTTAATGATTAACAATGGAATGGGATCATGTGGGACAGTCAGAACAAATAGGAAAGGTATGCCAACGTTCCCAGGAAAGTGCAAGCCAGGAGACAACCACTTGAAAAGATCGAAACAATTATTAGCTCTCAAACAGCACGATAAGCGTGATGTGACTATGCTAACAACGGTTCACAGAAGGAAACTAGTTGAAAGTGACAAGAGAGACTGAAGAAAGAATGTGTACATAAAAAAACCTGATGCTGTTCTAGACTACACAAAGAACATGAGATTGGCGGACAAGTCGGACATGCAAATCAGTTCAGTGGAATGCATGAGCAGGGTGTCTACTGATATCCAATTTTAAAATTCCCTGACCTTTCCCTGACTTTTCCCTGATGGATTTACGAATTTCCCTGACCGATTGTCAAAAGGTCACCTATAATTGGAATATTTTTTTCTGATGAAATAAATTTTCAAGTCAGCTTTAATTTTTCTAATCATCGTCTCGTATTTTTAGAACTGCGAGCATGTATTTACTATAAGCTAGTGTGCTCCACCTACTTCTCGACCTGAGTTTCGGAAGTTAAAAAAAAAATGCGAGGCAAAATTTTACGCACAACATAGCCTCGGATTCCTCGTGATGAGTGTAATACAACGTGATCATGATTTATAACACAACTAGGCAAATATCACACTACGGATATACAAAAGGGACACATTGTATGTCTGACTCACAGCTAAATTACTAAGATTCACAACTGAATACTCCACAAATTGATGGTGCTTATTCCATGCACGTCAGTGACGGACTTTAGTTTTAGTTGGTGAAATTTAGGACGGGAAAGAAAGAGATTTTACAGGGCCGATAAACGTAATGGTAGAAAAATAACGAGGATTCCTATTCCAGTTTCTTCCTGACTTTTACGAGAATTTCCTGACTTTTCCCGAAATTCAAAATTCCCTAACAATTCCAGGTTTTCCCTGACGATTGCCCCCCTGATGAGGAAATCTGTGAAGTGGTATAAGAAAATGTTCTTCCAATTGATAGAGGTGACACTTCTAAACGAATTCCCCTTTCATTCCATCAAAACTGGATGCAGCATGCCTTTGAAGGAAATCAGTCGAACTGTAATGCACCAAATATTCACAAAATATGGCACTCTGTCACAACCCCACCCTGACCATTTGACCCCCACTAACCTCGCACCAGATCGGATCTTGGGAAAGGATGCTCTTTTACGACACTACTTGGAGTCCGTCCCATCCATGGAAAAGAGGGCCAAGCCACAGAGACAGTGCCATGTCCGTATGAATATGCAGCATGGGGAGACGCGGAGGAAGCTAGTGAACACATGGTGTCAGGAGTGTGGAGTGGGATTGCGTATTGGTCAGTGTTTCCATGATTTTCAATCAAGAAAACATTTTGAAAACAATGTTAAGACAAAAAGTGGAATTTACTTACACCGACTGAAGGTTTATAATTCTAATTGATTTTTTGAATTGAATTGAATTTCAACTGTTCCATGACATATTTTGAAAAAACAGTTTTTCATTAACTAGTTTTAAAAATTGTCCATCAAAACGTATTTTAAAGTAAAATCAGATGACAATTACACATTATAAAATTTTCAAACAATTTTTCCCTTCATTAAAAAGGGGTAATTAATCAAATTACACAAAAATTTAGAAAAAAGGAGAAAAAAAATAGCTTTGTGCCAGGGAAGAGGTATATTTCAGATTATTTGCACAGTTAAAGGGTTAATGCCAGTGTGTCCTTGATTCAGGAAAATATGCTATTTAAATTCCATGGTGTGAAAGTCCTTCTCCACTTGGTGGAGGTCATCTAACCATCATAACTCTGTTTTCAGTTTGTTTCTGTTTCATGGTAGAGGCTTTTTTTGCATAGAGAGAGTACGGTCTATTTGACTTTTAACTTGCATCAAGCCTTTCACTGAGTCCCAGATCTCAAGACATTACGTAGAGGCTCACCCATTTCTCTAATCTCAACACTAAATGAAAGATGGCATACCTGCAATGTGCAGAAAAAGACTCCCAATTTTGCTAGCTCACCTGGCATGGAAGAAGAGTTAGCATAAAATCACAGGTATATCAGGGAAAGGAACCCTATCTGGTAGTCTGAATGTGCCTATTTCATACACCCTAGGACTTCTTACAACAAAAGCTTTTCCCTCTCTCTCACCAAACCAACCTATGGGTCTATAACTGAGTGTATGAGAGCAATCTAACAACTTGACTAAGCATTTTCTTAAGTTTTGACTTCTTCCATTCGGCCTGCTTTGGAGCTATGGAACATGTTTGCAACCACCTGTTGGTCCTGGTAACTAAGAAAATATAGCCATTCACTAGGTATGAAATATTAATACAATTCTCCGATAGTACGCAAAGCAGGAATATTGAGAATACTGTATTCAAAAGAGGCAAGTAGATGAAGGGGAAGCAAACTAAACCAGTTCACTCTCTCTGCTGTCAAATCATAGGATTGCACTTACAGCGCTGACTGGCTTTTCTATTTAGGGCTGAAAAAAAGCTACTGAAGATGACTTTTATTAAGCTACCATTTGAAAAAAAAAACAAACAGATCGCATTGTAATACTAAGAAAATATTTAAGCAGAGATGGCACAGGAAGAATTATTTTATTGCACTCATAAGAGAGTGCAATGAAGTAAATTACCCAGAATTGATCTTCAAATCTAAATGAAACCAATCACAGAAGAAAATGATGTCTCCCTAAACATATAAGCCACATACATAACTCTGGTAGCATAACAAAGGTATATGGACCATTATGGTAGCTTATCAAAGAAGAATGATTTAATAATAGTGACAGCAAAATTTAAACAAATTTCCTAGACACTTGGGACCTAAGGACATGGACAGTACCTATAGGACATACTAGGACAATAATATAATGCTCAAGTCAGTCTCATGTATAACTGAATACCTAAATTCTGAAATTCATTTCTATGCATTCAAAGATTTCATGTTTTTTAAGAGTAACCATGGCTGAGAAAGACATCACTCCATCAACAATCAGAAACGAGTGAGCCACATATAGGAGCTAGTCAGCATAGATCACTGGTAATCTCGAAGATTATTATAAAATATAATAGCAATACATTAGCGGCTTGTCAATGGAAACTATAGAATAAGTAAGAAAATTTTCGGATATTTACACAACTATTCCATACTGAGTAGAATATTAAATGAGCTTCTAAACTCATAGTAACAAAAAAAAACATAACGATAAGAAATCAACAAAAATGATAATGTATTTTCCAGAAACAAATGCATGGAAATGCAACATCCTAAAGCAAAATATTAAAAATAAACACAAGAATCAATTACACATTTGTATTTACACAAAAGGAAAAATAAAGAGCCACGATGTTGCTCTGAGGACAAATGTAACATTTGGGAGATAAAACTGACAGTTGAAAAGAATGACTAGAAGCTGCATACTCCAACAAAATTTCAATGATTAGAATAGAAAAGCAGATTTAAGACTCAGGAAATTGAGTTGCTCATGATATAGAGAAGCTAGTCTAGTGAACCACATTTCAACTTATCCATTCTAATTGCAAGGTTAGAAAGATAAAATATCATATTAAGGTTTTTAAAAGCAAAGTAATTTTGATTTTAAAATGCTAATGATTCACTTCTTCATATACATATACGTACATAAAATAATAAAAAAAAATATTGAAATAAAAAGAAAGAGAATAAAATTTAGACGAAGTGGAGAATAGATGAAAAACAAGCAAATAAGACGACAGTCACGGGAGAGCCACCATAATTCAAAAAACATCAACATGCAGTTTTGGCAGGCTAGGTTTATGTGCCAGCAACAAGAAACTCCCATCTATGACAATTGCCGCAAGAATCTCTGATCAGAAAGGGAGAGGATAATAACTGTACAAGAACTATACACACTGCTAGGTGAGTCTCAAAGACTCACAAACAGACTGGCTCAACGACTGAAACAGCTTATGCAAGCACCTTAGAGGAAGTCTCAAGCAGGACACTACCTTCCCTCCAACAGATAATGTGGTAGCAACCTAGTTGTAGACTGGCTTCTTATATACAAAGATCCACTTATTTGGAGAATAATGAAAGCCATAAAAGTGTCATTGTTTCACAAAAGTGTGCATTGAGAGGTGAACATAATGCCTCCATCTAAACATTATACACAATACTGTAAAAAATTAAGCTATTAGCACCTAGTATTCTTCTTTGCTTCTTCTACATACTTCAGGTGAAGACAGAGGCAAGCATGAAAATGGGCCCGGCACCTGATAGTGAGGTGAACTCTTTCACAGCATCATAAAAATGATAATGGCTTTTACGAGAATTTAAACACACTACAAATTCACAATAACACAAACACATAATTGCATCACAAAACCACGGATGTGTGATAACAAAAGCCAATCCGCGACATATTCGCAGACAGAATTAAAATTAACAAACAAAAAAATAAAAGTCAGTTCGTCACCAACAAAAGTAAGAAAACCAATCGATTCATTAAAGACTATTTCTACCATTTAAATCTCATATCTGACAAGTTGGAATGGAGAGCAGACGAATATTACTCGCTTTTGTTCACCTAAAACAGGAGTTCATTTCATGAAATAAGCTCCTGAAATTCTCACGACTGGTTCTTTCGAGCCATGGGGAAAAGCACAAGGGAAGAGAATAGCTTATCACAAATTGGGTTGAATTAACCAACAAAATTCTTCAGAGAGAAGTATTCCATCTCACATTTATTCCCACCCATGATTCCTTTGACAATACTATGCAAAATAGATATAGAGATTGTCCTCCATTTGCATGGAAGAAGCATCTATATTTTTTCACTAAGTTCTTTTCTCAATCAAAAGTTCACTGAACTTAACTGCCTCTGATGCATGTGAATTATTAGCCAGACGACACGAGCCAAAATTCAAATGTCAGTGGCATATTAGTGTCAACTGGCCAGAATACTAAATGCCTGCCCAGAAAACTCATCTCAAAGCAAGTCCTTAAAGATGTGCCAGAAAAAAATTGGCTTAGGATGAAAGAGATATGTATCATTAAAATATACCAATAGCGTTTGCATGATACCTAGGAAAGAGTAAAAAAAAATATCTGTATAGTTGCAACAAGATACTCAATTTGCCTATGATCTAAGTCTTGACTAAAATTAATTGTTGTTTCACCATTACTTCTCTATGAGAGGAATACAAGCCAAGGCAAAATCATAGCATAAAATTACCTTGACTAAAACACACCAACTTATAAAGGAAGTTTACCTGAAGTTTACATGCGCTCATGAATAACACAAGTCCTGCATTTGAGATGAGATTTTTCAAGGCAGGGAATGATGCTACACACAGTTTTTACACTTCTGCTAAAGGCACAATGCCTAAACATCGATGATAAAGGAGAGATCGTAGAAATGGATAAAACCAAATGATGGTGAGCAGAATTACAACATCCTTTCCGAAGAGAAGACTCATGAGATGCACTTTCTTCAGGGGATCCACACCTACAGAAGCAGCCTCACCATCTCGCATGAAGGAGACTAGAAGAACTGGCCGAGCAATTCATATCTACGTTCCATTGATGACAGATAATCATGGAGATTATACATTGATACTGATTGTGCTGAAACTCTAATTCATAAGAGAGACTTTTATGCATCGCAACCAGAAAGGGAGTAACAAGGCTTTTCCAACATCCATGGAAGCCATAGGCAGATGCTCAATGTATTCATACATTGTCTGACAGTGGGGTTCTTACGCAGCATCTTCAAAGGTGCTACAAAGACAGAGGATGCCACAATTCAAGGGTGGCAGAGTCTGCATTGTGTGCATGCTACATGGAGAGAATAGGAAGAAGTTAATCAGAGCACGATTGAACTTTCTTAGCAGCCTCCAGCACATAATAGATTCTTCATGAGGAAAATCAATCATGGCATGCACTGCAATAATGCACTGCACAAACCCCATTCCTCTAAATGACTACATTCACACCACATTAGCCCTATCAAAAAAAAAAGAGATAGGGAATCATTTTTACACTCCCATTTAAGCAATAATGGAAAACCTTGAGCTAACAGCATTGCTCAAGAATTAGCCAACCTTACAGTGATCATGGAAAGGTCAACAATTTTGCGCTGGTAACGCTGGCAGAAGGTAGCCGCTGACGTCGGGTGAGCGAACTCCACCCAAGCACTCCGCATCCCCGGAACCATTCGGATGCTCTGCCAAAGAGAGACAAGAATATTACATAATACACTCAGTAAAATAAGTCATTGTGGTTCATTGAAAACCACTTTACAACATGCCTAAAAACTTTTAGCTATGCAGCTTCAATATTATGAGAATATTGTTTGTTAATTTATAAGGACTCAAGCCAGCACAATTTGACTGGACATGGCAAAGAGAGGAATTTGGTTAAACAGACAATTAATCATAGCTAACAGAAAGAGTAGCAGCAGGATTGATTTCATAAAACGAATTGACTGCCAAAACCAATATCTGTCAAACTAAGTCAGGGTTTCCTAACGAGGAGTTCTTGCCCGCCTTGGGGGAGCAAGATATTACTCCAGAGGGTGCAAGAAAATATTTCAGTATTTGGTTTATATTAAGGGTACCTACCCTTTCCTCTTAAACATCAAGTACCAAAGACATTTTGCTTCTGTGGACAATAATAGCTCTTGGACAAAGCACCTGCATATTTCAGGTAAACCTCATAAAAAATTGCGAATGATTAAAGACATAATTGTTTAAATCTTCTCCTTAATATCCTCTAAAGAAATGGTGCATTAGCCCTGAGTGTAGAGCGCTCGACTTTTCAACAGAATGCTTTGGCTCAAATTAGTAGATGCATACAACCTTTGGTGCATTGAGAGGCACCAGGGGGAATATTTACAATCCCCCAGACATAATTGATCATATATAGTACTACAGAGTAATTATTTACTTGTCTTATAAATAATGATCAATACTTACATAAAAAAATTATTGGAGAGCATCCAACTCTTCCCTCTTATATACTAAAGCTTTATGGAGTACAGGATGAGAAACACAAGAAGTAGACTACAATCAGTTTTTATAAGCAGAATCGCAAACGGGGACATCGGGTGAAGTTCATCACCGGTGATAGACATCACCCCAGTGACAGAATACGACCCCAGGAAAGTTGAAATCAAATTATAAATTTTAATGCAGGGAAACAAGTTACTATAATCATTCAGGCTGATGATTACCTCTTCATACATTAACGATTCCTGTAGCTGAATACTGCTTTTCACCTTATATTCCCCGAGCTGTTTAGACAATTTTTTCCATGCAATAAACTGTAGATAATGGAAAATTGCAATTATCTTAAGGGTGTGATCGTGACTACGTTGATCTACCCATTTGGAGGTAAACTGAGGTAGTTGCTCAAATTCAATGCAGTTAGCAGTTTATACTGCAAGAGTGTTAATGGTATTTAATCCAATTTAGGTAAATAATTACTATAATAGTGTGATCATCAATGAATTAACCTACATAATCTGGGGTAACTAAGACAAGGTTGTAACACAGCTGTGAACCCAATGAGCCGACAGTGTTGATGTGTACACAGCAACGGCATTGATGCTTTCCACAATAAAATTTATGTAAATTGTAATTGGTAAGATGAACTTTCTGTGAGTAGAGATAAGATTGAAGAAACTTTGACTCAAACAGAATTTTACTATGTACTTACCTCTCCTGGTAAGCTTAATATTTAGATTACAAAATTCGGTTAGTAATTTACTAGTAATTCGCAAGTAGATAATACTGCTTCTGATTGTAAGAGAATCAAATTTTCTTTGCACGTCCATAAGAGATAAAACATTATCCATAATTGGTGCTAATAGAGTATGCCATTTTCCTAACACCTTAAAAATCGTTATTGAAAAAACCTCGACCTTGCTCCAGCATATTTATAAAGCTCAAGTCTAGTAAAGTTTTCCTTTAGTTTGACTCAACTTGAATTTAGAATGGCTCGCACTAACCAAAATAAATCCCATTTCATCTCCTCTGCATAGAGTTATAGATTTTACTTAGTTTCCATACTCAGAATCTCTATGTGATCTAGTCAAAGAAGGAAATTTTAATAATGAAAAGAAAAATTATTTGCATGATGAATACCACATTTCCAGAGATGAACTTTTTTCTTAGAAATGCTTTCTAGAATTTGCCCGTGTCTCATTGGCTGAGGGTAAAAGTATCCATACATCTGATCAAGTGCTTAAGCCGTACCTCACTCAGAGGATGTCAGTAGAGCAGCTAGGCAGGTGGTGTAATCCTCCACCACAGTACCGGTCAATAGGAGACTATGACACCTAGGAGCAAATGGGCCCACAATATATAGAGCTGTGTTCTCCCGCAAGCGACAGGCATTTTTTGGTGAGGCTCTAGTCGAGTGTTTGACGCTAACGGAGCTGCTCCCTAGGGACAGACCTATGGCACCTCTTGAAGACCACCGCTATCTCCACAGCCAAGGTAACAACATACCAAACCTCATATCCTCCCTGTCCTCTTGAGTCTTCTTTGCAATTTGCTTTCCTTTGAGCAGGTCACAATTCAGGGGACTATTTTTGACCGTTTATATTAATTGATTTTAATAAATTACATTTGTTTGAACCAGTTTTTCTTTCTACCTTTTACTGCCACTGCACTCCCTGGGCTCGTACGTACGGTTCATGCTGACATTGGAGGTGCTATCCATCAAGTTAAAGGTGCACTCTCCACAATTCAGTTTCTTATATAAATCCTATATATAAAGTGCTGTCTGTCCATTTGATATGTCATGCTGTTTGGGTGATTTCATTAGGCAGCGTTGCGGCAGGAGGCCTTCTACACCGACGAGGTGGGATGGGGAGAGAGAGAGAGATGGATGGATGTAGCCATGTTTCTCATAAGACTTTGTATGCAAATGGAAATGAAAGACTGCCTCTTTGTAACATTCCACACATCAGTCATTGGGAAGGGGCAGGAGTCTCAGCTGGCTATCTTGGATATTTGAAAAGGATTCTACTTGTTCACTCCTCAAGTCTACATTGTAGCACATGAGACGACAGTCGTGCTTACAAAGCCACTGTCGTGGTAGATAAACCCAACATTGTTGTTCATATAGCGACGAATTTTCAATAATTGCATTGACAAATGACATGGTACGAAGTCACTCGCATGGGTGCTCATACAACAAGGGTTGAAATTTTCCATGAAAAAATTGTTTTACTTGAACATCGGTTCTGATAAGTTTCTGTTGTAATTGCCTGCTGGGACTCTGAGCCATCCAGAGCCATATCGCAGCTTGCCATCTTTCCCAGAGGTGTTATGGCGTCTAAGAAGCACAAATTTGCCTCCGAGGAGGAAATTTATGCTGCGTATGCGTCCCTGGGTGAGGAGAGCCGAGAGGAGGATTGACAGGGAGTGGCCATCAAACACTTCTGGGCAAGCATTGGGCCACCCGATCAGGCAGAGCGCCCACCAAATGCCGACGAACCAACATGATCGCCAACCTGAGCAAGCTAGAAGTCTGTCTAGCTTGGTTTTCATCCCGAGTCAGTTTCGTCAGGATCGTGGGTTTTTGTACCAGTTTTTTCCACGATCAATAAAGTATTTCTTTCACAAACTAACAATACATATTACATCCCCGTTGAGCCAATGCCAAAACCAACTCCCGGGCAGTGTCCGGGCCAGACTCCTCGGAACTTCTAAAAAATAGTTATTTTTGAAATGAACCTATCCCATTTTCTTCTTGTAAACTGTTAGCATTAACGGATGTTCACCAATTTTTTTCTTCTAAAATCCAACCCAATAAAATACAGTGCATCTTACAGGTAAAGGCCTCCAATGGCGAAGGAAAAGTCTTAGATCTAGAACTAGCTCTAGATAGAAGGTCTTAGATCTAGATCTGGATAGAAACTACCTTCACATCAATTCCTGAAGGAGGATATCAGAACTCTGGAAAAAAAATCAGCCTCTCTGCACAGGCAAACATTATCAGAGGTATGTATTTACCTTTACTCGCCCCACTGCCATGCACATTTTCCTCAAGTCTGCTTCGGTTGTAGTGACAGCGAGGTTTTCCACAACAACTGACCCTGTAGCGACGCCACTGTCAGATGATATGCAGTCCCCTGCACCGCCAGGCCCACTCACATTCTGCACCATCACCTTCCTCCCTTGGGGTTGCTTGGAAAATAATTGTATCACAATTATAAAAATATTGATAACAGCACCAACTATATCTACTGATATTCAACTTTTTAATTTCCCTGACCTTTCCCTGATGGATTTACCAATTTCCCTGATCGATCGCCAAAATGTCACCTATTATTGGAATTTTTTTTTTGCTGAATTAAAGTTTCTACGTCAGCTTTAAATTTTCTAAATTTTTTAACCATCGTCTTGTATGTTAAGAACTGCAAGCATGTATTTACTAGGGCCGGTATTCATAGTCCTCAATAATCACAGATTCGTTTCAATCTATGATTATATCTCTAATTAATTACTGTTTCTTATTCATAGTCGTCAAAGAATCAGTGATTCGTCAATCGATGATTCTTGAATCAGAGATTCATCAATCTCTGATTATTATGTATTCATAGTCGTCAAATAATCATTGTTTATAGTTCTAGTATTCATAGTCAAGCAAACTGTAATTATTTGGCCAAATAATCATTGATTCGTGAATTAAGCTCTCGACCGTAATTAATTAGAGTTTTTCTATGTTGCACTTCGGTAGTTCTGTGATTGTTTACGACATATTCTCGACATGTCTTTACGTTCCAACTTTACAATTTTATACGGTGCTAAAGGCATAGAATAGTCTATATACTCGAGATGAACGTCTTGAATTGATTAGGATTATTGACTACCTTGAACTGATTAGGATTTCCGTGCAATGGAAATTCGTTCGGATATATTAGCGTATGTGATTGTCGATGACGATGTACAAGCGTATCACTAAAGGCTGCGAAAAACACACATTAGGGATCCAACAAATCCAAATTACTCACATGGGGAGACTACGTACCCTGACTCGCCGATTTGAATGCCGTATTTACTATGTCGTGCACGAGGTCAAAGGCTAGTTCGCCTTGGACTTCGTCAAACGTATCCTAGTTGTATTGTAATTAATCAGTTTATAATCAGAAATATCCGCCCTTAGTATAAAAAAGCTGGGAAAAGTTACTCTCGCTAGGTTGTTCCGGAGCCTCACATCACCCGTCTCAATCAGCCTCAAAGCGACTTTACTTATTACTATTATTATCGCCCATACACATCTAGGTACGTTTGGTGTAGTGGTGAGCGTCGCGGGTTCGTACGTGGGGGTCAGGAGGTTCGAGGCTCTCGGCGGTCGTTTTTTTTTCCATCTCTATATTCACGACTAGAGAGAATTTTTTCCTCCGAGTTACATGTCATATCATATGACTTCACCTCGCCTTTTTTATCGTGATACTTTCCTCGAAATTCGTACTCCAGGGTGAATCTTTAATGTCAATGGCCTCACTGGGGTCTGGTGATGGACCGCTTATTATAAACGTCAATCTCTGTTTAACACCCGTAATCTAACTTGCTGTAACAATAAAGTTGAGTGTTGACAGACGAAGAGTTTAATAGAGGATACCGATTCTCAAAACCCGTAGTGTTCGAGTATATTCTTCTTAGAACTAATGTTCATATATCGACACCTTCCGCGAGGACTGACAGTTCCTCTTGTGCTACTGTGGCTCATTGCTTTGAGATTTTACGCTTAGGCATCAATATTGAATTGTTGAAATCATATTACAAATTTTAAAAAAATATATCACAGCGGTTTTTAATTACGCAGTATTTAAAAAATCCTCATGCTGAATTTAACCTCGGCCGAAATTTCCATGAATGTTTTACTCGTAAGCTATCATCAATTGCTACTGATAACTTTTTACAAATTTTCTTTATCGGTAATGATCAGTTATAAATACAGCTACTGCTACTCTTCGTCTTCTTTGGTGATTTACGTACATATGTAGGGATTTCTAATTCTGTTTCGCAGCCAACGGTGTCCAGAACTGTGAAAAATATAACTAATCTTTTGGCCGTCCAAATAGCTGACACCATCAGGCCGCCTGTTTCTTATGATGTTCAGGCGACGAATAGGAGCCTCAGTTGTCTCCTTGTGAGAATAGAAAAAAGAGGAGACCACACTTATGGTCGGACAATTCCTGACGTTAAACAGCACACGCTACATCATCAACACTTGGGAATACGAGATTACTGTTTGTTGATTTTCCCTAGCAACGCCTTCATTAACGTTGAATAATCATAAGAAATAATTCTAATGTAGGCACGGCTAATTCATTTTTATCAAAAAAACATTGCCAATCCATTATTTATTTTCTTTTTCAATATGCAATTAATAAAACTATATACTCAACTTGAATAAAAATTTAACGATACCCACAAAATGGTTTGCCTCTTCAATTTCTCATACCATTCAAAAATAAACATACATCCAATCTGTAATTCACCAATTACAGATTGTCCCAAATAATTAGAGATTCATGAATCAGTGATTCATGAATTGGAGATTGTTTTCTGTCTATGAATACATAAATCAAATAATCGATGATTGACGAATAATCGTTGATTCAGCAATCATTGATTATTCATCCCGTCTATGAATACCGGCCTAAGTGTGTTCCAGGTTCTTCTCGACCTGTGATTCAGAAGTTAAAGAAAACCGTGAGGTAAAATTTTCGGAACAACATAGCCTCAGATTCCTTGTGAAGAGCATAATACACTGTGATCATGATTTTTAACACAACTAGACAAATATCACAATAAATATATAGAAAAGGGATACATAGTACGTCTGATTCACAACTAAATAACTAAGATTCACAACTAACAGGATTCACAACTGAATATTCCACAAATTGATGGTGCTTGTTCCATGCATGTCAGCGACGGACGTTGGTTTAGTTGGTGAAATGAAGGGTGGGGAAGACTAGCCGATACATGCAATGGTAGAAAAATAACGAGGATTCCTATTCCAGTTTCTCCCAGACTGCTATGAAAATTCCCTGACTTTTCCAGAAATTCAAAATTCCCTGACAATTCCAGGTTTTCCCTGATGATCGACACCCTGACCAAATACAAGTAGGAAACATAATACTATAAAAATATAATTGTACACTGAAGACACTTGCACTAAATGAGGATGATTAGGGGAGGAACATGAGGGAAGGACCTCGCGGGGAGAGGAGGGTGAGAGGAACAAGACTGGCATTCGTGAACTCTTAATGAAAGGAGCCAATAGGTCCACCATTTAATGTCCCATCTAAAGAATGGAGGGAATCACCATAATCTCTCTACACACAGTGACCAAGTAGGGATTGAGATTACACTGGAAAATTTTCACCACTGCCAGGATTCAAACCCTGACCCCTCAGTAAGGGAAGCCATTACTACAGCCAATACTCTCCTTTGAAGCAGAACAAATATTTTCACCAGTAGGTATATCTCTTCCACTGTGAACTATGAACAATTGGGATTGCCCTGATCGATTATGAAATGCAACATGATTTACCTGTTGGTTCGGCACGGGAACGTTGACTTTCACAACTCTCTGAATCATCTTGTTAGCTTGGGTTTTCGGCTCTGGACTCTGGGTATTGCCCTGCTGAGGGGGCAGCATTTGTACCACACGCTGCATCCCTCCTTGAGCTGGACCCTAAGTACCAGTTCAAAAAAAAGTATTCTTCTTAATTCCTTACTTTTGAAGCATTTGACAAGACCACCACAAACTGATAAATGGTAACTGGGGTGTAAAGGGGAAAAGATCATTAAGGTTGAACACTTACTTATTTCTTCCATTCACTCATGTATCACATCATGAAAAAAGCCAAGGTAACAGTCATGCAGGTCTCACCAACTGCTATTTGATGCATCATTTCAATTAACATAAAATGTAATCATTTCACACCAATAGATATTACACAGCACAGGCAGCACACACACTAGCTATGCCACTGCCAGGAACTGTCTTCCCCTCCAACTTGCTGCTAACTGTCGGCAAATGTTGCTTTTTCCGATGACATGTAAATACTGCAGGGTCAATGTTATTGTATGCCTACCACCTTTCATTTGTTTTCTCGCTGCCAACATATTAAGGGTCCACCGCCACCGTCTGCAGCGAAATCCATCGTGATCCCCACCGACCTATGAAGCCGGCCTATGGCCTTGGGCAGTGGCAAGTAGCACTGTTAGCTAGCTTAGTGCTTGCTTAGCAAAACGCACCCAGTGTTTACATTCAGCCAAGCAAGCGCTAAATTAGCAAACTGCCGGCAGTGCCGCAGTTCGGCACGCATTCAGATGCCAGAGGAAAGCAAGCAGACAAAGAAGTGAAGATGGAAGCTTTTGTTTACATCAGCTTACATCGTGCCCACATTGTTTACTTGTCAAGACTTTCTTGTTGAAACAACGTCAAAAATGTATAGCTTTGAACATTTTTCAGGTATGTCAGGGACTTCGACGTCTTTTTATTGACACTTTAACATGGTGATTTACTGCGTCAAACGGTAGGAATAAGATTTCAACTGGCATTACTATCATATACTGTCAACATATTTATATCCTTCGCTCATTCTCCTCTGTTATTATTGAATATTTATTATTTTCCCTACATCTCGTGTGAATAACCATTTCACCCATCTTTTGTCTTTTTAATGAGTAAGTAATAATACACAGGCTTCCCACAGCATTGATTACCTATTTCATATCACCCTAACTGGTGTTTTTGTCGACATTATATGAACGTGAATGCAATTGTCAGGTATTTCTTTTAGTTCTTTAGTTTTTATTGTGCTAACAATGAAATATAACACGTAATAGAATAGAAAGAAACAGAAATCAAACTTTGTGGAGACGAATAAGAATAAATGAATCTGCAAATGAAGTAACATTTTTACTTATAGTTTCGTTAACGTTAAGTAAGTTAACGTTTCGTAAAGTTAAAGTTTCGTTCAATTTACATACTTTAATACATGTTGTAAAAACATAACACAAAAGGAAATGCCAGAAAACGACAGTTATTATTAATAGTGACCTTTAATGCAGTCTTTTACAGTAGTCTCCATGAAGTTGACCCATGAAGAGGTTCTTATTTACTTACTTAGAGGTTCTTATTGACTTACAACTTACAACAAGTAATAGTTTAACTATCGTTATAAAAAAAATAATAACTTTTGAAGGTAGTTATTACAATGAATACCATCGACTTGATTGATACTTTACTTTCAAGCTACGAAGCTATAGAGTACATATGTATTTTGATGAGAAAAAAATTAGCTTCACAATAACGAATTTCACAATTATGAAATTGATAATTTTTGGGGCCCTAAAATTTCGTTATATTGCGGTTATACTGTACTTATTCTTGGTTCACTGATAAATATGATTTTCTTATTATACCCCGAAGGTTTGGTTTCATTGAATATTTACTTTTGTGTTTTACCAAAAGTTCATTTATTGCAGTGCTATTGAGCTCTACAAAAATACTGTTGTAGAAGTATATTTTCTTATAGCTGCAAGTAGCATTGAGAAATTGACAAGTGAAAGTCATTTTTCTTATTAAAATGATGACAAATTTATCAATATTTAAATTATTGTTTCTCCTTCAAAATAAGTCTTTTGCTTAGATTCGAGAGAGTATTCGGTCAAAAATGAGTATTTTGTTCCATTCGTTGAATTGTTGAAAATTATCCTTTTAACAGCATTTAAGAATCCTTTGAAGAGTTTATTTTCTATTAAATATAAACAATATTGCACGGATGCTTGAACTCCACACATAACTTGATTTTAATAGCGAGAAGTGACCCAAACTTGACTTGAGTTAAAAGGCTGCTGCTTGCACATCCAGCCTGTTCCACATACTATGGTATAAATTATGAATATACATATAGATTGTTGACTCCACTCTAAGTATTGAAGTATTGCCAAGAATTCCACATGTAAGCAAATCGAAGAACTTCATTGATTATGGTACCACCACTCTGGTACTGGTGATGTAATGCCATAGATCAAATGCAAATGCAGTCAATAGAACATACATTTTTACCATTTGCCTGCCAGTACCCATAAATATAGGTAAAAAGAAATTTATAATAAACTTTAGGATGACTACATTCACACCAGAAAATCAGATTTGAAAAAATCTTAGAAAATGACTGTAAAAACCCAAACAACACCACTTATTTAAATTTACGGAGACCATGCGACCATTTCGAATAAGTCAAAAACCGAGGGTTACTTCACAATCTCAACTTTTTTTAGTCAAATCAAGCAAACATTTGAATTTACTGATTCTATGGAAACCTTACAGACGCAGCTAATGAAAATATAAATCTACCAGCAAAACATAAACCATTGAACAATAATTGCCTTCACATGCCATTGTTTTGAACAGATTCTTCTTATTCAACTGAGTTTGGCATTTTTGGTCCTTGTTTCTCAGTACCCTGTTTTCCACCCTGGTACTAAAAACAATTTCTGAATGGAGAAGGGTCATCGCTTTCTCACTTCCTATAGCAGACTTTCCTTCCTAACATCTATAAAAATATTCTGATAGATCATAAATAATCAGCTGTAATTTAAAACTTCATGCAGCCCGTATCTCTTCAACTGTAAATTAATGACATCACAGTTTCACATTAATGACATTCAACAATGGCCACTTACAAGTCAACAGGGATGACTTTTTTCAAGGCAACACCAAGAACTGGGTTAACTAAATGCAGAAATTTAGGCAATGACGCCAAACATTTGAATCCATTATGCATATTCGTGGTATAAATAAAGAGAATGATGAAAATTGAAAACCTCAAACTATTACAAATTTTCTGGCCATAATATGTAAAGCATTTCCTAAAAGTAATGATTTTGCTGTTGATTATCCCTCTCAGTATGTGTCATTGACGTCTCAGGCACGGCAAAAATGGTTTTCTTTAAGATTTTTGAGATTGATTCAGTAAAATAAATTAATAGTTGAGGCTTGAAACTTCTTACCTCTTCCTGAATAGGTCATCTGGTCCAAAAGTAAACAAAGAGGAAGGAATCTAGGGTGAGCATACCTGTTGACTTTGTTTGCTGACAACCATCTGACCTCTTCCTTGAACAATAGCTCGACCAGGCTGTGGACTCCCTTCAACATTTTGGCCTCGACCCATCATGCTACCTCCCCTTCCAGCCATCCCAGGCCGAACAGCGACCTGGTTGCAAAACAAAAGTCCATTTGTCAGTAATTTCTATTCTTTCTCATTTCTTACATTCAAAACTAACAAAATGCTTACTTTATTTTTTCCACCATATAGCAAATTGAAATCAAAAATCATAAGCCCAAACACCCATGTCCTAGAACATGAATATCCATGCCTGTTGAGACTGGAAAAGACTGTAAAACAAGGCACAAGTTCCATGACACACGCATGTTTTTTTTACTATCCTAGAATAATGAAACCACATGCTGGCTAAATAGCAAGATCCCTGGGCTTCTTCATTATATAACTGATGCAGCAATAGTTTACCACTCTCTCTCAGTAGGATATTGCACTGTCAACCTATCATGCTAGCTTCTGCAGTTTTTATGTGATATTCACTTTTTTTAAATCAGTTCCATCTATACCCAGGGTGTCCAGCAGCCTGGCATTTGAAAATTCCCTGAGATTTCCAGGTTTTCCAGACATATTTTTACTTTTCCAGAGGAAATATTGATTTTTTCTCGTCAACTATAATTGAATGTTCGGTGTGTTTTTTGGGCGATTAAACGTAAGCATTATTTTTAACCTTTCATATTTGGAAGAAAATAAACATAAAACTTAAAAATAGTTTGAGAGAAAATCACATCACCATCCTTTCTTAGATTTAAACATTGTCATTCTGGTTCTCAGGAACAAGGTTATATTACAGCCAGACTTTGCTACGAATACCATTGATATAAAATGATCAACAACTTGAAAAATTAAAAGAATTGACTTTTTTCCTTATTTTGCTAAATGCGACAACTCAAGGAAAATTTGGCTTCACAACTTGCCGATAAAGGCATGTTCTTTATGCCAATGATTTACAGACTATGACTAGTAAGAACACAATGTACCTACAGTACAGCGTCAATAATCCGGACGTCAAAAATCCAGACCATCGATAATCCGGATTCACCTCTGGCAAAAAATAAGTTGAAGTGAATGCCATCTACATACTTGTCAAAAGCGTTGATTCAAGACTAGGCGGGGTCATCGACCTCTACAATGTTTTTATTTATCTTCTCTAGTTATTTAACTACAGCACTAAATTGACTACCACTTTTACTGTTTTTAGCTAAGTTTCTTTGTTTTAGGCATTAAACGGACTTTTTATGGTTCTTTTCGAAAATCCGGACTTCTAGATAATCCGGACTGAGTCCGGTAACAATTGATCTGGATTATCGACACTCTACTGTATATAGAAAACACTGTACCTACATTTGTTGATTACAGGAATGCAAAATGCGACAAAGCAAGGAAAATTTGACTTAGCAACTTGCCAAAAAAGGCATATTGCTTCCGTTGCTGTTTTATACACTGACACCACAAAAAAATCCAGAGTCAATTCGATATTTCCCTGAGATTTCCAGTGAAAATAAAATTCCCAGAGATTTCCCAGTCTCACCGGTTTTCCAGAGAGCTGGACACCCTGATACCGCCTAGTTGCTTTTAAAAATTTTCTGGCAGAGAAATTTGTGATGACCAGGGTAATTAACAGGCATTTAAAAATGTTTAACTAAATGGTAATAATCTGGAAAGGAATAAGTTTGTAAGGAGGCGCCGTCATTTTAGCCTTTTCCTTTATCCTCCTTCCCAATCCCTTCCCCCTCCTATCGTCTGCTTCTGCCTAGCCATGGGCTTAGCAGGTAGCACGTGAAAGAGCAAAGTACGCAAAGCAAACAGCCTTCCTCCCTCTCCCTACGTCACGCACGTCCGCACAGACATGAGGCTGAGCTGGAGGCACGTGAGGGAGCAGAGTCCTTACTTCTCCCACGCACCCTTCCCGCTCACCGCACTCTTCCTTCCCCTCCCCCACTTTCTCTTCTGATGACCGTCGCTCGCTTCCATAAGCACGAGGGTGACTGGATGGAGAGCGCATGATAAGCAAAGTACGCCCAGGCAGAGGGGGGATTGTTCAAGTGTTGCTCCACTTCCCTCCCATCTCCCTCACCCTATGCTTGCCCAAGGCCCGGTGGCCCCTCCTCACACGGGCGACCCCTCCCTGCTGGGATTAAAGGGAGAGTGATTTTCGGGCAAGGGAGAAAGTGATTTTTGGGCAGACTGCGAGTACGAATTAGTGGGGGAAGCTCACCTGGAAGACTCCGAGGAACAAAGGACGACTGAGAGCCGTAGAGCGCTGACCAAAGGAGGCACATGAGAAATAAAACTTACTTCTATAGTTCTCTTGGGAATGTGGTCTCTCATTTCGCACATATAACTCCCCTGGACCTGAAACTATACAGGTGTCCGATGTCCTCAATGGGCGGATATTACAAATGAGCAAAATTTAAAATGTCTGGAGAGTTGTATTGGTCACCTGCTCCTGTAAACTGCTTGATTGAAAATATCGGTAAACATAGGTGTTCATGTATAATACAAAATGTCAGTGTTCATTTCAAAATGATCAGGCAACCAGACCATGGCTATACTGGAAATAGCCAATGGTTCAAGCCCCATTGTGATTGATGCCAGAATGAAATGAAATTATCTGATAATACAATGTGGAACATGCATTATTATATAGGAATTATCAATATTTAAAGTACACATTCTCAAACAAGTCTCATACGAAACAACAGACTCATATATTCGATCGCTCATTAGATTGATCTAAATATTGATCGATAATGCAGTTAAATTGAGATGCTTATTGCATGCAGATTATAATAAATCTAGTGTTTATTTTTACCTGTGTAACCTACTATTCATGTGTTTAATGTGTAACCTACTATTCATGTGTGGCCTCGGAGTAGGTTCAACAATCTCTCCTTTATTTGTTATTAAAATGATAGTTAATGGCGTTACTTCTCATCCATATATGATATTGTCGGATCTTGGTTTTGAAATCCTAATAGTACTTGTATCCGTCTTCTAATTCATTCCTTCATTCATTCCACTTTTTTCACCTCCTATTATTATTAAATTGCCATAGAACAATATTCATGGAGTGCTAAGAAGTTAATTGTGCATTTGCGTACTTAAATTTGGAGAGGACTTTAATATATCTGTAGACCAGACAGTATTAAAAAAAGAGTGTAATTACGTCCTGCATGTAGTACTACATTTTTTATCCACTGCACTATGATTACTGGTAATTAAAACTCGTAAGATGTGACTATTTACGATCTGTAGACTGTATTTACATTTGAACTGCTATCTTTCATCACTAGTCGGCAACTCAATCAAAAAATTTGTGTACGGAATTCTAGGCAACAGTTTACGGCGATGAGTTGAGAACCCATAATGTATATTCATGATCTATTCTTTGATTTTTCCAAGGTTTTTGACCTAGTAAACCATCAAAATCTTCTTTCAAAACTTGCCAGGTTTGGAATAAGAGGAACGCCCTTCGATTGGATCAAGTCATACTTAAGTGGAAGGCAACAATGTGTTTCCCTATACAGAAATGGGATTAGATTTGTTTCATCTGCAAAAGATGTTAACATTAGTATCCCAGAGTCTTAGTTATCATATATTTTAATGATCTACCACACATTTTAACCCCTTTAACTAATAATTTTCCAGTGCTATATGCTGATGATACGAATGTTTTGGTGTCTGTTACTTCCATTGACAATCTAATTTCAAAGTCAACCAATGCTGCTACACTTCTGCATGAATGGTGTAATCACAATTCCCTTAGTTTAAATGTTGATAAATAAAATTTCATTTATTTTGCAAACAAAATCAAGCCTCAAGCAAACAATATTATTAAAGTTGATGGTAAACCAATACCACAGAATACCATTTCTCGTTTCCTAGGAATCAACATTGACAGCAGATTATCTTGGGATAGTCATATTCATAATTAACGGAATGAATTTAGTTCTGTCAGTTACATTAGTAGATCTATTAGGTATATGGTTAATATTGAGGTGTTATTGTCCGTCTATTTAGGAGAATTTTACTTCCATGTAATTTACAGTATTCTTTTTTGGGGTTCCTCACCAAAGGCCAGTGTCATATTCAAAATACAGAAATGAGTTGTTTCACTTATGTGCAATGTACCCTTCAATGTACCATATCGCCCTCATTTAAAAAACTTGGCATCTTGCCTCTTCCATATGTCTATACATACGCTGCAATCATCTGTCCTATGCAAAATCTCTGCAGCTATAACAGATGTGACTTTTATCATAGTTACAACACCAGGAGTTCTACAAACCAACACCAAACTCATGTCAGAACTAGGCATGCTGCATTAGGACCGAAAAATATGGGCCTTATACTGTTTAACAAGTTACCTGTTGAAATAAAAAAAAATGAATCGAAAAATGTATCAAATATGAACTTAATCAATATTTAAAAAGAAATATTTTTTACTCCATTGACGAATTAATGCAGCAATTATAATATGTATTAATATTGCCTTGAGGTGTCCTATATTTGCATGTAGAAACAAATCGCTGGACATATAAATGATTATTATTATTATACTGTTAAGGAAAGTTTTAGGTGTACTTTTAGGGTAAACTTTCATAGTTACCTAGATAATTTGATTTTGGTGCAAAGTGTTGAAACCATGGTTAGTGTCAAGTAATTTGAAGTATGGAACATTGCATGGTTTCATCTAACAATATTTGATATATTGTTTTAATTGTAATTATTATATTATTAACAAAATTTTATAT
This sequence comes from Ceriagrion tenellum, assembly GCA_963169105.1. Taxonomy (NCBI): domain Eukaryota; kingdom Metazoa; phylum Arthropoda; class Insecta; order Odonata; family Coenagrionidae; genus Ceriagrion; species Ceriagrion tenellum. The sequence goes on from OY720639.1 coordinate 14,017,044, forward strand.
ATTTTTATGACATTCACAACTGAATTTTTATGACACAAAAAATACATCCTCATCTTCTTAATGATTAAACACTGAAATTTCCAAAATTTGAACACCAGTGAGACTAGTTGGAATACCTCCCTAGCATTAAGTGGGAAATCTATACCATAAAATGCATATTATTATAATTTTAACTTCTAAAGAACTAAATATTTTCGTTGTCCCTCTATGTATGATAAAAATCAGGTAATTGAACCCTGGCTAACCTTTTTCCTCACCATCTGGCCTTGCTCATTCTTCACTTGAATGATCTTGGTCCTCTGGCCAAGATGCTGGACTGCACCTCCAGGTGAATTTCCAACAGTGACCAAGTTTTGTGATCTCATTTGCTGGTTGGCCATACCACCAGCCATGCCGCCTCTCATGCCACGGATGGCCATTCCACGGCCCATTGTCTGAGCAGGATTCTGGCTTCTTGCTGCCCTCAATGCAATCAAGGCTTTTTTCCTAGCAGCCAACAGCTGGAAATCAAGAAGATAAATTCCAATGACCTTGAACCCAGAATGGAATGATTGGAATTCATGGGGGGGAAAATTGCCACGACAGAGATTTAAACTCAGAACCCCAATTCTGCACCAGGCACTTAAGCCAAATATACAATTCATGCATCTTCTTCCACTCAATGTTGTCTGAGCTTTAAATTTCAGTAATTTGTGGCATTATGTTCACAGAACCTTGCAAGAACATTTAGCTCCTTAACAGTCCTGACAAACTTCACAGTGGAAGAGGATGCCCGAGAGAGCTTAAATGGTAAGAACACCCAGTGTGAAATCTGAGAATCGGGCTTCAAACCTTAGTCCAGGCGAATGATTTCGGCACTGGGTTTCACATGCATGTAATTACATATTCTATTAGGCATGTAAAAAAAATTAAGCAACACTCCACCTAAGGCTACCCAGGATTTTACAAAACAATGACCTTCGAAAAATATTTCACACAACGTATTCAAGGGAATCTCATCACCAATAATGCTATGGGCACAATGTGTGCTAATTACTGTCTAGTGCATTGATGATGATTTCTCAGTTGTGGTGAGTTAATAGCACTCATACAACATTACTACAGTAGTTTCACTTGAATCAAATTGTGAATCAATTCTACTCTTATTCTACATTAATGACTTTCCCTTGCATAGAAAAAGAAGCAATTCAAAGTCAGTTTTATACACAGATGAAATAATAAAAGCAGTAGCATTTCAATATGTTTTCTACATGGTGTCACCAAGTGGTGATGCACCAGGTGTCAAAATATCTAGAGACTCCTTTGGACTTCGTTGATTACAGACCTGGAGATGCTTGCTGTAACACTTGCAAAATTGTCATCACATACGAAAGGTGAGTGTAATTCCTCACATACCATACAAATACCTTCACAACTAAAGAAAGATGATAAATACATTTACAGTAGAACCTCAATCTATTGTTTTTCCAGGGGATGGGGAAAAAAAATGATGGATGTGGGAAAACGAACAATGAGGGAAAAGATTTCCCGGGGGCCAAAATGAGATGAAAATGCGAGAATTTTATGGTAACTTTTCACAGTAGAGGGGAATCTTAAAGGAATTTCTCTTAAAAGCGGGAGAATTTCTAAACTTAATGAAAATACTTAGTGTATCTCTAATTTTTCGTTTGACTACTAACTGTTTAAAATATTTTATCAGTATTACATATCCCAATGGTGTCTCGGATGATAAAAGTAAATAAACAAGGTTCATTATCATGTTATTGGATGATCCTCAAGCCCGCGCACCGACCTATCCATGCATAGAATTTATTTGTTTCAAATATCCTTGAGAGTGAGAAGCGCGCCGAAAATTTGTTGGGGAGGATGTAATCTTTTGTTGCGCTTTCCATTGTGCTCCGCTGATGGATGAGTGCCACCCGTTAAATGTGGAGCGAGCTTTACGCTACCAAGAGTACTCTTGTTTATCTGGAGCAATCGCGTACCCCACGAGGCATAGAGCAAGAGAGGTGTGGCAGGTTATTGCCATCTGGTTCAGAGAGGCAAAAGTTAGCGGGTTGAAATGAGGAATTCCGATATCAGCGGTTGGAGTTCGGCTTGGCATTACTAAATGAACACCAATTTCAAAAGAATAAATCATTTTGATGGGTCATGGAGCCTAAAAAACAAAAAAAAACCCATTTCTGGCAATGCAAGCCCACGTCAGACAACGGACGAGAAGGAACTCAGCCCACCCTCGCAGGACTTCCACTACAACAAACTAATGGTTGAAACATCTGCGTTACCTTCAGCCGTCTTAAAACACCAATTTTGAACAGTTTCGGCTTTAGGCTCAGAAATAAATACTCCAGGAAAATGAATAGACAAAAATACCAACTATAACTGGCTAAACACGGAAAAAATAGAAAAAGGAAAGAGCACAGAGCACGTAGGGTTTCGCCGCACTTACTAGGGGCCTGCGAAGTGACCATGACGAAGGTCAGGGAGTGACTGAATTGCCAACGTTACAAGTCACGCCCACTGCCCTCTGGTTGGTTCCGCAGGAGTCACATGATGAGAAACCCCACCTCCCTCCCTTAGCCACTCCCCCGTTTAAGCTCATGTGGCCCACGTCATTTGAAATAATGCACTGGTTACATACAAGAATTGGGTGAGACAGGTAATTGGGGGACCCAGTTTTCCGCCAGGAGGGACAGGGCAGGTGGAAGACCTTTGACCCTGCCGACCCTTTCCGCTGAAAGGGCCCCACCCACTGAGGGGCGCATTAGTCAGTTAATTTTGCTAAAGTTTTTAATCGGCATAAATCTACAGAACAAGTATCATATGAAGTTTGTCCGTTATTTTCTGTTACATTTTATACCAAACACCAAGGAAATCCATTGATATTTACCCACATGGGTTATATCAGATCTCGATATGCTGCCGAGAGCGAGCGTATGACAACTACTGGTAAGAGAGCATTGAGAGGATAATAGGAAGAAAGGTTAGAAGCTCATGGAGAAGGAATGCGGCCGCTAAAGAGTGAGGTAGGGTAGGAAAGGAGGAATGTCAATTGTCCTCTAGGAAGGAGTTTGGGCCATAAAGATAAGAAGGGACTCGGACGGCAAGGGCTACCCGTCCGTCCTACGCAGTGCGTCACCTAACTCCCACCCCTCCTTTCCCGCTACGGAGCGCTGCCAAAATCCCAAAATCTGACTTCAGCGTAAATTTTTTGTTTCAAATTTTTCAATGAATTCGGGAATTGCGATGTGGGGACCGTGATTTGGAAACGATCGAAGCAGGAAAACGATACTTCGGGGAACGATGGATGCAGAAATTATTAGCGTTATCAGCATGGAACTACATTCGGGACCAAAGGCGGCAAACGATAGAAGCGGGAAAATGATCAATGCGAGAACGATAGATCAAGGTTCTACTGTACTTACATTCCAAAGTTGAACAAAACCTTAAGATAAACCAACGTACTTGATCAAACAATAGACCCTCCTCCCCCTCACAACTTTTCATCTAATTTCAGTAAAAACTTTCCCCCATTCAAGCAATCTATTATTAATATTTAACTTACTAGGTAATATGTTACTAAACAGGTATCTGTCTTCCTTTGAAATATACTTCTAACAGTATTTCTCAGATCAACAAGGTTGAACATCAAACCAGGCCTTAGGTAAAACTTTCAACAACTTCAGTCAATTGGCAGAGAAAAAAAACAAGTTCACACAATACAAGTCAAAAGGAATATGGTAATTCACACAAGAACAACAACCACTACATCCAAGAGCAATTCACTAAATAAATAGGTCTCATTCAAATACGTCTCTTGTATCCTGACAAATCAACTCACATCCCTCATCACTCGTGCTCAAAAAACAAATTTGCTTATATTGGTTACTTATTTCCATCAAGAGCTAACCTTCTCACACTAAGCCCACTGCATTAAATATACAGTGAAGCCTTGATTTGACGTAGTTGGAGGGACCAAAAAGTGGGCACATAGTACAATCCAAGTGCCTACATCAAGAGTTGTTGAAGAGGTGAAAACAATGTGAGGTGTAAACTTACTTAGGAGCGTCTGAAGAAATTACAACTTGGCTGTTTCCACATGAGGTGGAACACACACCTCATGTGGAAACAGCCAAGTTGTAATTTCTTCAGACGCTCCTACTATGAAGGATTTCCACGAAGTCACGCCCGCTACCATTACTTATGTAAACTTACTTATTTAGGTTGTCTCTTACAATTTTTCAATTTCATGTTTCACCCTACCTTACACACTTTAAGGACAAAAATTACAAATAAGTAAAAAAAATGACTGCGTAGAAACTAAACACAACAGAAGTGAAACTTCCTCAGTTTGAAATGTAACCAAATCTCATATAACATTACGTAATTGACTTAGGATGTTCCTTGAGAAATTGTGGTGACAAGAGGGAAATCATCATGAGACATAGTAAACATATATGTAGGGAAAGTAGAAATTATTTTATTCATTTTCAATATAATTTAGAAATGATACGAACCCTTATGGCAACTAAAATACGATATATAAACAGTTGATCTCAATTCCTTTAATATCTGGCAAACACAGCATCAATTGTTGTCCCTGCTTTCATCGTTGGTATTGATGGATCATTATTAATTCTCAAATTAAATTTTCATCCAGGAATTGAATCAGTGACTGAGCTTCCAGAGTGGCAAAGTTGACATTGAAATCACCACTCAAAATCATTGGCATCCTGTCGTAGTCTTTCTGAAGCAAAGCTGATACCTCAAGTGAATAAAGAATCAAGACTTTGTGAATGAATTCTATGATATTTTGAATTGACTGATTTGGTGATATGTACACAACAACGGTGATAACTGTTTGTCCGTTTTCTAGAACACAGCGAGCAGCACAAATATCCCCAACATTTGTGGTATTCACTGCTAAAGAAGTCGTCTGATATACGTTCATGTCCATGTTACTAGCAGCGATGATAGTGTTATTGTTTTTGTTGTTGTAGATGGCAACACCACCATTTCTCGCATGAGAACCTTTGAGAACTGCACCACGCAACTGAAATTAGGCACTGTTTCCATCCCTCAAGCACGTCTCAGAGAGAAGTAAAATGTATGAATTATTGATGATTCCATCGTTGAGATCTGCAACATGTGCTCCGAGACTCGGACAGTTGGATGAGAAAATCGATAGACCCCTTTTGGTGGCGATGAAGTCCATCAATGAATCATCAATTGTTCTCAACCAATTGACGGAGAGTCTTTGAAATTCTGCTTGCAAACTGATTAGAGATGTAGCTATTCTCCGCCCGTGATGAAATCTGGAGTCGTTATTGATTGTAGTGATGTATACTCCGTTCGAGCTGGTAACTCATGATAGTGCGACATACAAAAACTGCTGTGAGTCGCTCTTGTCATATTCGTGGACAATTTTTTCAAATGATCCTCCTTGAGATTTATGGGTTGTAATGGCACAAGCAGGAATCACAGGAAAATGATTCCGTATAGCGACGATCGTCTTGTTATCATTCAAGGGGATACTTGATGTACACTGGGCTCTCAGCACTGCTGTTCGGCTGATGTTATTTTGCTGCTTATGCACTTACTTTCCGTCTCATTTTTTCACCAACTTTAGGCATACTATGAAAATCCAGCCATATACGTTTCACCTCTCCACCTTCATTATCAACACCAATTTCACTTGCACCAATGCACCAATTTCCCCATTGGCTAAGTCATCCACAACATCAATGTTGGTTGTGATCATATATGACTTTTGTAGTCTAAAAGTTCTCGTAGGGTAAACCACCAGTATCAATCACAGACATTTTGTGCAGTTTTTGACGCACAAAAACTTCCTGCTCTGCACTGTGGCAACCAACGCAGACGTCATTTGCCACAGACGCCAATTTATTTTCTGCAGAATTGAGTACTGACTGGTTATATTGATTGACTGAATTATTGGAAAAGAAAATTCTCAGTCCATTCGGGCACAGTCGCTCAGCTTCTTCTTTGGAGTAAAATCGTTATTCCAACAACGTTAATTCCTCCTCCTCCAACCACATTCCGTTCCCAATTTTGGTCAATAATGATGAAAACATGATATTAGACTGGCGCATTACTTCATTCAGTGTGTAGAATTTGAGATCGTGCTGCAAAATAGGGCCTATTACGCTTTGCCTGAGTGCTTGTAAATTGCTGATGCTCTGACTGGTTGTGATTGTCGCAAGTCTCCGATCAAAATCAAATCCATCCCACTGAAGCGGCTTTCATGGTTTCCTGTGGAAGCCTTGCATTTATCTGTGACAGCAATTCGGCACTGACCATGCTGATTTCATTGATAATGAGTACGCATACAAATTTGAAGAGGGTTCGATATTGCTGCACTACTTCTATGGACAATGGTAGCAATTTGGATAGAGTAATTTTCAAAGCTGTGTGGAATGTTATACCATCAATTGCCAAGGCAGCTTTACCCACAGATGCACACGTTATGTATGCATTGCAATACCCATCATTATCTGTGCACTGATTGTAAATCTCCATGAGCAATTTGATGACAAATGTCTTCCCACATCCAGCTGGTCCAGTTTAGAAAATATGAAATGGTGAGTGATCTGTCGACATTAGAATGGAGATAGCATGCATCAGCAGCCCTCTCTGCTTCTCATTCGCCATGTGCATCAATTTAGAGTATCTTTCGTTGAGCATCAAATTCTCTTGTCTTTTGGCAATTGCATGGAGTTTATTTAGCATCGCAAGTCAAAGGTTGAGATTCATCTCGGAGTTTTCATTGTTATATAACTCCTGAAATGCATCATGTTCTGCTTGTCAATTAGCCACATCACATATTACTTCTCCTTCTTGAATCTTTTCCAATATGCTTGAAGGCAATGGTGAGGGGATCACGCACTCATAATCTCATTATCTTCATAGCCATGTATAATAGATACTGAGGTTAATTCCTCGACAATCAGAATGCCTCAACTTTCTGGTAGCCATCATGAACGGTGAGACACGTAAGCCATCCTTGAACACTCTGTAATGCCCAAGATATATGCCAGGGAAAGACAGCTCCTCAGCGTGTTCCTCGAACAATATGCTCTGCGCCACATTCATGGTGCAATTCTGAGGTATTTCCCCTCGTTCCACTGTAATGTTGGTTGTTCAGCTGTCAGGCTTTCCTCTATGGATATGTCTTCACTGATTTCATCTCCAGACACTTCATTTGCAGTTAAATTGCCAAAGAAGGATTGAGTGATGTTTATATTGTAAAATCTACATAAAGGAGTTTCGATTAAATAATGTAGCCACGTTTTGATGTACTGCTTATTAATCAATCCACACACAAGACTTATGAATCTTCTTCTGCTTGATGTGGACATAAATACAGAGATCATCATCAATAATTCTAGGAAGATGATGAACCATTGTGTTGACACATACTGGAATATTGATGATCTGACCATAAGTTCCATATTGACCATGGACAAAACACAATTGCTTTACCTGCATGAATGGTATGCGATGAGCAACGAGTCTTTCTGACACTAAATCCAGCGGTGGGAGATGAATTGGCCTCATAGGATAAGAAAACACATTCAATTTTGCAAATGTAGGCACATGGTTACGCTGTAGAGACTGAGTACAAAACTTGCATGCCACAACATTATTGAAAATTCTGGAAATTCTGAAGCGAGACTTTGTCGATTTTGAGGGGTGATTTCCTTTAAATCATCCTCGAATCATAAACGATCGCAAATTCCACAGACCGCACTGAAAGGATTGTCGAAGAATTTCTTGTTAAACTCTTGGCGAGTGGTTCGATTGGCAATAAACTTTGTGTATGGTACACTTTCCTCATCATGACCGTCATGAAGAACCGAGGGGCCTGCTTCTTCATCCCCAACAACGACTATTAGCGTTAGAGTTGTTGGTAATGCCTTGGCTGGGTCCACAGCAGTGTGTAGTGATTTTTTTCTTGCGAGCCACTCTCTTATACCCTCCAGTGTAGTCTTTGCAGATTTCTTGATCGAGTTTTCATTCGAGTTCTTTGTTGAATATTGGGCTCGCTGTCTCTCCCGGAATGCTCAAACATGTTCTGTACTGGTCTTCAGAATAATTTTGCTGCGAATACATAAGTCCCCATGATAAACAATAAGTCCCCAGTGTATGGAAAGGGGGGGCATAATGGACACTCATGAAAGTAGCAATTGCTTTGTTATTTATTTGAAAATGGGCATCTAGATAAATATTCATCGTAGCTAGGTTGAACATTTTTACAAGCAAAGCTGAGTCCATTTGCCATTGATTCCTGGTATGAAGAACATGTTCTATGAAAATTGAGGGACTCATGCTCGGAATGGATGGAAATGAAGTTGGCTTTGATCAGCAGTTTAAAATATACCCCTACACTGGGTGGTATCAAAGATACTCGCCAGCACTGATCTTCACCGCAATTCCTAACTTAAACCACAGCCCTCGCTGATGTCCACAGTTTTCATTTCTAAATTTTTGACTGATATAAAGATTTTGTAGTAATTTAGAAGCCTACAATATAAATATTCAATTATCCTGTGGGTATTGTAGACGATTTTGAAGAAAATCAATAATCAATGCCACGTGTTCATTCATTGTCCATTCTACCTCACCTTCTCATATTGTAATCATTCACATACATCAAATATTCATAGTAAAGGACTCACCGTAAGAAATCCAGTCGCACCACTTGTCAATGATCAATGTTTAATATGATAATAATTACACAAGAATAAAATTTAACTTCAATAGATATAAGATAATCGGTGATAGAGGTTATTGGAGTACCGCTACGGTAAACAACTAACATGCCAACTGAAGCGTCCCCAATCTGCACGCAATTCCACATTTACTCACGAGGAGGCACATTGACCGAGTCATCTGAGAGTGCTTCCCCTCCCGGGGCGGCATTTTTTAAAGTTTAGTATCAAAGTCCCAACTCCATAATGCCGACTTAATTCATCAGTAAATGAGCCAGAAATTGCCTATTACATACATTAAGTAGCCAGAAAAACCCACTAATATGCAGAATCAACAAAACTGAATATGCCATTAATAGGTGTATACCTGAATTGTAAAGAAAAAGGAATTAAAATTCATTATTTGGTTAAAACAGGATTCAGATTCAATAAATTTTGGATTGGACCCATTATCACTAAACATGAAGAGTTTTTGAAGATTGAAACAGCTTAATTCCACATCGGTTGGAATGGCCAAAAATGGCTTGGTCCATGAGCTCAAAGCATAGAGGCATGCCTTTCAAGGCATTCATAGACTCACCTGAGCTTGATTTGCCTGGGCCTCAGGGGTAAGTTGACCGGGATTCATTGGTGTGGTAAACGATTGGCTGGCCAGAGGTTCCTTTTTGATGATGGGGCTAGATTGTACCATGGTAGGGCTCGGTTCCACTGGATTTCTGTTAACAATTGTCGCAATTGCATTTCCCTTTGGTATATCACTGGATGTTTCTGAACACAGAGAGGAGAAAGACATGAGCTGGAGATGTAAAAGCTTAAGTAAATGCATTTGCTGAGGGAAACTTAGAGGGCCAACTTTAGAGTGTCATTCATTCAAAGGCCTCTGAGCTACGGTGGGATGTAAAGCCACGTCCATTCCATATCCATTTCCATTATAGTATCCTTCCACAAAGGACAAGGATTTATCAGGCCACAGGCAGTTAATGTAAAAAAAGGGAAGTAGAAGTATTTATCATTTGCTGCTAAATTAAGACTGATAGCTTAATACATTTTGAGATACATACAAGAAAACATTTTAAGAAATTTGAAACATAGAAAAGGCATATCAATCATCATGTTGAAAGAGAAAGCCTGGTTAGCCCAACTATTTAAAATAATGTCAGCACAAATACGGGGAATTAGGACTGGAATCCCTGCCCAGCCTAATGATTACAAAACTTGCATTTCTATGGACAAAATATTTCACAGAGCCTTCTTTCTCATACTATCATGGGATCTGAGGACTGATTTATTTGTTCTAGTTAAAGAAATCACATCTTAAGGCAGATATAAGTATGCTTGAGTGATACATCAATACAGTCGGATCCAGAATTCACATCTTCACATTTACCATTTATTCGCATTTCACATTTATTTTTCAAGGCCCCGATTCATTCCATATTAAAAAAATGTAAAAATTACTCCTAATTAACCTCTGCATTCTGTGCCTTTTCGCATTGTGCATCATTAACTTTTTGTACACACAAGCTTTTATTTCTATTTCAACATTTTTTCATGATTGTGTAGGTATACGATTTCACAAAAACATCAATGATGATTATCTGTTTTATTATTATCCTATTAATTTTCACTGGGTCGACGGTGCTCAAGGTTTCGCTTGAAGATGAACATAGATATTGTACATAATAGCATGAAAATGTTGTATGTTCACGATAATACATATATACATATGTATGCCCACGATGATTAAAACTCGCTTTTTCTCTGTCAGCAGTTTTTACCCGTATTTGTTACAGTGTGTAATGCAATTGAAATCGTCGAAATTTTCCTGGAAGAGTGGTGCAGAACAAGGAGAAAAAAATGAGTGTCGAACTGCGCCACATACGAAAATTATGTGTGTACTTGCAGTTAATTTTTCAGTAACAGCAGATCAAAATTGATTGATAAAAGAGGCATTCTCATTATTTCATACAATCAGTAACACTCACAAGTTTGCTAAGTTTCACTACTGAACTATAATGTAACATATGAAATATCTTTCGTTGACTTGTCAGTTAATGATGCTAAATTATTTTCCGAGTAGGTACATATAAACCAAAGATGGCTCATTTTTACAGAAAAAATTGATGTAAAAATGCGATGAGACCACTGAGAAATGTGTAAAAATAATTTGACTGATGCTAATGACCCAATGGGAATGTTGGTGTAGACGGAGTTTAGGAAAAATTTCCAATAACTACTAAAAGGATGGCATGCGGTGATGCCAGTAAAATTCAACCCTAGAAAATAGTGAAGCGAAATTGATGTCGAGGAAACTTGAGCTCTACGGCTTCTTACAAAATACAAATAAAGAACAAATCTCCAATGGCCGTAATAATTGGCACCACTCGTCAAAAAGGAAGAAATTAAAGTTTACTGTGTTGGGTTAACGTAAACCTCAGTGACCAACCCCAGCCTCTCAACCAGAATACCCTCCTGTGATGGTTTACGGGAAAGTGACTTCCTCGCCAGTGGCCAACACAGACACACACACACACCCCCAAAAAAAAGGATCCTTCGCAAGGGCTAATGGGACCACACGAAGGATGCTTGGGGTTATAACCTGGCATCCTTCGAAGGGCTAATTATACAACGTCCGTCCTCAGTATGTTACACTTTCAACCTCGTGTTACTAGTGTTTTTTCCCTTCAGTTCGCTGAAGAGGGCCACCTTGTGGCCGAAATACGCATATCCAACGCCAACCTTCATCTGCGTTTGTGTGTGTTTTTGACCACGCTCTTTTTTTGAGCAAGATTCTCCCAGAAGTTGGGCCCATTTGTGTGTGTGAATGAGTGATTTTGAGTATTTGTGAGAGTGAATGTGTGAATAACCTGGCATTCTTAGTGGGGTCTCATTAGCCCTTCGAAGGATCCCAGGCTATAACCCCAAGCGTCCTTAGTGGGGTCCCATTAGCCCTTGCGAAGGATCCTTTTTTTGGGGGGTGTGTGTGTGTCTGTGTTGGTCACTGGCGAGGAAGTCACTTTCCCGTAAACCATCACAGGAGGGTATTCTGGTTGAGAGGCTGGGGTTGGTCACTGAAGTTTATGTTAAACCAACACGGGAAATCCATTCCAAGCATTTCCCACACTGATATGGGTATTATATGTTTTCGTAAAAAGATCGCAAAAAGTTATGTGAAAATAATCTCTTGGCAATGATGCTCTTACAATGGAATGCAAATAGAAGTGAAGAAGCCATGAGTAAAACTAGTTTGGAAACAGCTGTGTACAGTTTCATGACTTTGCAATCACGGAAAAATATCGGGAAAATATCATTGCGTATATAACCTTGAAATTGCCTTTTGAGTAACGCCGCAGGGCTAGAGTGGGCTACGGACCTTATCATGTTCCTCTGATGGCAGAGAAACGAATAACTAGCAGCTGTCGAGAATATTTGGGCATGAGGAGGAAGAGATGGACTTTTTGGGCATGCCCGAGTATACTTGGGCGCATCAGAATTTGCACGTCTTCGGTGCCAGAGTATTCTTGGGTGCATCAGGGAAGTGGTTAAAGCGTTGACAATGACACCCCAAACTTATCCGCAATAGCACTTTTACTTAACTTATTTGATTCAACTTCTTTTCATCATCTCCTTCACCTTCTCCTCCAACAATATTCTCCTTCTCTTTAGTTGTGATGGTTCCATGTCAATTACCGTCATAACACTCGGAACTCCTTTCCTCAACGCTCCTACCCAAAGATACCGGCCAATTCGTATCTTGCTTCTGCACTGGCTTGGAATCAACTAGCCCCCACACTTGATGTCCTTGTCCAATAACCAAAGGAAAAAATGAAAGTGCCTCCAATTGGGCTAGGAAGCTGATGAGGTTTCCTGCTGCCTCTACGACGGCATTACTTTTGGAGCCTCATAGGATGGTTCCACTTATCCTCTTCTTATAAATATCTCTATTAAGGATTAGGCTACAAAACATTTATCAGGTTCTTCATCAACCTGCAAGAGCGCACGTGAGCTCTCTTTCAGGATACTTTATTCGATCGCTGGTTGGAGCGAAAGGGGAGGAGGGTACACCATTTTCTGATATAAATATATATGGGTGCTTGAGTGTTTTTTCCCATTGATTGCACACGCGCCCAGAACTAGTCATCCTTTATAATTAATGGTCGTCAAACTCAGTGGTTGTATGAACCAAGCAAACTCATATTTTCTGGTTTTCTTGGCTGTTGGTGACGGAAGAAGCAAAGGGCAATACTTACGAAGAGGCTTACTCAATGTCTACATCAAAACTTTCAATTAGGACGGTTAATTTAACCCAAGTCTTTCGATGATAACTATGACCAGCTGGAATAATTATGCCGTGGAGCAAGTTGAGTGTAATGAGTCTGAAATTGTGAAAAAAAAGCTTCCCTGAGTGATATGCACGACTGAATTTACCTCTCGAATGCCATGGCATCATCTCCGAACTCCGAACAAGTTTTTCGAGCACACACTTAAGCAAATGATTACTGTAATAGGAATACTCACTATGGAATTTATGTTTGGGAAAAAGAGTTAAGAAAAAATGCCAGGGATTATGAGAGTAAATGGCTGGTAGTAGCATCAGCCTCCTGCCGCTGAGTGTTCCTATTCCATTAATTCATGTTTTTTTACTCGTTGTCAGTAATTCTGGATTCATGATAACAAATAATTTTGTCCGATTGGTGTCATATTTTATGAACTAATATGCCTTTGATTAAAAGTTGTCCTTACTACTGCAGAATTGAAAAATGTATTATCATTCATATAAGTCACATTCTGTGCATAATGTATTCGGCAACGCTGATCATTGTCTTCACTCTGACAAGGAGCACCTAAATAATGCTGCTGTGACCCATCATCGTTCATAAAAATGAGTAACTTATTCAAGATGGGACCAAGAACTGAGGTTCGTAATTTTCAAAACTTCATTATTTCATAATATCGCGTACTGTTACATTCAGATGCCCTTTTGGTCGCGACTGAAGATTTTGCTTCGTAAAATCAAAATTTCGTAATTTGGAGTTTAGTAATTTAGTTTCTACTGTATCAATATCGCCCCGGCCTAGACGTAAGTACTACTCCACCAATTCACTAAGGGCACTTATCTTTGATAGTGCTATTCAAAAGGCAATCAAAATCCCAGACAATATGTATCCATTGATATTACCTCCTGAGAGAGCCGCTTTCTCCTGGAGTTCCTTCTGTTTCTGGAGAGCCATCAGTTTCCTCCTCTGCTCTTTCCTCCTTAGGACTTCTTCCCTCAGCTGTTTTTGTCTCTCTATCTGTTTTTGGTATTCCAGGATTTCAGCATCCACTGGTTCTGGCGGCTTGGCATTCTGGTCAGGTTCCTTCTGCTGAGGAATTGAATGAATAGTCTAAACAAGAATATAAGAACAACTGAAATGACAGTAGAGCCCTAGAATTATCCACTAGGATCTGTAGATGTAGCCAAAAAGGCTGGCCATGAAGAAAATATACTATTAATATGCTGGATATGAGATGAGTAATGTCATTATAATATTTTTCCTGATACGAGTATCCCAGCTCAGTTAACAACTGGTTTGATTGTTAAGATTTTTGGCACAAAGGAATAGTCAAATATTTGCTTTTAATACACACAAATGTAAACCGTTGGGCAAGTTAAATGATTTTATTTTAACATTTGGTCACTTCAACATCTCATTCTGTCTATCACAAGGAACATTTACAAAGTGTAACATTCATATTTGATTCATACCCGGCAGTTTCGTACATTAGAGTGCAAAAATGAAATCTGTGAAATCTTACGTTCCCTTGTGGCCTACGAGTTGATATATTAGTGATTAAAATCAGCAATATCCCAACCTGGGCCACACACTGTGACATCACATTCGTCATCTCTACATGGTAGCCACCCAAGGAGAGGGAGCCATACCCTGCCAGTAACGCTTGGTGGACGGCAGCAGACCAACAGTGGTCTTCTTCAATTGTCTCTAGGGAGGAGATTACTTAGAATTCTCTCTCTCTATTTTGTTCCCTGTGAGCCTCTCTGTATTCTCAATTTGTTTACATCATTCTGGGACGATGTCCTCACTCAATGGAACCACAGCTATTGGATCGATCCTGGGCCTTGCCAAAGCATGACCCATACGGACGAATTGCCTTTGCTCAAGGCTTGACAACAACCTAATCGTCCTGTGATGAACAAGGAAAACGTGTCATGATGTACTCTCTTTGAAACTATGAAGGGGATCCAAGTGGACAGATGTCAGGAACCACCACCCTTTCAGAGTCACGGTAGTGCAAGTGAATAGGTAAATGGTCCTTCGTTCCCTGAGGGAGGTAGGCAGAACTTGAGCTTTTAAAAAGAATGTATTTTAAATAGAATGATTTGCATTAGGATGAGGATATCACATCATTCTGCGGCGATGTCCTCAGATGTTCCGAGAAGGCCCCATCCTCATACAATTGGTAGGTTCTGTCATCAAATCACCTGAAACTTTTGTGAACGACATCATCTTGTATATAATATATCAAACCAGACTAGAAAGGAAGAAAATGTTGAATTTAGTCATTTCCACATTTCCTTTCAGATTGTTCTGATGCATGAATTGCAAGTGCTAAACACTGATCAGAGTGGCTTCAAAAAAGAAATTCATTCCGGTATCACACTGGAATTGTGTGCGAAAATAGAGGAATCAGTCGTCCAAAGTGTAAGTGCAACCACCCATTCTACTGCCATCCAGCCAACTATGTCAATAGAAAGGTGAGCTCCTTTCCCTCTCCTCATCTGCTTACAGGAAAAGGACAGAATGTTTCCCAGAAATTCAAACATTTTTAATGCTGCTAATATTTATAGAGTGACATCAACCTCAGGGCTACTAAAGAAAAAATTTCGATACAGGACCAAAAATAGACAAAGATTGAGTCCTCTTGATGGATTCCTGGGTTCCCTACAAAGATCAAGATGCCATTGCTGAAGTGACATTGGAGAGTAAAAAAGTTCTTGTAAAGATGATAACCCTGATAACTACGGGACTGATACGACCTTTAGATGCGTACTTTTCCTGTACGTGGACGATTTTAATTCCTCTTCTCTTAACATGTATTACTCTAATGTACGATGTAATTACTCAAACCTTCGATTAAGAAGAAAATCATTCACATTAAAAGATGAGCCACTCACAATTACAAGCATGCTAAAAATGATAATACGAGGGGTGTCCAATGAAAAGGTACGAAACATCATAACAACCAAGCCGGTTGAAATTAGAATATGCCGCTTTGCGAAAACTTAGTGAGACATCTAAGGATGCGAATGCAGTGTCTGGCGCGGTTGAGCTCAAGTGCAGGCGCCTGAATATGAAACAGGAGAGAAGCAGGCACTGGTGTGTTCCGTCCAATTGACGTGGCAGTGCGTGCGAGCACCGCTCAGAGGGTTCCAAAGAAGCTCAGTGAACCGCAAAAGCAACTGTGTATGGGGCTAGCACTGCAACACCTGTTCCGGTATCATGAAGACCCCATTTTCCTGAAGCGGATCGTCACCGGTGAGGAGAGCTGGTGCCATCACTTCGAGCCAGAGATGAAGCAGGACAGCATGTGCTGTAACCTCCCCTTATAAAATTCAAAGCTGTGACCTCAGCAGGCAAGGTGATGCTCACAGTCTTTTTTGATGTCTGAGGTCAGATACTCATAGAATTCCTTGAGCACGGAAGAACCATTAACAGTGATGTGCACAGTGAGACACTCCATAGCCTACGCAAGTCCATCAAGAGCAACTGGCTTTGGCTGCTCACGGAGGGAGTGATTCTGCTCCATGATAACGCAAGTCCACACATCTCCAGGGTCACACAAAGTTTACTGGCTAAGTTCAAGTTGGTGCAGCTTGAGCATCCACCCTACAGCCCGGATAGTTCGCCCTTCGACTTCCACCTGTTCGGTCTGCTACAAAACAATCTCAAAGGGAAGCGCTTCAACTCGGACGACAAACTGAACAATACAGAGGAGGACTGGCTTTTGTCAAAACCGCGGGAATTCTGGGAACAGGGAATCCTTCGGCTCGTGAAACAGTGAGATAGTACTGCTCAGGCCTCTAGTGATTACTTTACATAAAGACTTCAATTACACCCAGAGTGTCGTTTGCACCTTTTCATTTGAACACCCCTCGTAATATCTGTTTGAATATCTTTTTACAACATTAATTTTTTAATAACATATAAAATTTTCATAACATTCATATGATGAGTTCATCTAGACAAAAACCCAACCTCTAAAATTACCACAACTTGGAATATAGCAACAAAACATTCTTACTGCGGTGGATTCCTTGTCACTGGTAGTTGTGGTGTCAGGCAAAGTGTCCACTGTTTCCACTTCAAGCAAATTATTTTTCACTATTTTCCGCTGCAAAAAGAGAATTATATTAATAAAATACAAACCCACTGGTCAAAATGTATTTTTTCTATAAGTTCATAGTAGTCATTTCTTGCACTAGTGGTTTCACGATGGCTTGAGTGGCCACAAAATAATATAGTAAACACACAGCACTCACCACTTTCCTCTTCTTGGGAGGAGACACCTTGATAGCTGCAGACGGATTATCTTGAAGAGGAGGCCTCTTTGGGGTAAACACATCTTCACCAATAGATTTCAGGGGGGCCATGGGTCGCGTGTTGGGTGTTCCCATGCCTCTTCTTGCTCCAAGACCGCCACGACCCTGAGACATGTGACCTGCCCCTCGATTAAGTCGCACTCCTGTGACACCAAAGAATAGAAAGTGAGCACTGATGATAAGACATGTACAAGTGCACCCATGATTTGTGACACTTAAGGTAAGATGAATAGGGTTGTAATCAGTTCCTTTTAATAATGGCAACCAAAAGTTCATGTTGAAAAAGAAAGTTTACAATAATCAGAGGTGACATGTACTAAAATTGGCAAGTAAACTATGTAAAGCCTTATGACAACACATTTTCACCCGGCACTGATGAAGACATGCCATCATATTGGCCCTGAATTGGACCCCAATAGGCAGTAAACACCATGCCAAATGACTTGAAATATTTAACTTACATATGGGTCATTCCACCACAATTCGACCAGAAAATTGGCAAAATTGACCCTTGAGGTAACCGATTTCGACAAAATTTGGCAAATCGTCTTCATTTGATTACAAAATGAAAAAACCAAAGCCATTTTGTAATCCATTCAACGGTTTATGAGATATTGCAATGTTGTAAAACAAGAATTTTACAAAAGCGTCGTTGCATTTGATGGCATATCTCCGGAAATAAGGAAGATAAAAATGCATGCAATGACTTATTTTAAAGGTATTAAATTGAGAAAGATAATTAATGGATTATCACATAAAATTTAAACAATTAAATAAAGTTTATAACAAATTCAAATGTTCAAATCGATTTTTGACAATGTAGCTATGCCTTCGATTTTCCTCATTATTTTATATGTTGTAGATACAACCCTCCTCTACAAGTTAAACAAATTTGGTAGGGGTAATATTTCATTTAAGAAAGAAAAAATTTTTTGAGTGAAGGCGTAACGCCGGTCTCCCGCCGCGGCGGCGTCCGGCTCTCGCGCCGAACGTTCAGTAGTCGGTTCTCCAGATCTCATCAGCACGCTTCCTTTTCCATCTTCTTTTCACCAATTTTAACTGTATACCGACCCTTTGATTCCCTTTACCCATGTCATTCGCTATTTGCTTCCCACTGAAGTGACCGTCGCTTTAGAATCTAGGATTAGCGACAACATGCTTAACAGCGGGGGCGACCATGGGCCCACCAGCGGCCGTGCTCGGAGAACAATAGACAAACCTCGCCCCGTCTTAGACCTCCAATGCTACTTTCCTCTCTTCCCCTATCTCATTCTCCTCACATACCCTTTATTTTGTTCTGAGAAACATCTTTACAACCATTGCGCCCAGTAGCCGTCGCCCACCCTCACACATTCACATATTAACCCCTGATATTAAAAAACAACGGTAAATGCGAAGAGCCATGACATTTTTTGCCCTCACTAACTATCGCACTTGCAAGCAATTCGTCAGTTGCCGTCCATCCTCCGTCAGTGACGTTTCAAAACTCTCCTTGGTCTCATTTTTAGAGTGCGCGTGTTTCAGTGCGAGTAAACATTTCTTGGTCTGCAGTGGTTGATTATGATATGTTCGAGTGTTACAGTATTGAGGAGTCTTCGTAGCTATTCTACTCGTGAAATTGAGTTATTCGAATTTAGAAGTGGTGTGGATGCTGTACTCAGTGTGTGCAACCGTCATTGTAAGGATTATTTACTCTTCTACGAGGTTCGCCAAGAGCGGTGCTGCAATCCCTTGAATTTGCATAGAAACATTCGCTCGATTAATTTATGGACAATAACAAGCGAGTTCCACAATTTCTGCCATGACACAGTGCCTGTTGTAATAGAGGGTAGAAGCTCTGTGTTCAATGTTAAGTGTGTGTGAAAAAATTCAACAAGCCAGAAAATGTTGCCGAAAAGAACAATCCAGGTTGCTCTCAACATGAGCCAGAAAGTCAGTCAGAGGTCGCCACAAATGACGATTACCAGAGTAGGGTTTATGGTGCAGAAGGACCTTCAACCGGTGCTACATTCGCTATTAAATCTCAAGGTTCTTAGTCAGAGTCATCAGTTAGTTCTATGAAAGATAGCGGGACTGATGAAACCAATGGATGTCAGTACATTCCAGGAAAAGAAACTCGTTTGGGAAAACTGAACAAGACGTTAAAATCCGTAGATCAAACACCTGTAACAACAAAAAAAATTGCAGAGGACAAGCAAATATCTGGCGAAGAAATTAAAAGTGGCAACCGCTGCATTGAGATTATCTCTTCAAAAGGTTACTGGTGGGGAGGTGAATATTCAAGAAGATATTTCTGAACAAGAAGATCACTTCCACCAAAATGGCAAGGAAATGATTATGAAGCTGAAGGATAAGTTCCTAAGCGCTACGGAAATGAGTGAAAATTTTTTAAATCATATCTGTCCTACCTAAATCTTGAAGTGTTTCAAAGATAAAGCAGGAGTTTCAAACATCGACGTATTTGGTCAAAAAGATGAAAAATACGAATCTGAGTAAGGAATTCTGTGCTCTGTGAACACGAGACGAAACAAATACCTCTCAAATGACACTAAACTGATAGTGATTGAGTTCTGCCGTGAACCAGTTATTAGTAGAGAAATGGCGGGCAAAAAAAGAGTGTAAAAGAGGGAAATTTGCGCATAGTAAAGCAGAAAAGGTAAATTCTTTGCAATTTGAGGGAAGCCTATGAAGCCTTTTAAGAGAGAAATCCTAATTTAAAGATTGGTTTCTCCAAATTTGCAGAATTGAAGCCTCCTGAGTGCGTGTTGGCTGGTGAACCTGGCACTCACACCATATGCGTCTGCATGATCCACCAGAATTACAAGTTACAATACCTCGGGGCTGGATTAGGGCAAATAAATTCGGATAACGGAGAAAAAAATTTCTAAGCTTATCGGGATTGCCTGGAATTTTCTCTCTGTCGCCCTCCATTAGAAATGTGCGTCATGAGTGAGTACTTAGAAACACTGCCACGAGAAGAGGGCGAAAACGGTGATGATGTCGTCAAAAAATGTAGGAGTAGAGACTGAATGACAGAAATTATTTTAGAGTACATCAGGGAAAAAAGTACGGATGAGGTTCGTTTCAAGCAATGGACTTAGGAAAATCATTTTGCGTTAACCACACAGGTCAAGGATGTAAATATTTTTTGTGAGGCTTTCACTGAGAATACCACCAAAATAAGAAGGCATGACTACATCGCTTGCATGCAAACTATATTTTATTTAAAATGTCAGTGACAATCTGAAATTGCGTAAAGTTGTCATTGTGGCCGATTTGTCTGAGAATTTTTCTTTTCTTCACCAAGGTGCTGTACAAGGAGTCCATTGGTGTGACGATCAGACTACAGTACACCCATATGCGTGTTAAAGCAGAAATACCTGCGATAAAGTTGCACCTTTCAGTTTGGTTATTATTTCAGACTGTATGGAACATAACGCGAGTGCATTCTATACCTTTCAAGGGAAACTGATAACTTTTCTTCAAAGAAGAGTACATTATCTAAGAAGAATAATTTACTATTCCGACGGTGCTGTGACTCAATATAAGAACCGCTACAACAT
Source organism: Ceriagrion tenellum (assembly GCA_963169105.1). Classification (NCBI taxonomy): domain Eukaryota; kingdom Metazoa; phylum Arthropoda; class Insecta; order Odonata; family Coenagrionidae; genus Ceriagrion; species Ceriagrion tenellum. The sequence goes on from OY720639.1 coordinate 14,037,941, forward strand.
GATGAATCAGTTGCATCACGACGGTGATGCTGAATGGCATTGCTATGCAACATTTCAAAGAAAGTGCCCGAGTGACGGACTAGGAGGAACATAATAAAGGGTATGTGAGGAGAATGAGATAGGGGAAGAGAGGAAAGTAGCATTGGAGGTCTAAGACGGGGCGAGGTTTGTCTATTGTTCTCCGAGCACTGCCGCTGGAGGGCCCATGGTCGCCCCCGCTGTTAAGCATGTTGTCGCTAATCCTAGATTCTAAAGCGACGGTCACTTCAGTGGGAAGCAAATAGCGAATGACATGGGTAAAGGGAATCAAAGGGTCGGTATACAGTTAAAATTGGTGAAAAGAAGATGGAAAAGGAAGCGTGCTGATGAGATCTGGAGAACCGACTACTGAACGTTCGGCGCGAGAGCCGGACGCCGCCGCGGCGGGAGACCGGCGTTACGCCTTCACTCAAAAAATTTTTTCTTTCTTAAATGAAATATTACCCCTACCAAATTTGTTTAACTTGTAGAGGAGGGTTGTATCTACAACATATAAAATAATGAGGAAAATCGAAGGCATAGCTACATTGTCAAAAATCGATTTGAACATTTGAATTTGTTATAAACTTTATTTAATTGTTTAAATTTTATGTGATAATCCATTAATTATCTTTCTCAATTTAATACCTTTAAAATAAGTCATTGCATGCATTTTTATCTTCCTTATTTCCGGAGATATGCCGTCAAATGCAACGACGCTTTTGTAAAATTCTTGTTTTACAACATTGCAATATCTCATAAACCGTTGAATGGATTACAAAATGGCTTTGGTTTTTTCATTTTGTAATCAAATGAAGACGATTTGCCAAATTTGGTCGAAATCGGTTACCCCAAGAGCAATCACCTGGTCAAATTTGGATGGAATGACCCATATGTATTAACCAATAATGCCCATAGACTGTATTAGCACTGGCAGTCTACAATTTTCATCACTGCACTTTTTGTCATCTCAGTCATACATCAGGTGAAAGATTACACCACTAACTAGGGATGTGCCAACACCAGAATTTCAACTTAAGTCGAGCTAAAGTCAATCACTGCTATATAAATCAAGTTTCAAGACAATTTCAAGCGTCAATGTTAAATCATATATTTATCACAAACATATAATAGATACATTAAACATATTAGACCGAAAAAAAATTACTCCATTGGACATCAATCTCATGCATGTCGTGCACTAAGCGCCACAGCCCTAGAGGTTTAGCCCGAACTTAGAACACTGAGAGATGTTGGCTCTTCTTGACCAATTGTGAGTACACCAGGACCAGTCACATAACTTTACGGAATCACCCACAATGCACAAATTTGGTCGAAAATGCGGATCCCTAGAGTTCCGGCCAAGTGCTTTAGCCAGTTAAGCTACTGAGGTGTTCTCCTCCCCTTTGAATGTTTGTGGACTTCACGGGACAAGATGGAATAGACCGCTGGGCATACCATACAACTAACAGCCCAAGTCATGACTAACTGCCACAGCCCGAAAGGTGAAGCCTGAACTTTGAACACTAATAGGTGTTCGCTCTTCTCAACCAATTTGGAGTCCACCGGGACTAGTCACGGATAAAGTCCCTTGCCAAACACCCTTGTCGTCGCTTGCAGGGTTATATGTAGATGTTGATATAACTTTACAGGGTCACCTGCAATGCTAAAATGTGCAAAATTCTGCCAATTGGTTTCAGGACTTTGGGAGATCAGTGATCAACCTAAAAACTCCTCACTGTTGATAGATTAGCAGCCCTGAATGAAATAATGGACTGCATTCTTGGCTGGCCCCACGATGTTCATCCTTCGGTCCCTTCAAAACCAGGACCCTCAATTGCCCAATTCCATACCTCACACATGGACCACTCATTAGTTAGTGTCAGTTAGGGTTAGTGTCATAGGGTCCAGCAGCCATTGTCGATTTGAGAGCAAGCTAAGCAAGGTGAGCATAAGGCGAAGAGAAAGAAAGCCATTGAATTGGACTCTGCTCCTCATTTCTGTGGATGCCATGAGCATGATTGTTTACCAGAAAAGTGAACAGACTTCCCAGTTGCTAGGCTATCAGACACTTGCCTGAAGATATGCAATATAATGTATCGTATGCAGGAGAAGAAAGATCTTAATGGCTACTCACTTTGATGCCCTACACCAATTCCACAAGAAATCAGAATGCAAGGGAAAAATAGTTTACCATTATCTTGAGGTAACATAAGGTGCAGGTTTGCATGGGTAGCTAACATATGTGAAATTACAGCAATGGAGAACTTGCCAATTTTTTTTTAAATAGAGGTAAGAGAGGAAAATGAATCTGGAATAACACAAAAAACCCTAGGCCTACGTAAGGCTTGGTTCCTCAGATATAAATTCTCAAAGTTGTCAAAATTCCAACTGCGCAAAATACATCCGAAAAAGGGGACATGGTCAGATGGGACAGGCCAGATTCACTCCAGTCATTCCGAGGCCACAGCAGTGGCAGGCCCGGCATCTTTGTCGGAGACCCCGGGTGGTTCCCCCGGTGATACCACCCGGGGAACTGAGGGCAGTAGCACTACGCCAAGAGTGGTGGAGTCTTCTATGGATGCTTGGATGCAAACAGGGTGGCTACTGCTAACTTATTTTTAAATTTCCTGACTTTTCACAGATGGATTTACCAATTTACCTGACCGATCGCCAAAAAGTCACCTATAATTGGAATACATATTTTATTTCTACTGAATTAAATTTTAGTCAAAACTCAGAAAATGTTAGAAGCTGAAATCAATACATTAAAAGCTACAAGTGCATCCTAATGAAATTAATATACGAGTTCACAAGTTAAACTATCATCCAAAGTATACACACATTCAATACATATTTTTACCCTCAATTATTGTTGGACTATGAAATAATTACGCATAAAGTAAGTTACAGATGTTGTAACTACCCCCAAAAACAGCTTTTATTAGCTAAAGCTAGGTCACAGCAGAACTAAGCAAGTTGAGGTATCAGAGCAATAAAGGCCCATTTAGATATGCTGAGTGACTGCAATATAGTACTGCCAGATGCCCACTCACCACATCCACTTTTCGCTTATATATGATACGTCATTTTAGATGAAGCTCTTCACCAGCCTCTTGCTTCTTCATACCCTGGGCACCTGTTATCATCTCTCTCCCATTAGAATACTCTTCATAGTGAGTGAACAATTTATTAATAAACATCAGTATTGAAGTATAATTGCTAGGAAATTCAAAGTAAATACATTTTTAAAAATTTACATCTTTTTTTCCATTTGCTAATGCTCTACAAAAAGAATCAGGCTGATCGAAACTCTCTCTCTTCTCTAAAACATTACCCCAAGATTTCAAAATGTGAAAATTTTTAGCCAATGACTCACCTTCCACCCGTTAAGTGTCAATACAGGTAAAGCATAAAAATCCCAAAATTGGCAACTTGGTCTACTCTCACTGAAGGTCCAGGTAATAATTTGAGAGTTAAAAATGATGGAATTACCATTATACAAATTCAGGGTTGGGAATCTTACGTTGTTTCCAAAATAGATTCATCCAAAAAAAATTGCACGGAAGGGCCTCTCCACCCCGTGCTACACTTGAATTCTATGCACCCAATGTCTTCGGCAAAGAAGTATTACATTAGGGTACATCCGTTGTTACCTGCACACAAGCAGATACATAAACTCTCACTATTAAAAGTGCACCGTATTTACACCTAAACTGTATGAACTCATGGCCATAAAATAGCCCCTGTTCTGATATGGAGCATTTGTCCATACATCTATCCGTCAACATACTTGTAGGGACATGCATCATGTACACAAGTCTTCATGCAGAGTATTGAAGAGGAACGAAAGTCTAGAGTTACAATTTTGTCACAAACCGAGGCCTTTGGGAGAGAAATCAGTGACACTTTTTCTACATCTTACTCCATTTTCAGAAAAAAATTGAGACTTCAGCGTCCTCAACATAGGCCTCGCAATGCCTGCTCGATACACTCTTCTGTTGATCACAAGGCTAAACTCACAATTTTTTGCCATTACTATATGTTCTGAGCATATTTTGCACTTCACATCTTACAATACTTGCTATCGCACATGTCCTATTGCATTATCAATGTCATCTTTCCCAATTGAACTGCAATAGCAATTTAGAAATGAACTTATTGAAAAGATCACACCTGGACATTGCGAAGAATCTCGAAATATTGTAACAGAAATTGTAAACGATTAATGCATTCATTTATTGGATAAATCACAGCAAATACTTAGTGCAGTGATTTAACAGTTTGTATGTCAGACTATGTGTACCTGTCAAATCTCTTTACAAATAGTCCATAATCACAAGAGCGTCGACTTCAAGCAGATTATCTGTCAGAGCATGAATTTCCATGCAGATGAAACACTTATACATTGTTTAACTATTAGAAAATGATGCACACCAAAAAACATACACACTTTCTGAAACCCAGATGCAATATTACAATGAACTAATTCGAGGCTAAAGATAAATGTACAGAAAGTGAGCATTACTACCCGAACTATTCACCGGTATCTCATATGGTGGACAGCAGGTGTGACATCACGCATATAACTTCCAAAATGATGTGCAAAAAACTGCATTTGAAACACTGTCATCAATTCAACTTAAGTTCAATAAATATGGATCATTCAGATGAAGGGAAAGGATGTGTAAGAAACAATTTTTGCTATCTATATGATACCTGAGTTAAAACTGCTGTAAAAAAACCTTGTAAGTTCTTCATTACTACAAATAATTATCATTAATTTATACAAACCTTGGTGGGGCGGTGGAGCCCTACTAAATCCAGGCTGTTGCTGGAAGTTTCCAAGATTCCCCTGCCTTGGAAATCTTCCATTGTTGTGCCCAGAATTCCCACTCCCAGGTGCCACAGATGATGAGGAGTTGTAGCTATTCTGACGCATCGGACTGTGCTGCATGGGATGTGGCGGGTGCGTTCCCTGAGGGAGGCTGCCCGAGTGGAAGGGTGGTGGGGGAGCAGACATAGAGCCCACAGATGGGTGGTGATGCATGGGGGTGCCTGGTATGCCACCAGGACGCTCTCCCCCTAGATATGGCCGGGGTGCACCAAGGTGAAAAGGCGATTGCTGAGGCTGGTGCTGCTGGGGTGACAGGTGCTGGCTTCCCATCGGTGACCGGTTGACAGGAGGGTCATGCCATGGTGACTGCTGGGTTCAATAAAAAGATTCAGTCATTACTGACATGAATTCAGAACCTTACATCAAAGAAAATGGACAAAATCTGTCATTGAAATGTTTTCAGTCAATTATTTCACAGAGGTCAGGTAATCTATCAACAATGAGGAGTGTTTAGGTTGGCCACTAATCTCCATTAGCCCTGAAACAATTATGGTCTTGTTTTTGACAGAAAATTGTGCATAAAATGTCTGTACCATTAAGTCAAACAGTCAACGGGAGCTTTGTGTATTGTAGAGGTTGAAAGTACTAGAAAGGTTGCATGAAGAGCAAATGTCATCAATGTGGAAGAGTAATAACTGACATGACAGTGGGTCTTAACACATGACTCTGACTGCAAGGTTTTTAAGTACCAGTATCAGTATTAGTGACCAGTATCCCTCACTAAACCCACTAGTAGGACACAGCCCCTTGTGATTTCTCCTTCTCTCGGACACTGAATAGCAATAATTTGGAATCCACGGAAGAGTACTAGGAAGAATAAATGGGGTCCTGAAGACAATAGCAAAAGAGTATACATAAGGGTCCTTCTATCATTAAAAAAACTCACTGGAATCAGTAAACAGAAGCCAAAGGAGGCTATTTCAAAGCTGAGGGGGGAAAATACAACATACACCAAGTAGTTATCTTATTATGAGTGTATTCCTGGGACTTAAGGGCGGCACCGAGAAGTTAAATATATTCCCCCATTTTCCCAGTAAATTGCTGCCTTAGTTGAAGAACACATACCATGCCATGATGCACAGAGGGCATCGAACGTCCCTCATTTGGTGAGAATCCTGGTGGCGGTATGCGGCCATGGGGTTGCTCTTGGGGCAGCATCTGCTGCATCATGTGCTGACCCATGCCACCCCCACTGCCATGCAGTGGTGGTGCAGACCTCATGATGTTCTGCATGTGGTGGTGGTGATGCTGGTGCATCATGAGGCCCTGCTGGTCTGGCATGCCCACTGCCTGGGGTGGTGCCACAGACGGCGGTGCCACGTGGGAGAAGAGTGGCCCAGGCTGCATCGTGGGTCGGAAGTGCTGGAGCACATCCCCGCCCCCACCGCCTCTGTCGCCGGAGCCATGGAGGCCGGGCGACATGGGAAATGGCTCATACACATGATGGTGGTGGTGCCCATGGTGACCTCCTCCTCCTCCACCATTGCCGCCACCCGTCAGACCCCCAATTGACCCCTCGGCCATCCGCTGCCCGCCATTCCATCCATCGCCTGAGTGGGGTGGTCTCCGACTCTGTAATGTAGGCAGGGTGCCTTTACGTAGATTATCAAAATTCCCCATTTTTATTCACCTTTCTCATACATTTCCCTTATTATTCCCAAGTTTTTCGAACAAAATTTCAATGACTTAAAATGGGGTAAGGAGATAATTAAGGTAATGAACCAGGGATGAACAGATACCAGAAATTGCCGATACCAATACCGATTCTCCTCCCCCCAATACCATTATCGATACTACTTCGTTCTAGGTATAATACAAACTCAATATTCCACCGCAAACATCTAAATTCACTGGAAAAGTTTGGTAAAGAAAGGTGATCGAAAGAAACGCATTCTGTCTTACATTGAGCTGATGGCTTTCGGTACCAGAGCATTCTAGCGGTAGAATTAGACACCTCACTTCATTGGTCGAATTGGCGGTAAAAATGTGAAAATTGAAAAATTCTGAAAAACACTGACATGACTGACGATACCGATACCATAAGTATCGGCCGATACTTCATATCGATATCGGCCCATCCCAATAATGAACTAATATGATAGATCATTTGCATACAAGGTGTGATCAAAAAAAGACCGGACTGATTTTATTCCGCGCAAACGGTTCAACGGATCGAAACGAGACACAGTGCGTCATTTAGCGACACATCGGACGACTAAAACGAGAGGTGTTGTGTTTGTTGACGTCGAGTCGTTACGCAGCAACAGCGGTTCGTGTCTTAACCTGTTCGTTGCCCCGTGTAACGGCAGCAATGAAGGAGCTAGAAGAACAGCGTGTGCGCGCGAAATTTTGTTTCAAACTTGGCAAAAGTGCTACGGAGACATTTGGAATGATTCAACAAGCCTTTGGTAATGAAGCTATGAGTCGAAGCCAGTGTTTTGAGTGGTACAGTCGTTTTAAATCGGGCAGAACCTCGACAGATGAAGATTCGCGAACGGGGTGGCCTTCCACATCGACAGACCCCAACCATGTCAAATTGGTGAACGATTTGATGCGGACAAATCGCCGTTTAACTGTTAGGGAGATAGCCGAGGAAGTGAACATTAGTTTTGGATCCTGTCAGACAATTTTGACAGACATTTTGGGCATGACGCGCGTCGCATCAAAATTCGTCCCGCGGGTGCTGACTGATGAACAGAGACAAAAACGTGTGGACATTTGTCAGGAACTCCTGGATCGAACCAATGCCGACCCAGAGTTTCTTAAAACCATCGTAACCGGTGACGAAACCTGGGTTTACGGTTATGATGTTGAGACAAAGGACCAGTCTTCTCAGTGGAAGGATCCTCATTCTCCGCGACCAAAGAAAGCTCGCATGTCCCGGTCCAATGTGAAGGTCATGCTGGTGTGTTTCTTCGATTGGCAAGGGCTGATTCATTACGAATACGTCCCTCCAGGTCAAACCGTCAACAAAGATTTCTACTTAGAGGTTATGAAGAGGCTGAGGGTCGCAGTGAGCCGAAAGAGGCCGGACATGTGGAGAAACAATGCATGGCGTTTCCACCACGATAACGCGCCGGCTCACACGGCGCTGATCGTGACACAGTTTTCGCCAAAATCAGAACTTCCGTGATCCCGCAGCCACCCTACTCTCCAGACGTGGCTCCATCAGACTTTTTTTTGCTTCCAAAGTTAAAATTAACCTTGAAAGGGAGCCGATTCGACTCTATTGCGGACAGAAAAACTAATTGTATGGCGGACCTGAAGAAGATCCCTAAGGAGGCTTACCAGGCAGGGTTCGAAAGCTGGAAGAAACGTTGGAAAAGGTGTGTCGTCAGCCAATGCATGTAATTTGAGGGTGACAAGTTCGATTAAGCTGTATCCGTCGAAATAAACAAGTTATAAAATCAGTCCGGTCTTTTTTTGATCACACCTTGTACAGTTATAATTTGTAAGATGAATTTCTGAAAAACAGGTCTGACTTAGGTCATTTAAAGTTATGTTGGTTCCGCAGATACAGTGGTTTTCCTGGCTTGTAAACGGATGAAATGGGCCAAGAAACACCAACATTATGGAGTTCGGATGAAATTGCTGCATTTGAAAAATCCCTTCAAATGATAAAAATATTAGAAAACGCAAGGAAATGAAGTTAAAGATTGTTTTAAAACAAGGAGCTCTATGTATATTACGACACAAAAATAATTTAATAAAAATAACAAAGTAAGCGCTGAGTATTACACATATGAACATGAACAGCGATGAATTGAGCAATGAGCACAGAAGAAATGTTCAGTGATGCATATAGAGCAGTATTCACAATAGTCGCTGGCAAATGTTCTGTGGATGGCTATTGAACTAATTCAAGATGCACATAGAAAGCGTATGGTGTACCACAGCATATTGAAAAACTGCAAAATCCATCCATGCACAATGTCTTTATTGAAAATAAACCCAAAAAACTATCACAGATGCGATCATTGAAGCTCTTTTATTGGCTAGCAATCATCAATGCCCATTTTTGACAGCAGGTCTACGGACCCAGGCAACAGGTAGAAGTGTTGTCAAAGATGCAGCCACAATTGTGTCAGTCTGACAACTATTTCAAATAACTATTGCAAACAACAGGTTACTTCCGTGAACAACCCGCAGCCGCACCATTGCATTCTGCAGCAGCAAACGATAACTGACACCAACTTTTCTATTCTGTTCCAGTTGCCATAAATACAGTAAAACCTCGCTAATTTAAACCCGCTTAATTCGAAAATGTGAGCTGTCCCCAGCAAACAGTACAGGGAATTGCGAGCTAGATGGTACGAATAATTCGAAATACCGCTTAACATGAAATTAGAAGTCACATTTCGCCCCGTGAGTCCCAATTTTATCGGTTAATTCGAAGTCATCCTCGGCGGCAGCGGCGCAATTAACTAGGTTGGAAGCGCTTATTTCAAAGAGTTTAACATTGTACCGCTCTTGAAAACCAACCTTCACTAAATATCTATTTGGAATTAAGCTGTTCTCCCCATATCACATATCTCATGAGTAGGTACTTCTGTTTCTCCGCAAGGGTCGTAGACCATGAGAGCGTCTCCTAACCATACCTATATCAGGAATGGAACTTGAGTCATACCCCTTCAAAGTCTTCTTTTCACTTTCCCCTGAGTAACATGATCCCATTGCAGCTGCAACCCTTGGTAATTTAGCCGGCTCATTTTTTCCCCGAATATCGAGTTACAAATTTCAGTTTATTCTAGTCGGGAGAGGAGGCTCTCCTCCTCTCCGTCTTCCCTCCCTCCACCGGCAAAGGACGGAGCCTCGGTGCAAGTGTTGCGCCCAATACAGACGACTCCGGGAACTACATCGGATGCCACAGGCTGCGAACAGAGGCATCTGTTGAGAGAAGGCTGCGAAAAGCATCCTATCCTGCCTACTCTTAAGGGTTGCCAGCCTTCCCCTCTCTTGCCCAAGACCAATTGACTGTTGCCTTCCCCTCTCTCACTCTGGTGCCTCCCTTCTCTCCGAACTGTCAAGGCAGATGATTGGAGGTCACAATCCTTGACGACCCAGACTGAAGGGCTCTGCACCTGACGACTTGACCATCTCCAGGGAAGTCATGTTGACCTCTTGACTTATCAGGTGAAAGGAAAAGTAAGCATTTTTATACACCTCTGCAGAGACGAGTATTGACTAGGTACAGTAATTTTAGCATTAAACATTTTAATACTCTGCTGTCATGTCACATTAATGTCAGCGGCACTCATATCGAACGTGAGGAACCGAAGAATGGCCAGAATAAAAAAATTCTGCTTTTAATAGATCAGCGCACTGCTCACAGCATTGAAGGGCTCAATCTAAATAATATTAGAGTTGTTTTCCTTCCCGCTAACACCACTAGCTACATGCAGCCTCTTGATCAGGGCATTATTTATTGCCTCATGCGATCATATAGAAAGAACTTGGTGAGGTACATGATCAGGGAGACTGAAAAAAATATTCCCCTTCAAGACATTAGGAAGTGGAACATGCTGGATGCGATGAGGAATATCTGCGCGTGTTGGAATGAAGTTTCCTCATCTGTTATTGCAAACTGTTTCCGTAAAGCCGGTTTTGGGGAAGAAATGGCTTTAAACGTAAGTGACTCCAGTGAAGATTTCGACTGGCCTGAAATTCATGGTGAAATTGAGTGTCCAACTAATTTTCCAGAATTAGTCTGTTGCAATGACAATGTGATCACCACTTTCGAAGAATAACCCGTTGAAGAGACCACGGTTGCTAAGTCAAATGAACTTGATGGCGACAGATGCGGGATAGAAGTAAGTGATTCGGATAGAGAAGAGGAGGCCGAAGAGCAGCTGATAAATACACGAGTGACTCGTAAAGAGGCATTTTCTGCTATCTCAATGGTGGAAATGGCACTACAAGAAAGACTAAATTCCGATGAAAATCTTTCCCAAGCCTTGAGCATTCTGTGTAAACATGTGCACGAACTCTACGAAAATAAAAGTAAACAAACAACTATAGATTCATTTTTTTTCCAAATAATAACTTTTATAAGGTGTTTTTAGGTAGGTAGCTGGTAGCTAGAATGGTCATTCAAACATTTATAACCATTTTCATTTCCAATAAAACTTTACCAAAAAAATCTTCACTATATTCTTTGGAAATATGATGGAAGTTTTTTGCAAAATCATAAATGCCATTTTTCACAGAATATCGAACTCAATCTTTGGGATTCTACAGGAATTTTTCGCTGACTTACAATATATGTATTATCTTACAGACAAGGTAAAATTTTTCATTCCATTCATCTGAAATATATGTGGTAGAGTAGTCCAGAGAGACGATCTTGATCCATTTTCCTGGTTAAGCATGTGCATTATCGGAAAACCACCTCTCTAACTTACTTCACTTTGATCCTCAGATTCCTGTGTCTTCCCCTAGTCGCTGGAGAGCTTTACTTGCCAACTTTCTCTGTATTCTTTTTGTCATATATTTGCACTTCCCCCGCACTTCTTGTGAATCACGAAGTGCGGGAGGGAGAAGGTACAGGGACTGCTTATGAGGGGAGAGTTTCAGAAATTGCATCATAATTTTTTCTTGGGTTTCCGTGCTCAGGGAGGGAGGGGAGATCCTAGCTGACCTTCAGTTGATGCTCTACGGCTCTGCCGTTCTCTCCATCCAAAAGGGTAGAACACGTAATGCATTCTCGGAAAGCATGGGCACTTTCTTGACCGATTGAGACGCAGTAAAGGTCCATGGAGCATCACACCGATGGTAACTGTGCTTTAGGGTCGATGCACAGTGCTCCTTTTGCCAAGAACTTAAATTATGAAGCATGAAACGTGGACGCAGAAGATCGAAAAATTACGTTGAAAAATTATCTCGTCAAATTTACTCAACCCAACTGTACCCACGGTTCGATTGGTGTGAAGATTGAGGTGATTGACGGGTGAAAAATTCAGTGAGGCAGGAAATTGTCGTAATGGACGTACGTGGCAGGCATTTCAATATCTGTGGGCTGACAAAACACGCAGCGCCGTTGTTGGATGTTGGAAACAATTGACAGGTTAATCACCGCATGCAGATTCATGCCCGAAGATCATGTTTTTTCATGCAATCGCGTCTAAAAATAGCGTATTTTTCCAAATTATCTTAAGTCGGATAACTTCGAAGTATTTTATTCTCATGAAATTGAATAAATGTGGTCATCCACTACTCAGAATAGCGTTTATTCTGTGCCTGTTGATAAAAAAATGTAGCCTTACAACGATTTTCTAGAAAATTCAGAATATATTTGTTTATTTTCAGAAAGTACGTTTAATAAGGATAATTTGAAGTCCAATTTTTTTGGTCCCTTCAATTTTGAATTAACGAGGTTTTACTGTACATGACTGTGTGACAATTTCAGCTATAATTAGTTGGATTCAAATCAGTTGCAGACAGCTGCTGGTTTTCTTAGCCAATATGTGTCCACCCATTGTTGCAGATATACATAATTAGAACTGTGGGGTATCTTTTATGAATGCAAATGAAATCGTTCCTTTATTTACCTGAAAGATTTGATATCACAAGAAATATAGAATTACCAGCAATGTTTTAAAAGCGCCATTCAATTGCCTGTCGTTAGGTTTACCTCTAGCTGTTATTTGAAACAGGGGTTCCATGAAAATGTTTTGTTTTGAAACCATTTTAGCTGCAAAACAGTTGCCGTTACACTTTGGTATTATCTGAGGTAGTAACTCCTTTAGTATAGTACACCTTTAGGCATAAATTACAGTGGGAATGTACTTTCGTATGGATGAAGCATGCATATACTAGCGCTGCCAACCCTACATCGGCACTGGCATTGAGGGTGAGAAACTGAAAATATGGAGTGCGATACTCTGGAATGAAACAATTAATGGATAATTACGAGGTGATATTGTGCAAGATAAAAAGGAATCAGTTTCAATTGCATTGGAAGAAATTAGAACACTACTAATGTTATCATACATGCAGGGATTTAATTTCCTTTGAAATGAATAGCATGCAGCTGTAATGCCTGTTCTACCAAGGTGGTGGAAATAAAATATTTTTTACCCTGGTCCACATGGATATTTGTGGAAACAGAGCACTAGTCGCCCGTCATACTGATTTGCAGTGCTTTCCACAGCTGTGAGAGGCAAACACGATAACACTGGGAGATGCGTTCATGGAAGAAACATTATGCAGAAATGATATTCTTGGAAGAAACGTTCAGTAAACATGCCAATGGGGGAGGGGAGAGAGGTGCATTCTTTCTTCCCACAATGGTCACAGCCTAATTTTTGTGTGCCATCATCAAATTCGTTTTGAGTGTTGATTTAAAAATTTGAGCATTTACCAATAAGTAATTAAAATTTGTTCCTCATATATGTTCGATGCCTTAGCTAAAAACGAGCGCAGATAAATATAGCAGAAGTGATAATTTGGTATAAAGTTCAAATCTTGTCTACCTCTCATTGATTCTATTCCTGAACTGTTCCCAAAAGTGCACTGCTTACAGTTTAGAGTACAAAAAATGTAGTGAAGCATCTACACTGTTGTGTTATGAAGTAAGCAGTGCCTTAAAGCAAATGAAAAGCATTTGCAATATCTTGATTATAGGATCATGATTATGTTTTGGCATCTTTCTAGTTAATTTGATATTATTTAGGCATTACATTAAAGTAAGATAATTTTTAACAGTGTATTAAGATATTTTAAACTAAACCCGTCATAAAAACTCTACTGCTCATTATTACATGTTCATTATAGATGAAAGTGTTTACATCTTGGCGGATTTTAGGAGTGTTGGGTTGACTTACATCACAATATTACATCAGTATTCAACAGTCATTGATCCTATTAAAAATAATTTAAGATAAATAAAAAGGTATATATGTAAGTGCATACACCCTTGTAAGGTTTCTAAACCTTTTAAATACCGTATTTCTCCGAATATAAGCCGCACCCAATTTTTTGGGGTCTCCAACAGGGAAAAAAGTTAATATGTGAATATAAGCCGCACCTTTTTCAGTGCATCCCGTCGGAGTGTAAAAAGCAACTGACAGACGGCATGAGAGGGCCTAATTCATGCTGTCAGTGTTGCGAATTGTTTACAGCCATTCAGATCGCGCCGCAAGCCGCCCAAGACACACTGCTACCTTGCCTCCTCCCGTTCTCCTACGCCCACCCACTGCAGACCTACTCCGGTACTAAGTGTGTACGCACTTTGTGAAGGACCGTCGCAAGGATACCCTGCCAGTTACATAGGACATGATGCACCTTTAAGCAAACTGTTTGGCCAGATCTAAGGACATACCAAGGACTACATTTAAAGCTAGCCTTGGCTAGGTGGCGCGTTTCATTGGGCTTAAGTTTGCGACATCGCACGACGGTGTGCCAAAAGCTACCCGCCAACTTCGAAACTCGACTGATTTCCAGAAGTTCGTCACCGAGTGCCAAATGCAAAAAGAGTACCTTCTTGGACAAATCAGTAACACATACGAGACACCTGTTTGCCTCCACATGCCAATGAATTACACTGGAGGCGTCGAATATCAAGCAAGTTCTACTGATGACGTGTGGCTATGAGAAGATGAGAGTGACCGTGATGCTGGGCAGAATGGCAGACGGCCGAAATCAGCCGAAGAATTTTATGACAGTTTTTACATTACCTACGTAACGGTGACACAATGTTACCCATATTATCATTTAATATATTACTAAATTGTGCACCAATTTGACCTTTCTCAGTGTTATTTCCTACTTTCCCTGTGGCTTTGGCAAGTTTAGCTGGTGTCTGCGTGAATCCAAATGGCTGGTTTGCTCAAATCCGTCATTTTTACAAACATTTTTACTTAGGAAAGTTTTCGAATTTAAGCTGCACCTCGAATATAAGCCGCATCCCGATTTTGAGGTTCCAAAATCGGGAAAAAAAAGTGTGGCTTACATTCGAAGAAATATGGTATTGTCCCTTATTACCACCACGCATAACATCTTTTTGATACATACTTTCAATAAAAAAACTAAAAGGAATTAGTAGACAAAATCATTATTGCATTTTGCAGGTAGCCTGACAATGCTGACACTCATCACAAACAGAGATGAAGATGTGGAGAAGTTTAAGCACTCACGTCATAAGGATCATCACGGAGGTAATCAGGGTGAGTGGGTGGTGAGTCATAGTCCGCCGACCGCCCCCCAGGCCCTGAGTGGTATGCCGAGTGCATGGGGGGAGGGGGCGAGCGCTGCCTCGGCTGTCGATGATGATCCCCGAAGGTGGGGGGGCCCGGGAGCATGTCTGCACCTCGATGGTCGCCATAGCCGCTGCCCACGGGAGGGGGTGGAGGAGGGAAGCGCTGGAGGTCGTGGAAGCCCCCATGGGATGAGGGTCCTCCCCCACCACCTCCGCCAGATAGATGGGGAGGATTGCCCATTGGGCCCTCGTTCCATGGTGGACCTGGTTTGGCAGAGGAAACATGATTAATAATGACTATCTCTCTTCATACCGATTTTAAATGTCCACGGGATTCATCAAGAGAAAGAAAGTAGAAAATTAGTAATAGATATCACAAATATACTACTCAAATACCACACTTGTGAAGTTGTTACTGATTAGGGAATACATGGGTAAATAAATAATTGTAAGGACAATAACTTTTACTTAGGAGCAAATTTTTTTACCCCTATTTAAATACTCTAGATGCAGGGATGGAGTGGTTATTCTCAAAGACATTAGCATCCTAACCTGTAGCCTCCATTAACCTTTTTTCCCTGAAACTGTAGTAGAAAATGAGGGTGTGCATCTCACACTTATTCTGCCCTTATCGAAAACTCTTAGAGCTGCTACGCTCCCAGAAGCTCTGCAAGAGCCAGGTGGGGGATTGCATTCTTCACTTGCTTGCAAGTGAAGGTCATTACAAGCTACCACCCAACTCACTGATCTCTAAAACACCCTTACACCAGTACATTATGTTCACTTTGAGTTTTTGCTTGTTATTTTCCAGATTTTGACGTTAATATTTTGACCATTTCTACGTTAAGAAAAAAATTGCACTTTAATGAGGCATTCCACAAGAAATTTCTCACCATTGCTCATTTTCAAACACGATTTGATAAAGTTACACACAGTTAGAAATAGCAACAACGGCTTTATTCACCTGTGTGTCAAGTCGCATCCCACTGATAATGGTGGCATTAGACAAGTGATTTGAGATTATAGATTCAGGAAGAGGAATAAGACACTCAAAATTATGACTCAGTGCATCAGTCCACCCTCACTCTCAAACTAAATATCATTGAAGTTGGGTTCATTTTATTTGAAAGAGAATCAATTACTTCTATCCATTTATTTTGGAAGGAAAAAATGTGAGAGAGGTTTGTGAGAGAGAGTGTTCTTAAGAGCCTAAAAGTGAAGACACCTCTGAGCTTCACCATACCTAAGAGAAATGCAGCTTAGATTATGAGTGAGTATAGCAAACCCAAGTATTGCAAGGCTTTGGTTCTGGAAGAAAGTACTATTATCCCCAAAACCTCCCACTATGGGAATGAAGAAAGCTGGCTTTTTTCAATGTATTTAAAAGCAGGGTGACCATCTAACATGGGAGTACATAGTGCATGAGCTTATACAGTAATGGTAGTGCATTTACTTGTCCAGAGATTTGAGCACATACATGTAAACAAATATAGGACACGTCAAGTAAATAAGATTGAAACACAATCAAGGGGTAAAAATATAAAATTAGAAATGAAGAAGTATATGTAAGATAAAATGTCAAGAATTAATTTACAAAAGTAAATGATTTGTTTTTTAGAAATTACCTATGCTTTTTCTTGAAGATGGATATCTTTGGTTCATATTTCCTATTTTTTCATTTTCCTACAAATAACCAATGTTTTTTTCTTAAAGAGAGATATCATGGGTTCATATTTCATGTGGTAATATATATAATTAATAAAAATAAGCCCATTGATTAATACCTAACTGCCTCATTTGATCATAATTTTTGCAGTCAATTCTTACTGAACTTGAACCACTTTCCAGCTTACTTTCTTTGGTAACACTTAATTAGAAATAATTACTGCACAAACTTAACTTTGGTAAAATGTGTTGATTTCTACTCAAACTTTACTTTTTAAACAGCCCATCCCTTAATAAATAAAGACATTGTTGAGTTTGCTGCTCATGACACTACATGGCAAAAATAAGGCAATGATAGAAATCAGTACAAAAAAGGTCCAATGGAATAACTAACAACTTGGCAATGTTTAATAACAGTTTCATAGTAATACAAAAGGTTGCAGATTGTTGAAGATGAACTTATTTTACTCCAAAATGTGCTTTAAAATCAGCTGGCATATAATGAGGAGAGGATAACATATTGTAACTCTTGTGATTAACTTGTAGTCTACAGACACTCAGTATTAAGTAGAATGAGAGTCATACAATGCATAATATGTTCTATTATATTTATTATGTATTAGCTTCAACATAGAAAAACTATGAGACGCATAAAAAGTTAAATTTAGAATAACATCAAGGGGATCTACGCAGAGAAGATTGCCATACAATATTACATTTATACTTGAATTATACTTCACAACATGGAAACAGGGCAGCGAAAGGCGTTTAGGTCTCCCTCCAACAGAGAAGATGAAATGAGGATGGAGGAAGCAGAAGATGGATTTAGTGAATGTATATAGGAGTAAAAAAAACTAGACAAGTTTTAAGAACTAAAATGATGTTTTTTTCATAATCTTTGAATTTCATCAGAAACATTAGTTGTATATCCAAAGTATCTCCTTTTAGATTTTTTATGGTTATAATCCTAAAATGACTGTACTACTGGCAATTATTCAACTTTTTTATGTACCCCTAAACCACCAGTCATGTCCTTCTTAGGATCAATTACCACTGTTATGGATTCACTGTTACAGAGGAAGATCACATACATGATTAGCACAATCAACATTTTGATTACCTTCTGGCTGTGGCAAGATGTTCCCTTTAAAATGTGGGTTGAAATGTATTTTCTGCGGCAGTATGAAATGAGATGGTGGAGGACCAATCACGTCCCTCATTGATTCTTGGGGACCATCCCCCCTGCCATGAGCATAGCTCATGCCACCACCTCCTTGACGATTCTGCCCCATCTGCTTCCGTCTGGAGCCAAAGTTAGCCCCGGAACCACGCTGGTTGCCACGGAAACCACCCCTCTGGAATCCAGGCCCCGCACCACGGCCCCCACCGCTTCTCTTCCACCGCCCGGCTGCCTCAACCTTGTCATCCCCGGTGATCACGCCATCTGACATTCAAGAAAGGAAACACTTATTATCTACTAACATGTTTACGCTCTGATGGCAAACTAAAAGAGAGGAGAGGCAGAAAAATGATTGTCTTTGCTATATTCATGAACTTTTACAAAAATTAATTGAAAATTGCCTGAAAAGTTACTCTCCTTCAGCCAATGTTACTCTTGATGAAAAACTGCAAGGGTTCAAGGGTTGATGTCACTTTGTCCAGTACGTACCATCTAAACCTAAGAAATATGGTATAAAAATCTATGCAGTGGTTGACTCTTGAGGTGATCCATGCGTATAATTTAGAGATCTATGCTGGAAAACATCCTGAAGGTTCACGACTTGGAGTGAATATCTCATCTGACAATGTGGTCAGAAGACTCTTCGCACCATTGTATAACAGGTATATAACATTGTATAAAATAATAAGGTACAAATTCCTTGACCCTTCAAGAATATGTCAGAGCGTGGAGTAAAATCAAGCAATTTTGATTTTTGCCAAAACACATTTAGGTGTCAGAATCCAAAAAAAAATTATACTCGATGACGATGCTACAGACAATGCTACTGGCAAAAACAAAAAACCAGATATCAACACGTATTATAATAAACTCAAAGGCGGAGTGGACAATATAATTTTTAACCACAAAATTTGCAAAATATATAGTGTCTACTGTAACACCACATGATGGCCTATGGTCATATTTTATTCGACGCTCCATATGGCTGGAATTAATGCCCAGGTTATTACATATCTCGGGTAACAATGTAAAAGCTGCGAGATGACGTTAATTTATGAAGAAACTTCATGATGAGTTGAAGAAAGACCAACTATTTCGACAGGCAATGAACTGGAGAGGTATCACTCTCCCTCTTCAGCTTAAAAAAAAGGGGCTCACCTGAAAAATGGGAAATAAATCATCCAAACAAATCATTGCCGACAAAGCCACACTAGCTATAGCTGACCCTGTCCCCAACAGTTCGAAAATCAGTCAAGAACTACGAGAAAGTCGCCTAAGCACTGAAGCAATACAAGAAAATGGAGCCAACCTAGAAGAGCCTTCAGGAGGCCCTAATAGACTAGAGCATGATTAACAACAGAGTGGAGACTGGAGCTAATGGGAGAATTTTTCTTTCAATTTTCATGTCAATGAAAATGTTATACAAGAACAAGTTTATGTTATGAACATATGCAATATCTATGCTCTTTTTAATGATAAAGTAATGTTTCAAGTGATTTTAAGTTCTTATAACTTATTTTTAGCCAATTTTTAATTCAATGAAAATTATTAAAAATATGTTTATGTTAAAAAATTTACACAGTTTTGTAAAATAATATAATACAGGGTGTGGCAGCATAATCTGCAGATTTGAATTTGGTGCCAGAAAGCAAGGTATAGAGGGCAAATGGTCTCATTAAAATGGGTAGGTCAGGAAGTTTATTCTCTCTTCCACTTCAGATTAGAGGATGCGCTGGACGAAGCAACAGTGCACATTTTCCGTAGAGGCTTAATTTTCTAATGGTCACTTGAACATCATCACACAGCAAGCATTCCACACACACTTCAATATTGCCGACTGAGCTCATGTTCCTGGTCGGCAGTTGACTGTTATGTGGGCAAACACTTACAGTAGAACTGGCAGTGTGAAAAAGAGAAGATCCAGGGAACCGTCTGATCACCCCAAAACATCGAGAGAGAGAGAGAGACAGAGAGAGGCAGTCTTTTTTGCAATCTTCTCGGTGCTCAGCATGCAATCATACAGCTGCCCTTGGGCTGTCTGATCGTTCTGTGAGGTGAATTCTTCACAATGACCTCCACTTTCATCTGCACAAGATGGCTATGGGGCAAGAACTCACTGTACCCAATGTTGCTGCTCAGCAACATGCATGTGAAGCATTCCTTGAAACTTTGCCAGATGATATGCTTATGTTCTTCAGTGACAAGGATCATTTCCATCTTTCTGGAAGCATGAACAAGCAAAACGTGCACTATTGCAGTGTTAACAATCCCAGAGAACTTCATGAGGGGCCCCTTCATAGTGAATGTGTAACTGTTTGATGAGTACTGTTGAGAGCAGGGATTGTTGGTCCTTACTTTTGTGAAGGGAATGAGGTTGTAGTCTCAGTGAATTCTGATCGCTATGAGAGAATGATTGAAGAATTTATCTGGCCAAGTCTAGACAAAATGGATTTTGGAGATCTGTAGTTCCAACAGGATGGAGCCACAGCACACACAATGTGAACAGCAATGTGTTTCTCACGGGAACATTTCCCCGTGCGCCTGATCTCTTTGAGGGCCGATCTACAGTGGCTGACATGCTCACCCGATAGAGCCCCTTGTGACTATTTCTCATAGGGGTATCTGAAGTCCCTGGTGTACACCAATCATCCAAGGACCCTTGCTCAATAACTAAATGGCTGAAGGCGTAAATTTGAGGAATGTTACCGCAGGCATGACGAAAAAGAAAAAGTGGGTTTGCGGAAGATTGAGAATTCATGGTAGCCATTCGTTATGTCCATTGTTAGGTCAAGGAAATTAATCTTATTTCCTCCTGTCTCTACCGTGAACTTTATAGAATGGTGTAAATTGTTTACAACATTTAAAAACCTGTCTAGTTGACAAAGACTGCCAGTCCATACACACAGCACATCATCGACAGGAGCCAGGACAGCCATGAACATGTTTTATACGTCAAAAAAGATGAGCTTTGAGTTTGGAGGAGGTTTTAGTTGTGACAATTTCTGTGCAAGTTCATAGTAATACACGATGATATCTGGTTTTTTGTTTTTGCCATTAGCATTGTCAGTAGCATCATCAACGAGTATCATTTACATGAGCATAACATTTTTTTGGTTTCCGACACCTAAATGTGTTTTGCGAAAATCAAAAATGCTTGATTTTACTTCACGTTCTGACATATTCTTGACCTTGAAGGGCCAAGAAATTTTTACCCTATTTTTTTAAATGTCCCCATGATGTTGATTTCTTTTGTCCTCCATTTCTTCTGCCAGTGCCACATCTGAGAACCAATTTTCCAAGATTAAACTAGGATGTGTTATACAATGGTTTGGAGAGTCTTCTGACCACATCGACATATGAGATATTGACTCCAAATGGTTAACCTCCAGGTTTTTTTCCAGCATAGATTTCTAAATTATACGCATGGATCACCTCAAGAGTCAACCACTGCTTAGATTTTTATACCATGTTTCTTAGGTTTAGATGGTACACGCTGGACAAAGGGATATCAACCCTTGAATCCTTGCAGTTTTTCATCAAGAGTAACATCGGCTGAAGGAGAGTATGTCTGTGAATATAGAAATATGAACGAAATGTGGGCACCACCTAGAGGAAGAAGACAAAAATAAAATGGGATGTAAGATAGCAAAGCCAGCTGTAGAGTGGGAGCTCAAGCCAAGATGGCAATCAAGAAAAATGATGCCACTATTCGGCTCGAAATAAAATAAAGCAAGAAAAAAGAAAGCAATGCATGAAATCTAGTATGGATTGTGGCATTCTATGGATTGAAAGCCAGACAGAAAAAGATAACCAGAGAAGAATTAAAGCCACCATAATAACATTACAGAAGGAAGTTGAAGATAAAATGAAAAAATGAATTATGAAGGAGATACAAAGGGGAAAAGTACATATGAAATGCTATAAGGCAAAGAGATGTCAAATTGGCATTCTGGATTCTGCATTGGCTCAGGCTTGGTTTGGAACTGGTTGCCTTTAATTGCAACAGATTTAAGGGGCCATGGGAGTGTGGTTTGACTACACAGTTCACTTCTACAACTTTTCTTAAGCTGCCTGAGGCAGCAGTGCTTACCCAGAGTATCTGGAATGTTGCCGTAGGACTTTGACCCCTTGAGAGATATGACCGTTGTCCTCTCAGATTTGAATCTTCCCCGGCCTTCATCTTTCTCCTCTTCTTCTTCATCCTCTGAGTCTTTTAGGCCTTCATTCAGCTCCTCATTCATCCCTAATGGCTCCTCTTTCACCATCCCAGAAATACCTGCAAGCAAACAAGGACTTTCATTATTATTCTTCTAGTGGGGCAAAATCATCATTAAAACTATGGATACTATGGTCCAGAGTGCCCACAACAAAAATTTCACATTAGAAGATTCACATACTTGGAAACCTATGCACAAAATAGTTTAACCACATGGCTCTCCTCGGGCCTAGATCATGATCATGATCACTACTTGCTTCAATAATGTGCCACCCAACATCTAAGGGGGATATGCTGCAGGATGAAGGATGGTCATATATGACACGGAGTGCTAGAAAACTACCACCTTTTACTCAAACAAATCTTTTGATCCCAGGGAATAACACCCAGTCCTTAATTAAAGCTCTCCATATGTTCCAGGAAATTTGAGTGCTCACTGAAACAGTGCTATTCGAAGCATAAAATGGCATATGGAATGATATTATAATAAATAATGCATTCGCAAGACTCTGTAGACTGATACGAAGCTGTCCAGTGACTATTATTAAGGATGATGCTACAGCAACAACACCAGAGTCATTCCTTAATCATTTTTTATTCATACAATTATTTATGCAATAAGACACTTCTTAAAATATTAGCCATGAACATTAATAAATATAAATGAAATAATAACCTTCTGCAAAGTGATTGTTTTATTTAAAAAACAGGCTTATACTATCATCACCATTCACTCGCAATCAAGTTAACGAGGCACTATGATCAACTGGCAGCTTTGTCATCATCATGTGGGGTATATTGTGAAGGTAAGGAAAAAAACCTGGATTACCATGCTGCAAAACTTGCTTCCATTCTGGAAATATTATCAATATTTCACCAATGGAAATATTATAATATAACACCTGGATATATTATCAATACAATGCTATTAATAGTTTGGATAGGATATCTGCAGTAATCATCTTCATATTAATGTGATCCAAATGGCATTATTCTGTAGAAACAAAGGAACTCTACATAATAGCTATCTATTTCAAAGGCTTTGCTGTTCTCCTTACATAAAAATGAAATAAATGCTACAGTGGCCCTCATAAGAGGAAATGGTATATGCAAGAGGTAATTTTTGTCATCTACCACAACAGTAGTGCAACATTTAGGAGAAAGTTCTGTCCATTCCTCACATTTTTGGAATGTAAACCTAATAGACAAAAGTTACCTGAAAGTGTGGATTTACAAATGTTTCTTGCACAATTAGTAATGATGAGACTCATCTTACAGCAGACATGTTGTCTCAAATACATAAAGAATCACCCAGTTTCTACTGTTTCTACTGCTAGCATCAATAAACAGTGAGGGACTAACTAATGGATCTACTTTTTTACATAGTTGACAGTAAATGCGATTTACAATGCTGCCAGGCATGCTTTGAAATTAACACCATTTATGTGAAAATAAGCATTGTTAAGAGTTGTGGTCTAATGAGTAATTATAATGGATTTACTGCAACCAAGATGTACTTCAACACTTTATCATTCACAAGAATGCAGTAACAATTGATTAGAAATCTAATTAGACACAGAATTTCATATGGCAAGGTTTATAAGATACTTATGACTAAAACCTAACCCAATTGGAATTGAGGGTGTATCACAAAATACTCCAATTAATCAACTGAGTATGTTGTGCAGAAAAGTAGAGCTCCAACATGGTTGACATTTGATTTGATGAACAGTACAGCAAAATATGCAGCACAGCACAAAATATGGTGATTCCATATACATTTTTGAAAATCATGGAGCATGTCACTAAGAACATAATTAAATGTTTTATTCAATTTTATTTTCACCCAATTCATTTTTCAAAAGCTGACTTTGATGAGTTATTTCCCATAGATTTTGATATTTAAAGAAAATGTGGAAATAGTCAAGCAAGAAATCAGCAGAAATTGAATAGCTTTCTGTGGTCAGCTAAGCTGGACATATTTATGGGTACCATAAGGTGCTGCATAAACTTGATTCCAAGGAGGAAACCAGATTTGCCGAAGTTCCATCACACACAAATAGTAAACATTGATAAACAAAGGATAACCCCAGGTTTGAGAAATGCAGCGCTCAAAACATATAAAACAAATAAGGACCACAAGAATTCAGCAACAATTGATTAGAAGTAGACGCAGGCTATCACATGGCAAGGTTTTTATGAACTTAGATAGACAAAACTGTGATCAGTACGGAAAATCTGAATATGCTTAATGTATGCACAAAACTAAGATATTCATCCCTTCTGGACTTCTAAAAAAATGTAAGTTTGTTATACAATTGGAAGCTTAACCCTCAACTTCAATTGGATTGTATTATCTAGATATTTATACTCACCAGAATAGGTATGTACATTGTAAAATCCTGTTCTGGTTTGAGCTACATCAACAACATCTCAACTTACAAAATGTTTGCCAAACTGGTTATAAAATTTTCCTATATTGGATTGTAAAAAGCATCTGTACCATAGCAGCATAAACTGTAACAACTGTGGTGAAAGGGATTCATAGTAGCATTACAACCAAAACTTAGTTTACTGGCAATTACATAGATCTATTCTGCGATGATCACACTTGTATAGTTACAATATACCTAAATTGGACTATAAAAAGCATTTATGCTGTCATGCTTGTGTTTCCCTTTCATTTCTGTCACCAAAACAAAAACTTTGGGCAGGGGTCTGAAAGACTGTTGCAGAGGAGGTGAAACCAAACTACGAGCGCTCGAAATGATGCCTAGTCAGCATTATGAGTTTGGTGATGGATAATCATCTCCTTACACATGCAGGCAGTGGCAGGTGCCGGTAGAAATAATGAGGAACAAAGAGGACTTTTACCATAATGTGATTGTTTAATGCATAAATGCTGAGGTGGAATAAACTGCAAGCTGCATTAGATTGAGAGCAATATTAGGAACTCAGCTTATCATTACTTATTATTTGAAACTTATTTTTTCCCCTTTCTGGAGTTCCAAAGATGGGGAAGTGGGTGAGAGGCCATCTTATAACAGGATTCCACTTATATCTGTGCAAATATGGTATTTATAACACTTCAAACAAAAATACAGGAATATCTGGGAGCTTTTCACAGACCGATAAGGGTATAAAATAAAGACTGTATGGGGCAGCAAATGTCTACCTCAGTGATTACAGGACTAATGGTTGATATAATATAGGCTGTGGCTATTACAAAAATTCTTTGTTTTAGTGCATTCAACTCTCTCAGAATTTGCAGCAACCAATATAATGCTGGATGTTCCTGGGTGAATAAGTGGACCAACTTGTATTTACAAGCAAACTGATGGCACTAGGTTAAAAAATGCTACATTTGATGAAAACACTAACACATTTTGAAATGCATCATGTAATACTGGGGCTAACACCAGATTTTCAAACACCAGAGTCCAGTTCGAGTCACTCACTGTTATAAAAATTAAGTTTCAAGTTGAGTTACCAATGATGCTGCGCAATAAACTGTAGACTATGAAAAATTGCAAAAATCTCAAGGGATTGATCATGACTGGATTGATCTGATTCAATCAGAGGTAATCTACGACGACTTCCTGGCCCAGCTCTCAAACCAATGCAGTGTTAAGTTAATAACACAATCATTTAAAAGCTTTTTACAACCTAACCTAGGTAAATTGTAACCATAAGTGTGTGACCAATTGAATTTTCAACATGGCCGCCAGTGGGAAGACACGTACTTCGCTCGATCTGGTGATTTTCAGTGTTTCTGTCCTAAGTGCTTCTCTTTCGGTGCTCTCCTCCATCTTTGTGCATGCTGTTTTGTCCTGTGAAAACCTTTTGTTAGTGGTGCATCCTCTCCACAAAATACCAACAGTAATAGAAGATATAGTTTTTCTGCCTAGCCTCGTGTGGTCTGTCACCCGTCTGCCTTCGTCTACTGGTCTCACCATTGCTCAGGTCATTTGTAGCTCCCATAAAAGTGTGTAATGGAAGCAGATTATTATAGGAAAATTGTAACTAGTAGGACAAACATTTTGTGAGTTGAGATAACGTTGAAAAAACTCAGACTGGAACAGGATTTTACTGTGTCCATACCTACTCCGGTGAGCGTAAATATTTAAATCATGTAATTCCATTGAAGTCAAGGATTCTGCTTCCGACTGTCTGATGAATACATTTTTCTTCGTAAGTCCAAAGTGAAAAATTATTGTCTTTAATTCATGCTTATATGGTACACCATTTTTCCAACCACCTAAATTGAAAATTATTGAAAACTTAAACTAAACTTTACTGGAGTCAAGTTTTTTTTTAACATGACATGAATTTCGAGTTGCTTATCATGTAAAACCCTCCTTCCCCAGAAGACAATGAATGATAGCAAATTTAATGCCATACCTCCTTCATCATCCAAATCTGCAGTGGTGGCATTGTGGTCATTGTCCAATTCTGATTCTATTAACGACTTGTGCACTTCTTGATCATGGTAAGATATTGAAGCTTCCTGTTGCTCTTCTCCGTCCAAATCATCCTGGAAATCAAACAATTGAAAATCATCTGGATCAAAACCTCAACGTTATAATTTAAAGAGGTCTCCACTAGGGACACATTTACACTTTGAAGTTCTTAACATTTTTCCAATATATTATCCTTTCACATTTTTCTCAAAGAAATCATTCTTATTAATATATAAAACATAGACTTTGTAACCCAAAGAAAAAGGTGCCCCTCAAAAAATTTACTGATCAAGGCCAGGATTTGTATAAATTAAACATAGAAAATGAACTAAAACCCTCGCAGGTTGAAATCGCCCATTCACCAACTTAACAACCTATTAACAGTCCAAAATGAAAGAAATCCTCTTCGCCACCTTCATTCGTCTTTCTAGCGAGGCCTGCAGAAGAATTGGAAGGGAAGCTACTACTACTACTTTCTACTTCACTACTTTAAGCAAAAGAAAAAAAAACTCAACTCGGAGGCTTTCCTTCATCATGCAGTCTTCTCAAGTCACCGGTGTTTTGACGGAAAATATTTTGCTTTCAAGTTCTATTTCAACAATAAAGAAAAGTAAAACAAAAAAATAAAACTAAAGGAAAGGTTTCCCATTACTTTTAAGATACAATAAAACTCATTTATGTATAATGATCACACATGTAACCAAACCTTGCCTGAAGCAAGTACTAATGATACAAAATCCCCACGAAAGCACACTATTCTTAGCTCCCCTGGCCAATAATTACCTCATTCATAATGAAATTATTGCCATATTTGTCCAATGACCTTACCATCTTACATCATAGGTTGATCTTGCACACTGCCTTCACGTAAGCCTACGTGCAGTGCTGCTGCTGCCTGACAAATCCTGCCCATGAGGTGTTTGGTTCATAGGGAAACTCAGGACTGAGAGCTCCTTAACACTAGAACTGCAGCAAATCTGGCTACCCCTCAAACAGCCATTGGGTCTGGCCAGACGCACCTCCCATTTTCAAAGATTTCATTTGAGAAACTGAGCTACTGATTGCTTCTATGCTTTTCCAGCATCATATCAGGCCTAAAATTAATTGATAACTCGCTGGAAGTTTTGTGCACTACCAAAAATTCATAAACAATAGAAGGACGGATGGTGTAACTAGACACTTTTATGTAATTCAAGCTGTTTTTTAAAAATAATTATTAGTGAATCGATTCTTTTGCTTTCTTAGGTATATTTAGCATGCATTTCAAATAGAAGCGCATAATATAATGTAATCTTTATCGCAAAACATTATACCACAAGTTATATCCATAAGGACAGCAAGGAGTCATTTGAACTCTCCTTACATTCATTGGGGTTTTTGCATTTTCCCTACCACTCCTCTTTTAGGGATTATTTTATTGATTTACATTAATTTTGACAGTTAATCATATATTTATATTGTAATTTTAGACATTTCTTATATTAGTTTGCACGTCCTTGACAGTCGCACAGCTAACGTAGAGTCGTCTACTGATTTGAACTCGCTGAACTTTGCAGACGACTCAGAAAGTGACCGAGTCTTCTTCCATCCATTGATGAAACATCTGCCGACTGCTGCTTCTCCTGGAAGTTCTGCTGTAGCGAAGTGCTCCTCTTCATTGGTGTAGTCTTTAAACCCAGCTTTCGGAAACAGTTCTACTTTGTTTGGCGTGTTACATGAGCTATTTTATTCTGACAAGGAGACATTGCATAACAGATGTTAAGCATGCAGATGAAATCATTTTTATCTGAAACTGGAGTAAAAATGCAGGAAATGAGTTTCAGCTTTCTGCCTTCAAGTCTGGGATTTGAGAAAATTGCCATTATACTATTTTGTCCCAGACAAGTACTTAACATCTCCAGCTTCCCATCAGAAAGTTCCCTCGGCCTCCAGAAAGTCCCATGACCAATTAGAGCTATGTCTTCCCCAAAAAGTATCATTGGATTTCAAAATAGAAAATATTTGTGCTTACCGAGCAAAGGATAGAATTCCACAATTGTCTACAATACTCTTGAGTAGTTGAAAATCCAGGAAATGGGTTAAAAAAGAAAAAAACTACTTTCTTTGTCATACACATTTGGAATAATGCATCTTCCGTGGTTTTTGAAGAATATTTAACAAAAAAAAATCAGCTGCCCGTGAGCCTCAAACCCAATATTTCGTTAATATATGAGTCTAGCACCTTAGACTCTATGCCCTTGCGCCATCTGACGGGAAGCGCGAAATGTTAAGCATTTGACGGGGACAAAATAGTATAATGGCAATTTTCTCATGGACCCAGGAATTAGGGGCAGAAAGCTGTGACTCATTTCCCACGTTTGTACTCCAGTCCAGATTGAAGATTTAGTTACAGTGATAAAGGAGAAGATGGACAAGACAGCCAGAAGAGTACTAGGCCCCAAAGCAGAATGTTTTATCTTTTTGCAATGGTTGATGCTAACGGTTTCCGCGAGTGCGGGTGTTTTTGTTTGAAATCGTAGAGGTTTTATGGTGAATAACTAAGCCATTCACACATGATCATTCCTTGTTTTTATTGAGCTTAGTAAATGCTTCAATTTCTTCTTCAAAGTTCTTTATAAAATTATTGTTAAAGCAGCCCTCCTTTTTGTTATGCGACAATATCACGCCGTCGCCTGATGTTCTGCTTTGGAGGTACAAGGGAATGATGAGGAAAGATAGTCATTGAAACAGTTCAGGAGCGGGTAGATGATGCAAAGTAGCAAGAGATGTTGGATATTGATGACCATGATACAGGGAGGGCAATGACCTTCCCTAAGGATTGTCAATGACTGTCTCAGCTTATAAATTTTGGGAGTATGCAGATCGATGGCCCCTTCATGCAATGCAGGCAATTGTTCTCTGTCCCTCTTGACCGTTCGCTCACAACACACGATTCTGTCTCATTTATCATTATCACATGTAATATGATGCGTTTTCTTTTATATTTAAAATTTTATCATTGGGCCATCACAATACTCCAAGCAATTTGCTCTGCCCAGAAACAATGCACAAGTAATGCTAGGTTTAAGTAGCAAAAACTCACTTGACTTTCATTGAAATCCCCTTCTTCAGCATACTCCGTGTTTTCTAGATCAATTTCTGCAGCATACAGATCCAAAACATCATCTCCCAGTAAATCATCAGAATCCCTGCAGAGATTGAAATGAAAGAAATAGAACTGGACTTCAGCACTTTTCAATAAATCGAAATGGATATAATGAGAAGGGCACACCTAATGCTGATTCCAAGTCATTTTCTTGAGAGTGAATTTATGAAAATCAAATTCAGAACAACCATTGCACAATAAGGTTGCAAATTTTAATAAATCATCAAATTTAATTTTATGATACAATACAGATGTATTTTACTAATAAAAGGTCGCAAAAGAAAATGCTTTTGAATTAGGAATTATGCCTAAAGGATGAAAAATGTACAGCATCAAGAGTATTGACATAACATTCATCAAAGGAAAAAAAAAGCTTCACTGAGATTAAAAAAGTAGGCCCTTAGTCTAACATGAATGATGATAAATAATGCTGTAACTAGTGGATAGAAATGAAAAAGGGAAACCTATTTGTAATGTCATTGGATAAGGAAGCGGATTACCAACCTCTTGGCGGTGTACCTGGTGAAGGCTTGTCCAGCCAATATCGGACATATTATGTCCAGTCTAGCCATCTAACACTGAGTTAACCTTTATCTACCGAGCGTGTCTCTCCGGCACAAAAATTGTGTCCCTAGACTGCCGAGCGTGTTCATTTGGCACATTGATGGACATTTAAAAAACATTGGTCATTTAAAAAACCCAGGCCAGCAAGGCTTACGACTACGGAAAAACTCAGGAAGTTAAAGGTTAAAGTGATTCCAAGAAGGACCTGATGTGCTAACCACATCCGATGGGGGCCCTTGCCTAGTTAGGTGTGGCAATAATAATGACAATATATCCTCTAACAAGGGAGCTTGTTAGGAGTGGACAGAAGCCCTTCAGGATAATCTCCTCATATGCTATACTCCAAGCTAGCCTGATCCCAGGAACACCCATTTCAAGGAATCTATCAATGAAATGAAGCCCACAACTCCCAGTAAACAAGAGTGCATAACTCTCATGAATGTCTTCCTATACCAAAGAGAGATGACAAAGTATCTCATAATTCCCACTTGGGCCATCCATAGAGAGTTAAAAGAACTTTCTTCAGATTATTCATTACTAAAGCACTCACAAGTCTATTGAGAAAAATCACAGGAAACAGTAAGGGAGAAGAATACCTTTAAAATATTGAGACGATGGTGGAAGTCTGCTTTCAGCTGTTCTTCAAGGTTTGGTCTACATACAAGACAGTTTCTCCAGCCATCATACACACATTTTCTGACCTTAAGTATCAATGAAGCTTGTGATCTGTCATTTATAGTCAGGTCTCTGGTAGACAGACAAACCATGAGCTGCATTGACGCTTCAGAAATGAAGACGCCAGCAGGATGGATGGATGGAAACTATTGTTACAAAAAGACCAAACATGGATGGACACCCAAAAGCAGGCACCCACCACTCTGATTGTCTCAGAAACCTTCATATTAACTGCCCAACTGATAGGTACAAAAATTACTTCCTAATAGTTACCATTAGTGGTTATAATAAAAATAGTGAGACACTAACATAAGAGATATTTAATACACAAATGAGGTTGAGGTTCTGATGGTTGTACATGGTTTTTGGATGAGTGGTAGAATTCTGAAGAAAAGAAATGAAAAATGCTTACCCATTGATGTTACTTTCCCTTGTGTATTGATTTTTCCTTCCAGTTGACTTTTTCAAGTAACTGATGTTTTCATGGTGTGCCTCCTGAAAAGTTAAATTAGTTTAAACATCTGGAATAGATAACATAAGTTTTTCATAAAAAACATGCAATAATTATGAAAATTTAGACTATAAAAGATTCTGGGAATAAATATTTGCGATGATTCTGGGTGACCATTTGTTTTCTTAATTGCATATCAGTGGTCTCTGAGTAATAGCACCTTCTACCAACAAAAATATAAAAGAGCACATGGCCATGACACATAATCATCACAAGAGACTTCCTCAAACTAGCATCTTTTGACATATAAGTATGTACATACTATCCATGACCAATGCTTTATCACGATATACACAGGTAAAAATAATGTACTTTATACCATGCTCCACATTTAGTTGACAGTAAAGGCCTTGTTAAGAATGTGGTCCCTAAAGTTATACATTACTCGCCCATCATTACGAAATGAGGAAAACCAATACATATTATCACCCCACTAAATCTAAGCATGTTACTTTAAAGAGTAATACTAGCATATTAGAAGACTCCTAGATGCACAGTTAGCATTCTAAAAGGCATAATGTTAATTTTTCCTGCAGCTATTAGGAATATCGCAGCCATTGTCTTATGGAATATTATCCAGGGAAATCTCTACAATAGCCCATACTGTCAACAAAATTTGGTATGCTCCAAAGCATCTTGTAGGAAGGGTTTGCCATTGACATTGGCCAGTAATTTCCTGGATCTTATATGCTACAGTTATCAATGATTGAAGAGACAAATGACTACTTCCTACGCAGAAGTACCACTATAGAACTTTTATACATTGAATTCCGCAATCCAGTAACGGTGAGATATGTAAGTTGAACTCTTTGAGCACACGGCATTTTCTCTAGACCATGGATTAGTGGTTTGAAATCAAGTTCTAGTATGGGTTAATGTTTGAGAAGCAGGATTCCCAGGCAACAACTTTTTCAACCACTTAAAATAACTATTTCCATGAAATTCAGAGGAAACAATCCATCTATTTTGCAATTTGCTTTCATGAACAAACATTTCTTCCACCAAGAAAAGTAATGGACGAGCAGAAAATAATTTGCTGGAGAAGCAGCCATATTAATTTCAGACATATTAAAGAGCAGTAAAAGGCAACAGAAGGCTCTGGGGAGGAGTAATTTAACATATGACAATGAGAATTTTGTGCCTTGATTTGCGTAAGAAAATTAAGAAAAGAGGTGCATTCAAACTATAAAATCACTCCAAAAAGCGGTTGATTGTATGGCTAAAATTTATTGATATGACTGTAGTAGTGGTACTTTTTTCTGAATTAACTCTCGAGAAAGCTGACCAATGCAAGGGTAAATGTTGTACTTGGGAGAATGTATTATTGGCTTTTTTTAAGAATAAAATCCATGGAGAGAGTTAGTGATTGCAAGGGTAAAAGAAAAATTGTGAAAATCGATCATTCTCTAATAGAAATTTGAGCAAAAGACCTGGAGATTTGAAGACAAAATTACACTTGCAATTCAATGCAGAGTTTAAATCATTGTGCAATTGATGGGTGTGGCTCCATTGAAAAGAGTAATTGACGAAAATTAGGGAACATGCATCACAGATTCTATCTAGCCACCCAAAGATTGAAAATGACAGGAATATTTGAACATTCATGCCATCGTTAACACACTTCCTAAGATCTAGTGGTAACCGTAGGCTCTGACAACACTGCAATTAATAACTAACCCATTTCTCATAGACTCAACACAGAAAACTTTTAGGATCACTTTCCTAGAGTATAACCTAAGTGCTCTAGAGTTTTCATGAAGTAGTTAGTCGATTGCTATTTTCGAGTTGAATGAATGCTCCTCCTTGTCATGTTTAGCAGCATTCTAAGTAAATTTCCCGCGCCCAGAACAGAACTGTATGTACAGCTGTCGGAGATACATAGGTTATTTGTGCGCTCAGCATTTTCATCTGATTCCAAAGACTCATGCCGTCACTGTACTCCCACCTGTACAATGTGCCTTTGTTTCATCTATACGACGCCGTTTAAGTTAATTTGGAATGTAAACAATGACTTTCACCAAGCAGGCATGACCTTTTGAGTAATAACTCAAAGTTGAAAATAAACGACAAAATAAAATTAATTTTATATTCCAGGACCTTGATGTGAGGGAAATGAAATCTTTTCTCTCCCATCTCCGATTTAGCATATCTGATCCTAAATCGTCCACACACGATGTCCTTTCGACAGTTAATACGGTGATTCAAAGGTAATTTACAGATACATCATTTACGAGGAAACCCCTTATCATGTTTCCTCTGGCGACCAGTAATTTGAGCAAATACAATAAGACCTCCTACGAAGACTCCCCGAGAAGAGACAAACTGAAGTTGCAAAGCGAGGGAATGAACCATTACATCGAAAAGTTAAATCAGATTCGTTAGTGTTCAATTCTCAATACGTGGTTAATATATCACTGCAACTACCTACAGTCATTCTTACTTGTTCATCATCATCGGCATCAGCAAGAAGAGCTTCCTCCTCGTCATTTCCAAGATCATATTCTCCCTCTCCATCATCGTCCTCAAGTAATGTATCATCACTAGAGAGTCAGAAATTACAATAAGAGGAATTCTTAAATCACATCCACAGGTAATAAACCTCAATATCATAACAAAAACAATGAAAATATTGACTCGATAGTCGACTGGCACAAGCTTTTCGTCGGAAAGTATACATGAATTGCCTAAGAGCTAATTACTGCACTAAGTAATCCATCCTTACTTTGCACTAGACATAGCTGCGAAGTATTCCTAGTGTTTTTTCAACTTCTCAATATAAATTTCATCGCCATCACAAGTACGCCATCTTGAACTTCAGACTTTGTGTTTCACGCAGTATCAAATTTGTACCACAGATGGCGTAGTGGTAAAGAAATACGCAGAGTCCTCTACATTGCACTAACTATACTACAAAATTGGAATAAAAAAGTCGTCCCTTTCATCATATTGGTTCCATTGGTTCGATTGGTTCTCTACGGGTCTACGGTATTGGTATTACATCTACATTAGTTGCCCTACGGTTCTATGTGGTTCTATGGTCCCTCCACGGCCGTAGTGGTGTATGTTTGGTAGGGGTCCAATCGTAGAATTCTTTGCTGGGGAGTTATTATAATCTTTCGGAGTTATCGACAGACCCACAGAAGAATTAGCAGTAGACTGGCATCTCCGTTCCCCGAGTAGTATGATTTGTGACTGTTGCATAACGTGCAAAGCGAGCGTAGTTATCAAACATTATCTGAGGTATTCAGGGATTTGGTATCATGATCATCGTGATTAAGCCTGGAGAATGAATGGCTTCATTCTCTCGCGTTTTAAATCTTTACCATAAACATTGTCACATTTTCTCCCATTGTCATTATGTTTTTTAACTATTTCGCTAAAACCGCTAGATGTTTACCTTCGAAGCATCTCGGCCAGAAATGCTTCCATACATCCTTCAGTAAACATTCTTCTGTTGAGTTGACTCAAGTTAGGTATTCTAATCTGAAGAGAGGGAATTACTCAAGTCTCACAGACAAGCACGTTGCTTTTTTCGAGTCACTTCTCTCGAAAAGCCGAGTTCTAACCGATGTGTCAGATGTGGAGTCTTATAATGTTGATTGGTTAAAAACAGTACGAGGTACTTGGCTGAAACAAAGAATTAGCATATGTTAATTTAAAACTTGTCACTTACGCTCATAGTTTATTATATTTTTGGGTTCAGGTGCAAGCACAGTGGTGCTGAAGCCGAAAACAACCGAGGAAGTCTCAGCAGTTCTAAGGTTCTGTAACGAACATGTTTTGGCGGTGTGCCCTCAAGGTGGAAACACTGGGTTGGTCGGAGGGAGTGTGCCGGTTTTTGATGAAATTGTGTTATCTACGGCATTGATGAATGAAATCATAAGCATCAATAAAACATCAGGTTAGAAATTGATCTACGACCTTTAACTTCCCTTACCCCGAAAGTGAATCCCTTTCCCAGCTGGTTCTTGAGTCCCAGTAGGGAGGAAGAAGGTGCAGAAGACAAAAAAATGTGTGGGTAACTGGGTAAACAATTTGGTAAAATTGCGTGCGAACAGATATACCCCCCAGACACGGGATATATCTGTACATTACCCACTTTAGTTTTAGTGTGGCCTGACTCGCCCCACAGAGACGCATGCATCTAGTATTTGCTCTGAAGAAGTTCCATGTATATTAGATTAATATTGCAAAAAATGCACCTTATGATGTCAACTTTGAATCATAAATCAGCAGTATCTCTTGATATCCTATGCCAGCATGTTGCATTTCATCATGTTTCCACCCAGATACTGTTTTCGTAAACTTAACATTTAGCCTCGAACTATAAATTTATTACTGTGCTTTTAGTGAAGCCCAGCTGCCACCCCACAATTTTGTCTTCTGCACTTTCTTCCTCCTTACTGGGATTCAAGAATCAGCTGGGAAGGGGATTGATATCAGTCTCTTTCTGGGGGCAGTCAAGCTCTCCAGCATTGCTCCTCTAAGGAAGAAGTATTTTATGAAGGTAGAGGCACTATGAGGTTGAGTAATCTTGAGAGAAAGCTGTGGCAACAGTAACAAAAAGCAAAGGACTTTCCCCAACATCATATTCTATAAATGAGAGGTCTCATGGAGTACATTTTTTCAACTGTATGAGGTAGGGGGATGAATGTACAATACCTCTTACAGTTCGTACTCTAGGTGTTATTTTAAATCGTGATGTTATCATTTTCAGCTTCATATGTGAATTATAACTCATAAAGTTAAGAAAAACTTGTGTATATACGTAGCAAACATTTCCAACAAATATATACATAAATACCCTGGTAAAAGTGATGTATTTTCAAGCTGCACAAAATATTAATTAGTAGTAATTTAGTAATTTATTTTTCCCCTGTTGACAAGTACAATAGATGATACAAAATATCACAAATCATGTAATTGTATAGGGTACGTCAAGAGTATTTACAAAAAAAAGGATATTCAATAACACCAATATGTAATATATCAGTACAAGATATCATTAAAATATTACACTGAGCTTATGTAATCATTCACACTATAAAAACAATTTTCATTTAGGTACATAAACAGTTTCTTTTTAAAAATAGTTAATGATTTTTCATTTTTTAAGCTCATGGGTAACTTGTTATATATTTTTATGCATACAGAGCGGGGACCTTGGGACATCATCGACATATTGGCAGATACCACACAATCAAGTGCTCATGAAGTGTGCAAGAAAAGTTCTGCATGCTAGCCTAAGTGTTCTTGGTGCATGATTTGGAACAACTGGGCATTTATTGTTCAATCATGCTATGTAGCATTCTGTACCTTTCTGGAAGCGTTTACAAAGTGTCATGCTTGCTTTGTGTTTTAATTGTTTTACTGTGTAATATATTAAATTGAATCATATTATTAAAAAATGAAATCATAAAATTCAAATTATAACGAAATATTGTAATTTGTGAGCACACACTGTCAATTTGTCATGTGTTTTTCAACAATTTTCTTTTTATCATGTTGTGATTTCTGGGTGATTGAAAAGTTTTTTTTTTTACAAGTGACATGCTTCTCGGAATTTGTGAGAATTTTCTGGACACTCGTGGCAAGTTCTGCTAATGCTTCATTTTTGCCAGGGTGTGCATTATCAACGTCATTGGTTGTTCAATCCCAAGATTAGTTGACTGCAGCCCTCCATTCTTCCTTAGCTAATGCTAGCTCCCTTACTTCCTGGTAGCTCTTTCTATGTACTTCCCTCTTCATTTGGTCTGTGTATTTTTTCCTGGGCCTCCTCTACAGACTTTTTCCTCCTACCTTTCTTTACATTATGTTCCTCAAAAACTAGAGATAGGTTGAATAGCATTTTTCTCGAATTCGAATATTGAGTTCGAATATCGAGTTCGAATATTAATATTTTTTCGAATATCTCACTCAATTATTACATGGGCGTCTTTTAAAGAAGATTGTGAGAATGTGCAAGATTTAAAGATTTAATTATTATTTGTATTTTACTACGTTAATTACATACTTACTTATAATTTAATAAAGAAATCACAATTATTTTAAAAATTGAATTTGTAAAAAGTAAGTGTCATCATGCTACGAGGAATCAAAAAAAAGGACCAACCAACCTCGCGAGCGTTTGAAAATTCATTCATTTGCTTTTTATGTAATTCCCCTGAAGTTATAATATATCATATGTGTATATTTATACTTGAAAGATGAAAT
This sequence comes from Ceriagrion tenellum, assembly GCA_963169105.1. Classification (NCBI taxonomy): domain Eukaryota; kingdom Metazoa; phylum Arthropoda; class Insecta; order Odonata; family Coenagrionidae; genus Ceriagrion; species Ceriagrion tenellum. The sequence continues at coordinate 14,075,680 of OY720639.1, forward strand.
TTTGTTTGAAGTATTAATTAATGAATTTGTAGCAGCCAAACCTGGTAGACCAAACGCTTTGTAACATGTAAGACTTCCAATGACCACGAATTTAAAAAACATTACAGTCAATTCGTGTAATATATTCGTGAGGGTGACATTATTAATTTGTGGTCTCGAATATGGAAAGTGCAAATAGCTCATTATTCGGGGTATTCGAGAATTCGACTATTCGAACGTCCCATCTCTATCAAAAACCTGTTGTGCCTCGGGTTTTGTCCAATTTATCTGGTTCTTCTTCCCTCTATGGTGTTCCCTACGGTCCTTTCCTCATCTACTTCTGTTAACTTCTTAATGTGTCCATCCATATGATCTTCAGCATCCCCCTTCAAAAACAAGTTTGGAAAGCTTCTAATCTTTTGGTTTTCTTTTATTACTGTTATAGTTATTTTAGAAATTTGAGAATATAGTGAAGCTGGTTGAGTTCTGTGTGAGCCCTCTCCACTGTGAAGTAGGCCCTCCATGTGGTTCAGACTCATAGGGTCAGAGGTCTCAGAAAGAGGTTTGTGAAAGTGGAATCCTTCTAATGATGGTTGACCATCGGTAGACCCCTAGAAACCTCCTTCTTCTGGGCAATGTAGTTAATAGTCTTGAGCTCACGTTCAAAGTTGGATTTGGACGGGGGAATGCTTATTAATCTGCGGGTCATGCAATTGAAGCTGGATAATTTATGGGTGATAGGGTGGCAAGAGTATTAGTATCACTTGATCTGTACAAGTTGGTTTCCTGAAGATTGAGAAAATGTGTTTTTTTTCTGATCTCGATGGTGAGGTCCAGGAAATTAATGTTTTTACCATTCAAACCCAGTTCTATGATGAAGGTTGGCAATGGGTGAATGGAGTTCTGGAATTGTAAGGAATGTTCCAACTGTCTTTCACTGCCTGTCCAACAGCACAAGACATCATCAACATATCTAAACCAATATAATACATTTTTAGAACATATATCGTCAGTGAAGATTTTGCTTAATAAATTCTCCACGAGTATTTCTATGAGGAGTAGGGAAATGGGTGACCCCATAGCCAATCCGTCCTTATGTTTATAGTAAATGCTACAGAATGAAAAATAATTTTGATCAACACTAATTTGAAGCCGTGGACATAATTCCTTGATGAGGTTCTGATTCACATTGGCGTTGATCAATATGCTTTCAGCATAAACTAATGCTTCAAGTGTTGGTATAGAGGTGAAAAGGCTGCACATGTCAAAAGACTCCAACTTAGCGTTAGTTGGGAAGGTGATGACCAGAAGACGTTCAGATAAAGAAACTGAGGTTTCTATAATAAATGTGGGTTTGAAGCCTGAGAGTTGCCGATAAATCTTTGGAGAATGCTTATGGAAATTGAGAGTGATGAAGATGTACTGAATGCTTTAGTCACTGGTACTCTGAAGAATGACATAACATCTTAAACAGTGCAAACCAGGTCAATGTACTCTGCCTACAGTAATAGGAGGGATTGGTGCTTTATCTTAGGAAAGTATCCTTTCTGGTAAATACTAGAAATTGTTTACCTTCTTCAATTTCTCTCCACATTTTTCTCTGGTTGGAAAAAGGAATTATACTTTGATTCAACTGATTACACATATGGTTAATTTTATGTGCAATATCTGTTATCTAAAAGCATCAGGAAAGGGTGGAAAAATCACCACTCTGTGACTTCTATCACATTTATCTAAATTTCACAACTTCCATGTTGGTATTTCTAACTCCTCTTGTCATAATGGTGCTACAAAATATCTGCTTCAGTACAAAGGATTTGTTTTTATCAAAAGATTATAGGTAAGCAGTGATGGTGAAATCAAACCTTAGACTTCCTTTCCTTCGATTCCAAAGATTATATTCCGGGCATTTTGGTTCTGTTTGTTTCTCTCTCTAGCAAACCATACTAATTTGAATTGTCTCATTTCTATTACAACCTAACCACACTTAAGGTTCAAAAACTATTGCACACAGGAATGTGCCTGCCTCTTCTGTGAAAATTCTAACACTAACTCCAGGATATGCTTGTTGCTCTATTATTCTCCTTGATCAATTGTGGTTATGTACTTACGAATGAATCTCTTCATGGTTTTTACTGAGTTTCTGAATGAAAAATTTGTTTTCCTCCTAAATTTCTCAGGAAGAGGAGGCTGGAAATATTTTCTTACAAAAAATAAGTTGGAGTAAATTTAGATGTCATTTAACAGAAATATCAACGCCATCCCAGGGTTACTCTTGTGAAAAATCCCACCAATTTTGGTAATTCATAAGTAAAACTTTACTTTGTCGTGAGCACTTTATTGTACTCCCGCTTTAGTTGCTTGAATTTTTTTTGTCAAGATAACAGTGATTTAATTCATAGATTTCTCTTTAAATAAAGGGAAAATAACTAAGTACTTTTATTGATTGATTTTTATCTAATTTTTTAGGACTGCGTTAACCTTTATCTTCCGAGTGTGTCTCTCCGGCACAAAAATTGTGTCCTTTGACTGCTGAGCGTATTCGTTTGGCACATTGATGAACATTTAAAAAACTGGTCATTTAAAATACCCCGGCCATCAAGGCTTACGACTGCGGAAAAACTCAGTAAGGTACAGGTTAATGTGACATTATGGTAGTGATCAGTCGATTGCACATGCAATTTCCAAGTAGTAAGGATGCTTGAAACAAAAGTCTACAGTCAGGGAGCATTTTAATGCAGACACATGGGACACAAATACATCCAGGTTTTACACAGAAGACGCCACAGACATCACAAAAGCAAAAGAAAGTCATTGATTGTACCGCTACCAACTTACAAAACACCCCCTCAATCGAGACATTATTATTCTACTCGCATCCCCTTCACACATTTCACATGACTGAATGCATTTAGGCCCTTAGTGAGTACATCAGATAACATCTCCTTGGTTGACATATAGCAAAGAGACACTATATTAATGTTAGTTCACAGGTTTCCATGGTATTGATCAGATGATGTCAACATTTTTCCGGGTTGCGTCCATGTATGTTGTTGGGTATCACAACAGTTTCACCAGCTATACTGCTGGCATCCTCAGGTGAAGGATAGCAGGAAGGTTCTTGGTTCATTCTTATATAAAAGAGATTTGGTGCCAAAAAATGACCAATACTTTGTCCAATCATGGAGCAGCATAGTGACTGTACGGTAGTCTTATTACTCTTTTCCATGCACTGTGTAAGGGGTATCCATCTTCTCTGTTGAAATTCATTGGCATTTTGATGATTTATATAGCTTCTCTTATCATTCTCGGGAAGTACCTATTTTCCTTGGCTATTATTTTGGGGTCTTCGAATTTTATGGTGTGCCCCAGTTCACTCCATGCATGCTCTGGGATGGCTGATGCTTTACATTGTTTATTTTGTGTCTTTCTCTGGTGTTATTTCAGCCATGTGCTCAAAGCTCTTCAGGTTTCACCAATGTAGGACCTGCCACAAGAACAGGGCACTTGGTATACGCCTTCGGAGAGTGTCGCTGGAATTCTGTCCTTGGGCTAGAATATCAGCTATCTTGGTTATACAGTTGAACCTCGTGACCACGTTATGCTTTTAAGGCCCTTGTGATTTTCTCCGAAGTCCCTGTGATGAAAGAGATGGTTACATATGCATTGGGGTCCAGTGTGGGTTCTTCCCATCAGTGAGGTGCTATGGTTGATAGGCCTCGTCTTACTTCTTTCTCTGCCCTTTTCAGGACCATCTCACTCCTGTATCCATTCCTTTGTACTGCTGCCGTCAGGTGTTTTATCTCGCTAGATACCTTATATGCTCAATTAACGAGTGTGGCTACCAGTGCAGTCTTCTGGCTAGAATGGTGATGCAATGCAGCATTCATGTAGCTATCGGTGTGTGTAGGCTTCCTGTATATGGCGTATCCAAGTCTCCCGTTTGTTTTCTTTTTCACCATTATATCCAGGAAAGGCAAATGATGCTCCTTTTACACTTCCATCGTGAACTGGATGTTGTGATGCTGGGAGTTTAGATGCAGCAGGAATTTGTCCAATTCTTCTTTGCCGTGTGGCCAAATGATGAAGGTGCTGTCCATGTATCATAGTCAAAGTGATGGTCATTTGTTGTAGGTCTCCAGTGCTTTCTTCTCAAAGTACTCCATGTGAAGGTTGGCCACTACTGGGGATGGTGGCGAACCCATAGCTGCTCCTTCCGTCTGCTCGCAATGGCATCCATTCCATTGGAAAAAGGAATTCTGAAGGCAATGCTCCACCAATTCCGGGAAGTCCTTAGGGATGCCACGTGATGTGAGTCCTTTGATAATCTCCAGCGTTTCTTGGATAGTAACGTTGGTGAAAAGCGATGCTATGTCAAAGCTGACCAGAAGATCGTTGTCCTTGATAGAGACATTTTTTTATGATGTCAATGAAGTGTGTTGAGTTCTTCACTGAGGCCAGTGTCTGCCTAACGTATTGTTGCAGAGACTGCGCCAGGTATTTGGCAAGTCTATAAATCGGGGCATCAATCTGGCTCACTATAGGTCTGAGAGGTATGTCCTTGTTGTGTGTTTTAGGCAGACTGTACAGTCTTCAGTACAGGTAAATGGGTACTTCCCGAAAATAATAAGAGAAGCTATAGAAATCATCAAAACGCAACGGTCTTAATAACCAAAGAAGAATACAAAAAGAAAATCATGCGGATACTCAGCAGCCTGACGTATAGGAGGATATATAAGTCAATTAGCGTCTCTCTATCAGGACCTAGCGGAGGGGCTAGATAGCGGTAAGCCAATAGACGGAGTTTTGATTGATTTCTCAAAAGCATTCGACAGGGTAAACCATGACATTCTCATGCAAAAAATAGGCTTGTTGGGAATTGATGGGAGGGTAATAAAATGGATAAATTCTTTTATCTCTGGCAGGTCACAAAGGGTTAAGATCGGCGATTGTTACTCTGAGGAATTCGATGCCAATTCAGGTGTGCCGCAAGGAAGTGTACTGGGACCTTTATTATTCACAATCTATGTGAACGATATTGGTGAAAATATTAAGAGCTCTGTTAGGATGTTTGCAGACGATTGCATTATTTACAGAGAAATGGTAAAAGTCGATGACGGCGTTATATTACAAAATGATCTAAATAATTTGGAGAAATGGGCGGATAAAAACGGGCATGGTCATAAATGCAAATAAGACAAAACTCATAAGATTCAGGAAAGGAAAAATAACTATATCAAATAATTATTTCATTATGGGCAAATTATTGATGGAGGCCAGTGTCTGTAATTACCTTGGAGTGACTTTAAATAGGGATTCGCATTGGGGGCCACATATTGAAAAAATTACGACAAAAGCTTTTAGAGTGTTATACTTTGTAATGAGGACCCTTGGAAAAAGTGGTAAGAAAACCAAGGAGTTCGCCTATAAGACATTTGTTAGGCCCATTTTAGAATATGGGGCGTCAGTCTGGGACCCTTATTTGGGAGGGGAGATAAAGCAATTAGAAAAAGTTCAGCGTCTTGCCGCAAGATTTGTGATGCAAAATTTTAATAGGAAGGCTAGTGTAACGGAGATGATGAGGGTATTGGGCTGGACATCACTAGAATCGAGGAGGAGGAAAGCACGTCTCAAGTGCATGCATAAGGCATACATTGGCGATCCTGCGTGGAGGGATATATCTGAAAGATTTAAAAAACCTAGTTATCTGGCGAGAAGAGATCACAAATATAAGATAGAGCCTCCAAGGCAGCTCTCAAACACACTGAAATATTCCTTCCTGCACCGGGGGATAAGGGATTGGAATGAGTTGCCCAAGAAAGTGCTAGAGCCCTTCCCAAATAAGACACTGACGCTAATGACGAGATTGAGGGGAGTTGTACTGTGAGGGTTTTCCCCCATATTTTTCTAAGGTAATAACTTTGTTTTTTTTTTGTATTTTTGGTAATGTCATTGTTTTAATTTTTACATGTATGTATAATGGTATTTTCTCTGTATCTGTGTTACCACCGGACCATATGGTCTACTTGTAGCAAATTCTTAATAATAATAATAATAATAGGAATCTGAAAATTGACCCAATGTCCAAAATGGAAAAAATCACCAGGGTGATCATCAAGCACTCATCAAATCCCAGAGAAGAACAACGAAGCCCACTTCCGACTGCAGCCAAACCACCAAGACTAGCATTCCAAATTTGGCTGACAACTTTTCACAGTAGGTTCTTTGGTCCAACTTCTCACTCAGTTCAGTTCCTGTTACCCTCATGCTCAGACATTCAGAAACATATTCCAAATTTTGGCATAAAAATTGCTAGACATAGCAGTCTTCAATTTTTCAACTTGGAAATCATCATGAAAGAATTTTAAAAAACCTTCAACATAAAGTTCACCAACAACAAGTGTGGTACCTTTCTTCCATAGATATACTCATGGTTCATAGTTGGACTGTTTGAAACCAATGCCAATCTGAATGATATGCACTTTCTCATACCAACATCTACTGGCTCGTTTCGGACCATACTCTGTCTTCTTAAGTTTATACACTTTGCCATCGCTCGTTTCAAAACCCTCAGGTTGGCACATATATATCTCCTCTTTTAAGTCACCATTTAGAAATGCTGTAGAAAGGTCAACATGGTGGCATTTCTCCAGCATTTCAACAGATCAAGCTTAACAGACAGAGAAAAGTCTCAGGGTACTATATCTTACAACTGGGACATACGTATCTAGAAAATCAATGCCATATTTCTGTGAGCATCCCACTGCTACTAGCCTGGCTTTGAACTTAGAAATCTCCCCATTACAGTTTCATTTGATCTTAAAAACCCATTTACTTTTAAAAACTTTTTACCAGCAAGCTTCTCAACTCCACAACACCGCAGCACATTTTTCACATATGGCTTAATCTCATCATTCATGGCTTTTTTCCAGTGAATACATACAATCTTTGCCTTCCAAGGCCTGACTAATAGCACTTTGTTCAAAATGATCATAAAACGCAACAGCACCATACAATAAAAGCAGTATACATCTCTAAATCAGCAAACTCTTTATCTTTTTCGGTCTCTCTTTGGATACCTGCTAAACTACATTTTCATTAATTTCTCCAAACTCATCTACATTTTCCTCCTCAAATTCATCATGTTCAGCATCAAAGGAAACTTGCTCAATATTGTTTTCCTCAGTTAGTCCATGCTATGGGCAATAAACATCATTTACATCTGCCACCCTTTTAGAACGCATAGTAAACTTACTTTCATCAAATTAGACACAATGTTCAACAGAAATACCCTTTGGTTCGTTAGGATCAAGCAAGGGATACCCTTAGCTTTCTTTTTCATATCCAACAAAAACCATACATTTACCTCTTGCAACCAACTTGTCAACTCTAACCTGTTTCAGTACATGCACATGTGCATCACAACCAAAACCTCTCAAATTAGAGTATTTCACAGGCATTCCAGTGAATGAATCTTCAGGAATACAATTATTAGCCCAGTATAGGGCACTTTGTTTTGAACATTGTTTGTATTGATAGCCTCTGCCCATAGTCTCTTTGAATTTTTATTTTTTGAATTGAATTTTACTTTTAGCTGCTTCAAATGTGGACCTATTTTTCCTTTCAGCAATGCCATTTTGCTCTGGCGTGTATCTAACAGACCTTTGTTGCATTATACCTTTACTCTTGGAAAAAGAACGCAGATCTTTGTTTACAAACTCACCTCTATTATCAGATCTAAAAACCTTCACTACTTTCCCCATCTTGAGTTTCACTCTGAGCCACATATTTCTTAACTCTGTCCTTTGTTTGTTTCTTATTGACTGAAAAATAAACACTAACAAACTTGGAATAATCAATTATTGTGAGCACTTACTTAGCTCCACTGAAACTCTCTGGAAGCGGACCACACAGATCAGCATGTACCAGATCTAAGATCTCCAAAACTTTAGGTGAGATAGAATGTGGAAAGCTTTGCCCAGATTGCTTATCCAAAGCACATGCAGTACTCATGTCATCATTTACATTTGTAATTTTCACATCTTCAGAATGAGAACACAACATATTCAGCTTTTGTTGCCCAACAAGCCCTGATCTTTGATACTTCAAATCGTAGTCCTGAACATTACTCACAAAAACTGACTTAGTGGCTGGTTTTCCATCAAGATGATTCAAACCATGTACTCGGCTTCCAGTTCCCGAGGTTGAATCATTAACTACACAATCATCAGTATCAATTTATTGACAACCTTTTGAAGTAAACAAAACAATATCACGATAAGTACGTTGACTCACGGACAACAAAGTACACAGTACTTAAACCCTGCAGAACGTAGAGAACATCTGAAATTCTATTGATTGCATTAACATTTGATGACAACTTTATATTGCCTGTACCAACCACTCTTAGCCTTCCATTATCACCAACAACACCACCTTGATCATACTCTGTCTTTGTAATTCACAAGGGATTTCATATCTGGCAACATATATCCTTCAGCACCAGAATCTATCACTATAGTGCTATCATGCAGTCATGCTGACAACACACAGAAAAGTTTTCTTTGGAGAATACTTCTTACCTTTCTCATCATAACTTTTTTTGTCAAACTTTTTCTCACCGGTAGGATTCTCCACCACGTAATCTTTCGGCAAAGGACAATCCTTGATGGGATGGCCCCTTTCATGGCAATGCCAACAATGCAGATTTGACCTATCTTTGTGTTGTTTGTTACCTTTCTTGCCAAGAGACCTCTTATTGGTGACAAAAGTAGCGCAATCAGTAGATTCAGCATCAGTGACATCTCTATGCTGACTGTCACCAAGAAGTTTGGTGATTTCAGTGTCCAAAACCATTTCCTTTTCCCCAGCACACAGAGTCATTACTAAACTGTCTAACTCACTTGGCAATCCTTGGAACATCATAACTATCAGGTACTTATCTTTGACTTCATCTCCAAGGCTCTTCATTTCTTGACCAAGAGAGGTTATGTAGGGGATTTAGGCCCCATATAAGTGAAGTCGTGAAACTTTGCCTTGCTCATGGCGCATGTAAGATAAACATACTGCCAATGCCCCTTAGTTTCAAATTTATTTCTAAGAACCTCCCATGCATTTTTGGGGGTTTTAACATTCATCACGTACTGATGATTTGGGGGTCTATCATAATGCAGATATCCACAAGGGCATGCTCCTCCCAAAGTTCCTTACCATCCCCCGAATCAGTCCCTTGAACGGTCGACCATATTGCCCCTTTCGCCCCTTTCGTCTCAAGTCTCAAAACACCAATTTTCGTAGTCCTCATGCAACTTCATGATTCCAAAGCCTCAAGGCCCCATTGACCCGGTTTCACTCATTTCGAATCACCAATTCTCACTCCTTCAATTAGTTTTTGGAATCACAATATGTTCGTCTTCATCACTAGTGGGCCCATAACGTGTGCCCATAGTGTGTCATCACTAGTGGGCCCATAGTGTGACGATATAGCAGTGATCGATCACTTGCACACACAACTTCCAAGTATATAATAAGGATGATTGAAACAAACATCTACAGCCAGAGAGGGTGTTATTACAGACACGAGAGGGTGTTATTAGGACACACAAATACATCTGGGTTTTGCACATAAGATGTTGAAGCAATCGAGGGGAGAGTCGAAGATGTCTCTCTCCGAGAATGCACTGTGAACAAATTCTTCCCAAAAATACGAGTGAGAGAAACAGGAGGAAGTCAGGAACAATCAAGTATATGAAATTACAGCTAAATGAAAGATAATATATTTCAGCAACTTAACACGTACAAACAAAGTAAGGGTCAGCCAACCTGTTTCTGACGTCTAAGTTTCAAATTCAAACACCAATTATACGAGACAGCAAGAGTAGAACCTCTCCAGACCTCGGTCTATCTCAAAGAGAGCGATTAGAGATTTCCGTCGTAGGAGGGGAAGTTCAGACAGTGGGAAAGTGGAAAGGGTGAGAAGAGGATAAGAGGCGATTTGTTACCTCGGAGGGGAAGTTTTCGGCAAGATCGAAAGAGAAAGTTCCAAATGGAGTAAGGGGGAACAGGCGATTGGCAGCCTTGGAGGGGAGGTAATTTTGTGGAATGGGAAACCCTAAAGTGCTGGTGAGAGGCTGCATCCTTGTCTTACTCCTTGTTAATTCTAGCTTCTACCTCTTTCATCTCTCACTCACATTGTGATGACTTGCTTCCTGTATAGTTGGTAGGTAATTCTTCTGTCGTCGTAACCCATTCAGAGTTTTTGAGCAGTCTTGTTCCACTGAACATTGTCAAAGGCTACCTCCAGGTTCTCTAATGTGACACACAATGGCTTGATCACATGTATTGTTTTCTCCACGATTACTCTCAGAGTATGGCCTCCCTGGTATCCCTGTTCTTCTTAAAGTCCAAACTGGTTTTCTGAGAGGTTTTCTTCAGTTTTTCTTTCCATTCTTCAGCTTATCATTCGTGTGAGTATTTTTGATGGGTTTGAAACTAGACTCAAGGTTTGGTGCTCCTCTCATCTCTCAGATCTTGTCTTCTTCTGTGTCGCAATCTCTGCGCTCCTTTGAAAATCCTCTGGAAGTATTCCTTTTAGGTAGGTATTTCTGATTATCTCGTACAGGTTATCCTTGGCTTTACTTCCGAGTGTTTTGATGATTTCTTGATTGATGTTATAATCTCCCGGAAATCTCCAGTAGCCACTGAATGACAATGCTCATATTGAAACCTATCAGAGGAATGATTATATTTTTGCCACTCTGAATGGATAGTTCTTTTTTCTGCCCTGTTTTGAGGGAAAGTGGGGCTTTCTGCCCTGTTGTCTTCATGTTACATCATGTTTGGTTATCCTCACAATGACTCATTTACACTACTGAAACTTTTACTGTATTGAAATAAATAATTGTACTGTATTAAAATACATTTTACTGTATTGAAATAAATATTTGAAATGTCAAATTAGAATTAATAATCAGTGAACTTGATCAACATGAGATCATCGAGAGACTCAAATGAGGGTGATGAAGAATGGAGAATTCTGAGATTTTGGTTTGGAAGCTGGAAATATTTGAGAATATTTGCCAATTGTATCACCCAGTTGATGAGAAAAATCAACTGGGCGATAAAATTGACAATATAATATTTTTAAAAAGTCTAAAATTGTCACAATTTATTTCAAAGCTATTGAAGGTTTATTGAAAAGATAAATCCTTCTTTCAAAAACAACCATATTCTGCTTCTTTGATGACAGTTGGCAATTTTCCACAATATAAACTTTAATGCGACCGGTTTTGATGTACTACATCATCATCAGGTAACAAGCATAACTCGTGGTCCAGTATATACACAGAATTGCAAGTAAGGAGAGGTTCGGAGAAAGGGGTGGGGGGTAGGAAAGGAGGGGGAAAGGTGGAAGTTGGACATGGGTGACTACGTATGTGGAGGAGGAGAGGGGGTGTTGAAGGTATCTCAGTAGAGGTGAAGGTAGCTCAGTATAGAGGGTTAAACCACTCATTAAATCCACCTGGGAAGGTCCCAACCATTGAGGAGTCCGAAGGCATGTCATTAGTCCACAGATCCAAGGGAAGTACACTGTGAAAGAGGGAGGAGGGGTAGGTGGCTGCCGTCCTAGGGACGTTGAATGTCTTGCAGGTCGCTTTAATGAGTGGTTTAACCCAATACCCAACTCTCTATACCGAGATACCTTCACCACCCCCTCTCCTCCTCCACATACGTGTCTCCCATGTCTACCTTCCACCTTTTCTTTCCTACCCCCCACCCCTCCCCCCTCTTTCTCGGAACCTCTCCTTCTCTCCCTCTTTCACAGTGTACTTCCCTGTGGAATTATGGATGAGGAAAAATTATGCTGTGGATAGAAAATTGATTCTCATTATGAGATGTAAATGAGATGACATGAAGACAACAGGGCAGAAAAATTATGAGATGACATGAAGACAACAGGGCAGAAAGCCCCACTTTCCCTCAAAACAGGGCAGAAAAAAGAACTATCCATTCAGGAGTGGCAAAAATTAATTATGTCATTCCACCAGATTACGCCAGAAATGTCTCATTTTATATATTCTGCTTCCATCTAATGTAAAGTATTGACAGGGTGAAAAAATGATACTTTGCAGTTTTAAACCTAGAATATTTTTACGGACTCTCGAGTCAGATGAGGCGAAAAATTGTAATCACTGCACTGAAAAGGGGTTGGATGTAGCTGTCTGCATTTCTACCTCCCTTGCCTTCACCTCAGGTGAAAATATCACGAGAGCGACTTAATCATACTTCCCTCACTTGTTATGCAATTTACTATTGTGGAACAAGTATGGTTTTTCCTTTCACTATTTTAAATTGTTTTAAGGCTGATCATTTCTTAATTTTCTTTGAAGGGGTCCTTGTCTGTCAGGCAGGATGTGTTTTGGAGAATTTGGAGGTGAAAGTAGCAGAGCAGGGCCTGATGATGCCACTTGACCTTGGTGCCAAGGGCAGCTGCCACATTGGGGGAAACATATCTACAAATGCGGGAGGGATCCGATTGCTCCGCTATGGAAGTTTGCACGGCAGTGTACTTGGTGTGGAAGCTGTGAGTAGATGGAAGAATACAAATGGGAAGAGATGTGGTGCTGGTTGAATGTTGATTGCAGTTGTCTGGAATTACTTGATTCAGATCATGGAAGGTTCATTGATTTCATGCTGAGGAAAATTCAGGAGAGCTATCATAATTCTATTTTGTGTACCACAAAGGGTGCCAATTGAGTTTTTACAGGTGGTAGGAAATAATCAAAATTATTGCATTCTTTTAGTTATGATAATAATTTTATGCACTGACAAGCACAACCTTGGATGAAAATTACCCCTGCTAAGTAACTTCTCAATTGATCTCTGAGTAACTTCCCTTTTATCACTTCAACCCTGTTAAGGATGTTGATGAAACAATTTTTGTGAAATTGGAGAGAAAATGCTGGAAAATAGTCATGGCTTAGCCATATTTAGGCCAGGGTTCACGAGAAAATTGTCATTTTCTATTTTGTCCTGCAGTAATACTTAACATCGCCCCACTCATCGAATATGTGTCAGAAGCAACATAAGATGCCTGATACCATACATATCTTTTAGTAACACCTGCATTTTTTGTTTTTAACCTATTTCCCAGATTTTCAACTGATCCTATTGGGGGAGTATTGTAGCCAATTGCAGGATTTTTTTTGCTCAGAAAGAGACTTCAGAGCCAGGTTTGTCATTGGCTGAATTTTTTCTGATTTTGAGGTCCAAGGATACTAATGGGGAAGACAAAGAAATGCATGGATTGTGGCACACTGGTGCAATGACATCCCACTGTAGATAAATGAAGTTGACTAGCGATTTCCATTCCCTATTCCTGTGGATGGCTCTTCAACCATGCTGACGTCAAGTCACTGACGCAAGTCATTGGAATTGTGATGAACAAGGTGCTTTCTGATTGGCTAGTTCATGTGGCGTCTCTGATTGGCCCCTACACTTTTCAACCACTAAAAATCTGCACAGTCGACAATATTAATTTATTTTTTTTAGCAAAATATATCGTGAAGAGGTAGATATTCAAGTCCGAGCCAATCTTTCACTTCATTAACTAGGAGTTTTTGTAAAGCAGTAGTTCATTCATTAGAGGCATTTACGAATGCTTTTACATGGGAATTTGGTGGGACCAATGGCATTTGTTTCTTCATCAGAGTTTTTCACTTAGGGAGAGCTCTTAAGGTCATGATTTTACTGTAATAATGTAAAGTTATAGAACAAAAATAGTGACGACTTTTTTCATGGTGAAGTAAATGAAATAATATTATTTGAACCTTGGTGCAAAATTCATCAGAGGAAAATCATTTGCCTTGACCAGGACACAAACCTTTTCGATATCACATCGAGTGTTTTAGCCAGTTAAGATATCAAGGCGTCCTCACCCCCTTAGGATGTGGCAGAGGATGCCTTGTTTCCTGGCTAAAGAAATTGGCACAATATTGAGGGATCTAGGTTTGTATCCAAGTCAAGGCAAAAGATTAGTCCCCTAAGATATTTCTGTACACAAATGCACTTGCAGGTGACTCTGTGAGGGTAAATAATGGATAGTCCCAGTAATATCGAAATTTGTCATTTTATTTGTAATGGTTGCTACTGACGAGCTTGACAACAGTGCAAGCAAATACGTTCACAACTACCCATCATATCTACTCAATGTTTTGTGTACTACTTGTTAAGGTAGTACTTTGGATCATATTATATGCTTTCCTTGTGAATTATTGGCCAGAGTCAGGTTGAGCAGAGTTTAAATAACCTTAATCCAATTGATTTTATTTAGGTCACTTCTGTGGCTATCACAGCGTGAGTAACTTAATTAGTTCTATAACTTACTTTGCTGTCGTAGGTGAAAGCTGATGGTACTGTGGTTGATTGTCTCTCAACCTTAAAGAAAGACAACACAGGCTACCACCTGAAGCATCTATTTCTTGGGTCTGAGGGAACTTTGGGCATTGTGACAAAGGCAGCTATCCAGTGCCCGCCAAAGCCTCAGGCTGTGAATGTAGCTTTTCTTGGTGAGTATTGTCAGCCTTTTTTCATTTAGGAAAACTGAAATTCCCTCTCCCCCACTCCTCAGGTACTACCACTTTGCTTTGCACCTGTAGCCAGGGGATGCATTCAGGTCTACAAAATTGCTATATTTTGTATGCACACTTGGCTTTCCTGCAGCAGGCTTATCGCATATGCTGGTGACAGTGTTGCATTATTGTGAGTCTCCTAAATCACTGCTCACTCTTTTCATGACCAGGGTGAGTGAGCTTCTATTGCTTCTGTGGCCTTTTGTATTTACGTTTCTTTCAGCAATGGAACAGAAATAAAATGTCTAATTCTTTGAGAAAGAGGAAGCACTTTATGTAAAACATTTCCATGGAGTTGAAGATAATGGAAGTGGCAGATCTTTGCTTGCAATCGTGCTGTATGCACACCACTAGATTTGAGAGGTCTTAGACCTTGACTCGTTTACTTGGTGAACATGCTTGGTAAGTGCAAAAATGCAGGACCGAGAGCTGCCGGATGATTGACATCTAATTGCTACAGAAGAGACGTGCCTGGGCTGGCTAAAATTTGGGGTGGAGGAATCGGACTCCAAGAAGCTGTAGTCATGCAAGTGTGCATCGGCTATCTTTACATGAGTCTCAAAAGTTGCTAATAATGTGAAGCAAATTTTGCCAATCCGCATGTGTGTATTTACACGACGCATCTACTCATGCAATTACCTGGCTGGACAGATGCATGAGCAAATGCTCCTAAATTGAGCATGGGCTATTTTATGGCCCTGAATTTGCTCAATTTTGTGTGTTTACACGTTTAAATGTTCACTCATCTACTTGCTTGGGTACAGGCCTCCTGTGAAAAATACTTAATACTTGAGGATTATGAGTTTAAATGATTAATGATAGGCAAATATCACAAATAAATGTAATAATAATAATACAAGTTAACGTGAGGTGGTAGAGCGGAGCCGAAGTGATGTCGAGGCGAATCTCCAAGTCGTCAGCCATTCACCAGCGCTGCAAGAACCCCAATGCTCCACAAGTCCCTCTGCTCAGGTCAATATATAGTTCAGCCGATGCATTTTATGGGGGGGGGGGGACAAGACTCTCCCGTTTGACAACCAGCCATTTTGCCTGGGACCTCAATTTCTGCTGGGCCCTCGCCAATATACGATAACCCAATTCCAGTCCGTAGTGGCGAGGACGAACACCAAATTCCATAACTGCCAACATCAGTCCACCGCTGCTTGGATGTTTAACGGAAGTTTGGGCAGCATGCTACCTAGGTCGTAGCGTGGCCAATCTTATGCAGTCCGAGCCGGTAAGTGCGGCTCAAAGTAAATGAAAACAAAACAAATTGAGCTTCCAAAAATATAGTTCTCCTCAAAATGTTCCCCGAATTATTGGAGCATATTCAGTGCACATAAGGAAGAGACATTAATTTTAGCCAGTGAAATGTTTCAGTGAAATAATAGGAATGAAAGGTTGCCTGAGAAATGAAAGTTGATGATAGAAATATGAGCATTTCATCAGGATATGCATGAAAGCCTTTGAGAAAGCATGATACTGAAACCTAGGTCACAACTCCCACTCTATAGAAAGTGATTGGAATGTCTGTTACTTTCGATTTTCCGATTGGATTTCATCCTCCATCAGCTCAGATAATGGATGCTCTACTGTGCTTTCTTCTTTTTGATTTTTGAGGATATTAACTTGTTGAAAAATTTTTCTCTATATGAATGGGATTTGTCTGAAAAATCAAAAGCAACATGCTGGAGGTTTTTTGTGACAATTAAGCACATTTTAATGCATTATGTGTTTTGAAAGTGAAAATATGTATTGTTAAATTGAATTATTAATTTAAATTTAATCTTATTAGTAGTAATTAATTTAATAAAATAATTAAAGCCATAATTTTTTGGTTTCTAGTTCATACATTTGACACATGTATTCAGTTCCTATGGTACACTTCCAACATTCCCCCTTCTTGCAAAGTTAACGTTACAAGGCTGTTTTATTCTGTGAATAGTCATCTCTTCTTATTTGTTTCATCACCTTCTTCTGAAGTTTGCTGTGAACTCCTTTGCCTATTTACGTAATCATTGCAGAGTTCCTCTACAAGCCGTTGGATGGCATTTATTGGTGCAGTGTTCCTTCCGGTGATGGTCCTATATATTACAATGGCATATGTTGCTGTCAGGTCTAGGGTATAATGAAAACTTTGAACAGGCTGCCTCTTTGATGACTCTTTGAATATGTAATGTCTTGCCCTTTTGTCAACAATACCCACCCCCATGCCCTGTTATATTTTCTCCTGGTCTTTATCAAGGTTTGCAGTTTGCTTTAAAATTGTTACAGTCTGAGGAAACCATCGTAAATTAGTCAGTTTATTATCAAAAAGATCAATTTGATTTTTCTACAAAGCATAGAAACGTCATAATTTATCAAAATCAGTTCCTAGGCATTGTACACGGGCAGAAAAGCAACCTCCAAGGAAGTGGCTTTATTGAGTGAAGCTCCTCTTTTTTCATCAACTCACACTAGGAGTGTACATTGCTGGAATGAATGTATCTTATGTGTCAGTGCTGACTAACCACTCATTTTTTTGAAGAATGTTGTGCTCCTCTCTCTCAAAATTAGTCTCCACATACAGAAAAATGATAATGTGTACTAGAATGAACAAAGTAATTCGTAAACATTCTATGCATCAGCAATACGTAACATGTATGGGACATAAAGGGGAAGGAGAGCACACAAGAATCTTTTTGAAAAAAGATATGGCTGTGGTATATAACCAAATGGAGAAGAGACGAGATGGCAGTGAAAGTATTATACACAAAATGATATAGTGAATAAAAATAAAAAAGGACTTTTGATGTAGATGTAATGGGTGAATCCATCCCTGGGTCAAAATAACTAGCATGGGCATTCTAGATAAATTCTTAAATAACCAGTTAGCAGACTGTTTAAGGATGGAAATTTTTTCTCAAAAGATCCTATTAAAAAGAGTATAAGCCTCAAGAGGAAAGCCTACTCTCTTTAAGAATGCAATCAAAGAGTATAGTTAAAATCATGTTTGGTCTAAATGACCTGTTAAGACACTCCAGTGTTTTAGGATGTATGAACAGGAATTTTTAGGGCCTTGTTGAAAAGATAATGAATTTATATTTGAGACAAGATATGTAATTGCAGCCCTGAAATTAGCTGAAACCTCAGTTGCAATATGTGCCTGTGGTGATGGGCCTTAGATTGGCATTTCACTTAAAAGCTGATGCAGACTCTTCCCACCTCTTGTAAACTTGGTTTACATAAATCCAGACTTAAGTTGCAGATTTTGGGCCAACCATTTACAGACAGCCCTCATCTTGTGCTCAGAGGTATTGATGCATAACCTGTGTTACGAGCTTTTCATGGCCAGAGCCGAATGGTTAAAATAAGCATGAAAATCGGGGGGTTGTCATTGTGCTAAAAGTGCATTATGAGGTGGTGGAAATTATTCCTGCCAAAAGTGCTCATAATAACTGGAGTGATTGTGGACCTCATCAAGCTGGTGATAATAAGTACAAAGTAGAAATAATTATGACCAGAAATAGTAACACAATAACCTCCAATAACAATGATTATGGCATGATCTAGCATTTTGTAAACTCACAAGGTATATAGTAATAAGGAGAGGCTATGTGAAGAATAATCATTTACCCTTGGGTTATGAGAACAGTTTTTCAAAATACACATATCTGAATTTCAAAACAAGAGCATTGCATAGACTGGAGTGCTCTCATCTAAAGGGGCAGTATAGAGCTAAGTATGAGATGCCATGTTGGTAATAGATTGAATTGTTACTACTACTTTAAAAGTAGATGAGGAGACATAAGTGGACTTTTCATAAATTCATCATCTTCCCTTAAGAAATTCACATTTCCCTGTTAATGCTGAAAACTGTTTTCATTTAATACACCTCATTTCAAGTACTCACCACTTTCTGTTGGAATTGTATTATTTATATGTTGATTAGCAACAGTTTTTTTATTAGGAAGAAGATTATTATTGATTGTTATTATAAAGTAATGTACCATAATAAGAAGTCATAAAATGAAGTTATCATATAAAAGGAATAGAATAAAGACTTCTAAAACTTTCAGACCCCGAGCATAAAAACATTATATAGGTAATTAAGCATATGTTACTATTCCGGAAGGGAATGGCGTTATTGGTATGTATGTAATTACTGGCAAAAACTATGCAAACATGTTGCTCCAACTTCGAGAATGCTTTTTGCTCATAGCTGTGCAAATGACCTCAGTTTTTGGTTGCCTCTCCAAGATAACCTAATAGATATTCTACGCCATATGTTTTCACAAAAAAATTATTATTGACTCAAATCAATTCACAGAGACAAGCAAGTGGTTTCAACAGGATAACAAGTTACAATTGTGATATCAATAATATCCATGAGGAAGGCATTTTTTGTAACTATATGTTTTCAGTATGTGTGTATTTTATTTACTCTTTCCCCCTGTTCTAGCTCTGGACTCCTTTGAAAATGTCCTGGCCACGTTCCGTCTGGCAAGGGCATGTTTGGGAGAAATCTTGTCCTCATTTGAGTTCATGGATCGAGATTCCCTGATGGCAGCTGTGACAAGGCTCAAGCTTAAATGTCCTGTTCCAGAAGACACACCATTCTCCCTGCTCATAGAAACGTCTGGTGGAAATTCAGAGCATGATGAGGCCAAACTATCTCTTTTCCTAGAGGAGGCTACCAATAAGGGCTATATCAATGATGGAACACTAGCCTCTGAACCATCACGAATCAAGGCAAGTACGTTAATAACCTACACCACATGTTACCTACAGAATATTACTGAACCCTGTTATCATCCCTCCTTAGCTCAAAACTTACAGTTGTTTGACACTTCCTTCAGATCGTTTTGATGAATGAAATGAAATTGGTGATTTTTAGCATAAATTCCTTTCGAACTTAAGAAAATGCATTCTGAATGTGGGGTTCCTTTCTCATATTCATTTACAAAGATGTAGCAAAGGATCTCTTTATCAGTACAGCATCAGGATCTATTTTTGTTTTAATTTCTTTGTTATCATTCTCAATCATCTGAGAGAATCGCACAAGAGAAATGAGAATGTACGAGGTGTGTGAGAAAAGTAATGAGACTGATTTTTCATTTACCAAAGTTTTTATTTTTTTTCAAACAACAATGTTATCCCCTTCAAAGTAGTTCCCTTGGGCAGCTATACACTGGCGGAGTCATTGTTCCCACTCTTGGTAGCAGCGCTGGAAGTTTTCAACTGGTATGGCTTTTAACTGGTCGGTCACAGTCTTTTGAATGTTCTCCAGAGTTTCAAAATGACGTCCTTTTAAGGCGTTTCAATTTCGGCAAAAGGAAAAAGTCACAAGGACTCAAATCAGGAATGTTGAGGAACAACAGAAATGCGTTTTGAGGTCAAAAATTCACTGATGGAAATGGCCGTGTGACACGGGGCACACGTTTCTTTGATTGTCTTTCTGTTCAGTTGTGAGGTTTTTCGGCACCATTTTGGCACAAATCTTTTGCATGCCCAAATCGTTGGTCAAAATTTGATGTACGATGAAAGTGTTTAAATTTAACAGTTCACTCATCATCCTTATTGTGAAATGACGGTCTGATCTCACAAGAGCCCTCACACGTTCAACATTTCTGTCAGTTTTTGAAGTTGAAGGTCTCCCTGAGCGAGGTTGATCCTCAACTTGTTCTTGGCCTTCCAAAAATGATTTGTGCCTGTGGAAAACTTGTGCTCTTGGTAAGCAATGTTCCCCATAGGCCTGTTTCAACTTTTAAAAAGCCACACTCGTGGATTCACCAAGTTTAACAGAAAACTTGATTGCACAAAGTTGCTCTAAATTCCAATGCACCATTTTTGTAACACACAACAAAAACACAAGTTCTCTGGTGGCACTGTCAAAAAAAATTTGTTACCTGTACAGAGTTGAAACTCGGACTGAGAAAGTGGAAGGGATAAACAAACTGGTCTAGCACAGGCCGGTAGACACGACGTCGCCAGATCGCCTGCAGTGTTGCCAGTCTCATTAATTTTCTCACACACCTCGTATATTGCTGCAAGTTTGAGCTTTTTAGTCAATGTGGCTGTATAGTGTATTGTGGGGAACGAAACTAATGAGTGCTAAGAATGACTTAGTAACTGCCTCCTGGCTATAGCATGGTTATTGCTGCTTTGGTTACTGCATGACTTCTGTGGCTGCATGCTGATTGGTCTTTCTGTTTTTAATTTCTATTGAAAAGAGTCTTAATGCAGCAGAAAATTTTCTGGGCAGTTTTTGTCTCTGATTTCTATGCACAAACCTTGTTGACTGCAGAGTTGTGTGCAGTGTGTGAGTCTTAACATCCTGTTAAGTTATCACATTATATGCTGGTAGTGAAAGGGAATGGATTCTCCCATTAAGCGTGCTCCATCCAGAAGTTCTGGGCAAACTGATGGGATAATGTTCATTCAGGAGTAACTAGGGAATGATTTCATACTGAAAAATCACCCAGCAAAAGTAGTACAGTAGAAGTTCACTTTATAATAGAGATTGGTCGAATAGAATTTTTCTCGAATTCGAATATCGTGTTCGAATATCTAATATTTTTTCGAATATCTCACTCGAATATCGAATATTACATGGGCGTTTTTTAAAAGATTGTATGAATGTGGAAGCTTTAAAGATTTAATTATTATGAGTATTTTACTATGTTAATTACATACTTATAATTTAATAAAGAAATCACAATTATTTAAAAAATTGAATTTATGAAAAGTAAGTGTCATCATGCAACGAGGAATCAAAAAAAAAGGACCAACCAACCTCGCGAGCGTTTGAAAATTCATTCATTTGCTTTTTATGTAATTCCCCTGAAGTTATAATATACCATATGTATATATTTATACTTGAAAGATGAAATTTTGTTTGAAGTATTAATTAATGAATTTGTGGCAGCCAAACCTGGGAGACGAAACACTTCGTAACATGTAAGACCCTACCGATGATCACAAATTTATAAAACATTACAGTCGATTCATGTAATATATTTGTGAGGGTGAAATTATTAATTTGTGGTCTCGAATATGGAAAGTGCAAATAGCTCATTATTTGAGGTATTCGAGAATTCGACTATTCAAACGTCCCATCTCTACTTTAAAATATTAGAGAAACCCATGCCATAGGATGATTCTTGAATTAAATATAATTATTAAGGGAACCAATGCAATACCAGAAGTTATGTAGGGTTTTTCATTTGCAGAACATTTGATTTTCCGTAATAGATATTGCTGTCCTCAACTGAACACTACGTAAATCGGAAGTTTTATTTTGTGGACATGCAGTAAAGATTTTTCAGCAGTGAATAGGTATTATCATTCCACCATAGTTTGAGGTGGCATCATTAATGAATGTAACCAGTTACATGTTTACTGATTTCCTAGAGGTTATACATACTCTTATGGAAGAGACAGTGTAGGGTGATGAGTGATGATAGAAATATGAAGACAGGGAAGGACTAAAGGGAATGCCAATCAGGTGGGAAAGGAGGGATGCAATGCATTGAGAAACATTTCAGTTATCTGTCCCCTGCTTCCAGCTGAGACCTGCTTCTAACTTTAAGAGGAGGGATCTGGATATTGCATTGACATTATTGCTGTAGTTTATCTTCTATTACTCTTTTCTCCTTAAGGCCTCAAATGGTCTTCCCCAAAAAACCTATGAGCTGGGTTGTCCATTCATTCTGCCCTTCTCCATTTGCATGTAGCAGTTGACTTATAATCTTGACTTCCTTACAAATGACAAATACGAGGTCATTATGAATCGATAGTTGACATGGTCAAACTCAATACAAATAAAGAATAAATATCCAATGGCCGTAATTTATTCTTTATTTATATTTTGTAAGAGGCCTTAGAGCTCAAGTTTCCTCGATATGGTCAAACTCAATTGACCAAACTGTAATGTAAAAAGTTGACTTTCTTCTAATGTTCAACAAAGTGATATGTGCGTAGTTGCTTGTGTGTCAACTATTGTCAATGGAAATAGCTGTTGAGAACCTCAGGATGCAGTGAATCGAGAAGATTATTTAGAATTTCTGAGAATTTCATGGACTCTGTGAAAAGAGCTTCCAATATTTATATGCATGTAGAGTACTTTTTAACTGTTGGTGCCGACGTTTTTGTGTGTGATGGTGATGATGAACATCACTCACTTTAGTCAGTTGCACTTGGTGGTATTCCATCATTAAAAAATAAAGATGACAACTTTTACTAAAACCACTAGATTTATTAAAAAACGACCCAGGTTTCGATGTGCATTCACATCATCTTCAGTTAAATGAAGGCTGATGTGCAGGCCTTATATAGTAAACATTACCAGGTGGGGAGAGGGGGGGGGGAAGAGAAGACAATAAAGCTTTGAGGATGGGGGAATAGGCAGGGAGCACACATTCATTAACAAGGAATTTATCACAGTCAACTTGGTTTTAAAAAATCTCTAGCTGTTCTAAAGCATTCAGCTTGCGTCTGTCTTTTGTAAAATGGAGAGATGTCATGGTAAAATCACTTTTATGTCCGTGGGTTAAAAGATGTCTGGCGAAGTTGCTTCCATTAAAATTAAAATTTCTAAAATCCCTTTTATGCTCCATTTGTCTAATTTCAAAATTTCTTCAGGTCTGTCCAACTTACTGTCCACCACGTTCATTACATTTCATTAGGTATACACCACTTAATATCTGAGGTTCAATGGGGTCCTTGCAGTTCACTAACAGTTTTTTCACACTAAATGGTGTTTTAAATGCCACTTTATAACGGTTCTCCGGAAACAATTGTGCCACTCGAGAGGAAATCTCCCCAAAGTAGGTAATTGAATGCCACTGCTGAACAGGGGGTTCAGTTTTGTTATACACACTGGCCATGGCTCTTTTCCTCCTATTCTTGTGAATTAATTTGTCTATTAGTGAGAGTGGATAGCCGTTATTCACTGCAATCTGATTGATGGTTCGGGATTCTTTTTCAAACTCTGAGTCATTCAGGGGAATGTTGAGAAGGCGGTTAATAAGGGCGTGAAAAGCGGAAAGTTTTTGCGAGTAAGGGTGTCTGGAATCAGCAGGTATGGCATGGTCGGTATAGGTGGGTTTGCAGAAAATTGAAAAATGGTGCCTACCTTCTTCAAGGAATATAGTCACGTATAAGAAGTTGATTGATTGGTTACACTCCAATTCACGAGTAAAATCTATGGCTGGATGCAAATTATTAATAAAGTTAAAAAGGATGTCCAGTTGTCTGTCGGTTTCGTTCCATAAAATTAAAACGTCGTCCACATACCTAAACCAATAAATGACCTGCGCTGTAAAATTCTTTCCAACATTAAAAAGGTTCGTCTCTAAGTTGTCGAAAAACATTTGTTAATGAATGTATGCTCCCTGCCTATTCCCCCGTCCTTTAATCCCCTCCTCTTCGTCCTCCTAGCCCCCCCCCCCTCTACCCTCCTGCGACCACCCTCCTCCTGTATTGTCTTCTTTTCCCCCCCCTTTCCCCACCTCGTAATGTTTACTAGATAATGCCTGCACATCAGCCTTCATTTACCTGAAGATGATGTGAATACACATCGAAACCTGGGTCATTTTTTAATATATCTAGTGGTTTTAGTAAAAGTTGTCATCTTTGTTTTTTAGTGATTATGAACCTTTGGAAGAACACATTCTCACCTGACCCGCTTTGAATGTTTCTGGGGAAGAAAATGAGCATGGGAACCTTTGCAGGTAGATGATTTAGTCGATTTTCAAGTTGTGCAACAAGTAGAGGAGCATTATCATTTAGTTGATCATTAAGACTCTTTTCAAAGGAAAATCAAAACAATGCCAAAAATATGATATGCTAAGGAAAGAGGCAGCTTGCAAGTACTGAATATTTTTCGTCTGTGTTGTGTAAAAATTTTTAATTCTTGTTCAATTTCATTGATTACAATTGCAGGTTTTATGTTAACTGTTAAATTTTGTTAAAAACCTCCATGTGAATTAAAACTTGGGACAGGGATGTATTTGTGGTGTTATTCAGCATTATGGAATAGTAAAAAACTGGAGTACAGATTTCTACTGGGAATTCTAATGGACATTTTTATTCATAGAAAAATATAATTCGTGATGGCCAAAAACTCCCTTCAGGATGTTAAAATTTGCTTATTTGTGCACCGTAACGTTGCAAAAAATTTCACAATGGTGGAATCTCTATTTTATGGGCCCCTTAATTTTAAATAGCGGCTCTGCTGTATTTAGTTTTTTTGTGAATTTATGTAATGCCTCATTAAAATTCTTTCTTGATATGAAATAGCTTGATGAATGTAGCTTTATCTTTCTGCAGGCACTATGGGATTTAAGGGAAGGTATCACCCAATCACTGAGCTGTGATGGATATGTGTACAAGTATGATATTTCCATACCAATTGAACACTTTTATGACATAGTATCCATCATGAAGGAAAGGCTCAAGGGAACCTCTTATATAAAGTGCTGTGGATATGGACATGTTGGTAAGTGTGAGTGGGATAAAACTTATGTGTCATTTTTCAAAGGAGGAGTTGCATCACAGAGTTAGTTAATTTATGTTGATATTAATTATGTTCAATCCTGTTTGTTGTGCTTCTCATATTGCCTGGTTCAGATATACGATGGACAGAGCAGATGAGAGGTTGCATCCTTGTCTTACACCATTGTTAATTTTAATTTTAGGAAATACATATACAACTTGAATTCCCTCTTCCAGCATTAACAACACTTTCTGTGGCTGAAAACAGCCTTTCATTTGGGACTTATGTGGCTGGTATTGATGAATTATGTTGTGGAGTAAGCGGTAGTTAATGAAAAATCACAATTATCTCAAGGGTATGATCTTGACTGGATTGACTTATCTAATTAGGGAAAACTTGTAACTCTAAATCCAATGCAGTTTGCAGTTCATATCACAATGGCATTATTGCATTTTACTATCCAATTTAGGTAAATTGTAATCATGAAGGAGTGCTCATTACTGGATTGATTGTTGTAATCTGTCGGGAACTAATTGTAAGATGCAGTCATTATGTTGATCTGTATCCAATACTGCGACATTGTTGCAGTTTATGCAGCCTTGGTTATTATGATTTTTACATTCCCATATAGGTCGTTTTTAACCATGAGGCCATGGACATGCTTGTATTTCCTCTGTGAATAGCGTGGGGTCAGTAAAGCCTGTGTCATTTTTTTCAATATCTTTGCAGACATTGAAGGATGAATTCAAGCAATATTGAATGAGAACAAGCATAAAGGTATGGCGAAACGGGCAACTAATGATGAATTATAAAACGCTACTTATTATATTTTTGGTGTATCAAGATAGAGCCACTGATGGATGCTCCTCATTATTTTAAGGGGTGTATGTCACTGGCTGCATGTGCAATGAGAAGGTCATCATTTACTTAACTCATAATGCCAACTAGACTTGTCATTCAGAACGTTTCACCTCCTCTGAAACAGAGTCACAGAACACCTCTGGGGGTATTTGACTTCTGAAATATCTTAAATTCATATTGTGAACCTTACTGGTTTAAGGCATTCGCGATTTCAAATCTTCAAAAATCTGATTTGCTTTTTCTCAAATGCACTGCTTTGGTACTGAATCACATTACGTTTATCTCCAATGAAAGTTACCCAGACATTTTATCACCTAAGCACGAGATTGTTTTCTCATCACGCAATACCTACGGGGCGACAGAGATAAGTAAGGTGGCAACTTGGAAGGAGGTCTCTTCATGCACAAGTAGTAGTGAAGACTACTCCCCATGCCATGAAAGACAGCATCAGACATTCCAAATGGTAATGGAACAAGAGGTCAGAACTTTGTACTGACTAATCTGAGCGGTAAAATCTATGCATATTTGAGGAAACTTCTACATATTTAAATGTTAGTTGTTTTAACAAAAGTGCTTTAACAATTAATATGAGGATTCCAACAGAGGCATGCAGTCACATCATTTATTCCTGATGGCAATCATTACATTTACCAATCGCACTCAAATCTTTATGAACTCGGACCCCTCTGAACATTCCAAGCCAGCTGACTCAGATTGCCTGGTTTACCAATGTGAAATTAGTTGAAATATCGATTTGAATCAGTTCATGTAAATTTAAAATCACAGACTGACAGAGAAAGCAGGCAGAGTTAGACCGCTTCTCGTATCGAACCCAGTAGCCCATTGGGTTTACCATACCAAGCTGAACCAGCCAAATCGATCTGACTTCGATAGGTAAACGTAGTGAGTGATGGTGAATAATCGTCTACATCTGGTAGCGTTAACTAGTCATAGCGTGAACTGTTCTTTAATGGAGGTCCACTGTCTTTTGCTAGAGATATGCTAATTTAGGTGTGCTGATTGTTCTGGAAAAATGACAAAGTTTATCTGAATTACATAAGGCAATAACAGCAGTTGATCGCCCGTTAATCATTGTCTTGATGACTTTGGTCTTCTCTTTGGTGTCTCTCTTCATTTCTGTTTATCTTGATTCCAGGTGATGGCAACCTCCATCTAAATATTACGGCTCCATCTTTTGACCGTAACCTCCTCAACCTCATTGAGCCCTTTGTCTACGAGTGGACGTCCCAGACCCGTGGGAGTGTTAGTGCAGAGCATGGCATTGGTTTCAAGAAGACTGGCGTGGTGCATTTCTCTAAATCTGCCGAGGCCTTGAAGTTGATGGCTCAGATCAAGGACATCATGGACCCGAAAGGAATACTCAACCCTTACAAAGTGCTTCCTGGTGACCCACACTGAGAAATGATGAGACCTTCTCAAAGTTGGAGGAAGAGAGTGTTTTTAGGTACTCTTTTCAGCTCCCTCTGTATAGAATTCTCATTTTGAGACTTTTGTCTCAAAAGGTTGTTTTACTATGCACCAAAATCTTGATTGGACTGATTGGAATATTTTTTGCTAAAGGTTTTCCCATACTGCTGTCCATTGACTTGTCACATGAAATTGAAATGCTCAATTGTTGATGTTGGCTTGTAAATTTGTTTGGTTATGGTAATGCCCACCTTTCTTCTTCTCATTAGATTTAAGAAATGGATTGGGTGAATTGTTACATGGTAACTGATGCCTGATTGTCTTTTATGAAAGGGTTAACTACTTCAATATCCTGTGGCCTCTGAGTTAGAAATTAAGATGGATTGCTGTCACTAAAAATGTGGATCCATCTTTTCAACTCTCCGTGATGAGCTTAACTTTTAGCTGTGTGGGTGTACAAACATATTGAAGGGATACAGAGATTCATTAGGTGGGTGTGTGGTAATTTTACTTTGGGCTAATTGAGAATCAGAGTGGAACTTCCTTAGCAACTGACCACAGGCAAAATTTGTTTATTGGTATTAGTTACAAAGATATTGTTTTTTCATAGGATGCAATCTATTTTAGATGGTTACTTTTGCACATATATCTAAGATATATGTACATATGTGTATATTTTACATCGCAATGATATATTTATGAATGATGTTATTGTGAATGATGATTTGTTTTTCAGGGCATTGTTTTTTCCTTTTCAAGAATATTACTATTGGATTCTCTTAAAGGTTTGGTCCACTCATGTTACATAAAGTTGTTTCCCAGAATGGCATTCTGCATTGAGGCTGATTTTATGTTACCTTGTTTCAGGTGTCATTATGGGAATAGAGCAGTGGACAAGTGTTAGGTATATTAGTGTAGCTCAATATTACCTCATTGAATGTTCTTTTTAGCATTCTTATTGTTTTATGGGGTACCTTAGTTTATGAATGATAGATTTTATAAGGCTAAAGGATGTGGCTCACATTATTCTTGAAATTCTTCTTGGCATATTTTGATCAATCTATTTCTCTTACCTGAATTTATGTAAAATTTAGTGCATAGAGGAAGACTGAATTTAGCCAAGGCTCCTATACTGAAGTGTTTTCTTTGTAATAATGGCCACCCTGTTATCTTGGAAAGTGTGGGATTATGCAGAATTACCATACATGCTAGTTTGTATATACCAGCTTTTTAGACAATTTTTGGGCAAAAAATATGGGGTTAGATTATACATGTCTAACATGTAACTCACCCCCCCCTTACTAAAAAGAACCAATACTCATTATAATATATGTATATATAGACAAATAAACCTTTGCACTTGCCATCAACACAATAAAAAACATATTTATTAGAAGAAAGCTAAAGTTTTAAAACACGAATGAACTCAAATTTGATTAAGAACAATTATTGGGCCCAATTTAAAAATGCAACCATTTTAAGTATTCCAATTTCAACAATTGAATTGAATGATTAATAACCAGTTAAGCATGAGAGTCCTTTCTTTTAAATGCAAATACTCTTATGTTAGTAATTTACAATGTTTGTTCATGAGAGTATTTTCTTACTGATTCAACCACTCTTATTATTGTGATTTATTTAACTATGTGGGCATAAGTGTTCCCTTAATTAATTTTGGTATATATTATTCCGTATTCCCTTCATCGTAATCTTGATCTCTGGCATCTGCGTGCGTAAGTTATCCTTCCTCTGTCCCTCCTCAGTCGGCTGGGGTGGTGCGTCATCCTCACGCTACCATATCCCATCGTAAATATTTCTGACAGTACTTCTGCGGTCGGGCAAGGGTTGAAACACCAGTTCCTGTAAGATCACTAAAGTTCAGCTATGTTGGGCCCAGACGAGGGTTGGATGGGTGACCATTCATACCTTCACCGTGGCACTCTTGTCCCCTGTCTCCATGTGACAGGCAGGTTAAAAATGGGGTTGGCACAATGGACCACTCAAGGTCTTGGTGCCCGAGCTCCTATTGAAGGCTCCCCCAACTAACAATCTAACTTCTGTGATCTCTCCAAAATACTATGATGAGTACCCCTTCTTTGGGAATACTTTTATATAGCAATCTGCCCACTGCACGCCACATTCTATCCAGATCTCTTACATTTGCCTCCTCCCCGTTCTCCCCCTCAATCGACTCTTTTTTAGTAAATTTTGACCTATCTGATGCGTCCTTTGTTTCGTATTGTTAACTTATACAAGATCATCTTATTTTACTATTTTCTTAAATTATAATGACTTCCTGGGCCTTGCGGTAGCCATTAGAAACACTTTAAAACTATGAAATCTTAGCATGAATAAAATTGCTGTATATCATCCTCAGGTCATGCAGCTTCACTTCTGTGATGCATTTTCATCTCCAATCCCACCTAAGGCATACACAATAAAATAAGAACGCATGTTGCATGTAATGAAGCCACAATACTGATATTCACAATATACATTCTGTATTTTCCCGGCTTATCTAACATCCTGTTTTTTTTTCATTTAAAAAGCCACAGAAACCGCCATACATTTTATACCTTCAATCACATGTTCAGATTTGACCGAAAAACTTCTGGTGATTGACTATTTGCGAAACAGTGCCTAGCAACTAGATTCTGAATACTCATTGTTGTAAGCAGTACAGTGTCAAATTTACCGCCGTTTCATGCGTGTACATGTCTTTTTCATGAGCATCGGTAGTTACAATATATATTGCTGCAGTGCTAACTAGTTAACTGATTTTTGTAGGAAAATCATGGATGTTATATTATCTTATAATTTGCCATCAATAAAAATAAACTCAATGACTTCTCTGATCACACCATGTCACCATTTTATTTGGTATTCAATGGCAGATCACTTCTTTGTTACATGAAGAACTATATCAAAGGGTAATAGAGGAGTCATGTTTCTTACTCTGAGTAGAGATGGATAAATTACATTTTAAATTACAGTAATTTTTAAAAATAGGGATGGACCGATACCAGAAATTGGCAATACCGATTCTGATACCATTTCTCCTCCCTCCGATACCGATACAGATACTACTTCGCTCTTGGTGTAATACAAACTCAGTATTCCAATGGCCGAGTTGGCGGTAAAAATCTGAAAATTGAAAAAATCTGGAAAACACTGACGTGACTGACAATACCGATTCTACCAATACCATAAATATCGGCCGATACTTCATATTGGTATCGGTACCAGCCCATCCCTAAAGATAACCATAATTTTCTTGTAATTTTTTATCTTCTGCAATTAATAGCCATAAGAGGATTTAATAGGAAAGGTAATAGCAATAGCAAGGGATTAAAGACATTAAACCATTGTTATTGCTACGTATATGTATTAGAAATATAGAAAATTAAAAAACAAACACTGCAGCCCGCACGCAATGTGGTGTGAGAAATTTTCGTTCAAACCATTGAAAATTATATCCCCACAAATATTCCATAAGTAAAAATATACTACAAATGAGTTGGGCATGCCTTTAATAATAATCAAGATTGTATTAAATATTATAGACTTGACTTAAAGTAATATGTTTATAATATATTGGTATGAAGAATAACTGAGACCGAAGTGAACATAACTGAAAATTATGGTAATTTTCAAGAGCTGCGGTAAATTACGTGAAATGCCACAGTAAATTACAAAAAATACCCCTGTAATTTTCACGATGGCCAAAACTAGGTTGTGCATTAAATGTCTGCAGATTTGTCTAATATGCCAGAGAATATTCGTGTATTATTGGATGTTGAAAACTAAAATTCTATTACGTTGATTACGAGCTTTGAGATATCAAAATGAAATGTTTGAATCCTGGCCGAGACCAAGCGTTCTTGAGGGCAGATAAACATAAAGAGTTAGACTCTGCTCCAAATATGTGAGAAAATAAAATTTTTTGGGGATATTGTATCTCAGGGGTAATCTTATGTATTCCACCTCTGGGGTTATGATTAAATCAGTTCATTAGGTCCACAATTTATCATCATTGGCTGCATAGCTGTTGGAAGTATATTTTCTGTAAGTGCTAACTTTCGTCATTTAAAGTTTTATTTATGTATTACTCAATGGCACATCAACAGTTGCTCATACTCCTCTTGTGGAGTTATTTTTTTGCTATCAACTTTTGATGGAATTAGTATATCTGTGTCTAGCAATTGGGATTTTTGTACTTCATACCTTTGGGTCGATTGAAACATTAAAAAATATAATTTTTTGAGATACACCTTTATGCACAAGAACTAAGGTGATATTCTGAAATGCAGAAGTTTATTTTTATGCAAGAAATCATTATTTACTATATCTGAATATTGATGACTAGTGAGATGACTATGCCCTATGTTCCCTCAACTGTATGGATAATATTGGGACAAGTCGTGCTCTAGGGTGGCTCAATTAAAAAAAAATTAAGTCACTGAATTATAAAGTTATTATCCATTACAATGATGGTATTGTATTTTACATTTGATCTTTTACTATGTCTCTCATGTGATGGAAGATATGTTTTGTTTTGCATGATTGAAAAATGCGACCAATTGTCATTTTTTTATTGGGGATCCAATCTCCTTGCATGCCATTTTAAAACAATACTCAGGTTGTTGTGGAGATCATGATTTTCATGTTTTAGTCCCTGTTTTATTTCCTTGGCTTCTTGGCACATATATGTAAGGGACTTGTAATATATTTTATATAATTGTGGAAATAATTTTTTAAAAATTGTCAATTCAAGGAAATTCAATTCCCAATGTTTATTCTCAATTATTACCTGGTACAAATCTTATTATCAAGCTGTCTAACATTTCTGTATGGAAAGTACAGTTTACCACGTGCTACTATCATTCAACCTTTGGAAGTACAGGTAAGAGATCAAATTAGCAGTTGTGTATGAGGTCCCAGTGTACTTTAAGTTGTATAACTTATAAACTAAATAAATGAATATGATTATATTTCTTGTGGTTACCCAGTAACGTAGAAATTGTCAAATGATACATTGGGACAACAATGGACAATTAATAAAATAAGAAAAACACAACAATGGCCAAGAAAATAAAATAACCATAGGACACAGCATATAATTGTTAAAAATTCATGTTCTTCAGCTGTTAATCAGACTTGAACTCAGCGATATATTATTAAGCTTTATCAATTAATAGGTGCTTTGCACGTTTCTTGAAAACTGATGGAGACGTGATCGATTTAATGTCTGCTGGTAAGTTGTTGAAGTTTTCTGAGGCTGTGTGATGAGAACCATGTTGAGAAAGGGAGGTAGATTTCTGGAATAAATTGATGTTTATATTGTTGTGTGTATGGTAGGGGTGTACATCATGGTGAGAGAAGAATATTTTGTTTTACAAATAAGGCATTGTTAAGTATGTAGGTATAAGGATCGAAGGTTGAGCATGGAATGATTCGTGAGTAAGGGTCTGTCATGGGGCACATAGAGGGAGGTGAAGCATTACCGTTAGAGCCTGCTTTTGAAGGGGAAAAGGCAGGGAAAGGCTGTCATTACCCCAGAATAAAATTCCATACAGAGTATGAGATTGGATTTTTGAGTAAAATAGGAGTTTTAAGGTATTCAAAGAACAATTGACGCTAGTTTCCTTATCAGGAATATGCGTAGAGTAAAATTTAAAATTTTTTTCATGATTTAGATGAGGGTTAAATTCCTGTATTTCTTGTATTTTACTCATAAATGCATTCTAAAATGTACATGTGTCCCATGGGTAATGTTTTATTTTCCTGCATCCTTCCATCTCTCACATCCTCTCTGTTACTTGTGTCTAAGTTTCAGTGATAAATGTGGCCATTGTTCAATTCATATACATACTTAACAAACATCATTCACGTACTTGCACCAATGGATCTTTATATTGGTGTATCAGTTTTATGTGAGGTGCTGCTTGAGTTGCTAATTTTTTCCAGCCTGTAAAAATGTAGCATTGAGAATTGGGAAATTGGCTTGTTTCACAATGCCATCACAAGTTTTAATTATAGTGTGATTCTTTGTGCTAAACTGCCCAGACTTGCTGGGGTCAGATACCTCTTCCTTGATGAGGGAGGAGTGCTTCACCGGTCATCTGAATCCTTCCCTTGAACCTCTCTGGCATTGATCTTACCATTACGAGGGTGGCGATCATCAGGGAAAACCTGAAATTCTCAGGGAATTTTGAATTTCTGGAAAAGTGAGGGAAAAGTCAGTGAATTCTTGTAACAGTCAAGGAGAAACTGGAATAGGAATCCTCGTTACTTTTCTACCATTACATTTGTCAGCCAGTCTTTTCCGCCCTTTATTTCACCAACTAAAACTAACGTCCGTCGCCGACATGCATGGAATAAGCACCATCAATTCGTGGAGTAATCAGTTGTGAATGCTAGTTATTTAGTTGTGAATCAGACGTACATTGTATCCCTTTGTCCATCCTTAATGCAATAATTGCCTAATCGTGTTAAAAATCATAATCACAATGTATTATGTCATCACAAGGAATCCGAAGCTTTGTTGTATGGAAAATTTTACCTCGCATTTCTTTTTCAACATCCGAAACTCAATTTGAGAAGTTGCTGGAGCTTATCACTTTTGCTGCTGGCCATTTTGATGAATAATTTCGTGTGAGCGGCAGTAGTTTTTTTTGCATAGCCAGGTAGATATGGCTCTCTGGATCCGGTAAAAAATAATTAAAAAATTATACCTATATTTTAAACAAATGAAACGAAGAATGCACCGGTGCATCCGCCGCACGCAGCAATCTTGGAGTTATACAACCCGCGATGTAATTTTTTCTCACCCATCTTATTCTCAAACGTCGACACAATTTGACATATTTTTAGCAATGAGTTTTACATAAATTAAATATTAATACATTTGCCAGAGGAAACAGTTTATTTTTTTGCAAAAATATTCGTATCACATTAATAATAATTACACATTTATATTAATGCTTATTATTTTGGGACAACTTTCCTTTGTGTCTTATTGAAAGAAACACTAGAATAAACCGACAACAGTTGTAAATGTTAGAACATGCCCTTTTCTTCCAATGATCGAACTTAGCACCTAACACATTCCTGTAGTAGTGTCGTGGAGGCCTGCAAGGGGGTTCTGGCCCAAGGCCATGGAGGAATGAGGGCTGAGGGAACGTCTCGACGACCCAGTAAAAGGTTCCACTCATTGATCGGAATGGTTTCACTGCTGTGTCTTCGATGCCTGCTTATACATTGGTGCGGCTGGGCATCAATGACGCAGGCTGTCGGAAAAAAATATGCTATTTTCTAGGGAGACTCGTGGTTCGTTGACTGGGGTATTTCCTAGGGACACCTGCAGCCAGGCTGTTTATGAGCGGGCCAGGCTTTGCGGAAAAAGCCCATGGGAACAATCAGTGCCGGTGACAGGGTGCCAGGCCACCGGTTGCTTGGAAATGGATGAGGCAGGGAGCGAGGGTGGTTCACACGCAGGATAAGGACCCACAGGTTTTCCCATGGCCGTCTTCCCCACATTAGCCTATCCTCTGAGTCCCTCATGAGAGGCTACTTCCAATGGCTGGATATCCCCCCAAAGTTCAGGGACAGCCACAAACTAAGTTACCTACTAATCTATTAGGAGACATCTAATTTTTTTTTCAAAACACCATTCTCATAATATATTCGCGTTTCTCTCTCATACCGTGTATCTTTCTACCCCTCGTTCTACTTATATTTTCCAAATGAAGCTCCGTCATCTAAGTTAGTATTGTCTTTACAAAACATAGCCCACATTTTGTATGACTCATTTTTTTTTGGATAATCGATGGTTGACATTCTAAGGTAGGTTAGGTGAAAATACTTACCACATTTTTTGAACATTACTTATGCTACATTGTCAAAATCAGTATCTGTTCTTTGTAAATAGTGTATTTTTTTAAATTAGTAAGTTTCTTCTGCATTTATTCCTTGCAACAGCTTCAGGTAGCCTTATCTCTACATCTCCTAATTAGGAATGGATCAGTGGGTATTCATTTGATTGCTCAACAAGTCTGAGGGTAATTTGAAAAAAAAACCTCATTGTACCTAATGCCTCATTAATTTGCCAAAATGTATATTCTACAGTATGTAAATTACAAACTAAGCTAGGCCCTCTACTCTTCTGCATAACGCTAATTGATCATGCTTTTCTTGTTGATATTTTTGATTTACCCAGGTTTGCTTATAATGGGTTCATCATTTGGGTTTCGGCTGTCAAACGAATGTTAATGAATGCTTGGTGCTGAATTTCCTTAGCCTTTACAATAATACAATAGAATTCATAGTGGTAGTAAATGGAACTAAGTGGAAGTGGTGGGCTTTCCTGTCTGTGATAAAACTAATAAGTGGCAGTGTAGCGCCCCAGTCCGAAGGAAAAGCAAATACTGTAGAGGAATACCTCCTGTGACATTTATGTCACATTGGGTGGATTCAGGTTAAAGTTGCTCTCTTCATTTTTACTCTTCAATACAGAATCATCATTGTTGTCCTTATTGCCTCTTGGGGTACGCCCTCCAGTGATTTATTTTGAGATAAATATGACCAGCCACCTGGAAGCACCTCTTAAAGCTAGCTTTGAAACTTTGTGCGAGGGACGATTGTCTCTTATCATGGTGTGTTATATAATATCATAGAGTAAGTAAGTATAGAGTGGCAAAGGAATTCTAAAAACTGGACACACATTTTTGCGAGCTTTGGGAAGAATTTCACAGGTGCCACCACCTTAGGGGAGGAAGAAATTTGGTTTACGGAGATGGCCACTTGGAGGCGCTAGTGATACTCATTGGTTTTGCATCAACATACAGAAGAGTGGATTTACCATGGCTATTGTGTGCTTTTAATTGAGTATCAATTGTTTTGTCGTTCCTATGATACATCGGTAAACAGTTGACTCCGTGTTTGGCAATCATGTGTGTTATCATATTGATGTGAATTCAATTCTGTATAGACGATGCTCATTGAAGGCACATAAAAATATGTGTTTAATTTGGTCTCGACGACTCAATAAGATTTGTTTTCGTTGCTATGGGGCAATTAGTAAACATCCAGGCGCCGAAATCATCATAAGAACATCGTGTGAGTTATGCGACTCTAAATGAAGTGGCTGTTTGCCAAAGCTCATTTGTAATGGGTTGTAGTGCAACTTGGATACACTTGTTCCATCTGTCGGCCAAAGTATTATTTAAAAATTCATATCCGAATCTCCCTATCTTTTTGCCACTCTATATGTACTTACTCTATGATAATATGCTCGAGTAGTGCAGTAACGGTAGTTGATGCTCACTTTTGATCGTTAGTCCTGATGCAGCAATTAACCTCCAAATGATTGCATATCGTGTTGTGTAAGCTTCTTGACTGGGTTGATTTTCTAGAACTTTGTAAGTTGCCTGCTAGAGGCTGTAATGTAAAAACTCAAAGTTCTCTATAAGGACAATACAGAATTCCTAATACAGAACTTTAACTCAACTAACGCTGGTTGACTAGTACCGCATTACAAATGAGCGTGATAAGGATGACTTACTTCTTCTGCTGGGGAAATCATATTTTGTCACTCATCATCATCAGTCTTTCAATATTAGGATTTCAAGACTGCAGTCCTCCATTCTTCCCAACCTAATACTAGTTCCCCTACTTCCTGGAAATTCTTCTCATATACTTTTTCTGTATTTGTTCTGAGTATTTATCCCTAGGATCCCCTTTGGGGCTTTTTCTAATCAATCATGGATTTACAGGTGATTTAAATGTTATTTTTACGTATGACCTACTTCACTGAAA
The DNA here is from genome assembly GCA_963169105.1 of Ceriagrion tenellum. NCBI lineage: Eukaryota > Metazoa > Arthropoda > Insecta > Odonata > Coenagrionidae > Ceriagrion > Ceriagrion tenellum. The sequence continues at coordinate 14,112,871 of OY720639.1, forward strand.
TAGTGAAAAATTTCTGAATACTTCAAATTCTGTGACCCCTTCTAAGCATCATCATCATCATTGGTCGTTCAATCCTAAAATTGCTTGACTGCAGCCCACCATCCTTCCCTGTCTCAAGCTAGTTCCCTTACTTCCTGGTATCTCTTCCTATTCACTTTCCTCTTTCTTTGGTCCTTGACCTTCCTTTGGTAATATACACTTTTCTTGGAAAACATAGTCTTAGAACATTAAAGGGACAATTTTTTACCTTATATTAACCATAAACAACACTTAATGACTAACTATTTGACCTCTTCTAAAAAAAAATAAATATGATATACAAGTTCTGACCCTAGCGTACCTATTTTTTTCCTCATCGCTACAATTTACAGAAATGATGAGTGAAAGAGATAAAAAAATGGTGAGTTATCGCTCTCTGCCGCCGAGCAATTGTTAGTCGGGGTACAACTTTTTAGCAGATAATTTGAAATTTGATGCTGCAAATAAAGCCAACACATGCTCTTTCCACTTTGAGAGTACTGAGTTATGTGTTATGCTTATCACCAGGTTGCTTCCCCACAAATCTGCCTATCAATTTTGTGAATGGAGCTCGTTCTATTTTTACTCCAACAACAGAGATCATCAGCGTGTCATTACGTATCTCGATGCAGTGAATCGATCAGCGTGGTCATGCTGTTGGCGTTAAACCCATTAATTTGTTGCACTGCTGTGAACTTGCCTCATGAGGTGTTAACTAAGGTCAGAAGCTCGTGATACATCTACTGCCTTGGATGGACAAAATGTTATTTTTATAATTCATATTATTTAGGGAAATGAACAAGAACTGCTGTCCTTCAATTTGAAGCGTGTTGTTTATTTGATTGGCGTAAATCTAGAATTGCGCTGATACGGTATTTATTTTACAGGGGCAGGAGGTTCTGTGAAGTTTCAAGGCAATCTTATCTGTGTTTGCCTTGGTGATAAACTTTGTTTTCTCCGATATCACTGATCCTTATCTGGCGAGGAGTTACTGTCTCAAGGTCGAGTATTCGGTTGCTTCAGCCCAAAATTTTCAATCCCAATGATACTTAGAAGGCTGATATTCCGAGGTATATCACGTGCGGAAAAGATTGGCAAGATGTGTTAGTGGCAGTCACGATAATTTCATTAGTCATACAAGCCTACTGCAACCGGGAATGTTAAACGAAACTGGAACCAAGCATATATTTTCGTTCCGGAACGAAATTATGGACTTTATTTTTGACTATAGTTTCGGTTCGGAATGAAACTTTATGTACGGCTTGACTTTAGTATCGTTAACGGAACGAAAGTAGAATTTTAACGAGATAAAACGTTGCGGAACCGTTCCTTCTTTTGAATAGCTTCCGTTCAAGTGAAGTGGCGGATGGACTTTCGGTTTGCAAATAATGGTTCTGGGCCCTATCGGGTCTATTCTCAGGGAATCGTCGTCATTACTTGCACAGGAACAGCTTAAACAATGGGAATCCTTATGGTATACCAACAAATTAGGATTGAAAACTGCGCAACGATGGAACTATCGGAATATCATAACAGCGAACATATTACGCGTCTCAACAACAAGATGACTTACTAACTTCAGCTTCAGGAACGTTTGACAATTAGAAACAATGTAAAATATAATAATTTCAGAGATGACAACGAGTGTAATATTTGACATTAACCGTTTTTGGAATCTTCGTAATCGGAGATACGAAAGCTATTTTAAAATAATTTCTTTTAACTGAAAATTATTAATTCCATTAATATAATGTCACGATTTCAAGATATCCATCAATCATATATCTAGCATGCTTGAAAATTATTTTGCTTAGAAATTTCTACTTATTATGAGTGAAAAGAGATTGAACCCCGATAATGTTATTTTGTGGCGACTTAAGTGTGTTCACTTAAGAGTGTCAACTCTCCCCATCCCCTAACCTCCTCTTGTCTTCCCCCGGGTACGAGGTTGGGGGAGAAATAGAGGGGTCCCTTTCTCACCCCCGCACCTCCGGCTGGGATTCCCCGGCAGGGGTTTGGCGGTCAGTCTTGCTGGGTTATAAACCGTAAAGCCTGAATCACACGATACTTGACCTTTTGCAAGTCCGAGGATGCTTTACTACTAGAACTTGTGCAAGCATACTAGAACTTGCGCAAGGTCAAGTATCGTGTGATACAGACCAAGCATACTGGAAACCCTGCATGATCGCTAGCATACTGGCTGGTATCCTTGTTTTCGCAATTGGTGCGGTACTAGTTTGATACTTGCTCCAAGTGGGACCTAGTAGCCGCCGACCAATCACCTTTGCTCTTTGCAATGCGGTCGTCAATTTTTAATGTCAGCGCCTCCATAGCCCCTCGTGACAATTGCAATTTCCCGCGATCAAATAAACAACTTAAACCTCACAACAAGACACAATGGCTTGGGTACCTGAGGCAATTGAGGTTGAGGAGCTGCAGCGGCTAAGAGCCGTCGTCTTCGTTCAAAATCATCCATTTCGGTCGTAAAACTCCTTCCGCGACCTTGTGCAAGTTCAAGTATCGTGTGATAGCTCCTATGAAGATTTCAAGCATGCTAGGTTTCGTACTAGAAATCCAGTACTCGCTAGCATCCTCGGACTTGTACAAGGTCAAGAATCGTGTGATTCAGGCTTAAGCGTGATGGATTTTCCCAGGCGGATGAGCCGACGCTCTTACGCTAAGGCACAGGACAATGGCCTTATTGAAAAGGTTAAGAATGGTGTATGGCGAAAGGGCTATTAAGTAAAATGGCATAAGAGTGCTCGCGGCGCGGATACAAAGCGTTTGAGGATACAGTGGTGACTAATGGTGCAGAGGGATGGAGGTCTCTTCCGAAGAAGAGACGGAAAGACTTTGACCGTTTGTGAAATGTTAATCCGATGAGCAGCAGCCGAGGAGTAGGACAAGAGTGCCCAATAAATTCCAGGCCGAGCTCTCAAACAGCAATGGGAAAATTAAAATTCCCATCCCCTCTAGTTCTCTCTTTTTCTTTTGCTTTGCTTGAAGTCTTTTTATAAATATTCCGTATGCGTATACTCGAAGACGATAACCTCTGCATTTCCCCTCGTGATTCTTTGGATGCGATTTTGACAGTGGGGCACAGGGAGGTGAGGGGCATTGGCTAAAGGTAGGCGCCGCATTACCACCGGACACATGCTGGGACTCGTAGCATGTTAGCTGTTCAGATATCCGAGAGTTTCATTTTTGCGCTCTTTTTGAGATTAATTTACAGGTATACCTTAAGGATTCCTATTGCTTACGCTGGTGCTGTGTGAGTAGGTACATGATGGGATATTCGTCAACGATACCTTGAGATCAACCCCGTGCGGGCCGTCTCACATCTCCTCCATACCGGTCGAGAGGTTGTACTGTCCTGCACAGAATGCAGTATAACCTACAATTTCTCCATAGTCTAACATTTTTCGCCATTAATTGCATTGAAAATGCTGGTTCCTTTCCATCGCCTTCCATTGTTATCAAACACGATGAAGCACCTTGACTAGCACCCCGAACTATACCCAAGGTGGCATACGTGACGGCAGGTCATTTTGAAAAATAAATGTGTATACGCTTGTAAAATTACTCGGGACGATATTCAGAACCATAAGGGGGGAGGTGGGAACGAAACTTTTCCTAGCCCGAAACGAAATCGGAACGGTTCTTTTTTCGTTCCTACGGGTTTTTGTTTAAAAATATTTTCGTTCCGGAACCACTTTCGTTCTGATATTTTCGTTCATACTTTCGGTTCGGTTCCGTGAACCGAAACGTTATTTGAACCCACTATGAACTGTTCCGGAACCATGACTTTAGTTTCGTTTATCATCCCTGGCTGCAACAACAAGGGTGGGAATTGCTTGGGTTAACTTGCGTCAGACCGACGGTTAACGTTCAAAATTAGCTTTCGTAGAAGCTCCAAGGCTAGCTATTTTTCAAGGCTCAAACAAAAGGCATAAAATGGGAAAAATAGGCTATAAAACGGGCAGTTTTAAAATATCACTCCTTCCGCGGACAATGAGAACCATAATAGCTGCCATTGCGAACGCGTAATTTTGTTTTTCGATATGCAATATACTTAATTGGTTTATGAGCTCTCTAATGTGTCGGCATTAGTTTATTCATCAGTTGTAACTGAACTCCTCGCATGCTTACTGTGTAATGCTTGTGTCTCTGATTAGGTGTAAACACATTAATGTTCATTCTTTCTATACCTAACAAGGACATCATATAGTGTCGTACAGTTGAATACCTTTAGTCAAAATTCACCAGTTGCCTCATAATTCCTGGTTTATAGAATTGTATCAAAAGTCATATTTTTATAAACATTTGTCGGAGATAGAGTCATTCATATCGATGACCCTTCACCATGTGCCACACCCCATTGACGTGGCTTCCATTGCATTAAGTAGATACTTGCCTACATGCCAAGGTTCTCTTCTTTTAGTTACTATGTTTGTTATTTACATTAATGTTCATTCTTTCTATACCTAACAAGGGCATCATATAGTGTCGTACAGTTGAATACTTTTAGTCACCGGTTGCCTCATATTTCCTGGTTTTAGTCGAAAGAATGAAAAATAACAGCGCTTTTTAACGTTCCCATCGCGTTACCTCATTCTTCCTCAATTAAATCTAAAGATTGACATCTGCAAGCCTGACTGTACATATCCAGAATGTTTGCACTTCCTGGTAGGTCCAGGGAGGGTAGGTTCTTGGCAATTGGGACGCCATAATGAGCGAGTCCTTCCGAGCCACCAATCATATTTTTGGTAACGATTGGTAGCAGTGATTTCATGTGTGTTTGTAATTTCCAAAGTCTGCACGAAATCCATATTAATGTAATGATTTTTGAATATTTGTAACTATTTTTTAAGTTTTCGCATGTCACATTGACTGCGTAGGTATCGAGACGAGACTACGGCTAGGCGTAGTAGACTTTCACTGGCGTCCTAAAACTTACCTTTATTACAAGCTTCTCATCCCACACGATATGCCCGCATGATTTTATTTCCTTCATGAATATTGTAGCATATATCAAGTGAAGTATTAGTGATTCTAATGAGTATTAGTATCTTAACCCTTTCGCGCCGAAACCTCTCGGAGGGAAATGCTTCCCCTGCTACGTGTATTATGAAGAATTTTCTGTACTCCCCTCTACGGAGCTCTCTTGTGGCGGCGAATCGCTCAGGTATGCCTGTGTCACCCGTGTTGGAACTCTACTCACCAGGACACCGTGCCCTTCTCTCAGGCACTCGGATCGACCCCCCCCCTTCAACCCTTAGCAGCCCCTCTCTCAGCAGGAGGCCGCTGTAAATTCGTTGCATCAGAGGTGGTTTTTTTTATAATATTTTACTGTATACTCCAACAATTTATACTTTTCAATGAAGTCCTAATGTTATTCTGAGCGTTTTACAATTTTAAATAAAATTCTAGCGTTAATATTAACAAATTTATTTGATATATGTACACACAAACTATTTAGAGTTCCGCACAGGAACTCCGTTGGTATCAACGCTAGAATTTCGTTTGAAATTTGCTAAAACTCAGCAAAAAACAAATAATTCATTTATAAGTTATAAATTTTGTAGTGTACAAAAACTTATTGCCTCAAAAAACCATTGCAAATACAATAAATTAACCGCGGGTTCCCGCAGCAAGGAAGGATACTAATGAGGCGGAGGGTCCAGCTCACTTGCCGAGGAAAGGATCTGGGGCTCAATTCTTGAAATCGTGCGATAATTTCCGCGCGCGAAAATTTTCGCGAGGTGTATGTCGCATGCGACACAAATTTTGTATTCTCGAACGCTATGCGACATGACATCCTCGATACTTAGAGTATACGACTTAGTTCCGACGTTGGCATGCCTATACTTGCTCCTATTGGCTGACAAAAGTATAGCGGGCCAATAATCGCCAAGCCGCTTCAGGAGCAATTTCAAGTACCCCTCTAGGCCGTATTGATCACTATTGTTTACTGCAGAACGTTGTGCTCATTTGTAGAGGGGTTGAGGAAATCAAAACCTGCGATTCAAGCAGATATCTGTGAACATAAGTTTAAGGTATTTTATTCACTTTAAGTTTCATTTTTAATAACTTTTTCGTAATTCGACTTCATTTTTCCCACCATTTCATTCCCTTCTACTTTAATTTATCTGCAAAGATGGAGACTCCACAAAAAAGAGCAATGCATGTCACGGAGGAGCGGAAGAGGGTCATCTCTTTCTCGGAAAGCGCGTCCTCTTACAGCTGCGTGAATTTCAGCTTTTTCAAGGGCTTGTACCCCAAATAACTGAACCAAGCCGTACAAAAAAAGTGTCATTTTCCCAAAAATAAACAAGTTTGTCGCATGCGTTCGGAGGTGTCGCATGCCACGTGCCCGCTCGACACTGTGTAAGCGATTATTGTCGCATGCGAACGATGTGTGACCACTCGAGAATACCGATGCACCGTTGCCATGCGGTAATCTGTTATTTTCGCATGCGACAATCATCACAGCGTTTCGAGAATTGAGCCCCTGGGCTGTCCCTAAGCTGGGTCGGAAGGTCTTATTGCATACCTGGGATCATTGCTTCCGTGTCGATCACTTCCCTTCCCTCGCGTCGGCTATAGCCGACATAAGGTGTTTTGCATTGGCTTTTCTCCGTAGGCCATAGCCGACATTCAATCGTTTGCGTAGGAAACTTCACGTCGGCTATAGCCGTCGCTAGGAGCAAAAGGGTCACAAAGGTTGAAGGGTTAAATGGTGAAGGTTGGCGCGTTATTCAGCGTGGCACTCTCCAAGTTCTTGCTTTGGTCCTGCGTGGCTTTCTTGACTGGATTGATCGTGGCGATTGCCTGGCGGTCAGGGGATCGTGCTAGACACAACTTCAAAAAGTGCCTAGGGTATAATAACCCCTGACCACACCCCCAGGAGGTGACTTGCCCGGCGTTTCTTAGCTGTAGATGTAGAGATGTAGTCCGTCGATCTAAATTTGCCGAACTTTATTCCCTCGCAGCTGTTTTTAACGATGCGTGCTTCTTTTGTATTTCGCAGAAGGTAGCGTGCAGGATATTTGAGCATACCCAGCGAGTTTAGCATAGATGGTAGGCAAGAGAGTAGGTCAGTTAGTGGGGGCGAAATCAGTGCTTTTCCGGAAAGTCAGATAATAAAGAGTACACAAAGCTTAGTGCCTAGGAAAATCTTAATAGATAACAATAAATTAGAAATATTTAGGGAAGAGAGTAGGTCAAATAGTGGGCCATTAAATAACATGCCACTCACCAGGATAGCAAAGAATAACAAGTTGACCAGACAACACAGTATAGGTTTATCGGGACGGAAGAAAGCACAGAACAAGGAAAAACGTACAAATCAAAACAACACCCATGAATTTCCAAACTGTAACTTTCCCAATAATTTAGAAAACACGAACCCAACAAATACAATAGGCAGACATATTAAAATAGAGGAATTTTCAGTAGTAGTAGTTAATTGTCGTAGTTTAAGAAGCAAGATACCTGAATTTCATCACCTTATAGAGAGTACTAATTCTGACATAATTATAGGAACCGAAAGTTGGTTAACATCCGATATTGCTGATAGTGAAGTTTTTCCAGTAAAATTTAGGGTATACAGGAGAGATAGAGAGAGTCGACTGGGAGGGGGAGTATTTATCGCAGTTAAGAACACAATAGTCAGCAAAATAGAAGTGATTCCCCATAATATAATAGAAAGTGTATGGTGTTCCATTCAATGTGCTGATTCGAAAGTAATATATGTTTGTGCCTACTATAGACCACCCCATTCCGATGTACACTCAGTATTAGAACTGGAGAAACAGATCAGGTCCATTAATTCCCATAGTAACGAACGACAGATAATTGTAGGTGGAGATTTCAATACACCATCGATAGATTGGAAAACATGCAGTCATAAGTCTGGAGGTAGGGACAAAGAAATCTGCGAGTCATTGCTTAACCTGTTCGCATCACACGCACTTCATCAAATAGTAAATTTGCCTAATAGAGGGGAAAAGGTTCTCGATTTACTTGCCACAAACATCCCTGAAAAAGTAATTAAAGTTGAAAATGTCGATGGAATAAGCGACCACAAGGTAGTATACGTAAAATTTTCCCTCAACACTGAAAAAAATTTTAAATTAAAAAGAAAGATTTACCTTTTTAGTAAAGCAGATTTTAACGGATTTAGGCTTGACTTAAAGACATCTTTTGAAAAATTCGAGAACATTAGCAAAAATAGCGATACAGACAATACATGGAAAGAGTTCCTCCAAATTACACGGTCACTTGTCAACAGATATATACCTCATAAGTATAAGAGCGAGAATAGGGAACCAAGGTGGTACAACGCGGAGGTTAGAAAATGTTTAAAACGCCAACGAGTTAGCCATGCGAAACTAAGAAAAATTAAGAAAAATGTAGCTAATAGCGACCTAAAAAATACCATCGAGCATTATAAAATTTGTAAATCAGCCGCAAAAATAGCCCTTAGAAAAGCGTTTAGCGAATTCAAGAGAAAAGTACTTGGAGAACAACTAGAGGGAAATCCGAAAGCATTTTGGTCATATGTTAGGGAAGTACAGGGAACTAAAAAGTCAACGGTTAATTCCTTGAAAAACGATAGAGGCGAAATAGTAACTTCCAGTTTAGATAAGGCAAATTGTTTGAATTACTTTTTTCAGAGTGTTTTTAATCAACCTATGCATAGAGGTTGATTCCTTTTTCCGGGTTTTCCGCCGCGTTGGTTCATGCTTTAAAACGCCATTTCGAGAGAGAAAAACCCGGAAAAAGGAATCAACCTCCATCAAAGCCCCGCGGAAGCCTTCAACAGAACAACCTATGCATAGTTTCCGCGAAACCATACCAGACCGATTTCAACAACCAATGCCCCCAATCGATATATCTTGTAGCGGAATCGTATCCTTACTAAGTAACATTAGCCCGAACAAGTCCTCAGGTCCTGATGAAATTCCAGCTCGTGTTTATAAAGAATTAGCTCTCGAAATGGCTCCGTATCTTAAAGTAATATTTAACAAATCCCTCGAAGAACACGCGGTTCCCAAAGACTGGAAGATAGCAAACGTGACCCCAATTTATAAAAGCGGAGATAGGGAACAGCCATGTAATTATAGACCAATATCATTAACGTCACTATCATGTAAAATTATAGAGCATATAATAGTTACATCAATAATGGGACACCTCGACAGCCAGGATTTATTAATAACAAACCAGCATGGGTTCAGAAAAGGACGGTCTTGCGAAACTCAATTAGGTCTTTTTGTTCACGATATTTTAGTTTCCGGAGAAGGTAACGTACAGGTAGATGCAGCGTTTCTTGACTTTAGAAAAGCTTTTGACAAGGTTCCCCACTGTAAGTTACTCGCGAAGTTAGCATCATACGGAATAGACAGCAATATAGTAGGCTGGATAGGAGATTTCTTACATGAACGCGTTCAAAGGGTGGTATTAGATGGTGTCAGCTCAGGCGAAGTAAAAGTTACATCGGGTGTTCCCCAGGGAAGCGTGATAGGCCCAATTTTATTTCTTCTGTACGTAAACGACTTGAATAGTGTAGTAAAAAATAGCAAGCTCCGTCTTTTTGCCGATGATGCAGTAGTGTATAAGGAAATTAGAAATGAAGAGGACAGACAGTGTTTTGCTAAGGATTTAGATGCGATTGATGATTGGTGTGATAGATGGCAGCTAGAATTAAATTTGAAGAAATGCGCGATTATGAATTTTTGGAAAAAGAATGGCCTTCCCCGGAATAATTATAGCATCAAAGAAAACAAAATATGTAACGTAGAATCAATTAAATACTTAGGCGTCACCATCAGTGAAGACATGTCATGGGGGAAACACATCAGGGAAATTACTAGTGTAGCAAACCGTAGATTAGGATTCGTAAAAAGGGTTCTAGGCAAATGCGATGAGAGAGTCCGAGAAAGAAGCTATTTTACACTTGTCAGGCCTCATTTAGAATATGCCGCTAGTATTCGGGATCCCTACGAGGAAGGTATGATAAAAGAATTAGAGCGCGTGCAAAGGAGATCTGCTAGGTTTGTTAAATGTCGTTATGATAATTGTATTAGTGTTACGAGTTTAATAGAAGAACTAGGATGGGAATTACTATCAGAACGCAGGTTAAAATTTAGGTTAAACCTTTTAAGTAAATTCGAAACCGATTTGTTCACAGATGACGTTAGATATATATTAAGAACCCCTGCGTATTATGCTAGGTTTGACCATATTAACAAAATTAGAGAGATAGATTGTCGTACCGATAGATTTAAAATGTCATTTTTCCCGCGTACCATAAGAGAGAACAATAGGCAACGTAGCAAAAGGGATAGGTAGGTGAAACATAGTTAGAATAGTCTGTAGTGCATGATGCATGTAATAACTACCAATAATCCCTTCCTTATTATGTAGATTTTAACCTGTACTATACCGTAGTAACTAATATTCTATTGTAATAACTACTGCAATTACTTGCAATAACTAATAATCTACTGTAGTAACTAATAAACTATGACCCTATTTTCTAGCATGTCTACATTATATATCCTACTTACATGGCAATGGTGCATGTTTTGTGATCTTCACCCCCTGCCACACACCCTCGTGGTGGCTCGCAGGGTATTACGTAGATGTAGATGTAGATTTGACCCATTTCACATATCAAGCCTTTCTGTTGTATTCAAAATGCTTTCGGTGCCCTAGACGCATGGTATGACGATTGTGACACGACCTCTCCCTTACAGTTCTAAGGTCCTTCTGAGGTTAGGCGGGGGCTATGCGTGTTTATTAATGAAGATTTCTCGGGAATGGCACCTGGTTCGCCTTCCCATCCCTCATCGAGTTTTGTTAGTGTACAGCTTTGCGTGAAACTTTGCATGCATATATTTCTTCGTACTGCTCATAGATAAATAAGTGAAAAATTGCCAGTTACCGATTTGGTTTCTTAGCAGTGCTTTTTAACATGTGGTCCAATGGAACTTCACATATATTTCATAATAATCCGAGTACATATGTGCAGAATTCCCTTCAACTGCGAAGTAATTCGTTTCATATAATTGTAATTGTTGCTTCAAAAATATCAAGATATCATCCTGAGTAAAATGAAGGAATTACACTCGATTTTCTCTTTCTAATTCCGTCCCGTAAACTCAAGTCATATCAACGGTTCTTCCGTTAAAAAATGAATGATAGCACTTAAATATACATGTTGATGATAAAGCAGTATCCATGTGAAAGTTTCTTCTCGTCAATTTTCAATGTAAGCCCATGTTGTCAAACCCTAACATTGAAACTTAGCACACAGTGAGCACATCTAGACTGCTTTCTCACTCACTGGGTTTCTTCATGTATGTATGTAGATCATATGGCGTCAGCGGTCTCGTGACTTTGACGTCATCTCCGCCCAATGCGCTCTATGTACCAAGGGAAGATAGCTCGATTTGTCAAGTTCACAAACGGCCTAAATTTAGGCGGTAATTTTGAAATATAATTCTTGCATCATTTTCATTGCGACATGTATGGTGTTTTCCACCGTATAAACAGATGTACCTTCTTAAATATAGTGTGATCTAGAATTGTCTTGATTTGAAATGTTAATTAAATGTTCTATGTATCGCGATTACTCCAGCTACCGAACGCTTAACGAATTCCATCCTGTTCAATGCAGCACCGAAAGTGTTCCGAATGTATTTGCGCCACGATATGTTTGAATTTTTGGCCTATTTGACTCAATATATTACACTCACGCCGAAAATCGGCGGTGAAATAGGTCGAAGTTCCCACGAGAAGAAATTGGCCTGGACCGGGAATCGAGCCACGTACCTTTGCTTGCCGGGTTAATGGGCAGTATACTACGATACTCAGGCTTCCAAATTCCCTTGAAAATTTGTGAAGGGTAATAGGAAACCAGACAGGGGCTACCCCAGGGGGGGGGGGGATACATCACCCCCCGAAAATTTTGGAAGGAAAATTTTGGGTTTAACTTAACAATTTTAACAACTAGACGTAGTTATCAAACACAATATTTAATACTCCGATCACTGACCTGAAATGTATAATAGTTATACTTATATGTTACTTCGGTACGTTCCCCTCCGAGTCCTCGGCAAGCATCGGGTTTCATTGCCGTCATAGTGGCCGAGGACTCGAGAGGGGTTGGGGCAGTGATCGCAGCCACGTCCGACGCCCATCGGATTGGTGGCTACGCTGCCGTTGGGTCGTGCATGCGGAGTTGACGGAGGGAGCCAAGTAAAACGGCCTTCTGCATGCGAGCTGCAAGTGACTCCGCCTGTGCCACGCAGGACGGAATGCACTTGATGTTCTCCAGCAGCGAGCCCTTAACTCCACCGAGCACACCTATGATGAGGACTACCAGTTTAACAGAGTGTCGCGGGTACATTTGCCGAAGCTCGAAAAGCAGGTCTTGATATTTCGCCTGTTTCTCCCCCTCCTTTGCATCCATGTTGGTTTCAGCCGGGGCCGAAAACTCTATCACGAACATGGAGCGTGAGAGGTGGTCTAGGAGAACGATATACAAGGCTTGGTCGCCTCCAACTGCCTGGTGGGAGAAAAGGATTAATTCCAACAGATGGTGCATTTATCGTTCTCCACGACGGAGTCAATATCTCCAGGGGCATACGGCAGCACAGGAGTATTGTCGATGCCAAAATGGTGTCGAAGATGAAAATATACCTAACACCCGCAGGGCCGCATTGTGCCTAGCAAAGTTATTATTATGCTCATTGTTATGTATATATAATGATGTAACAGTTTTATAGTTTTTTTATGATTACTGAAAATTGCCATAATTTAATGGTTGTCTCCCCCTGATATAAATTCCTGGGATCGCCCCTGGAACCAGACGTAAAGCCCTTGTGGCCCATGGAAGATGTTAACGCAAGGAATGAGAGGACTTTCAAGGAGTCACAGCCCATGCGGTTGTATCCTATTCGAGCACTTACTAGGTCGTGCTTGGCTCCGTTAGAAGATATTCATGTTTGCAGAACATACGGTGATGAAATATGTTAGAAAGCCACGAGAAAAGCACGAAGAAATATGCATAGGAATTGCCACGATAAAAAAATCTCGTGATAATTACCACAAATTGCGCTTACGTCACTCCCTCCCCCTAATTAGGTACGGTATTGCTATGCTTTCTATCGCAAGACGTGTCAAGCATTTCCTGTAATTTACTTCGGGATCCCAATCGAGGCAACATGGGTTGAGTTCCGAAACAGATAACAACGGAATGTTCTCAGCTCTTGTCTTTCGTGAATAGCCTGGCACGGCGTTGCTTTTAAGTTTATGTTCCTTCGAGCTATAATCTTTATTGCCCATCAGCTTCACGCTTTATTTTATTTTCTTCTCACTGCGAAAATTCACTATAATGCTGTCATTCGCTAATTGACCGAAAAAGTGACAGCTGATGAAATAGTTTAGACTCCTCCGTCTAGAGGTCTGAGATGGCAATGAATCGGCTTTATCGCGACTTTGATCGAAGGAAAATTGAGTACACGCGCACCAAGTGCTCCAATAGAGTCACCAATATCCGACTCCATTGAGTTATACGATGAGGCAGGCAAAGCGCGAAACTACTGTCTGTAAAAAAAGCAAAATACCTGAGTTTGAGATGCTCTATCGTCCAAACGAGGAAACCGATTTCAATGCAGTAAACTTCCTAGGAGATCTTGTTCATTTCTACGTTGGATGATGTACTTTAAAAAATCTTCCGCCCGTTAGTATTTCCTGTACTTAATTTTTTCTCAAAAAGTACCCGTTTTTTGTGCGTAAAATACAGTTGCCCAACTTTGAGCGCTTGGGATACCCGTAATTTTCGTTCCAATAATTTGAAATTTTTATTTGAGAAAGCCAAATCTATCCCTAACTGTCAGCATGAAACAAATTGTTTATATCACTAAAATTGAACAAGTTATTGTAGACAACGCAAACCTCTGCTAACTTCGAAACTAATGGCTCAATTGAAAATTGATTGCGACTCTTGTGTGCCGTATAATGTAAGTAATAACGGTACTAAGATCATGTAGGGTTAAAATCATCATTAAAGCTAATTTCGTCTGTTATTCATTTTAATTTTGAGCGCTGGATATTTTTGGCTGTCTGCCTAGCGAAGGAGACCGTAACAAAGGACCAGAAAAGAGAAAGTTTCTTGTGACTCGGTACCCTGGCAGCACTGCTTGCTTCAAAATGTAGGAAGGTCTCAGCATGTTTGCCGTGAGATTAGGTGTTCGAATATTTTCCGCAATTTGACCTTCATTTTCCAGTGTTTCGCATTTTGTTTATCAAATTTTAGCTGTCGAAAATGACGCTAAAATCATATTTTTATCGTGCGAGTTTTATTTATTTCAGCCCACAGTCTCTCCTGAAAATATTATCATATTTTGATTCACGTATAATAAATGGTGATTACAGTGTATAATTGCTCTAAAAAGGTAGTTCTTGAATATAATGTGGGTGATAAGTACCAATAAAACCTTAGTGCGCATCTAGAGCTCTTTTCAATCAACGTTGAATAACCCATGACAACAGTGAGACAGACGGTACAGGTCCCGTTCGACACAATGATTTATGAGAAATATAAGTACTTAACCTAATTCCAAGATCATTGCAATATCTCATAACATGAGATTCAGAGGGTAACGGGTGAAATATTCCTAACTATTATGCTCAATGTAACGTTGATTACTTTACACTTTTTTCATTTTAGAACTTTTTCTTTGATTTGATCAGCGGTAGGTAATTATCAATATGCTGAAAAATGCTCATCGACTTTTTGTGGGCATTCCCTCATCTCAAATCTCCTATCAGTTGATTTGGTACATTATCACTGTGTAGGCTTCATCCTCCTTAGCTTCTTTTTCTTCTCCTGGTCCTATTTTACGCAAACATATTTGGGAAGTAACTGGTCAGGCTAATCGTAAATTGGGATTTGTTAAAAGAATTCTTGAAAAAAGCGACGATAAAGTTAGAGAAATCGGTTACTTCTCACTTTTTAGGCCCCACTTAGGCCGCTATTCGGAATGAAACATCGTTAACGCTGTCTACCAGAAATAGCTGTCGTTACGGTTTTGTTTCGAAGAATAACACGCTATTCTCCGAAACAAAAGCCTAATGAACGCTATTTCTGGCCGATGGCGTTGACGCTATTTTTGGCCGATAGCGTTGACGCTATTTTATTCAGAATAGCAGCCCTAGAATACGCTGCCAGTGTTTGGAATCCACATGAAGTAGGCTTCAAAACAGAGAACGCGTGCAGAGAAGATCAGCAAGGCTGTTATGACAGTTTCGTTAATGTAACTGATCTCTTGCAAAATCTAGGATGCGAATCGCTATCAGACCGTCGATTGAAAATTGGATTCAATCCTTTAAGTAAATTCAAAACCGAATTATTTTCAGAAGTAGTTCAATATTTTACGAACTCCAACATACTACGGTAGATCAGATTCTGAGAATATAATAAGGGAAACAGATTGTAGAATAAAGAGGTTTAAAATGTCGTTTTTCCCACGATCGATAGGAGACCATAATGGCTGCGTTGTCACTTAGAAGTAAGTGAGTTGACAGGTAGTGTAGCTTATTAATTCGTATCCCCCCTAATGCGTGTTTATAAATTTACCGAGTAGTGCTAACACCATGTTTTGCATGTTCCCTGCATGACTCTTGTGTCACATTTCCGTAGTTACATTATAGATACATTTAGTGGTTTCAGTAACATTTGTAGCATACCCATTATGTGGTGCATGTTAATGAAAGTAAATTTCTTCACTGTAGTTCGTGTTGGTGATAAGTCACCCCTTGCTAAATATTCTTCTGGTGGCTTGCCGGATGAGAAGTAGATGTACGCATTTGGATGGAATTCATCATTGGTTGAATATTACCTGAACAAAGCTGAATTATCTCCAAGAATCCACGAGTTGTGAGGATGTCAGGTCATTAATATCTCTAACAATATCTTAAATGGCTTCATCATTGGAACTCACCTGTCAAATTCATTGATGTCTTCTGAAAACCTATGGGTCCGTTTTGACTGCTAAGTAAGCGCTGCCCTGACATCGGTTCCGGTTTCTCTTATCACTTACTCAATGAATAGATTAAACATTATGGATGCTTACCCATCTCCTTGCATTAGCCCTTTTGTCACTTAAAAATCAAACATTATAATTGGCTCTCCAGCTCTTGTCTCAGTGTTGGTGTATAATCATCGCGAATTTTATTTGTGTTATCCGTTTTGTCGTCGTATGGAAGTCCACTAGGGTGGTTAACTCCTAATTTCTATATCTTTACCTTTATAAGCTTACTTGAGATCTTAAAATGCCATTTACGCAACCGTGTTAAACCTTCGTAACCTGTCCGGCAATTGTTTATTGAGACAAGGTGGTCCATCGTTCCAACTTACATGTCTGCTCCTTTGCCTGACATAAAACCTCCTTTGTATTCTCGGAACATTTCCATGTTCACGCCATAGTTGCGTAATGAAACAGAATACAGAATTTGCGGGAATTTTTTTCTCTATACTACACTCGCTTCTTTGATGTCCTTCAAATTGTATAAAAAAATTTCGATGGCGGAACCGGGGGAAAATGTGAGGATATTTCCCGAAGAATGAAAGAGGTGAAAATATTTGAACGTGTACTAATAATGTAGCTGAGGCAATATATTTGGAACATATCGTCCTGGGGTATTTAATATCAGGAAAAAGCATGACGTTGATGCCTTGAGTTCTTTTGGCGGCATGTGGCGGAAACCGAGATGTGTGTAAGGGGCCGTTCAAGTATCACGTAAGGCGATTTATGCCATTTTTGACCTCCCCCCTCCCTCTATGTAAGAAAATTTAAGATTTTCCCAACCCCCCTCCCTCTCAGTCTTACGTAACACGTCAAATATTTGTATTTACTCTTCGTTAAATACTCGCTTTATATGTTAAATTTGCCGGCCCCGGTGGCGGCATGGCAAAGTCCTCGCCTGCTAAACTGAGGGTCGCGGGTTCGAATCTCGCCTGGGTGGGTTTTTCACCACCCATTGCATGGATGTATGTCCAGTTCTGTTGGTCCGGTCCCTGGAAAACCTGAAGACAGGCTAAACAGCATATTGGGATTCCAGGGACCCGTATGATCAACAGAATCGTCCGGCAAACAAAAAAAATAACTTTCTGCTGTTTCATCCCTCCATAGAAGCCACCATACAGCTTTGAGCACTGAATATCGTATAATCATGCAGTGTTGTAGTACCACATCCAACCAACATTAAGAGCGAAACAGTACCACAGCTGATGAAGTTGTGAACAATCACAGGATATTTGGAAACGATGCAATGTGCCAAGACGGACAAAAATCGTACTTAATTGGTTCCAGAACCCCCGCCCCTCAATCTTCATAAAGCAAAGTAAGATGACTCCAATTCCCCCCAACCCTCAAAAAACGTCTTACGGAATACTTGCGGAATAAGCACATGGCTGGGCAAGTGTGGGACGTGGACCGTTCATCCACTCATCCTGCATTGTTAGGGTTGTTGGAGCGAAATATTTCACTCGTCATAATGGAGACCATTTACAAATTCCGTGTGAATTGCTTCTGCTGTGGGAAGTATGATGTGATTATTATAATATAGATCATGTAATAATATACTTTTGAATGACTGAAATTCTCAGTAACAAAATAAAAGTATCTCCATGCGTGTTTAACTTGACTAATTTTTTACACGCGGTACGTTTAAATATCCTTCACAGCGGCAGTGTTCTTTTTGTGATTCCGAAAGAAACTACTGCGGTGGGTTTATGATTTATTTTTTTAAATAGTTGAGAAAACATACAAACTCCGAATAGTTCATTTTTCGTCGAAATTTGGTGCTAGAAAACCCTCTGGAATGTATTCGCTGCAACTCCTGCGTCTCAGGGCACTTGTGTAATTAATATTGTGTAGAAAAAATATAACAAACAGTTTTACATTGCTAGGATGCTTTTAGTTTAGCACGCATTTAATTGAAATTTTGCCTCCCGACAAGTTTTATCGGGTCTTTGCTAATGCATTAGTGGTTGTAGTTACGTTAACTTTGACAGGATGTAGTGCAATGCAAGGTGATGATAACCCACCCACTGCCACTCATCCTTGAGGTGGCTCGCTAGGTATTACGGAGATGAATAGTTTTCTATTTCGGCATGACTGAAATATGATGGTCTCCGTCTTCGCTTATTTCACGTTAGACAACTGAATCGTACTGAAAATAATCTTAATTTACTGATAACTCGAGAATTTAGGCGTCGTAGTTTTATTTTTTTTGGAATCCTTTTCACGAGACGAAGGGAAAGCGTCTAGCACCCGCTTTTCGCCGGGACTGATCGGTTTGATCCCAAACACAAAGCACACGCTTAACCAACTGCATAATATCTTTGAGAAATGAAACTCATTTTGGTGGACACATTTTATTTCTGTAGCCAGAAAGTAACGCTGATGAATGGTGTAAATATTTATTGAAAAAATAATTTTCAAATAAAAACATATTGACTTTCCTAAAAACTGACACTTATTCACTCGGTCTGCTCGAGTCATTTTTTTTTTACAGAATTCATAATTTGTTCCGATCGTATGGAATGACTGCTAGATGACAGCAACGGTTTGAATACCTTTTGTCACATCGGCATCAAAAATACACTATGCTCACGCATTGCAAAATATATTTATAAAACTAAATAGCATTGATTGAGCATAAATATTGAAATTCCAAGCGTTTTAGTTATTTTTGGATATTTATATTGTCGAGCAATCAAATCCCTGTAGCGATGGCCCTCCAACTGTCATGTGTCACCACTTCTTGAGCGCTTAAGAGATGAGTTCCGCTACCGTCGGCTTGTCTCGGGCGGTACGCTAAAGGCGATACTGGATATTTCTGAGGGGTGTAAAAAGGTGATGGTGTAGGGCTTTGGAGAATAGGCGGTTAACCGTCGGCCGGTGAATTTGCCTCCGACGACTCCCTTCAGAGCGCCAGTCTGGTAATCATCGATAAGATGAGAGTTGCGAGGGCCACGGATACCACGGAACCTGAAACGAGAGATAGAGAGGATTTAGGGAACTGCGTCAAAAAGGTTTCACCGCGGCCGTGTAAGACAAATCGGTATAATCTAAGTCCTCGAGGTACGTCATCTCGATTTGCCTCCGATTCAATGTGTCATCCATACATGCTATTGCGAGGGCCGTCGGGAAACTTTTCTCGGTTTCATGCGAATTAGAGGGAACGTGTGTGCATATTTTCAACAGATTCAGGCGAGATATCGTGGAAGTTCGTCATATTAAAACAGAAGCAACAATTTCACTATTCCACAAAGTATGTATTATTGCGTACGACGCGTTTCAACTCACAGAGCCATCACCAGGTGGCCATCATCAGACCCATCAAGGTCTTGTAGACGCGAAGAGAGTCTGGTCCTGATAATGGCTCTGTGAGTTGAAACGCGTCGTACGCAATAAATATCTTGTGAAATTGGGTGATTGTTGTTTCTCTTTTAATATGTGTGCATATATCTGCGTTTTTTTATTATTTAGACATATTAGTTTGGGTAATCTTAGTTTGGATAGCCAGTTTATGAAAGATAAAATACGAGCTTTCAAAATTAACTGCTCGGTAAATAATGGAATTCAATTGGTCACTAATATCGGGTTTAGTTTTACTTCAAAAATCTCCAGCACGCATCTCCGACTTTAATCGAGGACTTACTGGACTGGATTCCACTGTTTGCATTTAATCATTCAAAAATTTAATGACTTGGTGCCGAAGTCGGCACGTACTTGTGGATAACTCACTAGTCAGTGTACCGAAATTGACTCAATGAAAATAGAAAAAGGAACATTTAAAATTATCTTTACGGCAGTTCATGTTGCGTTTGTTGTGAAATTTGTTCAATGATGAAGAAGAGAAAAATCCTTTCCAAATTAAAAAGAAAAACATTTGTCCATAAAGAGTACTGCTTCCATACAGGAAAATCGATTAAATTTGAGTTATTATAAATTATTTGCTGCGGTGTAGTTCTTTAAGCAATTAAAAAGCATGACTGCTAATACGTCTAGCTAGAGGGGAAGTCCATGTGATTTTGGCATCGTATAGCTAACTACAATAATGTACTACAATTACGATATTTTCCTGAAAAGCGGTACTCAATGAAGATGTCGTTTAAAAATGTTTATATCGAAATTTCAGTTCCGTGTAATTTGGACCTAGGTCGCGTAATTCGGTCCAGCTTGTAATACAATATGGACCTGATCCTAAAACTTCCATTGAATAATGCTTGCAAACTAGCATGTCCTATCGCTTTTTGCCCATTTTCTTTGAAATGAGTGTTTAAAAATTACATTGGTTGATATTTTTCATATAAAGTTTATTTATGCATTTAGAGCTGTGTCATGTGTATGTAATTTCAGCAATTTACGTTGATCCAACTCTAGATAATACTTCTACTTAAGTGCCCCTCAAATTACTTTTTATATTTCTTGTATTTATCCTTCGATTTTTTTCCTACTCGTATTTTCACCCGTAAATTGACACCATTGACATATGTCTGGGTGATTAGGACCATCGGGCCAACATACTCACTCTGAGGTGGTCCGAATTACACGAAGAGGAGCAAAGCACAAACGGCTGAATGTAATGTAGAATTCTTATGTTCACTGAAGGGAATTTCTATATATATCTTTCCATTGGTTGCTATTAATGAGCATCAATTCCTGTATTTCAACCTCTGAAAGTAACTGTGTAGTTCACTATAATCCTAAGATAAAACATTACACAGTAGATGGACTCTTCCGCTCACTTCTCCTAAAGGGGTCAAGAACTTTAGTCCAACTGTTGAAATTTGTAGAGAGGGCGTATGAAGGGAACATCCTTGCAATATTGTATGAAATGCGTTGCTAACTTAAGTGAATGCAAAGTAAAGCTATCGGTCCCAATTACACTCTGGTCCAAATTACGGCGACATCCCATTCTTATTAAAAACTTATTTTGATATTTTTTTGTAAAGTCGACTCTGGTACTTACCCGGCGTGTACAGATGGTGAAGTCTTCGAGGACCTTTCACCAGCAGAGATAATGGTTGGCCGACGTTTTGAAAACTTCTTCCGCCATTACCATCGGGGCAAATGGCGTTACTGGCCAACAATTGCTTCTACTGGTGGAAGACCTTTCAAGAGTTCACCATTTTTCCTGACGGTTGTGCCTGTGCTGTGTGATGTTGTGTTCTGCTGTGTGATTGGTTGGTATAAGTGGAAAATAGCGTTTCCGTTGCAGTTTCTGACCCGCGTTAGCAACTAGCTAGAGTCAGCCAGGGCTAGAAATTCAACCAAAGTTGGCGCTAACTGGCGTCTCCATCGCCGATTGTAATCAGCGTCTGGGCTAACTAGCGTAGTGGAAACTAGATGTAACTTGCGTTTTAATTGCAAAAAAGTTGCCCCGGTAGACTGTTTACCTGGTTAGCTCGAACCTAGTAAGATAGTCTACTTATGGTAGAAGTTTTCCATTGCTGGCATTACGAGGGCGCTGAGTCGTCACCTTATCAGGAAAGTCAGAAATGGAAACGAGGCATAGCCGTTATTGCGGAGGGTCGTTGCATGTTTGTGACGTCATGCTCTCACCTCCTACCTCAATGACCCCTCGCAATCAAAGATCTAAATTAGGGTCCTAATTCAGAGAACTTCGCTTGCTATTGAATCGCGGTGACGTCACCGGTGGCACAGTGGACTTACCCGCGTTGCACTTTCCATCCTCCAACTTGTAATTGCTCTTGCAGAGGCAGGCTGTGGCGGTGGCGTTGTTGCCCGGAACGACGCACTCGGCATTCTCGTCTATGCACCCATCTTCCTCGTAGCAGGCGTAATTCACCGCTGGAACATTCGAAAGTTGGCGGGATCCAGAAGTCCAGCCATTGGCATCGGGAAGCGATGGAAGGAAACAAAGTTGAAAAGCAGGGGTGTTAAACGAAACCGGAACCAACGTTTAGTTTTGTTCCGGAACGGAACTATGAGAAGTCTTTTTGATGATGTTTCGAGTCGGAAACTTTATGTCTAGCCAGACTTAAGTTTCGTTATCAGAACAAAAGTGGAAGCTGAACGGAATATAACGTTCCTGAGCCGTTCCTCCTCTAGTATGAGGAACGGTTGATGATGAGAACGGTGTACAATTCCTCTAAGTTTTTTTCGATGTCAACCGGTTTCAAAGGCCATAACGTCATTCTCAAGTTTAAGTTTAAGACTTAAACCTTCTCGTTCCGCAGCGTAACGCCTCAATCAATTAATCAGTCCTCTAATATAGTTTCGGTTCAAGCAAAGTTGGGGCCGGCTTTTTGGTTCGCGCTCATGATTCTGGGCCCGATCTGGGCTGATCTCAGGGCATCGTCATGAGCCGTCGGAGGGAGTGCGTTGCCCGCATTTAGCCATCTAACCGGTCGTTCCTCGGTGAAGATCGTCTGAGAAGATCGATAACATCTGAGGCATTAGATGAGCACTTATAGCGATCATCGTCCCCCAAGTGGACTCGAACAGAATCTCCGTAAAAAAAACCTCACGGTAGCATTGGCTGGGGTGTGCTAGTCAAGACATACACGTTCATATTTGTATTTATTCCGTTCAAAAAATCCAGCTTTTGTTTATGAAATGAGTTACCTATTGAAATCTAAAATTAAGGCACGAAATATGCAGACTATTCCACGAATACTCTTTTAATTAACTTATTTTCACAGCCACAGGAGCCGAACACAGCGCCATTCGCATGGGACTATCGCATTTTGACTTCAGTTTCGGCATTAATTCGATAATAATTTTTAAGAATATGGTCAGATGACTATATATTATTTTTATCCAATATCCCATGGATGTTTGCTTAATATAATGTAGCTTTAGCGAAAAGCTTGAATATGTTTGTAAGGTTACTAAAGCATCTATTGTTGAAACACGTAAACTTTTCGCTGTAAAATATCGTAGAATTCAATTGTTGCTCTTTGCTAGAGCTTTCTTTTTGGGAATACCGAATGAAGTCGGATTGTTTACGCTGTTGTTGTTTAAGTGGTTGAAGCGATAGTCGTTGGAAATTCCCTGATATCTGCCCGAAAAGGGCCGTCGGACATTCCATCATTCCCGATGAGAGCTTGCATTTCCATACGCAACACACGATAACTCATTATTGCTCCTGTGGCGAATGATTGCCTGAAAATTCCCATTCCCTTTCCCTTTGCCTGAAAATTACTGGTTTATTTCCATTAATTTCCATTTTAAATTGACAGGATAAAACAACTATTCTGGCACCCAAACTCTCGGGAGAGCCCCGAGCGTAAAATCTGAATCAGTTCATATCTGCCGTAAATTAGGGGATGATATACATACAGAAATTTTCCATGAGAAGATATCTTCCTGGGCCGGGGATCAAACTACGGACCTTTGGCTTGACGAGCTTATGTGCAGACCACCAAGCTACTTAAATCGTCGAGTTCGTTCAAGATTATCACACAGTTGAAATGGCTGACTCTGATTTTGCTTAGAAAGAAACGAAATGTAAGCAACTTTTATACGATCATATCATTTAAGGTAGTTTGAGCGTAATATCATTTTCCCTAAAAATCAATGAATTTGGTCTCATTTGAAAGAAAAATATCTCACCCTTCCAATGACACCAAAAATTCAACCCCTTACCATATCACTTTTGGAGATATTTGCCAAAGAATTGCCAGCCCTTTTACGAGGGAAATGGTACGTGTATGCACTCCAGAGAGGAATTATTTATAAAATGAGGAATTTCTAACACTCAGATGACGTAAAAAAAACCAACAGCGTGCAGTCTGTATGTTTTCTCAACTATTTTTGAAAATTAATCATATTGTCACCGCACTACATTCTTGGGCACCACAGAAAACCTTCCATTTTGATGGAGTTTCAAACGCACCACGATAACAAAAGGAGTCAAGGACTTATTTAGATATTTTCATTTAATTACTTATCATTTCTGTCATATAAAATAATACTATTGCGCCATTAATAATGCATTATTTCATTGATATGTCCTACAGCTGGTGAAATCAAAACGTATAATTCGAATGTGGTCTCTATTATGATTAGGGAACTATCTCGCCCGGACTACCTAAAGGAAAGGGCCCATCAGTGATTCTTCGAACACGTTATTATCTTCCCCAGAAAGCATTGGACGGGTTTTCTAATTGGCTGCATTTATGATTGTCGGCCGCACTATTTTCTTGAATGGACTTTAATTGTCCCTGGAATGAGGCGGGCTGATTAGTGCAGTGGTCTGCGCATTGGCACGTGCAAGTTAAGTTCCATGTTTCGATTCCCGGTCCGGGCCGTTAGTTTTTCTTGTGATGATTTCTTCGCACCGCCTGTTAAGCCAATTTCAACTTATTTTGTTGACATATATCCCTGAAAGGAGTTGACTTTATTGTCAGGAACGCAATTTTAGACTAATGTCCAAAATATAAGAGACTCTTATGCACGTTTAAGAAGTATATTTTTTGAGGCAATACAATTTCAGTCATCTTGGCTGTGGATGATTTTACACAAGAAATATTTCGAATAAACCTTTAATTAAGTAATCATATTTGGATTGAAAAGCTCGCCATTAAAAGGTTGTCTTAGTTTTAAATTCTTATAGCTCGGTCGGTTTTGAGGAACAATTTTCACTCGCACCAAATTTAAAAGTCACGGCTCGACTGAAAATCCGTTCGCCAGGCGTGACAATCAGATGGACAAGCTCACACAGAGCGACTATTATCTTTTTCAAATGTCTTGGGAGCAGGACTAAAATAAGTGGGGGTGAGAGAGGAGAAAGTTGCACGTCAGTTGAATTTCCCAGAGCCAATCAGGGTACTGTGGGATTGGCATAGATCCTCAAAAATTCAGTCACTCTCAGATCTCCGCTGTGTGAAATTCGCGATTCTGCTTGCTGCGTTGCCAAACCTCATCACCACAGGGCAAGCACCAGATCCTACTCGCACGAAAGTCGTCCGCCCCCACAAATTTGAGGTCTGCCTCCTGGCCCCTACACATTTGAAAGAGATAATCGACACCAAGACTACATAGTGGGCTCATATGTGTGTCCGGCTCTCGCGAATTGGTCACGGAAATATATAGAATAGACTTGAACTATGGTGAGCAGAGCAGCAGATTTCTCGGGTAATTGTTTTTTTCACTTTACTTACGTGCTTTGCACATGGTTTTATTCTGGGCTTCCAAGTAGCCCGTCCTGCATTGACAGTCCTTGTTAGATGTACCGTTGATAATTTGACAGACTTCAGTCAGGAAATACTTGCAGTACTTGTCTTCCGTGCATGGACTGTGTAATTCTGAAAAATAAAAAAAATGTACGTTAGTGATTCGAAATGAAGCGGCGTCAAACTTTTTCTCGTCCAATGCCATCACAAAAGTATGCCATTCCTAGTGATTAAGGTGGCTCTAGCCTATGCGAGGCAAAAAATATACAGAATTATGCATACCGTTAACCGGGTCGAAGTCGGTACAGCTATTTGAGGTGTTTTCAGTTCCCCTGTACTAACCTTTCTTTCATTTTCAGTGAAAGGTTTACTGAGGAAATCAAATGTATCAAATGATCGTTTCACGTTCCAATGTTAGCGATCCAACATCTATGAGCTCATAAAAAAAGAGTTAAACTCTTTTCTCAATAGAACTATAGACATAAAACTTCTATATATCGCATTCTCCACGATAATGACGTTTTTTAAACCCCTTAGGGAAAAAAATGTAAGCATATATGTACGTTTTTCATCGGATCATTGCCCGCGGATATTTTCTTAAGCTGAGAAAAATAGTTACTTGGCGATATCAGTGAGCAGAATGGCAAAGCAACTGAAGTTTGGCGATGTTGTGGTGATAGCGTGATGACACCGAAGACAAAGATAACGTTAAGAAGACAGAGGTGACGGCGGTGACACTCGAAACCGAGGTTTAAGGTAATTTGAGCGAAATGTCATTTTGCATAGAAATCAATGAATTTGGTCTCATTTTAAAGGAAAATATATCACCCTTACATTGACATAAAAATGCACCCCATTGCTACATTACTTTCGGAGATATTTGCCAAAAAATACCGGCCCTATTAAATGGGAAATGGTATGTTTACGCACTCCAGAGAGACATTATTTACAAAATCAGGTTTTTCTAACACTTAGATGTCGTTAAAAAACTAACAGCGTGTAGTTTGTGCGTTTTATCAGCTATGTATGAAAATTAATCATATTTTCACCGCAGCAGGTTCTTGGGTATCACAAAAAACCTTCCGTTTTGAAGGAGTTTCAAACGCACCGCGTGAAAAAAATGAGTCAAGATAAAGACTTATTTAGATATTTTAATTTAATTACTTACAATTTCTGTAATATAAAACTATGTTGTTGCACCATTAATATTGCAATATTTAAATGATGTGTCCCACAGCTGGTGAAATTAAATCGTATAGATTGAATATGGTCTCTATTATGACTAGGGAACTATCTCGCTCGGACTACCTTAAGCACTGTCCTGTTCTGCATAATAGTTTCCATGAGCCAACAGCCGCTATCTACAACTCTCTTCCGTTATTCCGCCAATTCCTTCCAGAATAGAAATTTTCGTGTCTGTGTGTAACATATTCACCCCGGTTTTTAGTTATTTGGTATTCGGGCACGCGCTATCGCTACGCTGCGAAGGCTAGCCATTCGCCCGTTCCATTACACGCTTAACCCCGGATTAATATTACTCTTTATAAAATCAGTATAACACTGTACATTTGCATTGGTTATGGTTTCCGTATACCACCATTGAGAACTTCAACATAAGCTAAAGTATCTCGTTTTGTGTCTTTATACAGGGCTGAAGAAAAGTTACCATGGAGAAACGCCCAGAGCTTTCTTATGGGGGCTGAAAAAGTTCGTAACTTAAGAATTTCATAAGTTCGTCAGAAAAAGTTAGTAACTTATAAATTTCATTAAAACATGCGTGCCTATGATCCACAAATACGTCTTTACCACCAAACATATATCTGTTAAGCTATATGTATTTTAAAATGAGCAGTTCCTTGAGAAGGAGCCAAAAATCGGGACATTTTCACTATGGCCGTACAGAAAATAATAATAGAAGTTAATTAAAGTATCATTTAGTCAAACGCAGAATTAAGCAAGAAAAATATTGATGTACCCCATTTTGCGATTAACTCATTATTTTTTTAAGAATAAATTCGAGTATCCATAGTAGTGAAATCGACAGTAGCTACATCTACAACTACGTAATGCCGTATGGCCACTACTAGGGTGTGTGGCACGGGGCAATTCCACTCGAGGCACGTGGCACTAATCTCAGCTAAAATCAGAACAGCGCACATTTCCCCGAATGCCAGGCACAGGCCAAAGCAGTCAGGATAACAATTCCTAGTCAGACCAGAAACTAAACACACAATACTTTAACACAACAACTTAACTTGGCTTGTTCACAACTTAACTTGGCTTATGCTGTTCCCGAGTGCCAATCAGGGCCTGAAATTTCCAACCAATCACAGCACGCCACTTTCAAAGTTGATATTACAATCGATTGATGGGCCTTATCGATATCATAATCCCCTTTTCCATAGTAAACCAGGCCTTGCTATTGGCTAGAATTTAGAGAAAGTTGAGAAATGGTCAAATCCATGACTATGCCGAGTCGAGTAAAGCCACTTAAAGTCGTTGTGAACCAGTGTGTTGCTTTCTCACGGCTCAACTCCTAAGTCGCGCCAAGTTAAGCCAAGTTAAGTTGTTGTGAACGGGGCTTAAGAGATTGCTACCTCGACGTAAATGCTACCATTCAGGACACTATTTAAGATACAACTACTGGTTAGTATTATTAATGTGACTGATAAATAGTACTACAAGGTACTTAATCATGCAAAAGCTACATAATGCTGGAAATTTCAGGCAGGATCGTTTGTTCATGATGATTGTATGGCATTGAACACAAATGCAAAACCAAAATTCATCTAGTGAGAGTTAAAGTTTCATATAACTAATCTATCCCAACTTATTATGGTCCCTTATTTTGCGTGGGTAAAATGACATTTTAAATCTCTAGGTTCTGCAATCCATTTCCTTAATCGTACACCTGTGATCGTTTCGACCATAATGTAGAGTTCATGAACTAATATTCCTTTTGTATATTCATGACATCACAACCGTCGTTACTAGTAAAATTCGTCTTTTTGCGGACAACGCAGTATTGTATAGGGATATTAACACAGAGTCTGATGGAATTGCGTTGAAGAATGACCTAGAAGCTATAAGTGGATGGTGCGACTCTTGGAAATTAGAATTAAATTTTAATAAGTGCGTTGTTATGAATTTTTGGAGGAAGAGTAGCTTAACCATCGAGAGGTACACAATTAATCAAACCGAACTAATACATGTAGAGTCAGTAAAGTACTTAGGAGTTACCCTTACTCAGGACTTGTCTTGGGGGAAGCATATACGAGAAATTTGTGGACAGGCAAGTCGTAAATTATGATTTATTAAAAGAATTCTAGGAAAGTGTGACGAGAAGGTAAAGGAGCGATGTTATTTTTCTCATGTTAGACCCCACTTGGAGTACGCCGCTAGTATATGGGACCCTTATGTAGTAGGACTAGTTTCAGATATAGATCGAATACAGCGGAGGGCAGCTAGATTTATTAAAAATTGTTGTGATAAACATATTAGTGTCACAAAATTATTGAGGGAATTAGGGTGGGAACCTCTATCCAATCGAAGGGAGAAATATATGTAAATCTTTTAAGAAAGTTTGATGGAGACTTTTTTGCCAGACGTTGAAAATATTTTGCTAGATCGAAACTATGATGGTAGGAAGGATCACAGGAATAAGATTAAGGAATTAGACTGCAGAACCGATGGATTTAGAATTTCATTTTTTCCGCGTACAATAAGGGACCATAATAGTTGCGATAGATCAGTTCTAGGATACTGACTAGGTTAAATAGGATTTTTTCTGTAGTGCTAAATATCTTAACATGAATTGTAGATTCTAACTTCTCATGCAATATCCGGCATGATATACTCCTGCATGTCTGAACTGTCACATTTATAATACTAACAAGTAGTTATATCTTGAGTAGTGTACTGCATGGTAGCATGTTCCTCTACTTATCACTCTCCTGGTTGTGGTCTGACTGTTTACCGTTGTCCTGACTGCTTTTGGCCTGCGCCTGGCATTCAGGGGAACGTGCGCGGTTCTGAATTGAACTGGGATGAGTGCTGCATGCCTGGTGTGGAATCACCCCGTGCCACACACCCTAGTGGTGGCTTGCACGGTATTTCGTAGATCTAGAAGTAGATAAATGGTTTATCTACTGAATCTAATGAACATGAAAGTTGTTGCCGGTCATACAATACAGACTTTTTTATGCTCGGAATGAGCAATTCGACCATAATTGCAGGAGTGGTTGTGTAGAAGAATGATGAGTACTTACTGCCGACGCACAGTGTTGAGTTGATAATCTGCTCATGCGATGAGTCACACTTGCAAATATTCGAATCACAGATGGCGTATTGTGTGCACTGGCCGGTTTCAGTACATGAGTTGCCTAAGATAACACCTGGAAGGAAAAGCGTCACAGTATTAATTTTTTAAACTTATTTCTTTTTCAGTGTGTTACGCATCGATTTCATTCATAAATGACAAAATTTACTTATACTCATAATCCCGAAAACAGCTCCCAAAGGCATTTTTGATCTGGTATTTTAACATTAACAAGAGACGAACACACACCCTTGTCCTGGGCAGACAATATTCTACCCAGGCGGGACTCGAACCCGCGACCCTCGGGTTAGCAGGGACCCACGGGTTAGCAGGCGAGGACTTTACCCCACCGCCTCCGGGGCTTTCACTCTCACGCGTTTCACGAGAAACAAACGCTGATAATTGCTTCCCCGGTCATTGTTGATGCGTCTACATGAATGAAAGACGTCAAACACGAGCACAGCCATTTATTCAGAGTATGTTTCTCACCTCTTCTTCATATGAGGGGTTGCTTCCAAGTATTCCACACTCAGTGGAAACGAATGGATAAAAATAAATAAATAATTAGAAGGTAAAATAAATAAATGATGAATATAAACAAATAAAATCAAGATAAATAAATAAAGATAACTCTAGAAAATAAAATAAATATAAATAAATAACAATAAATAAATCATAAACGTGAGACAATAATTAAAAAGAATCTTAATGAACAAAATATTATAAAAATAGTTGCATACAATTAAGAAGAGAAAGTTTGAGCAATATCAGAATTATATTAAAAATAAATAAACAAAGCAAATTGAGTTTAAGAAAATACATATTGTTAGTATAAAATGAAACAAGCAAACAAACACGTCAACAATGGATTACTGAGAACAACATTAGATGCTTCCCATTGCGAAATAAATAAATAAAGCAACTTTATGAATTAAATTAATGTGTATTTGAGGAGGGATTGTATTGTAGTGCCAATTTGATAAAACATGAGATCCTTAAGTGTCTTACTGTTGTGCTTTTAGGGGTGTCTTATGCAACGTCCTTTTTAGAGATGCGATTGATGGAGCTTCCCGTTAGGTCTGACAAAGGTCATTCCACTCACGATAGGCCGTCATAGTGATTGATTTATTGTAAATGACAGTTCGATGAAGAGGTATAACCAATTTTTTTTATCCCTCACGTATTTGGTCGTGGACTTGATCCAGTGTTTCGAAATGGTCCGTCAGGTAGTGAGGAGTATTTGTGTTTAAAAGTTCCTGCAACAAAGAGGATGTATGAAGTTTACGTCTGTCGCTAAGCTTTAGCCAAGACAGTTTGTTAAGTGGTATGTGATATGATCTGATTTCTGTACATTAAATATGAATCTGACACACCTGTTAAGCGAGCGCTGAAGCTTCAATGATAATTCTTGTCACAAATGTAGATACATTATATCAGCCTAATTAAAATGCAGCATGATTAACGTGAATTAATCTTAATTAACCTATTGTTTCTTTAATCTTGAGTGGATGACTTATTTCAATTTGAGTAGAGGAAGTAGTGACGTGATGTACAATTTTGCAAACCTTATTCATTTGAGAAAACAGTGACAAGTTTTGGTCACTCAGTATCCCTAGATTTTTAAGAGCTCCGCAATATGGTATAGAATCACCATTAATACTTGTAGGCGGAAGTTCATTTGCCTGAGTGAGGATAAGAATCCTTGGGTATCTAATTACAATAGCTTGTGACTTGTTTAAATTGACTTATGTTTAAAAAACTTGTTTTTCTCCAAGTATTGAGTCTAGCGAGGTCATTTGATGCACTAAGGTTTTCACGTAAGCAATCAACAGTTGAATGTAAATAGATCTATAGATCTATAGATATAGTATTTATGATAATTGCATTTTTTTGTGCTGATGGGCAATCGTTAATATACGGAGAGGACGACAGAGGAGTGAGTATAGAGCCTTGAGGGACACCGCGTGATAATTCGGCCCATCGGGAGGATGTTTCATTGGTGATGATCTTCTGTTTCCGATCTGAAAGGCAGCACTATTCAGTTGATCGTAGACAAGAAAAAACGCATACCCCTTATTTTTGCTGTCAGGATATCTTTGTCCATTGAATCAAAGGCTTTGCTAAAGTGAAGTAAAACGAGCCCTGGCAACTCATTTCTGTTCTTTGATTTTCTAATATCATCGTTTCTTTTACCAGTGCGGCGAATGTACTGTGTCAATGGCGAAAACCCGATTGATATTGGTCGAAAATACTTTTTAAAGTTAGGAAATCCATTACTTGATCATGTTCAAGTTTTTCGATTGCTTTTAAAAGAATTGGTAAAAAAGAAATTGGGCGGAATTCTTTCTCTTCGGAGGAAGTAGTTTTCTTTGGGATAGGTTTGACCAGACAACCCTTCCATTGACTGGGAAAATGTTCTTGGGACAGCGATGTGTTAAAAATGTTGGTGATGAAAGGCAAGATCTTAGGGAGTAATTATTTGATGAAATCCATAGGGATTCCGTCAGAGCCCTGAGCTTTGGACTTGATTCATTTAAACAAAGAATACACCTGTAGTTGGGACACAGGGGAAAATTTTAGTTTTCTGGCATTTTTTTCTACCAGGATCTCCTGTTGAGTAATAGGTTTGTATTTTTCGGTCTTTTGTCTCTATTTTAACATGATACGGTGGCTGTGAGAATTTAATATCATTCATCAATCAAGTAAGTCATCAAGAGAGATGTCAGGCGATAGTGTTAAGTCTTTAGATTCCCTTATGCCAATCGAGTGGAGTTTATTCCAAAGAGCAGAGGGTGAGTTTTTGGATGCAGCAGCTGAGTGAAAGACTGAGTGATTTTTGCATTTCTTATGAGCTGTTTCGTTTTATTCCTGAGACGTTTATATTTTCTTACGGTACTGGTATCATTGGATTTTTTAAACGACCTAAAGGCTGAGTCACGTTGGCCCATGATTATTTGATGACATTATTTAACCTTTGGTGCATTTGGCTTTGATACACGAATTACTTGTTTCGGGGAAAATTCCTCTCTGTGGTAAATCATCAGGGTGTTCAAGATGTCAACTATATCGTCTACTTTTTCTGTGCATTCAATGTGTCACCTTGGTAGTGTTTTTGCTTCTTTTATTAATTCTTCATCATTAATCCCGCTAACATTACGTCGGCGAATTAACTTCTGCTGGAATTTGAACTGAACATACAAGGTAGATCAAGTCATGGGACGAGATTTCAGGTACTGGCATTTGGCAGTGTGAGATTACTTTTTGTGTGTAATTGCTAAATCAATCCACGTTGAGGGAGACAGGATGTTATGAGTTGATGATAATCGGAGAATATTAAAGATAATTAACAGAGAAAAATTGAGGAAGTTTGTGTCTCATGCAAATGCGTTGAAATTAGCATTAATGTCTCCTGTTATAATTATATGTTCGTATTCTGTCGTATAATATGGGATAACTTTATCTAAATCGGATAAATCACCTACTTTTGTAGAGCTGTATATTGTAATGATGAAAATTTTGATAGAGTTAATTTCAACTTCTACGAGAAGATACTCTGGACTCTTTGTGTACACAAAATAATTTTTAGCATCTATTGTGTACTTCGCAATTCAAATGACTTCTTATGTACACGTCTTTGTATTGAAATTAATATATTACGTTATTGAAATTAATCGGCTCATGTCACCATTACCGCGCTCTAACTCGAATCAAATGGCCTTTTCACCTCTATAGAAATTTATAAGGAGGTGTAAAGAAGGTACCTATTCCTCGAGAGAATATAAGAAAAAATGTTGTAATGGAATGATTGGTATTATGTTGTACAACTTTCATAATAAATTCTTTGAAAAGAAAATTTGTGACCTCATAGTTGGATTAGCACCTCATGCTTAGTATCATCTAAAACCAAGAACCAATGCTAACGTTTGTACTCAGGGTAAACCTGGGTATTTAGGTATAAAATCCTTAAAAGTGAAGAATATTGTATTTTTTCAAAGTTAAAATGTCACCCTTTTCGTATTTTCCTCTTAAATTATGAACAAAAAACGATCGCGGTCATATGTAAGAGGAAAATCCTATTGTTACCAGAGTATTACACCTACATTTAAGAGCTTTTATTTTCATCGCGGTAAAATGTTCAACTTTTTGAGTCTGTGGACAGAAGGATGTTCAACTATTATGTGCCTAGAGAACTCTATCTACAGGTAGATCTCCCAGCATAACGCCTGCTCTCATTGTTCAGTTAATTCGTCGTCGTTCTTGCGTTCTGATATGTTCCTGTTACCACTAACTTTAATACCTTGAATAGAAATATCCCGTGATTTCGTGAACCATATTGCTTGACGTCTCATATTGCGCTAAGAACCAATTGGCCGTACAAGAGTGCACTTTCAAGAGACGTAAAAATCGGCTTCTTTTCAGAATAATGTCTCAATTTGGTTTAAGAATTTTAGGATGGATACTCGTATTCCAATGACTCCGAATGCCGTTGGGTGTGGAGAAAGTTGGCATCGCGCTGAAGAGCCCAAGAGCGTGCAAGTAAATTGGTATTTACATCACATCGCCAAGATTATATGCTCCAATAAACTCTTAGGTTTGCGATAAGAAAATAAAAGCAAGAACAACGTTTGCTCGTATTTGGTTCCAATTTAGGCGCAGTTCCGAACACTTTTGCCTATTTTCGGCAGGAGCCAATGTGAACTGCGGCGTGGTCGACTTGTTTCGTAAACGGATTACCATTCAAGGAAGCTTGAGAAATATATTTCTCTCATCACAATCAATCTTATCATACCTGGGTATTATTTTAAAAATCGTTTCATATCGAGAAAAACTAAGACTTAGAAAAGTTTGTTGTGATAATTTTACGTAAGTGAAATGGACTCAAAACATACTTACATAGCTCTTCATATGTTAAAAACCTAAAAAAATCGCGCATGTCACGATAACCAAGTTTTAGATAATCGCGTTGGTATCAACGATCACTTTTTGTAAAATATTTTTCGATTACAACTTGCAAAAATTAGATTTACAACAGTGGGAGCTGTTTTGGGCAGCGGTTATGATTTATTTTTACATAACCAACTTGCATTGTGTTCACTAAACACATTATTTTTCAGCCGAACGCTCTGAAACACTAAACCTTTTCGGTTGCATAGTAGTAAATGCTAAATCGAATACTGTGATTATTTTCCTAATATAAATAGCCGAAGTTTGTATTTAGCCATCCAAAGTTCCGAAAATGTATTCTTATTTTATACATTTTACCTGCTTATTCCGTTTTACAGTGGTTAAATTGATACGTTCAACAGGAATCAACAGATTTTCTTAAAAGTCAAATGTTGCCTATGCGGTACGAGAGGACGGCTTCTGCGCTATAGGAGGTCCCATCTGAACCATGCGGAATAGGAAGCGTAGGTGAAAGGTTTGAAACCTTTCTAACGTTACTCTTCAACACGCAGGCTACCATGGTTTACCATAAATACTAACTGAATGTTTCAAATTCGTGGATAGTGACTTTGGCTTGTCCAGAATTTCAGCATTCGACTCTCGTTTTTCCTTTTAAGTTTGATAAAAATATGCTTCAAGCAACATCGAATACGTTCCTCTTTCGAGGAATTCCATATTTCCGCGTTTTCCGTGGTGTTGATTTTCGGAGTTGTAGGCTTTTGCTAATCCAAATGGAGAGGTATAATGGAATGACTAGATAATGTTCGAGCTTCGGCAATGACGACATTTTTACGTCTCTGCCTTGTCAATTCCTGATAGAGGAATTCAGAAATGCCAATAGATAGCCAATGATTGAGGCTACGAAGTCAAGAGCACTTCCGCTGAACCTATTGCTAAATAAGCCCTTGTAATCATTGTCTATATCTTAGCCTTCCATTCATGGCTGTTGCTATGCGATGGGCCAAGCATGAGCTCCACAAAGCGATGACACCAAGCATAAGTTCCACAAAGATGTCAGAAAAACATCGGAAGCCTAACATGCCGCCCACACTTTCTTGAGTGACCCGTGTCTTAGAAATATCGCGGACATTCTCATCTTCCACGGAAGCACTTACGTTTCAAGCAACTCTTCATATCATTTGATTCCACGTATCCGTCATTGCAGAGACATTTATATACTTTGTCAGTATCTAGCTTGCATTCGGA
This sequence comes from Ceriagrion tenellum, assembly GCA_963169105.1. Taxonomy (NCBI): domain Eukaryota; kingdom Metazoa; phylum Arthropoda; class Insecta; order Odonata; family Coenagrionidae; genus Ceriagrion; species Ceriagrion tenellum. The sequence continues at coordinate 14,148,585 of OY720639.1, forward strand.
GTTTTCGGTGACACAGTCCTTTGTATTGGTGCATTGGTCGTTGAGTTGTGAATCTGGAATAGAAAAAAACATAATTATCGAAGGGTTTGACCGATAGTGTCAATATCTATGTCTAAGTACTACCCTGCCAGCTGCCACAGAGTGTGTGTGGCCGGAAATGAGCTATCACGAACGTGCACTATCAATCGGGAACCCCCGGGTAATAGTAAAAATATCTTGCATTTATCCAACAAGTGAGGCAAGAAACGGTTCGAAATTCGGATGTGATGCCTTTTGACCCTTCAACTATCCGCACTGACAACCACGCTATTAGTTTTTCTGAAAGCTTGTGTTTGCCCGTGAAACCTTTTCAGTATCCCATTTTCTACCTGTACCGACGAGGCCGCTTCCAGAATTTTGGCTTCCTAATTTAAAAAAAAATCAATGAAATTTCGTTTCCAACTTCCTACGCGATCTTCTCCCATCGCTCCCGCAGCACGGAGTTCAGTTTGCGACGCAGCAGAAAAGAAAGCATTGGGAACTACCGACCTTCGACGTCACCTTCAACCTGCACAGCGCTCAAAGTGTCTTTGCTCTTTTTTCTCTCAGTCGGATAGCACCCAAGACCGCCAGTGGTCTTTTATCTCTTCTGAATTTTTCTCCCGACAACCCCACTGCCAAGGATAGAGAGTGCTTTCCCATTCCATGACATGCTAACTGCCATTAAAACTGAGCATTTTCTGGCCATTTGTATGAGAGCATACGCAGTAGGACAGCGCAGTAGGGAAAGTTTCCTCTGCCCCCCAATAGTGCATTCGAACGTGATACTCATACAGACATACATATATTTCTTTAGGTTTTGGGACATTCTGTTCCCTGAAACATTTACAGAGCATAAAGAATAATTTAAAGTGTCGTTTTGATTGATAAGTTAAGATATCGTTTTGACATAATTTGTGAACATGAGCACCACCAGTCAACAGCTGAATACAATTCAGTAATTCAGCAGAAAAAGGAGGTCTGATGATATACAAATCTTGATACACATGTACACAATCTTGTAAAATATATATACAAAATGAACTGATCCGCTCATCTGCGTTAAATTATAGATGACAACATTTTTAACATACATTGATTAACATGGGAGGTGTTCCCATAAGATGCGTGCACAGCCGCTTAAAAACAAAAAACATTCATTGATGACATTATATCTTGCGGTAAGGAATACCAAGGCCTACAAGTTATTACGTTAAACGATCTACCGTGCAAAGGAGTGGGGAGATTTGGGATTAATAATACTTCTGTTTTTCGTAAATATTTCCTGCGCGTTGACTTTAAAAATTACTTTACCATACAAGTATCTGGGATAATTTGTTCTTAAAGATATAATGGTGGAGAAATGGATGTTTCTGTAAAATATGACTGAATTTGGAAAATAATTATTCTTGAAGGGAGAATCACAGTGTCAATATCATCCGTAACAGATACATTGATCAGATGTTCGATTTTTAAAATAGAATTTTGATAAAAATGTTCTGCAGGAAAGGTAAAGTCAGTTATTTAAATAATAGGATGCAGCTGCAGATGTTACGAAACAAAAATCTGATTTCATCGTCTACTCTTATTACGAACCTTTGTTGCATATATTGTCGTCTGTTGCATGGTATCCTGTGTCGCATTTACATTTTCCAGGTCCAGTAGTAGTATCACACACTCCATGATCAAGAGTTTCGCAACCCGTTCCGTCTGTGCATGGATCTCCTACCTTTGCATCTGGAAAGCAATGAGAAGTTAATCAGGTTTTGAGGTAGAAAATATCTTGGGAAAGTGAATTGCAATGAGTCAAATAGCATCCTAAGATATTGTACACATGCCGTGGAAAATAAGCATCAAAATGGGAGAATAACCACTAACTCGTTGTTAATAGGAAAGTGTTGAAATATATGATGGAGCCGAAGAATGTAATTTCGCTTAAATTTGGGCAAAATATTTATTTCTATATGAAAAAATAGTATGCAGATTAGCAATATGACTTAATTGATTCTACAAGATGATTTCTAGAAGAATAAGAAAGAAAAAAGTATATTTCATTGGAATGGTTAAGGCAATCGCCCACCTGGCGGACGAAATAGAGGATGAATTCCGACCTTGGATCATGATACGTTCGACTGTTTATCCAATGTCGTAGGGATCCCTGATTTGATTATCCACTTCTTATTCTTAGCGTCTTATGTTCCTTTTGGATAGCGGCCGTACTTCGATTGCAAACACAAATATTTGAGTCAAAGTTTCGCAAATCGGTTCGTATATTGTGTTGAAAGAGGAAGAATGTGCAAGATCGAGAAAGGAAAGCAGGCGGAAGTTTGCTGTTTCTGAATCAGAGAATACAACAAAAATTGCATTATATAAAAGTACGAAAGAGGCTTAGTTTCGGCTGAGTTTCTGTTGTTTCAAAAAGTTGACGTCGTAAAAGCATCAATCATTAGCGGAACATTTATTGGAGACCAAATGTCCTCGTTTTCCATGAACTTTTGTGAAGCATTAGCGAGTGAAAAATTATTCTCGATATCCGAAATTGTCTTGTTGAGTATACTTACCACTTCGAACATACACTTTAGTTGTGAAACCATTTGATTTTTAGATAAAGGGCCTTTGCTTTTCCTTACTGAATTTCATTTTTCAGACCCCCTTAATAATCGTACACAAAATCTTCGATATGGACTCTCTGCGTGTGGTGGGACCTCACTCCACATCATGAGGGACAATATTGTGACCCACGTTCGGGTACTCAAACTCGATCTGACGGTGGCATCATGAAATAAATATCCAATTGGTTTTTATTGTCTCAGGTTCAAGGCTTATGTAGAACCTACCTATTCACACCATCGATATCATTGTCGTCGGACTATTGGCCATAATCGACAGAAGAATGTTTTATTTTGTTCTTTTCTTTAAATGATCTAATGAGAACATTTTGTATGATATATTTTCTGGACTACGGATCATATAAAGTATCATTATTGTACTTGAATGATAACTTTAAATTGAATATGGATGGCAGAATGAGGGCTCAATGAAGAGATCCTATAGTATTTAAAAGAGTTAAATGTGCAATCCATTTGGATTCTAGCGTGTAAATACTTGTGCTAGAGCTAACAATGCTGCGTTGCGTCCCTCAAGGATGTTGGTATCGCACGACTAAGTTTGAATTCCTCTCGTCGATGCCGAGACCTAGGAATACTATGCCGTCCGAGGAAAGAAGGATTTTTTTCGCGAATGGTCGTGGTGTCACTCTGTTTGTTGGAGGCATTTCCTGTGCTCCCCAATAGTGCATTCAAACCTGTTATTCTTTCATTTATGCGTATATTTATTTGAAATGCAGGACATATTTCCCACTGCAAAATTTACAAAGTATAAAAAAATAATTTAGTCTCGTTTGCTATGATAATTTAATCCAGACGAATGCTATGGTATCGTTTTTACATTATGGGTAAAAATGATTAACACCTGTCAGCAGCGGGTAACAATTCAGTAATTTCCAAAACGAAAATGAGGCCTGATGATCTGACCCCTGGAGTGCGTCACAACATGGTGTAATGTAATTATCAGGAGGAATATTAAATATGAATCTAATTTCATAGTATTTTACCTTTGAAGATTTAGATTAATTTCAATAATTATGTCAGAAAAACCGGAACAGCAGTAGTCACTGTAAGATCTTATGAGTTTTGTTCTTAGAGATGTAATGGTGGAATAATGGAATTTTCTGTAAAGTATGACTGTCTTTGAAAAAAAATATTCTTGAAGGGAGAATCACAGTGTCAATATCATTTATAACAGACGTATAGATTCGGTGTTAGATTGTTTACAGAATTTTAATAAAAAATTCTGCAGAAAATGTACAGAGTCAATTATTTAATAGAATGCAGCTGCAGATGTATTCAAATAAAATCTGATTTAAGCGTCTACTGTTTTTACTCACCTTGTGCGCATGTTTTGTCGTCTGTTTCATGGTAACCAGTATCGCATACACATTTTCCCTCCCCAGTGGAGGCACTACACACTCCATGATCAAGAGTTATGCAGCCCGTTCCGTCTTTGCATGCATCTCCTACCATTGCTTCTAGAAAGCAATCAGAAGTAAGTCAGGGTTCGACGAATACAAGGAAATTGGAAAGTAAATAGCTATGAGTTAAATAGAATCCTCAGGTCGTGTGTATCTATATCCCGTGGAAAATAGGACCAACAAAGTAGAAAAACCAGTGACTTGTTTTAATAGGGAAAAGACGTATCATTTTATGGAGCCAAAGTATATATTTTTGCTTAAGTTAGGACAGTCTATTTATTTCTATGTGAAAAGTGAGTATGAGAATAAATAACATGACTTAATTGAGCGAAATTCCACAGAGGAAAAGTTATCCGCCTTGACCGGGATCCGAACCCGGATATCTCGATTTCCGGCCGATTGCTTTAGCCAGTCAAGCTACCGAGGCTTCCTCTTGAGGCGGATGATTTTTTTCTCTGTGGAATTTCGCACAATTGTGCATTGCGGGTGACTCCGTAAAAGTGGAACTCCGTGGCTAGTCCCGGATAACTTAAAATATGACTTAATTGAGCCTATGAGATGAAATAATATTTCATAGGGATGGTTTAGGCAGTCGCCCACCTGTCGGAGGAAATAGAGGATGCTTTCTGACCTTGGATCATGATACGTTCGACTGTTTCTCTAATAACGTAGGGATCCCTGATTTGATAATCCGCGGCATATGTTTCGAGTTCAATGTTCCTTTTGGATAGCGACCGTGCTTCAATTGCAAACACAAATACTGGAGTCAAAGTTCAGGAAAGCGGTTCGTATATTGTGTTGGAAGAAGATGAGTTTGCATGATCGAGATTAGAGTGCAGACGGAAGTTTTTAGTGTTTCTTCCTAAGAGAATACAGCACATAGTACATGTTTTAAAGTTGTAAAAGAGATTTTTTTTAAATTGACTTTCTGTTGTTTTAAAAATTTAACATCGTAAATGCATGTATATAATTTGCGAAGCGTTAATTAGAGACAAAATAGCGTCCTTTCCCATAGACCTGTCTCAAACTACATGGGCAGGGAACCATGTAGATGTGTGGTTCATAAATCTACATGGTTCCCTGTGAGCCGCCGCATGGGCGAGTTGTTGGGGTTGTTAGGTTACCAGCCGTGTAATGGTATACATTTATTGGAGATGATATTTTGACATGTATTATAGGAGTTTATTTAGTCGACCTTCCTATTATACGTTTAGCAAAACCTAGTTTTTATTAATGTGGCGTCACATATGTTTTGTACAGGGTTGGGTCAGTAGAATATTCTGTGTAGGAAATGCGTAATCTACGTGTATATTCTAACGTAGAATATGTAATGCAGAATATTATTAATAGTTACATATTCTACGCGTAGAATATTAATTTTACATATACTGCTAAAGAAGTGATTAGGATTATTGGAAAATTTTATTTTAACAATATACTAATGCATGTTGATAATTAAAACTATGTTTAGTGCATTTTCAACTTAAATAGCCTAATTAAAGCCTATCATTCCTAGGCCTGCCAGGAAATCAATAACTATCCAAGACTGAATGCCAAAATATCCACGAGTCAAAGCAATATTATCTCGATTGATTGGTGTAGGTCTGAGTCATTTGTAGCCACTTCATATCATTTTTTTAAATTTTCTATGGCTATATTTGCAATTAGTTTTATACGCAGTAGGCCAGATTAAGGACTATGTTAACTGGTATTTTAATTGAAGTTGAAAAGTTGTATGCGAAATCAACAGTTTCTAATCACTCTGGGATCCTCCATCAGGGCAAGTCGCAACTAATTATATGTAAATACTGAAATTGAATAATAGAGTTAATAAAATATAAGAGTAATATTTATTAAAACTGCAATAGAACAATAATTTAGGGAGACTAACGTTATTTGTTCAAAGTAATGTAATATTGTAACCATGAAATCAATGTAATACTTAATTTTTTTAAATTGTAATTTTGTATATTTTATTAAACATAAAACATTATTTTTACAGAAAAAAAATAATCAACATAATATTCTGAATAATCTATGCAAATTCGACATTATCAACACTATTTTCTACGTGTATGTAGAAAGAAAATATTCTACGTGTAATGACCCAACCCTGGTTTTGTATGTGTAATCCTCACGATATACCAGAAGTTAAAGTATTTCCCTGATATTTTACTGTATCTGAAGATTTTATGTTTACTCCACCCACAGTATAGGTATGGAATTTTAGTGATAATTTTCTCAGAATCTTAAGTTACTGTAAACTCTAGAACTTAGATCATTATTGTAAATAATAAATAAAAGACAGCCGCTCACGCTTCGTTGAGGAAGACCGGACGTGACTTCGTCAATATCAGAGCTAAAACCATCAATAAGTTATTTCTGTTTTCGATCACCGAGAAAGCCACGTATCCAATTCACTATTTTTATTAACTCCGCATGATTGCAATTTATATATGTGTTTGTTGTGAGGAAACTTGTCGAATGCCTTCTAACTCTAACTCGATTTTAACAGCGAAGAGGTGAAATATTTGATGTAGCCGATGAATAGAATTTCGCTGAAATTTTAAAAATATATTTATTTCTATATGAAAAGAAAGTATGTGGATTTTTAATGCGCCTGAATAGAGCCTATGAGATGTAAGAATATTCATCGGTATCGGAATGCCGACCTTGGTTCATAATATTTTCGGCGATTTCTCTAAGAAAATAGGGATCCCTTATTTGATCACCCACTGTCTAATCTTAGAGTTCAATCTTCCTTTTGTGTAGAAATGAATGCAATGCATCTCCTGTGTTTGTATCTGGAAAGCAATGAGAAGCAAATCAGGTTTTGACGTAGACAAGATCTTCAGAAAGTGAATTGTAACGAGTCAAATAGCATCCTAAGATATTGTACCCATGCCGTGGAAAATAAGCGCCAAAAAGGGCGAATGGCCACTATTTCATAGTTAATAGGAATGTGTTAAAATGATGGAGCCGAAGAATGTAATTTCGCTTAAATTTGGACAAAATATTTATTTCCATATGAAAAAATAGTATGCAGATTAGTAATATGACTTAATTGAGTCTATGAGATGAAAGAATATTTCGTTGAAATGGTTTAGGCAATCGCCCACCTGACGGACGAAATAGAGGATGAATTCCGACCTTGGATCATGATACGTTCGACTGCTTCTGTTATAACTTAGGGATCCCTGATTTGATTATCCACGATCTATTTTTAGCGTCCAATGCTCCTTTTGAATAGCGGTCGTGTTACAATTGTAGACGGAAGTTTGCAGTTATTCTCTTTAAGGAGTACAACAAAAATTGCATGCTAAAAAATTGTGAAAGACGCTTTGTCAGGATTGAGATTCTGTTGTTTCAAAACGTTTACGTCGTTAAAGCATCAATCAATTGCGAAACATTTATTGGAGACCAAATGGCATCCTTTTCCCTGGACTTTTCTGAAGTATTCGCAAGTGAAAAGAAGCAAGGGCTAGCATTAAAATTACTCTCATTATCCGATATTGTCTTGTTGATTATCCTTACCACTTCGAACATACGCTTGAGTTGTGGAATTGTTTATTTTTAGAGAAACCACAACTTTTTGGGACAGTCAGAGCTGTTCTAATTACACATGAATAGATTTGTTAGATATCCCCGTCGTTTGTCAATCCTTAACCACCGGAGTAGTAGTAGAATTATTGTTTAAGGGTGCGTCGACTACTGCGGTCATTTCGCACCACTCTCGTCCATAGGTAATACCCGGTTTGTGTAATTGAAGCTAAATCGCGTGAGTCCTAGTGTGGGATAAAATTTGCATAACGTTGTATAATACGCATTTAAATATAAAAAATTTATAATTTATTAAAAACGTTGATTTATTTTAAAAACGCAATTACTCGGGTGAGGCAATCGGGAGAGTCACCTAGGATGTGTCCTAATGTACCGTTGACCTCGAGAAGACCGGTATTTATCAGGATGTTTCGCACACTCAGAGGGGAGTCGCACTCATCACACCAAGGTGGTGTCTTCTCTTCTGTGAAGAGGTATGAGTGGGTCAGGGCAGTGTGCCCTATCCTCAGGCGTGTGACTGCGACTTCTTCCCTACGGGTATTCCTGACGGAAGAGGGCCACACTGATACTACCGGTTTCACAGTCCGGAACTTGATGTTATTACTCCCATGCCACGATTCTTGCCATTTGTCTAAAATAACGCTTTGAGATGGTCGCAGTCGGAGATGGTCGCAATGTGATGTGATTTATTTATCATGATAAGTGTTAAATATGAACCTTATGTCACAATTGTTTAACTTGTGTTGGTTTAGATTGATTTCTAGAGTAATTTAAAAAAAAACAAGAAAACAGCAGTCACTGTAATGCCTTATGAATGCGTAAACCACTCTTATTCTTAGAGATGTAATGTAGGTGGAATTGAAGATTCTGTAAAAAGTGTTTATCGAAAATTATTCTTGAGGGGAGAATCACAGTGTCAATTTAATTCATAACAGACGTATTTATCCTATGATCGATATTTACAGAATTTTTCTAATAACATTCTTGATAAAATATAAAGAGTCAAAATTTAAATTCTAGAATACAGGAGCAGGAATTACTTATGGAGGATCTATATCAATCGCTTACTACTTTTATTCACCTTGTGCACATGTTCAATGTTAAGCATAGCTCTAAACAGGGCTTACGAGAAGTTCCCGAATATCTTAAATCTAATTTTTTTGATGAAATCTCGGGTAAGTCTCGGTAATAACCGAAATGAAGTGGATAATAGTAAAAATCGAGAATAATTAAATAGAAACAGGCCATATTTGAACGACCTGAGGAATTAATTATCTTTGATATTTCCGCCTATATGTCACTTTATTGACTCAAGTGTATAATTCGACAAATGAGTATTTAATGGGAGGTGATTTGTTATAGTGAAATCTAAGTTCAGAACTGAATTTTCTAGGTATTCAGGGTTTTTCGACAATTTATTGGGCATATTAAAATTCACATCATTTGGTATCTTTTTATTTCCGAAACAATGGATTTCGTATCAGCGTATATTTAGTAAGAGGAAGTTTTCCTAATGACAGAAAGCGGTGTAAAGTTAGGGGACAGTGAATTATTTATGCAATTTTTTCACTTACGATGATAGCTATGGCTGAAAAGTATGTATATGTTGAATATTCACGCTGTTTTAGTTTCTTTTTTATTACGTAATGATACTCTATTTGAGGATTACATGTGGACTAATTTATGTCTTTTCGGAGATACACGGGACATTAAAATGAGAGATAAAAATCGAAATGAGATATCACACGTTGTTTTGATGTAATTATACGCTTTGCCGTATCATAAAAATAAACTTAAACTTCCTCTACTTCATACAGGTACTGTAATGTTTATCGTATAACTCTCCTACACTCAGATATCCTTGAATGTTGTAGAATGCAACAGCTGTGGGAGACGAGTCAAATCCAGCAAAAATAGATCAATTAACCACTTCGCCCATGCGCATGACCGTATAATTTTTTGTAGCAGTCACTCCGGTAAACTTCAGCTACACAAAAATCCGCTGAGTTGTCGATACAAAAATGAATAATTTGTCCGTGCGGTAAAATAATTACGTTTTAGGTGGCCTCTGAGGCAGTGGGGCCGAAGGAGAAGCCAACGAGGTATAGAATGTGGTAGTACTGAGAGGGAGTCGAAATACAAGGTCCGCGAATCTCTCCGCACGCGACAAAGACGAATGAGACCGTATTAGCGCTCAAACGGTCTGCGACTAACAAACTTATTAAGGTGGTTGGAGCGATTTTCGTTCATGCACAGAATTGAGTGAAACTTTTATTTCGTGTTTTCTCATTAGTATTATTTATGGATAAAAGCGAAAAAACTGCACGTTACATATTTTGCTATGTGGTTATTTCAATGATTTTTTTGACTCGTAGCTTTATGGATTTTGACATATATTTCGAAGTAATTCGATTATATATATGTAAAGATTTTCCCCTAAACGCGAAATGATAAATTTCTCATTATTTTAATGGTGGATAGCAAATACGTCGTGTCGAGTTAAAAACGCAAATTTGCGTGCGGATTTCGCTAAACTTTCGAATTCCGCGCCGTAAACCCAAGCCATAAAAATGCTTTAGTTGGGACGGGAATTTTTAAATATAAATCTTGCATCGTTTATATTACAATATACGTACGGTATTTCAATCGTATAAATAGATGGACCTCAGTGAAGTATGGTTGAAGAACTTTTTTCGACTTAGGTTTTTTCGACCTACTTGAAAAGTTAATAAAAATGGTCTCTCAATGACTCACGAGTCACACTATAATCACCTTAAACGACGTGAATTAACCAGCGCCAGCTGCAAGGGAAGAGAGTCACTACTTTTTAAGGGTTCAGTGGAGGCTATTCAAATAAACTGAACGGCGCACGCTAAGATCCGTTACCCTTTAAGGGGTTGCGGAAGAAGCTTTCCCATTGGCGTTGGTTGGACGTAAGTATGATGGACGAAGCCTCGGATGTGATTCTCCTCCATACTGGCGGATGCTTGCTCGATCGTCTCACGTTACTCAAATCGAAATAGCTAAAACGACTCGATATCGAAAAACGCGGCTCGTGCTTGTTGTAGGATTACAAAAGTTTCCTATCTCGCATGTGTACACTGTTAGCTTGTTGTTACTATGATAATCTGTGTAAAATGCCATGCAATTGCTTTTGCTCGCCTTACCCCTAGAGGGAGAATTTCTTCTTTTCTTCCACTTCCGTGGATCTGCCCCTTAGGACTTGACTCAAAGCCGAGATTTCGAGGACAAGAGAGTAAAGGGCTGGGTATTTGAAGATGTTCAAATAAAAAGCTCTCTTGTTTATCAACACGGCATGATATTGAAGAATAAGTTCACGTCTTAGTAAATAAGTGTTAGGAAATGTGGAAACAAATACGTAGAGGAACTTTCAATGAGTTCTTATTGATTAGATGTTTTCTTATATTACTTGTAAAGCAATTTCTCTGATGAGCATGAAAAATTATACACAACAAATGTTAATGCAATCTGAATGCTTAGAAGTTTTATGACCTTAATGCTAAAAGTTTTACAAAGCGGATTATACGAAGTGACGTCAATATGGAGCGAATGATTTAAGGTGGGAAGGCAACAAACGCTATTAGTCATTAATGATCGATAAGTCTAGAACGACCATTTGCATGAAAGATACTGTTTGAATTGAACGTCTGAGAGAAACAGATTCTATTCCCATATAATATGAGAATTTAGTATGAAAAAGTTGGGGTGCATGACAGCATTGGTTTTTTAAATGCTTATTTTATAAACGCCCAAAATTTTCCTCCATTCAGTTTTATACATCTTTAACGAATTTTTGTATAAAACGTTTTGAAATATGTGCAGGGGTTTAGATGAACAACTTAAACTTTTGAAAAGTGAAGTTATCCATAATAAATGAAATATTTATGATAGTTTGATTTTATCAAAATCGAGTAGTAGCCAACAATTGTACCTCCGTAATGGTAGAAAAATAAAAAATGAAGGATTTTGTTTTTTATTTTATAATTTTTACTGAAGTTCATTTTCAAGACCACATGAACTATTTCGACTTCTTTAGTCTAGAATAGCTCTGAGGACAGTTAAACCGACGAATGTGGAAAAAAAAACCTCTGCACGAAGTATAGATGACGTCAATATAAGACCATTGGTCATTACGGACATGCATATCCCTCTCCGTTCCGTACTACATGTTTATTGAATTTATATAAAGAGCACTTCAAAGGAAATACACAAGGCTACAGACAACTTGCACTTCCCAGGGTTTCTGCAATGTAACGTGGCCGACAGAGATACTAGAAGTCTCTAGACCTTTCGTAATTCTCTAAACTATTTTTTCCACAGCGTTCCTTTCCTTCACCAGTTCTTCCTCGATTACCACATGCACTCGATAAGTTTCCTTACCCTGAATTATTTGAGTATGAGTGTTATTCTCAATAGCTGAAGTTTCGGCTAACACAATATATTTGACAATTGAGTATCTCTTAATAATATACTATGCCGTCACTTTGTAGATACCCATTCCATGTAACTCAAAAAAGTGTTAAACAAACATTAATTACACTTAAATATAATTAGGTAGACGTAAACCATATAATCATATTGTTATCTCCCTGTATTGTATGCAAGGACAGCGAACCCCACAAAAAAGTAATTTTCGTTAGAATTTAATTCGATACTTGCTACCTGAAGAATAATTTTAATTAATATTTATGTTATCGCCCTGCTATGAACAAATCGTCCAGAGATAAAAAAACGCATAAGCATAACTTATGTTTTTAAGCGTCGCACTTTTATTTTGAAATTTTTGAACAAATTTGTCTCCTCTCATCGGTCGATAAAAATCTTTCCGTCTTTCCTCAAGAATTTTTTAGTACTGTCATTTAATGCGATCAAAATAGGCAGGTAAAAATAGTGCGGCGCAGATTTAAATATCAACATAGGCGTTATATATGGACGTTGAAACACGCCAGCGAATACAGCGTAAAGATATACAACTTGTACATTCCTGTACCTTGGATATGCTACACATACAAGGTACAACTAGAGTCATTAAAATATTTTCACCCTTCACTCAAGATATTCGAAGTCGTTCATGTTCGTGTGTATGTGAAAAGAAAATCACGCTAGGAACGGAATTTGACGAAATTATCTCGAAAATTTTCTCATGGCAAATCAGGTTGAATTTTAAAAAAATGTGTATACCAATTGAAAAGAGTCTTGGCAATAGATCATACCGCTATTTTTGGTGAATGCAAAGGAATTGTTAATATTGCTCTTTTCAGGTATTTCCGTCGCGTGTTTGGTTTTTCTCACACCAGTTTCTCCCCCTCTTCCGGGGGGCGCCTTCAAGTCCGTTGGACATTTTGTAATTGTTATTATTTATTTCCCGTTGTTATGTATTTCGTTGCTCGTTCATCTAGGACCATAGAGTGTCTCCATTGCCCGTTCCTCGCTGTGGTTTGACCACTCTCTCCCAGGTTGAGGCAAGTGGGTATCCATCCTCCCGATTGAAATTTGATGGATATTTAACCAGCTCTACTGCTTCTCTGATCAGCCTGGGAAAATAACGATTTTCCCTTGAGAGTACTCTCACTTGGTCAAAGGCAATCTGATGTCCTGGCTCGAACCACGCATGCTCTGCAACTGCGGAGAGGCTGAATCTCCTCTTTTCGGTGGCCCTCTGGCGCTGTTTAATTCTACATTGCATTGGTCTCCCCGTTTGGCCGATGTAAGATTTACCACATCTACATTTGATTTCATAGACACCCTCATACATTGCAGTGGTAATTTTGTTTTTGGGCTTTGGGATGATATCTCCAATTTTCTTCGCGTTTGAGAATCTCGTCACTATACCATACTTCCGAAGGATCCTACTAATCTTTTGTGCCGTCCCTGCGATGTATGGAATTGTGGCATATGCAGCTGGCTTTTCTTTAGGTCTTTCTTTGGTTCTGTTTATTATTAGATCATTTGCTTCCGCCAATTCCTTTTCTTTCCTTGCGGTCCTTAAAAGGACTATATGCCTAGGGTATCCGTTCTTCTCTAGCGCTGAGATTAAATGCTGCTTCTCTGAGGGAAGAGATTCGGTGTCTGAAATACTGTAGGCACGATGAACTAAGGTGTTGATTGGAGAGTTCTTATGGGCGGGATGATGGTGCGAATATGCATCCAAATAGCGATCTGTGTGGGTTTTCTTTCTAAATACTGCATGGCCAAGGCTTCCATCTGGTTTCTTACACACCAAAACATCTAAGAATGGTAGGGAGCCGTTCTCTTCAATCTCCATCGTGAATTTTATGGCGGGATTCTGCTGATTAAGTTGTTCCAGAAATAGCACGAGTTGTTCTTTCCCGTGTGGCCATACGACGAATGTGTCATCAACATATCGGATCCAGAGTGATGGTTTCATATGATAGGACTCTAATGCCTTCTGCTCAAAATTCTCCATGAAAATGTTTGCTACCACTGGGGAGAGGGGTGATCCCATGGCGGCACCTTCGTTTTGTTGGTACCAGATTCCATTCCAAAGGAAATATGAATTTTTGAGGCAGAATTCTGTGAGGTCAGGGAAATCTTTTGGTAGTCCTTCGTTAATAAGATTTTTGATGAGTTGGATTCATTGATGGGCACATTTGTGAACAAGGAAACGATATCAAAACTTACTAATATATCTCCTTCGCTGATTTTGGTATTCTTAATAATCCGCGTGAAATCCATTGAGTTCTGTACAAAAGAGTTAGTTCTCCCGGTGTAGGGCTGGAGAGCCCGTGCAAGGTATTGTGCAGGGTTGTAGGTCGGCGCATCGATATTGCTTACTATTGGCCTGAGGGGGACTCCCTCCTTATGTATTTTTGGGAGTCCATAGAGGCGTGGAGATTTGGCTGCGGATAGAATAAATTTCTTCCGATCTTCCAATGGTATCGATGATCCTTTGATTCTGTCTTTGACCAGGCGTTCTATCCTTGTGGTGGGATCACTCTTTAACTTAGGGTAGGTGCTATCACTTAAAATTTCATTAATTTTGATATTGCAGTCCTTTTTCATCATTACGACAGTTGCATTACCCTTGTCTGCTGGTAATATTAGGATTTCGTTGTTATTACGCAGGTCGTTGAGGGCTTTACATTCATCTGAATGGTCAATTGTAATCCAAGGTTCCGTATTTCAAACGAAGGAAAAACGACACCCAATGCATGACAAAAGTCAACATTGAAATTTAAATTTCCGTTATTCAAACGTGTTAATACAGGGTACAACTAAAAACTTCAAAATATTTTTCAGGTCACTTAAGAAACTCGAATTCGTTCACGTTCCTTAAGCTTGTAATAGGGCTGTCACTTCAACGCATTTTCTTCAGCACTACCGCAGACCTTATATTTGCACTTACAGTTGTAACAAAAGCGGATCTGTTCTGACTGCAAAACTAATGATCAACGTCTAATTGAAGATATAACATTTACTAAGTAATATCTAAGCATAAATTCCGGGTGTAATAGTCGTCAACAACCAAGAATCTCTTTCGGGTGGCTCATAACACACTAAACATACGCGTATGTTTATAAATCATGGCATTGCCCATCAAGTCACTGATCACACAGCAATGGGATGAAAACTCACATAGATAAAACCAACTAACACTTCCCAGGAATTCTCTAACATAGCGTTACCAACAGAGATACTGGAAGTCTCTACAGCTTTCGTAATTCTCTGACCAATTTTCTCCACAGCATTTCTTCATGGAAATACTTCCTCGATTGCCGAATGTGCTCGATAAGTTTAACTACACTGAATTATTTGTAAATAAGGGGAGAGGTAACTAAATTGCAGTAGTAGTTACTGCATCAATAAACTGCATGGCGCACATACTGTTATCAACACTGGCTTATGTAATGGATGTTTAAACTGTCCTGTGGAGTATTATCATCCTAAGTTACCCCGTCATCCAA
The DNA here is from genome assembly GCA_963169105.1 of Ceriagrion tenellum. Taxonomy (NCBI): domain Eukaryota; kingdom Metazoa; phylum Arthropoda; class Insecta; order Odonata; family Coenagrionidae; genus Ceriagrion; species Ceriagrion tenellum. Next base: position 14,164,140 of record OY720639.1, read on the forward strand.
AAGAAAACCGCATCGTAAATAGTTCATCAATTTTCTCAGGAAGTTAAAAAAAATATACCGGAAACAGTTCAGCTTACAAAAAAGGCTTCAAGCAAATAAATTTCCCCAAAGTTATGGCATTAGGCGTAGCTTGAGTGCGGGATTAAGAAAATTTTTAGAGATGCTCCTAAATGCGAAAGTACAATACATGTACAATTGAGGCAAAATATCCTTGATCGTTCCTTACTTTTCTTGCAAGACTTGTTGTCAGCTGCTGGATAATATCCAGTTAAGCACGTGCATGTCTTGGATCCATCCGTTCCCGTGCAGTCCGAACTCGGATCCAAGGTAGTGCAGTCTTCTTTGGTGGTGCAAGGATCACCGATATGAGATACTAAAGAAAGAAAGAGAATAAAGGATTTATACGTATGCAGTTCAAACGTCTTGACTTTTCCTGTCACATTATGCTGTGATAAATTAATTAATTAATTACATTTTTTATGACGAAGAATAGAGGTAACTGAATTGCTTAGGTTTCAGCTGACACAAAATATACAACAATTAATTATATTTTATTGAAATAATATGTTGCCACTTAGTTGATAAACATTCCATGAAACACAAAAAAAAAACAAGAATAAATCTCACCAGAATTTAACAACACAGGCTAATTCCACATTTAAATACTATTATATTTTGGTATTGGATATAAGGACATCAATAGCACAGAAAAGTAGGTTTTGCGTTGGATCTTTTTCTCCGAACTCTGATTAAGAAAGAACATTTAAAATTATACTTCTAGATCAGGAATTGAAATAATTTAAAAACATCTTTAACTATGAAATGAAAATTATCTTTCTATAATTCACCTTCATGATAGAAATCGTCTGAAAGTGAAGACATATGAGCCAAACTAAAGCATTCACCGTAATTTATAAAAATTTAATTATAATTTAAACGAATCATTCAAATATATTTTTTTCTCTCTCCCAGTTTATTTGCTGTCACATAATGTGGTGTAATTATCACTATCAAAATAAGGTTAAATAATGAACGTTTATACGGTTCAGTAGAGAATTAACGTCCAATATTACCCCGTCAGCCTAAGGATTTCCGCGAGGTATGCAGTTCCGAAACCCTCTCAGAAAGTGGTATAATAATATGCTGAATATCGTTTAGCTAACATAAAAGGACATTTTACCAAACACATTTCCGCACTAATAACGGCATTTGTGGGGCTCGAGTGCGAGTCTGAGAGTCATTTCTAAGATACCTTAAAATGCGAAACTACAATAATTTTATCACCCATTTTTGATGCTAAAGAAAGAAAGACAACAGTAGTTTTTACGAATGCAGTTCATGCTTCTTGAGTACCTCTGTCGTACTTATGTGTGATATTGCTGTGGTTAGTAATTAGTACAATGTAACGAATGGTTATGCATTTTCATATCAATGTGCAGTCATTGAAGTATTTTCTCGTGTCAGTAAAAAAACTAGAATTTTTTTTTGTTCTTACAGCCTGTAATCGGGATGTCAATTCGACGTTTTTCATTCAGCATTTCCGCAGATCTTATTTTTGCAATTTTAGTGGTGAAAAAAATTGAACGATCTGCTTCAAAACTCAAATTCTTTGAAAAATTGAAGACACAACATTACATTGGTATCTCAGGGTATATTACTTGTGTGTAATATTCATCAAAACTGAAAGTCCTTTTCAGATAGCTCACAAAACAACAAATTTACACGTATGATATAAAATCATTATAATTGACATCTTGTCAAAAATGGCACTGCAATAGGAAGAAACCACAATTAGTCAAAAGAAGATTGGAATTCCCAGGATTTCTCTTGCAAAGCATTGCCGACAGTTCACTACAGGTTTCTAGACTCTTGTATTTCTCTGACCGATTTTCTCCATAGCATTCCTTCATAGAAATTCTTCCTCGAATGTCGCCTGAACTCGATATATTTTTCTACCCTGAATTATTTTAGAATCGATTACAAGTCAATGATTTCCTGATGTTACATCCGACACAAAATATATGACATTTAAGTATACTATAAGAAAAGGTTATGTTTTCACTTTGTAGAAACCCATTCCAAGTAGCTCAAAAAGCTCCACATGTCAATAATAATATCTTTCTTAATTTAATTGATGGACATATAAACACCACACTAAAGAAAGTTTTGCGATGGATAATTTTTCCTATTTTAATTGTAGAAAGATAATTTATATTTATCTTTATGATTTGCGCCAGTAAAGTAATAATCGTCCGCAAATGAAAATATACGAGCAAACTTTGTGCATTCAACCATTTAATTCGAACATTTGTATTAATGAATCTAATAGAAATTTTTTGATCGTTCGCAAAATATTTTTGTCCGTTGTACCAGTTTTTATATACTGTTTGTATATGCAACGAAATTTTGCGAAACATCGTGTGGTTAATATTATATTATCAACAAAGGCATGATTAAAAAACGTTGAAAATGTACAGCGTGGTATTATCGTCCTAAGGCCTCCGTCAGCCTTAAAAAAAAACCGCGTGGTGTGCAGTTCAAAAATTTTCTCAGTAAGTGAAAAAATTTTTTCCGAAGTTCGTTCAGCATACATCAGCGGAAATTATACAATTATATTCCTCCACAAATTACAGCAATAGGCGTGGTTTGAGTGCGATTCTGACAGTCATTATTAAAACGCACCAAGATGTGAAAGTAAAATTGTTGTGCATTTGAGGTACATTATAATTGGTCGTTCCTTACTTTTCGTGCAGGACTTCTTGTCAGCTGCAGCATAGTATCCAACTGAGCACGTGCAAGTCTTGGATCCATCCGTTCCTGTGCAGTCCGCACTCGGATCCACTGTAGTGCATTCATCTTTGGTGGTGCAGGGATCACCAATTAGAGATACTGAAGAAAGAAAGGAAATGGACGTTTTATTAAGTACCTACGCAGTTCATTCGTCTTGACTTTTGCTGTCACACTATGGTGTGGTGGTTATAATAAATACTAGCAACTTTGTAAAAAGTATTCTTAATGCATTTTCATGTATATATGAAAACATTAACGTATTTTCCCGTCAAAGGAGATACCTTAATTCGTTTGCGTCCGTACAGTTTTGCAACGGGGCTTTCAATTAAACTCATTTTATTCAGAGCTGCTAATCTTAATATTGCACCTGCAGTGGTGGTAAAGTGGATACGTTCTGTCTGATAAACTAAACTTCATCCTCTGAATCAGGACATAGCATTTCTGAAGAATCTGTAAGCATATAAGTTTGGCTGTAATAATCATCAAACTTCGAATCTCTTTCGGTTTGCTCACATTCACTAAATACACACGTTTAATTTAAAATCATGAAAATATCCATTAAGCCGAAGACCACACTGAAATGGGATGAAAACGCGGTTAGCTACAAACATCTTACACCTCCCAGGATTTCTCTTTCATAGCGTTGCCGAAACTGACAGCAGAAATGTCCTGATATTTCGTAAGTCTCTGAACTATTATCTCCAGAGCAATCCTTCATAGAATTTATTCCTCCAAATGCCGACTGCAATCAATTAGTTTACCTTACCAGAATTATTTAAGAAGTAGATTAGAGGTACTTGAATTCCTTATGTTTCAGCTGACATAATATATATATATATATAAGAATTAAGTCTATCTCAATGAAGTTCTATGTTACTACTTTGTAGATACCTATTCCAAGTAACAGAAAAAGGTAAGAAACAAGAATTTACCCCACAAGAATTTAACAACGCAGGATTATTGCACATTTCAATATAATTATTTTTCAGTGTTGAATATTTGGACATCAAAAAGCACAGTAAAGTAGGTTTTGCGTTGTATCTTCTTCTCCGATTTCTGATTAAGAAGAAACTAATTAAATTGTTGCTCTTGTTCAGAAAAGTAAATATTTTAAAATTATTTTAATTATCAATTTGATATTATCTTTCTGGACTTAGCGTATAAGGTATAAATCGTCTTAAAAATAACACATATGAGCCAAACTAAATTATTCAACCGTAATTTATGAATATTTTATTATATTTGAAACGAATAAATCCTCTTTGATCATTCGCTATATATTTTTGTTCTTCGTCTCCGTTTATTTGCTGTTATTTTATGCGATGAAATTCAGCGAAACATAATATGGTGTACTTATAATTATCATCGAAACCTTAGTTTATGAACCTTTTAAACGGTTCAGTAGAGTGTGGACGTCTGATATTATCCCATTAGCGCTTCGTTGAAGAACACCGGACGTGACTTCGTAAACATCAGAGCTTAAAGCATCAATACCTACTTTCTGTTTTCGATCACCGAGAAAGCCACGTATCCAAATCACTATTTTTAATAACCTCGCATGATTGCAATTGATATATGTGTTTGTTGTGAGGAAACTTGTCGAATGCCTTCTAACTCTAACTCGATTTTAACAGGGAAGAGGTGAAATATTTGATGTAGCCGATGAATGGAATTTCGCTGAAATTTTGAAAATATATATTTATTTCTATGTGAAAAGAAAGTATGTCGATTAGTAATGTGCCTGAAGAGAGCCTATGAGATGTAAGAATATTCATCGGTATCGGAATTCCGACCTTGGTGCATAATATTTTCGGTGGTTTCTCTAACAACTCAGGGATCCCTTATTTGATCATCCACTGTCTAATCTTAGAGTTCAATGATCCTTTTTTGCAGCGGCCGTGTTTCAATTGTAAACACGAATGCTGAAGCGAATGTTAGGGAAAGCTTTTCGTAAATTTTATTCGAGGATGTAGAATCTGCAAGCTAGTGAAAAGAAAGCTGACGGAATTGTACCCTGTATCTACTTAAGGCAATTAAACATATGTTACATAATATAAAAATGTAAACCAGACATTGTTGAAATAGAGTTTCTGCAAAAATAAATTTTTACGCCGAAAAAACATTAAATATTTGCGAAACGTTTGCTAGATACTAAAGGGCATCCTTTTCCCTGGAATTGTCTGAAGCATTCGCAAAGCAGACGCACGGGATCGCATCGAAATTTCATTACTCTCAATGTCCGATATGGTCTTGTTGAGTAAATTTACCACTTCGAACATACACTTGAGTTGTGAAACCGTTTTATTTTTAGAGAAAGGCACAAGGTTTTGGGACAATTAGAGCTGTTCTTATTACATAGAAAGACATAAATTAGATATTCTGGTTTCTTATTAATCTTTAACTACCGGAGTTCATCATAATAATATGCGAATTGTGTATCGGGAGGAATAATAAATAAGAATCTTATGTCTCGATTGCTTAACTTTTCAGGGTTTAGACTTATTTCTAATTTTATGTCGGAGGCAACGAGAGAACAGTAGTCACTGTGAGGCCTTACGAGTGTATAAACTACTATAGTTCATAGAGACGTAATGGTAGAGGAATGGATGTTTCTGTAAAATGTGACTGAATTTGGAAAATAAATATTCTTGAAGGGGGAATCACATTGTCCATGTCTTTTGTAACAGACGTGTAGATCCAGTGATCAATTTTTTACAGAATTTTGAATAATACATTCTGAAGAAGTTGTAGACAGTCAATTATTTAATAGGATGCAGCTGCAGGTGTTACTAAAGGGAAATCTGAAACAAGCGGGTACTATTTTTACTCACTTTGTGCGCATATTTTGTCGCCTGTTGCATAGTATCCTGTGTCGCATTTACATTTTCCAGGTCCAGTAGTAGTATCACACACTCCATGATCAAGAGTTTCGCAACCCGTTCCGTCTGCGCATGCATCTCCTACATTTGCATCTGGAAAGCAATGAGAATTTAATCAGGTTTTGAAGTAGAAAAGATCTTTGGAAAGTGAATTGCAATGAGTCAAATAGCATCCTAATATATTGTACACATGCCGCGGAAAATAAGCATCGAAAAGGGAGAATGGCCACTAGCTCGTTGTTAATAGGAATGTGTTGAAATGATGGAGCCGAAGAATGTAATTTCGCTTAAATTTGGACAAAATATTTATTTCCATATGAAAAAATAGTATGCAGATTAGTAATATGGCTTAATTGAGTCTATGATATGAAAGAATATTTCGTTGAAATGGTTTTAGGCAATCGCATATTTGACGGACGAAATAGAGGATGAATTCCGACCTTGGATCATGATACGTTCGACTGCTTCTGTTATAACTTAGGGATCCCTGATTTGATTATCCACGATCTATTTTTAGCGTCCAATGCTCCTTTTGAATAGCGGTCGTGTTACAATTGTAGACGGAAGTTTGCAGTTATTCTCTCTAAGGAGTACAACAAAAATTGCATGCCAAAAAATTGTGAAAGTCGCTTTGTCAGGATTGAGATTCTGTTGTTTCAAAACGTTTACGTCGTTAAAGCATCAATCATTTGCGAAACATTTATTGGAGACCAAATGGCATCCTTTTCCCTGGACTTTTCTGAAGTATTCGCAAGTGAAAACAATCGCAATGGCTAGCATTAAAATTTTTCTCATTATTTGATATTGTCTGGTTGATTATGCTTACCACTTCAAACATACGTTTTAGTTGTGAAATTGTTTATTTTTAGAGAAACCACGACTTTTGGGGACAGTTAGAGCAGTTCTAATTACACATGAATAGATTTGTTAGATATTCTCGTCGTTTGTCAATCCTTAACCCCCGGAGTACTTCGCAATGTTATGTGATTTATTTATCAGGATAAGTGTTAAATATGAACCTTATGTCACAATTTTTTAACTTGTGATGGTTTAGATTGACTTCTAGAGTAATTTAAAAAAAAAACAAGAAAACAGCAGTCACTGTAATGCCTTATGAATGCGTAAACCACTCTTATTCTAAGAGATGTAATGTAGGTGGAATTGAAGATTCTGTAAAAAGTGTTTATCGAAAATTATTCTTGAGGGGAGAATCACAGTGTCAATTTAATTCATAACAGACGTATTTATCCTATGATCGATATTTACAGAATTTTTCTAATAACATTCTTGATAAAATATAAAGAGTCAAAATTTAAATTCTAGAATACAGGAGCAGGAATTACTTATGGAGGATCTATATCAATCGCTTACTACTTTTATTCACCTTGTGCACATGTTCAATGTTAAGCATAGCTCTAAACAGGGCTTACGAGAAGTTCCCGAATATCTTAAATCTAATTTTTTTGATGAAATCTCGGGTAAGTCTCGGTAATAACCGAAATGAAGTGGATAATAGTAAAAATCGAGAATAATTAAATAGAAACAGGCCATATTTGAACGACCTGAGGAATTAATTATCTTTGATATTTCCGCCTATATGTCACTTTATTGACTCAAGTGTATAATTCGACAAATGAGTATTTAATGGGAGGTGATTTGTTATAGTGAAATCTAAGTTCAGAACTGAATTTTCTAGGTATTCAGGGTTTTTCGACAATTTATTGGGCATATTAAAATTCACATCATTTGGTATCTTTTTATTTCCGAAACAATGGATTTCGTATCAGCGTATATTTAGTAAGAGGAAGTTTTCCTAATGACAGAAAGCGGTGTAAAGTTAGGGGACAGTGAATTATTTATGCAATTTTTTCACTTACGATGATAGCTATGGCTGAAAAGTATGTATATGTTGAATATTCACGCTGTTTTAGTTTCTTTTTTATTACGTAATGATACTCTATTTGAGGATTACATGTGGACTAATTTATGTCTTTTCGGAGATACACGGGACATTAAAATGAGAGATAAAAATCGAAATGAGATATCACACGTTGTTTTGATGTAATTATACGCTTTGCCGTATCATAAAAATAAACTTAAAATTCCTCTACTTCATACAGGTACTGTAATGTTTATCGTATAACTCTCCTACACTCAGATATCCTTGAATGTTGTAGAATGCAACAGCTGTGGGAGACGAGTCAAATCCAGCAAAAATAGATCAATTAACCACTTCGCCCATGCGCATGACCGTATAATTTTTTGTAGCAGTCACTCCGGTAAACTTCAGCTACACAAAAATCCGCTGAGTTGTCGATACAAAAATGAATAATTTGTCCGTGCGGTAAAATAATTACGTTTTAGGTGGCCTCTGAGGCAGTGGGGCCGAAGGAGAAGCCAACGAGGTATAGAATGTGGTAGTACTGAGAGGGAGTCGAAATACAAGGTCCGCGAATCTCTCCGCACGCGACAAAGACGAATGAGACCGTATTAGCGCTCAAACGGTCTGCGACTAACAAACTTATTAAGGTGGTTGGAGCGATTTTCGTTCATGCACAGAATTGAGTGAAACTTTTATTTCGTGTTTTCTCATTAGTATTATTTATGGATAAAAGCGAAAAAACTGCACGTTACATATTTTGCTATGTGGTTATTTCAATGATTTTTTTGACTCGTAGCTTTATGGATTTTGACATATATTTCGAAGTAATTCGATTATATATATGTAAAGATTTTCCCCTAAACGCGAAATGATAAATTTCTCATTATTTTAATGGTGGATAGCAAATACGTCGTGTCGAGTTAAAAACGCAAATTTGCGTGCGGATTTCGCTAAACTTTCGAATTCCGCGCCGTAAACCCAAGCCATAAAAATGCTTTAGTTGGGACGGGAATTTTTAAATATAAATCTTGCATCGTTTATATTACAATATACGTACGGTATTTCAATCGTATAAATAGATGGACCTCAGTGAAGTATGGTTGAAGAACTTTTTTCGACTTAGGTTTTTTCGACCTACTTGAAAAGTTAATAAAAATGGTCTCTCAATGACTCACGAGTCACACTATAATCACCTTAAACGACGTGAATTAACCAGCGCCAGCTGCAAGGGAAGAGAGTCACTACTTTTTAAGGGTTCAGTGGAGGCTATTCAAATAAACTGAACGGCGCACGCTAAGATCCGTTACCCTTTAAGGGGTTGCGGAAGAAGCTTTCCCATTGGCGTTGGTTGGACGTAAGTATGATGGACGAAGCCTCGGATGTGATTCTCCTCCATACTGGCGGATGCTTGCTCGATCGTCTCACGTTACTCAAATCGAAATAGCTAAAACGACTCGATATCGAAAAACGCGGCTCGTGCTTGTTGTAGGATTACAAAAGTTTCCTATCTCGCATGTGTACACTGTTAGCTTGTTGTTACTATGATAATCTGTGTAAAATGCCATGCAATTGCTTTTGCTCGCCTTACCCCTAGAGGGAGAATTTCTTCTTTTCTTCCACTTCCGTGGATCTGCCCCTTAGGACTTGACTCAAAGCCGAGATTTCGAGGACAAGAGAGTAAAGGGCTGGGTATTTGAAGATGTTCAAATAAAAAGCTCTCTTGTTTATCAACACGGCATGATATTGAAGAATAAGTTCACGTCTTAGTAAATAAGTGTTAGGAAATGTGGAAACAAATACGTAGAGGAACTTTCAATGAGTTCTTATTGATTAGATGTTTTCTTATATTACTTGTAAAGCAATTTCTCTGATGAGCATGAAAAATTATACACAACAAATGTTAATGCAATCTGAATGCTTAGAAGTTTTATGACCTTAATGCTAAAAGTTTTACAAAGCGGATTATACGAAGTGACGTCAATATGGAGCGAATGATTTAAGGTGGGAAGGCAACAAACGCTATTAGTCATTAATGATCGATAAGTCTAGAACGACCATTTGCATGAAAGATACTGTTTGAATTGAACGTCTGAGAGAAACAGATTCTATTCCCATATAATATGAGAATTTAGTATGAAAAAGTTGGGGTGCATGACAGCATTGGTTTTTTAAATGCTTATTTTATAAACGCCCAAAATTTTCCTCCATTCAGTTTTATACATCTTTAACGAATTTTTGTATAAAACGTTTTGAAATATGTGCAGGGGTTTAGATGAACAACTTAAACTTTTGAAAAGTGAAGTTATCCATAATAAATGAAATATTTATGATAGTTTGATTTTATCAAAATCGAGTAGTAGCCAACAATTGTACCTCCGTAATGGTAGAAAAATAAAAAATGAAGGATTTTGTTTTTTATTTTATAATTTTTACTGAAGTTCATTTTCAAGACCACATGAACTATTTCGACTTCTTTAGTCTAGAATAGCTCTGAGGACAGTTAAACCGACGAATGTGGAAAAAAAAACCTCTGCACGAAGTATAGATGACGTCAATATAAGACCATTGGTCATTACGGACATGCATATCCCTCTCCGTTCCGTACTACATGTTTATTGAATTTATATAAAGAGCACTTCAAAGGAAATACACAAGGCTACAGACAACTTGCACTTCCCAGGGTTTCTGCAATGTAACGTGGCCGACAGAGATACTAGAAGTCTCTAGACCTTTCGTAATTCTCTAAACTATTTTTTCCACAGCGTTCCTTTCCTTCACCAGTTCTTCCTCGATTACCACATGCACTCGATAAGTTTCCTTACCCTGAATTATTTGAGTATGAGTGTTATTCTCAATAGCTGAAGTTTCGGCTAACACAATATATTTGACAATTGAGTATCTCTTAATAATATACTATGCCGTCACTTTGTAGATACCCATTCCATGTAACTCAAAAAAGTGTTAAACAAACATTAATTACACTTAAATATAATTAGGTAGACGTAAACCATATAATCATATTGTTATCTCCCTGTATTGTATGCAAGGACAGCGAACCCCACAAAAAAGTAATTTTCGTTAGAATTTAATTCGATACTTGCTACCTGAAGAATAATTTTAATTAATACTTATGTTATCGCCCTGCTATGAACAAATCGTCCAGAGATAAAAAAACGCATAAGCATAACTTATGTTTTTAAGCGTCGCACTTTTATTTTGAAATTTTTGAACAAATTTGTCTCCTCTCATCGGTCGATAAAAATCTTTCCGTCTTTCCTCAAGAATTTTTTAGTACTGTCATTTAATGCGATCAAAATAGGCAGGTAAAAATAGTGCGGCGCAGATTTAAATATCAACATAGGCGTTATATATGGACGTTGAAACACGCCAGCGAATACAGCGTAAAGATATACAACTTGTACATTCCTGTACCTTGGATATGCTACACATACAAGGTACAACTAGAGTCATTAAAATATTTTCACCCTTCACTCAAGATATTCGAAGTCGTTCATGTTCGTGTGTATGTGAAAAGAAAATCACGCTAGGAACGGAATTTGACGAAATTATCTCGAAAATTTTCTCATGGCAAATCAGGTTGAATTTTAAAAAAATGTGTATACCAATTGAAAAGAGTCTTGGCAATAGATCATACCGCTATTTTTGGTGAATGCAAAGGAATTGTTAATATTGCTCTTTTCAGGTATTTCCGTCGCGTGTTTGGTTTTTCTCACACCAGTTTCTCCCCCTCTTCCGGGGGGCGCCTTCAAGTCCGTTGGACATTTTGTAATTGTTATTATTTATTTCCCGTTGTTATGTATTTCGTTGCTCGTTCATCTAGGACCATAGAGTGTCTCCATTGCCCGTTCCTCGCTGTGGTTTGACCACTCTCTCCCAGGTTGAGGCAAGTGGGTATCCATCCTCCCGATTGAAATTTGATGGATATTTAACCAGCTCTACTGCTTCTCTGATCAGCCTGGGAAAATAACGATTTTCCCTTGAGAGTACTCTCACTTGGTCAAAGGCAATCTGATGTCCTGGCTCGAACCACGCATGCTCTGCAACTGCGGAGAGGCTGAATCTCCTCTTTTCGGTGGCCCTCTGGCGCTGTTTAATTCTACATTGCATTGGTCTCCCCGTTTGGCCGATGTAAGATTTACCACATCTACATTTGATTTCATAGACACCCTCATACATTGCAGTGGTAATTTTGTTTTTGGGCTTTGGGATGATATCTCCAATTTTCTTCGCGTTTGAGAATCTCGTCACTATACCATACTTCCGAAGGATCCTACTAATCTTTTGTGCCGTCCCTGCGATGTATGGAATTGTGGCATATGCAGCTGGCTTTTCTTTAGGTCTTTCTTTGGTTCTGTTTATTATTAGATCATTTGCTTCCGCCAATTCCTTTTCTTTCCTTGCGGTCCTTAAAAGGACTATATGCCTAGGGTATCCGTTCTTCTCTAGCGCTGAGATTAAATGCTGCTTCTCTGAGGGAAGAGATTCGGTGTCTGAAATACTGTAGGCACGATGAACTAAGGTGTTGATTGGAGAGTTCTTATGGGCGGGATGATGGTGCGAATATGCATCCAAATAGCGATCTGTGTGGGTTTTCTTTCTAAATACTGCATGGCCAAGGCTTCCATCTGGTTTCTTACACACCAAAACATCTAAGAATGGTAGGGAGCCGTTCTCTTCAATCTCCATCGTGAATTTTATGGCGGGATTCTGCTGATTAAGTTGTTCCAGAAATAGCACGAGTTGTTCTTTCCCGTGTGGCCATACGACGAATGTGTCATCAACATATCGGATCCAGAGTGATGGTTTCATATGATAGGACTCTAATGCCTTCTGCTCAAAATTCTCCATGAAAATGTTTGCTACCACTGGGGAGAGGGGTGATCCCATGGCGGCACCTTCGTTTTGTTGGTACCAGATTCCATTCCAAAGGAAATATGAATTTTTGAGGCAGAATTCTGTGAGGTCAGGGAAATCTTTTGGTAGTCCTTCGTTAATAAGATTTTTGATGAGTTGGATGGATTCATTGATGGGCACATTTGTGAACAAGGAAACGATATCAAAACTTACTAATATATCTCCTTCGCTGATTTTGGTATTCTTAATAATCCGCGTGAAATCCATTGAGTTCTGTACAAAAGAGTTAGTTCTCCCGGTGTAGGGCTGGAGAGCCCGTGCAAGGTATTGTGCAGGGTTGTAGGTCGGCGCATCGATATTGCTTACTATTGGCCTGAGGGGGACTCCCTCCTTATGTATTTTTGGGAGTCCATAGAGGCGTGGAGATTTGGCTGCGGATAGAATAAATTTCTTCCGATCTTCCAATGGTATCGATGATCCTTTGATTCTGTCTTTGACCAGGCGTTCTATCCTTGTGGTGGGATCACTCTTTAACTTAGGGTAGGTGCTATCACTTAAAATTTCATTAATTTTGATATTGCAGTCCTTTTTCATCATTACGACAGTTGCATTACCCTTGTCTGCTGGTAATATTAGGATTTCGTTGTTATTACGCAGGTCGTTGAGGGCTTTACATTCATCTGAATGGTCAATTGTAATCCAAGGTTCCGTATTTCAAACGAAGGAAAAACGACACCCAATGCATGACAAAAGTCAACATTGAAATTTAAATTTCCGTTATTCAAACGTGTTAATACAGGGTACAACTAAAAACTTCAAAATATTTTTCAGGTCACTTAAGAAACTCGAATTCGTTCACGTTCCTTAAGCTTGTAATAGGGCTGTCACTTCAACGCATTTTCTTCAGCACTACCGCAGACCTTATATTTGCACTTACAGTTGTAACAAAAGCGGATCTGTTCTGACTGCAAAACTAATGATCAACGTCTAATTGAAGATATAACATTTACTAAGTAATATCTAAGCATAAATTCCGGGTGTAATAGTCGTCAACAACCAAGAATCTCTTTCGGGTGGCTCATAACACACTAAACATACGCGTATGTTTATAAATCATGGCATTGCCCATCAAGTCACTGATCACACAGCAATGGGATGAAAACTCACATAGATAAAACCAACTAACACTTCCCAGGAATTCTCTAACATAGCGTTACCAACAGAGATACTGGAAGTCTCTACAGCTTTCGTAATTCTCTGACCAATTTTCTCCACAGCATTTCTTCATGGAAATACTTCCTCGATTGCCGAATGTGCTCGATAAGTTTAACTACACTGAATTATTTGTAAATAAGGGGAGAGGTAACTAAATTGCAGTAGTAGTTACTGCATCAATAAACTGCATGGCGCACATACTGTTATCAACACTGGCTTATGTAATGGATGTTTAAACTGTCCTGTGGAGTATTATCATCCTAAGTTACCCCGTCATCCAAAAGAAAACCGCATCGTAAATAGTTCATCAATTTTCTCAGGAAGTTAAAAAAAATATACCGGAAACAGTTCAGCTTACAAAAAAGGCTTCAAGCAAATAAATTTCCCCAAAGTTATGGCATTAGGCGTAGCTTGAGTGCGGGATTAAGAAAATTTTTAGAGATGCTCCTAAATGCGAAAGTACAATACATGTACAATTGAGGCAAAATATCCTTGATCGTTCCTTACTTTTCTTGCAAGACTTGTTGTCAGCTGCTGGATAATATCCAGTTAAGCACGTGCATGTCTTGGATCCATCCGTTCCCGTGCAGTCCGAACTCGGATCCAAGGTAGTGCAGTCTTCTTTGGTGGTGCAAGGATCACCGATATGAGATACTAAAGAAAGAAAGAGAATAAAGGATTTATACGTATGCAGTTCAAACGTCTTGACTTTTCCTGTCACATTATGCTGTGATAAATTAATTAATTAATTACATTTTTTATGACGAAGAATAGAGGTAACTGAATTGCTTAGGTTTCAGCTGACACAAAATATACAACAATTAATTATATTTTATTGAAATAATATGTTGCCACTTAGTTGATAAACATTCCATGAAACACAAAAAAAAAACAAGAATAAATCTCACCAGAATTTAACAACACAGGCTAATTCCACATTTAAATACTATTATATTTTGGTATTGGATATAAGGACATCAATAGCACAGAAAAGTAGGTTTTGCGTTGGATCTTTTTCTCCGAACTCTGATTAAGAAAGAACATTTAAAATTATACTTCTAGATCAGGAATTGAAATAATTTAAAAACATCTTTAACTATGAAATGAAAATTATCTTTCTATAATTCACCTTCATGATAGAAATCGTCTGAAAGTGAAGACATATGAGCCAAACTAAAGCATTCACCGTAATTTATAAAAATTTAATTATAATTTAAACGAATCATTCAAATATATTTTTTTCTCTCTCCCAGTTTATTTGCTGTCACATAATGTGGTGTAATTATCACTATCAAAATAAGGTTAAATAATGAACGTTTATACGGTTCAGTAGAGAATTAACGTCCAATATTACCCCGTCAGCCTAAGGATTTCCGCGAGGTATGCAGTTCCGAAACCCTCTCAGAAAGTGGTATAATAATATGCTGAATATCGTTTAGCTAACATAAAAGGACATTTTACCAAACACATTTCCGCACTAATAACGGCATTTGTGGGGCTCGAGTGCGAGTCTGAGAGTCATTTCTAAGATACCTTAAAATGCGAAACTACAATAATTTTATCACCCATTTTTGATGCTAAAGAAAGAAAGACAACAGTAGTTTTTACGAATGCAGTTCATGCTTCTTGAGTACCTCTGTCGTACTTATGTGTGATATTGCTGTGGTTAGTAATTAGTACAATGTAACGAATGGTTATGCATTTTCATATCAATGTGCAGTCATTGAAGTATTTTCTCGTGTCAGTAAAAAAACTAGAATTTATTTTTGTTCTTACAGCCTGTAATCGGGATGTCAATTCGACGTTTTTCATTCAGCATTTCCGCAGATCTTATTTTTGCAATTTTAGTGGTGAAAAAAATTGAACGATCTGCTTCAAAACTCAAATTCTTTGAAAAATTGAAGACACAACATTACATTGGTATCTCAGGGTATATTACTTGTGTGTAATATTCATCAAAACTGAAAGTCCTTTTCAGATAGCTCACAAAACAACAAATTTACACGTATGATATAAAATCATTATAATTGACATCTTGTCAAAAATGGCACTGCAATAGGAAGAAACCACAATTAGTCAAAAGAAGATTGGAATTCCCAGGATTTCTCTTGCAAAGCATTGCCGACAGTTCACTACAGGTTTCTAGACTCTTGTATTTCTCTGACCGATTTTCTCCATAGCATTCCTTCATAGAAATTCTTCCTCGAATGTCTCCTGAACTCGATATATTTTTCTACCCTGAATTATTTTAGAATCGATTACAAGTCAATGATTTCCTGATGTTACATCCGACACAAAATATATGACATTTAAGTATACTATAAGAAAAGGTTATGTTTTCACTTTGTAGAAACCCATTCCAAGTAGCTCAAAAAGCTCCACATGTCAATAATAATATCTTTCTTAATTTAATTGATGGACATATAAACACCACACTAAAGAAAGTTTTGCGATGGATAATTTTTCCTATTTTAATTGTAGAAAGATAATTTATATTTATCTTTATGATTTGCGCCAGTAAAGTAATAATCGTCCGCAAATGAAAATATACGAGCAAACTTTGTGCATTCAACCATTTAATTCGAACATTTGTATTAATGAATCTAATAGAAATTTTTTGATCGTTCGCAAAATATTTTTGTCCGTTGTACCAGTTTTTATATACTGTTTGTATATGCAACGAAATTTTGCGAAACATCGTGTGGTTAATATTATATTATCAACAAAGGCATGATTAAAAAACGTTGAAAATGTACAGCGTGGTATTATCGTCCTAAGGCCTCCGTCAGCCTTAAAAAAAAACCGCGTGGTGTGCAGTTCAAAAATTTTCTCAGTAAGTGAAAAAATTTTTTCCGAAGTTCGTTCAGCATACATCAGCGGAAATTATACAATTATATTCCTCCACAAATTACAGCAATAGGCGTGGTTTGAGTGCGATTCTGACAGTCATTATTAAAACGCACCAAGATGTGAAAGTAAAATTGTTGTGCATTTGAGGTACATTATAATTGGTCGTTCCTTACTTTTCGTGCAGGACTTCTTGTCAGCTGCAGCATAGTATCCAACTGAGCACGTGCAAGTCTTGGATCCATCCGTTCCTGTGCAGTCCGCACTCGGATCCACTGTAGTGCATTCATCTTTGGTGGTGCAGGGATCACCAATTAGAGATACTGAAGAAAGAAAGGAAATGGACGTTTTATTAAGTACCTACGCAGTTCATTCGTCTTGACTTTTGCTGTCACACTATGGTGTGGTGGTTATAATAAATACTAGCAACTTTGTAAAAAGTATTCTTAATGCATTTTCATGTATATATGAAAACATTAACGTATTTTCCCGTCAAAGGAGATACCTTAATTCGTTTGCGTCCGTACAGTTTTGCAACGGGGCTTTCAATTAAACTCATTTTATTCAGAGCTGCTAATCTTAATATTGCACCTGCAGTGGTGGTAAAGTGGATACGTTCTGTCTGATAAACTAAACTTCATCCTCTGAATCAGGACATAGCATTTCTGAAGAATCTGTAAGCATATAAGTTTGGCTGTAATAATCATCAAACTTCGAATCTCTTTCGGTTTGCTCACATTCACTAAATACACACGTTTAATTTAAAATCATGAAAATATCCATTAAGCCGAAGACCACACTGAAATGGGATGAAAACGCGGTTAGCTACAAACATCTTACACCTCCCAGGATTTCTCTTTCATAGCGTTGCCGAAACTGACAGCAGAAATGTCCTGATATTTCGTAAGTCTCTGAACTATTATCTCCAGAGCAATCCTTCATAGAATTTATTCCTCCAAATGCCGACTGCAATCAATTAGTTTACCTTACCAGAATTATTTAAGAAGTAGATTAGAGGTACTTGAATTCCTTATGTTTCAGCTGACATAATATATATATATATATAAGAATTAAGTCTATCTCAATGAAGTTCTATGTTACTACTTTGTAGATACCTATTCCAAGTAACAGAAAAAGGTAAGAAACAAGAATTTACCCCACAAGAATTTAACAACGCAGGATTATTGCACATTTCAATATAATTATTTTTCAGTGTTGAATATTTGGACATCAAAAAGCACAGTAAAGTAGGTTTTGCGTTGTATCTTCTTCTCCGATTTCTGATTAAGAAGAAACTAATTAAATTGTTGCTCTTGTTCAGAAAAGTAAATATTTTAAAATTATTTTAATTATCAATTTGATATTATCTTTCTGGACTTAGCGTATAAGGTATAAATCGTCTTAAAAATAACACATATGAGCCAAACTAAATTATTCAACCGTAATTTATGAATATTTTATTATATTTGAAACGAATAAATCCTCTTTGATCATTCGCTATATATTTTTGTTCTTCGTCTCCGTTTATTTGCTGTTATTTTATGCGATGAAATTCAGCGAAACATAATATGGTGTACTTATAATTATCATCGAAACCTTAGTTTATGAACCTTTTAAACGGTTCAGTAGAGTGTGGACGTCTGATATTATCCCATTAGCGCTTCGTTGAAGAACACCGGACGTGACTTCGTAAACATCAGAGCTTAAAGCATCAATACCTACTTTCTGTTTTCGATCACCGAGAAAGCCACGTATCCAAATCACTATTTTTAATAACCTCGCATGATTGCAATTGATATATGTGTTTGTTGTGAGGAAACTTGTCGAATGCCTTCTAACTCTAACTCGATTTTAACAGGGAAGAGGTGAAATATTTGATGTAGCCGATGAATGGAATTTCGCTGAAATTTTGAAAATATATATTTATTTCTATGTGAAAAGAAAGTATGTCGATTAGTAATGTGCCTGAAGAGAGCCTATGAGATGTAAGAATATTCATCGGTATCGGAATTCCGACCTTGGTGCATAATATTTTCGGTGGTTTCTCTAACAACTCAGGGATCTCTTATTTGATCATCCACTGTCTAATCTTAGAGTTCAATGATCCTTTTTTGCAGCGGCCGTGTTTCAATTGTAAACACGAATGCTGAAGCGAATGTTAGGGAAAGCTTTTCGTAAATTTTATTCGAGGATGTAGAATCTGCAAGCTAGTGAAAAGAAAGCTGACGGAATTGTACCCTGTATCTACTTAAGGCAATTAAACATATGTTACATAATATAAAAATGTAAACCAGACATTGTTGAAATAGAGTTTCTGCAAAAATAAATTTTTACGCCGAAAAAACATTAAATATTTGCGAAACGTTTGCTAGATACTAAAGGGCATCCTTTTCCCTGGAATTGTCTGAAGCATTCGCAAAGCAGACGCACGGGATCGCATCGAAATTTCATTACTCTCAATGTCCGATATGGTCTTGTTGAGTAAATTTACCACTTCGAACATACACTTGAGTTGTGAAACCGTTTTATTTTTAGAGAAAGGCACAAGGTTTTGGGACAATTAGAGCTGTTCTTATTACATAGAAAGACATAAATTAGATATTCTGGTTTCTTATTAATCTTTAACTACCGGAGTTCATCATAATAATATGCGAATTGTGTATCGGGAGGAATAATAAATAAGAATCTTATGTCTCGATTGCTTAACTTTTCAGGGTTTAGACTTATTTCTAATTTTATGTCGGAGGCAACGAGAGAACAGTAGTCACTGTGAGGCCTTACGAGTGTATAAACTACTATAGTTCATAGAGACGTAATGGTAGAGGAATGGATGTTTCTGTAAAATGTGACTGAATTTGGAAAATAAATATTCTTGAAGGGGGAATCACATTGTCCATGTCTTTTGTAACAGACGTGTAGATCCAGTGATCAATTTTTTACAGAATTTTGAATAATACATTCTGAAGAAGTTGTAGACAGTCAATTATTTAATAGGATGCAGCTGCAGGTGTTACTAAAGGGAAATCTGAAACAAGCGGGTACTATTTTTACTCACTTTGTGCGCATATTTTGTCGCCTGTTGCATAGTATCCTGTGTCGCATTTACATTTTCCAGGTCCAGTAGTAGTATCACACACTCCATGATCAAGAGTTTCGCAACCCGTTCCGTCTGCGCATGCATCTCCTACATTTGCATCTGGAAAGCAATGAGAATTTAATCAGGTTTTGAAGTAGAAAAGATCTTTGGAAAGTGAATTGCAATGAGTCAAATAGCATCCTAATATATTGTACACATGCCGCGGAAAATAAGCATCGAAAAGGGAGAATGGCCACTAGCTCGTTGTTAATAGGAATGTGTTGAAATGATGGAGCCGAAGAATGTAATTTCGCTTAAATTTGGACAAAATATTTATTTCCATATGAAAAAATAGTATGCAGATTAGTAATATGGCTTAATTGAGTCTATGATATGAAAGAATATTTCGTTGAAATGGTTTTAGGCAATCGCATATTTGACGGACGAAATAGAGGATGAATTCCGACCTTGGATCATGATACGTTCGACTGCTTCTGTTATAACTTAGGGATCCCTGATTTGATTATCCACGATCTATTTTTAGCGTCCAATGCTCCTTTTGAATAGCGGTCGTGTTACAATTGTAGACGGAAGTTTGCAGTTATTCTCTCTAAGGAGTACAACAAAAATTGCATGCCAAAAAATTGTGAAAGTCGCTTTGTCAGGATTGAGATTCTGTTGTTTCAAAACGTTTACGTCGTTAAAGCATCAATCATTTGCGAAACATTTATTGGAGACCAAATGGCATCCTTTTCCCTGGACTTTTCTGAAGTATTCGCAAGTGAAAACAATCGCAATGGCTAGCATTAAAATTTTTCTCATTATTTGATATTGTCTGGTTGATGATGCTTACCACTTCAAACATACGTTTTAGTTGTGAAATTGTTTATTTTTAGAGAAACCACGACTTTTGGGGACAGTTAGAGCAGTTCTAATTACACATGAATAGATTTGTTAGATATTCTCGTCGTTTGTCAATCCTTAACCCCCGGAGTACTTCGCAATGTTATGTGATTTATTTATCAGGATAAGTGTTAAATATGAACCTTATGTCACAATTTTTTAACTTGTGATGGTTTAGATTGACTTCTAGAGTAATTAAAAAAAAAAACAAGAAAACAGCAGTCACTGTAATGCCTTATGAATGCGTAAACCACTCTTATTCTAAGAGATGTAATGTAGGTGGAATTGAAGATTCTGTAAAAAGTGTTTATCGAAAATTATTCTTGAGGGGAGAATCACAGTGTCAATTTAATTCATAACAGACGTATTTATTCTATGATCGATATTTACAGAATTTTTCTAATAACATTCTTGATAAAATATAAAGAGTCAAAATTTAAATTCTAGAATACAGGAGCAGGAATTACTTATGGAGGATCTATATCAATCGCTTACTACTTTTATTCACCTTGTGCACATGTTCAATGTTAAGCATAGCTCTAAACAGTGCTTACGAGAAGTTCCCGAATATCTTAAATCTAATTTTTTTGATGAAATCTCGGGTAAGTCTCGGTAATAACCGAAATGAAGTGGATAATAGTAAAAATCGAGAATAATTAAATAGAAACAGGCCATATTTGAACGACCTGCGGAATTAATTATCTTTGATATTTCCGCCTATATGTCACTTTATTGACTCAAGTGTATAATTCGACAAATGAGTATTTAATGGGAGGTGATTTGTTATAGTGAAATCTAAGTGCAGAACTGAATTTTCTAGGTATTCAGGGTTTTTCGACAATTTATTGGGCATATTAAAATTCACATCATTTGGTATCTTTTTATTTCCGAAACAATGGATTTCGTATCAGCGTATATTTAGTAAGAGGAAGTTTTCCTAATGACAGAAAGCGGTGTAAAGTTAGGGGACAGTGAATTATTTATGCAATTTTTTCACTTACGATGATAGCTATGGCTGAAAAGTATGTATATGTTGAATATTCACGCTGTTTTAGTTTCTTTTTTATTACGTAATGATACTCTATTTGAGGATTACATGTGGACTAATTTATGTCTTTTCGGAGATACACGGGACATTAAAATGAGAGATAAAAATCGAAATGAGATATCACACGTTGTTTTGATGTAATTATACGCTTTGCCGTATCATAAAAATAAACTTAAACTTCCTCTACTTCATACAGGTACTGTAATGTTTATCGTATAACTCTCCTACACTCAGATATCCTTGAATGTTGTAGAATGCAACAGCTGTGGGAGACGAGTCAAATCCAGCAAAAATAGATCAATTAACCACTTCGCCCATGCGCATGACCGTATAATTATGTGTAGCAGTCACTCCGGTAAACTTCAGCTACACAAAAATCCGCTGAGTTGTCGATACAAAAATGAATAATTTGTCCGTGCGGTAAAATAATTACGTTTTAGGTGGCCTCTGAGGCAGTGGGGCCGAAGGAGAAGCCAACGAGGTATAGAATGTGGTAGTACTGAGAGGGAGTCGAAATACAAGGTCCGCGAATCTCTCCGCACGCGACAAAGACGAATGAGACCGTATTAGCGCTCAAACGGTCTGCGACTAACAAACTTATTAAGGTGGTTGGAGCGATTTTCGTTCATGCACAGAATTGAGTGAAACTTTTATTTCGTGTTTTCTCATTAGTATTATTTATGGATAAAAGCGAAAAAACTGCACGTTACATATTTTGCTATGTGGTTATTTCAATGATTTTTTTGACTCGTAGCTTTATGGATTTTGACATATATTTCGAAGTAATTCGATTATATATATGTAAAGATTTTCCCCTAAACGCGAAATGATAAATTTCTCATTATTTTAATGGTGGATAGCAAATACGTCGTGTCGAGTTAAAAACGCAAATTTGCGTGCGGATTTCGCTAAACTTTCGAATTCCGCGCCGTAAACCCAAGCCATAAAAATGCTTTAGTTGGGACGGGAATTTTTAAATATAAATCTTGCATCGTTTATATTACAATATACGTACGGTATTTCAATCGTATAAATAGATGGACCTCAGTGAAGTATGGTTGAAGAACTTTTTTCGACTTAGGTTTTTTCGACCTACTTGAAAAGTTAATAAAAATGGTCTCTCAATGACTCACGAGTCACACTATAATCACCTTAAACGACGTGAATTAACCAGCGCCAGCTGCAAGGGAAGAGAGTCACTACTTTTTAAGGGTTCAGTGGAGGCTATTCAAATAAACTGAACGGCGCACGCTAAGATCCGTTACCCTTTAAGGGGTTGCGGAAGAAGCTTTCCCATTGGCGTTGGTTGGACGTAAGTATGATGGACGAAGCCTCGGATGTGATTCTCCTCCATACTGGCGGATGCTTGCTCGATCGTCTCACGTTACTCAAATCGAAATAGCTAAAACGACTCGATATCGAAAAACGCGGCTCGTGCTTGTTGTAGGATTACAAAAGTTTCCTATCTCGCATGTGTACACTGTTAGCTTGTTGTTACTATGATAATCTGTGTAAAATGCCATGCAATTGCTTTTGCTCGCCTTACCCCTAGAGGGAGAATTTCTTCTTTTCTTCCACTTCCGTGGATCTGCCCCTTAGGACTTGACTCAAAGCCGAGATTTCGAGGACAAGAGAGTAAAGGGCTGGGTATTTGAAGATGTTCAAATAAAAAGCTCTCTTGTTTATCAACACGGCATGATATTGAAGAATAAGTTCACGTCTTAGTAAATAAGTGTTAGGAAATGTGGAAACAAATACGTAGAGGAACTTTCAATGAGTTCTTATTGATTAGATGTTTTCTTATATTACTTGTAAAGCAATTTCTCTGATGAGCATGAAAAATTATACACAACAAATGTTAATGCAATCTGAATGCTTAGAAGTTTTATGACCTTAATGCTAAAAGTTTTACAAAGCGGATAATACGAAGTGACGTCAATATGGAGCGAATGATTTAAGGTGGGAAGGCAACAAACGCTATTAGTCATTAATGATCGATAAGTCTAGAACGACCATTTGCATGAAAGATACTGTTTGAATTGAACGTCTGAGAGAAACAGATTCTATTCCCATATAATATGAGAATTTAGTATGAAAAAGTTGGGGTGCATGACAGCATTGGTTTTTTAAATGCTTATTTTATAAACGCCCAAAATTTTCCTCCATTCAGTTTTATACATCTTTAACGAATTTTTTTATAAAACGTTTTGAAATATGTGCAGGGGTTTAGATGAACAACTTAAACTTTTGAAAAGTGAAGTTATCCATAATAAATGAAATATTTATGATAGTTTGATTTTATCAAAATCGAGTAGTAGCCAACAATTGTACCTCCGTAATGGTAGAAAAATAAAAAAATGAAGGATTTTGTTTTTTATTTTATAATTTTTACTGAAGTTCATTTTCAAGACCACATGAACTATTTCGACTTCTTTAGTCTAGAATAGCTCTGAGGACAGTTAAACCGTCGAATGTGGAATAAAAACCTCTGCACGAAGTATAGATGACGTCAATATGAGACCATTGCAGCGGTAATTTTGTTTTTGGGTTTTGGGATGATATCTCCAATTTTCTTCGCGTTTGAGAATCTCGTCACTATACCATACTTCCGAAGGATCCTACTAATCTTTTGTGCCGTCCCTGCGATGTATGGAATTGTGGCATATGCAGCTGGCTTTTCTTTAGGTCTTTCTTTGGTTCTGTTTATTATTAGATCATTTGCTTCCGCCAATTCCTTTTCTTTCCTTGCGGTCCTTAAAAGGACTATATGCCTAGGGTATCCGTTCTTCTCTAGCGCTGAGATTAAATGCTGCTTCTCTGAGGGAAGAGATTCGGTGTCTGAAATACTGTAGGCACGATGAACTAAGGTGTTGATTGGAGAGTTCTTATGGGCGGGATGATGGTGCGAATATGCATCCAAATAGCGATCTGTGTGGGTTTTCTTTCTAAATACTGCATGGCCAAGGCTTCCATCTGGTTTCTTACACACCAAAACATCTAAGAATGGTAGGGAGCCGTTCTCTTCAATCTCCATCGTGAATTTTATGGCGGGATTCTGCTGATTAAGTTGTTCCAGAAATAGCACGAGTTGTTCTTTCCCGTGTGGCCATACGACGAATGTGTCATCAACATATCGGATCCAGAGTGATGGTTTCATATGATAGGACTCTAATGCCTTCTGCTCAAAATTCTCCATGAAAATGTTTGCTACCACTGGGGAGAGGGGTGATCCCATGGCGGCACCTTCGTTTTGTTGGTACCAGATTCCATTCCAAAGGAAATATGAATTTTTGAGGCAGAATTCTGTGAGGTCAGGGAAATCTTTTGGTAGTCCTTCGTTAATAAGATTTTTGATGAGTTGGATTCATTGATGGGCACATTTGTGAACAAGGAAACGATATCAAAACTTACTAATATATCTCCTTCGCTGATTTTGGTATTCTTAATAATCCGCGTGAAATCCATTGAGTTCTGTACAAAAGAGTTAGTTCTCCCGGTGTAGGGCTGGAGAGCCCGTGCAAGGTATTGTGCAGGGTTGTAGGTCGGCGCATCGATATTGCTTACTATTGGCCTGAGGGGGACTCCCTCCTTATGTATTTTTGGGAGTCCATAGAGGCGTGGAGATTTGGCGGCGGATAGAATCAATTTCTTCCGATCTTCCAATGGTATCGATGATCCTTTGATTCTGTCTTTGACCAGGCGTTCTATCCTTGTGGTGGGATCACTCTTTAACTTAGGGTAGGTGCTATCACTTAAAATTTCATTAATTTTGATATTGCAGTCCTTTTTCATCATTACGACAGTTGCATTACCCTTGTCTGCTGGTAATATTAGGATTTCGTTGTTATTACGCAGGTCGTTGAGGGCTTTACATTCATCTGAATGGTCAATTGTAATCCAAGGTTCCGTATTTCAAACGAAGGAAAAACGACACCCAATGTATGACAAAAGTCAACATTGAAATTTAAATTTCCGTTATTCAAACGTGTTAATACAGGGTACAACTAAAAACTTCAAAATATTTTTCAGGTCACTTAAGAAACTCGAATTCGTTCACGTTCCTTAAGCTTGTAATAGGGCTGTCACTTCAACGCATTTTCTTCAGCACTACCGCAGACCTTATATTTGCACTTACAGTTGTAACAAAAGCGGATCTGTTCTGACTGCAAAACTAATGATCAACGTCTAATTGAAGATATAACATTTACTAAGTAATATCTAAGCATAAATTCCGGGTGTAATAGTCGTCAACAACCAAGAATCTCTTTCGGGTGGCTCATAACACACTAAACATACGCGTATGTTTATAAATCATGGCATTGCCCATCAAGTCACTGATCACACAGCAATGGGATGAAAACTCACATAGATAAAACCAACTAACACTTCCCAGGAATTCTCTAACATAGCGTTACCAACAGAGATACTGGAAGTCTCTACAGCTTTCGTAATTCTCTGACCAATTTTCTCCACAGCATTTCTTCATGGAAATACTTCCTCGATTGCCGAATGTGCTCGATAAGTTTAACTACACTGAATTATTTGTAAATAAGGGGAGAGGTAACTAAATTGCAGTAGTAGTTACTGCATCAATAAACTGCATGGCGCACATACTGTTATCAACACTGGCTTATGTAATGGATGTTTAAACTGTCCTGTGGAGTATTATCATCCTAAGTTACCCCGCCATCCAAAAGAAAACCGCATCGTAAATAGTTCATCAATTTTCTCAGGAAGTTAAAAAAAATATACCGGAAACAGTTCAGCTTACAAAAAAGGCTTCAAGCAAATAAATTTCCCCAAAGTTATGGCATTAGGCGTAGCTTGAGTGCGGGATTAAGAAAATTTTTAGAGATGCTCCTAAATGCGAAAGTACAATACATGTACAATTGAGGCAAAATATCCTTGATCGTTCCTTACTTTTCTTGCAAGACTTGTTGTCAGCTGCTGGATAATATCCAGTTAAGCACGTGCATGTCTTGGATCCATCCGTTCCCGTGCAGTCCGAACTCGGATCCAAGGTAGTGCAGTCTTCTTTGGTGGTGCAAGGATCACCGATATGAGATACTAAAGAAAGAAAGAGAATAAAGGATTTATACGTATGCAGTTCAAACGTCTTGACTTTTCCTGTCACATTATGCTGTGATAAATTAATTAATTAATTACATTTTTTATGACGAAGAATAGAGGTAACTGAATTGCTTAGGTTTCAGCTGACACAAAATATACAACAATTAATTATATTTTATTGAAATAATATGTTGCCACTTAGTTGATAAACATTCCATGAAACACAAAAAAAAACAAGAATAAATCTCACCAGAATTTAACAACACAGGCTAATTCCACATTTAAATACTATTATATTTTGGTATTGGATATAAGGACATCAATAGCACAGAAAAGTAGGTTTTGCGTTGGATCTTTTTCTCCGAACTCTGATTAAGAAAGAACATTTAAAATTATACTTCCAGATCAGGAATTGAAATAATTTAAAAACATCTTTAACTATGAAATGAAAATTATCTTTCTATAATTCACCTTCATGATAGAAATCGTCTGAAAGTGAAGACATATGAGCCAAACTAAAGCATTCACCGTAATTTATAAAAATTTAATTATAATTTAAACGAATCATTCAAATATATTTTTTTCTCTCTCCCAGTTTATTTGCTGTCACATAATGTGGTGTAATTATCACTATCAAAATAAGGTTAAATAATGAACGTTTATACGGTTCAGTAGAGAATTAACGTCCAATATTACCCCGTCAGCCTAAGGATTTCCGCGAGGTATGCAGTTCCGAAACCCTCTCAGAAAGTGGTATAATAATATGCTGAATATCGTTTAGCTAACATAAAAGGACATTTTACCAAACACATTTCCGCACTAATAACGGCATTTGTGG
Organism: Ceriagrion tenellum; assembly: GCA_963169105.1. NCBI lineage: Eukaryota > Metazoa > Arthropoda > Insecta > Odonata > Coenagrionidae > Ceriagrion > Ceriagrion tenellum. The sequence continues at coordinate 14,191,563 of OY720639.1, forward strand.
GGCTCGAGTGCGAGTCTGAGAGTCATTTCTAAGATACCTTAAAATGCGAAACTACAATAATTTTATCACCCATTTTTGATGCTAAAGAAAGAAAGACAACAGTAGTTTTTACGAATGCAGTTCATGCTTCTTGAGTACCTCTGTCGTACTTATGTGTGATATTGCTGTGGTTAGTAATTAGTACAATGTAACGAATGGTTATGCATTTTCATATCAATGTGCAGTCATTGAAGTATTTTCTCGTGTCAGTAAAAAAACTAGAATTTTTTTTTGTTCTTACAGCCTGTAATCGGGATGTCAATTCGACGTTTTTCATTCAGCATTTCCGCAGATCTTATTTTTGCAATTTTAGTGGTGAAAAAAATTGAACGATCTGCTTCAAAACTCAAATTCTTTGAAAAATTGAAGACACAACATTACATTGGTATCTCAGGGTATATTACTTGTGTGTAATATTCATCAAAACTGAAAGTCCTTTTCAGATAGCTCACAAAACAACAAATTTACACGTATGATATAAAATCATTATAATTGACATCTTGTCAAAAATGGCACTGCAATAGGAAGAAACCACAATTAGTCAAAAGAAGATTGGAATTCCCAGGATTTCTCTTGCAAAGCATTGCCGACAGTTCACTACAGGTTTCTAGACTCTTGTATTTCTCTGACCGATTTTCTCCATAGCATTCCTTCATAGAAATTCTTCCTCGAATGTCGCCTGAACTCGATATATTTTTCTACCCTGAATTATTTTAGAATCGATTACAAGTCAATGATTTCCTGATGTTACATCCGACACAAAATATATGACATTTAAGTATACTATAAGAAAAGGTTATGTTTTCACTTTGTAGAAACCCATTCCAAGTAGCTCAAAAAGCTCCACATGTCAATAATAATATCTTTCTTAATTTAATTGATGGACATATAAACACCACACTAAAGAAAGTTTTGCGATGGATAATTTTTCCTATTTTAATTGTAGAAAGATAATTTATATTTATCTTTATGATTTGCGCCAGTAAAGTAATAATCGTCCGCAAATGAAAATATACGAGCAAACTTTGTGCATTCAACCATTTAATTCGAACATTTGTATTAATGAATCTAATAGAAATTTTTTGATCGTTCGCAAAATATTTTTGTCCGTTGTACCAGTTTTTATATACTGTTTGTATATGCAACGAAATTTTGCGAAACATCGTGTGGTTAATATTATATTATCAACAAAGGCATGATTAAAAAACGTTGAAAATGTACAGCGTGGTATTATCGTCCTAAGGCCTCCGTCAGCCTTAAAAAAAAACCGCGTGGTGTGCAGTTCAAAAATTTTCTCAGTAAGTGAAAAAATTTTTTCCGAAGTTCGTTCAGCATACATCAGCGGAAATTATACAATTATATTCCTCCACAAATTACAGCAATAGGCGTGGTTTGAGTGCGATTCTGACAGTCATTATTAAAACGCACCAAGATGTGAAAGTAAAATTGTTGTGCATTTGAGGTACATTATAATTGGTCGTTCCTTACTTTTCGTGCAGGACTTCTTGTCAGCTGCAGCATAGTATCCAACTGAGCACGTGCAAGTCTTGGATCCATCCGTTCCTGTGCAGTCCGCACTCGGATCCACTGTAGTGCATTCATCTTTGGTGGTGCAGGGATCACCAATTAGAGATACTGAAGAAAGAAAGGAAATGGACGTTTTATTAAGTACCTACGCAGTTCATTCGTCTTGACTTTTGCTGTCACACTATGGTGTGGTGGTTATAATAAATACTAGCAACTTTGTAAAAAGTATTCTTAATGCATTTTCATGTATATATGAAAACATTAACGTATTTTCCCGTCAAAGGAGATACCTTAATTCGTTTGCGTCCGTACAGTTTTGCAACGGGGCTTTCAATTAAACTCATTTTATTCAGAGCTGCTAATCTTAATATTGCACCTGCAGTGGTGGTAAAGTGGATACGTTCTGTCTGATAAACTAAACTTCATCCTCTGAATCAGGACATAGCATTTCTGAAGAATCTGTAAGCATATAAGTTTGGCTGTAATAATCATCAAACTTCGAATCTCTTTCGGTTTGCTCACATTCACTAAATACACACGTTTAATTTAAAATCATGAAAATATCCATTAAGCCGAAGACCACACTGAAATGGGATGAAAACGCGGTTAGCTACAAACATCTTACACCTCCCAGGATTTCTCTTTCATAGCGTTGCCGAAACTGACAGCAGAAATGTCCTGATATTTCGTAAGTCTCTGAACTATTATCTCCAGAGCAATCCTTCATAGAATTTATTCCTCCAAATGCCGACTGCAATCAATTAGTTTACCTTACCAGAATTATTTAAGAAGTAGATTAGAGGTACTTGAATTCCTTATGTTTCAGCTGACATAATATATATATATATAAGAATTAAGTCTATCTCAATGAAGTTCTATGTTACTACTTTGTAGATACCTATTCCAAGTAACAGAAAAAGGTAAGAAACAAGAATTTACCCCACAAGAATTTAACAACGCAGGATTATTGCACATTTCAATATAATTATTTTTCAGTGTTGAATATTTGGACATCAAAAAGCACAGTAAAGTAGGTTTTGCGTTGTATCTTCTTCTCCGATTTCTGATTAAGAAGAAACTAATTAAATTGTTGCTCTTGTTCAGAAAAGTAAATATTTTAAAATTATTTTAATTATCAATTTGATATTATCTTTCTGGACTTAGCGTATAAGGTATAAATCGTCTTAAAAATAACACATATGAGCCAAACTAAATTATTCAACCGTAATTTATGAATATTTTATTATATTTGAAACGAATAAATCCTCTTTGATCATTCGCTATATATTTTTGTTCTTCGTCTCCGTTTATTTGCTGTTATTTTATGCGATGAAATTCAGCGAAACATAATATGGTGTACTTATAATTATCATCGAAACCTTAGTTTATGAACCTTTTAAACGGTTCAGTAGAGTGTGGACGTCTGATATTATCCCATTAGCGCTTCGTTGAAGAACACCGGACGTGACTTCGTAAACATCAGAGCTTAAAGCATCAATACCTACTTTCTGTTTTCGATCACCGAGAAAGCCACGTATCCAAATCACTATTTTTAATAACCTCGCATGATTGCAATTGATATATGTGTTTGTTGTGAGGAAACTTGTCGAATGCCTTCTAACTCTAACTCGATTTTAACAGGGAAGAGGTGAAATATTTGATGTAGCCGATGAATGGAATTTCGCTGAAATTTTGAAAATATATATTTATTTCTATGTGAAAAGAAAGTATGTCGATTAGTAATGTGCCTGAAGAGAGCCTATGAGATGTAAGAATATTCATCGGTATCGGAATTCCGACCTTGGTGCATAATATTTTCGGTGGTTTCTCTAACAACTCAGGGATCTCTTATTTGATCATCCACTGTCTAATCTTAGAGTTCAATGATCCTTTTTTGCAGCGGCCGTGTTTCAATTGTAAACACGAATGCTGAAGCGAATGTTAGGGAAAGCTTTTCGTAAATTTTATTCGAGGATGTAGAATCTGCAAGCTAGTGAAAAGAAAGCTGACGGAATTGTACCCTGTATCTACTTAAGGCAATTAAACATATGTTACATAATATAAAAATGTAAACCAGACATTGTTGAAATAGAGTTTCTGCAAAAATAAATTTTTACGCCGAAAAAACATTAAATATTTGCGAAACGTTTGCTAGATACTAAAGGGCATCCTTTTCCCTGGAATTGTCTGAAGCATTCGCAAAGCAGACGCACGGGATCGCATCGAAATTTCATTACTCTCAATGTCCGATATGGTCTTGTTGAGTAAATTTACCACTTCGAACATACACTTGAGTTGTGAAACCGTTTTATTTTTAGAGAAAGGCACAAGGTTTTGGGACAATTAGAGCTGTTCTTATTACATAGAAAGACATAAATTAGATATTCTGGTTTCTTATTAATCTTTAACTACCGGAGTTCATCATAATATTATGCGAATTGTGTATCGGGAGGAATAATAAATAAGAATCTTATGTCTCGATTGCTTAACTTTTCAGGGTTTAGACTTATTTCTAATTTTATGTCGGAGGCAACGAGAGAACAGTAGTCACTGTGAGGCCTTACGAGTGTATAAACTACTATAGTTCATAGAGACGTAATGGTAGAGGAATGGATGTTTCTGTAAAATGTGACTGAATTTTAAAAATAAATATTCTTGAAGGGGGAATCACATTGTCCATGTCTTTCGTAACAGACGTGTAGATCCAGTGATCAATTTTTTACAGAATTTTGAATAATACATTCTGAAGAAGTTGTAGACAGTCAATTATTTAATAGGATGCAGCTGCAGGTGTCTTTGGAAAGTGAATTGCAATGAGTCAAATAGCATCCTAATATATTGTACACATGCCGCGGAAAATAAGCATCGAAAAGGGAGAATGGCCACTAGCTCGTTGTTAATAGGAATGTGTTGAAATGATGGAGCCGAAGAATGTAATTTCGCTTAAATTTGGACAAAATATTTATTTCCATATGAAAAAATAGTATGCAGATTAGTAATATGGCTTAATTGAGTCTATGATATGAAAGAATATTTCGTTGAAATGGTTTTAGGCAATCGCATATTTGACGGACGAAATAGAGGATGAATTCCGACCTTGGATCATGATACGTTCTACTGCTTCTGTTATAACTTAGGGATCCCTGATTTGATTATCCACGATCTATTTTTAGCGTCCAATGCTCCTTTTGAATAGCGGTCGTGTTACAATTGTAGACGGAAGTTTGCAGTTATTCTCTCTAAGGAGTACAACAAAAATTGCATGCCAAAAAATTGTGAAAGTCGCTTTGTCAGGATTGAGATTCTGTTGTTTCAAAACGTTTACGTCGTTAAAGCATCAATCATTTGCGAAACATTTATTGGAGACCAAATGGCATCCTTTTCCCTGGACTTTTCTGAAGTATTCGCAAGTGAAAACAATCGCAATGGCTAGCATTAAAATTTTTCTCATTATTTGATATTGTCTGGTTGATTATGCTTACCACTTCAAACATACGTTTTAGTTGTGAAATTGTTTATTTTTAGAGAAACCACGACTTTTGGGGACAGTTAGAGCAGTTCTAATTACACATGAATAGATTTGTTAGATATTCTCGTCGTTTGTCAATCCTTAACCCCCGGAGTACTTCGCAATGTTATGTGATTTATTTATCAGGATAAGTGTTAAATATGAACCTTATGTCACAATTTTTTAACTTGTGATGGTTTAGATTGACTTCTAGAGTAATTTAAAAAAAAAACAAGAAAACAGCAGTCACTGTAATGCCTTATGAATGCGTAAACCACTCTTATTCTTAGAGATGTAATGTAGGTGGAATTGAAGATTCTGTAAAAAGTGTTTATCGAAAATTATTCTTGAGGGGAGAATCACAGTGTCAATTTAATTCATAACAGACGTATTTATCCTATGATCGATATTTACAGAATTTTTCTAATAACATTCTTGATAAAATATAAAGAGTCAAAATTTAAATTCTAGAATACAGGAGCAGGAATTACTTATGGAGGATCTATATCAATCGCTTACTACTTTTATTCACCTTGTGCACATGTTCAATGTTAAGCATAGCTCTAAACAGGGCTTACGAGAAGTTCCCGAATATCTTAAATCTAATTTTTTTGATGAAATCTCGGGTAAGTCTCGGTAATAACCGAAATGAAGTGGATAATAGTAAAAATCGAGAATAATTAAATAGAAACAGGCCATATTTGAACGACCTGAGGAATTAATTATCTTTGATATTTCCGCCTATATGTCACTTTATTGACTCAAGTGTATAATTCGACAAATGAGTATTTAATGGGAGGTGATTTGTTATAGTGAAATCTAAGTTCAGAACTGAATTTTCTAGGTATTCAGGGTTTTTCGACAATTTATTGGGCATATTAAAATTCACATCATTTGGTATCTTTTTATTTCCGAAACAATGGATTTCGTATCAGCGTATATTTAGTAAGAGGAAGTTTTCCTAATGACAGAAAGCGGTGTAAAGTTAGGGGACAGTGAATTATTTATGCAATTTTTTCACTTACGATGATAGCTATGGCTGAAAAGTATGTATATGTTGAATATTCACGCTGTTTTAGTTTCTTTTTTATTACGTAATGATACTCTATTTGAGGATTACATGTGGACTAATTTATGTCTTTTCGGAGATACACGGGACATTAAAATGAGAGATAAAAATCGAAATGAGATATCACACGTTGTTTTGATGTAATTATACGCTTTGCCGTATCATAAAAATAAACTTAAAATTCCTCTACTTCATACAGGTACTGTAATGTTTATCGTATAACTCTCCTACACTCAGATATCCTTGAATGTTGTAGAATGCAACAGCTGTGGGAGACGAGTCAAATCCAGCAAAAATAGATCAATTAACCACTTCGCCCATGCGCATGACCGTATAATTTTTTGTAGCAGTCACTCCGGTAAACTTCAGCTACACAAAAATCCGCTGAGTTGTCGATACAAAAATGAATAATTTGTCCGTGCGGTAAAATAATTACGTTTTAGGTGGCCTCTGAGGCAGTGGGGCCGAAGGAGAAGCCAACGAGGTATAGAATGTGGTAGTACTGAGAGGGAGTCGAAATACAAGGTCCGCGAATCTCTCCGCACGCGACAAAGACGAATGAGACCGTATTAGCGCTCAAACGGTCTGCGACTAACAAACTTATTAAGGTGGTTGGAGCGATTTTCGTTCATGCACAGAATTGAGTGAAACTTTTATTTCGTGTTTTCTCATTAGTATTATTTATGGATAAAAGCGAAAAAACTGCACGTTACATATTTTGCTATGTGGTTATTTCAATGATTTTTTTGACTCGTAGCTTTATGGATTTTGACATATATTTCGAAGTAATTCGATTATATATATGTAAAGATTTTCCCCTAAACGCGAAATGATAAATTTCTCATTATTTTAATGGTGGATAGCAAATACGTCGTGTCGAGTTAAAAACGCAAATTTGCGTGCGGATTTCGCTAAACTTTCGAATTCCGCGCCGTAAACCCAAGCCATAAAAATGCTTTAGTTGGGACGGGAATTTTTAAATATAAATCTTGCATCGTTTATATTACAATATACGTACGGTATTTCAATCGTATAAATAGATGGACCTCAGTGAAGTATGGTTGAAGAACTTTTTTCGACTTAGGTTTTTTCGACCTACTTGAAAAGTTAATAAAAATGGTCTCTCAATGACTCACGAGTCACACTATAATCACCTTAAACGACGTGAATTAACCAGCGCCAGCTGCAAGGGAAGAGAGTCACTACTTTTTAAGGGTTCAGTGGAGGCTATTCAAATAAACTGAACGGCGCACGCTAAGATCCGTTACCCTTTAAGGGGTTGCGGAAGAAGCTTTCCCATTGGCGTTGGTTGGACGTAAGTATGATGGACGAAGCCTCGGATGTGATTCTCCTCCATACTGGCGGATGCTTGCTCGATCGTCTCACGTTACTCAAATCGAAATAGCTAAAACGACTCGATATCGAAAAACGCGGCTCGTGCTTGTTGTAGGATTACAAAAGTTTCCTATCTCGCATGTGTACACTGTTAGCTTGTTGTTACTATGATAATCTGTGTAAAATGCCATGCAATTGCTTTTGCTCGCCTTACCCCTAGAGGGAGAATTTCTTCTTTTCTTCCACTTCCGTGGATCTGCCCCTTAGGACTTGACTCAAAGCCGAGATTTCGAGGACAAGAGAGTAAAGGGCTGGGTATTTGAAGATGTTCAAATAAAAAGCTCTCTTGTTTATCAACACGGCATGATATTGAAGAATAAGTTCACGTCTTAGTAAATAAGTGTTAGGAAATGTGGAAACAAATACGTAGAGGAACTTTCAATGAGTTCTTATTGATTAGATGTTTTCTTATATTACTTGTAAAGCAATTTCTCTGATGAGCATGAAAAATTATACACAACAAATGTTAATGCAATCTGAATGCTTAGAAGTTTTATGACCTTAATGCTAAAAGTTTTACAAAGCGGATTATACGAAGTGACGTCAATATGGAGCGAATGATTTAAGGTGGGAAGGCAACAAACGCTATTAGTCATTAATGATCGATAAGTCTAGAACGACCATTTGCATGAAAGATACTGTTTGAATTGAACGTCTGAGAGAAACAGATTCTATTCCCATATAATATGAGAATTTAGTATGAAAAAGTTGGGGTGCATGACAGCATTGGTTTTTTAAATGCTTATTTTATAAACGCCCAAAATTTTCCTCCATTCAGTTTTATACATCTTTAACGAATTTTTGTATAAAACGTTTTGAAATATGTGCAGGGGTTTAGATGAACAACTTAAACTTTTGAAAAGTGAAGTTATCCATAATAAATGAAATATTTATGATAGTTTGATTTTATCAAAATCGAGTAGTAGCCAACAATTGTACCTCCGTAATGGTAGAAAAATAAAAAATGAAGGATTTTGTTTTTTATTTTATAATTTTTACTGAAGTTCATTTTCAAGACCACATGAACTATTTCGACTTCTTTAGTCTAGAATAGCTCTGAGGACAGTTAAACCGACGAATGTGGAAAAAAAAACCTCTGCACGAAGTATAGATGACGTCAATATAAGACCATTGGTCATTACGGACATGCATATCCCTCTCCGTTCCGTACTACATGTTTATTGAATTTATATAAAGAGCACTTCAAAGGAAATACACAAGGCTACAGACAACTTGCACTTCCCAGGGTTTCTGCAATGTAACGTGGCCGACAGAGATACTAGAAGTCTCTAGACCTTTCGTAATTCTCTAAACTATTTTTTCCACAGCGTTCCTTTCCTTCACCAGTTCTTCCTCGATTACCACATGCACTCGATAAGTTTCCTTACCCTGAATTATTTGAGTATGAGTGTTATTCTCAATAGCTGAAGTTTCGGCTAACACAATATATTTGACAATTGAGTATCTCTTAATAATATACTATGCCGTCACTTTGTAGATACCCATTCCGTCGAATGTGGAATAAAAACCTCTGCACGAAGTATAGATGACGTCAATATAAGACCATTGCAGCGGTAATTTTGTTTTTGGGTTTTGGGATGATATCTCCAATTTTCTTCGCGTTTGAGAATCTCGTCACTATACCATACTTCCGAAGGATCCTACTAATCTTTTGTGCCGTCCCTGCGATGTATGGAATTGTGGCATATGCAGCTGGCTTTTCTTTAGGTCTTTCTTTGGTTCTGTTTATTATTAGATCATTTGCTTCCGCCAATTCCTTTTCTTTCCTTGCGGTCCTTAAAAGGACTATATGCCTAGGGTATCCGTTCTTCTCTAGCGCTGAGATTAAATGCTGCTTCTCTGAGGGAAGAGATTCGGTGTCTGAAATACTGTAGGCACGATGAACTAAGGTGTTGATTGGAGAGTTCTTATGGGCGGGATGATGGTGCGAATATGCATCCAAATAGCGATCTGTGTGGGTTTTCTTTCTAAATACTGCATGGCCAAGGCTTCCATCTGGTTTCTTACACACCAAAACATCTAAAAATGGTAGGGAGCCGTTCTCTTCAATCTCCATCGTGAATTTTATGGCGGGATTCTGCTGATTAAGTTGTTCCAGAAATAGCACGAGTTGTTCTTTCCCGTGTGGCCATACGACGAATGTGTCATCAACATATCGGATCCAGAGTGATGGTTTCATATGATAGGACTCTAATGCCTTCTGCTCAAAATTCTCCATGAAAATGTTTGCTACCACTGGGGAGAGGGGTGATCCCATGGCGGCACCTTCGTTTTGTTGGTACCAGATTCCATTCCAAAGGAAATATGAATTTTTGAGGCAGAATTCTGTGAGGTCAGGGAAATCTTTTGGTAGTCCTTCGTTAATAAGATTTTTGATGAGTTGGATTCATTGATGGGCACATTTGTGAACAAGGAAACGATATCAAAACTTACTAATATATCTCCTTCGCTGATTTTGGTATTCTTAATAATCCGCGTGAAATCCATTGAGTTCTGTACAAAAGAGTTAGTTCTCCCGGTGTAGGGCTGGAGAGCCCGTGCAAGGTATTGTGCAGGGTTGTAGGTCGGCGCATCGATATTGCTTACTATTGGCCTGAGGGGGACTCCCTCCTTATGTATTTTTGTGAGTCCATAGAGGCGTGGAGATTTGGCTGCGGATAGAATCAATTTCTTCCGATCTTCCAATGGTATCGATGATCCTTTGATTCTGTCTTTGACCAGGCGTTCTATCCTTGTGGTGGGATCACTCTTTAACTTAGGGTAGGTGCTATCACTTAAAATTTCATTAATTTTGATATTGCAGTCCTTTTTCTTCATTACGACAGTTGCATTACCCTTGTCTGCTGGTAATATTAGGATTTCGTTGTTATTACGCAGGTCGTTGAGGGCTTTACATTCATCTGAATGGTCAATTGTAATCCAAGGTTCCGTATTTCAAACGAAGGAAAAACGACACCCAATGCATGACAAAAGTCAACATTGAAATTTAAATTTCCGTTATTCAAACGTGTTAATACAGGGTACAACTAAAAACTTCAAAATATTTTTCAGGTCACTTAAGAAACTCGAATTCGTTCACGTTCCTTAAGCTTGTAATAGGGCTGTCACTTCAACGCATTTTCTTCAGCACTACCGCAGACCTTATATTTGCACTTACAGTTGTAACAAAAGCGGATCTGTTCTGACTGCAAAACTAATGATCAACATCTAATTGAAGATATAACATTTACTAAGTAATATCTAAGCATAAATTCCGGGTGTAATAGTCGTCAACAACCAAGAATCTCTTTCGGTTGGCTCATAACACACTAAACATACGCGTATGTTTATAAATCATGGCATTGCCCATCAAGTCACTGATCACACAGCAATGGGATGAAAACTCACATAGATAAAACCAACTAACACTTCCCAGGAATTCTCTAACATAGCGCTACCAACAGAGATACTGGAAGTCTCTACACCTTTCGTAATTCTCTGACCAATTTTCTCCACAGCATTTCTTCATGGAAATACTTCCTCGATTGCCGAATGTGCTCGATAAGTTAAACTACACTGAATTATTTGTAAATAAGGGGAGAGGTAACTAAATTGCAGTAGTAGTTACTGCATCAATAAACTGCATGGCGCACATACTGTTATCAACACTGGCTTATGTAATGGATGTTTAAACTGTCCTGTGGAGTATTATCATCCTAAGTTACCCCGTCATCCAAAAGAAAACCGCATCGTAAATAGTTCATCAATTTTCTCAGGAAGTTAAAAAAAATATACCGGAAACAGTTCAGCTTACAAAAAAGGCTTCAAGCAAATAAATTTCCCCAAAGTTATGGCATTAGGCGTAGCTTGAGTGCGGGATTAAGAAAATTTTTAGAGATGCTCCTAAATGCGAAAGTACAATACATGTACAATTGAGGCAAAATATCCTTGATCGTTCCTTACTTTTCTTGCAAGACTTGTTGTCAGCTGCTGGATAATATCCAGTTAAGCACGTGCATGTCTTGGATCCATCCGTTCCCGTGCAGTCCGAACTCGGATCCAAGGTAGTGCAGTCTTCTTTGGTGGTGCAAGGATCACCGATATGAGATACTAAAGAAAGAAAGAGAATAAAGGATTTATACGTATGCAGTTCAAACGTCTTGACTTTTCCTGTCACATTATGCTGTGATAAATTAATTAATTAATTACATTTTTTATGACGAAGAATAGAGGTAACTGAATTGCTTAGTTTTCAGCTGACACAAAATATACAACAATTAATTATATTTTATTGAAATAATATGTTGCCACTTAGTTGATAAACATTCCATGAAACACAAAAAAAAAAACAAGAATAAATCTCACCAGAATTTAACAACACAGGCTAATTCCACATTTAAATACTATTATATTTTGGTATTGGATATAAGGACATCAATAGCACAGAAAAGTAGGTTTTGCGTTGGATCTTTTTCTCCGAACTCTGATTAAGAAAGAACATTTAAAATTATACTTCCAGATCAGGAATTGAAATAATTTAAAAACATCTTTAACTATGAAATGAAAATTATCTTTCTATAATTCACCTTCATGATAGAAATCGTCTGAAAGTGAAGACATATGAGCCAAACTAAAGCATTCACCGTAATTTATAAAAATTTAATTATAATTTAAACGAATCATTCAAATATATTTTTTTCTCTCTCCCAGTTTATTTGCTGTCACATAATGTGGTGTAATTATCACTATCAAAATAAGGTTAAATAATGAACGTTTATACGGTTCAGTAGAGAGTTAACGTCCAATATTACCCCGTCAGCCTAAGGATTTCCGCGAGGTATGCAGTTCCGAAACCCTCTCAGAAAGTGGTATAATAATATGCTGAATATCGTTTAGCTAACATAAAAGGACATTTTACCAAACACATTTCCGCACTAATAACGGCATTTGTGGGGCTCGAGTGCGAGTCTGAGAGTCATTTCTAAGATACCTTAAAATGCGAAACTACAATAATTTTATCACCCATTTTTGATGCTAAAGAAAGAAAGACAACAGTAGTTTTTACGAATGCAGTTCATGCTTCTTGAGTACCTCTGTCGTACTTATGTGTGATATTGCTGTGGTTAGTAATTAGTACAATGTAACGAATGGTTATGCATTTTCATATCAATGTGCAGTCATTGAAGTATTTTCTCGTGTCAGTAAAAAAACTAGAATTTTTTTTTGTTCTTACAGCCTGTAATCGGGATGTCAATTCGACGTTTTTCATTCAGCATTTCCGCAGATCTTATTTTTGCAATTTTAGTGGTGAAAAAAATTGAACGATCTGCTTCAAAACTCAAATTCTTTGAAAAATTGAAGACACAACATTACATTGGTATCTCAGGGTATATTACTTGTGTGTAATATTCATCAAAACTGAAAGTCCTTTTCAGATAGCTCACAAAACAACAAATTTACACGTATGATATAAAATCATTATAATTGACATCTTGTCAAAAATGGCACTGCAATAGGAAGAAACCACAATTAGTCAAAAGAAGATTGGAATTCCCAGGATTTCTCTTGCAAAGCATTGCCGACAGTTCACTACAGGTTTCTAGACTCTTGTATTTCTCTGACCGATTTTCTCCATAGCATTCCTTCATAGAAATTCTTCCTCGAATGTCGCCTGAACTCGATATATTTTTCTACCCTGAATTATTTTAGAATCGATTACAAGTCAATGATTTCCTGATGTTACATCCGACACAAAATATATGACATTTAAGTATACTATAAGAAAAGGTTATGTTTTCACTTTGTAGAAACCCATTCCAAGTAGCTCAAAAAGCTCCACATGTCAATAATAATATCTTTCTTAATTTAATTGATGGACATATAAACACCACACTAAAGAAAGTTTTGCGATGGATAATTTTTCCTATTTTAATTGTAGAAAGATAATTTATATTTATCTTTATGATTTGCGCCAGTAAAGTAATAATCGTCCGCAAATGAAAATATACGAGCAAACTTTGTGCATTCAACCATTTAATTCGAACATTTGTATTAATGAATCTAATAGAAATTTTTTGATCGTTCGCAAAATATTTCTGTCCGTTGTACCAGTTTTTATATACTTTTTTGTATATGCAACGAAATTTTGCGAAACATCGTGTGGTTAATATTATATTATCAACAAAGGCATGATTAAAAAACGTTGAAAATGTACAGCGTGGTATTATCGTCCTAAGGCCTCCGTCAGCCTTAAAAAAAAACCGCGTGGTGTGCAGTTCAAAAATTTTCTCAGTAAGTGAAAAAATTTTTTCCGAAGTTCGTTCAGCATACATCAGCGGAAATTATACAATTATATTCCTCCACAAATTACAGCAATAGGCGTGGTTTGAGTGCGATTCTGACAGTCATTATTAAAACGCACCAAGATGTGAAAGTAAAATTGTTGTGCATTTGAGGTACATTATAATTGGTCGTTCCTTACTTTTCGTGCAGGACTTCTTGTCAGCTGCAGCATAGTATCCAACTGAGCACGTGCAAGTCTTGGATCCATCCGTTCCTGTGCAGTCCGCACTCGGATCCACTGTAGTGCATTCATCTTTGGTGGTGCAGGGATCACCAATTAGAGATACTGAAGAAAGAAAGGAAATGGACGTTTTATTAAGTACCTACGCAGTTCATTCGTCTTGACTTTTGCTGTCACACTATGGTGTGGTGGTTATAATAAATACTAGCAACTTTGTAAAAAGTATTCTTAATGCATTTTCATGTATATATGAAAACATTAACGTATTTTCCCGTCAAAGGAGATACCTTAATTCGTTTGCGTCCGTACAGTTTTGCAACGGGGCTTTCAATTAAACTCATTTTATTCAGAGCTGCTAATCTTAATATTGCACCTGCAGTGGTGGTAAAGTGGATACGTTCTGTCTGATAAACTAAACTTCATCCTCTGAATCAGGACATAGCATTTCTGAAGAATCTGTAAGCATATAAGTTTGGCTGTAATAATCATCAAACTTCGAATCTCTTTCGGTTTGCTCACATTCACTAAATACACACGTTTAATTTAAAATCATGAAAATATCCATTAAGCCGAAGACCACACTGAAATGGGATGAAAACGCGGTTAGCTACAAACATCTTACACCTCCCAGGATTTCTCTTTCATAGCGTTGCCGAAACTGACAGCAGAAATGTCCTGATATTTCGTAAGTCTCTGAACTATTATCTCCAGAGCAATCCTTCATAGAATTTATTCCTCCAAATGCCGACTGCAATCAATTAGTTTACCTTACCAGAATTATTTAAGAAGTAGATTAGAGGTACTTGAATTCCTTATGTTTCAGCTGACATAATATATATATATATAAGAATTAAGTCTATCTCAATGAAGTTCTATGTTACTACTTTGTAGATACCTATTCCAAGTAACAGAAAAAGGTAAGAAACAAGAATTTACCCCACAAGAATTTAACAACGCAGGATTATTGCACATTTCAATATAATTATTTTTCAGTGTTGAATATTTGGACATCAAAAAGCACAGTAAAGTAGGTTTTGCGTTGTATCTTCTTCTCCGATTTCTGATTAAGAAGAAACTAATTAAATTGTTGCTCTTGTTCAGAAAAGTAAATATTTTAAAATTATTTTAATTATCAATTTGATATTATCTTTCTGGACTTAGCGTATAAGGTATAAATCGTCTTAAAAATAACACATATGAGCCAAACTAAATTATTCAACCGTAATTTATGAATATTTTATTATATTTGAAACGAATAAATCCTCTTTGATCATTCGCTATATATTTTTGTTCTTCGTCTCCGTTTATTTGCTGTTATTTTATGCGATGAAATTCAGCGAAACATAATATGGTGTACTTATAATTATCATCGAAACCTTAGTTTATGAACCTTTTAAACGGTTCAGTAGAGTGTGGACGTCTGATATTATCCCATTAGCGCTTCGTTGAAGAACACCGGACGTGACTTCGTAAACATCAGAGCTTAAAGCATCAATACCTACTTTCTGTTTTCGATCACCGAGAAAGCCACGTATCCAAATCACTATTTTTAATAACCTCGCATGATTGCAATTGATATATGTGTTTGTTGTGAGGAAACTTGTCGAATGCCTTCTAACTCTAACTCGATTTTAACAGGGAAGAGGTGAAATATTTGATGTAGCCGATGAATGGAATTTCGCTGAAATTTTGAAAATATATATTTATTTCTATGTGAAAAGAAAGTATGTCGATTAGTAATGTGCCTGAAGAGAGCCTATGAGATGTAAGAATATTCATCGGTATCGGAATTCCGACCTTGGTGCATAATATTTTCGGTGGTTTCTCTAACAACTCAGGGATCCCTTATTTGATCATCCACTGTCTAATCTTAGAGTTCAATGATCCTTTTTTGCAGCGGCCGTGTTTCAATTGTAAACACGAATGCTGAAGCGAATGTTAGGGAAAGCTTTTCGTAAATTTTATTCGAGGATGTAGAATCTGCAAGCTAGTGAAAAGAAAGCTGACGGAATTGTACCCTGTATCTACTTAAGGCAATTAAACATATGTTACATAATATAAAAATGTAAACCAGACATTGTTGAAATAGAGTTTCTGCAAAAATAAATTTTTACGCCGAAAAAACATTAAATATTTGCGAAACGTTTGCTAGATACTAAAGGGCATCCTTTTCCCTGGAATTGTCTGAAGCATTCGCAAAGCAGACGCACGGGATCGCATCGAAATTTCATTACTCTCAATGTCCGATATGGTCTTGTTGAGTAAATTTACCACTTCGAACATACACTTGAGTTGTGAAACCGTTTTATTTTTAGAGAAAGGCACAAGGTTTTGGGACAATTAGAGCTGTTCTTATTACATAGAAAGACATAAATTAGATATTCTGGTTTCTTATTAATCTTTAACTACCGGAGTTCATCATAATATTATGCGAATTGTGTATCGGGAGGAATAATAAATAAGAATCTTATGTCTCGATTGCTTAACTTTTCAGGGTTTAGACTTATTTCTAATTTTATGTCGGAGGCAACGAGAGAACAGTAGTCACTGTGAGGCCTTACGAGTGTATAAACTACTATAGTTCATAGAGACGTAATGGTAGAGGAATGGATGTTTCTGTAAAATGTGACTGAATTTGGAAAATAAATATTCTTGAAGGGGGAATCACATTGTCCATGTCTTTTGTAACAGACGTGTAGATCCAGTGATCAATTTTTTACAGAATTTTGAATAATACATTCTGAAGAAGTTGTAGACAGTCAATTATTTAATAGGATGCAGCTGCAGGTGTCTTTGGAAAGTGAATTGCAATGAGTCAAATAGCATCCTAATATATTGTACACATGCCGCGGAAAATAAGCATCGAAAAGGGAGAATGGCCACTAGCTCGTTGTTAATAGGAATGTGTTGAAATGATGGAGCCGAAGAATGTAATTTCGCTTAAATTTGGACAAAATATTTATTTCCATATGAAAAAATAGTATGCAGATTAGTAATATGGCTTAATTGAGTCTATGATATGAAAGAATATTTCGTTGAAATGGTTTTAGGCAATCGCATATTTGACGGACGAAATAGAGGATGAATTCCGACCTTGGATCATGATACGTTCGACTGCTTCTGTTATAACTTAGGGATCCCTGATTTGATTATCCACGATCTATTTTTAGCGTCCAATGCTCCTTTTGAATAGCGGTCGTGTTACAATTGTAGACGGAAGTTTGCAGTTATTCTCTCTAAGGAGTACAACAAAAATTGCATGCCAAAAAATTGTGAAAGTCGCTTTGTCAGGATTGAGATTCTGTTGTTTCAAAACGTTTACGTCGTTAAAGCATCAATCATTTGCGAAACATTTATTGGAGACCAAATGGCATCCTTTTCCCTGGACTTTTCTGAAGTATTCGCAAGTGAAAACAATCGCAATGGCTAGCATTAAAATTTTTCTCATTATTTGATATTGTCTGGTTGATTATGCTTACCACTTCAAACATACGTTTTAGTTGTGAAATTGTTTATTTTTAGAGAAACCACGACTTTTGGGGACAGATAGAGCAGTTCTAATTACACATGAATAGATTTGTTAGATATTCTCGTCGTTTGTCAATCCTTAACCCCCGGAGTACGTCGCAATGTTATGTGATTTATTTATCAGGATAAGTGTTAAATATGAACCTTATGTCACAATTTTTTAACTTGTGATGGTTTAGATTGACTTCTAGAGTAATTTAAAAAAAAACAAGAAAACAGCAGTCACTGTAATGCCTTATGAATGTGTAAACCACTCTTATTCTTAGAGATGTAATGTAGGTGGAATTGAAGATTCTGTAAAAAGTGTTTATCGAAAATTATTCTTGAGGGGAGAATCACAGTGTCAATTTAATTCATAACAGACGTATTTATCCTATGATCGATATTTACAGAATTTTTCTAATAACATTCTTGATAAAATATAAAGAGTCAAAATTTAAATTCTAGAATACAGGAGCAGGAATTACTTATGGAGGATCTATATCAATCGCTTACTACTTTTATTCACCTTGTGCACATGTTCAATGTTAAGCATAGCTCTAAACAGGGCTTACGAGAAGTTCCCGAATATCTTAAATCTAATTTTTTTGATGAAATCTCGGGTAAGTCTCGGTAATAACCGAAATGAAGTGGATAATAGTAAAAATCGAGAATAATTAAATAGAAACAGGCCATATTTGAACGACCTGAGGAATTAATTATCTTTGATATTTCCGCCTATATGTCACTTTATTGACTCAAGTGTATAATTCGACAAATGAGTATTTAATGGTAGGTGATTTAGAATCAATTACAAGTAACTGATTTGCTGAAATTACAGCCGCCACTAAATATATGACATTTCAGTATATCATAATGATAAAGCTATGTGTTCACTTTGTAGATATCCATTCCAAGTAGCTCAAAAAAGTGAGAAACAAAAATTAATCTCTTCTGATTTTATTTCGCAGGCTTATTCCACATCTCAATATTAATATTTTTCTTAATTAAGTTGTGAGACATAAAAACACCACAATAAAGTAGGTTTTGCGATGGATCGTTTTTCCTCTTTCAGATGTAGAAAGATAACTTATACTTATATTTATGAGTTGCGCCTATAAATTAATACTCGTCTGCAAATGAAAATATATGAGCAATGTTTGTGCTTTCTACCATGATAGTCGAACATCTGTATTTATAAATCAAATAATATTTAAGATCGTTTGCAAAATACTTTAACTTCATTGTACCAGTTTTTATATACTATTTATATTTGACCCGAAATTCTGCGAAACATCGTGTGGTGAATATTATATTATCATTTAAGGCTTAATGACACATCGTTAAAAATGTGGTATTATCGACCTCAGGTCCCCGTCAGTTTTAAAAAAAAACCCTCGTAGTATGCAGTTTAGAAATTCCCTCAGGAAGTGAAAAAAATATGCCGATATTTGTTCAGCTTACAAGAGCCGGAAATTATACAAATATATTCCTCCAAAATTACAGCAATATGCGTGGCTGGAGTGCGAGTCTAAGAGTCATTTTTAATACATTCAAAGATGTGATAGTAAAATTCTTGTAAATTTGAGATTCATTATAATTAGTCGCTCCTTACTTTTCGTGCAGGTCTTCTTGTCAGCTGCTGTATAGTATCCAGCTGAGCACGTGCAAGTCTTGGATCCATCCGTTCCCGTGCAGTCCGCATTCGTATCCAAGGTAGTGCAATCAGCTTTGGTATTGCAGGGATCGCCAATTTGAGATACTAAAGAAAGAAATAAAATCGACTGTTTATTAAGTACGCAATCCATGCGTCTTGACTTTTGATGTCACACTATGGTGTGGTAGTACTTGTTGGTACTGGGTACTTATTAAAAAGTATTGTAAGTGCATTTTCATATATATGTGAAAACATTACCGTATTTTACCCGTCATTGGAGATACCTGAATTCGTTTGCGTTCCTACAGTTGGCAATGGGGCTTTCAATTCAAAGCATTTTATTCAAAACTGCTGATCTTACAAATGCACCTGCAGTGGTGGTAAAGTGGATACGTTCTGTTTGATAAACTAAAATTCACCCCTGATTCAGGACAAAGAATTACTTATGTATCTGTAGGCATATAAGTTTCGCTGTAATAGTCGTCGAACTTCAAATCTCTTTCGGTTGGCTCACATTCACTAAATACAAACGTTTGATTTAAAATCGTGAAAATATCCACTAAGCCATAGATCTCACTGCAATAGGATGTAAATGCGGTTAGCTACAAACATCTTACACCGCCCAGGATTTCTCCTTCACACTGTTGCCGACACTCTCAACAGAAATATACTGACATTTCGTTATTCTCTGAACTTTTTCCTCCAGTGCAATCCTTCATAGAATTCATTCCTACAAATGCCGACTGCAATTACTTAGTTCAACCAACCAGAAATATTTAAGAAAAAGATGAGAGGCACCTGAATTCCAAACGTTTCAGCTGATATTACATAAATAAGAATTAAGTTCATCCTAATGTAATATTATGTTCCCACTTTGTAGATACCGGTTCCAAGTAACAGTAAAAAGCTAGAAACAAGAATTTAACCATAAAGAATTTAATAACGCAGGATTATTGCAAATTTCAGTATAATTATTTTTCTGTATGAATATATGGACATCACAATGCACAGTAAAGTTGTTTTGCGTTGTATCTCATTCTCCGATTTCTGATTAAGAAAGAACTATTTAAATTGTTTCTCTTGTTCAGAAAGTTAAATTTTTTTAAATTCTTTTAAATTATCAATTTGAAATTATATTTCTTTTGTTAGCGTATAAGATATAAATCGTCTTAAAAAGAAGACATATGAGCCAAACTAAAGCATTCACCGTAATTTATGAATATTCAATTATATTTGAACGTATAAATCCTCTTTGATCGTTCGCTATATTTTTTTTCTTATTCCCCGCTTATTTGCTGTTATTTTTTGCGATGAAAATTAACGAAATATTATATTTAACACTTTTTATTATCGACAAAAATTAATTTGGGAACGTTTAAACAGTTCAGAAGAGTATGAACGTCGGATACTATCCCATCGCCCACAGAATATCGCGTGGTATGTAGTTCCGAATTCCTCTCAGATATTGGTAAAATAAATGCCGAAAATATCATATATCACATTAAAAGTAATTTTAAAATCATAATTCAGCACTAATAACGGCATTTGTGGGGCTCGAGTGCGAGTCTGGGAGTCATTTCTAAGATACCTTAAGTTGCGAAACTACAATAGTTTTATCACTTATTTTTGATACTAAAGAAAGAGAGGAAACCGTATTTTTTACGCATGCAGTTTAAACTTATAGCGTATGTCCGTCTTTCTTATGTGTGATATTACTGTGGTTAGATAGAAATACCTACTACGTAACGCAATGATTATGCGTTTACATATGAATATTGAGGCATTGATGTTTCTTCCGCAGTCAGTTAAAATATTAGAATTTTTTTTTACGGCCGGTAATTGGGGTGTCACTTCGACGTTTTTCATTAAGCATTAACGCTGATCATTAGTTTGCATTTTTAGTAGTGAAGAACGATGAACGCTCTGCTTCAAAACTTTATTGTATAATTGAAGGTACAACATTACATTGTTTTCTCAGGGTATATATTTTGGGTGTAATATTCATCAAAGTTAAAAATTATTTTCAGTTAGCTCAAAAAACACCGAATTTACACGTATGATGTAAAATCTTGATTGAAATCAACACTTGAACTATTTCACAGCAATAGCATGAAAGACAGTCACAAAGAGATTGCAATTCCCGAAATTTTTCTTGCAAAACGTTGTCGACAGCTCCCTACGAGTTTCTAGACTCTTGTAATTTTCTGTCTTATTTTCTCCATAGCATTCCTTCGTAGAATTTTTTCCTTGAATGTCATTTGCTCTCGATAAGATTTTCTTTCCTGAAGTATCCATTTCAAGTAGCTCAAAGAAGTGAGAAATAAAAACTAATCTCTTTTTACTTTATTTCACAGGCTTTTTTTGCATCTCAATACTAATATTTTTCTTAAATTAATTAAACGAGATACAATCACCACAATATAGTAGGTTTTGCGATGGATAATTTTACCTATTTCATATGTAGAAAGATAATTTATGCATATATTTTTGATTTGCTTTAGTAAAGTAATACCCGTCTGCAAATGAAAATCTACGAGCAATCTTTGTGCTTTTAACCATGATATTCGAACAATATAATTTAAGGTCGTTTGCAAATTATTTTTTCCTCATTGTATCAGTTTTTATATACTGTTTGAATATGCAACAATATTCTGCAAATCATCGTGTGGTGAATATTATATTATCAACAATATATCAATTGGCAATGATGCTTTCAATTCAAAGGATATTATTCAGAACTGCTGATCTTAATATTGCACCAGCAGTAGTGGTAAAAGTGGATACGTTCTGTCTGATAAACTAAACTTCATCCTCTGATTCAGGACATAGCCTTACTTAGGTATCTCTAAGCATATAAGATTGGCTGTAATAGTCGTCAAACTTCGAATCTCTTTCGTTTGGCTCACATTCACTAAATACACACGTTTAATTTAAAATCATGAAAATATCCATTAAGCCGAAGACCACACTGAAATGGGATGAAAACGCGGTTTGCTACAACATCATACACCTCCCAGGATTCTCTTTCATAGCTTTGCCGACACAGAAAACAGAAATATCTGGACTTTGGTAATTCTCTGATCTTTTTTCTCCAGAGCAATCCTTTATAGAATTCATTCCTCCAAATGCCGACTGCAATCAATTACTTTACCCAACCGGAATTATTTCACAAGAAGATGAGAGGTAACTGAATTCCTTAAGTTTCAGCTGATTTTACACATTTTAGAATTAATAATATCTAAAAAAATTCCATGTTACCACTTCGTAGATACTTATTCCAAATAAGCCAAAAAGGAAGAAACAAGAATTTACCCCACAATAGTTTAACAAAGCAGGATTATTGCACTTTTCTATATAAATATCTTTCTTTATTGAATATAAGGCCATTAAACAGCACAGTAAAGTATGTTTTGCGTTGGATCTTCTTCTCCGATTTCTGATTAAGAAAGAACTATTTAATTTTTCTCTCTTTTCCAGAAAGGTAAATATTTTAAAATAATCATTGATTATAAATTTGAAATTACCTTTCTATAATTAGCGTATAAGGTACAAATCGTCTATAAGTGAACAAATAGACGCCAAACTATAGCATTCAGCCGTAATTTATGAATATTTAATAATATTTTAACGTATAAATCCTCTTTGATCGTTCGCTATATATTTTTGTTCTCGATCCCCGTTTCTTTGCTGTTATTTATTGCGATGAAAGTTAACGAAACATCATATTTATCACTTAATATTATCAACGAAAGTTAATTTAGGTACGTTTAACGGGTTCAGTAGAGTGTGAACGTCTGATACTATCCCCTTATTCTAAAGAATATCGCTGGGTGTGTAGCTCGGAATTCCTCTCAGATATTGGTAAAATTTAATGCTGAATTCCTCGTATCTCAAATTAATGGTAATTTTGCAAACATATTTCTGCTCTAATAATGGCATTTGTGGGGCCCGAGTGCGAGTCTGAGAGTCATTTGTAAGATACCTTTAGTGGCGAAACTACAATAGTTTTATTACTAATTTTTTATACTAAAGAAAGATAGACAACTGTATTTATTCCGTATACATTTCAAACTTATTGAGTATGTCCGTCTTTCTTATGTGTGATATTACTGTGGTTAGAAATACGAACTATATAACGCAATGATTATGCATATTCAAATGAAGGTGAAGGCATTGATTTTTCTTCACCTGTCAGTTAAAATACTAGAATTTGTTTTTTTTACAGGCGGTAATTGGGGTAACACATCGACGTTTTACATTAAGCATTTACGATGATCATTAGTTTGCATTTTTAATTGTAGTGAAAAACGATGAACTTTCTGCTTTAAAATTGGTCGTTTTGGCCCAGGATTTCTCTTTCAAAGCGTTGCCAACACTGAAAACATTTCGTAATTCTCTGATC
The DNA here is from genome assembly GCA_963169105.1 of Ceriagrion tenellum. Lineage (NCBI taxonomy): Eukaryota > Metazoa > Arthropoda > Insecta > Odonata > Coenagrionidae > Ceriagrion > Ceriagrion tenellum. Next base: position 14,215,190 of record OY720639.1, read on the forward strand.
TTTTTTCTCCAGAGCAATTCTTCATAGAATTCATACCTCCAAATGCCGGCTGCAATCAATTACTTTAGCCAACCAGAATTGTTCAAGAAGAAGATGAGAGGTACCTAAATTCTTCAACTTCACTGACATTACATATATAAGAATTCAGTCTATCTCAAGGAAGTTCTATGTTACCATTTCGTAAATACCTTTTCTAAGTAACAGAAAAAAGTAAGAAACAAGAATTTACCCCTCAAGAATTTAACAACGCAGGATTATTGCACATTTCAATATAAATATTTTTGTGTATTAAATATTTGGACATCAAAAAGCACAGTAAAGTTGGTTTTGCGTTCGATATTATTCTCCGATTTGTGATTAAGAAAGAGCTACTTAAATTGTTTCTCTTGTTCAGAAAGGTAAATATTTTAAAGTAATCTTTAATTATCAATTTGAATTTATCTTTCTATAATTAGCGTATAAGATATAAAACGTCTTAAAAAGAACACATATGAGCCAAATTAAAGCATTCAACCGTAATTTATGAATATTTAGCTATATTTGAACGCATAAATACTCTTTATTCGTTCGCTATATATTTTTGTTTTTGGTCTCCGTTTATTTGCTGTTATTAATTACGAGGAAAATCAACGAAACATCATATTTATCACTAATAATTATTAACAAAAGTTATTTTAGGAACGTTTAAATGGTTCAGTACAGTGTGAACGTCTGATACTATTCCATCAGCCGAAAGATTATCGCGTGGTATGTAGTGCCCTGTTCCTCTCAGATATTGGTAAAATTTAATGCTGAATTTATCTTATCTCACATTAAAGGTAATTTTAAAAACATATTTCTGCACTAATAACGGCATTTGTGGGCTCGAGTGCGAGTCTGAGAGTCATTTCTAAGATACCTTAAGTTGCGAAACTACAATAGTTTTATCACTTATTTTTTAATAGTAAAGAAAGAGAGGAAACCGTATTTTTTACGCATGCAGTTTAAACCTATAGCGTATGTCCGTCTTTCTCATGTGTGATATTACTGTGGTTAGAAATACGTATTACGTAACGCAATGATTATGCATTTCCATATGATTGTGAAGGCATTGATGTATCTTCTCGTGTCAGTGAAAATACTAGAATTTGTTTTTTTTTTACAGCCGGTAATTGGGGTGTCACTTCGACGTTTTTCATTCAGCATTCACGCTGATCTTTAGTTTGCATTTTTAATTGTAGTGAAAAAGGATGAACTTTCTGCTTCAAATCTGTACATCATTGTTTAATTGAAAGCACAACATTACATTGTTTCCTCAGGGTATATATTTTGGCTGTAATATTCATCAAAAGGGAAAATCTATTTCAGTTAGCTCACAAACCACAAATTTACACGTATGATATAAAATCTTGATTAAGATCAACACATCAAAGATTGCACAGTAATAGGATGAAATACAGTTACAAAGAGATTACAATTCCCGAAATGTTTCTTGCAAAACTTTGTCGACAGTTCCCTACAAGTTTCTCTACTCTTGTACTTCTCTGACCGATTTTCTCCATAGCATTCCTTCATAGAAATTCTTCCTTGAATATCGCCTGCTCTCGATAAGATTTTCTACCCTGAAATATTATAGATACGATTACAAGTAACTGATTTGCTGAAATTACATCCGGCACTATATATATGACATTTGATTATATCATAATGATACAGCTATGTGTTCACTTTGTAGATATCCATTTCAAGTAGCTCAATGAAGTGAGAAATAAAAACTAATCTCTTTTGATTTTATATCGCAGGCTTATTTTGCATCTCAATATTAATATTTTTCTTAAATTAATTAAACGAGATACAAACACCAAAATATAGTAGGTTTTGCGATGGATCATTTTACCTATTTCAGATGTAGAAAGATAATTTATACTTATATTTATGTTTTGCGCCAGGAAAGTAATACTCGTCTGCAAATGAAAATATACGAGCAATCACCACAATATAGTAGGTTTTGCGATGGATAATTTTACCTATTTCATATGTAGAAAGATAATTTATGCATATATTTTTGATTTTCCTCAGTAAAGTAATACCCGTCTGCAAATCAAAATATACGAGCAATCTTTGTGCTTTCAACCATGATATTCGAACAATAAAATTTAAGATGTAGAAAGATAATTTATACTTATATTTATGTGTTGCGCCAGGAAAGTAATACTCGTCTGCAAATGAAAATATACGAGCAATCTTTGTGCTTTCAACCATGATACCCGAGCATTTGTATTTATAAATCAAATAAAATTTAAAATCGTTTGTAAATTATTTTTTCTTCATTGTACCAGTTTTTATATACTGTTTGTATTAGCAACGAAATTCTGCGAAGCATCGTGTGGTGAATATTATATTATCAAAAAAGACTTAATGAAATTTCGTTAAAAATGTGGTAATATCGACCTAAGGTCCCCGTCAGCTTTTAATAAAACCCGCGTAGTATTCAGTTTAGAAATTCTCTCAGGAAGTGAAAAAAATATGCCGAAGTTTGTTCAGCTTACATGAGCGGTAATTATGCAAATATATTCTACAAATATCTCACATAAGAAAAACAGAGATTCTCACGGGATCACCAATTTGAGATACTAAAGAAAGATAGGAAATTGACGAAATTATTTAGTACGCAGTTCATGCGTCTTGACTTTTGATGTTACACTATGGTGTGGTAGTAATGGTTAGTATTAGGTACTTTATAAAAAGTTTTTTAAATGCACTTTCATATAAATATGACCGGATCTCAATATTAATATTTATCTGATTTTAATTGAAGTATATATAAGCACAACAATAAAGTAGGTTTTGCGATGGATCATTTTTCCTTATTCAGATCTAGAGAGATAATTTATATTATGTATATATTTGTATGGTAGTAATGGTTACGACTTTGTGCTATGTAATAAGTAATTTTTATGCATTTTCATTTATATTTGCAAACATTAACGTATATTTAACGTCATTAGAGATACTCGAATTCGTTTTTGTTCTTACAACTTGTAATCGGGCTGTCACTTTGACGTATTAAATTCATCACTACCGCTGATTTTGGCCTTCCAGGTGTGAGATAAGAGGATAGGTTTTGACTACAAAACTAAATATCATCGTCTAATTGATGACATAACCTTACTCTGGTATCTCTGGGCATATAAATTTGGGTGTTATAGCCGTCTTAACTCCGAATCTCTTTCGGTTGGCTCACAAAACACCAAATATACATGTATGATTTAAAACCATGTTAATACGCAGCAAGTCAATGATCACACTGCAATGGGATGAAAACAAGGTTAGCTGAAAACAGCTTGCACTTCTTAGGATTTCCCTAACATAGCGTTGCAGTCATTGACACTTGAAGTGTTTTAACCGTTTGGAATCCCTTAGCTTGTGTAATACTCCATATTATTATCTCTATGTATTAAACTCTAGGACATCCAAATACCGCAATTGAGTTGGTTGTTCATTTGAATTTTTTTTCCACTTATGATTTAGAAAGGTAATATAAAATTATCTTTGTTATGCCCCTGTAAAGTTAAGTCGTCCACAAGTGAAGATATATACGCCTAACTAATGAATTAAAACCTAGTATTTTACTTTTAAATAAGTTTAAACAAATTAGCATTTTGTGACCGTTCTATATATTTTTTTCCTCTTTGCACCAGTTATTTTTGGTACTGTTTGTTAATGCAACGAAAAACTGTGGAACAGAGCGTGGTGCAGATATTATTAGCAACATTGGCATAATTTATGAATGATCATACGGTCCATTGGACCGTAGTCCATTGTACCATAACTTATTACGATAATATTCCGCTGAACCGTTTGAACTTTCATAAATTAAGCCAATGTTGATAATATTATACGCTATATTCCACAGATTTTCGTTGCATAAACTAACAGTACCAAAAGCAACTGGGACAAAGTTGAAAAATGATTTGCGAACGATCAAAGGAGATTTATTTGTTTATAATATTAAAAAATTCCAATATTACTGTTAAATTCATTAGTTTACTTTATTTACATGATTACATTCGTAAATTATGAGTGTTACCAACTAAGGCAGGGTTTTTACCCAATGCTCGCATTTAAATGTCACTATGAACCCTGACCTGCTTTAGTTTTCACGATGGTACCTCCGAATCCCAGGCTCACAGTCACCGCCAGGATGAGGAATCCGACGAGTAAGCTAGGAGATGCCTTCATTTTCCCGTCGGCCTTGAGGACACCGTTTACTGTGTTGGGGAGAGAAATAAGAACAGAATGAAATAATTGCTATCAGATGCTTACGTTACTTTTCTTGGAAATCATTAACAATGAATAAGTGGGCATCAAAAGGTTGATTCCCCATCGACCTCAGACAAGCCATGCCATCCGTATGGAAGTCATGTAATCAAGGAACCCAAGACTCCTATTGCTTCATTATTATGACTATCAGTCACTTCCCAAACCCTTCATCATAATCCTACTTGGCTCATTCCTATCAAGATATAATCAATTATGGCATAAAGAATGAGAGCAAGGCAATTTTCCATTTTTAGATAAATTTTATTCGACCTAGGCTTCAATGTAGTGCATCGAAATCAAGCCTGGTTATGGTGTAGTACATCGGAACATAGATTGAAAATAAATTTATCCAAGTGAATAATTGCCTAACTCTCATTCTTTATGATGAATTCCTTCCACCACATCATGCCTGATACTACTCTTTTTGTATCAGTAATAGCATCACAATTCAGATAAATAAAATTTTTAATGCCAAGTAGCTGTGTTGTCAACATGTTTGTTTGTACAGGCAATAAGTCGCAAAGTTAATTGTGATTTGTTTCTTGGATGGAATTGTTAGTTGAAGTATGCCAGTCTTACTTTTTAAGTAAAATTAATCTCTATTTATCACAATGAATGAAATGAAAACAATATTATTCGAAATAATGATCGGCATCAAGGAACCAGTGCGGAAAGTACAAAGCAATATTTGATTTCACGTATGACTTTTCCCCAAATCTGAAACTTTTATTTGCACCATAATGGAGGTTAATTGGAGAAGAGCTTGCAGTGGCCTTTCTTAGGAGGAACCCAGTGCTGCGAATGCCTCCGAGGAAAATGGTGAAGCACTTAGCGGTCAAGAGGCTGGTTCGGAAGTATCAGAGTTACGGCAGAATGCTTTCCTAAGCCATACTGTGTTGAGATTCAGATTAGTGTAAAAATAAAACTATCAATATAAAACTTTGCCCTTATCTTTTTGAAAATCATCAATAATAAAAAATACAACTTATTAATATTGCACACGATTTTTATTACAACTCCAAAATATTTTCAAAACATACGCGTTGTACTCATGGAAAATAATCCTTGGCAGTCATGTGTTGAAATCAGTTGGATGTTTAAATGAAAATCGTCTGGAATATTACCAAGTGGTGATTTTTCCATTTAAGATGAAAAATCAACTGATCGGTAGGAAACTGTCGATATGACGGAGAGAAAACTAGCTTGTCAGCTCGATGGCCCAGGTTCGAATCCCGGCTGTGACGCCAATATATATCTTTCCCATAATAACAAGCTCATGTTAGTATTTTATGTGACGACAATTATCTTTTTTGTCGTCTCAACATAATATGTAGCATTTTGTGTTCAGTTCTCTGTTTAGGACCGCCGAGGCCCTATATAATAGAATAGGTGCGCGATATCTGAGTATTACAGAGTCCTCTACATAGCGCTAACTACACTACAGAGTTGTGGCTACTTATTAGCTAAAATGGCGCTATGCAGAGGAATCTGGTGCATTTTGAATTGCTTATCGTGGTACTGAAAGCCGATTGTTGTAGTATAATGGACTCGGCGAGATACACCATGTGTGTCGGAGCCGTTTTACCACGTGCAGTATCCCAATCGATTCACCCTCAGTGTACGGGTATTGAGGTGGTGAAGGTAAAGTAATATGCCGCTTCACTGCGCGGCTTTTACTTAGTAATAATAAGGGAAGAGAAGCAGTGTAACGTTTCCTTGACACGAATAAATGAGGTGTGCATTAATAATTGTAGCATTGTTTACTTCCTCCAGCCATATTTGCACGATTGCATCATGGGAAACCAGGGATGGAAATCTTTTCAGCCAAAAATGATGGCTTGTTAAAATTGAGACTTGTCCTGATATATCGGATAACTTCCCGTGCCTTACGACGTGCGCCTCGTAGTTTCTGTGGAGACTACTTTCTGCACTGAGAACGTCTCTAGCCTATGGATGAACTAAATGTGGGACATATTTCTCTGCCTTGAGATCCACTGGGTCCATCGGGTTTCTCGCCGCATCCTTCCCCTCGCCACCAATTGTATTCTTTGTTTTCGCAATGCATCCACGTATCCCTAGTTACGCGACTGACCTCAACTAATAATCGCCTTTCAGAAAAAAGTTTGACTCAAGACTTATACTCGCTAACGATCAATTTATTGAGCAAGGGCCATTTTTGTACATTCACCGCCTTCCTCTCTGTTTCTCCACAGAGATTAAGCTCGCTGTAAAATTTCTAAGAAGACGAAAGAGTATTTCATTAAATCGTAACGAGATAAAAGGAACGTAACTCTCGAAGGTCGACTGTCCGATTCACTTAGATCCCATTCTAATTGAATCTTCAAAGATTAAAAGAAAACCCTGGTTCTTAGCGACGTTGTCTCATCTTACGGGCACCATTTCGTGATGGACTTTGAAACTGTTTTAAAAAAATGTTCTCCAGAGGTTGAATGATATGAGATTTCATCATCACCGGTGAGGAAGAAAGAGGTTTTCGTCTCCCAGTGGATGCGATTTAATTTTTTTTTTGTTGCCTGAAAACTGTGCTGGCTCAGACAAGAGACGCTATCAATAGAAGAAGTTGTCACCAACGTTGTTGTTGTAAGTTGTCTCGGTAAAACCGTCCAGGATTACAATATGCTATACTTTCATCTTGAAAAAAAATCAGTTGCGTCCGTTTTTTTTAGCATTTGAGAACAAGTTTGCGAGAAAAGAAAATAGTACTCGAACATTCGATGTATTCGTCGTAAATTCATGTAAGTGAAACGGCAGACTGCCTTTCATCGCTTTTTATTGAAAGTATAATAATCATTAATAAGTGGGAAAATGAAAATAGGTTCACCTTTACTAGTTTTATACCATCCTAATAATGTATGCGGATATTCTCCGCAGTCCCTGGGCTCGGCCATGCAAATTCTGACGGCGTCTGACGCAGAAACTGTCGGCTAGCGGATTATGTTATCTATCGGCCAGCGGATGTTGCTATCTGTTAAACTATCTATCTTTGACTGATAGCTGACGGCATATTGTAGGACTCTCCTAGCCAAAATAAGGGCTGGGATTTGGAAAATGCGTTTGATGAGAACAATAAAGAGAAAAAAGAGAGAATTCTTTTCAGAATGATTCCATGTCAAATTGAATATCCCTTTGTTTTTGTTGCAGCGTCCGTCTTTCCTTTCCTTTTTTTGCTATATAACGCATTGAATTTTTTCTGTTCCGGGTCGAAAATCCTCTCGGTACACTCGATATGTGGCCAAATTGGCAGAAAACACCTTATCTCCTTCACTTTTAGATGCGATGTAATTCCTACCATCTGCTTCATAAATCTTTAAATCTGAAGTGCACCGCCGACATTTCATGATAACCTGTCGTGATATTAATGCGAGTATATTTCCGCTTGAAAGACGGGAGGAGGCAGAGAGACTATGGAATCAGGGCGTGTGGGAGGGAATCTTACAAGCGAATGACTTCCGGTCAGCAGCGCCGTTTCTATTTTACCAACACATTTTTAACTCGGTTCCTGTAGTTACTTCTAAGCAAATAAAACTTAAGGTGGGTATTTTCCTATTATTACCATTCACTTTCGTGGGAGTGCTGACTTCTTGATAAAGTCATTTACGAAAACGGCCTTCATATGGGTGTAATGTATACTACTTAATTCCCATATTTGATCCATTCTCGCACTTGGTGGGGTGTAATTTCAGATTTGATATCCGGAAAATATTGAGAAGGGATATTACCTTGATATTATTACCAAACACGGGAGGTTCCTATTAAAATAAGAGCTAATAATATGAATCAAATGACATTTGAGTTGTTTTGCGTTGGGAAAACTAAGAACATGAAGCGATGAAGAGAAGATTAATAGACGTTAGCATAGATGCAGAAGAAATAGTTAATATTTAAAGATAGACCAGAAGTGATCGACAGATTATCGTTGAATAATAGTATTTCCCAGCTGGGAAAGATGAATTATATTTTGTGGTCTATTTGGCACAAAGTCATTGCTAAATTGCTAAAATGGCACAAAAATTGCTAAAAAAAACTTTTCGTGCTAAATACGATATCTGCATTTATTGGCCCCAATTAATTACTCAGATTGGTCACAAAATACACACACATTGTAACGACCGATACTGTAATTTTGCCCCAAACCCAATACTCCTGTTACCTCAAGCAATGTGGATGACTGGGATTGCTTTGAAATTGCTGAAAGTGATGCGAGGACGGTAAAACTAAGGTGACTGTAGCAAAGGAGCGAGACAAAGACAAAGTGCATTCATTGGTAACATTTGGAGTGTATTTTTCTAAGTATACCGTTTTTTGCTTCACCAAATCATGCCAGAGAAATTATGAAAATAAATCCGAAAAAATCATTAAACGAAAACTTTCAAGACAATTTTCCGCCGGAATCCAGGTTTCCATTCAAATAGGGAGAAATTTCTCCTAATGGGCCATTTTTGTGATGGAAAGGTACAAGTCTTAACACTTTTAAAATAGCTCAAATTTAATAACTGCATTTCGATTATGGTGAGTGGATGGATGCTTTTAAATATGCAAGCAATGAAACTTGAAATTACGTTAACTTTTGATATATCGTGGGGAATACACATACAAAACATATGTGGCATAGCATTAAAGAAACTAGGTTTTTTTAAAGGTAGGTATAATTGGAAGGAATTCGAATAAAAAGTCACAGAGAGATCTTACTTTGCTCTGGCTAAGCCACATCTCGAATACGCCGTGAGCATTTGGGACTCTGGTGAAAAAGATTTAACCAAAAAAAAAGAAAATACAAAGAAAAGCAGCGCGCTTCGTAAAAAACTGTTACGAACGAACTGTGTTACACAACTGTTAGAGGGATTAAGGTGGGAGACCATAGAGACTCGGAGGCTGCACGCTAGGCTTCGGTTGCTTGATAAATTTAGAATAGATATTTTTCCGACCGAAACAGAATATTATCATGACTCCTCACTACTTCTCTAGGTCTGACAGATACGATAAAATAAGAGAGACACACTGCAGAACAGATAGGTACAAGAACTCGTTCTTTCCGCACACAATAAGTGACTACAATAAAAATTGAGCTTCACTAAATACACTCCTATATTTCATGTCACCATTTCATCTCCAAAATACTACACCTTTACACGGGTGGTGACCTAACACCCCCTGCCACGCGCCCATGGGGCGGCTCGCAGGGTATTATGTAGATGTAGATGGAATCTGAAGCTTTCCCGGGCGTATGATGTTATTGAGTTCACTGAGGGATCTTTGCCGGTCACAAAAACTTACTTGCACTGCTAATCTGCCAACGTTTCTACAGCCGAGCGGACCATCAACTTAAGGGAAATTTGGTGCACTTCAGAGGAGTGGGTCTAATAATAATGCTAAAACGTGGTCTTATAATGCGCAATTTAGTTAAGACAAGAATGAAAACTTTGTAGTAAGTCACCACACTTTTTTAATGCGTACCGACCATGTTTGAAATTCTGTGGCGGGCAGCAGACAAATATTTAACCCGATGTGAAGACAGTCCATGTCGCGCACGATTTGGAATATTAGTTGTACAGTACGAGATCTGTTCAAAATGTTCCCGACCTTTTTAATAGCGCGCCTCCAGTTGATTATTTTTTAATCAGCTTGATGTCGTTGTGTCCGCGGTAACTTCCCAAATAACCACCTTTAACCACTTTGATGATATGTTTTGTTGCTTAGTTACGGCCGTTTATGTGAAGGGGTGTTCGTGGAGTGCGGCGAAAAATCGAATCCACGAGAATAAGCTCTTTGAAGCAGCGGCGTTGTTCTGTGAAATTCTGCGTGAAACTCTGCAAATCCTTAATGAAAACTTTTCAGTCGATTACCAAAGCTCACGGTGAGGATGCTATGAAATTTCTGCATGTTGTGAGTGGTTTACCAATTTCAAAACGGGGCGGCAATTAGTGGAAGACGACGAGCGTTCCGGGAGACCATCAACGTCGACTGATTACCCCCACATCGAGAAATTGAACGATCTCGTTAGTTCAAATTGATGTTTGACTGTCAGGGAACTTGCATAAGAGTGTGGAATCTCGATTAGTTCTTGCTATGAAATCCTAACTGAAAAAATTGAGGATGCATCCAGTCGTCGCCAAATTCGTGCCTCGCCTGATGACAGCAGACCAGAAAGAACATTGAGTTCAAGTCTGCCAAGAACTCTTTGATCAAGATGAAGATGATGAATCCTTCTTTTCCAGGATCATAAAAGGGGATAGTCATGGGTTTATGGATATAACATCGAAACTAAAGTGCAATCTTCACAATGTATTGGTGAAACAATCCCCCGACCCAAAAAAGCTCGACAAATTCGCTCGAATGTCAAGGTAATTTTGACTGTTTTTTTCGATGAAAAGGGGGTTTTGCATGACAAATACCAAACTAAAGACCAGACAGTTAACACGGAGTACTACCTGAGGGTTATAAAACTCCTAAGAGTGAGAATCAGGCAAAACGGACCGAACTTTGGAGGAGCGGCGAGTGTTTTTAATTCACCACGACAACGCGCCGGCTCATTCGTCTCTCAGAACTCGCGAGTGTTATCCAAAAACAAGACTGCTATGCTTCCACACCCACCCTACTCACAAGACCTGGCCCCAAGTGACTTTCTCCTGTTCCCTAAACCAAATACCACACTCAAAGGGAAAAGATTTGCCACCATTCCAGAGACAGAGAAAAATTCGGCGGAGGAGCTTATAAGCATTCCGGAAGAAGGGTTCCAGGACTGTTTTAAACAGTGGAAACACCGTTGGGATAAGGGTATACGTTGGGGAGAAGACTACTTTGAAGGGGATTCTGACCAATAATTTTTTAGTGAAGTATTTTTTTTTGTAATAAATAAAGTTCGGGAACTTTTTGAACAGACCTCGTATGCCCAGAAGCCAATTCCATCTTGTCCCCTGAAGTCCACGAACACCCACTCGGCAGCTTAACTTGCTAAAGCACTCGGTCGGAAATCGTGGGATCCGGGTTCGATTCCTGGTAAAGGCGGATGATTTTTCCTCTGTGGAGTTTCACATCTTACACTATGTGTTGAAAAATGGTCGGTTTGCAATAAAAGTGCGGAAATTTACGGAAGTTTTTTTTTCTCACAACTATGGAGATGGAATACTCCCACAGAGTGTAAACGATACCCCTAAAACGATTTCATACGCCCTCTTATGTGAAACGAGCTCTAAAAATATTTTGTCGATCTACTTATAAGAAAAATATTAAAAATTGCTTACAAATATACCCAATTACCCGCTCCAGCCTTCTTAAGGAAAAAATATTCCAGGGTTATATTTATGCTATTTATATTTTAAAACATTTACCTTAATTGAAGAATAGTCACGATTATGGATTAAACCTCGAAGTGCGAAATTTGATTAAACATTACATGTAAATTCCTCTCTTTTACTCGGAATCACACCTCGATATTTTTAGCCACCTTTACAGTAATATGAAACGTATAATTTCCGGTATGGGAGAAAATCTGATCATCACATAATCGAAATGATAGTCAAGTGTCATGAGGCTTCGTGTTAAAGAGCACTGAATTGCCAAGAAACCGAATCGGTCACGTCCCATTATTTCACTCCTATCTATATATATCAGTAATCCCAGATCCCAGAAGGCACGTTTGCAAATTTACTCACAAATCTGTGCATAAAGAAAATTCTATTTATGCACAGATTTGCGTGGAATTTTGCATTCGTGATCTCAGTAGTAATATGCATGAATTAATATCATGGATTGTTATCTCGTCGCCGAAAACTTGTCTAGAATTCTGTAAACAAACAACTTTTGGAATGTGGTGTTGTCTGGTGATGAAAGATGAAAGATCAAATGTAAATACAGTCGAAAGTTTGTAAATAAACACGTCTTACTGGTTTTACTTACAAGTAATAATGCAGTGGATAAAAAATGTAGTACTACTAGCAGGACGTAATTATACACTGTAATAATATCGTCCCGTTTGCAGATATTTTTAATTCCTCTCCTTAATTTAATTAAATAAATGAATAATTAACTTCCTATTACTTCGTGAATATCGCTATATGATTTAATAATGATGCGAGGTGACTTCATGAGTATTCCCAATGGCCATTATTGCAGTGTAGTTAAGAAGGAATGCACTTACCGCCGCCTGGAACAGATTCTTATTTTTCAATCCACGTCTCTTATTTTGGGTCCTCGTAGACGCATACCCTGTTTTGCAGTCTGTTACGAAGCAAGTTCTGTTTAAACAAGGCATTCTAAATTCTATCTTTAAGTCGAACGGGCTTAATGCCTTCAAATTAGAATCAGAGTCTGGCAAACATCGTCGTCGGCACACGATGGACGTTTCATATACCTCTTACAAATTTCCTGTTATAGATTTCCTCTCTAACATTTACAAATTAACTTTCAGATCGGAAAAATAGGAACATATTTTTCAAGGCATCAAGTAATTCATATCTCCTCGATCATTATTGAATATTGACCACAGTCTCACGTTAACTACGTCTATTTACGATTCAGCTGAAAAGACTTTTTCCGAAGTAGCACCAAGGACTGGGTGAACTAAAAGTGGAAATTTAGGCAACACGTAGCCTAGGCAACAATTCCGAATACTTAAATCCATAATATATAACCATGGTAATTTATGGCGAAAAAAATGTAATGTTACTGATTTGGCAAGACCATGGATAGTACTATCCATGGCCTTGTGATTTGGTTTCTTGGCAAATCAGATCTATCTAACACGAGGTCTTATGGTACTTGTCATACATATCAAAATGATTCGATGACATGAGTCCATATTTTCTCCTAAACGCGAAATCATATCTTGTACACTATTATAATGGTGGCTTTAAAATATCATGGGAGCTTGTCGAATATAAAACACCTGTAATAATAATTTTATTAACAAAAAAAGTTAAAATACAACGCATATGGTAATTTCCAGCGTATAAATTTACGTACTTAAGTAGTACGAGCAGGATAGTTCCCTAGTCGTAGTAGAGACCATATTCAATATATACCTTTTAATTTCACCAACTGTGAGACACTCGAATTAAATATTGCAATATTAATGGTGCAAAAATTTAGTTTTACATAACAGAAATTGTAAGTAATCAAATGGAAAATTCTAAATAAGTCTTTAACTTCACTCAATGTTTTCACGCGGTACGCTTGAAACTCCATCAAAACGGAAGGTTTATTGTGATCCCGAAGAATTTACTGCTGTGACAGTATGATTTATTTTTATAAATAGTTGAGAAAACACACAAACTACACACTGTTGATTTTTTGACGTGATCTAAGTGTAGGAAATGTCTCATTTTTAATACATGGTATTACTTGAGTCCATACACGTACCATTTCCCACGTTAAAGGGCTGGTATTTTATTTATTAATTTGGTTAAAATTAATTTGGTTAAAAAAAGTAATTTGGTTAGGATGTCAATGGAAGAGTGATATATTTCTATTTAAAATGAGACCAAATTCATTGATTTCTAGGTAAAATGACATTTCGCTCAAACTATCTTAAGTGGAGTGTGGCTTAAAAATTTTTTTCGACTTGCTTGAAAATTTATTAAAATATGCACTCAGCGACTTACGATTCTCGCTCCAACCACCTTAAGAGATATATTCGGGCATTAACGGAGCTCACGAGTGGTCGGCCTGCTCCTCTTTCGCGACTCGTCTAGTCGGCCATTTTCCTTCCCCAAGTCGGCCGCGTTCCCACCACGGAGTAGGATATACTCCGTGGTTCCCACAAGCAACTCGCCCGCCTCACTCCAGAACTGTGGCGCTTCAGAGGACGGAATGTGAAGTAACTGACAATGTCCATTCTTCTCTCAAGTGCGCAGTGGAAGTTACCCAAATTTCACGATATTCTGATATCAGGAATGGCTCGAGCATTCTAAAAACTATTTCAATGACACGACTCCGTACTTTTCCATGCTTTACTCATTCCTGCCGCCGGTTTCACGTAGATAACGATTCTTTGGACTATGTCTGAAGATTAAACCAATCAGTGGTAAAGTAGAACCCCGATCAATGGGACACCTCTATAAAGAAATCCACGTTAAATAAAACTATTTAAAAACACTGCAAGGGATGAAGAGTAGCAGTTTCGAATAAAGTTAGGAAATCAGATGAAAATTTTCGGTCTCTTCAAGAAATCGAATATTTTCGATTCAAAGCCATTGATTTTGATGATGTGAATCAAGACAAGTTGAAAAAAAACAGTTGCTCGTATTCTCACCAAATTAATCAGTGAATATCAATTATTGATCAACCAAAAATATGGGTAATCAGAAACGGTTGCGGTCCCTTTCGATTTATGCGAGATTCTACTGTGCGTGCGAACATGACTTCGTCCATCTGCAGGAGGAATTAGAAGTGGACGGAGAATGTACGGGGGCAGAAGCGGGGGTAAAGATAGAGTTTCAGATGCATTCAAGATGAATAAAACTGTTAAAAATGGAGCGTTAATAAAAACATCATTTCCTTAGTTACAATTTTTTGACAACACTTATTTGCTTCTGCTTTTTAAAACTGAAATGCCTAATCCATTTTAATTCGACTCGCCTTGGATTCGTGTGTGTGAAAATTGCTAATACCGTTCTCGAATCCCCTTCATTTGCCCTCCACACATTAAACCACCAGTGTCTGTACAGACCATGTATTGGTTGTAGTTTCAGAATTAAACGAAGGATGCCTCATCAATGTGAAGCCGGTCACAGAAACCAAGATAGGGAAAGGCAGTAAAAAATAGTGCGAACAAAGTTATTATCATTCACTTCCACGAGGTCACTCCTACAACCATCACACCATAAGAGTCTTTGGACGGAGTCGTAATGATAATCTCAAATTTCCACAATCTTTCACACAGGTTCGTTCACGGCGTGCCTATTTGTTCATGGAGTGAACAACTACAGAATGGCTTTTGATGCATGCATGGTTCATCAGGTCACAGTTAAATAAAGCACTGCTACAATATAACTCCAACGGTAACAAAAATTGACCTCAAGAGAAAACGACGGAAGGCAACGAGGAGTATTTCCATAAGACCCTTCCCCAAACTCTGCAGCATAGCATCACTATAGACTGAAATATTGGATGTCATTTCTGAGTGAGATTGTTTTTTTACAACACATTTAAACGTACACTTATAGAGCGTATTCTGGGTCAGAACGGTTCAATTGGTAAGCTCTTAAGGTAAAAAATTTCATTGGCCGCAAATATTTCATTTCATTTAATCAATTGCGTGGATGGAGTGCGTGAAAAGGCCTCTCATGGAACACTTGAGAATAGAATAACAATTGATTTTGAAATTCAGCTTTGTCTGTTCGAAGACTTTCAAGTCAACCTATGATTCGGATAATCTCCTTGAGAGAGGGCAAGCAAAGACTCGAATTGCCTGTTGCCAACGGGAGGCGTGTGATTTAGCGGTAGGGATGAGGAGAAGGCAGAATA
Source organism: Ceriagrion tenellum (assembly GCA_963169105.1). Classification (NCBI taxonomy): domain Eukaryota; kingdom Metazoa; phylum Arthropoda; class Insecta; order Odonata; family Coenagrionidae; genus Ceriagrion; species Ceriagrion tenellum. The sequence goes on from OY720639.1 coordinate 14,230,976, forward strand.
TTTGGGTGGGGAATCCGCTGGGTAGGAATGGCTGCTCGGAGGGAGTGATTGAGGAGTGGACTCTTAGAATATGAAAAGAGGAGGGAAAATGATAAAAAAAATCAGCAGGAGTTGAGGAGAAGCAGAGGTTATGAAGACCATAAATGGGTGATGACGTTTATAGAGGTTTAATGATGAATCAATAGACTGTAGGAAAGGAGGAAAAGAAAACTCCACAACGGGAAAATCAGTACTTTTAATATTTTCACGAGTTTTCATATTCAGGGGAATGTTTTTCGACTTTTCCGCGTTAGTCTGGTGAAGTCCATTTCGAAAAATACACGGTGGAGAAAAGATCTAAGGAACTGAAAGAAGCAACGACGAATAACGACCAACAGCTTGCCGTGAAACATATAGAAAATGATAGACCACCTATTGTTGGTGTTCTTGAAGAAGCGCACAGTAGGTGACGTGAAACGTTGAATGTAAGTAAAAAACAAAGAGATACCAAAATGTGTTATGCAGAACAGTATATCTTCTGTGAGTGACTATGCTGTACGTCGTTAATTGATTATATTAAAGAATCAAATGCTTTTTTTATGCTTGCTATCTGATGGATTTTGGTTTTATTTCGAACGTTAATTTCCCGGTCGTTGATCATTTTTAACGGAATGAAGGAAAGCCATTCAATTACGTCCCACACTTCAGTTACCGCTCACAATTGATCTCGAACAATCTTCTGATTATCAGAGAATCAGGATGATGAGAGTACACATTGCACGAGATTACAAAAAAAGTGGAAGTGCAGAATGTTGCTGGATTTTATTTCTATTCGTCCAACGAAAATTGCACCAACACCAACTTTCCGACCCATTTTGTTTCATTCTTTACATTTGACAGCAAGGCATTAAATCATTTGTTAAAATTCCCTTGCGAAATTAATGTCGACGGTACGCATTGAAATGTTATCGATGTCGGGAATTTTGAAGCGAAATATGTAATTGGGCGTCTTGTGGAAATCACTTTAAGCACTATGCTCCGTTCGTTAGATTGTACTAAAAAACTAAAAGGGTTAAAATCGAACCCCTTTGGCGCCCTTCGTTTTGTGCACAATTTTGTCGAGTTTTTACTCCTTGGTAGTGCAAATCACCTCGACCGTCAGTCACCACCCTCCTCGTTACAAAAAAGCTGAACTGTAAACCAAATAAATGCGCGCACAGTCAGACAAATCCTTCGCCGACGTACCTTGGAAAGTATATGAGGAGGTCTCGTGGGATCCTCAATGCGATCTACTTCTTCTCGGACTCCAGGCAGATCTGCTGCAGATTTCACTTGAGAGACAATGGATAACCCCTTGACGCGTTTGGAACTCCGACTAAGGTGCCGCACGTCTGGTGCGGTGGCTTAAAAAACACTTTATCTCACCTTATCATTCCCTCCCCCTACCACATCTCTCTGCGGTATCAGTCCTCCCCTCTTCCACATGACATCCGATAGAAATCGAACGGGGTGGGCAATAACATCATCCTATCGATCGAATATTAATAAATAAAAACGGGAATCCTCTTGATCCAACGTTTTTCCTGGTTAGCTTGTGCAAGTGCAGCTCCCAAAACATTACCAATGCGCAAAAACTGCAAGGCGATGGGGAGGTATAGTAGGAGGTGTGGGGGTGCAAGAAAAAGACGGAGGGGTAGGGAGGGAGAGACTGAGCCAGCAGGACAAAACTACTTCGCCGAAAAAAATCACAATGCAAGGCTACTTTAAGTAATTAATCACTTTTTTTTAAATCACAAATTTTGAGGTCTCATTGTGAAATGACCCGGAACGGGACGGCAGTTGGTGAATTAAAATCACTTTTGTTAAAATCACAAATTTTGAGGTCTTATTGCGAGGCGAACTGAAACAGGGCTGCAGGTGGTGAGTCATTGCAATTCTCAAAGTGCTTGTGGTATTGCAGGGCGATGATTATAAAGGCTCTGAACTCTGAACAACCTTTCTCCCCCATTTTGCTGGACACTGAAAGTTCAGTATCACATGCCCAAAACTTATGCAGTGAGCATCGCCATGAACTTGTTCCATTAAAGCCTCTTCCGTGCAGGTCCGGCCTCAGACGTATCTGCTCCCTGTTCGAGATCGCAAGGGCAATATCATCCACCCACTCTTCCATTGATCAACTTTGTTCATGAGTTCCTTAATTTGTTAGAAGTAACAACTTGCTCATTCGTAGAGCAATGAAACTCTTTACGTCAAATATTTGACGCATTTGACATTGCGAGCAAATATTTGATGTTGGAGACGCAATATAAACCTGTTCATGTGGTTCCTGGAGCGCTCGTCCTCGACTCATGCTTAAAAATCAATAATGAGGAATTAAAAGCAGTTATGATATCCGGTTATTAATCATAGCAGACACAGCATTCCGATGCAAATAACATCGCGGTACTATCTCAAAATTAACATTTTTTGGCATTATCTTTTGGTTTATGTTCGTGGTGCGAAGAGTATTACTAATATTTACGGAATTTTGATATTTTGAGTTATTTAATTTAATACATTGTATGTACTATTTTTTACGAGGTGAAAATTCGGACGAATAATCTACATCTACATAATACCCCGCGAACCGCCGCATGGGCATGTGGCAGGGGGTGGTAGGTCACCAGCCGTGTAAAGGTGTAAGATTTTTTGTAGATGAAATGGCGATATGAATTATAGGAGTGTATTTAGTGGAGCTTTATTGTTATTGTGGTAACTTATAGTTCGCGGAAAGAACGAGTTTTTGTACCTATCTTTTCGGAAGTGTATCTTTCTTATTTTATCGCATCTTTCAGACCTAGAGATGTAGTGAGGAGTCAAGATAATATTCTCTATGTCGCTCTGAAAAATTTTAATTCTGAATTTATCAAGCAACCTAAGCCTAGCATGTAGCCTCCGAGTCTTTAGGGGCTCCCACCTTAATCCCTCAAACGGTTGTGAGACACTATATGTATGTTTGTAGCAGGTTTTAACGAAGCGCACTTCTTTCCTTTGTATTTTGTTAATTTCTTTGGTTAAATCTATTAACCAATGTCCCAAATGCTCGCGGAGTATTCGATGTGTGGCCTAACCAGAGCAAAGTAGCATCTCTCTTTGACTTTTTCATCCGAGGACCTTCCTATTATGCGTTTAGAAAAACCTAGTTGCTTTGATATTGATGTAGTTCAGAATTTTCTGCTGAAGTCGAGGAGAGTGGAAACTTGTCCGGCGCGATTTATAGCCATCAAGGGTCTGCGATTGCTTTACCGTTATTCAGATAATGATAACGGTAATTCATTTATGTTTTTCAGTTAGTATTTTTGTGAAAGTGTGCTATAACTTTCACTGGGAAAATATAGCGGTATTTACAATTCTATTCCCGTGGCACAAGTCACCTAGGGTTGATTGATTCAAAATTTTTTCAAAGTTGTGTTTAGATTTAAAGAAAAAAAACTATGCTCAAGATATCATATTTTTTACTCTAAGAAATTTCAGTCTAACTTACCGCTGCATGAAAGTACAAATGATAATTATACAACTAAGAATCCCACGATTATTGATATTTAATATACATATTAACGAGAAGATTGCTCTTTTAAAAATGATTCAATTCTTAGAATACGTTGGAAAACCATTAAATAGTCCCTATAATCAAACGATTTATTTTTTACTCTCAGACTTCTGTAATGAATAATTTTTTTCAATGTTCAGGGGTTCTTTTAATAAAGTCCTAATTCTTCAATCTGATTCAGAGTGAATTTCATGAAAATGTGCATATATAGTTGTAAATGAGCCTAAAACCCCGCGTTGAAGAGAAATTGCCATGTCCTACAAGGAGAACGGGTTTATTTTTCAGTTGTATTTATTTCGCAAGTATCTTCAAGCTTCAAAATTTTTGAAAGTTATCGTTCTTTATGTAGAGCATCCATTGAGAGCGTTGCGTCTACTTCCAAGATGGCTTTCTTAGGACATTTGACTATCATATGCTAGAGACTCATTGGGATCATGAAATCGTTATAGTCTATCGTTCTTGCAGTACCTTACAAGTTGAAATCATCGTCTCTCCAAGCATAACGCTGCTTCCTTTGTTCAAATCTGTAAAAAGATGACGTGGGTGATACTGCTAATACTTAAGCTATTCGTACATTCAACCCCTTCCGCGTATTAGCGATAACTTAATATTTTTTGTGCAATCGTCTTATCGGCTGCAAAAGACATTCTGATTCTAGGAATCTGAGAAACACGTGTAATTATCGCAAGCGCACGCGAAAGTGGGCACTCAAGGAAGTGGACGACGTCTTCTGTAGGAGAGGTTTTTAAGCGGTTGTCGTCGAATAACTTTTTTTCCGGGCGATTCGGCTCCCAATGCAATTCTTAATTCCTCGAGGAAAAGTGGAGCGATTCCTTTTTTCTGCACTAATCTCGAATTGGTCAGTACGGATGATAGTGACATACTGTGCTGGTCACTCCGGTTGAAGGTGGCCGTGGCTGGACCGTGATTGGTGGGTTCACGATGGTTTTCAAGTCGTTCCGGGAACGCTGGTTACGTGATTGCGAGGAAATTGTAGGAAGTTACTGGTGCCTTCTTCCCAAAATTCTTTTACTCGTGGTAGGGGTTGACTCAACACTGGGCATGCACAAATCGTCAGACTCACAATGAATCAGTTATTAGCTATTTCATTGAGTGTATTCTCAGTTTAAAAATAGTGTTTTGCTTGAAACTAGTAATCGCATGAAATTGGAGTGATAAATGTCGATAATGTAAAATAAACATCCCATCCAGATATAAAAGGTAGCCTTTTATTGAAAGAGCATTAAAAATTATTTATGGCTGGCATTGGTATTCATTGTGGCTTCTGCCACAGCTAACCTTTTTTTTCTCTTATAATATTAAGAAAAAATGGCATTTTAAAACCTGTTTAAAATCTGCTTGGCAAACTCACGTCATATAACCTGATATTATAGTACAGAGATCTTATCGTCATCGGAGATGTAATTTACTTTAATTTTACTCAGGAGCCTAACTGAGCCTTGTGTGATACTACGTTACTGATTCCAATCCCAGTTCAACTGATCTCCTTAAAATATTGCTGGACATATAGCCATAACAAACCTAACTACTCCTCACTGTACAGAATCTCATTCTGATTGCATTCCCAATCCATGAAAATCCCAAACACAAGACGTGAGGCATAATTATTAAGAAAATAAGAGACCCTGAACTTCCTCCTCGTATTTTATCAATATATTTTTAATCCTAACTTGTTGCTAGAGAGACTGCATATTTATTGGATATTTTAATCAACCCCAAGATAGGTTCTCAATAATTTTAACTGCCAGGAACTTAACGTTGTCAATGTCAATTTTTTTACTTCTCTGCATTCACAATGTAGTAAAATGCTTAAGTTCTTTTTTGCTACATTATATTAGTTCGGCGCGTTACACCGATTTACAAAAAGGTCGTTCAATATTGATCGCATTCTTTCCTTGATACAGGTCTTCGCAACGTAAACAAGTCCGCCATTTATTTGCCTATTTTGGAAATGTTCCCATGAGCATAGCATAGGTAATTCAACGCTATTTTCTATTTGGCAGTCTATTTGTATTAAAAATGACGAGTTGAACCGCATAAGCGCAGTTTTCTTCGAGTATACTATGGCACTGTAAGCTCATTAAGCAAATTTATGGCGGCCATGTCGTGGAAATGGTTGTAAAATCCCGAGTCGATGGTGCTACGGATCTATCAAATTTACAGAATCGACATGTAACAAATTTTTGTTTATTTTTTTTACTGTTGGGGAAGTTACGGAAGAGAGGAGTTTCAGAAGTTTTGAGAATTGGTGTGAGCGGCAGAGGCCCGTAGATCAAGAGCTAGTGAACGAGGAAGGTTATAATTAAACAAGGTAATTCTACCGGAAAGTAGTTGGGAGGGATTTGCCGAAGATAACTCTTGGTTTGAAGTACTTGATATATTTTCCTCCATCCCTTTGCGTTACTATTACAGCCATTGAGGTAGATGGCGTGGTCGTTTGCCATGATCTATTATGGCCAATGCTCAAAGATGTAACGTGGGCTTGGCCTGTCCGCCATCTTTGTTAACCCTGATTTTCTTCTGCGCTTACTAGAGGACGCGCTAATTTTTGCAATTTCATTATGTTTTCCATCGATAACTTACCAGAAACCAGCATGCACTTACTTCTTGAATTCTCATTCTTCTTCCATGCATTGTTTATTTATCTAAATTAATTACAATCCGCATTCTCGGCAAAAAAGATGGTAAAGTCGAGTCAAATCGATAGCACAAAGTGTCAAAGTATGTTTTAAGAGTTACTTGCTGTAAATTTCCAGCAGATGGTGGTTATTCTTGCTTTACATCCGCTAATTCGTCCATTCCACATAGGAGAGTAAGGAACAAAGATTATATACACAGGAAGAGACATCAATGTAAGAAAAGAGCAGATACAAACACTATGGTTATTATTTCGGTTGTCAGGGTACAGTTTGATGACGTAATGTCCTCTCGATCATGAACATATATTATGGATTTAAATGTTTGGAATCGTTGCCTAGGTAATGTGTTGCCTCAATTTCCACATTTAGTTCACTCATTCCATGGCGCCACTTAGAAAAAAGTCTTCTCAGTTGAATCGTAAATAGCCGTTGTTAGTTGTTAATGTGAAGACTGGTGAATATTCAATTACTATTGAAGAGATATCAACTAATTGATGCTGTGAATAATAGCTGGCTAGTTTTGAGACCTAACAGTTATTTTGTAAATACTAGAGAGGAAATATCTGCTACAGGAAGTGTGTAAGAGACGCATGACATTTCCATCGTGAGTCTTTTCTCTGCTGTGTGGATTTTTTACTGTTAATTTACAGCTACATTTTTTTGGTTTATTACTTATTGAGAGCCTTAGGAATCAGAAGGTATGATCAGGGTAGATTGATGTGGATGCTAATGTGTAACCTACTATTTATGTGTGGATTCGGAGTAGGTTCAACAATCTCTCCTTTATTTGATATTAAAATGATAGTTATTGGCGCAATTTCTCATCCATAGATGATATTGTCGGACCTTGGTTTTGAAACCCTTATAGTACTTGTATCCATCTTCTAATTCATTCTACTTTTTTCACCTCCTATTATTATTCAATTGCCGTAAAACGATATTCACTAAGTGCTAAGGAGTTAATTGTGCATTTGTGTAATTAAATTTGGGAAGGTGTTAATTATATCAGTGAACCGAACAATATTAAAAAAGAGTGTATTTACTCCCCACGTGTAGTACTACGTTTTTTATCCAATGCATTATGATAACTGGTAAGTAAAACCGGTAAGACGTGATTATTTACGATCTATAGACTGCATTTACATTTGAACTGCCGTCTTTCATCACTAGACGGCGACTCAATCGAAAACGTTGTTTGTTTACGGAATTCTAGAAAACAGTTTTTGGCGAAGAGTCGAGAATCCATAATGTATATTCGAGCTCTCGATGTTCCTAAATTATCTCAGCAATAAGCAAAAATAAACAAACATTCTGAGCATGGTGATACCGTTAATCGGCGAAAGGTGTCGTAATAATTAAGTGTTGCTGAAAATTTCAAAGTATTATTATTTGTTATGAATATAGGCATTAAAAATTTCTGCAAAGTGAAGCTTGGCGTAGTCAAGTTAACGTCATTTCTTAATATCCTCTAAATACTGGTAGACTTATCATCGGGAATTAGGGTGGGAACCTCTATCCGATCGGAGGGGAAATATAGATTCAATCTTTTGAAAAATTTTGAGGCAGACTATATTTTGCCGGACGTTAAACATATTTTTCTAGAGCCAAACTATTATGGTCGAAATGATCACAGGAAAAGATTAAGGAATTGGATTGCAGAACCGAATGAGTCACAATGGCATTTTTTCCACGTGCAATAAGCGACCATAACAGTTGCGATAGATTATTTATGGGAAAATTTGACCTTGACTAGGTAACATAGTAATTCAAACATGGAGGGTGAATTTTTTGAAGAAACTGTTTGCCATGAGAAAAATTCGGCCTGGACTGGGAATCGAAGCACGGATCTTTGGTTTGCCGGACCAATGCGCAGACCGCTACGCTATCCAGGCTTCCTGATTCCCATGGCAATTTTGGTGGATACAAGGCAACTAGATCTTAAGCCCTTGCGGTCCATCAAAGATGGCAACGCAGGGAGAAAGGACTTCAAAGAAGCCACAACCAAGAGTCAGTATCCTTCACCAGCACATATGCCGTGCTTAGCCATTTGAAAAATGAGGCAAACCAAAGGTCCGTGGTTCGATTCCCGGTCCAGGCCGAATTTTTCTCATGGCAATTTCTAGGTGAAATAGGTTTTTGCACTTTAGCCAAATACCTTAACATCATTATTAGCTACTAACGCCGCATGCAATGTCCGGGATGATATGCCTCTTGCATGATTTAATACCTTGTATGTATTTAATACCTATTTCTCTGTCGCAGTGATTACAAACGGTAGTCGCATCTTGAGTAGCGTAGTTAAGTAGAATACTGCATGGTAGGATGTCCGACCATGTAGCACTTTCCTAATTTCTGGTCTGACCGCGTAATATCGTCCTGACTGCTTTTGGCCTGCGCCTGGCATTTCTGGGGAATGTGGGCGGTTCGAAGTTCAGCTGGGATGAGTGCTTCATGCCTGGTGTGGAATCACCCCGTGTAACACACCCTAGTGGTGGCTTACGCGATATTTTGTCGATGTAGATCGTAACATTTCTAAACAAACCTAGCCGTCGATAGTGAAGGATTCAATGGAACAGTCACAATATATGATTTCCTCGTTTTGACATTTTGCGACCATAGTAAGAACAAGGTCCGCGCGTTATCTCAATTGACGATTGTTCGGAATCCCACAATTCCCCGGTCCACTCGACGTCGGATGGGCGGAGCAGAGGGTGGAAGCAGAGGAACTAGATGCAGGAATCTTCCGCGGTCCAGAAAATGTGCCAGTTGAATCATATCCCTTACCGACCAGTATCTCGTCCGAGTGACTTTATCCTGTCTCGCAAATTAATTCCTTCGCGGCCCGAAAGTATTTCAGTATTACATTTCCCAGAAATGATGAGATAAACTGACAGATAGGATCAGTTATCTGCGTTGCCCAGGTCTCATGTGACGCAAGTGGACTTGAATGAAGTGGATACTTCCGTGCAGTCCTTTTGAACTGCAAAATGATGAGCTAAGGAAGATGGTCGCCACAGATTGCACCATTCTTAGAAATTAAATTTAACAAATCATCATCCGAAGGCAAGGTGCCTCAAGACTGGAAAATAGTAAACGTCACTCCGATATTCAAAAAAGGAAATAAAATTGACCCAGGAAATCACCGGCCTATATCGCTAACATCACTTTTGTGCAAGACCCTCGAACACATTGTCATTAGTAATATTATGACATTCCTGGATAATCGTAGCTTCTGACATAACAGCCACGGCTTCCGTAAGGGCAGGCCCTGCGAAACACAGCTTACGCTCTTCCTGATTGATATTCTAGAATCAGATGAATCGAAAAAGCAAGTCGACGCGATATTCCTCGATTTTAAGAAGGCATCTTACAAGGTTCCTCATCTAAAACTCATATATAAATTGAAATCATGCGGAGTTAATAGAAAAGTAGTGAATTGGATTAGGGACTTTCTCAGTGATCGAAAACAAAAAGTAGTTATTCATGATTTTTGCTCTGATTTGGTCGAATTTACATCCGGTGTTCCCCATGGAAGTGTGATCGGACCTCTATTATTTATTATTTACATGAATGACCTATGTTCTTGAGCTAGCAGTAAATTAAGATTATTTGCAAACGATACAGTAATCTACAGTGAAATGAGCGAAGACGCGGACTTTGAAGCTCTGACATCGGACCTTAATAACGTTCATTCGTGGTGCCAGGAGTGGGGGTTAGAATGGAATATCAGCAAATGCATCATGATTCACTTCCTGCAAAAGTCATGACAAAAATGCCATACCTATACTGTGGGTGGAGTAAACATAAAATCTTCAGGCATAGTAAAATATCCTGGAATCACCTTACCTTCTGATTTATCGTGGGGATTACACATACTAAAAATATCTGGCGCAGCATTAAAGAAACTAGGTTTTGTTAAGCGTATAATGGGAAGGCCCTCGGATGGAAAAGTCAAAGAGAGATGCTACTTTGCTCTGGTTAGGCCACACCTCGAATACTCCGCCAGCATTTGGGACATTGGTTAATAGATTTAACCAAAGAAATTAACAAAATACAAAGGAAAACAGCGCGCTTCGTGCTACGAGCGTACATATTATGTCTAACAACTCTTAGAGGGATTAAGGTGGGAGCCCCTAGAGACTCGGAGGCTACGCGCTAGGATTAGGTTGCTTGAAAAATTCAGAACTGATATTTTTCAGAGCGACATAGAGAATATTATCATGACTCCTCACTACATCTCTAGGTCTGACAGATGTGGTAAAATAAGAAAGATACACTTCCGAACAGATCGCTACGTTCTTCCTGCGAACAATAAGCGGCGATAATAAAAATTGAGCTCCACTAAGTACACTCCTATAATTCATATCACCATTTCATCTCCAAAAATTTCAAGAGTTAAAATTATTGAGAACCTATCTTGGGGTTGATTATAATATTCAGAAAATACACGGTCCCTATAGCAAAAATTTAGGATTAAAAAATATAGAAAAAATACGAGGAGGAAGTTCAGGGTGGTTTATTTTCTTAAAAATTATGCCTCACGTCTCGTGTTTGGGATTTTCGTGGATTAGGTATGAAATTATAATGCAATTCCGCATAGCGAGGAGTAGCTAAGTGAGTAATGATTATAAGTCCAGCAATGTTTTATGGAGAACAGTTGAACTGGGATTGGAATCAGTAACGTAGTATCACACAAGGCTCAGTTAGGCTCCTGAGTAAAATTAAAGTAAATTACATCTCCGATGACGATAAGATCTCTGTACTATAATATCAGGTTAGATGACGTGAGTTTGCCAAGCAGATTTTAAACAGGTTTTAAAATGCCATTTTTTCTTAATATTATAAGAGAAAAAAAAGTTAGTTGTGGCAGAAGCCACAATGAATACCAATGCCAGCCATAAATAATTTTTAATGCTCTTTCAATAAAAGGCTACCTTTTATATCTGGATGGGATGTTTATTTTACATTATCGACATTTATCACTCCAATTTCATGCGATTACTAGTTTCAAGCAAAACACTATTTTTAAACTGAGAATACACTCAATGAAATAGCTAATAACTGATTCATTGTGAGTCTGACGATTTGTGCATGCCCAATTCAACCGGAGTGACCAGCACAGTATGTCACTATCATCCGTACTGACCAATTCGAGATTAGCGCAGAAAAAAGGAATCGCTCCACTTTTCCTCGAGGAATTAAGAATTGCATTGGGAGCCGAATCGCCCGGAAAAAAAGTTATTCGACGACAACCGCTTAAAAACCTCTCCGACAGAAGACGTCGTCCACTTCCTTGAGTGCCCACTTTCGCGTGCGCTTGCGATAATTACACGTGTTTCTCAGATTCCTAGAATCAGAATGTCTTTTGCAGCCGATAAGACGATTGCACAAAAAATAGTAAGTTATCGCTAATACACGGAAGGGGTTGAATGTACGAATAGCTTAAGTATTAGCAGTGTCACCCACGTCATTTTTTACAGATTTGAACAAAGGAAGCAGCGTTATGCTTGGAGCAACGATGATTTCAACTTGTAAGGTACTGCAAGAACGATAGACTATAACGATTTCGTGATCCCAATAAGTCTCCAGCATATGATAGTCAAATGTCCTAAGGAAGCCAGATTGGAAGTGAACAAGATAATATAAATGGACTCTATCGAGCGCAAGATTTGATATTTGACATTTTAAGAGAACCGTTGAACATTAGCTGAATTTAGACAATGAAAAATATTAGATAGGATGTGGAGATATGGCATCTTTATGAGAACAACACTTGCTCTTTTTAATAAGTGAAATTTCATTGTTGTGCCATTAGTTTACTGAAGTAGCTATTTTCTTCATTCAGGAGAATGTTAAGAATCCCTCTATGCGTAGAAAACTTTTATTATGAAAAATGCTTGTTTTCTAGTGGAATACGATTCGATATGAACGGGAAGAGAATAATTCTCTTCGAATGTTTTTTATTCATTGACATAAGGTATAGCAACACTCTGATGAATCAAATTTTTCTGCTTTCAACTTTTGCAAAAACATTGTAGTTATAAGAAGACATAGCTATGAGGCAATTGAAACTGGCGTTATAGTTTTCAACCGCAAAACTCATAGAATGACCAGGTATTATGACTTAAATTAGCAAATGAATGCATTGAGGGTAATTTATAACACTCATGAGAAAGTATAAATCGATTTCGTATGCATTTTTTTAAATTTCAAAATTCTTCTAAATAGCTATTCTAAAAGACTCAAAAGTAGTGCAATCATTCAAAACTAGGCTCATTGCGCATGCGTTCAAGAGAAACAAGTGAGAAATGCGCTGCATACCTGATAACAGCGTAACGTTCGACGGTTTGCTGTACGAACGCCCATATAAAAACGCTTGAAAGACTTCACTCGAATTAAGTGAGCTCGATCGAAGGTCCTAACGTTCGAACGTAAGCCAAGTTATAAAATCGCCCCCCAGGAGAGAGTGAAATGTCGCAAGTTTGTGGCGGTAGTGGTGGTTAGAATCATTAGGGATGATGGTTTCACTGAAGGACACCTTACAGAAAATTGAAAAGGAACGTTTATTCTCCGAGGTGGAGATATTCAGGTCTAGAAAAATTACCGCCCCTTTCCACCGAGAAAGAAATTGAAGAATAGAGGGAGTTTAGCAGAGCAAGGAAACGATCTAATTGTCTGTCGGTACCTGTCCAAAGGCAAATTACATCATCCACATATATTATCATTGAAGCTGAAGTAATTCCATATGAGTGAATTAAATGGTAAACACATAGTTCAGTAGGGGGTTGTTTGAGTTAGTTTTTTCCCTAAATTATTCATAAAAATGTCGGCCAGAATAAGCCATTATGGGGAACCCATTGTTAAGCCAAGCGTTTGGTTGTAGAAGGACCCGTTAAAATATAAGTTATTTTGTTAATTGCAAAGCTTCAATAGCCATTCGAATTCAATGGCTATAAGGTCCGAGATTCTCGCCTTAGACAAGAGTTCAACGGAAAGTTTCACCGCTTCGGTGGCTGGAAATGAAGAAAAGAGATTATTCACGTCAAAGGCCTTGAGCTTCCCATTGGAAGTGGGGTTTTATCACAGATAGTTTTTGTGTTAATTCTGAAGAGTTATTGATTCCATGGGTCAAATGAAAGCTGGAGTAATTCCATATCAGTGAATTAAGCTTAAAAGCTTAAGCATGACACGGTGCAGTATTATGGGCGACCATGACCTTATATTGATTACCTCATTTTGCCGGAAGTGGGCCAACAGACAAAATTTCAGACTTTTAACTTATGGGGAAGTTGGTTAAATTTCGGTTATAAAATTGGACCCGAACGAACAGACCATGCTCAAGAAACCCATATATATTAAACGCCCAGGTAATGTATTATTGTCATTACATAAATTGATTACTGTACTGTCACCATAAAATATGGACAAAATATTTGAGTTCTACTGGAAGGTGGCCTAATTTCAATCGTAAGATTTGACCCAGACAAACTGGGGTAACTCAATAAAAACTTTTGATTAAAATCGCGCGAAAACAAATATAAACAGTCTCGACCAATCATGAACCACTCAAATGATAATCTATAGGAAACAAACTCGGCCGAAACCATACTCGGCATTCAGTTTTTGTCGTGAGGAAGATGAGCAAGTAGTTCATCGAAACGTCGGCTAATGAAAGCCTTGTATCCGGTGCCACAACCGAGAAGACCGCCTTTATGTGTGACAGCGGGAGAGCCTATGTTCTTTTCGAGTCACCATGCAATCAACCAATTGTTTCGCAGGAATCTGTAAACTCGCGGGAGTTGTGCTCAATTGGCGATCTCTTGACGATTCGCCATTCTAGATACCGGCCTTGGATCTCAGAGTGAACTTTGGATTCGATTTCGGCAGTGAATTCTATCCCCAATTTCCTTGCAAACTCTCCATCGTCTGTTTCTATTGTCCGCCTGCGAGCAACATGTCTGTCTTAGAGACTTTCACGTCCATACCATCACTGATCGCCTTACTATTGTTTGGCATCCATCTACCAGGGGTAATGGTGCCGACAGCAATGGTAATTTTGTGTTTGGTCGACCACTTCAACGAGGGACTTATCTTAGAGTTTTATCTTTTTCCGACTAAAAATCTAGCAATGTTGGACCTCATCCTTTCCTTGGCCACTGTTATCTTTGAGTTCAAACATTCTCCGTTTGTGGATGGTTCTATTTTATGACCTTTATGATAACATTTAATCATTATTTTTTCTCTTCTCGAGTTTAGGTCAAGGTGTAAATGAATATTTTATCTAGTTCTCACTGCCAATCTGTAGGTGGAAACTATACCTCCCTTGTATTTGAAAACAAACCGGCTGATTGGAAAATTAGGTAGTCTTTTCCCAACCCCCACACTTATGTCAATTTTTTCCAACTTCGTCGTTTGCCTCATTATCTCCTTCGCCATGACTATGGTAACAAAGTGAAGGAAATCACCGATGGTATGATTACTATCCCCAACGCTTCTGACCACTATCCTTTTCAAGGCGAAAGTCACCACGCATACCTACCATCATCAATTCGAAACAGGGACATTTCTCCTTTGCTACACTATCTACTACCTAACCCACCGCCAAATGGCCCAGCCACCGATTTTCATAAATCAGTAGCAAAGGCTCTTCATTTCACCCCAAAAATTGTTAAACACGCTAAAACTTAGGCAATGGGAGTTATGAATCCATAGGCCTTAAGAGAATGGCTTGGCTGATACCGTGTCCAGAAAATTCACTAAGCAAATTAGCCAAGTGGGCCTGCTTTATTCAGTGTTCATGAACCAATCAGAAAATTTTACGTTCCCCCTTACATTCTGCTGTCAGAAATCTCTTGGGTTTTAGTCAAAGATACGGCGTGAAGAATGCAGGATCTTTGAGGTGTCAACCTGCCCAAAGAGACCTTTCGTCGTTTAGACACACCATAGTGTCCTGTAATGCAAAATAAGATTTGCATCGGAGCTCTCATTTCATAAACTGCTCGAGTGGTTGAAAAACAACCCAAAAATGCAGGATTGAGACCTTACCTCCACATTGTTTGCGGCTCTTTTTAAAGTTTTGTTTTGACGAAAATTATTTCAATTCTACTGTTAGTTTTTCCAACAAAGAGGCGGTTTAACCATGGACGCAACCATATCACTGCTCTTTGCGGATCTGTAGGTAATAAAGCGATAAGATTATTGATGAAGTTATTAAATATGAGTCCATGGAATATTATTTTCATTAATTATGTGGAGAGGTATGCTGAAGGTTTTTGCCATGTAAAAGTATACAGAGACATAACTCGACATCTTTGTGGGCAAGTTGACTACCTAGAATTGAAAAGCGTAAAATTATCCTGTAGATGCATTTCATCGCTAGTTTAATCGTTCCTGACATTGCGATGTCAACTTCAAGCATTGACACCGATTTTTTTTATCCTTCAAAACATAAACTTTTTCGCACTTATCCCTTTCGCCGCCATCCATCTCAAAGCCTTCCATTTCATCCTTCACAGGTTGCTCAAAATTCCTCCCTTGGATGAGAAATCTTCAAGGGAACTCAGGATGATTGAAAAATTGCAGCGAAAATTGTTGTAGAGCTACTAACGCAGTATAAGGATAATAAAACACAGTCCAATTATAAAGGTTCACTTCAGATTCAGCCATCACATATTTAATTCAACAATGAAAAATATTTACTGTACTTTAAAGTTAGATCTTTGTGTGACAGTTTATTATGGGCGTTGTAATCTTATAATTTTTTGTCTGTTTTTTTGTGAATGGTTGTTCCTTTGTATTTGTATTTGATATCATAGAAAAGGAGGGAGTGTTGTAATGCTTTGTCTATGCCATCAAGGTTTCTTCGTTTTTTCGTTTTCTTCTACCTTAGTGACGGTTGTTGTTTGTTTTTTTGTGCGATTTTTACCCTGAACTGAGCCCTCTATAATGGTTCCTAATAGTCCCTCATGTCTTATAATGTGGCCTATCCAGGTATCTCGTCTATTTCTCACTGTGTTCCACAGACATGGCACATTAACAGCTCTCCGTAGTACCACTTCATTAGTCACCCTCTCCATCCAAGGTATTTTAAGGATTCTCCGGTAGCACCAAATCTTAAAGGCCTCTATTTTCTTTCTTCCATTCTTACCTACTGACAGTCTACGTCTCACTTCCATAAAGCAGATTTATTACCAGTAAAATGTTACACTAATGGTTTTTAATATATATTGAGCCAATGTATATCTTTGTATTATAGAGTTCAAATATTTTAATATCTTCCACAACGAAGAATTTGAAGTCCAAAAATTGCTGAGTTGGAGCGCTATACAAGTTAACGACTAATATACTTCTTTTGCGAGTTGAATCTCAATCTTCAAATTTAAGCAATGCATTGAACCAATGCAATTTCTTTAACTTCCTGTCATCCGCATTTTTTTATATCTCCTGCTGCGGACAGTACGAAGTCCAAATATGGTAGATTTTGGGCGAGAGGGCCAAAATTATGAGAAAACGTCTTCGATCGCTAGTAAATTACCATGGTCTCAGTATCTCTCCTCTCTCAGTTCTGGAGATTATAGGAGTAAACATCGACATTCATAAAAAGTTCGCATGCGTCATCTTGGAATTTTTCCGCCGACGCACGAAAACGAGGAGTTAGAAATTTTTCAAACAAGTTCATTCAACTGCCAATGCATGAAGGTATGTTCGCGCAAGAAATTGATTATTTTTCAAAAATGGTCATGCAATTTGAAATGACCAATTTTTATACGCTTGCGCATATTAATTACCCGTATTCAACGCTGTCAACCACCTTTTGAAATAATTTAATGAACTGGGACTTGAGCGGAAGCGAAAAAAGAGAGCGCTATTATTCGGTGAAACCGAAGCATTATGAAAGGTTAAGATACTTTTCAGTAGCAGTCAAGATATCAAAATAAACCCCTCCCCTGGCTTAAGGACGTCCAGAAATAATCTGTGGTTCTTCTGTCAAAGGCTTCCACTTTAAGTTTTTTTCTTTAGTAGTGCAGCTTGTGGGGCACGATGCCGAGATCGATTAGAAAAAAAAACATTCCAGATTGTTTTAGTGCCAAACAACATACTCAAAACAAGTGATCTTGTTGCATTCGATTGTACTTACCCCAATAAAAAGTTTCGTCCAGGAGCTCAAACGCTATATTCCTCCTCGGAGCCTCGAAAACGTGTTACATACTACTCCGGTGAGGATTCAACATTATTACAGCTGGTACAAGGAATTCTCAATGTTTTCCAGCAACATATCTGAAATATCTGAAGTCCAGCAACATATCTTAGTTAACACGTGCTACAGGTCATAAGGTACAACATCCCCTAAGCTCATCCCCAGAAAGACAGAGTGGAAAGAGCAAAGTTTAAATTTTTCCCGGTGATTTGACCATTCGTCCATACTCACGACTGTAATGGACGAATTAGTGGATGCAAAGCAAGAATATCCACTATCTGTCTGAAATTTAAGGCAAGTAATTTTTAAAACATACACTAGTTACTTAGTGCCATGAATACCGATCGATTTTACCATAGTTTTCACTGGGAAAGCGGATTATGATTAATTTTAATAAAAAAATATATATGTGAGGAGAATGATTATTGAAGACGTAGATGCACGCTGATTTCTTGCAAGTTATCGGTTGAAGCCATCGTTAAACTGAAAAATTAGTGCGTCGACCCGTAAGCGCTGAAGGAAAAATCGGAGTTAAACAAGATGGCGGACAGTCCACGACAGCGTTACAGCTTTTACAACTGGTCACCATTGGAAGCGCCCTCTACTCCTCGATGCTCTCCCCCCTCTCCTTCCGTCGACGGCTGCGGTTAGCGGTCGTGCCCGCAGATGACTCACGATATACACATAGATGTTAGATATGTAAAGAGAATGATTATCAAAGGCGTAAATGCATGCTGATTTCTTACAAGTTAGAAAAAACAATAAAAAATGTTGCATTTCAGTATTATTCAAGATATCAATATTGTATTTCCTCCAATAAAAAGTTTCGTCCAGGAGCCCAATCGCTAGAGGTGTTTGAAAATGTTTTTATTTTTTCTGAGATTTGAGTATTTAAAAACCAAACTGTGGTGTTTTGTGTTTCTTTTACTATTTCTAAATTTTGTGTTACTAATTTCCACCGAGTCTCATGCAAGGAAAGGAGTTATATAAGACACACTGTAGCATGAACATCGATAGCTATGGAGATATTACTAACTATAAATTAATAACCTTAATTTGGTGATAACTTTTAAAAGATGAAGGCGGGTGGATACCAACATTTTATTTTCACCCAATTTCCCCGAATTTTCGCTTCTCATGAAAATAATCCCAAGTTTGAATACGCTTTCTCGTTCAAATCGACGTCTCTTTCGGCTGTAATCTGCACAATCGTATCTACGTTTCATCCGACGGTTGCTGCTGACAAACGAGAGGGGGATCTTCACGTTGGGGTGGCACTTGGCAACTGAATAGGCTGGTGACCATTGCCGTATTGTCAATGCATTCTTGGTGCTGCTCTTGACCTTAATATTTAAGAGGGCAAGAGATTTTGTCATGGATTTCTGAAGAAAAATTTAAGCCTTCAAAATGGTGCATTTGACTGCACCTTTTTAAGTTATTTGTGCCTTGAAAACAAATCTTGTTTGTGGTGAGTATAATGAGTGAAGTTCGTCTTGCCAGGGGAATGATCATCAAAGCACAAATTCGCGAATGAATTTCATGATCACCTGAAAGTATTTCTGTTATAGCCGGTTTATATAATTTGCGAATTACTGCGCTGAATGGTTGCACATTGGTACAACTAGAAATATTTTATATCGATTCGCGGAAATTTTGCGATCGACGCAGTTATATCGAGCATTGCTCTTGGGTGTTGGCATAAGGAGTGGTTTTTCTTAACAACGCTTGCATCGTCTGGTGGTGCATCCGATGTATCTTTGCGGGAACAGAACTCTATTGGTCGTAAATTTACCATAATCCGAGTGAAGTCAAGATGCTAGTAATTTACTGGAAAGATATAATTTTATTGACCATTACCAAAGTCGTAATTATTATGGTCTCAGCTTCAATCTTGTCGCAGAGTCTAGGGGACAGAATGTCCGGATGAAACCCTGGACAGAGAGGACGAACTGAGGTGGAGAGATAATAAGCCTAATGAATTTCTTTAAATTAGCTAATGATGAATTTATAATTGAGAACATTGGGACCTTGGATTTATCATCTTTTACAGGTTACAGAGATGGTGCTAAAAAGAGCAAATCATGTGAAGGCCCTGATTTTCTTTTATTTGAGTTTTCTGCTATTTAATGGTAGGTTTTGTTGAACGTTGGATTAATTCCTCCCAAAATTCTGCTCTTTAGGTCTACCTCTAGAGTTTCTTTTCCCACCTCAGCATACGATCTACCCTTCTTCATCCCGTCGATAAAACCTATTCTCTTCCTTCCCCTTCCTCGTTCGCTCTACATATTTCCTTCTATATAAGTCTTAAGCAACCCATAGCCTCGTATTATTTCCTCCAGCCACGCACCCTGCCCATCTCAGATTTAATTTAGAAGTTTCCTCACCCACTATGCCAAGAACTTACTCGTTTGTCCTCCTTTCTGCTCATCGCACCTCCGCCTTCCTTCTGCACGCCTAGGTCTCAACAGCCTGCAGCATGTTCTCGTCTTCCCTTCTTAGGGTCCACGTTTCAGCACCATACAACGCTAAGCTCCATAACAAGGGATTCAACAGCCCCATTCTCACACCCTTACCCAAGGTCCTCGTCATCATCCATCTTCTATTACCAAACGCTTCCTTAGCCAACCATATTCTCCTCCTTATGTTTTTTCTCTATTACGTCCACTTTCTGCTGGAGTAATTCCCGAAATGTTTCAAATTATCTACTTGCTCCAGTTTCTGTTGAGGCCATGATAAAGGGTTAGCTAATTTATCGATCCAAAAAAACTGATCATTATGGACAGCATTATCTCTATTTCTCTCTGTTAAATGGTGGGGAATTAAAATTGTTTCTCTGGGTACTGCATGTGGCACATACAAAAAAACCGAAATAAAGCAGTTAAGATTGACCGAAAATTAATCTTACTGAGTGAAGACAACAGTTGAAAGGGTCAATTTCCTATTTTTTCCGGTGTTTTAATAGGGATTGACACTTTATAAACAGAATTTTTTTAAATTTAAATAAGTTTTTTTTAGCAACAAATGGTAACCGTTTTGAAATAGCGCTGAATTTATGGGAGTTTGGAATATTTTGTGAAAAGTTTTCGTATCTTACAATACTAAACAATTCATGTTGCATGGTAATAAGTAACGGGGCTTAATTTCTTTTCTCATTATCATTTTCTCCAGTTCGTAAGACCATTATTGCTAATGTTTTCTGTAAAAGAAATAAGGGTAAAAACAAAGTTGATACGCATTTCTTGTTAGACTGAATGTGAGATTCTGGAGTCAAACATGAGCTTTGCAAAAAGTTATATTCTCTGCGGAGTGGCAAAATATATTGATGATATTCATCCTTTGTTTATTATTCAATCTCTGGTTCTTGAAAATAGCGAGCGTTGCCGTGCAACTAATCATAAAACTTAACACTTTAAGGCTAATCATTTCATATCCATCATGTGGATTTAGATGAAAAGGATAGTTCGGAACTCTGGATAATAAGGAATGCAGGTGAAAAATATTTTAACTGTGCGAGTTTCTATGGAGAAAAATCATTAGTCTAGACTAGACCTATGCACCGATGGATAAAATATCGACGCCGGCTAAAAACGGGTCGGCGGCTGGCGGCGCGCCGAGCCGGTGGTTTTTACCGGCGGCGGCGGCGTGACCGGCGGCGTACTTACCCAGCCATAATGTATTAACAATTATTTCAGCATGTTATAGCATAAATTATTCATCGTTTCTCATTATTTTGTGTTTAATTGTTTATTTCATGTTAAAACTTATTTTATTACTTTTGTATGCTAGAAATTTCTTTTAATTTTAAGTATTTAAGCAATTATCGTATGATGCAACTTCTATCAAGCATAATACTATGCCCTTTCATTGCTAAATTTTATAAGATAAATTCATGACTAATTTACCTGTTATCTCAAATGCGAGCGAAAAATTTCGTTGAAAACAGATATGTTCACTTCACTGTTATAATTTTATTTATAGTTTGTCAAATATGATACCAATTCCATTCAAACAATCCTGTATGTTTTTTTATCGTCTCTTGCATTCATCTATGAACCACATAGTCAATTTTAAGAGCGGAGGATTTAATGGAAAACACCTCCCGTTTTTTAGATTTTCATTAAAAATTTAATTTTCATAGATTTATATCCAAGTTAATCAGACGAACAGAAAGGCAATATAAAAAATTTAACTCTTGGATGTCGAAGAAGACGTCCATAATAACAGCACAAACTTTTACAAAACATTTAAAAAGAAACTATTGGGGTACCAACCCCATAACCATCGCTTTAGAATGGAAAATGGAAAACTGGAACTTAAAAATCAAGACAATTGCTGAGAATTTATTGATTATTTCGAAATACTTCCGAACTGCCCAGAACCCAAGGAAATATTTCCAGCTAAAGATCCCAATTAAAACAAGTCTATTTCACAAGTATCAGATAAAGAAGAAACCACAAGAAAATTAAAACGGCCCCAAAACATTAAAGCATCAGGTAAAGATTGAATCATAGCAGAACTCGTGATAGCAGCTGGACCAAAAACTATAGAAGAAATAACACCAAAAATACACAATTCTGGCGAACTGAACCAATCCCTAATGACAGGGAAAATGTCATCATTCATCCATTTTATTAAAAAAGGGAGATAGAACAGATATAAAATTCTCTCACAATGCTTTCTTGTTCAGTAACAACTTAAATCCAAAATTGCCGAATTTGAAGCAGGCGTAAGGCCAGGTGGATCACTCCTGGAACAAATTCTAAATCTAAAACTAACAATTCGGCACCAAAAGATGTACTGCAAGAATATTATATATATATATATATATATATATATATATATATATATATATATATTCATTATCAACCCAACCCAACCCAACCCAACCCAACCCTGTATGTATGTATGTATATATATATATATACATACATACATACATATATATATATATATATATATATATATATATACTCACATAAATATTTATACAGAAAGGTAGAAAGAAAGTGGATAGGAACACATAAAATGAACGAACACAGTGGTGGTGTGAAGATGTAAAGATGGCCGATTCCAAGCAGAAAAAATTCGACTGGACCGGGAATCGAACCACGGACCTTTGGATGTCGCGTCCACTGCTCACACCACCACTGTGTTCGTTCATTTTATGTGTTCCTATCCACTTTCTTTCTACCTTTCTTTATAAATATTTATGTAAGTATTTGCCGCTGTGCGGTCCGAGTGAATGAGTGAACGATTGTATGCCCTGAACGGGTCATTTCCTACTTGGGTTAGCGTACCCCGAAACGCCTGTTCTATATCTTTCACCACTGTCTGTGTGCTTGAGTTATTCTTTCATTTCGCCTTCTGTGTATGTCATTCCTTCTCTTCCGGTGGGTGATAAGCAGCCCGCGCGCCATCTACTGGCCGCTCTCATGGGTCATGCCTTGGGGAGTGTTTGTTCATATAAACCCCCGCCGATTCCAGTGGATTCTTTGTAGACTGGGTAGCTCGGTGGTGTGAGCAGTGGACGCGACATCCAAAGGTCCGTGGTTCGATTCCCGGTCCAGTCGAATTTTTTCTGCTTGGAATCGGCCATCTTTACATCTTCACACCACCACTGTGTTCGTTCATTTTATGTGTTCCTATCCACTTTCTTTCTACCTTTCTGTATAAATATTTATGTGAGTATTTGCCGCTGTGCGGTCCGAGTGAATGAGTGAACGATTATATATATATATATATATATATATATATATATATATATATATGCAATGCATTCTCTGTGTGACTGAAGAAGGGATAACACCCGAAACGTCTCTAAGTAAGACTCTCTCTTTACTTTCGTCTTTTTACCCCCTGTAAGTTTCCTCTATAATTGTGTTTGTGGCCATTTGGTGAAGTTTTCCATTGTGTATATATATATATATATATATATATATATATATATATATATATATATATAACTGCACTTAGGATCACTTAAGTGACGAATATATAAAAGTTTGCCAGAGGAAGGCAGACGACAAACACAGAAAACAAAAAAATGATGAACACACTTACAAAGTAATCTTGTAAGTGTGTAACCTTCTTTGTAAGTGTGTTCATCATTTTTTTGTTTTCTGTGTTTGTCGTCTGCCTTCCTCTGGCAAAGTTTTATATATATATATATATATATATATATATATATATATATATATATATATATATATCTGGTGGGCACATTTGGTCTTCTCCTTGGATATCGGATATACTTGTCAGTTTAAATGATCAGGGCCTCTTCCTTCTCCCTTGGTGCTTCTAAAGGGACCTCCACCCCTCCAATCTTTCAAACAAAAATCGTACACCCAGTCTCACTCTGCATCGGGACCGAGACAACTTTTCTCCCTCTCCGATTGCCGCAGAGACGTTTATTTTGAAACGTTCCCTCAAATCACGCCTATTATTATTTTAATAAACACCCATTACCTGTACTTCAGCAGTTGCTTCATCCGCAGGGGAAAATTCATAAAGCTCCCCTATTATTACCCATTAAGACTGACCCGCCAAACTCAAGCCGGGAAATCCCATTCGGTGGGGTAAGGCGAGAGGGTGGGGGGGGAGTGAGGAGGGGACGCTATAGTAAAAAATTCCAAAGAACAGGCTGCTGTCATTAATTGGATTATAAAACTGCAAAAATACGTTTCATATAATTTGTTACGTGAATTAATGCACATATTTGAGTGAATATCGAAAGACTTGAAGTTTAAGAGCTGTAAAAGAAAGAGGATATACTTTTCTTCTTTTAAGCTCCGCTGGAGATGAGAATGTTCGTGTCACCACCTGGATCCCCCTAGCTTAACCATTCATTACAGCTTGTCCGGAGACTTTTAATATAGCTTGCCCGTTTCATGGTTTTTAAGATTTTTTATAGTTATAAGATGAAAAGTAAAGTAACGGCACAGCGATACAAAACTATACCTATGCGTTAACCAGGCTCTTAAGTTATCCAAATGTAGGTGATTCAGGTTTCTCTTCATGTTATTTTAGTGCCTGTTTACGTGAAGAGTCGGAATCGATTCAGATACTATTTGCATTATGTAAATGGCATATGGAATTTCATGGAAGATTACGATTGGAAGTTAATCATCTCTGCCGAAGGAAATAAAAACCTCGTATGCAATATCATGACGCCGATTCCTTCTCCCATCTCAATGCGAAGTGGCGAATGCACTCGCCATCCTCCTATATACACTACTAGCGTAAGGAACCCGTTGAAATTCAACGGGTCTGAACAGCATTGCACTAATTTGATAATAAAACCAAATAATAATGAAGAATACTGTCAGCGTGGTCACTTGAGAAGTTCGTAACCTATCTTGTACATTGTGTTCGTTGTAGTAGACACGCTGACCGTTTTGTGCCCCCCGAAACAATGTATCATGGTGCCCTTGGGTTCTGGGCCCTTCCTATACAGATTTTCTCTCTACGTGCTATCATGGGCCTGCAGGAAGACGTGATGTTTTAATGTTGGACAATATTCTTTGGAAATAAAATCTCTGATTGTCAAGGAAAATGTTTATTTGCTGATTTCAGAGAAAAATGTGAGATTTTTAAGAAAAAAATGATTTTTAGGCAATTTCGTAGTGGAAAAGATATTTAATTGAAAAAATTAAAAACTTTGTTAGATATCTAGTTTCCACTCCATTCCGTAAACTGCTATTACAGTCGTCTCACGTGACCTACCGCGCTATT
The DNA here is from genome assembly GCA_963169105.1 of Ceriagrion tenellum. Lineage (NCBI taxonomy): Eukaryota > Metazoa > Arthropoda > Insecta > Odonata > Coenagrionidae > Ceriagrion > Ceriagrion tenellum. Next base: position 14,256,132 of record OY720639.1, read on the forward strand.
TTATACCTTATTTCAAAGCTAAAAAATTCGGATTTCATAATATATCACGTTTTTCACCTAAGTTTTAGCACTTTTCTGGATATTTCAATTAAAAAATCATGAAAAAATCACCATTTTCCCGATGCGCTTTACGCCATATTTCTATCTTCCCAATGTTTCCACCAGAGGGACACCTACTTATTTCACCTCTTACTTACGCATACAATCAACAATCAGCTCGAGGGATTTTTTTTCTAGAAAATACGCGATCCTACATGAAAGCAGCTGCTACATTCACGCCTACAATCACCAATCAGCTCGAGGGATTTTTTTCTAGAAAATACGCGATACTACATGACAGCAGCTGCTACATTCACGCCTACAATCACCAATCAGCTCGAGGGATTTTTTTCTAGAAAATACGTGATCCTACATGACTGCAGCTGTGCTCTATGTAAGATGTGAAGGTTACTCGATCACTGCGCCATCTTCTGAAAATCTCAATAAACTCCCCAAATGGCCGCCGAAATCATCACCTCATATTTTCAATTTTAGCTAACTACCGTATTTTATCACTTTTTTCAAAACTTTATTCACTTAAAACAATCCGGATTTATGCATTATCTTCCCTGAAAATTTCACCAAAAAACACCCATTTTTAGGGGCTGAAAACATTTTTTCCCGAATGAAGTCGAAACTACATATTTGCCAAAACTTTATTCATTCAGCCATTTGTTAAAGAAATTTCAACCCTCTGTCATGAGCGCAGTTAATTTTAAAAAGCATAAAATATTACCACTGCAGAAAAGCCAATACGTAGTGTAGACCTCCGAAGGGCCCTTTTTGGGCCCTGAGATCTTTTTAAAATAGCCTGCAAAAATTCACCCGACTTGAACTATTAGTCTGCAAAATTTCAATACGATGAGATTGAAACTGTAGATTGGCATAAAATACAGACATACAGACAAAGAATAAAATGAAATCCTTAAAATAAAAAGCTTAAATTAAGAATAGAGAATGTATCTAAGGATCTTTTTTATGCATTGAATGGCGAGAAATCGTTACTGTACATATAATACAGATAAATCCCTAGGAATCGCCACGAAAAGCACAGCCTAGCTAGAAGAACATTATAGTTTAGTACATAATTCGATTACTTACTTGTTGAGTAAATATTCATAATTTCATTTTCGTTAATTAAGATTTTATTTAATGATAATCACAATCAAAATGAACTTGTAGCCCGGAGTAGATTTGTATGTTACCAAAAATTATTATTTTATTCCATTTAGCAGTTATAAATAATGATTACGATGTTTATTTTTGTTTGTTTATTTCATTGTCAAGGAAAATGCGTAAAATAAAATCGATTGAAAATGTGATAAACTTTATTCTTTCGGGCATGATACTACTAATTTTAGTAGTTTCATGCTTTTGGGTATCTGATAAAATGCATTTCAACTCTCTATCTTTTGTTAAAGTTGTTTTAAAAAGCGAAATAATGAACCACTACACAAATCCCAACGCTTAGCATTCCTAATCGGCTTAACTAAGCAATATGAATTGCAATAGCAATTAAGACCGAAATCTGGTTGTCAAGCGAATATGGTATTGTTGATTTCACAGAAAAATATGCGTTTTTGCAGGTAAAAACGTAATTTTCAGTCAATTACGAAGTGAAAAGTACAATTGTTGAAAGAATCAAAAACTTCATTCTTTCAGACATTTCATTAAAACATTCCAACTCTCTATATTTAGCAAAAGTAATTTAAAAAAACAAAAAATGAAACCACTGCATAAAACCCAATACGTACCGTGAACCACCAAAGGGCCCCTTTTTGGGACCTTTTCGGGCCCTGGGATCTTTTTAAAGTAGCCTATAATTTGTATCCTGCCTTGAACTAATACTCTGCAAAATTTCAGCACGATAGAATTAAAACTGTAGATTGGTATTAAAGACAGACAAAAATGCTACTTTATGTATACAGATTGCATTTTTGATTTACTTCCTTGAACTTCGCTTACCTACGATCAAAGTGCAAAAGGGTTATTGTGTAAATACACGACTAGTGTTTTTATATTGAATGTAACTAATATTCGAGCCTCCACAGCATGTATTTAAACCAAATCGCTAAACTCCCGTTGTCAGACACATTTACATTGCATTGACTGGCTGGAAGACATGGAACCTTGGAAGGGAAAAAGGAAGAAAGTCTCTGAGATGTAACTACGGAGAGAGAACAGAAAAAGCGCAGTAGACGGAAAGACTAACGATAAGTTTCGTAGGTAGGTGAGGGAGGAAGGGAAATCTGGATATCGCACGTGCTAAACACTCATTGTACATATAAAGAAATGGAGCACTAAGGATATCCGTCACCTTTTTCGATTATGCGGCCTGTTATATCACTATTCGAATTTCCTATTTCACAATGTTGATTAGGACGGTATCAAGCGAAAAACTGAGGATAACGGACTTATGGGGCACTAAAGGCAGAGTAAAATCCATGCCGAAGAAGCGTGGACGTGTGGTTGCTGTCTCAAAACAAAATGCTATTTTTGTTAATTCATATCGCACAGATTTAATTGAGAGACTATTTTCAGCAGCGCATCAAATATGGACAGAAGAGCTGCTCCGTTTTTTCATTAGTTATTAAGTCTTACGTTATTATGAGGAGTCCGCAGTCATAAGTGAATATAAGTATAGTTCCATCGCATCGGGGGCAATGGTCGGTAAATGACCACCTATGACGGCGCTGCGCCGCGCCGCCGACACGAAAGACCGGCGGCGCTATCGGCGGCGCGCCGCACATAATCTATCGGCGGCGGCGGCGCACAGGTCTAGTCTAGACCAAGGGTTCCCAACTGGTGGTACGCGTGGGTGATACAAGCAATTACGCAATATGATAATAATAAAACGATTATTGCAATTTGCAATATTCGTTTTATTTTTTCCTTTATTATAAAAATGTTATTAATGTACATATAACTCTATATACTTTTAAATAAAAATTAGCAAGAAAAATGTGAAAAAATCTATATGTATTTATTGTTGTCTTGATAAAGGGTTGAAAAAACCTAAATACAAGTGCATTAATAATTAAATATGAAGTTTTAGCAGTAATTGAATTAAAATAAAACAAGCCATTGGGAATTTTTCCGGCAGTTAATATATGTTTGTAAAAAAATATAGGAATGTTGGTACGCCAAAATTTCTAAAAATTTCAAGTGGTACGCAGTTGCTAAAAGGTTAGAAACCCCTGGTATAGACCGAAAATCTAACACTGTTCCTCAATGACGAGTGCTCTTCCCAATCGAACTTCTGAGGCGTTCTTTTCCTCATTCAAATTTTAAGGGATTTAAAAGAACAAGTTGTTCATGTGCAAGTGACATTTCCTGTTCTCGGAGCGGTCCATGGTGTGAGCATATCGCCACCACCTACGAGGTTAAGGCAGAACACGGAGCGCGGTGAGGTGACCGATCTTTCGACGAATTAATGGTAAGATTGCTCAGTATATTCATGATTAGAATACTTCCCTAAGAAAGGCATTCAAGTGGTGCAGAGTTAGCAGAGCAGAGTTTCTTGCTTTTTTCTGCAAGTGTAGGGTAGAAACGACATTAACAAATATCTGAGAGAGTGTAGAACCAGTAAAGAATAAGATGAAAGCTTTGTGTGTCTTGCACTCACCCCTTTTTCTTCCAGGAGCCAATTCACATGACTTTATGCTCAAATTCGCTCACTTCTGGTCTTCTGTTCTCTCTATTTAAATACGTGGCTTACAGAATATAACGTAGGCAAAGGCAAAAATCATGTTAAAAATTTTTTTTTCAAGTTTTAGTTCCCTCTCGTGAGAGATTTATCGTGTTCATAATCAAGGGGGAAATTATATGAAGGTTATACGATGGCACTCATATTTATGATTCCTTCCTTGATAAATCTGTTCTTCTTGGCTCACTCAAAACTGGGAGTGCCAACGATAACCTTTTCATTAAATTTCCCAACAGTGTACAACTCCCACAAATATTTTATGAGAAAAATCTCAAACTTCAGGTTTTAAATAATTGTTGTACAAGTGAATACATGTTTTTAGGCAACAAAAATTCTTTCTGCAGTTTTTGCGAGTCGAAAACCATATTTTCGTTGGCCTTTAGTTAAATTTTGACGAAAAAGGAATGTGCTAGGAAAAAAGAAAAATAAAAGGATTTTTTCTCAATATTTTTTTAAAATTTTATAGTTATGGTCTTTTAGTCATACTGTTTTCCATTGTATCATTTGGCTAGGAATGCCCCGAGGTCTTAATGAAGTGTAGCTATGTGATGAGAAATAAATTGAGACTGGTATTTGGATATTCTTTACCCCATCGTTGTTACGGCTGGTTAATGAATGGTTTAGTAAATGGCAGGTTTAAGAATTTCGGTTATCACACAAGGGGATTATTTAAATCCTGTGAAACTGTTTAAATGTTTTGCGCTCCTTATTGGATTTAAACATACATCCACTCTCTGTATATTCATTACTTATTCAATCTAGTCTGTTTTCTTGTCAGTTACGCCTGTTTGAAGGACATCCATCGGATCTAAGTTGAAATATGGGATGAAATCAGCTCGTGATGTAAAACCAAGCGAAGAAATAGTTAAAACTCTGAGCATTTATTGAAAGGGTTTGCTTTTTTCTCCATATTGTTAACTTATGTCCCGATAAGATATCACTGATTTCAATTTGGTCTATTTTTTGCATTTCAAAATTGTTTGGATTCAAAATGTTGGCTTAGAATTTTTACGATAAGGTAAACGTAATTATTTGTTTTAAACCATCAAAAATGGCGAAAATTGAAGAAAAACCCATTTAAAATGGTCATTTTAAGCCCGTTAATGTTAGCATTAAGCCTCAAGAGAAAAACAGCGAATGTGGTCCATGATTGTCTTTCTTGTGCATATTTTGGTCGTTTGCTCACAAAATGAACCAAACTGGAAGTTTGATTGCTGAGTGGCTTAAAGAAAGAAGTGTTCAACACTTTTATTTTATTTCCCCTTATTCAACGCTTCCTATAAAAAGAAACCGTTCATTTTTTTCACCGTTTCCACGATTGACATTTTAGCATTCTTTGATGATGGAGCGTAGGCATTAAATGGAAAGACATACCTGAGGATTTAGCAAAATGATCAATCTGGAATTACACTTGAAATTTTTCTTGGGGCACTTTCCACACCACCCGCTAAATGTGTTGTTAATGGGATTATTTTTTTCCCACGTAGCGTTTTTAAGATTTTCTTCTCCTCGTTGGACTTCGTAGAGTGCATGCTGAAGTAAAAGAAAAACAAGAGTGCCTTTTGAAGAGCCTTTTTTACAAATATTTCCTGCCAGCTATGATTCCCAATCGTATTCGCATAAAATGATGTTCAGTACTTGTTCGCTCGGCTGATTCCCAAATGCTATCCTTATCATCGACCTCAGCATGTGGAGTTTCGCAAGAACTCTTACGCATCGTCGGAAATAGACTTCGAACTTACATTAACGATTAAGACAGCATTTTTACTGCCTCGTCGATTTGATAGTGACATCCTAGTTGTAGCAAGCTTGTGCAGTTTTGAAATTTTCGTTACATATTTCTAAATATCTTTAATCTTTGCTGATCTTGCTCATTTTCGGTGTGTAAACATGCACCTTAAAAATTCCAAGTACTGGCTGCGTATCTCAAATTTAGCTGATAAGGGAGTCTTTATAGTGAGTCAATATAGACCTTAAGATAGCAATGCTTTTTTCTTATTACATTCGGGGAAAAAAGTAATTAAAATTGACCGATCGATAGCCCTCCGCCTTCACTTGTTTTATGATCTTATCTACCATGGTTTTTGCAGGCTTCGTTTTGTTCATGAAATGTTTTTTTATGTTTTCAGAATAGTTGGCTATCATGTTCTTTTCATCATATGCCCAGGTAATCTGAAGTCCATCACGCCATTAAAGACAATTTTTTTGAATTTTGAATGAGTACATCCTAAATTTGAAATCTAATTAAAATATCTTCGTTTAGTTATAAAATTTTTCGCTCTGTACATCCTTCAAAAGGAAAAGGTTTCTTCTTTGGGAATACCCGGAGCCTTCATTTTAAAATACCAAATCTTTCGTCTTCCCCGGAAGTCTTCTTCATAGCCTCCTTAATCCTGGAAACCTCCCCAAAATGAATGTTTCCTTGTTCGTTGTTCGTGTATTCGACTTGATATCCTCTATTCAGTCAAAGAGAATGGGACAAGAGAAGACGCAGAACGTTAAATATATTATAGACGAATGTGCTACTTGTACTTCTGTTAGTTTCTCTTACCATTAGTTTCAGGAAGAATATACAGGAAAAATAGACTTACGTAGAAATTGTTTTAGAAAAGAATCCACCCACAAAAAGCCACGGAACTATGACTTTTCGCACCAATGCATATACCACTTCAGGCAATGATTGGTATTATGCATTGCGAAATAATTTTGGAAGTATTTAAGGGATCTTTATATCCAGCCCTATGGTCGATCAAGGATCGCACTCGTAAGAAAACATGGACATATTCCAAACATGGAATATGAAAAAAACTAGCCTCTCTCTGAAATGAAAAATCCTGTGGCATCACTTATGCCGTCATTAGCTACGTATGAAGGTGTTTCATCGGCGTTGGTCGTGAATTCCTAAGATTGGTTGACTGCAGTCCTCCATCCTTCAATGTACAATACTAAGTCCCTTACTTCGTGGTAGCTCTTCCAATGAACCCTTATCTTTATTTGATCCATAAACTTTTTCCTGGGTCTTCTCCTCTGGGAATTTTTTCCTCTATTTTACCTTCAATTATGTTCCTCAAAACACCCATTGTCTCTCAAGGTGTGTCAAATCCATCGCGTTCTTCTTTCCTGTATGGTGTTCCATGCGGTCCTTTCCTCCTCTATTCTTCTGAACACGTCGTCATTTCTTATTTTTTACGTCCATTTTATCTTTAGAATCCTCCTCCAGCACCAGATTTCAAAGACTTCACACACAAAACTCCAAATGTCTCTCAGTGCCTCGATGGTAGAGCAAGGGGGGGTTTACTTCGGCTTTTTATTATTCAGGGCGCCAGGTAATTTTGAAAAAAATCACCATCAAAGTCCACAGGACACTAAGGATGATGAAAACAAGATAAACGACTAAATTAAAGATCAAACAATATCTATATAATTCGTCAAAATTTCTTCTCGGTACAAAACATGTCTACTCTGGAGCCAGCACAACAATCCAACTTCCCCGCATATATATAAACAAACCGTTACCAAGAACATTAAACCGATAAAATCCAGCCAAGGCCCTAAAAATTTTATTTAAGAAATTAAATACAAAATGTAACATTAATCGTTACAGACTTCTAGTCTTTTTGGTCAGCTTTTACAATGGTCCATACTTCTAATCCATGTAGTGCCACTCTCCACACGAATTCAGTCCTAACCTCTTTGTCCTATCCTCTTTTAGCACAGTGGTTGTCTTTTTCCCATGAGCGCCTTCTTTGCTTAGGCTAATCTCCGCTTGATGTCCGTTATACTCCTTCCATCCCACGTGATGGTACTTCCGAGATAAGTAAAGGAATCCACTTACTCTAGTTTCTGTCCTCTCGGAGTGCCTTCAGCGTTCAGCTCCTCCCTTCCACATTTGAGGATTTTAGTCTTCGTCTCATTTATTTTCATGTTTTATTCTTGGAGGACTTGGTCCATTAAGTTTAGTGACTTTGGTGATCATTGCGATTTCCAGCTGTTACTGCGCTATCATCAGCGACGCGGATCATGTTTATTTCTTCTCCGTTTATCTTAATTCCGCTCTGTCCAATTTCTTATCGCCTCTCCACTTATGGCCTCCTCCAAGTACATGTTGAACAGTGCTGGCTTCTCTTACTCCATTGTTAATTTTGTCTTCTATCTGACTTACGTCTCTCAGTCACATTGTGACAATTTGGTTCCTGTATAGTAGGTAGGTTATTCTTCTGTCGTAATCCATTCCGAGTTTTTTCCAGCTGTCTGAACATCTTGTTTCCCTCAACATTGTCGAAGGCTTTCTCCAGGTCCACGAATGCAACATGTAATGCGGCGTGTTTACATGCATTGTTTTTTCACCGTTACTCTCAGGCAGAGTATGGCCTCCCTGGTACACCTGTTCTTCCTAAAACCGAGCTAGTTTCTCGACTCTTCAGGCTTCTTTCTTCAAATTTCCTTTCCATTCATCTGGTTATTTTCTGTGTGAGTATTTTTGATGCATGTGACACTTGACTTCAAGTTCGGTGCTCCTCACATCTCTCAGTCATTTTCTTCTTCGGTGTTGCAATCATAACGATCCTTTGAAAGTCCTCTGGAAGTGTCCGCTTTGGTAGCTATTTCTGGTTATCTCGTACAGGTTATCCTTGGCTTAACTTCCGAGCGCTTTGATGATTTTTTTCGTTGATGTTGTCTGCTCTAGGTGCTTCGTATTTCTTGTGGTCTTTTACTGCTCTATCTAATTCATTCCTCAGTAAAGTGAGCCTCGACCTCCCCCGTCAACCTCGCTTTCTTTATTCTTAAGGTTTTCGTCCAGCCGCCTCGGCCCGTGGTAGTGTTCTTCAATGTATTTCTTCCATCTATTCCCAATGTCTTCATCCTCTATCAGTATATTCCAGTTTGCATTAATAATGTCGTTGATTATTATTTTGTTCTCTCCGAAGTGTTTCTTCACTAGCTTGTATGCTGTTTCGGTGTTTCCCTTCCTCATTTTTTCGTTACCTTCGTCGCGGCAGCTTTCGATCCTATCCTCCCTAGCATTCTAGCAGTCTCGGTTGACTTGATTCCTTAGCTTCTTGCTGTGGGTTGCCTCATCTTCGTTTCTTGGGTTCTTGTGTTTTCTTCTTCCTTCTATTAGTATCCTAATTTCCGTCGTTATCAATGGCTTCTTTGTGTAGGCAATCATACTCACCAGTTTCTCCCCTGCTGCTTCTGCGATAGTCCTCTTCAGCTTCTTCGATGTCCATTTCTGCCTCATTTTGTAGTTTCATGTTGACGGATACGGCAGGTATTTATGTTTCCTTCTTTGGCCAGTCACTGCAAGTTTTGAATCGCTGGCGATTTCACGGGGTTGGAATGGGTTTGGCAGTTTTGAGCAAATTGAAAAGAGATTAGGCAGTTTTAAAGAGGGGGAACGTTTACGGGGTCATATGAAGGTGAGAGAGGGATAGTTGGGGAAAATTTCAGAAGTTGTAAGGTTGTCGGAGACATTAGGATAGAGGTTTTTATGATTCGTCGGAGGGAGTCATCTCCCGGGAAATGGGTGGTACAAAGGAGATTTGGTCACGAGGGTACCTGTTATGAGGGAGCGGTTTGGAAGAATAGAGTTGATTTAGGTTTATTTTCTGAAATAGGCGCTCAGGATAGCCTCTGCGAAGGAGAGGTTGGTTGAGATTTTAGAGGATAAGGTCTGGGTAGTCACAGATACGATGGAATCTGATGGGAATAGAGCCGGGGGGGGGGGGTATTAATTATTGTGGGTTGGATGTGGCAGTAGCAACATTTACGGGTAACTGATTGAAATTTTTAATATTTTTTCATAGTAAGTCGAAAAAATTTCTGAGAAGAAATTTTTCTGAGAAAAATTTGCAATCCATCTCATTCATTTCATTCATCAAGTAACTCGTGTGTTGGAACTCACCATCCAGACAGTGATGGAAATAACAAATGAGTCATATTTTACATTTTTTTTACCTCAATCCAAGCATGTTATAACTTGAGTTTTCGTCACGGTACTAGGAAGTCAGACGTAATTACATTGAAATATGTTTTTTTTTGGAATGCTGGACCCAGTTTGACCCCTTGACATTAGTGTGCAGCACTTGTAATTATTAGGATTGTGTTATATCGTACTTAAAAGCGAATCTGTACATATTTAATCAAGTTTCCTCGAAATATATGTTATATACAATAAGACTGTGTGTTCAAAGACCTTTTTTTTCAAAATACCTTATCGGTAAGATGTAGTTTTTTTTTTATATTAACAATGGACATCACTGATGAGAGCACGAATGCAAAGTTTCACGCGAATCTGAGATGAATGAAGAATTTCTCCAAAAGCATTAAATCACGGGTTGCCGAAGAGCATGATGCAGCCTATTATAAGGCATTTTGATAAATATCGTTAAATTATGTAACGTTGGGGTGAGAAAATTACACAAGCAATACCGATTCTAACTAGTGTTCTACTCATGCGGGGAGGACAATGGATTCGTACATCACGGGAACCATTTTTTTATTCTCCGTCATGTTATCATGCAAAATCGTTCTAAAATTTAAAAAAAATGCATTCGCATGAGAGATAAAATAATCATCCTATGAAGAAATATAATAATAAATAAGATTTAAATTGTAAACGTGCAAAGTCTACTATATGCGGATGATGCTGTTGTGATCTCAGAGAGCCAAGAGGGATTACAGAAGCTTCTAAATAAGTTTTGTGAATTAACAGAGAGAATGCAATTGAGGGTAAATGCGTGCAAGACTAAAGTAGTAGTTTTTGATTGGGAGAATGGGGAGAACAACTGTATGATGGTGGCGAATGGTGAATTAATTGAACAAGTGGATCATTTGGTGTACTTAGGTAAGATGTTTGCTTAAGATGGACGGATAGATGAGGAGATTAATAGAAGTGAAAATGCTGGAAGAAAAGTGGTAGGTAGCATGTGGAAAATATCAAGGAATGAGTGCCTGTCTAAGGAAGCGAAAAACGCCGTGTACTTCTCCTCACTTTGTTGTATGGTAGTGAAACATGGGTATGTCAGGATAGACATAAGAGTAGACTAAGCGCCGTGGGTATGAGTTATCTGAGGAGTGTTTGTGGCAAAAGTAGGATGGATAGGGTCAAGAATGAGTGGGTAATGAATGAATGTGGATTAGATGCTACAGAAATGGACATATATGAAAGGAGTGTGCTTCGTTGGTTTGGTCATGTTGAGAGAATGGATGAGATTCGAATAACGAAACAGATATATAAGAGTGAATTGAATGGTGCGAGAGGTAGAGGTAGGCCGAGAAAGTTGTGGTTGAATGTGGTTGAGGAATTTCTGAGGGAGGAGGAATATTAGTAGTCTTAAAAACAGGAGGGCGTGTATGAAGCAGTGTATGGGGGTATATGAAGCAAAAGAGGTTTGCAAGGATAGGTCAGTATGGAGGAAATTATTGAAGCAGAGTTAGGTGTACAAATATGCATTTATGAATGAAACTTGGTGACTCAGCCCACCCCGGAAGGGAATGGCGTGATTGGTATGTATGTATGTAAAATAAAACACAACTTTTCTTTAACGTGTACATTATTGCCAGCTTGGATCACAGCTATATCCCAAGTTATACTCGCAAAATGGTATTTTAAACCTGTCCGCCCATTATCGCCTTACATTGAAGCATTAGATCTAATCTACCATATCAGCAAGGAGTTTTTAATGTGTTCTTAACGTTTTTGGAGCAGTATCTCGTGTCAGTTCACTCGGGATGATGAGCCAATTAGATAACGTGAATATTGTCGTAAAAAATTCTTTAAAGAAGCCTCGACACACTCCTAGACCATTTTTCAAATAAATCCCGAGCTACTCTTCACAGCACAAGAGTTAATTCTAGCAGGATATCGTCTTCTTCATCTTCGAGCCTGAAAGACCGGATATGAATATAAAGAAGGGATAAAAACCATCGCTGTAATACAGAACTAGTAGTAATATTCTCAATTGACGAACACATTGTATTTTTCCTATCAGACCTATTTCAGTGGTTACAAAGTATCATCAAAGTTAGTTAAATTGTGTGACTAAATTGAATCCGCTCAGGTCAGAAAACAATTGCCTAGTATTATTTTCTTCATGTTCATTCCACATGGGTTAGATGCAGTCACTTATACTGATGTGGGAGACGTTGGTGTAAAGCTATGGTATTACCGCTTGTGGGATCTCAAGCCAGAGTCTTCGAATGTATTTATTGTGATATTTTCTTTAATTTCTTCGATTCATCCGAATGTGACGTACAGTTTAAATTATTGCCTCAACCAATTGAGTTGCACGTCTCCCCTGTGTCTTAAAATTTGGAACTTTGGTCTAATTCTCTGGCTTCATCATCCAAATTTTTATTTTGTTTTAAAGCACGTGATGCACGCGCGAATGCGTCATCTTTTGAAGAGGGACATGCTGCTTTTCCTCACGTATCTGGCGTCATGGTAATGCGGCATGTTCGGCTCAGGTATGCGGTTTGCGCATTCACCGCTGCTTAGCGCGACGTAAGGGAGATCCACTCTAGGGTGACGAGTACTAAATTCTCCCCCATTCGGTCCCTTCATTCCAAAGGTGTCAAGCGCGCAATAAATTATACTTTCCTGTCATCTCCAATAGCCACGAAAGAGTCCAAGGTATAGCAGACAAAGATCTTACGACTGTCATATCAGAACTTTGAGAGCATCTGTCATTTCTCAACGGGCTTATTCTGACTAGGGCGGCTTGACAGTAAGTTATTGAAGGGATGGGCCGAGGAAAACAAGGAAAAGATGACTTCTGATAACAAGTTCGGCATCCCGAGAAGAGAAAACTAAGAAGCTGCGGAACCAAGGGCAATGCGCAGTGAGGGGAGGATTATTTTCTCTCTATGAACGTCAGCATAGCGGGAATGACACCTGAGAACAGAATATATTGTTGTTATCAATGATGTGAATGGAGAAAGCGCTTCCTCTGGTGGACCTTGCTCGAAGCTATAACGAGAGCATAGCCTGACTGTCTCTTTTGTTCCACCCGATACACATTAGTCAGACATATTATCAGACACCCAACTTCAGCAGTTTAACCATGTTTTACACTGATAATGCACTTATAATCAGCGAGAACTTGCTTCTTGAAAATGCAGACTTCATATGTATACTATAACCATTTAAATTAACAATAAGCCGACCTTGTATAATGTTCTGAACGTTCAAATTTATAATTTTAAGAACATCACCAATCTTCTCTCTCACTTTATAAACCGTACATTTTGAATATCCTGTAATACAAGGACGTGACCCATTCCGAAAAAGCGTTCGGCTTTGGGAAATCTATATATGTAATTACTAAATCTGGTCCTCTGGTCAAAAAAGAACTGCTCAATTTTTTTTTCATCGTAATACACTTTCGCATTTATATTTTTTACCTTTGATTGGATTAGTTAACAATTATCCGCATCAAGTTTTGGCGCCTAAAAATTTTGAAGAGCGGGTAATGTAATGTTTTTCAAAGATTGAAAGGAAGAACACATCCACGCTCAGTCAAGATTTTGCATCAGTACTCAATGCAAATCGTTTTTAACGAAGTCAACGGATAAAGGGTAAAAATTCGCATCAGTTGTGTGAATTACTACGTAAGATTTCAACCTAATACAGAGGGCGACGAAAAGTTGCGATTATTAGCAACTTTTCGTAGCAAGAGTCAATAATTTACTAACAAATGAAATTTTGATGTGTTGCCTAAAATTTGTGTTGAAGGCTTCAAAATTCCATATTCAAAATCTGTTAACAGTTTAGGAGTTAATATTAATAATGTACTAACCTAAGATGAACAAGTGGCATATATTTCAAATAGGTGTCACAGAACTTTGGCGCAACTTAAACATTTTAAACATTTAATACCTTTTGAATTGCGCGAAAAATTGATTAATCCTTTGTATATTCCTCATATTCAGTATTTTTTACTCGTAATGTCTGATTTAACTAATGAATTGCACAATAAAATGCTAATATTGTTAAATGCTGGTGTAAGATTTATATTTAATGTGGTATATTACGCCGCGCATTACGCCTTATCACTTAAAGATTGAGTGGTTAAAACTCGAAGACCGAAAAAAATTACAATTCTCTATTTTTATGTTCATTCTATTGTCAAGTAAGGCTCCTGAGTATTTATATGAAAGAATAATTGTCATCTTACGTAATTCTGACAGGGTTGTTAGGGCACAAAGACGGTTCAAAATACCTAAATGTTGAACAAACTCATTCCAGCAATCACCGTTAATTACTGCAATGAGAATTTGGAATGATATCCCTGATCAAATTGTCAATGCAAAAAATATATACCAGTTTAAAAGGCTCATGTCTGCTCACTTGTATAAAAAATCTTTGTAAAAATATTTCTTGTGCGAACCTTAATGGGAAATGATGTCTCACCTATTTTCCGATGTGTAATTATGTGTATATTTATATTTTTTGTACATGTGTATATATGCATTTTTGTACGAGTGTATATTTGTATATTTTGTTAGAGCATATATACCTTTGTATGAGGACGTAAATACCCCAATTTATGTAAATTAGTAATGTAAATCAACATTTCAATATCTCATATGTTTCATAGTTTCTAATGTATAGTCTGATCTCGCCTTAATTATTTATTTGTAAGAGTACCAAAATATTAATTAACACATTGTATACTGTTCCATAGTACCTACACCAGTCCTAGAACAATAAAGCTCTATTCCATTCTAATGTTCAAGAATATATATCGGAATATCGAAAACGTCTTCTTCGAGTTGGTAAAAGTCTAAGGCGTATCTTTAGGGTAAAATATGGGATACATCACTGTTAAATAATGATCGAAGTTTTAATTCACTCTTACTTTACTAAACTTTGGTCATGGAAACGGCCATATGTCCCATTGACCATGATAATGGTCCGTGGTGCCGAAACCAAGGTAGGTGATGTGTGAAATGAAGGTTTAAATACAACATGTTGTAGTATTAAACAATTTTTATCCTCATCTAGTTTTATTTTTGGCCCGCATCTCTTTTACAAAGAGGAAATCGTTTATCTTTCACTATACGCCCGACATTGTGTTTAGAATAAAATACTAAAATGATATTATCAGAAGGGGTATCCAGTATTTTTTAAATGAATGAAAATTTGTATTGTAAATAATTATGAGTTATCTTGCTATACTGTCTCATTGCACAAAAATGGAAAATTCCACATGAAATAGGACAATCAATTGCAGTTGGAAGCTGCAAATTACCCCTCCGCACATAAGCATACCTCACGAATGAATGCTGCTAAGGCGCAATGACAGAATTTCTAAGTCCGCGTCCTCGCTTATTTCATAGTAGATAACTGTATCGTCTGCAAATAATCTTAATTTACTGATACCTCGAGAACTTATGTCATTTATATAAACAATGAATAAATGAGGGCCGATAACGCTTTCCTGTGGAGTATCGGATGTGACTCGAACCACATCAGAGTTAATATAATCAATTACTACTTTTTGATTTCGAGAGAGCCCCGTATCCAATTCACTATTTTTTTATTTACCTTGCATGATTCCAATTCATGCATGGGATTTTTGTGAGGAACCCTGTGGAATACTTTCGTGAAATCAAGAAATATCGCGTAAACTTGCTTTTTCGATTCGCTTGAGTTTATGATGTCATGAAGGAGGAGCGCAAGCTGTGTTTCGCAGGCTCTACCCTTACGAAAGACGTGCTGACTGCTATGTAAGAAGTTACGATAATCCAGGGATATGACCATGTAAATGAAAATAAGAGGGAAACTAGCCTAATGGCGTATTTATTTTTGATGGCACATGAAGAAAGTTAAGACGAACTCAGTCGCGTGACTAGTTTTCGTCGCGTCTTGCTCTTCGTGATCAAGAGCTAATCTCCAAGGACAGTAAGCCTTTAATCACCGACTCAAACGAGAGCTAGTCATCACTGCTCGAGGAATTGACTGCGATGGTTCGTGAAATATACACCTCTGTTTTGCGGAGATAATATCTCCCGTACTCTTATTACGTCTTTGTGTATGGTAATCGGTGGCATTATTAACTAATCCATGCAGTCACATGTTAGATTATAATCGTGCTGTAAAATGGGCAATATTTCGGGAGGCATTTAATTTAATTTTAAATAGATTTTAAAAAGACATTAATTTCTGCGCATAGCTTCCAGCTTATCGATCAGAAGTTGCTTATCGGCACCGCAATCCACACCTTTTATCAGTGACGCACCCTCAAACTCACCTTTTCCCTCGCAGAATTATTACCGTTATCCTTATCACCTTTTGCGATACGCCCTCCAAAGACTTATTTTGCGACAAATTCACCCAGCCCACTGGGCACGCCCCGAAGTGGATGCCTGCGTCTCCTAAAGTCGTCAATAGACTGATAATGTTCCTGAATGGTGCGGTAGTTTTGGTGCATTTGTTTTCCTTCCGGTCGTTTACGCCTGATGACTACTTAAATGACAGTGGGTAGCCATCTTGACGCAAAGATAAACTGCATGTGGTGCTATAAATCGCTCAAGGACTTTCGTTCTAAATGAAAGCACAACGAACGCCTCTATTCCTAACATAAGCTAAGACAGCGAAGAATGTCGAATCAACGTGTACCTACAGGCTGTATGTACACGTTGTATGCTACAGGATGTAGGTCCTACAGCTTTGACTAATTTTACTCATGTTGTTTAAACGATGGGCTAGAACTAGAGAGCATTAGCAAATAGGCAAACATTATTTTGTTTGGAATTTCTCGGCATAAGAATCGAATCTTTTATCTGGTGGATTTAATTAGCCAAAAGATAGAGATAAGTGATAAGGTATCCTTGGAAAACATGGCTTATCAATGAAGCAAACAAAGATAAGGATGCCGTTGTAACTTTTTGCTACCTCAACTCAAGGTGAGATCAAGTGTGTGCCGGTAGACCTAGGCTAATCAAATGAACAAAGAGAAATATAAGAGACTCTAAATCGATGCATTTGAACATGCGTCCATCCCATACAATAATCAATACCTCAAAAAATCTGAACAGCGGTGTTCGTGACGCAATCGCTGGGGTATATTGCGTTTTAAAATCATCTTGCTAGTCAAGGCAGAGTATTCGAAAGTTTATGGGATGCTTCATGATCACCTACGTGGTTTTTTTTCATTAAGGATTCGATGCTCTTTCATCCTTTGACCTTCTCGGCACCAACTCTTCCCTATTTTGGAGGAATTTGGACACTTTTTTTCGAATGCTGAACGTTTTAAATATTTTGATAATTAGGTCCGTCGAATCTGTCACCCTGAATGATGTCTAGCCCCAATTATTCTCTTAAATAGCTACAAACTACCCCGTGAGCCACCGCAGAGGCTTAAAATTTTGCCAGCGGAAAGTGGTGTGATTTCTATGAAATTAAGCTTACAATACTGCCATTCAGAGAGTTTTCTCTGGCAAATGTCCTTTCGAATCGAAAGCCAATTTCGCTATGACGCTTGATGGCTCCATGGTCAGAAAGTTACATCCTCTGGGTCAGTGACACACCATTAGCCTCCGATATTGCAGTATGGTACTCCTTTATACGCCATATGCGATCTGCTTGACGATATCTTTTTAAGCACTTTAGTCTCCTTTCCTATTTCCTAGAGGAGGCTGAATATAATCTTGAAATACGCTCTGTTGCCCAATAAAACAGTTATCTAGGTAATTAGAATTGAGTCTTGTACTGCAGTTGAAGGCTAGCTTGCGTACCCAACTTTTTCAACGTACTTCGTCACATGGATGTTCTCCTTGCGAAAAGGTAAAATAAGTTCTGTTTTGCTTGGATATTTAAATCTTTTTCATTTGAAAATAAAAATTCAGAATATTGTCTATATGTTGTAATAAACAGCCCTTCCATTCTGGATGTATGTGACACTTAAAAGCATCGAACTCTTAGATTTTTAAGAAGCTTAAGGGCTGTTTTTAATAGAAATGCTCTGTTGGGGTGGCATCCTTGGATTATCTGATATAATGGCAGAGTCCAAACGGTATATTCAAAGATAATTAATAATTTGTTCATTATATAGTTTTCAAAACTTTATAAAATGAGTTGGAGCTCTTCAAGTTGGCCAATACCCGTATTTAATGTACCCTACATGCTGTATACAGCTCTATGGCTGAAAGAAGTGAATAAGTTAAAAAATATATATATATATATGTATATATATATATATATATATATATATATATATATATATATATATACATATATATTTACCTAACCCTCCACCGTACTTAGCCTTAACCGTCCACCTAACTTAGCCAATCTTCTCCGCTCCAATTCTTCCCGAGAGGGTACATCGAATGACACTCCCCGTCCCACCACACAGAGATGCAACAAACCACGGTGCAAAACGTGCAACATGTTTCGCCCCCTTTCCTCATTTCAGAGTCCTAACACAGAGACGCCGTTCGACATCAAAGCCTCCGGCTCTTGCGACTCCCACAACTTAGTTTATGTGTTACAATGTAAACTATGTCCCGGTTTTTATGTGGGCGAATGTATTACACCCCTTAATATTAGAATGAATAACCATCGGTGCACCTGTAAAGACCCATCTTCCACTTTCCCCGTCCCTACTCATGTGCGGAAGCATGGCTTGTCCTTTGACAAGTGCTTTGAGGTGGCAATATTGATCTCCCTTCCCCCGGACGCCCCGTTAATTGAAGTGCGCCAGAAGGAGCAGGCCATAATCTGGTTGCTAAAATCGTACGCCGCGCCCGGATTAAATAAAATACATTAATCGCACGCTCCCCGTTGTTTTCCATTTACCCCCTTCCCTTCCCTCTCCCCCCCCCCACCCTCACTGCGACCCCTTCCGCTCTCTCCGGCCAAGACACGAGCTGGTAAAAATTTCCCCTTTTCAAGAACCGTTCGTCAACCGCTGGGAAAAACCCCTTCCCCTTCCCCCATCCCCACTCCCCTAACCTACCGCCCCTCCTACCCCTATCCTCACCAGCGCACACGACATTTGTTCCGTGATACGCCTTGAAGACGGACTAGTTCCGAAAGCTAGCTATGTAAGTGTGATCGTCTCTTTTTTTGTGTGTCTATCTCCTCCATCCTATCCACATCGTGTATATATATATATATATATAAAGTTCTTGCGAAGATTCCACGAACGTGGCAAACAATATAAAGCTTCGTCACAGGGTGACACTAAACATAAAACATATAAAATGGAAACTCACGAGTTTAAAATTTTCGGTGGGTCGCCCGCACCTTCATCAGTGATAGAATGAGGATTGAGGAGGAAGAACCATATAGGAGGGGCGGTGAGGGGAAGGAGCAGGTAGGAAGGGTGGGGAAGGGTGGGGAGGGAAGGAGCCAAAGACCTATTCGGGAGAAAGAAACAATGTAGCGAAAAGGGGGGAAAAATTAATTAATGGGAACGGTTGAGGCCAGGTGGACAGAGGGCGTTAAAATATCGGATGCAACATTGTTCTAAAGTCTTCAGACTAATTATAGTGGCTGTGGGCGGGAGGGAGGCCAGAATGGCTACATTGTAGCAGTCATCAAATCTTACATTGTGGGAGGCAGCATGTGTGGGGACAGAGAAAGAGAAGTTGGTTGAAGAGGGATTGCAAGAAGCACGGTGATTATTAATTCTGATATTGAGGGGGGTACTACAGAGCCCAATGTAAAAAGCTGTACATAATTTACAAATAAGGATATATACTATATTAGTTGTGGCACAGGAAGGGGAGGTAACAGAAGGAAGATAACGATTAACGAATTTTTTGGGTAATCGGTCTGTAATTAGAATTAAACAAGTTTTGCACCTTGGCCGGTTACAACGGGTGGCTGGAGCTTTGGAAATATTAAAAGATTTATGGAGGGGGTTAGTGGCTCTAAATATAGCAGACAAGTTCGGGGGACGTTTGTATACAACAGAGGGACATTTAGGGAATAAATTAGTAGTGGCAGGATTGCTAGAAAGTATTGGGAATAATTCTTTGAGGAGATGTTTTAGGGACTGTACGCCTGGGAAGAAAGTGGTGCAAATAGAAATATTGTTGTACTTAGGACAAGAAGTGGATTTAGGTTGGTACGGTTTTCTAAGTATTTTTTTATTTAAAAGGGATTCAGGGTAGCCCCTGCGAAGAAGAGACTGGTGTAGCTTGGAAAGAAAGCAATCAAGGGACTCCGGGTTGTTACAAATTCGATGACCTCTGATAGAAAGTGAGTATGGGAGGGAACGTTTGGTATGTGCGGGATGACAACTGCTGAAGTGAAGGTATTGCTGTTTATTAGTGGGCTTTATATGAACAGAAGTACTGAATTTACGGTTGGATAAAGCTACGTCGACATCTAGAAAGGTTATATGGGTGGAAGATATAGTAGAGGTAAATGATACAGAAGAGGAGTCATTGAGAGAGGAAATGAAGGAGTTTAGGGAGTCGATGTCATGTGTCCAAAGTAGAAAAATGTCATCTATGTAACGGAGCCACAGAAGGGGTTTAAAAGGGGCTTGGGAGAGGTAATTCTCTTCCAGAAGACCTAGAAAAAGATTGGCATAAGAAGGGCTAAAACGACTTCCCATGGCACAGCCCTTTGTTTGTAGGTAGTGAAGATCGTTGAAGGAGAAAGCATTGTGGGTAAGAATAAATTCAGAAAGTTGTAAGAGGAAGTCGGTACTGGGTATATGAGGAGTGGGGCGTTGGCTGAGAAAATGACGGATGGAACGGAGACCTTCTGAGTGGGGAATGGAAGTGTACAAGGAAGTGACATCTATAGTGGCCATCAAAAGTGGTGTATTATGTGGAAGTTTGACAGTTTTCAAATAATTTAGAAAGTGGTGTGTATCTTTAATAAATGAAGGCAGGGCATGAACGTGAGGCTGCAGATAGTGATCAACAAATGCCGAGATGCGTTCAGTAGGGGAACTGCAGGAGGAAACAATTGGACGGCCGGGGATGTTAGGTTTATGAATTTTAGGAAGGATGTAGAAATGAGGGGTTTTGGGGTGAGGAGCAGAGAGAAGGGAAAGGTCACACTTAGCCAAACCTTCTGTTGGACCTTTTTGGAGGAGGAGCGATGTTAACTTATTAGCAAAATCAAGAGTGGGATCTGAGGGAACAGGCCTGTAGGAGGAAGTATCTGAAAGTTGCCTTAGGGCTTCGTTTACATAGTCATTGGTGTTAAGGATAACAACCGTGGAACCTTTGTCAGCTTGGGTAATTACTATTTTGGGATTGTGGGTGAGTTGCTTGAGGGCCGCCGTTTCTTCTGAAGAGAGGTTGTGTTTGGGGTTAAGGGACTCAATGAAGGAAGGGTTGGAAATTTTAGAAAGAAGCTGGTTGGCAAAAATTTCAACTGGGTGATTAGAAGGAAGGGGTTTGGGTTCAAAAGAAGAAGGAGGTTTGAATTTGGTGAGAGCGGGGTGAATTGAGTTGGAGTTGGCTGGGTTAGAGGGTTGGGAACTCCAGAAAACCTTCCATTTAAGATTACGGCAAAAATTAATAGCGTCAGAAAGAATGCTAATGGGATTTACTAAGGGTGTTGGTGAGAAAGAGAGACCTTTACTTAACAATGACAGTTCAGCTGGCCTTAGAGGCATGGAGGATAAGTTGACTACCTCTTGTTGCGGCGTATCTAAGGGAGTTTCCTCTGAAGGGGAAGAATCAAACGTCGAGGAAGAATCTTTAAACTGGGGGGTTCGCTGCGGAAACATCCGGGTGGTAGAAGGGGCTGGTGGAGAGAGATTAAAGAGGGTGGCTAGATCTGGTTTGTAGAGGAAAAGAGGAGGTGGAGTTGTGGATGGGATAGTTACGTGCATTGGCAAAGAGACGCCATGGTAAAGATATGAAGCATAAAGAGAGGACAACTTTTTGTAAGATTTCTGGCGTCGGAGGAAAAGAGAGTCTTGAGCTGATTGTAGGCATCTATTAATATACGGAAGATTTTTGGGGGATGAGAGGCTAATGATATTAATAAGGGAGTGGATATTAGATTGATACTTGTGAACTAGTGATAAATATTGGGAGAGAACAAACAGACAAAGGGTGAACGATTGTTCATATATGAATTTATGAAAGGATGGGTGAAGTGAAGGAGGCACTCCTGAAAAGGGGAATTTAATCAGAAGCCCATTGGGAATCACTCCTAAAGAAAGGCAAGAAGATAAAAACTCAGTATGGCAAGTAAATTGGGCTAGTTGAAGGGCTTGTTTCTTGATACTACGAAGCCAAAAAGGGGTAGGGTCAATGGCAGCCATTATAGGAAGGATGTGGGAAATAAGTAGAACGAGACCAGGATATGTCAAAGGTTAAAGGAAAGTAATAAAGAAACAGTGGTGAAGGGAGGATAGGACACTGAGAAAGGTTGTAGCGACTTACAGCTCAGGAACTGAAGAAGCAGCTTGAAGAGAAAGGAATCTGCGATGCGCAGTTTTATAAAGTTCTTGCGAAGATTCCACGAACGTGGCAAACAATATAAAGCTTCGTCACAGGGTGACACTAAACATAAAACATATAAAATGGAAACTCACGAGTTTAAAATTTTCGGTGGGTCGCCCGCACCTTCATCAGTGATAGAATGAGGATTGAGGAGGAAGAACCATATAGGAGGGGCGGTGAGGGGAAGGAGCAGGTAGGAAGGGTGGGGAAGGGTGGGGAGGGAAGGAGCCAAAGACCTATTCGGGAGAAAGAAACAATGTAGCGAAAAGGGGGGAAAAATTAATTAATGGGAACGGTTGAGGCCAGGTGGACAGAGGGCGTTAAAATATCGGATGCAACATTGTTCTAAAGTCTTCAGACTAATTATAGTGGCTGTGGGCGGGAGGGAGGCCAGAATGGCTACATTGTAGCAGTCATCAAATCTTACATTGTGGGAGGCAGCATGTGTGGGGACAGAGAAAGAGAAGTTGGTTGAAGAGGGATTGCAAGAAGCACGGTGATTATTAATTCTGATATTGAGGGGGGTACTACAGAGCCCAATGTAAAAAGCTGTACATAATTTACAAATAAGGATATATACTATATTAGTTGTGGCACAGGAAGGGGAGGTAACAGAAGGAAGATAACGATTAACGAATTTTTTGGGTAATCGGTCTGTAATTAGAATTAAACAAGTTTTGCACCTTGGCCGGTTACAACGGGTGGCTGGAGCTTTGGAAATATTAAAAGATTTATGGAGGGGGTTAGTGGCTCTAAATATAGCAGACAAGTTCGGGGGACGTTTGTATACAACAGAGGGACATTTAGGGAATAAATTAGTAGTGGCAGGATTGCTAGAAAGTATTGGGAATAATTCTTTGAGGAGATGTTTTAGGGACTGTACGCCTGGGAAGAAAGTGGTGCAAATAGAAATATTGTTGTACTTAGGACAAGAAGTGGATTTAGGTTGGTACGGTTTTCTAAGTATTTTTTTATTTAAAAGGGATTCAGGGTAGCCCCTGCGAAGAAGAGACTGGTGTAGCTTGGAAAGAAAGCAATCAAGGGACTCCGGGTTGTTACAAATTCGATGACCTCTGATAGAAAGTGAGTATGGGAGGGAACGTTTGGTATGTGCGGGATGACAACTGCTGAAGTGAAGGTATTGCTGTTTATTAGTGGGCTTTATATGAACAGAAGTACTGAATTTACGGTTGGATAAAGCTACGTCGACATCTAGAAAGGTTATATGGGTGGAAGATATAGTAGAGGTAAATGATACAGAAGAGGAGTCATTGAGAGAGGAAATGAAGGAGTTTAGGGAGTCGATGTCATGTGTCCAAAGTAGAAAAATGTCATCTATGTAACGGAGCCACAGAAGGGGTTTAAAAGGGGCTTGGGAGAGGTAATTCTCTTCCAGAAGACCTAGAAAAAGATTGGCATAAGAAGGGCTAAAACGACTTCCCATGAAGGATTTTTAGAATATATATATATATATATATATATATATATATATATATATATATATATATATATATATATATATATATATATATATATATATATATATATATATATATATATATATATAAGCGTGTGTATAAATTTCCATGGAACATTTTTCATGAAAAATGGGTTTGAAAGTTTTGGTCGATTTTGAGATGGAGCACTTGAGAAAAATCAACTATGAATATTTTAATCTTTAAAATTAGCAACAGCGATAAAATCAATTAAAATGTCGTTTTTCATTTGCTAAAGAATATGATTAACAATAAGGTGTATATCTTCATTCTAAAATGCATAGATGCCGAGTAAAACCATGATTCAGAGCACGGATTTTTAGAAAAAATGTGAAAAAATTCAATACGCATAAAACACGCCAAGTTTTTTTTTCAAAAAACGGTTTCACATTACTCCGTTTGAAGTCACGAGTTATCTGTGCACAATTGTTGACCAAAATCTGAGACCCTTTGGGCAGTCGTTTGTTGAACTGAGTCGGAATGAGGTGGAAAATTTTCAGGTCAATCGGTCCAGAAGTTTTACCGTTGTGAGTTTCCAGGAGTTTTCCGTTTTTTTACACTGCGTGGAGAGCAATAAAAGGCATGGGTGACATACCCCGAAAGATGAAGAATTTCTGCATAATAAACGTTGATTTCTAATCAAATACGAAACGTAAAACAAAATCGATTGCATGAGTTACATTCTACCCCGAGAATGAGCACTATCGTACGGGGATCTAAGTTTGAGCCCCGCACAACAGTGAACATTTTTACCCTATGAGGTAGGCAAGTTACTAAAATGATGATGTGAATATTTTCGTCCAAATTTAATATTTTAGCCAACTAAAAGCGATATCGAGAGCAAGAATTGAATTTGACTTTCATTCACCCATCCGGTAGTAAAAGTGTCAACCTTTTATAATGACCGCAAGTAGGTTAAAAAAAGCAACTGAAAATTTCCTTCAAAACGTATTTTTCAGCAAAAACGAAGAGTACAACAAAGTGAACTACATAAGTTAAATCGTACATTCTTTCAGTCATTCGATAGTGGAAATTTCAAACCGATATCTCGATTTGAAGCAATCTGCTAAAAGCAAGAATAAAATATTTTCTCTGATTTCAGGGCCCCAGGTGTCCCCGAGGCCCAGAGGTCTTGTAAAATTTGAGTGGAAAATAAAATCGTGTAAATTAATCTGTTAACTATTAAATTTACCCTTTAAACACTAAAAATGTTCAGGAAAACAGTTTGAGCTCCTAAACGGGCATTTCCACTCGGTGGAAAAATGAAGATTATAGATGAGAAGTTATGTCCTTTTTTTATAGATAGATCTACTTTAATATCATCTATTTATATTATCTCTCAAAGGTGTTTTTTTATCGCAACGCCATAACTCCCATAGTTCTCCATCAAACTTAATGATTCAAACGTTATTTTAAAGCTAATGTTCTCCGCTATTGACGAAAAATATACAAATGTTCTAAAATTAAAGTTTTTGTTAAAAATTTTTAAAAAGAGTTCAAAAAATAACAGTGCCATCTTTTGACAATACAATCAACTAACATGTTGGCTATGGTTACGTGCTCAAAAGACTGTAGGAGGCGCCATCTATTAACACATCGTTTAGTTAGATTGTTTACATTCTACATACAATCAGTGTGACCGTTTACCGTTTACGTTTACCTTATGTATCTCTAACACAAACATAAATAACATATAATTGTCCATGACAAGAAACAGGTAAAAGAACAGGGAGAAAGAAGGAAGAAACTGGAAGAAGATGCATACTGTGCGAAATACTCGCACGGGTCAGCTAGTATTTCTTATTCTTATCCATCCCATTGAGTATCGACGTCTATTGGCATATCGTCTATTTTTTATACATTTTGAAGATTAAGATGCTTAGAACATCGGAATTGTTATTGGAAACATAGAATTGGTATTCATTCTTAATATTTGTGACTTTGAGCACGTGGAAATTATTCGATCTTTTACCTGGCTGTAACTCTTTAACTACACGGTTTGCGAACTAAAACGTTTTACTGTTGATATCGATATGTTTTAGAGTTCTTAGTCTCTTTCAATTTTAAAATTTTAAGCGACTTGAAAGTTACAAAATTTTCCAAAGTTACATTCTTGCGGCGCTAATAATAAATGTATTCCAGCTCCCAGCTTCATAAATTAAATATGGTGTTGACATTGAGGGAACTTGTCGGACAAGTATGAAGAATTATACAAATGCCTTCCTCCTCAAATCTATTTTTGCTGTTTGCACTCCACATTTTGGTAATAAAATTATGTAATTATGACTCATAATTACTTCCAGGTTTTTAGGAATATGGAACTGTATCATTAGTCTTAAATTAAATCCAAAGTTTTAGTTCATCGTCCAAGAACTCACCACAATTGAGAAAATGAAGTTACTCCCAATGCTTGCATACACAGAAAATGCTCGGCTACGAGACTGAAAAATTGTCACCTAGTGGTAACCGGAAAAAATATAATAAATGTTGTTTGAAGTTGTGAAACATGAGACTCTTGTTCTGTGAAAATATCCAATTTTTCTAAAGTTGTAGAAATATTAACCTGGACCACTTACCACACTGGAGTGTGAACTGATCCCATAGATAACGCAGCCTGACGCTCAAATCCTTCCCGACTCGACAGCCGAAATTTTAGAAGTTACAGGCCGTGAAACTTCGCGTGCCAACATGGTCACACCGGACACCAGAGTTATTTTGCGTGTTTGTGCGGACATGGTATGCGGTTACAGTATAATGAACTAAATAAGAAATTCTGATAGATTCATCTTTGCGATAAAAATTCCATTCATGGATTCGAACCAGAGTTGTTTCGAATGTTTGTGCGGACATGGTATGCGGTTACAGTATAATGAACTAAATAAGAAATTCTGATAGATTCATCTTTGCGATAAAAATCCCGCTGATGGATTCGGTACGTAGTGCTACCAGTTAATTATTTCAAAAGTTGCATTCTTACGGCGCTAAAGATAAGTGCATGGTGAAAACTTTACGCAAGGTGCATGTTTAACTCTTCCTGAAAAAAATTTCCTCTTCGTGTAGTGTCCCTCCACTGAAGGGGAAGAGACCGTAGTAGTCAATGTAATATAACTGTTCTGAGGCTACGATAACGGCGTCGAAAGGTGATTGGGCTCCTGGACAAAACTTTTTATTGGGGAAATACAATATTGATATCTTGAATATTACTGAAACGCAACATTTTTTATTGTTTTTTCTAACTTGTAAGAAATCAGCATACATTTACGCCTTTGATAATCATTCTCTTTACATATCTAGCACCTATGTGTATATCGTGAGTCATCTGTGGGCATGGCCGCTAACCGCAGCCGTCGACGTAAGGAGAGGGGGGAGGGCATCGAGATGTAGAGGGCGCTTCCAATGGTGACCAGTTGTAAAAGCTGTAACGCTGTCGTGGACTGTCCGCCATCTTGTTTAACTCCGATTTTTCCTTCAGCGCTTACGGGTCGACGCACTAATTTTTCAGTTTAACGATGGCTTCCACCGATAACTTGCAAGAAATCAGCGCGCATCTACGTCTTCAATAATCATTCTCCTCACATATATATTTTTTTACTTAAATTAATCATAATCCGCTTTCCCAGTGAAAACTATGGTAAAATCGATCGGTATTCATGGCACTAAGTAACTAGTGTATGTTTTAAAAATTACTTGCCTTAAATTTCAGACAGATAGTGGATATTCTTGCTTTGCATCCACTAATTCGTCCATTACAATCGTGAGTATGGACGAATGATCAAATCACCGGAAAAAATTTTAAACTTTGCTCATTCCACTCTGTCTTTCTGGGGATGAGCTTTGGGGATGTTGTACCTTATGACCTGTAGCACGTGTTAACTAAGATATGTTGCTGGACTTCAGTAATTCAGATATATTGCTGGAAAACATTGAGAATTCCTTGTACCAGCTGTAATATTGTAGAATCCTCATCGGAGTAGTATGTAACACGTTTTCGAGGCTCCGAGGAGGAATATAGCGTTTGAGCTCCTGGACGAAACTTTTTATTGGGGTAAGTACAATCGAATGCAACAAGATCACTTGTTTTGAGTATGTTGTTTGGCACTAAAACAATCTGGAATGTTTTTTTTTCTAATCGATCTCGGCATCGTGCCCCACAAGCTGCACTACTAAAGAAAAAAACTTAAAGTGGAAGCCTTTGACAGAAGAACCACAGATTATTTCTGGACGTCCTTAAGCCAGGGGAGGGGTTTATTTTGATATCTTGACTGCTACTGAAAAGTATCTTAACCTTTCATAATGCTTCGGTTTCACCGAATAATAGCGCTCTCTTTTTTCGCTTCCGCTCAAGTCCCAGTTCATTAAATTATTTCAAAAGGTGGTTGACAGCGTTGAATACGGGTAATTAATATGCGCAAGCGTATAAAAATTGGTCATTTCAAATTGCATGACCATTTTTGAAAAATAATCAATTTCTTGCGCGAACATACCTTCATGCATTGGCAGTTGAATGAACTTGTTTGAAAAATTTCTAACTCCTCGTTTTCGTGCGTCGGCGGAAAAATTCCAAGATGACGCATGCGAACTTTTTATGAATGTCGATGTTTACTCCTATAATCTCCAGAACTGAGAGAGGAGAGATACTGAGACCATGGTAATTTACTAGCGATCGAAGACGTTTTCTCATAATTTTGGCCCTCTCGCCCAAAATCTACCATATTTGGACTTCGTACTGTCCGCAGCAGGAGATATAAAAATATGCGGATGACAGGAAGTTAAAGAAATTGCATTGGTTCAATGCATTGCTTAAATTTGAAGATTGAGATTCAACTCGCAAAAGAAGTATATTAGTCGTTAACTTGTTTAGCGCTCCAACTCAGCAATTTTTGGAGTTCAAATTCTTCGTTGTGGAAGATATTAAAATATTTGAACTCTATAATACAAAGATATACATTGGCTCAACATATATTTAAAACCATTAGTATAACATTTTACTGGTAATAAATCTGTAATTATGGTGGCGAGAATTGATCAAAATCATTTGCACCCACCATCGTCTTCATTTTTCCTTCAAAGATTGGGTTCTGACAATTTCGTCCTGTATTGAGATGAAATAAGATCACTCTGTATAATCCACACAAACTTTATTTGGTATAAGCCCGACCAGTTTCAACACTTTTGTGTCATTTTTAAGGGGATAATACCATATTATTATTATCATACCATATTATGTATTATCCCCCTTGAGAATGACACGAAAGTGTTGAAATCGGTCGAGATTATAGCAATTAAAGTTTGGGTGTATAACACAAAGTGATCTTATTTCATCTCAATATGATGCCAAAATTCCACGAAGTCAGCTCGAAAACCATTGAAGATAATCTGGTTCTGGCTGGGTTCTGTTCTAGCCCTTAAAAAGTGAATGTGGACCCTTTATTTTTTATCACATATTCTCGCGAACGTTTCCGCAGCGTTGTCTATTCGTGTTCCGCGTTTTCTGGTTCTCCATCCACGTTCGTTGACTTACGCGAATGGAGAATCCGAAAACGCGGAGCAATAGTTTCATCACATATGTTTGATTGGACATCATCGTTTGACTGAGTGAATTGTTATCATTAAAATTACTATTACGAGGTTTCTCAATAGTTATTGTAAGAGTATGCATCGGAACTATGCATGAAAACTCAAAGTGTTGGTTGGTCCTTTCACCGGCGCAAGAACTTCTCTTTATATCGCTCATGTTCTCCCTGATTAACTAATCATATGCAATATCATCTTGGCTGCAAAGTCTAATCCTTAACTTCCACTTCTAAAAAGCTTCATTCTGCATGCTTTTCTGCACAAATATTTGCAATTGTTTAAATGTGAAAACAATTAGTAAAATATTAATGGATAAAATAATTGAAAAAGCATTCTGTTAACGCACATTTACATTGCTGTCGTAATTTCAAACTCTTCTTTTCTTTCATCAAACATCAGTAACAAACCACTCCGAAAAAATGTTATTTTTTGCAAATATCTCGCATAACAGTGAAATTAGTGGTGAATATACTTATATTATTCGAAAAAACGAGATTTATTTCCTTTTTAACGCAGCCAAATTTGACTAATGTTATGCCAAGTATTGTCTCGCTCAAACTACCCGAGGTCTTTACGACGGTACAAAGAATTCATCAGAATGAAAGTTTCCCAGTATTCATACTTCTGCCGATTTCTTTCAAGAAGTTTCTTGATCAACTAAAAACAATTTTAATAAGTGTACTCTGTATCAGCAGCAGTACATTCATCACTTGCCTGTATTTGTAAATAACCTAAATAGTGATATACTTCCACGGGTGAGTTGTAACACTGATTCAATACTTAGGGTTTAGTAAAGGTACTGAAAGCGATTTAGACATGTCATTGGGTTCCCAGATTTTATTGGGTAAAAGACACATTCAACAGAAGTAAAAAATTCCTACCAATCTAATTGACATATTCTGTAAATATATAAATTTATAGTTAAATGTTTGCTAGGGATCTATGACAAAAATAAATATACCTTTGAATCGCCGGTTAAGCCGAGCAAATTTTGCCACGCCTTAACTTTTGTCGGCTGGTGAAAAGCTGTTATCCCTTTCTGTCACTTAGTTTGTTCCAGGTTGCTTCCAAACATTGATTCTTTATTTTTATAGTCATTTCATTTTCAGTCTTTGATTACAGCCAGGACAGATTTTATTTCAACGCGTTACAGCCAGGTCTTCTCGTCGGATAAAGGGGTGGTATTTAAACTGGGCTCGCTGAAAGAAGGAGCAAGATGATGGGGTATCCATGGCAAATTCTCGTCCTTTGAAGCAAAATCTCTGGTTGTTGACGCTGCGCCGACAAAGGAGAGGACGGTCATGGCATCGGAGTTGAGGTGAATCACAGGATATACCTCAACGCCAATGACAATATGGCTGCACCTAGCGTTAGGGAAGCGATGGAACCTGGAAAATATAAAGGTAAAATCAGTAATAGAGCACAATACTTTGTGTTCCGCATTTTAAATTTTGCAACAGACCTTATGGGCTACAGTGTTGCCGGAAAATTGTTACTATTTCACTAAATGTGGGAGGAATCTCGGTTGAGCCCCGAGACCGTGGTATTTATCTCAAAAAGCCGCTGTGCTATATGAGTGGTCATATTTCCCCATTTTCCCCTTTTCACGCAGCCTTTCTGCCCCTCAGTGGCTTCCCTACCACATAACCTTAGTGGCGAAATTTTGTGCCAATTGGAAAATTTTTTCATAAACCTATTCTGTACACCACGGTATGGGAGATCAAAGATGCGGTAATCGTAGCTTCCCAGTTTTACGAGGAGTCTGAAATATATGGAAAAATAGAACTGGTAAGATGAGGTTTATTACATTAGATGCATTTTGTTTGTAGATACATTATACGTGTAAAAAATAAGTTTAGCACTAACGAGGTTACGAAGCAGTTCAACATCCAAACTAAAAGAACAAATTTTGCGATTCGTTGAAGTGACTGGAGACATAACTACAGCAGAATTGTTGTAAAAATGGTACTTTCTTTTTCTTTGTTTTGCTCGAAATCAGCCCCTAGGATTTAAATGATACTCGAGAGGTGTTGGATCGCCCGCCAATATAAGACTACCTTCATCTCGTAAAGTGGTATGAACTTTTGACGGAAAAAGCGTACGTGCCTATGCATAAAAATAAATGCAGACGGTAAAAGAAAATGGCATTCAGAAAACTTCAAGGGTGAGTAGCTAGAGTGCTTTGCTACTAAATGCATTTAAAAGAGCTAGGTCACCCACCCTCATTCTCAAAGGCTACGGGTGCATGTTTCGCAGAATGATGGGACTATGCTGACAATGTATTAAAACGATTAGAGTAAATTTGGTTAAATATGAAAGGTCTTGGGCGATTAAGTTTTTTCTGGTCATTTGACATGGAATTATTCCAAATTGTAAGTAATAAAGTACCGAAAAAGAATTTCCTAAGTCGCGCCGAACAGATCCTACCTAGTTGTCGTGAGCATGAGCACACATGATCAAATCCACGACATTCAAGAATACGTGGATCACATTAAATGAAGACTATGCGAATTTTGATCATTTATTAAGTCAAGTAACGGTGAAATATTTAACATTAATGAAAACTGAGGAATATGGGAATTGAGACTAATGTATTCGTAGTGCAAGATGATAGCATTTGACAAGGAAATAAAATTAAAGATGTATTCTAATTTTCAATAAAAGCAAAGGATATTACACTCTTAAGGATGCGATTTCATGACCAAAGTGAACGTTTACTGGGATCCGGGAGTTTAAATCTTGAAAACGCGCTCGCATCGATGGGATTTATCATCCCACTTCCCAGCAGATGGTCATCTAAACGGCCGCATGCGCAAACAGGAGTCTTATTTCATTCGCTTCGTTTGAAAATTGTGATAATTCTTCGATTTAGAGTTGTATTTAGAGGGCGGACACATCTCCATTTGATTTTACAACCTTTGATTGACGCTAGCTCATACTTCGACAGCTTGCGTATTCCAAGAGCAGTTACGTGTTAAATTCCTGCCGAAGTTCAGAATTGAATTTTTGCTCGGGATATCGTGGATGTCGATAATGATTATTAGGGATCATAGAAGTACCAACGATATTTGGATTATTTTCACTTCCCAAATGATGGATTAATTCTTAGTGGGATTTATGAATCGGGAGAGTGTTCTAATGACTCTTAATACAACATCTCAGAAGCTTAATTAGTTTATCAATTATTTCCATGGGGTACTTTGTTATAACTAAGAATGAAACAAATTAACATTATGAGAATTTCCTCGCCAGTTGGAGTTTCTGTTTCATTATGTAACGGTATTTAACAGTGCGATTTATATGAGGATTAAGGGTTACTAATACACGCCTTTTAGGAGCCATTCCAAACATCACAATGACGAAAAGTAATGGAAGGGAGGTATAAAATATCGTTATGATGTAGCAATGCAATGAGTATTTGTTTTAATATGCACTCCGACTTATCATACTTCAAACAGGTGCTGGAATGATGTCGAATAAGTCATGGGAATGCAGAGATCAATGAAAAAAATATTATACATCAGCTGAGAGGAGAGGTATCAAATCCCACAAAATCTCATTATAAATTATTTTCGCCAAGGCACTTGATTGTAATATAATGTGGAGCATTTACTCCAATTAACTCCAGACTGATTTGACGAAGCAAAAACGAATAATCTGTCCCTATGGTATAATAATGGCGATACGTTTGAGCTGGAGTTCGAGGCTTGAAGGGCTCGGCAAAGAGCGAATTAAGCAGTGCTCGCGCCCGAACGCTCCCATTCGGCGACTCACAAACTTATTTGGGATGTCCGTGTAGTTAATACCATCTAAATTTGACTGATAAATATAATACAATGAACAGAGTTAACTCCACTAATGTACCACAAAGACGATATATATTTTCCATGCAAACTATATCCAATTAAGATGACTCCGGTACAGTGATATTTTTCCATGATAGGCTTAGCATTTAAAATATTTTATAATAACTCCATTTCCGCGTTATTTGGACCGATATCGTGTAATTCGATTCAGCTAGCCGCATAATTTGGATCCAACCCAAAATTTTGCTCTGCAATCAGAATACTTGCAATATAGCACAATCTGTAGCTTTTTTCTGTATTTTACTGTAAATAATTTAAAATCAATTACTTTGGTTGGTACATTTTGTTCAATAATTTATTAAAATTAATTTTAAACATATTTTGTGTATGTAGGAAGTCTTCTCGGGCATTCCACTGGGATAAGTTTTTTACTACCGACGTGTCGGAGTCCGACTCGTACTCCATTCTCAAGGCGTACTCCATTCTTAAGGCGTACTCCATTCTCAAGGCAAAGCATTTGCTTTGAGAATGGAGTACAAGTCGGATTCCGAAACGTCGGCAGTAAAAAAATTATCTCGGTGGAAAGCCCGAGATGACTTCCTCCATATTATTCGTCGGGAAAAAACTAAATCTTACTTCATATTATGTGTAATTTTCGTGATGCATTTTGATCCTACTCTAGATTGTACTGCTTGTAAAATGGCCCTCAAATTACTGTGATTCCATTTCCTACATAAATCCTTAGATTTTCATGACACTCGCACTTTCATCTCAAAATCTATCCTCTTAACGTATGACCTGGTATTTAGGACTGGGCACGGACTTAGAATATTTCTTACAAACTTATTTGGGACAGACTGGGAATGGACTGGGCTAAATTATGAGCTCTAAGGTTACACGAAGTGAGTTACACGAAGCGGAACAAAAGCAGATGTGGCTGAACTGTAGCATTTTAGGCACACATATGAGAATTTCTTCCCATGTACTTCGTTAGCTAAAGAAAAAAGGGCAGCAATTCCTGTATCTCAGTCTGAGACAGTAGCGTAATAGTTCATTATCACCGCAGAGGAAAAAACTTATTAGAAAACGGACGATTCCGCTCTCTCCGCCTTGACTGGTCAAGCTCTCGACCCGGACTGTTTAACTTTGGGAAGAGACGTAAAGAAGGAACGCCCTAACGTCATTTTGTCAAAGGTGTCGCTAGCTTAAGTCAATCCGAAAGTAAGCTATCGGTCCGGATAAAACGCTGATCCATATTGTCCGGACATCCCTAAATTTCGAGCACCGAAAAAAAGTATTCTTAAAATTAGTTAAATCCTCTATCAATTAATGAATTTTCCGCTACTGTATGGTAGCAAAAGTATACCTCTAAGCGTTAGATGAATTTCCCCTCCGAAGAGGAATCCTCTCATACTTAGAGGATTATATTCAGTATAGAAGGTAACTCCCTCTACATTAAATAGGATTATTCTCAAGATTTCATCTACAATTCTGATGATCCCTCTCGAAGCAAAAGCAATCCTATGAAAATTCCTCTACTCACTTGCACTCCCTTTATTTCCCCAATTTACGATATAAAACACAAGGCTTGTGTGTTGACACTTGTGTTGATTTTGGAGGCAGTTGAAAGCACTTGTTACTCTCAAAAATCCTCGATGGGCTCAACAAATCCACGACTGAGCTACAACAAACCCACGATTTTCTCCAGATTTTAATGCTTTTCCATGGGATCATCCAATATTTTCATAGTCACAACATGGCTAAATGCGCAAAAGTGATCGTCAATTCGGCTTCACTTCTCCCCGCTGGAGAGAGCTTCAAGGCTACCCCTGTTCTTACTTCCCACTTGATACGCGACATCTTACTTTAAGATTACTAATCTTGGATTAGGCGGAATATTGGAACAGGAACGTCATCTCAAAAGAAAACATGGATCATCTAAAGGGAAGACAAATATTCTAAAACTAAGAGGAAATTCTGAGAGGATTTGATAAGAGGAACTGACCTCTACATTTAAGAACACTTTTTTTTCGGTGAGTGTTTACCCCCGCCAGCTACAAGGGAGGTGTGAGTCGTTCATTTTTAGGGTCCAGGGGTGCGATTCTGTTTCTCCGTAACGCAATAGCGCCGCGACCATACGGTAAAATGCTGAATCGCTTCTCTGCAATGCACTTTTATTTTTCAAATCTCGCTCCATGCTAGGGTGCACAAGACTAATCTATCGTTTTGTCGCTATGGTCGTAACGTCAGAAGACAAAGAATCGCGCGTGGTGCTTCTCCAGCACTGGCAAACGCTATAATATCACCGCATTATAATAGCGTATGAAGAAACAGAATAGCCCCCCAGGGAGGCTCTTTGAAAACAATGTCACCGACATGCGCCGAGATCCCTAGTGCAGTCGGGGATAGGGTTAGAGGCTTTGGTGGAAGCTTTGGCTGAACAAAATTGGAATGGATGATGCCTCGTGTATGATTCGTATCCTCTCTGCGGGATGCTGGCTTTTGCGTCTTCCGCTGCCCAAATTGAAATGCTCAAAACGACTACAGACGGAAAAATACAGCTCTGGCTCGTTTTGGGATACAAGTGTTTTATTGTTAGCTTTTCTGAGTTATTCATGTGTTGGTACAAGGAAGGTAACGATCAAATTCTTGGCTTTAACTTTTCTCACCTCACTTAATGAAGACCTCGTTGGGTTCCCCGCTACTAATATATACATATGAATT
Source organism: Ceriagrion tenellum (assembly GCA_963169105.1). Taxonomy (NCBI): domain Eukaryota; kingdom Metazoa; phylum Arthropoda; class Insecta; order Odonata; family Coenagrionidae; genus Ceriagrion; species Ceriagrion tenellum. The sequence goes on from OY720639.1 coordinate 14,291,909, forward strand.
TGAATACATTCTCAAGCCAACTCATTTTTCTCCCTCGGAACGCATTCATCATTAGACAAAACGCTCAAGACTCGGGCCACGAGTTAAGGTTTCGTGGTCGGATTGTTCAGTCGGAAAAATAATTCTAGTGTCACATAGCCCTATCATTACTTACCCGAGCACTTGTCGCCATCTTCGATGTAAGTTGTGGGAGATGGACACTTGCATAGCCATCCTTTGGTGTCCGTGTTGTTTGTACAGACGGCATTCGCAGTCATGCATCCTTCTTCTGGCAGGCACTGTTGGTTAATTTCTGTGGGTACATAATCACAGGAGAAGAGAAAGTCACTTAAAAGTCACCGTGGTCTAGATCTTTTCAATTGAAAACAACTTCATCATTATACTACCCTGGCGCATGGGTGTGAGCCAGGGGGTGTTAGGACACCAGCTGTGCTTTACTGAGATGCATTAGCAACTAATGATTTTACAGTAAATTCGCCCAAAATACGTGTAGCCAACCATTGCGCAATAAACAACTCACTTTACTCAAAATTATTTTTCATGAATGAATTAACTAAACTCGCAGTAAATACATATTAAGACAGGCAGGTAGAGAGAAAGTGGCGAGGAACACGAAAAATCGAAGAGCAATAAACAATGGCGGTGAGAAGTCGTAAAGATGGCCGATTCTAATTGGAAAAATAAACTCCACTGGACCGGAAGTCGAACCCGGACCTCCCGATCCACTTAAACGTTTTTCCACGTGGAATCGCCCACTTTTCCACTTATTTTCTACTTGGAATCGTTGGAACCTATTCAAATAGTGGACCTTGGTGTGTGATTTTTACGTATGAACCTCTCCTCGCTACCTTTCCCCATCTTAATAGCGGTACCTAGTGAGTTGATCCGATTCGAAAAACGCCTTTTCGTACAAAATTGAAATCTGTTGAAAAAATCAAATTGATTCAGAAGCAGGTCGTTTATAAATCAAAAGTACTTACCGGGTATGCAAAGGCTGCCGTTCACCTTGTATGAATCCTGACATACACATGTGTTATTACACGTGGCGAAGTGGGCCATGCAGCCGTTTTCTGTCGAACATTTGGAACCAAGTTCTGCGGAGAGAAGAGAGAGGAATCAATCCTTGTTTTCTTTAAGAGATTTCTCTCATTTATATTAAGGTTTAATTTGGAGGAACATTCAAATGGAGGAAAAAACAGTTCCACTCGATTTTCGTCGAAACTCAGCCTTAGAAAAATTTGAGGCAAAGGTACTTTGACTAGAAAAAAATAACTATGGCCCTCAAGACTTGAAATACAAATTTGAAACTGAGTGCTTAATACTCACTGGCCTTGCAGACTTTATCCATCTCCTCATAACCAGAAGTGCATGCGCAAATACTGTTACTGCAATTTGCAAATTGGTCGTTGCATCCGTTGTCAGCGGTGCAGTTGCTGCCTAAATCTGTGGAATGAAAAAAAAACAATGTTAAAAGAGAATTTTTTACATTTTTGTTCTACAAGAGGGAATAAGTCTGGGTGTTTGGGATGAACAAAGAACTCTCAATCATGGGGTGAAGACCTGACATTATCAGACCGAAATCTTACAAATGCATGCGTGGGTGAGTTTCTTTTTTGTGTTTTATCTAGTACTACACACCACCTTAGTTTCTCTTTATTATACTGTGAAAGTTTCCTACAAACCTCCCTCAATCACCTATAAGCGTTGTATTTATTTTCATACATTTTTGAATCCACCAAAAACCTCTCCAAAATCTCTAATTTATCTAGGTCCACATACACCGCATCTAATCTGAGCGGCAGGAGTAATATCTTTTTCAAATATCTTGGGACCTAGGAGGCAGTACTAAATTTTGTGGAGGTGAGCGAAAAGAACTTTGCTCGTCAATTGTTTTCATTTGATTCAATCAGGGTACAGCAGACGTAACGTAGAACCTCGCAAATTCATTCGCTCTAAGATCTTTGTTTATATGAACTTTCCGGTTCTGCTCCCTGTGTTGCCAAACCTCATTACCGCTGGGCCAAACTCGTTGTGGCCCACGCAGTTCTCCTGGCTGAGGGATGATAATCTCAGCAACGTGGAGCTAGAACACCCCCTCAGGCGCAGTTTCACGGCCCCCGTAGCGGAGGTATTCGAACATCTCAAAGCTCGCTCAAAAGTACCCAAACTCACACATTTTGAGCCTGCCTTTTAACCCGAATGGCATTTGAAAAAGGTAATCATTATGTCCGGACTTAGCCTCACATTATCCTACTAACCTCTCTATCACCTCTTCCTCGATCCTCCTCCCTTCCCGTCATGAGCAATGTCGTCAACCGTTTATGTTGTAAACTAATCCCAGCTTCCTTCTACAAGCGATTCCTCAACTTCACTTAACGTGCGGATCAATAATAACAGCTCTAATTGCAAAAACCCTCAACAATCTGCTCCTCTTCCCGAAGCGGTGGTTCATCTCTTATATTCGATGACCTCCTTAACCCCTCCTACGGAAAAACCTATAATATTATCTCTCTTCCTTCGCTAAAGCCCTGCACAACTCCAACCATCGCGCTGCATTTAAACGTGCTCTTTCCTGACTGCCAAACCTCCCCTGAACTTCCTCTTCAAACTAAGTTAAAGTTTCAGTCTTTTCTTTGTGGAAAAGCGACACATGAAAAGAGAACTCGCTTTGTATTTTCCTCACCGTTTCATTCTCTGCGACCATGGTGTAGCCAAAGTTGGGTCATTATAAAGGTGCAACATAAATTATTTGTTGCCCATATATTCCAATCCGATGGTAGGTGTGAGAGGTGAGGGAGGAAGGGAATGAAAAATTGGTGATGGAGGGGAAGGAAATATTAATTGAAAGGAGAATTACCTCAATAGGGATAGGAAGGATATAAACACATAATGGCAAGATGGAGTATACGATCTATTGGAGATCTATATTGACTTTGGTACAAAAAAGAAGTTATCCCATTGTTACAGTGGCATTAATTATTAAGTTAAACTTATTCACAGACATTGATTCCAGGATGCTGTGCGTCAGTTTCCCTAAAAAGGTATCTTGCACCAATATAAATGCTTGTCATTTATCGTTAAAGGGAGGGTGAATGGCTTGCTGTTTAAGCTTGCTGTCAAATATTTTACAAATGGTGTTAATAACTAGAACATTTCTCGTCGCGTTTTGAAAATTTAAATTTATTCTTTGGTAAAATTTACATTACTAGTTAGTACATTGACCAAACGAAATATCAATGCATGGATGGCCTGCAGCTTGTGTCGATGGTGATGGAAAGAATCGGTAGGAATTACAGCTTTCCTGTTTTTCCTCTTCCACATCATTCCTTTGGTCCCACCCTCTCTATTCATCTACGGCATTTCTCACATTCTTGTTCACATCCGCCTTAAAAACCTATGCAAAACCTATTGCGCATGCCTCGCGTCGAACACCCTTAGCTTCCTAAAAGAATTGGCGTCACATTTAATATTACTTTTCCTGTAAAAAATCCACGTTCCTCGTCTCCACCTTCGATTCCTCCGAAAACCCCATTCTCGGTAAACGATTTTAAGTTCGTTAAAGACTGATTTTACACTTTCCCGGCGAATTAAATTTGTGTAAATTTCTGGGGCTCGCCACCGGGTAAGATATTTACAGGTAGCCGACGTTTCGGGTTCCGACACATTACACATTCTCAAGGCTACCTTGTCAAGTAGCCTTGAGAATTGGTAACGAGTCAAAACCGAAACGTCGGCTTCCTATGAATATTTTACCCGGTGGCGAGCCCGAGAAATTTACACAAATTCGTTGAAGTCGTATGGCATTCCTCCCTCCGTCAGCCTCTTCACCGTAACCGAAAACATTTGAGTTTGCCTACAGTCGGTTATTTGATGCCTAGATTGCTCCTTTTTGGTTAAATTGAGCTCGCTGACCTCCATTCACACCCTCTTCTCTTCTTTCTGTCCATATTTTTCTCCTACCTAAGCCCACTGTCCAATATCTATTTACTCTTTTGTTGTCTTTGTTCCACTGAAGGACGAAGTCGATCTCTACACTGGAAATATTTCAGTAATTCACTTGTGAATGTTTCCTTTTTGTGTTTCTACGTCTGAAATGAGATTTCTTAGACATATTCACCTGTGTGATACTCTTCTAAACACTCATAATATACCCAATTGTCAGAAAGGTGAAATGTGGATAATTGCAGGCTTATTCTTACATGAGACATTTCGGGCTTGCTGGCTCTTCTCCAGCGATAGAGTGATGGATACTAGGAGATGAGTATTTGTGACTTTATGGCTCAAGAAGAGCATGCAGGCCCCGTAATGAATAAACGTAATGAATGACCAGGTGCTTTTTTTCTTTTTTCTCTCTTATGAGATGTAGACAAAATCATGTGGTCTTTTTTTTGCTAATTTTCATGTACATACTTTTCTTCCTCCATATGCTTTGATTTCATATCTGAGATAATTTTTAATGCAGGAATCAGAAAGTAGGGATTGGTACTTAGTGCTCACCTGCCTTGCAGACTGTCCCAGCAGCCATGTATCCAGCATTGCATTGGCAACTATTTGTGGTGTTGTCGCACTTGGCCATTGCGTCGAAGCACGTATCTCCTTGCACGCACGTTGTATTCAGATCTTGGGTGGGAAAAGGGTAAAAGACATCAGTTTTAATGATATTGTTCAATGAATTTGGCGCAGGAAAACTGGTTACTGATCCGAAATCATGCAATCTTTTACCACAGGTATTTGCTATGAGATAAAATCTCTATAAGATTTCATAAGACTGGTGTTCAAATATGCTAGTCTAGCTTTAAGGCTAAATAAGATGCATTACTAATTTAGTTTAACATGCTGCTAAGTCATTTGGCCCATATTTTCTGTCACTCACGGACAGGAAATCTTGGAACAGTAGAAGGATCACCGCTTCAAATCCAAGCGGAGACGGTGTTTCCTTACTTGAAGGTAGTTGTTGTCGACCATATGACGCGTTCTAGCGTAAAAGTACTTTTGGTAAATTTTATTTCTTAAAGAAGTCGCAGTTCTCACTCTCGAGTTTTTCTGAAGTATTTCAAGTGGTGTCTCTCTGTTATGGATGTTTATTGCTGGCTCATTTTTTCTAGTTTTACTTAAGCTGAGTGTTTCGGACTCATTTTCTTCGACACCGTCGTGATCAAAATCGTATCGTTTTTAATGCAAAAGATGTAGCAAATATTTTGCCAATTCTATGAAAATTAATGCATTAAATTGAATTTGAGAGTAATTATTCCGTCAGGACAAATTTATATCGATAAAACACTTCGTTCATCTGAAGAAATTTGCAGAAATCCACAAAAGTTGGAAGTATTTGTTACAAATTCACTAATGTCTGTCCTTCATTCAGTCATTTACGCCTGTTTTTTGACTTTCAGGCGACATAAAAGTAAAAATCTTGCAAGAATGTATGTACCTCTTTCTACCTAAATCCTTTTGCATAATATGTTTAGTCACTTGATGTCTAGATATTATTATAGAATTTTTAATGTAAGATAGCTAAAACAATGAAAATTACAAAACTTCGTTGCATTCGACTTCCCTTTTCGTGTAGTGAGATGTTACGTTTCTGAATAAATTTTCGGCTCGTAAAAAATTCCATTTTTTTCTCTATTCCAGCAATTTGAAATTTACTATATCAAAATATTTGGCTCTACGATAAATCTTCTCTATCGGGCTCGACTCCTATGCCAGTAGCTTTCAAAAAGAGTGCTAAATTATGGCGAATTTTATTTGTTTAGTATTTTTCACTTCAATTGGCGAAAGTGTACTCAATGACTGATGCATTATAATTGTAGTTTCCACGCCATGATACGTCATTTGGAAAGACACATTTTGTCCGGAGCATCAATTTTATTATTTCTCTCTTGCCATCGACTTTCAATGGGCACCATCTGGTTGTCACCGATCGAAACCGACTTTCAAAAATATGGTAGACTGCCAGCAGCGATTTAACGTTTTTTTTTAAACTTCAAGTTATTCGCCGTCACTCTTATCGGAAAAGGTTTTAACCTGTTGCAGGTGATTCAATGTTTTATTTATTTTTTTATTTCTTGCTCATAAAAATAAGAAGCGAAAAGCTTTATTATTAGATAGCAAATCGCGAATTGAACGCAGTAATTCATTAATTACATCAAATATTCCATTCCATTTTATAAAATATTCCATTACGTTAAAATTTTCCTGGCAAAAAATATTTTATTTTTTCACTGCTTCAACATTTGAAATTCTAATTCCTTTGGCAACGTAGGATTTCAATGAGGATCATTGGCTATGGCCTTCAGAGCTTAGTGCAATTGGCCAAATTTAAGATGTTTCCAGTGAGATTTTAGTCAGAAAATGTTCACCTCAGCATTAATATGAGAGGAGCATGACTGCAACGCCTAACTCAAAGTTTTCACGGTACATCGCATTGAACTTTCCTCTTAATCCTATTCATTCGTTTTACGCTATTATTCTTATCATCGATCTTTTAGGGGTTTCTTCTCCAACGCATATGACGAATTCCCTCAGGTATGTCTGTCTGAATTCATGCATATCACGGCTGACTGAAAAACTTGCAGGTGTCCGAGTAAGTTAAAAGTTGACACGGTTTTAAATATTTCCCTAAAAGCTACAGGGAAAGCACTAAAAGCCATGAGAAGCGATGTAAAAAAGGATGAAAAAAACCCACATTTTAACCCTTCGTCCTAATAAGAAAGTTTGTGGTCAAATGTGTGTGAGGAAGTTCTTAGGAGGAATATCAGGAGTCTTAAAACAGGTGAGTAAGAAGTAGTGTTGGGTGTAAATGAGGCAAAAGAGATTGCTTTTGCGCCATTTGCATGGAAATAACGCATTTAGACTACAGTTACGGCATTATTTCGCCGATAACATTAAGGAAATTTGAAATTTTTTTTAAAAATTTCGATTTCCCTGTATTTTTCGCTTATTATAAAGAGTTTCAATGCAAAACTAATGTTAGGTTAATGAAGGTAAATGAGGCAAAAGAGATTTGAAAGGATAGGTCATTATGCAAGAAATTATTGAAGCCAGGTTAGTTGAACATATATGTAATTATGAGTGAAACTTTGTGACTGTGCCTACACCGGAAGAGATAGGGCGTGATAGGTATGGATGAATATATTTGTTTCTTGATGTAAAATTAATTTTGTTAAATACCCATTCCACTGGAATTGTTACGCTCAGAAAGAGAAGAGCTCACAATCCGCTAAATAATTACTCGAGATTTATATATTTATCAGTCTTTACACTTTCCATACAGTCGAGCTAGGATGAAGGAAAATAGTAACTGCAACTTTAGCCGTGTTGATAAGAACAAGGTACAGTCGTAATTCAACCCTGATTGTTGCTACTACATCCTCACTCACCTGGGAGGCAGAAGTCAGATTTTGATTGGTACCCTGTGACACACGCGCATTTTCCTCCAGTGCAATCAGAATGTGGAAGGTTGCTGCAGTCCGTAAGATTTGTGCAAGTTGTTCCTAAAACTGGAATGAAAAAGAAGTTTTAGCGTTAATTCAATTTCTTTGTAACACATTAGCATCGCTTGTAACACATTATTTCCTCTGGACTCTTGGCCCTTGAACCTACGTTACTAGCTTTTAATCAGAAATATTAATTTTCAGAAAAGTGCTCAGAGAGAAATGGACTCTAAAAATGAAATGGAATTAGTCAGTATTGTTCGGTTTTCTATTTCAACGCACTGCTCCGATTTGTTTAGAACGGTAGAAAATGAAGCCAAAAGCGATCTGTTGGAAAAACTTCAACTTTTCCGATAAATGCTTCATCAGGAGTGCATTATAATTAATAAATTCAGGCTTGACTTTGTGGAACCTCTCCATATCGGGAATCAATATTTAATAATTAAGTAATGGTCCACTAAATACATTTATTCTTTACCACCAGGACTAGGTGGAGCCACCGAATGTATCCGGAGTACATTAGGTGGCTCCACCTAGACTGTGTGAGTTTAACAAATTCTAAATTACTCACTTTTATTTCTGTTGTTAAAAAATCCCGCATTCATTGATCAATTGAGTTGCTCATTGCAATACAAGATCAAGAAGGAAATCTTAGAGGTACACTTATTTCTGGGGTGTTTCTACTTTGCCTCATACTCCTGGAGTGCTTTTCCCGGTATCTCCTCCCTTATCAGTGGCGAATTCTCTTTAATGACTTCAAAGACGTCAAAACGACGTCTTTGAGGCACCGGTTTTAATTTTAAAATTTCATTTTTATTCAAGCTAGTCTCAATGTGGTGAGCCAGGTGAGTAGGGAGAAATATACGACAGTGATTTGATTATTAATACAAATCTCAGGAAGTTACAGGTAGGTATTAGTGGCTCAGGCGTTGTCGTACCCGGGGAAGGCCATTCGGCCGCTGCTCGGCCTCTATCTAACGACGAACATACTTTGATGCAACCAGATGCATGTTCATTTTCTCGGTCAAAATGTCGCGATATGACCCAAACGAGATTTGAAGCGTTTCATCAAGTTTTCTGACAGTCTGATTACAGATGGCGCGAAAATGATACTACATTTTCTGAGTGATACTGCCATCAGTTGACGTCGGAGGTTTTCCTGGGTTTAGGATTGTCTTAAATTGGCTGACGACCAATTTTGAATAACATATACCATTCATAAGGCTGCGTGTGACTAAAAGCAATATCTTAATAAGTCGCCGTCAAAATTTGGAAGTTTTCCGTAAAAGATTTCCATAGTTACACGCAAAATTTCACGTTGCAACGTTGATCCCCGAACTTTGGACATAGAGAAAGTCGCCGCGGCGACTGAAATAGCTTCCTCTAATCCATGTAATGGATACAAAACAATATTTTAACTAACGAAAAACCAATGGTACTCGGGAGGAAATGAATAATGCAGCACCGCCTATCAGGCGTTGCTAGAACATTCCGTTACCGAGCACTAAAAAAATTCCCTTAATTTTTTTAGCATCTGTCGTATCCTCATATGGGAGCCAACTTTTGCGCCATTTGCATGGAAATAACGCATTTCGACTACAGTTACGGCATTATTTCGCTGATAACATGAAGGAAACTTGAAAATTTTCGATTTCCCTGTATTTTGCGCTTTCTATAAAGAGTTTCAATTCAAAACTAATGTTATGCTTTCTCGTTCAATTTTACACATTTCTATTGTAACCTGAGCAGATGACTCAAGAGCAGACGTAAAAGTTTCAACGTTCAAGAATGAACTATACCAAAAGTTGCACGGGAATTGGTAATTTTATATCAGCGTAAGATTATACACGAATTAAAGTAACGCCATGAAATTTTTCAGAATGTTATGAATAAATAAATTTGACGTGAGGTGTAAACCATCAGTGATGGAAAGAAATCAATGTTAATACCGTGGCAATCTCAGCCACTATAAGCATCAACAGACATCAATACGAAGATTTAACTGCCGCTCCTCTCTCAACTCAGCCAATAGCTTAATTCTTACGCAGTTTTGACTTTTACGTCGCATTTAATATTTGATTGCTGCATTCCATTCTTTGTCTCCCTCTAAAGTATTTATCCTTCTTTTCTCTCTAATGGTGTCCTTAGTTATTATCTTTCTCAAATGTCTCGGGGGCTAAGAGGCAGGCCTATTATGTGTGGGGGCGGGTGCCTTTTTAGCGAGTCCGGAACTGCCACCATAAAGAATTTTTTAATAAATCATGCTACAAATGATACTCATAATCATATCGCGCATGAGGTATCATGAAATATTTCTTTCTTTTGAAAGCACTCCTGAAACAATCACGGGATTTTCACATATATCCAGCACTTAACCAACGGAAGGATATTGGAATCTCTGTTTTACAGACAAACTCGTAGGCACCAGGTGTCAGCTGGTGTCGCATGGCATCAACTCCTCAACCCCTTCTAACTACTTCAAGGCCCGCCAAAAAGAGTCGTTTTATGACGCTGCGGAGCCATTCGCGCGGTCTGTTTCGGGTGTTCATATTTTGATGGCTGTAGGATCTACATTTCATTTGTTAAAAATAGTAAGATTTATTTTCACAATAATGAAATATGCTGGTTTATGTCCAATATTCTTAAATCAAATAAAATAGTTATTTTTACCTCCAAAGTATCCTGTCGTCAAGAATTCTTGTGAAATAGTGCTTTTGATTTCTATTTCTCTAATACGGTATAATGAGTTGAACTAAAGAACTACTTAATGACTATAATTGCACATCACATACATTTATAAGTATTTTATCTAAAAAAAGATAGACTCTTATATGTAATGTAATTGATTATAATGACGCTGATTCAAAGTCAATGGTAGTAAATGTTATTTGATCCAGCCATGAACAACTAATCTAAACAAAAGAACACGATTAATACTTTCACCATTTTCCAAAAACTGAAAGATATATTTTTAAACAATAAATACATTTTTATTCATTCTTTTTTATGTACTATCTGCAGTCTTTTTCATCTTCACTACTTGAGCTCAGTAAATGTTTTTCACTCGGTAACAACAGATTCATATCCTCTTTCGGCATGCTTGATGTTTTCTACGGGGAAACTGGTGACGAGTTCGAATTACAGGATCTGATGTGAGAAGTAATCTTCGAAATAAATCTCATTGGTAGCCACTTGGGAATTTTTCTCGTGAAACGCTCACGAAAGTTTCTTGTCCTCATTACTAGCCTCTATTGCTTCTTCTGAGAGTTGTCACAAAGGAGGAATCGAGTCTTTCGCAATATCTGCTCCTTGAAGTACTTTGAAGATAATACTATGAACTTTTTATGGCATATAATACCTCGGGTATGGTTTCACAAATCTTTGGTTTACTCCCAGCAGTAATTCCTATATGTTTCCTCTTTAACGCAGAGACCACTAGAAATTGTCTTCAGTATTATGGAGAACCCTGTAATGAGGCTAACGTCATTCCTATAACATGAATCGAAATCTATTAGATTAGACTTACAAATAAAATTACAAATGATTTTAAATAATAATGCTCTGAAACAGGAAATAATAGTTGTTGAAGGCAATATTTTCTCCATACCTGTTTTCTCCATGCAGAAGATAGCTTGGGATTATCAAAGAATCGCCCAGCCGAGTTCCCGTCGTTAGTTGTTCCGTTTCCCGGCCTCGGTACACCCACAATCAATCCCATTTGTTTCTCTGAAAGAATTTTGCAGCTTAGCCATTCTGTTTCGCAGTAGTTGTCTGTACTTTCCACGCGCCTTTTTGAGAGGTTTTGTATTAGTATTTAGTTTAGTATTGATGCTGCAAATAAAAGAGTTGCCGTGGAATAAGAATATCTCAGGCTTTTTGTTGTCCTTCTTTTTAATCTTTCGCTGGAACCATGGAAACATATTTCGTGACGTCCACGTGTACTGTCTAACGTAAGATAAAATCTATATAACGCTGTACAAGGACTATAAATTGACTTAATTATGCAAATAAACTTACAGGCAGGAGTTGAAGTACTCGGCAAATATTCGAGCTAGTATTCCGGAAAATTAAAAACCGTCTTCAGCCATTTATCGTGACGCTTCAGAAATCCCTTGTGGTGTTTAGAACACACCTCCTGCTTCTTCACGTACTTTCTAAAAAATTGCGTTTGGATACAAGTAATGAACTTAATATGTTCCTTATGTGAATCCAAACGCAACATTCTAGCGATTTATTTCAATAGATAACTTTTTGCGTATATAAGGATTGATGCCCAGACTTCAATAAAGTGTTATGCAGCTGAAACGTGAAAAAATCGACGGAAGGGATTTTTTTGGGCAAGCATTTATAAAACTAAAGAGAGCCAGAAAATAAATGGATATTATAAAAATAATTAAAAATATACCGACGCCCCAAAATTGCAATATTTGGTTCGAATGTAGTGATGCAAAATGAAAATGGCACTAATACTGATAATTTAGTTCCGGAACTACGTAAAGAATTAAAGCGTATTTTAGTCAAAAGTTTGAAAAACCTTTATAGCCAAGAATTAAACAAGTTATTGTGCAACACATACCTTAAAAATGCCACAAAAGTAGAAAATAAGATGAAATATCACTACTAATGCCAGCAAAAATAGTGATTTTAGTTGGATATCGGACATTGAAACAGACACGGGTAAAAGCCGAAGCACTTAGATTTCAAGGATAGCAGAAGGGACAAGCATGCAGAACTGTTCCCCATCATACCAGAAATACAACTGAATGTGCACGTGCATTTCGTTGGAGCAAAGAGAATTAGCTCCCGAAATATCCGCAACAAGCCGCACGAAGGGCTCCGCTGTGACATAAAACGACCCTCTTTAGCAGGCTTTGAAATAGACATATAGTGGGTTGGGAAGTTGATGCCATGTGACATCAGCTGACGCCTGGTGCCTTCGAAAGGCAGTTTGTCTGTCAAACAGAGATGCACATATCCTTCCGGAGGCGAAGTGCTGGACATATGTGAAAATCCCGTGATTGTTTCAGGAGTGCATTCAAAAGAAAGAAGTATTTCATGATACCTCTTGCGGTTTCCCGCGATATGATTATAAGATATTTTGTAGGATGATTTATTAAAAAATTCTTTATGGTGGCTCCCTACAATCTCTTCTATATCGATGATCACTGTAGGAAAGTGAATGTGGCCATATCGTATCCACACACTTTCGGCATCATCGTACTCCCCGTCGCCGGCGGGCGGAACCGGACTCGACCGCGCGCTCGAAAAAACGATGTAAAATTCGGGGTTGCAGATAGGCGCAAGGTTTCTCTTTAGATTCACAATCTAGAAGCTTTGAAAAATGACTTAGCATGAGTCACTTAGCGTAACCGGTAGGCACCAACTACTTTCTCTCAACAAACATGTAAAAATTTGTTCTGAAAATAGGCTCCGCCATTTTTTTGTGTGTCTATGGTTAATAACAAAATTAAATCTTTTATAAACCATCAAATGAAAGGAAAAGAACTGTGTTATAAAATGGTTTAAAAAATTTTCCATAAGTTTTCCATAAATTTTGGTAATTCAAAGAGAAAATCAAAGATGGGCTTTTTTTGCGAAATTTGTTCAACTTTGACCCAATATATATAATGTTAATGTGCAGGTACAAGAAATAAATAAATACGGCATGTCATGCACAAACTATTTGATAATGTTACTGTGAAAATTTAACTTCCGGACTCCAAAAAAAACGTTTTGGAGGTTTTGGCTAGCTTTTTACGATTTCAGCCAACTGTGTGTCGTCTCTAAGGTAATCTTATGGGAATGCAGTTCAGACTTTTTCGCAGAAAAATATAAAAATTATATGCCGAAGATCGTTCCGCGTACTTAAAATGTATTATTAGAAATAATTCTCCCGCCAATTTCCGGCATCAGGAGTGGCTAGAGTGGGAGGCTATGAGATATTTGACAGATATTCCCTGTTGAAAAAGAATACAACACTCGTTCATTTGCGGCGCATGGTTCATCCGTAATTACTTACTTGTCTTACAAGACTTCTTATCTTCTGCTGCGTCGAACCCGACTTTGCACGTGCATGTCATGGAACCATCACTCCCTGTGCAGTCCGCATTCGTATCCACTGCTGTGCATTCACTTGCGACAGTGCAGGGATCACCAATCATGGAAACTAAAATAAATACGAAAGACAATCAAAGATTTTTACTTATTCAATTCATGCATATTGACATTTGCTCTCGTTCCTAAGTGTCATTTGGTAATTGTTATTGTTCCTATGTAAAAAATCAGGTTCATGCATTGTTAAGTAAATGACTTCCGAATGTTCTCCAACTCACATAGGTCTCCACTTCCCAAAATGTCTAAATATTTATCGTGAGTAATTTGTTTCTATTGAGCATTAGTATTTACGATTTAGGTGATCTTTTCCTAGATATTTGTGGAACTTGCATCACCCAAACCTCCATTTATAGTGAACTTCTTAATTGTTGAGAATTTCGACCACGGATTTTCATTGTATACAATTAATCGAGATAACAGGATAGGATACCATAATTACTTACCATGCTTACGTTTTGGTGTTAGATGACTTGCGTATGCTACGAGGTTTTCCCAATACAGATTTACCGCAAGCAATATACGTCAACTATAATCTACTCTGCAGTAACAATGTATGTTTAATAAGTTGTCATATATTTTAAGAAATAAATACAAGTTTGGTGCAGTTTTTTCGACTCTCTGTTGAACACATAATAAAATTCGCATGCAATGTAGATGAATGAGTATGTAAATTGGCGCACTTTGACCAGAGATCCAAATCGTTGGAAGATTATTTATAACTTTATAGAGAATTAGCTTTGATCGAGTTTTATTTTTTCACTTTTTTGGAAATTACTTTTTAATAACCTATAATGAACACCAGTATGTGAGAAAAATATGGCCTAGTTAATATCCAACAAGCAATTATTCCGGTCGTCACTGATAACCAAGCGGAGAATTTTAAGAACACCAAACTAAATTTTTGAGAGGCCACTATTTCCCTCATCCGTGTGTAAAAATTACAGGAAAAGGTAAATGAGATCTTTAATAAGACATTCCTTTTTCCATCTATTTTCCTGGATGATTTAAGATTTTTAAAAGAGATATTCCAATGTGAAATATCTTATGGCTTGTCGACAAACGTGTTTTTTCTTCAACTTAACTCATTAGATTTCATTCTATCTGCTTTCTTCTTTCCTTCACCGAAAAATTCTCACGAGTGTTACGAACGAATACGAAAACTCTCCGCTTGTGTGGGTAGTTTCGCAAGAGTTCGAAAAGGTACCGATAGAAATTTTTAAAATCTGTTCAAGGGCTTGAATGCTTGAAATACTATAGTTTTTTCAACGTCTAACATGCTAATTTTATTTATAACCATCCCGAATGTATGCATAGAGAATATATTAAGGTATATTTATTATTATCTGCAAATGTCAGTAAATATCACTTACTGAATGGATATATCATAGATATGTAGAGCATAATTTGGCTCAAATACTGGTGCTTAGCAAAACTCGTTATAAGCAAAGCGATACTAACGGAATATATCTTAAAATGGTTTAATTTTACTTCGGATTTGTCATTATTCACTCTAAGGGAAACTTTGCTCTCAGTCGCAGCGATGATAGTCCTATAATATGCGTTAACCAAAGTTCATCGTATTTTCTCTTCATAATTTGGAGGCAATCAAATCATGGACACATTTTATTTCGTGTTTTTCCCTGTTCCCACTACAACATTGACTTTCGTTTGTGAGAAATTGAATTTCGCTACAGAGGGGATTCTGATGAAATTTTCACCCACTTATTTCAAGGGCGAGAAAATGTGGTATTCATTTCTTTTTTTGATGTGTATTTCTATTAAGTGGTGTCTTGGTAAATGATCGTGTCAGTGCTTCTGAGAAATGTGAAGTATCCTTTCTTCGCATTTATCCGGTATGTCAACTGTAATCCGAGATTCCGTTAAATTAACGTGGGAAGGTTTACGTCAATTGTGTTATTAAGGCACCATTTTAATTTAAACTGACATATTCCATCGTGCACCTACAAGAGACTAATAGAGTCAATAGAGTATTCTATCGATACTCAAATTCTTATGGATCAACTTTCGTAAGTCTTGTATTCGGGCTTTCACTGCAACGCAGTTCACTCAACACTATAGATTACAATATATATAATGACTACAGCGTTAATGCAAACGGATACGCTGTGACAGACAAACCAATTGAAGACATAAGGTTGCTAGGGAATCTCAGGAAATAACATTTTGGGTGTAATAATCTACAACATGTTCAATTTCTTTCTGTATGCTAACTAGAAAACCGTAATCCACTTAAATGAACAAACCAATCATGGTCATGTCCTTCAAATCTGCAATAACAACTCAATGGGATAAAAATACTCAAGTATTAATCAGCTCACATATTCCCTGGATCTAACGTGGCGTTGGCGGCAGAGAGACTAGAAGCCTCTAGACCTTTTAGTATAATATAGCAAATTTTTTCCACAGCATTCTTTCATAGAATTTCTTCCTTGACTCACTCGTCCATTCGATACGTTCGCTTACCCAGAATTATTTGAGAATAAGCCGAGAGGTAACACATTTCCTCGATCATAAGTCGAAATTCCGTGTCTCTTGATGGAATGGTATATCCCAACTACGTAGATTTACATTCAATTAAAATGAAAAAGTGTGGATTAAATATTAATTTCACCCAAATTTTAATACGAATACTTTAAATTCATTTCCATTTTATTATTTCCCTGTAATGAAAACAAAGACGACAAACCACCACAAAGAAAGTAAGTTTTTCGTAGAATTTTTTTTTCTGGAACTTGAATTTTAATTTATAATTACCTTTATTTTATCGACATTCTAAGTACAAATCGTCAACAAATCAAAACTCATAAGCATTATTTATACAGTCGAGCGTAATATTTGAATTATGTATCGTTTTTGTAATGGTAGTGACCTCTCATTGGTGGATAAAAAACTTTGCCACTTTAGTCAGGACTATTAATGTACTGTGATTTAATACGATAAAAATCGGCTTGGTACTTATAGTACGACGGAGTATTTGGTATGAACTTAGGCGGTTTAAGTGGATGTCGAAACTCGCCAGCGAAGTAATACGGTCCTCAGTGAGACGGTCCTCTGCCAAAATTCGAACGGATCGCGGTGAAAATATTTTTGATGGCAAGTGTGAGTATGATATGCCGAAGATCGCTCCGATTTTTTGAATGATGTTATAGCTAACAAATTTCCCCTTTAATTTACGGCAAGGCGTGAGTGGGAGGACAAGAGACATTTAGATACAGAAGTACAACACTCGTTCAATTTGCGGCACATTGTTCATCAGTATATACTTACTTGTCTTACAAGACTTCTTATCTTCTGCTGCGTAGAACCCGACTTTGCACGTGCATGCCATGGAACCAGGCTTCCCCGTGCAGTCCGCATTCGGATCCAACTTAGTGCATTCAGTTCCGGCAGTGCAGGGATCACCAATCATGGAAACTAAAAATAAAAACGAAAGACAATCAAAGATTTTTACTTATTCAGATCATGTATATTGACATTTGCTCTCGTTCCTAAGTGTCATTTGGTAATTGTTATTGTTACTAAGTATAAAGTCAGGTTCATGCAATGTTATATGAATGCACTGCAAATGTTCTCCAACTCACATAGGTCTCCACTTCCCAAAATGTCTAAATATTTATCGTGAGTAATTTGTTTAATTGAATATTAGTATTTACGTCGATCATTTCCTAGATATTTGTGGCACTTGCGTTGCCCAAAACCTCTATTTGACAATGCAATTCTTAATTGTTGAGAATTTCCACCACGGATTATCATTGTATACAATTAATCGAGATAACAGGATAGGATACCATAATTACTTACCATGCTTACGTTTTGGTGTTAGATGACTTCCGTATGCTACGAGGTATTCCCAATACAGACTTCCCGCAAGCAAAATACCTCAACTACAATCTACTCTGCAGGAACAATGTATGTTTAATAAGTTGTCATATATTTTAAGAAATAAATACAAGTTTGGTGCTGTATTTTCGACTCTCTGTTGAGCACATAATAAAATTCGCATGAAATGTAAATGAAATAGTATATGAATTGCAACACTTTCACCTTAGATCCAAATCGTTGGAAGATTATTTATATCTTTTTAGATGATAAGCTTTGATAGAGTTTTATTTTTTCTCTTTATCGGAAATTAATTCTTATTAACGCATAACGAACACCAGTATGTGAGAAAAATGTGGCCTAGTTAATATCCAATAAGCAATTATTCCGGTCGTCACTGACTACCAAGGGTAGAATTTTAAGAACACCATACATAAGTTTTGAGAGGCCATTATTTCCCTCATCCGTGTGTAAAAAGTACAGGGAAAGGTAAATGAGATTTTAAAAGGGATTTTCAATTCTCCACCTTTTTCAATTAATGATTAAAAAATGAAAAATTGATATTCTAATTTGAAATTGTATACGGGTCGTCGACAAACATGTTTTTATTTCAATTTAAATGATTACTTTTCATTCTCTCTTCAGTATATTTCTGCCGTCTTCTTTCCTTCACAAGAAATTCTCATGAGAGTTACAAACGAATACGAAAACTCTCCGCTTGTGCTATGCGGGGAGCTTCGCAAGAGTTCGAAATGGTACCGATAGAAATTTTTAAAATCTGTTCAAGGGCTTGAATGCTTGAAATACTATAGTTTTTTCAACGTCTAACATGCTAATTTTATTTATAACCATCCCGAATGTATGCATAGAGAATATATTAAGGTATATTTATTATTATCTGCAAATGTCAGTAAATATCACTTACTGAATGGATATATCATAGATATGTAGAGCATAATTTGGCTCAAATACTGGTGCTTAGCAAAACTCGTTATAAGCAAAGCGATACTAACGGAATATATCTTAAAATGGTTTAATTTTACTTCGGATTTGTCATTATTCACTCTAAGGGAAACTTTGCTCTCAGTCGCAGCGATGATAGTCCTATAATATGCGTTAACCAAAGTTCATCGTATTTTCTCTTCATAATTTGGAGGCAATCAAATCATGGACACATTTTATTTCGTGTTTTTCCCTGTTCCCACTACAACATTGACTTTCGTTTGTGAGAAATTGAATTTCGCTACAGAGGGGATTCTGATGAAATTTTCACCCACTTATTTCAAGGGCGAGAAAATGTGGTATTCATTTCTTTTTTTGATGTGTATTTCTATTAAGTGGTGTCTTGGTAAATGATCGTGTCAGTGCTTCTGAGAAATGTGAAGTATCCTTTCTTCGCATTTATCCGGTATGTCAACTGTAATCCGAGATTCCGTTAAATTAACGTGGGAAGGTTTACGTCAATTGTGTTATTAAGGCACCATTTTAATTTAAACTGACATATTCCATCGTGCACCTACAAGAGACTAATAGAGTCAATAGAGTATTCTATCGATACTCAAATTCTTATGGATCAACTTTCGTAAGTCTTGTATTCGGGCTTTCACTGCAACGCAGTTCACTCAACACTATAGATTACAATATATATAATGACTACAGCGTTAATGCAAACGGATACGCTGTGACAGACAAACCAATTGAAGACATAAGGTTGCTAGGGAATCTCAGGAAATAACATTTTGGGTGTAATAATCTACAACATGTTCAATTTCTTTCTGTATGCTAACTAGAAAACCGTAATCCACTTAAATGAACAAACCAATCATGGTCATGTCCTTCAAATCTGCAATAACAACTCAATGGGATAAAAATACTCAAGTATTAATCAGCTCACATATTCCCTGGATCTAACGTGGCGTTGGCGGCAGAGAGACTAGAAGCCTCTAGACCTTTTAGTATAATATAGCAAATTTTTTCCACAGCATTCTTTCATAGAATTTCTTCCTTGACTCACTCGTCCATTCGATACGTTCGCTTACCCAGAATTATTTGAGAATAAGCCGAGAGGTAACACATTTCCTCGATCATAAGTCGAAATTCCGTGTCTCTTGATGGAATGGTATATCCCAACTACGTAGATTTACATTCAATTAAAATGAAAAAGTGTGGATTAAATATTAATTTCACCCAAATTTTAATACGAATACTTTAAATTCATTTCCATTTTATTATTTCCCTGTAATGAAAACAAAGACGACAAACCACCACAAAGAAAGTAAGTTTTTCGTAGAATTTTTTTTTCTGGAACTTGAATTTTAATTTATAATTACCTTTATTTTATCGACATTCTAAGTACAAATCGTCAACAAATCAAAACTCATAAGCATTATTTATACAGTCGAGCGTAATATTTGAATTATGTATCGTTTTTGTAATGGTAGTGACCTCTCATTGGTGGATAAAAAACTTTGCCACTTTAGTCAGGACTATTAATGTACTGTGATTTAATACGATAAAAATCGGCTTGGTACTTATAGTACGACGGAGTATTTGGTATGAACTTAGGCGGTTTAAGTGGATGTCGAAACTCGCCAGCGAAGTAATACGGTCCTCAGTGAGACGGTCCTCTGCCAAAATTCGAACGGATCGCGGTGAAAATATTTTTGATGGCAAGTGTGAGTATGATATGCCGAAGATCGCTCCGATTTTTTGAATGATGTTATAGCTAACAAATTTCCCCTTTAATTTACGGCAAGGCGTGAGTGGGAGGACAAGAGACATTTAGATACAGAAGTACGACACTCGTTCAATTTGCGGCACATTGTTCATCAGTATATACTTACTTGTCTTACAAGACTTCTTATCTTCTGCTGCGTAGAACCCGACTTTGCACGTGCATTTCTTGGAACCATCACTCCCCGTGCAGTCCGCATTCGCATTCACGGCTGTGCATTCACTTGTCACAGTGCAGGGATCACCAATCATGGAAACTAAAAATAAAAACGAAAGACAATCAAAGATTTTTACTTATTCAGATCATGTATATTGACATTTGCTCTCGTTCCTAAGTGTCATTTGGTAATTGTTATTGTTACTAAGTATAAAGTCAGGTTCATGCAATGTTATATGAATGCACTGCAAATGTTCTCCAACTCACATAGGTCTCCACTTCCCAAAATGTCTACATATTTATCGTGAGTAATTTGTTTTTATTGAACATTAGTATTTACGTCGATCTTTTCCGAGCTATTTGTGGCACTTGCATCGCCCAAACCTCCATTTATAGTGAACTTCTTAATTGTTGAGAATTTCGACCACGGATTTTCATTGTATACAATTAATCGAGATAACAGGATAGGATACCATAATTACTTACCATGCTTACGTTTTGGTGTTAGATGACTTCCGTATGCTACGAGGTATTCCCAATACAGACTTCCCGCAAGCAAAATACCTCAACTACAATCTACTCTGCAGGAACAATGTATGTTTAATAAGTTGTCATATATTTTAAGAAATAAATACAAGTTTGGTGCTGTATTTTCGACTCTCTGTTGAGCACATAATAAAATTCGCATGAAATGTAAATGAAATAGTATATGAATTGCAACACTTTCACCTTAGATCCAAATCGTTGGAAGATTATTTATATCTTTTTAGATGATAAGCTTTGATAGAGTTTTATTTTTTCTCTTTATCGGAAATTAATTCTTATTAACGCATAACGAACACCAGTATGTGAGAAAAATGTGGCCTAGTTAATATCCAATAAGCAATTATTCCGGTCGTCACTGACTACCAAGGGTAGAATTTTAAGAACACCATACATAAGTTTTGAGAGGCCATTATTTCCCTCATCCGTGTGTAAAAAGTACAGGGAAAGGTAAATGAGATTTTAAAAGGGATTTTCAATTCTCCACCTTTTTCAATTAATGATTAAAAAATGAAAAATTGATATTCTAATTTGAAATTGTATACGGGTCGTCGACAAACATGTTTTTAATTCAATTTAAATGATTACTTTTCATTCTCTCTTCAGTATATTTCTGCCGTCTTCTTTCCTTCACAAGAAATTCTCATGAGAGTTACAAACGAATACGAAAACTCTCCGCTTGTGCTATGCGGGGAGCTTCGCAAGAGTTCGAAATGGTACCGATAGAAATTTTTAAAATCTGTTCAAGGGCTTGAATGCTTGAAATACTATAGTTTTTTCAACGTCTAACATGCTAATTTTATTTATAACCATCCCGAATGTATGCATAGAGAATATATTAAGGTATATTTATTATTATCTGCAAATGTCAGTAAATATCACTTACTGAATGGATATATCATAGATATGTAGAGCATAATTTGGCTCAAATACTGGTGCTTAGCAAAACTCGTTATAAGCAAAGCGATACTAACGGAATATATCTTAAAATGGTTTAATTTTACTTCGGATTTGTCATTATTCACTCTAAGGGAAACTTTGCTCTCAGTCGCAGCGATGATAGTCCTATAATATGCGTTAACCAAAGTTCATCGTATTTTCTCTTCATAATTTGGAGGCAATCAAATCATGGACACATTTTATTTCGTGTTTTTCCCTGTTCCCACTACAACATTGACTTTCGTTTGTGAGAAATTGAATTTCGCTACAGAGGGGATTCTGATGAAATTTTCACCCACTTATTTCAAGGGCGAGAAAATGTGGTATTCATTTCTTTTTTTGATGTGTATTTCTATTAAGTGGTGTCTTGGTAAATGATCGTGTCAGTGCTTCTGAGAAATGTGAAGTATCCTTTCTTCGCATTTATCCGGTATGTCAACTGTAATCCGAGATTCCGTTAAATTAACGTGGGAAGGTTTACGTCAATTGTGTTATTAAGGCACCATTTTAATTTAAACTGACATATTCCATCGTGCACCTACAAGAGACTAATAGAGTCAATAGAGTATTCTATCGATACTCAAATTCTTATGGATCAACTTTCGTAAGTCTTGTATTCGGGCTTTCACTGCAACGCAGTTCACTCAACACTATAGATTACAATATATATAATGACTACAGCGTTAATGCAAACGGATACGCTGTGACAGACAAACCAATTGAAGACATAAGGTTGCTAGGGAATCTCAGGAAATAACATTTTGGGTGTAATAATCTACAACATGTTCAATTTCTTTCTGTATGCTAACTAGAAAACCGTAATCCACTTAAATGAACAAACCAATCATGGTCATGTCCTTCAAATCTGCAATAACAACTCAATGGGATAAAAATACTCAAGTATTAATCAGCTCACATATTCCCTGGATCTAACGTGGCGTTGGCGGCAGAGAGACTAGAAGCCTCTAGACCTTTTAGTATAATATAGCAAATTTTTTCCACAGCATTCTTTCATAGAATTTCTTCCTTGACTCACTCGTCCATTCGATACGTTCGCTTACCCAGAATTATTTGAGAATAAGCCGAGAGGTAACACATTTCCTCGATCATAAGTCGAAATTCCGTGTCTCTTGATGGAATGGTATATCCCAACTACGTAGATTTACATTCAATTAAAATGAAAAAGTGTGGATTAAATATTAATTTCACCCAAATTTTAATACGAATACTTTAAATTCATTTCCATTTTATTATTTCCCTGTAATGAAAACAAAGACGACAAACCACCACAAAGAAAGTAAGTTTTTCGTAGAATTTTTTTTTCTGGAACTTGAATTTTAATTTATAATTACCTTTATTTTATCGACATTCTAAGTACAAATCGTCAACAAATCAAAACTCATAAGCATTATTTATACAGTCGAGCGTAATATTTGAATTATGTATCGTTTTTGTAATGGTAGTGACCTCTCATTGGTGGATAAAAAACTTTGCCACTTTAGTCAGGACTATTAATGTACTGTGATTTAATACGATAAAAATCGGCTTGGTACTTATAGTACGACGGAGTATTTGGTATGAACTTAGGCGGTTTAAGTGGATGTCGAAACTCGCCAGCGAAGTAATACGGTCCTCAGTGAGACGGTCCTCTGCCAAAATTCGAACGGATCGCGGTGAAAATGTTATCGCTGCCAAGTGTGAGTATGATATGCCGAAGATCGCTCCGATTTTTTGAATGATGTTATAGCTAACAAATTTCCCCTTTAATTTACGGCAAGGCGTGAGTGGGAGGACAAGAGACATTTAGATACAGAAGTACGACACTCGTTCAATTTGCGGCACATTGTTCATCAGTATATACTTACTTGTCTTACAAGACTTCTTATCTTCTGCTGCGTAGAACCCGACTTTGCACGTGCATTTCTTGGAACCATCACTCCCCGTGCAGTCCGCATTCGCATTCACGGCTGTGCATTCACTTGTCACAGTGCAGGGATCACCAATCATGGAAACTAAAAATAAAAACGAAAGACAATCAAAGATTTTTACTTATTCAGATCATGTATATTGACATTTGCTCTCGTTCCTAAGTGTCATTTGGTAATTGTTATTGTTACTAAGTATAAAGTCAGGTTCATGCAATGTTATATGAATGCACTGCAAATGTTCTCCAACTCACATAGGTCTCCACTTCCCAAAATGTCTACATATTTATCGTGAGTAATTTGTTTTTATTGAACATTAGTATTTACGTCGATCTTTTCCGAGCTATTTGTGGCACTTGCATCGCCCAAACCTCCATTTATAGTGAACTTCTTAATTGTTGAGAATTTCGACCACGGATTTTCATTGTATACAATTAATCGAGATAACAGGATAGGATACCATAATTACTTACCATGCTTACGTTTTGGTGTTAGATGACTTCCGTATGCTACGAGGTATTCCCAATACAGACTTCCCGCAAGCAAAATACCTCAACTACAATCTACTCTGCAGGAACAATGTATGTTTAATAAGTTGTCATATATTTTAAGAAATAAATACAAGTTTGGTGCTGTATTTTCGACTCTCTGTTGAGCACATAATAAAATTCGCATGAAATGTAAATGAAATAGTATATGAATTGCAACACTTTCACCTTAGATCCAAATCGTTGGAAGATTATTTATATCTTTTTAGATGATAAGCTTTGATAGAGTTTTATTTTTTCTCTTTATCGGAAATTAATTCTTATTAACGCATAACGAACACCAGTATGTGAGAAAAATGTGGCCTAGTTAATATCCAATAAGCAATTATTCCGGTCGTCACTGACTACCAAGGGTAGAATTTTAAGAACACCATACATAAGTTTTGAGAGGCCATTATTTCCCTCATCCGTGTGTAAAAAGTACAGGGAAAGGTAAATGAGATTTTAAAAGGGATTTTCAATTCTCCACCTTTTTCAATTAATGATTAAAAAATGAAAAATTGATATTCTAATTTGAAATTGTATACGGGTCGTCGACAAACATGTTTTTAATTCAATTTAAATGATTACTTTTCATTCTCTCTTCAGTATATTTCTGCCGTCTTCTTTCCTTCACAAGAAATTCTCATGAGAGTTACAAACGAATACGAAAACTCTCCGCTTGTGCTATGCGGGGAGCTTCGCAAGAGTTCGAAATGGTACCGATAGAAATTTTTAAAATCTGTTCAAGGGCTTGAATGCTTGAAATACTATAGTTTTTTCAACGTCTAACATGCTAATTTTATTTATAACCATCCCGAATGTATGCATAGAGAATATATTAAGGTATATTTATTATTATCTGCAAATGTCAGTAAATATCACTTACTGAATGGATATATCATAGATATGTAGAGCATAATTTGGCTCAAATACTGGTGCTTAGCAAAACTCGTTATAAGCAAAGCGATACTAACGGAATATATCTTAAAATGGTTTAATTTTACTTCGGATTTGTCATTATTCACTCTAAGGGAAACTTTGCTCTCAGTCGCAGCGATGATAGTCCTATAATATGCGTTAACCAAAGTTCATCGTATTTTCTCTTCATAATTTGGAGGCAATCAAATCATGGACACATTTTATTTCGTGTTTTTCCCTGTTCCCACTACAACATTGACTTTCGTTTGTGAGAAATTGAATTTCGCTACAGAGGGGATTCTGATGAAATTTTCACCCACTTATTTCAAGGGCGAGAAAATGTGGTATTCATTTCTTTTTTTGATGTGTATTTCTATTAAGTGGTGTCTTGGTAAATGATCGTGTCAGTGCTTCTGAGAAATGTGAAGTATCCTTTCTTCGCATTTATCCGGTATGTCAACTGTAATCCGAGATTCCGTTAAATTAACGTGGGAAGGTTTACGTCAATTGTGTTATTAAGGCACCATTTTAATTTAAACTGACATATTCCATCGTGCACCTACAAGAGACTAATAGAGTCAATAGAGTATTCTATCGATACTCAAATTCTTATGGATCAACTTTCGTAAGTCTTGTATTCGGGCTTTCACTGCAACGCAGTTCACTCAACACTATAGATTACAATATATATAATGACTACAGCGTTAATGCAAACGGATACGCTGTGACAGACAAACCAATTGAAGACATAAGGTTGCTAGGGAATCTCAGGAAATAACATTTTGGGTGTAATAATCTACAACATGTTCAATTTCTTTCTGTATGCTAACTAGAAAACCGTAATCCACTTAAATGAACAAACCAATCATGGTCATGTCCTTCAAATCTGCAATAACAACTCAATGGGATAAAAATACTCAAGTATTAATCAGCTCACATATTCCCTGGATCTAACGTGGCGTTGGCGGCAGAGAGACTAGAAGCCTCTAGACCTTTTAGTATAATATAGCAAATTTTTTCCACAGCATTCTTTCATAGAATTTCTTCCTTGACTCACTCGTCCATTCGATACGTTCGCTTACCCAGAATTATTTGAGAATAAGCCGAGAGGTAACACATTTCCTCGATCATAAGTCGAAATTCCGTGTCTCTTGATGGAATGGTATATCCCAACTACGTAGATTTACATTCAATTAAAATGAAAAAGTGTGGATTAAATATTAATTTCACCCAAATTTTAATACGAATACTTTAAATTCATTTCCATTTTATTATTTCCCTGTAATGAAAACAAAGACGACAAACCACCACAAAGAAAGTAAGTTTTTCGTAGAATTTTTTTTTCTGGAACTTGAATTTTAATTTATAATTACCTTTATTTTATCGACATTCTAAGTACAAATCGTCAACAAATCAAAACTCATAAGCATTATTTATACAGTCGAGCGTAATATTTGAATTATGTATCGTTTTTGTAATGGTAGTGACCTCTCATTGGTGGATAAAAAACTTTGCCACTTTAGTCAGGACTATTAATGTACTGTGATTTAATACGATAAAAATCGGCTTGGTACTTATAGTACGACGGAGTATTTGGTATGAACTTAGGCGGTTTAAGTGGATGTCGAAACTCGCCAGCGAAGTAATACGGTCCTCAGTGAGACGGTCCTCTGCCAAAATTCGAACGGATCGCGGTGAAAATGTTATCGCTGCCAAGTGTGAGTATGATATGCCGAAGATCGCTCCGATTTTTTGAATGATGTTATAGCTAACAAATTTCCCCTTTAATTTACGGCAAGGCGTGAGTGGGAGGACAAGAGACATTTAGATACAGAAGTACGACACTCGTTCAATTTGCGGCACATTGTTCATCAGTATATACTTACTTGTCTTACAAGACTTCTTATCTTCTGCTGCGTAGAACCCGACTTTGCACGTGCATTTCTTGGAACCATCACTCCCCGTGCAGTCCGCATTCGCATTCACGGCTGTGCATTCACTTGTCACAGTGCAGGGATCACCAATCATGGAAACTAAAAATAAAAACGAAAGACAATCAAAGATTTTTACTTATTCAGATCATGTATATTGACATTTGCTCTCGTTCCTAAGTGTCATTTGGTAATTGTTATTGTTACTAAGTATAAAGTCAGGTTCATGCAATGTTATATGAATGCACTGCAAATGTTCTCCAACTCACATAGGTCTCCACTTCCCAAAATGTCTACATATTTATCGTGAGTAATTTGTTTTTATTGAACATTAGTATTTACGTCGATCTTTTCCGAGCTATTTGTGGCACTTGCATCGCCCAAACCTCCATTTATAGTGAACTTCTTAATTGTTGAGAATTTCGACCACGGATTTTCATTGTATACAATTAATCGAGATAACAGGATAGGATACCATAATTACTTACCATGCTTACGTTTTGGTGTTAGATGACTTCCGTATGCTACGAGGTATTCCCAATACAGACTTCCCGCAAGCAAAATACCTCAACTACAATCTACTCTGCAGGAACAATGTATGTTTAATAAGTTGTCATATATTTTAAGAAATAAATACAAGTTTGGTGCTGTATTTTCGACTCTCTGTTGAGCACATAATAAAATTCGCATGAAATGTAAATGAAATAGTATATGAATTGCAACACTTTCACCTTAGATCCAAATCGTTGGAAGATTATTTATATCTTTTTAGATGATAAGCTTTGATAGAGTTTTATTTTTTCTCTTTATCGGAAATTAATTCTTATTAACGCATAACGAACACCAGTATGTGAGAAAAATGTGGCCTAGTTAATATCCAATAAGCAATTATTCCGGTCGTCACTGACTACCAAGGGTAGAATTTTAAGAACACCATACATAAGTTTTGAGAGGCCATTATTTCCCTCATCCGTGTGTAAAAAGTACAGGGAAAGGTAAATGAGATTTTAAAAGGGATTTTCAATTCTCCACCTTTTTCAATTAATGATTAAAAAATGAAAAATTGATATTCTAATTTGAAATTGTATACGGGTCGTCGACAAACATGTTTTTATTTCAATTTAAATGATTACTTTTCATTCTCTCTTCAGTATATTTCTGCCGTCTTCTTTCCTTCACAAGAAATTCTCATGAGAGTTACAAACGAATACGAAAACTCTCCGCTTGTGCTATGCGGGGAGCTTCGCAAGAGTTCGAAATGGTACCGATAGAAATTTTTAAAATCTGTTCAAGGGCTTGAATGCTTGAAATACTATAGTTTTTTCAACGTCTAACATGCTAATTTTATTTATAACCATCCCGAATGTATGCATAGAGAATATATTAAGGTATATTTATTATTATCTGCAAATGTCAGTAAATATCACTTACTGAATGGATATATCATAGATATGTAGAGCATAATTTGGCTCAAATACTGGTGCTTAGCAAAACTCGTTATAAGCAAAGCGATACTAACGGAATATATCTTAAAATGGTTTAATTTTACTTCGGATTTGTCATTATTCACTCTAAGGGAAACTTTGCTCTCAGTCGCAGCGATGATAGTCCTATAATATGCGTTAACCAAAGTTCATCGTATTTTCTCTTCATAATTTGGAGGCAATCAAATCATGGACACATTTTATTTCGTGTTTTTCCCTGTTCCCACTACAACATTGACTTTCGTTTGTGAGAAATTGAATTTCGCTACAGAGGGGATTCTGATGAAATTTTCACCCACTTATTTCAAGGGCGAGAAAATGTGGTATTCATTTCTTTTTTTGATGTGTATTTCTATTAAGTGGTGTCTTGGTAAATGATCGTGTCAGTGCTTCTGAGAAATGTGAAGTATCCTTTCTTCGCATTTATCCGGTATGTCAACTGTAATCCGAGATTCCGTTAAATTAACGTGGGAAGGTTTACGTCAATTGTGTTATTAAGGCACCATTTTAATTTAAACTGACATATTCCATCGTGCACCTACAAGAGACTAATAGAGTCAATAGAGTATTCTATCGATACTCAAATTCTTATGGATCAACTTTCGTAAGTCTTGTATTCGGGCTTTCACTGCAACGCAGTTCACTCAACACTATAGATTACAATATATATAATGACTACAGCGTTAATGCAAACGGATACGCTGTGACAGACAAACCAATTGAAGACATAAGGTTGCTAGGGAATCTCAGGAAATAACATTTTGGGTGTAATAATCTACAACATGTTCAATTTCTTTCTGTATGCTAACTAGAAAACCGTAATCCACTTAAATGAACAAACCAATCATGGTCATGTCCTTCAAATCTGCAATAACAACTCAATGGGATAAAAATACTCAAGTATTAATCAGCTCACATATTCCCTGGATCTAACGTGGCGTTGGCGGCAGAGAGACTAGAAGCCTCTAGACCTTTTAGTATAATATAGCAAATTTTTTCCACAGCATTCTTTCATAGAATTTCTTCCTTGACTCACTCGTCCATTCGATACGTTCGCTTACCCAGAATTATTTGAGAATAAGCCGAGAGGTAACACATTTCCTCGATCATAAGTCGAAATTCCGTGTCTCTTGATGGAATGGTATATCCCAACTACGTAGATTTACATTCAATTAAAATGAAAAAGTGTGGATTAAATATTAATTTCACCCAAATTTTAATACGAATACTTTAAATTCATTTCCATTTTATTATTTCCCTGTAATGAAAACAAAGACGACAAACCACCACAAAGAAAGTAAGTTTTTCGTAGAATTTTTTTTTCTGGAACTTGAATTTTAATTTATAATTACCTTTATTTTATCGACATTCTAAGTACAAATCGTCAACAAATCAAAACTCATAAGCATTATTTATACAGTCGAGCGTAATATTTGAATTATGTATCGTTTTTGTAATGGTAGTGACCTCTCATTGGTGGATAAAAAACTTTGCCACTTTAGTCAGGACTATTAATGTACTGTGATTTAATACGATAAAAATCGGCTTGGTACTTATAGTACGACGGAGTATTTGGTATGAACTTAGGCGGTTTAAGTGGATGTCGAAACTCGCCAGCGAAGTAATACGGTCCTCAGTGAGACGGTCCTCTGCCAAAATTCGAACGGATCGCGGTGAAAATGTTATCGCTGCCAAGTGTGAGTATGATATGCCGAAGATCGCTCCGATTTTTTGAATGATGTTATAGCTAACAAATTTCCCCTTTAATTTACGGCAAGGCGTGAGTGGGAGGACAAGAGACATTTAGATACAGAAGTACGACACTCGTTCAATTTGCGGCACATTGTTCATCAGTATATACTTACTTGTCTTACAAGACTTCTTATCTTCTGCTGCGTAGAACCCGACTTTGCACGTGCATTTCTTGGAACCATCACTCCCCGTGCAGTCCGCATTCGCATTCACGGCTGTGCATTCACTTGTCACAGTGCAGGGATCACCAATCATGGAAACTAAAAATAAAAACGAAAGACAATCAAAGATTTTTACTTATTCAGATCATGTATATTGACATTTGCTCTCGTTCCTAAGTGTCATTTGGTAATTGTTATTGTTACTAAGTATAAAGTCAGGTTCATGCAATGTTATATGAATGCACTGCAAATGTTCTCCAACTCACATAGGTCTCCACTTCCCAAAATGTCTACATATTTATCGTGAGTAATTTGTTTTTATTGAACATTAGTATTTACGTCGATCTTTTCCGAGCTATTTGTGGCACTTGCATCGCCCAAACCTCCATTTATAGTGAACTTCTTAATTGTTGAGAATTTCGACCACGGATTTTCATTGTATACAATTAATCGAGATAACAGGATAGGATACCATAATTACTTACCATGCTTACGTTTTGGTGTTAGATGACTTCCGTATGCTACGAGGTATTCCCAATACAGACTTCCCGCAAGCAAAATACCTCAACTACAATCTACTCTGCAGGAACAATGTATGTTTAATAAGTTGTCATATATTTTAAGAAATAAATACAAGTTTGGTGCTGTATTTTCGACTCTCTGTTGAGCACATAATAAAATTCGCATGAAATGTAAATGAAATAGTATATGAATTGCAACACTTTCACCTTAGATCCAAATCGTTGGAAGATTATTTATATCTTTTTAGATGATAAGCTTTGATAGAGTTTTATTTTTTCTCTTTATCGGAAATTAATTCTTATTAACGCATAACGAACACCAGTATGTGAGAAAAATGTGGCCTAGTTAATATCCAATAAGCAATTATTCCGGTCGTCACTGACTACCAAGGGTAGAATTTTAAGAACACCATACATAAGTTTTGAGAGGCCATTATTTCCCTCATCCGTGTGTAAAAAGTACAGGGAAAGGTAAATGAGATTTTAAAAGGGATTTTCAATTCTCCACCTTTTTCAATTAATGATTAAAAAATGAAAAATTGATATTCTAATTTGAAATTGTATACGGGTCGTCGACAAACATGTTTTTAATTCAATTTAAATGATTACTTTTCATTCTCTCTTCAGTATATTTCTGCCGTCTTCTTTCCTTCACAAGAAATTCTCATGAGAGTTACAAACGAATACGAAAACTCTCCGCTTGTGCTATGCGGGGAGCTTCGCAAGAGTTCGAAATGGTACCGATAGAAATTTTTAAAATCTGTTCAAGGGCTTGAATGCTTGAAATACTATAGTTTTTTCAACGTCTAACATGCTAATTTTATTTATAACCATCCCGAATGTATGCATAGAGAATATATTAAGGTATATTTATTATTATCTGCAAATGTCAGTAAATATCACTTACTGAATGGATATATCATAGATATGTAGAGCATAATTTGGCTCAAATACTGGTGCTTAGCAAAACTCGTTATAAGCAAAGCGATACTAACGGAATATATCTTAAAATGGTTTAATTTTACTTCGGATTTGTCATTATTCACTCTAAGGGAAACTTTGCTCTCAGTCGCAGCGATGATAGTCCTATAATATGCGTTAACCAAAGTTCATCGTATTTTCTCTTCATAATTTGGAGGCAATCAAATCATGGACACATTTTATTTCGTGTTTTTCCCTGTTCCCACTACAACATTGACTTTCGTTTGTGAGAAATTGAATTTCGCTACAGAGGGGATTCTGATGAAATTTTCACCCACTTATTTCAAGGGCGAGAAAATGTGGTATTCATTTCTTTTTTTGATGTGTATTTCTATTAAGTGGTGTCTTGGTAAATGATCGTGTCAGTGCTTCTGAGAAATGTGAAGTATCCTTTCTTCGCATTTATCCGGTATGTCAACTGTAATCCGAGATTCCGTTAAATTAACGTGGGAAGGTTTACGTCAATTGTGTTATTAAGGCACCATTTTAATTTAAACTGACATATTCCATCGTGCACCTACAAGAGACTAATAGAGTCAATAGAGTATTCTATCGATACTCAAATTCTTATGGATCAACTTTCGTAAGTCTTGTATTCGGGCTTTCACTGCAACGCAGTTCACTCAACACTATAGATTACAATATATATAATGACTACAGCGTTAATGCAAACGGATACGCTGTGACAGACAAACCAATTGAAGACATAAGGTTGCTAGGGAATCTCAGGAAATAACATTTTGGGTGTAATAATCTACAACATGTTCAATTTCTTTCTGTATGCTAACTAGAAAACCGTAATCCACTTAAATGAACAAACCAATCATGGTCATGTCCTTCAAATCTGCAATAACAACTCAATGGGATAAAAATACTCAAGTATTAATCAGCTCACATATTCCCTGGATCTAACGTGGCGTTGGCGGCAGAGAGACTAGAAGCCTCTAGACCTTTTAGTATAATATAGCAAATTTTTTCCACAGCATTCTTTCATAGAATTTCTTCCTTGACTCACTCGTCCATTCGATACGTTCGCTTACCCAGAATTATTTGAGAATAAGCCGAGAGGTAACACATTTCCTCGATCATAAGTCGAAATTCCGTGTCTCTTGATGGAATGGTATATCCCAACTACGTAGATTTACATTCAATTAAAATGAAAAAGTGTGGATTAAATATTAATTTCACCCAAATTTTAATACGAATACTTTAAATTCATTTCCATTTTATTATTTCCCTGTAATGAAAACAAAGACGACAAACCACCACAAAGAAAGTAAGTTTTTCGTAGAATTTTTTTTTCTGGAACTTGAATTTTAATTTATAATTACCTTTATTTTATCGACATTCTAAGTACAAATCGTCAACAAATCAAAACTCATAAGCATTATTTATACAGTCGAGCGTAATATTTGAATTATGTATCGTTTTTGTAATGGTAGTGACCTCTCATTGGTGGATAAAAAACTTTGCCACTTTAGTCAGGACTATTAATGTACTGTGATTTAATACGATAAAAATCGGCTTGGTACTTATAGTACGACGGAGTATTTGGTATGAACTTAGGCGGTTTAAGTGGATGTCGAAACTCGCCAGCGAAGTAATACGGTCCTCAGTGAGACGGTCCTCTGCCAAAATTCGAACGGATCGCGGTGAAAATATTTTTGATGGCAAGTGTGAGTATGATATGCCGAAGATCGCTCCGATTTTTTGAATGATGTTATAGCTAACAAATTTCCCCTTTAATTTACGGCAAGGCGTGAGTGGGAGGACAAGAGACATTTAGATACAGAAGTACAACACTCGTTCAATTTGCGGCACATTGTTCATCAGTATATACTTACTTGTCTTACAAGACTTCTTATCTTCTGCTGCGTAGAACCCGACTTTGCACGTGCATGCCATGGAACCAGGCTTCCCCGTGCAGTCCGCATTCGGATCCAACTTAGTGCATTCAGTTCCGGCAGTGCAGGGATCACCAATGTTAGGTACTAATAAAATGACGAAAGATATTGAAAGATTTTTACTTATTCAGATCATGTATATTGACATTTGCTCTCGTTCCTAAGTGTCATTTGGTAATTGTTATTGTTACTAAGTATAAAGTCAGGTTCATGCAATGTTATATGAATGCACTGCAAATGTTCTCCAACTCACATAGGTCTCCACTTCCCAAAATGTCTAAATATTTATCGTGAGTAATTTGTTTAATTGAATATTAGTATTTACGTCGATCATTTCCTAGATATTTGTGGCACTTGCGTTGCCCAAAACCTCTATTTGACAATGCAATTCTTAATTGTTGAGAATTTCCACCACGGATTATCATTGTATACAATTAATCGAGATAACAGGATAGGATACCATAATTACTTACCATGCTTACGTTTTGGTGTTAGATGATTTCCGTATGCTACGAGGTATTCCCAATACAGACTTCCCGCAAGCAAAATACCTCAACTACAATCTACTCTGCAGGAACAATGTATGTTTAATAAGTTGTCATATATTTTAAGAAATAAATACAAGTTTGGTGCTGTATTTTCGACTCTCTGTTGAGCACATAATAAAATTCGCATGAAATGTAAATGAAATAGTATATGAATTGCAACACTTTCACCTTAGATCCAAATCGTTGGAAGATTATTTATATCTTTTTAGATGATAAGCTTTGATAGAGTTTTATTTTTTCTCTTTATCGGAAATTAATTCTTATTAACGCATAACGAACACCAGTATGTGAGAAAAATGTGGCCTAGTTAATATCCAATAAGCAATTATTCCGGTCGTCACTGACTACCAAGGGTAGAATTTTAAGAACACCATACATAAGTTTTGAGAGGCCATTATTTCCCTCATCCGTGTGTAAAAAGTACAGGGAAAGGTAAATGAGATTTTAAAAGGGATTTTCAATTCTCCACCTTTTTCAATTAATGATTAAAAAATGAAAAATTGATATTCTAATTTGAAATTGTATACGGGTCGTCGACAAACATGTTTTTATTTCAATTTAAATGATTACTTTTCATTCTCTCTTCAGTATATTTCTGCCGTCTTCTTTCCTTCACAAGAAATTCTCATGAGAGTTACAAACGAATACGAAAACTCTCCGCTTGTGCTATGCGGGGAGCTTCGCAAGAGTTCGAAATGGTACCGATAGAAATTTTTAAAATCTGTTCAAGGGCTTGAATGCTTGAAATACTATAGTTTTTTCAACGTCTAACATGCTAATTTTATTTATAACCATCCCGAATGTATGCATAGAGAATATATTAAGGTATATTTATTATTATCTGCAAATGTCAGTAAATATCACTTACTGAATGGATATATCATAGATATGTAGAGCATAATTTGGCTCAAATACTGGTGCTTAGCAAAACTCGTTATAAGCAAAGCGATACTAACGGAATATATCTTAAAATGGTTTAATTTTACTTCGGATTTGTCATTATTCACTCTAAGGGAAACTTTGCTCTCAGTCGCAGCGATGATAGTCCTATAATATGCGTTAACCAAAGTTCATCGTATTTTCTCTTCATAATTTGGAGGCAATCAAATCATGGACACATTTTATTTCGTGTTTTTCCCTGTTCCCACTACAACATTGACTTTCGTTTGTGAGAAATTGAATTTCGCTACAGAGGGGATTCTGATGAAATTTTCACCCACTTATTTCAAGGGCGAGAAAATGTGGTATTCATTTCTTTTTTTGATGTGTATTTCTATTAAGTGGTGTCTTGGTAAATGATCGTGTCAGTGCTTCTGAGAAATGTGAAGTATCCTTTCTTCGCATTTATCCGGTATGTCAACTGTAATCCGAGATTCCGTTAAATTAACGTGGGAAGGTTTACGTCAATTGTGTTATTAAGGCACCATTTTAATTTAAACTGACATATTCCATCGTGCACCTACAAGAGACTAATAGAGTCAATAGAGTATTCTATCGATACTCAAATTCTTATGGATCAACTTTCGTAAGTCTTGTATTCGGGCTTTCACTGCAACGCAGTTCACTCAACACTATAGATTACAATATATATAATGACTACAGCGTTAATGCAAACGGATACGCTGTGACAGACAAACCAATTGAAGACATAAGGTTGCTAGGGAATCTCAGGAAATAACATTTTGGGTGTAATAATCTACAACATGTTCAATTTCTTTCTGTATGCTAACTAGAAAACCGTAATCCACTTAAATGAACAAACCAATCATGGTCATGTCCTTCAAATCTGCAATAACAACTCAATGGGATAAAAATACTCAAGTATTAATCAGCTCACATATTCCCTGGATCTAACGTGGCGTTGGCGGCAGAGAGACTAGAAGCCTCTAGACCTTTTAGTATAATATAGCAAATTTTTTCCACAGCATTCTTTCATAGAATTTCTTCCTTGACTCACTCGTCCATTCGATACGTTCGCTTACCCAGAATTATTTGAGAATAAGCCGAGAGGTAACACATTTCCTCGATCATAAGTCGAAATTCCGTGTCTCTTGATGGAATGGTATATCCCAACTACGTAGATTTACATTCAATTAAAATGAAAAAGTGTGGATTAAATATTAATTTCACCCAAATTTTAATACGAATACTTTAAATTCATTTCCATTTTATTATTTCCCTGTAATGAAAACAAAGACGACAAACCACCACAAAGAAAGTAAGTTTTTCGTAGAATTTTTTTTTCTGGAACTTGAATTTTAATTTATAATTACCTTTATTTTATCGACATTCTAAGTACAAATCGTCAACAAATCAAAACTCATAAGCATTATTTATACAGTCGAGCGTAATATTTGAATTATGTATCGTTTTTGTAATGGTAGTGACCTCTCATTGGTGGATAAAAAACTTTGCCACTTTAGTCAGGACTATTAATGTACTGTGATTTAATACGATAAAAATCGGCTTGGTACTTATAGTACGACGGAGTATTTGGTATGAACTTAGGCGGTTTAAGTGGATGTCGAAACTCGCCAGCGAAGTAATACGGTCCTCAGTGAGACGGTCCTCTGCCAAAATTCGAACGGATCGCGGTGAAAATATTTTTGATGGCAAGTGTGAGTATGATATGCCGAAGATCGCTCCGATTTTTTGAATGATGTTATAGCTAACAAATTTCCCCTTTAATTTACGGCAAGGCGTGAGTGGGAGGACAAGAGACATTTAGATACAGAAGTACAACACTCGTTCAATTTGCGGCACATTGTTCATCAGTATATACTTACTTGTCTTACAAGACTTCTTATCTTCTGCTGCGTAGAACCCGACTTTGCACGTGCATGCCATGGAACCAGGCTTCCCCGTGCAGTCCGCATTCGGATCCAACTTAGTGCATTCAGTTCCGGCAGTGCAGGGATCACCAATCATGGAAACTAAAAATAAAAACGAAAGACAATCAAAGATTTTTACTTATTCAGATCATGTATATTGACATTTGCTCTCGTTCCTAAGTGTCATTTGGTAATTGTTATTGTTACTAAGTATAAAGTCAGGTTCATGCAATGTTATATGAATGCACTGCAAATGTTCTCCAACTCACATAGGTCTCCACTTCCCAAAATGTCTACATATTTATCGTGAGTAATTTGTTTTTATTGAACATTAGTATTTACGTCGATCTTTTCCGAGCTATTTGTGGCACTTGCATCGCCCAAACCTCCATTTATAGTGAACTTCTTAATTGTTGAGAATTTCGACCACGGATTTTCATTGTATACAATTAATCGAGATAACAGGATAGGATACCATAATTACTTACCATGCTTACGTTTTGGTGTTAGATGACTTCCGTATGCTACGAGGTATTCCCAATACAGACTTCCCGCAAGCAAAATACCTCAACTACAATCTACTCTGCAGGAACAATGTATGTTTAATAAGTTGTCATATATTTTAAGAAATAAATACAAGTTTGGTGCTGTATTTTCGACTCTCTGTTGAGCACATAATAAAATTCGCATGAAATGTAAATGAAATAGTATATGAATTGCAACACTTTCACCTTAGATCCAAATCGTTGGAAGATTATTTATATCTTTTTAGATGATAAGCTTTGATAGAGTTTTATTTTTTCTCTTTATCGGAAATTAATTCTTATTAACGCATAACGAACACCAGTATGTGAGAAAAATGTGGCCTAGTTAATATCCAATAAGCAATTATTCCGGTCGTCACTGACTACCAAGGGTAGAATTTTAAGAACACCATACATAAGTTTTGAGAGGCCATTATTTCCCTCATCCGTGTGTAAAAAGTACAGGGAAAGGTAAATGAGATTTTAAAAGGGATTTTCAATTCTCCACCTTTTTCAATTAATGATTAAAAAATGAAAAATTGATATTCTAATTTGAAATTGTATACGGGTCGTCGACAAACATGTTTTTAATTCAATTTAAATGATTACTTTTCATTCTCTCTTCAGTATATTTCTGCCGTCTTCTTTCCTTCACAAGAAATTCTCATGAGAGTTACAAACGAATACGAAAACTCTCCGCTTGTGCTATGCGGGGAGCTTCGCAAGAGTTCGAAATGGTACCGATAGAAATTTTTAAAATCTGTTCAAGGGCTTGAATGCTTGAAATACTATAGTTTTTTCAACGTCTAACATGCTAATTTTATTTATAACCATCCCGAATGTATGCATAGAGAATATATTAAGGTATATTTATTATTATCTGCAAATGTCAGTAAATATCACTTACTGAATGGATATATCATAGATATGTAGAGCATAATTTGGCTCAAATACTGGTGCTTAGCAAAACTCGTTATAAGCAAAGCGATACTAACGGAATATATCTTAAAATGGTTTAATTTTACTTCGGATTTGTCATTATTCACTCTAAGGGAAACTTTGCTCTCAGTCGCAGCGATGATAGTCCTATAATATGCGTTAACCAAAGTTCATCGTATTTTCTCTTCATAATTTGGAGGCAATCAAATCATGGACACATTTTATTTCGTGTTTTTCCCTGTTCCCACTACAACATTGACTTTCGTTTGTGAGAAATTGAATTTCGCTACAGAGGGGATTCTGATGAAATTTTCACCCACTTATTTCAAGGGCGAGAAAATGTGGTATTCATTTCTTTTTTTGATGTGTATTTCTATTAAGTGGTGTCTTGGTAAATGATCGTGTCAGTGCTTCTGAGAAATGTGAAGTATCCTTTCTTCGCATTTATCCGGTATGTCAACTGTAATCCGAGATTCCGTTAAATTAACGTGGGAAGGTTTACGTCAATTGTGTTATTAAGGCACCATTTTAATTTAAACTGACATATTCCATCGTGCACCTACAAGAGACTAATAGAGTCAATAGAGTATTCTATCGATACTCAAATTCTTATGGATCAACTTTCGTAAGTCTTGTATTCGGGCTTTCACTTCAACGCAGTTCACTCAACACTATAGATTACAATATATATAATGACTACAGCGTTAATGCAAACGGATACGCTGTGACAGACAAACCAATTGAAGACATAAGGTTGCTAGGGAATCTCAGGAAATAACATTTTGGGTGTAATAATCTACAACATGTTCAATTTCTTTCTGTATGCTAACTAGAAAACCGTAATCCACTTAAATGAACAAACCAATCATGGTCATGTCCTTCAAATCTGCAATAACAACTCAATGGGATAAAAATACTCAAGTATTAATCAGCTCACATATTCCCTGGATCTAACGTGGCGTTGGCGGCAGAGAGACTAGAAGCCTCTAGACCTTTTAGTATAATATAGCAAATTTTTTCCACAGCATTCTTTCATAGAATTTCTTCCTTGACTCACTCGTCCATTCGATACGTTCGCTTACCCAGAATTATTTGAGAATAAGCCGAGAGGTAACACATTTCCTCGATCATAAGTCGAAATTCCGTGTCTCTTGATGGAATGGTATATCCCAACTACGTAGATTTACATTCAATTAAAATGAAAAAGTGTGGATTAAATATTAATTTCACCCAAATTTTAATACGAATACTTTAAATTCATTTCCATTTTATTATTTCCCTGTAATGAAAACAAAGACGACAAACCACCACAAAGAAAGTAAGTTTTTCGTAGAATTTTTTTTTCTGGAACTTGAATTTTAATTTATAATTACCTTTATTTTATCGACATTCTAAGTACAAATCGTCAACAAATCAAAACTCATAAGCATTATTTATACAGTCGAGCGTAATATTTGAATTATGTATCGTTTTTGTAATGGTAGTGACCTCTCATTGGTGGATAAAAAACTTTGCCACTTTAGTCAGGACTATTAATGTACTGTGATTTAATACGATAAAAATCGGCTTGGTACTTATAGTACGACGGAGTATTTGGTATGAACTTAGGCGGTTTAAGTGGATGTCGAAACTCGCCAGCGAAGTAATACGGTCCTCAGTGAGACGGTCCTCTGCCAAAATTCGAACGGATCGCGGTGAAAATGTTATCGCTGCCAAGTGTGAGTATGATATGCCGAAGATCGCTC
Organism: Ceriagrion tenellum; assembly: GCA_963169105.1. Lineage (NCBI taxonomy): Eukaryota > Metazoa > Arthropoda > Insecta > Odonata > Coenagrionidae > Ceriagrion > Ceriagrion tenellum. Next base: position 14,332,365 of record OY720639.1, read on the forward strand.
CGATTTTTTGAATGATGTTATAGCTAACAAATTTCCCCTTTAATTTACGGCAAGGCGTGAGTGGGAGGACAAGAGACATTTAGATACAGAAGTACGACACTCGTTCAATTTGCGGCACATTGTTCATCAGTATATACTTACTTGTCTTACAAGACTTCTTATCTTCTGCTGCGTAGAACCCGACTTTGCACGTGCATTTCTTGGAACCATCACTCCCCGTGCAGTCCGCATTCGCATTCACGGCTGTGCATTCACTTGTCACAGTGCAGGGATCACCAATCATGGAAACTAAAAATAAAAACGAAAGACAATCAAAGATTTTTACTTATTCAGATCATGTATATTGACATTTGCTCTCGTTCCTAAGTGTCATTTGGTAATTGTTATTGTTACTAAGTATAAAGTCAGGTTCATGCAATGTTATATGAATGCACTGCAAATGTTCTCCAACTCACATAGGTCTCCACTTCCCAAAATGTCTACATATTTATCGTGAGTAATTTGTTTTTATTGAACATTAGTATTTACGTCGATCTTTTCCGAGCTATTTGTGGCACTTGCATCGCCCAAACCTCCATTTATAGTGAACTTCTTAATTGTTGAGAATTTCGACCACGGATTTTCATTGTATACAATTAATCGAGATAACAGGATAGGATACCATAATTACTTACCATGCTTACGTTTTGGTGTTAGATGACTTCCGTATGCTACGAGGTATTCCCAATACAGACTTCCCGCAAGCAAAATACCTCAACTACAATCTACTCTGCAGGAACAATGTATGTTTAATAAGTTGTCATATATTTTAAGAAATAAATACAAGTTTGGTGCTGTATTTTCGACTCTCTGTTGAGCACATAATAAAATTCGCATGAAATGTAAATGAAATAGTATATGAATTGCAACACTTTCACCTTAGATCCAAATCGTTGGAAGATTATTTATATCTTTTTAGATGATAAGCTTTGATAGAGTTTTATTTTTTCTCTTTATCGGAAATTAATTCTTATTAACGCATAACGAACACCAGTATGTGAGAAAAATGTGGCCTAGTTAATATCCAATAAGCAATTATTCCGGTCGTCACTGACTACCAAGGGTAGAATTTTAAGAACACCATACATAAGTTTTGAGAGGCCATTATTTCCCTCATCCGTGTGTAAAAAGTACAGGGAAAGGTAAATGAGATTTTAAAAGGGATTTTCAATTCTCCACCTTTTTCAATTAATGATTAAAAAATGAAAAATTGATATTCTAATTTGAAATTGTATACGGGTCGTCGACAAACATGTTTTTAATTCAATTTAAATGATTACTTTTCATTCTCTCTTCAGTATATTTCTGCCGTCTTCTTTCCTTCACAAGAAATTCTCATGAGAGTTACAAACGAATACGAAAACTCTCCGCTTGTGCTATGCGGGGAGCTTCGCAAGAGTTCGAAATGGTACCGATAGAAATTTTTAAAATCTGTTCAAGGGCTTGAATGCTTGAAATACTATAGTTTTTTCAACGTCTAACATGCTAATTTTATTTATAACCATCCCGAATGTATGCATAGAGAATATATTAAGGTATATTTATTATTATCTGCAAATGTCAGTAAATATCACTTACTGAATGGATATATCATAGATATGTAGAGCATAATTTGGCTCAAATACTGGTGCTTAGCAAAACTCGTTATAAGCAAAGCGATACTAACGGAATATATCTTAAAATGGTTTAATTTTACTTCGGATTTGTCATTATTCACTCTAAGGGAAACTTTGCTCTCAGTCGCAGCGATGATAGTCCTATAATATGCGTTAACCAAAGTTCATCGTATTTTCTCTTCATAATTTGGAGGCAATCAAATCATGGACACATTTTATTTCGTGTTTTTCCCTGTTCCCACTACAACATTGACTTTCGTTTGTGAGAAATTGAATTTCGCTACAGAGGGGATTCTGATGAAATTTTCACCCACTTATTTCAAGGGCGAGAAAATGTGGTATTCATTTCTTTTTTTGATGTGTATTTCTATTAAGTGGTGTCTTGGTAAATGATCGTGTCAGTGCTTCTGAGAAATGTGAAGTATCCTTTCTTCGCATTTATCCGGTATGTCAACTGTAATCCGAGATTCCGTTAAATTAACGTGGGAAGGTTTACGTCAATTGTGTTATTAAGGCACCATTTTAATTTAAACTGACATATTCCATCGTGCACCTACAAGAGACTAATAGAGTCAATAGAGTATTCTATCGATACTCAAATTCTTATGGATCAACTTTCGTAAGTCTTGTATTCGGGCTTTCACTTCAACGCAGTTCACTCAACACTATAGATTACAATATATATAATGACTACAGCGTTAATGCAAACGGATACGCTGTGACAGACAAACCAATTGAAGACATAAGGTTGCTAGGGAATCTCAGGAAATAACATTTTGGGTGTAATAATCTACAACATGTTCAATTTCTTTCTGTATGCTAACTAGAAAACCGTAATCCACTTAAATGAACAAACCAATCATGGTCATGTCCTTCAAATCTGCAATAACAACTCAATGGGATAAAAATACTCAAGTATTAATCAGCTCACATATTCCCTGGATCTAACGTGGCGTTGGCGGCAGAGAGACTAGAAGCCTCTAGACCTTTTAGTATAATATAGCAAATTTTTTCCACAGCATTCTTTCATAGAATTTCTTCCTTGACTCACTCGTCCATTCGATACGTTCGCTTACCCAGAATTATTTGAGAATAAGCCGAGAGGTAACACATTTCCTCGATCATAAGTCGAAATTCCGTGTCTCTTGATGGAATGGTATATCCCAACTACGTAGATTTACATTCAATTAAAATGAAAAAGTGTGGATTAAATATTAATTTCACCCAAATTTTAATACGAATACTTTAAATTCATTTCCATTTTATTATTTCCCTGTAATGAAAACAAAGACGACAAACCACCACAAAGAAAGTAAGTTTTTCGTAGAATTTTTTTTTCTGGAACTTGAATTTTAATTTATAATTACCTTTATTTTATCGACATTCTAAGTACAAATCGTCAACAAATCAAAACTCATAAGCATTATTTATACAGTCGAGCGTAATATTTGAATTATGTATCGTTTTTGTAATGGTAGTGACCTCTCATTGGTGGATAAAAAACTTTGCCACTTTAGTCAGGACTATTAATGTACTGTGATTTAATACGATAAAAATCGGCTTGGTACTTATAGTACGACGGAGTATTTGGTATGAACTTAGGCGGTTTAAGTGGATGTCGAAACTCGCCAGCGAAGTAATACGGTCCTCAGTGAGACGGTCCTCTGCCAAAATTCGAACGGATCGCGGTGAAAATGTTATCGCTGCCAAGTGTGAGTATGATATGCCGAAGATCGCTCCGATTTTTTGAATGATGTTATAGCTAACAAATTTCCCCTTTAATTTACGGCAAGGCGTGAGTGGGAGGACAAGAGACATTTAGATACAGAAGTACGACACTCGTTCAATTTGCGGCACATTGTTCATCAGTATATACTTACTTGTCTTACAAGACTTCTTATCTTCTGCTGCGTAGAACCCGACTTTGCACGTGCATTTCTTGGAACCATCACTCCCCGTGCAGTCCGCATTCGCATTCACGGCTGTGCATTCACTTGTCACAGTGCAGGGATCACCAATCATGGAAACTAAAAATAAAAACGAAAGACAATCAAAGATTTTTACTTATTCAGATCATGTATATTGACATTTGCTCTCGTTCCTAAGTGTCATTTGGTAATTGTTATTGTTACTAAGTATAAAGTCAGGTTCATGCAATGTTATATGAATGCACTGCAAATGTTCTCCAACTCACATAGGTCTCCACTTCCCAAAATGTCTACATATTTATCGTGAGTAATTTGTTTTTATTGAACATTAGTATTTACGTCGATCTTTTCCGAGCTATTTGTGGCACTTGCATCGCCCAAACCTCCATTTATAGTGAACTTCTTAATTGTTGAGAATTTCGACCACGGATTTTCATTGTATACAATTAATCGAGATAACAGGATAGGATACCATAATTACTTACCATGCTTACGTTTTGGTGTTAGATGACTTCCGTATGCTACGAGGTATTCCCAATACAGACTTCCCGCAAGCAAAATACCTCAACTACAATCTACTCTGCAGGAACAATGTATGTTTAATAAGTTGTCATATATTTTAAGAAATAAATACAAGTTTGGTGCTGTATTTTCGACTCTCTGTTGAGCACATAATAAAATTCGCATGAAATGTAAATGAAATAGTATATGAATTGCAACACTTTCACCTTAGATCCAAATCGTTGGAAGATTATTTATATCTTTTTAGATGATAAGCTTTGATAGAGTTTTATTTTTTCTCTTTATCGGAAATTAATTCTTATTAACGCATAACGAACACCAGTATGTGAGAAAAATGTGGCCTAGTTAATATCCAATAAGCAATTATTCCGGTCGTCACTGACTACCAAGGGTAGAATTTTAAGAACACCATACATAAGTTTTGAGAGGCCATTATTTCCCTCATCCGTGTGTAAAAAGTACAGGGAAAGGTAAATGAGATTTTAAAAGGGATTTTCAATTCTCCACCTTTTTCAATTAATGATTAAAAAATGAAAAATTGATATTCTAATTTGAAATTGTATACGGGTCGTCGACAAACATGTTTTTATTTCAATTTAAATGATTACTTTTCATTCTCTCTTCAGTATATTTCTGCCGTCTTCTTTCCTTCACAAGAAATTCTCATGAGAGTTACAAACGAATACGAAAACTCTCCGCTTGTGCTATGCGGGGAGCTTCGCAAGAGTTCGAAATGGTACCGATAGAAATTTTTAAAATCTGTTCAAGGGCTTGAATGCTTGAAATACTATAGTTTTTTCAACGTCTAACATGCTAATTTTATTTATAACCATCCCGAATGTATGCATAGAGAATATATTAAGGTATATTTATTATTATCTGCAAATGTCAGTAAATATCACTTACTGAATGGATATATCATAGATATGTAGAGCATAATTTGGCTCAAATACTGGTGCTTAGCAAAACTCGTTATAAGCAAAGCGATACTAACGGAATATATCTTAAAATGGTTTAATTTTACTTCGGATTTGTCATTATTCACTCTAAGGGAAACTTTGCTCTCAGTCGCAGCGATGATAGTCCTATAATATGCGTTAACCAAAGTTCATCGTATTTTCTCTTCATAATTTGGAGGCAATCAAATCATGGACACATTTTATTTCGTGTTTTTCCCTGTTCCCACTACAACATTGACTTTCGTTTGTGAGAAATTGAATTTCGCTACAGAGGGGATTCTGATGAAATTTTCACCCACTTATTTCAAGGGCGAGAAAATGTGGTATTCATTTCTTTTTTTGATGTGTATTTCTATTAAGTGGTGTCTTGGTAAATGATCGTGTCAGTGCTTCTGAGAAATGTGAAGTATCCTTTCTTCGCATTTATCCGGTATGTCAACTGTAATCCGAGATTCCGTTAAATTAACGTGGGAAGGTTTACGTCAATTGTGTTATTAAGGCACCATTTTAATTTAAACTGACATATTCCATCGTGCACCTACAAGAGACTAATAGAGTCAATAGAGTATTCTATCGATACTCAAATTCTTATGGATCAACTTTCGTAAGTCTTGTATTCGGGCTTTCACTGCAACGCAGTTCACTCAACACTATAGATTACAATATATATAATGACTACAGCGTTAATGCAAACGGATACGCTGTGACAGACAAACCAATTGAAGACATAAGGTTGCTAGGGAATCTCAGGAAATAACATTTTGGGTGTAATAATCTACAACATGTTCAATTTCTTTCTGTATGCTAACTAGAAAACCGTAATCCACTTAAATGAACAAACCAATCATGGTCATGTCCTTCAAATCTGCAATAACAACTCAATGGGATAAAAATACTCAAGTATTAATCAGCTCACATATTCCCTGGATCTAACGTGGCGTTGGCGGCAGAGAGACTAGAAGCCTCTAGACCTTTTAGTATAATATAGCAAATTTTTTCCACAGCATTCTTTCATAGAATTTCTTCCTTGACTCACTCGTCCATTCGATACGTTCGCTTACCCAGAATTATTTGAGAATAAGCCGAGAGGTAACACATTTCCTCGATCATAAGTCGAAATTCCGTGTCTCTTGATGGAATGGTATATCCCAACTACGTAGATTTACATTCAATTAAAATGAAAAAGTGTGGATTAAATATTAATTTCACCCAAATTTTAATACGAATACTTTAAATTCATTTCCATTTTATTATTTCCCTGTAATGAAAACAAAGACGACAAACCACCACAAAGAAAGTAAGTTTTTCGTAGAATTTTTTTTTCTGGAACTTGAATTTTAATTTATAATTACCTTTATTTTATCGACATTCTAAGTACAAATCGTCAACAAATCAAAACTCATAAGCATTATTTATACAGTCGAGCGTAATATTTGAATTATGTATCGTTTTTGTAATGGTAGTGACCTCTCATTGGTGGATAAAAAACTTTGCCACTTTAGTCAGGACTATTAATGTACTGTGATTTAATACGATAAAAATCGGCTTGGTACTTATAGTACGACGGAGTATTTGGTATGAACTTAGGCGGTTTAAGTGGATGTCGAAACTCGCCAGCGAAGTAATACGGTCCTCAGTGAGACGGTCCTCTGCCAAAATTCGAACGGATCGCGGTGAAAATGTTATCGCTGCCAAGTGTGAGTATGATATGCCGAAGATCGCTCCGATTTTTTGAATGATGTTATAGCTAACAAATTTCCCCTTTAATTTACGGCAAGGCGTGAGTGGGAGGACAAGAGACATTTAGATACAGAAGTACGACACTCGTTCAATTTGCGGCACATTGTTCATCAGTATATACTTACTTGTCTTACAAGACTTCTTATCTTCTGCTGCGTAGAACCCGACTTTGCACGTGCATTTCTTGGAACCATCACTCCCCGTGCAGTCCGCATTCGCATTCACGGCTGTGCATTCACTTGTCACAGTGCAGGGATCACCAATCATGGAAACTAAAAATAAAAACGAAAGACAATCAAAGATTTTTACTTATTCAGATCATGTATATTGACATTTGCTCTCGTTCCTAAGTGTCATTTGGTAATTGTTATTGTTACTAAGTATAAAGTCAGGTTCATGCAATGTTATATGAATGCACTGCAAATGTTCTCCAACTCACATAGGTCTCCACTTCCCAAAATGTCTACATATTTATCGTGAGTAATTTGTTTTTATTGAACATTAGTATTTACGTCGATCTTTTCCGAGCTATTTGTGGCACTTGCATCGCCCAAACCTCCATTTATAGTGAACTTCTTAATTGTTGAGAATTTCGACCACGGATTTTCATTGTATACAATTAATCGAGATAACAGGATAGGATACCATAATTACTTACCATGCTTACGTTTTGGTGTTAGATGACTTCCGTATGCTACGAGGTATTCCCAATACAGACTTCCCGCAAGCAAAATACCTCAACTACAATCTACTCTGCAGGAACAATGTATGTTTAATAAGTTGTCATATATTTTAAGAAATAAATACAAGTTTGGTGCTGTATTTTCGACTCTCTGTTGAGCACATAATAAAATTCGCATGAAATGTAAATGAAATAGTATATGAATTGCAACACTTTCACCTTAGATCCAAATCGTTGGAAGATTATTTATATCTTTTTAGATGATAAGCTTTGATAGAGTTTTATTTTTTCTCTTTATCGGAAATTAATTCTTATTAACGCATAACGAACACCAGTATGTGAGAAAAATGTGGCCTAGTTAATATCCAATAAGCAATTATTCCGGTCGTCACTGACTACCAAGGGTAGAATTTTAAGAACACCATACATAAGTTTTGAGAGGCCATTATTTCCCTCATCCGTGTGTAAAAAGTACAGGGAAAGGTAAATGAGATTTTAAAAGGGATTTTCAATTCTCCACCTTTTTCAATTAATGATTAAAAAATGAAAAATTGATATTCTAATTTGAAATTGTATACGGGTCGTCGACAAACATGTTTTTAATTCAATTTAAATGATTACTTTTCATTCTCTCTTCAGTATATTTCTGCCGTCTTCTTTCCTTCACAAGAAATTCTCATGAGAGTTACAAACGAATACGAAAACTCTCCGCTTGTGCTATGCGGGGAGCTTCGCAAGAGTTCGAAATGGTACCGATAGAAATTTTTAAAATCTGTTCAAGGGCTTGAATGCTTGAAATACTATAGTTTTTTCAACGTCTAACATGCTAATTTTATTTATAACCATCCCGAATGTATGCATAGAGAATATATTAAGGTATATTTATTATTATCTGCAAATGTCAGTAAATATCACTTACTGAATGGATATATCATAGATATGTAGAGCATAATTTGGCTCAAATACTGGTGCTTAGCAAAACTCGTTATAAGCAAAGCGATACTAACGGAATATATCTTAAAATGGTTTAATTTTACTTCGGATTTGTCATTATTCACTCTAAGGGAAACTTTGCTCTCAGTCGCAGCGATGATAGTCCTATAATATGCGTTAACCAAAGTTCATCGTATTTTCTCTTCATAATTTGGAGGCAATCAAATCATGGACACATTTTATTTCGTGTTTTTCCCTGTTCCCACTACAACATTGACTTTCGTTTGTGAGAAATTGAATTTCGCTACAGAGGGGATTCTGATGAAATTTTCACCCACTTATTTCAAGGGCGAGAAAATGTGGTATTCATTTCTTTTTTTGATGTGTATTTCTATTAAGTGGTGTCTTGGTAAATGATCGTGTCAGTGCTTCTGAGAAATGTGAAGTATCCTTTCTTCGCATTTATCCGGTATGTCAACTGTAATCCGAGATTCCGTTAAATTAACGTGGGAAGGTTTACGTCAATTGTGTTATTAAGGCACCATTTTAATTTAAACTGACATATTCCATCGTGCACCTACAAGAGACTAATAGAGTCAATAGAGTATTCTATCGATACTCAAATTCTTATGGATCAACTTTCGTAAGTCTTGTATTCGGGCTTTCACTGCAACGCAGTTCACTCAACACTATAGATTACAATATATATAATGACTACAGCGTTAATGCAAACGGATACGCTGTGACAGACAAACCAATTGAAGACATAAGGTTGCTAGGGAATCTCAGGAAATAACATTTTGGGTGTAATAATCTACAACATGTTCAATTTCTTTCTGTATGCTAACTAGAAAACCGTAATCCACTTAAATGAACAAACCAATCATGGTCATGTCCTTCAAATCTGCAATAACAACTCAATGGGATAAAAATACTCAAGTATTAATCAGCTCACATATTCCCTGGATCTAACGTGGCGTTGGCGGCAGAGAGACTAGAAGCCTCTAGACCTTTTAGTATAATATAGCAAATTTTTTCCACAGCATTCTTTCATAGAATTTCTTCCTTGACTCACTCGTCCATTCGATACGTTCGCTTACCCAGAATTATTTGAGAATAAGCCGAGAGGTAACACATTTCCTCGATCATAAGTCGAAATTCCGTGTCTCTTGATGGAATGGTATATCCCAACTACGTAGATTTACATTCAATTAAAATGAAAAAGTGTGGATTAAATATTAATTTCACCCAAATTTTAATACGAATACTTTAAATTCATTTCCATTTTATTATTTCCCTGTAATGAAAACAAAGACGACAAACCACCACAAAGAAAGTAAGTTTTTCGTAGAATTTTTTTTTCTGGAACTTGAATTTTAATTTATAATTACCTTTATTTTATCGACATTCTAAGTACAAATCGTCAACAAATCAAAACTCATAAGCATTATTTATACAGTCGAGCGTAATATTTGAATTATGTATCGTTTTTGTAATGGTAGTGACCTCTCATTGGTGGATAAAAAACTTTGCCACTTTAGTCAGGACTATTAATGTACTGTGATTTAATACGATAAAAATCGGCTTGGTACTTATAGTACGACGGAGTATTTGGTATGAACTTAGGCGGTTTAAGTGGATGTCGAAACTCGCCAGCGAAGTAATACGGTCCTCAGTGAGACGGTCCTCTGCCAAAATTCGAACGGATCGCGGTGAAAATATTTTTGATGGCAAGTGTGAGTATGATATGCCGAAGATCGCTCCGATTTTTTGAATGATGTTATAGCTAACAAATTTCCCCTTTAATTTACGGCAAGGCGTGAGTGGGAGGACAAGAGACATTTAGATACAGAAGTACAACACTCGTTCAATTTGCGGCACATTGTTCATCAGTATATACTTACTTGTCTTACAAGACTTCTTATCTTCTGCTGCGTAGAACCCGACTTTGCACGTGCATGCCATGGAACCAGGCTTCCCCGTGCAGTCCGCATTCGGATCCAACTTAGTGCATTCAGTTCCGGCAGTGCAGGGATCACCAATGTTAGGTACTAATAAAATGACGAAAGATATTGAAAGATTTTTACTTATTCAGATCATGTATATTGACATTTGCTCTCGTTCCTAAGTGTCATTTGGTAATTGTTATTGTTACTAAGTATAAAGTCAGGTTCATGCAATGTTATATGAATGCACTGCAAATGTTCTCCAACTCACATAGGTCTCCACTTCCCAAAATGTCTAAATATTTATCGTGAGTAATTTGTTTAATTGAATATTAGTATTTACGTCGATCATTTCCTAGATATTTGTGGCACTTGCGTTGCCCAAAACCTCTATTTGACAATGCAATTCTTAATTGTTGAGAATTTCCACCACGGATTATCATTGTATACAAGTAAACGAGATAACAGGATAGGATACCATAATTGTTTGCCATGCTTACCTTTTGGTATTAGATGACTTCCGTATGCTACGAAGTATTTCCAATACAGATTTACGGCATGCAAAATACCTCAACCGTAAACCACTCTGCAGTAATAATGTATGTTTGTTATGTTATCATAACCACGTTTTCATCTATTTTAAGTAATAAATACGCGTTTGACCCTGTATTTTCGACTCTCGGTTGAACACACATTAGAATTCGCATGAACTGTAAATGAATGAATATATTAATTGGCACACTTTGCAATGAGATCCAAATCGTAAGAAGATAATTTATATCTTTAAAGAGGATTAGCTTTGATCGAGTTTTGATTTTTTTACTTTTTTGGAAAGTAATTTAATAATGTATTTACGAAAACAAGTAGCTGGGAAAAATGTGGCCTGGCCAAAAACCAATACGCAATTATTGCGGTCGTAACTGATAACCTGGCGGAGAATTTTTAAAAAATCAAAAATTATTTTTAAGAGGTCAGTTTTTCCCTCAACCGTGTGTAAAAATTACTGGACAGGGTAATTGAGATTTTAAAAGAGACTTTCAATTACACATCAATTTAATTGAATGATTAAAAAAATGAAAAATTGATATCCTAATTTGAAATAGCTTACGGGTCGTCGACATACTTCCTTTTATTTCAATTTAAATGATTAGTTTTCATTCTCTCTGCTTTCTTCTTTCTTTCACAAGACGTTCTCATGAGTGTTACGAACGAATACGAAAACTCTCCGTCTGTGGTATGCGGGGAGCTTCGCAAAAGTTCGAATGGATACAGTTAGAAATTGATAAAGTCATTCCAAAGGCTTGAATGCTTATCATACTGTAGTTTTTTTAATATATGGCATGCTAATTTTATTCATAACCATCCCGAAATTATACATATAGAATATATTAAGGTATATTTATTATTATCTGCAACTGTCAGTAAATATCGCATACTGAACGGTTTTACCATAGATATGTAGAGCATAATTTGGTTCAAATACTGGTCCTTAGCAAAACACATTACAAGGAGAGCATTACTAACGTTATAAATCTTAAGGTGATTTATCTTTACTCCGGATTCGTCATTTATACTCTAATGAAATCATTATCTTCAATCTCAGCGATAATTATCCTTTAATATGCGTGGACGAAAGTTCTTCGTATTCTCTCTTCATAAATTGAAGACAATCAAAACATGGACACATTTTATTTCGTGTTTTTCTCTGTTTCTACTAGAACATGGACTTTCGTTTGTGAAAAAAGAATTTTTCTACAGAGAGAATTCTAATGAAATTTTCACTCACTTATTTAAGTAGCTAAGAAATTTGGTATTTATTGCATTTCTTGATGTCTATTCCTATTAAGCCTTGTCGTGGTAAATGATCATGTCCCTGCTTGCGATGAATGCGAAGTATCCGTACTTGGCATTCATCCGGTATGTCAACTGTAATCCGAGGTTCCGAAAATTAACGCGGAAAGGTTTACGTCGAATATGTTATTCAGGCGCCATTTTAATTTTAACTTACATGCTTCCATCGTGCACCTACATTAAATAAATAGAGTCAATAGAGTATTCTTTTGATACTCAAATTCGTATGTCTCATTCACTTTCGTATGGCTAGTATTCGGGCTATCGTTATTAACGCAGTTCATTCGACACTTTAGATTACAATATATTTGTGCCTACAGTGTTAATGCAATCGGATACGCTGTGACAGACAAAGCAATGGAAGACGTAAGATTACTAGAAAATCTCTGGGAATAACATTTTTGGTGTAAATATCTACAGCATCTTTAAATTCTTTCTGTATGCCAATTACAAACCGAAATTCACACAAATGAACGATCCAATCATGGTTATGCCCTTACTATCTGTATTAACAATTCAATGGGATAAAAACACTTAAGGTTGAAAGTAGCTTACATTTTCTCTGGACCTAACATAGAGTTGGCGGCAGAGAGACTAGAGGACCTCAGACCTTTTAGTAAATACAGCAGATTTTTTCCTCAGCATTCTTTCATAGAATTTCTTCACTGACTCACGCATCCATTCGATACGTTCGATTAGCCGGAATCATATGAGAATAAGCGGAGAGGTGACTCATTTGCTGAAGTTTCTACAATCGTAATATGAAATTTGGTGTTTCTTGATGAAATATTGTATCGTTAATTTGTCGAAACCCATTCATTTTAAATGAAAAAGTGAACAACAAGTGTCAATTTCACCCAAATTTTAATACGAGTACTTTAAATTCATTTCAATTATATCATGTCCATGTAATGAAAACACGGACGACGAAACACCACAAAGAAAATAAGATTTGCGTAGAACCTTTTGTTCCTGGAACTTGAAATTTAATTTGTAATTATCTTTATCTTATTGACCTCCTAAGTAGAAATGGTCAACAAATCAAAACTGATGAGCTTTATTTGTACAGTCGAGCGTATTATTCTAAATTACGTATCTTTTTGTAATGGAAGTGCCCTCCAATTGGTAGATGAAAAACTTTCCCACGAAGGTGAAGATAATTATTGTACTGTCATTAAATACGATAAAATTCGCCTATGTAATTATAGTGAGACGCAGTATTAGGTATCAACATAGACGGTTTTAGTGGACGTCGAAACACGCCAGCGAAGTAATACGGTCCTCAGTGAGACGGTCCTCTCCCAAAATTCCAATGGATCGCAGTGAAAATATTTTTGCTGGCAAGTGTGAGTATGATATGCCGAAGATCGCTCCGAATTTTTGACTGGTGTTTTAGCTAACAAATTTCCCCTCAATTTACGGCAAGGCGTGAGTGGGAGGACAAGAGACATTTAGATACAGGAGTACTAGACTCGTTCATTTGCGGCACATTGTTAATCAGTAAATACTTACTTTGCTTACAAGACATCTTATCATCTGCTGCGTAGAACCCGACTTTGCACGTGCATGTCATGGAACCATCACTCCCTGTGCAGTCCGCATTCGGATCCACGGCTGTGCATTCACTTGCCGCAGTGCAGGGATCACCAATCTTGGAAGCTAATAAAATGACGAAAGATATTGAAAGATTTTTACTTTTTCAGATCATGTATATTGACATTTGCTCTCGTACCTTAGTGTCATTTGGTAATTGTTAATTTACTAAGTAAAAATCCAGGTTCATGCATTGTTATATCAATGCACTGCGAATGTTCTCTAACTCACATAGGTCTCCACTTCCCAAAATGTCTAAATATTTATCGTTAGTTATTTTTTTAATTGAACATTAGTATTTACGTTGATGTTTTTCCATCTATTTGTGGCTCTTGCCCTTTTTTGGCAATTGCAGATACTAATAAAATGACGAAAGAATTTAAAAAATGTTTTACTAATTTACTTCATGGATTCTGACATTTACTGTTTTTTTACTGTGTGATATAGTGATGGTTAGTATTACTATTTAAAAACTGTGGTCATGCATTGTTTTATCAATGGGCTCTCATGTTCTCCGAAATCTAAAGATCTCCGATGACCAAATGGTCTATTTTCTCTTGAGGAACTTTGTTGATTTTTCTTTTGTAACACAGTGAACATTGCTAGCCAGTGGTGGTTAATGCCACGCCCAAGTTATCTACTTGAAAATTTATTTCTTAATTGTTGAGAATGCCGTCCTTAGAATTTTAGTGTTTTCAATTTATCGAAGAAACACGAAAATCAAATTTGCCAGCCAATGCCTACGCTTTGGCATGGGATGACTTCCATATGCCGGGAGGTAATCACGATATAGAAGTTCCACAATCACAATATATCAACCTAAAATAACAATACAAAAATACGAATTATTATCATTTCTCCAGTTATACGTTGTAAGCGATGTTCGGAAAAAAATTGAAAATTTGGAAAAAAACCACAATTTCCAATGCAAAAACACTGTACGTTTATTAGATTTTCAGAACCACGTATTTTTAGAAAAAATAAAAATGTGGTGTTATATATTCGGCTCTCTGGTTAACACATATTCAAGATCACATGAACCGTAGTGCCTGCTCAGCACTGCTCTTTATGATGATATTCTGACTAATGAGTTATTAAGATGCCGCATTTGAAAATTACTGAACTCTTTATAGGCAGAATACGATTATGGGGTTTCATAACTGACCTTGTTTTGTGCATTGAAAGAGCGACCGCAAATTCCTTTTCAGGGACGTTGTATAACAAAATAAACATCGCCATTCAAAGACTGTTATAACCGTAAATTGTAATCGAGATTCCGTATTTTAAATTAATGAAAAATGACGCCTAATGCATGATAAAATTCAAAATTGAAATTGAAATTTCCGTTATTTTAACGTGCATATACATTTTACAACTTGAGTGATATTTTATTTTCTCCCATCACTCAAGATACTCGAATTTGTTCTCGTTCCTATAGCTTGTAATTGGGCTGTCATTTCAAAGCATTTCATATAGCACTACCGCTAACCTTATAATTACTTTTACACTGGTAACAGAAACGGATAGGTCCTGACTGCAAAAGTAATTTTCGTCGTCTAACTGACGACATTACATTACTAAGGAATCTCTGGGCGTAAAATTCAGGGTGTAACAGTCGTCAACACCCAGAATCTCTCTCGGTTGGCTCATAAGACACTAAACATATACGTATGATTTGCATCTTCTCAATCTTAGCAATGCTCATCATATCATTTATATATATATATATATATATATATATATATACATATATATATATATATATATATATATATATATATATATATATATATATATATATATATATATATATATATATATATATATATATATAACTGCACTTAGGATCACTTAAGTGACGAATATATAAAAGTTTGCCAGAGGAAGGCAGACGACAAACACAGAAAACAAAAAAATGATGAACACACTTACAAAGTTTCTTGATATTTCGGTGCCACTAGCACCTTGGTCGCAAGAGCGAAGACTGAGAAGGAAGGGAGGACTGAGGCGGTAGGAAGGGAGGACTGAGGCGGAAGGAAGGAAGGGAGGGGAGGGACGGGGGAAGGGGAGGAGGCGGAGGGAGAGGAAAGGTGGGGGCGGGAGGCGGGAAGTGGAAGAAATTCGAAAGGAAGAAGTAGTATGGGCAGAGGTGAAAGAAGAAGTTAGTGGGATTTATTGAGTCCTGGCGGAGAGAAAGCCTGGAATAAGTAAATGCAAGAGGACTCAAGATCTTTGATTTGGAGTGGGGAGGAGGAAGGGGGAAGGGAGGCGAGAATGCCAACCTTAAAAATATTATTAAAGGTGGAGTTGTGGGAAGAAACATGGGTGGCAACAGGGAGGGAAACAGAAATAGACGGTGGTTCATTACAACTGGAGCGGTGGCCATTCATGCGGATGTTAAGGGGAGTGGTCGTCAAACCGATGTAAAAACTAGGACATAATTGGCAAAGAAGGATATAGACAACATTATGGGAAACGCAGGAGAGTGAGGGGACGGAAGGAAGATGAGCGGCAAGGAATTTATCAGGCAGAGGCTGGGTGAGAAGGATGCCACATGTTTTGCAACGTGGGCGATTGCACGGCGTCGGAAGGGACTTAGTAGGTCGGGAGATTGATTTGGAAAGGGGTTTAGTGATTTTAAAGAGGGTGGAGAGGTTGGGAGGGCGTCTAAAGGTGAGAGAAGGACAGCGGGGGAAAATTTTGGAAGTGGTAAGGTTGTCAGAGAGGATGGGGTAGAGATTTTTGATTAAGCGACGGATGGAGTGAACTCCAGGGAAATAGGTGGTACAGAGGGAGATTTGATCATGAGGAAACTTATTAAGAGAGAGAGATTTAGAAGAAGAGGGTCGCTGTAGGATTTTTTTCTGAAGAAGACGCTCAGGGTAGCCTCTGCGAAGGAGGGATTGGTGGAGATTGGAGAGAAAAAGGTCAAGGGATTCGGGATTGTTGCATATTCGGTGACCACGGATAGAGAGGGAAAAGGGGAGGGATCGTTTAGTATGAGAGGGGTGGCAGCTGTTGAAATGGAGATATTGTTGCTTGTTGGTGGGCTTGATATGGACAGAAGTGTGGAATTTAAGGTTACTGAGGGAGATGTCTACATCCAGAAAGGTAATTTTGGAGGCAGAGATGTTAGAGGTGAAGGAGACAGAGGAGGAGGAGTTTAGGGAGGAGATGAAAGAGTTAAGGGAATCAAGGCCATGTGGCCACAGAAGAAAAATATCGTCAATGTAACGAAGCCAGAGAAGAGGTTTAGGAGAGCAGGACGAGAGAAAAGATTGCTCAAAAGCACCCAAGAAGAGGTTAGCATAGGAGGGGCTGAAACGACTACCCATGGCACAACCTTTAGTTTGGATGTAGAAATTGTTATTGAAGGAGAAAGCATTATTAGTAAGTATAAAGTTGGAAAGGTCAAGGAGAAAATCTGAACTAGGGGCGTGAGGAACAGGCCGCTGGTCAAGAAAAAGACGAATGGCGGAAAGTCCTTCAGAGTGAGGAATAGAAGTGTAGAGAGAGGTGACATCTATGGTGGCCATTAAGATATCACAGTCTGAGGGGAGTGGGGTAGATTGGAGGCGTTCAAGAAAATGATAAGTATCTTTGATGTGAGAAGGGAGAGAGAGAACAAAAGGTTGTAAGTAGTAGTCAACGAAAGCGGAGATGCGTTCGGTGACAGAGTTATAAGAGGAAACTATTGGGCGACCAGGGTTGTGAGTCTTATGGATTTTGGGAAGAATGTAGAAATTGGGGGTGCGAGGGTGTGGGGGGGTGAGAAGAGATATATCATGGGAGGAAAGACCTTCGTTGGGACCTTTTTCCTTGAGGAAAGAGGTGATGTTTTGCAGAAAAGTGGGGTTGGGATCATTTTGGACGGGCTGGTAGGAAGAGGCATCCGACAACTGTCGGAGAGCTTCATTTAGATAGTCAGAAGAGTTTAGTACAACTACCGTGGAACCTTTGTCGGATGGAGTAATGACAATATTGGGGTTGCGGGTGAGGCTTTTTTGTCATTTTTTTGTTTTCTGTGTTTGTCGTCTGCCTTCCTCTGGCAAACTTTTATATATATATATATATATATATATATATATAAATCTCTTTTCCTCCGACGCCAGAAATCTTACAAAAAGTTGTCCTCTCTTTATGCTTCATATCTTTACCATGGCGTCTCTTTGCCAATGCACGTAACTATCCCATCCACAACTCCACCTCCTCTTTTCCTCTACAAACCAGATCTAGCCACCCTCTTTAATCTCTCTCCACCAGCCCCTTCTACCACCCGGATGTTTCCGCAGCGAACCCCCCAGTTTAAAGATTCTTCCTCGACGCTTGATTCTTCCCCTTCAGAGGAAACTCCCTTAGATACGCCGCAACAAGAGGTAGTCAACTTATCCTCCATGCCTCTAAGGCCAGCTGAACTGTCATTGTTAAGTAAAGGTCTCTCTTTCTCACCAACACCCTTAGTAAATCCCATTAGCATTCTTTCTGACGCTATTAATTTTTGCCGTAATCTTAAATGGAAGGTTTTCTGGAGTTCCCAACCCTCTAACCCAGCCAACTCCAACTCAATTCAACCCGCTCTCACCAAATTCAAACCTCCTTCTTCTTTTGAACCCAAACCCCTTCCTTCTAATCACCCAGTTGAAATTTTTGCCAACCAGCTTCTTTCTAAAATTTCCAACCCTTCCTTCATTGAGTCCCTTAACCCCAAACACAACCTCTCTCCAGAAGAAACGGCGGCCCTCAAGCAACTCACCCACAATCCCAAAATAGTAATTACCCAAGCTGACAAAGGTTCCACGGTTGTTATCCTTAACACCAATGACTATGTAAACGAAGCCCTAAGGCAACTTTCAGATACATCATCCTACAGGCCTGTTCCCTCAGATCCCACTCTTGATTTTGCTAATAAGTTAACATCGCTCCTTCTCCAAAAAGGTCCAACAGAAGGTTTGGCTAAGTGTGACCTTTCCCTTCTCTCTGCTCCTCACCCCAAAACCCCTCATTTCTACATCCTTCCTAAAATTCATAAACCTAACATCCCCGGCCGTCCAATTGTTTCCTCCTGCAGTTCCCCTACTGAACGCATCTCGGCATTTGTTGATCACTATCTGCAGCCTCACGTTCATGCCCTGCCCTCATTTATTAAAGATACACACCACTTTCTAAATTATTTGAAAACTGTCAAACTTCCACATAATACACCACTTTTGATGGCCACTATAGATGTCACTTCCTTGTACACTTCCATTCCCCACTCAGAAGGTCTCCGTTCCATCCGTCATTTTCTCAGCCAACGCCCCACTCCTCATATACCCAGTACCGACTTCCTCTTACAACTTTCTGAATTTATTCTTACCCACAATGCTTTCTCCTTCAACGATCTTCACTACCTACAAACAAAGGGCTGTGCCATGGGAAGTCGTTTTAGCCCTTCTTATGCCAATCTTTTTCTGGGTCTTCTGGAAGAGAATTACCTCTCCCAAGCCCCTTTTAAACCCCTTCTGTGGCTCCGTTACATAGATGACATTTTTCTACTTTGGACACATGACATCGACTCCCTAAACTCCTTCATTTCCTCTCTCAATGACTCCTCTTCTGTATCATTTACCTCTACTATATCTTCCACCCATATAACCTTTCTAGATGTCGACGTAGCTTTATCCAACCGTAAATTCAGTACTTCTGTTCATATAAAGCCCACTAATAAACAGCAATACCTTCACTTCAGCAGTTGTCATCCCGCACATACCAAACGTTCCCTCCCATACTCACTTTCTATCAGAGGTCATCGAATTTGTAACAACCCGGAGTCCCTTGATTGCTTTCTTTCCAAGCTACACCAGTCTCTTCTTCGCAGGGGCTACCCTGAATCCCTTTTAAATAAAAAAATACTTAGAAAACCGTACCAACCTAAATCCACTTCTTGTCCTAAGTACAACAATATTTCTATTTGCACCACTTTCTTCCCAGGCGTACAGTCCCTAAAACATCTCCTCAAAGAATTATTCCCAATACTTTCTAGCAATCCTGCCACTACTAATTTATTCCCTAAATGTCCCTCTGTTGTATACAAACGTCCCCCGAACTTGTCTGCTATATTTAGAGCCACTAACCCCCTCCATAAATCTTTTAATATTTCCAAAGCTCCAGCCACCCGTTGTAACCGGCCAAGGTGCAAAACTTGTTTAATTCTAATTACAGACCGATTACCCAAAAAATTCGTTAATCGTTATCTTCCTTCTGTTACCTCCCCTTCCTGTGCCACAACTAATATAGTATATATCCTTATTTGTAAATTATGTACAGCTTTTTACATTGGGCTCTGTAGTACCCCCCTCAATATCAGAATTAATAATCACCGTGCTTCTTGCAATCCCTCTTCAACCAACTTCTCTTTCTCTGTCCCCACACATGCTGCCTCCCACAATGTAAGATTTGATGACTGCTACAATGTAGCCATTCTGGCCTCCCTCCCGCCCACAGCCACTATAATTAGTCTGAAGACTTTAGAACAATGTTGCATCCGATATTTTAACGCCCTCTGTCCACCTGGCCTCAACCGTTCCCATTAATTAATTTATCCCCCCTTTTCGCTACATTGTTTCTTTCTCCCGAATAGGTCTTTGGCTCCTTCCCTCCCCACCCTTCCTACCTGCTCCTTCCCCTCACCGCCTCTCCTATATGGTTCTTCCTCCTCAATCCTTATTCTATCACTGATGAAGGTGCGGGCGACCCACCGAAAATTTTAAACTCGTGAGTTTCCATTTTATATGTTTTATGTTTAGTGTCACCCTGTGACGAAGCTTTATATTGTTTGCCACGTTCGTGGAATCTTCGCAAGAACTATATATATATATATATATATAGTTCTTATATATATATATATACACACACAATGGAAAACTTCGCCAAATGGCCACAAACACAATTAAAGAGGAAACTTACAGGAAAAGACGAAAGTAAAGAGAGAGTCTTACTTAGAGACGTTTCGGGTGTTATCCCTTCTTCAGTCACACAGAGAATGCACTGCTCCAATGAGGGTAGGAGAGGGGAGGTTATGAGAGGGGGGACTGGGGAGGTTAATAGTGCTGGGCCTGGCTGATGGGGCTGGGGGAAGGTTGATACAAAGTTATGATGATAGGGGACTGGGAAGAGCCAAGAGCTGGGAAGGCGCGGGGAGGGGGGGTTAGAAGCAACAAAGTAACAGAATGATCAGGGAGGTGAATGATCCTGGGCCAGGCTGACTGAACAGAGGGAAAGTTGCAACAAAATAATTAAAGGGGACTGGGAGGTGACTAACATGGAAGGAACGGGAGTAGCAACAATGTAATGGAGGGGCGGTGACAGGTAAGGGGAGGTAAAGACAGGCTAACTCAGTTGAGGGGAAGTGAGTGGTGGAAGTTGGGAATGGGGGGGGGGGAGGGCAGGGGCAAGAAACAGAGAGGAGTAGAGAGCTAATGGAGAATATTGAGTCCAGGGGGGGGAAAAGCTTTGCAGAACCAGATTATTGCCATCTCAGTAGTTCTAAGTTCTGTATTGGAAGCATCAGCGGGGAGGGCGTGGAGGATGGTGAGGTGGAAACAGGAGTCGAAGTGAAGATTGTGAGTAGTGGCATGTTTGGCAACAGAAAAGTTGGGAGGAGAGGATCTATGGCCGTTCATACGGATGGATAAGGGATTGCTAGTTTCCCCGACGTAAAAAGAGGGGCATAATTTGCATTGCAGGAGATTAACTACATTGAAAGAGGTGCAGCTGCCATGGCAAGAGATAGGAAATGGGGTCGGGTTGTTAGGGCTTAGGAAAGTGGAGAGGCTGCGTATTAGGGGGCAGGTTTTGCAGCGAGGTCTATGGCAGGGAAAGGTACCAGGGACTTGAGGAGGAGAAATGGTGGGAGGGGATTGGCGGGGGTGTAGAATATTGCGCAGGTTGGCTTGTCTTTTGAAGGTGAGGGTGGGACATTTGGGAATTAAATCTGCGGTGAGTGGGCTGTCTCGCAATATAGGGAACAGTGATTTGAGGGTGAGGTTAACTCGATGAAGCCCCGGAAAGAATTTGGTGCAAAGGTTTAAAGACGATTCGGAGGTGGGTCTGGGACGAGGAGTATAAGGTGTGGTGGAGGGTAGGATGCGACTATCAAAGAGAGGGGAGGGGTAGCCGCGTTTAAGGAGAGCATTTTTTAAATTTAGAAGGTGGTGGTCGAGAGAGTTTTTGGAGTTGCAGATTCGATGCGCACGAACAGATAGGGAGAATGGAATGGATCGTTTCGTATGGTAAGGGTGGCAGCTGCTAAAATGGAGATATTGTTGACGGTTGGTGGGTTTGATATGCAGGGAGGTAAGAAATTTGTTCTCAGAGAGAGAAATTTCAGTATCAAGGAATGTAAGGTGGGTGGAGGAGATGGTGGAGGTGAATGAGACAGAAGACGAGGAATTGAGGTCAGAAAGGAAGGTGGACAACGATTGAGGACCGTGTGTCCCGACGAGGAAGATGTCGTCGATAAATCGGACCCAGAAAATTGGTTTATGGGACTGCAGTGATAAAAACTTCTCTTCTAGGGCGCCCATGAAGAGATTGGCGTATGATGGAGCCATTCTTGTGCCCATAGCAGTACCATTGATTTGGAGGAAAATTTTGTCATTGAAGGAGAAGGCATTTTTGTTTAGGACATGTTCCGAAAGCTTCAGAAGGAAGTCAGTCGAGGGGACTTGAGGGGCGGGGCGGAGGGAAAGAAAGTGCTTTAAGGCCTAGAGACCTTCACTGTGGGGTATTGAGGTGTAGAAGGAGGTGACGTCAACAGTGGCCATTAAAATACTACTCTGGGGGGAATTTGGAGGCTGTGAAGGCGTTCTAAAAAGTGATATGTGTCACGAATAAAGGAAGGGAGTGAAGATACTATGGGCTGAAGGGCGGAGTCGACGAAGGCAGAGATTCTTTCAGTGGGTGAGTTGATATTGCTGACTATGGGTCGGCCGGGATTGTTGGGCTTATGAATTTTTGGAAGGAGGTAAAATCTAGGTGTGCTGGGGTTGGAGGGAGAAAGAATGGCAATGTCTGATTGTGAAAGTCCTTCCTTGGGGCCATGAGTTTTGAGGAAGGACGAAATTACTTTTTGAAATTTGGGGTTCGGGTCATCGGGGAGAGATACATAAAACGTGGGGTCGTTGAGTTGCCGAAAGGCTTCTGCGTTGTAGTCATCGACGTCCATGATGACCACACATGAGCCTTTGTCTGCAGGCGAAATAATGAGGCTCGGGTCTGAACGGAGTATACGGAGGGCGGCAATTTCACTATGGGACAGATTAATTTTGGGTTTTATGGTGTTCAGAAACTGGTGATCAGAAATTTTGCTCAGGAATTGCTTAGTGAATATTTCAACGGGGTGGGTTTTGTGGAGGGATTTCGGTTCATAGCCGGATGGTTGTCTGAATTTTTGAAGGGCCGGATGAATTGAGGATTGGGAAGGGCCGTGTGCTTTCCAAAAAGCACGCCATCTTAAATTTCTGCAAAAATTAAGGGAATCCGCCAGAAAGGACACTGAATTAAATTTTGGGGTAGGTGAAAAAGAAAGGCCTTTGGAGAGTAGACAAAGTTGGTCTTGGCTCAGGACGCGGGAAGAGAGGTTAACAACTTCATGGGACGGGGGGCTTGGGGGAGGATGAGGTTGAGGTTGGCGCTTAGGTAGGATGGGTATGGTCTTCAAGGGTGATGGGAGGTTGTAAAGGCTGGCAAGATCAGGTTTATCAGAGATCAGAGGTATTTGGGGAGGAGGTGCATCGAAGTAAAGGGGCAAGCTAAGGCCGTGTGAGAGATGGCTTTTATATAAGGTTGACAATTTTCTCAGGAGTTCCAGGCGACGAAGACACAGTTTTTCGTAGGAATCTGAGAGTATACGGTTGACAACGGGAAATTTATTGGGGGAGTACAAAAATATCATTTCAATGAAAAAGGCAAGGTTTTCCTGGTGGGAGTTGAGTAAGGCGACGTACTGACCAAGTACAAGCCGGGTGAGTTCAACAGAAAATCATTCTCTGTGACTGAAGAAGGGATAACACCCGAAACGTCTCTAAGTAAGACTCTCTCTTTACTTTCGTCTTTTTACCCCCTGTAAGTTTCCTCTTTATATATATATATGTATATATATATATATATATATATATATATATATATATATATATATATATATATATATATATATATATATATATATATATATATATATATATATATATATATATATATATAGTCTTATGTCATCAACTTGAAATTTTTATAGTATAAACAATAGACCTTTGCCAAGGGAGGCTCGTATCTGAAACATGAAAATTTTATCCCGGAGCATAAGTAAACCATCGGGAAAACGGCAAGATGTAGGGTGTGTATATATATATATATATATATATATATATATATATATATATATATATATATATATATATAAAACGGCAAGATGTAGGGTGTGTATATATATATATATATATATATATATATATATATATATATATATATATATATATATATATATATATATACACACCCTACATCTTGCCGTTTTCCCGATGGTTTACTTATGCTCCGGGATAAAATTTTCATGTTTCAGATACGAGCCTCCCTTGGCAAAGGTCTATTGTTTATACTATAAAAATTTCAAGTTGATGACATAAGACTTAAAAAATCTGGGGTCGGAAATCATCACAAATCCGACCTGTCGAGCGGGTGTGATGCGTCGCCTTAATATTAAAACCAGTTTAAGTCCATTCCTCTATAAAGATATATATATATATATATATATATATATATATATATATATAAATTTTATATATTGACACACGTGGACCTAAGCTCCATTTTGTAAGAACGGGATATCTTTACGGGAACGGGATTTCCGACCCCAGATTTTTTGTTTAAGTCTTATGTCATCAACTTGAAATTTTTATAGTATAAACAATAGACCTTTGCCAAGGGAGGCTCGTATCTGAAACATGAAAATTTTATCCCGGAGCATAATTAAACCATCGGGAAAACGGCAAGATGTAGGGTATATTTTTATAAAAACTATTATTATTATTGACATATCTAAAACTAAAGGAGATGTGTCAGTCCCTCCTCTATAGGGATGCTAAGTAACAGCCGTCACCGAATCTCAAGCACATACTAATATCTAAGGTTGAATTAAATATTTGAATCATATATATATTGTCGTGGACACAATTAAGGTCAAGATTAGAGGCAAATTTTGGTCCCGTAAGATGAAAATTGGTACAAATTTAGTTGCCAATCTATCACTGCTCATTGATTAACTTCTGACAAATGAAATGTCAAGGGGGCGATTCTGTAACTGAATTTCACTGCGCTCTTATGAGGTAGGGCACTCTTTTGGAGTTTTCTAATGGAACTGTGATTCAGTAAAAGAGCTACCCCTATAGGGCTTTTCAGGGACGTCGAAAAGAAACAACTACAAAGCCTGTCTATGGCTTGCGTAACCCAAAATAGCTGGTCATTCGATTGCATTTCTTGCTGTCGGATCGGCTCTATGTTTAGGTTTTCTATCGAAAAGGACACATTGTAGTTAGTGGTTTTCCCTGGTTTAACTGGAAGATGCACTCTTGTTTGTGAAAAAAGATTTTCGCTCCAGGAGAGGATTCCGATAAAATTATATCCAAATTATTTTAGTGTCAAGGCAAGTGTGTATTTTTTCATTTCATTATGAGTATTCCTATTAATTAGTGTCGTGGCAATTGATCTTGTCCATTATTGTGCTTAATGCGAAGGATCTTTACTCTTATCCGAAAGGTCATCTGTAATCTGAGGTTCCGTACTGTTAACACAGGAAGATTGATGTCCAATGCATTATAAATGCCACCATTTAAATTTAAATTTACAGTATTCTATCGTGATCATACAAGAGACAACTAGAGTCATTATAACATTCTCTCGTCACTCAAGATACTCAAATTCGGATGGTTCGTTCACGTTCCTATAGCTTGTTATCGTGCTGTCACTCAACACATTCATTCAGCACTACCACTGACTTTGCATTGCATTTGTGCCTACAGTTGTTACACAAGCGGATAAAGTTTGACGGCAAATCCAATTAAGATTGACTCATTTTTGACATTACTTTACTACGGAATCTCAGGGCATAACATTTTGGGTGCAATAGTCTACAACACCCAGAATCTCTTGCGGTAGGCTTATAACTCACCAAATATACACGTATGATCGACCAATCATGGTGTTGCCCATCTTATCAATAAAAACACTGGAATCGTATAAAAATAAACAAGGGTTGAAACAACCTAGACCTTTCTGAATTTCTCGAACCAGGTGATACCGACCGAGAGACTAGATTGCCCTAGACATTTCAGAATTTTCTAATCTAATTTTCCACAGCATTCCCTTATGTAAATTTTTACTCGAGATTTTAAAAGGAATATACTTTCTCCATTCTCAATATTCATTGATGGATTATTTAAAGATGAAAAATGGTATTAAAATATGGAAAAATGGTAAAGCTGCATACAGATAACTAATTGTATGTTGCAATTCCATAAATGTTGTAATTATATTTTTTTTTCGTTTTTAAGTTAAATATTTCTGATTAATGCATGTGTAAATAAGGAGTTGGAGATTACCCTTCCAGTTTAGCCCTGACCCCTGCATTACGTTATCAGTCCATATTCACAACTTGCTATAATTGCTTATTCTGCTACATTATTATGGACTCTCATACTTTGAGTTTATTTTTACTGGAAGATTTTAGCCTTTCAGATTTATATGCTTACATCCCTAAATTAAGAGTTTGACCAACTAAGGTAGAGTTTTTACTTAAGCTTTGCATTTGGATGTCAATATGAAGTCTGACCTGCTCTAGCTTCCACGATGGTACTTCCGAATCCCTGGCGCACCGTCACCGCCAAGATGAGGAACCCGACGAGTAAGCTGGGAGATGCCTTCATTTTCCCGTCGGCCTTGAGGACACCGTTTACTCTGTTGGGGAGAGAAAGAAGAACAGAATGAAATATTTGCCATCAAAAGCTTAAGTTACTTTTCCTGGAAAAAATTTACAATGGATAAGTGGGCATCTAAACGTTGATTCCCCATCGACCTCAGACCAAGCCATGCCATCTGTATGGAAGTCATGTAATCAAGGAACCCAAGATTTCTATGGCTTCATTATTATGACTATCAGTTTCTTCCCAAACCCTTAATAATAACCCTCTTATGGCGTATTTCTATCAAGATAAAATCAATAATAGCATAAAGAATGAGAGCAAGGCAATTTTATATTTTTAGATAAATTTTATTCGACCTAGGCTTCGATGTAGCGCATCGAAATCAGGCCCGGTGATGGTGTAGTACATCGGAACATAGATTGAAAATAAATTTATCCAAGTGAATAATTGCCTAACTCTCATTCTTTATGATGAATTCCTTCCACCACATCATGCCTGATACTTCTCTTTTTGTATCAGTAATTGCATCACAATTAAGATAAATAAAATTTTTAATGCCAAGTAGCTGTGTTGTGAACATGCTTGTTTGTACAGGCAATAAGTCGCAAAGTAAATCGTGATTTGTTTCTTGGATGGAATTGTTAGTTGAAGTATGCCAGTCTTACATTTTAAGTAAAATTAATCTCTATTTATCACAATAAATGAAATGAAAACAATATCATTCGAAATAATGATCGGCATTAATGAACCAGTGCGGAAAGGACAAAGCAATATTTGATACGGCTTATCCCAAAGTCTGAAAAGTTTATTTTTACCATAATAGAGATTAATTGGAGAAGAGCTTGCAGTGGCCTTTCTTAGGAGGAACTCAACCTGTGCTGCGAATGCCTCCGAGGAAAATGGTGAAGCACTTAGCGGTCAAGATGCTGGTTTGGAAGTATCAGAGTTACGGCAGAATGCTTCCCTAAGCCATACGGTGTTGAGATTCAGGTTCGTGTAAAAATAAAACTATCAATATAAAACTCTGGCCTAAGCTTTTTTAAATTATCTATAATAAAAAATACAATTTATTAATATTGCACACGATTTTTATTTCAACTCCAAAATAGTTTCAAAACATACGCGTTTTTCTCATGGAAAATAATGCTTGGCAGTCATGTGTTGAAATCAGTTGGGCGTTTAAATTAAAATCGTCTCGAATATTACTAAGTGGTGATTTTTCGATTTAAGATTATATCAAGTGATTGGGCAGAATCGGTCGGAAACTGTTGATATGGCGGAGAGAAAACTAGCTTGCCAGCTCGATGGCCCAGGTTTAAATCCCGGCTGTGATGCCAATATGTATCTTTCCCATATTAACAAGCTCATGTAAGTTTTTTATGAGACCAAAATCATTTGTTTTGCAGTCTCCACAAAATATCTATCATTTTGAGTTCAGTTCTCCGTTTGATAGGACCTGCGAGTCCCTGTATAATAGAATAGGCGCGCGATATCTGAGCAATGCAGAGTCCTCTACATAGCGCTAACTACACTACGAAGTTGTGGCTACTTATTAGATAAAATGGCGCTATGCAGAGGAATCTGGTGCAATGTTGAATTACTTATCGGGGCACTGGGAGTCAATTGTTGTAGTATTATGGACTCGGCGAGATTTGCCAAATACATGTGTCGGAGCCGTTTTACCACGTGCAGTATCCCAATCGATTCACCCTCAGCGCATGGGTATTGTGGTTGTGAATGTATAGTAACATACCGCTTCACTGCGATGTATTTAATTTGTAATAATCAGGGAAGAGAAGCAGTGTAACTTTTTCTTGACACGAATAAATGAGGTGTGCATAATAATTGTAGCATTGTTTACTTCCTCCATACGTATTTACACGATTGCATTATCGGAAACCGGGGATGAAAATGTTTTCAGCCAAAAATGATGACTTGTTAATATTGAGACTTGTCTTGATATATCGGATAACTTCCCGTGCCTTACGACGTGCGCCTCGTAGTTGCTGTGGAGACTACTTTCTCCACTGAGAACGTCTCTAGCCTATGGATGAACTAAATGTGGGACATATTTCTGTGCCTTGAGATCCACTGGGTCCATCGGGTTTCTCGCCGCGTCCTTCCCCTCGCCACCAATAGTATTCTTTATTTTTGCAATGCATCCACGTATCCCTAGTGACGCAACTGACCTCAACTAATGATCGCCTCTCAGAAAAAAGTTTTTACTCATGACTTATACTCGCTAACGATTAATTTATTGAGCAAGGGCCATTTCTGTACATTCACCGCCTTCCTCTCTGTTTCTCCACAGAGATTATGCTCTCTGGAAAAAATCTAAGAAGACGAGAGATAATTTCATCAAATCGTAACGAGATAAAAGGAACGTGACTCTCGAAGGTCGACTGTCCAATTCACTGAGATCCCGCTCTAATTGAATCTTCAAAGATTAAAAGAAAACCCTGGTTCTTAGCGACGTTGTCTTATCTTATGGGCACCATTTTGTGATGGACTTTGTTACCGTTAAAAAAAATGCTCTCCAGAGGTTGAATGATATGAGATTTCATCATCACCGGTGAGGAAGAAAGAGGTTTTTGTCTCTCAATGGATGTGATTTAATTCTTTTTTTTTGCCTGAGAACTGTTCTGGCTCAGACAAGAGACGCTATCAATAGAAGAAGTTGTCACCAGAGCAACTTGTGTTCTTCAGCACGGTAAAGTTGTCCAGGATTACAATATACTTAACTTTCATCTTGAAAAAAAATTAGTTGTGTTTGCTTTTTAGCATTTGAGAACGAGTTTGCGAGAAAAGAAAACAGTACTCGAACATATATAATTTTATATTTTTTTATTATTCTTTATTAATCGTCTGGACACATGAATATTGTATTAAAGTGATTTGATGGGACGTATGTAAATTGTAAATATGAGAAAGAAGTGTCTGCCTCTGTTTATATAATTTGATGGTTACCCTAAAACCGGATAATAGCTGCTGGGGCACCCAGGTAAAAGTATTGATCAAGGGTCTCGCGGGTACTACTGTACTCACATCCAGATTTAAAAGAGAAACATATTGGGAAATGACGAAGGTAGCACGGCTATATCAGGGAACAATTACTGATGACAACTCTCCCTTATTCTAATGGTGGAATAAAGAAAGATTTATTATTATTATTTATTACATTCGATGTATTCCACATTCGATTTGGGAATTGAAATATTGTTTAATTTGTGTCACTAATGGTGGAATAAAGAAAGATTTATTATTATTATTTATTACATTCGATGTATTCGACGTAAATTCATGCATGTGAAACGGCTGACTGCCTTTCATCGCTTTTTATTGAAAGTATAATGATCATTAATAAGTGGGGAAATGAAAATAGGTTCACCTGTACTAGTTTAATACCATCCTAATTATGTATGCGGATATTCTCCGCAGTCCCTGGGCTCGGCCATGCAAATTCTGACTGTGTCCGGCGCAGGAACTGTCGGCTAGCGGATTATGTTGTCAATGGTGTGCCATGTCTGAAGCAAATATGTTTGAGAACCGGTTGAGTATTTGAAAGTCATCCACGCATGCTAATGCATTTGCGACGAATAAGCAGGTCGATAGCGGTATTATGCCTTCTCAATATTCCTATGGATCCTCATAACTACGGAGTCGTAATATTTTTTTCAAATCATAGTATTTTATATCAAAGCCGGATAATTTTTAATTGAAAACATCAAGCATGGGAGCACAACACTGCAAAATATAAACTTTAAATCCAAATAGAATAAGGGAGAGTTGTCATCAGTAATTGTTCCCTGATATAGCCGTGCTACCTTCGTCAATTCCCAATATGTTTCTCTTTTAAATCTGGATGTGAGTACAGTAGTACCCGCGTGACCCTTGATCAATACTTTTACCTGGGCAATACGAGGGCTGTGTCTTACCGTCCGCAGAAAATTCCTTGGATTCCTTGAAAATTCCTTGAAAATTCCTTCCGAAAACCCGATAATATATATTTGTAAGCTTTTTACCTATCCAAATGAAAATATGATTTGAGTGAGCATGGTAAATAAAATTATGACATCTCTTTGATATTCGATGTCCCACGTTCCTTCAAGTTTCATTCATTTTGAACTTCTTTTAATTTTTCTTACAATTGGTTCGAGGGATTGACGAACATTTTTTACAGAGATTTGAGACACCAAGGGTATCATAACACAGTGTTTGAGAATGTACGCTCTGCCTTTGCAAACATGTTTAAGGTATACGAGGAGATAAGTGCGGCTTAACACCTTGCAAATGCAAACCGTCTTGTGAAACAATCCTTTGAACCGACATTTCCCAAATGTTAGAAAGAGCAGCAGCAAAAACTGAGCTTGAGATATATATTTGCTTTGCGGATAATCAAAGATCGGTCGTTCAAGCTTGCGATTTAATTGAAGGAAGTGTGTAGGATACGTTTCTGAATCGTTTAAATCGGCTGCGAATTACCATTGTCGAACGAAAAAACCAATATAGTGAGCTTTTGATGGAAGAAACAAAGCCGGATCAAAAATGAATATGTTGTTTTAAGTTTAAAACACTGACTTAGGTATCTCGCACTAAGCGGCGTTTTCGATGGAATGCGTGACATTTTGAGCAAGACGGCATGCACAAGAAAGGACGAGCAGAGAAAGCTGTGTGCGCTAAAGAAACGCCACGGAAACTATTTCTGTTGATGGATTTCGCAACTACATAAACTGCCGAGAGCACCTCGTAGTAATCATAATGATGTCTTCTCATGAATCATTTGCTTTGCTTACGCCCAGCCCCAAAAATAATGCGCCCAGGAAGAACACCGTTTAGTCTAACCGGAGAACCTGAAATTGAAAAAATCTGGTGGGGGATTTTCGATCTCTTCAGCGCGATGTTCACCTGACAACACAGCTGTTTAGTTGCTTTCCATTAGTTTCAGACCATGAGCGCACCGGACGACATCGCGAGCTTCTGCTCAGATGCAGAGCCCCATCGGTGTGCGCTGTAGAGTATTTAACTAATGATCAACTCGGGTAATCGCATACACGTTCGTTGCCTTGGCATAAAATTTCACTTAAGGTGTAAAATACAGGCAGTTTAAATTTTTTGTGAACTCTAAGGTTAAAGCTTCGCTTTTCAAGCCTGTGGTTTGAACATTTTCCGATAAATGTTTACGTCAATTGCGGCCATGGTCATATTTTTCAATCTCTGATTTTCTATCTAAGATTATCTATCTAAGATAATCTGAGAATGATAGCTGACGGCATATTGTAGGACTCTCCTAGCCAAAATAAGGGCTGGGAGTTGGGAAATGTGTTTGATGAGAAAAATAAAGAGAAAAAAGAGAGGATTTTTTTCAGAATGATTCCATGTCAAATTTAATATCCCTTTGTTTTTGTTGCAGGCATGAACGTGCCGAGAAGGTGATCTCTGCCTCGTCATTATAGAGACCATATTCGACTTATATTTTTTAATTCCAGCACCTTTGTACGGCACGAGGTTTGTAAAGTAATATTTATTTCGTAAAATTATTTTTTTATTCGACTACAATTCTCAGTAATTGATTACAAATTCATTTATTTTTATTTTTATTCATGTATTAACTATTAATACAGAATACGCAGTTTTAAATCTCCGACGAGATCTATGCGTAAGAAATTCCACATTATCTTTTATAAAGTCTCTCGGGAATGTATGTCTGTAACATTTTCCATGAAAAACGACGGTTGTTTCTCGACAAATTTCTAAATAAGTAGTTTTGTGATTGTTTGATGTTTTGGTATAATTGGAGAAGTGAGATATTTATGATTATAATAAGGTTCAATTAGTCGGATTTAGTGAGGATTGACATATCGTCGAAAATTTAGGATTGGTGGGAAGAAGGAATTTTTTTACTTCTCTAATTTTGCGCATCTGCCAGTTCCTGAGGTGCTGTACAAAATGAAAATAGTGCCATCTGCGATTTTCCCGACGTATTCAATACCATATGTGTCACCCTGACAGTCGAATGATCTAGAATTTTCAAGTTATCTTCACCAAGCGTGCAGTCTCCCGTCTCCGGTGGTTCCATACTTAGTCATTACGTTGAAGTTTTAACACTCCCTGTTCCGTATTTAGCGAAGCGTGCGTCTTTCCTTCGCATTTTGTTTATGTAACGCATTGAATTTTTTCTGTTCCGGGTCGAAAATCATCTCGGTACACTCGATATGTGGCCAAATTAACAGAAAACACCTTATCTCCTTCACTTTTAGATGCGATGTAATTCCTACCATCTGCTTCATAAATCTTTATATCTGAAGTGCACCGCCGACATTTCATGATAACCTGTCGTGATATTAATGCGAGTATATTTCCGCTTGAAAGACGGGAGGAGGCAGAGAGACTATGGAATCAGGGCGTGTGGAAGGGAATCTTATAAGCAAATGACTTCCGGTCAGCAGCGCCGTTTCTATTGTACCAACACATTTTTAACTCGGTTCCTGCAGTTACTTCTAAGCAAATAAAACTTAAGGTGGGTATTTGCCTATTATTACCAGTCACTTCCGTGGGAGTGCTGACTTCTTGATAAAGTCATTTACGAAAATGGCCCTCATATGGGTGTAATGTATACCACTTAATTCCCATATTTGATCCATTTTCGCACTTGGCGGGGTGTAATTTCAGATTTGATATCCGGAAAATATTGAGAAGGGGTATGAACTTGATATTATTACCAAAAACAGGAAATTCCTATTAAAATAAGAGCTAATAATATGAATCAAATGACATTTGAGTTGTTTTGCGTTGGGAAAACTAAGAACATGAAGCGATGAAGAGAAGATTAATAGACGTTAGCATGGATGCAGAAGAAATAGTTAATATTTAAAGATAGACCAGAAGTGATCGACAGATAATCGTTGATTAATAGTATTTCCCAGCTGGGAAAGATGAATTATATTTTGTGGTCTATTTGGCACAAAGTCATTGCTAATATGCACTTTTCGTGCTAAATGCGATAGCTGCATTTATTGGCCCCAATTAATTACTCAGATTGGTCAGAAAATACACACACTTTGTAACCACCGATACAGTAATTTTGCCCCACACCCAATACTCCTGTTACCTCAAGCAATGTGGATGACTGGGATTGCTTTGAAATTGCTGAAAGTGATGCGAGAACGGTAAAACTAAGGTGGCTGTAGCAAAGGAGCAAGACAAAGTGCATTCATTGGTAACATTTGGAGTGTATTTTTCTAAGTATACCGTTTTTTGCTTCACCAAATAATGCCGGAGAAATTATGAAAATAAATCCGAATAAATCATTGAACGAGAACTTTTAAGACAATTTTCCGCTCGAATCCAGGTTTCAATTCAAGTAGGGAAAAATTTCTCCTGATTGACCATTTTTGTGATGGCAAGGTACAAGTCTTAACACTTTAAAAATAGCTCAAATTCAATAACTACATTTAGAGTATGGTGAGTGAATGGATGCTTTTAAATATGCAAGCAATGAAACTTGAAATTACCGTAACTTTTGATATATCGTGGGGATTACACATACAAAACATATGTGACACAGCTTTAAAGAAACTAGATTTTTTAAACGTAGGTATAATAGGAAAGTATTCAAATAAAAAAGTCAAAGAGAGATCTTACTTTGCTCTGGCTAAGCCACACGAGAATTTGGGACTCTGGCGATACAGATTTAACCAAAAAATTAATAAAATACAAAGTAAAGCAGCGCGCTTCGTTAAAAACTGAGGCGAGTGTACATATAGTCTTACACAACTTTTAGAGGGATTAAGGTGGGAGTCCTAAGCGACTTGGAGACTACACGCTAGGCTTAGGTTGCTTGATACATACAGAGATGATATTTTTGAGAGCGACATAGAGAATATTATCATGACTCCTCACTACATCTCTAGGTCTGACAGATGCGATAAAATAAGAGAGATACACTGCCGAACAGGTAGGTACAAAAACTCGTTCTTTCCGCGAACAATAAGCGACCACAATAAAAACTGAGCTCCTCTAATTACACTCCTATAATACATGTCACCATTTCACTTCCCAAAAACTTACATCTTTACATAGCTGGTGACCTTACACCCCCTTTCACACACCAATGCGGCGGCTCGCAGGGTATTATGTAGATGTAGATGGGTTGATGATGCTTTCCTGGCATATGATATAATTGAGTTCACTGAGGGATCTTCACCGGTCACACAAACTTATTGCACTGCTAATATGCCAACGTTTCGACATCCGAGCCGATCATCAACTTAAGGGAAACTCGGTGCACTTCAGAGGAAAGGCTATAATAATAATGGTAAAACGTGGTCTTATAATGCGCACTTCAGTTAAGACAAGAATAAAAACTTAGAAGTAAGTCTCCACACTTTTTTGAAGCGTACCGACCATGTTTGAAATTCTGTGGCGGGCAGCAGATAAATATTTAACCCGATGTGTAGCCTGAAAAAATTGAACATATTATGCGCATGGAAAGTACCAAATTATTCATATCGTACCGACCCTGGTTTCAACAGGTAGTGTAATTATCAAGTGACACGTAGTGTCATTACGCCGTCGATAATTACACTTCTGGACTTGAACTGACAGTCCATGTCGCGCACGATTTGGAATTTTAGTTGTACAGTATGCCCGGCAGTCTATTCCATCTTGTTCCCTAAAGTCCACGAACAACCACTCAGCAGTTTAACTGGCTAAAGCACTCGGCCGGAAATCCAGGGATCCGGGTTCGATTCCTGGTAAAGGCGGATGTTTTTCCTCTGTGGAGTTTCACACATTGCACTTCGTGTTTAATAATGGTGGGTTTGCAATAAAAGATTAGAAATTTACGGCAGAGTTTTTTATTCTCACAACTATGGAGATACTCCCACAGAGTTACCCCTAAAACGCTTTCATACGCCCTTTTCTGTGAAACGAGCTCTAAAAATATTTTGTTGATCTGCTTATAAGAAAAATATTAAAAATTGCTTCCAAATAAACCCAATTACCCGCTCCAGCCTTCTTAAGGAAAAAATATTCCAGGGCCATATTTCCCACCAGCATATTTGTATTTTAGGTGGAAATCAAAATGCGTTTAGCGATATAAATGATGCTATTTATATTTTAAAACGTTTACCTTAATTGAAGCATACTCACGATTATGGATTAAACCGCGAAGTGCGAAATTTGATTAAACATCACATGTAAATTCCTCTCTTTTACTCGGAATCACACCTCGATGTTTTTAGCCACCTTTACAGTAATATGAAACGTATAATTTCCGATGTGGGAGAAAATCTGCTCATCACATAATCGAAATGATAGACAAGTGTCATGAGCATTCGTGTTAAAAGAGCACTGAATTGCCAAGAAACCGAATCGGTACCATTATTTCACTCCTATCCAAAGATACCAGTAATGAAGACATTCAGGACCTGACGACGCTAGCTGTAACGCTAGCGAAACGGTTGTCCGTTAAAATGAATCAACGCGGGAAAGACCCGAATAAACTGAACTTAATGAAGACACGTTTGCAAATTTACTCACAAATCTGGGCATAAAGAAAATTCCATTCGTGCGCAAATTTGCGTGGAATTTTGCTTACGTGCTCTCATCATTAATATGTAAAAAAGATAATGACGAAAAAAATTGAATGTCACTGATATGGTTTCTTGGCAAATCAGAGCTATTTAACACGAAGTCTTATGGTACCTACTTGTCATGCATCTCAAAATGGTTCGATGACATACGAACATGTTTTCTCCTAAATGCGAAAACATTCCTTACACACTATTATAATGGTGGCTGTAAAATATCATGGGAGCTTTTCGAATATAAAACACCTTTAATAATAATTTTATTAACAAAAAAGTGAAATTACAACGCCATGGTAATTTCCAGCGTATCTATAAATTTACGAACTTAAGTGAAGTTTGGCTTAAGAATTTTTTTCGCCTTGCTTTAGAATTTATTAAAATATGCATTCAGCGGATTACGGTTAACGCTCCAAACACCTTAAGAGATATTCGGGCATTAACGGAGCTCACGAGTGGTCGACCTGCTCTTCTTTCACGACTCGTCTAGTCGGCCATTTTCCTTCCCCAAGTCGGCCACGTTTGCACAAGCAACCCTCCGCCCGCCTCACTCCAGAACTGTGGCGCTTCAGAGGACGGAATGTGAACTAACTGACAATGTCCATTCTTCTCTCAAGTGCGCAGTGGAAGTTACCCAAATTTCACGATATTCTGATATCAGGAATGGCTCGAGCATTCTAAAAACTATTTCAATGACACGACTCCGTACTTTTCCATGCTTTACTCATTCCTGCCGCCGGTTTCACGTAGATAACGATTCTTTGGACTGTCTGAAGATTAAACCAATCAGTGGTAAAGTAGAACCCCGATCAATGGGACACCTCTATAAAGAAATCCACGTTAAATAAAACTATTTAAAAACACTGCAAGGGATGAAGAGTAGCAGTTTCGAATAAAGTTAGGAAATCAGATGAAAATTTTCGGTCTCTTCAAGAAATCGAATATTTTCGATTCAAAGCCATTGATTTTGATGATGTGAATCAAGACAAGTTGAAAAAAAACAGTTGCTCGTATTCTCACCAAATTAATCAGTGAATATCAATTATTGATCAACCAAAAATATGGGTAATCAGAAACGGTTGTGGTCCCTTTCGATTTATGCGAGATTCTACTGTGCGTGCGAACATGACTTCGTCCATCTGCAGGAGGAATTAGAAGTGGACGGAGAATGTACGGGGGCAGAAGCGGGGGTAAAGATAGAGTTTCAGATGCATTCAAGATGAATAAAACTGTTAAAAATGGAGCGTTAATAAAAACATCATTTCCTTAGTTACAATTTTTTGACAACACTTATTTGCTTCTGCTTTTTAAAACTGAAATGCCTAATCCATTTTAATTCGACTCGCCTTGGATTCGTGTGTGTGAAAATTTCTAATACCGTTCTCGTATCCCCTTTATTTGCCCTCCACACATTAAACCACCAGTGTCTGTACAGACCATGTATTGGTTGTAGTTTCAGAATTAAACGAAGGATGCCTCATCAATGTGAAGCCGGTCACAGAAACCAACATAGGGAAATGCAGTAAAAAATAGTGCGAACAAAGTTATTATCATTCACTTCCACGAGGTCACTCCTACAACTATCAAACCATAAGAGTCTTTGGACGGAGTCGTAATGATAATCTCAAATTTCCACAATCTTTCACACAGGTTCGTTCACGGCGTGCCTATTTGTTCATGGAGTGAACAACTACAGAATGGCTTTTGATGCATGCATGGTTCATCAGGTCACAGTTAAATGAAGCACTGCTACAATATATCTCCAACGGTAACTAAAATTGACCTCAAGAGAAAACGACGGAAGGCAACGAGGAGTATTTCCATAAGACCCTTCCCCAAACACTGCAGCATAGCATCTCTATAGACTGAAATATTAGATGTCTATTCTGAATGAGATTTATTTTTACAACACAGTTAAACGTATTCTTATAGAGCGTATTCTGGGTCAGAACGGTTCAATTGGTAAGCTCTTAAGGTAAAAAATTTCATTGGCCGCAAATATTTCATTTCATTTAATCAATTGCGTGGATGGAGTGCGTGAAAAGGCCTCTCATGGAACACTTGAGAATAGAATAACAATTGATTTTGAAATTCAGCTTTGTCTGTTCGAAGACTTTCAAGTCAACCTATGATTCGGATAATCTCCTTGAGAGAGGGCAAGCAAAGACTCGAATTGCCTGTTGCCAACGGGAGGCGTGTGATTTAGCGGTAGGGATGAGGAGAAGGCAGAATATTTGGGTGGGGAATCCGCTGGGTAGGAATGGCTGCTCGGAGGGAGTGATTGAGGAGTGGATGCTTTGAAAGTGAAAAGAGGAGGGAAAATGATAAAAAAATCAGCAGAAGTTGAGGAGAAGCAGAGGTTATGAAGACCATAAATGGGTGATGACGTTTATAGAGGTTTAATGATGAATCAATAGACTGTAGGAAAGGAGGAAAAGAAAACTCCACAACGGGAAAATCAGTACTTTTAATATTTTCACGAGTTTTCATATTCAGGGGAATGTTTTTCGACTTTTCCGCGTTAGTCTGGTGAAGTCCATTTCGAAAAATACACGGTGGAGAAAAGATCTAAGGAACTGAAAGAAGCAACGACGAATAACGACCAACAGCTTGCCGGGAAAGATATATAAAATGATAGACCACCTATTGTTGGTGTTCTTGAAGAAGCGCACAGTAGGTGACGTGAAACGTTAAATGTTAATAAAAAACAAAGAGAAAACGAAAAGTGTTCAGCAGAACTGTAAAACTTCCCTGGGCGACTAAGTCGTTAATTGATTGTATCAAAGAAAAAAAATGCTTTTTTTATACTTCCTATTTGATGGATTTTGGTTTTATTTCGAACGTTAATATACCGGTCTTTGAACATTTTTAACGGAATGAAGGAAAGCCATTCAATTACATCCCACACTTCAGTTACCGCTCACAAGTGATCTCGAACAATCTTCTGATTATCAGAGAATCAGGATGATGAGAGTACACATTGCACGAGATTACAAAAAAAGTGGAAGTGCAGAATGTTGCTGGATTTTATTTCTATTCGTCCAACGAAAATTGCACCAACACCAACTTTCCGACCCATTTTGTTTCATTCTTTACATTTGACAGCAAGGCATTAAATCATTTGTTAAAATTCCCTTGCGAAATTAATGTCGACGGTACGCATTGAAATGTTATCGATGTCGGGAATTTTGAAGCGAAATATGTAATTGGGCGTCTTGTGGAAATCACTTTAAGCACTATGCTCCGTTCGTTAGATTGTACTAAAAAACTAAAAGGGTTAAAATCGAACCCCTTTGGCGCCCTTCGTTTTGTGCACAATTTTGTCGAGTTTTTACTCCTTGGTAGTGCAAATCACCTCGACCGTCAGTCACCACCCTCCTCGTTACAAAAAAGCTGAACAGTAAACCAAATAAATGCGCGCACAGTCAGACAAATCCTTCGCCGACGTACCTTGGAAAGTATATGAGGAGGTCTCGTGGGATCCTCAATGCGATCTACTTCTTCTCGGACTCCAGGCAGATCTGCTGCAGATTTCACTTGAGAGACAATGGATAACCTGACGCGTTTGGAACTCCGACTAAAGCTCCGTACGTCTGGTGCGGTGGCTTAAAAAACACTTTATCTCGCCTTATCACTCGCTTCCCCTACGACATCACTCTGCGGTATCAGTCCTCCCCTCTCCCACATGACATCCGATAGAAATCGAACGGGGTGGGCAATAACATCATCATATCGATCGAATATTAAGAAATAAAAACGGGGATTCCTCTTGATACAGCGTTTTTCCTGGTTAGCTTGTGCAAGTATTGCCCATACAATTCCCATGATGTTACATCGCTGTCATCAGCGATGATCAGCCCAAGGACTGCGTTATTTCATCTCTTCACTTCCCTTCTCCTGTCTGCATACCGTCTTTTTTCCTCGCCAATCGTCGTCTTTTTAATAGTCCCAATCATTTGCTCCTCGTGTACTGTCCTTCGTCTTCCTCGGTAGTTACTCTCAAGTCCTCGTACCTTCCATAACTGTTGTGAGAAGGCTATTGCATCTAAAATAGCGTCCAGTAAGTTTGTATTCTAGTTCAAGGAGTTTTCACTGAGCAGCTTTTCTCTCTTAATCTCATTGGTGATTCCCTCTGTCCTTTTGTTCGTTATCATTCTCTCGTTCCACCTCGTTTCAACCGCTCACAATCTCCTTTTGTCTGCCACAATAATCGTCCAAGCTTCACTTTATTGTAAGAGTATATTCCAAAAATATGTGATGATGAACATTTTCTTCACTTTGGAGCTTGTTTTGTTTGCTGTTAGTCTAATCTCTTTAGTGTGGAATGTCGTCTTGGCTTTCTCCACTCCGCTGATTATTTTTCTTTTGCTTCTCCCTTAACTCTCGATCTCACTTTCTCATTTTGTAATGCGAGGCTCTACCACTTGTCTTATTTTTCCCATGTTTGTTTTTTTTGCTTTTTCTCTTATGGTTTACTTTTTCTTCTGTATTCTGCCACTAAACATTATTTAGTTTATACGTGAATCTTCAGGGTGACCTTCTCAACGACTTTTTTCGCCATACTTCAGCATTTTTAGATCGTTCTTCTATACCAGGATCGCTATGTCATGAGTTAAGCTCTGAATATTGTCATGCATACACTTATGTGGATGAATTATGTTCAGAGATTATCTGATACTCTCATTTCTGGCTACTGAGAGTGAGCTCTGCGATTTTACATGCTAACTTATGATAAACTGACACGTCATTCTCATGAAATGTCCAGCACGACTATGCATTCTGCTTGCATTCTGATATTCTGATAGTCTACATGGATTCTTAGCATTGGGAATTCTAATCAATAGTTGCGTCTTCAGCTGTATCAAGGCACTTTAGCATTTTTGCCAATGTAGCTTTCTAGTTTATGCTTTGGCCGAATATTGTTCTCTTGAATGCTTTTTGGTCCTTGCATAACGGCCAGGGATGTTTCTCTGGATGGATGACTCTGGGGCCAGTATTGCACGCTTCGCGAAGAATAAACCGCTTCCGAATACTCTGGAAGTGGACTGCATAGAACTTCGAAGATGTAAAGTTAAGGCAAGAAAGTAAACGAGAGATGTTAATTTACCCTCTGCGCACTTGTACGCAGGGCCATGAATATATATTATGGATTGTTATCTCGTCGCCAAAAACTGTTGTCTGGAAGTCCGTAAACAAACAACCTTTTGGAAAGTGGTGCTGCCTAGAGATGAAAGACGGAAGTACAAATGTAAA
This sequence comes from Ceriagrion tenellum, assembly GCA_963169105.1. Classification (NCBI taxonomy): domain Eukaryota; kingdom Metazoa; phylum Arthropoda; class Insecta; order Odonata; family Coenagrionidae; genus Ceriagrion; species Ceriagrion tenellum. The sequence continues at coordinate 14,373,967 of OY720639.1, forward strand.
TACAGTCAATAGATTGTAAATAAACACGTCATACCGGTTTTGCCATGAATATACATTGGTTTTACTTGCAATTAATCATAATGCAGTGGGTAAAAAATATAGTACTACATGCGGGACGTAATTATACACTTTTTTAATATCGTCCGGTCTACAGATACAGTTAATTCCTCTCCCAAATTTAATTAAATAAATGTATAATTAATTTTTATTACTTCGTGAATATCGGTACACGAAAATTTAATAATAATGCGAGGTGACTTCACGAGTATTCCCAATGGCCATCATTTCAGTGTAGGTAAGAAGTAATGCACTTACCGCCCCTTTGAACAGATTCTTATTCTTTCATCCAAGTCTCCTATTTTGGGTCATCGTAGACGCATACCCTGTTTTGCAGCCTGGTACGATGCAAGTTCTGTTTAAACAAGGCATTCTAAATTCTATCTTTAAGCCAAACGGGCTTAATGCCTTTAAATTAGAATCAGATTCTGACAAACATCCTCGTAGGCACACGATGGACGTTTCATAAACCTCTTACACATTTCCTACAATGGATATTTCCTCTGTAGCATAATGACTCGAGTTGAAACCTAGGTTGGATTAATAAAAACCATTGTGGAATATTACAAAGTGAATTCATTTAAAATTATCGTTTCATAAACGTCTAATTCGACTAAACGAAACGACGTTTCATAAACCTCTTACACATTTCCTACAATGGATATTTCCTCTGTAGCATAATGACTTAACTTGAGTTGAAACCTAGGTCGGATTAATAAAAACCATTGTGGAATATTACAAAGTGAATTCATTTAAAATTATCGCAATGCTGTTCCAACAAGTGAAGCCAGAAAATTTATTATATATTTACTAAGTAACTTTTAGGTCACAAAAATAGCAAGATAATATTCAAAGCATCAAGTAGCCGGCGATACATTGCCGGCTATAGCCGCAAATCGAAAGCACCCATTACCGTATAGTAAATCGATGAATTAAAAGAGAATAATCGATTGTTTCCACCGAACGATTAATTTTGGCCATCTCTACTCCTGATTAGCATACCTTATCCCATTAATTCATAGATTCTTGTGGTTCCTGACTGATGTACCTCTTCCAGAGCCCTGCAAAACGCCCTCTTTACTCGCCCACATTCACTCAGCTGCCGGCATTATTGAATGCACACGCTCGAGCGTAGAGTCAACTGAGTCTGGATATACTCGGCCGCTTACTAGACTCTTGTCAGGGGATATCCAATGAAGATAAACACAGTCAAAAACTGCTTGGATTGCCTCACGGGCTAGCGCAACTATAAAAATACCCTGAATATAAAAGTCCACCATTGATAATTGAATTCTGACAACTACTGGGCGCTGTCCACTAGGGCGGGTGTCATCCCCGGCTGTGATAGAGGCAATCCACCCGCATTCGTCATCATACGAAATGCTTACTCACTACTGCCATCAGGGGACACAAGGACCACAAGAGAGAAGAAGATGAGGATGAAAGTGTCGGTAAAAATTGGAAGTTGATGCGTAAGGACAATGAGGGGGACTAGGGAACAAGAATGCAGTAAAAGGGAAAGGGAGGAAGGGAAGATAGGGGCTCTGGAGCTGTACAAGGTCAGCTATTGGGATTGTGGGGGCTATTGAAGTCGTAATGTTAGGGTAGCCTGTAGCGGGGAAAAGAGGAGTAAACGTGGGGTATCCATGGTAGCGAATGCAAAATTGGGGAAGAGGGTGGTAAAAATTGTACAGTTGAGCGAGAGGATACCCGTGGTAGAAATATAGGGGAAGGTTGCCGAAATTGGACCGTTTCCTAAATTGGACCGAATTTGTATCTCCCTACCTACAAGTATTTGAGGCATTTGAGTTGGCTGTACCAGATGGTGACACCATCGAGGACACTTGACTCGGCGGTCAATGAGTTGGATCCAATTTACCGGAGTGCGATTTCATTGTTTGTGTTGTAATTTTTTGCCCTCAGTACGTAAGCTGCTGTCTCAAGTAAAAATAAGCTATCACTCTTTCTATGGAACACTTTTAACCTGAATTTTATTGGCTACTTACTACATACTGCAAAACTTCTGTTCATCATCCTGTGTCCGTCTAGCATCATTATTTATTTGACGGGAACCTGTTGCCGAAGTTGGACCACCACGTGTTCCCTAAGTTGGACCGGTCCTTTTTAGGAGACTACTGAATGATGTGAAAGAAAAATTAATAGCTTTTTGACAGTAATAATTTTACTTCTACCACAAGTATCTAATATATTTGGGTTTACGTCTGTGTAGGTTTCTACTATGGAAAAGGGATATGTTCGGGAAATGGGACGAAGAACATTTGCAGATGGGTGTGGCAGCATACCAAAATGGTGACTATGCACTCACCGAATGCGTCCGTGTGTATGGATTATCTAAAACTACAATAAAGAGACACACTGACAGTAAAAATACGTTTCCAAAGGCAGTTAAGGCAAATCCTTTGGAAGGCAAGCAACCTATACTGCAGATATGGAAATTGTTCTCGAAGAACACAGTCTCCTGTTTTAGGAGAGATTCCTTGGGTATTCAATAAAAGGCATCCGTAAGCTAGCCTTCGACATCGCAGAAAAACATGGATTACCCCAAAGCTTTAATAGGGAGAAAAAAATGAGCGGAAAAAGGTGGTTCTATGCGTATATGAATCAAAATCCACAACTTTCCCTGGCCGTCAGCCACAAGGGGCTTCAATGGCTCGAGCTAAGGGGTTCAATCGCTACGGGAAGAACAACAAGTTTTTCGACCTACTTGAAAAAACTCTCGATGAGAAAGCTATAACAGCAAACACTGTGTATACAAGCAACAACCACAAAACTTATGTTTATATTTTTATTTCTTTAGCTATAATTTAATATTTTACGTAGTTTTCCTCCTCCGGTCCAACCTAGGCAACCGTGAGTCCAAATTAGGCAGCCGGTTTCCCAATTTGGACCATTTGCATCACTTCGGTTTTTTCCACTTAATTTATTTCAAGAATGATGTATTGCAAATTTAATGCTAATTAATGCAAGAGGATACTATGAAAAACATTATACAGCATAGATGTTTATGTTGAATGATTAGTTATGGAATTATTTAAGAAAATAAAAAAATAGTCCAAATTAGGCAACCTTTCACTTCTAGTGGTAGCCCGTTCTGAGAATTTTGCATAAAAGCTAGTATACATGATTCAAGTAACCATGGAGAAAGAAGAGGTAGATGAGGTATACGAGCGACAAGAAGATACATTTACTGAAGTCCCGTGAAAAATATAATGGAGATAGGTGACTGGAATGCGGGGTTTGGAAAGGGAGGGATGGATTTTAAATGGGAAGTTATGGGTTGGGTAAAAAAAAATACCTCAGTCCGTTCAAACACTGGGTTTAAACACCAACCTACAGCGTACAAACATACGTACATACGCTGTATCCCCCTGCATTTTCACGCAAGTGAAAATGCCGCGGGATAGAGGGAGATATCAAATTGATTGCTTTGTGTTAAGCCATGTTTATGAGAAGAGTCAAACATTTACGCAGCCATCGAGGTGCGGATCCGGATTTAAATCATAATTTAGTGATGATGAAATGTGATGTTAGATTCAAAAGGATCTTTTAGGGCAGTAAAATAGAAGGGTGGAAATTGAAAGAATTAAAAGGGATGAAATGGGATGAATAGCGCGATTTAGTGGGAAGGAGAATAGATTAAGTAAAATAAATGAAAACAATTGGAGAAAAATGGGAAAGTATACAAATAGGCATAGTAAGTACGGCAGAGAAAATGAAGGATCAATCAAAAAGGATCAAAGGAAAATGCTAAGGATAAAGTAGCTACTGGTGATGCAAGAAACTATTAGGAAAATAGAGAAAAGTAGAGGGTAACATAAACGTCAACATTAATTTTTTTGCTTTCCGGACGATTCTATATACGTATGTCCCTGAAATCCTGATAGGCTGCTTAACCTGTTCAGGGACCGGACCCGCAGAACTTGACATACATCCATGTCCTGAGTGGTGAAAAACCCACCCAGGCGGGTCTCGAAAACGCGACCCTCAGTTTAGCTTGCGAGGACTTTACCCGGGCCACGCCAACGGGGCCGTCGGGGTAAAGTCCTCACCAAAAGCAAGAGGAGCTGTAAGCAAGTATTTAATAGCAATAAAATCTTCTCGGGTTTTCCACCAGGTTAGGTAATTGTTGGCCGACGTTTCAATGGCTATTAAAAACCATGGAAACGTCGGCCAACAATTACCTAATCTGGTGGAAAACCCAAGAAGATTTTATTAGTATCATACGCCGGTAAAAAACCAAATCATAATTATTTAATAGACTCCGACAAGCGTAAATAAGAGTAAGTAGGAAGCCAGGTGATGCAGTTGATTATATTCTGCGAGGACAAGGTGTGTTGGTTAGTCGATCATCGAAGAGATTGCAAACTTTAGTAGGTGTATTCGCATTTCAGTGCGAGAAATATGGAATGAAGAAAAATCAAAAGATAACAAAAGTAATTAGATTCTCAAAGACAAATAAAGTGATGATTGTAATAAAATTGGAGGGCATGAACTGGAAAAAGTAGAACAATTTACTTACTTAGGAGATGCGCCGTTGGAAAATCGGCATAGTAGTAAAGAAACGAGAAGGAAAATATCACTGACGAGGGAAGCCTTTAGTAAAAGAAGGTAGCTGATGACTGGGACCTTGGGTAAGGACATAAAAAAGAGGCTGTTGGAGAGCATGATGTTAAGTGAAGCGTTGTATGGGGTAGAAATGTGGGCGACAGTAGGGTTTTATCGAATGGCCAATTTTTGTCGGATTTTCACCAAATGTAGGATTTTTCACTTATTTCACATTCTAAACAATACTAAATGTGGACGAGATGGTTGCGATAAAAATTGAAACAATTAAAACATGTTGAAATGTACTATGGGAGGTGAAGTCTTTGGTGGCCATATTGGGTATTTTCCGGAGATTTGCAGGAGATGGCGCAGTGATAGAGTGACTTTCACAAAACACAGAAAGGCAAGGAAGAAACGAAAAAGCGGGAAATTTTTATATTTTCACCCCCGGTCAACAAGGTTACGGGCCTGTGGAGTGAAACAGGGGTGCTGGGGTGGGACGGTACGCGGCCTCAATATGGCCAATTTTGAACGAGAAAATTACGGTTTTTAGCTTAAATGTAGGAGCAGCGGGCTTGTAGAACCGCGTATTTTCTAGAAAAAAATATCCCTCGAGCAGAATGGTGATTATAGGCGTAAATGTAGGAACTGCAGGCATGTAGAACCGCGTATTTTCTAGAAAAAATACCCCTCAAGAATGGTGATTATAGGCGTAAGTAACCAATGGATGTCGCTCAGCAGCATGTTGATTTCGATCGTCTTTTGTCGTCTGTAATGGTTGCCGTAGCGTAAAAGTTACCCATCCCAAATCAAGATAAGTACCGTATTTATCATATTTTTATAGTAATCGCAGCGATCTCGTCCATGTCTAGTATTGTTTAGAATGTGAAATAAGAGATAAATCCTAAATTTTGTGACTATCGGACAAAAACTGGCCATTCGATAAAACCCGACTCTAGCCGAAATGTGGACTTCGAGAGTGTGAAGCAAGAATAGGCGTCAGGCGTTGTAGTCTAGAAGGCGGAGGAGGAGACGTGCGGTGGACGGAAATGAAGACAAACGAGGAAGTGCATGGTAGGGTGGGAAAGGAAAGGGGACTTATGGATGAGATTGGGAGGGTGCAAAATGGTGGTTGAGAGAGGGAGTGAGGGACAAGGGCTTTCTTCTGGCCGTGATGGAGACGAATACGACAATGGGAAAGCAGGGAAACGGGAAGAACATGTTTTATGGACGGGATGAAGAAGGGTATATCGTTATCGGAAATAAAGGAAAGAATTTTTATTGATAGAGAGCACCCTGAACTTCATCAGGGTTTTATTTATTCTCATTTAAATGTGCTGTAACTGTTTATTTATTTATTAGAAACGCCAAAAACAGCAACTAGGGCCTTTACAATGGGTTTCAATAAACAAAAAATAAGTTAAGAAATAATACAAAAATATATAGTAAAAACAATTAGAACAATGATCAACGACAAGAAAAAGAAAAAGTCAATTGTTGTGGGGAGGGAAGGAAGAAGAGGAGGACAAGATGCGTTTAAGTTGGGAAGAAAAGATGTTGCGTGAGGAGAAAAGGTCAAGGTTTGGGTGACTGTTTGCAAGGGTATTAAAAAATGAAGTTTGGCGGTAGAAAATGGAACGTTTGGAGGTGGAGTGACGGGATTTGGGTGTGTGGAACAGACTCACATCGCGAGTGGTGCGGGCAGGGATGCGGAGTGAAAAACAGGAGAGAAGATGATCGGAGCGGAGGGACCCGTTCATGACAGAGTGTAGGAATTTAAGGTCGGAAATCAGCCGGCGATGGGGGAGATGCGAGAGACATAGAGACGAAAGAATTCCAACTGGAGAGCTGTGTCCAAGTGAGGGCACGCGATGCCGGACTATGGCGAAAAAGAAATTTAGGGGGCGGTTGAGTATTTTCAGTGCAGTGGGGGACGCAGTTGACCAGATGGGAGAACAGTACCCAAGGATGGGCAGTACACGTCCAAGAAACACAGATTTAAGGGCAAATAATTTGGAAGTTAGGATGGAAGAAATAAGTTGGAATATATTATAATAATTTGATCAGAAAAAAATTCATGCGGCGTAAATGTGGACACATCGGCACATTTTGTAGAGCGTAGGCTAATGATGAAGCCGAGTTTCTCTCCCCTTGTCCTTTTCTTTTCGCAAATAACCCTTTCCTCACCGGATTACCCGTCTGCCTCAAGAATAGCACGAGTCACTTCCGCCGCGGTTCTATTCCCTCTCATAGCCAGCAAATATTTCGCCTCCATGCGAGGGGAGGATGTATGTACGTAGACTTGAGGAGTTTGAGATGTGGGTGCGGAGAAGGATGGAGAGGGTGTATTGGGTGGCGAGAAGGACAAACGAGGAGGTGTTGGATGTGGTTGGATATGAGAGGAAGCTGGTGGCGGGGGTCCCGAGGAGGAGACAGAAGTGATGCGTAGAAGACGTACTGAAATGAGAGGGAATGCTGAAGAGAGCAAAAGAGGGGAGAACAATGGGGAAGCGTTGAAGAGGGTAGGAACTCTGGAAGCAATGAGAAGAAAGAGGCGACATGAGGATTTAACGACAGATCTAATGGAAGATAACCAACAGGAGGGAAAACGGAACGATATTCCTGAAGTTAGGATGTTAGGATAAGCACTGTCCAAAAACACACCAATCAGTTTATAGAATACTCAAATGAATGAATTATCTCCAAGAGGCATTATTTTTATAATTCTCTCTCCGAGTCAGAAGCATTGTGTTTTTTCACTTCTCAGACCAGAAATAAGTATTTATCCTCTATTGCTGTAGGCCAGGTTAGATCATTTTCAATTATTTATGAATTTAATGACTAACTATACTCTCTCTTTCAATTATTTTACTCCATAAACGTCTTTCAACAGCTTCTTTTGAAATGGTTTCTCATCAGATTATCATACTTTTGCCGAGGGCAGGACATCCCCGTCGAAAACATTGCAATCAACGAGAGGCGTCCAAATGAATTCGCTCTGCTCTATATTCGGCCATCCCGGCGATTGAAAACCTATGCCATCATGGAAATAGTGCCCGTAAGTATGTCATCCCTTCAGTGTCACGCGAAAGGCATCTGCCTTCACCTCTTCATCTCTTTATTATTTCCTTCTAATCTCAGTAAACTGGGATCATTGCAAGCGAGCTCCCGATAAGTTTTCATATCTACGTTGCCACGTTATCGATTATCACCGTGGATACAGATCCCCACCTCTGATGGTCATATGATCTTTAGGTCTGGAGGTACTCCCATTCACTTGCTAGTGATGACGTGGCGTTCCCAACTTAAAATAAACTACTCCTAAATGTACAAGCATACCAGTATATTTTTATTTTATTCGACAGTCTCCTTTTCACGAGTTAACTTTCCTTCAGTGAGTTGAGGCTAATATTCCCCAAGGATAGAGATTCCGTCTAGTAAATTTTGGGATACAACTTACTGCTGAGCTAACTGAAGCTATCAATGATAGGTTCGTGGTTTGGCATGGACAAGATTTTCAAGAAAGAATGGAGTGATAACAGGCACCGAAGTTAACGTGATCTTTATGAAAAAAGCGCAGGTGGCTTCTGTTTTAAATACCTCGAATGAAGTCCTCCCCTTGAAGTGGTCTCCAAACAGCGCGCAAATAGGAACCGGGGCGAGACAGTGGAATATTTCTCTGGTGCAAGAAATTTTGATGCTGCTGACCTTAACGTTCGTGAAGGTTTATTCAAGATGGATAAAATTTTCTCACTGCAGCATACTGATGTCGGTGGCTGATGCGAATAGACCCAGCTCTACTCAATATATATGAATGAGTGACAATTGTTGATAGACATCATGAAAATGTATTCCTTACACGATAATTCTCTGGGAAACCTAAAGACTCTTGCCCGTATTCATAGTCGTATTCCTAGGGGTTACCTGGGTATCCCCTAGCCAGGTAACACTTAAGGGTCCCCTACGCTGAGCGATTCATAAACCTTACCTGGGTAACACCCAGCCAGGGGACGCCTGGGTAAGAGATTTGGCAACAATCTCGCGGAAAAATACATTTGAACGGTTCCGCTGAATGGTTCTCGATGTTCATTTCTCACCGTGACCAAGCACGCTATAAACAATAATACAGTATACTGTTGCAAAATGTCGATGAAAAATGATTGAAGGAATATGAGAGAATGATTTGAATATTACTTAAATATTTATGTAATTTGAATGATGAGGAATACGAGGATGATTCAATAAGTACTCGTGTTTGTAAACAGAATACGTTACTATGGAAAGATGTTGATATTATCGTTTACTGCCATTAGGACAGTAGTATCAATTCGTTCCACGCGTGGGCAGCAATACTGCGTTCGGGGAGCTTTGGGTAAGCTTCATGCCATACCCAGGAAATCGACGGCCTGGGGAAGGGTTAGGGGACAACAGTCCCCTGGGTAACGACTATGAATACCATTTCTGAGTAAAGGGGCTCCCCCACACCTGAGGGACACCCAGGTAACGACTATGAATACGGCCCTTTATAAGCTATTTGGTATCTTCCTAAGGCAAGCGTCTATGTAGGATTGATATGTTTTAATGAGATTGAGTTATTACCGCATTTTTACTTGTACATCAGTGGCAAGTAATGAATCAAGTGCCCAAAAAAGCTGAAAAATTATTATTCCTCCGATTAATTCCTAAAAACCATCGACAAATTCTTAAAGAGAATAGTGTGAAAATCTCATTTCTGGAAAATTAGTAATTTTTCCTCCAGAGAAATTAAAAAAATCACGACCAGTATGGAAAGTCCATAAAATTTATATTTGTACGCACTAACATTGGCGTTTCACCTTACAGTGGCTCTTCGCGGATGTGTCAATCCTAGTTCAGAAGTAGCGTCCGTGTGAAAAAGTGTTCACGAGTCAGAATCACCTTCATGCTTTCTATGTACGATCACCAGTCAACCGGAACTCTCGTCGGTGATACCCGTCCATCTTGGTTGATCTTCAGCAACAGCCTCGTGGAGACATCCACTGCGGTGAATTAAAATCTATTAGCAATTGGCGCCCTTATTTATGCTCATAATTGTTTGCGTGAAATACTCATTATAATTTTAAGGGAAGTAATGACAGATAATAACTTGATTCTATAGTTTTTGGTCATTCATATATATTTTACTCACTGCCAAAGTTTTGCCAAATATATTGACATCTTCTGGGCTTTAAAATACAAAACAATGAGATATACTGCCAGGTTTTTGTACAGATTTTAGAACAGATTTTGTACAGATTTAGGGGAATCGAAAATTTACCTACTATTGAGCTTGATCATGAATATATATTATGGATTGGGATCTCGTTGCCAAAAAGCGTTGTCTAGAATTCCAGTAAACAAACAACTTTTTGGAAAGTAGTTCCGCCTAGTGATGAAAGACGGAAGTTCAAATGTAAATACAGTCGACAGATTGTAAATAAACACGTCTTACCGGTTTTACCATGTATATACATGGGTTTTACTTACAATTAATCATAATGCAGTGGATAAAAAACATAGTACTACATGCGGGACGTAATTATACACTTTTTTTATATCGTCCGGTCTACAGATATATTTTATTCCTCTCCAAATTCAATTACACAAATGCACAATGAACTTCTTAGCACTTCGTGAATATCGCTGTACGGAAATTTTACAATAATGCGAGGTGACTTCATGAGTACTCCCAATGGCCATCATTGCAGTGTAGGTAAGAAGGAATGCACTTACCGCCGCCTGGAACAGATTCGCATTTTTCAATCTAAGTCTCCTATTTTGGGTCCTCATAGACGCATACCCTGTTTTGCAGCCTGGTACGAAGCAAGTTCTGTTTAAACAAGGCATTTTAAATTCTTTATTTAAGCCGAAACGGGCTCAATGCATTCAAATTAGAATCGGATCTTGGCAAACAACGTAGTCGGCACATGATGAACGTTTCATTTACCTCTTACTGAATTCCTGTAATAGATATTTCCTCTCTAGCATTTAAAACGTAAATTTTAGACCACAAAAATATCAAGATGTTATTCAAAGCATCAAGTAATTCATATCTCCTCGGTCGTTATTAAATATTCACCACAGTCTCACGTTAGCAACAATTAACTGCGTCTATTTACAATAACAACTGTAATGACTCTAATCGAAAGACGCCAAGGACTGTGTGAACTAAAAGTGGAAATTTAGGCAACACGTAACCTAGGCAACAATGCCGAATCCGAAATATCCGAACATCCGAATCCATTATATATATTCATGAGCTTGATATTGAGCAACTAAGTAAATAAAAACTCCAAACAGATAAGAATTTCGTAAACAACCAACAATCATATTAATATAAATAAATTACAAAGTTTGCAAAATAAATATATTCAATAAATATAGATGAAATTAATAACTCACAATTTATAATACATAAAACAAATATAAAATCAAAGTTAACTCTATCATTGATTATACTAGAGTTTTTTAAAAATATAATAAAAAACCACGGGATACAATAAGGTTCGTCTTTTCAGAGCAATATAAATTCTATTAAACTTGTCAGTTCTCCTATTACAAGCATTAGTGTTTTTTTATGATTAGTAGCATTTCTTTGAACAGTCTTTTCTGCCAGCGATACGATTTAATCATATCCCGACTCTCAATGGTTTCCCGCATCTGCAACTGATCGATGGTGAAGTACAATGAATTAAAAAGGAAACTGATGTGAAGTTTGTAAAGTGTAATTACCTTACTGTAAGTAATTACTTCGATCAATATTACGATATTTTCAGTCTACTGTTACTGGGATACTTGTGTAGAAATGTGAGAAAAATACAAAAAGAAAAAGCTGATTAAAATCAATGGTTGGCGAATTCACTTTGTGGAAATTACGATTAATGTTAAGAATGAAACTACTTAGTTTTTTCCACCAATATATTAAACCATAAATCAACCGGTTTCGGCCTTTTCAGGCCATTATCAAGATACAGAATCTTCAGATTCTGTATCTTGTATTCTGTATCTTCAGAAACAGATTCTGTATCTTGATAATGGCCTGAATAGGCCGAAACCGCTTGATTTATGGTTAAATATATTGGTTGAAAAAGCTAAGTACTTTCATTCTTAACATGAAGAAAAAGCTGACCCATGGATGACTACATTTCAAGGCACGAATTATGCACGCACTGGCGTCACCCATGAGGAACATACAGGGCCTCCGTGGAGAGGGGATTTTCATTTAATTATTTGAAACAAATTTATTTGTAATTTTGTAATTCGCGAGTGTATAAATTATTTCAGAGATATGAAGAAATCAACTTATTTTGTAGATTTTCGCAGCTCATGATGTATATCTGGTAATCTTTGGGTTCTGGGAGTATATTTTGTATTATTTTTGCAATAGTTTTGCCGTGCTTTGCTGCCGGCTTCGTCTGTTACTCTGTTTAAAAAAAACCTGACGAAGCCGGCGGCAGAAGAAGGCGAAATTGGCGCAAAAATAATACAAAAAATACTCCCAGAACCCAAAGATTACCACGTATACGGAGAAATCAACTTAAACCATCGTTCCAATAAGAGCACTCAGCTCTTATACCTATTGAAAAACTAATGAAGAGCATGTATTCGCTCAACGTTATATTCAGTTGATATGAATTTTAAACTGGGGATTCCAAACTCTTTGCTAGCTCCCGGATCCACAACATTTGTTTGGGCCCTGGCTCAATTTGGGACTAATTTCACTCAGAAGACGCTTTTAAAATTTCACGCCACGCCGACAGAACACCGACACTTGTAGTCGTGTCTGGGTTTGTCGAGTTAGGCTGGGACTCAAGCAGAGACAGACCTCGGCCAATAAGGATTGATGGAAAATCAAACTAGTTCACCCCCTCATAGACTTGAAGATAGAGTTTTTGGGGGAAGCATTCCGCTGCGGTAGAACTGGGTGCGTGAAAAACCTTGCTTTTAGCCTGCCTCTACCTTTCTTGTTTGGTTCTACATAGTTCCTATTTACTCCAATGACATTTTGTTTATATGGCACCTTGGTAATAAATCAATATAAGTAATCTGCATTTATATTTGCTATAATTTATGTCGGCGCTTTCTCCATCTTCACCAGCAAGACGTTTAACGCCCACATTTCTATTATCAGCTGCCATTTATCCGAAGATCGGTTTTACACATCTCTTCATTCTGTCCCCTCCCCCTCATTTCCTTCATGCTGATCTTTACTGTTACTTGCTTCATGATTTGGATATCTTTTGCATTCCATATCTACCCAGTCTTTTTTCGACAATTCTGCCATGCAATTTTCCCTCCAATTTCGTTGCAAAATGGCTTCTGTGTCGAAAAATGTGTCCCATTGGTGTGGTTTTTTCTTCTCCTCAGAGTTTTCATAAGATCTTCAACGCTTCGTAGAAATTCTTCATAGGCGGTCCTCCTTCTTTATTTGATCTTTACTCTTCCCCGACAACACCACACCCCTATCGCTTCCAGCCTTCTTCTTTGATCTGCTACAGTTATTTTCAGAAGTTAATTGGCAAATGAGAGCCAGTCTTAAACTTGTACCGCTGGTCATTAATGAGCTCTGTCTTGTGGAATGCCTTCATTACTAGTGCTCTATTGAACAAAGTATTTCTTGTTTCATCCATCACTGGAAAATCTAGTCCCTAGGTTGAGAAATTTCAATTTTCAAAGATTTTAGTACCTAAGATTGAAGGCGACTATGTCTCCTGAATTCGCCCAAAAAGCCATATTTTTGTTTCTCGCGATAGTTATCGCCAAATTCTCTTTCAGATGGCTGGTAAATACTCTTGAAATAGCACGTAGTCCTGTTAGTGCTTTAGTCTCAGCCCTGGAGGGAAAATCCAGAATTATGGCACAGTTAACATTCAACATAGCCTGTAGGTTATCTACGTCAAGATTAAATACAGAAATGTTTCGCATGATACTTGCAATGATGATTCATACATACATACATACCAATCACGCCGTTCACTTCCGGGGTAGGCTGAGTCACAAAGTTCCACTCATAAATACATATTTGTACACCATACTCTGCTTCAATAATTTCCTCCATACTGACCTATCCTTGCAAACCTCTTTTGCTTCAGTTACCCCCAAAACACTGCTTCATACACCCTCTCCTGTTTTTAAGACTCCTAATATTCCTCCTCCTAAGAATTTCCTCAACCACATTCAACCACAACTTTCTCGGCCTACCTCTACCTATCGCACCATTCATTTCACTCTTATACATCTGTTTCGTTACTCAACTCTCATCCATTCTCTTAATATGGACAAACCAACGAAGCACACTCCTTTCATGTATGTTTATTACTGGAGCATCTAACCTCATCTAACACTCATTTATTACCCACTCATTCCTGACCCTAACCATCCTACTTTTGCCGCAAACACTCCTCATATAACTCATACCCACGGCGTTTAGTCTACTCTTATGTCAAATAAAACCGTATATTTGTTTACTTGGTGGTATATTAGAATAGACATATTTATTGATAACTTTTACTTAACCACAAAAAACACATTTAAAAAACACGATCCGGGCTTCAATACATAAGTACCATCTTCAGGTGCATAATAAATTCGGGGACTGAAGAATAATCGAAGGAATTCCCGGCGAACTATGTCGTAAAAGATTGTTCGGGATTTCCACCGGGTCAGGTTCTCCATTTCTGCCGAAGTTTCGATGGACGAGTCGTCCATCATCCTCAGGGCATGAATCACCCCCCACCCCTGCCTCCGTCTCGTCCATCGAAACGTCGGCAGAAATGGAGAACCTGACCCGGTGGAAATCCCGAACAGTCTTCAACTACAATTCGGGAACTCTCTTCTATACCAAAGGGGAAAAAGGAAAGAGGGGGAGGAGGGTGAGGGGGTGATGAATTCAATAGCATTGCTTTTGAAACCAAACTCCTACATTGTAGTAACAATTCACGTGAGCTCGATGCCCTCGAGCAATTATAAATTCTGAGGAAAATCAATGACCCTGATGTGCTTGTTGTCAATGAATGCTCGTTCCCTTCCCCCTCCCCTGTCCTTGAAGCAGTTGCACATTGATACCTGCCACCCCTCTTTCCCCCCCCTCACCTCCTCCCCTTTTTCTCCTGTCTTCCACCCCTCCCCATCATCACCCCCGCACCCTCCTCCCCCTTCTCTCCTTTTTCCCCATAGGTATAGAAGAGAGTTCCCGAATTGTCGTTGAAGATTGTTCGGGATTTCCACCGGGTCAGGTTCTCCATTTCTATTACTACTCGATTCTATTATTCCGATTCTATTAGTCCTATTCGATTATGGACGAGTTGTCCATCGAAACGTCGGTAGAAATGGAGAACCTAACCCGGTGGAAATCTCGAACAATCTTCAATGACATAGTTCGCCGGGAAAACCTTCGATCATTCTTCAGTTCCCGAATTTATTATGAACCTGAAGATGATACTTATGTATTGAAACCCGGGTCGTGTGTTTTTTGTGGTTAAGTAAAAGTTATCAATAAATATGTCTACTCTCATCCATTCAGACATACCCATGCTTCACTACCATGCAAAAAAGTGGGGAGAAGTACAATTTTGTACTGATGATTCATACAAATATTTATTAGAGTCTTACTACGCCGCGCCAGTAGATACATATTTGCGTTTAGATTCCGATTAATCCGAATCACTATGCTTTCCAAAGTGGATATAGCATGGATGCTCAGGCAAACATTAACTTAAAACTGCCCTTTATGCAGACAGTGATGCTTTCATTTTGTCCGTCTAAAAAGGTTTTTCAAACAACGACACTGCGGAGATCGACAGAAAACTAAATGGAGGTAGGTTCGAATTTCGTTCGTGATGTTGCGAGGTATCTGTCCTTGATTGTTGGTCACCATGAGATAAGATTATCTGCGGGGACATTGTTTGGGCTGGCCGCATTCTATTTTCCACGGAAGGACGCCACTAGGTTACAGAGCCTAGTCCCCAGCGATTGCGCTTCAGGCATTCTGACGTTTTTGCAGAGCTAAAAGTCCTTTGAAATATTTTTTTCTGCAGTACAAGCAGAGACTGCTCATTACTTATGACTTTAGATAGAGTTTTGATATATTTTCGCGTGATTTCTAAGAAGAATTACGGTAAATAAGATCGAAGCTGCATAGCAAAAGAAATGTATTTTAGAATGTAGAGATTTAAAATGAAAAATTTTCCTTGGAAAATGACGGATCATGTTGGTTACTATGAATTGAAAGTACGGAGTACTGTAGACATGATATTTGTGATTGATGATTATTATTATTTTATTTACTCTTCTTAATATTATACCCTCCCCCTTATTGGAATGTTATCCAGTATCAATAAGTAACTAATCAACATTGATTTATTCACCCAAATGTTTAATATATGCATGATTCAAGACGTGGCACTCTCACAGTTTATGTCCTAACCGAGAAATTTTACCTGAGAGCTTTTTGTTCCTTGCTTAGCGACCAGGGTTTGACGGTGAAATAGCAGAAATATTCCAAGCCTGGCCTGGAATCATCCTGGAGGTATCAGATACGGAAAATCTCATATTTAGATGAAAATTTCCCCTCATCTGTCCGTTTCACCCGAAAATAACATCTGTGAAAAGCTGAAAGAATTGCTTTTCTCTTAACCTTTTTTCGTTCATCATTTCCAACGTGTGTTCAGCCCTCGGGAGTGTCAGTAATGGATTTGTGGTGGACTATAGGTGTAACCAAAAGTGATTGTTTTCTAAGAAGTGGTCACTACGAGTAACAGTGGTGACACTAACGAGGTTCATAAGTGAAACATTTTTGAGGATATATGATATCCAATCAATTCCAAGGACAACCAATACCATTCAAAAGCCAAACGTTTTTAAGGATATATGACGCCACATCCACGGCATTAACTAGGTCGAGTCTTTTTTCAACAATGTCCCAGATAAACGGCAACATATCCCATGGACCACCTTGTTAAAATATGTTAGCATTTTTTTCGGCATCACTCACCTCAGTCTTGAGGAAAAATTTATGACTTTTTTTCCAGAATTCAGTATTATTTTGGGTGATTTCTTAAGAAAATCTTGAGTGCACCGTGAAAAGATCTTAATCATTCTGAATGTTTTTTTACATTATTTCAAGGATACCCATTCTTATCGTTGGATTCTGGGTAAAGATTATTGAAATTTTACTCTCCGAGATTCGCATTGTTGGTTACAAAGGAGCTGATTAGAAAAATATGCTCTCACGATCAGATAACCTGATTATCCTCTCTGTAATTCCTTCAAGCAACTGTCTCCGCCCGAACGATTCCTAAATGTGTTAAACAGTGTCAATCAGAATCATCGCATAGCGCAGCGCTTAGAAATATTTCATTCACCGATAACTGAAAATGGATAAAAATCGACTGCATTGGGTAGAGATAGACATGGAGTAAGAACTAAATAAATGGCTCTGGTTGAAAACTGTTACACGCTCAGTGCGTCCGGAAATTTTTCCGGCAAATGTTTTGCTGGCGTCTTCGACAAATGCATCTGCATGTTGCTGTGTGAGCCTAAGCAGGGACGAGTAACAGGGTATGTAGAAACGCCCACCATGAAAAGGGGGAGAAGGAAAAGAAAGGAACCGGAATTGAGAAACACCAAAATTGAATTTTATGTTAACGGGAGTGTCTTAGCTAGAGGTGGACGACTTGGTGAAAACAAAACGATTTCAACGCTTAAAAATTTAGGGAAACAAATTTTTTTATAAACTTGAGTGGTAACGTTTTCCATAGTGAATTCAGTTAATTCTAAACCATAGTTGGTTCCTTCCGCCTACCGTTGACCTGCTCTAAAGACTTGCATAGCATATTATTCTCTCATTTTAAATACGATCCTAACGATTTAAGTTTTCGAATTTTGAAAAAAAATAACTTTTTTTAT
Source organism: Ceriagrion tenellum (assembly GCA_963169105.1). Lineage (NCBI taxonomy): Eukaryota > Metazoa > Arthropoda > Insecta > Odonata > Coenagrionidae > Ceriagrion > Ceriagrion tenellum. The sequence continues at coordinate 14,391,514 of OY720639.1, forward strand.
CAACGTCAGAGGCAGCGTTCTCCATGCCACAGTTGATTGATTCTACGCCACAATTGGTTCCTTTTGCCTTTGACCTGCCCAGGTGGCTTGTACCGTACGATTTTCTCTAATTCTTATAACGATTTCAAAACGAACCAGAGTTCAATGATGTTTGTTTAGCTTATGCTCTGGTTTATAGTGAGAAGTTTCGCAAAATACTTGGAGGCTGAGGAACAGAGAAGAGCGGAATTCCCTATAAATTCTATGTGCTGTGAATTGTCTAATTCACAAAATGCATTATTTTTGTGAGCTCCTTAAGGATTTCTTCTCATAGTAGTCGAGTCGCCAGTTTCAGTCAAGTCGAGGCCTCCAGAAGACTGAGATTTCTCTATGTTACAACGTAATTGAATTTGCGGGCAACTGAGACGTGAGACAGCCTCTTGAAAGCAGCCGAAATACCAAAATAAAAAGCTGGCAACCCCTGTAGTAAGCTGAAAAACATCTAATGCACCGAATATAAATGAATGTTATAAAGCGTTTTACCTATGACATGAATTGACTACACCCATTCAGTTTTCTTTTTTGTCATTTTAACCCTTAACTGGTCACACTCAAATACATTCACAAACGGTCGCGTCGGGAAAATACGGGCCAAAATAGTCAAACTAGTTTAAAAGACTTTTTCTGCGTAAGGATTCCTGATATAAAGATAATAATAGAAAGCTCTGCTTCCGTAACGTTAGGAAAGCAATTTTCTGACGAGTGGAAGACCACATTTCTTATAAACTTACCACACAGCATTTTTGTTGGATTCTTACATGGTGGCTCGTTTGGATGGTAAATGGGGGTTATTTTCCGTGAAATTTCTCGAAAACTAATTTTTTAGCTTCAAGTTCCACGTCGAAAATTTTACACGTAGTTTTGACAGAGAAAATAACTGGATAGGAATCCTATGCTATTGCCAAGGAATCAAATGTTATTATCGCGATTTTTTGACTTTCCAGTCATTGTAACAATCTATTTGTTGCTGTGAACATGGTTCTGTAGGGGTTTACATTTTGAAATTAACGGCCTCCATGTTTCGCTGAGCATCAGACCCTGGTCTCGGTTCAGATCATCGCTGAACATGCTGCGGAAGGTCATCACTTGGACTTGGATAACATAAAAATTTTAGCAAAAGAAAAAAACTTTAAAATCCGTCTCGTCAGGGAGGCGATTGAAATCCGGAAACATTGGGATGATTTGAACCGAGACCAGGGTCTGATGCTCAGCGAAACATGGAGGCCGTTAATTTAAAAATGTAAACCCCTACAGAACCATCCCCCGTAACTACAACAATTAGATATAACTGTCATAAATTGATACTCTGATGAAGCCTCCAGCAGGGGAGGGGAAACATTAGGATTAGATTAAAAAAATACGCGGAAATATACCCATAAAAGAATTTTTTACATAAGGTTCATTAAGTCCCAGAGGATACGCTGGTTGGGTCACATAGAGAGAATGTCAGGGGAGGAAATCCCGAAACGCATGCTAAAAGGAAGTCTGTACTAAATAAGAAGACAGGGACGTCCTAAAAATAGATGGATGGATTGAGTGCAGTGTGACCTTAATAAGATGGGAATTCGTGGATGGTGAGACGGAAACTCTGACCGGAATGACTGGAGGGCAATAGTGCAGCAGGCCAAGGCCCACACAGGGCTGCAGAGCCACCAAGAAGAAGAAGAAGTGTGTTTGCTAATCACGGTAAAGAGAATAGAGAAAGAAAGCCAGTAGTTCACACCCATGAAATCAGTCGGCCAAGATGCGTGCAATTTGCCTAAACCTTCGCTTGTTAGGAAAAAAAAGTGGAAATTTTACTTCTTTCTATTCTCAATTTTTCTTTTAAAAATAGGTTTGGAATCCCCACGAAAAGATATAGAGACCCGGCCGATAGAAATCTCACATCTTGCGGCTAGGAGTTGACAAGAGGAATAGTTCCATCATGAGGGCTTATGTAGCCTGAATGCGCAATAAATGTGCGAGTCACTTCATTGTAAATATGTTTCATTCGCAGTATTTTGCGATTCTTTTTATTCTTTTTCAAAAAAGGCTCAGCTTTCTTGATCTGATTTGACTTTGATTTCTTTCACCTGGTTGACAGTGGGAGACCCTGGTGTAAATTAATGTGTGAGTCAGGTAAGGAGTCGTTAGAAGGAAACAGAAATATGTATATTGTATAAGTTTTTGTTGCAAAGTATTGTTTTCTTTTTCTTTCATTTATATAATTGTAAATCTTTCTTATTATTCTTTATTAATCGTCTGCACACATGAATATTGTATTAAAGTGATTTTCTGGGACGCATGTAAAGTGTAAATATGAGAAATAAGTGTCTGCCTCTGTTAATATAATTTGATGGTAACCCTAAAACCGGATAATATCTGCTGGGGCACCTAATTCCACATTCGATTTTGGGAAATGAAATATTGTTTCATTTGCGTTACTAATGGTGGAAAAGAGAAAGATTTATTATTACTGTTATTTGAGCTGCCTTCCATTCTTTGAACGCCCGTACAAGCGGTTCGCTGGAAAGTTCTTCTAGATATGCCCGAGTTCTTTTAGATAAGCCAAAAAAATATGACAAAGATGATATGTGTGCTGAATCTCGGAAGGCTACAGTGACTTACTAATATTGAACTCTTGACCTTGAAAATGAAGGTCAAACAAAAAAACCTAGAAAAAAGGGAGGAGATAAGTTTTTTTAATTATAAAAACCAATCAAAAGGTGGTTCAACGGAAATATATAAGAGCTCAGCGGTAGTTTCGCGCTTGTGTGTGATGAATGTGAAATTTCTCCGCAGCTACTCTCTTGTACGAAGAAAGCTTTTATTAATGTAACCGCTGTGACTACCTGGGTGACGTCACAACTGAAGATGAAATCCCCATTTTGCACTCTAAGCTCCTGAAAATTAAATTATGATTGGAAAAAAGTTTTAAATAAAACCGATTTTTTAAAGATTATTTCCATTTCCTTTGATGTATCATTAGATGTTTTCATTTTACAGAACTAAAACAGATTGATCTTTTTTTTCTGTGTATTTTGTTGAATTTTGAATCGAATTATATGCAGTAATGTCATATTCTATTCCACGAGGCTGGAAAGCTCCGACTCATGTGATACCTTTCTGAAGAAAGAGCACTGGCGATGTTGAAATCACATATCAGTTAATTCCCAGCATGCGCTTTTAATATCTTTGAAGTTGATTACTAAAGGATGTAACGAAAGATTAGACAGCGCTGTGAAAATATGGGTCTCTTTCTCTTTTTCTTTTAGTCGGCCGATTTCAATCTGTCCGAGATCTGGGTGATCTCAGCAGTCAGTCGCTTCCTTCGAACGTTTTCCTTCCTTAATCTCATCCTGATTTCAGAGGAATATCGGTCTCATTACGGAAGAACGCTCCGGCCGTCGCAACACGACACTCAAAGCGTTTTGCGCCTTGTGTAACGAGGTTGCAGAAACAAATTGGGAATAACAATTCTCAAATGGTCTTCTTCTTCTTCGGTTATCAACCCATGAGTTGGTTGGCAATAGCACGCCATTCCGCTCTTTGCTCAGCTTTCCTCTTCATTTCACCATATGAGACGCATCCAGAGTCATTGATGATCTGCTTCATATAGATTAATCTAGGACGTCCTCTTCGATTTGTCCCCTCAATAAAACCTTCAGCTATTAATTTTATAAAATCATTGCATCGTAGAATGTGACCTATTAGTTTAAAGTCTCCTTGTCTGTATCTGTCTCCAGAGACTTCTATTTTCTTGTACTCTTCTCAGCACTTCCTCATTGGTGATTCTGTCTCGCCAGCTGATTTTCTGCATCCTTCGATAGCACCACATTTCTAGGGCCTCTAATCTGCTCTTTTCATGCTTCCCTATAGTCCAGCTTTCACACCCTTAAATGGTATCGAACGAGAAATGATGGAACTCCTTCATAATAGACCTATGGGAAATGCGCTTGCAAAGTTCCCCAGAGATTTGTTTTGGTAAGACCGATTTCGATACAAGGTAGCATCGTCAGACCTGCCTACAATGCCTAACTTAAAGACCCTACATCGAAACTGGTTGCGCCGTCCAAATCTCCGCAGATCTTTTCAAGTACATTTCCTGATTGATCAATGTTGGTAATTTTCTCACTTTTATTTACCTTTTACGTAAATGTATTTCAGTTGTTTGCACTTCAGAGTCTGCATCTTTAAGAATTCATGATGAAGGATCGGATCCCACATGACACAAAAAACTCGCTATATATTTGAAGATAATCTTCCATTTACTATTCATCTTGAATAATTGTAACACGTCTGTCAAGCATATGATTCATATTTCCTATTCAAGAATTTAAACACACAGATTTTTATCCTTTTGATGATTCGGGCATATTGAAGATTGCATTGGAATCACCATGCATTATTTAGAGATAGAGAGCGTCGCAGTTGTAAACAACTAAGCGAATTTGATACCATAAATCATCCGTGCTGTGAAGCATAATGACTAGCGGGAGCAATCATTAGAATGCCCAAAAATACCTTGCATCTAGTCATTGACTGTAAATAAAAATGTTTCGTGGGAAGTAAAGTAATGAATTTGACTCAATATTATCTGAAAGAATCACGAAGAAAACTTGAAGAAATTCATATTATTGCACTTACCTGATGGTTAGTGAGTGCAGGAAAAGCTTATATACTCAAATTTCTACTAAATGTCTGTAGGCCACTATTACATATTGCGAGATAGTGTAATTAAATTGTACTTCGGAATCCTTGTTCATTATTATAAATTTTTTGAGGTGCTATGGCTTTATTTTGGGGCTTAAGCGGATTTCAATCCCTTATGTCTGAATTCGAATTGAATGATGCTGTGAGGGAGATTTTTTCATTTGAATCATCTTGATCCCCACTTGGGTAGATTGTGGGGATTACTGCAAGTGCACTACTCCTTGCGCCTTAATATTGAATCGGGCACACTCAAATATTTAAACTAACGGTCTCGTCGGATCAGTGTGACTAAAAAAAAGTCTGAAGAGTTTTTTTTTTTAAGAATTATACTCCATACATTTTTACGTGCATAGGAATTATCATCAGCAAATAACAACATTTCGACTAAACATGATTATTCCTTTCGAAATGCTCCAGTATAAATACCTCAGTTGCTTCCTTGACAAATGGGTCAGCTGAAACTTAATCAAAATTTTTTCTTCGAAGTAAATCTTATAATAAACGTTCAAACTAAACGAAACACTAAGAAAAAACTCAAGGTTCTTTATTATTCCACCATTTACAATATACTTACCCTTGTATCCCATAAAGACTCTACTGTCTAAGATTCGTGTAGATTTGGGTAAGTCTGAATCAATATATCTTGTGGAGTAAACTAATTTGGGTGAGACTTATAACTATTTAATGTACATATATTGCACTAGGTGACAGTTTAGAAAATTCAGAGAACTTGGCATCTCAAATTTTAAACACGCTTACAGCAGGTTATGGGATGCCTTCGAGGCAGTCTTTACTACCGAGTGAGAACGTTTTCAGCGAAGATCGGCAATATATAAAAGGCCGAATTGATTGTTTCTGAGAACTCCATTTAACAGGATGGGAATCATTATAGGACTGATGAGACCGAGTAAAATTCAGAATTGACCTCTGTATGTAAATCGAAGCCAATGTACATTCTGACGGCTTCGAAAGAATTTTGCAAACCATGGATTTCTACAGGCGATTTCATCATGTGCATTAAAGCACGGAAGTTGATGGACAGGCTTTAAAAGCCATTTTTCCACGAATAGTAAGGGACATCATTGACCGCCATCAAGGCATAATGATTAAGTTTAAACGGGAAGTATGGATAATTGATTGGTTTCATGTGCACCTAAAGCTTTTAGTTTGTGCGCTAATACTAATCGCGTCACATTAATATACTTTCGGTGTTCTTTTGTCTCTTTGAGTGTATGCGTTTGCACACTCCACTAGCACTCACTAGTTTCACTCAGTTTTGCAGGATTTCACGCAGGGCCTGTTTGGGGGAAATTTACTCCATGCCACACAATCTTGAGGGGGTCTAGGTGGATGTTGAACCCTGGCAGTATTTTTGTCCGACGCGAATTCTGCTCACGAACGCATGAGCTTTGAAGAGGAAACTTTGTGCGAGGCTCGCGATTTGCGCACCAAGAAAATGTTTTGGCTTAGCCCATACCCGCAGTTGGCACATATGCATTCACCCCTCACGCTACTCCTTCTAGGGTAGGTTACAGATAAAACCCTTGAGAATAAAATGAGGTTTGCTCGAAATATTAGCCATAACATACTTTCATTTCAATTTGAAAGCGTTCGTTCCTTCTCCTCGCTGGCTGGGACCGCCGCGGTTGTAAGTGAACTTTGACAGCTTGGCACGTCCATGAATATCAGACAAATACTCACAATAAGTGAATATTTTCATAAAAAGTTGCAGTTGTTATTTTGATTTTGAGAAGAGAAAATTTGAAAGAAATATTTAATATCAATGGATAGTATGATGAATGAATAGAATGATGAATGGTAGAATGTGTGCCTAACATGCTTCATGAAATATACACGGTAACAAACACACCTTTAAATTATTTTATTAGTTTTTGGGCATCTTTGTAATCTCTTAATGTACTTACTTGCTTCTAAGTAACATCAATTTCTTAAGAAGTATTTCAATTATTCCCCCAGTTATTTCCCCCCTCACATACCCATTGTTCCTTAGAGCGTGCCCAGTGCGTCTGGTTCTTCTTTACGCAGAGTGTTCCATATGGTTAAGGCCATCACCTTAACTAATACAAAGGTAAACGTAGGAGCCCATTTCTCTGTTATTCAATAGTGTCCTTTCCTTTCGCAACTACAGAGCCATGTGCTACATACCATCACCAATGGTTTGAGGTTTTGATGTATTCAAACCATTCATAGTAATCTCAAACAGCCTTCCTGATAGACTTCATCTCCTTCGGGGTTAATGAAGCTGAATATCTCATCAAGAGACGCAATAAACGAAATAATAGGCCCTTAAGTTATCCATCTGAGTGAATAAAACTCATTAAAATATCAAACCATTCGTTGTTGTATCACGTGACTCCTTATCCGCATGATCGGGATGATTGCGAACGGTTCTAGCACAGCCCATTTTTTTTCCTCAAACGATCGTAAATATTAGGAAGAATATCTTTTGAAACAACATTAAGATATGATGCATTGATTACTGGTCCACATTACGGCATGTATTAGGTTGACATTTTGTTCTTGTGTATAGTTCAACAGAGGAATTCAGTCACGAGTGAACATGAATGCGTGACGTGAATTTCCTCGGACACGACCAAATTGCTTCTCATAGTTATTGTTTCGTCCGTGAATCTGGGGCAGTGGAATCGGTAGAAAAACAAACGAGGTAATGCGACCTGGATCTATACAGAGGGATGATGTCACTCTTTCCATTCTTTTGTTTTCAGAGAGTTACGCCCCAAAAATTGAAAAGCCTGTATAAGAGATTGAATCAGGCCAAACATCACGGAACAAACACATTATGGTGAATTTAACAGACTTGTACTGATCCGAACCACAGTTTTCAAACCGATCATAATTTCAAGTATTGATCGCTATTTCAATATATCTGATATCACGATACTGATAAGAAAATCACGCTGGATCCCGTTCGATCGCTGAAGTAAATCACCACTGAGCTTTGCTGGAACTCCGATGGAGCGAATATTCTATTAATATGTTTCTCCAAGTACAGTTCAGCCTGTTTATGCGTGAAGAACAATTTAGTGCGAAAGGACAGATATTGGAAAAATATCGAACAAACTTTAGATGATCATCCTCATTTTTATGACACCAAGGAAGTAAAACACAAATATTTTCACCCGTCATTATCTCCGTCATCTTGAAAGAAGTCCAAATACCGTAGCCCAATGCCGATGCTTCTCGCTAACTTCCGTTTCCCCGCAGCAGGTTTGAAATAAACGAAAACAATTCACGTTAATGAGATCGCCTCGGTTTATCCTGGTTTTCTTTATTTACTGTGCTTTTATAAATGCGGGGGTCGGTGAGGGTCGCCGAATGGAACGTCGCGAATACGAATGCATGAAAAAGTAGGAACAGTCACATTCGAACGCAAACTGTCCAAACGTAGCCTTGCCCGACAATTATATGGATCTCCGATCAGTATCAAGGCTAATACTGGAACTTTGTTATTCAAGTTGTTTTAGTAAGTGTATGTCGGAAGACGTCAGGGCACTTCAGTGCACTCAAACCACAATGAATGGAATGATATGCTCAACCGAAAAGTTCGATAATCTGCCAATGGGTCGCATTATACTTCTACACTGCATTCAAGTCCTAATTCTTTGTGAATAATCTTGATGAAGGGGCCATACTGCATCAATACTTAAGAAAGTAAGTTATTTAAAAACTAAGCTTTGCCCTAGTTTTATGTCCTCAGTGAAAATCATCGAGGAATTAACAGTCGCGCATGCAATAATCGGGAGGACCATTCTTTTCCAACATTGTACAATGACACGCCATGTTAATTGCAAACGTTAAACCTTGGTGGTGGAAGTATCCGCACTGTCCATCGCGTGATTTTATTTTACTTTAATTCAAGGCTCGGCAAACAGCGGCTATCGAACCGCATTCTGGTCTTGATTTTGGCGCATATGGCTCTAAAGTAAACTGGAAAATGAAAATAAAAGATTCGTAGACTTAACCATGAAACGTGTGAAGAATTTCTCTCTCACCATTGTGATTTTTTTTACTTCGCATTTAGCCAAGTCATGTTATTTTTATCAGATAAAAGTATTTCCACAGTTTTACTGGAAATTTCTATAGCGGTAAAAATATTTACGCGTCGGCTTTTTCTCGACGCATTCTGTTAGTGATGTCTTCTTGGGTCATTCATCGTGTCTAGCATATGGCTGTCGACGTTTCCATGACTGCCTCCACCTAATCTCCAGGGTTTTCTCGGCCTTAATCCAGAAGGAAATTTTGGATGAAGCCGTAGAATCGTCGGTAACCAAGTGCCTATCGAAGTATAGTCATTTCTTTTGCAAAAATGTGAAAACTATTTCCAGAAAAACGCTTGACTCTACTACTTGCCAACCCTCTCATAAGTAAAGGAATTATGTTCATTTTAAAGCAAAACTAAGTTAATAGCTTGCTTGACAGATATTTTATCATCCATTTCTACGTTCAAATGAAATAAACCGATCTTCCTGAGGGGTACGAATATTGAGCGATCATCAGTTGTTCTGCCTCGGTGTTTCTTCCCATTGGCTCCATCTTTCCCTTGAGATGACAATTCATCTTTGCCGAATTACGGCAAACATGTAATACGTCTCAAGATTCGAGATAAATTTCCAAACATTGCATGTAACAAATGATATGGTACGAAGTCACTCGCACGGGTGCATATACACCAGGGTTGAATTTCGCTATGAAAAAATCATTTGACTTGACCGGGATTCGAACCCGAATCTCCCAATTGCCGGTCAGGTGTGTTAGCCCGTCAACCCTGGTGTATTCGAGAGAAACTTCAACTGGCAAAAGAATCGAACTGCCGGCCTTTGCCTAGCAGGATCGAGACACAGTTTACTATGCTACCCAGGCCTCTTTATAGCAATTTTCCATTTTATAGCAATTTTCTCATGACATCTGGTTCTCTGGAGTCCTCAAAAACTTTCCTCGAGAATAAGTGCGACTAGGTCTAGCAGTTGTCTAGAAATAGGCCTGACTAACCCAAGGTCCTTAGTTTGATTTCCAGTTTTGCTGGATTTATTTATCTTGTAAATTTCTACGAATTTCATACGCTTGCATTATTGTGTTAAAGAAGCTGTCGTTTTGCTGAATGTGTCCGCTAGGTTAGTCTTTATTTTAACCTTGAGGTTTTCATATGAAACATCTTTACTCTCTAGCTCTTTTTCCTAAGTCTTTCCTAAAGGTGTCTTTGCCTTTATGAGAGTGACAAGAGGTTTCTAGAGGCACAAATAGTGTAATCTTGCTCTTGGTGATAATTGAAGTGCCCTCGGCTAATTGTATGAGCAATGAATTGGTCGTTTTGCCAACTGATGACAATTTAGGGTCCCTATCAATCATTTTAAGTTGATGAATCGATTAAATACTTCATACCGCATAACGGATTGATTCTAACAGTTTTAGTCCACAATGGTCATCATGAACATCATAATTAGAAGCTGTAACTTACTTAGAACGTGGTTTAAAAACTCCTATATGGTGCCTTACTTGGGTAGTCGAGAGGAAAGATGATTGAACGGAAACTGGGATAGGAACGTTGGGAGATATTTTGTTATGTTGGGAAACTTTACACCTCCTGCTATCTCGGAAGATAAAGCCTCTCTACTCTTCAATCGCTTTTTCGAATGTAAGGATAAAAGAAACTAGTTGGATGAGCTCGTTACAGTGAAAGATATCGCTGCGCTTATCAAAATTATCTCTGCTTGGGAAATACTTAAGCACACAATGCTGGTATCGGAGAAAAAATGCATTAATCGACTTGCGCAAGAGGATCTTTGAAAATTGGCTGGATAGATATAGATCTGGAAGCATTATCCACTTCGCTTATCTCCTTCGGGGAGTCTTGAAATTTCGATTCAAGAGTTGGGCATTGTGATCGCAGCCATCCGTAACGGAGAATGTTATATATATATATATATATATATATATATATATATATATATATATATATATATATATATATATATATATATATATATATATATATATATAAGGTCACAGGCGTGACTAGCAGTTACATATAGAGCACAAAAAAAAGTAAAACTCACAGAAATTTTGATATATTTCGGCGGACACAACCGCCTTCGTCAGAATGTTAGATTCTAACATTCTGACGAAGGCGGTTGTGTCCGCCGAAATATATCAAAATTTCTGTGAGTTTTACTTTTTTTGTGCTCTATATGTATCTGCTAGTCACGCCTGTGACCTTTTTTTATATCTGTGCACTACAAGTGTTTTTCGCCAAGTGGATATATATATATATATATATTAATATATATATATATATATATATATATATATATATATATATATATATAATCGTTCACTCATTCACTCAGACCGCACAGCGGCAAATACTCACATAAATTTTTAAACTTATGTGTTCCTGTGTTGTTTAAATTTATGTCTTTGTAAATTTTATGTGTTCCTATCCACTTTCTTTCTACCTTTCTGTATAAATATTTATGTGAGTATTTGCCGCTGTGCGGTCTGAGTGAATGAGTGAACGATTATATATATATATATATATATATATATATATGTATATATATATATATATATATAAAAGATTTTCTGAAAATCTTGGAACTCCTACGAAAGAGCTCCGTTTCCCCGGGTGTTTCTGCTGCGTTAATTATTGGATTTTCTTTGACTGACTTTGATTGACGACCTATCATTTGCAATGCAGCATTTGTCGTCAGGCCTTAATTGCTTGAAAGCAACATGAGCCTCAAATTTTATGAGATATTTCAAGTGCATAGACTAGTGCTTATCCGTTCAAACTCTCCCCTTGCTAGCTACATTTGCCAGTTGTTGCTAATGCATCGAGTACCGTATTTTTGGATAAAGTGTGGTGTATTTTGGTGAAAACTCATCCCCTGCCTCACATCCTGGGCGTGGCTTGCAGGCAAATATGTAGATGTAGAAGATGCTAGACCAGAGGATAGCCAAGGTTGAGACATATGAGATATATGAGTGGAATATAAACTGGTGGCTGAAGAAATCGAAAACGAGTGAGATAAAAGGCTTCGCTGGGGAATGAATTTGCAAACTCATTTTTAATTTAAAAAAATGGACCAAAAGATCACGCGCGTCGCAATCAATCTCACGTGACAGTCAGGCGAAATGAAATCATTTTTATGCAAGTTAAAAAAATTTCCTCTTGGAATCTCGCTCAAAGTGCAACTCGATTTTGGAACACGAACAATTAGTATGGTTTCTCACTAGGAGAGGAGCAAGTCAATTTGGGATGGATTCTGAATAAACTTAGCTGTTATGATCCTCTGTGGTAAGGTCTTGTGTGGTCAACATGTGGGAATCCTCCATTATGACTTGTCAGCGTTAAATTTTACGTGTGACTTTTCCATTTAGTTTGCCATACATTGAGTCCCGATTTAAATTCGTTGAACTTTTTCTGGGTGGGTATTCGTCAAAGTCTCTCTATATTGATTGTATTCTTCCTTCGATACAGGTCTTTGCATTGTAAACAGGCCCACCAATAATGTTCTTATTTGGATGTATTTGGCTTAGCTTGGGTTCTTCAAGGTTTTTGTTGAATTAGCAATCAATTTGTATTTGAAGTAACAACTTGCACGGCATACTTGTAAATTTCCACGGGTATGCCATAGTAATAATGATCAGTAAGCACGTTAATGGTGGCTGTGTAGTGGAAATGGTTGCGAAGACCCTAATTGATAGAGTCTCGGATATAGCGAATCGTGCGACCCTGGTGTCCAAATTGAAAAGGATGCTTAGTACTTTTCTATGAATATTTCTATAATAATTGCAAAAAAGTACCACTTTTTCTTTTCAATTTGGATACTAATGTTAAATTTGTCTACAAAGTAACGCCTGATATCGTCTAGGTTTTTCCTTGGTCGGTGTACAAGACAACGCAGTAGTTCTAACGCATCTCATTTTCACCAATGCCAGACCTGCGGCTAACGATAAGAGTATTTATACTCCTGAACTTATGTCTCATAATAGCTTGTTGAGGAATTTCTCCTGTTCAACTTCATTTGCACTATCAGCACAATATGCTCATCCGTGCATAAAAATTAATTACTACGCCAGAGTACGCAAAACTATTATGCAATGAATGAAAACCGGATACATTTTTATCATAATCGCTGACAAGGAGGCGGAAGTTGAGTCGTATTTCCTGCATTCAAAAACAAGCGCAAATATGATCTTACTACAGTAAAAGAATCTGTCGAAAGGAGACGGGAATCAATGGAGGTGTGGTGTTACCAAAGGATGATCATGATAAATTCGACGGAGAGAATCGTTAATGAGGAAGCCCAACGAAGGGCAGGAGAGAATAGATTCGCAATGAAACGAAGAAGGAGAGACGAACTTATCGGGCATATTTTGCGACACATTAGTCAAATGAGAACAAAATTGGAAGTAGAAATGTATGGGAAGAATTATAGAGGGTTTAAAAGAGTGAAAGAGGGAATTATAGATGATTAAACACCGATGACATTAATGGCTAAGATTTCACGCTGACAGCATAAGATCAAAATAGTGTATTAAAAATAATACGAGCTAAGCTGAAATTTATAGGGCCGAGGCTTTTCTCGGGACAATTTGTTGACAACAGCATTCAAATTAAATGAACAGGGGATCCCTGAAAGCTGAGTGGTAAAACAGATTCCAAAATAACTCCTGCGTCAGCAAACTAATTGGATGGCTCCATGAACTATTATGTTTCAATGCTGCTTCAAGGGCCGATACAACTACCCGAAGCGCTTATATTTTCCTTGGAATACTCTTTGTACGAAAAATTTTTTATGATAGTGGTAATGAGAATTTTATTCCTGGGTACATAGCTTCAACTACATACAACCATGCACAAGAATATGAGGAATATAGGTTGAGACAGCTGTCCTGCTCTGGGGTTGCCGACTCTTTACAGTTAATACACAATTCGGTCAATATTTTCCATCATCCTGTGTTATTTAATCACTGGAATTAGAGATAATGCTGAAAAATGAGAAGAAAGTTAGGCGATATACCTTGGACATAATATAAAGTTTAAACAAAATCACACAAAATATTGTGCATTTTGCTTGAGGAAATATTTTTTACTTATGCAAAGAAAACAAAATTTCGACCTAACTATTTTCTGATAGCCAATTTTTTTATTATTTTACAAAATTATCTCATTCAAATTCATCAAACTCATCAATTTTGAATTAATTGCTTAGTCTTTTCGATACAATAGAAAAGAGATGTACAAGTTTGGTAAAATTGGAGAGAATAATTGTCCTTTCTTGTAAATGAATGTCAGTTCAATGCATTAGGGAAAGCCATCAATGAATGAGCTCATTTTATGCTTTCACTTCAAGTGCAACATATCCACCCACAAAAAAAATAAGATATGAAAATAATAGCACTGGGAGTAGAAATAACTCTGAACGTGCTTAATTTTTCATCCATAAATATTTTCCTCTACCTGAAAGAAAAAAGTAAATTTTTTAATGAGGAATAATTTTTCAAATTTCAGTTACCATCATGAAAACTGTAATAAAAAATCATACATCCAGATAGAAAGAGAATCATGCAACTCTTAAGAACAACCAAGGCAAGTTGTTCTTCATTACTATCAGTGCATGTCTGTGAATTTTTGCGTTCTTTGTATTCAGTAGCTAGACGTTTCCGACTGCTGGAAATGCGATGCTTCAGACCTGTCGAGTCGTGCACTGAGCGCCACCAGGTAAGATGGTCCAAGTATGCTCATCATAGTTGGCACTATGCGGAAAAACAAAGAGGAACTACCCCTTTCTTTCACGCAAAAGAAAAACAGAACTCAATATTTTAGTGTTTTTGGCTTTGAGCAAAATAAAGCACTGGTGCCTTAAGCGCCAAATAATGATAAGACCGTATTGTTGGCGCTCCGTAATGTTAAAGAGTAAATGTAATTCCAAGACAAACTGTAAACAACGAGCTGTTTTCTTTTGATGGTTTTTGAGGGAATGGTTGTAAAATTTGGGATATACAGGATAAGCATAGATCTTGCGCAGCAAGTGTTGCACACGTATGAAAATGGCCAACTTCATTGGTTCAGCCATGCTGAGAGAATAGATTGTTTTAATATAATTGCTATACCTTCTAACAATCTCGTGCTCTTGTTTTAAAAATAGTATTGATTACATTAACCTTAAAGATAATGTAATTAAATAAATCTGACCAGTCAAACAGTGTGAGTGGTTCGAAATGACCGTCTTCCGTCGACGCAAACATAATCTCCAATCCTACCCGCCGTATGGATGGCATTCGGGTGAAACAAATTTTGGGTAAATGTCCGCTTCCGTCACACCTTTCAAAAACTTTTTTTCGACCCTTTTCACTTAGCGTATCACCGCGAAATTTATGTCACATAAACTAGAAAGTTTCCGGTATCTAGTAATAGTTTTATTTTGGGGGAATAACTAATCAACGATAAATAGGAAATTTTCAAACCTTTAGGTGAGGTTTTTCCCGGCCGCCATTGCACTGTTTACACTTATGACCGCAGCGTTAAATAAATATAGCTATCAATCAGCGTGGCGCGACAGTCGCTGAGTTGCCTTTCCATACTAATCTCTGCCGTTCCATGTTATTCCTTTACACGCAATATGATGTCGCTTGAACGCTTGAATGCTGGAAACGAGATATTTGAACAAAGTTACGCATTTTTTTTCTAGAAAAAATCTCCCTCGTGACGGTTGGTGATTTCAAGGGTAGAAATAAGAGGTAGAGATAGAAATAGAGGTAGAAATAAGAGACGTGTATATTTTCTAGAAAAAATCTCCCTGGAGACGGTTGATGATTATAAGGGTAAATATAGGAGATGGAGGCATGTAGGAACGTATATTTTCTAGAAAAATCTCCCTCGTGACGGTTGATGATTTCAAGGGTAGAAATAGGAGGTGTAGGCATGTAAAAACGTATATTTTTTAGAAAAAAATCTCCCTTGAGACGGTTGGTGGTTATAAGGGTAAATATCGGAGGTGGGGGCATGTATAAACGTATATCATCTAGAAAAAAATCTCCCTTGAGACGGTTTGTGATTGGAATAAGAAATGTAAGACCTGGAGCCATGTAAAGACGTTTATTTTCTCTGAAAAATCTCTCTGGAGACGGTTGGAGAATGGGAGAAAGCGGCTAGGACAACGCGGGAAAATGGCGACAAAGACATAGAACACGCGAAGAGCAGATTGAAAAATTGCAGAAAAAGGCGTAAAGCGGGTGAAGGAGAAGTTGGAAATAGAGAAAAGCGACTTCAAAAGTCACAAAAATGGCATTAACAGCTTCAAAAATGGGCATTTCGAGGTTACTGTCCCACCCCAGCACCCCAGTTTACTCCACAGGGCCCGTAACCTTGTTGGCTGGGGAAATAAAGGTTATATTTGAAGAGGTGAAGTTAGATAGATCCCTCTGTCGGAGCTTTGCCGAAACTGAAAATATGGCGTCGAAAAAGTCGGAAAAATGCAAAAGTTGGTCATTTTCTAACGTGAATATCTCAAAAGCCTGTGGTTTAACAACTTTCCTGTAAAATTTGTTTGGTACTGTAAATCTTCAAAAACAAAACTATGCCAGAGTCATTATCCGGATTATCACCGATTTCTTGGAATAAGTGTTTGAAAGGTGTGTGACGGAAGCGGACATTTACCCAATTTCTTATAGAGAGGTGCGGATGGAGTGAGAGGAATATTTTGACGTAGGATGTTAAGAGTAAATATAATTGGGAGAGACTCATAAGAGGACTTATATCAGGGCCCTGTTTTTCGATCAGTTGAATATAATTTTTCCTCGGTATAAAAACCGATTATTATTCGATATATCCATGGTGACGGTCACTCCAACTAAATGGCAGCCCCTGATGCCACTTACAGAATCGAAAATCTCAGTTAACAATAGCTAACGTAAAGCCGTAGCGTCATACGATTAAATATATTTGGGCATCATAAAATCGGACCTATCAGCCTAAGGAATAAAAAAACGTGTATAAAGTAATACGGGAGTGTAATGGGAGTTGAAGTGGTGAGCGCACATGAATGATCATGAAGGAGTTTCTAAAACCTGATCACGTTCTTAAACTGCGCCTTCCTCGAAGGTGAAGGAGTCATAGATCTGCATGTGTGTGTTTTATTATTATTTACTCAGCGATGAAACAATAATTACATACTGTGTATTAAGTACGAATATTAAAACCTGCTACTATCATGCAATCACCGGAATGATACACTCTTGCAAGTCTTAGTGCCTTGTAGTGCTATTTATTTGTCACATTAATAATACTAACCAGCAGTTATATCTTAAGTAGTATGCTGCATGGTAGCATGTTCTTCTTCGTATCACTCTCCTAGTTTGTGGTCTGACTGCGTACCGTTCTTCTGAATGCTTTGGCCTGTGCCTGGCATTTCTGATTGAACTGGTATGAGTGTTGCATGCCTGGTGTGGAATCACCCCGTGCCACACACCCTAGTGGTGGCTTGCACGGTATTTCGTAGATATAGATGTAAAAGAAACAAAAAGCAGAATTGGACACAGATGCAGGCCGATCACATACTTTTTCTTCCAGGGGCGGCTGTGCGGGGATAGTTTGCTCCCAGGGGATTGGTTCTGCTCCCTGCTCGCAATCTTCTCTCCCCGCACCCCCTTCCGCCACACTCTCGGGAATTAACTACTCGTAAATTTTGCTCCTTAATGTATTCCGAGGGAGATAATTCCCTAGTCATAATAGACACCATATTCGATATGTACGTTTTAATTTCGCCAGCTGTAAGACACACAAATAAATATTGCATTATTAATGGTTCAATAATATAGTCTTATATGACAGAAATTGTATGTATTTAATGAAAATATCCTAATAAGTCTTTAGCTTGACTCATTTTTTTCCACGCGGTGCGTTTGAAACTCCTTCAAAACGGAAGGTTTTTTTTGTGATACCCTAGAACCTACTGCGGTGACTATATGATTATTTTCCAAATATAGTTGAGAAAACACACTAACTACACACTGTTAGCTTTTTTACATCTAAGTGTTAGATATACCTTATTTTGTAAATAATGTCTCTCTGGAGTGCATACACGGACCATTTCCCATGTAAAAGGGCTGGTATTTTTGTAAAATATCTCCAAAAGTAATGAAGTTAGGGGTTGAATTTTTAGTGTCATTGGATAGGTGAGATGTTTTTCTTTAAAATGAGACCAAATTCATTGATTTCTAGGAAATGACATTTCGCTCGAACTATCTTAAGTCATCCTCGACGCTATTTCAGTGTCTGCCAGATGCTCCCTCTCCTGTCTACCATGGCCGAATGGGGTACATCCACTCTGCCTCATCTTCCGCCACTATCCGTGGTACACTTTATAAAATTGAGATGATTCTTAGGATTAATGGCGTTCCGAAGATAAAATTTTAAATCAACGAAAGCAATTATGGATGAGATGAAAAGAGAAAAAATGGCAGTGGAAATTCGAGATAAGGAAGGGTAGAATGTTAAGAATATTCGATAAAAAGGTAGCGAAAATAGGGGGTTTTAAAAATAGATAAATAAATAGGCATTAATACATGCATAAATATATAAATAGAAATAGAGTGTGTGTGTGTGTGTGTGCATGTAATTTTTGAGGACTTGGCGAATCTACCGTTGCCCTCCTTTGTAGATTCAACCGTGAGTGCACAGGAGTACAAAAATTGCACTTCTGATTAATCGTCCACCTCGACCGAGGAAAATTATGCGTCTTGGTCGCTTAGGGTCTTTCCACCGTTAAATTTTCTTTAAAAATAAAAATAAGAAAATGTCGTTTTATTCACTCTTTGCTGACTGTGGAATAATATATTCACTCTCTGATAAGAACAACATAATGTTATCTTTCCACGCTATTTTTCTCGAAAATTAAACTAGAAATTATAGTGTGTTCAGAGGGAGAATAAAAAAACCGGGTAAAATAGTATTTTAATTGATGACATAAATGCTAATCATCAATAGCAGGCTGTTTAAAGAAAGGAACACTACTGATACATGGAACAAAAATAAAATATGGGCTCCTTAGCGCCATTTTGCATCCGTAATCAGCCAATCACTGCGATAACTGGGGGTCAAAATGCGTTGATTCCATTGAAATGGCGCTGCAGTCGGCTCCTTCGACAAGGTCGTTCAATAGCGATTGTATACTTCTTTAGATACAGGTCTTCAAAACGCAAACTAGTCCACCACCAATGTGCTTATTTTTGTGTACATTCGTTAAGTATATCATAGGATAATCAACGTTTTTGATATCCTGTGGATTTTTTTCCAAAGATTCGATAGCTTAACTGGCTAAAGCACTCGGCCGGAAACCGAGGGATCCGGGTTCCAATCCCGGTCAAGGTGGATGATTTTTTTCTCTGTGGAATTTCGCACATTTGTGCATTGCAGGTGACTCCGTGAAAGTGAAACTCCGTGGCTAGTCCCGGATAGCTTAAAATCCGTCAACGTTTTTGATGATTTGCCAGTGCATTTGTG
Source organism: Ceriagrion tenellum (assembly GCA_963169105.1). Classification (NCBI taxonomy): domain Eukaryota; kingdom Metazoa; phylum Arthropoda; class Insecta; order Odonata; family Coenagrionidae; genus Ceriagrion; species Ceriagrion tenellum. The sequence continues at coordinate 14,410,793 of OY720639.1, forward strand.
TTCAAAATGAAGGCTGGCGCCGCATATTTGCAGATTTTCTTGGGTGTGCAATGGTGGCAATTACTCAGTAAGCTCAATAATGGCGTCCGTGTGGTGGAAATGGCTACGAAGACCCAAATTGATAGAAGTAAGAATATATCCAATCAAACGACCCTGCTCCTACAGCTGGAATAAAGTCCTCAATAAAAGCATTTGCGGAATAATGTGTGTATTCTCTACCTAAATTTTGGTTTATAATGAGCAATACATAATGTATTTACTTGAAACCAACTAACAATGAAAGTGTCATTTAATATTTATTAACTAGCACAGTCGCTATGGAACCACCGTAGATAGATAGATAGATTTAGTTGTGGTGGAGGTCCCTCAAGGAGGACCTGAGGCACCTAGACCTGTTGGTCCTTTGTGCTGACCACCTTGTTTGTATCACCCAAAGAGATTAATGGCCTTACTGAAGGCCAGAATGTCCTCAATGGGGACACCCCTAACTACAGCTGGTTCCAGAAAGGAAGATCCCAGGTGCCTAATTCTAGTCTTCATCAAGGCCGGACAGTCATAGAGAACGTGAGATGTTGTCTCGTCCTCTTCTTCGCACCACCTGCATCTGGCAGAATCCACCAGCTTCAGAAGATGGAGGTGCCTCATGACGTGATAGTGTCCAGTTAGGAGTCCCACTATCGTACGTAGTTGACTTCTATTTAGCAAAATGAGTCTTCTAGCCAGTCCCAGTTTTGGTCCTTCAATCAGGAGCTTGGCTTGTCTGAGCCCCTGTGTGTTCTGCTAGATCTCAGAATGGCGGGCAAGGTGCCACTTCTTGATCTCTGTTATCCCTGTTGAGGGCGCAATTGGGATGAAAGGCTCGAGTCCTATCGGGGAGTGGAAACCACCGTAACTGGCTAAAGTATTCCTCGAGGGATATGCCTACGAGTCTCGGTCGAAGGTGTTTGTTTTCACAATATATTTTAGAATCATAGTCCAACTTATCCGTTGAGATTGAATGGCACTGGTCAAATATGAAAGAGTGGAAATTTTCCTTTTCAATGTACAGCATGAAACGTCTCATTCTGTAGAGGAAAAATGGTGCTGATGTCATGATGATATGCGCGCAAGATAACGGTCCTCCGTGTCAACGGCCAACGGTGAGATGTCCTTTCGTAGTCCTTCCAACGTCCAAAGCCTCCCGCCATGTTTTTTCGATTCCCGCTTATTCCCGGAAATACGCGCAGCTTCAGAAAGAAACCTTCTCAAGTTATCAACAGGAAAAAACACAGGGGTAACCTTACGTGAGAAAAATGAAGCCACCAGCCTTGCGCTTTGGCCATATTCTGACTATGAAAACATTACCTTCTTCTCTTTAACTCAGTGTATTTTAGCGGTACAATAATTATCGAATACGGTATCCAGGAGCTAATATAACATGTAAAATGTATTTATATATTAATATTAACCTTTGTACCTTAAAATAATGCCTGCTTTGATTCTTCAATTCGCGACAGTTCGTAGCAATAGAGAAAATAACATATTCCTACAATATCGTCTGCTACGATGCCATTGGAAACTTAATTCTTACATAAAACCTCTTATTTTCCAGGAATACTACATGCAAGTGTCGTTGGGGAAACTCATGTAATATATATGATAGTTCCAAAGCTTATATATGTCTCCGTTTCTCACAAATTGACGTAATGACGTATGGCAGGAATGCCTTAAATATCGTCTGCTACGATGTCGAGTAAAACCGAATACCCACTGATCGTGTCCATTTCGCATTCCAAGTAGTTGCGATCGTTTTCATAGGATTTGCTGGGTGTAAATGTCTTTTTCTTTGTCTTCAATAGTCCTCAATTAAATACATATGTACATAATAATTGATATCACAAATGCATACAATTTCGTCTTCTCCAATACTAATTGTGAGCATGGCCTGACGAAAAGAGGCCAAGGACACGGATGGCAACTAGTTAGCCATCACATTGGATCATATTTCATCACAAGTAACTCTTCGTACCTGTAGATTACAGATGATTAATGTAATAACGAAATGCAAAAGCTCCCCAAAACAAGTAGTGTACTCCCTACAAAAAGAAGTCTACGGCAAATGGGCAATATTTTATTTACTAGCCCACCTTCAACACCAAGGAACTTTAGGAAAGACAATAATATTAGTAGCTGTTTGGATGTCTTATTTGTCCTGTTACGGCAGACAAACGCAGAGCACGATGCCATTTTTCACGCACAGATGGCCGCTCGAGGCACTCGTCTTATTTCCTCAATTTACGATATAAAACGCGAGACTACGGCACTTGTGTTGATTTTGGAGGTAGCCACAAGCACACTTTATTCACAAATATCCTCGATGGACTCAATACATACACAACTGAGCCACAATAAAGCCACAAAAGTCACCAGATTTCAATGCTTTTGCATAGGATCACCCAATGTTTTCATAATCACAACATGGCTAAATGCGCAAAATTCGGCTTCAAATCTCCCCGTTGAAGAGAGCTTCAAGGCTACCCCTGTGGAAAAAACTCGCACCAAGAAAATGTCGCGTACGTGATGTCATAACCTCGTTAAATCTCCACTTTTAAATGGCGTTATTTTAACTTTTGGGCGTCGTGATGCAAAAATTTCGACATTTCTGCGGCCCTACGATTCCGAGTAATCTGCTGAATTAGGCTCCGTGGATTCTAAGGATCACACAAGCAAACCCGCCATGATGCTCAACATCCCGGATGACCAGGAAACGTGTCCAGCATGGGAAAGTTGAAAATCGTAGAAAATTATCATTGCCGGAAAGTGACTTAGATAAACGCCAACGGCAGCAGCTGAGCTAACCGTGAAATTTCGTCCAAAATCTATTGAGGGACCAAGTATGACTTGGCTGAACTGTATTTTCCGCCAACCCCTTACAGGAGATTATACGCCTCTCTGCAAGATCGTGCGCGCCCTGCGGGTATATTTTGTAACTTCGTGTTTGAATGATCGAAGTCGAAAAACAGATTCGGTTGACAACGGTTTGGATTTTGATATATCAGGTGGAAACATTTATGAAGAAAACGACAGAGAGTTAGAAAATGACACGGTTCGGGCATTATGCTCCTTCCTCAAGACAATTTATTGAGGGAAGAAATAGGATTCATATTTCATGAGATTAAACGCGGTAGTGTGCTCCAGGTAAAGATGAGGAATTGAGGTTATGACTCACACTGCATGGAAAAAAATGTAACGGAGTGTTGATTCTACGATTTCTCAGTTTAAAAAAAAATAGTAAATTGATACTTGCTGTGATAATTTTAATAGAATCGCTGATAAACATTCGGCTGTTGATGTGATATGAGCATATTGTGTGAAAAAACTCGCTAAGTTAAAATGTGAAAGGCATACGTAATAATTTACCAAGTACCTATTTCAGTCGCACAGAGAATTCTCCTATATGCTTTTGTTCATCTTAAAAACTTATCTAATTTCGGAGAAAATCTCGCACGTTCGTATGAATTCGGAGAGGTTGGTAAGATATAACATTCTTCGTACTGCCTTTGGTAGCAGCGGTGTCCTTTTCAATTGATAGCGATGAAAATCGCTCGCCTCATTCGTTATCGGCTGTTATCACCCAGCGTCCAATCTTGCGCGATAACGTGAGCACATCTCTCACACAAAAAATATGGAAACTTGTCCTCCTCTCTCTCTCTTTTCCTAATGCGTATCGATTGATGGACGCAATTTTAAAGTAATTCTCTCTAAATATTGGCTCATTTGTGATTGAGGCGCGGCAATTGACTCGCTGAAGAGGAGTTTCCTCGTTGATTGCCAACTGCTCGGATGAAACGCCGAACGGCTAAATAGCTCTCGTTAGATTCCCGTGGCAAAGTTCAGGTGGAGGTCTAAGAAGTGTCATTAAAGCCATCTCTAGGTTGCCTGGCTAGGCGTGAATCCACGGCAGTCATGAAAGTTTTGTTCCTGTTCAAGGTCGAACGCCGCAAGCACTCGTGGGCGCACTCAGGATAGCATAATTCAAGGCTGTACCAGAAACAATTTGGAGCCGCATCAGACTTTTATATTTAAATATCAGCAACCTAGAGAAGTGTGGAGTAAATACTTATTGATTAATGACGCAAAAAATTTGTTTTACATTCCTAAAATTGTCAGTAGCTGACTAAAAATACATGAACAGGATTAGTGTCGAATTTGCGTGAGAGATTCACCAAATCAAGTACGCCGCCAATGTTTTCATAACGTTAGCTTGATGCCGAACTGATTTCATTGCAAGGCCAAATTATCACCTGATGATACCTCACATTCTTCGAAACTGGTTGAGCATTAAAATAATCTTGAAAAATTCTTATATTAGTTCGCAGGTTTCCGCGGCGTTGATCAAATGATTTCAACGTTTCTCGGGTTGCATCCGCGTCAGTTGTCATTCCGCAAAACACACTCCACAGCTATCCTGCTGGCGTCCTCAGGTGAAGATTCTTCAGGTCAGGTAAGATGAGTCAGGAGAAGATTGGGATGAACTGACGAGGACAATCACAGATGTTGTAGGGGAGCATTTAGAGAGCAAGAGATCCGACGCGAAGATGCCATGGATTACGACGATGATTAGGAAACTTACAGAGAAACGAAGAAAATACAAGAACTCCTGAAACAAAATTAAGGCAACCCTCAAGGAGAAGATTAGAAACCAAGTCAATTGAGAATGAAAGAAGGGTAAGGGGGTCGAAAGCATCTTCGAGGAAGTCAAAGAAAACATGAAGAAGGGGATCACAGAAACAGCATCCATGCTAGAAACTTCGAAGAGAGGAAAACGAGAAGTTACACGCGACTAGGATTCAACTGATAGAGGATAAAAACATTGGGAATAGATTGAAGCAATACATCGAAGAACTCCGGGAATGGCCGACACTGCTGGAAGAAAACCTTATGATAGATGAGAGCGAGGTTGACGAGGTAGACCGTGGTTTACACATACAGAGGAGCAATTTCGATAGAGCAATGAAAGACATTTAAAAAACATAGCACCTAGAGTTGACCACATTAAAGGAGAATTCGCCAAAGCACTCCAAAGTAAAGCGAAGGGCAACTTGTTCAAAATAAGCAGAGATAGCTACCAAAACGGACGACTTCTAAAGGGCTTTCAAAGGATAATAGCCTATCCGATACCGTCAACTGGGGCGAAGACGGAACAGTTTTTGAGGTTTCTAAGTCTCCTGTACTAATGTTTCTTTTTTCAATGATATATCAAATGACGAAATTTAATCAATCGACTGATCAATTTACGTCTGAATGTTAGAACTCCAAGCACTTTATACCCAGAAAAAATTGAATTTTGTCCACCTTCGCAAGGGGGGTTGAAGATAGTAACTTAAGTTTTTCGCTGAATAATAACAAACATTGGCTTCTATTACTACTTCTCCCCAGTGTATTTATTGCTTGGACGATTCCTTCTATTCTGTGAATTTGCGGACACTTTACCAGTGCTCAGTGCTTACTAAATGTTCCATAGCAAAGCGTTGGTCATTTCTCAAAATCAATGCAATCTTCATTGGATCTTTTGGTGGCAATCACCTTGATTGCCCCTCTAGCCATGTAATTTGAGTATTTATTACGTGGGTGGGGGAAGAGATTACTGGGGGATCCGGTTAGATAGCTACATTTGTAAAGAATTTGAGAGATAATTGCGACTGCAGGATTGTTAATATGTACTGAAATTTTTTGCCTTAAATGTTCTATTAAAACCACATTAATGTAATGATATTACTGAGATAAACTAAGTAGAGTAACACAAATGATCCTGAAAACTTGGTATATCCGAGTTTGTAACTATGCGAACATTTTTTCCCTTAAAAATATAAGGGGTAGGGGGAGGGGGCGACTGTCACCCCGCATTACCTACGCTTATGTCTCCGGTCTCCAGTTTTTCTAGGTTAGGCCGTGGCATCCAGAAAAATAGTCTATTAGGTCAGTTTATTCGTGTTTTTCCCACGTTTATTCACATTAACGGACAACAGTTTCGCTAAAGTTACAGCTAGCGTCGTCAGGTCCTGAAAGCTAGCTGTAACGTTAGAGAAACTGTTGTCCGTTAATGTGAATAAACGTGGGAAAACCCTGAATGAAGTGACCTCAACAAATTACCGCGGAAGCCTCCGTACCAATATTGTTCTTTATTATTTCCATTCGATATGTGGGAGTTTTTCGCCCTAATTCATTCAAACATTTTATGACGCAACTGAGGTCTTCGTAGCGTTTTACGAATCCAGCTTTTATCCTTACGAGATAATCTCTGATCGTCTCAAATTAATGAGGGTCCTACACACTGGGGATATATTCAAAGGGAGGTTTGACAGAAGAGATGCTACGTCGCTGAAGAGACGATCCTCCAATTCATCCAAGTGCTGGTGCTTCTGTAAGCAGCAGAGTGTGTGCGCATGAAATGACCTTAGCCTTCCAAGCATAAAAACCAAATAATACTATTCCCATCAATTACATCCATTTTTTTATCACGTTTCCGAAAAATGCCTTATATAAATCACACGTTCAGAATTGCCTTTCCGAAGATTTCTCTCATAAGCTCCCCACAATATGAACCCTGAATAATGGTTGCGCACAAATATTTTCTGAGAGTCATTGGGAGAACTTGAAAGAGCCAGAAGAAATCCTTAGTAAGGGTTTCCTTAACCTGGAATCGAGCCATGATCCAACTCTTTGCCGGCAAACTGCATCCACTATTTCTCGTCTCAGGGTATAAAAAATCAAAGTGTAACTTTTTTGGAAGATTCGTCGGATATAGTTGTATTACACATTTATCCTGTGCTGGAACTTTGCATTTACAATAAGACCGAACTATTTTAGCAAATATGTGCCTCAAAGAAGTCAGTGGTCTCCAGGATACAATGCAATAAAAGGTTGAATGATTGAAACTCAAGAATTGGAATCGATATTCTATTTAAAATGGGTCTGCTTATCCTTTCAATCACCTGTGTAAAGCTACCATTGAAGCTGGATGTCACATCTAATTTAGCCTTTTAAAATAGTTTGAGAAATTGTTTGTCAAAATAATTGTACTGACAATCAGCCACTGAAAACTGCCGTCCTGTGATCTTCAATAATATCAGCTTCTACCTCGACAGTAAAGCAAAATCTTAATTATTTACGTTTGGGTAACGTATGAAAGAGAGTAACTTTAGTTGTTGTCAATTATTTCGCCGAAAACCAAACATTAAACGAATTTTATTTCACAACTCTTCCTAACCTACATCCTTCCCCTCCATTAAATGTAGAAAACCACGCTTGGCTTCAGACAAACTAGAGGATTTATTGATGGACCAAAATTTGACTATGCAAGAGAGCTTCTATCATTAAATAGAAGATAGTTTAGAATGAATGATGGAGCTGCTTATTGGCCCTTACCAAGTGGAAAAGCAAAAGAAAAATTGAGGATGCACCGAGTTACAGATGGCATGGAGATAGAGAGTAAGAAAGCCACACCCTTTCTATTATGCGAGTGCCTACCTATTACTTGGACTCAGAATCGGTGCCTTGTCACTTCCTTTCCGAAACTTAGGGTCATAATGGATTTACCCGTTTGAGTCTCATACTGCCTTTGGGCAAGGCCTAGGGACTCGAAGGGTAAATTCTTACTGAGCTGAGCAGGTTCAAAATCTTGTACGTCTTCCTCCTTTACAGCCCACAAAAGAAAACTCACAGAGGAGAATTGTTGATAGCTTAAATTGCCAAAGCACTTGGCGCGATTTCGTGGGTTCCAGTCCCGGTCGAGGCGAATAGTGCACATTTCTGTGGAATTTCGCACTTTTTTCTTCGTGTTTAGTCCAGTGAATGAGTGGACGCTTTACATCCCTCGACACGTGTGTCGTTTGGTGCCCGCCCCTCCAGTCGCCTTTTTGATTGGAATGTTATCGCGTGGGGTGTTATCACCTCAAATATCTTACCAAAACCTCGCCAATCGAGCATTTGTTCTGGAGCTGCGTCATTGGGACGTGTAAACACTCGAATGTGGCGGTGCTTCAAAAAAAATTATAATCATCTCGAGTATTGATGCTGCCTCCTGTGCCCATCGATCAAAAAATGGAGAAATCAAGACAGATGAATTCGATAAACGAGTGAACAAGATGAAAATTTTTAAGCCATCCAAGTGGTTTTCCGGTGTGTTCCGTTTTGCTCTTCGAATTATGTCGATGAGATTGAGTTTCTAGACTCCAATCCGAAGAATTCTTCGCACATTAATTTTTGAGATTGCCTCAAGATCGTACGTGCATAAGCAAAGGACTGTTTCCGATTTCTCTTTGCCTCGTATTTTTGTGATAGCATTCAACATTTCGCATCCTGCACTGAGCATTTTGTCAGGGAAGGACAGGAAAAAGACAAAGGTGAATCACAGCCGGCAGCTCGCCAGGACAGCCCACTGCAGTTCACTTCATTACTAGCAAAGTATCCAGTTGAGGAGGCAAAAATTGGAATGCCAAAAATACAAGACGGAGAAAAGCCGAAACAGCACGTTAAATATTTAAAATGACAGTAAATATAAAATAAAAATAACATAATTCCCTTCTTGTTGCTGAAGGAAACTGTAACGACTTTTAAATTATGTGAACCGATCTAATTGACTTAGGAACTGGGCTTTTATGGTGGCTTAAATGCTCTTTTTCCACTTCGATGACTCGAGATCAAATCTCGACGGTGATGATGAACTTTTCATCAAATATTCTGGTCCCTATTTGAGTCCGGTGTGGAATGCTCTTCAATGTGCACTTGTTCCAACTTTAAGCGCCGGTATATCTAATATTTGTAAACTTTAAAATTACTGCGATTATTTCATCGGTAAATAAGGGCCTCTACATGTATTTTTCACTCTCAGGTGCACGTATGGAATTTTACAATGCAAGCCATAACGATAATATTACCCAAAGCGAGGGTCAGGCCCTTGGAATTGATTGGGTAATATTAAGTTGTAGGTCACGGTGTTATAGTCTGATCTCAATTTATTTTACGCCTATTTCGTGCAATTATTCATACAATATCAAATATTTGCTTCGTATGAAAGTTAATCGGCAATTGGAAAACTTTCTTATTACATATTTATAAAGCGTTATGAAACTTATTGTCGATTTGTCTGCCTAAGTTTTTTAACCTTTTTTTCCATGTTGATATTCACTGGTTGTTATATTTTCGTCCGATGATGGATGATTGCCAATTGTAAAGATTATGTGTGGTGAGAAGCGTATTATAATCCGTTACACAGATGGGGTACCTATGTCCGGCGACAATGCAACGCAATTATGCTAACCAAATATGTCTTTGTATCACGGAAAGGCAATGCCAATCCCATAGATGGCTGGTCGTATGCCATTCAAAATGGTAAGGTTGAAAGAGTTAAGTAAATGGCCACATTGGAATTGAAGGCATCATAGCTTAAAAATGTACGACCAGTGACTTTACTAAAACTTGTGAAGCTCTATAAACTGTGCTGGGAGATCCCAATATTTGAAAGCGTTTTGACCGTTCCGAGGGATACATCACTAAATAACAGAGTTTACAAAGATTAAGAAAATTGAGAGAGAGATAGTTGTTTTGAAATGTGGAAAAATGTGTGCTTTTCGGAGAACATTGTTAAAGTACCTCCAAATAAAGGAGATATATCTATCAGAAAGAGGCCAATGGAAGGAAGAGCGCCTAAGTTTCAATTTAAGTGGCCAAGGCTCACATTTACCAAATATTTCAGGCGGGACATAAACAAAAAAGCAACAGCAGTCATAGCGCCCAATACAACTGGACAAGCAGTGGATATTGTTGGCGATTTTGTCGTCTTTAGTTCACGGATAACTCATGCATATCCCAAGGTCACAGAAAGACGCATCATGAAAGAAGCACACACCGTAACGTCGCGGATGCAGAGCAGTTATATCAGCATTTCTCAGCCGTCTTTTGGAAGGACATCCAGTGTGAAATAAATTGGGGTAATTATCTTTTTCATTGCATTGTTCCATATCTGGAGTTACGTTATTTCTACTGTACTCCTCACCAATTACTATGTTTCTTTTTTTCTGTTACACTTGGTTGGAAAACCATCGACCCAAAAAGTACCGGTTTAAGAAGACAACGAGCGGATCATTATCCAATCAGTTCAAAAACTTGAAACATCTCGGAGAGATAAGCATTACAAAATCACCTTTGAGCGCAGTGTAAATGTTTTTAAAGAGCAGAATGATTCAGTTCTGAGTAAGAAAATGCCAGTATTGGGCTTGAAATACTATTATGAATACAATTTTCATCAACCTTCCTTTTTTTATTTTTTGATCTGGTCCAAGTAAACATCCCTCTTAGATTTATCTCAATTTATCTCTTTTCCTTTTTCCTTATCCAGACACTACTGCTGACTTGTACGTCAACTTGGTTATCGAAAAACGTGACGCCCTTATCCGCAAATTCTTATCGCAGGCGACAGGCTTTGTTGCTGGTTAAAACCAAAGACCCGCGTCACTTAAAGCTTCGCTATCGCTTAGTCTTTGAATGGAAATTTCCACAGCTGCCTCTGTAAAGGCAAAGAGAGGTTGGATGTCAAGTGAAAAATCTGGCTTTCCGGACCAATGCACATGTCGTTACGTTACACAGGAATCCCTTCTGCATTTTCACTAGCATTCTGCTCTTTGATCTGTTGCAGTGAGGTGTGGTGAGGGCTGGAGCGTGTTCCAGCCGTGAAGAAGTAGTAACCACTTAGATAGATGAAGGGGGCTTAACGTCATCAAACTGTTGCTTGAGAACAGAAATAAAAACCACCTTGGTTATCCCTGGTCTCCCCTCACTTATCTATGAGTAACACGACGGAATGGGCGAACTATCGGATTGAAAGCAAAAATAACCACAATCTGTTCGAAGTTTAAGGCAAGTAACTCCTGAAACATATATTTTTTCTACTCGATTATTCCATAGCTCTCTGCGAGATTGGATATCATTATTAATTAAAAGAAATAAAAAACTCTATGTAAGGTAAATTCACATTAAGGCAGTAAATGTATGCTGATTTCTAGTAAGTACAAATAGTAAGTAACAACAAGTAGTAAGTAGTTACTTGAATCTCTTTATTGAGTGGGTTATAAGAAATTGACATGGTGACGGTCCATTTGCACGTAAGTATTTGATGCTACCACGCACAATGCATGGTTGTTGATGAGGCAGTCAGGAAGTGATACCTGGATATCGGATAGTTGTGCAAACTTACGTGGAGAGATTGAAGGATCCTCGAAATCTGTTGGATATGGATATGAATCCAGAGTCAGTGAAACCAGAATGAATAAGTGAACTCATCGTAAGAAAATAAATAAATAATTCATTACATTGAATGTGATAGCTTACAGCCGATTTTATTTTCAGTATCTATTGAAATATTGATGGGTACAACCACCTCACGAAATCCACTACCAAGCGTATAAGGTGTTCCCATGAAGGTTGCACCACTAAGAAACGAAAGGTGTGTCGAAATTTATTTAATGCAGGGTTATGTCTTGACTGCTTCACACCATTGATATTTGGAAATGTGCACTATTCGCCTCGACCGGGACTGGAACCCACGAAATCGCGACAAGTGCTTTGGCAATTTAAGCTATCAAACCTCCTTCTCCTCTGTGAGTTTTCTCTCGTGGGCTGTAAAAGAGGAAGACGTACAAGGTTTTGAACCTGCCAGCTCAATAAGAATTTACCCTTTGAGTCCCTAACTGCCTTGCTCAAAGGCAGTATGAGACTCAAACGGGTAAATCCATCATGACACTAAGTTTCGGAAAGGAAGTGACAAGGCACCGATTCTGAGTCCAAGTAATAGGTAGGCACTCGCATAATAGAAAGGGTTTGGTTTTCTAACTCTCTATCTCCATGCCATCTGTAACTCGGTGCATCCTCAATTACCATGTAGTGTGTATGCTTTTCCACTTGGTAAGGGCCAATAAGCAGCTACATCATTCATTCTAAACTATCTTTTATTTAATGATAGAAGCTCTCGGTTATAGTAGGGTATTATCATTTCGCCAGTTTTTGTCCGATGGCCACCAAATTTAGGATTCATTACTTACTTTACATTCTAAATAATACTAGATCTGGACGAAAGTGCTGCGACGACAATTAAAATAAAATAAATACGGTACTTATCTTGATTAGGGACGGGTACCTCATTTGCTTCGGCAGCCACAACAGACGACAATAGACGATCAAATCAACAAGCGGCTCGGCGGCAAGAATTTCCCCAACTATTTTAAATTATTTTGCGCCATTTAGCAGGGAAAAACTTCCCGCACGTTTATAGTTAGTAACTAACTGGCCGCTTTTTGATTTGATCGTTTATTGTCGTCTGTTATGGCTGTCGAAGCAAATGAGGTACCCGTCCCTAACCAAGATAAGTACCGTATTTATTATACTTTAATTGTCATTGCAGCGCTTTCGTCCATATCTAGTATTGTTTAGAATGTGAAATAAGTGATAAATCTTAAATTTGGTGACCATCGGACAAAAATTGGCGAAATAATAATACCCTACTGTAACCAATATTTGTACAGTATTGATACTGTAGCGATGAAAGGTAGCTACGAAAGCAATTTATTTTTTATCTTTGACTTGGAGTATTTTTTATTTTAATTAATAATAAAGTTCTGTCAGGGAAGAAATATATTTAAATAATTTCAATTAATTTCAATTTAAACGGTACAATTAGGTGAAAAATATAAAATACGAAATATTTTTACAGCAACGCGTAAAATTTAAAAGATTCATTAATATGTCAATTTTATACCCCCATGCCTACTAAGAAAATAATGCATATAAAAATGTGAGACGGTCACTAAATTCTAGGAAAACATTTTTTCCAAGCGTTACCGGCTTCCGGTCGGTATGTTATATTCCCTTTTCAAAATTTTCGACTCCCTTTCCGAAGACTAAAAGCTACTCGCGGTGTAAGGGATTGCGTGTTACAATGTATACCCGTATAGCTGGACGGTTTAGAACAATATTCGCGGCCAACCTTTCCAATTAGGCCGAAGAAAAGTCATTTGAAAGGTGGTTAATGTGATGATGTCTCATAATAATTCCGATGGGAAGTGGTATAGTGAAGAAAGTCATTCAAATGGCAATAACCCTGAACCTGGCAGTACATTAGAGTATTGAATCCTTGCCCACTGGGCCGGGTGTCGTGCCCAGCAGTGAGGGAGGCAATGCCTCGGTGGTAGCCATCACACGAAGACAACGTCTTAATAGAGCTATAAGGACTGCAGGAGAGAAAAATAAGGGTACAGCAGCTGTGAAATTGGAACTTGGAAATTTGGAACAATGATGATGGCTGGAAAGCTAGAAAGTATAAAATAGGGAGTGAAAAAAGGGGAAATAGGGACTTTGGGGATGAGCGAAGTGAGATGAAGGGATATTGAGAACTATGGGAGTGATAGTGACAGGGTATTTTGAAGTAGTGGATATGGGGGTCAAAGTGTGGTGGTTATGGTATTGAATGTAAAGCTAGGGATGAGGGTAATAAACTTATAACAAGTGAGCGACTTAACATCATTAATTGAAATGAAGTCCCCCCCTCCCTTTTCCATTTAAGTTCAAGTGTAGATGCCTACAATTAAGCTTAGGAGGAAGAGGTGCGAGCGAATAGAAGAGATACTCCCGGAAAGAAAAATCTGTTAGCGATGGGCAAATGGAATGCAGTCATGGGGGGTGGGGAGGGATGGATAGGAAACGTAAAGGTATGGGTTAGGAAGAAAAAATGCGGCGGGAAAGTATTTGAATTTTGAAGACAAAAAAAAGCAATCGATGCTGATATCAAGTATTTGTTTTATTACAATATCTCATTATTTTTCATATGCAATAAGTGATGTTTAAACCAAGTATATCTTACTACCAAGGCAACAACTTTGACAAACATCACCTAAGGAATGCGTACACATGGGAAATGCCGAATTCTACCGCGAGATATGATAGTGATTTCCTCTTAGTATGACAGAGGTTTAAGGGCAATTTAAAAATCTCTCGAAGCTATGCGGGGACAGATGCAGATACAGGTCATAGTTTAGTTACGATAAAGTGTGATTTTAGACTCAAAAGGCTTTGTGAGAGTAGGAAAATGAAGATATGGTATGTGCAACCATAAAAAGGGGTGAATAGGAGGTTATACAAGGAGCTAATGAATAGAAAATTGGAAGAAACATCTACATAATACCCTGTGAACCGCCGCATGAGCGTGTGGCAGGAGTTAGGTTACTAGCCGTGTAGAGATGTAAAATATTTGGAGGTGAAATGGTGACATTTATTATAGGAGTGTATTTAGTGGAGCTGAATTTTTATTGTAGTCACTTATTGTTTGCGGAAAGGACGAGTTTTTGTACCTATCTGTTCGGTAGTGTATCTCTCTTATTTTTTCGCGTCTGACAGAACAAATGGAACTATTGACGAATAAGGGAAAGAGGAAACAACAGACATTTTTATAGCGGCCGAGGAAACAATGGAGTCCGTGGAATGAGGAGGGTAAAGAAACAGTGGGTCGCAGAAGAAATGATCGGGAAAATTGAGGAGAGAAGGATGAGGGAAAACGTCGACACTGACCGAAGCAAGAGAAAGTGGAAGAACTTAAATAATAAACTCCGGCCAAAAATCCATCGGGAGAATGAAAACAGTTGGAAAGTGCAATGTAAAGGAATGGGAAAGCTACAGATATAGGGGGCTACGCTACTCGCTAAAGTGAAAATGTTTTTCTTTGATAAAAGGAGGCAAACGGAACAAAAGGTTAAGGAAAAAATAGGGATACTATTGAACAAAAAGGTAGTTATCTAGGATAGGTGGAAAGAATGCGTGGAAGAGCTATTGGATAGCGCTAATAGTCACGTGTTCCGGGATATGAAGGATGAGAGAACAATAAATAAGGATAACCTCGGCCTGGAGATACTTAATAGCAAAATAAAAAGAGCATTACCAGAGAACAAGGCAAGTTGTAGTTTATTATCCGTTGGCAAAATACATTGCATGGAGCCGTCAAATAGAAAAAGGAAGTAAGTGAACAAAATATAGGAACATAGTAGAGACATACAATACATTAAAGGATAATTTACAGTACATACAACAATTTAGGGTAAAAGAATCAAATACACCGTACTTACTCGAAATATTAAAAATGCAAACAAGAGCAAGGAAAGCTGTGGGAGTGGATAACATAACTACGGAGTTGCTAAAGAAATTTGGCAATAAGGGTAGAAGTTGCGGATAGTGACATATAAAATAAGATTCTCAGAAATGGTACAGTATGTGGGGGCCAACCTCTTGAGAACGCGTGCTGGTATCTCTTCTGGACCTGGGGGGGTTATGCCCTAACTCGCTTGGCATCCGATGCTGTTTCTCGAATGGCATCCGAAAAAGGCATCGATAGTTATTCCGTACAGACATCCCTCGTCGGCATCGCTGAATAGCATCGGGAACGGGCGATGATATTTGGAACGTCAAAGAAGACACGCGCACAGGGAAGTTCGACTCGTATCTATGGCGTTACATCGTATCCATGACGTTTCACATGTTGAGTGACAAAGGAATAACGTTATGAGTTTAGTGACAAAATAATAACATTATACAGCAACCAATAGCGGTGAGTGTATAAGATATAACGAAGCGCCCTCATCAATTTGCAGTAGATTGCAATTACATAATTAATAGGCTTTCACTATGGAATTACCGAGGTAAGGGGAAAATTTACAAGTAAAATGGAAGTACTATATTTTAGTTCGTGCAACACGCACTGTAACAACGACATGTGGACAAAAGAGATGTTAAACATATTTACTTGTATTAAATAGCTCTTGCCCACATAAACTGTCGGTATTGGTGATACAAGTTGCAATCATTTGGCAGATCTAACATTTCAGAGACCGAATCTTAATAATAATAATTTAACTCTGAAGTATTCGTGTTAAGACATGCTTTCCTTCAAAAACAGAGAGGGTGAGAAAAATAAATTGATGAAAACAACGAAAAAGCAGTCAAGTAGAATAGTACATTATACGGGGGACCACCTGGCTTTTGCCAATAGTAGGTTCGAGGGCCCCAATGGGGAAAGTTGCCATGAGGCAAAAATGGGAGGAGTTGACGAGACTTCTCAACGCCCAAGGACCGGAGAAAACCCAGGACCAGTGGAGAAAGGTGATAACTTCTAATGTAGTGTTACGTTTTTAATATTATGAATTAACCTAGAGTGTTTGTACTATTTTTAAATTAACTGTGACCTTAATTTTTATTCAAAATGGAAAGGTTTGGAAAGACATGAAAGAAAAGGCTCGAGCCAAGAATGCCAAGCTTCATGCTGAGAGAAGCAGAACAGGAAATTTTCAGGTTAGTAAAACATTTATTTTATTTCATGGATTTCTTATTTACTGTAAAATGAATATTTAAATAAATTCTTTCATACCTTCTCTCTATTTCCATCTTCTCTTGATGGAGACGAGGAAATTTCAAAATCGCGCCGACAGGCGTCGGCAGTTAATTTTTGTTACATTCCTTATTGTTTTCGAGACAGTTGGCTGGCTAACAGCTGTCAGGAAATCCTTACCAACGCCTCTCTGGCAGCTACCTTCTGCCAAGGACCGTAACGTTATCAGCACCTCTTCAAGTAACGAATACAAAATAGTTGAAATTTCTCTCACATTCCTAGAATGCCGAGACAAGTTGAAAGGGAAGCCAAACATTATAATACCTTCATCTACTAAAGCATCGCTTCATTCATTTGTGAATTTCTTTATGGATATGCCATGAATGTACTTACCTTTATCCGTGGATGTAAAGATGAACTTCTCTGTTTGATAAGTTCACCCGCCAGTTCTTCGCAAAGGAATAGGGCGATTTCCTTCGTAACCCGGAACAGACGGATGAAATCTATTTCTCGGACGTCAAATGGATTGAGATGATCCCTCAATCTTCGCCTTTCCAATAAAAGCTCTCACCGTTCCACGCCGTGGTGGATATTTACTAAAATTAGCCGTCTTCGGTTTCCAAAAAAGTGCGCCATTTATGTAATTATGCCGGAGAATGACAAAAGACGATCGAGAAGCGGCGGGTTTTCGGATGCTGGTTCACTGATGCTATTACCTCACGGCCTCGGACGTCCGTGACAATAAGGGCATCAGTAAATGGCATCGGCGACATTTACGGAATAGCTAGCGATGCCATTCGAAGTAGCTGATGCCATAATAGCATCGTTCGGCAAATAGCAACTGAGACTTGCTAAACACAGAAGACTTGCTAAAATCAATACAATGTTGTCACCATATTAGGTAGTATTTTAGAGTCTATTTTGCGAATCGTTCCAAATCCTGAGTTCACGTCATTTATTATAATAAATTAATTGATTTCATTGCGTAGAATTTACAAAACATATCTCCCGAATACTTTGGTGTTTTTGTCTTTTGCGCCTTCAATGAAATTCGAGGCTGAAACCTTCATGACCTCTCCGAATTTTAAGGATGCTCATTTTTTGTATAATTAAACAATTCTTTTTGGCATTACTGGGGCATCATATCGTTTTTAAAGGCACCAAAAATCCCCCAATGTTCTCTCATGTGTTTCAGGATATTGCCATTGACTTTTGTCTTCTAGTAGATATATAAACTACTTGGGTAGAATTTTTGTATTAAATTAAAAGTAAAGTAGATAATTTGAAAGGCTCGGAGCAATACCTCGCTAGTGTCTCAGTTGTTTTTTAATTAGCTTTGATACTCTAGGTTTCCCAGTTTATCTTTCCCAGCTTATAGATTAAAGGTTTAATTCCCACCAACTATTATAATTATTCTTATGCTGTCCCTCATGGTATCCTTTATTAAGCTGGTATACCTTCAAAGCTAAAATAGTGTGATCTGTAAAATGGACAATGAAGTATGCTTCATTGCTTTTCCATAAGGCATGAAGGGCTGAAGAGGAGTTCAGGATCCGTTAACAATTTGTTCTTTCCTTGCCGCGTCGGCCAGTAGTAGATGTTTTTGATTTTCGTAATAATTAGGGAAAATCTTTGCTTAACCAAATAAAAAAATACCACTTTGAGCGAATTACGAAGATTTAAATTAGGTATTTTCTTTATTCAAAACGATTTCATTAATTCGAAGAAAATTCAATTATTATGAAATTACTCATTTTTTTACTAGAGCTACAACTATCACAAAAATAATTAATCGTTTAATTATTGATTGCTGAGAACGCAACTACAGCTTGCGATCCAAACGAATGGTTTTATCTTTATAAGCTCGAAAAAGCACAGAGAAAGGCTTCTATGGTATGATTTAGGACAAACCATTCTAGGGGAGGGCATGAGGCAGCAATATTAGAATCTCTGGGATGGAAATCCCTACGACTCAGAAGTAAGCTGATCACACTATGAGGGATACATGAAAAAATAAATAGTGGCAAGGGCTGAGAGGAACTTTCCGATATAGTAGAAAGACCCAATCGTATAGAGCGAATGTATCATTAATTCAAAGTAAAATTAAGAGCATATAGAACAAACTTGATGAAAAAACTCCTTCTCAATCGCGGAATTTTGTAGTGAAGTGAATTATATTTTTGTAAATCCCCAAGCCCTATTCTACCTAATTCTGTAAATAAATTTTAAGGGAAGTGTAAACTTTACTTGAATAAATTTGATATAATGTTTGTGTGCATATTTATATATGCTTGTATTGTTCGCTATTTGATATTTTTAAGGTAACCTTAAATTACTATCTTTATCACAAGATCGGCGCCTACTTATAATTGCCTTTGAATTCAATTAACGCACGCAGATTATCAATATTTTTGGAGTTGAATCGGCTCCCGAGTTAAGCAGGTCTTTTTACGGAAATTGATATACCTAGCTGAAAAGGTCCGCCATCTGTGTTATATACTCATTGCATTTACCCTACTCTTCTCCTCGCACACCAAAGTTTCCCTTCTATAAAACAAAGTGGGAAGAAAGTTGCTATAGGATACTGCAACTTTTGTGCCTTAAGACAAACATTCATTCCTTCAACTACACCACATACTATCTGCAACCCTCCTTCCAGCATAATCTAATCCGAGTTGACGGAATCTTTGTGCGTGTGAAGGTGAAATCAAGATCACTGATATCAAGTGATTTTGAAATGTGTACATAGCAATGAAATTCACTGTGACATCAAAAGGTACGCCCGATTGCCCTGCGTGATTATATTTGATCAACTCCCTGTTCTTGGAATTTTGCTTGGTACATCTCGTCTGGAGACCTGGAAAATTCACTGGCAATGTAATTGATCCTTTACGTAGACTGTTCCCGTTACTGTGTCACATTCTTGCGACAAACAGCGAAGGAAATTTTGATTAGGTGAAAGTATCCATCCAAGTGCTGAAATATTTTTGCAATCGTTTCTGACGTTATTTGGTGAAAAGGTGTGATATAATAATAATAATAATAATACTCAAATTATATCTTAAAAGTGTTGCTACGTCAATAGCCTTGTGACATCATAAACATTTCCCACGAAAGTATATGCCATGAAACCGATCATTGAGATAGAATAATTAAAACAAAAAACTACAGTCAATTCATAATTAAAGAACCAAACGTGAATGACAAATGTCGAAAATGCAATAGCAAGACAGAAACAATAGAGCACATCACAAGTGGATGCAGTGTACTAGCAAGCGTGGAATACACACAACGACATGATAATATATGCAAACAAATATATCTTGCATTAGTTATTAAGTACAATGTTTCCCATGAAACTAAACAACGGTACCTAATGACTCCACTGCCTGTAATAGAAAATGAAGCTGTCAAAATATATTACAATAGAAGTATTATAACGGACCGTCCTCGCCCAAACAATAGACCGGATATAACTCTTCAATTGAAACAAGACCGGAGGACATACTTAATAGATGTATCCATTCCAAATACAGCAAATTTAGAGGCTAAATACAAAGAAAAAATACAGAAATATATTCCTCTGGCTGAAGAAATAAAAGAAATATGGAACCGAAAAACAGTTAAAATTGTACCAATAATAATATCCGCGACTGGTGTAATACCAAAAAACCAGCACAAAAGCTTGGAAACAATAGGAATAGAAAATCATTTGTACATGAAAATTCAAAAAACCGCAACAATTAATACGTGCTCCATAGTGCGAAGATTTTTAAATGAACATTAAAACAGTACTTGAGCCTAATCCCTTTGGTGCCTTGCACCTGGGATAGGCGAATGTTTCCTATCCCTTAAAAAAACTGAGAAGTGAAGAATTCAATAATAATAATAATAATAAATTGTGTTTATTGTGAACAGTCCTGTACAGTCCTCTCTTACAATTAACTCATTTAAAACACACAAACATCCATGTCCTGAGCAGTTGATAATGTACCCAGGCGGGATTCGATTTCGGGTTAGCAGGCGAGGACTTTACCCCGCCGCCACCGGGGCCGACATGCTAACATACAAATAGTAACATGCATGAAAAATGAGTATTATTTGCATGCTGTATAAATTAAATCCGCCTCAGGGGTTGAAAAATTGATAATGACACGAGTAATTGATATCTTAGGCAGTGTACATCAAACAATATTAAGTTTTAATATATTTTCTGTTTCTATTTTTAAAAATCTGCTGTAAGAATTGACCAAAAACAGATATTAGTGTAGAGTTCTACAAAATCACACTATAAGGAAAGAATATATCCAGAGATAATTGCTTAAATTATATCTGAGAAGTGTTGCTACGTCAATAGCCTTGTGAATTCATAAACATTTCCCACGAAAGTATATGCCATGAAACCGATCATTTAATGGCTTTAACAGAGAAGGAATTTATAAGAAAGGTTAGCGTTCTGGGCGTTATTCATTATTAGCAAACTTTGAACGATGATGCTAGAAAATATTATAAGAAAACCATTTTTGTAGGCTAGAGCTTTGTGAGTAAAGGGGTTTAGATGGAATATAGTGTTAATATTGAAATTGCAAATATTTATGTGCCTTAATATTTTTAAGAGGTACTTCTCTTAATAACTGAAATGAGTTTTTAATTTTGCAAAAGAACGAGTCAAAGGATTCTGGCCTATACATCCACTCATATAAGGCTCACTGAAATCTTTATCAGTCCTAAGCATTGATAAAAATGTAATTGAAATCTTTCATTGCTCTCTTCGAACCGCGTAGCTGATTTCATAATGTGGATAATTGTTTAAATGTGGACTTAATTCTAGCGTCTATACTTACGGTAAATTAGGCTAATCCTCAGACAAGTCACATCGTGCAAACAATTATATTTCTGGCAGACAATGGATCTTTCCTCCCATTTTATATTTTTTTCTGGGACTCAGTTTTTTCAGAAAAGATTTTTAGGTTTTTGACGGCTCGAGTGGAGTTTTGTGTCCTATGTTGTCAATTTTATCCCCTTATTCGGCAATGATTGTTTGGTGGTAAAAATCCTCGAAACATATAAACATTTTAATATTATGGGAAAAACAATATCGTCTGTCTTTCCTTTGTGTTAATCATGAATTCATCATTCAAAGATTAATATAATAAAATCCAATTTATAGACAGATCGATCAACGCAGTGAAAATGAAACTCTTTCTTTACAAATGATAATTTCTTGTATGTTAATTGAAACGAGTTGAAAACAAAATCCAATGATCTCAAAGCACTAAATAATTTTTGCTTCTTATATTTATCCTAAAGTTAAACTGAACCCTTTGTGTGCGGCAACCGCTCTTCATTTGCTGTAAAATGTGAAATGACTCTTAACTTCACTCATGTTTAAATAACTTCTTACCAATCATCTACGGCAGCAGAGGCGGAATTTAACATTTCTTCAGGGCTGAGTTACTCAGGCAGCTCAAAAAATATCTCAAATGAGTCACTGCACGTTCCTTTTTATGACGCCACGAACAGATAAGACTGCTACCGAGAAAAAGCTGTTGTAAAGTCTTAATAATAAACTTAAGATATCCTATTACCCACTTTTCAAAGTGCAATACTCTCGAAGGCTATCAGTGAGCGTTTATGTGGGAAAACCTGATTAGCCCTGTGGGTGAAAAATGCTCCAACTCATTTCATTTAAAGATATAATTTCTGTGCTTGGCATTCAAAATAATTTCACCCAGAAAATTTTGCTTTCCAAGGTACGTCATGTCATGACTACCATAAATACTTTAAAAATTCTTTGACAAATTCGTTTTATTTTGTCAACATTATTGCAGTCAATTTTTTTAATTTATGGATCTCCGCATGTATTTTAAATTTATAGCATGAAAATTTCTTCTTTACAACTAAGCAAAAAACGAAGACTACAAATATTTTAATTTTTCCTTACGCTAGAAGTTTTTGTACAACATGATTATTCAGCTAGATTTTGGTCATTAGAAAGCTTTTCACTGTCATCTGTGACCCTTAACTTATTTTAGGAGTTATAGTGGTTAATCCAGTTAAAAAATGCAAATTCTTGTGCTTTGGTTGAAAATTTTTTACGGTTCAAGAGCTGAATTCCTGAATATGTTTTAATTTACATTTTTTGTATTAAATGAGTCTTGAAAAAGAAAGGTGATTCTTTCAAAGAGAACTCTCGCTTTTGCTAAAGCATAAATTATTTCCACCCATTTGCATTTCTAAGACGTCCATTTTTTGGCAGATGTGACTTATTTTCTTATGTCTCATACATCTATCTGTTTGCGGTAGAAGAAAACACAACGGTAGTATTTAGTGGGACAGAAACTCAAAGGTGAGTTCAATCCTTCAGCGCCTTTATGTTGACCTCGCACATCAAAATTAACCCGAAATTTTTAATGCACCGGATGACCAAATATAACATTGTCTTAAATTCTACTGCTCCTGCCCACTATCGATGATGCCAAGCTGACAGTTATGATACGATATTTATTAACTGAAACTCCATGTACCGAGCAGAAAACATTCCTAAAAACTGCCAGGAGGTCGCGGTGTTCTCAACTCACACCGGCCCCGCACCGTCTAATGGCGCTACGAACTTCCCGGCGCGCGATGGGAAGATCAATTTATTTTCGGGATCACTGATGATTTTCAAAGTTCCTTTCAGATAAACCTTTAAGAGTCTTCCAGTAGCTCTCGTATGTAAGTCACTTCACGGATATTCACCTAAAACAAATTATAATTTTCTATTTAATGTAATATTTTGTCTAAAAATAGAATTCGGCATTTTGTGACGTCGTACCTCGCAAATATCAAATTTAATCTCAATAACTGAGGCTCGGTAAAATACAATGTTAGTAAACTACATCATTTTCTTGCGATAAAAATCCTTATGCCCGTATTCATAGTCGTATCCCTAGGGGTTACCTGGGTATCCCCTAGCCAGGTAACACCTAGGGGTCCCCTACACTGAGCGATTTATAAACCTTACCTGGGTAACACCCAGCCAGGGGACGCCTGGGTAAGAGATTTGGCAACAATCCCACGCAAAAATACATATGAACGGTTTCGCTGAATGGTTCTCGATGTTTTCGATGCTCATTTCTCACCGTAACCAAGCAAGCTATAAACAATAATACACTATACTGTTACAAAATGTTGATGAAAAATTATTGAAGGAGTATGAGAGAATGTTTACAATATTACTTAAATATTTACGTAATATGAATGGTGAGGAATATGAGATTGCTTCAGTGAGTACCCGTGTTTGTAACTAGAAGTAGTTACTATGGAAATTTCTTGATACTATCATGTCCTGCCATTAGTACAGTAGTATAAATTCATCCCACACGTGGGCAGCAGTACTGCGTAAAGGGAGCTTTGGGTAAGCTTCATGCCTTACCCAAAAAATCGACGGCCTGAGGGAGGGTTAGGGGACAACAGTCCCTTGGGTAACGACTATGAATACTATTTCTGAGCCTAGGGGCTCCCCCACACCTGGGGGACACCCAGGTAACGACTATGAATACGGCCCTTAATCTCAATAAACTAAACTATCAAATATAACTAGACTTTTTTAGTGAAACTTAGGGCACGATTTTAAATAAATTTGGCCTGAATTGAGCCTTTGTGTCAAAGTTAAGGGCATGAGAAATGATTAAAAAATCTGTCATTTCAGCTGAACAAATTATTGTAAAGTGTCCAAGTAGAGACTCATGTTAACATTTCAAAAAGCTAGTTTTGGAGTTTTGGCAAGTTTAATAAAAATTCCGGCCACTGTTCCTCGAATCATTTCGCATCTTTCGCCAGTAAAACCAATGAAACTGTTATTTTTCCTGGTTAAGTTAACGGGACTTATTACATTATACTCTTTTCGATCTTTCTGGGGTAAAAAAAAATGGCCTATACTTGACGTAGTCAAGTCGTAGCCAAAGTCAAATGGAGTATTCAAGCCGTATTCCGTAAAATACTTTACTTTGGTTTCGATTGGAAAAATCATTTCGTTTTCTCATCCATAGAATTTTGAAAATTCGAACGTTGACGATGGAAAACAGTCCCTGGAAAGCCACTCAGTTTAGTGGTTCGCCCTATCCATTCGACTGTAGCTTAAATGCAAAATATGGTGGGGAAACGGTAGCTCGATAAGTGTCATGCTAAGCCCTCTCAGACGGGTTATTTTGTAATTCTCATACCGCTCATTTCGAGGGTAAAAAAAATTGATATCTACTCAGTCAAGAGACTATACGATCCGTTTGTACATTTTAACAAATGATAGTATCCGTATTTTCATTAAAATCCATTAGCAACCGAATCTTTTTTGTCTCAGAACTGAAAATTTACGAAATATTACTCGTGTTCGATCTCTGGCCAGGGTGCCTCAACAAATTGTATCGTATCCTGTGAGTTATGCGGTACTTACGTTACAAATGTACTAATGGTTTCATAAATTCAGGCGCCAGAGGGGCATCATCCTCCAAAATATTTTCAATGGCTCCTACGTAAATATCGTCTATTTAAGTGACTAGTCATTCAAATGACGTTCTTCATCGGCCTCGACAACTTTCCGTCTTCGATAGTAATCATCCCAGACACCGCATCACGGCAATCTGAAGTACAAGTCGATTAGCAGCCTTCTTGCTCTTATCTCGTTATTCTGCAGGTGTCTTCGGACGCGCTTGCGATGGAATCTGGTTTTAAGTACAAAGGATGCTCTCTCTGATTATCAGCGACTGAAATAAAAAGTAACGCCCAGCAGAACATCACAGTGGAGCACTTACAGACCTTTTCCACGAGTCTGCGCTAATCAAATGCTCGAGTGCGCGGGATTGAGGATGAAGTCATCAGACCTCGCTAGCGTTTGAGCTCCAAAGGAACCGAATAGGGTTGAATTTTCGGTTATCTAGTGAAATAACCGTCAACCGAGGTCATTAAAGCCGTTGAGGATAGGTGAATATGGATTGAAGAGCTTCGAAATTTAATGGAGGAAGGGCGGATAGAACCCCAGCGTCGGCATCATTCTATTCTCAGCAAAAAGAGAAAATATTAAGGTGGTTAATGTAGGTTTATTTGGTTATTCGGTATTTGAAGACGGGTGAAGAGAAATACGATGCCAATGGGATAAGAGTATACCGTCCATTCCGGTTGAAGAAGAACAGTAATTTCTCTCTAACATAAGTAACTCTTCAACTCTATCTCTCTCTCTCTCTCTCCCTCTCTCTCTCTCTCTAACTGTCTCCACTTTCACCAACAAGCAGAGACCAGGTTTCTGCTTAAAATTGTATCGTTTCCGACAGTCAAACTCTGGTCCTTTGAAAGTTTTCCATTATCATAGCTACAGCAATAGTTCAATCTCGAAGCCCAGGAAATTTCATCGAACTTAATCGGGAGTTCTCTTCAATTGGAGTAGAAGAAGCTTCATATATATCTACATCTACATAATACCCGCGAGCCGCCGCATGGGCGTGTGGCAGGGGGTGGTAGGTCACCAGCCGTGTAAAGTTGTAAACGTTTTGGAGGTGAAATGGTGACATATCCTACGAGAGTGTATTTGTAGGAGCCCAGTTTCTATTGTGGTCGCTTATTGTGCGCCGAAAGAACGAGTTTTTGTACCTACCTGTTCTGCAGTGTATCTCTCTTATTTTATCGCATCTGTCAGACTTAGAGATGTAGTGAGGAGTCATGATAATATTTTCTGTGTCGCTCTGAAACACACCAGCTCTGAATATCTCAAGCAGCCTAAGCCTAGCGTGCAGCCCCCGAGTCTCTAGGGGCTCCAAACCTTAATCCCTCTAACAGTTGCGTAACACTATATATTCGTTTGTAGCAGTTTTTAATGAAGCGTGCTGTTTTACTTTGTATTTTGTTGATTTTTTTGGTTAAATCGTTATGACCATGGCTTGGGAACAGCCGATATCAAGCGGTGAACGAATTCAGCCCAAATAAGGACAATTCATGCCCGTGTCATAGATTCGGGAAATGGCCACCATGATGGCCTCTTTATTCATCTGAAAAATAAACGGTGGTTGATCAGAGATCTCTAGATTGTAATTCATGATGTTGTTAACGATTATTTATGGAGTAAGAGGAGTTTATGAGTATGAATTTAGAGGCCTACCAGTAGTGGTGTTATCACCGCCTTGAATGATCGTTGACTTAAATTGCTAGCTTATTATTTCACTATCACTCGCTCAAAATAAAATTCCATGAAACGGGAATAAGTTTAAGACAAGAGACTTTCGGGTTTCTCCCACGTTTCTTCGTAATTGAAGAAAAAAAAGAAGATTTGAAGAGAAAAAAATTGAAGAAAGTTCCACAGGCATTATAGTTTGGGCCTGAAGATGTCGACTGGAATTACGGTGAAACTGCTTTTGCAATGGTTGAATATACGTCATATGATCAACGCGTAGCTATTTCGGACATAATTTTAGGTTTTATAAGGTTTTAGGTCCACATAACTGGTTAAGTGCATCCACTTCTTTTGTTTTAAATGAAAATGATTAACTTGCACAATGTAAGGACGCGAATAAACTATTGGCAAAGGAAATTGATCCTTTTTCTGCGTTCAATTTAGATAAGCCCGAAGATTGTTATAAATCTGATGATGTGAGGGATTGTCACGTTTAATCAAGTCATGAATCACCTCGCCATCACGAGCCCAGAGAAATTGAAATACGGCTTAAATTTTATTGCACCTCGAGGCTCTAAGGGGCCACTTGAGGCGAAATAAAATTCAAGTGACTAAATACGAATTTGCGCATGTGCAGTGGCTCGGCGTCAACTCGCAATACGTCACGCGATAAGGCCATCACGAGTCGACTCCGTGATATGGGCAATACCCGTACTTTGCTGCAACTGATTGCCTAAATGGGTGTGGATTCCGACCTCATCATACGCATAACGCGATAGGAGTCTTCATATTGCCATAGTTGTAGAAAGGAGAGAAGATTTTGAAATTATACTTAACGAGATGGTGAGAATTCTTAGAGACCAATATGGAAGGACCAATATGGATGAAGATAAATAAGCAACAGACTAAAATGATGGTATGCGGTGTTCAAGACTGCTGTGAACCTGTAAGGATAAGGTTAGATGATGAAGAACTAGGACAAGTTACAGAATGCAGCTACTTGGGCAGTAAGATAACATAAGATGGAAGGAATAAACGAGGAATTGTCAACAGAATACAACTAGCAAAAATAGCTGTTAATGATAAAAAGACTCTACTGACTTGTAAAAATGTTAGTTTGGAAGTAAGAAGAGGGTTATGAAAGCTTATGTTTGGAATATGGCCCTTTACGGGTGTGAAAGTTGGACTATCGGGAAACGTGAAAAGAGCAGATTTGAGGCTCTAGAAAATCGGTGCTATCGAAGGATGCAGAAAATCAGCTGGCGAGACCGAATCACCAATGAGGAAGTGCTGAGAAGATAACAAGTAAATAGAAGTCTTTGGAGACAAATACAGACAAAGAGACTTAAACTAATAGGTCACATTCTGCGATGCAATGATTTTATATAATTATTAACTGAAGGTTTTATTGAAGGGAAAAATCGTCGAGGACGTCCTAGATTAAGCTATATGAAGCAGATCATCAATGACTCTGGATGCGTCTCATGCGGTGAAATGAAGAGAAAAGCTGAAAAAAAGAGCAGAATAGCGTGCTATTGCCAACCAACTCATGGGTTGATAACCAAAGAAGGAGAGGCAGAGGTAAGCGTAAGAACGAGGCTTTGGGATTGGAGAGGGGTGAATCATTCAAGTGGCGTTTCAGGGAGGATTTGAAGACGGTGGCAGAGGAGAAAAGGTCCAAGGAAGGATATTTCGAGGCCTAGGAGTTGAATAAGGAGGAAATTCGGTGGAAGAGAGCGCTAGGAGATGGAAAGATGGAATCGGGGAGTATGCAGTAGACAGTTACTACTACAAGGGACGACGAGGAACATGAATACGAATAAAAGGGAGTATTTTATTGGTCCGTAGAGATCCGCTGAAGATTCTGTGTAGAAACATTATATCTGATAGGATATGGTGGTGAGTTATGTGAGAAATGCCTAGGGAGGAAAGGATGAGGTCTTGGGTTGAGCTTATGAAGGTAGGGACTCGATGGCGGACTATGGCGAGAAAGAAGCTGACTGGACGGTTGAGCAAATCCAAGGTAGTGGGGCAGGCGGTAGACCAAATAGGTGCACAGTATTCTAAGATGGGGAGAATACAACCGAAGAAGACAGTTTTCAATGCCGTAGGGTCCCGAACGTCAGTGAGCGGTATAGTATGCCAACTATAGCCATCACCTTCAGCACAATCATTCTAATGTGGCCATTAAAGTTGAGTTTCGTGTCAATAATGACTCCTAATTCGCTGTGGGAAGTCACAGAGAGGATAGGATTATTTAAGAGGGTGTAATAATGTGAATGGGGTTTGCTTTTTAATTAAATGGTCACTAGATCTGATTTTATTATATATTATTTTTTTACCGAAATGTTTAGAATGATATTCATGAAAAGAATAATTTTCTTTTAATTTTCGAAGCCTGCCTCCGCGGGCTCAGACCCACATTTAGCCCATTCCAACTGAACTCTCTGGAGAGTCAGAGAGCTTCGTCATATTTTAGTTTAATGTTCCTGATTCAACACAGAGAAATACCTGGTGAAAAAGATTGCGTAAGCATAATTGTAAATGAAAACCGAACAATCGATCAGATAATAATATTTTAGAAGACTTTGAAGAGATTATCCATAATTTATATGGAATATATTTCGAAGATGGAGATTAATTTGAAATATTTGCAGAATTAAGAATAAAAAGATCTATTTTTGTTGGAGATTTACAAAAGTTACAAATAGTTGTTAAGTTTGCTTGTATATGTCCTTAAGTGTATGTATTGTTATATGGCCACTATAAAATGGCGACATAGCTGTATGTGGTTTTATTACTTTAAATAAATAAATTTAAAAAAAACCACATGATAGGCGTTTATCTGAAGAATGAAAATTTTTTTTGGAGCTTAAATTATTTTAATGAGATGGATTATTTGTTTTTTACAACAATAAAAATTGTATCCTGAACATATACATTTAAAAATTCCGGCAACATGGCACTTTTTCACCACCTCGCAAGAAGAGTATATTATAATTTCCTTCGTACACCAAGTGAGAAATTTAGCTTCAGTAGACGTCTATTTTTCCTAATTCGATGGTTAAATGATCTTCCATGTCAAAAATTCATCTCGATACCCGGCAATCCTCTCGTAGTGAAAGCAGAAGTGTTCTGCTTTAGGCATCAATATGGCCGCCGGCCGAAGTTGTCTGAACCTATCTAAATTGTCTAAAGTATCTATGGTGAGGAGGCTACAGCCTCCTTAATCTATGGCTTTGTGCCAAGTCTGCTCACAGTGCCATCTGTGTTGTATATTATGAATACAATGTTTAGTAAGACTGCAGAGGTTACTTTTCATAATGTTTTCCCAGGTAGCTCAGGTAGCGTGCTGGATTCGGCAAAGAACATAATTGGAATTACACAAAAAGGCGCATCTCGGTCCGATAAATTTCAGTTTGTTCTATAAAAGTAAAGACTGCTAGTTATAAATTACTCTCATAATCCATTTACTTCGTAAAAATTCTAATCTCGAGAAAGAAATTCCAAAAATAAAAATAGAGCTGGAGCCAACACTTTGCTTTTCAATGATAACAGCTTGGTGCTTGGATGGACCTAACGCCAAACGTCGCGAAAATGCAACATTATTATAATTGAGGCAAAATAAATAGATTTTTTTGTATCATTGCACCGTATTTTAGCAATAACAAAGTTATACTTAAAAGTTGCATGTTATATGTTTCCTTTCAGGGTATCATTTAAGGCAAATCATAAAATTCTAACAGAAAAATGGGCAAAAATCCCTCATGTAAATAAGACATCAAAATTTTAAAATAAATAACATCACGTTTTCAAACAATTTCAATAAATATTCTTGCGTTTATAAAAGTCGCCTTAATTTTTTTCTATTAATTATATCTATTAAATATTTCTAACTAATGGTCATTAACCCTTTATGGACAACAATTTTTCTACAAAAGAAAAAAAATCTTTCCTTCCAAATGCCAATCAAGGGGGATAATTTAGAGCATCCATTTTTAAAACATTTTTCTCAAAATAGCCTAGAATTTAGATACGAGCGTCCCAAAAACGTCCCAATGGGCTACAGTGGAGAAAGGAGAGTAACTTACATGATTACTGAGGCAAAACGATTCTGGAGGCATGTGCCCAATTCGGCACACCTGACGTTAAAGGGTTAAAAGTAAAAAAATACATTGTCAGAGTACACAAAATTAATGTCACTTTTTCGCAAAGTTGGGAAGAAATGAGTTAATACCACGCGCAATGTAGGTCTGGGAATGGAGCATGGACTGAAGGACTTTTTCAATTATGCTCACGATATGAAGGTGTGGTGAAAAAAGAAAAATGAAAGGGAAATGTTTTTAAGACAGTGGTGAGATCAGCCATAATGTGTGGCAGAAGGGTCTGGCCGTTGAAGAAAATTCTAGTAAAGAAACGCTATTTGGCTGAAATTTGGATGCAAAGCTGGACTGAGGGAAAGACAAGGAAGAACAGGATTAGAAACGGCATAACCCTGGAGATGGTTCTTGGCGGAGGCATCAAAGAAGATTCAGGGAAGACGGTTATGGTGGCTTGGGCATATGATTAGGAGGGAGGAGAGCCATAGTTCATGACCTGGAAGTGTAGGGTAGAAGGCCTAAGGTAAAACCAAGGATAAAGTGGAAAGATTTTATATCTGAAAACATAATGGAGAAAAGACTTATACTGAGTGTGGAGGATGAGATGGACGGAAATGAGGTGAAATAGAACATAAGGAACAGTGACCTATGGCCTCTGGGGAAAGCTACAGAGAAAGAACATGATGCTTTTCTGTACCTGTTATATAGGTTCGACAATAAAATTATAGCATTTGACCATTTTTAATTTTTTTGATTAATCACAAAATTAGTACAAATTTTGAAAACTTATCTTTGCTGACAAACACCAGATACTTTGACCGATGGGTTTCCATCTGACAGAAACTAGCAGTTAATTCCATCAAAATTCCAATCTTCTCTTAACATGTATAGGTATAGGTACTTATTCACTCAAATCTATCGACTTGGGGTTCACAACAACTTGACTTGGCTTAAGCTGTTCCCGAGTGCCAATTGGGGCCTGAAATTTCCAACCAATCACAGCACGCCACATTCAAAGTCGATATTACAATCGATTGATGGGCCTTATCGATATCGTAATCCTTTTTTCCAAGGGTAGTAATCTTTGTTTTTCCCTAGCACCATCGATAGTAAACCAGGCCTTGCTATTGGCTAGAATTAAGAGAAAATGGAGAAATGCTCAACTCCAAAACTTCGCCAAGTCGAGTTAAGCCACTTTAAGTTGTTGTGAACCAGTGTGTTGCTTTCTCACGGACTCAACTCCTAAGTCGCGCCAAGTTAAGTCAAGTTTAGTTGTTGTGAACGGGGCTTAACATGTCAGTCATGTCAGTTTAAAGCCAGTCAGGGGGCTGTGATGTGAAGTCCTCGAATTTTCAGAAGTTAGTTCGTTTCATGCCAGGAGTATGGGAAATAGTTTCTAATATTTGAGGTTTCGACTCCTTTTTAATGAAGCTGCTGAGGCCTTTTTGGGTTTGGTTAAGTAACTTCTCAATACAAAGAAAACAGTGAGACTTAAGTCGGAATATTTTTCCATCCCTCCCTCTCTCCACGTATGGTTAGTGACTTCTGCATTCGAGGATTCTTTTAATCAATCCAATGCTCTTTCAATTTTTCATCAATTGTTTTTGTGTAAAATGGTGAGCAATATCTCACTACAATCACCTCTCCCCGCTTGAAAGAGTCTTTGTTACATACTAGTATTAGTCCGTTTGCGTGTTATTTGCTGAAAAAACTGTGGGAAAATATGTCGGTAACAACTCTGATTATATTCCCAGGAGGAGGCTTTGGAGGTAATTCACCGATGGGGTGGTAGATATTCTTGTTTTCCAATGTTTTCAGCTGGTTTTGCGTCAGTGGCATTTAAGGATATAAGAATATTGGGATTCTAGGAAATATTTTCTCTCGCAATTGTTTTCCTCCAATGATAAAATACAATTCTGAGACTGATCGATACAATCGATATCCATAATCGCCACAGTATATATGGCTTCTTCGTATCATAGTTCCGAGAGAAATACATCCTTATCAGTTCACTCGGGAACATAATCTGTCCGACGACTCTTGTCTTCTGACATGTTTTTCTCCCGCAAGTTACGTCAGCCAGCTCGCTACACGGCTCTCTTCCACGCCATTATCACTATTATGGCGTGAAAAATAAGACACCAGGATTTTTCCAAATTGAGAATTTTGTGGTTTTATTGGAGAAACATATATTAATGTCATAAATAGAAAAATTTACTTTTTTGAAGAAATCTTCGGACTTCTTATATAAGCCCCGGTGGCGGTGGGGTAAAGCCTGCCAACCTGAGGGTCGCGGGTTCGAGTCCAGCCTGGGTAGATTGTTATCTGGCCAGAACATGGGTGCGTGTGTTCGTCCATTGTTAATGTTAAAAACACCCGATGTAAAAGGCCTTTGTTGTGCTTTTTTCGGGGTTGTGCGTATAAAAACATAAATAAGTCGGGACATCATTCAAAAAACAGACTTTCGGGACTTTTTATTCGGGACCATATTTTGGGACAGATATTCGGCGTTAAACCACATCCTACAATACTCATATATTTGAAATATAAAATAATATCACTATTTGTCGAAAGTACTTTCGCATATATATGTTTGATACGGAAGATAACGGAATTTATATTAAATTTGGCTCAAAACGCTTGTCATTCAACCGTGTAGTGTGATATGTTCTCGGGAAAATATACTTTTGAATTTCCATTATTGCTCTTTCGCTAATAGAGCTTAATGGTTGCTCAATGACAGGGAAGTAACATTTTCTGAGTTTATAACACTCCATTATTCTCTGGTGTGACCGCATGGTACTCCATGATGTCTGCTATGCGAGCTGCTCAACAAAATCTTATATTAAAAAAGTACTTCACCATTTTTATCACTTCCACATTCCTATCGGAGCCGCAATTAATTCCTGAAATGCGCTCTATGTCCCAGTCAAACAGTTTTCCGGGTACGGGTATTAACCCGTACGGCAGCTGAAAGATAGCTCGCGTAGCCAACCTTCCTTCGTTAAATAGATAATCTTCTTCGTAGAAGCTTACTCGGGTTTTCCCCCGGGTCAGGTTCTCCATTCGCCGACGTTGCGGTGGCAAATACATGCGTAAATATTAGGAGCCTACGCTTGAGTGTTTTATTCTTGTGCCACAGTAGTTTCTTTGGTCTGTCTTCCTCCGAGTTATTTTGAACATGAATAGAAGATGACAATGGAATTTCATCCCTTATTGAAGTAGAATATGGTAATAAGAAATCATATGCTATATACGTAATAATAACTCTTGACAAGTAAGTCTAATTAATTTGCGAACTAATGCAACTAAGTACCGTTTTCAACAGGTTTCAAGGCTAAGTTACCACTTTCATGTCCCGTTCCCCCTACACTAGTATGGCCTGGCGACCATTTACACCGCGTAATTTCAAGTTCAGCAGAGTGTAGAAGCAAGCCTAGGGTATTCATAGGTTTGGGGTGAATTTTGGCTCTGAAACGGATTTATTAAAGCATCTCAAACGTCCCAAAAACCATGAAAATTTGCTTAATCATCTGAAAAATATTTTAGACTGCAAGATTCTTATTCTGTTCGCTCGTAAATTTCAGCGTTTGCTCCAAACTCAGCAATATGAAGAATCCTATCGCGTTATGCGTATGATGAGGTCGGAATCCACACCCATTTAGGCAATCAGTTGCAGCAAAGTACGGGTATTGCCCATATCACGGAGTCGACTCGTGATGGCCTAATCGCGTGACGTATTGCGAGTTGACCACGTGACGCTGAGCCAATGCACATGCGCAAATTCGTATTTAGTCACTTGAATTTTATTTCGCCTCAAGTGGCCCCTTAGAGCCTCGAGGTGCGATAAAATTTAAGCCGTATTTCAATTTCTCCGGACTCGTAGGGGCGAGGTGATTCATGCCTTGCTTGCAGAGAATATGAAGCGCACAAGAGCTGCAGTGTCTTCAGAAACAATGGAGTATTTTTGTTGTAGTTTGGAAGTGACAATGGAGGGAGTTCCGCCACAGAACGTGGTTAATTATGATGAAACCAACATGACCGACGATCCTGACATAGTAAAAGTTCTGGCGAAGCGTGGTTGTGAAAACCCTGAACGAATGATAGATTCGTCTAAGCAAGTGTTTTGTTTACGATGGCTGCAATCGGTGCTGTTCTTCCTGTTTATATTGTTTATAAAGCGGAACACCTTTATGAAAACTGGACAATGAATGGCCCACCAAAAGCAAAATATTACAGAACCAAGAGTGGATGGTTTGACACAGGGGCGATCCCAGGAATTTATTTCATGGGGGAGGAGTGGGGGGCGGGAAGACTACCTCAGTGGGCGGAGTGTTCAATGTTGTATTTGATAACTACATCTAGTTGTTAAAATTGTTTTTTTTTAACCCTAAATTTTCGGGGGGGTATATCCCCCCCCCCCCTGGGATCGGCCCTGGTTTGACATGAACATTTATGAGGATTGGTTCATGAAAGTAGTTCTTGCTTATTTCAGAAGGACTTTAAGTTCTGAGGGGACAACTTCCCACACGAAGGAGGTTTTTCCTTCTCTGTTGAAAGAGGCTCTACTTAGAACTGAGGCTACAGCAAAAGAAAATGTTTTGGCTGGGTCTTGTACCACAGGAATAGTTCCTCTTAACAGAGATAGGTTCTGAATAAGTTGCCAGATTATGGTCCAAAGCTAAACGATTCCCAAGATGACTGGTGTACATCTCTGGAAGCTATTCTAGAGAGTGTGAGATTTCCTAACTAAGGAAAAGGAAGAACTGCACGTGAACGGAAGAGAATACAAGTGGCAACAGGCAGCCAGAATTGGACAGTGACATGGACACTGAGACAGAGGGACTTGTGTCTGACATTTCAAATGAGTCAAGTCAAGAGGTCGAAGGAAGAGAAGGAAGCCGAAATTTTGGAGAGAAATCTGATAGAAATGTAGAAAATACTCAAAGAGCTACAACATGGAGATTTTATTCTTGCGTTCCTCACAGCTAGCTGGGACGAAGAAACATGAGCGTCAGTTTGTGGGACATATTCAGTCTATAATATCCTCCAGTTCAATTAAGGACCTTTATAAATAGTTGTTGAAGCATAATTTATGAGAAACTATGCTAACCATAAAGATAGATATACATATATGTTTTGCCAAATATATCTACCAGTTATAAGTATTTCAAATCGAGGGAGCACAAATTCTTTCGGTTCTCAAGAAAACTTTTGAAAACCGGGGCCGTTTTAAGTTTGAAGATGTAATTGTCTTCCTTCTCCAACATTTCCTTTGGTTGTTGTCATTCGCGTTTTGTCTTCCGCCCTTCCCCATCTCTCTTTCCCAATTGGTTGTCCCTTTTCCCCCCTCCTCCTCAGTTTACCTTTATTTACAACCCGGATGTCTTGACCCTTCCTCACTTCAACCCTGCGTTGAAGTGACGCGTTACCTTCGGTTTGCTGAAGAGGGCTACTTTGTCGCTGAAATACGCGTATTCGACCCCCACCCTCGTCCTGTTGTGTCGTTTTGACCACGCTCTTTTTGAGCTGATTCTCCCAGAAGTTGGGCTCATTTGTGTGTGTGAGTGAGTGATTTTGTGTGCTTGTGAGTGTGCTTGCGTAAATAACCGGGCATCCTTAGTGGGGTCTCATAAGCCCTGTGAAGGATCCCAGGTTATAACCCAAACATCCTTAGCGGGGTCCCATTAGCCCTTGCAAAGGATCGTATTTGGTTGGGTGTGTGCGTCTGTGTTTGGTCCCTGGCGAGGAAGTAACATTCCCGTAAACCAACACAGGAGGGTATTCTTGGTTGAGAGGCTGTGGTTGGTCTCTGCTGTGGTTTTCCCAACATACCAAGACAGCAAATTTGGTGTTGTTGACGAAGGGTGCCAATTGTTTACGGCTTTTGGAGATTTTCTCTCATTGTCTAGCCGTAAGAAGCTCACCCCATCTTTGTGATGGCTTTCCATGTAATTGTCTGATTTTATTGCTGTTAGTGTTGCGTATTTCAGTTTAATCAGAGTGAAGGTCTGTTATTATGCTATTTTTATCTTAATACCCTAGTTTGAAAGTTTCGAAAATATAATAAATAACTGATTAAAATGACAATTGATTGGCATATAGTCCACTTTGTTCTTTTTTAATACCTCCCCTGTGATGCAATCATAAAAAAGAAAAGAAATAGAGTCCATAGTCACCCATATGGACTGCTTACTTGGATCGCTTGGGTCTAACATGATTTACAGGGGGTCCCAAGTCACCCCATAATGAGGTGTGACTTGGGAGTGTATACATTGATTGATAAATCTTCAAATAGTTACTAGATAAATTTGATTTTTTTACAAATTATTCCTGATGCATAGCTTGCTAGTTGATATTAGTTTTAAAAATGTAAACTCAATTTCATGTACCATGTTCACTTTTGAATGCAAAAACTGTCCCAACTTAAGTCACCCACTTTGACGGTACTCAGCCATACACGAATGTTTTGTATGAAGTTTTATTTTTCAGTTTTGTGTCACTTTTGATTAAATTATTGCCACAATTTACATTAAATACATACAAATAGCAATAAAAATTGTTAAGATACAGTGAACAGAATTGCCAGATCCCTGAAGCGCATTGGCGTAGCTAGTGCGTGTGCCGCCCGGGGCGGTCCTTGAGTTTGACTCCCCCGGCCCGCGAAGAAATACATTTTGTACAGTGACACATTCTTTAAGTTTTATATACGTTAACTAGTTTGTGTACATTTATGATATTATTTTCACATACTCAAATGTATTATGCTTTAAATACACATCCAACATTCTCGCACTTAAGAGGTAACAGTGTTTAACAAAAAAGCGAAAATAGCATAGAGAGGAAAATAGTAAAAAGTTGTACAAAATGAAGATCATCTTTAATTCCGGAATAAAAACTACAAATGTCTACAAAGAAATTTTTCCTGCCTTTTTGTTTGCAAATTCTTCAATGGCCTTGTCAAAATTTATTTTGTCTGTCATAATTGTTGCTCTATAGACGATATGGCAAGATTTTTCTAACGCAAGGTGCTCATAGTAGATCTTAGGTAGTTCTTGATCAGTTTTAGTTTGAAAAACTCCTCTCACAGGTAGCAAAACTAACAGCAATTGTGAGGAAAATCCGCAGCATTACATATTTCCACATTTAGAACCGAATTCCCAAGGTTGTACTTTTGAATAAACTGCAGAAGTTCAAGGGGGCCTTCTTTCCTCATCTTTATTCCTTCTTTAATATCAGCAACAGCAATAAAATGCTGAAGTCTTTTTCTCTCATTAAGGAACTCCTCTTTATCAATGTCATCGTGATCTATTTGACATTTATATTCATCATCCAAAAGATTCGACGGGGTAAGAAAGGCATATTTCTCAGCAAGTGCATGCAGCTGTTGAAATCTCGAAGTTAATTCTTGGATCACTCTGTCCAGTGAAGAAAACATTTCTGTCCTAGGTCTATGTCGTATGATAATTCAGCGTCCTGTAATCCTTCACCAAACATTTGTTTCTTTTTTTGGGTCGACGCTGACGCTCCATGACTATTCCTAGATCGTTGCAAATTTCTTTGGCGAAGTTAAGACCATTATAGCTTGTCCCTGTTCTCAGATAGAAATATTTTTAATGCCCTGAGTTTTATATCACGTTTTTGTATGTTCAATCCTTTGGATTGAAGGTAAGTCTGTGTCTCGTTAATTTCTAGAAGGGCGGGTCCCCACAGGCCAAGAAAGCACACAAAGGAAAATGATTGCAAGTAGAACACCAGCATCTGCCCTTGTAGCTGTATCTGCTGCATCACTAGTTAACATTTCTAAGGCACTTAAGATTTTTGAGTAATGATTCCTTACAACACTTACAGCTTCTCCCCTCGCACTCCACCGAGTTTCTATTATACGCTTCACACTTTGACCAGTGACTGAAGTTAGAACTTCCCAGCGATGTGTTGATGAAGAAAAAAATACCAACAAACGTTCCGCGAATCCAAAAAAGGTAACATAATTCACATCAACAGAAGCTGCATGAACACCTGCCAAATTCAGCGAGTGACTTTTACAAGCGACAAATTCTGCTTTTTCATGAATTTCCTTGATGCGTTTCTGAACACAAGTATGCAGATCAGCCATCACCGCAGCGTTATTATATGCTTGCCCTCTACAATTTTGGATATTAATGCCGTCTTTCTCTAATTTCTTAAAATCATCGTTGAAATATTCTCGGCAGTTTTACCTTTCGTTTCAATGAAATCGACAAATGATTCCACAACATTCACTTCATCTCCATCGATCACAACATAGCGTAAAACTTGGCTCGTTTGATCCTTATGTGAAACATCAGCCGTGCTGTCAAATATCATGGAAAAGTACTTGGCTTTTTTACATTATTGATGATTTTGCTTCTCACGTTTTCTCCCAAAATTTCTATTAACTCGTTCTGAGTAGTAGGAGACAGATAGGATGTAGCATACTTTTTTGCCAGCTGGAAGATGTTCACGTAGCACTGGATCATATTTCGCCAACAAATACGCTAGCTCTAAAAATGTCCTCTACTTTCTGTTGCTTCAAGTTCAACATCACACTCGTTTTTCTTCTGATTGACTCCTTCTCGATGGCCTCGTAAAGCCAAATTCTGATTAGGTAGGAATCTAATAATATCAAGCAATCTTGTAAGGATTTCCTTACACTTCTTCACCAGGCTTTCAACAACTTGTTATTTTTTTATCGATTGTTGCTCCACCAGCAATCCTAATTTCCAATTCCTGCCATTGTGTGTAATTTCTAACGTGATCTACACTGGACTCATGGTCGGAAATTCTAGGATTCAGTTTCCACAATATGTTGAATTCGTCCTCATAATTAAATGTTGAGTTAATTCTGTCTGAAAACAGTTTGCAACAAAAGCAGTAAAGAGCTTCCTTGGAAGGGGAGTACACCATCCAAGATCTCAATATTTTTTCACCATCAGTCAGAGTTTTAAAAAAACCACTCGTGAGTTAGTTTTCTAGTTTGTCCTTTGGTTGACACATCTTGGCGAATTACTTCAGCAATATTATTATTTAGATTTTGAACCACCCCGACAGTCGCCGCCAAGGTCATTCGTGGGGGCGGTCCTCTTATTGTTAGCAGCACGTACTAGTGTTGCCAAGTGTGCCCATCGAAATTATAACGAGTACTAAAAGAGAAAAACAGAGATGTCTCCCAAAACATGTCACGTCATTATCATTTCAATGCTCACTCAAAACAAAGAGTGGAATTATTGAATAATATATGAAGTATACATTGAATGATTCTTCCATTGCGCGAACATAGTTTATCGTCCAAATGATATCATCATCTTCTCCATCCGAATAGAACGTCTTGATATTTGTATGAAACATCAAGTCTAAATTTGAACAGTCGATCTCAGAGCATCTCCTATCTTAGTTGCTGCAGAAGACTTGTAAAACTAATGGAACTGTATTAGTGACTTTTAACATATGCCGAAAACTCGCTTCATCTGAAAATAGGGCGATAGTCTGTTAAAAATATAAAATACTTGTCTTTTAGAGTAAAATTCATACAGCATGTTAATAAAAGATGAAAAAATTAGATCCAAGTGATGACTGATGAAGCTTAATATCACAAGATTTGTGATACAAGTGACATACCACAAATTCCACTCTGTTTTGACAAATAAAACATAAAGAAAAAACTCAGTGTAGCAAAAGAATGCTTCAGTGAATTGAAAATTTAATAGTATAATAGCCTTCTGCAGACCCCACAGTTCCGCCCCCTTGAAAGTGCGCGCCCGGGGCAGACCGCTCCCCCCTAGCTACGCTGCTGCTGAAGCGTTCTACTTTGTAAGCTATTACTAGGCGAAAAATGAAGATTCTTGTATTTTTTTAAAAAAATCTGGCTTAAATTGCAAAGTTGGATGAATTAGTGGAATACTTTCATTGAATATACGGATGTTCAAAAAAATACCCCTTTCAAATAGGCAAAATGAAATCTTCAAATCGAAACAAATGTACTAATTTGACTTCTTTGGGATAGATGTCTCTGTGATGTGCCCGATGTGTGAAATGTGCGAAATGTGTGTGAAAGTGGTGGATGCGGTTGACGGCCGTTGGCTGCTGACCACTGTTGACATTCAGTATATTATCTTTGTTCAATTTCTTCAGTGATCCATTTTGTGAAATATTTTCAATACAAGTGTTATTCTCTGCAATATCTAAATTTTGTGTCAGAATGACTGGCTCCAGCGTGAGCACTTTGGAAAAACTGCTGTCTTTAATAGATGATATCGAGCTCATCGCCAAGTAAGTATTTAACTAAGCGCCGGTTATTTAATCCAATGACCATATAATTTTAGCGGGATTTTTTAGAGTGTATTAGGGTTATTTTATTTCAACTGAGCGTTAGGTTGAGGTCTCATTATCTGTGCTTGTTTTTCTTCATGTGTTCATTTGCAATACATGAGCTTTATAGGGCACAGACTTGTCATCACATTGATAATTCATCGTTCCTATTTTTTCGTTATTTCTCTTGCATTTTTCTGACAGAGAGCTCTTGGAAAACACTGTTGCTCCCAAGCATCAGAAAATATCTGTTGCTGAGCATGGCCAGTTGACAGAGCTTTTGGTAGCGAAGGATAAAGAACTAAAAGATACACTCAAGGTAAATAGTAATAAGTAAGGTTATGAAGTGTATGTGGTCATTATAATGAGACGCGCGTGCGACTCTCCATTCTGTATAAACTCATTAAAATTTAAATGAGATTGGTGGTACTTACATGTTCGCCAAGTGAAGTCTAAAATGTTTTCAGCTGGCTGCAGACCAAGCCAAAATTAATCAGAAGATGGATATTTTAAACGCTGAGGTTGAAAGGCAAGATCAAGACATTCGACAGTTACAACGGCAATTAAAGGAAGCTGAGCAGGTTCTTGTTAGTACCCCTATTCATTATGAAAATCTTATTCATTTTATTAAACTGGAGGTGTGATAGTTTTCGGTCTGTGTTGTGACTGAAAAGTCAAATCTGCTTTACTTATCTTTCCGCGATGGCACAGGCCACTGCTATTTACCAGGCCAAGCAAAAGCTTCAATCCATTTCCAGGGCGAATAAGAAGCCTGTGGCATCGGAAGAGTTGATCAAGTTTGCGCATCGCATCAGTGCCTCAAATGCCGTCTGTGCCCCCTTATCCTGGCAGCAGGGTGATCCACGTAGGCCCTATCCCACAGGTATGGAATTTATGGTTATGCCAACGGACTATGTGCATGTTAACTCAAAGGCATTTGGTGACTGATCGAAATAATTACACCTTGTTCCAATTATTCCACAAACGTACTTCTGGATGATTTCATCTCAACTTTCAGATGACAGACAACAATTTTTCAAAAATATAATGCATGTGAAAGTGTTATTCCCATGATTAATTTTGATGCCTTTTTCTGAACTAATTACTGAGATAACAAATTTCTGCTTCTTATGACAAATGGAGATAATGTAATTATTAGTATGGTTGTTATTAATGGTGATATTTAAACTATATGTTGGTCATCAAAGTTTCCTTTCCTGTTTTGTGGTGATAATTGTCCATTGCA
This sequence comes from Ceriagrion tenellum, assembly GCA_963169105.1. NCBI lineage: Eukaryota > Metazoa > Arthropoda > Insecta > Odonata > Coenagrionidae > Ceriagrion > Ceriagrion tenellum. The sequence goes on from OY720639.1 coordinate 14,453,008, forward strand.
CATCAATATTTTCAGACATTGAAATGCGCCTTGGGCTTCTCGGTCGTCTCAGTGACCTTCCCATCAATGGGCACCTCCTTGTTCAGCAACAGCAGCAACACCAACAAGGTGGACTTGATGGCTTACACCGGCCAACGGGTAATTGCATACGTTTCAGTCATGGCATCTTTTCCTCCTGCATGCATGGTACTGTGGTGTGGTGTGGTGTGATATTTTTTTATGCATTCAAAAACTAAGACTTTAGACTAGTTTTACTAAACTTGATATGATTTTACCGAATATTGCTGGAATAGTAAGATATCATCCTGCTGTTGTATACCTCAATTCCATGCCTCATGTACCAAAGGAAATATGTATTTTTAAAGTCTCAATGGGCAAATTACCTGCAGTCAATGAATATTTTGAAAAGCTGCCATTTCTGTACTTGAGACTTGTTTGATGGGCCTTGTTCATTTTTGACATGATTTGCATTGCAAATGGTTTAAGGAGGAGGAAGGAAGGAGTCATTATCACGTATCCTTTTTATTGGAGTTGAAGGGAAATCTCACAGGAAAACGTTGTGAGTTACATTTAGCTCACTTATTAAACTTCCAAGAATTTTCAATAATGAAAAATAAATGGATTTGGAAAATTATCCAATAGTTCAGCAAATTTCTACCATACATTAAGCAGTGTGGAAGGGACCGTTTTTCCCAACCCACGACAAACACTTTTTTCCTTGAAAATACTTTTCAAAGTTGGCCCGGTCTTGTGGGCTAAGGGTGAAGCTAAGTTTCAGCTTGATTATCCATTGCCATCGTAGGTGTCCATATCTCAATTTTCACAGCCGACTACATTGCAGCAGCAAGCTTAAGGTCCGTTCTCTATAATTGAGTTGTTGCTTGGTTTCTATGGTGAATATTTTTCAACACCTTTGTTATTTAGGAAGTCCGCAATCCAATTTTCCTCCTATAAAATTGCTAACATTAATGAATATTGACTTATATTTTCTTCCAAAAAGTTACTCTAAGTATGTTGAAGTATCACCTGTGGGCTGGTACATCCTGTGGGGCCATTCCCACTTTACATTGGGGGTTTATGTTTGAATTTTTGAAGTATTGATAATGTACCTCACTGCCTCCCTTGCCCTTGTAGTATTTCACTGGGCTCTTCCATTGATTTCTTAACTGAACAATGAGTGAGCAACAAAAACTGGCACATCTAAGGTGTGTAAGTTTAAATATGTCAGTTGTTGAGCTTAACTTTAACTCTGAAGCCAGACATGATGATTTAGACCTGTCTATGTGGAGCATCTATTAAAAGAAGTTAAGTAAATGCATAACGTCTGTACAATAATTTATTTAACTCACGGCCTAGGTTGCAAATCACTAATTCATTGTTAAGCCATCTTTGTCAAACAATCCAATCATTCCAATTTTAATGAGACCATTAAGCTTAGTCTGTCGAAAACCTGATTGGTGATTTTAAAAAAAAATACTTTGTGGCCTTCACCTTCTCTAAAAAGGTGTTTTTGTAATTGTGAAGAAGGAAAAAATTGTTGAAATGTGATATTTTAATGCCTCCCCAACTCTCATTTTTGTGAAATTAGTGGATGGATGCTCATGTTTTAGCCCTGTTAGTTTTGTTTGAATGGCCACAGGGTGACCACACCACTCCTTAAAATCCTTTTAAATGACAAAAACTCCATGAAGTTGCTACCTCCTTGAAAAAGCCTGACATTCCCCTTCCTTTTGACATAATTATGGGATTTCTCCTTGACATTTCATGGTTATTCTTTTGGTAAGGAGTATGTTGAATAATGGTCCTACTTTCCAGAACAACAAACTATGCTCGTGTGACTTGTTTGAGGTTGTCATGATATTTCACATCAATTATGAAGAATTTAACTTGACCAGTATTTAACCTTCTCGTAGGCGTGCCTTTTTTTAGTCACAAGAGTGTATGGAGTTGAGCGTCAGTTTGGTTGTGCATGCATAAAGTGTAGGCAAATGAGGTATTTTGTTTGATAGCGTTAATTTTATTATTTGTCAGTAGAAGTAATTATTTCTCTATTTATCATCCATATTTTATACATACATTTTATATTGTTACGTCTCTTATCGACAGCCATGCTGACTGATAAATCTGTTTTCTTGGTGTCTTGTGGGCATGAGGGTCGTGTGACAAAGGCTCCTGAGTGTCATTTGCAAATGAATGTACTACATTTAATACATTTCTTAGCAACATAGGTATCATTTATGCTCCATATGTTTCCCTGTTTTCTAACACCTCTCACAGAGGCTGTAATTTTTCTTGAGGACTGTGGCACCTGAGGTAAGCATACAAATCGGACAGCAAAGTTGATCATCCATCTTGACATTAAATGTCCCTCCATTAGATGCATGGTTAAATATTTTGTGAATATTCATCTTAAATACTGGGCCTTATCATTGTGTTTAAGGAAAAATAATCTGTGTATGCCTGCTAATTCAAGAGAACAAAAGATAATGCAAGTGACCACTGTGATGCGTGATAAGTGTAGGCTGAGTATATTTTTATTAGCATCGTGTGCTACAACTTCAAATTAACTGTTATCCTATACTATTTGTGATTTGTTGGTACATAACTTTATAGATATCAGGTGAGTCATACATTATGGGCAAATAAATGATGACTTAGTTGAATTGTGATAAGTATGACATGAGCATCGTTTTTACTTGGAATCCAAATGTGTAATGAGTAATTTCCTTTTTTCATTCCTTTTGGTAGGACTTGTTGTGGGATTCTTGCTTGTTTTCTGAATCGTTTGGACAACTACAGTAGAAATTCGATATGACGAAGATGATAGGACTTGAAAAATCGGCACTTATTATTTTCGAATTTTGTATGAACGAGTATCGTTCACTAACATTCTGATGAAGCTATTTTTTTGTTTCCTTAAATTACAACGTACTCTCGCGACGTTCTTGCATGATTTACTAAGTTATAATTAATGGAAGTCTGTTTAAGTTAGTATTCATGCCAATACGGTGCATTAAGTTGAACACAAGTAACTTGTCGGAGGTTGATGCTTCCAATATTTGGGATTTCTGCCACGTTGTTCCATATTTTCATGGCAGAAATCCTGAAAATCGGAATAATCAACCTCCATCCATGCCCCGTGGAAACCTACATGTTAAAAACTAACTTCTCATTTTTCTCAATGAGTATTAGATTATGCAATCAAATGTCTTTGGAAAATTTTCATGCAGTTTGAACTAAGCGTATGAAGCTTCATAGCATATTTTTCTATATCATTTCTTAACTGAAGAACTCAGAACTCTGGCATGAGCGATGCATTGCTTTACCAGTAATATTGAATTATGCATACATGAAGGAAGTGACTTGCACGATCATTTGCACTGGATATAGATATTAGAGGAATATATTTTCATTTGAAGAAGATCATATGCTCCGTGTCAGGCATAATAGATGTACCTATATTGAGCTAAAACAGTGAAAAGAAGATTCTGTCACAGATGCTATGCCATGGATGCATGTGTTTTGTACAAAAAATGATATGCTCATTAGTTCCGGGAATTAACAATCATTATTCTTTTTTGGATTCAGCTCATTAGTGCGTGGTTATTTCCGAGATGATGGGGCTGAAAGAAAAGCTTCTAGAAGAGTCGAGCTAAATGTGTACCTCCATTTAAAAGTATTGTACTAGCCATGCACTTACAGGGTGAAGGTTAGATAGTTCCTTTTAAGTTTCATCAGCTACTAACGATGTTTAAATTACAAATCAATAATTTTCATTTTTCATTCCACTCTGCGTAAGCTTCAGTTGTGGTTCTATTCAGATTGGGTCGCCTGCTCTGCATTCATCAAATCTCAGACATCATTTAAAGATTCAACATTGAGTTAAAAATGTGGAATATTTTTGCTTATCGTTTCTCTTCTGTGTATGACTCAGCAAGGAGACTTTCATCCGAGCATTGCAGCTCCAGGTCTGGCCACGCACCATGCTGGAATCTGCCGTCTTTCCTTCCTTTCCCTGTCGCTGTGCAGGTTACTCTATCCACCCTCTCACAAAAACATCTGCAAGACCCATGATCGTGGAGTATCTTATTTCACTAGGGAGGTAGATCTAGTTGGGAGTCGATGCCGAGTGATGCGCGCAAATAATTAACATCAAATGAATCATCGGCTTTCTGCCAAATAGTCACATCTTATCTTCCTCCTCCCTTTTACCTCAACCGGCTGCGTCGGTGCAGAGGGAGGACATGACTCTGGTGAGTGGAGGCTTTTGGTCATGAATCAAGATATGTCCACAAAACAATATTTTGGCTGTGTTAGACCCATTGGCAAGCACGGATTCCTTTAGAGTGGGGGACTTTTTAAAGCTCCCTAGAGTTGGTATTGGGGGGGGGGATGAAGGGGCCTGATCTTCTGTAGGGCTGGCATGGGGGAGGGCTAGTGCCTACCCGTAGAGCGGAGGGTGACTTGTGGGAGAAATATGACCAGTGTGGGAGGGAAGGGCATTTCATATGTCTGCCACAAGTGAGAAAGAAAGGTCATGGGGGAGAGTAAGCTGAGGTTTTGGAGCAACGGAGAAGGAAAGCTGGGTGAATTTTTCTGGTGAGGATTGCTGGGTGGGGAAAAAGAATATGGGAATGGGTGGGCATTTCCATTTCCTTAATCTCCGATCCATTCTGACAATTTCACAATAGGAAATCAGTGAATAATAAGTCAAGAGGAAATACAAATGAATTTTTGTTATAAATATACTTCAGTTCTTTCTTTCAGAGGATTTAATGGTTGTGGTTTTGTAAATGTAACCATTAAATCCTCTGACAGAAAAAATATGGAATACCACAAAGTTACCAAAGAACTTGTATTATTTATACTTCAGTTCTTCTGTCGACAGAATCACTCACAAAAATCAGTTATTTGTTTTTGCACATAGCTACACTCCATAGTCGCTTCCACTATGGCCTCTAATTTGGACAAATGCAGCTGAACTCTGAGTCGACATCATTAATAATTTGGAATCGATGTAATATATATTGAGAGCAAGCAAAACTTCATTTTTATTAGGAGAAATCAAGACTCAGTCATTTTAGTCTTCGTCGCTGCTTTCCTTACTGGGCCCTGCCACGGGCTCATCCATCGCTAGCTCTAGCGTTCCATCTTCACAAGCTTGGAGATCATCATCCATTGACAGATAATCCCTGGGGATTGCAGCCAATGAACTGCCACTGCGACAAGTAATTTTGGAAATCACTTGCCAAACATCTTTATCTTGATAGGCATTTCATCTTGTACCCACCTCTTCCTAAACGTTAAATTTGACAAATAAATGTTCGTTTCTGGCACTAACAGGAATTCATTCACAATTAAGGTAGTTTTACCGAAGACTGACCTAAGGAACAGGATAATCAGGTGCTGTGAAAGGTAATCCTGCTGCTCTCCAGCAATTAATAATTGTTTTTGAGGATTACTCATGCCATGACTGCCTTCTCCTCATATGTTCAGCGACATCCTGCCACTCTGTTTTGCATCTAGCTGAAGAGGGTCAAAGTGAATAGCTCTCTAATTGCCCTGTCAATGTGGATGTGATGATTCGGATAGCAGTAGGAATGTGATTGAAGAGAAAATCACCCCAGCAAAGTCTTGCAAAGTTGCAAAAAAGAACATAAAACCTGTTTGTGGTAAACATACTTAAGTCACAAAACTCATTTGTGTGAAATGCACGTCAAACTGAGCTGAAGTCCATTTTTTTCTTAGTTCATATTTCTAAAATTTTTTGTCTAAATGGAAACTTTTATTTTGCGAGATTATAGAAAATGTAGTCAATCATAAAAGCAAAGGTAATTGAAAGGCAATCTAGTTCCTTGTGATCAAACTTAGTCGTATTTTCTGTACGTACATAATTTTTAGTTATGAAACAATCATATTGCAGACTGAAATTTTTCACTATTTTTCTTTTCAATCAGTAGGTACCTGAATGATTATTTTCCACTTTGAAATATGACTTCAAAGTCAGAATTGTACTTTATATGTCTGATTTTATTTGTACCTCTTGACCTGTGATTAGTTAAAAGGGTGGAGGGGGTCCTCTCTAAAATGTCAGCTCATTTTACATGGCTTATAAAAGTGAATGCAAATCAATTTCATTCCACGAAGAAATTCATGACATAGACTGCTATTAGTAATTGTATTTATTTATTTTTTTAACTTTTCCCCTATCATTCCTAAGTTAATATGTTAGCTCTGTAATGGCTAAAGAGCCTTTTTTAAATAATGTTTCTTCAATAACATTTGAAAAGAGCTAAAAATTAAAAAACAATACCTTCGATCTTTCGATTATAGTCAAAATGAACATGCAGGCATTTGAAGTATGCAGATTAGTTGAGACATTCTAGTGTTAAACTGCTTCTTAGGAAATTATGTATCTACTCCAGGAAGGCTAGTCCTAAAATATAGGAAGGGCCAAAATTCCCAAGTTTGTCCCTTAATTGTGTACGGGTTTTAAACTCTGAAAACCAACTGCTGTGCACTCAGCTCACATGTGTGCCCACCAGAAGGTTCATTACTCTCTTTAGCATAGGAGTATGTCATGTCATTTTATCTTTGCTTGCATGCAAGCAAGGTGCTGCTTGGCTTACTCAAGTTGTTTTTTTAATGTATCGGCAGAGCAATGTGCCACAAAAGCTAACATATGTGCAGAGTAAAGGTTAGGGTAAACATTGCTTTTGGGTATCTTTAGTAGGAATGTACACTGCTCCTCTTCTTTCCTATAGATTTTAACGGATATCTTCAAATAGTATTGATTTCAATTGAAACAGGGAGAGAGAAATATTCCCAGAAGGCTATTGAATGATTGAGGAAATAGTTGAGACCTGTCAATGACATGCACCATGCTACCTTTCAACTTCCTCGAAAAAGCATGAACATTCTACGGTAAGATTAGGTGGGGAGTTGGTCCTGGATCCCAAAATACCAAGCTGAATGTTTTTGCCAGCTAAGCATCCAAGGTGTCATTCTCCTCTGTTTTTTGTGCCCTTTCAATGTGGAAAAGTCATCAAAAGTGGTCTGGGCAGATGGCTCATTCTGTCGAGAATTTTTGCTCCTACATGTGTTAGTTTACGATACCATAAGGGAATACCATAAAGGGCTGGTTTGCTATACTCACGAAACCTCTGTAAGAAGGATAATTTTCCTCCTGAAATACCTGTAATGCTCCTTGATTTGTTAAAGAGAAATGAAGTGGCCACTTTGGAGCTGTTTTCTACATCATGCCATCTTATAGATCTTAGCATTTGCCATTTTGTCACTTTAAGAGATGTTTTCTTCAGGAAGAAATCCATGGTAAATCATCCTATCTGTTATATTGTCTGGGGCACCTTCAGAGTATTGCCCATGACCTTGCTGTGTTGGTAAACTGAATTATAAAAGCTTAACATTGAGATCCATGTTAATTTCATGTTATAATTATCTGTTGGATGCACATTTGCTTTAGCATTAGTCTCTAGTTACATACTATGGACATAATGCGTACCGCTATAGTGAGGTATTCAAGACCAGCCATGAAAAACCTTTATCTGATTATTTGCCATGCATAAAAAGCATGTTTATTCCTCAGGTAATTATCACATGACTACTTTCTTTTGCATTTCATTGCAGAGCCTCCAAATTCCCAGCAGGGCACCTTCTCATGGCATCCATCTGGTGATCTCCATATGACGGTTGGAGGTGGTCCTGGTGGTGGAGGGACTACGGTCGCTATGGAAACGGGTCGGGGCCACAAGGAAAATGTCGAAGATGTTGAAGTCATGTCCACTGATTCGAGCAGCAGTTCCTCAAGTGATTCCCAATGATCGATGGAAGTTGCGATGCGTTTATTATCTCAGGGGACCAGAGACAATGCTTATTTCTGTTCATCGCTACTATAATGTATTCTTCCTTTCTGTGATTCCATCGAGCAAATGTAAACCTGGAGTAAAAAAGATGAATAATTAGCCAAGTGATATTGTCTGTACTCATTTGGGCATTGAGGACAGGTGGATGTGTCTCTAGAACATATTTGTAAATGGAGACAAAGTTAATATTTCAAGTCGTGCATTCAGAAAGTTTTGTGGAGTATTATTTTTCCATGTGCTGGTTTTGATGAATTTTGCTCTTAGGGGAAAGTGTGGAGGATTGTGAATGGCTGCACATTCTGAATTTCATCAAGCGTTTTCCCTTTTTCAAAGAGCAGTTTCTGAAGTTCACTTGTCTATATTGTTTATTATATTATACCAAGTGTTTCTAATGAAAAAATAATACAATCTAACTCTCATTATGTGTTCATATCGCAGCATGTGATTTAGAAGTTTTCCCTGGTACTTGCTGCATCTTTGGGAGACAGGCAAAATGGCCTTTAGCTTTGATTAATGTGCATTTTGCAGGTTTCAGTGATTGCTGAGAGCATTATGTATGGAGAAGATAGCATGTAATACTCTGTTGGATAAGTTGCTTCATCATTTGAAGACTTTTTGAGACGCAATTACAAGGAAAGGCAGGAAATATTTCTGTTTAAGTGGTGCTCATTTAATTTTTACTTTTTTAATTTAACACTTATGGTATTGTATGATAAATATGCCTAAATTTATGACAGGTGTATGTAATCCCATAATCACAAATGGCAAATGAACTATCATTTTCATTGTGATCCCAAAAAATATTGTGTTCAAGCCGAGTCTGATTGAACGTAATGAATGGCAGCCTCTTCACTGCTATCATGATTGATTGATTGTAAAACAAACATGTTTTCACTCAAACTCTTGAAAAGTGATGATTAATTTAAAGCAAACAATAAAACTTCAATTTGTAATTTTTAGTGCTTGTTATCATGTGAATATATTTGAGCATCATTCGAGTATGAAGTCATACATGGAATTCATGTTAATAAATTGCCATTTTTAATGATTGGTATATCCCCATCTCTGTATAGTCTTCCTCTCGATACTCCCCTTCCCGACCCCCGCATTCCCCCCACCCTTATTTCAACCGCCATCCCCTTGGCAATGTCATCTCTATTGCACTTGAAGCATGCTGTCAAAGGTGAAGTTTGTAATTGAAATGAGGCATAGGTTACAGTAGAAAGTCATTACTTATGTAATGCTTGATTCCGGGAATTTCTAGCATGATACTTCATCATGTAACTTTAACATGTAGGAAAGTGGGAATAATTTAGGAACATTATCACATTAAAAGGAAACAATATTCTCATTAAAATGACTTAACTTTTTCCCTATTATTGATATCATTTATTCTTTTTTTTCAAGTTATGGAGCTGCATTTATGCATTTACCTCATGTGCCTTTACAATATGTTGCGTAGGTCTTTGCCAAGCCGTGCATTGTTTAAGCATTTTCTCTTTATGATATCCTGGGTGGTAACCTCTTTCGCAATGCATGCTACACAGCACCTTCATCCCTGCCATTTTCCTTCTACTTGTGGGTTGAACCCGGTACACCTCCCTCTGCAAACAGCAGCTGTGCTATGGATGGGGTGTCGTCTGTCGAAGGCGAAGCTGTTGGTTGGGTGCAGAGAGGAATATTGCCATTGATGGCTTGATGTTATCACCAAAATGCTTGATTGCTGGTATTTCCTGCATCGGTTCTAGTGGTACTCCATTGTGAGAAATTTGCATGCAATATAAGAGACATTGAAGAACATGATGAGAAATTTCCCATTTTTATGCCAAAAGGTGTTACTCGTGTGACTTTAGATAATATTGCCCTTTTTAGTGAAAAAGGGCAAAAATTCTGGTACTTTGAATATGATAACTTTTTCCAATTTATGGAGCCACCCATTCTTTTTTCAAATCAATAATCTTCATTTTATAACATTTTCAAATCCCACTTGAAATTTTAGAATATTTTGCGCAGATAAGTCCCTGTCAACAATACATAGTGTAAACATGTTTCCTCTATGAAATCTTAGATTATTCATGTTTACACACTGCCGTTTAATAATTCTTGGGGGTCGAACCCTGTCCTCCTCTCAATGTGAACTGCCACTTCGTGATGAAGAGGGTGCTGGGGTCTTTTAGCTTCCTGTACTCATCTCTTCTCTAGAAAACCGCCGCTGCCAACTCAATCACTTCTTGCTATTTCTCCTTTTTTCCAGCATTTCGTACTGTCAGTGGCGACCTTGGTGGACTTGTGCATAATTAGATAGGAATGTCTTTAATGTGACCAGATGTTTTATATTTATTATGCTTGATCGCATATATATCCCACATCAATTCTTCTGATACTTCATCAATGAATACTGATCCTTCCATGCTGACCAAAAGACGGAATCGTGGTAACACTAAATGTGCCCATAGGTGGTGAGCAATGGATTGATGCGGGGCGTGTCATATTGGGCACCCCAGGAATTCGCTACTTGCATGTCAGGCCAAAATCCTCGAGAAGCAGTGAGATGTGCTTGGAGTGAATGGCCCCTTTCATGGTTGGTCAGTTTTGGAATGAATAGATGGACTGACATGCCCGGCATCGATTCATAACTGACTGTGCATGGGCACTGTAACAAAGTTAACAAACAATTTTTTCGGAAAATGAGTAATCACTCACCATTTTTAACTGAAATAGAATAAGTTTTCACTTTAACGTTTTGCTACTAAATTCTACAACCTATTGTTTTTTAAAATGAACCAACTTGATTATTTTACTCTTCCAAGCCTCTATCGTTCCATAGATCTTGTCGGACAACTTCATCCCAATGGTACCCTCTTGCCTCCACATCCCTACTCACTTCGTCAATCCAACGTCTCCTCGGCCTTCCTCTATTGTACTTACGCATTACTTTTGGCATTCTCGTTTCTTCCATTCTTTTAACATGTCCTAACCATCTAATCCTATTGACGACAATTTTTTGTCTAATACTTTTTATATTTAATTGCTCCCTTATGTTGGTATTTCTCACTCTGTGTAGTTTGGTTTTCCCCAGCATTGATCTCAAAAGCTTCATTTCTCCGGCTGCACGGGGTCAGAGGGGAGTTAGTGGTGGTTTGGATTCATTTAGGAAGAGGTTTGTTGATTTTAAAGAGGGTGGAGAGCTTAGGGGGGCTGATGTGGAGTAGTGTGAAGAAACGTGGGTGGCGATTGGGAGGGACACAGAGGAGGAGGAGGGCTGATCGTTGCAGCTGGAGCGGTGGCCATTCATCCGTATATGCAGAGAACAGTTACTGAGGTCGATGTAAAAATTAGGATTTGATTGGCAGAGGAGGATGGAAACAATACTATTTGTGATGTAGGAAGGTGAGGGGACGGAAGGAAGAGGAAAAGCAAGGAACGTAGAAATTCAAATTTCGTGAAAAGTTCAAATCACGTGCATATTTTGAAGTTTTTCATTCAAGATCAAAGAAAGATAGGAAACTTACAAATCGATGATCATCCATCGCTCGCATTTACTTGAGAAGGGAAATGGCGACAACTGACCTGTAATGGCTTTTTAAAGTAGCATCGGAATAATGTGCTACGACATCCTCGACGTAATTCCGTATGCGCAGCAATGGAATTATAATGTATGAGCTCACATTAATTAACTCCAGTTCCGAAGCATTAACATCGGACTCATCATCGCTGAATGTGACCTCGCTTTCGGTGGAGTAGGTATTCGTAACTGCTACCGCTCAAGTCTAGCATCTACTTCACGATTTCTGCGGTGGCCACGTTGTCCTTGCTTCTAGTAAGTGAATAAATAATCGTTATATATTAATCAACTGGACATAGGTACAAGGCTTCATTATCATTACCAAATTACATTATCACTTACCCTACATCTACATACTACCCCGCGAGCCGCCGCATGGGAGTGCGGCAGGGGGTGTTAGGTCACCAGCCATGTAAAGGTGTAAGATCTTCTTTGGAGATGAAATGGTGACATGTATTATAGGAGTGTATTTAGTGGAACTCAATTTTTATTGTGGTCGCTTATTGTTCGCGGAAAGAACGAGTCTTTGTATCTATCTGTTCGGCAGTGTATCGCTCTTTTTTTTCGCATCTGACAGACCTAGAGATGTAGTGAGGAGTCATGACAATATTCTCTGTGTCGCTCTGAAAAATAAGTATCAGTTCTGAATTTCTCAAACAGACTAAACCTAGCGTGTAGCCTCCGAGTCGACTCGGTGGGAGCCCCTAGAGATTTATAGGGGCTCCCACCTTAATCCCTATTAAAGTTGTGATACACTATATGTACGCTCGAAGCAGTTTTTAACGAAGCGCGCTGCTTTCCATTGTACATATTTTATTAATTTTTTTGGTTAAATCTATTTGACCAGGGTCCCAAATTCTTGCGGCGTATTCGAGGTGTGGTCTAACCAGGGCGAAGTAGCATCTCTCTTTTACTTTTTCATCCAAGGACGTTCCTGTTATACGTTTAAAAAAAACCTAGTTTCTTTAATGCTGCACCACATATGTCCTGTATGTGTAATCCCCACGATATATCAGAAGTTAAGGTAATTCCAAGATATTTTACTGTGTTTGAAGACTTTATGTTTACTCCACCCATAGTATAGGTACAACATTTGTGTGATGAATTTCGCGGGATGTGAACTGTGGTGCATTTGTTGATATTTAATTCTAACCCCCCACTCCTGGCACCACGAATGAACGTTGTTAAGGTCCGAAGGCAGAACTTCTAAGTCTGCGTCTTCGCTCATTTCACAGTAGATAATTGTATCGTATGCAAATAATCTTCTTTTACTGCTAACTCTTGAACTTAGATCATTAATATCAATAATGAATAAAAGAGGATCGATCACACTTCCTTGAGGAACACCTGAAGTGACTTCGACCATATCAGAGCTAACACCAGCAATAACTACTTTTTGTTTTCGATCAGTGAGGAAATCACTTATCCAATTCACTATTTTTCTATTAACTCCACATGATTGCCCTTAATAATGTGAGTTCTTTGAGAGAAACCTTGTCGAATGCCTTCATGACATCAAGGAATATCGCGTCAACTTGCTTAATCGATTCACCTGTTTTTAGGACATCGTAAAGGAAGAGCGCAAGCTGTGTTTCGCAGGACCTGCCCTTACGGAAGCCGTGCTGACTGCTATGTAAGATGTAATATTATCCAGGAATTTCATAATATTACTAACGACGATGTTTTCGAGGATCTTGCATAAAAGTGATGTTAGCGATATAGGCCGGTAATTTCCTGGGTCACTTCTAGTTCCTTTTTTGAATATCGGAGTGACGTTGGCTATTTTCCAGTCTTGGGGCACCTTGCCTTCGGATAATGATTTGTTAAATATAAATTCTAAAAAAGGTGCAATCTTTGGCGCTAACTCCTTTAGCATGCCTGCAGGTATTCCTTCTGGACCTGGGGACTTGTTGGACTCTCAAGTTACGATGCCTCTCGATGTTAAAATTTCCCTCACCAAGTTGATGGTAGCCACGGAGACGTAATGCCTTGCCTCAAGGAAGTCAGCAGGGAAACTAAGCACAGGGAAAGTCATGCTTTAACCATTAATGATGACTAATACATGCACGATCCATTCCCATTCGGGCGCGCGCTTGAAGTGACTGCACAAATCGACTTAAGAGCATATCAGCGGATCGCACTCATAAATGAGGGTGGATGAAAATGCTATACATATTTTACAGTATACATAATTTTATACAGTTAATTACATTTAAAAAACCTAATAATAATTGCATTATTAATCCATGCTCTTGCTCATGAAGCATCATTAGTTCAACCTAGATATACGTCGTTTTACAAGCATATTTATCACTTACTCGCCATAAAAATATGTAGCTACGCTTTTATTAATTCATAGGATGAAACCTATTTATTAAGGATGCGGTTAATTGCGTATTATTCCGTAGTTATGTCCATCATCCTCTCCAACGCCTCAAACACATGTTTGACAATGATAAGTCTGGCGCCATCTTTGCTTCAAGCCCGTTCCGATTCGCACCAACGCTTCAAAGTGCGTCAGCAATTCGGAACGACTGCTCCAGCGCAGCGGTGCAATCTTGATGCGCTTCATGAGCGATTCGGAACGCACTCATGGCCTGTCCCATAGTCCCAGCACCTGCTCCCCCGTGCATAGGTGGAAATTGGTCGGGTGAACGGAAGTTAAAAATTTCAAGTTCACGTTGGTTTCATCCCGAAAATATTTCAATGCAACAACGGTATCGGGGTCCTTGCGCTCCTCGGGTACCTCGCGCTCTTTATTTTAAAATTTCGGCCTGACCGTTACCAGCTCTCGCCGCTAAGAAACTTCGGGAAACTTTCCAGCATAATATGGAACCAAGGCCATAGCCATATGACTTATGAGTGTGCCAAGAGACAGTCGTGCGATCAGCCCGTGAGAGTGACGCAGGACAACCTGAGCATATTCAAGGGCGCAATTCAATTCATATTCTATTCATTCAAGGCGTATTCAATTCATTCTACATTCGCGCGAAGTTCGTCGCTCGATAAGAGTTCAGTAGTGCGATGACCTGGTGACGAGGAGATTGACGTGTGGTAACGATGAGGTATTTGTGATTCATAGTGAGTGTGTTGCTTTGCTGGTTTCTGATATTTCAAGTTTACGAGCTCGGATTTAGTTTGTGTATGGTGAAGGATTGCATTATGCATATCGGTGAAGCAAAATATCCGTGTGGAGCCTAGATCCGCTCACAAAAATACCTATTATTGAGAAAAAAAAGGCCTATGCAGTGAACCTCTTTACACTGCCTAGTAGTGTATGCGGTGTGAAGTGTCTTTTAAGTGTGATCGTGTTATATACTGAGTGCGCCCAACAGTTACGAATGATGTGCTATATCCCAAGGGATCCAGGCAACATGCCGTGCCCCTGGGCTTCTTGCGCGCCACGTTAGATAGCATAAATCCCGGCAAGCCACCTCAAGTGTAGTCCGGAGTGGTTGAAAATCTACAAATAACGCATAGCATATTATGTGAAATTTCAGGTACGTAATTATAGATACTAACCAGTGATCAATACCTACAGTATATTGCATTGTCTAGCCGTTTTTTGTTGTTCATGATGATGTTAGTAATCGAAATAAGTCGTAAACCTAAGTACATGATTACATTTCATTCTAGAACTAGATGGATAAAATGTTTAATTCGAAGATTCCTGCACTATTC
Organism: Ceriagrion tenellum; assembly: GCA_963169105.1. Lineage (NCBI taxonomy): Eukaryota > Metazoa > Arthropoda > Insecta > Odonata > Coenagrionidae > Ceriagrion > Ceriagrion tenellum. The sequence goes on from OY720639.1 coordinate 14,468,137, forward strand.
GGGCATTCACCACGTTGCTTGCTGCCGCTGACAACACTTTCGCCCTGCACATCTATCTGTAAAGCGCCGTGAGGGAACATGAGAGAATCTGTTGTCAGCAGAATCAGCCTGTGTGTGGAACACCCAAAAATAGCAAGAAACTTTGCCTAAAAGCCGCGGAAACCTACGATTTAAAAGGTAAGAAATGCGTGGAGGATTACTGTCTCACTCAGAATTTGTCGTGCATGTTATCAAACTTCAGGGAAGAGTGAATTCTTGTACCTTTCTTTGTCCAGTAATATAAATTATAATGTTCTTCATCATTGGATTACTATACCCCACAGTCTAAAGTGACCACGGACTGCGCGCGATGAGAAGGTATTTATAGTACAAACTTGCTTCTGGGTATTTCTCACTGATTTTTCAGAGTTCAACAGATGTAGCGAGTGAGTGAAATGTAAGCCTACGTGAGAATCTCAAACTCGTGTGATCTGAAGTATTTTGCTAATCATAGTCTTGCGTTTATCCTCATAATTTCTAGCCTGTTCAAATTCAGTTCTGCTTGTAGCAATTCCACATTTTCTAGTCGATCGATCACATTAAAGCGCATAGAATTCGTGTGCGTATTGGTCAAATTCGCAATCTAAATCTTCCTGACATGAAAATCCTTCACGCGTGCTCAAAAAGTGACTAAAGAAAAATTATTGCATCTCTTTAACTTCTTTGCGGGTGATATCAGTTATTATGTAGAGTAATACTATTCCTTCCCAACCTATTTGTTTGAGAATAGGTCGTACATGCCATTCAATTTATAACTTTGCCTTATATGTCGGAATTAAACTATCCTAATGTTCCCACTGCATAAATTACTGCAGTAAAGAGGCTATTGCACGAGTCCAACAGCGAAGAAATATGTTCTCGTTGCTTGTGTTGCTCTCATGTGTTCAAACGAAAGGTGCACCAATTGTAATGGAAGCTATGCAGACAGAAGAGATGAAATAAACGGTTTTTAATGCTATTGAAAGCATAACGCGTTCACTCAGATTTTCTTTCAATTAACATTTAGCATATTCGAGTATCAGTCGGGGATTTTTTGAGTATTTTTTGTGAGGTTTTCTCTCCTGATTATTCGTCAATAGTCAATTTATCCTTACACTTAATTTCCACCATTACATTCCATATGTTATATTTTTATTTTCTTACACCAGCTAAGCTTTAATCGTCTTGCCACTTTTATTACCCGAAGAAAGTACTTTTAAAACGTATGTCTCCGGTAGTATTTGGTCTTTTGTAAAGTATATAACGACTGCTTTGGAATGAAAATCACTGGACTGATGGCGGAAATCCTTCTATTGTGCAAAAAAGGGCGATTGCCTTGGTATCAGTAAAAACGTTTAACTCTATTATCGTGAATAAGTGATAAGATTGAAAACTACCTGGAGTGGTGTGTTTCGTTTGCCTACTAATAGAGCTGGCCGTGATATTCTTATGACAAGGTTCGAAAACATTTCGTTTCTTACCAGTCCAACACTGCATTGAAAGAATCACTTGGCTTTAAGTAAAATATTTATGCATTTGAAACGCATTCCTATTATTTTAGCGAGACTTATAAACACCACTGTTTTGAAAACTTCGTTATAGACAGTTTTAAATGCATTAATTCATACTTTCAGTAGCATTGAAAACATTTTACATTAGTCATCATATTCTTCACCGATGAACATGATAAGAAACCAGAATTTTTTGGTTGGAAACAGTCTGAGTTAAGGCTTTATGTAATAAATGTTTGTTTCGAACCTCGTTCGTGGGTTATGACACGCACGGTGCAACTTATTTGTGAACATTTTGTAGAAATAAAAATTGAAATCTCACAATGGGCTTTGATTTCATTCCCTTATTTTGCACTAATAATTCACTTGAATGGTTTCGGAATTACTACTCTCATAGAAACCTTCTATGACAATTTCAAACTCCGCAAGATTATTTACAATGTTTTTAGTCCAACCTCCGTGATTTTTCTCTACTAAGGACATGGGTATTTGCGGTGCTATGAATTGGGGTGTAAGGTTAAGATATATTAAAAGATTCTAAGGGCTAAGCAATATGAAAACTGATGGCGATGGCTATTCGGGCCGTGTTCAAGCCAGCACTCAGCGTAAGAGTTTACCGTATATGTGATTCATTTTGACGGGAGCGAACCTATGCACAGTCGCTACATTAAGGCTAGAGAAGGTAACAAACGCAGTCTATGTTCATTGGTCGAGTATATATCATATCTTCATAATAATTTCGTATATTTATATCAGATAGTTTCATGATTTTTGTAGTGGACGCGGATCGGGTTGGACGGGGGACGATCATGCACCCGAGTTAGACACCGAGAGCCATTCTGAACATGTCGGAACTTCTTCCACCTATTGAGACTTTCTGTTGTCGGGAATCAGCCCGAATGCCAAATTCATCATGGCCTCTCATTCCATAGAGCTGCTCTTTAAATAATAGTTTACCCTGCTGAAGCTCTTGGAATATTTACTTAAAATCCAAGGACAATGTGTACACTCGGATTTACGATTGGTTGAGAAGGATGTTCATCGGTAGATTTGTCTGGATTTTGTTTTTCATGGTAGAAATTACAGTTGAAAACCAATTTCCTACAAGCCTAGAAGCAAGAAATACGGCTGTTTGCCATTTTTTAGTCTTATTTTGTTTTTTAACCTATAAGTAATGACTACTACATAGATTTTAGAAACAGTGGTGTACGAAGAATTAGATCATGGAGAACTTTGAGGAGTTATTTAGTGTAGACCAGGGGATATTTTACCTTTACTTGAATTTGACTCATCCGCCATCCCACCGCAATCTATAGTTTTTATAAAAATAGCGATTAAGATAGTAATGCTTCGTTTTGGAAAATTCTACGATACGTCAAAGACTACCAGGGCTAGTATTGACTTAATATCAGATGCCGACGCAATATACTGAGGGCCTGCATGACGCTTGATAATTCTAATGTGTTTCAGTTACTCTGAAAGTGGTACTAATAAACATCTATCGACATTCAAGGATATCACCCAATGGTTGAGCGAAATAAGAAAGATTTTCGCTGTACTTCCTCTAATTGAGGGTGCTCCTGAAGAGATCTTCTGCTTCAAACTCCTCTTTCCGATATCAATTAGGTTCCGGGATTACAATAATGACGCGCTATCAAAAGGTGTTGTTCTCCCTATTACATGGAACACTTTCTCTCTTCTTTGCGTCTCAAGGCTGAGTAAGTTTTTCTAGATGTAGCAAATCTACTTTCAAATGGCTATTCATAAACAAGACTTCGGTATATTAAACAAGACGTCCGCATGAATTATGGGTTACAATTGTGTATAGGATATTTCGTGTGAATATAGGATTTAAAGTAACATATTAAAAGAAACAGAACGAAGTTAGAGGTTTCCACTCATTCAATTCTGGCAAAATACTTCAACAGCTACATACTACCCTGCGAGCTGCCGTATTGGCGTGTGGCAGGAGGTGTTAGGATGCCAGCCGTGTAAAAATGTAAGGTTTTGGGAGGTGAAATGGTGACTTGTGTTATAGGAGTGTATTTAATGAAGCTCAGTTTGTATTGTGGTCGCTTATTGTGCGCGAAAAGAGCGTGCTTTTGTCAATCTAAAGAAATCTATTCGGCAATGTATCTATCTTATTTTATCGTTTCTGTCAGACCTAGAGATGTAGTGAGGAGTCATGACAATATTCTCTATGTCGCTCTGAAAAATAAGTATCAGTTCTGAATTTCTCAAGCAGACTAAACCTAGCGTGTAGCCTCCGAGTCGACTCGGTGGGAGCCCCTAGAGATTTAGATGTAGTGAGGCGTCGTGATAATATTCTCTGTGAGGCTCTGAAACATTTCAGCTTTGAATTTCTCAAGCAAGCTAATCCTAGCGCGTTGCCTCCAAGTCTCTAGGGGCTTCCACCTTAATCCCTCTAAAAGATGTGGAACACTATATGTTCGCTTGCAGCAGTTTTTAACGAAGTGCCTTGCTTTCATTTGTATTTTATTAATTTTTATGGTTAAATCTATTTGACCAGGGCCCCAATGCTCGCAGCGTATTCGAGGTGTGGCCTAACCAGAGCGACGAAGTATCTCTCTTTGACTTTTTCATCCGAGGGCCTTCCTATTATACGTTTAACAAAACCTAGTTTCTTTAATGCTGCACCACATATGTCCTGTATGTGTAATCCCCACGATATATCAGAAGTTAAGGTAATTCCAAGATATTTTACTGTACCTGAAGATTTTAAGTACGCTCCACCGAGAGTATAGGTATAGCATGTGTGTGATGAATTTCGCAGGAAGTGAACTGTGGTGCATTTACTAAGATTTGATTCTAGCCCCCACTACTAGCACCACATATGAACGTTGTTAAGATCCGAAGGCAGAACTTTTAAGTCTACGTCATCGCTTTGTTCACGGTAGGCAACTGTGTCGTCTGCAAATAATCTTATTTTGCCGCTAACTCTAGAATTTATATCATAAATATAAATAATTAATAAAAGAGGCTCGATCACACTTCCTTGAGGAACACCAGATGTGACTTCGGCCATATCAGAGCTAACACCATCAATAACTACTTTTTGTTTTCGATCAGTGAGGACATCACTTATCCAATTCACTATTTTTCTATTAACTCCGCATGATTGCACTTTATATATGAGTGTGAGAAACCTTGTCGAACGCCTTCATGAAATCAAGGAATATCGCGTCGACTTGCTTAATCAATTCACCTGATTTTAGGATATCATGAAGGAAGAGCGCAAGCTATGTGCCTGCCCTTACGTAAGCCGAGCTGACTGCTATGTAAGATGTAATATTATCCAGGAATTCCATAATATTACTAATGACAATGTGTTCGAGGATCTTGCATAAAAGTGAGGTTAGCAACATAGGCCGGTAATTTCCTGGGTCATTTTTATTTCCTTTTTTGAATATCGGAGTGACGTTGGCTATTTTCCAGTCTAGGGCCACCTTGCCTTCGGATAATGATTTTCTAAATATAATTTATAAGAATGGCGTAATCTGTGGCGCTAACTCCTTTAGCAGACGTGCAGGTATTCCTTAGGACCTGTGGACTTGTTACTTTTAATCGAACGCGGTTTTTTAATTATTCCATCACTTTGGATTGTTTTGTCAGCTATTAGTTTACCTCAGTCAGTTTGTCGGCTCGTTAAAGTCGGGAATGTTAAACTGTGCATTGTGACATCCTTAAACACTTCAGAAGTACTGGTTTAGTAAGTTGGCTTTGTTGATACTGTTGGTGACTACCTAGCCGTTTGTGTCCTTAAAATACCTTCGAAGATTTGCCCTGAAGCTTTCTCTCGTAAGACCAGAATGACTGAGGTTTCATGGTTATACCAACGAGGTTCTTTACACTCCCATTTCAATTTATATGAAATATAGTCATCGATTTCTTTACGCAGTATTTCCAATAAATATCTCCATGATACATCGGTGCTCGTTCTTCATTGTAGCTATGAGTATCAAGTGAATGAAGCTTCTAACGTCTCTCCGAATTTTACGTAATCGCATTTTTCAAATAAGTAGACTTTACTAATAACTTCTTCTGGGGTTTATCACCAGGTTAGATAATTGTTGGTCGACGTTTCGATAGCTACCTCCGCCATCGTCGTCAGGGCATATCGGTTACTAGATTGGTGCCTCCTTATATACCTATCGGTTTCGTGCCAAAAGCATTCAGGTATCATGAAAAGTAGACATGCTCCCAGAAACGTAGACGCGCAAAAGTAGTCAGGATGGCGCGAAACCGATAGGTATATAAGGAGGAACCAATCTAGGAACTGACATGCCCTGATGACGATGGCGGAGGTAGCTATCGAAAACGTCGAACAACAATTATCTAACCTGGTGGAAAACCCAAGAATACTTTACTAGTATCATAAGCAGAGAAAAAAGCAAAATGGACTTTACATTTTGGGTTGATGAGGGATTTTCTGTTGTTTTCAAAGTCATAAAAATTACAATATGATCACTTATGCCTTCGAGGATATCTAGGTTTATAATCATTGTAGGGTGACGAAAAGCTAAAATATTGGATATTTAATTTAATATTTTATTATCTCTCGTCAGTTCTTTAACTATTTGAGTCGTATGAAAGTGTGTGAGGCCTCGCTTATATCACACTTACTTGAATTTGTTTCAACGCTAGTGGTTTTCAAAATGTTATCCGGGAGGTTGAATCTCCACATAATTATCACTTTTGTTATATCACGAGGTAAATGGGTTTCGAGATAATTGATTTTTTTTAATTCGTACAAAACGTCTATTTTGGAAATTGTTGGTGTGAAAAATGAGCATACATGTGTTTTTTGTTTTGTTGTTTAATAGTAATCCAATCGCTCTCTATAGCATAGTTGTCTAATACGTGAGCGGTACTATTAAAATATAATTTGACTACTAAGAATACTCAGCCGCCAGTCCTATCTGGTCGATCACGTCTATAGATGTTATATCCTGTCGGAAAAACTTAGCTAATATCCTCTGCGAGGCAATTAGCCAATATCCAGCTCTCTGTTCCAATTACTATATCGGCGTTTCCAAATATATGTTTAACTTCAGCACGTTTGTTCTTTACACTATGGAAATGTACTAATACAAAATAATGTCGCATTTAGCTTGACACATGTTGGATCACTCTTTTTAATGATTCTGTGAGTTATCTTTTGGATGCTCTCAGAGAACACTAAGAAACGAGTTTTTATTTGACCAGACGCAGTTATCTATAGAGTGCGCGTTGGAATTATTTTCGTCTTGAACTTATTTCAAAGGAACGGAGGCGAGCAACTGCAGGAAGTGTAAATATTGGTTATTTAATCCTACCTGTAATAATTAGGGTTGTCATCAAGAAAACTTATTAGGTAGTAAACTACGCCATGAACAAGGAACGCAATGCAACAGGGAATCCACAATTTTGAGTTAAGAAAAGACAGCTTTACAGTTGTAAAATACAGAAAACACAGTTATAGTACAGTCAGATAATAACTGTGCTGAGTTGTTTTATTGATGAATATGGATGAACGGCTGGTAATAGTCCATTCTACTATCTCTAACCTCAATCTGCTGCTCAGAAAATAGACTTTTGAGTACCATTTATTGGCCACTAACACACAAATAGGCATTAAGGGCAAAACTAGATGCTACCAGAGCATCTACGCCGCCTATATTATAATCAAAATTACTGAGAACAGACATGAAAAATATGAATGAAAAATATGACAAATAATGAATGCAAAATGGCACAATAAGGTTGATCCGGCGTAGGAGGATAATAGACTGCTAGAGAACTCATGATGTGGGAAAATATTGTAGGATGACTTCCGATAATTTTACTATCCATTAATTTCTTATGAAATTCCTGTCCGAACAAAACGATTAATACGTTCATGTGAAGTACTTAAATTGTAGTGAAAATACGATCTGAAATCAATATTCGATCAAGCCACCGATATATTATTCTATTATAAGTCTACTACACTAAAGAGTTTCATACTCAGTAAAAGAGAATGGCCGACGGATTTGTATTTAAGCTATACTTCGCGGAAAAGATCCAATTCACCGTTTAGAAATAAAATCTAACTGATTAGAAAGATGAACCACGAATAAGAGACGAAAACGGTATTACTGTGGATCTATGGCAAACGCGGAGCTTCAGTGGGTTCGCAAGCGAGTGTCCCTACCTACCGACCTATCCCCACTCCCCCAACCTCGTGTACCTATTGGACCGCTTTCCCGCAGGAGAGCGGATAACAACCCTTTCTGCCCCAGCGTGTGAGAACCAAGGTCTCAGTTAGCTTGGCCACGCCATTGTCTGTGAGGGACGGGGTTCTGATTTGGTCCCTGGCCTGCCTAAGAGTGCAAAGGCTGTGCAATGGCCAGGGGTGTAAAGTGGGGCCCTTAGCCAGGCCAACGAGTGCGTCGGGGGCGGCTAAGGGATCTTTCGTGTACCAGCCGAAGTCTTCTCGACCCCCGGTCCCCTGACCGGAAGCCATTCTCTCCAGGCCGGAACCGCGGACCTTGGGTCCCCGGGCGGGGAGGTCCCTTCGGGAAATTGGGTACGTAAGATAGGCTACCGTGGGTCGGGCCGCTCAAACGTTCCAAATCCCTGTCCCTATCACGTCGTCGATGAACCTGAAAAGGACTGTCTTCACGTCGGTGTCAGATCTGCATGTGGCGATCGTATCGTAATAGCCGCCCTTATATAGGTAGAGAGGTGACGTCACTGAGCTGCGAGTGGGGGCGGGAGGGGCGAGTTGATCTTGTATCGTCCAATCACGGAGGGGCGTTTCCAAAACTTCCTAATATGGTGTTCTTCCTCATCGCGAGTTACTAAAGGCTTCTTCCCGCGTAACTAATATTTTAAATCTTTCTGGACAACTGTTTTATGACTTAATCTGTAATTTACTAATTACTATCACGTTTACCTCTCAATGAATGCTTTCTAATCGACACTTGACCACCACTTTAGTTTCTTAAACCATAATTCCAGGCAGTTACATCAATTCATCAATGACACTTTTTATGGTGTATTCATCTGTCATTGGCAGGTTTATGTTGTAGAAATTAATTAAGGGTATACCTGCGTTTAATGTGTGTTAATCGACCCATCAGCTACGGGGAACGTACTTTTAGGTGTGTACGGGCATCTGCGGAAAAAACGTACCCTTACGTTCGACCCTCTCTTCTTATTTGCTCCCCGAGACACTTCTAATCTTTATGACCCCAACTTTTTCTTCCTTAAGGGGGGAAAATTATTTCATGTTAGCTTCCATTTGTGATTAATATCACTGTTTCTCCTTCGACCTTAGGGTTGTATAGAATTTAAAGTGTCATGAGTCCATCCTTTTGACCTGCTGTATGCATCTACCGACGAAGGCAGGGGCGTAGCGCATGATAATGCGAGTTTTTCTTATTTTAATATGGTTTTTTATGATACGTTCCACGTACTTGATTGACCTTGTTTTACCAGCATTTGTGAAAGTTTGAAGTAAGTGGCATAAAAAATACCTTTTCTCTGTCTTTGCAATAAGTTGCTGGTTTTGACTCCTAATTTGTGATTGTTAATTACACTTTACGTCCCGAAGCATAGTTTTTCATTTGTCTATCATGGATTCCATCGTAAGTATCTTGCACCGAGGAGATATTCCAACACAACTGCTCAGCAACAGTTTCCACTTTCGGTATAGTCGATCTGATTTGCAAGTGTTTATCCCCTTTGGCGAAATTATGTTCACCCGTAACATATCGATTTGAATATTTATCTAGCTAAATATAGAGATCTCAGTTACTACGACCTCATTGCATTCAAATTATCGTTACTTCTCCATTGGCCTTTTGAAACTTTCTCGGTAATGTAGCTCTAAGAGAAGAAATTATACCTTTAATATTCGTAGATTAAAATTTAATTTGGCAGCTAAGTAGCTCAATCTTGAGGATGGTTATGTTCCGTGTCGTGACTGAATTATTTACAGATTCTTGTTCTTACCAGTAGTGATTCATATCAGACATTTCTCCACTCTGTTCTGTCGTCATCAAATCCCAGACTGTATTGGCCAAAAATCAACCATTTTTTTTACTAAGCACTGAGCTATAAATCTTCTCGTGCCATAACATGCTCATAATCTACAGATACAAATTAGCTTGTGAAAAGCCTGTGTTTTATCTTAACATTTGCGAGGTATAAATCTCATTGTAATGATCCTAATATGGGTACCTTGAAAACGTCTGGAATTCGTTTCTTTAGGGCCTAGATATAAGGCACATTAACCGATACGAATACTAATATCAAACAGTGCAGGTTCTGTTTTCCTATTTCCGCATTCATGCATTCGTACAAGCTGGTGTGATTACACAGTGAATTTTCACGTTCATTCTCGCTTTCATGCATTCGCGCATTAACTCGAACGGTATAATGTATCGTGTAACGAAGTCATTACTGTCGGTAAAAACATAATGTTGATTCTCATCAGTGCGAAATCCATCTTCGAGTACATGCATATTGAAGTTTTGTCGACGTAATAATAAATGTCAATACTTTCCTGAGAAATTTAAAGTCTGGCTGAGGTCATAACAAATGAGATAGGTGCATTTGATCGGCTGAAAAGGTGCCGGCCGATGATGAATACGAAGCCGAGGAATGACGTAATGGTGATGGGTAGGAAATCCATCGATTTAGTTCAGTTCACTCAAGACCTTTTACATGTAAACCGAGTTTTTAGCCATCGCCCTGCTGTGGAATATTAGTTCTTCCTCGTCAGAGATACCTTTAACTCGGTGTCTTACCATTAGGTTCATATTTCACTAATTGTGACATGCGAATTCAACATGAGTGATTGAACTATGAGATAAATTGTACGATCGAAGTGAATAGTGGTTCTTCGGAAAGTTTAATCAATCTCTATTGCATCATAAGAAGTGTTCATTTTACCCAAAGGGGCGTCATCTTACCCGCGTTGAGTGCTGAATAGAGTTAAGTGTTATGCCAATAAGATATCTCTGGATTTGGGACTACAGAAGTTTGATCTTGTGAAGTGCTTCAAAACAAATGATGTGCTGTTGGTGATGAGTGATTGAAATAGCCATCGTTACACACCAATGCGGTGTAAGAGACTAGTTCTCAATGGTTCATAATGCTGTAGTTGGTGATATTAGTTTCCAGCATTTACGTACTGAAAGTGTTTTGTATCCAGAGGTGCACTGTGGCTCATTGGAGTGAATAAGTGAAATTTGAAAGGAATTTGGGAACTTCCAATTTCACCGACTGGGTTGAATGAGTCAAACTAAAAATCACTTTGGGTAAGTACCTTCTAACTTAAATACATAAATATTCAGAATGTTTGCTTTGAGTAGTTGTGGAGGATAACCAAGCATGTGAAAACTGTTCCTCATCCGTCATAGCAATAAATTTACTGTGGTTCATTGTTTATCGTTCAAATCGCAAAAAAATACTCGCTGAGGTATAAAATCTGCGTATTACATATGGCCGTTAATTCCTGGACCTGAATTGATGAAAATTTGCCGCAAATAATAGAACGATGATTAACATTTGGTTTTCAGTCATTATGTATTTGCAAAGATATGGAGTAAGCAATTTAATATAGTTATGCACCGAAAGTATGTGTTTTTGAGAATTTCCCTTCAGGTTAAGAGATACCAGCTTTCGTTTAGTTCATGCATGCATAGAACTCCTCCAGGGAGTCAGTGTACTTTTCGTTGTGTACACATTTTATGATAATATACGATTACTGGACGTTGTAAATGTATTAAGTAACAGCTGCTTGGTATAAAATTACCTATGTTTAAATTGCGGTGCAGGTGATGCATTTCACGGACGCGATGCATTACTTATAAAACCAAGGACATATTTAAGACTCATTTGAAGTATTTCTAGGTAATTATCTTCTGTCGTGTGGAGAAATAAAGCTTTAACGAAAGGTATCATTACGTTTCTCATTAAGCATCAACTGCGAGAAATACTATATTGTTCCAGTGTTTTGTGTCGAGTTATCACTTGAGTTTCTGTGTACAGTCGCAAAGTGCTTTCATCATATCACACTAAGCTCTCACCCTTAGTCCTTCACTAATGCATTTCAATTTTATTGATAAATTGCACTGATAACAGTTACTTCCGTATTTCCGTTACACCAATTTGGTTTTTATGCGTAAATTTTAGCTTAAATAGTGAGGGAAAAAAACTACTGTTTTTAAACCTCATTTTAAGCCTCTATACATCTACTCATAGTAAATATGTGCAATACAGCACAGAATAGGATGTGTGGCATGGGGTGATTCCAGGCCAGACATGTAGCACTCATTCCATTTCAAATTATAGCCACGCACTTTCACTCGGCCGATAGGTGCAGACCAAAAGAATTAAGGATAAACATGCGCGGTCAGAATAGAAACTAGGAGAGCGCTACGCATAATAATAGGCTACTATACAACACAAGTTATGGCATAATTAATGGAAGCTCAGATAGCAGTATGCATAATACTTTCAAACGACCGTAAACGGTAACGGTTTTTTCATTTTCTGAGTAACCCCAAAATAAAAACATATACTTAAAGTATTTTATACTATTTTATTAAAATTAGTGGCTCCAAGTATTGAATACGCTCCTAATTTCCATTACATATCGAAGTTGATGAATACTTTCGGAATAAAACTTGGAGTCCTTAAACAACTTATATCATTTTTGAAACGTGACCGTGAATCAAAAATTTTGTAGTTATTACCAAGTATGTAAAATTACTGAAGACAATTATGATAACAGAGCAATTCCTGATGTTTTTTGTCTCGTAATTATATGAGAGCATTCTTGAGGAGTCTGTGGTTTAAAAGAGTTTTCTTCACTACTAAAACAAGAACTGAGGTGGTGATTTCTCTTTTAACTTTTAATAAGGAGCTAAACTAGTTCGGCAAGTAAGGCATACAAAGTAATACCCATGACCGAATACCGCTAAATTATTTGTTCATATGCAGATGAACACACCGTAAACAAGTGTCATGGATAAATTATTATAACTACCTGCAATTATAATTTAAGAAACTAGAGTGGTAGTCTGGTGTCGATTAAAAAGCATTCATTGAGAGGTAAACGTGATAGTAATTAGTAAATTACAGATTAAGGCATAAAACAGTTGTCCAGAAAGATTTAAAATATTAGTTACGCGGGAAGAAGCCTTTAGTAACTCGCGATGAGGAAGAACACCATATTAGGAAGTTTTGGAAACGCCCCTCCGTGATTGGACGATACAAGATCAACTCGCCCCTCCCGCCCCCACTCGCAGCTCAGTGACGTCACCTCTCTACCTATATAAGGGCGGCTATTACGATACGATCGCCACATGCAGATCTGACACCGACGTGAAGACAGTCCTTTTCAGGTTCATCGACGACGTGATAGGGACAGGGATTTGGAACGTTTGAGCGGCCCGACCCACGGTAGCCTATCTTACGTACCCAATTTCCCGAAGGGACCTCCCCGCCCGGGGACCCAAGGTCCGCGGTTCCGGCCTGGAGAGAATGGCTTCCGGTCAGGGGACCGGGGGTCGAGAAGACTTCGGCTGGTACACGAAAGATCCCTTAGCCGCCCCCGACGCACTCGTTGGCCTGGCTAAGGGCCCCACTTTACACCCCTGGCCATTGCACAGCCTTTGCACTCTTAGGCAGGCCAGGGACCAAATCAGAACCCCGTCCCTCACAGACAATGGCGTGGCCAAGCTAACTGAGACCTTGGTTCTCACACGCTGGGGCAGAAAGGGTTGTTATCCGCTCTCCTGCGGGAAAGCGGTCCAATAGGTACACGAGGTTGGGGGAGTGGGGATAGGTCGGTAGGTAGGGACACTCGCTTGCGAACCCACTGAAGCTCCGCGTTTGCCATAGATCCACAGTAATACCGTTTTCGTCTCTTATTCGTGGTTCATCTTTCTAATCAGTTAGATTTTATTTCTAAACGGTGAATTGGATCTTTTCCGCGAAGTATAGCTTAAATACAAATCCGTCGGCCATTCTCTTTTACTGAGTATGAAACTCTTTAGTGTAGTAGACTTATAATAGAATAATATATCGGTGGCTTGATCGAATATTGATTTCAGATCGTATTTTCACTACAATTTAAGTACTTCACATGAACGTATTAATCGTTTTGTTCGGACAGGAATTTCATAAGAAATTAATGGATAGTAAAATTATCGGAAGTCATCCTACAATATTTTCCCACATCATGAGTTCTCTAGCAGTCTATTATCCTCCTACGCCGGATCAACCTTATTGTGCCATTTTGCATTCATTATTTGTCATATTTTTCATTCATATTTTTCATGTCTGTTCTCAGTAATTTTGATTATAATATAGGCGGCGTAGATGCTCTGGTAGCATCTAGTTTTGCCCTTAATGCCTATTTGTGTGTTAGTGGCCAATAAATGGTACTCAAAAGTCTATTTTCTGAGCAGCAGATTGAGGTTAGAGATAGTAGAATGGACTATTACCAGCCGTTCATCCATATTCATCAATAAAACAACTCAGCACAGTTATTATCTGACTGTACTATAACTGTGTTTTCTGTATTTTACAACTGTAAAGCTGTCTTTTCTTAACTCAAAATTGTGGATTCCCTGTTGCATTGCGTTCCTTGTTCATGGCGTAGTTTACTACCTAATAAGTTTTCTTGATGATTACCCCAATTATTACAGGTGTGAAGGGTATGTGTACTCGCTCCGCTGCTCATTAATATGAGTCAGCAAATCCAAAGCTTTTCTTTAAAGGGGGATTGATGCGTGTGAGATAAAGTCTTTAGAATACCATCGCATTATTTTCCCATAGCCTTATTCATATACTACCATCTCGCCCTCTCCAATTAATACTCTGTAATACCTTATTTACTAATTTTTTTACAATTTTATGCTAACCATTGTGATTTTATGACTTTGTTTCTTAGTCATAACAGTGGCCTTTCATATTGATAATCCTTGAAAAAATGCATTTTCACTATGATGGAGTTATTTTGTGTAAAGGCAAATGGTTTATTACTGAAAATCAACCTCATATTTCTCAATCCTTCCGTGTTCCCATTCTAAGGCTCGAATATCTATCAGATTAAGCAGAGGTTAAATATGCACTATGTTTTCAGTTGGTCATGCGATTGCTTGTCTAATCAAATTACATTCTCATCCATACAAAACCAAGCATACACTTCTATACGTCAAATTCGGAATAATATAATATTGCTCAATTTCGGAAAAATTTGATAATTATATAATGATTCTCTCAGTACAAAAAATCAGTTAAGTTTTACTCTAGTAAAATCAAAAGAGTACACATTTACAGCAGGTGTTTGCTCAAGGCTTAAGGTATCCTAAATCAAGACAATTTTTATGAACGATTCCAAGATCTTTTATTTAACGACGCCTTACACACTTCGATGGCATCGTCAGGTACAGAATAAAATGATGAAACTCGTTAAATGAGTAAAATTTTGTTGAGATGTGCGATGTGCTTGTCTTCACTGTGGATACTAATGTCAAAAATTTCCACGTATCGGCGCCTTCCACAGTGTAACTTATACAGCATGACACTTTTTGTTCGCCGACTCAATCTTAGCATTTAATTTCGAACAAAAACACTTTTACATTACTGAATTCTCAACACATGAATTGGAAATTGTAGTGAAATCAATAAGAAATAATGTGAAAGAACAGCGGGTGAAACTTTTTTGGTAAGAAGCCTTGTCTTTCACATCTCTCTCTATTGAATACACGACCTAAGCGACATACTTCATGTAGCATTGTAAACCTATCACCTTTGCATCACATTGTGTCTAATGTTAATGGCATTAGTTTTAAAAAAATAATGTATTATTTTCTTTCATGCCTCCCACTAGCCAGGAATCATTGATGTGAGGTGGCGTCAATTACTCATTTGTACAATGAACTAGAGCCGTTATCGTAAAACGTGAAATACCCCAGACCGGCCAGCTCTCCTATATAATCTATGTAGTACGGTAGACCCCCGCTTTACGATATTATTTCGTTCCAATGGACCGTTAGTATTGTGAATTCCATCGTAAAGTGAACCAGTGTTCTACCGGACAAGGGATTTTTTATTACCTCAGTGGTAGTGTATTCAGTGGTACACAATAGAGTGCAGGTTCTAAATTATCTGTAATGTCTTAAATGTTATGTAACCAACAGTAACACTTTAATTAACATATGGTATATTGACTGCATATCCATTTTACTTGCATTAAATCGCATGATAAACCACCTCACTCCCGTATTCGCCGTCTATAAGCGACCCCATCTCATCAACTTTACATATAATCGTATTTTCCTGCTATGGAAAGGAAGATGGGCTGTAATTTAGTCATACCTATTCGTAATGTTGGCATTCGTAATCAGGTGTCCTTATTTTGATCTCTAGTCATCAACACTACATCACAATCTCCTGAACGATACGCGAGGAAATGTGCACACATATAGAAAATTATGTTACGAGTTTATTGAAATTATGGACACAAAATTTAGGAAATGATTCATGGTATAATTAGGCTAAGTATGAGAGACAAATAGCTTATGAAAATACATAGACGACAGGTGCAGGAATAGTCAGTAACCTTTTCGTGAATAATAATATTCTATTATATCGCCTCGTCGCTTGGCTGTCATTTGGTTCATAGATAATCCTTCTTCTCTGGCCGTGACAGCTGTTTTGACATAGTTCTCTCGGAAATCCCTAGGAGATTAAAAGCCGAACAAAAATTGCGATGGTATCACAGGGAGAATTTTACTCAAAGCACTCTTCGAAGCAGCCAAACTGACAGCAAGCCCATCAATGACATTTCCAGCATGTCTATCGCTTCTGACGATCTTACTTCTCCTCACGCCAAGCTGGCAGCACTGGTGTCTTTTTCCCGTTTAAGGACATCCCTCGGGGGTTGAATGCCGATTTGCAATAGATATCGCAGCAGAGAGCAAAACTTTCACTCAGAGCCCTTCTCTCGGTAGATCTGACTCATCAGGGTAGGGGGAGTTGGTAGGGGCTTGTTGTTTCCTTTAGGGGCCCACAGCTTTCTTGAAGGCATCCTCTAACCGGGTACCATAACAATATATACGTAATAGGAATCCTGAGCTCATAAACATTTTAATGGAAACTTTGCTGAAAACAAATTGAACTGCTCAGCGTGCAATATTGGTGTACGCTTATTAAAAGGTGAATGAATGATGATATAGGCAAATCAACGGGAAAAAAGTGCAATTTTTACTTAATAATTTGATGTATGGTCTTTTTTTTAAATCTCTGAGTGAAGTCTCTTGCAGTGTCCAATTACATCATCTTCATAGTCACATGACAATAGTTCAGACCTTTCTATGTCAGGATGTTTCTTTGCAATCCTTTCGAACGTGTCCCAAGCAGCGAGTTATTCTTTAATGTCCTCCAAATTCACAATATATCCATCGTTGTTATCATCCTCCTCGTACCTACTTCCTTCAACCATTTCCTCCAATTCTTGGGGCTCTTCTGTATTCAGCTCACTCCTAATTTCTAAGATGAGCTCCACGATGCCATTTCCATCATCCTCAAACCTTTGTTTGACTTTTGCTGATTATTTCCTCGTCTTTCGCGCACTCTTCATCAAACCCTGGAAAATCGTGAATAACTTCCGGCCAAATGTTCTCACAAGCGTAATTGAGGTATCTGGTGCAAACTTCGTTCCAGGACTTTACAATGAAGCGATTAGTATCTTAAATAATAGTTTCCGGAAATCGAAACTGCCGGTCTCATGGAAGCACTTGGAAAATTGTTTTAAAAACGGTTTCGGCAATTAGCAATTACATTCTGATCTGGAGGAAGTCTTCGCGGGTCTCCCACCGGGATAAGTTTTTTACTGCCGACGATTGGGAGTCCGACTCGTACTCAATTCTCAAGGCAAAGGATGATGTTTTACCGTAACTTTTGCCTTGAGAATGGAGTACGAGTTGGACTTAGAAACGTCGGCAGTAAAAAACTTATCCCGGTGAGAGGCCCGCGAAGACTTCCTCCATATCATTCGCCGGAAAAACTAAATCATACTTCACATTCTGATCTGTTGGTTGAAGCAAAGAAAGTTTTATTGGGAGAGAAGAACGGCACTTTAACGAAACCGAATTACGCCTCAAGGTTTTCGGCGAGATATGGATCTTGGCCTAGGGCATTATCCGACACCAACACAGCTTTAAGTGGCAATGGGATTCTCTCGATGTAAATTTTGACTGAGGGGCTGAACTCATATAGCACGCAATCGATAAAAATTTGGAATGTCACCCAAGCTTTCTCGTTGCAACATCAAAAGGCACTAGGTTAGACTTATCAACTTTCCATTTTTTATAGTTTCTAGAATTTTCTATGTAATAGATGAGCATAGCCCGCAGTTTAAAGTCACCTGCAACGTTAACTCCCAACAGAAGCGTAAACTTATTTTTCATGGGCTTATACGCTGGTAAGATAGCCTCTACCGTAGTAATATATGTCCTCTCGGGCATTTTTATCCAAAAGAGGCCAGTCTCATCCATATTTAACAGCTAATATTAGCAAAAACTTTCGTTTTCTATAAGTTCATTAGGTGCATTAAATATTTTTCTGAGGCTTCTCTATCTGCACCAGCAGCAATGCCTTCCCTTATTATACATTTGATACCAGTACTTACTCGGTAACGATCAACCCAACCTTTGCTCGCTTTGAAGCCTTCGAAGTGGGCAGAACTTGTGTAAGGTGTCTGAGACCTTAAACAGTCAAAATTCTGCTTGGCTCTCTCACCTACGAATGCCCAGGAACAGTGTCACCCTTCAACTTACCCTCTCAATGATCCACAATAATAGGAGTCTCTCAAATTCGGAAATTAGCTCTCTTCCTTTCTGCTAAGTTTTGGACTCATCAGACTCTTTAATTTTTCTCAGACGCTTTTCTGTTTAATTATTGTCGATGTGGTGGACTGCAAATAACCGTTATCTCGTGACAAAGCGCTAAATCGACCACCCTAATAATGCTTTTCGCTCTCTCCTGCTTTATGTTAATTGCTATATTCTGCTCGAGTTGCACTTTGGGAGCATGGCCACCACAGAATCTTCCTACTATAACCAACAATTTCCGGAAAGTTTTGCGATAGAATGCTAGACGCGGATCGAAAAGATGCAGGCCATATTATGAACTAAACCATTAACTCTGACCACTAACCACCGAATAAACCACTTCACACGTCAGGCACTCGAAGACTGATCTTCGCACCTCGGTCGAGTCATCAGCGACCCGGACGGCACTGTGATCCTGACCATACTGAATCTTCTCTCGAACGCTCGGATCGAATTCAAACGTGACATTCATTTCTATGCAAGGTGGATAAGCCATTATATTACGTCCTTATTCGTCAGGGAGAAGCTTTATGATGTTAATCGCTTCGCTTCAGTGATGCGATTTATTATCTTACGATAACTATGTGGCAAGCAATAAGGAATCATCACATCGTTCGTACGTAATGTGCTCTAACAGAAAAATTTATACCCGAGGGATCAACTCAAGCAAGTTTGTAAATTTTCCATTTTACACATATTGTATAATATTTTACTATTACAGAACGATGTAAGTTTATTATTTAGTTGAATTTGCTCATTATAATTCCACTATATATATTCTCTGTGGTGTGGGAGATGCATTTGACCAACGTGGCGTATTACTTATTAAACCAAGGGAAATATTTTAGAATCATTTAGCGTGCTTTTAGGTAGTTTTCGTCTGTGGTTGCGGAGAAATTAAGCTTTTACGAAAGGTATCATTAAGTTTCTCGTTTTGTATCTATTGCGAGAAACGTTATTTTGCTCGAGTTTCTTGATTCGAGGTAAGAACTTGAGTTTTAGCGTATGGACATTAATAGTTATCGGTATTTCTTACTCGGCTCTCACTCCTATTTCGTCGCCACTGAATTGCAGTTTCATAGGCAAATTACACTGATCGCAGTTACCTCCGAGTTTACCGACACCAAATCTTGGATTGTTGCGTCCAACAGACAGGTTTTCATGCGGAAATGCATCTATTTCGAAAATATTTTACGCTCTTGTGGATCCGGTGGCATATACGTGTATTGTATTATGATGCAAAGTAATGCAATCACGGTAAATTGTAAGTGCCACTTATTCGATTGACAAGTAGTCCCACTAGATACTAAACCACGCAGAAAGCAAAACTACGTCGGATATTTCATGCGGGGTGAGCTGTTTGTAACCATGGTAATATATAAAGCGCAGGAGATAATACCGCTCTACCCAGATTGGTCAGAGTTTCATAGAACTGATCTATCGCAACTATTATGGTTCCTTATTGTGCGTGGATAGAATGACATTCTGAATTAATTGTTTCCATAATCTTTTACCTGTGATCGTTTATATCATTCTAGTTTGGTTCTAGCAAAATTTGTCGACGGTCCGGAAAAAAATTGTTTACAACAAACTTTTGTTAAAAATATTATCTACAGTTTTTTACCTCGATTAGATAAGAGGTTCCCACCATGATTCCTTCAAACAAATCAGTGACACTGTAAATTTTTTAGGCCTGAGTGCAATGCGCAAAAAGCTAACAGTAAATGTGATGCAATGTGCAAAGTTGCGATTTTTATTGCTTGTATAGTTTCCATGTCGATTTTCAAGAAATAATTGAACAAAATACACGTATGCCGACGCAGATTAAAATAGATTTTTGAGTGGTGTCCGAGGATGTAGCGGCTGAGATGTGTGAGTTTTTCATACATAAATATGTTAATATCGCTTTCCACCATCACGCATTGTGTTTAAGCTCCGCTGACGGAATACATTTGTGTAACGGGTTTTTAGATGTTCTAAGCAACCTTCAAATAGAACCACAAACTTTAAAAATATTTCCTAGTTGAGTTCTAAAAATAATTTCAAGTCTTTAATAAGCCTCTATTTCCAATAATATGTCGAAATCGATGAACAACTTTGGATATAAACTTTGGATGGGCCAGGGAAAAAGTGGGAGTAAACCGTCGCACTGCAAGAGCCCTTACGTCCAGGTTCGTGAAGAAACATATTTTTCGACTATCTTCATCGGCTAGTTTTATAGCACAATGACTTGGAAAACCATTCAGTTCGGAGTTTTGCTTGTGTTCGGAAAACCCGGGCGACTCCCGCCGGCTCCTGTTTCTTGTTCGTGCCCGCGTGATGTCAGCGCCCGTTCGTGCTCACCGCCCTCCTGCCTGGCGGTCGTCTAACACAAGGACACGCGCCAGACGTGTGTGAAGAGGGGAATTTCGGGAAATGCCAAAGCACGGAGGCTAGGAAAATCCTCCGCTCTTCACATGAGTCTCCGTTTTGATAATGATGAGGAATGAATGGCCCGATACAAAACTGACCCGGTTGCTCCGATTTCAGATTCATTGCCCTTTCTAAAGAGAACTCCCAACGTTGATATTCATTGGGCACCACAACTTACATTGATGAAGGTTAATTGCCTTTAGGGGTTCTTTGCCGCTTCAAAATTCCCAGAAATATAGCGGAAAAGAATAATTTGTTTACCTCCGTGCCCGCAAAAGAAGCAGTCTCTCTCGCAGTGTCCTGTTTGGAGAAGGCTGAGTGCAGTGTTGAGACAACAAGAGAAGTAGAAAAACTTTTGACCCTGTGCATTAATTGAAATTATTTCAGGTTTCATAAATTCCACTTTCTCAGGCGAGATATTGTAGAACAGCAACTCCTTTCTATTTTCCAAAGGTATGACCAATTTCCACTCTGCCAACCCCCCTCTCCTAGAGCCCTTGGCATATATATCCTCCCTTCTACCACTCGAAACCTGGGAGGAAGGTCAGTATTCCTTTCCACCACCGAACGCAATTCTCGATACCACGGGTCCGTGATTCGCGAGGGGTCAAATGAACGAACGTTCTCCACTGCCCCTACTCGAGACAAGGCATCGGGCACGACATGTGAAGCCCCCTTCCGATGAATAACTCGGAAAGAGTATTGCTGGACTTGAGAAATCCATCTAGCGAGGCGACCTTGAGGGTTCTGGCAATTGATTAACCTCTTGAGAGAGGTGTGATCGGTATAAACTGTGACATGGTATCCCTCTATATAAGGCCTAAAGTTGTTTATCGAAAACAACACTGCGAGGCAAACTTTCTCCGTTACACTATAATTTCTTTCGGATGAAGGGAGAGTGCGCGAGCAATGAGCCACCACGTGCTCCGCTCCCTCGATTTCCTGAGACAATACTCCCCCAATCCCTACCTCGGACGCATCGCACTGGATAGTAAAGGGGTAGTCAAAATGTGGGCATGAAAGGATGGGCGCAGATATCAAATACCCCTTCAGTTTTCTAAAAGCCTCCTCCTGCTCTTCCTTCCAGACGAACGCCGGTCTTTTCTTTCTTAATAAATCGGTCAGCGGCGCAGCCACGGACGCAAAATTGGGAACGAATCTCCGATACCAACCAACGAAACCTAGGAATCTTTTGAGCTCCGGTTTGTTGGTGGGGTTCGGATACCTCTGAACAGCTGACACCTTCTCAGGATCCACTTGTAGCTTCCCGCCCCCAACTATGTATCCTGAAAATTTTAAATGAAACTTCACGAAACTGCACTCATCTAAATTAATGCGTGATCCCGCGCTTCGTAAGCGTTGGAACACTTCCTCTAAATGTTTACAATGTTCACTGAACGTCTGACTCACCATCACGATATCGTTTAGGTAAGCGAAACAATACGGTACAAATTCGGGTCCCAAAACTCGGTTCATTAAGAGCTGAAACGTGGCCCCTGCGCTGTGTAAACCAAACGGCATAACGTTGAAATGGAATAGACCCCTACCGGGAATGGTAAACGCCGTTATCTCTTTGCTAGAGAGGTGAATTTCAACTTGCCAGTAACCTTTTTCCAAATCTAATGTGGTGACGTATTTCCCCGCCCTTGATTCATCGAGTATTCTTGACATGAAAGGGATAGTCTAGTCCTCTAGTTCTTGGTCGAACCCGGTATTGTTAGTTCCTAAACAGGATGGCTCGAAGAGATTCGTCGTCGACTTTAGAAAAGTGAACAGCGTAAGTAAAGTGGACGCCTACCCTATCCCTTTCATGTCAAGAATACTCGATGAATGTACTGTTGTATCCATTTTTCCTCAATGTCTTCCGTAGGTGGTCTGTTTCTTCCAATAAGGAATCAACATCGGAAACTTTTTGGGCACGATCAAATAACGTCTTGATGACTGAAGCCTTCTGTTGAGGATGGTGTTGTGAACGTGCGTTCAAATACCGATCAGTATGCGATCTTTTTTCTATGTACTTGGTGGCCAAGAGTACCATCTCCCTTTCTCTGTACCAAGACATCTAGGAACGGTAGGCGTTCATCTTTCTCAATCTCCATCGTGAACTGGATCGAGGAATTTTGACTGTTCAGGTGTTTTAAGAAATCCTCTAGTAATTCCCTCCCATGCGGCCGAACGACGAAAGTATCGTCAGCGTATATTAACCAAACTGTTGGACTTTGGCTAAAGATGTTTAAAGCTTCTTTTTCAAACTCCTCCATGTATAGGTTGGCGATGACAGGGGAAAGGGGAGAGCCCATGGCTGCACCTTCCGTTTGTTCGTACATCTGTCCGTTCCATAACAAGTACACGTTTTTTAGACAAAACTCCGCCAGTTTTGGGTAGTCACTAGGGAGACCTTTTTCTGTTAGTTTCTTCAAAATGCTGATGGAATCTGTAACTGGTACTTCAGTGAAAAGTCAGACGACGTCGAAACTGACAAGCATTTGATTAGATGTCAGTTTCATTTCACGAATAATTTCGATAAAATGTTCTGAATTTCTAACATATGAAGAGGTTTCTCCAACAAATGCTTGAATTTCTCTTGCCAGGTGTTTCGCTAATTCATGTGTGGGAGATCCAGTCGAACTTACGATTTGTCGTAGAGGTATGCCAGGGTTATGAATTTTTGGCAATCCATAAAGTCTCGATGGTTTCGAGGCTGATGGTATGAGAAATCTTTTTTTTTTCATTTGGAATAGAAGAAGATTTAATTAGATCTTTTTTCGTCGTCTCCGCTTTGGCAGTAGGATCTTGTTCTATTTTCCTGTATAGGTCGGATCATCCAGCATTATTCTGATTTTATCATCATACTCTTTTCTAGACATTGCCACCAAGGCATTTCCTTTATCTGCTGCTAGAATTATAATATTTGCTGTGATGTGATATAACTGTGATTAACTTATAACAACGTCGTTTTAGATGAAGCTGCCGTATCTGTCCTCACGAAAGGATTAAATTTTGCCATAGCCCCGAAGGAGATACCTATGGAAAAAATTATAACTTGCGTTGAATCTATAATACTTAAAGGAAACTACTTACAGGAATATCTGAGGATATCAGACAAGAAGTAGCTCATGTTCTGAAGAGATCGAAGCCTCATAAATCTCACGTTTCCAAAGAAGAGATGCAAGCTTTGAAGTCCTTACGGGAAAACGCATAAGAAATAAGATGCATATATATGCTCATTTTACAGGCCACCAGATTCCAAAATCGACGTTTTGTACAAATTAGAAACTCGAGTAACATCACTAACCTCGAAAGATAAGAAAAGCGTGATAATTATCGGTGGGGATTTCAACCTCCTGGCTATTAATTGGAAAACCAATTGTGTTGAACCACGTTCAAGGAAGCGTGATATAAGCGAGGCCTTACTTAATATACTTTCACTCCACTCTCTTACTCAAATAGTAAACGAACCTACGAGAGGTAACAAAATAATACTAGACCTTTTAGCTGTTCGTCGCCCTATACAATGATTGAACACGTCGATATCCTCGAAGGCATAAGTGATCGTAAAGTAATTTGGACGACTTTGAAAATAACAGTAGATTCCACTGTAAGACCCAAACGTCAAGTCTATAATTATTTGAAAAATACCATTAAGTAAAATTCGGAGAGACATTGGAAGCTTCATTCACGAAATTCGTAGCCACAATGAAGAACGAGAGCATCGAAGTATCATGGAGACATTTTTTGGAAATACTACGCAAAGGATTCGATGAATATATTTCATACAAATTCAAACGGGAGATTAAAGAACCTCGTAGGTATAACCACGAAATAAGGCGGGAGCTCAGGAGACAAAGGCAACTATACAATCTATATAAAAATTCTGTGAAGTCAAGTAACAAAACAACGGAGCTTGCGGCGAGAGAAATATACGTTGCTCAACGCCAAAAAACGTAAGAAAATAATGCGCGCTACTCTGCGAAACTTCAAGAAAAAAATCCTCGGTGGATTACTAGATGAAAATCCAAAGTCATTCTGGTCTTACGCGAGAGAGCTCCAGGGCGAATCTTTGGCAGTAGAGTCTTTACTGGACACAAACGGCAATGTGGTTACCGACAGTATCGACAAATCCAATTTATCAAACCACTACTTCAAAAGTGTATTCACATTGACATATAAATGTATAAGGATTACACAATATACACAATTTAGATATTCCTGACTATAACGAGCCATAGGCTACATAACAATTCAAAGTGATGGAATAATTAAGCAATTGCATTCGATCAGTAATATCAAGTCCCTTGGTCCAGAAGGAATACCTGCACGCGTGCTCCATGAATTAGCGCCACGGATTCTTTGCTAAATATAATTCTTAGAAATTATATTTAGCAAATCGTTATCTGAAGGCAAGGTGTCCCAAGACTGGAAAATAGCCAACGTCACTCCGATATTAAAAAAAGGAAATAAAAGTGACCCATAAACCTTACAAACCAGAAAAGGATTAAATCAAGATTTTTTAGGATTTGGAGATACATTGAATCTGTATTTCTAAATCCTTCATGGCGAATCTAGATTTCTTAATCAAGATTTTCAAATCCTTCATTTATACACTGTAAATCTAGATTTCGAAATCCTACTGTAAGCATTTTAAATTTAGATTTTCTGATTCCCTCTTGTTTTATTTATCGCAAATCAATATACAATGGTGGTAATTGTGAGGGTGAGCCACACATTATTTTTGCAAGTTTTATTTTTAAAAATGACCTTAAGATGTTTAATAAACAGCATATAAATATTTTCTAAGCCGTTCTCACGTCAAAAAAACAATAACCTAAATGAGTGGGGTTTAAATCGACGCGGCAGCCTCGAGGAAATGGTGAAGGCGCTCGTGGTAGTTATGAGGTACTTAGTGAGTGGTAGTTATGTGGCGTCTTGAACTGCAAGGTATCAGACGAAGTGTTGCTGGCGCCGACCAAATCGTGGGATCTTGTCGTGCACTTCCCGCCAGACGCGTTCGATAGCGTTGGTGTACGGTGCTCGGATCCACGCAGTACATCGAGTGGTTGACTGGAAGAAGCTGGAAGCCCTCGTCGGCGAGACTAGTTTTCCCCTAGTCCCTGATGAATGTCCTTCCCGGTAGAATCCACTCCTTAATGAGTGGCAGAAGCGTCGCCGAGTCGCAAGATTCTACTTGAACAAGGACACATTGGCCGTTTCCCCGCTGGATGCCGCCGAAGACCCCTGCCCCTGGACGACGCGGCCTAGCGTTTGTACGTCCTCCTGCTGGACTTGGCTTCGTCGATCTCGACGAAGGTGTCAGAGCCGCCGATCTTCTCCGTCTAGTCGATGAGGTGATCGACGAAGACTCTCCGACAGAAGGAATACCTTGGCTGTCACTTAATGCAAAAGTAGTAGGTCGGATTTTCGTAATTTGCACGGCGTTTATTCCCACGTTAGCGCGCCTAAATTTAATTTTGAAAAACGAAAAAATGTTCCCGCTGACCTAACTATTGCGATCCTCCAAACTAAATGTTACATTGTAACCAATATCTTTGTAATGTCTCCTGGAACCTTTAATTTTTGTAATATAATTTTAACCTACTGTGAGCTCTATTATAACATTTCAATTTACTATGTTCATAGAGGGCGTAATTCCATGAACATAAATAAACATTATTATTATTATTATTATATTGAATTCCCTTTTATAATTCAAATATTTTTTCCTGTTTTCCATTTTCAGAAAAATGAGCTAAAGGTGCAGGGAGGAGTGACATTGGTGGCCTCAGTCAATGCTGTAATGTACCAAATGATGACAGATTCCCTGGCAGTATGCTTCACATACAATGAAGTCCCTGCAAGGACTGAATCAGCCTTCAAGAACTCGCAACTGGATTGATTAATATTTGGTGAGAAAATAATTCATACATTGTAAGCAGAAGTTCAGCAGAACAAAGTTCATGATGGAAATTTTTTCTATTGTGTCCATAGTGACAGTTACTGTTACGTCACTCAGTGTTTCAACCCAAAGTTTGACATATAAATTGCATTTACTATTCCCAACATCAGCTTTCCTGCTAAGATTAGTAACAAAAACCTTCAACTCATTCAAGTTGATCCGTCATGAGACTGCTTAGGAAATAGTTGTGGATATGGAAATATCCACAACTTTTCCGTGTCAAGTAGAGAATGGGCATAGTTTGTCTCAAGACTTGATGGAATATGAGCCAAATTTTACCTTTATTAAACTCTATAAATAGTTTCAGTGGATTAAACATGGATGAGTAATAATTTTGTTTCATTTTTATTTCAGATGTAATACAAGGAAGAGCAAGTTTGACTTCCTCATCAAAGAAGGAAGTGGGAAAGGCGGTGGCTGAGTGGCTGCGCCAAGCAAGTGCCAGGATAAAGAGGAGGAATAGTCGCTGTGTAGATGCAACAATTGTATGGTCTGCCACTATGAATGAAATAATTTGATTTCAAATTTATAGTCTTTTATTATATATTACTGATTCCATTCTGATAAGTTTCTTATGAAGTTTTCCAGTCCTGCATAGTGTGATTTGTATGAATGGAATGGAAATTGTTTTTAATTTTCAAAAGGTCAATAATTGAATCTTAAGCCTTAGAGTTGAGAAATATTTTTTGTGTATGCCATGCAACTAGCAATGGAATTAAGAAATGTGAGGATCCCTCTTGAAACATTCATTAATGGAAATTAATTTAAGTTTAAATATTTTTTTTCATTTTCTGAAGAATTTGTGACAATGGTGTACTACTGATCCCTTACTGATGAGTGTCTCAAGGATAATTCAGTGGTGCTCAAATAAGAGTTGTGCTGGAAATGTTTTAATTTTCATGGGTCGAAATAATAGGAATTTAAATGTCAGAGTTTGAAAGTAATTTCTTGTATGTGCCATTTCATGATCACTGGAATTAACTTGCTCAATAAATCTGTGGGATTCATATTGAAACAGCCCTTAATTTAAGCTACCAGAACTAAGGGAAAGGAGAGTGACCCCCCCCCCTCTGGCTGCCTGTTTGTTGGAAAGATTTCAAAATATAGATTAAATCCTTGTAAAATCTCAGATTAAATCTTGAAAAAATCTATGCAAAATCTAGATTTAATACGTCAAGTAGAGGACATATCACCTACTTCAATCTAGATTTATTTTTATCCAATGTTGGCAAGTGTCTATGTTAAATCTGGATTTAACCTTTTCCTGGTCTGTAGGGAAATCACCAGCCAATATCGCTAACATCACTTTTATGTAAGATCCTCGAACACATTGTCATTAACTTCTTACATAGCAGTCAACACAACTTCCGTAAGGCAGGTCCTGTGAAACACAGCTTGCGCTCTTCCTTCATGATATCCTAAAATCAGGTGAATCAATTTAGCAAGTCAACATGATATTCCTTGATTTCGAGAAGGCATTTCACAAGGCTCCTCACAAAAAACTCATGCGTGTATTGCAATCATGCAAAGTTAATAGAAAAATAGTGAATTGGATAAGTGACTTTCTCACTGATCAAAAACAAGAAGTAGCTATTGATAGTTTTAGCTCTGATATGGTCGAAGTCACACCCAGTATTCCTCAAGGAAGTGTGATCGGCCCTCTTTTATTCATTAATGATATTAATGACCTAAGTTCTAGAGCTAGCAGTAAATTAACATTATTTGAAGAGGATACAGTTATCTACCCTGAAATAAGCGATGATGCAGACTTTGAAGTTCTGTCTTCGGACCTTAACAACATTCATATGTGGTGTCAGGAGTGGGGGTTAGAATTAAATATCAGAAAATACACCACAGTTCCCTTCCTGTTAAGTCATCACAAAAATGTCATACCTATACTGTGAGAGGAGTAAACATAAAATCTTCAGATACAGTAAAATATCTTGGAATCACCTTAACATTGGATATATCATGGGGATTACTCATACAAAACATATGCGGCACAGCATTAAAGAAACTAGGTTTTGTTAAATGTATAATAGGAAGGTCCTCGGATGAAAAAGTAAAAGAGTGATATGTTACTTCGCTCTGGTTAGGCCACACCTCAAATACACTGTGAGCATTTGGGACCCTGGTCATAAAGATTTAACCAAAAAAAATTAATGAAATACCAAGGAAAGCAGCGCGTTTTGTTAAAAACTGTTACGAGCATACATATCGTGTCTCACAGCTTTTAGAGGGATTAAGGTGGTAGCCCCTAGAGACTCAGAGGCTAGGTTGCTAAAGGAATTACCAATGTGCTTTAGAGGAACACAGAGAATATTATCATGACTCCTCACTACATCTCTAGGTCTGACAGATGCGACAAAATAAGAGAGATACACTGCAAAACGGATAGGTACATAAACTAGTTTTTTCTGTGCACAATAAGCGACCACAATAAAAATTGAGATCCACTAAACACACTTGTATAATACATGTCACTATTTCATCTCCCAAAAACTTACATCTTTACACGGCTGGTGACCTAACACCACCTGCCTCACGTCCATGCGGCGGCTTGCAGGGTATTATGTAGATGTAGATTTTCAACCTTATCTTACCATTGTATCTTCTCCATCTTTTGCTACAGCCATGCCATCTCAAAGCTTATTTGGTGTCTTTTTTTCCATTTCCTCTTTTTCCACATTTCCAATCTATTCATACCCATACTTGACACAAAACACAAGGAAAATATTTCCCTTAAATCCTCTTTGATGCTCCCAGTTGTCAGGAGTTCCCTAACTTTTCCAAATATTATTTTTTATAAATGTAATATTTAGAATATAATTTTTTCTAAAAATCATATTTGGAACATAATGGAATGGGAAAATGGTTACATTTTCAACCCATTTGGTAAGAAGAATCCACCATTACACTGCTCATGAAGATTGTCATTTGATGGATCATTCTTGGAAAATGTCGGAGTATGTTTTATTGATTAGTAATTCCACAAAAATAATAATGTTTCTAAAGTAATAATGCAAAATGTGTATGTGGATAGTACTATGATTGTTAAGGTGGTCTGTGAAGGTATTTGCAGCTTACCCTTCACCTTGGGCAAATGCCAGGCCAATGCCACTCCCGTGTAAATGGAGGTTGAAATGTTAATAACTAGGTCATTATTAATTGCAACTCATCTTTATTTTGGAAAAGATATAAATTAGGATGAAAGGTAGAAAGCTTCTATGTTTATAAATGGAGTGCAAAACATTACTAACATTTGTTGATATTTGAAATCCAAATTTAAAGTCCAAAACATATTATGTTGTTTCTACCAAATTATGAACACCAATTCCCTTTCATCTGTAATTAATGTAAACATATAACAATCTCTTGTATCCCTATCTCAATGGGCTCATGTTAGTTTGAGAACCTGTAAGTACTTAACCCTTTGAGTGCAGCATGACGTGAGAGTAATTCATGGTTCTCTTCATGCTGGCGCTGACAACTTGATTTCACGTCAAGGTCACCATAAATGTTCCAGCTTTCACTAGGCAACTTTCACTGGGCCCCCTGGTGAAAGCTGCAACACTCGTCATCAGCACCAGCATAAAGACAACCATGAACTACTATCACGTCATGCTGCACGCAAAGGGTTAAGGTTTTCCTCAACCTCAGAGCTATTGAACAAGCTGTATTTATTCTTTACTACATGTAAGGTTCAAATGGCAGTTAAAGTGAGCATGAGTCAATTATCAATTTTAACCATAGATCTATAGTGACACCTGGTCTCACAGACTGACTACCCACACAACACAAACGTCCGTGGGACATCCCGTATGTCTGGAAGTTATCCCGGGACTAAACTCAGACTCGGTCTAGACCATATATGGTATTACCTTTCTGACGGTGCAGGCAAAGTATGAAGTTTTGTTGTTTATACACTTCTGTGGCTTCCTATTTTATGCTGCTTTTCTTATGTACAAGCAAATAATCACTTTAGTTAGCATGTTTCTACATGTAGCTACTTTTGGTGCAAGAGATTGTGTGTCACTGCTAATGTCTTGAAAGACTATTTTTTGTCAGAGTGGTTACATGTAATGACATGACATTATACATTTGCAATACAAGACAAGGTGCCCCTTGTCTTGTATTGGAAAATTATAATATTGATACACTATGAGAAAATAGCAACTTTTGTAAATTCTCGTATCTGTCCACCAGCATTTATTTTCATGCCGTAATGGGTATTTGTCTACAAATTTTCTCAAAAAAGCCTTACCATCATGTTAAAAATTGAATGAGGGTTTAAAAAAATAAGTTTCTATCGGGTAGAAAACATAGTAATGTCATGCCATTCTAAAGAAAACTGCTCAAATATGAAATGCACCAAAGGTAGCAAGCCCATGGGATGTGTACCACAAATTTTGCATACATGGTGAGAAATATCCAGGGATACAAGTAAATGACATCACAAACCAGTTGAGGCCTGTCATTGTGAAAGCTATCTTATCTATCCATAGGTATTGAAAACAAATAATGCGAATAAAATGCATATTGCAAATGACGCCTTGATGAAATTCAAAAAATTTTTGTGTTCAGGGCACCATGTACAAGTTTCAGCGGTTATTCTCAGGGAAAAATCACGCTACTTGCATGCACCGATCAGAAACAGCAGCAGGTATTCTGCTTTCTTAATTTTAGAGGCCTAGCAGTTAAAGTTTATGACTATTTCCCTTCATATTTTCTCCATGAAAGCCATAGTTAAACCAGGAAAATATACCACAGTTGAGAATTAAGAAAGCATTAGAATAATGAGCTGCATGTAGAACCATAAAACATGAGCCTCATGCATCGAGGATCCTGGATGGTAAAACCACCAATGATGAGGGATACCACTAGAGTATGCACTTGTTTGGTGTCATAATTGAAGGCCTGTTATGCTCCTTAA
Source organism: Ceriagrion tenellum (assembly GCA_963169105.1). Classification (NCBI taxonomy): domain Eukaryota; kingdom Metazoa; phylum Arthropoda; class Insecta; order Odonata; family Coenagrionidae; genus Ceriagrion; species Ceriagrion tenellum. The sequence continues at coordinate 14,499,862 of OY720639.1, forward strand.
TTCAAGTCATTACAAATATTTGTCCTGTCAGACAATTTTGATCAGTGAAAAGTTATTGATTGACCTCTTTTAAATGAAAATAACACCATCTATTTTTAATAAGCTCATTTATTTTTACAAAATACATTGCTATAAAACTTAGATATGAACACAAACATCACTATATAAACAGTAAACAGCACATTTTTGACTAGTACACCTTCATAAGTTATCCTTATAGTTGATGAAGTGAGCTTAATTTAAATTTCACTCAAATGGCACATGGTAAGGGGGACTTAAGAAGCAAATATCTTACCATTTGGTTGAATTTCATTGCTTCAATAATATGATAATTTGAGCTGGACTGAAGTGCAAACTTTTACATCAACAAGAATTTGGTTCAATAGCTGTGATCTTGGAGGAGACTTCTGCATGAATTGTCAAACTACCTAGTATTTTTTGGTGCAACCAGGAAAGTAGTGCCTAAAACAAAATTGTGTGATTCATCTTTTCCATTCTCCTTAAGCATCTGCCGGAAAAAACAAAGGAATCTCTCATACTGATTGAGGAGGTTTTCCCTCACAAACATTCAATCTCATAAAATGACTCACATTTACAAGTTCTGAGGTAGTTTGGATAGAGTGACTGGCAATGTTAAAACTAAACATGCAATTCTACTGAATAAAACACATGGCATGAATGCAAAGTATTTTAGAAGGGATTTTATGACACAATTGTGAATTTTCATGAAAATTTATTTTAACATAAACGATTTCTTTATTTAAAAAAACCTGAGCTGCCATTGTAGATTAACCAACTTTAGTTTCCACAACTCATAGGCAACATTAAATGAGGATAGTCATCATGGTTAATCTCTCTTGCATGTACCTAAACATATGTTAGAGATGACTTGAGGAATGTGTCAAAATGGTTCTCTATTCCTTCTTCTTAAGATCATCTCCCTCACATTGCACTACACTGTACACATTATTAGTAGAAACATAAATAAATTTCCATGTCTACCACATTACTTCATCCAAAAAAGACTATGAAGGACTTATATGATGCTTTGATGATGGGAACAACATGTTTCGTAATACCCAAGAATGCCTTCCACCTAATTAATCTGCAATTGTTATAATCATTATACTTAGCAAAGTATATTCCCCGATGGGGATGATTGATTAAGATACTGGTCCTGTATATAAATTGTTTAATAAATGAAGAGTATGAGTAAATGGTAAATACATTGTAAGCAATGGTTAATATGTGAAAACCTTACCCATCAAGCTGCTCTTTTAAGCAAGAAAGAATAAAGGGATTTTCATCTACTGATAGCTTAAAACTGAAAGGGCACATGGGCATAGGTACACACAATAATTCTTATGATGATATGAGCCAGACATAGCAGAAACTATGGTGAGTTAAGATCTCTCTTCATATCTACATTGGTGTAAAATTGTTTAACTCCAGTGCTGTATACAGATGCAAATGACAAGAACATATTTAGATACATAAGTGGCTTAATGTTGGGCTCAACATTTTTACCTTTTTTTCTCAGCTATAGATCACAGTCTAAGTTTTGCCCATATCCCAAGCTGCTTGGGCATCATTACAAGGGTTTTTTGAGTGTCAGATTGCTATCCATAAGTCTGTTACTTTTGCTCGAACTTAGGCAAATGCCAATATCATCACCCATGCAGGCTGAATGATCATTGGTGAAAATTCACTTTGGCAACATAGCAGCTTCCCCTGTGCTCAATGCTCAATTTTACAAATTTCTTGCTTGTGGATACCTAGACAACAGAATAACTTGAGATAAATGTCAGACAGGCACTATAAATTTTTATTTATTTATTTATTTATTTATTTATCTTCACTACCCCGAATACAGCACAATGGGCCAATTTATATCGGGTGAATAACAGTAACAACGGACGAGACACAAACACCCTTGTCCTGGGCAGGAAATATTCTACCCAGGCGGGACTCGAACCCGCGACCCTCGCGTTGGCAGGCGAGGACTTTACCCCGCCGCCACCGGGGCCGACGAAATTGATTTATTAACATTGATAGATTACTCATGATTAACACAGGTTTGATAATTAATAGATGATGAAATGATTTTAGTTTAAGTACCCAAAAAGGTAGAAGATACTTAGCAAATGTATAACTGCAGTTGTGTGAACCATGCATATTGAGATCCCTGAACAATTGACAGCATAATATGTCTGCAGTGGTAATCATCTCTGTAGAAAGTTTGAGCCAGGCTTTGATCCAATTGACCGGAATGCAATGTGAATTAAAATAATATGAAACCACAAACAATAAGCAGGAGATTGTCAAGGGAGGATCAAGTTGGAGTGTTGGCCATTGTGCCTTCCTATTCGAGGGCCCAGGTTCTTATCCTGGAGATTTTTCAGCAAAATCCTCATCTCTGCTTGATTGTAATGTGCAGAGTACTCCAAATGCAGCACTCAGATTTCTCTCTACCCTTTTTCTACTCCACGGTCATTCTTTCCACAATACACCCACCTACCTTTAAATACACAAACTATCTCAGTAGTCAGTTGCCTTCATAATAATCTACCAGCCAAAGAGTTTCTGAAGAGTCAGTGCAAAAGGACTGACCAAACCCATGTTATTCAAGATACTGGTAGCCTAGTACGGTAATAATGCAATCAAAATTATGTCATGATATAATTCTTCTTTCTCCAAAGTTTCATTTTTTATCAGCACATGTACTTTTAAAGTTATCCTTTCAAACCTTGATCACGAATTCACTAAATTTTCTGTATCATTTTCCAAGCAAGATGTTTCAATTCGGTCTTCCATAGCCTCGGAAGAACTATTGCCTGTGTCATTCTTCATATGATCAGATGGCAGTGCAGAAACAGTGGATTTTATTGGCTTATCTTCAATAGGGGCATCTTCCTCTTGTAAATGGTTTGGAACATCTTCCTGCTCCACACTTCCCTCTAGTTGAAGACTGATGGATTCACCCACATCCTCTTCTTCAATTCCTTCTAGCACTGACAACCCAAGAGCACCTTCATCTTGAAGCTTGAAGGAAACACAAGAATCCTTCCTCTTCCTGTACGGTGCATCTAGGCAGGTTGTGAAGGCATCCATGTCAATATCTGTGCAGCTTGTTTCAGTACTCCACCTTTTTGCTTTATTCTCCACAAGCTGAGAGACAGTAGGAATTTGCCCAGTGTCCATAGATTGAGACCTTGTCTCTTTGGGTGGACTAGGGGACAAGTTGCCCATGTCAACAAATGTAGCATTGCTGGTCCTCTTTGAGACGTTGCCACCCTTGGAGCTTGATGAAGCTTCATCCAATTCAATCCCTGATGAGGTCTTATTTGAAGATGATGATGCCTCAATGATTTTGCTCGTTATGTTAGCCCAAAATCGTGATTTGAATAGTCTGCGCCACACGGAACCAGTAAGCTTTGCGTTTCCCATGAACATGATTAGGATGAAGACTCCCTGCAGCCTGTTCACCAAAGCAAATGAGTACCAGATCACACGGAAGTACCACCTCTCATCAAGTCGCAATGGTGTGTGAAGAACTTTAGTCACAGGTTCCAAAACCCAGTGAAAGCCCATCAACAGCAAGAGCCTGAAATACATTTTTGTCCTGAAAAAAAGAAAAATGATTATTGTCACAAACTCACATGTTTAGTTCATTGAAGAAAGACACTGTTTTCAAGGGTTTCAAAGTTTGCTGGTCATGATTCAGCGACATTAATTTACCTTTCATACCTTGCATTGCTGTTGTCACTATCTCTACTGTGACTACAGCTGTCATGACTCATTATCTTTGAAGTGTCTCGCATCAGGGAAAATATCTTGTAGGCAGTCAGTCCAAAGATAATGCCATTTATGGAGAGTAGAGTGTACATGGGGTACTTTCGAAAATTCCAGTTCCTGAAAGCTATGAATTAAGACATGAGACTAAATGGTGGTTTAATGGAATATATGTATTTAAGTAAATTTCTATTCTTATTAAGTATTTTAAAATTGCAGCTGCTTCTGGGTTGAAAAAATTTAGAATATAATTTGTTGCAAATTTGGGATTGTGGGAATATTCAGAAAGTGAATTTCATCACCTTTGTGGGGAAGCCAATTGATTAGGTATAAATTAATACTAATTTTGAAAACTAGAGAATAAAAAAGTTTTCTTTTTGGAGGATCTATAAAAAAAATACATCACAAAAATGGGCATGCTTCAGCATTGCCACTATATGAAGGGAATTTCTTGAAAAATGGAAGCATAGCCTTGTATGCATAAATCTTTTCATCTGCATTAGATATTTTGAATGGTATGGCATTGTTTGTTTTGAGAAATTAAATTACACAACTTACATCCTGTTACACACCAGTCATCCAGAGTTGGCTGCAAATCAATTTCCTTAGTGAAATCTTCTATTATAGTTATGAACAAAATCAGTAGAGGAATGCCCCATGCATATGATGAGTAGAGGGCAAACTTTCTCATATCTTCATTTCTTCCACCAGGCATTATGGGTCTTAGGCATCTATAACATGTATAAAATTGTACAAGCTAATGATTAGAATGCTTCCCTCAATTCTTTTCTGCTGTTGTAAGATATAAATACTCTTAAAAATACCTTCTATAGCAGAAAAAGATATGTTTTAGATGGGGAGACTGTGAGTAGGCATTATGCTGATCTCTTATAAGAATAAAATGGGGAAATTCAATATGCCCAACATGTAAAATGTGGTAGTGGAAACACTTTAAATGCCCATTAAAACTTCCCTATGTTGGCAGACAAGTCCATAAAAAGTAAAAGACACACATTAATAAAAGAGTAGTGAAAAACACAAAATTATATCACAATAATATGGATCCCACATGTGATGGAAGCCTAAAACAAGTAGGTACCTGCCTCATGGTTAACAAAAATATACAGCAGTCAGATGAAAGGTTGTTAGAAGCAAGATCGCTCATGCTATTTGAACCCAGGGGCAAATACGTACCTACATCAATCAATCACTGTGATGCATTTTATGATAACCTAGACCCATATCTAAGTTCAATAAGAGTTTTAAATAGAACTACAACTTTTGGAAGTGATATATAAACATTTGTAACATGAATATCTTAAGATTTTCACAGTGCATGTTTATAAATTCCAGTCAACTTTTTTCCAAAATGAGAGAAAAAACTATTTATTTCTACTTTACTGACTTCAGATAAAAAGACTTACAAAAATGCCAGCATTATATCAATCGACATCACATTCAGCCATGTCAGAGGTGCCAGGTAGAAGTAAATTTCTCCGGGACCTGCAACGAAAAATGTATCTCTGTACAAGGACACCATAAAACGTTGTGACAGGTAATGTACAGTAGAAGGTCACCATAGCAATTTTGCAAAAATTCATAAACTGCTTGTTATAAGCTTGTTACGCACTATTTTTGAATTGCTAATGCTTTAGTGAGAGTGAGAGAAGCTGAACAAGTGGCATTTGGAGACATGATTTTGTAAATATGCTCACAAACTCTCAAAATAACATGGTTTCCTGGGAAAAAATGTTACCAAGTGTCCTAGTTATTTGTATTCAGAATATTCCTGCACTGCCATTTCTCCAATGATATTAGGAAGCAAATTTCACGTGAACTATTGCTGGCCAAATTGAGAATATCATAGTGTAATTGTGACAGTTGAACTGGAGGCTGAGGAAGTGGCTTCTAAAATGGTGCAGAGAAATTAATCTTATTTATCCATTCAGATCACACCCATCAGTAGCATGAAAATCTTCTAAGATTATCGTTTGGGCAAACTCTTCTGCTATGACTTTTATCATGGGACTGCTTGTAGGGACTTAAATACATCATTGCTGGCTATCCCATTCAAATAACTGTGATTTCAAAGTGATAGCTGGTCTTAGTTTCTTACTATTCTCCATGGCATTTTCTAATTTAAAGGCAGTCATAATTTTTTCTTTGTTTTTATTACATTGCAATCAGGGTCAACAAAGTTTTGCTGATTTTCTTTTTGTGATGCTGATATTGCCAATTTCTGATTTTTTTTAGTTCTTCCTTTCACACCCCTGAATGATTTTCAATTTCTTTGTTAAATATTTTCTAAATAATCTTTTCTGCTTCATTGTAATACTTTAAGTTAAAAAAAACAGCAAACTTATGTAGAAGGACATAATCAAATGTAAATAATAACAGTGAATGCTTTTCTATCCACATTTTCCACAGTTCATTGGCCTATAAAAGTACTGGCTTGTTGAAAATTACTAAAACTTTGCAGGTCATTGTCAGACCCATGATAATTTATCACCTATCTGATGGGACGATTTATCACTGACAATTGGCATCCTTAAGTTGTGCAACCAGGATGAAAATCATGACAAAACAGTCTTGCAGAAATATCCACAGGTAATAACCAACAGAACTTGGTGTATTTTTAACACTGTAATGGACTATGGCCAAATATAGTCACTTAAGTTGCCTAGTCACAAGTTGTAAATATAGTCACTTATTGCTAGGATGCCCTTACAATTACAGGCCGCCCTTGTTACAGTGGCCTTCTTCTGTAGTTAATATAAATGAGAAATTAATGTAAATCAGTATCAGATAATTGTAATTAATAAGTACTGCCTCCTGTAAATATTTGTTTGTAAATCTTTTTGCAAAATCAGAACCTGAAAAGGAAGATAACATCATCAAACTGCTTGGTCACCACAATACCCACTTTCCCTTTTTCATGCAAGTACATATATAGGTATGGAATCCTTCTCTCCTTGCCTGCCTCAGTTGTTTGGAATGATGCCAGATTCTGGACCTCTCTATTCACCTAGAGACTGCAATGAGTGATTCGTGTGAGGAATAAACCCACAGAGGGGGTGCAGAGGGAGGTGTCAGGTATGGGAGAAGGGGAGGACATCACTGCTGTCTTTAGAGACTGTCAAGCATGGCCTCAAGAGTTCAATGAGTGATTTCACAGAGGGAAATGGTTTCGGAGTGGTCCATTCAGAACAGAGGGCCCCTGGCTTGGAAAGTCCAATTGAGGGAAAGGGGGGAGGGTGACGAGGGCCTTTTGATTAGGAAGTTATATATGGAGCTAAGGTGAGGTGGAGGCAGTCTTTGAGTGTCTCACATGTGAGGTAGTTATTTTTTACTTCTGTGGTGCAATATTAAAAAAGCAAGGCTCCAGCTGACTTTCCTGTATCAGATGTCTGCAAGTCGCAACCTAATTATCTGACTTACATTGTTCCCAAGTGCTTCATTAAAAAAAAACTGTCCTAAAAGAGGTGAAAATTGAGGAATATTTGAGTGTTTGTTGTTCTTTATGATCAGAGCTGGGCAGTATCGATAATACATGTATTTTAAATATGTATTTTTGATACATTTGTATTTTGTATCGAAAATACAGTTTAGGTCATGTAATTTGTATTTGAATCGAAAATACATTTTAGGAGTATTTGGTATTTTCCAAACACTTAAAATACTTTCCACATCGCTTATGAATACATATTGTTGGAAATCGGTTTTGTTACATTGGTTTCATCTTACTCATCCTGAAGAAATTCCTGCCCTTGGTCGGATTTTGGCTCTACCTTTTTTCCCAACTCATGGCGCTAGAGGGTGGGTTCGATCATACTAATAAAATTGGGGAGATGGATTGCTGATGGATTGGGGAGATGGATATGTTCAAGAAGACATTCTTTCCACATATGATTCAGAACTGGAATGGTAGCAATCCAGTGGATCAGTAGAGGAAGTGGCGAGGATGGGTAGAATTGAGAGTAGATTTTTTTTTCCTTGCACGGTTCATTCATTGTGTTATAAATATATCAGTTATCTTTGTCCACATATTTCTTTTTTTTGCATACTCAGACCCTAGGAGAGCATTAGTAGTCTTAATGGCATGTTTTCATAGAGAGGAGATGAAATCCTGCACGATTGGGACTTGGTTTCATTGTTTTTTATTCTTCATGATTTCATTGTCATGATGTGTCGATTGAGTGCAACTTTTGTTTGCTGAGCATGCTTGGTGTGGAGTTGCACTCTTCCACGAGCCATCATCGTGACTTGTGTGGTAGATCCTTTATGTATTTTATACTTTCAAATGTATTTTGAAAATATTATTTTGTATTTTGAATTTTTAGAAATTTTGGTAGAGTATTTTGTATTTTGTATCTAAAATACATTGCGGTAAGTATTTTGTATTTTGTATCTAAAATACATTTTCCGTATTTGCCATTGAACACTGCATAAGTGGGTGCTTTGTATGCAGCCCTCTGCATTTTTTACTGCAATAAGCGTACAAGATCAGCTCCTATTATCCTATCTAATTGAAAGGAGGTTACTAATTAAATGATATGGGAAAACTTTACATGGACTTTAAAATAATTACAAGCAATATTATTATGATATGTAATATATTGTGAAATACAGTGAAATTTTGACAACCTTTCATTCAGGGTTCCCATTAGTAGAAAATCTACTCTTAAAACATGGTAGTATTCAGTAAACAGTAACAGTGGAAAATATCTCCTTTTCTGTTAATGTTGTTGGGTGGATTTTATAAGATATGGGAACTATAAATTCCTTCATTTGGTTGTTATGCAGGTCTCCTTATTACTTAACCCTTTTGGTGCGGCGGGAGAATATATCGGCTTTGGCATCTCAGGCGTAAAGTGCGGCGGGCCGATATATCGGCTCATAGGCAAAATATTGTTTAACTTTTGCACACAAATATAATTACAATTATTTTTTGTACGAAGTATAAGCGTTTTTTTTATTATTACCTAATTCAATACATACGCAATTAGAAAAACTGCATAAGGACATTTTAAACAATAACTTTATAATATTTATTTTCCTAGAGTGATACATTTCATTAAGTTACCCTCCACATTTCTCACTAGAACCGCTGGCAGGGGTCAGCACTAAGAGGGTCAACATCGGAAATGCAAAAAATGACTTAATGTTTTTGTTAAATACTTAATCTGGGGGTCGATAAGAAGGCAAATATTCTATGAAGGGGTTGGCGGGATAAAAAGTTTGGGGACCCCTGATCTGCATAATACCCTGCGAGCCATCACATGGGTGTGTAGCAGGGGGTATTAAGTCACCAGCCATGTAAAGATGTAAGTTTTTGGGAGATGACATGGTGAGATGTATTATATGAGTGTATTTAGTGGAGCTCAATTTTTATTGTGGTCGCTTATTGTGCACAGAAAAAAACGAGTTTTCGTACCTATCTGTTCGAAAGTGTATCTCTCTTATTTTGTCACATCTGTCAGACCTAGAGATTTAGTGAGGAGTCATGATAATATTCTCTGTGTTCCTCTAAAACACATTGGTAATTCCTTTAGCAACCTAGCCTCTGAGTCTCTAGGGGCTACCACCTTAATCCCTCTAAAAGCTGTGAGACACGATATGTATGCTCGTAACAGTTTTTAACAAAACGCGCTGCTTTCCTTGGTATTTCTTTAATTTTTTTGATTAAATCTTTATGACCAGGGTCCCAAATGCTCACAGTGTATTTGAGGTGTGGCCTAACCAGAGCGAAGTAACATATCACTCTTTTACTTTTTCATCCGAGGACCTTCCTATTATACATTTAACAAAACCTAGTTTCTTTAATGCTGTGCCGCATATGTTTTGTATGAGTAATCCCCATGATATATCCGATGTTAAGGTGATTCCAAGATATTTTACTGTATCTGAAGATTTTATGTTTACTCCACTCACAGTATAGGTTTGACATTTTTGTGATGATTTAACAGGAAGGGAACTGTGGTGTATTTTTTGATATTTAATTCTATCCCCACTCCTGACACCACATATGAACGTTGTTAAGGTCCGAAGACAGAACTTCAAAGTCTGCATCATCGCTTATTTCAGGGAAGATAACTGTATCCTCCTCAAATAATCTTAATTTACTGCTAGCTCTAGAACTTAGGTCATTAACATCATTAATGAATAAAAGAGGGCCGATCACACTTCCTTGAGGAACACCGGATGTGACTTCAACCATATCAGAGCTAAAACTATCAATAGCTACTTCTTGTTTTTGACCAGTGAGAAAGTCACTTATCCAATTCACTATTTTTCTATTAGCTCCGCATGATTGTAAATTGTATATGAATTCTTGTGAGGAACCTTGTCGAATGCCTTCTTGATTATGTAAACTTTAGCCACATCATTGCCTTCATAGATATAAAATAATTTTCATATCATTTAATTATCTGAGAATGCGGTGATTTAGTGAAAAGCAAAAGATCACTAGACTGAGATCATAGTTATTAAGTCTCATTGAATATAAACAGGATAAAATGATAACTCACCCAGTATGAAGCAAATGCCTTTGGCCGTTCTCACAACTTGACTCTCATTCCTTAACAAATTTTGCAAGGAGTAGTAGATGAAAAGAGATATGGCATGGCTCATGTGGCACTTTCCATGTAAGCTTCGAAGTTCAGGAGCCACTGCATACAAAAACAACATGAAGAGCAGGGCAATCGATGAAATAGTTTGAGTGAAATACTTTAAAACGTTCACAATGAAGTCCTCCTGTTTTGTGTGCTTGAATTTGACTTCCCATCCAGTGCTCTTCTTCTTTTTTAGGGGGCAATATATGCTCTCATAGCTTCCCTTGTCCACCACAAATTCGTGGCAGAAGGTAGTGACGTTATGACATTCCTCCTGCTCCTCCCCTATAATGCAGAGGTTGGCATCAGAGGCCCTGATGTATGATTGGCTCTCATTCAGCACCTGTATCTTCAAGGCCTCACCGGTGAGACACGGCTTATCTGTCAGGAGACCCAAATTGAATGCATTGCCATCCACAGAGATCACATTCTTTCCATGTCCATCTGATAGGACTGGCTTGAACCATGAGCCTCCATCTGTAAGGGAGGCATTCTCCCTGCTCACACAAGTCAACTTTATAGGAGATGGTCATGGAAAGGAAGATGAAGTGAATGTCAGCCATATATGAGAAAAGATTACATGCACATTTAACTATGAGTATCTTTCATGCTGGGGAATGGTAATGAGTTCTAACAGTCCCCAGTTTCCAGTATGTGTCCTCATTTTTATGGCCAATTCAGGAGGAATTAAAAAATATTTCGATAGGAGTTTATCCTGAATATCGGTACTTGGTATTCGAAATATCCCCATTACAAACATTGGTTTAACTGAAGATCTGCCACTGCATTGATAGGTAAATAGATGGTAATAAGTAAGGCTTCATTTGGTAGTTGTTATCTCTGCTCTATCAATCCAAATATTGCAGGTTTAACTCCTGCCCAGGTCAAGAATTGTCTGAGGATTAAGTCCTATGAAATAGACAGTGCATGATAACTATTGGAGTTATAGTACTTAAAAGACTGAAATCTTGAATTACTTGGTAATCAGTGCACCAGAAAGTCAAAAAATCGATAGTTACTATGAATACTTATGCGATCTTTAGAGTATTTTATTGTTCAAGTAAATACCCCTTAATAAGCATTCATTTTTAGCCCTTCACATTCTTTTCCATATATACCGATTTGACACTAGGCAAATTTCAGCTTATGCAGTATTTTATGGGTAGTATTTTTTTTGATCAATATTTTGTTGATGTAGCTTGTTCTAAACCTAATGAAAAGTTCACATTTTCAATTTTTTCCCTGTTGAATATTGAACTTTGTGACATTAAAGTCAGCATAAAATTAAGTTTACATTTCATGAAAGCATTTAATGATTTTTAGCTTCAGTTTAATGAGAGGGTTTTAACGCCTCCTACGGCAACTTTCAATGGAACCTGCGCTGGGGATCTCGATTCTGATTGGCCAATGAAGTGTGGGACAATACACAGTCGGATGCATGAAAACGCAGCTCTGTGCTTTCCCGTTTGTGATCGCTCCGCGGAAGAAGAATGACATACGTTTGAATCCATGGCCATGCCCATCTGGCAGCACTTCCTCATGCAGTGGCGCCCCAGGTTGCACGGGCAGCCGAAGACGTCGGTGGTGTTGGTCTTCGGATCGCGCTGAGTCCAGAAGGTGCCGTTTGGGTAGAGCGTTGAAGTCTCCGGATCCCACGCGCTGCCGTCCTCTCTTACCACGGCCCCGGGCATAAACTCCACCTCGACCCCTGAACAGGGCCTCCCGTCACCCGGAGGACCCTTTCCGCTCCTCCGAGGACCCCCTTCCTCCTCCCGGGCCAGAGTGGGACAGTCCGCGGCCAGAAGCAGGAGGAAGATCGCCGTCAGGGACATGAGTCGTCGCGGTGGTGACATGGTGGCGTCGTCCACAGGTCGCTCATCTGTCAATAGAAAGCATTTATCACGCAAGAATCTTATGAATTTCAGTCATGCCGAAAAACATCAAAAGTGCCAAGTAAGTTGAACGCAAGGTACATCTACATACTACTCCGCGAGCCGCCGCATGGGCGTGTGGCAGGGGGCGGTAGGTTACCAGCCGTGTAAAGATGTAAAAGTTTTGGAGGTGAAAAGGTGACAAGTCCTATGAGAGTTTATTTGGAGAAGCTAAATTTCTATTGTGGTCGCTTATTGTGCGCGGAAAGAACGAGTTTTTATACTAATCTGTTCGGCAGAGTATCGCTCTTATTTTCTCGCATCTGTCAGACTTAGTAATGTAGTGAGGCGTCATGTTAATATTCTCTGTGCCGCTCTGTAACACACCAGTTATTAATTTATCTAGCACAGGGCTGCAGAAAAACCAATCCTCTGGTCGATGACTGCTAATTTAATGATGAGTCTCATTCTCCGCTTGAGACAAGTGATTTGATACATCCAGTCCCATTCCGAGCCCATCGTTTTCACCGCATCAGACTCCACGCTGTATCATGGTTTAAGTATCGACTTAGACCACGCTTACATCAACATCGACATAATACCCTGCGAGCCGCCGTATGGGCGTGTGGCAGGGGGTGTTAGGTCACCAGCCGTGTAAAGGAGTAATTTTATGGAGATGGAATGGTGACATATATTATAGGAGTGTATTTAATGGAGCTGAATTTTTATTGTGGTCGCTTATTGTTCGCGGAAAGAACGAGTTCTTGTACCTATCTGTTCGGCAGTGTATCTCTCTAATTTTATCGCATCTGTCAGACCCTGAGATGTAGTGAGGAGTCATGATAATATTCTCTATGTCTCTCTGAAAAATATCCGTTCTGAATTTATCAAGCAAGCTAAGCCTAGCGTGCAGCCTCCGAGTCTCGAGTGACTCCCACCTCAATCCCTCTAACAGTTAATAATAATAATAATGATTTATTTAACACATACAGGTAACCCCAATTACATGTGTTATATTAAAAATACAATAAAATAAATAAATACTTACATGAATCAATCAGGAAAAAGAAAAACAACTGTTTAGGTTCTATTAAAAATACGAACATTTTCCTTTTTAGGGACACTAAAGGGTCAGAAATAAAATCAGCATCTTTATAATTATTCAAAAATTCATTAGCCTTGCGCATCATCCTAGTTAGCGGTTCATATTTACAGACATCCACCCGACTAAAGTGGCATCTGAAGAGTGGAGTGTGCTTAGTCCTCCTTGGAGGCGCATTCAGGTTGATCAAGCCAAGTGGATGGCTGGAATCCACATCATAATTTTACGCAGGAAGATTGCATCTGAAACCCTCCTTCTGACTCCAAGTGGAGTGAGCGTAAAAAATTTACATAAATTGGGGTATTCGGATGCTGTATTGACAGGACCATTATCCAGAGAACACAGCCATTTCAAAAATCGCATCTGTATTTTTTCAAGTGTCCTCTCTAACGTGACATGGTGTGGATTCCAGATCATACTACCGTATTCTAAAACGATCGTACGATATGATACGTACGTACGATACGACGATCGTACAGTATGCGGCTAAACATGCGGTTTAAAGGAAAGTTTGCTATCTAAAGTGATTCCTAAGTCAGTAATTGAGGTAACACGATCAAGAGGAACACCATTTAAGTGATAGTCATAACGAATAAAATTCTTCCTCAAAGTAAAGGTGGTAATTTTACATTTAGTCAAATTAGGATATAAATTCCATTCAACACACCAGTTAAAAAAATGTATCCAAGTCATTTAGTAAAATAACACACTCGTTAAGAGAGGTGACCCTGGTTGATATCTTACAGCCATCAGCATATAAAAGACATTCCGATTTCAAACAGCCAGGCAAGTCATTAATAAATATATTAAAAAGTAGGGGCCCAAAAATTGACCCCTGAGGTAACTTTTACAGGTGAAGACAGGCAACTTTCAACAGCCACAGTTTGGGACCTGTTACTTGAGTAGAACTGGAAAAGTTTAAGCAAGTTACCACAAATTCCAAAACACTTAAGTTTACATAAAACATAACCATGGTCAACCTTGTCGAAGGCTTTAGCAAAAATCAATGTATACTGAGACCATCTGACAACCCATTCCAATTGAGAGGGCCACTGAGTTAACATGTACAGCTAAGTTGGTAGAAGTCGATCGGCAAGGGCGAAAACCATGTTGTGATTCAGAGAAGTTTCCCTTACAGTTTGACAGAACTTTGTCATTGAGAATCTTCTCGAAAACCTTCGAAAATGTCGGTAAAATGGATATCGGCCTATAATTACTTACATTACATTTGTCTCCAGTCTTAAACACTGGCACAATAACTGCATTCTTCCACATTGGAGGAAAAGTATGATGCTTTAAGATTTTATTAAATAATATTAACAAAGGAAAACTCAATTCTTTTGCACAGGTTTTCACGATAGCAATCGATATTCGGTCGTTGCCGGGGGAAACGCTATTTTTCATCCCTATTAGCGTCTTAAGAATTTCCTCCCTAGTAAATGATATATTAAACACAAAATCCATGGGATGGATAGGAGAAGAAGATATAATGTCGTCTACGATATTCTGGCTGGAGGAAATGGGCGCATTGAACACACTGGAAAAGTGCTCAGAAAAAAGATTACAGATGTTCTCATCATTATTATCTATACGCCCATCTAAGAATACAGAGGAAGGTAGGCGCCGACAACCTCTTTTCCTACGTAAGTAACGCCAAAGAAGCTTAGGCTCATCCATTAAGGACTCATCGATATCATTACGATAAGACTTAAATTTGGAAACTTGCAGTCTCTTAAAGGTAGCCCGAAAATGTGAGAACTCAGCATAGTCACACTGAATTTTTGAGCGTTTCCAACGGCGAAAAGTCCTGCTCTTAGATTTTAGGGCAGCAATTAACTCACCGTCAAACCACACGGAGTATTTTAATGGATTTACTTGAAGTATGGGAACGCATTCAGAAATACAGCCACCAATCAAAGAGTAAAACATTTCGCAACATTCGTCCACAGAAGGTCAAGGATAATCCATGGGCATCGATCTAGGGTTGATTTGAAGTTAAACATGTCCACGCGCTTCCAATCCAGTCCTTTTGGACTTTTTCTGACACCGGATCAGCTGACATTTGACATTTAAAAGTATAGAGGCATGATCAGACGAAAGATCTGAACATTCAAACTTCCATTTCGAGCCGAAGGACGGACAATGTTAATGATAGGATCCTTCGCCCAAGACACTTCTTATAAGTTAAAAATCCCCCAAAATCAAGAGGGAGTCACGCTCAGAAAGATCACCCTGCAGCAACTCCAGGGAGGAATACAAAGCATCAAGGTCATCATGTGACAGTGGTGGAGGTAGGTAAACACATGCAATGAGAAGTCTTAGGAGTGACGTGATCCTCAAAGATAGTTCAACCACAACAATTTCACAGAAACTCTCAAGGTCTTATCGACGTCGAGCAGGGATCGTACCAGCAACTGCAATGAGGACCCCTCCACCTTTTTTACGTTCACGACCAAGAACACTATTTCTGTCCCGACGAAAAACGTTATAGCTGTCACTTTCACTGAGAATTTCACTATCCAGAATGTGTGGCCGTAGCCATGTTTCCGAAATGCAAATTACATCAGCGACATTCGATGCTGGGCCAGAAAATGCCATATTAAAGTCACTGAGTTTCTTACCACCAATTGGTCGAGCATTTTGGGAGTAGATACTAAGATTTTCCGGACCAGGACTTAGTTCAATGTCGCCAGAAGTACTCAAACAAAGTAATATGAGGAAGAAGACACTCGCAGGGACGCGGATTACCCGCGACGAGACCGAGAGACCGACGACCGAGGAACGTAACGGACTGATGTCACTGCACACCAGCATAAAGGCTGATAAGCGTAGGTTACAGGACACCATGCAATTTTCAGCAACAGTTTTCCTGCCCATGACGAATTCAACACTGTACATGTTAATTTTCAGTCGCCGTGCAGCAGAAAGGCATAGCTGAGACGCCAGGACACAGGCAAGTACACGGATCACTGAGAGACCGGACCCTTTCCGATTCATCATCACGAAATAGCAATAAGTTACGAAGGATATCACACAATGTTCACGTAAGCTCAGATACTTACACACCCAAAGTGTCCATGTAACCGGGGCCGTGGACGATCCCGCAGGGTTCCCTCCGCGCCAGCGAGCTCGGACTCGTCACAGTTGGTCTCACACGGGAGCACAGTCTCACACACAACCTCACTGTATGGACGCTGACTGACGACTGACACTAACACTATATGTTTGTTCGTAGCAGTTTTTAACGAAGCGTGCTGCTTTTATTTGTATTTTGTTAATTGTTTTGGTTACATTTTTATGACCAGGGTCCCAAATGCTCGCGGCGTATTCGAGGTGTGTCCTAACCAGGGCGAAGTAGCATCTCTCTTTCACTTTTTCATCCGAGGACCTTCCTATTATACGTTTAACAAAACCTAGTTTCTTTAATGCTGCGCCACATATGTTCTGTATGTGTAATCCCCACGATATATCAGAAGTTAAGGTAATTCCAAGATAGATGCCAAGATTTAGCCGTGCTCTAAGTCGATATTTTGACCAGGACTAAACTTACTCAATGAAGCAATAAATGATCGAAATTAATGTTCATCAATGTCTCTATTCTAACCTGCAACCCAGCGCTTGAGAGAACAGCGTGGAATTTGGATCTTTTTTTGTTCAAGCCTAATATAACTGTTATTAGAAATAAGATAGGGAGATGAGCCAAAAAGCATTATAAAGATGATGATGTCATAAAAAAAGAGTACTTCACTTCAATGTAATAAAAAGCATTAAAAAGATGATGATGTAATGCAACATCTTGGATTATACTGAACTTTTGACCTGGAACATGAAAGTCAAATAATAAAATTTTGGAAAGAAGTTGTTTGAATAAGTTTTTATAGAATGCAGAAGGATACTAATTTTTTGTTATTGACAATGAAAACTGCGGTAATATTTATGATTTGCTATATTAATGACATATACGTTGTTTTTTCCTCTGCATGTTATGCGATGATTGAATACTCTTCTTGCATGAGTTTCGGATCGGATAGTTGCAGGACAGGACGTAAACTCGAGTGGTGACTCCAAAAAAGAGAAATTGACCTTAAATAACCTTTGATGATTATTATAAACATTAGTTCTTTAAATTTCCAGTCGTGGAATTTATCGTTTTTATTTTATAGGTAAGTAATTTGCAATTTGTCGTAATTATGACTTAATGACGAAGTAATTTGTCAACCAATCTGTATGAATTTGATTAACAATGGTAATTTATTGAGTTGCTATTCAATTTTGGTATATCGTTATGAGTTTTTGTTCACAGAAACTAAAGGTCCACCCAAAGAAATTAGATTTTAGGCATCAGAGGTCAAAACGCAAATGCGCTGGAGAAAAGCAAGACACCTGGTAGAACATGAAGGTCATGCGCGTTTTGGGAGCTGAGGCGATCACTTCTTCAAACATGCGTACTCCTAAATTCTAAAAAAAAAATAGGTGATTGGCAGGGGTGCATGCAATACAAATAGCTAATTTCTACTTCCGATAAGCTCTGCAAAAGACGTGACGAAAGAGAAAATCAGACGAGAGTGCGGTGGTTAGCCAAAGTGGGACAGCTGACGTAAATATCTAGGTTACATAGCGGGT
This sequence comes from Ceriagrion tenellum, assembly GCA_963169105.1. Taxonomy (NCBI): domain Eukaryota; kingdom Metazoa; phylum Arthropoda; class Insecta; order Odonata; family Coenagrionidae; genus Ceriagrion; species Ceriagrion tenellum. The sequence goes on from OY720639.1 coordinate 14,517,861, forward strand.
CATGATAAATTCGGTGCGCAAGAAAAAGCCGTACATACTTTCGGCAGCAGTGTTAAGAACGTGTATTTCCAGAAGACACTCATGTAAAGCTGAAGTGCAAGATATAGATCTTTCATACAAAAGTCCAAATTTATTGAACAGCATGGAGAATTCAGTTCTAAGTTTCGAACTTGAAAGACAATAAGCGTAAATTTAAAGACTCACGTTTGTGTTTTGGTCGGATACATAAAATTAAGCTCTTAAAAGAATAAATGAACGAATATATTCCGGCAAAGGATGGGTAAAAGTTGATGATAGAGAGGGAGAATCGAAAGAGGATCAAGAGTTGGGCGGGGATGTGGTTATGGAGAGAGAAAATGTCGGGCAAGTGGAATAGACGGAGGGGAAAAAGGAAGGTCATCACGAATGGGGAATCAAATGACCAATAAAGGGGAGCACAATGGAGATAATTAGCGAGAATTGTGCTCCCTGGCGTCAAAATAATATTTTCCTTGACAAACTGAAACACACCGGATCTGAAATTCTCAAGCAACCTACGCCTAGCGTGCAGCCTCCGAGTCTCCAGCTCCTCCCAACCTAATCTCTTTAAAATCTATGAAACGCTTTAAATTCATTCGCATCAGTTGTTACCAAAGTCCACAGCTTCCTTCAGGATATTTATTAATTTTTTGGACGAAGTTTCAGGGTCCCAAGTGCACGCGGCGTATACGATGTGAGGCCTAGCCATAGAAAAGGAGTGAATCTCTGACACTTCATCATCCGAAGGTCATCCTACTATAAGCTTTTTTTTTATGAATATCGTATGGACAGTTATTTCTAATGCTGGAATAAATCCATGAAGCAATCACATAAGGGAATGAATATTCTTAGAAATATACGGATTGAATTCACTTCGAATAATTCAATAGTCAACCAGAATGGAAGATTACCAGATGGAAAATTGCGTTCCATCTGGTAATCCATTCCATTGGACCAGAAGCTAGAGATTCACTCTGCTAAATTATGAGTGGCTAACGCGTGACAGATTTGTTTATAACATTGCAATAAATCCAAGAATCGATCATTGTTTTTGAAGAGTTGAAGCATATTTATCTCGAAATGATGGGGAATATTTTAAATAGGAGGTGGAAGACTCTTAGTAATATACGGATTAAATTCACTTCGAATAATTCAAAAGTCCGCCAGAATGGAATATTTCCACACACACACACACAAAATTACTCGTAATAATTATATCTAATGAATAACAGCGATAATAGTTTGTGAACAGTAAGAAATTTACCAGTCTTGAAATGATCGGAAGAAATTTAAATAAGGAACTGATTATTCTAGGAGATGTATACGAATTGAATTCACTTCCAATTATTCAATAGTGAACCAGAATGAAAAATTTATCAATATAAAATTAAATTCTTCAGCAAAAATTAGATATTCAAGCCGTAAAATTTAGATTAAATAAAATATGAAGTGTTTCTTTTCCTATTGATCAACACATGAAAGAAGCGATGATAATTCTGAAAAAATAATAAGATTACATATAAGGTCTGAAGATTTTTTAAAATACAATTATTAAATGCACTCAGATAATTTTGAAGTAAACCGGATGGATAACATTCAGACAGAGAATTGCGTTCATCAGCACAATCTAGAGATTCATCTGAGAAATTTGAAATGTTTAACGTAGGATAGTGTTTATTAATACTGCAAAGAAAATCCAAAAAGCTATCATTGTTTATGAAGAGTAAGAATCACACTTGTCCTGAAATGATCAGGAGTATTTAAAAAGGGAGCTAAGATCCTTAGAAATATATGCAATAAATTCACTAAGAAAAATTCAAAAGAAAACTTGAATGGATATTTTTAAAATGTAAAATGAGGTTTTTATCACGATCTAGATATTCTAACTTCTGAAAAAAAAAATGATAACGTATGAAGAGTTTTTTACCAATGCTGCAAAATATCCAAGAAGCAATTTTTGCTTGTTTGTGAAGAGGAAGATGCATACCTGTCTAGAAATGATTAGAGGAACTTTGAAATTAGGACTGAAGACTCACACGGATTTAATACACTTCGAATAATTCAAAAGTCATCATTGAAATCAAATTTACCAGGTGCAAAATTACGTTCATAAGCAAAATCTATAGATTCAACTGCGGAATTAAAAAATAATTTACGCATGAAAAAAGTTTTATTGCTAAAATAAATCCAAGAAGCGATAAATGTTCCAGACGAGTTACAAGAATACATGTGTCAAAAGTGTCAGGAGAATTTTAAATTAGGGACTGAAGACTAGTAGTAAGATACGGATTTAATTCATTTCAAATAAATCAAAAGTCAATCTGAAAATAAAATTTTCCAGATACGAAATTGCTCTCATTAGCGCTATCGTGAGATTATAACTTCGGAAACGGTATCTTACTTGAAATATGTTGCAAAAATGAACTGTAATCATTAATACGTTTTATAAAATTACTTAAAACTTTTCTAAATCATAGGTTTCACGTTAAATTGTACCAATTACATATTTCCAAATTCATAATCGTGTGAGATGCTTTCAATTAGGTGTGTGTGTGCTGCTGCTGGTCCCAGACCCCCTCTGCAGTCCTTCAACCCGGGAGCGCGACTGCCGTTGCGTGCGCGCACCCCCGCTTATATGGCAGTCAGGCCAATATGGCCGACCACACATATTCACTGCTGCAGCCAATGGGAAATATTTTGATAAATGATATTGAATTGAATTTGGTTATAAAATAACGGCATCAAGAAAATGTTTTGCCTGAATTTAACGTGTTTTTATACCTGAAGTATGGAAAACATATCAAATCTCATGCAACTTCGGAGTGATGAGCTCTGTGATTGGTCTATTTACGCGAAAAAAAATTACGAATCTATATTTGATAACGGTGCTTCGCGCTTACGATGAGGAAATAGAAGCTGGTGAATTCTGCGAGTGCGTTCCTTGGGAGCAAGTGTCCAGTGCTCGTATAGACTTGAAGGAGCTAGGCAACACACTACCTTCCCTCAATGTACCCGCGCTCTCAGAAGAAATTAGGACTGCTTTATGAACGCGCGCACTCCGGTCTGATGTTTCCAGATTTTGCGAAGAACTTCTTAATTGAATAAGAAAAGCAGAAAATATTTCGCGAATTCCATTTTCGTTTGCCCTTTGCCCTGTCCGTCCGCGCCAGGAAAGATGTCATCAAACTCCTAAACTTATCTCTTGCAGCGGTGAAAATTAATTTTAGGAAATTGCCGAATGGCAATATACGCGTTAAGTGATTTGTCTCTTGACGCAGTGCCTACTCATGCGCCCGCGCCTACCAGCGTCGCCAAAGACCATTAACGCGCTTAACCAATTTAGAAAGGTGTCGGACATGACCCGCCAGCGACGACGCTCGTGTTCAACATAAGCTCGTCGTGTGTCACGTGATTCGGGTCAACATCATGGTGAATAAGTGTAGTGCGTTTGGCTGCAAGGAGAGATTCCGTAAAGGAAGTTCCGTTTCTTTTCACAGGTGAGTGTTTTTCTGTTACAATTAATGCTGTGTTAGCCATTAATATATTTATTACCGAGAAAGCATGTGTCAGTTGGAGTACATGTGTTATTTCCCTCCTCGAATTGAGTGGGTACCGATGGACGAGTAACGTGAATTCCCATTGTGAAATGATTGTCTCTTTGATCATTTACCTGTTAGTCTTTCCTTGATTAGCTTTCCTATAAATAAGGGAATACGAGAAAAATGGGTGGCCGCGCTAAGAAGAGAGAACTTTACCCCCATTTTTCACTCAAGGGTAAGCTCCAACCATTTCACGGAGCAGGATTTTGATCGGAAGAAGTTTGGCGGAAGATGGGTAAAACAAGACGCGGTTACAACGATTTTCACCTTCCCGCAACATTTGTTAAAGATGACAAATCCGAGGAAACCTCCAAAATCCAGAAAGGGCAAGAAATTTATGATGATCTGGTGTTTCAGATGCATGTTTGCATCTTGAATTTTCAAGTTGGTTGCCAATATTCAGGATCTATGTTTCCCCCCTCCCGTATGACCTGAGAAAATTCCCCGTTTTTCTTCGGTCCCTTGAGAAAGGAATTTTTGGACAGAACTCACTCAACGACAGCTTGTTCGCCAGTCATTATCTACCCGCGACACGGTCTAATCTTCATCCATAGAAATGAACAATGCAGATAAGGGGAATTTAACCGCTGAGGAAATGGAATGCGAAGTAAGTCTATTTCGTGAGAATGTTATACAAATGGTTTCCTGCAATGCTTAAGTGTTCAAAGGTACTTAATTAAAATTTCATGTGATCCTTTTTCAGATTAGGGCCGCTGCTCTCTTCTGCTAGGATTCCGACTTTGGCGATTCACCGTTTGCTGAGTCGGGGGAGTTCCGCTGTTCGACGCCCATTTCCACCGACAGGGAATTTCCTGGTGCATTTTGGTCCCCCAGCAATTGAAGAACGCTCGAAGATGGGTGGATGATGAAATATATCGACAGCTCGGCAGGTACCATTATAGTCGGCGAAGATGGAGCCTTGCAATCCAGGTGCTTTGACGTCAACCCTATAAATGTGAAGCTACCACTGTATACCTCGCTAAATCGACATAGTTCGGACTTTTGGACTATGCCGAATGTATTCGACTACACCATAGGTTCCCAACCTTTCTTGAGTCAGCGCCCACTTTTTCAGTCTATAATTTGATAGCGCCCCCCTTAGGTTAACTACATTGTACATGCTATATATTGAAAAACAAGAACAAATGTTTAATTTTTTTAAATCTTAAGATAGTGAAATATTGAAGTATTGTTTACAGAACGATTAAAATATGTTATTAATAATTAATATAATATTATTAATGAGACAGCTGAGCTTGATGCGATGAAACTAATTTATCAATATTTGGTGCCATTTTTGTCATTAATAACCTTAAGTCACCGCGTTCCACTATTGACAACCTGTTTCTTTTCTTAGTTAATAGATTGGTCACCATGCTAAACCCTCTTTCTGCTAAATATGAGGACGGAAAAGCAATGAAAAATTTCTTTACTGCAGCCCATAAGGCTGGATATAATATTGGAATTTGACGTTGAAGCCAAAATTCTTGATACCCATTTTTTAATTTAAATTTCAACTCTTCATTTGTTGACAATTCAATAAACTCCTCCTGCAGGATAATTCTTTGATTTCTAAGTTAGAGGATGGTTCTATGACCCAATCTGGAATGACCATATTGAGTAAATCCTCAAATCTAATTGTAAAGTCTTCTTTTAGTGCTTCCAAATGCTGGCAGTAAGCGAGAATGTCGTTATCATTAGTTTCCATTGAAGAAAGATTTGGAAACTGATGAAATTTGTTCTACCCAAATTTTGTTTGTAATAAGCAAGTTTTGACACAAACGCAGAGATAATTGCCTTGGCTTTGATCAAATTCAAATCATTCCCTTGCAGTTGTAGGTTTGTTTCATTAAATTTGTTGTATAAATCTGTCAAATAAGCAATATCGCTCTTACATTTCAATAAATTCACTCTTAATAAATCATCTTTGCTTTCAAAAAACTTAGTAACTGCTTCAAAGAGTTCAAAAAATCGTTTTAGACAAGAACCTTTTGACAGCCAACGAACTTCTGTGTGCAATAGTAACCGATTAAAGTCTTCGTCGTTTTCATCACAAAGCTTTCTAAATAATCTATCATTGAGAGCATTGCTTCTGATCCTGTTAACTGCAGTAATTACATACTGTAGCGAGCTGTGAAGGCGATCACTAAGGTGTTTTGCTACCAAATGTTGTCGGTGAATTACACAATGCACGGCGACTACATTTGGTACCGCTCTTTTCAAATATGAAATAAAACCACGGTGACGTCCAACCATTGCCGGAGCACCATCGGTAATAACGGACAAGATATTATTCAGAGGAATTCCTTTTTCTTCAAAATAGTGTTCCAAAACGCCAAAAACAGATTTTCCTTTAGTGTCCGTTTCTAACGTTCTTGCGAATAATAATTCTTGACAAATGCTTTCATCTTTTATGAAGCGAACGTACACCAGAAGTAAAGACTCGTTTTTTGGCAAAATAGATTCATCAAGTTGTAATGAAAACTCGGTAGTCTTCAAAAAATCAAATAGAGAACTCTCCACATCCTCGGACATATCGTGTATTCGCCTCTGCACTGTATTATTATTCAACGGAATTTTTTAAATTATATCAGACGGTGGCTTATGCAGCACGGTACGAAGAACTTCACTCAAAGCTGGAATTATCAATTCTTCGCCAATTGTGTGTGGTTTTCCCGATTTAGCAATGAGTAAGGAAATATTATATGACGCACGTAATCCATCATTTTCTTCTTTTGATGCGGCCAAAAACATATCACCCAAAGTAGGACGTCTCGAATTTTGATCTCTGAGCATTTGAAAGTAAGATATATTTTTATATTTTTTCTCAGGATGTATTTTGCTCAAGTGCTCTTCTAATCGCGAAGGTTTCATAGCTTCATTGGAAAACACCTTGTGGCAAATTAGGCACATTGGTAATGTCTTGTTTGTGGGTGATTGAATGAAACCATATTTTAAATATTCGACATTGTATTGTCTACATTTTTTCTTTGGTTTCGACATGGATCTATCTGTAGACATAGCACAATAATATGATTATTACGAGATAGATATGTACGGAAATATTGTAATAATAAGAAAATATGTTTTGGAGATAAACATTTCTGTATTTACTTATTTAAAAATCAAAGCAAGGTGAATAATTAATTTGCCAACAATTTTGAAAAATTAAATGAACCGCGAAATAGCGAAAATTTAACCATAACTGCTTATTTTGAAAGAATACCACAAAAGAAATATCATTCGTCCAGACCGGGACACGAACCCGGACTCCCCGATATCGTGCCAAGTATTTTAATCAGTTAAGCTACCTTGACATCCTTTTTCCTCTGGTTTTCTGGGGCTTAAAATTAACTACATATCATGAAGAACTGCCGTACAGACAATGTGACCAAACAGTCTTATTCATGCGCTTTACGGTACCATCCACGTGGTTAACGCCAACTTTAAAAACGGAGGTGTTTACTTACTATAACGAAGGAACAGAGAACTGGCACGAATACGACCGCTTCCTTAGGTCCCAGAAGCTTTTCTATTGACGCGTTTCAGGCAGAGCTAAGGGCTTACACGCGTAGACTTTACGTGTGAACTGTTCTCATAGGTGCAGTAGAATCTATCTACTCGAGGAAAACACCGACTAATAATCTACGCGAGGAAAATACCGACTCGCTACATGGTGTGCAGAAATGAAAACCATGAGACTGGGATGCTATCATATTCCTGAGCGATTAGGCAGGCGTTCCTAGCTAATGTGAGCTCGTAATGTCTGTCTAATTCCGCATTCTATTTTCTAACCCTATCATTCTTGAACGCATCGTATTTTCATTGCTACTAGCTATCTGATTATTTTATATTTTTAATTATAGGCATAAATTAATTCAATTGAAAGTTATGCTTATGTTTTATGGTAAATGGTAATTACATTTTTTCAAACTAAAGTTGGATACGACAAGTAGGGACCGCAGGACAGGATAGTTCACTCCTTTGTAGTACTTTGGGTTTGGTTTCAGTAATTTGTGCAATAATTATTGGACATTTAATAATATCTGCACGAAAGTTCACTAAAAAAATTAGCAATTTCACTATTCAGAGAGGTCTGAAAACACAAACATATCTATCCGTTAAGTTGGAGGAACGGTATTGTAAGATAACGAGAACTTATGCTAGATAATCTGTCAAGCTATAATTTTTCTCACTGATAATGTAAGACTGTTGATATTTCATGCATAGGAACTGTTTTTAAATGAATACCCCGAGTAACTTCTTGTCAATTATTACGGATTGCACTTTAGTGATGATTGGGCGCGTCAGAGCAGAAATCATAAAAAGTTTTGTTATTATTATTTTCTACTCTCTGCGTCAACCATTGTCAAACTTCATTAGCCAAACTATGAGTAAAAGCCGATGATGCTATCACACTGTATCAGTGTTAACCAAATTCGAAATAGTTCACTGATATTTGGAAGACTTTTAAATTAAAACGATGATGAATAAAATTGAGTCCGAGTCCCAGTTTGAGAAAAATCTTTTTCTCACGATCAGTGGTAATATTTCAAAATACTGCTATTTGAGTATGCGACCGATACACTTATAATTTGTAAATTTAGTGACAATATATATATTTTTTTACTTTTCTTTCTACTTTTGCATGCCTGCTGACAGAGATGTCTATGTCCAAAACATGTCGCTTTTATTAAAATAAAATTTCATGTATGCTAAAAGCTATGATGTATGCTATTTTAATTGAATGAAAAATGATAATAATAAATACATTCTTACCTATGTGATAACAATTATTGCACCAATTTGCACTTTCACTGAGGAAATTCCGAAACTATCAGGTATCAGTACTACAAAGACGACGGGCGATGGATGGCTGATGAATTTAATCCTCACACAACTTCTCACATACAAGCTCGTGGCAGATGCGCAGAGGATGATCTGGTGCCGGATATGTCCATTTTCTAAAACCCGGTCACTGCGGTTGGAAAAATAATGACTATATGCGCCCCTTCCTGTTTGTCTCTTCGCAGACTTTATTCTAATATTACAACGCGATTCGACGGTAAGGTGTACATGATAATAAGGGTAGCTGAGGATCTAACGTCGAAACGCGTTGTACTGTTAAAAAGAAGTCAGTGAAAATTTACATAGATTGTGTATATTCATTCTAAATGTACGATTTTACTATTTTAATGATAGTAATAAATACGTGCTTACCTATGTGATAATAATTATTGCGCCAATTTGCACTTGCACTGAGGAAATTCCGAAACTGTTTGGTACCAGTATTACGACGACAACGGGCGATGGATGGCTGATGAATTTAATTCTCACACAACTTCTCGAGTACAAGCTCGCGGCAGATGCGCAGAGGACGATCTGACAGGTCTTGATTTTTAAAACTCGGTCTCTGCGGGTAGAAAAATAATGACTGTATGTGCCCCTCCCAGATTGCCTTCGCTGCTAGCTTCAGATTGCAACTATTTCTATCTGTAGCTACTTTGTTTCGCATTGGGTGGAAGATTTCGGGCCTCGAGGTACCTTTTATCCGATAGCCTATTTGTTATGAATTGCTTCTGGCCAGAGAGGATGCCTTATTTGCTTTTATAATTTTACAAAGTAATGTTAGCTCGAAGGTTTCCGCGGCGAGAGCTGAGAAAGCATTTATAACAATGTTTCTGACACCTGGCACCAAAAGGCTGTAGCGTCAAAAGTTGAAGAATCGAAACAAAGATGTCAGTAATGCCGTCAGAGGCCATTAAATACGCCAACTGCTCAAGAGGGCGGCGGCTGGACCTCAACGCCCCCTCAATATGACTTGGGCACAGAACGCCCCCCTCAGACTTCTCAGCGCCCACCGGGGGGCGGTAGCGCCCCCGTTGGGAACCACTGGATTACACCGTAAGGAACGGTTTGAGGGGTCTTCATTAGCTCAGAAAATTGTGAAGACATTATTTTCGGGCAGGTGATTCGGGTCTCCCCGCAAGGTCTAAAAACCCCCCCACCAGGTCTGCAAGCCTTCGCTTATACCCTAGTGGGAAGTAGTGGGAGAGGGAAATGGGAAAGGGATGCGAAGGTTAGCGAACCACATCCCCAGCGAGGCCGACACCATGAGGCAGATTGACGTCAAAAGGACAACAATGGGCCTCCGCCTCCCCGCTGTACTCGCATCTGTTGGGTTCCCCCAACAATGTCAGACGAGTCCCCGTCAGTCTCGCTTTTGCGAAGACTTACCGCACATCTTTTGAGAACCGGAGGAAGCCGTTGCCCAAAAAATTGGGATTGGGTATCCCCCGACTCCCTTTTACGCGTAGGCGCCGTGCGGTCTGCCGGAGTACGTCATCGAATCAGGGACCACCATGGAGGGCCAATTCGGATCAATTCTGGTCAAAGCGTGGGTACATCCGTCATCTCAATACTGCTCGTCTACCCTTATTATCGGGCACCGGAATTCATTTTCAAGATGATGGCAATGGTATTCCGAGAGATAATTACAAAAATGGGTTTTGCTTGACTGCATTTGATCTGACGCCGGCTTTGGGGGCAAGCGCCAGCCATTGAAGTCTCCAGCACCATGGAAGCCTAAGATTGGAAGTCAGATTTAAAAATGCTTTGGCAGAAACCATAAACTGTCTCCTGTACGCGGAGTTGAACAATATTCTTGAAATCGATCGATACCGCAATGTCGGGGTAGATTACAGCAGCTTAGAGACGGACGCTGTTGCAAATATTTCTCAACATAGCAGACGTCACTTCCGAGATTAAAACAAATTATAATTTGTATACGTCAAATGTGTTATTTTGTGACATTTAAAACGAAGCAAATGGTTTCTTTTAGTAACTTACGCAATTATTAAGGTTCAGAATAAACTTGCATTGAATTTCTTAAAATAGTTGGTGGCTTCCGGCGATACTTTATAGAATTTATTGAACATTTTGAAAGAATAGAGTAAACGTTGTTTTTCCACAATGAATTTAATAACTTGCGACCATGGTTTCAACGATTAACGTCACCTGATGATGACGTGAATCGTCGAAACCATGGTCGCAAGTTATTAAATTCCTTGTGGAAAAACAAAGTTTACTCTATTCTTTCGAAGTGTTGAGTTTCTTTTCAAAGTGAAGCACTCAAGAAATCATTACCTTAATTTCTTAACACCTTCTCTTACATCGACGGACACGGTGAAAATTAATTTTAAGGACATTCCTTAAAGGAAATATATACGTGCTCGGCGGTTAGACTCTCGATGCAATGTCTATTCACACGCCCGCGTCTACCTGCGACGCCCGAAGACTATTAGCAGACGCCATATTTTCCGCCCATCCGCTCTCCCCTTCAACCCTCCCTTACCCTTGGGAAAGCATGCAAATGAGGGCCTCAAGCCACCGGTCAGTATCATTTCAGCAGGCATGGGTTCGAGGGGAGAGGAGTTCCAGACACAAAGGCCATTTTCGAACCAGGCAAATCAAGCAATCTTCCCTTGGAACCTAGTACTCGGATACTATTTTATCATTGCTACGTGTGTTTGTGTGATGTTTATTATTTTTTTGCGGAAAAATCGACGAATTCGCTAAATTTAAAGGCTTTTCAAATGTGAAAATACTGAAAGATTTGGTACCTAATAGTTCTGTGAATAATTCAATACATTGCACATGTTCCGTCTTTGTTTACTTCATTGAACCTACAAATTCTGTTTTCCTCGCTCTGGAAGGAAAAAAAATGATCCCGTTGAAAGAATTATGGTCCGATGGAATGTACTCTCAGGTAGCCATTATTTCTTTGGAAAAATTAGTTTTAGTTAATGAACATTATAATTGTTAATAACGCTGAGCATTGGAGAGGTTTTCTTTTGCATTCATCAAAGTAGAGGGGCAATAAACCATTAGGGTAAATATAATTTGTTTTCAGCTTAATTATGTTAGTTACAACGCGCGTATTTATCAGCCAGCAGTCGAAGATCATAGGTACTTTGTTCGGAGTGTAATACATTAATATATTGTTACGTGTTTTTTCATACAGGCAAAAAATATTATGATGCCTTATTGTGCATAAAGACGTTGATTGTGGTGAAATACAGTGAGCGATATGTCGTCCACTTTAGCAGCCCCAAGTAATCGAAGCATAATAGTTAATCACCATATTATGGTATGTGAGAATTATTTTATTCATAAGAAATAAGATTTTAAAAATAATATTATCTTTTAATTTGCCGTTTAAGATTGGGAAGAATTTAAAAGAAGTAATCCACTTCAATCACCCACAATAATTATGGACACGGATGGCGCTTTTCGTATGTTTTACGAGATAAAGACCGCATGACGTCTTTTTCATCGTAAAAGGGCTACGAAAGTGTCAAGTAAGGATTTCACTCTGCTTGCCTATGAATCAAGATATCTTGATATCAGTTTAACTATGCGTTTGCCAAGTTCGAAAACGGCCAAAGGATGGCTGAGGTCAGAGATGGTTCCCGCAGGCGTCGACGGCGCTCTCTGAGTCCGCCGAGTAGAGGCACTGCATTATCCTGATATAGTGAAGAGGCACTGTATTATCCTAATACTGTGCCTCTACCTCCGAGCAGTGGATAATATCACCGCCCGACACATGAGCCATCCGTCGCCCAGAAGAAGAACTAGAAGCTGGTGAAACTAGGGACTGCGTTCCTTGGGAACAAGTGTCCAGTGCTCAAATAAACCTTGGGGAAGTTGTCAAAACACCATCTTACTTAAATGTGCAAGCACTGTCGGAGGAAATAAATGCTGTTTTAAACACTCGTGACGCAAACATTTTCCTAAAGGTGGAAATAAGACTGAGACAATCTTGTGATTCAGTAAACAAAAATCAGTGGAATGTGATGAAGAGAAATATAACTTGTGTGAAAAATATTCAGTGAATTGAATTAGTATTGAATAATTATCGAAACAAACATTATTAATATTCTTGAATCACAAATTATATGATTTAAATGCTGTCAGTTTCCTTATTCTTTGAGCTAAATTCTAATCAAAGGCTCATTTTATTTATTAATTTACCATGTGCTGTATCGCTGAGAAAATAAATAATTAAAAACCCTCGATTGTCTTTTATTGTCTTTATCTCCATGTCCTTAAACGTTTACCACGTTCACAAGTATTATTAAAAAGAGCATTGAACTCAATGTGTTTCCTTCTATTTCCAGCTACCAAGTCTCTGAAATTCCGCGCAATAAAATTATTCAACCTACCCTTACCCTCCCTCCTATGCGCTCAAGTACCACGTGCACTTCAGCTGCCAAGGTGGTCCAGAGGTACGCAAAGGGTTAAGGAACTTAGTAAAATCTTCTCGGGTTTGGCACCGGGTAAGGCTATTAAAGGCCTTTAATAGCCTTACCCGGTGCCAAGCCCGAGAAGATTTTACCGCAAGGGCCGTTTTTTTACCTCTGACAGGCCATATATTAAAGACAAGTGAATATAAAAAATTATTTTATTACTAAAAGTTGAGTAAACTTTTGGTTACTTTTCGACATAACCACCTTGAAGATTGAGGCATCTGTCGTACATGCGGACAAGTTTTACAATACCCTATTCATAAAATGTTGCCGCCAATATATTTAAATGAGTCTATACGTTGTCTTGAAGCCCCTCGTTAGTTTGGATACGCTGCCCTCCCAGCCGCTTCTTCAGTTCAGGATAAAAATGGAAGCTACTTGGCGCTAGGTCGGGACTGAATGGCAATTTATCGAAAATGTCCCATTGAAATCGCTCAAGGAGCCGTTGGGTTGCACCAGCACTGTGAGGACGGGCGTTGTCATGGATGGGAGCGTTGTCAGTCAACATTTTAGGTACCCAGCGAGCTCAAAGTTTTGTAAAGCCTAAATGTTCTCTAACGACAGAGTACAGAGAAGATCTTAAAACTTCCGGAAATTCCATAGACAAAGCACTTATGGTGAACCTACGGTTTTCTTTGACCACTTCGTCAACTCGTTGAATACGGCCGTCCGTAGCGACAGACTTGCGTCATTGACACCCTTAATCATTCACATCAGTTCGGCCATCTTTAAATTTACGACATCATTCACGCACAACACTATCACTCATTAAGTTTTGCCAATACACTCAGCTCATTCTTCGATGAATTTCTGCTGCACCATTCCCTTCTGTTTGCAGGAAACGAAAAAAGCTTCGGAATGCCCACTTGGCGGGAGAATCAATTGAGGCGGCCATGTTTATGTGACTACTGCTCAGCACAGACTGACGACTTTAACTCGGTAGTGGCAGACGTGAGGTGCGGGAGATGTGCAGTTGTCGACTGCACACACCACCTGCCTATCGCTTGTCTGGCGTTTATGCTGAGCGATCCGAGGTTGAAAAATACTCCCCTCATTCCTCATATGCGACGTCACTGGCTACCCCCGCCAGGGAGAAAGATTACAAGACTAATTATCCTCTAATTACCACCCCCTAATTAAATAGACGCAAAACAGGGTTGGAGGTGCGTAGGGGGAGGGGAGGGGAGGTAGGAAAGCGGAAGGGGGTGAGGATATAAGGGGAGAAGAGGCTGGGAGGGGTGTCATGCCCCTAGGCTAGGGAGGGGGAGGATCCTATAGGAGAGGGGGATAAGGTGGAGAGGGGAAGGGAGGGGAAAGTGACCCCCGGAAGAGGTCGTTGACCCAGGGGGGTGGGGAGATGGAGGGGAAGGGAGGAGAAACGTGCCCCCACTAATAACATAGGCCTGCGATGTAAAACATACAAGGGAATTGATAGCTAAACTTCAGTATTTCATAAAATTCAGTATAATGTAAGTTTTGGTGCTGATTTATCAAATAATGACGAAAATTTTCTATCACGTCACGTTTTCTTGAAAAATCAATTTTATTTGGATTTTTATGAACATTTACCAAATTTTTTTTTCGGTGTTGAATTTCTTCCCTCCCTGCCTGACCATCATTTTATGTAAGTTACCTTAATAAAAGCGTATTAAAATAGTATGTTGGTGATTTTCTTTTAGAAACTGCACCATAATTTGATGTAAAAAGTTTCAACTCAGGGGAACTTATTGTTCTTCTCTCGACCAGAGGTGGCTCGTGTGATCTGGCAACAGTGGTTCTATCCATTTAAACCTATAAAAATAATCGATTGCTGAAAAATCAATTTGCCTCACCAAGAATCGATTATTTTACATAGATTTAAATGGATAAAAACCACTGTTGCCAGATAATACCTACATGCAAAATTGTTCGAGAGAATTCCTTTTCAAATAGGATTTTTAGCAAAAATATCGATATTGATATTACAAAAAATCCTGACGTGATGGCAAAAAATGGAGGTCATTTTCGAAATCAGCACACCAATGAACATAAAAATCAGCGAAAGCTTCTCTTGTATTTTTCAAAAACTTCAATTTCGCAGGCCTGTGTAATTAGAGAGTATCGAGTTTCACATGGTGGTTAGAGTACTGGACTCCCGTCACGAGGCCCCAGGTTCGAATTCCGGCTGTGGCGGTGACTTTCTGTCAATGGAATACTAATTCATTCTTATGCTCTTTGCGCGTAATCTACACCTAAGTACTATCCTTTGAGCCAACAAATGGGCGTGTCGCAGGTGTTAGGACACCAACCGTGTTAAGATGTAAAATAAAAGGTAACTAGCTGACCTGTGCGAATATTTCGCACAGTGTGCGGCTTCTACCTGTTTCTTCCATCTTCCTTCCTGTTCTTGTGCCTGTCAAATATTTTGCACAGTATGCAACTTCTTCGTGTTTCTTCCTTCTTTCTTCCTGTTCTTCTACCTGTCGAATATTTCGCACAGTATGCAGCTTCTTCCTGTTTCTTCCTGTTCATATACCTGTTTCTTCCCATTGACAATTATATTTTATTTATGTTCGTGTTAGAGATACATAACGTAAACTTTAACGGTAAACGGTCACACTGATTGCATGTAGAATGTGAACAATCTAACTAAACAATCTGTTAATAGATTGCGCCTCCGACAACCTTTTAAGCACGTAACCATAGCCAACATATCAGTTGATTATATTGTCAACAGATGGCACTGTTAAATTTTGTATATAGTTAGATAAACGATCTGTTAATAGATGGCGCCTCCCACAACATTTTAGGCACGTGACCATAGCCAACATATTAGTTGATAATATTGTCAACAGATGGCACTGTTAAATTTCGATCATTTTTTTTTAATTTTTAAACAAATACATTAATTACATATACATTTTTTTGTCAAAATTGGGGAACATAAGCTTTAAAATGACGTCTGAATCATTAATTTTGATAAAAAATTAAGAGAGATATGGCCTATCCACAAAAAAACACCTTTGAGAAATAATATATACGGATGGCGAGGGAAATAGGTATTTGATAGGAAGAGTATTTTTGAGTGGAGCTAAGTTTTTATTATGCTCACTTACTGCACATGTGATGAACGAATGTTTGTGCAGATCTGTTTCATAAGGTAGCTCTCTCTTATTTTACCGCTTCTGTCTAGATATGTAGCGTGGCATCAAAATGATATTCTCCGTGACAAACTGGAACACACCGGATCTGAAATTCTAAAGCAACCTAAGCCTAGCGTGCAGCCTCCGAGTCTCCAGCTCCTCCCAACCTAATCTCTTTAAAATCTATGGAAAGCTTAAAATTTGTTCGAATCTATTTTTAGCGAAGCTCACAGCATCCCTCAGAATATTAATTAATTTTTTGGACGTAATTCTCTGTTTAGGGTCCAAAATGCACGCGACCTCCACGAGCCATACCATGCCATGGCCTATACATATGTATGGCCTAACCATAGAATAGGAGTGCATCTCTGATACTTTTTCATCTGAAGGTAATCCTATTATAAGCTTGAGAAATCCGAGGAGAAATTCGAGTTTCTTAATGCCTGAGCCGCGTATGCCCAGTTTATGTGGAGGACAATTCTAGGAGCAGCACTCCGCTCACCAGATGTGACGTTGAACCGTACACTTTTGGAGAACGCCGCTGGCATATGGGACCCTTACGAAGTTGGACTAATTTCAAATATAGATCAAATACACCGGAGAATAGGAGGATAGTTTAATATAAATTGTTACGATAGCGATAAATACGAATTGTTACAGTGTTAAGAAGAGCAGTGTTACTGAATTGTTTAAGGATTTAGGATGGAAACTCTCAAAGGGAAAAATATAGATTAAATCTTTGACGAAAGTTTGATGTAGACAACTTTTTGCCGGACGTTCAACATATTCTGCTAGGAAAAAATTATTTCGGTAGAAATGATCACGGGCATAAAATCAAGGAAATAGACTGAAGAAGTAATAGATTAAAAATGCCATTTGTCCACGTAAAATAACGGACCATAATAATTGCGATAGATCAGTTCTGGAAAACTTTGTCCCTCAGTTGGAAAAGTAGATTTGCCACTTATGCTAAATGTCTGAATATCACTATTAGCTACTAACCCCATTTGAAATCGCCTTAATACCTTTATCGCCTTTTTTCATCAGTCGCCTTAATAATACTAACCAGTAGTTGTATCTTAAATAGTATACTGCGTAGTAGCATGTTTGTTTACGGAGCACCATCTTAGTTTCTGGTCTGACCACGCATTGTCACCCTGACAGCTTTTGGCCTGCGCCTGACATCCGGGATTCAGATTTCAGAATTAGGGTGAATGTTGCTTGCCTGGAGTGGAATCACCCCGTGCCACTCACCTTAATAGTGGCTGGTGCAGTATTTCATAGATGCAGATGAGGATAAGAGATGAGCCGTTAAGTATCATTAACCCTTTCGAGACGGAGTAGTTCTCTCCTTAGCGTGATTGCTGGACTGAGCCCCAAGACACTCTTCTGTCCCCTCTGTACGGAGCATTTTTCAAGACGTCGGTTAAGAAGGGTCTCGCAGGTAATCACACACTCTCAGCTCCTACCCTTTTTCGACCCCTCTCAGCAGGGACTCCGCATTATCTCGGACTCTGGAGGTAGTTGGGCTCCCTCCTTCCCGGGTTTAAAACCCTCCCAGCGGCATTGGTTCGCGGTCAATTTATGATTTATTTATACGTATTAGGTACATGGATAATTGCTGCTTGCTCTTAATTTGCGGAATTTGAACTGAATTCCTGGTTTTTTTCTGTGCTTTGTCAAATTTTAAACGAAGCTCTAACGTCAATATTAACGGATTTAATGCAGCAATCATTTCCATTCCGAAAATGTGCTCCTAAAATATTCTTATTTGATTCCAAAACCTTCCACAAACCTCAATACTAAATTGGAATACCTTCTTGGAAATGCATTAGTAGAGGTAAAAATTTCATTGTTAAAAAGCTCATTGTGTTCATAGCTAGGACTACCGTGGTATTTTTTGGAAAGTACGCGCCATCGCGGGCATACAGAACTCCTGTGGAGCTTCTCTGGAATTGCATCCATCAGTATAATTAGGGTTTTCTCCGAATATTTTAATGTCCCTCCTTTCATTTGGAAAATACGCTCCACCACGGGCTTACAGAACTCCTGTAGAACTTCTCTGGAATTGCATCCATTGGTATAAATACGTTTTTCTCGGAATCAGTTAATGCCTCTCTCGTTCAAATTCCCACAATTCTTTTTGAATATGAACTTCCTCTTCACTTCTGTCTCAGTCGTTCTTGGCTTCAGACGACTTCAGACAAAATATTGAAATATATTATTCCGAGTATGCATTATCAAGTGTTGTTATCATACTGAAATCGAGATTTCAGTTAATATTTATCGTAGAATTTCGTTTAAAAATTGTAAACGCTCATAAAAAGACAAAGAATTCGATTCTTAGTTTATAATTTTTGAGAAAGGAACAAATATAAATTTCGCAAAACGACTGAATAAACAATAGTATGACCGCGGTCCCTTGCCACAAAGAGGGGTATTATACGACGAGGGGTTCGAGTACCTGTCCCCGTTTTTCGAGGGTAAGGCCTAACCCCCGCTGCGTTGGGTCCTGAAACTAAGACTTCGGGAACCCGTAACCGTCATAAAAGGGGGGGGGGAGCAAGAAGCCGAGTATTTTCGGCATTCGTTCCCTGGGTCAGGAAAATCTCTGCCGAATATTTTCGGCCTTCGTCTCCCTGGTCAAGAAACTTACTGCCGTATATTTCCGTCGTTAGTAGGGAAACGGTTAAGATTATGTGGGGTATTATACCAGAAAATGAAATTAATTAACTATTATTGAACTTTTGGCCTTGAAAATGAAGGATAAATCCTAGTTAACGGTCTGACCGTGTATTGTCATCCTGACAGCTTTTGGCCTGCGCCTGACATCCAGGAGAGCGGGCGTGGTGCCGATATCAGCTGGGATGAGTTTTGAATGACTGGCATGGAATCAATCCGTGCCAGACACCATAGTGGTGGTTTGTACGGTATCTCGTATATGTATATCTTTGGCGCCTTTCCAGCAGGCTGAAGCCGACGCCGGGATTCTCCCAGCTCCCACTATCCACGCCTCCACAACATCCCTCCTTTACCACCCTAGCCAGCCGTCTACAGGAGCGTATTCGACCTCAACCGGCGGTCGCCTTCCTCAAATGATCGATCATCGAATTTCACGTACGAGGCGTCTCCCTTCATCGTACGATGGTTGAAGCCATTTTTGTCTATTATCAGATTCGCGTTCATCTTTGCACCCGTGTTCTCAGAAGTTATGTATAAAGATATAAGCCAAGTAACAAACGACTTAGCGATTTAGTTTTTTTTTTAAAGATTTAATGCTATCTTAAGACATAACCTTCTGGAGCATAAATGCTTCCTGCATTAAATCGATTTCTTACAACAGATTTTTTCTCTTAACCTTTCAGTACTAGAGGTACATTTTAGTATTTCACGTTCTTTTTTTGAGTACCCAATCCCTTCTTTTGTGTATGAAGTAAAAGTCCAGAGGTACTTTCCTGGCACATATTATTAGCTGTCTAGTTAAAAATATGCTCTAAAGAGTGCGCTGGGCGCAAAAATTTCCGTTCCATATTCCGAAGCTCCTTTGAAAATTTTGGCCGACAAGCAACCTGTTTTCAAAAAATTGCGGTCTACTTACAATTTGAAAATATGTGTTCTCCTTTTCACATATAATTTATTATGTATTAATATTTATTATAAATAACAAATTCATACGTTAATGTCATTTATATGACATAAAATACGTTTCTATCCATTATTTTAAAAAATGTGTAAAAGTGTATGTGAGTATGAAAATACAACCTGTCTTCACAGAAATGGAATGAAAAAATTGAGCATATAGCGCTTGAAACGCTTCACCACGCGGAAAGCCGGTTTCTTATTTAAGTGAATCCCACTCACCGATTTCCTAGCCGGAAGCGTCGACGCCTGAGAGGAGTCCTCATCCGAAACACCAGCGTTCAAGATCGAGGATTGGACGGGCACTTGGTTTCTGTCAGACACACTCGACAGGCACAATCGACCACTCCCACTATTCCTGTGACGCCCAGAATGCACTCAAATCACACTCGCGGGCGCCGGAGGGACGATTCCCGCCAAAAAGTCAGAGTTAATGCGTCAGAATCGAAACGATTTCCGCCCTTATCCGCGCCAACAACGCTTCGTTTCCGAGATACGGGATCAACAGCGACTTCAACGGCACGGGCAACAGTCGCAAAATGGCGCGAGTACGTTGATTATCGCCCGCGGTCGGCGCGAAGCTTTTCACGTGGCCTATTCACTCTTCGACAGGCTCTGACGAGATGTGAGGCGGAATACCAGAGGAAGCGAAGTTGGGCACCACACAAAGGGTGGGAGGGGGAGGGTTTTCGCCCCTCCAGCCCCTCTCTGTGCCCCGGACACAGAGAGGGGCAGCGACACGCGACGCCGAACGAACTGCTGCTCTTCCTCCTCTTCGCTGCTGCGATAGCTTCCCGAATCGTTTTACGCTCATTTGGATTTGGAAGGGGAAATGAAGTGTGGTTGGTGGAGTGGCGCACAGTGGTCCCAAATCGAAAAGAACTGGCCAAAATTAATACCGTCGTTATTTCACCCTACTTAGTAAGTATACTCCAGTCCAAAAAAAAATTTACCACCTCAAAGCCGAAAAATTTCTAAGTTCCAAGTTGACGTCGATGTGACAACGCCGGACCACGCCCCCTTGCGCGGTAAAGCAATAAACGCACGGGACGGAAAAGAAGCCTTCTTCGGAACGTACGTAACGAGAGGAAACACCCCTCGACGAAAATTTTCAGCAGAGAAGCGTTATTTTTCAGATAGCGTTCAGAAGCAACCAGCTTCTGAACGCTCTCCTGAAAATATTATCCGCCCGTGAGCTTTTCTCCCACTTCTTCAGATACTTAAGGGAGAATATTTTCTGCATGAAGCGCGTCAGAATATTTTTGGCCGTCTCGTCACCGTTTAGATATAGTCTTGCCATCAAATAATCTAGGACATATTTTTTCTTTAGAGCCAAAGAATCTCCCTTTTTTTTCAATAAATTTCTCGTGCACCTCATGGTGCGTAAGATTTCTGATATCCATAGCAACTCGTTTCACACGATTGTCAGAGCTGAAACGAGATATTTGAATCAAATAAGAGGATATTCGGTGCCTATCATTTTTAGTCATTGCAAAAATACTCAGAAGTGATGAATAATTGAAATTGGAAAAGGCATGAATTTAAGCTTACCTCTTGGATTCGGGCGTATCTTGAATGTTAGATGCCAGGGAGACGAAGCGTTTCTTTCCACTGGGCAACAGAATCTTTTCGGATCAACACAGTACTGAGCACACTTGTTCACTACGCAAAGTACTGGGTACAAATGAGTCGGGAGACTTCACCGTGACTATGCCTAAAACTACGACAGTGGTCATGGTGAGGGGGCCGTAATCCTGATTCTTTTTTTTTCCAAGAAAAATAATGCACGTGCAGGATACACGCACCTCCTGTGACCAGAGTGTAATTTGTCCCATCCTCGTCTATGGACTCTTGAAATGAACAGCATAGACCATTTCGTCCGCGAAATCTTTTGCGGGCGGCACAGTGGCAACAAGAGTATTAGGGAACATTTGTTGCCCATGCCCGAAGGCCTAATCCTATTTCCAGAATATTGCAGTGGAAAGGACCCGTGAAGAAACTCCACGGAATAAAAATACAAAATTTTTTTGAGGAAAAGTATTTATTGATCACAGTCAATTGCTCAAATTGGAGTTCTCATAATGTTTTATGTATCTGTTTAAATCCACGCATATTTAGTCTCGCTAGGAGTATGAAAACCGGTCCTCATTGATATACGGTGATTTGGAGGAGACCATGCAACACGAATTATGTGATTTAGGACATGAAATTTTTAAATGTATGGAAAACCATGTAAAGTATACAGCAGCACGAGAGTGTAACCATCGGAATGGGATTCCTTCGGCGTTAAAGCGACCCGGTCACCGGCCGACCGCAGGCCAACAGCCCGCAGCGGCGCGGTGCACCGCTCAGCTTCAAACCTTCTAGATGTCAGAAAAGCAAATATAAGCAAGATTTTTTTTCCTAATTATATTGTAGAAACTTTCCTCATTGATTTCACATAGAAATCGTGGAGGAGCACGGAGGAGCACAAAAAAATATCGATACTTTAATTTTTTAAACCACTCGAAAATAGCTAAAATTATTAATATTTTAATATTGTCATAAATAAAACTAAAACGAACCAAAATTACCGGGATACTACGCATAAAGGTCCTAACTTACTTTAAAAAATTTGGAAATTCTCATCTATGTTATTAAAGCCATCTTCTCTATAGGTGTATTTCTCTAAAATTGACCAATTCGACGCTACGGGCGTTTAACCCTCGACACACCCAAGTTTGACTGGATACACACACTAATAGACTGAATACATAGACCAATTTAGTACTTAATTTTGTAGGCCTGAACAGATCCCGCGCAGTGTTGCTACCGACAAAGAAAAATGTAGAGGAGCCAGGTGATTTCCGGCCTATTACGACCTCATCAGTGGTAACAAGAACTCTCCATAAAATACTAGCAAACCGGCTATGAAAAAGACCACTGGACCCAAGACAGAGGGCATTTATTCAGGTAGATGGTTGCAGAGAGAACATTACACTTCTTGATCTAATGCTTCGGTATCATAGAGAAAATTCCAAAACATTATACTTGGCCTCAACGGATATAATGAAAGCGTTTGACTCCGTGTCGTTTGCCGCCTTGAAAAATGTAATGGCAAACAAGGGGATCCCCAAAGAAATGATTTATTATATATGAAACTCCTATGAAGAAGGCTCAAGCCATCTAGAACCACAGAAAGGGAAATCTAAAGAAATAAAGCCAAGCAGGGGGACCCACTTTCGCCTACCCTATTCAATTTCATAATAGATGCGCTCTTGTCTAGGATAAACAACGAAATTGGATTGAGAATATCTGACGTCAACATAAACTGCATGGCATTTGCAGACGACTTAATACTAGTAACATCAATGCAGCAAGGCCTTCAAACACTATTAAATGAAACAGGGGAGTACTGAAGGAAATGTGGCCTGGATATTAATCCAGGGAAGTCCAGGATTATAGCACTCAAGAAAATTCCCAATACGAAACAGACGGCAGTGGATACGAAATGTACATACATTGAAATAAATGGGAATCGTATTCCAACTCTAAAAAGGTCCTCAGAATGGAGATACCTAGGCGTACCATTTAAACCGGAAGGAAGACTCAGAAACAACTTGAGGGAAACTCTCGCAGAAAAGATCGAGAAAGTACAAAAAGCACCACTCAAACCACAGCAGAAACTCTGGACTCTTGTAAATTTGATTATACCTGGAATGTTATGAGTACTCACTACAGGAAGCACAATGCTAGGTACCCTTAAAGCAGCTGACGTGAAAATAAGAAGAGCGGCAAGTAAGTGGTTCCATCTTCCCACGACACTCCGAACGCGTATTTCCACGCAAGTGTAAAAGACGGTGTCCTGGGCATACCCTCACTTCGATGAATTGTTCCTCTCCTGCGGAAACAACGGATCGAAGACATCCTGAGAAGATATGAACAGCGGATGGATGTCATGGATGTGTTTCTAAGAATAGAAATACTAAGAACTTCAAATAGACTAAAAGAAGACACCGTGGCTGTTAAAACAACAAAGTAAATAGAAAAAATGTGGGCCAAAAGACTCCATACTTCAGTAGATGGGTAATGCGCTGAAGGACTCTGCTGAGGTAAAACATCAACACGACTGGGTTAAAGACGGTACAAAGTTCCTGACGGGAAGAGATTTTGTCCAGTCAGTGCGTCTTCGTATCAACGCGTTGCCGGTGAAGTCACGAACAACTAGAGGAAGAAACGAAGAGGATCGAGCATGCAGAGGAGGTTGCGAAGCTACTGTGAGGACATTCAACAGGACATCAAGGAGAAGGAGGTTAAAGAAGTTAAAACATTAGGAATCACGCTAAGTTGCAGGAGAATATGAAGATGGAGCAAATGAAGATGGAGAAATATGGAGCAAGAAATCTGCGGAGGCCCTGATTGAAAATAAAATTATCAGCCAAGCAGACATCAAAATCATATCGACCCGTGCAGTCATTGGAGGGATCGCCTGCTTCAATATATTCATGAAGAATACAAGAACGAGAAGAAGATTGAAGAAAGGAGAATGATGAAACCGGATGTTGGCTCCAGACTCGGTTGCTACCTCCGTGAAAGGTATAATCAAAGAGGTGGGTTTCAGTGGATATTGCCTTTCGTGGCCGAGTCCCACAGTACCTGGGCACTACACCTAGCCCAGGTCTGCGTAAAAGAATTTCCCCCTCTCTAAAATAAAAAAATAGGCCATATCCTGTAGAATACGAATACACAATTTTGAACTTCCTAGTTAAAACTTTTAACTCAAAAGAGGCGGAAATTCTACTTTTGTGCAGCTTTTTTCGATTTGGGACCACTGTGCGGCGGGGGTTGGGTGGAGGGATGCGAAGGGCGCCCTTGGAGGAGGAGAAAGGGGAAGGACCCTAGGGGGGGGGGGGGGGCGAGACACAACCTGCGGCCCCAAGGTCAACAGGCTCTTTCCTTCCCATGGTCAGAGGAACAGAGGAAGACGGATGGAAGAAGATTGGGACAAGATTTTGAGAAGAGCGTAAATAGGCGAGATCTCTTCGTTGACGGAGGACCACCTCCCTCTTCGAGCTGCCATGGGAATGGGCAACGCCAAACAATCCAGGGAATGTTGCACATCTACATAATATCCCGCGAACCGCCGCATGGGCGTCTGGCAGGAGGTGATAGGTCACCGGCTGTGTAAAGGTGTAAGTTATTTTGAGATGAAATGGTGACACGTATTATGGAAGGGTATTTAGTGGAGCTCAGTTTTTATTGTGGTTGCTTATTGTGCGCGGAAAGAACGAGTTTTTGTGCCTATCTGTTCGGCAGTGTATCTCTCTTATTTTATCGCATCTGTTAGACCTAGAGATGTAGTGAGGAGACATGATAATATTCTCTGTGTCGCTCTGAAAAATATCAGTTCTGAATTTCTCTAGCAACCTAAGCCTAGCGTGTATCCTCCGAGTCTCTAGGGGCTCCCACCTTAATCCCTCTAAAAGTTGTGAGACAATATATGTATACTCGTAGCAGTTTTTAACGAAGCGCGCTGCTTTCCTTTGTATTTAATTAAGTTTTTTGGTTAACTCTATTTAACCAGGGTCACAAATGCTCGCGGCGTATTCGAGGTGTGGCCTAACCAGAGCGAAGTATTATCTCTCTTTGATTTTTTCATCCGAGGACCTTCCTATTATACGTTTAACAAAACCTAGTTTCATTAATGCTGCGCCACATATATTCTGAATGTGTAATCCCCACGATATATCAGATGCTAAGGTAATTCCAAGATATTTTACTGTATCTGAAGATTTTATGTTCACTCCACCCACAGTATAGGCATGGCATTTTTGTGATGACTTTCCCAGGAATGTAGGCCTAGATAGAGCTTAAATAGAGGGGGATCGGGTTGGTGTTGTGGCTAGAGTACTCGCCTTCTACACGGGCGGCCAGGGTTCAAATCCCTGCATAGGTGGATGTTTTTCAGAGGAAACCCAATCCCAACTAGAGTGTCTTGTGGGGGGCACTTCCAAGTACAGTACTCCGTCTGTCGGATGAGACATTAAGCCATGGTCCCCTTGGCACCTTTCCTTAAGAGCAGGCTAATGCTGATGCCAGGTTTCTATCCACCCTTCCTCCCTTACCTATCCCCTATGGTGGAAATGAACTTATCTGTCAGTCGCCTCCCCAAAATCCAATCCATTCCACAGGGGCAAGAGAGTTTAGTTTCGACGATGACAGCAAAACCAGTGTTTTACCTTTGACATTAGAATTGGCACGACTGTATGAAGCAGAGTTGCATCAGCTTTGAAACCACTGTATCAAAGTGTCAAAGCTAGCATTATCCTCCTTTATGTGTCCATCATGTTAAGTTGTCATCGCCATCAAACTTACTGATGAATGGACAGGTATGTGGTATCTTCTAAAGCCTGGTCTGCACGTAACGTTTTGTCGTCAGCCTTGCATGTTCATACCAGATTTATCAAACAAAAAATTACGTTTCGACGAAAAGTTGAATGTTATGCATGAACTGAATGAGGTTTGACAAACTTGCAAAAGACTGGAGCTTTGTGTAATTGCAAGACGGCAGACAAGTCGGTGCATGTATAGGCGCGCGTTAGTCTAATCGGTCAAACTTCTCTTTCCTGGCAGTCTGTTCTCGGCGACGTTGGAGGTTGTAACTGGTGTTTTTAGTGCATGTTATGGCGTACGAAAATGGCATCAGACCTACGGCACTGGTCTCACGACTTTTTTACGGAGTTCATCGATCTCTGCCGAAGCTTTCCTTCCCTATGGCAAGTGAAATCAAAGGATTACAGCAACTGATACAAGAAAAATCAAGAATATGCCGCTTTGGTTAATAAGTGCAAAGAAAGGGGATCGCGAAGCAACTAAAGAGCCGGTTACCAAAAAGATCAACTCATTTAGAACAGTTTACCGAAATGAGTGTGCGAAAATCAAAGCGTCTAAGCGTTCTGTCGCAGGAAGAGAAGAAATATACACACCTTCATTGTGCTACTTTGATTTACTTTCCTTCTTGGATGACGAAGACCAACTACCGAGAAGATCACGGACAAACATCCCCAGGAGCAGAGAAAGTTGTTTCATACGTTACATTGTAACGTTAACGTTGCCGCAACGTTGTGTGCACGTTTAACGGCAACATTACTTTTCGACGTTGTGGCAACGTCAAGTAACGTTGCTATATGCAGTTTTCATTTCGAATTTCCATTATTTTTATCACCATGCAATGTTGTGGTAATGTGCATGCTACTGTAACGTTGTGCCAACGTTAAGTCAACGTTGCGACAACATTGTCACCACCTTTTCAGGTGGGAACTTTAACGTTGTGACAATGTGCATGCAACGTTATGTAACGTTGTGGCAATATTGGGAAACGTAACAACAACGTTTTGGTTTTCCCATTGTAACGTTGCTTCAACGTTGTGACAATGTTCTCTGCTACTGGGGAATATAAAGCTGTGAAAAGGAGTAATAAAAATCTCTCATTTTCATAACCAACGGTGTTATTTATTGCCTCAGTTACACAAAAGTTAACAAATTGAGTTTTGTAAATATCTTTAACAAAGAAAAATAGTATGCAGCGTTGTTATTAAATAATGAAGACAATGGATAAACAAAATTAATCTTTCAGAGAGAATTTTTCTAATTAGTGTCATGTTGTTTTAAGCAATATATATGTACTTGCTTCATGTACAAGTTCATTCCCGTCTTAACTGCCCTTTTTTACATACGTTTTTAATTACGTGATGGCCTTGTCTTGACATGGTACCGATCCTTCACTGTTGAAGAATATTTTTAATTTGTCTCTCACAACTCGTGCGTTTTCCAGAATTATACCACGTCTGCTAGGTTAAAGATTATGCATAATTTCGGGATAACATCTCGCTCCTAATACCACAGAACCATCCAGAATATTTTCGGCGTCGATTACATCAGGTGACGAGTAGTTACCAGAGCATAGCCTCCTTAAAAATGGTGCAGCTCACAGCAAGTTATGACTATGATGTCAACTTAGTTAACGTCCAAATTAATGGCAGTTTGCAAAATGCGGAAACGAGATGCCATTATTCTAAATGTGTTTTCAATGACACGTCGCGCTCTTGATAAGCGATAATTAAAAATTCGTGTGTCTCGATTCAAGCTGCTTCTGGGATAAGGTTTTAGAAAATCGGAGCGTAGTCCGAAAGCTTCGTTGCCGACAAACACATAGGGAAATACTTAATTACTATTTGAAACTTTCACTGCAGTAGGAATGTTGAGACTATAACCTTGTGTCAATCTTATTAATATATATAAATCTAGTGGTGTCTGTCAGTCTGTTACTCAATCACTCATAAATCACTGAATCGATTGAAACCAAATTTGGCAGGAAGATACTTGATATATCTGGTTTACCCATAGACTATAGAACAAGGGCCTTGGGGCCCCAGAAGGCCCTCAAGTGGGCCCTTTCGTCGCCCAAAATTGGCCCTGGAAGATAATTCTTGCCTGTATTAAAAACCCATAAAATATACCTATACTGAATATACAACAATCATTGGGTTGTAAGTCACGCTAGGGCCCCAGAGGGCCCACTTTTTACACATGGGATCAGTGAAGCTTTTAAGGAAATTGGGACTATGGCCTCTGGGCCACAAGGGCATCGTATTGGGCCGTCTGGTTTCTTATGTGTTTGAAAAACTCAAGTCTAAACATTTTGGTTCAAGTGCAGAGGTTTCTCTTTTTGCATATTTTAATTAGTTCTACTAAATATAGAAGGCTATAGTTTTCGTCATTAGATGGATAAAAGATTGCAGTTTCTAATTTTTTATTCAATTTTCTTATACGGATAAAAGTTCCGTATAAATCGCGTTTTTTATGTCAAAATCATGAATTTTACTTCTGTCAGCAATAGGATATTTCTTTGGTAACCGTGGAATCAGCATTAGCTTTAGAAAGGAAATGGGACCATTACAATGGCGGCTGGGTTTCATATGTAGAGATATGTATTACAGTGGAAATCTAGGCCGTATACTGAAATGTTGCTAATTACGATATTTTCAGGATATTTTTGCCTATTATTGGCAAAATTCATTTCAAGTGGACTAATTTAAGTTGGACCCATGTAAAATAGGTGAATGCCACGATGTTATATTAATTCGGAAAGCCTCAGGAATGCAAATGGCCTGTAGTATAGTTTCTATCTGTTACTGCAAAAGAATGTCGAAACTCGGTAAGGATAATATAATGCTGTTTTTGTCTGCTGAATTAAAAACTAAAACTAAAATTATAGCTGATTTGCCTAGAAAAAAATACACCTCATGAGTGACTCGAACCTATACCTATATGCTCTGTCTTTCTTTCATCCCCCGTTGTATTTCAATGGGTACCTTTGCTAGTTTATCATAAAATTTTGTGTTTGAAATGACTTCTCCGTCCGAAAGCCGGCCATTTGTTCCAACATCACAGTAGATAAATTCATGATTAGCGTTGGCAATTGCCATGAGTACAATGCTGTGGGTGTTTTTGCAATTGAAATATTAAGATCCACTATTAGTTGGTGGTATGATTCTCACCTGCTTTCCGTCAACTGCACCAAGGCAATGAGGAATTTCCCACTTTGTGTTGTATTCTTCAGATATGTCCATCCATTCCTTTTCAGTCGTTGGAAACTGAAAAGAACAAATAAAAAAAAGTGAAAAGGTTTTCAGCTCCTTCAACACCAGGAGGGGGAAGAAGGGAAACTGTGAGTGAAAATGTGTCACGCTGTGACACACCATCATCCAGTGGCCGATCTTCGATCGCAAGGAAGAGGAAACAATCCAGCAGTGATCCAACTACTGAAGTTATTCAACTAGTTGGAGAGAAATTGAAAGCCATTCGTTCCGATGATGAATTTGATTCTTACGGGAAATATGTAGCGCATAAATTATGTAGTCTAAAAGGGCACCAAAATATCGTTGCACGAAAGCTTATTGACGATTTTATTTTTGAAGCTGAACCAGAAGCAATTACGAAAGACTTTAAAGTTGTGAACTGTGCTGTTTCTCATGCGAACGGCACGAAATACTCAGTTAATACCGACAAGACTGTTCAATGAGGTAAAAAAATTCCGTACCAAATGCTCGTACATATAACTAAGTATATTTTTAAGTTATAAAATTATGGCTAACATTTCCCCTTGCGCAATGAACATCCACTAAAACATACTGTCTTACTTACCGCAGGAAAATAGATAAATCCATCGTAGATTGCAGAGGGGTAGGAGATATTATGAATAATACAAAATAGTCATATATTGGGATGGTAAAATTTATTTAAATATGCTCAGTCTGTCGTACAGACAAAAAGTTTTTGTTCGAAGCAGATGAAGAAACGGAGATGTTTAACTTGGAAGCCAGTTACCGGATTTGCTTATGGTGGGGTAAAAGCAGCAGGCCATTTTCTCTTAGGGTGCAATAGCAATTGATTCGATGATGCATTATTAAAAATGAAATCATCATATTGACAGAATACCTTCGCTTTAAAAGATCACTCAGTTTTATCAGCTCATACATAAACAACAAGTGCCTATCACGTTCTTCATCTTCACTCGAACCAATACTTTCGAAAGTTTCTAATATGATTTCCAAAGAATCTTTTCTGGACCGTTGCCCATTTGAAGTTGCGGCATTTTTTAAGTACCTGTTTACAAGATTTTCCAGTTGAGACCAATATTGAAGCTTGCAGTTGGATTTCAATACCCAAGTTAAATCAGACCTCCTGAGAATAAAACCATTTAAACATACCTGTACGGTCAATTGTTTGTCAAATTTGATGTTGGCTGTAACCTTTGGTATATGTTCACTACACACAGAAAAACTCAACAAACTCTCGTCACCACACTTAAACATAAAATTACCACCGACAGATTGTTTTCCTGGAAACTAGACGTAAGTGCACTGAAATCACATAGAACATCACTTTGAAGCCACTTTTCATGCTCGTCTTCCACTCGAGTCATGTAACGTTCTCTCCAAGAAGGAGCTTCCCTAGAAACACTGCTCGTTGGCTTGCTTAACCCTTTGAGTGCGGCCTGACGTGATATCACGTCATGGTTGTCTTTACGCCGGTGCTGGTGACGTGATATCACGTCAAGGGTGCCTGAAGTGTTCCAGCTTTCACTGGGGAACTTTCACTCAGCCCCCTAGTGAAAGCTGGAACACTCGAGGTACCCTTGACGTGATTTCACGTCATCAGCCCCAGCGTTAAAAAAACATGACGTGATATCACGTCATGCCGCACTCAAAGGGTTAAATATTTGGGTAGGTCTCCGAACAAACGAGGAACTGCACCGGGAAGAATCACTGGTCGGCTTCTATTCCAAGTTTTCGTCTCCCCTTATTTATATTTGTAGGTCTCTACGCGCGATACATCTTTCTCTTCGAAACGTTTAATGCACACAACTGCAGAGGAAGATGGAACCCATTCCTTCCTGGGAATATTCCGAATCCACCTATCTCTTTCAATACTCGTTGAGGGGGACCTGAGCACCGAAACATATTCCGAAGAGGAGCTGTAATTGCTTTTATAACCCGGAACACAGCACTTCCTCGGCATCTAATGGAGAGAGACAGAATATTAAAGTCATCATTGCATACAACTTTCTTGATCCCACTTGATTCTAAGTGAGGACATTTTTTTCGATTTATCTGCAAAAAAACCGCAATATATACCTTACCTTCAACTACAAGTATAAACATATGTTTAGAAACGTATGTTCCAGCGCCAGGTCAAATAATTACAGTGGTTTGAAGAGGAAAATTAACTTCAAGCAAGAATCTCAAAGATCGCACTCATACGCACGTAGTTGTACCGGCAACAGTAAACAACCGTCTCTTCGGCCTCTTCCGCGTAGTTGCCAAATATCGTCACTCCGGCCTGTTTAAATATGGCCGTGGTTGTACACAACTTAATTATGAAGTTAAGCCTATGACAAGTTCAGGTATTAGGTAATATAAATGTCAAGAATTCCTCAATGTTACCAGGAAGTTTGGCGTACTACGCTAATTTCGGAGAAAATCCAGAAAATTATGCCATCCCTATGCGCTGGCTCATCGTTTAGACACTAGAACTTTCAGGTTGGATTTTATTTTCTCCATTACATTTACTTTTTTTGAGCAGTTAATGTTAATTTAAAATGTTCTAGCCAACTGAGCGTTTATATTAACTGATTGTGAAATTTAAAAAAATATTTCAATTTGTGTTATCAAATGCTTGAAACGTCTTATCTTTAAATGAGAGAAACAATTACATATGCTCAACAAAGATTTTACATAATCATTTTCGTCAAGTTTAACTTTATTTAAATAACAATTAGTTTCACTTTCAAAAACAAAACACACGTACATACATTTCATTTACTTACCTTTGAATATTCCTTTTCAGAACGTTGTATCAGTAGTATGTCACGTTTCTGGTATGATGAGGCTCAACGCTTGCTTCGAAATTATAGCCATATATTCAAGATCCTTGTAGCTCCTTCCAGTCGCCAAAAACCCCTAAGGATGTTAATTCGCGACTGAATGAGTTATAATTCTAGCGGCATCCCGATTGTTTTAGTTATGTGCATGAGACTTTAAAAGAATACTGCTTTGATTTGTAATAGGCCTTATTTAGAGGAAAGCTGAAATATCGTATTAAAAATGAATATAAGGAAGACTAGTCTACGAAAAGATTTTTTAATCGAATGCCGAGCATGGAGTCGTGCAGCGATTATGCCTAAATAAGTAATTAGATTTATGAAACATTTTCAACAATATATATCACCAGAAATATCTAAAAATGCATGCGATTGTTGTATTCCAATATTTTCTCAAGTAAACCCTACATTTACATTTATTTCGACGTTAATTAATTTCTAAAAACTTTGGCAACGCTGTACTGAACTTTGTTGATGTCGTTAGTGACTGCTGTTTGTTGTGTGTGTGGTGAAGTGCTTTCCTACTTTAAACACATTGAATAAGTTCTTTTTAGAAGTTCTCATAATACAAAAGAGTCCTTTTCAGGACTAAATTAATCACTGATTGGTGTTATTATGGAGTTCAGTACTGTAACGCACTTTGTACATTGTTTTTGTACATTTTAATTTAATTAATAGTGGTCATTTGTGTGATTTAATCCATTCTAATGGTGGACGAAAGGTAAGGTAGCGGATTGTGAAGTGGAAGGTACGAGGTTCGAAACTCTGGAATGGAAGATATTTTCTCCGTTCTTCATAGTTTTAGTTTATAGTTTTCATAGTCTCTAACATCTATTGAAAATTTTTTTTTTTTCATCATCGTAACTCGCTTTAAAAATATCCCCCCCCCCCAATAATAGAAATGGCGGATTTCCCCGTTTTTTCACTGTTTTTTTATCTGGCTCCTAGGTTTACCACCGGAAACGACTGCTTTTCACAAGTTAAGTTAACGAATGAATGTGCTTTATTACGTCGTTGACTTTTTGTCGTTATAATTATTATTCGCCTCGATACGAGCCCTCGAAGACGAATTTAGGTGAAATTTGGGACTTTTACGCGTTTTTCGAGCTCTAGCGTCTGAACGGTTGATATAATCGAAAATATGACTGGCTATTTTTTACATGATCTGTTTGGCTGGAGCAGTAATGCACAGTGCGTTGCAAACGCTGCTTGTGCCCTCGGTTGGAATTTCCAAGTTGGTGGCGTATTCTCCACGGCTAACATCGATGCCATCCTGATGTGCGGCGATCGCGTTTACAGGTCTTTGCGGGATCAATATTGCGTGAGTGAATCGCGGTACCTGTTTCCCGAAGAATTGCCTTGGAGTTTACTTGTTTTGGGCCAAGCAGTGAACATCCAAGTCTTATCCCACGTGCACTATGCCCTCTATCCTGCGTCTCGTGAGGATATAGAGGAGAGTATACGCTTACTTTACAGCAAGAAACAAACAGTTTACGTCATTGTTTAGAACGTTTCGTTGCATACAAAAAATTGAATGTCATAATTTAGATCCGATCGACCGTTTAGACATTGCAGTTCAAAATTGTGAGAAATTATATAGAAAAAAGAGTAAAGAAAGTAATTTATAGAGATGATGGGCTAATGGCATTAAGAATAGGAATGTTACCTAAGGTCATAATAATGATAAATGCTGGTGCAAAACTGTCATTGTATTAACTTTGTCGTTTCATTGACGTTAGTAGAATATATTGTAGTGCATGTTGGTGAAAACTGACCCACTGCCACACACCCTTGAAATGACTTGCAGGGTATTATGTAAATGTTGATACCTACAGTCATCGGACAACTGCCAGCAAAAGTGAAGTTTCCTACTCAGGAGAAGACTTTGAAAGTAATAATTGGATAAGCTTTTAGCCAACTTTAGGATAGGATTTACTTCTATTTACTTAAATTGATGATATTTATTTACGACAGAGATGCTAACTTGAATACAGAAAACAATTTTAATGAAACTTTAGCACGTACTGGAGAACTGTCAATGAATTATATGAGAATTTAATATTATTTTAAGTACTTATTTATATTTTGAACCACTAAAAATAACAATGAACACTAAAGTCCAAAGAATAATTTGCGTTTTAGGAAGGCAGAAATTATTAAATTGGTTCTCAGTTTTAGCACAAATTGTTGTGCTGTATTCATCCAATGTATAGAGTTCTTTTTTTATTTTTAATGCCAAGAAATGATGTAATAAATCTCTTTTCTAAAGATGGAACTCGTATTTTGATGCACTTTCACTTTCCAAGGAAAAGGAAGAGAAGTTAGATAATCTTTGCAAGTCTCTAGACGTGCCAACTTTGAAGCGGCCTCAGGAAACAAAGTTCTTAAGCGAATATTGTAAGGTGAGCTTAAAACATTTCTCCTTATGGCATTTTAAAATAAGCATTTTTTCTTCAATAAAACAATTGTTACCGTTCTGGAACTAATTATCATCGGGCGTACTTAATGGAAAATATGGGGAAGGTTTCAGTTAATCAAAATTTAACTATAAAAACTTACCATAGTTTTCTGGGCACTGATGGTTCATTCGCAAAAAATGTTGTTAAAAAATGAAATTAAAAATTATAGTTAAGCTATTATTTTATATTTTTTCTCAATTTTTAGCTATAGAATATTCAATAACTGCCTGACCAAATAATAAATATTTCATTTGGCTTTTATCTCATTATTGTATTTAAAATTAAGTGATACGAGGGGCACTATTTATATTTTGAGCTAATTATAGAAAACTAATTTGTCATTGGAAATTGCTTTATTGTTTTTGAAAATATTCTCCTTTATGATTTATACACTTTTTCATGCGTTTGGACCACATGTAGCATTTTTTCGACTCTGCTTGAGACGTCTCCAAAACATGGTATTTGAACGCATCAACGGCTTCTTCTCCCGACGAAAATCGTTGTCCTCACAATTTATTTTTGCCGTTCTAGAACAAAAAGAAGTCATTGGGTACCTATTCAGGACTGCTCAGTGGATGATCCTATAATACGATTTTTTGAGTGTTCAAATAGACGGTTGTTTAACTAGACTTATGAGAGCTCGTATTGTCATGATTAAGGAGGCTGTATTCAATTAATTGCGGTTAAATGACGAAAAACGGGGCGAAGAATCGAGATATCGAACGACCTTGGGTTTCTGTCCACCCACCCCTTCTCGCGACACAAAGGGAACGGGTTTTCCCTATCCCTCTAAACGGAAGTTTCGCCTCCTCTTACAGCCTCCTTAGTCGTGATGAAGGATAATATCGGACAGCTCTTTCTTGTTTTCCTTGCTTCACCGAAGACTTCCGGCAAACAAATGGTTGCATACCTTTCATAATTTCCCTTTTTACTTTTCTCTATAAGCACTGTTGCCATTTCACAAATTTTCCCAAAAAAACAAGTGACCATTTGTTTCGAATTGCTTCGAGCGCGAACAACTTTTGTTGGATTTAGTTCAACTTGAAACACCCACATAGTCGACTGCTGTTCACTTTCCGGCTCATACGCACAGATCCATAATTCTTCACCTGTTATGATGTTATGAATGTTTTGTAAAGCACCACCATTTTATTTATCGAGCATATGTTTCCACCAATCGGCATGAGCATCTTTTTCAGATTTTTTCAAATTTTGTGGGATCTAACAAGAACAAAACTTTTACCAGGCTAAAGGATCATGCAATATTTTATATATGCTGGTCAAACTAATGCCCAAGGTTGTCTCAACCTCACAGTATATCACATGGTGATCTTGTATTATTCGTTTTTGCACAGTTTCAATGTTTTCTGGCAATACAACTGATTTTGGATAACCATCACGACTTTCGTCGGTGGTCGGATGGTGTATACGATTAAAAACTTTAATCACAAACAAAAAACAAACAAAAACAAAAAAAATGATTTAAACACTTAGTGTTTACAAGGCTCAAAATATAAATAGTGCCCCTTGCCATTATCGCCAGTGCCGTAAATTCTGGCCTAAGAATATGGAATGGTATTCCTGACAATATTATAAAATCAAACAATGTATACATAAAGTTAAATCCGAAATGTTATATTCCTTGTATATAAAATATTATTGTAGCCCAGTGTGAATTTCATTGAATACTTCATTTTTTGTTAATTTCTATAAATATCCCTCTCAATCTCACTAATTGTTTATATATTTTATTAGCTTGCATTATAATAGTTGTAAATATTTTTGTATTAATGAATGTATAATTGTTCATATCTTTGGGTACACCTGTTCTATATGCTTATTGAATGTTCATATTTGTTATCTGTAGTGTCCTGATAAATACTATCTTTGCCACAGAGTTTCTTCTGATAAATTGTACTTTGTTCCAAAGGATATGAAATCCTTGAACAGCAAGTATATTGTTATTATTAAATTTAAAAAATCTCATTAATAGTGGCTGAAATTGGTTTTTCTCGAAAATTATAATTCCATGAATCATAATTCAATGTTTTGCTCCAGTCTCAGCCATATATGAACTTAAGTTTCATTTTGTTATTAATGAATGTTTGGGACCTTATCAACTGATAATCGGTTCTTTAACCCTCATATGGATTCTCGGCGCCTTAGCGGCGCTCGTGGTTTTAAAAATGATTTAAAAATTTTTCATTCCGATGGATCTATCTGAAACTTTCAGTAGTCTATTTTTTCTGCTTTCTTAGGCTGCAAATATATTTTTGTGTGAATAGTGTGCATAGTTTTCATTTTATTGGCCTCTAATGAAAAAAGTCACGTAGTTGGATTTACGGCGCCGCTGCGGCGCCGAGTGTTTCCTCGTCGCAATGTCATGGATTGCACTCTCAATACTAATTTAAAAGTTATTATGTTTCGTATGAAATGGTATCTTCTATTTATAATCATAATATTTAAAAGTTTAAACTTTATAAACAAAATTAAATTGTTTAACAAAGGGAAAATTTTACTATGCCAATTTTGCTTCGTCTTTTATCTAATAATCATAATTTTTGCCTGTTTATAATGTTCATTGACAAAACTTCATCTATTTGCAAGTATAAGTCTTTGAAACTTATGGCTAGCCTAAGGGTGTTTTTTCCATGGCCTCCAGGATTATTTTGTTCGGATACCTTCTCCTCTCCGCGTCCGCGTACCTGCTGTGGTGATGGTCACCTTTGGGGATATCCCAGGGTTACTATGTATAGAATTATACCAAACAGCAATTCCAAGAAAATTTAACCACAATATATTTTCACAATTCATTCAATAACGCCTTTTTACCTTCGTGTGGAAATTTCACGGTGAATGAGTAGCTGAGACTCGGGACGACTATTCAGAAGTTTGACTGACCACCGTGACGAACACATCACACGGTTGGTGTTATGCCTCGTACCTCTCATTCGAAAATATTACTTTGCGGCTGCGGTAGTCTTCACAAAATTGCTGGCGATAATACTATTTCCGAGGACGTTACTGTTTACCTATGGATTGACATTGACAAAACTTACATGGTAAAAATCTTTTCACGATGAAAAAATACATAGACGATTTACCACACAGTGAAAATTTGTAAATATATTTCTCGTTTCATTGTGTACTCAAATGCAAAGAGGTTTGAGTCGACCAATGTTTATTAGCATGAATGGGTGAGTGAGGAAGAGAAAGGTGGGTAAGTCCATGGAGGTTGTTTTGAGGTGAAGGGGTGGAGATACATGGTGGTGAGTCGACTGCCAAGGATCAGGGAATACCGGAATCGTTAGGCCAGGTAAGCGTAGAAAATCCGTATTGTGCAGGAAGGTTGAGAGTGCAAGGAGGCAATTAGACACAAAAGGCTGCTCATTCTTTACCCTTCCATCGCTGCGTGAGGGACAGGGAATCCGCGCCTTATCGCAAAGCGCCCCGGGGTGGCCCTCCCTTCATTCCGAGGTCTAGCTCGGGTGGGTCGTTGGAGGTGGGGAGAAGTTCAATCAGTTTTTTGGGGGGAAGAAAGTAGGCGGAGGATGACAAATAAGGAGGCTTAGTGGGAAAGTACGGATGGTCTCAATGTTTGGGTCAGTGCAATGCTACGGAAAGAAAAGGTGAGGGGTGTCCTCCCAGCATGAGGGTATTTTGGTCACCCCAGAACACTAGCTCCTTTTCCATCGGTCCCTCACGCAGCGCCGGACCGAAGAAAATAGACGCCATCGTATTCCATGTTTTTTTTCCATTTCCTGCTCCTTCTTCCTTACCACCTACAATCCAAACTTCTTAGAAATAATTATTTTGGCCTTTCCCACCATTTCCGAAGCAAAACCTCATCTGCCGCACTCCCCCGCATCACTTTTACCTGTCAATCTCTAAGGAGACATCCTCAGTGAGGAAATGGGCTCCACTGTAGGCCTAAAATACCGGCTCTTCTAGCCCCCTCTCCAATGTGGCGCTGAACTCTTTGACGCGTCGCTGACTGTCCCACATTCCTCAAATTTCACAACCCATATGACTTTCATCCTTTCTTTTTTTTTAGAAATTGCAGGATATAAGCTCCCAGAATGTCCGTTACATTTGCCTTGATCGTCAAAATATAGCCCTTAAAAATCATGGCGGTACCACTCGTCTCTTCTCACTTCACCTACCCTTTTTCAATTATTAATGTTTAAGAACTCAGACTTCTGCGCATACTACAAAGATAAAACATGTGGGTGGACGTAGTGAAGCAAAATTATTTTACATGGGCCCATCCGACTTTTATTCGGTCCTCATTTTTAGTATTTGATTACATGAAAAATAAAACAATGTGCACATGATAAAGCGGAGTTTATCTAGCATTGCATATTAGAAAAATTATTTAAAACAACCATTACACACGAAATTAAAACCTTCTAACTAAAAATAACCGTCTAAGGGACCAAAAAGAGAGAGTATTATGACAACAAAAGGAAAAGAATGCAGTGTTATAGATTTTTAGCTATAACTTCTGTAATAATGGGTCAAATCTTGCAAAAAATGGTTAAAAATAAATAAAATAGAAGTCACTAGTATTATCAATAAGAAAACATGATAAGAAAGGCCAAGTTTGAAAGATAATGACAAAATATAACGCAGCGCCGCTGCGGCGCCGTAAATCCAACGACGTAACTAAATTCGTAAATCCATATGAGGGTTAAATTTGTTTCATTTCATATCCTAAACTACACAATTATAAGCATAATAGATAGATTTTTGGCGATTGACAGGAAACATAAAACAGTTATTACTTATATGTGAGATAAGGGTAATAACTCATAAAATTTTTATATTCATATAAACATATTTTTTATTTTATATGAACTGATGAGTAAAACCTCCACGTGAGTAAGATACTTTCGTGCAAAGCGCTGGTATTCCCACATAGCACAAAATATCTACTAGATATCTACAGCATGTCTTCAATGTCTTAATGGATATTTTAAATATCTACTAGATGTCTAGAATATGTCTATTTTAAGCGACGACTCTTATTATATGTATAGTGCAATTAGCCAAAAAACACCCGAATCTAAAAAAAATGTAACTGCTATGCTTTTTGGTGGATGGATAGATGAAGTCATTGTACACATGTGCACCAAAAAAGCAAGGGAAATTCTTCTGGCAAATGTTTATAAAAGCGATTTAAAGTTAAGAAAAGTCGTTTTTTAAATGATACAATGAAAAATACGAAGTTAAGGCAATAACTTTTCCAACAAAAGTTGTAGAAGATAAAAAATTCTACGAATTGGTAGTAACCCGATCAAAATCCAACTATTAGTTAACCCAGAAGGTCGATTTAAACAAAGAAATCGCTAATTTTTCATTATTTAATTATTCAGCAGGTTTAAACCTCAGCATCTTGAAACAATAAAAAATGATAGACCTACGTAATAGCTATGAGATCCCAAAATTCTGGATATCAAAGTTGAATAGTTTGAACAAAATAACGGGTTAAAGGATAAATGTTTAAGCACCTCTATCGATGGCCATAGGGCAGCTGCTTTGTTTTAATAGATATTAAAATGAAGGTCAAGGTTTAAAATTATAGATTCATTTTTAAAAGTTTCTTAATTTTTAAAATAACCGGAGATATTTAAATTGTTTATTAATATGTATTTTAGATAATTTTGCAACTATGTATAAACTACATGTTGCTATACTAGCAACTATTACTTCTACTGTTATATATGTTCGTTCATGAACTTGTACATGAACACGTACGGGTTAATGTATCGTGTAACCAGGCCTTAAGTCATTTATCCTGAATTTTCCCAGTGGGTCCAATTTGAATATGAATGTTTAGAAAATATCTTCTCCAGATATCTTGTAGATATAGGAAAAACATCACCTGTCCTTCCTCCCCTATCTTTAGCGTCCTAAAAGTGAAAGTCAGTTACCTTTTGTGCTAGAGAGTTTGTGTTCTTATTTATCTCGTACTTTAGTTAGCTCTTTGCCAGGTGTGAGGTCTGTGTTAAAGTTATTTCGTAGAAGTATTATTGTTACTTTGCCCATTGTGACCGAGCTTAGGATCGCTCAGTTCTTTTGAGTATAGCCATCTTTTTGTAGTTAAGCTTTTTTCCTTGGGAGTTCATTGCGAGTAGTGCTAGGATGTCTTCGAATAGGTCACCTGTTGGGATGATCAAAAACGCCGGCGAGTGTGCGGTTCTCCGAGCCCGCATCGCCGAGTTGGAGAGAATCCTGCGGGAACTCCAGTC
The DNA here is from genome assembly GCA_963169105.1 of Ceriagrion tenellum. Taxonomy (NCBI): domain Eukaryota; kingdom Metazoa; phylum Arthropoda; class Insecta; order Odonata; family Coenagrionidae; genus Ceriagrion; species Ceriagrion tenellum. Next base: position 14,558,681 of record OY720639.1, read on the forward strand.
TAAGGTTGAAAGAGTGGTATGCGTCCCGAAGGTGGATGGAAATTTGGGTCGCTCTTCGAAAGTTCGCCGCGCCCTACGGGCTGCACGAGTTCGCTCGATTGCTAACAGTGGCTGGACGATCGAGAGTTTGCCTGAAGGTCCGTCTTCCGATGAAGGGGCAGTACAACTCCGTAAACAGGAGGTCTGGAGGGTCGTGTCTCGGAGGAGTGGAGGTAAGGTCACTCTGAAGCGTGGTTCAGGAGATGCTTTGGCACCTCCCATTCCCGTTTCGAACAGGTACCAGTTGCTTTCGGATGGAAATTCCGAGGTGCCTGACGTGCCTACTCCTACTCCGAGACCGGCACCTAGGAAGAGTCGTCAGAGTGGGAAGGGGGGGATTGTAGTGATAGGTAGTAGTAACGTCCGTCGTGTTATGGTCCCTTTGCGGGAAAGGGCAGGCCATGAGGGTATAAGCCACCGTGTAACGTCATGGTGCATTCCAAGTGGCGGTGTTCCGCAGGTGACGCAGGCGGTTGGTGCGGCGGTCCGGGGCACGAAGTGCTCAAGTCTGCAGATTGTGGCCCATGTCGGCGTTAACGACGCCATGGACCGTGGATCCGAGGAGATCCTGCGTTCCTTCAGGGAACTGGACTCCGAAGTGAAGCGGGTAAGTCGCGACGAAGGGGTTGACATGACGCTTGCAATTTGTACTCTTGTCCCGAGGATCGATCGTGGACCCCTGGTTTGGAGCCGAGTGGAGGGCATAAACCAGAGGTTGCGTCGCTTCTGCACGGACATTGGAGCCTCCTTCGTCGACCTTAGGCCGGCAATCCGATCGTGTCGGACCCCTCTGAACCGTTCTGGTGTCCATTACACGGCCGAGGCAGCTAGCTGTGTAGCGAGTAGCATACTCGATCACTGTAGACCTTTTTTAGGATAGAGGGTAGGGCAGAGAGTAGGTCAGCTAATGGGTCGAATCAGGTACCATCGCGAACAATATTTAATAGAAAAAATATCCAAGAAAGTGTTAAGTCTAAAGAGAACAGTAAGAGGCCAATTTCAAAAAATAGCAGTAATGTAACTTTGAATATACCTAAGAAAGCGAGTTGTAATGAGAATACACATTCCGGGAATACGCTCACTGATAAATCCTTTTCTGTCGTGGTAGTAAATTGCCGTAGCTTAAGGAATAAAGTAGCTGACTTCTACCATCTAATTGAAACTACTGACGCAGACTTAATTATAGGGACGGAAAGTTGGTTGTGTAACGAAATCGCAGATAATGAAGTATTCCCAAAAAATTTCACAGTTTATAGAAAAGATAGAGTGGAAAGGACCGGGGGAGGAGTTTTTATTGCAGTGAAGGATTGTTATATTAGTAGGAGGGAGTCATTTTCCGACGACCAGGTAGAAAGCGTATGGTGCTCCATTCAAAATCCTAAAGCAAAAACAATCTATGTGTGCTCATATTACAGACCACCAGATACCCATATAACCTCAATATTAGAACTAGAAAGTCAACTCAGTAAATTAACCACTCAAAAAAACGACTGTCATATTATAATCGGTGGGGATTTCAATCTTCCGTCCATAGACTGGGACACGTACAGTTTTATCACTGGGGGGAAAGACAAAGACCTTTGTGAGTCACTCCTGTATACATTCACATCTCACTCACTACATCAATTAGTCACTACTCCAACTAGAGGGAAAAATACACTTGATCTTTTAGCGACAAATATTCCACACATGGTTGTAAACATAGGTACGGATAAGGGAATAAGCGACCACAAGATAGTTAAAGCTAATTTTTCCGTGAGCATGATCAAGAAACATAATCCACAAAGAAAAATCTACTTATATAATAAGGCTGACTACGAAGGTATGAAACGAGAGTTCCAAAAGTCATTTACTAATTTTCAAAAAATAAGTATCAACAGTAATACTGAGGTTTTGTGGAATACTTTCCTCAACGTTACACGATCAGTAGTTAGCAAATACATACCAAGTAAATGGAAAAGAGCCAATGCAGAGCCTAGGTGGTATAACGCGGAGGTTAGAAAAACATTAAAGCACCAAAGAACATGTCATGCTAGGTTAAAAAGGGCAAAAATTAACAAATCCTCTGAAGAACTATACACAGTCACCGAAAATTACAAAATATCTAAACTCTTAGCAAAAAAAGCGTGCCGAAGGGCGTTAGCTGATTTCAAAAGTAAATTACTGGGAGAACAATTGAACGATAATCCCAAGGCATTTTGGTCGTATGTTAGGGACACTCAAGGAAATAAATCAACAGTACACACGCTTAAGGATATCAAAGGGGAAAAGATAACCAACAGTCTACAAAAAGCCAATTCGTTAAACTCATTCTTCAAAAGCATTTTCAGTACTTATACACCACATCTTTTCGATCCGCAGCCAGTTCGTTCCCAAACATGTATGCCTGAAATTATTATAAATTGTCGCGGCATAGAACAGCAGCTAAAAAATATTAACCCCAACAAATCCCCCGGTCCAGATCAAATACCTGCTCGCGTATATAAAACAATGGCATCAGACATAGCGCCTTACTTAGAATTAATATTTACCAAATCTTTAGTAGATCATGTAGTGCCTAAGGACTGGAGAGTAGCAAATGTCACACCTATATTCAAAAGCGGCGACAGGGAAGACCCTAGTAACTATAGGCCTATTTCTCTCACATCCATTTCCTGTAAGGTATTTGAACACATAATCGTAAGCTCCATTATGAGTCATTTAGATAGGGAGGAATTGTTAATAAATAACCAACATGGATTTCGAAAGGGTAGATCTTGCGAAACCCAATTGGCCCTCTTCGTTCATGACATCTTGCTCTCGGGTGAAAATAATGTCCAAGTTGACGCGATATTCCTCGATTTTAGGAAAGCTTTTGATAAGGTACCTCACGTTAAGTTGCTCTCAAAACTAGAAGCATATGGAATAGATAAAAACATTATTAGTTGGATTAATCAATTCTTACATGGGCGGGAACAAAGGGTTGTCATAGACGGTATCATGTCAAACACAGTTAGCGTTACATCGGGTGTTCCTCAGGGAAGTGTGATTGGTCCACTTTTATTTCTCTTGTACATTAATGATATTAGTAACGTCGTTAAAAGTAAGCTTAGACTCTTCGCAGACGACGCGGTTGTGTATAGGGATATTAACAATTCCGAAGATAGCGACTCGTTAACAATCGACCTACTTGCTATTCATGCTTGGTGCGAAAAGTGGCAGATGGAACTAAACATAAAAAAGTGCGTAGCAGTCAGCTTTTGGAAAAAGAAAAATTGGCCATTTAGGGCATACAGAATTAAAAATACAGAAATTATTCACGCCGAGTCTGTTAAGTACTTAGGAGTCACAATTAGTCACGACCTATCTTGGGGAAAACATATTAGGGAAATATGCGGTCAAGCATATAGGAAGCTAGGCTTTATCAAGAGAGTACTCGGAAAATGTGATGAGAAAGTGAAAGAACGTTGTTATTTTTCAATCGTTAGGCCTCATCTGGAATATGCTGTTAGTGTATGGGATCCATACGAAACGGGCTTGATATCAGAGTTAGATCGCGTACAGCGAAGAGGAGCTAGGTTTGTGAAACGATGCTACGATAAGTTGGCTAGTGTGTCTGGACTGTTAGAAGAATTAGGATGGGAATCGCTATCACAGCGTAGATTAAATTATAGGCTTAACCTCCTAAATAAATTTCAGGAAAATCATTTTACTGACGACGTAAAAAACATACTATTAACCCCTTCGTACTACGGCAGATTAGATCGCGCCAATAAAATTAGAGAGCTAGATTGTAGAACCGATAGGTATAAAATGTCATTTTTTCCGCGTACCATTCGGGACCATAACAGCTGTGATCGTCGTCATGAATAGTTCGAGTATTGACAATAGGCAGGCAGTTAATCTTTCTCATTATATTCTCCTCTTTCTTATTTATGCATGATGTAAATAATGATGTTCTTATTTATGCATGATATTTTGAATCTGTAGTAGTAGTCTTTGTATCCCTTGCATGTTAGAACGATTGGAGATACAATGTTTCTTGGGTATTAGATTTGTAATTGGCGCTTTGCATGTGTGGTACGCGGGTTTTTAATGTAATGTCGGTGTTCTACCATATCATTCATGCATGCCTGGTGCGAAAGCACCCCCTGCCACACACCCTTTGGGTGGCTTGCAGGGTATGACGTAGATGTAGATGTAGATGAAAGCGGACATTCAGATATCTACAATATGTCTAGAAGATATCTACAAGTTATTACAAGATGTTTTCTAGATATTAGCAAAAGACGTATTAGATATTTTATAGATATTTTGTAGATATTTTGTGCTATGTGAGTTATTACAGCTACAGTCAAACCTCCCTTATCGGACACCTACAAATAGCAGACACCTCCCATTAGCGGACAGTTTTTTAGGTCCCGGCAGCAGAACATTGAACCTTATGGGACTAACACCTCCAAATAGCGGACACTCTTAATAACGGATGCGGACAGCAGAAAACGCATATTTTTGCCCCAATTACCTCCAATAACGGACACATCATGTGCTATCCTGTGAAAATTTCTCTTCCTCCAAACAAAAAAACGCCATTTCTGGAAAGTCTATGGCTTACAAAGAACTTATCCAGGAAAAAACATCGAACAATTTGGGAGAAACACCTTGTTGGTCTACTGGTTGGTGCTCCTTCCTTTTTCTATTGCCACGCATTCCTTACGATGGGTGTTGTGGAATTATCAGTATGGGGTTCTGCTGCTTACCGAGGGAAGACTGTTTTGTGGGAGGAGATAGATTGAAAGGGAAGGAAGATGCTCGGGAGCAGCAAAGCAAGATGAAGTCCTTAGGGTGATGTAGATAAGGAAGTTAGAGAAATGGAGGAGGCTAATTGGGGACCTCTCTACTTCTATTCCCAAGCTTTATGTGCCTACCAAGTGAATGCTTCAGTCTGGCAGGGATACAGAATTCCAGCAGAATTGACTTTGAATCATCTGTTTTGGTGACTGAGGCCCAACCTGGCACCTGGATACAAAAGACCTGCAAGCGGGCGTGAAAGACAGGCGGCACTCGCCTGGATACATGGGATAGTAAGGGAGAGAGACAGACCCGAATGCACATAACTGTAGAAGTATGCCGGACACGAGGGTCAAACGATAGAAAACAATGCAAATATTCTGCGCTATCCGGATATTGAAGGAAGAAAGGAAGAGGGGGATCATGAGTGCTGGCACAGGCACTTAAGAAGTAGGTGAACTTTTGTACAAAGTAGCAGGAAAGTCTGAGTGTTAAAGGGAAGAGGAGGGGTATGTATGACTGTGGCCCGCTAGGTTAGTCAGATTTCCAACACAATAGCCTCAGCGTCTCCTTTAAATTTCACGAGGTGATAGGTGAAGACCCAGGAATACAAAACTGCTTGGGCATCATCCTTCAAAAAGTATTTGCATTTCATGGCACCGAACAATGGCTTAAAAAAAGAAAAGGCTGTGTTTTCGCAAGAAAGTTGACATTATGCATGCGTCAGACGAATAGATGCTAAGTGTTCGTGCAATTGCAGAGAAATTTGGCATCGGGAAGACGCAAGTAAGTGACATTCTTAAGAGCAAGGGGAGACTGTTGAAAGAATGGGTTGAGAACAAAAGTGAAAACATCAAGAGACAGTTTCCAAAAACTGACGGGCTGGCAATTGATAGCCTCACTTACGAGTGGTTTTGTAGAGCACGTTCATTTAATATTCCAATATCTGGTCCATTAATCCAAGGGAAGACAATCAAAATTGCAAAATAAATGGGTGTCTCTGACTTTAAGGGATCGAATGCCTGGCTTGAAAAATTTAGATTATGCCACAACATATCATTCGCAAGTAGGAGTGGAGAAGCAGCTTCCGTGAGTGAGAAAACTGTGCAAGAGCGGATGTCCAAACTAAAGGAATTGTGTAAAAATTAAAGTGATAGAAACATTCGACTGAGATGAGACTGAAGTTTTCTTTCGTGCATTACTGGGAAAAACCATGTGTTTGAAGAATGAAAAGTGTTCGGGTGGAAAAGTTTCCAAAGAAAGAGTCACATTATTATTATGTGCAAATTTGATCAGTGAATTTGAAATGCCGCTGGTGATGGGAAAATCCTTCAGACTACGATACTTTAAGAACATAAATGTAAACAATCTTGGTGTTCACTGGTATGTGAACAAGAAAGCATGGATGACTCGTGACACCATGACTGACTGGATTACAGAGTTTGATCGGAAAATGGGCAGGGAGAAAAGAAAGGTTATTTTGTTCCTCAATAATGCTTCAACCCATCCAGACTTAAAGTTAGAAAATGTGAAATTACTTTTTTCCCTCTTAATATGACATCTTTTTGACAGCCTTTAGTTTTGATACAAAACTTCAAAATCCAATACAGAAAAAGGGTACAGAGGCATATTTTATCAAAAATTGAAGAAAAAAGTGAAACAAATGAAATATCAGAAAGTATCACTATTCTCGAAGCCATTCTATGGACTATTTCATCAGTGAATGATGTTCAGGGAGCAACTGCCGGTAATTGCTTCATTAAGGCAGGATTCAATTACAATGAGGAGGACAGCAATTCTATGATAGAGAGCGGAAACTCTGACCAAGAAGAACTGGAAACACTATGGAAAAATGTTGTGGGTGAAGTAGAAGAGGAATATGCTGCAATAGATTAGTGCTTATGCACAGAAGACCAATCCCTCAGTATAAGCAAACTTATTTCTGAGGCAAAAATGGGTCTTGGCGAATGTTTATGCTAAAAGAGTAATGTTTCAGTATTTAGTTTTGTTTCAATATTTGTTTTAAATTTGCTTCTGATAATGAAGATTCCAAAAGTCATTACAATGACAACAGTTAACAATATTTTCATAACGAATGTTTATGCTAAAAGAGCATTGTTTCAATATATAGAAAATAAAAAAATTGTTGAAAGGTATCAAAATTCTTAAAATTTTATTAAACAATGCAGTTACAGCACATACAAACTGCGCCGTAATTGTCCGGACAGCAGCCCCCTCTAAATAGCGGACACCTCTGAATAGCGGACAATTTTTCCAGTCCCATACATATCCGCTATATGGAGGTTTGACTGTATTATATTTTCTTCTGTTTCATTTTCTTCAATACATGTCTTCCTCCCCATCATCCTCACCACACCTCTTTGCGCACACTAGGAAATCAGCATTAAAATCACCGTATTAAGTGGTCGCTAAATTTTTGTCTATCTTTGTAAAGTCTGTCACTCTCATTAAATCACACTCCATAATAGAGGAGAAGTCATTAATGTCTGCATTTGAATCACCGTTATGTTTGTTGTTTATGTCTCCATCACAGAAAACAAATCCAGCTCTACAGAAACATTTTGTGGCACTTTCATTTTTGACACTATTCATTGCCCTGGTTAACCAATTCATGGCATCCAAAACTGTTATAAATAAGCCAATTCAATAATTTTGTCAGTTGACTCAACAGTAGTCATAAGAGACTGCATAAAAAACTTTCTGTAATGAACTTTCATATTACAAATAACCCCCTCTCAATTCCATTCTAGGAAGACATAGCATGGCAATCTGTGTGATCGAGTGATAATTGCAATTCCATAATAAACAGGTGAAAAACTAATAGTCCAGTCTGTGGAGAGAAGAAAGGGTCATTTATGACGTTGTCTTGATACAGGTTAAGAATAGTCAAAAGTTGTAGGAAAGGGAGAGTTATATATACATATATTTTTTTAAACTTCGAACTAGACGTTATAAACAAATTACAGGGGTTCAAAGTTGGCTAAAAACGGTTTTTTAATTCTACAAGCCAAGGTATTCACTTTAGGAAAAAATGTTTCAAATGTTTTTTGTAGACAATTAAAAAACGCATAATTTGAGCTATGGTAAGTTTTTTTTCGATAATTATTTATTGCAAAAACTTTGAAAAACCCCCCAAAATGGCGTTTTTTTGCATATCAATTATTTATTACAAAAATGACTTTTTAAATACTTTTTTGCTTTCGATTAAGGCCCCCATTATGACAAAAAAAATAGGATTTATAAAGCCAATTTGGTTAAATTGCTGCTGAGTTATTCCATTTGTTTATTAAAAACATGTCTAATGTTCAATGCTGTAACTTTTTATTGGACCAACATACAGTGTCGCATAAAGGCTCATTCTCTTTGTAAAGGTCCAAAATTTAATAATATTAAAGAAAAATTGAAAAAAAATTATTTTCAACCCCTCAAATAACGCTTACAAAAAAAGGGCGTTTTTTTAAAATAATTTTACATTTATAGCATTTCAGCTGGAAGTATTAATATTTTTTACAAACTAACAATTTCATTTTTAATAAAATTTGAAGCTATCCCAGATTTAAAAAAAACATCGAAATTGGTTCAGAACTTTTCGAGATACGAGATATTTTTCCGAGCGCAGCAGATTTGAAGTAGCCAAGTCAGTTTTCTCTCGCGCGCGGGAGAGCACGTCGCGCTACCCCCACCACCGCGGCTGGCCGGCCTTGTTTTTCTTCGCTATACTTCATTCATGTTTTTTAACACTTACAAGTCATATTTTGTAAATCTGACAATAGATATTGAAAATATGTCTTTGAGGTCCAAATGCCGTCGGATTTATTTATTAATTGTTATAAACAACGGAGTAGTGATTTAAAAAAAATTCTTATCTCGGTTGCTATTGGTCGAAAAACAACTTTTTTTTTTAATTCTTTGTTTCAACCTCAGCTACTCAAATCTTGAAGAAAACATTATCTACAGTTTATGAGGGTGGCCCCAGCTTCATTTATTTATAAAACAAAAACGCCCTTTTTTTGTAAGCGTTATTTGAGGGATTGAAAATATTTTTTTTTCAATTTTTCTTTAATATTATTAAATTTTGGATTTTTACAAAGAGAATGAGCCTTTATGCGACACTGTATGTTGGTCCAATAAAAAGTTACAGCATTGAACATTAGACATGTTTTTAATAAACAAATGGAATAACTCAGCAGCAAATCAACCAAATTGGCTTTATAAATCCTATTTTTTTTGTCATAATGGGTGCCTTAATTACAAAGCAAAAAAGTATTTAAAAAGTCATTTTTGCAATTAATAATTGATATGCAAAAAAACGCAATTTTGGGGGGTTTTTCAAAGTTTTTGCAATAAATAATTATCGAAAAAAAACTTACCATAGCTCAAATTATGCGTTTTTTAATTGTCTACAAAAAACATTTGAAACATTTTTTCCTAAAGTGAATACCTTGGCTTGTAGAATTAAAAAACCGTTTTTAGCCAACTTTGAACCCCTGTAATTTGTTTATAACGTCTAGTTCGAAGTTTAAAAAAATATATGTATATATAACTCTCCCTTTCCTACAACTTTTGACTATTCTTAACCTGTATCACGAAAAAACCTTCAAATTTCCCTACAGACTGGACTATAATGTCTTAGAACAATAATTGTTCCTTTGCCACATTGAGCAGGTTCTGTTAAATGAAGGTTCAATTAGTACATGGGAATTCTTATGTCACAGATAGGGACCGAGAAAATTTTCTATTATGGACAAGTTTCCACTGTATACAGGGTCCATTATGGACAATTTTCACTGTAATTCACTCTATGAGCAATATATTTTCCATAACTGCCTCTCCCTTTTAAGTTTCCCCGAATCTGTGTTTATCAGCAGTTAAAACCTACTTATTCGTATCATTATTCATACCACTGAGGGCTGAAATTTATCTCCATGCTAGACCATGAAAGTTTTGGAATACACATTCAATGTGGAACCTTTTTTTTAAGTTGATACCCATCATAATTCATTTATAAGTTTATGTGATAGTTTTACTTTAACAATTGGTTCATTTGAATATTTAAAAAAAGTATAGGGAAACTGGATGATTAGATCACATGAAAAGTTTAATCATTTTGTCTTGGCTAGTTCAATCTCAGCATTTATGCAGTTTAATGCTGTTATTGTTATACCATTCACATCAACCAAACTGGAATTATTTTTGCCGGTAGTAAGAAAATAATCAGGCCTATTTCACCTTAAAGAATGCTAGGTATTTTATACCTGCCAATCATTTTCTACATTAGGGGATTCACTGTAGCCTTTAGTCCAAGAGTGCTACAATCAAGAGTGGCTTAAATTATTAGGAGGAATCCCAATCTACATTTTGGTGTAAAGAGGAGAGCACTCCATGTGTAGTCCAATGATGTCTGTCCAAGTATGTGATCACCTTGGTGCCTTTAGTTAGTCCTTAACCGGTGACATGAGGTCTGACAGACCGCTGCAATTTTTAAATGATGAATATTTTCTAACAGTTACTTTCAAAAAGTCTGTAATTCTTGTTACCTTCATTTTTTGTCTGATGAGCATTTAGAATCCTCTAAATTTTATAAATTTATTCTGCATTTCTGTAAAATGGCATTTTAATTTAATGTGCGGTCTGTGAGACCTCACGTCACAAAATTGGAAAATCAATATTCGCTATGTTGGTGGAAATGATTGCAAAAGAGGTTCAATGGACAAACCTATGGCATTATTCAAACATATGAACCACGATCTCCTTGTTTGTACCATTTGATAGTCACGCAATGTGCATAATTTATTTATAGATTTTTATAAATAAGTTTGGTAAGATTGAATGGTAACTCAAGATGATGCTTTTTTAATTTTTTGAGCAACATCAGCATCATCTTGAGTTACCATTCAATCTTACCAAATGTATTTATAAAAATCTATGCTATGATGTTGCTCGAAAAATTAAAAAATCTTGCTTTTTTGGAAATTTCATGCTCCTAGCCCAATAAATGTTAAAAATGTTAGATATTTTGTTAACAATTATGATAAAACCATGGTTTATTGCCAGTTTTTTGTGTCATTATGCCTGTACTTGGAAGCCGTACGAAGGTCATGTATGATGGGGAAATTATTTTGAATCCCAAAATAGTGCATGCCCATGCCTTGCTTATGTTATTTATTTGTGCCCTTCTTTAGGTAATTGACCTCTCCTTTAGTCTGTGGGATACGTGCATCAAAAAATAAAATTTTACAGATGAAAGACATGGAAATGGGCCAGGGAAAAACCAGGAGTAAAATGTCGCATTGCAAGTACCGTTACATCCAGATTCATCAGAAAAATATTTTTTTACTATCTTTGTTGGCTAGTTTCATACCACAATAACTTGAAAATCCTTCAGTTCGGAGATTTGCTAGTGGTCAGAAAACCTGTGTGACTCCCACTGGCCTCTGTTTACTGTCCGTGCCCGTGTGATGTCAACACCCATTGGTGCTCACCGTCCTCCTGCCTGGTGGCTGTCTGACACAAGGACACACGTCTGATGATTGGAGGGGAATTTTGGGAAATGCCAAAGCATGGAGGGTAGAATGTCCTCTGCTCTTCTCATGAGCCTCCATTTTGATAATCATGCGGAAAGAATGGCCCAATAAAAAACTGACCCAGTTGCTACGATTTCTGATTTATTGCACTGTCTAATAAAGAACTCCCAATGCTGAAAAAAAAGTTAAAAGGGAAAGGACTGTTGTACGTTGGCACAGTTAGAAAAAATAAAAGGGAAATGCGTAGTGAGTTTGAGCTCTCTAAAGGGCGTATAGTGGGCTCCTCACTCTACGGATTCTTGGCTAACAAGACTTTACTTTCCCATGTTTTGAAGAGAAATAAGGCTGATGGTTTGGTTTCAGTAGTGTTTCTTCGTATCTTAAAATACCAACTTCCAGTAGAAATCACAATTTATTTGCTAGAGTATACATGAGCCAAGCTGCGTTGCGAGCGTAACGTTTGCGTCAGTAGACTGTTCCGTAGACTGCCCCCGGTGGTGTCCAGCCGCGGCCTTTTGAATCCGCCGACGAGGGTTCTCGAACCTTCTTCACCTTGACTGGCCGGCAATGACTCACTCCTCGGCTATCCTTATCGGTCTGCGTCGGCTGGCACATGGCTCTCAACAGTTTCCTCGATTCACCACGTGGAGAGTGACAACATTGAGTCAGGGAAACCAGAAATGACAGCATTTGATAATGCGACCAAGGGTGGCATAGACACTTAGGATAAAATGTGTTATAGCTACTCAACCAGCCGAAGGACATAGAGGTGGCTAATGGCAGTGTTTTTTAGACTATTAGATATTTCCTTTATCAACTATTTGTGCTTTAGTAGTTGGCAAAAGACAAGTACAGACAGGTGTGAATAAGTATCGGACAGATTCTTCACTTACCATTGGAATAGACAGAAGAGGTTGAAAACCTTGAGAGCCTGACTATATGTAGACTGTGCCTTTTATGAATAAAGCAAAAAACTTCTTTCTTGTGTTTCAAATGCAAAAATCCTGTGATCTTAGAATGCACAAAGAAATTTGTAAAGACTGTGCCAAAAAAAAATGGAAAGACTGTGGAGGTGTAAGGGATTTTTCGAAAAAAATTCTAATTTTGATCAATTGAAGATTTCATCAAAAAAAGTTATTTATGAAATATTTTTAATTGTGTATTACAATAGAAATTTATTACCTCAATTATAAATTATGTTTTTTCTCAAAATTTTTTTAACCCTGTTTCAAATAAGTATTTACCCTGACAAAATGGTTAGTGTTGTTGATTAAGAAAACTGTGTATAAGTTGAAGACAGTGCTGAGAGGTATAAAATGTAAACCATGCAATAAAATATGGTAACAATATTTTATTAATTGTGGTCTCCCAGACCACATGTCACTGGTTAACTGTGTAACATGTAACATGTAACTGTGACAAGAATGCACGTCATAGGTTAAGGGTTAAGTGCAGGGTCAATGCAGGTTTTTTCTCTCCCTTCCTCCATTTCCTAAACTCTCCAACCCATAACAACTTACCACTTAACCTAAATGATGCCTAAGACCTTGGTTATAGTCAACCTCCTCAACTAACAAACAAATCTTAGATTGTCAAGAAGAATCTCGGAAATTTTGGGATACATTTTGAGTACTGATTGTAAGGAGTACTAACTCCATAGCAAACATTCTTTACTCTCAAGTTCCTACTCCACACTCTTTCTCAATCCTTTTGAAGTTGACTACCATCATCCCAGCCCTTCACTCTTCCACCATTGAAAGTACATGTAAAAAAAATCAATTCCCAACTCTTGCGCACAACCTTCTGGGGCCCATCCATATTTATGTTTGACCATGTATTCCTTTATTATGCTCACGCAACCCATAACCCTTCTCACAGTTGCATGACCTATTATTTATTTTTACCCAATGATGTTGCTTTGCAATAAAATTATGGCTTTTTACTATAAATGATGATGTAGAAACAGCAGACTTATCCTTACTTCAAAGACTAACAGGTATGGCCTCAATTGCAGGAGGGTTGATTGTGAGATAAACGGAAAGATAGCTGTCTTTATTAACCCTTTGAGTGCCACCAATTTTTCGGTGGGTACTCCCACAAGTGCCATGGGTATTTTGATATATTTGTAGGCCTTTATTCATACAATTTTTATTTGTTTATTACGGCAAATTAATTATTATTTTTTGTACTATTTTTACATGATCATTTCTGTATTTGAAAAAGAATACTTTTTTGCTAATGAATACAAAAAAAATAATTTTTTTTGTAATGACTCATTGTTTAAACAGGTCTCCTCATAGAGAACGATATATCGTCGTTGGCACTTCTGGCACATTCTGCAAACAACGATATATCGTCGCGTGGCACTCAAAGGGTTAACCTCTATTGTATGAAAGGGCATATTAGTTCCCATATGAAAATGGATCTCACAGGATAAAAGGGAACTTTGGGGCTGCTGGAAATCAAATGCTCAGATAAACTCCTGCCCATTAAACTGCTAATTGGAATTTGAATACTATCTCTTCAGGAGTGAAACTGGAGTGGAGTGAAACTGGAGAGTCACATCTTCCACCCAACCCCACATGGACAAAATGATATGCACTCTTAACAGAAAACCTAATGCACTGACCTAAATTAGGGCAAAAGAAAAGAACATTAGCAACTTTTCCAAGTAAGGAGTCAGCAGATTTTGCAGAAGATGATGGACTTCATCAGTGGAAATATTCACTATCAGGAAAGATATGACTTTGCATTATTAAAACTTTGAGTGTAGCATGATGTGATATCATGTCATGCCGCACTCAAAGGGCTAATATATGTTTACATCAAGAAGCATGAAGGGTAGGGTTTTCTCCAGCAAACATAGCTAATGAAGTCTTCCCGGGTTTCCAGCTGGGTCAGGATGGCCATTGCTGTGAACGTTTCAATGGCATTCTCTGCCATCGTCATGAGAGCTCATGTGGGACCAAAGATCATGATGGGCATATATAGTCTGGCATGGAGGTTAAGTCTCTTCTGATTGGTGCCAATTTTCCTCGGGTCTTTTTTATTTGTGGTAGGATTGGATTCCATGATTTGCTGAGGGTATATCCTGCATCTCTGTTTGAAGTACCCCTAATGGGGAATCTGTGCAAGATTTTAATAGGGTGAGAGAATACTAAGCTAAATTTAGTCTTTAATCAAGGGTGAGTGTTGCATTTTTAAACAACACTACCTGAAAAAAGTAAATGCTAATTTGGAGAAAAAACCACTAACTCCGGAGACAATTACTGGAGGACAGTCCCATGAGGATTAGTGGCATTATCCAGCAACAGATTACTTTGAAAAATATATGAGAGCTTTGTACGTTAGTTAGACTAGTTATAAAGGGTGGTGTAGCTGGCTTCATTTGAATGCTTGTGACAGAAACTTGTGTTGTATGTTGCTTATCTTGCCACCAGCTATCCTCTAGGCAAGCAAACTGCTCTTCAGCAGTGGCACAAACAGTCAAGTCACTAGTTGCCACCTCCTTTCATCATACTGTCTGAATATCCCGTTACCCTCTTTCCCCTTCCCATCCTGTAGCCTCATATGCGCCTTCTTGGATATACAACTCCTATAGGAGTATATCCTACTTTAAAAAGCAACTGCTTGCCACTAAACTTCCTCATTTCTCGCAAATAGATTCTATTGAGAGCATTACAGCTTAAATTTACTATAAAGAATTAAAATATCAAAAATATGCCCAATCACACTCGTATTAGTGCCAACATTTGAAGAACATTGCATCGCACTTTGATTAAATATTACAAGGTTTCTGTCAGTAAATATTGTACCCCTCGAATATTTTCCGAGGGTATTCATTATCTGGTAACTGTCACTTAGAGGGAAATATTCACAGAAAGCCCATAATTCTACAATGCAGCGAATATCCAGACGATAATTACCAAGAATATATTGATGATTACTGCACTGCGTTTTGAAGTAACCGCATCTGAAAATGAGGTATCGCTGCGCCACTGGTGAGGAAAACCGGAAAGCTTCTTGCCGAGGTAATCGATGTGTGATTGTTTTTGTTTAACTGCGTTTTTGATTGCAAGATTAATCAAAGGGTGTGCATTTGCGTTCTTTTTCTAAGATTTTTCTGTTGTGTCATCTGTGATATTTTAAAGTGATGGAGAACGTAAAAGCTGGAGGTAAAGTGTTAGTTTTATGGGCGTCTGCCATTGCTCCTGACCGTTTAGAGAAAGTGGTTAAAGATATCCAAGACAAAGTCGGTGCTGCGGGAAAAGTTTGTGTTGAGAATATCGACAGACTGTCTCTAAGTAAGTTCATCACCTTATCCAAAGCAAGAAAAATAACAGACGAAAGCAATTTATATCTCCTCATTGTTTGATTTTCAGGCTCCCATCCTCAGTCATCCTTCGATGTCATCACTTCAGGGATTGTCTTTCCCCCCACTGTGCTTCATGACACGGACATCTTGGGTCTTTGCCTTACATTACTTAAACCACAGGGAACAATGGTGTTGAGAGAAACTACGGCTTTACGAGAAGGAGGAAAGGCTTTGAGGACCGCCGATAAACTTAGTTCAATGTTGAAAATATGTGGTTTTACTGCATTAGGCAGCCCCCTAAAAATTACCCTTAGTGAAGAAGAATTTAATAAAGTGCAGGAGCTACTAGACACAAAAGAAGATGTCATAATTACGGAAATAACATGTAGGAAGCCTAACTTCGAGGTATTATATCTTACTTACCTGCTACCAATATAGAATTGTAATGAATACAAGTCTTCTATTAATGCTTTTGTTTTAATTGAACTGTTTATTAGGTTGGATCCTCATCTCAGCTGTCTTTCGCGAAGAATTTGGTTCCGGATAACTCGTCCGACGTCACTGCAGTGTGGAAATTGGATGATACTATCGATGATGACATCGAAACAATAAACGCTGATGATCTGCTCGATGAAGAAGACTTGAAGAAGCCAGATCCGTTATCCTTGAAAGGTATATGCGTTCAAATTACGTTAAATGTTCATTTATCCTTCATTATCATCACTTTATCCTGTTCATGCCTTTCCCACGCAGTTTGCGGGACAACTGGAAAGAGGAAAGCTTGTAAAAACTGCTCATGCGGTTTGGCTGAAGAGTTGGAGGCCGAAAAAGGACCAAATGCAGCCAAACAAGAATCGAAGACGTCGGCTTGTGGAAATGTATGTATGGCCTTTATGTCACACCTCTCTCTATTTGAAAATTTCAACATGGTGTCTCATAATCAGCCTCTATATGACAAGCTAATATTCTCAATGGTTGATTGCACTATTTCTCAAGGGGGTGAAGTGATTTGCTTCTCTGATTCCTGTTACTGTCTCCTGTAACCCAGAGAAAAGGACCTGGTCACTGTAACTGATTTCATACCAAAGTTATATGACTAAAATATTGAGTCTTCATTCAGTAAACACTTTCCATGAGTGATGTCAGAAGTATCCTTACTTCAAAGCACTATAACATGGAATATTCACTCATTTTAGTTGCGAGATCCTTTACTTATGCATGCATTGTTTTTTTGGTAAATATTACTCTGTACAACTTCTGTTTTCAGTTTATTTTAGAAAATTTATGTCTGTTTATGCCCAGTAATGATTCCTTCAAGTAAAAACCCTTTTAATGCTACCCATGTGGAGTGATGTTCTTTCCTAAGATTTTTAAAATTCCTGTTGTTTCTTTTTTTTTGGAGATGATAAGGAATATGGAGTCATATTGGTCAAAATATTCTGAATGGTGTGTCTGTGTCTTGAGGATTCAGATGTATATTATGAGGTTTGGCAATTAAATAACCGGACTGGTGCTTCAAAACATTTTATTTATATATTGTCTTCAATATACTATCCTTGCCAATCCACACAATGCTGTGTATGAATTTCCCATTGTTCAAAGCGGTGCTGGAAGTGCACTTCTGTCAGCTTGTTGAGAACCTCCATTGCTTTTGCTTTCACTGCTTCCACACTGTCAAATCTTGTCCCCTTAAGCTCTGATTTGACCTTTGCAAATGGAAAAAAAGTCACTGGGGGCCAGGCCGGGCAAGTATAGTGGGTGATCCAACATGGCGATGCCGTATTTTGTAAAGAAAGCCTTCATAGGCTAGGCGGAATGGGCTGGTGCACTGTCTTGGTAAAGCATCCAGGAATTGCTCTTCCATAAATCAGGTCTTCGTATCCTCATTTGTTCATAAAGGGCATTCGGAACTTTGACGTAATAATACTGATTGACTGTCTGACCTTCGGGGACTCAGTAAACATAGACGATTTTGCGCTTGTCCAAAAAAATCATCTAGGCTTTGAATTTTGGTATGCTCATTTTTGCTTTTTTGCCATAGTGAGTTTGGGCTCTTCCTATGCATCCATTGGTGCCATCAAACCTTTTAAACCAATCAAAAACTTTTTTGCACAATAAACATTCACTTCCACACTACTTCTTTATAATAGCATGAGCTTCTGTAGCAGTTTTCCCCAGTTTCATAAGAAACTTGAGGTTAACTCATTGCTCCATCAGAACACTTGGCATATTTTTGATGAGATGCTAGCGCAAGGACTTAAATGGGCAATTGCTACAGCGAGAATGAGCGAGCGCCTTGGAGCTCAGTGTGGGGAAAGCATTAACGGACACAGGCATGCTTAAACCTGTCACGGCACACTCACTGTTTGCCGGTAGCACCATCAGTCCGGTTATTTAATTGTACCTTGTAAGTTGTACTTGGAAATGCATAAGGTTTCTTCTGAATCAAAAATACAGTGGAAGTTAACCTAAGCATCCATAGCTCATTATGTGTAACCAAAGGGAATTAATATCCCTTTTCCTCAAACAATGAAAACGTGCATCACATTTCAGCTGTTAAGCCATCTTCAGGTGGACCTAGGTCTGTACCCAATGATGACTTATCAGCTGCACTTTTGCACTAAGTAGTTTGTACATTTTCTGCAAATTCGTGGGAAAGTGCTATCATGCTTCTTTTGATAATTATATCATTCCTATGCATCTCGCTGGGTACAGTTACCTCAGGTTCAAATGGCTTTAGTATTCAATGAAGTCATTAAAAACAAAAGGAATCTGTTTAGTGGTGATACATCACAGCTGATTGATCTCTCTAAGCACCAGAGAAGTTATCACGGAAAATATTGTTTCTTATTAGTATGCATATGTAATAGTAATGAACAACTCATATTGAGGTTAGGAAATATTCCAGAAAATTGTCACAACGGATTGGACCATTCAATAATTAATGAAATATTCATATCATTGTTAATAAATGTATCGACCATACAGTCATTATATTAGTACATCTGGATAAGTGCATGAAGAATTCAAAACACTATCCTATATGTCATAGTATAATTATTGCCTTGTCTCTATATTTCCTAAATTCTCGATTTAATTTTGGGTTTTTGATTTGCATCCTTTGAAAATGAGGACACTTTTGGGACTGGTGTTTCTTAGTTAACTTGAAACATTTTTCTAGAGGCTATTTGAATGTCATTCTTTTATATCATTGCAGTGTTACCTGGGTGATGCTTTTCGGTGTGCTAGCTGCCCATACCTAGGAATGCCAGCCTTCAAGCCTGGAGAGAAAATTCAACTGACAGAAAGACAATTGAAAGCAGATGCATAGCCTTTGAGAGTCTACGTTAAGTTTTTTTTTGCAGTCATTGCATTAAGCACATGGATGATGAATGAATGGGTTAAATAAAGGTGCTGAGGAGGGTAATCACGTGAAAGGCTACAGCAAAATTCTGATTGTAATGAGTTCTTCTAATCAACTCTGAGAAAAAATGATTTTTCCTATAATTTATTACTTATGAGGGTGTTTGTAAGTGGATTTGTTTAAATGTGGCTTTGTAGAAAATTGTGATTTGGTGGACCAGTAAGACATAATTTTTACTAAATTTTTTAGTGAGTTATTAGTAATAAAGCTTCTAAAGTTGGCATTTTAAAATCAGTTTTGTTACCTTTAACCCAACCTCTCTGCATATATTCCAGCTTATGAGCTCCTATCTTTAAGAAATCCTCGAGTGACCATTGTATGCCTTATGCCATTGTAGTCCATGTTATGGGGCAAACTTTGGCTAAAAGATCTAATGGGCTTTCAGTGACCCAGTATCAGTTAACTTCATTCTAGAAGCTTACCATTGAAATTTGTAGCAAATTAATTATAGATGTATATTTTGTAGTATCATTTTAGCAGCTGTGGTTACTACAAATATTGCTGCAAAGCAAGCTGGTAATCAATTTTTGTTGAAATATTTCAATATGTACATAATAAGGCATGGGAAACAAAAACTTGTCTACATTAGGTTAAATTTTGCAGTTCAGTTTCACGGGAAACAATATGGCAGGGTATTTTGAGGGCTATATTTTCCGAAATGAGTGGCCTAAACGATGATTCTAATCATGAGCAGTAAATTATTGTAGCTTCCCTGTTATATTTCCTCTTCTTGAATTCTA
Source organism: Ceriagrion tenellum (assembly GCA_963169105.1). Lineage (NCBI taxonomy): Eukaryota > Metazoa > Arthropoda > Insecta > Odonata > Coenagrionidae > Ceriagrion > Ceriagrion tenellum. Next base: position 14,578,514 of record OY720639.1, read on the forward strand.
GGTTTAGGCTGTTCTGGCCTCGTCATCATAATCACAGGCACTCAACACATCTCCCTAAAGGCTTATTTTCTCAAATCTGTTCACAAGGCATTTACTAAACATATTTTTTTCCATCTGCCTATCTTTATAATTTGGCACTACCTTTGTCACTTGTTGTACTTCTAATTCTTGCCTTTTGTCTTAGTTTTTTTTATGAGGTCCAGTAATACAGAGCCTTTCACAGTTCTCAATTGTGACATTACAATCTGTTTAGGGTCTCTTGTTCTAGTTGCCTAAGCTTCTGATCCATTGAGTGATGTGGGGACAGCCATTATTTTGTAAAATTTTGAGTTACTGTTGCAGTTTCTGTTTCAGTGTCCATCTGATAGTCCTTCGTATTCTTTGGTAATTGGTCATTTTATTTAAAATGTCTTTGTCCACTTCATAAGAGATGTGAATCTCAAATATTTCAAGTGCGGTACTTGTTCCAAGATATAATTTTCAATTATCCTTCTGGTATGGATTGAGGGCTTTCCCAGAAATGCCATTGTCTTGGTTATGCCTATGGACATTTTCAAGTTGCAATCTTTATACATGAAAGTTTATTAATTGGTAGCCAATTGTGAATGTATGGACAGCCAGTTTTGAATTTATTTTCGTGTATTATGAATTGGTCAACAGCAAATGATGCTGAGTTTTAAAATTCATTTTTTATTTCCCTGGTCGTATAACTTTCATTCTCATACATAATCATCTATGTATATATTTAGTATTGTGAATGATCAATTACTCCCTTGCCTAGCTTCTTGGTCATAATTTCCTCTATTGGGTTTGCCTGGCTGATGCCAATTACAAATTTCATATTTTTATTGAGAGATTGAATGATTAGAATTGAATTAATTGAGTATCCTCATTATTCCATAGCTGACCAAATTTTCTCTCAGTAAATGCTGTTGAATGCCTTTTGGTAATCTATAAATGTGTGCCTCTAGATTAAATTCTATACGCTTATGTATTGTCAGTTGCAAACTAAAATCATTGTCCTTGCCTGATCATCCCTTGTGAAATCCTGCTTGTTCTATGAGGATCAAATTTCTGAAATAGTTTTTGTAGGAGAAATAAATTAGTAGTTACAAACACTTGTTTTAAGCATCATCATAGGAGGTTCACATGGAAAATTCCAGAGGTACTGGGAGATACCAAATTGACTATATCATGGTTAGGTAAAGATTTAGGAACAGTGTAAAGAACTAGCGGAGCAATCCAGGGGCTGATGCAGACTGATCATAATTTAGTAATGATGAACTGTTAGGTTAGATTCAAAAAGCTAAATAAAAGAAGGAGGATGAAGAGGTGGAACTTGGAAGTGTTGAAAGGGGATAAAAGGAGGGAATACCAAGAGATAGTGGAAATGTACATAGGCAAAGACAAGGAAATAATCACCATTGAGGAAAAATGGGAGAATATAAAAACAGGCATTATAAGAGAAGCCAAGAAAACCATAGGAGCACCAGAAATGAGGAGGGTAAAGAAGCAGTGGGTTACTGTAGCACTCTTGGACTAAAGGCAGCAGTGAATCCCTTAATCTAGAAAATGATGGGCAGGTATAAAAAGCCTAGCATTCTTAAGGGTGAAATAGGCCTGGTTATTTTCTTACTACCAGCAAAACTAATTCCAGTTTGGTTGATGTGAGTGGTGTAACAATAACAGCATTAAACTGCATAAATGCTGAGATTGAACTAGCCTAGACAAAATGATTTAACTTTTCATGTGATCTAATCATCCAGTTTCCCTATACCCACCTACATCTCAGCTGCCACTCTGAAATCTATTCCATTTGCAGCATGCAAGAGAAGAAAATTTACTCCTGAGGTTTCTCCAATGTCTCCAAATGCATAAAAAAATTGCTGGGGAGCCATCCCCATGGTAGAAAATGTGGTTAAGAAGATATCACATACGTCTGTCACATCATCAGTAAGTTTGATGGTGATGACAACTTAACATGATGGACAAACAAAGGAGGATAATGCTAGCTTTGACACTTTGATACAGAGGTTTCAAAGTTGATGCAGCTCTGCTTCATACAGTCGTGCCAATGCTAATGTCAAAGGTAAAACACTGGTTTTTCTGTCATCGTCGAAACTAAACTCTCTTGCCCCTGTGGAATGGATTGGATTTTGGGGAGGCACTTCACAGCTAAGGTCATTTCCACCATAGGGGATAGATAAGGGAGGAAGGGTGGATAGAAACCTGGCATCAGCATTAGCCTGCTCTTAACGAAAGGTGCCAAGGGGACCATGGCTTAATGTCTCATCCGACAGACGGAGTACTATACTTGAAGTGCCCCCCACAAGACACTCAAGTTGGGATTAGGTTTCCTCTGAAAAAAATCCACCAATGCAGGGATTTGAACCCTGGCCACCCGTGTGGTTAACGTGTACTCTAGCCACAACACCAACCCGATCCCCCTCTTGCCCCTGTGTTAGTCTTTCAAGTGACCATTACATTTCCCACCCAATTTTTTCTACCAGCAAAACTATGGCTATGTATACATTTACCTTGAAGTTGTATTCATTCATTTTTTCCAAGAAATTAACATTGTTGTTCGGATAATAAATCAGATTAATTATTTCTCCATGAGCACACATTCCTCTTATAAGGATTTCCGTTATTTCATTTACCTGCTCAATCAATACCTGATAATAATATTGAAAGAGTAGCAAATTATGTGGGTAATCAGAAATACTGTCGGCATCAAAATTTTGTGCCACAGTATTTTGAAAATTCGTATTTTGGTCCATGTATGTGCCAATGTAATGTAATATACAATTTTTGAAAGGTAATTTTACTTGTTTTATTTTAATTTTTAATCGGTAATATATTAAAAAACATAAACACACCAATGAAATTATCAACTCCCCACACACTAAAATTAGCAGTTTTCCTAACTTAGTAATTTATCCTAGGGAAACCTACGACATTGAAGCATTTGGCTTTTACCAATGAATGCGAGAATAAATAAAAATAGGTGTAAGAGCATAATGCACAAAATGCAAACTAATGATATGCACCAATTGATGTTAACAAACGGTAATATTTTAGCTCTATCTAGGCCTACATTCCTGGGAAAGTCATCACAAAAATGCCATGCGTATACTGTGGGTGGAGTAAACATAAAATCTTCAGATACAGTAAAATATCTTGGAATTACCTTAATATTGGATATATCGTGGGGATTACACATTCAGAACATATGTGGCGCAGCATCAATGAAACTAGGTTTTGTTAAACGTATAATAGGGAGGTCCTCAGATGAAAAAGTCAAAGAGAGATGCTACTTCGCTCTGGTTAGGCCACACCTCAAATACGCCGCGAGCATTTGGGACCCTGGTCATAAAAATTTAACCAAAAAATTAATAAAATTCAAAGGAAAGCAGCGTGCTTTGTTCAAAACTGCTACAAGCATACATATATTGACTGACCAAAATTTGTCCTAATCATCTCATGTGAATAAGGTTTGCAAAACTGTTCATAAGTCACTCTTTTACTCAAATTGAAATATTTCATCCCTTCATTCTTAAAGAAACAATTAGTATCCATTCTAATAAAACCTCACTTTAATTACGCTGATGTAGTTTATCTAGATTAGTCTCAAGAATTATCATTGAAGCTTCAGCGCTCGTTAATTGGGTGTGTCAGATTCATATTTAATTTACAAAAATCAGATGACATCACATGTCACATAAATTATCTTGACTAAAGCTTAGCGACAGACGTAAACTTCATACACTCTCCCTATTGTATCAAATTTTAAATGCAAATACTCCTCACTATCTAACGGACGATTTCAAAAAACTGGATCAAGTCCATTAAACAAATACGCACGGGAACAAAAAATTAGTTATACTTCTTCATCGAACAGTCATTTACAATAAATCATACACTGTGACGGCCTGCCGTGAGTGGAATAACCTCAGTCAGTCTTTTCGGGAAGCTCCATCAATCGCATCTTTTAAAAGGACGTCACATAAGACACTCCTAAAAGCACAACAGTAAGACACTTCAGGATCTAATTTGTTCTCTCTCACTCTCCTCTCACATTTATTCTCTAATTTAATTCATAACATTTCTTTCGCAATGGGATGAATCTATTATTGTTTTTAGTAACATATTATTGACGTGTTTGTTTGCTTGCTATATTTCCTATTAAGAATATGTCTTTTCAAAAATTCATTTATTTTATTCATTCATTTATTTTATTAAGTTATTTTTTTAAATATACTTTTAATGTTGATCAAACTTTTTTTTTGTTTGTCAAATGTTATTTTTTCTCATTTTATTTCGTTTATGGAGCCTCACTTTTTAATTTTCCATTTACTGTTAATGATTCATTAATTATTATTTATTCATATGTATTTTATTTTCTTGAGCTATCTTTGATTTAATCATTTATTGAATTTTACTTTATATGTTCATTTACATAATATTTTTTTAAAATTTACTTTTACTTTCTTAAAAGTTATTCATTCTTATTCTCATATTACTTTTTTGTTATTTTTAACTTATTACCCTTTTCATTAATATTATCATTCATGTGTATTTCATGGATTTTTTTTGTTTTGTTTGCGTTAGCTTTGGCTTAATCTGACTGCAGGTTTTCGCAGGTTTTTCACACTCCCCTCCATGCGAGGGTGTTTTCCCGCAGTGGGTTTTTTCGTCAAGGGTATTCTCTTCCTCACTTCTTTACGTTTTTCCCACAAATGTATACATCTTTCTTCACACTTATTTCATGTATTTATCTGACGAAGGGTTAGATGGAAGAAGGGACTGCTTTAGTCTCAATCTCGCCCCAAATAAGACACCTTATTATTATTATTATTACAGTGTCTCACAACTTTTAGAGGGAGCCCCTAGAGACTCGAAGGCTACACGCTAGGCTTAGGTTGCTAATCAGGGCCTGCTCTAGGTTTTTTGGTGCCCTAGGCGTAAACAAATTCTGTGCCCTCGTTAAAGCGCCTTCCGCAGGGTCTGGGAGGTATGGAATTTCGGAAAAATGTTTTTGTTAATAATTGGTATTACAAAGAATTTTATTTTTATAACCTTTGATTAATGACTGGGATATGTAAAAAAACTAATGTCAACTTTACATAAAATACATATACTTTAATGTCCACTATGTATTATGTTAGTTGAAAAAGTAGTTCTAACAATGGCTTTGCATTTTGTCTTTTGTTTTGACGACTTATAGGTTAATAATTATAAAACTAAATTAGTATTAGAAAAGCTACATAACACACAGTTTTATATTAGGTAAACATTCTACAGCATTATGTACAGTTCACTCAATAACAAACAGAATCTCACAGATACGTTACAGATAGTTTTTCTGTTTTTATAGACTTAAAGAATGCACAAAGAGTACTTGATGTTAGATTATTGCTTTCTTAACTACAATCTCAAAGTCACTGTGAAAATCTGATTAATAGTATTTATACTCCTAATGGTACTTTTCTTGCTTTCTGCTTGGCAAATTCGTGTATGAGGGCTTTCGAGTCTGTCTTGCAATCTTGCTTTCAATAGAAATTAGCCATTAAGTTGTCATTTCAAAATAGAAGTTTTGAAAAACTTCTATTTTGTAATGACAACTAAAATAAAATAAAATACCCTTCACCTTTCATTACCTAGTAATTCCTCTGTCTAAGCAAGTAGGGTGCCGAAGTTCTAAACTTTTATTTAATGTTTTTTAATCCCCAAACAAATAAAAAAATCCTCAATTTTCTGCCCCCCAAAATTTTGCGCCCTAGGCGGCCGCCTAGGTTTTTTTATTATTTATACTCCTAGTTTTATATATATATAGATTTATATATAGTATATTTAGTATTTATACTCCTAATGGTACTTTTCTTGCTTTCCGCTTGACAAATTCGTGTATGAGGGCTTTCGAGTCTGTCTTGCAATCTCGCTTTCAATAGAAATTGTCGCCAGACCCACAAGTCTCTCCTGGCACATTGTACTACGCAAATAGGATTTAATTAGCCATTAAGTTGTCATTTCAAAATAGAAGTTTTGAAAAACTTCTATTTTGTAATGACAACTAAAATAAAATAAAATACCCTTCACCTTTCATTACCTAGTGATCCCTCTGCCTAAGCAAGTAGGGTGCCGAAGTTCTAAACCTTTATTTAATGTTTTTTAATCCCCAAACAAATAAAAAAATCCTCAATTTTCTGCCCCCCAAAATTTTGCGCCCTAGGCGGCCGCCTAGGTTGCCTATATGGACCCTGGGTTGCCTATATGGACCCTGGGTTGCTTGATAAATTCAGATTTGATAGTTTTCAGAGTGACACAGAGAATATTATCATTACTCCTCACTACATCTCTAGGTCTGACAGATGCGATAAAATAAGAGAGATACACTGCCGAACAGATAGGTACAAGAACTCATTCTTTCCACGCACAAAAGCGACCACAATAAAAATTGAGCTCTACTAAATACACTCCTATAATACATGTCACCATTTCCTCTCCAAAAAGCTTACACCTTTACACGGCTGGTGATCTATCACCCGCTGCCACACGTCCATGCGGCGTTTCGCGGAGTATTATGTAAATGTAGATGTGCAACATTCCCTGGATTGTTTGGCGCGGCCCATTCCCATGGCAGCTCGGAGGGGGAGGTGGTCCTCTGTCAACGAAGAGATCTCGCCTATTTACACTCTTCTCAAAATCTTATCCCAATCTTCTTCCATCCGTCTTCCTCTGTTCCTCTGACCATGGGAAGGAAAGAGCCAGCTGACCTTGGGGCCGCAGGTTGAGTCCCGCCCCCCGGGGGCCTTCCCCTTTCTCCTCCTCCAAGGGCGCCCTCCGCGTCCCTCCCCCCGCCGCCACTCCTCCTACCTCCCTTCATTTCCCCTTCCAAATCCAAATGAGCGGAAAACGATTCGGGAAGCTTTCGCAGCAGCGAAGAGGAGGAAGAACAGCAGTTCGTTCGGCGTCGCGTGTCCGAGGCACTGAGAGGGGTTGGAGGGGCGAAAACCCTCCCCCTCCCACCCTTTGTGTGGTGCCCAACTTCGCCTCCTCTGGTATTCCGCCTCACATCTCGTCAGAGCCGGTCGACGAGTGAAGAGGCCGCGTGAAAAGCTTCGCGCCGGCCGCGGTTGATAATCAACGTACTCGCGCCGGTTCCGACTGTTGCCCGTCCCGTTGAAGTCGCTGTTGATCCCGTAACTAGGAAACGAAGCGTTGGCGAGGATACGGGCGCAAATCGTTTTGATTCTGTCGCATTAACTCTGACTTTTTGGCGGGAATCGTCTCTCTGGCGCCCGCGAGTGTGATTTCAGTGCATTCTGGGTGTCACAGGAATAGTGGGAGTGGTCGATTGTGTTTGACAGAAACAAAGTGCCAGTCCAATTCCCAATCTTGAACGCTGGTGTTTCGGATGAGGACCCCTCTCAGGCGTCGACTCTTCCGGCTAGGAAATCGGTGAGTGAGATTCACTTAAATAAGAAACCGGCTTTCCGCGTGGTGAAGCGTTTCAAGCGCTATATGCTCAATTTTTTCATTCCATTTCTGTGAAGACAGGTTGTATTTTCAATCTAATCTTTAGCTGCTATTTCGCGCGTAAAATCCGAGTGGTGCGTCTAAATTTAATAAGGTTCACAACCAGTTTCATTGAACACTTAAACAACCAACTTATCGTTCCGTAGAAAGTGAAGAAAATAATTTTGATGGTTTGTCTGTCTCATTTCTACCGATTGTTTTGCCGTGCACTGAAATAACTCTGTTCCTATTGTTTTCGAACTAATTTTCATGAGGAAATTATTTCAACTTTGTATTGTTAGGTTTTTTGTGTGGAAAAATTGTCCACCTTGCAAAAGTTTTATCAAGCCATTGTGAATAATTTTGTGTCCCAAAAAAAAAATTTTTTTACAAGAAGTAACAGTATTTCCAACAATTTATGGCGTTTAAGGATATACTCTTCCATTGATCAAATATGTAATCACACGAAATGTAAGTCACAATCGTCACAATACATCTGATGCGCAAAGAAAAACCCTATCAATATTCTCTAGCATCATAAATCCTGTCCCCTCAGCTCTTAAGTTCGATCGAGCTGTTAATTTTTTGTGGCAATGATTTTCGCGACTTGGAATCCGTTGTTACCCTTCATTTGTCATTAAGTCATATTATGCGAGATAACTTAAGCGGAAAGATTCACAAAAATTCATAATTTCCTTTGGAAGTTCACTAAAAAGCAAAGTAAATAATGTCTGTCTACCCACACATTTAACGTTATTTTCTATTTTCGTCAAAACTCAATGGGTCAACAGAATTCAAAAGTGAATTATTCCACTGGTAGAAAAATAACGTACTTTTAAAACCTCTTTAGGTAAACGTTAAATGCAAGTCAGTATATGGCGTGCAAAGTGAATCAAACGAAGGAGATGAAATGATTTCGCCAATAGATTATGATTTTTTCGATCTAATTCGTATTCTTCGGGTTTATTAATTATCCACCTCACTGAGCAAGAATGAAAAAATGCTTCTCCCAGTCAATTGTTTTAAGTCGAGTATTTGAAATCCTCTTTTCACCGAGGTGATGCATATAAAGATAGTCATTCCGAAGCACGATAAAACGACACTGGCAGTTTCATGATGTTTTTTTTATTAATTTTTCCTAGATTGCGGAGATTGTTCTTTTCCTTCTTTGTGCTTCTATTTGTCTTCTATCTTTCATTAACATTGTGACCACTGTCTTCTTGTATGGTTGTTAGATTATTCTTCTGTCGTTGTAATCCATTCCGAGTTTTTCCAATTTCCCGAACATCTTGTTCCACTCAACATTGTCGAAGGCTTTGTTCAGCTTCACGAAAGGGACTTGCAATGGCTTGTACTGTTTTCTGTATTGTACTTCACCTGTATTGTTTTCTTCACCATTACTCTCGGGCAGAGTGTGGCCTCCCTGCTCCATGTGTTCGTCCAATATCCAAATTAGTTTTCGGTGAGATTGTCTTCAAGTTTCCTGTCCATCCTCCGGCTTATTATTCGTGTGATTACTTTTTATGCGTGAGACGCTAGACTCAAGGTTCGGTGCTCCTCACATCTCTCAGTTCTGTCTTCTTCGGTAACGCAATCTTTACGCTCCTTTGAAACTCCTCCCGAAGTCTTCCGCCTTGGTACCTACTTTTGATTTTTTCGTACAGGTTTTCCTTGGCTTTACTTCCGGCTCTTTGTTTTTTTAAAGATTTTTCAACTGCTCTGTCAAATTCGATTCAGAGGGATGTTTGGGCCCGGGTCTTCCTCGTCCACCTTGCTCTCCTCTTTCATCAGGTTTTCTTCCATTAGTGTCGGCCCTTGGTAGAGATCTCTGATGTGTCGTCTCTATCTGTTTCCTTTGTCTAAACCCTATACCATTTTATTCTCGTTCGCATCCGTGATTTTGTTTTTTTTCGCTCTTCACCCTCCGATGTGCCTCTTCTCCAGCTTGTATAGTGCATATCGGCATTCCACTTCTTCATGCATTCGTTGATTTCCTCGCAGCATCTTTCAATCCAACCCCCTTGAGCAGTTATAGCATGCTCAACTCTCACGTAAACATATATTATTGCCCTATGAGGGTGACATGAGCTCAATTTCATCCCTCGGCAGGGTGATTGGGTCAGGCGTTACACCAGTACCCCCTCCCCCTTCCGCAATTTATGCTGTCAGTGGAAAAAACTCTGAGCTGGAAGAAACTGACATTAAAACTGAGGTTAGTTAACTTAAACATACTCTTTCCAATGAGATCTAGAAAGATCTTAATGTACTATGAACATGAAGAAGCGGACGTCCGGAGAGCAAAACACCATTGATCCACGTTTCATTTAAGTGCACTGTTTTTACGTAGGAACTTGCCGAATAGGTAGGAATGGAAATGATCCGAGGATTATATTCTAAGTTTTGATCAAATGTGAAAGAATCGTAGGACCAGAGTTTTCGGGGTGGTTTTTAAAATTAAGATAAACTATACTGGAATATGTTGTTTTGAATATTTCACTAGGTGTGACGCCTTCATATTTGTCGCGACATTTGTAATGATGTGAAATTTATTATTCCTCTTTAATCCTTTCAATCCTACCCTATTTTAATTTTTAGATATTTCGCTGAAATTCGTTTCAAGTAACTATATGTACTTATGTCTCGTAATTCCGATAGTATTCAAGGAAATGATTAGCTATACTCACACACACTTTTACACATTTTTAAAATAATGGATATAAATGTATTTTATGTAATATAAATGACAGTAATTTATGAATTTGATATTCATAATTAATATTAATGCATAGTAAATTATATGTGAAAAGGAGAACACATATTTTCAAATATGTAATAAGTCGACCGCAACTTCTTGAAAACAGGTGGCTTGTCGGCCAAAATTTTCAAAGTAGCTTCGGAATATGGAACGGAAATTTTTGCGCCCAGCGCACTCTTTTGAGCATATTTTTAACTAGACAGCTAATAATATGTGTCAGGAAAGTACCTCTGGATTTTTATTTCATACACGAAAGAAGGGCTTGGGTACACAAAAAAGAACGAGAAATACTAAAATGTACCTCTAGTACTGAAAGGGTTAAGAGAAAAATCTGTTGTAAGAAATCGATTTATCGATATATTTAAGAATCGATGCAAGAAGCATTCATGCTCCAGAAGGCTATGTGTTAAGATAGCAATAAATCTAAAAAAACTAAATCGCTAAGTCGTTTGTTAATTGGCTTATATCTATAGACATAACTTCTGAGAACACGGGTGCAAAGATGAACGCGAATCTGATAATAGACAAAAATTACTTCAACCATCGTACGATACAGGGAGACGCCTCGTACGTGAAATTCGATGATCGATCATTTGAGGAAGGCGACCGCCGGTTGAGGTCGAATACGCTCCTGTAGACGGCTGGCTAGAGTGGTAAAGGCGGGATGTTGTGGAGACATGGATAGAGGGAGCTGAGAGAAACCCGGCGTCGGCTTCAGCCTGCTGGAAAGGCGCCTAAGATATACATCTACGAGATACCGTACAAGCCACCACTATGGTGTCTGGCACGGATTGATTCCATGCCAGGCATTCAAAACTCATCCCAGCTGAAATCGGCACCACGCCCGCTCTCCTGGATGTCAGGCGCAGGCCAAAAGCTGTCAGGATGACAATACACGGTCAGACCGTTAACTAGGATTTATCCTTCATTTTCAAGGCCAAAAGTTCAATATTAGTTAATTAATTTCATTTTCTGGTATAATGCCCCACATAATCTTAATGATACTTAACGGCTCATCTCTTATCCTCATCTATATCTATGAAATACTGCACCAGCCACTATTAAGGTGAGTGGCACGGGGTGATTCCACTCCAGGCAAGCAACATTCACCCTAATTCTGAAATCTGAATCCCGGATGTCAGGCGCAGGCCAAAAGCTGTCAGGGTGACAATACGTGGTCAGACCAGAAACTAAGATGGTGCTCCGTAAACAAACATGCTACTACGCAGTATACTATTTAAGATACAACTACTGGTTAGTATTATTAAGGCGACTGATGAATAGTAATATAAGGTACTAAATCATGCAGGAGCTATATCTTGTCGGATATTTCAAATGGGGTTAGTAGCTAATAGTGATATTCAGACATTTAGCATAAGTGACAAATCTACTTTTCCAACTGAGGGACAAAGTTTTCCAGAACTGATCTATCGCAATTATTATGGTCCCTTATTGTACGTGGAAAAATGGCATTTTTAATCTATTACTTCTTCAGTCTATTTCCTTGATTTTATGCCCGTGATCATTTCTACCGAAATAGTTTTTTCCTAGCAGAATATATTGAACGTCCGGCAAAAAATAGTCTGCATCAAACTTTCGTCAAAGATTTAATCTCTATTTTTCCCTTTGATCAGATAGAGTCTCCATCTTAAATCCTTAAACAATTCAGTAACACTACTATTCTTAACATCGTAACAATTCGTATTTATCGCTATCGTAACAATTTATATTAAACTATCCTCCTCATCTCCGGTATATTAGTTCTACATTTGAAACTAGTACAATTTCGTAGGAGTCCCATATACCAGCGGCGTTCTCCGAAGATGCACTGTAAAACGTCACATCTGGCGAGCGGAGGGCTGCTCCTAGAATTGTCCTCCACATAACCTGTGGATCAGACATAAAGAAACGCGGCTCAGACATAAAGAAACTCGGATTTCTCCTCGGATTAAACCTCGGATTTCACAAGCTTATAGTAGGATGACCTTCGGATGATAAAGTGTCAGGGATTCACTCCTTTTCTATGGCTAGGCCTCACATCGTATACGCCGCGTGCACTTGGGACCCTGAAACTTCGTCCAAAAATTGAATAAATATTCTGAGGGAAGCTGTGGGCTTCGGTAACAATGATGCGAATGAATTTAAAGAGTTTTATAGATTTTAAAGAGATTAGGTTGGGAGGAGCTGGAGACTCGGAGGCTGCACGCTAGGCTTAGTTTGCTTGAGAATTTCAGATCCGGTGTGTTTCAGTTTGTCACGGAGAATATAATTTTGATGCCACGCTACATATCTAGACAGAAGCGGTAAAATAAGAGAGAGCTACCTTATGAAACAGATCTGTACAAACATTTTTTCATCACACGTGCAATAAGTGAGCATAATAAAAACTTAGCTCCGCTCCAAAATACACTTCACCTCTTTACCTCGCCTTTTAGTTTACATCTTAACACGGTTGGTGTCCTAACACCTGCGACACGCCCATTTGTTGGCTCAAAGGATATTATTTAGGTGTAGATTACGGGCAAAGAGCATAAGAATAAATCAGTATTCCATTGACAGAAAGTCACCTCCACAGCCGTAATTCGAACCTGGGGCCTCGTGACGGGAGTCCAGTACTCTAACCACCATGTTAAACTGGATACTCTCTATGATTCAGGCTGGAACATAATGAGAGTGAACCCGGAAATCGACTGAATTTCAATGAGGACAGAAAAACATATTGAAGAACAGCACAGGGCACAATAATCTTATTTAAATAGTTGACGGTTACTATTTCCCTTCTTCATTATTTTGAAATTCCACCTCGTACTCACGATTTCCCTCTTTTAGAAGAACAACGTACTCACAATAATACTTTCGGAATGTGGATGATCTCGCGATCAGGTAGGCCAAATCACCATCTCTAATGTGAGTCTTTTTTTTCAGATAACTTGTTCTTTATTTCAATTTTTCAAGATTAATAGTAATACATATCTGGTAGGATTTCAAACATTTCAGTGTTTAAAGGCTTAAACAAACGTCCGATGCGACGGGCAGAGTACTGCACTTGAAGTGCCCTTTACATAGAGCAAAGTGTGGATAGGGGCTTCTCTAGTAAATCTCAACCACACCTAGGCTTCGAACCTGGGCCCTCGAGATGAAAATTCAGTGCTCGGAAAACCACCACACCAACCGTACCTCCCTAAGCCGATGGCGAAGACGGGGGAAAAAATCGATACATATGAGCGTTAAAATCGATCGAGACGCGATTCCGTTTAAATGACAAGTTTCTGTTATCGAACAGCCTCGTACTTCTTCATCAGTCCCATCGTCTATCGCTTGCTGCAGCAAGCCCACTCTGGAGATGATTTCGTCGAAATCCAGCTCGCTTATTCGTTTCCTTTTGTCGTTGTCTGCATTGTCCATTTGCTTGTGAGGGCATTAAAAAGAGATAGGTAGAGCCTCCAACAGCCACAGTTGTGACTCAACCTTTATGAGTACACGCAATAAAATTATGAATCGAAGTCATCGATACCCGGTGAACATATACAAACTCGAAACGAAAGAATCACACCTCAGAGAATGATTCGAGAGCAGCGAAAACATTCACAGGCTTATAGCGAATGAAGTGCGAAAGTGTCTGTCATTACTTAGCGATCTGAAGAGACCTTGGGTCAGCATTTCCGCAAAGAAAAAATAATAAAAATGCTGTTTGTAAAAAACTTGGTCCCATAGTTGCTCGCGTGAAAATCTGTCTGATTGAGCCTTGCTGTTGCTCAACATTCAATTCATTTCGACCAAGATTTGACAATTTTTCGAGGGAATCGTAATGAATGACAGCGTCTGTGAGTGATGTTAAAATACATTTGGGCGATTCCACGCACTCTCAAATAATACTACGACATTACGACAAGTACTTTAAATTAAACAATAACGCTACGTGAAAAACGATACTGTTAACAGTTTGTTTTGACTAAAAACCTCCTTGTGTTTATTTCTGGGAGAGTATTGCATAACAGCGACGTTTTGAACGCCTCATGAGCTCGGTACTTTTCGACATTCTGACACTGATATCTTTAAAACCAATTTTGGAGCTTAAAGTGAAAATCACTGACTACTTTACTCCCATTGTAAAGTACTAGTAATGCCTGAAGCGGTTTCTTTTTTTTGCTTTTTTAAATTATTTTCAAACACAATAGAGGGTTTAAATTTCCACTATCGCATGGCAGATGAAATGAAATATTTAATGATTGTAATTGATTACGTTATGCGCTTCGTCTTCGCTTAAAAATTACATTTTCAAATACAAAATTATCAATTTTCTCGGATTTCAGCAACATCATTTTTCCTTGACAACCTTGGCAGTAGCTATAAACGGTAAATTTTTCCCGGGCATTTTACGACCACGCTTATCTGATCAAATGAGAAACATTTGCTTCAGGTATTTCAATGCATTTAAAATTCCCACGCACTAACGATACAAAAATATGTGCGACTCTTGCGGTACATTTGCGGATAATGCTACTTACGTGGATATTCGCAACTATACCGCACCCGTAACTCAATGTACTATCATCAGCGCATTTAGGCAAATAATACAAGTACCTGCAGCCTACTGTCGGTGCAAAAATTATGTAGACTCGAGTTTGGACACTGGTTACAAATGAAGTGTGGTACCTACATGAATGCAAGTTACACCAAATTTTAGCTTGTTTTCTTTTAAAGAGCTTCAAAACAAGACCAAGATCCTACTTCCACTACTTTTCTTAACCAAGATAAAGTAGTTTCATAAACTTGTTAATAACTTTATTATGGCATATTAGAATGAACTAAAAGTTGAAATATGCATTTGAATATGTTTTATCTACACAATATTACAGGTTTATTACGATAAAACGTCAAGTTTCTTCACTATTAAATGTCAAAGAGAGCGCTCCATTCGAAAACGGAAAAAAACCGGCACTTTTTTTGTTCTCACCGGAATAAAAAAACCGAGAGTGTATAATGTAAAAATAACCGGCAACCACAGATAAACGTAAAATAATACAAGCTAAAATGTGGTGTAACTCGCATTCATGTGGGCACCACGGCTCATTTTAAATCTGTGTCCAAACTTGAGTCTACATAATTTATGCACCGACAGTAATGTACATTTTTTCCTGTAAAAACTACTCTGACATGCTAAAGACAGGGAGTCGTCAAAGTAGGTTCATTAGGTGGAAGTATATCAAAGTGTGTTTTTCAAGGTTGCCGTATCATTTAGGTTCATTCTTGTGTGCTGCGAAAAATGCTTTTCGTGGGAATGGGAAAGTTCATGAAGAGAATTCGAAGAGCCATGGAAAGGGAATGTGATTAATGAGAGCTCTCGGCGAGATTATGAGGCGATAATTACCAGTGAGTTGCCTTCAAAGGTGGAGGAGGGCCCTAAAATGCCAAGATATGAAAATGACAGGATATGAAAAATTACCTTCTCATTGAATTGTTTCCCTCCTGTTGGTGCTGGAAGAGGATTCCCACGTATAATATTTGCGAGATAACTATGTCGACCGTCCCTATGAACGAGATATAGCTGAGATAGTGAACTGCTCACATGTTGACGTTTGTTTTTACATAGTTTATAATGTATAAGTATTGGTAATCTAATGATAGATATTTTTTCTTGATATTTGGTGATTCTTGAATGACTACTCGTATGCTCAATTACAATTAGAGATCAATTGTTCAAGCCTTTCCATTTTTTGGAATGTTTTAAAATGGTATGTGAAATTATTGTGCACGCCCAAGCAATTTTCATAGGTTAAAGAAATCACTTGCAAGGAGATTCCAAATTATGGACATTAAATAACGCCAATCAAAGCCGAACATTTTTAACTTTGGTAATGCTTCGATTTCAGGTCAATGAAAGTCATGCGCACATTTATCCAGGAAAGAGTTACAACCGCAAGCTTTGGTGTCATAGTGAGTATCTGCAGTCGCCCTCTGTTGAAGGTGATCGATAGGACGTTCAGAAAGGTATTTTGATCACAGAGAATCAAATAAAATAATCCATTTACAATAATTTGAGCTTCAATATTAAATGGAACATCACCTCCCTGATCATAGAAGTCCGGCGTTTCAGGAAGGCTCAACTCTTTGATTACAAAGGGCTACCCAGGTCAAAATATTTGGGCTGCTGCTGCTCTGAAATTGGGATGTAATTGCTCTGAAACTGGTCTGTGACCTATCTGAAAGACTAATGTCTGATCTGGTGGTCTGTTCCGGGCTGTGAATTTGAAACATCTTGAGGCACCTTTGAAATCAAAAGTTCAGTAGTAGACCGCTTCCAGATCAGATATCGGTCTGTCAGAGCAGTTAAAGACAGTTAAATATTATTACCTGGGTGGAGCCATTGTACATACACTATCTCAGTCTAACTCAACGTCATTGGTTCAAGTCCCGGCGCTGAAACAGATTTTTATAGATTCTCAGCAAGCTTGAATAAGTGGTGACATGGGACCAAATTCACTGGCTAAGCAAAATTAATGAGGAGAGCTATCCAATCTATCAATTCTGAATAATTTGTTCCTCTGAAAAAAAACACACAGGCCTTTGCAATGTAGTCGCGATTTTAGTTCAGGGATGATAGAAATTATGATAGAAATATAGCGGCCGTATGGGAGAAGTATTTTTCATCTGATTTCACCAGCAATGCGAGGAAACTCCGTTGATATCTCCAAAGACCAATGAAGAGGTTTATATTCACGTAATGAAATATGTATGAATGTGTATATTCATGGATATACAATGGCGCATCAAATATATGCTGATAGCTCCAGAAACCTGTTTTATCATGTCGATGACGCCCATTCAAATGGTCATAAAATGGTAACCATTCATGACATATGGTCACTGAAAGGTCATTAAAGAAAAAAACCAGTGGGCGCCCATCGTTTAAACATATTAATAAAAATTACGAATATATGAATTCACAGAGGCATGCAAAAGACTCTGTAAATATATAACTCTTGGAGGGAGGAGCTTCGGCGCGTATTAATGAAAAGAGTAACCAAGTTATTAACTTTTTTTTAATTGACTAAGATCCGGGTTTCGTCGCGTCGCGACATCTTCAAGACACCTTTGGAAACCTTTGAAACCAAAGAGGAAAACACAAAACTCTTTCAATTCCTATGGGTGAAATCCTCTCTGTTATTCCTCAAACCGTCCAACTTATTTGGAACTCAGATATTCTCGGTCAAAACTTCGAACTTGACGTGCTCACCTCCTGGGTCCATCTAGTCGTGATCAGATATCGTTCTCAGAGCGTTAGTGGTTATTTGAACAACCAACGGCTGACACACCAATGGGTCCCGGGATGGGAATCCGGAGCAATTTTGTCGATTCACGTTAATTATCTAATTATCAAATGACCAAATTATTATTTATTCGTACTAATTATCAAATCCATAGAGGGGAGCACAATTCTCGCTAATTATCTCCATTGTGCTCCCCCCTATTGGTCAATTGATTCCCCATTCGTGATGACCTTCCTTTTTCCCCTCCGTCTATTCCACTTGCCCGACATTTTCTCTCTCCATAACCACATCCCCCCCCCAACTCTTGATCCTCTTTCGATTCTCCCTCTCTATCATCAACTTTTACCCATCCTTTGCCGGAATATATTCGTTCATTTATTCTTTTAAGAGCTTAATTTTATGTATCCGACCAAAAACACAAACGCGAGTCTTTAAATTTACGCTTATTGTCTTTCAAGTTCGAAACTTAGAACTGAATTCTCCATGCTGTTCAATAAATTTGGACTTTTGTATGAAAGATCTATATCTTGCACTTCAGCTTTACATGAGTGTCTTCTGGAAATACACGTAACGGTGCTGCCGAAAGTATGTACGGTTTTTTCTTGCGCACCGAATTTATCATGACCCGCTATGTAACCTAGATATTTACGTCAGCTGTCCCACTTTGGCTAACCACCGCACTCTCGTCTGATTTTGTCTTTCATCACGTCTTTTGCAGAGCTTATCGGAAGTAGAAATTAGCTATTTGTATTGCATGCACCCCTGCCAATCACCTATTTTTTTTAGAATTTAGGAGTACGCATGCTTGAAGAAGTGATCGCCTCAGCTCCCAAAACGCGCATGACCTTCATGTTCTACCAGGTGTCTTGCTTTTCTCCAGCGCATTTGCGTTTTGTCCTCTGATGCCTCAAATCTAATTTCTTTGGCTGGACCTTCATTTTCTGTGAACACGAACTCATAACGATATACCAAAATTGAATAGCAACTTAATAAATTACCATTGTTAATCAAATTCATACAGAGTGATTGAAAAATTACTTCGTCATTACGTCATAATTACGACAAATTGCAAATTACTTACCATTAAAATAAAAACGAATAAGATGATTAAATTGTGCAAACACCAAGACAGAAAGATTTTACCATGTAAGGCCTGAAATCGCCTACTTCTTTACATAGGAGAGGTTATTACATTAAATACGAAAAATCATTTTTCTCGTCCAAATAAGGACAAAATGTTAACAGCGAGATATTAAGGTAGTATACGCTCTGTGAAACTTCTACCCTCACTGGGTAAAGTAGGATTTGCACTTGTGCTAAATGTCTGAAGACCACTATTAGCTACAACCCCTGCATGAAATATCCGTCAAGATATGTCTCCTGCAAATCTTGGTACCTTGAATTACTATTCATCAGTCGCATTAATAATACCAACCATTAGATGTATCTTAAATAGTATACTGCGTAGTAGCATGTTTGTTTACGGAGCACCATCTTAGTTTCTGGTCTGACCACGTATTGTCACCCTTGACAGCTTTTGGCCTGCGCCTGACATCCGGGATTCAGATTTCAGCTAGGGTGAATGTTGCTTGTCTGGAGTGGAATCACCCCGTGCCACACACCTTAATGGTGGCTGGTGCAGTATTTCATAGATGCAGATGAGAATAAGAGATGAACCGTCAAGTATCATTAAGATTATGTGGGGTATTATACCAGAAAATGAAATTAATTAACTAATATTGAACTTTTGGCCTGGAAAATGAAGGATAAATCATCGACTTCGGGGAAAGTAGTTAGCATAAACGTCTATCAGTAGCTTTAATATTTTTCACTGCGGCAATGAAAGCTAAATTATATTCCACGACTGGAAATTTAAAGAACTAAAGTTTATAATAATCATCAAAGGTTATTTAAGGTGAAGTTCTCTTTTTTGGAGTCACCACTCGAGTTTACGTCCTGTCCTGCAACTATCCGATCCGAAACTCATGCAAGAAGAGTATTTAATCATCGCATAACCTGTAGAGGAAAATGCAACTTATACGTCATTAATATGGCAAATCACAGATATTACCGCAGTTTTCATTGTCAATAACAAAAAATTGTATCCTTCTGCATTCTATAAAAACTTATTCAAACAACTTCTTTCCAAAATTTTATTATTTGACTTTCATGTTCCAGGTCAAAAGTTCAGTATAATCCAAGATGTTGCATCACATCATCATCTTTTTAATGCTTTTTATTACATTGAAGTGAAGTACTCTTTTTTTATGACATCATCATCTTTATAATGCTTTTTGGCTCATCTCCCCATCTTATTTCTAACAACAGTTATTAGGCTCGAACAAAAAAAAAGATCCAAATTCCACGCTCTTCTCTCGAGCGTTGGGTTGCAGGTTAGAATAGAGACGTAGATGAACATTAATTTCGATCAATAATTGCTTCATTGAGTAATTTCATATTTGCATATTGAAGCGTTAAACGGCACAGCGTCCACTATGAACAGAGACAAACCTAATTTATCCCTGGGATGATTTGAACGATATTTTCCTGCACAGAATATAGTATTGCACTGAGGGGGATAGAAATGTCAGGATTCATCATGAAATACGAGACTGTAGATGGAAATCAGCGTAGGAGATATGTTAGCATATGTTCTTATCAGGTTAATATAATTATTGATAATTTTATGACCCTGCCCAAGTGGTTCAATGAAGACGATATTGCATGACGCTTGAAGGACTTTACTTTAAACATACGGGGAATCGAACAATGTGATTTTGAGCATTTGATTTGCCGACCATTTGGTCTGAAGGAGCATTGCGCAGATCAGTACGCTATCCAGGCTTCCTAATTTCTCGCGGCAATTTTGGTGACCACAAAGGGTACTAGATCTTGTGTCCCTGCGGTACATCCAAGCTGCCAACGCAAGGGAGAAGAGCTTTTCCCTTGCGTTATCTGCGCATTGGTCCGGAAAACCAAAGGTTCGTGATGGGTCGACACTTCGTTGAAACCCTGGTAGTGCTAATTAACCTCTATTGGAGTTAACAAAGTCATTTTTGACAGATCTTAAGCAATCCGGGACTAGCCGCGGAGTTCCACTTTTACGGAGTCACCCGCAATGCACATTTGTGTGAAAATCCACAGAGAAAAAAAAATCATCCGCCTCGACTGGGATTCGAACCCGGATCCCTCGGTCCATAGCGGATAACTTCCAGAAAGTAAAGCCAACAACCATTTCCTTTGTGCAAAGGTCCGTGGTTCGATCTCCGGTCAAGGGCGAATATTCCTCGCGGCAGCTTCATCGAATTTCCAGTTGATGGCATTTGATCGCATGTGGAACACGCTCCTCGGAGACAGTGACGACAGGAAGATCGATGCGTCGGAACAAAGGAAATTGGAATCAATGGAACGTGGTGCTATCGAGCGACGAATTACGAAGCTAGAATTTAAGGAGGAGAATCACCATTAAGGAGTTTCATGACGGGTTTGGCAGTGAAAAATGCGAAGAAAAAAACTTTGAGGAGCCGAAGAGTGAACGTAATGGACGCATTCTAAGACGTAACAGTCGACTGGAGTCAATAATGAAAAGAAAAATGAAAGGAGATTGTTGCCGAGGAAAAACTGGGCTAATACACGTGTAACACGCAGTGAATGGGCGCTAAAATGAATATCCTGGTCATCTAAATGGATTATTGAGTTGAAAGTTGTAGCGAGGCAATCTTACGACGGATGACTGTCCATGATGAAAATCTTTTTCTACCAATTTTCCCAAAATTTTGGAGTACAATTACACCATTTTTTTTTTAATTACAAGCATGGATGTAATCGTAGGGCAAAATTCGTAACGTGGATGGCATCTGACGGCACAACGCAAAGTATCTCGTGCTGTTGCCACAAACAGCCGGCCACTTTATTCCCCGGACCCAGAAATGCTGCATCATTTTAATGCTAAAAAAAATGCGTGTTGATATTTTTCCCCGAGGTGGGCAGCCAAAAGTTTGGTCGTTCTTGCTCGGCCATGCGTGAACTCCGCTCGAGCAAGCGAGCTTAACCTTGACCTTCTCCAAGACTCGTCTTGGACGGACAGCGCCAGGTATGTGGCCGGGAAATGAGGAAGAGGCAACCGAGGTCAGATACGTCTTCCCTGGCTTCCTCACGGCAAGTGGTCTTGCATTTAACTGATTCTACTGGTCGGTTCCTGTGCCTGCAGCATTTAAGATGTTGGCTATGAACGAAGGTCAGCACTTTGCTGAAAATTAGCTCTAATAAACGGGCGAAGACTTCAAATAGAATAGAAAATAGAATAGAAAAAAAGTTTATTGTCCCGAGGGAGCATTTGCTTCTATGGGACAAGGTTTTACATCTGAACATTGAATTAACATATGAAAAAAAAAGAAAAACAATAGTAAAACAAAATACATTAACATAAATTAAGGTCTCAGTTAACAAAAATGTGGTGCAAATCAACAGTTTCTACAATGTAAACACAGCAAGATAAGTACACAAATTATTAGTTATAGCGATCTTTACAATTACAAATACCAACACAAACAGTTATCTACAAATTATTTTATATCTACAAATATAAAATTAACAAAATATACAAATTGACAGTTTATTCAAATATAATAGTCCACTGACGATTTTGTTAATTGAATGCGGTACTGTCATTATCACTTACGTGATTTAGCAATATTTTTTTAAAAACATTGATCGATGATACATTTTTTTATGTTATCTGGTAATTCATGCCAAAAATTGCATGATTTTACCAGAAATGATCTTTCATAAGTTACCTTGCGGTGAGACGGCATCTATATAAATAGGAAAGTCTATAAATAGGAAAAACTATCCCGACCGAGAATCGAACGATGACATCCCAGGATTGAAACAATCAGCCAAAGATTCAATTCCCGGCCTAGCAGGTTCTTCTCTCGATGTCTAGCTAGCATAGTCGATGACTAGCTTGCTTACGCTCCAATCGCTACGATCTTCATTTCTCGGTGTGAATAGATATTAGCATGAGACTTACAGAATATGTCAGCCCGAGGTGGGATTCAAACCCATGATCTGTGCCGATATTATTTCCCATCGCTGGAATCAATGAAATTCGGAAAAACAGAAAAAATGGTGTTCGTAGAAGTAGGTACTTACGAGTCCAAGATCCTTTTATATCTGATGACTTATATCCCTATTTGGGTGACTAAATTACATAGTTAGGAATTGATTTTATCCCAGCTAAGCATCGGTTCCTACAAAAATGAAGTCGAGGATATGCTCAGGAATCAGCTAGACTTTGTAAGTTTTGATTAATTCATGGGCATGGAAAAGTTTTACAAAGTTAAGGATGAAACTATGAAAAAAAGTAGTTCGATATAGTGTTATACGCTATCGATCAACTAGAGAAATTAGCGTACTCTACTTAAAACAGCAAATAAAATAACTTATTAAATTCAAATATAGTAAATTAAATTAAATTTCAAGCACTGATACTATAGAAAGTCCTCGACTTACGTCGTTTCGATATACGCCTGAGTCGATGTTACGTCCATGCCATAAAGGGGCGTCGGGAATTTTTTTCTGTTTTAATGCTAATATAATGGAAAAAATATGCTTATGTTTGTGTTATTTGATAATATCGATGTGTTTATCTTATCTAATTTAAGTCATTTGAATTTATTTGCTGTTAAATGGAGGCAGAAAAACGAACTTATAAATGAACGCCCTTGTAAATAGAAGAATCAAAGTGATCACGAGTATCTGATTCAGTTTTACGTCATTTCGATTTACGTCGCGCTTCTTCAACACTTATCTCGAACGTTACCGAGGACTTACAGTATACAAATACGTAAACTTCAACTATCACAGTAAATTTACAAAGAACACAGCTAAACGCATCACCAGTCATGCTCTAAATTACTTTAAAGAACTGCTTCGTAACAAGTAATCTGTATTAATTCCTAGTACACTTAATTAAAAATGTTTGTAAAGTTATCATTTTCAAAAATCCCTTTCTATTTTCTCACGCATGTATTCCTATGAGAGATTATCCTCGATTAACTGCTTTATTTTGAGCAGGCTTCGTTTTGACAGACACTGGTAGCTTCACTGTATAGGATATCGATATCGGATTATCGCGTGCGGAATTGATGTTACGAGAACATGATGAAACTGATTGCGATACTCATGATCATGCATGCCTTGATTCATAAGAGCACAGGAGGACTCCTTTAGTCTTTATCGTGAAATTCACATAAAATTCAACGCGCAATGCGCACGCACACATTTTTCTCGAGGAAACACCGCTAGTTAAAATTTTTGTAAGTTGAGGGTAATAATTAGTTTGCGCAACGCTTTGTAGAGCGAAATAAACAGATTAGAAGGATGGATTAGAGTAAAAAGGAAGATATAGACCTCTTGAGAAGCTAGAAATATTGATGAATTTGATCTAAGGATGAAAAGTTGCGAGGCACAAGAAAGCTCTGCGCTGTAACAGAATTTTGGAAAACTGCATATGAACTTGGTAAACTTCTATACGTTATATTACCGGAAAGGGGTATTTTTGGGTAACATTAAGCATCAGAATCGGAAAATGTATTCATAAACTTTCGTAAAACTTTAAAGGGAACAATGAAAAATATATCTCGCTAGAAAGTTACAAAGTAAACAGCATTGCTCGGAAAATGCATTTGACCGTGTCGTAGATATAATAATTGGTCGATTACAGTGAGGTTTTCATTTGCTTTCCTGCGCTGAATACTCCACAACTCAAAATTGCAGTTGCATACCACTCTTCTCCAATTTGCACTCTACAAAGACAAAGAGCTTAGTTCTCTTTAATCCTGGCCATTATGTTACCGAAACTTTCGTTTTCACGTATTTTTCCATTTACAGAGTTACTGACAGGACTTGAATGTGTTAAGTATCAGCCAAAGTGGATTCCTTCATCTATTCCATCATGTGGGACGGAAGAGGTACAACCGACGGCAAGCTTAATTTGGCACAAACTTAGAAACTGTTCGTGATGATTAGGCAACTGCTATCTTCAAAGAAGATAGAAATACGAACAAGGAAATTTTGCGTAAAATGATTCATGTGTAGGATCGGAAACATAGACCATTGGAAAAGCAGGCCAGAAAAGATTTCGAGCATTCAAAATACTCTATTATCCCAATCATTGTAAGTAATTTTCCTTCCTTTTACGAAAGATATGAAATAAATCTCAACCTACCGAACCGTTGTTTAGCAAAGTGAGCGGTATGTTAGAGCGAACAGAAGGCACCCAGTGTTCCACTCGTCTTTCTCCCGTCTTGTCGTAACTTGGGAAACTGTTCATCTTTAAAATGAAACCACTTAGTTTTTTTCCACCAATATATTAAAAACACAATTTGACCGGTTTCGGCCTTTTCAGGCCATTATCAAGATAATTTGATCAAACGACATTGGCATGAATGATAAAAGTGGGGTATATTTACTCAAGTGTGACGCTCCTGATTGTAACTCTTTGTATGTTGGTCAAACTGGTCGAAAATTGAATATAAGAATAACGAATTTTTTTAAATCCAGTGTCACCGGTGACAAAAAGACAAATTTTGCTGAGCATTTAATTGATGAGGGTCACAGATCCAATTTTACCCCTAAGCTCGTACACATTTGTGGCGATCAAATGCTTCGTTCATAGACGGCAAAAGAGGCAGCTTCTCGATTGATTAACCTCATGCTTCGTACCTACTGTTGGCCGAGGAAAATTCGAAGCGGATGCTGAAGATCAAATGGATGGTCAAAATAATAAATTAAGAACATTGCAAAAGAGGAAAGGACAATAGGGAACATTATACATACAAGAAGAACCAGATGGATCGGGCACACCCTGTGGCTGTAAATGGTTTGTAAAGTACAGATGGAGGGCTTAATGCAATCAATCTACGGCTAAAACGGCCTACGATGATGATGATTTCCTCCCCTCTAGCTCAACACACTTCTTCATCAACCTCTTATGATTTATCCTTTTCCTTCAGCCACTTTTACTGCGTACTCTTCCGTCACTATTTTGTCTACGTGAATTAAGGTCAGATAAAATTCAGTAGCAACAAAAGTTTACGCGCCAAATATTACGAGCCCAGTCAAACTGTTAGGCTTGGGTTCAGTGACTTTAGAAATAAAATATTCTTCACCACCAGCTGGATAGTGAATGGACTGAAAATCTTCTTCATAGGCAAGTAAACAGAAGTAATTATCGTATCACTCATGATAAAAGATATTTGGTTTGCAGGGTAGAAGGCGTACCTCCATACTTTGTGCGTGTCTGTTATGCATATAAGGGGAAAGCGACCCAAAAGATTTACCTGAGGATGACACGGGGTGTCGAAACCATGGTCGAGTTGAGTTGTATTAAATAGTGTGGAATAAAACCAAGTATCTTTTATTATGAGTGATATCATAAATTTCCACCAGGTGAAGCCGGGAACGATGTCTTATATTCGTAATTATGGCATTTGAAAAGACAGAGAAAAACGCAAATGCTTCGTTCATAAACGGCAAAAGAGGCAGCTTCTCGATTGATTAACCTCATGCTTTGTACCCACTGTTGGCCGAGGAAAATTCGAAAGTGCATTTATTACCTCCTCCTCTGAGAGAATAATATATCCCACAAGGTAAAGACGGCGAATTGGCTATGCAGAGTAATTTATAATTATTTACATCTGAACAGAACCTTTTCAGAGAGCTTTTCATCCTGCTTGAAATGAGGTACATTGAGATCAAGAGGAATCATTCATCACTTGAAGCCTAATTAGCCATAATTACTCTCCAAATCTGGGTTGGGAAGAAATGACAGTATCAGCCATGTGCCCCTCATAAAATAACTAATTGGGTTAATGACTTCCGCAGACCCCGCCCAATTTCCTCCGGGTCACGCTACAGTTGCTGAGCTTGCAATGTCATTTAAAACCATCGGAGTTCAGACTTTTTTGGCATTTAAATCGTTTTAAAATGATGAATTTTGGCTTCTCCACATATAATTATACTACTGTAAAATCCTTTCCTTCAATATGTAAATTGAGTCGAGAAATGTGCTGTTTTCGCCCGAAAGAAGAATGTATGTCTTTTGACATTACAAAGGCTTTTACTGCTCGCGACACATGACCTGTACGCTTTTTCTCTTACCTTAACGTCACATGGAGTGCCTTATCTTCTCGCTGGTCTGAGGCAAATTGAATTCGGTCATTTGCATGAGATATTAGTGTGGGGCGAACGATGGTTTATGACGTGCCGGCGTGTTCAGAGGTAAATGATTAGGACGAGGAACTTCACTCCTCCCAGAGACAAACAAATGTGCTTTATTTAATTGATTGGTTTCGGTTATAAAACTCAAAAGATTAGGAAAAAAATCTTCAATATTACATTACAATCTAGTCCAGCGAGTAAATTGGATTTAATAAAAGTGGGTAACTATCAATATTTCCATTATAAATTAAATACACAAGTACGTGTGCATGACGCAACGATAAGAATATTTTGTCTTTGATGGCATAATGATTTTGATTGAGATAAATATAAAGAGAATTGATTTGCGTAAATAATGCCAAATTTTCAATTCGAAGATTGGCGAAATTAAAACCAAAATTAGGTTTATTTAAGGAACCCATGTCAGACTGGGACAGCACAAGTTGGAACTGAGGGACTACAAAGGATCGTGATTACAATAATTTAGCTATCTTTGAAGTAGGATCACCAGTTTAGTTAGTTGCAGGGAAACTACAGTGATAACAGAAGCCTAATCATGGAATGCATTCAGCCATAAGAAGGTCGATATAAAATTATCAACACAAGCTCAGAAGTATGAAAATATTATGATTTTTAATATTTAAATGATATAAGTGTCGCTCAGTAAAATGATTTAAGCAATTGTTTTACATTCATGTGGCCATAATTTTCTTTAGTATCCATTTCCAGAAGTCGAACACAGGCCCGCAATGTAAGGAGCCAGTGCTCTAGTCACCACACGATGGATTTAAGAAGGGAATGAGTGAAATCATACGCAAAAATGGTTCGGAGAAATTTTTGAACCGCTAAAATGCGAAATCGGATATATGGACCAGTAGTGCAGTTGATGCGCCAAAAGCATGTTGCATTTCATAACGGTATTGTCGTATCACCGTAATGATTTTAAGCATCGTCATCATTGGTCGCTCAATGCTAAGATTGGCTGATTACATCTCTCTAGTTCTCATATTCCCTGGTGGTTCTCAAGCATATACTTTTTCTTTATTTTATCTCATAGTTATCTCTAAGCCTTCCTCTTGGGACGTTTCTCTCTATATTTTTCTTCAACTACATTTTAAGCACACTCATCTCAGTGACTCAGGGTGTATCATATCCTTTCTGTTCTTCTTTTCGGTACAGTGCTTTATATGGCCCATTCCTCTTCTACTCGTCTGTAAATTTCTTCATATCTTATCCATCCATTAGTCAGTCCGACACCCACCTCCAACGCCAGGCTTTTTAAAATTTATACTCACAAACCCGGAAACAGCACAACGAAGGCCTTTTACATCGGGTGTTTTAACATTAACAAGAGTGGAACACACACACCCACGTCTTGGGCAGATAATGTTCTACCCAGGAGGGACTCGAACCCGTGACCCTCGGGTTAGCAGGCGAGGACATTACCCCACCGCCACCGGGGCCAACAAAGCTAAGGTCAACAACCCGGGGCTTTGGAAACTTCTAGTTTTTTCTGAAACGCTTTTCCAATAGTCCATGATTCCGATCCGCAGAGCGCCATCCTCCACGCGCATGTTTTTACGTACGGTATCCTCGTTTGTAGCTCTACCTTCTCTGAGCACAGAAGTTGTCTTTTTCCCATGAAGGCTTTCCTAGCTTTGACTATTCTTCGCTTGATCTCCGTTGAATTTCTCCGTTGTTCCACGTACTTGTACTCCCAAGAACGGTGACGGAATTCATAAGATCTTGTTTCTATCCTCACAATGTGTCTTACGCTGTTGCTAAATGTAAATGTTGAGTGTAATCTTTTATTTCGCATGTGTAAATTTTTCTGTGATTAAGTATGGATTACAATTTAGTTTTTTCCCGGCGAATAATATTGAGGAAGTCTTCTCGGGTCTTCCTCCGGGATAAGTTTTTTACTGCCGACGTTTCGGAGTCTGACTCGTTCTCCATTCTCAAGGCAAATGATGATGTTTACCGTAACTTTTGCCTTGAGAATGGAGTACGGGCGGACTCCGAAACGTCGGCAGTAAAAAACTTATCTCGGAGGAAGACCCGAGAAGACTTCCTCCATAGGTATGGATTACATTATTTATATTTAAAAAATAATATTGCTAATGCTTTATGAATGTAAACATTTGATGGAAAATAATACTGTTTGTTATTGCATTGACTATTCCTACTATGCAGGTAAAGTTTGTTAACCATGTAGTATGTACATACCTGTTTATTTTTGGCGTGCCATATATCGGTTATAGATAGTTTTTGTTGTATCTGGTCTAACATGGCAAATAAAATATTATTATTATTATATGGTTACTATAGTAACATTCCCCTCAGAGTCCTCGGCAAGCATTGGGTTTCATTGCCGTCATAATAGCGGACTCGAGAGGAGTTTGGCAGTTATCGCAGCCACCATTATTATTATTATTATTACGCATTCA
This sequence comes from Ceriagrion tenellum, assembly GCA_963169105.1. Classification (NCBI taxonomy): domain Eukaryota; kingdom Metazoa; phylum Arthropoda; class Insecta; order Odonata; family Coenagrionidae; genus Ceriagrion; species Ceriagrion tenellum. Next base: position 14,607,730 of record OY720639.1, read on the forward strand.
ACTTTCTCTCCCGCACACTAGGATTTTATTCTTCCTCTTATTTGATTTCAAATTGCATTCTTGCAGTGATCGATTCATTGTGTCCACTGATCTTTGAAAATAATCTCAAATGCCTGTGAAGACTGCGATATCGTCTGCGAAACGAATTATTTGCCGTCCTTTATTTGCATTGTTACGACATACTTTTTGAATAGTTGATAGATTATTTATCCGTCGATGTAATGCATTCTGAGTTTCGCCTACAGCCCAAACAACTTGTTCCGCTCAACGTTGTCGAAGGCTTTCTCCAGGTCAACAAAAGCCAAGTGCAGTGATCAGTTCAAATGTATTGTTTCATCTGCCATTACACTCCGACAGAGAAAGGCCTCCCTGTTGCTCATGTGTTCTTCTTAAATCCGAATGAGTTTTCCGAGAGGCTTTCTTCAGTTTTCCTTTCCATCCTTTGCCTCATGAATTGCTTAAGTATCTTTTCTTCCCCCTTTCTCCTAAATATATGAAGAATGGCTCTGGGGAGGGGTTGCGTCCTTGTCCCTCTCATTCGTTAATTTTAACAATTACTCTTGAACTTGAAATGAAATTAGGTAAATCATCAGAGAAAAACTGGCTTTACAGTCGAGCGCCAAGACGCTATATATCCTCTACTCTTCAACGTGAGCACCATAGCAACTGTACTGTGAATCGTATATCCTTTTCCTCCTAGGTTGGTGCCCAATGCATTGTGTAAGTCGATCACGCCCGTGAATTTATGTGGCTCGAGTGTTAATCTTGGGTAGTTGAGTACTGAAGTCAATAATTTTATTCCAAAGTTTTACAATACCGATTTAAGTCCAAATAATTCTCGAACCACAAGTAATTTAAGAGAATCTGTTTATGCCTTAGCTCTCATCTTAGAGACAATAATGGAAATGATACGAGATTTATATTTTAAAATTTTCCATTATTGAAGAATTTTATGAACAGGGTTTTCGACACGACATTCAACATTAAGACTAAATTGAGATGATATATTTTTGTTTTTCTCCGAATATTAGTTTCTGGATGACATCTGTCTATTACATTTAATCTCATTATACCGAAATATTAGTAATCTGCCCTGAGGATACTTGTTATAAATGTACCGAGTTGCAGAAAAGCTATATCGGTAGTATGCATTTTTATTCACCTTTCCCTGTAGATGTCACTGGTGAAAGCACGTGTGGAAAGTTTCACGCAAATCTATACGTTTACGAAAATCGCTACGAAGACCTCAATTGATTCGATAGGGCTGACGAGGTCTTCATCACGTGACGCGGATTGCTTGGTTTATGGATTCAGTGGAATCTCGATTATCCGAACTAATTTGGATCCCTGTGAAAAGAACGTGGATATTACGGACTAAATAGGCAGAAAAGTACTGTAATTTCGGATTTTTTTTAAATAAATAAAGACGTGGCTTTATTAAATAAAGAATTGAACAACGAGTTGTTCAAGAAAAATTACATCAAAAGTTTTATAGTAGTTCGAGCGAGATACTCCCCTAATCATAATAAAGACCATATTAGATTTATATATTTTTATTTCACCAGCTGTGAGACGCACAAATTAAATATTGCATTATTTATGGTGCAATAATATAGTTTCAACTGACAAAAATTGGAAGTAAGTAAACGAAAATATCTAAATAAGTCTTTTACTTGACTCATTTTTTTCACACGGTGCGCTCGAAACACCATTAAAACGGAAGGTTCATTGTGATTCCGAAGAATTTACTGCGGTGACAATATGATTTATTTACAAAAATAGTTGAGAAAACACACAAACTACGCGCTGTTGATTTTTTTACACGATCCAGGTGTTCGAAATTCCTCATTAGTTAAATAAATAGTCCATACACGTATCTACCATTACCCAAGTAAAAGATCTGGTATTTTTTTGGCAATTATCTCGGAAAGTTATGCGGTAAGGGACTATTTTTGATGCCAATGAAAGGGTGATATATTTTTCTTTAAAATGAGACCGAATTCATTGATTTCCAGGTAAAATGATAAAAAATATTGTAAAAAGGGTTCTACAGAGACAAATGGTAATGGAATTGTAAAATACTATTTTTTGTATCACGGTTCATTTCCATGTTGTTATTCTTTTGCTGTTATTTTTATCTCAAGGCGCATTTATGTTGAGTTTCTTATGTATTATGAGCCTGAACTGGTATAGCTTGTTGGTAAGAAGAACAATAAATTTTTTATGTATAAATATAACATATGTCCCGTCGACAGGCATGTGCCTGACGGAACATCGATGTAAAAGTGTTGAAAAATAAATGAAATGAAATTAATACATTTTTAAATTTTTAAAATAAATTTTTTAGTTTAAAATTTAAGTGCCCTCGAATTTTCTAAAAGAATTTTAAAAAACAGTGGGTCGCACATGGCCATGGAATTTAAATTGTGGTCCGGGCGTGGGTTATCGGTGAGCCGACCGTGCGTGCGCGATAGCCGCTTCTCTTTTTTTTCCACATTCTCCTGTCTCCGCCCTTATCAGGTCAAGCGGGCTGTCATCCACTGGAAGATATACAGAGCAGCGGCGAATGGTGGTGGCGACGCAGACGGAAGGCAGTGGGTCTAGGTGTTCGGACCTCCACTGGCGACACGCCCGCATCGAGGGCCTTCATCGAAATATTGATCGTGGGACAGGGGACCGGGAACCGTTACCTTCTCCGACGTGGAGACGGCTTTAACCCTTTGAGCAGTAAGAACGTCCATTTACGTCCTGATGCCTCCTGGCCTACCAGAGTATGATCGTACGTGTACGTCTTTCAAATTTCCGCTGGAGCAGTAAAGGCGTACGTTCACGCCTCACCCCATTCGGATGCATTGTAACACGTTGTTCCATCTCGATTGGTGGCTAGTGAGACCAATTATCACTATGAATTGTCTCTGAAGAGTCCTGCCACCTACTTCATTATTTAAATAACTACGTTCAGCCTTGAGTACGTACATATCACATGTAGTTGGTACCACTGACGGAAGTTATAGCATTCAAAGAAGGTTTTAGTCCTGTTCTAAGCTAATATTTTTGTTCTTATACCACAATATTTAGAATCTAGCTCTGTAAATTGTTGAATTTATTTTGTTTTGCTTGTGTATTGTATGATTTTCTTCTTTTAATTGATTCTTTATCAAACAAATTTGAGTTTAGGCATCTGTGGTTTAGGGTAATAAAATTGTAATCGAAAGTAATTTCATTAAAAAAACTCACTTCTGTGGTCAGAGCAAACGAAAAAAAACTCACTACTCAAAGGGTTAAAATTAAGTGCCTTATTCGATTGGGGATCATAACTCCTAAAAAATATCTCCCAATACAAAATTCCCAGTCATTTACTCCTAACTACTAAAATTCCCAAAGAACAAAATTTTCCAAAATACTAAAATCCCAAAATTGAAAATTCCAAAATGTTTTGTAACAAGTATTTATTGTGTTAAGTAATTCAGAAATTCAAATTTGAACCAATGGATCGTAAGTAATCAAGAATTTCGTCATCAATTTTGTATTATATATATATTTGTATTTTGTATTGTATATATGTAACAATATTATATATAAGCGATCTTCGATGCGTTGCAGCTTGGGTTCAGAGGGTTGCTTTATAATTTGTACTCCAGGACCAGCTGTAGTTGTGTTCACTCGAGCGATGCATGCGGGATACTCTCGACACCTCAAATAAACAAATTCCTGCCCTTATTTTGTCGTAAACACAAAAAACCACCAATGTGTAAATATACGCGATTATCTTTAGCAATAATTTCGACCATGGTTATTGTATAAATAAACAAACAAACTATTATCAATTGAACGTAGCAACGGAAGATACACAGAGAAAAAATCATTTTATATAGTTTGGGAGTTTTGTATTTTGGGAGATATAATGTATTGGGAATTTTGTATTTTGGGAAAAAGAAATAATTGGGTGTTTAGGATTGTAAGAAATATTTTAGGAGTTAATACACCCAACCCCATATTCAATAATGCCTCGGGGTATTCGCATCTAGGCAATGGCGCAATATTGACGTTCATCATCGTCGCTGTGATTAGTGTTGCCGCGAGACGAGACGAGACGAGATTTGAGCCAGTCTCGTCTTGGTCTCGAGTCTCGGATGAGACTCTCGTCTCGTCTCGTTACCCCCAAAATGAAGTACCATAAAAAGTCCAGTTTACTTTGCGTACGTAATCGCTGGATCGGTACACTCAAAATAGTAATGACATTTGTATGAGTTTTAAATATGTATTAAATTGAACACGGAATACATCAAACCGCATGTGCAACCAATCATTGTATTGTTACTCAATGAATAAACTAAAAATATGAAACATGAAATTGCTGAAAAATGGCCATATATTCACAACGTTAGTACGGAGAAACTCACAGAAGGTTAAAAAATATAACAGTAAAAATAATGTAATGATTTAAAAAAAGAATGAACATTTTTGCTTCAAATTAGTTTAAATAATTTTCAGGTTTAAAACAGTTCAAGATGAGTTTTTTTTTATTCGACTTGCCAAATTTCTTCCATGCTCCTTTCTTCCTCCCACTCCCCTCCTCCAACCTCAGCCGCCCGGTTAATCCCTTCCCACCGTCCAACCTGCCCCTCAACCATCACACTCCTACACTCTCCCTCCCCTCATTCCTCTCCCTCCCCATCCTTTCCTCTCCCTTCACCCTCCCCTTTCCTTCCCCTCCTTCACCCGTGCACCATAAAATGGTATATATACGATGTAAATTAATTTTTTGCCAACTGAATATGTCATTATGTGACGAAACCATGGTCGTTCTCAATAAACCCATCTAGTGAACCTATACAAAGTGTATTTTAATTTCCGTTTAGTACTTAAAACCCAAATGATTTACTGACTAAATGCCATTAATGTCTCTCATTTCTGCTGGTGTTTAAACTTCTTAACAATAATTTCCACGTATTTAACTACCGCTGTGATATTAGAGCGTCTCAAATTCGGCATGGAAACCTACCAATAGTTTACTTTTAATGTAGCTTTACAAAGCTTACTTTTGATGCTAATTTTTCTAACTCTCCCTGCCACACACCCCTCGGGTGGCTTGAAGGATGAAATGTAGAAGTTTTCATTATGTGTCTATAAAAGTCCTACACACATTTTCCATAGGATTTCTGGGAACAAACAAATAATAAATCACGAAACCAAGGGTAATTTGGAGCAGAGACTTACGTCATTGCATAAAGGGTATTAAGGATGAAGGAGATTTATTCACCAAATGGGAAATCCTGAAGTTATAGTTATTCACATGAAAAGAAAAAAAAGTAAATCACATGCTATCACAGGTCTACTTAGGAATAAGTTAGTCGAGTTGCCTCATTGAATCGATCCTTATAATTCGGAAGCTGAATCTTTGAACTCATAAAAATTCTCACGAATCGATTCAAATGAAAACTGATGCAGAAATAAAATTTGCGATTATCCACAGAAATAAATTTTACTGCGACAGAGGCCGCCGGAATCCTAGGTCAAATTTATTTCTGTGGAAAATTAAAAGTTTTTAATCTCTTCATCATGCATTAATTCCACTCAATATCGTGACAATCTTCGGATTTCAAGGAATTAAAACTAGCTACAGTATTATATATGATAATAGGGACTTGTCGAGAGCGCAACAATCTTGTTTCTCTTATCGATTCAAATTTTAATCCGTCACAGAAAATTATTTTAGGATCGGCTCTTCAACAAGAATGCACAACCAATCGGTGCTGTATGAAGTGTGATAAACAACGCAAGGATTGCAATCATCAATTTTATGTCCTTCGGCTCTGAAATTACCTCTTTCAACTCATGTTAACATGCAGACAATTGGTATTAAAGACAGTCCGAGCGAAATATCATTTTACTTAGAAATCAATGAATTTTGTCTCATTCTAAAGAAAAATATCTCACCCATCCAATGACACCAAAAAATTCACCCCTTACCACATTACTTTCGGAGATATTTGCCAAAAAATACCATGGGAAACGGTACGTGCATGCACTACAGAGAGGAATTATTTACAAAATGAGGTATTTCTAACATTTAGATGTCGTAAGAAAACTAACAGTGTGTAGTTTGCATGTTTTCTCAACTATATTGGAAAATGAATCACATTGTCACCGCAATAGGTTCTTGGGTGTCACAAAAACCCTTCCGTTTTGAAGGAGTTTCAAACGCGCCGTGCGAAAAGAATGAGTCAAGTTAAAGACTTATTTAGATATTTTAATTTAATTACTTACCATTTCTGTCATATTAAGCTATATTATTGCCCCATTTATAATGTAATGTATTAATTGATGTGTCCTAGAGCTGGTGAAATTAAAATGTATAATGCGAATATGGTCTCTATTATGACTAGGGAACTATCTCGCTCGGACTACCGCTTAGCGTCAAAGAAGTAATTGTTCGGCATACTGCGGCAACAATTTAAACCAGCTGCACAGGGGAAAACGTAGAATTCAACAAAATTCAGGTGTTTCAGTCGAGATGTGGTGGACCAATATTTGGAAATTGAATAAAGTCTGACTGTCAACTCAATTGGAGACTGGTTCATTTAAAATCTCACTTTGTACTTTCCCCGCTTTTTTATTAACTTCGACCGATTTCGGCATTCACGTCATTCTCAAGGTTCGCAAGGTGTGGCCCGCGCGCCCAATCGTGGAACGAAATTTTACGCACCAACTGAAGGTTTAATAAAAAAGCGTGGAAAGATCAAGTTAATATTTGAAATGAACATGCTCACCAACTTCTGCACACTGGACTCACCTAACATAAAATTTATCATTGAATTCACTTTGTACGAGGGGCATTCAATATAAACGACCCATTTACTTTTGAGGTTTTTGGGACTCTCAAGGAGTTTTACTCGTTGATTTCCTTCACGATAGTCGCATAATAAACGCTGCTTACTTCTGTGAACTTCTTGACCAGGTTCGAGCTCAAAAAGGCGCCGTCAAACCCATCCGAGACGTCCTTCTCTTGCACGACAATGCAAGACCCCACGCTGCAGCCCTCACGACCCTAAAAATTGGATGAAATGCATTGGACTACACTTGATCACCCTCCCTACAGCCCTGACCTTTCACCTTGTGATTTCCATATGCTTGGCCCTCTCAAGGAAGCACTTAGAGGAGAGCGTTTTGCGAACGATCAACAGGTTGAACAGTTTGTGCGCCATTGGTTGGATACCCGCCCGAAGTCATTCATCGGAAACGGCACGAACCAACCACCTGTACGATAGGAAAAATGCATTACTAAGGAGGGTAACTATGTAGAAAAATAACTATAAAGTGTGTTTTCTTTACATTTTTACAACTTTTACATTCGTAAAAAATTAGGTCAATATGAATGGAATTTCCCTTGTCAATATGAAAGGAAAGTCAACTTTCTTTCAACCTTGTGTTGCTAGTGTTTTTTACCTTCAGTTCGCTGAAGAGGGCCACCTTGTGGCCGAAATACGCGTATCCGACGCTCACCCTCGCCCGTGTTTGTGTGTGTATTTTGACCACGCTCTTTTTGAGCAAGATGGGCCTTCTCCCAGAAGTCGGGCCCATTTGTGTGCGTGAGTGAGTGATTTTGAGTGTTTGTGAAAGTGAATTTGTGAATAACCTGGCATTCTTATTGGGGTCTCATTAGCCCTTCGAAGGATCCCAGGTTATAACCCCAAGCGTCCTTAGCGGGGTCCCATTAGCTCTTGCGAAGGATCCTTTCTTTGGGGTGTGTGTGTGTGTGTGTCTGTGTTGGCCACTGGCGAGGAAGTCACTTTCCCGTAAACCATCACAGGAGGGTATTCTGGTTGAGAGGCTGGGATTGGTCACTGATGTTTCCGTTAAACCAACACAGTAAACTTTTATTTCTTTCTTTTGACGAGTGGTTCCAATTATTACGGCCATTGGAGATTTATCCTTTATTTGTATTATGTTGTATGTGGACATATTAAGTGAATAAACAAATAAATATTCCGTATCTTAACTTAGATTTTCTACTGTCAACGCATTTCATCAGCAAAAGTAAGATTTAATGGCACCAAATTGACAACAAAATGATATTTGTATTAGTTCAGACTGAAATGATGGCTGTGGAACTGTGTTAAGATGATGCGGAAAATAAATATCACAAGAACCATAACCCGAGAATTTCACAAGGGCAAACCCCAAACTGCTGGCGGGGTATCTTTCCTTATTTCATCATACGTTCTCTCTTCATTCAATCCATAAAGCCTATTCTATTTCTTCCTCTCCCTAGTATTCCCAGCATCCTTCGCTTGATCCACGGCTCTTAAACCCTTTCCGTTACTCCTTATTGCCTGCTCCCTTCTGCCAACAACTTGTGCCCCATCCTCATTTCATCCAGAATCCATCTCTCCTTACCAGGGTTCAAATTCCTACGTAGGAGGATGTTTTTCAGCGGAAACCCTACTTGAGTGTCTTGTGTGGAAGGCACCTCAAGTACAGTACTCCGTCTGTCGGATGGGATGTTAAATCATGGTCCCCTTGGGGCCTTTCGTTAAGAGCAGGCTAATGCCGAAGCTGGGTTTCTATCCAATCCTTCCTCTCTTACCCCTATCCCCTTCGGCGCAAATGACCTTAGCTGTCGGTCGCCTCCCCAAATATCCAATCCAATGAGTGCTAGGTGAATAGCGTCGCGCATTCATCTATTCAAATTATTACCAGAAATCGCCGAAAGAGACGCATCTTTCCACACATTTAATCCGAAGCTTTACAATCCTGTCTAGCGCAGCAACTGATTGGAAAAGCCTCTTATAAAAAAGATATTTTAATTATTTGAAAACGTAACGAATTTGACTCGCTCGTCTTTGGAGAGTTAAAATTTTCCGATTGAAAATACCTTGATATGCTATTATGTGGGTTGTTGTTGGCTATTAGGTGTGAAATCATACTCAGCTACTCAGTTCAATATATAGAGAACGATTTTCCGCGATTAATAATTAGTATTCGAGGCTAGTCTCGCCATTTGTTTCTCCCGATGGCATACGAGGGTCGCCCAATTAGTAATCCCCGTTTTTTTTCTTCTTAAAAGCTATCGATTCTACAAGAATGACATTTTTACGCATGAAAAAATGATATTTTTTCACCTCATTCTAATTTACCACATAATTTCCATTAAGTTCTATTTCCTTCCTACAGCGATTCACTTTGGGCGTACATGCCCTGTCGGTACCAGTCTTTCGCTCAGGGTCGCTAGATTTCACCTCCTCGTCGTCCAAAGTAGTACTTTGGTGTGGAAAATTACTTAGCATAATTATTCAAAATGGATTGAAAAAGATGAGAAATTACGGTTACCAAGGAATTTGCATTCTTTTACGTCTTTTGTTTGTGTCAGACTGTTATTTGCGAGCCTAATCTTGCAGTCTGTCCTCCACAGCAGACTCCACAACATTGGTCTTAGCACTCAGACGATTCGTCTCTCGGTGACCGTTTCAACGTTCAGATTTCTATTGTTGGAGAGCTTTTTTTATGCGTGGTAGCAATTTTTAGGCCTTTCGCGTAGAATAATTAAAGCAGATAAAAATAAAACGATCTTTTATAATTAACGAATTATTCACCCTCCTGCATATCATAGAGTTAATAAGGTACAAGAGGTGGCGCTGCCTATAATCGACCGTAAGCGAGGGTGAAGCCGGGTGGGCGTAACCGTCCGCCATATTGAGTGTCCCTGATATACTATTAGCGTAATAGGCGTAAACCTAGCTATTTACACCTTTTTTGTTCATAAAATGTTGAATTATGAGAAATGGGGATAGTATCGGTTAGGCAGATAATACAGAATATATTGTCAACTCCTCCAATGTATCTCATGGAGAAACTGACAGTTAGGAGAGATGAAAAGCATGTTGTCTGCTCTTGATGGTATGTGTTTAGTGTCTCCCTAATAAAAAAGGATGAAACACCGGAAGAGGTAAGGAAATATATCTAAAATAATAATTAATGCGAATGGTTTTTAATATAAAATCTAGGGAAAATCGCGTAAACTGCGGCTTTTAAGTTAGCCATACCTATAAATTGGCAAAAGAGGCAGACTTACAGAAGATTTTCGTCATTTTGGACAGCTAAAAAGTAAATAATAGCAATAAACATTAATGAGTGATGATTTATAATTCATAACAGGGTCACTGACGCATCGTCATGCGCATAAAACTTCCATTCCAATAACTATTCCGTTTGTCGTTCCGTATTTGAAATCAAAGGCTCTTTATACAATGGACTTTTGGCTTGGTAAAAGGACATTGAAAATGTCTAAACAGCCGAAACCTGTCGTGTCTTTATTATGTTGTGGAAGAATCGTCTTCAGAATAATCGTCCCGTCTCACGATCTCTTACGGAAGTCAGTGTTCTTACGGTCACTCAATATGGCGGAAAACTTTCACCGTGGCTTCACCTGAAATTCGTCTCGCCACCTCTGTTGAACTATATACTCTAAGCCGCATACACTCATCCCCCAAGTATTCTGCTACCCCCTTTCGCAATAACTCAACTTTCCTCAACGTTTTCTCGATGTATCCCGACTAGTTCGTTGGTTCTATCCTTTGACTGTGCAGAGTACATTCCTTCCAATATTGTTTTCAAGAGGCTCTTGAGTTACAAAATATGTTGTCTAAGTTCGTCTCTTCTTCCTGTCAGACATTCCTCTAAGTATCTTTTATCTTCAATTCAGCGTTACGCTCTATGAATGTCGAGTCTCTCCGTCCATTTGAATTTTTTCAGTCTTTTATGGGCCATATTTTCCATGGTTTCCAACCTTCTCTGTTCTCTGGCCTTTACCATGCAATCTTCATTTCTTCATTATATCCAAGGCTTTTAGCAGAACGCACCCGCATCAACTGTATCAAAAATCTGCGAGGAACGTCGACAAATTTTTTCTCCTGTCGCACCCCATGACCTTGAGCCGATCTCCGAGTCATGCGTGCACCTCTTGAGTACTCAAGTAATCAACATAGCATGCTACTGACCGGATACTCTCCTCAGATAGAGCTTTTTCGGAAAACGTAAGTTTTATTTTTTTAAATAGTTTACCAAAAGCTGATATAAACGTCTTATCTACCCTCTCGCAGGTAGTTTTTTCCTCTAATTAACCGGTCACCTTGATCGGATCATTGATGAAGTATGTTTCTAGTTTAAGTTTAGGGCGATAAATATTCTATAACTATTTGTATACACCGAGGGTTAGGATCAAATTCATAAAGCTATTTTCTCTCGTCGACCTTTTGGAATAAACTTAATTCCATCATCAAGGCAAATATGTTAACGCACAGGACATGAAGGTCATTATTAACAATATATTTCATACCTAGTAATTGGCTTGGGCTGTTAGGTATAAAGAAATTATTATTATTATATTAATTTAATACCAATATTGTATTACACACATCACCGTATCAATTGATTTGGAATAAAAAAATTACAAAAATATTCAAATGGACACATTTTTTCCGCCTCACTCAATAGAGATGCCACCATTTCACATGTACTTTACTGCAATACGTGAATATCATATCACTAACAGCAGTTCTATGGATTAACAGAGGTTTACAGGCTGTGAATTCAGCCATATTTAAAAGATAGTGAAGATTTCATCTCTATAATAGACACTGTTTTGAATATTTGACCAAGGGCAAGTCCCAGGAGTACCCCAGGGCTCCATTCTTGGTGTATTATTTTTTTAAATGTAGTGTTGGTAAGTAATCGAGTAAAAGTAATCGGATTACTTGTAACGATTACTTTTGCAGTAATTTGTACTTGTAACGAATACTTTTTACGAAATGTAATTTTTACTTGTAATTTACTACTTACGGTGAAAGAGGAATCGTTACTTTCGTCGTAATCGTTACTATCTTGTAATCGACGATTACTTTACTCGCTCCCCTACCTAGACCTACAGACAACTTCGAATCCCTGTGTATCCTAATCTGCCTTTTTGGGTTCAGCCAGCATTACGTTGTAGCCTACTCATGATGAGTACAAAACATGACACCCCTTGTGTCGTTTCAGCAATTATAATTGAATGTATTGCAAGTGAAATTACAGGCTATAGCGATTTCTATGACTCAATCTTTCCCCATTTCTACAGCACAATTCAACAGTTGCCGGTTGGTCTATAAAGTGGACGATCTTACAAGAAGTAATTGTATTTTTAACAGTAATTTCACTGATTACTTTTTAAAATCTGTAATTTGTTCTTGGAACTGATTACTTTTTACAAAGTAACTCTAATTGAGCCCAGTTTCTCTTTCACAGTACTGTTTAAACTGTTTAAATCACTGTTTAAATGTATATCAACGACCTTCCTACAGCTTTGATGCCTATAAGTGGAATTAATCTAATTTTATATGCTGATGATACAAACGTATGGATTTCTGCAACGTATCTCAATCAATCAGCTCTTAAAAGCATCTCTGCATTGCAGTTGACAACAAACTGGTGCAAAGAAAATTATCTCAAACTAAGCAAAGAAAAATCCCAGGCAATGTTTTTTTCTCATAATCCGTCCAAACCCATTCCCTCAATAATAAAAGATTGCCTGAACATGCAATTAGTCACATCCATAAAATATCTCGGCGTAAATTTGGACTCAAATATGACATGTTATTTATTGGTATTTATGGTATGACATGGTATATTCATTTATACGGCCTTTCAGAGCTCTGCGTGGTTTCTCTTAAGGTCACTGAAGAAAACTGAGCCCTGATGTGCTGTTGTAACTTTATTGCGGCCTTATCTACTCCCATATTACATATGGTATCATTCTTTGGGACTCAGGTCCTCTCACCCGGGTCACATTCAAAGTGCAAAAGAAGGCTGTTTGCATCATTGCATCTCCAACTACCCAGTTTCACCTTCATTACCAATGTTTCAAGATCTTGGCTTCCAATCATTTCCGTGTACATATATACATTATTTTTCTATTAACTTTTATGAAACAACAACTTATTAGGTTTCATCGCACATTCTCAATACCACAGTCACCATACTAGGACCAAGTCAAACTTGCATATAAATTGTAACCGAACTAAAACTGCAAGCCTAGGACCTTCGGCAGTAGGGATAAATCTATAAGGTAAATTGCCTCGGAGATATAAAGATAAAATGGGCATAACTAGGTTTAAAAGGCAAATAAAAACTTTCTTGACTGAGAAAAATTATTATAGCGTGTCCGAATTTATCAATGATAAAATATGACTTGGGCATGTAAAATAACACCTCTGTGAGTGAGACATAATATGCGTAAAATATTACTTGTGTAAATGTAACTACGGGCAAAATGTGTAACTTCTATGTATATGTATGTGTTTTTTACTAATTTTTGTAAACTTTCTCATTACGTGTCCTATTTTGTAGCTATGTACTTCAATAACAAACAAACGAAGGACAAATGAATATAGTATTATTATGAAATCGTTTCAGGATTTACATGGTGGAAATGCAATATATCCATGATAAACTATTGTTGTGTTATATTTTATCATGGATATAGTATTATTACATATAACTCCAATATCGCCCATTTTCTCCCACCATACAACCATAGGTCAGACGAGTGATTCAGTGTCAAACGAAAAGTAGGCCGTGCTCTTACTCAGCATTCGATTGATTAAAGATTTGCTTAGATTTCGACAGTGCTGCCATTGTAGGCTTTGAACCTAGTAAAAAAAGCTGCGAATTAGAGAGTTGATACGCATAGCTAGAAATTCTCGTGCGTGAAAACAAACTGATTTTGCGAAACTAAGTAAAGTGTACAGCGATTTAATAAACTTATAAGGGTTAGGGCTCTTCAAATAATATGTTTATTTTTGGTATCTATTTATAGCCATGATTTTTATTGTTAAGGCGGGTTCACACGAAGAAGTCACTCTCGTGGCCGTGATTCATATCCATGACAGTAGCCTTGCAAATCGCTAACGATCGACACTTCGTTGTGTAAGCTCGGTCTTCTATGGCAGTAGGGGTCGATAAAGGCATTGCTGATCGAGGTTCACACTTGTAGAGAAAATAGGCTAGTTTAAATTTTGCCCGCAAATAGCATGTCGATTCTGCGACAAAATCGCATCGCAACCAGTGGATTCTTGGGTACTTCACGGCAATCAGAGATTCAAAATGTGAACAACGAATAAATTAGTAGAAGGAGGACTCAATCACTACGTTTACCAATCGAACTCAGATCGATTTGGTCGGTTTAGCTCGGTATGGTAAACGCAACGGGCTAGCGAGATCGATATGAGAAGCGGGCTAACTCGGCCCGCTTTTCAGATCTGTCCGAGATCGTATTATTCTGAATTCGATTGGTAAACGTAGTGATTGTTGCTAATGTAAATATTTATTTGTACTTGAAAATATTTTACATGCTAAAGAAGCCTTAAGGTAAGCTTTACTTATCTCTTATTAAATAACAAGCAAAGGTACCCATAGAAATTCAACGGGGGATGAAAGAAAGACAGGGCTTATAGGTTGTAGGTTCGAGTCACTCATGAGGTGTAGTTTTTTCTAGGCAAATCAACTATAGTTTTATTTTTTAATTCAGCAGATGAAAACAGCATTATATTATGCTTACCTAGTTTCGACATTCTTTTGGAGTAACATATAGAAATTAAACTACTGGCCATTTGCATTCCAGAGGCCAGTCGCATTAATATAACATCGTGGCATTCTCCTGTTTTACTCAGCTATAAACGTAGTTTTATTTTTTAATTCAGCAGATGAAAACAGCATTATATTATGTTTACCGAGTTTCAACATTCTTTTGCAGTAACATATGGAAACTAAACTACAGGCCATTTGCATTCCAGAGGCTTTCCGCATTAATATAACATCGTGGCATTCTCCTGTTTTACAGGGGTCCAACTTTAATTAGTCCACTTGAAATGAATATTGCCAATTTTAGGCAAAAATATCCCTGAAAATATCGTAATCAGCAACATTTCAGTATACGGCCTAGATTTCCACTGTAATACATATCTCTATATATAAAACCCAGCCGCCATTGTAATGGTCCCATTTCCTTTCTAAAGCTAATGCTGATTCCACGGTTACCAAGGAAATATCCTATTGCTGATAGAAGTAAAATTCATGATTTGGACATAAAAAACGCGATTTCTACGGAAATTTTATCCGTATAAGAAAATTGAATAAAAAATTAGAAACTGCAATCTTTTATCCATCTAATGACGAAAACTATAGCCTTCTATCTTTAGTAGAACTAATAACAATATGCAAAAAGAGAAACCTCTGTACTTGAACCAAAATGTTTAGACTTGAGTTTTTCAAACACATAAGAAACCAGACGGCCCAATACGCTGCCCATGGGGCCCAGGGGCCTTCCTTATAGTCCCAATTTCCTTAAAAACGCTATACTGAAACCATGCGTGAAAATTTCTCTAAGAGCGGTTCACTCGTTCAATACTTATGAGGCTTTTAAGAACGCATTCTTTTGGAACCTTAGGCCCTCTAGGGCCCCAGCGTGACCAACATGATTGTTGTACATTCAGTGTAGGTATATTTTACGTGTTTCTAATACAGGCAAGAATTATCTTCCAGGGCCAATTTTTGGCAATAAAAGGGCCGACTTGAGGGCCTTCTAGGGCCCCAAGGCCCTTGTTCTATAGCCTATGCGTGAACCAGATATATCAAGTATCTTCCTGCCAAATTTTGTTGTAATAGATTCAGTGGTTTATGAGTGATTGAGTAACAGACAGACAGACACCAATAGATTTTTGAATATTAGTAAGATAACTATTAGAGTATAGTATATTGTTGACAATATTTTTGTAGTCTTGAAAGTACCCTTACCATTTAAAGTTCATTTTTAAGGATATGGAATCAATATATCGATCAATCGTCTCAACATCTACACAATACTCTTCAAGCCCCTGTTTAAGTGTGTGGCAGGGGATTCTAGGGCTCCATCAGTGTGAAAGCGTCAAGAGTTTATAGAGAGGTGAAGTGCATTTTGGGAGATTTTTAAATGGAGCTCGTTTACTCTTTGGGCACGGAAGGAACGAATTTTTGAACCTATTTGTTCGTCACTGTATCTCTCTTTCTTTATATATTTGCGTAGCCAAGAGATGAAGTGCAGCATCAACATTATACTCTCTGTGCCACACTGAAACACTCCTATTTTTAATTCTCAAGCAAACTAAGCCTTGCGTTTAGCCTCGAAGTCTCTGGCAGCTGTCAACCTAATCCTTTTCATTCTTTACTTGCTCCTGGCAGTTTTATAGGGATCTCCCAGCATTCCTTCGTTTTTCATTACGTTTTCGGAATAAATCATGCAGTGTAAACTCCCAAATACTCGCGGCGTGTACAAGGTGTGTTCATTTTTTATCGCTGGTCAGAGTAAATCACCCAGTCAAATTTTGCACGTCTCTTCTCCGCTGCAAGAAAGACAAGACTTCGTTCCTCCACTCGGAATCTCCTGATAGAGCTCTGATCCTGAGGAAGAAACGCGAGTGTCGTTCGCGAGTATTTTCCTCGAGTGGGAGATTTATAGCTCAACATTTGCCAACTTTCTACGCATCAAAATGAGACGCCAGGGAGAATCGCCGTGCGACTTCAGAAATTGGTCGCGGGTCACGGGGATCGACTGTGGACAACTACCGGAGTGGTTAACCTTTCAGTCGCGTTAAACGTAGGTACTTAGCATAAGACTCGGAGAAATTCGTGTTGCTTATTTGTAATCGTACCACTTGCAGAAAGAAAGTACCCTCGGGCATACTTGGTGTCAAGCAGACTTATTTTAAAGTGTTTTTAATCGGGAAAATTACACTTGAAAACACAATCGTGCAATGGAAAGAATGAAAGAAGAGAATTAAAAATAAGTTAGAAAGTATAATATTAAATAAGAGCGCCGTCGAAATATGCTGATTTGTCTTAAAAATAAATGAAGAGTGAACAATATTTCCTCGACTGTATTATTAAGGTAGTTTGAGCGAAATATCATTTTACATAGAAATTAATGAATTTGGTCTCATTTTAAAGAAAAAATATCTCACCCTTCTAATGACACCAAAAATTCAACCCCTGACCACATTACTTTCGGAGATGTTTGCCAAAAAATACCAGCCCTTTTGCATGGGAAATGGTGGGAAATGCACTCCAGAGAGACATTATTCACAAAATGAGACATTTCTAACACTTAGATGTCGTAAAAAAACTAACAATGTGTAGTTTGTATGTTTTCTCAACTATTTTTAAAAAATTAATCATAATGTCACCGCAATAGGTTCTTGGTTATCACAAAAAACCTTCCGTTTTGAAGTAGTTTCAAACGCACCGTGCGAAAAAAATGAGCCAAGTTAAAGGCTTATTTAGATATTTTCATTAAATTACTTACAATTTCGATGTGGAACAGCTAAAACAACATTCGGGCAGCTAAGTAATATAGTGATCCATAAAGACACTCCCATTGGCTCTCAGAATAAAAAAGGTGCATTGCTACGTAATACCCGTCTTATTGTATGGAGTGGAAACTCGGACGATTAAGAAAACATCAATGGAAAGACTGGAAGCAACCGAAATGCGGTTCTTAAGACGGCTTCTCAAAATTTCATGTATCAAGAGAGTTTCAAATACTGAGGTCCTGCGAAGAGCAGGCCTTGATCGTTCGCTGAGAAAGTTAATTGAGAAGAGGAAAATGTCACATCTTGGGCACATCCTGAGAGGGGAAAAGCAGGAAATCCTCACTCTGATCTTGGAAGGGAGAGTTGAGGGGAAGCGCCCAAGAGGGCCCGAAATTCGAATTCGAAGTCGAATTTTTTCTGCTTGGAATCGGCCATCAAAACATCTTCATACCACCATTGTATTCGTCAATTTTATGTGTTCCTATCCACCTTCTTTCTACCTTTCTGTTTGAACCTTTATTTTAACTGAACTCCTCCTAACGGCTTGACCGATTTTGTTGAAATTTTTTGCGTGTGTTTGTGTGTTGTCCCTGGATGGTTTAGATTCACAATTGGACCCGGTAGGTGGCGCTGCGATCGGGTTCTAGGAAAAAAAATTTTTACGAAAAAATTTTTTTTTAATTATCAGAACATAAAACCCCAAAATTTAACCCCCCCCCCCCAATAGGCCTTCCCAATATTTTTTAAAATGAAAAAATTCATAAGTTTATGAATTATTGACCTTTAAAACCTTCTGAGAAGTTCATGAATAATTGACCATCTGAGAATAATTTATAGTTATGTTTGCGTACCATAGGTGGCGCTGATATCGAATTCTGTGGTATTTGACGTACACATCAATATATGCGCAAGTCGTCGCACTTGCGTCGTAGCTTGGCGTTGTTTTGACGAAACTAAAAGATTGAAATGTCAAACTCAATATCAAATGTCACTCAGTATATAGTTTTTTCGCAAATTCGAGTATGGAAAAAACGTTTGCTGAACTCGCTAATAGCTGGCAAGCCAACGTCTGGGCAGGACAACGTCTGTCGGGTCCACTAGTCTTTATAAGAATAATTCTTCTGTACGTGTCTATGTCACTGAACTCCTCCTAAACGGCTGGATCGATTTTGATGAAATTTTTTGCGTGTATTTGAGCGGGTCCCTGAATAGTTTAGATTCACCATTGGACCCGGTAGGTGGCGCTACGATCGTTTTCTAGGAAATTTTTTGACGATATTTTTTTTAAATTTTTTGTAGATTTTTCGCATATCAGAACATATAACCCCAAAATTTCACCATCCACCCTCTCCCCAAATATTTTTAAAAGGAAAAAAATCATAAGTTTATGAATAATTTACCGTTAAATCCTTCGGAGAAATTTATGAATAATTGACCATCAGAGAATAATTTATAGTTATGTTTGTGTACCATAGGTGGCGCTGATGTCAAATTATGAGGTATTTCACGTACGCATCGATGCATGCGCAAGTCGTCGCACTTCGACGTCGCACTGCGCGTCATCGCTTGGCGTTGTTTGACATTTCAATTTATGTTCTCTGTGTTTCGATATACCATGTATCATAATTGCGTGCATATTGAGTGCATTCATCGACAAAACATATTGAAATAACGTTTTAAATTATAAATGAAGTGTACTTGAACACATGCATTGTGCAAATTGACTCAATGTCTAATGTGACTTGGTATATAGTTTATTGAAAATTCGTATATCGAAAAAACGTTTGCTGAACCCGCTAGTAGCGGGCAAGCCAACGTTTGGGCAGGACAACGCCTGTCGGGTCCGCTTGTAAAACTATATTATTGTACCATTAATGTCGCAACATTTAATTGATGTGTCCTACAGCTGGTGAAATTAAAAAGTAATAATTCTAATATGGTCTCTATTATGACTAGGGAACTATCTCCCTCGGACTACCTTAAACAATGATCACCGTCATTGGTTCTTCAATCACGTGATTCTCATCCCCAAACGGCATTGGACGCGTTTTCTGATTGGCTGCATTTCCAACTGCCAACTGCGCTGTTATCGTGGACGCACTCTAGTTATCACACGAAAATGCGTTGATTTCCGAAGATTGAAGTAAAAATAAACTGAAGACGCCAACCCGTTTCATTGAGTAAAGTTGAATAATTCGACGGGTTTGATAATGCCGTCGGAAAATTGGACTGAAAAAAAACATTCATTGTGAAATTATATGTCAACCACGGACGTTCATTTGTAACAGGACTTTATGGTAACGTTCATTTGTAACAGGAATATGTTTTAACCATTCATTAAGTAGGTACCCACTCGCCTGAAAAATCTCTTGATCATCCTTTACAGCACGCAGTCGGAAAGTATAAAGGCATGGCCATGTAGCGGTACTGTCAACACCCTTTGACTTTCTATTGTTTTTTATGGTTCAAATCTCCGTTAATTATTATTTATCCATGATGGCAACTAGTTTACGTCTTTCGAGGTTTTGATCTATTTATTTTTATCTTAGATAACGTAATATATTGCGTGATTCCTATTCTCTTAAATGTTCAACTCAATACAAAAGACAACAGAGAATATGCTTATACCCTTTCGTTTTAGTCCGTGCCCATTTGGTAGAGAAAAATATCACCTCAATAATTACATCCTCGATTGTAGTTTTTGTTTGTCGTATTGCAGTTCGTGTATCAAGCATGGATAATTTGTCAAACAGCATGGGTTAAAAAATCTGCTTCCTCAGCACATATTTTACTACAGTTTTCAGCAAGCAACTATTAACGCATCATAAAGCCGTGATTTTTGTGCGCTAAAGACTAACTGCTAACCACCAGTGGATTTTTCCCAACGTTAAATTGTTTAAATCGGCTGAGATGAGAAACACGTCAAAGCATTTCAGCGAAAAGGAAAGGAATTAAATGGCGGCATATGCTCAAGGGAAACATTCGGTAACCTTGGTGACAGGTTCGGGTGGAACTTTGTCGAGGTCTTTCGCGAAGATAAACCGACCAGAATACCCGAATTTTGATCGCCATCTGTTTCAGAATACTACCATCATATTTTTAGTTCATGAATATATATTATGGACTGTTATCTCCTCACCTAAAACTGTTGTCTAGGGTTCCGTAAACAAACAAATTTTTGGAAAGTGGTGCCGCCTAGTGATGGAAGACGGAAGATCAAAGGTAAATACAGTCAATAGTTTGTAAATAAACACGTCGTACTGGCTTAACCATGAATATACTAGGTTTTACTTACAGTTAATCATAATGCAGTGGATAATAAATGTAGTGCCACACGCGGGACCTAATTATACACTTGTTAAATATCGTCCGGTCTACAGATATATTTACTTCCTCTCCAAATTTAATTACACAAATGCACAACACAATGCACAACTTCGTGAATATTGCTATACGCAAATTAAATACAAATGCCAGGTGACTTCATGAGTATTACCAATGGCCATCATTGCAGTGTAGGTAAATAGGAATGCACTTACTTTCGCCATGAACAGAGTCTTATTTTTCAATCAAAGTCTCCTATTTTGGGTCCTCATAGACGCATACCCTGTTTTGCAGCCTGGTACGAAGCAAGTTCTGTTTAAACAAGGCATTCTAAATTCTTTATTTAAACCGAACGGGCTTAACGCATTCAAAATAGAATCAGTGTCTGGAAAACATCGTCGTTGGCACACGATGGACGTTTCATAAACCTCTTACACATTTCCTGTAATAGATATTTGCTCTCTAGCATTTACAAAGTAACTTTTAGATCACAAAAATAGCAAGATACTATTCAAACCATCAAGTAATTCATATCTTCTCGATGGTTATTGAATATTCACCACAGTCTCATGTTAGCAACAACTAACTACGTCAACTTACAATAACAACGGAAAAGACTAATCGAAGTGGCGCCAAGGACTGGGTGAACCAAAAGTGGAAATTTTGGCAACACGTAGTCTGGGCAACAATTCCAAACATCTAAATCCATAATATATATTCATGTTCTAGATTATGCCTCTCCAAACTCGAAAAATTCTTTCTAAAATACATGATCATCATCGGTCAATGCCCTTGATTCTACTTGAGGAAACTTTTTGTCGGTTTCCTTATTCCGTCCACCCTTTGTTATATCATGCTTGTTCCCCCACATCCCAGTTAGTCTTCTCATGAAATTTCTTCTCTATTCGGTCTATGTGTTAATTCCTTGGCCTTCCGTTTGGAACTTTTCCCTCTATTTTTCCTGCAATTGCACTCTTACCAAACACATAATTACCTATGGTTGTTCCCAATCCATCTGGGACTTCTTTTCTATAAGATGTTCCATGTGGTCTTTCCTCTTCTACTCTCCTGTAAAACTTCTGCATTTCTTATTTTGCCCATCATCAGCATCTCCTAAAGGCTAAGCCTTGTCTCTGCAGCCATGTGTCCCTGTGTGCTGCAGCTCTCTTCAAATCAGCATATGTTTTTATTCCCAGCGTACTTCGTTCATCATCTAGGAACTGCTTTCTTGGCCTTCCTCTGCTTCTCTCGCCGAGCACCTTTCCCTCTATGATATTTTCTAAAAAATTATCATTTCAAAGAACATGACCAATGACTTTAACCTTCCTTTGCTCCATCTCTTTTATCAATCTTCTTTCTTCTTTTATTTCCCTCAGCACCTCTTCATTGCTCTTTTTGTCTGTCCATCTTGTTTTTGTCATCCTCCTCCATATCCGCATTTCCATAGCTTCCAACCGCGACTTTTCCATCTTTCTCAATGTCCAGCTTTGACAGCCATATAACAGTGTGCTCAATACAAACGTTTTCGCAAAAGATTTCCTTGTCTCCACTTTGATGTGGCTATTTCCTAGAGTATGTTTTTTTTATTATCATATGCCTTCTTTGCCAAGGCTATCCTTCTTTTTACTGCAGAGATGTCTCTGTTGTCTCTTGAAATTATGCTCCAAATTTATTTTGTCCATCCATTTGATTTTCAGCCTCATCTCTCAATACCAGGTTTTGAAAGCTTCCAATCTGCTCTGACATTTTTTTTCAGTCCGTGCTTTCGATTCATAGAGTCACACTCCACTTTCACTCTCCCTTCGGATGTTTTCACATACTGCTTCCTCGTTCGTAGTCCTATCTTCTTCGAGCACAGTGATTGCCTTTTCTCCATGAATGTTTTATTATCTTGGGCGACACTCTAGATGCCCGTCCTACGCATTGGTACTTCCGAGATAGGCGAAGGAATTCACCAGGTCTTTTTATTGGTGTGGGTCTGAAATACGTACATATTGTTCCTAAACTTAAGTGGCCCATAAAATAACGGTTAAAGTTAGAATTAAATGCCAAACTATCTGGAACCTCGCCATTAGGAGATGTGACATCTCAGTAGCAACGCCTTCCATCACTGGAGATTAAATGAGTATATTGTTGTCAATCATGCTTCGCAGCAAAACCATGGCGGCCTAAAATAATACAGGTATTGCTCATGGTTGTTTTAAATTTTACTTTCAGTCACGACGTTTCAGCAGTCTAACGAGAGGTAGAATTCTGTACTTCATTATTTGCCAACTTTGAAAAAAATACGCATTATATAAAAAGTGACCTTTGTTTCGCACGGAAATCAGTTGCTTTATGTTTTCGATACATAAAGCCTTAGATGGAAATCAACTCAACAACGACAGTCGCGGTTGTGATTATCGGACATAATTTTTCTGGAGCGCGCTCCAATGCAAAGAAGCGGAGAAGAGCGCTTGTCGGGAAATAGCAGTTGCTGTGATTGGAGGACAGCATTGATACCACGTGATCTTGGGGTAAATATTCGAGCCATTCGAACCTGCGACACCGTGTATACCTCCTTCTCGTGGCAGTCGATGACATGATCGTACGGAGGCTATGTTGACCATTCTACATGCCGTCAAAAAACCGCGGTGATATGAACAATGGGAAAACTACGACACTTCTGCGATATTTCCGGTTAAATGCATTTATATGCCCATGAACTGTCGTTAATCGTGTGACTGGGTGACTGTCTATATTGCTCAGACTAGTTTTTAAAAACTACAGTTTCCCTTATTCAGCCGCGATAAATTCTTAAGATGCAAGTGAAAAGGTTAAAATAAAGGAGATTTCCTCTGGAGTATAGTCTCATTCTGTCGTCGTTTCCGTAATTGGCATGAAAGCTATGCGAGCAGGGTTAACATGTTAAGGTAAATTATGACAGATTCGGAGTAATCACGTGAATGGAACCTAGTAAAATATCTTGGAATTACCTTATCTTCTGATATATCGTGGGGATTACACATGCAGGACATATGTGGCGCAGCATTAAAGAAACTAGGTTTTGTTAAACGTATAATAGGAAGGTCCTCGGATGAAATAGTCAAAGAGAGATGCTACTTCGCTCTGGTTAGGCCACAACTCGAATACGCCGCGAGAATTTGGGACCCTGGTCAAATTGATTTAACTAAAAAAATTAATAAAATACAAAGGAAAGCAGCACGCTTCGTTAAAAACTGCTGCGAGCGTATATATAGCGTCTCACAACTTTTTGAGGGATTAAGGTGGGAGCCCCTAGAGACTCGGAGGCTACATGCTAGGCTTAGCTTGCTTGATAAATTCAGGACTGATATTTTTCAGAGCGAAATAGAGAATATTATCATGACTCCTCACTACATCTCTAGGTCTGACAGATGCGATAAAATAAGAGAGATACACTGCCGAACAGATAGGTACAAGAACTCGTTCTTTCCCCGAACAATAAGGGATCACAATAAAAATTGAGCTCCATTAAATACACTCTTATTATGTCACCATTCCATCTCCATAAACTTACTCCTTTACACGGCTGGTGACCTAACACCCCCTGCCACACGCCCATACGGCGGCCTGCAGGGTAATATGTAGATGTAGTAATAATACTCGTCAATTTGCGGAGAAAGAATGCCAAAAGGTTACAGAAATGCGAAAACCTATTCGCCCATTTATTAAGGTAGTAAATCGCTTGAGGCTTTTTCAAATGGAAGTCGGCACAAATCATTTTGATTTGTCAGCCTATGGTGGCAGGGAATTGAAATGAATAGAAAGCGCCCGTCCTGTAATGCCACGAAGAGAGGGGAGTGCTGAATCGAATGGATAGCGCCCAATATATCAGATTCCTCTTCCTTCAACATCTGATTCAGGGCCGTATTCATAGTCGTTACCTGGGTGTCCCCCAGGTGTGGGGTCACCCCTTGGCTCAGAAATGGTATTCATAGTCGTTAACCAGAGGATTTCCGTCCCCTAATCCTCCCCAAGGCAGTCGATTTCCTGGGTAAGGCATGAAGCTTACCAAAAGCTCCCCTAATGCAGTACTGCTGCCCACAAGTGGGACGAATTGATACTACTGTACTAATGGCAGTACACAATAATATCAACAACTTTCCATGGTAACGTCTTCTATTTACAAACACGGGTAATTATTGAACCACCGTCGCATTCCTCACCATTCATATTACATAAATATTTAAGTAATATTGTAAACATTCTCTCATATTCCTTCAATCATTTTTCATCAATATCGTGTAACATTATACTATATTATTATTTATCCCATTTCGGTCTCACCCTACTTTAATCTCAAGATATTTCGCTGAAATTCGTTTCACGTAACTACTTACGTCTTATAACACCGACATTATTCAAGGAAATCAATTGCTATACTCACATACACTTTTACACATTTTTTTAAATAATGGACAGAAATGTATTTCATGTAATGTAAATGACAGTAATGTATGTATTTGTTATTTATAATAAATATTAATGCATAATAAACGATATGTGAACAGGAGAACACATATTTTCAAATACTAAGTCGACTGCAAAATTTTTAAAAACGGGTTGCTTGTCGGCCAAAATTGTCACAGTAGCTTCAGAACATGAAATGAAAATTTCTTTTGAGGAGACATTTAACTAGACAGAAATGTGTGCCAGGAAAGTACCACTGGATTTTTATTTCATTTACAAAAGAAGGGCTTGGGAACACAGGAAAAAGACCGAGAGATACATACCTTAATGTACCTCTGGTACTGAAAGGGTTATAGCGTGCTTGGTTAAGGTGAAAAATGAGCATCGAAAACATCGAGAACCATTCAGCGGAACCGTTCATATGTATTTTTCCGCGGGATTGTTGCCAAATCTCTCACCCAGACGTCCCCTGGCTGGGTGTTACCCAGGTAAGATTTATGAATCGCTCAGCGTAGGGGTCCCTTAGGTGTTATCTGGCTGGGGGATACCCAGGTATACGCCTATGAATACGGGCATCAGTCTCTCATTCTCTCCCTCCCGCCATTGTGGTCCGCGTCATCGTTGTCTCTCTGCGTCATCTCTTTCTCGGTCGCAAATACGTTTTCCTTTTGGACAGCGGCCATTTTTTTTTCTTGAATTCCGTCTCGCGGCTAGCAAGATTGGTGGTCTTTAAAATCGAGGGGTGTTGGAGGGGTAGGGGTGTGTTTTACGAACGCGGGAGTTTATGTAAGGGGGGGGAGGGGTTGAAGCAGAGGGGAGCGCAGCCACAGGTGGAGGAAACGAGTGGACTCCGGTGTTTGCGCGATCCAGCGAGGATTCCCCGTGCGCCACATGCTGCGTGATTGGGTTCTGCAATGAGCGTGATGACCGACGGCAGCTTCGGAGCATCATCATTTCGCCGTCGCTCATTTGTTTCTGTTCCTCGGGAAATCATCAATGTATAAAAAGCAAAGTTGTCGTGCCTGTATTTTTCGCAGATTCTATTCCTATTAGCAATTAAACGTATTTAGTTCAATTTATTCGCTCTCGGTGTTCAACTCTTTTGCATATTATTTATCGTTTCAGTTATGAATAGTGATCGCACAGAGGTGAAAATAGAACGTAAAAGGAATACAATTAAAACACATATATTATTTCATGCAAATTTTGTTATCTTTTCGAATTCGTAAAATTGCTCAAAATTACGCGTTATTTGTGAACCGTTCCGGGTGAATACTTGGGTACTCAAATGAAAACCTAGCAGCCAGATATTCATTTGAGGTCCCACTCAGGTACTTCCACAAGTACCTGAGTGCCAAGATGAAACTCGAGTACCTGGCTGGATACCTCTGAATACGACCACCCGAATTAAATACGCAGGCAAGTAACAAGTACCAGGCATTCGACCGGGTAATCACGTATTTATTTGTGAAACGTTCCCTTGACGATCGAGAGTATTGTTGAAGCCGCATTGTACCTTAGCTTAATACAGGGATGGGCCAAATGTATTCATTCACCGGTAATCGAGTACCCGAATAAATACCTGCGTACTCGGAGGAGTATATTAATGAATATTTTTTATTCATGAATATATTATATTTAGGAAGAGTATTTGGGTACTCAAATAAATACGTGATTACCCGGTCGAATTCACGGCACTCGGTACTCGCCTGCGTATTCCATTTGGGTGGTCGTATTCAGTTGTATCCACCCAGGTACTCGAGTTTCATCTTGGCTCTCGGGTACTTGTGGAAGTACCCGGTTTTCATTTCAGTACCCAAATATTCATCGGAGTACTCATATACTCGCCAGGGTACGCAGGTGTGCATTCGGATACTCGATTACCAGTGAATGAATACATTTGGCCTATCCCTATATTAATACTGTCCGAGGAGGCAGAGCGAGTCACTTGTTGTGACGTCACACAATGTAAGAATTTGGGATGTTTACGCAATGGGTTCCGGAAAAATTTCCAAGACGTCATCGCTCAAGAGGTTAAAAAAAATCGCCGCGGTGATGATAATTTGAAAACGCCTCCTGGGGGGTTGTGTTTGAATCGCTCGAGTAAATCTCGAGCACGTAACTAAGGAGTCACGTGGTGCAATGACAAAAGGGGTGCGTTCCGTTCCAAACTCCAATCGCATTGATGCGGTCCAGTCCGTTCCGTTTCACACACCGGAGCGCTTCAATTCACTCTCGACGGGGCCTCGCATCGAGCACAATATGCGCTTCAATCGCTCCACGGAAAACCCGGCGCAGTTGATGCGGTGACGTAATTTTGGCGGTTTATTTGCTATGGTAACGCATGCGAAATGTAAAAAATGAATTAAGCGAGAGTCTTAGGACTTTTACCGCTAAGGCACCGCATTACATTCAAGGCCTTGAAACTATTTTTTATTCAAAGTGGCAATTCGCCGAAAATATCTCAGAAACCACATTCCTATTTACTTAAAAATAATTCTCATTATGTTTTGCCAAAGCCCTATCTTACTCTGTATTGTAACGGCGCCTATGTGTGTTGTGGGCGTTGCTGGGTGACGAGATGTTTGTTTATGTTGATTCTTGGGGATTGAAGTTAATGAGTTCTGATAAGATATCGTTCGTTGAAGTGTTTTGAATAAAGTGCTGCTGTATTCTAAAGTGTTGACAGCTAATTTAGATTTGAACCCGTAACAGTATAAACGATCTTTCATTTATATAGGGCCAAAGGCATTCAATATGTTACCTTCTCATGTCAAGAATGCACAGATGTTAAGTGGATTTTTAAATAGACTAAAAACTTGGCTATTATATATATAAAATGTATGTTTCATTTTTTGTTAACTAAGTTCTTGATTCTACTGGATACTGAATACTGAAATACATGTGTGTGGTTCTTAAGTTGTCTAGAAACATGGCCATTGTATATAGAAAATGTTTGTTTCTTTTTGCATAATTAAATTCTTGATCGTACTGGCCATTGAATACTGAAATATATAGTTGTGATTCGTAAGTTGTTTCGAAACATGGCCATTGAATATGGAAAATGTCTGTTTCTTTTTCTTAATTAAATTCTTTGTTATACAGGCTATGGAATACTGAATTATAAGTGTGTGATTCACTATATTCATCGAATATATAATGTAAACAGTTTCTTTCTTTCTTAAATAAGTTATTGATTGTACTGGTATTAAATATTGCATCAGATGTCTGATTATCTGTAAAGATCAGATCAGATTATCTGTAAAGTATTGCATTATTTCATTTTGATGGTATCCCCACCCACAGGCCGATTGCCTTGGGGGACACCTAGCTCCATTTTGGTTTGTATGCGCTTAAGAATGTGCATATTTTTCCACGAAGCAATAAATTTCAATTTCTTCACGGAGACTGAAACAAGGATTTAGCGGAAGTAACCGCTAAAAATAATAATTGTCTATTTTCCATTCCGGTTTCCACTGTGGTTGTGTTTCCCCTCCGAAATATCTCATCAACAACCCTTAGCAACGATTCGCCGTCGCTATTCAAAGTTTCCGCCCGCTCCAAAGACGTTCCGTTTCACTCTCCCACATCAAAAGCTTTAATGCGAGAATGAGAAACGGAGAAACGGTCACTGATGCGGTGGCGCGTGAGGCGATCGGAGCGTGAAACGGAACGCACCCAAGGTTCGAGATTTAGGTGTATTTGTACCACTTGTAAAAATTTCACGCAGTCTTCTCATCCGAGTTTTTCTCGCGGTCAAATTACATTAAATAGCATACCCATTTTTCACTAACACTAATTACTATAAACCCTGGAGTGGAACCTAGAGGGTTTTTGGCTTGTTCTTGATGCGAAGCATGATAGACATGATTGTTAAGAAGACAAATGGCAAACATTTAAGAGTAACATAGCACGCGATGTGCTGGAAGATGTCCTAGGTTTATTATATCCCGAATAGAGACACAATCAACCACGTTCCAGACGCTTAAGATATCCATATGAGTAATAAGTGAAACTCACCAAAATTTCGAACTGTTCGTTGTTGTACCACGTGAGTCCTTGGTTACGTGTCGAACACAACCCCCCACGTCTGAAAGAACGTTGGTTTGTTTGTCCCTCTATGTTATTCGGAATCTTTCTTACTTCTGAGCCTTGTTTCCTTGTTCTTTGCACATTGGTATGCTTGCTCCGCTGAAAATAATGCCACCGGCATTGTTCAGTGTAAAAATAAAAGTGAAACTTCAAAATAGGTTTCTCGGACTAGCTCTATGGGAAGACTAACGGTGCCCAGTGCCCGACACTTTCTCCGCTCTTAGCGCCTTTGGTCCGAATATCATCGAAGACTTCGTCCACAGCAAAATAGCAGTGTCTTCTCTTGTATCTCGATATCAAAAAAATTATAGAAATACTGTGTTCATTAATTTCTTGCACTTTACTGTATGCGCAGTATCATTAAAAACACCCGACTTCCTTCTGAACTATAAGACGGACTATAATATATGTAAACTATATCGACGTTTTAAAACAGATCCACCATCGGAATGGAATCCCAGGAATGGCTTTACTTAGGGATGAGTCGATTCCACTTTTTTTCGATTCCGATTCTTTCAAGTCGATTCCCGATTATCGATTCCATCGATTCTTAGTCCTAATAACAGGCGGGATATTGATATACCAGTAGCGTACGACTATTATTTGGATTCTAGTATTGGCTGAAATAAAATGACAAAGACAATTCATTTTTAAAAATGAAAACACTTCCACATATTTTTTCCGTTTTTTCCACCAATATATTAAAAATACAATTCGACCGTAGTCGTAATATAAACGACTTTGTAATCTTGATAATGGCCTGAAAAGGCCGAAACCGATCGAATTGTGTCTTTAATATATTGGTGGAAAAAAACAAATTGTTTTTATTTTAAAGATGAACAACAACTTCCACAAAGTGAACTTGCCAACCATTGATTTAATTAAAGACAATTAATTCGCTCAAAAAGTATATTTATTGACAAACAGCAAATATATCCTCAGTTTATTATTGAGGTAAATAAAAAGTACAAATTGATAGCCTACACCAAAAATTTCTGGCACACATATGATGAAATAAATGAAATTAGATTCGAATATTTATCTACCTGGAATCGGAATCGACTCTAGGCGATCGATTATCGATACCTATTCTGATTCTGAGAATCGGTGGGATCGAGAATCGACATTTGGATTTGACTTATCCTTACTTCACATTTAGTTCCATTATAATCTCCAAAATTGTCCCGAGAATCAGGAAGCGTAGTGGTCTCCGCATTAGCTTGACGGACCAAGGGCCCGGCAAGATTCGATTCCTTGTCCATGTCGATTTTTTTCTCGGGGTAATTTCTTCCTGAGAATGATTTCATTTGAATACAACTCATGGAACCTTCACACGGGCTCCATAATTGCAAAATCCACGAATTTTACCGGGTGCGACCGGGTCTTGCTTGGAATTCTTGATTTCCTTGCGACGTGTAACACGTGCATCATCTCTACATCATACATACATTTATCTGGAATATGCTGTTAGTGTATGGGATCCACACGAAACGGGGTTGATATCAGAGTTAGATCGCGTACAGCGAAGATGAGCTAGGTTTGTGAAACGATGCTACGATAAGTTTGCTAGTGTGTCTGGACTGTTAGAAGAATTAGGATGGGAATCGCTATCACCGCGTAGATTAAATCATAGGTTTAACCTCCTAAATAAATTTCAGGAAAATCATTTTACTGACGACGTAAAAAATATACTATTAACCCCTTCGTACTACGGCAGATTAGATCGCGCCAATAAAATTAGAGAGCTAGATTGTAGAACCGATAGGTATAAAATGTCATTTTTTCCGCGTACCATTCGGGACCATAACAGCTGTGATCGTCGTCATGAATAGTTCGAGTATTGACATAGGCAGGCAGTAAATCTTTCTCATTATATATTCTGCTCTCTTATTTAGGCATGATGTAAATATTGGTGTTCTTATTTATGCATGATATTTTGAATCTGTAGTAGTAGTCTTTGTATCCCTTGCATGTTGGAACGATTGAAGATTGAATGTTTCTTGGGTATTAGATTTTTAATTGGCGCTTTGCATGTGTGGTGCGCGGGTTTTAGTGTAATGTCGGTGTTCTACCCTATCATTCATGCATGCCTGGTGTGAAAGCACCCCCTGCCACACACCCTTTGGGTGGCTTGCAGGGTATGACGTAGATGTAGATGTACAGCTTGCCTGTATACGGTTGAAGATATTGGTACGATCTGGCATGCAATCGATACCCCGTCTCCTCTAAGTTTGTTTGGCATGGCGTTTGGTTATGGAAACGCCAGTGTGTGAGTGGTTGAATTACTAATCACGGTTAGCCGGTAACGCGGGTCAAAAATCGTCATGGGAACGCTAACTTTGCATGTATCAACCACTGAAGAACACACTGCACTCTTGGACTGAGACGAGATTCTGCTCCGGAAGTTTAGAATGAAAATTAACACAATCTGCCCCCGGTAGCACATTTATTAAATGGCTCAGTACTTCCCTCCTGGGACGTGGGCCGGTTGCTCAGCGTTCTCTAACCTATGCAAGGAGAAACGCAGTGGAGATTAGTGATCCGGGTTGGTTGAAATATGGGTTTCCTCTCAACGGAAATGCAATGGATGATGGAAAATTAGGAGAGCAGCGGACACCGAACTGAGTGAATCGAGAACACGTTTGAGGTCTGTTTGAGATTCCCGATTCCATCATTCTTATTTGTGTGCCCAGCCCACGAGTGTGTGACGTCAGACATGAAAAGAGAAAACCGAAGGAGAGCCCGAAGTGCCTGCTTCATAATTAAGTTTGTTTTTTTTTTTTGGCTGAAATGGTGAGCGTCTCTTTGTTCTGCTAAGCAACGGTCATCACAAAGGAGAAAAATATGTCCACTTTATATTTGCATTCACTCCTCGTTCATACGTGCTGACGAAAAACGGTCTTTCTTCCCTTTTTCAATGCTCTGCGGTAAAACTGCGCTGTACAATACCTTCACTGCCTCAATTCCTTAACACTGAGAGCTATCGTGAGTGAGTTCTGGAAGAGTTTCCCCTTTGAAATTCAACATAAAATGAAAAAAGATAGAAGATTGGCGACAAGATTAAAAAATGTACATTTATCGTTAAGCGACGAGTTGGAGTAGTTGCAGGGCTGTGTGGAAAAACCAGGATAAAAAAACACTTTTGGGCAAAAATGAGTCACAGCATGCATTTATGCATTATAAAAGCAAAGTTCCTTTGTTTTTGTGCAAAATCCCAACAGGATATATATATATATTCTCATTGAGTTGATATTATTCGCTGTAGAATTTTATGTAAGCAGTCTCTTTTGCAAAAACGAATCAGGAATGATCGACGAACAATTTCGAGACAAAGGCCAAACGAAAGGAGATATAATTAATGTACGCATTATTTTCAAGCAAATTTCGTTTTCCTTTCGTAGTCGTGAAATTTTGGTAAAAAAAAGTCGGTGAAATCGTTAAAAAATTACGCGTTTTTGGTGAACTATCTCCTTTTGATGACCGACCGTATTGCTCCAGGCGAGACCCGCATGAATATGAAGGGAACAAGGAGGGGCCCATCGCGAATCAATTTTTAAAGGCTTTCAGTCGTATGGGAATCATTTCTGAATATAGCACGCTTCTTATATGGAGACATAGAAATTAGTTGGATGAATTATCGTGGTACAAGCAGTTATACCTTGGAATTATTTAGGTTTTGAGTATCCTATGTGGAATTACAGACGGCGCGCGGTTGCACATATATTTGATATTTAAAATTAACACTCTCAGTCCCAGCCATTTTACCTGTACCTTTACCCACAGCCCAGTGATTGTTATGGTTTTTTTTAAGTTAAGTAAAACTTTTATTTTTTATTACGTCTTGATACTGAATTTGTCTTCTTAAAGAACAATGATGATTTTCTGAGCTTTTGGGAAGTTTATGGAGTCAATTGCTTTATAACATTGTTTTTCATTGTACAAAAAAGTCTGACAGAGGTTTTATTTCAATTTTTTTCAATCATTGAGTAAAAAATGATTTAAACTGTACATAATCGTGTATTAAATTTGTGTTAGCACAAAATATTATTTTACACTATTTAGGACCGTTATTTTTTATAATTGTTCATAAAATTTTAAGATGCATACAAAATTGACAGGTGGATAATCTCAAACACATCTCTCAAAAAGATTACCTTATTCAGAAATCAAAGTATCCCAAGTCTGAAAGCTTCCCTTACGCCTCATCATACTCCTTTTTTGTATGAAATATGTTGAAACGCGGTTCAAAACATAATGCAACTTTGCATTATTGACACTCGCAGCATGAAATACGACAATGAGGATATTATGCGCATTTTTCCGTGCATTAAATCGTATTCCGTTTTATTTGACGGGTGGGGGGGAGGAATATGCCATTGAAATACAATACGGCAGTGCGATCCATTTGGTGACAGGCTTGTGCGGACATATATTAATTAGTTAAGCTTATTTACAACATATATCTGGATTACTTTCGCTTATTTAGAGAGAGTTGTCTTTGGAGTATGAATTATACTCTCGCCGTCAAATTAGTATAGACCTGGACTTTGAGGTTTTCCACTGAGTACGATTGACAGGACATCGTATTCATCTTTTGAAATATAATTTATTTACCTTAAAAATGAAATATAAGAGGGTCGTCCAGAATCTAACCTCCGTCTTCAAACAAAAGTTCAGCTGGTGAAAATACAACCATTTTATCATATATAACTTAAAACTACACATTTTCATTACTTTTTCTCGTAGTTTCCAAACAAATTCAAGCGCTTGTCATAACGTTTCACCATATTCCAAATGCCCTCTCCATAAAAATCTGCCGCCTGGGAATTTAGCCGACCTGTCACGGCGTTTTGAAGTTCTTCATCGTCGGAAAAGCGCTCGGACGCCACTTTCTCATGTAAGCGAAGAGATGGAAGTCACCAGGAGCCAAATCCGGGCTGCATGGGTGATGGTCAAAAACTTCCCATTTGAACTTGGCCAAAAGTTCATTTGTTTTTCGAGCCGCGTGAGGGCGAGAGTTGTCGTGCACAAACAGAACACCAGATGTCAGAAGTCCACGACGCTTGTTTTGGACTGCTCTTCTTAGTCTTGCAATTTTTACAATTCACGATGAATTTCGGCTGCAGAGTGACTTTTCGCCCAAAGAAATCTTATAACGCCACGCACTTCGCAATTGGCCGGAATTTCTATTGCGACGCTCATTTTTGAGGTTATGATTTGCCGACGCACGTCAGTGCGATGCTCGTACTGGAACAATTAAAAGCGTACTGAACCGTTGAGCACGCTGGTGTAGGAATGGTGGCACTCCCCCGATCACTTCTCGCGGTTGGCGAGAACGGAGGTCACCTTCTGGACGACCCTCGTAGTTATGGATCGATGTCCTTCGCCTGTTTTTTGATAATATTACGAAAACGAACAAATACACGGTAAAATCGCCCAACCTCACGACTACGTCCTGTTCACAAAATTGTCCATCAAAGAAAAGCCAAAGGTTTATCACAAATACATTATACATGAATATATGTTATGGATTGTGATCTCGTCGCCAAAAACTGTTGTCTAGGATTCCGTAAGCAAACAACTTTTTGGAAAGAGGTGCCGCCTAGTGATGAAAGACGAAAGTTCCAATGTTAATACAGTCGACAGATTGTAAATTAACCCGTCTAACCGGTTTTACCATGAATATACATGGGTTTTACGTACCGTTAATCATAATGCAGTAGATAAAAAATGTAGTAATACACGCGGGACCTAATTATACACTTTATTTTATATCGTCCGGTCTAGAGATGTATTTAATTCCTCTCCAAATGTAATTATACAAATGCACAATTAACTTCTTAGCACTTCGTGAACATCGCTATACGGAAATTTATTAATAATGCGAGGTGACTTCATGAGTATTCCCAATGGCCATCATTGCAGTGTAGGTAAAAAGGAATGCACTTACCGCCGCCTTGAACAGATTCTTATTTTTCAATCCAAGGCTCTTATTTTGGGTCCTCGTAGACGCATATAACCAGAGTCTGGCAAACATCGTCGTTGGCACACGATGGACGTTTCATAAACCCCTTACACATTTCCTGTAATAGATATTTCCTCTCTAGAATTTACAAAGTAACTTTTAGATCACAAAAATAGCAAGATATTATTAAAAGCATCGATTAATTCATATCTCCTCGATCGTCATTGATTATTCAACCCAGTTTCACGTTAGCAACAATTAACTTCGTCTATTTTCAGTAACAACAGAAAAGACTCAAATCAAAGTGGCGCCAAGGACTGGGTGAACTAAAAGTGGAAATTTAAGCAACACGTAGCCTAGGCAACAATGCCAAACATCCGAATCCATAATATATATTCATGACACTATATATGTAATCATAAATCCGTAGGCATCTTTTCAACGCCCGTCTTTTGTCGCTCAACTGTCAACACGCGATTTAATTAGGAATAAATTGGAGTCGACAATTATTATGCGAGAGAGTTGTAATTAAAACAGGGCCTCATTAATTAAAATAAACAATAAAAAACTAACCGCGAGCAGTTATTTTTTATTAATATTTTATATATGATGGGAACACTTCTGACAATGTCACGCCGGCAACATGCATCGCTTCGGGGGCTCGTCCGATGCAGTGCGCAGACCTGAAAATGCTTTAATCCATTCTATTAATCCATTCATTTGATACATCTACGAAATACCGTGCAAGCCACCACTAGGGTGTGTGGCACGGGGTGATTCCACACCAGGCATGAAGCCCTCATCCCAGTCCAACCAGAACCGCGCGCGTTCCCCGGAATGTAAGGCACAGGCCAAAGCAGTGAGGACAACGGTACGCAGTCAGACTACAAACTAGGAGAGTGATACGAAGAAGAACATGCTACCATGCAGCATACTGCTCAAGATATAACTGCTTGTTAGTATTATTAATGTGACAAATAAATAGCACTATAAGGTATAAAGACATGCAGGAGTATATTATGCTGGGGATTGCATGAGAGGTTAGTATCTAAAATTCATGTTAAGATATTTAGCACTACTGAAAAAAACCTATTTAACCTAGTCAGCATCCTATAAATGATCTATCACAACTATTATAGTCCCTTATTGTACGTGGAAATAATGAAATTTTAAATCCATCGGTTCTGCAGTCTATTTCCTTAATCTTATTCCTGTGATCGTTCCTACCGTCATAGTTTGGCTGTAGCAAAATATTTTGAACGTCTGGCATATAATAGTCTACATCAAACTTTTGTAAAAGATTTAACCTATATTTCTCCCTTCGATTGGATAGAGGTTCCCACCCTAATTTCCTTAATAATTTTGTAACACTACATGCAATAATCCATTGCACTTCGTTTCAAATCCTACTTACAAGGATAAAACTGCGGCTGCGTATTTAGACGATATAGTTTTATAGTTCCGAGTACTTTTCATCTCTCTTATTCAAGGTCCATGTTTCGCATCCATCCATACAGTGCAATACTCCGTGTGAATCAATTTGCGAATCTTTTTCTTACATCTGTCCTAACATTCCTCGATGTCACCAGCTACTTAATCTTGCTAAATGATAGATACTTTTCCCTGCTCTCTGGGCTATTTTGATATATATATATATATATATATATATATATATATATATATATATAAATATATATATATATATATATATATATATATATATATATATATATATATATATATATATATATATATCTCCCCATAAGCTAAAGCAAGTTCTCATTTCAGCAAGTCCAAGAGGAAGTGGGTACAATTTGTATCTGTGGATTGAGAGGAGGGTTATGGCCGAGCACATGTAAAATCAGAAAGTCGTGAAAGACTTGGAAAGAAGGCGTGTTGGAGGAGGACCTGATGTTTTGTCGCCTTAAAGGTGCCGGCGATCAAGGAAACTCTCGTGGAGAGACGGAGGCATTCGGATGGGTCACGTGACGAGTTTCTTTAAGCGACACGGGAAGGCTGATGGACCCAAGTTGCCCGACTGGTTTTTTTCTCACATCCGCGGTGTATCTCTCCGCGAGCTAAGGTCGCCTGGGATCCGGAAAGAACTGGATGCTGCGTGGATGCCGCTCATGACGATTTGGGGGGGGGGAAAGGGATTTCCCAAAATGACGGGAAGACGACCATTCCGGGACGGTTGAATGCGGGGATCCAGCGGGCCTGGAACACGGGGAACCGCGATCGAGTCCCTGAAGCGGCGGAGAATTCCCTCAATAATCCCGATGCATACCAAACGTGTGCGGCACAGATTTAAAGAAACTAGGAATTGCAAAGCGCAAAGAAGGAAGGTCCTCCGATGAAAAAGAGTAAGAGTGGGGCTGCTACACTCTGGCTAGTTCACTCCTCGATGAGGTCACGAGCGTTTGGAACCCCGGACAGAAAGATTTAATCCGAAAAATGAATAAAATACAAAGACAGCTGAGCACTTCGTTGAAAACTGCTATGAGTCAACTTATCACAGTTTTGAGAGGGGTAATGTTGGGAATTTTCAGAATTTTTGGGACAAGTAACTTTAAGGTCAGAGCCATCTCAAACGTCGCCCTTTCGATATCTTCTCGCCGCCGAGTCCTCGGCTTCTTCAAGATCACGCCTTCCGCGGAGAGGTTCTCAAGACAAGTCGCCTCCTCGAGCATTACGTACTTGAATATACATTATAGATGCAAATATTTGGCCCCACTGTACGGGCTACCTTGTTTCCTCTGACTTCCGGAAAATAGATTGCTCATATATCGTAAGCAAACTTAAAACGACCTTGCACATTGACGTTCACTTGTATCGAAGTAGTGTGTACGTGGCGATCTCTCAAATCGCATCGCTAATTGCGGGGCATCGCCATGTTACTTCTCGACTTCCTGTCCTTTCCAAAGAAATGAATCACGGAAATAAAAAAAAACGCGCAAGGCAATTCCAAAAATTACCTAAATTTTGGCAACAATGGGGTATTTTCCAAAATTTTAATTGTAATAATACGGATGTAAATACGTTACTTTTACTCCCACAAACTTACGGAGTGAACATATTTTTCAAATTAATTCAATATTTACTCAAATATTTAAGATAAAAATAGTCGAAATTTCGTATTTTTTCACGTGACAGTGAAACGAAATCCGATTGGTGCGACGTAATTTTCGCAGAGCAAGAGATAAAAGCAATGAGAGCACGGTTAGACAGTAGAAGAAACTGTATTTTAAGAAGATATTTCATGGAAAACAACGAATATGGTGTAAAGTGGTTTTACTAAAGCCACATTAGACAATTTACCCCAGTGGATATGTTTATGGTAGTACTTTAATGATGGAGGACGACCCATTTAATGCTACCGAAATTCGTGGAGTAAAAGTCCATAGAATTTAAATTCGTAAATCGCTGTTCGAATTTCATTTCTATTAGCATTCGTGGATTCAATTCTTTTGTATTAGTTACATTAAACGTGCATAATTCAATCATAAAGTCACAAAGCTCGGCTTTGAGTTTTTCAACAATTTAAACTTATTGTTTACTATTAAAACGTTTCCAAGAGTATACAAATAAATGGTAACATATTCAACAAGTCCTCCTCCTGCTATTAATTCGTTGCTTACGTATTTAAGCGCACTTTGAAGTCGGGTGATGAGGATTTCACCGACTGGAATACGATTTTGGAAAGTAGATTCCAAATAGAAAGTGGCTGTGCAGACATTATCAACGAAGTTAGTTTGCCTCTTCAACTCTTCAATGACCGATATTGGAAAAAGTCAACGTGAGTCTGTGATGGTAATTCCTCCTCTGTTGAATAGATAATTGACTATGTAAAGTATTAAAATACATCTGATATTTAT
The DNA here is from genome assembly GCA_963169105.1 of Ceriagrion tenellum. Taxonomy (NCBI): domain Eukaryota; kingdom Metazoa; phylum Arthropoda; class Insecta; order Odonata; family Coenagrionidae; genus Ceriagrion; species Ceriagrion tenellum. Next base: position 14,646,798 of record OY720639.1, read on the forward strand.
TTACATCTCAGAGTAACTTTACTGGTACAAGCATGTATATATATTATGGCTTGTGATCTCGTCGCCAAAAACTATTGTCTAGAATTCCGTAAACAAACAACATTTTGGATAGTGGTGCCGCCTAGTGATGAAAGACAGAAGTTCAAATGTTAATACAGTCGACAGATTGTAATTAAACACGTGTTACCGGTTCTACCATGAATATACATGGGTTTTACTTACAATTAATCATAATGCAGTGGATAAAAATGAAGTACTACACGCGTGACGCATTTATGCACTTTTGAAATATCGTCCGGTCTACAGATATATTTAATTCCTCTCCAAATTTAATTACACAAATGTACAATTAACTTCTTAGCACTTCGTGAATATCGCTATACGGAAATTTAATAATAATGCGAGGTGACTTCATGAGTATTCCCTATGGCCATCATTGCAGTGTAGGTAAAAAGGAATTCACTCACCGCCGCCTTGAACAGATTCATATTTTTCAATTCAAGTCTCCTACTTTGGGTCCTCGTAAATGCATACCCTGTTTTGCAGCCTGGTACGAAGCAAGTTCTGTTTAAACAAGGCATTCTGAATTCTTTATTTAAGCCGAACGGGGTTAACGCATTCAAAATAGAATCAGAGTCTGGCAAACACGACGCGATCTGCCTCTTATCTGATATTCATTGCATTTAAATCTTAAGATTTCCCCCAATTAGCAGAAATTCGCTCGGAAGCTCATCATGTCCGAGTGAATTCGATCCCGAACCTCCTTATTTACTTTATTTAGCTAACTGCATCCTCAATAGCCAAATCTGTTATACACGTGTCTCTTTTTTGGGCTGACAATTTCTATGCAAAGGAAATAAAAATAAACGTACATGCTTGCAACAGGGTCTTGAGGTTGTGGCAGGATAGATAAAAAAGAATCAGTGGACACATACTGGTGGATGACTCGAGAAGACACCAATGCCCACTGCTTTCGGGCTGAGATCCATTCTTCCGCTCGAGACGATCACTACTAAAGTTTGTCACGTTGGAGTTGGAGATGAGTATATATAGGGTTTGGCTAGGCACGAGATTGGTGACTTTGGGAAGGTTGGAAGGAAGTGCGAGGGGGAGGGGTGAGAAGAAGCTAGCGGAGGTCGATTCCGCGAGGTCTGGTGGATTGCAAAATTGAAATACAAGACGGCTCCCAGGGGCGGAGCTCTGTAACTGTTGCGTCCTGTGGGAGAAGGTGAATGATTTTCACATGGATGCAGTCTTTGAAGGGGAGATTATGTCAGTTGGCGGGTTAAGATACAGACAGTTGCCACTGGAATGGTCATGCTGCTTACGTTATTGTTTATTCGTAAATAAAATGGTATGCCTGTGAGACCAGTGTAAGAGGTTCTTAACTATATATCTTCCAAAAGCAGAGGACACCAGTGTCGCCTCCGGTCATCCACCAGTAAAAGTCCACTGATTCGCCTATCAATCATTCCCCTTGCTGCAAGGTTTATTTAGTTATTTACTGATTTTTTAAAGTGACAAGGTTTTCCTTATCCAAATAAATCATTACGACATAAGGAAAACTCCTTTAACAATACCTACCTATACTTTAGGCATATGGCCCACACAGGTGATCCGTTCAGTATGGCCGATTGCGCATTTTAATGGCCTCAATACGAGTATTCCCCTGTATTGCTATGGCGTATAGTTCCATCACTTGTTCCCTTGTCTTCTCCTTGCCTCTCCCGGACTTCAAAATCTTCCGCTTTTGAATTAAGAAGTTCCCACTATCTAAATACCTCCTAATTGAACTGATGATTATATGTTTAAATATTTTGCATAAGATGTGCATGAGGGAAATAGGTCTTTAGTTACTAGGATCTTCCTAATCATCGCTCTTATAGAAAGGTGTAACACTCGTGATTTTCCAATCGTAAGGGACTCGATGTTCCGCAAGAGATTTTTCGATTATTATTTTCAAGAACGCTGCTATTTTTGACGCTAATACTTTATTAACTCGGGTGAAAATTTCATCGGAACTTGATGATTTCTTGGAGTTAATGGATTTTAGGTGACTTTCAGTGCCACGACAAGAAATATTTACAGATTGCATTGGAATTTCATATAAGCAAGGCAATGAATCGGTATTATTCTGAGGGTATGAAGTATTGACGCTTTGAAAATTGGTGTTGAGGATATTTGCTTTTTCTAATTTATCGCTAGCTCTCTCTCTCCTTCGCCATTTTTAGTGACGTTACCGTAGCTATACCTTTTCCCTTGAACCTCCCTCACGTAAGACCAGAATGTATTTGGGTTATGTTCTGAAATTCACCTAATATTTTACTTTTGAATCCCATTCATGCTTTTCTTAAGGCCGCTTTTGCTGTTGTTTTAGGTCTGTTGTATTTATCGCGAATGTTCTTAAGTTTGACGTCGGATAGATCCTGATGGATGTTCTTCATTTTTACTAGCAAGATTCGTTGTCGCTTGAGAGATTTCCGGACGTTCGCATATTACCACCTAGGATCCGTATTGACTTTTTTCAGTGTACTTGGTATTGCGTTGTTTATGGCTGGTCGTGTGATGTTACGAAAAGTATCTCATGTGTCGTGAGTTGTATGGTTTTGGCCTACATCACTAAAATTTTTAATGAAGTCGATAATTTCTGTTTCAAACAATCTAAATCCGCCCTGTGGTATAAGTTGACCTTTTTTGTTGTCGCTACCCTTTGGTCAGTATTTATGCGTAAATTATCGCTTACTGCTTCGTGGTCACTCCGTACAAAATAGATGCTTCGTCGAAGAGAGATGTTTAACAGTGTTCTCTATCCGCGCATCATGTACGACCATAACATGCGCAGGAAGGGACCCTGTGTCAACTAAGAATATAGGTATAATCTTGTGAAATCTTTTGGTATCTGCGATGATTTTTTTAAGAGCAACAGTCTCGCCGTGCTATTCTGCCGGCTTTGTAAGGATTATTGTTTCTTTTCCGTTGGTGGTTGGGCTATAAGTCCGAACAACAACGGTTTCACAGTTGGACCTAAGGATGTGGTCATGGTGACAGTCATGGCGACGGGTGTTTTTTTTAACCACTTGCATAATATTGCTAGGCGTTCAGACTTTTTTCGTGAAGTAATTTGGTTCCCCTGCCACACACTCCTTCCTTACCTTCCCCTCCGTCCTTTCCCCTCCACCCCCACTCCACATATTTACCTCCCCTCCCTCCTTGCCTGCGACAGGAGGGAGATCCTGCCAACGTGGATTTATTCCGCCAGCAACTACGGAATTCATATCTCTACGCCTACGAATGTAGTCCCTACCCCGTGAGCTGCAGCGTGGGAGTATGGCATGGGATTTTAGGGTGCCAGTCATACATTGAGGAAAATGATAGGGGAAGGAAAGAATTATTATCGAATACCTATATTTTTTAACTTTTTTCGTAAATTTTCGCAGCTCATTATTTAATCTTGGGAAATCTTTTGGTATCTGCGATGATTTTTTTAAGGGCAACAGTTTCGCCATGCTATTCTGCCGGTTTCGTCAGGCTTATTGTTTCTTTGCCGTTGGTGATTGGGCATTTATTGGTCCGAACAACAATGGTCTTCTTTAAAATTTGAAATTTCGGCTGTTAATTTTTCAAAGGCTCAACTTGACCGTTTTTTTCTTTTTCAAAAGTCTCTTCCACGTTAATGGAAGTTTATACCCATCATCTCTGTTCAGGCTATTAGGTCTTTTTTCTATTTCAATAGCTTCTCTGATTCAATTCAAGAAGAGAGCAATTGACTGGAAAATTGAATTACCAAAGGGGACCGGGTTGATGTGATGGCTAGAGAACTCGCCTACCACACGGGCGGCCAGGGTTCAAATCCCTGCAGAGGCGGATGTTTTTCAGAGGGAACCCGATCCCTACTTGAGTGTCTTGTGGAGGGCACTCCAAGTGGAGTACTCCGTCTGTAGGACGAGACGTTAAGCCGTGGTCCCCTTGGCGCCTTTCGTTAAGAGCAGGCTAATGCCGACGCCGGGTTTCTATCCACCATTCCTCCCTTACCTATCTCCTATGGCGCAAATAACCTTAGCCGTCAGTCGCCTTCCCAAAAACCCAATCCTACTTCATTACCTCCAGTATCACTCCAAATTGTCCACAGAAGCAAAATAAATTAGACTCATTCTTTCCTTTGGTTCAACTGGCAATTTGAAAGTAATCTTGGATAGATTTAACGCAATTTCATTACTTAGGTTATTCATGCAACTGTGATGAGGCATGCAATTTAACGCAATTAGGACGATGCGATTTAATAATAAATAATAATAATGAAAAATTTATTCCACGACAACAAGTCATACATGGGTTGTTACATAAATAAACAACAACAAAAATGCCTGAAATATAGGTGGTACCCCATTGGGAATTCCCGCTTTGGCGGTTACCGACTCGATCATCTATTAACAGTTGTCATCTCTTCGATGGCGTGTTGACACATAAAAAAGAAGAAAAGAAAAAAAATTATTTTTAGATGTTGACTCACCAGCTGGTAATACTACATAATTACATTTATGTTTCAAAGTAAAAGAAAACTTACATTTTGACAAAAAACTGGCGATTATATGCTCAAAAGATATAAGTATCATTGTTACATATTCACACTTGTTTCAATAATAAATGAGAAACATCCTCAGTATTAAAGAAGCATTTTTCAGCATTTGACTAAATTTAGCTTCACTTGTTGATGTTACAATATCTTTTGGTATTAAAATATTCAACAGTTCAATTCAATATTCAACTGCACATCATATAATGCGATATGTATGCGGTCCAATGCGTTTCAAAGTGATGTGGTATCGTGTGTCTCTCCACATCTTTTGCGACTCCTTGTCAGAGTTATTATTGCAGTGTAACGAAACTTGAAAATCGCATTGTTCCATGGGCCGAATCAATCCTCCCATTCCCTCGACATTTATAAATTCTAACAAATCACCCGCATGTCCTTAAGAGCGTAAATGACCCCGACTGTCAGTTGCCTACCCAATTTTCCGACAAAATAATCAATTCTTCTAGCAGACTTCTAGCAGAGGCAGACTACACCCGTGCATCGAGTATTGCGATTCCCAGCCTCTAAAGGTAGAAACTGTGTGATTACAAATATGAACTTCCGCTGAGGCACTAAGTAATTTCATCGCGGCTCATTGCGATAATTTTGACCAAACATTCTTGGATGAAATTTTTTGCGTGAAGATTTTCGAATTTTTCCTTTTTTTTTGATGGATGACTCGAGGATTTCTTGGATTGGTCATTTAAATGCGCAATTCATTGCATTTAACGCGACTGCTCTAATGGATTTGACAAATAAAACTTATCTGATAATGCCATTGCGAGTATTTTCAAATTTTGTTACTATGAAGGATCATTTCTGTGTATTTTAGTGCAATTAACGCATCTTATCTAACTGCGTTTGCAAACAAGGCATCTTTCAAGGGATTCCATAACTTAATGACAGAAATAAATGAGAGATTTGTGGGATAAAATGACTTAAGACGATCCCTTAGGAATAATTTTGCATTTTAATGGGCATAAATATTTCCTTTTGCGCACAATTAATTAATTCGCCAGCCGCAGAGTTAACGTGAACACGTTGCCATGAATTATGTCCTGCATATGATGCAGTAAAGCTCAAACCGTGCCCGTCGAATCACAATCTTGCATGAAAATGTGTGAAATATATTTTCTTTGCAGCATGAGATATATAGTAAACGTATACATCATCCATGGTGTTATATCGTCAATTAACTGGCCAATAAATTTTTCTCCCGTGATTTTTAATTTTCATTTTTAAGTTGCAACTCAGGAATATAAAGGATAGGAGATGGAGTGGGGTTAACCTCCACCAGTGATAAAATGATTAGGTAGCTGCTGAGGTGCAGGCACTCATACGTAATTTTGTAGTCATGTGAGGTATAGGAATAAAGCTTACTCGGAAACTACAATTTCTCCCTGCACATTTTCATGGTAAAAATTACCAGTGTAATTAATTATGGCTCTTTACTAATTAGAAATTCTGCACTTAATGGTATATGCGTCCCATTTTAACATCTACTTAACCGTCATACTCCATTTTATCGATCGTTTTTTCTCAAGAAAGACTATCCTCCCACCTTTCCAGTTATCCAGTAGTTCTAATACATCTGAGCAATCAAGTCCTGGATAAAATAACATTGCGTGCCGAGAAAATTAATCTTACCCACTTAAACATCGCTTCAAGTTAGCCGCTGTAAACACCACTTACTTTAAGTAGTGACGTTATGTGTGATTGAACTAGATTGCCGGATATTCTATTCATGTCCTTCTGTTTTTTTCTAATAAGGTAAATACTCCTGAAGTCGTCCACAACTTGCAGTCAGCGACCCTCATTCTAAATGACAGTAATCGGTGAGGACGTCAAGCCAATCTGTGGGGTCGTTTTTAACAAAGAGCAAATGAGATAAAACGACAGTTCCTGTAGGTCTATTGAACACTTCCGTCAATGGTAGATTGGAGATATATCGCTGATTCTCACTCAGTGTAATGAATCGCATATCAAATTGAACTACAGTCAATGATTAGGCTTGAGAATAGGATGGGATTTTGACATTTCCTGTCATTCAATAATTTTAGTGTCGCAATTTCGATTTGGTGAAAATCGCCATCTGTTTTTGCGAGATGCGCCAAAGGGAATGTATGTACTTGTCATCGAAGAAATCTGTCCACATGAAATGGTTGACGTGCCCTATTATTTTTTTTAAAGCTATCTACCATCAATTGACACTGGTGCAGCGTGTAGCCTACGCTTTAGGATAAATATCCCGTGGAAAAACGGACGCCAATGTTTCTGAAGCTGTTGAATTAACCTTTTTCTTTTTGTTAATTCGAATGCGTCGGTTATACAGATCAGAAATCCCCGAAAATGAGCCATCTCTTCTAAATTATTCGCCTGATAATGGCCTGGTATATTCATGCGAACGAAACCTCACTATCTATCGGCAGAAAATTCGGCATTTACTAATGTACACTTAACGACATATTTTGATTGCTCGCATTGGTCCATTCACCGTTGCTAGTTGCTGGAGTGCGCTAAAGAGTGCTTTGATTCGTTCCTCTAGATCGTATCTACTTCTGAAACTTAACTCGATAGACTCCAAATGTTATAATTGCTCTATTTGCTCCACGCCCGCCGAATGGATAAAATCAAAGTGATAATGAGTGTCATCTCTCAAGGAGACAACAGCTGCCGTGATTGCATTTCTGAACTCATTCGAGGCAGCGGGAAATGATTTAGTTTTAAACATATCATTTTAAATATCTCAACCAGGACGTGTAATGTCTGAAGATTTTGTGGGTCGAGGATGTAGCGCCAAGTCTTGGGGTACCTATCAAATCTCACCAATTGAGTTCTCAGGTGATACAACAAAAATACACCTACTAAGACATTCAACCCCGTTTTACATAAATACCCAGCATAACTTTCCCATTTGGAACAGGCAATGACAAAGAGTTCAATTTTTACCGTTAGCCTTAGAAAACTGGTTCTCTGTTAGTAATTTACTTCATAATGTCCCATCCTTACAAACCACTTTCGCTTCCCTTGCACTTCATACACCTTTATAATTTTTTTCAAGATATTCGCCCTCTAAAGATTCTCTCATACAACATTTACCGACAATTTTTGCGGTCTGTACGATTTACAAACCACGAAGTGTACATATGCGTTTAAAATAAAATATTAAAATCAGTAGAACAGGCAAGCAATGGTATTGCCTGATGTAATTTCAAAATTCGTAGTTAGCCTGTTCATACTGAACAGGGTTCACTCTTTGACTGGGCGAAGCTGCACTGATATAGGGATTTGAAAAAGGGCCATTTTTTCTCATGAACAGTATGCACAGTTATTGTATGTGAGCTTTCCACTTTGAATGCTGCAAATGGCGAGGAGCGGAAAATATAACTGCACACGAATGGCAGCGAATATAAAGATACTCGCAGACAATATAGCATCTGGTGGGCAGAATTCCGTCGGCATATTGTAAATACGGCCTAATGTCTTTCAAATAAAGGAACAAATAAGTTACTACCATGTAATACCGATGTTGTAGAACCTTAGATTTTTGTCAATGCAGATAATTTTCATTTTGTACATTAGATTGTTATCTTCATTACACAAAGTACATCTAAAAATAATTAATCGTGTATACTCGACCCTCGAGTTTTTGACCAAAATTTTGTCCTAATAAATACGAACTCTTCCCGGGTTAGCGTACCTTAACAAAGTTCATTCGTTGTGCCAGGAGTGAGGTTTAGAACTAAATATTAGTAAATGCACCACAGTTCACTTCCTGCGAAAGTCATCCCACAAAAGCCATACCTACACCGTGGGTGGAGTTAACATAAAACCTTCAGATACAGTAAAATATCTTGGAATTACCTTAACTTCAGATATATCGTGGGGAACACACATACGAAACATACGCGGCACAGCATTAAGAAACTAGGTTTTGATAAGCGTATAATAGGGAGATCCTCGGGTGAAAAAGTAAAAGAGAGATGCTACTTCGCTCTGCTTAGGCCACACCTCGAATACGCCGCGAGCGTTGGGGACCCTGGTCAAATAGATTTAACTAAAAAAATTAACAAAATACAAAGGAAAGCAGCGCGCTTCGTTAAAAACTGCTACGAGCGTGCATATGGCGTTGCACAACTTTTAGAGGGATTAAAATGGAAGCCCCTAGAGACTCGGAGGCTGAGCGCTAGGCTTAGGCTGCTTGAGATTTTCAGAGCTGGTGTGTTTCAGAGCGACACATAGAATATTATCATGACGCCTCACTTCATTTCTAGGTCTGACAGATGCGATAAAATAAGAGAGATACTCTGCCGAACAGAGGTACAAAAACTCGTTCTATCCGCACACAATAAGCGACCAAGATAAAAATTGAGCTCCTCCAAATACACTCTCATAGGACATGTCACCATTTCACCTCCAAAACTTTTACATCTTTACACGGCTGGTGACCTACCACCAACTGCCACACGCCCATGCGGCGGCTCGCGGGGTAGTATGTAGATGTACCTACCGTTCAACTTTCTTGGCACTTTTGATGGTTTTTGGCATGACCGAAATTCATAAGGTCCTTGCGTGATAAATGCTTTCTATTGACAGATGAGCGACTGGTGGACGACGCCACCATGTCACCACCGCGACGACACATGTCCCTGACGGTGATCTTCCTCCTGCTTCTGGCCGCGGACTGTCCCACTCTGGCCCGGGAGGAGGGGGGAGGTCCTCGGAGGAGCGGAAAGGGTCCTCCGGGCGACGGGAGGCCCTGTTCAGGGGTCGAAGTGGAGTTCATGCCCGGGGCCGTGGTAAGAGAGGACGGCAGCGCGTGGGATCCGGAGACTTCAACGCTCTACCCAAACGGCACCTTCTGGACTCAGCGCGATCCGAAGACCAACACCACCGACGTCTTCGGCTGCCCGTGCAACCTGGGGCGCCCCTGCATGAGAAAGTGCTGCCAGATGGGCATGGCCATGGATTCAAACGTATGTCATTCTTCTTCCGCGGAGCGATCACAAACGGGAAAGCACAGAGCTGCGTTTTCATGCATCCGACTGTGTATTGTCCCACACTTCATTGGCCAATCAGAATCGAGATCCCCAGCGCAGGTTGCATTGAAAGTTGCCGTAGGAGGCGTTAAAACCCTCTCATTAAACTGAAGCTAAAAATCATTAAATGCTTTAATGTAATGTAAACTTAATTTAATGCTAACTTTTACGTCACAAAATTCAATATTCAACAGGGAAAAAATTGAAAATGTGAATTTTTCATTAGATTGAGAACAAGCTACATCAACAAAATGTTGATATAAAAAAATAAACTGCCCATAAAAAACTGCATAAGCTGAAAATTGAAAAAGAAATTTGCCCAGTGCCAAATCAGTGTATATGGGAAAGAATATGATTAGCTAAAATTAATGCTTATTAAGGAGTATTTACTTAAACACTAAAATACTATAAATATTGCATAAATATTCATAGTAACTATCAATTTTTCGACTTTCTGGTGCACTGATTACCAAGTACTTGTAGATTTCAGTCTTTTAAGTACTATTATTCCAATGGTTATCATGCACTATCTATTTCATAGGACTTAATCCTCAGACAATTCTTGACCTAGGCAGGATTTAAACCTGCAATATTTGGATTGATAGAGCAGTGATAACAACTACCAAATGAAGCCTTACTTATTACCATCTATTTACCTATCAATGCAGTGGCAGATCTTCAGTTAAACCAACGTTTGTAATGGGGATATTTCGAATACCAAGTGCCGATATTCAGGATAAACTCCTATCGAAATATTTTTAAATTCCTCCTGAATTGGCCATAAAAATGAGGACACATACTGGAAACTGGGGACTGTTAGAACTCATTACCATTCCCCAGCATGAAAGATACTCATAGTTAAATGTGCATGTAATCTTTTCTCATATATGGCTGACATTCACTTCATCTTCCTTTCCATGACCATCTCCTATAAAGATGACTTGTGTGAGCAGGGAGAATGCCTCCCTTACAGATGGAGGCTCATGGTTCAAGCCAGTCCTATCAGAGCGACATGGAAAGAATGTGATCTCTGTGGATGGCAATGCATTCAATTTGGGTCTCCTGACAGATAAGCCTTGTCTGCCCAGTAAAGCCTTGAAGATACAGCTGCTGAATGAGAGCCAATCATACATCAGGGCCTCTGATGCCAACCTCTGCATTATAGGGGAGGAGCAGGAGGAATGTCATAACGTCACTACCTTCTGCCACGACTTCGTGGTGGACAAGGGAAGCTATGAGAGCATATATTGCCCCCTAAAAAAGAAGAAGAGCACTGGATGGGGAGTCAAATTCAAGCACACAAAACAGGAGGACTTCATTGTGAACGTTTTAAAGTATTTCACTCAAACTATTTCATCGATTGCCCTGCTCTTCATGTTGTTTTTGTATGCAGTGGCTCCTGAACTTCGAAGCTTACATGGAAAGTGCCACATGAGCCATGCCATATCTCTTTTCATCTACTACTCCTTGCAAAATTTGTTGAGGAATCAGAGCCAAGTTGTGAGAACGGCTAAAGGCATTTGCTTCATATTGGGTGAGTTATCATTTTATCCTGTTTATATTCAAAGAGACTTAATAACTATGACCTCAGTCTAGTAATCTTTTGTTTTTCACTAAATCACCTAATTCTTAGATAATTCGGAAAAGTAAAGGAAACTGCATGGACTAGGAAGCAGCTGGTGTAAATAATGAAAACAGACTTTCTTGGTCCACACAAAGTACGAGGACAGAAAGAAGCCAGTTTTCATTATCTGAAAATGCTGTTCCTTCAAATAATGCCAAATGAGGGTGTCTTTAAATTAGTGACATTTAATCAAACCTACCACGAAATATGTTCAAACAAATCCGCATTGACATAAAGAACCAAGAGATGAACAGAAAGCGCATAGCAGCATTGTTTTAATTATCATCTTCATCTTGCTATGAAAACCATGTAAAAATAATTTATCCTACAAATATATATGTTTAAATATATAATCATTTACTAGTGTTCTGCACTATTTACAGTAATTGTTATTTTCATCTACCATTCCTATAGTTACTTAAGAGAAGCCTGTGTGTTTCACATCATGCAAAATTCCATTTAACCCTTTCGCGCCGAAGCCTCTCTAAGAGAAATGCTTCCCCTGATATGAGTAGCTATGATATGATATGTATTTTCTGTATTCCTCTTTACGGAGCCCACCACCCCGCCATTCACGTTACCTAGTACAATTATTCTCTCACCAGGATCACATTCACTCAAAACCTATCTCAGTTTTTCACAAAACTCATCTTTCACAGTGTCTCCCCTCCGAGTCCTGGGCAAACATCGGGTTTCATTGCCGTCATAATGGCCGAGGACTCGAGAGGGGTTTGGCAGTTATCGCAGCCACGTCCGACGCCCATCGGATTGGTGGCTACGCCGCCGTTGGGTCGTGCGTGCGGAGTAGACGGAGGGACCCAAGTATAACGGCCTTCTGCATGCGAGCTGCAAGTGACTCCGCCTGTGCCACGCAGGACGGAATACACTTGATGCTCTCCAGCAGCGGCGAGCCCTTAACTCCACCGAGCACACCTATGATGAGGACTACCAGTTTAACAGAGTGTCCTGGGTACATTTGCCGAAGGTCAAAAATCAGGTCTTGATATTTCGTCCGTTTCTCCGCCTCCTTTGCATCCATGTTCGTTTCAGCCGGGGCCGAAAACTCTATCACGAACATGGAGCGTGAGAGGTGGTCTAGGAGAACGATATCAGGCTTGGTCGCCTCCAACTGCCTGGTGGTAGAAAAGGAGTAATTCCAACAGGTAGCGCATTTATCGTTCTTCACGACGGACTCAATATCTCCAGGGGCATACTGCAGCACAGGAGTATCGTCGATGCCAAAATGGTGTCGAAGATGGAAATATAACACCCGCAGGGCCGCATTGTGCCTAGCAATGTAAGATGACTTGGCGTAATAGCTACAGCCGGAGAGAAGGTGGCTCAAAGTCTCCGGCTGGGCTCAGCACGCCCTGCATCTCGTGTCCGCAATCTCCGTCTTGAATATAATGTGGCGGTACATGAGTGTGTTTATGACACCATCCTGGCACGCGAGGACGAAACTCTCGGTCTCTGACTGTAGACCAACAGAGCGGAGGAAAACAAACGTCAGCTCTTTCGATAGCCCATGCTTCTCCATGTTTCGATAGAAACATCCATGCATGGGCTTCTCGGTATGTGCCTTAAGCAAGGCGTTCTGCTCGGCCTTTTTAATTTCGAGCTTAAGGACGTCTGCCTTCAACGACAAGATGGACTTGCCGTCGTCGCAACCGTCTGATTTTGGGTCAAAGTCCATACCGGTGTCGTCCGCTGCCCTCTTGGCCGCCTGGAAGAGAAACGTCCCTACTCCGGCACCTTCGTGGTCTCTTACGAGACTGAGCCGGAGGTCTCTGCTTTTGAGCACTCGACATGCTATTCTAAGGACAACTCTGATGTGGAGACTCTCCAGGCTCAACAGATCTCTACCTCCTACACTGCGAAGGAGATACAGTCTGGCGACGGAAGATTTCGGATGAAGACTTCTGATCATTTCCGAACGTTGGGTATAATTTTAAGTGGACTGTAAATTTTAAATTAAAGAGGAAAATTACTGCAGACACAAAAGGTTGAGCCACATCAAGCCTCGCGGGCGTATGCCTCTCACCAATCGTGGTCTCGTGCGGCAGGCAGCCTGATGACTCCTCGGAGGTTCCGTCGCGATGCACACCGCACTGCGTTCACAGGTAGACTTCGACACACACTCATACATCATTCACTCACGATACAAAAAAAAAGACAAACGAAAAGTCTACTGGCACCGCCAAGTGGTGGCGCGGCTCAGCCTTGACAAACTTACGATTTGAAAACACAACTGAACATTCCCCCGCCCTTGGAACAACGTTCCAAAGAAAATAATCCAACAAGACAAATGATTAATTGAATTAATTGAGAAATAGATAATCAATAAACAATTGTAGTAATTCCCCCTTCGATGTGATCATATGATCCAAACTAAATAAATCAACCAATGGGTAAGGAAAAATGAAAAACAAAACCAAAAAAAACCAAAAAGGGGAAAGGATTGCTTTATCTTCACTCCAAAGGGGCTATCAAGGAGACTTATTAGGAAGGGGAAGCCCACGGAAAGGTTCACAAATACTAATAACCAACGATCAACTAACTAACCAAACCTAGCTTTACTACATTACCGAATCCTACTCATTAACATTAATTATCTTTTATTGGTAATGGACACAAGTCTTTCACTGACCGTCTATACACCCCCTGCTTGGTTTTAACCTCAGCGACTCTAACTAAGCCATCCGTGCCCGGGAAACAATTGCTTATTCGACCAAGTACCCATCTGTGAGGGCTACGATTCGGGTCCTTTAATATCACTAGGTCACCGTCCTTGATATTACTACTTTTTGTAGTCCATTTTCCTCTCCTCTGCAGAGTAATTAGGTAATCGTCCTGCCATCGCCTCCAAAATGTCCCCACTACTTGTTGCAGTAAATCCATCGTCTTTTATATCCACCTTGACCATTCTCTGGTTCTTCAGGAAGTGTGTAAATTGGCTCTTGCAGGAGAAAGTGCTTGGGAGTTAGAGCCTCGAAATCGGTGGGATCCGAACTAGCTGGAGTAATAGGCCTCGAGTTCAATACAGCTTCTATCTGAATAAGTACTGGGTAGAATTCTTCGTACGTCAGTACTTGATCGCCGAGTGGTGCTGCCAAATGTCTTTTCACCGACTTTACACCGGCTTTCCATAGTCCTCCCACATGTGGGCTGCCAGGAGGAACAAATTTCCATGCGATTCCTCTATCACCCAAATACCGCTCAGCTCTACTATTGAAGTCAGCTGTTGAAGTTACTATCCTCCAAGTTGTCATCTTTCTCTGCGCCCCTACAAAATTCGTGCCATTGTCGCTATGAATTTCTGTCACGGCGCCTCTTCGAGCAATAAACCGCCTTAGTTCGGCTATGAAACAATCGAAGCTTAAATCTGAGACTAGCTCCAAATGTATTGCCCTTGTTGCGAAACAAACGAACAAGCAAATATATCCATTTAAAATCTTTGCCTAGCGGATTTTTCCCATTTTTAGCTCAAACGGTCCGCCATAGTCCACGCCGGTTATGCAAAATGCATTAGTTTTCTCCAATCGAGAGGGAGGTAGATTACCCATAAACTGCTCTTAATAATAATAATAATGATTTATTTGTCCAAAGATCACATTTTCACATGATATAAGACACGTCACGTCTTTCGGTTTGCACCAAAGCATTTAATGCAGTGCAATATTCTCCGACGAATAACCTCTCTAGCATTTATGATCCAAAATTTCGCCTGGAAAAGGCAGTGCAAATAAAGTGACCCAGGATGCAGGTGGATCTCATGATAGACAATCAAAGTCGTTAAATGATGAGTCTTCGGAAGCAACATCGGGTGTTTCTGGTTGAATGCAATTTTGGCATGCTTCAATCGGCCTCCAACCCTTAGGACTCCTTCCTTGTCTACAAATGGGTTCAAATATCTTAACCGACTGGGCACTACTTCTTTTCTTGATAAACCTAATTCCTTTTGAAACTCAATACGTTGCACTAACACTACCAAACGCACCTCAGCCTGCGCTAATTCTTCCGTAGTGAGATAACCACTATGTTTTTCATTGGGGTGCTTACAATTATGAGTGAATCGTAGGCAATATGCTGTAATCCTCTTCATACGTGAAAAAGAGGAAAATTTCAACAACCAAGCCAGTGTATTTTGCTCTTGTGCCGTATGGAGATTAATTGTTCGAGCTTCCACTTCAAGGGCATCACACTCCGTTTGGTTAGCCAGTTTGGGAGCCTTCGGCCACCCCTCCAATGGCTGACTCAGCCATAACGGGCCCGTCACCCAACTCGCGTCCTCGATAAATTGACGAGGAAGGGCTCCTCTCGACGCTATGTCACTAGGGTTAGAGTCTGATGGAACATACCGAAATTTGTTTGGAGATAATTTCTCTTGAATCATCGTCACTCTATTTGAAATAAAGGACTTTCAGCGGTGAGGGGACGACTTTATCCACTGAAGGGCAACCATAGAATCACTCCATACGGCAACATCTGAAATTACGCAGTGATGGTGCAATATATCTCTTGCGTACTCAATAAGGTTAATGGCTAAAACCACGCCTAACAATTCTAGTCGGGGCAGCGATATCCTCTTGATCGGTGCCACCTTAGACTTAGCTATCAGTAATGAGGTAGCAACCGTCTGATCGGACTTCACACCTCGTAAATAAACCACCGCAGCATAGCCCCTCTCCGAACTATCCGCAAATGCATGCAATTGAAGGTCGATTGCCGAGTCTAATTTCAAGCTACGACGTAATTCAAATTTCGAAATGAGTGTCAACTCATTACGGAATTGCTTCCATTTGGCAACAACTTCCTCTGGAGGAGGGTCATCCCAATCAAGTCCGCTATGCCAAAGATACTGGATGAGCCATTTTCCATTAAATGTGACAGGACTAATAAAACCAAGCGGATCAAACAAGCGGGCAACCTCCGACAATATGGTTCTTTTCTTAACACCACTAAACCCAGCATCAAACTTATACGAAAACTGCCTCCACCTCACTTCTGCTCCACATATAACTTCCTAATCAAAAGGCCCTCGTCACCGCCCCCCCCCCCGTTTCCCTCAATTGGACTTTCCAAGCCAGGGGCCCTCTACTCTGAATGGACCACTCCGAAACCATTTCCCTCTGTGAAATCACTCATTGAACTCATATGAGACCAGGCTTGGCAGACTCTAAAGACAGTAGTGATGTCCTCCCCTTCTCCCACACCTGACACCTCCCTCCACACCCCCTCTGTGGGTTTATTCCTCACATGGATCACTCATTGCTGTCTCTAGGTGAATAGTGAGGTCCAGAGACCAGGCCTGATTCTATAACTGGGCAAAATGGGCACTTGCTCAGGGGCGCAAGGGTTTTGGGGTGTTAAGGCGGTGCAAGAGAAGATTACAAGTTAATTACCAGATGAAAAAAGTGAGGGATAAAAAAAATTAAACAAACGCCGATAAGAGGTAAACACCCAGCAAACCAAAGTGTATTATTTTCGTTAAGGTTGTACTGTAGAGCGACGTCAACAGAGTTGCCACCACTACAGAGTTTCACCTTGGAGCTGTTGGGAGCACGCGTAGCACTGTAATCACCTCTATGCCCACTCCGCCCCGGGGATACACCTGTTTAATTTGCCCATAGCGCCACGAGGGCTAAAAACGGGCCTGCCAGAGACTGGCATCATTCCAAACAACTGAGGCAGGCAAGAGGCAAGGAGAGAAGGATTCCATACCTATATATGTACTTGCATGAAAAAGGGAAAGTAGGTATTGTGGTGACCAAGCAGTTTGATGATATTATCTTCCTTTTCAGGTTCTGACTTTGTAAAAAGATTTACTAACATATATTTACAGGAGGCAGTATTTATTAATTACAATTCTCTGATACTGATTTACATTAATTTCTCATTTATATTAACTACAGAAGAAGGCCATTGTAACTAGGTTGGCCTGTAATGAGAAGGGCATCCTAGCAATAAGTGACTATATTTACAACTAGTGACTAAGCAACTTAAGTGACTATATTTGGCCATAGACCATTACAGTGTTAAAAATACACCAAGTTCTGTTGGTTATTACCTGTGGATATTTCTGCAAGACTGTTTTGTCATGATTTTCATCCTGGTTGCACAACTTAAGGATGCCAATTATCAGTGATAAATCATACCATCAGATAGGTGATAAATTATCATGGGTCTGACAATGACCTGCAAAGTTTTGGTAATTTGCAACAAGCCAGTACTTTGATAGGCAAATGAACTGTGGAAAATGTGGATAGAAAAGCATTCACTGTTATAATTTACATTTGATTATGTCCTACTACATAAGTTTGCTGTTTTTTTAACTTCAAGTATTACAATGAAGCAGAAAAGATTATTTATAAAATATTTAACTAAGAAATTGAAAATCATTCAGGGGTGTGAAAGGAAGAACTAAAAAAAATCAGAAATTGGCAATATCAGCATCACAAAAAGAAAATCAGCAAAACTTTGTTGACCCTGATTGCAATGTAATAAAAACAAAGAAAAAATTATGACTGCCTTTAAATTAGAAAATGCCATGGAGAATAGTAAGAAACTAAGAGCAGCTATCACTTAGAAATCTCTGTTATTTGAATGGGATAGCCAGCAATGATGTATTTAAGTCCATACAAGCAGTCCCATGATAAAAGTCATAGCAGAAGAGTTTGCCCAAATGATAATCTTAGAAGATTTTCATGCTACTGATGGGTCTGATCTGAATGGATAAATAAGATTAATTTCTCTGCACCATTTTAGAAGCCACTTCCTCAGCCTCCAGTTCAACTGTCACAATTACACTATGATATTCTCAATTTGGCCAGCAATAGTTCATGTGAAATTTTCTTCCTAATATCATTGGAGCAATGGCAGTGCAGGGAATATTCTGAATACAAATAACTAGGACACTTGGTAACATTTTTTCCCAGGAAACCATGTTATTTTGAGAGTTTGTGAGCATATTTACTAAATCATTGCTCCAAATGCCAGCTTATAACAAGCATTTTTTTTAATTTTTGCAAAATTGCTATGGTGACCTTCTACTGTACATTTATCTCTCACAAGGTTTTATGGTGTCCTTGTACAGAGATACATTTTTCGTTGCAGGTCCCGGAGAAATTTACTTCTACCTGGCACCTCTGACATGGCTGAATGTGATGTCGATTGATATAATGCTGGCATTTTTGTAAGTCTTTTTATCTGAAGTCAGTGAAGTAGAAATAAATAGTTTTTTTCTCATTTGGGAAAAAAGGTGACTAGAATTTATAAACATGCACTGTGAAAATCTTAAGATATTCATGTTATAAATGTTTATATTTCAATTCCAAAAGTTGAAGTTCTATTAAAAACTCTTATTGAACTTAGATATGGGTCTAGATTATCATAAAATGCATCACACTGATTGATTGATGTAGGTACGTATTTGCCCCTGGGTTCAAACAGCATGAGCAATTAACATTACTCTCACTCAAGGAGTAGCCTTGAGAATGGGTAACGAGTCGGAACCCAAAACGTCGGCTGCCTATGAATATCTTACCCGGTGGCAAGCCCGAGAAATTTGCACAAAAGCATGAGCGATCTTGTGTCTAAAAACTTTCATCTCACTGCTGTATATTTTTGTCAACCACGAGATAGGTACTTGTTTTAGGCTTCCACCACATGTGGAATCCATATTATTGTGATATAATTTTGTGTTTTTCACTACTCTTTTATTTCTGTGTCTGTGTGACTGTGTCTTTTACTTTTTCTGGACTTTTCTGCCAAAATAGGGAAGTTTTAATGGGCATTTAAATGTTTCCACTACCACATTTTACATGTTGGGCATATTGAATTTCCCATTTTATTCTTATAAGAGATCAGCATAATGCCTACTCACAGTCTCCCCATCTAAAACATATCTTTTTCTGCTATAGAAGGTATTTTTAAGATTATTTATGTCTTATAACAGCAGAAAAGAATTGCGGGAAGCATTATAATCATTAGCATTGTACAATTTTATACATGTTATAGATGCCTAAGACCCATAATGCCTGGTGGAAGAAATGAAGATATGAGAAAGTTTGCCCTCTACTCATCATATGCATGGGGTGTTCCTCTACTGATTTTGTTGATAACATTAATAAAAGATTTCACTAAGGAAATTGATTTGCAGCCAACTCTGGATGACTGGTGTGTAACAGGATGTAAGTTGTGTAATTTAATTTCCCAAACCAAACAATGCCATACCATTCAAAATATCTAATGCAGATGAAAAGATTTATGCATACAAGGCTATGCTTCCACTTTTCAAGAAATTCCCTTCATATAGTGGCAATGCTGAGGCATTGCCTCTGAGGCTAATCTGTTGAGGCATGCTGATGCATTTTTGTGATGTATTTTTTTTATAGATCCTCCAAAAAGAAAAATTTTATATTTTCTGGTTTTCAAAATCACTATAAGTAACACCTAATCAATTGGCTTCCATACAAAGGTGATGAAATTAACTTTCTGATCATTCCCTCAATGCCAAATTTGCTACAAAATTATATTCATAATTGTTTAAACCCAGAAGCAGCAGCGATTTAAACCCTCTTATGGATTCTCTGCGCCTTAGCGGCGCTCATGGTTTTAAAAATGATTTTAAACTTTTCCATTCTCACGGATCTTTCTGAAACTTTCAGTAGTCTATTTTTTCTGCTTTCTTAGGCTACAAATATATTTTTGTACATTTACAGTGCATAGTTTTCATTTTATTGGCCTCTAATGAAAAAAGTTACGTCGTTGGATTTACGGCGCCGCTGAGGCGCCGAGAATTTCCTCATCGCAATGTCGGGCACTGCACTCTCAATACTAATTTAAAAGTTATTGTTTCGTATGAAATGGTATCTTCTATTTATATTAACATGTTTAAACTTTATAAACAAATTAAAATTGTTTAATAATGGGAAAATTTTACTCTGCCAATTTTGCTTCGTTTTTTATCTAATAATCATAATTTTTGCCTGTTTATAATGTTCATTGACAAAAATTCATCTATTTGCAAGAATAAGTCTTTAAAACTTATGGCTAGCCCACTTTATGTACCAAGGGTGTTTTTTCCATGGCCTCCAGGATTATTTTGTTTGGATACCTTCTCTCTCCACGTCCCTCGTCCACGTACCTGCTGTGGTGATGGTCACCTTTGGGGATATCCCAGGGTTACTATGTATAGAATTATACCTAACAGCAACCCCAAGAAAATTTAACCACAATATATTTTCAGAATTCATGCAATAACGTCTCTTTACCTTCATGTGGAAATTTCACGGTGAATGAGTAGCTGAGGCTCGGGACGACTATTCAGAAGTTTGACTGACCACCGTGAAGAACACATCGCACGGTTGGTGTTATGTCTCGTACATCTCGTTCGAAAATATTCCTTTGCGGCTGCAATAGTCTTCACAAAATTGCTGGCAATAATAGTATTTCCGAGGACATTACTGTATACCTATGGATTGACATTGACAGAACTTACATGGTAAAAATCTTTTCATGATGAAGAAATACATAGATGATTTACCACAATGAAAATTTGTAAATATATTTCTCGTTTCTTTGTGTACTCAAATGTACAGAGGTTTTAGTCGTCCAATGTTAATTAACATGAATGGGTGAGTGAGGAGGAGAAAGGTGGGAATTCCATAGAGGTTGTTTGGAGATACACGGTGGTGGGTCGACTGCGAAGGATCAGGGAATACCGGAATCGTTAGGCCAGGTAAGCATAGAAAATCCGTATTGTGCAGAAAGGTTGAGAGTGCAAGGAGGCAATTAGACACAATAGGCTGCTCATTCTTCATCCTTCCATCGCTGCGTGAGGGACAGGGAATCCGCGCCTTATCGCAAAGCGCTCCGGGGTGGCCCTCCCTCCATTCCGAGAAGGTCTAGCTCGGGTAGGTCGTTGGAGGTGGGGAGAAGTTCAATCACTTTTTTGGGGGGAAGAAAGTAGGCGGAGGATGACAAATAAGGTAGCTTAGTGGGAAGGTACGGATGGTCTCAATGTTTGGGTCAGTGCAACGCTACAGAAAGAAAAGGTGAGTAGGGTCCTCCCAACATGAGGGTATTTTGGTCACCCCAGAACACTAGCTCCTCTTCCATCGGTCCCTCACGCAGTGCCAGACCAAAAAGATGCCATCGTATTCCATGTTTTTTCCATTTCCTGATCCTTCTTCCTTACCACCTACAACCCAAACTTCTTAGATATAATTATTTTGGCCTTTCCCACCAATCCCAAAGCAAAACCTCATCTGCCGCACTCCCCCGCATCACTTTTACCTGTCCATCTCTATGGAGACATCCTCAGTGAGGTAATGGGCTCCACTGTAGGCCTAAAATACCGGCTCTTCTAGCCCCCCCCTCCAATTCGGCGCTGGACTCTTTGACACGTCGCTGATTGTCCCACCTTCCTCACATTTCATAACCCATCTGACTTTCATCCTTTCCTTTTTTTTAGAAATTGCAGGAAATAAGCTCCCATAAAGTCCGTTACATTTGCCTTGATCGTCAGAATATAGCCCTTAAAAATCACAACGCTATCAGTCGTCTCTTCTCACTTCACCTACCCTTTTTAAATTATTAACGTTTAAGAACTCAGACTTCTGCACATACTACAAAGATAAAACATGTGGGTGGACGTAGTGAAGCAAAATTATTTTACATGGACCCATCTGACTTTTATTCGGTCCTCATTTTTAGTATTTGGATACATAAAAAATAAAACAATGTGCACATGATAAAGCAGAGTTTATCCAGCATTGCATATTAGAAAAATTATGTAAAACAACCATTACATATGAAATTAAAACCTTCATTTGAAAATAACCGTCTAAGGGACCAAAAAGAGAGAGCATTACGACAACAAACAGAAAAGAATGCAGTGTTAAAGATTATTAGCTATGACTTCTGTAATAATGGGTTAAATCTTGCACAAAATTGTTAAAAATAAATATAAGTAGAAGTAGAAAATAAGAAGAAATAAATATAAGAAGAAAGAAATATAAATAGAAGTCATTAGTATTCTCAATATGAAAACATGATAAGAAAGGCCAAGTTTAAAAGATTATGACAAAATATAACGCAGCGGCGCCGTAAATCCAACGACGTAACTAAATTTGTAAATCCATATGAGGGTTAAAATACTTAATAAGAATAGAAATTTACTTGACTACATCAATTTCATAGAACCACCATTAAGTCTCATTTCTTAATTCATAGCTTTCAGGAACTGGAATTTTCGAAAGTACCCCATGTACACTCTACTCTCCATAAATGGCATTATCTTTGGACTGACTGCCTACAAGATATTTTCCCTGAAGCGAGACACTTCAAAGAGTATGAGTCATGACAGCCGTCGTCACAGTAGAGATGATGACAACAGCAATGCAAGGTATGAGAGGCAAATTTATCGTTGAATCATGGACAGCAAACTTTGAAACCCTTGTAAACAGTATCTTTCTTCAATGAACAAAACATGTGAGTGTGTGACAATGATCATTTCTCTTCTTTTCAGGACCAAAATGTATTTCAGGCTCTTGCTGTTGATGGGCTTTCACTGGGTTTTGGAACCTGTGGCTAAAGTTCTTCACACACCGTTACGACTTGATGATAGGTGGTACTTCCGTGTGATCTGGTACTTATTTGCTTTGGTGAACAGACTGCAGGGAGTCTTCATCCTAATCATGTTCATGGGAAACGCAAAGCTTACTGGTTCTGTGTGGCGCAGACTATTCAAATCACGCTTTTGGGCTAACATAACAAGCAAAATCATTGAGGTATCATCGTCTTCAAATAAAACCTCATCAGGGATTGAATTGGATGAAGCTTCATCAAGCTCCAAGGGTGGCAACGTCTCAAAGAGGACCAGCAATGCTACCTTTGTTGACATGGGTGAGTTGTCCCCTGGTCTGCCAAAAGAGACAAGGTCTCAATCTATGGACACTGGGCAAATTCCTACTGTCTCTCAGCTAGTGGAGAACAAAGCAAGAAGGTGGAGTACTGAAACAAGCTGTACAGATATTGACATGGATGGCTTCACAACCTGCCCAGATGCACCCTACAGGAAGAGGAAGGATTCTTGTGTCTCCTTCAAGCTTCAAGATGAAGGTGCTCTTGGGTTGTCAGTGCAAGAAGGAATTGAAGAAGAGGATGTGGGTGATTCTATCAGTGTTCAACTGGGAAGTGTGGAGCAGGAAGATGTTCCTAACCATTTACAAGAGGAAGATGCCCCTATTGAAGATAAGCCAATAAAATCCACTGTTTCTGCACTGCCATCTGATCATGTGAAGAATGACAGAGGCAATAGTTCTTCCGAGGCTAAGGAAGACCGAATTGAAACATCTTGCTTGGAAAATGATACAAAAAATTTAGTGAATTCGTGATCAAGGTTTAAAAGGATAACTTTAAAAGTACATGTAGTGATAAAAAATGAAACTTTGGAGAAGGAAGAATTATATCATGACATAATTTTTATTGCATTAGTACGGTACTAGGCTACGAGTATCTTGAAAAACATGGGTTTGGTCAGTCTTTTTACATTGACTCTTCCGAAACTCTTTGGCTGGTAGATTATTATGATGGCAACTGACTACTGAGATAGTTTGTGTATTTAAAGGTAGGTGGGTGGATTGTGGAAAGAATGACTGTGGAGTAGAAAAAGGGTAGAGAGAAATCTGAGTGCTGCATTTGGAGTACTCTGCACATTACAATCAAGCAGAGGCCAGGATTTCGCTGAAAACTCTCCAGGACCAGAAACTGGGCCCTCAAATGGGAAGGCACTATGGCCACCACTCCAACTTGATCCTTCCTTGACAATCTCCTGCTTATTGTTATGCGGTTTCAAATTATTTTAATTCACATTGCATTCCGGTCCATTGGATGAAAGCCTGGTTCAAACTTTCCACAGAGATGATAACCACTGCCGACGTATTATGCTGTCAATTGTTCGGAGATCTCAATATTCATGGTTCACACAACTGCAGTTATACATTTGCTAAGTATCTTCTACCTTTTCTGATACTTAAACTAAAAACATTTTATCATCCATTAATTATCAAACCTGTGTTAATCATAAGTAATCTACCAATGTTAATAAATCAATCTATAGTCCCTGTCTGACATTTATCTCAAGATATTCTGTTGTCTATGTATCCACAAGCAAGAAATTTGTAAAATTGTGCATTGAGCACAGGGGAAGCTGCTATGTTGCCAAAGTGAATTTTCACCAATACTTATTCAGGCTGCATGCGTGATGATATTGGCATTTGCCTAAGTTCCAGCAAAAGTAACAGACTTACCCTCAAGAAGTGAGACAAGGAAAGAAGTATGATAAAGATGAAGTGTGCATTACGGAAAGCAATAGATTTGCTCAATGGATAGCAATCTGACACTCAAAAAAACCCTTGTAATGATGCCCAAGTATCTAGGGATTTGGGCAAAACTTAGACTGTGATCTATAGCTGAGAAAAAGGTAAAAATGTCGAGCCCAACATTAAGCCACTGATGTATCTAAATATGTTCTTGTCATTAGCATCTGTATATAGCACTGGAGTTAAACTATTTTACACCAATGTGGATAGGAAGGGAGATCTTAACTCACCATAATTTCTGTTATATCTGGCTCATATCATCATAAGAATTATTGTGTGTACCTATGCCCATGTGCCCTTTCAGTTTTAAGCTATCAGTATATGAAAATCCCTTTATTCTTTCTTGCTTAAAAGAGCAGCTTGTTGGGTAAGGTTTTCACGTATTAAACATTGTTTACAATGTATTTATCATTAACTCATTCCCTTCATTAATTAAACAATTTATATACAGGACCAGTACCTTAATCAACCATCCCCATCGGGGAATATACTTCGCTAAGTACAATGGTTATAACAATTGCAGATTAATTAGGTGGAAGGCATTCTTGGGTATTACGAAACATGTTGTTCCCATCATCAAAGCATCATATAAGTCCTTCATAGTCTTTTTGGATGAAGTAATATGGTAGACATGGAAATTTATTTATTTTTCTACTAATAATGTGTAGTGCAATGTGGGGGAGATGATTTTAAGAAGAAGGAATAGAGAACCATTTTGACACATTCCAAGAGTCATCTCTAACACATGCTTAGGTGCATGCAAGAGAGATTAACCATGATGACTATCCTCATTTAGTGTTGCCTATGAGTTGTGGAAATTAGTTGTTTAATCTGCAATAGCTGCTCAGGTTTTTTTAAAGTAAATAAATCATTTATGTTAAAACAAAGTTTCATGAAAATTCACTTTTTTGCCATAAATTCCCTTCTAAAATACTTTGCATTCATGCTATGTGTTTTATGCAGTAGAATTGCATGCTTAGTTTTAACATTGCCAGTCACTCTATCCAAACTACCTCAGAACTTGTAAATGTGAGTAATTTTATGAGATTGGATGTTTGTGAGGGAAAACCTCCTCAATCAGTATGAGAGATTCCTTTGTTTTTTTCCAGCAGATTGCTTAAGGAGAATGGAAAAGATGAATCACAAAATTTTGTATTAGGCACTACTTTACTGGTTGCACCAAAAAATACTAGGTAGTTTGACAATTCATGCAGAAGTCTCCTCCAAGATCACAGCTATTGAACCAAATTCTTGTTGATGTAAAAGTTTGCACTTCAGTCCAGCTCAAATTATCATATTCTTGAAGCAATGAAATTCAACCAAATGGTAAGCTTCTTATGTCTCCCTTATTATCATGTGCCATTTGAGTGGAATTTAAATTAAGCTTACTTCATAAACTATAAGGATAACTTATGAAGGTGTACTAGTCAAAAATGTGCTGTTTACTGTTTATATAGTGATGTTTGTGTTCATATCTAAGTTTTATAGCAATGTATTTTGTAAAAATAAATGAGCTTATTAAAAATAGATGGTGTTATTTTCATTTAAAAGAGGTCAATCAATAACTTTTCACTGATCAAAATTGTTTGACAGGACAAATATTTGTAATGACTTTGTAATGCGTAAAGCGCGTCCGGGAAGGTTGGAGGTCGAAGAGCAGGTGGGAGAAGTTAATGTATAAAAAAAAAATATATATATATATATATATATATATTATGTATTGAAATAATGTAAAGAGATTATTAATTGTATGGCGCCCAACGTGCGTAATGCGTAATGCCATTTGTACCCCTCTAACAATTACCCATGCTAAATCTCAGAACCCAAAAGACGAGGTTAGTACCGTGTTACATAAATTTTGCTCGCGACTAGCTAGCAGTGGAGAAATCATTTCCATAAAACTAAAAGAACCACGAGGATTCGTCCGGGACACCTCACGCAAGGGATCAATAAACCAAAAACAAAGATAATCAGTTCTATAAAACAAATCGTACCACAACTTGGGCATTTATTTGACAATTGCACCTTTTGGGTTTTCTACAAAATGACAATTCCATTAAACAAAATAAGATTTTCCCTGATCCACACTAACGACTCCAATCCGCTGATCCCCAAAACACCACAAATACCCCTTCACTCGACGAACCTCACACACATGAATGAATAAATTGGAGACAAATGTCCACTGAATAGTCCCAAATATGGGTGCCCCCAAAATTACAACAATAAATTGATCTTTCCCCTTAAACCAAAATAAAACCAACAGCCACATACCTTACGCTAACACACACACAATCATACAACCCACATACTCCGAAGTCCATGCTTCAACACTGAGAATTAATTCACGTAAGGAGAGTTCAAGTTAGGTGCGTCCAGCGGGAAGGTTGCGGACCGAGAGAGCGATCTCTTTCGCCTCGCCGACTACCTAGCACCCACAGTGTTGCCGTTTTTCTCAACACCGCGTAGCAGACGACACAATTTGTCGTCTGCTCGGCCCGCGCGCGCTCCTCTCCATACGCGCGGGTCTTTAAACTGGCATCGCAGTTGGACCGCTGGCCGCCCGCCGTCCAAGTTACTCCGCCGTGGTCAGCCGCGGAAGTAAAGTGGCGATCTTCTTCAAGACTGCCCTCAGAGAGGACCAATCTCTTCGCTGCAGTCCTGCGGCATGCCTGTCAACTTCCAATTCATCTCCCACAGCAATTCCTTTCTATTTTCCAAAGGTATGACTCCACTCTGCCAACCCCCCTCTCCTAGAGCCCTTGGCATATATCCTCCCTTCTACCGCTCGAAACCTGGGATGAAGGTCAGTATTCCTTTCCTCCACCGAACGCAATTCTCGATACCACGGGTCCGTGATTCGCGAGGGGTCAAATGAACGAACGTTCTCCACTGCCCCTACTCGAGACCAGGCATCGGGCACGACATAAGGTTGTGCTCTTCATTTGTGCCCTTCTTTGGGTGATTGACCTCTCGTTTTGCCTTTGGAATACGTGCATCAAAACAACGAATTTTACGGCCGGAAGAGATGGAAATGGGCCAGGGAAAAAGTGGGAGTAAACCGTCGCACTGCAAGAGCCCTTACGTCCAGGTTCGTGAAGAAACATATTTTTCGACTATCTTCATCGGCTAGTTTTATACCACAATGACTTGGAAAACCATTCAGTTCGGAGTTTTGCTTGTGGTCGGAAAACCCGGGCGACTCACGCCGGCTCCTGTTTATTGTCCGTGCCCGTGTGATGTCAGCGCCCGTTCGTGCTCACCGTCCTCCTGCCTGGCGGTCGTCTAACTCAAGGACACGCGTCAGACGTGTGTGAAGGGGGGAATTTCGGGAAATGCCAAAGCACGGAGGCTAGGAAAATCCTCCGCTCTTCACACGAGTCTCCGTTTTGATAATGATGAGGAATGAATGGCCCGATACCAAAACTGACCCGGTTGCTCCGATTGCAGATTCATTGCCCTTTCTAAAGAGAACTCCCTACGTTGATATTCATTGGGCACCACAACTTACATTGATGACAGGTTAATTGCCTTCAGGGGTCTTTGCCGCTTCAAAATTCCTGGAAATATAGCGGAAAGAAAATGTGTTTAACTTCGTGCCCGCAAAAGAAGCAGTCTCTCTCGCAGTGTCCTGTTTGGAGAAGGCTGAGTGCAGTGTTGAGACAACAAGAGAAGTAGAAAAACTTTTGACCCTGTGCATTAATTGAAATTATTTCAGGTTTCATAAATTCCACTTTCTCAGGCGAGATATTGTAGAACAGCAATTCCTTTCTATTTTCCAAAGGTATGACTCCACTCTGCCAACCCCCCTCTCCTAGAGCCCTTGGCATATATCCTCCCTTCTACCGCTCGAAACCTGGGAGGAAGGTCAGTATTCCTTTCCACCACCGAACGCAATTCTCGATACCACGGGTCCGTGATTCGCGAGGGGTCAAATGAACGAACGTTCTCCACTGCCCCTACTCGAGACAAGGCATCGGGCACGACATGTGAAGCCCCCATCCGATGAATAACTCGGAAAGAGTATTGCTGGAATTGAGAAATCCATCTAGCGAGGCGACCTAATAAATCGGTCAGCGGCGCAGCCGCGGACGCAAGATTGGGAACGAATCTCCGACACCAACCAACGAAACCTAGGAATCTTTTGAGCTCCGGATTGTTGGTGGGGTTCGGATACCTCTGAACAGCGGACACCTTTTCAGGATCCACTTGTAGCTTCCCGCCCCCAACTATGTATCATGAAAATTTCTAGTGAAACTTCACGAAACTGCACTCATCTAAATTAATGCGTGATCCCGCGCTTCGTAAGCGTTGGAACACTTCCTCTAAATGTTCAAAATATTCACTGAACGTCTGACTCACCACCACGATATCGTCTAGGCAAGCGAAACAATACGGTACAAATTCGGGTTCCAAAACTCGGTCCATTAAGAGCTGAAACGTGGCCCCTGCGCTGTGTAAACCAAACGGCATAACGTTGGAATGGAATAGACCCCTACCGGGAATGGTAAACGCCGTTATCTCTTTGCTAGAGAGATGAATTTCAACTTGCCAGTAACCTTTTTCCAAATCTAATGTGGTGACGTATTTCCCCGCCCTTGATTCATTGAGTATTCTTGACATGAAAGGGATAGTTTAGTCCTCTAGTTCTTGGTCGAACCCGGTATTGTTAGTTCCTAAACAGGATGGCTCGAAGAGATTCGTCGTCGACTTTAGAAAAGTGAACAGCGTAAGTAAAGTGGACGCGGACCCTATCCCTTTCATGTCAAGAATACTCGATGAATGTACTGCTGTATCCACTTTTCCTCAATGTCTTCCGTAGGTGGCCTGTTTCTTCCAATATGGAATCAACATCGGGAACTTTTTGGGCACGATCAAATAACGTCTTGATGACTGAAGCCTTGTGTTGAGAATGGTGGAGTGAACGTGCGTTCATATACCGATCAGTATGCGTCTTTTTTCTATGTACTTGGTGGCCAAGAGTACCATCTCCCTTTCTCTGTACCAAGACATCTAGGAACGGTAGGCGTCCATCTTTCTCAATCTCCATCGTGAACTGGATCGAGGAATTTTGACTGTTCGGGTGTTTTAAGAAATCCTCTAGTATTTCCCTCCCATGCGGCCAAACGATGAAAGTATCGTCAACGTATATTAACCAAACTGTTGGACTTTGGCTAAAGATGTTTAAAGCTTCTTTTTCAAACTCCTCCATGTATAGGTTGGCGATGACAGGGGAAAGGGGAGAGCCCATGGCTGCACCTTCCGTTTGTTCGTACATCTGTCCGTTCCATAAGAAGTGCACGTTTTTTAGACAAAACTCCGCCAGTTTTGGGTAGTCACTAGGGAGACCTTTTTTTCTTAGTTTCTTCAAAATGCTGATGGAATCCGTAACTGGTGCTTCAGTGAAAAGTGAGACGACGTCGAAACTGACTAGCATATGATTAGATGTCAGTTTCATTTCACGAATAATTTCGATAAAATGTTCTGAATTTCTAACATATGAAGAGGTTTCCCCAACAAATGCTTGAGTTTCTCTTGCCAGGTGTTTCGCTTATTCATGTGTGGGAGATCCAGTCGAACTTACGATTGGTCGTAGAGGTATGCCAGGGTTATGAATTTTTGGCAATCCATAAAGTCTCGATGGTTTCGAGGCTGATGGTATGAGAAATCTTTTTTTTTCATTTGGAATAGAAAAAGATTTAATTAGATCTTTTTTCATCGTCTCCGCTTTGGCAGTAGGATCTTTTTCTATTTTCCTGTATAGGTCGGATCATCCAGCATAATTCTGATTTTATCATCATACTCTTTTCTAGACATTGCCACCAAGGCATTTCCTTTATCTGCTGCTAGAATTATAATATTTGCTGTGATGTGATATAACTGTGATTAACTTATAACAACGTCGTTTTAGATGAAGCTGCCGTATCTGTCCTCACGAAAGGATTAAATTTTGCCATAGCCCCGAAGGAGATACCTATGGAAAAAATTATAACTTGCGTTGAATGTATAATACTTAAAGGAAACTACTTACAGGAATATCTGAGGATATCAGACAAGAAGTAGCTCATGATCTGAAGAGATCGAAGCCTCCTAAATCTCACGTTTCCAAAGAAGAGATGCAAGCTTTGAAGTCCTTACGGGAAAACGCATAAGAAATAAGATGCATATATATGCTCATTTTATAGGCCACCAGATTCCAAAATCTGACGTTTTGTACAAATTAGAAACTCGAGTAACATCACTAACCTCGAAAGATAAGAAAAGCGTGATAATTATCGGTGGGGATTTCAACCTCCCGGCTATTAATTGGAAAACCAATTGCGTTGAACCACGTTCAAGGAAGCGTGATATAAGTGAGACCTTACTTGATATACTTTCACACCACTCTCTTACTCAAATAGTAAACGAACCTACGAGAGGTGACAAAATAATACTAGATTTTTTAGCTGTTCGTCGCCCTATACAATGATTGAACACGTCGATATCCTCGAATGCATAAGTGATCGTAAAGTAATTTGGACGACTTTGAAAATAACAGTAGATTCCACTGTAAGACCCAAACGTCAAGTCTATAATTATTTGAAAAATACCATTAAGTAAAATTCGGAGAGACATTGGAAGCTTCATTCACGAAATCCGTAGCCACAATGAAGAACGAGAGCATCGAAGTATCATGGAGACATTTTTTGGAAATACTTCGCAAAGGATTCGACGAATATATTTCAAACAAATTCAAACGGGAGATTAAAGAACCTCGTAGGTATAAGCACGAAATAAGGCGGGAGTTCAGGAGACAAAGGCAACTATACAATCTATATAAAAATTCTATTAAGTCAAGTAACAAAACAACGGAGCTTGCGGCGAGAGAAATATACGTTGCTCAACGCCAAAAAACGTAAGAAAATAATGCGCGCTACTCTGCGAAACTTCAAGAAAAAAATCCTCGGTGGATTACTAGATGAAAATCCAAAGTCATTCTGGTCTTACGCGAGAGAGCTCCAGGGCGAATCTTTGGCAGTAGAGTCTTTACTGGACACAAACGGCAATGTGGTTACCAACAGTATCGACAAATCCAATTTATCAAACCACTACTTCGAAAGTGTATTCACATAAGGATTACACAATATACACAATTTAGACATTCCTGACTATAACGAGCCAATGGCTGACATAACAATTTAAAGTGATGGAATAATGAAGCAACTGCATTCGATTAGTAATATCAAGTCCCCTGGTCCAGAAGGAATACCTGCACGCGTGCTCAAAGAATTAGCGCCACGGATTGCACCATTCTTAGAAATTATATGTAGCAAATCATTATCTGAATGCAAGGTGTCCCACGACTGGAAAATAGCCAACGACACTCCGATATTAAAAAAAGGAAATAAAAGTGACCCACAAATCTTACAAACCAGAAAAGGATTAAAGATAGATTTTTTAGGATTTGGAGATACATTGAATCTGTATTTCTAAATCCTCCTTTAATACATGGTGAATCTAGATTTCTAAATCAAGACTTGCAAATCCTTCATTTATGCACTGTAAATCTAGATTTCGAAATCCTACTGTAAGCATTTTAAATCTAGATTTTCTGATCCCCTCTTTTTTTATTTATCGTATATCAATATGCCTACAAAGGTGGTAATTGTGAGGGTGAGCCACACATTATTTTTGCGCGTTTTATATTTTTAAATGACCTTATAATGATTTAAGAAACAGCATATAAATATTTTCTAAGCCGTTCTCACGTCAAAAAAACAATAACCTAAATGAGTGGGGTTTAGATCGCCGCGGCAGCCTCGAGGAAGTGGTGAAGGCGCTCGTGGTAGTTATGAGGTACGGCGTCTTGAACATCAAGGTATTAGACCAAGTGTTGCTGGCGCCGACCAAATCGTGGGATATTGTCGTGCACTTCCCGCCAGACGCGTCCGATGGTGTTGGTGCGCGGTGCTCGGATCCACGCAGTACATCGAGTGGTTGACTGGAAGAAGCTGGAAGCCCTCGTCGGCGAGACTAGTCTTCTCCTAGTCCCTGATAAATGTCGTTCCCGGTAGAATCCACTCCTTGATGAGTGGCAGAAGCGTTGCCGAGTCGTACGATTCTTCTGGAACAAGGACACATTGGCCGTTTAAGTTCTTACCTCGAATCAAGAAACTCGAGCAAAACAACGTTTCTCGCAATAGATACAAAACGAGAAACTTAATGATACCTTTCGTAAAAGCTTAATTTCTCCGCAACCACAGAAGAAAATTACAAAAAAAACACGCTAAATGATTCTTAATTATTTCCCTCTGTTTATTAAGTAATGCGCCACGTTGGTCAAATGCATCTCCCACACCACAGAGAATATATATAGTGGAATTATAATGGGCAAATTCAACTAAATAATAAACTTACATCGTTCTCTAATAGTAAAATATTATACAATATGTACAAAATGGAAAATTTACAAACTTGCTTGAGTTGATCCCTCGGGTATTAATTTTTCTGTTAGAGCACATTACGTACGAACGATGTATTGATTCCTTATTGCTTGCCACTAGTTATCGTAAGGTAATAAATCGCATCACTGAAACGAAGCGATTAACATCATAACGCTTCTCCCTGGCGAATAAGGACGTAGTATAATGGCTTATCCACCTTGCATAGAAATGAATGTCACATTTGAATTCGATCCGAGCGTTCGAGAGAAGATTCAGCATGGTCAGCATCGCACGGCCCGTCCGGGTCGCTGATGACTCGACCGAGGTGCGAAGATCAGTCTTCGAGTGCCTGACGTGTTAAGTGGTTTATTAGTGGTTAGTGGTCAGAGTTAGTGGTTTAGTTCATAATATGACCTGCATCTTTTCGATCCGCATCTAGCATTCGATCGTAAAACTTGCCGGAAATTGTTGTTTATAGTAGGAAGATTCTGTAGTGACCATGCTCCTAAAGTGCAACTCGAGCAGAATATAGCAATTAACATAAAGCAGGAGAGAGCGAAAAGCATTATTAGGGTGGTCAATTTAGCACTTTGTCACGAGATAACGGTTATTCGCAGTCCACCACTTCGGCAATAAAAAAAAAGCGTCTGAGAATAATTAAAGAGTCTCAGGAGTCCAAAACTTAGCAGAAAGGAAGAGAGCTAATTTCCGAATTGGAGAGACTCCTATTATTGTGTATCATGGAGAAGGTAAGTTGAAGGGTGACACTGTTCCTGGACATTCGTAGGCGAGAGAGCCAAGTACAATTTTGACTGTTTTAGATCTCAGACACCTTACACAAGTTCTGTCCACTTCGAAGGCTTCAAAGCGAGCAAAGGTTGGTTTGATCGTTACCGAGTAAGTACTGGTATCAAAAGTATAATAAGGGAAGGCATTGCTCCTGGTGCAGATAGAGAAGCCTCAGAAAAATACTTAATGCACCTCATGAACTTATAGAAAACGAAAGTTTTTGCTGATATTAGCTGTTAAATATGAATGAGACTAGCCTCATTTGGATGAAAATGCCCGAGAGGACATACATTACTACGGTAGAGGCTTTCTTGCCAGCGTATAAGCCCATGAAAAATAAGTTTACGCTTTTGTTGGGAGTTAACGTTGCAGGTGACTTTAAACTGCGGGCTATGCTCATCTATCACATAGAAAATTCTAGAGACTATAAAAAATGGAAATTTGATAAGTCTAACCTTGTGCCTTTTGGTGTAGCAACGAGAAAGCTTGGGTGACGCTCCAAATTTTTATCGATTGCGTGTTAAAAGAGTTCAGCCCCTCAGTCAAAATTTACCTCGAGAGAATCCCATTGCCACTTAAAGCTGTGTTGGTATCGGATAATGCCCTAGGCCAAGATCCATATCTCGCCGAAAACCTTGAGGCGTAATTCGGTTTCGTAAAAGTGCCGTTCTTCTCTCCCAATAAAACTTTCTTTGCTTCAACCAACACATCAGAATGTGAAGTATGATTTAGTTTTTCCAGCGAATGATATGGAAAAAGTCTTCGCGGGTCTCCCACCGGGATACGTTTTTTACTGCCGACCTTTCTGAAAGTTACGGTAAAACATCATCATTTGCCTTGAGAATTGAGTACGAGTCGGACTCCGAATCGTCGGCAGTAAACAACTTATCCCGGTGGGAGACCCGAGAAGACTTCCTCCAGATCAGAATGTAATTGCTAATTGCCGAAACTGTTTTTAAAACAATTTTCCAAGTGCTTCCATGAGACCGGCAGTTTCGATTTCCGGAAACTATTATTTAAGATACTAATCGCTTCATTGTAAAGTCCTGGAACGAAGTTTGCACCAGATACCTCAGTTACGCTTGTGAGAACATTTGGCCGGAAGTTATTCACGATTTTCCAGGGTTTGATGAAGAGTGCGCGAAAGACGAGGAAATAATCAGCAAAAGTCAAACATTAAGGTTTGAGGATGATGGAAATGGCATCGTGGAGCTCATCGAAGAAATTGGTAGTGAGCTGAATACAGAAGAGTCCCAAGAATAGGAGGAAATGGTTGAGGGAAGTAGGTACGACGAGGATGATAACAACGATGGATATATTGTGAATTTGGAGGACATTAAAGAATAACTCGCTGCTTGGGACACGTTCGAAAGGATTGCAAAGAAACATCCTGACATAGAAAGGTCTGAACTATTGTCATGTGACTATGAAGATAAAGTAATTGGACACTGCAAGAGACTTCATTCTGAGATTTAAAAAAAAGACCATGTATCAAATTATTAAGTAATAATTGTACTTTTTTCCCATTGATCTGCCTATATCATCATTCATTCACCTTTCAATAAGCGAACACCAATATTGCAAGATAGTATACCAATATTGCACGCTGAGCAGTTCAATTTGTTTTCAGCAAAGTTTCCAATAAAATGTTTATGAGCTCAGGATTCCTATTAC
This sequence comes from Ceriagrion tenellum, assembly GCA_963169105.1. Taxonomy (NCBI): domain Eukaryota; kingdom Metazoa; phylum Arthropoda; class Insecta; order Odonata; family Coenagrionidae; genus Ceriagrion; species Ceriagrion tenellum. Next base: position 14,682,305 of record OY720639.1, read on the forward strand.
GTATATATTGTTATGGTACCCGGTTAGAGGATGCCTTCAAGAAGGCTGTGGGCCCACAAAGCAAACAACAAGCCCCCACCAACTCCCCCTACCCTGATGAGTCAGATCTACCGAGAGAAGGGCTTTGAGTGAAAGTTTTGCTCTCTGCTGCGATATCTATTGCAAATCGGCATTCAACCCCCGAGGGATGTCCTTAAACGGGAAAAAGACACCAGTGCTGCCAGCTTGGCGTGAGAAGTAAGATCGTCAGAAGCGATAGACATGCTGGAAATGTCATTGACGGGCTTGCTGTCAGTTTGGCTGCTTCGAAGAGTGTTTTGAGTAAAATTCTCCCCTGTGATACCATCGCAATTTTTGTTCGGCTTTTAATCTCCTAGGGATTTCCGAGAGAACTATGTCAAAACAGCTGTCACGGCCAGAGGAGAAGGATAATCTATGAACCAAATGACAGCCAAGCGACGAGGCGATATAATAGAATATTATTATTCACGAAAAGGTTACTGACTATTCCTTCACCTGTGGTCTATGTATTTTCATCAGCTATTTGTCTCTCATACTTAGCCTAATTATACCATAAATCATTTCATAAATTTTGTGTCCATAATTTCAATAAACTCGTAACATAACTTTCTATAAGTGTGCACATTTCCTCGCGTATCGTTCAGGAGATTGTGGTGTAGTGTTGATGACTAGAGACCAAAATAAGGACACCTGATTACGAATGCCAACATTACGAATAGGTATGACTAAATTACAGCCCATCTTCCTTTCCATAGCCGGAAAATACGATTATATGTAAAGTTGATGAGATGGGGTCGCTTATAGACGGCGAATACGGGAGTGAGGTGGTTTATCATGCGATTTAATGCAAGTAAAATGGATATGCAGTCAATATACCATATCTTAATTAAAGTGTTACTGTTGGTTACATAACATTTAAGACATTACAGAAAATTTAGAACCTGCACTCGATTGTGTACCACTGAATACACTACCACTGAGGTAATAAAAAATCCCTTGTCCGGTAGAACGCTGGTTCACTTTACGATGGAATTCACAATACTAACGGTCCATTGGAACGAAATAATATCGTAAAGCGGGGGTCTACCGTACTACATAGATTATATGGGAGAGCTGGCCGGTCTGGGGTATTTCACGTTTTACGATAACGGCTCTAGTTCATTGTACAAATGAGTACTTGACGCCACCTCACATCAATGATTCCTGGCTAGTGGGAGGCATGAAAGAAAATAATACATTAATTTTTTTAAACTAATGCCATTAACATTAGACACAATGTGATGCAAAGGTGATAGGTTTTCAATGCTACATGAAGTATGTCGCTTAGGTCGTGTATTCAATAGAGAGAGATGTGAAAGACAAGGCTTCTTACCAAAAAAGTTTCACCCGCTGTTCTTTCACATTATTTCTTATTGATTTCACTACAATTTCCAATTCATGTGTTGAGAATTCAGTAATGTAAAAGTGTTTTTGTTCGAAATTAAATGCTAAGACTGAGTCGGCGAACAAAAAGTGTCATGCTGTGTAAGTTACACTGTGGAAGGCGTCGATACGTGGAAATTTTTGACATTAGTATCCACAGTGAAGACAAGCACATCGCACTTCTCAACAAAATTTTACTCATTTAACGAGTTTCATCATTGTATTCTGTACCTGACGATGCCATCGAAGTATGTAAGGCGTCGTTAAATAAAAGATCTTGGAATCGCTCTTAAAATTGTCTTGATTTAGGATACCTTAAGCATTGAGCAAACACTTGCAGTAAATGTGTACTCTTTTGATTTGACTAGAGTAAAACTAAACTGATTTTTTATACTGAGAGGATCATTTTATAATTTTCAAATTTTTCCGAAATTGAGCAATATTATACCATTCCGAATATGACGTATAGAAGTGTATGCTTGGTTTTGTATGGATGAGAATGTTATTTGATTAGACAAGCAATCGCATGACCAACTGAAAAATAGTGCATATTCAACCTCTGCTAAATCTGATAGATATTCGAGCCTTAGAATGGCAACACGTAAGGATAGAGTAATATGAGGTGGATTTGCAGTAAAAAACCATTTGCCTTTACACAAAATAACTCCATCATAGTGAAAATGTGAAGTACTTAAATTGTAGTGGAAATACGATCTGAAATCAGTATTCGATCATACCACCGATATATTCTGTTATAAGTCTACTACACTAAAGAGTTTCATACTCAGTAAAAGAGAATGGCCGACGGATTTGTATTTAAGCTATACTTCTCGGAAAAGATTCAATTCACCGTTTAGAAATAAAATCTAACTGATTAGAAAGATGAACCACGAATAAGAGACGAAAACGGTATTTCTGTGGATGGATGGCAAACGCGGAGCTTCAGTGGGTTCGCATGTGAGTGTCCCTACCTACCGACCTATCCCCACTCCCCCAACCTCGTGTACCTATTGGACCGCTTTCCCGCAGGAGAGCGGATAACAACCCTCTCTGCCCCAGCGTGTGAGAACCAAGGTCTCAGTTAGCTTGGCCACGCCATTGTCTGTGAGGGACGGGGTTCTGATTTGGTCCCTGGCCTGCCTAAGAGTGCAAAGGCTGTGCAATGGCCAGGGGTGTAAAGTGGGGCCCTTAGCCAGGCCAACGAGTGCGTCGGGGGCGGCTAAGGGATCTTTCGTGTACCAGCCGAAGTCTTCTCGACCCCCGGTCCCCTGACCGGAAGCCATTCTCTCCAGGCCGGAACCGCGGACCTTGGGTCCCCGGGCGGGGAGGTCCCTTCGGGAAATTGGGTACGTAAGATAGGCTACCGTGGGTCGGGCCGCTCAAACGTTCCAAATCCCTGTCCCTATCACGTCGTCGATGAACCTGAAAAGGACTGTCTTCACGTCGGTGTCAGATCTGCATGTGGCGATCGTATCGTAATAGCCGCCCTTATATAGGTAGATAGGTGACGTCACTGAGCTGCGAGTGGGGGCGGGAGGGGCGAGTTGATCTTGTATCGTCCAATCACGGAGGGGCGTTTCCAAAACTTCCTAATATGGTGTTCTTCCTCATCGCGAGTTACTGAAGGCTTATTCCCGCGTAACTAATATTTTAAATCTTCCTGTACAACTTTTTTATGCCTTAATCTGTAATTTACTAATTACTATCACGTTATCTCTCAATGAATGCTTTTTAATCGACACCAGACTACCACTATAGTTTCTAAAATTATAATTGCAGGTAGTTATAATAATTTATTCATGACACTTGTTTACGGTGTGTTCATCTGCATATGAACAAATAATTTAGCGGTATTCGGTCATGGGTATTACTTTGTATGCCGTACTTCTCGAACTAGTTTAGCTCCTTATTAAAAGTTAAAAGAGAAATCACCACCTCAGTTCTTGTTTTAGCAGAGAAGAAAACTCTTAAATCGCAGACTCCTCAAGAATGCTCTCATCTGATTACGAGACAAAAAACATCAGGAATTGCTCTGTTATCATAATTGTCTTCAGTAGTTTTACATACAGGGTAATAACTACAAAATTTTTGATTCACGGTCACGTATCAAAAATGATAGAAGTTGTTTCAGGACTCCAAGTTTTATTCCAAAAGTATTCATCAACTTCGATATGTAATGGAAATCAGGAGCGTATTCAATACTTGGAGCCCCAAATTGAAATAAAATAGTTTAAAATATTTAAGTATGTGTTTTGATTTTGGGGTTGCTCATAAAATCAAAAAACCGTTACCGTTTACGGTCGTTTGAAAGTATTATGCATACTGATATCTGAACTTCCATTAATTTTTCCATAACTTGTGTTTTATAGTAACCTATTATTATGTGTAGCGCTCTCCTAGTTTCTATTCTGACCGCGCATGTTTATCCTTAATTCTTTTGGTCTGCACCTATCGGCCGAGAGAAAGTGCGTGGCTGTAATTTGAAATGGAATGAGTGCTACATGTCTGGCCTGGAATCACCCCATGCCACACATCCTATTCTGTGCTGTATTGCACATATTTAGTATGTGTAGATCTATAGAGGCTTAAAATGAGGTTTCAAAACAGTAGTTTTTTTCTCACTATTTACGCTAAAATTTACGCATAAAACCCAAATTGGTGTAACGGAAATACAGAAGTAACTGTTATCAGTGCAATTTATCAATAAAATTGAAATGCATTAGTGAAGGACTAAGGGTGAGAGCTTAGTGTGATATCATGAAAGCACTTTGCGACTGCACACAGAAACTCAAGTGATAACTCGACACAAAACACTGGAACAATATAGTATTTCTCGCAGTTGATGCTTAATGAGAAACGTAATGATACCTTTCGTTAAAGCTTTATTTCTCCACACGACAGAAGATAATTACCTAGAAATACGTCAAATGAGTCTTAAATATTTCCTTGGTTTTATAAGTAATGCATCGCGTCCGAGAAATGCATCACCTACACAGCAATTTAAACATAGGCAATTTTATACCAAGCAGCTGTTACTTAATACATTTACAACGTCCTGTAATCGCATATTATCCTAAAATGTGCACCCAACGGAAAGTACACGGACTCCCTGGAGGAGTTCTATGTATGCATGAACTAAACGAAAGCTGGTATCTCTTACCCTGAAGGGAAATTCTCAAAAACACATACTTTCGGTGCATAACTATATTAAATTGCTTACTCTATATCTTTGCAAATACATAATGACTGAAAACCAAATGTTAATCATCGTTCTATTATTTGCGGCAAATTTCCACCAATTCAGGTCCAGGAATTAACGGCCATATGTAATACGCAGATTTTATACCTCAGCGAGTATTTTTTGTGATTTGAACGAAAAACAATGAACCACAGGAAATTTATTGCTATGACGGATGAGGAACAGTTTTCACATGCTTGGTTATCCTCCACAACTACTCAAAGCAAATATTCTGAATATTTATGCATTTACGTTAGAAGGTACTTACCCAAAGTGATTTTTAGTTTGACTAATTCAATCCAGTCGGTGAAATTGGAAGTTCCCAAATTCCTTTCAAATTTCACTTATTCACTCCAATGAGCCACAGTGCACCGCTGGATACAAAACACTTTCAGTACGTAAATGCTGGAAACTAATATCACCAACTACAGCATTATGAACCATTGAGAACTAGTCTCTTACGCCGCATTGGTGTGTAACGATGGCTATTTCAATCACTCATCACCAACAGCACATCATTTGTTTTAAAGCACTTCACAAGATCAAACTTCTGTAGTCCCAAATCCAGAGATATCTTATTGGCATAACACTTAACTCTATTCAGCACTCAACGCGGGTAAGATGACGCCCCTTCGGGTAAAATGAACACTTCTTATGATGCAATAGAGATTGATTAAACTTTCCGAAGAACCACTATTCACTTCGATCGTACAATTTATCTCATAGTTCAATCACTCATGTTGAATTCGCATGTCACAATTAGTGAAATATGAACCTAATGGTAAGACACCGAGTTAAAGGTATCTCTGACGAGGAAGAACTAATATTCCACAGCAGGGCGATGGCTAAAAACTCGGTTTACATGTAAAAGGTCTTGAGTGAACTGAACTAAATCGATGGATTTCCTACCCATCACCATTACGTCATTCCTCGGCTTCGTATTCATCATCGGCCGGCACCTTTTCAGCCGATCAAATGCACCTATCTCATTTGTTATGACCTCATCTAGACTTTAAATTTCTCAGGAAAATATTGACATTTATTATTACGTCGACAAAACTTAAATATGCATGTACTCGAAGATGAATTTCGCACTGATGAGAATCAACAGTATGTTTTTACCGGCAGTAATGACCTCGTTACACGATACATTGTACCGTTGAGTTAATGCGCGAATGCATGAAAGCGAGAATGAACGTGAAAATTCACTGTGTAATCACACCAGCTTGTACGAATGCATGAATGCGGAAATAGGAAAACAGAACCTGCACTGTTTGATATTAGTATTCGTATCGGTTAATGTGCCTTATATCTAGGCCCTAAAGAAACGAATTCCAGACGTTTTCAAGGTACCCATATTAGGATCATTACAATGAGATTTATACCTCGCAAATGTTAAGATAAAGCACAGGCTTTTCACAAGCTAATTTGTATCTGTACATTATTAGCATGTTATGGCACGAGAAGATTTATAGCTCAGTGCTTAGTAAAAAAATGGTTGATTTTTGGCCAATACAGTCTGGGATTTGATGACGAAAGAACAGAGTGGAGAAATGTCTGATATGAATCACTACTGGTAAGAACAAGAATCTGTAAATAATTCAGTCACAACACGGAGCATAACCATCCTCAAGATTGAGCTACTTAGCTGCCAAAATAAATTTCAATCTACGAATATTAAAGGTATAATTTCTTCTTTTAGAGCTACATTACCGAGAAAGTTTCAAAAGGCCAATGGAGAAGTAACGATAATTTGAATGCAATGAGGTAGTAGTAACTGAGGTCTCAATATTTAGCTAGATAAATATTCAAATCGATATGTTACGGGTGAACATAATTTCGCCAAAGGGGATAAACACTTGCAAATCAGATCGACTATACCGAAAGTGGAAACTGTTGCTGAGCAGTTGTGTTGGAATATCTCCTCGGTGCAAGATACTTACGATGGAATCCATGATAGACAAATGAAAAACTATGCTTCGGGACGTAAAGTGTAATTAACAATTACAAATTAGGAGTCAAAACCAGCAAGTTATTGCAAAGATAGAGAAAAGATATTTTTTATGCCACTTACTTCAAACTTTCACAAATGCTGGTAAAACAAGGTCAATCAAGTACGTGGAACGTATCACAAAAACCATATTAAATTAAGAAAAACTCACATTATCATGCGCTACGCCCCTGCTTTCGTCGGTAGATGTATACAGCAGGTCAAAAGAATGGACTCATGATACTTTAAATTCTATACAACCCTAAGGTCTAAGGAGAAACAGTGATATAAATCACAAATGGAAGCTAACATGAAATAATTTGCCCCCCTTAAGGAAGAAAAAGTTGGGGTCATAAAGATTAGAAGTCTCGGGGAGCAAATAAGAAGAGAGGGTCGAACGTAAGCGGACGTTTTTTCCGCAGTTTCCCGTACACACCTACAAGTACGTTCCCCGAAGCTGAAGGGTTGATTAACACACATGAAACGCAGGTATACCCTTAATTAATTTCTACAACATAAATCTGCCAATGACAGATGAATACACCATAAAAAAGTGTCATGGATAAATTATTATAACTACCTGCAATTATAATTTAAGAAACTAAAGTGGTAGTCTGGTGTCGATTAAAAAGCATTCATTGAGAGATAATGTGATAGTAATTAGTAAATTACAGATTAAGGCATAAAAAAGTTGTACAGGAAGATTTAAAATATTAGTTACGCGGGAATAAGCCTTCAGTAACTCGCGATGAGGAAGAACACCATATTAGGAAGTTTTGGAAACGCCCCTCCGTGATTGGACGATACAAGATCAACTCGTCCTTCCCGCCCCCACTCGCAGCTCAGTGACGTCACCTATCTACCTATATAAGGGCGGCTATTACGATACGATCGCCACATGCAGATCTGACACCGACGTGAAGACAGTCCTTTTCAGGTTCATCGACGACGTGATAGGGACAGGGATTTGGAACGTTTGAGCGGCCCGACCCACGGTAGCCTATCTTACGTACCCAATTTCCCGAAGGGACCTCCCCGCCCGGGGACCCAAGGTCCGCGGTTCCGGCCTGGAGAGAATGGCTTCCGGTCAGGGGACCGGGGGTCGAGAAGACTTCGGCTGGTACACGAAAGATCCCTTAGCCGCCCCCGACGCACTCGTTGGCCTGGCTAAGGGCCCCACTTTACACCCCTGGCCATTGCACAGCCTTTGCACTCTTAGGCAGGCCAGGGACCAAATCAGAACCCCGTCCCTCACAGACAATGGCGTGGCCAAGCTAACTGAGACCTTGGTTCTCACACGCTGGGGCAGAGAGGGTTGTTATCCGCTCTCCTGCGGGAAAGCGGTCCAATAGGTACACGAGGTTGGGGGAGTGGGGATAGGTCGGTAGGTAGGGACACTCGCATGCGAACCCACTGAAGCTCCGCGTTTGCCATCCATCCACAGAAATACCGTTTTCGTCTCTTATTCGTGGCTCATCTTTCTTAACAGTTAGATTTTATTTCTTAATGGTGAATTGGATCTTTTCCGCGAAGTATAGCTTAAATACAAATCCGTCGGCCATTCACTTTTACTGAGTATGAAACTCTTTAGTGTAGTAGACTTATAATAGAATATATCGGTGGTTTGATCGAATACTGATTTCGGATCGTATTTCCGCTACAATTTAAGTACTTCACATGAACGTATTAATCGTTTTGTTCGGACAGGAATTTCATAAGAAATTAATGGATAGTAAAATTATCGGAAGTCATCCTACAATATTTTCCCACATCATGAGTTCTCTATCAGTCTATTATCCTCCTACGCCGGATCAACCTTATTGTGCCATTTTGCATTCATTATTTGTCATATTTTTCATTCATATTTTTCATGTCTGTTCTCAGTAATTTTGATTAGGTAGATGCGTAGATGCTCTGGTGGCGTCTAGTTTTGCCCTTAATGCCTATTTGTGTGTTAGTGGCCAATAAATGGTACTCAAAAGTCTATTTTCTGAGCAGCAGGTTGAGGGTAGAAAAAGTTGAATGGACTATTACTACCGTTCAGCCATATTCATCATTACCACAACTCAGCACAGTAATTATCTGACTGTACTATAACTGTGTTTTCTGTACTTTACAACTGTAAAACTGTCTTTTCTTAACTCAAAATTGTGGATTCCCTGTTGCATTCCGTTCCTTGTTCATGGCGTAGTTTACTACATAATAAGTTTTCTTGATGAACACCCTAATTATTACAGGTAGGATTAAATAACCAATATTTACACTTCCTGCAGTTGCTCGCCTCCGTTCCTTTGAAATAAGTTCAAAACGAAAATAATTCCAACGCGCACTCTATAGATAACTGCGTCTGGTCAAATAAAAACTCGTTTCTTAGTGTTCTCTGAGAGCATCCAAAAGATAACTCACAGAATCATTAAAAAGAGTGAACCAACATGTGTCAAGCTAAATGCGACATAATTTTGTATTAGTACATTTCCATAGTCTAAAGAACAAACGTGCTGAAGTTAAACATATATTTGGAAACGCCGATATAGTAATTGGAACAGAGAGCTGGATATTGGCTAATATCCTCGCAGAGGATATTAGCTAAGTTTTTCCGACAGGATATAACATCTATAGACGTGATCGACCAGATAGGTCTGGCGGCTGAGTGTTCTTAGTAGTGAAATTATATTTTAATAGTACCGCTCACGTATTAGACAACTATGCTATGGAGAGCGATTGGATAACTATTAAACAACAAAACAAAAAACACATGTATGTTCATTTTTCACACCAACCTTTTCCAAAATAGACGTTTTTTAAGAATTAAAAAAACTCAATTATCTCTAAACCCATTTACCTCGTGATATAACAAAAGTGATAATTATGTGGAGATTCAACCTCCCGGATAACATTTTGAGAACCACTAGCGTTGAAACAAATTCAAGTAAGTTTGATATAAGCGAGGCCTCACACACTTTCATACGACTCAAATAGTTAAAGAACTGACGAGAGATAATAAAATATTAAATTAAATATCCAATATTTTAGCTTTTCGTCACCCTACAATGATTATAAACCTAGATATCCTCGAAGGCATAAGTGATCATATTGTAATTTTTATGACTTTGAAAACAACAGAAAATCCCTCATCAACCCAAAATGTAAAGTCCATTTTGCTTTTTTCTCTGCTTATGATACTAGTGAAGTATTCTTGGGTTTTCCACCAGGTTAGATAATTGTTGGTCGACGTTTTCGATAGCTACCTCCGCCATCGTCATCAGGGCATGTCAGTTCCTAGATTGGTTCCTCCTTATATACCTATCGGTTTCGCGCCGTCCTGACTACTTTTGCGCGTCTATTTTTCTGGGAGCATGTCTACTTTTCAGGATACCTGAATGCTTTTGACACGAAACCGATAGGTATATAAGGAGGCACCAATCTAGTAACCGATATGCCCTGATGACGATGGCGGAGGTAGCTATCGAAACGTCGACCAACAATTATCTAACCTGGTGATAAACCCCAGAAGAAGTTATTAGTAAAGTCTACTTATTTGAAAAATGCGATTACGTAAAATTCGGAGAGACGTTAGAAGCTTCATTCACTTGATTCGTAGCTACAAGGAAGAACGAGCACCGATGTATCATGGATATATATTTATTGGAAATACTGCGTAAAGAAATCGATGACTATATTTCATATAAATTCAAATGGGAGAGTAAAGAACCTCGTTGGTATAACCATGAAACCTCAGTCATTCTGGTCTTACGAGAGAAAGCTTCAGGGCAAATCTTCGAAGGTCTTTTATAGACACAAACGGCTAGGTAGTCACCAACAGTATCAACAAAGCCAACTTACTAAACCAGTACTTCTGAAGTGTTTAAGGATGTCACAATGCACAGTTTAACATTCCCGACTTTAACGAGCCGACAAACTGACTGAGATAAACTAATAGTTGACAAAACAATCCAAAGTGATGGAATAATTAAAAAACCGCGTTCGATTAAAAGTAACAAGTCCCCAGGTCCTAAAGAATACCTGCACGTCTGCTAAAGGAGTTAGCGCCACAGATTACGCCATTCTTATAAATTATATTTAGAAAATCATTATCCGAAGGCAAGGTTGCCCTAGACTGGAAAATAGCCAACGTCACTCTGATATTCAAAAAAGGAAATAAAAGTGACCCAGGAAATTACCGGCCTATATCGCTAACATCACTTTTACGCAAGATCCTCGAAAACATCGTCGTTAGTAATATTATGAAATTCCTGGATAATATTACATCTTACATAGCAGTCAGCACGGCTTCCGTAAGGGCAGGTCCTGCGAAACACAGCTTGCGCTCTTCCTTTACGATGTCCTAAAAACAGGTGAATCGATTAAGCAAGTCGACGCGATATTCCTTGATTTCATGAAGGCATTCGACAAGGTTTCTCTCAAAGAACTCACATTATTAAGGGCAATCATGTGGAGTTAATAGAAAAATAGTGAATTGGATAAGTGAGTTCCTCACTGATCGAAAACAAAAAGTAGTTATTGATGGTGTTAGCTCTGATATGGTCGAAGTCACTTCAGGTGTTCCTCAAGGAAGTGTGATCGATCCTCTTTTGTTCATTATTGATATTAATGATCTAAGTTCAAGAGTTAGCAATAAAAGAAGATTATTTGCAGACGATACAATTATCTACCGTGAAATGAGCGAAGACGCAGGCTTAGAAGTTCTGCCTTCGGACCTTAACGACGTTCATTCGTGGTGCCAGGAGTGGGGGGTTAGAATTAAATATCGGCAAATGCACCACAGTTCACTTCCTGCGAAATTTATCAAACACATGCTATACCTATACTCTCGGTGGAACGTACTTAAAATCTTCAGGTACAGTAAAATATCTTGGAATTACCTTAACTTCTGATATATCGTGGGGATTACACATACAGGACATATGTGGTGCAGTATTAAAGGAACTAGGTTTTGTTAAACGTATAATAGGAAGGCCCTCGGATGAAAAAGTCAAAGAGAGATGCTACTTCGCTCTGGTTAGGCCACACCTCGAGTATGCTGCGAGCATTGGGGCCCTGGTCAAATAGATTTAACCATAAAAATTAATAAAATACAAATGAAAGCAGCGCGCTTCGTTAAAAACTGCTACAAGCGAACATATAGTGTTCCACATCTTTTAGAGGGATTAAGGTGGAAGCCCCTAGAGGCTTGGAGGCAACGCGCTAGGATTAGCTTGCTTGAGAAATTCAAAGCTGAAATGTTTCAGAGCGTCACAGAGAAAATTATCACGACGCCTCACTACATCCCTAGGTCTGACAGAAACGATAAAATAAGATAGATACATTGCCGAATATATTTCTTTAGATTGACAAAAGCACGCTCTTTTCGCGCACAATAAGCGACCACAATACAAACTGAGCTTCATTAAATTCACTCCCATAACACAAGTCACCATTTCACCTCCCGAAACCTTACATTTTTACACGGCTGGCATCCTAACACCTCCTGCCACACGCCAATACGGCAGCTCGCAGGGTATTATGTAGCTGTTGAAGTATTTTGCCAGAATTGAATGAGTGGAAACCTGCTCCAACTTCGTTCTGTTTCTTTTAATATGTTACTTTTAATCCTATATTCACACGAAATATCCTATACACAATTGTAACACATAATTCATGCGGACGTCTTGTTTAATTTACCGAAGTCTTGTTTATGAATAGCCATTTGAAAGTAGATTCGCTACATCTAGAAAAACTTACTCAGCCTTGAGACGCAAAGAAGAGAGAAAGTGTTCCATGTAATAGGGAGAACAACACCTTTTGATAGCGCGTCATTATTGTTATCCCGGAACCTAATGGATATCGGAAAGAGGATGGTGAAGCCGAAGATCTCTTCAGGAGCACCCTCGTTTAGAGGAAGTACAGCGAAAATCTTTCTTATTTCGCTCAACCATTGGGTGATATACTTGAATATCGATAGATCGCTCAACCATTGGGTGATATACTTGAATATCGATAGATAGTTTATTAGTACCACTTTTAGAGTAACTGAAACACATTAGAATTATCAAGCGTCATGCAGGCCCTCAGTAAATTGCGTGGGCATCTGATATTAAGTCAATACTAGCCCTGGTAGTCTTTGACGTATCGTAGAATTTTCCAAAACGAAGCATTACTATCTCAATCGCTATTTTTATAAAAACTATAGATTGCGGTGGGATGGCGGATGAGTCAAATTCAAGTAAAGGTAAAATATCCCCTGGTCTAGACTAAATAACTCCTCAAAGTTCTCCATGAGCTAATTCTTCGTATACCACTGTTTCTAAAATCTATGTAGTAGTCATTACTTATAGGTTCAAAAATAAAATAAAACTTAAAAATGGCAAACAGCCGTATTTCTTGCTTCTAGGCTTGTAGGAAATTGGTTTTCAACTGTAATTTCTACCATGAAAAACAAAATCCAGACAAATCTACCGATGAACATCCTTCTCAACCAATCGTAAATCCGAGTGTACACATTGTCCTTGGATTTTAAGTAAATATTCCAAGAGCTTCAACAGGGTAAACTATTATTTAAAGAGCAGCTCTATGGAATGAGAGGCCATGATGAATTTGGCATTCGGGCTGATTCCCGACAACAGAAAGTCTCAATAGGTGGAAGAAGTTCCGACATGTTCAGAATGGCTCTCGGTGTCTAACTCGGGTGCATGATCGTCCCCCGTCCAACCCGATCCGCGTCCACTACAAAAATCATGAAACTATCTGATATAAATATACGAAATTATTATAAAGATATGATATATACCTGACCAATGAACATAGACTGTGTTTGTTACCTTCTCTAGCCTTAATGTAGCGACTGTGCATAGGTTCGCTCCCGTCAAAATGAATCACATATGCGGTAAACTCTTACGCTGAGTGCTGGCTTGAACACGGCCCGAATAGCCATCGCCATCAGTTTTCATATAGCTTAGCCCTTAGAATATTTTAATATATCTTAACCTTACACACCAATTCATAGCACCGCAAATACCCATGTCCTTAGTAGAGAAAAATCACCGAGGTTGGACTAAAAACATTGTAAATAATCTTGCGGAGTTTGAAATTGTCCAAGAAGGTTTCTATGAGAGTAGTAATTCCGAAACCATTCAAGTGAATTATTAGTGCAAAATAAGGGAATGAAATCAAAGCCCATTGTGAGATTTCAATTTTTATTTCTACAAAATGTTCACAAATAAGTTGCACCGTGCGTGTCATGACCCATGAACGAGGTTCGAAACAAATATTTAAAAAAACATTCATTACATAAAGCCTTAACTCAGACTGTTTCCAACCAAAAACTTTCGCTTTCTTCCCATGTTCATCGGTGAAGAATGTGATGACTAATGTAAAATGTTTTGAATGCTACTGAAAGTATGAATTAATGCATTTAAAACTGTCTATAACGAAGTTTTCAAAACAGTGGTGTTTATGAGTCTCGCTAAAATAATATGAATGCGTTTCAAATGCATAAATATTTTACTTAAAGCCAAGTGATTCTTTCAATGCAGTGTCGGACTGGAAAGAAAAGAAAATGTTTTCGAACCTTGTCATAAGAATATCACGGCCAGCTCTATTAGTAGGCAAACGAAACACACCACGCCAGGTAGTTTTCAATCTTATCACTTATTCACGATAATAGAGTTAAACATTTTTACTGATACCAAGGCAATCGCACTTTTTTGCACAATAGAAGGATTTCCGCCATCAGTCCAGTGATTTTCATTCCAAAGCAGTCGTTATATACTTTACAAAAGACCAAATAATACCGGTGACATACGTTTTAAAAGTACTTTCTTGGGGTAATAATAGTGGCAAGACTATTAAAGCTTAGCTGGTGTAAGAAAATAAAAATATAGCATATGGAATGTAATGGTGGCAACTGAGTGTAAGGATAAATTCACTATTGAGGAATAATCAGGAGAGAAAACCTCACAAAAAATACTCAAAAAATCCCCGACTGATGCTCGAATATGCTAAATGTTAATTGAAAGAAAATCTGAGTGAACGCGTTATGCTTTCAATAGCATTAAAAACCGTTTATTTCATCTCTTCTGTCTGCATAACCTCCATTACAATTGGTGCACCTTTCGTTTGAACACATGAGAGCGACACAAGCAATGAGAACATATTTCTTCGCTGTTGGACTCGTGCAATAGCCTCTTTACTGCAGTAATTTATGCAGTGGGAACATTAGGATAGTTTAATTCCGACATATAAGGTAAAGTTATAAATTGAATGGCCTGTACGACCTATTTTCAAACAAATAGGTTGGGAAGGAATAGTATTACTCTACATAATAACTGATATCACCCGCAAAGAAGTTAAAGAGATGCAATAATTTTTCTTTAGTCACTTTTTGAGCACGCGTGAAGGATTCTCGTGTCAGGAAGATTTAGATTGCGAATTTGACCAATACGCATACGAATTCTATGCGCTTTAATGTGATCGATCGACTAGAAAATGTGGAATTGCTACAAGCAGAACTGAATTTGAACAGGCTAGAAATTATGAGGATAAACGCAAGACTATGATTAGCAAAATACTTCAGATCACACGAGTTTGAGATTCTCACGTAGGCTTACATTTCACTCACTCGCTACATCTGTTGAACTCTGAAAATCAGTGAGAAATACCCAGAAGCAAGTTTGTACTATAAATACCTTCTCATCGCGCGCAGTCCGTGGCCACTTTAGACTGTGGGGTATAGTAATCCAATGATGAAGAACATTATAATTGATATTACAGGACAAAAAAAAGTACAAGAATTCACTCTTCTCTGAAGTTTGATAGCATGCCCGACAAATACTGAGTGAGACAGTAATCCTCCACGCATTTCTTACCTTTTAAATCGTAGGTTTCCGCGGCTTTCAGGCAAAGTTTCTTGCTATTTTTGGGTGTTCCACACATAGGCTGATTCTGCTGACAACAGATTCTCTCATGTTCCCTCACGGCGCTTTACAGATCGATGTGCAGGGCGAAAGTGTTGTCAGGGGCAGCAAGCAACGTGGTGAATGCTCGAATAGTGCAGGAATCTTCGAATTAAACATTTTATCCATCTAGTTCTAGAATGAAATGTAATCATGTACTTAAGTTTACGACTTATTTCGATTATTAACATCATCATGAACAACAAAAAGGGCTAGACAATGCAATATACTGTAGGTAGTGATCACTGGTTAGTATAATTACATACCTGAAATTTCACATAATATGCTATGCGTTATTTGTAGATTTTCAACCACTCCGGACTACACTTGAGGTGGCTTGCCGGGAATTATGCTATCTAACGTGGCGCGCAAGAAGCCCAGGGGCACGGCATGTTGCCTGGATCCCTTGGGATATAGCACATCATTCGTAACTGTTGGGCGCACTCAGTATATAACACGATCACACTTAAAAGACACTTCACACCGCATACACTACTAGGCAGTGTCAAGAGGTTCACTGCATAGGCCTTTTTTTTATTAATAATAGGTATTTTTGTGAGCGGATCTAGGCTCCACACGGATATTTTGCTTCACCGATATGCATAATGCAATCCTTCACCATACACAAACTAAATCCGAGCTCGTAAACTTGAAATATCAGAAACCAGCAAAGCTACACACTCACTATGAATCACAAATACCTCATCGTTACCACACGTCAATCTCCTCGTCACCAGGTCATCGCACTACTGAACTCATATCGAGCGACGAACTTCGCGCGAATGTAGAATGAATTGAATACGCCTTGAATGAATAGAAAATGAATTGAATTGCGCCCTTGAATATGCTCAGGTTGTCCTGCGTCACTCTCACGGGCTGATCGCACGACTATCTCTTGGCACACTCATAAGTCATATGGCTATGGCCTTGGTTCCATATTATGCTGGAAAGTTTCCCGAAGTTTCTTAGCGGCGAGGGGGCGAGAGCTGGTAACGGTCAGGCCGAAATTTTAAAATAAAGAGCGCGAGGTACCCGAGGAGCGAAAGGACCCCGATACCGTTGTTGCATTGAAATATTTGCGGGATGAAACCAACGTGAACTTGAAATTTTTAACTCCCGTTCACCCGACCAATTTCCACCTATGCACGGGGGAGCAGGTGCTGGGACTATGGGACAGGCCATGAGTGCGTTCCGAAACGCTCATGAAGCTCATCAAGATTACACCGCTGCGCTGGAGCAGTCGTTCCGAATTGCTGACGCACTTTGAAGCGTTGGTGCGAATCGGAACGGGCTAGAAGCAAAGATGGCGCCAGACTTATCATTGTCAAACATGTGTTTGAGGCGTTGGAGAGGATGATGGATATAATTACGGAATAATATGCAATTAACCGCATCCTTAATAAATAGGTTTCATCCTATGAATTAATAAAAGCGCAGCTACATTTTTTATGGCGAGTAAGTGATAAATATGCTTGTAAAACGACGTATATCTAGGTTGAACTAATGATGCTTCATGAGCAAGAGCATGGATTAATAATGCAATTATCATTAGGTTTTTTAAATGTAATGTTTTTTAAATGTAATGTAATGTAATTAGGTTTTTTAACTGTATAAAATTATGTATACTGTAAAATATGTATAGCATTTTCATCCACCCTCATTTATGTGTGCGATCCGCTGACACGCTCTTAAGTCGTTTTGTGCAGTCACTTCAAGCGCGCGCCCGAATGGGAATGGGTCGTGCATGTATTAGTCATCATGAATGGTTAAAGCATGACTTTCCCTGGGCTTAGTTTTCCTGCTGACTTCCTTGAGGCAAGGCATTTCGTGTCCGTGGCTGCCATCAACTTGGTGAGGGAAATTTTAACATCGACAGGCATCGTGACTTGAGAGTCCTACTAGTCCCCAGGTCCAGAAGGAATACCTGCAGGCATGCTAAAGGAGTTAGCGCCAAAGATTGCACCTTTTTTAGAAATTATATTTAACAAATCATTATCCGAAGGCAAGGTGCCCCAAGACTGGAAGATAGCCAACGTCACTCCGATATTCAAAAAAGGAACTAGAAGTGACCCAGGAAATTACCGGCCTATATCGCTAACATCACTTTTATGCAAGATCCTCGAAAACATCGTCGTTAGTAATATTATGAAATTCCTGGATAATATTACATCTTACATAGCAGTCAGCACGGCTTCCGTAAGGGCAGGTCCTGCGAAACACAGCTTGCGCTCTTCCTTTACGATGTCCTAAAAACAGGTGAATCGATTCAGCAAGTCGACGCGATATTCCTTGATGTCATGAAGGCATTCGACAAGGTTTCTCTCAAAGAACTCACATTATTAAGGGCAATCATGTGGAGTTAATAGAAAAATAGTGAATTGGATAAGGGACTTTCTCAATGCTCGAAAACAAAAAGTAGTTATTGATGGTGTTAGCTCTGATATGGTCGAAGTCACTTCAGGTGTTCCTCAAGGAAGTGTGATCGATCCCCTTTTATTCATTATTGATATTAATGATATGAATAAAGTTCAAGAGTTAGCATTAAAAGAAGATTATTTGCAGACGATACAATTATCTACCGTGAAATGAGCGAAGACGCAGACTTAGAAGTTCTGCCTTCGGACCTTAAAAACGTTCATTCGTGGCGCCAGGAGTGGGGGTTAGAATTAAATATCAGAAAATGCACCACAGTTTACATCCCGCGAAATTCATCACACAAATACTGTACCTATACTATGGGTGGAGTAAACATGAAGTCTTCAAACACAGTAAAATATCTTGGAATTACCTTAACTTCTGATATATCGTGGGGATTACACATACAGGACATATGTGGTGCAGCATTAAAGAAACTAGGTTTTTTTAAACGTATAATATGGAGGCTCTCGGATGAAAAAGTAAAAGAGAGATGATACTTCGCCCTGGTTAGACCACACCTCGAATACGCCGCAAGAATTTGGGACCCTGGTCAAATAGATTTAACCAAAAAAATTAATAAAATATGTACAATGGAAAGCAGCGCGCTTCGTTAAAAACTGCTTCGAGCGTACATATAGTGTCTCACAACTTTGATAGGGATTAAGGTGGGAGCCCCTATAAATCTCTAGGGGCTCCCACCGAGTCGACTCGGAGGCTGCACGCTAGGTTTAGTCTGCTTGAGAAATTCAGAACTGATACTTATTTTTCAGAGCGACATAGAGAATATTGTCATGACTCCTCACTACATCTCTAGGTCTGTCAGATGCGAAAAAAAAGAGCGATACACTGCCGAACAGATAGATACAAAGACTCGTTCTTTCCGCCTACAATAAGCGACCACAATAAAAATTGAGTTCCACTAAATACACTCCTATAATACATGTCACCATTTCATCTCCAAAGAAGATCTTACACCTTTACATGGCTGGTGACCTAACACCCCCTGCCGCACTCCCATGCGGCGGTTCGCGGGGTAGTATGTAGATGTAGGGTAAGTGATAATGTAATTTGTTGGCAAATGAAGCCTTGTACCTATGTCCAGTTGATTAATATATAACGATTATTTATTCACTTACTAGAAGCACCGACAGCGTGGGCACCGCAGAAATCGTGAAGTAGATGCTAGACTTGAGCGGTAGCAGTTACGAGTACCTACTCCACCAAAAGCGAGGTCACATTCAGCGATGATGAGTCCGATGTTAATGCTTCGGAACTGGAGTTAATTAATGTGAGCTCATACATTATAATTCCATTGCTGCGCATACGGAATTACGTCGAGGATGTCGTAGCACATTATTCCGATGCTACTTTAAAAAGCCATTTCAGGTCAGTTGTCGCCATTTCCCTTCTCAAGTAAATGCGAGCGATGGATGATCTTCGATTTGTAAGTTTCCTATCTTTCTATGATCTTGAATGAAAAACTTCAAAATATGCACGTGATTTGAACTTTTCACGAAATTTGAATTTCTACGTTCCTTGCTTTTCCTCTTCCTTCCGTCCCCTCACCTTCCTACATCACAAATAGTATTGTTTCCATCCTCCTCTGCCAATCAAATCCAAGTTTTTACATCAACCTCAGTAACTATTCTCTGCATATACGGATGAATGGCCACCGCTCCAGCTGCAACGATCAGCCCTCCTCCTCCTCTGTGTCCCTCCCAATCGCCACCCACGTTTCTTCACACTACTCCACATCAGCCCCCCTAAGCTCTCCACCCTCTTTAAAATCAACAAACCTCTTTCTAAATGAATCCAAACCACCACTAACTCCCCTCTGACCCCGTGCAGCCGGAGAAATGAAGCTTTTGAGATCAATGCTGGGGAAAACCAAACTACACAGAGTGAGAAATACCAACATAAGGGAGCAATTAAATATAAAAAGTATTAGACAAAAAATTGTTGTCAATAGGATTAGATGGTTAGGACATGTTAAAAGAATGGAAGAAACGAGAATGCCAAAAGTAATGCGTAAGTACAATAGAGGAAGGCCGAGGAGACGTTGGATTGACGATTGTTAGTAGGGACGTGGAGGCAAGAGGGTACCATTGGGATGAAGTTGTCCGACAAGATCTATGGAACGATAGAGGCTTGGAAGAGTATAATAATCAAGTTGGTTCATTTTAAAAAACAATAGGTTGTAGAATTTAGTAGCAAAACGTTAAAGTGAAAACTTATTCTATTTCAGTTAAAAATGGTGAGTGATTACTCATTTTCCGAAAAAATGGGTTGTTAACTTTGTTACAGTGCCCATGCACAGTCAGTTATGAATCGATGCCGGGCATGTCAGTCCATCTATTCATTCCAAAACTGACCAACCATGAAAGGGGCCATTCACTCCAAGCACGATGGCACATCACGCTGCTTCTCGAGGATTTTGGCCTGACATGCAGGTAGCGAATTCCTGGGGTGCCCAATATGACACGCCCCGCATCAATCCATTGCTCACCACCTATGGGCACATTTAGTGTCTTTTGCTCAGCATGGAAGGATCAGTATTCATTGAGGAAGTATCAGAAGAATTGATGTGGGATATATACGCGATCAAGCATAATAAATATAAAACATCTGGTCACATTAAAGACATTCCTATCTAATTATGCACAAGTCCACCAAGGTCGCCACTGACAGTACGAAATGCTGGAAAAAAGGAGAAATAGCAAGAAGTGATTGAGTTGGCAGCGGCGGTTTTCTAGAGAAGAGATGAGTACAGGAAGCTAAAAGACCCCAGCACCCTCTTCATCACGAAGTGGCAGTTCACATTGAGAGGAGGACAGGGTTCGACCCCCAAGAATTATTAAACGGCAGTGTGTAAACATGAATAATCTAAGATTTCATAGAGGAAACATGTTTACACTATGTATTGTTGACAGGGACTTATCTGCGCAAAATATTCTAAAATTTCAAGTGGGATTTGAAAATGTTATAAAATGAAGATTATTGATTTGAAAAAAGAATGGGTAGCTCCATAAATTGGAAAAAGTTATCATATTCAAAGTACCAGAATTTTTGCTTTTTTTCACTAAAAAGGGCAATATTATCTAAAGTCACACGAGTAACACCTTTTGGCATAAAAATGGGAAATTTCTCATCATGTTCTTCAATGTCTCTTATATTGCATGCAAATTTCTCACAATGGAGTACCACTAGAACCGATGAAGGAAATACCAGCAATCAAGCATTTTGGTGATAACATCAAGCCATCAATGGCAATATTCCTCTCTGCACCCAACCAACAGCTTCGCCTTCCACAGACGACACCCCATCCATAGCACAGCTGCTGTTTGCAGAGGGAGGTGTACCGGGTTCAACCCACAAGTAGAAGGAAAATGGCAGGGATGAAGGTGCTGTGTAGCATGCATTGCGAAAGAGGTTACCACCCAGGATATCATAAAGAGAAAATGCTTAAACAATGCACGGCTTGGCAAAGACCTACGCAACATATTGTAAAGGCACATGAGGTAAATGCATAAATGCAGCTCCATAACTTGAAAAAAAAAGAATAAATGATATCAATAATAGGGAAAAAGTTAAGTCATTTTAATGAGAATATTGTTTCCTTTTAATGTGATAATGTTCCTAAATTATTCCCACTTTCCTACATGTTAAAGTTACATGATGAAGTATCATGCTAGAAATTCCCGGAATCAAGCATTACATAAGTAATGACTTTCTACTGTAACCTATGCCTCATTTCAATTACAAACTTCACCTTCGACAGCATGCTTCAAGTGCAATAGAGATGACATTGCCAAGGGGATGGCGGTTGAAATAAGGGTGGGGGGAATGCGGGGGTGAGGAGGGGGAGTATCGAGAGGAAGACTATACAGAGACGGGGATATATCAATCATTAAAAATGGCAATTTATTAACATGAATTCCATGTATGACTTCATACTCGAATGATGCTCAAATATATTCACATGATAACTAAAAACAAGCACTAAAAATTACAAATTGAAGTTTTATTGTTTGCTTTAAATTAATTATCACTTTTCAAGAGTTTGAGTGAAAACATGTTTGTTTTACAATCAATCAATCATGATGGCAGTGAAGAGGATGCCATTCATTACGTTCAATCAGACTCGGCTTGAACACAGTATTTTTTGGGATCACAATGAAAATGATAGTTCATTTGCCATTTGTGATTATGGGATTACATACACCTGTCATAAATTTAGGCATATTTATCATACAATACCATAAGTGTAAGCTAAAGTACATTAAATGAGCAACACTTAGACAGAAATATTTCCTGCCTTTCCTTGTAATTGCGTCTCAAAAAGTCTTCAAATGATGAAGCAACTTATCCAACAGAGTATTACATGCTATCTTCTCCATACATCATGCTCACAGCAATCACTGAAGCCTGCAAAATGCACATTAATCAAAGCTAAAGGTCATTTTGCCTGTCTCCCAAAGATGTAACAAGTACCAGGGAAAACTTCTAAATCACATGCTGCGATATGAACACATAATGAGAGTTAGATTGTATTATTTTTTCATTAGAAACACTTGGTAAAATAATAAGCAATATAGACAAGTGAGCTTCATAAACTGCTCTTTGAAAAAGGGAAAACACTGGATGAAATTCAGAATGTGCAGCCATTCACAATCCTCCACACTTTCCCCTAAGAGCAAAATTCATCAAAACCAGCACATGGAAAAATAATACCCCACAAAACTTTCTGAATGCACGACTTGAAATATTAACTTTGCCTCCATTTACAAATATGTTCTAGAGACACATCCACCTGTCCTCAATGCCCAAATGAGTACAGACAATATTACTTGGCTAATTATTCATCTTTTTTACTCCAGGTTTACATTTGCTCGATGGAATCACAGAAAGGAAGAATACATTATAGTAGCGATGAACAGAAATAAGCATTGTCTCTGGTCCCCTGAGATAATAAACGCATCGCAACTTCCATTGATCATTGGGAATCACTCGAGGAACTGCTGCTCGAATCAGTGGACATGACCTCTACATCTTCGACATTTTCCTTGTGGCCCCGACCCGTTTCCATAGCGACCGTAGTCCCTCCACCACCAGGACCACCTCCAACCGTCATATGGAGATCACCAGATGGATGCCATGAGAAGGTACCCTGCTGGGAATTTGGAGGCTCTGCAATGAAATGCAAAAGAAAGTAGTCATGTGATAATTACCTGAGGAATAAACATGCTTTTTATGGATGGCAAATAATCAGATAAAGGTTTTTCACGGCTGGTCTTGAATACCTCACTATAGCGGTACGCATTATGGCCATAGTCTGCAACTAGAGACTAATGCTAAAGCAAATGTGCATCCAACAGATAATTATAACATGAAATTAACATGGATCTCAATGTTAAGCTTTTATAATTCAGTTTACCAACACAGCAAGGTCATGGGCAATACTCTGAAGGTGCCCCAGACAATATAACAGATAGGATGATTTACCATGGATTTCTTCCTGAAGAAAACATCTCTTAAAGTGACAAAATGGCAAATGCTAAGATCTATAAGATGGCATGATGTAGAAAACAGCTCCAAAGTGGCCACTTCACTTCTCTTTAACAAATCAAGGAGCATTACAGGTATTTCAGGAGGAAAATTATCCTTCTTACGGAGGTTTCGTGAGTATAGCAAACCAGCCACAATATTCCCTTATGGTACTGTACACTAACACATGTAGGAGCAAAAATTCTCGACAGAATGAGCCATCTGCCCTGACCACTTTTGATGACTTTTCCACATTGAAAGGGCACAAAAAACAGAGGAGAATGACACCTTGGATGCTTAGCTGGCAAAAACATTCAGCTTGGTATTTTGGGATCCAGGACCAACTCCCCACCTAATCTTACCGTAGAATGTTCATGCTTTTTCAAGAAAGTTGAAAGGTAGCATGGCGCCTGTCATTGACATGCCTCAACTATTTCCTCAATCATTCAATAGCCTTCTGGGAATATTTCTCTCTCCCTGTTTCAATTGAAATCAATACTATTTGAAGATATCGGTAAAAATCAATAGGAAAGAAGAGGAGCAGTGTATATTCCTACTAAAGATACCCAAAAGCAATGTTTACCCTAACCTTTACTCTGCACATATGTTAGCTTTTGTGGCACATTGCTCTGCCGATACATTAAAAAAACAACTTGAGTAAGCCAAGCAGCACCTTGCTTGCATGCAAGCATAGATAAAATTACATGACATACTCCTATGCTAAAGAGAGTAATGAACCTTCTGGTGGGCACATATGTGAGCTGAGTGCACAGCAATTGGTTTTCAGAGTTTTAAACCCGAGCACCATTAAGGGAAAAACTTGGGACTTTTGGCCCTTCATATATTTTAGGACTAGCCTTCCTGGAGTAGATACATTATTTCCTAAGAAGCAGTTTAACACTAGAACGTCTCAACTAATCTCCATACTTCAAATGCCTGCATGTTCATTTGACTACAATCGAAAGATCAAAGGTATTGTTGTTTAATTTTTAGCTCTTTTCAAAAGTTATTGAAGTAACATTATTTAAAAAAAAGCTCTTTAGCCATAACAGAGCTAACATATTAACTTAGGAATGATAGGGGAAAAGTTAAAAAAATAAATAAATACAATTACTAATAGCAGCCTATGTTATGAATTTCTTCGTGGAATGAAATTGACTTTCATTCACTTTTATAAGCCATGTAAAATGAGCTGACATTTTAGAGAGGACCACCCCCATTTATCTAATTACAGGTCAAGAGGCACAAATAAAATCAGACATATATAGCACAATTCTGAATTTGAAGTCATATTTCTGAAGTGGAAAATAAGCATTCAGGTACCTACTGATTGAAAAGAAAAAAAGTGAAAAATTTCCGAGTCTGCCATATGATTGTTTCATAACTAAAAATTATGTACGCACAGAAAATACAACTAAAGTTTGATTACAAGGAACTAGATTGTCTTTAGATTACCTTCGCTTTTATGATTGACTATACTTTCTATAATCTCGCAATATAAAAGTTTCAATTTAGACAAAAATTTTAGAAATATGAATTAAGAAAAAAAAAGGGACTTCAACTCAGTTTGACGTGCATTTCACACAAATGAGATTTGTGACTTGAGTATGTTTACCACAAACAGGTTTTATGTCCTTTTTTGCAACTTTGCAAGACCCTGCTGGGTTGATTTTCTCTTCAATCACATTCCTACTGCTATCCGAATCATCACATCCACATTGACAGGGCAATTAGAGAGCTATTCACTTTGACCCTCTTCAGCTAGATGCAAAACAGAGTGGCAGGATGACATGGTCTTTCCCACGACTTCTTTGCAAAGGACCTGTGCATTGATTACATAAATGTCTACAATGTTCTGAAAAAGATGAACTGGCAGACGTCTTGTCAGACTTCAGGTTGTATATATTTGGGCCATTACATCGGCAATGTTCACACCATAGTTTGTAGAGTTTAAAATTTTACTGATTAGGGAATGGTTTAAGGTCAACTGAAATTTCAACCAAGGGATGAAAGGTGCTCAGAACCAAGACAAATTTTTGATAAACTGTCATGGATACAAAATCGCTTGTCAACAATTTTGTATCAAAAGGTTGAGCCTTTAGGCTATAGACCACATCAGGAATTTCACAGGGCTGCTGTTTAGAGTACCTAAAAGGCTTGAATCAGAAGATTTCAATATTTATGCCAGTTTCTTAGAGGTAAAAAGTTTGCAGACAATGTTTATAACTCTTTCTAGACTAGGCTCAGAAAGTTTCATGACCATATGCTCACCAAGAGGGCACATGTTATCAGGATGCAAAACATCTTTTCCAAGATTTGCATTACACAAATTCTTCAAGTCGGCATCGGCTAACATCCAAAATTAGACACCAAATTTATCTGGCATCTTTGACACATATAAAGTGAAAGGACATCTGGTTTTCGAGGGATAATGCTGTTCATCTACAATGACACGGAGGCTAGAACATAAAATCACAACAGTTCCTCATGAACTCTTCCAAAGCCTCAGAAGCCAAGGCAAACTTATCAGATATGCCGTGATGGATTTCAAATTTAACCTTAAAAATCTCATTACAGCACTTAAGTGGTCCTTCTCTAGGTCTGACCAAAAACTGGCATTCCTCATTTTTTTGACCCACAATCATGAACACAGACAGACTTCTCAAAAGTTCCTCTGAGATATAACGTGGCAATTAATGCATCAACTTCTTCCAGAGAGACTTCCCCATCATCTATTTGCAGCTGACTCCCCACTTCAGCATTTGTGCATTTTTGAACACGCTTGAATATTTTCTCTTTGCAAAGTAGCTTCTAGGCATCAAGCCAAACTATCACCTATCATTCGTTTTGCACAAGGTGATGGACACAAGGATACGTTTAAGACATTTTGCTGAGGTCATCTGCAAACAGAAGGGACAAATTTAT
Source organism: Ceriagrion tenellum (assembly GCA_963169105.1). Lineage (NCBI taxonomy): Eukaryota > Metazoa > Arthropoda > Insecta > Odonata > Coenagrionidae > Ceriagrion > Ceriagrion tenellum. The sequence goes on from OY720639.1 coordinate 14,708,814, forward strand.
TCTACTATCCATTCTGTTTTTGTGTCCTTCCCAAATAACTTTTTGCCAGGAGCAAAAGTTAGAGAATCATCAGGTGCAGGTACCTGGCCCAACTAGAGCACATCCTTTCAAGAATAAACAAATGGGAACAAAAAATAAAGCACAGTATCTTCAGTGGCTCGTAGGATTATCGAGCATTGTAGGCATTTTTTAGGCTAGAGAGTAGTAGTAGTACTAGTAGCCCTTCAGTGGGATTTGAAAGTATACACCCGACAACAGCCTCCGAGTAAATCCAAGTAACGTTAACCTTCACTGCCAAAAAAACTTGAGATAAGCAAAAATAAATAAATGTTAGATTGTTAGTTGGGGGAGCCTTCGTCAGGAGCTCGGGCACCTAGACCTTTAGTGGTCCTTTGTGCCTACCCCATTTTAACCTGGCTGCCACATGCAGACAGGGGACAAGAGTGCCACGGTGAAGGTATGAATGGTCACCCATCCAACCCTCGTCCGGGCCCAACATTGCTTACCTTCAGTGATCTTACGGGAACTGGTGTTTCAATGAGGCTAGGCCCTTGCCCTAAATAAATGTTACTTACATAGCAAAATTAATTCCAACACGCACTCTCTAGATAACTGTGAAACTTCAAAGAAAAACTCGCTTCTGAGCGGATTCAGAGAACATCAAAAAGTAAATACACAGAATCACAGAAAACAGTGTACTGACAATCATCAAGCTAAATGCGACATAAATTTAGTTATAGTTAATTTCCATAGCGTAAAGAACAAACGTGCCAAAGTTGAGCATATATTTGAAATTGCAGATGTAGTAATTGGCACAGAAAGCTGACTTTCAGAGGATATTAGCGATAGCAAAGTTTTTCCGACAGGATATAAAATTTTTAGACAGGATGGACCAGATAGGACTGGTGGCAGAGTATTTTTAGCAGTTAAATCGCATTTGAATAGTTCCGAACACAAATTAGACGACAATGAAATAGAGAGCGTATGGTGTACTATTAAGCAACAAAACAATAGAAATATACATATACGTTAATTTTACAGACCACCAGATACCAAAATAGACATTATGTTTAAATTAGAAACTCAGTTATCATCATGTCTCAACAGATAACAAAAGCGTAATGATTATCAGTGGAGATTTCAACCTCCAGGCTATACATTGGAAATCCAATAGCATGGAAACAAGTTCAAGGAAGCGTGATATAAGTGAGGCTTTAATTAATATACTTTCACACCACTCTCTTACTCAAGTTGTAAACAAACCTACGAGAGGTAATAAAACATAAGATCTTTTAGCTGTTAGTCACCCTCCTATTATTAAACACGTCGATATCCTCGAAGGCATAAGTAATTTTTACTACTTTGACAACCAATGGTAGAGTCCACAGTAAAATCTAAATGGAAAGTCTACTTATTTGAAAAATGCGATTGCATAAAATTTAGAGAGATGTTAAAGGCCTCATTCACGAAATTCGTAGCCACAATGAAGGATGAGAGCACTGAAATATCATGGAGATATTTTTTGGCAATAATACGTAAACGAATCGATAAATATATTCCTCACAAATTCAAATGAGATACTCAAGAACCTCGTAGGTATGACCGCAAAGCAATACGAGAGCTCAGGAGACAAAGGTAATTACACAACCTACATGAAAATTCTATTAAGTCTTGTAACAAAACAATGGAACTTGCAGCAAGAGAAATTTAAGTTGCCCAATGCTCAACAATGAAGAAAATCATGCGCAATAGTTTACCAAACTTCAAGAAAGAAATCCATGGAAGGGCAAGGGAGGCAAGGAGGTACATTATCATTACTTCAAATATTCAAACATAACCTCCCAATGTAAAGTGGGAATGGCTCCACAGGATGTACCAGCCCACAGGTGATACTTCAACATTCTTAGTAACTTTATGGAAGAAAAAATAAGGCAATATTCATAAACGTTTAAAGGACTAGTGTACATTTAAATGTACACGGGGATGTGGGGTCCTACGGCCGAGTTTACACAATAATGTACGCTAGATCTGACCGCTTCTGCTTGGGCCTTTTTCTTGCTTGTGACCTTGTAGAAGACTCATAACCATCTGGTCTCCTTGTAATACGATATATGACAGTCCCTCCTTGGTAACCCAATCTTTTGGGTGAAGATAAGGTTGCTGAGACGTATTTTCTAAGGAGGAGATTTTTTATTTTTTCTTGAAGTGTTCATCTAATCCTCTTGATGAATCTGAGCGGCAAACTACTTATTTTCTTCCCATTGTTTGTGTATTCATATTGTTTTCTATGATTGACAAAGATCCATATATGTATATTCACTCTTGAGGTCGGTCAGTAAACAAAAATCTATAAATTACTACCTTGTATAGGTGTTGTGTCTTCTGTAATGATTCGTATTAGACTGGAACGGTTTTCCAAAAGAAATGTATTCCAAAATATTATTCTACGAATTATTATTGCAAGGAAAAGCATTTACCACAATAGTACATCTATACAAGAAGCTACACGTAAACCAAACAATATTTTGGAAAGCCTTTTGCAGAATTTTATACGTCGATAAAACTATAGTAAATTTGCCCTGAATGAAGCACGGCTCACTGAAACTTGAAGTAAAATTGCTAGAAACGTGCAATGATGCATATTTCTTTTTTACAGGAAACAAGTCCTCAATATCTTGCTCAAAGCTTATATTATTGCATTTTTTCCACATAATTTTGGCAAAATTACGTGAACACAAACTACTTATATGTCTTACACTAGCAATGAAGAAAAATGCTGAAAAGTATGGTAAAGTGGGCACAAAAAATAAAATAATACAACGACGCAAGATTTGAGTAATGCATATGAATATATTTTAGAGGTGATACTTGAAACATGAAGTTTTCAGCAGAGAAACTAATACAAAGTGAAATCGTACCAACATTTTCCCTATTTGACCTGCCTGCCAGACAACCGGCAATAAAAAGTAAACAAAAGGAGCTGCCGGGCCAGTTTATTGCAGGAGATACCCAAAAACCTATCAGAGGGAAATTCTAGCATTCTCTAGCAGTGCGTTGAGGGAATGTAACGGTAATGTGCATTTTGTGCTCGTAAATACCCTCGCCGCTCATCATTTTGGTAGAAAATTGCAAAGCAGACACTCGGTCGTCACTGTGGGCAGCCATATTCAAAGAGTTACTGTTCTGACAATCTTGAGAGAGGTATTTGTAATTCCTGTGAAGTGCTCACCTTCTGGGATTTCATTCTTTGGTCCAGTAAGTATTCTTTCATAAATATAACTGGATTAAGTTTCGTTTTTGCAGCTAAATTATCTTTTGCTTACCAAATTTTCTATCGCTACATACAAATATGCCGAACAGAGATAAATCATCTTTTCACTTTTTTAGATGGCTTCAAAAATAAAGTGGCATGAGGATGAAATTGAGGCATAATTATGCACTGATAGTTATTTGGATGCATATGAAGCCAGTGATGAAAGTTGAAGAGAGGAGGAAGCGGAGCATTCGGAAGAAGATATCGAACAATAGGTTCCACATTCGACCACTTGGGTGCCAAGGCAGTATCACAGTCGTGCAGCACATCTGTGTGTTTTTACTGCTGGTCCCAGCAGAATGAGAGAGAGAGAAGCACCTGGTATGAGTAAAGATTCATCATCTTTGGCATTTTAATGCTCTTCTTTGTCGATGACATCCAAACCCTGGTGGAGGAGACAAATAGGTATTACAACCAATATCTTCTCACCATTGTCAAAGGACCTTCGCCTCAGCCTGACGTTACTCTGCCAGAAATGTATTTGTTTTTAGCAGTTTTTTATGGGATATGTCAACAAAAGTGATCGAATGACAAATAATTATTCCGTCAGCTGTTGCACCTGGAAATGGGCAAAAAACTTTCTTTCGTCTGCCGGATCTGACAATCCTAAATACTTGGATCCTCATGAAGTCCTGCGGTGGTAAAATTTCTCATAGAGAATCGCCTGGGACTTATCAGACACATGAGTAAGGCTCCAATTCTTTACCGGCCCACACTTCCCAAAGAGACAAACTGCATTCACCTAGTGTTAGCCTTGAGGGGCTGGAAGCTAAGGAGAACAAACATTAGTCGGCAAAAGAAAACTCTTCGCGATGTCGCACGAGTTCTCCTCGAGGGAAGCACTCAAGCGCAAAATTTAAAGCAGGAGGGATGACACCAGGCTCGGTTGTATCATGTTTAAAAGAGTACCACACACAAATGTTCTTTTAAAATTATAACTATGCTACAAGTGATATCCATAAATTATATTTATAAATAATGTATTAATTATTTACAACTTTCTTGCATATGAAAATGTTATATTTCTTTATTACTGGCGATTTTTGTGAATTGATATAATCTTTTTCATGAATAACTGAGAAAACTCCGACAAAATAATAAAGCAAAGTGTTTTGTTAATAAAATGCTTTTCATTTCATTAATTTCCATTGGGTCCATCTCAAGTTATGGCCATTGAAGTACACTACGGCAAAAATTCATTGAATACTGAAAATTAAATCTGGCCGGGAGCGCCCACAGCGGGGATTTAAATCCATATGATAAAGGTTAATGTTAGCAATTTTATAGGAGGAAAATTGGATTGTGGACTTCCTAAATAACAAAGGTGTTGAAAAATATTCACTGTAGAAACCAAGCAACAACTCAATGGATCACTACTCACTCAACTCACCTACGATGGCCATGGATAATCAAGCTGAAACTTAGCTTCACCCTTAGCCCACAAGACCAGGCCAACTTTGAAAAGTATTTTCAAGGAAAAAAGTGTTTGTCATGGGTTGGGAAAAACGGTCCCCTCCACACTGCTTAATGTATGGTAGAAATTTGCTGAACTATTGGAAAAATTTTCCAAATCCATTTATTTTTCATTATTGAAAATTCTTGGAAGTTTAATAAGTGAGCTAAATGTAACTCACAACGTTTTCCTGTGAGATTTTCCTTCAACTCCAATAAAAAGGATACGTGATAAAGACTCCTTCCTTCCTCCTCCTTAAACCATTTGCAATGCAAATCATGTCAAAAATGAACAAGGCCCATCAAACAAGTCTCAAGTATAGAAATGGCAGCTTTTCAAAATACTCATTGACTGCAGGTAATTTGCCCATTGAGACTTTGAAAATACATATTTCCTTTGGTACATGAGGCATAGAATTGAGGTATACAACAGCAGGATGATATCTTACTATTCCAGCAATATTCGGTAAAATCATATCAAGTTTAGTAAAACTAGTCTAAAGTCTTAGTTTTTGAATGCATAAAAAAATATCACACCACACCACACCACAGTACCAAGCATGCAGGAGGAAAAGATGCCATGACTGAAACGTATGCATTTACCCGTTGGCCGGTGTAAGCCATCAAGTCCACCTTGTTGGTGTTGCTGCTGTTGCTGAACAAGGAGGTGCCCATTGATGGGAAGGTCACTGAGACGACCAAGAAGCCCAAGGCGCATTTCAATGTCTGAAAATATTGATGTGCAATGGACATTTATCACCAAAAAGCAGGAAAGGAAACTTTGATGACCAACATATACAGTTTAAATATCACCATTAATAACAATCATTGCTAACAATTCAAATAAAATTCCATCAAACTTTGGAGATGAAAAAGCTAGTAGCAAACCAATTTCTGTTAGAATTGAAAAAGTTCTTCATCGACTCCTTTAAAAATATAAAACACAGTACCACTTGAGAAGGGGGATGGCCTAAGCCAATAGGTGTACAAATTAATGGTGACATGTATCAAATAATCCAAGTACCAATGATTTATGTATATAGTATGCCAGGCATATTCTTCTAACTTCAAGCTGAGTTAATGCCTGCACAGGCCTTAACTATCAATAAAACACTTCACTAGCTCTCTTGTGAACATTTGATAGAAATCAAAGGTGGCTTCTTAGCTACTAATAATTACATTATCTCCATTTGTCATAAGAAGCAGAAATTTGTTATCTCAGTAATTAGTTCAGATCAAGGCATCAAAATTAATCATGGGAATAACACTTTCACATGCATTATATTTTTGAAAAATTGTTGTCTGTCATCTGAAAGTTAAGATGAAATCATCCAGAAGTACGTTGGTGGAATAATTGGAACATAGTGTAATTATTTCGATCAGTCATCACATGCCTTTGGGTAAACATGCACATAGTCCGTTGGCATAACCATAAATTCCATACCTGTGGGATAGGGCCTACGTGGATCACCCTGCTGCCAGGATAAGGGGGCACAGACGGCATTTGAGGCACTGATGCGATGCGCAAACTTGATCAATTCTTCCGATGCCACAGGCCTCTTATTCGCCCTGGAAATGGATTGAAGCTTTTGCTTGGCCTGGTAAATAGCTGTGGCCTGTTCCATCGCGGAAAGATAAGTAAAGCAGATTTGAATTTTCAGTCACAACACAGACCGAAAACTATCACACCTCCAGTTTAATAAAATGGATAAAATTTCCATAATGAATAGGGGTACTAACAAGAACCTGCTCAGCTTCCTTTAATTGCCGTTGTAACTGTCGAATGTCTTGATCTTGCCTTTCAACCTCAGCGTTTAAAATATCCATCTTCTGATTAATTTTGGCTTGCTCTGCAGCCAGCTGAAAACATTTTAGTCTTCACTTGGCGAACATGTACCACCAATCTCATTTAAATTTTAATGAGTTTATACAGAATGGAGAGTCGCACGCGCGCCTCATTAGAATGACCACATACACTTCATAACCTTACTTATTACTATTTACCTTGAGTGTATCTTTTAGTTCTTTATCCTTCGCTACCAAAAGCTCTGTCAACTGGCCATGCTCAGCAACAGATATTTTCTGATGCTTGGGAGCAACAGTGTTTTCCAATAGCTCTCTGTCAGAAAAATGCAAGGGAAATAACGAAAAAATAGGAACGATGAATTATCAATGTGATAACAAGTCTGTGCCCTATAAAGCTCAAGTATTGCAAATGAACACATGAAGAAAAACAAGCACAGATAATGGGACCTCAACCTAACGCTCAGTTGAAATAAAATAACCCTAATTCACTCTTTTAAAATTCCGCTAAAATTATATAGTGAATGGATTAAACAACCGGCGCTCAGTAAATACTTACTTGGCGATGAGCTCGATATCATCTATTAAAGACAGCAGTTTTTCCAAAGTGCTCACGCTGGAGCCAGTCATTCTGACACAAAATTTAGATATTACAGAGAATAACACTTGTATTGATAATATTTCACAAAATGGATCACTGAAGAAATTGAACAACGATTGTTTACTGAATGTCAACAGTGGTCAAAAGCAGTGAACCACATCCACCAGTTTCAAACTTGGGCACAGACCAGCACAGACTGCGCTTCGGGCATATCACACTTCACAGTAGAGATGGGTCGGTCGCGAACGAATGAATCAATTCGAACGACTCTTTGAAGTGAGTTGACGAACGGAGTCGTTCGCGGCAATGAACCGTCGTTCCTTACGACTCGTAATGAAAATAGGCGCACCATCCGGCAAAGATGGGAACTAAGTGACTGGCGAGGCCACGAGTCCCCCCACCCTTGGAAGTTTGGAAATGGGCACTCGGCAAAACAGAGAATCAAGTGCATCAAGTGAACGAGAGGAAGAAACGAGTCCCCCCCACTCTTGAAATTTGGAGTCTGTGGGAGGGGGACCTGTATTCTCGTAGAGCCCGCGGAGAGGGAGGACTCGTTTGAGGACGACTCCTTAGGACTCATGAGTCCTCGAGGATTCGGATTCAGAGAGTCGTAGAGGAGTCATGATTCCTGAGGAATCAGTTGAAGACTCGGATTCAGATTAGGACTCAGATTCAGTTGAGGACTAGGATTCAGATGAGGACTCGGATTCAATGATTCCTTGAGGAGTCGCTGGCCCGAGTATCAATTAATACTCAAGGCATTAGTGATCGCGGTGGAATAATGAATTCTTGTCTACTAAAATCTTGTCCGTATGCGTTTGTTCGCAAACTTCTAAAAAATTTCCTCGATCTTTGAATAAATAAATTCATAATTCCTTTATCTGCAAACCTATTGAGGCAACTATTTAATCATAATTATAAATTTTACCAGAAATATTTTTTTAACGTCTTTGAGTTTGTTCCATAAATGTCGAGCAGTAACTTATTTCAAAAGAATAGCATTGAAAGAATGTTCCAAAAGATTTTCGCTGCATTTTAGGCGTATGCTTCCGCAACCACCGCAATTTCCGTCCAGGAACAGTAGCCTTTGAATATTTCGATGAACGCGCTGTACTTCATCCATCCAAACTTGCACTAGCAGATTTTAGCTCCTCCATTTTTTATATATTTCGATGCATTTCTTACACACTCAAAAAGATGGTGTACAATTAAAAGACTCGATTTCTCGTAAATTTTCGGCGGTGTTTACAATTTTTTATAGCGAGTGATATGACTAACTTTTTTGTAGGTTTTTCACCATTTATAGAAGTCGTACATGTTTCAGCAACTGATATAGTTTTTCTCGTCAGCAATAGTTTTTAAGGCACTGAATCCGCCTTAGACGTCTAACTGTGAAGGACTGTTTGATGCATGTTCATGTATATTTATCTCTATATGCGATATCAACACAGCAGACATTCCACAATGGCATGAGGAATGCATGACACGTGTATTCACCATATTCTGTTGATAATTAAAGCTTCCCTAATTGGCCGAGTTCTGTATTCATTAAGCTGGAGGCTTCTAAAGTACCATGACCCTAACATACTCAACTCGCACAAACTTGCACAAAAGAGTTAACCTATATTCTTCCCCATGATGAGTAAGGGATTCCTATCCTAGTTCCTTTAAATATTTAATAAATAATAATATGCAATTGCATCCCCTTTACTGCTCAATAAATGGTTTCCTCATCTAATAGAAAAAGGGCAACCCAGATTATAAGGGTCCACTATCTGCTACTACCTTGCCTGCAGTGCAAGAAGAGTACAAGATTCTATTGATGGTGAAATAACCAGGATACCACAACCTAGGGGTAAATAATAAAAGATGACAGTAATCCCAAATTTTTATCCTTGAATGAGAGGAATTTGGCCTAACTTGAGAGGAAACCAACCGGCCCAGAGAAAAAAAAACATAAAACTCCGGCCCACTGCTATTAATAGCCATGAGAAGAGAGAAGAATGAGGTACCAGCCTAGCCAGAATGCTTAAGGAATACATTTCCTCATAGAATGTCAGAGAAAAATATTTTAACCCTTTCCCTACTAACGCCGAAAATATTCGGCAGTAAGTTTCTTGGCCAGGGAGACGAAGGCCGAAAATATTCGGGAGAGATTTTCCTAACCCAGGGAACGAATGCCGAAAATACTCGGCTTCGAAGCCGAGTATTTTCGACCGTCATAAAAGGGGGGGGAGCAAGATCTTGCTCCCCCCCCTTTTATGACGGTCACGGGTACCCAAAGTCGTTTCAGGACCCAACGCAGCGGGGGTTAGGCCTTACCCTCGAAATCTGGGAACAGGTACTCGAACCCCTCGTCATATAATACCCCTCTTTGTGGCAAGGGACCGCGGTCATACGATTGTTTCTTCAGTCGTTTGGCGAAATTTATATTTGTTCCTTTCTCAAAAATTATAAACTAAGAATCGAATTCTTTGTCTTTTTATGAGCGTTTACAATTTTTAAACGAAATTCTACGATAAATATTAACTAAAATCTCGATTTCAGTATGATACCAACACTTGATAATGCATACCCGGAATAATATATTTCAATATTTTGTTGTAAAATGTCTTATCCGACAAAATCCTATCTTATTAAATTTATTTTTCTGTGTTGTATCATAAAATAATATTTTCCATCCTTCTTTCACATCCGGGCTTTGGACCGGCATTGGCGAAGTTAATTATATTTTTTATTTTATTTTATGTATTTTACTTTTTTTCGTTTTACCTTGGAGAGGTTATTTCTATTGTCAATTAACACTTTCATCACCCACATTTTCGGAATGGAAATGATTGCTGCATTAAATCCGTTAATATTGACGGTAGAGCTTCGTTTAAAATTTGACAAAGCACAGAAATAAACCAGGAATTCAGTTCAAATTCCGCAAATTAATAGCAAGCAGCAATTATCCATGTACCTAATACGTATAAATAAATCATAAATTGACCGCGAACCAATGCCGCTGGGAGGGTTTTAAACCCGGGAAGGAGGGAGCCCAACTACCTCCAGAGTCCGAGATAATGCGGAGTCCCTGCTGAGAGGGGTCGAAAAAGGGTAGGAGCTGAGAGTGTGTGATTACCTGCGAGACCCTTCTTAACCCGGCGCGCCCCTAGTCACACCATTGGTCGCGCTATGGTCGATTCCCCGTAATGTGGGAGCGAAGTTTGTGGTAGAAATTTTAATGTCAAATTTCTTTTTTCAGTAAAAAAAATCTTTTAAAATACTGTTTTATATTTTATTCACTAATACAACTTAAAATATGGGTACATTTTAATGAACAATCAGAAATTTTATCGCCGAGAATAAAACATACAAAACTTATCAATCTTCTTCATTTCCAACAATAGCACATCCCGTACGTATCACATGTGAACTTTCCTGGCAAAAATATGTATTACAACTCTTGCACTGAGTTTGTGTATTACAGTTTTTGATTGAAGGACAGAATCCACATCTCCCCGTTACCTCACGGCGTGGTCTCTTAGGATCAGCTTCAGGTAAACCTGCATACCTTCTAACTTGACTACTGAGGTTGATAGGCAGAGTTTACAGGGAAGATCTCTCTACTATGAAGTCATTCAATAAAGAAAACCCTAGCTGTTTCAAATAAGTACGTCTGTCAGTTTTAAAGTTGGTGCTGTAAGCATGTATCACGTGTGAATTTATTCCAGCAATGTCCATCAAAGTGAAAATAATTCGAAGAGGCCGACGCCTCGAAATCCTAGAAACCGTATACGTGGCCTTCATCTCATCCACTGTGTCCACTCCTCCCTTTGTGCTGTTATAGAACCTTATTATCTCGGGCTTTTTCTCCTCTGTATCACCTACTGCAGCATCATGGTGAAAAGTAGAGAGGAGAATTATGGTCTTATCTTTTTGAGGCGCGTAAGACAGAATTGTTTTATTTTGATCAAAGCCAAAAACACCAGAATATTGAGTTCTGTTTTTCTTTTGCGTGAAAGAAAGGGGTAGTTCCCTTTTGTTTTGCCGCATATTGCCTACTATGGTGAGGTTACAGTTTTTTAGCAAAGAATCCGCCAGGGAAACAGATGAAAACCAGTTATCCATAGTGATGTTGCGCCCAGTCCCCGAGATTGGTGATACTAAGCGACTTACAATATCAAAAGGTGCTTTAGAATACTTGAAAGGGTCATCTGGTTGTTTACCGGGATATATTTCCATGTTAGAGACATAGAAATTCTTGACATCGAAGATTGAGTAAATTTTCAAGCTGTACTTGGCCGGCTTATTTCTCATGTAAACTCGAAAAGCACAGCACCCTCTAAAGCTCTCCAGCATCTCGTTGATCGTAGCATATTGGCTCATTGTGAAATTATTTTCATAAGCAGAGACAAAATCAGTGAACATTTTCCGGACTGAGGCCAGCCTATCGAATCTTTTTCGTACAGCTCGATCTCTTATGTCGTCAAATATCACACATCGCAAAAGAAAACGCAACCTATTGCTGGACCTAGTGGCAGGAAATACGTCAGCACTAGTCCCATCTGAACTGTACAAATCGTCGATACTTCTATGAGAATTTCTCATGCTCCCTGCTATATATAATAAACCAAGAAGTGCACGTACTTCTTTGACAGACGTATTTCTTGCACTCCTCTCCCTAACTAATCTACTTTTAATACTTTGAATGTATAAGTTGGAGTATTTTGTGATGTATACAGTCATTTTATTAGAAAAAAACAATGACCAGCATTCAAAAGATGTTTTAGCGGTTTTAGCTGGCGTACAACCACCAGGCAAACGAGTCACAATATTGTGAGTACGAGTTCTAGCACTTGAAGGTCTTGTACCATTTGCTTTTTTTGTCCCGACCTAGATAAAAAAGCGCTGTATTCCCTCGTCCATCTACGGCAGTAAGGTCTTCACCGTTCTCCTCCGTGTCAGAATTGTGATTTGAGACGTACATTTCATCAGAATCACTGTCATCAACCTCATCAAATTCTGGAATTTCCTTATTCGGGACGGATCGAAACATTTCCAAAATGTTCGCCTAATTTTCCTCATACAGGTCCATCTTTTGCACTAAGACTATAATTCCGCCAGGAGAAAAAAATTTAAGTCGATGAATCCGACATGATAACTATACGTTTATTATTCTCAAATTTACTTTTCAAGCAAAGTATTTGAAACCGATATAACATACATTTCTGGATCTAAGTTAAAATCTTAAACTGCAACGATGTTTCCTTACTTGTTTCGCCTCGATTCCTCAGGAAAACTCCAGCTAAAATATGGAAATTTTGCGTGTAAATTGTAAAATTTTCTCATAGTGTGGCCGTGACACTTCATTTAGTACTTCAAAGGCTTGTAAACAGGCTAAGAGCGTTATATTAGAAAAGCTATTCACGGTTTAAAATACATTCCTTGATGTATTTTTGCCAACGCCGTTGCTCGCGCCCTGGTCAAAATGACCGACGGAGTAACGTGAGTGCTAGCGTTATGGTCTAAAAGACCGAACTAAATGTTGGAGTGCTACACTGGCCACAAACTTCGAGCAAATGACGTGTGGATTTTGTGATACAAGGTAAAAAGTGTGTGGAAGGTATACATAGAATATGAACTGGATCCCCGAAGTCCTCGTAAGATGGTGCACATAATGATACAAAGTACGGGGAAAAGACCATAGCGCGACCAACGACGGGTTAACCGACGTCTTGAAAAATGCTCTGTAGAGAGGGGACAGAAGAGTGTCTTGGGGCTCAGTCCAGCAATCACGCTAAGGAGAGAACTACTCCGTCTCGAAAGGGTTAAATCTCATCCACCTTACATCAGGAGCCAGGAGCAGATTCCAATATTGATAATGGTATTGAATCCATAACGTCTTGGTATCTTGGAAATATGTATAAGCACCTAATTCATTATTTTGTAACTACATAAGAGTTCCAAATTACCCATCTATAAGCCTTCATATATTCTTGATTCATAAGTTATGTACAAGATAAAATACTGGTAAACATCACAGAGAGTTTTATTAGTATTATGTAAACAGTTATATCAACTTATGCAATGCAAATGACGATGGGCTTTCTATGAGAATTCAGAGAGTTACACAAACTAAATTTAGAGTCCAACACAAAACCTACAACATAAGAATACAATTGGAAATACTCCTTGTTAACATTTAATTTGTCAATGTTTAGAGTAACTGAAGAAATATTGGAATTTGTCCCAGGCTTAAGTTAAAGCTCAATGTGATTGTTGGTATAGTACAATAAAATTTCCACTAAATTATTTGAAAAATATATGTGTATTTATTCAAACAACACTTTCAATCGACCTCCACATGCATAGAACAGCCACATGCTGTTTATTTTCTTCAGGCACAGCCTGAAACAACATTACAATATTGGCCAACTCATTATTATTGTTAAGACACTTGTGCCATATCTTCTCCTCCTTCCTCCCAAGTCAAAATATGGCTTCACGTAATGTATATATATGCAAAAATGAGTCCTCCATTACATATATATACCTGTTACCATAGATGACTTATATATTTCATACATTTCCACCACTGAACAATTGTATTGCAAGTTGAATTTTTGCCATTCATATTTGAGTGAGATAAAAATAAAAAATTACTGAATTCTTTCTATTCCCCCACAATATGAGTAATAATTGTGCCATATTAATAGTGAATGCATGTATGTACTTCACTGAAACACTATGCTGCAAGAAGATATTTCCTTTAGTTTTAAAAATCAAAATATGAAGTACATATCACTTATGATGTTGAAGCATGTACTTGAATAGCTATCCATCACAGATATAGTTAATATATTTGTTATTTGATTAAAGACCTTTATAGACACCAATAGCCTCACTTGCCAAACACAACTGAGAAATCAATTTTTTTAAACATTGGAAAGCTTCGGCAACCTTTTCATTTTATTATTCCAGGGCCCAATGATAAGAGCTGATGTAACCATTGAAAATAAATCATAATTATAAAGAGAGTGTATTAAAGTTTTCATGAAAGGTGCCATGTACAATAGTATCACTATATGCTCCAAAATTTAACTAAGTGCAAAAATAATTCACACTCATAAGGTGGTAAAAAAATCCATCAGAGCGAAAAAGCAAGGAGCTTCAATTTTAGTGGCATTTTGTGAGCTGAACCAATAGATTTCTCAATATAGTAGGTTATTAGGTACTACATAATTCTGTAAATTTACCATATCCTCCTCTGTTATGTACTCGATAACCTATATCCATTCTAAAAGCACAATGGGGTATATTCAATAAATCTATGCAATTTTAATGATTCTTCAAGGCCATGAAGGGAGAATTGAAAAAGAGATGAAAATCATCAAGCTACACAGTATGTGACCAAAACCATACATATGTATTGTACATAAAAACAGTAAAAAAAGCATAGAATTTGCGTGAGGTCAGGTTATTATAAAATAATAAAATAAAGAAAAGCAAAAATTTAATTCAGGATACCATAATGATAGCAAACAAATTTGGGAACTGTTGTTTGAATTAGTTATGTCCATTAGGAAATAAAATATCTAAAAATGTTGGCATAATTTAAAATTTGCAAATATTCACTGTTTTGTGCTAAAAGGTCAACACCGAAACCTGAGGTGAAATAATACTATCCAAATACTAAATCATTCAATTTTATGTAAAAGTACATTTAAAATAAATAATGGCTATCAACACTTAAGAAGGTTTACATAATTTCAGACAAAAAAACATGTCAGTAAAAAATAATCATCTGTTAACAAATTTCTCCCTTTTTCATACACCATTAAAAAGTAGACATTTTATCCTCCCATAATCAGCTACATACAAAGTTGAAAATCTACTAATATTTCATGATTGTGGCAGGAACTTTCTCCATGGATAGGGCACACAGAATACTGTTGCACTAATCTGCCTAAGACACTGGATGTTCTAGGCAAAAATACTGCATTTATATGTATAACTGGTAGTATGCATTAGAAGGACTCAAAGTTTATTAACGACAATGTTTTGTTGCTTGAGATTGTTCAAAAACTATTATTCTTAAGCATTTAGCACTTCTGTCAAAACTAATGTCAATTGTGCCATTGGGAAATTCATATATAATGGAAGCATGTAATAACCTTTTGAGAGGGTTCACGGGAAATAGGTATCAGTTAAAAGATTTTTTTGGTTCACATTTATCAAAGAAACAAAGGAAATCCCCCGTAAGAAAATCTGAAATTTCCAAAGCCTATCAAAGTCAACCTCAAAGATACTCAATTCCTTGTTCTGCTACTGAAAGTATTATCATTTTATGTAACAGAGAGGTGCAATTTGCCACCTTTTCTTAGACCTTTTAAATGTCCATGTGTTTTTCTTTTATGTTAATATTTTAACTTCTAAAACTACAAATTTCACTCTGTCATAAGTACTCTGCAATATATGTATTTATGTATTTACAGACAACAAATTTCCCTGAATGTAATAACCGTCAATTAAAATATCTATAAATTTAAAAAAGTATGTGCATCGCTCCGCAGATGTCTTTGAAAAACTGTCATATATCCTCCATACATCTGCCCATATTATTTTAATCAGCAGAGGACAGCACTCTTGAAAGCACCATTTTTATGCATTAAAAAAAATAGCCAAAAAACTTTTTTCTTTCTACAACTTGCAATAGATCAACAGGTACAAGTTACTCATAGTAGTCTTGCATATCAGTTCACACAATGCTCCCAAATCACCCCTGAATTAAAATAGAGAGGCAAGAATGAAAAACATTTTTGTTTTAATAATTTCTGGATCCACACAAATTAGTCACAGCAGCAACACCAGTCAATAATGCTGCAGTGAATCACAAGCACAGCCAAATATCAGAGCCAGCTCTCAAAAATCAGCCAGCTCTTTTAAAATACCTTCATATTTTGATATCCATGGGTCTTCCAATCCAGGATAGAGATTTTACTTTATCAGGCACCTCCCTCTGCACAAAATTATTGTTGAATATAGCACATTACACTTATCACATAATTTTTTTTCAGACGGGACGCAACCACTTCTTTGTGTATATATCCTTCTTTTTTAAAAAAATAGTAAAAAACCTATGAATTCAAGGTTCAAAAGCAGTCTCCCAAGAAAATAGTAATAATTACACAACCAAAACAATAAAACTACTTGATCTGATGCTAGGCTCGCAAGCTTCTCAGAAAATTCCAACGATTTTTGGTCTATTAGTATAATGTTTTTTTCACACATTTCTTAGGATCAGTTCAAACAAGTGGAATTCCAATAATCTTTTTCTGCTGCTCTCTTGTCTCTCACACTTGCCACTAACTTAATAAGAATTCTTAATCATTTAAACCTCCATTACAACCTTAAGAGTTGTACCTCAAGATCCATCCTTTGTCTTAGTTTTGGAACCAACTTGTGAGAATGATTTCTCTTCTTGAGTCTTATTTGCTGCATCAGTAAATCCAAACATGCTAATATCCCAAAGCAATCGATGTTGTCAGAGACTTGAACTTCCAACTCACAAGCATTGCATTATCCTTATTTTTGTTGGCTGACTGCTTCATGCACTTCCTTGCCAGACATGCAGCTCTTCTGAAGTTCAGCCCAGTGCAGTGGATAGCCAACAGCCCCTGTAGTTACAGCATTTCTATAGCCATGCCTTCTGCCACTCAGGATTTGGAAATTGAACCCAACAAAACCATTTAAGTGACTTTAATCCTAATCTGCCCAACTACTTTGTCAATTGAATGAACTTGCAGAGAGGAATCTAAAACTTCTTTATTTCAGCATGACAGGGGTGCCCAGATTATCAGTTATTATCTGATACCTCAACTGATTAAAAGAAAACAACTGAGACTTCCAATATCTACACAATCACCTCACTAAAAAACTAGATAAATTTAGATTTTCAATTTTGCCGTGGCTTGAAGAGATATTTCATACAAATGTGTCTCCATAACCATAATCTCTAATATCCCTCCTGACTTAATTCCAGAGTGTGTGTAGGAAAATCCAACATGAAAAATATTACAACTTGCTGAAATTATTACCCCTCTATTATGGATTAGCTGATGATGCAGGTGGAATCTCAAACTCAACATTTGTTTTGAAACCAAACCATGGCAACCTAAGCTTTCAGCAATCCCACCTAACTCAAGCAGAAACCAATCCCAGAAGCACAGTGTGAGTTTCAATTCCTAAATATTGCAGCTCCTCCCATAGGAGTCATCTCCGTCATTGTCCTCCGACTCCTCCGTCTCCCCTTCCTCCTCATCCTCCTCACGCTGGCTGCCCATCTTGACTGTGGCACTTCGACCCATCACCCTCCACGAAGCCATCGGGGACTTGGCAGTCTGCCCACTGCCACTCGTCGAAGGGCCCATTGATGAGGTCGTCGTTGCGGCGGGAAGGGTTCCACCCCTCTGGGGGGGCATGCCTCCTGGACCCTCCTGGACAATGCAACCCCCACCCAACTCAAGCAGGGACCCACGTCGACCGGATGAAGATGGGAACCCAGATGCCAGTCCGGAAGAGGTGGTGGGAATGGCCGAGCACGAGGCAGACGGGAAGGTCGACGACCACTTGGATGGTGCAGGGGTCGAGGGTGCCGTCATGCCATAGCCCGATGCACCCCCACCACCTGAGCCTCCACTGCCCTTCCTGCCCATGCGCCGGGACGGCATGCCTCGGGAACCCTTGGATGATGACGAAGCCATGGCTGCTGCTCCCCCCGTCTCCTCCTCCTCATCGAAAGGGCCCTCTTCTATGAGAAGGACAGCACTCGTGCTGCCCGTCAAAGGCTCTGCACTTCCCTCCGAGTTCTCCCTTCGGAAGAGGCCTATCACGGAGGCGACCTTGGGTTGCTCCAAGCCGCCTTGAGAGGGGAAGATGAGCTATGAGTGTATCAGTCATCCACAGAAGGAGAGAGAATCAGATGCACTTGGGGAGTGGCTAGGGACCATTGCTGAAAGTCATGAGTACATTTTAAGGTCCTTAGACATGAACCATAAATGGAATTCTCAAAATTATTGCTTAAATTGAATGGAATGAGACTGATATGATAGGTGGTAGTCTTTAGGACAAAAGTGGACATGGTGAAAATGATTTTACATGGGATAACATTGTCTGCAATGGATGCTTTTGAGCAGATGGAGGAATGGATTACAGGTATGCAAAGCAACAAAAAGCTGTTATGCCAGAAAACACATGACTATGATGGGTCAAAATGGATAAATTTAAAATAAAGTCTGGTTAAAGATAATGCAAATAGGATTTACATCTCAGAGACATGGACCTCGAGATTGACGGAGGAGGTAAGATAGGCAGTTAAAGAGATCAATAATGATCTTTCACTTTTCATTCTTAATAGTGTCAAAATGCCTAAAATCAGACACCAAGCAACGTTTAATGATAAAGTTGGGTAGTCACAGTAGCATAAGTTGTCAAAGCTCTCCTTATTGGTTGAAAAGAACACAATTTATGCTACCATATTTTATGAGGATGGATTCAACTAATGAGGTAAAATGTTTCTACAACATTGTCATCCAAGCTCTTGACAGTCACTCCATTCAAGCCATCTACAGCCCTCTTGTTTGACTTGATATACTTTGGCAGTACACCAAGCACAGGCATTTGGTATTACAATAGAATGCTTTGAAAGAAATCAGAAATTAGTAAAAAAAAGATGACATACTCAGTAACCTAATTTATAGAACGAACTGTGTAA
This sequence comes from Ceriagrion tenellum, assembly GCA_963169105.1. Classification (NCBI taxonomy): domain Eukaryota; kingdom Metazoa; phylum Arthropoda; class Insecta; order Odonata; family Coenagrionidae; genus Ceriagrion; species Ceriagrion tenellum. The sequence continues at coordinate 14,727,741 of OY720639.1, forward strand.
GAAAATGCTTCAAGGAAGTCTACGCATGACTTTCAAAAATATTTCGGAATATTTTTTGCAGCCCACTCAAACTTCCTGTAAGATAATGAAAACCCTTAGAAAAAAATACAACACTGCTAAAAAGTTGACTATTAGCTTAAAGAAACAAGTCGACTGGAGACTAAACTAAAGATTCTAAGCAGGAGAGGTGTACATTAATAGATATTCAGTCTAATTGAATTCAATGCTTAAGATGTCTACATTTTCATGTTATTATCTCATTATCAAAAAAGTAAGAGTGCCAATGGCCATTCTATACTTCATATGCACGATTAAAAGATTTGGATTTCAAAGGTATCTTTAACTAGATCCACTGACCCAATGGATTGTCTTAATTTTCTTAAAAAATATTATAGATCTTGAATTGAGAAGTAAATCCTCCAATCACACAAATATGAAGTCCACAAGGACATGGTGGCGACAGAATTGGAAAGTAAAATTCCCAAAAATGTCCCTGTATTCCAGAGAGGGTTTTATTTTTATAGCTTTCCTGACTAATGCCAAATACTTTATTTTTAGTTGCAGAGTAAAATGTATCACTAATAACACCTATTACACCATTTCTCCTGAGTAAGACTCAAATTAGGACAACAGCTCATCACAATGCAAACATCAACTCCAGCTCAGATCAATCAAGGTGAGCATCATTTGGCTCAGCTAGAATCAGGAGGAGAGACCCAAGGGGCTTTTCATCTAAGGGTTATTCCCTTCAAAGCACATTCAATTGAATTTAGACAACTATGATCTTTATTTGAAAAATGTAAGCTAAAGAATTGGAAACTTATAAATTCATTACATAACCCTGATTATAATGGCGAAGGTAGCTGTTGAAATGTCGGCCAACAAATACCTCACCTCATGGAAGACCCAAGAAGATTTAACATCCACATTCTCTTCCAGGGAAAATCCTGATCCTACTGCCCCAATTTCTTAAATATTCTGGGAATTCCCTACTTCTGTTGCCACCCTGAAAAAAACTGATGTCTGAGGCACAGCATAGAAATTTACTGAAATCTATATTATCAATGTGCTCACACTGCATCTCTTTAAATGAAACCAGCCCATAAAGGAATGGGTACATGATAACAGAGTGAGTTCATTGTATACACACTGAAAAAAGCATACATGCAGGTGATATCAGCAGGTATTCCCAAAGGGCATTCCACTGTGAGAAACTAAAGAATGGCATTCATTTCTGGAAGAAAGAAGGCAGATTCAGCACTCAACACATCTTAAAGGATTTTTCAAGTAAAAAATTTGCAAACACTTCTGGGAAATCATTAACCTGTTTTCCAAAAGGGGCTGGAAATAAAAGTTCAACACAAAATCGAAAATGCTTGATGAAGGGGGACTGTAATCCTGGAGCTCTAGGCTGATATAATCATGTCAAGATTGAACACTACAGTAGAGTGTGAGAAAAACAGCATGCGCATGTAAGTGTGCAGAAGGATGGTGACATCATGTAATATGGTATCTTTAATGTCCATACCTTTTAATTTAACTCCTAGTTGAAAAAATTGCATGCATTAATATAAACACTTATTATATTAAAAAATCAACAAAACCCTTGAAAAAGATAAAAATAATTTACTAAAATTGATTGCCCATTGATAAATAATCAACTTAAAGAATCAAAATAATAAATGATACTTTTACTGGTTTTCCACTTCTGAACAAGTAGACTTCAGTATTGCCTCAAGTGTTCCCAGATATTATGAATTTGCTTCACAAAAATGAAGTGGTATTCCTGAATACAGATGCTTCCGACAAGAACTAGTGGACAGCTCTTCATGAACAATGCATAATTGAGTATGTAACTTTGATATGGTACCTATAGAAACATCATCAGTTGGTACCTATGATTCAAAAAAGTACATCTCTTAAGTATTCATAAAAGCACGCATTTGGTCATTTTAAAATTCACATTGCAATGAGAGTCAAATGTGAATGTGAATAAAAACATATTTTCACTTTTCACTGAAAGAATAAAAGAACACCAGAATCTTTAAAATGAATACTTGAATAAATGAAAAATTTTTCTTAGCACAAATATTTGCATTCTTTTGACAACAGTAAAGGCTTATTATTTTTCTCATCTTGATTCCTGTAAAAACTTGTGTTGATGATCATATGAATACATCACGAACAGAGTCAACCCAATAAGGAATGAGGAAATACCAAGCATTTGTTCTTAAAACTTGGAAAAAATCCACATCGCCTAGCATGCAACTTTAAAATATATTCATCTCAAAAGCTGAGGCTAAAATTAGAAGTCTTAGTTTCTGATGTGGCATCATGATACCATTGCACATTAAGTTCAGGCTTAGATGGGCATGTTCTAAGAAGCTTTGCCAGCTTTAGCTTCATTAAAATTTGAGCCAGGACTCCCTAAATACACAATCCAAGCTAACCACACCATCAAATCTTATAAAATTTTTCAGTGAGGAGCCATTCAAGTATTGCATAAGATGCTTTATGCCATTTTTGACCTTCCTCCTCCCCCTATGTAAGACAATGTACGATTTTCCCAACCTCCCCTTCCTCTCTGTCGAACATAAATTTGAATCTACTCTTTGTTAAATGCTCACTTTCTGCTGTTTCATCTTTCCATAACAGCCATTGTACAGCTTTGAGCACTGGATATTGTGTAATTAGGCAGTGTTGGAGTACCAAATTCATTAACATTAAGAGCGAAACAGTACCACAGCTGATGAAGTTGTGGACAATCACTGGATATTTTGAAAAAACAGGGCATTTGGAAACAATACAATCTTTCAAGACGGACAAAAATCTTACATAAATTGGTCCCAGACCCCTAGCCCCCCTCTTCATAAGATAATGTAAGATGACTCCAACCCCCCCGCCCCAAAAAATCTAATACTTGATTGGTCCCTAATACAACATGTTCCACGAAGCACTACTAGGAGCCATATAACAATTCATTTTGAAACAATGGACCGTTACAGAATCACCAAAAGCATACCCATGAGTATTAAGTGGGGCTTAGATATTTCTCTATAATTTCACCAATAAATTTCTCCAATAATGCCTTATTGCAGGCTATTTATTTTTGTATGGAGTCTACTCCAAGAGAAATCCAAAAGCTGAGACAATATAACATGTCAGATTTTGCAGCAACTGCACAATATCCATTGACCATGACTTTGTATGAGTCAAAGCAAATATGCTCCTGGGTGTTATCATTGGAAAGCTGCAAAAATGCTGAAGGTTGATTTATAATTTGATCAGATGTAAGACATAATCTCATATTTTGTCCATTCAAAAAATTATCAATAGTTTAAGTTTTCAAGCCATCACCAATAAAAAAGTATTTTAGTATTTTAGCATGCATATGGTTAAATTTTATTTAGCAGGTTAGTCTTTTTTAAACACACCGACAATCATACATGTTAGAAATCAACCAATAATCCACACGACCCAACATTTCAAAATTAAACAGGACAATCATGTTAGTAATTCAGCTCCAATTTCCTGGGTAGTTCTGAAGCCTCCAACTATGCCTCAATGAATAAATGAGCAATAGATTGGCTTTGGTAAAAAGTCCATAGGGAATACGTCTATGACAGCAGCTAAACCAAACCTATTATAAACTACTCATGACCATTTTTCAGAAACTTTACTTAGGCCAAAAAAAAACTGAAGGCAAGAGGGTGAATCTGAATTCATTCTGCTTCACAAATCAATATCAAGCATGTCTCATCCACCTTTACATACCACCAGAGTAAACAAAACTTTGTGCCAGGGTGGGTTATGAGAGAATATTTGAAACTACTCTTTTGGTGCAGATGTGGGAAAAGCCCAGCTATTGTGCACATGTGATTGCTTTTCAACCATGTCCATCTCCCAGGGATAGACCAAGAGAGGCATTATTTCAGAGAAGGAAATATGAAATCCAGCAGAGGAGAGTTACAACCTATTGGAGGTATGAAAACCAAACTGAATGAGTGAACGGAGTTGTTTCCAAGGGAGAGATTTGGCGCATCTAATTATGAGAGGTAAATATATTTTGATTCTGTGCAATTCATTTATTCATTAATGCAATACCTATAAGCTACAAAATGAAATGAATGGCACATATGTGCAAACTAATCTCATCTACGAGCCAATAGCTATAGCTAAAGATTGGATGATAAGCTTTTTCTAATTCAGTTCAAACCTTTTGGAACAATTACTGTACCTCATCACATAACAGAATTGGCACTTTTGTAGATGCCCACACTATGAAATACAGAGCAGTCTTCATTACCTAAGGTAACATGGACTGAGGTCACCATGTAGAATCAAAAACTCAGACAATGCGAAAGACTCGTGAGCAAACATGTGACAAGTCTTCAAAGCTGTATTGCGATTGAAAGAGATGATTTTTATATATTAAGCACAAAGTCATACCATCATCGAAATCGATAGCATTTAGCATGTAAAATTTATAAATAGGAATTTGATTTTGTAATCAAGAAATCCTTTGAAATGAACAGAATTATAAACACAGATCATCAAAGTGAAAAGGGATTTTGGAATGTGTTTACGATTCGTTCTGGAATTTCAATGGGCAATGTAGCATCAATAAGAACTGGATTGGCAAATTGCTGTTACTGAAAGTGAAGGTATTTTCTTGACAGCACATGAAGAGCTGTTGTTGTAAACAAAAGGCTTGACAAAGATGACATAGTTTATCTCCACTAATAGTCAACTGTAGATTTTCTTTGGCATCATTCTCCACAATCCCTACCCAACTCCTCCAAAATATCACACATAGGCATGGACTGCAACAGTTAGGGGAAACAAACAAATATTTTTGGCTATTTATTAAAAAGGTTGAAAAATGCCACACTTGAAAATACAAAATACCAATTTTTCAGTCCCATAATATCCAGTTTCTGCTGTATGTAGGTAAAATTTTCACATATTCATACAACTTAAAACAATTAAAGATTCAGCAACTCCAATTACAGGGCGATTACCTCTTTCAATAAACATTCTGTCAATTTTCTCATTTTTATTGATGTCTAAAAATTTTTGAGGAAGAAAAGGAAGAAATTTACCATTCTGAGAGTACAGCAAATCTCCATACAGCTGTTGCATGCTCTTAGAATTACCAAGTACTTAAGAACACTACTCACACAGCATAGTGAGCAGTTGAAGCTACTGAGGGAAAAGTCAAAAAAGCAGCTTTGATATCTCATTCAGAGTTTCAAACGCTTGAATTTGTACAATTTTTATGGATAGAGTTCCGTTGGTATAGTAGTTCATTGTTTAGAGAAGATCCAAGAAACATCACTCATCTTGATCATATTCTTATTGCTCATTGATCAATTACTGATTGATTTTTTTATCCCAATGTTTGTCAACAGTATTCCAAAAAATATGTTTATCACCAATGTACAATTTGTAAACTACTCATTCATATCTTAAACCCACCATTCATTGCAATTGTCATACTACTGTATTTCTCTGCTCAGACAGTGCATTTTATTCTTGAAATTTCTCAGTATTTTATGGGCCACGGGTAAAGCTATGTCTCCAAGCACTGGATTTGATGCCACTGTTGCAAAGTGGAGGAGAGTGGGGCAAGCTTTCGGGTATGCCCCAAGGCCACTCACTAACTCACCTAGGAACGTGGCCGAGGGAGAGTTGTGAGCCAAGTACTCTTTGTTGGTGCACCAAGGAGGGAACTCCCTTTGCTTTATGGGGAAAGTGCCCATGTCAGCTTCGTCATCCCTTTTCCAAGGCAGGAGTGTTTCCGTAGCAGTTGGTGTCACGTGAGGGTCGTCTGGAGAGGGATTAGATGAAAGAAATAAGGCCCACAACCAGTGTTAGACAGTACAGATCCACCAAAGAACAGGTGCCATTCAGAGTTAAGATGGAGTTTCTCTCCATGTTAGCATCATTCAGTCTGCGGATGGGCTGTGCAGAAATTAAGAGTGCAATGTTCAACAAATAGTAACCAAATGTGCATAGAATGTTAGTACAACTGGGATATTAAGTCACCTCCAATATACCATTTGATTAGGAAAATTAATTTGGTAAGAACAAGTGAAAGAGTTTCTTTTTATAAGTTAGCCTCTACCTTTTTGAAGTAAATTTAGGATATCTTATAGTCGTTAAAACCAAACACATTCCATGAACCCATGGTCAAATCATATGATTATTTCATATGGTCCACACAAATTTTCTCAGTTATTTTTTACAAAATAAAATTTTGAATAAAATCTTTCAAGCTAGTAAAAAATGCATTTCTTAAAATATATATATTCTTAATTACTCATAGTAAAATGGTAAATTTGAGAGTTATTCTTAAATAAATTACCAATGAAACAGTGATTATCAAACATCATTGGATGCTAGTTTATTTGCACAGTAGGAAAAGAGTGAAAGTACTATATAGGAAATGTTTAACTCTCTAAAACAAAATATTTACCAATAGTTAACTCCATCATTTCCAATTCAGAACAGGTACCTAATTCTCTTTAAGTCCACTAGTTTCATTTGTAGTTATAATGACTTTTTCATAAAAAGGAAACAACGATTTGTGCTGATGTGTGGTACATACAAAAAAAAACGTGTAGGCATTCCCAAAATATTTGCCTGTTTTTGTTATACCACTTATCTTTTGTTTCCTTTTTGTGCCTCTCCAGAAATTTAGTGTGGTCAAATATATACATTAGAAGATCGATAATCTGGAAATATAAATAATGGAAGCAACTAAACAACGGAAGGTTTCCCAGAATTTTGCAAATTTTTGATTTTTTTAAGTTGCGCCGCCGAAAATGCGGCTATGTAAGCAGTTAAATTGGCGTTTCGGAGCCTGTGTGGCTTCGTGTCAATCCTCAGAGAGCCAGCCAATGAATTCCCCCTTTTCATCCGTAGAATATCCTATTTCCTGATTTGGATTGCATCTACAGGTGATTCTACCCAACAGTATCTATAGCATCAACATACGACGTCTATTTCGCGAGCTTCCGCGACTTCTCTGAGAGAGGAATGAAGGTGGGTTTAAGTTTAGATTGTGCACGCCGCACATCCAAAGTTACTCACAATGTATCATAGGGTGTTTGGCAGTTTTATGAAAAATGGGTGGCACATGAAAATCACTGTTTATTCCCTTCCCGTAAATGTGATTACCTACTTTTTTCATTCATTGTGCTACAATCTTGGAGAGGAATTCTACATCTTTCATCTTCATGGGTGGGTAACTCCTGGGGCAAACCCATAGCCTAGAGGGCCTTTTTCAGAATGAGCCATGTGGACTTCCCAGGTGAATGACTTGAGAATGCCAAGCTCCACCCCACCCCCCTCTCTAAGACATTGCGCGCAACACACATCAAAATTACTCAATGTAAAGACCCTCACCCCCACAAATTTTATGCTGGCCTCTCAGCCCCCAAAATATTTGAAAAGGGTTCTCGTGAAACAAAATAACTCGGTGGAACTCGGTTCATTTCAGCATCAGTTGTTTGCTGGTTGCTTTCAGATAATATTGAGCAGGTTGTGTCATGAAGTGAAAACTCCAGCAATAGACTTGGGTCATGGAAGCAGTAGTAGGCTCCAAGAGAAAGAAAAACTCTCTCCCTTCAACAAAAAATGGAGTTACTGCAAATATTGGACTGAGGTGTCAGTGTTTCACAGCTTTGTCAGGAGTATGCTGTCGGGCAATCAACCATTTACGACATCAAGGGACAGAGAGAAAATTTGGCTATTCATTGGAGAGTCTGACTCATTGGCCGGAATTTCCAAAAGAAGAAATTTACATGGGCCAAGTAACAATGAACTGGACAAGGTGGTATATGAGTGGTTACGGCAGTGACGAAGTGAAGGCATCCCAATTTCTGGCGGAATCATAATGGAAATAGGCAAATATTTCCACAAGCAACTTTTGTTATTTACATTAATGATCTCCCAAATAGGCTATGTAAAGTAAATGGGGCTACACCTGTGCTTTATGCCGATGACACCAATGTGTGTGACACCAACCAGACACTAGTGTCTGCAAATAATATGGATTTTGCAATTTCAAATGGTGAACTCATCTCCCTACACTTAGCTAAATAGTGTAGGCAGAACCAATTACCTTTGAACATCAGTAAATCGCAGGTTGTCCATTTTGGGTATAAGAAGGGAGCTTGAAACAGCATTTTAATTGATGTAAACGACACTCCTATACCTCAAGTGAGTAATGTTAAATTTCTCGGTACTCATATCGATGTATCCATGGGTTGGGAGATTCACGTTAATCAACTACTAATCAAATTAAGTTCTACTTGCTATCTAATGAGATTTTTGAGAGATACTGTTTCATTAAATGCTCTTATTACTTTGTACTATGGGTTATTCTATTCCCAAATACTATTCAGCATTCTTTTCTGGGGCTCTTCCCATCGGGCTAAGAACATTTTTAAAATCCAAAAGAGAGCTATATGTCTGATGGCGAAAGAGCCTTACAATGTCCCATGCCATCCAATTTTTAGGAGGTTGAATCTTCTCCCTATTCCATGCATCTACATTTTAACAGCTGTGATGCACACCCACAGTAACCTATAGTCTTCTTCAAAAAACAAAGACATTCACAACCACTTCACCAGAAGCCATAATGACCTTCATGTAACTTATGCCAGGACTTCTAGATGTTTACATGGCTGCAGGCGGATGGGACTGCAGTTATATAATCATCTGCCCAGCCCCTAAAAATCCATGAGGGGTGATGCTTTCAAAAGACAAGTGAAAGCTCTTTTAAGAGCAAAACTGTACTATGATGTAAATGAGTATATGACTGATCCCTTATAAGTTCAATGTAATTCCATTGCTCACTTTCATATGTTTAGTATTTGAGTATATATATATTTGTGCCATAATTTTTGCAGTGCTATGATTTGTTTATTTAATGTATACATCATGTACTTTTTTCAATCTGACCTGCCTTATATTGTGTACAAACTTTGTAACACAGTCTGCTGGGCAAATAAAAGTTATTATTATTATTATTAACATCACCTCACCGTGCGAGTATACAACAGGGTGGCTATGGAAATTTAAATATCGGCATGGCATTCGGTATCTGAAAGTTACCAGAGAAAAATTGTCAGCAGATCATGATGCTACCAAAGAATACGTCAATGAGCTGGCAAAGTTAATGGAAGACCAATCTTTCACTGGATCAGAGTTACAACATGGATGAGACTGGTTAGTTCTGGTGCTGTCTTCCTCGAAAAACTTGTTAGCAGTGATGAGAGGACTGCGACCGGAGCTAAAGAATCTATGGCAAGACTCATAATCACGGTCTGCGCTAAAGCTGCCAGAAGCCATAAATGTAGACTCATGGTTATCGGAAAAAGTGCTAAACCACACGTGTTTAAGGGGATCTGGCAGTTTCCCGTGATTTACAGGGCAAACAAATGAGCATGGATAACGCAGGAATTATTTAAAGAATGGTTTCATCATCATTTTGTGCCTGAGGTTCAGAAAATTTCCAGGAGTATAGGGTTGCTGGAAAATTAAAAAAATTTATTGTTGTTGGACAACTGCCCCGTGCATCCTCCCGCAAAAACTCATTGAGAATGATGTAACAGTGTCATTCTTACCACCTAACTGCACATCCCTCATCCAGCCATTGGATCAAGGGATAATAAACAGCCTAAAGTGACACTACCGAAGTGAAATCATGAAAACAATCATCCATCATGGAAGTCCCTCCAGCTGCGAAGAATTTAAAAAGGAATTTTCCGTAAAAAATGTGGTATGGTGTATTGCTGAAGCGTCGGAGAAGGTTACACCCAAGGTTATGAAAAGGTGCTGGAGTAATGTGCTGCCGGATTTTCAAAACCACTGCGAGGAAACTGACGGCCCACAGGAATTTCATGGTTTCCAGCCGCCAGATGATAACTTTTCCCATTTCATAAATTTTGTTAAAGAGTTGAATGCTAATATGAGTGATGAATAGATAAAAGAGTGGAATGACTGTGACAATGATGCACCTGTGTATCAAAGCCTCACCGATGGTGAGATTATTACATTAGGGGTCAAGTGACCCCTAATAGTCCTTCCAGGCATTGCAAAAATCCTGACCTCTAAGAGTTAAACTTTGAATATACACCTTAATGGTCAATATAGGCATAATAGGTTAAGGGCCCAGCTTAATATGAGACAAGAGTTTCAGCCTAAAAAAACATGAGAATACGGGTCAAAATAAATAGGCTCAATCACTCAGCATATGTACATCAAACTCACTCCAATAATGTCTGAAAACCACTGTAAATTTAATATATATATGACATATACAAGCATATACCATTAGATCAGTGTTTGAACTGTTAGGATAAAATACTGATATTTATATATTATTAAAGCATTTAATAGAGTAGACAACAAAATTTTACATCATACACGTACTTCAGAGAAGTCCTCAGTACCAACTTATTACTATCCCTCTGACATATTTACCTAGTTTGAATTTTAAAATATGATTATTAACCTCCAGATAGTGCAAATAGAGAAAAGCGAGAATATGGAAAATATAAGTTGGAAATGCATATCATATTTTTTTTCACCATATGTCATGAATCAATGAGCATTCATTCAATTGATAAGATTTCTAGATGCATTGGAGAAGATGAATTATGATTTATTGTGAGAAGGAAGTGCATTATCAAATCATAGATACTTTTCACAGAGCCATAGGAGTCATTTCTCCAGCTTTTAATTGAGGAACAGAAGAGTTCTTACTTTTGCAATCACTGCATGAATGAAGTTCACGTGTTTAAGATCATCCATCATTGATTGGTACACATATCTTAAAACTTTCTGTGCTCCTCATTCCCTCTACCCATTGTCCCCATTGTCTATTCACCTCTTACTCTCTCCAAATAATCATTCAGCCAACTCGATGTCATTTCTAGTCTCTTCGCATCTTCTCCATACCATCAAATCATCCTCATTCCTTCATCTTCCTTCCTCATACATACTCTTCCCCTTATTTAAATACTCTTTTCAGCCAACACAACGTCATTTCTAGTCTCTCCACATCTTCTCCCAGCCATCAAATCATCCTCATTCCTTCTTCTTTCCTTGACAACAATCAGTGGAAATTTCAAGAGGCATGACCATCCAAGGCACTGCATTCAAGAGAGTGACCTGCTTTTGAGGAATAACTCAGCCTTTCCAGCAGATTTACTGGGGTTAATTCTCCAGTAGATATGTATGTGTTACAGGAAGAATCGGCATAACTTCTGAAGGAGGTTGGAGAGGCGATTTAAAGCATTTCTTGTCCCATGAACATGTTTTCTGATTCTTTCTTTTGATGTGGAAAAAAATCATGAGTACTTCAATAGAGAAGATGGCTACCTGCTGTCCAATGCATGAAAATGAATGCTGCACAGAAACCAAATATAACAAAAATCAATGGCAACTGACCTCACCCCAATGGATAAGCTATATCAGATGGGAAAAATTCTGCATAGTCACTTCATTAATCCAAATAAAGAAGCCAAATAAAACTACATAAAAACTGTTGGCCATGCACAATGGACCAAAACAGTGGAAAATACAGGAGAACTACTTCTTCAAAATTATCTAGCCATGGAAGCCTCATGTGGAATTCTGTTTACCTCTAACATTTTCTCTGTTCTTAGGGTCATAAATAGTTGCTAAATAAAAAATAATCACTCTTCGGCCTCATTCAGGTGAGGCTCTAAAATCTTGTCCACACACCAACATACAGCGCCTAAAATGGGACTTCTTACTCATTGAAAAAAATCACACTTTGACTTTGAAAAGCAAATTTCCAGCATAATTTACCATTTTCCATGGCATTTCCAAGATTTACAGACCTGTAACACCCCTGTAAATGTTCTGGACTTCAAATAGCCCCTCCTCTTCCTCATGGATGTGTGAACACCAGATTTGTACCAGAAACTCTACTCGATACCAGCATTTCTGTATAGCTCAAGTCAAGGCCATTTATATTTTTAAACTCAACTTGATTCAAATTTTGAGTTGCTCATGCATCCTACTTCAATACTTGACTACTGTCTGGCCACATACTACAAATTGATTGATTCCAAACATATTATTACTTGACATACTTTTTAATGCAAGTTATAAAGTGATTACTCAGTTACTTCCAGGATTTATCAATTTATCATCACCCCCTTACTACAAAAATCAATGTCAGATTTTTCATCATCATTCATTACACCTTAAATTCTATAGTTAGGTATTACAAAAAAATGAGTATTACAATTAAGAGATGTTTAAGGTAAAACCCTCTAACCTTTATCACAATAAATATAGAATACCTAAAAAAATAATATTTTACCCTTACACCACCATGAACTGGTTGTTCTGAAGAGTAGAGGTGAAATATTTACTTGAAAAATACCTGTACCTCATAGTAAATAATTAGTCCTTGAAAATTTACACTGCCAATCCACACATGAACCATCTCAATAAAGCACCAAAAGACAGACACACACATAAAATATTTGATAACTGCACTAGAGAGAATCAACTCATGACAAGGACAACAGAGTAAAAGCTACTATTATTATAACAGATATCATAGAGGCTTCACTGAAAAATGGATAGCACTTTAATTAATGTGAATTGGTCAGGTTTGAGATGATAATTTTTTACACAACTCCCACCATGAAGTCACTTTAACATTTTTCATGCTCACATAGAAACGATTGCCAATAGAAAGGCAATAAAAAATGCAAATAGAAGATTATTACTAAGACAGGATGAGAGGAAGGACAAAGACAAAAACAAATTTGCACTTATTTAAGAAAAGCACTTACCTGGTTTATGATTATGAGCTATAAGAAATAGTTAATTTAAACCAATCTAATCTTAACAATGTAATCATTTACTGTCGATGATTGAGAAAAGAGCATTCCCAAAATTAGAAATAGAACTGCTTTTCAACGAGGCCGAGTACCTAAGAATGAAGATTAGTGTTAAAATCCAGTTAGGGTGTCACAGACAGGTTAGTGAGAAATTGACAAAAAAATCTCTAGTCAATACTCTTGCATATGTTGCTAGACTCATATTGTAAATACAAGGTTGAATTTAAATAAAATCAAATGATATCCTTAACCATAGTACATGGGGCCTATTTCCTAATAAGAATAATTATGGCTCTATGCCAATTTTTACACTGAATCAGGATCATCAACCAGACATGTAAGTCCCTTATAGTTTCAACAAGCATCTGATGCAAGACACAGAGGAAGATGTTCTTCACAAAAATAGTTAGCATTATTTTCAAGAGTTTCTGGTTACACCTAACCTGCAAATTGTTTAATTGGCCTCTTATACGAATAGATGGTTGACAGATTGCATGTGGAAAGTGTCAATGCATGTATTAGAAGAAATTGTCATTAAAATTCATACTGAACAATCAGAATCCATTAACTTCTCATGCTTTTTTCTATCCAATGAAATAAATGAAGGGAAAGAGGATTTCCAAAATTTAACGAGTTCCATCCATTGAAACCATGCAATGAAAGAGCCTTGCTTTCATTTGTGTGATTACAGTTGAGAGTTTCTCAAAGGAATTAGTGGATTTACACACATGATATCTTTAATAAATTCAACATGCACTTCTATAATAGAACATGCCACACCTTCACAAAACCATGCTGGTAGATTGTATAAGTAGTACCTATATTGTTTAATTTCTTTGAATGAAATCAGTTAATATTGAAATTTGCATAAAGAAATAGATCACCAAAATATTTGAAGTGACAGGAACCTGCCTTACTTCTCTCTGAAATGGCAAAGCCTACTTAAAAATAAACATAAATGTAATAATTACTCAATGATGGTAAGACATGACAATATGTATGATGATGAATAATTATAAAGTGAGAAATGCTAATGCATTGATATTCGCATACTTCTGCATAGATAGTCATGGGCATGACTCACCACATTCCCCATTTATCATGTCGTTTCATAGATACCTACATAAATAATTGAAACGAAGAATTACAACGAAAAAATATATAGAGAATCCTTTCATTGCTCGAGGCTTGTTTGAGATACTTTTATCAGGGGATCAATTACATTTCATACACCAATATTTTCCCATGGTAGTAACATAAAAATTATACTATGCAAGTAATTAGCAAACTTTTTTTTGCCATCAGACTATTTTAGTAAATACCAGCAACAACAAAAGTACTGTCAACAATAGCATACATAGGTTGGACAGGAAAAATGAAAAAAATCAATGATGACATACTCTGAATAAACCTTCAATCTAATATCCCTTTGGTTCCATTACAAATTCTTACTTAATCCAAAGCCCCAATAAGCAGGAAAAGACACTCATCAAATAAGCTATAATATTCTGGATGTCCACAATGGGGAATTTTATGAAAGCCTACTGAAAAATACCATGAATCATTTTAATGCTGCCAAGTGGTTTTTTGCTTTTTGATGCCCAGGTTTCTGAATGACTGTAGCTTTTGGTTTCTGGAGTCCAAAATTGATTAGGTTATATTGTTCTATCTAATATATGACCTCATGTCTTAGAAAAATTTAACAGCCTGTCCAAGGCAGCATTTGAACTGGCAAATATTGGGTTATTAAGATGGTATGCTGCCATCCAATATACATCAAAAATTGAAATACGGCTGTGTTCCAGTTTAACTAATGTTGAGAAGGCTTCAGATTATAATAGTCTTTATTCCATACATGCATGAAACCTTTCCAGACTGAGTTAAATCCTTACCAAGAAATGAGAAAATATCTGAGAAAATAAGGATAGTCAACTGCCTCACCCATTAGTCTAATGGATGGTATTTTTTGTAGGATGTAAAATTTCATTTCTTCAACGACATATTTGCGTCATGTAATTAGAATCATATAATTTTCCAAAACTTTTTCAGCATTGTTTGTACCCAAAGAAAGAAAATAATGTAAGCTAAATTACATTCAACTCAAAATGGTAGTCTGACTCATGTGACTGATAAATGCTTCACATAAAAATAATGTCATGACTAATGAAAACTCATACTCTGTAAAACTATACACAATTTTAAATTAATAATTCTGAAATAATTATAATCTTAAACAACAATTTGGAGCTCACAAGTAAGACCACACAAAATCAAATGTCACTATATAAAGGTAGTCCGAGCGAGATAGTTCCATAGTCATAATGAGGACAATATTTGAATTTTATGTTTTAATTTCAGCTGCTGTCGGAAGCATGTATTAAATATTACATTAATAATGGTGCAATAATATACCTTTACATGACTGAAATTCTAAGTAGTTAAATAAAAATATCACTGTCTTCGATTTGACTAATTTTTTTCACATGGTACGTTTAAAACTCATTCCAAATGGAAGTTTTTTGTGATACTGAAAAAATTACTGTGGTGACAATGTAATTTATTTTCAAAATTGTCAAGAAAGCATACAAACTACGCACAGTTAATTTTTTGATGGATTCTAGTCATTAGAAACCCCTCACTTTTTGTGATAAGTTTTCTCTGGAGTGAATACACATACCATTTCCCATGTAAAATGGCTGGTATTTTTTGTCAAAAATCTTGGAAAGTAGTCCAGTAAGGGACTGATATTTTGGCATCTTTGGGAGGGTGAGGAATTTTACTAAAAATTAGACCAAATTCAATGATTTCTAGGTGAAATGATATTTCACTCTAACTACTTGAAATGATTGGAATCACATGATGGCACAAAGTTAATGAGTACTGATTTTTACACACTTTTTCTTTACTGCAACTTGCTTGATGTAAACTGCTAACTGTATGAATAAAGAATGTTATCAACCGATGATATCACAAATGAAACAGATAGGTACTCAAGTTTAAAATACTGAAATCTGTTATTAATATTTTGTAAAAATAGAAAAGATAATACTTTTCAGTTTCCACAGGCCTTTGTCTCTCATATTTCAAACCAATGTGCACCTGAGAATATGCAGTGGCTCAAGGTGAATAGAAATAAAATAGGAAATATTAAAATTTCTTTAGTTTTTTAGGATTTCAAATTCACTTCAAGCCTCAAGAATAGTATGTCGATGGGCAAATAACACACTCTATTAGGTCCTGAGAATGGGCTAGGATGGGTGCACGCCGAAAAATGAGTTTACCAATTTTTAATCACAATTACCTTCAGAGTCCTGAGATTCTCTTTTTCCCATTGTGCCCTTTGAACTTCCAGCTTCATCTGCATGGCGAAGAGGAAGAAATAATTATCAATATCTGGGTAAATATTTCAATACACGAAAGTTTCTCTCAAATAATATTATTTCCTTTGTCTTGTGGACAGATTCTAAAATGCAATTTAAAATCCATAAATTATTTGACTTAAACATAATAAAAACCAATTCAATTTCATTATGACATAATTGAAACTTATCAACCAAACTTGAATCAAGCCTCTGTGCAAGGATTAACAGTCCAAGCACAACCAGAAAATATATATCATTTACATACAAAAGTATACTTTTCAAATGCAAATAGGAAACAATAAGCTAATCACAAAATATACACATGCAAATATAACACGTTAAATCAGGAAAAATGACTTTGCACAAAGCCAAGTATATTATCAGCAGAATTATCTAAAAAAGACAATCAAAGAATGCAAAAATGAGCATGCAAAAATTATACCTAATAGAAGTTCCAAGTTACCACAACTTTCACCTCAAGTGAATCAATACGAGGCAAAAATAACATGACAATTACTTTACAAAGTTTAAAATCGCACTGAACAGTCTCTAAACATATAAACAGCATTATGAAAATTAAAATTAAAATATCTTCACGATTTTTCAATCAATTCAGGAGCACTTGTTGCTTCATCTATACTTTCTTAAATTTTCTAGACTATAACTCTTCTGTCATTAAACATAGCCAAAATTTACCTGATTGAGTCAGCAAATATAAATATATATATAATTCTTATATGTTTTCACGAATATGGAAAACAAAATATATATCCTATAATAATGATAATTTATAATAATAACAAAATCTATCATTTTATCGCTAATGAAGGTATGGGTGACTCACCATAATGTCTAAAATCATATTCTTTTTTATTTGTTCTGTGTTTTCTGTCACCCTGCGACAAAGCTATATTTTATAAATATATATAGGTAGACATGACTCAATTCTCTTTCACTCATTCTCAAACATATTTCTCTATCGTATATTTATCAAAGACAGTGGCCACTTTCTAACATCAAGCACTAACAATTAAGTTTAGAAAAACCTTTTAATTTTATTTAGTCTTATTTCATGCTCAGCCCCAGTATTTCTGCAAACAAGTTAGAGGAAATAAAGAGAAACAGGTAGCCAGTAGGGAGAGACTCAAAGATAAATGTAATTGTAATCCTTGTAGGAATAGTAATGAGAATAAGTATTCATTCAGTATATTAATCAAGAGAAAGAAAGAGTTTTGAAATGAGAGAAATTTTTTATTGCTACATTCATTCTCCACTTAAAATATCTTTGTCAAATGGCTACAGGCGTTTATGCCATGAACTAAGCTTGTCTTCCATCTGAGAAGTCAAAGAGGTAGGAGAGACCTACAGAGATGTTGCCATGAGCAAAGCTTACTCAAAGTCACAGAAAATGAATGAAAAGTTGCCATAATTGACCATTGTTCTTGGGGTGAAGCACATAGGCATAAGCCCAACAATATTTTCTTAGCATTCAAGCCACATGTCGCAAATAGCTCTGGAACCTAAACACATTGAGTGAGGATGACATACCATGTACATATATTACAGTATTCCTTACTTCTTTACTTTTGATATTTCAAATGCCTACCCATTAAATCAATTCATGAGCACCTAAAATGTATTCACCAAGAAAGACAACTGCCAAAAACAATAGTCCCTGCCTGTAAAATGGATTACATTCAGATAATCATTTATTGGTAATATAAATAGTGTATCATTGATGCACAACTAATTATCTAGTTTTTGCAAAGAAACGTTTGTAGGAGTTGCTTGTCCAAAATCACAAGAAGATATGCATTGAAGTTACAGTTTCAGGCTTCACTTTGTGGAACAGCAACACATGAAAAGAGAACTCGTTTTGTACTTTCCACACAATTTTATTCTCTCCGACCATGGTTTCGACAAAGTTATGTCATTATCAAGGCTTGATAATGACTAAACTTAATAAAACCTTGATAATGACATAACTTTGTCGAAACCATGGTCGGAGAGAATAAAATTGTGTGGAAAGTACAAAGTGAGTTCTCTTTTCAAGATACGTATTCTTTACACAATAGTGGTTTCCTCCAACCTCCATTCTACTGTATAACTAAGCCAATGCATGGGTTCATGACTGAGTCAGTCTCTCTTAAACACACATGTCTGGCTGTTAATTCATCAGAGCGTGGCGGTCTTTAGATGCCTTGAACAGACAAATTTCTCATTCTTAAGTCACTTCAAGATACAAAAATAGTATGGTTGTGATAAAGGTTGTATGTGAACAACTTACATGTAATATAAAATTGTATGAGCTTCTTAAGGGGAAAACCAGTCTACAAATACCTGACCCTAAACAACTCTAAATCTCGCTGGCATAGAAAGAAAACTTGTAGAGATGGAAGACAGGATATGGCAAAAGAAAAGAAAATTAGATTTGAAGTAGAAAAACATAGACTTCATAACAAAACAAAATCCTTCTACATGTTTTCATCTGAAAGGTATGATGAAGTTTATTATAAATAAAAGCAAAATCTCAAGGGATAGGCAGCCATTAGCCTCAATCTTCAAAAGATGGAGTAAGTCAAAATAATGGCCAAAGATCAACTAAGGATATCATAACACCAAGACTAGCAGCTGCATTAGACATTTACTATCTGAGAGGGAGATATACAGTTTATGTACACCATTGCAGCAAAACCTAGATACAATGCTGATGGACTGAAAAATAATCAATTCATTGTGTGGGGAACTCAGGAAACAATAAATGTACTCAGGGTGTCAACTCATAAATTCTGGAACAGGAAGCTGCTTTTGTTGCAGTCCACTGGGATGGCAAAATGGTTCTGATTTTGAATATTAGGGATTCAAAAGAAGAAATAAGTACACACTATATTCAAGTACAGTAGATTGCCAAATAACTGCAGTTATCGAGGGGGAAGCCCAATTTGATAATTGAAAAAGATTGATAGTCCGTTCAGGTACAATGTCCAAGCAGTTAAGGCTTTGGTTTCAGCATCTCAAAGGAAGGTTATCTCTCCAAAATACAAAGCCAATCTGTCAATGGTGAGTGGCAAGAGGAAATTTTTTGTACCAATCTGTTCAACATGGTAATTCTCAAGCTTTGTTGAAACAGTCAGTTCCCCTGATTTAAAGTGATTTAAAATAATATCCCTCTCCACATCACCCTAAAACTTGTGTGGTTAATGTTTCAATAATCCCAGTCAAACATCAGAGGAGTCCCTGTCAGCTTCCATCCCAATCATTTCATCAGCTATGTTAAAATGTTTAATTGTAAGAGGGGGGAAAGCTCATCAAAAGTCTTTCTTTCCCCAAACAAGAGAAAATTGTTTAACCATGTATGTCTTCCAAATTTTATCAACCCTTGCATCATGAAGTATTCTCCCTTCCTGGAGCTGGTGAGAGGGTCATTGAAATGAGTTAACCCTATTGTAAACTGTTCATTTTTTCGGGAATTCCTGCATCCGCGGAAGCTTACGAGCTAACCCTATTGTAAGTTAAATCCAGGTTGACTTTTTACAATGTACTGGTGTAAGAAGCCATCATTGAGCACCGGTGAAGGTTGAGCTCCTAAGAATTGGTTTCTTTCACATAGAACATATTCATCTCCATTATGCTTTCTTACTAGTTTGATACCAAATGGTATATACATTAATTATTTTCAGTCACAATTTATAAAGCTAAAATAAGAATAGAATGCATTCATAAACCTCACTCCAAGAACATGTGCTATTCCTCATTATCCTGGAAATAAGAACCTTATACCAAAACAGTACAACAGAGAGAACTAGAACCTTTCTTAGTTCAGGTTTAGAGCCTCTGGTACAACCATATAGAAATTTTTTTTGTATAAATAAAATATGACTATTTGTCTTCGTGATTGCCATTGGGTATTACGTTATTCCCAACCATAATTCCATGGCAGAGTAATCTGATGACCAGCTGCTTTGCAACAAAACCATGATTGTGAACAATAAAATGAAATCAAAGTGCTATTAATTAACCTTTTATTTCTACTTCCTGGGTGATCTGGGCTGTGAACAATGGAGATAGACAAGAATGGGGAGGATGGTAACAGCTTTATGTATGTACAAGAATTTTATCCCCACAGTCACCTCAGCAAACATAGTTTTACCTTTCTCTCCTTCAGCTGAAGTGAGAGTCAACTTTTATGCAGTTATAACATATTACCCATTTAGGTAAGCATGAGACATGTTCCCTCCACTTCACGAAAGATGTAAAAAATCTTAAATACTAAAATTCACTGAGATAAAAATATTATCCTTAAAGCCACGCCTTTGAGTAAGGTACTCTTAATCTCTTTGATATGGACAATAATAGCAATATGTAAACACACATCTCCCAATTATCACACAGAAGAAAAATGAAATTTATTCACAATAGATACTAAGGTTTAAAAGCAGGTAAAATGACCATAAAAATACAAAGGACATGTTTTTAGATTGAAAAAATATCATGCTCATGCATGCATTCAAGAGCTTAATTTTTAAATTCATGCTCAAAAGTCTTGGCAAGGCCATTCAAACACACAAATGGTCTCCTCAAAAACTATCCAATGCATAAAAAAATGGCAAAACAAACATTCAAAACTGAGATGTGGTATTTGTGTGTGTAAGAGTGTAATAAGTAAATGCAGCCATTTCAGAAGAAAGTATAGTATAATCATTTATCTCTCCATAGTTGATTTCACATAGGTAAAATATGAACTGTCCTAAGGTATTCAGCAAAAAATAATGTTTTACATTTGCATGTAGAGACTCTGGTATTAGGGAGGTTATTCGCAATGCTACTACTTCTAAATCATATTACAGAAGAACACTAATAAGGTAAGGTTCTTTTCAATGAACTAATAACTTTGTATTACTAAGAATTGTAGACTGTCTCACATAAATATTTGAAGTCAATTTAGCAATAAAATTGGCACGACCACAAATTATGAAAAAATACATAAATATGATGACTGGCATTTGGCGCTGCAGAATACAAAAAGATCTATTAAAACAAATTGGCAAAGAATTTTCTATACTGAGAGCATAAAAGTGTGCTTGCATAGGCAGTGCACTTATAAAAGTGGAAATTGGCAATAAAACATACCTGAAATAGAATTTGTATCAGCCTAGTTTTTAAAGACTGAAATACCCTGTTTAGTCATTAAGTCCACCCTTTTAAAGCATTTGGTGAATTTACCAAAAAAATAAAAATTGTGAGAACAAAAACTGGAGTTCAAGGGTAGCTGGTGGAGGAACATTGATGTAGCAAATGATGCAAATTTTTTCACATGCCAATCAGGCAGTGAGGCAACTTAAAGTTTTAGAAATGGGTAAATTACAATAATCAGAACTTTTCTCAGAGATAGAGGAAAAATTTAAAACCTGTGTGTGTGAAAATTATTTTCTTGATTGTCAACAGAATGTGTAATAGGTTGGATAAAGTAGGACAAGAAATATTGAAACAATTAGTATATACAAGTCAACAGGCATTTTCCCAAGTCATCTACAAAAATTAGGAGGTGAAATATGCTTCACCCCTGCACGGAGAAAATAAAGCAATTTAGTGACCAAAAGAAAGTTCATTTATCATATTGGCAAGTTACCAAGAGTTGATCAACATTAAAAACTGTTTTCATTTTATATAATAAATATATGCTTCAATCATATCACATAATTTGGTAGATGAATATGAGACAATCAGCTAACATTAAAATGACAAAATTAAATGATCCAAGCACATATTTTCCCTCCTAGGTTAAAACTTTTAAATACAAGTATTACACCAATTTATGAGCATATTGAGCAAAATACACCTCACATCAATCTTCAATTAAGCTGTCTTTCTTGGAATGCGTGGCATAACTATTCCAAGAAATGTTTTCTTAGGGTTAAGCCCATAAGGTTGCTTTTAGGGGGCCTTTGTATTGGTGCACATGTGAAAATTCTCTGGCTGTCATTTTTATGCATAAAATTACATTTGTTTAAATCTTCATTTTATACAGTTCACCATTCAGGTAAAACAAATGCAATTAAATTTACCTTGAATTAACACCAATGAGAAATATAATTAAGTTTATTTTAACCATTCTACATCTAATTGAATACTTACTATTGGAAAAAATTTACTTGAGTGGAATGAATTAATACATTGTTTTTGTTTTGGAAGAACAAAAACATTGGAAAACCACTCGACAATGTTTTAGCAGCCCCAGCAATTAATTACTATCAGGTATTTGCTGCCAGCAAAAATATTATAGAAGGGGTGAAATATTCCAATCTTATGGTTCATGAAAAGCATTTAAAAGTTACAAACTTACATTATCTCATTGATTTCCTCATTTAAAACTTTCACATTCCAACCAAAATAAAAATTTTAATGCTTGACTGAAACTTTGGAAATATTTATTTTGTTTCCCTGAATTTAATATTATGGCCCAAGGACTTCTGAAACTTGAAGGCAATGGAATAAGTTATCGTGATTTTTATTATATCACATTTTAGGAAGGATAGTGCATGCATTCCGTAAGAGAACTCTGCGAGTCTATGGTATGCATATTAACCAAGTCTTAATAAAGTAAAAAGCACTAAATGGAGCAGCATGATTAGGTATAGCCGACTTCAAAGTGTCACATGGCTGGATAGACGATTTCAAAATTAAATTTATTATTTTCTAATTTAATAGCATCCATGGTGAATCTGAAAGTGTCGATCCTGATTTCTTTTCACACTCTAAGTGTCCAACTTTGCATAATCATGTTGACAGCTATATGCTCTGAAAGGAAATTTGGCTGTGGGTCAGACAGGTCTTTTTCATGATATACAGCCACTCAAGACTTAAGGCTTCAAAGGGGATTCTTGCCATGGGGACAAACAGTGCAGCTCACCTTACTGTTCTGATAGGTGTGAATGCAGATGGCAGTGCGAGACTGAAGCCCTTTTTTTTAGGGAAATCTAGAAATCCATATAAAAAACCTTGCATAAAATCTATGCCACTAATGCCAAGGCATGGATAACATCTAGTATTTTTGAAGGATGTATGCATGCCCTTGATGCAAAGACTATGGGAGTCAAGACAGAGAAATCCTTTTGTTATAGGGTTGAAGCCCTGAGCACCCTGTTAATTTGAAATTAATGAAAAATAAAAGAGTAGTTTTCCTTGCCATTTGCACCAGGCAGCAGAAATGACTAGATTAAGGTATTATTCCATCAAATTAAATTAAATTATGAACCACTTTGTAACGGTTTTCTTTCAGTTTCTGTCAAATCAAGATTTCCTCGATTTACATTTCCCTGCAATTTACTCTTTTTTTTCTTTAGTCTTTTCCTTTCCTTCAAAGCGTAAAAGAGAGGTTTTGCTTTATATGTGCATTTTTAAGACTCTCCTCTTAAGTTTGTGATTCAGTGAACATAGACATCTAGTTTTTATTTGAGTTTTTTATTGTTCTAAACAGAATGGTTTTTTTTTCTTCTCATAATAAAAATTATAAAGGATTTAAGGGACTCAAGAGATATGAGGGATGTGAACACCTTACAAAATTATAATTAGAAATCAGATACATGAAATTATTGTACTCTTCCCATCTCTATGTCACAATAGTTTCTTGGTTAATTTTATTTTCTTTTTAAGTCTACCCTTGGATATACTATTACCCAACTGAAAGTTGGATAGGAAAATTGACCAATTGTCAGATTTGAATGAAAAATGCATCAACTGCAGGAATGTTCCTCCAATTGGCAACAAGGATGGCCTGAATAGTCATCAATGGAAGGGGAAAGAGGGAGGGAGGAAGCACAGGAAGAGGGAGAGACGATGGCATTTCTTGACATTCTTTAAAGACATACCGGAGGATGAGTTGCCCCTCCGCCAAGGTAATGACACCTCGGCCACCGTCGGCGAATCATCATAATCACTCGCAGAAGGCTTGTTGATGGCATCAAAAGGAGAGAGGGTCGTTAGCGGGCAGAGATTTGTAGGCCTCGGTATCCTCGGCGAAGCCGGAGTCGGCCGGTTTGGCGTCGAGCTACCGTCCCCTTCAGGAGCAGTTGGCGATTCATCATCGTCACCATCATCATCGACATGGACATTGTTGTCATGTCGGTGGTGATGGTGATGGTGATGGTGGTGGTGGTGGTGGTGGTGATGTTGGCGTGGAGGCGCAACTGATTGCCGTTTCGATTGGGGTGCGAAGGAGGAGGAGAGAAGAGGAGCCAACGCCCGGAGAGACACAGACGCAAGTAAGGAAGGGGGCAGCAGGTTAACACTAACTAGCAGCCTACTTCTTTCCCACCACTACTCTGCAACCTCTATAACCTGAACCACAGTGAGTCTCAACTTCTACTGATCTGAAGATCAGGTCAAAGGCAAGTGTTGCATTACACATCTTTTTGATATAGCTCCCGCTTCAGTTTCTGGCGCGGACCTGCGTGGACAAGAGGGAATGTAGATGTGGAGGAGGTGAAGGCGTAGGACAGAGAGGAAGAGATAGTGAGGCAAAGGAAGCAAACTACTTCCTGAAACAAGCTAGAATGCAAGGCTAGTGGTTAAAATCACCCATCGTTGTGACTGTACTAGGGACCAAATTGTCAGATCTTATTGTGTGACGAGTCAAAAAAGGACACCAGGTAGTAGATGAATCATCCCAATGAACTACCTTCCTCCTCTAATTTGCAGGACACTGAAATGTCAGTAGCCCATTATCCAAAATCATCCACTTCTCGGCACCAGGAAATTTTTGTGAGAGCTATTCTCCAAAGGCTGCTAAATATCTTCCTCTCAAAATGAGGGCCTTTTATAATAATAATAAAATGAGGACTTTTGAGAATGTCTATCCCTGATACACCAAGAATCAACATTACCCTGCCTTGTGTCTCTTAATGTTTGGTGCACAGGTTTCCTCATTGTGGTAAGTTTTCATTTTTCAGTTCCATGTTTACCCAGGTTTAATAGCTCCATGCAATTGAAGACCTTCATTCTAAGAAAAATGTAACAGCCATGCTTGAAGAGAGAATTATGAACTAGCACAGTGTGTTTGTTCCCATTACAGTGCCTATTATGGTCATTTCCATTACTAGGGTTGCCAAATTTAATCAACAATCAGAAGAAATCAAATTATGATTAAAAACATCTCGACATAAATCAATTCCTCTCAGACAGTCCATGTTGAATGATGTACTGGCAGGGAAAATGAGGACAGCCTTATAAGATTCACCTCCATGAGTTTCCACTTCTAGCAAAGTCATCATCAAGAGAAAAAGGTAGAATTGGTAGAGTTTAAAGAGAGTGAGAGAAAATAGTACAAATCCCTACTACATTTTCACACTATGAAACATGAATCCATCATACATCATTCTTATTCTAATTTTTGGCTGCCTATATGTTACTAGATGGCTGAAAAATGAAATTAATCCAGGGAAAAATTTATCTATTTACTTTACATATATTAACAATGAAAACAATGGCTTTCAGGAAAGAGTTTGATGATTCATGGCTTGGTTACGTATATAGCAAGTAAATCGATGAGCAGAAGCCAATGAGGCTGGAGGACATTGCCTGAATATTAGTGTTCCCATTACAGGTGCTTTTAAAACTGTAGACACTTCAATATTCAATTTAAATCCTCAAAATATACCAACCATGTATAAAAAAAAGGGTTTCCATTATCAACTTACCTATCAAAAAATATATATATATATATCAATAAATCAAGTCAAATAAGAGTAGGAATATCCCGGAAAAAGGAAAAATTAGAAATCATTAAATGTAATGATAAAATAACTAAATAAGGCTCCATTCTTCTAGAGATTGAAGGAAAATTTTTATGCAAGGCAATCAGTTCTAGACCTCTGAATGCTACCAAGAAGCTGGATGAAGGACAGTGGTCTGGTTGGCTCTTCAACATTTTCCACATAGTTAATGAAAAATATGGTCATTTAGAACTAATATCCTTATCAACTCTGAATGATCCCTAACATTGTAGATCAACCAAAATCGCAAGTTGTACTGGGGAAGCAACAAAATTTGTTCCTGCAATATGGGTATCTTGTTGACAGTTTAGTGAGTTAATGTTGAAGAGTTTCAAAATTAAATCCTCATTGAGGAAGTCATCAAGCCTATAGTAATTCAAATGAGCTTTGTGATGGTGGTGACAATGATGACAAAGTAAATGGCTACAATTACCTTGAAGGCAATTGAGACAGCTGCAGAGATAACGTACTATAAAAAATAGAAGGACAAAATAGGAGGAAAATTAGAAGGAAATTTCAGTCAGATCAATGTTAATGAAATGCTTCCAACCAGTTTTATTTCATTTTAACAAATCTATTTCTTTCCAAATTAGAATCATACACTGGTTTTCCAAAAATAATTTAATATTTGTGAGGTTCATTACTTATGGATGTGGGAATCTTACAGGCATAGTCCTCAACAGAGTACATATAATGATTTTTGTTGGCCAATCACCAATCTAGTGGACCCTTGTTATTATGAAGTTCATAGAACCAAAAATTTGGCAATTTGTGTTAGCAGATTTTGTAATAACGTACTTTTTTAATAGATTAGCAAAAAATATCCCTCTGCTATTTTTTGAGGCTGTTAAATCTTGTGTTATTGTGATGCAGTGGAATATTTTCAGAAATGTAGGTATGATTAACAATCAAATTATGCACAAAGAAATGAGATCCAAGTCAAATTTGTGATGAGAAAATTACTCATCCAGCCATTTCTTGTAATAGTCAAAGACTGGGAATTAATTAAGCCAGGACACTGAATCCATGAAAAAACTGCTCTGATATTAGGACAATTATTAAACTGCAAAATGAATACAGTAGAATATTAATTTTAGGTTTACTGATTCTATTTCAACTTTGATTTCACACAAGTGAATGAGTTATTCCAGAAATAATTTTATGGAATAATTATTTGAGTTGGCATAAGAGCATGTAACAATTTTAAACAAGACAGTTTTGGTGCCCACTGGAGGTATTGATTCGATTTTATGAATAGAAGCAACAAAACTTAAAAAAAAAAACAACTTCAGCAAAATGGACACAATTCTTGCCCATCTTTAACCATAATATTCAAGTTGATGCCATACTACAGTGAAATTCAAATGCAACAAATCAGCATGTGGAATTTCAATGACATGTATTATTTTAATTTCCCATATTTCAGCACGAAAACTTATGGGTTCAAGGTGTTTACTTGTTTACTCTCTGACAGTTGTGCTGGAACCCTGACCTTGAAAGGCCTTGATAGAGGAATCCCTCCCCTGTTCTGAGTGAGGAGACAACACTTACTTTTGGGACACCCACAAAACAAGTGAGTCATCATACTAGCACACATTTTTGAGCTGAAGTTGATACATGGTTTGGCTTTGTCAAATTATTTATTGTTTTATTATTATTATTAATTAAATTGAATCGAAGAACTAAGCCAAATAAAAATAATGGCAGAAATAATTAAATTCAAGACAAAAAATGATGATTTTTAATAAGTTATAATTACAATTGACATTCTCTTATGCTACCTATATTTTTCTATCATATCTCCTACCACCTTCACAGCTTTTCATGGCTTTAGACCTCTTCTTGGTGGAAATATTAACTTGGTACATTCCTCTTCACCCTTTTTTCGTAATAAAAACCCAACCTATCTATGTTCCATGTTTAAACTAAAATCAGCCTCTGTTTTTAAATCCACCACCCTATTGAAACTTTACAATTGTAAAAAGCAAATTTACAATTGTAATTTTGAGAAATACCATTGTAAAAATGGAAATACAATTGTAAAAATGGAAATACAATTGCAAAAATGGAAATACAATTGTAAAAAAATAGAAAATACAATTGTAAAGAACGGAAATACAATTGTAAAAATTGCCAAAATACAATTGTAAAATTTACAATTGTAAAGTTTCAATAGGGTAGGACTAATCCGTCTTACCTCTTATGCCCTATACCTCAGACAAATAGTAACCATAAATCTTTTCTTATCTCTGGCTCAAAACTCTGGAATTCCTTACAGTAATTGATAAAAATGTCTTCCTCTCTGTCTGTTTTTAAGGAGAAATTATTTCATTATTATTAGAGTGAGTATACATATATGTCTCTAACCTTAATTTGAATCTCATTATGGTATTTTCTATATTTACGTTGTAATCTGAGAAATAATGTTTGTTCTTAATCTTCCTCTGATTGGTATGACATTTTCCATTCTTGCATTTAGCATTACTAATTGGTTGCTGACAAAGTTTTGGTTTTGTTAATTGTGATTTGTTTGCCATGTACATTTTTTTATTCTTCACACACATTGAAAGTTTTGAAAGATTTGTATGAAATAATGAAAAATTTATTTCCCATTTAGCTCCCGATTGAAACTTTACAATTATAAAAAGCAAATGTACAATTGTAATTTTAAGAAATGCCATTGAAAAATGGAAATACAATTGTAAAAATGGAGATACAATAGTAAAAACTGCCAAAATCCAATCGTAAAATTTATAATTGTAAAGTTTCAATAGGGCTCTCATGGGAAAACCTAGAGCACTACAAATGTTTTCCTCTTCTATTCTTTTTTCTCTTTCTTGCCTGGGCTGTGTAATGAAAAATTCTCGAAAAATGGTTGAATCTTGGTGAATATTCCATGAGGCTACAATGGTACATCTCCCTACAAGTCATAACAAAGTTTAAAAATGCTCTATTGCCGGAGGGAGGTTCAGCTGTAAGCCCTATGCTGATATGCTGGAGAATTCTGTGTGCATGAGGTAGGTAGATCAGGTTCCCTCCACAAGGTATCTGCTTTTTTATAGTGGAAGAAGAGTGGATAGTAAGATGCACACTTTTCTTTTGGAGAAGCAAGTCTTAAGTCCCAGAAATTTAAATTGATACATTCAGACCCTGTTTTAACCCATTAGTGCCCATTTGCAACCTAAGTTGCCAAAAATTTTCCACCTTTTTAAAAATTCCATTCTCCCCCAATATGCGTTGTACGCTCCCGATTCTTTTCTTTCTATGCTCTCTACCCTCTCCCTTGTCAAGCACGGTTGGGGTTTTACCCTGCCATAAAACCTAATGGTATCTATTAAGGAGAGTCTGTGAAGGGCACACTGGTGGTCTTTTTCGAGCTTGACATTGAAGTGTTCATTCGTGCTTCTCGTGATACATTCTGCATATTTCTGAATATTGTTGTGGTACACGCATATGTAACATATGTGAAATGCCACTTGGAAAAAAATTTTGCTTTCCATGTATTGTACTTGTGATTTATACAAGGCGGAACTTTGCTGGCAACTGAAGTTGCCTCTGGGCATTCGCCGTGTCTCTTGGTGGCTAGCGCAATTTTCTCCGGTGATATTTATTCTTTTGCCAAAAATTGAAATGTAAGTACTGTAGCATCTTATGATGACTTTAAATGGGATAATATAACTTTATTGTACCGATTTTTATTTTTTTCTAATTTACGACTAGGTCTTCTCAGACGTATTCGGTGAAAGAGCTCATTGAATTGCTGGAAAACCAGGACAAGGATTTGGGGCACAAGACAATTATATTTACGTCACCTTTGGAAGGGCCAGATGTCATCACTGATGAAGATTCAGATGTGTCAGATAGTGAGGAGACAGGTGACCCGACGCATCTTCCACGGGTGATTTTGGCAAATGAGGCATTCATGGAGGATTCTTACGGTGTAGACGATGAAGATGATGGTCCATCTACTTCATTCGATGTGCCCAAATGTCGGAAAAGACATAGGAAAACTGATCGCGCAGTCTTTGAAGAGAGTCCTTGGAAGCGTAACCCAAAGAAGGTACGTATTCATTTCCCTCCTCTTCTCCCAATGCTGGGGCCCACTGCAGAAGACTTTTTCAGTCAGTCTGTGATAGTGCTTTTGATTCCTTTTCCATGTTTTTCAGCCCTGATATTATCGATCTGTTGCTACAACAATCTTGTATTCATGCAGCATCAAAGGGTTTGCACAATTATGATGTCAGTCGAGAGGAGATGTACTGCATATTGGGTACTTTGCTTTTGTCAGGCTATCATACGTTACCCAATAAAAGATTATATTGGAATAAAGGGAGTGATTGTGGGGTAGAAATCGTTCAAAATGCCATATAGATTTGAAATGATTCTCAAGTACCTACATTTAGCTGACAATACCATGATTGATGGGTCTGACCGGATGTTAAAAATTCGGCCATATTTTGAAATTTTAAACAAAAACTTCAAAGCAAGACTTCCAGAAGACAGATGCTCTGTTGAAGAGACAATGTTACCTTATTACGGCAGGCACAGATCCAAGCAGTTCATCTGTGGGAAACCTATAAGGTTCGGATTCAAATTATGGACTACAGCTGATCCTCTGGATAAGTTTTCATGCAGAGCCTTATGCTGGATCTCAACACACCTTCCGAAAATGAACCTAGGTCAAGGAGCGGATGTTGTCCTGGGTTCGTGCGATAAAGTTAGTTTACGCCAGGGAACGAAGCTTTATTTTGACAATTTTTTCACTTCTGAAAAGCTGCTTACATGCTTATCAGAAAAGGGCTTGGGAGGAACAGGAACACTTCGAGAAAATAGGGTGAAAAGTATCTATCAACTGACCGAAAAAAATCTTTTCGGCAAGAAGAAGAGGGGTGACTTTGAATATGTATCGAATGGTTCATTGCTAATAGCAAGGTGGAATGACAATGCTGTGGTTACTGCAATGCCTAACTGCATTTCTAAAATGGGGACAAAGCTGGTGAAGAGATATTCTTCCATTGAAAAAAAGAGAATATCACTTCCAATGCCAATAATTATCTCAGAATATAATGAGAATATGGGTGGCATGGACTTGCATGATCAATTTGTGGCCAAGTACTGCACAAATATAAGGATGAAAAAGTGGTGGTGGGCATTTTTTGCTTGGGGACTGGATGCATGGTGCACTCAGGGATGGCTGTTATACTGAAAATTGGGGCACAATATACCTCTTCTACAGTTTCGGAGGGAACTAGTTACTTATATATAGGGGCATTATGGTTCCAAGGAAAGGCAGTCACATTCACGTGGTCCCATGTAAGACCTTTGCAGTAACCAAACGGATCACATCATTGTTCGCGGAGAAACGAAGTATAGAAGGTGTTAGGTGTGTGGAAACCAAACAATATACATATGTAAAAAGTGCCAGAGTGCCCTTCATCCGGAGTGTTTCAAGGCATTTCATTGGTGACATTGGTCAATAAAAAAATGTAATAACATATGTGATTTGAGAAAAAATACAAAATACTGTAAACAAAAGCTAGTACTTCATTATTTTCATTTAACATCCATCACTAACCCTAATTTAAAAGCTTATGATTTATAATTTTCAATAATTCATATATTATGGGATCATTTATCAGGGTAAACGAAAATACATGGCCACTGCCCATTGGCAACTTAAGTTGCCAGCAAAAAAAACATTGTTCCACTTGCACAATATTTTTTAAATTATTTTTCCCGAAATAGGGCACCTTTGGGGGTAAAGATACTAAATTTTGACCCAAATTTTCAAACATTTTTTTCTCTGAGCACTAATGGGTTAATGAGCCCCAATCACTGCATTGATCATTTGGGGAATAAAAACCATAGAGTGAAGCTCAAATAAAATGGCCACATTAAACAGGCTACATAACTCATGGTCATGAGTGAATTTTTCTTGGAACCATTTATGAAGAATAATTATCAATTGAAAATCAGTTTACATCCTAATACAACTAAACACAGCAGGCGTTTGACATTTAATTTTATTCAGGCGGCCATTGAAAACTCAAGGGAAAGGGAGTCATAGTGTATGATGCAATGATGGAAGGGAGTGATCATCTGATCCACTTGCTAAAGCCAATATGCAACAATCAATACCAATAAATTGCCTGGATCACTGGGAGTTTCGATTACTGTGGATTCTAATTATAGAGGTTGCAAGATAAAAAAATGCATGGGAGTAAATGATAGCGGAGGAATCTATTTTAAAACTTCGGTTCAAATAATCAGCTCTGATTAAACCAACTCTCCTACTTTATAGCTAGTAGCTTGGACATTAAAAGGTTATGAGGTTTCTCAAATAAGCCAGCATCAGGTATGAGGTAGTTTATGAGGGTATGGATAAGGGTCTGAGTGGTCGAGTTCTTTTTCAAATTACAGTGGCATCAAATAAGTATTTGGGTAAATGAGACATTTACTAACTTAACCCAGGGTTTTCAAACTCTGAATTGCAGCACTAAATGTCTTCTAAACTTGGATTTAAATGAAAGGGCTTATTTCTCACAGTAAAAAATTATTTGATATTTTGGTGAGATCAGGCCAAGAATTATTTTTTTTACTCGTTGAGAGTATTCCAATACAATAAAGTATACCTATGAAGTAAAATGTTATAACAAACAAGCATTTTAATTTCCTGCTATTCACCAGTGAGTTGTTATGGCTCAATGTATAACACACAATTCAAAGTCCCTGGATTAAGGATTCACCAATCAAGTCTCTACCATTATAAAAGAAAGTTTGGTGGTTAGGGAAAGTACCAAATACCCAGGAAGGTGAAGACAAATCCCATAAAAGCAAAACTGCACAACTTCTACTCACACTAATGTGTTCAAAGATTAAGAGCCCAAAGACTGTTCACCAACAGGCAACAGGAACCAATTCCAAATTTTTGAGCAAAGGGAATTTATATAAGAATGCCACCACTTCGCTGTACAGTCCTAGTGAGCTTGTTAATCTTTCAAATAGAGGTATTATTCAAATATCATTTTAAAGTGTAAACATTTTTGTAAACAGTTTGGTGTAGTGTCTAAAAGAAATAAAAATAAAAGTTGCATTGCAAAAACATGTCCACAATTTGACAATAATTATATCACCAGGATTGCAATTTGTACACACAAAAAATTAGGGAAGAACGCTTGAATGAGTCTACCCTTGAGACCATAGCAGTTGCACTGTTCACCTTAAGCATTTTGCTTTCATAAAACCTCTGCCAAATAATATATAGCTACTCAGAAAGCTTCCAAAGAGTTACATCTCATATTCAGATGCAAGAAAATAGCATGAGATGACCAAATTGACCATTATCATGGGCTTGAGACTCAACTATCACTGGACCATCCACAGCAAGGAATGAATGAATGGCTTACTAAGAAAACTAATTGCTAGAATAAAAATGAATGCTCCAAGTCTTATAATAATTAATAATATATCACTAACCGATTAATAATTCTTTAGAGATAGCTTTGCTACCATCAGAAAGGTAATAAGTTAAACAAAAGAGTCAAAATTAGCTTATGGTTTCATAATATTTTAACTCATATTATTAATAAAGCATGAGAGCTTATTGAAAACAGATAAAATCAATCAGATTTGTGAAAGATTAATTTATGAAGCACCATTGGCAAAAGGTGAAGTCATTTAGGTTGGATATATTTCAACATTCACGTAATTTTGGATGGTACATCCCAAAAATTCATGAGAAAGAATGAAATCCATGGAAACTTCATAGGTATATAGATCAAAATTGAGATGATCAATGAAGAAATGAAGCACAAAGCATGCTATCTTTGATGAAATTTCTTCCACCTCAGTAATCTATTAATCATATTAAATTCAACACTCTTCCCTTCAGGAATCACCTGTAAATTTAATTATTTTTTACAATAAGTTGAGACTGCATCATCAAAGGTTGCCTGTCTAATGGCTCATATGATTAGTATGTCTCTCGTGCTTTTAATTCCTGCAGTTCATCTCTCAAAATATTTTGATTGCTATTACATGAAAGTAGTCATGCAGAATATGCAAAAGAATTTCTATTTCCTTGGCTGAATATATATTATATTATCAACTGGACAGATATTTAGTATATGCATAATTTTATTTTCCTTATGGAAAACATTCCTGAGACATCATCTCACATGGGAATTCAAGACCAGAACTCCTAATGGGCTCAGATTTAGCCAGCTTAAATAGTAGGAACATATATGAATATGGCTTGCTGTCATAGCTGACTGACAACTTGGTAAGAGAGATAGTTGACTCTGTGGAAGCCATCTCAGAGTCTTACCACACTGGTAGGAGGTAAACATTCATGCCAAAGTAAAATAAAACTTGACCACCATTCTAAAATATATAAATGTCCTTAAACAAAGTAACTTCTCAAGCCTCACTCACATACATGCCAGAGCACATAAAAAAGAGCAGATACACACACAGACGCACACAAGTTCACATGAATTGAGGGCTTTGAAGTGGAGGCTATTCAGCACCTCAAGATGGCAGCTGGCTTCTTTCACTGTTAACAGGCTGACTGTTATAATGGGCACCCATACATCCACCTGAATATTGCAAGTGGATGATTCTATGGATATCTTAGGCCAGTTTCTGGTTCAAGTGACCATGAGAAATGACCAGCATTTGCCATTACTGTTCTTAAATATCTTTGTGGCTTTGGTCGACTAGCTCAGATGAGATGCCTTGCATGATGGGAAGGAAAAAAGAAAGGGAAAACAAGAACCTCTTCAACCAACAATCTGCATGGTGAAGTAAGAATTGCTCAGTGTAACGCAAACAAAAGCCTTAAGCCACAAAGATATGAGAAGAAAGTACAACTTCAACAGCAATGATGCTATGGTAATTGTTCCATCTGAGCACGTAAAATATAGCAGCTGTTTCAACTAAACCAGTACTTGTAAGTCCACCCAACAGAAATATCACCTACAACTCTTTTTTTAGACTAACAGTCAATCTGTTTTGAAACATTCCAAAGGAATTCCTTCCACCTTATTAACAACATTTACTCGCTATTTGCAGTAATATATGATCAGGCTTTTGCTAAAGGTTAAAAGAGCAATGGGAGTACTGATTAAAGAAGATGAGAAGAAGAAAATAAATGCAGCAGGAAAAACACGTGTAAATGGAGGGAGCAATCAGCAATTCCAAATACTCCCAAGATGAGAAAACACTGCAACCAACATAAGAAACAACTGAATGGATGTCATACCTGAAGATTTGGCCGTGAATGTGATTGGCCCATCTGTATCATCCTTCCCAGAACCCCTCACAGATTCCAGGTTATCAGATTCCTGAAGCATTTCATTTATATAATCTGGAAGTCATAAATATTCCTTCAAATGTAAAAACACTTCCAAACATTTGATGCCTTTTAATAGATTTTGACTTTTTTGCTTTATCTTGAAAAATAAATGTTTTCAGCAATGAACGAACTGCTTCTGCCAATAATCCCAAGCAAGCATCTTTAGACATGTCTTTATAAACAGGGCATGAAAAATCAAGGAGAAAAAAGCTTGTCCGGGTATGAATGAATGAGATCTGGAAATTGATTGAAACCATTTTAATGAATATGACATATGGAAATGGACGACCAGAAAACTTAAAACTCATAAACTGGGAACAAGCTTGAAAATTGAAATTATATGTGGTGGGAATACTATGCAGAAAAATATTTTTTAAACTTAATTGAAAGGGATTAAAAAGTCTCACCATGAGAAAACTGCTTTGCTGAGCCATTCTGAGTGATCCCAGGAAAGCTGACGTGGTTTACCTTGCCGTCCTGTGATGAAAACAAAAATTGTGACAAAAAAATCCTCCCTTCTACAAGTGAGACACACAATGGTAATGAGAGTTAAAAGTGAGGGCAAGAGTTCATGAGAAATGCCAGAGAGTTAACAAACACGTTAAAAACTTAGTAGGGAATACATGAACAAATGAGGAACAATGTTCAATTGGTTAGTCAGCAAATACAGATGGCGGACCTCTCCTTGCAGCTTCATTATGTCATATGATTACAAGTATTTAAAATCTTTACCCATACTAAAGGACTGAGAAGTTGAGTTGAACTCTGTGTGTGAGTGCTTTTGTGTCACCAAATGAGGTGAATAATTTATATTTCTTAAGTTTTATCAATATGATCATGATTATCTTATGGGAAACACGATCATTGATATGAAAACACTCACGATATATTTTAAGTTGTGAACAAAATCTTTCATGTAAACATGTCCACTATGAAATAGATGTGACATGCTAACACCCTTTCTCTGGAAATGAGGACTTGTGGGTCACAAACCAAACAATTGTGAGGATACATTTTCCTATAGATACTACCTTGAATTGTCTTAATGTTACCATTTTTATATTCATAATTTTTTCCTATTTGGTCATTTGGCTGAGGTTATATTGCAATTTTAAGCCTAATACTGCAACTTCAAGATGAACATATAACAATCATGCCTTAGGCAATACCCAAAATTGAAAGCCCTTCATAACCAGGACCGGACATTACCAACTTGACCACTCCAACTTTCCAATTTAACCAGACCCAAGGATAAAGTTTTATGTATTAATAGGCAAAATTTAGGATGGTTTACAAAGTCTTCCCCAGAAAACCAAGCTCCAAAACATACCGGGGCATTTCCACAAAATAAGGATAGTTAGCAGACCTAAATAGTGTTATCTGTCAACTTTACATCATAAGTTACATTTGCACTCTGGAATGGAAAAGACTGTATCACTTGATGTTCTCTATGATGCTAGTATACCCATATAACCACAACGACAAGCTGTTTAATTAAATTGGAAAATAACCAAGACTCATCCTTTTCTTAACCTTATTCATATATTTCCCAACCAATAGTTAGATGCAGGCACTTATCTTTACCTTGGTAATATATTTCCTCATGATGGATATTTTGGTGAGCACTTGTACAAACACTTCCATCAAATTGTCGAATTTCTTGATGTGTGTCAATACATTCACGAAAGATATGGTAACACCATGAACTTAACAAGGGACACACATTTATGTATGAACACATGCAGCTACATGCACTGAGAGAACAGACCTTTAAAGATTACTGAATTATATTTTAAAAGATGACAGGCAATGATGGTAAAACTAGCTGCTACGTCACGGTCAACAAGAGGGCTCTCATGATAGATCATGATTATGTCATGAATGCTATTCTAGATGTGCAATTAACATGCATGATTGGAGAGGTGAATTCTTTGTACAAATGTTGTACTTGTATGCATAAGTATACACCACATCACAACCTTTGCCTTGAATGATTGCAAATCATTTATAAGAACAGAAATCATTATGGATTATATAGTTGAGTCTCTAAACAATTACTGAAATAATAACCACAATAACTGACTTTCATTGAATAATATGAAATTGACTAAAATTCATTGAAAATCACATTGGCTGCAACGAATCCACAATGGTGTAGTTACTTTGTCGTTTCTGCCTCATTTAAGGGCCTTAGGAAGTGGGTACAATATTGTTCATATATTTAAATAATCCAATGTCTCATATTAATAGATGAGTTTTAATATATAATGATGGTTTAATGCTTGCATTTGTTAGCTCTGAGTCCATACAAAGCCTAGTTGAATTGCTACCACCAGTTGCTTTCCCATATAATCTGTACAAGATGACCTCTTCCAAGTTGAGACCTTCAATCAACAGCAAGGAATAGGTGATAATCCATTAGAAATGTATGCTTTTAAAATGGCATACAGTATAGGCAATTAATTAATGATGATGCAGTGATTGAGCAGCATATTTATAAAAAAGGGAAGCAGATATTTTTATTTGAAACCTAGAACACCTCCTGATTTAACAAAAGTTCATAT
Source organism: Ceriagrion tenellum (assembly GCA_963169105.1). NCBI lineage: Eukaryota > Metazoa > Arthropoda > Insecta > Odonata > Coenagrionidae > Ceriagrion > Ceriagrion tenellum. Next base: position 14,765,688 of record OY720639.1, read on the forward strand.
TTTATCCTATTTCCTCTAACACAGGGGAGTTTAGAAATGGCAAAAATGTAGACACAAAACATGGACCTTATTTTGACCACAAAAATGCCAAGGACATTGTCTTTCTTCAGGTTTTGGAATTTGTAAGTTGTAATTCAATGTTTCGGGGTATTTTTCTTACTCACAAGAGGGCCTGATTAGTTGAAAACCAAACTACATTTATAATATACTCAAACTGAAAGACTCTTCATTCAGATTAGTTAGTTCACAACCTAATTGAAATTTTAAACTCATTTTAATGATTTAATTTAAAAATTTCAAATCACACTTGATGCATTGTTTAAGTTAGTATTAATTTTTGAGGAAGGTTTCAAATAGTTTAAAATGTTTAGTGCTTTGCTTTTTCAAGCCTATTAATTAGTTTTTTGAGGATATGTAATGGTAGCTGTATCACAAAGGACTTCTGATCCCTAATAGGGATCTGAATGCTTCCCAAATCTTGCTCTTTACTCACATCAGAGCCGACTTCTGTGAGTTCTGGGCCTTTGGGCAGAAAGAAATTTGAAGCTATACTGTCATTGTCCTCAATATCATCCACTATGGTTTCCAGGATCTCAGGAATAATTACATTGGCAGAGGATGCACATAGGGTCTTGCTGTCTTCAGGTTCCTTATTTAGAAACAGAACCACTATTTTTTAGACACAATTAACTTCCTCCTATGTGCTCACAAACAACACCTGCCATCCCCAAAAAGACTATATCCTCAACAGAAATTTCTGCAGCATAAAACAATCAGCAAGTCATATAGACCACATTTGATTTCCTGATGTCTGTTGTCATTTTAAAGAGAGAAGAAAGCCTTAGGAATCATCTTAATGGCATTTAATGTAGAATTGGTGATAATAATTTACATTGAAAATGAATAATGCCTCAAGATGATTCAAGAATATGGATGAAAGGTAAAATGAAAAAAATGTGCTATTACAAAAATGCATCTCATAATGAAATGCAAAGTATTAATTTAAACTGATTATGTCACATGAAAGAGCTTATGAAAATAGCATGATGAAGGTTCAACAAATAAATCTCATCATTAGAAAAGAGATGCCCAATATTTTTGCCATGAAATTTTGACTAGGCATGGTGCAGCAGAAGTGACAGAAAATTCAATGTTCAAGGACTCAAAATGCTACCCCATTCAAACTTTGTTATCCAACAAAAAGATTCACACTCTAAATGATAAAATTTTAAAAATAACTGCCAACATATTTTCACTAAAAGCAAGTATACTACTAGAAAATTACCATAATTTATCCACTGCATATGCAGAATGGGATTGAGACTCCACTAACTGTTTTCTAATGCATTGAAAGTCATAAATATTTAAATGTTACTTGTAACAACATGGAATGCCTTCTCCTCGTGAAATTGAAAGTTGAATATGTTGGAAGTTATATGTTACAAAATAAAGCCCCTCACTCAGAGTATGAACCCTAATACTTGGAACGTTAACTGAGTAGTTTCACTCACTCATAACTTATTAGGGTTTCACATCTCTAATAGAGTTGTAAACCTTTTATAGATTACTGGAAATTTAGGCTGGAAACTGGAATTTAGCATTTATTTCTCAATTAAACATAGTTTATAATGTAGAAAAGATTTCATAGCCAGAATAATGCAATAGAACTTTCCAAAAATTGTAGGTCAAAAGAAATGGGTTGCCATGTTAACAGATGTCTCTCTGAAGTACCATGCCTCTGTAAATGTTGAAATTATTGACAACGCGAGGACTAGTATACATATGCATGAGGAAAATTATTCCAACAGACATAAAGGCAATGGCTTCAAAAGCCTGGTAGGGAGCAATTTAATATTGATAATATTCAAAATTTAGATACATGGTATTTTTAATGATATGGTATAATGTTTACTACCTCATGATATCATAATAAAAGCCAACCTGATGGCAAGTCTAAGTTTCCAATGCCCTGTAAAGAGTCCATCACCAACTATAACTACTAAGAATGTCAATTGTGCAAGACGTGAGTGTGCTTTTTGTTGGAAAAAAGTGTGAGACAGAGTGGAAATGACTGAGCACACCTCTTCCGCACACTTTTTATGGTTTATACATACCAAATTTTCACCAAGGTATGTATCTGAATTGGAGAATGCATCTGATGAAAGCATTAGGTATATCTGTGCTGAGTAATGTGTACGAAACACCCATTGGGTCATTGCCATCCACTATTTATACCCTTGGTTATATTAAGTGTGCTTTGTTCTAAATATATTATTCCGTGATCTTTACCAAACTACATATGGTGATTAATAAGGAGTGATACATTATGATACATTCATGATACAGTCATGTTCAACAAATTATTTGGGCGATTATATCCAAAGGTCAGTGTACTATGTATGTCCACCCAATAACTTAGCCAGAGCCCTATAGACATGACGAAAAAGAGAGAGCTCTTAGTATTTTCCACACTTAAAACTTTAATTCCCGACCCACGTTTCGATTGCCTTGCAATCATTTTCAAAGGTACATTATACATGGTATGCAAGTTAGTATATAGATCTGGGGAGGGGAAGGGGTGGAGGAAGAAGTGGTTGGTTGACGTCAGAGATGCGCGTCACAGTCAGTGGGAGGTGGTGGGGGGAAAGGTTTATTATCCCCATTATTAGCAGACATTTTTACGAACAATTTAGAGGGAAAACTTTTTAACTCCAATAATATTCTTGTCAAGAATGTTTTTTATTGGTTCCGATATGTCGACAATGTGCTGTATGTATGGACTGGCAGTATTCCTCAACTAGATAGGTTTTTAAATGTTGGAAACAATTTACACCATTCTATAAAGTTCACGGCAGAGACAGGAGGAAATAAGATTAATTTCCTTGACCAAACAATAGACATAACGAATGGCTACCATGAATTCTCAATCTTCCACAAACCCACATTTACTGATGCAGTAATTTCTAATGATTCTTGTCATCACCATTCCCACAAGCATTCTAGCTTTTATTCCATGATTCACCGCCTTGTTTCAATACCACTATCTGAGCCCAACTTCCAATCCGAGTTGAACATAATCAAATTGATCGCTTTCAATAATGGATATAAGACAGAATTAATTGACAAAATTTAAAAACGTGTAACTAAGAAAGACTCTATTAAATTAATCACTTCACTCAGTTTTTACAAACATGACGAGCCATTCAAACGATGGCGTAAACTTCCCTTTCTTGGGAACATATCGAATAAATTAATTGACGCCTTCCCAAAGAACAAGTTTAATGTTTCATTTTACACCCCAAAAACTTTGGGGAAATTGTTGTTCAACTCAAAGGACAAAGTGACATCTGTGAATAAAAGTGGTGTATATGAGCTTAAATGTACTACTCCCAATTGTGCTTCGTTATACATTGGACAAAGTGGTCGAGCCATCTCAGTAAGGGCTCGAGAACATAGGGTTGGGTGAAAGGGGATATCTCATCAGCCTTTGACAAACATTTAATCGAAGAGGACCATTCAAGTGACTTTTTGCCGGAATTGGTACATGTTGAGAAGAAAGGAGCCACATTGGACTATTTAGAACATTTAGAAATTTTGAGTGCTGCCAAAAACATAAGTGACAATCTCCTAAATGAATGTGTTTTTCCCTCCCACTCTCCCCTATTATCCTTATCTTTCCCTCCACCACCTCCCACTGACCCTGACGAACGTCTCTCACGTCAACCAACCACTTCTTCCCCCACCCCTCTCCCTCCTCAGGTCTCTATATATTAAATCGCATACCATGTATAATGTACCTTTGAAAATGATTGCAAGGTAATCGAAACCTGTCTCGGGAATTAAAGTTTTAAGTGTGGAAAATACTAAGAGTTCTCTCTTTCTCGTCATGTCTGTAGTGTCATTCCACAAAGTTACGCCTTCAATCATTAAGTTTATTCAGATCCCAATACTAAGAAAAAATGTTAAGAGATAAACTAATTTGAAAATAAGGGTTTGAATACCCATTTTTCAAGTGTTTTTCTAGAGTAAATGAATATTTAAGCCCGCAAATTTAAATTCTTACCCTGCAAATAAAGTTTATTTAACTTTAAGGTTCCTATAATATCTTTTCGGACATGTCCCATGCACTTTGCCAAAGGCATGGATTTGTACTGATTGTGAGCATTGTGTCTCTTTGAATAATTTAAAATAATGCAAGAAGTGTGTATGGGCTGTGTTTAGCCAAACAGTGAGAGACAAGTGCACAGACAGCGTGCAAATAAAAGTGCTCACATTTTCTGCACCCTTTTTTACAGATAATGTATGCTATACTTTCACCAGAGGAGGTAGCTTAGTTGGTAAAAGTATTTGATGATAAGCATTTGAGGGATCCATGTAGAGTAGAGTCCTTGAGAAAGATTTTTCTTCGTGAATTTCACAGTCTGCCGTTGATTTGTGAATAAGCCAAATGAGTTCAAGGTCACATGATAACAAGAAACCCCAATGAAATTCAGGTAAAATGGATATGTGAGCAGATAATTGAGAAGGGATTAGCTAATTTCAAAATCTTTCAAACACCAGCTCCCACTAGTCTCAGGTCATTACAATGTACTACCACTAGCTTTAATGCCTTCTGGAATATAACAAAATATAGCAAATGCACTAGTCCAAGATAAAAATCAGCATGATTACACTAATTATAACATTGACTCAAATTTTGATGAGGGTAGTCTTTGGGAGGATAAATAAAGTTTCTGTCTACCTTGTTCTGCTAATGTATACTTTGAAGGTTATCTAAATTACCATCTTTGCATTTTCTACTGAGGTAATATTCAAATGGGACTATTATACTCTCTACAAAGGTATTCATTAATAAATTTTATCGTATTTTAAAACTCTAAAATATTTTATTTACGTACTTATAATTTACTTGACTATGTCTAAATGAATAAGATTCATCATGCATAAATTATTTTATGGGACTTTTTTATCTTTCATTTATTTATCATATTTTAGGAAAAATGCAGTGAAATACGCAAACTGTTCACCACTCTGATCTAGCTGTACATCCTAATGACATGAATGTTGGATCTATGAAATTTAAATCACCTAATACGTAATTTCATTTGCAAACAGCATTTGAAAGTACATTAAGAGGCTATGCCTTTCTTCCCCAAACACTTAAAGTACAAACATAATGAATCAATTACTAACCTTTCCAAGCCTCTTGCTCCTCTTGTGATGGTGCTTCCGTACATTCTCACTAACCATTCTTCTGATATTCATATGCATCTTATAGTTGACTTGTGTGGACAGGTCCCTGTCATTTACTGCATGACGACTGTAGCTAAGACGGCGATGCTATGATGGCCATAAGGTATACAGAACAGCACACACCCATCCACAGATGATCACACATTCATCCACAAGTTCACACAAAGAGATGGAAGTGAATTAGAGATAATGGTGAAAAGATATTTGCAATAACAATTAAAATTTATCTACATCATTACTCATTGTTTTAACCAATAGATTAGCAAGAGTATTCATTTGTGGTTGTGAAAGCATATTTTTCTCACCACATCTTTTCTATTCATAAGGGTTTTGAAACTTGAATAATTGAATATGCATAGGTTTCTCATATTTTCCTAGATACTGTACTCCCCAAATGATATTCTGGTAAATAAGGAAATGTAAAGTTCAGTTTACAATGGAAATATTAATATATATAAAGCTACAAAACTGACTGACTGACTGACTGACTGACTGACTGACTGACTGACTCATCAAAACCTCTAGGGTATTTCTAAGCAAGCTAGGTGGGTGAAATTTTCAGGATAGAGTTGAAATCATGTATCGAGTTGGGAAAAAATCGAAAAAGTTAAAAAAGTCGATTAGGCTTCGATTTATTGCAATCGATAGCTTTACATGCGATTGTACGGGAAAAACGAAAAATTTTAGTGTAGACCTTTTTTCTTTCGTTCATTAAAATATGAAATAATTGAGCTAAAAGACTAATTCTTTCACAAGTATGAGGCTAAATGCTTGAAAAATCTTATTCTTGCAGTCGATTCTTTCCTACCTACGGTAAAACTGATATTTTTAAACTTTTATTTGGGATTTTAGAAATTTTTTCACTTTCGTTGCTATGGATTTATTCCATTGTCGTCTAGCCGAGTGTCGATTCAGGTTTGGAACTAAGCTAGGCGGGCCAGTTTCAGGGGAGGGTTAAATTTATGTGTTGATTTTGGGTAAAATCGGAAAAGTTAAAAAAGTCGATTCGGCTTCAAGATATTGCAATCGATAGCTTTACATATATGAGTTAGGTATCCTAAATGCATGTAATTTACTCTTCTCTATGCCATTTTTCGCACTGCTAAATACTGGGTATAATTTCTTCAAACTTTTCCTGGCCTCTACCATACCTTTGATGGCCAATTTCCATCAACCAAGCTTCATGATATTGTCGTTTTCATTAAAAAAATATGCAGTCCATGAAGAAGATTGGAAGAGAAAAAAAAATTGAACATGAAAATTAGTATATTAAAAATCTCGATTCCGATCGAACTTATATAGTAAAATTCTTCATGTGAGCTCTAATTAAGTATGCTGAACTGAAATGAAATATCTAACGTAGAAGAACGTCTTATATGCCGTCAAATAAGGTGATAATAATCTTTCAGTGGTTCCACGTTCGTTTCGGTACACTGATTATAGTATTTTGAAAAGTCGTTAATGACCGAATGACATACAATATAAATTTGTACTAGAACTGTCTGGTATCCATACCTCATGAGGCGCATATTTCATTTTCGAGAATTATATTTTTCTTTGCTTGCATGTAGCCCGCAGACTTGAGAGCTTTCATTTTTTTCCTTATTTAAAGAGTATCATCGTCTAACCCTCCCCCCCCCCCCCTGCTTGCAAATTGCAAGCACCCATATAGGCATCATTAAATGGACAGGTGCTATTAATACATCGCTGCTAAGTACTGGGTATAATTTGTTCCACTCCTTCCTGGCCTCTACCGTAGCTTTGATGACCAACTTTAACCAACCAATCTTCATTATATTTTAGTTTTCATTCAAAAGCATTTGCAATTCATGTAGAAGATTGAAAGAGAAAAATTGAACATGAAAATTAGCATATTAAAATTGTCGATTCGGATCGAAGTTCTACTATAAAGTTTTCATGTTAGACCTTATTAAGTATGCTGTACTGAAAGGAATATCTAACGTAGAAAGGCCTTCAAATACAGTTATGTTGAACTTGCAGTGGTTCCACGTTCCTTTCATTTCACTGACTATAGTTATTTGAAATGCTGTTAATTACTGGTTGAGATATAATATGATTTGTACTAGAACTGTCAGGTATCCATACTTCATAGACCGTGAAATTCATTTAGAGAATTCCATAATATTTTTCTTTGCCTGCATGTAGCACATATACTTGAGAGCTTTCATTGCTTTTGTGAGAATGATGCATTCATTTTTCGATATTTATAGTGTAAAATAATGTAAAAAACCCCCCTTGCTTGCTAACAGCAAGCACCAATTTACTCGTTCATATAAATATAATGCCATGATTGGGCACACAAGCTTTCTACTTGACTTTACCAATTTATTTCAATTCTTCACAGCACAGCAAACATTAATACAGGTTCAAAGGTCAATTATGTGAGGGACAAGAAACCTTAAGGCATATATTCATATAGTAAAGCACTTAATCTACAGATTTTAATAGAAACAGGTTTATGGCTGCCAATAGAAAAAAATCAGCAAATAAACAACTAGAAGCATGAATATTCAGATTATTTTAATAATTCAGCCAATGATCAGCAGCTAGAATCATGAAACTATTGTAGTACAGTTGATATTATAGCAATGAGTAGAAAGGGGGTTCTAGACCATGGGAGAAAAGGCACATACAACATGTAGCACTGTCACATGCAGCATATGGCCAATTTCTGTTCGCTTAAAATTGGCAAACATTAGGCCATATGCTGAAATAACTTCTATTTCCTCCCACTGCAGGGCTTCTCCACTCAAGTGAGAAACCAACCATGTTACCTGTCAATAAAATCACAAGGGAGTACTCATCAAGTGACAGTGAACAATCCCATGGATAAATGTTCAACTGATGATATGAAGTAGGCTGCCTCAGAGGGAAGGGACATCAAAGGGAAGGGAAATCATCAGAGGGAAGGGACATCAAAGGGGTGCCAGCAAAATTTCCAATTTGCCCTCAGATAAAGTACATTAGTGTTTCAGTTTGCATACATGTTCATGAGTTTACAATACCATGTTTCAATAAGGACCCAAGCCTTATCTAGCTACGTCATTGCCTAGAAGTTTAAGTGTCAATGCAGGCAACATACAGTTGTCTCCAGCCACTTGAGAAAAAAGACTACGGTCGTCAAATGGCTACGTTGACCGTATTCTGCAATTCTGCACTCTCTGTTACCATGGGTACAAACCCACCTTGAGTTCTTAACATGGCTTGACTGTCAGGAGGAGACTGTAAAAATAGTTAGCACACATGGCGCTCTTTCCTGACAGCTATGCAATTTGTTCATTCAATGTGTTATTGAAGTTTGCATAAGCTATCAGGATAAAAGGAAGCTAGGATTACAAATTTAGGTCTCATTATCGGCAGTGTCACCATCATTAGATTTGAAATCGTTTTTAGCATAACATGGAAGAATTTCTTCGAAGTATCAAATAAAAACAGAATAATTTGAGGTTCCATGTACAGTTTTCGCTAATGTTAGGAGAGGGATTTCATAAGGTACAACATTTTTAAAAATATAAGAAACATTTAAGGTATGTGACAAATAGAATTCTTATCAGCCACCTGAGAAGGATATATATTCAGTGAGGACAATTATTTTTTAATTATATGAGCCATTGGGAGAGAGTTGTGCCAGTCAATTTTGTGCCATATTTTATTTAGATGCTCAGAAGTATTTGTCAACCTGATTTCTATTTTATACATGAATAACGAGAGGCTAGCTTCAGTGTTTTTTTTTAAATAATGAGCAGAGACTCAGTGCGTGATAAGATACTTATTTTAGGCTTATTGCCCAAAGCTGTCGATTTTAACTAACTCCACTTTTGCTCTCAATGGGTCAAATGAATGTAAAAACTTTAATGAGAAACTGGATATTTAATTTGTGATTGATGTGCTAAGAGTCCATACTTCGCATCCTTCCAATGAATATTTAAATTGACCCCTACACCCACTCTGTAAGCCATTTTCAGCCAACTGGATTCCTCGACTTCAAATGATTTTAGTATCATGATGCAAGGAAAATCTCTCCAAAACTGTTGATTGGTGCTGTTGTGCTTTATATTCACTTAAATCTTGATGGTATTATGAAATTCATGGATAAGATGAAAGAAGTAAACAGTTATTAACAATCATCCATTAGTTCAGACTTTTTTGATCATTCTTTTTGGTGCACTGAAAAATCGTAAACTGTTGCTGGAGAAGTAACTGCTCTCTCCTCTCATGTGGTCCAATGAGGAATCTTACAGCCTCAGATTTCTTGGATTGTGTATGATGATTCATAAAGAGGCCACCCAAACAATGTTACAACAAAATATATTGGTTCATTTGGTTTACAGATTAAATGCTTTGACACATTTACATCATCGTCCATTCCATTTCAATCTTGTGTATTCAAGCTATTAAAGTAATATGTTTAATGGAATAGTTTTAGTTCTGGTGGAAACTTTCAATATATATGTCACAAAGTCTTAAATGAATGTTGATTTAGTTTTCTAAGTGTAATAATAGTAGCCTCCACCAGTTAGATATTCCCTTTCACTGTATCATGACCTTCTACGGACTTTGACACTGAATACTCTGTTGACTTTTTTATCACTCCGATGTTCTTTTACCTCCCATCCTTTGGAAGTGCCTGCTTTCAAATGACACTCAGATTAGTAAGAATTGAATCTTTTTAGGGCCCGATCAAAAATTTTAAAGTTGATCAGAGGAGTGAATGATTCTCCATTTATTCATTCAAGGTATCAAAAAATACCTCCACTACTTTCAAACACATACATATCATTTAAGAATCACCTCACATTTCACTAACAACTGCACCAGAGACAAGGAAACTATTTTGCCAATTTTGAGGCCCCATTGAGGAGAGCTCATTCAATTGCCATAAGGCATTAGATGGACTAGCAAACTTCAAATGCGATTGGCAAAAGAGAAACAAATAAACACCCATGCATGACCACAAGTAAGGGTGTTAATCTTAATCTTTTAAGACATGACCTTCGCTGTCATAATTGAGACTCACCCTCCTATAAGGTTTGCAAAGCTCTTCGGCAAGGAGGTGATGTATTCTTGCATCAGTGAGATCCTTCTTTGATGGATTGTACTCAAGTTCTTGCAGATCCAGGTTCCACATGCTGGTGTCCAATTGGGAGAAGCTGGCGCTGGAAACGCAGGATGGGCTCGTTACTGACTGTTGCGTACTATAAAGTTGGATGCCACATGCAGAAACAATGGGCAAGGGATGCAAGGAGAAAGTGGAATAGTAAGACTACAGTATGCCACATTTCAAAGGGTAGGCACTAATAGCCTGATTCAGCCTTATTATGCTAGTCATCATGATGTGTAACAGCTATAATTTAATTCATCTAAACAGCCAATACAACTATTAATTATCCATCAATTGCACAAAAGCTTGTCTATTTCGTTAATTCTACTGCTATGTGTACATACTACAATATGATGACTAAAATCACTTTGGTTCAGTAAAAAACAATATTTGCATCTGAGTCAGCCATTAATTAAGCAGCATTAGCATATCATGCTCCCTGGGAAAATTGAAGTTTGAGCCAAGGTACAAGTTAGAATTTGAAATGTCCAACTTGGATTAGTGCATAAGTACTCAATTACTATAAGGCAGTAATGCACTAATTTGAGGTCAGCTTCATCATAATTTTGATCAATTTTATCTGCTCAGGTACATATAATCATAAAAAAGCATCTCTACTCTATGAAACTGACAAATGAAATACATTGTGAAAATGCATCTATTTGGTAATGACATTTATTGATGAAGTTCAAAACAAAAGTCAATTAAGTTATTTTAATAATGTAATTATAAGAGTAAAAAATATGTTAAACCATTCTTTTAAGAGTTATTTAAAATAAAGTTCAGGGCCACCAAAACTGTTAACCAATACAACTTTTTGAGAGAAAACAGTTATTATGACAAATAGTGATCAAGCTATTCCACAATTAAAAATACTTACACTGTAATATCCCAAAATATACCATCAATAAACTCTTATCTAAGAAGGATCAGACTACATTTAGATTCTAAGCATTTTATAGACTGCCAAAAATCATTTCCTATAGTTTACACAACATCTATCCCAAACAATTTAGAAAATATTAATAAAGGAAAAAATAGAAAATATTTTCTTATATGTCATTATTAATTAGAAATGATGGAGTTAAAAATCTGGCATAAAAAACATGAGAATTTATGCTTCAAAGGTTGAATGTAGTAGGTGCAATTTTGTGGGTTCACTGAGGAAGAATTCCACATTTTAAGCAGTGAATAGCTGTAAACTCTGATGAAAAGCTTTCAACCCATTTGGGCCACACCATTGCAAATATCATTCAATAGACAGAAACTGCTCAAACCTACTGCAATAACTCAGACATGCCTTATTTTAGTGCAAATGTTCCCCAGTGCCTTCTACAGGGTTTTTGGTTCAAACTGCCTCTACTTGATAATTTGTTTTGCCTTACTCTATTAATTTTTGAATTGCAACCTACAAATACATCACTCCAAACCAAAATATTTTACAGAGAAAAGACTAAAGCACTGTTTCCCAAAAAGCAGGTTCCTCCCTCAATCTTTAATTAAATACCATCAAAAGCTTCATTTTCTCCATCATGAGGAATTAATATAACTAGTGAAATCACATAAAATAATCCAGAATCCCTCCCAGTCAGCTTAAAAATGCAAAGTTTTGAATTAAAAAAAAAAACAGTTCAACCTATTAAAATATCATCAAACATTAGACCTGCATTGCATATCCTAAATGGAGTAAAATGTACTGATCAGTGCCAATAAATGATATTGCAGTCAACTTGCCGGACTACTAAAGACTTGCTGGAGAACTTATCTTTAATTATTTCATTGCTGCTGACAGAAGGATATTTCTGGCCTATTAGGAATCACTGTAAGCCCAATTTCTATGCATTGGTAGTGATAGCTTGTGATGTTATAAGGCAAATATTTCATATTATTAAAGTTAAAATGAAAACATCAGTAAATTACAATCACAATACACAGGGAAACCTGTCTTAGAGGGTCACTGCTGATTACACGAAATATCCATGTTCATAAGTCTAAAAAAAATTATAGAGCATAAAGCATGTTCTTCATAAAGCATACCTGAAATAATAGTTCGGTATTGCTCCTGATTTTTATGAGGCAGTTTCATTTGGATTTTAAAGACAATTTTTCTTCTCCCATGAAAAAAACAAGTTATCTGAGAGATCCATACAACAAGGTCATCATCTGATCAATTGAATACATAGCTGGGATACATTTAAAAGTATCATAATATTTCCTTGAGAAATCAGTGAAATCTTGAACATCAAGGTCTAAAAGGCAATCCTATTCCTCTCAAAACAGTAGCTCACTAACATACCTTGGGTGAAGCCAGCCATCAATCGATTTTAATGAAACTTTTAGCAGTGAATATTTACTGTATCAACTCATATACCACATGCATTCGTGAAAGATGCATATTCCACTTTCATAAATATAAAAAATTGGTGTTTCATTCAATTTACTTGCATTAGGTAAGGAGAATTAAGTACTTTCATCCAGGACCAAAGTATTCCTTTTGCAGCATTCACAATTTAAGCAGCATTTTTCTTGGGCATGGTGAGCTTAGAGGTGTCTATTCTTTATGTCCTTTCTTCACTTTTAGGCACCTAACAACCCTTTTTATCTTCCACTATGAATGAAGTTAAGTAATTGATTCTCTTCCAAATAAAACAAATCCAACCTTTCTTTCATGATTAGTTGGTAATTGAGAGCTTTAATTTTTTAATTTTAAATTAACCCTTTGAATATTACAAACATACATGTACGTCCTCAGGCCTCCTGGCCATCTGGAGTACGATCATACATGTACGTCCTGTATGCTTGAGCTAGAACAGTAAATAGTAAAAAAGCAAAAGGCATACATATATGTCTCCTTTTCACAAGCATAGTAGCACTTGTCGACATCTATGCCGGAGTCTGGTGAGCATAATTATCACTATAAAGTATCTCTGAAGAGTGCTACCATCTAAATACTAGTCACTACATTCTCAAAAAACTTCACTCCTGGGGGTCAGCCAGTAGAAAAAAAACTCACTACTCAAAGGGTTAAAAATAGTCACACCAAGCTCGAATTTTGAGTGTTTTATTCTCATTTCTGCACATTTAAACTTATAGTAGCATGCCACCTCTAGCAGTGGCATACACCTTGAATCATGCTGAGTATATAGTCGCTGTTGCTTTTTCAAACTGTTTATGAATAAGTTTTGAAAATCATATTTATGTATGAACAATGGTGAGCAAGTTATTATGGAATTTCTAAGTAAATTATACAATTTTTCATGTCTCAGCCACTTAAAAATTAAATAAAAGTGCATCAAAACCACATAAAAATTGTTGAGAAATGGTTGTCTAACTCCTTATGAAAAAACCATATCCACAATAAAATCTACATTTCTTTCCCTTGATGACCTTATCTCATTATGCCCTATGTTCAACTCTTGAGCACAAATATCTATTGACACAGCATAATCAAATGGCTGTCTATTCTTTATGTCCTTATGAACAGAAATTGTTCTACTATGGGATATCAGGGATATTTTTCCCCTAAAGGCCCTCCAGTCCTCGTTAGTAAGGAGTGATGCAACCATGCTCTTTCTCCAATTCCTTACGCAAGACTTCAGCTTGTTGTAATTTCATTTGGTAATGTCATTTTCTATTTTTTCAGCATCTTTAATAACTTTAGAATTTTCACTCATCATTAAAGACTGCAGCCATTTGCTACTATTTACTTTTTAAATGATACTGAGCGATCTATATGTTTTTTGAGAAAGTTCAAAAATTGTTGGTGTATCTTCCAGGAAACATGGACCTACTAAGTGAACATGATGTACTAGGGAAAGGATATTTTACAGATATGGGTGGCAGCTTTGAAGCAAGTGAGCAAAACATTCTTCCACTGACTCATGCAGAGCATCACCAGGTTAACCAGCTACCCTATGTATTCTGGGATGGGCGGAGAAATAGGGAACTCACATGAGCACCATCTTTTCAACAAAGATTTCAGGGGAAAAAGTTAAGTTTTATACAGTATTTCTCAATAGTATTCCTTATCAGAACCCAAGAGTTATGATGTTTTCTCCTGTTTGCAACCTCCAACTTCAGTAATTAACACCTCATAATTCCAGTTTTCCTCATGCTAAATTTCTTTGACAGAAAGCAATTTCCTACATGTAATTTCATCACTAGCCATGCAACATTCACTCTCTCTTCAGTGATATTATGATTAAATTATGACCTGTCAATTGTAGAGTTCAAATGATGACCGAAAAAAAGTTAAAAGATATGACAGTTTAAGCCTACAATAAATCCATATCAGTCCTCTTTGAAAGTTACCGGCAAAAATGAGATCAGCAGAAATAAATCTGATCCAAGGCTTTCTCATTTTCCATATTAACTTCCTTCAACAGGGAAATTCTTAGTTTCCCACCCAAGGAATTGTAAATAAAGCAACTGAAAAATTGTCTTTGGCTCATTTGTCACCAACAAAGTTTATTCAACAACATTTGTTTTATCTCTATTAAACTATTCCAAAAAAACTAATTGCTACATTACTTTCAGCAGCACAATAGCCAATTGAAAAAATGAGTTCATTTTACTGGGAAATAATTTATTTCTGCTCTGCTGAATAGAGACCTACATGGAGAGGTTTCACTGCATATAAAAAAAGTAGACACAAGTTATTTCCACTTCATCAACAAAGAACAACTTTTAAGATACAGAGACCCCTTCTCAAATATGAATAAACAGAAAAAGCAATGGAATTTTAATTTGCATTACAGCGATTATTTCTTGCAGTCAGGTAATTATTTAATATCCCTGTAAAGCACACATGGAGAAATTAGGATATAAATGAAGCACTGAAAGTCTTAAACCCAAAAAATCTTAAGAGGAATTTTCCTCAGGGAGAATTTATCAGTCAATAGTTATTTATGTTTCTTTTAGCTTTATAATTAGATTTAAAGAATCAACTCTGATGGTGTTGGTAGTGATGCTCACTATGGTGAATACAGTGCATAAGAAAAGTGAAAAATGAAATAGAATAATGCAATTATGTTACAAATGTTTGTAATGGCTATGAGTGAATATGATTAGTACAAAAAACATACAAGGAAAGAAAATATAAAAAATACAAGGAAAAAGCAAAACATAAAACTCACAGTTGTCTTAATATTACATTAAAAAGATAAACCAAAATTTAAAAAAATGCCATGTCACAAGGTCTTCTTAATTAAATGGGTCAAATAAGATTAAAAGAGCCTTCTCCATATAAATTAAACAGTTTTATTAATCACATATGTATATTAAATAAGTAACTTTAGTAAAACCTCATTCAAAACTTTGATTCATTACTATGACAATTTAACTGAAAGAAGTAGTAGAATTTGCTCAATGGAACTAAACTCTTAGATAAATGCCCCGGAGAGATCACATCATAATAATTCATTGTCTTCCATAGAGGATAGAATAATCATTATTTATGTCATACCAGGAGAAAAAAGAATAAATCCACATGGCAACGGCAATACTGCTCTGTGGCATCGATCATTGAGTTCTCTAACAGGTAATATTTTGACACCGCCAAGCATACACAATTTTGATTAACTAATATTTTTATGCAAAAAACTTTGTTTTTCAACGAATATTATGTACTGCATATATACAATTATGATTTTCATATACAAATTGTTCATAAAAATTATGCATATTTTCCATTCATTGCAAAAGATCTGATTTTCTTACCAGGAAATCAAGCATATGAAAAAGTAACCTATTGGCAAAGCAATCTTCTTCTAATTTATCAGCACATCAATGCACATTCATATTCACGGAGCTGCAGATCCACAGCTAATTATGCACCTTCAAAGTCCCACACATCATGATAATCGAATGTGGTACTGTTTGCAGAAAGCCCTGGTAGTACACATTAAAATGAAGTTATCCATACAGGAGTGTTATACCCATGAGAGAATGAACTTTTTCATTCAGAAAAAATAGAGAGATTTCATTTAAATTCTTATGGAAATCATTAATTCCTTCTATTAGATGTACCTTAGGTAACAGCAATCTGACTGTATTAGTTCAGAAGTTTCAGACACAGATGCATACTGAATCACTAAAAATGTTTGGAAGGTTTTTGCTGTCGTCATTTCCCTCACTAAGTCACTCAATACTACACCTTGAACACTGCATGTGTATTGTGAGATGATTACTGAGGTAAAACACTCTGATATGCTGCTTTTAAAATATCTAACCAAATGATGGATCAGTGATACACTCACTATACCAATGAATACTTTGATCAGTCGTGCACTACTTCTCTAGGTGCAAAAATGAGGTAATTTCGAAAAATTGGATGAACTATCAATTTATCCTGTTTCTTGCTTCCATTATCAATTAAATCCATAAAATGAGCAAAAAGAATGATGTTTATTCTGTAATACTACATTTTCATTAATTAAGTAATCCATTACAAAATGATTTATAGATGTAATTGGTATTTGTAAATAATATAGCATCAATATGTTAAAAAGTAAATACACAAGAGTGAAATTTTCAAAAAACAATATTTTCACATAAAATTCCTATCAGATATAGTTGAGCTTATTAAAATATAAAATTTTTTCATATGTTTTAAGTACATCTATGGCAGAGGATGTGTTAATTGCTTGTTATTGTGAATTGTTAGAAATTCAGAAATGAGTGGCAGTCATTGTTTAACAGAATATCTAGTAATTACTCAAACACAGCAAGAGATCACTTCAGCAGATTTGCATATTGCATTTGCATATTGATATTTTGTATGTTTCTGGCTAAAATAAGTTAGAACACACATTTAATCAATTAATTAGGTATGTATTTATGTTTGAAAATACATACATACCTAATTCTTACTGATAATTTAAAAAATTGGAAAGATTATATTTAAAGAGAAAATTGATATGGCATCTAGAAAAATGACCTATGCCTATTAAAAATGACCGATTTTTCTAGATGCCATTAGTTTAGCCCTGACCATATCTGTCACCACACAAGAGAAGCTCATAACATCAGGTCAAATATTGAGAGTTACCAGACAACTTTAATAAATTTTTCTCCATCCAGTTTTCTTGACATGAACAGTAACAGTTCTTTTAAGATTACCCAACTATTTGCCTGGTAAAAATGCCTCTCTAGTAATGACAGAATACCTTGTAACAGATTACACGAACCAAGAAAAATATCACAAACCAGAAAGTATTATGCCTAGGTATAATTCAAACATCCTTTGAATCAAAGATATTTAGAAGTAACTGCCTAATTTCTGCAAGTAACAGTCAGACAATAGGTGCATACCAGAGTTCTTCATTGCATAAATTTGTATTAAAAGATTACCCTCTCAGTTCAACGAATGGGCAACAATCTTCCATAAAATCCAAATATGCATTTAAAATGGGCCAAACTCAGGTGTATTATATTAGCCAACCAAACAGCCTCTGAATGCTTTGAAAGTGCAGTATTGACACAAACATTTGCATCACAATCATGCCATATTCCTCTATTCAATATCCACATACATCTTACTCTCATTTACTCAAAAAGAATGACTTCATTAATGCAACTGAAGTTCACTATAATAGAGTATTTATTCAAATGCAGTTGAGTCCTGAGTGACATTAAGCGCAGACAGAAAACACCCATTCCAACTATATTAGACACTTACAGCCAATCTGTGCATAGTTGCCATAACTTGGAGCTTCATTTAACCAGCCAAAAAAATTATAAGAATTGTCAGTGAGCCTACTGTGCTTTAATAAAATGTATTGAAATATTTTTTTCATCTTTGTTTTAATGTGATAATAGAATTAGGATAACTTTCCAAAGTAACTTCATCAAGCTGATAAAGCCTCACAGATGAACTGTGATGATTGATGATTGAGAAACTGGGTAATTATACACCCAGATAAATTTATTACTTGAGCAATTTTTACCAGGAATGGGTTACTTTAAAAAAGTCTCCTCCTAAAAAACACTGAATGAGCAATAATCTAACACACAATGTAAACACTGACCCTATATTGGCTGTCCTAAAGGAAGACCACCGACCCAGAACGGAGCTTGGTACAGGAGGAGGGATTTCCATCATTTCTTGCAACGATTTTACTAGCTGGTTTCTGAAATCGAAGTCAGAGAAGTGCTCCAAAATATCAGCAGGTGGGAATACCTCATGCAAAGATACCCTTCAAGTGGATTTTCTAGCAGGTAGTTCCGAGCTAAGAGGCTAATGATCATTCATAATTGGATTCACTTGGCTACAAATGTCACTATTAATACCTAAATAGACTGTTAGCCCACTATAATGAATACAGCTCTCTTACTATTTTTTGGTAACAACTTTTACACGAATGTGAATGGGAAGCAGCAGGTTAAATTGTTATAGCCTTGTTTCAATGGCCTTCAAGCAAGCACATAAAAAAATTGATGATCTTTGACTTATCCTAAACAATATCACTTGAAAATATCTTTGTTTCTCTTAATTAACTCAAATTAATCAACAGTTATCAAACAGGTTCTAAAAATGTTGAATGTGCATGAAGAACTTGAAATCAATAGGATGTAACCTAGGAATATTCTTAGTTGAAAATTAGTGCATGAAAATATCTTTTTACTCTTTCCCCTAACTTCACATCATGAATTATTGAAAGGAAGGCAAAATGGTGGACAATTTATTGAATAATTTCCAATGTAAAGGATTAAATACATTATTCTAAGAGATTACCATTATAATGGACTGAAGATGTGAATGCTCTCTAAACTTATGTTTTTAATAAAAAGTAGAAAATAAAAAAATAGACGTATACGTTGCTAAACCATTTTGCAGTGAATAAACTTTTAAAAATTTCAGGCATACTTAAGATATCATTCATCCAAACTACGTGATGAAAAAATGAAGGAATTATGTAGGAAGGTTTTCATATGTACACCATTTTAACTGAGAGAGTCCAGTTGATCAGAAAGTTTAATGCAATATTCTCTTGAATGGATGTAAGCTAATTATTAAGGGGTGGGTAGTTGGAGTGTTAAATGATCTTCATATGAGAATTTAATGAGCACTCATTGCAAAGTGTCTCAAGTCTGCAATCTCTAACATGTTTATTCTTAAAGGAAACCATGAGTAGGGTTGCGGACCAGTTATTAGCTTACTGGAAATTAGGGCTGTAAATTGGCATTAAGTGTTTTATTACTCAATCAAGCACCATTTCAAAGTTAAGAAATATTTCATTCACCAGACGAAATAGCAGGATTTTAAATAATTCCGTGCTTGAAAAAGTTGGGTGCTAGGTCTCTAAGGACTATCGTATGTTTACATGTTATTTTACTTTTTGCATAATAGAGCAATGGTATTCATGGCAAATAATGTCACAATCATGGTCTTGTGCTTTTTTAGTGCAGAATCGAAATATGTTCTTCCAATATGTTTCATGACTATCTTCACATTTCAAATATAATTACAAAGATAGTAAGTATGTAGTATAAAGCTACTCAAATTACCACAGAATGTCACCATGACATGAAGATTAACTCTTGATGGCATAAATGCAAACAATAAATACACAACCCTGTTTTTTTGGTTTGACTGATTTGAAGGCTGGTGGACGGGAAGCTGGTTGGAGGAGCTCAGCTGGGTTACTCAGATAGCTCATTGGTTATGAAGGGAGGCCCTGACAACTGAGGAGTTTGGAATCTATATGGCTGATGGATAGGATGGTGAAATATAGGACTTCTAAGAGGAATTGATGAAGAGCGTAGAGAAGCCCTGCATCAGTATCAGTTTACTCTTAACTAAATTACCAAAAGGACTGAATTTTTACTTCAAATTCAACACACAGAGTATTGTACCTGAAGTACTATCCACTAAGCACCCAAGTAGTAACCAAGATTCCACTTAAAAAACTCTGACACTTCCAGCATTGAAACCTCCAATTCATCGTCCAATGTCCAACACCAAAATGCCAGTGAAGTCAACTTGGGTGCTCCACCAAGTTAATTCTCCATTGCTGCTGATGTATTGATGGCTAAGGTTTCCATTGGCTTTAGAACTGAATAACTTTAGCATTGTATAGATCCTGAATAGACTAAATATACTACCAGTGCACAACTGGAAAGAATGGGACCTTTCTACATAATCACAAGCTTATTTTTCTCACCTGTTGACCCCAAAAGCTGTCCTTGGTCACTTAACTTTGTTTTTTGGAAACAACCACAATGCATCTATAAGTGGAATTTTTTATGAATGGCATGTGACTTTTATTAATGATTCCAAAATCCCTTTGCTTTCTGGTCCTAAGTAGTTACGAAAACCATGGGCTTCAAAGTGCTACCATTTGACAAACTAACACAGTGTAGTTCTTCTAGTCTAACGTTTAGAAAACATAAATGGCAGAATAAATAATTCGCCGAGAAAGGACAAGATCGTACATAAATGGCAGAAGTCTTCTGGAGGGTGCAATTTTAGGCCCATAGCCTTGGTAGGGCATCCAATCTCATCCAATGTCCCTGCCATTCATAGGCCCTCATTTATGTCTCCTCCTCGAACCTCAATTTCCTCCCCCCTCCTCCAACAGCCTTCAAATTAGGGAACCATAAGCTCTCTCGGTTACCTAATACCATCTGACTAAACTTTCTAAAAGGTATCTTGGGGCTCTACCTGGGGCATTTTTGGACCCCAGATAAGTTTCAAATTGTTCACTTTAATGTTAATTTATTCAATAAATATTTAATTTTTTAGGCTGATACCAATTGTGGCAATATAAAATAAATGCAATGATAATGCAATAACTCCTAAAGACCATGGGCATAGACGGTTAATGCCAGGAAACCCTGACAGACAGAAAAGTTTTTTTACCAGTTTTCAACAGTCATTAGTCAACACAATATACCTGAGGTTAGAGGAGACCCCAGATTAAAGAAAAGGGTTAAGCAGCTCTGCTATCACAACAGCAAGACTTTAATTACATTAATGTGCAGTAGAGTGGTCCTCATTTTTCTAAAATATAAATTTATTTTGGGACACCCAAAAATTTTGTTTCCCTTAGATATAAAATAAATTGCAAATAAAAATATTGCAATATTCACAGGAACACTGATATAAAAGTCATGTAGGATTAATGAAGAAAATAGTGAATAAGATATTTGATTTTCTAACAGACAACAAACAAAGAGTATTAGCTGATGGCATTAGTTCCAACATAATAACAGTGACATCCCACATCCTTCAAGGGAATAAGTTAGCCTCCCTTTTATTACTGATTCATACAATTGACACTGACTCTAAAATAAGAAGAAAAATTAGATTATTTGCAGATGATTCCAAAATTTCCAAAGAAATTACCACAAATGCTAACTTAGCGATTCTCTAATTGAACTTACACAATGAAATTACAGACTGTTGAAGTATGCATTTGAACAAAAAAAGATATTAAGAACCACCCTACTGTATATTCATTTATTTTTACTGACATGATGGGAAGGGATGAAAACATTCCATAAATTTATATTTTTATAAGTAGTTTTTTTATATTCAATTAAAAGTGTACAAATATCTCACAGTTGCAATCAATTTCTTTAAATGCTAAAAGTACAAATTCACTGCAAGTATGGTGAATAAATAATAAGAAAGTGAATTTCCAAAATTTAAGGAAGAGACAGGGAAATCAATTTTTTACTGCCAAAGAAAAGAGATCATCCAGTCTAATTCAATTAATAAGTGCCATAACTACCAACATTTAGTGCCCAAATTTTACTGTGGTAAAAATGTAATGTAGCCTACTTCAAAGTCATGCAAAAAAAAAAATAGTCAATAAATAGAGTTAAAATCAGCTTAATGACATGATTCAATTACTCATAATATGTAAAATATTATAATATGCCCTTAAAAATACACTCTGAACTGACTGTTGATAATACTGATGATGATTCATTATCTCCAAATTATATGTTACAAATTTTACAATTTGTCCCTTGAATTTCAATCTAGTTACAGCTGTGCAAATTTAAATATTAGAGTACCCTAAAAATGAGCCATACACTGAACTTATTTGCAAATAAAGTATTACATAATTTGCAGGATGTTTATTTAAGAAAATTCTCCACAGATTTAACTTTATGCCACTCCTGAGTACTTGAAGGGCATTTCTGCACAACTTTATACTTCAAGGCTCTGAAAATCATTGTGAACATAAATGTAGTTTATATATGCTCAGATACAATTTGTATGTGGGGGAGGAATGGCCATTTTTGCTGTGTGGAATATTTTATTCAATATCTTCAGGTGAAAGAAAAGAAAGTATCTACAGAAACACATTGAAGAAAACAATAATATATGAAAGTTGTCAAAAAATTCTACCACTATATCTAAAATAAGTAAGTTTTTGGCAAATATGTCATAACTTAAAATGATAGAGAACATATATGAAAATGAAATGATGAAGAATGGATGATACAAAAGACTTGATGGACTATGCTCTTCATTCAGCACACAATTTGACTCCAAAGAAGGTGATGTCTTTTTTAAGCCCCTTAATATACATAGTTCATATGTAATACCTGATCAAATGTTCCCTAATTGAGATGAGGGCACTAATAAAAATACTTGTAAGAGCTTCACAAATATGTTTTTCCACTTATTTAAGTGTATGTAATTCATGATAAGTTTTTCTGAGAATAAGTTTTATGAGTGCTATAACCCTAAGATTACCCATTTATATAATTAATGTATCTCTATATTTCTTAATAGAGTAAGAAGAAATGGTTTATTCATGGGGAACACGGAATATAAAAATTCACTTTTTTACTTCTCATATAGTATTTTCCATAATAATCAAGCTACTTAGGATTTATAGCAGCACAGTGAAGATATATTATATGGTTACATCATCATTTGTATTGGTTGCAGAACCTATAACAAAATATCTAATGAGTGCTATTTACAATAACTTTAATGTTTCCTGAAGCTTTCAGTTATAACTTAAACTCTCACAATAATTAGTTTTTTTCCTAAATATACTTAATGATCCTTACAGAAGAGATGAGAGAATTTGCTAGCAGAGCTTACAAATTAAGGCCTTCACAAAATACACCATAAAAAGACTGTGATGCTATCTAAAGACTCAGATAAATAAATATTTTTCCTATTACCCTAAGAAAAAATAAGTTTAGACTTATTAAGAATTATATTTTGTACAACTGAAAATATATGGCAGGTTAGATGTATTAGCAATAAGATAATGCATGTATATCTGGTAATCTTTGGGCTCTGCAAGTATTTTTTGTATTATGCTTGCACTCGTAGAACCCAAAGATTACCAGATATACATCATGAGCTGCAAAAATCTACAAAATAAGCTCAAGATAATGCATGATTATCTTATTAATGTTGTTCGGCAGACATTTTTTACAGAAGAGATACTTGATTATGTTTCTAATGATGGTTTTTTTTAAAGAGAATCTAGGTTATTTTTGTAACTAAACTACAAAATTACCAACATACCAACTAATTTACCTTGGCATCTGTAATATTGGAGTTTTATAGCTAAAATCTCAACAATACATGAATACTACAGTAATAGGAAAGATTTTAGAATGTGAGAGATTTCTAGGAATAAGGAGTAGAATTGGGTATAGGCATACAAACTGCTTAGGTCATATAAATCAACAAACAGAACATACACATACTTAGAATGGCTCTGGTAACTGTACAATTGTAGTAACCCATTACAATATCTTCAGTAAATAACAATTTGCCAGCAAGTAACATGCATACTTAACTCTAGCATTCAGTTAGCAGTCTACATATAAGATTAAATGCTCTAAACTTTTCACAACATGCATCTACTACTCCAAATTAATGGAGAATACTCCAAAGTAATGGATTCCTAAAGTGTCAGTTTCAGCCATTTTTAAGTTTGCAGATTAATGACCCTTTGAAGAAAGTGTCTGGATTAATTTACAGAAATAATTTACAATAGAAATAAAATAATCTGTCAGAAGAAATGATAACTGTGAAAAAAACATGTATCTTATGTACTTACTTTGCAGGATAGGGATTTTAAATCAAAAGAACTTACCTCCCATTCATATTTAGGTTAGCACCTGCTGTATAATTCCTAAACAATGCGGACATGGACTCTGTACCAGTCATGTTAATTGTTGAAGCATTACGCCTCATGAACTCCATAGCATCCTTCATTGTGAGCTTGGAATATGTTTCAAGGATCTTTGGCTCTGCTCCACCTTTGTGGTCCCTCACAAGCCACTGCCTCAAGTAGCGATTGTCAAAGTGTTTGAACCTGTAAAGGGGAGGAAGGTTTATCAGAGAGAGTTTGCCCGCTCTTCGTCACAAAAATTACGGGGGTTCAGGCAAGCATTTTACCTAAAATTGTGATCTGGGTGGTTCAGACTTACACTTATTAAAACTCAGAAAGAAATGGAGAGGTATTCTTTGCATGTCGTACAGAGCTTGTATGCAAAACCCTTTCCCAGAAGATATTATCATTAATTTATGAGAAAAAAACCACAGCAGAAACCTTTTCATTGTATAGTTTAAAATATACTGTTTTCACTTACCATTCCTAAAATTATTTTTAAATGTTATCAAAATACAAAACTTGCACATTAATCAACGAAAAAAATTTTATGAGCACTTTTGCAAGACACAGGAGCTACTTGCAAGCTTACTTCAATTGAATCAAGACATTTTCACTTCAATCATAACAGTATTTTTTTAATAAATTAAAAAATAAGATGAAGAGGTGCCTTAAGTTTATGACCATCAATTTTTATGGGAGAATGTGCTTCTTCAAAACTGTTTTGCCAAGTAATGATATTTATAATAGATAGCAATAATATAATTTTCTTCATGTTTCACCCATTATGTAACATGGTATTTGAAGATGAATTTAACCCTTCAGTGGGCGAATTTTTTTTCATTTTCAATTTCATTTCCAAATTCAATTTTTTTTATTGCCCTAAAATTTTCAATTTTTTTGTAAAATATTTTTACAAGCAATAAGTTTAGACTAATATTTATCGTTTATTTAGGTTTTTTTTACTATGGAACATATTTATACCTAGTCATTAGTGGAAGAAAACCTGATGTTATTGAAAAGTCGTGAAATATTTTGAGCATCGAACATCCACTGACAAAATTTATATAAACTATCCGACAATTTCAATATAGCTGATTATAATATAATTATGTATAAATACTATATAAATAGTATATACAGTAGCAACTCGATAATACGAAGCACGAAAATACAAAGTTTCGATTTTACGAAGCAAAACTGTTGGTCCCGACGAAAAGCCTATGCTAAATACATGGCACTATTTGAAAATAGGAAGTTTCGAAAATACGAAATTTTCGAAAATACGAACCTCGGACCCAGTCCCCACAGAGAAACTGAGTTCGTTTTTATGAACCATGGGGGGAAATCACATCAGAAAAGTTCTCTATTTGCCAACGAAGACACCTAACAAATCAGCGTTGCGGAATATATTCTATCAATTGGGTACAATGTGTGAATTTTAGTACGTTTATCTCTCACAAGTGCCTGAGTCACACAGTTATTTATCAAGTTTTAATCGTAGATTATTTAGCGCGTGACAGAGAATATGGTAGCTTGAGGAATGTTTTCCCTTATTTTATTTTTGTTTCAACTGTTAGCTGCACTTCCATAAAGTAAATAATTCTCTTTTGGTTATAACTCATGCATGTCGCCACGTACCATTCAATGCCATGTGCTATTAGCGGCAGTCAAAGGAGCATTTCACCAATGTGCGAAATTCCACAGAGAAAAAAATCATCCACCCTGACCAGGAATCGAACCCGGATCCCTCGATTTCCGGCCGAGTGCCTTAGCCAGTTAAGCTACCGAGGCATCCTCTTCCCCTGTGGATTTTTGTGACCTTTACGGGACCAGATGTCCTCGACTGCCGGACATACAATGTAACAATCAGTCGCTACTGAGCGCCAGGGGAAATCCACAGGGGAAGAGGAAGCCTCGGCATCTTAACTGGCTAAAGTACTCGGCCGGAAATCAAGGGATCCGGGTTCGATTCCCGGTCAAGGTGGATGATTTTATCTCTGTGGAATTTCGCACATTTGTGCATTGCAGGTGACTCCATAAAAGTGGAACTCCGTGGCTAGTCCGGGATAGCTTCAAATCTGAACATTTCACCATTTCAATCTGTGGAAATATGGCAGGGGAGCTCCTTAAGTCTCTTGTAATCAGGAAATCAGCTCGACCACAATTTTTCAAACATTTTGACAATGAGAATTTGCTGGTAACATGGATACATGATAAAAAAGCATGGAACATGGCTTCAATCAGGTAAGAGTGGCTAAAAAGTTTCAAAGCCAAAATGAAGAGGAAAGTATGGAAAGTCATACTTTTCCTCGATAATGCAACATGTCACCCTAAAATTTGCCTTGCGAAAGTGAAGCTAGCTTGGTTTCCGGCAAACACAACTAGCATCATTCAGCCAATGGAACAGGTAGTAATTTCATTACCGAAGGTACGATATAGAAATAAAGTGATATGGTGGTTATTAGCATCTGCAGATTTAGCAAATATCATGTCAGAGGTGACCAAAAAACTATCAGTGGGTGCAATAAATTGGATTAATATGGCAGTGAAAGATGTAAAAACATCAACTGTTAAAAAATGTTTTTCTAAAGCTGGATTTCTGCCTGAACTGGTCCTCAGGGCAGGAAAGGAAAGGGAATTCTATCCAATCATATCACACATATAATGCGTATTTACGCATTTAAAGGAATATATGTATAGATAGGACCTTTCCTATTTCAGAATCCGCTGTCGGCCCCGGTAGCAGTGGGGTAAAGTTCTCGCCTGCTAACCTGAGGGTTGCGGGTTCGAGTCCCACCTGGGTAGAATATTATCTGCCCAGGACATGGGTGTGTGTGTTTGTCTCTTGTTAATGTTAAAATACCCGATGTAAAAGGCCTTTGTTGAGCTGTTTTTGGGGTTGAATGAATAATAAAAAAAGAACCAATGGACGTTACAAGCAAATTACAGCAGATAATTGGCCTTAACATGGATGCTGAGATATTCGTGGACAATGGTCTTCTGACGAGCAATGAAGATGGCTCCGTGACAGATAGTACAAAAGAAGATGAAGCCTGTGAATCCGAAGAAGAAAAAGATATAACGGTAATGTGTGAAGAAAACAAAAAGTGCTTCAAAGAAATGTTGGTTTCTTTAAAAGAATTAGCAGAATGTAGTCTTACCAAAGGTAACACGATTTATTTAATATCTTAAATGGGGCTTTCGGCAACTTAGAGAATTGTTTTATGCAGGAAAAAAAGGAGAAACAGACAAAAATAACAGATTTATTGCGTATCTTGTAGATCGGTTTTTATGTTAATTAGTTCAAATAAAATTTTTTTACCACAAAGTGATACTGTTTATTATTACATAATAATTTCGTCTACAAGTAGAATTTGAGTCAAACCAACCTTTAGGGCGATGCACGTTATGGGCATGATATAGCTTTCAAGGTCTTTTTCGAAAGATCCGACCCTGGGTTAAGCGGAAACCTGCCTTGACCGGAAAATATAATGCCCCCTCCAGAGATTTTGCTGAATACAGGTTTCACTGTACACAGAAATATCGGCTCATCCTGATGTATATGTGAGCATCAATTTAGTTACGTAGCGCAAGCGGTGTATGCTCCAGGATAAAAATGGATTCGGCTCCTGAGTGGAATGCAGCGGACTCAATGACGCCTCAAACCCCGTGGAGCATCGCTAATGGTGCCCTTGCTCCCAACAATGGCCTCATACCGGAAGCATTCGGCTTTGTCGAATCTCAAAAACGAGGTAGATTGGACGTAAGGCGCCAACTTTTCATTACCATTTTTTTCAATTTCCGAAGCGGTGGCGTCAAAACATTCATTTTCAATTATCACAACAATGTACGTTAATGGGATTAAATCGTAGGATTAGTATTTTCGATACATTAATTCACAAATTAATGCAAAAGATTTTACCGCAATGCAATTTTTAATAGTGAAAATTACACGTAAGGCTGTTAAAAGCACAAAGGTTTAAGAGTTACTCATTAAAAAGAATAGTGAATATGGAATATTGCCAGCAAATTACTTCTTTAATGACGAGTCTAAAATAATTTTTCTAGTCTACTTTTTGCCATAAATGCCTTTTTTTCGAATCCCCAGCTCTATCCACTGATTTTAAAACAACCCACAAATATTCTCCGTGACAACCTATCGGCGCTATACCTCTGCATTAGCAATTTCCAGTGTCATTTTTCAATTTATTTAACGTATCTAAAAGAAATATAGTGACAACAGTATGATGCGCGATAAATCATATATTTCAGACTGCCGATAAGTTTAAAATGTGCAATGGGCCGAGTCCACAAAGCGAACTTATGAACACAGTATTAGAATGGCCGCTCTCCAACAGCAAGGCTATGCAGCTGTCAAAATCGAGTGCTAGGACACCGAAATTGACATAAATGGCGTTCATCTCCTAACCGAAATCCTGAGGACTAAGTTTAAAAGTTTGTAAAAATGTATGTAAAAGCTCTGTCGCAATAGCTCTCCATCTGCTCGCTTATTGGTCCATTTTTCCAGTTATAACGACTCAATGGAGGAAAAATAACCGCACACTCGCTAACATTTCTAAGAAAAGTTTGACTTAGATTTAACACTCTAAACAAAGTTACTGAAGTGTCACTTGTTTTTTTTAACTACGTAAAAAGCTCACCAGAAAAATGATTGCACTTGCAAAATACACATAATTCAGGTCAGTTCCTTCCATAATAAATTCATAAAATACATTTGAAACTTACTTGTCTCTAACATGGTAGTTGCCGTGGTGACCAAGTATGTCTTCTATCCCCGCCATTATGTGATCGATGCACTGCAAGGAAACGGTTGATCAAAATAAAATAATTTCTCTGTGGAGGTAAAAATGATCAATTTTACACTGAATTGAAAATTTTCCAAACAAGATGTATAATAAAAATTACACACAATTAAAAATTACTTCGAGTATAAGGATAATTATCGTTCAACTGTAATGTAATTAAAAACTACATTCTGAAAAAATGTCTTAAGCTATCCATAAATTGCAATCTCCCTCTTATTTCTCAAAAAGTACATTTACGCTTTCCAAGTAATTATTAATCTATTTAAATGTGAATCTCTTTTCACACTCCATTTCCACTTCAAGCAACAACCGAAGAAAATGTGGTCATATAAATGCGATCCAAAGCACTGAAAATAATTTAATAATTTTATCTCGCGCATACTGCGAAACACGAAGGAAAAAATTTCACAGTAAATAAGTAACTAAGGAAGGGTTTAACTTCATAGTAGCCGTCAAGCGACGGTAGGGTTAATATTTTCGATACATTAATTCACAAATCAATGCAAAAGATTTCACCGCAATGCAATGAATAATTGTGAAAATGACACGTAAGGTTGATTAAGGTACAAAGGTTTAAGAGTTACTCGTAAAAAAGAATAGTGAAACAAAAACTAATTTTATACGACCATCAAATTGATAAGTCTCAAAATGGACATATATTTTGACATATTTCATGTTTTTCTCTTAAGGATGTAATGTTGTTTCAAATTCTACTATTAATTCACAGTGATAAGTATCACAAAGAGGAGGAAGAAAGTGTCGAATGTAAAGAATTTATTAAATCACATCAGGGCATAATAAATGAAGACATACTCTTTCGTGTATCCTCTCGTTCATGGTGGGTTTCCTTTTTTCCGCTCGCTTCACGTTGAGGATTTTGACAAGCGGCTTGATGGTTATACCCTGTAATAAAAAAAAACGTCAGAATTATACAAAAACATCCGAATTTGATGCTCGACAACGTAACAGCTTACCAACATACCCATATTTAAACGTAGCTGCGGGCTCTAAATTAAACAGGAGAAGAGATAAGAAAAATTAAAGCAGAAAGCTCCGGAAACTACCAACAGGAAAAGTGTTTCCTATACCGGCAATCGAACCACGGAACTTCCGCTATCCGGAAAATAATCAGTCTAATTTCCAAAAAATTAACTGGAAATCTTCACCGAGTGATGAAATATAAATGAACCTGTGTATGGCAATAAATATTTAAGAATCATCTTCAACTCCGAACATAACTACTTTATAATTATGCTTCGAAAAAAAACTTGGATAGGAGACTGAAGACTTCTAAAAATGACTCAAAATTTTGTTTGTCTTTTTTCCTCATTTGAAGTAGACATTAACTCAGCTCTATTTACGTGCAACTTTAAATTTAATTAATCTCAAAGAATTATTGACCCAAAAGAAAGTGAGTATGAAACAGAAATACTTATGTCAAGCCTAAACAAAATATTGCATAAAGAGCTGCCCACTTGGGCCACGCCTTCAATAATTGTCTAAAACTTTACTTGAAACACCCGCAGGTCTAATGAGCTCGTACGTGTTTCATGCTGTTCAGGTAGATCTGGCCTCAGGATCACTTATTCCAAATATTCTGAAAACTTAAGTATAGACTATTTGAAGTGCATTTTATGAACTGAGATGAAAAACAAATAGATTTTCAAGGCTAGTTATACTGTAGTTCTGCCTTGAAAGTGGAAGTTTTAACATGTACTACTTAAGTGATTGCTCACATTATGACAAAAAACATCAATTTGGACGAGAAAGTATATTTAAGGAAATAATTCAAATTGTATATCGGAAGCTAAATCCCCGGGGAAACTGAATAAAAGTGAAATGTGGGAATCCTAACACCTATTTCCTAAATTTTACAGCAAACTTCTGTCGTAATCGAAGTAAGAATGCGGTAGTTCCACACAATTATTCACTGTCTAAGGCTCATGTGATTTGGCAAATGTGACAATTAAAAACATATTCGTGGAATGATCTGCGTGTATCGTTTGCTTATTTCGGTTATCAATGGGTAAAACATTTCATCTGCGTACGCAGGATTTTATAAGCCAAACAAATAAAAATATGTAATTTAGTATCGGTGTTGACTCATATACAACAACGCCACCTTAAAGTCACCCTCTACGCGTTCAGGGCGGCTACTGATATCCAATTTTTAATTTTCCCAGATATTTACCTGATGGATTTACCAATTTCCCTAACCAATCGCCAAAAGGACATCTAGTATTGGAATTTTTTTCGGCCGAATTAAATTTTCTACAGCAGTTTTAAACTTCCTAAAATTTCTAATCATCGTCTCGTATTTTTAGAACTGCAAGCATGTATTTACTATAAGACAGTGTGCTCCAGCTACCTCTCAACCTGAGTTTCGGAAGTTAAAATAAAACGTGAGGTAAAATTTTCCGTACAACAGAGCCTCGGATTCCTTGTGATGAGCGTAATACATGATTTTAACACAACTAGGCAAATATCACAATAAGGATATTCAAAAGGGATACATTGTACGTCTGATTCACAACTAAATAACTAAGATTCACTACTAATAAGATTCACAACTGGACATTTCACGAATTGATGGGGCTAATTTCATGCACGTCAGCGACGGACTTTAGTTTCAGTTGGTGAAGTAAAGGGCGGGAAAGACTGGCCGATAAACACAATGGTAGAAAAATAACGAGGACTCATATCCCAGTTTCTCCCTGACTGTTACGAGGATTCCCTGACTTTTCCAGAAATTCAAAATTCCCTGACAATTCCAGGTTTTCCCTGACGATCACCGTACCTGTACTGTACTGTCCTGTACTGCTCATGGTACTGTACTGAACATGGTACTGATCACTGTATCGTACATACCCTGAGGATCGTACGAGTTGAATGTTCTTCACCGCCGTATGTCTGACGCGTGGGCTCACTCACCTGGAAGAATACGGTGAAGTAGATGACGGCAATTGTCGTCGTGACGAACATGGGCTGAAGGTGGACGTGTTCCTTGTCGATGAGGAGCACGAGAGCAAAGGCGACAGCACCCCGAAGGCCACCGTAAGACATCACAAACTTCTCCACCCTCTCGAGCTTGTGCAGCCGGAAGCGGTTGGCCACGGCCGAGAGCAGGATGACGCCTGCAAGGGAGGAGAAAACGAAACACGATCGATTCAGGACATCCACAGACAAATTATAAAAATAATAATAATGTTTATTTTCTCCGGGCACATTACCCCTAAGAGCACCAATAATACAATATGTGGTGAGCACATTTGATACATGAAAATACAATACATCGAGATTGAATGAAATATTTTAACAACAAAACTTCAATAAAGTGGTTCAACATAGTGTTAATAATATACTACAAATGTTATGCAAGTTTAAATTAAAAAAAAATGTGGATATTTAAACACACTTAGATAACAAAGCAGTTATAAACGCAAAACAAATTATTGAATTTTGACATAGAATATGCGACAGTGATATACATAGACAAAGCGAATTAGAATTTGATTTCTGTGCATTGAAGGTTGTGTTAAAGTTTGAGTTTGAATGATTGTGGGTTTTGAATGTTCTTCAGATCTTTGGCGAGAAGATTCCATAGTTTTGTGGATCTAACCAAAAGAGATTTATGATATTAGGTAGTTCGGTGGGCGGGACAGTAGAGATTGGATTCTTCACTTCTTGTGTTCTTAATTCGGGACTGGGGTTGTTTTGTAAGCAGGCCCAGCAAATATTTTGGTTCAGAAACAGAAAATAAGGAAAACATAAAAACACACAGCATGTAATTACGCCTGTCTTTGACATTTAACCATGAACTTATTTCCTTGTACGAAGAGGCGTGATCACCATATCGAAGGTAGTAGATAAATCTAAGACATGAATTTTGAATGCTCTGAAGTATTTCGTTGAGCTCTACAGAGAGATTGCCAAAAACGAGGGAACATTAATCTAAATGAGGGAATACTACCACAAAAGATGGAGGGACGACACTGAATTCACCCGTTGGAATGGTGTTCACCCGCAGGTACACGTGAGGGCCGCAAAGAAGAAGCTGTTTCATCTCCCGGCCCTCGCGGTACGTGCTGGTAGTTAACCGGGCCATCACATCCCAAAAAGTCAACATTATTGCAGAAAAGTAACGAAACTAAATGAGCCTATACTAATACAAGAAGAAATCGAGATCACTAAAATGCCAAAAACAATGAAAATAAAAGAAGGATACCCTTTTCATAGTGTTTGAAAGAGAGTAGTACTCCGAGAAATAGCTAATATACATGGAGCAAGTTTGCGGGACAAGTTAGGAGGTCAAAAACTTAATCCGATACTTTCGAACTAGAATTAGGTTATAACACCAATTACACTGTTGGCAACCAATAACAACGCACACGGTGAAGACCCGAATGTCTTTCATTACTACACACACATACGCTACTTACATTTCTAGCTCTCGTTTAGACTCCTTTGTTTTCTGCCAGCTAATAATGTCTTTAATATTCTGAAAATACTTGTGAATTTTCCGTGCATAATTAATTTAAATGCAGAAGGAATATGAAGTAATGATCTGTAACATTTTGATGGATATTAGTATTGATGAAGATAAGATAGATAAGAAAAAATCGTAGATATAAAGCATACTTAGAAAAACATTTCAACCGTTTCATTGGACGAAATTCTTGAGCTAAAAATGAGTAAATTTAATTTACCCTCCTCAGTCCTGATGCTTTCCGTCTGCAGAAATGTTTGCATGACTGATATCAAGCGAGAAATTTCCGGGTATCAAGACGTTTTTTGCATAAAAAATACATCGAGACAAAACCAAAAATATAATGAAACGCATCGGGTGCACAGAATAAAATAAAACCGCCCGCATAAAAATCCGATTCATAAGAGGTGTCCAAAAACTAATAGCACAGTGTAACACGAGCCAAAGGAATAATGTGAGAACTGAAGAGGACAAGATTAAGCACCAGATTAAAAATTTTAAATGTCAAAACAATTTTCTTCTATATATATCACGGCACCCCACAAATTGTTGCCTATTCACGATTGATGGTCACGTGACTCGTGACGTCTTTTACTCGTCCATTGCAACTATTCCTAGCGTAACACATCCTGAAATTCTGTCAACATGGCAATCCTGTCCCTTCAATTTTCAGAGCAAAACAAAGACACAACGAGCTGTACGTATCGAACCCAGACGAAAAATTGAGGTCAGGGGTCATTCCCCGGGAATTTTCAGGAGTGCCCCACACTCCCCCTCTCTCAACAACGAATCGGCACGATGGGAGGACAACGACCGCGAATCAGGAAACAAAAGAACGACTCACTGTCTCAAAAGAAACATTTGAACCAAAAAGGCGAATGAAATTACGAGCGGCGACACTTGGGGCAGGACCAACTCACTACGAAACTAGTCACCCGACTGGGGCGCCACTGGTACGGACTCGGTGAGTACACGCAACTGTTTCACCAGAGTCGTTGCAGGTGGGTGCGCTGAATCCTAAGTACAGACGTGATGTAATAATACCCTGGGAACTAAGTTTCTCTCTCTCTCTCTTTCTCTCCCCCTCTCTCGATGTCATAGCGATGAAATATCCATCCAGTAAAAAGTATTTGCACCGGTATGCCTTTTTCAGGGCAAAGTAACGAGCGCATAACTTCTCGTTACCAATAGGGACATCATACTTTCATAGATTAATGGTATTGAATTAGTTCCCTCTGGTTCGCAGAATTCATTGCCTCCAATGAGTATAACATTCCAAAAATAAAACAAAAAGATCTGTGCAAAAATAAATAAAATGTCTAAACGGAGATAAAACTTTGGCAAGAGAGAAACTCCATGTAAAAATACAATTCCAAGATAGACAAAGAGATTAAAAATAAGACTCTACGCTTAATGTCCAGAGCCATAAGTACACGAGTCAACCAGGCCAGGATAAAATGAGAAGAGGATAACCCTTATATTTATCTGAGCGCAAAAATATCCGTTTTTGGAAAGCATGTTTTATTAACAGCATGGGAAACTTTATAGTAGTTTATGATAATTATTTTTCATTGAAAAGTTTCAGCGATCAGAAAAACAGTTATTTTACATGTATGCTCATTATTTGGGTGTAAAACAGTCAAAGAAAGCTTAAAAGGGAAGGATGGAAATCATACTCACTTCGGCCGGTCCGTATTTCTTTAAAGAATTTCTTCCTTTAGCCGGGCAAACTTCCAAACTTTTTCATCCTGTCTATGACGCCAAATCTCTTTCTTTCCCAGTAATATGATAAACCACATGACGAGATAATAGGCAAACTTTTACATGAATTATTCAAGAACAGAAGAGCCAGGGAGGCCACACACTGCCCGAGAGTAACGTCAGCAAAAAACAATACAAGTGATGCACGAGAACAAGCCATTGTATGTCGCATTCATGAACCTGGAGAAAGTCTTTAACAATATTGAATGGATCACCATGTTCCTGCTGTAAGAAAAACTCGTAATGGATTGCAATGATAGAAGAATTATCTACCTAATATACAAGAAAAAAGTCGTCACAACACAAATGAGAGAAGGAAGACATATAGAAGCTAACATTAACAATGGGGTAATACAAGGATAATACCTCTCACCAGCACTGTTCAACATGTACTTGGAGGAGGCCTGAAGAGAAGCACAAGAAATTGGACTAAGCGGAATAAAGAAAAACGAAGAAGAAATAAACATGCTCCGCTTCGCAGGTGATATTGCAGTCACAGCTGGAAATCGCGATACTCTTCAATGGTCACTGAACGCAACGGACCAAATTCTCCAGGAATACAACACGATTTATACATGACGAAGACTAAAATCACAGTATGTGGAAGAGAGAAGCTGAATGGAGAAGTCCTCTTGAAAGAAGAGAAATGAGAGCAAGTGGATTACTTCGCCTATCTTGGAAGTAACATAACGTGGGACGGAAGAAGTTCAACGGACATCAAGCGGAGAATGACCCAAGTTAAGAGGGTGTTCATGGAAAAAAGACAACTTCTGTGCTCAAAGAAGAATTGGACTACAAGCCGGAAAACAGTATGTCAAAAATCTGTTTGGAGCATGGCAATATGGATCACAAGCATGGACCATTGGAAAAGCAGACCAGAAGCCTTCCAAACCTAGTGCATGAGGAGGATTCTGAAGATAAAATGGGCGGACAAAATAAGAAATCATGAAGTTTACAGAGGGATGTAAGAGGTAAGAACAATATGGAACATTTTACAGCAAATAAGAGATAAAATGATTTGATGCACCCAGAGACGCAATGGATTTGTAAAGAACATAGTTAAAGGTAAAATAGAGGGACAGGTTCCCAGAGGAAGACCCAGGAATAAGTTCATGGACCAAATAAAGAGGAAAGTACATAGGAAGAGCTACCAGGGAGTAAAAGAACTATTATTAGATAGGGAAGGGTGGATGGCTGCAGTCAACCAATCTTAGAATTGAATGACCAATGAAAGAAAAAATTCATCACTTGACTAATTATGTATTTCTAAAAATCAATTCCATTTTCTTTTCCCATAAAGATTTTAGGTAAATGAGTGTAACAGACCCATTAGTAGTGATTTGATTCGATCAGGTTTTCATATTAAATTATTCTTCCTGCGTATTTTTTCACCGTGTTTTGAGGTAATATCCTGATCATAAACATAAATACATAGTCACACACTAATAAATTATCCAAAGTGGGAGTGAATTCTCCTCCACTGTGCTCAAATGTCACTATTGATAAGGGTCTGCTAACCTAAAGTCAGAAATAGCGTCCCAGGAGGATGCGAGATGACATGTCAGGTTTTTGTTATGTGTACTAATTTTTGTTTTTAAGAAATGTATTGAGAAACACTGCTACTGAAGTTCTCCAGCCCAATTTCATGCAGTGGAGAGAACATCTTTAATTCTATACACAAGAAACTGAAAAATAAGGCACTCTAGATGATAAATATTTTAATGTAGTGAACTTAATTCACACATAATATTAATAATGTCGTCTTTATTGAGCGATATTAGGACTTAAGAGGCCGCTCTTGAATAGAACACATTTGACGTCACACAGACAACCATGCCCTGGGTAGTGAAAAATCTATAGAGGTGGGACTCAAATACGCACTCCAGCTCCCTACAGCGATTATACTCCGCCGACATACGAGTTAGTGAGAAAAAAATAACAATCCCGACCATTTGTCAGAAAAATGCAGATTAGGAGAAACGAGGAAGATAAGTTAAAAATTCCCCGAGGTGAATAACATGGGGAAATCAGAAGTGGGTAAAAAAAATTAAATAATTTGATGATAATAAAAGTTTAGAGTCCATCCAAGGTTATAGCGCAGTTGAAATAAAAGCAGCCAATCAGTTACCATGTCCAATACCATTTTGGGGAGGTAATTTCACGGTCCAAGAATCCACGATGGTGGCCTTCATTTAAATTATACGACAGTGAAAAAAATATTCACTTTTTCTTTCTTTCAAAGCCTTAACAGTATATTTCAACGGCGCTATTATCTCGGACGGATTTCAGCTAACTAGGACAGGGAAGTGAGCCTTGCGCGAATATACCTGCGTGAGCACATAACATTTAGCGGGTGTAAGGGTACTATGCACCCCATTTCGCGGAACACGACGAATGTACTTTTCGACATTTCCAAAGCCCTCTCACCCGTCCAATACGGAAATAGTTACATACAATTCGACGACTAAATAGTCGCCTTTACTGTATCAAGGCGTACTCCTAGAATTTCCTCTGGCATGCTTTGCAAATATAGGCCGAATTCGGAAAGTTAGTTGAATTAATAATAATCATAGATTTCTTAAAATGAATAAAATGAAGGGCGCATTAGCGTCGAAACGCGTTGTACCAATAAAAAATCCAGTGGACATTGCTAAGTTCTATTCAGTTTTATTCAGTTTCATAATGATCCACAACATCTCACCGGACTTCGTTGAACTTAGATTTATTACCGAGAAACAATGTGAAAAATCAATTTATATGACAAAAATAGACAAGTCTGTAGCTGGCACGAGGTTAGCACGCATCGGTACACAGCAAAATCCTTCAGCACAAACGAGTGACGTTGAATGGAATGATTTGCGAGGGCAATATTTTCGTAATCTGCTGGTATGTACAATTTTATGGGTGAACAACAGTCACGGCCGAATTATTTTGTCAAGTTTTGGAGTTCTTTCGTAATAACTATTTAAAATCTAAGATTTTTTCACATAGAATTAAAACCTTTTTATATATACATGTACGACAATCTTGAGTAAAAGGTAACTTTGTTGAAACTTAACCTGAAACTTAAAATGAAACTTAAAATGAAACTTAAAAGTAGCTTGGTGGAATCTTTCCATGATTGAAAGAGACGCACAACTTTGTGTTCTTCGCCATTCTCAGTCATTACTCAGTTGCACAAACTTCCCATACGTCTTCCCCCTGCTATCAATCCCACACCAATCATAGGATTCTACCTCACCCCAATTTTCCTCCCCCTCTCCGATGTCCACAACTTCACCCGCCGGCCTAAGTCAACAGAATAACTTGCACAGACACGTCCTACCTCCCTCAACTTTTCTTCCTCCCTCCCAATCCCCAAATACTTTTTCTCTTATAAACAGCGGCGCAACGGACATCCATTCATTAATGCCTCTGTACCCTGATGATGGCACAACATCCGAAAACGGTCGTTTAAAGTATAATAAATCAGCGGAAAACAGAAAGTTGTGTTATTCTTTTGCTTAGCGTTGTATTGTGATAAAAATTATCTATAGATGATGTTTTTTACACATTGAAACGCCTTGATGTTCAAAATATACCTGCAGAAAAGTACCAAATTCTTACTGTAATTACCGAAGTACAGAGGTTAAACAAAAATAACGGACGCTAACGGAGAAGAGGGGGAGAAGATTATGACAATCCGAAGGACTGGAAAAACAGCGGCACATAACTCACAGACGCAGAGAAAAAACGGCAATGATGTAACGATAACGGAGGACGTCTGAGAGGATGTGAGGAGAATGCAAGAACCGTTTCATTTCACTTCAAATGCTTCGCGTGGAGAATGCTCCCGCTCACCATTTCTCGACGCAACTTTCTGTAACGTCGGAAATGGGATGTGACCGGAGATTTTTCGAACTCCAGCGAGCGAGGATAAACCGCTCCGAATAGCCAAAATACCGAGCGAAACGACCTCCGGCGTCAAAGAGCGTAGGAGTACAACCGAGTTCTAATTTTAGGCCACAATTCTTTCTGAGAGACGGATGGAAGGTAGTTCCGCTTGGCACGAAAGAATAAAAGAAAAGAAAGACAAATAAGTTGATTGTTTGAGCATCGCCCTCACGAACTAAACGAGGAATATAATTGACGAATTATTCCTTAGAAATGAAGATTTATTAGTCTCAAAAAGGTGCGATATTTCTGCACACCGGAGGTAATTTTTTTTATTTTATCAGTGGTATCCATTAAAGTAGAGGATTCGCGAAAGGTATTCATTAACTAGTAACTTATTCCCTTTGAAGATGAACAGAGGCTATATCGCTGACAATAAACTAGAGGACATTACAAACACAATACAGCGCAGCTAGCTACTTAGGCATACAAATATTTGGATTATTGAGTATTTCACAAAAAAAAAAACAAAATTATTCTACACAGATTGGTTGACAGTAGCCCTCCGTCCTTCCCTATTCACGTGGAGAAATTCACGTCGCTTGTTCCATTACTCCGAGGCAGTTCTTTTTAATGTGCCTCCCTCTTTATTTGGTTCATGAATTTATCCATTGGCCTTTTCCTCAGGAATTCTCCCTCTATTTTTCCATTCACTTTATACTTAACAAGCGGACGATGCCTCGAGGTTTATCCAATCCATCTGGTTCTTCTGTTCAATCGTCCATGATGTCATTAGATACTTATACCAATAATTTAAATCCAGCTACTTAGTTCAAAAAAAGGAAGAAAGAAAGGAAAGATGATTGATGACATCAAGGATGGAGGGAGTTAAAGAGAATTGAAGAGGAGAGAAGAAGACAGAGAGAGATGGAGGCACCAAGGACCTGAGAAA
Source organism: Ceriagrion tenellum (assembly GCA_963169105.1). Classification (NCBI taxonomy): domain Eukaryota; kingdom Metazoa; phylum Arthropoda; class Insecta; order Odonata; family Coenagrionidae; genus Ceriagrion; species Ceriagrion tenellum. The sequence continues at coordinate 14,806,063 of OY720639.1, forward strand.
GTAGACAACTAATGATGAAGACTTTGCTTGCCTGCTTTTTTGTGAATAATTGATCAAAGATAACAAATATCACAGTAATAATTATCAAAGATAATGATATTTATCTTACATAACGTTAAGAATTTCTCGTGCACACAACTTCATCACTCTATCCTTAGCTAAAACTCACTTCAAGGATTGTTTCAAGCAGTTACGGCACTAATCCCGTCACAGAAAAATCCGCCACAAACATTCACTAATGAAAAAATTCTCCAATGGAGAAAAAGTTTACGATGAAAAAACTAGCAAAGTAATCTCAGGAATTCCAAGCCAGACAGAAAATATTTTGCGTTGAAGATTTTAAATTTAATCCACGGATGACTTCTTATCAACAAATAGCAGCGAGAACACGCAAAAACAGAAGCCAAAGTAAAAAAAGATGGCTTCGTTTCTTTAGAGCATTGTATTAGTAGCTCAACAAACCTCTATCGAAAATAATGTCTGCACGTTCAAGAAAGAAGGAGATGTGAAAGGCAGTTTTAGTGAAACAATAGTATCATTATATCCGGTGAGATATTGTGGAAAATCATCGCGAAGTTAAAAGAAAGAAATGCTCACTCAGTTATTTGCTCAAAGCGGTTCAAAGCTTAAAGCGTACCTAATGATGACGCTTTGATGAACAATACCCGCATGGACATCAGCGTTAAAATGAAGGGGAAAACATTTGACATTGGAGAGAGAAGACTCCGAATTGGAACATTTTGGGGCCCGTATACCCAAAATCAAGGTTGGATTGGCGATTTGCAATCGGACTGAATAAACTGATTTAATTCGGGCGCTGTACTAGGACTGCGCAGCTTTGCATTGGGCCTGACTGAAGAAGAAGCCCCACGAGACAAAATCGGATGAGATCCCCAAGGCCAGAGAGCCCATCGAAACCAGTCTCCTGCTGATGCGAATTTCGGAGATGGTGAAAAATTGGTTTGAACTTCGTTCCAGGAGAGGCTGCTTATTTTATTCTTCACCCGATTAGCTAGCAAATTATTTATCGATTGCAATAATGCCATGCAACCTTGCCATTTCTGTAGTTTGTGATGGTAAGGGTAAAATTGTGGCCGGGATATTGAAAGACTAGGCACTATTTTTTTAAACATAAAAATCCCTCAAGAAAGCCGATGATTACCAAGGTGACTGTTTCAGCCGAAACGTAGGAACGATTAAGTTACCATAAACACATTAAACTCTACTCTAAACACGCAACACCTCAAAAACTCACTTCGTCATCTCACCTCCCCATAATACATCTCCTTTACCCCTTTACACAGCTCACACTGAAGTAGGTAGATGAGTAGTCAACGTAATTTTTTACGCATAAAAATCCTGAGCAATGAGTAGAAGTGAAATTATGGGGTATACCTCCAGCGAAGAGTTGGGAAACACGTTTATATGGCTGCGAGATACTGGGAAAAAGTGTGAAATAGGTAATTTTGTAAAGGAAAAAACTATCAAAAAACCTGAAAATACGGGAAAAAATTTGTGAAAAGAATTAAGGTAGTCCGAGCGAGATAGTTCCCTAGTCATAAAAGAGACCATATTCGAACTATACGTTTTAATTTCACCAGCTGTAGGACGCATGGATTGAATATTGCATTATTATTGGTGCAATTACATTGTTTTATATGACATAAATTGTAAGTAATTAAATGAAAATATCTAAATAAGTGATTTAAGATTTTCCCGGTGTATTATATTTAAATATCTTTCTCGGGCTTCGCGCCGGGTAATGTTTTCATAATCCAACGACGTTTCGGAAAACGACTTGTTTTCCGTTTTCAAGGCACGTGTTATTTCCGCCGTGACCACTATAACACTAAAATTAAACAAGCTGTTGATGCCCCAACAATGAGGGTTGCGATCCCTATGATTGGCTGACGTGTTCCGCTGGCAGTTGAATCATTTTCTCGTCTTTATAATACATTTGATCACTGGCCGCCAGGTATTACTCAGTTGGAATCCGGTGTCTATTAAAATTATGCGGGTGCAATTGTATCTCGATGGCCTCTTTGATAATGCGGTCCCAGTAACGGTGTGCGCGGCAAAGAATTTTTGCATCGGTCCATTTAATGGCATGATCTTCGTTGATGCTGTGATCCGCCACTGCCGACTTCTCTGGTTGCGCCAATCTATAGTGCCTACGATGTTCTTAAAGCCTGGTTTCAATTGTTCGACCAGTCTCCCCCACATATATTTTGCCACATTCACAGGGAATCTGATGAATTCAAATCTAAATAAGTCTTAAACTTGACTAATTTTTTTCGCGCGGTGCGTTTGAAACCCCTTCAAAACTGAAGGTTTTTTGTGATACCCAAGAACCTACTGCGGTGACAATATGATTAATGTTCAAATATAGTTGAAAAAACATACAAACTACACGCTGTTAGTTTTTTTTACGACATCTAAGTGTTAGAAATACCTCATTTTTACAAGGTCTCTCTGGAGTGCAGATACATACCGTTTCCCATGTTAAAGGGCTGGTATATTTTGGCAAATATCTCCGAAAATAATGTGGCAAGGGGTTGAATTTTTTTTGTCATTCGAAAGATGAGACATTTCTCTTTAAAATGAGACCAAATTCATTGATTTACAAGTAAAATGATATTTCGCTCGGACTACTTTAAATGCAAATTTTGTGGAGTGATATGGAGGGAAGGGGGTGTGGTACTCACTGGCGACCCGGAACACGGAGCAGAAAAGGATGGTGAGTAGGACGAATGGCGTGTTCCACGCGTGCTTGTCGTTCACAGTCGCCACGCCCAAGAACATGAAGATGACCGTCTCGGACGAGCTGCTCAGCATCTTCATGGCATACTTGACGGTCGTGTGTGATTTGTGCGAAATGTTCGCCTCCACGTAGTTCTTCATGGTTATGCCGCAGAAAGTGATGCTGGAAAAGGGAAAGAAAACAAATACTAAAAGTGATGCCGACGACGAGAGGAAAACAAATACAGATGTTATTAATCATTAGTTTTAATCTTAATTTTCGTTGTTTCCATCTTTTCATCAATTCTTTTTTATTCGGTAACGACTATTAATATTTTGAAAGCAATGTGGCGGCACATCGATTTTGCAATTTGATGTATAATCATCTTTATGTTTTTAATCATTAATTGATTTTGAAGTAGAGTAAAGTGTAGAGATAAATAATAAAAGCATCGACAACCAACTTGGATTGTTGGTTGTTGATAAAAAATATCAATACACCGCCATTTTCACGTCATCACGCGTTTTTTTGTGAGTGTAATTCCCAACGCCACAGAACGAATGCCGAATTTTTGACTGTTTAGCCTCTCCGACTTTTGTTTGCGTGAAAAATAGTTTTACTGGTGTATTCTTACATCAAGTATAACATCCCTTTGCCCGTCATCCCTACCACCAGAGGTGAGACTTGCAGAGCAATGAATGATGATCGCCCGCAGGAACACATCAGGTCATTAAGGAAAAAAAATTTTCAACTTTCCGTCAGTGCGGAACCTGCCTGGAGTGAACCAGGCCTTTTAATCCTCAATGACGAAGCAAAAATTAATGCAGAAAAAATGAGACTGTCGCAGGCTAATACAAGAAGCAATTGAAATCAATAGAATGCCAAAGAACATTAAAACAGAAGACGCACACCCACTTCTCATTGATACGAATAGAGTACTCCGAGAAAGAGCCAATATTTAAGCAGCAAGTTTGCGGAGTAGCCCACATTAAGGAAGCCAAATACTTATCTGATATATTTGGTCTGAAAACGATGGTTAGAACACCAGCGATGATGTTGCCTACCATATCCAACGATATTAATGATGACCCGAATAATGTTGATAAGATCCAAAGAAAACAAAGGTACGCAGAATATGCATTAGGCAATGATAGCACATTTTTAACTCAACGACAGCATACCGGAGAACCGAATATTAGCAAAAACACTGAGGACGGCTTCTCGTGATTTCCAGAGCTTAAATTTCCTGGTTTTATAATAGATCGATAAAAAACGTAAACAATACCAAACTTCAGCAACAAAAATATACAAACATTTTTATTTCCTCAAGAAAATTAATTCCGTATTCCCTGATCTAATAAATACTCTGATACCATATATTCGCTGATCTCACAAAGAATGTAATTCTGAGAACTACGTGGAAATTTTGTTCTCATTGAAGTAAAAATTAAGTCCAAAACTAAACTGAAAGTTAAGAAAAAACTGAAGTTAAGATCTTCCTTCCTAGCGATATGACTAGATAATATTTGAGCTATCTTTTGAAAGCTAACATAATAACTAGGACCCATTTCAATTTACATTCAAAAGCACTTTAATGAAAATGAATTTCCCCGAACAGCTTTTGGAAGATAGCAAAAGGGTTTGCCTTTAGATTTTAATAGAATACCACATCATTAATGAACAGAGTTTTTAAGTGGGTCTCAATGAGAGCAAAGAACACTCACTACAAAGGCAAGAAGAGGAATAAATGGTTAGTAGAACGCAAAGAGGCCCTTAGTGAAGACTTGTTTGAGGAAGTGGATGGAACAGTTTCCATGATAGCATATTAAGGAGTTAGGCATAAAGAAATGCGCCAATTAAGTGGAAAAAGTGGTAAAAGCGAAACTGAAATCTTTGTGTCGATGATTTTCGTACTAATAACAACATTACGATCATATTTTATGTACTAAATCCACCAATAAATAGTAGCAGAACACTTTAACATTTCTCAACAATAAGTCTCCGACAAAATGCGAGAAGATATGAAAAACCTTCCAAAGGCAAGTGAATTAACGATGTTTTCTCGTGCTTATAAATCACTAAAATTGAATTTTTTGGGTTCAAGCTGAAAATAACATTAAGAAAAGACTTTTGAATATGCAAGTCAGTAGATACCTATTGGCTATAATAACTATTTCCCATTTTATCGTGCCCTATATGATGAGACAACACATAAAAAACGGTCTTTATTCATTTTATGAGCTCCTAATTTTTTTTATTACAAAAGAGGTCATAAAGAGACAATGTCATGAATTGGAGGACGGTAAAGGGCTTTTAATATAATACACGGTAACGATTAAGGAAAAAGAAATGCAAATAGAAAGTAAAAAATAGGTATAGGAAAGCATAAACAGAATAGCTATAAAGTCTGAGAGAAACTATAGGAATATTTTACACAAGACTTGATAAGATGAAACCATGTAGGAGCTAAAATACTAGAGTTTACAGTGAAAAATAATGAAAGAAACATTTATTTTGATTACGCTAAAAAAGTTCAAGAAAGGTATATACGAAAGTTAGCAATATAAAAATACAAAACTATATTAAATCTATTACGCAACACGCTTCCTAAAACTGAGTTGCAAATATAGGTTGCGGTTAAAAAAGAACCGGCTCATGAAACTAGCAGTTTTATGGCTGGTTATTTTTAACTAATGATCAAGAAAAAAATTGCAGGTAACAGGCAACATTATAGAATAACTAAAACCCTCAGTAGAAGAAAGTTACGTGGTTATTTTTAATGATTGTTTTTTCTCAGAGGACAGGAAGCACGGTTTTAATATATTAAATAACTGCCTCGTCCAACAGTAGTTAAATAACTTCCTATTTTCTGTCACAATTTCTCGGGAAAAGTCGAATTAGACGTACAACTACAGTTCTCTCGGCACCAACCGAGGATTATATGGATCCGACGCCATATTTCGCTAAACTCTTCCTTCTTTTCGCCAATAGTTCTCCCCTTGACGTCATACTCATCATCTCAAAATCATTCAAAACTACTTTATTTAACCAAATATTTACTAAGTATTACTATTTAGTGCCTTTAGCTTATATTTTTAATAAATAACTGTGATAACAAAAAAATTAAAATTAAATAATGAGAGATACATATTGCACTCATTGGAGTAGCTAAAGGCATACAGGGCACATAAATCGCAAAAATGCAGCTTTATTTAATAGCTGAGATTTCCATGAAACACAGCCGATGCAATAACGTGACACAGATGAGCTAGGACAAAATAGCTGGCTACTACTATTCAAGTTGTAACGTGGTCATTGCGCCTGAAGATAGTTTAGCTTTACATTATTTTACTGTGAGTGAACCCTACACTGCAAAACTAAGTAAGGGCAGTGTAAATGAAAAGTATAACTTAGTTATTCCACATAGGTTTATTGACAGGACGACCTAGATTTCGACGAAGCTCGTCATCATCTGGTGATGACGAGCTTCGTCGAAACCTTGGTCGTCCTGTCAATAAACCTACGTGGAATAACCAAGTTATACTTTTCATTTACAATGTTGAGCAAATTCCACGAAGTCACGCCCGAGACAAGGGAAAGTAAGGGCAGGGTAACAATCGACGTTCCCAGGCCAGACGCAAACGCACACTGGCGCTCGCAATTTTTTTGTAAAATATCATTATATACGAGCCAATTACGATGACCAAAAGTAGGTGGTGTCGTTGACGAAAGATAATCCAACCTTACCAACGTCTAATTTTTCCTTAACGTCGATTTAACGTCAGCCATTCAGAGGAGAGCTTATTTTAAATGTTTACTAAATTTCATTTCCTGATTTTCCATGTTACTATTTAACTTCAGGGGAAATATAATTAACCTTCTCGACGCATCACTTGACAGTATTGTTAGCGGACTACATATATTTGACTTTTTAAATCATATAATTAGAGAGTCGGTTTGCAATTTCTAACTACTCCATTTGCCAATGCAATTGGTGTTGATACTCCCGTCATTTGTTGAAAAATCCACCTTGACGGGAAGACGACGGAAAACTGAGCGCCATAATTCATTAACGTCACGTCAGGAATCGTCGATCGTAGCCCCGCGTCCTAACATGACGGGTCGGCATCAACTTGCAACATGATTGAAACGCCGGCAACTCCTCAATTGCACAACCGTGTCATTCCATGGGTGAGCAAACATACACAGTTGTCGGTCGCCTCCCCAAATCACCAACAGGGTTGCTAAAGACCAGAAACTATGAAATTCCATGACTTTTCCGGGTTTTCCAGGCCACAATCTTAATTTTTTCCGGTGTAAATACTATCCGTTTCTTGGTGCGTGTTATAAAGAATGAAAGAAGGAGCGCCGAATATTAATATGTACATGATATACGGAGGAATGAAGTTTTACAGTAGAAAAAGCAAGGCCACTCCCTCTCTTGAGGTACATATATTATTAGGTCTCGGCCAAGAATCGCTTGTACTGTGTCTGAGACGGAAAAAATATTACATCTCCCTCTGCATGAGCAACATCTGAGAGATTATTTTAGGGGGATGATAAATGGCTGACGACCAATCAAAAGCTCTGCTAACTCTTTCAGGCAATATACTCCAAGATCTAAGTCCACACACTAAAAATGCCTAAAATGGTACTTCTGACATGTTGAAGACGGCCGGAAAATAATATTTTGACTTTGAAAATCAAACGCTTATGTAGACTCCTCATCTACCAATACATTTCCAGTGTTTTTCATGTCCATTTTCAATTTACATGACTATTCCCGGTTTTACAGGATTTCCAGGCTTACAGCAACCGTGACCCAACCAGCCGTTTTGGATAAAGAGAAATAATAGTTTGTTACTTTCCAGAAGTCATATTCACCTAATTAAAATTTCTTCACACATTAGTAGGAAAAGCTTAAAGTAACCCAGGGTGGCTACTGATACCCAATTTTTAAATTCCCTGACCTTTCCCTGACTTTTCCCTCATGGATTTACCAATTTCCCTGACCAATCGCCAAAAGGTCACCTATTAATGGAATATTATTGTTCTGCTGAATTTAATCCTCTATAGCAGCTTTAAATGTTCTAAAATTTCCAATCATTGTCTCGTATTTTTAGAACTGCAAGCATGTATGAACTATAAGCTAGCGAGCTCCAGCTACCTCTCGACCAGAGTTTTGGAAGTTAAAACAAAACGCGAGGAAAAATTTTTCGAACAACATAGCCTCGGATTCCTTGTGTTGAGCGTAATACATTGTCATCATGAATTTTAAAACTACTAGGCAAAAATCGCGATAAGGATATACAAAAGGGATACATTGCACGGCTGACTCGCAACTAAATAACTAAGATTCCCAATTAATATTTCACGAATTGATAGGGCTCATTCCATGAAAGTCAGCGACGGACTTAGTTTCAGTTGGTGAAAAAAAGGGCGGGAAATACTGGCCGATAAACGTATTGGTAGAAAAATAATGAGGATTCATATCCCAGTTTTTCCCTGACTGACTGACTAAAATTCCTGGACTTTTCCAGGAATTCAAAATTACTTGACAGTTCCAGGTTTTCCCTGACGATCGCCCCCCTGTAACCTCAAAGAATAACTTTATTGAGGCTACATTCACATTAGAGCATCAATGGTCACAGCTTTTTAAGAAAAACGATCCAATTGCACAAATAAAAAAAAGACAGCCAAAAAAAAGAAACAAAAACATCTCCACGCAAACCGAAGGAAGCTCTTGCCCCTTCTCCTTCTGAAGGTCGACAGACGGGAGCAGGGGTCAAAGACCCGGGGGCGAAACACATCCTGACGTCACGCACCCTCGGCTTAGGAATAAGAGAGCCCTCCCAAAAGGCAGATACGAGAGAGAGATAGAGAGAGGACGCTTTGAGGAAGCCGAGGAAGTAGGATAGGCTCTTCGATCGAGTGTCCTTGAGGAAAGGAGAGGGAGGCAGAGAGGATGAAGGAAACCTTAAAGACTCTAAACCGATTCAAGGAAGGGAAGGGATGCGGCTATGCGCCCATCATATCCCTTTATCGTCTCTCTTCAAAATCGTCGGAATTCCAATATTGAAAACTGTTCACGGCAGATTTCTGGGAGCCAATAACAGAAGCTGACTGCGCTTTTCGCAAGTCTTTCATTCAATCAGAGGATCCAACGCCACGGAGTGAATCAAAACAAATAGAAAATTAACTTTTTTCAAAATTGATCTTTTAAAAAAATTCCTGCATTTGCTAATGAATATTTATGCATGAGAGCGAATGGTAAAGTAATTGAACAAGCGGATGATTTTGAGTACTTTGGTAAGATTTTTGCGAAAGATGGACGGATAAAAGAGGAGATAAAGAGACGTGCGAATGCCGGAAGGAAAGTGGTGCGTATAGCATGTGGATCATATCAAGGAATGAGTGCTTGTCTAAGGAAGCGAAAATCGCCGTTTACAAAAGTGTACTTCTTCCGACTTTGTTGTATGGTAGTGAAACATGGGTATGTCAGGATAGACATAAGAGTAGACTAAACGCCGTGAGTATGAGTTATCTGAGGAGTGTTTGCGGCAAAAGTGGGATGGATATGGTCAGGAATGAGTGGGTAATAAATGAATGTGGGTTAGATGCTTTAGTAATAGACATATATGAAAGGAGTGTGCTTAGTTGGTTTGACCATATTGAGAAAATGGATGAGAGTCGAATAACGAAACAGATATATAAGAGTGAAATGAATGGTGGGAGAGGCAGAGGTAGGCCGAGAAAGTTGTGGTTGAATATGGTGGAGGAAATTTTTAGGAGGAATATTAGGAGTCTTAAAAACAGGAGAAAGTGTATGAAGCAGCGTATGGGGGTAAATGAAGCAAAAGAGGTTAGCAAGGATAGGTCTGTATGGAGGAAATTATAGAAGCAGGGTTAGGTGTACAAATATGTATTTATAAGTGAAACTTGGTGACTCTGCCTACCCCGGAAGGGAACGGCGTGATTGGTATTAGTAAAATTTTGTACCTAAATTTTAGTTTTCAATAAACAATGCACAAATTAGGTACGAAAGTTAATAACGTTTGAAAAATGCCTTGTTTATTGAAAACTAAAATTTAGGTACAAAATATTCAGGTTTTTTCCACGTATATGTTTTTAATGAACACTTTTAAATAGCCGTTGACGCAGGCCATAGCCAATATGAAATCTCCGCATTTTGATTTCAATTATAGCTGTGACTAGTTGTTTACTCAATAAATTAGAGTTCAAGACGAGTCCTTTCATTACTTATCAATTTTCCGGGAGTTTCTGCTTTTCATAAAATGGCAATTTCATTTGATGGAAAAATACTATTTTCCTCGCGTATCTTCCATTGTTGCATAAAATACCATGTGATTAAAAGTGTAATTTTGCGATATAAATATCACGGCAAGTTAATATTTTGTTGTCCATGCAAGATATCGGACATGTTTTTCTATAATTATCTATAATTTGAATGAAACTACACTGATGCCCTCTTACGGTGAAACAGAGTTAAAGGAATCGCCAACAATTCTTTCACCATTCATCAACCAATATTATTTTCCAACTTCTTTCAAACAACCTGTTAATTTATATGTGGTAATCTTTGGGTTCTGCGAGTATTTTTTGTATTATTTGTGCGACAGTTTTGCCGTGCTCTGCTGCCGGCTCCGCCGGGCTTTTTAAACAACACTGGTCTTCTTTTTTATAAACAAACAAATTCGGTATTCGATTAATTTAGAATTAATTAAATGAAAATTAATCCCAAAGAAGTGATTTCCATATATAAGGGAGTTTATATCCATACTCTCTATTTATATTTTGCGGTCTCTTTTCAATTTCCACTGACTCCCTTATAAGCCGCGGAAAGTCACTGCTTTAATAAATGATTTAAGATTTTCCCGGTGTATTATATTTAAATATCTTTCTCGGGCTTCGCACCGGGTAATGTTTTCGTAATCCGCCGACGTTTCGGAAAACGACTTGTTTTCCATTTTCAAGGCACGTGTTATTTCCGTCGTGACCACTATGTGAGAAAAATATTTAAGTATCTGCTTTCTTTGTGCAGCACTTTTGAAGCCTCTCGATGTTAATGGCGTGACCTTCCTCTAACGTAGTGTGATCATCCACGGCACAAATGGTACAGTTTATTTATAAAAAAAGACCATTGTTGTTGTTTGAAAATCCCGACGAAGCCGGCAGCAGAGCACGGCGAAACTGTCGCAAAAATAATACAAGAAGTACTCGCAGAACCCAAAGATTACCAGATATACATCATGAGCTGCAAAAATCTACAAAACCTGTAAATTGACTTGAATATTGAAACTTAATATTTTCTTTTGAGGGCGTGACATATTTGTCAAATCAATTCAAATGTTATTTTAATATTCCAAAGCATAATAATATTTCATTATCTTATACATCTTAGCATTATTAGTTGCTTCTGGTGGCCCGAAAAATGGTTTCGCCCTTAAAATATGTACGTAAAACGTATGCAATAATACAGATCTAGCATTGAGATAATATGAATTTATATTGTGGAATATAATATCTTGTTCCCTAGTCAAAGGCCATTTATTTGAATCCATTCTAATTCTTCCGAAGAAAAAGTAAAAAATGATTCATAGTCAAAGAATAAACAAAAAAGAAAACAATTGAACAAATTTAAGGATTAATAACCGAAAGAAATCAATGTAAAAGTTGACTTGGTAATGGACCATGACTCAACGCATTTTAATCTAATTCATTAAATTATTACACACTGGGTTGCGACTAAGTGTTTTCAAACCTTTTCAGGTCTAGACATGAAAACATCGCTTAGTTCATTTTAAGTCCTTCCTGCGCTTAGGAGATTTGAAATTAAGATGGCTGCAAACTTGGCTGGCAGCCGCTGAGCGCAATGCCTTACTCCCCGGGGATTCTCAGGCACACTTTTCAGTTCTATTGACAGTTTTGAATCAAAGTAAAATGGAAAGCACAATATATTTTATATTTAAAAAAAGCGTTCGAATCCGATAGTTAACATTTATACTGAGAAATGCTATACGACTATACTGAGAGTATGTGGTTATGAATGATCCAGTGCTTCCCTGGAAAATGACACATGTGTATTTTTCTCGAGTTTCACCAACGTGGAGATGATCACAAAAAGTCACCGAAAATCATGGTCATTCACGTCACGAAGAACAACTGAGTACTATAAGGGTTTCACAGTAAGTCAGCAAAAGTAGGATTATTTTGCGAATGGAGAAGTGGCGGAGTAACATCAGGCGCCGGAAATCAACGAAAGGCGCGCAGGGTCCACACGTCCCATCCGATGGACGGAGTACTGTGCTTGAGGTCCTTACCAAGAGCCACCACGCCAACGCGATTCCTTTTCTTCCTTGAATGTCATTGAGAGCTCTCATTTCTCCACGAAAATCACGAGACCCAAGAGGATGAAAAAGTGGGTATTAAACTTGCATATCTTCCAATGCATAAAAATGAATATTCATTTGTTCGTCTCCTATGCGTTCCAATACCATTCATCACATTACGATAAAACTTTGGTGAGTTGTTCTGCGCGCGCGCGCCCGCAAAGGTTTCTGAATTATAAAATCCATTGAACAATAGGTGGAGCGCGAGTCGTTTCAACAAATAAGTGTTGACACGCGAGCTCCTCAAACAAGCGAGGATCGACAAGCAAGCAACGAAGCAGATCTTTTACGAGTTGCTCAATCACGTGCATCAGAATCGTATCAGTGAGACAAAATGTCGCGTGCATCAGAATCTTATCAGTGAGGAATAATTTTTATTGAAAGGTACGTGATTTATTTGTGCGTAGAGTAATATTTGGTGCAGTGGTCTCTTTGTTTGCTTTTCTTTTAAACTCTTGTATTCGATTTTCGTATACGCTTCGCTCTTTCCTAAAATTGAATTTTTAAGCTCCAAGATGTTAAATTTTTGCACTACGTCAGCCATGAATATACATTATGGATCCTCGAATCGTCGCCAAAAACTGTTGCCTATAATTCCGTAAAAAAAACAACTTTTTCGATTGAGTCGCCGTCTAGTGATGACAGACGGGTTTCACTTACCAGTAACCATAATGCAGTGGATAAAAAATGTAGTACTACACGCGGGACGTAATTAGACTCTTTTTTATTACTGTCCGGTCTACAGATATATTTAATTCCTCTCCCAATTTAATTACAAAAATGCACAATTAACTTCTTATCACTTCGTGAATATCGTTCTACAACAATTTAATAATAATACGAGATGAAAAAAGCGGAGTGAAATAACAAACGGATACAAATACTATAAGGGTTTCAAAACCAAGATCCGACAATATCATCTATGGATGAGAAATTTTGCCACTATCATTTTAACAAAAAATAAAGGAGAGATTGTTGAACCTACTCCGAGGCCACACATGAATAGTAGGTTACACAATAGTATCCACATAAATCTATCTAGATCATACCCTCTACTTCCTAAGGCTCTCAACAGGTAATAAACCAAAAAATTGTTGCTGAAAATTTACAGTAAAAGATCCACACAGTAGAGACAAGACACACAATGGAAGTTTCATATGCCTCTAACCCACTTCCTGTGGTAGATACTTCATCTCTAGCATTTACAAAGTAACTGCTAGGTCTAAAAATAGTCAGCTATTATTAACCGCATCAAGCAGTTCATATCTCTTCTATCGTTACTGAATATTCGCCATAGTCTCACGTTAACAACAATTATCAACGGCTATTTGCATTCGACTGAAAAGACTTTGTTCTAAGTGGCGCCAAGGACTGAGTGAACTAAATGCGGAAATTGAGGCAACACATTACCTAGGAAACGTTTCCAAACAATTAAATCCATAATATATATTCATGACTTCAACAATAGAATATTGTATTTACTTGGAAACCGCAGCATAGGCATGGAACAGAAACTCATGCCATCATTTTTGCGTTACAAATTTCTGAGTAGGTACGATTAATTCATTGTACTAAATTTATTAATTTTTTCAAAGGGCGGTAAGACTTAAAATATAGTTCATCCCAAAGCATTTGAATAAACATTTGTAAATTTAATTTATTACACAAAAAAATCATCAGCTTTCATTTATTTTGTAAAGGTAAATGCATTTGTTTGCCAACTGAGAAAGAAAAAGAGGCACTGCATCGCATGCTGGGCACAGCCAGTATTGAACAAAAGTGATCACAAAAGAAAAATACGCCTATGAAGCGAAGAAACGGCTTCCAAATCGAGAACTCAGCCACAGATGCAGCGACATTATTTCCTACTCACGAACTTCGTTTGACTTCAGCGACTCCGCGTGATACATGTGCACATAGAATTTTTAAACCTCCCCCATCGGCATGAGAAACGTCGCCATCCGAATCAAAAGGAAAATCTCCCTAATTTCTGCCCTACTCATCCAAAAATATAACTGCCAACGCCAACTGTTTCCAAAAGCACCATTTGAGTGGTGGTGCCAGGCACCATCTTTCACGGACAAATAATCATCATCGATTTCACTAGAGAAACCGCCACGTGCAACTCGTTAAGACATGGCAACGTCATTATTCGGTTCTGTATCGTCCTCAACAATGTGCTAGCAAAAAATTCTTGCTCTGATAGTCATTGTGAATTACTATATTTGGTGAAACCGTCGGTATGTACCGACAACCTTCGCTAAACAGTCGCTACGAAGTGAAAAGTGTAGAGACTTCGGATTATGTCGAGAAAAAATTATTACAATACGGTTTTATGCCGGATAACTTTGCTTTTGGACTTAAGGTAGTCCGAGCGAGATAGTTCCCCAGTCATAATAGCGACCATATTCGAATTACACGTTTTAATTTCACCAGCTGTCGGACACATCAATTACATATTGCATTATTAATTGTGCAATAATATAGCTTTATATGACAGAAATTGTATGTAATTAAATGAAAATATCTAAATAAAAATTTTACTTGGGTCATTTTTTTCGCGCGGTGCGTTTGAAACTCCTTCAAAATGGAAGGTTTTTTGTGATACTGAAGAACATACTGCGGTGACAATATGATTAATTTTCATATGTATTTGAGAAAACATACCAACTATACACTGTTATTTTTTTATAACACCTAAATGTTAGAAACACCTCATTTTGCAAATAAGGTCTCTCTGGAGTGCCGTTTTCCATGTAAAAGGGCTGGTATATTTTGGCAAATACCTCCGAAAGTAATGTGGTAAGGGGTTAAATTTTTGAAGTCATCTGAAGGGTAAAATATTTTTCTTTAAAATGAGACTAAATTCATTGACTTCTAAGTAAAATGATTTTACGCTCAAACTACCTTAAGATGGCTTAGGTTATTTTTGGTTTTTCGGTCAGATTTTTGTTAAACTTTGCATACATCTACTAAAGAGTAATTTATATAGATAAAAGTGAAAACACTGCTAGTTGTTGGAATGTTGTTGGAGGAATAAGATGGGAGCCCCTAGAGACTCGGAGGCTGCACGCTAGGCTTAGGCCGCTTGAGATATTTAGAACTGGTGTGTTTCAGAGCGACACAGAGAATATTATCATGACTCCTCACTACATCTCTAAGTCTGACAGATGCGATAAAATAAGAGAGATACACTGCAGAACAGGTAGGTACAAAAACCCGTTCTTTCCGCGCACAATAAGGGACCACAATAAAAACTGAGCTCCTCTAAATACATTCCCATAGGACATGTCACCATTACATCTCCAAAAATTTTACATCTTTACAAGGCTGGTGAACTACCACCCCCTGCCACACGCCCATGCGGCGGCTCGCGGGGTATTTATGTAGATGTAGATGTATGTTACCACGTGTATTGTCATTTCTACCGCATAAACAGATGTATATTGGTGAAGCGTTTTCCAAGAATTTTCTTGGAATTACTTCAAAATATATTAAACCGACTCACGACTCAGTAACTCACGATTAGCGCTCCAACCACCTTAACAAAGACAAAAGAGGCAAGTTGCAGTCGTGTAGATGGTATTAAGAGGTAACAAATTCTACTGATTCCTGAGTAACAATGCGTCGTTTAATGTTGGTTTCAAAACCATGACATGATTCTAAACTTCACTAAATTGCACGCTGAAACGCTCGTGACAATATGTTTACGCAGGTTTTACATGTATAAGTTGTGACAAGAAATTAATATTTATTCCATATAATAAATCCGCGGAGAATAATTTCCACAGCCATACGATCGCACTTACTTGTATTACTTAAACGTGGAACGTAGAGAATAAACTCTCGGGATAATATTAGTCAAACCAAACTCTGAAAACGGCATTAATTATGTAGTTTGGTGTCTAAAATTGAACTTCATCCGAAAGGTTTCGGATTTGGAAAAGGTTTATTACTACTCGATTCTATTATTCCGATTCTATTAGTCCTATTCGATTATGGACGAGTTGTCCATCGAAACGTCGGTAGAAATGGAGAACCTAACCCGGTGGAAATCTCGAACAATCTTCAATGACATAGTTCGCCGGGAAAACCTTCGATCATTCTTCAGTTCCCGAATTTATTATGAACCTGAAGATGATACTTATGTATTGAAACCCGGGTCGTGTGTTTTTTGTGGTTAAGTAAAAGTTATCAATAAATATGTCTACTCTCATCCATTCAGACATACCCATGCTTCACTACCATGCAAAAAAGTGGGGAGAAGTACACTTTTGTACTGATGATTCATACAAATATTTATTAGAGTCTTACTACGCCGCGCCAGTAGATACATATTTGCGTTTAGATTCCGATTAATCCGAATCACTATGCTTTCCAAAGTGGATATAGCATGGATGCTCAGGCAAACATTAACTTAAAACTGCCCTTTATGCAGACAGTGATGCTTTCATTTTGTCCGTCTAAAAAGGTTTTTCAAACAACGACACTGCGGAGATCGACAGAAAACTAAATGGAGGTAGGTTCGAATTTCGTTCGTGATGTTGCGAGGTATCTGTCCTTGATTGTTGGTCACCATGAGATAAGATTATCTGCGGGGACATTGTTTGGGCTGGCCGCATTCTATTTTCCACGGAAGGACGCCACTAGGTTACAGAGCCTAGTCCCCAGCGATTGCGCTTCAGGCATTCTGACGCTTTTGCAGAGCTAAAAGTCCTTTGAAATATTTTTTTCTGCAGTACAAGCAGAGACTGCTCATTACTTATGACTTTAGATAGAGTTTTGATATATTTTCGCGTGATTTCTAAGAAGAATTACGGTAAATAAGATCGAAGCTGCATAGCAAAAGAAATGTATTTTAGAATGTAGAGATTTAAAATGAAAAATTTTCCTTGGAAAATGACGGATCATGTTGGTTACTATGAATTGAAAGTACGGAGTACTGTAGACATGATATTTGTGATTGATGATTATTATTATTTTATTTACTCTTCTTAATATTATACCCTCCCCCTTATTGGAATGTTATCCAGTATCAATAAGTAACTAATCAACATTGATTTATCCACCCAAATGTTTAATATATGCATGATTCAAGACGTGGCACTCTCACAGTTTATGTCCTAACCGAGAAATTTTACCTGAGAGCTTTTTGTTCCTTGCTTAGCGACCAGGGTTTGACGGTGAAATAGCAAAAATATTCCAAGCCTGGCCTGGAATCATCCTGGAGGTATCAGATACGGAAAATCTCATATTTAGATGAAAATTTCCCCTCATCTGTCCGTTTCACCCGAAAATAACATCTGTGAAAAGCTGAAAGAATTGCTTTTCTCTTAACCTTTTTTCGTTCATCATTTCCAACGTGTGTTCAGCCCTCGGGAGTGTCAGTAATGGATTTGTGGTGGACTATAGGTGTAACCAAAAGTGATTGTTTTCTAAGAAGTGGTCACTACGAGTAACAGTGGTGACACTAACGAGGTTCATAAGTGAAACATTTTTGAGGATATATGATATCCAATCAATTCCAAGGACAACCAATACCATTCAAAAGCCAAACGTTTTTAAGGATATATGACGCCACATCCACGGCATTAACTAGGTCGAGTCTTTTTTCAACAATGTCCCAGATAAACGGCAACATATCCCATGGACCACCTTGTTAAAATATGTTAGCATTTTTTTCGGCATCACTCACCTCAGTCTTGAGGAAAAATTTATGACTTTTTTACCAGAATTCAGTATTATTTTGGGTGATTTCTTAAGAAAATCTTGAGTGCACCGTGAAAAGATCTTAATCATTCTGAATGTTTTTTTACATTATTTCAAGGATACCCATTCTTATCGTTGGATTCTGGGTAAAGATTATTGAAATTTTACTCTCCGAGATTCGCATTGTTGGTTACAAAGGAGCTGATTAGAAAAATATGCTCTCACGATCAGATAACCTGATTATCCTCTCTGTAATTCCTTCAAGCAACTGTCTCCGCCCGAACGATTCCTAAATGTGTTAAACAGTGTCAATCAGAATCATCGCATAGCGCAGCGCTTAGAAATATTTCATTCACCGATAACTGAAAATGGATAAAAATCGACTGCATTGGGTAGAGATAGACATGGAGTAAGAACTAAATAAATGGCTCTGGTTGAAAACTGTTACACGCTCAGTGCGTCCGGAAATTTTTCCGGCAAATGTTTTGCTGGCGTCTTCGACAAATGCATATGCATGTTGCTGTGTGAGCCTAAGCAGGGACGAGTAACAGGGTATGTAGAAACGCCCACCATGAAAAGGGGGAGAAGGAAAAGAAAGGAACCGGAATTGAGAAACACCAAAATTGAATTTTATGTTAACGGGAGTGTCTTAGCTAGAGGTGGACGACTTGGTGAAAACAAAACGATTTCAACGCTTAAAAATTTAGGGAAACAAATTTTTTTATAAACTTGAGTGGTAACGTTTTCCATAGTGAATTCAGTTAATTCTAAACCATAGTTGGTTCCTTCCGCCTACCGTTGACCTGCTCTAAAGACTTGCATAGCATATTATTCTCTCATTTTAAATACGATCCTAACGATTTAAGTTTTCGAATTTTGAAAAAAAATAACTTTTTTTATCAACGTCAGAGGCAGCGTTCTCCATGCCACAGTTGATTGATTCTACGCCACAATTGGTTCCTTTTGCCTTTGACCTGCCCAGGTGGCTTGTACCGTACGATTTTCTCTAATTCTTATAACGATTTCAAAACGAACCAGAGTTCAATGATGTTTGTTTAGCTTATGCTCTGGTTTATAGTGAGAAGTTTCGCAAAATACTTGGAGGCTGAGGAACAGAGAAGAGCGGAATTCCCTATAAATTCTATGTGCTGTGAATTGTCTAATTCACAAAATGCATTATTTTTGTGAGCTCCTTAAGGATTTCTTCTCATAGTAGTCGAGTCGCCAGTTTCAGTCAAGTCGAGGCCTCCAGAAGACTGAGATTTCTCTATGTTACAACGTAATTGAATTTGCGGGCAACTGAGACGTGAGACAGCCTCTTGAAAGCAGCCGAAATACCAAAATAAAAAGCTGGCAACCCCTGTAGTAAGCTGAAAAACATCTAATGCACCGAATATAAATGAATGTTATAAAGCGTTTTACCTATGACATGAATTGACTACACCCATTCAGTTTTCTTTTTTGTCATTTTAACCCTTAACTGGTCACACTCAAATACATTCACAAACGGTCGCGTCGGGAAAATACGGGCCAAAATAGTCAAACTAGTTTAAAAGACTTTTTCTGCGTAAGGATTCCTGATATAAAGATAATAATAGAAAGCTCTGCTTCCGTAACGTTAGGAAAGCAATTTTCTGACGAGTGGAAGACCACATTTCTTATAAACTTACCACACAGCATTTTTGTTGGATTCTTACATGGTGGCTCGTTTGGATGGTAAATGGGGGTTATTTTCCGTGAAATTTCTCGAAAACTAATTTTTTAGCTTCAAGTTCCACGTCGAAAATTTTACACGTAGTTTTGACAGAGAAAATAACTGGATAGGAATCCTATGCCATTGCCAAGGAATCAAATGTTATTATCGCGATTTTTTGACTTTCCAGTCATTGTAACAATCTATTTGTTGCTGTGAACATGGTTCTGTAGGGGTTTACATTTTGAAATTAACGGCCTCCATGTTTCGCTGAGCATCAGACCCTGGTCTCGGTTCAAATCATCGCTGAACATGCTGCGGAAGGTCATCAGTTGGACTTGGATAACATAAAAATTTTAGCAAAAGAAAAAAACTTTAAAATCCGTCTCGTCAGGGAGGCGATTGAAATCCGGAAACATTGGGATGATTTGAACCGAGACCAGGGTCTGATGCTCAGCGAAACATGGAGGCCGTTAATTTAAAAATGTAAACCCCTACAGAACCATCCCCCGTAACTACAACAATTAGACATAACTGTCATAAATTGATACTCTGATGAAGCCTCCAGCAGGGGAGGGGAAACATTAGGATTAGATTAAAAAAATACGCGGAAATATACCCATAAAAGAATTTTTTACATAAGGTTCATTAAGTCCCAGAGGATACGCTGGTTGGGTCACATAGAGAGAATGTCAGGGGAGGAAATCCCGAAACGCATGCTAAAAGGAAGTCTGTACTAAATAAGAAGACAGGGACGTCCTAAAAATAGATGGATGGATTGAGTGCAGTGTGACCTTAATAAGATGGGAATTCGTGGATGGTGAGACGGAAACTCTGACCGGAATGACTGGAGGGCAATAGTGCAGCAGGCCAAGGCCCACACAGGGCTGCAGAGCCACCAAGAAGAAGAAGAAGTGTGTTTGCTAATCACGGTAAAGAGAATAGAGGAAGAAAGCCAGTAGTTCACACCCATGAAATCAGTCGGCCAAGATGCGTGCAATTTGCCTAAACCTTCGCTTGTTAGGAAAAAAAAGTGGAAATTTTACTTCTTTCTATTCTCAATTTTTCTTTTAAAAATAGGTTTGGAATCCCCACGAAAAGATATAGAGACCCGGCCGATAGAAATCTCACATCTTGCGGCTAGGAGTTGACAAGAGGAATAGTTCCATCATGAGGGCTTATGTAGCCTGAATGCGCAATAAATGTGCGAGTCACTTCATTGTAAATATGTTTCATTCGCAGTATTTTGCGATTCTTTTTATTCTTTTTCAAAAAAGGCTCAGCTTTCTTGATCTGATTTGACTTTGATTTCTTTCACCTGGTTGACAGTGGGAGACCCTGGTGTAAATTAATGTGTGAGTCAGGTAAGGAGTCGTTAGAAGGAAACAGAAAGCACCACCTTTTGGCGAAATTGAGAAAATTTTCCGTCATGCTCTTCAGGGATTCAATGTATTTCAAAATAATTTTCGTGCATATTGTAGTTTCCAAGTTGTTACCTTCCAATCGTCCATCTTAAAGAGGTCACGTGGTCAGTTGATGCAATTTTTTCCGCCTTTTTGGGTTAAACTTACTTATTATCTCCCTCATTTCATTCGATTATTATTATTATCGTCGAAAATAATGGCTGTTTTCTAAAAAAGATATTGAAAAATTATTGAAATAACGTACGTGAATATATATATTGTATTTGATTTTTATGTATGATTATTTTATGCTGTGTATATTGTATAAGTTTTTGTTGCAAAGTATTGTTTTCTTTTTCTTTCATTTATATAATTGTAAATCTTTCTTATTATTCTTTATTAATCGTCTGCACACATGAATATTGTATTAAAGTGATTTTCTGGGACGCATGTAAAGTGTAAATATGAGAAATAAGTGTCTGCCTCTGTTAATATAATTTGATGGTAACCCTAAAACCGGATAATATCTGCTGGGGCACCTAATTCCACATTCGATTTTGGGAAATGAAATATTGTTTCATTTGCGTTACTAATGGTGGAAAAGAGAAAGATTTATTATTACTGTTATTTGAGCTGCCTTCCATTCTTTGAACGCCCGTACAAGCGGTTCGCTGGAAAGTTCTTCTAGATATGCCCGAGTTCTTCTAGATAAGCCAAAATATATGACAAAGATGATATGTGTGCTGAATCTCGGAAGGCTACAGTGACTTACTAATATTGAACTCTTGACCTTGAAAATGAAGGTCAAACAAAAAAATCTAGAAAAAAGGGAGGAGATAAGTTTTTTTAATTATAAAAACCAATCAAAAGGTGGTTCAACGGAAATATATAAGAGCTCAGCGGTAGTTTCGCGCTTGTGTGTGATGAATGTGAAATTTCTCCGCAGCTACTCTCTTGTACGAAGAAAGCATTTATTAATGTAGCCGCTGTGACTACCTGGGTGATGTCACAACTGAAGATGAAATCCCCATTTTGCACTCTAAGCTCCTGAAAATTAAATTATGATTGGAAACAAGTTTTAAATAAAACCGATTTTTTTAAGATTATTTCCATTTCCTTTGACGTATCTTTATATGTGCTCATTTTACAGAACAAAAACAGATTGATATTTTTTTTCTGTGTATTTTGTAGAATTTTGAATCGAATTATATGCAGTGATGTCATATTCTACTCCACGAGGCTGGAAAGCTCCGACTCATGTTATACCTTTCTGAAGAAAGAGCACTGGCGATGTTGAAATCACATATCAGTTAATTCCCAGCATGCGCTTTTAATATCTTCGAAGTTGATTACTAAAGGATGTAACGAAAGATTAGACAGCGCTGTGAAAATATGGGTCTCTTTCTCTTTTTCTTTTAGTCGGCCGATTTCAATCTGTCCGAGATCTGGGTGATCTCAGCAGTCAGTCGCTTCCTTCGAACGTTTTCCTTCCTTAATCTCATCCTGATTTCAGAGGAATATCGGTCTCATTACGGAAGAACGCTCCGGCCATCGCAACACGACACTCAAAGCGTTTTGCGCCTTGTGTAACGAGGTTGCAGAAACAAATTGGGAATGACAATTCTTAAATGGTCTTCTTCTTCTTCGGTTATCAACCCATGGGTTGGTTGGCAATAGCACGCCATTCTGCTCTTTGCTCAGCTTTCCTCTTCATTTCACCATATGAGACGCATCCAGAGTCATTGATGATCTGCTTCATATAGATCAATCTAGGACGTCCTCTTCGATTTTTCCCCTCAATAAAACCTTCAGCTATTAATTCTATAAAATCATTGCATCGTAGAATGTGACCTATTAGTTTAAGTCTCCTTGTCTGTATCTGTCTCCAGAGACTTCTATTTTCTTGTACTCTTCTCAGCACTTCCTCATTGGTGATTCGGTCTCGCCAGCTGATTTTCTGCATCCTTCGATAGCACCACATTTCTAGGGCCTCTAATCTGCTCTTTTCATGTTTCCCTATAGTCCAGCTTTCACACCCTTAAATGGTATCGAACGAGAAATGATGGAGAAATGATGGAACTCCTTCATAATAGACCTATGGGAAATGCGCTTGCAAAGTTCCGCAGAGATTTGTTTTGGTAAGACCGATTTCGATACAAGGTAGCATCGTCAGACCTGCCTACAATGCCTAACTTAAAGACCCTACATCGAAACTGGTTGCGTCGTCCAAATCTCCGCAGATCTTTTCAAGTACATTTCCTGATTGATCAATGTTGGTAATTTTCTCACTTTTATTTACCTTTTACGTAAATGTATTTCAGTTGTTTGCACTTCAGAGTCTGCATCTTTAAGAATTCATGATGATGGATCGGATCCCACATGACACAAAAAACTCGCTATATATTTGAAGATAATCTTCCATTTACTATTCATCTTGAATAATTGTAACACGTCTGTCAAGCATATGATTCATATTTCCTATTCAAGAATTTAAACACACAGATTTTTATCCTTTTGACGATTCGGGCATATTGAAGATTGCATTGGAATCACCATGCATTATTTAGAGATAGAGAGCGTCGCAGTTGTAAACAACTAAGCGAATTTGATACCATAAATCATCCGTGCTGTGAAGCATAATGACTAGCGGGAGCAATCATTAGAATGCCCAAAAATACCTTGCATCTAGTCATTGACTGTAAATAAAAATGTTTCGTGGGAAGTAAAGTAATGAATTTGACCCAATATTATCTGAAAGAATCACGAAGAAAACTTGAAGAAATTCATATTATTGCACTTACCTGATGGTTAGTGAGTGCAGGAAAAGCTTATATACTCAAATTTCTACTAAATGTCTGTAGGCCACTATTACATATTGCGAGATAGTGTAATTAAATTGTACTTCGGAATCCTTGTTCATTATTATAAATTTTTTGAGGCGCTATGGCTTTATTTTGGGGCTTAAGCGAATTTCAATCCCTTATGTCTGAATTCGAATTGAATGATGCTGTGAGGGAGATTTTTTCATTTGAATCATCCTGATCCCCACTTGGGTAGATTGTGGGGATTACTGCAAGTGCACTACTCCTTGCGCCTTAATATTGAATCGGGCACACTCAAATATTTAAACTAACGGTCTCGTCGGATCAGTGTGACTAAAAAAAAGTCTGAAGAGTTTTTTTTTAAGAATTATACTCCATACATTTTTACGTGCATAGGAATTATCATCAGCAAATAACAACATTTCGACTAAACATGATTATTCCTTTCGAAATGCTCCAGTATAAATACCTCAGTTGCTTCCTTGACAAATGGGTCAGCTGAAACTTAATCAAAATTTTTTCTTCGAAGTAAATCTTATAATAAACGTTCAAACTAAACGAAACACTAAGAAAAAACTCAAGGTTCTTTATTATTCCACCATTTACAATATACTTACCCTTGTATCCCATAAAGACTCTACTGTCTAAGATTCGTGTAGATTTGGGTAAGTCTGAATCAATATATCTTGTGGAGTAAACTAATTTGGGTGAGACTTATAACTATTTAATGTACATATATGACAGTTTAGAAAATTCAGAGAACTTGGCATCTCAAATTTTAAACACGCTTACAACAGGTTATGGGATGCCTTCGAGGCAGTCTTTACTACCGAGTGAGAACGTTTTCAGCGAAGATCGGCAATATATAAAAGGCCGAATTGATTGTTTCTGAGAACTCCATTTAACAGGATGGGAATCATTATAGGACTGATGAGACCGAGTAAAATTCAGAATTGACCTCTGTATGTAAATCGAAGCCAATGTACATTCTGACGGCTTCGAAAGAATTTTGCAAACCATAGATTTCTACGGGCGTTTTCATCATGTGCATTAAAGCACGGAAGTTGATGGACAGGCTTTAAAAGCCACTTTTCCACGAATAGTAAGGGACATCATTGACCGCCATCAAGGCATAATGATTAAGTTTAAACGGGAAGTATGGATAATTGATTGGTTTCATGTGCACCTAAAGCTTTTAGTTTGTGCGCTAATACTAATCGCGTCACATTAATATACTTTCGGTGTTCTTTTGTCTCTTTGAGTGTATGCGTTTGCACACTCCACTAGCACTCACTAGTTTCACTCAGTTTTGCAGGATTTCACGCAGGGCCTGTTTGGGGGAAATTTACTCCATGCCACACAATCTTGAGGGGGTCTAGGTGGATGTTAAACCCTGGCAGTATTTTTGTCCGACGCGAATTCTGCTCACGAACGCATGAGCTTTGAAGAGGAAACTTTGTGCGAGGCTCGCGATTTGCGCACCAAGAAAATGTTTTGGCTTAGCCCATACCCGCAGCTGGCACATATGCATTCACCCCTCACGCTACTCCTTCTAGGGTAGGTTACAGATAAAACCCTTGAGAATAAAATGAGGTTTGCTCGAAATATTAGCCATAACATACTTTCATTTCAATCTGAAAGCGTTCGTTCCTTCTCCTCGCTGGCTGGGACCGCCGCGGTTGTAAGTGAACTTTGACAGCTTGGCACGTCCATGAATATCAGACAAATACTCACAATAAGTGAATATTTTCATAAAAAGTTGCAGTTGTTATTTTGATTTTGAGAAGAGAAAATTTGAAAGAAATATTTAATATCAATGGATAGTATGATGAATGAATAGAATGATGAATGGTAGAATGTGTGCCTAACATGCTTCATGAAATATACTCGGTAACAAACACACCTTTAAATTATTTTATTAGTTTTTGGGCATCTTTGTAATCTCTTAATGTACTTACTTGCTTCTAAGTAACATCAATTTCTTAAGAAGTATTTCAATTATTCCCCCAGTTATTTCCCCCCTCACATACCCATTGTTCCTTAGAGCGTGCCCAGTGCGTCTGGTTCTTCTTTACGCAGAGTGTTCCATATGGTTAAGGCCATCACCTTAACTAATACAAAGGTAAACGTAGGAGCCCATTTCTCTGTTATTCAATAGTGTCCTTTCCTTTCGCAACTACAGAGCCATGTGCTACATACCATCACCAATGGTTTGAGGTTTTGATGTATTCAAACCATTCATAGTAATCTCAAACAGCCTTCCTGATAGACTTCATCTCCTTCGGGGTTAATGAAGCTGAATATCTCATCAAGAGACGCAATAAACGAAATAATAGGCCCTTAAGTTATCCATCTGAGTGAATAAAACTCATTAAAATATCAAACCATTCGTTGTTGTATCACGTGACTCCTTATCCGCATGATCGGGATGATTGCGAACGGTTCTAGCACAGCCCATTTTTTTTCCTCAAACGATCGTAAATATTAGGAAGAATATCTTTTGAAACAACATTAAGATATGATGCATTGATTACTGGTCCACATTACGGCATGTATTAGGTTGACATTTTGTTCTTGTGTATAGTTCAACAGAGGAATTCAGTCACGAGTGAACATGAATGCGTGACGTGAATTTCCTCGGACACGACCAAATTGCTTCTCATAGTTATTGTTTCGTCCGTGAATCTGGGGCAGTGGAATCGGTAGAAAAACAAACGAGGTAATGCGACCTGGATCTATACAGAGGGATGATGTCACTCTTTCCATTCTTTTGTTTTCAGAGAGTTACGCCCCAAAAATTGAAAAGCCTGTATAAGAGATTGAATCAGGCCAAACATCACGGAACAAACACATTATGGTGAATTTAACAGACTTGTACTGATCCGAACCACAGTTTTCAAACCGATCATAATTTCAAGTATTGATCGCTATTTCAATATATCTTGAAAATCACGCTGGATCCCGTTCGATCGCTGAAGTAAATCACCACTGAGCTTTGCTGGAACTCCGATGGAGCGAATATTCTATTAATATGTTTCTCCAAGTACAGTTCAGCCTGTTTATGCGTGAAGAACAATTTAGTGCGAAAGGACAGATATTGGAAAAATATCGAACAAACTTTAGATGATCATCCTCATTTTTATGACACCAAGGAAGTAAAACACAAATATTTTCACCCGTCATTATCTCCGTCATCTTGAAAGAGGTCCAAATACCGTAGCCCAATGCCGATGCTTCTCGCTAACTTCCGTTTCCCCGCAGCAGCTTTGAAATAAACGAAAACAATTCACGTTAATGAGATCGCCTCGGTTTATCCTGGTTTTCTTTATTTACTGTGATTTTTAAATGCGGGGGTCGGTGAGGGTCGCCGAATGGAACGTCGCGAATACGAATGCATGAAAAAGTAGGAACAGTCACATTCGAACGCAAACTGTCCAAACGTAGCCTTGCCCGACAATTATATGGATCTCCGATCAGTATCAAGGCTAATACTGGAACTTTGTTATTCAAGTTGTTTTAGTAAGTGTATGTCGGAAGACGTCAGGGCACTTCAGTGCACTCAAACCACAATGAATGGAATGATATGCTCAACCGAAAAGTTCGATAATCTGCCAATGGGTCGCATTATACTTCTACACTGCATTCAAGTCCTAATTCTTTGTGAATAATCTTGATGAAGGGGCCATACTGCATCAATACTTAAGAAAGTAAGTTATTTAAAAACTAAGCTTTGCCCTAGTTTTATGTCCTCAGTGAAAATCATCGAGGAATTAACAGTCGCGCATGCAATAATCGGGAGGACCATTCTTTTCCAACATTGTACAATGACACGCCATGTTAATTGCAAACGTTAAACCTTGGTGGTGGAAGTATCCGCACTGTCCATCGCGTGATTTTATTTTACTTTAATTCAAGGCTCGGCAAACAGCGGCTATCGAACCGCATTCTGGTCTTGATTTTGGCGCATATGGCTCTAAAGTAAACTGGAAAATGAAAATAAAAGATTCGTAGACTTAACCATGAAACGTGTGAAGAATTTCTCTCTCACCATTGTGATTTTTTTTACTTCGCATTTAGCCAAGTCATGTTATTTTTATCAGATAAAAGTATTTCCACAGTTTTACTGGAAATTTCTATAGCGGTAAAAATATTTACGCGTCGGCTTTTTCTCGACGCATTCTGTTAGTGATGTCTTCTTGGGTCATTCATCGTGTCTAGCATATGGCTGTCGACGTTTCCATGACTGCCTCCACCTAATCTCCAGGGTTTTCTCGGCCTTAATCCAGAAGGAAATTTTGGATGAAGCCGTAGAATCGTCGGTAACCAAGTGCCTATCGAAGTATAGTCATTTCTTTTGCAAAAATGTGAAAACTATTTCCAGAAAAACGCTTGACTCTACTACTTGCCAACCCTCTCATAAGTAAAGGAATTATGTTCATTTTAAAGCAAAACTAAGTTAATAGCTTGCTTGACAGATATTTTATCATCCATTTCTACGTTCAAATGAAATAAACCGATCTTCCTGAGGGGTACGAATATTGAGCGATCATCAGTTGTTCTGCCTCGGTGTTTCTTCCCATTGGCTCCATCTTTCCCTTGAGATGACAATTCATCTTTGCCGAATTACGGCAAACATGTAATACGTCTCAAGATTCGAGATAAATTTCCAAACATTGCATGTAACAAATGATATGGTACGAAGTCACTCGCACGGGTGCATATACACCAGGGTTGAATTTCGCTATGAAAAAATCATTTGACTTGACCGGGATTCGAACCCGAATCTCCCAATTGCCGGTCAGGTGTGTTAGCCCGTCAACCCTGGTGTATTCGAGAGAAACTTCAACTGGCAAAAGAATCGAACTGCCGGCCTTTGCCTAGCAGGATCGAGACACAGTTTACTATGCTACCCAGGCCTCTTTATAGCAATTTTCCATTTATAGCAATTTTCTCATGACATCTGGTTCTCTGGAGTCCTCAAAAACTTTCCTCGAGAATAAGTGCGACTAGGTCTAGCAGTTGTCTAGAAATAGGCCTGACTAACCCAAGGTCCTTAGTTTGATTTCCAGTTTTGCTGGATTTATTTATCTTGTAAATTTCTACGAATTTCATACGCTTGCATTATTGTGTTAAAGAAGCTGTCGTTTTGCTGAATGTGTCCGCTAGGTTAGTCTTTATTTTAACCTTGAGGTTTTCATATGAAACATCTTTACTCTCTAGCTCTTTTTTCTAAGTCTTTCCTAAAGGTGTCTTTGCCTTTATGAGAGTGACAAGAGGTTTCTAGAGGCACAAATAGTGTAATCTTGCTCTTGGTGATAATTGAAGTGCCCTCGGCTAATTGTATGAGCAATGAATTGGTCGTTTTGCCAACTGATGACAATTTAGGGTCCCTATCAATCATTTTAAGTTGATGAATCGATTAAATACTTCATACCGCATAACGGATTGATTCTAACAGTTTTAGTCCACAATGGTCATCATGAACATCATAATTAGAAGCTGTAACTTACTTAGAACGTGGTTTAAAAACTCCTCTATGGTGCCTTACTTGGGTAGTCGAGAGGAAAGATGATTGAACGGAAACTGGGATAGGAACGTTGGGAGATATTTTGTTATGTTGGGAAACTTTACACCTCCTGCTATCTCGGAAGATAAAGCCTCTCTACTCTTCAATCGCTTTTTCGAATGTAAGGATAAAAGAAACTAGTTGGATGAGCTCGTTACAGTGAAAGATATCGCTGCGCTTATCAAAATTATCTCTGCTTGGGAAATACTTAAGCACACAATGCTGGTATCGGAGAAAAAATGCATTAATCGACTTGCGCAAGAGGATCTTTGAAAATTGGCTGGATAGATATAGATCTGGAAGCATTATCCACTTCGCTTATCTCCTTCGGGGAGTCTTGAAATTTCGATTCAAGAGTTGGGCATTGTGATCGCAGCCATCCGTAACGGAGAATATTATATATATATATATATATATATATATATATATATATATATATATATATATATATATATATAAAGGTCACAGGCGTGACTAGCAGTTACATATAGAGCACAAAAAAAAGTAAAACTCACAGAAATTTTGATATATTTCGGCGGACACAACCGCCTTCGTCAGAATGTTAGATTCTAACATTCTGACGAAGGCGGTTGTGTCCGCCGAAATATATCAAAATTTCTGTGAGTTTTACTTTTTTTGTGCTTTATATGTATCTGCTAGTCACGCCTGTGACCTTTTTTTATATCTGTGCACTACAAGTGTTTTTTGCCAAGTGGATATATATATATATATATATATATATATATATATATATATATATATATATATATATATATATATATATATATATATATATATATATATATATATATATATATATATATATAATCGTTCACTCATTCACTCAGACCGCACAGCGGCAAATACTCACATAAATTTTTAAATTTATGTGTTCCTGTGTTGTTTAAATTTATGTCTTTGTAAATTTTATGTGTTCCTATCCACTTTCTTTCTACCTTTCTGTATAAATATATATATATATATATATATATATATATATATATATATTCTTCACACCACCATTGTGTTTGTAAATTTTATGTGTTCCTATCCACTTTCTTTCTACCTTTCTGTATAAATATTTATGTGAGTATTTGCCGCTGTGCGGTCTGAGTGAATGAGTGAACGATTATATATATATATATATATATATATATATATATATATATATATATATATATATATATCTATATATATATATGTATATATATAAAAGATTTTCTGAAAATCTTGGAACTCCTACGAAAGAGCTCCGTTTCCCCGGGTGTTTCTGCTGCGTTAATTATTGGATTTTCTTTGACTGACTTTGATTGACGACCTATCATTTGCAATGCAGCATTTGTCGTCAGGCCTTAATTGCTTGAAAGCAACATGAGCCTCAAATTTTATGAGATATTTCAAGTGCATAGACTAGTGCTTATCCGTTCAAACTCTCCCCTTGCTAGCTACATTTGCCAGTTGTTGCTAATGCATCGAGTACCGTATTTTTGGATAAAGTGTGGTGTATTTTGGTGAAAACTCATCCCCTGCCTCACATCCTGGGCGTGGCTTGCAGGCAAATATGTAGATGTAGAAGATGTTAGACCAGAGGATAGCCAAGGTTGAGACATATGAGATATATGAGTGGAATATCAACTGGTGGCTGAAGAAATCGAAAACGAGTGAGATAAAAGGCTTCGGTGGGGAATGAATTTGCAAACTCATTTTTAATTTAAAAAAATGGACCAAAAGATCACGCGCGTCGCAATCAATCTCACGTGACAGTCAGGCGAAATGAAATCATTTTTATGCAAGTTAAAAAAATTTCCTCTTGGAATCTCGCTCAAAGTGCAACTCGATTTTGGAACACGAACAATTAGTATGGTTTCTCACTAGGAGAGGAGCAAGTCAATTTGGGATGGATTCTGAATAAACTTAGCTGTTATGATCCTCTGTGGTAAGGTCTTGTGTGGTTAACATGTGGGAATCCTCCATTAGGACTTGTCATCGTTAAATTTTACGTGTGACTTTTCCATTTAGTTTGCCATACATTGAGTCCCGATTTAAATTCGTTGAACTCTTTCTGGGTGGGTATTCCTCAAAGTCTCTCTATATTGATTGTATTCTTCCTTCGATACAGGTCTTTGCATTGTAAACAGGCCCACCAATAATGTTCTTATTTGGATGTATTTGGCTTAGCTTGGGTTCTTCAAGGTTTTTGTTGAATTAGCAATCAATTTGTATTTGAAGTAACAACTTGCACGGCATACTTGTAAATTTCCACGGGTATGCCATAGTAATAATGATCAGTAAGCACGTTAATGGTGGCTGTGTAGTGGAAATGGTTGCGAAGACCCTAATTGATAGAGTCTCGGATATAGCGAATCGTGCGACCCTGGTGTCCAAATTGAAAAGGATGCTTAGTACTTTTCTATGAATATTTCTATAATAATTGCAAAAAAGTACCACTTTTTCTTTTCAATTTGGATACTAATGTTAAATTTGTCTACAAAGTAACGCCTGATATCGTCTAGGTTTTTCTTTGGTCGGTGTACAAGACAACGCAATAGTTCTAACGCATCTCATTTTCACCAATGCCAGACCTGCGGCTAACGATAAGAGTATTTATACTCCTGAACTTATGTCTCATAATAGCTTGTTGAGGAATTTCTCCTGTTCAACTTCATTTGCACTATCAGCACAATATGCTCATCCGTGCATAAAAATTAATTACTACGCCAGAGTACGCAAAACTATTATGCAATGAATGAAAACCGGATACATTTTTATCATAATCGCTGACAAGGAGGCGGAAGTTGAGTCGTATTTCCTGCATTCAAAAACAAGCGCAAATATGATCTTACTACAGTAAAAGAATCTGTCGAAAGGAGACGGGAATCAATGGAGGTGTGGTGTTACCAAAGGATGATCATGATAAATTCGACGGAGAGAATCGTTAATGAGGAAGCCCAACGAAGGGCAGGAGAGAATAGATTCGCAATGAAACGAAGAAGGAGAGACGAACTTATCGGGCATATTTTGCGACACATTAGTCAAATGAGAACAAAATTGGAAGTAGAAATGTATGGGAAGAATTATAGAGGGTTTAAAAGAGTGAAAGAGGGAATTATAGATGATTAAACACCGATGACATTAATGGCTAAGATTTCACGCTGACAGCATAAGATCAAAATAGTGTATTAAAAATAATACGAGCTTAGCTGAAATTTATAGGGCCGAGGCTTTTCTCGGGACAATTTGTTGACAACAGCATTCAAATTAAATGAACAGGGGATCCCTGAAAGCTGAGTGGTAAAACAGATTCCAAAATAACTCCTGCGTCAGCAAACTAATTGGATGGCTCCATGAACTATTATGTTTCAATGCTGCTTCAAGGGCCGATACAACTACCCGAAGCGCTTATATTTTCCTTGGAATACTCTTTGTACGAAAAATTTTTTATGATAGTGGTAATGAGAATTTTATTCCTGGGTACATAGCTTCAACTACATACAACCATGCACAAGAATATGAGGAATATAGGTTGAGACAGCTGTCCTGCTCTGGGGTTGCCGACTCTTTACAGTTAATACACAATTCGGTCAATATTTTCCATCATCCTGTGTTATTTAATCACTGGAATTAGAGATAATGCTGAAAAATGAGAAGAAAGTTAGGCGATATACCTTGGACATAATATAAAGGTTAAACAAAATCACACAAAATATTGTGCATTTTGCTTGAGGAAATATTTTTTACTTATGCAAAGAAAACAAAATTTCGACCTAACTATTTTCTGATAGCCAATTTTTTTATTATTTTACAAAATTATCTCATCCAAATTCATCAAACTCATCAATTTTGAATTAATTGCTTAGTCTTTTCGATACAATAGAAAAGAGATGTACAAGTTTGGTATAATTGGAGAGAATAATTGTCCTTTCTTGTAAATGAATGTCAGTTCAATGCATTAGGGAAAGCCATCAATGAATGAGCTCATTTTATGCTTTCACTTCAAGTGCAACATATCCACCCACAAAAAAAATAAGATATGAAAATAATAGCACTGGGAGTAGAAATAACTCTGAACGTGCTTAATTTTTCATCCATAAATATTTTCCTCTACCTGAAAGAAAAAAGTAAATTTTTTAATGAGGAATAATTTTTCAAATTTCAGTTACCATCATGAAAACTGTAATAAAAAATCATACATCCAGATAGAAAGAGAATCATGCAACTCTTAAGAACAACCAAGGCAAGTTGTT
This sequence comes from Ceriagrion tenellum, assembly GCA_963169105.1. Lineage (NCBI taxonomy): Eukaryota > Metazoa > Arthropoda > Insecta > Odonata > Coenagrionidae > Ceriagrion > Ceriagrion tenellum. The sequence continues at coordinate 14,839,650 of OY720639.1, forward strand.
CTTCATTACTATCAGTGCATGTCTGTGAATTTTTGCGTTCTTTGTATTCAGTAGCTAGACGTTTCCGACTGCTGGAAATGCAATGCTTCAGACCTGTCGAGTCGTGCACTGAGCGCCACCAGGTAAGATGGTCCAAGTATGCTCATCATAGTTGGCACTATGCGGAAAAACAAAGAGGAACTACCCCTTTCTTTCACGCAAAAGAAAAACAGAACTCAATATTTTAGTGTTTTTGGCTTTGAGCAAAATAAAGCACTGGTGCCTTAAGCGCCAAATAATGATAAGACCGTATTGTTGGCGCTCCGTAATGTTAAAGAGTAAATGTAATTCCAAGACAAACTGTAAACAACGAGCTGTTTTCTTTTGATGGTTTTTGAGGGAATGGTTGTAAAATTTGGGATATACAGGATAAGCATAGATCTTGCGCAGCAAGTGTTGCACACGTATGAAAATGGCCAACTTCATTGGTTCAGCCATGCTGAGAGAATAGATTGTTTTAATATAATTGCTATACCTTCTAACAATCTCGTGCTCTTGTTTTAAAAATAGTATTGATTACATTAACCTGAAAGATAATGTAATTAAATAAATCTGACCAGTCAAACAGTGTGAGTGGTTCGAAATGACCGTCTTCCGTCGACGCAAACATAATCTCCAATCCTACCCGTCGTATGGATGGCATTCGGGTGAAACAAATTTTGGGTAAATGTCCGCTTCCGTCACACCTTTCAAAAACTTTTTTTCGACCCTTTTCACTTAGCGTATCACCGCGAAATTTATGTCACATAAACTAGAAAGTTTCCGGTATCTAGTAATAGTTTTATTTTGGGGGAATAACTAATCAACGATAAATAGGAAATTTTCAAACCTTTAGGTGAGGTTTTTCCCGGCCGCCATTGCACTGTTTACACTTATGACCGCAGCGTTAAATAAATCAGCGTGGCGCGACAGTCGCTGAGTTGCCTTTCCATACTAATCTCTGCCGTTCCATGTTATTCCTTTACACGCAATATGATGTCGCTTGAACGCTTGAATGCTGGAAACGAGATATTTGAACAAAGTTACGCATTTTTTTTCTAGAAAAAATCTCCCTCGTGACGGTTGGTGATTTCAAGGGTAGAAATAAGAGGTAGAGATAGAAATAGAGGTAGAAATAAGAGACGTGTATATTTTCTAGAAAAAATCTCCCTGGAGACGGTTGATGATTATAAGGGTAAATATAGGAGATGGAGGCATGTAGGAACGTATATTTTCTAGAAAAATCTCCCTCGTGACGGTTGATGATTTCAAGGGTAGAAATAGGAGGTGTAGGCATGTAAAAACGTATATTTTTTAGAAAAAAATCTCCCTTGAGACGGTTGGTGGTTATAAGGGTAAATATCGGAGGTGGGGGCATGTATAAACGTATATCATCTAGAAAAAAATCTCCCTTGAGACGGTTTGTGATTGGAATAAGAAATGTAAGACCTGGAGCCATGTAAAGACGTTTATTTTCTCTGAAAAATCTCTCTGGAGACGGTTGGAGAATGGGAGAAAGCGGCTAGGACAACGCGGGAAAATGGCGACAAAGACATAGAACACGCGAAGAGCAGATTGAAAAATTGCAGAAAAAGGCGTAAAGCGGGTGAAGGAGAAGTTGGAAATAGAGAAAAGCGACTTCAAAAGTCACAAAAATGGCATTAACAGCTTCAAAAATGGGCATTTCGAGGTTACTGTCCCACCCCAGCACCCCAGTTTACTCCACAGGGCCCGTAACCTTGTTGGCTGGGGAAATAAAGGTTATATTTGAAGAGGTGAAGTTAGATAGATCCCTCTGTCGGAGCTTTGCCGAAACTGAAAATATGGCGTCGAAAAAGTCGGAAAAATGCAAAAGTTGGTCATTTTCTAACGTGAATATCTCAAAAGCCTGTGGTTTAACAACTTTCCTGTAAAATTTGTTTGGTACTGTAAATCTTCAAAAACAAAACTATGCCAGAGTCATTATCCGGATTATCACCGATTTCTTGGAATAAGTGTTTGAAAGGTGTGTGACGGAAGCGGACATTTACCCAGGTTTCTTATAGAGAGGTGCGGATGGAGTGAGAGGAATATTTTGACGTAGGATGTTAAGAGTAAATATAATTGGGAGAGACTCATAAGAGGACTTATATCAGGGCCCTGTTTTTCGATCAGTTGAATATAATTTTTCCTCGGTATAAAAACCGATTATTATTCGATATATCCATGGTGACGGTCACTCCAACTAAATAGCAGCCCCTGATGCCACTTACAGAATCGAAAATCTCAGTTAACAATAGCTAACGTAAAGCCGTAGCGTCATACGATTAAATATATTTGGGCATCATAAAATCGGACCTATCAGCCTAAGGGATAAAATAACGTGTATAAAGTAATACGGGAGTGTAATGGGAGTTGAAGTGGTGAGCGCACATGAATGATCATGAAGGAGTTTCTAAAACCTGATCACGTTCTTAAACTGCGCCTTCCTCGAAGGTGAAGGAGTCATAGATCTGCATGTGTGTGTTTTATTATTATTTACTCAGCGATGAAACAATAATTACATACTGTGTATTAAGTACGAATAATAAAACCTGCTACTATCATGCAATCACCGGAATGATACACTCTTGCAAGTCTTAGTGCCTTGTAGTGCTATTTATTTGTCACATTAATAATACTAACCAGCAGTTATATCTTAAGTAGTATGCTGCATGGTAGCATGTTCTTCTTCGTATCACTCTCCTAGTTTGTGGTCTGACTGCGTACCGTTCTTCTGAATGCTTTGGCCTGTGCCTGGCATTTCTGATTGAACTGGTATGAGTGTTGCATGCCTGGTGTGGAATCACCCCGTGCCACACACCCTAGTGGTGGCTTGCACGGTATTTCGTAGATATAGATGTAAAAGAAACAAAAAGCAGAATTGGACACAGATGCAGGCCGATCACATACTTTTTCTTCCAGGGGCGGCTGTGCGGGGATAGTTTGCTCCCAGGGGATTGGTTCTGCTCCCTGCTCGCAATCTTCTCTCCCCGCACCCCCTTCCGCCACACTCTCGGGAATTAACTACTCGTAAATTTTGCTCCTTAAAGTATTCCGAGGGAGATAATTCCCTAGTCATAATAGACACCATATTCGATATGTACGTTTTAATTTCGCCAGCTGTAAGACACACAAATAAATATTGCATTATTAATGGTTCAATAATATAGTCTTATATGACAGAAATTGTATGTATTTAATGAAAATATCCTAATAAGTCTTTAGCTTGACTCATTTTTTTCCACGCGGTGCGTTTGAAACTCCTTCAAAACGGAAGGTTTTTTTTGTGATACCCTAGAACCTACTGCGGTGACTATATGATTATTTTCCAAATATAGTTGAGAAAACACACTAACTACACACTGTTAGCTTTTTTACATCTAAGTGTTAGATATACCTTATTTTGTAAATAATGTCTCTCTGGAGTGCATACACGGACCATTTCCCATGTAAAAGGGCTGGTATTTTTGTAAAATATCTCCAAAAGTAATGAAGTAAGGGGTTGAATTTTTAGTGTCATTGGATAGGTGAGATGTTTTTCTTTAAAATGAGACCAAATTCATTGATTTCTAGGTAAAATGATATTTCGCTCGAACTATCTTAAGTCATCCTCGACGCTATTTCAGTGTCTGCCAGATGCTCCCTCTCCTGTCTACTATGGCCGAATGGAGTACATCCACTCTGCCTCATCTTCCGCCACTATCCGTGGTACACTTTATAAAATTGAGATGATTCTTAGGATTAATGGCGTTCCGAAGATAAAATTTTAAAACGACGAAAGCAATTATGGATGAGATGAAAAGAGAAAAAATGGCAGTGGAAATTCGAGATAAGGAAGGGTAGAATGTTAAGAATATTCGATAAAAAGGTAGCGAAAATAGGGGGTTTTTTAAAATAGATAAATAAATAGGCATGAATACATGCATAAATAGATAAATAGAAATAGAGTGTGTGTGTGTGTGCATGTAATTTTTGAGGACTTGGCGAATCTACCGTTGCCCTCCTTTGTAGATTCAACCGTGAGTGCACAGGAGTACAAAAATTGCACTTCTGATTAATCGTCCACCTCGACCGAGGAAAATTATGCGTCTTGGTCGCTTAGGGTCTTTCCACCGTTAAATTTTCTTTAAAAATAAAAATAAGAAAATGTCGTTTTATTCACTCTTTGCTGACTGTGGAATAATATATTCACTCTCTGATAAGAACAACATAATGTTATCTTTCCACGCTATTTTTCTCGAAAATTAAACTAGAAATTATAGTGTGTTCAGAGGGAGAATAAAAAAACCGGGTAAAATAGTATTTTAATTGATGACATAAATGCTAATCATCAATAGCAGGCTGTTTAAAGAAAGGAACACTACTGATACATGGAACAAAAATAAAATATGGGCTCCTTAGCGCCCGCCATTTTGCATCCGTAATCAGCCAATCACTGCGATAACTGGGGGTCAAAATGCGTTGATTCCATTGAAATGGCGCTGCAGTCGGCTCCTTCGACAAGGTCGTTCAATAGCGATTGTATACTTCTTTAGATACAGGTCTTCAAAACGCAAACTAGTCCACCACCAATGTGCTTATTTTTGTGTACATTCGTTAAGTATATCATAGGATAATCAACGTTTTTGATATCCTGTGGATTTTTTTCCAAAGATTCGATAGCTTAACTGGCTAAAGCACTCGGCCGGAAACCGAGGGATCCGGGTTCCAATCCCGGTCAAGGTGGATGATTTTTTTCTCTGTGGAATTTCGCACATTTGTGCATTGCAGGTGACTCCGTGAAAGTGAAACTCCGTGGCTAGTCCCGGATAGCTTAAAATCCGTCAACGTTTTTGATGATTTGCCAGTGCATTTGTGTTCAAAATGAAGGCTGGCGCCGCATATTTGCAGATTTTCTTGGGTGTGCAATGGTGGCAATTACTCAGTAAGCTCAATAATGGCGTCCGTGTGGTGGAAATGGCTACGAAGACCCAAATTGATAGAAGTAAGAATATATCCAATCAAACGACCCTGCTCCTACAGCTGGAATAAAGTCCTCAATAAAAGCATTTGCGGAATAATGTGTGTATTCTCTACCTAAATTTTGGTTTATAATGAGCAATACATAATGTATTTACTTGAAACCAACTAACAATGAAAGTGTCATTTAATATTTATTAACTAGCACAGTCGCTATGGAACCACCGTAGATAGATAGATAGATTTAGTTGTGGTGGAGGTCCCTCAAGGAGGACCTGAGGCACCTAGACCTGTTGGTCCTTTGTGCTGACCACCTTGTTTGTATCACCCAAAGAGATTAATGGCCTTACTGAAGGCCAGAATGTCCTCAATGGGGACACCCCTAACTACAGCTGGTTCCAGAAAGGAAGATCCCAGGTGCCTAATTCTAGTCTTCATCAAGGCCGGACAGTCATAGAGAACGTGAGATGTTGTCTCGTCCTCTTCTTCGCACCACCTGCATCTGGCAGAATCCACCAGCTTCAGAAGATGGAGGTGCCTCATGACGTGATAGTGTCCAGTTAGGAGTCCCACTATCGTACGTAGTTGACTTCTATTTAGCAAAATGAGTCTTCTAGCCAGTCCCAGTTTTGGTCCTTCAATCAGGAGCTTGGCTTGTCTGAGCCCCTGTGTGTTCTGCTAGATCTCAGAATGGCGGGCAAGGTGCCACTTCTTGATCTCTGTTATCCCTGTTGAGGGCGCAATTGGGATGAAAGGCTCGAGTCCTATCGGGGAGTGGAAACCACCGTAACTGGCTAAAGTATTCCTCGAGGGATATGCCTACGAGTCTCGGTCGAAGGTGTTTGTTTTCACAAAATATTTTAGAATCATAGTCCAACTTATCCGTTGAGATTGAATGGCACTGGTCAAATATGAAAGAGTGGAAATTTTCCTTTTCAATGTACAGCATGAAACGTCTCATTCTGTAGAGGAAAAATGGTGCTGATGTCATGATGATATGCGCGCAAGATAACGGTCCTCCGTGTCAACGGCCAACGGTGAGATGTCCTTTCGTAGTCCTTCCAACGTCCAAAGCCTCCCGCCATGTTTTTTCGATTCCCGCTTATTCCCGGAAATACGCGCAGCTTCAGAAAGAAACCTTCTCAAGTTATCAACAGGAAAAAACACAGGGGTAACCTTACGTGAGAAAAATGAAGCCACCAGCCTTGCGCTTTGGCCATATTCTGACTATGAAAACATTACCTTCTTCTCTTTAACTCAGTGTATTTTAGCGGTACAATAATTATCGAATACGGTATCCAGGAGCTAATATAACATGTAAAATGTATTTATATATTAATATTAACCTTTGTACCTTAAAATAATGCCTGCTTTGATTCTTCAATTCGCGACAGTTCGTAGCAATAGAGAAAATAACATATTCCTACAATATCGTCTGCTACGATGCCATTGGAAACTTAATACTTACATAAAACCTCTTATTTTCCATGAATACTACATGCAAGTGTCGTTGGGGAAACTCATGTAATATATATGATAGTTCCAAAGCTTATATATGTCTCCGTTTCTCACAAATTGACGTAATGACGTATGGCAGGAATGCCTTAAATATCGTCTGCTACGATGTCGAGTAAAACCGAATACCCACTGATCGTGTCCATTTCGCATTCCAAGTAGTTGCGATCGTTTTCATAGGATTTGCTGGGTGTAAATGTCTTTTTCTTTGTCTTCAATAGTCCTCAATTAAATACATATGTACATAATAATTGATATCACAAATGCATACAATTTCGTCTTCTCCAATACTAATTGTGAGCATGGCCTGACGAAAAGAGGCCAAGGACACGGATGGCAACTAGTTAGCCATCACATTGGATCATATTTCATCACAAGTAACTCTTCGTACCTGTAGATTACAGATGATTAATGTAATAACGAAATGCAAAAGCTCCCCAAAACAAGTAGTGTACTCCCTACAAAAAGAAGTCTACGGCAAATGGGCAATATTTTATTTACTAGCCCACCTTCAACACCAAGGAACTTTAGGAAAGACAATAATATTAGTAGCTGTTTGGATGTCTTATTTGTCCTGTTACGGCAGACAAACGCAGAGCACGATGCCATTTTTCACGCACAGGTGGCCGCTCGAGGCACTCGTCTTATTTCCTCAATTTACGATATAAAACGCGAGACTACGGCACTTGTGTTGATTTTGGAGGTAGCCACAAGCACACTTTATTCACAAATATCCTCGATGGACTCAATACATACACAACTGAGCCACAATAAAGCCACAAAAGTCACCAGATTTCAATGCTTTTGCATAGGATCACCCAATGTTTTCATAATCACAACATGGCTAAATGCGCAAAATTCGGCTTCAAATCTCCCCGTTGAAGAGAGCTTCAAGGCTACCCCTGTGGAAAAAACTCGCACCAAGAAAATGTCGCGTACGTGATGTCATAACCTCGTTAAATCTCCACTTTTAAATGGCGTTATTTTAACTTTTGGGCGTCGTGATGCAAAAATTTCGACATTTCTGCGGCCCTACGATTCCGAGTAATCTGCTGAATTAGGCTCCGTGGATTCTAAGGATCACACAAGCAAACCCGCCATGATGCTCAACATCCCGGATGACCAGGAAACGTGTCCAGCATGGGAAAGTTGAAAATCGTAGAAAATTATCATTGCCGGAAAGTGACTTAGATAAACGCCAACGGCAGCAGCTGAGCTAACCGTGAAATTTCGTCCAAAATCTGTTGAGGGACCAAGTATGACTTGGCTGAACTGTATTTTCCGCCAACCCCTTACAGGAGATTATACGCCTCTCTGCAAGATCGTGCGCGCCCTGCGGGTATATTTTGTAACTTCGTGTTTGAATGATCGAAGTCGAAAAACAGATTCGGTTGACAACGGTTTGGATTTTGATATATCAGGTGGAAACATTTATGAAGAAAACGACAGAGAGTTAGAAAATGACACGGTTCGGGCATTATGCTCCTTCCTCAAGACAATTTATTGAGGGAAGAAATAGGATTCATATTTCATGAGATTAAACGCGGTAGTGTGCTCCAGGTAAAGACGAGGAATTGAGGTTATGACTCACACTGCATGGAAAAAAATGTAACGGAGTGTTGATTCTACGATTTCTCAGTTTAAAAAAAATAGTAAATTGATACTTGCTGTGATAATTTTAATAGAATCGCTGATAAACATTCGGCTATTGATGTGATATGAGCATATTGTGTGAAAAAACTCGCTAAGTTAAAATGTGAAAGGCATACGTAATAATTTACCAAGTACCTATTTCAGTCGCACAGAGAATTCTCCTATATGCTTTTGTTCATCTTAAAAACTTATCTAATTTCGGAGAAAATCTCGCACGTTCGTATGAATTCGGAGAGGTTGGTAAGATATAACATTCTTCGTACTGCCTTTGGTAGCAGCGGTGTCCTTTTCAATTGATAGCGATGAAAATCGCTCGCCTCATTCGTTATCGGCTGTTATCGCCCAGCGTCCAATCTTGCGCGATAACGTGAGCACATCTCTCACACAAAAAATATGGAAACTTGTCCTCCTCTCTCTCTCTTTTCCTAATGCGTATCGATTGATGGACGCAATTTTAAAGTAATTCTCTCTAAATATTGGCTCATTTGTGATTGAGGCGCGGCAATTGACTCGCTGAAGAGGAGTTTCCTCGTTGATTGCCAACTACTCGGATGAAACGCCGAACGGCTAAATAGCTCTCGTTAGTTTCCCGTGGCAAAGTTCAGGTGGAGGTCTAAGAAGTGTCATTAAAGCCATCTCTAGGTTGCCTGGCTAGGCGTGAATCCACGGCAGTCATGAAAGTTTTGTTCCTGTTCAAGGTCGAACGCCGCAAGCACTCGTGGGCGCACTCAGGATAGCATAATTCAAGGCTGTACCAGAAACAATTTGGAGCCGCATCAGACTTTTATATTTAAATATCAGCAACCTAGAGAAGTGTGGAGTAAATACTTATTGATTAATGACGCAAAAAATTTGTTTTACATTCCTAAAATTGTCAGTAGCTGACTAAAAATACATGAACAGGATTAGTGCCGAATTTGCGTGAGAGATTCACCAAATCAAGTACGCCGCCAATGTTTTCATAACGTTAGCTTGATGCCGAACTGATTTCATTGCAAGGCCAAATTATCACCTGATGATACCTCACATTCTTCGAAACTGGTTGAGCATTAAAATAATCTTGAAAAATTCTTATATTAGTTCGCAGGTTTCCGCGGCGTTGATCAAATGATTTCAACGTTTCTCGGGTTGCATCCGCGTCAGTTGTCATTCCGCAAAACACACTCCACAGCTATCCTGCTGGCGTCCTCAGGTGAAGATTCTTCAGGTCAGGTAAGATGAGTCAGGAGAAGATTGGGATGAACTGACGAGGACAATCACAGATGTTGTAGGGGAGCATTTAGAGAGCAAGAGATCCGACGCGAAGATGCCATGGATTACGACGATGATTAGGAAACTTACAGAGAAACGAAGAAAATACAAGAACTCCTGAAACAAAATTAAGGCAACCCTCAAGGAGAAGATTAGAAACCAAGTCAATTGAGAATGAAAGAAGGGTAAGGGGGTCGAAAGCATCTTCGAGGAAGTCAAAGAAAACATGAAGAAGGGGATCACAGAAACAGCATCCATGCTAGAAACTTCGAAGAGAGGAAAACGAGAAGTTACACGCGACTAGGATTCAACTGATAGAGGATAAAAACATTGGGAATAGATTGAAGCAATACATCGAAGAACTCCGGGAATGGCCGACACTGCTGGAAGAAAACCTTATGATAGATGAGAGCGAGGTTGACGAGGTAGACCGTGGTTTACACATACAGAGGAGCAATTTCGATAGAGCAATGAAAGACATTTAAAAAACATAGCACCTAGAGTTGACCACATTAAAGGAGAATTCGCCAAAGCACTCCAAAGTAAAGCGAAGGGCAACTTGTTCAAAATAAGCAGAGATAGCTACCAAAACGGACGACTTCTAAAGGGCTTTCAAAGGATAATAGCCTATCCGATACCGTCAACTGGGGCGAAGACGGAACAGTTTTTGAGGTTTCTAAGTCTCCTGTACTAATGTTTCTTTTTTCAATGATATATCAAATGACGAAATTTAATCAATCGACTGATCAATTTACGTCTGAATGTTAGAACTCCAAGCACTTTATACCCAGAAAAAATTGAATTTTGTCCACCTTCGCAAGGGGGGTTGAAGATAGTAACTTAAGTTTTTCGCTGAATAATAACAAACATTGGCTTCTATTACTACTTCTCCCCAGTGTATTTATTGCTTGGACGATTCCTTCTATTCTGTGAATTTGCGGACACTTTACCAGTGCTCAGTGCTTACTAAATGTTCCATAGCAAAGCGTTGGTCATTTCTCAAAATCAATGCAATCTTCATTGGATCTTTTGGTGGCAATCACCTTGATTGCCCCTCTAGCCATGTAATTTGAGTATTTATTACGTGGGTGGGGGAAGAGATTACTGGGGGATCCGGTTAGATAGCTACATTTGTAAAGAATTTGAGAGATAATTGCGACTGCAGGATTGTTAATATGTACTGAAATTTTTTGCCTTAAATGTTCTATTAAAACCACATTAATGTAATGATATTACTGAGATAAACTAAGTAGAGTAACACAAATGATCCTGAAAACTTGGTATATCCGAGTTTGTAACTATGCGAACATTTTTTCCCTTAAAAATATAAGGGGTAGGGGGAGGGGGCGACTGTCACCCCGCATTACCTACGCTTATGTCTCCGGTCTCCAGTTTTTCTAGGTTAGGCCGTGGCATCCAGAAAAATAGTCTATTAGGTCAGTTTATTCGTGTTTTTCCCACGTTTATTCACATTAACGGACAACAGTTTCGCTAAAGTTACAGCTAGCGTCGTCAGGTCCTGAAAGCTAGCTGTAACGTTAGAGAAACTGTTGTCCGTTAATGTGAATAAACGTGGGAAAACCCTGAATGAAGTGACCTCAACAAATTACCGCGGAAGCCTCCGTACCAATATTGTTCTTTATTATTTCCATTCGATATGTGGGAGTTTTTCGCCCTAATTCATTCAAACATTTTATGACGCAACTGAGGTCTTCGTAGCGTTTTACGAATCCAGCTTTTATCCTTACGAGATAATCTCTGATCGTCTCAAATTAATGAGGGTCCTACACACTGGGGATATATTCAAAGGGAGGTTTGACAGAAGAGATGCTACGTCGCTGAAGAGACGATCCTCCAATTCATCCAAGTGCTGGTGCTTCTGTAAGCAGCAGAGTGTGTGCGCATGAAATGACCTTAGCCTTCCAAGCATAAAAACCAAATAATACTATTCCCATCAATTACATCCATTTTTTTATCACGTTTCCGAAAAATGCCTTATATAAATCACACGTTCAGAATTGCCTTTCCGAAGATTTCTCTCATAAGCTCCCCACAATATAAACCCTGAATAATGGTTGCGCACAAATATTTTCTGAGAGTCATTGGGAGAACTTGAAAGAGCCAGAAGAAATCCTTAGTAAGGGTTTCCTTAACCTGGAATCGAGCCATGATCCAACTCTTTGCCGGCAAACTGCATCCACTATTTCTCGTCTCAGGGTATAAAAAATCAAAGTGTAACTTTTTTGGAAGATTCGTCGGATATAGTTGTATTACACATTTATCCTGTGCTGGAACTTTGCATTTACAATAAGACCGAACTATTTTAGCAAATATGTGCCTCAAAGAAGTCAGTGGTCTCCAGGATACAATGCAATAAAAGGTTGAATGATTGAAACTCAAGAATTGGAATCGATATTCTATTTAAAATGGGTCTGCTTATCCTTTCAATCACCTGTGTAAAGCTACCATTGAAGCTGGATGTCACATCTAATTTAGCCTTTTAAAATAGTTTGAGAAATTGTTTGTCAAAATAATTGTACTGACAATCAGCCACTGAAAACTGCCGTCCTGTGATCTTCAATAATATCAGCTTCTACCTCGACAGTAAAGCAAAATCTTAATTATTTACGTTTGGGTAACGTATGAAAGAGAGTAACTTTAGTTGTTGTCAATTATTTCGCCGAAAACCAAACATTAAACGAATTTTATTTCACAACTCTTCCTAACCTACATCCTTCCCCTCCATTAAATGTAGAAAACGACGCTTGGCTTCAGACAAACTAGAGGATTTATTGATGGACCAAAATTTGACTATGCAAGAGAGCTTCTATCATTAAATAGAAGATAGTTTAGAATGAATGATGGAGCTGCTTATTGGCCCTTACCAAGTGGAAAAGCAAAAGAAAAATTGAGGATGCACCGAGTTACAGATGGCATGGAGATAGAGAGTAAGAAAGCCACACCCTTTCTATTATGCGAGTGCCTACCTATTACTTGGACTCAGAATCGGTGCCTTGTCACTTCCTTTCCGAAACTTAGGGTCATAATGGATTTACCCGTTTGAGTCTCATACTGCCTTTGGGCAAGGCCTAGGGACTCGAAGGGTAAATTCTTACTGAGCTGAGCAGGTTCAAAATCTTGTACGTCTTCCTCCTTTACAGCCCACAAAAGAAAACTCACAGAGGAGAATTGTTGATAGCTTAAATTGCCAAAGCACTTGGCGCGATTTCGTGGGTTCCAGTCCCGGTCGAGGCGAATAGTGCACATTTCTGTGGAATTTCGCACTTTTTTCTTCGTGTTTAGTCCAGTGAATGAGTGGACGCTTTACATCCCTCGACACGTGTGTCGTTTGGTGCCCGCCCCTCCAGTCGCCTTTTTGATTGGAATGTTATCGCGTGGGGTGTTATCACCTCAAATATCTTACCAAAACCTCGCCAATCGAGCATTTGTTCTGGAGCTGCGTCATTGGGACGTGTAAACACTCGAATGTGGCGGTGCTTCAAAAAAAATTATAATCATCTCGAGTATTGATGCTGCCTCCTGTGCCCATCGATCAAAAAATGGAGAAATCAAGACAGATGAATTCGATAAACGAGTGAACAAGATGAAAATTTTTAAGCCATCCAAGTGGTTTTCCGGTGTGTTCCGTTTTGCTCTTCGAATTATGTCGATGAGATTGAGTTTCTAGACTCCAATCCGAAGAATTCTTCGCACATTAATTTTTGAGTTTGCCTCAAGATCGTACGTGCATAAGCAAAGGACTGTTTCCGATTTCTCTTTGCCTCGTATTTTTGTGATAGCATTCAACATTTCGCATCCTGCACTGAGCATTTTGTCAGGGAAGGACAGGAAAAAGCCAAAGGTGAATCACAGCCGGCAGCTCGCCAGGACAGCCCACTGCAGTTCACTTCATTACTAGCAAAGTATCCAGTTGAGGAGGCAAAAATTGGAATGCCAAAAATACAAGACGGAGAAAAGCCGAAACAGCACGTTAAATATTTAAAATGACAGTAAATATAAAATAAAAATAACATAATTCCCTTCTTGTTGCTGAAGGAAACTGTAACGACTTTTAAATTATGTGAACCGATCTAATTGACTTAGGAACTGGGCTTTTATGGTGGTTTAAATGCTCTTTTTCCACTTCGATGACTCGAGATCAAATCTCGACGGTGATGATGAACTTTTCATCAAATATTCTGGTCCCTATTTGAGTCCGGTGTGGAATGCTCTTCAATGTGCACTTGTTCCAACTTTAAGCGCCGGTATATCTAATATTTGTATACTTTAAAATTACTGCGATTATTTTATCGGTAAATAAGGGCCTCTACATGTATTTTTCACTCTCAGGTGCACGTATGGAATTTTACAATGCAAGCCATAACGATAATATTACCCAAAGCGAGGGTCAGGCCCTTGGAATTGATTGGGTAATATTAAGTTGTAGGTCACGGTGTTATAGTCTGATCTCAATTTATTTTACGCCTATTTCGTGCAATTATTCATACAATATCAAATATTTGCTTCGTATGAAAGTTAATCGGCAATTGGAAAACTTTCTGATTACATATTTATAAAGCGTTATGAAACTTATTGTCGATTTGTCTGCCTAAGTTTTTTAACCTTTTTTTCCATGTTGATATTCACTGGTTGTTATATTTTCGTCCGATGATGGATGATTGCCAATTGTAAAGATTATGTGTGGTGAGAAGCGTATTATAATCCGTTACACAGATGGGGTACCTATGTCCGGCGACAATGCAACGCAATTATGCTAACCAAATATGTCTTTGTATCACGGAAAGGCAATGCCAATCCCATAGATGGCTGGTCGTATGCCATTCAAAATGGTAAGGTTGAAAGAGTTAAGTAAATGGCCACATTGGAATTGAAGGCATCATAGCTTAAAAATGTACGACCAGTGACTTTACTAAAACTTGTGAAGCTCTATAAACTGTGCTGGGAGATCCCAATATTTGAAAGCGTTTTGACCGTTCCGAGGGATACATCACTAAATAACAGAGTTTACAAAGATTAAGAAAATTGAGAGAGAGATAGTTGTTTTGAAATGTGGAAAAATGTGTGCTGTTCGGAGAACATTGTTAAAGTACCTCCAAATAAAGGAGATATATCTATCAGAAAGAGGCCAATGGAAGGAAGAGCGCCTAAGTTTCAATTTAAGTGGCCAAGGCTCACATTTACCAAATATTTCAGGCGGGACATAAACAAAAAAGCAACAGCAGTCATAGCGCCCAATACAACTGGACAAGCAGTGGATATTGTTGGCGATTTTGTCGTCTTTAGTTCACGGATAACTCATGCATATCCCAAGGTCACAGAAAGACGCATCATGAAAGAAGCACACACCGTAACGTCGCGGATGCAAAGCAGTTATATCAGCATTTCTCAGCCGTCTTTTGGAAGGACATCCAGTGTGAAATAAATTGGGGTAATTATCTTTTTCATTGCATTGTTCCATATCTGGAGTTACGTTATTTCTACTGTACTCCTCACCAATTACTATGTTTCTTTTTTTCTGTTACACTTGGTTGGAAAACCATCGACCCAAAAAGTACCGGTTTAAGAAGACAACGAGCGGATCATTATCCAATCAGTTCAAAAACTTGAAACATCTCGGAGAGATAAGCATTACAAAATCACCTTTGAGCGCAGTGTAAATGTTTTTAAAGAGCAGAATGATTCAGTTCTGAGTAAGAAAATGCCAGTATTGGGCTTGAAATACTATTATGAATACAATTTTCATCAACCTTCCTTTTTTTATTTTTTGATCTGGTCCAAGTAAACATCCCTCTTAGATTTATCTCAATTTATCTCTTTTCCTTTTTCCTTATCCAGACACTACTGCTGACTTGTACGTCAACTTGGTTATCGAAAAACGTGACGCCCTTATCCGCAAATTCTTATCGCAGGCGACAGGCTTTGTTGCTGGTTAAAATCAAAGACCCGCGTCACTTAAAGCTTCGCTATCGCTTAGTCTTTGAATGGAAATTTCCACAGCTGCCTCTGTAAAGGCAAAGAGAGGTTGGATGTCAAGTGAAAAATCTGGCTTTCCGGACCAATGCACATGTCGTTACGTTACACAGGAATCCCTTCTGCATTTTCACTAGCATTCTGCTCTTTGATCTGTTGCAGTGAGGTGTGGTGAGGGCTGGAGCGTGTTCCAGCCGTGAAGAAGTAGTAACCACTTAGATAGATGAAGGGGGCTTAACGTCATCAAACTGTTGCTTGAGAACAGAAATAAAAACCACCTTGGTTATCCCTGGTCTCCCCTCACTTATCTATGAGTAACACGACGGAATGGGCGAACTATCGGATTGAAAGCAAAAATAACCACAATCTGTTCGAAGTTTAAGGCAAGTAACTCCTGAAACATATATTTTTTCTACTCGATTATTCCATAGCTCTCTGCGAGATTGGATATCATTATTAATTAAAAGAAATAAAAAACTCTATGTAAGGTAAATTCACATTAAGGCAGTAAATGTATGCTGATTTCTAGTTAGTACAAATAGTAAGTAACAACAAGTAGTAAGTAGTTACTTGAATCTCTTTATTGAGTGGGTTATAAGAAATTGACATGGTGACGGTCCATTTGCACGTAAGTATTTGATGCTACCACGCACAATGCATGGTTGTTGATGAGGCAGTCAGGAAGTGATACCTGGATATCGGATAGTTGTGCAAACTTACGTGGAGAGATTGAAGGATCCTCGAAATCTGTTGGATATGGATATGAATCCAGAGTCAGTGAAACCAGAATGAATAAGTGAACTCATCGTAAGAAAATAAATAAATAATTCATTACATTGAATGTGATAGCTTACAGCCGATTTTATTTTCAGTATCTATTGAAATATTGATGGGTACAACCACCTCACGAAATCCACTACCAAGCGTATAAGGTGTTCCCATGAAGGTTGCACCACTAAGAAACGAAAGGTGTGTCGAAATTTATTTAATGCAGGGTTATGTCTTGACTGCTTCACACCATTGATATTTGGAAATGTGCACTATTCGCCTCGACCGGGACTGGAACCCACGAAATCGCGACAAGTGCTTTGGCAATTTAAGCTATCAAACCTCCTTCTCCTCTGTGAGTTTTCTCTCGTGGGCTGTAAAAGAGGAAGACGTACAAGGTTTTGAACCTGCCAGCTCAATAAGAATTTACCCTTTGAGTCCCTAACTGCCTTGCTCAAAGGCAGTATGAGACTCAAACGGGTAAATCCATCATGACACTAAGTTTCGGAAAGGAAGTGACAAGGCACCGATTCTGAGTCCAAGTAATAGGTAGGCACTCGCATAATAGAAAGGGTTTGGTTTTCTAACTCTCTATCTCCATGCCATCTGTAACTCGGTGCATCCTCAATTACCATGTAGTGTGTATGCTTTTCCACTTGGTAAGGGCCAATAAGCAGCTACATCATTCATTCTAAACTATCTTTTATTTAATGATAGAAGCTCTCGGTTATAGTAGGGTATTATCATTTCGCCAGTTTTTGTCCGATGGCCACCAAATTTAGGATTCATTACTTACTTTACATTCTAAATAATACTAGATCTGGACGAAAGTGCTGCGACGACAATTAAAATAAAATAAATACGGTACTTATCTTGATTAGGGACGGGTACCTCATTTGCTTCGGCAGCCACAACAGACGACAATAGACGATCAAATCAACAAGCGGCTCGGCGGCAAGAATTTCCCCAACTATTTTAAATTATTTTGCGCCATTTAGCAGGGAAAAACTTCCCGCACGTTTATAGTTAGTAACTAACTGGCCGCTTGTTGATTTGATCGTTTATTGTCGTCTGTTATGGCTGTCGAAGCAAATGAGGTACCCGTCCCTAACCAAGATAAGTACCGTATTTATTATACTTTAATTGTCATTGCAGCGCTTTCGTCCATATCTAGTATTGTTTAGAATGTGAAATAAGTGATAAATCTTAAATTTGGTGACCATCGGACAAAAATTGGCGAAATAATAATACCCTACTGTAACCAATATTTGTACAGTATTGATACTGTAGCGATGAAAGGTAGCTACGAAAGCAATTTATTTTTTATCTTTGACTTGGAGTATTTTTTATTTTAATTAATAATAAAGTTCTGTCAGGGAAGAAATATATTTAAATAATTTCAATTAATTTCAATTTAAACGGTACAATTAGGTGAAAAATATAAAATACGAAATATTTTTACAGCAACGCGTAAAATTTAAAAGATTCATTAATATGTCAATTTTATACCCCCATGCCTACTAAGAAAATAATGCATATAAAAATGTGAGACGGTCACTAAATTCTAGGAAAACATTTTTTCCAAGCGTTACCGGCTTCCGGTCGGTATGTTATATTCCCTTTTCAAAATTTTCGACTCCCTTTCCGAAGACTAAAAGCTACTCGCGGTGTAAGGGATTGCGTGTTACAATGTATACCCGTATAGCTGGACGGTTTAGAACAATATTCGCGGCCAACCTTTCCAATTAGGCCGAAGAAAAGTCATTTGAAAGGTGGTTAATGTGATGATGTCTCATAATAATTCCGATGGGAAGTGGTATAGTGAAGAAAGTCATTCAAATGGCAATAACCCTGAACCTGGCAGTACATTAGAGTATTGAATCCTTGCCCACTGGGCCGGGTGTCGTGCCCAGCAGTGAGGGAGGCAATGCCTCGGTGGTAGCCATCACACGAAGACAACGTCTTAATAGAGCTATAAGGACTGCAGGAGAGAAAAATAAGGGTACAGCAGCTGTGAAATTGGAACTTGGAAATTTGGAACAATGATGATGGCTGGAAAGCTAGAAAGTATAAAATAGGGAGTGAAAAAAGGGGAAATAGGGACTTTGGGGATGAGCGAAGTGAGATGAAGGGATATTGAGAACTATGGGAGTGATAGTGACAGGGTATTTTGAAGTAGTGGATATGGGGGTCAAAGTGTGGTGGTTATGGTATTGAATGTAAAGCTAGGGATGAGGGTAATAAACTTATAACAAGTGAGCGACTTAACATCATTAATTGAAATGAAGTCCCCCCCTCCCTTTTCCATTTAAGTTCAAGTGTAGATGCCTACAATTAAGCTTAGGAGGAAGAGGTGCGAGCGAATAGAAGAGATACTCCCGGAAAGAAAAATCTGTTAGCGATGGGCAAATGGAATGCAGTCATGGGGGGTGGGGAGGGATGGATAGGAAACGTAAAGGTATGGGTTAGGAAGAAAAAATGCGGCGGGAAAGTATTTGAATTTTGAAGACAAAAAAAAGCAATCGATGCTGATATCAAGTATTTGTTTTATTACAATATCTCATTATTTTTCATATGCAATAAGTGATGTTTAAACCAAGTATATCTTACTACCAAGGCAACAACTTTGACAAACATCACCTAAGGAATGCGTACACATGGGAAATGCCGAATTCTACCGCGAGATATGATAGTGATTTCCTCTTAGTATGACAGAGGTTTAAGGGCAATTTAAAAATCTCTCGAAGCTATGCGGGGACAGATGCAGATACAGGTCATAGTTTAGTTACGATAAAGTGTGATTTTAGACTCAAAAGGCTTTGTGAGAGTAGGAAAATGAAGATATGGTATGTGCAACCATAAAAAGGGGTGAATAGGAGGTTATACAAGGAGCTAATGAATAGAAAATTGGAAGAAACATCTACATAATACCCTGTGAACCGCCGCATGAGCGTGTGGCAGGAGTTAGGTTACTAGCCGTGTAGAGATGTAAAATATTTGGAGGTGAAATGGTGACATTTATTATAGGAGTGTATTTAGTGGAGCTGAATTTTTATTGTAGTCACTTATTGTTTGCGGAAAGGACGAGTTTTTGTACCTATCTGTTCGGTAGTGTATCTCTCTTATTTTTTCGCGTCTGACAGAACAAATGGAACTATTGACGAATAAGGGAAAGAGGAAACAACAGACATTTTTATAGCGGCCGAGGAAACAATGGAGTCCGTGGAATGAGGAGGGTAAAGAAACAGTGGGTCGCAGAAGAAATGATCGGGAAAATTGAGGAGAGAAGGATGAGGGAAAACGTCGACACTGACCGAAGCAAGAGAAAGTGGAAGAACTTAAATAATAAACTCCGGCCAAAAATCCATCGGGAGAATGAAAACAGTTGGAAAGTGCAATGTAAAGGAATGGGAAAGCTACAGATATAGGGGGCTACGCTACTCGCTAAAGTGAAAATGTTTTTCTTTGATAAAAGGAGGCAAACGGAACAAAAGGTTAAGGAAAAAATAGGGATACTATTGAACAAAAAGGTAGTTATCTAGGATAGGTGGAAAGAATGCGTGGAAGAGCTATTGGATAGCGCTAATAGTCACGTGTTCCGGGATATGAAGGATGAGAGAACAATAAATAAGGATAACCTCGGCCTGGAGATACTTAATAGCAAAATAAAAAGAGCATTACCAGAGAACAAGGCAAGTTGTAGTTTATTATCCGTTGGCAAAATACATTGCATGGAGCCGTCAAATAGAAAAAGGAAGTAAGTGAACAAAATATAGGAACATAGTAGAGACATACAATACATTAAAGGATAATTTACAGTACATACAACAATTTAGGGTAAAAGAATCAAATACACCGTACTTACTCGAAATATTAAAAATGCAAACAAGAGCAAGGAAAGCTGTGGGAGTGGATAACATAACTACGGAGTTGCTAAAGAAATTTGGCAATAAGGGTAGAAGTTTCGGATAGTGACATATAAAATAAGATTCTCAGAAATGGTACAGTATGTGGGGGCCAACCTCTTGAGAACGCGTGCTGGTATCTCTTCTGGACCTGGGGGGGTTATGCCCTAACTCGCTTGGCATCCGATGCTGTTTCTCGAATGGCATCCGAAAAAGGCATCGATAGTTATTCCGTACAGACATCCCTCGTCGGCATCGCTGAATAGCATCGGGAACGGGCGATGATATTTGGAACGTCAAAGAAGACACGCGCACAGGGAAGTTCGACTCGTATCTATGGCGTTACATCGTATCCATGACGTTTCACATGTTGAGTGACAAAGGAATAACGTTATGAGTTTAGTGACAAAATAATAACATTATACAGCAACCAATAGCGGTGAGTGTATAAGATATAACGAAGCGCCCTCATCAATTTGCAGTAGATTGCAATTACATAATTAATAGGCTTTCACTATGGAATTACCGAGGTAAGGGGAAAATTTACAAGTAAAATGGAAGTACTATATTTTAGTTCGTGCAACACGCACTGTAACAACGACATGTGGACAAAAGAGATGTTAAACATATTTACTTGTATTAAATAGCTCTTGCCCACATAAACTGTCGGTATTGGTGATACAAGTTGCAATCATTTGGCAGATCTAACATTTCAGAGACCGAATCTTAATAATAATAATTTAACTCTGAAGTATTCGTGTTAAGACATGCTTTCCTTCAAAAACAGAGAGGGTGAGAAAAATAAATTGATGAAAACAACGAAAAAGCAGTCAAGTAGAATAGTACATTATACGGGGGACCACCTGGCTTTTGCCAATAGTAGGTTCGAGGGCCCCAATGGGGAAAGTTGCCATGAGGCAAAAATGGGAGGAGTTGACGAGACTTCTCAACGCCCAAGGACCGGAGAAAACCCAGGACCAGTGGAGAAAGGTGATAACTTCTAATGTAGTGTTACGTTTTTAATATTATGAATTAACCTAGAGTGTTTGTACTATTTTTAAATTAACTGTGACCTTAATTTTTATTCAAAATGGAAAGGTTTGGAAAGACATGAAAGAAAAGGCTCGAGCCAAGAATGCCAAGCTTCATGCTGAGAGAAGCAGAACAGGAAATTTTCAGGTTAGTAAAACATTTATTTTATTTCATGGATTTCTTATTTACTGTAAAATGAATATTTAAATAAATTCTTTCATACCTTCTCTCTATTTCCATCTTCTCTTGATGGAGACGAGGAAATTTCAAAATCGCGCCGACAGGCGTCGGCAGTTAATTTTTGTTACATTCCTTATTGTTTTCGAGACAGTTGGCTGGCTAACAGCTGTCAGGAAATCCTTACCAACGCCTCTCTGGCAGCTACCTTCTGCCAAGGACCGTAACGTTATCAGCACCTCTTCAAGTAACGAATACAAAATAGTTGAAATTTCTCTCACATTCCTAGAATGCCGAGACAAGTTGAAAGGGAAGCCAAACATTATAATACCTTCATCTACTAAAGCATCGCTTCATTCATTTGTGAATTTCTTTATGGATATGCCATGAATGTACTTACCTTTATCCGTGGATGTAAAGATGAACTTCTCTGTTTGATAAGTTCACCCGCCAGTTCTTCGCAAAGGAATAGGGCGATTTCCTTCGTAACCCGGAACAGACGGATGAAATCTATTTCTCGGACGTCAAATGGATTGAGATGATCCCTCAATCTTCGCCTTTCCAATAAAAGCTCTCACCGTTCCACGCCGTGGTGGATATTTACTAAAATTAGCCGTCTTCGGTTTCCAAAAAAGTGCGCCATTTATGTAATTATGCCGGAGAATGACAAAAGACGATCGAGAAGCGGCGGGTTTTCGGATGCTGGTTCACTGATGCTATTACCTCACGGCCTCGGACGTCCGTGACAATAAGGGCATCAGTAAATGGCATCGGCGACATTTACGGAATAGCTAGCGATGCCATTCGAAGTAGCTGATGCCATAATAGCATCGTTCGGCAAATAGCAACTGAGACTTGCTAAACACAGAAGACTTGCTAAAATCAATACAATGTTGTCACCATATTAGGTAGTATTTTAGAGTCTATTTTGCGAATCGTTCCAAATCCTGAGTTCACGTCATTTATTATAATAAATTAATTGATTTCATTGCGTAGAATTTACAAAACATATCTCCCGAATACTTTGGTGTTTTTGTCTTTTGCGCCTTCAATGAAATTCGAGGCTGAAACCTTCATGACCTCTCCGAATTTTAAGGATGCTCATTTTTTGTATAATTAAACAATTCTTTTTGGTATTACTGGGGCATCATATCGTTTTTAAAGGCACCAAAAATCCCCCAATGTTCTCTCATGTGTTTCAGGATATTGCCATTGACTTTTGTCTTCTAGTAGATATATAAACTACTTGGGTAGAATTTTTGTATTAAATTAAAAGTAAAGTAGATAATTTGAAAGGCTCGGAGCAATACCTCGCTAGTGTCTCAGTTGTTTTTTAATTAGCTTTGATACTCTAGGTTTCCCAGTTTATCTTTCCCAGCTTATAGATTAAAGGTTTAATTCCCACCAACTATTATAATTATTCTTATGCTGTCCCTCATGGTATCCTTTATTAAGCTGGTATACCTTCAAAGCTAAAATAGTGTGATCTGTAAAATGGACAATGAAGTATGCTTCATTGCTTTTCCATAAGGCATGAAGGGCTGAAGAGGAGTTCAGGATCCGTTAACAATTTGTTCTTTCCTTGCCGCGTCGGCCAGTAGTAGATGTTTTTGATTTTCGTAATAATTAGGGAAAATCTTTGCTTAACCAAATAAAAAAATACCACTTTGAGCGAATTACGAAGATTTAAATTAGGTATTTTCTTTATTCAAAACGATTTCATTAATTCGAAGAAAATTCAATTATTATGAAATTACTCATTTTTTTACTAGAGCTACAACTATCACAAAAATAATTAATCGTTTAATTATTGATTGCTGAGAACGCAACTACAGCTTGCGATCCAAACGAATGGTTTTATCTTTATAAGCTCGAAAAAGCACAGAGAAAGGCTTCTATGGTATGATTTAGGACAAACCATTCTAGGGGAGGGCATGAGGCAGCAATATTAGAATCTCTGGGATGGAAATCCCTACGACTCAGAAGTAAGCTGATCACACTATGAGGGATACATGAAAAAATAAATAGTGGCAAGGGCTGAGAGGAACTTTCCGATATAGTAGAAAGACCCAATCGTATAGAGCGAATGTATCATTAATTCAAAGTAAAATTAAGAGCATATAGAACAAACTTGATGAAAAAACTCCTTCTCAATCGCGGAATTTTGTAGTGAAGTGAATTATATTTTTGTAAATCCCCAAGCCCTATTCTACCTAATTCTGTAAATAAATTTTAAGGGAAGTGTAAACTTTACTTGAATAAATTTGATATAATGTTTGTGTGCATATTTATATATGCTTGTATTGTTCGCTATTTGATATTTTTAAGGTAACCTTAAATTACTATCTTTATCACAAGATCGGCGCCTACTTATAATTGCCTTTGAATTCAATTAACGCACGCAGATTATCAATATTTTTGGAGTTGAATCGGCTCCCGAGTTAAGCAGGTCTTTTTACGGAAATTGATATACCTAGCTGAAAAGGTCCGCCATCTGTGTTATATACTCATTGCATTTACCCTACTCTTCTCCTCGCACACCAAAGTTTCCCTTCTATAAAACAAAGTGGGAAGAAAGTTGCTATAGGATACTGCAACTTTTGTGCCTTAAGACAAACATTCATTCCTTCAACTACACCACATACTATCTGCAACCCTCCTTCCAGCATAATCTAATCCGAGTTGACGGAATCTTTGTGCGTGTGAAGGTGAAATCAAGATCACTGATATCAAGTGATTTTGAAATGTGTACATAGCAATGAAATTCACTGTGACATCAAAAGGTACGCCCGATTGCCCTGCGTGATTATATTTGATCAACTCCCTGTTCTTGGAATTTTGCTTGGTACATCTCGTCTGGAGACCTGGAAAATTCACTGGCAATGTAATTGATCCTTTACGTAGACTGTTCCCGTTACTGTGTCACATTCTTGCGACAAACAGCGAAGGAAATTTTGATTAGGTGAAAGTATCCATCCAAGTGCTGAAATATTTTTGCAATCGTTTCTGACGTTATTTGGTGAAAAGGTGTGATATAATAATAATAATAATAATACTCAAATTATATCTTAAAAGTGTTGCTACGTCAATAGCCTTGTGACATCATAAACATTTCCCACGAAAGTATATGCCATGAAACCGATCATTGAGATAGAATAATTAAAACAAAAAACTACAGTCAATTCATAATTAAAGAACCAAACGTGAATGACAAATGTCGAAAATGCAATAGCAAGACAGAAACAATAGAGCACATCACAAGTGGATGCAGTGTACTAGCAAGCGTGGAATACACACAACGACATGATAATATATGCAAACAAATATATCTTGCATTAGTTATTAAGTACAATGTTTCCCATGAAACTAAACAACGGTACCTAATGACTCCACTGCCTGTAATAGAAAATGAAGCTGTCAAAATATATTACAATAGAAGTATTATAACGGACCGTCCTCGCCCAAACAATAGACCGGATATAACTCTTCAATTGAAACAAGACCGGAGGACATACTTAATAGATGTATCCATTCCAAATACAGCAAATTTAGAGGCTAAATACAAAGAAAAAATACAGAAATATATTCCTCTGGCTGAAGAAATAAAAGAAATATGGAACCGAAAAACAGTTAAAATTGTACCAATAATAATATCCGCGACTGGTGTAATACCAAAAAACCAGCACAAAAGCTTGGAAACAATAGGAATAGAAAATCATTTGTACATGAAAATTCAAAAAACCGCAACAATTAATACGTGCTCCATAGTGCGAAGATTTTTAAATGAACATTAAAACAGTACTTGAGCCTAATCCCTTTGGTGCCTTGCACCTGGGATAGGCGAATGTTTCCTATCCCTTAAAAAAACTGAGAAGTGAAGAATTCAATAATAATAATAATAATAAATTGTGTTTATTGTGAACAGTCCTGTACAGTCCTCTCTTACAATTAACTCATTTAAAACACACAAACATCCATGTCCTGAGCAGTTGATAATGTACCCAGGCGGGATTCGATTTCGGGTTAGCAGGCGAGGACTTTACCCCGCCGCCACCGGGGCCGACATGCTAGCATACAAATAGTAACATGCATGAAAAATGAGTATTATTTGCATGCTGTATAAATTAAATCCGCCTCAGGGGTTGAAAAATTGATAATGACACGAGTAATTGATATCTTAGGCAGTGTACATCAAACAATATTAAGTTTTAATATATTTTCTGTTTCTATTTTTAAAAATCTGCTGTAAGAATTGACCAAAAACAGATATTAGTGTAGAGTTCTACAAAATCACACTATAAGGAAAGAATATATCCAGAGATAATTGCTTAAATTATATCTGAGAAGTGTTGCTACGTCAATAGCCTTGTGAATTCATAAACATTTCCCACGAAAGTATATGCCATGAAACCGATCATTTAATGGCTTTAACAGAGAAGGAATTTATAAGAAAGGTTAGCGTTCTGGGCGTTATTCATTATTAGCAAACTTTGAACGATGATGCTAGAAAATATTATAAGAAAACCATTTTTGTAGGCTAGAGCTTTGTGAGTAAAGGGGTTTAGATGGAATATAGTGTTAATATTGAAATTGCAAATATTTATGTGCCTTAATATTTTTAAGAGGTACTTCTCTTAATAACTGAAATGAGTTTTTAATTTTGCAAAAGAACGAGTCAAAGGATTCTGGCCTATACATCCACTCATATAAGGCTCACTGAAATCTTTATCAGTCCTAAGCATTGATAAAAATGTAATTGAAATCTTTCATTGCTCTCTTCGAACCGCGTAGCTGATTTCATAATGTGGATAATTGTTTAAATGTGGACTTAATTCTAGCGTCTATACTTACGGTAAATTAGGCTAATCCTCAGACAAGTCACATCGTGCAAACAATTATATTTCTGGCAGACAATGGATCTTTCCTCCCATTTTATATTTTTTTCTGGGACTCAGTTTTTTCAGAAAAGATTTTTAGGTTTTTGACGGCTCGAGTGGAGTTTTGTGTCCTATGTTGTCAATTTTATCCCCTTATTCGGCAATGATTGTTTGGTGGTAAAAATCCTCGAAACATATAAACATTTTAATATTATGGGAAAAACAATATCGTCTGTCTTTCCTTTGTGTTAATCATGAATTCATCATTCAAAGATTAATATAATAAAATCCAATTTATAGACAGATCGATCAACGCAGTGAAAATGAAACTCTTTCTTTACAAATGATAATTTCTTGTATGTTAATTGAAACGAGTTGAAAACAAAATCCAATGATCTCAAAGCACTAAATAATTTTTGCTTCTTATATTTATCCTAAAGTTAAACTGAACCCTTTGTGTGCGGCAACCGCTCTTCATTTGCTGTAAAATGTGAAATGACTCTTAACTTCACTCATGTTTAAATAACTTCTTACCAATCATCTACGGCAGCAGAGGCGGAATTTAACATTTCTTCAGGGCTGAGTTACTCAGGCAGCTCAAAAAATATCTCAAATGAGTCACTGCACGTTCCTTTTTATGACGCCACGAACAGATAAGACTGCTACCGAGAAAAAGCTGTTGTAAAGTCTTAATAATAAACTTAAGATATCCTATTACCCACTTTTCAAAGTGCAATACTCTCGAAGGCTATCAGTGAGCGTTTATGTGGGAAAACCTGATTAGCCCTGTGGGTGAAAAATGCTCCAACTCATTTCATTTAAAGATATAATTTCTGTGCTTGGCATTCAAAATAATTTCACCCAGAAAAATTTGCTTTCCAAGGTACGTCATGTCATGACTACCATAAATACTTTAAAAATTCTTTGACAAATTCGTTTTATTTTGTCAACATTATTGCAGTCAATTTTTTTAATTTATGGATCTCCGC
The DNA here is from genome assembly GCA_963169105.1 of Ceriagrion tenellum. NCBI lineage: Eukaryota > Metazoa > Arthropoda > Insecta > Odonata > Coenagrionidae > Ceriagrion > Ceriagrion tenellum. The sequence goes on from OY720639.1 coordinate 14,866,806, forward strand.
ATGTATTTTAAATTTATAGCATGAAAATTTCTTCTTTACAACTAAGCAAAAAACGAAGACTACAAATATTTTAATTTTTCCTTACGCTAGAAGTTTTTGTACAACATGATTATTCAGCTAGATTTTGGTCATTAGAAAGCTTTTCACTGTCATCTGTGACCCTTAACTTATTTTAGGAGTTATAGTGGTTAATCCAGTTAAAAATTGCAAATTCTTGTGCTTTGGTTGAAAATTTTTTACGGTTCAAGAGCTGAATTCCTGAATATGTTTTAATTTACATTTTTTGTATTAAATGAGTCTTGAAAAAGAAAGGTGATTCTTTCAAAGAGAACTCTCGCTTTTGCTAAAGCATAAATTATTTCCACCCATTTGCATTTCTAAGACGTCCATTTTTTGGCAGATGTGACTTATTTTCTTATGTCTCATACATCTATCTGTTTGCGGTAGAAGAAAACACAACGGTAGTATTTAGTGGGACAGAAACTCAAAGGTGAGTTCAATCCTTCAGCGCCTTTATGTTGACCTCGCACATCAAAATTAACCCGAAATTTTTAATGCACCGGATGACCAAATATAACATTGTCTTAAATTCTACTGCTCCTGCCCACTATCGATGATGCCAAGCTGACAGCTATGATACGATATTTATTAACTGAAACTCCATGTACCGAGCAGAAAACATTCCTAAAAACTGCCAGGAGGTCGCGGTGTTCTCAACTCACACCGGCTCCGCACCGTCTAATGGCGCTACGAACTTCCCGGCGCGCGATGGGAAGATCAATTTATTTTCGGGATCACTGATGATTTTCAAAGTTCCTTTCAGATAAACCTTTAAGAGTCTTCCAGTAGCTCTCGTATGTAAGTCACTTCACGGATATTCACCTAAAACAAATTATAATTTTCTATTTAATGTAATATTTTGTCTAAAAATAGAATTCGGCATTTTGTGACGTCGTACCTCGCAAATATCAAATTTAATCTCAATAACTGAGGCTCGGTAAAATACAATGTTAGTAAACTACATCATTTTCTTGCGATAAAAATCCTTATGCCCGTATTCATAGTCGTATCCCTAGGGGTTACCTGGGTATCCCCTAGCCAGGTAACACCTAGGGGTCCCCTACACTGAGCGATTTATAAACCTTACCTGGGTAACACCCAGCCAGGGGACGCCTGGGTAAGAGATTTGGCAACAATCCCACGCAAAAATACATATGAACGGTTTCGCTGAATGGTTCTCGATGTTTTCGATGCTCATTTCTCACCGTAACCAAGCACGCTATAAACAATAATACACTATACTGTTACAAAATGTTGATGAAAAATTATTGAAGGAGTATGAGAGAATGTTTACAATATTACTTAAATATTTACGTAATATGAATGGTGAGGAATATGAGATTGCTTCAGTGAGTACCCGTGTTTGTAACTAGAAGTAGTTACTATGGAAATTTCTTGATACTATCATGTCCTGCCATTAGTACAGTAGTATAAATTCATCCCACACGTGGGCAGCAGTACTGCGTAAAGGGAGCTTTGGGTAAGCTTCATGCCTTACCCAAAAAATCGACGGCCTGAGGGAGGGTTAGGGGACAACAGTCCCTTGGGTAACGACTATGAATACTATTTCTGAGCCTAGGGGCTCCCCCACACCTGGGGGACACCCAGGTAACGACTATGAATACGGCCCTTAATCTCAATAAACTAAACTATCAAATATAACTAGACTTTTTTAGTGAAACTTAGGGCACGATTTTAAATAAATTTGGCCTGAATTGAGCCTTTGTGTCAAAGTTAAGGGCATGAGAAATGATTAAAAAATCTGTCATTTCAGCTGAACAAATTATTGTAAAGTGTCCAAGTAGAGACTCATGTTAACATTTCAAAAAGCTAGTTTTGGAGTTTTGGCAAGTTTAATAAAAATTCCGGCCACTGTTCCTCGAATCATTTCGCATCTTTCGCCAGTAAAACCAATGAAACTGTTATTTTTCCTGGTTAAGTTAACGGGACTTATTACATTATACTCTTTTCGATCTTTCTGGGGTAAAAAAAAATGGCCTATACTTGACGTAGTCAAGTCGTAGCCAAAGTCAAATGGAGTATTCAAGCCGTATTCCGTAAAATACTTTACTTTGGTTTCGATTGGAAAAATCATTTCGTTTTCTCATCCATAGAATTTTGAAAATTCGAACGTTGACGATGGAAAACAGTCCCTGGAAAGCCACTCAGTTTAGTGGTTCGCCCTATCCATTCGACTGTAGCTTAAATGCAAAATATGGTGGGGAAACGGTAGCTCGATAAGTGTCATGCTAAGCCCTCTCAGACGGGTTATTTTGTAATTCTCATACCGCTCATTTCGAGGGTAAAAAAAATTGATATCTACTCAGTCAAGAGACTATACGATCCGTTTGTACATTTTAACAAATGATAGTATCCGTATTTTCATTAAAATCCATTAGCAACCGAATCTTTTTTGTCTCAGAACTGAAAATTTACGAAATATTACTCGTGTTCGATCTCTGGCCAGGGTGCCTCAACAAATTGTATCGTATCCTGTGAGTTATGCGGTACTTACGTTACAAATGTACTAATGGTTTCATAAATTCAGGCGCCAGAGGGGCATCATCCTCCAAAATATTTTCAATGGCTCCTACGTAAATATCGTCTATTTAAGTGACTAGTCATTCAAATGACGTTCTTCATCGGCCTCGACAACTTTCCGTCTTCGATAGTAATCATCCCAGACACCGCATCACGGCAATCTGAAGTACAAGTCGATTAGCAGCCTTCTTGCTCTTATCTCGTTATTCTGCAGGTGTCTTCGGACGCGCTTGCGATGGAATCTGGTTTTAAGTACAAAGGATGCTCTCTCTGATTATCAGCGACTGAAATAAAAAGTAACGCCCAGCAGAACATCACAGTGGAGCACTTACAGACCTTTTCCACGAGTCTGCGCTAATCAAATGCTCGAGTGCGCGGGATTGAGGATGAAGTCATCAGACCTCGCTAGCGTTTGAGCTCCAAAGGAACCGAATAGGGTTGAATTTTCGGTTATCTAGTGAAATAACCGTCAACCGAGGTCATTAAAGCCGTTGAGGATAGGTGAATATGGATTGAAGAGCTTCGAAATTTAATGGAGGAAGGGCGGATAGAACCCCAGCGTCGGCATCATTCTATTCTCAGCAAAAAGAGAAAATATTAAGGTGGTTAATGTAGGTTTATTTGGTTATTCGGTATTTGAAGACGGGTGAAGAGAAATACGATGCCAATGGGATAAGAGTATACCGTCCATTCCGGTTGAAGAAGAACAGTAATTTCTCTCTAACATAAGTAACTCTTCAACTCTATCTCTCTCTCTCTCTCTCCCTCTCTCTCTCTCTCTAACTGTCTCCACTTTCACCAACAAGCAGAGACCAGGTTTCTGCTTAAAATTGTATCGTTTCCGACAGTCAAACTCTGGTCCTTTGAAAGTTTTCCATTATCATAGCTACAGCAATAGTTCAATCTCGAAGCCCAGGAAATTTCATCGAACTTAATCGGGAGTTCTCTTCAATTGGAGTAGAAGAAGCTTCATATATATCTACATCTACATAATACCCGCGAGCCGCCGCATGGGCGTGTGGCAGGGGGTGGTAGGTCACCAGCCGTGTAAAGTTGTAAACGTTTTGGAGGTGAAATGGTGACATATCCTACGAGAGTGTATTTGTAGGAGCCCAGTTTCTATTGTGGTCGCTTATTGTGCGCCGAAAGAACGAGTTTTTGTACCTACCTGTTCTGCAGTGTATCTCTCTTATTTTATCGCATCTGTCAGACTTAGAGATGTAGTGAGGAGTCATGATAATATTTTCTGTGTCGCTCTGAAACACACCAGCTCTGAATATCTCAAGCAGCCTAAGCCTAGCGTGCAGCCCCCGAGTCTCTAGGGGCTCCAAACCTTAATCCCTCTAACAGTTGCGTAACACTATATATTCGTTTGTAGCAGTTTTTAATGAAGCGTGCTGTTTTACTTTGTATTTTGTTGATTTTTTTGGTTAAATCGTTATGACCATGGCTTGGGAACAGCCGATATCAAGCGGTGAACGAATTCAGCCCAAATAAGGACAATTCATGCCCGTGTCATAGATTCGGGAAATGGCCACCATGATGGCCTCTTTATTCATCTGAAAAATAAACGGTGGTTGATCAGAGATCTCTAGATTGTAATTCATGATGTTGTTAACGATTATTTATGGATTAAGAGGAGTTTATGAGTATGAATTTAGAGGCCTACCAGTAGTGGTGTTATCACCGCCTTGAATGATCGTTGACTTAAATTGCTAGCTTATTATTTCACTATCACTCGCTCAAAATAAAATTCCATGAAACGGGAATAAGTTTAAGACAAGAGACTTTCGGGTTTCTCCCACGTTTCTTCGTAATTGAAGAAAAAAAAGAAGATTTGAAGAGAAAAAAATTGAAGAAAGTTCCACAGGCATTATAGTTTGGGCCTGAAGATGTCGACTGGAATTACGGTGAAACTGCTTTTGCAATGGTTGAATATACGTCATATGATCAACGCGTAGCTATTTCGGACATAATTTTAGGTTTTATAAGGTTTTAGGTCCACATAACTGGTTAAGTGCATCCACTTCTTTTGTTTTAAATGAAAATGATTAACTTGCACAATGTAAGGACGCGAATAAACTATTGGCAAAGGAAATTGATCCTTTTTCTGCGTTCAATTTAGATAAGCCCGAAGATTGTTATAAATCTGATGATGTGAGGGATTGTCACGTTTAATCAAGTCATGAATCACCTCGCCATCACGAGCCCAGAGAAATTGAAATACGGCTTAAATTTTATTGCACCTCGAGGCTCTAAGGGGCCACTTGAGGCGAAATAAAATTCAAGTGACTAAATACGAATTTGCGCATGTGCAGTGGCTCGGCGTCAACTCGCAATACGTCACGCGATAAGGCCATCACGAGTCGACTCCGTGATATGGGCAATACCCGTACTTTGCTGCAACTGATTGCCTAAATGGGTGTGGATTCCGACCTCATCATACGCATAACGCGATAGGAGTCTTCATATTGCCATAGTTGTAGAAAGGAGAGAAGATTTTGAAATTATACTTAACGAGATGGTGAGAATTCTTAGAGACCAATATGGAAGGACCAATATGGATGAAGATAAATAAGCAACAGACTAAAATGATGGTATGCGGTGTTCAAGACTGCTGTGAACCTGTAAGGATAAGGTTAGATGATGAAGAACTAGGACAAGTTACAGAATGCAGCTACTTGGGCAGTAAGATAACATAAGATGGAAGGAATAAACGAGGAATTGTCAACAGAATACAACTAGCAAAAATAGCTGTTAATGATAAAAAGACTCTACTGACTTGTAAAAATGTTAGTTTGGAAGTAAGAAGAGGGTTATGAAAGCTTATGTTTGGAATATGGCCCTTTACGGGTGTGAAAGTTGGACTATCGGGAAACGTGAAAAGAGCAGATTTGAGGCTCTAGAAAATCGGTGCTATCGAAGGATGCAGAAAATCAGCTGGCGAGACCGAATCACCAATGAGGAAGTGCTGAGAAGATAACAAGTAAATAGAAGTCTTTGGAGACAAATACAGACAAAGAGACTTAAACTAATAGATCACATTCTGCGATGCAATGATTTTATATAATTATTAACTGAAGGTTTTATTGAAGGGAAAAATCGTCGAGGACGTCCTAGATTAAGCTATATGAAGCAGATCATCAATGACTCTGGATGCGTCTCATGCGGTGAAATGAAGAGAAAAGCTGAAAAAAAGAGCAGAATAGCGTGCTATTGCCAACCAACTCATGGGTTGATAACCAAAGAAGGAGAGGCAGAGGTAAGCGTAAGAACGAGGCTTTGGGATTGGAGAGGGGTGAATCATTCAAGTGGCGTTTCAGGGAGGATTTGAAGACGGTGGCAGAGGAGAAAAGGTCCAAGGAAGGATATTTCGAGGCCTAGGAGTTGAATAAGGAGGAAATTCGGTGGAAGAGAGCGCTAGGAGATGGAAAGATGGAATCGGGGAGTATGCAGTAGACAGTTACTACTACAAGGGACGACGAGGGACATGAATACGAATAAAAGGGAGTATTTTATTGGTCCGTAGAGATCCGCTGAAGATTCTGTGTAGAAACATTATATCTAATAGGATATGGTGGTGAGTTATGTGAGAAATGCCTAGGGAGGAAAGGATGAGGTCTTGGGTTGAGCTTATGAAGGTAGGGACTCGATGGCGGACTATGGCGAGAAAGAAGCTGACTGGACGGTTGAGCAAATCCAAGGTAGTGGGGCAGGCGGTAGACCAAATAGGTGCACAGTATTCTAAGATGGGGAGAATACAACCGAAGAAGACAGTTTTCAATGCCGTAGGGTCCCGAACGTCAGTGAGCGGTATAGTATGCCAACTATAGCCATCACCTTCAGCACAATCATTCTAATGTGGCCATTAAAGTTGAGTTTCGTGTCAATAATGACTCCTAATTCGCTGTGGGAAGTCACAGAGAGGATAGGATTATTTAAGAGGGTGTAATAATGTGAATGGGGTTTGCTTTTTAATTAAAAGGTCACTAGATCTGATTTTATTATATATTATTTTTTTACCGAAATGTTTAGAATGATATTCATGAAAAGAATAATTTTCTTTTAATTTTCGAAGCCTGCCTCCGCGGGCTCAGACCCACATTTAGCCCATTCCAACTGAACTCTCTGGAGAGTCAGAGAGCTTCGTCATATTTTAGTTTAATGTTCCTGATTCAACACAGAGAAATACCTGGTGAAAAAGATTGCGTAAGCATAATTGTAAATGAAAACCGAACAATCGATCAGATAATAATATTTTAGAAGACTTTGAAGAGATTATCCATAATTTATATGGAATATATTTCGAAGATGGAGATTAATTTGAAATATTTGCAGAATTAAGAATAAAAAGATCTATTTTTGTTGGAGATTTACAAAAGTTACAAATAGTTGTTAAGTTTGCTTGTATATGTCCTTAAGTGTATGTATTGTTATATGGCCACTATAAAATGGCGACATAGCTGTATGTGGTTTTATTACTTTAAATAAATAAATTTAAAAAAAACCACATGATAGGCGTTTATCTGAAGAATGAAAATTTTTTTTGGAGCTTAAATTATTTTAATGAGATGGATTATTTGTTTTTTACAACAATAAAAATTGTATCCTGAACATATACATTTAAAAATTCCGGCAACATGGCACTTTTTCACCACCTCGCAAGAAGAGTATATTATAATTTCCTTCGTACACCAAGTGAGAAATTTAGCTTCAGTAGACGTCTATTTTTCCTAATTCGATGGTTAAATGATCTTCCATGTCAAAAATTCATCTCGATACCCGGCAATCCTCTCGTAGTGAAAGCAGAAGTGTTCTGCTTTAGGCATCAATATGGCCGCCGGCCGAAGTTGTCTGAACCTATCTAAATTGTCTAAAGTATCTATGGTGAGGAGGCTACAGCCTCCTTAATCTATGGCTTTGTGCCAAGTCTGCTCACAGTGCCATCTGTGTTGTATATTATGAATACAATGTTTAGTAAGACTGCAGAGGTTACTTTTCATAATGTTTTCCCAGGTAGCTCAGGTAGCGTGCTGGATTCGGCAAAGAACATAATTGGAATTACACAAAAAGGCGCATCTCGGTCCGATAAATTTCAGTTTGTTCTATAAAAGTAAAGACTGCTAGTTATAAATTACTCTCATAATCCATTTACTTCGTAAAAATTCTAATCTCGAGAAAGAAATTCCAAAAATAAAAATAGAGCTGGAGCCAACACTTTGCTTTTCAATGATAACAGCTTGGTGCTTGGATGGACCTAACGCCAAACGTCGCGAAAATGCAACATTATTATAATTGAGGCAAAATAAATAGATTTTTTTGTATCATTGCACCGTATTTTAGCAATAACAAAGTTATACTTAAAAGTTGCATGTTATATGTTTCCTTTCAGGGTATCATTTAAGGCAAATCATAAAATTCTAACAGAAAAATGGGCAAAAATCCCTCATGTAAATAAGACATCAAAATTTTAAAATAAATAACATCACGTTTTCAAACAATTTCAATAAATATTCTTGCGTTTATAAAAGTCGCCTTAATTTTTTTCTATTAATTATATCTATTAAATATTTCTAACTAATGGTCATTAACCCTTTATGGACAACAATTTTTCTACAAAAGAAAAAAAATCTTTCCTTCCAAATGCCAATCAAGGGGGATAATTTAGAGCATCCATTTTTAAAACATTTTTCTCAAAATAGCCTAGAATTTAGATACGAGCGTCCCAAAAACGTCCCAATGGGCTACAGTGGAGAAAGGAGAGTAACTTACATGATTACTGAGGCAAAACGATTCTGGAGGCATGTGCCCAATTCGGCACACCTGACGTTAAAGGGTTAAAAGTAAAAAAATACATTGTCAGAGTACACAAAATTAATGTCACTTTTTCGCAAAGTTGGGAAGAAATGAGTTAATACCACGCGCAATGTAGGTCTGGGAATGGAGCATGGACTGAAGGACTTTTTCAATTATGCTCACGATATGAAGGTGTGGTGAAAAAAGAAAAATGAAAGGGAAATGTTTTTAAGACAGTGGTGAGATCAGCCATAATGTGTGGCAGAAGGGTCTGGCCGTTGAAGAAAATTCTAGTAAAGAAACGCTATTTGGCTGAAATTTGGATGCAAAGCTGGACTGAGGGAAAGACAAGGAAGAACAGGATTAGAAACGGCATAACCCTGGAGATGGTTCTTGGCGGAGGCATCAAAGAAGATTCAGGGAAGACGGTTATGGTGGCTTGGGCATATGATTAGGAGGGAGGAGAGCCATAGTTCATGACCTGGAAGTGTAGGGTAGAAGGCCTAAGGTAAAACCAAGGATAAAGTGGAAAGATTTTATATCTGAAAACATAATGGAGAAAAGACTTATACTGAGTGTGGAGGATGAGATGGACGGAAATGAGGTGAAATAGAACATAAGGAACAGTGACCTATGGCCTCTGGGGAAAGCTACAGAGAAAGAACATGATGCTTTTCTGTACCTGTTATATAGGTTCGACAATAAAATTATAGCATTTGACCATTTTTAATTTTTTTAATTAATCACAAAATTAGTACAGATATTGAAAACTTATCTTTGCTGACAAACACCAGATACTTTGACCGATGGGTTTCCATCTGACAGAAACTAGCAGTTAATTCCATCAAAATTCCAATCTTCTCTTAACATGTATAGGTATAGGTACTTATTCACTCAAATCTATCGACTTGGGGTTCACAACAACTTGACTTGGCTTAAGCTGTTCCCGAGTGCCAATTGGGGCCTGAAATTTCCAACCAATCACAGCACGCCACATTCAAAGTCGATATTACAATCGATTGATGGGCCTTATCGATATCGTAATCCTTTTTTCCAAGGGTAGTAATCTTTGTTTTTCCCTAGCACCATCGATAGTAAACCAGGCCTTGCTATTGGCTAGAATTAAGAGAAAATGGAGAAATGCTCAACTCCAAGACTACGCCAAGTCGAGTTAAGCCACTTTAAGTTGTTGTGAACCAGTGTGTTGCTTTCTCACGGACTCAACTCCTAAGTCGCGCCAAGTTAAGTCAAGTTTAGTTGTTGTGAACGGGGCTTAACATGTCAGTCATGTCAGTTTAAAGCCAGTCAGGGGGCTGTGATGTGAAGTCCTCGAATTTTCAGAAGTTAGTTCGTTTCATGCCAGGAGTATGGGAAATAGTTTCTAATATTTGAGGTTTCGACTCCTTTTTAATGAAGCTGCTGAGGCCTTTTTGGGTTTGGTTAAGTAACTTCTCAATACAAAGAAAGCAGTGAGACTTAAGTCGGAATATTTTTCCATCCCTCCCTCTCTCCACGTATGGTTAGTGACTTCTGCATTCGAGGATTCTTTTAATCAATCCAATGCTCTTTCAATTTTTCATCAATTGTTTTTGTGTAAAATGGTGAGCAATATCTCACTACAATCACCTCTCCCCGCTTGAAAGAGTCTTTGTTACATACTAGTATTAGTCCGTTTGCGTGTTATTTGCTGAAAAAACTGTGGGAAAATATGTCGGTAACAACTCTGATTATATTCCCAGGAGGAGGCTTTGGAGGTAATTCACCGATGGGGTGGTAGATATTCTTGTTTTCCAATGTTTTCAGCTGATTTTGCGTCAGTGGCATTTAAGGATATAAGAATATTGGGATTCTAGGAAATATTTTCTCTCGCAATTGTTTTCCTCCAATGATAAAATACAATTCTGAGACTGATCGATACAATCGATATCCATAATCGCCACAGTATATATGGCTTCTTCGTATCATAGTTCCGAGAGAAATACATCCTTATCAGTTCACTCGGGAACATAATCTGTCCGACGACTCTTGTCTTCTGACATGTTTTTCTCACGCAAGTTACGTCAGCCAGCTCGCTACACGGCTCTCTTCCACGCCATTATCACTATTATGGCGTGAAAAATAAGACACCAGGATTTTTCCAAATTGAGAATTTTGTGGTTTTATTGGAGAAATATATATTAATGTCATAAATAGAAAAATTTACTTTTTTGAAGAAATCTTCGGACTTCTTATATAAGCCCCGGTGGCGGTGGGGTAAAGCCTGCCAACCTGAGGGTCGCGGGTTCGAGTCCAGCCTGGGTAGATTGTTATCTGGCCAGAACATGGGTGCGTGTGTTCGTCCATTGTTAATGTTAAAAACACCCGATGTAAAAGGCCTTTGTTGTGCTTTTTTCGGGGTTGTGCCTATAAAAACATAAATAAGTCGGGACATCATTCAAAAAACAGACTTTCGGGACTTTTTATTCGGGACCATATTTTGGGACAGATTTTCGGCGTTTAACCACATCCTACAATACTCATATATTTGAAATATAAAATAATATCACTATTTGTCGAAAGTACTTTCGCATATATATGTTTGATACGGAAGATAACGGAATTTATATTAAATTTGGCTCAAAACGCTTGTCATTCAACCGTGTAGTGTGATATGTTCTCGGGAAAATATACTTTTGAATTTCCATTATTGCTCTTTCGCTAATAGAGCTTAATGGTTGCTCAATGACAGGGAAGTAACATTTTCTGAGTTTATAACACTCCATTATTCTCTGGTGTGACCGCATGGCACTCCATGATGCCTGCTATGCGATCTGCTCAACAAAATCCTATAATAAAAAAGTACTTCAGCATTTTTATCACTTCCACATTCCTATCGGAGCCGCAATTAATTCCTGAAATGCGCCCTATGTCCCAGTCAAACAGTTTTCCGGGTACGGGTATTAACCCGTACGGCAGCTGAAAGATAGCTCGCGTAGCCAACCTTCCTTCGTTAAATAGATAATCTTCTTCGTAGAAGCTTACTCGGGTTTTTCCCCGGGTCAGGTTCTCCATTCGCCGACGTTGCAGCGGCAAATACATGCGTAAATATTAGGAGCCTACGCTTGAGTGTTTTATTCTTGTGCCACAGTAGTTTCTTCGGTCTGTCTTCCTCCGAGTTATTTTGAACATGAATAGAAGATGACAATGGAATTTCATCCCTTATTGAATTAGAATATGGTAATAAGAAATCATATGATATATACGTAATAATAACTCTTGACAAGTAAGTCTAATTAATTTGCGAACTAATGCAACTAAGTACCGTTTTCAACAGGTTTCAAGGCTAAGTTACCACTTTCATGTCCCGTTCCCCCTACGCTAGTATGGCCTGGCGACCATTTACACCGCGTAATTTCAAGTTCAGCAGAGTGTAGAAGCAAGCCTAGGGTATTCCTAGGTTTGGGGTGAATTTTGGCTCTGAAACGGATTTATTAAAGCATCTCAAACGTCCCAAAAACCATGAAAATTTGATTAATCATCTGAAAAATATTTTAGACTGCAAGATTCTTATTCTGTTCGCTCTTTAATTTCAGCGTTTGCTCCAAACTCAGGAATATGAAGAATCCTATCGCGTTATGCGTATGATGAGGTCGGAATCCACACCCATTTAGGCAATCAGTTGCAGCAAAATACGGGTATTGCCCATATCACGGAGTCGACTCGTGATGGCCTAATCGCGTGACGTATTGCGAGTTGACCTCGTGACGCTGAGCCAATGCACATGCGCAAATTCGTATTTAGTCACTTGAATTTTATTTCGCCTCAAGTGGCCCCTTAGAGCCTCGAGGGAGGATAAAATTTAAGCCGTATTTCAATTTCTCCGGACTCGTGGGGGCGAGGTGATTCATGCCTTGCTTGCAGAGAATATGAAGCGCACAAGAGCTGCAGTGTCTTCAGAAACAATGGAGTATTTTTGTTGTAGTTTGGAAGTGACAATGGAGGGAGTTCCGCCACAGAACGTGGTTAATTATGATGAAATCAACATGACCGACGATCCTGACATAGTAAATGTTCTGGCGAAGCGTGGTTGTGAAAACCCTGAACGAATAATAGATTCGTCTAAGCAAGTGTTTTGTTTACGATGGCTGCAATCGGTGCTGTTCTACCTGTTTATATTGTTTATAAAGCGGAACACCTTTATGAAAACTGGACAATGAATGGCCCACCAAAAGCAAAATATTACAGAACCAAGAGTGGATGGTTTGACACAGGGGCGATCCCAGGAATTTATTTCATGGAGGAGGAGTGGGGGGGGGGAGACTACCTCAGTGGGCGGAGTGTTCAATGTTGTATTTGATAACTACATCTAGTTGTTAAAATTGTTTTTTTAAACCCTAAATTTGCGGGGGGGGGGTGTATCCCAATATCATAAATGTTCATGTCAAACCAGGGCGGGGCTAAATTTGCGGGGGGGGGGGGGTGTATCCCCATATCATAAATGTTAATGTCAAACCAGGGCCGACCCCCTGGGATCGGCCCTGGTTTGACATGAACATTTATGAGGATTGGTTCATGAAAGTAGTTCTTGCTTATTTAAGAGGGACTTTAAGTTCTGAGGGGACAACTTCCCACACGAAGGAGGTTTTTCCTTCACTGTTGAAAGAGGCTCTACTCAGAATTAAGGCTACAGCAAAAGCAAATGTTTTGGCTGGGTCTTGTACCACAGGAATAGTTCCTCTTCACAGAGAGAAGGTTCCGAAAAAGCTGCCAGATTATGGTCCAAAGCTAAACGATTCCCAAGATGAAGATTCTCTGGACGCTATTCTAGAGAGTGTGAGATTTCCTAACTAAGGAAAAGGAAGAACTGCACGTGAAGGCAAGAGAATACAAGTGGCACCAGGCAGCCAGAATTGGACAGTGACATGGACACTGAGACAGAGGGACTTGTGTCTGACATTTCAAATGAGTCAAGTCAAGAGGTCGAAGGAAGAGGAGGAAGCCGAAATTTTGGAGAGAAATCTGCTAGAAATGTAGAAAATACTCAAAGAGCTACAACATGGAGATTTTATTCTTGCGTTCCTCACAGCTAGCTGGGACGAAGAAACATGAGCGTCAGTTTGTGGGACATATTCAGTCTATAATATCCTCCAGTTCAATTAAGGACCTTTATAAATAGTTGTTGAAGCATAATTTATGAGAAACTATGTTAACCATAAAGATAGATATACATATATGTTTTGCCAAATATATCTACCAGTTATAAGTATTTCAAATCGAGGGAGCACAAATTCTTTCGGTTCTCAAGAAAACTTTTGAAAACCGGGGCCGTTTTAAGTTTGAAGATGTAATTGTCTTCCTTCTCCAACATTTCCTTTGGTTGTTGTCATTCGCGTTTTGTCTTCCGCCCTTCCCCATCTCTCTTTCCCAATTGGTTGTCCCTTTTCCCCCCTCCTCCTCAGTTTACCTTTATTTACAACCCGGATGTCTTGACCCTTCCTCACTTCAACCCTGCGTTGAAGTGACGCGTTACCTTCGGTTCGCTGAAGAGGGCTACTTTGTCGCCGAAATACGCGTATTCGACCCCCACCCTCGTCCTGTTGTGTCGTTTTGACCACGCTCTTTTTGAGCTGATTCTCCCAGAAGTTGGGCTCATTTGTGTGTGTGAGTGAGTGATTTTGTGTGCTTGTGAGTGTGCTTGCGTAAATAACCGGGCATCCTTAGTGGGGTCTCATAAGCCCTGTGAAGGATCCCAGGTTATAACCCAAACATCCTTAGCGGGGTCCCATTAGCCCTTGCAAAGGATCGTATTTGGTTGGGTGTGTGCGTCTGTGTTTGGTCCCTGGCGAGGAAGTAACATTCCCGTAAACCAACACAGGAGGGTATTCTTGGTTGAGAGGCTGTCGTTGGTCTCTGCTGTGGTTTTCCCAACATACCAAGACAGCAAATTTGGTGTTGTTGACGAAGGGTGCCAATTGTTTACGGCTTTTGGAGATTTTCTCTCATTGTCTAGCCGTAAGAAGCTCACCCCATCTTTGTGATGGCTTTCCATGTAATTGTCTGATTTTATTGCTGTTAGTGTTGCGTATTTCAGTTTAATCAGAGTGAAGGTCTGTTATTATGCTATTTTTATCTTAATACCCTAGTTTGAAAGTTTCGAAAATATAATAAATAACCTGATTAAAATGACAATTGATTGGCATATAGTCCACTTTGTTCTTTTTTAATACCTCCCCTGTGATGCAATCATAAAAAAGAAAAGAAATAGAGTCCCTAGTCACCCATATGGACTGCTTACTTGGATCGCTTGGGTCTAACATGATTTACAGGGGGTCCCAAGTCACCCCATAATGAGGTGTGACTTGGGAGTGTATACATTGATTGATAAATCTTCAAATAGTTACTAGATAAATTTGATTTTTTTACAAATTATTCCTGATGCATAGCTTGCTATTTGATATTAGTTTTAAAAATGTAAACTCAATTTCATGTACCATGTTCACTTTTGAATGCAAAAACTGTCCCAACTTAAGTCACCCACTTTGACGGTACTCAGCCATACACGAATGTTTTGTATGAAGTTTTATTTTTCAGTTTTGTGCCACTTTTGATTAAATTATTGCCACAATTTACATTAAATACATACAAATAGCAATAAAAATTGTTAAGATACAGTGAACAGAATTGCCAGATCCCTGAAGCGCATTGGCGTAGCTAGTGCGTGTGCCGCCCGGGGCGGTCCTTGAGTTTGACTCCCCCGGCCCGCGAAGAAATACATTTTGTACAGTGACACATTCTTTAAGTTTTATATACGTTAACTGGTTTGTGTACATTTATGATATTATTTTCACATACTCAAATGTATTATGCTTTAAATACACATCCAACATTCTCGCACTTTAGAGGTAACAGTGTTTAACAAAAAAGCGAAAATAGCATAGAGAGGAAAATAGTAAAAAGTTGTACAAAATGAAGATCATCTTTAATTCCGGAATAAAAACTACAAATGCCTACAAAGAAATTTTTCCTGCCTTTTTGTTTGCAAATTCTTCAATGGCCTTGTCAAAATTTATTTTGTCTGTCATAATTGTTGCTCTATAGACGATATGGCAAGATTTTTCTAACGCAAGGTGCTCATAGTAGATCTTAGGTAGTTCTTGATCAGTTTTAGTTTGAAAAACTCCTCTCACAGGTAGCAAAACTAACAGCAATTGTGAGGAAAATCCGCAGCATTACATATTTCTACATTTAGAACCGAATTCCCAAGGTTGTACTTTTGAATAAACTGCAGAAGTTCAAGGGGGCCTTCTTTCCTCATCTTTATTCCTTCTTTAATATCAGCAACAGCAATAAAATGCTGAAGTCTTTTTCTCTCATTAAGGAACTCCTCTTTATCAATGTCATCGTGATCTATTTGACATTTATATTCATCATCCAAAAGATTCGACGGGGTAAGAAAGGCATATTTCTCAGCAAGTGCATGCAGCTGTTGAAATCTCGAAGTTAATTCTTGGATCACTCTGTCCAGTGAAGAAAACATTTCTGTCCTAGGTCTATGTCGTATGATAATTCTGCGTCCTGTAATCCTTCACCAAACATTTGTTTCTTTTTTTTGGGTCGACGCTGACGCTCCATGACTATTCCTAGATCGTTGCAAATTTCTTTGGCGAAGTTAAGACCATTATAGCTTGTCCCTGTTCTCAGATAGAAATATTTTTAATGCCCTGAGTTTTATATCACGTTTTTGTATGTTCAATCCTTTGGTTTGAAGGTAAGTCTGTGTCTCGTTAATTTCTAGAAGGGCGGGTCCCCACAGGCCAAGAAAGCACACAAAGGAAAATGATTGCAAGTAGAACACCAGCATCTGCCCTTGTAGCTGTATCTGCTGCATCACTAGTTAACATTTCTAAGGCACTTAAGATTTTTGAGTAATGATTCCTTACAACACTTACAGCTTCTCCCCTCGCACTCCACCGAGTTTCTATTATACGCTTCACACTTTGACCAGTGACTGAAGTTAGAACTTCCCAGCGATGTGTTGATGAAGAAAAAAATACCAACAAACGTTCCGCGAATCCAAAAAAGGTAACATAATTCACATCAACAGAAGCTGCATGAACACCTGCCAAATTCAGCGAGTGACTTTTACAAGCGACAAATTCTGCTTTTTCATGAATTTCCTTGATGCGTTTCTGAACACAAGTATGCAGATCAGCCATCACCGCAGCGTTATTATATGCTTGCCCTCTACAATTTTGGATATTAATGCCGTCTTTCTCTAATTTCTTAAAATCATCGTTGAAATATTCTCGGCAGTTTTACCTTTCGTTTCAATGAAATCGACAAATGATTCCACAACATTCCCTTCATCTCCATCGATCACAACATAGCGTAAAACTTGGCTCGTTTGATCCTTATGTGAAATATCAGCCGTGCTGTCAAATATCATTGAAAAGTACTTGGCTTTTTTACATTATTGATGATTTTGCTTCTCACGTTTTCTCCCAAAATTTCTATTAACTCGTTCTGAGTAGTAGGAGACAGATAGGATGTAGCATACTTTTTTCCCAGCTGGAAGATGTTCACGTAGCACTGGATCATATTTCGCCAACAAATGCGCTAGCTCTAAAAATGTCCTCTACTTTCTGTTGCTTCAAGTTCAACATCACACTCGTTTTTCTTCTGATTGACTCCTTCTCGATGGCCTCGTAAAGCCAAATTCTGATTAGGTAGGAATCTAATAATATCAAGCAATCTTGTAAGGATTGCCTTACACTTCTTCACCAGGCTTTCAACAACTTGTTATTTTTTTATCGATTGTTGCTCCACCAGCAATCCTAATTTCCAATTCCTGCCATTGTGTGTAATTTCTAACGTGATCTACACTGGACTCATGGTCGGAAATTCTAGGATTCAGTTTCCACAATATGTTGAATTCGTCCTCAGAATTAAATGTTGAGTTAATTCTGTCTGAAAACAGTTTGCAACAAAAGCAGTAAAGAGCTTCCTTGGAAGGGGAGTACACCATCCAAGATCTCAATATTTTTTCACCATCAGTCAGAGTTTTAAAAAAACCACTCGTGAGTTAGTTTTCTAGTTTGTCCTTTGGTTGACACATCAAGTGTTTGGCGGACCGCTCCCCCCTAGCTACGCTGCTGCTGAAGCGTTCTACTTTGTAAGCTATTACTTGGCGAAAAATGAAGATTCTTGTATTTTTTTAAAAAAATCTGGCTTAAATTGCAAAGTTGGATGAATTAGTGGAATACTTTCATTGAATATACGGATGTTCAAAAAAATACCCCTTTCAAATAGGCAAAATGAAATCTTCAAATCGAAACAAATGTACTAATTTGACTTCTTTGGGATAGATGTCTCTGTGATATGCCCGATGTGTGAAATGTGCGAAATGTGTGTGAAAGTGGTGGATGCGGTTGACGGCCGTTGGCTGCTGACCACTGTTGACGTTCAGTATATTATCTTTGTTCAATTTCTTCAGTGATCCATTTTGTGAAATATTTTCAATACAAGTGTTATTCTCTGCAATATCTAAATTTTGTGTCAGAATGACTGGCTCCAGCGTGAGCACTTTGGAAAAACTGCTGTCTTTAATAGATGATATCGAGCTCATCGCCAAGTAAGTATTTAACTAAGCGCCGGTTATTTAATCCAATGACCATATAATTTTAGCGGGATTTTTTAGAGTGTATTAGGGTTATTTTATTTCAACTGAGCGTTAGGTTGAGGTCTCATTATCTGTGCTTGTTTTTCTTCATGTGTTCATTTGCAATACTTGAGCTTTATAGGGCACAGACTTGTCATCACATTGATAATTCATCGTTCCTATTTTTTCGTTATTTCTCTTGCATTTTTCTGACAGAGAGCTCTTGGAAAACACTGTTGCTCCCAAGCATCAGAAAATATCTGTTGCTGAGCATGGCCAGTTGACAGAGCTTTTGGTAGCGAAGGATAAAGAACTAAAAGATACACTCAAGGTAAATAGTAATAAGTAAGGTTATGAAGTGTATGTGGTCATTATAATGAGGCGCGCGTGCGACTCTCCATTCTGTATAAACTCATTAAAATTTAAATGAGATTGGTGGTACTTACATGTTCGCCAAGTGAAGTCTAAAATGTTTTCAGCTGGCTGCAGACCAAGCCAAAATTAATCAGAAGATGGATATTTTAAACGCTGAGGTTGAAAGGCAAGATCAAGACATTCGACAGTTACAACGGCAATTAAAGGAAGCTGAGCAGGTTCTTGTTAGTACCCCTATTCATTATGAAAATCTTATTCATTTTATTAAACTGGAGGTGTGATAGTTTTCGGTCTGTGTTGTGACTGAAAAGTCAAATCTGCTTTACTTATCTTTCCGCGATGGCACAGGCCACTGCTATTTACCAGGCCAAGCAAAAGCTTCAATCCATTTCCAGGGCGAATAAGAAGCCTGTGGCATCGGAAGAGTTGATCAAGTTTGCGCATCGCATCAGTGCCTCAAATGCCGTCTGTGCCCCCTTATCCTGGCAGCAGGGTGATCCACGTAGGCCCTATCCCACAGGTATGGAATTTATGGTTATGCCAACGGACTATGTGCATGTTAACTCAAAGGCATGTGGTGACTGATCGAAATAATTACACCTTGTTCCAATTATTCCACAAACGTACTTCTGGATGATTTCATCTCAACTTTCAGATGACAGACAACAATTTTTCAAAAATATAATGCATGTGAAAGTGTTATTCCCATGATTAATTTTGATGCCTTTTTCTGAACTAATTACTGAGATAACAAATTTCTGCTTCTTATGACAAATGGATATAATGTAATTATTAGTATGGTTGTTATTAATGGTGATATTTAAACTATATGTTGGTCATCAAAGTTTCCTTTCCTGTTTTGTGGTGATAATTGTCCATTGCACATCAATATTTTCAGACATTGAAATGCGCCTTGGGCTTCTCGGTCGTCTCAGTGACCTTCCCATCAATGGGCACCTCCTTGTTCAGCAACAGCAGCAACACCAACAAGGTGGACTTGATGGCTTACACCGGCCAACGGGTAATTGCATACGTTTCAGTCATGGCATCTTTTCCTCCTGCATGCATGGTACTGTAGTGTGGTGTGGTGTGATATTTTTTTATACATTCAAAAACTAAGACTTTAGACTACTTTTACTAAACTTGATATTATTTTACCGAATATTGCTGGAATAGTAAGATATCATCCTGCTGTTGTATACCTCAATTCCATGCCTCATGTACCAAAGGAAATATGTATTTTCAAAGTTTCAATGGGCAAATTACATGCAGTCAATGAATATTTTGAAAAGCTGCCATTTCTGTACTTGAGACTTGTTTGATGGGCCTTGTTCATTTTTGACATGATTTGCATTGCAAATGGTTTAAGGAGGAGGAAGGAAGGAGTCATTATCACGTATCCTTTTTATTGGAGTTGAAGGGAAATCTCACAGGAAAACGTTGTGAGTTACATTTAGCTCACTTATTAAACTTCCAAGAATTTTCAATAATGAAAAATAAATGGATTTGGAAAATTATCCAATAGTTCAGCAAATTTCTACCATACATTAAGCAGTGTGGAAGGGACCGTTTTTCCCAACCCATGACAAACACTTTTTTCCTTGAAAATACTTTTCAAAGTTGGCCCGGTCTTGTGGGCTAAGGGTGAAGCTAAGTTTCAGCTTGATTATCCATTGCCATCGTAGGTGTCCATATCTCAATTTTCACAGCCGACTACATTGCAGCAGCAAGCTTAAGGTCCGTTCTCTATAATTGAGTTGTTGCTTGGTTTCTATGGTGAATATTTTTCAACACCTTTGTTATTTAGGAAGTCCACAATCCAATTTTCCTCCTATAAAATTGCTAACATTAATGAATATTGACTTATATTTTCTTCCAAAAAGTTACTCTAAGTATGCTGAAGTATCACCTGTGGGCTGGTACATCCTGTGGGGCCATTCCCACTTTACATTGGGGGTTTATGTTTGAATTTTTGAAGTATTGATAATGTACCTCACTGCCTCCCTTGCCCTTGTAGTATTTCACTGGACTCTTCCATTGATTTCTTAACTGAACAATGAGTGAGCAACAGAAACTGGCACATCTAAGGTGTGTAAGTTTAAGTCAGTTGTTGAGCTTAACTTTAACTCTGAAGCTAGACATGATGATTTAGACCTGTCTATGTGGAGCATCTATTAAAAGAAGTTAAGTAAATGCATAACGTCTGTACAATAATTTATTTAACTCACGGCCTAGGTTGCAAATCACTAATTCATTGTTAAGCCATCTTTGTCAGACAATCCAATCATTCCAATTTTAATGAGACCATTAAGCTTAGTCTGTCGAAAACCTGATTGGTGATTTAAAAAAAAAATACTTTGTGGCCTTCACCTTCTCTAAAAAGGTGTTTTTGTAATTGTGAAGAAGGAAAAAATTGTTGAAATGTGATACTTTAATGCCTCCCCAACTCTCATTTTTGTGAAATTAGTGGATGGATGCTCATGTTTTAGCCCTGTTAGTTTTGTTTGAATGGCCACAGGGTGACCACACCACTCCTTAAAATCCTTTTAAATGACAAAAACTCCATGAAGTTGCTACCTCCTTGAAAAATTCCCCTTCCTTTTGACATAATTATGGGATTTCTCCTTGACATTTCATGGTTATTCTTTTGGTAAGGAGTATGTTGAATAATGGTCCTACTTTCCAGAACAACAAACTATGCTTGTGTGACTTGTTTGAGGTTGTCATGATATTTCACATCAATTATGAAGAAGTCAACTTGACCAGTATTTAACCTTCTCGTAGGCGTGCCTTTTTTTAGTCACAAGAGTGTATGGAGTTGAGCGTCAGTTTGGTTGTGCATGCATAAAGTGTAGGCAAATGAGGTATTTTGTTTGATAGAGTTTATTTTATTATTTGTCAGTAGAAGTAATTATTTCTCTATTTATCATCCATATTTTATACATACATTTTATATTGTTACGTCTCTTATCGACAGCCATGCTGACTGATAAATCTTTTTTCTTGGTGTCTTGTGGGCATGAGGGTCGTGTGACAAAGGTTCCTGAGTGTCATTTGCAAATGAATGTACTACATTTAATACATTTCTTAGCAACATAGGTATCATTTATGCTCCATATGTTTCCCTGTTTTCTAACACCTCTCACAGAGGCTGTAATTTTTCTTGAGGACTGTGGCACCTGAGGTAAGCATACAAATCGGACAGCAAAGTTGATCATCCATCTTGACATTAAATGTCCCTCCATTAGATGCATGGTTAAATATTTTGTGAATATTCATCTTAAATACTGGGCCTTATCATTGTGTTTAAGGAAAAATAATCTGTGTATGCCTGCTAATTCAAGAGAACAAAAGATAATGCAAGTGACCACTGTGATGCGTGATAAGTGTAGGCTGAGTATATTTTTATTAGCATCGTGTGCTACAACTTCAAATTAACTGTTCTCCTATACTATTTGTGATTTGTTGGTACATAACTTTATAGATATCAGGTGAGTCATACATTATGGGCAAATAAATGATGACTTAGTTGAATTGTGATAAGTATGACATGAGCATCGTTTTTACTTGGAATCCAAATATGTAATGAGTAATTTCCTTTTTTCATTCCTTTTGGTAGGACTTGTTGTGGGATTCTTGCTTGTTTTCTGAATCGTTTGGACTACTACAGTAGAAATTCGATATGACGAAGATGATAGGACTTGAAAAATCGGCACTTATTATTTTCGAATTTTGTATGAACGAGTATCGTTCACTAACATTCTGATGAAGCTATTTTTTTGTTTCCTTAAATTACAATGTACTCTCGCGACGTTCTTGCATGATTTACTAAGTTATAATTAATGGAAGTCTGTTTAAGTTAGTATTCATGCCAATACGGTGCATTAAGTTGAACACAAGTAACTTGTCGGAGGTTGATGCTTCCAATATTTGGGATTTCTGCCACGTTGTTCCATATTTTCATGGCAGAAATCCTGAAAATCGGAATAATCAACCTCCATCCATGCCCCGCGGAAACCTACATGTTAAAAACTAACTTCTCATTTTTCTCTATGAGTATTAGATTATGCAATCAAATGTCTTTGCAAAATTTTCATGCAGTTTGAACTAAGCGTATGAAGCTTCATAGCATATTTTTCTATATCATTTCTTAACTGAAGAACTCAGAACTCTGGCATGAGCGATGCATTGCTTTACCAGTAATATTGAATTATGTATACATGAAGGAAGTGACTTGCACGATCATTTGCACTGGATATAGATATTAGAGGAATATATTTTCATTTGAAGAAGATCATATGCTCCGTGTCAGGCATAATAGATGTACCTATATTGAGCTAAAACAGTGAAAAGAAGATTCTGTCACAGATGCTATGCCATGGATGCATGTGTTTTGTACAAAAAATGATATGCTCATTAGTTCCGGGAATTAACAATCATTATTCTTTTTTGGATTCAGCTCATTAGTGCGTGGTTATTTCCGAGATGATGGGGCTGAAAGAAAAGCTTCTAGAAGAGTCAAGCTAAATGTGTACCTCCATTTAAAAGTATTGTACTAGCCACGCACTTACAGGGTGAAGGTTAGATAGTTCCTTTTAAGTTTCATCAGCTACTAACGATGTTTAAATTACAAATCAATAATTTTCATTTTTCATTCCACTCTGCGTAAGCTTCAGTTGTGGTTCTATTCAGATTGGGTCGCCTGCTCTGCATTCATCAAATCTCAGACATCATTTAAAGATTCAACATTGAGTTAAAAATGTGGAATATTTTTGCTTATCGTTTCTCTTCTGTGTATGACTCCGCAAGGAGACTTTCATCCGAGCATTGCAGCTCCAGGTCTGGCCACGCACCATGCTGGAATCTGCCGTCTTTCCTTCCTTTCCCTGTCGCTGTGCAGGTTACTCTATCCACCCTCTCACAAAAACATCTGCAAGACCCATGATCGTGGAGTATCTTATTTCACTAGGGAGGTAGATCTAGTTGGGAGTCGATGCCGAGTGATGCGCGCAAATAATTAACATCAAATGAATCATCGGCTTTCTGCCAAATAGTCACATCTTATCTTCCTCCTCCCTTTTACCTCAACCGGCTGCGTCGGTGCAGAGGGAGGACATGACTCTGGTGAGTGGAGGCTTTTGGTCATGAATCAAGATATGTCCACAAAACAATATTTTGGCTGTGTTAGACCCATTGGCAAGCACGGATTCCTTTAGAGTGGGGGACTTTTTAAAGCTCCCTAGAGTTGGTATTGGGGGGGGGGATGAAGGGGCCTGATCTTCTGTAGGGCTGGCATGGGGGAGGGCTAGTGCCTACCCGTAGAGCGGAGGGTGACTTGTGGGAGAAATATGACCAGTGTGTGAGGGAAGGGCATTTCATATGTCTGCCACAAGTGAGAAAGAAAGGTCATGGGGGAGAGTAAGCTGAGGTTTTGGAGCAACGGAGAAGGAAAGCTGGGTGAATTTTTCTGGTGAGGATTGCTGGGTGGGGAAAAAGAATATGGGAATGGGTGGGCATTTCCATTTCCTTAATCTCCGATCCATTCTGACAATTTCACAATAGGAAATCAGTGAATAATAAGTCAAGAGGAAATACAAATGAATTTTTGTTATAAATATACTTCAGTTCTTTCTTTCAGAGGATTTAATGGTTGTGGTTTTGTAAATGTAACCATTAAATCCTCTGACAGAAAAAATATGGAATACCACAAAGTTACCAAAGAACTTGTATTATTTATACTTCAGTTCTTCTGTCGACAGAATCACTCACAAAAATCAGTTATTTGTTTTTGCACATAGCTACACTCCATAGTCGCTTCCACTATGGCCTCTAATTTGGACAAATGCAGCTGAACTCTGAGTCGACATCATTAATAATTTGGAATCGATGTAATATATATTGAGAGCAAGCAAAACTTCATTTTTATTAGGAGAAATCAAGACTCAGTCATTTTAGTCTTCGTCGCTGCTTTCCTTACTGGGCCCTGCCACGGGCTCATCCATCGCTAGCTCTAGCGTTCCATCTTCACAAGCTTGGAGATCATCATCCATTGACAGATAATCCCTGGGGATTGCAGCCAATGAACTGCCACTGCGACAAGTAATTTTGGAAATCACTTGCCAAACATCTTTATCTTGATAGGCATTTCATCTTGTACCCACCTCTTCCTAAACGTTAAATTTGACAAATAAATGTTCGTTTCTGGCACTAACAGGAATTCATTCACAATTAAGGTAGTTTTACCGAAGACTGACCTAAGGAACAGGATAATCAGGTGCTGTGAAAGGTAATCCTGCTGCTCTCCAGCAATTAATAATTGTTTTTGAGGATTACTCATGCCATGACTGCCTTCTCCTCATATGTTCAGCGACATCCTGCCACTCTGTTTTGCATCTAGCTGAAGAGGGTCAAAGTGAATAGCTCTCTAATTGCCCTGTCAATGTGGATGTGATGATTCGGATAGCAGTAGGAATGTGATTGAAGAGAAAATCACCCCAGCAAAGTCTTGCAAAGTTGCAAAAAAGAACATAAAACCTGTTTGTGGTAAACATACTTAAGTCACAAAACTCATTTGTGTGAAATGCACGTCAAACTGAGCTGAAGTCCATTTTTTTCTTAGTTCATATTTCTAAAATTTTTTGTCTAAATGGAAACTTTTATTTTGCGAGATTATAGAAAATGTAGTCAATCATAAAAGCAAAGGTAATTGAAAGGCAATCTAGTTCCTTGTGATCAAACTTAGTCGTATTTTCTGTACGTACATAATTTTTAGTTATGAAACAATCATATTGCAGACTGAAATTTTTCACTATTTTTCTTTTCAATCAGTAGGTACCTGAATGATTATTTTCCACTTTGAAATATGACTTCAAAGTCAGAATTGTACTTTATATGTCTGATTTTATTTGTACCTCTTGACCTGTGATTAGTTAAAAGGGTGGAGGGGGTCCTCTCTAAAATGTCAGCTCATTTTACATGGCTTATAAAAGTGAATGCAAATCAATTTCATTCCACGAAGAAATTCATGACATAGACTGCTATTAGTAATTGTATTTATTTATTTTTTTAACTTTTCCCCTATCATTCCTAAGTTAATATGTTAGCTCTGTAATGGCTAAAGAGCCTTTTTTAAATAATGTTTCTTCAATAACATTTGAAAAGAGCTAAAAATTAAAAAACAATACCTTCGATCTTTCGATTATAGTCAAAATGAACATGCAGGCATTTGAAGTATGCAGATTAGTTGAGACATTCTAGTGTTAAACTGCTTCTTAGGAAATTATGTATCTACTCCAGGAAGGCTAGTCCTAAAATATAGGAAGGGCCAAAATTCCCAAGTTTGTCCCTTAATTGTGTACGGGTTTTAAACTCTGAAAACCAACTGCTGTGCACTCAGCTCACATGTGTGCCCACCAGAAGGTTCATTACTCTCTTTAGCATAGGAGTATGTCATGTCATTTTATCTTTGCTTGCATGCAAGCAAGGTGCTGCTTGGCTTACTCAAGTTGTTTTTTTAATGTATCGGCAGAGCAATGTGCCACAAAAGCTAACATATGTGCAGAGTAAAGGTTAGGGTAAACATTGCTTTTGGGTATCTTTAGTAGGAATGTACACTGCTCCTCTTCTTTCCTATAGATTTTAACGGATATCTTCAAATAGTATTGATTTCAATTGAAACAGGGAGAGAGAAATATTCCCAGAAGGCTATTGAATGATTGAGGAAATAGTTGAGACCTGTCAATGACATGCACCATGCTACCTTTCAACTTCCTCGAAAAAGCATGAACATTCTACGGTAAGATTAGGTGGGGAGTTGGTCCTGGATCCCAAAATACCAAGCTGAATGTTTTTGCCAGCTAAGCATCCAAGGTGTCATTCTCCTCTGTTTTTTGTGCCCTTTCAATGTGGAAAAGTCATCAAAAGTGGTCTGGGCAGATGGCTCATTCTGTCGAGAATTTTTGCTCCTACATGTGTTAGTTTACGATACCATAAGGGAATACCATAAAGGGCTGGTTTGCTATACTCACGAAACCTCTGTAAGAAGGATAATTTTCCTCCTGAAATACCTGTAATGCTCCTTGATTTGTTAAAGAGAAATGAAGTGGCCACTTTGGAGCTGTTTTCTACATCATGCCATCTTATAGATCTTAGCATTTGCCATTTTGTCACTTTAAGAGATGTTTTCTTCAGGAAGAAATCCATGGTAAATCATCCTATCTGTTATATTGTCTGGGGCACCTTCAGAGTATTGCCCATGACCTTGCTGTGTTGGTAAACTGAATTATAAAAGCTTAACATTGAGATCCATGTTAATTTCATGTTATAATTATCTGTTGGATGCACATTTGCTTTAGCATTAGTCTCTAGTTACATACTATGGACATAATGCGTACCGCTATAGTGAGGTATTCAAGACCAGCCATGAAAAACCTTTATCTGATTATTTGCCATGCATAAAAAGCATGTTTATTCCTCAGGTAATTATCACATGACTACTTTCTTTTGCATTTCATTGCAGAGCCTCCAAATTCCCAGCAGGGCACCTTCTCATGGCATCCATCTGGTGATCTCCATATGACGGTTGGAGGTGGTCCTGGTGGTGGAGGGACTACGGTCGCTATGGAAACGGGTCGGGGCCACAAGGAAAATGTCGAAGATGTTGAAGTCATGTCCACTGATTCGAGCAGCAGTTCCTCAAGTGATTCCCAATGATCGATGGAAGTTGCGATGCGTTTATTATCTCAGGGGACCAGAGACAATGCTTATTTCTGTTCATCGCTACTATAATGTATTCTTCCTTTCTGTGATTCCATCGAGCAAATGTAAACCTGGAGTAAAAAAGATGAATAATTAGCCAAGTGATATTGTCTGTACTCATTTGGGCATTGAGGACAGGTGGATGTGTCTCTAGAACATATTTGTAAATGGAGACAAAGTTAATATTTCAAGTCGTGCATTCAGAAAGTTTTGTGGAGTATTATTTTTCCATGTGCTGGTTTTGATGAATTTTGCTCTTAGGGGAAAGTGTGGAGGATTGTGAATGGCTGCACATTCTGAATTTCATCAAGCGTTTTCCCTTTTTCAAAGAGCAGTTTCTGAAGTTCACTTGTCTATATTGTTTATTATATTATACCAAGTGTTTCTAATGAAAAAATAATACAATCTAACTCTCATTATGTGTTCATATCGCAGCATGTGATTTAGAAGTTTTCCCTGGTACTTGCTGCATCTTTGGGAGACAGGCAAAATGGCCTTTAGCTTTGATTAATGTGCATTTTGCAGGTTTCAGTGATTGCTGAGAGCATTATGTATGGAGAAGATAGCATGTAATACTCTGTTGGATAAGTTGCTTCATCATTTGAAGACTTTTTGAGACGCAATTACAAGGAAAGGCAGGAAATATTTCTGTTTAAGTGGTGCTCATTTAATTTTTACTTTTTTAATTTAACACTTATGGTATTGTATGATAAATATGCCTAAATTTATGACAGGTGTATGTAATCCCATAATCACAAATGGCAAATGAACTATCATTTTCATTGTGATCCCAAAAAATATTGTGTTCAAGCCGAGTCTGATTGAACGTAATGAATGGCAGCCTCTTCACTGCTATCATGATTGATTGATTGTAAAACAAACATGTTTTCACTCAAACTCTTGAAAAGTGATGATTAATTTAAAGCAAACAATAAAACTTCAATTTGTAATTTTTAGTGCTTGTGATCATGTGAATATATTTGAGCATCATTCGAGTATGAAGTCATACATGGAATTCATGTTAATAAATTGCCATTTTTAATGATTGGTATATCCCCATCTCTGTATAGTCTTCCTCTCGATACTCCCCTTCCCGACCCCCGCATTCCCCCCACCCTTATTTCAACCGCCATCCCCTTGGCAATGTCATCTCTATTGCACTTGAAGCATGCTGTCA
Source organism: Ceriagrion tenellum (assembly GCA_963169105.1). NCBI lineage: Eukaryota > Metazoa > Arthropoda > Insecta > Odonata > Coenagrionidae > Ceriagrion > Ceriagrion tenellum. Next base: position 14,895,149 of record OY720639.1, read on the forward strand.
AAGGTGAAGTTTGTAATTGAAATGAGGCATAGGTTACAGTAGAAAGTCATTACTTATGTAATGCTTGATTCCGGGAATTTCTAGCATGATACTTCATCATGTAACTTTAACATGTAGGAAAGTGGGAATAATTTAGGAACATTATCACATTAAAAGGAAACAATATTCTCATTAAAATGACTTAACTTTTTCCCTATTATTGATATCATTTATTCTTTTTTTTCAAGTTATGGAGCTGCATTTATGCATTTACCTCATGTGCCTTTACAATATGTTGCGTAGGTCTTTGCCAAGCCGTGCATTGTTTAAGCATTTTCTCTTTATGATATCCTGGGTGGTAACCTCTTTCGCAATGCATGCTACACAGCACCTTCATCCCTGCCATTTTCCTTCTACTTGTGGGTTGAACCCGGTACACCTCCCTCTGCAAACAGCAGCTGTGCTATGGATGGGGTGTCGTCTGTCGAAGGCGAAGCTGTTGGTTGGGTGCAGAGAGGAATATTGCCATTGATGGCTTGATGTTATCACCAAAATGCTTGATTGCTGGTATTTCCTGCATCGGTTCTAGTGGTACTCCATTGTGAGAAATTTGCATGCAATATAAGAGACATTGAAGAACATGATGAGAAATTTCCCATTTTTATGCCAAAAGGTGTTACTCGTGTGACTTTAGATAATATTGCCCTTTTTAGTGAAAAAGGGCAAAAATTCTGGTACTTTGAATATGATAACTTTTTCCAATTTATGGAGCCACCCATTCTTTTTTCAAATCAATAATCTTCATTTTATAACATTTTCAAATCCCACTTGAAATTTTAGAATATTTTGCGCAGATAAGTCCCTGTCAACAATACATAGTGTAAACATGTTTCCTCTATGAAATCTTAGATTATTCATGTTTACACACTGCCGTTTAATAATTCTTGGGGGTCGAACCCTGTCCTCCTCTCAATGTGAACTGCCACTTCGTGATGAAGAGGGTGCTGGGGTCTTTTAGCTTCCTGTACTCATCTCTTCTCTAGAAAACCGCCGCTGCCAACTCAATCACTTCTTGCTATTTCTCCTTTTTTCCAGCATTTCGTACTGTCAGTGGCGACCTTGGTGGACTTGTGCATAATTAGATAGGAATGTCTTTAATGTGACCAGATGTTTTATATTTATTATGCTTGATCGCATATATATCCCACATCAATTCTTCTGATACTTCATCAATGAATACTGATCCTTCCATGCTGACCAAAAGACGGAATCGTGGTAACACTAAATGTGCCCATACACGGTGAGCAATGGATTGATGCGGGGCGTGTCATATTGGGCACCCCAGGAATTCGCTACTTGCATGTCAGGCCAAAATCCTCGAGAAGCAGTGAGATGTGCTTGGAGTGAATGGCCCCTTTCATGGTTGGTCAGTTTTGGAATGAATAGATGGACTGACATGCCCGGCATCGATTCATAACTGACTGTGCATGGGCACTGTAACAAAGTTAACAAACAATTTTTTCGGAAAATGAGTAATCACTCACCATTTTTAACTGAAATAGAATAAGTTTTCACTTTAACGTTTTGCTACTAAATTCTACAACCTATTGTTTTTTAAAATGAACCAACTTGATTATTTTACTCTTCCAAGCCTCTATCGTTCCATAGATCTTGTCGGACAACTTCATCCCAATGGTACCCTCTTGCCTCCACATCCCTACTCACTTCGTCAATCCAACGTCTCCTCGGCCTTCCTCTATTGTACTTACGCATTACTTTTGGCATTCTCGTTTCTTCCATTCTTTTAACATGTCCTAACCATCTAATCCTATTGACGACAATTTTTTGTCTAATACTTTTTATATTTAATTGCTCCCTTATGTTGGTATTTCTCACTCTGTGTAGTTTGGTTTTCCCCAGCATTGATCTCAAAAGCTTCATTTCTCCGGCTGCACGGGGTCAGAGGGGAGTTAGTGGTGGTTTGGATTCATTTAGGAAGAGGTTTGTTGATTTTAAAGAGGGTGGAGAGCTTAGGGGGGCTGATGTGGAGTAGTGTGAAGAAACGTGGGTGGCGATTGGGAGGGACACAGAGGAGGAGGAGGGCTGATCGTTGCAGCTGGAGCGGTGGCCATTCATCCGTATATGCAGAGAACAGTTACTGAGGTCGATGTAAAAATTAGGATTTGATTGGCAGAGGAGGATGTAAACAATACTATTTGTGATGTAGGAAGGTGAGGGGACGGAAGGAAGAGGAAAAGCAAGGAACGTAGAAATTCAAATTTCGTGAAAAGTTCAAATCACGTGCATATTTTGAAGTTTTTCATTCAAGATCAAAGAAAGATAGGAAACTTACAAATCGATGATCATCCATCTCTCGCATTTACTTGAGAAGGGAAATGGCGACAACTGACCTGTAATGGCTTTTTAAAGTAGCATCGGAATAATGTGCTACGACATCCTCGACGTAATTCCATATGCGCAGCAATGGAATTATAATGTATGAGCTCACATTAATTAACTCCAGTTCCGAAGCATTAACATCGGACTCATCATCGCTGAATGTGACCTCGCTTTCGGTGGAGTAGGTATTCGTAACTGCTACCGCTCAAGTCTAGCATCTACTTCACGATTTCTGCGGTGGCCACGTTGTCCTTGCTTCTAGTAAGTGAATAAATAATCGTTATATATTAATCAACTGGACATAGGTACAAGGCTTCATTATCATTACCAAATTACATTATCACTTACCCTACATCTACATACTACCCCGCGAGCCGCCGCATGGGAGTGCGGCAGGGGGTGTTAGGTCACCAGCCATATAAAGGTGTAAGATCTTCTTTGGAGATGAAATGGTGACATATATTATAGGAGTGTATTTAGTGGAACTCAATTTTTATTGTGGTCGCTTATTGTTCGCGGAAAGAACGAGTCTTTGTATCTATCTGTTCGGCAGTGTATCGCTCTTTTTTTTCGCATCTGACAGACCTAGAGATGTAGTGAGGAGTCATGACAATATTCTCTGTGTCGCTCTGAAAAATAAGTATCAGTTCTGAATTTCTCAAACAGACTAAACCTAGCGTGTAGCCTCCGAGTCGACTCGGTGGGAGCCCCTAGAGATTTATAGGGGCTCCCACCTTAATCCCTATTAAAGTTGTGATACACTATATGTACGCTCGAAGCAGTTTTTAACGAAGCGCGCTGCTTTCCATTGTACATATTTTATTAATTTTTTTGGTTAAATCTATTTGACCAGGGTCCCAAATTCTTGCGGCGTATTCGAGGTGTGGTCTAACCAGGGCGAAGTAGCATCTCTCTTTTACTTTTTCATCCAAGGACGTTCCTGTTATACGTTTAAAAAAAACCTAGTTTCTTTAATGCTGCACCACATATGTCCTGTATGTGTAATCCCCACGATATATCAGAAGTTAAGGTAATTCCAAGATATTTTACTGTGTTTGAAGACTTTATGTTTACTCCACCCATAGTATAGGTACAGCATTTGTGTGATGAATTTCGCGGGATGTGAACTGTGGTGCATTTGTTGATATTTAATTCTAACCCCCACTCCTGGCACCACGAATGAACGTTGTTAAGGTCCGAAGGCAGAACTTCTAAGTCTGCGTCTTCGCTCATTTCACAGTAGATAATTGTATCGTATGCAAATAATCTTCTTTTACTGCTAACTCTTGAACTTAGATCATTAATATCAATAATGAATAAAAGAGGATCGATCACACTTCCTTGAGGAACACCTGAAGTGACTTCGACCATATCAGAGCTAACACCAGCAATAACTACTTTTTGTTTTCGATCAGTGAGGAAATCACTTATCCAATTCACTATTTTTCTATTAACTCCACATGATTGCCCTTAATAATGTGAGTTCTTTGAGAGAAACCTTGTCGAATGCCTTCATGACATCAAGGAATATCGCGTCAACTTGCTTAATCGATTCACCTGTTTTTAGGACATCGTAAAGGAAGAGCGCAAGCTGTGTTTCGCAGGACCTGCCCTTACGGAAGCCGTGCTGACTGCTATGTAAGATGTAATATTATCCAGGAATTTCATAATATTACTAACGACGATGTTTTCGAGGATCTTGCATAAAAGTGATGTTAGCGATATAGGCCGGTAATTTCCTGGGTCACTTCTAGTTCCTTTTTTGAATATCGGAGTGACGTTGGCTATTTTCCAGTCTTGGGGCACCTTGCCTTCGGATAATGATTTGTTAAATATAAATTCTAAAAAAGGTGCAATCTTTGGCGCTAACTCCTTTAGCATGCCTGCAGGTATTCCTTCTGGACCTGGGGACTTGTTGGACTCTCAAGTTACGATGCCTCTCGATGTTAAAATTTCCCTCACCAAGTTGATGGTAGCCACGGAGACGTAATGCCTTGCCTCAAGGAAGTCAGCAGGGAAACTAAGCACAGGGAAAGTCATGCTTTAACCATTAATGATGACTAATACATGCACGATCCATTCCCATTCGGGCGCGCGCTTGAAGTGACTGCACAAATCGACTTAAGAGCATATCAGCGGATCGCACTCATAAATGAGGGTGGATGAAAATGCTATACATATTTTACAGTATACATAATTTTATACAGTTAATTACATTTAAAAAACCTAATAATAATTGCATTATTAATCCATGCTCTTGCTCATGAAGCATCATTAGTTCAACCTAGATATACGTCGTTTTACAAGCATATTTATCACTTACTCGCCATAAAAATATGTAGCTACGCTTTTATTAATTCATAGGATGAAACCTATTTATTAAGGATGCGGTTAATTGCGTATTATTCCGTAGTTATGTCCATCATCCTCTCCAACGCCTCAAACACATGTTTGACAATGATAAGTCTGGCGCCATCTTTGCTTCAAGCCCGTTCCGATTCGCACCAACGCTTCAAAGTGCGTCAGCAATTCGGAACGACTGCTCCAGCGCAGCGGTGCAATCTTGATGCGCTTCATGAGCGATTCGGAACGCACTCATGGCCTGTCCCATAGTCCCAGCACCTGCTCCCCCGTGCATAGGTGGAAATTGGTCGGGTGAACGGAAGTTAAAAATTTCAAGTTCACGTTGGTTTCATCCCGAAAATATTTCAATGCAACAACGGTATCGGGGTCCTTGCGCTCCTCGGGTACCTCGCGCTCTTTATTTTAAAATTTCGGCCTGACCGTTACCAGCTCTCGCCGCTAAGAAACTTCGGGAAACTTTCCAGCATAATATGGAACCAAGGCCATAGCCATATGACTTATGAGTGTGCCAAGAGACAGTCGTGCGATCAGCCCGTGAGAGTGACGCAGGACAACCTGAGCATATTCAAGGGCGCAATTCAATTCATATTCTATTCATTCAAGGCGTATTCAATTCATTCTACATTCGCGCGAAGTTCGTCGCTCGATAAGAGTTCAGTAGTGCGATGACCTGGTGACGAGGAGATTGACGTGTGGTAACGATGAGGTATTTGTGATTCATAGTGAGTGTGTTGCTTTGCTGGTTTCTGATATTTCAAGTTTACGAGCTCGGATTTAGTTTGTGTATGGTGAAGGATTGCATTATGCATATCGGTGAAGCAAAATATCCGTGTGGAGCCTAGATCCGCTCACAAAAATACCTATTATTGAGAAAAAAAAGGCCTATGCAGTGAACCTCTTTACACTGCCTAGTAGTGTATGCGGTGTGAAGTGTCTTTTAAGTGTGATCGTGTTATATACTGAGTGCGCCCAACAGTTACGAATGATGTGCTATATCCCAAGGGATCCAGGCAACATGCCGTGCCCCTGGGCTTCTTGCGCGCCACGTTAGATAGCATAAATCCCGGCAAGCCACCTCAAGTGTAGTCCGGAGTGGTTGAAAATCTACAAATAACGCATAGCATATTATGTGAAATTTCAGGTACGTAATTATAGATACTAACCAGTGATCAATACCTACAGTATATTGCATTGTCTAGCCGTTTTTTGTTGTTCATGATGATGTTAGTAATCGAAATAAGTCGTAAACCTAAGTACATGATTACATTTCATTCTAGAACTAGATGGATAAAATGTTTAATTCGAAGATTCCTGCACTATTCGGGCATTCACCACGTTGCTTGCTGCCGCTGACAACACTTTCGCCCTGCACATCTATCTGTAAAGCGCCGTGAGGGAACATGAGAGAATCTGTTGTCAGCAGAATCAGCCTGTGTGTGGAACACCCAAAAATAGCAAGAAACTTTGCCTAAAAGCCGCGGAAACCTACGATTTAAAAGGTAAGAAATGCGTGGAGGATTACTGTCTCACTCAGAATTTGTCGTGCATGTTATCAAACTTCAGGGAAGAGTGAATTCTTGTACCTTTCTTTGTCCAGTAATATAAATTATAATGTTCTTCATCATTGGATTACTATACCCCACAGTCTAAAGTGACCACGGACTGCGCGCGATGAGAAGGTATTTATAGTACAAACTTGCTTCTGGGTATTTCTCACTGATTTTTCAGAGTTCAACAGATGTAGCGAGTGAGTGAAATGTAAGCCTACGTGAGAATCTCAAACTCGTGTGATCTGAAGTATTTTGCTAATCATAGTCTTGCGTTTATCCTCATAATTTCTAGCCTGTTCAAATTCAGTTCTGCTTGTAGCAATTCCACATTTTCTAGTCGATCGATCACATTAAAGCGCATAGAATTCGTGTGCGTATTGGTCAAATTCGCAATCTAAATCTTCCTGACATGAAAATCCTTCACGCGTGCTCAAAAAGTGACTAAAGAAAAATTATTGCATCTCTTTAACTTCTTTGCGGGTGATATCAGTTATTATGTAGAGTAATACTATTCCTTCCCAACCTATTTGTTTGAGAATAGGTCGTACATGCCATTCAATTTATAACTTTGCCTTATATGTCGGAATTAAACTATCCTAATGTTCCCACTGCATAAATTACTGCAGTAAAGAGGCTATTGCACGAGTCCAACAGCGAAGAAATATGTTCTCGTTGCTTGTGTTGCTCTCATGTGTTCAAACGAAAGGTGCACCAATTGTAATGGAAGCTATGCAGACAGAAGAGATGAAATAAACGGTTTTTAATGCTATTGAAAGCATAACGCGTTCACTCAGATTTTCTTTCAATTAACATTTAGCATATTCGAGTATCAGTCGGGGATTTTTTGAGTATTTTTTGTGAGGTTTTCTCTCCTGATTATTCGTCAATAGTCAATTTATCCTTACACTTAATTTCCACCATTACATTCCATATGTTATATTTTTATTTTCTTACACCAGCTAAGCTTTAATCGTCTTGCCACTTTTATTACCCGAAGAAAGTACTTTTAAAACGTATGTCTCCGGTAGTATTTGGTCTTTTGTAAAGTATATAACGACTGCTTTGGAATGAAAATCACTGGACTGATGGCGGAAATCCTTCTATTGTGCAAAAAAGGGCGATTGCCTTGGTATCAGTAAAAACGTTTAACTCTATTATCGTGAATAAGTGATAAGATTGAAAACTACCTGGAGTGGTGTGTTTCGTTTGCCTACTAATAGAGCTGGCCGTGATATTCTTATGACAAGGTTCGAAAACATTTCGTTTCTTACCAGTCCAACACTGCATTGAAAGAATCACTTGGCTTTAAGTAAAATATTTATGCATTTGAAACGCATTCCTATTATTTTAGCGAGACTTATAAACACCACTGTTTTGAAAACTTCGTTATAGACAGTTTTAAATGCATTAATTCATACTTTCAGTAGCATTGAAAACATTTTACATTAGTCATCATATTCTTCACCGATGAACATGATAAGAAACCAGAATTTTTTGGTTGGAAACAGTCTGAGTTAAGGCTTTATGTAATAAATGTTTGTTTCGAACCTCGTTCGTGGGTTATGACACGCACGGTGCAACTTATTTGTGAACATTTTGTAGAAATAAAAATTGAAATCTCACAATGGGCTTTGATTTCATTCCCTTATTTTGCACTAATAATTCACTTGAATGGTTTCGGAATTACTACTCTCATAGAAACCTTCTATGACAATTTCAAACTCCGCAAGATTATTTACAATGTTTTTAGTCCAACCTCCGTGATTTTTCTCTACTAAGGACATGGGTATTTGCGGTGCTATGAATTGGGGTGTAAGGTTAAGATATATTAAAAGATTCTAAGGGCTAAGCAATATGAAAACTGATGGCGATGGCTATTCGGGCCGTGTTCAAGCCAGCACTCAGCGTAAGAGTTTACCGTATATGTGATTCATTTTGACGGGAGCGAACCTATGCACAGTCGCTACATTAAGGCTAGAGAAGGTAACAAACGCAGTCTATGTTCATTGGTCGAGTATATATCATATCTTCATAATAATTTCGTATATTTATATCAGATAGTTTCATGATTTTTGTAGTGGACGCGGATCGGGTTGGACGGGGGACGATCATGCACCCGAGTTAGACACCGAGAGCCATTCTGAACATGTCGGAACTTCTTCCACCTATTGAGACTTTCTGTTGTCGGGAATCAGCCCGAATGCCAAATTCATCATGGCCTCTCATTCCATAGAGCTGCTCTTTAAATAATAGTTTACCCTGCTGAAGCTCTTGGAATATTTACTTAAAATCCAAGGACAATGTGTACACTCGGATTTACGATTGGTTGAGAAGGATGTTCATCGGTAGATTTGTCTGGATTTTGTTTTTCATGGTAGAAATTACAGTTGAAAACCAATTTCCTACAAGCCTAGAAGCAAGAAATACGGCTGTTTGCCATTTTTTAGTCTTATTTTGTTTTTTAACCTATAAGTAATGACTACTACATAGATTTTAGAAACAGTGGTGTACGAAGAATTAGATCATGGAGAACTTTGAGGAGTTATTTAGTGTAGACCAGGGGATATTTTACCTTTACTTGAATTTGACTCATCCGCCATCCCACCGCAATCTATAGTTTTTATAAAAATAGCGATTAAGATAGTAATGCTTCGTTTTGGAAAATTCTACGATACGTCAAAGACTACCAGGGCTAGTATTGACTTAATATCAGATGCCGACGCAATATACTGAGGGCCTGCATGACGCTTGATAATTCTAATGTGTTTCAGTTACTCTGAAAGTGGTACTAATAAACATCTATCGACATTCAAGGATATCACCCAATGGTTGAGCGAAATAAGAAAGATTTTCGCTGTACTTCCTCTAATTGAGGGTGCTCCTGAAGAGATCTTCTGCTTCAAACTCCTCTTTCCGATATCAATTAGGTTCCGGGATTACAATAATGACGCGCTATCAAAAGGTGTTGTTCTCCCTATTACATGGAACACTTTCTCTCTTCTTTGCGTCTCAAGGCTGAGTAAGTTTTTCTAGATGTAGCAAATCTACTTTCAAATGGCTATTCATAAACAAGACTTCGGTATATTAAACAAGACGTCCGCATGAATTATGGGTTACAATTGTGTATAGGATATTTCGTGTGAATATAGGATTTAAAGTAACATATTAAAAGAAACAGAACGAAGTTAGAGGTTTCCACTCATTCAATTCTGGCAAAATACTTCAACAGCTACATACTACCTTGCGAGCTGCCGTATTGGCGTGTGGCAGGAGGTGTTAGGATGCCAGCCGTGTAAAAATGTAAGGTTTTGGGAGGTGAAATGGTGACTTGTGTTATAGGAGTGTATTTAATGAAGCTCAGTTTGTATTGTGGTCGCTTATTGTGCGCGAAAAGAGCGTGCTTTTGTCAATCTAAAGAAATCTATTCGGCAATGTATCTATCTTATTTTATCGTTTCTGTCAGACCTAGAGATGTAGTGAGGAGTCATGACAATATTCTCTATGTCGCTCTGAAAAATAAGTATCAGTTCTGAATTTCTCAAGCAGACTAAACCTAGCGTGTAGCCTCCGAGTCGACTCGGTGGGAGCCCCTAGAGATTTAGATGTAGTGAGGCGTCGTGATAATATTCTCTGTGAGGCTCTGAAACATTTCAGCTTTGAATTTCTCAAGCAAGCTAATCCTAGCGCGTTGCCTCCAAGTCTCTAGGGGCTTCCACCTTAATCCCTCTAAAAGATGTGGAACACTATATGTTCGCTTGCAGCAGTTTTTAACGAAGTGCCTTGCTTTCATTTGTATTTTATTAATTTTTATGGTTAAATCTATTTGACCAGGGCCCCAATGCTCGCAGCGTATTCGAGGTGTGGCCTAACCAGAGCGACGAAGTATCTCTCTTTGACTTTTTCATCCGAGGGCCTTCCTATTATACGTTTAACAAAACCTAGTTTCTTTAATGCTGCACCACATATGTCCTGTATGTGTAATCCCCACGATATATCAGAAGTTAAGGTAATTCCAAGATATTTTACTGTACCTGAAGATTTTAAGTACGCTCCACCGAGAGTATAGGTATAGCATGTGTGTGATGAATTTCGCAGGAAGTGAACTGTGGTGCATTTACTAAGATTTGATTCTAGCCCCCACTACTAGCACCACATATGAACGTTGTTAAGATCCGAAGGCAGAACTTTTAAGTCTACGTCATCGCTTTGTTCACGGTAGGCAACTGTGTCGTCTGCAAATAATCTTATTTTGCCGCTAACTCTAGAATTTATATCATAAATATAAATAATTAATAAAAGAGGCTCGATCACACTTCCTTGAGGAACACCAGATGTGACTTCGGCCATATCAGAGCTAACACCATCAATAACTACTTTTTGTTTTCGATCAGTGAGGACATCACTTATCCAATTCACTATTTTTCTATTAACTCCGCATGATTGCACTTTATATATGAGTGTGAGAAACCTTGTCGAACGCCTTCATGAAATCAAGGAATATCGCGTCGACTTGCTTAATCAATTCACCTGATTTTAGGATATCATGAAGGAAGAGCGCAAGCTATGTGCCTGCCCTTACGTAAGCCGAGCTGACTGCTATGTAAGATGTAATATTATCCAGGAATTCCATAATATTACTAATGACAATGTGTTCGAGGATCTTGCATAAAAGTGAGGTTAGCAACATAGGCCGGTAATTTCCTGGGTCACTTTTATTTCCTTTTTTGAATATCGGAGTGACGTTGGCTATTTTCCAGTCTAGGGCCACCTTGCCTTCGGATAATGATTTTCTAAATATAATTTATAAGAATGGCGTAATCTGTGGCGCTAACTCCTTTAGCAGACGTGCAGGTATTCCTTAGGACCTGTGGACTTGTTACTTTTAATCGAACGCGGTTTTTTAATTATTCCATCACTTTGGATTGTTTTGTCAGCTATTAGTTTACCTCAGTCAGTTTGTCGGCTCGTTAAAGTCGGGAATGTTAAACTGTGCATTGTGACATCCTTAAACACTTCAGAAGTACTGGTTTAGTAAGTTGGCTTTGTTGATACTGTTGGTGACTACCTAGCCGTTTGTATCCTTAAAATACCTTCGAAGATTTGCCCTGAAGCTTTCTCTCGTAAGACCAGAATGACTGAGGTTTCATGGTTATACCAACGAGGTTCTTTACACTCCCATTTCAAATTATATGAAATATAGTCATCGATTTCTTTACGCAGTATTTCCAATAAATATCTCCATGATACATCGGTGCTCGTTCTTCATTGTAGCTATGAGTATCAAGTGAATGAAGCTTCTAACGTCTCTCCGAATTTTACGTAATCGCATTTTTCAAATAAGTAGACTTTACTAATAACTTCTTCTGGGGTTTATCACCAGGTTAGATAATTGTTGGTCGACGTTTCGATAGCTACCTCCGCCATCGTCGTCAGGGCATATCGGTTACTAGATTGGTGCCTCCTTATATACCTATCGGTTTCGTGCCAAAAGCATTCAGGTATCATGAAAAGTAGACATGCTCCCAGAAACGTAGACGCGCAAAAGTAGTCAGGATGGCGCGAAACCGATAGGTATATAAGGAGGAACCAATCTAGGAACTGACATGCCCTGATGACGATGGCGGAGGTAGCTATCGAAAACGTCGAACAACAATTATCTAACCTGGTGGAAAACCCAAGAATACTTTACTAGTATCATAAGCAGAGAAAAAAGCAAAATGGACTTTACATTTTGGGTTGATGAGGGATTTTCTGTTGTTTTCAAAGTCATAAAAATTACAATATGATCACTTATGCCTTCGAGGATATCTAGGTTTATAATCATTGTAGGGTGACGAAAAGCTAAAATATTGGATATTTAATTTAATATTTTATTATCTCTCGTCAGTTCTTTAACTATTTGAGTCGTATGAAAGTGTGTGAGGCCTCGCTTATATCACACTTACTTGAATTTGTTTCAACGCTAGTGGTTTTCAAAATGTTATCCGGGAGGTTGAATCTCCACATAATTATCACTTTTGTTATATCACGAGGTAAATGGGTTTCGAGATAATTGATTTTTTTTAATTCGTACAAAACGTCTATTTTGGAAATTGTTGGTGTGAAAAATGAGCATACATGTGTTTTTTGTTTTGTTGTTTAATAGTAATCCAATCGCTCTCTATAGCATAGTTGTCTAATACGTGAGCGGTACTATTAAAATATAATTTGACTACTAAGAATACTCAGCCGCCAGTCCTATCTGGTCGATCACGTCTATAGATGTTATATCCTGTCGGAAAAACTTAGCTAATATCCTCTGCGAGGCAATTAGCCAATATCCAGCTCTCTGTTCCAATTACTATATCGGCGTTTCCAAATATATGTTTAACTTCAGCACGTTTGTTCTTTACACTATGGAAATGTACTAATACAAAATAATGTCGCATTTAGCTTGACACATGTTGGATCACTCTTTTTAATGATTCTGTGAGTTATCTTTTGGATGCTCTCAGAGAACACTAAGAAACGAGTTTTTATTTGACCAGACGCAGTTATCTATAGAGTGCGCGTTGGAATTATTTTCGTCTTGAACTTATTTCAAAGGAACGGAGGCGAGCAACTGCAGGAAGTGTAAATATTGGTTATTTAATCCTACCTGTAATAATTAGGGTTGTCATCAAGAAAACTTATTAGGTAGTAAACTACGCCATGAACAAGGAACGCAATGCAACAGGGAATCCACAATTTTGAGTTAAGAAAAGACAGCTTTACAGTTGTAAAATACAGAAAACACAGTTATAGTACAGTCAGATAATAACTGTGCTGAGTTGTTTTATTGATGAATATGGATGAACGGCTGGTAATAGTCCATTCTACTATCTCTAACCTCAATCTGCTGCTCAGAAAATAGACTTTTGAGTACCATTTATTGGCCACTAACACACAAATAGGCATTAAGGGCAAAACTAGATGCTACCAGAGCATCTACGCCGCCTATATTATAATAAAAATTACTGAGAACAGACATGAAAAATATGAATGAAAAATATGACAAATAATGAATGCAAAATGGCACAATAAGGTTGATCCGGCGTAGGAGGATAATAGACTGCTAGAGAACTCATGATGTGGGAAAATATTGTAGGATGACTTCCGATAATTTTACTATCCATTAATTTCTTATGAAATTCCTGTCCGAACAAAACGATTAATACGTTCATGTGAAGTACTTAAATTGTAGTGAAAATACGATCTGAAATCAATATTCGATCAAGCCACCGATATATTATTCTATTATAAGTCTACTACACTAAAGAGTTTCATACTCAGTAAAAGAGAATGGCCGACGGATTTGTATTTAAGCTATACTTCGCGGAAAAGATCCAATTCACCGTTTAGAAATAAAATCTAACTGATTAGAAAGATGAACCACGAATAAGAGACGAAAACGGTATTACTGTGGATCTATGGCAAACGCGGAGCTTCAGTGGGTTCGCAAGCGAGTGTCCCTACCTACCGACCTATCCCCACTCCCCCAACCTCGTGTACCTATTGGACCGCTTTCCCGCAGGAGAGCGGATAACAACCCTTTCTGCCCCAGCGTGTGAGAACCAAGGTCTCAGTTAGCTTGGCCACGCCATTGTCTGTGAGGGACGGGGTTCTGATTTGGTCCCTGGCCTGCCTAAGAGTGCAAAGGCTGTGCAATGGCCAGGGGTGTAAAGTGGGGCCCTTAGCCAGGCCAACGAGTGCGTCGGGGGCGGCTAAGGGATCTTTCGTGTACCAGCCGAAGTCTTCTCGACCCCCGGTCCCCTGACCGGAAGCCATTCTCTCCAGGCCGGAACCGCGGACCTTGGGTCCCCGGGCGGGGAGGTCCCTTCGGGAAATTGGGTACGTAAGATAGGCTACCGTGGGTCGGGCCGCTCAAACGTTCCAAATCCCTGTCCCTATCACGTCGTCGATGAACCTGAAAAGGACTGTCTTCACGTCGGTGTCAGATCTGCATGTGGCGATCGTATCGTAATAGCCGCCCTTATATAGGTAGAGAGGTGACGTCACTGAGCTGCGAGTGGGGGCGGGAGGGGCGAGTTGATCTTGTATCGTCCAATCACGGAGGGGCGTTTCCAAAACTTCCTAATATGGTGTTCTTCCTCATCGCGAGTTACTAAAGGCTTCTTCCCGCGTAACTAATATTTTAAATCTTTCTGGACAACTGTTTTATGCCTTAATCTGTAATTTACTAATTACTATCACGTTTACCTCTCAATGAATGCTTTTTAATCGACACTTGACCACCACTTTAGTTTCTTAAACCATAATTCCAGGCAGTTACATCAATTCATCAATGACACTTTTTATGGTGTATTCATCTGTCATTGGCAGGTTTATGTTGTAGAAATTAATTAAGGGTATACCTGCGTTTAATGTGTGTAAATCGACCCATCAGCTACGGGGAACGTACTTTTAGGTGTGTACGGGCATCTGCGGAAAAAACGTACCCTTACGTTCGACCCTCTCTTCTTATTTGCTCCCCGAGACACTTCTAATCTTTATGACCCCAACTTTTTCTTCCTTAAGGGGGGCAAATTATTTCATGTTAGCTTCCATTTGTGATTAATATCACTGTTTCTCCTTCGACCTTAGGGTTGTATAGAATTTAAAGTGTCATGAGTCCATCCTTTTGACCTGCTGTATGCATCTACCGACGAAGGCAGGGGCGTAGCGCATGATAATGCGAGTTTTTCTTATTTTAATATGGTTTTTTATGATACGTTCCACGTACTTGATTGACCTTGTTTTACCAGCATTTGTGAAAGTTTGAAGTAAGTGGCATAAAAAATACCTTTTCTCTGTCTTTGCAATAAGTTGCTGGTTTTGACTCCTAATTTGTGATTGTTAATTACACTTTACGTCCCGAAGCATAGTTTTTCATTTGTCTATCATGGATTCCATCGTAAGTATCTTGCACCGAGGAGATATTCCAACACAACTGCTCAGCAACAGTTTCCACTTTCGGTATAGTCGATCTGATTTGCAAGTGTTTATCCCCTTTGGCGAAATTATGTTCACCCGTAACATATCGATTTGAATATTTATCTAGCTAAATATAGAGATCTCAGTTACTACGACCTCATTGCATTCAAATTATCGTTACTTCTCCATTGGCCTTTTGAAACTTTCTCGGTAATGTAGCTCTAAGAGAAGAAATTATACCTTTAATATTCGTAGATTAAAATTTAATTTGGCAGCTAAGTAGCTCAATCTTGAGGATGGTTATGTTCCGTGTCGTGACTGAATTATTTACAGATTCTTGTTCTTACCAGTAGTGATTCATATCAGACATTTCTCCACACTGTTCTGTCGTCATCAAATCCCAGACTGTATTGGCCAAAAATCAACCATTTTTTTTACTAAGCACTGAGCTATAAATCTTCTCGTGCCATAACATGCTAATAATCTACAGATACAAATTAGCTTGTGAAAAGCCTGTGTTTTATCTTAACATTTGCGAGGTATAAATCTCATTGTAATGATCCTAATATGGGTACCTTGAAAACGTCTGGAATTCGTTTCTTTAGGGCCTAGATATAAGGCACATTAACCGATACGAATACTAATATCAAACACTGCAGGGTCTGTTTTCCTATTTCCGCATTCATGCATTCGTACAAGCTGGTGTGATTACACAGTGAATTTTCACGTTCATTCTCGCTTTCATGCATTCGCGCATTAACTCGAACGGTATAATGTATCGTGTAACGAAGTCATTACTGCCGGTAAAAACATAATGTTGATTCTCATCAGTGCGAAATCCATCTTCGAGTACATGCATATTGAAGTATTGTCGACGTAATAATAAATGTCAATACTTTCCTGAGAAATTTAAAGTCTGGCTGAGGTCATAACAAATGAGATAGGTGCATTTGATCGGCTGAAAAGGTGCCGGCCGATGATGAATACGAAGCCGAGGAATGACGTAATGGTGATGGGTAGGAAATCCATCGATTTAGTTCAGTTCACTCAAGACCTTTTACATGTAAACCGAGTTTTTAGCCATCGCCCTGCTGTGGAATATTAGTTCTTCCTCGTCAGAGATACCTTTAACTCGGTGTCTTACCATTAGGTTCATATTTCACTAATTGTGACATGCGAATTCAACATGAGTGATTGAACTATGAGATAAATTGTACGATCGAAGTGAATAGTGGTTCTTCGGAAAGTTTAATCAATCTCTATTGCATCATAAGAAGTGTTCATTTTACCCAAAGGGGCGTCATCTTACCCGCGTTGAGTGCTGAATAGAGTTAAGTGTTATGCCAATAAGATATCTCTGGATTTGGGACTACAGAAGTTTGATCTTGTGAAGTGCTTCAAAACAAATGATGTGCTGTTGGTGATGAGTGATTGAAATAGCCATCGTTACACACCAATGCGGTGTAAGAGACTAGTTCTCAATGGTTCATAATGCTGTAGTTGGTGATATTAGTTTCCAGCATTTACGTACTGAAAGTGTTTTGTATCCAGCGGTGCACTTTGGCTCATTGGAGTGAATAAGTGAAATTTGAAAGGAATTTGGGAACTTCCAATTTCACCGACTGGGTTGAATGAGTCAAACTAAAAATCACTTTGGGTAAGTACCTTCTAACTTAAATACATAAATATTCAGAATGTTTGCTTTGAGTAGTTGTGGAGGATAACCAAGCATGTGAAAACTGTTCCTCATCCGTCATAGCAATAAATTTACTGTGGTTCATTGTTTATCGTTCAAATCGCAAAAAAATACTCGCTGAGGTATAAAATCTGCGTATTACATATGGCCGTTAATTCCTGGACCTGAATTGATGAAAATTTGCCGCAAATAATAGAACGATGATTAACATTTGGTTTTCAGTCATTATGTATTTGCATAGATATGGAGTAAGCAATTTAATATAGTTATGCACCGAAAGTATGTGTTTTTGAGAATTTCCCTTCAGGTTAAGAGATACCAGCTTTCGTTTAGTTCATGCATGCATAGAACTCCTCCAGGGAGTCAGTGTACTTTTCGTTGTGTACACATTTTATGATAATATACGATTACTGGACGTTGTAAATGTATTAAGTAACAGCTGCTTGGTATAAAATTACCTATGTTTAAATTGCGGTGCAGGTGATGCATTTCACGGACGCGATGCATTACTTATAAAACCAAGGACATATTTAAGACTCATTTGAAGTATTTCTAGGTAATTATCTTCTGTCGTGTGGAGAAATAAAGCTTTAACGAAAGGTATCATTACGTTTCTCATTAAGCATCAACTGCGAGAAATACTATATTGTTCCAGTGTTTTGTGTCGAGTTATCACTTGAGTTTCTGTGTACAGTCGCAAAGTGCTTTCATCATATCACACTAAGCTCTCACCCTTAGTCCTTCACTAATGCATTTCAATTTTATTGATAAATTGCACTGATAACAGTTACTTCCGTATTTCCGTTACACCAATTTGGTTTTTATGCGTAAATTTTAGCTTAAATAGTGAGGGAAAAAAACTACTGTTTTTAAACCTCATTTTAAGCCTCTATACATCTACTCATAGTAAATATGTGCAATACAGCACAGAATAGGATGTGTGGCATGGGGTGATTCCAGGCCAGACATGTAGCACTCATTCCATTTCAAATTATAGCCACGCACTTTCACTCGGCCGATAGGTGCAGACCAAAAGAATTAAGGATAAACATGCGCGGTCAGAATAGAAACTAGGAGAGCGCTACGCATAATAATAGGCTACTATACAACACAAGTTATGGCATAATTAATGGAAGCTCAGATAGCAGTATGCATAATACTTTCAAACGACCGTAAACGGTAACGGTTTTTTCATTTTCTGAGTAACCCCAAAATAAAAACATATACTTAAAGTATTTTATACTATTTTATTAAAATTAGTGGCTCCAAGTATTGAATACGCTCCTAATTTCCATTACATATCGAAGTTGATGAATACTTTCGGAATAAAACTTGGAGTCCTTAAACAACTTATATCATTTTTGAAACGTGACCGTGAATCAAAAATTTTGTAGTTATTACCAAGTATGTAAAATTACTGAAGACAATTATGATAACAGAGCAATTCCTGATGTTTTTTGTCTCGTAATTATATGAGAGCATTCTTGAGGAGTCTGTGGTTTAAAAGAGTTTTCTTCACTACTAAAACAAGAACTGAGGTGGTGATTTCTCTTTTAACTTTTAATAAGGAGCTAAACTAGTTCGGCAAGTAAGGCATACAAAGTAATACCCATGACCGAATACCGCTAAATTATTTGTTCATATGCAGATGAACACACCGTAAACAAGTGTCATGGATAAATTATTATAACTACCTGCAATTATAATTTAAGAAACTAGAGTGGTAGTCTGGTGTCGATTAAAAAGCATTCATTGAGAGGTAAACGTGATAGTAATTAGTAAATTACAGATTAAGGCATAAAACAGTTGTCCAGAAAGATTTAAAATATTAGTTACGCGGGAAGAAGCCTTTAGTAACTCGCGATGAGGAAGAACACCATATTAGGAAGTTTTGGAAACGCCCCTCCGTGATTGGACGATACAAGATCAACTCGCCCCTCCCGCCCCCACTCGCAGCTCAGTGACGTCACCTCTCTACCTATATAAGGGCGGCTATTACGATACGATCGCCACATGCAGATCTGACACCGACGTGAAGACAGTCCTTTTCAGGTTCATCGACGACGTGATAGGGACAGGGATTTGGAACGTTTGAGCGGCCCGACCCACGGTAGCCTATCTTACGTACCCAATTTCCCGAAGGGACCTCCCCGCCCGGGGACCCAAGGTCCGCGGTTCCGGCCTGGAGAGAATGGCTTCCGGTCAGGGGACCGGGGGTCGAGAAGACTTCGGCTGGTACACGAAAGATCCCTTAGCCGCCCCCGACGCACTCGTTGGCCTGGCTAAGGGCCCCACTTTACACCCCTGGCCATTGCACAGCCTTTGCACTCTTAGGCAGGCCAGGGACCAAATCAGAACCCCGTCCCTCACAGACAATGGCGTGGCCAAGCTAACTGAGACCTTGGTTCTCACACGCTGGGGCAGAAAGGGTTGTTATCCGCTCTCCTGCGGGAAAGCGGTCCAATAGGTACACGAGGTTGGGGGAGTGGGGATAGGTCGGTAGGTAGGGACACTCGCTTGCGAACCCACTGAAGCTCCGCGTTTGCCATAGATCCACAGTAATACCGTTTTCGTCTCTTATTCGTGGTTCATCTTTCTAATCAGTTAGATTTTATTTCTAAACGGTGAATTGGATCTTTTCCGCGAAGTATAGCTTAAATACAAATCCGTCGGCCATTCTCTTTTACTGAGTATGAAACTCTTTAGTGTAGTAGACTTATAATAGAATAATATATCGGTGGCTTGATCGAATATTGATTTCAGATCGTATTTTCACTACAATTTAAGTACTTCACATGAACGTATTAATCGTTTTGTTCGGACAGGAATTTCATAAGAAATTAATGGATAGTAAAATTATCGGAAGTCATCCTACAATATTTTCCCACATCATGAGTTCTCTAGCAGTCTATTATCCTCCTACGCCGGATCAACCTTATTGTGCCATTTTGCATTCATTATTTGTCATATTTTTCATTCATATTTTTCATGTCTGTTCTCAGTAATTTTTATTATAATATAGGCGGCGTAGATGCTCTGGTAGCATCTAGTTTTGCCCTTAATGCCTATTTGTGTGTTAGTGGCCAATAAATGGTACTCAAAAGTCTATTTTCTGAGCAGCAGATTGAGGTTAGAGATAGTAGAATGGACTATTACCAGCCGTTCATCCATATTCATCAATAAAACAACTCAGCACAGTTATTATCTGACTGTACTATAACTGTGTTTTCTGTATTTTACAACTGTAAAGCTGTCTTTTCTTAACTCAAAATTGTGGATTCCCTGTTGCATTGCGTTCCTTGTTCATGGCGTAGTTTACTACCTAATAAGTTTTCTTGATGATTACCCCAATTATTACAGGTGTGAAGGGTATGTGTACTCGCTCCGCTGCTCATTAATATGAGTCAGCAAATCCAAAGCTTTTCTTTAAAGGGGGATTGATGCGTGTGAGATAAAGTCTTTAGAATACCATCGCATTATTTTCCCATAGCCTTATTCATATTCTACCATCTCGCCCTCTCCAATTAATACTCTGTAATACCTTATTTACTAATTTTTTTACAATTTTATGCTAACCATTGTGATTTTATGACTTTGTTTCTTAGTCATAACAGTGGCCTTTCATATTGATAATCCTTGAAAAAATGCATTTTCACTATGATGGAGTTATTTTGTGTAAAGGCAAATGGTTTATTACTGAAAATCAACCTCATATTTCTCAATCCTTCCGTGTTCCCATTCTAAGGCTCGAATATCTATCAGATTAAGCAGAGGTTAAATATGCACTATGTTTTCAGTTGGTCATGCGATTGCTTGTCTAATCAAATTACATTCTCATCCATACAAAACCAAGCATACACTTCTATACGTCAAATTCGGAATAATATAATATTGCTCAATTTCGGAAAAATTTGATAATTATATAATGATCCTCTCAGTACAAAAAATCAGTTAAGTTTTACTCTAGTAAAATCAAAAGAGTACACATTTACAGCAGGTGTTTGCTCAAGGCTTAAGGTATCCTAAATCAAGACAATTTTTATGAACGATTCCAAGATCTTTTATTTAACGACGCCTTACACACTTCGATGGCATCGTCAGGTACAGAATAAAATGATGAAACTCGTTAAATGAGTAAAATTTTGTTGAGATGTGCGATGTGCTTGTCTTCACTGTGGATACTAATGTCAAAAATTTCCACGTATCGGCGCCTCCACAGTGTAACTTATACAGCATGACACTTTTTGTTCGCCGACTCAATCTTAGCATTTAATTTCGAACAAAAACACTTTTACATTACTGAATTCTCAACACATGAATTGGAAATTGTAGTGAAATCAATAAGAAATAATGTGAAAGAACAGCGGGTGAAACTTTTTTGGTAAGAAGCCTTGTCTTTCACATCTCTCTCTATTGAATACACGACCTAAGCGACATACTTCATGTAGCATTGTAAACCTATCACCTTTGCATCACATTGTGTCTAATGTTAATGGCATTAGTTTAAAAAAAATAATGTATTATTTTCTTTCATGCCTCCCACTAGCCAGGAATCATTGATGTGAGGTGGCGTCAATTACTCATTTGTACAATGAACTAGAGCCGTTATCGTAAAACGTGAAATACCCCAGACCGGCCAGCTCTCCTATATAATCTATGTAGTACGGTAGACCCCCGCTTTACGATATTATTTCGTTCCAATGGACCGTTAGTATTGTGAATTCCATCGTAAAGTGAACCAGTGTTCTACCGGACAAGGGATTTTTTATTACCTCAGTGGTAGTGTATTCAGTGGTACACAATAGAGTGCAGGTTCTAAATTATCTGTAATGTCTTAAATGTTATGTAACCAACAGTAACACTTTAATTAACATATGGTATATTGACTGCATATCCATTTTACTTGCATTAAATCGCATGATAAACCACCTCACTCCCGTATTCGCCGTCTATAAGCGACCCCATCTCATCAACTTTACATATAATCGTATTTTCCTGCTATGGAAAGGAAGATGGGCTGTAATTTAGTCATACCTATTCGTAATGTTGGCATTCGTAATCAGGTGTCCTTATTTTGATCTCTAGTCATCAACACTACATCACAATCTCCTGAACGATACGCGAGGAAATGTGCACACATATAGAACATTATGTTACGAGTTTATTGAAATTATGGACACAAAATTTAGGAAATGATTCATGGTATAATTAGGCTAAGTATGAGAGACAAATAGCTTATGAAAATACATAGACGACAGGTGCAGGAATAGTCAGTAACCTTTTCGTGAATAAT
This sequence comes from Ceriagrion tenellum, assembly GCA_963169105.1. Classification (NCBI taxonomy): domain Eukaryota; kingdom Metazoa; phylum Arthropoda; class Insecta; order Odonata; family Coenagrionidae; genus Ceriagrion; species Ceriagrion tenellum. The sequence goes on from OY720639.1 coordinate 14,917,383, forward strand.
AATATTCTATTATATCGCCTCGTCGCTTGGCTGTCATTTGGTTCATAGATAATCCTTTTTCTCTGGCCGTGACAGCTGTTTTGACATAGTTCTCTCGGAAATCCCTAGGAGATTAAAAGCCGAACAAAAATTGCGATGGTATCACAGGGAGAATTTTACTCAAAGCACTCTTCGAAGCAGCCAAACTGACAGCAAGCCCATCAATGACATTTCCAGCATGTCTATCGCTTCTGACGATCTTACTTCTCCTCACGCCAAGCTGGCAGCACTGGTGTCTTTTTCCCGTTTAAGGACATCCCTCGGGGGTTGAATGCCGATTTGCAATAGATATCGCAGCAGAGAGCAAAACTTTCACTCAGAGCCCTTCTCTCGGTAGATCTGACTCATCAGGGTAGGGGGAGTTGGTAGGGGCTTGTTGTTTCCTTTAGGGGCCCACAGCTTTCTTGAAGGCATCCTCTAACCGGGTACCATAACAATATATACGTAATAGGAATCCTGAGCTCATAAACATTTTAATGGAAACTTTGCTGAAAACAAATTGAACTGCTCAGCGTGCAATATTGGTGTACGCTTATTAAAAGGTGAATGAATGATGATATAGGCAAATCAACGGGAAAAAAGTGCAATTTTTACTTAATAATTTGATGTATGGTCTTTTTTTTAAATCTCTGAGTGAAGTCTCTTGCAGTGTCCAATTACATCATCTTCATAGTCACATGACAATAGTTCAGACCTTTCTATGTCAGGATGTTTCTTTGCAATCCTTTCGAACGTGTCCCAAGCAGCGAGTTATTCTTTAATGTCCTCCAAATTCACAATATATCCATCGTTGTTATCATCCTCCTCGTACCTACTTCCTTCAACCATTTCCTCCAATTCTTGGGGCTCTTCTGTATTCAGCTCACTCCTAATTTCTAAGATGAGCTCCACGATGCCATTTCCATCATCCTCAAACCTTTGTTTGACTTTTGCTGATTATTTCCTCGTCTTTCGCGCACTCTTCATCAAACCCTGGAAAATCGTGAATAACTTCCGGCCAAATGTTCTCACAAGCGTAATTGAGGTATCTGGTGCAAACTTCGTTCCAGGACTTTACAATGAAGCGATTAGTATCTTAAATAATAGTTTCCGGAAATCGAAACTGCCGGTCTCATGGAAGCACTTGGAAAATTGTTTTAAAAACGGTTTCGGCAATTAGCAATTACATTCTGATCTGGAGGAAGTCTTCGCGGGTCTCCCACCGGGATAAGTTTTTTACTGCCGACGATTGGGAGTCCGACTCGTACTCAATTCTCAAGGCAAAGGATGATGTTTTACCGTAACTTTTGCCTTGAGAATGGAGTACGAGTTGGACTTAGAAACGTCGGCAGTAAAAAACTTATCCCGGTGAGAGGCCCGCGAAGACTTCCTCCATATCATTCGCCGGAAAAACTAAATCATACTTCACATTCTGATCTGTTGGTTGAAGCAAAGAAAGTTTTATTGGGAGAGAAGAACGGCACTTTAACGAAACCGAATTACGCCTCAAGGTTTTCGGCGAGATATGGATCTTGGCCTAGGGCATTATCCGACACCAACACAGCTTTAAGTGGCAATGGGATTCTCTCGATGTAAATTTTGACTGAGGGGCTGAACTCATATAGCACGCAATCGATAAAAATTTGGAATGTCACCCAAGCTTTCTCGTTGCAACATCAAAAGGCACTAGGTTAGACTTATCAACTTTCCATTTTTTATAGTTTCTAGAATTTTCTATGTAATAGATGAGCATAGCCCGCAGTTTAAAGTCACCTGCAACGTTAACTCCCAACAGAAGCGTAAACTTATTTTTCATGGGCTTATACGCTGGTAAGATAGCCTCTACCGTAGTAATATATGTCCTCTCGGGCATTTTTATCCAAAAGAGGCCAGTCTCATCCATATTTAACAGCTAATATTAGCAAAAACTTTCGTTTTCTATAAGTTCATTAGGTGCATTAAATATTTTTCTGAGGCTTCTCTATCTGCACCAGCAGCAATGCCTTCCCTTATTATACATTTGATACCAGTACTTACTCGGTAACGATCAACCCAACCTTTGCTCGCTTTGAAGCCTTCGAAGTGGGCAGAACTTGTGTAAGGTGTCTGAGACCTTAAACAGTCAAAATTCTGCTTGGCTCTCTCACCTACGAATGCCCAGGAACAGTGTCACCCTTCAACTTACCCTCTCAATGATCCACAATAATAGGAGTCTCTCAAATTCGGAAATTAGCTCTCTTCCTTTCTGCTAAGTTTTGGACTCATCAGACTCTTTAATTTTTCTCAGACGCTTTTCTGTTTAATTATTGTCGATGTGGTGGACTGCAAATAACCGTTATCTCTTGACAAAGCGCTAAATCGACCACCCTAATAATGCTTTTCGCTCTCTCCTGCTTTATGTTAATTGCTATATTCTGCTCGAGTTGCACTTTGGGAGCATGGCCACCACAGAATCTTCCTACTATAACCAACAATTTCCGGAAAGTTTTGCGATAGAATGCTAGACGCGGATCGAAAAGATGCAGGCCATATTATGAACTAAACCATTAACTCTGACCACTAACCACCGAATAAACCACTTCACACGTCAGGCACTCGAAGACTGATCTTCGCACCTCGGTCGAGTCATCAGCGACCCGGACGGCACTGTGATCCTGACCATACTGAATCTTCTCTCGAACGCTCGGATCGAATTCAAACGTGACATTCATTTCTATGCAAGGTGGATAAGCCATTATATTACGTCCTTATTCGTCAGGGAGAAGCTTTATGATGTTAATCGCTTCGCTTCAGTGATGCGATTTATTATCTTACGATAACTATGTGGCAAGCAATAAGGAATCATCACATCGTTCGTACGTAATGTGCTCTAACAGAAAAATTTATACCCGAGGGATCAACTCAAGCAAGTTTGTAAATTTTCCATTTTACACATATTGTATAATATTTTACTATTACAGAACGATGTAAGTTTATTATTTAGTTGAATTTGCTCATTATAATTCCACTATATATATTCTCTGTGGTGTGGGAGATGCATTTGACCAACGTGGCGTATTACTTATTAAACCAAGGGAAATATTTTAGAATCATTTAGCGTGCTTTTAGGTAGTTTTCGTCTGTGGTTGCGGAGAAATTAAGCTTTTACGAAAGGTATCATTAAGTTTCTCGTTTTGTATCTATTGCGAGAAACGTTATTTTGCTCGAGTTTCTTGATTCGAGGTAAGAACTTGAGTTTTAGCGTATGGACATTAATAGTTATCGGTATTTCTTACTCGGCTCTCACTCCTATTTCGTCGCCACTGAATTGCAGTTTCATAGGCAAATTACACTGATCGCAGTTACCTCCGAGTTTACCGACACCAAATCTTGGATTGTTGCGTCCAACAGACAGGTTTTCATGCGGAAATGCATCTATTTCGAAAATATTTTACGCTCTTGTGGATCCGGTGGCATATACGTGTATTGTATTATGATGCAAAGTAATGCAATCACGGTAAATTGTAAGTGCCACTTATTCGATTGACAAGTAGTCCCACTAGATACTAAACCACGCAGAAAGCAAAACTACGTCGGATATTTCATGCGGGGTGAGCTGTTTGTAACCATGGTAATATATAAAGCGCAGGAGATAATACCGCTCTACCCAGATTGGTCAGAGTTTCATAGAACTGATCTATCGCAACTATTATGGTTCCTTATTGTGCGTGGATAGAATGACATTCTGAATTAATTGTTTCCATAATCTTTTACCTGTGATCGTTTATATCATTCTAGTTTGGTTCTAGCAAAATTTGTCGACGGTCCGGAAAAAAATTGTTTGCAACAAACTTTTGTTAAAAATATTATCTACAGTTTTTTACCTCGATTAGATAAGAGGTTCCCACCATGATTCCTTCAAACAAATCAGTGACACTGTAAATTTTTTAGGCCTGAGTGCAATGCGCAAAAAGCTAACAGTAAATGTGATGCAATGTGCAAAGTTGCGATTTTTATTGCTTGTATAGTTTCCATGTCGATTTTCAAGAAATAATTGAACAAAATACACGTATGCCGACGCAGATTAAAATAGATTTTTGAGTGGTGTCCGAGGATGTAGCGGCTGAGATGTGTGAGTTTTTCATACATAAATATGTTAATATCGCTTTCCACCATCACGCATTGTGTTTAAGCTCCGCTGACGGAATACATTTGTGTAACGGGTTTTTAGATGTTCTAAGCAACCTTCAAATAGAACCACAAACTTTAAAAATATTTCCTAGTTGAGTTCTAAAAATAATTTCAAGTCTTTAATAAGCCTCTATTTCCAATAATATGTCGAAATCGATGAACAACTTTGGATATAAACTTTGGATGGGCCAGGGAAAAAGTGGGAGTAAACCGTCGCACTGCAAGAGCCCTTACGTCCAGGTTCGTGAAGAAACATATTTTTCGACTATCTTCATCGGCTAGTTTTATAGCACAATGACTTGGAAAACCATTCAGTTCGGAGTTTTGCTTGTGTTCGGAAAACCTGGGCGACTCCCGCCGGCTCCTGTTTCTTGTTCGTGCCCGCGTGATGTCAGCGCCCGTTCGTGCTCACCGTCCTCCTGCCTGGCGGTCGTCTAACACAAGGACACGCGCCAGACGTGTGTGAAGAGGGGAATTTCGGGAAATGCCAAAGCACGGAGGCTAGGAAAATCCTCCGCTCTTCACATGAGTCTCCGTTTTGATAATGATGAGGAATGAATGGCCCGATACAAAACTGACCCGGTTGCTCCGATTTCAGATTCATTGCCCTTTCTAAAGAGAACTCCCAACGTTGATATTCATTGGGCACCACAACTTACATTGATGAAGGTTAATTGCCTTTAGGGGTTCTTTGCCGCTTCAAAATTCCCAGAAATATAGCGGAAAAGAATAATTTGTTTACCTCCGTGCCCGCAAAAGAAGCAGTCTCTCTCGCAGTGTCCTGTTTGGAGAAGGCTGAGTGCAGTGTTGAGACAACAAGAGAAGTAGAAAAACTTTTGACCCTGTGCATTAATTGAAATTATTTCAGGTTTCATAAATTCCACTTTCTCAGGCGAGATATTGTAGAACAGCAACTCCTTTCTATTTTCCAAAGGTATGACCAATTTCCACTCTGCCAACCCCCCTCTCCTTGAGCCCTTGGCATATATATCCTCCCTTCTACCACTCGAAACCTGGGAGGAAGGTCAGTATTCCTTTCCACCACCGAACGCAATTCTCGATACCACGGGTCCGTGATTCGCGAGGGGTCAAATGAACGAACGTTCTCCACTGCCCCTACTCGAGACAAGGCATCGGGCACGACATGTGAAGCCCCCATCCGATGAATAACTCGGAAAGAGTATTGCTGGACTTGAGAAATCCATCTAGCGAGGCGACCTTGAGGGTTCTGGCAATTGATTAACCTCTTGAGAGAGGTGTGATCGGTATAAACTGTGACATGGTATCCCTCTATATAAGGCCTAAAGTTGTTTATCGAAAACAACACTGCGAGGCAAACTTTCTCCGTTACACTATAATTTCTTTCGGATGAAGGGAGAGTGCGCGAGCAATGAGCCACCACGTGCTCCGCTCCCTCGATTTCCTGAGACAATACTCCCCCAATCCCTACCTCGGACGCATCGCACTGGATAGTAAAGGGGTAGTCAAAATGTGGGCATGAAAGGATGGGCGCAGATATCAAATACCCCTTCAGTTTTCTAAAAGCCTCCTCCTGCTCTTCCTTCCAGACGAACGCCGGTCTTTTCTTTCTTAATAAATCGGTCAGCGGCGCAGCCACGGACGCAAAATTGGGAACGAATCTCCGATACCAACCAACGAAACCTAGGAATCTTTTGAGCTCCGGTTTGTTGGTGGGGTTCGGATACCTCTGAACAGCTGACACCTTCTCAGGATCCACTTGTAGCTTCCCGCCCCCAACTATGTATCCTGAAAATTTTAAATGAAACTTCACGAAACTGCACTCATCTAAATTAATGCGTGATCCCGCGCTTCGTAAGCGTTGGAACACTTCCTCTAAATGTTTACAATGTTCACTGAACGTCTGACTCACCATCACGATATCGTTTAGGTAAGCGAAACAATACGGTACAAATTCGGGTCCCAAAACTCGGTTCATTAAGAGCTGAAACGTGGCCCCTGCGCTGTGTAAACCAAACGGCATAACGTTGAAATGGAATAGACCCCTACCGGGAATGGTAAACGCCGTTATCTCTTTGCTAGAGAGGTGAATTTCAACTTGCCAGTAACCTTTTTCCAAATCTAATGTGGTGACGTATTTCCCCGCCCTTGATTCATCGAGTATTCTTGACATGAAAGGGATAGTCTAGTCCTCTAGTTCTTGGTCGAGCCCGGTATTGTTAGTTCCTAAACAGGATGGCTCGAAGAGATTCGTCGTCGACTTTAGAAAAGTGAACAGCGTAAGTAAAGTGGACGTGTACCCTATCCCTTTCATGTCAAGAATACTCGATGAATGTACTGTTGTATCCATTTTTCCTCAATGTCTTCCGTAGGTGGTCTGTTTCTTCCAATAAGGAATCAACATCGGAAACTTTTTGGGCACGATCAAATAACGTCTTGATGACTGAAGCCTTCTGTTGAGGATGGTGTTGTGAACGTGCGTTCAAATACCGATCAGTATGCGATCTTTTTTCTATGTACTTGGTGGCCAAGAGTACCATCTCCCTTTCTCTGTACCAAGACATCTAGGAACGGTAGGCGTTCATCTTTCTCAATCTCCATCGTGAACTGGATCGAGGAATTTTGACTGTTCAGGTGTTTTAAGAAATCCTCTAGTATTTCCCTCCCATGCGGCCGAACGACGAAAGTATCGTCAGCGTATATTAACCAAACTGTTGGACTTTGGCTAAAGATGTTTAAAGCTTCTTTTTCAAACTCCTCCATGTATAGGTTGACGATTACAGGGGAAAGGGGAGAGCCCATGGCTGCACCTTCCGTTTGTTCGTACATCTGTCCGTTCCATAACAAGTACACGTTTTTTTAGACAAAACTCCGCCAGTTTTCGGTAGTCACTCGGGAGACCTTTTTCTGTTAGTTTCTTCAAAATGCTGATGGAATCTGTAACTGGTACTTCAGTGAAAAGTCAGACGACGTCGAAACTGACAAGCATTTGATTAGATGTCAGTTTCATTTCACGAATAATTTCGATAAAATGTTCTGAATTTCTAACATATGAAGAGGTTTCTCCAACAAATGCTTGAATTTCTCTTGCCAGGTGTTTCGCTAATTCATGTGTGGGAGATCCAGTCGAACTTACGATTTGTCGTAGAGGTATGCCAGGGTTATGAATTTTTGGCAATCCATAAAGTCTCGATGGTTTCGAGGCTGATGGTATGAGAAATCTTTTTTTTTTCATTTGGAATAGAAGAAGATTTAATTAGATCTTTTTTCGTCGTCTCCGCTTTGGCAGTAGGATCTTGTTCTATTTTCCTGTATAGGTCGGATCATCCAGCATTATTCTGATTTTATCATCATACTCTTTTCTAGACATTGCCACCAAGGCATTTCCTTTATCTGCTGCTAGAATTATAATATTTGCTGTGATGTGATATAACTGTGATTAACTTATAACAACGTCGTTTTAGATGAAGCTGCCGTATCTGTCCTCACGAAAGGATTAAATTTTGCCATAGCCCCGAAGGAGATACCTATGGAAAAAATTATAACTTGCGTTGAATCTATAATACTTAAAGGAAACTACTTACAGGAATATCTGAGGATATCAGACAAGAAGTAGCTCATGTTCTGAAGAGATCGAAGCCTCATAAATCTCACGTTTCCAAAGAAGAGATGCAAGCTTTGAAGTCCTTACGGGAAAACGCATAAGAAATAAGATGCATATATATGCTCATTTTACAGGCCACCAGATTCCAAAATCGACGTTTTGTACAAATTAGAAACTCGAGTAACATCACTAATCTCGAAAGATAACAAAAGCGTGATAATTATCGGTGGGGATTTCAACCTCCTGGCTATTAATTGGAAAACCAATTGCGTTGAACGACGTTCAAGGAAGCGTGATATAAGCGAGGCCTTACTTAATATACTTTCACTCCACTCTCTTACTCAAATAGTAAACGAACCTACGAGAGGTAACAAAATAATACTAGACCTTTTAGCTGTTCGTCGCCCTATACAATGATTGAACACGTCGATATCCTCGAAGGCATAAGTGATCGTAAAGTAATTTGGACGACTTTGAAAATAACAGTAGATTCCACTGTAAGACCCAAACGTCAAGTCTATAATTATTTGAAAAATACCATTAAGTAAAATTCGGAGAGACATTGGAAGCTTCATTCACGAAATTCGTAGCCACAATGAAGAACGAGAGCATCGAAGTATCATGGAGACATTTTTTGGAAATACTACGCAAAGGATTCGATGAATATATTTCATACAAATTCAAACGGGAGATTAAAGAACCTCGTAGGTATAAGCACGAAATAAGGCGGGAGCTCAGGAGACTTGGGCCGTTTTCGAACTTGGCAAATCTAGCATCTTGCCTTGAAACCTAGTACGCATCGAAAGCTATGACGTCATGGACAAGTCATCACCAAGCGCTTGTTCACTAGCTATCGAGGAAAGATACCAAGTCAACGAAAAAGGAGACTTGCTTGCTAGGTTTCAAGTTCGAACTCGGGGTGTGATGATATGGGCTTGTACGGAAGATAGAAGTGAAGAAACTTTCAAATGGATACTATTTTATCATTACTACGTATAATTGTGTGATATTTATTATTTTTTTGGGGAAAAATCGATGAATTCGTTATATTTAAAGGCTTTTCAAATGTGAATATACTGATAAAAGATAGGTAGTTGTTTATGTGTGTTGTAGTAAGACCTAATAGTTGTGTGAATAATTCCATACATTGTAAATGTACCGTCCTTGTTTACTTCATTGAACCTACAAAATCTATCTTCCTTACTGTGGAAGGAAAAGAAATGAAATAATGATGAAAGAAATTATATGAAAGAATTATGGTCCGATGGAAAGTACTCTAAGGTAGCCATAATTTCATTAGCAGCATTATTGTTCGATAACGAACATAATAATTGTTAATAACGTTAACATTGGTGAGGTTTTCACAGCATTCATCAAAGAAGTGGGACAATAAACCTTCAGAGTAAATGTAATTTGTTTTCAGTTTAATTATGTTAGTTACAACGCGCGTATTTATCAGTCAACAGTCAGAGATCATAGGTAGTTAGTTCGGAGTGTAATGCATTAATATATTGATACGTGTTTTTTCAAACAGGCAAAAAATATTACGATGCCTTTTTTTGCACAAAGACGTTGATTGTGGTGAAATACAGTGAGCGATATGTCGTCCACTTTCGCAGCCCCAAGTAATCGAAGCATATTAGTTAATCACCATATTATGGTATATGAGAATTATTTTATTCATAAGCAATAAGATTTAAAAAATAATATTCTCTGTTACTTTGCCGTATAAGGTTGGGAAGCATTTTAAAGAAGTAATCCACTTCAATCACCCACAATAATTATGGACACGGATAGCGCTTTTCGTATGTTTTACGAAATGAAGGCCGCATGGTGTCTCTTCCACCGTAAAAGGCCTACGAAAGTGTCAAGTCAAGATTCTACCCGGTCGGTCTTGGATCAAGTTAACTTGATATCAAGTTAACTAGGCGTTTGCCAAGTTCGAAAACGGCCAAAGGCAACTATACAATCTATATAAAAATTCTATGAAGTCAAGTAACAAAACAACGGAGCTTGCGGCGAGAGAAATATACGTTGCTCAACGCCAAAAAACGTAAGAAAATAATGCGCGCTACTCTGCGAAACTTCAAGAAAAAAATCCTCAGTGAATTACTAGATGAAAATCTAAAGCCATTCTGGTCTTACGCGAGAGAGCTCCAGGGCGAATCTTTGGCAGTAGAGTCTTTACTGGACACAAACGGCAATGTGGTTACCGACAGTATCGACAAATCCAATTTATCAAACCACTACTTCAAAAGTGTATTCACATTGACATATAAATGTATAAGGATTACACAATATACACAATTTAGATATTCCTGACTATAACGAGCCATAGGCTACATAACAATTCAAAGTGATGGAATAATTAAGCAATTGCATTCGATCAGTAATATCAAGTCCCTTGGTCCAGAAGGAATACCTGCACGCGTGCTCCATGAATTAGCGCCACGGATTCTTTGCTAAATATAATTCTTAGAAATTATATTTAGCAAATCGTTATCTGAAGGCAAGGTGTCCCAAGACTGGAAAATAGCCAACGTCACTCCGATATTAAAAAAAGGAAATAAAAGTGACCCATAAACCTTACAAACCAGAAAAGGATTAAATCAAGATTTTTTAGGATTTGGAGATACATTGAATCTGTATTTCTAAATCCTTCATGGCGAATCTAGATTTCTTAATCAAGATTTTCAAATCCTTCATTTATACACTGTAAATCTAGATTTCGAAATCCTACTGTAAGCATTTTAAATTTAGATTTTCTGATTCCCTCTTGTTTTATTTATCGCAAATCAATATACAATGGTGGTAATTGTGAGGGTGAGCCACACATTATTTTTGCAAGTTTTATTTTTAAAAATGACCTTAAGATGTTTAATAAACAGCATATAAATATTTTCTAAGCCGTTCTCACGTCAAAAAAACAATAACCTAAATGAGTGGGGTTTAAATCGACGCGGCAGCCTCGAGGAAATGGTGAAGGCGCTCGTGGTAGTTATGAGGTACTTAGTGAGTGGTAGTTATGTGGCGTCTTGAACTGCAAGGTATCAGACGAAGTGTTGCTGGCGCCGACCAAATCGTGGGATCTTGTCGTGCACTTCCCGCCAGACGCGTTCGATAGCGTTGGTGTACGGTGCTCGGATCCACGCAGTACATCGAGTGGTTGACTGGAAGAAGCTGGAAGCCCTCGTCGGCGAGACTAGTTTTCCCCTAGTCCCTGATGAATGTCCTTCCCGGTAGAATCCACTCCTTAATGAGTGGCAGAAGCGTCGCCGAGTCGCAAGATTCTACTTGAACAAGGACACATTGGCCGTTTCCCCGCTGGATGCCGCCGAAGACCCCTGCCCCTGGACGACGCGGCCTAGCGTTTGTACGTCCTCCTGCTGGACTTGGCTTCGTCGATCTCGACGAAGGTGTCAGAGCCGCCGATCTTCTCCGTCTAGTCGATGAGGTGATCGACGAAGACTCTCCGACAGAAGGAATACCTTGGCTGTCACTTAATGCAAAAGTAGTAGGTCGGATTTTCGTAATTTGCACGGCGTTTATTCCCACGTTAGCGCGCCTAAATTTAATTTTGAAAAACGAAAAAATGTTCCCGCTGACCTAACTATTGCGATCCTCCAAACTAAATGTTACATTGTAACCAATATCTTTGTAATGTCTCCTGGAACCTTTAATTTTTGTAATATAATTTTAACCTACTGTGAGCTCTATTATAACATTTCTATTTACTATGTTTATAGAGGGCGTAGTTCCATGAACATAAATAAACATTGTTATTATTATTATATTGAATTCCCTTTTCAAATTCAAATTTTTTTTCCTGTTTTCCATTTTCAGAAAAAGGAGCTAAAGGTGCAGGGAGGAGTGACATTGGTGGCCTCAGTCAATGCTGTAATGTACCAAATGATGACAGATTCCCTGTTAGTATGCTTCACATACAATGAAGTCCCTGCAAGGACTGAATCAGCCTTCAAGAACTCGCAACTGGATTGATTAATATTTGGTGAGAAAATAATTCATACATTGTAAGCAGAAGTTCAGCAGAACAAAGTTCATGATGGAAATTTTTTCTATTGTGTCCATAGTGACAGTTACTGTTACGTCACTCAGTGTTTCAACCCAAAGTTTGACATATAAATTGCATTTACTATACCCAACATCAGCTTTCCTGCTAAGATTAGTAACAAAAACCTTCAACTCATTCAAGTTGATCCGTCATGAGACTGCTTAGGAAATAGTTGTGGATATGGAAATATCCACAACTTTTCCGTCTCAAGTAGAGAATGGGCATAGTTTGTCTCAAGACTTGATGGAATATGAGCCAAATTTTACCTTTATTAAACTCTATAAATAGTTTCAGTGGATTAAACACGGATGAGTAATAATTTTATTTCATTTTTATTTCAGATGTAATACTAGGAAGAGCAAGTTTGACTTCCTCATCAAAGAAGGAAGTGGGAAAGGTGGTGGCTGAGTGGCTGCGCCAAGCAAGTGCCAGGATAAAGAGGAGGAATAGTCGCTGTGTAGATGCAACAATTGTATGGTCTGCCACTATGAATGAAATAATTTGATTTCAAATTTATAGTCTTTTATTATATATTACTGATTCCATTCTGATAAGTTTCTTATGAAGTTTTCCAGTCCTGCATAGTGTGATTTGTATGAATGGAATGGAAATTGTTTTTAATTTTCAAAAGGTCAATAATTGAATCTTAAGCCTTAGAGTTGAGAAATATTTTTTGTGTATGCCATGCAACTAGCAATGGAATTAAGAAATGTGAGGATCCCTCTTGAAACATTCATTAATGGAAATTAATTTAAGTTTAAATATTTTTTTTCATTTTCTGAAGAATTTGTGACAATGGTGTACTACTGATCCCTTACTGATGAGTGTCTCAAGGATAATTCAGTGGTGCTCAAATAAGAGTTGTGCTGGAAATGTTTTAATTTTCATGGGTCGAAATAATAGGAATTTAAATGTCAGAGTTTGAAAGTAATTTCTTGTATGTGCCATTTCATGATCACTGGAATTAACTTGCTCAATAAATCTGTGGGATTCATATTGAAACAGCCCTTAATTTAAGCTACCAGAACTAAGGGAAAGGAGAGTGACCCCCCCCCCCTCTGGCTGCCTGTTTGTTGGAAAGATTTCAAAATGTAGATTAAATCCTTGTAAAATCTCAGATTAAATCTTGAAAAAATCTATGCAAAATCTAGATTTAATACGTCAAGTAGAGGACATATCACCTACTTCAATCTAGATTTATTTTTATCCAATGTTGGCAAGTGTCTATGTTAAATCTGGATTTAACCTTTTCCTGGTCTGTAGGGAAATCACCAGCCAATATCGCTAACATCACTTTTATGTAAGATCCTCGAACACATTGTCATTAACTTCTTACATAGCAGTCAACACAACTTCCGTAAGGCAGGTCCTGTGAAACACAGCTTGCGCTCTTCCTTCATGATATCCTAAAATCAGGTGAATCAATTTAGCAAGTCAACATGATATTCCTTGATTTCGAGAAGGCATTTCACAAGGCTCCTCACAAAAAACTCATGCGTGTATTGCAATCATGCAAAGTTAATAGAAAAATAGTGAATTGGATAAGTGACTTTCTCACTGATCAAAAACAAGAAGTAGCTATTGATAGTTTTAGCTCTGATATGGTCGAAGTCACACCCAGTATTCCTCAAGGAAGTGTGATCGGCCCTCTTTTATTCATTAATGATATTAATGACCTAAGTTCTAGAGCTAGCAGTAAATTAACATTATTTGAAGAGGATACAGTTATCTACCCTGAAATAAGCGATGATGCAGACTTTGAAGTTCTGTCTTCGGACCTTAACAACATTCATATGTGGTGTCAGGAGTGGGGGTTAGAATTAAATATCAGAAAATACACCACAGTTCCCTTCCTGTTAAGTCATCACAAAAATGTCATACCTATACTGTGAGAGGAGTAAACATAAAATCTTCAGATACAGTAAAATATCTTGGAATCACCTTAACATTGGATATATCATGGGGATTACTCATACAAAACATATGCGGCACAGCATTAAAGAAACTAGGTTTTGTTAAATGTATAATAGGAAGGTCCTCGGATGAAAAAGTAAAAGAGTGATATGTTACTTCGCTCTGGTTAGGCCACACCTCAAATACACTGTGAGCATTTGGGACCCTGGTCATAAAGATTTAACCAAAAAAAATTAATGAAATACCAAGGAAAGCAGCACGTTTTTTTAAAAACTGTTACGAGCATACATATCGTGTCTCACAGCTTTTAGAGGGATTAAGGTGGTAGCCCCTAGAGACTCAGAGGCTAGGTTGCTAAAGGAATTACCAATGTGCTTTAGAGGAACACAGAGAATATTATCATGACTCCTCACTACATCTCTAGGTCTGACAGATGCGACAAAATAAGAGAGATACACTGCAAAACGGATAGGTACATAAACTAGTTTTTTCTGTGCACAATAAGCGACCACAATAAAAATTGAGATCCACTAAACACACTTGTATAATACATGTCACTATTTCATCTCCCAAAAACTTACATCTTTACACGGCTGGTGACCTAACACCACCTGCCTCACGTCCATGCGGCGGCTTGCAGGGTATTATGTAGATGTAGATTTTCAACCTTATCTTACCATTGTATCTTCTCCATCTTTTGCTACAGCCATGCCATCTCAAAGCTTATTTGGTGTCTTTTTTTCCATTTCCTCTTTTTCCACATTTCCAATCTATTCATACTCATACTTGACACAAAACACAAGGAAAATATTTCCCTTAAATCCTCTTTGATGCTCCCAGTTGTCAGGAGTTCCCTAACTTTTCCAAATATTATTTTTTATAAATGTAATATTTAGAATATAATTTTTTCTAAAAATCATATTTGGAACATAATGGAATGGGAAAATGGTTACATTTTCAACCCATTTGGTAAGAAGCCTATCCACCATTACACTGCTCATGAAGATTGTCATTTGATGGATCATTCTTGGAAAATGTCGGAGTATGTTTTATTGATTAGTAATTCCACAAAAATAATAATGTTTCTAAAGTAATAATGCCAAATGTGTATGTGGATAGTACTATGATTGTTAAGGTGGTCTGTGAAGGTATTTGCAGCTTACCCTTCACCTTGGGCAAATGCCAGGCCAATGCCACTCCCGTGTAAATGGAGGTTGAAATGTTAATAACTAGGTCATTATTAATTGCAACTCATCTTTATTTTGGAAAAGATATAAATTAGGATGAAAGGTAGAAAGCTTCTATGTTGATAAATGGAGTGCAAAACATTACTAACATTTGTTGATATTTGAAATCCAAATTTAAAGTCCAAAACATATTATGTTGTTTCTACCAAATTATGAACACCAATTCCCTTTCATCTGTAATTAATGTAAACATATAACAATCTCTTGTATCTCTATCTCAATGGGCTCATGTTAGTTTGAGAACCTGTAAGTACTTAACCCTTTGAGTGCAGCATGACGTGAGAGTAATTCATGGTTCTCTTCATGCTGGCGCTGACAACTTGATTTCACGTCAAGGTCACCATAAATGTTCCAGCTTTCACTAGGCAACTTTCACTGGGCCCCCTGGTGAAAGCTGCAACACTCGTCATCAGCACCAGCATAAAGACAACCATGAACTACTATCACGTCATGCTGCACGCAAAGGGTTAAGGTTTTCCTCAACCTCAGAGCTATTGAACAAGCTGCATTTATTCTTTACTACATGTAAGGTTCAAATGGCAGTTAAAGTGAGCATGAGTCAATTATCAATTTTAACCATAGATCTATAGTGACACCTGGTCTCACAGACTGACTACCCACACAACACAAACGTCCGTGGGACATCCCGTATGTCTGGAAGTTATCCCGGGACTAAACTCAGACTCGGTCTAGACCATATATGGTATTACCTTTCTGACGGTGCAGGCAAAGTATGAAGTTTTGTTGTTTATACACTTCTGTGGCTTCCTATTTTATGCTGCTTTTCTTATGTACAAGCAAATAATCACTTTAGTTAGCATGTTTCTACATGTAGCTACTTTTGGTGCAAGAGATTGTGTGTCACTGCTAATGTCTTGAAAGACTATTTTTTGTCAGAGTGGTTACATGTAATGACATGACATTATACATTTGCAATACAAGACAAGGTGCCCCTTGTCTTGTACCACTAGAGTATGCCACTAGAGTATACCACTAGAGTATGCACTTGTTTGGTGTCATAATTGAAGGCCTGTTATGCTCCTTAATTCAAGTCATTACAAATATTTGTCCTGTCAGACAATTTTGATCAGTGAAAAGTTATTGATTGACCTCTTTTAAATGAAAATAACACCATCTATTTTTAATAAGCTCATTTATTTTTACAAAATACATTGCTATAAAACTTAGATATGAACACAAACATCACTATATAAACAGTAAACAGCACATTTTTGACTAGTACACCTTCATAAGTTATCCTTATAGTTGATGAAGTGAGCTTAATTTAAATTTCACTCAAATGGCACATGGTAAGGGGGACTTAAGAAGCAAATATCTTACCATTTGGTTGAATTTCATTGCTTCAATAATATGATAATTTGAGCTGGACTGAAGTGCAAACTTTTACATCAACAAGAATTTGGTTCAATAGCTGTGATCTTGGAGGAGACTTCTGCATGAATTGTCAAACTACCTAGTATTTTTTGGTGCCACCAGTAAAGTAGTGCCTAAAACCGAATTGTGTGATTCATCTTTTCCATTCTCCTTAAGCAATCTGCTGGAAAAAAAGGAATCTCTCATACTGATTGAGGAGATTTTCCCTCACAAACATTCAATCTCATAAAATGACTCACATTTACAAGTTCTGAGGTAGTTTGGATGTTAAATCTAAAATTGCAATACTGAATAAAACACATGGCATGAATGCAAAGTATTTTAGAAGGGATTTTATGACACAATTGTGAATTTTCATGAAAATTTATTTTAACATAAACGATTTCTTTATTTAAAAAAACCTGAGCTGCCATTGTAGATTAACCAACTTTAGTTTCCACAACTCATAGGCAACATTAAATGAGGATAGTCATCATGGTTAATCTCTCTTGCATGTACCTAAACATATGTTAGAGATGACTTGAGGAATGTGTCAAAATGGTTCTCTATTCCTTCTTCTTAAGATCATCTCCCTCACATTGCACTACACTGTACACATTATTAGTAGAAACATAAATAAATTTCCATGTCTACCACATTACTTCATCCAAAAAAGACTATGAAGGACTTATATGATGCTTTGATGATGGGAACAACATGTTTCGTAATACCCAAGAATGCCTTCCACCTAATTAATCTGCAATTGTTATAATCATTATACTTAGCAAAGTATATTCCCCGATGGGGATGATTGATTAAGATACTGGTCCTGTATATAAATTGTTTAATTAATGAAGAGTATGAGTAAATGGTAAATACATTGTAAGCAATGGTTAATATGTGAAAACCTTACCCATCAAGCTGCTCTTTTAAGCAAGAAAGAATAAAGGGATTTTCATCTACTGATAGCTTAAAACTGAAAGGGCACATGGGCATAGGTACACACAATAATTCTTATGATGATATGAGCCAGACATAGCAGAAACTATGGTGAGTTAAGATCTCTCTTCATATCTACATTGGTGTAAAATTGTTTAACTCCAGTGCTGTATACAGATGCAAATGACAAGAACATATTTAGATACATAAGTGGCTTAATGTTGGGCTCAACATTTTTACCTTTTTTTCTCAGCTATAGATCACAGTCTAAGTTTTGCCCATATCCCAAGCTGCTTGGGCATCATTACAAGGGTTTTTTGAGTGTCAGATTGCTATCCATAAGTCTGTTACTTTTGCTCGAACTTAGGCAAATGCCAATATCATCACCCATGCAGGCTGAATGATCATTGGTGAAAATTCACTTTGGCAACATAGCAGCTTCCCCTGTGCTCAATGCTCAATTTTACAAATTTCTTGCTTGTGGATACCTAGACAACAGAATAACTTGAGATGTCAGACAGGGACTATAAATTTTTATTTATTTATTTATTTATTTATTTATTTATCTTCACTACCCCGAATACAGCACAATGGGCCAATTTATATCGGGTGAATAACAGTAACAACGGACGAGACACAAACACCCTTGTCCTGGGCAGGAAATATTCTACCCAGGCGGGACTCGAACCCGCGACCCTCGCATTGGCAGGCGAGGACTTTACCCCGCCGCCACCGGGGCCGACGAAATTGATTTATTAACATTGATAGATTACTCATGATTAACACAGGTTTGATAATTAATAGATGATGAAATGATTTTAGTTTAAGTACCCAAAAAGGTAGAAGATACTTAGCAAATGTATAACTGCAGTTGTGTGAACCATGCATATTGAGATCCCTGAACAATTGACAGCATAATATGTCTGCAGTGGTAATCATCTCTGTAGAAAGTTTGAGCCAGGCTTTGATCCAATTGACCGGAATGCAATGTGAATTAAAATAATATGAAACCACAAACAATAAGCAGGAGATTGTCAAGGGAGGATCAAGTTGGAGTGTTGGCCATTGTGCCTTCCTATTCGAGGGCCCAGGTTCTTATCCTGGAGATTTTTCAGCAAAATCCTCATCTCTGCTTGATTGTAATGTGCAGAGTACTCCAAATGCAGCACTCAGATTTCTCTCTACCCTTTTTCTACTCCACGGTCATTCTTTCCACAATACACCCACCTACCTTTAAATACACAAACTATCTCAGTAGTCAGTTGCCTTCATAATAATCTATCAGCCAAAGAGTTTCTGAAGAGTCAGTGCAAAAGGACTGACCAAACCCATGTTATTCAAGATACTGGTAGCCTAGTACGGTAATAATGCAATCAAAATTATGTCATGATATAATTCTTCTTTCTCCAAAGTTTCATTTTTTATCAGCACATGTACTTTTAAAGTTATCCTTTCAAACCTTGATCACGAATTCACTAAATTTTCTGTATCATTTTCCAAGCAAGATGTTTCAATTCGGTCTTCCATAGCCTCGGAAGAACTATTGCCTGTGTCATTCTTCATATGATCAGATGGCAGTGCAGAAACAGTGGATTTTATTGGCTTATCTTCAATAGGGGCATCTTCCTCTTGTAAATGGTTTGGAACATCTTCCTGCTCCACACTTCCCTCTAGTTGAAGACTGATGGATTCACCCACATCCTCTTCTTCAATTCCTTCTAGCACTGACAACCCAAGAGCACCTTCATCTTGAAGCTTGAAGGAAACACAAGAATCCTTCCTCTTCCTGTACGGTGCATCTAGGCAGGTTGTGAAGGCATCCATGTCAATATCTGTGCAGCTTGTTTCAGTACTCCACCTTTTTGCTTTATTCTCCACAAGCTGAGAGACAGTAGGAATTTGCCCAGTGTCCATAGATTGAGACCTTGTCTCTTTGGGTGGACTAGGGGACAAGTTGCCCATGTCAACAAATGTAGCATTGCTGGTCCTCTTTGAGACGTTGCCACCCTTGGAGCTTGATGAAGCTTCATCCAATTCAATCCCTGATGAGGTCTTATTTGAAGATGATGATGCCTCAATGATTTTGCTCGTTATGTTAGCCCAAAATCGTGATTTGAATAGTCTGCGCCACACGGAACCAGTAAGCTTTGCGTTTCCCATGAACATGATTAGGATGAAGACTCCCTGCAGCCTGTTCACCAAAGCAAATGAGTACCAGATCACACGGAAGTACCACCTCTCATCAAGTCGCAATGGTGTGTGAAGAACTTTAGTCACAGGTTCCAAAACCCAGTGAAAGCCCATCAACAGCAAGAGCCTGAAATACATTTTTGTCCTGAAAAAAAGAAAAATGATTATTGTCACAAACTCACATGTTTAGTTCATTGAAGAAAGACACTGTTTTCAAGGGTTTCAAAGTTTGCTGGTCATGATTCAGCGACATTAATTTACCTTTCATACCTTGCATTGCTGTTGTCACTATCTCTACTGTGACTACAGCTGTCATGACTCATTATCTTTGAAGTGTCTCGCATCAGGGAAAATATCTTGTAGGCAGTCAGTCCAAAGATAATGCCATTTATGGAGAGTAGAGTGTACATGGGGTACTTTCGAAAATTCCAGTTCCTGAAAGCTATGAATTAAGACATGAGACTAAATGGTGGTTTAATGGAATATATGTATTTAAGTAAATTTCTATTCTTATTAAGTATTTTAAAATTGCAGCTGCTTCTGGGTTGAAAAGATTTAGAATATAATTTGTTGCAAATTTGGGATTGTGGGAATATTCAGAAAGTGAATTTCATCACCTTTGTAGGGAAGCCAATTTATTATATAACGTAATAGTAATTTTGAAAACCAAAGAATAGAAAATTTTTCTTTTTGGAGGATCTATAAAAAAAAATATGTCACAAAAATGGGCATGCTTCAGCATTGCCACTATATGAAGGGAATATCCTGAAAGATGGAAGCATAGCCTTGTATGAATAGATCTTTTCATCTGCATTAGGTATTTTGAATGGTATGGAATTGTTTGGTTTGAGAAATTAAATTTCACAACTTACATCCTGTTACACACCAGTCATCCAGAGTTGGCTGCAAATCAATTTCCTTAGTGAAATCTTCTATTATAGTTATGAACAAAATCAGTAGAGGAATGCCCCATGCATATGATGAGTAGAGGGCAAACTTTCTCATATCTTCATTTCTTCCACCAGGCATTATGGGTCTTAGTCATCTATAACATGTATAAAATTGTACAAGCTAATGATTAGAATGCTTCCCTCAATTCTTTTCTGCTGTTGTAAGATATAAATACTCTTAAAAATACCTTCTATAGCAGAAAAAGATATGTTTTAGATGGGGAGACTGTGAGTAGGCATTATGCTGATCTCTTATAAGAATAAAATGGGGAAATTCAATATGCCCAACATGTAAAATGTGGTAGTGGAAACACTTTAAATGCCCATTAAAACTTCCCTATGTTGGCAGACAAGTCCATAAAAAGTAAAAGACACACATTAATGAAAGAGTAGTGAAAAACACAAAATTATATCACAATAATATGGATCCCACATGTGATGGAAGCCTAAAACAAGTAGGTACCTGCCTCATGGTTAACAAAAATATACAGCAGTCAGATGAAAGGTTGTTAGACACAAGATCGCTCATGCTATTTGAACCCAGGGGCAAATACGTACCTACATCAATCAATCACTGTGATGCATTTTATGATAACCTAGACCCATATCTAAGTTCAATAAGAGTTTTAAATAGAACTACAACTTTTGGAAGTGATATATAAACATTTGTAACATGAATATCTTAAGATTTTCACAGTGCATGTTTATAAATTCCAGTCAACTTTTTTCCAAAATGAGAGAAAAAACTATTTATTTCTACTTTACTGACTTCAGATAAAAAGACTTACAAAAATGCCAGCATTATATCAATCGACATCACATTCAGCCATGTCAGAGGTGCCAGGTAGAAGTAAATTTCTCCGGGACCTGCAACGAAAAATGTATCTCTGTACAAGGACACCATAAAACGTTGTGACAGGTAATGTACAGTAGAAGGTCACCATAGCAATTTTGCAAAAATTCATAAACTGCTTGTTATAAGCTTGTTACGCACTATTTTTGAATTGCTAATGCTTTAGTGAGAGTGAGAGAAGCTGAACAAGTGGCATTTGGAGACATGATTTTGTAAATATGCTCACAAACTCTCAAAATAACATGGTTTCCTGGGAAAAAATGTTACCAAGTGTCCTAGTTATTTGTATTCAGAATATTCCTGCACTGCCATTTCTCCAATGATATTAGGAAGCAAATTTCACGTGAACTATTGCTGGCCAAATTGAGAATATCATAGTGTAATTGTGACAGTTGAACTGGAGGCTGAGGAAGTGGCTTCTAAAATGGTGCAGAGAAATTAATCTTATTTATCCATTCAGATCACACCCATCAGTAGCATGAAAATCTTCTAAGATTATCGTTTGGGCAAACTCTTCTGCTATGACTTTTATCATGGGACTGCTTGTAGGGACTTAAATACATCATTGCTGGCTATCCCATTCAAATAACTGTGATTTCAAAGTGATAGCTGGTCTTAGTTTCTTACTATTCTCCATGGCATTTTCTAATTTAAAGGCAGTCATAATTTTTTCTTTGTTTTTATTACATTGCAATCAGGGTCAACAAAGTTTTGCTGATTTTCTTTTTGTGATGCTGATATTGCCAATTTCTGATTTTTTTTAGTTCTTCCTTTCACACCCCTGAATGATTTTCAATTTCTTTGTTAAATATTTTCTAAATAATCTTTTCTGCTTCATTGTAATACTTTAAGTTAAAAAAAACAGCAAACTTATGTAGAAGGACATAATCAAATGTAAATAATAACAGTGAATGCTTTTCTATCCACATTTTCCACAGTTCATTGGCCTATAAAAGTACTGGCTTGTTGAAAATTACTAAAACTTTGCAGGTCATTGTCAGACCCATGATAATTTATCACCTATCTGATGGGACGATTTATCACTGACAATTGGCATCCTTAAGTTGTGCAACCAGGATGAAAATCATGACAAAACAGTCTTGCAGAAATATCCACAGGTAATAACCAACAGAACTTGGTGTATTTTTAACACTGTAATGGACTATGGCCAAATATAGTCACTTAAGTTGCCTAGTCACAAGTTGTAAATATAGTCACTTATTGCTAGGATGCCCTTACAATTACAGGCCGCCCTTGTTACAGTGGCCTTCTTCTGTAGTTAATATAAATGAGAAATTAATGTAAATCAGTATCAGATAATTGTAATTAATAAGTACTGCCTCCTGTAAATATTTGTTTGTAAATCTTTTTGCAAAATCAGAACCTGAAAAGGAAGATAACATCATCAAACTGCTTGGTCACCACAATACCCACTTTCCCTTTTTCATGCAAGTACATATATAGGTATGGAATCCTTCTCTCCTTGCCTGCCTCAGTTGTTTGGAATGATGCCAGATTCTGGACCTCTCTATTCACCTAGAGACTGCAATGAGTGATTCGTGTGAGGAATAAACCCACAGAGGGGGTGCAGAGGGAGGTGTCAGGTATGGGAGAAGGGGAGGACATCACTGCTGTCTTTAGAGACTGTCAAGCATGGCCTCAAGAGTTCAATGAGTGATTTCACAGAGGGAAATGGTTTCGGAGTGGTCCATTCAGAACAGAGGGCCCCTGGCTTGGAAAGTCCAATTGAGGGAAAGGGGGGAGGGTGACGAGGGCCTTTTGATTAGGAAGTTATATATGGAGCTAAGGTGAGGTGGAGGCAGTCTTTGAGTGTCTCACATGTGAGGTAGTTATTTTTTACTTCTGTGGTGCAATATTAAAAAAGCAAGGCTCCAGCTGACTTTCCTGTATCAGATGTCTGCAAGTCGCAACCTAATTATCTGACTTACATTGTTCCCAAGTGCTTCATTAAAAAAAAACTGTCCTAAAAGAGGTGAAAATTGAGGAATATTTGAGTGTTTGTTGTTCTTTATGATCAGAGCTGGGCAGTATCGATAATACATGTATTTTAAATATGTATTTTTGATACATTTGTATTTTGTATCGAAAATACAGTTTAGGTCATGTAATTTGTATTTGAATCGAAAATACATTTTAGGAGTATTTGGTATTTTCCAAACACTTAAAATACTTTCCACATCGCTTATGAATACATATTGTTGGAAATCGGTTTTGTTACATTGGTTTCATCTTACTCATCCTGAAGAAATTCCTGCCCTTGGTCGGATTTTGGCTCTACCTTTTTTCCCAACTCATGGCGCTAGAGGGTGGGTTCGATCATACTAATAAAATTGGGGAGATGGATTGCTGATGGATTGGGGAGATGGATATGTTCAAGAAGACATTCTTTCCACATATGATTCAGAACTGGAATGGTAGCAATCCAGTGGATCAGTAGAGGAAGTGGCGAGGATGGGTAGAATTGAGAGTAGATTTTTTTTTCCTTGCACGGTTCATTCATTGTGTTATAAATATATCAGTTATCTTTGTCCACATATTTCTTTTTTTTGCATACTCAGACCCTAGGAGAGCATTAGTAGTCTTAATGGCATGTTTTCATAGAGAGGAGATGAAATCCTGCACGATTGGGACTTGGTTTCATTGTTTTTGATTCTTCATGATTTCATTGTCATGATGTGTCGATTGAGTGCAACTTTTGTTTGCTGAGCATGCTTGGTGTGGAGTTGCACTCTTCCACGAGCCATCATCGTGACTTGTGTGGTAGATCCTTTATGTATTTTATACTTTCAAATGTATTTTGAAAATATTATTTTGTATTTTGAATTTTTAGAAATTTTGGTAGAGTATTTTGTATTTTGTATCTAAAATACATTGCGGTAAGTATTTTGTATTTTGTATCTAAAATACATTTTCCGTATTTGCCATTGAACACTGCATAAGTGGGTGCTTTGTATGCAGCCCTCTGCATTTTTTACTGCAATAAGCGTACAAGATCAGCTCCTATTATCCTATCTAATTGAAAGGAGGTTACTAATTAAATGATATGGGAAAACTTTACATGGACTTTAAAATAATTACAAGCAATATTATTATGATATGTAATATATTGTGAAATACAGTGAAATTTTGACAACCTTTCATTCAGGGTTCCCATTAGTAGAAAATCTACTCTTAAAACATGGTAGTATTCAGTAAACAGTAACAGTGGAAAATATCTCCTTTTCTGTTAATGTTGTTGGGTGGATTTTATAAGATATGGGAACTATAAATTCCTTCATTTGGTTGTTATGCAGGTCTCCTTATTACTTAACCCTTTTGGTGCGGCGGGAGAATATATCGGCTTTGGCATCTCAGGCGTAAAGTGCGGCGGGCCGATATATCGGCTCATAGGCAAAATATTGTTTAACTTTTGCACACAAATATAATTACAATTATTTTTTGTACGAAGTATAAGCGTTTTTTTTATTATTACCTAATTCAATACATACGCAATTAGAAAAACTGCATAAGGACATTTTAAACAATAACTTTATAATATTTATTTTCCTAGAGTGATACATTTCATTAAGTTACCCTCCACATTTCTCACTAGAACCGCTGGCAGGGGTCAGCACTAAGAGGGTCAACATCGGAAATGCAAAAAATGACTTAATGTTTTTGTTAAATACTTAATCTGGGGGTCGATAAGAAGGCAAATATTCTATGAAGGGGTTGGCGGGATAAAAAGTTTGGGGACCCCTGATCTGCATAATACCCTGCGAGCCATCACATGGGTGTGTAGCAGGGGGTATTAAGTCACCAGCCATGTAAAGATGTAAGTTTTTGGGAGATGACATGGTGAGATGTATTATATGAGTGTATTTAGTGGAGCTCAATTTTTATTGTGGTCGCTTATTGTGCACAGAAAAAAACGAGTTTTCGTACCTATCTGTTCGAAAGTGTATCTCTCTTATTTTGTCACATCTGTCAGACCTAGAGATTTAGTGAGGAGTCATGATAATATTCTCTGTGTTCCTCTAAAACACATTGGTAATTCCTTTAGCAACCTAGCCTCTGAGTCTCTAGGGGCTACCACCTTAATCCCTCTAAAAGCTGTGAGACACGATATGTATGCTCGTAACAGTTTTTAACAAAACGCGCTGCTTTCCTTGGTATTTCTTTAATTTTTTTGATTAAATCTTTATGACCAGGGTCCCAAATGCTCACAGCGTATTTGAGGTGTGGCCTAACCAGAGCGAAGTAACATATCACTCTTTTACTTTTTCATCCGAGGACCTTCCTATTATACATTTAACAAAACCTAGTTTCTTTAATGCTGTGCCGCATATGTTTTGTATGAGTAATCCCCATGATATATCCGATGTTAAGGTGATTCCAAGATATTTTACTGTATCTGAAGATTTTATGTTTACTCCACTCACAGTATAGGTTTGACATTTTTGTGATGATTTAACAGGAAGGGAACTGTGGTGTATTTTTTGATATTTAATTCTATCCCCACTCCTGACACCACATATGAACGTTGTTAAGGTCCGAAGACAGAACTTCAAAGTCTGCATCATCGCTTATTTCAGGGAAGATAACTGTATCCTCCTCAAATAATCTTAATTTACTGCTAGCTCTAGAACTTAGGTCATTAACATCATTAATGAATAAAAGAGGGCCGATCACACTTCCTTGAGGAACACCGGATGTGACTTCAACCATATCAGAGCTAAAACTATCAATAGCTACTTCTTGTTTTTGATCAGTGAGAAAGTCACTTATCCAATTCACTATTTTTCTATTAGCTCCGCATGATTGTAAATTGTATATGAATTCTTGTGAGGAACCTTGTCGAATGCCTTCTTGATTATGTAAACTTTAGCCACATCATTGCCTTCATAGATATAAAATAATTTTCATATCATTTAATTATCTGAGAATGCGGTGATTTAGTGAAAAGCAAAAGATCACTAGACTGAGATCATAGTTATTAAGTCTCATTGAATATAAACAGGATAAAATGATAACTCACCCAGTATGAAGCAAATGCCTTTGGCCGTTCTCACAACTTGACTCTCATTCCTTAACAAATTTTGCAAGGAGTAGTAGATGAAAAGAGATATGGCATGGCTCATGTGGCACTTTCCATGTAAGCTTCGAAGTTCAGGAGCCACTGCATACAAAAACAACATGAAGAGCAGGGCAATCGATGAAATAGTTTGAGTGAAATACTTTAAAACGTTCACAATGAAGTCCTCCTGTTTTGTGTGCTTGAATTTGACTTCCCATCCAGTGCTCTTCTTCTTTTTTAGGGGGCAATATATGCTCTCATAGCTTCCCTTGTCCACCACAAATTCGTGGCAGAAGGTAGTGACGTTATGACATTCCTCCTGCTCCTCCCCTATAATGCAGAGGTTGGCATCAGAGGCCCTGATGTATGATTGGCTCTCATTCAGCACCTGTATCTTCAAGGCCTCACCGGTGAGACACGGCTTATCTGTCAGGAGACCCAAATTGAATGCATTGCCATCCACAGAGATCACATTCTTTCCATGTCCATCTGATAGGACTGGCTTGAACCATGAGCCTCCATCTGTAAGGGAGGCATTCTCCCTGCTCACACAAGTCAACTTTATAGGAGATGGTCATGGAAAGGAAGATGAAGTGAATGTCAGCCATATATGAGAAAAGATTACATGCACATTTAACTATGAGTATCTTTCATGCTGGGGAATGGTAATGAGTTCTAACAGTCCCCAGTTTCCAGTATGTGTCCTCATTTTTATGGCCAATTCAGGAGGAATTAAAAAATATTTCGATAGGAGTTTATCCTGAATATCGGTACTTGGTATTCGAAATATCCCCATTACAAACATTGGTTTAACTGAAGATCTGCCACTGCATTGATAGGTAAATAGATGGTAATAAGTAAGGCTTCATTTGGTAGTTGTTATCTCTGCTCTATCAATCCAAATATTGCAGGTTTAACTCCTGCCCAGGTCAAGAATTGTCTGAGGATTAAGTCCTATGAAATAGACAGTGCATGATAACTATTGGAGTTATAGTACTTAAAAGACTGAAATCTTGAATTACTTGGTAATCAGTGCACCAGAAAGTCAAAAAATCGATAGTTACTATGAATACTTATGCGATCTTTAGAGTATTTTATTGTTCAAGTAAATACCCCTTAATAAGCATTCATTTTTAGCCCTTCACATTCTTTTCCATATATACCGATTTGACACTAGGCAAATTTCAGCTTATGCAGTATTTTATGGGTAGTATTTTTTTTGATCAATATTTTGTTGATGTAGCTTGTTCTAAACCTAATGAAAAGTTCACATTTTCAATTTTTTCCCTGTTGAATATTGAACTTTGTGACATTAAAGTCAGCATAAAATTAAGTTTACATTTCATGAAAGCATTTAATGATTTTTAGCTTCAGTTTAATGAGAGGGTTTTAACGCCTCCTACGGCAACTTTCAATGGAACCTGCGCTGGGGATCTCGATTCTGATTGGCCAATGAAGTGTGGGACAATACACAGTCGGATGCATGAAAACGCAGCTCTGTGCTTTCCCGTTTGTGATCGCTCCGCGGAAGAAGAATGACATACGTTTGAATCCATGGCCATGCCCATCTGGCAGCACTTCCTCATGCAGTGGCGCCCCAGGTTGCACGGGCAGCCGAAGACGTCGGTGGTGTTGGTCTTCGGATCGCGCTGAGTCCAGAAGGTGCCGTTTGGGTAGAGCGTTGAAGTCTCCGGATCCCACGCGCTGCCGTCCTCTCTTACCACGGCCCCGGGCATAAACTCCACCTCGACCCCTGAACAGGGCCTCCCGTCACCCGGAGGACCCTTTCCGCTCCTCCGAGGACCCCCTTCCTCCTCCCGGGCCAGAGTGGGACAGTCCGCGGCCAGAAGCAGGAGGAAGATCGCCGTCAGGGACATGAGTCGTCGCGGTGGTGACATGGTGGCGTCGTCCACAGGTCGCTCATCTGTCAATAGAAAGCATTTATCACGCAAGAATCTTATGAATTTCAGTCATGCCGAAAAACATCAAAAGTGCCAAGTAAGTTGAACGCAAGGTACATCTACATACTACTCCGCGAGCCGCCGCATGGGCGTGTGGCAGGGGGCGGTAGGTTACCAGCCGTGTAAAGATGTAAAAGTTTTGGAGGTGAAAAGGTGACAAGTCCTATGAGAGTTTATTTGGAGAAGCTAAATTTCTATTGTGGTCGCTTATTGTGCGCGGAAAGAACGAGTTTTTATACTAATCTGTTCGGCAGAGTATCGCTCTTATTTTCTCGCATCTGTCAGACTTAGTAATGTAGTGAGGCGTCATGTTAATATTCTCTGTGCCGCTCTGTAACACACCAGTTATTAATTTATCTAGCACAGGGCTGCAGAAAAACCAATCCTCTGGTCGATGACTGCTAATTTAATGATGAGTCTCATTCTCCGCTTGAGACAAGTGATTTGATACATCCAGTCCCATTCCGAGCCCATCGTTTTCACCGCATCAGACTCCACGCTGTAACATGGTTTAAGTATCGACTTAGACCACGCTTACATCAACATCGACATAATACCCTGCGAGCCGCCGTATGGGCGTGTGGCAGGGGGTGTTAGGTCACCAGCCGTGTAAAGGAGTAATTTTATGGAGATGGAATGGTGACATATATTATAGGAGTGTATTTAATGGAGCTGAATTTTTATTGTGGTCGCTTATTGTTCGCGGAAAGAACGAGTTCTTGTACCTATCTGTTCGGCAGTGTATCTCTCTAATTTTATCGCATCTGTCAGACCCTGAGATGTAGTGAGGAGTCATGATAATATTCTCTATGTCTCTCTGAAAAATATCCGTTCTGAATTTATCAAGCAAGCTAAGCCTAGCGTGCAGCCTCCGAGTCTCGAGTGACTCCCACCTCAATCCCTCTAACAGTTAATAATAATAATAATGATTTATTTAACACATACAGGTAACCCCAATTACATGTGTTATATTAAAAATACAATAAAATAAATAAATACTTACATGAATCAATCAGGAAAAAGAAAAACAACTGTTTAGGTTCTATTAAAAATACGAACATTTTCCTTTTTAGGGACACTAAAGGGTCAGAAATAAAATCAGCATCTTTATAATTATTCAAAAATTCATTAGCCTTGCGCATCATCCTAGTTAGCGGTTCATATTTACAGACATCCACCCGACTAAAGTGGCATCTGAAGAGTGGAGTGTGCTTAGTCCTCCTTGGAGGCGCATTCAGGTTGATCAAGCCAAGTGGATGGCTGGAATCCACATCATAATTTTACGCAGGAAGATTGCATCTGAAACCCTCCTTCTGACTCCAAGTGGAGTGAGCGTAAAAAATTTACATAAATTGGGGTATTCGGATGCTGTATTGACAGGACCATTATCCAGAGAACACAGCCATTTCAAAAATCGCATCTGTATTTTTTCAAGTGTCCTCTCTAACGTGACATGGTGTGGATTCCAGATCATACTACCGTATTCTAAAACGATCGTACGATATGATACGTACGTACGATACGACGATCGTACAGTATGCGGCTAAACATGCGGTTTAAAGGAAAGTTTGCTATCTAAAGTGATTCCTAAGTCAGTAATTGAGGTAACACGATCAAGAGGAACACCATTTAAGTGATAGTCATAACGAATAAAATTCTTCCTCAAAGTAAAGGTGGTAATTTTACATTTAGTCAAATTAGGATATAAATTCCATTCAACACACCAGTTAAAAAAATGTATCCAAGTCATTTAGTAAAATAACACACTCGTTAAGAGAGGTGACCCTGGTTGATATCTTACAGCCATCAGCATATAAAAGACATTCCGATTTCAAACAGCCAGGCAAGTCATTAATAAATATATTAAAAAGTAGGGGCCCAAAAATTGACCCCTGAGGTAACTTTTACAGGTGAAGACAGGCAACTTTCAACAGCCACAGTTTGGGACCTGTTACTTGAGTAGAACTGGAAAAGTTTAAGCAAGTTACCACAAATTCCAAAACACTTAAGTTTACATAAAACATAACCATGGTCAACCTTGTCGAAGGCTTTAGCAAAAATCAATGTATACTGAGACCATCTGACAACCCATTCCAATTGAGAGGGCCACTGAGTTAACATGTACAGCTAAGTTGGTAGAAGTCGATCGGCAAGGGCGAAAACCATGTTGTGATTCAGAGAAGTTTCCCTTACAGTTTGACAGAACTTTGTCATTGAGAATCTTCTCGAAAACCTTCGAAAATGTCGGTAAAATGGATATCGGCCTATAATTACTTACATTACATTTGTCTCCAGTCTTAAACACTGGCACAATAACTGCATTCTTCCACATTGGAGGAAAAGTATGATGCTTTAAGATTTTATTAAATAATATTAACAAAGGAAAACTCAATTCTTTTGCACAGGTTTTCACGATAGCAATCGATATTCGGTCGTTGCCGGGGGAAACGCTATTTTTCATCCCTATTAGCGTCTTAAGAATTTCCTCCCTAGTAAATGATATATTAAAAACAAAATCCATGGGATGGATAGGAGAAGAAGATATAATGTCGTCTACGATATTCTGGCTGGAGGAAATGGGCGCATTGAACACACTGGAAAAGTGCTCAGAAAAAAGATTACAGATGTTCTCATCATTATTATCTATACGCCCATCTAAGAATACAGAGGAAGGTAGGCGCCGACAACCTCTTTTCCTACGTAAGTAACGCCAAAGAAGCTTAGGCTCATCCATTAAGGACTCATCGATATCATTACGATAAGACTTAAATTTGGAAACTTGCAGTCTCTTAAAGGTAGCCCGAAAATGTGAGAACTCAGCATAGTCACACTGAATTTTTGAGCGTTTCCAACGGCGAAAAGTCCTGCTCTTAGATTTTAGGGCAGCAATTAACTCACCGTCAAACCACACGGAGTATTTTAATGGATTTACTTGAAGTATGGGAACGCATTCAGAAATACAGCCACCAATCAAAGAGTAAAACATTTCGCAACATTCGTCCACAGAAGGTCAAGGATAATCCATGGGCATCGATCTAGGGTTGATTTGAAGTTAAACATGTCCACGCGCTTCCAATCCAGTCCTTTTGGACTTTTTCTGACACCGGATCAGCTGACATTTGACATTTAAAAGTATAGAGGCATGATCAGACGAAAGATCTGAACATTCAAACTTCCATTTCGAGCCGAAGGACGGACAATGTTAATGATAGGATCCTTCGCCCAAGACACTTCTTATAAGTTAAAAATCCCCCAAAATCAAGAGGGAGTCACGCTCAGAAAGATCACCCTGCAGCAACTCCAGGGAGGAATACAAAGCATCAAGGTCATCATGTGACAGTGGTGGAGGTAGGTAAACACATGCAATGAGAAGTCTTAGGAGTGACGTGATCCTCAAAGATAGTTCAACCACAACAATTTCACAGAAACTCTCAAGGTCTTATCGACGTCGAGCAGGGATCGTACCAGCAACTGCAATGAGGACCCCTCCACCTTTTTTACGTTCACGACCAAGAACACTATTTCTGTCCCGACGAAAAACGTTATAGCTGTCACTTTCACTGAGAATTTCACTATCCAGAATGTGTGGCCGTAGCCATGTTTCCGAAATACAAATTACATCAGCGACATTCGATGCTGGGCCAGAAAATGCCATATTAAAGTCACTGAGTTTCTTACCACCAATTGGTCGAGCATTTTGGGAGTAGATACTAAGATTTTCCGGACCAGGACTTAGTTCAATGTCGCCAGAAGTACTCAAACAAAGTAATATGAGGAAGAAGACACTCGCAGGGACGCGGATTACCCGCGACGAGACCGAGAGACCGACGACCGAGGAACGTAACGGACTGATGTCACTGCACACCAGCATAAAGGCTGATAAGCGTAGGTTACAGGACACCATGCAATTTTCAGCAACAGTTTTCCTGCCCATGACGAATTCAACACTGTACATGTTAATTTTCAGTCGCCGTGCAGCAGAAAGGCATAGCTGAGACGCCAGGACACAGGCAAGTACACGGATCACTGAGAGACCGGACCCTTTCCGATTCATCATCACGAAATAGCAATAAGTTACGAAGGATATCACACAATGTTCACGTAAGCTCAGATACTTACACACCCAAAGTGTCCATGTAACCGGGGCCGTGGACGATCCCGCAGGGTTCCCTCCGCGCCAGCGAGCTCGGACTCGTCACAGTTGGTCTCACACGGGAGCACAGTCTCACACACAACCTCACTGTATGGACGCTGACTGACGACTGACACTAACACTATATGTTTGTTCGTAGCAGTTTTTAACGAAGCGTGCTGCTTTTATTTGTATTTTGTTAATTGTTTTGGTTACATTTTTATGACCAGGGTCCCAAACTCTTTCGGCGTATTCGAGGTGTGTCCTAACCAGGGCGAAGTAGCATCTCTCTTTCACTTTTTCATCCGAGGACCTTCCTATTATACGTTTAACAAAACCTAGTTTCTTTAATGCTGCGCCACATAT
This sequence comes from Ceriagrion tenellum, assembly GCA_963169105.1. Classification (NCBI taxonomy): domain Eukaryota; kingdom Metazoa; phylum Arthropoda; class Insecta; order Odonata; family Coenagrionidae; genus Ceriagrion; species Ceriagrion tenellum. The sequence goes on from OY720639.1 coordinate 14,950,229, forward strand.
GTTCTGTATGTGTAATCCCCACGATATATCAGAAGTTAAGGTAATTCCAAGATAGATGCCAAGATTTAGCCGTGCTCTAAGTCGATATTTTGACCAGGACTAAACTTACTCAATGAAGCAATAAATGATCGAAATTAATGTTCATCAATGTCTCTATTCTAACCTGCAACCCAGCGCTTGAGAGAACAGCGTGGAATTTGGATCTTTTTTTGTTCAAGCCTAATATAACTGTTATTAGAAATAAGATAGGGAGATGAGCCAAAAAGCATTATAAAGATGATGATGTCATAAAAAAAGAGTACTTCACTTCAATGTAATAAAAAGCATTAAAAAGATGATGATGTAATGCAACATCTTGGATTATACTGAACTTTTGACCTGGAACATGAAAGTCAAATAATAAAATTTTGGAAAGAAGTTGTTTGAATAAGTTTTTATAGAATGCAGAAGGATACTAATTTTTTGTTATTGACAATGAAAACTGCGGTAATATTTATGATTTGCCATATTAATGACATATACGTTGTTTTTTCCTCTGCATGTTATGCGATGATTGAATACTCTTCTTGCATGAGTTTCGGATCGGATAGTTGCAGGACAGGACGTAAACTCGAGTGGTGACTCCAAAAAAGAGAAATTGACCTTAAATAACCTTTGATGATTATTATAAACATTAGTTCTTTAAATTTCCAGTCGTGGAATTTATCGTTTTTATTTTATAGGTAAGTAATTTGCAATTTGTCGTAATTATGACTTAATGACGAAGTAATTTGTCAACCAATCTGTATGAATTTGATTAACAATGGTAATTTATTGAGTTGCTATTCAATTTTGGTATATCGTTATGACTTTTTGTTCACAGAAACTAAAGGTCCACCCAAAGAAATTAGATTTTAGGCATCAGAGGTCAAAACGCAAATGCGCTGGAGAAAAGCAAGACACCTGGTAGAACATGAAGGTCATGCGCTTTTTGGGAGCTGAGGCGATCACTTCTTCAAACATGCGTACTCCTAAATTCTAAAAAAAAATAGGTGATTGGCAGGGGTGCATGCAATACAAATAGCTAATTTCTACTTCCGATAAGCTCTGCAAAAGACGTGACGAAAGAGAAAATCAGACGAGAGTGCGGTGGTTAGCCAAAGTGGGACAGCTGACGTAAATATCTAGGTTACATAGCGGGTCATGATAAATTCGGTGCGCAAGAAAAAGCCGAACATACTTTCGGCAGCAGTGTTAAGTACGTGTATTTCCAGAAGACACTCATGTAAAGCTGAAGTGCAAGATATAGATCTTTCATACAAAAGTCCAAATGTATTGAACAGCATGGAGAATTCAGTTCTAAGTTTCGAACTTGAAAGACAATAAGCGTAAATTTAAAGACTCACGTTTGTGTTTTTGGTCGGATATACATAAAATTAAGCTCTTAAAAGAAGAAATGAACGAATATATTCCGGCAAAGGATGGGTAAAAGTTGATGATAGAGAGGGAGAATCGAAAGAGGATCAAAAGTTGGGCGGGGATGTGGTTATGGAGAGAGAAAATGTCGGGCAAGTGGAATAGACGGAGGGGAAAAAGGAAGGTCATCACGAATGGGGAATCAAATGACCAATAAAGGGGAGCACAATGGAGATAATTAGCGAGAATTGTGCTCCCTGGCGTCAAAATAATATTTTCCTTGACAAACTGAAACACACCGGATCTGAAATTCTCAAGCAACCTACGCCTAGCGTGCAGCCTCCGAGTCTCCAGCTCCTCCCAACCTAATCTCTTTAAAATCTATGAAACGCTTTAAATTCATTCGCATCAGTTGTTACCAAAGTCCACAGCTTCCTTCAGGATATTTATTAATTTTTTGGACGAAGTTTCAGGGTCCCAAGTGCACGCGGCGTATACGATGTGAGGCCTAGCCATAGAAAAGGAGTGAATCTCTGACACTTCATCATCCGAAGGTCATCCTACTATAAGCTTTTTTTTATGAATATCGTGTGGACAGTTATTTCTAATGCTGGAATAAATCCATGAAGCAATCACATAAGGGAATGAATATTCTTAGAAATATACGGATTGAATTCACTTCGAATAATTCAATAGTCAACCAGAATGGAAGATTACCAGATGGAAAATTGCGTTCCATCTGGTAATCCATTCCATTGGACCAGAAGCTAGAGATTCACTCTGCTAAATTATGAGTGGCTAACGCGTGACAGATTTGTTTATAACATTGCAATAAATCCAAGAATCGATCATTGTTTTTGAAGAGTTGAAGCATATTTATCTGGAAATGATGGGGAATATTTTAAATAGGAGGTGGAAGACTCTTAGTAATATACGGATTAAATTCACTTCGAATAATTCAAAAGTCCGCCAGAATGGAATATTTCCACACACACACACACAAAATTACTCGTAATAATTATATCTAATGAATAACAGCGATAATAGTTTGTGAACAGTAAGAAATTTACCAGTCTTGAAATGATCGGAAGAAATTTAAATAAGGAACTGATTATTCTAGGAGATGTATACGAATTTAATTCACTTCCAATTATTCAATAGTGAACCAGAATGAAAAATTTATCAATATAAAATTAAATTCTTCAGCAAAAATTAGATATTCAAGCCGTAAAATTTAGATTAAATAAAATATGAAGTGTTTCTTTTCCTATTGATCAACACATGAAAGAAGCGATGATAATTCTGAAAAAATAATAAGATTACATATAAGGTCTGAAGATTTTTTAAAATACAATTATTAAATGCACTCAGATAATTTTGAAGTAAACCGGATGGATAACATTCAGACAGAGAATTGCGTTCATCAGCACAATCTAGAGATTCATCTGAGAAATTTGAAATGTTTAACGTAGGATAGTGTTTATTAATACTGCAAAGAAAATCCAAAAAGCTATCATTGTTTATGAAGAGTAAGAATCACACTTGTCCTGAAATGATCAGGAGTATTTAAAAAGGGAGCTAAGATCCTTAGAAATATATGCAATAAATTCACTAAGAAAAATTCAAAAGAAAACTTGAATGGATATTTTTAAAATGTAAAATGAGGTTTTTATCACGATCTAGATATTCTAACTTCTGAAAAAAAAATGATAACGTATGAAGAGTTTTTTACCAATGCTGCAAAATATCCAAGAAGCAATCTTTGCTTGTTTGTGAAGAGGAAGATGCATACCTGTCTAGAAATGATTAGAGGAACTTTGAAATTAGGACTGAAGACTCACACGGATTTAATACACTTCGAATAATTCAAAAGTCATCATTGAAATCAAATTTACCAGGTGCAAAATTACGTTCATAAGCAAAATCTATAGATTCAACTGCGGAATTAAAAAATAATTTACGCATGAAAAAAGTTTTATTGCTAAAATAAATCCAAGAAGCGATAAATGTTCCAGACGAGTTACAAGAATACATGTGTCAAAAGTGTCAGGAGAATTTTAAATTAGGGACTGAAGACTAGTAGTAAGATACGGATTTAATTCATTTCAAATAAATCAAAAGTCAATCTGAAAATAAAATTTTCCAGATACGAAATTGCTCTCATTAGCGCTATCGTGAGATTATAACTTCGGAAACGGTATCTTACTTGAAATATGTTGCAAAAATGAACTGTAATCATTAATACGTTTTATAAAATTACTTAAAACTTTTCTAAATCATAGGTTTCACGTCAAATTGTACCAATTACATATTTCCAAATTCATAATCGTGTGAGATGCTTTCAATTAGGTGTGTGTGTGCTGCTGCTGGTCCCAGACCCCCTCTGCAGTCCTTCAACCCGGGAGCGCGACTGCCGTTGCGTGCGCGCACCCCCGCTTATATGGCAGTCAGGCCAATATGGCCGACCACACATATTCACTGCTGCAGCCAATGGGAAATATTTTGATAAATGATATTGAATTGAATTTGGTTATAAAATAACGGCATCAAGAAAATGTTTTGCCTGAATTTAACGTGTTTTTATACCTGAAGTATGGAAAACATATCAAATCTCATGCAACTTCGGAGTGATGAGCTCTGTGATTGGTCTATTTACGCGCAAAAAAATTACGAATCTATATTTGATAACGGTGCTTCGCGTTTACGATGAGGAAATAGAAGCTGGTGAATTCTGCGAGTGCGTTCCTTGGGAGCAAGTGTCCAGTGCTCGAATAGACTTGAAGGAGCTAGGCAACGCACCACCTTCCCTCAATGTACCCGCGCTCTCAGAAGAAATTAGGACTGCTTTATGAACGCGCGCACTCCGGTCTGATGTTTCCAGATTTTGCGAAGAACTTCTTAATTGAATAAGAAAAGCAGAAAATATTTCGCGAATTCCATTTTCGTTTGCCCTTTGCCCTGTCCGTCCGCGCCAGGAAAGATGTCATCAAACTCCTAAACTTATCTCTTGCAGCGGTGAAAATTAATTTTAGGAAATTGCCGAATGGCAATATACGCGTTAAGTGATTTGTCTCTTGACGCAGTGCCTACTCATGCGCCCGCGCCTACCAGCGTCGCCAAAGACCATTAACGCGCTTAACCAATTTAGAAAGGTGTCGGACATGACCCGCCAGCGACGACGCTCGTGTTCAACATAAGCTCGTCGTGTGTCACGTGATTCGGGTCAACATCATGGTGAATAAGTGTAGTGCGTTTGGCTGCAAGGAGAGATTCCGTAAAGGAAGTTCCGTTTCTTTTCACAGGTGAGTGTTTTTCTGTTACAATTAATGCTGTGTTAGCCATTAATATATTTATTACCGAGAAAGCATGTGTCAGTTGGAGTACATGTGTTATTTCCCTCCTCGAATTGAGTGGGTACCGATGGACGAGTAACGTGAATTCCCATTGTGAAATGATTGTCTCTTTGATCATTTACCTGTTAGTCTTTCCTTGATTAGCTTTCCTATAAATAAGGGAATACGAGAAAAATGGGTGGCCGCGCTAAGAAGAGAGAACTTTACCCCCATTTTTCACTCAAGGGTAAGCTCCAACCATTTCACGGAGCAGGATTTTGATCGGAAGAAGTTTGGCGGAAGATGGGTAAAACAAGACGCGGTTACAACGATTTTCACCTTCCCGCAACATTTGTTAAAGATGAAAAATCCGAGGAAACCTCCAAAATCCAGAAAGGGCAAGAAATTTATGATGATCTGGTGTTTCAGATGCATGTTTGCATCTTGAATTTTCAAGTTGGTTGCCAATATTCAGGATCTATGTTTCCCCCCTCCCGTATGACCTGAGAAAATTCCCCGTTTTTCTTCGGTCCCTTGAGAAAGGAATTTTTGGACAGAACTCACTCAACGACAGCTTGTTCGCCAGTCATTATCTACCCGCGACACGGTCTAATCTTCATCCATAGAAATGAACAATGCAGATAAGGGGAATTTAACCGCTGAGGAAATGGAATGCGAAGTAAGTCTATTTCGTGAGAATGTTATACAAATGGTTTCCTGCAATGCTTAAGTGTTCAAAGGTACTTAATTAAAATTTCATGTGATCCTTTTTCAGATTAGGGCCGCTGCTCTCTTCTGCTAGGATTCCGACTTTGGCGATTCACCGTTTGCTGAGTCGGGGGAGTTCCGCTGTTCGACGCCCATTTCCACCGACAGGGAATTTCCTGGTGCATTTTGGTCCCCCAGCAATTGAAGAACGCTCGAAGATGGGTGGATGATGAAATATATCGACAGCTCGGCAGGTACCATTATAGTCGGCGAAGATGGAGCCTTGCAATCCAGGTGCTTTGACGTCAACCCTATAAATGTGAAGCTACCACTGTATACCTCGCTAAATCGACATAGTTCGGACTTTTGGACTATGCCGAATGTATTCGACTACACCATAGGTTCCCAACCTTTCTTGAGTCAGCGCCCACTTTTTCAGTCTATAATTTGATAGCGCCCCCCTTAGGTTAACTACATTGTACATGCTATATATTGAAAAACAAGAACAAATGTTTAATTTCCTTTAATCTTAAGATAGTGAAATATTGAAGTATTGTTTACAGAACGATTAAAATATGTTATTAATAATTAATATAATATTATTAATGAGACAGCTGAGCTTGATGCGATGAAACTAATTTATCAATATTTGGTGCCATTTTTGTCATTAATAACCTTAAGTCACCGCGTTCCACTATTGACAACCTGTTTCTTTTCTTAGTTAATAGATTGGTCACCATGCTAAACCCTCTTTCTGCTAAATATGAGGACGGAAAAGCAATGAAAAATTTCTTTACTGCAGCCCATAAGGCTGGATATAATATTGGAATTTGACGTTGAAGCCAAAATTCTTGATACCCATTTTTTAATTTAAATTTCAACTCTTCATTTGTTGACAATTCAATAAACTCCTCCTGCAGGATAATTCTTTGATTTCTAAGTTAGAGGATGGTTCTATGACCCAATCTGGAATGACCATATTGAGTAAATCCTCAAATCTAATTGTAAAGTCTTCTTTTAGTGCTTCCAAATGCTGGCAGTAAGAGAGAATGTCGTTATCATTAGTTTCCATTGAAGAAAGATTTGGAAACTGATGAAATTTGTTCTACCCAAATTTTGTTTGTAATAAGCAAGTTTTGACACAAACGCAGAGATAATTGCCTTGGCTTTGATCAAATTCAAATCATTCCCTTGCAGTTGTAGGTTTGTTTCATTAAATTTGTTGTATAAATCTGTCAAATAAGCAATATCGCTCTTACATTTCAATAAATTCACTCTTAATAAATCATCTTTGCTTTCAAAAAACTTAGTAACTGCTTCAAAGAGTTCAAAAAATCGTTTTAGACAAGAACCTTTTGACAGCCAACGAACTTCTGTGTGCAATAGTAACCGATTAAAGTCTTCGTCGTTTTCATCACAAAGCTTTCTAAATAATCTATCATTGAGAGCATTGCTTCTGATCCTGTTAACTGCAGTAATTACATACTGTAGCGAGCTGTGAAGGCGATCACTAAGGTGTTTTGCTACCAAATGTTGTCGGTGAATTACACAATGCACGGCGACTACATTTGGTACCGCTCTTTTCAAATATGAAATAAAACCACGGTGACGTCCAACCATTGCCGGAGCACCATCGGTAATAACGGACAAGATATTATTCAGAGGAATTCCTTTTTCTTCAAAATAGTGTTCCAAAACGCCAAAAACAGATTTTCCTTTAGTGTCCGTTTCTAACGTTCTTGCGAATAATAATTCTTGACAAATGCTTTCATCTTTTATGAAGCGAACGTACACCAGAAGTAAAGACTCGTTTTTTGGCAAAATAGATTCATCAAGCTGTAATGAAAACTCGGTAGTCTTCAAAAAATCAGATAGAGAACTCTCCACATCCTCGGACATATCGTGTATTCGCCTCTGCACTGTATTATTATTCAACGGAATTTTTTAAATTATATCAGACGGTGGCTTATGCAGCACGGTACGAAAAACTTCACTCAAAGCTGGAATTATCAATTCTTCGCCAATTGTGTGTGGTTTTCCCGATTTAGCAATGAGTAAGGAAATATTATATGACGCACGTAATCCATCATTTTCTTCTTTTGATGCGGCCGAAAACATATCACCCAAAGTAGGACGTCTCGAATTTTGATCTCTGAGCATTTGAAAGTAAGATATATTTTTATATTTTTTCTCAGGATGTATTTTGCTCAAGTGCTCTTCTAATCGCGAAGGTTTCATAGCTTCATTGGAAAACACCTTGTGGCAAATTAGGCACATTGGTAATGTCTTGTTTGTGGGTGATTGAATGAAACCATATTTTAAATATTCGACATTGTATTGTCTACATTTTTTCTTTGGTTTCGACATGGATCTATCTGTAGACATAGCACAATAATATGATTATTACGAGATAGATATGTACGGAAATATTGTAATAATAAGAAAATATGTTTTGGAGATAAACATTTCTGTATTTACTTATTTAAAAAT